>OX421276.1:20000-5020000 GCA_949125355.1 Agriopis leucophaearia | reverse complement strand
CACAATAAAGGAAATTAGGATTTCTTCTTCTTCGCATTGATATACTCGTACTAAGTATTCGCCTACGGTGTAAGTATTCTCTTCAGGACTCTTTTGCACAGTCTGTTTGGGGAACAACCACACCATTGCTAGTTATTCTAAATCTAAGCAGAATTGTGCAAATATAACTGTATTCTGGATTTAATGACAATTACATTTATTATAACTTTCTAACCTTTATACGGCACCAATGGGGCCAATACTAATACTGAGAATTTGTGTATAAAATAATTCTCGTATTTAAAAAACTAAAAAACACGCTTTAAAATCGCTAGCCCGAAGATCCTGGTAAGGATAATGGGACAAACTATTGGAAATGATTGCCTTGTCATTGATCCTTGATATGGTTCAAAGTTTCAAATCAATCCGACGTTTTGAAAGAGGTGAAAATCACGTTCAAAGATTCCATTACATTCTATAGATACATACGAAGCTAATAAAAGCGTGTTAATAAATTAAACTATGTGGATTGGGATGATGTTGGTAAATGGACTATTGATGCTATGGAGTTATAAATAAGTTAGGAACAACTTGTGGATAGAAGAACAGATGTATATTGGATCTGTAGGATGAGAAACGGCACCTGCCTTATCCTGTCTCATCTCAAAATACATTTAGGCAGGTGATGACGTGCGAACCTTCAACGGTCTTTGGACAGTCTGTTGGTAGTGTTAGTGTTAGATTGTATTTTGTTTTAGGTACTAAAGGCACTAGCCCTATTAAAATGGAATAAAGGATACCTAATATTGGCAACATTGGCATGAGTGGCTCAGGGTGTCGAGAGATGTGCTGCACTTTCACTAAACGGTATTCGCAGCTTTATGCCTTTAACAATTCCACCCTGGAGCTTCTTAGCTTCTTAGCTCTTTCTGTTTCCACTTTCTGACAGCCGGTTAAGGCAAGCCAGTGTTGGGGTCTAATTTAGTCCCATAGAATCGATATATTAATTATTATTATCAGCCATCGGGATGGTATTGTATCTCGATGTTATCAGCCTAATATATTCCTACTGTCTACTTGTAAGTCAAGCTGCCACAACACGCTGTTAGGCGATTGATATTCTTAAAATATTATTAAAACTAGCTTTTGCCCGCGACTTCGTTCGCGTGGACTTCAGGTTCGTCCCGTCTAGTCTAGTAATAAGTAAGAAATACGGTAACTAAGCACTGCAGAGCCCTAATTATAGGTCTATAGGTAGCTACTGCAGTATGCTCCTATAAACTACATTTAACGATCTTTTTCCTTCAGCATAAACATGCAGATTCTTCGCTTTGGAAACACGTGAGCAAGCCACATAGAGCTGACCGTGAGAAAAACATGGCGTGCCCAAATGTAGGCCTGCTACCTTCAAGGTTTGACCCTGCGATTTGTTGATCGTCATTGAAAATGCGACTTTTAATGGGAACTGCAGGCGTTTAAAATTGAATGGCAAGTTGTTGGGTATGATTGGGATGCGCGGTATAAGAACATTGTCTCCCTTGGCTTCTCCAGTTAAAATTGTAGCCTTCACTATATGCCTTCCTAATTCGGTAACTCGCAACCGAGTACCGTTGCATAATCTTGGCGCATCCAGGTTACGCATTAACAAAACGGGTACACCAACCTTTAATTCCAACTTGTGTGATGGCACCCCGGACAACTCTAAAGAGTTTAGGAACTCTACGGGATAACTTGTAGTGTCATCGGATGACATAACTGTGTCAATGGAATTATACACTGATGTTTCGCTGTTTATTTCGGCCAAGATTTTTTTATTTTTTTATCATAGGCTACAATTTTTGAGGTTTCTAAAGACGTGATCATGTAGAACTTTTTGTATTTTTTGAACTGTGTTTCTTTCCACACCTGGTACGTACTCAGAACGCCTATCAACTTGTGCTTCCTCATCACCCATGAAATAAACTTGCAAAAATTTTGGTTGCGTATTAGTAGCAGGAAGCAAAGAGCCAATTGTGTGGTATATTTGCCCTTGGATTGTAAAAGTCGGGCAAAATCCTGGCATCGACACAATGTTATCAGCTCCAAAAGATGTCATATGGAAGCATGTATTGTATTTTCTTATATTTTTTAAAAAACGGCGAGACTCATCTGTTTCATTTGAAAAAAGTTCTTTAAGAGGTTCAACAGGCTCGTCTATTGAAGGAAGAACTACTTTTCCTCCCGAACAACACATGCCTGCAGCTTCCTCTTTCCATTTAAGAGCACCGCAAAATCTGCATTCTTTATTCATCGCTTCTATTTTTATAAGCATGTGGCTTTCGTAATCAAGAGTTTCATCGTACTCAAATGCAGCTTTATCGAATACTCCCCACGCGTTTCTTGTAAATATTAATCGTCGCTGTTGTGCCCTTTCAGCAACAGCGCGTCTGCGAGCTTCAGCAGCTTCAACAGTTTCAGTAGCTCTTTGGGACCCTATGTAAGTCGCTTGCTGAAGACGCCGAGCTTGAGACTGTTCGGGTGTCTCAGAAGCCCGTTGAGATGCCAGATATTCAGCGTTCTGTTGACGTCGAGCTTGAGACTGTTCGGGTGTCTCCGCAGCCCGTTGAGATGCTAGATACTCAGCATGCTGTCGACGTCGATCCTGGGACTGTTCGGGTGTCTCTGCAGCCCGTTGAGATGCTAGATACTCAGCATGCTGTCGACGTCTATCTTGGGACTGCTCTGGTGTCTCAGCAGCTCTTTGAGCTGCTTCACGCTCTGCTTGTTTAAGCCTTCGCAGTTCGGCTTGTGGAAACGTCTCGTTAAGTCTAGCTACTTTCATAGTTCGAGCTTTATTAGAGCTTTGGGAAAGATTAGACTTACGCTTTCACGGCATAATTCTTAAGTACGTCTTGTTTCTATACTTCCAAAAAATACAGTACGGTAGTTATTGTTATGATTGTACTTTAATGCAATCCTTGCCTATTTAATTAACCTATCTATATCTGTATAGTAATTGAATTATCAATGAAGTAATTCGTAAAAATGAAGTATCTTTTTGTACGTGTAACTCCTAACCAAAAAGAAACCTGGCAATAACTAACCTTAGGCCTATATTACTTAAAGTAGGCGACCATACGTTTTTATCAAATCGCTAGTAACTTGAAAATTCGCAAAACGGACACAACCGTCAACGACGTCTGCCCTCACGCGTCTACCCGCGTTCGGGTCGCGCACTCAGCGATGAGCCACTTCTTCCCCACCGCACCTACCCCGCTCCCCCCACGCCCCGTTCGCCTGGCACCGCTGCCGGTATTTATCACCGAAACGGTATTTATCGCCGAAATTGCTATGACTCTGCATTTTAAATCTGTGATATCTTCGAAAATATTTATTTAATTTACATGCTGTAAAAAGCCATATTGATCTTTATTAAATGCACAATGTATTTAAGATACTTAATTGGATAAGGATTAATACTGTATTGCTTAAAATCGCTTCGTAAAAAGCCATTATTTCTCGTACAAAGTAAAGGATAAAAAATGGTTATTGTGGGTTATTCCTAAGAGATAAACATATACCATCACGGACTTTTTTGGAGACCTTTTTAAGTTGTACAATACTGTAGTACATTGTTTTGATCTATCTTGTAGGATCTTGTAGGATTCAGTCAGCGTTTGCAATGTAAGCGCAAAAAATGTGTTTTTTTACGACTTCACATTAGAAACCTCAAAAATTGTAGCCTATGTGTTATTCTGATGTATAAGCTATAGCCTATATGTTATTCTGATGTATAAGCTATATTGTGGTAAAGTTTCATTCAAATCCATTCAGTAGTTTTTACGTGAAAGAGTAACAAACATCCATACATCCATACTTACAAACTTTCGCCTTTATAATAGTATAGTAGGATGAATTTTACTAAGAAAATAATCTAGCAAGAAATGTTTTCATTTAAATGGGAATATTTATGTAAATTCATTAAATTTTTGCCGGAGCCCGATTTCACGCAAACCCTTGAAAATATCCAGAAAATAACACTGAAATTGTCTTAATCTCTTTCCTAAATATTTCACAAAAAGTCCCTTCTGACCTTGGCCCCGTTTCATTACAAAATTGCGCAACTGCTTGTGAGCCACATAACATGAAATTATTATTTCATACACAACTGGAGAAAATTTGCCACTTAGATACACCTAGGGGCAGTAGTTCGGTTGTTTCTCTAGTCACCGAATAAAATTGCTAAGATATTTTTGAAAAATATTGGTAGGTAGGTATAATCCAAAGGAACCCTAAGTACTACATATATACAAAACAAAACTCACAGTCGGAAGAATAACAGAGCTCGTTACAATAAGTGTTTCGTGTCTGTATCTGATAGGACACTTACTTTTTTCACAATAATTCTCGATTCTTCCCCCGGTCGATTTTCCAGATGTCTATCAAAGCTATCGGTGTCGTGCCGATCGAACCGCATCAATACCGCCACCGGGCTGGCACGGGCTTATACCAGCCAATAATGTGGGCATATTGAATCTTAACTCCTGACTATGTTCGATTTTCTTGGGTGACGTAATCCTTGTGAAACAGTGGCCCTAGTACGAGCACTTGCGAAAAAGTATTCGTTCCGTAAACGATAGCAAAATGTATGAAAAATTTAACAGCGCCTCTATCGGACATAAAAGGAAACCGATTTTTTCATACATTTGCTATCGTTTACGTATCGATAACTTTTTCGCACTCTTCTCGTACTAACCCAATACGTAGACTCATGAGAGACGAGATAGCAGGAGCAACAATCAGTCAGTTTGACGATGAAAGTCAATGGACCTTCATCGTCAAACTGACTGATGACTTTGAAGGTTCATTTAGGACCTCCATCATCATCAGCCACCTTAGTCCATGGTTGCGTCAAAATAATTTGAACAAAACATGGTCTGGTGTCAAACTTCCAGACCAACGAGTCTTCCTAGAGATGTAAAAAAATGGATGTGTAGGATAGGAAGTTCTGGTTCAAAGCTTTGTCACTGCATGTTTTTCCGTAACTGATGAATGCTTCCGAAACAATGGTGGGGTCGAGAAATATTTGAAGAGTATTCAGCGTGTTTGCCAAAAGATTTTGGAGATAAATCAAATGTTTTGCACAATCTGTTTCAATCTAAAACTATCTTAGTACTATCTCAGTGTTTTTACTGAGATATGATTTGGTTAGCCTTTTTTTTTTCTAGAGATGAAATACTTGATTAGTTTTACTTGGAACCTGAAAATGGCCAAAACATTGCAAGTATTCTGAAAAGTTATTCAAAATACATGCTCATTTGGCGGAAATGGGCAGTTATAACTTGTTGGCTGTTATGGGCGGTTGTTTCTACGTTTGTACACAGTTTTTACAATAAATGATTTCTGATTCTGATTCTAGTTTGTACCGCCGGAATTAAACAACCGGCTTTCTGGTTTACTGAGAGAGATACCTAATCTATGCATTTTAAAGGTCAAAGTGAAAAGTATGTTCTCAGTATAAATAAAATAAATAAATATCCGGGACATTATTACACACATTTGGGGTCAGATGACCATCTGACCCCAAATTAAGCAAAGCTTGTAATATGGCTGCCAGATACTGATAAAAATACTTTTTTTTTTAAATACATACTTAATTAGATATTAACACCCAGACGTAGAACAAACACAAATGTTTGTCCTAGGTGGGAATCGAACCCACGTGCCCAAGCGCAGAAGATGAAGTATGCATGTATCTTTTTCAACCACATCGTCGCTTACCAACAAACCCTGAGTAGTTTACACGCGGACTTAAGAAGGAAAAGGAAAATAACTCTTAAAATACATATTTTGTGACGCAATAGAAATCATAATCATGAAAATTG
This sequence comes from Agriopis leucophaearia, assembly GCA_949125355.1. NCBI lineage: Eukaryota > Metazoa > Arthropoda > Insecta > Lepidoptera > Geometridae > Agriopis > Agriopis leucophaearia. Next base: position 5,014,157 of record OX421276.1, on the reverse strand, counting down.
CTTCAAAAAATTGCAATTAATGATAAGGTACTATTTATTGGCGCCCCTTAGAGGTAAAAACACAGATTTTAGATTTAGTGTAGTAGCAAAAAAATGCGAGGTTTGTGAGTAAAACAGCCTCGTGTGTCGTGACGGACGTGACGTCATGTTTCACATCTGCAGAGGGCGGTGTAACGGCCAACTTTTTTTCTTAAAAATGTTGAAATTGTGGAAAAGTCATATTATAGTCATAGATCAGAGTATATATCGGGGATTATAGTTCTGGCCGGGAGCAAAGAAAGAGTTAACATTAATCGCTGCAACTCAAAAGCACTTTTGCGTAAACCTTTCATATAAATTTTAGGCACAATCTCTCTAGACCAGTTTCTGAACAACAATTAGATGTCACACGGCAATTACCTTCATAAATTAACCGACAGCAGTGGCAATACTGCAGGGACGGAGCCAACAGCTGCATGATTGATAGTTTCCCCTCGAGAACGGCGACTGGATCTGATAATTGACGGATTTTCTCGTTCACGTTACCTAACTAATAACTACTTATAGTGTTTGATAAGTGAAAATATTAAATTTACTGTTGAAAATGGAAGGTTTTAGATACACAATTAGATATCTATACTTTTACGGATTCCATTTAGATAATCTCTCCTCTAGTATTTCGTCAGTCATTACGTTAATTAACAAACGTGAGAAAGAATAGAATAGAAAACTCTTTATTGTTCACACCAAAAAATACATACTTACAGTCTTACATAGTAGGTAACATAAAAAACAACTTAAAAACTAGTGAAACAATTGGCGGCCTTATCGCTATAAGCGATCTCTTCCAGGCCAATGTAGGCCAAACATGGTTTTTAACATGATTTCATCGTATATAAATATATTATGATATAATAATATGATATTTTGCCTAAGCTTGTTTATCAAAGAGAATACAACTTGTTTTTGTTTGGGACTTTTCTCTATTCGTTATACCAAATTCTTAATGACTTGAATGTTTCAAAGATATGTCATATTTGAAACAAAACGGACAAAAATCGTTGCTATTCTAAATAAAAATTGGCCAAGAGCGTGTCGAGACACGCATATGGTAGGGTTCCGTAATCAAAGCAGTTCATAGTTCAGAAAATTATGATTATAGAAAAATTCGAACGAACGAAGCTCTGTGGACTTAGCCAAATTTCAGAGATGTACCATCCTGACATAGCATATACTTTTTATGATTTGAACATAGATAAAACTGATCGAGAATCATTATTTGTTAAGACTATTTTACAAAAAGGTCCTATGACTATGACTAAATGACCTATGAGCTAGAAAGCTTTGAATTTATTACAGTTTTATCGCTGTTACTCAAAAATTCATCATCAGTTAATGTTCGAAATAATTTTCAATAAAGGTTTTAAATATGACCTATATGTATTGTAAGATTCAAGTTTCTATGTCTTATAGTTTAGAAATTCAGGGGGGACCAACTTTTTGCCACTTTGGCGGGCCATATTTCGCAAAGTATAGACTTTATAAAAAAGTGATGTATCAAACCTTACTTTCATTTTAAAAGACCTTTTCAACGATATACGAGTAGTTGTAGTGAAAAAAATATATATTTCATCCCTATTTCACTTGTACCAGAGCCACCCCTAAAATGCAATTTTATATATTTTTTATACTTTTAAAATTGAGATAGATATTACAACTCTCATTATGAAAAGTTTCATTCATTTATCTTAATAATTATTGAAGTTAGTTATTAATAGTTTAAAAAAATCGGACGGACGGACAGACAGACGGACAGACAGACAGACGGTCGGAAAGATCGAATTTATAAGGGTTCCTTGTCGGGCTACGGAACCTTAAAAAGGGTTTATGCTTAAGTCAAATTTTAATTAAAATTGTTAGTAAAATTTCAAGTGCCAAGGAAATCAGCATGGGGCACCTGGGAATCAGCTATAATTAGATTTTCAAGATTCAGCCTTATATTTTATTTACCTGCTTTATTTTATATAATTTTTCCGTTCCGGTAAAAAAGTCACCCAGCTTAATTAGGCATGTGTCCAATTATTTTTTTATTACCTCAAAATAACAGATTATAAATAGAACCAATGAAAGAAAATACATTAAAATTTGTTCAAAAATAAATAAATTATAAGTATTTTATTTTCATGCCAGACAGAGAGCGCACTATGGAACGTTATGACGTTATGCCATGCGCGCGACATACAAATGCTATACAAACACACGTTTTGCGGGAGAGGGATAGAGCATCCGCTCTCTATCCTCACCAAAAACTTGAAACGCTTATATCTCAGAAACATATCAGCCAATTTATATAATGTTTTCAGTATGTGTAATGTTGGTATTTAATTATATATTTCGCTAAGCCTGTTATTTGTAATAAGTTAGGTACAGATACGAACAGAGTTTGATCCTAAGAGCTTCCTAAAGGCGAAACTTTCAGACTAAAAAAGATACATAGTTAAAAAATCAAAAAAAGAGAAAAATATTTGATCCGGATTTGGCAAAAAACGTATGAATCTCTTCAATTTTTGGGAATTAAATTAATATATTTTATATTCCTTGTTGCAGGTCCGGGATGAAAACGCTGAAGCCTTGAAGTATTGTGTAAATAGGTCTATAAGAAAAGCAATAATCAAAACATAGAAACCCCGTAGTGACACTGTACAAAGTGCTTATTAATCTTAGATTGTTATAATTCTTCCATATTGTTAAGTAACTCATTACTTAATCGTGAACTTCGATAAAATAAAAAACTTAGCAAAAGTTTTAAGACAATCAAAAATGATCTCAAAGTGTTACATCAACAAAGTCCAATACGCCTCTCTAATGAGAAGTAAAGTCATGGATAGACGAGCCCATTTCGCCGTGTTGCGTATCGTTCAGCAGTAAACAGTAGCTCAAAAAGAAAAAAAAACTCGTGAACGTTCAAAAATGATCTCAAATAATGTCGTGGACAGACGAGTGCCTCGTAATCCTCGTATCGTTCTTGATTGAACAGTGTGTGATGGCAGCGAGCGGGAAATGCCGTTAAGATGCCTGCGCGCAGCGGATCGTCACCGTTGATGCGACCGTTCGTGGTGTTGGCGCTACCGGGGATGTACCTGTTGTATAAGTACAACCAGTACCGCCAGCAGCAAATGGAGACGGCGCGCCGGCGAGTCACGGAGCGGGAGCTTTTGCACCTTAACACCAAAATTGTAAGTACACATCCATTTATTTTTAAATTCTGGGACCTGTTTTTAGCTTTGTAGCTCGCTGAATGTCGCTACACTGCAAGCAAGAAGGTGATCGTCTATGTATTGACGCAACAGCAAAAGTGAACGAGCGGTATGTGTAAAGCGGCACATTCGCCTAAGTTCATCATTATCAATTCGCTCGCGTTCATTCACTGATCTGGAGCTGGACACGACGTTAGCACGCAACACACTTAGTAATAGGGTTCCGTTTTACCCTTTGGGTACGGAACCCTAAAAAGCGCAAGGAGGAAGCAAAGAGCGGAAATTCTAGTCCCGGCCAAATGTTTTTTTGACAATAGGCGTTTGACTTAGAGTTAAAGTTGAAGATAATAAAAACACCTAGCCTGGTATGGATACTAAATAAAATACACAAGTACAAATGAGTATATTAAACCACCACGTATTGTACAATAATAAGTAAATTTGAATAAAATTTAGTTGATAAAAAAGCACTTATGTAGAACACTACATTTCAACCTGTATTATATTAAGAAAGTCTTTGTGTGACGTGAAGGCCGTTCCGAAGCAAAAACGTCAGAATGTAAATTTCAGGTTTTCAAGATCTCCACGGTCATGGCGCATGGCTAACGGAAAAATTACTGACATTCCTGACTTATTATTCTTTAAAAATATAATTTTATATTTAAGAGTTGATGTGTCATCAATATGGGTTGCGCTGCATCAATTTGCGCGGTGGCAAACAGTACCAAACTCATATTTTGGCAATAAGTAATTAAGGTTTTTTTTTAAATCAAATTTTAGAAAAGTTTTTCTTTTTTCATTGGTGAAACTATTCTCAATAGAATAATTGTGAAAAAAGCCCTTAAAAACTTTTTTTAGTTTTTCTCCGAATCTAGAAATTCTTGACAACTTGTTGTTCCATATTCTAATGGTCATTTAACCGTGGTAATATGATGTCAATTCGGTTTATTTAAAATTAAAATAGTTCTTGAGTAATCATTGTATCATTGTCGCTTACATTTTTTAGTTCTAGGGCGGTCGCCGACTCTTTTGTATCTCTTTCTACGTAGATCGCATATATTTGTCATGGTTTCGCGCATGGGCAAAACTAGGATTTCAGCTCTCGACGTATCGACTCAAGTGAGCTATTATGATACGTAAGTCTCTTTAATATTATTGTTTAGCAATAAAACGGGATAAATTATGACGACATTTGCTCCATTTGATTATCTCACAGCTTTTTTTTGTTTAAATTAGAACAGCTGTCAAGGCATTTTTGTAAGAAATTTGTTGTAGCCACTTGCACCCATAGCAACTGTGTTAACAACTGTGACGCGGAGTTCGACGCGCTTACATAAATAAGAATGAACATTCTTATTTATGTCACAATACCTGGCGACATGTTTTCCTTCTCATTTCCGTTCTATTTACTTCTCTTTTCTGTGGATTATCCTGAAGAGTCTAAATTTCAATATGGTAATATTTCTCCAGTAAAATTTATATTATGATTGAAAATTCAGTTCTATTACAGAAAACCCAGGCTTACCCTCAAAAATGATATAGGTAAGAAATATTTATATCTAGTAGTACAAGTATTTAGCGAACTCGCCAAGTGCCCACCTTCGGAAGGTCACAGCGGAACCGAAGCCATCAATCTTGCCAAGGAAGCATTATTCAAGGGCTCCACACGTATTAGAGGGGGCTTCGTAGTGATGTTTCGCTTAATCTTTAGTACTGACCTAACTAATGGTACCTACCTACATGTTAAACTAGGTGTGTAGCGAACTACCTAATTCGACAAAAAAGAAGCTATAGGAATATTCTATAAGAAATTTCCTATAGCATGACGAAATTTTTACCGCCCTTATAAATAAACCTGCCACGTGCGAGTCGGGCTCGCGCGCGAAGGGTTCCGTACCATTATCTATAAAAATCACGTTTGTTGTATTTTTTTTAACTTAATATAAGGCGTCACTTCCGCAAACACTAGTCAAATGAGTATTTAATAACATAGATACTAAATAAATGCATACTAATTCATCATCATGTCATCATCAGCCAGAAGACGTCCACTGCTGAACATAGGCCTCCCCCTTTACATACTAATTGTCAACTAAAAAGGCATACTAATTGTCAACGTCAAATCAATAAAAATGTTACAGAGAAATAAAAATTTGTGAGGGCTCGTAACAAGCATTTCCATGAAACATTTTACTGGGGACATCGTGGCGAAAATCACGGTCCTTTCTGCGTGGGGCAGTAGACGGGGCGTGTTGGCTCGACACGCGATAAAGCGTTAATAAGGTTATGCACCTACTTCTGAAAGGGAAATGCTTGAAACATTTCCCTAGAAAATAAAGATTTACTTTTTAACAACCTTCAAAAAAGGTGGAGGTTCTCTATTCGGTGGTTTTTGTGAAGTGATAACTTTTTTAGCCACGTTGAGCGATTTTTGGTAAAACCTTCGTGTCACCGACATGCTAATGTAACCACGGCATCGACATGCAAATGTGACGTCATCGATATATATGTATTGTGACGTATTCGTTTTCACTTCTGTGGCCATATGACTGTATTTTTTTAATAGTTTTTTAATGCTTGTTACTTTAGAACTCGGTCATTTATAAATAATTATCAATATAAAAAAACACACTTCATTAAAATTTCAGAACTGGACCAAATTGAAATGGGACCACACGGGAAGCACCAGCTTTCAAATAAAAAAAGTATCATCAAAATCGGTTCATCCAGTCGAAAGTTCTAAGGTAAAAAACACAAAAAAAAACAGTCGAATTGATAATCTCCTCCTTTTTGGAAGTTGGCTAAAACAATAATTACCTATGGTTTTGTCAGAATTAAAGAAATCCAGACACCCTTCAGTCCATATCCAATTTAATAGATCATAGATTTGTCCCGGTTCTCTCAGCTCAGCCAGATTTTCTTAGGAATTTGCTTCATCATCATCATCAACCATTTTCCACCCAATGTTCCTCAATGGGGAATAAGGAATTTACTTTATAATATACTAGCCGCCCGCCCTGACTTCGCATGGGTCTAAGCTCGGCCTTCGGCCTCGCTACAAAATATAATATACCTAGCTAATGTCAACCGGGGATAGTGTAGCTTCCCAACAGTGAAATAATTTTTCAAATCGGTTCAGTAGTTTTGGTGCCTATTCAATGCAAACAAACAAACAATCAAATCTTTCCTCGTTATAATATTATAAATATAACATATATATATTTATATATAAGTATATTAAAATAAATAATTAGTATAGACAATTTCAAACGAACTAAAACTACTTAATAATAATTATAAACTTAAATATAAAAAACTATTCTTAAAGCCCCTTGGTGGAAGGAAAAGTGGCTAGTATGCTGGCAGCATTGCCACGTTCAATGGCAATGTTTTTTTTTAGTAGTAGTTGCAGTAGTATTTTTTGCCTAAAATAGTGCTGGATTGTTCATAATTTCATTAGGTTAGAAAGTGATATTAAAATTGCAAAAAGAACAGTAATAATAATAATAATAATAAATATCTGGGACATTATTGCACACATGGTCATCTGACCCCAAACTAAGCAAAGCTTGTAATATGGCTGCCAGAGACTGATATACATACATATATATTTTTAAATACATACTTAAATAGATATTAACACCCAGACATAGAACAAACACAAATGTTCATCACACAAATGTTTGTCCTATATGGGAATCGAACCCACGCCCCCAAGCACAGAAAGTAGGATCACTACCAACTGAGCCACCGAGGCAGTCAAACAGTTCAGGTTTAGCTCAAAATTCCAGGTCTTTCGTCACACTGGTCCCACGTACAGTACCACCAATTTGTGAGGTCAGGTGGCTGAATGAGAGAACTAAAACTTTTCTTGGTAGGCTATCAGTGCTATACCGAGAATACAGAATACGATACCGATTATTCAACTCTACAGATAAGTTGGTCGGTAGGACTGGGCGTGGCAGCGCCGCACGCGATGTGGCCGTGTTTCACATGACTCAGTCACTTCACGAGAACTCTTGTAGCAGATTTTTTTATTATTTATTCTGTGGTAGTAGTGATGTAGAAAAATTGAGTTGGTTTCATAAGCTGTCAGCAGTGAATTAGTCAGCTTTAAGGTGGCAACTCAGCGACAAATCTTCACATAACTTTGACAAAACAAATGTTTAATAAACGTATAAGTAGCTTTTTGGTTTATTTTTGGTATTCTACTAGCCCATTTCATCATTAAAAAAAAGTACGTAGCAATACGTTCGCCTTTTTTGTAATACAATTAAGCACATAATCTTGTGTCTTCCGGTACGTAACCCAATTTCCCTCCATTCATCTTCTGAACACCTACTAACTCTAGTCAAGCAACTAATTTCAGAAAAAGTCCAAAGAGGAAATAGGCCAATACCGGCCGAGAATAGGCTATCAATACAGCAGTGTCAAGGCAGCGCATTGACGCTGGCTTTCGCTCTCTACCCTCTATAAATACCTTTATATTTCTAGGCATTCAGGGTGATTTTATATTTTTTTATAAGTTTGTTTGAAAACTTCAGTAGTGATAATGTTTCTGAACAAGAGATTAAAAAATTGCATTTCCATGGCATCTAGCACTTGATTTAGTGATGGAGAGATCTCTACAAGAATAAGTTGCGCAACTTTGTGTAACAAGCTGACTCTGCGTAAAAGCATTATTAAATTAGCAGCACTGTCATAATTACTTATTTGGGGCATCATTTCTATTCAATATTACTTACTCCTTTTTAATTCCCCTACGCGCTTTATAACTTTATAAAAACTTTAAAATATAGAAACTTTATAGCACAACACTTTTATAACCTCTCCGTCATATTAAAACCTTAAGATTAAAACACCGGCCTTAAATATATTTTTCTTCTTTCCTTAAAAAGAAGAAATCTCTCATTATACGTCAAATCAGAGCTTCAAATAAAGATAAAAAATCACAGCAGCAACACAATATTTTTGATAAAACTATTTTAAATTCTAAATTCTTGTAAAAAGACAATGTATTCAGCCAATTTGCTGTCTAAAACCAGACACTTTTGGTCTAATTTAATTGAGCTATCAAAACTTGTGAGCCTACGAGGTGATGTGATTACAAACCGATCTTACGCCAAGAAGTCTGATGAAGAAGGCTGCAGAAGGGCTTTAGTGGATATCCCTCCGAAGGTTGATCCGATATGTCCAAAACCTTGTGAAAGAAGAAAGCCAAAGAAACCCGGGATACTGCACAGAATCAAAATGAAGATGATAGAAGGAGGCACTAACTTTGGCAGTAAGTTACTCTTAACCTATAGTATAAGAAACTACCTCATCGATAATTATGAGAGTGGATGGCTTCTCCTAGGATCCTCTGGTAGAATAAAAGTCAAATTTTGACAGCTCATCTTCCTGACCTCAAAAAGCGAAACCGCATTAAACATAGAATCTAAATAGAATTAAATCGTTACCAAACTGATCTGAAACAAATTCACTTTCTCGTTTGCATATCGTTTCCTTACATTACTTTGCGTGGCACTGGCTTGGACAATTTCCCCAATATTTCAGCCCCATTTCGCAACGTCCAGTGCAAAGAAGGATCAGTATCTGCTGTATCAAAGAAGGAGAAGGTGCCTGAGCAGAAGGCGCTGCGTCCCGCGAAACGGGAGGTGCCTCCGGTCCCGGAACCTCGGGATGGCGTGCAAGTATCGGTGCTTGGCGCTGACACAGCCATAGGCCAGTACGTGGCTCTGCTCCTCAAACAGTGTCCTTGCGTGAAGAAGTAAGTTTTGTTTTTATATTGACAAGTCCTTATTGTTCTAAACTGGCACTGTCGACAGAGCGATCGCCAGAGTGGTTGGAAGATGTCGGTTACTACCGTCTCCTTTCAACCTCGTTAATCTATTGCATTGTGTTTGTATAATAAACAGATGCCCTAATATCAGAGTTGTTAGACCGCCGGAAGGTCTCTGCTATGGCTAGGCACTAGGAGTTCGACGAAATGTTATCAAGCCTGATTTAGGCCAGATGCGTTTGCAGTGCCACGCCACCTCCTTACCATATTTCCCTTGTCTGTCTGGTTTGAAGTTTAAACCAAGTAATTACCACCTCACATCACAAGTGTCAGTGAGAATCAGCAATAAGAACTAAATGCATTGACAATAACAATTGGACAAGACAAAGTATATTTTTAATATGTATTGTGGCCTTTAAGAAACTTTCAGTATGACTTAAGTATGTACATATACTTAACGTAAACAAAACACAGCAATCTTTATGTCACGGTTGCCAGATTGGTGGATTTTCTCGCGATTTTAGGGAAAAGTTTAGTCTTCTGCAAAATTTGAGATGTGAGTTTTTTCTAAAATACACAACTCTTTATACTTAAAATGTGCAACGCTGCTAGTTTTTTATTGTATTCACGTATTAAAATACATATGCTAAAACAAAATATCACAGGATCTGTGGGAGAACGATTGCAATTTGATACCACCGCACCACAAGCCTCCACCACATTACTGAGGCATGAGTTTGACTTTACAGTGACATACTTTGCTTGACTCTGACTGTAACTATGAATGTTTGACATCATTTAATACTATACAAACTTGTTTAATATTACGACTGAAGGACTCTGTATCCATGGTCAGGTTTTTTTGGTGTTAGTATTCTATAAATAGTAGTTCTTCAGAAATGCATAGCGAACGCAGATTGTGGAATAAATAGTGATGGAACATCCAAGGAATTTATATACTACGCAGTATATAAATTCCTTGGATGGAACAGCTTACAGCAAGATTAGCGTTTACCGTTTAGTTATATAGTGAAACTACTACCTACGACAACTAGACAAAGAAAGCTACTACGAGCGAGCTCTCCTCAGTAAAAAAAATCCTGCCACCTGCTACCACAGAATACATAATACAGCTTCCAAGTTTGAATTCAGAGGAATATTGGTGTGATTATTATTTCAATTATGCTCAAGTACAAGGTAAGTAACCAACAAATTGTATTAGCCAATCGTCAAATTATTAATTATTTATTTCAATATAGGTAATATTCAAATTGTACTTACCTACAATGAATTATAACTTGACCAGTTGGGTATTTTTTAGATGAAGTACTTTTTTTTAATACTTAAAAATATAATATTAGTCCTGTTTTTTTTTTTTTATTCAAATGGCAAATTCAAAAATACAATAATCGAAAGTGCTACCTACTGCCATTATTTTAATGAAGCTTTAGAGCTTAATTTTGAAGTGAGACAAAGAGTAACCTAGGTACCTACTTTGTTCCGTCTTTTTACAGGAATACGAAACATACGAAGGTAAAAAATAGTTTTTGATGCAATATTGTTACCCATACCTATCAGAATCAGAAAATATTTATTGTTTAAACTGTGTACATGGATGGTGTAGGGGTTGGCATATTCCCTCCCACGTTTCACACACAATGCCCACGTAATTCACGTATCTGGTATTAGCCTTCGACCAAAATAAAATGAATGGACGGGCCCTAACCATTGAACTTGATCAGTAAAAACGAGTCAAAATCGTCGGACATATACTTCAACACCTAATTATAAAAATGTACAGTATATTTGTTACAAAAAATAGATATCGGTTTTATTTGTGTATTTACACTTCGGTAAAGCATACGAATTCATAATTTTGTCAGATGTTTCGTTATCGCGTATCAATAGACTCGTGTTTCACTTCCTACGGCTAGAGACCGACTGAAACGAAATGAGAGCTGGCGCTCATTTTGTAATCTTCAAAAATGCGCTTCTACTGGGCCCGTCCATTCATTTTATTTTGGTCGAAGGTATTAGCTTCACCATGCACACTCGCCCATGGCTCTCGTGACAGTGACAGTCCGCTAACTCCCGGGAGCACACGAGACAGCGTATGTATGCTATAGCGCATACACTACAGGGGCCTTACCCCTAGCTTCACTTTTGCGAGCCAACTTTTAGTAGGTACCTCATAGGTACCTAAAATTAACCAACTCATTTAAGCTGCATCGTTTAAAAGCGTCTAACTTGAATGAACGAAAATCCGTTTTACTATGCTTTTGTGCGTGAAAATAACAAAGCTTGGCGGCTATCAAATAACTACCGCTTATCGTAGCTGATGGTACCGTTTAGACAAATAACACCTATGCAGGTCAACTTTTCGAGCTGGGGGTAAGGCCCCAGATGTTAAAGACAATTTAAGTACCTAGTACCTACCTATTGAAAGACTACGCTTAAATCTCAGAAATGAAACCAGGATTATTAAGATATTTGAGGATTTATTATAATATCACAATAATGTCCTATTTGCTTTACAGCTCGATATCAAGTGCCAGTCCTAAATTCAACTGACAATCATCTATTGGTGACGAGTATCTGTCAAAGTCAATGTTACCGTTTGAAACGTCATTACTATTGTATCTGTCAACAGTCAACAGATGCTCGTCACCACAGAGCATAAATACTTTTACATTATGGTTCATAATAATATTAGATACAAATGATCATATACTCGTAAATAAAGTAATAGTCTTACAGCTCGGCCATCCTCAAAAAAGTGAGTCCTCGCACTTTCAGACGTTATTAGGAGCCAACATAGATATATGAAAGTTAGAACAAAACAATAGTAATTATCAGAATAATAAGATACCTAATTCGTACTTATGACATAATTAACATAATCTAGTAATAATATAATCGGTAATAACTAAACATTTATTTTCCACAGTCTGTTACGATCGGCAATCATCTGTGCGATACCAATAATTGATACCATTCACATTCTGCACTGATTGCTCGTAACCCGCGGTCCTGTTATCCCCACCATATTTTCTTGCACAGTCTGCCACGATCTGCAATCATCTGTGCGATACCAATCATTGATACCATTCACATTCTGCACTGATTGCTCGTAACCCGCGCTCCTGATATCCCCACCATAAACTTTAAACGCTCATATCTCAGAGATTTATCAGTCAATCATTTTTTTTTCAGTATGTTTAATGTATTTAGTCATATTCATCACTAAGCCTGTTATATGTAATAAATTAAACATTAGGACACATGCCTATTCAATCTTGGCACACATGGCCAATTCCATAATAGAACCTACATAGTCCAATCATGGCAAACATGGCCACTCAGTAATATTTATGCAATTAGCCTCGAAGATCTCAAAGTCACATAAAAAATTATTGTTAGAATACCCGCAGAAACGTAGATATGAACTTCAAACAATCGTCTTGATATCGTACTATCGTTAGAAAACTATATTTTGGAAACTATTAGAAACTCGGTTTTATTGTCATACTCTTCTTTGCAAGGTATCGTTAAATATATGTCTTTAAAAATGAAGGTATGGTTTCATAGATCACTTTCTTATCAAGTGTATCTTTTGCGAAATATGGCCCGCCAAGTGGCATAAAGATAGTCTACTGCCTCTCTTTTGCATTTCTAAACTTTTATACATAGAAACTTAATTTACAACTAGCCATACTGATAGATCATATTAATAGGGAACCCTAAAAACGATCATTCAACATTTTGTCTTTTACATTTTTATTACAACTTTTCTAGTTATAGCCATAATTCTGTATCACATCTCGTTCTAGCACAATGGTCATTGAACTTTTCGCAATGATCCTGTCGTAAAATGATCTTTACGAAGTCTTTTTTTTGTTTTTACCTAGTTTTTTTTTTTCTTCACACAACCATAAAAAGTACATGTAATGTCGGGATGATAATAATTATATGAAACACTCGTATATTATCATCCGTTATCATCGCCACACAGTGGCGAATACTTCATTTATTCATCAATCGAAATGAACTGGCTGGAATCCTACCATATGCATGTCTTGACACGCTCTTGGCCAGTTATTGTTTGATGTTGTAATGAACTACTCAACAAACTTGTTCATAGAACAAACATAAATTTGAATACTATTTATGCCATGTGTATCACTGTTTATAATAAACAACCGACATCCCTAATAGAGCTTTCATACGGAATATGCCGGAATAAAATTTAAGACCTTGTTAATCGAAAAACGCTTTTATTGTTTAAAAGACTTTTTATGTTACCCTAAAATGCAAATTTAATTATTATTCAAATTCTATTTTTTACTGACATCTCATATCATATCGTATCCTATCGTATCCTATCGTATACTATCGTATAATATCGTACCCTTTCGTATCGTTTCGTAACGTATCGTATCTTATCGTGTCGTATCGTATCGTATCATATCTTATCGTGTCGTATCGTATCGTATCGTATCATATCTTATCGTGTCGTATCGTATCATACCATATAATATCGTATCCTATCCCATCGTATCGTATCGTATCCTATCGTATATTATCATATCGTATCCTATCGTATCGTATCATATCGTATCCTATCCTATCGTATCGTATCGTATCATATCGTATCGTATCGTATAGTATCGTACCGTACCGTACCATATCATATCATATCATATCACATCACACCATATCATACCATATCATATCATATCATCTCATCACATTTCATTGCATTTAGATGAAATAATGTTCATAAAAATATTATAATACCTATAGTATTTGGCTGGTAATCTTCATACATACCTACATAGCGCTAATCATTTTATTGTTTCGTTTAAGACAGTGTTTCGTAAATAATTTATTTGATATTTTTTTTTTTTTACGTTCATTTGCCACCTCAATGGCACTCTCCGTGCCCTCATACTTTTAAGCACACTTGGCCTAGTACAGCGTACATAGGCACATAGCACAACGGATCGGTTTCTACACTTTCTACATGTATCATACATAAATTTTGTTTCTTTCAAAAAATTCAACGAATAGCCGAATATTAACTATATTTAATTTCTCAAAGTGAAGATAGCTCAAAGTGGCGATTACTTCATTTATCTAGCAACCGATGTAAACAGAGATAATAATATGATTTGCTGGCTGGCGATTTATTACTTCCAATAAATCAAAACATTTTTTTTTTCAGTCCGAGACCGAATGAACTACCGGCCACTGTCAATAATGAATGCTATTGATGATATTGTATACATAACTATCGGTGTTATCAGATTACTTGAAACTACCGGTTCCAGAAAGACTATTGGTTTCATAAAAGCATCGGTTCCATAAAAACTTTTGGTGCTATCAAACCGTTGGCGCTACCAACTATTTAAGCTATAAAATTATTGGTGCTATCAAAACTATTATTTCACGTATTTATTTGTTTTCTTAAATCTAAGTTTGTTTACAATATTTTTATAAAAACAAAATATTATAAAAAAAACTATCAAAACTATTATTATTATTACATTACTCAAAATGTTACAACTTCTGGTGTCGCTCATAGCAAAGTCAGGGTTATAGAAAATGTCAGAACTACTGGTAATCACGTTATAATTATGTGGCGCACACGCTTTGTGATCTGTTTCTAAGGCGCCACCTTCAAACTAGTATGTTTGTATCTACTTTACCCGAAAACTACTTAAAGATGAATGGTCATGATTCATACTACTGACAGGTAACTCAACTATAATACCGAATAGGCAACTAATAATATGAAGTTTGTTTTTGTAGAGGTTTGACAGCTATAACTATAGTATCTTACAATATCATTATAAGCACTTTAGATAAACTAACTGTGCCCATGCAATTTATGCAATACTGCAAGTGTGATAGAACACACAAGAGTTTACTAAATCCTCATCTACCTGAGCGACTTCTTTTAGCAATTTAATTTTGTATATTCATGATTATTTTGGAGAATCTACACATTGTGAGCACTAACTTAAGATTCTGTTTCAAATGAAGAGATAATATTTCAAAATAGATTTTTGCACATTTATTTTCGGCTCATTTATTATTTTCCAATCTACAAAAAAAAAAACTACCCTCAAACACATCATGAAAGTTATTTTCCATACTACCTACATATTTGACCTTTTTTTTTTAAACACTTATGAAATCATAAAGTTTTTTCGTTTACATATTTGAACGACGTATAACGCCATCTATTAACGTTCGACATGACTTTGTACCTCTTTTTTTAATAGCACGCGACGCGTGATCTTCACCAAGATTATGAGATGAGTTTTCACTTCTACATTTTCTAATCCAATCTTGAATTAGTGGCAATAATGTCAGTGATAAGTATATCACGTCTAGCATAATGAAAAACAGAAACAAACACACCTGGCTATTAGGCTGTGAGTCTTCTTACTCACATCCGCGGCTGGCTCACGACAAGATCTCGCGCAGCTGCTACTGCGCTCACGGTTGGAACTCTCCATGAAGCTGCAACCCCGCTTACGGCGGCCAATTCCGTTGTGGCTGGCTACAGCTGGTCGATTCTCGTGCATGCGTCTGCGACTCAATCTTCTACTGCGATGACGAGAAAGTACACACCGCACTCGCGAACGACTCGTCCTGCCGCTTGGCCTCGAAGTTTTCGGCGAAGTGACCATGGGTGATCAATACCTTTTCTCTCGTTTGATGTGCTCTTCGTCTACTTTCTACTCTCGCGATGCACGCGATCTTGATTGTGAGGTGACATCAAGGGTTCTACAACTGAGTGACTGCGGCCGAGGTGGCATCATGCAGCTTATACTTCTAGTTATACTTCTGTAGCGTGTACGATATTAATTCTCCATAACAAAGTCGGTGCACAAGAATATTCGTAGAAATTTCGTAAATTGTGGGCTTGCGCGTTCAATCCCACTTCTGAGATGAAAGACTACGCTTAAATCTCAGAAATGAAACCAGGATTATTAAGATATTTGAGGATTTATTATAATATCACAATAATGTCCTATTTGCTTTACAGCTCGATATCAAGTGCCAGTCCTAAATTCAACTGACAATCATCTATTGGTGACGAGTATCTGTCAAAGTCAATGTTACCGTTTGAAACGTCATTACTATTGTATCTGTCAACAGTCAACAGATGCTCGTCACCACAGAGCATAAATACTTTTACATTATGGTTCATAATAATATTAGATACAAATGATCATATACTCGTAAATAAAGTAATAGTCTTACACTATCAACATTCAACAGTTTTGTCCATCACGAACATACAATACTATTTTGTCCCATAATGGAAAAATAAAACGTTTTGGGATAGAGGTTGTGTTATTGTTTACTTTTTTACTGTTTTTCTCTAAATTCGCTTTACTGATTTACCTTTTTCCAAATTTGAAAGCAGGGTTCATTGCGGTGGTCTTCAGATATGTTTTAACAGGTATTGTACTTGCTTATAAATAACATAACACCTCTACAAACAACGTAACTTGACTCAGAGGTGCCTGTAATTTTATGTGTGCAACTGAGCAAAGTCACAGAGAAACCAATTTTGCATAGTTTCTACGGTTGATAAGCCTCAGACAGCCGTGAGCCGAGTTATTCGCTATGGAATAAATAATAATTTGCATTCTGTAGTTATTAAAATGATCGGTTCTCTATGGGTGGGTTTTAGTAGCATTGCGGAAGCTATCTCTCTCGCACTCATGTATTTTAACTATTTGCGGTCACGTTCGCACTCACACAATGAAACACGATAAGCAGGCCGCTGTAATATTAAAAATGATTCCGTCAAGTCAATACACGCTATATCTGCGCATCGGCTAGTAGTGAGTGAGGCCATTTTAAATTTACCCAGTTTACAAAGAGTATTATAATACACCTAAGTAGGTACCTACTTCAAATTAGTGAAAAAATAATAATGCAGCCGTTTGTTTGTGCACCTACGTAGTTTTTTGAGGTAATTTAATTTGATTCTAATAAGTGTTTCAGTGTAAGATTATCGTATTGTTTAAAAAATTGTTTATTATGTTACTTGTCTGGAAATTTCTCAAATCTGTGTCATGATTGCTTCACGACATTTGTTTGATGAGCGCTGCCTCACGGATTTCTTTATTAGAAGAACATTCGTTTCCAAAGACAAGAGTCTTTAAAATAATTAGCATATTGATTGTCTTGCTTATCGCGACATGAGACAAGAAACGGTTTTACCAAACCTTTTTATAAAAACCTATTTGAGAAATACTCGTGGTAAACTGATAGCTATCGATATACCTATTCAATTAAATATTTTGTTTGTTTCCTATGCCTGCCTCTGCCTACCTATTACGCTCCGACTTTAGTAGCGTCTGGAGTCGCGTCACACTGGTTTCTCAGACGTAAACAACCTAATTCCGCACAGCAAACATTTTCAAACATATTATTAAATTATATAGGTAGGTAGGTACGTACGCAGGTTGTCAAAACTTGACAGTAGAGGCCAAAAAACCAAACCCTTACATATCTACCAAATGAAAATTTTGATTTCATTTGGTAGGTACGATGACCGTTGAACACGGGCCTGTTTGCCATAATGACTCATAATGAATTGACCAAGGGCAGTGCTATGTTTCACAACTAAATGTCTAACAATAAATCTAATAAATATTTGTTCTAGCTAGAAGTAATAGAAAATTCAGTTTTCTAAACTATATGTCATCAGATTTCGCAGATTCAAACGCAGCTAAAATTAAGGTTTTCTCTTCCCGTTTGCAGTTATCTCGCTCGCACATTATCAAATTATACAAGATACAAAATCAGAGTGTGAATTAAAAAAAATTACGAAACCATGATTTTTAATACCAAAAAGGAAATTTTATTTCTAATACCTTTCATTTGACGGGGTAAAGCACGAAAATTTATTTATTTCGTATATTAATGATAGACGTGGAATGGTTTTGTCAGTTTTTGAAAATTCACACTTAGTGATTTTATATCTTCAATAATCTAATAAATTGATAATGCACGAGCGAGAGAACTGCACACGGAAAGATTGAGGCGGATCTATATCATACAATACTTGTTACAATTTTCCAAAACTACTTGTCCAATTTCAAATATTTGAATTGGTTTCCCAGCTACATAAAATTGGACAAGCAGTTTCATCCATAATTGGTATAGCTCAGGGATCAATGACACAATAGAGGGAAGGCCTATTCCCAACAGAGGGTTGATAGATGCTGACGACGATGATATTACTTATAGATCTGATAAGTATTGCGTTCACACGTAACTATGACTTTATTACAAAAACACCTGGGCCCAATTAATAGATTACACCTGATTTTATGTTATGTAATATTATTTATTATAATTTTAAAGAATGCAATAAGTTTAATTAAGTACTTAACAATTTTTTTTTCTTTTCAGCAATTCTTATTTCTGTGATGTCGTCAAAAATAGAAAAATTAGTCCAAGCCTTAGAAAATCTAAAAAATTTAAACTACAGCACCCCAGAAGTCGCTCGGCCAAGTCACGCAAAGGTTGAAAACTTACTTGATCTAATATTTGATATCGGCAGAAAGAAAATAAAATTCACAGAAGAACAGCAAAACACCGTAGGTCCTCTTCTGTCAAAAGCTATAAGACCAATACAGATAAACGTTGAACGTGTCGGGTGTCAGTACAGGACCAGGTTAGAATCATCTGTTCTTAGGAAGAGATCGGCGATTGAATTTTTAATTACAGATTACAAAGATTTTCCAATTGGACAAGGTAGAAAATTGTCTGAAAATATTGCCTTTCATAACATACGAGGAAGCATTTCCATTCTCAACAACATTATCTCCAAGTGGCGTGACGTTTCTGACTCAGACGAAGCAGAGACTAATCAGAGGAATATTGAAGTACCAACATCGCACACTTGGTGGTCACCATAAAATATTTAGGTACTTCAACTAATAAAAATGTTTGGTGCAATTCTTGATTCGATACCAGGCGTGGGGCATATTAAAGGCGGATACCATTATTTAAGACGAGATTACAGAGCGTGCAAAAAGTCTATGTATGAAGCTTCTAGGTCAACTGCTGTTATAGCGGGTGGAGCTGTGGGTGCATTTGCTGGTCCAGGTGGTATGATCGCTGGTGCAGCTGGTGCTGGGGCGGCTGTTGACTCTATCACTTCCGTCGTTAATGGAAAGGCAGAAGGCGTCATTTCAGGTCTCTCAGACATTGCTTCTGAGATTTCGGACGGCCATTTTCCCGTTGGATCGGCTTTTCGAACAACTTTAATGGTTGGATCAGACGTTGTGGGTGGACTGGCTGGTCCTACTGTTGGTAGCTGTATTACCAATGTAATCAGTCAAACAGGTGGTAAGTCACTGGCTACAGTGATTGTTAAAGAGATCGTTAAAAGTGAAGTTTCGCTTGTGGTTAAATCTTCATTGGCTCACGGAGGTGCACGAATTTTCGTAGACGCGACCGAACACTGTCGTTATGAAAGTTCTGGAAATTCTTCCGGACAATCAGATTCTACAAGCTCAGGCAGTAGCAATAATCAGTCATCTAATTCAAATAAACAAAATGCGGAATCAAATAATTCAGAACCAGAATCCCCAAAAACTGATGGTTCTAGTAGTGAAAAACCAAATAATAATCAGAATAACAACAACAACAACAACAAAAAAGATAAAGACAAGGATAAAGAAAAAGATAACAAACATGATAAAGTTTTAGCAAAGTGGGAAAAATTACTGTTGCAAATATTTGATTGTAAAGATAAAAACTCTGTAGACAAAATTATTATTAAAGGAAAAGCCATTTTCAAAGACCTAAATACATGGCAAATAAAAGAACTGAAAGATTTTATTGCAAAATTAAATAAAAGTGAATATATAGATTCAGAATCCATATTGACAATAGCCAAAGATGTGTTAAATGAAATGAATGAGATTTACATAACTTCTCATAATTTTGTGAACATAGCTAAATTTGTTGCAGCTTATGTATTTGACAAGCTTACAGAACACAACGACGCCTACAATGAAACACCCTCTAACTATCCCATACTTTCTGAAATCTTTACTACACGACAGGGACAGATTGTAAAAAATATTATATCAGATGTGTCTTCAATTATACAGTTGTTTCAAAATCTGATGAATCAGATTGACGAATTGATGAACATGCTAGATCCTCAATTTGGCAATATCATTGCTGCTGTTTATCATTACTTTAAACACAAATTAATTTCTGTAATAAACATACTTTTAACTCCCAGAGAATATTTCAATATTGCAAAGCGAGCATTAGATAGATTGAATAATATCCCTAAACCACCTGGTCAGACAAGAATTGTTTACCAAATATATCATGGTAATGTCGGTAGGCGACTTGTGATTGTAATAAAATATCAAGAAAAGAAAAA
Organism: Agriopis leucophaearia; assembly: GCA_949125355.1. NCBI lineage: Eukaryota > Metazoa > Arthropoda > Insecta > Lepidoptera > Geometridae > Agriopis > Agriopis leucophaearia. Next base: position 4,993,699 of record OX421276.1, on the reverse strand, counting down.
AAGATGGGATTTGACATCCGTTTATTACGAAGACCTTCCCAGGGAAGGCGATGAAGATGGTGACGAATGGGTAAATGATGAAAGGGTTCCACGTCAATAAAATATTTATATATTACAATTAAGGTAAAATGTACCTATGATTATTTCTGTATTCATTTTATGAGGTACTTAGTTAAGTTTTTTTTTATAAATATAGGTACCTGTTAATAAAACATAAATAGCAGAAAAAACTAGGGTGTCGCCGGGAACAGGGAACGGCCTTAGCTGCCGGTGGTCAGGGCTGCATAGTGACAAACTTCCTGACTATGATTGCCGTGTAGAAAAAGGAATGCTTCTGGCTCTTGAACCAACCATCTGGCGAGTCTTCAAACTATTATTACTGAAAAAGAAGAAAAAAACGTTGTTTAGAAATAATCTTAATTATTAGCTAGATAAGAATAACATGTATGTTTCCGAGTATATTTTCCAGATAAAATAATTAAGGGCCTATGCAAAGTACACGCACCATCTCGTTTGCACATTTCAAGATATCTGATGATATAAAAGTGAATTGAACTTGCGAATAATCTAAGAAAGACCTCTAGAATATAATAGATGTTTTCAACAAAAATGTCTTACTTATAGGTCAAAACAAGAACGTGTCAAGACATGCATAATATGGCTGGGTTCCGTAACTAAAGCCAAATTATTGTAGTCATCTTCATAGTTCAGAAATTGGTATTATTCGAATTATTATTATTCACATATATATATTACTTGTTCAATTCCAGTTTTTTTTTACAATACTTAACTATAAAAGCATTAAAATATTATAAAAAAAACCTTTAATATAATTTTATTATCTGTAGCCCTTATAGTACGATTTATAATGTAATGACTAAATATTTACACAATGATGTTGTAATGTCTTTGTATTAACTATAAACATTTGTTATTGGACTTTGATTTAAAATTGTTATATTAAATTAAACAATATATTATTCACAAATGTTTTGTATCCTTACCTTTGTAAATAATTTATAACCATTATATGTAGGTATGATATGAATGCGTTTATTGCACGGAAGAACTATTAAACGTATTTGCGGGAACCAAATCAATGCCAAAAGACTACAAATCGTATAATTTTTTTAACCCAGCAAAGCAACTTTGTCTTAAAATCAACATAAACAAATGTGTGCATGTGTAATTTTTTTAATTCATAATAGGCTTGCGTTTGTCCAAGGCGTGAGCCAGGATAGAGCACGTCTAGTTTTAGTAAGAGGTTATTATCTATAAATATTTGTTCTACTATTATTAGCGAACCGTTGATCTGATCTTCATGAAAATTTATAGGCAAGTGGTTAACAAATGCTATTTTTAAATTCGAAGATGAGAAAAATCTGTCGAGACGTTAAGCTATAGGATTCGCGGAGTCACAGTTCGGGGCGAAAAACAAGTTTATTTTCCAAGTCCCTAAAGGTTATAAGTACCTACCTAAGTTAAGTAATTGAATCAGGATGCAAGACGCGGGAATATCCCGTACGGGGTTACTACTTTTTTAATCCAGATAACCTTTAACCCTTCGCTCGATTCAATTTTGACCTTTCAATGTAGGTATAGGTACAGACCTCCTGGAGGGAAACCTTCCTGTCTCGTCTTAGTAATGTGTAATTAAATGGCATACCTAATTAGGTTTAGTGAAGTGGGTTTTTTCTTTTGTTTCGGGTTGTTTCAGTTTTACATAGTGACTAGCTGCGCCCCGCGTTTTCACCCGCGTGGTGATGAAAATCGGTGATGATGATGATGAAAAGTAGCCTATGTGAAAATACAGGACATAAGCAATGTATACCTATTCAAAATTTCATCCAAATCCGTCCAGCCGTTTCTGCGTGATTGAGTAACAAACATCCATCCAAACTTTCACATATGATATTAGTGTGATTAACGTCCGCAGTTTTTTTAATTAAAAGCCGTAACAGACGTACGGACCACGAACTACGCACCGCCTTCTGACCAACAGGAGGGAAAGAGAAAATTTTCTCTTTCCCATTTTCTCTTACCCTCCTGTTGGTCAGACGGCGGTGCGTGGTTCGTGGTCCGTACGTCTGTTACGGCTTTTACATAGCAGTACCCTTAGTACAAGATTTGACAGTTATCGAAAGCTTTTTTCGTTTCCGTATTGTCCCATACATTTTAGTAAAGCGCCTCTAGCGGAAACGCGGATGAACTAAAATCGGTAGTAATCGGCAGTATAGGTTGCTTCACTCAAATACGAAAAATAGTTTCGAATAGCTTTCAGCCCAGCAATGTATGCATCAAAACGAAAACGAAAAAAGTTTTCGAAAACTATCAAATCTTGTACTAAGGGTACTGTATACAATTTATATCGAAACAAAACTAGTATACCAAAACCAACCGTATATTTATACATTTACGGCTCAGTTCTCTAATGTCTGTTTGATTTGCACAATATCGTGCTCTCTTTCTCTCCCGTTTGTCAAATTACCACTCACTCACTGACTCATCACGAAATCCCAAAAACCTTCGACCTTCGCAGCTGCAATTTGTGCAAATACTTAGATTTCGTAAAGGGTGTAGAGTTCCACTAAAAATGTGTTCTGCGAAACGGTCAAATGGAGGTTGATGTATATGAAAATCCCAGGTAAAAATATCTTAGGTAAATACTATGTTTTTGATATTAGGGAGATAACATTTGGTATTCAGGTCAATAATTTAAAATAAATAAATAGTTTTGTAGATATGAAAAAGGGACGGATTAAGGAGATGGAATTGGAGTTTGAATGTTGTGTTGAAAGTTATGCAACTACGAACCTGTGATTTGGCAAGTATACTCCTTATGGGGTATAGAGGTGTGCTAATTAACTTCAATTATGTATTTAATTTTTTTACAGACGCAAGGTGCAATTGTATAACTATAGTTACATGTAGAAAAAGATCTATGTCCGAGTTACAAAACACGATTCCTAAACGTGACGTTGATACCGTAACTCCATTGGGGCAACGAGTCAGCCGTCTGCGACGTCACTCGACCCTCACGGCTCATGGAGCCGCCCTAAGGGACCGTTCGTCTCTACCCTGTCACAGCCTCGGTCGGTTTATTCGCACGTCTAAATTTATCGTGTGTACGCTTTGACATTTAGCTAAATGTCAAAGTACAGATTAGGGCGTTTTCGGACGTTTTTATTGCTGCTCTTTGTTGTCGCTCACTGGAACGTTGGTTGTTCGTTCATTTCTACAGTTTACGTGTATATTTCCTGGAAAAAGCATTGGTGAAGTTTTTACATGTCATGTACAACCAAGAGTTTTAATTTCAACTAATTTTCTTGACAAAAGACTTCCACTTCCTCTTTTCAGTTCAAACATTTGATGTGGCTTTCCGTTCAGTGAGACGTAACGATACATTTTCAAGTAGTAGAATAAAGCTCAGAAATACCTACATACCTACATGATGTTTGAAAACAGAGCATCCTTGTTTCTCAAGCATTGTCTTAAGAGATTAGCACTCCTTAACAATACAGGTATTAGTGATGTAACGAATATTCACATTCGCAATGGGGAATATTCGCTTATTTTTTATGTTCGCATTCTCAAATATGCGAATATGAACGTCAAAAAAAACAGTTAGTATGTGAAAACAATATTAGGTAAATACTCGTAGAATATAATTATATATTTTATTTGTATTAGAAATACTCTCTTAACAAATATATATATCTACTAGCTACAGACCGTGGTTTCGCTCGCGTAGTATATAAGAAATCCACTTTACTCCCTTCCCGTCCTTTCAGTTTCAGTCCCGCATCCGTCCGTCCGTCCGCGTCCGTTTAATCCACTCTACTCCTGTACCGCCCTTTCCGCTTCAGTTCTGCATTCGTCCCGTAATCCACTCTACTCCCGTTCCACTCTAGGTACCTATAAATCTTTTCTCCAGAAGCTCGTCCCTATTGTGTCATACCTACGTTTTACCGTTGGGCTAGTTTTAATGGCATGCTTGGGTCATAAAACTGGGAAGATAGAAGAGCTATCGTATAACTAGGGCCCGTGAATCGAAGACGGGCTTCCAACTCCCAATGGAGTCTGTACACTGGTAGCTGAAACTGTTTTATCACCAAAATAGATAGTGTAGCTTAGGTTCGGGTATTTATGCGGAATCTCTTGAACCGGGCTGGAAATACGACCGCTAGAGTAAATAACTTGAATGCAAAATATTTATAGTTTTACGTGCAGCATCAAATGTTTTAATATATTATGAGTACCTTAATATATGGTTACCTACGCTTCGCTCCGTTTTTGATGCAAATACATTTAACTCTTGCTTAAAAATATCTTAAGTGCATCGTGTTTTGCAGAAATATGAAGGAGCGTAACTGTTTGCAGTTTTATCAGTGATTTTCTACCTTTTTGTGCATTTACCTCCCGGTAAGAGAACAGATTTCAAATTTGTTTGCTCCCGCAAAAGAAATTGAAATCTGTTCTACCTATATTTAATAGTGCGCGATAAGTCCCGATAAATATGAAAACTTTAAGTAAATTGTGTTTCTTCTATGTATAAAAGCTGAGCACCTAACTCCAAGATAAACCTCGGCGAGGTTTGTTGGTGTTAGCAAGCAAATTGAAATGTAGTAACGTATGTCAAAATAAATAAAAAAAGTAAAAATAAGATCGTTGAGCAAATTGGCGAGACAGTAGAAACAAACTATACCTCAGACACTCAAGGAAGCTTACACAGTTATCAACACTCTCATCAAACATTCTATTCTCTGAGCGGCCGCTGATTCAGTCCCGCCCCCGCATTATATCTCCCATATTGGTCTGGTTGCTCGGTCAATATTTGCTCAGGCTACCGCATGTTATCGCCGTCGGCCTTCCACACAAACACGCTGAGTATCTTGTTGGCTATTCGCGAACTACTCATGAATCTTTTACTGCAGTGTAGATGAGGCAGTAAAGAATCTTGCTAGTTAACAAGTAAGTATAGTTTTTTAAACCCCCGTTAAAGTAGCTGATAATCTTCAAACGATCATAGCTAAGAACACTCTCAATCAAGTCACCTTTCATACAAATAATTATCAATATAAAAAACCGACTTAGTAAAAAATGACAAAACTGGAACTAAATGACCAAACGGGAAGGACCAGCTTTCAAATAAAAAAAGAATCATCAAAATCGGTTCACCCAGTCGAAAGTTCTGAGGTAACAAACAATTTTTTTTAAACAGTCGAATTCGTAACCTCCTCCTTTTTGGAAGTCGGTAACAAAAGCTTAATCAAAATCGGTGGACCCGTTTGGAAGCTACGATACGATGCCGGAGATAACCACGCAAATATACACACATGAAACTTGCACAACATCCCTCTTTTTGCGTCGTGCGTTATACAGGGTTATTTTTATTCATCTAAAACCTCTCGAAGGCAGCTTCCCTACATCATACCGGACAAGTTTTGTTCCATGACTTGTATTATTAATTCTAAGATTAATTCATACTTTTTAAAAAAAAAAAAAAATTATAGGCCTCTTAAATGACAATAATCTTACGGGATCTCAAATAAGAATGTGGGGCAATGTAGAACCTAAGCAAAGATTAAGGGACGTAACGTGCATCAAAAAATACAAAGCAAAAAAATCTAACTTTAAACATGTTAAATGTAATGGAACAAAAGTTGTCAGGTATGATGTAGTAGGGAAGCTGTAAGGGGTTTTAGATTAATTAAAAATAACCCTGTATACTATGCTTCTTAGAAGGGTCTTTAGACATGCTATTATTTGGATTATTCTCCAACGCAATAAAGAAGACAAGATTTTACGAGCAGCCCGTGACTGTCGCGCCTGCTGAAAATGTTTATCGTGACATTTTATATATTAGTAGAAATGTGAGTGACCTCACTGACCTCCGAGTTTTACTAAGAGTATATTCGTTTCTAACTGAGTCATACTATGTACGTAATTATGAAACTCTCACGATTTAAACACATGATATCAACATTATCTAAACAGTGCCTTAGAACAGCTAAAATTTGGTATCTAAACAGTTCCTAGTAATAAAACCAAGTTAAAACTAAACAGTCATAATACGCAGTAAGTCCCGATTGGAAATTATTACATACTAATTTGTTTGCTGACGTGAAAGTAACAGCAACCTATTAAATGTTTGTGACATTACGCTATTTTTTAGATTCGGTGAAAGAAATGATAAGGTCGTCCAAGTAACGAAATTACCAGTTATAACTTGGTAATGGACAGAAATTTATCACCGACTCACGCTTGGGCATATTTTTTTTTTTTAATGGCACTTAGTGACGACCCGAGCGAAGTCGTTCGCCTGATGGCTCTTTACGCTTGCCCATAACAGCTCAACGCCACTCAGAATTTTGAATTTCAATAGTTCAAAACCCTAGATGGCAATGCACTGCGCTCGTCACCCCGAGATATAAGATGTCGAATCTCTGTGTGCCTTGTAATTTCTCTGGAAACATTGCCCTTCAATCTGGAACGCAGTAGTGTTTGCACACTACTGCTTGGCGGTTGAATAATTGGCAAAGGTGTGGTACTTCCCAAGGCGGACCCCTGCAAAAGAGTCCTACCACTATAAAAACACACTATTTATTATTTGTTGTTATACCTACTACGCGATGCGTTTTTACATTAAATCAATTACGAAAATACCTTTAAAAAATACGTTTGTTGTATTCCTCCCCCCCCCCCCCCCCCTCTTTTAATTTTACTCATAGAATTTTTTATTATTTCTTAGTCAATCCGCCGTAACATTATATATGTATTTTGTGAAAATTTGAACTGGCTATCAATTACGGTTTTTTTTATATTTTTTTATTCGGTAATAGGTTTGCGTTTGACTGCCAACTCGCCTGATGTTAAGCGCGATGCGGTCTACGATGGAGCACGCTTGCCCAGAAGAAACCGATTCACTCGAGATTTGAAGACACCCAGATTGTAACCAAGATATGGTTCCAAAGATACAGCCGTTTAAAGGTACGACGGACGGACAGACAGACAGCGTAGGCTCAGTAATATGGTCCCGTTTTTACCCTTTGGGTACGGAACCCTAAAAAGAAAACGGCTTTTCAGGTAGTGTCTTATTGGAAATTATCTAATCGCCTTCCCATTACTAATAATTATTGACCTCGCAGATTCTTCGATCCGACGAAACCCCAAGTGACGTGTTTATTTGCCGAGACGTGGTTTAACCACGCCGTAAAAAGTAACGCAAGCTACGGGATTCAATAACGGATAACATGCCACCCTTGACTCGCATTTCATACCTATGTCTCGCATTACGGTTCGACCCTAACAAAATTTCAGGAACGTGATCCTAAACATAAAAAAACAGGACAGTACTTTTTTGTCGTTTACCGTTAAAACAAATGTTATGTACCTAATTTTATTTCATTTTAATTATGTTTTGTTTAAATTTTCACCATATTGACACGAATAAATATGAATTTTTATAACTCGCTGGTATTAGAACTGGCCGAAACCAGTTTTTTTTAAGAATACTTCTTTAGGTGCATTTAGCACTTTTTGGGTGTACAAAAATCATAGAACTCGCGTCATCGTCACGCTGTCACAGAATACATAATACACAGACCGTGTATTTTAAAACAGCGCCATCTCTTGTAGAATAGGTATACTATTACTTAAGTTTTCACTTCTGACGTGCACTATGACTGATGTGTTTTTTATGCATGCTGAAACTCTGGGGCCAATCGGGCGTAAAATCATATTATTTTAACTATTTCATCCACTCCATTCTTTATCATGTGTCCCTGTAGTTTGTTATTGAAAAACAATTTAGTATTTAAATCTAAATCTACTATATCAGTCACCAAGTCACCATACATACCCAATTACCCATGCACCAACAATTTTCCCAGCCCTCACCTATTTTCCCGATTCGATTCCAGATTGCGACTGTACGAAGCGAAAGATTCTCAAAGTTCTGCCTTTAACCGGAGCCTGGGCAACGTGGTACATGATCTGCACAATATAGATACCAACTGTCGAGTGCAGGCCTTCAGTTGTGCCTGCTGTGAGCTGGAACGATGTTTACAGGTGACCAGAGTGCCTAGTGCAAGTTTTCCCATTTGCGTTTACCTATTCTATCGCGTAAAGGTCATAGCACACATTCAACTCGGAAACGGATCGTAACCGTATCAACTCGAGCCGATCAGTATTCTTTGTATGAAACTCCCTACTGCAAAGCACACTTATCGGAATCGTAACGTAAACGACAAGTCTTGGGACAAGCTCACGAACCGCGGCGCAGCGCGTGCTCAACCAGCGGTCCTCGCGCTTACGTCTCGTTTTCCACGCACCTACGCCTATCCGTCAGCCATGGTGCCAGCCAGATCAACCAGCGGTTGGCGAGCCGTAAGCGTGGCGTCGCCTAGCCGTAGCGTTACTCTGAAGCCTAGACCTAGAAGAAACAGATTCACTTGTGATTTGAAGACTCCCTTCAACTCATGAGTGAATCTTTTGCTTCTTGGCAAGCGTGCTCCATCGTAGACAGCATCATCGCTTACTATCAGGCGAGGTGGTGGTCAAACGCAAGCCAATATTAGCCAATATTAAATTAAATAAATAAATAATTAACTACGATTTATATGAAGTCGAACAGATCCATCGACATGGCGCTAGATGGGTGCTGTCCTTATTTCATATCCTTTGTCCATAGTTAACGTTAACGCGATCGAGTAAGTCAACGCAATTAGGAAAACTCGCACTAGGCATTTTGAATATTCCAGTCAAGACTACAGATACAGAACTTAGTCTTCTAGAACGATATTTACTTAAACTAGACATAAAGATCAAAGGGAGAGGAGCCATTTATCCGGCACTGGGTCGATGCGGGCATACGATGATGATAAACAGGGTTATACGGAACAGTGGTACTATCAATGGAGGTCACTGCACTCAAAATTATAAACAACTTTTACTATGCAATCAACAAACTACAAAACAAAACTGCTAAATAGAAAAAATCATTCACAGTCGACAGATTTATGAAACTACTATAGTTGTTTGTGTTGTAAGGGGACAAAGTAATATTTTGTTCGTCGAGGGAGTTATTTTGAATTCAGTAAAAAGCGAAGGATTCTAAGAATCCCGTGTTTATCACCATTGAGAATTTAATCACTGTTTTAAACTATCACGGTTGTTCACTAAAGTTATATGATTATTTACGGGATATTTACCGTGGTAAGGTTTTGGAAGGAGCTTCCGATATTTCGGCGCAGTTACATGCACCATGTTCACGGGAAGACTGAAGAATGCGGGTGGTTGGTGAAAAAGTTCAAAGTTAGGTACAGACAAAACGATCTACCCTCTTTCTTAGTCTTTTGCTACGGTTATCACTGAAACTCGAACTCGAACCTAAGTCTCGACAAAACACATTCACTGTATCACTGCGTATAGTATTTTGAACGCGGACTTTTATTTTTAAGGCAACCTAATACTGGATTCCACGCACTAGCGAGTTGAAAGCCATCACCTCGATTGAAATTATGGCATTTCTTTTTTTTTGAGAATTTAATGTCAGATTAAGACATATATATCATTCAACCTTCACACGAGCGGTTTGAACCTAACTACGCTAATCTATCAGTAGCACTAACGCGAACCAATCAGAAGAGAGAAAGCTCAAACTCCCATAGGAACAAAGTTAAATGTTGTTCCCGCTGTCCTCTAACTAAGCCAATCTAAGTCAATTGTCATTTTTCAAATATTTATTGCGTTTTAGTGTCCCATAGGAAAAGTTGGTCATAGTCAAGTACAATTACATCCTTTCAGCAGGCTAGCACGGGCCGTGGGCAGGATGTCTTTCCACTGTTTTTATCCTGCTAGAAAGAGACAAACGTATCCATATTCTAGCTCTGTCGCGTCTACGCGCGGATATAAACGGTGGAAAGAAAAACTTTCCACACAGCCCCTGCAGGTTAGTAAAAATAGTAGGTACCAGCGTTACAATATAACCAGATATCTGTGGTCTGCGGTCTATATTAGTGATTATTTGTATTCCAAACAGATACGTCACCAATCTCTATAACATTGTCGAGCTTTTCTATATTTTGTGAAATGAAACATCAACCTATATCTCTGTAGGGTATTTATCATAAATAAACTAAGCTTCCTTTCATACTTTTTAGCAGCTGGGCGGCGCAAAGTTAAAATGGAAAAGTGAGCTTCAGTTTTGTACTTGTCTTGAAAGTTGAACGTCGCCCCCAACTCTCTGCCCACCTGAATATGTAATGCGAAGAAAAATATCATGCTTGCTGACTTAACTTTTCATAGAGAGACTAGTTTGTAAGTTTATAATGCTAGGTAGATACGTGAGTGCAGCGCCAACCCTAACCTTTGGTCGAGGTAAAGCGAGATTGTCTTTCGGCGCGTTTCATTTCTGAAAACTGTCGTACAGGAATCGATCATTTTTCCGAATAAAAAGTAGCCCATGTGATAATCCAGGATGTAAACTAATTCCACATCAAAATTTTATGCCGGTTAAAAAACAATTCAAGTGTGCCCTGCGATTTTTTCGTTTTTGGTTTGGCACCCCTTGCTATCTGGCGTATATATAGTGACCGCTCCTCTCGCTCTACTCCAGCTGCGTGCGCGCAATCTCACATAACCTGGCTACACCTCAATACAGCTGCGTATCTTGGGAAGATTTCTCCTCGGCAATAAACAAAACAAGTGGATCATATATAAGTATAAAAAGGTAATAAGTGCCTATACAATTTGAGGGTTGCCTTCCATTCAATGAGTCCAAATTGGAAGTATACCCTACCGAACAATAAAAAAACGGTCTCAACTGGCGGATCGGAGAACTTAAAAAAAAGACCGTGGATCGTCCTATACTTTTAAGTCGGTTAAAAAAAGGTAGCTACGCGTTTCCATGAATAGTTTCATGCGCGTTTCACATCATCGCAGACACCTGTCAACTTGCATTAAAGCACGTAGTTGCAACAAAGACTGTTTAAACACAGTCAAAAATACACAGCAGTATTGAAACAGTAAGAAAACGACCATACATTTGTGTTATACCTTTTATAGTATACTTAAGTGATCGTACCTTTAGGTATTAAATTTAATTAATTTATTGAGACAAAAATTAATTACAAAGTTACACTTATCTGACATATTGAAATTAAATTTAAATGAAATTCATCTTATCTCATTTAACTAATTTAAACCAGAAAAAAAGAATATAAATTTATAATCTATACATAGAATAAAAACATAGAGATAGAATATTGAGATAGAAATCTGTAATAGTGAGTTATCAAAAAATAACCACACATGGCCTCTTAAAATAAGCAGATGACCGTTTTTAGAATGTTTTGTCTGTTTGTTTGTCCACGCACATCTCTTAAACCACTGAACGGACTTAAATGCTGTTTTCACGAATATACTTAGCCATGACCAGATTGAAGTATGGGCTATGTTATTTTGCGTAAGGACCGGATTAAGGAAGGAAAAAAGGGTTGAAAGTTTATATGAAAATCTACGCGTACGAAGTCGCGGGTAACAGCACTAGTAATTAATAAAACAAATTTCATACTGTTAATTTATAAAAGTTATGTAGAGAATGGGTTCCCAAAGGTCCCAAAGATCCTACCACCTTTGAACTTTGCGAATATCTATTAGAAAAATACCCAAGTACAAGTTAGTGAACTTCGAGCGTCATCAAGATGTCAAGAAGTTGGAAACGTTCGAAATTTGCATATCTAAGCTTGCAGTCGGCTCTCTCAAAACTAAGAGTTGAACTAGAACTAGCTCCAAACTGCTTTAGGAGTTAACAGATTTGCTATTTTACAGGCCTTTGATGTGAGAGGCCAGAGCAGATTGTAAGTATAATTGGAAACTTGAGAATCAGTTGCAATTCCAGGGTCTTGATTTGCTCGTAATGTTTTTGGAAACTTGAGAATCAGTTGCAATTCCAGGGTCTTGATTTGCTCGTAATGTTTCGACGTAAAATAGGGGTTATAAATTTAACGTGTGTATTTGGCTGTGGCATCGTACCTCCCAAACGGCTAAACCGATTTTGATTTAGTTTTTCTGTTTGAAAGGTGAATCAATCGAGATTGTTCTTAACTATGGTTCAAGAAATTCTATTCAATTGTTCGAACATTATCAGCTCTTTTATCTAATTATTAACTATCTTATACTTGTTTGGACATTGCTTGTTTCTTTAGTTTTCTACTTACTCGCAGTTAGCACTCTGTAATTCTAATATTGTTTGTAAAACCTGTTTTTTGTGTATTTTTTTTTTGTCTGAGTCTGCGTACATTTTCCTAAATCTGGTACGTGGGTATTACATTTTTTATATCGACGGGCTAATTATGAATTTTTCTATGGCAAATACCGTAATGATGAATAATGTGATTAAAGGTACTACTACTACTAGGTACACACTTGTTCATTTCTAGCCCAAATTAAGAACATAGTAAAGTAAATATTTATTTCTGAAACGTTTTTACATTATCCCATCCCATGTAATTTTCCGATAGTTCCAGTGCTATCTATTTGAACGTGTGTTGAGCGTCATTTCGCCAACGTTATTGGCATTTTCCGTACAAAAGAACTATTCTATTGTCTGAGAGAGCAACTGAATTTCGAAGTGTAATGGAGGAAAATCTATGCATGGACTCGAGACGGGTTGGCGCCAAAGTTGAGGACTATGTAAACTGTTCCGTACAATAGCTTATTGATGTTATTGAGGTTAACATTTTCGAGTTTACTTAAGAGAACGTATGCCTACAGTTATAAAGTATAAATATTCGACCACTCCATTGTTTCTACAAGTCATCAGGTGCTTATAATAATAACGAAAAACGGCTCATGTGCGTACGTCTACACACACACCTATTTACGTGTTTTGTGTGTATATCTATTTACGTAGGGTGCACAAATTTTTCCGGAATAAGAAAAAATTACTATAAGTGTTCAAAAATTAATTGTTTGTTTCTCTAATTATTATATTTTTCCGTTAGCGTTAATGCACTTTTTCATACGAATAAACCAATTATGAAAACATTTATACGCCACTCCTCCGTGACGTAAAATTCAAGCTTGTTTTAATGCATTCGACTTTGTTTTCGTAATTATTATGTAAAGCCCTATTAAATGCTTGTTTTTTAAATATTAAGCCATGTTTAGCCCATTTTCTTTTTGTACCCCGACAATACGCAGAGAAAATGCTCATTGATGAGAAAGTGTGCGAATATCACCCCATCTTTCATCTGACGTTGATGTGAGTAACATAATTATCCCACAAATCATGATTATCCTTTTCGGGTAGATTGGATAGGCTAATGGAATCTGATGAAATCTTTGACACGTTTTTTCAATTTTGGTTTATTTATATTGGGCTACGTACGGCAAACGAGTTTTTCTAACTTACCTACATTGAAGAGTATCTAAGTATTTTGTAATTCTTTTTGCTATTGTATCTTGGTAAAAGTGTTTATTTCATCCCCGCCTTTACTACATTTGATATTATACATATACATAACTTGAGCTATCCTTAAGCTATCTTTATCCAAATACTAACTGACCCAAAAGACATTGGACAGTAAAAATTTCAACAAACAGTTTTATGGTATTGACATCATATAAAAATCCAACAGAATACAGGACTGACTGAACATCATTTTTTGAAATTTTCACAGAATATACGAGTAAATATAATTTTACGGCGGATTAACTAGGAAATAACTATGATGTTAAAAAGTAAAAACAAAAGGGAGGTTGATGATATGGTTACATGGTTACATTATCTTTACCATTTTTTTTAACGTATTTTTCTATTTGTAATATAAAACCGGTAATACCAATACGCGTCTAATGATTATACACTCTAAAGTAAAACAAGAAATAATAAATAATGGCCAAAAGCGAGTCGGTGACAAAGGTACTTGAACGTGTAACCGCCTGGGCGTGATGTTATATTTTACAGACTTAAAAAAGAAGGATGGTTTTCAATTCGGTCCGTTTTTTCCACTACTTTTAATATTTTGTGGTACGGAACCCTCGGAGCACTTGGCTGATTTATTATTTACATAGATTTCATTGAAGCGACTGCTTATAACAATAAGAAGAAAAGGACGCCATTCCAACTGGCTCCTACTTTACGGGATGTGTCCATTCCGATAACTGACCGGCTTAAGCTTCTGGGCGTTGCGTCTTCTACCCTCAACTTTATATTGAGGGTAAGGCTCAATTGGCTGCCAAAGAGCTGGGTATTCTATCGAAGGTCATCGGTACTTCACGTCGGAACATTTGCTGTCACTGTACCAAGCACAACTTCGATCGTGCATGGAGTACTGCTCTCATGGACTACTTTGGGATGGATCTGCTAAGTACCAGCTTGAGGCGTTAGAGTCTATTGAGAAACATGCCAAGAGGCTCATCATAAACTAATCCCTCGTTCAGACTAAACTTCTTAGTCTCGAGCATCGGTGCAAAGTTGCTAGTCTATCGGTTTTTTATCGGATACATTTCAGGAGAGTGTGCATTGGATCTGCATGATCTAATTCCCTGGTGCCCATTTTTCCATCGGACTGCTAGAGTGGGCACAAAAAATCGACACCGTTTTATGGTTGATATTCCAAAAACCCATACTAAGCGCTTTAATTCCACTTTTATAGTGCGAACTGCTAGTCTGTGGAATGCGCCGCCTGAATGGGTGTTCCCCGATGGTTACAATCTAGGTGTCTTCAAGTCTCGAGCGAATCGGTTTCTTCTAGGCAAGCGTGCCCCATCTTAGACCGCATCTTCGCTTAACATCAGGCGAGTTGGCGGCCAAGGGCAAGCCTATCACTGAATAAGAAAAAAAAGACCACAATTTTTTTCGTCACTTGTTCATTTTCATAAGCTCATCTTTTATTTCTACTTACTTTCAGTTTCTAGTGTAGAATAGAGTTTCTACCTAAGTACTAGCATAGACAAACTACTATATAGTATATAGTAGTTTGGGTGTAGTAGTTTGGGTAGTAGTAGGGTGTAGTACAAACTACTATATAGTATATAGCCGTCCGCCCCGGCTTCGCACGAGTGTAAGCTCGGCCTTCGGCCTCGCTACAAAATATAATATAGCCTATGTCACCCGGGGATAGTGTAGCTTCCCAACAGTGAAAGAATTTTTCAAATCGGTTCAGTAGTTTCGGAGCCTATTCATTACAAACATACAAACATACAAAAATAGGTACAAATCTTTCCTCTTTATAATATTAGTGTAGATAGTAGTTTGTCTATGGTACTAGTTACCTGGTTCAACATCATCGCTTTGATTATGTCAGTAATATACATATTCAAAGCATGATTGAACTAAGTTTAAATATTAACTTTGCTACTGGCTTCGTGTTTGAGTGAAGTTATGTGGGTTTTAAGCGTTCTAGGGCATTTGTTATTGATTGGCACCACCTGAGGTCAACGCCCGACTTGCGAATACCACGCATGGCTAAAGAAAAAAATCCAATATACCTTACTCGTTCATAGACCCAGCTGTTGGGAAAGTTGATTGATTTTTTTACTGAAGCAGTTTTACTGTTTTATTTTTTTCGGGGTTGCTATTGGGGCTGGCACGGTATTGATATTGTGCAGTTGAAGGGGGTAGTGTAGAAGTTCTTTGGGTTTAATATTCGGTGTGATAGTCTCCTTGAGGTAATATTGAATTTTTTAATTCAAGATATGCATATCATTTTAGCATGATCTGTTCAATCTGATGCCAGCATCGCGGTTTTATCATCGCACCAGCCGCCACCGCCTGAAAGGTCATCCACATAATATGATCGGTGGAAATCGCACACTGTGCGTTTTACGCGTTCTTTTTTGCCTAACACTTTCAATTTGTTGAATGATCCCCCCTGCGGCTTTTCCGAGTAGCTATAATATGGGGTTCTTCAAAAGGGCTGTTAATACAGTTTTTAAGGGTCGGCAACGAATCTGTGATGCCCCTGGTGTTGCAGGTATCTAAAGATGACGGTGATCGCTTACCATCAGGCAGCCCGTCTTTTTGTTTGCCACCTATGGCATAAAATATACATATATAAGATTACCATTTATTTCCAAATCAGCTGGACCGATTGAAATGCGATTTTTAAAACTAAGTTAGATTACGATTGTTTTTAACCATGTTTATTCAGTTTTTTAGTCAATTAACAACGCTTTTACCTAGGTTTCGCGATAATAACACATCGAATATTATATTTTATCGCGTGTATTTTACATCATTTAAATCCTGGCGTTTCAATCACTTTACAGTGTCCGTGGTCGGTCACAGGTAGACTAGATGATGCATGTCTGTAGAGGGCCGGATTATCCATAAGGCGGACTAGGCAACTGCCTAGGGGTCTACGGGGCTAGTAGATGCGGGCCACGCACCAAAAAAAAAAACCTTTCATTCGTGACATTCCCCATTAATTACGTCCGGTAATGTTTCCATAGAAAAAAAAACGTAAAAAGCTCACTCTAACGGTATTTGGTTGAATGTGGAAGTATTCTATCGAAACTTATCGAAAAGGGGCCCCGAGAATTGCATTGCCTAGGGGCCCCGATAGGGTTAATCCGGCCCTGTGTCTATAGAAATGTTATGAAATTAGTTACAATACCTCCAATTATTTTCAATCAAAACGTTGTTCGCTGTAGTCGCTCACGGTGTCTACAGTTTTTGCTTGCTTTGATAATTGGTCGCATTTTCCTCGTCCGGGACATTTACGTCGTGGGTAGATAATAAATATCAATATAAAAACCCAACTTCATCAGAATTGGA
This sequence comes from Agriopis leucophaearia, assembly GCA_949125355.1. NCBI lineage: Eukaryota > Metazoa > Arthropoda > Insecta > Lepidoptera > Geometridae > Agriopis > Agriopis leucophaearia. The sequence continues at coordinate 4,976,913 of OX421276.1, read as the reverse complement.
CCAAATTTAAATGGGACCAAATAAGCAGCACCAGCTTTCAAAAAAAAACAATAAAAATCAGTTCACCCAGTCAAAAGTTCTGAGGTAACCTTCTTATCCTTCGTATATCCTTATTTCTAAACCTTTTTTTTCCAGAACACAGACATAGTCCTAATGCTGGAAAGCGGGTATCTAAACGTGGACATGCCTTTTGAGAAACGATTCTGCTACCAAGCGCCTATTGTGAAGCACTATGCAGATTGTATCGCCACTGAGTGCCCTAAAGCGTTTGTGATAGTGTGCGCCTCGCCTATCGACTGCATGGTTCCTTTGGTTTCCGAGGTGATGTTTTCTTTCTTTTAAGTTTTACTGTAATATGTATATTGTCTAGTCATTTTTTTAAATAATTGAGTATTGTATAACACTAAGGACCTCACTTAAAAACGTTACTCAAGTTGACCTACGCTTAAAATTGCTCTGTCTTGTTTTCCCGTGTGACGATTGCCGTCAGCAAAAAGTTAAGAGAGCAATTTTAAGCATAGATCAACTTGATTAACGTTTTAAGTAAGGCCCTTAGTTGCTTTTAAAAACATGATACGCCAGTCATTCTCACGAGGTTCCGAAAACGAAGGGATAGGCGTAGGCACAGAAAAGATTTCAACGAAAAAATTCTGTCTTCTGTGGGCGTAGGTGCATGTACATAAAAAAATTGAAACAATCTCCTTACATGTATATAAATATACAAAAATCTCGTGTCACGGTGTTTGTGGTCGCACTCCTCGAAACGGCTCGACCGAATTTTATGTATTTTTTTGTATTTGGCAGGTATGAGAATAGCTCGTAAAGTATTTTTCATCATCATCATTATCACAATTTTTCATCACCACGCGGGTAAAAACGCGCAGCGCAGCTAGTAAATCATGTATTTAGATTTCCTATGTATACAGGTTATTTTTACCTCTAGTAGTCTTCCTTGCATTATACGTTATTATTTTTGTTGTCGAGGGCGAAATTTCTAAAGATACCCGGCTGCATAGAGGTGCAGCCTGGTTTTGTGGAATGTACCATGCTAGACCCCCTGCATCATACCCACTCAAAAGCTTTTCATGTTGTGTCTGCGAGAGGTTTTTGGTTTGCATTCTATTCCATTTGAAATGGTTTTTGGCAAAATTATTAATAAAGTACATTAAAACCTTATATATAAAAAGTTTGTAATTTAGCTCATTCATTACTGGCAACCACGACATACTTACACAACACATTTTCTAATGCTCTATTATTAATCAACTTGCCAACCTGATTATTTTATACATCTGCGTTAACATAATAGTATTCTATTAGGCTATTGGACTGATATTTTTATTGTCTCATAAAAAAAGCTATATATAGAGTCGATAATTGAAAACAAAATACAAATATATAAAATAATATAGTAAGTATAGATTATGGAAGATTATAATTTAATGTCTTGCTATAAAAGAGAGCACACTATACTAACATTATAGATGTCATTTGTAACCGACCTAAAACTTTAAACGCATAAATCTCAGAACTATATTATGAGCCTGTATAAATATTTTCTTCAATGTGCGTATGACATTTAATTATACTTATTAATTGTTAATATTAACAAATACCTTTTCATTACTCATACTCGGAAAGTAGGTCTGAAGTTGCCTGAGGAGCGGGTTGAAATTAATACATTTCAGTCCTGGGGAGAATCACTCAACTGACAGACATACCAATTATAAAAAAAAAAAACTAGTTCTATTTTCACATTTGTATTGAACCATGTTCTTTTTTTTTCTCCTCAGAGGATTATGGTCCCACACTTCTCGTGCATTTGCCAGTGTTAGTTCATGTATTTTTTTTTCTTGTATTCGTAAATAGAGAAAATTTAGATTTATTTATTATTTATTATATATATTGAATATATTGTATTCAATATATATTATATATTGAAAATTATTCAAAGGTGGACAGTTTATACAGATATGTATAAACTGTCCACCTAATTTACAAAAATATTAAAAACGTAAAATATTATAAAAAATATAGTAGGTACTGGCTAAAACCTCATACATATATCTTATTTTGCAATGAAGTCTAGAAATTGTAAAACAAACCATTGCACCAACATTAAAAAGTTTATGATCCAGTTTTGTCGGATGCCAAACATTTATGAGGTCGTTAGATTCCCCGATATGATCGTAATGATACTTGGCTTTATGCGAATATTCTACTGGCTAATTTAATAACTGCTACTGTTTCATACGGACATGTCTGTCTTTGTGATATGTAGATAAACGATGGAATCTTGTTTATATAATATATTACTAGCTGCGCCCCGCGATTTGATGAAAATCGGTGAAGGGGTATGGAAAATAGATAGTAGCCGATTCTCAGACCTACTGCAGCAGCTTTTATACGCATATAAAATTTGGTAAAAATCGGTAAAGCCGTTTCGGAGAAGTACGGTAACTAACATTGTGACATGGAAATTTTATATATATGGTGAGTGATGATATATATTCATTTGGTAATCTATGTAGACCGAATATTGTTAAATAACAGCTAACCTACACAAGGTTAGCTGAATAATTCTTGTGCCTAATATAGATTTTCGAAAACGTGTTTTTTTTCGTATTATAATTATGAATTAATATTTTATTTAATATTAATAACACACTTTGTTTGCGTCGGAATTTAAAAAGTTAAGAAGGGTTAAGGTTGTGTGAAATTTAACCGCTGAGTTTCCACCTTTTCTTGATTCTGAGCTTTGTCATACCAAATGCACTGTCAAATGTAACATAGGTACTAACTAACGTAGAATCACAGAATAATAAAGATCTTAGAATCCGTCACGTGATTTACAAAGCGAACAAAGCTGTCTGTCAAATAGTATGTAGCCTTTGGAGCCTTTTACAGGTTGCTAGTACATTAAAATAGTATAGAACCCTGCAATATACCGTCCTATCAAAAATATATCTGTTTCGTTCTGGTAACAACAATTTTGGCATATGCGTAAAGAATGTAAAATGTTTAATTCGTTTATGCTAATTTAGCACTCCTTCTATGCTTTAGTTTTTTTTCTGACCGTAGAATACGTATACGTTGTAACAAACGTTTGATTTTCATTCCGCATCTATCAAATTGCTAATTTTATTGTTTGCACTATATTCGTCCCTACGTTTTATGAGAAGTGACATCTGTTCCATCTGATTATGTTCCAACTCGTTACACTTTAATGCAGGAACAGAGAAACTCGATGGAACGGAATGGGAAAATGGAACACGGAACAAAACATTTAAATTGTAGTTGTTTGGCTTTTAAAAGCACCTGCGTGTAATTTGGCTATTGTTGTTTAAAGTCAAGTCAGGTTTTTTGTATCGTGTCATCAGCTGATTTTATCGTCATCTTCATAACCATCAGTCCAATCAACTGCTGGCCATCGACCTCTCCTAAAACATTTAGCTGGATTTTCGGCCTCACGCTTTTAGCTAGTTTTTATTGCCAATGCCTTATGTAAAAGTCATTATATCGTGTCATAATGATTTTAAATTACATTACTATAATGTTGAGCCAATTTCTGTTATCGTGGTGAACAATCTCGCGTTTCATCATCTGTGTAAAATGTCCTCCAATCTGAGCAAATTGCCGTGCTAGCACCATCTAATCATAATAAACATAATAATAACTATACCTATGGCAACACTCTCCCGACTCTTTGTCTATGAAGGTAATTTGGTCGGTAAATATTTGGCCAGAAAATGTTACGGCCTACGTCACAAATGTGATCACGCCTTTATGAAAACGAGGAAAAATATAACGTTGAAAATTAATATTGATTTAGTTTTTTGCATTATATAGGGTAACCTGTATAAGATGAATCCAGTAAGTTTATTAGAGTCCATCCTCAGTCTGAGAGAAATCCTTTGCGCACAATTTTTTTTTATTATTAGAACGGCTGTCAAGGCATTTTTGTAAGATTTTTTTTGTAGCCATTCACCCATATAAACGAAACGTCAGTCATTCGAAATCAGTTAGCAATTATGACGTGGAGTTCGACGCGTTGATCTAAATAAGAATGTTCAATCAAGGTTCTGTCATAATGTCTGGCGACAGATTTTCCTTCTCATTTCTGTTCTATTAACTTCTCTTTTCTATGCCTGTGCCCCAGCAGTGAGAACATATTGGACTAATAACGACAACTGCGAATCATCAATGTTATGTTACAAAAGCATGCCCATCACAATAATTATGGTCAGTGGCGTATTTTAAGATTCAGCGCCCTGGGCCTGTAAGGTTCGCCGCCCCATAAATTAACGGAAAAAGTAAAAACTTTTAATCTACACTAATATTATCATCATCATCATCGGCCAGAAGTCGTCCACTGCTGAACATAGGCCTCCCTCTTTAACCACCATATAGCCTGCCGCCCCGGGCCATGGCCCTTTTGGCCCTAGGGTAAATACGCCCCAGCAGGCCTAGCACGGGCCGTGGACAGATTGTCTTTCCACCGTTTTTATCCCGCTAGAAAGAGACAAACGTATCCATATTCTAGCTCTGTCGTGTCTACGCGCGGATAAAAACGGTGGAAAGACAATTTTTCCACGGCCCGTGCTAGGCCTACTGATTATGGTGTACGTGTCAGACTCACTTTATGACTTCTATGAAATCCGATTTGGTCGTTAGATTTGCATGCCTTTAATCTAAAGTGTGACAAATTAACCAATACTCATTCCTTGACTTTAAATTATTCAATACTAGCTGTTGACTGCGGCTCCGCTCGCGAAGTATAGAAAACAACTTTACTCTCGTCCCGCCTTCTCAGTTAAAAAAAATCGATGTTTTAAATTTTCTTTTATACATAGTACCTTGTGCTGTCAACAACGAACACAAAAAAAAATATCCAATTTGGTGCCGTAGTTCGGAAGTTATGCGCGTTCATACATTTCGGGAATAATTTTCATTTATATAGTAGATAGATAGATATGTAGCATGACGAATGTGTTTGTACCAGGTGGGTGGTACCATACATCATCATCATCATCAGCCAGAAGACGTCCACTGCTAAACATAGGCCTCCCCCTTTAACCTCCACACTGAACGACATCCTGCCATCTGGATCCACTGGATGCCCGCGATTCTCACAATGTCGTCGGTCCATCTAGTGGGAGGCCTACCTACGCTGCGTCTTCCAATTCGTGGTCTCCACTCAAGAACCTTTCTTCCCCATCGCATTTTCATAACACAACTTAATATTTCTGATGTATACAATAAAGAGTTTCTTATATCATTGTTTAAAAATAAGATAATGTCCTTGTTTTAAAATTGCTTACTACAGGATTTTATTATTGTAGCTTAAATAATTATTATGACCATGTTTACAAATTCTGTTACTTTTTTTTTAACCTATACTGTCCCACTGTTGGGTAAAGGTCTCCCCCATTTCCTTCCATAAACCTCGGTCCTCCGCCACCTCTTGCCAACCTCTCCGGAATGAGTCAATATCGTCACACCAGCGTTTCCTAGGCCTTCCTGGACTGCGTCGTCTATCAGGCACCCACTATGTGACGATCCTGGCCCATCGGTTGGGGTTCATACGCGCCACATGTCCCGCCCAATCCCATTTCAGTCTGGCAGCCTTTTGGCCCACGTCGAACACACCAGTTATGAAGCGCAGTGTGCTATTGCGAACTCTTTGTTACTTACTTTTTCCTGTTACTTAGTAGGTATAAATACCAGAAATTAAGAAACGTAATATAGGTACAATCCCTCAATGAGTTTATAGCCTCATTGGTCCAGTTGGTACTGAACCTATCCTCTGCGCTTGGGGGCGCGTGAGTTCGATTCCCACCTAGGATAAACATTCATGTGATGGAAATTTGTGTTTGTTCTATACCTGGGTGTTAATATACATTTAAGTATGTTTTTAAAAATATGTATGTATGTATGTATATCAGTGTCTGGCAGCCATATTACAAGCTTTTCTTAGTTTGAGGTCATACGACCGTGTGTGCAAAAATTATCATGAATATTTATAAATATTACTGTGCACCCTTTTTGCTGAATACCATATTTCTACAAAGCAATTTTTATCGTGAACCCTATCTCGTTACCACAGAACTAATACAATAACCAATTACGATAACTTGCGAAAATTGTGTGTGCACAAGGTTAATTTGGTTTGTCAATATTTGGGCGAGAAATGGACTGGATGCCTACCTAGATAATACCCTTTAACGGGCATTGATGTGATCGTTGCTTTATAAAATGCTTGTAGGTACTACCTACTTGACTATTATGTTTGCAGAGATATCAAGACTAACACCAGCATGTGCTTTTAGTATAAGTAATTTATCTTGATGGCAGATGAAATAGGTTCCTGAATTCTGTCAGTATAGCAAAAAAGCAGGTATGAATGACTGATCAAAAGATAGGCTTATAATGCTCTGAGACGCCATTCCCCCTAGTATTTATAAGTGGGTCCTTAAGTTTTAGGTATGCATTATGCGGAAACTAGTGATGATGATGGTTTATTATGGTATAAGTATGTATTGAAAAATATATATATGTATGTCGGAGAACCATTATTCTTATCGACATCGTCATTAGTGGTTGCGAGCCTAGTGGGCGTCATCAGGGTAAAGTGCGAGCACAAAACACAATAGTCACAGTTTCACTTTATTTTAATTTAGATTTAAGCTTATTTCACTATACACTTGTGATTTTCACAATAATTTTAAAATAAAAATGAAGTTAAGACCGAGCAGTGGGTTCAGGGCACCAATCTTACTTCAACCAACGATACTTTTTAATACGAATGCTTCCAACGATCCAACTCGATCGGTTGCTGCCACCAGAATGCCGCAAAGAAGTGCCGGCCTCTCTAAAGTCAAGATGGCGCCTCGACCCCACTCGAGGCACGTGCTCTGCTCCGATTGGTCGATATTTGAACAACAATATTCATAACTTTTAATACATTGATAAGTTTTTTTTAAGTTTAGAAAATGTAACAAAACAAATTAAATTAAATTACGAATTTTAAAAGTAATTAAAATGTAAACAAATAACATTACAAGAAAAGCTAGTAAACAACAATCAACGACTCATAGCTTCCTCCGACACGGCCGTCCTGACGTATCACACGTCCTCGTGTGATGTTGAAGGCCGCGCATCATAGTTATCTGCAAAAAAGAAAGATACTTTTATACAGTTCGGCCACTCCTGACCAAGGAGATTGTGTACATTATTACATTTTATCTTCTGCGCAACAACTTCATTTAAGATATTTCCATAAAATAGGTGCCCCACGACAATTATAAACGTTTATAGATTCCACGCTACATACTAATTCGAGTCTGTGGTATCGAAACAGCTGCCTCGCCGTTTATCGCGTTACGTGTTTTAAATTATTCACAGTATCACAATAGCCACCTCGCCTATCAGAGGCCACCTCGCCTATCAGAGGCCACCACGCCTATCAGAGGCCACCTCGCCCATCAGAGGCCACCTCGCCCATCAGAGGCCACCTCGCCCATCAGAGGCCACCTCGCCTTTTTGTGGCCACCTCGCCCTTTTTTTTTTTTTTTTTTGGCCACCTCGCCCTTTTTTTTTTTTTTGTGGCCACCTCGCCTTTTTGTGGCCACCTCGCCCTTTTTTTTTTTTTTTTTTTTTGGCCACCTCGCCCTTTTTTTTTTTTGTGGCCACCTCGCCTTTTTTGTGGCCACCTCGCCTTTTCGTGGCCACCTCGCCTTTCACAAAACTTAACAAAACCTTAACAACCATGATGCTGCTAGGATATCTCACGGTGAGGCTATCCGTCACACACACTCCAAAATAATCTATAAAGAAAATCAATTTAGTACAAAGATCTCACCATCATCGTCCACGGTCAATAAACTTAAGAGTCGAGCTACTCTACCTATTAACAATTCTAGGGGGCTTGCTTTGGTCACTCTATGAATTGTGCTGTTGATGGAGAGTTGGACATCATCTAATGCATCTTGCCAGGACCTACTTGGGCTTGTTTCTACGACAGTTAACATGTTTTTGAGTGTACTCATTATACGCTCCATTTGACCATTAGCACGACAAGAGCCGGTTGCTAGCTGGATATTGTGACTGGCGTAGAAAACATCTACCCTGATCTGCGACAACATGCACAGGGGTCCCGAAAAGTGATATGGACGCTTTAAGAGCGCTGATAGCACTATCAGTATTAAATCTTGTGGAATGCCTGACTAACACATATTTGGTAAAAGCGTCAACAAGAACAAAAACTTATTCCTTTTGATCATTTTTTTACCGCTGAGCTTACCTGTGGCATCGATGTGGATTGTATGCCAAGGAATATTCGTTTTCGGTATAGGGTGTAATTCTATCTGTTGTTTACCACTTCGCGACTTAGCTACTCTACACGTTATGCAATTTTTTTAAGAATTTTCTGACGTATTTTGACATATTAGGAAACCAATAATGTTGATATGACTTCTCTAAAGTTTTATCCCATCCCAAATGCAGAATTGACTCATGAATGTGATTTATAATCGACCAACGGAAAGCTCTAGGCACAATTGGTAGCCAAATGTTGCGATTATTCCTTTGTAATTTTCTGTAGAGCACATTAGATCGCAATTCATAAATTTTACAAGTCTCTAAGTCCAGATCATCATTTTCAAGTTTAGTAATAATTTCATTGTATTCGGGGTCTCGTCGTTGTTCCGCTTGTAACCAATCCGAAGATAACTCGGCTATATTAACGCGTTTTTCTTCTACATGGCTTTCTCTACCTAAACTATGAGTAACGCTGACGGTAGTACTATTCACCTCAGGTAAGTGATTTCTGGAGAAAAAGTCAACGTGGGCCATTTTTCTACCCTCTCTGTACTGTATGTCAAAATCAAGGGCCTGGAGGAAAGCCCACCACCGGTGCACTCTAGGGGTTAAGTCTACTTTAGTTGTCGAGGCTTTCAGAGAATTGCAGTCAGTAACGACTGTGAAAGTCCTATCATACAAATAATGGCGGAAATGCTTAACCGAGTTTACAACCGCTAGTGTCTAACTCATAAGAATGGTATCGAGACTCCGCATGCGTAGTGCGTTTACTGTAGTACTCTACCGGATGTAATTTTGTACCAGCTCTTTGGAAGAGGATCGCGCCGTAACCTTCACTACTAGCATCCGTATGTAACTACATAGGTAACTCTGGGTCGAAGAGCATCAAAACCGGAGATGAAGTCAATACCGATATTATGTCTTGTCTGATTTTCTCGTACTCTGAGGTCCAAATTATTTTAGAATTATTGTTAGCCAGCAGACGGTAGAGCGGTGCCATTTTAAGCGAAAAGTTATTGACAAACTGCCTAAAGTAGGACGCTAAACCCAAAAATTGTCTGAGCTGAGTGATGGTCTGTGGTGGTAAACTCGTAATGAGCGTCCGGGGTAATAAATGCGGTTTTCTCTATCGAATTTGACTCTACACTTACAGGAACTTGATAAAACCAACTAGCCATATCAAAACGTATAAAATCGCGAGCCCGATAATCTTTGAACTTGATCACTGATTAGAGGTAAGGGATACCGGTCGGGAACTGTATTAGCGTTTAATTCTCGGTAATCGACGCACATTCGGTCTGTGCCATCGCGCTTTTTTTACTAAAAGTATTGGGCTAGAGAAGGGCGATTTGCTTGGTCTAATAACTCCGGCAGATAATAGTTCACTACACTTATTACGTACTATCACTCGCTCTTCAGGGCTCAAGTGATAAGGCCGCCGTTGCACGATTTTGCTAGGATCAACTAAATTAATTTCTAATTCACCTGTCTTTACTCTATTAGTAAGCGTGCCGTCAACAAATGAGCTTTTAAAGCAGCTAAGAAGTTCTGTTAGTTGTGGTTTAAGGCTATCAGGTATATCCGTATCCACGTCATGAAAGTCAGCCACCGCGTTACTAACGTTGCAAATATTAACTAGAGAAGGCTTCTCAGTTATAGAAAGCTTATCACTCGACATGTATACTGACAACCCTAAGGCCAACAAATCGCGTCCAATCAAAATATCATTATTAAGTTAAACATCAGGTATAATGTAAAATAAAATTTGTACGTCATGACCACTAAGCGCGACTTTAGATAAAATTTGCGAGTCACATAATACACTAGATTTTCCTACACCAGTCAAGGTAACAATTGCACGCTGCAACGTACCAATAAGCTTACGAGAGACTCTCTTTAATTAAGGAACAATCAGCACCGGAATCAAAACAAAATGAAAACTGCTCACCAAATTGCGTAATTATCCCGGTGACAGGTTTCACATCACACGTCCACTCGCTTCACTACGCTGGGTGCGGCGAGCTGCGCGCTGCTGCTCGCAACTGGCCATGTTTTTGAACATCGCGATGCCACGTGACCTTTAACACCACACTTGTAGCAAACCACAGGGGGCCGCGTAGCAACGGCCGTGTTGGGGCGGTCAGAGGACGGAGTTGTTTGCTGCTTGTCATGCGATCGGCTGAAACATTCAAAAGACTTATGACCAAATTTTCCACAAGCGTAACATTTTGTTGAGGCAGGACTTAACCTAGGACATTTATTATCTTGCATGGCGTTTGCAATGGTCTTTGTCATCTCTTGGTAACTTCGCTTTCGATAAAAAAAACGCCATTATTTCACGTTGCATTTTACAGCGGGTAGTTATTTCTTCAGAAAAAATATTGCGTTGTAACCGTGGCTCGATTTGCCTCATGTGGCAAGTATCAAGGATACCACCATTTCTTCCTTGCCCAAGTTACTCCATCGTGACATGAGTAAAGTAAACAGACGGCTTGCATATGCAGCAAGACATTCACCTTCTTGCGGCTTACCAGCAAGCATCTTTAACATAGTTGTCGCACGTGTTTCTAACGTATCGAAACGAGAAAGAAAAATTTCTTTAAAGTCTACCCAATGCATATTAGGAAAAGCTATCTGCGAAAACCATGTTGCGGCCGAACCTTTCATGGCCTTACTAAGTATGAGAATTAATTTACTTCCCTGTATACCACGATCCGATAAGCAGATATCCGCCGTTGCCAGCCACGCCCGGGCATCAGTGTCTGCATCTTCCGGTTGAAATTTAGGCAGTGTGATGCGCTTATCCTCGATATTCGGCCTAGTTAGCCCCTCCACGAGTAGCCTCATGTTGGATTGTTGCGCTTCGAATAACGCGCGCCATCCGTCATTTCCTGCGCTCACGTTTTGTGCCGGCACGGATCCCACTTCTGATGTCGGAGAACCATTATTCTTATCGACATCGTCATTAGTGGTTGCGAGCCTAGTGGGCGTCATCAGGGTAAAGTGCGAGCACAAAACACAATAGTCACAGTTTCACTTTATTTTAATTTAGATTTAAGCTTATTTCACTATACACTTGTGATTTTCACAATAATTTTAAAATAAAAATGAAGTTAAGACCGAGCAGTGGGTTCAGGGCACCAATCTTACTTCAACCAACGATACTTTTTAATACGAATGCTTCCAACGATCCAACTCGATCGGTTGCTGCCACCAGAATGCCGCAAAGAAGTGCCGGCCTCTCTAAAGTCAAGATGGCGCCTCGACCCCACTCGAGGCACGTGCTCTGCTCCGATTGGTCGATATTTGAACAACAATATTCATAACTTTTAATACATTGATAAGTTTTTTTTAAGTTTAGAAAATGTAACAAAACAAATTAAATTAAATTACGAATTTTAAAAGTAATTAAAATGTAAACAAATAACATTACAAGAAAAGCTAGTAAACAACAATCAACGACTCATAGCTTCCTCCGACATGTATATGTATGTATATCAGTCTCTGGCAGCCAGTTATATATTACAAGCTTCGCTTAGTTTGGGGTCAGATGACCATGTGTGCAATAACGTCCCAGATATTTATTTATTTATTATTGAGAATCAGTAGATATAAACGGAAAAACTTGTATAATTACCCATACGATTATTCCCTGTCCCATTTTGTATCCAAAATTGTGGCTTACTTCATCCAGTTTAGTCATTAGCCTTATCAACGGCCTGCGAAAGCCCATTCCGAGTTGGAAATGAGTGGAATGATTGAGTAAGAAATTAACTGTTACTGGACAGCCATTTTGAGGGTCAAGGCCATCACGAAATCACTTAGCTCCGGCGATCCGTGAATAATCTTTGGCTTAGTGAAATCCTAGAAGCCGTATGCTTTGGGATATTAAAATTAAAATGGATTAGGTGAAACGGATTCCTAAGTTAAATAAAACGAGGTCTTACCTACAGATATTTTATTCTGGCTGTACTATACTTCGAGTATAATACTGCTCAGGAACTTTCGTTATTACGATGTTCACGCGGAGTAGGTACATTGTCTACGGTAGTTCTTAATTTTTGATATAAGGCTCATATACAATAAAAAAGACTGCAGTCCTTTTTTTTTGTATGTGAGCCTTATGCTGAATATACTGGCTCTAACACAAATCACAGTTGATCAAAATTAATTTCTACCCACTTTTGACCTATGTTACTTCAAAAGTTTCAAAACGGAATCCGTTGCTCTTACGTAGCGCGGGCCAAGTTCCAAGAAAACTAAACGTTGTTTTTGCCCCAATCCATCCTCTTACGTAACAAGACCCGCGGCAAAGAGAGACGTTTTGTAATCTTGGCTCGGATTCGGGCCCTTTGTTGCCAATTCGGAGATGAACTTTCCGATATTGGAGTGTTTTTTATTATGTCTACAGCCCGTCTTATCACTTTTATGTACGACACAGTTAAATATTTATGAGTAAGAACACAAATAGGGCAAAGAAAGGTTACTGAAAGCAACGCGCATATTGCTTTCGTCACGCAACTATTTCGAATTATATCATGACGGTTTATCTTCCTCAATTCGATAATGGGTCGCGACCACTGCAAGCTCAAATATGTATTCAAAATATTTACAAATGATTCAGATAAGGGAAAATTGTGTCACCATTTTGTTTGTGAATAATAAATGTTGAGTTAATGAACTGCGGTTTTGAATTTAATTTAAAAACTAATTTTGATTAAACTTAACTTAATTGTGTTGCTGTTCTGGTCGCTAATGATCACAGGGTTGTGGTTTTGTAGAATAAAATATTGACTAATACAGTAAAAGGAAGGTATCTACTACTTGTAAAATTAAAATGCAGATTATGTTCCACGTGAAAACTAGATGGTTATGCAAGTTTGTATAGCGAAACTCGGCACGTAAGAGCTACCTACTTTAAATCCACTTAATTTCCATTACCCTTGCAGACTCGCTTCATCCACTTCCATCTGTTTAATTATTCAAGTAACGACTGGAGCAATTTTGTCATCTCTTAAAGTTTCCATGATGTTGAAAAGATGCTGTAGGTGTTTCAATATTTATGTTGCCTCCTTTCTTTGGTCTTAGGACTGATGGGACAGAAACTATGCCGATTGCTCGAGTATTTAGCCCACAGATGACATAGAATCAACTATCCAGGAAATCCAAACCTTAGCAAGGGATCAAGACCATGTATAAATAATACTAATGATTATGTTATTCACAATCTTTTCTTATTTACTAGTCCAAACTTGATAAAAATATGTATTTATTAACATAGCATTAAATAAGTTATGTACTTACATAAAACGAATTATAGAAAGAAATATGGTAAGGCTGCCTTGGTGCTAAGTCATGATGCGGTCATTGATGTAGCATATTTGCTGAAAAGAAACTTATTCGTTCGTGACTTGAAAACACCAAGGCCCAAGCAGATTGTATAGTTATCTTTCGAGAAACAAAAAACCCGGCAACGAATTCACGTTCTAGCAGTTCCCATCAAGAAAGTAGAAGCAAAGCGTTTTGTGCGTATGTATTAGATACTGAAAAGTACCTAGATTATGTTTCTTATTATTGAATATTTATACAATTAAATATATTATCGCAGATAAATCATTATCTTGACAACAAATGCGTGAAGTGTGTCTTACTCAGCCCGGTGATTAAAGTAAAATAGACCCCTAGCAACATACTCAGTAGTTTTTATGTATTCTTCACTATTTTAGTGCATGCGACAACGAACGCATACATTTTTGTTAAACTATGTTATCACATAAGCTACAATATGTGTTTGTTGTAAATAAGATTCTAAACCTAATTGTTTTATCTCAGACGATGAAGGAAACCGGCTGGTACGACCCTAGGAAGATATTCGGATCTCTGGCGGTCCCTGAAATGCGCTCCAGCACTCTTGCGGCCCGGGCCTTGTGCCTTGAACCTCGGTACACCAGGGTGCCGTGTGTCGGTGGTACCGAAGGGGACTCGCTAGTGCCACTCTTCTCCAAGGCGGTCGAGTACTTCGACTTTGCTGGGGTGGGTCTTGGTTTACATATTGATGCATATTTTAAAGAGAGAGTAGATATTTAGTAAGATAGAAAACTCTTTATAGTCCACACCAGAAATGAAATACAGTGGATAAAAAAAGAGTTATAACTAGTGTTACAACTGGTGGCCTTATCGCTATGAGCGATCTTTTCCAGACAACTTTTAGCATGGACAGGATGAAAATGAAGTATGGGATTACGTGAAATATAAAACAGTTTTTTTTATACATAGACTAGATCTACGTTTCGCCAACAACTCGCCAAAGCGAATGTGTAGCCGAGGATGGAACACGTTGAAATAAAAATATCAATCATCATCATAATCAGCCTTTAGCAGTCCACTGCTTGACATAGGGTTCTGCCAATGCACGCCACTGAGCTCGGTCGGCAGACCAAAAAATCCGTTCCGTGCACGTAATATATATCAATTTATTAATTTTTTTAAATCAGTCATAGGACTGCATGTCAGAAGTGAAAACTTAAGTAGAAATTCACCTATTCTACGAGAGATGGCGCTGTTTTAAAATACACGGTACAGCGTTCGGTGATAATGGCGCGAGTTCCATGATTTTTGTTAACCCAAAAGTGCTCAACGCGCCTAAAGAAGTTTTCGCTTCAATATTTTTACTAAGTAGATTATATACAAATAAACTTTTATAATAATATGTAGATGTAAGTATACTCCTGACTTATCTCGACCATCGTAATACGAGCTGTAGCAGTCGTTGTGACCTGAGCGTGACATAATCGCTAGTGAATCTTGATTGACATGAATCGCGCCAATCGCCCGACAGTTATCACTATAATGTGAACAGATCCTATAGGGGCGTGGTACACCAAGTTTCAGGATTGAATATACAGTCTCGGCATAGAAACCTTTTTAAAGGATTGAGTCACTATGAAACACAGTACTTACCTGTGGTACTTAACATTTTATTGACAACATAAAAAACATTACATAAATAATAACTTGGGAATATGTACAAAAAGCGGTCTTATTTCTTCCAGACAACTTTTAGATGAGAGAATGAGGATTATTAATACAGTTACACAAGAAGGGTGTACTAATTAAAAAGGGGTCCGTTATACTCATCATCAAAAACAATTTTACCATGGGACCCATTCTAAAATCGTAAAAAAATCTGCTTCTCCATATATTTTGTCGAGTGACTGACTGTTTTGTATGGAACAGCTGATATATTTTGTCGCGGTTTCTGGGTTGATTCCATAGTAAAGGTTCTTTATAATGATAGGTATTATAAAACCTCTTTTTACAAACTTATTACAAACATAGGTTTATAATACCATTCCACGTAACACAGTAGACTAATGGATGGTGCTGAAATAAAATTAGTAACTTACGACTACGAGTGTATAAGAAAAAATATTAAAAATGAATGAAGCTATAGATAGAAACTCTTTATAGTGTACACCAGAAATAAAAATTACAAACAGATAGAAAACACTTATGAGCTAGTGCCACGAGTGGCGGCCTTATCGCTAAAAGCGATCTCTTTCAGGCAACCATTGGATAGAAAGAATTTACGTAACAGGGTTTTCAAAGTTCACGTGACATTCGTTTACGTAGTATCGCAATCCCTATAAATAACATTAACTCGCCATAATGAAACCTTACAGTGGTAATAACAATCAGTCTAAATGGAATACGAAAGAATCCGATTAGTTTATCCTTTTAAAATCTTTTTACACGTATCCCTCGCCACAACACATTATTAATGATTGCCAAGGTTGTTTAGATATCATATAAACTTGACCAATTGATCTACAGATAAGCTTTTCTTATGTGCCATACCTATACCATATCTGATCAGAAACTTGTATAAAAGCATTTTGGGACCCAGTCTTAGCCGTAAAACATCCTATACACTTCTCGATTTGGTCGTCATGTACCTATATTATCTGCATTTCATGAAACAAAAGCATTAATTTTCGTGCCCTATTTTAGATGGCACAAAGTCAGGAACAAGTAATATACTAGGTTTCCATGCAGTCACAAATACTAGATAAGTTCTAGTCTAATTCTCTAATTTATCATAAGATGACCTACTTTAGGATATTGGGCAATAAGAGCAAGTTAAGAGCAATAAATTATACTGGGCCAGCAGGTGGATTAGCCATACTCTCTCTCTCTGAGAGATCTGTATTCTGTAGCCTGTATTCCAGTGTAGTGGGAACCTGATAGGTTGAAATGATGATGAATAAATAGATAAGAGCAAGAATATTCTTGCTCTTACTATCCTAATAGATGGCATTGGCTCACCACGTTTCCTTGCTCCGTTCTTTTACCTCTACCTCCACTCCTATTTGAATCAGTTTATCCACAAATTCTTGGATATATATACCTTCACTCCAGTTTATCACTTACAAACCTTTCCTCGGCCCCCAGCACAACGCCTTGCTAATGACGGAAGCTGTGAGACATGCCCCGATGGCCGTCGCGAGATCAGACGGGCCCTGCCTCAGAGCCGCAGACTTGAGTGAAGCCCACGCTCTAGCCGGCCTGGTGATCAAGGTGGCACACGCGCTTTTGTGCCACGATGTTCCAAGACTGACGGGCTTCGTCGAAACTGATGGGGCACATGTTATATCTCCTGCAAGGTGATTTATTTTGGCTTTGCTATGAGTAAATATAATTTGTCAGTACCCATCCATTGTAACAGGGTTTGTGTTTGAAGTATAAACATATTTAATAGTAAAATAATATTTTGATAGGCAACACAAAATGCCGAAAAATTCATGTCAGTTATAATGTTATCCACCATGCAATAATTAATTTATTAATTGAATTTTTAACGTATTTATAAAACCCTATGTAATCATTGAGAAATGATATGTCGTTGAACCTTTACATTAAATTTTATACTGACTAGATTTAAAACCAATACTCATTGATGCATTATGCATTTTTTTTTTGTATCCATAATTTGATATTATTAAAACGACCTTTTTCAATCTTCATAAAAACAACTCCAACCGCATTACGGTCACTAAATTTTAACGACCGACGTTATCAAATTCCAAATATAGCTCCTGTTTACTATTCACCTTAATTTACTGCGCATTTAATCATGAATCCACAAGCATCGTGATTTTGAACATCAGGTTCATCAAAACTTTAATGCAACAAACATTTATTATTTGAAAGTAGTGCTATAGAGACCTTGCATGACCAATGTCATTGGCAAGCTATCAAATGATATATCAAGAGATGTGAAACGAAAGCTACAAAAAGACTTCTTGCTGCAGATTCATCGCAAGCACTCTGGAGCTCAATGGGCACGGAGTCAACAAGTACCTCGGAATGGAGAGAATGAATCACCTCGAAACTATCCTTGTAGATAATGCCGTTGTTGAACTAAATGCAAAGCTACATATGGTCCACGACTGGTACGTCAAGTACAGGAGTTGTTCTTGCATCGTGGATAAATTTTCGACCAATTTCTTCACTCCGAAGTCGTTTGACAGGTTCTACGACTGTGCCGTGTCATTGTGAGCTGATCAGGATTGTTTTTGATATTTGTGAAGTGCTGTTATGTTGGTTTTAGAAAGATTCATTATTTTTGATAAGGTAACATGTGGGTGAAATTTATTTGTTCTATATAATAAACTTTGATATTATTCCTTACGTTTAATTCAATTTCATTCAAGCACAATAAAATTGAGGACCTATAAGTATTGCGTAAAGAAAGAAAGACACTTTAAACTATATAAAAACTTAATGTTTAGAACTTATCATGACGAAATCGTAGACTTTTTCTCAGTTTTCTATCAGGCTGCGTTCAAAATAAATTGGTACTCAAATTTTTAATTTTTTTAATGCATAGATAAATCAACATTCTATTTATTTCTCCTCTCACTCAGATATCTCGCTGTTGAAGTTCTTCTGAACGATAAAGGCATTTGTAAGAAGTTAGATATACCCCACTTGAACCACACAGAGCTTAAACTTCTGGACGCAGCATTCGACCGGCTCGTGTACAACGTGACCATGGCCCATTCTTGGTACGCAGCAGCAAGACAGCAGGAGTGTATGCAGTGCAATGCCGCTTCACAGGTGTTCTTTGGCAGTAACCGGTACTACGATCGCGTGGCTGACTGCACAGTTCAGTTGTTAACATGATCTTGTCCATGAGTTTTTGTAAGCAATTTTGAACCAACTTATGTACACAGCTCTGGCCTAGTCCTGGCATGCAATGGCGGGGCATAAATAATTATGGAGCAGCGTTGCGCAAATTTCACGCTATTCGACCGCTTACAAGACTACACTGTTCAAACGATGTGATCTAGGATAATCTGAGAGTGAATGTTCATTTACTATTCCCTAATACAGAACAAAAAAGAAGTTTGTGATTATCTGCTGCTTATATTATATAAGCAGTATAGTATAAGTACGTGTAAGAACAAGTAAAGCCACTAAACCGCTGATTAATAAATAAATGTTTTTTGCAAGTTGAAAAAAATTGTTAAACGAGTGATTTAGTTGAAATAAAAATATTTTTTTATAAAATTATTATGTGGTCGCTGCTGTGGAAAAAAATGTAACACAATAAAGTTTTATTTATGTTATCCCTTGTTTCTCTATAATTTGTTGATGATAATGTTTAATTACGGATTATTATTTGTTCACAGCTTTTAGGATGGACGCTGATCGTACCTTGTATACCTAGTAATATTAATTGTATGTGTGACACCCTTATCACATGCAATTAGTGAACCGAATAAAAAAAACTGGGTTGTTGAAGTAACGTCGTATTCAACAGTAATATTAGGAAGATATTGCATTAAAATGCACCTAGTTTTCATAAATACAGATCTTGGCAGGTACGTCTAATCTGCTTTCGACATTTTCCCTTAACGATCAATCTTTGGCATCGTGCCAGGGTCAGTCTACAGTCTTCAGATAAAAATTTCATGGCATCGGTTGCATCGGTCATCGATTTTAAAATTAAATGTACATATTTTATAACCGTCGAGTTACTTTTTTGCTTCCAACTATTAATGCTGCTTGATTTTGTGTTGAAAGAATAGAAATATAATAAATACCAAGCTTAACTACACCCTAACTCGGACTCGAAGTTTAGTTGAAAGAATAGAGATTTTACCTGACGGGTAGTCAGAAGCTGCAAAAGGAGGGTAATGTTATCGTGTATATTACCCCCTGTAGCCTAAATGACTTGACCCGCTTGACAAATTTTGAAGTCATCACTCATCAAACTTATCATTATCACATTATCAGCTAATCATGTTCCCACTACTGGGACACAAGCATTCTCTCGAAGAGAGGAGATGGGCCCTAACCCGCCATGCTGGCCCAGTGCGTGTTGGTGAATGTCAATAATGTCTTTGAACTTTTCGAGGTCATGAGCAATGGGCATCCTACCGGTTTCCTCACAACTTCACCTTTTTTAGCGATGGCATCGAAAACCGCACATAATATATCTGCTAAATGAGTCATTGGAGCAGGGCTGAGGATCGAACCGTTGCCGTCAGACTGTAAATCGCACATGCTTCCGCTTGGTCGGCTGCTATCGCTCCAAATATTGAAGTATAAGGCCATAATATTAAATAAAACATAGGCTAGATTTGCACTCGGTCTTATTTCCTTGTAATAATTTTCAAATCTGAACTTTGAAACGATGAATGTCCTGCCTCTCGTAATAGAATTTATTTCATGGTTCACTATAAGCTTTGTAAGTAGATATTATTATGTCGTATGGATTATTATTAACTTGAGTTATGCCTTAAGTTAATAATAATAGATGTTAACGCTCTGGAATAATAACAAGTGTACAGCTGAAAATTTTAGAAAATAATGAGCACGCCATTATCACAAATAAATTCCACACTGAAACAGCTTATATCAGGTACATATGTTATAATGAACACTTTTCAGTAGACAACCCGATCTTTTATTCATTTTTGGCATTTAAAACACAAAATTTGACCGCATGACATAAATATTTTTGGATTTTACTCTGCCATTTGACAGATAAGAAGGTCATTTCCGTTTCATGACGTTTTTGCCATAAATTGGTGCGCTGGCTGTGTGTGGGTTAGCGTCAGGCCTAAAACCACTGAGTCTACTGCCGTATACCATACCCATCCACTGCCGTAACCTGTGATCCGACAAATCTCCATACAAGCTCATGGCAAGTAGCAGGTTACGCGCAAATACTGCTGCTATTAATTCTTCTGTGGCTCAAGGAAAACTTTGTCGGATCACGTGTCACATACATTGGTTCCAGTCTAACGTTAGGAAATAATTGGCTTAATTATCATAATATACCTAATAATTGAGAAGTGATGTTGTACCTACCTACTTATTAGTGTACGTAATCTTTCAAACACAGTGTTAGTACGAGAACTTGCGAAAAAGTTAACGTTACGTAAACGATAGGAAATGTATGAAAAATTCAGTTTCCTTTCACGTCCGATAGAGGCGCTGTTCAATTCTTCATACTTTTTGCTATCGTTTACGTAACGATAACTTTTTCGCAAATGCTCGTACCTACTAAGGCCAAAGAGCTACGGTCCGTATAGATAACGCTCTAACAAAGCTTTCACGCTAGTAATAGAAAAATGACAAGCTACTTTTTGAGTGAGGGCAAAAAGCAGTATCAGTGTCACCGCTAACACACAGTTCCATCCGAGCCGTTGTAAATGAGTTTGCTCCGGCTGAGCTAATTATTCGACGCATTACACCCTTTACCCGATACCAGCAAAGCTGACAACCGCGTTTAGGCGGGAGCGCGATCGATGTTCTGACGTCACGGGCGACCGCGGATGTTACCAGGCTTTTGTGTTTGCACGGTTAGTCCCGGATATAGGTAAGATTTTCTGTGTTCTGGATTGAAGGGCAATGTTTCCAGCGAAATTACAGGGCACACAGAGATTTGACATCTTATATCTCGGGGTGACGAGCGCAGTGCATTGCCATCCAGGGGTTTGAACTGTTGAAGTTCAAAATTCTGAGTGGCGTTGAGCTGTTATGGGCAAGCGTGAAGATCCACCATGCGAACGACATCGCTCGCCTCGCCACAAATAAATCAAAAGTAGTGTACTTTTGATTAAAAAAGTATCATTAAAAAAAAGAGATTTACCAAAGTTTTTGATGAGAATCAGTCTGGTTTTAACGCTATTTAAATATCATTGAGTCATCTTTGGAACGGTTTTCACAGTTTCACTTTACTTGGACATCATTTATCAAGATCCACTACAATCACGTACAAACACCACAGACAAGCGCCAAAATAAGTAAACAATAGTAGATTATACAACGAGTGCATAACACATTCAATTTTAGTTGAGACGTATTTCAGCCTGAGGCGAGGGTGAATATTTAAGTCGAGGATGAAATGGGTTATATGCACAATTATACACTCAGCTTTTCACTTTAATTTCCAGGGAATGAGACAGGGATATAGTAAGTAATATATATTTCATTAAAATTAAAACTGTAATTTGAACAATATTATATTTTAATTCAACAACATATATAATACAAGTGAATCGGTTTCTTCTAGGCAAGCGTGATCCATTGTAGGTCGCATCATCGCTTAACATCAGGCGAGTTGGCGGCCAAGCGCAAGCCTATTTTACAATTAAAAAACGAACTTTACGGGCATAAATAATAACTTTACGAACATTAAAAGTAAAATAAAGTACTATAGTTTTGTGTTGGGGTCTTGATAGTAGATTCTTACCAAATATTAGTAATTCATCATCATCATCATCATCAGCCAGAAGACGTCCACTGCTGAACATAGGCCTCCCCCTTTAACTTCCACACTGAACGACATCCTGCCATCTGCATCCACTGGCTGGATGCCCACGACTCTCACAATGTCGTCGGTCCATCTAGCGGGAGGCCTACCTACGCTGCGTGTTCCGGTTCTCGGTCTCCACTCAAGAACCTTTCTTCCCCATTGGTTATAAGTTCTTCTAGCGATGTGGCCTGCCCATTGCCACTTCAACTTGCAGATTTTAATAGCTATGTCGTTGACTCTGGTTCTTTGGCGAATATCTACGTTTCGGATTTTATCGCGCAAAGAAACTCCGAGCATAGCTCTCTCCATTGCCCGTTGTGTGACTCCGAGTTTTTCCAAAAGTCCAACAGTTAAGGACCACGTCTCAGTACCATATATCATCACTGGCAACACACACTGGTCAAAGACCTTTGTCTTCAAGCACTGGGCATCTTGGACGAGAAGATGTCACGCAATTTCCCGAACGCTGCCCATCCGAGTTGGATATGGTATATTAGTAATTGCTATTGTCTAATTTGAAGAGAATGAACTGCAAGAGTCCGTTATAATGATGGGAAAAGTTTCCAGGAAAAGGAAAGCCAGTCGTAGAAGGAAGTCATGGTTGCGTAGGTACATCCGAGAATGGACGGGGATTACGAGTGCCGCTGAACTCTAAAGTTGCCAAGGACAAAACCACTTAATGCCAACATACTATAGTTGGAGAGGTACTCTAAGAAGAATTTGAAGAGAGCCCTACATCGATCCTGAGTTTTCCATCGCAGCGCCTGGCCACAGTAGTAAGGGGGACAAAGGCGCAAGGGAGGTTCTACTACGGTTACGCCAGCCCTGATTATTTGCCTCTGAAAAAGCTATTATTAGCGTTCATTTTTACAAAACGACCGTCTGACAACGGCCGAAATTAATTTTGTGGATTTTTTTGGGGGAGAATTGGCCTTTTCTCCGCAACCTCCGCTGTGAGACCAGTTTTTATTGCGACACGCTACATTTTAATGGTAAAACTCGCCATCGAGTCGTAATAATAAAAAAAACCTGCTTCAAGTTGAGCCTTAAATAGTTGATTGAATCAGGCGTTACTTTGCGGAAGTCCATTTTCAATTAAATTAACTTCATCAGTAAATATAAACCAGGAAAATTTATCACAAATTACTTATTGTACTTGAAGCGACGTAGGAGAGGAATTACACTAGAAATTCATCGGAAAAACAGTTTTGAAGTTGAGCCTTGTTTTATGACTTTGCAACTCTGCACTGCAATTTAAGATCTTTAAAAATATTGTTGCTAAAGGCAAACGTGTCGTGTATCTATTATAATAGAGTTTTGAATACAATTTTCATTCACTGTCTTAAGGCCGATGCATACATAACGTATATTATTACTACGGGTCACGTACGGAACGACGACGACGTGGCACACACGGGAAGGGAAAAATCTCGTTGCCGTTGAAAAGTATCATCACCGTCACTGTACTAATGTTTTAAATTAAAACCACGTACCCGTTGTGAAAGATGCACGTTACGTCCCCGTCACGTCCGAGGAATTATCCCGTTACGTATAAATCGGCCTTTAAACTATCGCAGTCATGCAGTTGTCAGCTTTGCAGTCTTTATTGCTACCCGCATTCTTCAGTCTTCCCGTGAACATTGTGCATGTCACTGAAGTGAGAATTTTTCGTTTATTCTCTTTTCTGTGGTGCATGTACCTGCGCCGAAATATAGGGAGCTCCATTCACAACCTTATCTTATGAGCATTGCAACTATCAATTTGCAATGCTCATTCTTTTCCGTATCTAATTGTAATCTGCAAAATGAAACATAATTACCTAACATCTGCAAAAAAATATGGAATCTGGGCTAATTTGGAGTAAGTACCTAAATATGCGTTGTACTCTATAAATTGTACAGATTTGGACGTTTTACTCTTATTGCACGAATAAGAGAATGTTAGAGATTTTTCTTATATATAGAATTATTAGTAAAAACTTGTTCACAATAAAACGTTAGATACCTATATGTTACGAGTAAGTTGGTAAGTTAATATGCAAAGATTGGCATATTTACCTAATTTATTCTTTACAGGGTTTATCACCGAGTTCAAAAGAGGCCCCTACTATTTTTTTAGGGTTCCGTACCCAAAGGGTAAAACGGGACCCTATTACTAAGGCTCCGCTGTCTATCCGTCTGTCACCAGGCTGTATCTCATGAACCGTGATAGTTAGACAGTTGAACTTTTTACAGATGATGTATTTCTGTTGCCGCTATAACAACAAATACTAAAAAACGTAAATATTTAAGGGGACTCCCATAAACCCATACAACAAAAAAACGTGATTTCTAACATTCGAGTACCTTGATTTTGCTACTCAACACTTAGTCCAGTCGGGATAGACATTTAAAGAGAAAAAATTCCGGGAGCGATTTTTTTTTTAAACGTCGGGGTTGCTACGATTTTTTTGATAAACTTGATAGTACTCTGCAAATATTGATCCTAGCGTAAAAATGACTCTACCGGGATTAGTTACAAAATCGAGATTTATACTTCCAACCCCCCCCCCCCCCCCCCCCCCGACGTTTAAAAAAAATCGCTCCCCGGATTTTTTTCTATTTCAGGCTAGTTTTATGTCTGCCCCGACACTGGACTAACTAGATGTCTCTTAATGCGTTCGAGGCATTATGAGACGTTGTATTATTGCCGCTACTCACTCATAGATGTCGTGGCAATAGAAAAATTTAATAAATAGGTACTACATATTTCGCTTATTATAGATAATGGTACGGAACCCTTCGTGCGCGAGTCCGACTCGCACTTGGCTGGTTATTTTATTTTTGTTCTCAATTCGGTTGTATTTTAACCGACTTCCAACAAGGAGGAGGTTATCAATTTGACTGTTTTTTTTTTTTATTGTTTGTTACTGCATAACTTTTTCTGGGTGAACCGATTTTGATGATTATTTTTTTATTTGAAAGCTGGTGATTCCCATTTGGTCCCATTTCAATTTGGTCCAGTTCTGATGAAGTTGGTTTTTTATATTGAGAATTAAGTATTTTATTTTTATCACCTCAGAACTCCGTCATTTATCATCCGATTTGGAAAATCCTTAATTTTAAAGGATATAGGTACTTTCAGATTGGTCCCATAAAAATCTATCAAAATCCGATTTTAGTAATTTTGTTTTGAAATAAAAATAACTGGAAAAAATATGTTATCCAAGTAAACGAAATTGCAAATTTATTTACTTATTTTGAAGCACCGACTTTTAATTATATGTCTGTTTTGAAGTCGGTTTTTTAAGCTGATAATTACGCTCAGTTACTCTGCTGTGCTGCAATTATAACTCGAAAGCTGGTAATAAAAGTTACTTAAGTTGTTAACCTCCTTTAACAATGAACATTTAGGTGTTGACGAAATTTAGTCTTTCATATTTTTAACCAACTTCCAAAAAAGAGGAGGTCATCAATTTGACTGTTTTTTTTGTTGCCTCATAACTTTCGACTGGGTGAACTGATTTTGATAATTCTTTTTTTATTTGAAAACTGGTACTTCCCGTTTGGTCCCATTTGGTCCAGTTCTGACATTTTAATGAAGTCGGTTTTTTGTATTGATAATTATTAAAATAAAAAAAGACTCTTTTTTGTGTAACACTCATTTAAATAGGTAACATTATAAATGACACTAATATTTGGCTTATGTTTCTTATAGATAATAAGTCATGGTCCATTTTTCGCGAACGGTGACTTTTCGTTGGTTTCTAAATACATTTTGCCAGTCATCCTGCGAACAAAATATTGATCTCTAAGAAAAAAATAAACAACATAGTGAAAAGCCACACAATAAAATTAATTGAGTATAGTTACATTTTATAGACAGGTAAAACCACCCCTACAATTAGGTCACGAAAAGTCACTTTGCTAGTTGCACAATAGAACCGTATTATACCGGTATAAAGTCATAAGTTTCTGCGTTGCCCATCATTAACACTAGCCCTATTTGTTTTAACCGCCATTCTTCACTCTTCACAGAGTGATATTTCACTCTTCAATCATTATTCTTTATTACAATTATAAAAAATAAATCCAGAAAATCCAAAACCTTATTATCCCACAGGATCCATGATTTTGCTGCGCACACGCTCGCATGCTTTTGTACAATACGCGTTGTATTCACCCCGAGTTTTCTACGCTTTACATTGCTGGTTTGCAAAATACTAAACCACTAAAACAACAAGTATAAGACAAATTGTTATTGGTATTCGATTGTGCTTAGATAGCCATTCGGGAGCGTTTCCCTTTCACACTGTATGTTTGTGTACTAAACAAACTTACTAAAAACTTTCTTTTTTTCTTTCATAAAACGAATACAATTGCAATGAATGAAAAGCGAAGCACTGCGAAATCAGCGCTGTTTCATTATGCTGAGTTGAGGCTATTTTTGTGACACAACTTCACTGCCTACCTAAGAACCATATTATATCTATGTTGTTATTACAAAATAATTATTTATTTCTTTCTTTCAATGTCACACCGTTAACATAACCGTTACTCTATCCAGCTATCTTTTATGAGTACTTACGGAGGCCCTGCCGAGAATCCCATGTACCCATGAGTCTGGAATGTACAACCGCTGGAAGTAGACTTCCAGTCTCGGCAGAGGGTTGCAGGGAACCCTGTTGGATTCTCGACCGACTCCGCATACAGACGCCACGCCCGCACGTGGCTGCAACCGTCTGAAATATATATAAAAAGCGTTGTACATTTTCTCTGAAAACTTTCTACAGGAAAATAAATTAATAACAATATCATTTTAAATAGTTACTACGAGAATAAATTGAAATTTTATGAACTGCCTACTCTAAAGACTAGCACACTGTAACTGTCCTTACCCCGGTCGAAAGGTAATTTTGTATAGTAATAGTGTACATTATGGATACACTTGTGAACTTGACAATAATCTCCGCGAGTGCCTTTCTAGGATTGGAAACCAATAAATTTTGTTTAATTTATTGCTCGAAAACAGATTTCACATGTGCTTACTTGAACAATACCAATGGTTAAAGTTTAAAAACTGTAAGAACAAAAATTATACAGACAAAGCAGTTTTAAGAGATAAAGATACTCTTAAAGCCATGAATAATCAAGTAAATGTAGAAAAGACACTTATACGTTAAGTAAACATTTTTTTTTGCTAAATTATCTTCTTTTGTCTAATAAACTCAAGCTGTTACAGAAAAAATCTAACTCAAGAACTAATTTTGAGAACGTGAGAATAACACGCCCACGGACAATTTAGGTTCATTAACCAATAAGCAACATTTAAAATGAACAGGTTCACGCCTTAAGGGTTGACACTAAAATCGGGGATAAAAGGGATGCATTGTCTATACTTTATTTAGTTGTAAGAAGGAAGTTCGCCGCGGAACAGCCATATTTAATATTGCTGACGTGTGTTTACAGCGACACATAAAATCAGTGTAAAATGATTAGTTAGATATTGTATAAAATTATCAGTGTTGAATAATAATATATAAATTCATAGCGTGTGAGTGTGTGTGAATGCCAGCGAACGAGTCGACAAACTGAAAAAGCTAAGTATTCTTTTATACTTGGAGCTATGGTTTTAAAAGAGAAAATCCCAACGTTTACTTCAGATGGAGTTAAAGTATCTACCTATTAAATAACGAACTGCGTAATTTAAATCTCTTAAAATACATGACCACAAGAAATAAAATTACACGTGAGATAAAATGGTTCCAGATTATTATTAATACATTCATCTTTATTGATAAAGGAGCACTTCAGAAACTACGGGAAATCTTTTATGGTGTTAATTATATCACGCAAGAAAGAGGTTTTATATAAATCTAATACTGAATTGCTTAACACGACGGACTATTGTGGACGGCGTTGGCGCTGATTTGACTCGATCTTCATATTCGACAATGCAGAGATACAAATGCTTTCATTAATCCAGACGACGAGACCGGGTGAGACTAGGACCAGTCTTTTTTTGTTTTGGTATTTTTTTTTGACTGCGAGTTTGCGATTAGCCACAGGTGCCGGCATATTTTTCTTATTTATTTGATTTTCGTTATGACCCACCTAGACAGCGAACCTACTGTTTTTATATTTGATTTTTGTTAGGTTCTGTCGTGGACTAACTCGCTCGACGACAAGGGGTTTTGTCTCATCCTGGAAAAATGAAAGTACGACGAGGTTGCGATTAGCCACAGGTGCCGGCATATTTTATTTATTTATTTGATTTTCGTTTTGACCCACCTAGACAGCGAACCTACTGTTTTTATATTTGATTTTTGTTAGGTTCTGTCTTGTGGACTAACTCGCTCGGCGATAAGGAATTTTATTTCATCCAGGAGAAATGAAATGTTCTTCAACGACACGCGTCACGTACATAATTATGTAAATCAAGAGGCAATGAAATAACGACTTTCAGCCCCAAAAGGACACACACATCCCATATGTGTGTATACAACAGGATTATATATATCACTACAGTGATTATCGCGCTTGCGGGAATTAACGATAAATTGCTGAAAATTTGAAATAAACTAACTTTATGTAAAACCTCAATTGCATAGTGTTTAAGGCGCAAATGCTTCGCATGAACAAATCTGCTTCAATAGGCATTAAGAATTATTTTATGTCGTAAGCGTGCAATTAGCGTAAAATTGTCTAGACAAAGTGTAATTTCAGCGCGGCCGATAAAAGATCTTCACGCACTTCTTGATTGCTTATGTACACGACTTTTATACAATTATTATCTTAAAGACTAGAGTTTCATGAGCTCAGTTTGATAATTCAATACATTTTATGTAGGTTTAGGTTGGGGTATTCAAAATTTAGAACTGTTTAGCAATTTTTATATTTTACCAACAGGACCCCGAACGAGTAAAGTACTTGCGGTGTTTTATCCATTCTACAAGGGGTAAGTCGCATGTGTTTTTGACAACTGGCGGTGCTTCGAATCAATGAACCTCTTTAAAGATAAACAATTGCTCATAAAATTAACGTTATATTGATTCATAAAAACCTTTGATAATACGAGTTAATAAGTTAAACTAGACGATCACGAACTTACGTAACATGGCCAAAATAAATCACGTATTTAACAGAAAATTATTTACATCATTATTTAGGTAGTTTCTCGGGATTTCTTTAGTACCCCCCCTGAAACGTCACAACACACACTAGCTTATCTTAGTCACATTTAACATAAAAGCTAGTAGTCAAAATCAGATCGTGGCTCTCGAAACAAAACCAGAAATAGAAAAGGTCCTGACAACTTATTCTGGCCTACATGAATGTATAAAATATTAATGTAGTATTTTGGGTAGATGGTCTAATACCCAAAGAAATAAAAGACGAAACCAATGACGAAATGTTCCAAAACAAACAAAAACAGATGATTTTTAAAAAGCTATTAAAAATTAAACTTTTAGGCGTCCGCCATATTGAATTTAGTGTGACGTAATTTTTTTACATATTCGTTTTCTTGTCAATAAACCCTTTTATTTGACACCCATATCACGGGGTGCTTAAAATAAAAAATAACTAGTCCGCCATCTTTGGGAGTCCGCCATATTGGGTTTAGAATGACATCAATTAGCTAACCATGCATAGTCATCCAAACTAAACGTGTATGCAAAAATTCAGCTCTTTTGAGGATAACTGTTTTAAAATTCAGTTGCAAGATTTGACCAATAAAAACTTTTCAACCTCGTTAATATTTATAATTCAGAATAAGTAAAACTTTTACTGTTTGCAACACTAAATAAACAGGGTATGGATGGGCACTGTCACTGAAGTGAGATTTTTTTCTATATCCTTCTCTTTTCTATAGTGCATTTTGGAAATGTAAAATTTGAAATGACGCATTA
This sequence comes from Agriopis leucophaearia, assembly GCA_949125355.1. NCBI lineage: Eukaryota > Metazoa > Arthropoda > Insecta > Lepidoptera > Geometridae > Agriopis > Agriopis leucophaearia. Next base: position 4,946,875 of record OX421276.1, on the reverse strand, counting down.
TGTGGTACAATGTAAATAAAGAAATATTCCATTTGTGGCGGAACTCTTTTTCACCAGTGCGACCTTCGCGGTCGCCTTTATTATTTTATTTCAATAGAGTTGTGTTTGGTTTTATAAGAGATCTGTCAAGAGGTGAAAAATAGATGTTTTCGATTCCGCAAAATAAATTGTTTTAATAATAGGAGTAATAATATCCTAAATTGGTGACCCCGATACGAACACAACATAAATTAAGACGATTCGAACACAAGAAGAGCAAAGGTACGCAAATATGTACGAGTACTTTCTTTGGTGGTACGAGTGAAGCGACCACGGTCGTCTGATTGTTCGTCGACGAGAATACGAAAACGTAGAAAAAGAAGTGGTGAATTCGACTACGAGAGCTGTGCTGCTGACTGCTGGCAACAATCGCATGGAGCGCGTCAAGACTAAAGTCGAAGTATCTTTTGGAAGAACCAGTGTGGACTAAAAAGACAGTGTGATTTATATTGTTGTGTGTTTTTTTGTGTGTGTATTTAATTTAATTTAATTTTGGTGAATTTTTGTACATATTTTTAAGATATTTTTGTACCAATGTTTTTTGTAGGGCATTCGCGCACACCACACTCCCACGTTTCTTTTGTTTTCAGTTTTTGTTTTTGAATTTTGTTTTTCTCTTAGCATGGTTTTTCATGACAGCACACGTCATGAGTGACAGTGAGCAGGAAGACTTCAAACCAGCTTCCGCGGGTACGGGTGGACGTGAAATGTCAAGCAGTGACAGCGGATCTGGCACAGGCGGTACGGAGAAGGTAATGATTAACAGAGTATCTATACGTACCCCTCCATTTTGTAGAGATCGCCCGGCCCTATGGTTTGCGAGTTTAGAGGCGCAATTTTCCATCAATAATATTAGCCAAGAAATCACAAAGTTTAATTACGCAGTTGCGCACCTCGATACCAATTGTACTCGCGAAGTAGAGGATTTCATAATCCAACCTCCGAGGGAGCAACCCTACACGAAATTGCGCAACGCAATAATATCTAGGTTCTCAGATTCTCGGGAGCAGAAAATACGCCGTCTTCTAGAGAAGGAGCAGATCGGCGATCAAAAGCCGTCGTTTTTTCTGCGTCATCTGAGATCGTTAGCCGGTGCAGCATTTCCGGAGGATATTCTGAAGACAATTTGGATGAGCAGGTTGCCACGATATCTTCAAACTGTCTTGGCTGCTCAACGATTAGAATCGTTGGCTGAGCTAAGCGAACTAGCGGACAATTTGGCTGAAATTAACGCTCAATCAACTTCATTGGAGGTATGTACGGTTTCGCCTAACTCGAATACTGATCTTGTACAGGAGCTGACTAAAAAAGTTGATGAATTGACCCGTTTAGTAGCGTCACTTTCCTCTGCTGGTTGCAGCTCGCATGTTGGTACGCGTAGTCGTGACTTCAATCGTAACCGTAATCGTAGTCGCAGCCGATCACGTTCACGTAACTATGATTTGTGCTTTTATCATGACCGTTTTGCGACAAAAGCACGTAAATGTGTGCCTCCATGTAAGTGGTCCGGTTCCCCGCCTAGTGATCAGGGAAACCAAAACAGCAACTGTTAAAGGCGACATCCAGTTGCTCGCCAGCTAGTCGCCGCCTTTTCGTGACCGACCGGAGATCCAACCGGAAATTTTTGGTGGACACTGGTTCGGATATTTGTTGCGTTCCTCGTAGCTTTATAAAAGGACGTACGCTTCAGCCATTATCATATAGTTTAGTTGCAGCTAATGGCAGTAAGATTATCACATATGGACTGGTACAGTTGAACTTAAATTTAGGGCTACGACGGGATTTCACCTGGAACTTTGTCGTGGCGGATGTGGAAAGTGGTATTATTGGCGTAGATTTTTTGTCGCATTACCAGCTTTTACCCGATTGCTCAAAAGGTAAGCTGTGCGATAGTAAAACTGGGCTTATTTCGTCCGCGGACCTTTATACCGCGGAACAGCAAAGTGTGAAGGTAGTATCTCTTCCTGACTCGCCATTCACAGCGATCTTGGAGAAATACCCAAGTATAACGCGACCACCTGGTGCACCTAGAATTATTAAACACAGCACCGTACATTATATAAACACTACCGACGGTCCCCCTGTGACATCTAGACCGCGTCGGTTGGCACCATTAAAACTGGGCATTGCAAAGAAAGAGTTCGAAGATATGGTCCGAGCTGGTACTTGCCGACCATCTGATAGCTCTTGGTCATCGCCTCTGCATCTCGCACCTAAAAAGGACTCAACGTGGCGTCCTTGCGGTGATTATCGTGCATTAAACGCCCGAACGATTCCTGATCGCTACCCTGTCCGATACATAGGTGATTATGCGCACAACTTGTCTGGCTGTACCGTTTTTAGTACTATAGACTTGGTCAAGGCCTATCAACAGATACCGGTGAATCCAGGCGACGTGTGCAAGACAGCGATAACTACTCCATTTGGATTATATGAATTTCTGTATATGACTTTTGGTTTGCGTAATGCTGGGCAGACTTTTCAGAGATTTATCGATGAAGTAGTCCGTGGCTTAGATTTTTGCTATGTCTATGTTGATGACATTTTGGTTTACTCAAAAGACCAAATAGCGCATGCGCAGCATCTGGAAATCTTGTTCCAGCGATTGCACGACTATGGCGTTGTGATTAATACAGCCAAGTCCGTATTTGGTGCCGCAGAAGTATCTTTCCTTGGGCATCGAGTCAATGCTGCGGGCACGCGTCCTCCTGAGGACAGAATTCGTTCTCTGGTGGATTACCCGCCCCCAAAGACAGTTCAGGGTATGCGCAGATTCATAGGCATGGTCAATTACTACCGCCGGTTTTTGCCAAGTACGGCTAAGTACCAAGCGCCGTTAATTGAAGCAATCACTGCTATTCAAGGCAAAGGCAATAAACCTTTTGTGTGGACTCCTGAGCTAGAAAAGTGCTTTGAAGAATGCAAGAAAAGCTTGACGTCCGCTACAATTTTAGCACACCCAAATAACAGTGCTGAGGTTGGGTTGTTTACTGACGCTTCAGGAACGCACGTTGGTTCTTGCCTACAACAACGCGTCGATAATGATGATTGGCAGCCACTAGCCTATTTTAGTAAAAAGCTGACTGCTAAACAGGCTCAGTGGCCGGCGTACTATCGGGAACTCCTTGCGGTGTACGAGAGTGTTCAACACTTCAGGCACCTGTTGGAGGTACAACACGTCACTATCTACACTGACCATAAGCCGCTAATATACGCTTTTGTACAACGACGTGAGAAATTGCCGCCTATCCAATTAAACCAGCTGTCTTTCATCAGCCAGTTTACTACTGATGTAGTGTATATTAAAGGGGTTGATAACATCGTAGCTGATGCCATGTCGCGCGTTGAGTCTATTTCTCTTGAAGAGGATTTTGCTGCACTCGCGTTATCGCAAGAATCGGATGAGGAGCTAGCTAGTATGCGTGGGAATTCGTCTTTGAAGCTCGAACCCATCCTCATCCCTGGCACAAATATCACAGTAATTTGTGATACTTCAACTGAGCGACCACGTCCATACCTGACACCAGCATTCCGTCGAGCTGCATTCGACAGGTGTCACAACCTCAGTCACCCTGGCGCGCGGGCAACCACTCGCTTGGTAACTGAGCGTTATGTATGGCCTCAAGTAAACGCAAATTGCCGTGAATGGGCTCGAACTTGTTTACGCTGTCAACTCAGTAAAGTAACTCGACATATTAATTCGCCACTTGGAGAGTTTAAATTACCGTCAAACAGATTTAGGTCGGTGCATTTAGACATTATTGGACCACTTCCTCACTCGAAAGGGTACAATTATTGCCTGACTGCGATTGATAGATACACACGGTGGCCTGAAGTATGGCCTATGTCATCAATCACAGCAGAAGAGGTAGCAGATACATTCGTAACTGGTTGGGTTTCCCGTTTTGGGGTACCAAACATTTTGACAACCGACCAGGGCCGGCAGTTTGAATCTGTGTTGTTTCGCCGTCTAATGGATGTATGTGGTACCAAACGGGTGCGCACGACTAGTTACCATCCTTGCGCAAATGGTATGGTGGAACGCATGCATCGGCAGCTTAAAGCATCTTTGATGTGTCATAATGACACATGGGTAAGAGCTTTGCCGTTAGTTTTATTAGGGATGCGAACGGCGCTCAAAGAAGATTTGAAGGCATCTTCTGCAGAGCTCGTTTATGGAGAGACTCTTCGCTTGCCTGGAGAACTCGTCATACCTCCAATAACATCGCAGAGCCCAAGTGACGTTGTAGATTTCGTCCGTGAGCTGCGCAAATATATGGAAGCTCTCCGTCCTGTCCTTGCTACACGCCACGCCCAGCCATCGACTTTCATATTTAAAGATTTAGTTAAGGCGTCGCATGCCATGCTACGCGATGATTCAGTGCGAAGGCCGTTGCAGCCGCCTTATTCCGGTCCTCATCGTATCATCGGGCGAAGAGACAAAACGATCACTCTCGATATTAATGGAAGGGAACGTACAGTTAGCATAGATCGCGTTAAGCCTGCCCATTTGGATTCGGCGTTTGGCAATTGTGAACCAATTGTGCCGCCTGCGCCAACTCCAGCTAGCAGTTTCACGCCTGCGTTGGTCCCTGCACCTACACCAGCTCCTGTCATCACCCGGTCCGGGAGGAGGGTGAAGTTTAGAAATATTTTAGATATGTGATTATCTTATTTATTTATAAATTTTTCAGCTTATTCTTCCTTTCTCCGTGGGGGGGTGGTGTGGCGGAACTCTTTTTCACCAGTGCGACCTTCGCGGTCGCCTTTATTATTTTATTTCAATAGAGTTGTGTTTGGTTTTATAAGAGATCTGTCAAGAGGTGAAAAATAGATGTTTTCGATTCCGCAAAATAAATTGTTTTAATAATAGGAGTAATAATATCCTAAACATTAAACATCTTGTTTGCCTAAAATTTCTAAATACAGTTCAGTTACCTCAGAAAATGTAACTTACGTCTGTCGTTACATTTTCAAAGCCTTTATCAGTTCTTTGCAGGTTAGCCTTTGGAAAAAACTATAATTTCTTTATCTTATATTTAGGTTTATAGCGGCACCGCCGCCCCGTGGGCTGTTATGACTACGCATTGCGTACTTTATACTTACACGCTAAATTTTCACTGTTGTGTAGATATTTGGACAAAGGAATATCATAAAGAAAAATACTACGTTTATCTTTAAAAGTTTGATTGCGTTGTGGAAATATTATACAGAAGTTGGTTTAAAATAAATAAAAGTGGAGATTTGACCAAAAAAAACCTCAAAAAGTAGCATGAAGGACTGGTATAAATTCTGCTACACACAAGTACCTACAGCACCGCAATACCAACAAAAAATACCACAAAGGATACTTTTCAAACCCGGGAGAGTGAGGAAAACTAAAAAAAATACGGGTAGAATTAGAAACACTGTTAAGTTGTTAAAGTACCGATATATAACTGAAAAAAATGTCATTTAGTTATGAAAGTTGTATGGCTGTTGAAGTGATGTCTTTTATTGTCGGAAACCAAGATTCAATTTGGAGTCATCGCCCCTTGGCTCCACCCCACTAAGTAAGAAAGTTGTAAAAGTTAGAAATACTTACAGATGAACCTAAATTCCCTGTTCTTCACCAGCTGGTCGACCCAGCAGCCAGGTTGAATGTAACTGCCAGCATTAGGATAGAAGTCTACGTCTCCTATGGCTTGCGGAAAGCCGAATATGCCTGGATTCGTATGCAGCACGTCTACAAATAAGGCGTCTCCTTTGGCCAGGTGACCGTCGCTGCTTGTGAGGCTATACCCTGGGTATGCTGGATCTAGACCTGGAAACATTGAAATTGTTTTTTTAATTGCTAGAAGCTCAAATTAACCGATAATTAAAAGATAAGAAGTTGGTCTTCTGGGAAACTAAACTTGCAGTAGTAGAGCCATTTTTAATCTGTGTAGCAGTACAAGAACAAAAAAAATCTCTGTCCTTGGTTTGTGCGACTAAGTTAACGATCGTCGCGAAATTTGTAAAATGTGTTAGAAAATTAAACCATATTTTTTATTTCTAGCTATGGTCGCTCATGCTAAGCATCGGTCTTTTTTGTACACTCATTCCAACTATTGACAATCTAATGTTATTTTAAATGCCGTAGGTGCCAAACAAACAGATGGGCCGCCTGATGGTAAGCGATCACCGTCACCTATGGATACCTGCAACACCAGGGGCATCACAGATACGTTGCCGACCCTTAAAGACTCTTAACAGCCCTCTTGAAGAATCTATCCTAATTGAGGAAATCATGCATCAAATGGAAACACTCAAACTTACCGGTTATTCTCCCAATCATGACACCTCTCGCTTTCAAGTACTTCCCAGCAAAGCCAGCCGCCTCGGCGCCCAGTGAGAACCCGATGACGTGGAGAGAAGACGCTGGCACTCCAACCGTCTCCAGGAACTGAATGAAGTGGGCCAGCCGGTTACCCATGTAGACCGTATTGCGCACTGCTGTTATATACCTGGAAATAGGATAAGGGTTAAACCACGAGGCGCAGATAGTTTTTCAATATAAAAAATACCGTTACTGAAAATGTAGAGAAAGAATCGGTCTCTTTGTGGACGGAATTTACGCTGAACGGAAATACCCATACCAGCTACTGAAATCAGTATTGGCTAATGGTTTTTAAGTTAACTCACCCATAATACATTTAAACTAAATCTACTTTAGAAAAATCTTTAATTTATTAAGTATTCACTGTCAGACAACGTACAGCCTAAATAGCTGGGTCTAAGCATGAAATCACAACCATTCATTGTGTAACGTAGGTACGTACATATGTGAGTACTAAGCAAGGATTTTTCAAAGTTCATGCATGCATTAAGGGGTTAAATAGGAGATGAAAGTTTGCTATGCATGGAATTTCGTCATTCTTAAAGTTAGAAACGTAGAAATTGGCGTTTGTTTCTTTTTAAACTGAAGTCACTTGAATCCATAGAATTAGTTTTTTTTAAGTCTGTGGTTGAATCAGCCTTTTTGGAATAACATTCCCTATAGGGGTTGAAATTATGTATGAGAGTTCATAAGATTATCGGTAAGGGCCGAATTAAGGGGGGTAAATGGAGGTTGAATGTTAATAGAAAAAAATAAAACGAACGAAGTCGCAACCGCTAGTTACTAAAATAAATAAATTAGAACAATTAACAAGACAAGTGGAAGGATTTGGGGAAGACCTTTCTCAGCAGTGGGACAATGCAGGTGTAAGATAAAAAAATATTAGAACTAATGAATTTTTTCAAATGAACAATTTTTCTCAATGAGATTTATTTTGAAAATAAAATAATTTCAATAATATTGATTTAAGTATAAATAAATATAGAATTCTCCATCCTTGATAAAAAACACCAAAAATTTACAGACTATTTATCAGGGTTTTCTGATAGAGCCGACAATTTAATTACATTTAGTGGTCGCATCGAATAACTTTTCAAGCGTAGCACTACATAAATCCAGAGCAGTAGTTTGGCTGCCAGCCATAGGGTCGTAAATATTAGCCTGAAAGCCTCGCGCCTGAAAATGCTATCCATTTTGGTTTTTATAATCAGCCAGAAATAACGACCGGATTTTAGCTTTTATTTCGTAACTATGAGCAAGTTTTCTATTCTTCCACTTTGTCACATTTCTATTTTTTGCTGAGTTCAGGAGGGTTCTCAATTTGTTGTTTTTTCATCTTTTTTACTGACTAAATTATACACAACTAACGACCAGCCCTGGCTTCGCACGGGGCCTTATTATATTTATAAACCAAGCAGTGGTGTGCAAACACTACTGTGTTTCGGATTGAAGGGCAATGTTTCCAGCGAAATTACAGGGCACACTGAGTTTGACATCTTATATCTCGGGGTGACGAGCGCAGTGCATTACCATCCAGGGTTTTGAACTGTTGAAGTTCAAAATTCTGAGTGGCGTTGAGCTGTTATGGGCAAGCGTGAAGAGCCATCAGGCGCGAGCGACCTCGCTCGTCTCATCACGCAGTATCATAAAAAAACCTTCCGTGAAAAATAATCTAATTGATGGTGAAAACCGCATCAAAATCCGTTGCGTGGTTTGGAGGGTATACAGACAGACACGCGGAAAGTGACTTTATTTTATACTATGTAGATATAAGATATACTCCGCCATTTGTGAACCGATGTCCTTGTTTTAATAATATGTACCTATTTAGAAACCGTTTTGGAAGCATTCGAGGTGGTCTCACAAAAATTTCATTTATTTTGGCAACGTAGTTATTAACCATCTCTTTTTTCGAGCGCCTGTTGATTTTGCAATATCATAATTTTGTTCGAGCGCTTACCTACTAATTTTGAAGTTAAGTAATTTAGAAGTTTATGCTGTTAAATTGATAATTATGTATTGTGGTAGTGTGTGTGTGTGGTGGGGGCAACTGGAAAATAGGAAAGCTGAGATACATTGTCCGGTACCATCGAAGGGTACCATCAAAATTAATTCATGTTTACCATAAGGCGGATAGCTCACTGGTATGTCGATGCAGTTTTTACAATTCAAAATAAATATCCCCTCAATTGTTTACCTTTTGGTTTTTATATATTTTTGTTAATCCGCCGTAACGTTACATTACTGATCTATGAATATTTCAACAGGCTATCTTTTTTCGATTCAAAAGCAGACAAACGGCGAAGGCTTATTGATAAGACGGGTGTTCCTATTGACACCCTTTGATTACGAAACCCTAAAAATGTGTTTACCTTCTGTAATACTTACTTACCAAGGAAATGCCATTAGCCTAGACCAATCTACGGCAATGAAATTGTAGTCCAACGTCGTCAGATAACCTAGAAACAGGAAATGGAAATATGGATGGAATGGAATGGGGGCACCTATTTACTACTATATGGCGGTTCATAATTTCGCAAAGGATACACTTGATGACAAAGTGATGTATAAAACATTACCTTCATTTCAAAATACCTTTTCAACAATATCCCACACAATGGGGTGCAGCGTAAAAAAACCCATCCCAATTTCACATATAACCACCATGTAGGTACCAAATGCATTTATTAATTTAGTTTTAAAATTGAGATTATAAAATATATTATAAATCAGTAATTGTTCAAAGTAAGTATCAAGATAAGTGCATGAAGCACTTATCTTGATAGTCTTGAATGTTCTTAAGAATTAGGACGGGCGGACAGACGGATAGACGGACAGATGGACAAACGGACAGACGAAGAGAAAGAACTTATGAGCGTTTCTTGTAGTACTACGGAACCCTCAAAATGAACTGCAGACATAATGATAACGTAAACAACAAAACAATAACATAATTAAATGGGTCTTTTAAAATTAAATTGAGGTTGCTGCATAATTTTTTGTTCAGGTGTAAAGTTGTTTGCAAAATATATTACTCGGAAGTACCGTTTTCAGGCTTTTAATATTTTCAAGAATAATCATCAGCAGCCAGAAGACGTTCACTGCTGAACATAGACCTCCACACTGAACAACATACTGACATCTGCCATTCATTTTTAAGAATGAAACTTATTATTATTCCTGAAGATGCGGAAAAACATGAAAATCGCGGATGAAACCACTAAACTCAGTTAGAACCGTGTGCCTTACTATTTTTAAGCAGGGTAGTGCTCGGCCCATCTGTCGCTTCAGAGAACCCCATCACATAGATAACAGTCGATCTTGAAGCATCGAAAGCTGTGTTTCTCAATGCGTTGATATCTCCTAACGGCAGTAATTGAAAGTCGTCAGGATTTGACCTGAAAATTGGAATTTAACAGTAAATAATTAACATACATTAATGTCATGGCCGGATTTAGAGCAGGGCAACAGGGAATCCAGCCCCGAGGTCTCCAACTCCAAAGGTAAAATTTTCTAACCGAATAAAATGCAAAATTATAATGAGAAAAAATAACATTAAAGTTCTGATAAGAGAACATCTGTACCTTGTATATTTAAATAAGGATTGTTTGCTATAAGAATGTGGTTTGTCTCGCAATAAATTATTGAGACACTTGAATGAAAAAAAAAAATGTTTAACCAATTTAAAAACATGGGCCTCTATGCCTCTAAATCCGGCCCTGATTAATGCCATCCTCGTCGCAATACCAATAGAATTTGCAAACAAGTAAAACTGTTTTATTTTTAACCCCAAACGGCTTAACAGATTTTCTTGAATCATAGCTAAGAAAGAACACTTTCGACCAAGTCGGGGGTTAAAAGCTGGGTTCTTTAACATTTTTAAAATGTATGCCAAATCAAATAAACCAATGTACAGAGGATAATGCTAGTTATTCGTTATGCGTTACACTATTTAAAAGTTTTTCTAGTTACCTAGTGAACAGCTTGTATTGAATGTCGATAGCATCATCTTGTGGACAGCAGCGATCGCACTGTCCTACTGGCGCCGTCATGTAACATATTTTAGCGATACCTGAAATAAAACGATATTTCATATGTACTACAATTGGAAGACAGGAGAGCTGGCAGAGAATCATGGAAGAGCGATAGTGTGCTTAGTTTGGGGCTTACCGACTAGCCTTAATGTACATATATGTATATACTAGGAATCTAACTACCCTGTGTTAACAGTTTTAAGTTGTTTACCAAAAATGTGACGTGCATTCTTTGTATATTGTACACTGTTATTTTCTGTGCAATAAATTATCTTATCTTTGCCGTCAGATTGCAAAGCGCACACGGCTTACAATATGACGGTTACCAGTTCGATCTTCGGTGGTGCACCAATGACTTACTTTCAAATTAATTACGCGCAGTTTCGATGCAATCGCTTAAAAACGGTGAAAGAAAACATCGTGATGAAACCGGTGTGTCCAAGTACCTCAAAATTTCAAATACATACATGACATTTACCAACAGGCACTGGGTGACGGATTAGAACCCATCCTCTCTCTCTCTCTGAGAGAAGGTCTCAGCAGTGGATACATAATAGGGTGATAACAAGGTCTGATCCATGGGGGTCATGGGGTTCATGACCCCTTCCTGGACCCGGCCCATGCCTACTTTTTACTTGTATCTATGATTATAAAAATTAAATTATAACTTGTACTATTGTGACTTGACCACGACAATTTTAGGGTTCCGTACCCAAAGGGTAAAAACGGGACCCCCTTATCTAATATGATTTTTTGTTTTATATAACTATGAATTTTAATCTGGAATGAATGCATTTTTTTATTACTACTGAGCCTACGCCGTCCGTCTGTCCGTCCGTCCTACCTTTAAACGGCTGTATCTTTCGAACCATAATAGATAGTCAGTTGAAATTTTCACAGAATATGTATTGTTAAAGCTGATTAATTAAGAAATAATAAAAAGTCTAAAAATAAAAGTTTAAGGTTCTCACAACGTATATTTTTTACATACTTTTTTATTTGCTCTAGTATATAAAAGGTAATACTTACAAGCGTCAAACTTGGCATGATTATAGTACACAACAAAAAGTACTCTAAAGTATAACAACAAATAATAAATAATGGCCAAGTACGAGACGGTGATACATTTTTGTTCATTACCAAGTTAAGCACCGTAATTCGGTTACTTGGACGACCTCATCATTTCTTTCACCGAATCCACAGACAGAATACATAATACAAACAGAAAATTTACTCCGCAAAGAAATTTAAATAAATAAGGACTCTATCTACGAGGCTATAAAGTAGCAGTTCAACTCACACAGCGCTGGATACCGCCTCTTATATTCACCTAGAGAGTCGCTCTCTATCTATCACGTAGCTCTACATCTCCTGGCGCGGCACTTGTAACGTTAGGGTTGCCTTCTTGATTTTATACAGATAGCTTATTAGTATTTACACCTATGTACCTAATCTACCTGCTTATTATATTCTCCTTTAATTGAAATGACACTTTTTAACCTTCACAAAAAAACTAACGCTTATTCTGAATTTGTTTCAAATAACAATCATGCAAAAGCCTAAAACAAAATGATAGGCCTATTACAAAATCATCATCATCCCGACGCATATTTAGGTAAAAGCTTATGGAGACCTAATTTGGGAGCTCTAATTACTTAATTTAATTTATTTACCCTTTGTATTCTGTTGAATACAAAGTAAAAAAAAACATATAACGAACCGTGTTCTATAATTCAAATTCAATTCATTTATTTCGACCAATTATTTAGATCATAGACAAATAAAAAATAATATACAACATAAAATTAGGTGTAAATAATAATTAATACTTTAATCATTAAAAGATAACACACACCTTTCACCATTTACTTGTTAGTCAGTACATATACCATACATTTTCGTTATAATTTCTTTTCTACAAAGAAAACAAACTGTATTACTCGTAATACGCGCGCGTGGTTAGCGTGCGAGCTGAGCGGCCACTGTGTGTATCCCTTCGAAAGGGCACCGGTCGAAATTATCTAAACTGCGGAGTTTACCCCCTCTGCCGAATCGAAATGGCATATTTTACTTATTTTGAAGTCGGGTATAATAATGTATGTATAATTTTGTAATGTATGTGTGTCGGGTATTTAATTTGGTTAATTTATTGTATTTCGTGGTGGTACGGAACCCTCAGTGCGCGAGCCCGACTCGCACGCGGCCGGTTTTATTTATAAATTATAAGCACTCTGAGTCCTTTAATTATTGCCTTCATCAAATAAGGTAGCTGAGTAGGAATACATACCCTATTATATATTTTTATAACATGCGGAAATGTATGTAAGTACGGAAACAGAATTCATATAGTTAGAGTATCTACGAATTTGTTGATACTCTTATTAGATACTTATTATGACCTAATGCAAGGGTTTTTCACATAAGTAGTATAAGTACGATAATTGAAACATGTAAATATTAAATCTTAGCTCATAGTAAACTGAATTAATTAAGTTCCTTCAAATAATTTACCGCAGGTATGCGATAAAGTCGTATTCACTTCACCAGCTCGTGTCTCGTGCCAACCAACCAACTCTAGGCTAGATCTCTAATTTATTGTTTTTTTTTTTCAATTAATTAGGTCTTTCACTACCACGTACACTTATACCATATCGTTTATATTTTTTTGGAGATGCATAGGCAGCAATAAAAAAACTATGGTATTGATTTGTTTCAATTCAATCATTCGCGAAAAATATTATCAACGAATAACGAATAAATAAATATCTGGGACATTTTTGCACACACGGTCATCTGACCCCAAACTAAACAAAGCTTGTAATATGGCTGCCGGAGACTGATATACGTACATATATATTTTTAAATACATACTTAAATAGATATTAACATCCAGACATAGAACAAACACAAATGTTCATCACACAAATGTTTGTCCTAGATGGGAATCGAACCCACGGCCCCAAGCACAGAAGTTAGGTTCACTACCAACTGGGCCACCGGGGCAGTCAAATAGGTACCTATTCAGACTACTAATACATATATTAGGGTTGAAATTCATATTAGGGTTGCAATAGGGTTGACCAATAGGAAGCTTTTACAGATGGTGCTAGCATAGGTGTATTATTTATTTTAGGTCTGTGGGGAGTAGGTACCTATTTGTGTATTTGGAAAAAAACAAAAAAGTTTACAATGCTTGAGAGTAAAATTTCTTGGTTACTGGGTAGTTTAAATATTTTTTTGCTAAATTTTAAACAAATTTATTTATGTAGCTGTAAGGAGTTATTAAAAATAATAATAAAAACTCACCAATAAAAAATGACGCAATCTGACAATATGATGCGTTTACCACCATTTTCCGTAACTGCTTCCAAACTGTTTATAAAATCTTAAATTTGCGAAAACTTCATCTCAAAACGCGACTTTGCATTTTTCCAGCTCCAACATTGTTTTCCAGCACAATAGAGTCCAAACAATGCCTCGGACTTGTTTTCAATTTTTTGATTTACTACCACCCGGGGAACTTGGAATATTAACATGCACTGAAACCACCACAGATTTTTATTCGATTTTAGTATCGTACTGAATATTATATTAAGTAATATTTAAGTCTGAATTTTTTGTTATCTCTTCGAGGGCTGCGCGGTAACTGAGGTTACAGCGAACTATGGCGGTCTGTTACGCAACCCCGTAAGACAAAAACTGAACTTATTTCACTCCATCGAATTGATTTCAACGGCAAAATAAAATTGCTAATCTAGAGACCGGCGGCGGACGTTTGCGAAACTTTGAACTTGACTAACTTAGTTGTTCCGTCTACTTAATATACTATGTCTATCTCACGAAATTTATATTCAAACAAAACAAATTGAATCTAATAAAAATCGACGTAAGTATTGTGATATCACTGAGTTACAGACAATCCTAATACGAGAACTACGAAGCGGAAACTGTTATATCTACTTAAGGCCCTCTTTTCTCACTTATAGCAATTTTGGTCATTCTAGTTTAAGGGTGGGTTGCACCATCTTACTTTAGCAATAACAAACATCGTCATTTCAGATAAAGTCCCGGTTAGGCAAAATATTACTTGCACCATCTGACAATAATAATTGATAAATGACGTTATAATTTTAATTGTTAACCGTAACTGTCCACGCTTTGCTGGTTAGTGTTATTGTTTAGGTTAAATATATATCAGATGCATAAAATCATAATTCCAGCTCTGCATCTGGGGTAATAAGGTCTCATTTGATATGCAACCCTGGTAACTTTAACTATGCTAGTGAACGCCGGTGCAATGCATTTCACAGTAACTGATAAAGTAAGTAAAGGTTTTTGATAGTAACGCTGTTATTGTCAAATTTGTCCTAAACCTTTACTTTAATTACACTATGGTGCAACCAAGCCTAAGTTTGTCTACTTCCATGGTTAACTTAAAATATAAAACTGGTGTCATATCAAAATTGAATGTTTTATCTAGGAAACACCAAAGACTGAAATACGATTTCGTGCGATAGAAAAATATATTAAAGTAACACTAATTTGCGCTTTTCACCCTGATTTTTTTTATTCATTCAAATGCCTATATATTAAAAGATGTCTGCGATATACAGATTTCATGAGAAAAACCTCAAAAATAGAAGTAGCTAACTCAAAACTGTGTGTAAGCGCCATGGTTTGCTCCACTAAATGCTACTTTAATACAATATGTTAAGCCTAACAGTCATCTGTATCAATAAATAAGCGTTGCTTAAAAGTGGGAAGACCTCGCCTTAATGCAAGCACCAGTTTCATAAGTTGCAATGCAGTTATTTGTTATTAGTTCTAGGTAAGCATACCTATTATATTGGCTACTTCTCAAGCACTTATTTATACATACCTACCTGCCTATTTGTACATAATCTTGTAAGTATGCAATCTTCTAATTTTATTTTCTTGAATTGCCAATTGTCTTTTCATAATTTACGAACCTACCTACTTCAGTAGAAACACATTTCAATTTATAAAATTGCTAGAGCATTGTATAAAATTGCATTACCAACTGCATTTTTTATATATTTTCCTACGTACTTACTGCACTACCTATCCTACTCTACACGAACCATTGCCCGCGACTGTGATTTAAACTTTCATTAGCTGCTTTCAACCTACATTTTTATGCCCTTCATTCGAGCCTTTCGCAAATTCAGCGCCATAGATCTATTGCGCAGCAAAAAATGCCAGCCGTGGGGCAGAGAGAGAGAGAAGCGGTCGCTCTAGGTGCCAGATAGCAAGCAAGAGCGGATCCAGCTTTGGTGCCAGGGGGGGGGGGTCACATAGTCGTGCTCAAGTCACAAGAAGTTATAATTTAATTTTTATAATCATCATAGATACAAGTAAAAAGTAGGTATGAGCTGGGTCCAGGGGGGTCATGACCCCCATGACCTGGATCCCCCTGGATCTGATCTTGGTAGCAAGTGGCTCCAAAAAGCAAAAAAAGGAAAAAAAATCGAGCGGAAAAAAAAGCTGTCTCGAGTCATAGTGCGGTGTCGCGGGGCACACTCGCATTGTTTGTAATTTGTAACCAGCATAAAACGTTGATGTGGAAATAGTTTACATCCTGTATTTGTTAAAAAAAATATCACAACTTAACCTGTATCACGGAATAACCTCCCCTTATCCTATATGGGCTACTTTTTATTCCGGAAAAATGATCAACTCCTGTACGATAGTTTTCAGAAATGAAACGCTAGACGAACGAAAGACATTTCGCTCTACCCTGCTCTAGGACAAATTATTCTTAGCGGAACTCTACACCACATAAGGAATCCCACCTGTCAAATTTCAGCTTAGCAGATCAACTAGGTTTCAAAATTTCGTGATGAGTTAGTCAGTGAAGGAATAACTGGTACTTAGCTTTTATAGCTGTTGCTCTCTACTTCGCACGTTTCTTATATACTTTTTAGCTCCATTATGTCCCCCTTAATTCGGCCCTTTAACAAAATCCTTTCTTAGCAGACCTCTGCACGTCATTATTCAGCTTCGTATATCAATTAAAATACCTAAGTTTTCGAGATATCGTGATGAGTAGGTATGTAACTCAGTGAATAAGTCAGTGGTATTTCGCTTTTATATGTATGTATTTGCCCCAAGCACAGCCCCAAGGCCGTCCTCAGGCAGTTTTTTTGTGTTGTTTTTGACCCTGTCCGACTTAAACTTACCGCGCTCTAGAAATACTGAAATTAAATTTGAAAGTATAGTACCTACATTACTGCAGTGGTCGACAGCAGAAGCATTATGGACGAAAGTAGGTAGTTATTGGGCACGCTGTACCACTTGGTCGCTGTTACAACTTCAGGTCGTATGCTCGAGGGATATCGACTGCGTTGCTCCACCTTCAGCTATCGCTTCAGGTGGAGTTCAACGCGGTCGATATCCCTCGAGCATACAACCTGAAGTTGTAACAGCGGGCCAAGTGGTACAGCGTGCCCAATCACAATGTAAAATTGAGTCAAGATAGACATTTAGATAATTATATCACTCACCTAGTCGATGGTGTAATTTATAACTTCACATTTGAATACAAAGTCACTTTCACACCACTTACTACTCTTTATAGCGATGGTGAGATATAATAACGTAACATAATGTGTATGAAAAATTGTGAATAAGAAAGAAAACTAGATAAAGTTATAATTTTATAGGTACTGTTCAGATCAGAATAGATTTATTGTACCTAAGTGGTTTGCTATTACTTCTCAAAGTCTCTGCGTACTGATTTTCATCGGCAGAGATAACACAGGAGTATCAGGAAATGTGCACCAATTTCAGTGTGCGTACTAATGATCATCCCCACAAGAAATTGGTACAAGTTCTGCAAAAGTGACTGCGTACTAATTTTCATCCCCAGTCGCTAGATAGCAGTAATTTCCACTCCACATACTACATAGAAAATGTGCTCGATTTCAGTGTGCGTACCTATGATCGTCCCCACAAGAAATTGGCACATGTTCTGTAATAATGACTGCGTACTAATTTTCATCTGCAGTCAGGAAGTAAATAGCGAAACCAAGGTAACTTTAAATTCTAAACTTGAAGCTAAACGATATATACCCACTAAAATTAACACCATCAATTAAATTTAATTATTTATGTCACCATCGCATAGCACTACACAAGTTCACAGTAGAAAAATAACTAAAATGTAGCTAACGTGATATGTGTGTGTATACGCGGAGAAATTAAGTAGTTGACATAGACATATAGTACAGGAGCCCGAAGCTATTCAAATAACAATAAAGGTTACCGGTTATCTATGTGAAATTGGTCTAAATAACACCATTTTAAATATTGAAATCCAAGTCTCAAAGATCGTAAACCCGCCGTAACCATATACAGTGATAAAACAAAGATCTCAAAATGTGTTAATTATTTAATTTTCGAGGTCTTTGTTCAATTACCATAAGAAAGAGTAAGACTTTGGAAAGTTGTTATATACAGACATTAATATCATTTGAAGTCAGGGTATAAATTATTATTTAATCATTTACATTTAAGAGTACCAGTTCAAACTGAAACAGCTGACATTAGACCCTCTTTACAAACCATTTTCATATTTTAAGATGTATTTAGACTACGGCGGATTATGATTTGTAAGATTTGGGTTTTAGTATCTACTATGATGTAATTTAAACCAATTTCACAAAGATAACCTACTAACCTTTATTGTTATTTGAATGGCTGCGGGCTCCTGTACTAATATAACTTTATGCTTTATCTGCAAGTTTTATTACATATTCTGTGCCTTAGCAAGTAGTGGGAACTGTCGTCCCGCCCACCCGTCCACAGGCACAGGGTGGCCAAGCCCCGTCACATGAGACGAGAGGGCGAAACGAGATTGTTTTGTATTGATTACTCTTGACACAATCTATACCTGGGTCTAAGTCCGAGAAGAATCTTCAATAACTGTTAAGTTTGCTTCGCTGTTATCTGTTGTAGTTCTTAGTGGTTTGCGCCATCGTTCAGCTCGCCATCTGTATAGTTAAAATTAAATTGATTCCAACCGTCATACTAATAATTTGTTAAGTAGAAGTTTCTGGTGTCTTAGGTGTGTATTAACAGCTGAACTGTTAAGCGTGGAATAGGAAACCGCAGCTACGTCTGCCAATTAACCTTCCACTAAGTATCCATGCTCAACACAGATATTGTCTCTCGTAGTAGGTACATCACCTATACTTATGAAAGGGAAATTGCGGTATGTTCCGCCAATTAATCTTTCACTAGGACTTCGTATTGAATTACCGAAGTTCCTCTACCTCTAGCTATGGCCTTTCACGAGGACTTCGTATTGAATTACCGAAGTTTCTCTGCCCCTAGCTATGGCAAACCATGGTCTTTACCACTGGCCACATTCATTCGTTAGGACTTCGTATTGAATTACCGAAGTTCCTCTACTATGTAACTGACTCTAAGAGCATCAGAAACCTCTACTACAGCAGGATAATTAGTTCCTATAAAGATCTAACAAAGATCTAGAATTCGAGGTATTTCAGGTTAGGAATCACTATAGTACTGTTATCTAGCACTACCACTTAGCTTTTTATTTCTCCCAGATGAGATGCCTTAGGTCGCCGCAACACCGAAACACCAACCACTTTATGACTATTGCACTTAATATGAAATTTAGATAAGTTACGATTAAACGTTTTACTCAATTATCAGTCTACCGCCAAAAATAAATTATATACTTTGTCTATGGTGATCTTTCTATGGGTTCGGTGTTGCCAACGGGTCAACTCATTCTGTTATGTCTCATCAATTACACGTTTCGCTATATTAATAATTATTTGACTCATTTACCTATTTATTTCGCGAGCTACACGTCGCGACACTCCCGCCCGAACAACTTATAACAGGGTAAGCATGTTGCGCGTCCACTCTGCAATTTTCTCCAGAGCTCTGGTGGCCGCGCCTCTTCTTTGCTTGACTTCGTTGTTTACTTGAACTGACTTCTCGGGTTCATTTTCTTTCTGACTCAATATGTTTTCTCTGTCCGTGCTCTCTGATACGTTATCCATGTCTTCTAGCATACTGTTTTCCTTTGTTATTATCGACTCTCTATTTTCTTTCTCTTTTTCTAAACTATTTGATATAGTATCTTCCGAATCTATGACTTCCACTTCCATGGGCATCAATTCGTGTATAGTTATATTCGGTGGTACCTCATTTCCTCTTTCTAATGCATACCTGTCGTATTCAATGTCTACATTGTCCTCCATTTCCAATGGATATAAATGAGTTAAAGATCTTACGAACTCCTTACTTCCAACTTTTACCTTTGCAACTCTGCAAAGTCCGTCAGAACTTTTGACCAATGAAGTAATTTTTCCGACTTTCCATTCTTCTCGATTTTTACAATCTCCTTTTATCTGCACGATTTGACCTATTTTCGGAATAACTTTCGCCGTAACCTTAGGTTCTTTGACGGAATGTCTATATCTTTCACGGAGACTTTGAAGGTATCTATTCGTGAACATGTTCTTAAATTCCTCGAGGATAATTAAACCTCTTTTCCAAGCTTTGATGAGATCTGCTTTTGTTGTAGTGCCTTGCACTAAAAAGTCTTCAGTGGAACCTTCCATTGTTATGCATTTTCCCATAGTTAAGAAATCAGAAGGTTTCAGAATATCCACCAACTCAGAATCGACACAAGTTAGTGGTCTTGTATTGACTGTTGCCTCAATTTCCTTTACTAACGTGACTAATTGACTATCGGTCAGCATGTGTTTCTCTAATGTTCTTCTCATACAATTCTTTACGATTCCAATTAGTCGTTCATAAAATCCTCCAAACCAGGGGGCTAGTTGGGGTATGAACCTCCAACGAATTTCATGTTTGATACAGTAGGAACTTGCGAGTATTTCTGACATTAGCTTAAAATTTGTAGCATTATCCGATGTGATCAATCGTGGCACACCTCTAGTCGATATCATTCGTCTCATGGCATGAAGTCCCTCTTCTGCTGTGAGATCTTGAACGACCTCTAAATGCACTGCCCTGACTGCTAGGCAAGTGAAAAGTGCTATCCAACGTTTACTTGTTTCGTTTCTACATTTAATTAATACAGGGCCCATGTAATCCAGGCCTGTAAATGTGAATGGCGATGTGTAATTTACTCTCTCTGTAGGTAACGCAGGGGGTGGTGGTAGCTTGAATGGCCCCCCTCCATGTTTCTCACATCTAGGACATTTCCTTATAACTTTCTGGACTTGACGTTTTCCTTGCGGAATCCAAAAGGCTTGACGAATTATAGCGAGTGTATGGTTAACACCTACATGATGATTGTCGCTATGAGTCTGGTTGATGATCTTGTTTGTGTAATCGCAATCCTTTGGAATAAGTATAGGATAACGTTGGTCATACGACCAATCCGTCTTCTTTAAACGTCCTTTACAACGCAAAACTCCGTCTACATCCAGAAAAAGACCAAGATTAATTTTTAGACATGTATCCTTTCCTTCTAGTTCTCTTGGAAAGTGTTCAGCTTGTAGCTTCTTTAGTTGTTTAATTTTCTCATCCTTTTCTTCACTTATGTTCACATCAGTCTTAGTTCGGTTACTTGTCCTGTCTTTATCTTGATTTTCATCATCGGTTGTCTTTTCTGTATCCATTGTATATCCTTGTGACTCTTTCGGGAGACCCTCCCCCGCACAAAGAGAAGAAATTTCCCTGTTTCCGGAAGGCCAGGAATCCGGATGTTGCAGTATAAACTGGGGACCAGTCAGCCATTTTACTCTATCTTCTTTAGAACTGAACGGTCTTGTAGCAACGTCCGCTGGATTTAGGTCTGATGGAACATATCGTATCATAAGGTTTTTATTCTTTTTAATTTCTTCGACTCTTCTGGCCACGAAAGGTGTGAGAAGTTTGTCAGATCTGCACCAGTCGATGACAATTTGACTGTCCGTCCACAGTATTTGACTTGTTATGTTAAATTGTAAAAATTGGGATACATATTTGATTAGCCTAGTTCCAATTAACACCCCCAGCAACTCCAGCCGTGGTATTTTCAGATTGTCTTGATCTTTCAAAGGAACTAGCCTTGATTTCCCTAAGACGAATTTTATCTCCTTGTCATTAACTATGTAGATTACAGCTGCGTAGGCTTTCAAAGAAGAATCCGTAAAGCAATGAATTTGACATGAAGTGGTAGTAGCGTCGCTGAAGTAACATCTGGGCAATGATATCTCCCGTACCTCTTCTAGCTCGTTACATATTTTTGACCAATCGGTATTTAGTGTCTCAGAAAATGGTGTGTCCCATTTTATTTTTTCTTTCCATAGACTCTGAATGAAAATCTTGCCAGACAACAGTGATGGTACAGCAAATCCGCATGGGTCATAGATTGACGCGATTACTCTCAAGACATCTCTTTTTGTTTTTGGTTCACCTATAGCTTTATCCTTTAGTTGCAGTGTATCTTCTTTCAGTTTCCAGTTCAATCCAAGAACTTTGATCTCGTCCTCTTTACAAGAGTCAGGTATCTGTTTTATAAATGCTTCAGAGTTGGAACTCCATTCTCTCAAATTCATGGATAATTGTTGAAATGTCTCTTTAGTATTCTTGTAAAGTTGGAGTGCTTCCTTCACTGTCTTAGTTCCAGTAACGACGTTATCTACGTAAATTTCCTTAGTAAGCTTCTTAATCTCATCATTGTCTGAGTTTTGTAAATGTAATCTGATTGTTGCATTAAGCAGAAATGGACTTGAAATAATACCGAACGGAACTCTTGTAAACCTCAAATGGAGCAGATTATCTTCTGTAGCCGGTTTATCTGTGTCTTTCAACCATAGGAATCGAGTTACATCGCGATCCAGTTCCTTGAGCGCGATCTGTAGGAACGCCTTCTCGACATCTGCACATACACCTATTGGTTGACATCTGAACTTTATAAGTATTCCAGTCAGATCCTCCAACATCATGGGTCCACAGTACAAGCATTGATTTAAACTTTTATTGTCCTTTGTTTTTGATGACGCGTCATAAACAATTCTCATAGACTTGCCAGGTACTTTTACCCCATGATGTGGAAGGTAATGAATTGGATGTTCTACTATTTGTTCCCTTCGATCAGGTGCTACTTCAATTATTCCTTTCTTCATTTGATCTTTTAACGTTTCGTCATATTCCAATAATGTGGATGTATTTAGTCGCTTCAATAAGTTGGTTAATCGACCATAGGCCAATCCAAAGTTCAAAGTTAAAGCAGGAGGGTACTCAATCCAGGGCCAGGATACAGAGTACCTGTTATTTATGTATTCCGTTGTTTCATTGAACTTTCTAACAGCTTCGTCTTCCCGGTTTTCCCTCGGAGAATCGGTGATACCAATGGATTCGAGTTCCCATAAGCTCTTCATGTTTGTCTCTATCAGTGGTAGGTCAGGTTCGTTGAACAGCATTTCTACGTTAGACTGGAAGTACGTGACCACCGATAATTCATGCACGGGACTCGAACCCATTTTCCCGCTCAGTATCCATCCGAGGTCGGACTGTACCATGTATAAGTTTTCTCTTAGTTTAATTTTCTGCTCTGAGATCAGTGAAAAGTAATAATCGTTGCCAATAAGAATGTCCACTTGATCTTGTAGGGATCCATCATCGGCTAGTTTTGATTTATCTTTCCAGTGGCTGAGGTCCTGTCGAGGATATGGGACACTATGTGAAATCACAGGTACCACATTAGCAAATAGTGTGATTGTCTTGTCCGCTCTTGTCCTTAACTGCACTCTAACCACGGGACTTTCTATTTCTTGAGGAGTCTTTGATCCAAATGTAAATACTGTTAGTGTACTTTCTTCCTCAAGTTTTAGATTAAGATCTCTTGCAGATTTCTGCGTGATGTAAGTTCTTTGGCTGCCGGAGTCTAATAGAACTCTGCATTGAAGCTCCTTCGACAAATCTCCTACCTTACTGGCAGTAACTACTGCTGTTTGTAGAACGGTGAGTCCTTTATCTCTTGTGTGGAGTACATTGGTCGTCGTTAACTTATCTCTGCTTACTATTGAGAATTTAACAGGACATAAAGCACGATTATGGCCTGATTTTTTGCAATGAAAGCATTCTTTTTTGTTTCTACATTCTGCATAAGAATGTCCTAGTCTAAGACAACTGTAGCATCTGTTATTTAATAGAGATTTTCTTTCCTTTATGTCCTTGACTTTAGTACATTCGTCATTATAGTGGGATTCCTTACAGAAGATGCAATGAAATTTAAGTTTCTTGCTAGGTGGCCCTTTGTCTTTGTTTTTTCCAGGATAGCTTGTGTTATTTTGTTTGATCCCGTTTTTCTTCTGAGAAGTATGTCCCTTGTTCTGTTTTGGGTGGTATCTAGCCTTTTCTTTATTGATTTCGTAGTTGGTTTTATCTTGTCTCTGTTGGTTCCTTTTTCTCTTTAGATTCGTGGGATTACTATTCCCAGTGGAATGAAGTGTCTTTACAGTGTAATATTCTTTATCATTTAGGTTTTTCTCCTGAGTTAGTCTATTTGCATCTTCACGCGCTGAAATTATGATCTCCAAATATTTTCTTATCTCTTCAATCGAATCCTGTTTTATCTTCAATTTCATTTCATATATTATATCTTCCGGAAATTTCTCCATCACCATGAATCTCAAGTGGTTATGGTTAATATCTTCACCCATCGAGTCCAACACTCTCAAATGCCTTTCTATTTCAGTTAAAACTCTTCGACAATCCGATACAGTCTTGTCTGCTGGATTTATTTTGTAGAGTGAAGAATAGTGCGCATCAATCACTTGAGTTTGTTTACCGTACCTATCCTTTAAAGTTTGTACAGCGATGGAATAATTTTTGTTGGTAATCTCTAGTCCGTCTATCACTGCTTTGGGATCTCCCCTTAAAGAAGCCTTTAGATATAATAACTTGTCCACTTCTGGTAAATTCCGATTGTGAATATTGGAGTTGAATTGATCCCAAAATTGGTGCCACTCCAGTATGTTACCGTCGAACTGGGGTAGCTCTAATTTAGGTAATTTTCCGGATAAGATTTGTTTTTCATTCTGATGGCAATTTTTCGTTGAGTTTTCACATTCTTCCAATTTCACCTTAAGTTCACAGTAGGTTTCCTCAGCTTCTAACTGTATTGCTGAGAATGCTGAGACCTCGTCCACTTGTGGAGTGTTTATGAGTCGAAAGTAATTGTTTAACTCTCTCTCTAATCGTTGTAGACAGGTATGAAGTTTGGAGGTTAACACCCTTCCTTCATGTAAGGTCGAGTCATTTAACTCATTTGTGAGTTTGTTAGTTACGTTTTGAGCACATTCGGACAGAACTTTCAGTTTGTTACACACACCGTGAAGGATGATAAGTATGCTTTCTTCCATATTGATGGCCTGTAATATAATATTACACAATCACAGAGCACACACTATCAATCATAGACCTGATAATGGGCACAGTGAGAAAGCATAAACTTTCTTGTACGGTGTGACTTTCCATTAGTGGACACTACTATATATACCTATTGTTTACAGCATTTTATGATTTCTCTTAGATTGTGTATTATTAATTTAATTATTTGCAGGTGTTGACAACACCATAGCCTAGTCAGCGGTGTTGCTGACTCCAAAGGTTGAGTGTTCGATTCCCATCATAGGCAGTTATTTGTCTGAAGAGAACTTGTATTTCCATGTGTCCGTAAGCAATCCTTCACAGGCACAGAATATATAATGTACAGGACCAATGTGAGAGATGTCCATATATAAATTAATTTATTTATTGTAAATAAGTAGCGATAAACAAGCAATAAATGGCCAGATGTACTGGCTATCATGAGTGTATGATGTGTCTTTTGTGGATGTACAAATTGGAAACTATTGTTTACTTCTAATATTCACCTGCCCTTGCTTGTTGAAGTAATAAGTAGGTATAATCTGTGATAAAGTGATATTGTTTCCCATATCATACATATATTCATTCATTAATCAAACTATGTTTTCACAAACTTAGTTTGAACCACAGTAACTTACAGTACATAAAGGTAATTTGTACTAAGGTTAACTATAGGTGTATTGTATTGATTGAATTGTTTTGGCCACCTTTTGTCAATTTCGCGCTAGGTCGGCAAGGGAAAGTGAGATTTACTTGCAATCATTAGAAGAGACAATTTAACAATATCATTTTCACCCTATGGAATGGTAGGCACACACAACGGTCGGAATATATATCAAACAAAATATATAAAGTGAACTGACCTTGTAAAACTAGACTTTCACAAACACCGGCGCAGTTAACTCAAACTTTCTTGAAAACAAACAAATTCACTTTTCTTTCAATTGTACACCGTAAACAACATAAGAAAAAAGTGTTGCCATCCATCATAATTACTTCTGGAAGCTTCACTTATTGAAAAATCGATTCCATTATCGATCTAATTTCTCGCTCGATTCAACCTTTGTTTATTGAGGTCACTGAATAATTAAGTCATTGGTCGTATCTTATCGATCATGAACTTAATTTACTTATCTGTGGAGCTCATTAGTTGGGATCTGTTTTTTCCAGAGTATACCAACAGAGTACCTTGTACTCAAGTGACACTCGACAGCTTCCCGTGTATCTATCGTAAACAAGATAGTCTCAATGTTGAATGTACGCAAATAACGAGTTGTGTAGTTCGTCATCATGAATCGACATCATCGATACAGATACTACACTTTGTTTATATTCGGTCACACGTCACCAACGTATTATTCATTACATATAAATACACAGTAGTCATTTAATTTTTTCTGCCCTTTGCAGCTAATTAGACACTTTGGTTACGTAAACAACATCGTTTACTAAGTAGTACTTGTTACAATCATAAATACTCGAGACAATCCATCGGTATAATCGATTGCGTATAAACAAATAATTTTCTTGCAGTGGCAACACAGCAACAACTTCCTTTTCCTTTATTGAACTATTCTAGACTTGAGGAATTGTATCTTTACAAAACAGGTGAAAATAAATAATTAAATCCTTATGATAAATCATAAAATGAATTAAAAACAACAAATATTACCTTATTTCATTGCTTATTTCACAAAACAAAGGAAAAACTTATTTAAATTTATGGTGTTCTAACAACAAGTAACGCCATCTAGGTTACAATAGATGAACTGATCTGCTACAAAAATTTCTCAATATTTATTTATTTACAAGTGGTATTATTCCAGAGATAACTACATTCAGAAATATTCAATTTTAGTTTAGAGTCAATAGCAGCGAAACGTGTATCAAGCTTCGACATTTCAGCACAGAGTTTCTTCAAATTGTTGATGGAATAAACGTATCTTTCATACGTAAAACTTACCGAGAGCTTTCACAGATGGCAGCACCAGTAAGAACTTCAAATTTATTTTATTTATTTTATTCTAAAAGTGTTATTGATTTTCCCTCTCGGATCCCAGCATCTCCACCATGTCGTCCCGCCCACCCGTCCACAGGCACAGGGTGGCCAAGCCCCGTCACATGAGACGAGAGGGCGAAACGAGATTGTTTTGTATTGATTACTCTTGACACAATCTATACCTGGGTCTAAGTCCGAGAAGAATCTTCAATAACTGTTAAGTTTGCTTCGCTGTTATCTGTTGTAGTTCTTAGTGGTTTGCGCCATCGTTCAGCTCGCCATCTGTATAGTTAAAATTAAATTGATTCCAACCGTCATACTAATAATTTGTTAAGTAGAAGTTTCTGGTGTCTTAGGTGTGTATTAACAGCTGAACTGTTAAGCGTGGAATAGGAAACCGCAGCTACGTCTGCCAATTAACCTTCCACTAAGTATCCATGCTCAACACAGATATTGTCTCTCGTAGTAGGTACATCACCTATACTTATGAAAGGGAAATTGCGGTATGTTCCGCCAATTAATCTTTCACTAGGACTTCGTATTGAATTACCGAAGTTCCTCTACCTCTAGCTATGGCCTTTCACGAGGACTTCGTATTGAATTACCGAAGTTTCTCTGCCCCTAGCTATGGCAAACCATGGTCTTTACCACTGGCCACATTCATTCGTTAGGACTTCGTATTGAATTACCGAAGTTCCTCTACTATGTAACTGACTCTAAGAGCATCAGAAACCTCTACTACAGCAGGATAATTAGTTCCTATAAAGATCTAACAAAGATCTAGAATTCGAGGTATTTCAGGTTAGGAATCACTATAGTACTGTTATCTAGCACTACCACTTAGCTTTTTATTTCTCCCAGATGAGATGCCTTAGGTCGCCGCAACACCGAAACACCAACCACTTTATGACTATTGCACTTAATATGAAATTTAGATAAGTTACGATTAAACGTTTTACTCAATTATCAGTCTACCGCCAAAAATAAATTATATACTTTGTCTATGGTGATCTTTCTATGGGTTCGGTGTTGCCAACGGGTCAACTCATTCTGTTATGTCTCATCAATTACACGTTTCGCTATATTAATAATTATTTGACTCATTTACCTATTTATTTCGCGAGCTACACGTCGCGACAGGAACGTTGTAAATTGATATTACTTGACCTCATTTCTGAATTAGGGTTCACCTATTATTTTTGTGATTTTTGAAAACGATTTTGCAAATTAAGAAAATATTAGAAGGATGGATTTGCATGAATTTTCGCTTATCTAACAAAATTCATCTAATGTATATTTTGTTTTAATTTTTCACATCTACCTATATTTCATAAGTACTAAATTAAGAGGTACCAATTACATTGTTATTGAGAAATAAAAGACAAGTAGACATACAAGATTTATAGAAAGTCTCGCTGGGATACAATCCGGGTACTATGGGTATCATTTGTTTATGATTCCTGACTTATGTCTAAATAATCGAGAAAATCGTGAGCGAAACCGCGGGCGAAACTAGTTAATAGGTTATATTAAGCAGGTGTTGCAGTGACGTCAATTCCTACCTTTAAATGTGTGTGCTGTATGCACGTCAGCATTTTCATGTAAAACTAATACGTAAATACTATGTGTTTTACAACACGTGGGAATGCCTAAGTCATCAATTTTCCTACCTAAAGCCTCGTAAATGCGGAAGTCTACAATTTCAAATCGATGCATGTATGATTATGATGTAAGTAATTAATTGCTTTTAAATTAGTAGTCATTGATTTGTTATTCTTGTCATATAATATGTGACTTAAGCTCTTTTGTTAAATTATATCATTTTATACGATTTTACGTATAAAACTCGAACCTGAAGGAATTGTTTCATACTGAATTCTGTCTTCGACGTGGACGTCAGCAACTTCAGCTTCACCAGCATCTTGAGCATCTTCATCATCATCAGAAGTACCCTGAGTGACCTCGAGTGAATTTAAATTCATCATGTAAGTGAGTAACTTACCTTACTCTTAATTTTTGATATAATTGTGTTGTCTTGAGTAAGCTGATTGTGATGTGGTAAATATCACACGTACTATTAATATTTAGTACTTACATAATGTTTCAGTCATTTACATAAGTTTCAGTACTTTTAATTTATCATGAATTAAATAACTGCGCTCGACGCTTGTCATGTTTGACCCCATATATTTCATGTTAGTAGTAATTATAAAGTTTGTAATCAAAGTTTTTTTTTCAGGTCTGACTCAGAATCAGAAGCAGTACCCATCATCATCCCAGCAGCGCAGAAAAACAAGAGAGGAAAGAAATCTGCAGAAACAACTGCCAGTATCGGGAAGAAAAGAAAAGGAGACAAAATTACTCAGAGGTATTTTTCTTTTGTTAGATACTTATTTATTTTAATTTTAAATACTTACATTAAGTTTTTATTTGTACTGTCTTTATTTTATTACTAGCCGGCCGCCCCGGCTTCGCACGGGTCTAGCTCGGCTTTAGGCCTCGCTACAAAATATAATATGCTCTATGTCACCCGGAGATAGTGTAGCTCCCCAACAGTGAAAGAATTTATAAAATCGGTTCAGTAGTTTCGGAGCTTTTTTCAATGCAAACAAACAATCAAATCTTTCCTCTTTATAATATTAGTATAGATTTATTATGTCAGTATAAAGAAGTGTCAAGTAGTAATTCTTTAACTTTGTGATTTATTGTAGGTATGGTGGTAACCTTATAAACTATGGGTTTACTTGTTTAGAGTTATAACATCCATTAAAATTTTATTAATTGTTACAGCCTACGTGGAAAATCCCAACGCATGGACATTTTCGGACTAGAAGAAGCCGTCGAAGAGACACCACAACCCAAAAAATCAACCATCACCAGCAGCTTCGTCAACCGCGTGGCTAACGGCTCACAGCGACGAGTCGCAGACATTAAGGGTGATTATTTCATAGACCTAAAAATTTATGACTCTGAAGATGCTGATTCCACTGCTCCAGAGGAGCGGTGGAAAAAAGCACTGGTAAGAGCCAAACTCAAAATTGAACCAGACTCGTCGCAGTGGAGTAAGCTCCAGAGCTTTGTGAGGGACGCTCACAAGCTTTTTGAAGCTTGTGATCCAACATTTTATTCAGATAGTGTTTATTTCAAGGACAAGTAGTAGGATTGATTTGGAGTGTCCTATAATAAGAAAGGTCTATCATTTTGTCATTAAATATATTTTTAAGTTGTGTTCTTTTTGTCACTAGATTTTACGCGGTATAATTAAGTATACTAGAATTAATTTGTGTTTTCGAATAATTTAGATAGCTTTAGGTGGCCTTATTATTAAGAAAATAAATATTATAAAACAATATACTAGTATTGAATATAATTTCCACCTTTTAGGGAGTAAATAAATTTGAAATGCCATATTGCAAAAAATAATTATAATGGTTGTCATACACTGAGCTATAATAATATTCAAATATAACATACTTTCCGCACAATCTTTCTTATATTTTCTATTGAGGTATACTAACAGACAAGATAATTAATATTTAGATTTTTACACTTCTGAATATTTTGAACTAAAAATATAAAATATACATTATAGCTCAGTGTGTTATGTGCTTAATAGACGTTGCGAATAAGGCATGGTCGACTAATTTCAACTTCATTTACTTTTTACAATTGAGTGAACTTCAAACTAGATTTTATTCCTGTCGCAAATCATTTAGATACGTATAACTAGCACTAATAATAATTAAATAAACGGTTAACATACTAAATTACTTGTATTGAACAAAGTTTCTATAGGATATTGGGAAGTTTCTATAGGGAATTGTTAGAAATTTAAAATGCCATTCTGCAAAACGTGTAACGTTGACGTTGAAAAAAAATGTTGGTTAGGTCATACACGTAGTACTAAACATAAGAACCGTAAATTTTTACCGATGTGTGATGGTATAGACATTATTGAGTCAGCATTTCGCAATCGCATAGCGAGTTATAGAGTCAAAGTATCAGATGATAAGGAAGGAATTTGTGTACCCACTTTCTTTAATGCTATTCGCACAAAGATTAATTTGCTTCTTGATCAATCACTTCAAACTCACACTTGCATTAAAGTGAATTTTGAATTGTTTTCTATGTTTCTTATGTTTAAAAATGATACACAGGAAATGAAATCTTTTGCAACTACTAATTTTACACTTCATCTAAACTATGATTTCAATAACTTGTACACAAACATTTTAAACAGTATCATGAAAAAAATAGAAGAATTCCAAGAGAGAGACAGTGGGTGGACATTTTTAAACAATTGTCACCTGGAAATAAATATTTGTAAATATGAACCACTGCGAGGTTCAAACTTCATAAATTTACCAAAATTCATACAAAACAAAAAAGCGTGTTTAAACATTAAAAATAACGATGATTACTGTTTTTTGTGGTGTGTTATCGCTGCGCTTTACCCCGCAACCGAACACCCAGACCGGGTTACTTCGTATCCTTGTTTTCAAGACAAACTAAATATCAAAGATTTATCATTCCCTATGACTTTATCAGATATTTCTGTTTTTGAAAAAAATAATCCTGACTTGAGTATCTACGTTTATGGTTTAAGAGATAGTAAAGTTATAACCGGGCCTTTGTATAAATCAGAATCTAAGAGTTACAAACACCGAATTCATCTATTGTTCCTTGAAAATAACACGTCGTCACATTTTTGTTTAGTAAAAGATTTACCTCGTCTGGTGAGAAATCAATTAACAAGACATCATGGAAAGTTACATTGTTGCGAAAATTGTTTATTATTCTTTTCTTCAAATGAAGAGCTCGACCATCATGTTTGTGGGGGTATCGTTACTATTTTACCTGAAAAGGGGTCAGTAATACAGTTTAAAAACTATAATCGCAAGCAAGATGTTCCATTCGTCATTTACGCTGACTTTGAAACAATGTTACGTCCTGTACAAGGTTGTGAACTTGATCCCAAAATATCCAGCACATCTGATCGACATCATCACGTACCTGTCGCTTTTGCATATAATATTGTTTGCG
This sequence comes from Agriopis leucophaearia, assembly GCA_949125355.1. Classification (NCBI taxonomy): domain Eukaryota; kingdom Metazoa; phylum Arthropoda; class Insecta; order Lepidoptera; family Geometridae; genus Agriopis; species Agriopis leucophaearia. The sequence continues at coordinate 4,915,014 of OX421276.1, read as the reverse complement.
TGCTCGATGAATCATATAACCGGTTCGTAAGCTATCGCGGGGAAGATTGTGTTACAAAATTCATAACTTCACTACTTGATGACGTACATAAAATTCATAAGATCCTTGGCAAAAAGACTCCAATAATATTTAACCAGCATGATGAAAAAGTATTTAATGAATCGATTCGTTGTCACATTTGTGGGCATTTAACGTGGGGTTGCAAAGTTCGCGATCATTGTCATTTAACTGGAAAATTCCGGGGTGCTGCACATGAGATGTGTAATCTAAATTACAAGCTACCAAAATTTATCCCAATTTTTTTTCATAACTTGTCCGGTTATGATTGTCACTTATTTATAAAAGAATTAGGAGAATTACCGGGTTCAATTAAAGTCATACCAAAGACAAAAGAAAATTATATTTCTTTTACTAAATATGTGGAAGTTGCCCTAGATGAATACCTGCAGCTACGTTTCGTAGATTCGTTCAAATTTTTGAGCACAAGTCTAGACAAGCTATCTCAAACACTAAACTGCAACGATTTAGTGCATATGCATAGACATTTTCCGGACAAAAGCCAATTCGAGTTACTGACTCGGAAAGGGGTTTACCCTTATGAGTATATGACGAAATGGGAATGCTATACGGAACCAGCTTTACCCCCACGGGAAAAGTTTTATAGTTCTTTAAACGATACAAATATATCTGACGCTGATTACTACCATGCCCAGCTAGTTTGGTCGCAGTTCAACATCGAGAATTTAGGTCAATACACAGACTTATATGTTAAAACAGATGTTTTACTATTGACAGACACTTTTGAAAAGTTTCGTAGGACAAGTAAGATGCATTATCAGTTAGATCCAGCCGCCTACTTGACTCTCCCTTCTCTATCATTCGATAGTTTTTTATTAGGTTCTTCCGTCCAGTTAGAGCTAATCAATGACTTAGCAATATTACGTATGATACAAAAAGGAATTCGCGGAGGTGTGTGTATGTGTACACACCGCTATGCAAAATCTAACAACAAATATATGTCTAACTATGACCCAAATCAAGAGGATTCATTTTTAGTATATCTCGATTGTAATAATCTGTATGGGTACAGCATGTGTCAGTCACTTCCGCTGTCAAACTTTAGGTTTTTAAGCCAACAAGAAATCAATACTTTGGATGTAATGAAAGTATTAGACAATGCTGATGAAGGTTACATTTTGGAAGTAGATTTGGCATATCCAGATATCTTGCATTTATCGCATAACGATTTGCCGTTCTGTGGGGAAAAATGTATACCCCCACACGGAAAATGTATGAAACTCGTTCCAAATTTGTACAACAAGTACGAGTACGTAATTCATTATGTCAATCTTAAGAAATGCCTAGAACACGGTCTGAAATTGCGGAAAATACATCGAGTGATCGCATTCAATCAAAGTTCTTATCTGAAAAGATACATTGAGGTTAACACAGTACTTCGTCAAAAAGCTGAATCCGTGTTTGAACAAGATTTTTTCAAACTTTTAAATAATAGTGTTTTTGGTAAATCTTTTGAAAACACAGAATCAAGAGTCAAAGTGCATCTTGTAAATCAATGGAACGATAAAAACAATGTTACTAAAAAAAGAACAAGCGCTGATAAATTGGTTAGTAGTCCATACTTTCATAGTGCATCAGTTTTTTCTGATAATTTAGTAGCAGTTCAAATGAAATCTGATCGAGTAATTCTTGATAAACCAATTTACATTGGTTTTTCAGTCTTGGAATTGTCTAAAGCACACATGTACAACTTCCACTATAATGTCATCAAACCAGTGTACAATGATTGTGTTCAATTATGCTACACAGACACCGACAGTTTTATATACTTCATAAAGACACCCGATTTTTATAAAGACATGAAAGACTCGTTCTTGAATTATTTTGACACAAGTAATTACGAACGTAAAAATCAATACAATTTACCGTTAATGAACAAAAAAATACCTGGTTTGTTTAAGGATGAAATGGGTGGAAGTATAGGGTTTTCCAATAAGAGGTGTTATTTTGAATAGCCCGCTATTTCGGTAGATGTCACTTTTGAAGCTGTCATTTCTTGGCATTTGACAAGTAGAAACTACGCCATTAATAAAAATGGTACGATACACGCTTCAACAACGCATTGAAATTATTAAAATTCACTATAAAAATGGTGAAAATTTGGCAGAGACGGTTCGTAAAACTCGAACATTTTTGGGTCGTCGTGAAGCACCTTGTCGGACCGCAATACAGAAATTGGTGGAAAAATTCGAGCTGTTGGGACAAGTTAGTGATGAGAAGAATAAAACCCGTGCACGTCGCTCAAGAACAGCCGAGAATATTGCTGCTGTAGCCGAAAGTGTTGAAGAAAACCCAGGTTTGTCCATTCCTCGTCGTTCTTTGGAATTAGGTATTCCACAAACGTCATTACACCGTATTTTGCATAAAGATTTGGGTCTTAAGGCTTATAAAGTCCAGTTAACACAAGAACTCAAGCCGGCCGATCATCAACAACGTCGTGACTTTGCTGATTGGGTCGTTGAAATGCATGAAAATGATCCGGAATTCCATCGAAAAATCATCTTCAGTGATGAGGCCCATTTCCACCTCGGTGGCTTCGTCAACAAGCAAAATTGTCGCATCTGGGGCTCAGAAAACCCAAGAGTTATTGTTGAAAAGCCTCTCTATCCTCAACGTGTGACTGTTTGGTGCGGTTTATGGTCCGGCGGAGTCATTGGACCTTACTTTTTCGAAAATGAGGCTGGCGCAACAGTTACGGTGAATGGATTGCGCTATCAAGAGATGATTAACGATTTTTTATGGCCGGAATTGGATGGTATTGATCTGGACAACGTTCACTTTCAACAAGACGGCGCTACGTGCCACACAAGCAACGAAACCATTGATCTTTTAAGGGAAAAGTTTCCGGACCGTGTTATCTCTCGAAGAGGTGATCACAATTGGCCACCGAGATCTTGTGATTTAACACCTTGCGACTTCTTTCTTTGGGGCCACGTGAAGGAGAAGGTCTACGCCAACAGCCCAGTATCGATTCAAGACCTCAAAGATGGAATTCGTGAGGCTATCGAGGACATAGAGCAGCCACTTTGCGATTTAGTTATGGAAAATTTCATGAAAAGGATTTTGTCCTGTAAGCGTGGCCGTGGTGGTCATTTGCCTGATGTTATTTTCCACTATTAACGGCATACCTTCCTCTTTGTAATGAAATAAACATCTGATGATTTATAATAAAAAATGGCATTTTTCTTTGAATATCAAAATAACACCTCTTATTGGAAAACCCTTTATAATAACTGACTTTGTTGGGTTGCGGTCGAAATTATATTGCGTTAAAACTGAAAAACGTACAATAAAAAAAGCTAAAGGAGTAAAGACATGCGTGATTCGTAATTTTGACTTATCAGATTATCAAAACGTGAATTTTAATGAAAGCATTGTACGTAAAAAGAACTTATTGTTTAAATCGATAAAGCACCGAATATTTACTAAACAAGTAAATAAAATTGTTCTCTCCGGAAACGATGATAAGAGACGTGTTTCTAGTAATAGAATATCTACCCTGGCTTGGGGTAGCACTTATATTTTAAAGTCATGATTAAGTATGTTTTAATTATGACCTAAGTATTAGTAAATAAGTACCTTATTATTGTATCCTTCAATGATAATAGAATATGATGTACTTACTTAGTACTTATAGTTTGTAATGTTTGTTAAGATTAGTTTGTAATTTAGTATGATAGACGATAGAAATAAATGATGTCATGTAATTTTGACTTTTACTAACTCTACTTCCTTAACCAATCATACCAACTTTCCTAAGTAGGTAGGACATCAATTTTAGTAGGTGAATGTAAGGTCTATATAAAATGAGCAACAAGTTGAAACAAGTTTGATTGACAGAGATAAAATAGATAACCATTGTCGTAATTTAATAGGTAGGTATTATAGTTACGCTGCCTGGGTTGATATTTGATACGTTGTGAGGGAGCGACAAGTTATATCCTGCTCTTTTCGATTGATGTCAGCATTATTTGTGTTAATTGCTATTGTAGTTTTGCACATTCATTAATTATAATCTAGACTGCAGGCAGGTCGCATGCAAAAATAATTTTTACAACTCGCTAAATAAATATTTGGTATTGATTTGCGTTCAACACTTGATTCTATAAAGGTGAGCGTTTTGTTTGATTTGGATAAATTTATTAATGTTCTTTAATGTCACTTATGGTGCATTTCTCTTATTTATCTCTATTTTTTTTTTCAGATCAACATGTCAACTGTAAATGATGATTACTATTCCATGCCTTGCGCACAGGATCCATTAGCAGGCTGGGACTCGTTTGAGGCAGAACAGCGAACCAAACGCAAGCTCGAACTAGCTGAAGCTAAACTCGCTAAAGTTGAGGCTACTAAGAAGAAAAAAATGATGAAAAAAAGTAAGAAAGAGACGCTTTCTTATGTTATCAATAAATCTTCAGAGAGAGGATATAAAATGCTAAAAATTCAAGTATACGATTTCAACGAAGGGGAAAATACCTACAGTGAATCGGTAAGAGTGCAATACATCGTGACTCATCCAATAGATGAAGTGTTAGACTCAGTTCAAAGTGTTGTTAATAAAATTTCAAAACGATTAAGTAATGAGACTCTGTGAATTAATAAAATGTAAACATAAATAAAATAAAAATAAGTAAATTTTAAAGTAATTTTTAAGTTAGTTAAGTTTTTAAATTAATGTATATATCCTTATTTATATTTTTAAATAAACTACACAGGTAATAAATAAGATTTTTGTTTCATTTAAATAAAACAATTTATTTTTTAAACATACATTTATTGATCATTATTACATACAATTATAATTTTTATCATAATTGGTAACATTTGTCAAGATAGTATTAGGTTATAAAATTGATTAGAATAAATTAGGTTATTGTATAATAACATAATATATTGCAATAGATATCTATAGACCTCATCAATTATCAACACAATCATAACCACCAGATTCACTAGAATCACTTTCCTCTTTGTCATTTTCAAAATTATTGTTTATTACATTTTTGTGATTATTTTCACTGAAGTTTTCGAAAAATTTGAATACATTCATATAGTTATCAATAAACCATTTTTTAACTAAAATTACATTTTTTAATGCGCAATGTTTTTTATGATATACACAATTTAGAGAGTTTTTACCATTTTGATTATAAAGTTGTTCCAATAACAATAAATTAGGACATCCCTTTTCTCCAATGTCTATGATATCACAATTACTATTGCAAATATTTTGTAACCACTTAATCTTTTCCAAACCCTTAACGAAAACTTTTTTATTATTTAATAGAGTCCTGCTGACACGTTTAAATTCACTATAGTCGATGTAACCTTCGCTCCATAATATGCCACGATATCTTTCTAACCATGAAACTTGTTTCTTTTCCTTTTCTATGAGTCGAGAGAATGGGTAAGGTGGTTTCACTAAAAACACTTGGGTGTATTCTACCGTAGCCAAAGCCAATTCTTTGATGATAAAAAAGTTATTGGTATCTTTAAATCCTTGCAAATCCACTATAATGTATTCCGAATTCATGATAATTTCTTGACAGTGCTACTCAACGGTTTGTATTCAACGATGCAATCGTTTAGAATCAAACAAAATGCTGATGTGTTTTCTGGAAACTCAATGGCGGTTTCAAGTTCAATTCGCACGTCTATAGGTCCAGATTTAAGAGTTTCGTTTTGTCTCGAACAATCTATCACAAAAAGAGGCGCCCTAGACTTAAAGTCTTCGTAACTTAATAACGGTTCTGGCCGACGGTTGTAATACGACTGTTGAAATCTAGTGTAGCGTTCATATATAAGGGAATAGTTATCGTCAGCGAACCTGGTATTCAGATTTTCATATGGAAAATAGCAAGAGTTTAGAAAAACTCTTAAGTTTTCTATGTCACAATGGTCAAACTGAGACATGTCGGCATCGGCACGACGCATACGGTTTGTTTGAAATCCTACTATTACATATCGTGGTTTTTCTATTTGGGAAGAAGTTTTTACAGACCATGTATGTTTTCTAGTTTTTGGAAGAGCAGGATATTCATAAAGATCCCAATTTCTATAAACCATGCTGATAGAACGATCTTTTTCCAGGTATTTGAGTAAATTAATCCGTTCACGATCAGATACTTTCACATGGGGTACGCGCCAGTTTATGTTTTCTATTTCAACATTATGAACATATTCACCCGCTTCTAGTTTTATTGCATTGAGATTCGTGCTACTCCGAAGTAATATCAACTCATGCTTACAATTCATAATAATCTTATTATAATCTTCAGCAAAACCTAGTATTTTATTAAGAGGTATAGACACTGAAAAATTACCTGCTGCTTTATTTGTGGTACCATTCATATCCCACCCCCATAACTTCGACATCTTAGACTCGTTATCATTGATTGAAATTAGAGATTTCATAGTGGTAGTAATACCAGCATTTTTTATTTTATCTATTTCTACTCCATTTAACTCATATCGAATGTCTTGAAAGAAAAATAATACTGGGTTATTTGTAAAATGAACTTTGGCTACAGCAGCTTTTGTATCACGTTTAACTACATGTACAACGCCTTTTATGAATAGAGTACTTGCCGAAGGTAGTACGCATAGATCTTGTTGATTAATAGGTATTCGTATTTCGTCATTTTCTCGAAAGCTATTGACATATGGCTTATATGTATGATATTCTATGCTTTCAATAGAATTATCAACATGTATCGTATCTGTTATACTGAGCATACTCATTTTAATAATCCAATTAGTTTCAAAAACTTCTTATTTTCTTTAGTTAGTTTCACTCGAGGTCTTCTTTTGTTGATGACACGCTTTGAAATGTGTTTATTTAGTGTTTGTACTATGGTTTTATTGTGGTCAATCATTTTCTTCTGATGTGTAAGTATAGTTGTATATCTTCACCACGTAAGTTTACTAAATTATTCTTAGCATCCAATATTCTGACGGTAATTGAGCTGATATTATTCTGGTTAATTGGGAAATAAATAATGTTCTTGGGTATTTCAATAATTCTGTAACCAGGAGGTACGTTTGGAGGAAATTCGTGAATTATATGACTGGGTTTACCGTCCGTGTATGAACCGCTTATAATGTCACATTCGATTCTTAGCACGGTCGTCGAAAGAATGTTGACTGGATAAGAGGATTCATTTAATATATTCGCTTTTAAAGTTTCTTGGTTGAAACCAAATACTCGAGCTAGCAAAGGACTTTTTTCAAAATGTATATCTTTAGAACATATGATGGAAGTTTTTAACGTGTTGTTATTACAAATTAATTTAAAAGAACAGTCTTTCATGCTCTGTTCCAAGTAATCGTTTATATCACTCAGCTCATACGATCCTTCGGGTATTACAACGACTTCCTTATCACCATAATGTAATTTGTTATTGTTGCTATCGATGTTAGGTATAGAATTAAATGTTGAGAAGTATAGCAGACCGCATTCGTATTCGCCATTGAGCTCTAAGCCAGGTGAATAATTTATCGTAGACAGTGGACTGGAGCTTGATATGGATAGTGTAAAAGACATATTGATACTGACAACAACTTAACGATTCTTTAACTTAAATTAGATTTCCAGAAGTTCTTCAGATATTTTATGCATAAGTGTCCGCAATTTACAGAATCATAACTTTGATATTTCAGGTAATTATAATAAATTTCATGATTATTAAAATACCTCAGTAATTCTAGCGGAGGCTTTAAATCTCCAAAGCTATCAAAATACTCACAATATTCATTATTTTTTACATAGGCTACCCAGTGAGTGCCAGGATTTTGATGATCATTTAGATTAATTATACCACATTCAATCCGCTTGGGTTTTTTTGGTAATCTATCTCTCATGTAGACACCTCTAAAATAAGGTATATTAGCACTATACGTCATTATATCAATGTCAGTCAGAGCGCGTTTGGGTAGCCTTGTATTTAGTTTTTTGGAGCTTTTAAAAACAAACCACTACCTTTTTTGTATGGTTTTAAATAGCATCCCTTTCCTAGTGCTATTGCTTCCATTGTTCTATTATGACGTTCAGATTCTTGTAGGTCAAGTTTTGCTGATTTATAATCATGCACAGCTTTTGCAACACCTGCAGCACCGCCAGTTAGAGCGCCCAACGCTGATAGAGCCGCAAATATTGGTATTAACGGTAATATACCTCCAGTTTTTGGTATAGGTATAACACGCGGTACGCGAACTCTATTTTTTGTAAATACTTTTTTAGCAACAGCATAAGCAATTTTAATGGCAGCTTCATTATTTTTTGGTTTTAATTTTTTCAGCGTTGTACTAATTTGAGTAGTTAAAGCCTTAAATTTTTTGACACCAGCACCTAATTTAAGTTTTGATTTCATAGCTTTATTTACTACCCAGGAAGCAATTTTTTCACCAGTACTGGCATCTTTAGACTTTAGTCGCCTTTTAGTCATGTTAATGAGTTCTATATCAGCTTTGTGACGATCACCTAAATTAGAATTATTTGAGTACGCAATGTCGTGTTGTTTACAAGCTTCGTCTAGTTCATTGACTCCTCTATCACCACGCAACATCCGTTTTTGCAATTTTGTACCGGGACCACAATAATTATATCCAGGTAAATGTAACTCAAACGGTAATTTATTTATCACTGTGTTAATGAGACCACCTCCTTCCATCGATGTTATCTTAATAATGTTTATTGTACGGTCTCAACCATTTTATATATAATGTTAAAGAAATGCATTTTTATTAATCCACGAGTTTTCACTTTCACTAAAACCTAACCATTTAACATATAGTTTATTACCCTTTTGTTTCAATACTTTTTCTACTAGGTATACGCCAGGACAATTAGTCTTTTGGAGTTCTTGTTTATAAAATGAACCTAATATTTTCTGATTATGTTGATCTTCTAAATGGTAAGTCACAGGCTCTGTTTCATTCACTTTAATAATTTTAAACAATTCAGTAGACCAATTTGGTGTGTAACCTTTTTGAAAACATCCTTTATATTTGCTAATGCGAACCTGATCTCCAACATTGAAAGTTTTTTTCTTTTTAGAAACAGTTTTTTGACTTTTTTGTATATTATTCAATACAGAAATTCTATTTGAGGTACAAACATTTTTTGGTTCTATTTTAATAGTTCGATGTATTGAGCTATTATACGTGTTGATTATTTCTTGTACAGGTTTACCTATCCACTTATAGTTTCCAGCTAAATTGAAATATTTGTAAAGTTTGTTTTTAATTGTTCTTATAAACCTCTCTACAATAGATGCTTTTTTGATAGAATGTGTAGAATAATGATTAATTTTAAATTTATTCATTATTTTTTTAAAAGCTTCGTTGTAAAATTCTGTTCCTAAATCAGTTTGCAAATTAATTGGAATCCTTCCTTCATTTATCACTTTTTCAAACGCGCTTGCTATTTCACACATTGATTTGCTTTTAACAGGAACAGCCCAACCAAATTTGGAGAAAGCATCAATTATAACTAAAATATATTTATAACCGGAATTGAATAAAGATATATTTTTAATATCAATTAAATCTGCTTGCCATAGGTCGTCAATATCTTTAATTACCACGGAGCGCCGCTTATAATTCCTTCTCGCTTGTTTGTGGATTTCGTTCACTATTCCTTCCTTGCTCATTTTTAGTTTCAAGTTTTCTTGGATATGCGGTTTGTTCACTTCGATTATGTCTGTTATTATTTTCAATTTTTATCCTTATTTCGACAAATTTTGCATCTATTTCTTGCTTTGTGTAGAAATGGTTCTTAATAATTTGTTCATCAAACTCTAAAGCAGATTGATTAATTATTTTTTCGTGTAAACGTAGACGTTTATGAACGTGATTTCCAAATTTGTCCACATTCATAGCAGCAGAGGTATTGATAGCTGAACAGTTGAAATGAATCTGTAGAAACTAATGAAATAATATTGTTTTTATTTAGCTAATAACACCACATTCGCGAAGTTCTTCGATTATTGATATTATTTCATTGTCTAAATTTGAATTTCCGGCATCGCGAGATGCTATTAATAGCTGTAATCTTTCGACTAATTCATTAGGATCATCCCAATAAATATAGTCTACTTTTGTTTTTACTTTCTTTAACACAGGCAATAATCCAGTGCCCTCTACTTCTTGATCATGGCTTTCAGCACTCGTTGTACTTATTGCTCTGTCTTTTATATACTTGAAAAGTGGTTTTATGATGTATTTGTATTTGATACCCTTATTGGTTTTGATTGGCTTCTTTGGATCATAATCACGGCGATGTACATTTGTATCTATTAACATTTGTTTATAATTTTGCTTATCTTCTGCAGTTATTTTCGACATATTAGGTGTTCTTTTAAATAATAACTCGTACAACCCGAATGTTCGAGGATACTTTTGTCCCCCTACAGATATTTCAAAATCTTTAAGAACAAAAGTTGCAGATCCCATTTTAAGTTTTCCACGGTCTAATCTAACACCAAATGGAATTTCTTTAAATGCGGCATCTGCTAAGCTCCAAGACATATCATTCGAGTCTATGGACTTAAAAGATGAGGCACTTAGATTTTGATGATCAGTGTTTTTATCTCCAACATCTTCATTTTCGTCAGAACTTTCTGAGTTGACTTCACTTGATTGCGTGTCTAATGTGTGTACAACAGGTACATCAGACATTCTGTGTTTTTTGGTACCTTTATCAGACTCATTGAAATCCTGGTACCGAACATTTTTCAACCGTTTAGGTGTCCTTTCAGTCTTACTTTCATCTGATGATACTCTATTTGCAATTAATTTATTAAGAGGTTCCGTTATTGGTTTTAACGCAGTTTCAATAACCAAATCACTGTTTAATTTTAAATGTTTCATCAACTGAACTTTTTTTTTTACGGCATCTGCTGATTTAACAATTTGTTGTTTTAATGATTTTTCTGAATTATACATAATATATATTTTACTGTTATGCGACCTGTTCTTTCCGATGATGCATTAATGAATGAATTTGATATTATTGTTAATGCCGTTATATATTATTTCTATCAAACTAGCTAATGGAAAACAACAAACGTATCAAATTTTTTCCTATAAGCACCTTTATTTTTTTCACAATCCTTATTTATTACTAAATAATTAAATGGGATACTCCAGATTTCTTTACACATTTCACGAAACTGATTCCAAGACATATCTGTATTGACGTGCTCATCGTAAACATGTTTAAGATTAATATCATCTTGTCTAAATAGAACAATCATATTAGCGTTGTCCCTGATTAATTGTTTTGGTATCTTGCTATATGTTTGGTTTAAATAAAAACAATCAATATTTTTATGTCTCCCTGTAGCAAAATAATCTCGAATATTATTCTGTTTTTCGCAAGCTACATCATCAAATATAAACACTGAATCAGGTTTTGCATCTGCTGTACTCAATATTTCATCATTTTCTTTATACTTATATAAATTTACGGCTGGTACCATTTTCAGAACATTATCGAAAAACATATACATCGGTTGAAATAAAGTTTTGGAGAATATATATACATTTAAGTATTTTAATCCGTGCTCATGTAATAGGAGCCCAATCATTAAATTGGTTTTTCCACAGTTTGACGGACCGCAAATTAAGCAGCGAATCGTATTTGGTAGAAGTTCACTATGTCTGTGTTTGTTCTTTTCTGACGGTAAAACACATAATCTGTTTAAATTTAATGTGCAAGGCTGTTTAATAAATAACATGTTTAAGTTCCTTGACTATTAGAATAGAAATGAAAGATTAGAAAAAAAATGCATCATTTATACTTTTGATGAAAAAAGCTTTATTGAACACAATACTGTCGCTTATTTAGTACGTTTCATGTAGGTGTTAAAGCGACTTTGTATTCAAATGTGAAGTTATAAATTACACCATCGACTAGGTGAGTGATATAATCATCTAAATGTCTATCTTGACTCAATTTTACATTGTGATTGGGCACGCTGTACCACTTGGCCCGCTGCGTTGCTCCACCTTCAGCTATCGCTTCAGGTGGAGTTCAACGCGGTCGATATCCCTCGAGCATACGACCTGAAGTTGTAACAGCGACCAAGTGGTACAGCGTGCCCAATAACTACCTACTGACGAAAGTAAAATGTGGGCCGAAGTATATCTGAAGCCAGCATACGTGAGTTCATAAATGCTTGAGAGACTGCTATACGCACATATTTTTTTTAAATACTTATTTAAATAGATATTAACACCCAGACATAGAACAACACAAATGTTCATTACATGAATGCTTGTTCTAGGTGGGAATAGAACATACGCCCCCAAGCACCGAAGGTAGGTTCACTACCAACTGAGCCACCGGGCATTCAAAAATGCTCTAAGTTAGGCCAGGCTTGTGGTGATTGTACCTATAAGCTCTTGATGGAGTAGCCTCCAGAATTGACAATCTTCCGCCAGTATTTTAACCTCTTTGTATAGTGACGATCCTTTTCATATTTATTTGATGTACCTATGCTCCATGTTTGTTTTTCTCGTATGTGTAGGTAGTGTCCTTGGTAGGTATGCAACATAATCATCTTCATCTATATGCCAGTAGTCATCTAGATAGAGTCACCCTTAAAACTCATTATAATCTTTTTGACAATAAGCATTCCATGTCTGCTTATTCGCATTGATAAGTAGAATAATTAAACTAGTTTTGAAGGTTACTCTTCTCTTAAAAGTAACTAAGTATATCTTCCTTGGTAATTATGTTATGAATAGGTAACAACACCCTGCATAAAATAACAATCTTTTGGCAATCATATACCTACTGATAATGTCAATGCGAAATTAAGTTCGTTTGTCCGTTTGTGTGTCCTTATCATTCACGCAGCAACTGAGCAATGGAGAATGTGGTTATTTGCATAGAGATATCCAATCCTCTATACCTAATTTCACTAAGGTAGTTAAATTTTTTGTCAGTCATCTTCGGGCGTCCGCCATATTGAATTTAGTGTGACATCATTTTATTTTTCTTATTCTTCTCAGCAAACCCTGTTATTTGATACACAAATATATCATGGACCACCATGATGTATATGTGCCGTGCCATATATGCCGGGTGTATAAAAAATAACTGGTCCGCCATTTTTGTGAGTCCGCCATATTGGATTTAGAATGACGTCATTTAGCTAACCCACGCATTGTCATGTCATGAGTTAGCTAAATGACGTCATTCTAAATCCAATATGGCGGACTCACAAAAATGGCGGACCAGTTATTTTTTATAAACTGTATGCAAAATTTCAGCATTTCATTTCAATTCGGTTGGGGATAACTGATTTAAAATTCAGTTGCAATATTTTACCCATACTATCAAAGAAAGTTAAACAAAAGCTTGTAATATTAATAATTATCAATATAAAAAAACCGACTTCATAAAACTCTGACGTTTTATGAAGTCGGTTTTTGGACCATCAAAATCGGACCATCAAAATCGGTTCACCCAGTCAAAAGTTATAAGGTAACAAACATTTGAAAAAACAGTCGAATTTAGAACCTCCTCCTTTTTGGAAGTCGGTTAAAAAGAACATATATAACAAACTTTTGTATATTATTAATATTGTAAATGCGAAAGTATATTTGTTTGTTTCACTTTTACGCAACAGAGCATCGGATCCACGAGATAGTTGGAGGGCCAGCGAGAAAAGTATAATTTAATATCGGAAAATTGTACGGTTCCTGAGGGCGGGCGATTCCACGGGACGCAGCTAGTGATGAAATGTAAATTAAGTACTTGAATTATGCGAATACACTAATTAACTATGGATATAAGAACTTGAAAATTTAATTACCTATCCTACCTTGGTTGCCAAGATGTTATCAATCTGCGTAACAGCTAATGCTCATACATTAAGATGAGAAAAAATAAAAATACATTCAATGGCAGACCGTTAAGAATAACATTTTTTTTTTGTAATTATTAATTTACTTACCACATCTTATTGTTAAATAAGAGAAAAAAGCTTTAATGCTGTTTTCTCTTATTACATTTTTGAGAAAATTCTTAATAATGTTCTCAAAACATTTCTCAGAATCGAAATGTTACTACACCCTCGACGAACTATTCAAGGATAATTTCGACGATGTACAAATAGACCATTCCGTTCTTTCCGTTGCCATAACCTAACAAGGTTATAATAGGTATTGTACTACATGAAATTTAAGATGTGTACAAAAACAGGTCTGCATATATACATATGTCGCAATAAACTGATTGAGTATTGACTGAGTAAAACACAGCCAAATGGAGAACCCCTTCCTTTTTCGAAGTCGGTTAAAAACAGCAGGTGATGCAATGTTCCTAGATAGGTATCTAGGAACATTGCATCACGAGAAAAGACTAAATACTCTGTGTGGAAAATGGGAGGGAAAGCGGGAAATTGCAAGTAGGTACTTATAGTCGCAGGGAACAACTAGTTATAAATAAAAAACAAAGCTGGCACGTGTTTCTGGCTCAACTCATAAACATTGTCTGTCATTCAGCGTAATATTGCCGCCAGCATGCTGGCTACGCTGCCAACTGGTAGTGGGCATTTGGAGTGTCTTTATCAATCAACCGTCTATGAACAGTCCAACTGTTTCTGTATAATAGGCCAAGAAGTTTAGGTTTTCAGTGTTAGTTAGCTTAAAGTTTAGTACTTGAAAAATAATAATTTTACGACAAATATGTTACGAATGCTTTTATTACATTAGTACAAGGTACTAATACCTACATATCACTTTTTTAAACTCTTTTCACATGCGTAAGGCAAATTTTGCAACCTTTGCTGTGTTTAAGTATTAGGTGCGTGCCCAGGGAGAGAACGACTACGTTGTGACCAACGTTGTGGCGATTGGAGGGACTGAGACAACACGTAGTTGTCTCGGGAGGACCCATAGCACATTGCTGAGGGCTCCGGAGATTCCGGAGCCCTCTTGTCAAGTATAAGGTCACGGGGGGGGGGGGGGGGGGGGGTTTAGTAGATATAATCCCACATAACCTGGCTGCAGCCCAATGCAGCCGGGTATCTTGTACCGTACCGTTCCAATACCGTTCTTCTGTCTCCATCATCAACTCATCTCAACGGTAACATAATCGATAATCGTCTATATCGCAACCGTACAATACATACTTATCTGTAAAAAATAAACTCGATCGAAATTTGACACCTCAAAACTGTGGTCCTTTCTAATGTAGTAAGTAGGTCAGTAACAATATTTGAATCGGAGCTTTTTTCTTCATTTAACTTGCACTGCTCGATTATCATGTACGAACAGTGCAAGTTAAATCTTATTTAAAAAAAATATCGTGTCACGGTGTTCGTGGTCCGATTTTTATGATTCATGTATATTTGGAAGGTATGAGAATAGGTCGTAAAGTATTTTTCATCGTCATCACAATTTTTCATCACCATGCGGGTGTAACCGCGGGGCGCTGCTAGTAAGAATAATGAAAAGAAAATGCCACACACAGCAGATGCATATGTGAAGCCTCCAGCCAGACGTAGGGTCAGGTTTCTCTGGTAGATGAGTACGGACTGGGGACCACTGAATTTAAAATTATTTATCTTTTGTTACAGGACAAATTGCTCAATAAGTTGGAAGAAAACGAGCCAGAATTAGCCACTTCGCCAGAAGAAGAAGTAAGTTTTGTGTAATGAAATTTCTCGTAACACCTATTTAGGTACCTACCTATGTCATTTCCTAGGTCTATTTTGTAACCTAACAATGGTAGACACTAAATCGAACCATTTTCTTCATATTTCTGCTGAATTCAGAACAAACCAGTTAAAATCAGGGATCTTTTCAGTTTTAGGTTTTAGACTGGTAAATTTCAGCCAAAAGGAAAAATAAATCATCGTGAAAGTCGCGGGTATCCAGTGGATGAAGATGGCAGATTGTAGTTCAGTGTGAAGGTTAAAGGGGGAAGCCTATGTTCAACAGTAGACATCTTGTGGCTGATGATGATGATGATAATGATGAGGGATAAATGCACTTTTTGGAACTTGAACCATTATAGGTACTTTCATGTAAGAAATGTTAAATTCTATGTGATTTCGAGGCCAAATTTAGACTCACAAAATAACAATTGTATCTATTTATATACATTTCTAATTATGAGAGGGTGAAAGGTGCCTGTAGTCGTGTTTTGTAAAGATATTTTGGAGGGTCTCGATGTAGTTTTTAATTGTAAAAATTTACTCATAAAATTAATTGCTAAATTCTGATTATATTAACTATAGGTACACGCTGAAACTTAATTAATAGATAGAACCTATATTCGACAGTTTCGAGGCCAAGTTGCAATTCAATACCGTAGTTAATTGTCATATTTAGAACTAATTGCATCATATTGGACGCCGAATTAGAAGTAATAGATTATTTTCTGATAATAACAACAACCGTATTAATTTGAATTCCCATTTTGACCTCATTACTTTCAAATGCCTTCTTACGGACAACAACATAACGAGCCAGTAAGTTGGTAGGTAGGTGTAGATTGAATTTTATATTAGGTCTCGATCATTGTGCCCTATGATATATATGATCATTGTGCCTACAATAACATGTCGCAGGCCTCCAAGCGGCCTAAAAACTCTGGCATGAGAGCTGGCCACTCATTCTATACGACTACTTAGGAGGTAGGTAGGCATAAGTAGTAAGTCATCATCATTTCAGCCTATCATGTTCCCACAGCTGGGACACAGGCCTTCTCTCAAAGAGAGAGGATGGACCTTATTCCACCATGTGGGCTCAGTGCATGTTGGTGATTATCATATGGCTTTGAACTTTTGAGGTTCTGGGACATACCGGTTTACTCATAATGTTTTCCTTCACCGTTGTTGAGCGATGACATCGAAAATGCACATAATTTATTTAAGTACTATTTAATAAGTCATTTGTGCAGAGCCGAGGATCGAACCGAATACCGTCAGATTTTACTACCGAGGTGGTTTTAGTGATGCAATCCTATACATAACCTGGCTATCTATAGGTACACCGATACAGCCTGGTATCTTTAGAAGATTTCCACCACGTATCAAAAAAAAGCTAGTCAGAATCTCTTTCAAGACTTCTCTTCCATTTTCTCTTCACTAATAAATTTATAGAAAAACATTTTCTTTTCCAGTGTGTAATATGCGTGAACGCGAAAGCCACCATGCAGACATCGCCGTGCGGCCACCGCGTGGTCTGCCGGCGGTGCTTCGTGAAGACAATCCAGATGGCAGTTAGCCAACGGCTGCTGCCACTGCGCTGCGTCATCTGCCGCGCTAAGATTCTACGACTGCGGCAGGCGCCACGGCTCGTCACTAGCAAGAGCTGGCAGGTGAGACACAGATCTTTATATATATATAGGCATAGATACTGTTATCAACCGACTACAAAATAGGAGGTTCTGAATAGAATGTACTTGTGATAGGTATGATAGGTACCTACCTGATAACTCCGCCGATTATTAAACCGATTTTAATAACATTTCTTTTTTGTTGGATAGTTACATTTATACTTATTTGAAGATCACATTGAAATGTTATAGACATTTAAAAAAATTGTCGAACTGATTCGAACCTACGACATCCGGATTTACGCCCCGAGCGCAATGCGAGCTAACTGTCTATTGAACATTTCAAATATAAAAAAATACTTTGGAGAACATTATTCCACATCTAAGGGCCGAAAATGTAAACTTTTAAAACCGAAAACTTTTATTACTTTACAAAAATGTACCCACCTATCATTAAGGATCCAAATAACCAACGCTTAGTCAGCATCTATCGTGCCCATAGATTTGAATAGCAAAAAAAAGTTCGAGGCTTAAAATACATGCGTCACAATTTTTATTGAACATTCCAGGTCTCGACCAGCAGCGGCAAGTCATGGGGCGTGCCGGGTTCCGTGTCGAGTTACTCAGTGGGCGCTCGTTCGGTGCCCGCTTCTGCCTCGCTCTACTCGGTCACCAGCGGCGAGTCGTCACTTTCTGGTCAGTATTAGTCCAACAATCACAACAATCTGCTATTGAACATCTTTCTCTACATTTTCCTGCCGGCTTCCTTGTTTCCTGAGATATAATTTGGGCCTTTTCAAGGCGAGAGTGAATAGGTAGCTTCTAAGTCTGCGTGCTTCATCTTCGACCACATCGTCACTTACCAACAGGCGAGTTGGTGTCAAACGAGGACTTATTCGCGAAAAAAATAATGACGTTTAGTTGCCTCATCATCATCATCATCAGCCAGAAGACGTCCACTGCTGAACATAGGCCTCCCCCTTTAACCTCCACACTGAATGACGTCCTGCCATCTGCATCCACTGGATGCCCGCGACTCTCACAATGTCGTCGGTCCATCTAGTGGGAGGCCTACCTACGCTGCGTCTTCCGGTTCGCGGTCTCCACTCAAGAACCTTTCTTCCCCATCGGTTAATAGTTCTTCGAGCGATGTGGCCTGCTCATTGCCACTTCAACTTGCAGATTTTAATAGCAATGTCGGTGACTCCGGTTCTTTGGCGAATATCTACGTTTCGGATTTTATCGCGCAAAGAAACTCCGAGCATAGCTCTCTCCATTACCCGTTGTGTGACTCTGTCTTCAGGCACTGTGGTATCTTGGACGAGAAGATGTCACGCAATTTCCCGAACGCTGCCCATCCGAGTTGGATTCTTCGGGCGACCTCTTTGTCTAAGTTGGACTTACCTAACTGAACAATCTGTCCAAGATAGGTGTAATGGTCAACAACTTCGAGAGTATCGTTCCCAACGATTACCGGTACGGGTACAACGTGGACATTGAACATGACTTTTGTCTTGTCCATGTTCATTTTAAGACCCACCTGTTGGGAAAGGCTACTGAGGTCGCTGAGCATTGTATTAAGGTCCTCCTTAAACTGTACCGAGAACCAGTTGTCTGGATAAATCTAACATAGGTTTTAAGACAACTTACTAACTCAAAATGTAACGTACTATGTGTTTTAAATAAAAAATAAAAAATACGACTCTGCCATGATGACTATATCGTCGGCAAAACGAAGGTGAGTGATGTATTCGCCATTGATGTTGATGCCAAATCCGTTCCAGTCCAAGAGCTTGAAAACGTATTCCAATACGTTAGTGAACAGTTTCGGAGAAATAACATCTCCCTGTCTCGCGCCTTTCTGCAATTGGATTGGTTCCGTGCTCTCGTCCTGTAATCGGATCGACATGGTGGCGTTTCTATACAAACACTTCAGCACTTACACGATATACCTATAGTCGATATGACAACGCTGGAGGGACTGCAACACTGCCCAGGTCTCGATTGAATCGAAGGCTTTTTCATAGTCCACAAACGCTAGACATAATGGCCGATTATACTCCTCAGTCTTCTGTATAATCTGGCGGAGCGTATGTATGTGGTCTATGGTGCTCCAGCCTTTACAGAAACCGGCTTGTTCGGGAGGCTGGAAGTCATCAAACCTGCTTTCGAGATGGTTCGTAATGACTCTGGAGAACAACTTGTACACATGGCTCAGGAGTGAGATGGGCCTATAATTCTTCAACAAGGTGTTATCACCTTTTTTGAAGAAGAGCACCACCACACTCCTATTCCATGCTTCAGGCGATGTACCTTCGAGTATGACGGAATTAAATAACTTCTGGAGGACCAAAAGTACCGGTTTTCCACCCGCTCTCAGGAGTTCTGTCGTGATTCCGTCATCACCCGGCGCCTTGTTGTTCTTAAGCTGTTTCAGAGCCATTCTAATCTCGTACAAGCTGATGTCTGGGATGTCCTCAGTGTAGTGTCGGGTCAGTATAGCTCCCTTGTCCTGAGCTGTACTGACAATGGGCTGTCGTGTCGAGGTGTACAACTGTCCGTAAAACCTCTCGAGCTCTCTCAGAATCTCCGGCTTTGATGAAATGATACTGCCATCCTCGATCTTCAGCTTCGTCATTTGGCTTTTCCCAATAGACGAATTCTTCGCGAACACTTTTAAACCCTGGTTCCGCTGAATTGCGTCCCTAATACATCTTGTATTATAGGAGCGCAGATCATGTCGCACCGATTTCGAGATTCGTCTATTAAGTTAGCCATATTCCGACATATCAGCTGAAGATTGCAGTCTCATCTCAGCCCGGTCTTCCATTAACTTAATGGTTTCGTCTGAGAGCTTCTGAGGTCTTTTTCGGCGTGGGGTCTTAAAGAACTTGGACCCCAATGCTTGGACAGTTTCCACCAGCCCATTGTTTAATTCATCCACAGTTCCGCATTCGGCTAGGCCCTGGAAGCGATTATGCAGTTCGAGTTGGAAGTCTTTGGGGTTTTGGATTTGAGCATGACCAGGACGGAGCGTGGACTTCACCAGACGAGACCTTTCGAGCTTGATGTTGATATTCAATGTGCCTCTGACAATTCGGTGATCGCTACCGGTTTTCACCTTGCTGATCACGGAGACATCATTGAATATTTGCTTCTTGGTCGTCATGATGAAGTCGATCTCATTTTTGGTCGATCCATCGGGGCTCATCCACGTCCACTTTCTGGAAGGTCGCTTCTGGAAGGAGTTCATCAAATAGAGTTCCTCCCTCTCCATGAAGTCGACCAGGCGCTGGCCCCTCGGATTCCGCTGTCCATACCCATATGACCCCACTCTTAACTCCGCGTGCCCACCTTTGCGTTGAAGTCACCCATAACAACGGTGAAGTATGTTTCGGAGGTATGTAGGTATGGCTTCAGATATCTCCTCATACAACGCCTCTACTTCATCGTCAGGGTATGTCGAGGTCGGCGCATATACCTCTATGACCTTCAGCGAATAACGATCGGTTATTCTGAGTATAAGGTATGCTACCCTGCTCGACACACTATCGACCTTAACCACGTTGTTGATGAGTGACCTGCGGACGAGAAAACCTACACCACCCTGGGACTTTCGTTCTCCTTCCCGGAAGAAGAGCATGTTACCGGAATCTAAAACTATCGTATCCTGTCCCTCTGGTCGGATTTCAGATAGTCCCATGATGTCCCAACGTATTTTGCTCAGTTCTTCCTCCAGCTTGATAATCTTCTCGTCAGTCCTTAACGTGCGGATATTGTGTGTTGCCAGGGCCAAATTTCGTGGGGGGGTTAGTTGCCTATTTAAATCTAATCAAAGCTATTACCAAACGTATCAAGTGAAAAAACCGTGGGCAATTTAATTCTAACGATAAACATGGGCCCAAACCTTTGAATGTTTAAGATTTAAAACTCAGATTACACATAAAATTTAGGTATGCCTTAGTGCAATATCGTTCGTGTTCAAATGTCTCCGTGTTTCACTCACTTTTTTCACTGTACCGCTTAACGCAAAAACTGTAAGTGCGGCACACTTACTCATTTTTCACACACACTAAGAAATATACAGCGGCACCAATAAACTAACTAAAAGTTCACAACTAAAAAAGGGTCGTCAAGGTCAGTTCGACTAAAGACATCAAGCCTGATTGAGGCCGGATGCATTCGCAGCCGCCACTTTACTTTATCATGTCTCCCTTTGTTTGTCTGATCTGAGGTTCAAACATACAGATGTCGAACCCTTTATCATGCAAGTCCTTCATCTTTGTGTCACGGTTTTTTATATATCAGCCAATGGTCGTGCCCTGCCAGGACACTCCTGACCTGATGTTTGGTCTAAATGGATCTTCATTAATTGGGTCTGGTACCACGGTCAACCTTCTCCTCGCCACGCTCGCCAACGCATAGTAGAAGTAATTGGAATGTCTTCCCTACCCTGTACCTCCCTACCTTTTGTCTTTTTTCATCAAGCAAGAAGTTGTAGACTGAAAAAGACGAAACAGTTCGTCCATGAGCTTCTACTCAAAAAAATATTGAATTCCAGGCGTGTCTTCCGTATCATCAAACAGCGGAAACAACGTGCCCAGCAGTTGTTCGACGAAGCTTTGTGGCGGCGCGAAATGTGGCGGCGCGTGCCTCGGAGCCGTGCCGCGGTCGGCGCCCGCGTCGCTGCCTCCGCAGCCACGCCAGCCCGCCTCCAACTCGTTGCGCCGATCGCAGCATCACAGCATGAAGGTACTATAGCAGCTTTAGAGAAATTTCGGAGCTGGCTGACTCAGCCGCCTATAAGTAACCTGGGTGCCTTCCAGTCGCGAGTGAATCGGTTTCTTCTAGGCAAGCGTACGCCATGGTGAACCGCATCATCGCTTAACGTCCGGCAAGATGGCGTTCAAACGCAAGCATATTTACGAATAAAAAGAAAAATATGAACTTTACTTAGGGAACTTTCTCCGAGGCTAGTGACAAAGAAAATAAATTAGGTGTGGTTTAGCTGAGGTCTATCTTAAGCTGGTTGTACCGTCCGCTGCATCAAAGTATGAAAACTAGACGAAAGTTCTCACGTTTTTCTGCGGGAGAACAGGCTTGTCATCGCGAATTGAACCATCTATCAATACGACAGATTAGTAACTAACTACTGTGTAGGTATTATCACGAAGTAGCTAGTAGCTTTATATCCACAAATAATTTTACCAGTAACAGTAACCTACCTATTCGTGAAGTCCTAATATTGCTTGTCTTACTCAGGCACGTCTTCAAGACTATCGAGTGATGAGCTACACGGGAGGTCCAGCAGGCGAGCCCTCGGGCCGGCTGCCGCCCATCCGGGAGTTCCAGCGGGAGTTCCGCGAGGGCCGCCGCGAGAGCACCTCGGCCACCGCCTCCGCTTCCACTAGGATACGGTAAATCAATGTTGTTGAAAATTAAAGTCTTTTTTTGACAAGCTTTAAAAAAAAGTCAAATGTTTTTATTTTTATTTTGGCGGCCAATATGTAAATATTACAAAATTGGGCATATTGCTTATTGTATTGTCACCAGAACTAAAGGTGTAGGTATACAAAACTTCAGCAAAATCGGTTAGGAGGAACTGGTTCTAACTAAGACATTTTCTATGTTCTAATTCACCTTCCAAGAACTGACCTAAACAAACTAACAAACATTGCAATTTAAATAAAAGCCTGTAAAAATTTGTCGACCTGTAGGATTTGAACCTGGGCATGGGCAACGATCCGGGTAAACGCCCCCATTGCCTGAGCTACGGTCGCATTCCTTTCGGACTCCAAATTCTTGAACTGCATGTCTTTCCAATCTAACCAATGTGAACGTTCGTGGCGCCATCTCTAATTCCACATGCAAGTAATTACTCAGCTAGAACCATTATATAATAGGCTCCAAGCATTCTGACAGAGACGCATTAGTTTATATTGAAGTGTTCAACACTTTAGGGTAATTTGCTTTGTTTAAGTGTTTTGTCAAAAATGTTGTTATTTTTATACATATAAATAAACAACGGTTAGCTATAAAATGAGATCCCTGGGTCCTGGGCAGGCCTGGGTCTTTGGTTGTCAAAAAACTCTAACACTAGAGCAATGAATTCATAGTACTTACTTACATATAGATCGTTGCACTAGAGCAAATGACTGTCTACTTGAAAAATATGCTATTTATAATAAAGGACAGTACAATCTGGTTTTCTTCTGGATTCTTCCTAGGCTTTTACTAATTGAATTACTATTTCATTTGCAGGTGCGCACAGAAAATAGTCACACAGCTGGAGACATCACCGCAAAAGAATACACAACAATTCTTCCGGCCACTTAAAACTTCAAACAAGGACGACCCAAAATCAAGAGACCACAGCATAGAGACTGAACGGAAAAATGATAACCCCAAAAAAGAAGACAAAAAGAAAAAAGATGAAGAAAAATCTGAGGACAAAAACAAAAACCATGAAAGCAATGACAATAGAAAGAACGAAATAGCTGAGAAAAAGAAGGAAGAAAAATTGAGGCTAAAAGCCGAAAAAGAAGCTAAAAAGGAGGCTAAACAACTCGCTAAAGAAGAAGAGAGACAAGCAAAGCTTATAGCCAAAGAGGAAGAAAGACAAGCCAAATTACTAGCGAAGGAAGAGAAGAAAAAAGCAAAAAAGGAAGCTAAGCTAGCGGCGCAAGCGGAGAAAGAAAAGAACAAATAATGTCATAACGTCTAACTTTTAAATAGTAGAAACTCGTAGCCGTCTTACTAAACTTTAGATTTGAAAATTGTTATTATTGACGAACAATTTTTAAATAGCAGTCTTAAGTAGTCCATTTAGTGTAACATAATATTAATTTAAATTTTATTTTTTTAAGGTACTTTGATCTCATATTTTATTAATTTTACGCTTTGATACTCATTTTTACAAATTGTGTTGTAAACTTTGTGTAGCTACAGTTTTTTACTCAAAATTGTTATTAGGGATGTTGTAAATAGTTTTAAATGTCAAAAAATGTTATTGAAAAGCAATCTAAGTAGGTACATAGTTGTTGGATCATAGTTGCAACTCTTACAAACTGCGAAGACTGAAAGAATGGGTTAATGAAATCATATCGTTTTGTAATTTACTTGTGTAATTAAGAGCTTTGTGCATTCCGGCATTGACAAATGTGTTGGCCGTGAAACTACCCTCACTTAGGCTCAACTCGCACTGTGAACATAGCACCCGGCAGAGCTAATCTAACAATTGTGTAATTAAGATAAAAAATACTGTTCTACAAGACGCGCGGTCGCTAGCCGGGAGCGGTCTAGCGTTGTCGATATGAATGGAGCCTTAAGTTCAGGGGCCTTACGGTTACCTCTTAACGGCGTTGAAACAGCGCAGTGCGAAAAATCACGCGAACGTGAACCTTAACGCGTCGAGGTACAGTTTGCGGTCGCGCAACTTTTCGCAATCGCCTAAACAGAACCGCTTAAAACAGGTAGCCTGAAGGCCCCAGAGTACATTAACGTCGTAAACGCATTCTAAACTGCTGCTCTAGATTGGACTTGTATTCGCATTTTAACAATATGATGCGATGCGCTGTAACTAAGTACCTAATAATATGTTGCCTTTACCAAACTGTCTGAAGTGCCAACTGGTGGGTTACCATAATTTCAAAAACCGAGAAGTGACCGAGTGGTGGTTTTTTCTCTTTAGCCGAGAGAGCAAGACAAATTCAATGTAAGGTTAATAAGAATGTTTTTGAGATTATGTTAACCCACCAGTTACCCATATGCACAAGATCTGAAATGTAATCATGAAGGAGACTAAACTCAGTATTTATAAAATGAATGTTTTTTTGTTTGATGCCTAGGCCATAAATTATTCGTACTTAGTTCGTCTAGTTGATGCTTAATTAGATTTAGCAATTATTTAATAACTACATCTTGACTTTTGCAATAGTTGTTACGATATTGGACAATACTTATTGGTATATACTTCATTCTGATAAATTGAATATTTTGATACATACTTTAAAGCTAGACTTAGACTGACGCACGCACATATTTTGGTGTTTTCTTTTGAGTTGTACGTAAAGTGTTTTTGGTGACAGCATAGATTTACAAAGACTTTGGATGTTGGGTTTAATACAAAATTCACAAAAAGTGTACTGAGTACACCTTTTAATATTTAGATAAGTACATTTTAGAAAAACCAATAAACTATTATGTTAATCCTATGTCGTTTTTAAAAATGTCTAATTAATAAAAGTTTATAGTCAGATTTCGAAGGTATGCTCTATCCGTATCCCACAAAACGATTGTCAGTGTAGAATTTGTATGGCGTACTTACAAGTGACGTCATTTGAAAGTATAGTGCGCTCTCTGTCTAGCAAGATATTAAAATGTTTAAATAGATATTCCTACATTTGAATTTAAAAAAAGCTATATGGACTGTTAAAAATAATCAGTCCAGTAGCTTATTGTCATAATAGGCTAAATAACTTTGTTTTAACTGTCCTATTAAAATATAGCTGATTATCGAAAACAAAATTAAAATCTGATCAAAACTAAGCATTTTTAATATGATGCTAGATAGAGAGCGCGAATCAGCAAAATAACGTCACTTCTCTGTACGCCATATAAATTCTATTCTGAGAAGTATGGCGCACAGAGGCGTGACGTCATTTTTTGTTTTGTGGGAAAGGGACAGAGTCTTCTCTACCATAAACGCTTATATATCAGAACACTTTATAACCGATTTACTTAAATTCTTCATCAAAGCTATTGGTTTCAACTATATAAACTTCAGTCATCTACCCTATTATAAAAGACACGTTCTTACTAGGCTAGGTCAGTCAAAATTAAGCGTGAGTCAGTCTAAACCAGTGTTAAAAATAAGATCGTTTAAAGCGCATATAATTTAAACAATCATAATTCATAACAATGAGTAATGAAAATTGTTTAAATGTGTATACCCATCAGAATAAATCAGCTGTGTATAAAATACTTCTAGATTATAACCAATGCTACCTACCTACATAACTTCTAAACCATACAAGCTATTCTAACATTTAATTCCTTAGCAGTTCTAAAGTAGTATATCACATTGCGTTTAGCATGCGCTAGATAAGGTGTTGACATTTAATTTTGTTAGGGTTCCACAAACCTCGGAATTTATTATTGTCAATCGTTAGATTTCCTGTAAAATAAATAACAATGTTACCATAGCAATTTCTTTTATTTACCCCAGTAAATAGCACATGTCATAAAATTGATTAGAAAACATTTGAGGCAAATCAAAAAGCTTAGGTAAACAAATAAGTTAACATAATTACAAAGCGCGGTGACTTGAAAAAACAAGATATTTAACAGAGGTATTTTTTATCTACACTGACTCGATAACCATTCACTTGATTGCTAATAAATACATACTAACACGACGGCGATTGTAAGTTTATTCCTCATAGTTGTCACCAAGGCGGTCGTACAACTCTTCACCGGTCTCCTTGTTGATACGAAGGTATTTGTTGACCATGGGTTTGTAGTAGTAAGCTTGGTAGTCCTGGCGCTCACCCATCTTTTTTATGATATCCTTCTCAAGTTCCCGCAACTTCATTCTTTGTTTCTCTTCATCCACAAAGTGCATGAATTTTTCATAGTCCTGAAGTGAGACAAATTGCTTGATAAATTCATTGTCACACAATAAAAAACTCTGTGTGGTCTTGAAAAAATATATTTATGTCTTCAGTTTAAAAAAGACTAGTCTGCTGGAATGTTTTTTTTTTCTTTTACACAACTGAGACGAGCTTGTTGCTCGCCTGATAGTAAATACGCCTTATGCCTACAACTGTTGCAGTGTCAAACAGAATTTTGGACTTCAGCATTGCTGTGCAATGCACTATACTTGTCAGCAAGATATAAAACAAGGCCCTAAACGTCAGTCAATACAAAAAAATCGGAAACTACTTCGAATTTTGACAAAGCTTGGTATTTATACTTAAAAAGCTTTAATAATGAATTGTTGTGATGACTACCGTTTTTAAAAAACGCATTAATTAAGTGTTAAAGTTTTTTTTATCAAAATCGGCCGATTAGTTTAAAAAAATATATCAAAATCTATGTCCTGTAATTTCACTGAAAATTGTCATTCAACTGGAATGCAGACAGAGCTTTTTTTTTTGGTTGATTAAGGTTTTAGTATTAAAAGAATAGTAAAGAGACTAATGGTGGGCACAGGCTGAAAGTTCTATCCTGCAGTATAGAAATGACAGCAGGTTCTTATTCGAGATGGAGACGATAGGTCCAGCACTAACATCCTGATTGGGATTTAATGTGCATTTCCCTCCGCCAGCATCTAGCTGAGCCAACCCAGGTCCTTGAAATACCAGAGTGAGGCTTTGAGCCCCTGCTACAGATACTCCAGTGGCGATTGTGGAGGTGATGGTAGTGGATTGCTGGTGGTGTGTGGCAGTGGTGGTGGTGATAGATTATTGTGGGAAGCAATTAAGCTGTTGTAGTGACCTACATCTTGTTTATGCAACCATGTCACAGCGAACTGTCTGTAGCTCCCAGTTTATACAATTAAGTAACTATTCAAGTTGCAATGATCGGTTATTTGGCCTTCTAATAAGAGAAGATAGTGTCATTGCAACTTCAATAGATTGTTAGTAATCTTTGTTTAGGGTTGGGAAAGCATGGGCCAATGTGGCCAAGACTAAGAAGCTTAGTCTGAACTAGGGAATCGTTGTTGCCTCTTTGCAGTTTCTCAGTTGACTCCAACGCCCCAAGCTGGTACTTAGTTGAACCATCCATCAGTGCAAGCAGTATTAAGTTGCACAGACAGAACTTATGTAGAAAATTTACAGTTCCTGACAAAACTTGAGATAATGACGATGCGGGTGAAACCATGGGCATAGTAAGTGAACTAATAAACTTAGTAGTATCGACTTTAATTTGTAGGAGGTAACTTAGAAATTGTTTATTGTATTACCAGAGAGAAAGCTTGGATAGGTTCATGAAATATACTACATAACCATTGAAGTAGATGTGTTCTAAAGTGGAGAATACGTATCAGGAAACAACGTACACCTCTAAGATTTGAGGGAGTGAAGTGGCGCCCGAAGTCCGGCGATATGTAACCATAATATATAACCACGGTGAAATGACAAAACACTGTGTACTAGGACAACCATGAACTTGCAGGTCCCACTGGGCACATGTGTGTTTAACGGTGGTTGTTAGCCAGGCAATCCTGGGATATGAATGAATGAATGAATGAATGAATATGCTGTCGAGTTTGGTTGATGATCATTTTTACACATTTTTTTGTGCACATGGAAGCAGGCCAGAACCATCACTAGTACTAGTTGTAGTATAATGTTTCCTCGCCATCCCCATCTGTGCAGCCACAGGTACGCTGGCCCGCATGCCATGAGGATGTCCATTGTGTGTAGCTTGTAACATGTGTCAGCAGCAGGATGCTCACAGTGGCACGCTTTTTTATCTACTGCCACACATGCAGTGGACACCAGGTTATAGCAGCCTCCAGTGTCATTTAGTACATCATCTCACATCTTTCCCCAAGTGTGGAGTATCCATGAGGGACACAATGGTGTCGACCTCTCGCTCTCTCAGTGCTCCTCTTCAGTAACCCCACATTTGGTACTAAATAACTCTTTGCTTAGTAAAACAATTGTGTTACCTGCTGCGGGTTGTTGTGAACATAGCGGGCGATGAACCGAGTAATCGGGTGGCGATGGTACTCCCAATGTTTAGGGACATAGTCCTCAGGTATGGGCTGTAGTTGAGCAGGCCCGATGAACACGTTGGCATAGAATACGATAAGGCTAACAGGAATCAGCCCCACCATGAAGTAGTAATGCGCCATATCTTTGAACTTGTGCCATTGCCATCTGTAATTGTAAACAATAGGAGAGGTTATGTTGACTTAAATTTAAAAGCTGCCGAAAAAGTTTGTAAGAAAAAAATATGAGTAAGCTTAGGAGAGCATCTTGTTTTGAAAGCAATGCAGATTTTAAATTACATACAGAAAACATGAAAGAAAATTGATTAGGTAATCACTAGCCTCGTACCTTGATGGTTGCAACGCAAATGTTTTGTGGTCACTTTTTAAGGCGTTGGTTGTAGAAAATGCTACATTTTGAGTCGTAAATGGTGTTTTTAAATGGTTTTTCACAAAATTTATGCCGAAAGATCGGCCGAGAGCACTCCAGGAAACCATTTTTATTTTGACTTTTTGGCTTATTTGAACAAATAATTGAAATAGGCATGTCGATCTTTAATCGATTAATCGGAAAATCGATTTTTTGAGGTCAGAAAATCGATTTTTTAGATCGATCTGACAGAGTGGATCGATTCACTGGATCGATTCTCGAACCCTGAGAATCGGACCGATTCACGATGTTGATATTGAGGTGCTAATATAGATCGTAGAAATGCAGTGTATTCCACGTAGAATCGATAATATTTCACGGGATTATCTATGGAATCGGTTTTCTAGATCGTTAAAGTATCTCTATGATGTAAAAGTTTACTTATCGAACAATAGTCTAGCAGTCTGTGCGAACTATAGTATGCGCAAATGTCGTGGCTTATTACGGTAGTTATGTTAGAAGTAACGTTATCATCCCTAAGCGCGCGAACAGGTTGACAACTGTCACCATCAGAATCGCGAATAAAAATCCTTAATAATCTAGTATATTCTATTATTATACTCTGTTGTAATGAGAGTTTTGGCGCCAACGCGAAGAAAACATGTTGCTTCATGGTATTATTTTCATTTTTGTATTTTGACTGTTAATGTGAAATAATAATGGTGGATTTTATTCGAAGTATTTGTGAGCGTAAATTTCCATGTTGTTTCCCAAACTCCATAGATGCCCCTATTAAAGTTTTCACCACGTTATTGGGGCAGAATGACTAAAATACACAAAAAATAGAAGGGAATCTAACCAAAAAAAAAACACTTCTGTGGTAAAATATGTAAGACGAGGCAGTATGGCCTCAATGGCATTAGCATAAGTACCAAGTTATAAGCCCAAAAACAAAAATTTATCCGGAATGTATAATAATTTTATTATACTTACTCGTACTTTATGGTGTTCTATGAACAGTGTACATTAAATTTGTTTTGTGATATATTTGCTCTGTATTTATAAGTAAAAAAGTGAGCTAAAGCATGTTTCCAGCAGGTGATCATTTAATTATTAACCTCTTTATCATTAAATCGTAATATAATTTTTAACCGACTTCCAAAAAGGAGGAGGTATGTAATATGTAAGTATATATATTTTGTATCTTGATCGATATTTTTGTTTCACCGGAAACTAGTAGTTGTTCTTGCAATGAATACTTATTCAATTTAAAAATCGTTTTGCAGCAGAATAGATCGAATCGATATCGATTCGATCTGTTTCGCTGCAAATAAAAATAAAAATCTTTTTAAATTGAATAGTAGGCATACATTTGTCCTCGAGAATCTAACCATATAAAAGATCGAATCGGTTTAAAAAAATACTTTTTTTTTTAGAAACCGAATCGATTAATCGAAGATCGATCTTCCAGAGGCCGATTTAATCGAGAATCGATTCAGTGGACTTCGATTCGAATCGATTCAAAAATCGATTTTTTTCAGAAAGAATCGACATGCCTAAATTGAAAGTTGATAGAATGTCAGATTAGATTGACAGCAATGACAGCAGACAATCACATTTTTTAGTTTGTTTATTTATTTTGTGACCGTGGATTCACAGTCTTTCAGTCAGAATAATACTCTTTAAATTAAGTAGGTAACGACAAACAAGTCATAGTCAAAGTTAAGCAAAGTAGGTCACGATCAATTCAACTTAAGTCTATTAGAGGATTCTGTGAAGTATTGGAACAATCATGATAATTCATATTATTACCTTATTAATATATCACTTGCCTACACTTAGTACGTTCAAGAACAAATAATAAACAATAATGCCCACGAAATAACATAATATAACATAAGGCGTCATGTTATTCACGTTGGCGGCAGAAATTTAATTTAGTTGATTGTTTTATCCGATTAACACTGTCAGTGTCAGCTGATTCTCTAACAAGATCGTGGCGGAAATCACACAACTACAGTGACTACAACACTAATTAGTATAATTTTTTATTTTCGGTTTGACGTAATTTGACTGTTCGTCCCATTCGTCCGCTCGATTATGGCGCGAGTTTTCAGTTTTCATTTAGATTGGAGATGGAGGCTCCTTTGCTTTGCAAAGTTTGCAATTTTATTTATTTACACGAATTAAATAGAGCATAGGAAGTTTAAACACTGTCTTCCCGTGAACATGGTGCATGTAACTGCGCCGAAATATCGGGAGCTCCTTCCACAACCTTACCACGGTAAATATCCCGTAAATAATCATTTAACTTTATAGGAAGTTTATTACGAAACTTGCGTAAATTAAAAATTCATGAAACATGAAGGTATTTGTAGCCAGTGGATACGTAGATAAGATACATATATGTTTACAGATCCAAAAATTTAAAATTTAAATATGTGAGTAATACCTACTTATAATATGTAGCTACTTTCTAGAGCTATGATATACTTACAGTACGTATATATATCAGCAAAACAATCACAAAACCACCTGTTGATGGTGTTTTTATAGTATCAACACAACTCTGCATTGTCACTCGAACTTATTGATTTTCCCAGTGAGCATGCTCGGATGCTCGGGCAGTGTGCTTACGACGGAGTTTTGATAAGCCCTGCAATCGACACCCACTCATTGTACGATTCGCTGACATACACCATAATGTTAATAACACAGTTTTAAAGAGTTTCTGGTTAACAATAAATGGTTTTAAAACAATGAGCTAAGTGAAAAGTGACAGCGGAGATGGAAGAACTTCTTCAAGATATTTTCAAGGAAGCGACTGGGCCGAAGTTGACGGCTTTGAGAAAAGCATGTCAAGATGCATTAGGTAAGTAGGTTCTTAACTACTACTGCAATAAGATAAATATGCGTGCTACCTACTGTTTAGTTCCTTGCCACCAAACTATTTATTTTTAAAACGAAATCCCATATTTTAAGGTGGGTAAAATTGTTATCAATAAAAATCTGCGCATAAGGCACATTTTCTTTATGAGTCATCCTGAAAGCTCTCACACTCTTGAAAATGTCATGACATACATAATGGCTTAAGTATTTTATTGTCGTGGATATTATGTTATCTACTGAGAGTTTTGTGCTAACAGACAGGCTCTACATATTAGTGATCTATCCAAAACATTTCAAGGCTTAGAATTCAATAGAATTATTTATTTATTTAGTATTATACTTTACAGTTATGTACCATGGCACTTACTTAAAATACGAATTTATAAATTAATAAATTAAGTAATAAATATTTACAATAAGTTAATAAAAACGGCATAAAAATTTAAACTACAACACAATAATATAAACAATTTAAAAATAGTGTTCCCCTCACTAATCATGTTTTTTTTTTTCTAAATAACGACCATTTATCAGCGAATATGTCAAATTGCAGAATTACTTTGCGTGCAAGAGAGCAATGCGCGTCGTCCGTCATACGAGCTGCGGCGCGCATGCCTGCTGCCACTGCAGGTCGCACTAGAGACGAAACGCTCCAGGCTGGTCAGTTTCGCGCTACAGGGATTCCATGTAAGTAAGATAAAAGCATACTTGTAGTAAACAAAGGAATAAAACCCATAATCCTTCGGCTTATGATAAGATCTAGACACTATATTATGTTGAAAATGTATGTCAGGACTTATCGCGCGTTATTTAATTAAGGTAAAAAAGTTACGAGTTAGGTACCTATTTTATCGCGCATTAATTCAGTAAGGTAAAAATAGATCCCGATTTTATCGTGCATGATTTTATTAAGGTAAAAATAGGTAGGTAATGTGCGATAAGTCCCGACAGACATTTAAAAAATTTTGTTCAAATCGCGAAAGTTTAAATCTTAATTATGATAAGTAGTTCATATTTTTATAATTCGTTTTTATGTTATTTTCTACAAATAACCATAGACAATATGTATAAATACCGTACTGTTTAACTTTTAATATCGGGAGCTCCATCTTCAACCTTATTACGGTAAATATCCCGTCAATCGACAACCTTTTTCAATTTAAAGTTAAATGATTATTTACGGGATATTTACTGTGGTAAGGTTGTGGAAGGAGCTCCCGATATTTCGGCGCAGTTACATGCACCATGTTCACGGGAAGACTTCCACAACCTTACCACGGTAAATATCCCGTAAATAATCATTTAACTTTAGTGAACAACCGTGATAGTTTAAAACAGTCTTTTTCAATTTGTTAAAAACTCAACTCAGAACCTTCTTGGTGTACTTTTTTTTATTTACTTTGGGAATGATCTTGATTGGGATTGCTGAAGTTATTCAGGATCAGCTTCTACACACTGCCACTTTGTGTTTATTGTTTACCTACAGAAAATCCTTCGCGACGACCGCTTCCACCGCGGGATCGAACCGGAAGACGACTCGCTATGGATGCCCTCGCAGCTGCTGTGCGCCACTGCCTCCGTCATGTACCACTTGCCGGATACACAGGTAACAGTGTGGAGAACTGGAGAAGAAGGAATTATGGAGCATTGAGAAGTTCACACAGTGTAATGGTTTATTGTTGAAAAACTAGTCACGAAAAAAGCCTAGGTTACCTTACCTCTAAGGGTTTTTCTGGCGCTGGTATGGTAACCAAATGGCATTTAGTTCCCAGCACCAGATAAAATCAAAGATTATTTTTTAACTTGGGTACTCCGCATCTATAAGGTAAAAAAAAAATCGTGACGGAGAAAACCTAAGGAGTATGGCACAATTTCAGAAGTGGGATTGGAAAATTGGGCACTACTTATGTCCACAATATTTCTTTCATTTGACAATTCCATTCTTTGTAATTATGTTATAGTTTCATCACTACCGACAGAATATAAAATTATCAATTAATAAAACAGACTCCAAAATTAGTAAATACTTACACAATTTCGTTTAATTGGATGACATATTTTTTCAGTTATTTATTTTGATTAAAAAACCAAACAACCAAACAAACGATTTTGATGAAATTTCTATGGGACCATCCATGAAAGTATATACCCTCGAAAAAAAAGTTTTTTTCCTTTTATAAATGACATACTTAGTTCTGAGGTACATTAAAAAAAACAACCGAATTGAGAACCCCTCCTTTTTTTGAAGTCCGATAAAAATTGAGTTTATTTTGCAAATAGGTACAAATCTTCCGCATGTACCTGTCCCTGGCTCTGTCCCCGCGGCGTACGTTGAACGGGCGTCTGTGCGTGTGGGCGTGCGGCCGCTGCGGCGAGGCAGCTGCCGGCGCGCCGCACGTGGCCGCAGCGGCACGCGCCGCCGCTGCGCAAGCACTGCGAGCTTACTGTGCTCAGCTGGGTGAGAACCGAATACTGGTGTAAATAATCCAGTCAAGTAATTAGCTTCGTGGTGTAGATCAGTAGGAACTAGTTTATCTCTCTCTCTCCCCTGTTCTGTTCCCATCCCATTTTTATCGCACTTCCACCTCGCTACCGTCCCGGTTCCGCCTCCGATCCAATCCTTGCTTGCCCCAGTCCCGTTTATATTTTATTCTCATCATTTTCTTCTCCACCCCCTTCCCGCTCCCATTCTGTGCTCGTATTTACTCCCGCACCACTGCCGTGTAATGGCGGCTCCACATTAGTGCCGTGAAGCTCCGAGAACAAGCGTGAACGTGAATGTGGAGGGTTTTCGCGGGGTTCACGCGCGTTCACGCCTGTTCCCCGATCAGAGTCGGTATTTTGTCCCGCGACAAAGAGTTCGCGGCCCCTTCGCGCGGCGTTCACGCGTACACATCCACATTCACGGCCCCGCGCCAGTTTACTTCTTGTTTACTCCGGTCTATAAAGACGTACGGACGTCATCTACCATCTTCTTTTTTTCCAACGCTTTTTAATAACTTTCTTGTTTTGGACGTCTAAATAGTAATATGTTGCCACAGCAAACAAAGTTATTGCAGCAGCAGATTCTACGTCCATTTCGCGGCGGGTTTCACGAACGACTGTGAGCATCCCGTGAATGTGGAGGGCACGACTTGTGCCGAGAATTCACGCTGTGAATTCGCGCGTCAATTCACGGCACTAATGTGGAGCCGCCATAAGTGTGTAGATTCACTTCAGTATCCTTATATCAAACCAAATCCATTACAAACAACTGTTCACAAGTATGAGGTAAGGTTAGTTTTCTGTTATCAACTTTTTATTTTCACAACATTATGTATAGCCTGTACAACACAATATTAGATCTACGTAAGTATTTATTATAATATGTAGGGACTATCGCAACCTATCACCAACAATGATGTTACGAGTAAGTATATATATATATAATCTCATTGATCATCAAGCTCCTAACGGTGTATTCAGTCAGTCTTTATCCAGATTAGGTGTTTTTACCATCTTCGATGACGCCGTAACTTAGAACATCAGACGGATTTTGATGGAGCCTGTTTTGTGTATAAAAATAATTGTACACACATTGAGTTAAGGCCCAAGCCGCCTGCCAAGCGTGGGGATTATGGCAACACCCCTCTCTATGAGGGAGGCCTTGTCCAACAGTGGAAATTAATTGGCTGATGATGTGTGTATGTGTGTGATGTGAGTTAAGCGTGAAAAATGAAAATGCGTCATAATATTTAACTAAACCTAAGTTACTTTAAATAGCTACCGTCTGTATTGGAAGCATATTATATAAGATATTTACAGTATGTCTTGGTAGCATTATGACACTAATACCCATAGCAAAAAATATTAAATAATATCTTACCAAATGTTCTAGACTAGACGCTAAGAGCTGTAGATACGTACATCACAAGTGATGTAAGCCTACATATTTTTTTATTTTAGTTTTTGCACGTAGGTATAGTACTCGTATATAATGGATATTGCCTCCAGTAAGTATTTATTTTCTAACTTGGTTTCTTTACAAATATTTTGATTGCAGACGAAGAATGCCTAGAGCTTCTGTCAGAAGGCTCTCCGCTCGGCAGGAACCACATCGTAGCAGTGGGCTGCTACAGCGAAGTCATACCAGTTATACAATATCTCTGTGGACGACTATCTGAAACCCAGATGTAAGTAGAAAGTCCGTCTTCGTTAGTTTAACAAATTCTGCCCACAGCTGGAAGTCATCTCCATCCCTTCTTCTAGATATCTTGATCTTTTGCCAAATCCCACCAATCCAGTCAGAAAACGTCAAAATCATCCCACAAGCGTTTTTAAGGCCTTCTTAATAAGTGCTGCTGTTAGATACGATATAATGATCTTGGCGAGCATAATTGAACTTAATTACAACACAAAAAACATAAAATTGTTTACAAATGATTTCGATCATAAAATATGCTCTACATGGTGAGAAACTAACCTCCTGACCAAGGTGACTTGCTGGTTGCCAACAATGTAGACAGTGGTTCGCCACCAAATTTATATTGACCACAAGCTTATAACACCGGGCGGGCGTGCGTTGGCGACCGCGGTCAGATCCCCCTGTGTATAGAAGCTTTAAAGTTTAACAGTTTAGGTGTAAGGCTGAAGACTGTAACAAAACGGTGACATTAAATAGTTGATTGAATCAGGCGTTACTTTGCGGAAGTCCATTTTCAAAACTGTTTTGATGATGAATTTCTAGTGTAATTCCGCTTCTACGTCGCTTCAAGTACAATAAGGAATTTGTGATAAATATTTGTTGGTAATGTTAATTTTATTGAGTTTAATTTTGCCTAACCTGATATAAAATATTAATTACATAAATTGAAAATTAACGTAACCTGAAACAAAAAGTAATTAATTCTGAATTATTTTTAATTATAAAATTATTAAAGTAATCTGAAACAAAAATTAATTAATTCTGAAACATAAAATATATATTAATTGGAATTACATGTATTTTAATTGAATTTAAAAAAGTAATAAATTATACCCGTTTCCTTAGTGCACTTTGTCGACACGTGTTTCGCCTCTTCACGAGGCATCCTCAGGACGTGTTGACTCGTCGAGCGCTTGGCCGAGAATGAGATAATAGAAACTGTTTTCTCGGCCAAGCGCTCGACGAGTCAACACGTCCTGAGGATGCCTCGTGAAGAGGCGAAACACGTGTCGACAAAGTGCACTAAGGAAACGGGTATAATTTATTACTTTTTTAAATTCAATTAAAATACATGTAATTCCAATTAATATATATTTTATGTTTCAGAATTAATTAATTTTTGTTTCAGATTACTTTAATAATTTTATAATTAAAAATAATTCAGAATTAATTACTTTTTGTTTCAGGTTACGTTAATTTTCAATTTATGTAATTAATATTTTATATCAGGTTAGGCAAAATTAAACTCAATAAAATTAACATTACCAACAAATATTTATCACAAATTCCTTATTGTACTTGAAGCGACGTAGAAGCGGAATTACACTAGAAATTCATCATCAAAACAGTTTTTTAAAACGGTGACAGATCCTTCTTCTTTTCCGGAGCGTAAACCTGTTCGTTGCAAGTTTGAATCTTGCCAGTCTCTAAGTAAAGTCTCTAAGTCTCTCAGTAAATTATCTTCTTTCTAGGACTCCAAAACAGAACCCCCTGGCCCTCTACTTCCTAGAATGTCTGCTAACTCTGATGTCAAGTCTGTCAGAGCGAGTGAGTGGCAACTCGCACTTCACTACGTTCTTGTGGCAAAAGTTCTGTCCTTCGCTGATATCCTTTCTTGGCACACCGAGAGTCGACAAGAATATCAAATCAAGGTAAGCTACATTCTGGTTGTTACTATAATATTTTTTGTAAATCCACTTTAGGTTTTTTCAAATTAAAATTATACAAATACTCGAAGGACCAATGTTGGTCTTAATAAAAGGTTGGTTAAGGTTGGTATAAATGGTTTTTCTCAAATTTTCAGAGAGCACGATGGTCACCTGGTAGATGATTCAGGACGAGGATCAGGTGCTCTCAACTCAGCACCAAGTTTCAACGGCAAGCAAGCTAAAGCTATTTATAGGTAATTAAATGTTCGCTGAATTATTAAGGTTTGCAAACATAAAGTTTAAGTGGCTTTCTTTGTTATGTTAAGTTTCTAAGTATGTTATTTAAAGGCCTTACTTAGCATCTAATATAACATAAGTTTGACCTGCCCAATCTTGAAAAGTAAACCTTTAAGTTTTGTTATCCTTAAGTTTCACATAATTAAGGACATGAAAAATTTGGCACGGAGTTGCCTTGCCACTGTTTGATTCTCTAAAAATAATAAATATACTGTAAGCTATCACCAACTTGTCAAGTACAAGTTGGTGGTGGCTTACAGTATTTTTATTATTTTTAGAGAATCAAACGGTTTAACAAGTTGGTAATGGCTTAAAGTATTTTTATTATTTTTCGAGAATCAAACAGTGTCAACTCTGTGCCAAATAAAACCGCTGTGTGAATAATTCGAGATGGCAGGAGGCTCCAACTATTAGTATTTAAGTATTTACTGGGCACTTACTAATTTATTGCTGACTCACTGCTTTGTGTCAAAGCCTGGTAATCTCAAAGTTGTATTCTAGATACTCCTAAAACAAGACTGCCAGGGTTTCTATTATATATGCATTATGTGCATGTTTTCTTCGTCTTCATAGATACTAAAAAAATCTATCTTTACGTTTTTTTTACAGCATAGCCAACCAACTAGTCCGCTTAGTGGGTTCCACTTCGAACCTTCGACCAGTCCTCGAGGCCCTCTACCACAGGATGCTTCTCTACCCTCCCGTGTCACATAGAATGGAACCACTGAGGAGTGCTAGGGAACTGTTGCAGAACCCCAAGAGACTGTGCCAATTGGTTCTCATGAAGAGAACTGATCACCAAGAAAGGCATAGCGATGATATGGCCATCATTAGACTGTAAGTATTACACACTTTTAAAAGGATCTCGAAACATCAACAAACACCATGTAAACAATACGTATTCGAGCACTTACATCAAACACATGTTTGATGTAAGTGTGTATCACTGCAAACTGATATACATAGAACCCACATATCTATTTACACACATCACACACCATCAGCCAATTAACGTCCACTGTTGGACAAGGCCTCCCTCATAGAGAGGGGTGTTGCCATAATCTCCACGCTTGGCAAGCGACTTGGGGATCGCAGTACGTTCACCGTGTACTAATAGGACGCTGCTGCCCACCCTCCGGTGGTTCTGGTCGCAGTTTTAGGACATTCCCGGGTCCAGTCCATATCTATTTGATCTTTTTTTAATTTCTAGGATAATGGACGGCATAGAGGAATGTGGCCGCAGCGGCAACCCGGAAGTGGTAGCAGCAGCGGTCGAGTGTGTGGTCTCTCTACTCGATGCTCTAGAAAAACTCTGCTCAGGCAATGTGGAGTACATTCCACCAGATATCGCCTCACTCATACTAACGTACTGGCCTAAGCTACATGATGCAGACTATACTGGCCCGCTTACGTACCAGACATTGGCAAGACTACCCAGCCCTTATCGGTATGAATTGAAATAGAGAGAAAATATTTATAACAAAACAAATAATACTGCTTCAAAAAAGTAATACATAGTGATTTGTTTAAATAACTATTATGATATTTTAACGTTTTACAGAGATGTGGTCGCAGTTCTACAAAGTTCTGAAAGTAAAGATCATGATTCATCAGGTAAACGACAACAAATTGTAAACGTGTGTTAACTTATTTTTTTGTGGCTGTAAATAATGAAACGCTGCATAAAAAATTAATGCAATTGTAATTTTCCAGACACATCTGGTCCAGAAAACGTAACTTCAGGCAGTGACGGAGAGGCTGATTCTGACGCTGACAATGTATTTCTACCTTCAAGAGCTAATAATCCTACAAGTAGTGACACTGAAAAGGATTCTATTAGCGAGAAAACTAAAGCTATTCCAAAGACTTTGAATCTCGGCAGGTTCGACACAAAATTTATTTGAAACTTTAGAAATTAAGGTATTGTTTTCCTTCATTAAAAAATATCTTCCATTGTGTATCTAATTTCAGATGCACGATCACAGAGTGCAATGTGGATTTGGAGAGACACAATGCCAGGCAATTCGTTAAAACACTGCAGCACTCTTTGCTCCCTAAGCTTCTCAACCTCAGAACTTGTATTGAAGTAAGTACAAGTTTGTAAATAAAATATTTTATTTTAAATTGTTTTCATATACTTATTTCTTAGTTACAAATAGAGCCATTTTGTTAAATTTAATAAAACAACAAGTAAGTACTAAAACGTATTTTGATGTCATAAATCTCCCAGTTTAGTTCATAGAGCGTTACTCTAGTAATTTTGCATTACAATGTTATCAAGAAGTATATTATTAATCAAACAATTCTTCCCGCAGCTTCATAGGCTAAATATTTTTGCCGAGAGTTGGTAATTATTATTTGTCTTGATTGGCCCTTGTCATATTCCTCACTGATACAATAAGTATTGACTTATGAATGCAATGTTTAATTTATTTCCGTAGTTATTTCAAAATACTCACTTCTACATAGGTGGACGAGGCAATGCAAGAGTTTGCGTCTAAATGCTGCCAGCACAACGCAGCCCAGCCACCAACAACGGCATGTATAATGAATGCTGATGGAGTCTACCTCGCTACATACGCAGCTCTACTGCTGACTTTAAAGCAGAGGCGAACCAACTTCTATAATGAATGTGCTGTGAGTTCGACAGACATATTGTAAGGTTTTCTAGTCCTCTTTTATCCTTTCCTATTCACTGCGTGAACTCTGAGCCGACGACTGGAAGAAGATAGCACAGGATCTTATGAATGATTTGCGTACTATTTTATTAACTGCGTTCTACTATTCTAGTTAAATGAAATGCATGGTGCAAATAAAGTAATTTGTATATTATTTTTGTAGATTAAAATGTAAATATTTAATATTTTACAGAAGGTCCAAGTATCATTAACAGAAGACGAATTCGTAGAAGAAGTGCAAGGAAGCGGGGTTCTCGTGTATTTATCAGCGACGTGGCTTAGGGAGCTGTACCAGCAAGTGTTAGCCAATGATTTGCTAAAAGAAGCACCCGTGTCTGATCATCCGCTCATACATTTGCTATCTGGTAAGCATTATTTACCTAAATTACTTTAAAAACCTATTTAAATGCTATTCATAAAACGATATTATGTGTAGATGTAATGTGAGCGTATTGGCAAGTACTTGTAAATTACTATCATTGAGTATTCTAACCATATGGCTACGTTATTTATTAAAACAAGCGTATCATTTATCTAAACTCGACCTACTACGAGCAAAAAATAAAGTATGTATATCGACTAAGTAAACCTGTAAACTAGTAAAATATGAATGTACCTCTGATTGTACCTCGATGATCCAATGATATTCACTGCTATTTGAATCTGCTGACCGAACATTGAGTTTAGATCTGTAGTGTTCTTTTTTTTCTAGATCTTGGCGGCTTAGATCAGAGTCCAGTGATGTCCGACTGGCAGAAGTTGAAAGAAGTTTCGATGTTGTACCACACCACTGACGACTCTCCGCAACTTCAGGCTAGCTTGCGATGGGCTAGAAGGTGAACATTGATAAAAATACTGAATTTGCATCAAAGTAAATAAAAAAATGTTCTTCTCATTTTTGTTTATGTTATACTCGTATATCTGGACTGTTTTTAGAATACTAACATGCATCTGGGACTCAATGGTGACAGTTCTAAGTGTGCCTCTGACAGGATATAAAAACAAAAAGCAGAAATTGCATGGAATGATTTCAAAGAAGATGAACACGTTCGGTAAACAAAAGAGGATCGCTTGGGAGGGATTGACGATTCAATGCCTTGAGGGACTTCATAAGGTATATTTTAATAACTTCGTAATATTCAGGATATTAATATAATTTTTACTGTCTGTAATATAAGAATTTTTAATATAATTAAATTTTAGGCAGCTCGGGTCAGTAACACGTTAAGTCTCCAAAGCCGATGCAGCAGCATCTTGGCGCTCCTAGCAAATTCAGCTATATCACAGCCTCCGCATGGGAAAATACTTTCGACGCACGCTTTATCTCTAGATATCTTGATAACAGGTTGGTTGGTGTCTTACATTACACTGTTGTGTGATTATTTGTGACCTCATTATAAGGTTGTGATATCTTTCAGGTGGTCTAGAGCTTGGCTCCAAAGCCCCAGAATGCTGGGAGCACATATTCTCTGCCTGCCAATACGTATCGAGCTTTGAACACGCTTTGTTCGGGCAGCAAGGCAACAATGCGACGCCCATAGTCACCATGCAAACTGGCAGGAATAAAACAGTTTCTATACTGCAAACAGATGCCAAACTTGGTTTAGATGGCAAAGAGGATGAGACATGGTATATACCTATATATTTAATAATGTGTTGATGTAGTATTAGATGATGATGGTGGTGATGACTTATAATTAATACAGGCTAGAAAGATGCTTCAATCATAATATATTATAAGCTCTGCTTAGTTTGGGGTCATATGACCGTGTGTGCAAAAAAAAAGAAAGATAAATATTTATTTTATTTATATATGTTAATTGTAGTCTTTTTTCGCTAGTGTGGATGTCTTCAACTTTCTACAACCAGTGATGGAAACGAATATGAACCTCGACATGTCTGTCTCTAAAATTGTTGAAACCTGTCGCCAAGAGGTAAGAAAGAAGCAATTTTTTGCGAATGCTTAGCATACCTACTCTAAGGTTGCCTGAAAGAGATCGCTCTTAGCGATAAGGACGCCGATTGTTACGCTAGTTTTTTTAAAGCTATTTTATCGTGTAATATGTGATTTGTGGTGTGAACAATATAGAGTTTATCTATCTATCTATCTACTCACCCATGTATTTTTTTTTTTGCAAAGGATGAGCTTGGTCCTTTGAATTTTGAAAGTAACGCACCTTTTACTTATTTATATTATCTTCAAGTGTCACCAGGAACCTTTATATGAACTTAGTAAATATTACAAAGGAAAATATGCAACTAATATATAACTATTTTGCTTTGCTTTAATCAGGGTGGTAACATAATATCGGGAGCTGGCGCGGCCCGAGTCTGCTGCGCATTATCTGCTGCAGCTGACACTCTGTTTACTCGACTGGCTGCTACGACCACGCTACCGACACTGAAGGCAGCTCTACAGAGATTAGTGGGACATCAACATAGGCTGGTAACTAATTTTTGCATTGAAGTGTTGTTCCTCACTTTAGTTAACTAAAATTTTATTATTTTATTTAGGACTTGCTACTTAAATGTATTTATTGTCTGTAACATTTTTATAGTAAATCCTAAAGTGTGGAACGACATTATCCCTACCATATTATAAATGTGTAGATCAAATACCTTCACACATGACTTCTAACTAAGTAGAAGCAATACCAGATATCGGTTTAACTTGCAAAAAAAATCCCGTTTGCGTGATTCAGGTAAAGTGTCGTATTTACCTATAATAGACGCACTTTTCATATTTGTGAAACTACGATCCATTTACACTCATTATTTTAGGAATTATTGAATACCTTATTACGTTTTTAATAATATTATTCGTAAAGTTTAAGCAAATTTAATTTTTTTTCGCAAAACATCGTTTTAGTACGCAATCTATTTTCAAACTATGGAACTACAAATCTGACGGCTGTCAGTTTGTT
Source organism: Agriopis leucophaearia (assembly GCA_949125355.1). Lineage (NCBI taxonomy): Eukaryota > Metazoa > Arthropoda > Insecta > Lepidoptera > Geometridae > Agriopis > Agriopis leucophaearia. Next base: position 4,870,931 of record OX421276.1, on the reverse strand, counting down.
TGTTTGTCCGAGCACATCTTTTAAACTACTAGAAGGATTTCAAAGCAGTTTCCATGAATATGCTTATAAAATACCTGATTGAAACATAGGCTATATTAATTTATGATAATAAATAGTAAAAACTTTTTTTTTTAATAATTATTTATAACGCCATCTAGCTTATTTTATAGTAATGTTGTCGTAATGACAGACTTCTACTCGCAGACATGGTAGGTAGGAAGACTGAAGCGGCTGTTGCCATATAATCTATATGTAAATAAAAATATAGATATTTGCCAAAAGAACCAGAGTCACCGACATAGCTATTAAAATCTGCAAGTTAAAGTGGCAATGGGCAGGCCACATCGCTCGAAGAACTGTTAACCGATGGGGAAGTAGGTAAGGTTCTTGAGTGGAGACCGCGAACCGGAAGACGCAGCGTAGGTAGGCCTCCCACTAGATGGACCGACGACATTGTGAGAGTCGCGGGCATCCAGTGGATGCAGATGGCAGGATGTCGTTCAGTGTGGAGGTTAAAGGGGGAGGCCTATGTTCAGCAGTGGACGTCTTCTGGCTGATGATGATGATGAAATAAAAACGAATAGCCGAAATGTATGTACCCGCATAACTTCCGATAGACTGCACCAAATAGTTTTTTTTTGTGTTTGTAATTTTCAGGACAGCCAACTGCTTTTGAAGAGGTTTTACAGTTTATTATGGCGTAATTCAAAGTACGTTTATTTTTGTATTGACTTCTGACGTGCTAATATACCAAGTCGACGGAGATTAAAATGAATACATTTTTTTGCCAGGATCAAACTTAACACCAATAACAGACACGCAAAGTAGGTGAACTCGCGGCATCTGATCTGTTACTGATCTATGATTAGCAGCTATTTTGGATGTTATGGTGGTGAACGAAAGCGGTTTAGTTGTTGGAAGGGGCGAGGCGCAGAAGGCGGGCAAAAATTATTTAGACATCATTGATTGGCAGTCTTTACGCGGAGTAATGTTAAATAACAGCGATTAATTATAGATACCGCTCTATGCTTCCTACTTACTATTTACTAATAATTCAATAATAACGTTTGTCATGCATGACATTTCGCTTGACTTATACCAATTTTTTTCCTTATTGGCTCCATGGCTCCACACTTCCAACGTATTTAACCAGTGAAAGTAATATATTATTTGCTTGAAATATATTTGAAACTATGGACATGTCGGGATACCTGTATCGAGTCAGATTAAAACTAGACTAAAATCATACTATGACGATAGTATGACAATCCGCATTAAAATGGAGAGCAATAAATCAACAATCATGTCATATGTGTAGGTATTATCTATAAAATATTCAGTATAAATAATCCGATGGATTTGTGCCTATTTAAAGTTCCGTTCGTGTTCGTTAGTGTAACATTTATATTTGGATATGTCAGTCTAATCGTCCACCCACTAATTACTTTGCGCTACGCGTACGAAGTCGCGGGCATTAGCTAGTATATAATAATTGCTTTCGAGTTAGTAAAGGATAGTAAAGGATTAATAAAGGATTTGCGTACTTTTCTGTCAGCCTTTATCTCCGTATTCATTGAAATATTACCTAATATCCTCTTTTATATTATCCATCGACAATTTAGGCTGCCCTGTCCTGAAACCTACCATAGCTTCTATTTTTTTTATTACATGATTTATAACACTGAAGAATTTTGTAAGAATTTTGAGGATCAATAACATCTCGTATAAAAATATCGACTTGTACATATATCATTATTTAATTTATCTTATCCCAGCTCTTCACCTCATGGGATTCAGACGTAGCCAACTACAACACTGTGTGGTGGCGGAGGGGGGGAACAAAGGGTAACAGTGGGGGAGGGGAAGCAGCAAGAGCTCTATGCAGAGCTGGAGATGTAGCGTTACGGTGTTTACGAGCCGCAAGGCCGTTGGCACATCGCATGGCGATATGGACCGTGGTGGGGCCGCATTTCATGCAGGTGAGTTGGACAATTTTCTAACGCTTAAGTAGCAGTAGCTATATTGATAAAAAAGTATTTGAATCATTGAAATCGTAGTAGATACCGAATTTACCACATCGCATACGGAATGTGGCAAAGAATAGTGACGGGACCTCATATCATGCAGGAGATTTAAATATTAAAAAACTAACAAAGTTTACAATATCAAGCTATTGTCCTAGCAGACGATATGATGACAGACATGATAGAGATAATGCAGAAATCTGTATTTATATGAAAACAGCTACTATTATTCTGTTATTGTTTCCTGAAATGCGTAAATATTTCGTTCTAAAGCAGCAGGCAGGGTTACCTATTTTTCTGCATCCTTATTAGATGACAATAAATAATTTTGTATTTTTTTTGTAATTTTTGTTCAACTCATAACTTTAGATAGATCTTCAACACGTGATTTATTATTTTCTAGGCCGCATGTCACAAGGACATTCAGATCTCAAGTCTGGCCATCCAATGTCTCCATGACTGCGCCACGGCTTTACTCAACCAGCAAGTTGAATTGCCACATTTCCATTTCAATGAAGCCCTCTTGAAGCCTTTTGAAAACCTTCTATGCTTAGAACTTTGCGATGATGATATTCAAGTAAGTCGGAAGCTGATTAAAAAACTTATTTTTTTTATAATGAAGTTGTCTGATTTGAAATATTTTTCAGGAGCAAATTATATCTTGCATTTGCGAGTTCGTCGAGACAAACAGAATGGAAATTAGGTCAGGTTGGCGGCCACTCTTTAACACTCTCCGTGCGGCCAACAACTCTAACCAATATTCAGCAATATTGGAAATATTTAAAGTCTTTCTTAGTACTGATAATACTTTAGTTTTTGCAAACGCTGCGCTCGACTGTATACTTTGTCTACTGAGCCATATCAAAGGACTGCATTACGATGAAACTCAGCCAACCGATGTAAAGCCGAAAAAAGTAACGACTCCAACACAGACTAAACCAAGCCTCAGCTTGAAATTCTCAAAGAATAGTAAATTCATACCTCTAAGTGAGGAAAAATCTGAGAAGGTTATCGTTGACATGTGCAGAGAAGCTTTGTATCATTTAGAAAACTGCGCAGATATTTTAACAATGATGTATAATATGCCAAAATGTCCTATATTCAACACAGGGAATAGAATCAAAGGCGATATGCCTCTTTCGGTTGTAGATCCAATAATCCCAAGCTTATCACTAGATATAACCAAGTATATAAACAATGAGCATTGTGATGAGGAACTCATTTCATATAGAAAACTGTCGACAACTTTGCCTCTTTCTAACACAACAAATACTTGTTTGCTGAAGTTAGATAAGCCAAGCAACATACTGAAAGTTTGGTATGTTCTTATTGAAGGACTAATATCGGCTACGGTCGTTTGCTCAAAAAAAAACCAACCAGCTGCTATGGAAACTTTGTTCAAGTTACTGAGAAACACGGTCGATGTGCCTGGAACGCATTTTGGCTTACATTGTATAAATCATCTCCTCTTACCAACAGTGCAGAATTGGCTTCGTCAGATATCCAACGTCAATACTCACTGGGACAGTATTATGCCAAATTTTAAACAATGCTGTGGACTGACTACAGATACCATTGTTATTTACCTACATCACTTACAACAAATTAATGTTGAAAGATCGACTATGGACGATAAAAATGAGGAAATTGAAATCGAACCTATCGAAAGTCTCGAAGCAACATTTGCTTTAAAGCAAATTATGCTAATTCTAGTCGAATGTATCGCACAACCACAAGAACCCATAGCTAGATTAGGAGCATCATGTATAAGACATATTATTTTGACATCAGGACATCTCTTAACGGATAATCAATGGGAAATCGTTTGCATAAGCCTACACAGAGCTTGTAACGTAAGTTTGACACCATTAAAACAGCTCACGTATGCTTTCAAAGAAAACTCTAACAGTTTTTATGGCGATTTAGCTATGGTAAAAGTGGCTGCTCGTAGAGATTGTTCTATCAACGACAACGTTAGATTACATGCGATGGCACAGCAAGTGTTTCTTACCGAACACTTAAAAGGGGAAGGGCCAGTGAAATTAACCCCTAAAAATTCATCCCAAAATTTAATGCTAATTGATGATAGAAGTTACATCTTCCTAATATATTTACAAGAATCTGTCAACTCGCTGAATCCTGAGTTGTACACCGTTAGAATTCCACACAGAGGTTTGATCGTTGGACTTTTAGCGCATCAAATTCTAGTACAAATAATAGCCACCGTTTTAATACAAGCTTCCTCAGATGTATTTCAAGGCATCAACAGCATTTTGTTTGAAAGCTTGAAAACTGGTGCCAATATTTGTAATCATAAGTTTTTCCTCAACAATAATAATACTGAGTTGTTACTGAAGTGCTTGGATTTATCATTCAGAAGGGCGATGCAGTTTGATTCAAGACCAGGTTTAAAGTTCCTAGTACAGAAAGTTTCCAATCTGGATCACGCTGCTAATCTCTACAAGCAAACAACGTCATCTTGGCTCATTAAAATTATTGCGTTAACAGACATATTCTTCAGTGGCGTTTATACATTTAAATTAGAAGCTGCAGATATTTCGATAATATTACACAATTATACAACTTCTCTGAATTTGACTCTAGAGTACGATCGGTTTGTTAACAAGATATTCGACTTGAAGAACACGTGGGAGTTGTTATGCTACAATTATGTGAAACATCTTATAGACCTTTCTGATTTTGATAATCCTGATGTAGTAAAAGAAAGATTATCGTACAGTTCTGTAGATTCAGATTCTTCTTCAAACCATTATGAAAAGTACTACGCAGAAGAAAGAAAAGAAGTCAAAGAAAATCCACAAAATATATTAAAAGAAGATGACCATTTGGAAGAAAATGTGGAAGATTTAGTTGATAAGCCAAAACCATTTACCTTTGCTGATTTCAAAACAAACCCTCAAATTTCTATAAGTGTTGAAGTTCATGAAAAAAACCAAGAAGGTAATGAGGAAACTGATGAAAGTGCTGAAACTACAAATGAACCCAGAGAAGTGATAATGAAAACACTTGAGTGCCCTGATGAAGAAGTGCGTCAATTAGATAGAGTCAATGATATTTCAGAAAAAGAAAAAAGATTCAGTGCCTCAGATATTCTAGATAAGCATTTAGAATCACGAAAAGTGAACATTAGTATAAGCGATGGCCAAGTGTATGATAAAGCGAAAAATACAGAACTATTGATTCCCCCTCAACCAGTCCCGCCGGAAATTGAACAACAGAGAGCACTTAGTATCAGTAAGGTAAGAACTATCTAAGCCTATTAATATATTTTGTTACACTCGTTTCTTAATGAAATCGTTAATTTTCAGGATATCGATGTGCAAAGGAGCTGCTTCCAGAATATTCTAATGGCATATCTTGAGCTGGTCCTAACGTTTTCCTTAGAAAGATTCCAACTGATCCAACCGGTGCTCCAAAGTGGATTTGTACAACTCGCTAAAACTGTAACAGACCCACAACTCCTCGAAAGAATCAATATATTTTTCGATAAAAAAGACTTATCTGAATTTAATTATAAGTAATCAATTAATTGTGATAATATAAACTCACTCTAATATTATATTCCTCAATTGTTCAGTGTTATGTGCAAAATAAAAATCATAATCTATTCAAATGTTCGTTTTAATAAATCTTTTCGCTTAAAGCATAAACAATCTCATAATTACAATCAAACATATAACAAGTTCTAACTAACGATTTATTTGGTATACAGACTACTTCATAATGTCTTTTGTTGGTAAAAATGCTTGCAGTCTTAGTTTAATGAAAAAAAAAACAATCTTGTTTTGTAGTTATAAAACTAGATGGCACGATGAACTCACAAATCATTAAAATATCTACAAAATTGTGCCTGACAATATTAAAGCAAACCAAAGCATTGTACTAATTATTCATTAGGATGGCACGAATTATTTGGTGTCTATAGATTTTACTTTATTTACAAAATAATTGTATCACATATCTATGTACAAAATATTTACAACATCAATAACTATAATACTATCTTAATATCGAAACAAGTAAGGACGTTACAAATGTTAAAATTGATAAGGTTACACTAACCGCACCTTGAATCACATACGTATGCACAGGAAGCGCGTAAGATAATGCACTAAGACCTAAATCACTAGTTATTAAAACACTCTGTCTGTTTATCATATCAGCAATCTTTTCCGCTTCTAAAACACACACTTTCATTTGCAAATCGGTCGGGTTTTCTAGAACAGTTTCTACTAAAATGAAAATTTCCATTTCTATAGTCAAATAGCCTCTGAGCGCGCATTCCGCTATCTTAACATGTCTATCGAGTGCCTTCATTATATTTTGAAGATTAATCACTGAAGCTGATATATTTGTTCCATACAAGGCTCTGTCAATTTGCTTCTGAGAATATAGGATCCGTACACCTCCACCGCATTTAGGGCAGCAAGCTCCTGGAGCAGTGAATCCTGCACAATTTGGTTTCTTCAAAGGCGGGCATTGAATTCTATCTATTATGCATTTAGGTTCCATCACGTTTGATATAGGTCCAACTGCATAACATGCTCCGTAGTAATCGATTGTAACATATTCCGCCCATGCTGCACATTCGGAATTATATGTGATGCCATTTACACCGCACACTGTGCCATTCTGAAAAAAAAAAAACATAATAATTTTAAAAAGACAAGACGAACAAGTTTTTCTTACCTAAATTTTCAGAATATTCCATTACAATATGTACTTTAGCTATTCAGTACTCACATTAGAACATCTCTTCAAGCACGGCCCCCAATATGCCATCCGCTTTCCTGCACTGTTGATCAGGTAGCAAGGATTGGCGTGTGTTCGTCCATCAGTGTCACAGATTGGCATCGATGGATAGTTTTCACAGTCATCAAATTTGTTCACTGGAACAAGAAAAATTATAAAACCTATATTCACTTGTAGATGAAGCGTTGCCTTTTGCGGCTTGATTTGAAAACAATAAGTGTTAACATCCCGCTTGTGCATTTCGTTCTTGCCAGCTTCTAACCGAGCCATTCCAGCTCCTTAAATTGTTACTGATTTTTCGTCTTTCATATTCTTGTTCTTAATTGATTTCTTTATCATAAGAAGGAGTAGCAAATTCGTTATTTTATTAGTGTTAAATACGACGAAAGAAAAAGGAGTATTACTACTCCTTTTTGTTTCGCCGTCTTTTTATCTTAGTAAATAGTTTGCATTCAACAGCTTGTCCTTGAGCTTCTCTCATCGTCGTCTCCATTCGCACCACTGGACCTATTGTGCGAGTGCCCTGATGCCACGTTCTGATATTTCAAGGGGCTGTTGTCTGCAATAGCTCGTGTAGGCTCTTGCATGGAGGAATTTACAATACATTCAAAGAGGCAAATCAGTACGGTACTCCTAGCTTCCAAATCAAATAAGAATAAGAAGTCGTATGATTACGGCAAAGGTACTGCGGGCAGGGGTACTGCAGCTTGGAGAGACAGACGTTGGCGACGGGCAGGCACTTGCGCCACGCCGTGCACTCCTCACCCGCGCCGCCACACGAACGTGCCGGTTGAAACTGGATTTCAGCATCCGTGGCGCCGGAACACCTGACAATATCAAAATTACAATCAAATAACCAACGAAGCATAAGTATCATTATATTCATCCCGTTATCATTTAAAGTAGAGCTTTGAGTATTGCCAACAAAATCCCTACCATATTATAAATGTGTAGATCAAATACCTTCACACATGACTTCTAACTAAGTAGAAGCAATACCAGATATCGGTTTAACTTGCAAAAAAAAACCCGTTTGCGTGATTCAGGTAAAGTGTCGTATTTACCTATAATAGACGCACTTTTCATATTTGTGAAACTACGATCCATTTACACTCATTATTTTAGGAATTATTGAATACCTTATTACGTTTTTAATAATATTATTCGTAAAGTTTAAGCAAATTTTCAATTTTTTCGCAAAACATCGTTTTAGTACGCAATCTATTTTCAAACTATGGAACTTCAAATCTGACGGCTGTCAGTTTGTTTGTTTGTCCGCGCACATCTTTTAAACTACTAGAAGGATTTCAAAGCAGTTTCCATGAATATGCTTATAAAATACCTGATTGAAACATAGGCTATATTAATTTATGATAATAAATAGTAAAAAAAAATTTTTTTAACAATTATTTATAACGCCATCTAGCTTATTTTATAGTAATGTTGTCGTAATGACAGACTTCTACTCGCAGACATGGTAGGTAGGAAGACTGAAGCGGCTATTGCCATATAATCTATATGTAAATAAAAATATAGATATTCGCCAAAGAACCAGAGTCACCGACATAGCTATTAAAATCTGCAAGTTGAAGTGGCAATGGGCAGGCCACATCGCTCGAAGAACTGTTAACCGATGGGGAAGTAGGTAAGGTTCTTGAGTGGAGACCGCGAACCGGAAGACGCAGCGTAGGTAGGCCTCCCACTAGATGGACCGACGACATTGTGAGAGTCGCGGGCATCCAGTGGATGCAGATGGCAGGATGTCGTTCAGTGTGGAGGTTAAAGGGGGAGGCCTATGTTCAGCAGTGGACGTCTTCTGGCTGATGATGATGATGAAATAAAAACGAATAGCCGAAATGTATGTACCCGCATAACTTCCGATAGACTGCACCAAATAGTTTTTTTGTGTTTGTTATTTTCAGGACAGCCAACTGCTTTTGAAGAGGTTTTACAGTTTATTATGGCGTAATTTAAAGTACGTTTATTTTTGTATTGACTTCTGACGTGCTAATATACCAAGTCGACGGAGATTAAAATGAATACATTTTTTTGCCAGGATCAAACTTAACACCAATAACAGACACGCAAAGTAGGTGAACTCGCGGCATCTAATCTGTTACTGATCTATGATTAGCAGCTATTTTGGATGTTATGGTGGTGAACGAAAGCGGTTTAGTTGTTGGAAGGGTCGAGGCGCAGAAGGCGGGCAAAAATTATTTAGACATCATTGATTGGCAGTCTTTACGCGGAGTAATGTTAAATAACAGCGATTAATTATAGATACCGCTCCATGCTTCCTACTTACTATTTACTAATAATTCAATAATAACGTTTGTCATGCATGACATTTCGCTTGACTTATACCAATTTTTTTTCCTCATTGGCTCCATGGCTCCACACTTCCAACGTATTTAACCAGTGAAAGTAATATATTATTTGCTTGAAATATATTTGAAACTATGGACATGTCGGGATACCTGTATCGAGTCAGATTAAAACTAGACTAAAATCATACTATGACGATAGTATGACAATCCGCATTAAAATGGAGAGCAATAAATCTACAATCATGTCATATGTGTAGGTATTATCTATAAAATATTCAGTATAAATAATCCAATGGATTTGTGCCTATTTAAAGTTCCGTTCGTGTTCGTTAGTGTAACATTTATATTTGGATATGTCAGTCTAATCGTCCACCCACTAATTACTTTGCGCTACGCGTACGAAGTCGCGGGCATTAGCTAGTCTGAAATAAATCTCAACCGCTCACACGTATCGCATTATGCCATAATGCTCACATATCCCAGGACATATTATCTATTTATATTCAAACTAGCCGTCCGCCCCGGCTTCGCACGAGTGTAAGCTCGGCCTTCGGCCTCGCTACAAAATATAATATAGCCTATGTCACCCGGGGATAGTGTAGCTTCCCAACAGTGAAATAATTTTTCAAATCGGTTCAGTAGTTTCGGAGCCTATTCATTACAAACATACAAAAATAGGTACAAATCTTTCCTCTTTATAATATTAGTGTAGATAAAACAATAAAGTCACCGCTTTGTTAAGGATGATACCACGTTGATCACTGACCCTCATAACGCGTGCTCGTACGTACATACGATACCACGCAGGAGAACTAGCCCGTGTTGTTTCAGCGAAATAATCGCTGCGTTATATAGTTTCTCAGAAGTACGTACTTAGCGAGGCATGCGTTGGGGTAATGGTTGTTGATGGCGCGCACGGGCAGGTGGTGCGCGGGGCAATTGCACGGCAGTCCGGTGAGCAGAGCTGCGCGCCCGCATGCACGCCGTGCGCAAACACGCTCTCCCAGCACGCATGCACACTCGTTACACTCGATGTAGTACTTCTCACCTGGACAAGTATTTAGCAACTTACTAATGCATATTTTTTTATTAACAATTTATTTAATGAAATTCTCGGGTCTAGCCCGGACATTTGGTAGGCATTGGTGGAGCCGAAGCCAACACCAAGAGGCCCTGTTGAATATAAAAAATACAATTATGGAATATGTATAAAAAGGAATATGAAACTATTGTATAGTATAGGATTAAAAACGTCTGGGCTATTGAGGTGAACAACTTGTGGATGGAATAACAGATCTATAGAATGAGAAACGGCACCTGCCTTATCCTGTCTCATCTCAAAATATATTTAGGCAGGTGATGACTTGCCACCCACTGAATGGGCCCCCCATAAAGGCTGCCGTATCTTGGCACCGGAGGGGCAACATCGGCGTGGGTGGCTTAGGGTGTAGAGAGGTGTGCTGCACTTTCACTAAGAGCTACTCGCGGCGTTATGCCCTTTAACACTTCCACCCTGGAGCTTAGATTCTTAGCTCTTGCGGTTTCCACAATATTAACAATAATATTATTATTAACAATATTATTATCAACAACAATAGTATCAAACATCATTATCAGCAATGGCAACATTACCATCAACGTCATTGTCAACATTAACAAGGTAATTTTTGAAATTAATGCTATTATCAGTAATGACAACGTCATCATGAAGATTGTTATCAACAATAACATCATTTCTAAGTTTGGGCGGTTCAAAAAAGAAACAAAATTTTGCTCTAAGCACAGGAAGACTTTTTTATGGTCGATAGTGTAGGCATTTGACTACAACTGATATTAAGTGATGTCGTGGCGTCTTGATCCAAAATGAAAAACAGACACTTGATAGATAGATTGAAGATATTATTAACTATAAAATGGACAAGTTTGGAAATTTAAAGCCTACCTTGCTTGACAACCTTGTCGTGAAGTACACAGTCTTCCTTTTCCACACAAGGCAACGGTTGGCAGTTGGTCAGCCCCTTCCGGGTACAATTGCAGATCTTGAAGCAAGACTTGTGGCTGGGTTGAGACATTTGTATCCGAACCCAGGAACCTACCGGAACCATGTACGGACTATTCGCTCCTATAAAAAAGAAGTAGAAGAAAAAGAATATAAAATATCACAACAAGCTTCTGAAACCTTAAAAAACTATGTATTTTTGTTTTGACTCTGCCAGATCCCTACTTTAGTATTTTCTAATATTTTAATGAGCATTTATTTATTTTGAAGTCTTCTTTATGTCTCACTGCGGCTGACTCGGTTTACCATCGTAAATATTCTCTCAGGAACTGTAAATTTATTTTTTGCGGGTTAAAAAGTATCCTATGTTACTCTCAGACTCCTAATTTATATGCAATCAAACTCATGTTGTTCCGTTGCTCTGTTGTTGCGTAAGAGCATAAATTATGAATGCGATATCCTTATATATTTACAATTGTTTATTAGAAATGTATGACGAAAAAGAGAATCTAACTAAAAATAAATACAAGTACATACGTAAATGTCGGAATTATGAGGAATTTCGTAAACCGACAATTAGATTAACAGAGGTACAAAAACAAGGATTCTATATCTATCTATCTTCTATCTATCTATACATATAATAAAAACGTAGAGATAAAAAAATCTGTAATTGCAAGATAACAAAAAAAACACACAGGGCGTCTTAAAATAAGCAGCTGAACACGATAGGAGAGTTTTTAGAATTTTTGTCTGTTTGTTTGTTTGTTTGTCCGCGCACATCTCCTAAACCACTGGACGGATTTAAATGCGGTTTTCACGAATATGCTTAGAAATTACCAGATTAAAACATAGGCTATGTTATATCATTTATTTTAATTCTTTATTATTACATAAAAGAAATAAAAAAATCTATGATTATTTTCTTCGGTACCCGAAACGTAATATGAGGATCGTCACATAGCCTCAAGCAAGGAGGTCCAAAGTAAAGAGAATGTTATTGACATAGCCATTAAAAAGTTGAAACTGTCAACTGTTATTCAGATAATCAGCCAGATTAAAACTTTTTAAATAAATTAAGGAACCTTCTTAGATGAATGAACGTGTAGATCAAGGATGTTATAAAAACATAGGCCTTACAACCTCTTTGGTGATTCAATCCAATGTATTTTATTCCCAAGAGAATATAATACTCATACGAAGATTTTATTCTATGTTAGCATTTAAACCACAAAATATACCGCATCCTATTTTAATTCAGTCCTGCGAATAGAAATATTTAAAAAAGGCCATTTGTATGATAATAAACCTATACAACAAAATTCCGGACGCAATAAAGAAATAATAGCACTTTTCCAGAACCAACTTCGTAAGCCAAAAATGTTATTACGAGATAAAATATTTTTTCGACGATAAAATTTAGAAAATTATATTTATAAAATAAATATCGATCTATAAATAGTTAAGAAAGTAGCGCCATAAGTTTTGTATGATCTCATATATAATTAAGTAACCTATCACACAAAGTATGTTTTTTTTCTTGGTAAAATTACTTCTGCCTGTGGTGTGGTTTTGTGAACAGCCACTACATAAGTAATTGCTGCACCTTTTATGCAGGGTATATAAACTTAGCTTCTAGAAGAAGGAAGTGTATATTTGCAATAAGAATAAGTAATGAATTTTACTGTGATATTTTAACAGATAAATAGAGTAGTTCCATTTCATGGCTTTTTAATCAAGGTATACATACAAATGCACGCGAAATAAGAAATAACTAGCCAAGAGCGTGTCAAGACAAGCATATGTCAGGGTTCCCTGGCCAAAGCCATACACTTGTGGTCGTATTCATAGTTCAGAAATTGGATGGTCATAGAAAAATTCGAACGAGCGAAGCTGGACAGTCAAATTTCAGAGATGTACGAGTATCATCCCGACATGACATAATATACTTTTTATGGTTTAGACAAAAAGAATACTTCAAAACATTGCTCTGCACTGTGGTCACATTATATTTTTGATTTGAAAACTGTTGACGGTGTTTTTACTTTTATGCTTGTATCAATACTTCACACAGGGCGACATAAAATAAGCAGCTGAACATGTTGAGGCAGTTTTTATAATAGAATTTTTGTTTCTTTGTTCACGCACATCTCCTAAACCCCTGGAAGAAAATGCAGACGGATTTAAATGCTGTTTTCACGAATATGCTTAGCTATGACCAGATTGAAGTATAGGCTATGTTATTTTGCGCAAGGGCTGGATTAAGGGAAGAAAAAAGGATTGAAGGATTATATGACGTACGATATTATACACGACGATATTATATATTCTAATATCTACGCGTACGAAGTCGCGGGCAAAAAATCTAGTCCACAATAAAATATGTATGTTTAACAATCTGCCACATAACATAACAAACCTACACGCAAGAGATTTTAAAAGAAAGTTAAAACAGTTCTTTGAGTTCCAACCCTTTTTACACATTGAATGAGTTTATGAAAATGCACTTGACAGAATCTTCATTCTTGAAGGAATAGGGGACTACTTATATGTATCACAAAATTTAAGCTACTAAATATAAATTGTATTATTATAGGATGTAATACTGGTGAAATTATTTTCTTATTATTTCAGACATTAATTAATTAAGGATATATTTTGTCATTTTATAATAATTTAATACCAGATACCGTATTGATCAATTATTGTTTTTTATTGATTTGTGTGATATTTTAAAGTATTGTTGTAAAATGATTTGCCCAGTGTAACAAATGTGTTATAAAGTTAATAAATAATTATATTCTATTCTTAGAGAAAACAAACTTTCGGTTTTAAAATATTAGTATGATTGGTAGAACATAGTATCTCAGAATTTGTCAATTTTACCAAAATAGAGAAATCATGGATGAAAAGCAATATTGAAGTGGTTTATTTCTTAAACTCCTCTACATGCTTTGCTACTAACCGAGTCTACATCCGTCAACGCATCTGTATCTCGGACAGGAATCTCCCTGAAGGCAATCTCTGTTGATAATACACACTTGATTTTCACCGCACGGTGCGCCGGCGCACGGTGACGTCACTGCCTCCCTAGCAGACAATAGCGCTGGTTCTGTACCTGTGGTGTGAGTAGCTAAAATTACGATACTGTGATTGTCTATTGTAAAATTATGCATAGAACAATTTTTACTGTGGTCACAGTGAATAGATTGTCATAATGATCGAAGTCTTGACATATCTATTTCATAAACTTTTAGACCTTTGTACAAAATAAAAACGCAATGGTGTCAAAGCGTGAATTGCCAAAAGGGATTCAAACTTTATTTCAATCAATGATATTCGAACTCAAGGATATTGAATGTTGAATATTTTTGGTCCTTCGAGCTTTGCGTTCAATCTGCAAGTTGAAGTGGCAATGGGCAGGCCACATCGCTCGAAGAACTGTTAACCGATGGGGAAGAAAGGTTCTTGAGTGGAGACCGCGAACCGGAAGATGCAGCGTAGGTAGGCCTCCCACTAGATGGACCGACGACATTGTGAGAGTCGCGGGCATCCAGTGGATGCAGATAGCAGGATTTCGTTCAGTGTGGAGGTTAAAGGGGGAGGCCTATGTTCAGCAGTGGACGTCTTCTGGCTGATGATGATGATGATGAGCTTTGCGTTCGACCATTCCATGTGAGACAGTTTTAGCCAGAAGTTTAGGCTATTTTTCACTGTCTAGTGCCTAGCATGCAATTATAGGGGCATTCCTATGATTGAATAGTACTTACTTGGAGTCATGTACTGCCGAAGCGGCACGCAAGGTGCGTTAGCGTCTCGTGGCGTAAGGCGCGCACACAGTGCGACGGCTGTGAGATTCTGAGGTGCACGCGACCATTCCACGCAGGAGGAGACCAGGCGGAGACAATCTTCTTTGCATAAAAGTGTGCTGTGACCCTGACCAATTTTCATACCAGTTTAAGTTCCCGTATTCAGCTTGTTAGTGTTCTAACAGATTTCAATATGTGTGAGACAGAAGCGTATTTGAATATTTTAACGCGCATCTCTTTCTACAGTTTCTACCACAGAAAAGAGAAGTAAATAGAACGGAAATGAGAAGGAAACTCTGTGGCCAGGTATTGTGACATATATGTGATTGAATATTCTTATTTATGTCAACGCATCGAACTCTGCGTCACAGTTGCTTACACAGTTGCAATGGGTTTATATGGGTGCAAGTGGCTACAACAAATTTCTTACAAAAATGCTTTGATTTTTTTCTAATTTAAACAAAAAAAAATCTTTTCTGTGGTTTCTACAACATGACTTTTTTGTCAAACTTTGACCATGGGTTGGCTATTCTATGCCATGGACTATGAAGATAATAATATGCCATGAATTGCGTTAATGACGATACCATACGTCAACAATATTATTGCGAATGGTCGAATTTTCTGGTTTACCTTAGACGTGCACGGTTTGACATGCAATGCACAAGCGACGCTTCTCCACACCTCTGTAGGGCAGTGACTGGAGTTTTTCAACGGCAACTGGAAATCTAACACCGACACAACTCTGAAAAATGAAATTTTTAATAGTAGTACCTAAGCGATTAACAGACTACACTTAGGAGTCGGTTTTCATGACTTCTATTTATGGCTGTTGGTAGGCGTTTGCCGTCAAGTGACGGTGTGGTCGAGGATGGTAAAGGTACCTGGGCCCGAATAGGAAATTTTATTTCTGAGTTTTTACTATTCAAACGTCGTGACTCACCCACTGTCCTTTTGCTCTTTGAATGCGAGGTATGCGCCGTCGTCTGCCTGCGCAGAACACGAGCGGAATAAGCTCTCAGGACGGTTGTTAAGCTGCGTGCAGTACCGCAGCCCAGCGCACCCCAAGGTACACGGGGCATTAACTGGAAATTAAACGATAACGTAATTAATGAAAAGGACTATAGATACTCGAAAACGACAAAGTATATATCAGCTGAGACAAGTCCATTAGACATTTCCAAATGAGACCACAAAATCACACTCCTACGATTTAAGATCATAAATGCTGATGCATTTATCCTGATGAATCGGCTTTACCATAGATTATTCTCAATGTCTTCTAAAGGTCATTTTAAGTATCAAACATTTGAGCTTTCTATACTAACCTTCCTCAATACATTCTGCCAAATAGATTTCCTGAGGGTCGCCCAAGCATTCCGAATAGAACCGCTGCCAATTACTCTGCCAACCGTTGTTGAACGTTAAGAAGCAAAGCCGCTTGCAGTTTATCGTTGACGCCTATAAAAAAATAAATGACTGTACACATATTGCGAAGTCAACAAAACTACTTTCTACGCTACAAATAAGACACTCACTTTCAGATAACAAACTTAGCGGAATATAACTTAATACTTATAAGTATTATACTCTCCGTCCAATAACCGTAACAGAGTAATTAACAGGTTAAATTGATGTCGGGAGCCCCGCGAACTTTAGCAATTTTTTCAATGTTGTAATGGGCTAGCGCTTGTCCACAATATCTCACCTTATGGAAAGTGACGATGTGGTAAAAACGTGCTTATTCACTTTTGTCTTGAAGGACACAGATATCTTAATTGTGAAAGAATTTGGTGTACTCACACATAATACGAATCCTTACCTTTTCACAGCAATGCAATTTAGCAACGTCGTAAGGTATTAAGTCTTTAGGGTCAGGGTGTTGATCATTTCTCAAGAAGCACAGCCACAGAGGGCTGTCGAGAGCCGGAGGTCCGCAGTCGTTCTGGAGTTCACGTTCGATCCTCACAATATCGTCAACACCTTTTAGAGCCAATTCACACGTACTTCTGCATTTTGGATCGTCGACCTCTTGGCAACATGATAGGTCTGAAAATAGAAACAAACATTTAAGTTTTTGAGAAAACTACTGTAACTCTGGTGATCAGCGCTTCTTTCTTTAGCTAGGACTATAATTTTCTTAAACTTACATTTAGAAGTATCAATATGGTCCGCGGGTCCAGCTAGTTCATTCAAGCAGTGTGCGATGTCCGGCGACTGGTGACACGCGCGCGCGACTCGGTCTCTTGCTTCACTCTCTACAATTGTGTTATTCACGCGCCACAGCTCCTTGCGGCAAACCTCGTGACATTTTAAGGATTGGGTGTTGGCTGGAAGAAATCAAAAAGTTTTATATCAGGCGAGTGCCTTTATTAATCGAAATGATTAGGAGTGGTCAAGTCTGAGATAAAGAGATAACTATTCATATGGGATGGGAGCTAAAAGGCATCAATCAAGACGCTTTATACCTTCTATTTTTTATTATTATTATTAAATAATCGGCTTGCGTTTGTCCGTTAACTCGTCTGATGTTAAACGATGATGCGGTCTACGATGGAGCACGAAGAAACCGATTTTCTAATGACTTGAAGGCATTATCGATCAGTCTGTAACTATCAAGGAACACCCATTCAGGCAGCACATTCGGCAGACTAGCAGTTCACACAATAAAAGTGGAATCAAAGCGCTTCGTACGAGTTTTCGGCATATCAACCATATAGTGGTGTGGTGTGCGTGTGAACTTACGCCCCGACCTAAAGCCACTTTAAAAATAGTGGTAACACTCACAGCAACACCACTGCGCTTCTTGCTGCCGCTGAACGCAGTCATAGAACTCGATCTCGTCGCTCCGCCGGCACCCGGTGAGGGTGGTCGCGTTGGCTGCGCCCGCGCACCCTTGCCGACAAGGCACGGAGCGGGCCAGAGCGCAGCAGGCATGGCCCCACCAGCCCGTGCCAGATACCACTTCTGAAAATACAAAGAATGTTTCTGGTATATCTATTATAATTATAAGTCATGCCCACATTTTTGAACGATGTATCTTAAGAATTCAGATATGTTTGATTATATTGACGAAACTAGTATTTGTGCTATTTTAGGAATAAAACTGATAGCCGCCGTATAGAAAGTCTTTATATCGTTATGGGAATTTGGCTAACACTATTCTGTAGCTCTACCTACAGTGCCGATTTAAGACAAATCCCATACCTACTTACTCGTATTCTAACCTATGATAATTATATTGAAGTGAACTTACCCTGAATCATATTGTTCATACATATCCAGAATTCCTCCTGCAAATAATAAAGACAATCAATAAATTAAAAGCTCCGCTTAGTATGTAACTTGATAGTTGTCTTTGAATCACAGCAGGAAACCCAAACCTCCGCCAATTACAATACAATGCTTATAGGCGGTTTATTGACGGTACTCGACAAACGATTTATTTTCATGGACTCTATAGAACCTATAGAACAGGACAATAAAGGGGAGTGAATGGAATTCAATGTGCTCTTCGCTATCACTTTACCATCATATGTGGGGTCAATTTTTGAGCGTGATATCTTTTTGAGAAGTAGCAAACGAAGGATAAATTCCATTTAATTATTGTAAACTAAGAAAGTAGGTTATGGCCATGTAACG
Organism: Agriopis leucophaearia; assembly: GCA_949125355.1. NCBI lineage: Eukaryota > Metazoa > Arthropoda > Insecta > Lepidoptera > Geometridae > Agriopis > Agriopis leucophaearia. The sequence goes on along the minus strand of OX421276.1, from coordinate 4,852,357 downwards.
CCATGGTTGCAAATATATCTACTTACCTATAGTAATGATTATGATATCCACCTAGTAATATCTTAATTATATCATCATCATCATGATCAGCCTGTACTAGTCCACTGGACATAGGCTTCTCCCATGGCAAGCCATTCAGCCTGACCTACGCCTTTTCTCTTCCAGCCACTGCCAGCCGTCTTACATATATCGTCACTTCAACGACATCATATAACGTTAGCAATTAAATCATTACATTAACAATTAGATCATAACATTATTAATTAGATCATTAACATAAACAATTAGATCATAACATCATTTCATTGATCATTTTCGTATTTTGATTTTAATAAGCTATGTATGCAAATCTAGATATTAAACTATTTCATTTCATAACATTATTAAAAAGAAAAAAATATTTTCAATTTCAGATTATTTGGATAAATTAGATTTTGATTGTAAATAATCATCATTACGTGAGAATGTTTTTCACGTTTATACCTATTAGGTTTAAATGAATGTGTAAAAAAATATAAAAAAATACAAAATTCACCGTTTCCTAATAATTGTATGAAATGTTAAAACTTTGCAAATGTTTGTAGTTCCGATTAACACTACAATATTTTTTGGAGGCCTCAGGGACCTGTAATAGTAAACTATGTTGAATATGGCCACTATAGGGTGTATCTCTATACGACGGAAATATTCAAGGATATTATTGTACCTACTCATCATTATAAACAACTTTTACTTTGGAACTAGCCCTGAGATCGCGAAATTCACAAAAAAAAAAAAGTTGCTTCATAGAAAAATGTCATTAACTCAACGCAGTGTATGGGACAGCTGTTTTTTTTTTTTGCGACTTGAATGTACTTGCTAACTTCTTTCTAAGCTTATGACTTACTTGAGTTGGTGCACAAAACTTGTAAAAGTTCGGTATTCTTTCCTCCATGAATGTTTCTTTTGATGTCGTTATTAAGTCCATCAATGCCATCTGAAAAGAGTAGTGGAATCGTTATCGTAAACTTTATATTGGAGTATTTTTTTTTCAAGACGATCATCAGTTAAATTTTCTTGAATTTCATCATTTCTATTGTATCTGTGTTTTACAGATTCCTAGGTTTATCATACTTATACTTATAATATTATAAAGAGGAAAGATTTGATTGTTTGTTTGTTTGCATTGAATAGGCTCCGAAACTACTGAACCGATTTGAATTTTTTTTTCATTGTTGGGAAGCTACACTATCCCCGGGTGACATAGGGTATATTATAAGCGAGGCCGAAGACCGAGCTTACACCCGTGCGAAGCCGGGGCGGACGGATAGTTTCAAATATTACTTATCAAGTAGGTAGGTAGGTAGACTTGGCCAGTCTGTTTTATAGTTTTAGTTCGCTTGTATTTTGTTTAGTCAATAAAGGCATATGGCAGTAAAAAAGTAGACCAATAAATGTTTCTTTTTAGAAATGCAACTGTAAAACGTTTTCTGAGCACATGTGTCGTGGTATCTACACAAAACCATCAATGCATCATTAGCGATACCTCAAATCGCTATCATAAAAGTGTAAGTTTCAAGTTTTCAAACAAACCACAGAGCTGAATCTGTAGTAAAACTTGCGCAACGTCCTCGAATATATTTACATCGGGCGCAAACACATGTTACACCCGTTATTGGTCTCCATCAGTCCCTTAATTACATTAATTGACAAACCCAACATTAATTATTGCAATTTGGTTGTTACTACCTCAAAATTAGAGTCTAATATTTAACGTTACAGCCACAAAATAAGACTTTCTAAGTTAAAGCATCTCTTCATGGTAAATTGTTCACGCAGTAGTGAAATCTAATTCAACAGCATTTGAAATCAAAGTTCCATGAGATGATGTTTTTTCTTCCTGTGATCATACTCATCCAGTGTTACATTGACGATTGCATGGTCTGTTTAGGTTTTAGGATATCCAATTGCAGTAAATTTAATATGATTTGTCATCATAAACAGTAATTAACAGACATTTCATCCAAACAAACCAAAGTACAAAAGGTCATCATAAAAGTTATTACGATATCAGTCTAACGACTTAGGTTCAGTAAAAAATTAAACAAACAAAATTATGATAATAAATATCTGGGACATTATTGCACACATGGTCATATGACCCCAAACTAAGCAAAGCTTGTAATATGGCAGCCAGACTTCGACCAAAATAAAATGAATGGACGGGCCCTAACCATTGAACTTGATCAGCTGTTCTGCTAATTAACGTAAAACGTAAAAACGAGTCAAAACCGTCGGACATATACTTCAACACCTAATTATAAAAATGTACAGTATATTTGTTACTAAAAATAGATATCGGTTTTATTTGTGTATTTACACTTCGGTAAAGCATACGAATTCATAATTTTGTCAGACGTTTCGTTATCGCGTACCAATAGACTCGTGTTTCACATCCTACGGCTAGAGACCGACTGAAACGAAGTGAGCGCTGGCGCTCATTTTGTAATCTTCAAAAATGCGCTTCTACGGGGCCCGTCCATTCATTTTATTTTGGTCGAAGCAGCCAGAGACTGATATACATATATATATATATCATTCTAATAGATATTGACACCCAGACATAGAACAAACACAAATGTTCATCACACAAATGTTTGTCCTAGGTGGGAATCGAACCCACGCCCTCAAGCGCAGAAGGCAGGTTCACTACCAACTAAGCTAACGACGCTGTCAATATATTTCTTATCCCAGATTTATTTATTTATTGTCCCAGATATTTATTACGATATCAGTCTAGACTCAGGTAACACTTCAGTGAAAAATTTAACAAATAAAATTATGATAATGTAAACTTAGGAATCTACTTTTTAATGATAATTATTATTTTATATCTTTAAAGATATTGAAATGCACGAGCGAGATAGACAACGAAAAATTTAAACGCTGTCTACGCTTACAGTCTTACCCGCATGAACCTACTACCCAAAAGGACGGAACGCTTCAAACAGAAAAAACGAGCAGAGCGAGAGGTACCATCTGGAGACATTTAATTTTGTCCCTTTCTAGTTTTGACATAATCACTGATACAAATTCCTCATTACTTTTCATACTTTTTTTATATTTTTATGCAGAATAGATCTGCGTTTGGCCTCCAACTTGCCTGATGGTAAGCGACGGTGTGGCCGTGGATGGAACACGTTGATCTAGAAAAAATCTATTCACTCTAGCCTTGAAGATGCGTATATTGTAGTTCTCAGGAAACAAGGAGGATGGCAGGGAGTTCCATTCTTGGACAGTACGTATCATAAAAGACGACCCAAATCGTTGTGTACATCATCATCATCAGCCATAAGACGTCTACTGCTGAACATAGGCCTCCCCCTTTAACCTCCACACACACATTCGTACACACCTCCGTTGTGTACGAATCTTTGGAATTTCCACGAGGAAGGGGTGATAGTGTGCAGTCCTTTTACTTGTCCTGTAGTAAAAGGGGGAGGGTGGAATTAGGTCATGAAGCTTTTGCTTACACTTACTGAAATATATCCGGTAGAAAATAGACAGACAAGCTACTTTGGTTAGTAGGTATCATGCTTACCCGCGACTAGAGACAGCTAGTGTTATTTATATATAACTATTGTTTTACGAAATTAAATGCATATTTCCAAACCGAAGTGCCGAGTGGTGATAACCTTTCAACAGAGTTCATTTCTCTGATAGTTTAATCATGACGAATAGTAGAAAGATAATGAGTCTATAAATAAATGTGTTCTTAAATTTTTTTGAAAGTTTCAGCAAATGCTTGATAAATTCTTTGATTATGCTTACTCATATATTTACCCATATCATAAGTAGATATAAGAAATTTTCCTAATTTCTTGGTCAAAACATATACTTTAGTTCCGACTCAAATAGGACCAGTTGTCTCAGTTGATATGAAAATCAATTGAAATAACATGTGAATTAGCGCCGATTAACCTTCTGGCACGATGCATCACATCCCGAGGTGTGAAACAATATCCATTGTATACAAATCAGAGAACAAGCCATACTCGCCAATTATTCTTATTGTTCCACTATTTAATGTTGCCAACTTAATATGCACCAACTGTGTCGCAGAATTGCGATAAACTCATCTTTTATTCAGTTGTATCATAAAATGATTGACATAAAATAATCAGGTATAACAATTCTTTGCTGTAAAGAAATTTATTCAATAGAATTAGCGCATAATGCCTAACCACGGCAATATACATGGTGTTGATTTGCAAACGTGCACTCTCTTTACTGCTTATACTAAATAATAAACCGTATAAAAATTACAAAAAAAATATATAGCCCGATGGATCAAATCCGCCGGGCAGTGCAGTCAGAGTCAAACAGCTTCATTTGTAGGCATCTTTACACAAAAAAATTGGAGAGCGATTGTCAACCGTCATTGTCATCATCCGCCACTCGCTTTACGCCTTGATACGGTGCCTGATAATTTGATATCTTAGTTTGGGATAGTTAAGAATTTCGTTTGAGAAAAAAAGACCCATAACTAGCTGTAAACTGTGAATCTCTTTAGGTAACTATTGTATGGTTTTTAGTGCTCCGTGAATATTACACGATTGTAAATCAACACCCTGTATAAGTTAATTAATAATGCGCTTATCAGATATTCGTTTACCTTCAATGAAACAGTGAATGGATATCGTAGGGTACTCGCTCGACGGGAAAGAATAGTGTGCTAAAAGAGAACTTTGTCGAGCAGTGAATTGATAAAGGCAACATGAAGCGTATCAAAAAGGGTGTCTTCATCTACCTTTCCGGGCTGGCAAAGCACCGTCAACACCGCTAGGGTTGCAGGGTCGGTTTTGCTTACCATCTGGAGGACCGCATGCTTGTTTGCCGCTCTTTCTATATAAAATAATTGTAAATATAAAAAAACCTAAGAGTATATAAAGAACCTAAGACTTCATAAAAATGGAACTGGACCAAAATGAAATGGGACCACACGGGAAGCACCAGCTTTCAAATAAAAAAAGAATCATCAAAATCGGTTTACTCAGTCGAAACTTCAGAGGTAACAAACATTTTTTAAAAACAGCCGAATTGAGAACCACTTCCTTTTTGGAAGTTGGTTAAAAGAACGCAGGAATGATGATAAAAACACAATGCCAAAAAAATCTACATATAAGGTCGGGGGAAAAGTTTCTTCGTATTTTTTAAACAAATTCAAGACATATTTTTTTCAAGTTTAATTACATTTAATTATAATATATATGTGCCATTTTGTTCGATAACTTGTTGCCATCTTGTAGGTAGTGACATGACCCCGTTGCTGTAGAATTTTTGGGACTTCTGATCAAAAAAATGCAACAAGTAGTTTTGACAGTCCTCTCTTGATGTTAATCTAATACTACCCAAAGAATTCTGAAGAGATCGAAACAGGTGGAAATCTGAGGGTGCAAGGTCAGGGCTATATGGTGGATGCATTAACACTTCCCAACCAAGCTCTCTAAATTTTTGCTGAGTGGCCAAAGATGTGTGCGGTCTGGCGTTATCATGATGAAAGACCACACTCTTTCTGTTGATCAATTCCGGCCGTTTTTTCTCAATTTCTTGTTTGAGTCTCATCTGCTGTTGGCAGTAGAGATCCGAATCGATGGTTTTGCCCGGCGGTAAAAGCTCATAATGAACGATGCCCTGCCAATCCCACCATACACACAGCATCACCTTATTACGTGTTAATCCGGGTTTCGCTACAGTCTGTGGTGCTTCACTGCCCTTTGACCATGATCGTTTGCGCACATTCTTGTCGTAGGTGATGCATTTTTCATCACCAGTGATCAATCTTTTCAAAAACGGTTCGGTTTCGTTACGTTTCAATAGAGAGTCGCAAATGAGTACACGATTCATTTGGTTTCTTTCAGTGAGCTTGTGTGGCACCCAAATATCGAGTTTTTTTGTATACCCAGTTTTTTTCAAATGGGTCAAAACTGTTTTGCGGTCAATCCCCAGTTCTTCAGCTACGTCGTAACTACTAATATGCCGATCTTGGTCCACTTTTTCAGAAATAGCATCTACTTTATCCGTAACAGGGCGACCAGAGCGAGCTGCATCTTTGACATCAAAATTCCCGGACTGAAAACGCTTGAACCAACATTGTGCTACTCTTGATGACACTGCATTAGGTCCATAAACGTCACAAATTTTATTCGCGGCTTGTGTCGCATTTTTCCCTTTTTTGTAATAAAATTTCACAATATATCGAATTTCTTCGTTAGATTCACTCATTTTATCAAACAAAAAAACAATTGAAAAATGGCGGGAAAATGCTTTTTACTTTTTGTATTCCTTTTTTAAAATATCATATTTTTAATGGTATCAAAACCAGCCAGATACAAACAGTACAACCGATGAGATTTTTACTACAACTTTATACATACAAAATACGAAAAGACTTTTTCCCCGACCTATTATTTTTTTGTTTTCTATTTAGACTACATCTTCTCTCAATTTATAGCTCATCCATTCAAACAAACGCGAAGATATTAACGTATCAATCCACAATCTCAGACATCGAGCTGTTTTAACAGTGTATATATTTCGTCTAATGATCATTCCGTCGAGTGTGAGTCACTTTGTCTGAGAGCTCCCATCAGCAGCAGAATGTTGGCACCACTCACCAGTCTGTTAATATCACTTCCTAATGTGACTGACACTTCAGTACCTTTCTGTTTACTGTCACAACTAGGAAAAACTATCAAGATGTTTTATGGAGATGTTTTTTTTTTTACAAACGAACGGGTGTAGTTACACACCTCTACATAGATGACATACTGCGTAAACTACATAATTATTTGTAAAACACTGTTTTAAACTATCACGGATGCTCACTACTGTTATATAATTATATACGGGATATTTACCGTGGTAAGGTAAATATCCATTCTTCAGTCTTCCCATGAACATGGTGCATTTAACTGCGCCGAAATATCGGTAGCTCCTTCCACAACCTTACCGCAGTAAATATCCCGTAAATAATCATATAACTGTACATATTTGTAGACCGCGCGATGAAAATGATAAAGTAAAAAGATGGGGATTATTTTAAAGTAGGTATAGAGCCGTAGGTTTCGCAAATTTTAGATGAATCTCACTTAAAATTTGATATCATATTTAAATCTCGTCTATCTAAAATTAGTCTCTGAATAAATTCCTTAGGAATTTCCTTTCTCAACCACCAGCTCTGAAATGATCTTTTCAAAACATTTGAATTCCGGGAAGCTCTAAAGACTTTGCCACATTCAAAGCAAGGCATATTTTCATGCATCACAGTGGCGTAAAAAATGTCGTTATTATTCAATCCACGGCACACATTTGTCAATGGTGACTGAATAAAAAGTACTCTTATATGTCACAGGCTGAGAGAGGCTTGAGTGGGTGTCGGAATAATAACAAACCCAACCATGCGATGAAAAGGATATGGTGATTTTGAAGCAAATATAGGTAGGTATATGTAGGTGTAGGTATAGGTGTACCTACAGCCTACAGAGTTGAGATACTTTTTTTTGGAGAGCGCAAATTTTGAATTCGTCAACCTCGTTTAAAACAAAATGACCCGTATTTTTTTGTTTTTCCCTTTTTGGAACAAAATATCAAAATAACGCTGGCACCCTCGACACCGCGTGTCACTCACCTACCCCTATCAGTTTCCGGACTTTGTACTGTTATCTATTCTATGATAGGGCTCACAAATCACAATAAAAAAGTGCTTCCATATTTATGTGGTAAAATCTAGGTCAATTCTGAGCGGTGTCGACTTTTTGAAGTTTTTTCTTTTTACAAACTTTTCAGTTTCTTAAGGTTTTGCCAATAAAGCTCACTGAACCTGTAACAGCTGCATTGCGATTCTGGTAAAAGTCCTCTCCCCCAAGCGTGCTCGACTATCCCTTCGCATTTGATGAATCGAACGCCCGATATCAAATGAAGTCGAATGACGTCACTTATCTCGTTCGTAGCACTTTCCATTTCGTAGCGTTTTTGACCTAGTGCTTACCAAGATGAAAATTTCCTGCAATGCAAATTACCGGTTTTTGAACACGACCATTTTACTGAAAATCATAGCTTAAAAATACATTTGACGTTTAAAAAAACGTGAGAGGTGTCAAGGGACACCCGGATGCACAGATATCTGTGCCCCACAGACCTACTACATCTGTGCTGTGCCCGGATGGAACGAAGTTAGAAAGAGAGAGAGAGACAGACAGAGAAACACACGCACGCCGCACGGCTTACAACTATAGCAAAAAGTGTCGTTACAAATTTTGGTCTAAATTTTTTCCGTCTTTCCGCCCCCTTTCGCAACGATAAGGAACTTCGTTCCAACCACAGACATATAATACCAAGCAGAACCAACAAGCCACAAAAATATTGATGCAAAATACACTACATATACATTACACGCAAACATTTGCAAAACGCGGGCCGGACTCAAGGACATTCTTTTATAATAGTGCTAACAGATACTATTAGATTGTATCTGAAATGTAACGTCACAAAATTTACGACCCCTCCCTACCCCTTGTCAGTCACACTTCGTCGACCCCTCCTCCCCTCCTCTTTATGTGATGGAATTTATGGATGTTCCCATTGGGTATTAATATTCAAACACACCAGACCAAGTCAAATCATTTATTTTTGTATAAAACAATTTACCAGATGTGTCATGTGGTTGCAGGATCTGAATTTGATGGAAATGAGGTATTCTGCAGCTCCCGCAGAACATTTTTGCCAGTAACACCTCTTTTTGTGGCTTTCTTTTCACTTGGTATGTTATCGCTCTGAAAATTATTACATGCAAGTTATCATAATGTAGTTAGTACAACTTGAGATTCATGATAGTGATAGCGACTGTTCATTGAAAACTGTTGTTCCAATAAGCATTACACCTCGTACTCTCTAAGGATTGTACGGAAACCAGTCCGGTCGAACAAATGTGCCTCTAAATGCTTTGAGCACAACAAACTTGTCGCACTGGGCTGCCAATTTTCTAGATTCAAATTCTTCAACCATGCGTTTCTCAACTCTTCATCCTTGGGAAAATCTAAAATGTAATAAAAATGTTTGTTACTTGACATATGTCTAAATAACCCTTTAATTACACTATCTAGATCACTACGTATATATATGACATGAACCACAATAGGTAGGTAGGTACTTTATTTACATTACTTAAGAAAAGCAGCTAGTAATTAATGAAAAAGGTTCATGTCATCATAATCACATCAAGCTGAATCATCTATTTTAATTATACTTCTGAAATACGAATTCTGATTCTGAAATAAATTCCCTGGACAATGTCTAAATACCGTAAACGTAAAACAATGGTCGATACAATGAATTTTTAAAGAAAATAACTTATACTATTTTAATTATACTACTGAAAGGAGTATTACATTCTCTTGGCTACTGAATACGTTCCCTGGACAATGTCTAAGTACCTCAAACGCCAAACAATGATCGAATCAATATTTTTTTAAAGAAAACTACTTATTAACTTTTATTACACCCACCAAACTTGTACATATATGAAATTGAAAGAAACACAACCTTCCCAAGCCTTCAAATTGTAAAGTTTATGAAAAATAACAAGAAAAAATAGCAATTCAAAATAATATCTATTATAACACACGAAACTTACGTGTGAAACGTTATACCGGGTGGCATCTTATGAGATGAATTAAAACACATGAGGACACTGCACTTCACCATAGTATTTTCATATCTTTTAAACCAAATATGTAAAAATAACTTTTATTTTAGGTAATTTTTGCAAGCCGTGGTTTTCGCTGTCAGCCTTCTGTCAGAATATTGATGCTTACCAAAATGGCAACTTGGAACATCGTACCACATGCTCATTTTTTTCTATTATGTTGCAACGTTACGACAAAATGAGATACGAATATATGATTTTTGTGTAATCGAGAGAGATGCAAACATAATTTTATTTATGTTACACGGGAATTACTCACGTAAGATCAAGCCGGCCACTCCGACTATAGTCTCAACCGCATTAGACGGCCCTTTTCAAGGTGAATGCACGCGCGCGGCTGCGTCTCGCTTTGGGTGCAAAGCGAGACGCAGCCGCGCGCGTGATGATCTTACGTGAGTAATTCCCGTGTAACATAAATAAAAAGATGCAAACATAACTGTTTTTGCGAATGTAGTTGTAAAAAAAATGTTCAGTCTGTTCTGTATTAAATGTCTGTGGTTCCAACATTATTTTCAACATTTTAAAGTTGTATAATAACCAATATAATAGGGACTAAACCCTCGAAAAAGGAGACAATTTTTTTAGGCCCATGGACGGTATCGTTTATTGATGGGTACTAAGCAACCACATTTGTAGTTTGTTTTTGTAGTATTCGGGCGAAAGATAAGGTACAAATGCTACCGGAATCATATATTCAAGTATAATATGCGTTGTTTTGATTTTTTTCCACGATTCATCATTTCTCTTATAAATTCCCTTGACCGGAACGTTTTTATACGAAAAACAATAAATGCATGTTTAGGAACTTCTTAGACGTTTTCACGAAAATAAATAGACTATATTTTAATGCTGAATCTTGATATAAATCTTTATTTAAAGATTAATACAAACTATCAAACTCAATATCAAACTCGACAACAAACTAACCTTAGTTCTGAATGCCATTTTAACTGTCATCCCATACAAAAAATTACAGTGAGTGCTACGAACTCGATATCAAAACTCGATTAAGTGATCACCTGTCTTTACTGAATACCAATGTCAACGACAATGCTGAATCCGCGCTGTGATTTGACGTAAGTATATATCAGAATCGCAATGCTGATCCCTTGTATATAGATACAACCATATAACATTACTACATATTATATTATGTTATTATTTTAAACAAGTATTATGGTAATAATTTTAACGTCCCAGTTCAGATCAAATGAAAAATACAGATGCATTATGCAGTCTTTTGGCGTACTGCCAAAGTGAAGTCAAAATTGCTTCCAAAACTACGTGAATTCCCAGTATAAATACACGGACTCACGCATTCAAAACTACGTGAATTTCCTACTGAAAACGTCAAACGACTACGCACGCATGTTTCAAAAAGTGGCTTCACTTTTCGTGTTTTTCCATCTGGCAATTTTTATTTGATCTGAACATCCCGGCAAATAAAATGCACTCAATTGGCTATTTAGCTAATTAACATGAGCGGAAAGGGTATGATGATTTTGGCAAGTTGGTGCCCATAACAAAGGTGCCGGCGCTGCTGGTGACAGCATAGCTTCATATCGCCGTCGGAAGGTGACATCATCGTGCGGCATCACACTATGGCGAGTGCGACACATCCGGCATCACGCGTGATGCCATTTCTAGGATGCGATGAGGATGAGGATTTCTATGAACTGGAAGTAGGTATAATATGTAGGGTTGCATAATCAACACACATATATCATAGAACGGTGGAAATCTCACACTGTGCGCTTTACGCGTTCCTTTTGGCCTCAAACCTGCAATTTGTGGAATGAGCTCCTTCTGCGGCATTTCCGAGTAGCTATAATATGGAGTTCTTCAAAAGAGATGTTAATAGTCTTTAAGGGTCGGCAACGTATCTGTGTTGCAGGAATCTCTACTGAGATATCTTTACTAGTAGGTATACAGAGTTGCGCTTATAGACTGAACTAAGTCGAAAGGAGGTCGTTGTACTCATCAATATGGACAACTTTTACTATGAGAGCAATCATGAAATCGCGAAAAATTAAGCTGTTCCATAGAAAACAATCGCGACAAAATGTATGGAACAGTAAAAAAAATCGCGTTTTTAGGGTTGGTCCTATAGTAAAAGTTGTTCATAATTATGAGTACAACGACCTCCTTTCGTTTTAGTAAAGTCTATATATGCGTAACCCTTTAGAATAAAATACTATAATTAAAGAAGAGCATCTCACTCGAAATGTACTAAAACACACATCATCGAGTGTGAAGTGCTCCGCATCTTACTATTACTTCTTATTCCCGTCATTGCAAGTCCGGTAGCATGATCTGCTGATAGACAGCGCTGATACGTCGGTCCTCGACCTCCGTGGCAAATACCATTTCTATTAGAATTCAGTGGACGCCGCACTACATCGACCATTTCGCGACCGATGACTGCATTAGAAATAAGGTACGTTATGTCCACGCCAAGTAGTTGCAAACATGTAATAAAACAACGCATGAATAATTTGGCTAAATAAAATATACATAAAATAGCCAAAAAATAAAAAGCCACAGAAAGAAAAACAGTCACAAATGCTGTGTTATATATTTTCTAAAAGTGAAACGTAATTTCAAATTAAAAATTTGATCCTCACAGGACTAAAAGTAATTAAGTCCTTTTTGAGACTGATTATATCATGTTCAATATCAAAGTTCTGGGATACGATCTGTCTCATTGGGTGACAGGCACATGGGAAACAAATCGCAACAAACCAATTAAACGACAACAGAAAATTAGTACGTAAATATTATGTCTCACTGAAATGTTATTGATATTTTCAAAGTATTTGTAGTTACTTTTGTGTAAATCTGTATAAGTGTCAAAATTATTAAGTCCTTTGATGTGCTCAATCCTCTTCCCAGGGCATTTTCCAAAAATGCCCTCAATCAAACTATGAAACCTTAGTAAGTCATCAAATCTAACAATTTCACGTGCTATACTTATGACGATATACATAAATTATACTTACAAGATTATGCGTTATTGATTGTTGTAAATGTTTGTTTTGGACCTTTATTTACCATACTCTACCGACCAAAGTGAGTAAATCTGCATTGTAAATCTAAATTGATAGGAAGCTATTTGCTCCAGATTCTAACTGCCTAAGCTTAGCCTCAGTCTGCTGCAAATGCCATTAGCATTCCAACGTTGGTTAACATCAAATGATGGTTAAAAACAACATCTCTAATGACATAAACTCATTATAAAACCTACTTACTACTTACTTTAAATTTAACTACATATTTACTTAAGAAAACTATAGACTATAGTTGCTTCTAGTTAAAATATTTCTATATCTCTGCCACAGAGAGGCATCAAAATTAACGGACATCCAAGATAATAATGCAATAAAGTCCATGAAAGTGCCATTTTGCTGCTAATACAAAGACAAAAGGGCACTTAACGACAATAAAATGAATGCCTTAAAAGCATTCAAAATACCAAAATAGAATAAGTAGAGAATTATGTTTAGCACTTTAGGACTCTAACTATATAGAGCTGTGTCAGTAATTATGACAACGAGGAAGCTCGTATATGCTATAATATGCTACTTATGCATTTTAGGTGGCTAATGAACCTTTGTGTTGATAAATTAAGCTATGAAGGTAGAGATTTTAGACCATTATTTTTGCTTCTACTTCAGATGTTTCTTTATTCGTTTATTATTTAAACTGGGGGTGCATAAGTAAACTGCGTTGCTCTGTTTGTTACTTTTTCACGAATGAATGTCTGAACCGATCTTCATGAAATTTTAAAGGTAAATTTTGTGTGTATCTTGGAACATATCCAGGAAAATGGAAAAATTGAAAAAAAAGCAATTCGTGAGTACATAATGGCGCGGTACGCAACTATAATTTTTTATATATAATTTTATACAGTGTTACTTTTAATTAAACCAGCCATCTCTTAAGGGCAACTTTTGTACATCTTATCAAACAACTTTTTAACACTGTTTTAAACTGTCACGGTTGTTCACTACAGTTATATGATTATTTCCAGGATATTTACCATGGTAAGATTGTGGAAGGAGCTCCCGATATTTCGGCACAGTTACATGCACCATGTTTACTGGAAGACCTCCTCCGAGGAGCTCCGGGTGTGGAGGACCACACCCGGAGCTCTTTCCACAACCTTACCACGGTAAATATCCCGTAAATAATCATAACAACTTTTTAACACTTGAAAATACACAAAAAATTCAGCTGTTTCATAGAAAAAGTTAATTAACCTGCAACAAAATGTGTGATTTTTGAAGTTGTTTGGTTTGTTATGATATACAGAAGCCTTTAAAAGGTGGCTGGTAAATATCTGGGACATTATTGCACACATGGTCATCTGACCCCAAACTAAGCAAAGCTTGTAATATGGCAGCCAGACACTGATATACATACATATATATTTTTAAATACATTCTTAAATAGATATTAACACCCAGACATAGAACAAACACAAATGTTCATCACACAAATGTTTGTCCTAGATGGGAATCGAACCCACGCCCCCAAGCGCAGAAAGTAAGTTCACTACCAACTGAGTCACCGGGGCAGTAAATTGAAAGTAACCCTGTTTATAATAGTGGTTGATAAAAAGAAGTATTTAAGTATTTCGAGTTCTAAAAGCGTAATTGCAAAATCCGACAATAAATCAACGTGTTGACTTCAGTCCAGTTTAAAATAGTGAGCGCGACAGCCAGCGCGTCTCTCGACAATCAAATGGAGGAATCAAAATGCCATCGCCATTGCTTTGATGTCCACAACCCACCACTGAATATGTCTTGTCTTGCCTGATTTACTTGAACACCTCACGTTCTTGGAGAAATAGGTGACCAAAGATTTCATACTATACCACACATAAAAAAAATAGTACTTTCGAACGCAAAGCCAAATAAATAATCCAACCCTTTGTCACGATATCGATTTTTAAATGACATTTTGTTTTGCTGTATGCGAAATAATCTACTATTTAAGTGATCGATAACGTGTACGAGTGTAGACATAATATATGAAATAATGCAGTAAAACGTACGTATCTTTTTTGTGTTGTCTTCAATAATCCATCGAAGTCAATAATACAAATTTCCCCACTTTACTAGGGCATGACAAAAGACGTTACAAAACCTGCCATTAGATTTTATAACGTCCTTGAGCATAGTTACACTTTGTGTACACTTGTACGTATTACCGTTTTCACATTAATTGAGCAATTACAAAAATAAGTTTGTTGTATGGGGACCATTTTGTTTTTACTTTTTGACTTTTTTATTAATTCCTAGTTAATCCGCCGTAAAAATACGTATTCAGTGAAAGTTTCAACTGACTATCTATAACGGTTCCAAAGATACAGCCGTTTAAAGGTAGGACGGACGGACGGCAGACAAGACAGCGTAGGCTCAGTAATAGGGTCCCGTTTTTACCCTTTAGGTACGGACCCCTAAAAAACAGAGGCGTGCTTCCTATAATGATATGCAGATTGCAGATGTAGCCAATTTTAATAGCTATGTTCGGTCGAATTAATATCGAGTAGCAGACACCCTCTGCATAAATTAATGACAATGTAGTTGCGGCGGATTGGCACCCACAAGCTGCATAGCCACGTTCTTATTTAGAGACAAAGCCCTAATAAGCCGAAGAGGGTGCAAAGCAACTTGTAAAACGATTACTTTAAAACAAGACAGAAATTTACGATGCAAACGCATGTCTTTTTCACTAAACTACTTGTAAGCAGAAATAAAGTTGGCGACAGACGGGCGAACTTATAGCTCGCGTACACACTTATGTACGCTAACCACAAAAAGTTTCGAGCCTTAGTAATTTTTCAGATAAAATAAATAACTATGGTTATATAGAAGCGACTATGTTTTAATTTGTTTTAACTTTTTATTGTAGTATCTCTGTGTATATTCCATCATAACTTTTGAACGCCTGACATATTTTACAAGCTTTTAACTTGCAATGTTTGTTAGTTTGTAAAGGTCAAATATTGCAAGCTGAATAAGAACCAGTTTCAGATTTTGCTGAAATTTTGCAGACACCTTTAGTTCTGGTGACAATAAAATATGCAACACCGAATATTGTAACATTATCAAAATAGCCGCCAAAATAAAAACATTTAAATACAAATAAAAAGCATCTTATATACGAATAAAAGCTCGTGTTAAAAAAATATTTTATATAAAGGCTTGTTGATGATGAGTATAATTTATAATCTTTACCTTACCCTTGGTGTAGTTTTTCTTTTAAATTTCAAGAACCTTGTCTTCATCTTATCATTAACATTCTAAAGAGCGAGCAAGCTCGTCGGCCGTTGGCTTGAAAGTTTACTTGCCCATCTGTCGCCTTCTTGAACTCGACCAAAACGCTGGAGACCTGGAGACGTCACTTTGCCGTGACAACGTGATTAACGATGTGATGACACTCCCCTTTCTCCCCCCTACGACACCCGTTTACGATCACCACGGAATTGTTCGGGGAAGCTGTAAAAAGCTGTGACATTCGTATTCGCAATAGCGCCCGCAGGAATTGAACACTAATTTTACATTTATGAAGATGATTCGTTCCTAGAGCAATTAAATTGTTAAGTTTTATGCTCCTGAGCTACAAGGTAGTTACAACTTTAAAACTTACTGTATATATACTGCTCGATTAGTCCATATTAGTTATTTTAGCTGTTCTACGACATTGATGCCATTTGATAGATTAATTAGATCATAGAATTAGAAAAAAGAAAATTATAACGCTACCATGTAATTCTTTACGTCTTTTGTTTCGCTTGTGTCGTCGTTACAATACAGTATAGTGATCGATTAAAAGTCTATATTAGTTACATTAGCTGTGGTTCTACGACATTTATGACATTTGATAGATTAATTAGATCCTGGAATTAGAAAAAAACAAAACTATGACTCTACCATGTAATTCTTTACGTACGTGTCTCGTTTATATCGCAGTAACAGTGGCTGCCCAAACATTATGGTACGACCGGTATGGTTCAGTGCAGTGGTAGCGTATCTGCCTCGTTTACAGAAGATCTCGGGTTCGATTCCCGGCCGAACAGATGTTTGAATGATGGCTTTAAATATCTGCTCTGCATGGCTCTGGATGTTAGTTGTCCGTGTCTTTGTATGTGTTTCACGACATTCACGCTTTTCCTAGCTTGGTATGTATCTATGTAACGAAATATTTGTACGTGATTTTCACCTCTTTCAAAACGACGGATTTATTTGATACTTTGCACTTATCAAGGAGCGATGACAATGTAATAAATAAAAAAAAAAAACAATTTAGTTTGTCCCATTATCCTTACCAGGATCTTCAGGATTAGCTATTTTTAAGCGTGTTTTTTAAACTGCGAGTTTTATTTAAGTTCGTGTTTGTGTGCCTTGTACAACGCGATTTTGAAAATCATAATGGCGGTTCGGGACTATGCCAGCCTCCACACAACATTTTTGGAACCCCTATAATGAATGCGTTCCAGCAATATTCCAATTGTGAAAGCGTTAATTATTTTGTTGATCAGCTCAGCGGTGTCGCGGCCGGGCCGGGCGACATGAAAGGGTTTCTGATGTGTCTATTTTGGCTCCTTTGATCCGACTCGAGACTGCTTGTTTGTTTTTGCAACTTTCAACCGGAGTGTATCAGACTAGATCAGATTAAGAAGTTAATTTTGTTACTGTTTCTGGAGATGATTGATTACAGTGATGAGATGAGGCAGAGATAATTTTTCGAAAGGTTATTCGTATAGCTCTTTTAGATATAAAATCAAAGCTATCTTTTACGTTCTCGCAACAAAATAAGCAGTCTTAGAGCCGTAACAGACACGTCAACTTGGCTGACGAACCGCCGTCAAACCAACGGGAGAGAAAGAGAAAACTCTGTCTGTGTCTGTTAGCATTTTCCGACGTGATTCTATTATTTTTCAAAATTTATCTATTTTCAAGTATTGATGTATATAATGGTGGAATGTTATTTATAACGTGTTAGTGGACGTGTGTTAAGTTTAGGCAAGTGATATAACTAGATAAAACATGTACCTATTTAGTTATGTTTCCAAAACTCCATATATTGTAAACCTGTAATAAACTCTCCACCACATATCATCCACATTACCACGGTATGATTTGGACTGGACAATGACTAACTTTGCTCGACAATGACTTTGACTATAAAGATAATATACACAAAATATGAAAATATTTTAATACTTGATACTGGCACACGATGTGGGACGCCAAAATCCTCTCAAAAGAAAGTTTTTTTTCATGCTATCGTTCTAAAGCAAAAATGTTTTCTAAGTATAGTTAGATCACTCTCCGGCACGGCAACAAAATAATATCACGTCGTACCGTTGATCTGTTGCTGCGTGAAAAGGGAACAAATACACCAACAAATAAGCAAACTTTCGCATTAATAAAATAAGCTACTATGCAACTAGTATATGATTATGAAGGTACACAAAACAAATTAGTCTTAAGAGCCGTGTTACATACAAAATGCATTAATTTTAGCTAAGTATCTGGATTTCAGGCATAAAACAAAAAATCAAAGCCGTAATTGTCAAGACGAAATAAAACAAGTAAACCATTACATAATTTATTTTTATTTTATTTCAGTAATTTCACGAAATGCACTTTCCATACGAGAGTTTTACTAAAAACTACTTTTGTAAATTATGTAATAAGTTTTCCAAAATTTGAAGCTGATTTTAAAAAGAAAATACGCGTTTATCTATTTGTAATAAAAATCTAATTTTATCAAGATTTTTCTATTGGATTGAACCAGAACGCCAAAAACCAGTATTCGTTGTTTTTTTGGTCAAAAAACTCACATTTTTTTGTGGGAAATTCAATCAGAATCCCTAAAATTTCAACAGCTGCGACCAACTCCGACCAAGTTAGGGCTGCAATGTGCGCAATCAAAACTTCTACGTTTACAAAAACCTAAATCGAATCAATCATCAGCGCCCGCAGCGTAGACGAACCGCGGCCGCGGCCAAAGTTGAGTACGTGATTCGAATATTAGAGGATATGACGGTAGGTATAATGGCATCCTGATTCCTGATCACGATCCTTGAATTCCCGATACGCTGCACTGGGCCTGTCACAGCGGACAATCCGACCCTGCGCCGCATATTGACTGCTATAACGTATGGTGATGTTACGTGGCGATAGTGGGTTCTCAGAGTTAGGTTGGTGGTAGAGCATGCATTAGAGGGACATTATTCAGTTTGAATTCTTAAGCCCGTCGCAGACCATGCGCAGTAGCTTGCGCAAGTACTACGCAAGTACTCGCGCCAGCGTTCAAACGTAAATAGCCACTCGCGTGGCGACGCGCACAACTAGCGTGCAAGTACTTACTCGCGCGAGTGTTCGAACGAGACGAACGATGCGCGCAAGTATGGTAGTGTGGAAGGTGTAGCGCGGGGAAACAAAAAAGTGCTACTATTTGCGCTTTCATTGCCACTTGCACTAAGCAAAAAGGGTTGTAGCTCGTTGCAAAAGATGTGTGTAGTAGGTACTCGCGCAAGAACGTCCTTGCGCAAGTTACTGCGCATCGTCTGCAACGGGTATTACAGTAGTAACATTACAGTGAGCAAAGTACGCAGACGTAATATACAAACCGAATGTACGTACGTTAGACTACCCATACGGTCTATGGGTAGTCTAACTGTTTTTGTAGTGTTCGTATTAGCTAGCTTGCCAGTTACAAAAACATTTTCACGTTTTTTTCAGTTTTTTGTTAAAACAACATTTTATATCTTTAATATATAACAATTTTTTTTAAAACTTGCGAGATACAGGGTAAACATAGACTAGACTCGTTCAAATAACAGAATAATCATAAAGAATGCTAAGGTGTAATGAATAATGTATTTAAAATAAATAGAGAAGACTATAAAACCAAGACGAAATAGCTAAACGGCAGAATAAAGTCAGACGAATTAATAAAATGAGCATTTTTTGTTTCTTCATTACATTCATCATAGAGCACAATAAATAAAGTCATAATGGCGACAGCCTTGCGGATTCTGTCGCTGAGATCAAAGTCGCCGTTATCTTTGATCTAGGCTACTGAAGCCGGCCTAAATACCTATTAGCATAAAAATATTATACATCTAATTTATACAGGGTTACGCATATAGACAGTACTAAGCCGAAAGGAGGTCTTTGTACTCATAATTATAACAACTTTTTCTATGGGACATACACAGAAATCGCGAAAAAATATCAGCTGTTCCATAGAAAACGGTTTTTAACACTACAAAATGTATGGAACAGCATATTTATATTTTCGGGATTTCAGGTTTGGTCCCCTAGTAAAAAATGTTCATAATGACCTCCTTTCAGCTTAGTACAATCTATATGCGTAAGCCTGTAGAGAGCCGTGTACAAAAGAACGCGAATGAGATTGCACGTCTTGTTAGTAATAAATACGCGTGTTTACATCTCTGCCAGTCCATTTCGTTTGTTACAATCTCAACACTGTTTCAGGGTGCTGGAGCAATGGACCGTGAGAGAATAAAAAAAGTTAAACCTTCGATCAGACTAACAAGGGAGATTATATCTTAGTACTGTTCAAATGCCTCCATATTTCATTAGAAAATAATATTTAATAATAATAATGTTACAGTTATATGATTATTTACGGGATATTTACCGTGGTAAGTTTGTGGAACGAGCCGAACACGGTAACTGCGCCGAAATATCGGGAGCTCCTGCCACAACCTTACCACGGTAAATATCCCGTAAATAATCATATAACTGTAGTGAACAAGCGTGATAGTTTAAAACAAATAATATTTTTTCTGGAAAAAGTTAACAATGTGTTTTAACAACAATACATAATACTTAATCCAATAAACAATTATAACAAGAATATAAATCACTATAAACGTACCACTAAATAATTTCAATGTCCGAAGATTTGATTACGTTTTTCCACTAAAATGAGGCGAATGAATGTAAGATTGACAGACAAAAAATAATTGACATTTCCGGATGGCTATGGCTAGTGCCCTGTGGTTCACTCATAATATACAAATCAAGGCAATCGTATTCTTTTTAATTCTAATAGTGGTGCTAGGCGAATTTCTAATTAAATGTCAAAATTACCCCCAGTATATCTGTATCAATTACGTGAACATCCACGTAATGTTTAAGAAAAGTACAAAAAAATCCTTGGCGATAAGACAACTAGGTATTCATGGACTCACGTATGTTTGCTTCGACCCAAACTTTCACGTGCGTTAAAAATCTCCTGTTGCCTACCGCAGCCGTATTAAAATACTATTAGTATAAATAAATAAATATCCGGGACATTATTGCACACATGGTCATCTGACTCCAAACTAAGCAAAGCTTGTAATATGGCTGCCAGAGACATATACATACATATATATTTTTAAATACATACTTAAATAGATATTAACACCCAGACATAGAACAAACACAAATGTTCATCACACAAATGTTTGTCCTAGATGGGAATCGAACCCACGCCCCCAAGCCCAGAAAGCAGGTTCTCTACTAACTAAGCAAACGGGGCTATAAGTATGAATGATTCTAAGAACGATATTTGGTTTAGAACCTATTCTTTCTCTCTCTCTCACTCTCTCTCTTCATTCTCTTTCTTCTCTTTTTTTTTGAAGTTAGCTAGGAACCTTTCAGGCCCCAAAGCTGCATGAGAGATGACTCCTAACTCATAAGTAATAGTTATATTAGAAGTGTAGGCTTTTTTTATTTTAATATAGACAATCAAAAATGGTGATGTGACCAAGCGCTAGTATGTGCGCATTGCAACCTGACGGCACCCGGTTCAATCCTCGGCCAATGACTTATTTATAACCTACTTAAATAAGTTTTGTGGAGATCCGATGCTATCGCTCAACAATAGTGATGGAAAACATAGAGACGAAACCAAAAAAGGAATGTCCAAGAAACTCACAAATTCAAAGACATGACATTCACCAACATGCACTGAGCCAGCATGGTCGATTAGGGCCCATCCTCTCTCTCTCTCTGAGAGAAGGCTAGTACCTCAGCAGTGCCACATGATGGGCTGATAATGATGATGATGATATTTGCATCTTTGTTCCAATCTAAAGCAGTGTGAGAACCACTGGACGATGGTAAGCAATATGTTTTTCGCGGCCCATCGGCTGTCGCACTCCACTTGCCCGATAGATCCATCACTGCCACGCTATAAATGACTAAGAATTTACTGCTGTGTACTGTGTGATACAGCTCTATCGGTAGTTAGTTTGATTGCCTTAGTCATTCTATTTATAGGGTGTAGGTAAATACAGATCTTAAATAGCTATAAGGTTTTTTATATAAACGCGTGATACACTAAAATCTATACAATCTAATTTTAGAATAATATTTAACTTTAAATAGTATCTCTAAAATGTTGTATACCTACTCTAACATCATCATCATCATCATCAGTCAGAAGACGTCCACTGCTGAACATAGGCCTCCCCCTTTAACCTCCACACTGAACGACATCCTGCCATGTCATCTTACTCGTACAGTGAAATATAAGTACTTCGGTAATGAGAGTAGATTTCTTCCTATACAAACTGCTACGCAGTTTGGCTGAGTTCTGTAACTATAAAATGTATGTTTTTTCACTGAGATAAATAAATAGAATGGGAAAACTTTGCATGCGTAACTATGGGAAAATAATAGAATGGGAAAACTTTGCATGCGTAACTATGGGAAAATAATAGAATGGGAAAACTTTGCATGCAACAACGTAACTTGTACTGACCTATGGGCTCGATTTAAAACGCTCACCTTAGTATTTGTATGCGTAATGACCGACTATCGAGCGTTATCCCAAAAAGTCGCAGGTTTCAATCACTTGCATTTGGTTTCACCGGTGATTGTTTTTGAATGCGTAAACGAAATTCACAATAATGGATTTCAAAAATTGAGCCCTCGCGATACTGCACGAGTCTTGCGTGATTACGCGAATGCCGGGCAATTACCTTGCTTTCATATTGTCAATATGGAGCGTGGTCGTCTACAAATAAAAACATCCTAGCCTATAAATTACATATTATGCTAGCTTTTTTATATAATCGACTTGGTATTATAAAATATAATTTGGATTGTCTCTGTCAGGCCCGTACCTTTCTCTATTGTATCTTCATCATCAATCATTATCATCAGCCTATCATGTTCCCACTGCTGGGATACGCCTGCTCTCAGAGAGGATGGGCCCTAATCAACCTTACTGTCCCGTGCATGTTAGTGAATGTCTTTAAACTTTTGAGGCTTTTAGATATACCGGTTACCTCACGATGTTTTCCTACGCCGTTTTTGAGTAATGGCATCAAAATTGCACATAATTTATTTGTTATGTACTAAATAAGTCGTTAGTGCATGGCCGAGGATCGAACCGGAACCGGGTACCGTCTAAAGCGCACTTCCTACCGCTCGGCCACCATCACTTTTCCTATATCCAGTGCTAATTAAGACGATTTCGACTCACTGTACAAACAAAATCGATTGTTTTGCCATAAACAGAATGAGTATTTCTTTTAGCCAAGATAACTATTGCACTGTCACAAGCGTACATTTTCAGGAAAGCCCCATGAAAATTGCAACAGTACTCGTATGTCATTACGTGCATTCAATCGACATTAGTATGCCCGTCTGTGCCATCGCTGCTATTACATCATTACGTGGACACCGGCCCTGTGATGCCCCTCCATGACCCCTCTATTGCCTTCTCATTTATGCACAATTACTCTTTTCTACGTAGTAGGTACGTAAATAATATCAAAACCCTATATCGCTATGATTGCCATGTTTCGGGGTGTTCTTTAATCATTTTCTACTTAGTATTCTGTCAATTGGACGTTAATTGGGTTGTTAAAAGGGGTAAAGACATTCTAAGCACTATCTACGAATAAAGATTAAAATTGAATACAAAATTATAGTAGGTACGTCAAACTTCGGTATACAAGGTGTTTTTAAATTAAAGCAAATACATCTATATGTATACATCTATACATATAATAAAAACGTAGAGATAAAGATCAGTAATTGGGAGATATAAAAAAATCACACAAGTCATCTTAAAATAAACAGCTGAACACGGTAAGACAGTTTTTAGAATTTTTGTCTGTTTGTTTGATTGTTTGTCCACGCACATCTCCTAAACCATTGGACGGATTTAAATGCGGTTTAAACGAATATGCTTAGCTATGACCAAATCGAAGTATAGGCTATGTTATTTTGCGCAAGGGCCGTATTAAAGGAGGCAAAAAGGGTTGAAAGTTTATATGAAAATCTACGCGTACGAAGTCGCAGGTAACAACACTAGTGATAAATAAATCATCCCTTTTTTCCATTAAAAAAAATAGATTAGGACTTTAAATGGCAATAATTTTACGCGATATTAAATGAAAATAAGAAACGAATGGCTCGGCTGAATCTTATACAAAGTTAAGTGGAAAGGTGAGGGTGAAAGAGGTCCGTTATACGCATCAATATGCACAACTTATGCAATAGGACCAACCATAAAATCGCGAAAAAATATCAGCTCTTCCATACATGTTGTCGAGTGTGAATGACCGTTTGCTACGGAACAGTTAATATTCTCCTGTTCCTATAGTAATAGTTGTTTATAATGATGAGTTTACCGGACCCTTTCGGCTTAGAACACTCTTTCCGCGTAATCCTGTAGATATAGAAGCCGACTCCTGGGGCCTTACCCCTAGCTCGAAAAGTTGACCCGCATAGGTGTTATTTGTCTAAACGGTACCATCAACTACGATAAGCGGTAGTTATTGGATAGCCGCCAAGCTTTGCTATTTTCACGCACACACACATAGTAAAACGGATTTTCGTTCATTCAAGTTAGACGCTTTTAAACGATGCAGCTTATATGAGTTGGTTAATTTTAGGTACCTATCAGGTACCTACTAAAAGTTGGCTCGCAAAAGTGAAGCTAGGGGTAAGGCCCCTGCACCTATAAAATACAAATACTCGAATATTTCTTATGAAAATTTAATTAGTAAATTTAGTTGTAACAAAGCTAAAAAAAAGTCATACAAGCTTTAATATTTTTGTGAATGTTTTAAGTTTTGAAAAGCTTTTAAGTATCATTAGTTTTGTTTTATATTAGTAATAGTTGTCAAAATTGTATAATTTGACAGAGGGCACGGAACCCGGAGTCCATGAAGCTGTACTCGTTGATAATATATAGTTTGGATCTGCCTTTAAACTCGAGCTAGTACCGAAAAAAGTCTGCCAAAAACTGAACGGGGCGAGGTAAATGCGTATTGCACACACTGACATATTCTTACTAGTTCTACAAACGCACAATTCAATATTGAGCGCACACAACAGCAAATGATGTGATCAAATGGACGACCAAGGAGGGGTAAATGCCAAAGAGTAAACAATAGGTATAACGCTTCCATTTATTTATTTTTTCTGAGGCTGTACTACATATTTTTTTTAAGTTATATGAATAGTCATAGAACAAAAGTTGTTGAGTATTTTGAGTTGTTAAGTATTTTTAAGTTATTACAATTTGTTGTGTTATCAGATTATGTAGCTGCAGCATCAAACTGTATTCCCCTTATTTTTATATTATATTTTTATTATTTTGTTGTCATCAGTTTTTTTTTTATTTGCCTCCCTATATGAAATTAATTTAATGACGTATTTACGTCAAAAACTATTTAAATTATATAATAATAATTTTCCCGAATTCGAACTTTTTCGGATAATTTTTTATACATTTTTCTTCCCATAAAAACTAATCTGGACTATTACGAACATTTTAAACCAACTCAGTCCAGCCGCTCTCAAGTGATGCGCTTACTAACGAACATTCATTTCATTTTTATTTATAAAGATCTAAGATAGATAAGGCAAGTAATCGAACATTTCGTGACATCCAGTTTGTCTTTTAGTGATGTACCTGTATATGTCTGTCTACGAGTAAAATTCATTGACAAAACATATTTTAAATTTAATAATAAATGTTTTTAATTAAATTAATTCTGAGCAAGACCATTACATGTAGTTAAGAATGTCTAATGGTGGGTTTAACGAGGGGCCACTTTATTTAGATTGTCTGGAACTGGCTCCCTTCGAGCGGCGACATTAAAAAATTACCGGATGAATTAGGGATGTCACATATTAAAACTATTAGTGGAACTGTCGATGTACAAACAACCATATAGACTGACCTACTTTAACTAACTCATATTGAGAAGTGTACAAACAACCATATAGACTGACCTACTTTAACTAAATATGAGAAGGAAAAACGTCTACAAATTGATAACTAATATGATACACATGATACATAATAATCACAAATAAGTTACTAATTACTTCTCTTTACAAAACTGTTCAAGATCTAAGGATATTATCAAAAGAATTTTAATGACCCGTCATAAACCTTTTATCAACTCTTACCATCTCGATATAAACATTTCAAAGTATCGATGTTCCCCCGTAACTTATTCAAACAGTGTCGCGGGGAGGAAGCGCCCGTCACGCCGTTCCCTAACCAGACGGAATTAAATGCAGTCGTATTTGTACTCGTCTCCTCTTACAATCATTTCACCTTTTATTCACTCAACGCGCTTTCTCAGAACAACCGCTTGATTAGGATGGACGCGACGCCACTGACGATTTCCTTAGCATAATATTTCAATAACGAAGGAAGACGTTTGTATAAAATTCGATGTAGAATCGGTTACGAATGCACGCTGCAACGTGATTAGATTTATTATCTTTTAGTACCACCCACTGCTGAATAATTCTGTGATTGTGACTCTACTTTATTCGTAGAGATATGAAAATTGTCCATTGCACTCTATGCCAGAATAAAAACACCCAAAGAGCATATAAAACGACTCGTAAGTATGCTATATGTAGTTATGGTGAATAGGAAAGCGGTATTTGTTTTAGATGAAACTTCACATCAAAAAAGCATCAAAAGAAACACACGAAATCAAAGAACGTCAAATCTTTTGTTGTTTGTACCACGCTATTATGTCGAACTAAATATTGAATGACCTCGCTCACAGAAATAACTCAGACAGAAAAAGTTTTTGGGGGAAGCGATAAATCTTCTTAATTAGTCAATTTAGCTTTCCACTGAAAAGTTTGATTGGAAATCTTTTGAGCAATTCGGCGGATGAGAATTAACAAAATTACTTAGGGACATCTGATTTCGGATTTATTTGTGTCTGGATTCGTTGATTTCGCATTTTCCAAAAAGACGATAATATTGAACGTAGGTACATTAATAAATAAAAATGTTAGCTTAACATTATTAGGTATCTATACATAAAAAATAGTAGGTCCTACAAGGTTCTACAAACTAAATTAAAATCTTACTTTCTTGACAACCTGATGTAATCGCCTCGCTCGCTGCCAGTTGTGTACTTAGATATTAACATTGTTTTTATAGTAGACGTAGACTTAAACTCCATTACTATTAATCCTTAGTGGTTTTAAAATGCCATTATATCCTTTACTGTATAATTTTCTTATTAAATGATAAATAAATGAAAAAAAATAAATAAAAAAAACATCCATTATCTATGTACTATCGAGGCGGTTCATGCATACCTCAAAAAAACTAATTAGGTACGCCTAATTAATTATATTGTACCCAAGCAATTTACCTTTTCGCAGACTCTCAAACACGATCCCGTAGCTTTTGGACAACATGCTGATATATCTGGAACAATCAAAGTTTAAGATAAGTTAATGTTACAATTTCGTTTCTAATCCGATGGAATAATCTGATGGCTCCCTTGTTTCCTACTATAAAGTAAATATCGTAAGAAACGCATTAAAAGCATATTAACATAACAAGTAAAGCAGTCAGCTTGTAACAACGACAACAGCTGGCGCCGGGAGACAGATACAGACGAGCTACGGACACAGAATAGATCATAACAAAAGTACGCAAAGTAAGGAAGCTTTGATCTTTTCATCTAACGGCGTAGTTAGTAGTCACGGTTGCCCAATCTACGGAGTTGAATGTTGCGACATGTGCAAGGACTAATTAGTATTATATTATTACAATTAACGTACAGGGGCCGTACGGCTAACTCTTAACGCGGGCTCGAATTATTGAAGCAGCGCAGTTCGGTAATCACGCGAACGTGAACTTTAACGCGCCGAGATACAGTTCGCGGTCGCGCAAATTTTCTCATCACCTAAACAGAATCGCTTAAAACAGGTAGCCGTAAGGCCCCTGTTCACATACCGCCATCGCATAACACAAATTATATTAGCATAATTAGGTACGTATGTGCTTGCTTTTTTATTCGATATTGGCTTGTGTTCGACTACATTTCACCTAATTATGATGCCTTTGATGATGCTATCTTTGATAGCTGGCGCGGCGACAGCTTATCGATGTGAATTTTTGCTGTCACCGCATCCACATTTGGGGGTGCGTTACGGATTTCGCTAATTGCGAATATATCCTATAAAATAAGTTCTGCGATTCGAAGGACCTGCGGGATAGATATTCTATGAGATGAGACGCGAGCTTTTATACGGAAAGGTAAGCGGAAAATGGGGTAAACGGGCACACCTGATATCCTGGTTGTTGTGCACCTGCAGAGGTGGTGTTGGTGTCTTGATGCCTGCCTTCTTCTTCTCCACAGCCGTGGAGATCAAGTATCTTCAGAAGGGATAGTTTTGCGAGAGCGCGGTTAAAAAGCGAACAATCAGTCCGCGCGCGACCGTTGCGGAGCGGTGTTCGATGACAAGTCGCGTGACGTAGATGCGCCCGATTGCAAGGATGGGGGTAAAAATTGACGGGAAAAAAGTCTGGCGGTTACTCATCAAAAAAAAGGTTCGGTAGATGAAACACTATCGCGCATTGCGTGCGATAGATAACATAAGGCGGCAACATTCCCCCGGCCTTAAAGGGTCACCTTTAAATAAATTACTTAAACAGAAGCGCGTAATAAGCGTCTGGATTGTGCGGATTGTGCGAAAGATACATAGAGTCTGGTATACTTAAATGCTAAGAATAAGAATGATAGAAAAATATTGCGTTAATTAATAATGTCATTGCGTTGGCAATGGGCTTAGTTTTGCTACCGGACGGACATATGTCCCACGGGCAGTTCGTACTGAAACAACCCTGACCTGACCATCCTTAGCAGTAAATACTTCGTTCACAACCCCTAGAGGCCATGAAAGAGGCGGAGAATTATCGTTCCTTATTATAACTACTACTCCTTTTCTAATTGGAACCGAAGAGGTATTCCATTTTTCCCGGGTCTGTAGTGTATGCAAATATTCGTCTCTCCAACGTTTCCAAAATGATTGGACCAATTTGTCTAGCAGAGTATATCTCTGTACGATCTGATTGACAGATTGCGGTACTTCAGCTGCGGGAAAAGAGAGAAGTGGTGCGGTGTGTAAAAAATGAGCAGGCGTTAAAGCAGCGGGATCTGATGGATCCGCGCTGAGAACTGTGAGAGGTCGAGAATTCAGTATACACTCGATCTGAGTTAATGTCGTTGTGAGCTCTTCATAAGAAAGAGTCTGCTGACCTATGACCCTAAAAAGGTGTGTCTTTACGGCCTTGACCATAGATTCCCAGCAGCCCCCGAAATGGGGGGCTAATGGTGGTATGAATTTCCAGTCTATTCTGCTCTCTGCGAGCACTTCTTCGAAGCGGGGTCGATATTCCTTGTTTAGGAAGTTATACAGGTCACGCAAATATGAATTGGCTCCATGATAGTTAGTGGCATTGTCGCTGTACAAGCACTGCACCGGACCTCTGCGGGAAATGAAGCGTTTAAGTGCGGCTATGAAGCTAGCTGAGCTAAGGTCAAAGACCGCCTCAATGTGTAGGGCGCGAGTGACCATGCATGTGAAAATCGAAAGATATACCTTCCGAGCCTTAACGCCTCTTGCACGCACTGGCGTACATTCCAGAGGCCCGGCATAGTCACAACCCGTATGCCAGAACGCCTTTACAGCCGTTTTGACGCGTAGCTCGGGCAAGTCGCTCATGATGGGGGTAAATCCCGGTCGCGGTTTCAATTTATGACACGCATTACACAAGTGTATGCGTTGGCGGATTACGCATCTTGCCGAAAGGATCCAGTAATTTTCCCTCAACTTGGACATTAATAGTTCTGGTCCTGCGTGTAAGTATATGCGATGATGGTGATCTATCAGAAGATCAACCACTCGATCGCGGCGTGGTAGCACAATAGGGTGCTTTCTATTAAAATTCTCTGACGACCGATTCAGACGCCCTCCGACCAATATCAAGTCGTCCCTTATGAACGGACTGAGTTTGATCAGTAATGGCGAACAGTCTTTGCCATTCCTGAGAAGATTTAGATCTTTAGGAAAGTGCCTTTCCTGAACGTCTCTCAGTACGATTTGTTCGGAAAATTCCATGTCACTTGCGGTCACAGTGAGTGATTCCCGACGCGGGAGCTTTAGAGCAAATCTGAGTACGAAAACTACAGCCCTGACTAGTTTTGCCCAGGACGACGTTCGCTCTGACAAAGACTGGAGCCAGGACTCACTACTTTCACCCGACACGACAGCGTGAGCGCGTACTTTCTCTTCCGGGACGCCATTCAGTTCGAATTCATCGACCCTGTTGATGGGCCAGTTTTCTGGGCTCAGTTTAAGCCATGGCGGTCCATGGAACCAAAGAGGGTGATCAATTATGTCATTGGGGACGATCCCACGCGATAGACAGTCAGCCGGGTTTTCGATTCCTGCGACATGGTAAAAATGCCGAGCGGGTATATTGTCGGTTGTCTTAACGACGCGGTTAGCAACAAAGGTTTGCCAGCGGTGCGGAGAGGCGTTGAGCCAACACAAAGTTACTTTAGAATCGGAAAATGCGTAAATTTCGTTAATTTCATGGCGTGCGTTGTATGTGTCGTGCACATGGCGCAAAAGCTTTGAGAGCAACTCGGCAGCGCAAAGCTCGAGCCTCGCAATCGACTGCGGTTTCACGGGAGCGACCTTCGATTTAGCGCAGATTATATTAACCGTTACATCACTGCCGCGAGTGACGTGCGCATAAATGACACCTCCGTAAGCAGCCTCGCTAGCGTCAGCGAATCCAACCAGCCTCACAACGGATCCGTCAAATACACCGAGGTGGCGTGGAATTTTTAGTTCGTTGAGCTTAGGCAAATCAGCGTAAAACGTACGCCAAATATTGAGAATGCTTTCAGGTGGCGAAACATCCCAACCTAGTTTCAACAACCACAGTTCTTTGATAAGCAACTTCGCGTACAATATAACGGGCGCCACGAAGCCCATAACGTCCCAGAGCTTGGCAACCTCTGACAAAATCGAACGCTTTGTCCAAGTAATGTCGCTCACTTGGTGGGCGATGTAGAACTCGAAGTAATCACTTGTCTGCGACCAACGAAGCCCCAGAATTTTATGTTCTGCAGGGTTATCGAATTCAAGTGACTCAGGCGATCGATGCGATGCGGGAATGGTTTCTAGCACTGCCTTCGAGTTACTAGTCCACTTTATTAAATCAAACTGACCTCGCTTGAAGAGCTCAATCAGCTGTTGCGATGCGGTAATGGCAGTATTTACATCTCTCTCGCTGAAAACTACATCATCCATGTACAGTGAGGCCGATGCGACCTTAGCGGCCTTTGGAAGCGTGTCTCCTTCCTCTTCAATGAGGCTCTTGACCGTCCTCAGTGCGTGATAGGGGCTGGATTTCAGGCCAAAACAGACCCTATTGAACTCGTAGGCAGTCAAAGGTTCTTTAGGGTTAAATCTGTACAATATGCGCTGAAACCGACGATCTGATTTGCGCACGCCGATTTGTAGGAACATCTGCTTACAGTCAGCGGAGAGTGCAATTGGGAATAAGCGATAATTAAGAATGATGGTGAACAAATCACCTTGTAGATTGGGACCGCCATGCAGGATATCGTTCAAGGCGACGCCTGTGCTGGTCTTGCAGCTGGCGTCGAGAACGGAACGGAATTTCCCGTTGTCCCGTACTACGGCGTGATGCGGTATTACGTAAGATGGGTAATGATCTTTCCCACTAGAGAGCGGAGCGGGTGATATGTAACCCTTTTCCAGGTACTCCCGAATAGAATTGTCGTAGGCAGCGCGCAGATCGCGCGAACATTCTAGTTTTCTTTCCAAGGAGAAGAAACGCCTACGCGCGGTTTCGAGCGAATCCCCTAATGAGAATACGTCGGCGTTAAAGGGAAGAGCCACAGAGAAGCGGCCGCTATCCTTATCCCTTTCAGTGGTTGAGCGGTAAAAATGTTCACACTCGATGTCCTCAATAGGTTGAGGTGGCGGGTTAGTTAAAGGGGGTTCTTCAATATGCCAGAACCTCTTCAAGAGATCATCAACGCTTCGCTCATCCACATCGCTCTGTGGTACAACACAACAATTGACGCGCGGTGATTGTAAGTGTGAATGCGGAGTGGGAACTGATCCCATGAGTACGTAACCCAGCACGGTATTGATAGCGGGCGGCAGACCTGCATGTTTGACCGTATGTGGGAGAAGCAGATGCGGGAAGAGAACAGCACCGATGAGCACATCAATGCGTCCCGGAAAAGCGAAGGAATCATCAGCGAGCGGTAGGTTCTTAATGTGCGGTAAAGCGGACAGTTTCACTGGACAGCTAGGTAAATATCCCGTTATGCTATCCAGCACTAGTGCGGTTATTTCGAATTTCATGCGAGGATCGTGCCTCGACATAAACGAGAAGGCGGCTGAGCCTTTAATTGGTTGTTCCGTTCCACCGATGCCCTTGACACTCCGTGCGACAACGCTATCTGGTTTTATACCCAGTTGTTTGCACCCATTGGAAGTTATAAAATTCGATTCCGAGGCGCTATCTAAGAGGCATCGAAGAGCCTTGGAATTTCCATGGTTGTCGGAAGCCAAAACTACTGCAGTTGCAAGCAGAATCGTGGAAGGCGAGCTGCGACAGTCTTCGAGTGCGGGTACCTCATCAGGTGAGCCACCCCGTACAATACTGGTGTGCGCGACCGTATTGTACGTGACTAAGCATTTCGTGGTGTGGTCCACGGAATTATCTTTGTCTGCGGTAGTCTTTTCAAAATGTAATAGCGTGTGATGCCTCAAAGCACATTTTTTACAAACTGTGTTTGACTGGCAGTCACCGGCTCTGTGTTTGATGCTCAGACAGTTGACACAAGCGTTTCTGTCTTTAACACGCTTGTAGCGTTCATTAGGCACTAGATTGGCGAATGCGGGACACTTAAACAAATGATCATGTGTTATGTCAGAGCACAAGCATTTGTGCTGGTTGGATAAAGTGACGTACGACTGAGGCTGAGGTGCCTTCCAGGCCTTATTAATATTAGTAGGCGCGCGGGGAGGATTTTTAGGGAGGACAGTGCCATAATCCCTGTTCTGCAAAATTCTCATTTGATCCTTCATGAAAGTGACCAAGTTCTCAAAGGTAGGTATCTCAGTCTCTCTATACGCCATTTCAAACGAGCGCACTGTCTCGTTGTCTAATTTCTTGAGTGCGATATTCAAAAACATGACATCCGCAACGTCTTTTAAGTGCAGATTCTTTATAGCGTTAACCGATGCAACAAATTTGTCAAAGAATGATTCAAAGCTAGTAATAGATGCGGTACTTGAAGACTTGTGATCGAAGATGTTGTTCAAATATGCGGATGTAAGCGCGCGTTTGTCTTCGAATCGTTTTTTAAGAGAATCCAATATTACACGGTAATTCTCCCCACTCGGGGTAAGTCCCGAAAAAACGGACTGAGCCTTTGCAGAAAGCTTCGCCAGTAGGTAGTACATCTTTTCAGAGTCCGTGAGCGAGCGGTTCTCATGTATAACGGTTTTGAAGTTTGAATAAAATAGGGGCCACGACCGAATGTCTCCATCAAAGGATAGTATCTCGAGAGCTGGTAGTCGCGGCCTGGCTTTAGAAACGTCACTATCGGAAGGAGCTTTAGTACCAGCTGATAGTTTGTTATACATATACTTAATACGACAGTACAATTCTTCAAATGAGTTAAATAAATTTATCGCCTGGTTTTCTATGTCGGAATGAGGGTTGGCTAATAAATTTAATTCACTGTAGCGGTTGGAAGCTTCATTAAATTCTTTTCGTAGATTGTCGATACTGACACATGAGCAAAGAAATCGTTCTCGAGTCTGCTCATCAGTTTCGGCCACCTTACTATAGTCGAAGATAGTCTGGAATCGCGAAAACAAGATGTTTCTTTTAGTTAAGGCTAGTTGCAATTTCATTTCCTCGGGTGAGGGTGGCGATTTAGCGGTAGTAGTCATGGTTTACGATTTAGAAATGACCAATGCGAATTAATCTTAGTTTACTGTGCAATAATACAACGCGTGTGTTTGCACAAGTGTAAGTAACGCTCGTTGCACCAGTGTGAAAGCACACCTAAAATGTCCAAAAGACTAAAGTCCAAACTGAAAACGTCACGCGGGAATAACGTATAAGTGTGAAAGCGCACCCAGAATGATACAAATTACAAACCAAAAAGGTTTCGCGGGAATAGTGTATAAGTGCGAAATCACACCTAAAATGACAAAAATGGCATACCAAAAATGTCACGCGGGAATAGTATAATTAAGTGCGAAAGCACACTTAAAATTACGAGAATGGCAAACCAAAAATGTTACGCGGGAATAATGTAATACCCAAGTAGGGTACACCAGTGTGAAAGCACAACTAAACATACAAAATAAAAAACTAAGGTCCAAACTAAAAAAGTTACGCGTGGATTTCGCACAAGTGTGAAAGCGCCTTCGGCTTACGACACTTACGGAATGCGCTCAATATGACAATTGTTTTAAGTAAATAGGTGCAATTCCAGGTGAAATATGCACAAATAAATCTATTATCGTCACGGCACTGCTAAATCACTATTGAACACACTGTTATGCAATCAAACGGAACATTATGGAATTTATTTTTTCGATTTGCTGTAAAAATGTGGGTGGCACGAGAATTTTTTCAATACGAACGACGAATAAAAATTTGTATAACTCAATATGCCAACGCAATTACACTATTGCACATTATGTATCTAACGGTAAATGTATGTGACCTATTGTAAATTATTGGACGCGATATATAGATTACGACTATATGACACCTTTGCACAGTCTTCGCACTTTCCGTAAAATACACTAATTTTAAGTAAGTAGGTACAAGGGATTCAACTCGATAAATGTGGAATTATAATCGTGATTTACAAGGAATGCCGGTATAGATCCGGCTCGAAATGGGCCAGAAAATATGGCGCGGCGACAGCTTTTGGGATCTGGATATAACTCCGGATCCCCCTTGTATAGTATTCTGATGGGGTGACGACGATCGAAGATAAACACCGTTGTAGTTCACAATTATTTTACTGTTCGAAGAATTACAAAGGTCAAACTGTTGTAAGGCAGGCTCCTACGGTCAACCGTAATGGAATGCCGTTGCCGTTTTACATAACCATTGAATAATTAAGTGAAAAGGTAATTCTCGAGACTACATATTACGTCCGAGATAACAAGAGAGGAAAATCAGTTACATTTTGTCTATCCATTTACCAATTAGTGATGGGGTCGAATGCACACCGAATCGGTCGATTTAACTAGTGATGTGCACGCGACCCACAAACAAAGCAATAAACTAAACTTAATATAAATGTGCGTTTATAGAACGCCACACCACCCCCCTACGGAGAAAAGAAACCCCATGACAATTATTTACATTTACACGTAAAATACATACATGAAATAGGATTAGAGATCTAATATATCTCTGAATTTAACCCTTCTACCAGTTCTGGTGACGGTGGGTGCTGACAAAGGACCGGGCGCTGGAACGGGAATAGAAGGTGGTGGGGGAGCAACAGATGATGGTGACGCGGGGGCGGGGGTGAAGGGTACCGGGGTCGGAATCGGGAGTGGTTGAGGGGAGACAGGCTGTGAAGGCTTATTCACGATGGTACCAGAAGAGTGGTCCATAAATGCCGGTTTGACACGGTCAATACTCACAACCACTTGTCGGCCTTTGACATCCAAAGTTATAGTTTTTCCGTCGTCGGCACGATCTACAACTCGGTACGGGCCCGTATAAGGAGGTTGTAAAGGGCGTCTGACGGTATCGTCCCGTAGGAAAACGTGAGTTGATGTCGAAAGCTCCTTAAAGATAAAGGATACGGGTTGGCAATGACGGGATGCCGGAGATGGACGAACAGCAGACATTTTGTGGCGCAGTTGTGCCACGAAATCAGAAGGATCGTCTATGCTGTCCTGATCTGAGCTGGGGACAAGTAGTTCCCCGGGCAGCCTGAGCGCCTCCCCATATACTAGCTCAGCACTCGTGGCCTTTAGGTCTTCTTTAAAGGCGGAACGCATGCCAAGGAGGACGATAGGTAGCGATCGGACCCAGGAATCACCATGGCACATGAGGGCTGCCTTGAGTTGGCGGTGTACGCGTTCAATCATGCCGTTTGCGCATGGGTGATAAGGGGTAGTTCTCGTTCGCTTGGTGGCGCAAACATTCATCAAACGTTGGAATAGTGCAGACTCGAATTGACGACCTTGGTCTGTGGTCAGAAGGTTAGGAACGCCGAAACGCGAGATCCAGCCCGTTACAAACGTGTCTGCGACCTCTTCTGCGGTTATTGACATCATAGGCCATACTTCTGGCCATCGCGTGAACCTGTCAATCGCAGTGAGGCAGTAATTGTACCCGTTGGAGTGTGGTAGAGGGCCTATGATGTCAATGTGGACGTGTTGGAATCTACCTGTTGGAGTACTGAAATGGCTAAGGGGTGCTGCGATGTGCCGGGTCACCTTGTTTCGCTGACAATTTAGGCACGAACGAGCCCACTGGCGGCAATCTACGTTGACCTTTGGCCACACGTAGCGCTCAGTCACCAAGCGAACGGTTGCCCGTATACCAGGATGACTAAGGTTGTGACATCGGTCAAAAGCAGAACGACGAAATGGGAGTGTGAGGTAAGGACGAGGTTTGCCAGTAGAAATATCGCAGGTAACAGAGATACTCGTGCCCGGCATGATGACATTTGTCAATTGCAAGCCGGAACCCTGTTGGCGCAAGTTATATAATTCCTGGTCTGTTTCCTGAGATTTGGCAAGGGCCTCGTAGTCCTGTTCCAGGCTGATAGCCTCGATACGTGACATCGTGTCGGCTACGACGTTGTCCTCCCCCTTTATGTACTTAATATCGGTGGTAAACTGGCTAATAAATGACAGCTGGTTCAGTTGAGCGGGTGGTAGCCTTTCCCGGCGCTGTACGAATGCGTACAACAGTGGCTTGTGATCCGTGAAAATGGTCATGTGTTGGACCTCCAGGATATGCCGAAAATGTTGCACGCTTTCGTATACCGCCAGAAGCTCTCGGTAATAGGCTGGCCACTCATTTTGCTTGGTGGTTAGTTTCCTGCTAAAAAAAGCTAGAGGAAACCAGTCGCCGTCCATTTTCTGTTGCAAGCATGATCCGATATGGACGTTGGAAGCGTCAGTAAAAAGAGCTAAGGT
This sequence comes from Agriopis leucophaearia, assembly GCA_949125355.1. Classification (NCBI taxonomy): domain Eukaryota; kingdom Metazoa; phylum Arthropoda; class Insecta; order Lepidoptera; family Geometridae; genus Agriopis; species Agriopis leucophaearia. The sequence continues at coordinate 4,815,031 of OX421276.1, read as the reverse complement.
GGCGTTACAGGCCGGATGCTGTAGCAGCGTTGCGCCGGATAGACTCCTTTTGCAAGCTTCAAACTTTTCGAGCAGTTCCTGTGTCCAAGGGAATGGTTTAGCACCTTTGCTATTGGTTGACGCCAACGCATCTATCAATGGAGCCTGATACTGGGCGGCACGCGGAATAAAACGCCGGTAGTAGTTTAACATTCCGAGAAACCGACGCATACCTTGTACAGTTTTTGGGGGGGGGAAGTCCAGCAAGGCTTGGATGCGGTCTGCTGGAGGACGTGTACCTTCTGGAGTGATGTGATAACCCAAAAATGTGGTCTCGCGGACGCCAAGAACGCATTTGGAAGGGTTTACCACCACACCATAATCCCGTAGGCGACCAAAGAGGATCCGGAGGTGTTCCCGGTGGAGGGCCTCATCAGTCGAGTGGACGAGGATGTCATCCACGTAGGGAAAACAGAAGTCGAGACCCCGTGTGACCTCATCGATAAAACGCTGAAAAGTTTGACCAGCGTTTCGAAGCCCGAAGGTCATAAACGGAAATTCGAAGAGGCCAAACGGAGTCACGATGGCGGTCTTCGGAACATCCTCATGAGCCACGGGGATTTGATGGTAGGCCTTAACTAAGTCGATGGTGCTAAAAATTTTTGAGCCTGTGAGATTGTGCGCGAAATCGTTAATGTGCCGAACAGGGTACCTGTCCGGTACTGTTCTAGCATTTAGCGCGCGGTAATCTCCACATGGGCGCCATGTGTCGTCTTTTTTTACGGCCATGTGTAGCGGAGACGACCAGGCACTTTTGGATGGGCGTGCGGTACCAGATTGCACCATGTCCTCGAACTCTTTTTTGGCTGAGATCAGTTTTTGAGGAGCAAGACGGCGAGGACGGCATGAAATCGGAGGGCCATCTGTAGTTTTTATATAATGCACCGTATCGTGCTTAATCACCCTTGGCAGGCCAGGAGGGCGAGTAATTTCGGGGAATTCCGCTAGCACCTGTGCAAAAACAGAATTCGACGAAGCCACAGCTTTGACACTTGGTTGATCTGAAGGAATGGAGGCGGCGGGCGATGACAAGTTTGTAAGGCCGTCAACCAATTTCTTGGCTCGGCAATCTGGTAAAAGATGATAGTAGGACAGAAAGTCCGAACCAATGATTGCGGTAGTGACGTCGGCCACGACGAATGACCATACAAACTGTCGCCGGAGACCAAAATCGAGCGTCAAATTTATGTTCCCGTATGTCTTGATGCTGCTACCATTTGCAGCACTGAGCTCATAGTCGGAGATTTTCCTCCGGTCTGAGAGCCAGCAACGAGGGTAGCAACATAGGTCTGAGCCAGTGTCAACTAAGAATTGTCGCTTAGTGACTCGGTCCGTGACGAAAAGACGACGGCTAAATTGTTGGCTGTAATCGCAGTCAGTTGCCGCCGCTACTGACTGCGTGTTGAGTTTTCCGCCTTCCAGTTGCAAGGCGAAATGCATTTAAGAGCCTTGGCACCATATGTTTTGTGGTACCAGCAGCGCTTGTCGGGCCGACCAGGACTTGTGTTGCGTGAGGACTTGCTTGTGGATGCCCCAGATCGATTAGTTGTGGATGATAGGGCAGCAATTTGATTGCTGAGTTCCTCGATTCGCGCCGTCATTGAGGCCAAAGGAGATGCAGAGGCAGCGTAGACATTTGCAGGTCCTGGTTGCGCTTCGACGATTTTGTCGGCCAAGTCGGCCACCTTTTCGAGTGGAAGACCAGCATTAGCTGCCAGGATGCCTTGCACATACTGAGGCAATCGACGAAGCCATAACTGTCGGAGGATATTATCATCAGCAAGAGAAGTCCCTGCGAGTGATCGGAGGTGTCGAAGGAATTGAGACGGTTTTCGGTCTCCGAGTTCATTCTCACTGAGAAGTTGTCTTACTCGTTGTTCCTCCGAAGGGGAAAATCGCTTAATTAGGGTATCCTTAAGCTTCTGGTACTTTCCTTCTGCTGGAGGGTCGGTGATGATGTCCTCAATCTCACCCGCGACTTTGTGATCGATTTGGCTCAGCACATAACTGTATTTAGTCTCATCGGTGTTGATGCCAGCGAGATGGAATTGTGCTTCGGCCTGAGCGAACCACACTGTAACCCTATCAGGCCACAAGGGTGGCAGCTTAACAGCTACACGGCATATAGCAGGTGCATCAGTCAACTCTGATTTGGGCCGTGAAACACTTTGTTCCTGTCGCGCCCGCAAGGCTGAATTTTCTGCCTCAAGGGCAGCCAAGCGTGCCTGCAGCTCCCTTTCCATGGCGTGGAATTAAGTATAAGGGTGGAGAAAAGTTAAGGTTGGCAAAATACTGTCCGCACGATTTACTAATTGCCACCCCACCGAGACCAGAAAATGTATATACAAAAATTTATCAAATTACTAGCTATGTACATGAGCGATTACACAATATTGAACATTTTAGGTAGGTAAATACACAACTAATATATAAAAAAAAGAAAACTCCAGGAAGTCAATATCCTAAAACTAAACTTACACTAAAGTAAAAATGATGTTTTGTCGCCGTTAATAATAAAAAGAAAGAGAAGAAAAAAAATAAAACGATTATATGTATTCAAAATAATAGTGTGTGGTGGGCACTTAAAATGTATTAACAAAACCCTTTAACATAATTTGTTTTGATAAAATAGCAAATGCGACGAAACATTTAACTTACGTACACAGACAAAAGATGGGCTAGAAAAATTAAGATGTAGAAATTAGGTTACGATGTAATTTAAAATTATTAGGTTACACCTATTTTGTAAAAATTATTGTTCCACAAATCGTTCCCCAGATACAATACAAAATACTTGCGTGATTCGGAACGCAGCAGGGCATAGACTCAGGGATGATTGCAAAAATGTCAGTCTGATTGTCAAAGTCGATGTCAATGACAGTTCGAAGTTTGACATATGACATTGACAGTTGCGTCGAGGTAGTTGCTGAGCCAAGTTCGAACTTGTTTATGTTACATATGTTCGTAACAAATTTACCTATGTATGCAACTGTTTTAGAACTTATGACGGACGGAAAAACACTGAATTATATTAGAGCCGACACGATTTAGCACTTTAACTGGCACTGGCAATCCGGAAATTAGGTTAAACTCACAGACGTGTCGACAGATCGGATCTGTCGCCGGAGTCTCACGGTTGCGGGTCGGACCGTGGGTCATCAAGTTGGTAGCGGTGCCGGCGTAGTGTAGGTCTTACCGTTGTTATCTTCCAATACCCAAATGAAGCTTTCGTCAAGGCTACCTCGCAGTGGCTAGCGGCGGACACAATCTTCTGGGACGTATCGTTTGTCACCTCAAGCTGAAGGGCGCAGTCTTTTAGTACGCGTCGGTGGTCACCACTTTGGGATCTGGATATAACTCCGGATCCCCCTTGTATAGTATTCTGATGGGGTGACGACGATCGAAGATAAACACCGTTGTAGTTCACAATTATTTTACTGTTCGAAGAATTACAAAGGTCAAACTGTTGTAAGGCAGGCTCCTACGGTCAACCGTAATGGAATGCCGTTGCCGTTTTACATAACCATTGAATAATTAAGTGAAAAGGTAATTCTCGAGACTACATATTACGTCCGAGATAACAAGAGAGGAAAATCAGTTACATTTTGTCTATCCATTTACCAATTAGTGATGGGGTCGAATGCACACCGAATCGGTCGATTTAACTAGTGATGTGCACGCGACCCACAAACAAAGCAATAAACTAAACTTAATATAAATGTGCGTTTATAGAACGCCACAAGCTTATCGATGTGAATTTTTGCTGTCACCGCATCCACATTTGGGGGTGCGTTACGGATTTCGCTAATTGCGAATATATCCTATAAAATAAGTTCTGCGATTCGAAGGACCTGCGGGATAGATATTCTATGAGATGAGACGCGAGCTTTTATACGGAAAGGTAAGCGGAAAATGGGGTAAACGGGCACACCTGATATCCTGGTTGTTGTGCACCTGCAGAGGTGGTGTTGGTGTCTTGATGCCTGCCTTCTTCTTCTCCACAGCCGTGGAGATCAAGTATCTTCAGAAGGGATAGTTTTGCGAGAGCGCGGTTAAAAAGCGAACAATCAGTCCGCGCGCGACCGTTGCGGAGCGGTGTTCGATGACAAGTCGCGTGACGTAGATGCGCCCGATTGCAAGGATGGGGGTAAAAATTGACGGGAAAAAAGTCTGGCGGTTACTCATCAAAAAAAAGGTTCGGTAGATGAAACACTATCGCGCATTGCGTGCGATAGATAACATAAGGCGGCAACAATAGCCTACATGAAATGATAGATATAATAGATTTTCCTCTCTGTAAATTTTTGATACCCTGTCATCTGATTTTCGCAATATTCCAGTAACCTGTGAAACATAACTAACGCTACATCAAAGAATGCTTCTCATAGTAGTGGTGTGGAAATTGTGCTGACTATATGAAATAAAGGAAAGACGTGAAGAACTGTATAATATTCGCATGATATAAAATATAATTTAATGGGAAACTGGCCTTTGCTTTCGTATCAAAATATGATCAAATGACTCTACTCTCCGTTGTATAGTAGAGCAACGCAGAGGCGCAGGTAGGTAACCAAAGGCCCTGGTGCAAAAAAAATTGGAGCCCTATCTAAACAGGCTAGGTTTTATCAAGTAAAAATATAAATTTATGTATAAATACTTTAATAACCCTATTAATAAACGTAGCATTGGAATAGTTACACTGTCTTTTGTCTTTTTCAATCTAATTCAAAATTTGAAAGAGAGAAAAAGACAAAACACATCGTAACTTTTCCGAGACTACTCCACGTTTATTAATAAGGGGGTAAAGGTGCAAAGCTACTTTATCATCAGCTCTTTATTGTGTTCAAAGCAACTTACGACATGTATGTGAATTAGATTATTGTGTGATTATTCTTGGGGTATTCTGAAGGTAGTTTTTTTTCGCAATTCAGTTAGAGGTTTACTGGTGTACTGGTCAGGGTCCGTGGGCCCCCTGAGTTTGGGGGCCCTGCTGCACGACACCACCTAGCCCTCCGATAGTTACGCCACTGTGAGCAAGTATGTATCTCGTTATCTCAATACCACAGCTGGTTCCAGTGACATGACGGCAGCTTTGATCGTTCTAACGATTCAGTTTGATACTATCGTCGCGACATGTGCTCTAGAGTTCATTAAACGGTGCTATGCAATGTCTCAGTACAAGAACCAATATAGGTACTGACAGCGACAAAATCCAATGAACAACTATAAAATTTACAAGGCCGGCACTTATATTAGACAGCACTCAATTATCCACACTATATTTTTTTTATATATTATAAATGCGAAAGTAAATCTGTCCGTCTGTCTGTTTGCTACATAATCACGCCTAAATGGCTTAACCGATCTCGATAAAATTTTGCGAGGTATTAGTATGTGTCATGAGGATGGACATAGGCTATTTTTTTCTGAAGAAATCGCGGATGAAGTCGCGAGTACAGCTAGTAATTTAATAAATAAAGATTACAACCCGGCTAAAAGCGTAGCATTGAAATGTGAACTTATTTCGTGTCACGTACAGCAGAAGTTAACTGACGAGCATCTAGTGTTAAACCAACTCAACGCGTGGACGAGTTCTCGACTAATTTAGATGATTCGGCTATTACAATATGTTCACAGATAAAAAAAGGTTTTGTTATAAATCGAATATTGATTTTAATCATTGACTTTAGCTGCTGACGATACCACAAATATGTAGCGTGGTTTCTGTTAAATGTTATGTTTTTTTTTTTCTTCTTCTTCATACTCTGTTGTTGTTATATTTGTAAATAAATTAGTATTTAAATTACCTACCTAGTAATAAGTAATATAGCGCATTGGATATTTATATCTGTAATGTTATATATAGTGAAAATAAACAATATGTGTGCAATTTAGTTTGGCGCTAACATATCGCTACGTAAAAGCGACACGGCAAATGTAAACAAAAAAAAAGTAAAATACATAATTGTAAAAAACTTGGCATCTATAAACTCACACAATAAACTAAAACTAAGCAAAGAACGCTAATATACAATAGTATTTGTAAAAAAAACTGTGTAGGTAAGTGTCAAATAGTATGTAGCTTTTGGAGCCTTTAACAGGTCCCTAGTATATTAAAATTGTGTACAACCCTGCAAAATTTCGCCTGCAATATCCTGTCAAAAATATATCTGTTTCGTTCTGGCAATAACAATTTTAGCATAATTATGAGCAAAAATGTAACATGTTTAATTCGTTTATGCTAAATTAGTACTACTTCTACGCTTTAGTTCTTTTTCTGAGATGAAATCAAACAAGATCATAATTTCACCTGTCACAAATCCGAATCGAATATTAGCTTCGTAAAATACCCATCGAATTTCATACAAATATTTAATACCGAAATTGAAATTTGTACGGAATTCAATACGTATTTTACGTAGGGAAAATTCGTACTACGCCTACAGATACATTCTAAGAACTGTTAAGGAAGTTAACAGCAACACTTTACTGGTTATATTTTGCATAATATACTTCAATCGAGGGGCTAGGCATTAGTTAAGTACTAGAATACCTAATATCGGTGGTTACATCTAATATTTTGCTGGATATGACATAATTATGCTATGTAATTACGGTTCTAAGCCATGTCCTGTCACTAAACCTGCATAATAGACAGACTAGATCTCAGATCAGACAAACAAGTTAGATATGGTATGGTGGCGTGGCAAGTGCGACCGCATCAAGCCTAAATCGGGCTTGATTCCTTTAGTTGAGCTCATTCAGCAGGTCGTCTGCTTGCCAACCTTTTTATTTGCATTTGGACTATTAGTGTTGCTGCAAGTAAGTGAGCTCTGCCTATACAGTTTTGCGTTTAGCGGTTTAACGGTATAGTAGAAAAAGTGGGTAAAACACGGGGACATTTAACACGCACAATAATTGTACTAAGGCATATCTACTTTGTTAGTCTGATCTGTGGGCTAGATAGTCTTGTATTTAATTAAAGGTTTACATGGTGCTTCATTATTAAAACAAATTAAGAACATTCATAAATAATCATAATCATATAGCTGCAACAAAATCTTGTTCTTATCCACAATATTTTGAATCTTTATAAATATCTGGGACATTACACATGGTCGAGCAGTCTGGCAGCCATATTACATAATATACCAGAGACTGATATACATACATATATATTTTTAAATACATACTTAAATAGATAATAACACCCAGACATAGAACAAACACAAATGTTCATCACACAAATGTTTGTCCTAGGTGTGAATCGAACCCAAGCCCCCAAGCGCAAAAGGCAGGTTCACTACCAACTCAGCTAACAGGGCTTTGTCTCAATTATAGAAAATTCTGGCAAACAAATCTAAGAAGAAAGCAAACAAGTAGATTCTAGCGCCATATAACCCATGTCAAAGACTTATTTGCAAGTTAATGGTGTTTGGAGCAATTTGTTATTAAAATCACCTTCGGAGGCTTGGCTTGCAGACATCAGATGAGCTTGTCCCTTACAGGTTTCCGAGTAATTGATGTCTTCATCATAATAAACCAGCTGCACCTTACCAGCCTTTACAGCCGTACTGCAATGTTTTTTTTTTATGATACTGGTTGACGAGACGAGCGAAGTCGCTCGCCTGATGGCTCTTCACGCTTGCCCATAACAGCTCAACGCCACTCAGAATTTTGAACTTCAACAGTTCAAAACCCTGGATGGCAATGCACTGCGCTCGTCACCCCGAGATATAAGATGTCAAATCTCAGTGTGCCCTGTAATTTCGCTGGTTTCTTTCTCTCAAAGGCTCAAATTATTTTATTTTCCGGAGCGCAGTAGTCTTGGTTATCTATAATATTAGTTATATAATGTGCCATCGAAATAACGCGAAACCTGTAATTTTTTCGAGTGCAGTCGATATTTAAATTATAAAAGTTTTTTTTTTTTTCAAATCCTAGGTAATAGAGCTGATGGTATTTAATAGGTGGTACAGATTTTAATGAATCATATAGCTAAGAACACTCTCGATCGAGTCACCTTACAAACAAACAAACTAAATCAAAATCGGTTCAGCCGTTTGGGAGCCACGATGCCACAGACTGACACACATACACACGTTTAACTTATATAAAAATCAAACACATTTACTTAATGCTCTTAGCGACAAACGGCGTTTTGAACTGTACAAAAAATATGCGTGGTGGAAATTCCCTAATATATAAATTATATGCAAAAAAAGTCGCGGGCATCCAGTGGATGCAAATTGCAGGATGTCGTTCAGTGTGGAGGTTAAAGGGGAGGCCTATGTTCAGCAGTGGACGCCTTCTGGCTGATGATGATGATGCAAAAAAACCTACTTAAAAAAAGGTTTATTTCCCTATTTAATTAGTTATTCCAACTTACCCTGCGAGTTGCCGTATGCCAAAGCGAGTGCAGTGACAAAGAGCTTCGTTTTCAGCCAAAGCTTTTCCCGACTTCTGTGTAGAATTTTTTCACCCATCATAAAATGCTATTGTGGATACACCTGCAAAAGAAATAATAATTTGAAGAAAACTCAGAAATGTGTTCCTGCAACCGCTTCTGGAGTTACCTAGATATTTAGTTATGTTTGGACGATTTTACAGATTATCAAGTCAAGACAGTATCAAGAACTCTAAAACTCATTCACAACTAGGTTTTTTTGCGGGCTATAATATGAATCAAATCAAGTCAAATCATTATTTGCATGATTATAGGTAGGTACTAGGAGGTCTATGAGCGTGCGAATTGTAAAATATCACTAATTAGTCAGCCGATTACATAAATATTATTTAGCTAGCTACAGACTTCCTTTTTAATCGTATTAAACATAAAATAAAATATTAAAACATCATGCAACATAATTATTTTAGAAAATTAAAATAAATGTCAAAATTAAAAGAAAAATGTGCAGAAATATCTGGGACATTTTTTTGACTAGGTCATCTGACCCCAAACCAAGCCCCAAACTAAGCAAAGCTTGTAATATGGCTGCCAGAAATAATTATATACTTTCACCTAACCAAGCATTTATGTATGATGAAGACTAAAATTTCTTAGAGTATGTGTCTTCTTACTTTTAAGTGCCTCTCTATTGAAGTGTTTTTAAAAAAAGTTGGAAGGTTCTGAATTCGATCCGTTTTATTTATTTTTTGTCATTTAAGCCGCGCTTTAATAATGTTAAAAATGTACAAAAGAGATAAGCTCTTGCCAGTAAGCGGCCGCTTACTGGCAAGAGCTTTTGTACATTTTTAACATTATCGGAGCCTTAAAAACTTTAATCTCTTTCTTAAAGAGGTACTAAAAAGTAAAGAAGACTAAGAAATTTTTGCGGCTCTCTTTTTTTCTGCCTGCCGCTCCGGTTTCCTACAACTCCTCTACCTCGCTCCGTCGCGTCGGCCGTCTTTATATTCCTTGGTGAGTTCAAAAGACTAAGTCTCTAATCTCTAACTGAAATTGTAGACATCTTTCAACATCTGTTCTGGTGATATGATAATTACATTAATTGTAAAGATGATTCAAAACATTTGTCCGTTATATCAAAGGAGACGCGAGGGGTAGTCGTTAATTTAGTTATTTAACACTTACGAACAGTTTTATTGCCTCGCGCCTAGTTAGAGAGTGCCCGTTTTACGGAGTGGAAGACACGAAAACGCACTACGTGTAACTCGGCTGGAGAGATAGTTTTAATAAATATAAGTAAATAGATTATTTAAATATTTGTAAACGACAAACGAAATTGAAAAATTGGTTTATCCTCTGGTGGCAAACCTACAAGTTAAGAAATTGTATCATCATTAATTTCAGCCTATCATGTCCCAACTGCTGTGAATTAGGCCTTCTCAGAGAGAGAGAGAATGAGCCCTAATCCAACACGCTATCCCAATGCAAGTTGGTAACGAATAAACTGTAGATGCACTTCGTACGTCTTGCTAAACTGTATATCTGTCTGTTTATTTTCACGAGCGGCTGAATCGATCTCGATAAATTTTTGTAAAAAAAATATTGACGCTGTTTTTTTGAAATCGAGATTCTCTGTTTTCTTGGGATTGTTTTTTTCTTAAAAAGTGTACCTGTTCAGTAATCAAATTAAAGCCAAAATATACCAAAATAGATTATGTTTTTTTAAGAACTAAAGAAAATTTGTGTTTTCAATAACTCTTACTAAACTTGTGTTGTGACACCGTCTTATCACAACAATTTTATGCATAAACAAGTTTTAAAGTCTTGTTCCGAAGAACTTTAAAGAAGTCTTTGCTGATGCTAAAACTTGTACGTTTTATAAGATGGTAAGGTATCTATGTGTTTGTGTTGACGAGGTGCTTTAATATACATATTTCATATCTAGTTTTTTTTTTTGTTAAAATATCACCTTTTTACTTACGATACTGAGCGACGAAACGAGCGAAGTCGCTCGCCTGATGGCTCTTCCATAGAATAAGAAAAACTATATTCTAAGATCACACACATGTATTTGGCTAAATGATATAATAGGCCTATCAGAATAAGTTTCATGTCTAGAAACAGACCGAAAATATATGATAGTTTTATTTGTTTTGAAAATTTTTCTCTCAAAGATCAGTAACATTGAATATTTTAGCAATAAGTAGTATGAATTTTGGAATACTTTTACATATTTACTAATTTAAAAAATCTTATAAAATATAGTTGAAATTTTAATGTTGAGCTGTTTACATCGCTGGGATCATAACTTCTTCGTCAGACCTTTTTATTTATTAAAAGTAGGAGTATTACATTCTCTTGGGTCACACTCATATTTAAATACTTTTTTCTACCTAAAAAAAATACACCCGAACTCTCACTTTGACATAAACATAAGGTGACATTTCTTTGATTACATCTATGCAAAAAAAAACTATAGGTTCTACAACATCTACGCCTCGTAGACCTCGCTACGAAAACGAGGTCAACAATACACGAAAACTAAATCCAAGCGACGTAAAATGGATTAAGATTAACTACGTGAGGTCTTTAAGCACTGAATAATAAAGAGCATAAAAATCCATCACGTGATTTACAAACCGGAAGAGGCCGTCTGTCAAATAGTATTTAGCCTTTGGAGCCTTTTACAGGTCCCTAGTGCATCAAAATAGTGACTCATAGGTTTTTTTTAATTTGTACGTGATGTATTTTTTTCGTATATTATTTATGCAATATTTTTAGATATATTTTAATATATCAATTAAAATGTTCCAAATAGTCTAAGATAGTAAAAGAAATTTAATTTATAGTCAATAAATTTCTTTTTAATGTTTCTTATTATTATTTTTCATTTTCTTGTTATAAATTATCCACGGAATTAACATAGCTCGCATGCGTTGTTATTTCAATGCGTGCTAGTTATTTCTGGGCGATTCATCTCGTATATCACTTCAAAGCGAGCCCCGGACATGTCTTTATCTTTATCATGTGTGTCTAACCTAATATTTCCTTTTTCACCTTACCTCATATCAGGTAGTAATAATGTGATAATGTTTTATGAAAATGTAATGCAATGTAAGTGCAATCGTTTTTAATTCACGTTCGTTTTTAATAGTATCACGTTGTCACATTTTTTTAATCAGATAATTTCCTTTGAAATGTTGCCACATCAAACGAAATACTTTAAATTGAAAACCTCCTTACTTTATTTCTCATCAGTAGGTAAAATAGAAAAAAATACCGAACACATTTAAAAAAAAAACTACTTTTTCGGGATGTCCAATTCATTCATGTCCTAATAATTTTCCGCAAACAAGAGATAAAGAAGAGAAATTTTTCACAATCTAACATTAGATGTATATTTATTTTCCCTATTTTAATAAATATATAATCATTAAAATATGGTCACAATGGGCGAAGATATTGCGTAACGTAAAATATTGCTTTATGATGAATTCTGTGCGAATAATTAGAAACTATTTTTCAAATATGAAAATAACCTTTTTGTGCACTATGTTAGTAATATTTTTATTGAGTAATTATTACTTATTTTTAGTGACCTATTTTCTACGATATTGTTACCACTAATTACTGTTCCTAATGACAGTTCTTTAATTCTTTTAAATAAGTAATCAATGCTGTATTTTTGCTGTTGGTCTTAAATAAAGAAATGGCGAAACTGTGGTGGCTCCGCCCCACAAGAGAGGCCTAGTCTAGGCCTAAAACATTAAATAAAAGTTTTTTTTTTTTTAAATAAAGAAAAAAAACCTTAAACACAATAAAGAAAGCTATATTAGTTTTATGTAAGTACCTACCTACTAGAAGAAGAAATAAAAATAAAACTTAGTACATTTATAAAAATATAGACCCTGTGTTAAAAAAAACTCACCTAATTCTGACCAAATACTCACCTAATTCTGTAGTTATTAATAATTAAGTAATAAGTAAAACGAGATGAATCATTCCACTCTTGTAACTTACTGTTTTAAACTCTGATAAATATGACACATGACTTATTCCTTATCAAAATGCATTGACCTAAAATTATTATAACTTATCACAATAGTTTGTTTCTTTAAAGTAAATTGACATAATTTACCTTTTTAAAGCAATCCATTACACTTTTTTTACTCACTTATCACGATAAAACTGTTTCGCGCGCTTTCATCGAAGCGTCAATTCTAACCGTCGTCCGTACAACCTTACTCGCGCCAAATACACGCGTTACTAAATAGACAGACATAAATTCATTCAACTCCAGCCTCTGACTCCTCCCTCCCTTTCCCTCTTGCTTATTTATGTAAGATGTTGTCCCTCTCGCACGCTTCCGCTTGATGAACCCTATTGAGCTCGTTAGTTGTTAATTGATTCTGCATAAGAAAATTACTTTTAATTTAAACAGTGCACAGATGGATGCCAGTTCGCGTTTTTAGAATTTCCAATGAAAATATAATGTTGATCCTTCAACACCAATATTTCTCAGAATTTCTCTAATATTTATATTACACGGGAATTACTCACGTACCTACACAGGTTGGTCCAAAAATTGTTAGCCACAGAATAAAAACCATATCTTTTTTTTACTATTTTGTATTGAAGGCAAATTTTCAATACATATCTCTTTGGTGAAAATCATTGGCCACCTATCAATATGTAGTTCTTTAAAAAAAAACTTTAAAGATTATCTGTCACTCTTCTTGTTATTTTGTTTGCAACAATCGACATCTCAATGGACTATATATTATACCTGAGATATATACCTAAATTCAACCGCATTCGGCGCTTTAAAAACATGGACTGCGCCTATATACTTACTGTCTATACCTATTGAGTCACTATACTCAGTTCAAGATTATGTAACTATTTAAAAAACAAAAAACAAACTCCCATATTCCAATTGTCAATGGGTTGTGTCCGTATTTAACTCATTGATGATGAAATGGTTCTACCACTGGTCTCTGAATAAAACTGTGGCAGGAAGAGGGGCAAACAGACACATGGATATGGCAAAACTATGAGGGTTCTTTTTACTTAACGGAACCCAAATAAATATTCATAAAAAAACTTTTACACGACGTACCTAATGAGTATGGTTACATGTTTCATTTTTTTACGAAGATTTTTTGTGTTCGTATTTCTTGAATAGTAAGGCATCTATCACCAAAAGTCGCTAAAATAAGATCCATTCTAATAAACACGTCAAAGAACTTAAGGAAATATTACCTTCCAGTTTCTACAGTGCGAAATTCAGTATTTTCCAAAGTTCACCGTAGCCTAGAGCAGTTTCGTAGAGTAGGTAACTAAGTACGGTAGCAAAGTAAAATTTATTGTTTTTCACTTGCGTACCTATAGATACGATGTAGTAAAAGTATTTATACAGTCCAACTTTTGTGTTCAATGACAGAGCTACTATCGTATTTTCTGAACAAAGGTTATAGTCACCTTGGGAAATTCTAGTTCCAACATTCAGCCAATTGTACAGATAAGTTTGTCGCTCTACACTTTGCTACGAGCTTAGCTGCACCTGTACGTATTTTTCAATTTAAAACTACGAATTGAAGTTTAATTGAAACTGAAGATAAAAGTTTCAATTCAATTTCTGCAAATGACTCTACGTAGAGTTTATGTAGCTTTCTGTTGGGAATTAAAACTAGTTAAACGAAGTCTCTACCAGCTTAATGTTTTAAAGCCTCGAGTTTCGAAAGCAATCAGAGAATGTATAGCTAAAAGTAAACAATTTTAAGTACTTCTAATTTTATTGAAGTAGACAATCCATACTCATATTATAAATGCGAAAGTAACTGTGTCTGTTTGCTACATAATCACGGCTAAACGGCTTAACCGATTTCGATAAAATTTTGCGAGGTAATAGTATGTATCATGAGGACGGACATAGGCTATTTTTATGTCCTGGATTAATACATAGGCTACTTATCATCATCATCATCATAACCGATTTTCATCACCACGCGGGTCTATATATATAAAAGAAAGTCGTGTTAGTTACACTATTTAGAACTCAAGAACGGCTGAACCGATTTGGCTGAAAATTGGTGGGGAGGTTGCTTAGAACCAATAGACACATAGGACACTATTTTGTGGAGAGGCCGAAGGCCGAGTTTACACCCGTGCGAAGCCGGGGCGAGCGGCTAGTAAGAAAATAAAAACAAAATTACCGGCTGTAAAATGTAGCCTATGACGCGGAGGCTCTGAGCATGAAACTAATCTATAACGATAAATCAAAATAAGTCAAGCCGCTTAGGCTAAAGAAAGTAATATAGAAACATTTAAAAGAAATAAACACAAACATGCATACATATTCATAAAACATTACCCTCCTTCTTGGACAGTCGGGTAAAAATGATTACTGGCCACCTAATAAATTAACTACTAAAGTACAAAAAAGTTGTGCAAAAAGACAACATCACGCCCAGGCGGTTACCCATCCAAAGTACCGACCGCGCCCGACGTTGCTGCTTCGATGATCGTACGTGAAACAGTAAACACGTAGAAAAGTTTTTTTTATTTCTGTTCACCAACAGAATTAAAAAAACTTTTCTGTGCAAATTTGTCACAGGCTCGCACTTGGCCAGTATTGATTATTTGTTGTTTTACTTTAGAGGGTGTAAAAATACGTAAAAAATTTACGTTTTTTTGTATGGGAGGGGGCGAGGGGGTGTTGTAGGTATAATATACCCCCTTTGAGTTTTAATCAGCTGTTTATAGAAAACTGTCATTGACACTCAACAAAATGTATGGCAAAGAATGTTTTTTTCGCGTTTTCAGGGATCGTGCCTTAGGAAAAGTTGTTCATAATCTGAGTACCTCCTTTCGACCGATAACGCGTAATGACCTCCTTTCGACTTAGTACCTACCTATACAGTAAATACGTAACCCTGTAGTAATTTTTTATGTATTTGTTTCATAAACGGGCTCTCTTGGAAAACTGTTTTTTTTGTGAGTTTTCATGAGCAAACGAAGTTCTGCCTCCCAGGTACCAAAACGAATACAAAAGCTCTTTCCTCGTTTACGTACCTACTTACTTTTTAAGATTTTTTACAGCATGAATTTCACCCCGTGTCGGATAATGCATATTCATGGTCTTCATAAATCTCACGCTTTTTTCCGTATTCTGAGATTTCTGAGGAAGTGTGAAAAGTAAAATCGGGCTTAGTATTGTATTTGTCAGCCAACTATTGATTTAAAAAAAATGTACTATACATGTTATAATAACTTTTGAATCAGAACATATACATTGAGCTTCCCGTGTGGTCCCGTTTCCATTTGGTCAAGTTCTGACATTTTTATGAAGTCGATTTTTTATATTGATAATTATTTTGAAGTCGTTTTTTAATTGATTTTTATTTTAGAAAATTGTTTAGCATAATTATCCGTCGCTACTAAAATATTTATATACGTGGTTAACCTTAAATTTAATGTTACCTAAGAAAGAATCTCGTTAGTGGGGCCGGGTGGGTACCTGCAGCCCCTGCAGGACACAAAACGGACCACTTGAGAAACACTCGAGAGGCGCCTGCTCGCTCCTCCACAATTACTTATCTACAAACGTGGTTCGTCCGTTTGTTGGGACACTTTTTAGAGATATTCAACTATGTTGTAGGTACTACATTTTTGACGTAACAAACCCGATCATTCCCTACGGATGGTTTTACCGCCGTAAATAATTTGGGGAGTGATGATAGTTCTTTACTAGATAGAGTCTTAATCTAAATGTTATTCTCCGTTTTAATACATCAGCTGAGGCTTATACACAATTAATATCATCAGGAATTTTTAAAATTTTAGTGCCTACAGCAAAACTGTATTTTTTTAAAACTAAAATGTCGTTATTAAAAATCTGAACCCCAGTGGGGAAGTACCTATGTATACGTAAGACGTAATTCGATACGTTCGAATTTTATTTTCATTCCTAAAAGATAGTTCTAATAAAAAAACATTGTTATTATGAATTCCATACAAATATTGAATTTCGAATTGGAAATGTCTCAAAGTTTTTTCACGCCATAAATGTCAAACAAGTTGATGGGCTACCTGATGCTTGAGCCACAGACCTAAAAAAAATATTACGACTCCTAAATCTATGGTTAGAGCCCAGAACCCGGAAATCATCAGAAATACGTTGCCAACCTTTTTACAAGGCGAATAAAACTTCCTTTATTATTACATTATTTTCAATTACCTGCAGCTATCTAGGTGTATATCATTATTGCTTGCACTCAATAACGTACATAACACGCGTTACTTAGTTTTATTGCTAGATCTGGCAGCAATGCATAGGAATTCATTTTCATGAATAAATTTAGTCCCATGCACTCTGTGAGATAGGATGGGAGGCACCTCGTATATCTCCCGGCTTTTTGATCACTCTGGGAACCCAGGAATGAAACGTAGGTATTTGTATATATAAAAAGTTAATAAAAAAGGTAATTTTTACAGTACCTACTGCAATTCCATCCTTTCAGGTCATAAAAATTACTCAATTAATGTTTTTCTCTGCCACATACTAATAAGGTATAGGTAAGTACGTAGTAGGTACGTAGGTTTGTCATATTTAATACCTACTATCCGGTAGCTAGACAGACCTCATGAAGACAGCAACGAAGTCTTCCATAACAGCAAGCGTAATGCGACGTACCGAGTAAAATCGAGAAGCATTACAAGATCAGTGATCGCCGCCGGGAAGACCGACGACGTTGAAGACCTGCCGTGTAACACCGTCTTAACAACCACGACCACTCTGCCAAGAGACTCCGACTCCGACTAAGAAGAGAGAGAGAGATCCGATAGTCAGCAGATTTTAGAATTCATCATGATAATCATCCTATATTATAGTCCACTGGTGGATATAGTAGATCCCTCCCAAAGCACGCGTTGAGTTTATGGCGTCCTACGCTACGTTTACTGATTCGTATCGAGAAGAACAGAGCTATGTGGCATAGAGTCCTTGCTAATTAAGGGTCAACTGAGATGGTGTGGACATCTTGTACGTATGGATGACTCTAGGTTGCCTAAAGCTGTCTTTTACTCGCAGCTGAAGGAGGGAAAGCGTACACCTGGGGGCCAGTACTTGCGTTACAGGGATGTCCTGAAGCGCCATCTCACCGCATGTGACATCCCGTGCGAGGGTTGGGAAGAGCTCGCGCAACAGAGGCGAGAGTGGCGCAGCTCTGTTCATAAGGCTGTTAATAATTTCGAAGAGAAGCGAATACAAGACCTAGATGCTAAACGCCTTATCATTAAAACCCGTCCGAAGCCTACCTACACTTACACATACAATGCTGATGGTCAGTTGCATTGTGCGCCTTACAACAGGACCTTTAAAACTAAGTTTGGTTTTGCCAGCCATATACGCGCTCATAACCGGCGCTAGTCAGGTTCGCGGTTGACGGACACGTCAAGGAGGCCGATATATATATATATATATATATTACTGATTCGTGGTCTCCACTCTAGAATACGTCTGCCCCTCAGATTAGATATTAGATTAGGTGGCGTGGCAGGTGCGAACGCATCAGGCTTGATGCCAGTTTGATGATCAGGTTTAGTCGAACTCACCCAGCAGACAGTGGGGGATTTGCCCTAAGGCCCAGTGGCCTTAGTACGAGCACTTGCGAAAAAGTAATCGTTATGTAAACGATAGCAAAATGTATGAAAAATTGAACAGCGCCTCTATCGGACGTGAAAGGAAAATGTATATGTCATGCATAACATTTGGTACGTTGGTCCGTTGCTCGGTTGTTGCGTGAAAGAGGAACGAACAAACCAATAAACACACTCGTTTACATTTAAAATATTACTGTGATTGTATGTAATAAATTAAGTCAAAGTTAAGTCAAACTCAAGTCAAAGTAAAGTCAAGTTACGACAAAGTCAAGTCAAAGTCAAGTCAAAGTAAAGTCAAGTTACGTCAAAGTCAAGTCAAAGTCAAGTCAAGTTACGTCAAAGTCAAGAAAAAAGTCGAGTCAAAGACATAGTCAAGTTAAGTCAAATTCATGTCTAGTCGAGTTACAGTCAAGTCACGGTCAACCCACAGTCAAGTCACAGTCATCAACTAAATTAAACATAAATGAAAACTTCTGAGAATTCTCGAGATCCGAAAAATGAAAACACTCGAGGAACCATGAACCCTAATAGGCAGGCAAACGCCAACATATTATTAAATAAATTTAAAAAAATGAAATTCAAAAGATATATAATGTAAAAAACTTTTTTAACTTGCGTAATTACAACACATTCCTACGTGAACATTTTTACTTCGCATTTAGCATTTATTCCTGAAACAAAATGCAGAAACATAAACATTGTAATTACTTCTTCGACTATTTATCACACAACCGCAGCATTTCCTTAGTTATTTTTATGCAAAAATATACAGCAAACAAAGTCGGTCTGACATTGATGAATGGGAGCTAGCGCGGGCTTAAATGGCGCGGGCGAAGTCGCGGTCAATCGCCTATCTCGCTCGACTTGCCTGATGTCATTAAGTTAATTCAAACTGAAATACCTACGACTGTAACCACATGAAGAAGATAAATATTTTAAGGAAGTCAGAGAGTTCCAGTGGTTACGTAATCAGTAATAACCGGCCAAGTGCAAGTCGGACTCGCGCACGAAGGGTTCCGTACCATTATAATGTAAAAACGGCAAAAAAACACGTTTGTTGTATTCCCATACAACAAATTTAAATTTATCCCCCTTAAATATTTGTTTTATTTTAATTTAATTATTTATTTAAAGTGAATATTGTAACGTTCGCCCTCCCTAACTTAACTAACTTACTAACTTACTACTAACTTAACTCTAAATAACTCTAATATCCTAACTCGTAGTCAATGGTTGATGAAGATATAATGATCCTAATCACTAACTAATTAATTTAAACCAAATACTAACCTAGCTTACTATATTAACCTAGCCCTAAAGGTTTATGAATTTAAAAGTTTATGAAGATATAATTTTTTGATAAAGATTATATTTAACCCTATGAAAAATATTAAAAGGTAACTTCTAGAATTCTCTATGAAGATTTATAATTGAAATACCTCCCTGCAGATAAAACCTGTACCTCATAAGTTCTAGTATTTAAGACTTCCTTAGCTATAACAGTACCTTATCTAATTCCTAACTCAACCTGTACTATATTATAAATGTAACTTATATTATGGCCATGTGATCAAGTGGTTAGAGAACCCGACGTTGTAGATCCGCTGCAACCCTGGATAGAGGTTTGGGTGTGTCCTAACTCAAATATTCCTACTTCTACCTTCCAATATAGTTCAATTACTAGTTTTACACTAAACCTAAAAGCTGAACCCTATTATTATTATTTTCTCTTGAACCTAACATCATTAACCGCCTTACTAAATTTTAATTTCAGTTATTTCTATATCTGCCTAAGTGTTAATCTAGTAAAATTCAATTAGGTACTCATATTACTTTTATTTAGGGATCAATACAAGCTTGATCACAACTTGAAACTCTCTAATAACCGTTTCCTAGGTCACTTATCAAACATACATACTAAACCTTCATTTTACAACCTACTTGTTACATAGTTAAAGTTGAACCTAACCATAATTTAGAGAATCATAATTCCAACCTAGGTACTCAGTGTTTGGTATCTTATCCTAACGTGTTATACTACTGACGACTTATTTAAGACCTAAGAATGTTATAGAAATCTACCTAAGTGAAGTTGTGAGGAAAATATTGAAAGGAGACTGAGCGTTGATTACTTGTGTTATTTAAGTGTAGATATTAAACAAATCATTGAGGAAGCACTGCAAGGTGAATTTATAGTTAATATTTAGATTTCAGTATAATAAGTTGAGACTTGGAAAACTACCAACAAAGATGATTTTATAGTTTGTACTTAGGGTTCAGTATAATAAATTAATGGTTTTTAGTTGAGACTTGGAAAACTACCGACAAAGGTGATTTTATAGTTTGTACTTAGGGTTCAGTATAATAAATTAATGGTTTTTAGTTGAGACTTGGAAAACTACCAACAAAGGTGATTTTATAGTTTGTACTTAGAGTTCAGTATAATAAATTAATGTTTTTTAGTTGAGACTTGGAAAACTACCAACAAGGCTGATTTTATAGTTTGTATTTAGACTTCAGTAAGTATAATAAATTAATGTTTTTTAGTTGAGACTTGGAAAACTATCGACAAAGATGATTTTATAGTTTGTACTTAGAGTTCAGTATAATAAATTAATGTTTTTTAGTTGAGACTTGGAAAACGGAGCCCCTCCACCGCTCCGCTTGGTGAACAACGACTACCCGACGGTTTGTCCTCCCGTCTCATAAAACAGTCAGAATAATGTTATCTTATTCTTATGCGACTGCAGACTTTATCAAATCTTTGCACAGACCCTAAGAAGGTGCTCTATGCTAATGCAAATTTACCACCATGTTCGTAAACCCTATACGCTAGCAGAAGAACTGGCAAAGAAACTGCCGCGCTTTATTACAAATTTAGCAAATAGAATGCAGTCTTCAGGTTAAATTACTGAATACTCAATCTAGACATTCAAGTGTAACATGACTTTAGTGTAAAAGGTAAGTAACCTTCCCGTTAGCTCTTCAAATTGGCCATCTCAATCAGGACTTCCTTTAAGAGAGTTTATAATGAACAAGCCAGTATTACTAAATCAGTAACAATGTAAAGGCGCCCTTTAAGTTTTCTATAACCAAGGGGTAACCTAGAGACAACCGCTCTGTGTACTATTCAGCTATACTTAGCTTAGGTACCTTCTATGGAACCCAAATAATGTGAGATGTAGAAGAAAGTCCGTCATATTAACTTTCAATTTGAAGAGGTTCATTTAGTAATTTCTTTGATGTTAAAACTGAGAACTATATTTCTCTTAAGATCATGTTAGACCTGGCCGTCCTCGAATTTCTAATAATTCAATTATATGCAAACAATAATACATGTCAATCTCCTTTACAAATTCCTCATTTTCTAAGAAAAATTATGATTTTTATAAATCAAATAATTTCAGGAATTACCAAAACCTGAATAATCATTAAACCATTAGATACTAGTTGGGTTTTCTGACTATGTCTTACAGTTTTAAAGTAAATAGAAATTCTTCATCTACCTTCACAAAATTATGAAATTAGCTTTAGACTAAGTTAGAGACTAGAAGTGAATTGCTTGTCTGAGCTACCTTCACTAAGTCTCTTTAGACAGAATCTCATTTAATTCTACAAAATAACCAACAGTATCAGTCACATATAAATTTCGATTCACATTCGATGACTACACTGTAAGTTACAAATGGCTATAAATGACCAATTATGAATATAACTTTAAAATCCCAACTAACATATCTAACAATTTAATTCAACACCTTTTACTGGATTATCTCCAATAAGTTAAAACATGAACAAGCTGAAAGAAAAATCCCTAAAAGTCCCTAGGTTTCCCTATGTCTTGACGATCTGGTACCCTCGCATACTTTGAAGATATCAGATCCCCGAGATCAACCTCAAAAAACCTACACCTGGTACCCTCAACTATTCTGGAGATACACCATAACTCAAACAAAGAACAAACGAGTTCTTTAATTAACTAGACACAATAAAAAAAAACCCACCCCTTCCCTAACAACAGAGTTATACGGGTTGCTAATTGCCCGAGTGCAGAACTCTGACTAAACTGTAAGGACCTGACATGGGTGACTAGTCCACGAACCTATAGTCACTACCTACAGCCCTACAGGTAAGCTCAAAGGAACCGAAGTTCCGGGAGGCTTCTTAAAACAGAACGGACCTCCCTTGGGGATAGAGCTTATTGACCCTCCTAACGTAAAGACAGATCATGTGAAAGCATGTAGGCGGACGGAGACTAGCCTACGGCTAACCAGTCCCGCTAGGATATAGTATCACAACCTGTTAAGGTGATTCCAGAGGTCCGTACCCCCATCCAAACTACAGTCAATCACACAACCTGGAGACTGAATCGATGCCTCATTTAAGCGGCTAAAATCGACCTTGGGATCGTCTCAAAGTTCCCAAGTCCTAACTATCGCGGAGAGGAGATGAACGGCCTTCGTAAGTGGTCACAGTGAGGTTCAGCGAAGGCAGTCCATTATTTCAAACCATGTTGAAATGAATCGCAATTGTCCAATATTTCAAATACAAGTCATTTAAATGACTAAATGAGTTTACCCAACGCGTAAGAAACCCTTAAGAAGCTACTTTTACTTGTAAGAAAAATTTTAACAAACTACCTTCACCCATAAGAAAAAGAATCTAATTCTCAAAAGTACGAGGCCAACTTCCACGTAGCAACACGGAATACCGTTCACACCTCGAACTGAGTTTAAATTACTGAAAAACTTCTAAGCAAAAAGAATTTAATAAAACTCTGTGACATAATTGAAATTTGTGTTAAGTCGGGCAGAGCTTCACCTTTAAATTCACAAAGAAACGCAAAAGACTCTAAAATATATTGGACAACACGACAGGGTCACGACTAAATGCAGAATGACTCGACGCGCCTCTGCTACCCCCTTATATACCCTTCGTCTTTAAGGTTCAAAATGCTACAACAAGCGGCTTTGTCACAAAACTCTCGGAACTATTGAAACTATCAGAAGTATCAAAAGTATCGAAACATTGTGACCAATCAGAGAGCCGGATTTTGTAAACATTGTTAGTTTCAATACTTTTGACGCAGTGGCCCCTCCACCGCTTCGCCATTTTGTCTGTCATTCTAAGTAGCCTGTGCATCAAGATTTTGCAACTGAATAAACAAAACTAAATAATCATCAAGTTAAATTGTTATAAATATTTGGAACTATTATCAATTAAGGTATGTAACTTATTTAATTATTTATTTATTTTTTATAGTAGAAGGTTCCATCGTAAAAAGTTTTGTAGGTTATCATTTTGTAAACAAACTGAAACTGCTTTACATATTTCTTTGTAAATCCCTGTCTAAATATAATGTTCTGCCCTATTTCCCTTTATTCTATACAATCTCTAATCATAGGAGACACTGTGTGTTACTAAATAGTCATTTTTCACAATTTTGTTATTGTGACTAAAATTTAAAAAACAAATTACATTTCAAAGTAATGATCCCCGAACTATGCTGAGAGCGAAAGCGAGCCGTCCAGCCTCTCTGCCCTGTTTCCAGCAGTTGCACAAACAGCATACAAACGTCCTTTATGTCTTACTAATCTATGTAGACCTGGGTTAGTAGTGCAGACATGCTGTAACGGTGACTTCTTCTCAATTTCAGGATTCTGTAGCATCCCATTAATCTGATGAAATCTGATCCGAAGTTCGCATTTTAACTCAACTATAAGGATGCCCGACATGAACCTGTGTTCAAACAACCTAAGCTACTTTTCAACACAAAGGTAATTTTTATCCTAAAATTATATTTACTAATACTTCAACCAAGTAATAACACTCAGGTGCTATTAACTAATATTAATATGTCAAGGAAAGGCAACTCACTTACCTTTATCTATCAGTTTAAGCTATAAAATAACATTGGACTGAAGATAATACATAACTGTGAATGATCACCAATACTGTACAGAGTTGACACAATATTTCTTGTAATGAACCATTTAGTTTTCTAACAGTATAAAGCAAAGAAGTGAAGTCTCTTCACTCCTACAAATTCTTAGCGAAACAACAAAAGTCAATAGTTATTTAAAACAGCATCAATTTTATCAAATATAACTTAACAAACGTAAATAACATAAGATAATGTTTTACTTCTAGCGTTCCACAACCTGTAAGCTGCAAGCTCACATAACCCATGTCTAGTGTATAAACAACCATTTAAGGTTTCTTGTGTCCCATTATGTTGTGTTATGTAGCTACCCTTATTTAATAGGTGATTTTGTTACATTTTCAGGTCATCGACCCTGTTCAGTCTGCATCCCCATAGCTTCATGAAATCCAGCCCGATGTCCACAGTCCAAAGCAACCATTGCAGAATCATGGTCCAACGGAACTGCTTCCACATACTTCAGATAATACTTACTACAAACCAACTTCTAAACGGATAGTGACTTAGTCGTTAAGTGAATTGTACAAGGTATTCCCATTCTTTTATTATACTTAATTCAACTAATAATTTAGTAGTTCTATTCATTGAATTGGAACAAAAAGGCAGCCTTAGTTCTTCTTAATATAGTAAGGAGAGATATTTTTCTACCGCCTGTCCACAAGGATTCTATAAAACAGTATAAAACTGTTATTAGTTTATTAATATAGAATTCCTTTAGCTTTTCATTGATAAAATTAATATGGACACAGCCAATCAAACATACATCAATTTAAATTGAATATTTTAGTTGTAAACTAAAGTTTAAATGTTGTGAAACGTAACGGACCCCATTCTGGACCGTCACAATATATAACTAAACCGTCTAACCGTAACTATTCCGTGAATATTTCAAGCGTCTACCTGTTGCTGTTATCAATATCGAGTAAAAACGAGCAGAAAAATCACGTTTGTTGTATAATATATTAAATATTTATTTTATTCTGTTTTTTAACTGACTTCCAAAAAGGAGGAGGTTCTCAATTCGACTGTTTTTTTAATGTTACCTCAGAACTTTCGATGGGGTGAACCGATTTTGATGATTCTTTTTTTTATTTGAAAGCTGGTGCTTCCTATGGGGTCTCATTTTAATTTGGTCCAGTTCTGACATTTTTGTTAAGTCTGTTTTTAATATTGATCATTATTAGTATTTCTTGTTACAGCGGCAACAGCACATCATCTGTGAAAATTTCAACTGTCTAACTATCACAGTTAATGAGATACAGCCGGTCACTGACGGATAGACAGACAGCGGAGTCTTAGTAATAGGGTCCAGTTTTACCCTTTGGGTACGGAACCCTAAAAACACTGTGACTATATAGTGATGTTCTTTGGTTTGATTTTATGTACGCATGGTGTAAGTACATTTACGAGGTTTATATAGGTACTTACCTACTTACAATATTAATCGATTCTATAGGTATTATAGATACATTTATTTATTTATTCATCTAATCTAGAGCCTGAAAAATCATGTCTATCATCTACTAGCACATTTTAACCGTCTCAGATCGAAAATTGCCGATTTCATCGTACATCGTAGCTTCATAGATTTACGAGAATTAAAAATCTATACCTCCAAGCAACCTCCAAAAGTCAAATATACTTTTGATAATAATGAGTCGTCCACCATTTTTAATCCTACACAAATCAGAATGGAATAGGCTTCAAAGGCAAGGAGGTCTGCGTTGTGAAGAACCAGTGAATATAAAAAGAGAGTATTTGAAGGCTTTGACGGATCAATCTCAGGAATGGATGAAGACTTGGCCAGAATCGTTGGCTGTAAGTACTACCTACTCAAAATCTTAGAACTTTATTGTGCAAGTCATAGTAGGCACTGACTTTAACTACCCCTTATACACTGGCTCAATGCTTTCAATAAAAAATTCTGGGTCATGCTTTAGATTATAAGTAACTAGCTTCGCACGGGTGTAAGCTCGGCCTTCGGCCTCCTTATAAAATATAATATAGCCTATGTCACCCGGGGATAGTGTAGCTTCCCAACAGTGAAAGATTTTTTCAAATCGGTTCAGTAGTTTCGGAGCCTATTCAATGCAAACAAAGAAACAATCAAATCTTTCCTCTTTATAGAATTAGTATAGATAATTACAAAAACAAAATTAGACTAACTTTTTTGGCAAAACAATTTTGCTTACTAATATTAGATACTTAATAGCATCTACACTTATATTGTTACTGTTTTATATCTGAAGACCTAAGACTGAAAACGCATTAAAAAGATTCAATGAGGTAGTTAGCAAGGTCACGGGAACTGTGATGTCAAAGTTAGGTGAACTTTTTTGTAAGGGTCGCTTAGCCAAAATCGAGAAAGAGAAGAAAAAGCAGCAAAAGGCCAATATAGAGTTCATCAATACCTACAAAAATGCAGACGGCAAAGCGAAAAAGGAGAACGTAGTAAAAGCAATCAAAGAAGCCAAGCAGCTGATCTTCGAAGGCAGCAATTTCGGAAGAAAGCTTTTGAGGTAAGTAGGTATACAAAAATAACATCAATCCGATGGAACCTCAGATCAAATAAATAAAAATAATCTGTGGTTGGAACTAGGTATTTCTATCGAATATAGCGATTATTTTTTTAAGGAAAATCGATAACACGATTTTACGAGATTATTGTTTATCGTAAAATCGTGTAAAATCACGAACTTTAGTCCAATGGTTTTCTTGAAGTATTTATTTGTTTTACTGTTTCTATTCCCACTTCAGTGCCCTTCTCGAATCGAGAGCTATAGACGAACGAGATGCTCAAATAAGGTTCAATGAAAAAGTGCAAAAAAGAGCCGCTGAGTTAGAAAAGGACGAAGTGTCAACAAAAGGAGGCATTGATTCACTTGACAAAAATGCAGAAAGAGAAAACCAAGAGAAGTTAAAAACTTTAGAATGTATTAGAGCGAACCAAGAAATGTAAGACTTTTTGATTAAGTTTTCACAATTAACGTTGCAGCGTTATTTTAATGAAACTTTTTCAGGGTATTAATAAAAAAAGAAAAAGAATCAGAAGAAAAACTGATAGAAAAGCAATGTGCTATTGAAGAAAACAAACTGATGGAACAAGTGATTGAGATCGAGAAGAAGAAAAAGGTAGTAGAAACGTTATTCTATGTTTCTTATGCATACATAATCTAACTTTTATAAGTTACGGGTTTTTTTTGCATGCTATAGGAAGATTTCAAACGGTGCTTGAAACCAAAACCAGTTGAATATAAAGCCGATACGAAAAAATTTACAATAATAAAAGAACACGAGCAAAAACTAACTAATGCATTGATAGAAGCTCACAAAAACGAACAAGATAGGATTAAATTGAAGACGCGGGCGGTATTTTGACTGCCCCGGTGGCTCAGTTGGTAGTGAACCTACTTTCTGCGCTTGGGGGCGTGGGTTCGATTCCCATGTAGGACAAACATTTGTGTGATGAACATTTGTGTTTGTTCTATGTCTGGGTGTTAATATCTATTTAAGTATGTATTTAAAAATATATACGTATGTATATCAGTCTCTGGCAGCCATATTACAAGCTTTGCTTAGTTTGGGGTCAGATGACCGTGTGTGCAATAATGTCCCACATATTTATTTATTTATTTATTTTTATTGAAAAAGGTATTCATTTTATAATTACCAAGAATAAAAAATGTGTAGTCAATAACGACCCTGGCCATGACTTAAACAATATTTTGTAGGTTCATCAAGGAAGACCAGACACTAAATGGTCTAAAGACCTGTACGAAAAAATCAAACAAATTCAAACCGAAGAAAACAAACGCTATGAAGATTTTGTAGACAAAGGAGTTAAAGCATATGAACAAAGGTATGATAAACATTTGTTTACTAAAATATTGAACTTAATAGCAATGATAATGAAAAACACATTTTAGAAACTCCAAAAAAGAAACCACGGATTCACTACAAGAAAAACAAAAGAGCTCCAACAGATACCTAATATCTCAAAGGAACAAGATTGCTGGGGAAGAACTTATACTAGCAAAGAAATGTGAAAATAAATGCGCTTGTGATAGGCCTCTGCCTATCACAAGCGCATTTATTTTCACATTTCTTATAATCTCTCCTTATAATGAAAGTTACTGCGAAACCTGTTAAGAAAACTGAACAGATAAGTACTGACGAATCTTCAACGATAAATAAGAATAAAAAAACCGAAAAGATTTGTGATATAAGTAAGAAGCTTGAACTTTAATGTTTCATACTGAGTCTGTGTCACACTCAGCAGTGAACAAAATTGCAAAAATGAAAGCGTTTCACAAGGTTCAATCCTTTCCCAATTTTAATCCCAATTCCTCAAAAAAATTCTTTCCTTTGGTTATTGTAGGTTTCGTGTCAATTAACTTAAATTAGGTAGGTAGGTACATAATTATTTTTCCAGTATGATTAAAATTGAAATGCTTGTAACATGTGCTTTCTTACCAGGTCATTGTGTTACAGAAGCTGAAAAACTCTCATTCCTCGCTCCTTGCAGTAATCTTACAGAAGAACTGAGGAAACGCGAAAAAGAACCGTCTCCATGGAATGCCGCTCAAGGAATTCACGCGCAGTTCGCGCAGCAAGCCAGCGGTATTTTAAAGGAAATCAACCATAAGTACTTTGCAAAGAAAGTTGTTGATGTAAGCACTTTATATTATACTGTATGTATAATATATATAAGTCTTCTTGCAGAAGGGGAGGCTTATTGACTAGTGCTAGCCTTGTACAGAAACGTACACCTATTTATCAACTATCTTTAAAACTTGATTTAACATTACCAATCAAATCGCACTAAAATCCATGTTGCTATACCGTTAAATTTCATTTCACAAAAACTGTGTGTGATGGCGCGTTTCCGGCCTATATAAGCACTGCATTTTTGGGCCATTTTTAGCGCATCTACAGGGTTACGCGGAAAAGGTGAATGTTCCATGGAAAACGGTCATTCTCATTCGACAAAATGTATGAAACACCGGAAACAGCTGATGTTTTTCGCGATTTCATCATAATAAGTATAGCAGACGCAGTGTTTTCTAATTTTAAAGATCATCGTTGGCAATATTACCAAATATAATTGTGTCATTCTTTAGTGTATTTTTTTTGGTATTGTTTTGTGTTTTATGTAACTGATCACCTCCCAAGCAAATTGTTAGTAAGTGTACTTTCCCAATGTTAGTTTATTTTACAGGAATATAGAGAACTTAACTGCCTGGATGCCACTACCCTCCCCGTTCCTAACTATTGACTTCGTTACGAAGAAAAACTGCATTTTCAATCTCGTTCTATTCAAAATAAAAGTCAAATTTCGACAATCATTATACATTTATTGCTACAACATATTTACTATATACAAAAATCCTGGCCTTACATCCGAAAATCCGTTCTTTAGCAACCCGTTGCGTTCCTTTCTACGCGAGTACATGATTTATCTGTCAAATTGATTTGTAATACATTTGAAAAGTATGGAGACGTTACACTTATCTACAGTTAACAAAATAAATAGCTTTAGATCACAATGTACATGCACGGTCGAATGTTTAAATAATAAGGTATATTATTGTTGAAGAAATATTAGCAACTGAGTAGAAAAAATGTAACATGGTACATTCAACCGCACGGGATGCTTTCTGTAGTATTTCCTTCGTAAAAATGATTGCAGAAAGGCAAAATTATAATAATTACTCTAAAATTAACTTAATTCGCTTTAGCACTATGAAATTTTAAGACAAACTGTGAGCTACCTTCAATATCTATGTATTTTTTGGACTATATAATGGATTTATAGTGCTCAAGTGAAAGAAGTTAGGAATATACTTATATTGATTTAATAGTTACGACACATGAGCTCCAGAGACAAGAGTAAGTACTTACTTATCAAAAGATTCAAGCTTTTTTTTTCATAAATATTTGATGAGGCAATCTTTGATCAAAAAAATATAGTTTATTTTATTTTTTTATTTTATGATACTGGTTGACGAGTCGAGCGAAGTCACTCGCCTGATGGCTCTTCACGCTTGCCTATAACAGCTCAACGCCACTCAGAATTTTGAACTTCAACAGTTCAAAACCCTGAATGGCAAAGCACGAGATATAAGATGACAAATCTCTGTGTGCCCTGTAATTTCGCTGGAAAGATGCCACAATGACGTGCTAATCGCGGCAATACTCAATCTGGCTGGACTCAATACGCAGCCAGATTGGATCCACAGTCACGCAATAGTTGCACAAGCAGTAACACACCGTAAGAGCCGTCAACATGGCTGACGAACCACCGTCTGACCAACGGGAGAGAAAGAGAAAATTGTCTCTTTCTCTCGGGAGAGAAGTTACTACTTGCGATTCAGACATAATCGCCGTCTCGCTTGCTCAACGACGAATCACGAGTTTTGACAATGTTGTGCTAATCAAACAGACATTAGAGAACTGAGCCATAAATGTATAATTATACGGTTGGTAGTTTAGGAAAATAATACAATGACGCAAATTGTTTATTTCACGTTGGCCAAAAACTTCGGGTTTTATGCCATATGTGGCAAACAAGCAGACGGGCCGCCTGATGGTAAGCGATCACCTTTGCCTATGGATACCTGCAACACCAGGTCATCACATACACGTTGCCGACCCTTAAAGACTCTAATAACAACCCTTTTGAAGAACCCCATATTAAAGTTACTAAAAAACTACTAATTTTGACATAGTTAATATGGTAAACCTGTAAAGAACCGTCATGAAACTTGTGAATAACCCAGAGATCAGATTTTGATGTTTTTTGTCACCGACAATAAACACCCTATGAACGTATATATGGGGACCGATACAAATATTTGATCATCGGGTTCTCATGTGTCAACGCGTGCGCAGTTAATACGGCGAGCTCTTCTGCTTGAGCACGGCTTGCACGCACTTGGCCATGGTCGGGGAGGCGCGGCTGATCGAGTCCGTCATAAAGAAGTCTTGGAGCTCCTTCAGTTGAACGTCTAACGTGCCCGAGACAGGCTTCTGGAGGCTCTGAAGAAAGATATTCATATTATTGGTAACAGTTCGTTACAATGCAGTGCAGTGAGTGTGCATCGGCTCTGCATGATCCCTCCTCCCATTTTCCTATCGGACTGCGGGCACGAAAAATCGACACCGTTTTATGGTTGATATTCCGAAGTCCCGTACGAAGCGCTTTGATTCCACTTTTATTGCGCTAATTGCTAGCCTGTGTAATGCGTTGCCTGAATAGTTATTCCCCACTAGTTACAATCTGGGTGTCCGCAAAACACGAGTTTCTTCTAGGCAAGCGCGCTCCATCGTAGACCACATCATCGCTTAACATCAGGTGAGGTGGCGGTCCAACGCAAGCCTATCTATATCTATACATATAATAACAACGTAGAGATAAAAAAATCTGTAATTGCGAGATATAAAAAAATAAACATACATGAAGTCTTAAAAAAGCAGCTGAACAAGTTATGACAGTTTTTAGAAATTTTGTCTGTTTGTTTGTTTGTCCACGCATTTCTCTTAAACCACTGGACGTATTTAATGCGTTTTTCACGAATATGCTTAGCTACGACCAGATTGAAGTACAGGCTATGTTATTTTGCGAAAGGGCCGGAAAAAGGGGTTGAAAGTTTATATGAAAATCTAAGCGTACGAAGTCGCGGGCAAGAGTACTAGTTACATTTTTTTTTATTGGTTGTCTATAAAGTCGGTTTACGGACGATAATTTTACGTGACAACGTATGCGTCACAAGCCGAACGTTTGGGCCGATCGAGCCTGTATATCGCTTGTTCCGCGCTCTCGCTTGCACGCTCGGCTCAGGCGGAATGTGACAATGAGTCATGCTTTTTCGTGCGTGCAGCCGGCGTTCATCAATTTACAAGACGTTATCACGTCAAAAAAATAATATATATGCCTTGTTTGTCTGATCTGATGTCGATACACGTACCTGCGCGAGCGCCCTCGCTTGCGCGAAGTAGTTGTTGTTCTCCACGTCTCCGTAGGCGACGAGTGCAGGGCTGATCTCTGCGAGCCGGCTGCGCACCTCGTCCTGGTTGTCATATGGAAGCCGAGCGCCTACTACTTCTGATAGAGCACTGCAGGACAAAGAATATACATTATTTATTTACACAAAACAAACGGGTTTAAAAACATAATAGCAGCCCGTTAGCTTAGTTGGTAGTGAACCTGCCTTCTGCGCTTGGAGACGTGGGTTCGATTCCCATCTAGGACAAACATTTGTGTGATGAACATTTGTATTTGTTCTATGTCTGGGTGTTAATATCTACTTAAGTATGTATTTAAAAATATTTATGTATGTATATCAGTCTCTGGCAGCTATATTACAAGCTTTGCTTAGTTTGGGGTCAGATGACCATGTATGCAATAATATCCCAAATATTTATTTATTTAATGCAAGGCTCGTCAGCCAGAAGACGTCCACTGCTGAACATAGGCCTGCCCATTAACCTCCACACTGACCGACATCCTGCCATCTGCATCCACTGGATGCCCGCGACTCTCACAACGTCGTTGGTCCATCTAGTGGGAGGCCTACCTACGCTGCGTCTTCCGGTTCGTGGTATCCACTCAAGAACCTTTCTTCCCCATCGCAAGGCTGCAAAGTTGTTTTTTGTGACGAGTACTTGTATTGAAACCAGAGCAAGCGAAGAATTCTATGATTGACCCACGAGCGAAGCGAGTTGTTCAAATATAGAATCCTGAGCGTAGCGACGGTGTCAAAGGTACCAGATCAGAATAACGTTGCCGCCGAACGAAACACCACTTTTGATCTCACCTTAGGAAGGAAAATATTGTATTTCTTCTAATTTAAGAAAGGGACCTTCTTAAATCAAACTATTCAACGAGGTTGGAATGTTTTGACACTGAAAAAATTTAAAGGTTCGACAAATTCATCACATTTAAATTTCAAATTTAGTTTCCGCGCTAACGCTTAAATTTGAAACCACGAAAAAAAAACAGCTGTTCCATACATTTTGTCGAGTGTCAATGACCGTTTTCTATAGAACAGCCGTTTTTTTTCTCTAGACGGTTGTGTCATGGGTCAGATGCAGAAGGTGGTAATCCTTGACACGGCACACTTTGTCAGGAGGTTCCCCACTCTGAAGCTTGGGCCCTGCCCAGCCAGCGGAACCCTAGTTTTTTATGTATTTTA
This sequence comes from Agriopis leucophaearia, assembly GCA_949125355.1. Taxonomy (NCBI): domain Eukaryota; kingdom Metazoa; phylum Arthropoda; class Insecta; order Lepidoptera; family Geometridae; genus Agriopis; species Agriopis leucophaearia. Next base: position 4,781,787 of record OX421276.1, on the reverse strand, counting down.
TGTATTTTTTTTTTATGTAAAAGGCTTGAAAGTTAAGAGTTCAAATAAATATATAGAATAATAATGTTGCAGTTACCCCGTTATTTAGTATACTGACCGTATGATCTTCCAGTCCTCGCGCGCCTTCCCCGGCGGAGTGACTGCGGGGAGTGTTTGCTGCGCGCGTCCTTCCGCGTTCACGTACGTAGCGCGCTTCTCAGTGTACGCTGCGCCGGGCAGGATCACATCAGCGATAGCTGCGCCCGCGTCGCCGTGGTGACCTGACCACACCACAGAAAATATTTTTTTTAGGTTTAAATTAGAACTTCTGTCAAGGCATTTTTGTAAGAAATTTGTTGTAGCCACTTGCACCCATATAAACGAAACGTCAGTCATTCGAAATCAGTTATCAACTGTGATGCGGAGTTCGACGCATTGGAAGGACTTATCGCCCCCATCCTGAATAAGAAACGAGGATAGACAGTGAGTAAATATAATAACACTTGCCTTGGTATATGACGAAGGCATCTTTAGGCAGTGTCTCCCTGGTGACGACTCCGCTGTCGGCCCCCAGTAGGAATACCACCTTAGGGCTCGCTTCCAACGCCGCACCCACGCCTGCCTTGTAGCCGATGTCTAACGCTGCCACTTGAGATGCTGTGCGTTGGAGGACGTTTAATACCTGGCAAATATGGCACTATTATATCCAGTTCTACTATTTAAAATAATTATCAATTTCAAAAACTGACTTCATAAAAATGTCAGATCTGGACCAAATTGAACTGGGACCACACGGGAAGCACCAGCTTTCAAATAAAAAGATAATCATCAAAATCGATTCACCCAGTCAAAAGTTCTGAGGTAACAAACATAAAAAAGAAAAAAAAAACAGTCGAATTGATAACCTCCTCTTTTTTGGAAATCGGTTAAAAAAGGACCCATACTCTCTGTTCGAGAGAAGGCCCGTGTCCCAGTGTGAACATGATACGCTAAAATGATGATATCTTCCTTGTATGTCTGTTTTGAGACTACAGTCTTGTTCAGATTTACTTCGACCCACCTTCCAGCTCTTGTCCTCCAATCCTTCCTGCAGTTTGAGCGCCAGTTCCTGTGTGTAGGCGAGTAAAGCTGCACCGTCGGGGCCCTTGAGCTGATCAGCACCGATGATGACAACGGGCCGCTTGGCGGACTGCAGTCGCTTCAGAACTTCGTGGGACGAGGAGCCCGTGGCGAACTCTTTCACGATTGATGCAGAGTCACCAACATGCTGAACAATTAAAAATGCAACTTTCGTAATATACAATAGGCTATGGGAAATTTGCTTTGTTAATAATTATCAATTTAAAAAACCGACTTCAAAATTTGTAAACACGCAATTTCGTTTACTTGGATGATATATTTTTTCCCGTTATTTTGATTTAAAAACCAAACAAACAAACTACTGAAGCCATTTTGATGAAATTTCTATTCAACGTAATAGTTTTTTTGGCTTGCGCTTGGCTGCTAACTCGCCTGATGTTAAGCAATGATACGGTCTACGATGAATCACGCTTGTCTAAAAGAAGCCGATTCACTCTTGATTTGAAGACACCCAGATTGTAACTATCAGGGAACACCCATTCAGGTAGCACATTCCACAGACTAGTAGTTCACATAATGAAAGTGAAATTATAGCGCTTCGTACGGGTTGTCGGAATATCAACCATAAAGCGGTGTCGATTTTTTTGTGCTCGTCGGGCAGTCCGATAGTAAAATGGGCAGGAGGGAATAGTAGGGTATTTGAAATTACTTCAAAAACATTGAGTACGTATTTCTCGTCCGAATTTATTTTACCAAAAGGATCTAAGATAAACTAACCGACTTTTTGTATAAAAAGTCACAGGAGACCACAATGTTTTGTTATATTTTTGGCGCAGGAAAGGCTTTAGACTAGCCCTTGTGTTGCCATATTCTCAATAACATTCTTATAATAACTTTACATTGAATTTTGTCTTGGTCTCTCATTATCTGGGACAAAGCTCAATGTAAGAATTTTTTGAGGTTATGGTAGCCCCCAGGTGTCAGAAGTTTTTAAATCGCTAGAAACTTTACCATTGCTGATATTGACGCGTCATACGAAAGTAGCGTATTACATATTGTGCTACGTACCGTGTATTCGTAAGTAAGATCGACGGGGGTGCCGATGAGTGCAACGTCGGTCTCCTTGTGAATGAACGCCTTGCGAATGCGCGCGTTTAGTAGCGGCGCCTCGAAACGCGTGTTGGTGCCGATCAGAAGGACGTAGTCTGCCTCTTCAACGTCTGTGGACAGCATTTTAGTTTTAAACATTTTTGAAAATATAAGTAGATTAGCTAAACAACCATTAGCCCACACTTTTTAACACTTTTATTAGCTTGGTATGTATTTATGTACCATGATTTTCACCCCTTTGAAACTGTCAGATTGATTTGAAACTGTGCACACTTATCAAGGACCGATGACAATGCAATAGTTTAAATAGTTTGTCCCATTATCCTTACCAGGATCTTCAGGATTAGCGATTTTAAACTGCGTGAATTATTTGTCATAGGCAATGACAGTGAGACGTGAGAGTCGCAAGCATCCAGTGGATGCAGATGGCAGGCTGTCGGTCAGTGTGGAGGTTAAAGAAGGAGGCCTATGTTCAACAGTGGACGTCTTCTGGCTGATGATGACGATGAAATGACTTTAATTATAATACTTTGACAGATACTCACTAGCTATCTTAGTGTTGAGTAAGTAAGATGACCTCAGATCGGTGCCAGCGCCCTCCATAGGGAAGTAATGCTCGGTGCACGTGTTCTCTGAGCCCAGCCTGTTGACGAGATCCTTCAGGGCTACTAGGGCCTCCGCATCAGCGAGGTCACCAGCCACTGCCAGAAGCTGAAGCAAATTTATGATGGGTTATATAGGATGTTCGGTAAAAAAACGGACATATTCAAGGTTACCATTATGTTGTAACATTTTAAACATGTGTTCAAATCGCGAAAGTTTAAAAACTACTATAATTATGAACAACAAAAGTTGTTACTATGAGACGCCTGAAACTGAAATAGCGAAAAAATTTGCTGTTCCATTTTGTTGAGTGAAATTGAGTACAAATAACGATGTTCTATAAAACAGCTGATTTTTTTTTGAGCTGTAAATGTTATATGGTATAAAAAAAATGCTTTTTAACCAACTTCTAAAAAGGAGGTTATCTATTCGACTGTATAATTATTTTTATATGTTTGTTACCGCAGTACTTTTGACTGGGTAAACCGATTTTGATGATTCTTTTTTTATTTGAAACCTGGTGCTTTCCAGTTGGTCCCATTTTAATTTGCAGTTCTGATGAAGTCGGTTGTTTATATTGAGAATTATTTATTTTGTTATTATTAGGTTACATTTTTTTAATGTAAATAATTAATTTAAGTATATTTATAAGTAAAGTTGTAGGTAATTTTTGTGAAACATTAGGACACAGGCCTATTGTCTGTAACATTTAAATAACAAAGTAATGTTTACCTTGTTAGGGGGGCAGCCACGTATCGCTCGCGCGGCGGCGACAATGGCGTCCTCCCACTCGCAGGGCGTCAAGTTGCCGCGACTGTCGGCCAGCATGGGCGTCACCAGCCGCTGTCGCTTGAGTCCGTCGCACGCGAACCGAGACTTGTCTGATAACCATTCTTCATTGATCTCCTGGTAACATGAAATAAACCATAATACCGCTGAAGTCATTGCCTCATAAATAATTGCTTTATTTTACTGAACGTAATGTAACTTTATCTTTTCTATAACATTTCTTTATTTTTGGTTGTTTTTCACAAACCGACTGAGGGTTGCCATTATTAATATTTACGCAGACACAAAATGGTATCAAAACTTGGAATATATACTAGGAAACAGTAACCATAATACTCGTAGTTTAAAAAACACGCTTTAAAATCGCTAATCCTGAAGATCCTGGTAAGGATAAAGGGACAAACTATTTAAATTATTGCATTGTCATCGGTCCTTGATAAGTGCGCAAAGTTTCAAATCAATGCGACGTTCTGAAAGGGGTTAAAATCACGTTCAAAGATTCCGTTACATAGATACATACCAAGCTAATAAAAGCGTGTTAAAAATAGCTTTACCTCATTGGTCCTGGGAAGGATACGAAGCACTTCATTAGTTCTAGTCGCAACTACTATGTTGCTGCCGAGAGGGTCCAGAACATCCACCGAGTCAATCTGTTACAGAAAGTTACAGAAAAACATTGATAAAGATAATAAAGAAATTAGCAACTTGTTGACGTAACCTTGTGAAGAGGTAATGCTGGACCAAACGTATTTATTTGTATGGGATATAATTTGCTAGATGTCTTGAATTCTTCAGTCTTCCCGTGAACATGGTGCATGTAACTGCGCCGAAATATCGAGAGCTCCTTCCACAACCTTACCACGGAAATATCCCGTAAATAATCATATAACTGTTATTTTTTCGTTTTATGCCCGAGAATCCAGATACCTAAAATTGAACAATGCGACATGCTGCCACCGAGTCATACCAATAAATATATATATATATGTTATTATGAGTGGAAGTGTCTTACCCTCCTTGTTTCCCAGGGGCGGGCCGCGAAGCTGTATGGCTTGGAGGTGAGCGCGCCGACAGGACACAGGTCGATTATGTTGCCAGACAACTCTGACAGGAACATCTTTTCTACGTACGTCCCTACCTGTATTCACATATGTAATTTAATTGGTTTTCATTGGTTGGGCGCAGGGCCAGATAAAAAGGGGCTGCTTCACAGAGAGTGACCCCTTTCCCGTCTACCCTGCACCTGTGCAGTGTTGCTGGCGAAAAGCTATGCAGCCAGCCTAGTGATTGTTTTAAGAGACTCGTCATTCAGTGCTACCTACTGTTCTGTTACTTAACTAGTCAACCATTAATTTTGAGGTAAAGATAGATAAAATAATGAGAAAAATTTGACAACTATGTATAAACAAAGAGTGTACACTCAAATCAGACAAACAAGGCCCAACATGCCTTCATTCGTGTTCAAATGATTCCATGTTTCACCCACTTTTTTCACTGTACCAATACACCTTATTGTAAAAACTGTAAGTACTGCACATTTACTAATTTTTCACACAAACTAAGCAACAATGAACTAATAGTCCACATGCAAAAAAAAGTGGGATGGTCATCTACAGGATGAGTTCGAATAAAGGCATCAAGCCTGATTTAGACCACACCACCTTGCCATATCTCCCTTATTTGTCTGATCTGAGAGATTACACTTAATTATTAAGTTAATCGGTTGAAACGAGCTCTGAACTCGTTCCGGAACCAGGTTTGGGTGTAAACAGTTTTATGTCATCATACTAATACTGAAAATGCAAAAGTGTGTTTGTTTGTTCGTCTTTCACACTGCAACAGAGCGACGTGATTACACAGAGATAGTTGAAGAGACAATGCTCGTGAGACGTGACGTGACGGGCGACGACATTGTGAGAGTCGCGGGCATCCAGTGGATGCAGATGGCAGGATGTCGTTCCGTGTGGAGGTTAAAGGGGGAGACCTATGTTCAGCAGTGGACGTCTTCTGGCTGATGATGATGATGAATTGAAGAGCTGAAGAATGACATGGGAGACTTTTTATCCTGGATAAATGCACTGTTCCTGAGAGTGTGGCGGAGGGGAGGATCATCTACCTACATAGTAGTTAATAACAAGCACATTAAGTACCTGCATCTCTGTGCCTCTACCAGTTGTGCCGAAATCATCAACGCCAGCAACTTCAGATGCAAATCTGATACATCGTGTGCAGTGGATGCAACGGGTCATTATGGTCTTGATCAAGGGGCCCACATCTTTGTCTTCTACAGCCCTGGAAATGGTAAATAAAATGTTAATAAGATCTAATTTAGGATTCTTTGATTCTATTTAAATTATCCCTTACAGGATATCGTACCAAACTTTACCAAAGTATGGTGTATTGTATTGAAGTATAAAAAGGTACTATAATATATTCTAGGTACAAATTTATGTTCAAAAAACTAGCAAAAGTGAGAATTCAACTCTCTACTATCTACTGTAGCAATCAGAGCCTTAAAACTTGGATGGAGTATGGTTAAGGTTTTATAAGGAACTATTTAAATTACAGATAATTCAAAAAATTTAACCTGCTTCATCAGGCATTATAGTCCGTTTTAAATAGCATGGCACTTGACAGGTGGTTTGAGATTACGATAGAATGTAACCTGATTCGTAAATATTGAATGTGACGTCATAGAGCTAAATTAAAGATTTACATTTTGCGGCAAAAACATATAACTAAGAAGCTAACTAAGCGCTACTATGAAAACTAGTCTGTTAGAGGTGGTTCTCAAGTGCCTTGCTATTTGAAAAGGATTATAGGCCGAGCACTCTATCAACTAAGCTACAGACATAACTTACTGCAATAGAGCACTCTTAAATAGTATTTCATTCATTTCGGGTATGTCCTAAAACTGTGACCAGAACCACCGAAGGATGGGCAGCAGCGTCCTAATAGTACACGGTGAACGTACTGCGATCCACAAGCCACCTGCCAAGCGTGTGGATTATGGCAACACCCCTCTCTATGAGGGAGGCCTTGTCCAACAGTGGATGTTAATTGGCTTATGATGTGTGTGATGTAAAATAGTATTTCCTCAAGTTTGGAACAAAACTACTGTTTTATATCCTATCCTACTAATATTACAAATGTGAAAATTTTGTGTGTAAACTAAACCAATTTTGATGAAATTTTGAATTTAGATAGTTAAGGTTCTGGAATAATGGCTTATATTTTTTCTATCTGATATTATTGTTCACTTGCGACATCAATTTCCATGCGGATCAAGCCACGGGGTAGACAACTAGTACAAATATAAAAATTACTTTTGAAAAACTGTCAAGTTTATAATTATAATGATTAATCTTAATTTTTTATTTTTTTATTTTTAATGTATATAATTTTCAAGTCATTATTGTGTTGATTAATATTAATTTTCATTTTTATTTTATATTTATTGTGTATTATAATTTTCGGATTTTAATTTTAATAAGCTATGGATGCAAATCTGGACATTAAACTATTTCATTTTTAAACTTCAAGAAAATATTGCTCTGACCTCTTTCCTGAGAAGTGAATATCTGTAAATCGGCTTTTGTCAGAGCCAAATGCCATAGACTGGTCCTGTAAGTCACATTCCCCTCCCTGGTCGCAGATGGGGCAATCCAGTGGGTGGTTCACAAGCAGGAACTCCATAACTCCTTCCCGAGCTTTTCTTGTTAGGTCCGAGTCAGTTTTAATTCTCATTCCTTTCATGACAGGCATAGCGCAAGCTGCAGCGGGCTTTGGAGATCTCTCGACTTCAACAAGACACATTCTACAGTTTCCAGCAACGGCAAGACGCTCATGATAGCAGAAACGAGGAATTTCTACGCCGATTTGAGCTGCTGCCTGAAAGTTTTTAAAGTACAGATAAACACAAAATAAAAATAAGTATTTTCTAAATTCAGTACTACAAAATTAGAACTGTAGGAATGATTTGTGAGTTTAATAAAGCTGATGGAGATAGATAAAAATGAAAATATATAACACTGACCTGCAGAATAGTAGTGCCAGGCAGTACATGCACGGGTTTGTCGTCAACGAAAACTTCAATTTTCTCAGGCTGAGGAGCGACATCAGCGTAGCGGCGCGCCGCCAGCGGAGCCGCACGAGACGGCGAGTTTAGCGCTAGCGCCCTGGTTAACGGCTGGCGCAGCATTCTGCGGCAAAATCGACGCACTTAGACACCAAAAAAACACTGTGTTTTACTAACTTTTCACAAACTTTTTGACACTAAAACTTAACTAGCATATACCTAACTAAGTATCACGACTAAAATTTATCAAAATTATTGATAAAACAAGGGATATACGTGTAACCCCTCTGTTGTTGTTACATAAGTTACAACCCTAACCTAATTATTATTTTTGTAATTCAGACTGCCCAGAGCTTAATACGGTATCATAAAATGATAAATTTACTAAGAAAATGATTACTCTATCGTATTTACTTCGTATTTTCGTAAAAATGCACCTAAATATGTTTTTAAAAATCAATTGATCAAATGACAATGACAGATAGAATAACAAGAAATGTCAAATAAAATGTCATCAAAAATTCAAGAACCGCAACTTACCATTTTTCTAAATATAACGACTATCCCAAAAAAGTTTTTATCGACTCCGATCAAAAATAGTCGACTAATAGGCCAATAGGCAGGCAAACACTAACACCACAGACTATCATAAACATCAGTGTTGCCAGCTCACAGAAAAAAAAATCTTCAGCTAAATAAAAAAAAATCTCTAGATTTCTTCATATTTTTACCTAAAAAAATCTCCAAAATTCACTAAAGAATTATTTTTATCAAGGGTTAATAGGGTTAATCATAGGGTTGTATTAAATAAAATTACAAGTCATTTGTTAAGAAACATAATTTTAATCGTAAGAATAATAATTATTAATCTTAGTGACAACTTAAAGTAGCAACTTAAGAATTTAAAAAACAATTTTACTTATGATAAGTAAATCAAAACGTTAGGTTAGAAATCGACATTAAATACTTCGTTTGGTATTTCTTCGTCATCTTGACACGGTGACGGGTCTACTGATGTAGACGGTTGAGATGGGTCAATTTTTGAGTATTTCAAATTTTTGCCAACAGCAGAGATCACATCGCTCGGGAGCTCATAGCTATAACAGGTTTTCTTCATTATTTTTAATTGGTTTCTTATGAAGAGAATACTATTTAAAGTGTTTACAGCCATTTTGTTTCTTAGTTTATTTTTAACAATATTCATAGCACTAAATGCTCTTTCCACTTCAGCATTTGAATGAGGAAGGGACATTGCGGATAAAGCGAGATCAGATAACTCTTGAAAAGTATTAATTCCTGCAGCATTTTTGTAATTTCGAACTTCCATCCAAAAGTCAATAACGTCACTTGTAGCTGTCCAATGCACAAAATTTATGGGGTCTTGGTATGGAATGGGAATTCCCCGAGCATCACCAATATTTAGAAAAAAAAGGATAGCACTATTTATTTCATTACGAGTAGGTGGGTGGTCTACACTCTGGCGTGGGGATTCCCGTCTTCAAAGGCGGGCAAATAGGGTTGCCATTTTGTTTTCTCTAATTACCCCAGATTTTAAAAATATCATTAAAAATCACCAGATATTTTTCTAGTGATATCTTTTCCAAAATGTCACCATGTAGCCCCTAAAAATCACTAAATCTAGCGACAAAATCACCAAACTGGAAACACTGATAAACATTCATTCATATACTCTGTCTTTAAACTTCATTTCACTCGTTCTTTTCTTTTCTCGTTCAGTATCTGTAGCCGGGTGGTGTGATTTTGTTAATTTTATAACGAATTATCCTGCAAAATGGCCATTGGTGACGTAAAAACCGCTCAGGGTCTTAACGATCTGAACCAATATTTGGCTGAGAAGAGCTATGTCTCTGGGTAAGTGCTTTTCTTTAAAAAAATGCATAAGAAAGAGCACCACGTCAACCCGTTCACAAATTCCTAACCTTACATTTTTGAGTTGGAATATTTATTTTAGCTCATATTAAACATCCTTCCACTCTGCAATTTAGTGGGTAGTTTTCTATGTACACTTGTTATCTTAAGCTTCAGTAATTTCGGCTCCGTAGGTATGACCTTGAACTTCCAGCTGATTTGAGGTTTGCTCATTTTCAGCTACACGCCTTCTCAAGCTGATGTTCAGGTGTTCGAGCAGGTAGGCAAGGCGCCGGCCGCCAGCCTGGCACACGCACTTCGTTGGTACAACCAGATCGCATCATACACCCCGGCAGAACGCAAAGCGTGGGCCGCGGGCGCGAGCCCCCTGACCGCTGGAGGCAAACCAACCACAGCCCCCGCACCTGCTGACGACGACGACGATGATGTCGACCTCTTTGGTTCCGGTGACGAAGAAGAGGTTTGTATTTCTTACTATTTACACACAGCTGTCATACTAATGTGTGATAATGCTAAAATTTTATATATATTTTATAATTTTATTCTCAGGATGCTGAAGCAGCAAGAGTGCGTGAGGAGCGCCTCAAGGCTTATGCAGACAAAAAGTCAAAGAAACCTACCCTCATTGCTAAATCCTCAGTCCTCCTCGATGTCAAGCCTTGGGACGATGAGACAGACATGAAGGAAATGGAAAAGTTAGTCCGCTCTATTGAAATGGATGGCCTATTGTGGGGTGCTTCTAAACTTGTCCCCGTTGGCTATGGTATCAACAAGCTGCAGATTATGTCAGTCATTGAAGATGACAAGGTCTCAGTCGACCTTCTAACAGAAAAAATCCAAGATTACGAAGACTTGGTCCAGTCTGTTGACATTGCTGCTTTCAACAAAATCTAAGCCATGAAGCCATTTGTATTTATTTATAAGCCAACTCTTCAATAAAATCGCATTTTCTACATTCATTATTTTTATTGTAATAAAAATTCCACTTAAATGGACAATCAATAAATAACACCAATATTTACAGTCAGTCAAACAAAATAGTCTCACAAGTACCCTTATTACGAATGTAAAACTATAGATTTAGGATGTCAAAAAAAAATTTAGGTCTATGTGTAAAACACAGATCTGTAGCAAAACCTCACTGTCTATGCCCAATCTAGTTTACAAAAACGTAAAGGACAAGCTAAAATCGTTTTATACTGTATCTATTTAACATTTATTAATTAATTAATTAATAGTCTACTGGCAACAGCCAACGCCTGCCTTTGTAGGCAGCATCATACTGTACAAGCAGCTGGAAAACTACAACCCTTCTATTTACCATTGGTTCAAAATAAACCAGTGTTACCTAAAGTGAAATTCATCACATGAATTATTTATTTCTGTGCAAGAGTGGCCAAAATATAGAGCATGCTAGAATAGAGCTGGATTTGATATGACATTCTGTTATATCAATATAACCTCAACTATATAAAAAAAAAAACTTTTACTCAATTACTTTTGTTTATAATGTTTCTTAGCTTTCTCTTGACAGACTATGGGCTTATGGCGGGTAAACAAGCTGTTTACTGCCTAGAGTACCTTGCCAGAGCCACTAATAATTCTGATTCTTACAGTTGGGTGAAATTCAACTCCAATTTTAACAGGGTGAATTGTTTCAATGATCAGCTGAAATTTTACACTAAGACCCATAACAGATACGTCAACATGGCTGATGTCAACCAACGAGAGAAAAAGAAAGGGGAATTATATTCTCACTCTTTCCTCTCATTGGTCAGACGACGGTTCGTCAGCCAAGTTCGATACGTCTGTTACGGCTATTACAGAAGCATTTTAAAGTTAGCTGATGAAAATTCCACGAGGTGTCTTGGAAGTAGCGGCGAGTGAATTTTATTTAATTGGGTGAAATTTACCTGTTTTGGAAGGCAACCCTAACCTTGAAAGATACAGGTTTGAGCCTAGCATTGATTATAGTTGATTAAGCCTTGTTTTCCTGCACATCTCTCCAGTCAGTATTGGACATCAACGCAAAGGAATTACACAACAGACTCTTATGGTCTCTGATACATTTTATTCACCTGTTTTAGCTAAAGATAATATCACACTTCACATCAACACGGAAGTTGATAAAGCATATGTAGTGTGGTCCTACTAGTAAGAAAATGCTAAATATTGTTGATCTGACAACACCCAGTTCGATCCACGTCCCTGCACCAATGACTTGTTTAGTTCCTAAATAAGCTATGAGCAGTTTTGATGCCACCATTCAAAAACGGTGAAAGAAAACATCGTGAGGGAATTGGTAAGTCCAAAAACCTCAAAAGTCCAGACATGACATTCATCAACATGCACAGAGCCTGCATGGTAGGTTACGGCCCATCCTCTCTGAGAGAAGGCCTGTGTCCTAGCAGTGGCAACATGATAGGCTAAAATGATGAAATATTGTTTTGAAAAACAGAAACGAAATTATCCTTGCTACTACCAGTAGGACTTGAGCGCTAAAATCATCAGTAACTAACAAAGTATATTTTAGCTGAAATGGAATCAGACTACAGCTTCAAAAGGGAGGTGTTGAATTGCCTTTGGAGTCATAGCATACAACGATGGTAACTTGATTGTAACCAACAGAGAAAAACATGTTTTATAAACTTACAATGTAAAAACAAGCCACACAATACGGATCACACATGACTAGGCAATGGGAAATCTGACCACTTCATTCCGCCTTAGTGTCTTTCGTTGTCGAAATGGAGTCTCCAATGGTGGCCTGCAGAAACATATTAGGTATGTCACTACCAAAGTAGATCTTATTGTTTAGTGAGAGAGCTTCATATTTCTTTAAATCTAAATATTCCTTCGTCAGCAAGACTTTGTTGGCTTCAGCTTGTTTCTTGAGATGGTAAAAGTCTGCTTCGGCTTTTGTAGTTTGTTTCGCCTTATGTATACTGTCCTCAATAAGTTCCATCTTCTGAAAAGATTCTTTCTCCATAATTTTTTGTTCGTATTGTATTTTCGCTACTTGCGCCTCTTTTTCGGCTTCGATGATGGCTTTTCGTCGCGCTGTCTCTGCTTCTTTTTCTACAACCTGGAAAAAGATAAAAGTATGTTTACTGCAATATTTTGGCAAGACTTTAACTTTATTGTAGAAAAATCAGTTTATAAACACTGAGAGAGGTTACTTTCGCATTGTATACTAATTATGTGAAAGTAACCTCTCTGTCTGTTGAGTCAGCGAGGTAACTTTCTCATAATGCGTAACCTCTCTCTGTACCTTGCACGGCTGAACTGATCATGAACTTGATGTAATTCGAGATAATTATCAATCTACAAAACCGACATCAAAAAAAATGCCAGAGCTGGACCAAATTGAAATGGGACCACACGGGATGCTTCCCATAGCTTCAAATAAAAAAAAAACATCAAAATTGATTGATTCACCCAGTCGAAAGTTCTGAGGTAACAAACATTTTGTATTGTGAACCTCCTCCTTTTTGGAAGTCGGTTAAAAGAAGAATGCGTCATGTGGATAGACATTAACCTCCCCAACCAACAACTATCCGTCGATAACCCTACCTGCACCGTTCAGCTACCTAACTCGCTACGACACAGCTGATTCAGTAGCACCGTACCTTTAGATGCTGTGCTGCAATGAGAAGCTTTGATTTCTCTGCCTCCATAAGCTCATAGTTCTTGCGGATAGTCTCTGGGATCTTGGGCTTGGTGACACGCACTGCCTGCACCTGCAGTCCGGGAGCCATCTCGTTCAGATCTTTCTGTAACGCCTGAAAACATACAATTTGTTACTACAGTACATCCAACTTGTCTGTAATGTAAAGTTAAAATAAATAAATAAATAAATATCTGGGACATTTTTGCACACACGGTCATCTGACCCCAAACTAAGCAAAGCTTGTAATATGGCTGCCAGAGACTGATATACGTACATATATATTTTTAAATACATACTTAAATAGATATTAACACCCAGACATAGAACAAACACAAATGTTCATCACACAAATGTTTGTCCTAGATGGGAATCGAACCCACGCCCCCAAGCACAGAAGTTAGGTTCACTACCAACTGAGCCACCGGGGCAGTCAAGTTGAGCGAGGAAGCCACTATTGTATTTTCTGAATGTAATTGAGAATAGGATTATTCTCAATTATGTAATTGAGAGCCATCCTATTCGCTATACTGTTACTGTATTTTCTAAGCCTTCTTTTGTTACACTAAAATTTCTAAGCTTTCTTATGTTACATCTTCTACTTTTCATTAAAATTCTGTATATTTAGTATGTTGGCTAATGTTTAAAATTAGATTGGTAATGAGAATGGGACAAACTATTTAAATTATTGTATTGTCATCGGTCCTTGATAAGTGTGCAAAGTTTCAAATCAATCCGACGATTGGGGTGAAAGTCACATTCAAAGATTCCGTTACATAGATACCAAGCAAATAAAAGCATGTTAAAAAAACTATTTCTAAACCAAAATCACCAACAGGTCACTAGAAAGTTGCAGCCCTAATATTTGCGCTTTGTGCGATCGTCATTAAAACACTAGCGCTATGACTTTCTAGTGACTCGGTGAAGTGTTGATAATTTATGTTTGCTGTGCTAGATTTTTAGTTTCTTTATGGGCGACGCACCTCCTTTTATTTGAAGTTTGTTGATTATGCTTGCTTATGGGAGTATTTACAGTTCACAATTTAATTACGGCAAGAGTGAATAGGTATCTTCTAAGTCTGCGTGCTTCATCTTCCACAACATCGTCGCTTACCAATAGGCGAGTTGATGGTCAAAGGCGGACTTATACGCGTTTTTATTTTTTAACAACTTACCGTCCGTAAATTCTCATCGATCTGATCAAAGAGATCTATGTAAACTTCATGTAAGGTATGAGCACTGCAGAACTGATTTAGCTCATGATGTACTTTGTTGAATATCAGCGTTTTGTCATACTCTGCCGTGAAGTTACGCACCATATCCAAAACTGAAAATGGAGAATCATAATATTAATTACATTATAATAGGCCCAGGTTAATAAATGTATAAAGATGTTTTTTTTTTATGATAGTTGTGTAACAATAATTGTCAATCTAAAAAACAGACTTAATAAAAATTTCAAAACTGGACCAAATTGAAATGGGACCACACGAGAAGCACCAGTTTTCAAATAAAAAAAGAATCATCAATATCGGTTCACCAAGTCGAATGTTCTGAGGTAACAAACATAAAAAAACAGTCGAATTGAGAACCTCCTCTTTTTTGGAAGTCGGTTAAAAAAGGCACTAGAATAGATAGGATAACCTAGCTAACAAGTGGATTCCAGAGTAAATATGAATTATGATTGAAACCTTAAAATTCCTAAAGCGGTTTTGGCTAAGTCAAAGTCAAATCATTTATTACACATTATGCACAATAAATACACACACAACAACAATACAACACACAACAACTACAATACAACAGCTCCAGTGGTATAGGAATCAACGCTTAGATTGTTTGTAAGGACAGTTCAAGAATTTGGAGGCCAACAGTAAAGCTACCATAGTTTCCGTTTTCTATGGTACGGCATTTTTTTATTGCGATTTTAGAGTTGGTCCCATTATAAATATTGTTCATAATGATGTTATGGACCCCTTCCAACTTAGTACACCTACTTATTACCTTAGTGCATAGCGCAGTATAAATTTGAAAGTATATAGGTTTATTCCTTTTTTACACAACAACAGAGCAACATATTGACATAATTTTTTATTACCGAAGAATAAAAAAATAATAATTTGTGCATGTGGCCATAACCACGCAGGTTAAACCCTGGTTACCTACCATAAGGTAAGAAGTTCTCAGAATGCTAGAAAAAATCTTACCACTAGGTGGCTCCAGTTTATTAACAACTTCGATCCTTTCGAAATAAATCATAACACCTCCACTAGTGCCACATGGAACATTCTTCACCTCATCCGTTTGTAGGGTGGTCTGGAATCCAAAATAATAAGGTAAAAGGTTGTATACAACCACAAAGCCAGTGAACTATATAGGCTACTGACTGAACCTTCAATCAAATAAACAAGATATTGAACCCACCGCCCGACCGCAGCCTATCTAAAACTCCGCCAAAACGCGCCGGTGCAGCAGTTTGCATTCTGTTACTCGTTACCTAGTGATGCGTAAAAATGACGCGCCATAACTTTTATAAAAAAGCGGTTCTTGCAGGAAAAGCTTGCTAGGGTTAAGCGGCAAGTCTCATCTTTATTTTTAAATGGATTTGGTAGGTTTGCGTTTGACCAACTTTGCCTGATGTTAAGCAATGATGCGGTCTACGATGGAGCAATCAGCCTCGAAGAAACCGATTCACCCGCGACTTTAGACACCCAGATTGTAACTATCGGGGAACACCCATTCAGACTCTAACAGTTCACACAATAAGAGTAGAGTAAAAAGAACTTTGTACAAATTATAGGAATGTCAAATATGTCCTCAAACTGTGACCAAAACCACCAGACGATGGGTAGCAGCGTCCTATTTAGTACACGGTGAACTTACTGCGATCCTCAAGCTGTCTGCCAAACATGGAGATTATAGCAACACTCCTCTCTAAGAGGGAGGCCTTTGTTCAGCAGTAGATGTTTAATGGCTGATGATGATCAACTATGAAACAATGTCGTCTTTTCATGCTCAAACTGGCCGTTAGACAGAAAATTTAAATGATGATTAGCCATGGAAGTCAACCTTTAGGCTTAATGCTGTGTTCACATTGGCCCCAAGTTTGTTTACGTTCAGACTTTTGCTCTCTCACAACTCTTTTCCTAATACACTTTTTGGTGCAAGAATGAATGAAAACAATCTTGGAGCCAACACGGGCAACGTAGAGGTAGCTTTTTATACCTGTATTGATTTATATGAAGTCAAAAGTGGAACCATCATATGAAATCCAGGTTGACTGGTAACTGGTAATAGAGCTCCTCCCTAGAAATTAGAAAAAACATTTCATTACTTTGACTTTACTCTTGATGCTTCAAAACTCTGCCAATGTTATATTTCATTACAAACATACGCTGACGTTTGTGTATCTAATCAACCTGTCTCCAGTTCTCCACCTGGTCAGGAATTCCCCTCACACTCTTTCCTGTTCTGTATTCTGACTGCTGCATAATCTGACACAGTCTGCATAGTCTGACCATTGGGCTGGTGACCAACCAGGTGCGGTGAGGGCAGGTGGAGTAGGTCTTTGATGGAATTATGGTCACATTTAGGAAATTGTAGCCCCAGAAAACCAGTCCAACAGTGGTGAGATGACATAAACAAATTTTGCAGAAATGTATGAATACGATTAGCGCTAAAATTGGTAAAAAAGCTTATGCCCAGAATCAGAATATATTTATTGCAAGTGTATCATTGGCACATGATTTAGCCCACAGTAGGGCTAAATGAGGTGCCGATTATGATGGCCATTATGCAGTTACCACTCGGCAAATGGCTTTGTCCAATTATTGTTGCTCGTTGTTATATAATTGGAAATATAAATGTTACTCACTCTATAATATACACCCACATGTCCTTCTTCTACTTTATGGAGTGAAAAGTGTACTGTAACCCCCACAACCAGTATGACTAGTGCTAGGATGGACGATTGATCTGCCATTACTGAAGCTCTGTCAAATGAAATTATAAAAAGTTGCAGGTACTTTTGCTTACTTTTTAACCAACTTCATTTGAAGTTAATCAACTTAAAAGGGAAAAAACGGGTTAAAAGGAGGTTTTCAATTATACTGCATTTTTTGTGATATCTTCGCCAATGGCTATCGAACAATTTTTTTAATGCCTTATAAAAAAGCTGACCATAAATTGAATGTATCAACAAAAACTAAATAAAAAGTGTTCAAAATGAAGTAAGATATTGGAGTAAATTTTGTTGTACCATTCTCTAAACTAAACTAACACTGACACAACTATAATTATCAGCGTCTCTTTTTTCAATACGTCTGAAAAGGTTGGCAACAATTTTAGACCTATCAAACCTAGTTTATATGTTTTATAATACCGTTTACAAACTGCCACGAAACGGAAATTAGCAGAATTGTGACACTATAGTCGCAGAGGCCATAAATCCAAGAAGTTAAGTGAATTGAGAATGGTACAACAGAATCGACATCACTGTCTTTGGCGCAGAATACATATATATCTTTGGTAAGATAAACAGTTGAATGTCTTGCTAGCTCCTTGGAGTAATAGTGTTCCGTGCTTGCTAAACAGAGAGCGCACTATACTAATAAATGACGTCACCTGTAAGTACACCATACAAACTCCATACTGACACTTAGGCCCTTCGTACACAACGCTACGTAAATCATCGATACTCGATGGTTTTAGTCTCCAAGCGACTACCGCCATACATTGAGTTGCGACTCGTGTACGAACCTCAATGGATTTGTATGGCGGTAGTCGCTTGGAGACTAAAATCGTCGAGTATCGAAGATTTGTGTAATGTTGTGTATGAAGGGCCTTACATTGCAAGAAAGGAACAGAGAATCCCTTCAACTTTATGATATGTATGAAATGCTCAACTTTATTAGACAATTGAGATAGTTTTTTCAGTAAGTGCATATAACATTTAATTATATTTTTTACAAAGGAGTCTTTAAACGTTTTGTCTGAAATCCTATTCTGAACCCATTTTAATGATTATTTTTTTATTGAATAGGCTATATCTTTTCATTTAAATTTGAAGGAAATATTCCACTTCTGAGGGTGATAAATTTGGGGAAACTTCCCGTGAAGTTAATTGTATTTTTTTTTTGTAAATATGTATTTAACTTATTATTTACAACCTAATTAGGGATATTTAAGGGTTGAGTGAAAGGTTTAGAGTTGTTTTCAGAGTAAAAGGATAAGAGGTCACTGCTAAATCATCATCAGCGTTGTTACGGAATATTTATTGGAAATAAGTAGTGGTGTTAGCGATTTTGGAACAAATAATCATTTCATACGAGGTTTACATGGACCGGTAAGTATCTATATCTAATCTCCGCGTTGAGCTTGCACCCGAGCGAGCAAATAATTACGAAATGACTACGAACTTGCTAACACAAAAACAAAAAATGTAATCATACCTCCAGAAGTCTATGTGTATATTCAATAGCAACAACGGTATGATGAAGGAGTTTGTTTCAGAGTCACAGTTCCAGAATTTTAAACACAGCAGGATTATTTAATTACATAAATAGTACCCAATAGATAAATAAAAGCAAACCTACGTATAAATAAAATAATTCATTAGACATGGGCATTTAAGGCATTTTCCATTTCCAATATTTATTTATTTATTTTATATGGGTTATTTTCTGTGGTTATTTTATTAACTCAGTGACTCAGTCAGTGTCATAGATCATCAGTTGTTGTTGTTGTAAATTTTTTCATGACCATGGATACGAAGTCCTTCGGTCGAAATATTAATCAAGTTTACATAGTCTTAAATAGCGTCAAACGAGTCATAGTCACAGTCAGAGTCAAGCAAAGTAAGTCACGGTCAAGTCAAACTCATGCCCCAGTAAAGTGATGGAGGCTTTACAATAGGCTTCTATGGAGTTTTGGAAACATCATGAAAAGACATGTTTCACCTCATTATATCACTTTCCTACACTCGAGCACGTTCACGAGCCCTTAATAAATAATAATCCATCATTATTACACATTAACACTCGAAAATACACAAGTTTAGGAAAATCGAGTAGCCATCAAGTCAGCCATAGAGCACGTATATATCTATACGAAGTCGTTTAACTTACCGAGTTTTTACACGAGATCGTTTTCTAATGATCGTAGAAAATCTAAGATGAAAGGGGTGGTTTTCTACATCTTAGTAAAAAATATACCTATGCGACTGCTCAGCCAGCGCCAGATTTATATTTTTTACGAGTGTAGGCCACTTTATTTTCGCCACCCCATGTACCTTTCTAAAATAATAATTTTTGAGCTTCCTCTCAAATCTGCCGCCCCTAGGACCAGGGCCGGATTGTCCATAATGCGAACTAGGCAACTGCCTAGGGGCCCCGCACCGACTAGGGGCCCACGGGGGCCTAATCAATGCGGGCCACGCACCAAGAAAAAAAAACGTTTCATTCGTGACAATCCCCATTATTTTAATCCGGCAATGTTGCCAGGTAAAAAAAAATTACTTACTGTAAAAGTGCCATCTAACGGCATTTGGTAGAATGTGGAAGTAGGGTCATTGTGGGAACAGTGAATCAGTATTTTTTCAAAGCAACATAGATAACTAACTTTACTACTTACAGCTTTTATATTGTAAAGCTAGCTAGTTATGTTACTAGTCTATATTTTTTGGTAAGAGAGCAACTATCTGTCAATAACCATTTTGATGATATTGAATATTTTTTTAAATATGAGAAATGATCCACTGTATACTCTTATGGGTATACAGTGAATCATAGTATATGTGCACAGTGAATCAGAGGTTACACAGTGAATAGAGCAAGTTATATTAAAAAAAATAAAAATATTATATATGTAATCTTTAATTGTTTTTGGTATAATAGTGTCATTCTTGAATAAGTAACTTAGCTGAGATCAAAATCTTGATCATTTATCAATACAACATAACACTCTTTGTTATCAAAAATAAAAATCAAACCTAAATAACAATTCTTGTAGTCAAACATGAAAATCAATCAACTAGCAAAATTATAATAATATTGTCTTTATCGAATATCGATTTGAGTAAAGTCTGTATCAAAGTAATAGTAAGATTGCTGGCGCAATGTGCTTCCTCCAACATTTGGTTTCGGCAGTATTAATTTTATATCATGATCCCTAACATAAGCTAAGTCAGGAACAGTTGGCATGGTAAACTGATAGTTTCGGTTTCCGCGCAAATAACTGACAAAGTAGTCTAAGTTCTCATTGCGATTCATAGTTTTCATTCTTATTTCTTTAAGTGCATTTTTCATTGTTTCTTCAGAAACATTTCCAATTTTTCTTCCACCTGGTGGCGCTTTCCTTGGCATTCTGCAGAAACCAAAAATTAAAACAAATATCATTAGAAACACTTTAAATACACGGCACACAATGACGGTACACAGTGAATCATGATCCACTGTATCCCTCTAACTAACTATCCACTGTGTACCTCTCCGCCATATTGTTTTTATTGTATCATAAAATAAATTCAAAACACCATTACAGGTAGCAAGATTACGCCAAAGTAATGCTATAGATATACTTTCCATGAGAAAGTATTGTGTAATGCATAAAACTAATAGGTAAGAACAAGAATTAACACCAAAACTTACATGTTTTTTTTTTTGACCCGCCGAAACACGTAACCTGTGGGTCACAGGCTGTATGTAACACGTGCGCACGAGGTCGCAATGCCGTGCTGACTTGAGGGGTGCGCAGTATACTCGAAAGGGAGGCGCGGGATAGAGATAGAATCTATTAAGCCGTTTCGTCTGCTAAACATCGTAATGATTCAGTGTGTACCCATGATCCACTGTTCCCACAATGACCCTATTCTATCGAAACTTATCGAAAAGGGGCCCCGAGAATTGCATTGCCTAGGGGCCCCAATTGGGTTAATCCGGCCCTGCCTAAGACGCTGCCGCCCCTAGGCCGCGGCCTTTATGGCCTATTGACAAATCCATGAGCACTGCGCGTGCAAGTCAAGTTAATGAAACTGGATGACTAATAAAACAAACAACTTATTTATTTTAATTGACACTTATTTCTTCAGCTTCAGTGACCTCAGTAATGTAAACTCGGCCGTCGGCGTGTATGCCGTCGAGCACGGTCCCTATCGTAGCCTTTAGCGCCCTGTATTCTTCCAAAGCCTTCGCACAGAGCTCTCCTTCGGGAGAATTTCCCGGCTCGAGAAACAGCATTTCGAGAGCGCGTTTTAGGTATTTCTCTGACGCTAAAAGCTCATCCTGAAACAAGACAAAAATTATGAGCGGAGTATCGACAAAATTTTGCTGAATGTCCTATTCTATGCGCTCTTGACTCAGAAAAAATAAATGAAAGCGTTATACCTACATTTTCCCTTTTAGAACAACCCCATTGGTCGTCCATTCGATTACATTTTTAGCACATCCGCCGCTATTGAAGTGTGCGTTTGTAGAGCTAGTAAGAATATGTCAGTGTGTTCATTACTTGTTTACCTCGCCCCCTTCAGTTTTTTTGGTACTAGCTCGCGTTTAAGGCAAATCCAAACTAAATATTATGATCAATGTATTTACCAGATACGCAGGACCGGTGAGTTCTCGCCCATCATATAATTTCTTCGCGAGTTGCACCATCGCTACATGTAGCTCATAAAGAGTTATGGCTGTAAAAGATAAGGGTATATTAATACTTATCGCATGTAGTTTTTTTAGACTTTGATATAATTTTATCCTAAAATCAGGATTCCACAGTGACATAGGTATATACGCTACTTTGTACCTGTCCCACCCAAGAAAATTAACGGTTCCCTTGGGTTGTTTACGCGGGGGGGAGGGGGCAGTGCCGTAAATAGGGCTGTGCCAGCGATGCCCAGGCACAGGGCGCAGACTCTGGAGGGGCGCAGAAATGACCACACCAGGACCAAGTTTTGTTTTCAAGGGCACAGTTATAGAAGCTCGCACCGGGCGCATAAAAGGTTAGTTACGGCACTGGAGGGGGGCAGCTATATAATAGTTGGCAATATGCATGTTTGTGTTTTTTCCATGTCAATCGTTACTAATAATACAATCGAATTTGAAATCGTTTATAATAATTCGTTCGATATCGGTAATTTAAGTACCTTTACATAGGTATCCACCCAGATTCATAAAAATCGGACGAATGAATCCAAAAAAATTTAGTTGTAGGTATATCTGTGTGAAGCCTTTAGTCCATGCTATACTTTATAAGATCTCTAGTATCATAGTCACAGAACGCATCGTCGAAAAGCTTAGCCTTCAGACGTACCTCGTAGAGCTTACCACAGTATATAACTGTAATAAACTGTTAATTACCACAGATTGCCTAATAGTGCAGGTATACCTTTAGTTCTAGATATTCCCGGGCACAGCTTGTCCAGTACAGGCAGTATTTCCTTGCAGAGCTCCATCTTGCGTTTCATAAGTTTTTTTGTCGGTCTGGGCTCTCTATTGATCATGTCTCGCAGTACGCCCGCGAGACGTTGTTTAGCGTCGAGGAGTATGAAATGGTTCGGAGAGAGAATTAGCGAAACGTTCCGTATGAACTCTTCTAGCTCTCTTTCGTCTTTCTTGTCTGTAATGAAAGTATTACAATATAGAAATAGAATTATAATACGATTTAAAAAATGCTTGACAGAGCAAAAATGTATTATTGGACGTTGTAATCAATAGCGGGTTTCTATAAAAAAATTGCTATGCTAATATTCACGGAATAGGGAAATTAGGAAAGCCATAATCCGTGCTAATATTGATCTAAGACCGAGGTTCCCAAAGTCTTATGAATTGTAACATACTTGAGGTGGCTTTAGAAAACCATAGTTATACTGCGAGTACCATGTTCTTGTTCACATAATATATCATAGCTACAGAAGAGTTATCCCTTATGTAACTATTTCTTCGGACATAACGCGAGCCGCATTTTGAGACATAACTACAATGAATTATTAGCCGAAAAAGAGGTTTGTGCGAAAAAGTCCTATGGTAGGTACTTATGGAGTTAAATACAGAAGTCATATAGAAGGTACTTACGGACGTAAAGACAGAAGTCTTATGGTAGATACTTATAGAATTATAGACAAGAGTTTTATGCGGGTATGCTAAATATGTATGTAAGTACTTGTTGACACTTACTAATCACTCCAAACTTTTCAATACACATTTGGACCTTTTTGCTCAGACCCGAGGGCTCAAATGTCTTCTCACAGCTGTGACATATCCACTCCTCGCTAATCTTGGTCACATATCCAGTCTTGCAGCTGGGACATAAAGTAGAGCTTATATAGGTGCCTAGTTCAGTGACGTCAGAGCAACGGTTGCAGGAGCATTGGAAATATTTGCCGATTCGTAGGTGCTGTTGGCGGATGGAGGTGCCCTAGAAAAAAAGGAAAATGCTATTTGGTAACTCTTGGAATCAAGTAGACGATAGCCAGCCAGTCTAAATAAACCATTACGATGATTTATAAGACATTTTAATCGACTTCAAAGAGAAGTTTCTTATTTTTTTCCTATTTATTACGCGATATCTTCTTCGGGTCTTAAATTAGGGAATGAATCCCGTTTATTGAATTTCACCGGAATCGCGTGAAGACATTTTTATATTTTATAACATTTTTTATTTTATTAGTTATATAATTACTAAATACTCAACCCACCCCTTATACTTACCACTTTTTGTTATTAATAATAAGTACTAAGTATGTTTAATCATAGGTAGTCTGAAAGTCTTTGCGCTGTAGATTGATCAACTAAGTTTTTGCATATCATATACCTACGTTGAATTAGTCTACTTACTTTCAAAGGGTCAGTATAATTATAGTAGATAGGGTCTCCTTTCTTTATATCGAGACTCGCGTGGCACACCAGCAGGTTGTTGTCATTGATCGACATGTGCGTATTGGCTGTACAGTCGTGAGCCAGCAGCGCTGCCTTGAGGTACACCCCGCGTAACACCTCCGCTACTCCAATACCAGGGATCAGGGGACCGCGGACTTCGAAGCTATTCACATCTATGATTCCGCATATTTTTTGCACGAGGTTGGAGTCTATTGATCCGTCGAGTAGTCCTAACGAGTCGATGAACTGCAATCAAAAGCTTTATTTAATTCTGAAATGTTGTAAAGTGAAAGGTAGTTTTTTTTTAAGTTATTGATTGTCAGCGCCTATACAACGTCTAACAAAAAGGCGTGATAAATAAATAAATATCTGGGACATTTTTTTTTTTTAAATGGCAAGTGCCTTTATTAAATAAACAAAATACTAGCTAAAACTAACACTAAATAAACAGTTAGACTGTCCATAGACCGTTGAAGATCTAAAGACAATCCAAATGCTCAAACCCACTATCAGTCGGCAGCGTACCCAGCATGCTGGCGGCATTACCACGTTGAATGGCAATGCTTATACGTTGAGCCAGATACACGCCAGATACATGGGACATTATTGCACACATGGTCATCTGACCCCAAACTAAGCAAAGCTTGTAATATGGCTGCCAGAGTCTGATATACATACATATATATTTTTAAATACATATTTAAATAGATATTAACACCCAGATATAGAACAAACACAAATGTTCATCACACAAATGTTTGTCCTAGGTGGGAATCGAACACACGCCCCCAAGCGCAGAAGGCAGGTTCACTACCAACTAAGCTAACGGGGCTGATAATACGGAATGGTATGAATTTACTCATCATTATGAACAACTTTTACTACCAAACATGAAATTGCCAAAAAAAAACAGCTGTTCGCAACGCACGCTAGTCGTCGTCAATTTTGTACGACCGACTTTTTACACGTGGTGCCTTTTTTATAATACTCTAAAATATCTAAACAAACTTATTTTGTTAAAATATTGAACTCAGTGCCAAACTCCGTAAAGGGTAAGTGTTGAATTTAATCTTTCTTATTGTGCAAAATAGTAGGTAGGCCATGAGAGATGGCCGTTAATATTTATGTTATATGTTTGCCAAGTGTCTGCTTCCTCTTTTCTTATGAACTCCGTCTGGCTTTCTCACACACCTTTAATACGCTCTTTCAATGCCTAAGTACTTCCTTCTTTGTTCCGGCAAAAGCCACAACCAGAGGAGTCACTGAAGGGCGAATTTTCACCGTAAACTGATTCCAGGGTCCAAGATTCCGGGACGACCTTTTCGCCTTGTCCCGTTTCGGCTGCGCATCACTCCAATTCACTCCACTACACTACATCCGCTGGTTCCTGTCCGTGACGTCGAGTTTATAGCCAGGGGAGTGCTTGGGCCGGCTATACATTGGACGCGTACCATACAGTGTGACCTGGTTAACTGAATGAACCACTTAAATAAATATTGTAGACAGATCGCTTGCCTTTCGTTTTAATAAGCAGGCCCTTGTAGTTGATACCGTCTCACAGAATCGACGTCAATGTCAAGATATTATGACGTGTCATAATCACATTGAATTTTGATAGATTTTTTTTCTTTGAATTGATCGATTGTCTTCTTCCTTACCTTAACTGTATTTTCGTAGAACTCCCAAATACTAGTTCCTATTCTTTTCTCCATGTGTGCTTCTAGTTTTAAGAATTCCTCCCATTGTTCGGGATCAGTCTTTCTCTTTAGTATTGCTCGTAGCACTAAGAGCGATCCGACGTTCTGAACCATCGTCATTGGGTGGAGGCCTTTGGTCAATTTTAAGGTTCTGAAGAAGTCACACTCCACTCCTGAGTGCCATTCTGGGAATAGCATAAAAAACACTAGATAAAATATATAAATGAACTAAATCTTTTGTGGAATGTATAATAAATCACACTTAATATTATAAATGCGAAAGTAACTCTCAAGCGCAGAAGGTAGATTCACTACCAACTGAGCCACCGGGGTAGTCGTCGCGTATGGACTTGTTTCCAACTTTGCAAAGATATATTATAGTAAATTTCATTTCATTCATAGTAAATGTAATTTCGTCAAATTCCGTCGTAATAAAAAAAATACTATTTACCTCGTGGCGCCATCATCAGATCAGTGGACTTAGGACGAGCACTTGCGAAAAAGTTATCGTTACGTAAACGATAGCAAAATGTATGAAAACTTGAACAGCGCCTCTATCGAACGTGAAAGGAAACTGAATTTTTCATACATTTTGGTAACGTTTACGTAACGATAACTTTTCCGCAAATGCTCGTACTAAGGCTGTGGCCTTAGTACGATTAACTCTTGAATTACTAACTAGTAAACCCCTCGAGTTTTGGGCACATTTAGACAACTATAATAACTATTTCTATCCATTGCAATCTTCCTGCTATGACAGGGCCTACGTAAATGTCGAACCGGTCCCTCTACATTCTTTTTTTAAATTATAAAATAGGCTTGCGCTTGGTCGCCAACTCGCCTGATGTTAAGCGATGATGCGGCCTACGATGGATCACGCTTGCCAAGAAGAAACCGATTCACTCTTGTCTTGAAGACACCCAGATTGTAACTATCGGGGAACACCCATTCAGGCAGAGCATTCCACAGACTAGCAGTTCGCACAATAAAAGTGGAATCAAAGCGCTTCGTACAGATTTTCAGAATGTCAACCATAAAGCGGTGGCAGTCCGATAGAAAAATGGGCCGGAGGGAATGAAATCATCATCATCTCTTCATTGTTTTACGGGACGTCCGACTGACAAACCGCGGTAGTGACTGTTCTATTATCCCAAGCACAGACTAGGTATAGCTACTGAGAAAGTTTTTAATGTGATTTGATGAAGATTTGAGTGACTTATCAAGAAGGGTGTCTTACTTTTATACATCGGTTCAGGGCAGCCCTCTCCGGGACAGATCGGCGCGACGGCACAGTTCTTGCAGACGACAAACTTGCTGATGAGCGGAAGGTAGCAGTTGAAACACACGAGGGACCCGTCGCTGTTGGGACCCAGGACGAAAGGCTCGTCTGATATGATCTTTTCACTGGATCTCAAGTCTTTTGCTGCCACTGCGTATCTATAAGATTACATTTATATATAACTAGCTTTTGTAACCGCGACTTCGTCCGCGATTTCTTCAGAAAAAAATAGCCTATGTCCGTCCTCATGATACATACTATTACCTCATAAAATTTTATCGAGATCGGTTAAGCCGTTTACCTGTGATTATGTACCAAACAGACAGACATACAGAGTTACTTTCGCATTTATAATATTAGTATGGATTTCATCATAATTAAGCTTTTCAAATAATTACAAAAGACTCTAAAATCGATGGTATTTTTTTGTGAAATGAAATTATTATGAATTATATTCCACTAAAAATAAAGTACAATAAAGTTTGTATAGACAAATTTTACGTTATTAGATGTCAAACTTTATATTAATTTATATTAAACGTTATAAAACTGATTTCACAAAATTAGATGAATACGTAATTTCGGTTACTTACATGACAATACACTATGCATTGTCAAGCGAGACGAACGAAATCATCATCATCACTATATATTTTATTTTATATATTATATATATAAAATTTCCATGTCACAATGTTAGTTACCGTACTTCTCCGAAACGGCTTTACCGATTTTTACATGCCTATTCAGTAGGTCTGAGAATCGGCTACTATCTATTTTCCATACCGATATAAGAAATAATTTATAAGGCAAAATTATATATATAAAATTTCCATGTCACAATGTTAGTTACCGTACTTCTCTGAAACGGCTTTACCGATTTTTACCAAATTTTATATGCGTATTCAGTAGGTCTGAGAATCGGCTACTATCTATTTTCCATACCGATATCTATTTTCCATACCGATATAAGAAATAATTTATAAGGCAAAACAACGTTTGCCGGGTCAGCTAGTAAATAAATAAAAATAGGTGAAAAATTAACCAGCATAAACCATAATACCATTTTATTTTTTAGTATGAATTAACCCTTAAAGTAACTATATTAATATCTCTGTGTAAACTACGTAAGTTTTATATTTCAAATAAATATGTAAATTGCAAAAAAAATAGAAAACGTTCATGGGTTAAACACTTACCGGCCTAACTTTTCACTAGTTTGCACCTCATATTTCGGAGTAGCTTTAAAATGCTCCATTATATTATTTTTCCTGTTTAACTTTCAGTTCTACACAACCAATACAAGATCGATCCGATACACAAGAAGCCGTAGAGAGTGTACCACATTGCGCGTGAGACGATACTACGTCGACTAAATTTAGTTCACCTATTAGATGTATTTTTAGCAACACTGGTGTCCGATGAAAACAATTAAACTTGCCGCGGGAACTTAAGACTTCACTCCACTCATTATGCGTGCGTTTCGAACCACCGCCAACAGCGCTAACGAGAACCGACACGACACAAAGAAGGTATCTTCGTGCCATGTCGATTCTCATTGGCGCTGTAGGAGCTGTTGGCATAATTCGGAAGGTATCATTAGTGATTTTTCATTACTTACCCGTGGCACGATTGCCCTAACACGCCCCTGTGTGTTAGGGCAAGTAAAATGAAAACTTAGATATCATTTTGGCATTATGAGACAGACAGGTTTATTGATTGTAGCTATATGACACAGCTGAACGGATTTTGATTAGATTTTTTATGGGAATGGGCTTAGAAAATATAGGATAATAGCGCGAGAAGGCATGTAGCTGTAACTAATATAATATCATTCTGGTATTATGTGAATCTAGTGTTTTGTAAATCTGGTATTATGCTCTGGAGCCTAACAATATTAATACTAATGTTGTCTGTAAATAAAATTGCTTAGTGTCTTCATAGTATGACTTGTACATTTTGCTTTAGAGTACCTAAGCGCCCCGGGAAAATATTAGGAAATAATACAACAGTTTCATAAAAATAATTTTTCATTTATTGTCAGTATTTACAGCTTATCTACCGTACATGAAAGGTACACACTTGTCGCTTGTAAATATTTTAAATACAATAACATTATTTACAAGGGCCTACTAATAATAACAAAATATAAAATCTTATTTGTTCACTGATTTTCTATCGCGAATACTCGGATAAGTTTTATTTTAGTCACTTAATTATTTACATCTTAAATCATAAACAATATCCTATTTAAAATTAGTCAAAAGTTCCGATAATTCTTAAGCCGGGACTTCTGCGACCATATTTTAGTTATAATTTGGCCCTAACACGTTTTTCTAAAGCCGGGTGTCTCCTGCGCCCAAGTTCTAACAAAACAAATTAACAAAACATGTTTAGCTAACATCTGGCTTATTATGGATGTCCATTCGTACGGGATGGCACGCGATCGTGATCACAATCCAAATCACGAACGGACTCCACAATAAGACTTTTTTTTATGATACTGGTTGACGAGACGAGCGAAGTCGTTCGCCTGATGGCTCTTCACTGTTGCCCATAACAGCTCAACGCCACTCAGAATTTTGAACTTCAACAGTTCAAAACCCTGGATGGCAATGCACTGCGCTCGTCACCCCGACATATGAGATGTCAAATCTGTGTGCCCTGTAATTTCGCTGGAAACATTTCCCTTCAATCCGGAACATAGTAGTGTTTACACACTACTGCTTGGCGGTTGAATAACTGGCAAAGGTGTGGTACTTCCCCAGGCGGACCCCTGCAAAAGAGTCCTACCACTACAAAATATATTATATACATGTTTTGTTAATTTATTTTGTTAGATTTGGGCGCGCAGGAGACGCGGCTTAACAAAATGTGGGCGTGACCAGTTTTGATAAACAAAAACATGCTAACATGTTATCAGACTGGATCGGATAACATTCCCGCGTTCGCCTGCGTGGGGAAGTCTTGCGGTCTCTCGATTTTGTGTCTAAACTTTGTTTGAGTAACTATTGTAAAATGAATTATTGACGTGATAACGTCTTATAAATCGATGAACGCCGGCTGCACGCACGAAAAAGCATGACTCAGTGTCACGTTCCGCCTGAGCCGAGCGTGCAAGCGAGAGCGCGGAACAAGTTATAGAGAGGCACGATCGGCCTAAACGTTCGGCTTGTGACGCATATGTTATCGTCCGAAAACCGACTTTACAGACATTTTTTTGCATTGTATTTAAAATGACTTAATTTAACCGGATCTAACATAAACTTACCGATCTTTTGTTTAGAAAGTAGCAGGAGACCGTTTTTTTTTTTGTTAGCATGTTATTCTGAACACGTTTTGACAATAGGGTATTGGAAAATATGGTTAATGTTGGTGTAATTCTAGTTTTTTTATATTATTTTATTTATAAAACCAATAACTTTTTTTTAAATAACATTTTTAGAAAAATACAAAGTAAAAACATATTTATCGTTGATTACGTGATTTGACTAGAAATAGTCTATGACGTCACAGGCAACAATTTTAAGGCGAATAAAAACTTGTTTGCTTGCTTGTGACGTCACTGAAGTCACGTGGCTCCATAAATGGCAAAGGGAGCGTCCATTTGTAATACAAATAATGAAAATTATGAGGATTAAATCACAAGATTGCTTTATTATTATACTATAGACAATTTGAGACGATTTCGTAAAAACAGTAATTACTATTTACTGTACTTATAATCAGTATTTTTAAGTAGTTTATTGACATTAAATTACACTTATGGGAATTTAATTGGTTATTATCACAGAAAAGAAGAAGTAAATAGAAAGGAAATGAGAAGAAAACTTTGTCGCCAGGTATTGTGACAGATGTGATTGAACATTCTTATTTATGTCAACGCGTCGAAATCCGCGACACGGTTGCTATGGGTTTATATGGGTGCAAGTGGCTACAACAAACTTCTTACAAAAATGCTTTGACAGCCGTTCTAATATAAACAAAAAAAAATGGTTATCATATGTATTAGGTAAGTACTAAATTATTGTATTTCCTTTAAGGACGAAGCTGTCGAGACTGAACCATTTTAAGAACTAAAATATACTTACCTACACAGTTTGGAAATAAATTAATTCTGATTCTTAACAGTCAAATATCCAAACTACCCTATTGTTTTATTGTTGGCGCAGGAGACCCGGCTTTAGTTAAAACAAATTTGTATCAATCTTAAAAAATAAAAAAATAATAAAAAAAACATTTATGTAGTCTTAGTATAAATTTGGCAGATTGAGTATATTTACAAATCAGAATGTTTTCATATCACGAGCCGACCATCTGAAACAAAAAAGTTAGATTTTAAAGGCAACTGTCCCGGGCCTCCACAAAAAAGGCCCCCACAATAATAGACTTCGGAAGAAAAAAAACAGTCTAGTAAACACTAGTAAACCAGGGGCCTCTACTCCCGTTGCCCCTAGTCTTCCAGACCTCTAAATCCGGCATTGTGTGTGCCCACTACCTTTGTAAAATTTTATTAATGCTAAGTTTTTCGTTTCTACCACGATTGTGTCAAGTCTACTGTCTATACTCACAGTTCTATTTAAATTATAAATACAGTAGAATCCGTTTATTATGACTCCGCTTATATTTACCAACCGCTTATTATGAAGTATTTACACAGCGAAGTTTGGTTTTCATATAAAATTCTTTAGTCATAATAAGCGACATGTCACTATAAGCGCAGTCACTTCCTTAGGATGACTTTGTTTATTATGACCCATTTTTAATAAACTGAGTCCTGTTATAGTGACCAATATGATTCCTAACACCTTCGGCAGTGTTCGACTTTCGTGATGACGTTCGGCGCGTGCATGGCTTTGTTTTGAGTCTCAGTAATTGATAGTTGAAGGTCACGCATTGTTCGTTAGTGATTTGTGAAAAACAAATATAAAATTACATCTCAACCTCGTCGTAAAGCATTTACGGTTGAAGAGAAAGGTGTAATACTTGTTGTTTCTATTTTGATTTATCTGTATTCAAACTAAGCAAAGCTTAAATTATGGCTGCCAAAGACTGATTTACTTACATACTTATATATTTTATTTATTTACGGCAAGTCCGACAAGACGACTACTTGTAGCTTTATACCTAAAGTGCGGAGTGCTCCAGGCCTGCCCATAATAAGAGCCCAGCGCGTCATCTTCGGTGAGTAAACAACCACGTGACTTACTTTTATAGGGAGTGATGCGATGCGCTGATGATATCGGCCATGCAGCGCGAGAACTCCAGCAGAATGTCCTCGACGGCGTCCGCGTCCTCCCGTGGAGTCTCGTCTCCCGCCGCCGCCAGCATACACTGCGCCACTGCTTCTATCACCTCGCTCGTCATGAAGTTGCATGGTTGCCTGCAGATAAAGTTAACATTAAACTGATTCTCGGTAAGATCATCATCATCTTCATTTCAGCCATAGGACGTCCACTGCTGGACATAGGCTTCCCCCACCGATTTCCAAAGGGGCCGGTTGCAAGCGGCCAGCCATCCAGCGTTTTCCTGCGGTCTCTTTTAGGTAATCTGTCCATCTTGTGGGTGGACGTCATCCGCTGCGCTTACCGGTCCGTGGTCTCCATTCGCGAACCTTTCATCTGTTCTGCGTGCTATGTGCCCTGCCCACTGCCACCTCAACTTGCTAATCCGGTGGGCTATGTCGGTAACTTTCGTTCTTCTATGGATCTCCTCATTTCTGACTCGATCTCGTAGAGAAACCCCGAGCATAGCCCTCTCCATAGCTCGTTGTGCGACTTTGAACTTGCTAATGAGGACTGAGAGACCACGTTTCAGTTCTGTATGTCATCACTGGCAACACGCACTGGTTGAAGACTTTCGTCTTAAGGCACTGAGGTATTTTGGACGAGAAGACGTTGCGAAGTTTAACGAACGCTGCCCAGCCGAATTGAGTACTGTTTGCAAAATCACGCGAACGCGAACCTTAACGCGCCTTATGTGATCGTGTGATTTTGCAAACTGCACCTATTCGGGCACGCGTTTAGAGTTGAGCGTAAGGCCCCAGGTATGGAATACGCTCCCTGCTTTGGTGTTCCCTATAAAGTACAACCTGGGTCTCTTCAAAACAAGAGTGAATAGGCACCTCATGGGCAAGCGTGCCTCATCATAGACTGCATCATCGCTTATCCAGATGAGTTAACGATACCACAAATAAAAAAACGCGACAATATATCTAAATCTAGAACATCCAACTGACTTGACTTGTCCCATGGGCAGTGGCGTGCGGAAGGAGGGATCGGAGAGCTTGTCCCTCAGCCGTATAGCGTCGCGGCGCCTCTCCAGTGTCTCCTCGATGTTGCGGCAACCCACGCACTTGCACATCAGCGTGCACGCTATCTTAGCCTGCAACAACACATACAACTTACTGATGCGCCGAGCAAAATGCGCTGACCACCATGCTGGGCCAGGATTGTGGAAAAAAGAGCCTGTAAGCAAAGACTTCCTAGCTCTATACATAGTCTGTACCTATATCCCAGCAGTGGGAACATGATAGGTTGATACGTGTGGTAAGTTTTTTTAACTGACTTCCAAAAAGGAGGAGGTTCTCAATTCAAAAAATTTTTAAATGTTTGTTTCCAGAACTTTCTACTGGGTGAACCGATTTTGACGAATCTTTTTTTTATTTGGAAGCTGATGCTTAATTAAAGCTACTCTAAAATGTCGCAGGAGCTCATTCCACAAATTGCAGGTGTGAGGCAAAAAGAAACGCGTAAAACTAAT
Organism: Agriopis leucophaearia; assembly: GCA_949125355.1. NCBI lineage: Eukaryota > Metazoa > Arthropoda > Insecta > Lepidoptera > Geometridae > Agriopis > Agriopis leucophaearia. The sequence continues at coordinate 4,747,988 of OX421276.1, read as the reverse complement.
TCCACCGATATATGATGTAGATGAACTTTCAGACGGTGGCAGCTGGAATTAGAAATATAGAATCTGCAGCATCACCAAAGACCTTCGAAGATGGTGTAGTTTGCATCTTTTTGATGCAAACTACACCATCATCACAAATTAAGTAAAACTACAAGCACAGGCCGTTGTAATCTACATCTACACTTCTACACTAATATTATAAAGAGGAAAGTTTTGTATTTTTGGATGTTTGTAATGAATTAACTCAAAAACTACTGAACCGATTTAAAAAATTCTTACACCATTAGAATGTTTCATTATTCCTGAGTCACATAGACTATATTTATCACTAGAATGTTCATAAAAAAATAACTCCACCTATGCAAAACCGGGAGCGGCTAGTTAATAAATAAATATCTGTGACATTATTGCACACATGGTCATCTGACCCCAAACTAAGCAAAGCTTGTAATATGGCTGCCAGAGACTGATATACATACATATATATTTTTAAATACATACTTAAACACCCAGGCATAGAACAAACACCAATGTTCATCACACAAATGTTTGTCTTAGATGGGAATCCCCAAGCACAGAAGTTAGGTTCACTACCAACTGAGCCACCGGGGCAGTCAAGTTATATATAAACTCGCCATAGGTATTAATCTAATGTCTAATACAATAGTTACTTAGAGTAACTATTGTATTTTCTTTATGAAAACAAATTGATTATGATTACCATTGTATTAATTCCGTTTCCGGTCGTTTAAGTGTAAACACCACTGTGATTCTAACCGTAATAAATCGTTTAAAAGAAATAGTTTTAAGTCGCTTTAGTCGTCAACACTATTATAAACAACATAATGAGTATCCCAGAATTGTATTTCTTCTGATTCCACCGAAGGGACGCAGAAGAAATACAATTCTGGGATATTAACAGGATCTATCCAGGAAAGTGCAGAAGAAAATTCACAACATTAGAGGTTAGAATATTCAAGTACAAAATCTGCCATTTGCTTAGTTGGCATTAACTCTAGTGTTGCTAGTACATGAAAATAATATCTACCATCTATACTACGTTCCATTACACGTTACTTTGCACAAAATTATTGAGAAACAATTTCAACTATTATTTGACAATGTGAAGATAGAAATGCAGAAGCAAACAGCTGAACTAACTGAATCACTTACTAAAAACTTAATAGATAGGATGGATGAAAAACTTACCTATTGAAGAAAATAAACAATTAAAACAAAAAGTTTGTGATATTGAGAAGGAGATGGAATATTTGAAAAGTGAAAAGAAAAGTAACAACATAATGATTTTCGGCCTTGAAGAGGGGAAAAACTCGACATCGGAGCTATTTAAAAGTGTCGCAGTTACCTTCAAAGACCTAAACATAAATATAGAACAATCCGAAATAAACAAATTATACCGCTTGGGAAAAAATTTAGTACAGTACCCTTAGTACAAGATTTGACAGTTTTCGAAAACTTTTTTCGTTTCCGTATTGTCCCATACATTTTAGTAAAGCGCCTCTAGCGGAAACGCGGATGAACTAAAATCGGTAGTAATCGGCAGTATAGGTTGCTTCACTCAAATACGAAAAATAGTTTCGAATAGCTTTCAGCCCAGCAATGTATGCATCAAAACGAAAACGAAAAAAGATTTCGAAAACTATCAAATCTTGTACTAAGGGTACAGAATAAATCAAGGCCGGTGCTATGTTCATTTATAAATGCATGGAGAAAAGATGAAATTATGAAGAATAGAAAGAGTTTTAAGAACATTTATGTATCGGAGGATTACTCGAAGGAAGTTTTGGAGAAAAGAAAATCACTGCTACCACAGTTGAAGGAAGAAAGAGGAAAGGGAAATACAGCTTTTCTGATTTACGACAAACTAGTAGTCAAAGAATCCAACACTGAAAAAAGGAAAAGGGAACCAACTACCTCAACGTTACCTTCCAAAACTCAACCCAGAAAACAGCAAATCCTAAGCTCTGCCAAAGTTAACAGGATAAATGCCTTCGAGGCAATGAGACCCAGATCGAACTCTTTTACCAACAAACCTACACCCAATAAACAATAACAACTAACCGGTAAACGGAAAATCCAAACAAACTATGAAAACAAACAAACAGAAGAAATTAGTTTTCCCCCAAGCCGACTGGTCCTCATGGGGGATAAAGACCGCAACCCTCCAACAACACAGAGAAACAACTACGAAGAATCAAAAATATACGTCGCAGCCCTTAACGTACTCACGCTGAGAAATTAAGAAAATCTTATATAAGTAAATCTTATGGAACTAACAAATGTGTTAACACAAATTAAATGGGATATGGGTGGAAAAGGTTGGAGGAGGCCTTTGTCGACTGGCAAACAGATCTACAAAAAATAAGTAAAATTCAAATATTTAATCATATAAGTAACTGTAATGTTGATCTGAATAAAAGGCTGAAATCTGAAAAAAATATTATTATGACACTTTATTCGATGAAATTCTCGGGTCTAGCCCGGATATTTGGTAGGCATTGGTGGAGCCGAAGCCAACACCAAGAGGCCCTGTTGAATATAAAAAATACAATTATGGAATATGTATAAAAAGTAATATGAAACTATTGTACAGTATAGGATTTAAAAAGTCTGGGCTATTGAGGTAAACAACTTGTGGATGGAATAACTAAAGAATGAGAAACGGCCCCTGCCTTATCCTGTCTCATCTCAAAAAATATTTTTAGGCAGGTGATGACTTGCCACCCACTGAATGGGCCCCCCATAAAGGCTGCCGTATCTTGGCACCGAAGGGGCAACATCGGCGTGGGTGGCTTAGGGTGTAGAGAGGTGTGCTGCACTTTCACTAAGAGCTATTCGCGGCGTTATGCCCTTTAACACTTCCACCCTGGAGCTTAGGCTCTTGCGGTTTCCACCCCTGGACGGCCGTTTAAGGCAAGCCAGGGGTCAGGGGTCTCATTTAGCCCCCATGGAATCGGGGTACGCGGTGTCGCCACTCACCGACGGCTCGCCATAAAGCCGCCCCTGCGTTTATTATTATTCACACATTTATTTATCTTCTTAAATTTAAGTTTTTTTACAATATCTATATAAAAACAAAATATTCTAAAAAAACTTAAGCCTAGGGTGCCGCCGGCAGCGGGGCAGGACCCAAGCTACCGGTGGTTAGGGCTGCAGAGTGAGGAACCTCCTGACAATGCGTGCCGTGTCAAGAATTACTGCCTTCTGCATCTGACCCTTGACCCAACCGTCTAGCGAGAGCCTCTTAAGGTGGTGGTCGAGGCTCTTCACTATAAGGCCGTTCACCGATACGACTATCGGGACAATGATCGTCGAGTCAACATCCCACATGGCGGTAACCTCATGAGCCAAGTCAAGGTACTTGCTGAGTTTGTCCTTCTCAGCCTTCACGAGGTTCTCGTCATGCGGGATGGTGATGTCGACGAGCACTGCCCGGCGCTGGGACCGGTCGACCATCACGATATCAGGCTTATTGGCGACAATAGTCCTGTCCTTGATGATAGACCGGTCCCAGTAGAGCAAAGCACGACCATTCTCGAGAACTGGTGCTGGTGCGTACTTATAGTACGGCACCTCAGACTCGACAAGGCCGTATCGAAGGGCAAGTTGCTGGTGGATGATCCTGGCTACTTGGTTGTGCCTGTGCAAGTACTCGCCGTTAGCAAGATGCGAACAACCGGAGATGATATGTCGGAGAGACTCTCCAGGACGGTGGCATGCCCGACAGATGTCGACCGTACCGTCCTTCATGATATATTTCCGGTAGTTGTTGGTCTTGATAACTTCATCCGCAATCGCACAGGCAAACCCTTCGGTTTCCCCAAAGAGGTCCCCGAAACGTAACCAGTTCACCGACGCAAGCAGGTTCACATCGGGCCCTGTTAAGACCCGATAGAACCGCCCGTGCAGCTCCTTGCCTTTCCATACGTCCTTGCGATCCTCGATGCTTAGCACCGATGGTTTGCGCCAGTTCTCGTTTGCCAAGGAGAGCGGCGTGAGGCCCCTGTCAACAGCCACAACATCGCGATGCATCCCACTCTCACTGTCACGGAAAAAATTCCTGAGACTGCATACCTCACGGTTGTGTAGATTCTTGGCATTTAAAAAGCCTCGACCCCCCCACTTCCGTGGAATGTACAGTCTCATAACAGACGAGCGTGGGTGTAGCATGCGATGTGATGTGAGCAGTTGACGGACCCTTCTGTCCAGGGCTTCCAGCTCAGTTTGAGTCCACCTCAATATGCCAAAGGAGTATATCAGTAAAGGCATCACCCAACCGTTGAAGGCACGCACCTTGTTGCCACCAGACAAAAGACTATTAAGTACTTTGGTCAGGCGACAAAATAAGCGCTCCTTCACCGATTTCAATTATTATTATTATTGTTACTATGTATATTACTAGAATGTACTGAAAAATCTACACCCGTGCGAAGCCGGGACGGGCGGCTAGTATTTGTATAAATTGTGATTAATTACCTCATAACATTCGCAGTAATTTTTCAAGCATCCGCTCCGTTTGCAGTTGCATCCCTTGTTGTGCCGCCTGACAATTTCAGGGCCTCCAGCTTTGGATTTACCGATTTTAGGTCTGTGAACAAATTCAACAGTTCAACAACTCTTCACGTGCACTAATTTGTTTTTATTTATATTTTTTATGGCATAGGTAGCAAACATACAAACGGGTCGCCTGATGATAAGCAGTCACCGTCGCCTAAGGATACTTGTAACACCGGAGGCATCACAAATACGTACCCTGTATAAATACCCACAGAAAAGAGAAATAATAGAACGGAAATGAGAAGGAAACTGTCGCCAGGTATAGTGACAGATACCTGATTGAACATTCTTATTTATGTCAACGTGTCAAATTTGCTAATACAGTTGCTATGTGTTTATATGGGTGCAAGTGGCTACAACAAATTTCTTACAAACATGCCTTGACAGACGTTCTAATTTAAACAAAAAAAAAACTGTAAATACGGACCCTTTAAGACTATTTATGCACTAACATTACAGATCACCATCTCTTTCTTTGTTACCTTTTCACAACTGAATCACTGCACCGATTCTGGCATAATTGGGCAATGAATGTGCATCACGAGAACAAACATTGAAAACAAGTTTTAGTTGGGGGTTAACATGTTTGCTTGCATTGCCTCGGACCGAACCAAAAACCAATCTAGACACATAATAAAAACGTAGATATAAAAAATCTGTGATTGCGAGATATAAAAAAAAACCACACGTGACGTCTTAAAATAAGCGGCTGAACACGTTAAGACAGTTATTAGAATTTTTGTCTGTTTGTTTGTGCACGCACATCCCCTAAACCTCTGAACTGATTTCAATGTAGTTTTCACGAATATGCTTAACTATGACCAGGTATACTCACAAGCTATGTTATATCATTCTAGATCTGCATCTGCATTGCAAATTTAGTTTCTCTAGCACTCAACGCTCAAGCGAAGAAACACTCAAGTATTTCGTATAATAATTTAATTTGTAATAGTATATAATTCACTTTTAGTCACTGTCAATACATTGCCATCTAATTTACACATCACAATTATTACGTCTATATACCTTTGCAACTGTATACTATTCATTACATTATATTTAAGTAAGATAACCACCAGTAGGATGTTAAAATCGACCTGTATTATTTATTAGCTCATCTCTGATGCATGATACTTGTTTTTAATTTATTAAGATTGGGCCTAAAGCAAAATCTTCAATCTTTGATTAGATTTTCACAGTAGTAAATCATGTCCAAAATCGAAAAAAAAAAATACGTTAGGAAACTTCAATATATAAGTAAAGGTCGACCCTGACGAAAACATGGTAGGATAAAATTTTCTCGATAGAAAACCATCACAAAGTTACCTCTAATTTTCAACATTTTTGGTTTGCATTCTGTTTTGGTACATATTATTGAACAATAAATTATGTAAATATTATCACTCATGTATAACCTAGAGCTGACCCTAGCAATTTTTAAAAATATTGTCTATTCTATAAGCTATGAGAGTAGAAAGCACTTGGCGCTTACAACATTTTTAATCCGCGCAATACGCTGTCTTTCGTCTCACGTGACACAAGCTTGAGGCATCGGTTTGTTGCACCGATCAGTTACCATCGCTCTGTTGAGACGGGTAGTCCATGTCAGTTCAGACGTCGAGTACGCAAGCTTGGTTCCGCGCGTCGTCGCGCCGCCCGTGTTTGTTATCCGTACATGCGCTGGGTGTGGCGAGATGCGCGGGGGAAATCAGAATTTATCCTGCCATTAGGCCCGCTCTTAAGTGGGTAGGTAGGTTAATGTCAGTCGGGATCGCGTTGTTTATATCTTGCGACTCGAACAACATTCACTTCAATTTCGATTGTTTGATTTTCAAATCAATTGGGCGTTTATACCTAATAGATAATACCTATACATAATGAGATATAAATAATGTATATTGATGTATGATAGGTAGGTAATTACTATATTATTATCTTATTTCATATTGTGGGTAGATTTAACAAATTCTTTACCTTACTTGGTTTTTGTCAGCCTACATACTATTGTTTTTATCAGTGCAGTGAATGTTGAATTGGTACCAGGACAAACCAACTGTGGTTTTTTTGGGACGACATTAGTTAATTAATATTGTAAAATGAGTTTAATAAACAATTACAAAAAAAAAACTTACACCAAGCTGGGGCAGGACGCTAGTTATAAATAAAGTTGCAATTTTGTACACAATCCCTACGTGTTATTGACAATTTTTATGATAGTCACAAATTATATTCTTTGATACTGTTAGCTAAATTTGGTATCCGTTTTTAACCGACTTCCAAAGAAGAGGTTCTCAATTCGGTTTTTTTTATGTTTGTTACCTCGGAACTTTCGACTGGCTGAACCGATTTTGATGATTTATTTTTTATTTGAAAGCTGGTGCTTCCCGTATCGTCCCATTCTAATTTAATCCAGTTCTGACATTTTTATGAAGTCGGGTTTTTTATATTGATCATTATGTATGTACGAGGCATGCCTTTTAAGTTCTGTCGTTTCCATATTTCCCGGCAATTTTGAATTTGGATCTGTTCTATATTCGAATATGTTTAAATTTAGAATCTCAAAACAGTTAAAAGTATTAAATTTAATGTTATTGTTTAGTTACAGCGTCGATTGGAATCTGTCTGGTTACGTATGAAAATGAATCTTTCTAAGGAAAATGTTCGTGCAATAATTTTCTACAACTTTAGAAGAGGCCTGACACGGCTTCAGTGTTTTGAAGAGCTAACATCTGTGTTCAGTGATGAAGCCCCATGTCTGCGGACTGTCGAACGCTGGTATTTAGAATTCCAGCGTGGACATACTAGTGTTAGTAACAAATCTCGCGAAGGACGCCCAAAATTCGCCTTCACTGAAGATAACATCATTGCTGTGAGACAACTAATTCTCGAAGATCGTCATGTGACGTATCGAGAGATAGAGGCTCAATTAGGCATCTCGGGGACAACCATTCAGAAGATCTTGCATGAAGCGCTTGGTGTGAGAGAGGTAGTTTGCCGTTGGATACCGCATCTGCTTTCCGACGATCTGAACGAAAAAACGAAAAAAACTCTGCAAAGGTTCAACCGAGGAGAGTCAAATCACGTCTACGGCATCATCAGTGGTGACGAATCTTAGATCTATGCCTACGATCCTGATTCCAAACAACAATCTGCAATCTGGATCTTTCAAGACGAGCCAAAGCCGACTAAAGTTGTTCGTTCTCGAAGCACTTCAAAGAAGTTGGTGGCCACGTTCGTTGGAAAAACCGGCCATGTTGCGACTATTGCACTTGAAAATCGTAGAACGGTTAACGGTATACCACGGTTTGTTTACCACAAGTCATCGCCAAACTTCGAAAATCTAACTCAAAGCGACGCATCATCCTGCACCACGACAACGCAAGCTCACACAGCGCTCGTCAAACGATTGAGTATTTGAAGCAGGAAAAAGTAGAAATTCTTGACCATCCTCCATACAGTTCTGACCTAAGCCCTAACGATTTCTTTACATTTCCTAAAATTAAGAAAAGTCTTCATGGTCAAAAGTTCCAGTCCGGTGAAAAAGCAGTCGACGCTTTCAAGTCAGCCATTTTGAACACCCCCACTTTAGAGTGGAATAAATGTTATAATAACTGGTTTGAGCGAATGGAAAAGTGTATAAAGCTACGTGGTGAATACTTTGAAAAACAATAAAAAGTACTATAAGGTTCTAGTTGTGTTTTTTTCTTCAAACGACAAAACTTAAAATGCATGCCTCGTATGTATTCAGGTAAACCATTACCTGAATGCGTTAGGGTTCCGCTCGAGACAAGCTCTGATAGCTTTCTGCCGCGTGTCTTCATGATCGAGATTGTTGAAGCAGTTGTTGCAATTGCACTGGTTACAGAACTCTCCGTTCGCGAAGCAGTCGCAGTAGAGTTTTAGGCACTGTGACTTGGTGCAGTTGCAAGCCTTGCGTGGCCGCAATGCGCCCGCGCCGCCTCCACCACCGCCGCCGGCACCGCCCTCGAACATTAACACTGGAGAGATAAACAAGACTACTCAAGACAGTGGAACGACTTTACAAATACTAAATTACGTCTTGCGAAACGATTGAGTACGGCGCAAGGTAATGGAAAAAAAACTGAGTAGATCTTGTAATCTAAACTAAAATTATAACGAGGAAAGATTTGTATTTATGGATGTTTGTACCAAATTAACTCAAAAACTACTGGAGCCATTTCAAAAATTATTTCACCATTAGAATGCTACATTATCCCTGAGTAACATAGGCTATATTTATTACTAGAATGTTATAAAAAAAACCACCCATGCGAATCCGGGAGGGGCGGCTAGTCAATAATATAACATATGCAAGGATATTACGGTTGCGGTTCCTGAGATGTTAGAAGCATTTTACAAACAAGTATAACTCGAAAGTTTTTTTAAATCCCTGATAAAAGAATTGATAATTTCATCATCAACATCAGAAAAGCTCTATGGTACCATATTAATACACTGTCATCCAAGTGTCACTGTCACGCCTTGCCGAAACCCATAAGGGATGCCAAGTCGCTTTATTTCTTTAAAAATAAACTTAAATTATTTCTGACCGATATAGCACCGTATAGCGTAGAGGAATTCATTCCAAAACTGGAGTAAATAACTAATGGTTATTATGATTATTAGAATGACATTTTTATATTATTGTTTTTTTTTTTTTTTTTAATAGTAATATTTCTTATAATTATTTTTAACTGTTGACATGTAATTATTATTATGAATAAAGTTATCATGATCATTATCGTTACATAGGTGTACCAAATTTCAACTCAATTGAACGCCGAGAAGTGGGCCAAAATTAGGTTTGCAAGATTAGAGCTTCACATACAAATATACGTACTTACTAATTACATACGAAGAAGAAAAGTTAAATAAACGATTGTGATAAAAAATACATTCAAATCGGTCAAAGAAGGAACACGAAACACGTTAGACCCGTAACAGACGTGTCGAACTTGGCTAACGAACCGCCGTCTGACCAACGGGAGGGAAAGAGTGAGAATAAAATTCCCCCTCTCTTTCTCTCTCGTTGGCTGACGTGGTTGACGTCAGCCAAGTTGACGTGTTTGTTACGGCTCTTAGTATGTTTGAGTGTTTGTAACTGGATAATAACTTACTGGAATCGGAGTAGGTCTGGTCCATATCAGACGGCAGGTACGGCACCACATCAGCTTCCACGGTCACCACTGTCTGCATTCTATTGCTGTCGTCCTGTCAATTTATTTATTGATCAAACAAATAGGCAATAATACATACGGCAGAGATCTATGATAGCCGAGCGGTACTTTTGTATAAATAAATTTTGCCTCACTATATAAAAGAAAGAAACAAATATAATTTAATTTTGTATAATCAGCAACATTAATCAATGTCGCAGTTAAAAAAACTAAAAAACATGCACTAAAATCGCTAATCCTGAAGGATCCTGGTAAAGATAATGGTACAAACTATTTAAATTATTGCATTCTCATAATTGGTTCGGTCCTTGATAAGTATGCAAAATTTCAATTTAATTCGACATTTTGAAGTAGATGAAAATCAAGTTCAAAAATTCGGTTACATACATACATACCAACTAATAAAAGCGTGTTAAAAATGGCCTCAAAACAGCGCTGATCTTACGTTGAAGCGTTTCAGTGAAGTCACGAAAGGGAAAACAGCTCAATGTAGAAACTAGACTAACTATTAATACATGAAACAATTTTAAAATTAAGTATAAGTCGACCTCGGTTAGGGTTAAAACACTAGCTGTGTCACACGGTTACTCGCGTGAGGTCCCCTCGATAAAAGTAGCCTGTGATAAGACTAAGTTACTCCTTATAACAGCTATCTGCCAGTGAAAGTCCAGTCAAAATCGAGCCAGCCGTTTTGGAGTTCATAGACAACATACACACATTTTTATATACGATACATATATGTATAGATAAGTAACAGTAATATGATTATTAACGTGTTCAGCCATTGCCTCATCACGGTAAATATCCCGTCAATAATCATATAACAGTTGAGTAGATTAGTTAAAGTTTTGCAAATCACGCCATCTGTTGGCTAAGGAGAACCATTACAACACAAAGGAATTTTCATTAATTTTCTTTGTGAATCAACACGGCATCAATCATATTTTGACGCATTCGAACTATGCATCATGCAGAATCAAATAATGTACTTTATATACTGGAAAAGTGGGAAATCGCAGCGCAATTGGTATTACAAATTGTTGGGTATTTGTGGGTAATCCTAAAACATTCGTCCGCCCTCATGTTTGGAAATAAATCAGTCTTTGTACCGCTCGATTGTGTTTCACTACGCAAATCCTTCTGGCGACGATTAAAATTAGTTTTAGCGTAATTATAACAATGCCGTTTGGAAAAATAGATAGTTTCGATTTATCTTCGCGAAAGTGGACGACATACGTCAACCGTGTTAAGCAATTTATATTGCTAAATACTATTAAAGAAACGTTGCACGTGGCCACGCTCATCACGGTAGTGGGCGAGGCGACGTACGATTTGATGTGCGATTTGTGTGCTCCGGATAAACCAGAGGATAAAACCTTCGACGACCTGGTCACCATCGTCAAGCAACATTTAGAACCCAGGCGTTCCGACATCGCGGAGCGACACATTTTTCGTCTGCGTCGTCAAGGGCCGGGCGAAGAGCTTAACCTGTACCTACAGCATCTCAAGCATTTAGCGAGTACGTGCAATTTCGGCGAGAAACTCGAAGAAAACCTTAGAGATCAGTTCGTGTCTGGCCTCACGAGCGACGATATGCGCAGTCGATTGTTCGCGGAGAAAGATGTAGATTACAGACGAGCGGTAGACTTGGCGCTGGCGCTGGAGGCTGCAGAACGGCACGCAGAGGCGAGCTGTTCGGGCGGCGCGGCGCCGGGCGCAAGCGTGGCGGCGGTGGACGCGGCCGCGGGGGCCTCGGCCGTGCACAGGATCGGCGCCGCGGCGCCGGCGGCAGCGGCAGGCTCGGCGGCGCCGTACAACCGGCAGCAACGCAACTGTTGGAGATGCGGCCGGCAGCATACTCCTGATAAGTGTCGTTACAAGCGATACAACTGTGACGAGTGCGGTGCCAGGGGCCATCTCAAGGCAATGTGTAAAAATGTGCGATCTATCAGTGATAATAATAGCAGTGCGTCAGCTAAAGTGCAGCGGAGAAATCAGTTTTACATACAAATGGAATCGGACAACGAAGACAGCGACTTTTACAACATAGTCGTAGACGGAGAGGACGATAAACCGTATGTAGTGAACATTTTTGTTAATGACATTAGTTTTGATTTTGAGATCGATACGGGCAGTAAAATTTCAGCTATTAATGAGTGTGATTATAAGAAGTATTTCAGTAACTGTGAATTATCAAAATGTAATCTAAAGTTGAAAGCTTACAATGGAGGCAGAATTTTGCCTATCGGTGTTATCAGTGTGTGCGTGCGTTATCAAGGCGCAGGGGAAAAGCGTGAGGCGCGCGGTCTGCCATTGTATGTGATCCCGGGCGGCGGGCCGCCACTTCTTGGACGTCAGTGGATACGTCATTTAAAGTTAAAAAAAAACGAAATACAGGTCAATAAGATCGAGACGCACGGGCCGACTGATAAGACCGATCATGCCATTGCCGCTTTAAAATGCGAGTTTCCAGATGTATTTTCACGCGGGTTAGGAACATGTACCAAGACGTTTTCGTTAAAATTAAAGGATAATGAGCCCATTTTTCACAAAGCGCGGAATTTGCCGCTGTCGTTAAAGGAACCAGTCGAAAAAGAGTTAAAACGTCTCTTAAGTGAGGGCACGATTATTAAGGTTGAAACTTCGGAATACGGAACACCCATCGTAGTTGTTTTAAAAAAATGTGGAAGTATTCGAATTTGCGGCGATTATAAAGTAACAATCAATCCGAAGCTAAAACGCGAGCCGTATCCGTTGCCGCGTATCGAGGAGCTTTATTCTGAATTGCGGGGAGCCCGGATTTTTACAAAAATCGACTTGGCCCATGCATATGAGCAAGTGATCATATCCCCGGAGTCCCGCGCGTGTACCACTATAAGTACGCATATTGGCACATTCGAGTATGTTCGCACTCCATATGGATTATCTTGTATTCCGGAAAAGTTTCAGAAGTTGATGGAGGAGACCCTTCGAGGGGTACCGATGACTGCTGTTTATTTCGACGATGCCTGCACGGGGGGCGTCTCAAAGGCAGATAATATTAGGAATGTCCGTGAAGTCTTAAGGCGCTTGCAGGCGGTAGGACTTAGGATTAAGTTAGAGAAATGTGAATTTTTCAAAACCGCTGTATGTTACCTAGGGCACGTGATAGATAAGGACGGTCTGCATCCCGACGAAAAGAAAGTTAAGGCTATTTTAGATGCGCCGCACCCGACCGATGTACATCAGTTGAAGTCGTTTTTAGGTCTCGTAAATTACTATGGAAAGTTCGTTCCACAATTAAGTAATATTTTACACCCATTGTATACTCTATTAAAGGGCAAGGTCCACTGGAAGTGGAGCGCAGAGTGCGAAAATGCATTTATCCAAATTAAAAAGCTGTTGAGTAGTGACCAGTGCCTGGCTCACTACGATCCGACTCTGCCTCTGGTTCTCAGCTGTGATAGCTCTTCCTATGGACTCGGTTCGGTCCTTGCGCTCAAATATCCCGACGGCTCGGAGAAACCGGTTTGTTTCGCGTCGCGTACTCTCAACGAAACAGAGAAATCGTACAGTCAGCTCGATAAGGAGGCGTTAGCTATTTTTTTTCGGAGTTGTTAAAAATCACCAGTATTTATTCGGAAGACGGTTTATTATTCGTACGGATCATAAGCCGTTGTCATACATATTTGGAGATAAGGTCGGGATCCCGCAGACGGCGGCTAGCCGACTGCAGCGGTACGCGGCGCGCCTGGCAGCATACGATTTTTCTGTGGAGTGGGTCAGCTCGGGACAGAACGGTCCAGCTGATTGCCTGTCGCGCCTACCGCTAGCGCGGGATGTTGCTAAAACTCAAAGTGTACCCGAAAATGAAGCCGTGTCGTATTTAAATTATATCGAGAACGATTTTCCCGTCAGTCACAAAGATATAGCTGATGCGACTAAATCGGATCCAGTTTTGCGCATGATTTATAAAAATATTTTATTCGGTTGGCCGGACCACACCGACGTGGAACAAGAAAAAGCATATTATAATCGTAAAAATGATTTATTCGTGGAGCAGGGCTGTATCGTATACAGTTATCGTGTTGTTGTGCCGCCGAAGTTCAGACAGTATATACTTCGCGAATTGCATGAAGGCCATTTGGGTATCGTAAAAATGAAAAGCACGGCACGTAATTACGTATTTTGGCCTGGGCTGGACGGAGAAATTGAACAACTCTGCAGGTCTTGCGAGGCATGCCGCCAGCAGCGTGACGCGCCGCCGCACGCGCCCCTCACCCCGTGGCAGTACCCCTCGCGCCCGTGGCAGCGACTGCACGCTGACTTTGGCGAGTACAGAGGAAAACACTACCTAGTCATTGTCGATGCGCATAGTAAGTGGATCGAAGTTTTTGAGATGAATAGTACGACTGCCAAAGCTGTTATCAATGTGTTGAGAGAGTTGTTTGCCCGTTTCGGCCTACCGTTGCAAATGGTGTCAGACGGGGGTCCGCCCTTCATGTCACAAGAATTGAAAAATTATTTTGAAAAGAATGCAATTGTGCATTCAAGAACGAGCGCCTATAGACCAAAAGGGAACGGAGCCGCGGAGAACGCGGTACGCACAGTTAAAAACTGCATCAAAAAGGCGTATTCCGAGGGAGGTGACGTGGCACAAGCCATAAGCAAAATGCTGTTTCAATATAGAAATTGTGAGCACGCAACCACTGGAATACCCCCAGCGGTAGCGTTGCTGGGGCGGCATCTGCGCGGGCGCCTGGACGTGCTGCGGCCGAGCACGGAGGAGCGCGTGCGCGACAAGCAGCGCGTACAAGTGGAGCGCGCGGGCGGTACGCCGCGGGAGGCACACCCGGGGAACACTGTTTATGTGCGTGATTACGGTAAAAATAGCGATAAATGGGTGGAAGGGCAGATACAGAACCGTGTAGGACCCAATTCTTTCTCAATTATGTTACCCAATGCTAATACTATCAGACGGCACATTGATCAAATGCTGATACCTAAACCAAATAAGCGATTTTCACTATCGGCTACTCCTATAGTCGCGGCAAGCGATAGTGAAACTATTACTGTAAACAACGGTGTCAATGACGGCGGCGCTGTGGCGAGCTCAAGCGGCGTTGCTAGTAGCCCTAAGCTTAGTCCTAAATCTTGTGTCAGTTCTGAGGGTGTCGCCTCGCCTAAGGACGATCAATTGGAGATGGCTTGCGCCTCTCCTGCACCAAACACTCCTCAGCCGCGGTCTCGCATGCGCCCGCGTCAGCACAAGAATTACAAAATGTATTTTTAGAAGTAATAATGTGTTTTCTTATATATCACTTAGTTAGGTACATTTAATTGCTACTTTTTGTTATTAATTAGATAAGGAGGTGTTGGGTATTTGTGGGTAATCCTAAAATCATTTTTTTTGTATTTTTAGAAGTAATAATGTGTTTTCTTATATCACTTAGTTAGGTACATTTAATTGCTACATTTGTTGTTAATTAGATAAGGAGGTGTTGGGTATTTGTGGGTAATCCTAAAACATTCGTCCGCCCTCATGTTTGGAAATAAATCAGTCTTTGTACCGCTCGATTGTGTTTCACTACGCAAATCCTTCTCAAATAACTTACCATAGATGAATGAGTTTCATCTTTATACATGTTATCATCTTCCGTGGTGTTGTGGGTGACGGACGGCACTATCACGATGCTCTCGTCGTGTCTCTCGTTGCTAGATTCATGATCCATACTGTTTGTACTCTCCTCCTCTTGATAATACTGCTACAAAAAAGTTAGCAATACAATTAAAGTTGAAGATGTGCTCTTTTTGCAACGGTTGAATGAATTGTATTGTATGACCGAAAAGCTTTGGTACACTCAAAGCAATGGGAAGAAGGCAACAAAAAAGTTATGAATGGATTTCGTAAAAAAGAATGCGAGTATTTTTTTATGGTATAGAGTGACGAGACGAGCGAAGCCGCTCGCCTGATGGCTCTTCACGCTTGCCCATAACAGCTCAATGCTACTCAGAATTTTGAACTTCAACAGTTCAAAACCCTGGATGGCAATGCACTGCGCTCGTTACCCTTAGATATAAGATGTCAAATCATCATCATCATCAGCCAGATGTAAACTGCTGAACATAGGGCTCCCCCTTTAACCTCCACACTGAACGACATCCTGCCATCTGCATCTACTGGATGCCCGCGACTCTCACAATGTCGTTGGTGCATCTAGTGGGAGGCCTATCTACGCGGCGTCTTCCAGTTCATGGTCTCCACTCGCGGGCGCAGCGCTCATGCGCAGACAGTCAGAGATAGTTCTCGCATGGTTCTCGCCCGCAACCACACGCTGCTCGTGCGCCGACGATCGACCTCGCGTTTTTTTTCTTTTGAGTCAATATTACAGTTTTTTTTGCTAATATTTTATTGTGTCAGTTTGTCGTGTCGCAATAAACTGTATTTTTTTTAAAGTTGGGAAAGGCTTTTCATTGCACCCCGCCATAGTAATCCTATCCTTAAATATATCCGTTGACTACCCAATCATGCCGAAGGCATACCTCTTGTTTCCGCGGCGTGTTTTCGTATTCGATCTCTACCTCCGTCATGTGACTCATGTCGTCAAAGCTCTCATCTCCCGCCACCGTGTTCGACATCAGCGACGCCAGCGTCGGCTGAAATCATTACAAAATGTTTCATAAAGTGAAGGTAGACGGAGAAAAAAATCTTAATAAAACTTGTGAGTGTGTGTGGAAGAAAGGTTGTTTGGGAAAAATGCTTGGAATCTGAAATGACTTATATTATGACGAAAATAAAAACTATTGGGTGATTGACTTTTCCCACATTTTCCACATGCCTAGCCAAAGACTTTCTATAACTAGACATTTAATGCAGGGCGAACATGTTCAGACACTTCATCAGTTGACATTACTACTGATATAAAAAACACACCCACTGATTCCACTGAACCTCACGTCATTTCCAACCAATACCGTAGGTACGCCATCACTATGCTTTGTTTACATTTTGAACTGACGTTGAATGTACCAATTAGCATTTAGTAACCCCTCACCCCGCCTCTCAGGTATTTGACTGAATTGTTTCCATTGAAAATAATCGTAACTACAAGTCTGGGCTACGTAGTAGCTATACCTAGTCTGTGTGCCTAGCCCTTACAAAAGCTATAAAATCAATACTGATTTTATTACTAAATTTAATATTTTTGTAAATAAAAGGTCTGAACTATAAAGATCAGTTGGCAACGAAAATAAAATAACAAACGCACGACGTAATGTCATTTGAAGTTGAATATAAAGTTCACATTTCAATGCTTTTATGATGTTTTCGCCTTCGCCACTACTCTTGATAAATTAGCTGATCAATAATCTAAAATACAAACATTTAGGATAAAATATTATAAATGCCAGTGTCTATTTGTTCCTCTTTATAACCGACTTCCAAAAAGGAGGAGGTTCGACTTCGATTCGACTGTTTATTTTTTGTTTGTTACCTCAGAACTTTCGACTGGGTGAATCGATTTTGATGATTCTTTTTTTATTTGAAAGCCAGTGCTTCCCATGTGGTCCCTGTTTAATTTGATTCAGTTCTTACATTTTTATGAAGCCGTTTTTTTATATTGATAATTAATATGAAGATCCACTAACCTTAACATCCATGTTTTCCTGCAGGGGCTGTTCTACATTATAATCTTCCTCCACCATCTCGTCGTTGTTCTGCGGCTCTCTGGCCACCTCTTCTTTCAGACCAAGGCTACTTAGGTTGGTCTGGTCGACCATCTCATTGAACTCCTCAAGCGAGACTGAAGTGCCAGATAGAACGGTCTGCTCGCGCGGCATCAACAGGCTCTGGGAGGCTCGCGGGACCTTCGGCTCCACGCAGTATGCCATTTTGGTCACCTCGCGCACTTTCTGAGGATTGAATGCTCTATCAGGGTTGAATATTCTCTGAGAAGAAAGATGTCCTATTTGAGCCATCGTCTCAAAGGGAGTATAAAGTTGCGAATATATTTGACTATTTATAAAATAAGATTGCTAGGCTAAATAAGATAGAGGGTGTAGCTCGGTAGACAGACAAAGCTTGGTACAAGATGTATTTGTCCATGGTTTCGTAGTCATGTCAAATACTTTTATTTTCATCATTATTCCAACAACGTTATACTGCGTATTTTAAATGTTTATAACCTCATTTGTATGAGAACTTTTACCATAGAGACTACAACAAAAAGAACTCATTTGATCTATCTGGCCGCCTGTACACTGCCTCAACTTCGATAAACGTGCCAAATAAAAAATCTTTATCTTTCTGCAGCTGGAAAATCATATCTATTGACCATTGATGTAATGAAATAGTGGGAAGATACAGGACGAACTCCTTGACGTGGACCTCATAAATTAGGCCCATGGGCCTAATCGACTTCAGTTACAATCGAACGTGATATACTTGTCAACATTTTGTTTGTTTTGTTTTAGCCGAACCAGGCCATATTTAATGGGTACAATGTTTGGATGTTACGCGTTTTCCCCCTTTTTTAAACAGTCATTGCTATTACATTTTATTTTTAACGTAGTGCTTAGATTATACATAAAAAATTTACTTATTATAAAAATAATTATTCAAGTTAGTGATGTAATAAAATAAAATTATTTTTACTATTAGCTATGCTTTTTATTAGTCGCATACGGTGTAAAAAAGTAGAGTATTCTCCTCGGGGATAAAGCTGTTTTTGTCTTGGACGACATCTGCACTCAGGATTTCAGGTGAATAATCTACTAATCCAGTGCTCGGAATTTCTTCCCTACGTCGCTTTTCGTTTAGGACGATTGGCATTAAGTAGACCTATAATTTTGATGATAGACATGGTCTTTATGCATTTCTTTCCAATTATATTAAATTTTGAGAAAAGGGGAACATGTTGACCAATTTCCTAAGACACCATAATAATACACATTGATAAAACTTACCGCTGACGATGTTTCGCTTTTAGCCGATATAGGAGCTATTCTCACTAGCTTCCTTCCTTTTGTAGCCACTACAAAAATAAATACAATTTAATTTTATTCACTCATATCTCCCACTAAAATATATTGACAACTGACTTTTCAGGACTTTGAATTTGTTCCAAAATTAATAATTTCTAAATTGGAGCCTTGGCTGTTGTCATTGATTTATTTGAATTTCAATATGAGTTTTCTATTTTCTAAAATATTTTGCGTTCTTTTAGGTCAATGAAACTATTTTTAAATATGCCTTTGACATTGTTATATTTTATGGCGCTATGATTCATTTCCGTGGTCTCAATATCAAAGAGTATGTAGAAAGGTAGCAAACGCTTTTTTACAGTACAGTAGGTTTTCCACAATCTGAAATAGCTTTCTTATTGACCGTCTTACATTGAACTTTCTCTCGCTCCCTTTAAATACTTATAATCATGAGAGCATCGTTAGACATTAGCTTTTCGTAGTAGGTAGACAAAAGCCGACTACAAATAGACAAGGGCGTAGCAGGAATTGTTTCAAAAGGAGGATTTTGCATTTGAAAATGTGTTTAAAATTATTTACTTTTCGCTTCAGGAGCACTCCGAACGAGCGCTTACTCGCACCCAGTTAAGGTAGAATTTCGTTCTTGGCCGCGTGGTCACGTCTTTATGAATTTATATATATCCCACAACACAGGTCACCCTAGTGTGGGTTTCAGTGCACACCGAGGAAACACTGTTAGAAAGCGTTAATTTTGTTACCTACTAAGGATGCTGAACATCCTTGTTAACTCGATGTATGCATTAGTCAGTAAGTTATTTTGAACTAACAAACTTTTATGGAGTGCTAAACAATGCGAGCGACCGCGTCTATAAAATAGCGATATTTTCTGCAGCTGATAACGAATTGTTAATTGATTCAGTGTCTCAAAACCCACCTTTGTATGATACGAGACTCAAAACCTATAGAGACAATATTGTCAAAGAAAATATTTTGGAATTAATCAGCGAAAATTATTTCGCTAGAATTAATATTTCTTCTTCCTCCAAATAACAGCTCTAGTTGTAGAAAAATAGTCCGTCATAATTGAACAACACAAAACCGTTCGTAATAAAAACTACTAGAAAAATGACGGTCGGTCGCAATCGCTTGAAGCCGGTCGCCAACATCGTATAGGCGACAGGCGACAAGGCTCGTGGTTCGCCTGTCACCATCGCACGTCGCCAAGACCGGAATGCTACCTTTATGGGGCGGTAGCTTTCTTCCTGCCTGCACCTAAATACGCCCTTACAAATAGATGCCATAGGTGTAATAAATACTACTTACTACTATAGTGAGTCAACTCCTTTGTTTAATCGCAAATTACCTACATGGCTTCTTCGACGTCTAGACGCGAAGGGTTTTCACAACTCAAATCAAATAAAAACAGCCAGAGGCCCAACTACGAATGTACGCGTAAAATACGTACTAGGTATATCGAATTTCATACAAATTTCAAGTTCGAAATTCAATATTTGTATGAATTTTGATAGTACTTATTTTACGCGAATATTCGTACTTGGGCCACTGGCTAGTTAGCAATATTAGATAATAATATTTTTAAAATTTCATTTTATCGGTATTCCTCGTAATCATTTATTTTTCTATACCTACAAATATACAAATATACTAGTTGCGCCTCGCAGCTTGCAGCCGATTCAGTGTACGTGACACAACTGAAACGGGCGTACCACCCGCGAGCGAAGCCGCAGTGGTACTACCGCAGACGTCGCGGGCAGGGGGAGGATTCCGCTCTCCTTCATACCGCACCTCATCGTTGCTCGTCTAGACGCCGAGTTGACCCACTATTAGTATTTATTACACATATGTAGATGCTTTTAAAAATATGGCTGTCTACCTTGACTGGCAGCAGTAGTAGTCGCTGTCACAAGTAAAGGAGGCGGTTGAGAACTCAGCACTTTATCTGAACTCATCTGTATGATGTTACCTGAAAACCAACAATTTTATAACTTTTAAACTTTCGCGATTTGACGAAATACTACCGAAATATATAGCATTACTATTGTTTAAAGCTAATTTCAGACTGCGCTATACTATTGTGCTATATAGTATAGCAAATAAGGAAATAAGGAAGTAGCTAATACTGAATAGTCCAGTTAAGTGTGAACGTGTCCATAATAATGTATGGTGCGCGATATTGTTGTGCTATGAACTATGTATAGGCTATTATATTATATGCTATAAATATGCTATGTATATAAGCTATGTATATGATTATATTATAGCGCAGTCTGAAATTAACTTAAGTAATATTGTGTTTCAGACAGCTCATAACCATTGAGAGAACAACATGGTTGAAACATCAAGCCTTACTACAATAATGGCCTTACTTAAAAACGTTACTCGAGTTAATCTATGCTTAAAACTGTCTCGTTTTTGCGTGTGACCATTGCCATCAACGAGAAGTTGATAAAGCATTTTAAGCATAGATCAACTTGAGTAACGTTTTTAAGCAAGACGCTAAGAAAACGCGATAGGTTTAAAACAGGCATTTTAGAAGATAGCTTAGATGTTATAACCCCGTTATATCCCACTTCTCCAAATATATTGGTATATATAGAATCCAATGTTGACATGATGATTACTTCTTTGCAAAATTTAATTAAGGTAGTTAAGCCTTAAAAAGATAACAGAGTTATGAAAACGTTACCATCGTAAGATATGTGACGTGTGGTTATTTCAACATTACCCCATGAACCTAAGAATAGTTTGCACTAATACCATTATTGTTTTTATTAGTACTTTCTTTTTTTGACCCCCGAAGCAAACAAAGATTGTTATGTTATAAGTTTAACACGTGTTTGTGTGTTTGTGTGCGTGTGTGTGTTTGTGCCAAAGAGAATATAACCACTTGTTCGCGCATGAGTCATAATTTGCTTGTGTGTTTAGTAAGCGACATCGGTCGCGGGCGGGTATCGTATGACGCTTGTGATTGGAGAAAACAAAAGTCATTCATCCAATTCACGGCTAGGATTGGCCCGCTCGAAAAAGATCCTGCTGAAAATTCAGTACCTTTTCGTCACGGCGGGGTAAAGGATGAGCTGTCAATTGGTTTGTGTCATCTTAGCTCCCAAACGGCTGAACCGATTGATGATTATATTTTGTTTGAAGGGTGACTTGATCGAAAGTAGTCTTAGCTATGATCAAGAAAATCTGTTTAAGCGTTCAAAGATTATCAGCTCTTTTATACATTTTATTTTATACATGTCATGTTAACCTGACCAACTTGCTAAGAACATTCTGGAAATAAAACTTTTGGATGTACTTTGAAATTTAACTTCAAGATTTACAAAGCGATCCTAAACTACAATAATTATCAATATAAAAAAACAACTTCATAAATGTCAGAACTGGACCAAATTCCAGCTATCAAATAAAAAAAGAATCATCAAAATCGGTTCACCCAGTCGAAAGTTCTGAGGTAACAAACATTATAAACATAAACAGTCGAATTGAGAACCCCTTCCTTTTTGGAAGTCGGTTAAAACACTGTCAAAATATGGATGCAGTATTAGAGGTTAAACAGTAGCTTATTCTATGGTAGGTACCTTTGCTATCAGTCAACACAAAGTTCTTCCCAGATATAGAGAGTGATTGAGGCTTTGGCGCAGTTTTCTGTAATGCTGGCTGGTTTGTCACCAACTTTATATATTGGATCTGTAACAAATATTGCACACTAATAGAAATAAAATGTCTTGATAAGATACAGTGAGTCTCAGTCGTTGATAAAGATGGTTACTGCACAAACATGGGATGGCTTCATTACTACAATACCCAAACCAAACTAAAGATATAACCAAACATAGACTAAAATCAGGCAATATAGGGCAATGGAGAGAGCTATGCTCGGAGTTTCTTTGCGCAATAGAATCCGGAACGTGGATATTCGCCAAAGCTCCACGGACATAGCTATTAAAATTTGCAAGTTAAAGTGGCTATGGGCAGGACACATCGCTTGAAGAATCGATAACCGATGACGAAGAAAGGTTCTCGAGTGGAGACTACGAACCTGAAGACGCAGCGTAGGTAGGCCTCTCATTAGATGCACCGACATCGTGAGAGTTGCGGGCATCCAGTGGATGCAGATTGCAGGCTGTCGTTCAGTGTGGAGGTTAAAGAGGCCTATGTTCAGTGGACGTCTTCTGGCTGATTATGATATGACTAAAATCATAGTAGCTATATATCTACTAACTGTGCAAATAGATTTAAATTGTTGTAAGCTTAATTAAACAGTTATGTCTAAAATTACGCATTATCTGCGCAAATTGAGGTTCCACCACCTATAAACCGCTATAAATACCGCAGAAGCCACGAAGAATAATTATCAATAAAAAAGAACGACTTTATCAGAACTGCACCAAATTGAAATAGAACCAAATAGGAAGCACCAGCTTTCAAATAAAAAAAGAATCATCAAAATCGTTTCACCCAGTCAAAAGTTCTGAGGTAACAAACAGAACAGTCGAATTGATAACGTCTTCCTTTTTGGAAGTCGGTTAAAAAATTGAATTGAATTGATGTACATAGTTATGACAACGTAAGATTTCAAGTAATTTATCGGTTGTCTAAAATGTACTCGTATCTACTATGAAGGCAACTTCAAAACAGTACTAAACCTCAACGTCTGTATTTGTAAATAAATGAAACTTACACTAATATTCATCATCATCATTTCAGCCTATCATGCTGTGCTGCGTGCTGGGACTCATCAGGCCTTCTCTCAGAGGGAGAGGACGGGCCCTAATGCACTATGCTGGCCCAGTGCATGTTGGTGAATCTCATATTCCGTTGAACTGTTGAGGTTCTTGGACATACCGGATTCCTCACTACGTTTTCCTTCACCGTGTTTGAGTGATTGCATCGAAACTGCACATAGCTTATTTTAGTTACTAAATAAGTTATTGGTGCAGGTCCGAGGATCGAACCAGGTGCCTTCAGATTGTAAAGCGCACATGCTACCAGTATGCCACCATCGCTCATGTTCACTAATATTAATGATTCACAAACTACTCACGCCTTTTCCTGGGACATTGATCGGGTGAAGCTGAGTGCGTTGTCCTTGAGTCTACAAAGAAAAAGGATTTGTTACATTTTTATTGTTTAACTAGTGCTGTTGCCAGCGACTTCGTACACGTAGATTTTCATATAAACTTTCATCCGGCCCTTTCGCAAAATAATATAGCCTATACTTCAATCTGGTCATAGTTAAGCATATTCGTGAAAACCGCATTTAAATCCGTCCAGTGGTTTAGGAGATGTGCGTTGACAAACAAACAAACAGAGAAACATTAAACGGTCTTAACGTGTTCAGCTGTTTATTTTAAGACGCCCTGTGTGTTTTTTTTAATTTGATATCTCGCAATTACAGATTTTTTTATCTCTAAGTTTTTATTATATGTATAGATTTTTACATCTCGATCCTGAGATATTGTAAAACGGCTAGTTTTTGTTATCCACGCAATGCGTGCGAGCGAGATGGCGCGATTGCGATTTCTAGTGACAATAAACGAAACCAAAGAGCAGGTTTATCTTTTTGTTATAAAGGCAACATAAAAAAAGCGGAAAGTCCTTAAGTGAATCATTACTTGTGTGACAGTTTTGGTGCCGGCTATTTTCGCCTGAGATGTCGTTGGATTTGCAGTTATCACAACCTTCCTTGCTTGCACGTTAGCTAAAAGTAAAACAAAGAAAAACATTTAAAAAACCACATGTAGCTTAAAAAAAATATGTTGAATTTAGACTTAACTATATCGACTTTAGATGTACGAGTAACTATTAGATTATTTTTTATTATGACCTTAGCATTTAATACAGTCTTTTTCCATAAAAACTTTTATCACACCCTATTTCATCATTAGGGGTTCATCATCTTCAGCCTGTATCAACCCACTGCTGGGCATAGGCCTCTCCCTTGCGCAATTTATCCCTGTCTTGGGCCAATCTCATCTACGTATGGGCTGCGATGGGTGTAATATCATCGAGCCATCGGGCTGGTTGCCTGCCCTACGGAACGCTTATCCGCTAGGGGTTGATTAGTACCAAATTTATTTCTTAGGAAGATACATCGTATAAGGAAACTATTCTTTAAATTTTTCATTTCTATTATCAATGGTTTGGGCTGGGTTGGTCTGTAAGTCAGTCAGGAATGTCCATTTATAAATATGGAAGATTGAACAAATTTGATTTTGATTGAAGAAATTGATTTACCTTGAGATGTGACCACTTTCGGACTTTCTGTTTTGATGGATATTATTTGCTTTTTAGAAGCAACCTGTACACCTCCTTGCTTAGTAGGACTTGTGAGAACAACCTGCAAAGAAAAAAAAAAGATTTTTTTAAATTGGTTCACAATTGGTGAAAATATCGATGAACATACAAAAAAAAATAACATACAGACGAACGTAGTACCGCATCCTTTTTGGAAGTCGGTAAAAATAAACAAATTATTCCTAGAATTTACAATAATGAGATTCATCATTACAGGCTATCATGTTCCCACTGCTGGGACAGGCCTTCTCTCAGAGAGAATAGCCCTAATCCACCATGCTGGCCCAGTGCGTTTTGTTGAATGTCATGATTTTTTTAAATTTCTTTTTATACGATACTGAGTGACGAGACGAGCGAAGCCGCTCGCCTGATGGCTCTTCACGCTTGCCCATAACAGCTCAAAGCCACTCAAAATTTTGAACTTCAACAGTTCAAAACCTTGATGGCAATGCACTGCGCTCGTCACCCTGAGATATAAGATGTCCAATCTCTGTGTGCCCTGTAATTTCGCTGGAAACATTGCCCTTCAATCCGGAACACAGTAGTCTTTGCACACTACTGCTTGGCAGTTGAATAACTGGCAAAGGTGTGGTACTTCCCCAGGCGGACTCTGCAAGAGTCCTACCACTACAAAAAATGTACAATGTGTAAATGTAATGTTATTGAACTTTTGTGGTTCTTGGACATAGCGGTATCATCACAATGTTTTCCTTCACCGTTGTTGAACGATAGCACCGAAGCTGCACATAATTTAAGTAATGACGAGAGGTACCAATCGTATGGCGAGTAAGAACTTGTTTGCTTGCCTGTGACGTCTCACGTGGGCCCATTAATGGGTGCGTTTACGCGGTAGTAAAATAATTTAAATTTAGATTGTAAATTTATACTACAAATACTTAAAATTATGAGTATTTTTTTATTAATTCAAATTATTGCATTATAATAATACTAACTGTAACCGCGACTTCGTCAGCGATTTATTCAGAAAAAAAAATAGCCTATGTCCGTCCTCATGATACATACCATGGCCTCGCAAAATTTTATCGAGATCGGTTACGCAGTTTAGCCGTGATTATGACTGTAGCAAACAGATAGACAGACGGAGTTACTTTCGCATTTATAATATTAGTGTGATTATATAGAAAATTTGAGATGTGACATTGTGAGAGTCGCGGGCATCCAGTGGATGCAGATGGCAGGCTATCGTTCAGTGTGGAGTTATATGGGGTAGGCCTATGTTCAGCAGTGGCCGTCTTCTGGCTGATGATGATGAATTTAGGATGGTTTCGTAAAAACAGTCAAATACCCCCATTTAAAGCACGCCATACACATTCAAAGTAGATGAAAAGCTCTGTGGGTCAAATAAAATATAACGTAATTAGCAATATAAAAACAGGCTTGTTTTTTATATTTATCGGGACTTATCGCGCAATATTAAATATAGGTAAAAATAGATACCTTTCGCTCGACGTGTCGACCATGTTACAATGGCCGTGGTCACGAGCTGACTGAAAACTGCGAGTGAGTCCGGCGAGAAGTGCGGGTATTTTGTTCTCCTACCCTCACTTGATCTTGAAAAACATGTGTTCAAATCGCGAAAGTTTAAAAATTACTAAAAACAGGCTTCATCAGAACTAGACCAAATTTAAATGGGACCAAATGGGAAGTATCAGCTTTAAAAAAAAAAAAACATCAAAATCGGTTCTCCCAGTCATAAGTTCTGAGGTAACACACATACATACCTTACTCCCTCCAATAGAAATGGGCACAGTTTTCTGCTGCATGATGTATCTGGCTTGTGTGGGGGCGGAAGATGTCACCGGCATTATCTTGGTTATCACGGCGGGCTGGTTCGTAAGGTCTGTGTTCGACTGACCTGTCAATATTAGAGTTATTGAAGTGAAAACTTCTTTAGGCGCGTTGAGCCTTTTAGGGAGAACAAAAATCGTGGAACTCGCGGCATCGTCACGCTGTACCGTGTATTTTAAAACAGCGCCCACTCTTGTGGAATAGGTGAATTACTACTCAAATTTTCACTTCTGACGTGCAGTCCTATGACAGATGTTTTTTTTAGGGTTTTGTACCCAAAGAGTATAACGGGACCCTATCACTGAGCCTACGCTGTCTGTCCGTCCGTCCATCTGTCCGTCCTACCTTTAAACGGCTTTAATCTTTCGTACCTTAATAGATAGCCAGTTGAAATTTTCACAGAATATGAAGGTAATGTTATGGCGGATTAATTAAAAAATAATAAAAGTCAAAAAATTAAAATCCCCGTACAACAAACGTATTTTTGTATTTACTCTAGTGTAAAAACGATAATACTTATAAGCCGCAAACTGGGCATGATTATAGTATACACTCTAAAGTATAACAACAAATAATAAATAATGGCCAAGTGCAAGTCGGTGACACAGTTCTGTTCATTACCAAGTTAAGAAACGTAATTCGGTTACTTGGACTACCTCATCATTTCTGTCACCAAATCCAAATTGCATATTTTACTAATTTTGAAGTCTGGGTTTTAAATTGATAATTAGGGTATTTTGTGGTGGTACGGAACCCTCAGTGCGCGAGCCCAACTCGCACTTGGCCGATTTATTTTATTCAATAAATGCTTTCTTAGTCGTGCACTCTTGGCAGAGTGGTCGTGATTAAGTAGATGGTACAAAAAGGCTGCTCGCTGTCGTCGTCCGTTCCCAAGGCTGCCCGCTTGTCATGGAATGCTTCTCCATTTCTGGCGGCTGGTTCAATTGCAATAACTGCTTTGCGCTCTTCTATCTCGCCGTTCTGCTGCGCTGTTTACACTACTCTTATCAAAACCAACTTGTAGGGTGATGGGTTAATATTGTACAGGCTTCATTTATAGCACTTACCTTGAACTATAAATTTCGTTCGTACAGGTTTGCCTCCTTGGTTCGAAATTAACTGTGCCTGTAACCCAATCAAAAATATTATAGAACCAAAGTAAATTGATCACATATTTACACAAAAATATTATAGTTCCAAAAAAAATCATAAACTAAAGAAAGCATATCCTTTCAAACAAAAAAAAAGAATTTTCCAAATCTCTGTTCTGAGAGATCTAGTTGTCAAACATAAAAAAACGAATTGAGAACCCCTCCTTTTTTAGGGTTCCGTACCGAAAGGGTAAAACGGGACCCTATTACTAAGGCTCCGTCTAAGGCTCTGTCCGTCCGTCCATCTGTCATCAGGCTGTATCTCATGACATGACCGTGACAGTTAGACAGTTGAAATTTTCACAGATGATGTATTTCTGTTGCCGCTATAACAACAAATACTAAAAAATAAAATAAATATTTAAGGGGGCTCCCATACACCGTGACAATACTCCCATACACAAACGTGATTTTTTTGTCCTTTTTATAGATAATGGTACGGAACCCTTTGTGCGCGAGTCTGACTCGCACTTGGCCGGTTATTTGAAGTCGATTTAAAACTAATAACTACAAGTTGTTTGACGGCAAGAATGATGGCAAAAATATAATTATATTCTAATCATAATATTTCCATCAGAAGAGATTGCGGTCAAACGTTAGCCTAGTCAGACGTAAAAAAAAACTGAATACCGTTCATGGTTTTTGTAGGCCTTCCCACTTAATATTCTCACGTAAATTTTCATATAAACTTTTAAACTCTTTTTCCTCCCTTAATCTAGCACTTGCGCAAAACAACATGGCCTATATTTCAATCTGGTCATAGCTAAGCATATTCGTGAAAACCAAATTTAAATCCGTCCAGTGGTTTAGGAGGTGTGCGTGGACAAACAAACAGACAAAAATTCTAAAAACTGTCTTAACGTGTTCAGCTGCTTATTTTAAGAAGCCCTGTTTTTTTCATATCTTAACTTAGTTACTTATTTAGGTTTTCTGTTTTTTTTGAGTACTCGATATTTCAGCGATGAATGTACTAGTAAGAAAATACTTGCTACATTTTGACGTTTCTAAATCTCCCCGTTATTTACAATAGAATATATTTTTTATCTCTACCTTTTTTATATGTATAGATATAGATTAGCTTATAGTAAATTAATACTTATGCATAAGATGGTTTCACATCACACATCATCAGCCAATTAACGTCCACTGTTGGACAAGGCCTCCCTCATAGAGAGGGGTGTTGCCATAATCCCCACGCTTGGCAGGCGCCTTGGGGATCGCAGTACGTTCACCGTGTACTATTAGGACGCTGCTGCCTATCCTCCGGTGGTTTTGGTCGCAGTTTTAAGACATACCCGGGTCCAATAAGATGGTTTATTTAGCACTAATTGGGATGACCAGTTGTCCTATTAAAATGCTTAAACTGTGCTTTAGGCGTTTGAAAACTTCAACACTCAGTCTGGTCAGTTAGCCTATCCATACAAACTTACTCAAATAGTACACTACTTTTTAACCGACTACCAAAAAGGAAGAGGTTATCAATTTGACTGTATATTTTTTATGTTTGTTACCTCAGAACTTTTGACTGGGTAAACCGATTTTGATGATTCTTTTTTTATTTGAAAGCTGGTGCTTCCCATTCGGTCGCTTTTCAATTTGGTCCGGTTCTGATGAAGTCGGTTTTTTATATTTATAATTATTTCTCAAGAAACTCACAGAGTCCGGGTTGCAGCGTACAAGCTGTATGTTGCTGCGGTCGGCGGAGCCTCCGGGGATGATACTGGCGAGCTTCAGTTTATGTCCCGCCGCACCTGCAGGCATCATAACCAGTTGCTTCCCGATTTGAGCTGGGAAACAATAAAGTTAAACAGATAAACAATTTTATTGATAATAGTGTGCATAATTATAATAGATAATTAATAATAATTATAATTAGAAATAAAACAAAAACCGACTTTAAGACTAGAAAATAATTATCAATTTATAAAACCCAGTTCATAAAAATGTCTGAACTGGGTCCCATATCAATTTGGTCAGGGAAGCACCAGCTTTGAAATAAAAAAAGAATCA
Source organism: Agriopis leucophaearia (assembly GCA_949125355.1). NCBI lineage: Eukaryota > Metazoa > Arthropoda > Insecta > Lepidoptera > Geometridae > Agriopis > Agriopis leucophaearia. The sequence goes on along the minus strand of OX421276.1, from coordinate 4,717,957 downwards.
TCTAAATCAGTTCACCCATCCGGTAAAACAAAACATTGAAAAAGATAAAAATAAATGGAGTGAAACAGAGATTGAAAGTCCTCATCAAAACTTTTGCTGAAGGGAACCATAAACTAAAATATCATCTGTGTATTTTTTTTTTGTTTTTGTTGATATTTTCAAAAGGCGCTACATAAATCAATTTCGATAACATTTCTATGGGACCACCTCGGAAGTATGACCTACCTAACAAAAAGTATCATCAAAATCAATTCATAATTTTGGCAGAGTAATCGAGGAACAAATATACAAAAAAATATAGTCGAATTGAGAACCTTCTCCTTTTTTGAAGTCGGTTAAAAATAGCAGTTGTTAGGAACATCTAATTGAATATTTATCATGTGGTACCTGACGCCGCCTTTTCGGTAACTGGGAAAGGCAACAGGGGCTTCATCTTTTTGGAACTATTCAACTACAATCCAGCAGTGTTCGAAAATGTTTCCATACAAATGAATATACAATGTGTAACAAAAAGGTGGGGTAATACTGAAGGGTATGTATGTACTCATCATAACAAACAACTTATACTATCGGATCAACTCTGATATCGCAAACAAAAACTGCTGTCACATACATTTTGACAGGTGTCATTGACTATTGTCTATGGAACGGCTTTTTTTTTTCACTATTTCAGGTCTGGTCCCATAATTAAAGTTGTTCATAATTATGATTACATACATACCCTTCAGTATCACTAAACCTTTAGTAAACATGTTGTATTGGATCATCACTCCTCTCAGCCTCCACACACACCACTGTCACTGCTGCTCCGTACTCACTAAGATCTAAGCCGTGACTTAATGTACTGTGAGTTTTGGCAGTCTCACTCCAGAGCCAGTCCCTATTCCAAACCAAGCGAAGTGTAAATAAACTAGACATTCGTCTAACAGTGCCATTGTTTAACATAAAGCAGGCTTGAATACAAGTAAAACAAAAAAGCTGTGAAGCAATAATGTTTTAGATATAGGTATTATCTGCAAATATGATCTTGTATCACAAGATTCAGTAAAGGCTTCAGGCAGGCAGGAATAATAAATAAATAAGCCTTTACCCTATTAACTTGTTATCACATACCTAAAACAGTATTTCCTTTAAGATTCTGCACAACAGTTTTCATAGGGATTTTCTTGGGTGTTACAGCATTTTTATTCAACATGATTGAAACTGGTTTCGGGGCAATTGCATACTGAACATTGGGAGCACCCTTGATTGGCTTCGGGGCTATGGCCACTTGGCGAGGGTATGGGGCCGTTGCAGTAGACTTTTTAGTAATGCTTCGCTGCTGAGGAATGGCCTGGGGAAATGAAAATAGTCTTTGAAATGTGCTATTTTGTTTATTCTAGTAGCTTGCGTTTGCAATGAGGCAATTCATTGTCACTTATTCTATAAAAAAAATCTGCAGAAACACAGACAATGGCAAGGCATTCCATTCTTTTTCCGTTTTTATTGAGAAAAAATGCTTAGACCAAATGTGTTGTTGTGTTTTTTTAATTGTCTATAACATTTAAATTAATGTTATTAACATGTAAGGCTGAAGTTTGATAATGAAATGGTGTTGGGGGATCAATAAAATTATCATATACCTTTCATCATCATCCAGAAGACGTCCACTGCTGAACATAGGCCTCCTTATATGCCTTTACAACACTTTTATGACTTCACAACTTTTTACCTTTATAGTAATGAGACCAGGCTGAGAAGTGGCTGATTTGGCACTCTCTGCATATTGCATGTCTACGATCTGCTCATTTTGCGCTGTAGAATCCATTAGTACCAGTTGCTGGAAATAAAGTATAATTTATAACATGCTGGCACTATTCTGATATAAGTCAAACTTTTTAAAGTTATTATTACTTGGTTAACTTACATTTCCTTCAATGGTAATGTTCGTGCCAGATGAATTTTCTGCCTGCACTGAATACTCTTGGAATCCAAACTGATCACCGATTAAATCAGAAACTGCAAAATAGTACAAAGTATTCTAAATTATTTTAATACATAATTATATATATAAACTGCGCATAGAATATTGCAGGCTATTTACATTTATTAGTTTAAATATTATTTTCTAATTTTCTTTCCTTTGGCTACTTATTTGCATGGTAATCAAAATTCTAAATTGTTGTTATTTTTATTTTTACCTAATTTTAAAATGCTATATTTCTGTTTTGGTATAATTAATTAGTTGATACATAAATAGGAGAAGCCATTGGCTCCCGTCACACAGTCTCTGACTAGTTCGGGAGCCTCTGGGATCAATACTATTACCTACCATAAATTATGCCCGAATAAATGATTTGATTTGATTTATATTATGAAACGTTTACATAATTTTTGCAATGCTTTAAATCGAAGTGGGTGAGATTTTCGTTTTCAAAATATAGGTGTTTAGGTTTGTTTTTAATAAACAGACTAGCTGTAGCCAGCACCTTCGTACACAAAGACTTTTATATAGGTTTTTCTTTTTTAACAACTTTTACTATGGAACCTACCCTGAAATCCCAAAAAATCGGCAGTTCCATACATTTTATGAGTTTTCATGGCGACTCTGGCTAATTCTTGGCATGTGCTCGTATGTGGCTGGGAATATGTTGATCATCTTAGAGATACTCCCGGTATAAACTTTTAACCCCCTTTTGACTCCCAATTAATGCTTATCATAAAACTCTTTCTTAGCAAATCTCTACACCCCATAAAGTATTAACATTTGCTATGACCATTTAACCCAGCATAAAAAAAACTGCTGTTACGAAATGTACAGCTAGCAATACAATTTGTTCTGTTGTTCTTCATTCTTACCAATGACTTCTTCATTGGCTCCATCCAAAAGAGTATGGTGTTCTTGAATAGTATCAATTTCCATGGAGATATTGTCCGCATGACTGCTGTCCTCTAAAGATATGTCTTCCTGCGTCACCTCCACTCCGGCATGTTCAAAATCCATCTGTGTGCAATACAACATATTCATTCCTAATTCTAATCATATAATAATTAGATTAATTAATTCCTATCACTCTAATTAGGCACGACTGGGATTTCGATAATGCCTGGAATAGCTGGAATAGGTCCATGAATAGCTAATGAAGGGTGACTTCCCACCATCACTAAAACACCAACTGATCGACATGTCTCCTATTCTAACCTACTGTGCCAACATTTTGAACGTAGTGTACTAAGACTTAAAGGAATTTACCCTGTCCGAAAGATGTTATTGCATGCCAGGTGTTTGATTTTTTTATTGCTTGTATTATTGGCACGAAAATATCATGCGAAATGAAAGATTTTCTATTGATAGAAAGCGAATTCGTATTTTCAAGCCACTTGATACATTAGCGAGTGATATGATTAGTTAAAAAATGCAACTTTTGTTTGGGATTTCTTTTGAAACTGTCATTTCTCATATTTTTGTGCCAAATATACGAGCGATTAAAAAATCGAGCCCCTGGACTCAAATTGCTGATGTAGGTGGCAAGCTGAAATGGAAGTGGGCGGGCCATGATTGCAGAATGCAGCCAGAAAGATAGGCCCTAAAAGTCACACTATGGGTGCCTTAAGATAGGAAACTGCTCCAAGGCAGAGTCTGGAAACAATGGCGAGACAATCTAAAAGCATTCTGAAAAAAACACCACAGTGAGTTTATGTGTGTAGCATAAATGTTTGTTCGCACTGCTGATTTAAATAAATTTGGTATGAACTATATGGTAGAGAACATAATATAATGATAATGTAAGATTTTTCCTGAAGTTTTCTCTAAAACTCATTTTTTCTCTAAAAATGCCAATCCAAATATTGTCTCAAAAATCTGTGGTACTTCTGAGACCTTTTTCCTGTACATAGATATAACAGTAACAGTAGCTGCCCTCGCTGCCCTAATAAATTTTCCACCTTGTATAAGTAAATAGCCTTGATGGGTGAACAACACAGGGCTATTCTTAGGCTTCTGATTACTTATTTTACTTTTATAGCTTTAATGATTTAACATGCGTATAAGGTATTTTGTACGCATGGAAATACTTTTGTTATATGATACGCTTCAAGTTTATTTTTGTATCAAGTACGTATAAACAAAAAATATAAGAATATATATTTACATTTTCAATGCTCTCCATGGTCAAAGAATCCTCCAAATTGTGGTCCATGATGAGAATTTTTCGTAAGTTTAATAAAACCAGTACACTTGTTAACACCAATTCAAATAATAATTCATATCACATAGTTACTCGGGTTTTCAGGATTCAGATTTAGGACTTTTGAAGTAAAAGCTCGCACAAGTTCAAATGACGCCGCCATTTTAGATTGTCAAAAAAGAACCATCGTAGCCACGGTTAAAAACAAATCGACGCAATTATTAAAACTGGGATAAGAAGATGAATACTGAACTAAAATAAACAACAATGACTTCACACGAAAGAAGACACAATTAAGTCCAGTTTGTAATGAATTTAAGATCAATAGGAGGTTTTCCCATTAAATTATTACGAAAAGAGCACAATATTCCTATGGCGCTTCTTTCAATTTTTTACGTCACATAAAGCCAACATAACAAACTGAACTTGCAAAGAGAAGATAAGGGATTGTTAATTAATCGACTAAAATGACTAAAAACCACGATAGAGTTTGTACATTGATCATATAGTTTGAATTTGCTTTAAACTCGAGCTAGTATTAAAAAAGTCTGCCAAAAACTGAAAGGGGCGAGGCAAACATATATTGCACACACTAACATATTCCTACTGTAAAGAAAAGCTATTTGAGGCAGTTTTAAATATGTAGATATATTAATGGAAAACTTAATGAATATTAACAACATAAGCCCTCTAATTCACTAACTACAAACACGCACATAGCGCGGCACGTTAAGTTAACTTCAAAAGCTTGGCCTTTATTTCCTAGAAAGAAATATATTAGATGCTGATGGATACCAATTTTTTTGGAAGTTAACTTAACGTGCCGAAAATGAATTGAAAAATATGCATATACTTCCCGCAAACTAGTTCTACAAACGCACACTACAATTTTGAACGGCACACAACTGCAGGTAGGTAACGCTTCCATTTATTTATTTATTTCTAAAAGTACTAATTGACATGTGGATTTGCTTCACCTCAACCACCGTCTGACCAACGGGAGAGAGAGGAAATATGTTATTTTCACTCATTCTCTCCCGTTGGTTGGACGGCGATCCATCAACCAAATCCACACGTCTGTAACGTCTGTTAGCCACCTATGAGTTTGTGTAAAAAAGTAGTTTGAAGTTGTGACATAGTGATTTAAACTATGTTGGATTTATTCGGAAAGAAGTAAATGTATTATAAATGTATGCCGTCAGAGAAGAAACAAAATACCAACTTTGCTTTGTAACAGACTTAAGATCGATTTTTGACTAATCAGCAGCACCAACGAGTACATAGAACATCACTATTGATTGAATTCAGTAGAGCCAACATGAAAAATGAAAAGGCATATGTACAAACAGATAATAAATCCATTACGACATTATGACAGTACTGTCAATTTCACTGTCACAGTTTTTTTTTTCTTTCTGGCAGGTGGCAGGTGGCCTCCTAGTCCTCCTACCTACTATCAGTTTGTTGTGATTCTTTTGTGATATGCTTTTGATTTCTATATAGTTGCCGTGTGTTCGCGTTATTTAATTTTCAGATAATTTCAATAGAACTCTGTTTCAAAACCCTGTGCCCTTCTCTATCAAACCTGCAAAATGCCGCTTAATTTGCAAGGCGTGCGTCAATATCTCAGCGAATTGAGGAATTCTGGAGGGCTTCACAAAGACCAAGCAGAGAAGTAACATTTTACTTATTTTCCTTCTTGTCTCTATTTCTTCCCCTGTTTGCTCCCCTCATTCATATAAGTTTGATCTCATAAACTGCCAAGCTCAAACCGAAATCATTTCTATGAACATTATGATTCCGCCAGGTATTCCTTAGATTCACAATAAAAATCCATCTCACATTACTTGTATCAAAGCTGAGTGATTAGCAACATGTTAACACTCGAATGAACTTTCAGGTATCGCAATGTTCTTATGGAGATTCTAAAGAATACAGACGGAGAGTTACCTGAATCCCTGAAAGCTTTTGTAGAAGCAAGTAAGTATAATTCATTTTCAAAATAAAACTCTTTTTTAGAAGTGTAATTTTGATATTTTTATGGAGTCAATGATCTTCTACAAAATGAGAATGCCTGAGATATCCAACTACAGCTTTACATCATCATCATCATCAGCCAGAAGACATCCATTACTGAACATAGGGCCTCCCCCTTTAACCTCCACACTGAAATATTCCTCATTATTGAATAAATCTATTATTACCAGCTTATTCTTCTCTCAGAGAGAGGATGGGCCATAATACATAATGCTGGCGCAATGCATGTTGATGAATGTGATATTTCTTTAAACTTTAAAGTTTCTTGGATATGCGGATAGGTATAATAAATAAATAAAATGTCCCAATTTTAATATTTTTGTGCCAATGTGGAAAAATCATGTCAGAGCATTGTATTTTTATTTCATATTTTCAGAGTTGTTCCCTTAGTAAGATGTTCATAATTATGGGTACTATATGGACAATTTTTGGCTAAGTGTACACCTTTCCTGCGTAACCCAGTACTCTTAATCGAGATGAGAGTTCTGCAATGATGGCTCGCTTAGGGTGTATTGTGCGTTTCCTCCTACCAGCATCTCCCAAGCCAACCCGGCTCCTTGAAATACTGGAGCAGAGCTAGAAATAATTGCTCCAGTAGCATAGATGAATGTGTAGTTGATGATGATGAGAAGCAGTCAAGCTGTAAGGGTGCTTTTCCACCAGATATGTGCGACGTAGCTAAGCAGTTTGCCAGTAAAAATCAACCAATATGAAGCTTGGCGAGACGGAGTGAAACAATCCTATTGGTTGATTTTTCCCTCACACTGCTGATCTTACTCGCACATCTCTGGTGGAAATGGACCCTTATAGTGACAAAGCTGATGACAATGCCAGATTTAGAGGTATGGAGACTTCGGTGCAACAAAGGAGTGGGACCCCTGGTTCACATGTGCTAGCTAGTCTGTTTTTTTTTTTCGAAGTCTATTGTGGGGGGCCCCTCTTTTATGGAAGCCCCGGGGCCATAACCCCGGTTGTCCTCCCCTAAACCCGGCCCTGGATGATGACGTTGATGCCTAATGCAACCCCTTAGTGATTCTAGTTTCTTTTGTGGCTTCACAATGCCACAGCACTTGCTCCACAGTCCTTCATGCAGCCACCATAGTTCACCCTTGTATCATTATTTCAGTTGTGAATGAGAATGTGAGCCTGGTGATCTCGCGACAGCTGTTGACAGATTGCAGCACCCACCTCGCTCTGCTGCCAGACCCCATCTCTCAGGAGGTCTCACACTTCGCTTTGGATGTCATCCAGCCCAGAGTTATATCTTTTGAAGAACAGGTAAACCACACTGACAACAGACTTTCACTGTCAATGATGCTCCGAGCTCTGTGTAGCTAAAAAACAAATAGAACATGTATAAATTGTTTTTTTTTAAACCTGATAAAAGTGCTAATAATCTTCAAACGGCTGAACCGATTTTCATGAATCATAACTAAGAACACTAGATCAAGAAACCTTTCAAACAAACAAAAAATAATTGGCCAAGAGCGTGTCGAGTCACGCATATGGTAGGGTTCCGTAATCAAAGCCATATAATTGTAGTCATAGTTCAGAAAATTATGGTTGTAGATAAATTCGAATGAACGAAGGTCTGTGGACTTAGCCAAATTTCAGAGATGTACCATCCCGACATAGCATATACTTTTTATGGTTTAAACATAGAGAAAACTGATTGATTAACATTATTTGTTAAGACCATTTTACAAAAAGGTCAATGACCTATGAGCTAGAACGCTTTGAATTTATTACAGTTTTATCGCTGTTACTCAAAAATTCATCATCAGATAATGTTCGAAATAATTTTGAATGAAGGTTTTAAATATGACCTATCTGTATTGTAAGATTCAAGTTTCTATGTCTTATAGTTTAAAAATGCAGGGGGGACCAACTTTTTGCCACTTTGGCGGGCCATATTTCGCAAAGTATAGACTTCATAAAAAAGTGATGTAACAAACTTTACCTTCATTTTAAAAAACCTTTTTAACAATACCCCACACGAGTAGTTGGAGTGAAAAAAAAATTTCATCCCTATTTCACATGTACCAGAGCCACCCCTAAAATGCAATATTATATATTTTTTATACTTATAAAATTGAGATCTATATTACAACTGTCATTATGTAAAGTTTCATTCACTTATCTTAATAATTATAGAAGTTAGAAGGTTCTAAAAAATTCGAACAGACGGACAGACAGACAGACGGACGGACAGAACGAATTTACAAGGGTTCCTTGTCGGGCTACGGAACCCTAAAAAACGACTATACTAATAATTGTATAAATTTCTTACATTAATTCCTATTTTAGGTAGCAAGTATCAGACAGCATTTGGCAGATATTTATGAGCGAAACCAGAATTGGAAAGAAGCTGCAAATGTCCTTGTTGGAATACCACTTGAAACTGGACAGAAGTATGTACTATTTATTACATTTGAAATGACTTAAGTTTTTTTGATCTTTCGACGTGCTGTGATCCGAACTAGTATTTGCATTGCTGCTAAAGAAGATCTCAAACAAACTAACCATTCACACGTACTCGTAGTAAACTTTAGTCCAAGCATGATACTAGAAAGCTTAGACCAGGGTTTCTTAAAGTGGGGTCCATGACGCGAGTGCTACATTCCCGAGGTTTATTTACTAGAATTCGTTTGAAGAACAAACAATTACTTGATTTTAAATAACAGAACTGCATACAGTTCTGTTATTTAAAATCAAGTAACACTGTTTTCTTATTTTAAAATTCTCTTCGCAAGGGGTCCGTAGTGTTACTGAAACATTGAAAGTGGTCCGTGGCTACAAAAAGTTTAAGAACCATTGGCTTAGACTAAAGCCCGTTGCAGACTATGCGCAATCTCGCGCTAGTACTGCGTATCGCCTGCAACTAGCTACAACACTTTGCTTAGTGCCAGTGGAAGTTGTTTAGTAGTCTTGCTCAAAGTAAAAAGTTTTGTAGGTAAGCTACGGCCTCCCAAATTATTGATTTGTCTATAACATTTAAATAATAATGATATGTTTAATTTCCAGACAGTACTCGGTAGACTACAAGCTAGAAACCTACTTAAAGATAGCCCGTTTGTACCTAGAAGTGGACGACCCCGTACAAGCGGAGGCGTACGTGAACAGAGCCTCGCTGCTCCAAGCAGAGACCACCAACGAACAGCTGCAGATCTACTACAAAGTGTGCTATGCTAGAGTGCTGGATTATAGAAGGTAACCTAGCCGGTCTCGTGACATTGTTTATTTTTTAATGTTTTTTACCTCAGAACTTTCGATTGGGTGACTGATTTTGATGATTCTTTTTTTTTATTTGAAAGCTGGTGCGTCCGGTGTGGTCCCATTTCAATTTGGTCCAGTTCTTATTTTTGTACAATCATGTTTTATTTTTTTACAATGTAACAATAAAAAGTCATTTCCACATAAAAAATATTATAAGAGACATCTGTCGGAACACCTCAGTACTAAATCAGATATGCGCTCTCTAAAACCGATAGTGCCTAATTAATGCACGCGCTATGGGATAGGGGGCGCATATTTGGTCCAGTTCTGAACTTTTTATGAAGTCGGTTTTTTATATTGATAATTATTTACATAAGGATAGTTTAAACAAGCTTTTTATTTAACTTGCAATGTTTGTTAGTTTGTTGAGGTCAAATCTTGCAAGCTGTATTAGAACCAGAATAAATGAGAAAAACTTTTAATACCACTTTTCATGGCCATTATAAAAAAAAAAGAATATTTTGATAAATAATAACTTCGCAAAATAACCAAAGCACTTGCATAGAGTTTGCTGACTAAAGGCCCGTCGTCTATGGCGGCTCTTACATTGATAACTTACAATGACTAATTTCCTTTACAGAAAGTTCATAGAAGCTGCCCAAAGGTACAATGAGCTCTCCTACCGGAATATCATTCACGAAGATGAGCGGATGACCTGCCTGAGGAATGCGCTCATATGCACAGTGCTGGCCTCCGCTGGTAAGAGCTTAGGCTGGAATTAAAGTGGCCCTAACGTCGGTCACACGTAGCTATACTCACAGAAAAGTTTTTTTTTATTTTAAATTAGAACGGCTGTCAAGGCATGTTTGTAAGAAATTTGTTGAAGCCACTTGCCCCCATAAAAACCCATAGCAACTGTGACGCGGAGTTCGACGTGTTGACATAAATAAGAATGTTCAATCAAGGTTCTGTCCCAATACCTGGTGACAGATTTTCCTTCTCATTTCCGTTCTATTTACTTCTCTTTTCTGTGGCTATAATGGTGGACAGCTAAAGAAAGGATCGGCCTTAATCCAACATGCTGGCCCAGTGCATGTTGGTGAATGTTAAGTCTTTGGACATACCAGTTTCCTTACAATGTTTTGCCTTCAACGTTTTTGAGTGATGGCATCGAGCGAAAATGCACATAATTAATTTAGGTACTAAATAAGTCACTGGTGCAGGGCCAAGGTTCGAACCGAAAGCCATCAGATTGTAAAGCGCACGTGCTAACACTTGGCCACCATCAGCCACCAGCTAATTAAAGACACCTACTTTGACTGTTAGCTAACAGTAAAATCTTTGAAAGGGCCTTTAATGAGCGCTCCACCAGTGTTTTTTTATTATTATGTTAGTTTCTTCTGCTGGTCAAAAGTCTCCCCTAATTCCTTCTATTTCTGATACTCCATTGCTAGCCGGCATAAGTCGCAACAAAACGCATTGAAGTCGTCTGCTTGCTTTCGGAGACTTCCGACTTCGGAGACTTCGGGGTCTATACCAGTCTTCAGTGGCCTTAGTACTAGCACTTGCTATAAAGTTATCGTTACGTAAACGAAAGCAAAATGTATAAAAAAATTAGTTTCCTTTCACGTCCGATAGAGGCGGTGTTCAATTTTTCATACATTTTGCTATCGTTTAAACTTTTTCGCAAGTGCTCGTACTAAGGCCACTGGTACCCAATGCGTTTGCAACTTTAGAACCTTTGCCCACCTATCAAGGTGCATTCTACAGATTTGTTTCCCGCCCAATCCCACTTCAGCCTAAGCTCGGTTTTGCATACTACTTAATTTTCAGCATGATATTTTTCAAGCGTGCCAATCCTAGGCGCGAATTGAATTACGTTGTGCACAAGCCAATTGACTCATGCGCGATCAAGTGGTTACATCTCTACATACAAGGCCGGATTAACCCTATCGGGGCCCCTAGGCAATGCAATTCTCGAGGCCCCTTTTCGATAAGTTTCGATGTAATACTTCCACATTCAACCAAATACCGTTAGATAGCGCTTTTACAGTAAGTAAATCTTTTTTTTTTTACCTGGCAACATTACTGGATTTAAATAATGGGGAATGTCACTAATGAAATCTTTTTTTTCTTAGTGCGTTGCCCGCATCGACTAGGCCCCCGTGGGCCCTTAGTCGGTGCGGGGCCCCTAGGCAGTTGCCTAGTCCGCCTTATTGATAATCTGGCTCTGTCTACATAGTATAAAATGAAGTCGCTTTCCGCATCTGTCCGTCTGTCTGTATATCCGCTAACTCCTCCCAAACCATGCAACGGATTTTGATGCCGTTTTCCCCACCAAGTAGACAATTTTTCACGGAAGGTTTATATATAATTAATAAACTTACACCCGTGCGTAGCCGGGGCGGTTCCCTAGTTATCTATAATTACCAAGGTAATCAATGTTGTTTCTAATGTAACCTTCGTATTTTAATACTTAACAGGTCAACAAAGATCCAGAATGTTAGCAACACTGTTCAAAGACGAGCGATGCCAGCAGCTGCCCGCGTACTCCATCCTGGAGAAAATGTACCTAGACCGCATCATCAGGCGGTCGGAGCTCCACGAGTTCGAAGCACTCATGCAGACCCACCAAAAGGTACTGGTACACCGCCAGATTCAAAGCAATGTCATGATAGTACCATGAAAACCAATTTAGGTGATTTGTATTCTATAAAAACCTCTTTAAAAAGAAACTCAAGGATTTATTGATTGCTAAATAAATAATAAATAATAATAAATATCTGGGACATTATTGCACACATGGTCATCTGACCCCAAACTAAGCAAAGCTTGTAATATGGCTGCCAGAGACTGATATACATACATATATATTTTTAAATACATACCTAAATAGATATTAACACCCAGACATAGAACAAACACAAATGTTCATCACACAAATGTTTGTCCTAGATGGGAATCGAACCCACGCCCCCAAGCACAGAAATGCTACTGTAGAATAGATGGCTTCCTACAGGATAAATTTTGACATAATATTTATATTTTTTAGGGTTCCGTACCCAAAGCGTAATACGGGACCCTATTACTAAGACTTGGCTGTCCGTCCGTCAGTCACCAGGCTGTATCTCATGAACCGTGACAGTTGAAATTTTCACAGATATTGTATTTCTGTTGCCGCTATAACAATAAATCCTAAAAAACAATAAAATAAATATTTAAGGGGGCTCCCATACAACAAACTTGATTTTTTTGCCGTTTTTTAAGATAATTGTATGGAACCCTTCGTGCGCGAGTCCGACTCGTGCTTGGCCGGTTTTATTTAGATCCCATTTTGTGTATTGACATCACAGAATGAGGACTAGTAGCGTAGAATATTTGTCATTATGAAACAACTATTTGTGATTATTTTGAATGTATTGTTATAAATATATCTATTTAGCAATCGAAACGAACAGAGACATGGCTGGCTGGCTTGTATGCACTTACCCTTCAAAGACTTGGCAAGCTTTGTGGTAGCACGGCGTAAAGGGAATGTCTTAGCGTCTGGCTGGCTGGCTGGCATTGGTGGAATTGCAGGAAGATGTCACGTCCGTTTTGTTAGAGCCGTAACAGACACGTCAATTTGGCTGACGAACCGCCGTCTGACCAACGGGAGAGAAAGATATTTTTTTCTCTTTCTCTCCCGTTGGTCAGACGGCGGTCCATCACCCAAATCCGTCACGACTGTTAGCTACTTTACACTATTGAGGCCTCTAGTGATATTTTTTTTGGTGTCAATTTATAAATGATTGTTTTGTCTCGATCCAGGCGAAGACGTCTGACGGCACCGCGATCCTGGACCGCGCGGTGTTCGAGCACAACCTGCTGTCAGCCAGCAAGCTGTACAACAACATCACGTTCGAGGAGCTGGGCGCGCTGCTCGAGACTCCGCCCGCCAAGGCAGAACGCATCGCCAGCCACATGATCAGCGAGGGACGCATGAACGGATACATCGACCAGATCAGCTCTGTCGTGCATTTTGAGAGTAAGTTTTTTTTTTTTTTTATGTGTAACGGAATACTGATATGACGTCTGCCTGCATATACACCGATGCCAGCCAGCCAGCTTTTTTTTTTGTTTAATTTTTAACGGCTGTCAAGGCATTTTTGTAAGAAATTTGTTGTAGCCACTTGCACTCATATAAACGAAACGTCAGTCATGCGGATGCGGATGCGGATGCATTGCGTGTGATGCGGAGTTCGACGCGTTGATCTAAATAAGAATGTTCAATCAAGGTTCTGTCATAATGCCTGGTAACAGATTTTCCTCCTCATTTCCGTTCTATTTACTTCTCTTTTGTGTGCTGCCAGCCGCAATGACACTCACTCTCGCGCCTTACCAAACGAGTAAAATTAACATAATAGGTCGGGGAAAAAGTCTTTTCGTATTTTGTATGTATAAAGTTGTAGTAAAATCTCATCGGTTGTACTGTTTGTATCTGGCTGGTTTTGATAACATTAAAAATATGACATTTTAAAAAAGGAATACAAAAAGTAAAAAGCAATTTCCCGCCATTTTTCAATTGTTTTTTTGTCCGATAAAATGAGCGAATCTAACGAAGAAATTCGATATATTTTGAAGTTTTATTACAAAAAAGGGAAAAATGCGACACAAGCCGCGAATAAAATATGTGACGTTTATGGACCTAATGCAGTGCCATCAAGAGTAGCACAATGTTGGTTCAAGCGTTCTCAGTCCGGGAATTTTGATGTCAAAGATGCAGCTCGCTCTGATCGCCCTGTTACGGATAAAGTTGATGCCATTTCTGAAAAAGTGGAGCAAGATCGGCATATTAGTAGTTACGACGTAGCTGAAGAACTGGGGATCGACCACAAACAGTTTTGACCCATTTGAAAAAGACTGGTTATACAAAAAAACTCGATATTTGGATGCCACACGAGCTCACTGAAAGAAACCAAATGAATCGTGTACTCATTTGCGATTATCTGTTGAAACGTAACGAAAGTGAACCGTTTTTGAAAAGATCGATCACTGGTGATGAAAAATGGATCACCTACGACAAGAATGTGCGCAAACGATCATGGTCAAAGGGCAGTGAAGCACCACAGACTGTAGCGAAACCCGGATTAACACGTAATAAGGTGATGCTGTGTGTATGGCGGGATTGGAAGGGCATCGTTCATTATAAGCTTTTACCGCCGGGCAAAACCATCGATTCGGATCTCTACTGCCAACAACTGATGAGACTCAAACAAGAAATTGAGAAAATACGGCCGGAATTGATCAACAGAAAGGGCGTGGTCTTTCATCATGATAACGCCAGACCGCACACATCTTTGGCCTCTCAGCAACAATTGAGAGAGCTTGGTTGGGAAGTGTTAATGCATCCACCATATAGCCCTGACCTTGCACCCTCAGATTTCCACCTGTTTCGGTCTCTTCAGAATTCTTTGGGTAGTGTTAGATTAACATCCAGAGAGGACTGTCAAAACTACTTGTTGCATTTTTTTGATCAGAAGTCCCAAAATTTCTACAGCAACGGGATCATGTCACTACCTACAAGATGGCAACAAGTTATCGAACAAAATGGCACATATATATTATAATTAAATGTAATTAAACTTGAAAAAAATATGTCTTGAATTTGTTAATAAAATACGAAGAAACTTTTTCCCCGACCTTATATTATCGTATTGCATAGGTTATAAAACGAAGATTAACTAAAAACTGCCGTTTTGGCAGTAAAAAGTTTTGTAACTATTTATGATACCTTATATTACTAAAAAATAATAGTTCATTAGATAAATTTTTAACTAGAGTAAAATTTGTATTTTGTAACAAAACGGACGTGACGTCAGCCTGCCAAACCACCAATGACAGCGAGCTAAGCCATGACACACCCCCCTCACGCCATGGCACCGCTAAGCTTGCCAAGCCTTTCGAGGCGAGTGTATAAAAGCCAGCCTTCTATCTATCTAGTTTATTTTGGCCCAACGCCCTCTGCGTTCACCAACTAGTCCGGTCAAGCTGTAGAGGGCGCAAGGCCAACAGAAAAGTCACATTAGAAAAAAAATACTTTTATCTATCTGTTCATTTCGAGCGCTGAATAAATGAAGTAGTCGCCACTATTGAGTGTTTCTTATTTCATCCCGTAACAATTTACTTATCTTTTAGCTTCGACCAAAATAAAAGAATGGACGGGCCCTAACCATTGAACTTGATCAGTAAAAACGAGTCAAAACCGTCGGACATATACTTCAACACCTAATTATAAAAATGTACAGTATATATGTTACAAAAAATAGATATCGGTTTTATTTGTGTATTTACACTTCGGTAAAGCATACGAATTCATAATTTTGTCAGATGTTTCGTTATCGCGTAACAATAGACTCGTGTTTCACTTCCTACGGCTAGAGACCGACTGAAACGAAATGAGAGCTGGCGCTCATTGTGTAATCTTCAAAAATGCGCTTCTACTGGGCCCGTCCATTCATTTTATTTTGGTCGAAGTCTTTTAGTATACCTCTTGTTTTTTATTATGAGGGCGCCACTCCTGCGCCCTATCATAGACGAAAAAAAACAATCGTTCGTCTATGGCTCAATTCACCTTAAATGAATATGTTGTTTCCAGCTCGCGAGATACTCCCGCAGTGGGACAAGCAGATCCAGAGTCTGTGCTACCAGGTAAACAGCCTCATCGAGAAGATAGCCGCCGCAGAGCCGGAGTGGATGGCCAAGCTTATGGAGGAGGAACTCATACAGTGATTTAACATCTTCTATAGTTTCAAGCCTGCGTGTAGTCATTAAAATATTAACTATTTGTACCTAGTTGATTTTTTTCATGGTTAGGTTGCAATTATCTGACCATCCTCACGCACGCGTCACGCGTTTCTTATAATATAAATAAATAAATATCTGGGACAGTTTTGCACTCACGGTCATCTGACCCCAAAACTAAGTAGATTGTAATATGGCTGCCAGAGACTGATATACGTACATATATATTTTTAAATACATACTTAAATAGATATTAAACACCCAGACATAGAACAAACACAAATGTTCATCACATGAAAGTTAGCCTTAGGTGGGATTCCAACCCACGCCCCCAAGCGCAGCAGGTAAGTTCACTACCAACTGAGCCAACGGGGCAGTAATATGCACGCGCATTAAATTCCGTTTGTTTATCATCAGTTTGGAACTCACACTTTGGTATTGTTATGTAGGTATATCTACTATTAGCCCTTCCTTCCACACGACACCACCAAAACGACACCATCGGTGGTGTCGTATGGAATCACTAGTCCATACGACACCACCGACTAATAGTGAGGTTACCTACATACAAAGTTGTTGATATGAAAACTCCAATTAAGTTCAAGCAGTTTCATTAATGAGGTATGTCATTTGAGGTACGCAAACGGAACAAAATATGAAGGATAATTGTACCCAAACGGACCATTTGAGTGATGCTCAGATTGTATTAAATACAGCAAAATTGTTGGCTGAAAGTTTTTTTCCCGGAAAAGACACACTAAAAGAAAAGTTCATTAAGGCCTATTACAAGCACGTAACAACAATTGTGGACACGCTGCAAGACTAGTTTTCCGGTCCGTTCTTTAATACCTACATAACTATTACTTCACTGAAATAAAAAAATAATATTTCATAAACTCTGTTTTATTAATTATCGTTTAACTATAGATAACTTGAAATAATAACTTTGGGGTCGGATCAATGTGTGATGTCTGATATTTATTTATTTATTTTAATGAACTGGGAGCTGTTAGTCAAAAACACGCGTTTCTGGACATCACTAGGGTGGTGTCGTATGGACTAGAGATTCCATACGACACCACGGATGGTGTCGTTTTGGTGGTGTCGAGTGGAAGGAATGCTATTAGCTACGCGTGAACGACGTCAGCGTCACTAATTACGGCTGGTACACCTAAACCCACCAAGGTATCCTTACAGGTAGGGATAAGTTGAGAAAAATCAACTCAGCGGTTGTGATAGGTGGAAACTTTCACTTATCCCCAGGTCAGAACTGACCATATTATCGAGGTGGTATTTGCCAGCCGGGCCGCAGCCTGCGTGGTTTGCCGCAAGCCAGGCTGTATGTAGGTTAGGGGGCCCGCGCAGCCTAATGAATAAATAGGCTTGCGTTTGACCGCCAACTCGCCTGATGGTATGCTTGTATTTTTAGCTAAACCTTTAACCGCCAAGGGTCGGGCCTCAAAAGTACGCTAAGTCATTTTTATATAAGCAATCTGCGCTAATCGATCACTCCCTAGCGAGTGATCGATTCTTGAACATGCAGCTCAGGGCCCTGATTCCATAACTAAAACACGCACGTAACACGGCGTATTTAGTTAACCTCTAAAAATTTGGTCTTTATTTCCTTAGCAACTTTTGAGGTTAAGTTATCGCGCCACGTTACAAGCGCAGGCCCAGAATCGCAGTGTGCGTTTCGTTTTATGGTTCCAGTTCCGCGCCTTCGTTTTGACGCAATGCGGAAGATCTAGCTTGGTCCAAAATATAGCTTGGCTTTACCTAATCTGTGACTTGGTCCTACACATACGCAAAACGCGCACTACTGTGTGTTGTGGTGTGCATATGCTATCTTGTCTCATATATGAACATAAAATACCTTGAATTAAAAGAAAAGTTTGTTGTTGTGTTGAACTGTTGACCTTCTTTCCAGAGGGGAACTGGATATACTAGCTTATGTACATAAAAAACCTCGAATTAAAAGAAATTGTAGAACAAAAAAATTAACACTATTTTATTAAAACAATAAAATAAAGTACAACAAAGTAACATAACATAACAAAATACATCACACTTTTATTAAACTCTGTTGCATTGAACTTATGATATGGTCACTCAGAACACATCCACATGCAAACAACTAATACTTTTCAGAATATTAGACTTTACAGCGGACTTGGGACAGGGAGAGGAAACGGAGGGTTCCACCGGCGAACATATTCTAATAAAACAATTCACATGTTGATTCCAACAGACTATTCATTTTATTTTCATTCAATCAATAGGATATACACCATAGGTGCTTATTTACAAGACAACTGAGCGATGTTATTGGGATTCATTGTAATTATTCAGCGAGGGATTGCTTAACGCCGCGTGCTTAAATACATTATACATCAGAACGCTACATAATACACAAGTGCCGAGAAAGCTCTTCCGCCGTTTGACAGTAATAACCAACGGATAAATATAACAGTAGAGAAATATGTAAAGTTAAATTTAACGCGTTCAGAACGCAGTATATACTATACAGACAAAGATACTGTTAATAGATTGATTTTGGTATCGCTTCTCTGCCATTATATAACAAATGATGTGGCATGTATTATCTACAAGACTAAAAGCCGGGAGCTCTCGGGCTGCTTAGGGCTCCAGCTCGAGGGCGATGCCGACCTTGTGGCCTCCGGCATTGAAGTTCTGGCCGTCGATGGCGGCCGATAGAGTCAGGGTCACGCCTGGAACAATAATGCACAGTTATCAGAAGTTACATAATTAAAATACAATAAATAAATATCTGGGACATTATTGCACTCATGGTCATCTGACCCCAAACTAAGCAAAGCTTGTAATATGGCTGCCAGAGACTGATATACGTACATTTTTTTTAAAACTTAAATAGATATTAACACCCAGACATAGAACAAACACAAATGTTTGTCCTAGGTGGGAATCGAACCCACGCCCCCAAGCGCAGAAGGCACGTTCACTACCAACTAAGCTAACAAGGCTGTCAATATCACTATTGATACCCAAGAAAGACTTTACAAGGCTATTTTATGGCTAAAATCTTTACAAAGTGTATAAGCCGAAAGTGGTCTATTATATTATAGAGGTCTCTTCATTATGAACAATTTTTACCATGGGACTTGCGAAAAGGAACAGCTGTTCCATACTTTCTGTAGAGTGCGAATGACCGTTTTCTATGGAGCAGCTGATATTTATTCAGGCGATTTCAGAGTTAGTCCCTCAATAAAAGTTGTTTATAGTGATGGTTATGATGGACCCTTTTCTGCCTTTCTGAGTAACCCAGGAGTTTGTGGAAACTGAAAGATTCATGATGTGTACAGTATAAGTGACCAAAGTTTATGTAAGTGCGTTAACAATGTTACACAGAAATCATTACTTAAGACAAGTATTTTGCAAGATAAGATAACGAATGCTTTAAAAAAAATAGCAACGTCACAATATCGTTCGACATGACAACATCCAAGTAGCTTTTTAGACAACCTTTTTTATCACTCTCATGCGAGTGATAAGATAGGAAAAGTTGGTGTGTATTTATCGTTAAAGGTATTTAAATAATTCTGTAGTTCCAATAGGTAGATGTGAAATTTTGTATAAATTTGCATTTATCATTGAGTAATCACGATCGGAAGACTTTGAACTGCACTGCAAAGGTTAAGCGTTTAATTGTGTTATTTTGTACTAAATTGGAAATCGCTTACATGTAGATATCTGGGCCCTTATTCACTAACTAAAACACGCAAATAATGCGGCGTGTTAAGTTAACGTCAAAAAATTTGGCCTCTATTCTCTAGGGAATAAAAACTTTTAGAGGTTAACCTAACGTGCCGCGTTACGAGCGTGTTTGCAGTTAGTGAATAACGCTTCTGGTGTAAGGCGCGCATTGCGCAAAAAAATATTGGCCCTATCTAAACTGTGCTAGGTTTTATCAAGTAAAAATATAAATACTTACAAAGCTACTTTATCATCAGCTCTTTATTGTGTTCACAGCTACTTACTACATGTATGTGTGTGAAGGGTTTTTTTTCGCAAGTTCAGTTTTGACGTTTGCTGGTCAGGGTCTGAGGCCCCCCTGAGATTGAGAGCACCGCCTAGCCTTCTGATAGCTACGCCACTGATGACTTACGACTTGACCGTGACACAGAATGTGACTTATTTTACTTCAAATTCTGTTCATGGCTTCAGCGGTGTTGCCGCAACTTGGCCAATGCCTTGTTTGGTAATATATATTTTGTAGATACATTTACAATATATATTGAAACTTAAAAATATTTCAATACAATTGGCAAATGCACAAGAGGTGAACGCCAAAAGCAATGAAAGAGAAAAAAAAACTTACCAGGGCGCAGTTTCTGCTGGTATCCGAGACCGATGAGTGACTTGTTGTTGATCTTAGCGTGTAGACTTGCGTCTGCGTCGAGCGCCTGCTTCACGCCCACTCCGAACAGCGTGTCAGCCGAGCCCGCCGTCCACTTCATGCTGATGCCGCATTCCAGCTTGTCAGACACCTTCTGGTAGATCGAGCCGCCGAAGTCCTTGCCGTTATCGCTGTACAACAATAAATACCACTTATAACATTGACTTACACTAGAGAAATTACTAGCGAACTTATTCGCCAGAGAACCAAAGTCTCCGACAGCTCAGCATATTAGCAAGCTGAAGTGACAGTGGCCCGGTCATATCCGCTTTGACAGCCCCGTTAGCTCAGTTGGTAGTGAACCTGCCTTCTGCGCTTGGGGGCGTGGGTTTGATTCATTCCCACCTAGGACAAACATTTGTGTTTGTTCTATGTCTGGGTGTAAATATATATTTAAGAATGTATTTAAAAATATATGTATATGTATGTATATCAGTTTGGGATCAGATGACCATGTGTGCAATAATGTCCCAGATATTTATTATTTATTTATTTATCTGTCGGTTACGCGGAAACCGTGTACTAAACCGAAATGGGTCCATATACCCATCATTACGAACAACTTTTACTATAGAACCAACTCTGATATCGCAAATAATATATCAGCTGGTTCATAGAAAACATTCATTCACACTTGACCCCTTTGAGCTAAGTACGCCCTTTCCGCATATCCCAGTAGGTATATTATATAAACTGCGGAAAACATCATGGTACCTCTCTGAGATGGGTCACTAGGAACACTAATGTTATCTGTGTTTTAAATTGTTTCAAACAATATAATGTATTTTTTATAACAAAGCCCACTTCATTTCAGAAAGAAAAACATTTCAATTCTCAGATAAGATTGGACATTAGAGCCATTCTAATTCTGTTCAAAGAAATATAATGGCTTTACATTACATGTATAAAAGAGTTGTGAGTTGCCCCACTAAGATAAGCCCCATATATACTGCGGCCACACACTCGACGAATGGCGAGGAAAGTAGGCAGAGACGTAAAGTGGCTGTGGGGTAAGATTTTTGCTAGCTGCCATCACATAGATTGATTATGGAATCAGAGATAAATGTATGTAGAACAAAGAACGATAACGTGTCATTAGCATTTTGTTTACTGCTTATTTTTAAAAGTAGATCTATCCAATGAGTGTAAACAGGATTATCAAAGTAAACATGTTGATATAATGAAATGAAACTGCACTTGTCTTGGCAATCATCATCAGTTTACAAAATAATAATGTTATTGATAAACATCGAGGAACAAAGAGACTAATTATAACGCATTTGTATATTTAGAATACCAGGAAGCCAGTCGAAAGTGCGACACATTACTACCAAAAATATCGAAGTATGTATTATTTAAAGAATAGACCTACTTTTGGCCACCAACTCGCCTGATGGTAAGCGATGGTGTGGCCGAGGTTGCAACACGTTGATCTAAAAGAAATCTATTCACTCTAGCCTTGAAGATGCGTATATTGTAGTTCTCAAGAAACAAGGAGGATGGCAGGGAGTTCCATTCTTGGGCAGTACATATAATAAATGAACCAAAACGTTGAGTATGAATCTTTGAGTACTACGAAACTTGTTTTTATTTTATTATCAAAGTGTATAACTTCTATTATGAGACGAAACACCCTGAAATTGGAGGCAAGTTGGTAGTCGTAGATCAATAAAAAATAAAAAGGACCAAATTGGAAGTATACCCTACCGAACAAAAGTTTTTTTTTTTAATCAGGCAACAGTTGGTTGAGAAATCTGTGAACTACATTTAAAAAAAATACAGTGGAACATAGAACCGTCCTTCTTTTTCGCCGGTTAAAAAGCTGAACAGAATGGAGTAAAATTCTGTATGGAGTTGCTTATACACTGGATATACAGAGTTCTCATTATGGAAAAATGTTCAGTTCCTATAGAAGGCAAAATAGGGAAACACATACATCATAATGTTCAAATTGAGAGAAGCCGAATGCCACCTGAATTCACCGGTCTTAACCAGCATTAGCTACTTGTTATCTGGATTACATCCGTAGTAGGCTAAGTGGGACATCATGTTATGCAATTTAATAAATCAATAGACCTACCCTATGATTCATATTGCGGGTATCAAAGACAACCTGCCAATGCCCTTATTATGTAGGCTGTAAACTTATGGTTAGTTCTAAATTTTCAGTATTAATTCACCTTTTAGTAAACACTTATGGCCTTACTTAAAAACGTTACTCAAGTTGATCTATGTTTTAAAATGCTCTGTCAACTTCTCGCTGACGGCAATCGTCACACGCGAAAACAAGACGGAACATATTTAAGCGTATGTCAACTTGAGTAACGTTTTTAAGTAAGGCCCATTGTATTCGCCAATTATAAACCGTTTATTTATTTATTGAGTAGGCTATATCTTAAGGGTCTCATTTAAATTAGAATATTTCACTTCTAAGTGTGATAATTTGGGGGTGAATTTCGCTTATTTAACTTTCTGTGAAGTTGTAATTAATGTAGAATTTGTCATACCTACATTGGTACTGTAAAATAGGAGTTGGCAGGCCCATCTCATTGTTATTCTTTTATATTATTAAATAATAGGCTAGATTTTGACTTCCACCTCGCCTGATATTGAGAGATGATGCGGTCTACGAAGGAGCACGCTTGCCCAAAAGAAACCGATTCACACGCAATTTAAAGACACTCAGATTGTAACATTTGGGAAGACCCATTCAGGCAGTGCATTCCACAGACTTTGTAGACAGACAGACTAGTAGTTCACACAATAAAAGTGGAATCAATAAAAAGTATAGCCTTTTGTAATGTCACTTTTACATCTAACAAGTAGGTACGTGACAGAGTAATTCTGAAACTGTCAGAGGAATATAAATCCTGCTGATAAAAAAGCCTGCACCTAAGCATTTATGATGACTGCCTCGGTGGCTCAGTTGGTAGTGATCCTACTTTCTGTGCTTGGGGGCGTGGGTTCGATTCCCATCTAGGACAAACATTTGTGTGATGAACATTTGTGTTTGTTCTATGTCTGGGTGTTAATATCTATTTAAGTATGTATTTAAAAATATATATGTATGTATATCAGTCTCTGGCAGCCATATTACAAGCTTTGCTTAGTTTGGGGTCAGATGACCATGTGTGCAATAATGTCCCAGATATTTATTATTATTTATTTATTATTATTATTTATGAAGTTTAGTAAATGTAACATTTTCCTGAAGTTAACATTTTTGTGACTGAGAATTTACTTATTTGAATGCCATTTTAGAGTGTGAATTCTAATACAGTTTGTTCTATTGTGTTTTTGAAACATTCAAATTATAAGGAAATTTATTTGATGTATTTACATATATATGAAAATTAGACTTTAACTACTACTTGTACTAATATTTCTTGTGCTTCTACTGGATGTGTCATGATAAGTGCAAAAATGTCCCAGATATTTATTTATTTATTTTTTATTTATTTAAGTATTTGGCTATGTTTGTTTAGACCTTTTCACGAATAAACCAATCTTTACAAAAGTTGGCAAGGCAATACAAAAGTCTGCATAGGGGCAGACAGGTATTTTCCCAGAAAATTTCGGAATTCTTTACATTCAATGGTTGCCTAGAAGAAATTGCTTACTAGCTCGTAAGTGTTTTCTATCTGTTTGTAATCTATCTATCTAAAACTCAGAACACAGTTGAAAATGAAATATGGTTATTATAACTTACATGTTAGTGTGGAGATCAAAGTTGTTGGCCTGGTAACCGAGGGCGAAGTTGTTCTTATTGAACTTGGCCTTCTGTGAGTCAAACTGCGTGTGGAAGCCGGCCAGCCAGCCCTTCTGGCTCAGCACTACGGCAACGTCCACCACGGGCCCGGCCAGGTCCAGGTCCAAATTAGTGTTGATGGCTACAGTGTTGTTGGTGAATGACGACTTTAGCTTGCCGGACTTTGCACTGTTAATAAAAAACAACTATATTATAATCAATAATATATATAATAATATATTATAATCCATATAGTTATTACATCACAAGCATCTTTTTTTTGAAACAATATTGATGACAAATGAGACATTATCTACTAAGCAAATTCTTATGAAACAAGGATTGTGTTTTATAAGTGGTATTCTTTTCTTGACTGAAATATTGTGAAACAATGATGTTATTATTGAATCCACTCTGTTTAGCCAAGTGGAAAGTGCTTAAAATGCTAATTAGAATCAACCTAAAGAATACAATGAATAATGATATTACATCATTGTTATTCAATTGACTCACATAACCTACAATTTTGGCAAATTTTTTATAACATGCCACGATCACTCAATTCTTTCAGAGTCAAAAATACGTATTGACTAGAGGGCCTTTAATGAATCACGTAAGGGCCATTTTTGAACCCCCAAGCCTCCGTCATCTACGTTGTGATACTTGTGATTGGATGATGGTCCTAACTCACTTTTTCAAAAAGGTAGCAACCTTGTTAGGGAGTAGTGACGTAACTAATTCTTAGTGAATACTGATGTTGTTGTGATCTTGTGGTAATAATGAATTTTTTGCAGCATAAGTTGAATGGTAAAGGTATATGTAAAAATAAAAGATAATATTTCATTACCCAGTCTGTGGTGCGAAGGTGCCTTCGAGTGTGACCTTAAGACCAGCGGCGATTTTATCCTGGATCGTGATGTCTGTTGCCAATGTGTTGTCTGTGTTCCATTTTTCTGTGAATGTGAGACCGTAGTCTTTCACCGCATATTTGGAGGACAGGCTGCCAAAAACCTGAAAATAATTTCAGTGCGAGTTGAACAATATTGTAGAAAAGATAATACAGGGCTATACGTTAGTCTTACTTAGCGGAAAGAAGGTCATGGGATCAACAATGACAAAAATCAGGATTATTATTGTAAAAGTTGTTAATAATTATGAGCACAATGACCTCAGTACCATGACATTGTCCCATGTGACCATGTATAAATACAGTACAGTAAAAGTCACTAATATTTACGCTATGCCAGATTATTTAATATCTATAGGAAAAATAACTTGGCATAGGTTTACATTTAGAATTTAAGATATGCTGTTTTTTTTATTTAGGAATAGACTTGCAATTGACCGACAACTCGCCTCATGTTAACCGATGTTGTGGTCTACGATGCAGCACGCTTGCCTAGAAAAAATCAATTCAATCGTGATTTGAAGATACCCTAACTGGTTATAACTATCGCTGTAAAATTGCACTAAGCATTTTGTAAAATGAAATGCCATATTATTGGGCTTGCTTAATTATCGAGTTAGTAGGTACTAGGTACAGTAATTAATTTTTTAATGAGGGAATATATAACAATAAATAATCTGAATACCTTTCCACTCTCCTGGTTGGAGGTGATACCGCTGGTGAATTCAACACCTGCTTCGCTCTTGGTCTTCAGGTCAAGTTTGAACACACCAAAGTGGTAGCCCTTGGCGAAGACATCGTTGGACTTCTTTCCGAGATCGGCATAGTATGGAGGAGCCATTCCCTATATAAAACATACAGTTAAGACACCCGTAAATACACACACCTAATAGTTATAAAGCCCTTTGTAGAATTCTAGGAAGAGAGGTGATTGGGGGGTAAGAGTATTATCACATGACCTAGACATGATTAAATCGAGTGACACATTAGTAGAGGCGAGGCGACTCGCATATAATCATTGCCAGCTATGTCAGGGTGAGGATTGACTAGTAAGTACATATTTACAAGCCACTTTCAGTCAAGGCATTACAGGTATTACATAACATTCAGATATTATGACTATCCTGCAGTCTTGCAATTAATACGTCACACGTAAGATTACTTCAAAATTTGTAATCTGTAGGCCATAAACTTGACCTTCGAGTCGATGCACCGAAGCTTATGCAAAGGTTCTAATCACATGCGGGAATCGCTTAGGATCTCCGATGACGTTTCACTTCAGTGAATACCTACCAAGTTAAGGACATCCTACCTAAAAAAATGAAGATTTCTACTTATTTGAGTGCCTAATAAGTAAAATGATTGAAAATAACGATGAAAAACCGATAAATTAGATGTATGACGTCGATATGCCCCGATAAAACCGGCTCAAGGCATCAAAATGTAACCTATTTGCATTACTTTCCCGAAGTGTATTTGGCCCTAAAAAAAACTTCTCTGTCAAGTTTATGCAATAAATACTTACAATGGTTTAATTTAATTCACAAAATGTTACTATTTCACTGTGATTCCAGGCTATTTGCCGAGCAGGGTTCCTCCTGCACCACACCACAAGACAATTTTGTTTTTCCCAACCCACCGCAAGAGGGCGCTACTGCGACCGGAACTAGCCATATTGATTTAATACCTTTATTATTTATATTTTCAATTGTGAACGAAAAAAATACGAAACAATGTTTATTATTCGTAATTTTTAATAAAACATTCAAAATTATTCAGTAATCACCCATAAAGCTTGATTATTTGAGCTTAATTATTAATATACTTAAATGACTGCTTACGTGACAGTGACGCAAGATGACGTAAACCAGCTAAAAGGTTTTTAGATGATTTCAGACTTAATAAGTTTTTAAATCATAACTTTAATTGGTATTCTAAATATTGTTACAACAAAAATTATAAATGCCTTTTTTAGTTTAATACAATAAGATGATGGTGAAACTTACGCTTGGAAATAGAAGTTCCTCAAAGTAACAAACTCAAATTAACTCTACACATAGCGCGAATTTTTGAACAAATCTGCGACAGACTGCAGTGCTCTACACTTAGTACCTTTTGAATTAAAGAGTCTACTCCACCTCGTTCTCTGAGGCAGCTCAACTCTTCTCTCTCTCTTGTTGCACCCAAACAAAAGCATATTCTATGAAGATGACTTTTCCGTGAAAGCCATACGGTTATGGAATTCTCTACCGGTTTCCATTAGACAAGCCAAGTCTATTAACATTTTCAAGGCTGGAGTGAAAGATTTTTATCTTTCTCAAGTCTAGAACTGTTCGTTTCTGGTGGAAGAGAGTTTTGGACATACCTTTTGCTCCTGATTCGTGTTGGTTGTTATTTGCTTTGTCATTGTATGTGTTGCTTGCTGCCTTTGCATTGTGTGCTCAATTGATCATATATGACTGTCTATTTATAATGTTACTGTAGTACATTGGCAAATTGGCATAATGCGAAGGTTCTCCAAAGACTTAGTAGAGTATAATATGTATCTAACGAATTTATAATATATGTATATACATATTTATATATATTGTATCCATATTATACAGATATTATCTATATTATATTATAATATATATCATTATTTGGTATTATTTATTTAATGGTATCACTAAAAGTGTTCAAAAATTCAGTTTCCTTTCACGTCCGATAGAGGCACTGTTAAATTTTTCATACATTTTGCTATCGTTTACGTGACGATAACTTTTTTACAAGTTCTCGTACTAATTAAGGCCACTGTTACCTACCACATGCATACCAAAGGTAACTTTCCTGGAAATAACAGCGGCAGTACGCGTTTTGGGAAAATAAATATATTATTCTATTCATGATTTTATACTTACATCACTGTTATCAAACCACTTCAAAATATAGAATCTGTTTCGTTGGCCTCCATCATCATCACCGTCATCGCCATTCGATGGGCAGACTATTTGACCGCTCTCGTCTTTGCATATCGTCATAACATCCATGGAGCCATCCTGTATCCATGGTAGATAAAAACTTTAAAATAGCATAGAGATTCGCCACTCGATCCTTTCGATATATGAAATACATACCTACTCGCGATGAAAGCATACTACTTCCAAATTTCAAACCAAATTTCATCAACATTCGCTCAAACGTTTAGATTTCTTAATCAATTTCGTTTTGTACCGAGTAAAAAATAAATTATAATTATCAATATAAGAAAACCGACTTCATAAAAATGTCATAACTTGACCAATCTATAATTTTAAATGGGACCAGACGGAAAGCGCCAGTTTTCAAATAAAAAAATTAACATCAAAATCGGTTCACCCATGCAGTCGTAAGTTCTGAGGTAACAAATATAAAAAACAGTCAAATTTAGAACCTCCACCTTTTTGGAAGTCGGTTAAACAATACGAGTCGACTACAGGGGCCTTACCCCTAGCTTCACTTTTGCGAGCCAACTTTTAGTAGGTACCTGATAGGTATCTAAAATTAACCAACTCATTAAAGCTGCATCGTTTAAAAGCGTCTAACTTGAATGAACGAAAATCCGTTTTACTATGCGTGTGTGCGTGAAAATAACAAAGCTTGGCGGCTATCAAATAACTACCGCTTATCGTAGTTGATGGTACCGTTTAGACAAATAACACCTATGCGGGTCAACTTTTCGAGCTAGGGGTAAGGCCCCAGAACTCCTTTTTTTCGTCGATGAAAATCTTTACCTTCCTACCTAAGAAAATAGACTAGTATTATTATGTGCTTCCTACCTATTTAAGCATGTCAATACGTCAGTCGTACCAACCCCTGTCAGCATCCGTATGACTTCATGATAAAGATGTCTTATGAGACTGGAAGCGCTACTGCAGACTCTGGCAACAGATACTTAGTAGGATTTTTGGCAACAGCAAAATAGTTGTTAATATACCTAGCAACAAAGGCCTAGTTTACCACAAGTTACCTTTATTTCAGGCCAATTATACAGCCATACTTTTGGCCGTACATCATCGCTTTATTCTTGAAATTTTAAGCTTCCGCAAATTAAGCCTCAAACACTTACGGGTCGCAGGCATGGTACCGTCTCTCTCGTAATTTCAGCATAAATTAGAGGTAATTTTATCTTGTCCCAAAGTTTCACCCAAATTTTCTTATCACCAATATCGTATACATAATCAAAAATTAACATAATTAATAAAAAAATCATTAAAATTAAGTTTTAAGAAAATTACGTGACATTCAGAGATGACTGGATTTGTTGGAATTTCAAATAAATAAATCTCGCTGGCTTCCCATTTCGTCTTGCCATTTTTAACCCAAACTATAGGTAAGCGATGGGTCATAGGTATGGTAAGACCGTAAGAGCATGATCCAATAAAACAAGCCTGTCCTGGGAGTGACACAAGCATACGTCACGGTCCAGTAACCACTTCATTACATCAAACACAGAAACTGGAAAATAAAATGTGTTAAAAATATTTTTTATTTTTAACACATTTATCCACCACAACCTATCAACAATTTAAAAAACCGATTAAAAAATTAGTAAAAACGCAATTTCGTGTTCAATTATTTTGATTGAAAACCAAACTGCCAAACTGATTTTGATGAAATTTATATGGGACCACCTCTGAAGTATGGCCTACCAAACGAGGAATCATCTAAATCAATTCATAATTGGCAGAGAAATCGGTGAACATACATTTAAAAAAATACAGCGGAACATAGAACCACTTCTTTTTTTTATGTTGGTTAAAAATAGAATAACATATCAATTGTCATTTTGTTTGACCGTTCAAGCGAAGCAATTCAAATTTAACACGAATACGTATTATTTAAATCAAAACCACGTATAGTTTTATCGGATTTCCACAGGTAATAGATACACGGAATTTGCTTTCTTTCGGAAGTTATGGTTTCTTGCTACTAGTAACAGAGTATATACGATTTATATAAGGATCACAATATCCACTGTTGCATGCCTGCCTTCTACCTTCTGTATGTTACCTCTCCATCCTAAGGTTGCCTGGAAGAGATCGCTCTCAGCGATAAGGCCGCCGATTGTTGCACATATTTTTTTTTTAATGTAGTTTTATTGTGTGTATGTAATTTGTGGTGTGAACAATAAAGAATATATCTATCTATCTAAGGAAGTATGTGAAAATAAATGCTACTCGTCGCTTCTTTATAAAGTAAAATAAAGTTATTGACTGGGCACATAGCCCAGTCATTAGCTTTAACGGAGAGTCAAAATAAACATTTTGAAACAATCTGGTGTAAGAGAGAGGATTTATGTGTAAACTGTGTCATAAAGCAGACGTTTCGAGAGCACGATCCAATTCTCGAATGTTTTTTCTGGACGTCTCGTCAGTGTCGCACGGACATAGAGTACATATATCGGAAAATCGAACGTCTGCGGGTTATTTTAAACGCAATGATCTTTAGAGACGCGCGGCGCGATCTCTCAACACGCCTGAACATCTAAGTTTATTTAGTTATTAGGCCGCAATTATAGTTTGAAATATAGCGCGAGTAATTTGTAATAATGGCAAACGATTTCCTTTATTACGACGTGTTACAAAATGATATATATGGCCGGTACTTGGTCGTCAACAAGGATTTGTCCGGTGGGGAGTTGATTTTTACCGACACACCGTTCACCGTTGGACCTAAACCAGGCAAGTTTTGACTACCTAGGAATTTCCTCATGCCTTCTTTTTAGGGTTCCGTACCCAAAGGGTAAAACGGGACCCTATTACTAAGACTCCGCTGTCCGTCCGTCTGTATGTCCGTCTGTCACCAGGCTGTATCTCATGAACCGTGATAGTTAGAAACTTGAAACTTTCACAGATGATGTATTTATGTTGCCGCTATAACAACAAATACTAAAACATAATAAAATATTATTATATATTATTAAGGGATCAAGTAAAAAAAATCACGTTTGTTGTATGGTAGCCACCATACAACAAACGTGGTTTTTTTCGTGATATTATTTGAATATAGTTCGAAAAAGCGCTAGGTTTCCCTAGAGGATATTGACTACCCACGTGACGAAAACCTACGCTTCCTCCAAAGGTTTTCCCGCCGAGCTTTAACGTGAAGCGTAAGGGGCGTCTAATAAGTAATACCTCTCCGTAGTGGCAAAGCACCGTCAACGCCGCTATAGTGTTGCAGGTGTGCATTGGCGGCGGCGGATTCCGCTTACCATCAGGTGGACCGCATGCTTGTTTGCCAGTTTTTTAAATAAAAAAACTCAAGTCACTTAAAAAAAATCCGATAACCCTACAAAGGCAATTTTTTAAAGCTTTTGGTGGCAAACAAGCAGACGGGCCGCCTGATGGCACACCATCACTGTCGCTTATGGATACCTACCTGCAAGACCAAGGGCATCACAGATACGTTGCCGACCCTTAAAGACTATAAAATAAGTTTTAATTCTCATAGGTACATGTAATCCTACATAAGTTCTCTATAATCCTAATTCATGTTCAGACACTCCCCCCCTCTGTCTGGGGTGCTACACCCCGGTGGAGAGCACGCTATGCTCTCGATGTGGGTGGCCAGTCTGCAGCGCCGAGTGCGAGACTTCGCCCCAGCACGCGGGCGAGTGCGCCGTGTTTGCCGCTGCACGGGTCCGCTTTCAGCCTGTGGATGATTGGACTGCAAGCACGCCGCAACTCGACTGCATCACACCCTTGAGGCAAGTCCATTATAATTATATACATAAAACACGGAGCCTTCATTTGGGGCTAAGTACCAACTGTAAAAGGTCACGCAAACACTGTTTACGCAAGGAGTGCACCAGGGTTGTATCAACTCTCCCATTCCTTTTAATATATATTATTTTAATTTGTAAGATTTGCTGTGCAATTGCTTGGAAAACTTTGTAATATATTTACCTTCCCTGTGATTTTGTTAGTACCTATAGGTCCTCTACAAACAGTTTCGTATACTAATTTCTAGTGTATTTCCGTTTTAGTACCTCTATTAGCTTATCGTACATCTTTTGAGAAATTCTAGTTGTTTCACAAATAATTAATTGGATAGGAGGCTACATCATCGATTTTAACTAAAACTTTATACTTTTTACAGGTTACTCTTAGCTAAAGAGAAAGACCCTGCCCGCTGGAACCGCGAGCTAGAGCCAATGGAGACGCACACGGAAGCGCGAAAGCAGAGGCTCACGTGGGAGGCGGACCAGGTCAACATCGCAGACTTCCTCGTCGACCGCTGCAGGCTGGGGGACAGGTTCGATAAGGAACTGGTGCAGCGGGTCTGTGGGATCCTAGAGGTATACCTTACATCAGCATTCTTATACTTACTGTCCTATATACTCGACAAACGAAGAGTTTCAACAAGACATTTTTGACATCCTAAACCTTTTCTTATGACGACACATAATATAAATTCATTTGTTTAGGGCCTTTACTTCTCCCAAGTACAATCCTCGATAGTTACAGTCGGGGTGTCTTCAAGTTGTAAGTGAATCGGTTTCTTCTAGGCAAGAGTGCTCCATGGTAGATCGTAGACCGCATAATCGCATAACAGGCGAGGTGGTGGTCAAATGCAAACCTACTTTACAACAAAAAAAACCTAATATACGTCACGCCTTGGTGACGTCATTTATCGAGCCCTATATCAATTTTATAATCCAACCTCGGTAGGTAACTAAATCTTGAGGTGTAATTAAACGGGAGTCATCCCCTAATTGTCCACATTAAGAAGCGAAATATTGTCTTCAAATTTAAAATGAAAGAAATAGCCTAAACAATATATTAAACATCAAAATCGATTCACGATCGGCAAACGTATTACAGACATAAATAATTATATTATCAATATAGAAAACCGACTTCATAAAAAATCAGAACTGGACCAAATTGAAATGAGACCACACGGCAAGCGCCAGCTTTCAAATAAAAAAAGAATCATCAAAATCGGTTCACCCAGTGAAAAGTTCTGAAGTAACAAACATAAAAATAAAATAAAAAATACAGTCGAATTGAGAACCTCCCCCTTTTTGACAGTCGGTTAAAAAATAGTCACATAGAGAACCTTCTCTTTTGAAGTCGGTTGAAAAAAACACACTAAGAATCTGAAAAAGAAAATTGAATACTGAAGAGCCCGCCTTATTCTTCGGTTCGCAGGTAAACGCCGTGGAAGTGCCATCTCGTACCGGCTTTAGCATCCGCGCGATTTACCCTCAACTGGCGATCGCGGCTCACAGCTGTGTTCCTAACATTGTGCACTCGATCCTACAGAACGATTACCAGTAAGTAACCATACTTTACAATAACAAGCAAATAATAGGCATGTGGCCTAATGTTTAATTAATTATAAATAACAGGCTTAGCGATGAATATAACTAAAAACATCACACATACTGAAATAATAAATTGAATCGGCTGATTAATCTCCGAGATATGAGCGTTTAAAGTTTTAGGTGGGGCTAGAGAGGGGAGGCTCCAACCCTTTCTCGCATAGCATGTGTTAGTATATCATTTGTATGCCGCGCCTGAGGCTTGACGTCATAGCTCAGTATAGAGCGCTCTCTGTCTAGCATGAAATTAAAATACTTATAACTTATTTATTTTTGAACTAATTTAAATTTTGTTTTCGTTGATAGGCTCTATTGATGATCAGATTTTTTATGAGGTAATAAAAAAATATTAGTCATCATGCCTATTAGACCAATGTCTAGTGACGGAAGATGAGCTGATGATATTCTAATAAATATGCTAATTTTAAAGAGATTGTCAAAAAAAAATTGCTTTAAGGGTGCAAGTCCGCGCAGCAGTGCCCTTGAAGTCCGGCGAGCCCCTGTTCTTTTGCTACACGCACGCCCTCTCCCCGACCATCATGCGTCGTCGGTTCCTCCTGGAGTCCAAGTTCTTCAACTGCGAATGCAGCCGCTGCGCTGACCCTACGGAGCTCGGCACGCATCTTAGTACGCTTAAATGCAGCAAGTGTGATAATGGAGTCATATTGTCAACGAATCCTCTAGGTTAGTTACCCTATAGGTAGGTACATTCATTTCATCGGTAATTTTTTCAGTCTAATATTACACAAAAGACTCCTCTCCCCATTTCTTTCGCCAACCATCATTTATACGGTGCCAATATTTTTTTCTAGGGCGTTGTGCGCTATAAATTAGCGTCTCTCGCTAAGAGATTGAAGTCTTTATCTCGACAGATACCTACAGCCCTCTCTGGAAACTTTCATCTTTCATTCCTTCTATATGTAATATCATGACGTGGTGTATCGTGAGGTTGGTGGATTAATCCAACGCCAGCAACGTGGGTCATCTCTTAAAATTCTTCGTTTCAGACAACGCGGCCCAATGGAAGTGTACGGAGAAGAGCTGTGAGTTCTCGACATCGAGTGCAGCGGTGTGCAAGATGCTGGCCGTGGTGCAGGCGGAGCTCGACCCACTGGAGGCGTTGGAGCCTGGCCCACAGGCCATCGAACAACGAGAGGCCGCACTCAACAAGGTAGCACTGTCCTATACGCACCAGCACTGAGTTTATCGTAACATTTAACGATAGCCTATGCGTTCCAAGCTTGAATGGGCGGCGAATTTTCTTTCACGTACTTCCACACTACCTCCTGTGGTGGACAGTACCTAAGAACTCTTAAGAATAATATTGTACCGTAGCTGTCGCGTTGATATACCAAGTCCTGCCAATCCCCTTGCAATGGATTCTCTAATTAATCTTTTCATTTGGAAAATATGTAAAAACGTCACTATTATCTTATTTCCAGTACAAGTCAGTGTTCCACCCTCGTCACTCGCTGCTCCTCGGCATAAAGCACTCGCTTGCTCAACTATACGGGCGTGTGGAGGGGTACAGTATCGACGAACTTCCAGACCTCATGCTGGAGCGGAAGGCACAGTTTTGCCGCCTCGTGCTCTCTACCCTCGACGTCATCATGCCGGGGGAGAGCCGCATGAGAGGTCAGTCACAAGCTCTCGCTAGTTCAACTATACAGGCGAGTGGACGAACTTCCAGGCATGACGAAATTATTTCTTTAATTATTTTGGGCCGCCTAGTCTCCAAACGCACGCTTTTTCGTCAGGTGGTCGTACTTTTCTCGTCCCAACATCGAGAACGAAGCCTATACCTATTTTGTTTGCTTTTCTTATTCATATTAATTTTATTTTAGTGTCCCACAATGTTTCTTCGGTGGTTATAAAAGTATTTTAGTTACAAATGTGGACCCCATCGGGCACAATTATACATATATATAAAAAAGTTTCTTCGTATTTTATAAACAAATTCAAGACATATTTTTTTCAAGTTTAATTACATTTAATTATAATATATATGTGCCATTTTGTTCGATAACTTTTTGCCATCTTATAAGTACTGACATGATCCCGTTGCTGTAGAAATTTTAGGACTTCTGATCAAAAAAATGCAACAAGTAGTTTTGACAGTCCTCTCTGGATGTTAATCTAACACTACCCAAATAATTCTGAATAGACCGAAACAGGTAGAAATCTGAGGGTGCAAGGTCAGGGCTATATGGTGGATGCATTAACACTTCCCAACCAAGCTCTCTCAATTGTTGCTGAGTGGCCAAAGATGTGTGCGGTCTGGCGTTATCATAATGAAAGACCACGCCCTTTCTGTTGATCAATTCCGGCCGTTTTTTCTCAATTTCTTGTTTGAGTCTCATCAGTTGTTGGCAGTAGAGATCCGAATCGATGGTTTTGCCCGGCGGTAAAAGCTCATAATGAACGATGCCCTTCCAATCCCACCATACACACAGCATCACCTTATTACGTGTTAATCCGGGTTTCGCTACAGTCTATGGTGCTTCACTGCCCTTTGATCATGATCGTTTGCGCACATTCTTGTCGTAGGTGATCCATTTTTCATCACCAGTGATCAATCTTTTCAAAAACGGTTCGGTTTCGTTACGTTTTAACAGAGAATCGCAAATGAGCACACGATTCATTTGGTTTCTTTCAGTGAGCTCGTGTGGCACCCAAATATCGAGTTTTTTTTTAAACCCAGACTTTTCAAATGGGTTAAAACTGTTTTGTGGTCGATCCCCAGTTCTTCAGCTACGTCGTAACTACTAATATGCCGATCTTGCTCCACTTTTTCAGAAATGGCATCGACTTTATCCGTAACAGGGCGACCAGAGCGAGCTGCATCTTTGACATCAAAATTCCCGGACTGAAAACGCTTGAACCAACATTGTGCTACTCTTGATGACACTGCATCAGGTCCATAAACGTCACATATTTTATTCGCGGCTTGTGTCGCATTTTTCCCTTTTTTGCGTAGACGGAGGAACCAATGGACACAAGTACGCTGTAACCGGATAAGAGATAGCGATATTTTCTAAGAGTGTTGCCACTTTATTATGGCTCCATAGAAGATAGGGAAGTTAGGGTGGGTTTTATTACTATTGTAATAAAATAAAAAACAGTAAAACTTCAGGTTATATTTTATTTTATTTTACAAGGAAAACAAACAGCTGCTAACAAACACGGTAGATATACAATGAATAGTTACACAAAAGCCAGAAAAAAGTTTTCACTAATATAAACTAAAATTGTGTAAATGCCTCGTTGCAACACCAACATAGGCCTGCATAGATAGGTAGAATTTAGACAGTAGGTAAGATAGTTGATAATTAGTATTTACATGAAGATATATTAAGTTAAATTAACAGAAATAAGAACAAAATCAATACATAATAGCCAAGTTACGATTATAAAGCCTCTTATAAAGTTACTGATTAATGTATTTATAGGTTTATTTTGCTATTTTATGATTACGTTAAATATGATTGAATCGAAAAAGATGACAAAGCCAAACGAATAAGCAGTTACTTGCCCTTTATATTAAGAGCCTGTTGAGAATAATTGTTTATTAATCAAAATTTTGAAAATATTGTACCTCGTTGAAAATAAGTCAACATGCTGAGAAAAGTTAGAGTTAAAATTAGTAAACGTACGCAAAAAGAAAGAGTTTCCACGATAATTTGTACTATGGCGGGGGATACATAGACGAAGGTGGCTTTTGCGAGATGAGATTGATGGCGAGACAAGCTTGACTTCAGCCAGCAGGGATGAGCAATCAAATCTATTAGACACAATATTGTGAAGAAAGGAGAGGTCTGCAGCCTCCCTTATTCTATGAAGAGGCAACTCGAATTGAGTCTTCAAATTTTAATGTTTTATTGATTTTTAAATAAAATCAGTTTACTATATATATTTCTTATTTTTTCATTAGGTTCTAATACTCGCTTAGCTACATAATGTAGTCTCACTTTTAAGTACTCCCATATGATCGCTTTTGTGAGCAGAAGCTCGTGATTATCTAAAGGTGAACAATCAAATATATCACCATGACCTTTAAAGAAGTGTTTACAGCTACATATTTTAAAACTTTCGTGAAGTAAATATTGTCTCGCATTCTTACGTGTGATTAAATTAGTCATATTTCTCTTAAGAACCTTTTCAGTTAACAAGCATATATCGACAACATCTTTACTAG
Organism: Agriopis leucophaearia; assembly: GCA_949125355.1. Taxonomy (NCBI): domain Eukaryota; kingdom Metazoa; phylum Arthropoda; class Insecta; order Lepidoptera; family Geometridae; genus Agriopis; species Agriopis leucophaearia. The sequence continues at coordinate 4,680,123 of OX421276.1, read as the reverse complement.
GAAAGCAAAGACCCCCCTTATTTTTTTTACTGATTAATCGCCCTATTGATTTAGAGGCGTCAATCGCGCTCTGCAGGCAATTGCCACATTTTATAATTTTCGAAATTTTTGTGACTACAAACCCTGCTATGTAAGCAATTACGTCTTCAGAGTATTCTGTGAGATTGCCAGGATCTGGAAGGTAATCATGATCATAAGATACATTATTTAATTCATGGCTCTCACATTCTTCCATTGCAAAAGGATCTCTTAGCACGGAAAGACTCGAGTTGATTTTTTTTTCATATCTTGAGTGTGTGTATGTTAAAATATCTATATTTTCTAATATAGTGCAGTTTCCAGTAGCAACATGCTTAAGCTCACCATGAACTACCAGTCTTTTATATGCTGCTTTAAACTGCACGGGAGAAGGGTTGTTATTGAACCCTCCTTTTGCTCGAATGGCGCTAAAGAAAGATTCAAGATGATCTTGACACAATTTGTATGAAGGCAAAAATATTAAATTACCTGTTTCAACTAATCGTTCATATAGACATAAAATACTGCGAATATTGCAGCTGAAACCTATTATCGAAGTCTTTCTATTTGATTTGTTGATTTTTTGACCGCCGATGAATTTCAAATTATTTAAATAATTTAGCATATAATTTAAAACCGAACTTATTTCATCAAAATTTTTCTTGTTTAATGGCTTTTTCAAGCCATATGCATTAATATTTCTGCTGTTCAAAATGTCGAACAAGTTATTAATTTTTCGAACAAAATCTGTTGTACAAGCAGAATTCTCAAATTCCGGTAATTTAAGCTCACATCTACAAAAATCAATTGCATCAGCTACAGAGCTACTGAAGGTTTGCGCCGCAAGCTTGACCTTCATTATTTGTTTCGAAAAATCAATGTGTGCTTTACGCAGTTTATTACCTAAGTGCAATCCTTCTGTATCTTGTAGATTATGCAAATTTTTTATATATTCCCATTTAATTTCTCCCTCGTCATTCAAAATCACACCTTTGTCCCCCAAAATATTGCGAATAAGTTTTAGCATATGCGGAGGATCAGGATAGAAAACAATAGATTTTTGATTTCCATCTACATCGACTTTGAAATCAGTTTTTATATCTTCTAGATTATTAGAGTCAATTTCACACCCTAAAATTCTAGCCATTGCAAAGTTAGACGGGCATCCATCGCAAGTGACTGATACAACCTCAACGCCAGACTGCGTCAGTAATTGAACACAGCTTTTTATTAATTCTGCTTTTTGTTCACCAGACAGATTGTCAATTAAAAAATATCCGACAGGAATTTTCCACGAATCGTTAATGGCAGTGGCCATGAACACTAAAGATTGTTTGGCCAATCGAACATCGTCACTACCTGAACTTGATCCAAAGTTAACTGTACCAAAAAAATCACCTTCTGAAAACGTCACACTTTTTCTAATTGCCATTTCATCGAAACTGACGGAAACATAGATTTTCTTATCTGTTCCTTTAGATTTTAATTTGATCGCCGCCAAAGATTCTTTTGTGAATCCTGGACTTCCGTCAACTGAACGGTACCAATTAGTTAAGGTTTGTGGATGAGGCAAACAAGTGTTAAATTGTTCGCGTACGTAGGAATAAGCCCGTGGACTTAAAAAATGTAAGCATAAAGCAAATTTTCGTAGTGACGGCGAATAACGAGTGTTTTTATGTTCAACACCAAGGAACCGTCTCAGAAAGTCGCGATTAACTGTGTCGATTGAATTCAAAAACTCTGCGTCTTCGTAAGACAACAGAGATTTCGTTCTCAGTTCCGATATAATATTAGTTAATTCAGCATTCCTTTTTAAAAGCCGTCGTTTGGCTTGTCGTACCGCTCGTAACTTTTTTAGTCTGGTCGCAGCAATTTTACGAAGTTTTTTCTTTCGTGGTGATTCTACTTCTTCAACTTTGCGTTTTCTTGACCTTCCTTTTAAAGACAGCGCATTCGTTTTTTCATATATATCCGATTGAGTTTCACTTGACTCCGAGCCCCCAGATATTGAAGAAAGATCGGAAGCCTGCAAATAGAAATAAATAATTATAGGTCATTGCAAACGAGTTTTGTTGTACAAATGAGTGTGTGGGTTTGTGACTCTTGTGACGGTAAAATGTGCTTTTGTTGTTTTGTATTGCACCCAGATTGGAGTCTATTGAGAAACGTGCCAAGAGGCTCATCAGCAACGAATCCTTAGTTCAGACTAAGCTGCTTAGTCCTAAACGTCGACGCAAAGTTGCTAGTCTTAAGGTTTTTATCGGATACATTTCGGAGTGTGCATCGGATCTGCCCCTCCTGCCCATTTCCTATCGGGAATCGGAATGCCAGAGTGGGTAAAAAGAATCGTCACAGCTTTATATGTAATATTCCTAAAAACCGTAAGAAACTCTTTGATTCCACTTTTATTGTGCGAACTGCTAGTCTGTGGAATACGCTGCCTGAATGGGTGTTCCCCGATAGTTACAATCTGGGTATCATAAAACCACGAGTGAATCAGTTTCTTCTAGACAAGCGTGCTCCATCGGAGATCGCATCATCGCTTAACATCAGGCGAGTTGGCGGTCAAACAAAAGCCTATTATTGTAATAATAAAAAAAAATGTTAAGACGCTTTGATAGACTTAATTTTTCACAACAATTATTTTTAATATAAGGGGTAGATTAGATTAGGAGATACGGTACAAATACAAATGAACGTAATATATTTAAATCTATATATGCATACAAAGATTACCAAACCATTACCCAAAGATGATTGAAATGATTTTGAAAATCATAGGGTTATATAATACTTTTTATAGTCGAGTAAAAAGGTACAAAAATTTAATATACGCACCGCTCGTAACTTTTTTCGTCTTTTCTCGTCCAGTTTTTTCCTTCGTGGTGTCTGAGGGATTTCAATATCATGTTTTCTTGTCATTTCTAAATCTAGCGTTTCAGGTCGTTTTCCTGAAAATTTCGATTGACCAGTTGAATCTGAACCCCCTGGTTTCGAAGTAAGATCAGAAGTCTGTAAAATAAAATTAGCAAATTAGGGCACGGCAAAATGAATGTACCTTATTTTAGTAATATGACACGGGAATTACTCATTACACATATACACCCTCAAATCAGCTATTTTCAATATTACGAAACCATAAAAATTATAACCAAGCAGTTTTTGACAACAAATTTTGAGGGAAAGTACCCTATGTCCGTCTTCATGATGCATACTACCTTCCTGCCAAATTTCGTTAAGATCGGTTTAGTCGTGAAAAGCGAACAAACATCCAGACAGAGAGACAGAGTTACATTCGCTTTTGTAAGGAGTAAGAATTACGGCGGATTCAATAACAAATAATAATAAAATCGGAAAAAAGGTCTACAACAAACGTTTTTTGTTTTAAACTATCACGGTTGTTCACTGAAGTTATATGTTGTTCACTAAAGTTATAATTCTCGTTGGTGGAAAACTTATGAGTTGTTTTTTTTACTGGTCATAGTTAGTGGTTCTGGTTACTCACATAAATATCATTAGTTGGCAGAGCACCTGGTTTCAGATAGTTTTTTTCTCCACGCTTTATAAATCATTCTTAAAATGTTTGGAACAAATTCTGGAATTTCGTGTTGGTCTCCAATCATATCTACCACATGCTTGTATCCAAATCTCTACCGGTCCTGCATTCGATGGAAATCTGTAAATAAATATTAGGAAATTTAAGTATATGGTAAATTCTGTGATTACAGATAACATAGATTCCGACTCTACTATTAGTTTAGTACAAACAAAAAATCATTTTTCGTTAAAAAAAAACGCTGCTATACAAAACCGATAATACAGTAATGGCATCTTATTTGAGCGCATAAAATAAATCTGTCAAATTCAATACATCGTCGGTAAACATTTAGAAAACTAGGGAAAAATTGAAAGCTACATTATGGCAGCCCTAACTCAATATCTTTGAGGTTACGTTCTTCTTTGCTTTTGTATAATTTGTAATTTTGCAGTAAAACTTCACATCTAAATATGTTGCCCCTGCATCAATACATCATATTTATTATTTTTATTGATTTTAGACGATATATTGTAAATAAAAACGGCCATTACAAACCTGTGAAATGTAACATCAGATAAACCTTGTTCTGTTCTGTTCCGACAACCCAAAACACAACACTGCACCATTGTGACGAAATCCAATACTCTTGACCACACGAGGATAATAATTTAAGGATAACGAATTGAATTTAGATGATTTATTTCCGAAAAAACACAAAAATCTCTCAATGTTTGTCACCATACTGTCAATTAGAGCTTGGAGTCAACCGGTTACAACGACAAAGAGGCAAAAAGCATAGATCCTTCTTTTTCACGCATGCTATTTTTTCATATGGCTGTTTCGCTGCGGAGTAAAAGAGTAGGAAATGTGATTGCGTCTATTGTTTTCTCTGTCTACGCTTTTTTGTAATAAAATTTCAAAATATATCGAATTTCTTCGTCAGATTCACTCATTTTATCGAACAAAAAAACAATTGAAAAATGGCGGGAAATTGCTTTTTACTTTTTGTATTTCTTTTTTAAAATGTCATATTTTTAATGATATCAAAACCAGCCAGATACAAACAGTACAACCGATGAGATTTTACTACAACTTTATACATACAAAATACGAAAATACTTTTTCCCCGACCTATTATATATATTTTTATGATATTGGGTGACGAGACGAACGAAGTCGCTCGCCTGATGGCTCTTCACGCTTGCCCATAACAGCTCAACGCCACTCAGAATTTTGAACTTCAACAGTTCAAAACCCTGGATGGCAATGCACTGCGCTCGTCACCCCGAGATATAAGATTACAAATCTCTGTCTGCCCTGTAATTTCGCTGGAAACGTTGCCCTTCAATTCGGAATACAGTAGTGTTTGCACACTACTGCTTGGCATTTGAATAACTGGCAAAGGTGTGGTACTTCTCCAGGTGGACCCCTGCAAAAGAGTCCTACCACTACAATGGTAGCCCCAAATGGGGCTTGTAGGTGACCAATTAGCGCTCTAGGGTAATAATGTAGCTAGAAAAGCCCTAGGGCAATTGATGCTTACACCCGAGCTAACTACTCTGCTTTACATCTCGATTGTGAGGTAAGTAGAAAAAAACCTTAAGTTATAAACCAGAGGTAATTATAAAAAAAAACAAAAAAAAAAACAATATTTAAAGTAAAAGTTTTCTATTCCTGCCTTTTTTCATCTTTTTTTAAATTATTTTTTTCAAAAACGAAATTGAGCTTCGCCGTTCGATATTTAAAATTTATGACTATTATACTCATACGAAGACAAGGAGCCCTTGGCTACTAATCTACTATTATTTTTCTCGAAATGTTTTAGGAATATATAGAAGTGTCTTGTCTCTTGTTTAATTTTTTGTTGAGTATGGTAATCCCACTAATATTATATGAAAGTTTAGATGGATGGATGGATGTTTGTTACTCAAACACGCAGAAACGGCTGGATGAAATTTGGAATATACATTGGTTATGTCCTGGATTAACACATAGGCTACTTTTCATCATCATCACCGATTTTCATCACCACGCGGCTGATGAAATCAGAAACCGCGGGCGCAGCTTGTTTATTATATATTTTGATGCCTATTTCAGGTATGATGCTGTATGAATTACACGCTCCAGTCATGTTCATGGCCCGCAACGAATTTTCGCTCGGCCTCATCGACAATGAGAAGTTAAAAGAAAGGCTTCAAGAGCCCATCCGTTGTCTGGAGAAAGCAGCTCAGATACTGATGAGGGAGGACCCGCACAGTCCGGAGGGAATTACTGGTCTTATTGCGAACCAATCTGTGGAGCAGCTGAGAGCTAGTATCGAGGCTTTGTAGAAATACAATAATCATGACTCGCAATGTTAAAATAATCGTGACCATTACAATTTAGCACCATGATTCTTGTATAGATATTGTACTATCATCAATCCACCCTTTTATCATGCGTAAACATAAAAGATAAAAGAATACAGAAAATTGTATCAAAACTTGTGTGGCTGATACAAGCATTATGTACCAAATCCGCATTTGTACCTACTAGATTAATTTCTTACGTTCCAGAAACTCGCGCAAAAAGACAAGTTTTCATATATACATTTTGTTTTAGTATAGAAACTAACATAGTACCTAGTTCTAACAATTACATACTTTTGTATGAGGCCCAATACTATAGCCCGTATTGGACTAGAAAGTCGATGCGGCGGCATCGCGGAGTACAAGCGACCATAGAAAATTCAAATAATTTCAATTAACGATAGGTTTAGAATAGTCGAGACTCCGTGGAGGTGTTACGCGACGCCTTGATCCAATTAAACAAGGTCTAGTATTCCGGGAGCGACACATGCCTACGTCACTGTCCAGTTGCCACTTCATTGCAACAAACACATACACATCACATCACACATCATCAGCCAATTAACGTCCACTGTTGGACAAGGCCTCCCTCATAGAGGGGTGTTGCCATAATCCCCACGCTTGGCAGGCGGCTTGGGCTTGACAAACACATACATTGGGAAACAAATCCGTAAATAATCAATAAAATAAAATGCAATAATTATCAATATAAAAAACCGATTACGTAAAAATGTCAGAACAGGGCCAAATTCGGGACCACACGGGAAGCACCAGATTTAAAATTTAAAAAAAAACATCAAAATCGGTTCACCCAGTCGAAAGTTCTGAGGAAACAAACATTTAAGAAAAATACAGTCAAATTGATAACATTCTCCTTTTTGGAAGTCAGTTAAAAAGCAATTTAATTGTCATTTTGTTTGTCCGCACAAGCGAAGCAATTCAAGTTAAATCCGAATTTAATATATCAAACTATTATTTAAATCACAACCACATAGTTTTGTCGGATTCCCACAGGTAATACACGGAGATCGGGAGTTATGATTTCATGCCACTGGTAACAATGTCGATGATGTAGGCTTGTGTCACCCACGTGACCTTTGTGTCTCGGAATGCCATATCTGGCAAAGACTACTTTATCCATATCATGCGCGACGCGAAAGTGCAACGGATCAATTTGGAATGTACAGTAAACCAGGACCAGTTGAATTTTCCACGGCACGCCGCGACGCCTCGACAGTCAGTTTTGCGCTTTAGATAACTTTTGCGGATGTTTTATGTTGTAGATGACTTTGAAAGACACTTTCGCCTCATCTCTCGTCAGTCAGTTTTACGCCTTAGATAAGTTTTGTGGATGTTTTAAGTTGTAAATCACTTTAAAAGACAATTTTGTAAGATGATCTCCTAAAATTCCTCTAACTAGTTATGAAATACATGTTTATAACATATGACATATTTTATTGTTTTATTATAAAATATTTACAGCTTTAAATAAAAATGTTGTCTATCAGAATTTAATTTTCTTAGGTTTCTTAGTCGTTTCCTGGGGGGTACTATTTGTTTTCTGTTCAATACCTTCTAAAGTATCAGTGGAATCCAGGGTTTGTAGTTTGATCGAGGTTTCTTCTTTTTGACCCGTCATCTGAAAACACAAAGAATTTTAGGTAGATTAAATTGAAAGTTACAAAGTTGGTACCACTTCGCAGTTGATCTACAAGGTCTATAATATCCACAGAGATAACATTTTGACCACCCTTTTTATCCACATACTAGCTGTGACAGAGTTAGAATGTAGATACGTTATGTCTGTCTCATTCTCGCGGGAGAAAGTGATGGGAAAAATGTATCACTGCTCCCATGGTTGGACCAGCTGGTGTTATATTTTGCATACTTAATAATAGTTGCATTATTAATTGACGGACGGCGGCGATTTAACGTTTAATGGACGTCGATTTAACTTATTATTTTACAATCTTCCTGTCATCATCAACATCATATTCCCACTGCTGAGACCCAGGCCTTCTCTCAGAGAGAGAGAGAGAATGGGCCCTATTCCACCATGCTGGCCCAGTGCATGTTGGTGAATGAAAGTCTTTGACTTTTTAAGTTAATCTTGGATATACCGGTTTCCTCATAATGTTTTCCTTTACAATGGCATTGAAACTGTACATATTTTTTCACACCACTTGGTCGACAATGTCCAATTAAATATCATGCAACCTCAAAGTAAAGTAAAGCATTATCTATGTCTGGGTGTTAATATCTATTTAAGTATGTATTTAAAATATATATGAATGTATATCAGTCTCTGGCAGCCATATTACAAGCTTTGCTTAGTTTGGGATCAGATGACCATGTGTGCAATAATGTCCCAATTTTTTTCCATTGGCCATCTTGGGGCCATATCATCTAGGACCAAAGTGCTTGGGAAGACAAACCCAACAAACTGAAACCTGATGAGGTTACGTCATTTTGTTTAGGAGTTCCTAGAGCCACCTTCTGTCTCCATCATCAGACCAACTCTCACCGAACTTACATAAGTATGTCAAATTTCAGCTCAATAGGTTGAGGATAACTGGTCTAAAATTCACTTGCAAGATTTGTTCCACACATACGAACGAACATACTAACAAGTTAAAAGCTTGTAAAAAATGCTTGTAAAGAATATCAACTTACAGTGGGGCAGTCTTTCCTCAAGTGTGTGACGTCACCACACAGCTTGCATCCTCCTCCGTTGGGATACAGGCCTTTCGGATTATCTGGACACTGCCTGGCTATGTGACCCTGAGAGCACACAATTACAGTTTTGAGCAATTTATACGAGTACAGGGCTACTAAGAAAGCTGGATCTTATACATAGTCAACAGAAGAAAAAAAATGTGCATCTCCATAAATTTTATTGTGTTTTTTTTATGATACAGCTAACTTCTTTTTAAACGACTTCCAAAAAGAAGGATGTTCGTAATTCAAGTGTTTTTTTTAAATGTTTTTTGCCTCAGAACTTTCGACTGGGTGAACCAATTTTCATGATTCTTTTTTTATTTGAAAGCTGTTGCAATTTGGTCCAGTTCTGACATTTTTATGAAGTCGGTTTTTTACATTGATAATTATTTGCAGTTTCAGGCTTGGTCCCTGTATTCATCATTATGAACATCTTTTACTATAGGATCAACTTGGAAATCATAAGCTGTTCCAGAGAAAATGGTCATTGACACTAGACAAAATGTATGGAACAGCGGATTTTTTGGCGATTTCAGAGTTGGCCCCGTAGTAATAGTTGTTCACAATGCTGAGTACAATGACCTCCTTTCGGCTTAGTACAGGGTATACCAAATCAGCATAACCTTGTATTTGTAGTAGCATACTCACAGGTTCTTTGCAAATGAAGCATGTAGCAAATCTAAACTCCTTGTCCTTCTGTACTTTACATTCAAACTGCCTGTGCTCTGTTGACCCACATTTGAAGCAGACCCCATCAGGCGCCCCCACTCCTGGTATTTTTGTTTTTAACTCTGGACAGTCTGATAAATTATGACCACCTTTTCTACAGTTATAGCATACATCTCTCTTTAACCTCGCCAAAGCTTTTTCAGCCCTCCTACGTTCTAATTTCAAGGTTCGGTTTACTTCACTTTTCGGTATGCCTTTCTTTATCATATTGCTTTTTAATTCTTCTAGTCTTTCAGCATCTTTTTTCATAATGGGAAAACCATCAAATCTGACCAATACTACTTCTTTTCCATTTATGATCAGCTGGAAGCTGTTATCGTTGATTGGTTTCCTACGAGCTGGTACTCCGTCAACTAGTTTTATATCTTTTTTTATTTTCTTTTGACGGTTATTGTTTTGTTTTTCTTTTTGCTCGGTGCTGTTATTATTTTCATTATCCTGAGTTCCATTTACGTCCCAAGGAACTTTGTGCTTTTTATTCTTCTTGTTTTTATTGTTAGTGTGATTATTTTGACTGGGTCCTTGAGTCTGAACATTATGATTATCATTTTTTAATTGACTTGTCTGTAATGATTCCTCAGACTTTTGATTTTTTTGTTTCTGTTTTTTTAATTTTTTCTTGCCTGGAGAACCTCCTTTTGCACCCTCAGTAACAGTTTCTTTCATTGACTCTGTGGCATTTGTATCATTTTGCTGATCCGAAGTACTTAGTTCATCAGGTATTTTTTTAAGTTTTTTCTTTTTCGATTTTTTGCTGGGAGTACTTAAAACATTGGTTTCGGTCATGGTTTCAGTTTGTTGTGTTTGCGGTGCAGTTTCATTTGGTTTCTTTTTCTTCTTCTTTGATGGTGGTTCCACATTGGACTCATTTGGTTTTATTTTTTCTGCGTCAGGGAAATCGCACCATGTGGCTTTCCTCTTTTGGGATTTGTGTTCTTTTAGGAAATTCTCGTAGTTCACGATACGTTGATTTTCGGCCTGAAACAATTTTGATAACCTATAATTTTCATTTACCGATTTGCTAAATCTACGTTAATTAACGAGGAGGCCACATCATACTAACCTTTTCCCTGTTCTTGGCTTCTTCAGTTTGTTTCTTTGCCTGTAACAGTTGCTCCTTCATCACTTCCCATGGAGTACCGTCTTCTGGGGCCCTCTCATTTGAAGACTTAGAGCCTTTAGCTCTTGCAAATCTCGTCATAGCACTAAGCTTTATTATAATAAATAATGATGTTTAACACTCTACGAAGATAATATATCAGAAAATTGAAAAAAATACACGTGCTGTCTATATTGCTATTGAAATAGAAGAGGGGGTAGGCATGTCGATCTTTAATCGATTAATCGGAAAATCGATTTTTTGATGTCAGAAAATCGATTTTTTAGATCGATCTGACAGAGTGGATCGATTCACCAGATCGATTCTCGAACCCTGAGAATCGGACCGATTCACGATGTTGATATTGAGATGCTAAGATAGATCGTAGAAATGCAGTGCATTCCACATAGAATCGATAATATTTCACGGGATTATCTATGGAATCGGTTTTCTAGATCGTTAAAGTATCTATATGCTGTAAAAGTTTAATTATCGAACAATAGTCTAGCAGTCTGTGCGAACTATAGTATGCGCAAATTGCGCGGCTTATTACGGTAGTTATGTTAGAAGTAACATTATCATCGCTAAGCGCGCGAACAGGTTGACAACTGTCACCATCAGAATCGCGAATAATAACCTAATAACTTCCCTAATAACCTAGAATATTCTATTATATACTTTGTTGTAATGAGAGTTATGGCACCAACGCGAAGAAAACATGTTGTATTATTTTAATTTTTGTATTTTGACTGTTAATGTGAAATAATAATGGTGGATTTTATTCGAAGTATTTGTGAACGTGTATTTACATGTTGTTTCCAAAACTCCATAGATGCCCTTAGTAAAGTTTCTACCACTTTATTGGGGCAGAATGACTAAAATACACAAAAAAAATAAGGGAATCTAACCTAAAAAAATCCCACTTCTGTGCTAAACTACGTAAGACGAGGCAGTATGGCCTCAATGGCTTTAGCATACCAAGTTATAAGCCCAAAAACAAAAACGTATCCGGAATGTATAATAATTTTATTATACTTTATGGTGTTCTGTGAACAGTACCCTTAGTACAAGATTTGACAGTTTTCGAAAACTTTTTTCGTTTCCGTATTGTCCCATACATTTTAGTAAAGCGCCTCTAGCGGAAACGCGGATGAACTAAAATCGGTAGTAATCGGCAGTATAGGTTGCTTCACTCAAATACGAAAAATAGTTTCGAATAGCTTTCAGCCCAGCAATGTATCCATCAAAACGAAAACGAAAAAAGTTTTCGAAAACTATCAAATCTTGTACTAAGGGTACTGTGTACATTACATTTGTTTTGTGATATATTTGCTCTGTATTTATAAGTAAAAAAGTGAGCTAAAGCATGTTTCCAGCAGGTGACCATTTAATTATTAACTTCTCTATTATTAAATCGTAATATAATTTTTAACCGACTTCCAAAAAGGAGGAGGTATGCATTATGTATATTTAAGTATATATATTTTGTATCTTGATCGATATTTTTGTTTCACCGAAAACTAGTAATTGTTCTTGCAATTAATACTTATTCAATTTAAAAATCGTTTTCTATATCGATTCGATCTATTCTGCTGCAAATTAAAATAAAAATCTTTTTAAATTGAATAGTAGGCATACATTTGTCCTCGAGAATCTAACCAAATAGAAGATCGAATCGATTAAAAAAATTAAAAAAATAACTTTTTTTGTTGGAAAATCGAATCGATTAATCGAAGATCGATCTTCCAGGGGCCGATTTAATCGAGAATCGATTCAGTGGACTTCGATTCGAATCGATTCGAAAATCGATTTTTTTCAGGAAGAATCGACATGCCTAAGAGGGGGGGCAGGGGGGTGTTGCGGGGCGGGCAGGGGAGCGCACTGGCAGGGATACCTTTTTTGACATTGACTGCTTAAAAGGATATGACAGTCCGTTTTTTTAAGCATAACAAAAAAGACAATGTAAACAAAATTACATTTAGTCTTTGTGCCCGGCTACGGCCTGTCGTTTTTTAACCGGCTTCCAAAAAAGAGGAGGTTATCAATTCGACTGTATTTTTGATCGTATAATTAGTTTGGATGGTCTGGATTTGCCCAAAATTTGCCCCCTCCTTTCCTTGTTCGTCCAACTCGTCCATCTGATAACATTTTGATCATCTCGATTGCAGTCGTGTGCAGCTCAAATCTCCATATTGAAATGTGCGATTGTATTTGTAGAACTATTAAGAATTTGTTAAATCATATTTTTTTTAGTAGCGTTCTTCGTAGTAAATCATCCTTTTATCCTACCATCATCGCTAAAATGTAAAGTTCCACTTCCATAAAAAAATTAGGAATTTACATTTACATTTACACCCATTACACATTTCTTTTGTTCTCTCATTCCCAAACAAAAAAGTCATTTTTACATTTGCTAATTTCATTCAATCTAATAATATCCGTCTTAGTTTTTCCATTTGTTATTTAATAGTGTCATCAACCACTAACCAGGATTAACTCGTATAAACATTCTCACTATCTATATATTATCAATGATCTCCAGCCCTCACATGGCAGACTTTTTTCGATACTAGCTCGATTTTAAGGCAGATCCAAGGATATTATTTTTATAAAACTTAAACAATGCAAATACACAAATGTCATAATCCTCACTGAATAAAAAAAAAAAATTGTCAACAACATAACATGTACTCTGATCTATGACAGTGACACATAACAATTAACATGCATGTTTTTGGTTAAAAGGTAAAAAGTTCGCAAATATTTTGTGAAAAACTAAATATATATTATGCTATGTTGTGAGAAATGTAAACGAAGCTAATAAACTTAGCGATTGTACCAAGAATATAAAATATTTGATTGGTGACCGTAGAGGCTACAAGGTCCCGAGATATAGTAAGTTTTAATAAATAAAAATAATAACTATTCTTTACACCCATAGGTATTAAAATTTTCTTGGTTAGTTTATTTTTTTTGCTAGATTTGCTAGACCTCAGACCTATGAGAGATGTTATGGCAATTGTGCATTATCTAAAAGTGCATAATATAATAAGTCAAAGTTATGAAAACCAGTACTAAGTGACCTTGCCCTTCGTGAGCATCATACAACATACAATAACAGTTGACCAACATCTTAGGTCATCGCAGAACAGATGGCCGATGGGGCCGAAAGGTTCTCGAGTGGAGACCGCGGACCGGTAAGCGCAGCGTAGGTCGTCCTCCCACAGGATGGACAGACAACCTAAAAGAGACCGCAGGAAAACGCTGTATGCAGGCCACTTCCAACCGGTCCTTTTGGAAATCGATGGGGGAGGCTTATGTCCAGCAGTGGACGTCCTATGGCTGAAATGGTGATGATGAACATCTTAGGTGGGTTGCAGCTGATGGCATTAATCTTAGACACAATTTAGTCGCTGTGCAACCATACCGGTAGTTGGACTTATAATAGCACTTTGCCTGTGACTTCATCTGCACAGGTAGCCTATGTCATTCATAAAACTGGACAAATACGAGTAGATTCCTTTGGACGGAACCCTCAGAGCCCAAAAACAAAATTGAAATATTGAAAGACAAAATTAACTTTGTAGTAGACAATAATATTCTATCATACATACTAACTACAAAATGTAAGTTTTTAATCGCAAGACTTTTTTTTTAATATGATATAACTTCAAATTCACGACTTTCGGGTTTTTCGTTTATTTGTGCTGTGAGACCTTGCCACTAGCCAAATTTCATGATTCTAGGTCATCGAGAAGTATCCTATAGGTTTTTATTCTCCTGTGAAATTGCGAAATATGCGAAAATATATCATATCTTTCATGGACCCAGGTATGTCCTAAAACTGCGACCAGAACCACCGGAGGATGGGCAGCAGTGTCCTTATAGTACACGGTGAACGTACTGCGATCTCCAAGCCGCCTGCCAAGCGAGGGGATTATGGCAACACCCCTCTCTATGAGGGAGGCCTTGTCCAACAGTGGACGTTAATTGGCTGATGATGTGTACGAGTATGTGTGATATCATATCTTTTGATCGCGTTAACTTACACGTTAGAATTTTTCACAGCTGCAAGAGATCGTAGACCTGAGTATTTGATATAAATTTCAACTAGGTGAGTTTCTCAGAAAAAGGGTCTTAACCGACAGACTCATAACAAAGTGACCCTATAAAGGTTCCGTGTATTCCTTTTGAGGTACGGAACCCTAAAAAGTTATTCTATTCATTCATTAATAGTATAGCTTTCTGTAAGTAAAAGTATTTTAAGATTCAGATCATGATTCTAAAGGTTCATTTTTGGGTGGTGATGAGTAATGATAGAGCTCTCTTTGTACAGTAGCTAACTTGATGTTAGTTTTTTTGCATATGCCCCGAATTTTTGATAAATTAACGACACACAGCTTTTGGCCCACCCTGTATGAATTTAGTATATTTCTACTTCAAACACGATGTTCATTAGAGATTCATGTAAGAACAGATTTGTCATAATTACAATGTCAAATAATCTGTAAATTATAGTTTTTTTACAAGCTTCTATTTAGTTTCACCTGTCCCGGTGTCTGTCTGCCTGTAATCAAATCTCGCAAGTTAAATTTGACCCAGTTTCCAGTTTAATTACAATACAATATTATGGTGACTGACCTGATTTGATGATGGTGACCGCGAACAACGGCATGCCTCGATGGATAATAGTAGACTGGCACGGTTTGGGCTTATTTCAATCAGCACACCGTTCCGATCACTAATTTCATAAAAGCTTGGTTTGAAAACGATATTTCAATAAATAACTTGTTTTTTATAATATCATTTAATGAAAATAATTATGTTATATATTTGTTGATAGGGTGTGATCATAACATTGTTTGCTTACTTGGTACAAAGCAATTCTTATTACATTTTACAAATCAATATAAGGCAAAAATATTCCAAAATTAAATAAGTATAATAAAGATCCAATAACATGAAAACATAGATACACAAGAATCAAGCATATTTAAAAGTTATAGAAAATTTAAATTACTTTTGAAGAATCAAGCAATTCAAAATATGCGCATTCTAATTGGTTTTTGATTATATTTTAATAAAAAAAAATGTGTATGGCATATTTAATATAAGTAGTATCTACAATACAATGTCTACATGATCGCTATAGCTGCACCTTTCGCGGCATCGCCTCCACATGTGAATTCCAATGGAAGACTGTAGTAATGTTCTACAGCCCTTTGCAATACGGCGTTCCTTGATAAACCAGAACCATTGCCAACTATCCTTTTTATATTTGCATTGCGCAATATCTCTTTTGGCATCATGGAATGCAAATTATCAATCAAACTATCACAAAGAGATCTAAATACTTGACCTAAATGGATATTGGAAAGGTCAATATTTTCCACAGACGCTTTTGCCATCGGAGCAAGTCTTTCGCCTAATAGTTGAGGGCACATTTTCATAGTCGACGTTTCTTTGGTATTCATCCCGAGTGTAATAAGTTTTTCCCATACTTTTGACTGAGGAATAGGAAAACCAAATTCAAGCATCCACTGTTGCAGCATCTTAACAAAAGTAGCTAGCACGTTGCCTCCGTTAAGAGACGCGGCTACGACCAAGTATGAATTGTTGAAATAGGGTATGTGTTCCACGGTACTGCACCCTAAATCTGCAATACTATTGACGACAAATGCTAGTTGTGCGGATGTTGAAATGTTGAGGACAGCGTCTTGATCACTCTCAAGAGTAGCTATAATAGAACACTGAAGATCACCCATCGCCACGCTGACTGGAGTTCCAGTAGGAATTCCATTCCAGGCTGAGTTTAATTTCCCGGCAAAATTACCACTTTTCATGATATTTGGCAATAAACTAATTGGAAAGTCAACCGTTTTCAAAATATCATAGTTCCATTCATTTTTTTCGGTGTTGAAGTACCCCCAACTTGTAGCGTTTTGATCTGACATTACAGGCGTCTCTAAATCACATAGCATTGCTACTATAAAATCTTGAACTGTTCCGGAATAATCAAAGTTCTTTAGCTTTTCTGGCTTGTGTTTTAGCATCCATAAAAGCGTTGCGCAGCCATAACCCGAGTAGCATTTTAGATGTGAATCTGGTTCTGGTAATGTTTCTAAAAACTCAGGCTTACATCTGGTATCTTGCCATGTATACAAGGCAGACATTTTCTCTCG
Source organism: Agriopis leucophaearia (assembly GCA_949125355.1). Lineage (NCBI taxonomy): Eukaryota > Metazoa > Arthropoda > Insecta > Lepidoptera > Geometridae > Agriopis > Agriopis leucophaearia. The sequence continues at coordinate 4,663,491 of OX421276.1, read as the reverse complement.
TATTGCTTCGAAACGTATAACAACTCCATCCTTCTCAACTTTATCCCAGGCTCTGAAAAAAATTGTTTGATAAGTAAAAATAGCTATAAAATAAATGAGTCTTACTTGAGGATGATTGAAATATTTGCTATTGTTAGTTTTTACACAAATTCGTCGATTCCTATCCTTATTGAAAACAAAACTATCATTTTTAGGTTTCCGCACCCAAGGGTGTAACGGGACCCTATTACTAAGCCTACGATGTCTGTCTATCTGTCTGTATGTCCTACCTTTTAATGGATGTATTTTTCTAACCGTAATAGATAATATAGCCAATTGATATTTTCACAGAATATGTTACGGCGGATGAAAAAAATAGAACCCTTAAAAAAATTTTTTTTACTTATTTTTGTATTTGCTCTAGTGTAAATACGGTAATACGTACAAGCTTCTAACTTGGCATGATTATAGTACACCCACGAAAGTAAAACAACTATTTATAATAAATACTGGCCAAGTGCGAGTCAGTGACAAATTTCTGTTCGCCACCAGTTCACGTACGATCAGCCGTGCGCGGTCGGTACTTGGATGGGTGACCGCCTGGGCGTGATCAACCGATGTCTTTTTGCACTACTTTTTTAAAACTTTTGTACTTAACAATTTAGTAAGCTTATAGATTTCTAAATTGTCCAAAGTATCCGAAGAATTAATTTTATGTTAATTGGGGGCCATAAGCTTTAATTGAAATCATGATATTTCTTTGAGAAATAAACCAAATAAAAAAGATCCAGCAGTTCTCAAGTAATGTACTAACGAACAGCATTAAATTTTTATAAATAAATAGCTGCGAATTACTCCTTATAACATCAGCTATCTACCAGTGAAAGTCCCATCAAAATCGGTCCCGCCGTTTTGGAGCGCATAGGGAACATAGTACAAACATAAATAAAACTATTTTTATTTCTATATGTAGGTATATATATATATATTTTCTTGTTGACATTTTGCATAGCTGCAAACAACCTACATAAGTTTTCATTAGTAGTGTTAGTTATTATTTTTCTTTAGTTACTTTTTATTTTATTTTTTTGTTCGTATTTTTTTTTGGGACATATATAGCATTCTACATGGCAGTCCCATTGTATATTCTAATCTAAATTTATTTAGTTACTTACTTATTTTTCCACAAAACTACTCCGTGCATTTGTCCGCATACTCCAATTTTTGTGACATGCCGCAAAACATCTCTTGGAAGACGAGAAACACAGTAGTGTACTGCCGACACTATTTTTGGTACATCCTGCTTGTTCCCCTCTATTCCTTGATCACTTGGTATGTTAGCGGCGGTATCTTTGCTCTGTTTGGCCACCAATTCTTTACTATCAGGATCATAAACGCACAACTTCACTGAAGTAGTTCCTATGTCCATTCCCAAAATGTATTGCTTGGCAGACATTTTTCTTTATTATTAAATTGTCTCGTTTGCGCAAAAAACACGAACTAGTCACGTACTCCTCTGTTTTAAATTAAAAAATTGGCGCTGGTCGCGTTGTCGAGCCAATTGAGTAGGTATTGAGTCTGCGTCGGCGGTCCAATGACTGCGGTTACTTTAGTAGTCAAGTAGTTAGATACCTACATTCACACTGGCCTCGAATCGCCTTACGTAAAGGTGGGGAGATATTATGTACTACGTTCATGTTTGTGTTTTTTTATCTCATCGTATTTATGTTCGGTGTATTTATCTTGCACTTCACCAATTCACTGAGTTACAACTAATAAATAACTTCTGTTGATATCAGTTCGGAGATAACACAGCATTTTAGTTTAAGTGAAAGAAAAATCATGTGGGAGTTTGTGTAAACAGTTTCTCGGTTTTAGCCGCGTTTAAAAACACAGCTGTACAATCAAAACATAGAAACCACGAGACGTGCAAAACCTTTAATCTAAGCGGTAAAAAAAATCAATTGTATTATACGCCAAAGTTAGAAAAGCACTGCATTGCGAAAAAGATTCAGCCGGATTATGTCAAACAAATGTGTTGAGAGCGCAGCGTCGCGTCGGTCGTCGCTCTCCTTTGCCTTTAGATATGTCGTAGCATGAGATATTACTAGTTATTAATAGCTAAAACCGCGCCTGATATTTCAAGCAATTTCAATGGTATGCAGATTCACTGATTTCATTCTATTTTTGTACTCTGCATGCCAAACTTACTAATAAATAATAGCAAACAGCGTATCGAGACACGCATATCATAGGGTTCCGTTATAATAGATAGGTAGAAAGTTTCCGTCACACACTAGGTAAAGCTACTATGTAGGTTTCCATACCGCATAGCTTTGAAATCATTACACTTTTCGCAATAGCGTTTCGAAGGAAGCTCTGTGGGCTTTTAGAGATGTATCACTATCATCCTGGCATAAAATATTTTTTATGCTTTAGCCATAAAGCAAACTACTTGGAAAACAAAGAACCTTTAATAAGATCATTGTATGAAAAATTCAATTACCTACCTTTGAGCTAGACTAGAACGTCTTGAATTTATTATATTTGATCGCTATATCTTTATATTGTCAACTTTCTACCTTTCCTTAAAACCTTGACTTTTTCGTTAAATGATCTTAGCAAATAATGAATCTCTATAGTACCAAGTATTTTTATTATACCATTTTTTTATTTTTTTGTACTGGGCAAGTGCCTTTATTAAATAAACAAAATACAAGCTTACTAACACTCAAAAAAAACAGTTAGACTGTCCATAGACCGTTGAAGGTCTAAAGACAATCCAAATGCTCAAGCCCACTATCAGTTGGCAGCGTACCCAGCATGCTGGCGGCATTACCACGTTGAATGGCAATGCTTATACGTTGAGCCAGATACACGCCAGCATTTTGGTCACGCGTCGCATTAACCAGGCGCTCTGAAAGATTTTAGATACTTAAATAAAATATGTCATGTCAGGATACATTTCTGAAATTTCACTAAGTCAGCCTGAGCTTCTAGCTTCGTTCGTTTGAATTTTTCTATACCCGTCTATCATATTGAACTATATCTGACATTGTGTTGTGACTAAGTATTTATATAATAATGTGTATTGTATGTGTATTCTTTGCAGAAACATGGACAAAAATGAAAGAGCAAATAAGGCTTCTGAGGTCGAGACAAAAACTGCAATGCGTAAAAAACGAAAAATTCGAAACCTGGACACAGTTAAAAATGAGACGCCCGTTTCACAGTCTTCTAATGAAGTAAACATAGAGGAATCGAATTTAATTGAAGAAGGTAAAAAAACTAAAACAAAGAAACCAAAAACGAGAAAAGGAACCGAAAGTTCACACACTACAAATAAGAAAATCAAATTTGATTACGACGATTCAGGTGAAGTATTGCAAAAACCGAATAAAACTAAAAAGAAAAAATTCAATGATGAAGAAGCCGAAATTAAAGAAGAAGACATTGATAAATTTTGTGAAGAATTAGACGAGGAAGATAATAAGCAATATGAAAACTGGGTTAAATTATTTGAAACAAATTTCAGATCAAAAAAAAATAACACTTGACCTATTAAACATAACAAAAAATATATATAAGGGGTTACTCAGAAAAAAAAATTCTGCTGTTCTATATTCATTTTGTCGGGAGTTTATGTTTATTTTTAATTGAACTGCAAACATTTTTTTCGTGAAATTCGAAAAGTCGTAGAACAAAAATTGTTTGATTTTTTGTACTGAGGTCGCCCTAAAGAGGATGCTATGATATAAGTATTATACACTGTTTTAAACTATCATGGTTGTTCACTAAAGTTAAATGATTATTTACGGGATATTTACCGTGGTAAGGTTGTGGAAGGAGCTCCCGATATGTCTTCCCGTGAACATGGTGCATGTAACTGCGCGGAAATATCGGGAGCTCCTTCCACAACTTTACCACGGTAAATATCCCGTAAATAATCATTTAACCTTTATATGTATTATATTTCTGATTCTGTTATTTTAATTTCATCTCGCAGCATTAACGTTGTAAAAAGTATCGTAAGTTCTTTAAGAGACGCGTAATACATGTTTTTTAAGATATGGAATGATGGTCTACTTTTTAAACGACATTAAAAAAAGAGGGACGTCTTAATTATGTTGTATTTTTTTGGTATTTGCTACCTCGGAACTCTCGTAATTTATAAACCGATTTGGAATATCCTTTTTTAAGGATATATTTTCATATTAGTTCCATAGCAACTTCATCGAAACTGGCTGGTTTTTTTTCTTTAGAGAATATTGTGTAGCAAGTCCCAAACTATTAATGGTCTGTGTCGTCCCACGTCTTGTGCATTTACCAGCATCGATTAAGTATGTATTAAAATATTTTCAAGTTATAGTTTTTGTACATAAAATATCAGTCGAAAATCAAGTCTTGAGAAAATAATACGATGAAGGACGACTTTTTTACACTTTTGGCGCCAAAATTCAGAAACTCGGAACTTTGAAAAAAAAAATTGGTAATCGGCTTGAAGTGTTTATTAAAGAAGACTATTTCAGAGGCAATTTTTTCCGGATCACCTACAGGAATTGGACCAAAATCTACATATTAGTCCACTAGATTTGCCTTAAATTCGAGCTAGTACCAAAACACACACACCGTCGCTTACCATCAGGCGTGTTGGTGGCTAAACGTAGACATCAAACATACTTTAAAAAAAAAACACGAAATACGGAAAACCACGTAATAAGTAAGGTCCACATTCCGTGGAAAAAAGTATGCGAATCGCAAATGCGTCAATCGCGCAAAGCCAAAACCCCAATCAATAGGGAAAAAGAAATCACAGAATGGCGGGTTTTGGCGTCAACGTGGGAAAAAACCATAGACCTAAAAAAAAATGCTACGGAAAAAACATCGCATCTTTATATTAGGTATATTCCTAAACTTGTACACTTACGAGTGTTAATAATAAGTATTAATTAATACTCGTAAGTACACAAGTTTACCTAATACACATCTATGTGTAATAGATGTATTATTTTTCATTAATTAAGTGGATGTGCTCGAGTGTGGATAAGTGATATAATGAGGTGAAACTTGTTTTTTCATCTCGATTCCAAAAGAAGGGTGTCTCGTAATGTCTCCACTACTTTACTGGGGCAATAGCAATACTACTCTTATGACAGTAAAATAAGGCGTATGGCCTTAATAGATTTAGCCTGCTCAGCTATGTACGAAAAAAAAAACAATGACAGGTTTCAGAACGAGCTGTCAATGTCATTCAATGTTTATTTTACCTTGATATTTCCCAACTCCTGAGATATATATATTTTTTCCTCTCAGAATTTATTTACGTGTTCTGTCGTCTGCAGTACAGTTAATTTTCGCTCGCTTTCGCAGAGCACGAGCGGAGAGAACTGGCGAATCATTTCTCTGCGAAAGCGAAAACAAGAGGCATTTCTAAATCAAATCAACCAAAACATTGTACCGTACATACCGGTTTGAATTTTGAAGTCGTGTTACTAAAACAGTGCAAACCAGGACAGGAGATATTTAAAAACCTGTAATATCCTTCTTTAATCTAGCAGAGGATACTTAGAATAGAACTTCTAAGTATATTTATTATAGAACGGAAATGGAATCCGCTAGAAAGTCGGTCGATGTAGACGTACCCGCAGACGAAGGAAACCTCCTTGAGCAGCCGAAAGAGAGGTTAATATCAACGCGAAGCCCTTTAATGAAAGTTCGGACTTATGTGGTGGCTTTGCGGCCGTGGTCCCTGAGCGCGAGCCTCCTGCCAACATTGCTTGGCGCTGCACTCGCATATCGGTTGCCGGGAGACAGTGGCTTTAGCTGGTGCACACTACTACTCACGCTGTGCACTGTCATACCAGTACATGGCGCTGGAAACGTCGTCAACACCTACTTCGATTTCGTCAAAGGCATTGACAACCGTAAATCTGATGACAGAACTCTCGTGGACCACATCCTTAGTGTTGATGAAGTAGTTTCCCTTGGTGCTATTCTTTACTTGGCCGGTTGTGCATTTTTTGTTCCATTAGTTATACTATCACCTGCGCGAATGGAACACCTGGCGCTGGTTTACTTTGGAGGATTGTCATCATCATTTTTATATACTGGTGGAATCGGTTTGAAGTATATAGCTTTAGGAGATATTTTAGTTCTAGTTATATTTGGACCTGTGTCTGTTGTGTTTGCTTTTCTAGCACAGACGGGTAGAGTGGATTGGCCGATTATTTACTATGCTATACCGCTGGCTTTGAATACAGAGGCTATTCTACACAGCAACAATACTAGAGACTTGGAAACAGATTGTAAGGCTGAAATAGTCACATTGGCCATCTTGGTAGGGAGGACAGCTTCTTACTTATTGTATGCGTTTTTACTTTTTATTCCCTACATTATGTTCGTAGTTGCATCTGTAAGGTGTTCGTTTTGGTTCTTATTGCCAATGTTGACTCTTCCGAGGGCATTTGAAATAGAAAGGCGGTTCAGAAGTCCTGATACAATGAGATATGTGCCTCGGCAAACGGCTAGGCTTAATTTTTATTTTGGAATGTTATACATGATATCTTGTTTGTTTGCATCCCGCCTACCATTTTTACTTAGATAATACTATATTTCATAGTTCAATTTTAGACATTTGCAAAATATTTATTTATTTATTATTTGATGTAGGTACTTAAAATCTTATGAAATGTGGCCTTTATTGCTACTTTATTTTAAGCAATAATTATAGGTATTGTATTAATTGAAATTATGAATATTGGTTTGATTAAATGAATTACCAGTCACTGAATTTCTATGACCTAAATAATTATTTATGGACAGGCAATTTCTTTTTGTATTTTTTGTTAAGGGAAAGTGCCTTTATAAACTGAACTAAATCACTTAGCCTGCTATACAAAAAACAGTTGGATTACCCATAGACCATTGAAGGTCTGAAGATAATCCAAATGCTCAAGCCACTACTAGTTACCCGGTATTTTGGCAGCATTACGACAGTCGACACTGAATAGGTATATAACAGGTAATACATTGACCCAGTAAAAAGCCAGCATCTAGGCGTTTTGTATATGTTATAGAGTATGAGATATAAGCAAGGTTCATAAAAACTGTGGTTGCTGATAGTATCTCTATTCATACAAATGCAAAGAACTTCTTGTGTTGCTTCAACACCACAAAGAAGATGCAAATACCTACTATCTCGAATATTGCAAAACTTGTTCACTTAACCTTGTACTATTATTTATTCTGTCACTTAACTACCTCTTAGCGACTTAGTCATAACGCGACGCGATATCGATTCCACTATCAGTCCACGCAAACAATATTCCACAGATTTAGACGTTCATGCAAAACTCAACTCGCTCTGACAAGCTCTAAGGTCGATCAATCATTTACAAGCACGCAATCATGCTCTGCCTGAATTAAACTGTGCTTTATTATAATGCAATAAACCACAGTTTAGTTTGCGATGACTGAAAGTCAAATCAATAACGCCTGGCCCCCTTAGTGTGAGTTTAAGGTTGAGTTGAGTTTGTTCAAGTATTATTGCTCTAACAGCTGCATTTTTTTTCCTATATGGTCCCACTGCTGGGAAAAGGTCTCCCCAATTTTTGCAATAGTAATAACATTGTATAAAGCTCAATGAAAACCATGAATTCTAATCACTTTCACAAGGGGTTTTGAATGCAAGGCTGTAGAGCAGGTATTTCAGTGATTTGAAGAAAAAAAATTATTCAATTTTTTACATTATTGCAGCTGTCAGAGCAAATAATCGAATGGAAATAGTGTAGGTACTACTTAGTTATTATATGTTTCTGTAAAATTGTAATTATGTTTAAAGAATGTATATGTGCCTCCTGTGGTCACTGTAACAAAATATCAGGAATTATTATGTACTAGTATAGCTAGCATGCGCACAGCGACAAAATCTTGTCCTCACTATGTAGAGCGAGAACCAGACAAGGTGCCTACGGTTTTATGTACGCCTGTCGCGCTTTGGCACGATAAAAAGAGTCGACAAAACTTTGTCGCGGCGCACATGCTAGCCTGGCTTAGTAGTCTGTTTGGATGTACCACTACATCACAAATGTTTTTTAAATTGCTTTTTATCAAAAAGTAGGCAGTCTCTTGAATTTTAGTTTAAGTATTTATTTTTAAATTGAAACATCCATACTCGGTCCAAGATCTTTTTTTGCTCATGACAGCTGCAGTTGATTGTGAAGCTGAATGAAAATTTAAGTTATTGATAACTTTTGCTGGGTTAAATGTACGATTGCACCAATATTCTACACTTATTGTGCATCTAATAAATATTATAAAGGCGAAAGTTTGTAAGTATGGATGTATGGATGTTTGTTACTCTTTCACGTAAAAACTACTGAATGGATTTGGATGAAATTTGAAATATACATTGCTTATGTCCTGGATTAACACATAGGCTACTTTTCATCATCATCATCACCGATTTTCATCACCACGCGGGTGAAACCGCGGGGCGCAGCTAGTTATTTTATATAGGTAAAAATAGGTACCGTTCGCTGACGTTTAGACCATGTTACAATGGCCATGGTCACGAACTGACTCAACATGTTTCCATTAAAAAAGTAAACATTTAAAACAATGTGTTCAAATCGCGAAAGTTTAACTTTTGTTTTCATTTAGTTTTTGGATTGTAGCAGCTGTCAAAAATTAAAATAAAATTGTACTGAGTACAATATATATATACAAGGGTTAATGCAATGGTTATATGGTTGTAAAATATCATGTTATGAATTAATTTTATTTATCTAGACCTTTTTATGAATATAAAAACAAGATTAAAGCAAAAACACAACTTATAGTTCTTTACTTTTATTGACATCAACATAAATGACCTCTAGCATATAATATCCAATATAAAGTTAAATTACACATCAAATTATTATACAAGTGAGACCAACGTTAATTTTAAAGAAATGGATTTGATTTTGGGAATGACTGTCCTATGATACCATGTTTTATAGAATTGGCAGTGATAAGAAATATGTTCTGTTGTTTCATAATTATACTTACATTGAGATTATTATACTGTTTTATATTGTGTAGATGATATGAAATCCATTTCAAAATGTTACCTAACGATTAAGGAACATAATCACATTGACAGAGATACATCATATAAAATAATGTTATCTAACAAAATAACTAAACATAATATCACTATATGCAAGTAGTAAATTAAGGCGAGGTTTTCCCACTTTTAAGCAACGCTTATTACTAAATATGACCATAAGGCTTAAATTATATTGTATTAAAGTCTCATTTAGTGGAGCAAAACCATGGCGCTTACACATTCGTGTGTTTCGTTACTTCTATTTTTGACGTTTTTCTTATTTATTTCGAAAAGTATAGTTATGATGTAAAATGTACCTTTGCGGTTTCCTCCATAATTATGTAATCTGTTTATTAAGATAGCGTAGAGTACATTTAATAAATAGGTATTTGAATGAATCCAAAAAACGGAGAGAAGCGCAAATCAGTGTTACTTTTTTTTTTTCTAACGAGCGAAATGTCCTTAATTGTTTCGGTCTTTGCGGTTTTCTTGATAAAACATTTAATTTTGATATGACACAATTTTTTAAATTTTAAGCTAACCATGGAAGTAGACAAACTTAAACTAGAATGACCAAAATTGCTAAAAGTCGGAAAAGAGTGCCTTAATTGTGGATAATATTCAAATACATTTTGCTAATTAATTTTTTGCACATAAAATAACATTTCAAACTAACAATACAACCTATAGCTTTAAATATCTTTTATGCCTAAAGTATTCATTAGTTAGACTAATGTGTGACTAATAATAATGCTAAAATCGTATTTGAATGCGAATTTCGAAAATATTCTCTATAAAATGCACGAAGATAACAATATGCCACACTAAAGTTCTTAGATACGTGTCTGTGCATGTTGATTTATATATGATGAAAACATTAGTCCAAACAAGCACCTCGTAAGGAAATGTGTTGATTTAATTATATTTAGGCCTACACAAGTTACGTGATGTTATTAAGAAACATAAATGCATGTTTCAGATCACTTCGTATCAAATAAATAGGAGATAAAGGGATATTACTGTGTGGTTTCTAAGCTTCATTTATGATTTGTGTAAAATAATGAACACTAGTCTTTCTTGCAGTTCATTGCAAAGAAGGTGGGGCATTCATAGCACATGTGACCTCTGTCACGCAATAAAAAGGTGTGAATATCAATATTGTCTACTAAAATCGTCTTTAAAATACATGTTTCATTTGTGAAACAATCTAAAGCTACTCGTAATATACTGGGTTACGCATATACCCTGTCCTATGCTGAAAGGAGGTCATTGTACTCATCATTCTGAACAACTTTTACTATGGGACCAACCTTGAAAACGCGTTAAAAAATCATCCGTTCCATACATTTTGTCGGGTTTCAATTTTCTATGGAACAGTTGATTTGCGATTTCAGCGTTGGTCCCTTAGTAAAAGTTGTTCAGAATGATGAGTGCAATGGCCTCGTTTCGGCTCAGTGCAGGGTATGCGTAACCCTGTAGAACTCAGTGGAACATTCTCACAGACTACACATGGAATAATCTCACATTCACGCTGCGGACAATAGTCTGCCATACAGGTAGAGGCGGAAACGTCCAGCCGTTTAGTCTTTATATAACGCTGCCTATATACATCAGACTTAGTGATTGGCTTTGGAGCTTATGACGATGACGTCGATCCTTTCTTTTCGCGCTGCCATTGGGTGATCTTATCTTTGAGTTCAGATGCTGGAAATAGAAAAAATATAATTACCAATGGTAAAGTTAATTACAATAGGGTTACACGGAACCACGATACCAAGCCAATAGGAAGTCATTGTACTAATTATTTTCATCATCATTTCAGCCATAGGATGTCCACTGCTGGACATAGGCCTCCCCCATCGATTTCCAATAGGACCGTTTGGAAGCGGCCTGCATCCAGCGTTTTCCTGTGATTTCTTTAAGGTCGTCTATCCATCTTGTGGGTTGACGTGCTACGCTGCGCTTACCGGTCCGTGGTCTCCACTTATTATATCAAATATTCGGACCATTTTTGTACACACGGTTATCTGACCCCAAACTACGCAAAGCTTGTACTATGGCTGCCTATAAGACATATGTATATAAATATATTTTTAAATACATACTTAAATAGATATTAAACACCCAGATATAGAACAAACGTTCATCACATGAATATTTACTATAGGTGGGAATCGAACCCACGCCTCAAGTGCAGAAGACAGGTTCACTACCAACTAGGCTACCGGGGCAGTCAGTAATTTTGAACTTTTACTATGGCGCTAACCTTAGATCAGACAAACAAGGGAGATATGTTAACATGGCGTGGCGGATGCGATTGCATATGGCCTAAAACAGGCTCGATGACTAGTCGAACTCACCCAGCAGATGACTTTTTTTTCGCATGTGGATTATTATTTAGATCATTAGTGTGCAAGTTTCTTAGTGTGCGTAAAAATTTGTAAGCAAGCTGTACTATATATTTTTTTGCATTAAGTGGTTTAGCGGTATCATTATAAGTTATGAAAATTTAAAGTTATTTGAACACCAACGATAATAAAATTGTACTGATACATATCTACCATATTTGTCTGATCTGAGGTTCCAACCAAAAAAATCAAATTTTTTTGAGTGTGGACTTTAAATGGAACAGTCGCGAGGTCAGTGTTGTATGTACTCTTTATTGTACACACCAGTTTTATTTTACAAACAGAAAACACTTACGAGTTAGTGCCACAAGTGGCGGCCTACAGTACCATAACATTCTGTGTAATGCTATTTTTAACCGACATCCAAAAAGAAGGAGGTTCTCAATTCGACTTTTTTTTGTTACCTCGTAACTTTCGACTGGCTAACCAATTTGATGGTTTTTTTTAAAGCTGGTGCTTCCCGTGTGGTCCCATTTCAATTTGGTCCAGTTCTGACATTTTTATGAAGTCGGTTTTTTTATATTGATAATTATTATTTGTGGTTTTAATTTGAACAATTCTGGTAATAAGTTACCTGGACGCAGCTGATCTTCCGTGAGCGGTTGTCGGTTGAACGGGTCTGTGGAGCTGTTCAGCAAGTGGCGCAAGATCACAGATCGGTCCATTATCTGAAATTGAAACAGTTTTTTTTTTTTATAATAGTGTTGCGCTTGACCGCCTCACCCCAAAAGTTAAGCGATCAAAATATGGGAGCTCATCTCGTTTTCAAAAATCTTTCAGAGCGCCTGGTTAACGCGACGCGTGACCAAAATGCTGGCGTGTATTTGGCTCAACGTATAAGCATTGCTATTCAACGTAGTAATGCCGCCATCATGCTGGGTACGCTGCCAACTGATAGTGGGCTTGAGCATTTGGATTATCTATAGACCTTCAATGGTCTATGGACAGTCTAACTGTTTATGTAGTGTTAGTGTTAGCTTGTATTTTGTTTAGTTAATAAAGGCACTTGCCCGTAAAAAAAAAAACTAGTATAAAAAATACATAAAAAGTATGGGTTTTAGAATAAAATATGAAACATAAATGTCTACGAAATTCACTATTTCTAGATTGATTAATTTAGAAAAATGTTGGAATTACTGATGAACTAATGTAAATTCTTTATCGTTACAACAATATAAGATAATGGTAATAAATGCAGATATTACTTAATAGATTCTAGTCTACTTTTAGTTAGAAAATTATTTATTTTTTATTTTATTTATTTATTATATACACAAAACAAATTACAATCATACAAAACAATATCTTAAAAAAATAGGTTCAGACCTGGATTGTAATGCAAAAATATGTGCAAACTTAAAAACAAAATGAGAAGACATGGAAACCAATATGACTATTTATATTTGACTACCCCGGTGGCTCAGTTGGTAGTGAACCTAACTTCTGTGCTTGGGGGCGTGGGTTCGATTCCCATCTAGGACAAACATTTGTGTGATGAACATTTGTATTTGTTCTATGTCTGGGTGTTAATATCTATTTAAAAAATATATATGTACGTATATCAGTCTCTGGCAGCCATATTACAAGCTTTGCTTAGTTTGGGGTCAGATGACCGTGTGTGCAAAAATGTCCTAGATATTTATTTATTTATATTTTTTTATAATAATATCCACAAATTTTAAATACCTTAAAAAAAAAAAAAGAATAGTCACGAAAGCTATATAAAACAATCATACTAGTCGGATAAAATAGAGGGTAGGCATAAAACCTGTAATAATCTTAATCATAATTTATTTTCAAAATTAAAAGCACATGTGTACAATAACAATACTATAAACGAATTGAAAAACAAAAAGTGACTTGTGGAACTTCGTGTTGTAGGTGGAAAGTTAGGTTACCTTTCCCGAGGGTAGCAACACGGGGTCAGTCATGAGGGTGTCCATGAGAGGGTCGCGGAACTCCTCGGGCGCGTCTGCGTACTCGTCACTCTTCTGCTGGTTCGAAACTGTAAACAATGTTGATTACATAAACACTTCCTGCCTCTCCTCTAATTTGTATACCGTGCAGCATGTCTATTCTGCAAGCTAAGTGAACGCGCAAGTGAAGTGATAAGCTAAGTGAATGTGATGTTTTCTTGCCTATTTCTGCAGATAAATGTCAAAGCATCGAATTATAAAGGTAAAGAACTAGAGTCAAGGGTGATCACTCGACATTTTGAGATTTCTTTGTAGTAATCGACAAGAAAAATACACGTTCACTTAGCTTATCACCTCACTTGCGCGTTCACTTAGCTTGCAGAATAGACCGACAGCTCTCAAAGAACCCGATTATTTTAAGTTAACCTAGGAAATTAATAATTTATAAGGGTGACAATTAATTCAAACCCTGTAAAAAAACTTCCGCATATGCCACATTTTTTTTATCGTTCTCTCGGAACTACTTATTTTACACTCAGAAAAAATAAATAAATGGAAGCGTTATACGTACAGTTTCCCAATGACACAGTGATTTAAACTATGTTGGATTAATTTGGAAAGAAGTAAATGTATTATTATAAATTTATGCCCTCAGAGAATAAACAAAATAATTATGTTTATAAAAGGAACATGGAGTTTTCTAAACTTATTTCAATACCAACTTTGCTTTGTAATCTCAGAAAAAAAAAAACGTTATACCTACAGTTTTCCTTTTAGCACTTAAGCCGCCCCCCCCCCCCCTCGTTCATACATTCGTATACTTTTTAAGCACATCGTTTGTAGTCGTCAGTTTTTGGCAAACTTTTTTCGGTACTAGCTCGAGTTTAAAGGCAGATCCAAACTATATATTATCTAAGATTTTACAAATTTTGTAGTCTTATTTAAATTTTTAATTATTACGTAAAAATCACTATTAACCACAGAATAAGCAGCTTGAACATACCGACGATTTGATATGCGTTATCAGCGAGCGTCTTGAACCGGTCGATTTCTGAAGGGGTCTTGATGCAGGCCTTCGCGAGCCGCACCGCCGCTTCCTCGAACAACTCCTTGCGGAACGATCTCTGCAATTACAACATGATGGTAGTAGTGGTAGGACTTTCTTGCAGGGGTCCGCCTGGGGAAGTATTCCTTTGCCAGTTATTCAACCGCCAAGCAGACACTACTGTGTTCCAGATTGAAGGGCAATGTTTCCAGCGAAATTACAGGGCACACAGAGATTTGACATCTTATATCTCGGGGTGACGAGCGCAGTGCATTGCCATCCAGGGTTTTGAACTGTTGAAGTTCAAAATTCTGAGTGGCATTGAGCTTTTATGGGCAAGCGTGAAAAGCCATCAGGCGAGCGACTTCGCTCATCTCGTCACCCAGTATCATAAAAAAAAAATTAAGCTACTAATAAAGCTATGGAAATATATAGCATACTTTCCGAGTTCATAGATAGATAACTCTTTATTGTTCAAATGGACACGTTAGAACAAGTACGACAATTGTGCTAAGAATATCTTCATTGTTAGTCTGATCTTAGGGCATAATATACAAAGGATAACGTTTGTGCAAGCAGCTGGTTATTTCCTTCATAGTGAATTATGAGGAGGTATGTATGATGATAAAACCAAGCTTATTCGCGGATATTGTACCTCGTCAGCGGCGAGTGCGGCATGGAATGGTGGCGAGTCGAGATGTAGGTAGATATCGACCAGCTGGGAGAGCAGCCGCCGCGGTTCCCACCCGTACTTCTCTGGACGCTTCACCTGGAGACAAGGGAAATAAGCATAATTAGCCTTTTATTACTCCTGCAGGCCTACACCCCCGAATAGGCGATTGGTCTAACCACCATACTGGCCCAGTTAACAAGATTTTTATTTTTTATTAAGGAGTTTTTTCGATATTCGACCATGCCACTCCCATAAAGCTAATTACTTATTTAAACTATTTAAATCTAATTAATAATTATAATTTTATTTATTTCAGTGAACGTACATGCTATCTATACACAACTCTGCCAACTGTGTAGCAAATTGGGAATCGCTTGAAGTATCCACAGGGCACAACGGCCCATACGTTCCCCAAACGATCAAGGGGAATAATAAATTAAAATAATAATAAATTAATGGCCAAACGGAGATCTATTCTATGTATTTATATAAAACCACAAATAATAATAATCAATATAAAAACGACTTCATAAAAATGTCATAACTGGACCAAATTGATATGGAACCATACGGGAAGCACCAGCCTTCAAAAAAAAAGAATCATCAAAATCGGTTCATCCAGTCGAAAGTTCTGAGGTAACAAACATAAAAAAAAACAATCGAATTGAGAACCTCCTTTTTGGAAGTCGGTTATAAATGGTTTTGAAGCATAGACATCGTTTCTTTCTCTTTTTTCTTTGTAAGACAAACACAAAATTACAAAAAAAATATTATCAATAAAAAAAATTACTTAAAAATGAGTAAATATTAAATTACGTTTACTATTATTAAATCGTAATTATATCAATCATAAATTTGATGTTCGTCACTTGAAATGTTGCTAAGCGTGACACTATGTAGGATTCGCATTACAATGTTTTGCTTTCAGCCAGATTGGTGTTGAAGGTGGCTAGTGGCTGGCAGCCACAACTGTGTCTTAATGATGGAGGCTGCTCGACTTTCATCATGTGAATGACTGAGGATAAATCATCAACAGCTCTGACATATACCAGAGGAAGGTGGTAGGTATAGGTATGCATGCTCAAAAGATGCCAAAAGATGGTGTGTACCTTGAGGTTCTTGCACTTGGGTCCGCAAAGCTGCTGCAGGTTGAAGTTGAGCATGGATGCGAGCCGGTCTACCAGCTCCAGTCGCAGGAACGGCTCCTTGATCTCCACCGTCAGGTACTGCAGCATGTCCACCGTCTCTCTGGGAACATCAAGTCATGTGGTAAGGACATGCCATTCTTACCATACTTAAGTTTACTTCAAAGACTTTCTTGTTCTTACCCACTATGCATGACGTGACCCGAGCTCCAAGAAAAAAAGTGGTAAGGTATACCTCCAAATTTCTCTTCTTCGGCTTCTCGCATACCGCGCGTTCACCCAAGTTTGGAGCACTTTCAAACACGCGATCGTGCAAACACCTGCCCCCAAGAAGCATCTAGTAAAGTCCCCGCCACTGTAATAGGGCATGACTTGGACTTTACCGTGACTTCATTTGCTTGACTCTGACTTGTTTAACGTTATTTTTAATACCTTGTAAATTTGTTTATTTTTCCGACTAAAGAACTGTGTATCCATGGTCATGAAAAAAAGTGGTTACGTCTGTGTCCCTGTATGTCCTACCAACAGCTAGGAGTCAGGAGGTACCTGGCGAGTGTGAGGTAGGAGCGGCACTGTCGCTCGTCCTGCGCGAGCGCACGTGCTCTGGCTTCTTGCAGCGCCACGCCCGCAGTGCTCGTCGCCGCTAACTCCTGCGCCTCGTGGATACGCTTCAGGTACTGGAAAACCAAACGATTCGCATAGGCGTTGGTGACTGTTTACCATCAGTCTTTTGCTTGTGTGCCACTCGACACTAAAAATGTTTTGTACCAAAGCATCCAATAGCTACATATAGTCTTCTGTGCCGAGGCTGTCTACAGGAAAACAAGACCATGGAGCATGTACTATTGTATTGCAAGGCCATGGAAAAACTATAATCTTAGATCGGAGCTCCTTGAAGGAACTCGACCACAAGTCTCCAATACCACAACACCTGACAAAATAGGAGTATAACAATTTAGTTAGCAACCCAAAGGGGCTCGGCAAGTTTGGGTAGGCTGGCAGGGGTAAATACACAATACACCCCAAGCGGGATGCCAGTCCAAGTCTTAATTCCGTTTTATTACTGTTTTTTATTGTAAGATAGGCTTGCGCTTGGCCGCTAACTCGCCTGATGTTAAGCGATGACGCGGCCTACGATGGATCACGCTTGCCTAGAAGAAACCGATTCACTTTTGACTTAAATACACCCTACTTTAAATTAGAAACAGAAAACATCAAATCTACCAGCCAGGCATGTCAGCAAGTGAGGTGCTTTATGACCAGTTAGCGCCCATACATTGAGGCACCTTGTTAATTGACCTTACCACACCTGTTACCTATTCATAGGAACACTGACTAGTGTTTATTAATTCTTTTAGGCTCTAACCAGATGGAGCAATTTTGATCTTCGAGTTTCGGCAACTGGCAACTTGTTTGTGACGTTTTTCATATAATTTCAAGAAACCGCGTAGCTATTTAATTTGAGAGTTTCGGTAATCTACAAGTTTTTGATTGCCCCAATTTGTAATTCAAATTGTTAAGTTTGTACCGGTTGTCACAAGTTGCCCATTTCCTCAATCGGCAACTGTAACGCGTTCACTCCCTCCCTCCCAGTCCTCCACAGCGTCTGTCTTTAGCGCCGGTCTAGCTCTACTTATCGTAGTTTATTTAAAACTAGCCCGCGACTTCGTACGAGTATATTTTCATATAACATTTCAACCCTTTTTTCCTCCCTTAATCCGGCCCTTGCGCAAAATAACATAGCCTATACTTCAATCTGGTCATAGCTAAGCATATTCGTGAAAACTGCATTTAAATCCGTCCAGTGGTTTAGGAGATGTGGTTGGACAAACAAAGAAACGAACAGACAAAAATTCTAAAAACTGTCAACTGTCAAAACATGTTCAGCTGCTTATTTTAAGACGCCGTGTTTTTTTTTGATATCTCGCAATTACAGTTTTTTTTTATCTCTACATTTTTATTATAAGTATAGATAGCGGCAACCGTAAATTAGGTGTGACCGTTTTGTTGCTGCAACTGGCAACCGCTAACGGACTTGAAATTGAGCTACGACCAGCACTATGCTGAGTTAGGACCGATTTGTGACAGAAACCATAATTTTATTTTCCTGTTTTTAATATTCTATATAGTATTGTTTCTGTCATCAATAAATATTTTTCTTTCTTTCTTTTCTTTCTAAAAAAGACGTAGTCTTGGTGATTTTAGTCTTTTTAATTTTTAGGGTTCGGGAACGCGCACCTTCTCGCACTTGGCCTGTTTATTGTTGAGACTCACCGTTAGACATTCGTCGAGCAGGAAGGTGGTGTCGTTCATCAGCATGTTTATAAATTTCACGAACTGCCGACCCGACCGCGACTCTTTCACGATCGCCTGGAATCACATACAGGGAACTCAATACCACAGTTTACTTAACATAATTTTAACTGTCAAGTGTATTGAAAAATTGGGCTGAGAAAAAAACCTGAGCGTGAGAAAAAAACAGCGCAGTTTATGTACAGGCAGTTTCCACATGCCCTTTTCATTCCATTTCATTTCATTCCATTATAATACTGATGTGGAATCTGATAGAAGACTACCGTAGAACTGTGTACCCTAACTCGTAATCTTTGTGATTGTATAGAAAGCAGACCTTATTTTGAGACCAGCAAGGGTCAAAGTCCCGTAACTAACCTGTTTATGAATAGGCCGCTCCCACATGCCCTTCAGTATAATGCTGATGTGGAATCTGATAGTAAACTTGTCGTAGAACTCTGTGCTCTGTCCTGTGGTTTCTATGTCCGTGTAGAATTTCATTAGTGCGCTGGGTAGCACTGTTTGAGATAGAGGGTGCTCCATAAACTTTCCATAGGCATTCTGGAAAATGAAAGGTGATGGTTTATGTGCTGTTTAATTACAATTAATTTAAACGAGACCTTTGCAGCTAACGAATTAGATTTAAAATGGCAGTGAGCAATAGTAGATTTTAACAAATTTAGAACAGGTCACAACATAAGTGACGGATTGTGTACAATACATAGTAAAATATTTTGAATTGAACATTTTGAGCTAATTGGTCCATTATCATTTTTGCTCATCAAAGATACGTTTCAGACGTTTGTTGAGAAAAATAAGATATTTTTTAAAGAATAAAACCCATCCAAAGCTAGCAGAATCCAAAATGACGGTCCTCCCATCTTGTTTATAGAATAGAACCTACCTTCAACTTGAGTGGGACAGACAGGTTTACCACAAATAATACTTCGACGATCTTGGCGACGAGGTATGGGTTCTTGATGAGGTGGCTGTGGCAGACGGCGCTCAGCAGCCACGTCACCACCGGCTCCTCCACGTACTCTCCCACCATCTGCGGGGCGTATCTGGAACAAAAACAGGGCAATCGTAAGAAGGCGTAAAGGTTGACTTCTGTGCACCATGGCCGATCGCAGCCGCGCGAACCTGACACACGCGACTAATGCCCGGTTCCTATAACTTACAAACGGATCGTTCTCCTTACGATCAGTAACATTTTAGACGAGGCGTAAGTCAAAAGTGTTTCTGTATAGTACCGATACCGAGCAAGATTACCGACGCTTGGTTACGTACGGATGGGAGGGTCACTAACGGACGTTCGTAGCCGTAATGTATGAAAATGCTGGTGTAAAGTGTTTCTATTAAAAAATCATCCGTCAGTTCAACTGTCAAACATATGTCAAATTGAACATCTGCGGGTAACTTGCGTACCGGCCGATTTCGGGCGGTTTTGTGCTAGTTGTTTGACTAGTTTGGTAAATTTGCCAGTTTTTTGAAGCAAGTTTTATTAAGAACTATTATGGAAATGGAATTACTACATTTATTAACTGATTCTGATGAATCGGATTGTGACGAACCTCGTACTCGTAACTACAAAGAACGAGTGAATTATCTGTCGGTATTGGACGATTTGGAATTTAAAATAAGGTTTCGTCTGGATAAACCAGCAGTACAAGAATTACTGCATGAAATATATCCCCACCTAAGAGTGACTGAAGCCAGGTTAGTGCCCCTGAATAACAATAAATATACTATTATACATAACCTCATATGTTGTACCTACTATGGTAATATTTACGGAATCACCAGTGAACGCACATCCTATGTAGGTACTTATTAATGTTTGTTGCTTTTGTTTAAGGAATCACGGAATATCTCCAATACATCAGTTACTATTAGCTTTGAGGTTCTATGCTTTAGGAACCATGTTATTATCGGTGGCTGATTTTATAGGAGTGTCTAAAGCATCAGCTTGTCGCATTGTACGTGATGTTAGTTTCGCTATAGCACAGCTATACAAGAAATACATTTACATACATGATAACACGGAGATGGACTTTTATAAGATTGCTCGGTTTCCACGAGTGCTTGGTGCACTTGATGGCACACACATTCGAATACAATCACCAAGTAAGTAGGTACCTAGGCGTTCTCACATGTAACATTTGTATCCGAACCTTTACTGCTAAAACTGATGGTTATATCAGCCATGTGAGGACGTACCAAGTAACATAATTTAATTTATTAGAAGTAGTCGCAGTAAAGTCTATAATACATCTCTTACAACTTATATTTTTTCCAGATTCACAAATTGGAGAAGAATTCCGTAACCGCAAAGGATATTTTTCCATTAATGTACAAGCAGTATGCAATGCCAATTTGCAATTTATGAATGTTGTGGCTCGCTGGCCAGGCTCTGCTCATGATGCAACTATCTTTAATAGTTCAGAGTTGCGTGGTAAATACTTTTTATTTAATTCTAGTTTTTATCTGATTTACCTTTAATGCTATTTCACTGATTTATTCATTTTAGCGCAGTGTGAAAATGGAGTTTTTGGGAATAAATGGTTACTTGGAGACAGTGCATACCCTCAGAAAAACTACTTATTTACTCCTTTGCTAAATACAATGACACAAGGGCAGCAACTATATAATGAAGCTCAAATTCGAACTAGAAACACAATTGAAAGGTATTAATTACTGCACCTCATAGAAGTCCTTATCTTGATTTGATTGTTTGTTGTTGTTACCTACCTATAACTATTATTATATTGTTATAGATGTTTTGGAGTTTGGAAACGGAGATTTCCAGTTGTGGCATTAACTTTACGTCTGAGCCTTCCGAGGGTTAATGCAGTAATTATTGCCACAGCGGTACTGCATAACATCTGTAGGTTACAAAAGCTGGCTAATGACATATCAGAAGAAGAAATTCCATCAGAAGTTACAATTCCACCTGTGGAGGCAGTTCCTCAACTCCCTTATACTGAGACAACTAATGACATAGAAAGAGATACCTTGATTGCTGAATATTTTGAAAAGTAGGTACATACCTCAATATAATTTTATTTATTGAAAATGACTTTCGTTTGACTGCCATCTCGCCTTATGTTAAGAGATTTTGGCGTATCATCTTTGGCACTATCTTTTGGGGAACAGCTGGCACATTCCACAGTGTAGCTGTTATATATCTTTACATTAATGTATACTAGCGACCGGCTATATATAAACTTTTCATGAAAAAACTATCTAACTGATTGTGAAAACTGCATCAAAATCCATTGCGAGGTTTAGAAGTTAGCGGTTATACAGACAGACAGACGCAGAAAGTGACTATTTTATACTATGTAGAGATGTCATTGCTGGATTTATGAAGTTTGTTCCCAATGAACTTCATAACAGTTGAATGGACATAAATGAAATATGGATCAACATATTACGTTATCTAGGCAAGGTTAATACTGTTCCTGTGAGTTAACGAGTGAAACCATGGAGCAAACATAACTATTGGCAAACACGCTACTTTTAGATATATTTTACCATTATTATATTTATTTTTTGTTCACAGTTTGGAGTGAAGCCGGCCTGACACATCCTGCAGATAATGTATTTAAACTTTTAATATTACTATGTTCTAAATAGGCTTGCGGTTGACCGCTAAATCACTTGATGATAAGTGATGATGCAGTCCATGATGGACCATGCTTGCCTAGAAGAAACCGATTCACTCGTAACCTGAACACACCTAGATTGTTACTATCGGGGAACACCCATTCAGGAAGCATATTCCAGTCTAGTAATTTGTACAATAACTTGGTAGGATCCAAAATATCATTCATATTTCATTTTGTGTACAGATGCAGATATTTATTGGTAAATTATAAAATACTGTACTTGTTGTAAGTAGTTAAGAGTAATTTAAGTTTTTAGATATAGTTTTTATTTTGTTTAATGGACTGTGTTTAATAAAATGTTTTGAGCAATTTAGTGTGTAAATCTTTTTGGTCCCAGTATATTTTTCATATACATGTAAGAGTTATAATGGTTGGTATTTATTTCTAAAATAACCCTTCACACAACTAATATTTTAAATATGAAAATTTGTCACTAAACATAACCAGAAAAGGTGAACCAATTCAATTTGTCAATTTCCTGGATTACATACAATATTTAATTCAAAAAATCTTTCCTTTATAATACGTGAAACCATGAGATGCTACTAATTGTATCACTTAGGTATATAAAAAATGAGCTCGTGGTCACTAGGTTTGACTCTGTCAATAAAGAAAACGAGATGTAATTATTAAAATATCATATTTTTGTAATCTTTGGTAGTTCCTTTGGTACATTCATAATATAGTGGTTTAATACATAATCAATGCAGGGTGCTGCTAATTAATATTTTCCTTATTTTCTAGTTGTTTTTTTAAGATTAATATTTCTAGTTCTGCTTTTTCTGTCATTTTAACAAAATAGTTAGCTATAGCTAAATTTTTCTGCAGGTGACCATCATCATTAGTCTTCTTTCTGCCTGAAATAAAACAAAATGCTTAGTTTTTGCAGTTGAAGATCTACCTATATTGTTAGCAGTATTTATTTTGATTATTACCCTTGTTTTGCAAGGATTTTGACATGGTTGGCATCCCATATAAAAAAGTTCCCCTTGAATGCTCTGCGTTTTCAGGTGTAGAGAAATTGATTTTTCTCTTTTTTGCTGAAACAAAAGAAAAAAAATAGGTACAAAGGAAATCACATCACATTAATTAAAAGTAAGTTTGCTCCCACTACAATAGGTTATTCGGTGGCCGTCTCCAGTACTGGGATTAAAAAAGCTATTTGGCACAGTGCAAGTCACCAGGCCAGATGGCTCTTGGTTTTATCTGGCCCGGTGACAGTTCTTTGTTTCCTGTGTTGTTAATATTCAGGATACTGCGGAGGGAGACCACGTAGTACCCTGAATTATTATAGGACACATTTTAAACAGAAAAAATATATTCAGTTCCTATCATATTGCAGCCTGCTACTGTACTGCTAGTTACACTAATATTATAAATGTAAAAGTTTGTGTGTTTGTCCCCATAACTCGGGGCTGGCAGAAAGCATTTGAATGAAATTTGGTACAGAGATAGCTTGGACTATGTGTGAAATCAACTGAGTTATTACCTTCACTTCGTTCTGGATGCAACTCTTTTTCAGGCTCCTGTGGTAGTGCAGGTGTAGTTATTAAATCAAACTCCTGAGAATCGATGTCCTCTTCAACAACCATCAATGTGTTGTTTGTGTCATCCTCGGGAAAAAAATCTCCACCAATGCCGTCTCCACCAAATGGGACTGCAAAGCCAGTGCAAGTCGATCCCATCATACTGGCCACTTTGTCCAGCATTTCATCTGGTGGAATATAGTCAGGTTTGCCACCTCCAGTCTGCATGAAATAAAAATATGATCAATGTTAAATCAATTAAAGTACCTATAGACAATATACTGTTGTAAAAGTGCCTTAGGTGCCTGTCTATCCAACCAAACAGAACTATGTTTACTGAACAATAACTCCACTATAAACAATAACTATTATTGTGAAATGTATTCATTACCTTCACCATATTCAATCTTGTGATTTGTGATCGTTTTCTTGCAGCTTTTTTCAAATTGTCCCATTTTAACTTTAATTGTACTTTTGTCCGGGGGATACTGCCGCATTTTGAATTATATGAGTCCGTTAGTTTGACCCAGGCTTCTTCTTTTAATTTATTGTTGGAGGCATTCGTTTCCTTGCTGGTAACTGTCGGGAAATTTTCAACTAAATTTACGAATAACATTACTTCATCTTTAGACATTGGCTTCTTGAAGTTTTTGATCTGCTGCAAATTAATAATAAAAAAGATTATTATGACATGTAGGTAAAATGTTTCATTCAATAAAATATAACGCCTTTATTATAGATGAATGTATTGTACTCATAAAAATATAAACAAAATCAGAAGAAATTTGAATAGGTATGCAAGTAGGTACCTCATGTAGGTTATGCTTACAGCAAAGCTCACAGCTTATGTAGGGCATTTATTTCATTGAATTATTATGTTTGTGTGTAGATAATTAGCTGAATACTTACTGGTGTAGTGGCCATCGTTATTTTAGGTAGGTATAGGTTTTGCTATTCGTTAATTAAAACAAACAATTTTAGACAAAATAGTGTTACTTGTTGCACTTTATGTTTTGTTCAGCGGGTCTAAAATTCTATTCACTGCGAGGTACACCTATTTAAATTTGAGATAAAGTATAAAGATTACTAATGCGTGCTTGAGAAGCCGAAGACAAGAGAAAACGCGCGAACCAATTTTACGCAATACGCATCGCATGACAGGACAGATGAATTGCAATGTCACTTGTGTATTGTAGTCTAGCGTTTCGATTACACTTTAGCATAGGACGGCAATTACGTTTAAATATTTAAATACAAAATTCTACAATTATGAATATGTTTACACTGCAATATAATAGTAATTTCTATTATTTTATACTGAAATAACTCATAATATTTGAAAAATAAGCCACTTCTTCACATCTACCTACAACATCTGTTTTGTATTAACGAAACGCAAGGAGGCCCATCGGTAGACACAAAACGAACGGACGCTCGTTACTGGGAGGCATGATGCACGTGTTGTGAAACACCAGATGTCCGTCAGTAACAGAACCGTCAAAACGGTTCGTAGCTCATGTACATCGACGGTTCGTAAGTTATAGGAACCGGGCATAAGACACGCAGCTGATGCGATTAAAAAAAAAAAACTGGGACATTATTGCACACAATATGGTCATCTGACCCCAAACTAAGCAAAGCTTGTAATATGGCAGCCAGAGACTGATATACATAAATATTTTTTTTATACATACTTAAATAGATATTAACACACAGACATAGAACAAACACAAATGTTTGTCCTAGATGGGAATCGAACCCACGCCCCCAAGCGCAGAAGGCAGGTTCACTACCAACTAAGCTAACGGAGCTATTCTGTGAAATGTGTGGCGGCGTCACTCATCGGCCACATCGGGCACGCGTCTGACGCAGACACAGACCAGGTATAGCTACTACGCAGCCCAGACAAAAAGGAGGAGTTTATCAATTCGACAGTTTTTTTGGACGAGAGTGAGGTATGAGCGGCACTGTCGCTCGTCGTCGTCTGTGGTCATGCAAGAGTCTGTTAAAAAGGCCCAAGAGTGGTAACAACTAAGAAGAAGATATACTTACTGTATAGCGAACAGCATGAACTCTGCGATGTCCTCGACGTACCACTCGGGCGTGGCGCGGAAGGCTTGCGCCGCGCCCCCCGCCTCCGCTGTGCCCTCGGCCACGCGCGCCGCCTCCATCTGTGCGCATAACATGGCGCAGACGGACGAATAGAACTGAAGCGCACGACGCATCAGCTCGCTGTCTAGGAGCGCTGTCTCAGCGCATTGCTTCGATCTGAGGAAGATTATGTTCCAAATTACTAAATAAAATGTATTAATTTATAAAAAAAACTATTTAAAAACAAAATTTTTAACTTATTGAAAACAATAAAAAAAATTGTATTCTTCTCAGCAAATCCTTTTATTTGATACCCATATCATGATAGTAGACAAGTGGCCTTTGTAGGAGCACTTGCTAAAAATTTATTGTTACGTAAATGATAGGAAATTGTATGAAAAGTTTAAGTTTCCTTTCACGTCCGATAGAGGCGCTTTTCAGTTTTTCATACATTTTGCTATCGTTAACGTAACGATAACTTTTTCGCAAGTGCTCGTACTAAGGCCAAAGAACATTTTGTCCGCGATATTGAATTTAACTAAAGTGCTTGGGAAGTCAAATCCAACGAACCCAAACTCGACGGGGTAACATCGTTTTTTTTTAAGAGTCCTATAGAGTTCCTACGGCCCACTGTCTCCATCCTCATACCAGGTCATAGGTACATTGCATTGTCACGGAACTTGCATAAGTACATGTCAAATTTCAGCTCAATCGGTTGATGATAACTCGTATAAAATTCAGTTACCAGATTTGTCCCACACTAACAGGATAAGTTAATTAAAACCCTTTCATAAAAGCTTGTAATAATTATCAATACAAGACACAGACTTCATAATATTGACAGAACTGGCCTAATTGAAATGGGACCACACGAGAAGCACCAGCTTACAAATAAAAAAAGAATCATCAAAATCGGTTCACCCAATCGAAAGTTCTGAAGTAACAAACATTAAAAAAAAAGAGTCGAATTGATAATCTCCTCCTTTTTGAAAGTCGGTTAACAATCAAAGCATCAGTCTGAAACACCCAGAGTGTTGGTCCCTTCTAAAACCGAGAGTGACCCTTCTAAACCATGAAAACTGATGAGAAATATGACAAATTATACATAAGTATAATTATAAAAACCGACTTCATAAAAATGCGCCCTCTATCCCATAGCGCGTGCATTAATTAGGCACTATCGGTTTTAGAGAGCGCATGCCTGATGTAGTACTGAGGTGTTCCGACAGATGTCTCTTATAATATTTTTTGTGTAATGGAAATTACTTTTTAATCGTTACATTGGAAAAAAATAAACATAGTAGAACTGGACCAAATTGAAATGGGACCAAACGGGAAGTACCAGCTTTCAAACAAAAAAAAGAATCAACAAAATCGGTTCACCCAGTCGAAAGTTCAAGGGTAAAAAAAATTTGATAACCTCCTCCTTTTTGGAAGTTGGTTAAAAAGTAGAGTAGTTAGTACCTGTGTAGACGTTTGATCTGCCGCCGCCAGCGTCGGAGCAGCTCTCTGTTGCGCATCGCTGAGAAACTGTTCCGCCAGTGCGGCTCGGCAGCCATCAGTTCTTCTATCACCTTTTGTAGGTCGCGGTATGCTCTAGAAATAAGTTAAGTCACATTCAACAAAAGCCGATCATTGATGAGGTCAAACGAAACGTGAAACATGAGGGTAGTTGAAGAATAAATTTGTGTGGTTATTGTACATACCTAATTCGACGTTGGTGCGTGTGTAGAGCTGGAATGAGCGCCACATGGTGCATATGGAGCGTTAGGAACCAGCAAACTGTTTGGAACTTCGCTTCCGGCCACTTGTGGGAAGGATCCTTGTCTGTAACAATTCAAAAGCATTTCATAATCATTAACCGATTTCAAAAAAGGAGGGGTTTCTTAATTCAGTTGTATATTTTCCACAAGCTTTTATTTAACTTGCCCTGTTAATGTGTACATATGTATGTGTGGAACAAATCATGCAACTGAATTTTAGACCATTTATCCTCAACCGATTGAGCTGAAATTTGGCAAACACATTTAGTTTGGATTTTTTGGATGACAATGCATGACGTTAAGTGACATCATTTTAAATCCAATATGGTGGTATCCCAAAAATGGCGGTCCAGTTATTTTTTATGCACCCCCATGATATGAGTATCAAATTAAAGGGTTTGCTGAGATGAATACGATAAATATAATGACGTCACATTAAATTCAATATGGCGGACGCCCCATGATGGCGGAGAACACTTTCTTATCTATCATGATAATGGGTATACTCGACGTCGGGTGATATGAGTCATGTCGTCTCGCACGTCGTCATGTCGTTCCAGCGAAATTACAGGGCACACAGAGATTTGACATCTTATATCTCGAGGTGACTAGCGCAGTGCATTGCCATCCAGGGTTTTGAACTGTTGAGGTTCAAAATTCTGAGTGTCGTTGAGCTGTTATGGGCAAGCGTGAAGAGCCATCAGGCGAGCGACTTCGCCCGACTCGTCACTCAGTCCCATAAAAAAAAACGTTGAGCCACGTGTCCGGACGGGACGTGTACAGCGGGTTATAACGCTCCAGGTTGATGGAGACGGGCTTAATAGATACTTACTGAGCTGGTCGAGCCAGTCTTGTGCTTCCTGCGTAGTGTAGTAGAGGCGCGTGTCGTCTCGCACGTTGAGCCACGTGTCCGGTTGGAACGTGTACAGCGGGTACACACGCTCGAGCTTGATGCGCACTGACAGCAGTTGCAGGACCGAGCACACATTCAGCATGAACCCGTCACCTGCGGGGAGAATTTCATTATTATTGAATTATTGAAGAGTCTATGCCTGTCGCCCAATCTATATCGTGCTCGAGCGTTTCAATATTTCTGAAGGTAGATATAAAATTACAGACTACTTACATAAAATCTAAGCAACAGTGGCCTTAGTACGAGCTTCATACACTTTGCTATCGTTTACGTAACGATAACTTTTTCGCAAGTACTCGTACTAACCCCACAGTTATAAAGAGTTTTGATTGTAACATAAGTATTCAATATATATATTTTTTATTCATAATAGATTCATTTCAAACATAAAAACATACTCGTACTCGTACAATTTTAATTATTTCTTAATTAAAATTGTACGAGAATTTATACTTATGAATAAAAACTTGTTCGAACCAAGTAGAAAAATTTACTGAACATTTTTAATAATCTGTAGTTCTCTTTATTACTATAGTTAAGATTTTACATAAGTATATTCAGACATTTTATATCTTCAAAATGTTGAAACGAGAAGAACGACTGATACGCTGAGATAAAGATTTTTGCACATTCCGGTATGGTTGGTAGGATGTGACGGAGGATCAGGAGATGTTAAACAAAATGGGGAAGACTTTAGCCTGACAGTGAACACTGTATTGTGTATAGGTGGGCAGATAGAAGTAGTAGAATAATATTTAGTTTGTCGTCTACTGATAGACTGATGCGTAAAGAATGGCCGCAAGCCGCACTAGGTATCTAAAGCGGTTTGAAATTCATTTCGGAAATTCATTTTTAATGTCATATTAATATTTATTTCGCAATATAATTTCGTAGAGAAAAGATAAAATTGGTATCAAAATCGTGTAAGTATAGTTTTTTATGAAGCTTTTTAAGTCAACCTAGACTAGCTTTGTTATTATGTCCTATAAAAAAAAAATGATCTCACAATTTTTGATGAAAAAGCAAATAAAACTGGATTTTTGGTATTCAATTTTGGAAAAACTCAATATATAAATCCAATTTACAAAAGTAGTTTTTCGGAAAACTCTAGGAAGGAAAGTTTGAGTGTGGATTTTGTTTTGTAAATTAGTGACATAAAATTTGAATGATATGGTTTCATCATCACCATCATCAGCCAGAAGACGTCCACAGCTGAACATAGGCCTCCCCCTTTAACCTCCACACTGAACGACAGCCTGCCATCTGCATTCACTGGATGCCCGCGACTATCACAATGTCGTCGGTCCATCTGGAAGGAGATCTAGTGGATGATACAGTTTAGTTGTTTTATATACGTCTTGACAATTACGTCTCATAAGATTTCCCGAAGAGTACATTCAAAACGAGCACAAGACGATTATAAACATGTTATCAACATGTTTACTCGGCGAGGGCGACACCGACAAATACACGTTGTATATTTTCCTCGCGGAACTCGTAAACATGAATATCTTGTATCTCGCAGAATCACAATTCGATACAAATGTTGGAAAGTGAATGGGTTGGACAGGAGCCAATACAATTTCGACTATAAGACGAGGTGAGCGACATTTGTTACAAGTGGTGGGTCTATTTTGGTTAGTAATTACTAGTTGAATACTGTCTTAATCACAGTTATTTCTTAGCATCAGACATTATATTGAAGAAACATTTGTTAAATAATTAATTGTCCGGCAACTATCTAGGGAAACTACTCGTAAATCGTACTGTAGGAATAAATGACAGGTGCGACCTATTCCCGATAGCAGTCACCCTTTGCATAATTCATCGCTCTGTGATCTGCGACGAAGTAATGACGCGATCCGCACAGTAAACAAAGGGTTGGAATGAGGACAAAAGATTTCACTAATGTCCTTGTAAGATTTCCGGGATTATTCTGGGCTGGGAGAACTCGGGTGAAATGGTATCCTGAAGGTACAGAATCAAATCCATCAAATTTTTGTGCATCTGTGTGATGACACGAGCTAATCGCTTGCCCGATACAATAGTACAGTCTCCCAGATAAGTTAAATCTCTTTATGCCCAGTAATATCACTGGTAAACATAATCTGTTTTTATAAAAAATTGTTAAGAGTGAATCAAATCTATGACCAGAGCATTGTACAAAATATAAAAAAATATTGCACTTAAAAATATGAAGTTTTTATTAGAACCGATCTAATTTGGTAAAAATGCTTTATGAATTCAGCCATTCCAGCTGTCGTATGCGGGTAGACCTTGAACCAGTAATGACCGCACGTGCTATGGTTTTATCTCTATGCTTGGATTAAAATCAGTTAGTGGGATTGAAGGTAGAACTGGTCATGTATCGGCCCTTTGGTCTTCTAGTGAATTATCACTCAATGGCCAACAATCTCTTGTTGGTCTACAGAACACTCACCAGCCAGAGATCTCTCGTCAGTCTGCAGTTGCGCACGGCGTTCATTCCTCTGCAGTATGGCAGCGAAGTAGTTCAGTAAAGGCTCCCGCGCTTCAGGACACAGCAGGATGTTGTGGCAGATGGTGTGGAGCGTGGTGCGGCTCACTTCCACCTCGCGCTGGAGAGCGAAGGAAAGGCTACGGTCGCCCGCGCCGCTTGCGAACAGACGCTCGGCTAGACGTGGGTTCTCCTCCGCAAACAGAGATATCTGACGATGAGAAGATGACTTATGAAGGCTTCAGAACTTTACCACGGACAGACTGTCAGGCAGGTCATAATTTAAATCAATCAATCTTCATTGTAAGACCCGTAACAGACGTATCGAACTTGGCTGACGAACCGCCGTCTGACCACGGGAGAGAAAGAGTGAGAATATAATTTCTCTCTCTTTTTTTTCGTTGGTTGACGTGGTTGACCCCAGCCATGTTGACGTGTCTGTTACGGGTCTTATCTAACAAAGTGGTCAATAATTACTAGAAGTAATATTTTACTTTTATAATTTTTTTAGATATACAATTTAGTGGAATTTTCGAGTAACTATAACATGAGGTTCTTCAAAAAGGCTGTTAGTTTTCAAAGATCGGCTACATATCTGTGACGCCCCTGGTGTTACAGGTATCCATAGGCGACGGTGATCGCTTACCATCAGGCAGACCTATGCTTGACATAACTTAAGTCTAAATATAATTTCAAACACGTCGTAATATCGTACACTTACACGCGGTTTAAAAAAATCTTAAATCTTTAAAAAAATATGCCTCTATTCTTTGATCTTAACTACTACATTACTGTTAATTTCCCTTAACCAATGCTTAATTATTTTTTTATAATTCTAGAAAAATAGTAACATCAACACCAGTTTCATGATCATGTGCTGAACATAGTGGCACTTTCTTTAGTGTGGTTAATATGGCTAATTCCTGCAAAACATGGTCCGAGAAATCTAGTGCGAATCGTACGAACTCCTGCCGCGCAGTGGTGTGGCGAGTGGGCAGAGCCTCGGTAGTCGAGCAAATAGTTTGCAGACAGGTGCTCAGGACGTCATTGGAGCAATCCGATCCGTTTATATATTCTAGTTATACTCACGGCAAAGAAGGGTCCGAAGAAGCCAGTGCGTGCGATTTCGCGCCCCGGCGCGGTGGTGACGGCGGCGGGACACAGCGAGGGTAATCGCGCCAGCAACTCGCAGACAGGGCGGCGCGCGTGACGAGGGCCGGCGCGCAGCTCGCACAGCGCCCGGAGCGCCCGCAGCGCTGCACCCTGCCCGCGCCCCACTAGGGGCGACACGCAACGCCGCATCTCCTCGCGGATACCCATCAGCAAAGGCGTGAACACCTGCATGGTTACAATGCATCTAATACAATCTACTTCAACACCATACATCCCTGGCTAAATAGGGGCCTGGCTAAATTGGTAACGGTTATGCCAGTGATCCAAGGGCAAGCTCCATTATTTTAAGGAGCTTGGCTGGTATGGGTGGATTGCCAGAGGAAATGCAAAACAGATCCCACAGCAGTATGACATTGCAACTTTTATCACTCCCAATTAAAATTATTACTGTCTACCATCATGCATCAAGGTTTTAACACATCACACTATAATTGAGACCTATTACTACCTTACCCTTTTTCAGTTTTCTTTCTTTTTAACATGCTTTTATTAGCTTGGTATGTATATATGTAACGGAATGTTTGAACTTAATTTTGAACTACTTCAAAACATCAAATTAAATTGAAATTTTGCACACTTATCAAGGACCGATGACAATGCAATAATTGAAATAGTTTGTCCCATTATCCTTACCAGGATCTTTAGGATTAGCGATTTTAAAGCGTGTTTTTTAGATTATTTCAACTGCGAGAATTATTTCTATGATAGACAAGCATACATTCAATTCAATTCAGGAGGGTAGAATTTTTACCCTCCATAAAAGAGCTGATAATCCTTAAACGCCTGAACAAAATTTCATGAATCATAGCTATAAAAACCCACAGTAATGTTACTTTTGAAACAAACAAAAAAATTACTTCAAATCAGTTCAGCTTTATGGGAGCTATGATGCCAAAGGCAGACACTTTAAACTTATATCACCCCTCTTTTTGCGTTAGGGGTTAAAAATGGGCTATATCTGTTCTCTTTATTCAAAATATTATCTTGGTTCAGTTCAGTCATTTGGTTGTGAATAGGTAGCAAACAGAGACAGATATTGTTGAATTGCAACCATTGTCCCTATAAATGATTTCTTGCCTTCATGTTTTTTAATGACTTATGAAAGTATTCACAGAATCTTATATTTATGAAACACTATGGATAAGAAACATGATTGGTTTGAATTGAGTGGATTTCTTACCTCTTCAAACACCTTGGAATCAGTATTTTGATATGTAGCTTGAAGCAGCTCAGGAATGAGACCCAGTGGAGAATTGCCGATGAGAATGTAAGGCAGCAGTGGTGACTTTCTGCATTTATCCAGATTAAAATTACCAAGTAGCACTAGAACTAGATGGTTGACCAGAATACTTCTTAAATTCTGCAAAAGATCACTGAGTGGTGGCTCTGAGCACTTTTTTGGATTCTCTCTTTCATACAAATTGATGTTATTATAAAACTTTAATAGGTAGCTGACTGCCAGACCTTGACTCGGCATGGATTCTTGAATAGGCAGAGAGGGTGTTGGGCAATCAGCCTTCTCGGCACTAGGATCAGTTTCAGACCCAAGAGGGCCACTTGTCAATGTGTCATCACCACAATCTTCAATCAGTTTCTTGGAGGTTTCATACACTGCCACTAATTTTTGGCTGAGGGGATCTGCCCCATCTGCTAGCTGTGAGATCACATCCATCAGGGCCTCTGCTGTCAGCTCTGTCAGGCTAAGTTTAGGATTATCAAGAAGAGAAGCTGCCACTGACGGTACAAAAATTCCACCTGAAAATAGAATCTTGGTTAAAATTCCACCTGAAAATAGAACCTTCGTTAATTGTCGTGATACAATTATTTATGTATTTTACAGATGTCATGCGATGTTTTCACCTGCACTATCTTCAGACCATGAAACTTGCAGGATTCTGGCAACAATGTGTCGAAGCTGTTCTTCTGTCATTTCTGTGCAGCTAATTGTTCGAGACCGGTGTATTTTTCGTGCCGGTGATGCTGTAGAATCATCTTCCACCTAGTGTATTAAAAATCCATTAAAAAAAATTCATTACAAGCTAAGGTTTGCCACAAAGTCTGGAATTTAGAGGCTATGAAGCGCACAAACCTCCATAGGTTCCTGTTGGGGCTCTGATTGTGAATTCCTTTCCGAAACGTCATCAACTTCCATAGATAGAGAACGGCGTGAACAACTGGGAGATGCATTTGCAGCTCGTGGCCTCACAGGGGATGGCTCCACAAACTGTGCTGGAGAAATAGACCTGGATGTGCTTTCTTCTCTGTTGGAGCCTGCCTCAGAGCCTCCACCCACCGTCGACTGCGGCAAGCTGCCCACCCTCACTGACCCACAACTCAACAAAGCATCATCACCCATTGAGTCAAAACTGTTATACTGCCTCGTCTGAGACAGATCCGTCATTTTTGTGTCAGGCATTTCGTCTATCAGATTATTATCTGTCTTTTCTGTCACTATTAAGCTGTCTGCAGGTAGCTTCGTCGGGTCTTCTTCTTTACTGACACCATCAGAGTAGTTTGGCTCTTTGTTTGTATTAGACGCATCAGGTGTGTTGGGTTCAGTGGAGCTGCGAGGTATCAAGGCGGGGGACAGGCGGGAGGGCTGCGCATCGGGCGAGGGCAAAGATGCACCAGGGGTCACGGGAGGACTAGCGCTCGTCGGGGCTGGGCCCGAGCTGGTGAGCGCGGCCAACCTCGCCAAACGACGTCTCCGAATCTGAAATGGACGGACAAGGAAGCTAGCACCGCGTGTTACCACTATATATGCATATCATAGAAAACCACGATCGCTTTGTTTTGTTACGAAATTAGACAGACTGGCCATACGCATTACACCAAGGTTCGTTTACAAAACAAATATTGCACTTACCTCCTCCTGGCTTAGTTCACTCATGATGCAAAGATATTCAATCTATTCTTGAGCAATGACTGACGAATCCACAATTTCTCAGAATATTATTCGATTTCATGAACAAGATAGAAGAACAAGCAAGCCACACAAACGGCAAGTCAGTCACCTCGCTCAGCTGTTTGACATTTGCTGCTCATGACAAGAACATTTTGAAAATACACGCGTCATCGTTCCCTTATAATGGTGCCAGTACAAAAATCAGATTTCCTCAGAACTAAACTCAAGCTGACTCTATGGATATAACAGTTTGGCTTTGACTGATACATCACTAGCTTTTTTTTAAGGTCCAGCATTAGTACAATTTTTTATCAGTAGAAAGCATTACTTTGGCAAAAGGAGATTCAAAGAGAATGTTCCTTCTTTGCAGATTGTAGGAAAATAATTATTGCAAACAATTAAACTTAGCGGTCTAAAAAGAGCCTTCAATACCACACTTTTGCGTGGAAAAGATTCTACGGATAATCTGATGAAATACCAATGATGGTAACATGCGCTTTTCTATCTTTAACTTGGGAAAAGCAAACAAACGAGTTGTTTTCGGGTTTTGTCATTAATTGATAATAAATAATTGATTGGTTTTGTTCACGCTATAGGTATTGTATCACGATGACGACAATTCATTGAAAAAATCTTTTAAGTTCCCAAAAATAACGAGAAATCTTCAAGTTTGGCAATACTTTTGAATACTACATGCCCAATAAAACTTTTTGGTTACTTTTTTATCTGTTTATTAGAATGATTCGAGTGAGATGTCACAGAAAATATAAACAAAGAGCCGCAATCTATAAGTTATGAATGTTCCCTACGGACACGAACTCCGAAACGGCTGGACCGATTTTGATGAAATTTTCAGGCGATCTCCATAAGATTGGCCCAGCGAGTGATCCTGCGAAGTTTGGAAGCGATCGGATTAACAGTTTTTTTTCTATGTTATAATATTTTCCCTACAAAAAACAATTCTAGTCAAGATTGACAATTATATTACATCATAGAAAAAATAAATTGTCATTTGAGTCAAAGGAGGTTGCTGTTTCTACTCTAGTCAACTCTAGTAACGAAGAAATACCAGTTATTCTTCAGTGATACAGTCTTCTTTACTCAGTGACTAGCAAGGACATATTACTCACAAGAAGATTTTTATTCGATACCCACAAATCATATAGTTTTATAAGTACGTTACGTAACGACGTACGTAAATACGTACGTTGTATTTAGTTCGATACCAATGAGGTTGCTTCAAGGACAGAGGCCAATTTTTTAGATTTTAACCTAACGTGCCGCGTCACGTGCGTGTTTTTAGTTAGTGAACATGGGCTTGATCACGATTCAATTCTAAATATTATAATGACGGAGAATTGAGCAGATGGACCACTGTCTCGCCTCGGCCACATTTTTTACCACGGAATATCTGCTATTCCGTGTTTTTTACTTTGTGATGGACACATGACATTTATATACGTAACGTACATATTACGTTACGTATATAAATTACGTAGTATCAATTCCTTGGATGGACAATATAAGGATGTATTGGCGTGATTCGAAACGGATAATGTAGGATTTTTACTTTCTTTCATTCATTCTATTTTCCATTCAATTCCATGTATGATTCATTCGTTCTCTCTGACTATTCATATCTGTGATTCTGACTCCGGTGATTCGGTGAAATTCGGTCAAATGTTCAATGGCCGTATCGCAATGTGTTGGTATTGTTGGTAATTTTTTGTTTACGTTTTAATGAAATGTAAAAAATATATCAATGTACTGTGTTATCATCGCGTTTTGGTTGTCCTAAACTGAAATTGAAGCATATTACATGTATGGTTTTTATCAAGTGTAAAATGTTGCGGTAATATCTTGCAAAATGTAGAGTGGAATCTTGCAAGTCGGAAAATAAAGATTATTTTGCCTCGTATTAATTTTGGAGATTGTGTTCTTGAAGTATTTTGGATAAAATGACGACTTTACAAGTGGCTGATTTAGTCTCGGGGCTGAAATCTCGTCAGTCCGAGACACGGCACAAGGCTATCCGAGAGTTGCTGCATTTTGCTAAAACAGATCTTAGAGAGATGTCCCCAGAGACTCTGAACCAAGTTCTTGATGATTTCAATAAGCAGATACATACTATGACTTGTAGCTACGATAATAACGAGAAGAAAGCCGGAATTCTCACTATAGGTGAGTCATGTTTACAATTTTTTTCTCCTGGCTTTGGCCTGTATTCAACAAAATACAAGCTAACAATAAATACACTACTTAGGCTGTACGTAATCAGTTGGACTGGAACCGTTGAAGGTCTAGATCAGTCCAAATGCTCAAATCCACTACCAGTTGGTAGAGTACCCTGGCATTGTATTAAATTACTAAAGAGTAAAAGTGCAGGAGATAATCGAGGTAGTTGACGAATTTGGGTGCCATTCCTTACACCAACATTTGGACATAAAGACAATCTCCAATGCATTGGGTGCTATGTTTACTCATGGACTTCTGGATCAGAAACACATGCATGACTACATTCTGACCAATGGGAGAGAACGAGGAAATGAATAATTTTTTCCCGTTGGTTAGACGGCAGTCCAGCGTACCAAATCCACACTGTTAGCACTATTTGAGAACTGAGCCGTAAACATATAAATATACGGTTGGTTTTGGTATTAATAGTTTTGTTTCGAAATAAATTGTAGCTATGTTTATATATCTTCTTAATATATATAATTCTTCTGTACGTGTGTTTGTCACCTAACTCCTAAACGGGTGGACCGATTTGGACAATTTTTTTTATGTATATTTCAATGGGTTTCTGGATGGTTTGAAAATACAATTGGACCCAGTCGGGCACGACGACGTCTGCCGGGTCCGCTAGTGAAACATTTTTTTTTTTTTTAAGATTTATGATATTTTTGCACACACAATCATCTGACCCCTAACTAAGCAAAACTTGTGATATGGCTGCCAGAGACTGATATACATACATATATTTTTTCATACATACTTAAATAGGTATGATCACCCAGAGAATAAACACACACATCACATGAATGTTTGTCCTTATCCTACTACGGATGTTGTATGACTATCATTTTCTACGCCTTCTGCTTTCCGTGTATAATTTTTCGAAGTTATTACCAGATTTATCACTTGCCCTCATATATAAGCTTTCGTGTGTGTTAGTAACATGTATCTAATCTATGGACATTTTACAGTATGTTTGATTGGAGGAGACACAGAGACCAGCAAAACAAGAGCCCTACGCTATGCACAGTATTTAAGCAATGTGTTCCCTTCTACTGATGCAAGCCTTTTAGAGCTTGGAGCCAAAACCATGGGTAGGGTATCAACCACACTAGGCATTAAACGTGGAGAATATGTTGAAACTGAGATCAAGAGAGCTTTTGGATGGCTCGCAGAAGAAAGGAATGAAGGGAAGAGGCTATCAGCAGTGTTGATATTACGAGAGCTGGCTATATCAATGCCATCATACTTCTATCAGCAGATCAATGGGTTCTTCAACCACATAATGATAGCTCTAAGGGACCCCAAGGAACAAATAAGAGAAGCTGCTGCTAAAGCTTTGCGAGCTGCATTTGTTTTGACTGCTCAGAGAGAACTGCCAGAGCAGAGCAACAAAGCTCACTGGTATACCCAGTGCTATGAAGAAGCCATGAGTTCATTTGACGAACAGGGGCGATGTCTCAGCAGAGATGATCATGTACACGGAGGCCTTTTAATCCTGAATGAGTTGTTGAGATGCTCGAACAGCATCTGGGAGAAAAAATATACAAACCTCATGCAAAAATTAGATGTAGAACAGGATGTATCTGATGAGATTTTCTCCTTACATTCAAAACTGCAAGGATCATGGGCATCACAACATTTTTCCGATGATAAAACTCAATTTGCATCTATATTTGAATCAGGCATCTGTAAGAAGCTGATTGTGGAAAAATATGAAAAGATTTGTTCAGGTAAGCTATGACTATGTACCAAAATACAAATTGGACTTAATCCAAAATGTAATAAAATTTATAATATTGTTATACAATTATAACTTTTAAGTCTAGCGCGCGCGAGCGACAATTCTTTACAATACATCTCGCGTCCACAATGAGACAGACCTGCCCAACGTCCGTGTGAGTTAGACCTTTCATAATTTTTGAGCTTGATTTATAATTTTTCTTGCAGAGGTGATGGCTCAACAAATATCTCGATCTCACAGTGTACACCAGATGTTACTCCTCATGATTCCAAGACTAGCTGCTTTCAATAGAGATGCATTTGCAAAAAAACACCTAAAATCAACCATAAATCATCTTATAACAGTCCTTAGAGGAAGGGACAAAGAAAAAGCCATGGCATTTACCACATTAGGCTTGGTCTGTGTGGCTGTAGAGACCGATGTTCAGCAATATTTGGGAAGAATTATTGAAATCATTAAACTGACATTCCCAATCAAAGAGACTCCAAAGAAGCGCAGTGAAGCTGATACTCCATTATTCAACTGTGTCACTTTACTGGGCTTTGCTATGAAAGAAAATGTAGCCAATGAGATAAGAGAACTGCTCGACCCGATGTCTGCAGCGGGACTGAATCCACGCCTGACAACATGCTTCAAAGAGCTCAGCCATAATTTGCCGTCGTTGAAGAAAGAAATCACCGACATACTTCTCAACATGCTGTCTTTAATATTGCGGAAGAAACCTTACGCTCCGAGCAATGGTGAGCAACAGATAATGTACATGTTTACGACGGCCATGCAAGTGGAGCCACACGATGCATCAAAATTGGTATTAGCATTGCGAACTTTAGGGTCATTTGATTTTGATTGGAACAACACCCTCATGTCTTTTATAAGAAGATGCACAGACCACTATCTGCTTAGTGAACAGCATGATATAAGATTAGAAGCTGTGAAGACAACAGCCAAATTGCTTATTAAAGCTGTGGAAAGATGCGCACAAACAAATTCATCTACTCTAAACTTGCTAGTCGATGAATCTCTTAGGAAGTTGCTGTCAGTAGGATGCTCAGATTTTGACCATGAGGTCAGATACAGGGTATTAGAAATATTCATGAATCCTGTGTTTGATAAATATCTAGCTGTCGAAGAGCATCTTAATTGTCTCTTTGTTGTCATTAATGATTCTAATTCAGACGTTGGAGAACTGGCATTGTGTGTTGTTGCGAGATTAAGCAATATAAACCCTAGCTACACGACACCGACACTTCGACAGCTTTTTGTCCAGTTTCTGATGGAGTTGCAACACTCAGAATCCACCCGAAACAAGGAACAGGCACTAAGAATGGTCAATAACATCATATCGCACGCGCCGCGACTTACGCGCCAGTTTGTTGACACGATTTTAAAAGTTCTCGTTCCAAAGTTAAAAGAACCCGATAGCAACTCCGCTATGGTCACTACCACGCTTAAAGCTGTAGGGGATTTGGCAGAAATAAATGGAGGTGGAAGTGCTTTAATTGAATGGTTGCCAAAATTGATGACAGTGCAGCTCGAAATTCTCGCAGATGCGAACCAATTAGAAAAACGGAGCGTCGCTCTTTGGTCTTTTGGACAAGTAGTTAGCGCTACAGGTCATGTCGTGTTGCCATACAAGGAGTACCCAAACCTAATGGACATGCTACTTAATTTCTTGAAAACGGAGCATAACACACGTGAAAGGCGGGAAACGATACGAGTTCTGGGTCTTCTGGGAGCTCTCGATCCATACAAACATAAGGTCAATCAAGGCTTGATAGACTTCCAAACTGTCTCCACATTGATTCCGGCTAAAGAAACCTCAACGAATGAGAACTTCGAAGCCAATGTAGGTGAAATGTTGGTGAACATGTCTCCACTGGTTCTAGACCAATTCTACCCGGCTATTGTTGTGACGTCATTGATGCGCATGCTACGAGATCCAATGTTAGCACAACACCACACAAGTGTCGTACATTCGGTGACTTTTATCTTCCAAACGTTGGGCATAGAATGTGTGCCGTACATATCTCGTGTGACGCCGAGCCTCCTTTACGTGATACGTACGACGGACAATGACAACTTTCGCGAATTCCTATTGACTCAGCTGGCTCAGCTCATATCTGTGGTCAAAATCCACATACGCAATTACCTCGAAGATATATTCAACATAATCAAAGAATACTGGACACCGGACAGCCCATTGCAACCGACTCTGATCATGTTGGTGGAACACATAACCATCGCGATCGGTACTGAGTTCAAAGTCTATCTTCGGAAGATATTGCCGAACATTTTGAGAGTCCTAAAATACGACAACAGTAAAGACAGGTTTTTGACGGAGAAGCTCCTTTTGGCGATACAAAAGTTCGAAAATAACTTGGATGACGTGATGTTGTCGATAGTGCCCGCTATCACTGCGTTGTTCGACGGCAGGAACGTTCCAATGGCGATATCGAAGCTAGCTATGGAGACTATAGAGCATCTGTCGATCTATTTGTACTTCAGGCCTTACTCCGCGGTAATCATACAAGCTTTGGCGAAAGTTCTGGAAAACAACCCAAATTTGAGACAGACCGCGATGAACACGCTGTGCGCTCTGATTGTACAACTCGGGCGAGAGTACATAGACTACATACCAGCTGTGGACAGGATACTGCTTAAACACAAGATTCAGTGTCCAAACTACATTGTGCTGGTGACGAGACTTCAAGTCATATCAACTCTTGCGTCTGACGATGACTATTTGGACGAGACTCGATCACGATTGCGGAACCAGAAAAACGTGAGTATTGACACTACAAATGCTCCCACAGTTTGCAACATCACTTTTCACCACCTCACTATATTGCCAATCAAATATTTTTCCAGATGGTGTCAACCGATGCGCCAACTATCAAAAAGCTGTTACTGAATGTGCAAAACTTACGGCGATGCTGGTCGGTGCAGAACATAGTTTCGAAGGAAGACTGGCTGGAGTGGCTCCGACAGTTGAGCGTCGGTTTTCTTACGGAGTCTAATAGTCCTGCTATTAGGCGAGTTATGGTCTTTCTCTTTTTATTTTATTTTATCAGTAACATTTGTGTACCTTAAATCGAAATTCTTCAGAACCATATTTTCATGAGATTTGAAGCTTAACATTAACAAAGTATTATCTCGCAGGGCGTGCGCCACACTTGCTCACAACTACCCGCAACTGGCGAGCGATTTGTTCAACGCCGCTTTTATGTCCTGCTGGACGGAACTGGACGAAGCTCCACGAAAGGAATTAGTCTCTGCTCTGGAACTTGCGTTGACCGTCCCTGATTGCCCAGAGCTGTCACTGGCAGTGTTGAACTTGGCCGAATTCATGGAACACTGCGAGAAAGGATCTCTGCCCATACCTATCAAGCTGCTCGGCGATACAGCTATCAACTGCAAAGCTTATGCCAAGGCACTTTATTACAAGGTAACATTTTATTTATCTACTTAGGGTTAATTATGTTTTGAATGTTATTTTTAATTGCCACCAGTTTGGATTGAGTTTGCGTTAAAACAGATTCAATTTTCCAGGAGCAAGAGTACAAGCGGAATCCATCAACAAGAGTTATAGAAGCCCTTATTCACATCAACAACAAACTCCAACGAAAAGAAGCCACAAACGGTCTTCTTGAAAAGGCCATGCTGCAAAAGAAGAATGGAGAAAGCACTACTATTCAAGTGCGATGGTACGAGAAGTTACATAACTGGGAACAGGCTTTGGATCTATATAACAAGAAGCTAGAAACCGAACCGCAAGATTTGACCTCAAAATTAGGCATGATGAGATGTTTAGAAGCGATGGGTGAGTGGAGAAAACTGTACAATATTGCAACTGATGAATGGAGCACTACAACGGAGGATTTCAAGAAGAAATCAGCAAAACTAGCAGCGGCGTCATCTTGGGGCTTGCAGGAGTGGGAGTCTATGAAAAAATATGTGGAGTTTATCTCCGAGGAAAATCTAGATGGTGCTTTTTACAGAGCCATCCTGGCTATACACGATGGTCAATGGCCTGAGTCGAGACATTATATAGATACAGCAAGAAGTCTGCTCGATGTGGAACTGACTGCCGTTGTCGGAGAAAGTTACCAACGAGCTTACGGTGCGCTCGTCAATGCACAACTCCTGACAGAGCTTGAAGAAGTTGTTACATATAAATTAGTTGAAGAAAGGAGGAATACTATTCGTAAAACTTGGTGGGCGAGATTGCAAGGCGGTCAGAGGCTAGTTGAAGATTGGCGTAAAATGCTTCAAATCAGGAGTCTGGTTATGTCGCCACGGGAAGATTTCCACACGTGGCTGAAATTCGCATCGTTATGCAGAAAAACCGGAGCGATAAGCCAAGCTCACAAGATAGTTCTGTCGATAATCGGCAGCGATCCCATCACCAATCCTGATTGTCTTCTGCGAATGCAGGAACCAAGAATCGTGTTGGCATACAGCAAAAACTTGTGGGAGGCAGGTAACAAGAGATATGCTTACGACATACTGCAAAGATTTGTAGACAATACTGACTCCGATGGTGAGGATAACAGCAGAATGCTTGCGCGCTGCCATTTGAAACTAGGGTCCTGGTGTGAATCTCTCCAAGAAATCAACGAACTGTCCATTCCCGAAATATTGAGGAACTTCGCAGCGGCGACGATTCTCGCACCGGATTGGTACAAAGCTTGCCACGCGTGGGCTTGCATGAACTTTGAGACAGTCTTATTCTACAAACAGCAGGATAACTTATCTGAAAGCAGTATAGCAGGAGGCTCTGGCGAGAAAAAAATTTCAAGAGCTGATTTCATCAACACCCACACTATTCCCGCTATCGAAGGATTCTTCAAATCCATAAGTCTGTCAAAACAAGGCAGTGCGCTTCAAGACACGCTAAGACTGCTGACGTTGTGGTTTGATCACGGCCACCATCCTGCGATTTACGACGCTCTGTTCGAGGGCATAAGACAGATAGACATCAAAATATGGCTCCAAGTGATACCGCAACTGATCGCGAGGATCGATTCGCCGAGGAGTTTAGTCGCTAAGCTGGTGCATATCCTGCTAATCGATATAGGAAAGGCGCACCCTCAAGCACTGGTTTATCCATTGACTGTTGCTACGAAGTCGTCGTTTGTTACGAGAAAGAACGCAGCACATTATGTGCTGAAGACAATGTGTGCTCACTCCCAAAATCTAGTCAACGAAGCGGCGGTCATTTCTGACGAGTTGATCAAGGTGGCTATCTTGTGGCACGATCAGGTGTTTATCGCTTTGGATGAAGCTTCCAGGTACAAAATAAAACACCACAAGCTATATTAGGTTACGCGGAAAGAGTGTACTAAGCCGAAAGGGGTCAATAGTACCCCTCAATATGAACAACTTTTCCTATGAGAGCAACTCTGAAATCAAAACAGCTGTTCCATAGATAACGGTCGGTTACACTCAACAAAATGTATGGAACACGCGTTTTACGCGATATTTGGGTTGGTCCTATCCTAAAAAAAGTTGTTCATAATGATGGGTACTAGGGACCCAATTTGGCCTAGTACACCCTTTCCGCGTAACCCAGTAGATAGTTAATTTATAGATACGATAATTAGGTATCTATACATATTATAAAAAAGTAGGGATAAAAAAATATGTAATTGCGAGATATCATAAAAAAACGGCATCTTAAAATAAGCAGCTGAACACGTTAATACAGTTTTTGGAAATGTTTGTCTGTTTGTTTGTACACGCACATCTAAAGCTATGGACGGATTTAAATACGGTTTTCACGAATATGCTTAGCTATGAGCAGATTGAAGTGGCTATGTTATTTTGCGCAAAGGCCGGACTAAAAGAGGAAAAAAGGGTTGCAAGTTTATATGAA
This sequence comes from Agriopis leucophaearia, assembly GCA_949125355.1. Lineage (NCBI taxonomy): Eukaryota > Metazoa > Arthropoda > Insecta > Lepidoptera > Geometridae > Agriopis > Agriopis leucophaearia. Next base: position 4,618,570 of record OX421276.1, on the reverse strand, counting down.
AATCTACGCGTACGAAGTCGCGGGTAACAGCACTAGTTATAAATATTTATGCTTGTTTTAGATTATACTTCAGCGAGAAAGACTATCGGGGCATGTTTAAAACGCTGGATAAAATGCACGCCATGCTGGACCAGCCGCCAGAAACGTTGAAAGAAGTGTCCTTCCTACAAATGTATGGACGGGATCTACAAGAAGCGCAGAGGTGGTGCGAGATGTTTAGAGTAAGTTCAAACTATTCAAATGTAAAAACCAAGTTAGCTCTAACACTATTTATACAGGACACGGAACGGTGGTACTGGAGCCGAAAGGAGGCCATTGGCATCACACTAAATATTCTAAAAGCGAAAGTGTGTGGTTGTGAATGGGAAAAGAAACTTTCGCGTTCAACCATTTCTGCGTGAAGGAGTTACAAACGTATGTTTGTATAGTATGAATTCTTTAAACGACATTTTCTAGGGAACAGTATTTTCGCGATTTTCGGATTGGTGTTGCATATCTAGTGAATGTCCCTCTTTATTCCGCTGCCCATTACTTGTCTATAAACGTAGATTCATCTGTAGTCTACTAGTGTCTGTGACAGGTTACAGAGCTAAATCTTCCACTCTGACCGCTACTCGAGTAGGATGACATTTTCGTGTAATGCAAAGTTATCTGTACGTGTGAGTGTGTGTGTGTGTGTGTGTAACAAATGTATGTTTGTTACTCTTTTTAATAACTTTTACTATGTAACCAATTGAAAAGAGTATGGTACTCAGGGTTGGATTTAAATGATTTAAAGTGATGTTTAGTTGTTATAATGTAAAAACGTTTCAGAAATAAATATTTACTTTACTTTATTAGAAACTGCATTACACGAAAATGACATCCTATTACTCCTCGAGTAGCGGTCAAAGCGGAAGAAGGTGCAGCTGTAACCTGTTACAGACACAGAGTCATAGACTGCAGTTGAATCGACGTCTATAGACAACCAATGATTTTCCATTCACGGGGCAGCGGAATAAAAAGGGACTTTCACCAGATACGCAATACCAATTCGATAATCGCGAAAAAATACTGTTCCCAAGAAAAACATATAACATAAAAAGAATCACACTAATGAAAATGTATGGAATGGCTGAATTTTTTGACGATATCAGGTTTGGTCTCGAAAATATAATAAACTAGCCGCCTGTCCTGGCTTCGCCCGGGTGGAGGTTTTTTTTACATTCTAAGTAATAAATAGAGCCTATGTTACTCAGAAATAATGTAACATTCTAATGGTGAAAGAATTTTTAAAATCGGTCCAGTCGTTTTGGAGTTAATTCGTTACAAATATCCAAAAATACAAATCCTACTTCTTCATAATTTTAGTGTAAATATAGTTCTAAGATTAAGCGTCTAAACTGTATCCCACTTCTGATTCCAGGAAACCAGTGAAGATCGGTACTTGAACGAGGCATGGGACTTGTATTACCACGTGGTGCGACGTATTGCGACCCAGTTCCGTTCGCTGACGTCACTTGAGCTGCAGTACGTCAGTCGAAGGCTCCACACGTGTCGGAACTTGGAGCTGTGTGTGCCGGGCTCGTATGTGCCTGACGAGCCGACCATACGCATTGCACACATGCACTCACACTTGCAGGTCAGTCACCGATACATAACAACACTTTTGACACCATAGTTTTTTTTTGTTTAAATTAGAACAGTCAAGTAATTTTTGTAATAAATTTGTTGTAGCCTGTTGCACCCACATTAACGAAACGTCAGTCATTCGAAATCAGTTAGCAACTGTGACGCGGAGCTCGACGCGTTGACATAAATAAGAATGTTCAATCAAAGTTCTGTCACAATACCTGTCGACAGATGTTCCTTCTCATTTCCGTTCTATTTACTTCTCTTTTCTGTGGGTGACACCTTTGATCATATACAGGGTTACGCGGAAAGGCTATGCTAAGCCGAAAGGAGGTTCAGAGTTGGTCCTATAGTAAAAGATGTTTATAATGATGAGCGTAACGGACCCCTTTCGGCTTAATACACCCTTTCCGCGTAACCTAGTATATGGCATCCATAGATAATATTTAAAATTATTACAGTATCTGCTATATGCACAAATTAAGGAAATAAATCTATTAAGAAATACACGGTTAAGCGGAATGGTGATACTAAGTCGAAAGGAGGTGATTATTTTCATTGTTATGAACAACTTTTACTATGGAACTAACCACCGTAATTGTTTTTCTATGGAATAGAAAACGGTCATTAAAACTACAAAATGTATCCAAGTCCAATCTATAGCTAAATTTACGAGCGCTACACTGTCCTGGATCGATACCGCCTGGCTGCAGTTAAACCACGTGAAAATTTTCGTGTGGCCAACACGCGTTAATCGTTCGGACGCTGTGTTCTCATGAACATTGATGGTAAATGTGAATTCCATTTTCTAGGCAACATAGGCTCACGGTATCGTCCAATACCGTTCAATTTGTTCAATTTCAAATTGTTTGCAAAGTTGGTAGATAATATCCGCATATGTATTCTAGGCAAAGACTTTCTAGAACTAGACGAACATGTTCAGGCACTACATTAGATGAAAATGTCTGATGTAAACACAAGCCCACTGAAGACATTGAATGTCATGTCATTACTGACGAAGCCTGCAATTCGTCAACGTTTTGAAGTGACATTGAATGGACCAAGCATTCAGTGACCCCTCACCCCCTGCCCCTCAGGTATTTAACTGAATTGTTTCCATTGGACATAATCGTAACTTGATTCTGGGTTACGTAGTAGCTTTACCTAGTCTGTGATTGTAGGTGATAAAGTCGAAGCAGCGTCCACGACGACTCACCATCCAAGGGTCGAACGGCAAGCAGTACATGTTCCTGCTGAAGGGACACGAGGACCTGCGACAGGACGAGCGAGTCATGCAGCTCTTCGGACTTGTCAATACTCTCTTGCAGGTGAACTTCAACTCTAACACCCATATTAATAAACGCGTCTTTGCCTTGAAACACTTATTCCGTGTGTGGGGCCAGTATAACATGGGCCTTACGGCTACCTGTTTAACGATTCTGTTTAGGTGATGAGTAAAGTTGCGTGACCGCAAACCGTATCTCGGCGCGTTAAGGTTCACGTTCGCGTGATTTTCCAAATTGCGCTGTTTCAGCGCTAATTCGAGCCCGTATTAAGATTTAGCCCCTGGAGTACCAATTTTGAAGGGGTGAAAAAGACACAAGATGTAAATATTTCAAGGCTATGACGCGTTTATTAATAGGGTTAGGGGTTTAGACATAGCAAAGACATTTGTGCTAGAACAAGCTATCAGAACCTAAATAATAACGCTACATCCGAACCACGGTAACGTCCACTTTTAATTATGCCAACCTGAAGAATGACCATATCGAAAGTTGAAAAGCACAAAGACCAAAGAACGGAGACCGAAACAGCAATCTTTCTTCTTAATTTTTCATCATTATTCATCATTTCAGTCATAGGACGTTCACTGTTGAACATAGGTCACCTCCATCGATCTCCGAAAGAGCCAGTTGGAAGCAGCCTGCATCCAGCGTTTTCCTGCAGTCTCTTTTAGGTCATCTGTCCATCTTGCGGGTGGACGTCCTACGCTGCGCAAAGACCCGTAACAGCAAGAGACCAAAATAGCAATCTTTCTTAATATTTGCTCAGTATCAATTTCTGTTAAACAGGACGACCCCAATACGTACCGCCACGACCTAGCAATCCAGCGCTACGCTGTGGTCCCTCTGTCGCCCAACTCCGGTCTGATCGGGTGGGTGCCGCAGTGCGACACCCTGTACAATCTGATCAGCGACTACCGAGACAAGAAGGCTAACAAGATGACGCTGAACGCTGAGCAGCAACTGATGCTGAGGATGACGTCAGATTATCAGAAGCTTATGCTCAAACATAAGGTCAGTGGACACTTGACGTTTTTCTTACTATAGTCAGTTCATTATATTATCATGATTCCTAACAGCTTCAATAATAATTAAATAAATATCTGGGACATTTTTACACACACGGTCATCTGACCCCAAACTATGCCCAAACTAAGCAAAGATTGTAATATGACTGCCAGAGACTGATATATATATATATATACATATATTTTAAATACATACTTAAATATATATTAACACGCAGACATAGAACGAACACAAATATTCATCACATGAATGTTGCATGTTAAAACATTGTTGCATTATTGAAATCACGTCAGTCAATCCTTTATTAAAAGACCACATAAACAAGGAAAACAGATACATTACAATTAAACTATTATCTAGGCTTTTTTAGTTTTTATTTAGCTGTTTTCTTTGGAATCGCTGATTTTATTTGCAATTTCAGAATTGATCCTTTAGTAAAATCAAAAATCTAATCAAAATATATTTATTCAAGACATCAAAAATACTCTGGATTTTCGTGTTTTTTATGCTCGTGAGAAATAAATACTTAATTAATATTATACAGTGGTAGGAGGTAGATGTAGACACTGGTGAAGCATATTGAGCATTCCGATAATCAAAACTGAGATATTCTCTTATTTGATTATCGCTCGCACGTAAAGACCCAAAATCATCCTGAAATTGTAATTATATGGGACGTGTAATGTAAAGCAATAACTAAGATAAAAAAAATATAAAGACAAGATCTCCTTTCGGCTTAGTACAATCGTTGTGTTACCCTGTATATCCTGCAGTGGATTAATGAATCAATTGCTAAGATGATAACAGTACAAAATTGTGACTTGATTTGATAATGGCATTACCATTTTTGTGCAATTTCAAAAATCAGTATTTCTATGATTTCAGATAAACGTAAGTTTTTTGTCTTTTAATTATTAATAGGCTTGCTTTTGATTGCCACATCGCCTGATGTTAAACGATGGTGCGGTCTACGAGCACGCTTGTCTAGAAAAACACATCAAGCTTAGTGAAATTTGCCATTCTCTCCTGACTTTGTATTTCTTACCCAGGTGGAAGTTTTCGAATACACACTAACGAAAACCCCAGGCGACGACCTCTCCCGCCTCCTCTGGCTTAAGAGCCCGTCTGCCGAAGCGTGGTTCGAACGGCGCACGAACTACACCCGTTCGCTCGCCGTCATGTCCATGGTGGGATACATCCTGGGGCTCGGAGACAGGCATCCTTCCAACATCATGTTACATCGAGTTACCGGAAAGGTTCTGCACATAGACTTCGGAGACTGCTTCGAGGTGACACAGAATAGGGAGAAGTTCCCAGAGAAGATTCCATTCAGGTTGACGAGGATGCTGATTAATGCTATGGAGGTAAGTGAAGCTTGTAATTTTTGGACTAAAGGTACCACGGCTGTAAGGCCTCCTTTATACTTGTACTGGTCGGCATTAACTGACACAGTTGGGCGGTAAAATCGGATATATGTAGATATACCTTCGGGAAAACACAAGGAAAGTCTGCCGAATCAAATGGGCCAACCTGCTTAAGTGGGAGGTAAAAATCAACTGCCGGTCGGGTGATGCCTACTACCCTATTCTTACCAGGATCTTCAGGATTAGCGATTTTAAATCGTGTTTGTTTTTTATTTTTTTTACTGCGAGAATTACTTGTTTCTGTTGGATTTAGGTTTATTGTAGATGATTGCCAGCATATAATTATTATTTGTCAGTTTGCTATATCGAATCGTAACTACATAGTTTTAATTAAACTGGTGTTCTTGGATCTATTGTGACTCCACAACGTTAATTAAAGTGATGTCATTCGTTAATCCAAATTGATACCATTTGCAACGATTTCAGTGTAGTCTGTTCTTCTACCAAAATAATTCGTCATCACCCTTTATCCACCCACTGCTAGGTGTGACCTCTTCCTTGTATGATAATATACTCCGCCAGGTATGGTATTCCGAGACACAAAGGTCATGTGGGTGACACAAGTTTCCTGCTACCGGTAACACAGCCTCGATGACGTAGCTGTGTGTTACCAATAGCAGGAAATCATAACTCGCCAATCTCCGTGTATTTACCTCTGAATCCTATAAAACTTCTAGCTGTGCCCCGCGGTTTCATCCGCGTGGTGATGAAAATCGGTGATGATGATTGTGACGAAAAGTAGCCTATCTGTTAATCCAGGACATAAGCAATGTATATTCAAAATTTCATCCAAATCCATCCAGCCGTTTCTGCGTGATTGAGTAACAAACATCCATCCATCCATCCAAACTTTCACATTTATAATATTAGTGGGATATATATGTTAGTGTGATACTACCTATAACTCATAAAACCGTTTTACACAGGTGACAGGCATCGAAGGCACGTACCGTTTCACGTGCGAATCTGTAATGCACGTGTTGCACCGACACAAGGACAGCGTGATGGCCGTATTAGAAGCTTTCGTCCACGACCCTCTCCTAAACTGGCGACTAGTCGAAACCGACCATCGCTCGCTGACCGCATCCACCTTTTCCTCGGACATCGACTCATCTTACACACTCCCAAGTAGGAGCAGAAATCATCTACACTATGAATCAGTCGAGATTCCACCAGAAGCGAACTTAAACAAGCGAGCGTTAGCCACCTTGAACAGAATAAGAGATAAACTGACGGGCAGAGATTTCCCTGGAGTGGAAGCGGTGGTGAGCGTTCCGAAGCAAGTGGACTTGTTAATCAAGGCGGCGACGAACAACGAGAATCTTTGTCAATGTTATATTGGCTGGTGTCCGTTCTGGTAATGAGTAAGCTTTTCGAGAAACATACTTTGACTAATACTCAGACTTTCATGGTGGCTGTAACGATTTTTACTACAACGTAAAAGGGTAAGTCTTCCAATACATTATCACTCCGTAATAGCACGGAGGAAGATACCTTTGTTTGACATTATACCGCGCAACTACTTTCTATTGTCCATGTCAAGCCGACCAGAGACAGCTGCGCATGACTCCGTGTGTCTTTAGCTTCGTTTAATACGGACTACCACACATATCATCACAGCAGGTCACTTGCACGCAATGTAAGGCTGTGTGTGACGTCACAGGCACACGGGCGACGGAGCCGCGTTTCCTCCCCGCGCTGCCCGCTCTCTCCCCTGTTCGCGCGGCGTAGGTCATCCAGCAATGTGTGGCCGCATCGCCACATTCAGCTAAGTAGCTATTTGTGGCCGGTTTGAAACAAATTATAAACAAGATGTACATTCAAAGTGTGCTATTGAACATGCTACTGTATAAGACACGTCATAGGGCTCTCACTTCAATGTCAGGGTTTAACCGGACGCAGAACCGACGTAGAGTTTATTCAAACTAACTTGTCCTACAGAATTTTTTATTATTAATGAGTATTTCATACAATATTTTTGACTGCCATACATAATCAAAAACACTAAAATGCTACACTTCGTCTATAGGTCAAGTTAATTTGAACAAACTATGAAATAGTTGAAAATTAAAAATCACTGCCAATGCATAAAATAGCATTTCTTACAATACTTAAACATTGCTAAATGTAAATATTTGTATATAACTAAGAAATTATATATCTGCATAGCGCCGACTGATCATTTATCTTATAGAACTAAGTATGAAATGGCGATGTTATTATCATTAAATGGTTTATTTATCTGTTTGTGTTAGTTATGTAAGTTTTATTTATTTTTACGAGAAGAGACGATCTAACGCGTGTTTGTTATGTTACGTCTAATTTTTATTGTATTTTCAAGTTGGAATTCTGCTGGTATGTCGTTTTGTCAATATAAAAAACCGACTTCATTAAAATGTAAGAACTAGACCAAATTGAAATGGGACCACACGGGAAGTAACAGCTTTCAAATAAAAAAAGAATCATCAAAATCGGTTCACGTAGTCGAAAGTTTTGAGGTAATCTAAAAAAAATAATGAGAAACTCCCGTTTTTGGAAGTCGATAAAAATTGCGATTTATATTACGATTGCATTATAATACGCGTATCGTACTTGCATCAACAAATCTGCGTATAATAAAAAAATATTATGTGTAAGAGCCCTCTTACATATATTTATGCAAAGAAACTGGATTTTTGGCGTTCTGATTCTATCTAATAGAAAGATGTATAGAAAATTTATTTTTTTGTAGTAAATTAGACCTGTAGTTTTTTATTGAAAGGAACGGCTTCAAATTTTGGAAAAACTATCACCTTATTAACGCTTGATCTTCGACCACATCGTCGCTTACCAACAGGCGAGTTGGTGGTCAAACGATGAATCATTCAGAATTTAAAAAATTACCAATCATAGCCTACCATTACGACTCATTTGTCAAATGCAGGACTGAGTAATAGCTTGCCTCCTATACCTCTATGATCACTGTATATTGTTGCGGTTTTTGGCGGAAGAACTATTGTTTAAAAATATGTGTGAATACACGAGACAACCAGCAGAACGAGGGCCGTGTCATCAATCGCAGGGTATCGAACTGTGACCCTTCCATTTAACCCATGTTCAACAGTAGGTATTGTGCTAATGGGTACCACCGCACTTTCATCTGCTTTATATTGGGTCGAACCACTGCGCAATTTATTACGAACTTTTTATTGATGCCTATCGGATTTTTATTTGTGACCATTTTAAGCGACTTAAAAAAAGGAAGAGGTTCTCAGAACTGTATTTTTTTTTCGCAGTTGACGGACACGTCATGTGGGCCGTTTTGTTGTGTACGCGATTACTCCGTCAATTATGAATTGATTTGTCGATTTTTTTGTTTGTTTGGTAGGTCATACTTCAGAAGTGACTCCATATAAATTGTATCGAAATTGTTTCAGCGCTGTTCTAAAAAATCAACAAAAAAAAAAACACAGACGACGTTTTGGTTTGTGGTTCCCTTCATTTTCCTCTCAAAATATGTCATCTAATTAAACGAAATTGAGTTTTTACTAAATTACTTTATTAAATTAATGCTTATTTACGATCTACAGTAGCTGCCAGAACTAAAAAAAACTTGACCGAGTATAATGTACCAAAAGAAAAACATAACAAATTAAATGCGTTGCTATAAAAAAAATTGCTACAAAAATTGCGCGTGATTCGCTCAGAGATGAAAAAATAAGTTGTATAGTGCAATTTATAAGCGATCTTGAAGGGGATTACCCGTTATGCTACTAATTATTATTATTCTAAGAGCCTATTATATGTTTAAGTAAATTAACTGTATTGTTTCGCCATTTCCAGTTGTTAAACGCCCCGTTATTACGTTATAGGTATCTTATCTCTTAGATAATAAGAATTTTGTAATCTAAGTGTATAATAAAATATACGCAATAAAATTGTGAACGAATACGGTTTTTTAATTGTTACACTTATTTCCGACATTTTTTGCTCATTGTCTTCGAGTAAAGCCTTTACAGCCACGCGGATTTTCTATAAACATTACAGTACATTATTCCGCAATGTGCGTGACTCAGCCATTGCCATAATAATTAGCTGACATGAAAATAATTTATAAGTAATACCACAGAATAAATAATAGCAAAGAAGTATTGGTAATACTCAGGACGTGACGAAAATCCGTATCATTGTAAAAAGGGCTAGTCTTTCCCAGGCGCGGATCCAACCCTCTAAAAAGGTTGTGGTCACAGCCACCCGAAAATCAGGCAAGTGCTAGTGCGAGGAAATGTTTATAAAACATTATGTGTCGGCCTGACCAAGATTTTGTACAGTGTATCGTAGTTTCACTCGGGTAAAGCTGTGGGGTGTCACAAGTCACGTATTAGGGTTGTGGGCATGCCCATCGTGCCCACAACGGTGGATCCGCGCCTGGTCTTTCCCAACTTTCCCAAGATCCTCAGCGTTAAGACTTAACGAGATTCTTTACGTTACGATGTTGTCTTTCTTGTAACTCACAAACGATAGAGGCAATATTTTGGATAATTTTGTGCACAGAACTTTGTCGAGTGTGGGCTTGCTGAGGTAGATGTCGATGTCTCCCTCGGAGCTGCAGAACTCGTTGAGGGTCTGTCGGCAGACTCCGCAGGGTGCCGTGAACTCCTGCTGGTGGGCTACCACCGCCACTTTTGTGAACTTGGTGTACCCCTCGCACACCGCCCGGGATATCCCCGCGCGTTCCGCGCATATCGACGGGGTTAGAGTAGAGTTTTCGATGTTACATCCTGTGTATATCTTCCCCTCGTGTTCAGTGAGCAGAGCGGCTCCGACCGCGAAGTTTGAGTACGGGCAGTATGCTCTTTTCCTTATAGCACTGGCCTCCGACAACAACTTTTGTATGTCATCGCCTGTAATGTAAATAATCATATCAGATATGTACCTGCAGGGAACAGAACGATGGTACGAAGCTGAAAGGTGGTCGTTGTACTAATATGAACAACTTTTACTATGGGACCAACCCTGGAATCGTGTTAAAATTCAGCTGTTTAGAAAAGTATTATTCACACTGTATGAAACAGCAGTTTTATCGGTGACCTTAATGACCTCCTTTCGGCTTAGGACCAATGTTTCATGTATTATACAAGTATGTAATAATAAAGATAAATTGATAACTTTTAGATACCGCTCGATAAGGATAATTCTGATTAGTAAAGGTCACTTTAATTATTTACGATCTCTGCTGTTTGCCTAGAAGTTGCGCGAGATATTAATAATAGAAGTATTAAAATAATTTCAAGGGTAAAGCTGACTATTATAGTGAACGGTAAGAATGCAAACGCAAATCGAATCGAAAGTAAACTTGCGTCTTTCTTATTTAGTTGGAGATATATTTTGAACAAAGTTTATTGAACATCAAAAAATTACTAAACACATATCAAACTTTGAAAGAGCAAATCTGTTAATTACGACTAACAGTGAAGTACCTACAAGCAAAAATCATCATCAATTAAGTCGCTCCAAAGGGTAATAAACAAAAAAAAAAACGCAACATTAAATAGTTTATAGGGTCATGATTGCCGAACACAAAAACTTAAGACTCTGAAAATACTTACTCAAAGAGCTAAAGTCGACAATCTCGTAGTTATCCATGGACGCGTGGCGAGCGGTAGTTTGTGTCGAGTGAGCGCGCCTGTCCCGAGCTGCGGTCACCGGCCAACTGATTAGCACGGCGCAACGATCTCTGATTAGATAGTATTTTATGATTGACTACCCCTTGCACTTACGACGAACATGTTTTTCGCTCACTCAATATATTTATAGAGATGCTTATACACAGTGGCGGATTTACCACAAAGCAAAGTGCCTGAAATGAGTTTTCTTTGATTTCGTGCGCCTTGATCGCAAGATTGACTTCTATGTATATATAGAATAGATAGGTTGTTTTTTTTTATGTGACTTTTGCTGTTGGCCTTGCGGCCTCTACAGTTTGACCGGACTAGTTGGTGATCGCAGAGGGCGTTGGGCCAATATGATAAAGATTTTTGGGCGACAAGCGCAAGGGCACCTCGGAGGTACGAGTCTCGGCTTGGGCCGTCGCCGGGAATGGGGGATCAGACTTGCCCTGGCACCCCAGAAGGGGTGTTCCCTGGGGCTCTAGCAGGGTGTTAAACTGAATGATTATTTGGAGAGAATCAAACCGATCTTCTGACAGATCGTGGGGGTATTCGATCCCGCCGGCGGGATCGTTGTGTATGTTTGTGCCTTTGGTAACCGGTGCCTATATCAAAAACTGAAAATTTCCTGTTGCCAGGAGCAGTCGAATCGGATGAACCCAGCGCCGTCGATGTGACGACGGCGATGGGGTCATCCGGGTTGTCTAAGATGTTTCTGGGGCGTCTACGGAGGGGAGCCCAGTATAACCGCGGGCGTGACCTTTTATACTTTTGTATCAAATTCAACACTGCCATGAAAACGTGAGAAAAATCTGTTAATTAAGAAATATATCATTCTCACTCAACGAAACGTATGGACCAGCTAGTTAAAACCTGATAAAACAGTTTTAAACTATTACGGGTGTGGTCTTCCCGTGAACATGGTGCATGTAACTGCGCCGAAATATCGGGAGCTCCTTCCACAACCTTACCACAGTAAATATCCCGTAAATAATCATAATATAACAGAATGTAGTACTAAAACGAATGGAGACCTCTTTTCGTCTTAGTAGCACCGTTACGAGTATCTCTGTACCTATATACCTACTTACGGTCGAGGCTATCTAGCCTTCTAGGCTAAAGTCTAGTGTTTTGACTTTCAGCTGTTGTCCTAATTGAACGACCAAATATTATACCTATCAAAGCGAAATCGTGGTGAGGCACAAAGGCACAATTCAATGCAAGGTTACTGCCGTTTTAGAGCCATGACCACTCCTCTGAAACAATAGTTTTTCTTCGACTGCTTTATACCTCTTATCATTACAAGCTAAACTATTTTTATTACTCAAACATAGTTTTCAATGTGTTCATATTTTGAAAAGCTCACTTCGTCGAAAATTGGACTTCTAGGTCCTTATGCTAAAGTAAATAGTGGCCAGTTTTGTCCCCTAATTATCTTAGTGCGTGCGTATAGTACAATATGTTATATAATACCTACTATGTACAATATGTTGATGTGCAAATAGGTTTGTTTCGTTTATCTTATAGGTACAGAAATGTTTATTTTGCGATAATGAAGTTTCTCGGCTGGGCAGCGTTCGGTAAACTTCGCAACGTCTTCTCGTCCAAAATACCTCAGTGCCTTAAGACGAACGTCTTCATCCAGTGTGTGTTGCCAGTGATGACATACGGAACTGAAACGTGGTCTCTCACTATAGGCAAGCTCAAAGTCGCACAACGAGCTATGGAGAGGGCTATGCTCGGGGTTTCTCTACGAGATCGAATCAGAAATGAGGAGATCCGTAGACGAACGAAAGTTACCGACATAGCCCACCGGATTAGCAAGTTGAAGTGGCAGTGGGCAGGGCACATAGAACGCAGAACAGATGGCCGATGGGGCCGAAAGATTCTCGAGTGGAGACCACGGAGCGGTAAGCGCAGCGTAGGACGTCCACCCACAAGATGGACAGACGACCTAACAGAGACCGCAGGAAAACGCTGGATGCAGGCCGCTTCTAACCGGCCCTTTTGGAAATCGATGGGGGATGTCTATGTCCAGCAGTGGACGTCCTATGGCTAAAATGATGATGATGATGGATGAATGAAGTTTAAAATCAGTAAAAATATTACAAATAAAATCGTTGTTTCTTCTTTCCAAAACTTTAAACAGCCAATAGTTTCAGTTTCAAGCATTTCGTTGAGCGCATAGTCTGCAAAGGGCTAAAGCCCTTTGCAGACTATGCGCAGTAAACTCGCGCGAATAGGTAAGTACGCCTGCAAGGAACTACAAACCTTTTTGCTTAGAGCGAGACTAAGCAACTTCGCGATTTCTCCGTACCTATGTCAACAGTAGAACACTACCGCTCCGCTTCACGTTCGAGGGGTGCATGTGCAATATGTTAGTAAGTACTTACGTATAAAACCACTGAAGTGAGAATTTTTTTCGCTTTTCTGTGTATAAAACGGTAAGTTAGCTTGACACTGGGGGAGGGGATGGTGAACCCCCAAAACCTTCTCAAACCAGTTTGCCCACGAGCAAGTCCTTTGCGCCTATTTGAGCTATTAACTCAATATATAATAGGTACTTATGAGCCAAAATTTCATTTGTTCGTTTTTTTTTAGGATTAGGCTTGCATTTGACCGTCAACTCGCCTGATGCCTGATTTGAAGAAACCCAGATTGATCTTCATTTTTTTTGTCTTTCTTTCATACCTCCTTATAACTGTGTACCTACCCATAAAATAGTACAGTACTTTACGTGAAATCCTAAACGAAAAAATTCTCACTTCAGTGGGATCAACGAACATATTTTTAACGATGGTGACATTTGCGGCAAGCGCGTATGGGCTATACCTTAATCCATCCGCGATTAAGGTGAAACGTTTCACTTTGACGGGAACTTCAAATTTCAAACAGTTTTTTTGTTCTTGTAGCTAGGCCGGGTAATTATTATAAATGAGATGTTTGCGAAAATTGATTATTATTCCTTACAAACTCGCGTAAAGTTATTTATCTCCAATGCACATTATTACATACATTTGTCATTAAACAAATTTTTGCTGTTTCAAACGGTGTATTGCCAAATAAAAGTAATATGGTGAGTTACTGATTAATAGCTGGGCATGATTATGTAAAGAACGACCAACAGTTTTCGCAAACACTGTGTCATTTTACAATAATTACCCGGCCTAGCTACAAGGACAAAAAACTGTTTGAAATTTGAATTTCCCGCCAAAGTGAAACGTGTCACCTTAAATGTAGAAATTTTCATAACATTTTGGCTAAATTTACTAAAAACAACAATAAAAACCTCCTTAGAAGAAACTAAAAAAGTTTACGCCTCCTGCAGGATGGTTCAAACCACGAGAATAAGAACAAAGCAACAGGTAATTTATACAAAATTTTATTTCCAACGAAACACTTTTTTTGTCAAAATAAAGAAGCTTATTATTTACAAGGTTAATTATTTATTGCCTAATAGGTATAATTGTTTACTTAACATTGCTTAGTTTTTTTTTTAATGTAATTAAAATTAAATGCCCAAGAAAAAGCAAATGAAACAATTCTATGATGTTCCTTACAACGGATAAGAGCAAAAACGTTTTTATAATAACCTTATATTGAATTTAATCTTTCTCTCTCGGCTAATGAGAAAGCAAAAGTCAATTTAAGGTTATTATAAGAATGTTTTTGAGATAATGGTAACCCACAAAGTGTAATGTTGATTTCTGAAGTGACCATACAAACTAGATATCATTTATATGTACTCCACATACAAATGGTTACGTATCACAAGAACTAAAATTACTATAACTATTTTCACAATAACTAAGGACAAAAAAAACTAAATTTAATATAACTAATGGGCATTTTAAATATTCTATGTGTTGTTCCACACTTTAGGATTTACTATTTAAATGTAATAGATAATTCAAAAATTTGGCGACCGGCAGTTTTGAACTGGGATTACCCCCGAGGGCTTTATCCACTAAGCTACGGTGGCTTTCCTGTCGGCCTCCAAATTAATGAGCTATCAGGCGAATGATCTGTTCAGGCGTTTCAGATGTTTATTTTTCACTTTGGGCACTTACTATTAGGCGGAAAATTTGCTCACGTCAGTCACAGACTTAGAAATACTTCCGTATTTAGTTTTGACTTTCACGATAAAGTTTTTTTTTTGTCATTTTAAAATAAATGGTTCAAAGTTTTGATCAATCGCCTATTTGATCAAACATAAATTAGGGATTTTGAATTTAGTTACAATGACTGTTAGTTATTTTAAATTTAGTCCTTTCGTCTCATTTTCGTAGTTATTTTATAGTGATTTTAGGTCTTGTGATACTCACTGGACAAATAGATAAATAGCCCTTTCCTAACTACATTTTATGGCGATATTTTTTGTTTTTTGGTATATATACAAAACTCACACTCCTAAGGATGCATTTCCACAAAGGCGGAGATGAGCCGAAAATGACCAAAAACATTGGTCGAAGTTCACATCTCGCCTCCCCTCTCCGCTACAATGGAAACAGTTATAGAGGAGACAAGAAGAATTGTATGGGAGACAAGCGGACTATATATCAGTGCGATGCGCGGAGCGGAGAAGCAGAGTGCCACCATACCGTACTGCATCTTTGCGTAAAAATTACAACGCTAGACTCCGCTTCAGAAGTCTGCTCGTTTCCGGTAGAAGGTCCGCTCGATTCCGCTACAAAAGTTCGCTAGACTCCGCTTCAGAAGTCTGCTCGTTTCCGGTAGAAGGTCCGCTCAATTCCGCTACAAAAGTTTGCTAGACTCCGCTTCAGAAGTCTGCTCGTTTCCGGTACATAGGTCCGCTCGATTCCGCCACAAAAGTTCGCTAGACTCCGCTTCAGAAGTCTGCTCATTTCCGGTACAAAGTCCGCTTGATTCTGCTTTAAAAGTTCGCTCAATGCCGCTAGAAACGTCCGCTAAACTCTGTTACACAGCTCCACTCCACTTAAGTGGAAACGCATCCAACTCACTATGTTGTTCACGGCTATAATTTGTTTTGGAATTATTTTGTGTAACTCTATCTTATTTTGTGTAGCCAAATCCGTTACGTCTGTTAGCTACTTTAGCATCCCAATGAGCAGTTTTTCAGCAGTTGTCTCAAAGCGTCAAGAGATGGCGTTCATAAATTTTGTTTTTAGGGTTTTGTGCCCAAAGGATGATAGTGAACTATTACCAAACTAAGGGTTAGTCTGTTTGTATATTCTACTTTCAAAGGGCTTAATAATTTTTGACTGGTAGCCAGTATAATTGTAAAAACGGTAACATATACAATACAAGCGTCAAACTTTGTGTGATAGTGCGAACTAAAAAGTAAAACAACAAATAATAGTAATAATAAAAAAACAATATTGCAACCACTAGATTTGATAGGAGGACTTAGGATTTCAATATTTTAGAAATTCAACATTTTGAGACACACTTCTTTCTACTTCCAAAATTGAGTTTACGCCATCTAGCGAGCATTAGGGAAACTACTGAATAACTCCTAACTTCCATAGATTACAAAACAAATATATGCCATTAATCAGTCGCCATCACAAGTCACAACCAGCAGCCTTTACCTTTAAAATCACAGTATTATGGTCTTCACCAGAACGGACACCATCCAACGTAACACTGGCACAGGTTCTCGTTACTAGTCGCCTGCTGGATCAGCAAGTCCACCTGCTTCTGAACGGACACAATCTCATCTATATGCGGGAAGTCTCTGCCCGTCAGTTTGTCCCGGACTCTGTTGACGATGGCGAGTGCTCGCTTGTTGAGGTTCGTTTCCGCTGGTTGGTCGTCGTCGAGGCCTGTGTTCGCGCGGCTTCTGCAGGGCTGCGGGGAGGTCCCCGGTTCAGGCGGCAGGTCGGTGTCGCCTCGTGAACGGCGGCCGGCGTCGATCAACCTCCAGTTGAGTAGAGGGTCGTATACGAAAGCTTCTAGGACCGCCATCACGCTGTCCTTGTGTCGGTGCAACACTTCCATTACAGACTCGCACGTCCGCCGGTAAGTGCCTTCGATTCCGGTCACCTGGGATATAAGGTTCAATGAGAGGTGGAAAATAAAGAAAAAAAAATGCAACATATTTGGGGTTTTGGTCATCATCATCATCATCAGCCAGAAGACGTCCACTTCTGAACATAGGCCTCTCCCTTTAACCTCCATACTGAACGACGGCCTGCCATCTGCATCCACTGGATGTCCGCGATTCTCACGATGTCGTCGGTCCATGTAGTGGGAGGCCTACCTACGCTGCCTCTTCAGGTTCGTGGTCTCCACTCCAGAACCTTTCTTCCCCATCGGTTATCGGTTCTTCGAGCGATGTGGCCTGCCCATTGCCACTTCAATTTGCAAATTTTAATAGCCGTGTCGGTGACTCTGGTTCTTTGGCGAATATCCAAGTTTCGAATTCTATCGCGCAAAGAAACTTCGAGCATAGGTCTCTCCACTGCCCGTTGTGTGACTCGTGAGTTTTTCCAAAACCAAAAGTTAAGGACCACGTCTCAGTACCATATGTCATCACTGGCAACACACATTAGCATATAGATTAGTATGACTGTCAAAATCTCACCTCCATAGCATTGATCAGCATCCGCGTTAATCTAAACGGTATCTTCTCTGGGAACTTGTCTCTGGTGACGGCCACTTCGAAGCAGTCTCCAAAGTCTATATGTAGGAACTTGCCCGTCACCCGATCCAACATGATGTTGGAAGGATGCCTGTCTCCGAGCCCCAGGATGTATCCCACCATGGACATGACGGCGAGCGAACGAGTGTAGTTCGTTCGCCGTTCGAACCAAACCTCAGATGAGGGGCTCTTCAGCCAGAGGAGCTTGGCGAGGTCATCGCCCGTCGTGTGCTCGAGGGCGTGCTCGAATACTTCCACCTGAAATATTGATAATAAGGTAGGTGGGTGGGTAGGTGGCTAACACGTTTTTATTGATTTCATAGTGTTAATTTGGGCAAATCCAAACTACTTGTTTGTTTATAAATAAGAATTTTTATTCTTAACACGCAGCGCGGTAATCTTTTTGTACCATAGACACAGAATACATATAAGTACACGTATAGTAGATTCACTCCGCACAAACAATTTAAATAAGTAGCGACTCTTGCTAGTACACAATAAAGTGCAATTCAGGACGTGCCAGCGCTAACTACCTACAGCTATATTAACTTAGATGTTGCCTCTCTGTCTATCGCGTAACTCTTGTCGCGTTATCTCTGTCTACCGCGCGCCAGCGGGCACGGCAAGTCCGACAAGACTACTTGTAGCTTCATACCTAAAGTGCGAAGTGCGACAGGCCTGCTATAGACGAGTATGGGCGGTTTTCTGACAGCTGAAGAAACATAGTTTTGTAACCATCGATAGATGGAGCTGACAAGACATAATTTTTTCGCATTTGTTCAATGAAACCAACACTACAAGGAAGAGGAGACATTTTATAACACGGCTAGGCAGGCAACTTATGTACCTACTAATTTGTGTTGTGTAGTGGAAAAATAAGTAGATATCTAAATTTGATAGCTTTAAAATGCCTGTGATCCTGTTTACATATTGAAACAAAAAGAGACGCCGATAATTTTAGTCCGGTCAAATTGGTTTAGTTTAGTGAGTGCTGCAACAGAATCGATGCCAATATCAACGAACCTTATGTATCAAACTGAGTTTATCTAGATCTGATGCCATCCGCTGCATGATCCTGTGTTCGATGTTAAGGAGGCACTTCCTCTTCTCGCGGTAGTCGCGGATCAGCGAGTGCAGCGTGTCGCAGTGAGGCACCCATCCGATTAGACCTGGAGAGAACCACGGACACATACATCACAGACATAACAACACTTGCTGATAAAACATTTATACAATTAGAGACAGGAAATGTACTGCTTTGATGATATGTTCGTAGTGATACTTACAACACAATACTTTATTAATAACTCCATAGTTACAAGTCAAACGTCTCCAGTACATTCATGGATGAATCCATTAATCTCTCAGGTAGTTTAATAGTCATCAAAATTATAATATTGTTGGTCAAGGAGCCAAGTTTTAAGTCTGACTTTAAACGACGCGGTGGAAGGTGCATCGCTCTTTTGCCCCTCTAAATAAGCCCTTTATCAAAATCTTTTCTTAGGAGATCTTTATACCTCACAAGAAATCTACCTGCCAGATTTAAGCTTCGTGGGTCAAGTAATTTTTGAGATTTTCATCACATTTTCTTTAGGATTTAGGCTCGTTTAATCGATCTCTGTGGATGGATGAGAAGCAAATTATCAATATAAAAAACAGACTTCATAAAAATGTCAGAACTGAACCAAATTGAAATTGGACCACACGGGAAGCACTAGCTTTCAAATAAAAATAAGAATCATCAAAATCGGTCCACCCAGTCGAAAGGTCTGAGGTAACAAACATAAAAAAAAAAACGTCGAATTGAGAACCTCCTCCTTTTTCGAAGTCGGTGAAAAAATATCAGCTGTTGTATAGAAAACGGTTATTCACACTACAAAATGTATGGAACAACACATTTTTATTCCGCGAATTCGTGGTTTGTCCTATAGTAAAATTTGTTCATAATGATGAGCATAACAGACCCCATATAAAAAGAGCGGCAAATAGGCATGCTTTCTACTTAATGGTAAGTGGTCCCCGTTGTCTCTGGACGCCATCATCACTAGCGTTGTTGTTGATGCTATGCAAGCTCAGCGAGGTGGTTGTAGACACGCTTTTTGAAACGCTCCATATAGAAGCTTGTCGGAAAGACATTCAGGGGAAGAACATTCCTAGCAGGTCCGTAGAAAAAAGGGCGAATAAACTGGACGGTTTGAGATTTACAGCTTTGTCAGATCAGCTTTTTGCCAGTTGTTTACCAAAATACAGTAGAAACATACCAGAATTAGTAGAGAGCGGTATGACAGCGTATCTCTGTATGGCCAGATCCCGTCTGAAAGTGTCAGGGTCGGCCTGCAAGAGAGTATTGACGAGTCCGAAGAGCTGCATGACTCGCTCGTCCTGTCGCAGGTCCTCGTGTCCCTTCAGTAAGAACATGTAGTCCTTGCCATTTGAGCCGCGGATGCAGAGGCGGCGCGGACGCTGCTTCGATGTTATCACCTGAGGACGGGTGATCATCACAGTTACTTTATTACACACTAGCCGTCCGTCCCGGCTTCGCACGAGTGTAAGCTCGGCCTTCGGCCTCGCTACAAAATATAATATAACCTATGTCACCCGGGGATTGTGTAGCTTCCCAACAGTGAAAGAATTTTTCAAATCGGTTCAGTAGTTTCGGAGCCTATTCATTACAAACATACAAACATACAAAAATAGGTACAAATCTTTCCTCTTTATAATATTAGTGTAGATGAAGTTACAAGCAGATATCTAACGGAAACTATGATTTTTTTTTCAGGATAAAAAGTAACCTGTTAATCCAGCGTAAAAGCAACCTCCATACTAAAATTAAATACGAAATAATAAATAAATATCTGGGATATTTTATATATTGGACTACTGCTCACAAGATATGAGATAAGGTTGATGATTTATAAAGTAATTATTAACAAACAAAAAATGTGACTACAGAAAGTGGGTGAAATGTAGGTATTTCCTTATTTTTCACCCATAGAGGTGGAATACTTTCTTGAAATTTAAATGTGACCAGCCTCGATGTATCGTTTTTTTAGTAGTTTACATTAAAATCGATTAATAATATCGAGTATCACAAAAAAGCAGTCAAATTGAGAACCACCGTTTTTTATTATGGAACCACCTTTTTTCTGGATGCACCTTTTTTAGTAGGTTGAAAATTTACTGTCAAGTGTGACTGCTCACAGTTATATTCGTAGTGACAAATATTCCACATATAAGGTATCCAAGCAAGCCCTAGAAAGTGCCACCATGCTGTGGTTTCCCCATGTTTTACGGCGAGCATCGGTGGGCTACTGCAGTTTTAGTGACGTTAGCGTCGTTAGACTTACTTGCAAGCTGCTTTGTATGTGCGCGATTCGTATCGGTTCCTGGTCGGGGACATACGAGCCCGGCACGCATAGCTCCAGGTTCCTGCAGGCGAGCAGCCGCGGGCTCACGTACTGCAGCTCCAGTGACGTCAGCGTCGGTAGCTGACGGCTGATGCGACGGAATACGTGGTAATACAGATCCCAAGCTTGGTTCAATTCACGGACTTGACCTGACTCCTGCGAAAAAATACGGAGATAGAGCTACTAAAAACTGTGGCAATATTATAAATACCACTTCGTAACGATTAAACGCATTTAAGTGATTCCCTGCCGGCTTCCTTGTTTCCTGAGAGATATAATCTGGGCCTTTTCAAGGCAAGAGTGAATAGGTGTCTTCTAAGTCTGCGTGCTTCATCTTCGACCACATCGTCGCTTACCAACAGGCGAGTTGGTGGTCAAACGCGGACTTATTCACGATAAAAAAAGGGAGAAAAAAACTTGGATTAACATATGCGGGGGGAAACTGTGGAACACAGTCTTTGTTTCTTACATTAACCAAGCATTCCAAAAGTTTTAAATACTGTTCTCACCTTGTATCTGTTGCACCAATCTTGAGCTTCATTCAGCTCCCTGCCATACGTCTGATTGAAGGAAACCTCTTTCATCGTCTGCGGTCCTCTCTCCAGCATCGCGTGTAACGGCTCTAGCGTCTTCAACATCGCATTCACGTCATTTTCCGTGAAGTACAGTCTCGACGCTTCTTCCAACGCTTCGTGCCATTGCTCGTGCCAGAGAATCGCCACTCGGATAAGCTCTTCTGATATCATAGCCGCCTGGTTGACAAGCTTGCTCGAGTGAGTACACATGGATTTTAAAATCTGATTGGCGGCATTCTTCCGAGCCACAAACGATGATTTTGATGCCACCGTCAGAGGGTAGACTAAAGCTTGAGGGTGGGATTTTCCAATATCGATCAAGAGAGAATGGATCAACTTCCCGACTAGCGCTCTGGGCGTGTCGATTCTGGCGATTAGCTGTGGAATCACTTGCAGCCACACGTTGATTTCGATTGTTCTGATGCCTTCGACTAGTGCCTCGTGAACCGCCGGGTAGTGTCCATAATCAAACCAGAGCGTCAGCAGTCGCAAAGTGTCTTGAAGTGAGCTGCCTCTAGACAGTTTGATCGATTTAAAGAATCCTTCGACCGCCGGGACCGTGTGCTGCGTGATAGTCTCAACTGTGGGTCGCTTCTCTGCGTCTTGGCCACCATCGTGATGTTTGTAAAACAGAACAGTCTCGAAGTTCATGTACGCCCAGGCGTGCCAAGCTTTATACCAGTCGGACGATAGCACGGTCGCTGACTGGTAGTTCCGTAGAATCTCTGGGATAGAAAGTTCGTTGATGCCGAGTAACGATTCGCACCAGGAGCCGAGCTTCAAGTGACAGCGAGCGAGTAGGCGGGCGTTATCGGGATCGCCGCTCTCAGTGTTGATTACATATCGTTGTAACTGATCGTACGCTAGTTGCTTGTCGCCGGCGACCCATAAATGCTTCGCGTATGCTAGTGTAAATCTGGGCTCGTGCGTCGGAAGAGGCATCTCTCGATTCTTACTCGGGTCGGTTCCCAGCAACATGACTAACGTCTTGTGCGCCTGTCGCGGCGCGCCGCTCTTTCTGCATAACGACGCGAACTTCAACCACGTAGCCATATCTTCCTGAGGCGTTAAAACCAAGCTTCGGACTTGTAAAATCCTGCGCCAGTCTTCGACCACTCTCTGGCCGCCTTGCAGTCTCGTCCACCAAGCTTGGCGAATCGACTCCCTTCGTTCAACGACTAGTTTATACATGATCACTTCTTCCAACTCTGCGAGGAGTTGCGCGTTGACTAGAGCACCGTAGGCTCTCTGATAGCTCTCTCCCGCCACCGCAGTCAATTCAGAATCTAGTAGATTGCGAGCTTGATCGATGAACTGCTTGGAATTTTCGTAATCACCATTATGAATGTTGAGAACTGCCCTATAGAAGGCGCCATCTTGAGTGTTCTCCGGCAAGAAGTTGACGTATTTGGCCATCGAATCCCATTCATTTAATCCCCAAGCGGCAGCTGCCGCTAACCGAGCAGCTTTATATTTATCTTCAGACCTCATAGTAGACCAGCTTTGAGAAACAGTGTTATAGAGCTTGACCCATTCTCCTAAAGCCTCGTAGCAGCGCAGTTCTCCGAGATAGGCATCCATATCGCCGGGATCGGATGTAAGTTTTTCCCCATACAGGTTCAGAGCTTTCTCCCAGTTATGCAGTTTCTCATACCATCGGATCTGTACTTTGAGATCTGCGTCACCGGCCTCGCGCTGCGCCATCACTCGCTCGAGCAATCCTTCCGCCGCTTCCTTCTGCTGCAGTTTGTTGTTTATGTGGATGAGAGCTTCCACTACTTGCAGAGTGGCGCCTTTGCGAAATTCTTCTTCCTGTTTGTTTAAGAAATTTGTATCAGACAAACAAAACACATGGAGGAAAACTGTCCTTCCCTATTAATACCAATTTCTATTTCTATAATAACCATTTCGTGTAACCCAGGGGTTTAGATAGATAAATAGATAAAAATAAAAAATAAAAATGTAAAAGAAATTAAAATTACAACTGTATCCTTTTTAAGCCATGTTGTGTGCTCATTGTTTTGGGTCATGGGATCGAGCAAAATCATTAACGTGTTACTATATCTGTATATGTCCTGTGACTAGTTTTGAGTGCCTAATAATAAAATAAAATAAATAAAATATTATTTTTATTGTGCGCCATTAATTACATACATGGGACAAAAAAAAACTAGTGTAACAACTAGCGGCCTAATCGCTATAAGAGAACTTTTTCAGGCTTTATTCGAATTAGTACACCTTTTCTGTGTACAAATTGGACAACAAACAGCTGGGACGGGCAGCATTTGTTAAGCTCCATCAAGTCTTCACGTCGTCAATACCACACTGCCTGTAGACAAGTCTTTAACCAGTGTGTCGTACCCATTATGACTTAATGTTCTGAGACATGGACACTTTCAGTTAAGGCCGTTTACAAGTTGAAAGTATGGAGAGTTATGCTAGGAATTCCTACATAGAAGTTGGCCAATATAGACCCGAAAGTTACCGACATACAGTGGGCTGGCCACATTACCCAAAGAACCGTTAACTTATGTGATAGACGAGTTCTAGAGTGGAGGCCATAGGTAGGACATTCTGCGGCCAGGTGGTGTGACGACTTGGGTAAAACGGCTGGTGAAAACTGCCGATCGAGCTCAGTGTCGGTGCATTAGGAGAGGCATGTGTCCAGCAGTGGACAAAAAGGCTGATAATGATGGACAACAAACAGTTCTGCTAGGCACTAACATTTTAGTGATCTAATACTACATGCAGCTGTAAGCAATCATTCGATAGCAAACGAAGTATAGTAGCTACGTGTATTAGGGAGGAAATTGCCAGAAAATACTACTGGGAACGGCCCACAAATTCAGATTAGAATGACGAATTACTTAAACGGATGAGTGTCCTAACATATCTACATAACATCAAATTATTAAACTATAATATCATTATCATCATCAGCCAGAAGACGTCCACTGCTGAACATGGGCCTCCCCCTTTAACTCCACACACTAACTAACACTTACACACTTCACTAACTTACTAATACTTTAACTATAATATACATACTTACAAATCTTCATAACATTAAATTATAATATACAAACTTACAATAAATAAAAAAATAGGAAGAACTGAAATTTGGAGTTTAAAATGATATTCAAATTGTGATGTGGTATCGTAGATGTCCGGCACTTACTACCCTTTAAACACATCCTTCAGATTAAGTTACTGGTGGAGGAAATCCTAATGTAACGGCCAGGGTTTCAAGTAGAACTACATTTATTATATTATTGGCTATCAGAGTACTTTAAAGCCATGTATAAATAAATAAATATCTGGGATATTATTGCACACATGGTCATCTGACCCCAAACTAAGCAAAGCTTGTAATATGGCTGCCAGAGACTGATATACGTACATTTTTTTTTATAAATACATACTTAAATAGATATATACCCAGGCATAGAACAAACACAAATATCACACAAATATTTGTCCTAGGTGGGAATCGAACCTACGCCTCCACGCGCAGAAGGCAGGTACACTACCAACTGAGCTAACAGGGTTGTCAACTGTATAACTTTCTTTATTTAGATAATTATGTATAGTTAAGTACTTAGTTTAATTCTAGTTTAGTTTGTAAGCAACATACCTTGTGGAAATAAAAAAATTACATATTCAAAACGGAATCATGTAGCCTTTGTAGAAAGCTTAGGTTTCTGACATTAATCAATATCTTCAAGAGTAAATAAAGCTCACCTTGTAATGAAGAGCCTTGGCATATGCGCGGCAATGCATCGCGCGCTCACCCAGCAAGTGTGTCGAGATAGGCAGTGTGCTTCCATCGCAATGTTCCATGAACTCGGCCAAGTTGAGCACGGTATGCGCCAGTTCTGGAGCTTCTGGAGCAGTGAGCGCTTGCTCCAGTGCATTGGAGAGTTCGGTGCGAGCTGAGCTTTCGAGCTCCGTCCAGCATGAGACGAAAGCCGCGTTAAACAGGTCGCGGAGTAGTTGGGAGTAGTTGTGTGCGAGAGCCAGGCATGCTCTGTCCATAAAAAATTATATTACTTACATTACTAAACAACAAATATAAAAAACTCTTCACTCATAGATCCAATCCAGGGTTCCCTGTATCAGATGTAGAACACACACAAAGACACGGACAGCTAACACCCAGACCTAGAGGTTAAAACAACTGCCCGGCCGGGAATCGAACTCAGGACCTCCTGCTCATAAAACAGACATGATCTGCCACTGAGCCACGAGCAGTATTTTTTTTTATTCAAATCCATTCATCCATCACAAAGTTTAATTGCAATAAAAATGGAATTCTCGCACTCATAATATTAGCGTGCCGGCCGTATCAACCGCGTGGATTATTCAATGTCAAATACAACCTTCATTGTTATGCACAATACACCCCAGGCAGGATGTCACAGCAGTTCTTGTCACCCCCACTTAACCTACATCGTATTCAGGGTGAAAAAAATACCTATGTTGACATGATACAATATGTACAACACGTCGAGAAACCGTCACATTAGTCGATTACTCTTATTTAACGAGAAAAAGAGACAAACAATACGATACAGGCTTGATATAAAAACCAAACTCAAAAATATAATACCTCAATGCAGGACTGTGAGACTCTGTAAGAAGGCCGATGCTGAACCGTCGTTGCCACTCGAGCCAGTCATCTTTAGACACTCGACTGGAGACTGTCCAAGCTAGTTTGAGGTTGTGTGCGTTTACGCAAAGCTTACGGATCGACTGTGAAGTGTCGCACACTACCAGACGTGCCTGTAAACATTCAAATAAGATAAGTCATTCAGTTAGATTTTAAGTACACTAGAGTATTTATATGGAAGTTTCGTTACTTCTTGATTGTTGTTCCTTGGTCGCCGTCGAGTACTTTGGAAGAATTCATCCATAGCCAATGTCTGACTCGATTGCAGTCTCGAAAGCAACTGCTCGTAGTTCTGATGCTGTATCCTATGCTTGGCCACGACTTTCTGTACCAGCGGTATGAAGTCAGTATACTTCGACCCAAGTTGCACAATCAACGCGCAAAGTGTGTCCATAGCGACTGGCCGTAGGGATGGACATGTTTCCAAGCTTCTCACTAAGGGATGAATAATTCGAGAAACAAGCTCCGAGTAATTCAAGGCATCCGAAAGGTAATCCACGGTCTCCATCGCGACTTTAGCCACCGATAGCGGGCAGTCGGTAGCGTCGAATAACTTCACTATAGAAGGTATCACGAGATGCATATAATCGTCCAAATTGTCTTCGAACTTTTGTAAGGCGGTAAGGAGGGTTTTCGTGACAATCCTTTCATCGCTCGTATCGTGCGCCAGCACTCTCAGTATCTGCGGCATTAACTGAGGGAGATACACTTTGAACTCGGATCCAAGCGCCACAGCGATGTACTCGACAAGCAAGAGTATCGCCAGTGTAAGTTGCAGGGGACAGTTAGGTGTCCAAAGCTCTTTAATCAGATCGAGTATTTTGTCGAGATAGTTGCGAATATGTTGCTTTACGATAGCAATCAGTTTTGCGAGTTGCGTGAAGAGGAATTTGCGAAAATCGTTGTTATCCGTCGCTCGCGCTACGTAGAGTAGACTGGGAGTTACGCGTGAGATGTAGGGCACGCATTTAATTCCAAGAGATTGGAAAATGTCTGTAACGGCTTGGACAACGCTTTTGTGGTGTTGCTGCAGTGTCGGGTCCCGCAGTATGCGCATGAGAGTCGATATCACTATAGCTGGGTAGTAGTCATCTAAAACGGGCGATGACATATTTACTAACATTTCACTGGTTGTCATGTCGAAATTGTTTTCCTCTGCTTTGCTGTCCGCTACTGGCACTAAGCTCGAGTCGGGTTGTCCGTCAATTAGCCCCCTTGTTATTTTATGCTTATAGGGATCCAAAGCACCAAGCAAACCGAGAACTCTTATAGTTTCTCTCCTGTCTTTTAGTTGCTGTTCGGTTTTCAAGAAATTCAATAGCACATCCATTAGATTTGGGTATTTTTGGTAAGGGGCCACTACATATCCAGTAGCACTAATCAGTTGCCCGAATGCCCATAAAGCAATGCTTCTTTTCTCTGTAGCGCTGGCATCAGACAACAGCTCTAGGAGAATTGTTAAAAGTTCAGGAAGCCATTTCTTCAGACCTGTATTGTCACCGTGGACATCGGCCAAATTCCCAATTGCTTTCAAAACACTGATCACAACACCAGGATTTGAGTCAGATTCCTTCAACTTTGGTACAAGCACGTTGAGAATTGTCTCCATGTATGGTTTGACGAGCGATGGTGCATGTAGTATGAGATTGTCCAGCATTCTGGCAGCTTGCTCCTTGTTTCTGCTCATGCCTGAATGTTCCAGTTCTGTCAAGAATTGTATTAACGTTTTTCGCAATCCTGGCATGACATAGGCAGGATTGACAGTGCTCAGTCGTCCAACTGTGCATATAGCTAGCTCTCGTATAGCCAACTGCTCATCATTCATGGCAATGAAAAGAAAGCTCAGATTTTCTATTTGGGCAAGATGTATGTCAAATATGTCTTGAAGAGATTCCAGTACCCAGTAGCGGACTTCATAGTCAGGGTCAGTGACTGCTACAACCAATAGCTTATTTATCACTTCAGCAGTCAACTCAGTCAGGGTTTTGGAGGGTGTGTCTACAGTTCGCATTGCAGCATTAGCCAAGAGTTTCGCAGATGTCTTCACGGCTTCCAATCGCACCTCCTGTTGATCACTCTGTATAAAGTGCTCAGCACACTGCCTGACAAAAGTTAACAAGCTGTGTTGACCCTCAAAGTCAAAAGTGCCTATAGTTCTTAACGCAAGGACAACACTAGCAGTGTCCTGTGGCTCATTAACTAGGATCATGCTGCTCATTTGCTGCTCCATACTCCGGGGTACCCCTGGATGCAGAAATGGTTTATTTCTCAGAACCAGTGAGAACATATTAAGCAATCCTTCAGATATTTCTCCTTTCAGGGCTGGCAGGTTATTACTCAGCTCTCTCATACAGATTGTCAGTGAAGGGCTGAGTCCTGTCGCAAATAATGCATCAAGAAGGTCTTTTATGTCACTGATTACAAGATCCTTTACTGCACTGCTCAGTAATGTGATACAGGCGAATATCGAAGGGTCAATCCACACTCGTTTTTTTGCCTGGCTGTCGCGCACAGGTAAGGTTTGCTTTAGCACATCCATTATTCTAGGTATGTAGACTTTGATGTCGCTTTCTATAGCCGCTGCCATCAAGCCCAGTGTTGTAAATGCCATGTTACGATCCTTCTCTCTACTGCGGAGTGACAGGAGCAAGTAGTTGATGGTGGAGTTCAAGTACTTCTTGATGAAAAATGCTTTGTTAAATGCCGCCAACCTTGGTATTAGGATAAGTAGGATCTGTGGTACTCCTTGAGCTTTAAACATCCGTTGTGCCATTACCTCTGAAAAAATATATTGCAATTGCATATTTGTACAGTGGTTCTTACTTTTTTATTAAGGAGCCTGGCATACCTACAAGTCCACCATTTTAAATAAGAAAGTCATAGAATTACTGTTTCATGGTTGCTCATTTTATTTTTATAAGTACCCATGTTTTAAATTAAAAATGGAATACCACCGGATAAAAAAAAAGATTAATATAACTGATATCATGTGGTATCTCATCATGTGATCAGACTGAAATACACCTTGAAATTGAAAACATTTAACAGATTTATCACATGCATTATTTTAATTCTTGACGTTTCAAACACTGCAGTGTCTGTGATCACAAGTAGACTAAATGACAGATGTCTATAGAAATTTTAAGAAATTATTTACAATTACTGCCAATGAACTTGAAATACTTAGTGGTACTTGTATATAATTTCATAATATTTGAATAGACATCCGTCATCTAGTCTACCAAGGAAATAATGCAAAATTAATAAAATAATAATAATTTATTCACTGCCTCGGTGGCTCAGTTGGTAGTGATCCTACTTTCTATGCTTGGGGGCGTGGGTTCGATTCCCATCTAGGACAAACATTTGTGTGATGAACATTTGTGTTTGTTCTATGTCTGGGTGTTAATATCTATTTAAGTATGTATTTAAAAATATATATGTATGTATATCAGTCTCTGGTAGCCATATTACAAGCTTTGCTTAGTTTGGGGTCAGATGACCATGTGTGCAATAATGTCCCAGATATTTATTTATTTATTTTAATTTTTTATTTCAGGTATGCAAATAATTATAGGCATTATCAGGCATGCAGTATTAAAAATACATGCAATACAATTCGTTAATTCATTTTAATGTGTAATAATCGAAAACCTAAGAAATCATAGTAAAATAAATAAATATTCAGGACATGTTTGGACAGTCATCTGACCCCAAAGATCCTTCCCACTAGATGGACCGACGACATCGTGAGAGTCGCGGGCATCCAGTGGATGCAGATGGCAGGTTGTCGTTCAGTGTGGAGGTTAAAGGGGGAGCCCTATGTTCAGCAGTGGGCGTCTTATGGCTGATGATGATGATGATCTGACCCCAAACTAAGCAAAGCTTGTAATATGGCTGCCAGAGACTGATATATCTTCTCTTAATATGTATAACTCTTCTGTGCATGTGTTTGTCACCTAACACCTAATCGGCTGGAACAATTTGGATGAAATTTTGTGTGTATATTTCAATGGGTTCCTGGACAGTTTGAAAACACAATTGGACCCGGCCGGGCAGGACGACGTCTGCTGGGTCCGCTAGTATACATTTATATTCTTAAATATACATACTTAAATAGATATTAACACCAAGATATCAAACAAACATAAATGTTTGTATTAGGTGGGAATTGAACCCACGCCCCCAAGCACAGAAGAAAGGTTCACTACCAACTGGGCCACTGGGGCAGGTTAAAATGAATATTATGATGTAATGAATAGTAGTTACCTTGACAAATCCTTTCGTATGCATTCAACAGTAAACTACGGCAGACTTCAGACTCATATATAGGAACTGGGTATTGTACATTTTCAGTCTTAAATCCATCACTCAAATAGCCTCTCTTGACCGAGGCACTATGCAACTTTACACTCATGAAAATGATGTCATCTGATACTGCTATGTCTCTCTGTGTGTCCAAACTTTGCATCAAGTTTGTGTATTTTGTCTCCCAAGCAAAGTTAGAACATCTAAGCAACTCATTAAGAATTAGTAAACCTCCATGTACTTTATCTTCTCTTGTCATGCCCTTTTCTTTCATAGAAACATCTTCAAATGACTGCATAGCCTCTTCGTAACATTGCATATACCATTGAGGCTTAGCTGTTGATTGTTTAGCTGATTCTCTTTGAGCGGTGACTACTAGCCCTGCTCTGAGAGCCTTCGCAGCTGCGTCGCGAATTTGTTGTTTCGGATCTTTCAATGCCACTAGTATATGATCAAAAAAGCCAGAAACTTGCTGGTAAAAGTATGTCGGCATGGCAATGGCCAACTCTTTGAGCAGCAGCACAGCGGAATGCCTTCTGCCTTCATTGCGTTCTTCTGACAACCACTCAAAGGCTTTTTTCACCTCAAATTCGACATACTCGGCTCTTTTAACACCAGACACTGTAGCAAGACGACCTACAGTTTTAGCAGCTAATTCCATTACCCCAACATCGGATGAAGGAAGCAAATTCCTGAGGTAGTTAGCAAATCTGGTTATTCTCGTTTTTGTCGTATCACAATCTCCACCGATAAGGCACACTGAAAGGATATTCAGAAATAAATATAATGTCACATTGATAAACCGATTGACCTTTTAAATAATGCGTTACCTATGGCCAAAACTCCGCCTTTCTTTTCGTGAACATCGTTGCTGGATATCATTTCGGAGATCTGCTGGTTGAACTCATCCAGAAACTGCGTGAGTTCCTCCAGCGGGACTTCTCGCAGCTCTGTCTTTGCATAATGGTAGAGTTCTCGGGCAGTCTTCAACTGGATGTCCACGACACGGGACTTTAGCCCCGCAACGAATTGGGCCACCAGGTTCGACATATTGTTACTACTTCATATTGCAAGATGAATTGAATACAGTATTTAACTTTTTACGACGCACGTTTTTATAGAAAGTCAAAAACATAAACACCAAAGAGAATACAATAGAAGACACCTCCGAGATAAACACCTCCGCTCCGGCTGATTTCGATTTGATTGATTGATCAATCAATGCTAGGCATGTCGATCTTTAATCGATTAATCGGAAAATCGATTTTTTGATGTCAGAAAATCGATTTTTTAGATCGATCTGACAGAGTGGATCGATTCACCAGATCGATTCTCGAACCCTGAGAATCGGACCGATTCACGATGTTGATATTGAGATGCTAAGATAGATCGTAGAAATGCAGTGCATTCCACATAGAATCGATAATATTTCACGGGATTATCTATGGAATCGGTTTTCTAGATCGTTAAAGTATCTATATGCTGTAAAAGTTTAATTATCGAACAATAGTCTAGCAGTCTGTGCGAACTATAGTATGCGCAAATTGCGCGGCTTATTACGGTAGTTATGTTAGAAGTAACATTATCATCGCTAAGCGCGCGAACAGGTTGACAACTGTCACCATCAGAATCGCGAATAATAACCTAATAACTTCCCTAATAACCTAGAATATTCTATTATATACTTTGTTGTAATGAGAGTTATGGCACCAACGCGAAGAAAACATGTTGTATTATTTTAATTTTTGTATTTTGACTGTTAATGTGAAATAATAATGGTGGATTTTATTCGAAGTATTTGTGAACGTGTATTTACATGTTGTTTCCAAAACTCCATAGATGCCCTTAGTAAAGTTTCTACCACTTTATTGGGGCAGAATGACTAAAATACACAAAAAAAATAAGGGAATCTAACCTAAAAAAATCCCACTTCTGTGCTAAACTACGTAAGACGAGGCAGTATGGCCTCAATGGCTTTAGCATACCAAGTTATAAGCCCAAAAACAAAAACGTATCCGGAATGTATAATAATTTTATTATACTTTATGGTGTTCTGTGAACAGTACCCTTAGTACAAGATTTGACAGTTTTCGAAAACTTTTTTCGTTTCCGTATTGTCCCATACATTTTAGTAAAGCGCCTCTAGCGGAAACGCGGATGAACTAAAATCGGTAGTAATCGGCAGTATAGGTTGCTTCACTCAAATACGAAAAATAGTTTCGAATAGCTTTCAGCCCAGCAATGTATCCATCAAAACGAAAACGAAAAAAGTTTTCGAAAACTATCAAATCTTGTACTAAGGGTACTGTGTACATTACATTTGTTTTGTGATATATTTGCTCTGTATTTATAAGTAAAAAAGTGAGCTAAAGCATGTTTCCAGCAGGTGACCATTTAATTATTAACTTCTCTATTATTAAATCGTAATATAATTTTTAACCGACTTCCAAAAAGGAGGAGGTATGCATTATGTATATTTAAGTATATATATTTTGTATCTTGATCGATATTTTTGTTTCACCGAAAACTAGTAATTGTTCTTGCAATTAATACTTATTCAATTTAAAAATCGTTTTCTATATCGATTCGATCTATTCTGCTGCAAATTAAAATAAAAATCTTTTTAAATTGAATAGTAGGCATACATTTGTCCTCGAGAATCTAACCAAATAGAAGATCGAATCGATTAAAAAAATTAAAAAAATAACTTTTTTTGTTGGAAAATCGAATCGATTAATCGAAGATCGATCTTCCAGGGGCCGATTTAATCGAGAATCGATTCAGTGGACTTCGATTCGAATCGATTCGAAAATCGATTTTTTTCAGGAAGAATCGACATGCCTAATCAATGCAATGAATGATCATAGCCATTTTTTTTGTTTTTTCACTCATTACTAGACAGGCTAAAGCTGTTAAGGCGCAACAACATCAATATGCAAGTTTCGCTTCAATAAATCCCTTGCCCACAACCACACATTCACTTAGTAGGTAAATAATAATCCATCATTAATAATATTATTACTGTCTGTCTATTTGTCCGTCCGTCCTATGTCCGTCCGATCGAATTTTCGTTTCACAATTGCTTTTTTTTATAATATTCCCTACCCTAAGAAAACGTATCTGTAGCATCGTTCATTCTTTTTGTTTATGGTGTCGTTTCTTTTCATTCGGTTCGTTTTGTTCGTTCGACTTTCGTTCGTTTGTCCGTTTGTCGTTTATGGTTTTCCTATACGCGGGCGGTCGTCGTCGAAAAATTCTGTTCAAATTAATAAATGAAGGTGCTATAGGCGTTGATTTTATGATAAAACTGTAGGTTATAAATTGTTAAATAATGATCTTACTCGAGATCAATAATAGAATTATAGAAGAAACGCTAACAGTAAAATATAAAAATGCACTGGCGCGGTGAGTACGTTACGCTTAGAAAGTTTACTGTTTTTTGTGATTCTGACCTGTTTGTCGAGTGTGCATAGCGTTATTAAGCAATATTGAATGTGTTGTGATTCGGGGAGGTATTCATCGTGGGGGGTTCTTACCTGGCCATAACCCCTATTCGTATACCCTGACAAGTGTCAAATTCGAAGGGTGGGCCCACGTTGGTCACCGCATACCGATTCCAAAATCACCCTAAATGTAAGAACATTTAATTACTGTGCTATATTTATGATATTGCGTTGGGTGTCCTATGACGCGGTAAATGCCTATCTCAGCGAAAGATGACTCATATCAGTTGTTTATTGGTGTCGCTACGTGTGTGCGTGCGGAAATGTCCTATATAATGTTTTGGAGCCCATCGGCGCTAAACAATGTAGGTACTTAACTAGTTAATATGCAGTCCTGATATCATTGCAATGGTACTGAGATTGCATCCTATTGGGGCTCCTTATCAATTTTATTTGAAGGTAAAGCTCATGATATCACTTTTTCTCTTTCAGTTTAAAGCCAGAGTCAATAGACGTGACTGTGGCAGATTTTGATGGAGTACTCTTTCATATATCCAATGTGAACGGAGATAAAACCAAAGTTAGGGTACGTATGTCCTTATTTTCTGCATTCGAATGAGCCATACTGCAGCTTATTGGTAAAGGTCATTTGTTATTATACTCATTCATAGTTTAGATAAATAATCAGCAATGACAATGAGTCACCTCTTGCCATATTTATCATTTTGTACTGGTGACAAAGCAAAAGCTTATAAATTCTTTATGAAAACTAAACAATAAACAAATCTCTCAGTGACTGGTAAATAACTGATAGCTTGAGGGAGTGGTTTGAGATTTGTTTGTAAATAAAATTAAAAATTTGGTAAACAGTAAACCACTACCCCGATCATCACCTTACATATGGAGGAAATGTTGGCACATTTTTTTTGTAATATAAGACCCGTAACAGACTTATCGAACTTGGCTGACGAACGGGAGAGAGTGAGAAGATAATTCTCCTCTCTTTTTGTCTCATTGGTTGACATCAGCCATGTTGACGTATCTGTTACGGGTCTTATATTTTGACAATAAATAAGAAATAAATAATTTTACTGAACCTCCCCTTGGCCCTTGTTATGAGAGGTCTCTCTCACTTACTAACAATTAGGGGGAAAGCCACAACCGTATATGAATTTTTATGCCCTGACACTAATGTTCATAAATTTTGTGAAATATAGTGGACACAGACAGACTTTCCTTATTGTACTGTTAATTAATTCCTACAGTAATACTGTAGGCTCGGCCAACCTTGAATAACTAACAGCTTTTATATTTATAGTAAAGTCAATAAGTTGTATTTAATTTTGCACTCTGTCATATTATAGGAATTTTTAGTATGGATGTCATTTAACTTCCTTATTCATTGAAATTATTAGCAGAAACAACATATTTTATGGAACTTACATGTATTTAATAAGGGAGCGTTCAAGTATTACGTAACGCAATTTTTAGTGATTTTGGACTCCCCCCCCCGTGTAACGCGCTGTAACGTTTTTCTATACCCCCCCTCCCCCTAGTAAAACGTTACGTAACCACCAAGTGACAATTTTTACCTAAAAGTCACAATTATGCGGCGTCAAGTACCGGAAAGTCGCTAAAATACATTTGTTATGGTTTTTAAAAATGCGCTAGAGAATCCCTTTACGCGACCATTCTGAAGGGTTAAAAAACAATGTTACGTAATACATACGTAATAAGTGCCTATAAAATTTGAGGGTTGCTCTCGATTTCACTGGGATCCCATCATCAGATCCTGACTTGAGGACAATGGGACCAAATTTTTTTTTTTTTTTTTATATCCTTCATGAGTACGCGAAGAAATCGGTGAACATACATAAAATATATATACAATATTCAGTGGAACATAGAACAGTCCTTTTATAGGGTTATGTGGAAAGAGTGTACTAAGCCAAAAGAGGTCCATTATTCTCATCATTATGAACATCTTTTACTATGGGATCTACCCTAAAATCTCAAAAAAAAAACCCAATTAATAATCAACAAAATGTATGGAACAGGTGTTTTTTTTTGTAAATTTATGGTTGGTACCATAGTAAAAAGTTGTTTATAATGATGACTATAACAGATCCCTACAGCCTTAGTACACCTTTTCCGCGCAACCCTGTATATACACCCCATACATACAATTACAATACAATACGATATATATACAAATAAATAAAAAAATAAAATAATAAATAAATAAATAAGTATTACAATTATATGTTATACAATTGTGTTTGTGTTACAGGTTAGTATATCATTGAAGTTCTACAAACAATTAGAAGAACATGGGGCCGATGAACTTCTCAAAAGAGTATACGGACCGCTCCTTACTGAAGCAGAGTCAGGTACGATGGTCTTTCTCTTAACAATTTTCCCACATATTTTCATCCTGTCTGTTCTCATGTTGGTGACACTCACCACAATAACCAAGAATTATTTAATCCTATACTGTACAATCCTAATCCTAAGATTATAATAGGTCGGGGAAAAAGTCTTTTCGTATTTTGTATGTATAAAGTTGTAGTAAAAATCTCATCGATTGTACTGTTTGCATCTGGCTGGTTTTGATACCATTAAAAATATGACATTTTAAAAAAGGAATATAAAAAGTAAAAAGCAATTTCCCGCCATTTTTCAATTGTTTTTTTGTTCGATAAAATGAGTGAATCTAACGAAGAAATTCGATATATTGTGAAATTTTATTACAAAAAACTGAAAAATGCGACACAAGCCGCGAATAAAATTTGTGACGTTTATGGACCTAATGCAGTGTCATCAAGAGTAGCACAATGTTGGTTCAAGCGTTTTCAGTCCGGGAATTTTGATGTCAAAGATGC
Organism: Agriopis leucophaearia; assembly: GCA_949125355.1. NCBI lineage: Eukaryota > Metazoa > Arthropoda > Insecta > Lepidoptera > Geometridae > Agriopis > Agriopis leucophaearia. Next base: position 4,581,666 of record OX421276.1, on the reverse strand, counting down.
AGCTCGCTCTGGTCGCCCTGTAACGGATAAAGTCGATGCCATTTATGGAAAAGTGGACCAAGATCGGCATATTAGTAGTTACGACGTAGCTGAAGACCTGGGGATTGACCACAAAACAGTTTTGACCCATTTGAAAATAACTGGGTATACAAAAAAACTCGATATTTGGGTGCCACACCTGCTCACTGAAAGAAACCAAATGAATCGTGTACTCATTTGCGATTCTCTATTGAAACGTAAAGAAACCGAACCGTTTTTGAAAAGATTGATCACTGGTGATGCAAAATGGATCACCTACGACAAGAATGTGCGCAAACGATCATGGTCAAAGGGCAGTGAAGCACCACAGACTGTAGCGAAACCCAGATTAACACGTAATAAGGTGATGCTGTGTGTATGATGGGATTGGAAGGGCATCGTTCATTATGAGCATTTACCGCCGGGCAAAACCATCGATTCGGATCTCTACTGCCAACAGCAGATGAGACTCAAACAAGAAATTGAGAAAAAACGGCCGGAATTGATCAACATAAAGAGTGTGGTCTTTCATCATGATAACGCCAGACCGCACACATCTTTGGCCACTCAGCAAAAATTTAGAGAGCTTGGTTAGGAAGTGTTAATGCATCCACCACATAGCCCTGAACTTGCACCCTCAGATTTCCACCTGTTTCGATCTCTTCAGAATTCTTTGGGTAGTGTTAGATTAACATCAAGAGAGGACTGTCAAAACTACTTGTTGCATTTTATTGATCAGAATTCCCAAAATTTCTACAGCAACGGGGTCATGTCACTACCTAAAAGATGGCAACAAGTTATCGAACAAAATGGTACATATATATTATAATTAAATGTAATTAAACTTGAAAAAAATATGTCTTGAATTTGTTTATAAAATACGAAGAAACTTTTTCCCCGACCTTATATAATGATCAATATATAAAACTGACTCATCAGAACTGAACCAAGTTGAAATGGAACCAAATGGGAAGCACCAGCTTTCAAATAAAAAAAGAATCATCAAAATCGGTTAACCCAGTCAAAAGTTCTGAGGTAACAAACATAAAAAAAAAAAAAAAATATAATTCAGTCGAATTGATAACCTCGTCCTTTTTGGAAGTCGGTTAAAAAGCGAAAGTAACTGTCTCTCTGTCTGTTTGCTTGCATTTCACGACTAACCAGCTACGCCGATCCTAACGAAATTTGACAGGAAGATTCCCCCTAGAAATGCGGAAAAACTGGAAAATCACAGCAGGATTCAGGTGTGGTAATTTCTGCGCCCCTCCAGAGTCTGCGCCCTGTGCCTGGGCACCGCTGGCACAGCCCTATTTACAGCACTGCCTCTTGGTGTTGGATTCGTCCCCACCAATGCCTCTCAAAATGTCCAGGCTACACCCAAGAATCAATTAAACTAAATTACACATCTAGATTTTAATTATTATTTTTATCCGATTTCAGAAAAAGAGGGGTTCTCAATTCGTTTGTATATTTTTTATTATTTTTGCCACCACAGCACTCCGTCATTTAAGAAAAGTTTTTTTTTTTTATTGAAGGATATACTTTCAGATTGGTCCCATAGAAATTTCATCAAAATCAGTTCAGTAGATTGGCTTTTAAATCAAAATAACTGAAACGTTTTGTTATTTTGATGACAATATTTGTCATCCAAGGAACTGAAAATGCATATTTTACTAATTTTGTGAAGTCGGTTTTTTAAATTGATGATTATGAATAAATAATATGCAGCTTGATGGGCGCGACTTCTACATCTGTCTGGACTACATCTACTCGTATATATTACGAAATATAGTATAGTTAGATTTGTTAGACATGAGGTTTTTACACATGACTGCCAAGCCTTAAAACCTACGACAACATGTGTTTCACCACATGGCGGTCAATATAAGAAAAAAAACTAGGCCAAATGCAATTTGCCCATATTTTCTGGTTACACCATTTGCAAACCAGATATAGAAATTATAAATGATCTAATCAGTGTTTTATGTTAGATGCTTGATGCACTTATAATTACCTAAAATACTTGCGATTGTCTCCAGTGCTAGGTATTATTATTACAATACTGGGGACTCATAGCTACCCGTTTTAAACGATTCTGTTTAGGGAAAAGTTGCGTGACCGCTAACCGTATTTCGGCGCATTGAAATTAACCGTTTGCGTGATTTTCCGAACTGCGCTAATTCGAGTTAGCCGTTAGGCCCCTGGCCGCATCCTATGGTTTTATAAGCGATCTTCAAATTTTCCTGTGTTAAAAGTATTCCATGATATACTAATTCCCTGTTAAATTCCATCAATAAATATTAATTTAGTTATGAAAATACTTTCACATATCTAAATCAGTATGGATATAGACAAGGCTTGAAATTCTACGCATGATCGTATTTGCTAGACACATAAATTCCCTTTGGTATTGCATAAAATGGAAAGTGAAGTAAGCACAGCTGTTTTTGTGCTCTTGCACAATGCATGCTCGCTTCACTAGTGTTTGTTACTCTATATTATTAGACTTGCTGGATGTTTACGTGTTTTGTTACATTTTCCTTGAATTTAATTGTGATTTTTTGCCTCGTTTGATCAGAGATGTGGCTTTAAATAATAAATAACATTTCACACTCATAGCTCCACTAGGAATTTCTGAATCGGGGATGCCATGGAATACACACTCAAAGACAAATACAACTGACACCCAGACACTGCAAATATTTAAATTCATCTTTCAAACGTCTGCCCGGCTGGGAATCGAACCTGGGAACTCTTATGAAGCAGACGTGCTACCACTGAGCCAAACCGGTCGTCATTTATGAACTCATGGTTTAGGAACTGATTACTGCAACAGCAAAAATATATTTAAGGCTTCGTCAAATAGAACACGTACCGTAGCGTCAAGACGTTTACGCGTCGCGTAATTTAATGTGATGCATCGCACTGTGTTTAACGCTATGCAATCTATTAATTTCTCATGACGCCAAAAATGTGCACAAATACTTCTGCCGCAAAAAATATTTTGTAGTAAAATACATCGCCACGTACTGACTTACTAATCGTTGGTTTGTATCCACGAATACCGGGATCCGTTTACTTAAAAAATAAAAAAAACGCGCTGATCGCAGTATCCGTGGCTAAAAGAAATAAAACAAAATAATTTTCGAAACTGATCCCGGCGTACAGAGCACATTTTTATGTTATATCCCGTTACGCATCAAAATCCATTTTATTTACTACTAGCTGCGCCCTGCGATTTCACCTGAGTACCCTCGATAAAAATACCTTGATATATCGACTCCTTATAACATCAGCTATCTACCAGTGAAAGTCCCCTCAAAATTGGTCCATCCGTTTTGGAGTCCTTATGGAACCTACACACGTAGTTTTTTTATTATACACATCCATTGTACTGAGCCGAATGTTAGTAATTGTACTCAACATTACGAACAACTTGTACTATGGGACCAACCCTGAAATCGCACAAAAACCTTTCGGCTTGGCACAGGGTATATGCGTAACCCTGTATATATAGATTTAGATGGTACTTCCAAATATTATAAAAGTGTGAAATATCAGTCATTTGATAAGATTGGCAGCTGAGTACAAAGCAGAGAGTGATAAGATAGCCTGCCCATTAATATTACACTGGTTATCTTCTTGCTGCAAACATTTAGGTATTTGTACATAAACAATTTACCAATATGAGGAATGTGTCATAACTTCACACCCATAAATTACTACTTTTGAAGCGGCGCTAAATATAGTCAAAACCAACGAATATCCAGATAATGTACTGATAAATAACTTGAGAAATTACCAATTATTAATGACTGCAATACCTATAGAGTCACCATCGTGCCAAAAAAATGACCGAACCAAAACTCTGCGCACAATACGAATTGAGCATAGTTTTTGGTTAGTTGTAAGGCAACCGCGATCCGACTACAACGCCGCGCGAAGCCATAGCGGAAAAGCGACGTTGAACACTATCTAAGCGACATAATGTCTAAATTGGAGTAAATGTGGCATTGTGAACTATATAATTGATGTTTAGGTTCTTACACGACGCTCGGACGTTTTTTGGCTGTTTTCACTTACTATATGTTATCTCGATGCTGCAATACCATTTTTAGTTCTTTTTGGCGGACCAAAGCGTGCGAGGGGAATTTAACCGATCGAGTCCGTGCTCCTCCCGTATGTGATTAGTTGTATTGTATGTACGCATACTTGCGTCAACATTTCGTACGCCACTTTTTACTCCAAGAACTTTGCATTATAATAACACTTAATTAATCAATTCACTAAAGCGAATTGATTACTTAGTTAGTTACACTAATTAATTAGTGTTATAACAGCTATAAATAAAGGTTTGGCGTCATTATTTCCATTAACAGAAATAAATATCTTTTCCTGTCAATGTTGAGTCACAATGAATGATTGTTTGGCTTAGGGTTAAAGTTTCCTTTTTATATATTTATTTTTCAATTTTTTGTAAATCTATATAGCATTCTACATAGCAGTCCCATTATATGTTTTAATCTAGAAGACTCAAAATTAATACACAAAACACAGACAACAAATAAACACTTGAGGTGACTCACATATCCGAACAGCTTTATGGCTGCGTCCGAATCTGATGACCAATGGGGAAGAAAGGTTATTGAGTGGAGACCACGAACCGGAAGACGTAGCGTAGGAGGCCTCCCACTAGATGGATCGACGACATTGTGAGAGTCGCGGGCATCCAGTGGATGCAGATGACAGGATGTCGTTCAGTGTGGAGGTTAAAGGGGGAGGCCTATGTTCAGCAGTGGACGTCTTCTGGCTGATGATGATGAATCAGTAGAATGACGACCATTGCTTATTTGAGCTATAGATATTTTAATTAACAAGGGGTTAAACCTGGTTCCAATCCCACAGATTTTATAAAATTTAGGACTTCATTATTTATATAATTTCGTTCTCTAATTACCATCTCTCTCACTTTGCAGGCTACAACATATCGGTGCTCCTGGACCTGGAGTCCATCCCGGAGGACTGGGAGGAGCTGGTGAAGAGAGTGGGGCTACTGAAAAGGAACTGCTTCGCGTCAGTTTTCGAGCGCTACTTCCGGTTGCAGGAGGACGGGGACGTGGGCCACAAGCGGGCCGTCATCAACTACAGGCAGGATGAGACGCTGTTAGTATACTGTTATCATCTTGCTTTGGCTGTAGCCTATTTACTAGCTTTTATTTAACTTGAAATGTTTGTTAGTTTCTTTAGGTCAAATCTTGCTAGCTGAATTAGAAACAGTTCCTCCTCACTAATTATGTTAAAATTTTGCATACTTACATTATTTTTGTGACAATACAATATGTAATATCCAATATAATGTACAATTTTCTAAATGGCCACAAAAAAAAAAACATTTCAATAAAAAATTTAAGCATATAAAAACTTGTACAAAGTGCTTGTGCAAAGTAGGCAGTTTTTTATATGTACAGCGAGGATGTGAAACTCTGCCTGGATCTGTGTTCCCCGATCTGTGTTTCTAAAGTGTAAGATAATAATGAATAATTAAAAAAAAGTGTAGATAGATTTTGAAACTATGAGTTTACCAGATATACTAGATTATAGAAACTTGTTTGCTTTATGACATCATGCATTCTATTGGCGGCAAAGACAATGATGTCATTTTGTAAGAAATTATGCCATACAAAGAACCTTCAAAACAAGTTATGGGTTACTGCACACTAGTTGGCGTTGTGGCGAGCATCCTACACCTGCCGGTCCAGAGCAGGCGTACTCACTAGTCCAGCTTTAGGCAAACATTACAATAGGAACTACTGATGATAGGCTAGCAAATTTATTTATTTTTACTTTATTGCACACTTACAAATTTAATAATATACAGTTTGGATATGCCTTGAACTCGAGCTAGTACCGAAAAGTCTGCCAAAAACTGAAGGGGGCGAGGTAAACACGTATTGCACAATGATATATTTTATTAGTTCTACAAACGCACACTTCAATATTGAGCGTCACACAACCGCAAACGATAAGAATTGTTATAGGTATAAACAGTTTCGACAAAGAACCAGAGTCATCGACATAGCTATTAAATTTTGCAAGTTGTAGTGGCAATGGGCAGGCCACATCGCTCGAAGAACCGATAACCGATGTGGAAGAAAGGTTCTTGAGTGGAGATCACGAACCGAAAGACGCAGCGTAGGTAGGCCTCCCACTTAGATGGACCGACGACATCGTGAGAGTCGCGGGCATCCAGTGGATGCAGATGGCAGGTTGTCGTTCAGTGTGGAGGTTAAAGGGGGACGCCTAGGTTCAGCAGTGGACGACTTATGGCTGATGATGATGAGAAACAGTTACCCCTTTAGCACTTACACCCCCCTGGATCAGTGGATCAGTTATTTTCTATGCACCCCTATGATATGGGTATCAAATAAAAGATTTGCTGATAATAATACGATAAGTTATATGACGTCTCTCACTAAAAAGCTTACTTGTTTTAATTTATTTGTTTAATTAATAATTTTATTAGCCAAGTGTAACAAAACCGGAATTTTGATACATTTGTCTCGTTCTTGGATACAAAAAGAGGGAAGGGAAGAGTAAATTAGTTGACTCGATCACTAAGAGTTCTTCAAGGGAATATAATATATAAGGTCGGGGAAAAAGTTTCTTCGTATTTTTTAAACAAATTCAAGACATATTTTTTCAAGTTTAATTACATTTAATTATAATATATATATGTGCCATTTTGTTCGATAACTTGTTGCCATCTTGTAGGTAGTGACATGATCCCGTTGCTGTAGAAATTTTGGGACTTCTGATCAAAAAAATGCAACAAGTAGTTTTGACAGTCCTCTCTTGATGTTAATCTAACACTACCCAAAGAATTCTGAAGAGATCGAAACAGGTGGAAATCTGAGGGTGCAAGGTCAGGGCTATATGGTGGATGCATTAACACTTCCCAACCAAGCTCTCTAAATTTTTGCTGAGTGGCCAAAGATGTGTGCGGTCTGGCGTTATCATGATGAAAGACCACACTCTTTCTGTTGATCAATTCCGGCCATTTTTTCTCAATTTCTTGTTTGAGTCTCATCTGCTGTTGGCAGTAGAGATCCGAATCGATGGTTTTGCCCGGCGGTAAAAGCTCATAATGAACGATGCCCTGCCAATCCCACCATACACACAACATCACCTTATTACGTGTTAATCCGGGTTTCGCTACAGTATGTGGTGCTTCACTGCCCTTTGACCATGATCGTTTGCGCACATTCTTGTCGTAGGTGATCCATTTTTCATCACCAGTGATCAATCTTTTCAAAAACGGTTCGGTTTCGTCACGTTTCAATAGAGAGTCGCAAATGAGTACACGATTCATTTGGTTTCTTTCAGTGAGCTTGTGTGGCACCCAAATATCGAGTTTTTTTGTATACCCAGTTTTTTTCAAATGGGTCAAAACTGTTTTGTGGTCAATCCCCAGTTCTTCAGCTACGTCGTAACTATTAATATGCCGATCTTGGTCCACTTTTTCAGAAATGGCATCGACTTTATCCGTAACAGGGCGACCAGAGCGAGCTGCATCTTTGACATCAAAATTCCCGGACTGAAAACGCTTGAACCAACATTGTGCTACTCTTGATGACACTGCATTAGGTCCATAAACGTCACAAATTTTTTTCGCGGCTTGTGTCGCAGTTTTCCCTTTTTTGTAATAAAATTTCACAATATATCGAATTTCTTCGTTAGATTCACTCATTTTATCAAACAAAAAAACAATTGAAAAATGGCGGGAAATTGCTTTTTACTTTTTGTATTCCTTTTTTAAAATGTCATATTTTTAATGGTATCAAAACCAGCCAGATACAAACACTACAACGGATGAGATTTTTACTACAACCTTATACATACAAAATACGAAAAGACTTTTTCCCCGACCTATTATATATGTATTTTATATATAAGGCGATGGACAGGATGTAGTTATGTTCCCTATAGACTTTAAAACGGCTGGACCTATTTTGATGGGATTTTCACTGGCAGATAGCCAAAATGATGTTATTAGGAGTAAAATAGGCGACTTATCATCATCATTTTTCATCACTGCGCGGATGAAACCGCGGGGCGCAGCTAGATATGGTAGAAAGTGGCATGTAATATGTTTCAGGTATGTGGAGGCACAAGCAGACCGCGTGACGGTGGTGTTCTCAACCGTGTTCAAGCACGAAGATGACGTGGTCATCGGGAAGGTGTTCATGCAAGAGCTCAAAGAGGGCCGGAGAGCCTCCCACACTGCGCCACAGGTACAGACACACCTTTACTAGTGTTTACTAAACCATTAAAATCCTCTATTGCGCGTATGTACGTAGTCATTTAGAATATACTTCACAAATCTGGAACCATAATTATGTATGGCACTTACATCACGCGCATTGAGCGCATTCAGAGACGTTTTCTATTCTCCAATTTAAAATTTAAAAAAACCTTCAAGCGATGTCATAAATTCCACATTCTTATTTAAAAAACTAAACTACTCAATCGATTTTGATAAAATTCATATGGGATTACCTCTGAAGTATGGCCTACCAAACAATAAAGAATCATTAAAATCAATTCTTAATTGGTGGAGACACCGGTGAACATACATAAAAAAAACAGTGGAACATAGAACTTTTTTGAAGTCGGTTAATAAAGTAAAGAGCGCACTAGGTTGAGTTGCGTGTAATAATGATGTGAGGACCCATAGAGCCTACTATATGTGTGTCTCGACCCGCTCTTGCCTAGTTATTGTAAGTAATTTATATTGAAGTATTGTTCTACACTTCAAAAGCATTGTAAAATATCGATTTGTTTCAACAGGTGCTGTTTTCACACAAGGAACCACCGTTAGAACTCGTGGACACGGGTGCGAGAGTCGGCGACAATATCAGTTATGTTACATTTGGTGAGTATTCTATCCGTTTTATTAGTTTTGTAACCATTAAGTATATGTATGACCCGGGTATGTCCTAAAACTGCGACCAGAACCACCAGAGGGTGGGCAGCGTCCTATTAGTACACGGTGAACGTACTGCGATCCCCGAGCTGCCTGTCAAGCGTGGGGATTATGACAACACCCCTCTCTAAGAGGGAGGCCTTTGTTTATCAGTTGACATTTACTGACTGATGATATAAACCATTAGTTTCCCGTGGCAGTTCATTCTCATGTTGGGTGGCACGTGTTATTTTCACCACTCGCAGATGGCGGTACTTTGTTCAGTGTGGAGGTTAAAGGAGGCCTATGTTCAGTAGTGGACGTCTTCTGGCTGATGATGATGAAGTACATAGTAAGAATTGGGCGGAATGTGATCCATACAATGTGGACATGTGGACCCACCTTTATAAGCGATATCAATGTCAAATGAATGTTGCAGTGTTGTTCCCGCGGCACACGTGCGCGGCGTCGCGCGACAACACCATCGACTTGCTACACATGTTCCGCGACTACCTGCACTACCACATCAAGTGCAGCAAGGTAACAATATCATCATCACTATATATATAAAATTTCCATGTCACAATGTTAGTTACCGTACTCCTCCGAAACGGCTTTACCGATTTTTACCAACATTTATATGCGTATTCAGTAGGTCTGAGAATCGGCTACTATCTATTTTCCATACCCCTTCACCGATTTTCATCACCACGCGGGTGAAACCGCGGGGCGCAGCTAGTATATATATATACTTTTCATAATGTAATTCCATCCCATGCTATGTTGCCTGGAAGAGATCACTTTAAGCGAAAACGGCAGGGCAGAAGGATTAGTTTTTCATGTGATTTTTGCTTTCTCATTTTTAATGATTTCGCAACTCTTGCGCCTTCGCGTCGTCTGAACTATACGGTTTCTGGGAGATTGTTCAGCCGGCGTTATTTGTAATAGTACTATTGTATGACAGGTGTACGTGCACTCGCGCATGCGTGCCAAGGCGGGCGACCTACTGAAGGTGCTCAACCGTGCGCGGCCGCAGTCCACTGCGCGCCCCAACGAACGCAAGACTATCACGTGAGTACAACATTCAACTCTTCAACTTCATTTCTATTTTTCCTTCAACTGCTTCAGATGTTTGTATGTTCTGCCTGTATCCTCAACATGGCTTGTTATTTTTAACCGACTTCCAAAAAGGAGGAGGTTCTCGACTTCGATTCGACTTTTTTGAAGTGAAAAGTGTTTTAGGCGCGTTGAACACTTTTTAAGTGAACAAAAATCATGGAACTCGCGTCATCGTCACGCTGTACCATGTATTTTAAAACAGCGCCATCTCTTATAGAATAGGTGAATTACTACTTAAGTTTTCACTTCTGACGTGCAGTCCTGTCTGAGTGAATGAAAACTGATGTTTTTTTTAAATGTTTTATACCTCAGAACTTTCGACTGGGTGAACCGATTTTGATGATTCTTTTTTTATTAGAAAGCTGGTGCTTCCCGTGTGGTCCCATTTCAACTTGGTCCAGTTCTGCCATTTTTATGAAGTCTGTTTTTTTACATTGATAATTATTTTATGAATGAATGAGCTTCGTTTGACCGCCAACTCGCCTGATGTTAAGCGTTGATGTGATCTATGATGGAGCATGCTTGCCTAGGAGAAACCGATTCACTCGTGTTTTAAGGACACCCAGATTGTAACAAGTGGGGAACCACCATTCAGGTAGCGCATTACACAGGCTAGCAGTTCGCACAATATAAGTGGAATCAAAACGCTTCGTACGGGTTTTTGGAATATCAACCATGAAGCGGTGTCGATTTTTCCTGCCTACTCTGGGCAGTCCAATAGAAAAATGGAGGGAATTAGATCGATTGTTCGTTTTTGAAATGCGAGTGTTAAGCATTTTATGGTAACAATACTAATTTAAACATAACAGAAAACCTACTGTTATTAACACCATTCTAAGTTGAACTCCGGAAGTATGAGCATCACTAAGAAGTTCATGTAATATGGTTGATTATACTTCTGTCTTTTGCAAAAAGTTGTGTTTTTCAAATTATCTACTTGTTTCCAACTTACTCTGATGGCATCGCTTATTTCCCGCTGCAAATCTTAGTTGTCAGTTCAGTCTCTTTGGGTATAATTGCGGGGCTCGTTGTTTGGAAGTAGTGATCGCCGGGTTCCGCTTTGTCTTCAATTGTAGGCGGCTCACTATTGCTATGAAGTCATCGAGATACAATACTTATAGAGTCACAATCTCTATACTCCGTTTACTAATCTTAGATATTTTATGTAAACAAAGAAATGTCACGAAAAGTCACTGTCAAAGAAATATGCCAGTTGCTCAAAACATTTTTCACTTATGGAAAATATTTTACTTTCTATGTTCCCCGGCTTTGCTCTCGTGCGGTACAATGAGGGATTTTCTGATAGTTCAAAAAATTAAAAATAAACATTTTTAAAAGATTGTAGTAGATTGCGTTGATTATCGAGGCGTTGACTATATTGTGATAGAGGAACAACGACCCGACATGTTTTTTTCGCGTTGGCCAGAAATGTTTAGTACCCCTACAGTCTTACCTGTATAATAAAATATTTTCTATCAAAAATTGTTTTTCTTTATAATAACATTGTAAAGAACAGATATTACATTAAAATAAATAGTACAAAACGATTTCAATTTTATAATTGATCATATTACGTCTAGAAAAAAATAATAGTTAATTTTTTTGGTCAAATATTGTAAACTACCATTTTAATTAAAAAAAAAAAACACTGGTAACTCCTTTGTTTACATAAAATATCTAAGATTTGTGGACAGAGTATAAGTGAAAACACGTCCAAGCGTCATGTAAATACCTAAACATCAATTATATAGTTCACAATGCCACATTTACTACAATTTAGACGTTATGTCACTTGTATAGTGTTCAACGTCGCTTGTCTGCTATGGCACGCAGCACTGGCATCGTGCAGCGTTGTAGTAGAATCGCGGTTGCCTTACAACTAAAGTAAAAGTCTGCGCAATTCGTAGCATGCGCCGAGTTTTGGTTCTTTTTTTGCATGCATTGTATCTCGATGTACGAAGTTGATGAAATTGTTTCACTTCTGGCTACAATCATATCACCGTCCATAAACAAAACTACTGTTTTAAATTTGCATATTTTGATAATAATTTTTCTTTTCTAGGGGGAGAACGTTTATACGGCGAGATTGATGCGCGCCGGCGACTCGCAGGCGCCGACACAGCGGAGCGTAGCTACCGCACACGACGCTCACACTCCCCTAACATCTCACGCAGAACAATACAGAGATTTATACTACCGACTGCCAAATGTTAGCGATAAGTGTTGCTCCAAAACAGACCCTACACCCGTCTGTAGAAGGTTGCGAATGCGATTCGGAGCGGTGAACGTCACTTTCCCGCTTACAAATTATACTTACACATAGTTTAGTCCTAAATTATTAATCATTGAAGCTCAGAGATGTTACCGGAGTGTCGGCCACGACGATACTACAATGTGCGTACGTACCCTAAAGCATGTATTCGAAACGTCATACATTTGGTATTAATTTATTTATAACATTAATATATTTCAGTTAATCACCGACGTCACAAAGTACTTATTCTCACCGTAACGCCATTACGAACGAATTGATGAAAAAAATGCCAAATAATCACAGATATACTCAATGTTACTGCTAATGTAATGTCCACTGCCCGTGGACATTTTAAATGACATGTGCACATTGTAATTTTTAAAATATTTATTGTCAAATTTGTCGAGCCTAGCCTTTAAAAGTCAATAAATAATGTTGCTGTAGTACATACTTGTTAATAACAAAATTATGCTTTATTGTGAATTATGAGAGTTCTATTTATAGCGGTGGCAATACATTCTGCGAAACTCGTGTTCCTAACGTTAGCGAGTTCTCTAAATGACGTTGAAGGGCGATGCGGATCTTCAATTTGTGTTTCATACAAAAAGTCATACAAATGTTCTTACACTTTTTGAATGGAAGCGTAGAATTAAAAATCGCAGTTCTATTTATGTAGGGCCCAGTTATGTAGCTGTAGTCACCATCCAGAGCAAATATGTAATTATTAAATAATTTGACAAGTTGTCCATCGATACGCCGCGGCAAAAGGCTCGAAAAGAGGTTTAAAGTAAGAATCTGCTTACTTCCATCTTTGTTCCTTTTTTTTCTTTCTTCTGGAGAATATTTTGGCGTCACACCATTTTTACATTTTGATAGTGTCATGTTTTAAAATATTTTGTAACAAGTCATATAGTCACTGTGTCAAGCAAAGTAAATCACGGTCAAGTCAAAATCATGCCTTAGTTTTAGATACAACATGAAAAGACACTTTCACTTCACACTCGAGAATGCTCACAAAGACTCAACAACACTCTGGCAATAAATCATTATTTACACCACCAGTACACATTAACGCTCGAAAATACACAAGCTTAGGGAAATAATACAATGAGGCAACATGTTTCTTTTTACGTTGGTGCCAAAACTCCTTTCAATTTCTCTTCTTGTCACATTTTGTTAAGCTTCTTTTTTAGATAGATGTTTTTACCTTATATTGCCGCCGGCGAGCGTATCGCGTACAGTTAAGTTAACACGCCTTTAGCTTACGTGCATAAGTGTAAGTTATATTCACCAAGGCCCTGATTCTATAAATAAAACACACACGTAACACGGCGTGTTAAGTTAACCTCTAAAAATTTGACCTCTATTCCTAAGGAAATAAAGGCCAACTTTTCGAGGATAACTTAACGCGCCGCTTTACGAGCGTGTTTGTAGTTATAGAATTAGGGCCCTGTCTCCAAGTAGGGTGAAAATGTAACATAAAATACTAGCATATTGCCTAAGAACAAGGTATATAACAAAAAGTAACGTATATAATCCCGGTTACAAAGTGACGCCTCGTGTATCGTCTTTCTCTCGCGTTGTCACAACCCGTCTGCATTTCTTTGTCTCTATTATGCAGTGTGCCCTATTCGAATGACCACTCTAAGTACTTTCTGAACAAAACTGACATGAGAAAGTAGGAGTGGGAGGGGAAGGTATGAAAATGGTCGCATAGAGGTTTTTTTTATGATACTGAGTGACGAGACGAGCGAAGTCGCTCGCCTGATGGCTCTCGGAACGCCACTCAGAATTTTGAACTTCAACAGTTCAAAACCCTGGATGGCAATGCACTGCGCTCGTCACCCCGAGATATAAGATGTCAAATCTCTGTGTGCCCTGTAATTTCGCTGGATACAAGTTGGTCTATAGTAAGACCTTATAGGATATATCCGAGATCTTTGGATGTCGCAATCGGATGTTTGAAACAATAGGAAACTTGGAAATGGAAGAAAATAGTGAGGAGACTGTTTTAATGAAAATGTACTAAAACCTAGAACTTTTTTTTAAATATGGCCACTATTTAATAAACATGGCTGCCGTACAAAATTGAAACGCTCATGCTGTAGAAAATTGTTAGTTCCATATAGTTATTATTATTATTTTTAGCCTGTTGTGTCCCAGTGCAGGGTAAATGACTGCCTACCCTCATTCCACCTAATTTATCTAATGCTACTGTTATTTTTACAAAGGAATAGGCATGCGTTTTACCACAATTTCACCCGGTGGGAAGCGATGATGTGGTCGAAGATGTAGCATGCTTGACTAGGAAATACCTGTTTGACAGTTTTATTATTTTGGTACAAGTATTTTATGGTATTTTATTATCTCGCCGCGACGGAACACAGAGTGGTGATTTTCGCCCAAGTTATAGTTCTAAATATACCTTGTTCGTAGCTTATTGCCGTTCGGTTAACACAAATGTAAAAATGTATATCGCTGTAATATTTAACTGGTATAATGCACAAACTTACGAATTACTACTAACTATTAATTAATTTATAACATTGTTCTCGAGTTTAGTTTCATAGCAAAACATATGAACAATAAATGTATCAATTTATACAGGGTTATGCGGAAAGAATTCACTAAGCCATTATAGTTATAAAACAACTTTTATAATGAGTCGAACCCTCTAATCGCAAAAAAAAAAAACACATCAGTCACAGGACTGCACATCAGAAGTGAATACTTAAGTAGTAATACACCAATTCTACAAGAGATGGCGGTGTTTTAAAATACACTAAGTGTGTATTATGTATTCTGTGACGCGAGTTCCATGATTTTTGTTCACCCAAAAAGTGCTCATCGCGCCTAAAGAAGTTTTCACTTCAAAAAATATTATTTGCTTCATACATTTTGTTCATTGAGAATGACAATTTCCCATGGAACAGCTGATGTTTTTTTGCGTCTTAAGTTTTTCGTAGTAAAAGTTCGTAATGATGGGTATTATGGTCCCTTTTCTGTGTAACCATGTATATTGGTCTGTCTGATACAGTTATGTATAAGTTTCACAACAGACGGAACCTCGAGGTGTGCAGATGGATTGATTGTAATGACCTTATTTACGACGGTTGAGTTCACCCGGGCGCGGCGCCGGCGCACTCCGCGCGCGCGCCACCCAATAGAGTCGCTAGTGTAGTCCTCGGTACATTACGTATCTAATGTTTGAAGTGCAATTCACACAATTAATTCCAAATTGCATTTTTAATTTAATAATTCTAGCAAAGTATTCTAGCTAAATGTTTTAAAATTTATTTATTTGTTGTGTTTTTGGTTCTTTTTAATTCAGCATTTTATCGTAAGAAGCCTTTTTGTAAAAACACCAAAAAGATGCTCAAAATTCGGAACAAATTAAGAGTGGCGCGAACAGATAAATTTTATATGTATAGCAAAAGCAATCATAACCGATTAATAAAATTATACAAATTGGGACATTATTAGTGTGTAAGATACGTTTATTATATCGTGTTTGAAAGGGATTTTGGTCAAAATATCGAGTCGTGGACTGAAAGGCTAGTAAAGTTGTACGGTTAGAGTGGGGTACGTAATATTAAAAAAAAAAACGCTAAGTCAAGGAAATGCGGAGTGTGTTTGAATATTACAATCTATAAACAAGGAAAATAACTCCCGTAGAATGCTCGTTAAAAATGACCCAACGTCGATTACGGCAACATATCCTGTCTCACGTCGTACGACCTGTCGTTTTTGTCTCTGTAGTCTGTCCATGATGTTAATCGCTTTCTGAAAGCTCATTCTCCTCATACACCTCTTTACAATGTTACATCAACTCGAAAGCAACATGGCTTTCAAACTGACGTAACCTTATTGATAAATATAATAAAGAAATTAGCAACTTGTTGACGTAACCTTGTGAAGAGGTAATGCTAGATCAAACGTATTCATTTATAATTTGCTAGACGCTTTACAAAGTTATGTCGTCAACTTTGTATGAGCTGTCAAAAAGCGATTAACATAATGGACAGACTAGTTAACATGAACACTGGATATAGCGAGACCAATTTTTCTAAGAACTGAATAATGGAGCCACTCGACGTACTTTCTGAACAAATCTAACAGTCATCTGTAGAAATATTTTTGTTCCATTATTTGACCGCCGCAACAAATAAGTTGGTCGATCTGATAGGAAGATATGTACCTATTTGTGTTGGGACATTTTTTGACAGGGTTATTATTCGTTAAAAACCTTGTTGATAGATTACAATACATGATATGCGTCTAGCAACATTTGAGAACATGAAACCTCATACAGTATGTAGGGACAATTTATCTAATTAATATAAAAAAATCTAGCTAACTTGAATTTATGTAATTTTTATTTGCAAGATGTATTATTTATGTATTATAATGTGTAAGTTAAATGTTGCTTTAAAGTTATTACATACATACATTGGATCATTGTTTTTAATTGTCAGTTTTAATGCGAGATGGTGTAAACTGCTGATTACAGAAGTTATTTGTGAATATGTAATTATTCTTGTGATTTAAAATCCGTTTATACTGTATTTTTTATTTTCTAGATTAAAGAAAACTTACTGCATTAAGGTTTTATCATTTACTAACCCAGATAGACCATGTCTTTCGAATAGGAACAATTCTAAGACCCGTAACAAACGCGTCACCCTGGCTGACGAACCGCCGTCTGACCCACAGATATTTTTTTGTGTTTTAATTAGAACGGCTGTCTAGGCATTTTTGTAAGAAATTTGTTGTATCCACTTGCACCCATATAAACCCATAGCAACTGTGACTCGACGCGTTGACATAAATAGGAACGAACATTCTTATTTATGTCACAATTACTGGCGACAGATTTTCCTTCTTATTTCCGTTCTATTTACTTCTCTTTTCTGTGGTCTGACCAACGGGAGTGAAAGAGAAAAAACAATCTTTCTCTCCCGTTCGTCAGACGGCAGTTCGTCAGCCAAGTTGACATGTCTGTCACAGCCCTAAACCCTAAAATTAAATAAAAAATACTATATTTCCATTCAATTTCTGTAATTGTAAATAAAGAATGTGTGCTTACGTTATAGAATATGTTCGAACAAAAGTATGGGTTCTATTACTTAATAGGTATGTGTCCTAATTATTTTTTTATAACTTCATAAATTAAGCTGATCATAAATAGAGCTCATTAACGAAAATAAAATTAACATTTGTTGAAAGATATATAAGTTATAAGTATTTTAATTTCACGCTAGACATAGCGCACTATAGCAAGTTATGACTATGCCGCACGAGCGTCATACAAATTTACATTCAGGGTTACGCGTGTACCCTGTACTAAGCTAAAGGAGGTCATTGTACTCATTATTTTGACTAACTTTTACTATAGGACCAAACCGAAATTTCGAAAAAATCAGCTGTTCCATACATTTTGTCGAGTGTCAATGACTGTTTTCTATGGAACAGCAGATTTTTTTCGCTATTTCAGCTTTGGTCTCATAGTAAAAGTTGATGAGAACAATGACCTCCTTTCGCCTTAGTACAAGGTATATGCGTAACCCTGTTCTATTGGGCCGTTCAAAGATCATTATTTTTATTTCTGATGACAGTAGCACACATGCACTTGACTACTTCTGTATAAAATTTTATACTAATGGTCACATATGTAGGCTTACGAGAGAGGAGTGGATTGTATTTGGTTTACTTTCGCTAACCAAGAGGACAGTTAAAAATGACAAATTCTGCTTTCATAATAAAACGGTTCCTATTTATTAAAAAAGCTTAGTACAAAATAGCAAAAAGTAAACTTAAAATTATTCGGTGAAATTGAAGCCAATCAAACAAACTAATATTAACTCTACTGAGCCAAAACGTTTGGTAACCTTATGGGTTGCACCCTATGCTACTCATATAAGCGTCCTTGTCCTTTGAAGATTGATGGAGTCACGCTGTTAGCATCGGCGTCGCTTCGGCCTACACTTTCACGTTTGTCCAGCATACACTTTTTGCCAGCCGCGACGCAATAAACTTAAATACATATTTTTCAAAAATCCATCTTATTCCCCGATGGTGTGGGCGAAGTAGGCGATTTCGGTTGCCCGAGCTTGGATAGAGTGGCCACTTTGGACGCAAACTTAACGAAGCTCATTCCCGACACCTGCGGTTCGGGCTTCTGACCGCCTTCGGGCTGGAAAGACGCGTCCAGTGAACCTGCACGAAAAAAGTGTTCTGAAATTATTTTTGGAGTTATTGTAATATGATCAGGTATTCAACCGGCCCTTTTGGAAATCGATGGGGCAGGCCTGTGCCCAGCAGTGGACGTCCTATGGCTGAAATCATGATCGGATATTCTCACTAGTCCCGTTAAAGTACTGGGAATTTTGATCCATGTATACAAAGTATCTCGGACTTCAAATAACACCTGTAAACGAATGCAACAGAAATTGTTACGACAGAGCTAAGTAATTTTCATCAAGAAATTGACCATGCTATGATATTGGTAAATTCTAGTGAACAGTGTTTGATCAGCGAGTGTCTTGCGATGCGTTTCATTTTCTGAAAACATCGTGCTAATCCAGGATATAAACGATTTCTACATCAAAATTTTGTGCTGGTTACAAACAACGCAAGTGTGCCGCCGACTGCTGCCACGCCGCCGCCCCCGCCCCGAGGAGCGAGACCCGAGTTTTTTTTTTCTGACGATATTTTTACACATTTGGTATTTTGGCGGCCCTTGCTCTTAGGCGCCAAGAGCACAGAAGAGAGAAATTTTCTTCTCTGTGGTCAAGAGCGACCGCTCCTCTCGCTCTACTTGCGCGCCGCGACAAAACTTTGTCGACTCTTATTGTCGTGCCAAAACGAGACAAGCGTATATTAAACCGTAAGCACCTTGTCACGACTCGCTCGACAAAGCGGCGACAAGATTTTGTCGCGGTGCGCATGCTAGCCATAGCTAGCAGGGCCGGCGCCGTCACCGTAGCTATAGCTCTTGTCATATAGAAGCTGGAATGTATCTTACTCTGTTGTGGTGACATGATCGAGCTGTGCTGAGATCCTTGCTGGTTATCCTGGTTGTCCCCCATCTGGCTCGTCTTCTCGTGCAAGAGGTCCAGTGCTAGCCGATAACAGAACAGTAATGTTCAGTATGTTAGCGTAAGTGCTCTATTTGTCTTTCTTAGTATCTTATCTGCAGCATCGCACGTCTTTACACAATAAATATATGTGATGATGTGTATTTAATCTAATAAGTATACATTGGTAGTTGTTTCTTGAAAAATACTATGAATACTTAGTTCTGTAAGTAAGTAATAGGTAAGTACTTATTTAGCAATCTATGAGGGTACTTACGTGCAGTCAACTAAGATAGTAGGTAAGTAAAACTGATTTTCAAGATGGACTTCCGCAAAGTACCTGATCACGCCTGATTCAATCAAATATTAGGTAAGTACCTACCTACATATAAAGTTTCTGCCCTAACACTCCTAATAGCATAGACATAGACGATGCATGTTTTTGATGTATTGCGGTAGCCCTCTAAGCATTTATTTGTTTTGCTGCGGAGAACTAAATAATGGCTTACTACCTTCGTTATTTTCTCCCGAAAAATGGTCTAGATTGCTTCAAACGAAGGGTGAATATAGCGTCCTCAAAGTAAGGAAACGCACAGCCAATGCTCCGGTTATTATTTTGAATCCGGGTTGCGGTGACCATGCCATTAGGTGGCCCGTCACTTGTTTGTCTACTAGGTATTACTACCATAAAAAGATAAGGAAGTTTGTGGCTGATAACGATGAACCTCTGTGAAAACCCAGCCGGTGGTGGTGTGTTGTACCTATATCAGATTAATATATCATTATCAATCTATTAGATCAGATTTTTAATAATCTATTGATATAAAGGCATATTTTTTAACCGACTTCCAAAAAGAAAGAGGTTCTCGGCAAGGAGGAGGTAATTGGCGGGATGAATGATGAGAAGACACGACGGAGCTGTTACGGTCATTAGTTTATCTAAGTAGGTACTTAATTACCGTCTTTCAAGGACATATCGTCCATCTTGGAATCCTGTATGGTCTCCAGCTCCTGACGAAACTTGCAGGTGATCTTTCGCCTTTGGTAGTCTGCCTCTATCTGCTGCTTCGTGCGCGGGATTCGGAACCGGAAACAGCAGCACACCATCACAACTTTATTTTTTTTAGGTGCATGAAAAACCAAAAAGGTTTAATAGGTATACATATACACCTAGGTATCTACGAGCTACGACTCTACGAGTAGGTACGTATTTCGGTTCATGCAAGGATAGTTATGTAAAAAAAAAATGTACTTACTTAAAGTTGTAACACAAGCCAGGCAAAGGAATACTATTTGCCATAGCCTGATGTCACCCACGATTTTACTTTCCAACCATCCAGGCTCTGAAGAGTTTTTTATAATGTCCATTACAGGATCCATTTTGCAAGTCAATTAAAGTTAATTTATATAAAATCGAATTGAGCTGTATACAAAGACACGTCCTGAATGAGTTCACAAATAGTAAAACTAATTTCCCCTATTGTAAGGAGTGGTTTCGCCACACCTAAAACTGCGCTGAAGTCCTACCCTTGGCACTCCTATAAAACAAATCTAATAAGTTCTAGCTACAAATGTCTATTCAATCGTGTTGCTTTATTTGTATTATGATATTATTTTGTGCACTTTTGTACCGATAAACGATTCAATTAATAAGTTGTTCGTATTGTAATTGAGTAAAACTTATAAATAAAGCATTATGAGCCTGTCGCAGACATCATAAGATTTTTAAAAATACCCGCGCTTCTCCTGCTTACTATTTGCTGCCAATGTAAAAAAATATTAAATAAAATTTTCGAAGTTTTTTCCTCAGTTTTAGGTAAAATTCTACTAATGTTGATGGTTTCCTAACTTTCCTACCTTTTTCCTATAAAATGCCTACAAAAGATTTTTCATGAAATTCATGAATGAACACCGAATCGGTAAATTATTTATTAGCAGTGGCAGCTTTTTATTCGTTTTCTCTTTCGTTTGACGACTGTTTCTGTTTCACTTTCCCGCAGAAAATAGGGTGTCGAATCTGTCTAACCTCCGTATATTTATAACAATTAATTTTAAAGATTGAAGATGAATCTTTTATGATAATCGTGGTGTAATTATTGTATTTGTTCTAAGTGATGTTGTATAAGATCGTTTGTGTTCTTGCGATCTATCTGTAGCGTTTTTAAAAATTAAACATGGCTTCGAACCGAGGAATCCAGATCGGATCCGCGTGGTTTCAACGGAAATTGAACTTGAGACCGCAGCACCGAGGCGTGCATCTGGTCACCGAGGAGATCCTCAAGCAGGTGCCGGAGCTCTCGCAGTTCGCGGTTGGCCTCTGCCACATCCAGAGTGAGTACCCTGAAGGGTCAATCTTGCCGCCGATGTTGCACCCTTGTCAAATTTGCCCTACATAATCTCGCGCGGTTAACTCGTTACGATAACGCTAAGTGATAATGATAAATTGGTGGAAGTGAATTATCGGCATGGTGTGATATAAATGTGCGCGCATCGTGACACGACCAGCTGATCAGTGAATGTTGTTTGCAGTTCTGCACACCTCTGCGAGTCTCGCGCTCAACGAGAGCTGGGATCCCGATGTCAGGGACGATATGGAAATGATGCTCAACAAAATCGTACCCGAGGGCCTCCCGTACCGCCACTCGTGCGAGGGCCCAGACGACATGGTGAGTTGTTGTTACTTCCATTAGTACCTCGTAACTACATCCCTACTTTATTTTCAAAAGACTGGCAACCAAGACAAATTTTAAAATAGGAATGTTTGAAGGTCGCTTGTCTTTTGTTAGTGTTTACTTACCCAGGTACTTTGATGTGGTATTATCGTTTTCCCATAGTGAATAATGAATTTGTGTGAGGTCATTGTTACAGAAGATTCCCGAAATGTCTTGAATTAGTTAAAAAGAGTTTAAATTAAAATTCCTCTTTAAATAACTAACTCATGTTCTTCTTAGTCTATTCTACTTAGAGAGGTCGAATTATGTATTTGTGTAGTCTATGAACTCATACATTCTGTGTATATATTAGTTTGGCTTTTAAATCAAAATAACGAGAAAATTTTACTACTGTGATGACAATATTATGTCATCTGAGAAACCAAAATTGCATATTTTACTAATTTTGTGAAGTTGGGTTTTTAAATTAATAATTATATAGCCTTGTTTGCAATGAATTCAATGTGTACCTACATATTCATCAATGCTTATTTGCTGGTTTTGTTTTTCATCTTGCAATGAAGTCAATTTAGTTTAATTTTGTATCAGAATTGTCACTAATGTCATTTATAATAACTTTTTTATTTTTATTGATGTCAGCTATTTATTTCATTGCCATTGGCTCTTGCCCAGCTTTTACCCAGCTTGCCTTCCGGCATAGGCCTCTTCCTGGGACTGCATAATATTAGTGTAAAGAAAACCAATTTGCATTGGATTGGAATCTATTTCTTGTTGCTCGATCTACTGGTCACGTGAAATGTTAATGTAATTATGCCAGTATTTAATATGCATGGAACATCTATTTAATAGACAGCTATGCAAGTCACTCAGTTCTGCATAATATTTACATATTGTACCAAGTGACTTACTTATACTAGCTATTTATTCATGAATAAATAATAGTATACGTTTAATGTCAGCCTTGCTGTTACACCTAATAAAAACATTAAGTGAATAGTTTTTTCCGGTTTTCGCAATTTCTTCTTTATCTGCAGCATTAATGTTAACTAATATTTGTATGGAGTAATGTCCGAATGATGTTGATGCCCGGGTATGGCCTAAAACTGCGACTAGAACCACAGGAGGGTGGACAGCAGCGTCCTATTAGTACACGGTGAATGTACTGCAATCCCCAAGCCGCCTGCCAAGCGTGGGGATTATGGCAACACCCCTCCCTATGAGGGAGGCCTTGTCCAACAGTGGACGTTAATTGGCTGATGATGTGTGATGTCGATGCTGATAGGTTAATACACTTGGATAAACATGCTGAGCTGTGGTCAAACACTGTCAATTCTCAGATCCAATAAAAATACATATGGATTATGGCGCACTGCCAAAGTGAAGTCAAAATTCCCATTATAAATACATTAAATACACGACTCATGCACACATATGCATTCAAAACTATGTGAATTTCCTGTAAGAATGTGTCAGAACACAGAACATCATACTGAAAACATCAATTCTATAAAGAAACAACTTGTTTCAAAAAGTGCCTTCACTTTTCATGTTCGTCGTAATCCATCTGGTAATTTTTATTTAATCTGATCTGTCAACCATTAAAATACAATTAATTCGTCAAAAACAAAACAATTAATCAAAACAAAACTAACATTAAGTAATATGAATAATTTAATTAAATATTAATACAGACTATGTACATAAACTATACAAACATATAATGCAGCTGCACTCCTAGTTTTTGCTTATAATTCTCAGTTTTCAGGATATAAAATAATTCAGATGGCAGCATTACAGACAGAATTTCTTTTCACATTTATATTTAGATGATATTTGAGGTTGGCAGTTTTTTTAAGTGCATGAAGTACTATTAGTATGAATTTTGCCTTTATTATTTATAACTAAACAAAATACAAGCTAACACTAAATACCTAAACTACTGGGCCTATTATACAATAATTATAGAAGTTGGAAGGTCCTAAAAAATTCAGGCGGTCAGATGGACAGACAGACAGAGTGACAGACAGAACTAATTTATAAAGGTTCCTTGTTGGGCTACAGAATCCTAAAAACAGTTGGATTGCTTGAAAGTCTGGATACAATCCCAATGCTCAAGCCAGCTACCAGTTGGCAACGCACACAGTATGCTGGTAGCATTATCATGCTAAATGACAATGTTCACACAGAAAACACCAGCATTTCAGTCACAAGTTGAATTGAGTCGAAGTTTAGTGTTTGAAGTGTTTGTTTGTCCACAGCCGGCTCATGTAAAAGCGTGTTTCCTGGGGTCCTCGCTCACAATACCAATCACAGACGGCAAGCTAAACCTAGGAACATGGCAAGGCGTCTGGCTGTGTGAACATCGAAACCATGCGGGGAGCCGAAAGGTAATGTTTCACATTGAAATATACATTCTGAACTTATACAGACCACCGGTACTACTGAGCAAGTGTTCTTTCTACCATATGGGTATGTTAATTTTATGTCGCACCTTTATTGTGCAAATAGACTGCAATGCACTGCCTGAATGGATTTTCCCTGATAGTTAATCTGGGTGTCCTGAATGAATTGGTAAGCATGCTCCATCGTAGACCGGATCGTCTCTGAATATGTGGGACATGTGGGACATTATTGCACACATGGTCATCTGACCCCAAACTAAGCAAAGCTTGTAATATGGCTGCCAGAGACTGATATACGTACATATATATTTTTAAATACATACTTAAATAGATATTAACACCCAGACATAGAACAAACACAAATGTTAGCTTAAGGGATCAGGCAAGATCAAGCATAAGCTTATTATCTGATTCATATAAGATATTATATAGTAGTACACTACTGTGTTCCGGATTGAAGGGCAATGTTTCCAGCGAAATTACAGGTCACAGAGATTTGACATCTTATATCTCGGGGTGACGAGCGCAGTGCATTGCCATCCAGGGTTTTGAACTGTTGAAGTTCAAAATTCTGACTCGCGTTGTGCTGTTATGGGCAAGCGTAAAGAGCCATCAGGTGAGCGACTTCGCTGGTCTCGTCACCCAGTATCATAAAAGATTATAATTATATAGTGAACTTTTAACACTCCAAGTTTCTCAAATCCCATTGCATTTGTTTTAAGTTTTGCAAGATAATACCAGGCCCTGTGCAGGCCCACATGGAGCCCTATGTGGTGCCACATACCACACACGTACAGCAGAATTTCCAATGACACAGTTTGAATGCTTGTCAGGTGACACAGACAATGTAATAATTGTTTATGAAAATTTGGCTTGATATGTTCATATTTCGTGTCAGGGTCCTTCCAGGCCCAGATCAAAGAATTCCAGTGTAATGCGAGTCAATGTTTAGGGTAAAGACAACAGAGAAGCACAACGTACGGTGGATATGCTTATAGGCGATCTGTTTTATTCACAGATTGTGGTGACACTGTCGGGCTGCCCCCGCGACTCCCCCCTGTCCCCGGTGTCGGCCGCGAGTTGTTCCAGTTAGGAAAGGGGGGGGGCTGCGACCCCCCACACGCACTCGCACTCGCGACCCTCCTCCAAGAGTACGCGGAGGTAAAGCCCCCGCTCGCACCTTTTATATCCACGCACCTGAAGGCCGCACTGCATTGCCGTAGAAACCGCCGGCGCGCTGCACAGAAACGCCGCTTGTTCAACACACTCGTGTGAGGAAATAGGATTATTCACAGAATGCCTTAACCGTTACTAAACACCAATTAAATATAGGATGTAATATATTTTTGCAAGTTTGATTTCGATTTCGTTTCGGGGAATGCTTGGCCCCACCCTGAGTCCGCGCCTAGTGAGGATCGTGAACTGTGAAGTTTGTTTAGTCTGGATTACATTTCTGTGCAGTGTTTCGGCTGAACTGTGTAGTTTCTACGGCAATGCGATGCAAGCGTAAATTAGCGAATAGTTCTACCTTTATCTTCGAGCGACAATATGTACATAAGATTAATATTTTGTAAAGCGTCGCGCGGTACTTCCGACTTAATGTTTTAAGCCTTCGAGGTTCCGGGTCAAGGCCGATGCCGAAATTGCACATGATACGGTCAAACCAGTTATTAAGGTAATCGTCAACGGCGAATATTCGAAACGTTACACACTTTGTACGATTCATTTGTTACCCATGCCCTCGTTTTATTGTTTGCGTGCATTTAGTTAATTTGCAAACATATATGAATTAGCACCAATTTGCTCCAAAGCTAAGAACACTAACGTTTGCCGTATCAGATGTGTTAAAACTGGTGGCGTATTGAGGCTGGACCCTGAGCCTTTTTGTAATATAGCTTTTATAGGAATTGAAGAGACACGAGGGGTCCTCGAGCGGAGTGCCGCGCGACTCCGCCCTATTGATACGTTCAGTGTGAACTGAGCCCGTTAACTGTACATAGTATGTACGACGGTTTTAAAGTATATATGAATAAAAATTGTTGTTTTGTTATCGCGACTGTCCATTGTGCATAGATCTCGCGCGGAGGGCTCCGCTGGGCAGGTCGGTCGCCTCCGACTTGTAATCGTAATCTCTAAAGAGACGGATGAGGTTGAATGGATCGACCAACTCACTACTGGGGCCTTACGGCTACCCGTTTTAAGCGATTCTGTTTAGGTGATGAGAAAAGTTGCGCGACCGCAACCTTATCTCAGCGCGGTAAGGTTCACGTTTGCGAGAATTTCCGAACTGCACTATTTCGAGCCCGCGTTAAGAGCTAGCCGTAAGGTCCCTGCACTCGTTCAATATTTTCCAAACACACCGGGTACGTATATATTTTTCAACATGAATGGCACGTTAGACGTTTTTATGAATTCGGACACCCATTTTTATTACACGAATTTTGTATGTAATGGCACCACCGGTTATCGGCCAGTTTGTAAGTTTTAAGAGCTGAATGTAGGTTTATATAGTTAAGAACTTTGTACGTCTACGATAGCTCCCTTCTTTCTCCGTGTTAGGTTAGAGATTATAACGACTAGTCGTAAAACATGTCCATAGCTTTAACTGTGTCTCGCCCGTTGTATCAAGGGGCTCCGGACGCGGACCGGACGGCAGACGATGACCTACAATTGTACCACTAGTTTGTAGTTGTATA
The DNA here is from genome assembly GCA_949125355.1 of Agriopis leucophaearia. Classification (NCBI taxonomy): domain Eukaryota; kingdom Metazoa; phylum Arthropoda; class Insecta; order Lepidoptera; family Geometridae; genus Agriopis; species Agriopis leucophaearia. The sequence continues at coordinate 4,554,467 of OX421276.1, read as the reverse complement.
TCATTACTGATAAGATCATTTAAGTGCCTCGATATTTTGGGGTGGTCATGATTACTTTGCAGAAACGTTTCTGGCATTCAGGTACGAGAAACGAGCACGTTTCTATCAATATTTCCTTTGATACTGTTCACAGATATTAATCAGAATAAGACACCTCGAGTTCATCAACTTTGCATGTCAATGGCCTGTCTTAAGTTGGATCAATGTTCCAACTAGCACCCCGCGTAATTCAGTTCGATCTCTGTCGTCATGGCAGTAACACGTCAGATGTCAATTCAATAATGTCAAAATAACGTATGCGTCACAAGCCGAACGCTAAGGCCAATCGTGCCTCTCTATCGCTTGTTTCGCTCGGCTCAGGCGGAACGTGACAATGAGTCATGCTTTTACGTGCGTGCAGCCGGCGTTCATTGATTTAAAAGACGTTATCACGTCAAAAAAAAAAAAGGATAAGGAATACATCATCGTGAGGAAATATGCATGTCCAAGAACCTCAAAATTGAAAGACATAATGTGACATTCGCCAACATGCACTGGGTCACCATGGTGGATTAAAGCACATCCTCTCTCTCTCTCAGACCTATATCCCAGCAGTGGGAACATGAAAGGCTGATAATGAAACTAAAAACTTCGAACTGAAGTGAGATACTGAGATATAGATTCGAACTGAGATATATCGGGTTTTTTTTGGTGGGGATTGAGAGGGATTGCTCTGTACCTCTCCCGCAAAGCGTGTGTTAGTATAGAATTTGCATGGCGCGCGCGAGCCTTGACGTCTTGCTATAATGCGCTCTCTGTCTAGCACGAGATCAAAATACTTATAACTTATTTATGTATTTATGAACAAATTTTAATTTTGTTTTCGTTGATAGTCTCTATTTATGATCAGATTTTTTATGAGGTAATAAGAAATAGTTAACATGTCCATTGCTCTCGTATCGACTCTGGGTTTCCATACAAGTTTTATTTTTGAACTGAAAACTTCTTTAGGCACTTTTTGGGTGAACAAAAATATTGGAACCGCGTCATCGTCACGCTGTCACAGAATGCATAATACACAGTACCGTGTAATATAAAACAGCGCTATCTATTGTAGAATAGGTGAATTACTACTTAAGTTTTCACTTCTGACGTGCAGTCTTATGACTGATGTGTTTTTTGTTATCTAGAATAAGTCCGCGTTGAAAGTTGTTGTATTTTTGTTTCTTTTTTTCCTGTTCATGCAAAGTTGACGTGCTCGCGGTGTCTATGCTGATAAAGTTCTGTGATATTGATACTGTTTGAATTTTTATTCTCGCAATAATACGGCTTGTATCAGTAATAATTGTTAACTAAACGCAATAATTTTAGTGATGTGATCCAGTGTGTGGTATTGTAACCGCGTATGTGTATAGATGTATGTCTTCCTGTGTATGTTCCATCACGTAAGAGCGAAATAAGAGATATTATGTTTAGAGTAAAGATGTCGGCGCTTGAATGGTGCGGTGTTAGGGTATACCCATCTCTCTCTACATCTGGCCACGACTATATACATTATATGTAAACGTATCGGGGTTGGACTCGAAATGTTCATCCGAAATTTTGAATATAGCTATACATAGTTATAATATCGAGGGGAATATTGAAATAGAGATGATACTAATCTCTGAGGTGGGTCAAAATTGTCAACAATTTATGTTTTGTTCAGGCCATGTATTTCACATGTCATGCTGCACAAAGAGCTCATAATGCTGCCCAAATTAAAAACCAGCTGGAAACTATTTCATCGACAAGAGCTAGGCTCTTCAATATATTAACTTCCCGGTTTCATGATAAGTATATGATGTTGAAACTATGAGATCAGGGCCCCCATTCTACTAAACCAATTATTTTTAAATTGTTAATGAATTGCCTCAAAAATTGCCCTTTTGACACATTTGGTATGAATAAAGTGTTAAAAACTAATTGTTTATGAATTGCCTCAAAAATTACCCTTTTGACACTTTTGATATAGATAAAGTGTCAAAAGTAAAAAAATTGAGGCAATTCATTAACAATTGAAAAACAATTGGTTTAGTAGAATCGGGGCCCAGTTAGCTTGCATTAAAGGCGATTACGAGTCGTAGAGGAAGACCTTTATAAATTTAACAGGGTTAAAAACCTTGTATTGTACAAGAATTTACTACTGTAATTTCATAAAGAACATTCCATTATGATAGGCAGTAGTTTTGCGTCGGTTCCGCCCTGGTTATGTTGTATGTACTTCGATTTTTATTGTCCCATTGAGAACGCTTGTGTGGCACAATTTTACACTCGAGACTTAGTTAGGAGTTTATAAATTATGAATAGTAGGGGCTCAGTCGGCGTTAGGGTAAATAGACGCGGTGTTGACGGCGGCGCGAATTGACGCGGTCACGCGTCACGCACAATCGCGGCCGTCCCGCCGTCACGCCGCCGCACACGGCACGTTTTGATACCGCAATGTACAAAGTGTAGATGTCACGGACATAAACGGTTTTGTCTCATGACAACGTTAGTATTTGATATAAGGAGCTTGTGCGTTCATAATCGGGCTTTTGATAGATTCAATTTTATACCCTATTCATGGAAAATTGAAGTCCTACGAACTGATAGTTCAAACGTGTTTAGACATTTCACTTGAGAGACGATGATGGCAAAACACATTTTAACTAAAACTGACTTGGACGTTTAATTTTTTATGAATAGGCAATTAACTGTTTTGAGTTTCTTTTGATCATTATAGGTGTAAGGTTCTTCGTGTTTTTGGATTATCTAAAGCGTTAATGAGCTTAATTCTGCTTCATTATTATACAACTTTACTTCTTACAAGAAATCCGTTACATTTCACGTTAATTGTTGTTTTGGGTATTGACATTGTATTTTTTACTTTTATTTTCTAGTTATTGCCTTTTATCTTTTGGATAGTTTGGGGTTACGGGACGGATATTAAGTGCTTTGAACATACAATTAAGAATAATGTAAATATTTTTTGCGTTAATTATAATATAACGTGCGTGTACGATTGATGTGTACATACGAATCACTGTGTGAAGATGTTGAGATGCTGCGCACGAGTGCTGTACGCCACTGCCGCTGAGGACGCCACGTGACCCATCTGATATCACCGAATACATTCCTAATATTTAACAAGTATCCTACTAAGTAGATAAGTTCCCAACAAATAGCGACTGGTTCGCATAGTTGTATATTCCTTCGTTCCCTAGCGTTTTCGAACTGGGACGTTTTTTTTGTTATGTATCCTTATTATTAGTACAAGCGAATGTCCCATTTTAGGCTGTTAATAACAACGAATGTAAGCTTTACCATTAAGAGAATTCCAACTTGATATTGTTTATAGTTAATTTATGAATCCAAAACGCAGTTTTTAGGCAATTTCAGAGTTGAGACAGTCAATGTTATCGATTTAAGCAAGTGGTATTTATTTGTTCTGTGTAATGCAAGTATAATGTTTTCATAATAAAAATATAATAATAAAATAATAATGAATAAACGTAACAAGTTAAATAGTAAAAGCACAGGTTTTATCAAATGATTAAATTAGCAAAACTGTACTGGTTGATTTGTTCTTTATAATATTGATTGCACATAGGAAAATGAGGTTGTATTTTGAATTAATAACCAAAAGGGAGACAAATAATTTGTGTGTATATTGTTTAAGATCTATATTATATCAATGTATGATTGTACAGTTCAATTAATCACATTTTTCTTAGAAGATCCTCATTAATTATATACTGGGTTTGTCACGCAAGTGTGACTGAATACCTGTCACAATAGAAATTTAACTGTATCATATAACTTGTACAATATTAATATATAGATCCACAATTATGAAAGAGATTAAATATTTGCAAAAGTTAATATCAAATGAGTTTTATTTTTCACTTATTAAATTCTACTTCAGTCAGTTTAGTTAATTTTTACATGACAATAACTTAAAAATAATTGTTATCTGACTAAAACTAAGTATGTTATTTTTGGTTAGAATAAATTATGGCGTTTTTTCTGCACTGGAGATTTTATGAGGTCCGGGACCGGCGTCTGGAAGAAATGAAAAAAAAAAACTGTTTGGTCCATTATAGCGCAATATGTATACATATAAAACTAAGTCGGGTTAGTTAGTGACACCATTTATAACTCAAGAAGGGCTGAACCGATTTTCATGATCTTCGATTTGTTGGATTTCTCTCCGCCCCGAATAGCAGAAAAAGGCAACGTATCTGTGATGCCTCTGGTGTTGCAGGTATCCATAGGCGACGGTGATCGCTTACCATCAGGCGACCCGTGAGCTTGTTTGTCACCTAAGGCATAAATAATTATCAATATAAAAAACCGACTTCATAAAAATGTCAGAACTGGACTAAATTGTAATGAAACCACACGGGAAGCACCAGCTTTAAAATAAAAAAAGAATCATCAAAATCGGTTCACCCTGTCGAAAGTTCTGAGGTAACAAACATTTAAAAAAATGTCGAATTGATAACCTTCTCCTTTTTGGAAGTCTGTTAAAATATAAAGTTTGATTTGTATTTTCTGTATGTAATATAGTGATATTGTAAATTGTTTTTTATGTTATAGCTGGCAAACAAACTAACAGGCCACCTGAAGGTAAGCGATGACCGTCCTGTGGGACGGTCATCGCGGGTGACCATCGCATCATGCATTCATCGCATGGTGGGATCTGTGGATCTATGATATGTAGATGAGCTTTCAGGCGGTGGCGGCTACTGCGATGATGAAATCGCGATGTCAGAATCAGATTCAAAACAGTCGCCGTTGTAAATGTCATAAAAGATGCAAAGAGACTATATATTGTACCAGTGCTAGCTTGCGCGGCCTGGACGTCCTTCTTGAGGCTGGCCATGGCGTCGCTGAGCCCGGTGGAGATCTGACTGAACTCCTGAGTCGCGAGTCCGAGCCGACCGAGCGCGTAGTTGAAGTTGTCGGTCAGAGCTATCATGCGCTTCGATATGCTGTCCACCTGGGGATCGACCATTACCATTATACACGAGAACATCTGTGGCCTTAGTACGAGCACTTGCGAAAAAGTTATTGTTACGTAAACGATAGCAAAATGTATGAAACATTCAGTTTCCTTTCACGTTCGATAGAGGCGCTGTTCAGTTTTTCATACATTTTTGCTATCTTTTGCGTAACGATAACATTTTCGCAAGTAGTCGTACTAAGGCCACTGCATTTGTACCCTACACGTGAAGGCCTCTCACGGGCCAGATACAAAAACACTATAGTCTGTCCATTATGTTAATCGCTTTTTGACAGCTCATATAAAGTTGACGACGTAACTTTGTAAAGCGTCTAGCAAATTATATCCCATACAAATGAATACGTTTTACCTAGCATTACCTCTTTACAAGGCTACGTCAACTTGAAACCAATTTAGCTTTCAAGTTAAAACTAGATATATGTGTATTGTTTATCTACCCCTGATAAAAGAGCTGATAATCTTCAAACAGCTGAACTGTGGCCTTAGTACGAGCACTTGCGAAAAAGTTATAGTTACGTAAACGATACCAAAATGTATGAAAAACTCAGTTTCCTTTCACGTCCGATAGAGGCGCTGTTCAGTTTTTCATACATTTTGCTATCGTTTACGTTACGATAACTTTTTCGCAAGTTCTCGTACTAAGGCAACAGGTTTTCATGAATCATAGCTAAGACACTCGATCAAGTCACCTTTCAATCAAAATCGGTTCAGCCGTTTGGGAGCTACGATACCACAGACATATACACTTTTTAAGAATATTACTTTTAAGGAACGCCTCAGATAGGCTGCCAGAGACTGATATACGTACATATATATTTTTAAATACATACTTAAATAGATATTAACACCCAGACATAGAACAAACAATGTTCATCACACCAATGTTTGTCCTATATAGGTGGGAATCGAACCCAAGCGCAGAAAGCAGGTTCACTACCAACTAAGCTAACGGGGCTGTCATAGTAAATTGATAGAAGCTTATTGCATAAGCATAAAGTTCAATATACTCACGTCGTCCTTCACTTTCCCCATGGTGGTTGTACTGCTATTAACATATTGGTCGGTGTGTTCCTGTGGACAGTAAATGTAATTAAAACGAGCAGTGGGACTACATTGCGTGCACGGTATATCTGATAGCTCCGAGTGATACGGCAATCGCAATGTAATTCATTTGAGTAGGAATGTTTTAGGTTTTGCACAGATCATAAATATAACCGGCCATTAAAAACCCGAGTTAAAAATTAGTTATACTCGTATATGCAATTACGATTTGATGAAAGAAAAATTAGTTATATATGCATTTACGATTTGGTGAAAGAAAAATTAGTTATATATGCAAACACGATTTGGTGAAAGAAAAATTAGTTATATATGCAATTACGATTTGGTGAAAGAAAAATTAGTTATATATGCAATTACGATTTGGTGAAAGAAAAATTAGTTATATATGCAATTACGATTTGGTAAAAGAAAAATTAGTTATATATGCAATTACGATTAGGTGAAAGAAAAATTAGTTATATATGCAATTACGATTTGGTGAAAGAAAAATTAGTTATATATGCAATTACGATTAGGTGAAAGAAATGATGAGGTCATCCAAGTAACCGAATTGCTTAACTTGGTAATGAACAGAACTGTGTCACCGACTCGCACTTGGCCATTATTTATTATTTGTTGTTATACTTTAGAGTGTGTACTATAATCATGCCATGTTTGTAAGTATTACCGTTTTTACACTAGCATCTCTCTTTGCCCTTTATTTTGCTACTGTACTGAGGGATGCCTATGGCGACTCTACTGGACAGATATGCCTTAACGTTAGGACTGATAAAGGCGTTTTTGACCTGGGTCGATTTAGAGCTAAAAGATCGGTGCAAGAGTTCTCGATTGTGGACGCTCTTTATGCTGATGACGTATGTTTGATGGCCAGTGATGTCAACAGCTTGCAGGTTTTCTTGAATCGACTAAACGAGGCTTGTCAGCGGTTTGGGTTGATCATAAGTGTTTCCAAGACCCAGGTGCTTAAGCAACCTGCACGTGGTATGACATCAGATCCAACGCCGGTATCTTTAGATGGTAAAGCGCTCGAGGAAGTAGCATCTTTTCGGTATCTTGGGAGTTTTATACGTAACGACAACCGCCTTGAAACCGAAATATCCTCACGCATTGCTAAGGCTGCGGCAACTTTCGGAATGTTACGCAAAAGAGTTTGGGACTCGCATGATCTGCGGTTGCACACAAAGATTGCTGTGTACAAGGCAATAATTCTACCCATAATGCTGTATGCCACCGAAACTTGGTGTCTTTACAAGGGTGATGTCAAACGCCTTGACATTTTCCACATGAAGTGCTTAAGATCAATTCTTCGTGTAAGGTGGCAAGACCGAGTTCCAAACTCCGAAGTTTTGAGAAGAACAGAGCTATGTGGCATAGAGTCCTTGCTAATTAAGGGTCAACTGAGATGGTGTGGACATCTTGTACGTATGGATGACTCTAGGTTGCCTAAAGCTGTCTTTTACTCGCAGCTGAAGGAGGGAAAGCGTACACCTGGGGGCCAGTACTTGCGTTACAGGGATGTCCTGAAGCGCCATCTCACCGCATGTGACATCCCGTGCGAGGGTTGGGAAGAGCTCGCGCAACAGAGGCGAGAGTGGCGCAGCTCTGTTCATAAGGCTGTTAATAATTTCGAAGAGAAGCGAATACAAGACCTAGATGCTAAACGCCTTATCATTAAAACCCGTCCGAAGCCTACCTACACTTACACATACAATGCTGATGGTCAGTTGCATTGTGCGCCTTGCAACAGGACCTTTAAAACTAAGTTTGGTTTTGCCAGCCATATACGCGCTCATAACCGGCGCTAGTCAGGTTCGCCGTTGACGGACACGTCAAGGAGGCCGATATATATATTTTACACTAGAGCAAATACATAAAGAGGTAAAGAAAATACGTTTGTTGTATGGGGAACCCCCATTGGTTTTTTTTCTTGACTTTTTATTATTTCTTAATTAATCTGCCATAACATTACATATTTTGTGAAAATTTCAACTGGCCTTTCCGATCTAGTCCCGCATCCGTCCACTCCACTCTTCTTCCATATCGCCCTTACTGCTATAGTCCCGCATCTTTCCCGTCATCCACGCTACTATGGTACATTAGTACAATTACTATGGAATTATTATTAAAGCGAGATACTCACGGTGAGTTTATCGAGCACGGCCTTGCTGGCCTTTAGTTGTTCATGCATGACTCCGATCTGGCGCCACACCTGCGCCATCTCAGTCTCGATCTTGGAGCTGAGGTTCACGTGCGACAGCGCCTGGTTGCCCATTATCGACGCCTCGATTACATCCAGTCTGAAACCAATACGTATATAAGTACTAGCTGCACCCCGCGGTTTCACCCGCGTGGTGATGTAAATCGGTGATTATGATGATGATGGAAAGTAGCCTATGTGTTAATCCAGGACATAAGCAATGTATATTCCAAATTTCATCCAAATTTATCCAGCCGTTTCTGCGTTATTGTAACAAACATCCATCCATGCATTCACCCAACCATCCTATACTCTAAACGGCTAAACGACAAGGTGTATGGAACTGCTGATATTTTTTTGCTATTTCAGGGTTGCTCTCATAGTAAAAGTTGTTCATAATGATGAGGATAACGGACCCCTTTCGGCTTAGTTATACCCTTTCCGCGTAACCATGAAAACTAAATTAAATTTAATAAAAATAAAACTGACTACATAAAAATGTCAGAACTGGAACACGGGAAGAACCAGCTTACAAATAAAAAGGAATCATCAAAATCGGTTCACCCAGTCGAAAGTTCTAAGATAACAAACATTAAAAAAAAAACAGTCGAATTGAGAACCTCCTCTTTTTGGAAGTCGGTTAAAAATAGTTGATTAGTGTGTGACTTACTTGTGAGTGAAGGTGGCGTTAACAGTGTTCCCCAGCTTGAGGATCAGCTCGCTGACCTGCATCAGGATCTGGTGCACGCCGTAATCGATGCGCTTCTTGGTCGCGATCACGTTGTCGGCCGTCTGCAGTATCACCTTCTCGCTCTTCATTAGAGCTTGCACCTGGAGGATGGAAGGTTTTGAGTATATATGATAGAAAAACGATATGTATAAAGATTGGAAATGGGAAAAGATCTCAGAGTGAAGTTTCCTAGGCAATTAAAGTACTCGATTTCAGTGCCGTAAATAGGACTGTGCTAGCGGTGCCCAGGCACAGGGCGCAGACTCTGGAGAGACGCAAAAATGACCACACTAGGACCGAGTTTTGTTTTCAAGGGCGCAGTTATAGAAGCTCACACCGGGCGCATAAAAGGCTAGTTACGGCACTGCTCGATTTGGGGCCACCAAAATAGCGGCGCGATGACCTCTGTTCTTTAAAACGACATTAAGTATAACACATTCTCTATATTGAAGTTCTAAATTCTGGGTGGCACTGAATCCGTTTAGGACATTGGTCAAGTGTGACGCTTACTATCAGGCGAGCGACTTACTCGTCCCATCACACAGTAGCGTTTTTTTTCTTATTTTTTTTCGAATATTGCATATTAATTGAAATATGCTCACGAAAGTTATCTTTTGTGAAAATTGCAATCTTTCTTGTAGACTGTGGGTAACTTTAGAAAGTACATATTTTCGAGACCTGGTTTTACCTAAATGTTATGGTAGACAGTTTAAAAATTACGCGAACGATAGGAATCAAACCTGCAACGATCTGGGTTTACAGGTTCCATTCTTCGGCAGTATGGGTCAGAACAATCAAAACATTTCGTTTTGATTCTACGTTTCATTTTGCAAGGTTCATACCAGTTTCAAAACATCTAGATTTTTTTATAATGAATAAATGGGCAAAACCGTTTATTCCATTTTTATGGTCATCGCTGCACCCGGTATGCTGACCCTTAAAGGAAATAAAACTTCGTACCTCAGTTCGCAGCGCTTCGTTTCCCTTTGAAATGTCGCCGTAAGCGCTCTCAGCGAGCGTGTTGCCTTGTGTCAGACTCTGCTGGATGTCCTCGTTGGTCGCTTGCAAGCGGTCTGACAGCTCGCGCAGCTTGGTTGTTACTTTACCTACAGCTGGAAAAAACAAAAGAACATATATTTCGAAGCTATGATAGCTTAGTGGTGAGCTCGCAAGATGCGAGTTCCAACATTCGATCAAAATATTTCGGAGGTTTCACTTTTTTAAAACCCCAGATTGTACCTGTATGTGAACACATACGCAGGTAAAAAGAGTTCCACACCTCTACTATTCTGTTTAAAAATTTGTATTGGAAACGGATAGTGAATCTTAATGGACTTCCACCATAAAAGGGTGTTCCGTTCGTGAATAGACTACTGGCCCGTTTTTTTAACGTATTATAAAAAAGCTGACTAGGAAAATATAAGTATGTATTTTAATGTCTTGCTAGACAGAGAGCGCACTATGCTTACAAATGACATCACATACGCCATACAAACTCCATAGTGACATTCTGTAAGAAAGGGGCAGAGCGCCCCTTCCTAATCTGAACAAAAACTTTAAACGTTTATAGGTATCTCAGAACCTATAATTTCTTCAGTGGATATATTTTTTACTATAGGCAGAAACTTGGAATCTATTTTGTAAGTTATATACCTATTATTAGACTGAAAGTTACGCTAAAAAAAAACTGAGCTACTTATTTTCAACAAATTAAATACCTGTCAAAAAGCCTATTGTGGTATTTTTTTTTCTCTGTCTTCATAACATCAACTTACATGCTTCACTGTTCTGGTTCATACTCTCTGTAGCCTTGACGACAGCATCCAAGGTCTGGTTGGTGCCGGCCTGAAGGTCAGCCAGCTTCGGGAGCTGCTTCCACACGCCCTCGGCGTCCGAGAGAAGTTTCTGAATCTTGGTGATTTCTTTGCCTTGGCGTTCCATCTCTATAATATTTTTTTTTATGTTATTTGTAAATTATTATAATGTATCTAATTATGTACTTAATTAATTAATCATTTGAAGGAATATCTAATGATCATAAGTTAATAATAATCTGTATGCGACTGTATCTTTCTGATATGAATAAATAACTATGAACTATAAAAAAGTCGTTATTTTACTCGAAATTAAAGTTCATATAAACGATTGCAGAAAAATGTTATTTCGCAAATAATATGAACATAATTATCAATATAAAAAAACAGACTTCATAAAAATGCCAGAACCGAACCAAATTAAAATGGGACCACACGGGAAGCACCGGCTTTCTAATAAAAAAAGAATCATCAAAATCGGTTCACCCAGTCAAAAGTTCTGAGGTAACAAACATGAAAAAAAAAAAATTGTCGAATTGAGAACCTCCTTCTTTTTGGAAGTAGGTTAAAAACTCGGTTCTTGACTTCATTTGTTCATAATATGTTTGTTATGCAAACACAATAAAAGTGCCAGCAAAGCGTTTCGTGTGTGTTTGAATTTCCACTATGGGTTAATCCAGGACATATAAGCAATGTATATTCCTAATTTCATCCAAATCCATCCAGCCGTTACTGCGTGATTGAGTAACAAACATTCATTCATCCAAACTTTCACATATATGATATGATGATATAAGGGTGAAGTGTGATGATGAGGAAGTTTCGTTTAAGAGTATAGGCCTACCCTCAGTCATCTTGCTGTGCCACGCGTCGTCAGCTAACGCGACTTCGCTCAGCTGCACGATGTCAGTGGGGACCTTGGTTCCGTTGTACTCATTTAGCTTCAGCTCGTATTTGTTCAGCAGCTTCTCTGCATTTGTGATATGCTTCTCGAATGGATTCGTGTTGGACGCTGCTTCGAGGCAAATAGAGCGGAGGGTATCCTAAAAATTAAATAATAATGTACCCACTTATTGGTTTACGCCATCTTTTTGCCTCACACCTGCAATTTGTGGAAATTTCTGAGGCATTCCCGAGTAGGTAACTATATGATATGGGGTTCTTCAAAAGGGCTGTTAATAGAGTATTTAAAGGTCGGAACGTATCTGTGATGCACCTGGTGTTATAAGTGATATTTATAGGCGAAGACGGTCTGTTAGACGGCAAGCTGAAGTAGCAGTGGGTCGGTCATATCTGTCGCAGAACAGGGTAGACGCGTTCTACAGTGTAGACCATTAATCAGCAAACATAGGACGCTCTGAGACTCAATGTAGTGACGATATAAGTATCACAGTATTCACAGTTGACAGTGGCCAGAAGATCGGGCTGAGTGACGTGGCTTGGAAGAGGCCTTTTATTCAGCAGTGGACTAATATAGGTTGATTAAGATGATGATACATTTAGCAAGCCATTCATATGATGGGGCACGGATGCGGGTGTTCTACGTCAAAGCAATTTCACTCGTCACTAAAAGGCAACTTAGGTTAAAATTGCTTCGAGAAGACAGCTCGATTCCTCACTCCGTCTTCAAAGTGTCTGGCGCCTAAGGCATTAATATACCCAAATATGTGTCTCACCCTTCACAGTTTGGCAGAAAAAAGAAGAGAACTCACCTTATTAAAGTTCTTCTTCAGACTTTCAATTTGGTTTTTCACATCGTCTATCTTAGAATCTGTCAGGTCCAGTCTCCTCTCAACAGAGTCGTCATTGGTGGTCAGATTGTTCTCAATCTCCTTGCTGGGCTTGGAACCCTCCACAGTGGTCGTGAGAGTCTGGATAGATTGTCTTATACCTTCTAGCGCTTCGATTGTCTTCTTTTGCGTGGATTTTTCGCGTTCTTCTTTCTGTAAAATAATAGATAGATAAATATTTTATTTTTCATCTTGCAAAAAAAGGAGATAAACATAATCCATATTCTAGCTTTGTTGCGTCTACGCGCGGGTAAAAATGGTGGAAAAACAATTTTGCCCACGGCCATTGCTAGGCGTGCTGGTGAGTTATTAAAAAAAAAAAAAGTTTGTTACCTCAGAACTTTCGCCTGGGTGAACCGATTTTGATGTTTTTTTTATTTGAAAGCTGGTGCTTCCCATTTCAATTTGGTCCAGTTGTAACATTTATATGAAGTATTTTTTAAAATTGATAATTATTATACATTACATACATGTAGCAGTATAGTCTCGACATTGCTGAGCCTCTCGTCAAGGCGAGAGATCATGCCCTTTAGCGGGTCCAGTTCCCTGTGCTTCCTGTCCAGCGCCACCAGCATCCTCTTCAGCTGTTCCCCGAGCGCCTTCTCGCGGTACTCGTGCCGCTCCAGCTTGTCCTCCGACAGCCGCATCATGTGGACTATGGAAAGCATCGCGTCTCGGATGTCATCGTTTCTGGAATACAAGTAGTTACAACATGTGGAAAGTTTTTTTTTTACGATGCAGAATGACGAGACGAGCGAAGCCGCTCGCCTGATGGCTCTTCACGCTTGCCCGCATAACAGCTTAGTGCCACTCAGAATTTTGAACTTCAACAGTTCAAAACCCTGGATGGCAATGCGCTGCACTCGTCATCCCGAGATATAAGATGTCAAATCTCTGTCTACCCTGTAATTTCGCTGGAATCATTGCCCTTCAATCCGGAACACAGTAGTGTTTCACACTAATACTTTCTGTTAATGCGGCCACCGGCCATGTGGCGTATCACAACCTCAAAAACATCCTTATTTTAATTTTAAATTGAATGTTGTCTTGCTCTTTTATTAGCTGAGAAAGCGAGACAAAACTCAATGTATGATTAATATAAGAATGCATTTGAGTTTGTGGTACGCCCCTGAGCTATCATTTGCACATTTTCAATAAAAAATTGCTAAGATTCGAGAGGTTTAAAGGACTAAAGCAGTCGCAAATTGACGACCTAGAGTTTTACTATTCTTTTATTACTTGTGTCAAAATTGACGAAAATACCAGTAGGCCAGATAAATGGATGATGACGTCAAGACGTGGATGAGACGAAAGAATGATAGGTTAAATAGGAGGCTTTGTCCCGTTGTAGATCGAAACGATTATCAAAATGATTAAACCCGTGATACCCTGACCACAGCTCCCTGATAATGATGTTTAAGCAATTAGTGGTTTTGATGATCTACATTTTTGTAAGGAATAGGCTTGCGTGTGACCGCCATCTTGCCTGATGTTTAAACGATATTGTCGTCTACGATGGAGCACGCTTGCCTAGAAGAAACCGATTCACTCGTGATTTGAAGGCACCCAGATTGTAACTACCGGGGAACACCCATTCTGGTAGCGCATTCCACAGACTAGCAATTCGCACAATAAAAGTGGAATCAAAGCGCTTCGTACGGGTTTTCGGAATATAAATGCTACATATTAATATGAGCGCAGTTTTATATGTATACCTACCTCTTTAGATCGGGTAGAATACCTCGAATTGCAACCAGAAGTAGCGCAGTTTATTATTAGGCCTCAGTTCCAGATAAATCTAGACTCTGAGTACAATGCTAACACAAACACTGCAATTACAATGTTAGAACACTGTATTTATTAAATTACTAGCTAATGCCCGCGACTTCGTACGCGTAGCGCAAAGTAATTAGTGGGTGGACGATTAGACTGACATATCCAAATATAAATGTTACACTAACGAACACGAACGGAACTTTAAATAGGCACAAATCCATCGGATTATTTATACTGAATATTTTATAGATAATACCTACACATATGACATGATTGTAGATTTATTGCTCTCCATTTTAATGCGGATTGTCATACTATCGTCATAGTATGATTTTAGTCTAGTTTTAATCTGACTCGATACAGGTATCCCGACATGTCCATAGTTTCAAATATATTTCAAGCAAATAATATATTACTTTCACTGGTTAAATACGTTGGAAGTGTGGAGCCACGGAGCCAATAAGGAAAAAAAATTGGTATAAGTCAAGCGAAATGTCATGCATGACAAACGTTATTATTGAATTATTAGTAAATAGTAAGTAGGAAGCATGGAGCGGTATCTATAATTAATCGCTGTTATTTAACATTACTCCGCGTAAAGACTGCCAATCAATGATGTCTAAATAATTTTTGCCCGTCTTCTGCGCCTCGACCCTTCCAACAACTAAACCGCTTTCGTTCACCACCATAACATCCAAAATAGCTGCTAATCATAGATCAGTAACAGATTAGATGCCGCGAGTTCACCTACTTTGCGTGTCTGTTATTGGTCTTAAGTTTGATCCTGGCAAAAAAATGTATTCATTTTAATCTCCGTCGACTTGGTATATTAGCACGTCAGAAGTCAATACAAAAATAAACGTACTTTAAATTACGCCATAATAAACTGTAAAACCTCTTCAAAAGCAGTTGGCTGTCCTGAAAATAACAAACACCAAAAAAAACTATTTGGTGCAGTCTATCGGAAGTTATGCGGGTACATACATTTCGGCGATTCGTTTTTATTTCATCATCATCATCAGCCATAAGACGTCCACTGCTGAACATAGGCCTCCCCCTTTAACCTCCACACTGAACGACATCCTGCCATCTGCATCCACTGGATGCCCGCGACTCTCACAATGTCGTCGGTCCATCTAGTGGGAGGCCTACCTACGCTGCGTCTTCCGGTTCGCGGTCTCCACTCAAGAACCTTACCTACTTCCCCATCGGTTAACAGTTCTTCGAGCGATGTGGCCTGCCCATTGCCACTTCAACTTGCAGATTTTAATAGCTATGTCGGTGACTCTGGTTCTTTGGCGAATATCTATATTTTTATTTACATATAGATTATATGGCAACAGCCGCTTCAGTCTTCCTACCTACCATGTCTGCGAGTAGAAGTCTGTCATTACGACAACATTACTATAAAATAAGCTAGATGGCGTTATAAATAATTATAAAAAAAATTTTTTTTTACTATTTATTATCATAAATTAATATAGCCTATGTTTCAATCAGGTATTTTATAAGCATATTCATGGAAACTGCTTTGAAATCCTTCTAGTAGTTTAAAAGATGTGCGCGGACAAACAAACAAACTGACAGCCGTCAGATTTGTAGTTCCATAGTTTGAAAATAGATTGCGTACTAAAACGATGTTCTGCGAAAAAATTGTAAATTTGCTTAAACTTTACGAATAATATTATTAAAAACGTAATAAGGTATTCAATAATTCCTAAAATAATGAGTGTAAATGGATCGTAGTTTCACAAATATGAAAAGTGCGTCTATTATAGGTAAATACGACACTTTACCTGAATCACGCAAACGGGATTTTTTTTGCAAGTTAAACCGATATCCGGTATTGCTTCTACTTAGTTAGAAGTCATGTGTGAAGGTATTTGATCTACACATTTATAATATGGTAGGGATTAACCAACACCAACAAGAGTTTTGACGAATAGTTTGATTTTTGGTGATGGGTTAACAAAATTACTATAGTTATTATTACAGATTCTGATCGCTATTATTTATTAACTGACTTCAAATAAGGAGGAGATTCTATGTTCCACTGTATTTTTTTTATGTATGTTCACCGATTTCTCCGCCAATTATTAATTTATTTTGATGATTCCTTTTTTGTTTGGTAGGCCATACTTCAGAGGTGGTCACATATATTTCATCAAAATCGGTTTAGTAGTTTGGTTTTTAAATCAAAATAACTGAAAAAAGTATATTTTATCCAAGTAAAGAAAATGCGTATTTACTAATTTTGAAGTCGCTTTTTAAAATTGATAATTATTATAAACATGTATAATTGTCAAACACTGTTTTAAACTATCACGGTTGTTCACTACAGTTATCTATATTAGGATTATTTACGGGATATTTACCGTGGTATGGTTGTGGAAAGTATGTAGCTGCGCTGAAATATCGGGAGCTCCTTTCACAACCTTACTTTACCACGGTAAATATCCCGTAAATAATCATATAAATATATAATTGTGATTTTATTTATTTACTTTGGTCATTTTACCGACTTCCAAAAAGGAGAACGTACTATGTTCGTCTGTATGTATTTTTTATCGTACCAAGAAGGCATATAAGCAACTTTAAAAATATTAATATTTTATCATTTGTAGTGACGATGGCTGTGGTAACCGCGGATTGATTCATCATCATCATCATCATCAGCCAGAAGACGTCCTCTGCTGAACATAGGCCTCCCCCTTTAACCTCCACACTGAACGACATCCTGCCATCTGCATCCGCTGGATGCCCGCGACTCTCACAATGTCGTCGGTCCATCTAGTGGGAGGCCTACCTACGCTGCGTCTTCCGGTTCGCGGATTGATTCCGGTTCCTTAATTCTAACAATGATCTAGAGCAGAGCAGTCGTTGAAAAAAAAAACAACACTAGAAAAAAAAATACAGGCTGGTAAGTTATAACTGCCTAACATGAAAGCCACTTCCCATCAGTGGCGGATTTATATGTTTTACGAGTGTAGGCCACTTTATTTCCGCCGCCCCATGTACCTTTCTAAAATAAAAACCCCCGCTTTTTATTTTAG
Organism: Agriopis leucophaearia; assembly: GCA_949125355.1. Classification (NCBI taxonomy): domain Eukaryota; kingdom Metazoa; phylum Arthropoda; class Insecta; order Lepidoptera; family Geometridae; genus Agriopis; species Agriopis leucophaearia. The sequence goes on along the minus strand of OX421276.1, from coordinate 4,537,019 downwards.
AAAGGTACATGGGGGGTAAAAAGGGGGGTTACGTTGAGCCACTGCTCCCGCCGCGTCGCCCCGCTGTCATCCATCACTCACACAGTAATAGATAAAATAGGTACAAACAGTAAAAATACCTAGGATTGATAATTTTCGATACGAATGAGTTTCTATGAGAATTTAACGTATTGGTATGAGACAACCGGTGAACTTGTTTGACTTTTATCCTCTGAAATTAAGTGAGCTTCCTCTAAAATCTGCCGCCCCTAGGACGCTGCCGCCTCTAGGCCGCGGCCTACATGGCCTATTGACAAATCCAGGACAGCTTCCCATTCGAAACTAGGCATGTTTTACATGACCACAATGAGCTGCGGTCAAACGCCTCGTTAATCGCGCCTTTGCAATAAAGTCTCCCAAACTGAGTCATAAAAATCCCACTAGCTAATTAAAAGATCAATGCTCTACCCATTCATTTCTCGAGTCGATAATAATTCCTTGCTATTTCCATGCTCTATTCAGAGAACATCAACCAATACTAAAAATATAAACGAATTTATGGCTCCGTCAAATTGTTAATGGAAATATATGGGTGTATAGTGTATTTAATCTATGGTGCACTTTGGTTAGATATTAATGTTATTGAGAGATTTACGACTGGCCCGGTTTCGCGCTAACACCATAGCTTTGGATGCGTTCGTAATTTGATGCATAGAATGACTTCCGGAATAGTGCGATCGCTTTCAAAATACATAAGTTAAACTTAAAGTAGGGCCGATTGAATAAATCACATTATGACACTTTATCATTCAACAACATAACCTTGTAACGATATTGTTTATTTTTTCCAAGTTAGATTGGTTTAAAATACATATTTATTGTAATAACTAATGACCCGCTCCGGCTTCGCACGGCTGTACGTTTTATTATATTTTCTATACACCTAATAAAACGTAGATATAAAAAATCTGTAATTGCGATATATGTAAAAAAAACAACAGGTCGTTTTAAAATAAGCAGCTGAACACGTTAAGACAGTTTTTAGAATTTTTGTCTGTTTGTTTGTTTGTCCACGCACATCTTCTAAACCACTGGACGGATTTAAATACGGTTTTCACGAATTTGCTCAGCTAGTTAGGATAGGCCCTGCAGGGGGTGGACGAGCCGTATAACATGGACCGAAACGTGGCCAAAGTGTGAGTAGGAAATTATGACGGAAAATGATATGAAATTTGCTGAATCTATCGTCAAACAAAAAAAAACATGACATATAAAAAGCTGCATATTTTGAGTATGGCTATAGATACATTTTATATTGCATAAGTAAACATTAAATTTAATGTTTTGGGTGTCAAATTTTGATTCACAAAGAGATAAAAAGTAAATATCATAAACTTGGTTTAATATCTGTTTCTTGTTGATGAGTTCGTTCATTGACACTGTTAAAACTCATAAAATTTTATTTTGGAATCATAAAACTTAGGATACCTGTATAAATCTGGCTGAAACTAAAATAAATAAATAAATATGTGGGACATTATTGCACATATGGTCATCTGACCCCAAACTAAGCAAAGCTTGTAATATGGCTGACAGAGACTGATATACATACATATATATTTATATATACATACTTAAATAGATATTAATACCCAGCCATAGAAAAAACACAAATGTTCATCACACAAATATGTTTGTCCTAGATGGGAATCGAACCCACCAAGCGCAGAAGGCAGGTTCACTACCAACTAAGCTAACGGGCTGTCAATAAACTGTAAACTGAAAGCCAGTGAGGCGTGTACTAGGTAGGTACTCACGTGAACTCCCTGCATTGAGTTGATGGAGTCCACAGCAGCAGCGCGACGGTCAAACACCACAATCTCTGAGGACATACACTAATATTAATCATGCTACGATCGTCGTGAACTGGTGAGCTCGACACCAACGCAATGTTGTTTATTATTTCATTCATGAATATGTATTTAAATATACATAAATATATCTACGAATACGAACTAATTGGACAGTAATAAATTAAAAAAATATAATAAATTAAATTACCCTGTAATTTCGCTGGAATCATTGCCCTTCAATCCGGAACACAGTAGTGTTTCACACTAATACTTTCTGTTAATGCGTCCACCGGCCATGTGGCGTATCACAACCTCAAAAATCCTTATTTTAATTTTAAATTGAATGTTGTCTTGCTCTTTTATTAGCTGAGAAAGCGAGACAAAACTCAATGTATGATTAATATAAGAATGTATTTGAGTTTGTGGTACGCCCCTGAGCTATCATTTGCACATTTTCAATAAAAATTTGCTAAGATTCGAGAGGTTTAAAGGACTAAAGCAGTCGCAAATTGACGACCTAGAGTTTTACTATTCTTTTATTACTTCTGTCAAAATTGACGAAAATACCAGTAGGCCAGATAAATGGATGATGACGTCAAGACGTGGATGAGACGAAAAAATGATAGCTTAAATAGGAGGCTTTGTCCCGTTGTAGATCGAATGTATTTAAATATACATAAATATATCTACGAATACGAACTAATTGGACAGCAACTTTGAGAACATGCAATCATACTAATATTATTAATGCGATCTTTGTTGGTTTGATTGTTCCGCTTCACGCGTCAAACAGAGCCTGTTGCTCAGTTGCTGCGTGTACTGGCGTTTTCCACAGCAATAGTCAAAGGGCCGAGGAGTGACGGTACTTTTTATCCCGGAAAATGTACAGTTAAAGCCGGGTCTACTGCGCCCCAAATCTAACAAAATAAATTAATAAAACATATTTAGCTAACATCTTCCTTATTGTGGAGTCCATTCGTGATTTAAATTGTGATCACGATCGCGTGGTATTCCGTACAAACGGACATCCATAATAAGTCAGATGTTAGCTAAACATGTTTTGTTTATTTGTTTTGTTAGAACTTGAGCGCAGGAGACCCGGCTTTATATCAACGCGAGTGAAACAGCGGGGCGCATCTAGTAAAATAAATGATATACTATATGAAGTTGTATTATGGGGACCAATACAATCCGAGTTCATAGCGCAAGATACTTTCAAGCCTATTTAAGGTCCCAGAATACCTACCTAGCAAAGGCATAGGTAAGCTACGTATAGGTAATTGTAATTTATACTAAACACAAAGCATAAAATTAAGCTAGATATCTTATACAATCTAAGAACCAAGCTCATAAAATCAGAACCCACTTCTCAGGTGTTGTTCGAAATGATGATATTCCCGATAATTTTATGGCCATGAGAAGTTGTGGATATGCTTAATAGCCTTTAAATTTACTTCTATACAACTGGAAAATGTTGCGATCGTAAAGTGTAATAAACTCCTTCATAAATATGATATACCTAGTAAGTGCTTCTCTATCTTTGATAGAAGGTCTATTTTAGATTTACATCAGAGCCCTTCATGCGTCCTATATTATCTCATCTCGATTTATTATCTACTTTGAAGATATAAAATTATTAAATTTAGGTAATTATGTAAAAAAAAAACTCAACTTTGAAAAAAAAAACTGGAATAGTTAACAAAAAATACGATATACTGACAAAAAAATGCACTAGGACTGATTTTTTGACATGAATACCTTGATTGAATCAAATTAAAAATTGTACTAAACATTTGTCATCATCATCATTTCAGCCGTAGAACGGCCACTGCTGGACATAGGCCTCCCCCATCGATTTCCAAAAGGACCGGTTGGAAGCGGCCTGCATCCAGCGTTTTCCTGCGATCATTTTCAGGTCGTCTGTCCATCTTGTGGGTGGACGTCCTACGCTGCGCTTACCGGTCCGTGGTCTCCACTCGAGAACCTATCGGCTATCTGTTCTGCGTGTTATGTGCCCTGCCCACTGCCACTTCAACTTGCTAATCCGTTGGTGTAAACATTTGTACGTAATGATTTTGTATGTCATTCTATGATTAAAAAATGAATTGTAATGTGAGAGCAAAATAAAGGATGCACCAGACATTGGCTCTAAAACACGTATACCAACTAAAAACCTACTTGATACTGGTTTAAAGTTCGCAGGTATAGATAGCTACCAATAAAATGCATTACGCATCCAATATTTACTCATAAACATGAGTTAAAACCGACCACTTGACCCAATAAGACAATAAATGTGCCATCTAAATTATCGATCAGTACAATACTGCAATAGCCTCGTTACTTGTAACAGTTTAGATGTGGACGTAAGATTAGGGACAGATGTAACTTCCAATCAATATAGCTATGGAATCTAATTGATGCTTCGAACTTTACGGGTCATGTTTCTTGGTTGATGCATGTTTTCAATCATGGCTACTTGTACTTATAGTCCCCGGATGTGGTAATAGACCAATAAAATTATCATTTTTCACGTAGTGACTATGAGTGCACAGATCGAAGGGCGTCGGCCAATTAACGTGCAGTGAAAGTTAAACCTTTGAAGGGATTTTATTGCCCAATCAATGCTAAAGTGTTACAAAATTTACATACTAGGTGTATTATGCCATTGAGTTATTGGTAATAACTACAGATATATATGACACTTGGGCATGATTCTCATAAAATTTTATCAGTTGAGTTTGATTATCGACGGTTTTTAATCTATACATCCCTGTTATACCTTTATTTATATAACCCTGTTATATGTTATCCCATACAAACAAGTGGATCACTTTAAAAATTGACTTCAAAAATATAAGAAAAACGTAACAAGTGTCTATAAAATTTGAGGGTTGCCCTCGATTTCCCTGGGATCCCATCATCAGATCCTAACTTGGTGACAATGGGACCAAATTGGAAGTATACCCTACCGAACAAAACTTTTTTTTTTAATCGGTCAACAGTTGGCGGAAATCGGTGAACATAAATTAAAAATCCTCCTTTTTTAAGTCGGTTAAAAAACAAAATACTCACTGACTTACTGACTGACTCACCACTAAATTTCGAAATCTACCTGAACTAAGAAGCTGAGACTTTGTAGGTAAGATTCTTTAGAGTAGAGATCAGCTAAGAAGGATTTTGCGAAAGGGAATTGAATTAATTGGTTGAAAGTTTGAAATTCAACGCGTACGAAGTCGCGGGCAACAGCTAGTGGCTGATAGAAACGAAATGACAACGTGAAAAGGACAAATTTTCACGATTTACCGTAGATTTAAAACTGTTCAACCGCGCTTCCGCGCCGCGTCTCGTCTCGATTATTCAAAACTCTTAATTGAGGTACAATATCCTTAGATCAGACAAGCAAGGGAGATATGCTAAGGTGGCGTGGCGAGTGCGAGCGAACGCATCAGGCCTGATACCTTTAGTTTTCACTGCCCCGTTGGCTCAATTGGTAGTGAACCTGCCTTCTGCGCTTGGGGGCGTGGGTTGCGTGGGTTCGATTCCCAACTATAGGCAAACATTCATGTGATGAATGTCATTTGTGTTTGTTCTATGTCTGGATGTCAGTCTCTAGCAGCCATATTACAAGCTTTGCTTAGTTTGAGGTCAGATGATCGTGTGTGCAAAATTTTAATTTAAAAGTTTTAAAAATTCAAGTGTGCAAAATCGAACCTAGGTCAAACCGAGACGAGTTTACTTTTCCACGTGTTTCCACGAATAAGTATTGTAATCTAAACCAGACTGAATTTCTAAGAACATTGCAATTCAATACTATCATATTCATTCTTGATATCTATCTCTACATAGTAGATATAAAATAAAGTCGCTTTCTGCGTCTGTCTGTCTCTATATCCGTTAACTTCTCCTAAACCACGCAACGGATTTTGATGCAGTTTTCACCATCAGTTAGATAATTTTTCACGGAAGGTTTATGCATAGATAATAGATATGATATTTGGCATAGATCGAGGGCTGGAGAGTAACATGGGATACTTTTTATCCTGGATAACTGAACGCAGCTAGTACACAATAGTTTATACAGCTAGTATATCAAAAATTACTTTGTCTGAATGTCTAAACACACAAGCTATTAACGCATAGTTTCTTTATAATTATGTTACTTTGCATATGACTAGGCGATAATTCTAACTAATATTAACATAAAAGCGAAAGTAACTCGGTCTCTCTGCCTGTTTGTCCGCTTTTCGCGGCTTGGCCGATCTTAACGAGATTTGGCAGGAAGATAGCGTGCAACATGGAGATTTTCTACTTTGTAGTGGAAAACTGGAAAATCGCAGGCGACACCGCGGGTTTTAGCTATAGTTGCTACTAGTGATACTAGAGTAGAATACTTGGTGCAAAAAGAAACAGTTTTATTTATTTATGATACTGGGTGACGAGACGAGCGAAGGCGCTCGCCTGATGGCTCTTCACGCTTGCCCATAACAGCTCAACGCCACTCAGAATTTTGAACTTCAACAGTTCAAAACCCTGGATGGCAATGCACTGCGCTCGTCACCCCGAGATATAAGATGTCAAATCTCTGTGTGCCCTGTGTGTAATTTCGCTGGAAACATTGCCCTTCAATCCGGAACACAGTAGTGTTTGCACACTACTGCTTGGCGGTTGAATAACTGGCAAAGGCGTGGTACTTCCCCAGGCGGACCCCTGCAAAAGAGTCCTACCACTACAAAAAAGAATTCTGATGGAACATGATTTAATTAATAGCATTTAAGGGCAATGTTTGAAAATGTTACAAATAGAATTACGCCAAATCCTGCCCAGAAAATAAGAGCCAAAACGGTAGAACGCAGTCCCGATTTTGCACAAGAATGAATTCTAATAATAAGGATGACGTTTACAAACAAAGCGAAAGGAAACTAAGCTCGGGCCTTGACCGGGATCCAGGCAAGTCATGCAGACAGACAAGCTGTATCGAGATTGTACTTTAGGTCATTAAAGGACATATGGACACGCGTATCTGCTAAAGATTTATGATCCATTCGTAAACGTGCATCACGAGCTTTGTTTAATCGGTCGTGGTGAGATTTATCGATGTAGGTTTTCAATTCTAAACATGGTTATTAGATTTATTGAAACCAGCTGATGCTAGCGACTTAGTAACCGTAGTGAGAAGTAGCGGACAGACGGTCACACATATTTACAAATCAAAACTATAGGTTACGCTATGGAACCATGAGTATATGAATCGATCTGTCGGATTATATTAGAGATGAAACGGATAGCAGTTTAGCCGGATACCGGATATTCGGCCAACCTTGTAGCCGGCTAGTCGGATATTTGGCCCTAGGGTAAATACGCCCCTGCCTATACCACGACTTTTTAAAGATGTTTGCTGATAATAATCAAGTGCTTAAAAAATGCTATGTTTATGAGAACATACCTACCAATAAAGTTTGTGTTATTTAAGAAGACGACTGCAAATAAAAATTAATAACCGGGACTAAAGAAAATTTAGGACGCTTCACCGTCACTCATTGAATTTAAAGCACCATGATATTGTCAGTTTTATTTAACCAAGCTTGAAAGCAAGAGATGAAAAACTCGATTGTAGAAACTCTTTTAATTTAAGTACTTAGTATATTAAATCTCACACAGGTACATAGGCGGACCGCGGAAAGGTAATTTGAGAAATGAGTCTCTTTATATGCATATGGTTGTTTTGAACGGTCGTTTATTTGAAATTGAGCCTGCCATTTTAATATAGTTTTATTGATAACTAGTGCAGGGCCCCGATTCTACTAATCCAATTGTTTTTCAATTGTTAATTAATTGCCTTTTTTTTACTTTTGACCCTTTATCTATACAAAAAGTGTCAAAAAGGTAATTTTTGAGGCAATTCATTAACAATTTAAAAACAATTTTGTTTTTCACTTTTGAAACTTTATCTATACCAAAAGTGTCAAAAGGGCAATTTTTCAGAAAAATCATTAACAATTTAAAAAGAATTGGTTTAGTAGTATCGGGGCCCAGTTGTCTGCGACTTCGTATACGCAAAGTATACGTAGATTTTCATATAAACTTTCAACCCTTTTTTCCTCCCTTAATCCGGCCCTTGCGCAGAATAACATAGCCTATACTTCAAACTGGTCATAGATAAGCATGTTCGTGAAAACCACATTTAAATCCGTCCAGAAGAGAATTTTGAAATCAATCTTCTATTATATTATTTGTATCAATGGAGTAAGCATTTTCGAATAGAAGACCACATTTCCTTTCTTTTAGAAATCTAGACTCATAAGTTAGATGACATAAAATACTAACGAATACAATGACATCACCATTATAACATGAGAAACCAATAGCGGTCAAGTTGTTAGAATAGTCGGGGTATACATACGTAATAACTTTCAATTCTTTCAAATCACCTACTGAGGAGAAGTCCAGTTATTTTCCTAAACAAAATACAAGCCAACTAACATTAAATACCTAACTAATTAAGTTATGTCTATATATACATAAATATATTATCAATTTAAAAAACCGATTTCAATATGAGGAAATACGTAATTTCGTTTACTTGGATGACATATTTGTTTCAGCTATTTTGATTTAAAAACCAAACTACTAAACCGATTTTGATGAAATTTATATGGGACGAAAGTATGGCCTACCAAACAAGAAAATAATCATCAAAATCAATTCATACTTGGCGGAGAAATCATTGAACAAATATTTAAAACAAAAAAAAAAACAGTGGATCTTAGAACCTCCGCCTTTTTTGAAGTCGGTTAAAACTCGGTGTGTGTATGTATCTTGCCAACGGACTCCGAAACGGCTGGACCAATTTTGATGAAATTTTAGGCAATCTTTAGAATAGCCCAGCGAGTGATCCTGTGAAGTCTGGTAGCGATCGGATTAACAGTTTTTTTGGTGTTTTAATATTTTTCCTGCAAAAAAACAATAACAAGAATTGAAGTCTAACTATACATTAACTTATTACCTACATCATAGAAAAAAAACATCCAAACTATTTACTCTACTAGTTAGGAGGTATCGAACGCGGGTGAATCCACGGGGCGCAGCTAGTCATACATAAAAACAGTAAGTTTGCCTAGAGACTTTTGAAGGTCTAGAGACAACTCAAAAGATCAAGCCCGCTTTCAGTTAGCAGCGTACCCAGCATGCTGACTGCATTACCACGCTAAATGGCAATGAGTCAGACAAAACATCAGTCACGACGCGCTCTAAAATATTTTTGAAAATAACGTGAGCTTCTGGTCCCCAAGGGCCCAATGTATCAACCCCAAATAGATATAAAAAGGTTGAGATTGAAAAATAGCTAAAAGATCTGCACAGACAAGATTAGAATCAGTAGTACCAAGGATGGATGGATCTTTTGTCGATGGTAGTACTATCTATTCTGTGTCCAGAAGCTGTTCCTGTAACAGTAACCGATGTGTCATTGCGGCTGACGCGGCATAAAGGTAGATTTGGTTCAATGATCGATCGTGGGCGCCACCTCGCCGCGCGCCATGCGCACGCGCATCTTCGCATCAAAGGGTGCTTGACAGATTGATGAGCTTTCCTTGGTGACAACAAACATTGCAAATCATAACAGCATAATCTGCTTGGTAGTTATTAAGCGATACAACATTTAAAATTTTAGTAGGATTTATGCACATTTTAACAATACAAATAATGTAGAATGTTCCTCAAAAGGTTTTTTTTTTAAATAACAGGAATTTCTGTTTTGCCACCTCAGCGCGCTCCATGCGCACGCGCATCTCCTCATCATAAAAAGTGCTTGAAAGATTGGTGAACTTTCTTTGTTGACAAACAAGCAATACATTAGTATTTAAAAAGTTAATGCGAATCATAACAGGTTAATCAGCTTGGTAGTTAATAAGGGATACAGTATTTAACTTTCAGTGGGATTAATGTACATTTTAGTTATACAAATGATGAAGGTTATTTCTCAAAAGGTCTATTTTTGTAAAAAAATATTGATTATATTGTAGTTATAAAAATTAAATTATGTATTTATTTGTTATTTATAGTTATAAATACTCAATCATTTCAATTTAGATATATAGATAGGTATTTTAGTTAATAGTTTGTTGTTAAATATGATTTTCATGTATTTCATTTTAAGTATGCGTAATAAATATTTTTTGGTCGTAGCTGTAAATATAATTTTATTATACCATGATTCTAAAAATGTATAAAAATGGTAAAACTGCAGTTTATGTATTGTGTTTACTTATTTCATCAAAGCAGAGGTGCGAAAACATGCGTGTGCGCAACGCACCTGGGGCAATAAACTTTCGCATTGACGGCTGCGGTTGTGGCAGCACGCGGGTTTGTGAAACGCACACATATTGAAGGCTTTGTTTCATCTCTACAAAACGTGGTTTGATTCATCAAAGTGTTCACACTTTGTGACACTTTTAACTGAAATGACTACTAAGAAAAGTATGAACAGTAAAAATCCAGCTTATTTATTTGTCCATATTTGGAGGGGATATATATTTTTTTAAGACAAAGGGTTCTCTAATATGAGATCGAAATGATTTTTATATTTAGCTCGTTACTAGTTACGTTTTGTGGTTTTACCCACGCGGATGTTTTTTCAGGAACTGTAAAAAAAATTTGGGATCATTCTTTGGCCTCAAGTACAACTAATTAAGGTCTTTAGGTATAAGAGTTTTGAAGTAATGTCAAATAAAATTTATTTTCTTACTTTCTTTCTAACTACATAGGTATAGTTATATGATTATTTACGGGATATTTACCGTGGTAAGGTTAGTCCCATAGTAAAAGTTAAATAATGATGGGTACTGTGGACCGCTTTCGGCTTAGTATAATACCCTTTCCGCGTAACCTTGTATATGAAAAAAAAACACGTCAATCCGTTGCGGCATTAAGGAGAACAAACAAACACACTTTCGCAATATTAGTATGATGCATTCTATACAAATAAATCTAGAATTCCGTTCTCTACATCTCTCAATTTTACAAATATTATCGAAGAATACTGAAAAGTTCAAGATTGTTTATATAAAATTTTGCTGGAGGAATATGCTTAGAAAATACGGTTGAATATGAAATTTAGATGTAGTGTTATCTGTACAGGGGCAAGAGGTCATGAAATTTCATGTGACTGCTAAGTTTTATTCATATTTATCATTATTCCTTCTACACAAACATGTTTTGGTACATGTCTATTGATTATTGTTTTTTATGCATATTTGCAAAAGAATACGTCCACAAAGGTTTTCCTTAACAACAAAGATGTGTAAAGTCGTTGTACCACTTAAATAAAACCACATTTCTACTTGATGATGAGCATACCTATTAAATTTTAAAGCCGGCGACACAGAAAACCGAAACCAATTTTAGAAATGCATTGCGAAATTTTCAGTTCAAAAATAAATGTCTTCTCAGTCCATTAAAATAACAACACCTTTAACTTTATTTATAGTTTTATCTGAAGCTCAAGTTACGAAAATATAATTAGGCTTTTTTAAGCCGTTACTTACACCTTGTTTAAAAAAAAAACAGTTTGTAGTCAACTATGAGATGGTTTTAATTATACAAGTCCAAGTACCTAACTGTGATCTCTTCACTACATAATATAAAACAAAGTAGCTGCCCTCTGTGTCCCTATATATGCTTAGATCTTTAACACTACGAAACGGATTTCACTATCAGTTAGATAATTTTTCACGGAAGGATTATATACGCCACACTAATATTATAAATGCGAAAGTAACTCTGTCTGTTTGCTACATAATCACGGCTAAACGGCTTAACCGATTTCGATAAAATTTTGCGAGGTAATAGTATGTATCATGAGGACGGACATAGGCTATTTTTATGTCCTGGATTAACACATAGGCTACTTTTCATCATCATCATCGTCACCAATTTTCATCACCACGCGGGTGAAACCGCGGGGCGCAGCTAGTATACAATAAGACATATACCCGTGAGAAGCCGGGGCAGGTCGTATTTAGTTCGCATTTAAAGTTAAAATAATATCTTAAGTAAGGTTAAACTAGACTTGGAGTACCTATAGATAAGAATATGACACTTAAGGCATACTTTTCCCACTTTGGTCATTCTAAATTTATTTTGTCTACTTTTATGGTTAGCTTAAAATCATATGAATGGTGTCATATCAAAATTGAATGTTTTATCTAGGTAACCGTAAAAACTGAAACACGATATAGGACATTTCGCACGATAAAAAAAAGTAACACTGATTTGAGCTTTTCTCTGTTTTTGGATTCATTCAAATATCCATATTTAATGAAACGATTTCTACGATATATTAATATACAGATTTCATAGTTAACTGTAAAGGTAAATTTTCATTACAACTACACGTACTTTTCGAACAATTTGAGAAAAACCTAAAAAATAGAAGTAGAGAAACGCGCGATTGTGTGTAAGAAAGAGCCACAGTTTTGCTCAACTAAATGCGACTTTAATACAATATATATATTTATATTAAGCCTTATGGTCATCTGTAGTAACGAGCGTTGCTTAAAAGTGGGAAAACCTCGCCTTAATATTATTTATTAAATAATAATTAACGATACTACATTTCACTTAATATTCTTAGGAATGTACTTACGTAAATGTTTTGGTAAAAACTCACCAGAGGAGCTGCCATGGCGCCCTTTTAATTCTAAATTAAACTAGGAAGCACTTTTATTTTTTGATGCACTGATCGGCGCGTGCAGTCGTAATTATAGTGAGCGGTTCGGTCAGATGCGTGCGTCCGCGGGCACGACCAGTCGCGACCTGAGAGGTATATTCTCTCTCAGAGTACTATGCATGTGACTGGGAGACGAGAGTATAGTTAACGTTGAACCGTAGATGAACTCTAGCGCAGGCGCCATAGTGGGCAGGCGAGCGGATGCGCTTGCGCCGATCCTCGGCTACTGAGCGTCAATGTGCGGAAAGACGATCTGAATCTAATTAGGCGCGGTATAAGATTCCTATTAAGATCGTACTAGTTTTTAGAAGGTTGGATTGGATTCACTGACGGTGACGTCACAAGTATGTAGTTAATTATTCTTCCAGTTTCCTAAATAGGAAGCTCGTGAGACCAAGTAAGTAAAACCAAGACTCTTCCTACACTGTGTCATGGTAAAGTTAGCATCTTCAATTTCCTAATTCTTACATACGAATAAGTTAGAGATCTTTCATTCTAAATGTGCACGCCTCTCCACTGTATTTTTGTAGTATTTTGTATGCGTAGTGTGGTAGAGGGACGTGCACATTTAGAATGAAAAATAATTTATATATATTAATATGAAAAATACAGCCAGATGACAGATGGACAGCGGAGCCTTAGTAATCATCTTCATCATCAGCCAGAAGACGTCCACTGCTGAACATAGGCCTCCCCCTTTAACCTCCACACTGAACGACATCCTGCCATCTGCATCCACTGGATGCCCGCGACTCTCACAATGTCGTCGGTCCATCTAGTGGGAGGCCTACCTACGCTGCGTCTTCCGGTTCGCGGTCTCCACTCAAGAACCTTTCTTCCCCATCGGTTAACAGTTCTTCGAGCGATGTGGCCTGCCCATTGCCACTTCAACTTGCAGATTTTAATAGCTATATCGGTGACTCTGGTTCTTTGGCGAATATCTACGTTTCGGATTTTATCGCGCAAAGAAACTCCGAGCATAGCTCTCTCCATTGCCCGTTGTGTGGCTCTGAGTTTTTCCAAAAGGCCAACAGTTAAGGACCACGTCTCAGTACCATATTATGTCATCACTGGCAACACACACTGACCTTTGTCTTCAGGCACTGTGGTGCCTTAGTAATAGGGTCCCGTTTTATCCTTTGGGTACGGAACCCTAAAAAATATTACCTCGGTGATCATTTTTCTGAAACAAACGAACGCTACCGATGCGCATGACTTTGAAGTGTACCGTAGGAACAGCCAAGTTCATAAAAAGGTAGAAGAAATCTTGTTTAGACAAATAATTATCAAAATAAAAAACCAACTTCATAAAAATGTCAGCACTGGACCAAATTAAAATCGGACCACATGGAAAGCACCAGCTTACAAATAATTAAAAAAAAACATCAAAATCGGTTCACCCAGTCCAAAGTAACAAACATAAAAAATCAGTCGAATTGAGAACCTCCTCCTTTTTGGAAGTCGGTTAACAAGGTGCAACTCTTGTACTCACATTTCGAATCTGTTTCATTAAATTTTACATGTACCTCACCAAAGAGTTTATTTCGGATCCACTATCGGTCCACTGAGGCGCCACTAAGCATCCTCAAAAGATTTACAAGTGCCAGTTTCAAGTAGGCAAGGCGGTATAGTGCTGGCCTGTATAACAACATCTCAAGATAAAGCCAGTACGTTGCTCTTTTAATTTCGGTCAAGTCAACACCACACATTCGTAGGAGACTACCTATGTTATCAAGATTTACTCTCATTAGCACTGCTTTACGAAATTCTTTAAACCTCGTTAGCAGTCTAAATAAAAACAAACACGATAAAAGGCACATAAACTCGTAAACAATCTGATAATTCCAAAGACAGGTCAAATGACGACGTAAACAAATCAAGGATGATTCCATGTTATAAACTCGTACATTAGGTACAATCTCAGATCGATAAACAAGGGAGTTTTTTTATTTTATGATACTGAGTGACGAGAGGAGCAAAGTCGCTCGCCTGATGGCTCTTCACGCTTGCCCATAACAGCTCAACGCCACTCAGAATTTTGAACATCAACAGTTCAAAACCCTGGATGGCAATGCACTGCGCTCATCACCCCGAGATAAAAGATTTCAAATCTCTGTGTGCCCTGTAATTTCGCTGGAAACATTGCCCTTCAATCCGGAACACAGTAGTGTTTGCACACTACTGCTTGGCGGTTGAATAACTGGCAAAGGTCTGGTACTTCCCCAGGCGGACCCCTGCAAAAGAGTCCTACCACTACAAACAAGATATAGAAATTTTTAAACTTTCGCGATTTGAACACGTGTTTCAATGGTTATCGGGAGCGGAAGGTACATATTTTTAACCGACCAAAAAGGAGGAGGTTCTCAGTTCGACTGTTTTTTTATGTTTGTTACCTCAGAACTTTCGACTGGGTTAATAGGCCATTAGAATTAGAAAACAAATCGGATTTAATTGCTACAAAAAGTTTTATTGCTTTAATGGCTTCATTTATAGCCAAATATGACTACCCTAAGTTTTCCTCCTCGGCGGAGTTGTGCATAAGTGGTGGGGGGTAAAAATTTACCCCCAGAAGGGGTATTTTTGAGGTTTTACGATAATATCTGGCAAAGGACTCACAATATCGAAACCTGGTTTTGCTAATAGTTGTAGAGCATTAAATTCTGTATTGAATGAGGCCAGAAACATATGTTTTGGACCACCCCGTTCCTATACTAGTGCGCATAAAAGTTGGTCAAATTTTACATATTTACGAGAGTGAAAAAAAGTTATTACTTCTGTTTTTGGCAATATTTTCTATACTTACCCATCTATAATTAAGTGGTCTATACATAAGTTTGCATGTGTGCACGAACGAGTGCATCAGGGTCTGCTCAATAGTCATATAAGACCATATTCCACTCCAAAATTTATCAGACCTGATAGTAAACCACCGCAAACCGTGTATAAGTACTTCTTGGGATATTTTATTTTCAAGGCCCATCATGTCAGATGCCCATGCATCATGCATCCATCATTCATCATGCCCCCAGATTTCGTATATAGAAAATGCCCACTGGAATGAAAATAAGGTAGCATTTTCTTAACAGTAGTAATGTGCAGTTCCCAGTCGCCACTCCTCTCAGTCTGGATGAATTGCTTCATCAGAGTCATTTCATGTCATAGTTGAGATCCATAACTTGGCAGTGGAACTATTTAGTTCCAGCTCTTCAAGTTTCTGTGCAAACATCAAGCAAGGTTGACGCCTCTTTTTCACGGAAACGGGAAATTTTAATAAACACTTTTGGTCTCATCTATTGTTCTCTGTAACTTATGTATAGACCACTTAATTATAGATGGGTAAGTATAGAAAATATTGCCAAAAACTTTTTTTCACTCTCATAAATATGTAAAATTTGACCAACTTTTATGCGCACTAGTATAGGAACGGGGTGGTCCAAAACATATGTTTCTGGCCTCATTCAATACAGAATTTAATGCTCTACAACTATTACTAAAATCATGTTTCGATATTGTGAGTCCTTTGCGAGATATTATCGTAAAACCTCAAAAATACCCTTTCTGGGAGTAGTATTTTTACCCCTCACCACTTATGCACAACTCTGCCGAGGAGGAAAACCTAGGTTAGTCATATTTGGCTATAAATGGAGCCAATAAAACAATAAAACCCTTTGTAGCAATTAAATCCGATTTGTCTAATTTTTTGGTTTAATTCTAATGTACTAGATTCTTTTTTATTTGAAAGCTGGTGCTTCCCGTGTGGTCCCATTTCAATTTGGTCCAGTTCTGTAATTTTTATGAAGTCGGTTTTTTAACCGACTTCCAAAAAGGAGGAGGTTTTATGTTCGTCTGTATGTATATTTTTTTTTGTTCATATTGATAATTATTCCCTATATAAAATATTGCACGATAAGTCCCGATAAACATTAAAACAAGGGAGACATAATAAAATAAATTCGGCACATTTTTGCACACACTGTCATCTGACCCCAAACTAAGTAAAACTTATTTACATACATGTATATATTTTTAAATACATACTTAAATATATATTAACACCCAAATATAGAACAAACACAAATATTCATCACATGAATGTTTGTCCTAGGTGGGAATCGAACCCACGCCCCCAAGCGCAGAAAGCAGGTTCACTACCATCTGGGCCACCGGGGCAATCGATATGGTGAGGTAGTATGGCGGGTGCGAATGCATCTGGCCTAAATCCAGTGCCGGATTTATATTTTTTACGAGTGTAGGCCACTTTATTTCCGCCGCCCCATGTACCTTTCTAAAATAATATTTTTTAAGCTTCCTCTAAAATCTGCCGCCCCTAGGCCGCGGCCTTCATGGCCTATTGACAACAACAAATACAACAATACAATTAATAATTGTTGATAACAAAATTAACAATCCAGGACTGCCTAAA
Organism: Agriopis leucophaearia; assembly: GCA_949125355.1. Lineage (NCBI taxonomy): Eukaryota > Metazoa > Arthropoda > Insecta > Lepidoptera > Geometridae > Agriopis > Agriopis leucophaearia. Next base: position 4,520,035 of record OX421276.1, on the reverse strand, counting down.
TCAGTCTTGTTGTGTTTATTCGAACTCACCCTGCAGACTATGTTACTTTTGTATGTACTTTTTTGGATGTGAAGTGTTGAATTTTGCTCATTTCGCTTGTTAGAAAGAAAAAATTAAAGTAACACAAATTTGCGCTTTTCTCCCTGTTTTTTTTTGGGTTCATTTAAATACCTATTTATTTAATTATGTCGACGATATCTTTATATACAGCTTTCATAATTATGAAGGGAACCGTAAAGGAAAATTTTACATTACAGCTATACTTTTCGAATTATTATCATCACTTCACTATATATATATATAAAATTTCCATGTTACAATGTTAGTTACCGTACTCCTCCGAAACGGCTTTACCGACTTTTACCAAATTTTATATGCATATTCAGTAGGTCTGAGAATGGGCTACTATCTATTTTCCATACCCCTAAGTGATAAGGGTATAATTTATAAGGCAAAACAACGTTTGCCGGGTCAGCTAGTTATTAATATAAAAAACAGACTACATACCATGAACCCAGAAATGGGACCACACGGGAAGCACCAGCTTTCAAATAAAAAAATAATCATCAAAGTCGGTTCACCCAGTCAAAAGTTCTGAGGTATAAAATAAATAAAAACAGTCGAATTGAGAACCTCCTCCTTTTTGGAAGTCGGTTAAAAATATGAGAAAAACTTCAAAAATATAAGTAGCGAAACGCACGACTGTGTGTAAACGCCGTGGTTTTGCTCTACTAATGCGACTTTAATACAATATATTAAGCCTTATCATCTGTAGTATCAAGCGTTGCTTAAAAGTAGGAAAACCTCGCCTTAAGAAGTATAGGGAGTGTAGTAAAAAAGTGGGCACATCACCCGGCAAGTTTATAATTATAATTTAATTTTAAAAAGTTGTTTTAAATTTTTAACTAATATTACTATTATTTTTAAACTATGGTGCCATTATTCGTTAAACATATTCACAGGGTTTGAATATAATGTAACTGTTTCCATTTCCTTGTAAAATATTGTAAAACCATGATTATGAAAGAGATTAAACATTTGCAAGAGTCAATTTCAAAATAGTTTTATTTTTCACTATTAAAACTTTACATTTCACTTAGTTGAGCAATAAATTAGTACATTTGCAAAACTTAATCATAAATTTGTTAAGTTTTTCACTTTTAAAACTTTACATTTCATTTCAATTAATTTAGCAATAAATTATAAGTACATTTGAAAGAATTAATTACAAATTAGTTTTGTTTTTCACTATTAATTTTCTACATTTTAGTTAATTTAGCAATACATTATAAGTACATTTGCAAGAGTTAATTACACATTAGATTTATTGTTCACTATTAAAACTTCACATTCCTCTTAGTTGAGCAAAACAAATACATTTGCAAAACTTAATTATAAATTTGTTTAGTTTTTCACTTTTAAAACTATACGTTTCATTTCACTTAATTTAGCAATAAATTATAAGTACATTTGAAAGAGTTAATTACACATTAGATTTATTGTTCACTATTAAAACTTCACATTCCTCTTAGTTGAGCAAAACAAATACATTTGCAAAACTTAATTATAAATTTGTTTAGTTTTTCACTTTTAAAACTATACGTTTCATTTCACTTAATTTAGCAATAAATTATAAGTACATTTGAAAGAGTTAATTTCAAATTAGTTTTGTTTTTTACTAGAATTTTTACCATTTTAGTTAATTTAGTTAATACATTATAAGTACATTTGCATTTAATTACAAATTTGATTTATTGTTCATTGTTAAAACTTCACATTTCAGTTAGTTAAGCAATAAATTATAAGTACATATCAAGATTTATCAGATAATCTGACTAAAAACTGTATTGTTTATGGTTTATGTACCTTTATACCGTACTGGAAGATTTTGTCAACCCGGAGTCTGCGTCTGAAAGATATTAGAAATAAGTAAAACGATAACTTCCTGTCGGGACCAGTTTAGTAAAATGAATGTTTTTTTAACTTCATTAAATAAGTTCTAGGAGCATTTGATCATCGGCTTCTTATTGTAATGATGTTGCACAATTTTTTATTTAGTTTTTTTTTTTAAATAACATTCTCGGGTCTAGCCCGGACATTTGGTAAGCATTGGTGGAGCCGAAACGAACACCAAGAGGCCCTGTTGAATATAAAATACATGCAACTATGGAATTTGTATAAAAAGGAATATGAAACTATTGTACAGTATAGGATTTGAAAAAAACTGGGCTATTGAGGTGAATAACTTGTGGATAGGAGAACAGACCTATTGGATGAGAAACGGCACCTGCCTTATCCTGTCTAGTATAGCTTACGTTTGACCGCGGCCTCGGCGATTACGTAGTTCCAAAATATCCAATTTATTTGATTTATTTTCTGTCGTTTCTGGTCGTAATTAAACTTATTAGCGACATTGTTATTGGCGTGTCATTATTGGGCTACGATTTTTGTAAGCGCTATTCCACTAAATTGTTATCTGTTTTTTAAATAGAATGTCTACATTTGCCCACCGTCTCACCTGATGGAAAGCGATGTTGTGGCCGAAAATGAAGCACGTAGACCTATAAGGTACTTATTCACTCTGGCATTGAAACACCCACCACCCAGGTTAATTACTTTGGTTACAAAAACGGTGGCTTTGCCACCAGTAAAGTATGTTCATCTTATACCAAAACTTCCCAACCGGACACGGAGGCGCAAATGCGTAAGGCGCTCAGCGTCAAGCATACGCGGATTTATACTCTCAAAAAAAAAAGTCAATCTCGAGTTGTAAATCCCTGTCAATAATTTTCAATTCAAGAAATTATTTCACTCATTCAGCGGATTTTCGGTGTTTCAGTTACGCGTCCGAGATAAAATTACCAGTAATTATAAATTTTAAAACCCGACTTCTAAATTAGTAATTACGAAATTTCGTTTACTTGGATGACATAATTTTCCAGTTATTTTGATTTTAAAACCAAACTACTAATGGGATTGAGTAATTATGTACTTCCATCTAAGTTTCGAAGAAAGCATCATATATACGGAGGATCGTGTATTATAAAAAATCAGATATTAAATTGGTTAATAGAATGGACTATTTTACATTATCTTTCGAAATGACATGTGAAATATCTGCATTTCAATTGATTCTTTTTTTTTAAGGCGACTTGATCGAGGTTTTTTTTTTTTTTTTCTTAATCCTTATATGCTTAAAGAAAATCTGTTCTTGCGTTTAAAGACTAACAACTCGTTATAAACAATTTTCAATGTCTTTAATATATATTTTTTTAAACTTACCAATCTTGACCTGCATTGCGTGAACATCATTCAGCAAGCTAATCATGGTGTCGCCGAGGCCACCGGACATCCGGTTAAATTCTTCGGTCGAATGCCGCAGCCGCCCGAGCGCATTGTCCAAGTTTTCGCTTAACGCCAATGTGCGTCTCGATATTTGGCCCATCTGGGGGGATAGGAGATATAAAAAAACCGGTCAAGTTCGAGTCGGGCTCGTGCACTGAAGGTTTCGTACCACCACAAAATACAATAATCATCAATTTAAAAAAAACACGTCTGTTGTATGGGAGCCCCCCTTAAATATTAATTTTAATTTAATTATTTATTTTTAAGTGAATATATAATTAAATATTCTGTGAATATTTCAAGCGTCTACCTGTTGCCATTATCAATATCGAGCAAAAAAATCACGCCTGTTGTATGGGAGCCCCCTTAAATAATTATTTTATTCTGTTTTTTAGTATTTGTTGTTATAGCGGCAACAGAAATACATCATCTGTGAAAATTTCAACTGTCTAACTATCACGGTTCATGAGATACAGCCTGGTGACAGACAGACGGACAGACAGACAGACAGACACACGCACTGATAGTTTCGTACCACCACAAAATACAATAATTATCAATTTCAAAACCGATTTCAAAGTTAGTTAAATATGAAATTTCGATTCGGTGAAGGACATAATAAGGTTGTCCGAGTAAATGAATACGTCGCTCAACTTGGTAATGAACAGAAATTTGACACCGACTCGCACTTGGCCATTATTTAATTATTTGTTGTTAAACTTTAGTGTTTACTGTAATCATGCCATGTTTGACGCTTGTACGTATTACCGTTTTTACACTAAAGCATAAACAAAAATACGTTAAAAAAATATAGGTACGTTTGTTGTATGGGGACTTTGGGGACCCTATTTATTTTTAATAAAAAAAAAAACTTTTAATATTTCACTGAAGTGTATTGGGTATCTACCACAACTACTACTGTCTAATGTTCAACAAGTGGATCACATAAAAAAAATACAGTCGAATTGATAACCTCCTCCTTTTTGGAAGTCGGTTAAAAACCGACATCAAAATTAGTAAATACGCAATTTCGTATACTTGGTTGACATATTTTTTTCAGTTATTTTGATTTTAAAACCAAACTACTAAACCAATTTTGATGAAATTTATACCTATAAATGTACATATACATAGGATACCCTTATAGTATACATCTGAAAATCGATTCATAATTGGAGGAGAAATCGGTGAACATACAAAAAAAAAATACAGTGGCCGCCTTTTTTGAAGTCGGTTAAAATCCTAGTGAACGTGATCAGAATTCATTGTCATTCATCTTTTTAACCGACTTCCATAAAGGAGGAGGTTATCAATTCGACTGTTTTTTTGTTTGTTTGTTACCTCAGAACTTTCGACTGGGTAAACCGATTTTGATGATTCAATTTTTATTTGAAAGCTGGTGCTTGTTGTCCCATTTTAATTTGGTCCAGTTCTGACATTTTTATGAAGTCAGTTTTTATATTGATAAATATTTACTATGTTATTGCAGCTGACATACCAAATAAATGCTTGGACCGAGTTTAGTAATTGGACACCTTTATATTGGCGCGGGCACACACCTCATAGCATAACATGACATTCAATATACTCACGTCATCCTTTACTTCTCCCAGGGTTTTTGCATTGCTTTCAACGTATTTGTCGGTATGCTCCTGTGGACAGACAATGGAAATAAATCGACGTTGGGGCATGGGAGCTGAAATAGTCGATGTAACGGTATATACATTTCAGTAATCAGTTACTGCAGTGCTATGATCTTAGTTTATTGCCGTCAATGGATAATGCGTCATGTGTCGCTGTTGTCGACGGTGTGTGTTGGTGACGGAAATGAGAAGAAAACTCTGTCGCCAGGTATTGTGAGAGATACTTGACTGAACATTCTTATTTATGTCAACGCGTCGAACTCTGCGTCACAGTTGCCAACACAGTTGCTAGGGGTTTATATGGGTGCAAATGGCTACAACGAATTTCTTACAAAAATGCCTTGACAGCCGTTCTAATTTAAACAAAAATATTTTTTTTTGTGGCACGCGCACTCCACTAAGCGTATAGATCGGCGCCGCTTCCAGAATTTAAAAAATACATTTTTGAACTGCTAATAAGTACAACTCAAATAAAAATATAATGTGCAATGACAACTCAAAAAAAAAGTATTGCCGCATTGTGCGACAGATATAGGATGCTCCACAGAACCGAAGCTCTCCAATGGGCGAGTTTCTGACAGCTCTAGAAACTTAGTACTGCAACCATTGATAGCATGCGCAGAGACGTTGGGTTTCTTGGTGTCTTTTATTGCATTTACAACGGGGAATGGTCTAAAGAACTGTTCGGTCTGATGCCGGCATCGCGGTTTTATCATCGCACCAGCCGCCACCGCTTGAAGGTTCGGTGGAAATCGTATACTACGCGTTTTACACATTTCTTTTTACCTAACATCTGCAATTTGTGGAATGAGCTGATTCCTGCGGTATTTCCGAGAAGCTATAATATGGGATTCTTCAAAAGGATTATAAAAAATTATAATAAAAATTTGTTTTTATATTCTAAATAAACTGTTAATATAATCTTTAAGGGTCGGCAACGTATCTGTGATGCCCCTGGTGTTGCAGGTATCTATAGGCGACAGTGATCGCTTACTATCAGGCGGCCCGTCTGCTTGTTCAGAAGATCGGTTAGATTCTCTCCAAATAATCATTCAGTTCAACAGACTGCTAGGGCCCCAGGGCACACCCCTTCTGGGGTGCCAGGGCAAGTCTGATATCCACTCCCGGCGACGGCCCAAGCCGAGGCTGGTACCTCCGAGGTGCCATTGCGCTTGTCGCCCAAAAATCTTATCATGTTAGCCCAACGCCGTCCGGTCAAGCTGAAGAGGCCACAAGGCTAAAAGCAAAAGTAACATGAAAAAAAAAAAACCGTCGAGACAACTAAGGTAGAGAACTCACGGTGAGTTTATCGAGCGCGGTCTTGCTGGCTGTCAGATGCACATTTATGATGCCAATCTCCCGCCACATCTTTGTCATCTGGTCTCCTACAATGGTCTCTAATTTCGAGTTCAAGTCCGTCTGGTTGCCTGTTATCGAAATCTCCATTTCTTCCAGTCTAAAACCAATTTGTAGTCAAGTTATGGTATTTATTTATTTACGGAAAACAAACAGCTTTAGCAACGTAAAACATAGCAAAAATATGAACAAACAAGCCTTAAAAGCTTTCACAAGTAAAAGAGAGATACACATCCACAGTCCAGTTCCGTGAATGTTGAAGTAACAAATAAATTAACTATCAAAGAGTAAATAAAAAAAGATTATATAAATGTATATATAAATAAAAACTAAAGTGAGTGAACATGAGTCACAGTATAATTCTGTTTTAAATAATAAAAGTACTATTAAATATAATGGCGATTTTGTGGCGAGCCGTCGGTTACAGAGTGGCCACATCGCGGATCCAGATTCAATGGAGCTAACACGAGACTGACCTCTGTTTTGCCTTAACCCATTCAGGTGGTGGAAGGAAGCCGCAAAAGCTAAGAAGCAAAGCTCCAGGGTGGAAGAGTCGCGAGTAGCATTTAGTAAAAGTGCAGCACACCTATCGACACCCATACGTCATTGTTGCCCCTCAAGCGCAGCGAGAACATCCGAAAAAAACTTTCGCAATGCGAAAGTTGGTTTTTTTTGTTTCTTTTTTTTTAATTTATTTATTTCATGACCATCGATACAGAGTCCTTCAGATAAAGAAGTTTATAAGTATTAAATAACGTTAAACAAGTCATAGTCAAACAAATGAAGTCACGGTCAAGTCCAAGTCATGCCCTAGTAAAATGGTGGAGAATTTACTAAAGGCTTCTGTGTGGAGTTTTGGATACATCACGAAAATACATGTTTCACCTCAATATATCATTCATTATACCTTATATCACTTTCCTACACATGCACGAGCACATTCAAGAACGCTAAATAAACAATAATCCATCATTATTACACATTAAGCCTCGTAATAACACAAGTTTAGAATATGTATACAATGAAGCGACATGTTTTTTTTATGTTGGAGTCTAAACTCTTTTTCAAGTGTTACTTTGAGCAAAATAGCTAAAGATCTTGTCAAATTCTTACTTGTCATTAAGGGTGGCTTTCACAGAGGTTCTCAGCTGTCCGATAAGATTGCCGACTTGCACCAATATTCGGTTCGCAGCGCGGTCGATGCCCTTCTTGTTCGCTTTTACGTCGTCTGCTGTTTGGCGGATCACATGATTGCTCGTTATTAGGGATTCTATCTACAATAAAGAAAATTCTATTATATATCGAAAAATGCATTGGGGATAGTTCCGTTCGGCGTATAAGCCAATTCGCAATAGGTTGAGCGGGCGAGAAATAATTTGCTCTTAGAATGTCCAATTAGCAATTTGTCCAGTTCTTAATATGTCCACTTCGCAAATTGTCGAATGCTTAAAATGTTCACGTCATGGGTTCTCTTTTGGTGGTAGTATATTTTTAGGTTCCGTATATACTAAATGGAACGCTTGTAAGCTCGTTTTGTCCATCTGTCTAATGGACAGACAGACAGATACCTGTTCGTTAATTCTTTACAAAATTCTAACTTTTTTAGTTATTTAGATAACTGCATGACAGATTCTTTCGCTGCATGCAACCCCATGCAGCAAAAATTTAATGTATATCCATTTCATATGTACTAGATACACCCCTAAAATGCATATATTTTTTTTAAACTGAGATCTATGCTAAATCTGTAATTATGCAAACTGTCATGCAGTTATCTAAATAACTAAAGAAGTTAGAATGTTCTAAAGAATTAACGGACAAATGTCTGTCTGTCCAAGCACAGTGGGTTGTGTGGGGTATCATTGAATAAGTCTTGAAATGAAGATACGGTTCCATAAATATATTTTTTATTTTCAAGTGACTTCCAAAAAGGAGGACGTTATCATTCGACAGTTTTTTAAAATGTTTGTTACCTCAGAACTTTCGACTGGGTGAACCGATTTTGATGTTTTTTATTTTATTTGATAGCTGATGCTTCCCGTGTGGTCCCGATCTGACATTTTTATGAAGTCGGTTTTTTTATATAGATAATTATTAATCCTCTGAAAAGCGAAATAAGGCTCGCCGACGTGGCATAAAAGTGGTCACCCCTCCCGTGCATTTTTAAACTATGTAACATAGAAACCATTAACTCGCCATGTTGGCATATCAAAAACCTTAATTTACCTCACTCCCTCAGCCCCCAACTCTTTAGACTGACGAGCTTAAAAAACGATCTCTTTCTCCATCCTACAAAATATCATCATAAAAATTCCTTCAATACGTTTGCAATGTTATTCTGAAGATAATGCCCAATTTATTTATTTTTACTCCAGGTTAAAAACTTTTTTACCTGAGTTCGCAGCGCACCTAATCCTTTTGAGATGTCGCCAAAAACGATGTTGGCCAGCTCGGTTCCTTCTCCTATCGTCTGTTGGATGCTCTCGTTGGTCGCCAGTAGCTGGTCAGATAGCTCATGGAACTCCTTCTTCAGTTTTCCCATAGCTGGAAGTGTATTCACGGCGTTTTAAGTTTTTAACGTAATTCCAAAAAGGAGGAGGTTATCAATTCGACTGTATCTTTTTTTTATGTTTGTTACCTCAGAACTTTTGTCTGGGTGAACCGATTTTGATAATTTTTTTTTATTTGAAAGCTGGTGCTTCCCATTTGGTCCCATTTTAATTTGGTCCAGTTCTGACGAAGTTGGTTTTTTATATTGATAATTATTCTCAAACAACTTGCAAAGTTCCAGTTTTTAGGGTTCCGTAGCCCGACAAGAAACCATTATAAATTCGTTCTGTCCGTCTGTCTTTCTCTCTGTCCGTCCGTACGTTTTTTTTTAAACTTACTAACTTCTTTTTAAGTAATTATTAAGATAAGTGCATGGAACTTTGAAACTTTACAGTTGTAATATAGATCTCTATTTTAAAAGTAAAAAATATGCAATGTTGCATTTTAAGGGTAGCTCTCGTACATGTGAAATGGGGATGTTTTTTTTCACTGCGCCTCCTCGTTGAAAGTCAATTCTTTGCGAAATATGGCTCGCCAAAGTGGCAAAAAGTTGGTCCCCATGCATTTCTAAACTATAAGACATAGAAACTTGTAACTTACAATACAAATAGGCCATATTTAAAATCTTTAATTCAAAAGTTATTACGAACATTATCTGATTATGACTTTTTGAGTAACAGCGATAAAACTGTAATAAATTCAAGGCGTTCCAGCTCAAACGTCATTGACTTTTTTGTAAAATGACCTTAACAAAGAATGTTTCTCAATCAGTTTTCTCTATGGGTAAACCATAAAAAGTATATGCTATGTCAGGATAATACATCTCCGAAATTTGGTTACGTCCACAGAGCTTCGTTCGTTAATTTATTTATAACCATCCATTTTTTTACTATGACTACAATTATTTGGATTTGGATACGGAACCCTACCATATGCGTGTCGTCTCGACACGGTCTTGGCCAGTTATTTAAATTTAATAATAGAGTTGCGTTTGGCCGCCTCGTCGCCTGATGTTAAGCGATGATGCGGTCTACGACGGCGCATGCTTGCCAGGAAGTGACCGACCACCATACGCGTGTCGAGCCACTCATATGGCAGGGTTTCGTAACTAAAGCCATATAATTGTAATCATAGTTCAGAAAATGATCATTATAGAAAAACTCGAACGAACGAGCCTATTTGTGAAAATGTGTGAAACAATAATATCTATTTAAGTATGTACGATATTTAAAAAAAATGTATGTATATCAGTCTCTGGCAGCCATATTACAAGCTTTGCTTAGTTTGGGGTCAGATGACCATGTGTGCAATAAAGTCCCGGATATTATTATTTTTATTTAATTAAATTCTCGGGTCTAGCCCGGTAGGCATTGGTGGAGCCGAAACTAACACCAAGAGGCCCTCTTGAATATGAAAAAATATTATTATTGTAACTTACATGTTTCACTGATCTCGTTTATTTTCTCTGTGGCCCTGATGACAGCGTCCAAGGTCTGGTTGGTGCCGACTTGAAGATTATTGAAGTCTGATAACTTTGGAAGCTCCTTCCACACGCCCTCCGTGTCAGACAGAAGTTGTTGGATCTTTGTGATATTCTCGCCTTGAAGTTTCATTTCTGGAATAAATACGTTAGTTTAGTTAGATGGTCGCACAGAAAAGAGAAGGGTATAGAACGGAAGAGAGATGGAACATTTGTTACGAGGCATACGAGTGAACATTAGTATCCACGTCAACGCGTCAAACTCCGCATCGCAGTTGCTAACTGAATTCGAATTCGTATGCTGCTCCATCGGATTTATCCACAATGCCGTCTTGCGCTGTAATTACGTGTGGTAGAGCTAGAATGGATTTTAATTTTTAAAAAAGGAGGAATTTCCTATCACCGGTAAAGTCTAAATTGTTGATAATTTTGTGATTTCACCGTGTTTTAATTATAAGCCCTTGACAAGCCGTTGACAATAATAGTGGTTACCATAATTTTATCGATATCGATAATTTTTGATTTTTCTTACAACATTTCCTACAATAAGTACCTATTTTAGGAGTATTTTTTGAAGATTAAACTTTATTGTGTTATTATTCATTTGTCTTATTATGTAGATGTAGACAACAACATTATCACACTATTATCTATACATATAATAAAAACGTAGAGATAAAAAAATCTGTAATTGCGAGATAACAAAAAAAAAACACACAGGTCGTCTTAAAATAAGCAGCTGAACACGATAGGACAGTTTTTAGAATTTTTGTCTGTTTGTTTGTTTGTTTGTTTGTTTGTTTGTTTGTCCGCGCACATCTCCTAAACCACTGGACGGATTTAAATGCGGTTTTCACGAATATGCTTAGAAATTACCAGATTAAAACATAGGCTACCTTATATCATTTATTTTAATTCTTTATTTTTACATAAACGAAAATAAAAATCAATGATTTATTTTTCTTTACACGAAACGTAATATGAGAATCGTCACATAGCCTCAAGCAAGGAGATCCAAAGTAAAGAGAATGTTATTGACATAGCCATGAAAATTTTGAAACTGTCAACTGTCATTCGGTTAATCAGTTTAAATTTAAAAAAGGTTCCTTAACCTTCTTAGATGAATGAACGTGTAGATCAAGCATGTTATAGGCCTTACAACCTCTTTGGTGGTTCATTCCAGTGCATGGAGTAGGAGTATTACATTATCTTGGTTTTATTCTATGTTAGCATTTAAAACACAAAATATACCGCATCCTATTTTAATTCAGTCCCGCGAATAGAAATATTCAAAAAAGGCCCTTTGTACATGAAAATAAACCTATACAACAAAATTCCGGACGCAATAAAGAAAGAAAGAAATAATAACATTTTTCCAGAACCAACTTCGTAAGTTTCTAACCCAAAAATGTTATTACGAGATAAAAGATTTATTCGACGATAAATTTTAGAAAATTATAATTAGAAAATAAATATCGATATATAAATAGTTAAGAAAGTAGCGTCATAAGTTTTGTATCATCTCATATATAATTAAGTAACCTATCACACTAAGTATGTTTTTTTTTTGTTTTGTAAAATTACTTCACCCTAGGTTAAGTTTGAATAGTATATATATATTTATGTAATAGATTTAACTATACTTAAATTTATATGTTTATGTCTGTGGTCTGGTTTTGTGAACAGCCACTACATAAGTCATTGCTGCACCCTTTATGCAGGGTATATAAACTTAGCTTTTAGAAGAATACAGTGTATATTTGCAATAAGAATAAGAATATAGAAATAATTTCATTTTACTGTGATATTTTAACAGATAAATAGAGTAGTTCCATTTCATGGCTTTTTAATCAAGGTACGAGTATACATACAAATGCACGCGAAATAAGAAATAACTAGCCAAGAGCGTGTTAAGACAAGCATTATGTCAGGGTTCCGTGGCCAGCGAAACTGGACAGTCAAATTTCAGAGATGTATATCATCCCGACATGACATGATTATACTTTTAATGGTTTAGACAAAAAGAAAATTTCAAAACATGCTCTGCACTGTGGTCACATTATCTTTTTGATTTGAAAACTGTTGACGGTGTTATTTATTACTTTTATGCTTCTATCAATACTTCACACAGGGCGACTTAAAATAAGCAGCTGAACATGTTAAGGCAGTTTTTAGAATTTTTGTTTGTTTGTTCACGCACATCTCTTACACCCCTCGAAGAAAATGCGGACGGATTTAAATGCGGTTTTCACGAATATGCTTAGCTATGACCAGATTGAAGTATAGGCTATGTTATTTTGCGCAAGGCCGGATTAAGGGAAGAAAAAAGGATTGAAGGTTTATATGAAAATCTACGCGTACGAAGTCGCGGGCAAAAAAGCTAGTTATAAATAAGAAAGTCTGCGTATTAATATGTTTGTTTTCACTGAATTCTGTAATAAGTGAATGGATTAAAATAAAATTTGGTATGAAGGTAGCTTATATTCTGGATTGACTCATAGTTTTTACCCTGAAAAAATAGCAGTTCCTATAGGATAGCGGGTGAAACCACGGGGCGCTGCAAGTCGTCAGTAAATCTATGAATTATTAGACAGACAATAAATATTGTTTTGGACCCGGGTATGTCCAAAACTGCGACCAGAACCACCGGAAGATGGGCAGCAGCGTCCTAATAGTACACGGTACTATTAGGACGTACTGCGATCCCCAAGCCGCCTACCAAGCGTGGGGATTATGGAAACACCCCTCTCTATGAGGGAGGCCTTGTCCAACAGTGGACGTTAATTGGCTGATGATGTGAAGTGAAATATTGTTTTTGTCTTTTTGGTCTAATAGTCCTTATCAAAATGAATTCAACGAGTCCAAACACGACGGAGTAATAAGTAAAAGTATGTAGTAGAGAGGTTACTATGGCCTACCTTTCTGGCTCCATCATCAGGCCAGTTAAGTACCACCATATTATTTTACAAACATCAAATTTACTTAGTGCAACTGAAACGTGCTTAGAAAAATGGATTACAAATTTTGAATCGGGAAGCTGACAGACATACCAACGATGCAAGTTAAATAAGAGTTTGTATATTTTTTTAACGACTAGGGCAAGTTTTACCATAAAATATTTTATAAGGTATACAATAAACAGGTTATCGATAAAATCAAAACTGCACACAAAACTGTCCCATCACTAGCTGTGATACCACATTCTAAATTTTATAATATCTTTTTGTTTTCAATGGCTTCGCATGGAAATTGCATTTAACCTTATCAAATAATATTTATTTTTCTACCCATTTAAAGTCACATAAAACAAGCTCTAAACATAGCCTAAATCCACATCATGGTCAAAGCATGACCTATTAAGGTCATGGAAACTTATCTAGCTATGTTTGTGCGGAGTTTTGGGGCAAAACCGAAAATATTTGTTTTTACTTCCTATTGTTCGCCCACACTCATGCAAACCTACGAACTTACCTTAATAGTATTAAAAGGATAATAATTCACTAGTATAACACAATCTCATGCGTTAATACACAACTTTTGTTAATTAAAATAAACAAAATTGTTGAAAAACTCTTTAACTCAAATTTTTTACCAACTACTTTTCGTGCAGTTTAAGGTAGAACTGTTTTAATAATGACGTACGTTAATTTACGATACGGTCTATATTTCTCTACTACTTTTATAAACCGCACAATAATCGTGCAGTTTTTTTGCACTAGCAACATTTACCAAAATAATTGCACAAAATTCAAGGGGAACTGAACCGTATTGCACCACGAGAAGGTCAATTTTAAACTTTATCAAAATGGCGTTCATAACCTTTTGAAATAATACTAATTTTGACGAATTACTGCATTCCTTCCTATGTAGTTATATTTTGACGTATCGTTTGCATGTGTTCAACTGGCTACAACGGTATTCTTACAAAAATGCCTTGACAGCCCTTCTAATCTAAACGAAAAAAATTCTCACTTCAGTGGATGGTCGCTTACTAACAGGCGAGTTGATGGTCAAACGCAGATTTATTCGCGATAAAAAAAAAAAGTACTATTGTCGGATTTACATTACGAAACTGGTTGCGCAAAATTAGCGTCATGAACTTAGTTTCACTAATAGTTTCACATGTAAATATACACTTTTCATTTCTAGGAGGTCGTGCATTGCCATACTTATATGTACCTACCTATATTAAATAAATAAATAAATATGTGGGACATTATTGCACACATGGTCATCTGACCCCAAACTAAGCAAAGCTTGTAATATGGCTGCCAGAGACTGATATACATACATATATATTTTTAAATACATACTTAAATAGATATTAACACCCAGACATAGAACAAACACAAATGTTCATCACACAAATGTTTGTCCTAGATGGGAATCGAACCCACGCCCCCAAGCGCAGAAAGTAGGTTCACTACCAACTGAGCCACCGGGGCAGTCATTGTGAACCAATATTGATGTTTTTTTATTTTATAGAATAGGTTATAATTTTGAGGAAAAATGCTGGCGTGTATCTGGCTCAGCGCATAAGCATTGCCATTCAACGTGGGTACGCTGCCAACTGATAGTGGGCTTGAGCATTTGGATTGTCTTTAAACCTTCAAAGGTCTATGGACATTCTGTTTATGTAGTGTTAGTGTATTCTGTTACTACTCTGTGTTCTCTCTTGTGTTCTGTTGTTATTGTTCTGTTCTGTTCTGTTGTGGTGTTAGTTAATAAAGGCACTTGCCCGAAAAAGTAATAATAATTTGAGGATGGTCCTTTATATTTTGAAGATAATATTTTGACTGCCTCGGTGGCTCAGTTGGTAGTGATCCTACTTTCTGTGCTTGGGGGCGTGGGTTCGATTCCCATCTAGGACAAACATTTGTGTGATGAACATTTGTGTTTGTTCTATGTCTGGGTGTTAATATCTATTTAAGTATGTATTTAAAAATATATATGGTGACAAAGATCAGTCTCTGGCAGCCATATTACAAGCTCTGCTTAGTTTGGGGTCAGATGACCATGTGTGCAATAATGTCCCACATAAAAAAAAAAAAAAAAAAAAAAAAAAACCCTTTATTGGGTTTTATTATTTGTCAACATATTATTGTAAATGTACCCTCAATGAAGTGGTTGTTCCTCGCCTCGTTCGCCAGCGCGACCACGCTGACGTTGTCAGTGTATATGTTGTACCCGTCGAGTTTGAGTTCGTATCTGTTCAACAACTTTTCAGCGTCTGCGACGTGCTTTGCGAAAGGACTCAAGTCGATCACTGTGAGGCACATGGAGCGGAGGCTCTCCTAGAAATTAAGAAAATATCATGTAGAATAACCGGCCAAGTGCGAGTCGGACTCGCGCACGAAGGTTCCGTACCATTATCTATAAAAACGGTAAAAAAAATACGTTTGGTGTACGGGAGCCCCCTGAAATATTTATTTTATTTTGTTTTTTAGTATTTGTACAGAGAACAGAAATACATCATCGATCATTCGCTCTAGAACAGCGCTGGGTACACACCAGCAAAAAAAATTTAGGTCTGTGGTACACACACAGTAATATTTCATATGCGAACATGTGTTGTATGTTACTGATAGATATGTGTTATATGATTTTACAAATAACTATTTTCGCGATTTAAATAGTCCCAACCCAACTATTTGAATTTTTGATAAAAGTCAAAGAGGCAAATTACAAAAACAAACACGGCTTGAAAAAAATATTTAGGATTTGCGACACAGAAAAGAGAAGTAAATACAACAGAAATGAGAAGGAAACTCTATCGCCATGTATTGTGACAGATTATGTGATTAAACATTCTTATTTATGTCAACGCATCGGACTCCACATCACAGTTGCTAACACAGTTGCTATGGGTTTATATGGGTGCAACGCATCATCATCATCAGCCAGAAGACGTCCACTGCTGAACATAGGCCTCCCCCTTTAACCTCCACACTGAACGACATCCTGCCATCTGCATCCACTGGATGCCCGCGACTCTCACAATGTCGTTGGTCCATCTAGTGGGAGGCCTACCTACGCTGCGTCTTCCGGTTCGCGGTCTCCACTCAAGAACCTTTCTTCCCCATCGGTTATCAGTTCTTCGAGCGATGTGGCCTGCCCATTGCCACTTCAATTTGCAGATTTTAATAGCTATGTCGGTGACCCTGGTTCTTTGTCGAATATCTATGTTCCGAATTTTATCTCGTAAAGAAACTCCGAGCATAGCTCTCTCCATTGCCCGTTGTGTGACTCTGAGTTTTTCCAAAAGACCAACAGTTAAGGACCATTTCTCAGTACCATATGTCATCATTGGCAACACACACTGGTCAAAGACCTTTGTCTTTAGGCACTGTGGTATCTTGAGTGCAAGTGGCTACATCAAATTTCTTACAAAAATGTCTTGACAGCCGTTCTAATTTAAAAAAAAAAACTGTTATTTGCGGCGCCGCTCGTTGGCGTGTTTCGGAATGCACCCAACTTATTGGGGGACAATGCGGGAAGAAAATCATGCAAGAATAATCAACAGTTAAAAAGACGTAGCACTCACCTCATCAAAATTCTTAGTAAAATTTTCAATTTGAATCTTGACGTCGTCTATCTTATCGTCCGTCAAGTTCAGTCTCCTCTCAAGTTTTTCCTTAGTTTCATAATCTTCAGTTAAATCTTTGTCGATCTTTAAACTCTCTACAGTAGATGTCAGCGTCTGGATAGATTTCATTATGCCTTCTAGGGCTTCGTTTGTCTCTTTCCGTGTCTTGCTTTCACGTTCCTCTTTCTGTAAAGTAACAGGGATTTGGAAAAAAACGTTGGAGTAGAAACAAAATCACACTAATATCATATATCTGAAAGTTTGGATGGATGGATGTTTGTTACTCAATCACGCAGAAACGGCTGGATGGATTTGGATGAAATTTTGAACATACATTGCTTATGTCCGGGATTAACATATAGGCTACTTTTCATCATAACCATCATCACCGATCTTCATCACCGCACGGGTGAAACCGCGGGGCGCAGCTAGCATCATATATGTGAAAGATTGGGTGTATGGATGGATGTTTGTTACACGCAGAAACGCCTGGATGGATTTGTATGAAATTTGGCATATCCATTGCTTATATCTTGGATTAACACTTAGGGTACTTTTCATCATCATCATCACCCATTTTCTTCACCACGCGGGTGAAACCGCGGGGCGCAGCTAGTAATATATATGTTTTAAGTAGTAGTAGTATGTATATAGTTAAGCTTTTTATTTTGAACTTATTTCTTGTTTGTCGACAAGAAAATAAATCTGCCAGCCTCGGATGCGCGCCACAACCTACCTTCGGCGGTCATTCTTCTCTTGCCTAAATGAGATAGAAGGTAGGTAGGTAGGTACATGATGTTCATTTTATAGTACCGTTTCCATAGACTTTATTATTCCTTTTAAAAAGCTTTCCTTAAGATATACATGAGGTCCCAAGACTACGCACAAGGAATATCATACTAGGTTACGCGGAAAGTATATACTAATCCAAAAGGGGTCCACATTACACATCATTATGAACAATTTCTACTATAGGAGTAACTCTGAGATAGCAAAAAAACATTCATAGATAACAGTCACTTGATCGCGCATGAGTCGCAGGTCGTTTATCGTATGGGCGCTTGTGATTGGAGAAAACAAAAGTCATTCATTCAATTCGCGCCTTGATTGGCCCGCTCTATAAAGATCCTGCTGAAAATTCAGTACCTTTTCATCGCGGCGGGGTAAAGGATGAGCTGTCAAGTGGTTATATCGTCATTAGAAAACAGCAATTGACACTCGGCAAAATGTATGAAACAGCTGACTTTTTTCCCCGATTTCAAGCTTGGTCCCGTAGTAAGTTGTTCATAATGATGAGTACAATAATCTCCCCGACTATGTCCATTGTCTCAGCCCTTACCTTGTCATAGATATAATATAGCCTATCCTATAGAATAGTTATTTACTTTTATAAGTATAGACTCCAAACTGGATAGCCGCTCGTCCAGCCCTGACATTATGTTCTTGAGCAGCCCTTGGTCACTGGTTTTGTTGTTCAGGGCTGTCAGTATACTCATCTCATCAGTCCAATATTTCTTCGCGCGGAGCTCGTGGTAATCGAGTTTACTTGCAGATTGTTCCATTTTGTGATTTATACTTTGCATTGCGTTTTTTACGTATCTGGAATAACGGGAAAAGTGTTTATCAATAAAGTACACTAGCTGCGCCCCGCATTGTGATGAAAATTGATGATGATGATGAAAAGTAGCCTATGTGTTAATCCAGGATATAAGCAATGTATATTCCAAATTTCATCCAAATCCATCCAGCGGTTTCTGCGTGATTGAGTAACAAACATGCATCCATCCATTCATTCATACTCGTACATCCATCCATCCGTCCAAACTTTCACATATATGATATTAGTGTGATTTCTGCAGCGGCCTGCAACATACATTTATGGACGAACGTATACATTTGTTTACAATAAACTGACAGAAACCTTATTTAACGAGCGTATTCGCTCCAATATACCGACATTATTACCACGATATCATCGAGGCATTCGTACTCGCTCGAATTCAATACATTTTCACCAACTACCCAGTCGGACTTATCGCGACATTGGGAATATTCGCGGAATCCCGATAGCCACAGTAAAACGATAAAGCTTTGAGATAGTAGGTATAGTCTATGTGTCATGGGCGTAGCCGGATTTTAATTTATCAGGGTAAGAATAAAAATCTATATTAGGTACCGAACATTTCTTTGGGATAACAATAATCAGATAAACACCTATATCCTAACATTGGACCTTCTTTTAAAACTAGCTCACGAGGGTTCTGGCTAAATCTTGATGGAATTTTAATTTAATTTTCTATGCACAGAAATCATACACATTCCAAAAACCAGGCTTTCTGTTGTGGTTAACCGTAACAAAGTTTGTTGTAATTATTGTAACTATTGAAGCTTTTGGTAATTCCCAAAAAGTGGGCTTCTACAATACGTTCATGCTTTAGGCTCTATTAATGCAAAGAATATAAACGGAAAGAAGGAAAAATATCCTATGAGTGTTAAGTGCTGTAAATGAAAAACTCGGTTACCCCAGAAATCATGCCGGGTCCAGCCAGGGTGGGGCAAGCGTCCAACTCTGCTCCAAGGTACCTACGCCCATGCTATGTGTTTTTCTCTGTTTAAGTACTTACTGGCTCAAGTCTTGACATTGACAGTGTGGCGTCCACAGCAACAGCACAGCGGCCAGCCACCGCACTCGCTGAGGGTATTACAATAACTTTTAAAATAGCATAGTAGTTCGTAGCTAAAACTTTAGTCAATCAGAACTTGAATTTTTCATACATTTATCCGCGCCGCGATCAACAGAATTCATACGAAATACATACTAATAGGGGTTTGTTCCAATCTGTTGGACTACTAGTTAGATTGATCAGTTTAGAAAAACATTCTAAACCTATTCTGGGCCTTTTCAAGGCAAGAGTGAATAGGTATCTTCTAAGTCTGCGTGCTTCATCTTCGACCATATCGTCGCATACCAACAGGCGAATTGGTGGTTAAAGGAGAATATAATCGCGATTTAAAAAAATAAATAATTAGACGCGTATTTATTTCTGTTTGAACAAAATCATTCCAAACATTAAGATTTGTACAAAACTATTGCAAGCTTTTAAACTACTAATAAAACTATTCTATACATTTAATTTCACTCGAGGAAGCAAACTTCCTATTGTTAATTCGTCATTATATATTATCATTCATCATTACTTGGGCGAGCATCTTGGATTAAATGATCATTATTAGGGTTCCGTTTGGGGCCTAAATATAAGTCTGTCACGGCGTTTGAAAGCACCGCTCGAAGCCCGGAAAGCGCAAAAAACATATATTAAAAAATAATAAAAATAGTAGTTTGAAAGTTTGTAAAGGGCAAGCCCTTTAAAAAATATCACCTTAAATCTAACAAAGTAAGGGCATGAAAAATAACTTACCATAGGAATAGTGGACATGGCGAATTCTTAGTTTCAAATTATTATTATTTTAATTCACCGTTCGACGCGCGCGTTTGCGGTGTGGGTTTCCGGTCTGGTCGGACAAGTGCTTCTGGGGGCAAACCTAGTCACGAACTGAGATGGATATGGAATACAATACTAACCTTATCAGTATATTAAGTATATAACCTCATTATTATAAAATTTAAGTATTTTTGACAGAGTGTGAGTTTAGGTAATGTTGAATCATCCACCGCGGAACCGTCGCGGGTGTACCAGCTATTTGTTTTGTGGTGCAAGCGAGCGGATGTGCTTCCGCAGATTCTATCCGGCTAATTCTGAATATCCGAAAAGGCGACCTAATCCTAACATTTGTTACTGCTACTTTAAATTAGACATGGTATGCATAAAACCACCTCGACATACAGGCGAGACAATTTCGGTTGGGTCACGAGAGTTACACATAACGAACGGGTCAAATAGCAAAGTAAAAAAGGGATTACTCCTTAAACTTTTATTGAACTTTTTTTCTTATTATTCTATGCACAATCCGCTTGTGGCGTGAGACGCAGCCGGCAGTTCGAAATGTTTTACCACATTCGGAGCAGTCAAACGGTCGCTCATCCGTATGTATTCTTTTATGGACCCTCAAGATCTCTGCAGAGTTGAACCGTTTGTCGCAAGTGTCACAAGCAAATTTCCTCTCATTCGCGTGGTAACTATTGTGCCTTCTATAATGAGCCATCACATGGAACTTTTTCCCGCAAACCTCGCAAGTAATCTTCGGCACCGGATCATGGACGGCTTTATGTATAGATAGACCGTTTTTAAACTTGAAACTCTTGCCGCAAACTTCGCAAGAATAAGGTTTTGCTTCGTTGTGCGCGTCCACGTGGCCCTTCAAGTTTCTGGTGTGCACTCCGCAGATCTCGCACACTTTCCAGTACACATATTTGCGTTTGTTGTATTTCTTTTTCATTGTCCCTGTCTTTGTTTTGGGTTCAATTTCAATGCTAATTTTGTCAGTAGGCTCAAAGTTTATTTCATCTTCCGTTTTGCCAGTGTCGTCCATATCACAATGAATCATGTCGTCATCATCAATAGCTAATGTGGTGTTGCTCACTGTATCATTTCTCTCTAGGATTTCTATTTTGATATTTTTTGAATAGTCACGGAATTGCTCGTTCACGGTTTGACATTTCCGTCGAAACTTGTACGCGTTTTCTAGTTCTTGGAGGCAGTTATAACATATTTGAGTCGGTAGATTTTCTGGCTTCTCCACCTGAAATTGGAAACTTTTATGAACTTTAACATAATGAACTTTTTAATGTCCCAATCATCTGTAGAAAAGCGGCTAAAAACCACTGACTGCCTGACTCATCACAAAATCTCAATACTTTTTGGCATTCGCAGCTGGAATTTGGCAAGTAGATTCTTAATGGGGTGTAGACTGTAGAGGCCTGTTTTTTTTTGTGAATGAGCTAAATCAAATAGGGCAAATAAAGGTAGAAAGTTTTTTAAAAATTCTACGCGTACAAAGTCGCGGGCCAGAGCTAGTTTCATACATAACACTAAAGCATATTCCACATACATATCGTAGAATACTGACCACTATGCCACAGATGATAAGCAACTTGGACGCTGCATCCAAGCCATCCTCGTCTTTGTGTTCAAAAATATCGACGCAGTGACCGACCTCCGCGCAGGCTCTGCACTGTTTCGCTCCTAGCTCGTAGCTCGGCTTCAAATCTATCTCCATCTTTTGTTTCAGGTCAAAAAGCTTCATATCATCTTCATAGTCGTCATTCCCCGGATCATCGTAGTCTATTGTTTCTTCCTTTGTCTGTTTATGCTGTCTTCTCTTTGTTGTTTTCGCACAAATCTCCATATATTTTGTCATCTGACTGAAGTATGGCCATTGCTCTTTCAAAACGCCTTGGTTTGCAAATTTTCTTTTCCACTGCAAAGAATAAAATACCTTGTTCTACAAGAACTTATGCTCAAATTTCGTTAATGACGGTAAGATTTACCTTATAAGTCCTGGTCAAATATGACCAAATGTGTGGCAAGTCTAACAGGCTGTGATCTAACGGTAGTCCAATCTTTCTTAGCCGTTTTTCCACTTCCCTGTCAAAATAAAATGAGAGGTTATCCATCTACCTGTACTAGTGTGATTAAATTGTTATAAAATTCTCGCCTATGTTATAAATAAATAAAATAAATATCTCGGACATTATTGCACACATGGTCATCTGTTATAAATGTACACATTACAAACATGCATGTTCGACACTGTTTTAAACTATCACGGTTGTTCACTACAGTTATATGATTATTAACGGGATATTTACCGTGGTAAGATTGTGGAAGGAGCTCCCGATATTTCGGCGCACTAACATGCACCATGTTCATCTTACCACGGTAAATATCCCGTAAATAATCATATAAATGCATATTCGAATTGTAACTTTTTTCTCATCATAACAGAGCAATGGATTGTTGTAATTTTATGGATAAAGATCCAGATGGCGACTTAACATTTTTATCCCAGAAAAAAATACAGTTCTTGTAGGATTTTCTTGGCAGTTAGATTCTAAAGTTTTAGAAGCATTTATTTAACCTGCAATATTATTTCGTTAGTTTGTTTCGTTAAAATTTTGCAAGCTGAATAAGAACCAGTTCCTTCCAACTGATTTTGTTCAAATTTTTCATATATATTTTTTTTTTTTAATTTGGTGGGCCATTTTGAAAATATTACAGTTTTGGGTATTGCATAATTATGATTATGATTTTCACACCAGAACTAAATTTAGTTCTGGTGTGAAAATCATAATCATCAACTAAATTTAGTTCTGGTGTGAAAATCATAATCATAATTATGCAATACCCAAAACTGTAATATTTTCAAAATGGCCCCCCAAATTAAAATAAAATCATTGATAATAACATCAAAATAATCATTTAAATAAAAGTTTGTTTTTTAAATACAAGCTTGTTAAGTTGACCATGTGTGCAATAATGTCCCACATATTTATTATTATTTATTATTATTATTAAGTTATAGTAGGTATAAAACCCAAATTCTTACGTTAAGGTAATAAGTTTCATGATTGGCGGGAAATTCAAATTTCAAACAGTTTTTTTGTTCTTGTAGCTAGCCCGGGTAATTATTGTGAAATGACACAGTGTTTGCGAAAATTGTTGGTTGTTCTTTAAATTATCATGTACAGTTATTAATCAGTAACTCACCATATTACTTACATTTGTCAATAAACCGTTTGAAACAGCAAAAATTTGTTTATTGACAAATGTATGTAATAATGTGCATTAGAGATAAATAGCTTTACGTGAGTTTGTAATGAATAATAATCAATTTTCGCAAACATCATGATCGTTTACAATAATTACCCGGCCTAGATACAAGAACAAAAAAACTGTTTGAAATTTGAATTTCCCGCCATACGTGAAACATTCCACCTTAACTTTACGCCAGTTCGCTGTAGGCTGTAGGGCCAGAAGCTAGGTAGTCTGGTTCCATGGGTTTACCTACCTCCAACATTTGCTCGGTTCGAGTTTTGAGTTTTCTTCAAAGTAATCTTCAAGGTCCGTCCGCACTTGTATCAAATTGAGCGCCCATGTTTCTTGCCCTGAGGGAACACCTTTTTAACGAAAAGCGAGATAGAGTAGGTAAATGTAAGAGGGTGTCTGCTGTTATAGCAAACTACGAATTTAAGCGGAAATAGGTTAAGGTTGGTCATAATATTTTTATCGGGAATTTTGTTTATCGCTATTTGTGGGATTTAGTAAACTGGATTTGACTGGACTGGACTGAACAAACAAAGGTTTGTTTATGGTAAATCCATGATTACCTAATGCAGTTTCCCTTTCAAATAATGAAAGGAAATGTGATAAGGATTAGAACAGGCAGGAAAAGGTGTCACATTAATTAAATTTGGTTGAAAATAGGTAGAGATCTTTTATTACAAATATGCATGCCCCTCCACCACACTACTCATACCCGGTGGCTCAGTTGGTAGTGAACCTACCTTCTGTGTTTGGGGGCGTGGGTACGATTTCCATCTAGGACAAACATTCATGTGATGATCATTTGTTTGTTCTATGTCTGGGTGTTAATATCTATTTAAGTATGTATTTCAAAATATATATGTACGTATATCAGTCTCTGGCAGCCACATTACAAGCTTTGCTTAGTTTGGGGTCAGATGACTGTGTGTGCAAAAATCTCCTAGATATTTATTATTTAAAATACTACAAAAATACGGTGGAGGAGTGAGCACATTTAGAATGAAAGATCTCTACCTATATTTTTTTACAGGCGTTAGTGAACAGTGGGTACTTACAGTCAAGTAGGGGGTTCATGCTCAGCGACCCCTCGCCCAAATATAGCTCGAACAGATTGTAGTACAGCCATGATTTGTTATTGGTGGCCTTTGCTTTTTGGTACTCCTGATGGATGA
This sequence comes from Agriopis leucophaearia, assembly GCA_949125355.1. Classification (NCBI taxonomy): domain Eukaryota; kingdom Metazoa; phylum Arthropoda; class Insecta; order Lepidoptera; family Geometridae; genus Agriopis; species Agriopis leucophaearia. The sequence continues at coordinate 4,495,178 of OX421276.1, read as the reverse complement.
GATTTAAAAATAAGGTATGTACGAGATATGGTAGGTTTTATTTTAATTGAAAATAGATCTACGTTTGGTCACTAATTCACCTGCTGGTAAGCGATAGTGCTGGCTGAGAACGGAGTACGTCAATTAAGAAAAAATCTATTCTGTATCTAGGATCCCTAGATTGTAGTTTTCAGGAAACAAGGAAGACAGGGAATTCCTTTGTTAGGCAGTATAATATTTTTTTTATTGGAAAAAGATCTACGTTTTAGCCGACTTCCAAAAAGGAGGAGGTTATCAATTCGACTGTTTTTTTTTCATGTTTGTTATCTCAGAACTTTGAACTGGGTGAACCGATTTGGATAATTCTTTTTTTATTTGAAAGCTGATGCTTCCCATTTGGTCCCATTTTCATTTTTGGTCCAGTTCTGATTGTCAGTTTTTTATATTGATAAATTATTCACTTATCCGCCTGATGGTAAGCGATAGTGTGGCCGAGAACGGAATACGTCAATTAAGAAGAAAATCTCTCTAGCCTTGAGGATGCCTAGATTGTAGTTTTCAGGAAACAATGAAGACAGGAATTTCTTTGTTAGGCAGTATGTATTATAAAAGAAACAAATTGTTGCATTAGATTTTTTGTATTTTCCATAAGTGGTAGAGTGCTACTACTATTTTAAAAATATTTTCCACGTATGCGAGATTTTGGTAGCTTATTTGGTTTAGGATTGGCAACTGTCATTGGCGCATAGCTTGTCCTTTTGTTAAGGGAATTTCACCACTATGGTATTTCCAAATAAATCCTTATTCAAATGTACAAGTATATAATGTAAGTAGGTACCACGCTTACCAGTATTTGGCATAATATATACAATTTAGCAATAATTGGACAGGTAAAAACTATGTACTTATAATCACTCATTATCAGCCTATTATGTTCCCTCTGCTGGGACATACCGGTCTCCTCACAATGTTGATCTTCACCGTTTTTGTTCGGTGGCATCTAAAACTGGACACTACCTACTTAAGTAAAGTCATAGGTGCAGGGCCGAGAATCAAACCGGGTGCCGTCAGACTGTGAAGCGCTCATACGACTATCAGTCTCATATAATTCACAAACATATACAATTATACTTTTTTAAATATAATAACTTAAAAAAAGGAATAATGTTACACAGCGGCTGCACTCCCTTTCTCTCAAAGTGCACCTCAGCAATATCCGAGGTCTGCACTGTAATCTCGTGCCAGTCCAACACCACCTTGAGACTGAAAAGCCGGCACTTTTGTTCCTTACGGAGACGCAGATCGGAAGTCCGTCTGACTTGGCGTACTTATCGTCCCTGGAGCACAATTTTAGTCCTCGAGCAGTGTGTTTATACGCCCGTGTGCTTATACATGTCATAATTTAGATATACTTACAGCATAAGTACTCGCCCATTTCTTACTAGCTTCTCTTGAAGATAACGTGACTGGGAAGCCATGCTCTTGTCTCAATATCACCGTGAAATCTCTGCGAACAAAAGTATCACATTCAATATTATAAATGCGAAAGTTTATATAACCCACTTAATAGATTTGTCAAAAAAATTATAAGATGTAGCTTATACCCTGAATTAACATCAGTGGTCCTAGTACGAGCACTTGCGAAAAAGTATTCGTTCCGTAAACGGTAGCAAAATGTATGAACAGCGCCTCTATCGGACGTAAAGGGAAACTGAATTTTTCATACATTTGCTATTGTTTACGGAACGAATACTTTTTCGCAAGTTCTCGTACTAGCCCCACAGCTAATTTTTATACCGAAAAAAAGTTCGGGTGAAACAGTAGGACACTGCTAGTCGTTGATAAACGGTGTTACAGCATAATAGATAGTCGTTTCATGAATTTGTAACGCCCATCACTTAGTGAAAGTCAAACAACCCACTCGAACGCTGACTGACCGTTGCTACACACCGAAACATCAATGTTAATTAACCATTCTCTAAATTTAACCTAAATTTCCACTAAAGCGGAGACGTGTGGAAGTTAGAGATTCGAAGCTGTGATAAGAGATGGATGTTTCCACAGAAGAGGTAGAAGAGCTGGATATGAACAAGAGAAGAAGGATAGATACTTCTAAAGAATTTAAAGTCTCATTCTTTGATATCATGCTCTATGCTATGACCGACCAGTGAACCCAGGACTAGGTTTGTCAGTTTATACTGATGCAATGTACGGTTGTCACGCAACGTGTACGCCAGCGGCTTACCCCGCTTCTCTCTACTCCTTACTCCGCTTCTTTCTACTCCTTACCCCGCTCCTCTCTATTCCTTATCCCGCTTCTCTCTACTCCTTACCCCGCTCCTCTCTATTCCTTACCCCGCTTCTCTCTACTCCTTACCCCGCTTCTCTCTACTCCTTACCCCCTACCACTACTCTTGTTTGCCCCGCCCTCCGCGTTACTTAACGAATACGACAAACAATTTGCATAATTCTCTTTTGCTTCCCTCTCTTGCTAACAGAGACGACGAGAAGACGAGATGGATAGAGAGATCTGTATCCACAGAAGTAGTGGAAACCAGACGTCAATTTCAAACAATCGAACTCGTCTCTAAAAGATATCTGTCAAAGTAGAGTGTCGCCTGTATGCTCCAGCCCACTCTTGCCTACGGTCTATGCTAAAACCATAGACATAGAAACAATTTAATACAATTTATAATATTTTTATTATTTTACAATTTAATTTCAGTATGTAACATGATTGAAATTTAATTTTTATGATTCATCATCATCAGCCAGAAGACGTCCACTGCTGAACATAGGCCTCCCCCTTTAACCCCCACACTGAACGACACCCTGCCATCTGCATCCACTGGATGCCCGCGAATCTCACTGAACATAGGCCTCCCCCTTTAACCTCCACACGGAACGACAGCTTGCCATCTGCATCCACTGGATACCCGCGACTCTCACGATGTCGTCGGTCCATCTAGTAGGAGGCCTACCTAAGATACATTTTTATGATTATTACTAGGAAATATTGACATATCTACTTTAACCTACCTGCAGATTAATTTTATTGTTATTGTTTTCTGATTCGTAATTTTTATTGTATTTTTTTATTGTTTGACTCGTTACACGCCTTGTCATAGCTGTAATTGTGACGAGCATTTGTCTATAAATAAATAAATGCTACACATTGTTATTTTGCCAAATGCCAAATGTTCAATACTGTTTTTCTGATGAATTTCTAGTGTAATTCCGCTTCTACGTCGCTTCAAGTACAATAAGGAATTTGTGATAAATTTAACTGTTAAATAAATGATAAAATTAAAGTAATCAGATTCAGATTACTTTAATAATTTTATAATTAAAAATAATTCAGAATTAATTAATTTTTGTTTCAGGTTACGTTAATTTTCAATTTATGTAATTAATATTTTATATCAGGTTAGGCAAAACTAAACTCAATAAAATTAACATTATCAACAAATATTTAACAGTTAAATTTATCACAAATTCCTTATTGTACTTGAAGCGACGTAGAAGCGGAATTACACTAGAAATTCATCAGAAAAACAGTTTTGAAAATGGACTTCCGCAAAGTAACGCCTGATTCAATCAAATGTTCAATAGTATACTCGTGAAAAGGGCTCAAACAGACAGTGGTGTGCTCTCACATTTACAATGCGTGAAGTATCATTTCTAATTCATAATATATTTTTACTCACTTCCAAGCTTGAGTCCTTTGACAAAACAGCCAGTCGTTTTGCAGCCTAATCTGTATGAATGATTCAGTGATGTCTTTTGACCCTGAAAACAAAAAAGATTTTATAATACCACAAGCCAGATATCTCATATATGAAAAGAAAAACATAGTTTACAATGCAAATTTTAACAAAGTCGATATATTAGAAGAAAAAATTATATTAATAAAATGATTACACTCTTACATTGAAATTCATGTTTCTTTTTCCCTGTATCTACCCCCTTGTTCCTGTTAAACGTTTTAGTGGAAGGCAGGACGAGGTAAAGTTCTCTCTCGGACTCCATGTTGAGGAGTTGGCCGGGTTCGTAGCGCCCGAAGTACTCCAGCATGGCTTCGTATAAAGGCCACTTAGATGGCTGGTTTTGCTTCAATTTCATACGGTGCTTTCTCTGTTGAGATATATTATTGGAACAAAATTAAACAGGGATGGGTTGATACTTCAAAACCTCTAGGCAAATCTACTAGTTGATCGGGCAGATTGGTCTTTTTGTTGTTCAGCTTTGATAGTGCATTTTGTCAAACAAATAAGTAAAAACTCAAATAAATGTTATTAAACCTATGATGGATGTCTTCAAATCAGGAGTGAATCGGTTTCTTTCAGGCAAGCGTGCTCCATCGTAGACCGCATCACCGTTTAAGATCAGAAATATTTGCCATAGCAAGAATCTTTCATTCACAACATCACAAATAATCCAACGCAAATTACCATCAGTCATGCAACTAACCAAATCGCATTTTAGTTCTGATGCTTGCGACTTATCTTCATCTGTGGCCCTAGTACGACCACTTGCGAAAAAGTATTCGTTCCGTAAACGATAGCAAAATGTATGAAAAATTGAACAGCCCCGCTATCGTTTACGTATCGATAACTTTTTCGCAAGTTCTCGTACTAACCCCACTGTTGTATTAGCTAGAAAGCAATAGAGGAACTTATTACAAGATAACTTACACGGAAGGTAGTCTTAAGATGGTGCCATAGCCCTTGCAAGTCCTGAATACAACAGTCATCAGGCAGATCTTGGCAACGCATTGCTTTTTCCACAGTCCTGTAAAATATGGGAAAGACGTTACTCGCCATCATGCAAATATGTACCTTTCAACTGTTAATAAGCTGGCATTCAGATTCGTGTACTTATTATGCATTTATCACATTGCAATGGTACCATAGGATCTGGGGCTTAGAGTCGTTAATCGCGTGTGGGCGAGCTGATGTTCGCGCGATGGACTCTACATCATATATCATATATTTTAGCGACCCGCTCCGGCTTCGCACGGGTGTAAGTTTTATTATATAAATAAACCTTCCGTAAAAAATTATCTAACTAATGGTGAAAACCACATCAAAATCCATTGCGTGGTTTAGGAAGAGTTAGCAGATATACAGACGGACAGACGCGGAAAGCGACTTTATTTTTTACTATGTAGAAATAGGTATGTGCAAGAAACTCTTAAAGTTCAAATACTGGACCATTCACCAACATGCACTGGGCCAGCATGGTGGATTAGGTTTACCCTCTTTATCTGAGAGGGCTGTATCTCTGCAGTGGGAACATGGTAAGCTTTAGAAATGATAATGATGAGGTATTTATTAAACACTTAGATTTGAAGAGTTTTAAGGTAGACAATACGATTATTAAAATTACACTCACTTCCACATAAATTGCTGCTCAATATCATGGTCCTTGGTCTCTGATATACAAGTGATTAATTTTAATCTCCAACGGTCAGGCCCTGCAAAAGTATTGTTTAAAAAAAAGTTTTAGATAGCATAGTATACGACCCAATACCGAATGAAGAATATGATATATATGATGCGATGTGAATCTAAGGCCCCTTGTTAACGAGACGGCTTTCCGCCGCAGCTACGCATGGTGTTAATCCGTGCCTACGTCCGGTTGTTAGTTATGTATTGGACACTATGAGGGTTTGTTTACGACGCCGGCGTGAACGTGCCTGTGAACAAGCTTAGCCGACACCGGCCCGACGCCGGCCCGGGGAGCACGAAATGCTAGACAGAGAGGGCACTATAGCACGTGATAACGTCAAGCCATGCGCGCGCCATACAAATTCTATAGTAACACACGCTTTGCGAGAAAGGGACTGAGCATCCGCTCTCTATCCCCACCAAAAACTTTAAACGCTTATATCTCAGAGATTTATCAGTCAATATAATTTATTTTTCCAGTATGTGTAATGAATTTAGTTATATCCTACGCTAAGCCTGTTATTTGTAATAATTGTAAGATTAGGGCACAAGCCTGTTATGATGGCATCCTCTTCCCAGTTATCATCCCTGAACCTACCTATTCACACTTTATTTATTAAAATCAGTTCAGACATTTACGCAGTAAGTGGAAGAATGTATACACGCTATACACGCTAACCACCACTACCATAAAATTTGTTTGGCTGTCATAGTGGTCATAGTATGAGTGCCTCATGAGCAGAAGGTCCAGGGTACGATTCCCAGTAGAGCAGATTTGTTTGAATGGCGATTTTAAATATCTGCTCTTTGTTAATACTACCTACTAGTTTAACTAAATACAGGGGTCTCTACTGGCTGCTGGGTCGAAATTCAAAACTGTCACTGGACAAAAAGCTTCTTGTGTAGCCATCATTAAACCAATAGTTACTCATGGATCAAATTACAAATTGAGACTAGAAAAACACCCGAATCAGCTTGCGGGTCAACTAACTATCCCTGAAACCATACGCCGGCTCAAAAAGAGGCGGGACATCTTCGACCAGGATAGTCAGACAAACTGACTGTGCAAAAGAAAGGGCTGGCTTCAATGGGAGCAGCGCCCTCCACGTTAGGAACCCTACGCCTCATCTGCTTATAGTCAAAAGACTGATCGCATGATAAGAACACAAAAAAAATAAAAAAAAGGAATAAGCTTGCCTTTGACCGCTATCTCACCTGACGTTAAGCGATGATGCGGTCTACATTGGAGCACGCTTGCCTAGAAGAAACCGATTCACTCGTGATTTGAAGACACCCAGACTGTAACTATTTTTGCTCTTGGTCTGGGTGTAAGTTATCAGTGTCTCTGTGTGCTCCATGGCACAAGGAAACTAAGTCCACCCTCTTTTTGGCTTTAAAAATTTAAGAGTATATCACCCTTCAGTGAAGATTAAGAAGAAAACCACTCACATGACTCATATTTGTCTAGTGCCGCAGTTTTTCCATAGCGTTTTTCAAACAACTTGTAATACTTCCAGTGCTTGTTCTTTTCCCTCTTAGCTATTTTATAACTCTAGAAAGAAAATTGTTAAGTAATCAATCATACTATGAAAAAAAACAAAAGGCAAACTTTAGGGGCGGGAGGGGGTGATTCTTCCCGGCATTTGCACATTTAAAAAAGTAAAAAAACTTTGTTTTATAGTCTGTGCGGTGTAGCATGGAGCATTTGACAGTTTCACTATGACCGAACTGTCAAATTTGCGACTACATAAATCGCAAGTTAGATATTCAGGGATCGGCTAAAATGTCACAGGCACCATGCTACAACGCACAGACTATAGTGATAATATGAACAAGAGAACTGCAGACAGGAAGCATCCTCTGAAGATGGCGAAACAGTGCCTAATTTTCACACGGCTTTGAATTAGCCAAACATTGAGAAGTATCAAGTTTTTTTTTTGTCATTCTACTAGTTTTACATAATCAAGTACATCTCTGCTAATAGAAAATATGTATATTTTTTAAATATTTGATTGGAGTTGACGGTATGTCCATCACTATGTAAACTACTAATAATCCTGGACATGCCACCAACTAGATATAAAAAAAAACTGTTGATAAACATATGTGTATTAATAACAAAGAAAAATATATTATTTATAACAAAAGAGGGAAAGTTTAAAGTTTTGGTACCCCAAGCAGTGTGAAAATTAGGTGCAGAATTTTTTTTTTAGCATTAGGCCAGCAAGGGGAAGTTTATAACACTATTAAAAACAAATGGCGCTTTGACGTTGCTAAATCTAGTTTCAGAAGGTACAGATATTTTTACAGCCTGGCCTGGCAGAGTTCATAGAAACGGCTCACAAAATTTGTGAAAACTATACTCTCAGTGACATCTATTGTTAACACAAAAATATATATATATATGTAAAATATGTTTTTGATATTTAATTACAATAGTAAAAAAAAAAATATAGTTGTTATAGCATCGCTTTAGTGTATCTGTAATGGTGTTGTAAGTGTTTCTTAATAAATAAATAAAAATAAATGTATAATTTTATTCTTTTGAATGGATAAAACATCACTAAAGGTTGTTCAGTTAGGGTTATTGTTGGCAAATGTAACTGTTACAAGCACCAAAAATGATCACTTGCAGCCTTTGTTTTGGGAATGTGTGCGCTAAAGTTGAATTTTTAACTGTTTTTATTCACCATTTGGATAAGTCAAAATCAGCTAAAAACCGGCCAAGTGCGAGTCGAACTTGCGCACGAACGGTTCCGCACCATTATCTATAAAAACGGCAAAAAATAACGTTTGTTGTATGGGAGCCCCCTGAAATATTTATTTTATTGTTTTTTAGTATTTGTTGTTTAGCGGCAACAGAAATAAATCATCTGTGTAAATTTTAAATGTCTAGATCACTTCTTAGATTATTTATAACCAAAGGATGACTTACATCCCAAGTGTAGGACCACTTTTTCCTGACTTGGCTTAGGGTTAAATCACGTGGGAATCCGTTTTGCATTAAAATTTTGTGGAACTCTCTGAAAATATAAGCAAAGTTCATAATTGGTATCTAGAAACAAACCACTTCATAAATTGCAACGAAGATTGGTATCTAGAAACAAACCACTTCATAAATTGCAACGAAGATTGGTATCTAGAAACAAACCACTTCATAAATTGCATTTGATGACAAGATATTCATGTACATCTAATTATATTAACGAAGTTGGGGCGACCCCTTGTATAGGATGCAACTTGTGTTGATACTTTGGCGCCATCACATCTTCTTGAGACACAAGGTAAGGCTGATGCGGCTTCCAATTCGGCAGAGCAGCACAAGCAGCTCAAATATGCTAATCTAGCCAGGACACAGGCAATCTTTTTCAAAGCAATTTCAACCTTAAGTAGTGACCTTTTAATACAGGTTACAACCTACAGTAAAAAACTGCATCACTCAACAGCACAGAACATGAAACACTCGTGCGACCTTCTTTTGTATTATAATAAACTTTTGTTTAATACTATAGTGACCCGGGGGCTTCACACAGGTGTAAGTTTCATTATATATATAAACCTTCCGTGAACAATTATCTGATGGTAAATAGCGGTTTAGGTGATAGCGTATATACAAACAGACAGACGAGGAAAGTGAATTTATTTTACACTATGTAGAGTAGAGATAGAGAAGATGTAGTAAAAGGATATTGAAATTGCTGTGAAGAAAAGTGCCTACTTCCGCCTTTTGTCCTATGTAACTCATAAGTTATGAGTGTCTGAACTGTCTGGTCTTAAATTACAGTAACTGTATGATACTGAATGCTGAAGCTCTATGTAATAGTTCATTAACTGGGCAACTTTTTAAACTGTGTACTTACAACCACGGGTGTTTCTTACTCCTAAAAAGTTGGTCATTTTCAAAACGAAGTTTCACCATTCGCTTGGTTAGTTCATCCGTAACTGAAAAATTAATTCCATTAGATAGCATTGTGCTAGAAGTCCAATAAAATCTATTCCAAGCTATGAACTGCTGCGTTGTACATTCTAAAGTTTTATTGTAGATGCAGAAGTAGAACCAGCAGATACATACACAGATAACTTTTGTCTTCCATTACGAAGAGTTTTTCAGTATATAGGTTTGGCTTTATAACTAATTGCGAATTTCCATGAAATTTCCAGAATTTACAAAAATATTGTGATTCTGTTGGGTGTCTATAATGTACAACATGATATTTGCCGACACGATATTGTACGGCATAATAATGTACAGCATGATAATTGGTGTAAATGTACATCGAATATCATGCTGTACAATCCATGTCGAACAATACTGGCCGTCAATTATTGGCTCGTGTCTATAAAGTACGGCAAGGAAAGCACAGCCAGTATTGTACAGGCAATAATCCATGTACATGGGAAAAGGCCACGTTTTATCGGGTGGTACATTATTATGCTATATTTTATCATTGCAATACGGGCTGTGTTTTGACGACACGAGCCGAGAATGTACGGCTAATAATGTACAACATGATAAAAGGTGGCATCTCCCGTATTGGCTAATATTGCTGAAATATCTGGGAGGCAATAATGTACGACACAGATAATGTACGGCATGATATTGTACGGCATAATAATTCACAGCATGATAATTGGTGTACATGTACATTGAATATCATGTTGTGCAATATTGTGCCGTGCAATATCATGCTGTACATTATCGGCTCGGCTCAATAATGCACACCTCGATTTTGTACAGCATGATAATTGGTGTACATGTACATCGAATATCATGCTGTGCATTATCGACCACAAGACTAGGTGGAGTGGGGGTGCTCTGTGTCAGCTCTGTGACCCATTTCAAACCTAACCTACTGAAGTCAGGGTGCTCTGAACTGCTCTGTGTGCCAATTCTGTCTCACATTATGCGCGTTTTCATGGTTCATCAATTATCAAGCTGTACATTATCAAGGTGTGCATTATTGAGCTGAGCCGATAATGTACGACATGATATTGCACGGCACGATATTGCACAACATGATATTCAATGTACATATACACCAATTATCATGCTGTGCATTATCATGACGTACATTATCTGTGTCGTACATTATTGAACAACTCAATTTTTAGAAAAGTTTGACTGTCAGTGTCATTGTAAAGTCAAATGTCAAACCAATCGTAACAACACAATTTTTTTAAGCTAAGCGATTTGTCCTACATTTTTCACGTGGTTTCGCAGATTTTCGGCATGTTTTCATGCCGAAATTTTCAATATAATCATAAACAGTGAAATAATTCAACGATAATGCATCGACTTTTATCCGTTAAAAATTTATACCACAGTGGTTTTCACGGTGTAACTATACCTGGGAACAATTCATTGAAAATTAACACCATTCCTGAAATAAAATGTTCTTTTTGTCGAAAAATACTAATAGGCAGACAGCATTCAGGTAAGATTACTCTTCTTATCAATGGTGTTTTGTTTAAATCATCGTAATTTGGGTACTAATATTATACAAATATAAATTAGCCGAATGCGCACTGAGGTTATATATAGTTGCATAACTTCTGTTTTGTTACAGAAAATCTGCTTGCAACGCGACATCAGTCCACCAAAGTTAGCGCGATGAGATCCTTGCGGAAAAAAGCCAAACACAAAAATCACAAGAACTATGGAGAATTACTTGAAGGTAAGTATTTGTTTACATCATTGCATTATCAAAATGTAAACAAACATAACATAGAGGTTAACTTTTCAGTTGGCGAAAAAGCAATGACTGAAACTAAGGTGTCTATAAGTAAACTAAAGGCTGTACATCTCTCAAAACTAGCTTCAAGTACAGTGTCATTGGGTCAGCTACATCAGCTTACCACAAAAAATACAAAGAAAACATCTGCAGCAGTTGACCCTGAACTATTACAAAGCGTCAGAGAAAAACTACTGAAACAATCTGCTCGTCCAATAATAATGAACAAAATGTCACTAGAGGATGATAAATGTGCCCTAGTCTACACAACTCACCAAATAGCCAACATAGAGGACCGGTTCAAAACAAAATTGTATATAGACCAGATAAAAGAAAGTTATTACAATTTTAGAAAAGCTACTCAGTATGACCAGAGGTTGCAGGACTTGCGATATGCTATAAATGAAGGGGTAACACAAGAGTTTGAGAATTTAGGCATTGAGTTTGAAGATGACAGTGTTAACCATCTGCCAAGAAGTCCACATGCAGTATTCAGAGAACTGTTTGTAGAGAACCACCTGGATGGCTATGATCATGAGCTTATGACACACATATCAAATATGCAGTAAGTTTATACTTTTTACTATAGTTTTAAAGACAGTTATTCTTTGTAGTCTTAATAAATAACTGGTAGGTAACAAGCATCTTATTCTTATTTGAGATGGGGGCGATAAGTCCTGCACTGACGTCCTGCTTGAGGTGTATTGTGCATTTCCTCTTACCAGCTGTTACCCGAGCCAACTCCTTGAAATATCGGAGTGAGGCTCTGGCACAGAATACTCTGAGGCGCTGGCATAGTAATAATGAGCCTCTTACACTAATATTATAAATGCGAAAGTATGTCTGTCTGTTTTGCTACATAATCACGGCTAAACGGCTTAACTGATCTCGATAAAATTTTGCGAAGAATGTATCATGAGGAGAAATAGTATGTATCATGAGGATGGACATAGGCTATTTTTTCCTGTAGAAATCGCGGGTACAGCTAGTATTAATATAATTTATGCTTTTTACTAGTAACTTTACGAAAGCTTGTAAATTTTAAACCATTGGACAGATTTTGATCAAATATGGCTAAGAACTACTGCAACTATGATAAATCAATTATAACAAAACTGCATTCAAATAGGTACAGCTGTTATGGAGAAAAATGGTAACAGATATATAAAAACACAAATACTAACACAACCTCTTAGCTAATTACATAAACCTTCTCTGTTCCATAGTCGGTAAAAATGGGTGAAACATAAAAAAAAATACCTGAATAAACCCATAAATTAATTCACTATTCTCTGTCCAAGCACTCATTTCCTCTGACAGTTGCATTGTAAAAAGCTAAATGAAATTATTTTTTTAAAATATTTTATTTAATTACGATATAATTATTGGATACAGTCTTACGTTCAAAAATGTAGCGAAAGAGAATGGAATTTCTGGTTTTCAGCTTTTTCAATATTATTGCAGCTATCAAAGCAAATAAATGCTTGGGCTGAGTTTAAGAATATACCTGGTCTCAAAAAAAAATATTGTTATTGGTCCACATTTGACCACTCATGCCTAATAGTACTTAACAATGTGGTCTGATGGAGCATGCATACCCAGAAAGTACCTTCACTCTGACATTAAAAAGACCCAGATTACATTTGGAATGCATTGTATAAATACACCAGCCAAGTGCGAGTGGGGCTCGCCCATTGAGGGTTCTGTACCACCACAAAATGCAATCATTATCAATAAAAAAACGACTTCAAAATTAGTAAAATGTGTCATTTGGATCCGGCGAAAGAAATGATGTCATCCAAGTAACGAAATTACTGGTTAATCCGCCGTAATATTACATATTCTGTGACAGTTTCAATAGGCTATCTATTTAGGTTCCAAAGATACAGCCGTTCAAATGTAGGACAGACAGCTTAGGCTCAGTAATAGGGTTCCGTTTTTACCCTTTAGTACGGAACCCTAAAAAAAGAATGACGACTAAGTAACACCCACTTATTTTATTTCAGAAGCCAAGGAATGGCCCATCCTGCCATAGAAGACATATTTGATGACACAGCATTGCATGGAGAAATCGCCGAGACCAAAGAGGACCTAGAATTTGACCATATTGACCAGGAAGCTCAAGCCAAAGGATTGAAAATCAAAAAGGCGTAAGTAAATAATAATTTTTACAGGGTCACACGGAAAAGGTGTACTATGCCGGAAGGATCACGTTGTACTCATAATTATGAACAACTTTTACTTTAGAATCAACCCTGAAATCGAGAAAAAGCTGCCCCGAAGAAATGGACTGCCAAAGCAGGCACGAAAAATCGACACCGCTTTATGGTTGACATTCCGAAAACCCGTACGAAGCGCTTTGATTCCACTTTTATTATGCGAACTGCTAGTATGTGGAATGCCTGCCTGAATGGGTGTTCCCCGATAGCTACAATCTGGGTGTCTTCAAGTCAAGAGTGAATCGGTTTCTTCTAGGCTAGCGTTATCCATCGTAGGCCGCATCATCGTTTAACATCAGGCGAGTTGGCGGCCAAGCGCAAGCCTATTTAGCAATAAAAAAAACAAAAAAAAAACAATTCACGCTCAATGTATGAAACGGCGGGTATATTTTTTATTATTTCAGGGTTGGTCATTCAAAGTTGTTCATAATGATGAACACATTGAGCGCATTTCGCCTCACTGGACCCTATCCCTGTAAATGGGAAAGTTCACATCTGTTTGTTAACATTGTTCTTATGAATTTTGTCAATGTCAACAAACATGTGAAACATTCTTTTGAATGTTGTTTGCATGAATGGCTGAACCAATCCACACCAATCCACAATTAAAAATTTGGAATTTAAAAAGTACAGCTAAATTTCTACAAGATTGGTTCAGCCATATAATAAAAGTGCAAATTCTGTTATTGGTGTGATAGCTACAAAATATAAAACACCCAGCAATAGAAGAAATATAAGTTTTATAGGAATTTTTTTTTCAACCACCTTCCTACCATCTTTTGAAATAGTTTTTCATTCAACCAACAGAAAACAATTAATAAAACGAAAGAAGAAGGCAAAACGCGAGAAACGTCGCGCGGCGCGCGAGTCCAACATGAAGCACGATATAAAGGAGTTGGAGCGGCGCGGCAAGCAGGACGCCCTACACAAACTGCTGGAAGCACATCTACAGCTGCTGTGTTCACTCAACATGATCCATGAGGTAAGGCTATGCAGTACGCACGCACTGAGTGGCTAGTCGTAACCATAACGTACGGTGAGAAACCGTCGTGGTTTGCGTTTGCGGCTTGTTCAACCCATTTCCAAGACGGACTCCGAAGAAGTTGCAGCAATTTATTATATTTACAAGCGTTATCTGCAGAGAAAGAAACAGAAAAAGGTGTGCATCCTTATTTCAAATTTCTGCTTACCACTGGTTCTCGTACGATTACCGAAGTTAAGCAACGGCGGGCGCGGTCGGTACTTGGATGGGTGACCACGTAAGCGTTGATGGGATGTTGTCTTTTTGCACTACTTTTTTGTAATTTAGTAGCTTACAAGTTATGTGGTGTTAAGGAACCCTCAGTGCGCGAGCCTGACTCGCATTTAGTCGCTTTTATTTGTATCCATAGCTTGACATATCAACAGGTTATCTCTGACATGATAATCTGAATTGGACAAAATGATCAATTGATAATGATCATAATTATATGACAGATAGTGTGACCCAAATATTATTTTGGTAATGTTAAGATAAAAATAATATATATTATGCTTTAAATTTTGAGTTTCTTTTCAGGGTCGCAGAATAATACTTTATTACAAACAGAAGAGCAGCAAAGTACCAGATCATCCTAAAGTAACTGAAATTAAAGTATTCAATACATTGCTGCATGGATATGCTGGGTTGGTGAGTTCTTATTTTTTTATATATTTGCATAGATATTTTCCGGTATTGATGCAGTAAGCAGTGTACTAACTACAAACTAGCAGAAATATGCCTCAATTGAGAAACACTTTTTTCTATTCCTGGAAAATGATGTGATCTTGTTGACGACTGTTTTTGTAGTTATCTACCTTTATGTCATCAAGTTATGGTTCACAATATCTTTAAAAAAAAAAACAGCTAATATAAAAAATAATACCACCATGCTTTTTTTCTAGGGCTTACTAGACAACACAAAGGAAATCCTATCGTCTATGATAGAAGACGGCATCGAGCCAAACGCACAAAGTTTTGCAGCGACTTTCGAATGCATTGAGAGGAGCAGCTCACAGAATAGCCTTACTCTGTTGAAACATTACTATCAAATTATGCAACAGAAGGTAAGATATTTAGATTTTGTCTGTGCAGAAATTCGGAGTGTGTTAGCAAATCACTATGACACCTAAAGATGCTTTTACTGCGAATATTTACCAGCGGGAAAAATAGATTTCTCTCTATCTCCCTCTATGTGGCAGCTTTACCATTTAAATTGGCCAATATATTTGAGTTTAAAATTTTGGTGGGGATTGAGAGGGGATGCTCTGTCCTTTTCTAGCACAGCGTGTTTTAATATAGCATTTGTATGGCTCGTGCATTGCTTGACTTTAACTTGCTATAGCGCGCTCTCTATCTAGCATAAAATTTAAATATTTATAATTTTTTTTATTTTGTTTTCGTTGATGGGCTCTCTATTTGTGATCAATGTTTTTATGAGGTATAGTAAAAAAATACATGCCTATTATGCAGCATTTGTATATCACTGATTTTTTTATTTTCTCCAGAACATAACCCTCAATGACTTGCTAGACAAGTCAAAGTTCCAATATGACCAACGTGAGGTCGTCCTCAAAGCCATCCGTCGATTAGAACCTTCTTTCGAACCCCACTACACTCCTCCAGTATTAGACTACAGCTGCCCTTTGCTGAACCATCTAAATGACGAAAGAAATAAGCAAGGGTTGAAGAATTCTCCTGCCGAAGGACTAGTCAGCTTAGAAGAGATTTTAGCAATGGGGCAGAAACAACTTGAAGTGGAAATAAAAGGAGAGATTGAAGTTAAAAATATTGACAACAGGGATGAGCATTCGGAGTCGGTGAAGTTTTGTGTAAGTATTGAGTTTTAATTATCCGGTACACACTGTTAATTAACTGTGTAATTCATAGATACACTATACATTAGAATTAAGGCGGAAGATGCAACTAATTTTACACTACTGCTTCACAATAAAATTAACAACCCGAATGTGGTGAGCGAGCTGCGTCTGCTGGTGCCAGGCGAGTACATGCGTGGCTGTGACGCCGAGCTAGGGCCGCGCCGCATCCGTCGTCTACTGGAGCCGCCTCCAGGGCTGCACACTGTACGCGCTTATAATGCGCCCACACCGAAATTCATACAACTTATGAATAGCATACTCTCTCAGCAACCTGATCTGGATATATTTTTTGACAAGATGGGTAAATTCAGGTCTATTGTCCTTGCCCATTTAAGCTGCAGCATGTAATGGTTTGGATTTTCTGTTAATTATATGTCAATTTGAAATAAAGAATATATGTTCCATTAGGAACCATGAAATTTTCAGCATTAAAAGTATCCAATGTCACTCTGTCATAAACAGCTACACGAGTTTGCAAGTTGAAGTGGCAATAGGCAGGCCACTTCGCTCGAAGAATTTATAACGGATAGGGAAGAAAGGTTCCTCAGTGAAGACCTCGAACCGGAAGACGCAGCGTAGGTAGGCTTCAC
This sequence comes from Agriopis leucophaearia, assembly GCA_949125355.1. Classification (NCBI taxonomy): domain Eukaryota; kingdom Metazoa; phylum Arthropoda; class Insecta; order Lepidoptera; family Geometridae; genus Agriopis; species Agriopis leucophaearia. The sequence goes on along the minus strand of OX421276.1, from coordinate 4,478,310 downwards.
ACTAGATGGACCGACATCGTGAGAGTCGCGGACATTCAGTGGATGCAGATGGCAGGCTGTCGTTCAGTGTGGAGTTCTAAGGGGGAGTTTATGTTCAGCAGTGAACGTCTTCTGGCTGATGATGATGACGATGATGAATGTCACTGTCAAACTCTTCAACCATCTTTGCAAAAATCATATAGATCCATTGCTATGTTGTGCCTGAAGACTAACAAATAAACACACTGTCTCATTTATTATATTAGTAGGATTATGTAACAATAGTTTGTTCACTATCGGATGATCGGTTACAGCTGCTGTAAATTACAAAAAGTTGAAACAAATCATCCTGTTTAATTTTTAACCCCCGACACAAAAAGAGGGTGTTATAAGTTTAACATGTGTATTTATGTGTGTGTCTGTGGCATTGTAGCTACCAAACGGGTGAACCGATTTTGACCGAGAGCGTTCTTAGCTATGATTCAAGAAAATCTGTTGACCATTATCAGGTCTTTTATAGGGATTAAAAAAAAAAAACAATATTTTGTTGACATATTTACATTGCAAACTTCTGAGAAATCAATAATGAGTAACTAAAAACTGAAAAAGAACTTATAAGATCTAACAGGATATCCAAAAAATATTTATTGTGGATATTCTGTAAGAGTCGTAACAGACATGTCAACTTGGCAGACGAACCGGCGCCGTCTGACCAACGTAAAGGAAAGATAAATTTTCATAACAAGACCAACGGGAGAGAAAGAGAAAATTTTCTCTCCCGTTGCTCAGACGGCGGTTCGCCAGCCAAGTTGACCTGTCTGTTACGGCTCTGAGATAAGATCATAATTTTTCTTTTATGCATCCCACAGAGACAAAAGCTTCATGAGACGGAAAGCGAATGGCGCGGCGTAATCCGAGGCGCATTCATAAGAAACCTCGGGACTCTGAAATCACAGAGCTTGGCCTCGCATTCTGCTATTACCTTATACCCGTACCTTAAAGTTTTAGATGTAAGTATTTTTGGTGCAAATCTGTTAAGCCGTTTTGAAGCTGGTGTGGGTTTAAACATTCATACAAATGATATTGGGCCCCCTGAATCTACCAATTTTTTAACCAACCGTGGGGACCTTAAGCTTTGGTGAGGGTGAAATTTAATACTAAAGATTTAAAGATTAGGCTTCTGTAAAAAAAAAGTCTTATGTTACATCCCATGTTATTAAATCTACAAGTCTTAATCTTTCTTATTTATAATCTATACAAAAGCGAAATACCACTCAGTATTCACGAAATCTTGAAAACTACTAGACCTCCGCTATTTGGCAGATTCCTTATGTGGTGTAGATGTCAGCTAAGAAAGGATATTTTATAAACCCTTGAGTGGCCTGGTTACGCGCGTTTGCGCGCGCGCCGGTTCTCTCCCTGCCTATGGTTTCTGCTCCGTTGTCAGTATCAACGGAAAAATAACGGTACCATTCAAGGGGTTCAGTGACAAATTAAAGGGGTTGAAAGTATATAATAAAGTATGCGTACGTCGTTGGCAACAGCTAGTATTAGTATAAAGTGTCGTTTCATTTCAGGTGGACCAATTTGTAGATTTAATAATGGGTGAACTCAGCAAACTTGTAGATGGGAGTGAAACATACAGTCCGACGCTCAAACTGCTGCAAAGAGACCTAGGAACACAGGTTTATCACAAGTAAGTCCAGTATAGTGTACTGCAAAACACAACATTTAGCCAAGTAGCAAGTTAATAGTTTTTTGACCAGGAGAGGCTACTTGACATAATTATCAATATAAAAAAAACCGACATCATCAGAACTGGACCTAATTGAAATGGGACCAGAAGCACCAGCTTTCAAATAAAAAAATAATCATCAAAATCGGTTCACCCGGTCAAATTGATAACCTCCTTCTTTTTGGAAGTCTGTTAAAAATAACTAGCTAAGGGCTGATTTTTCAATCAGCAGTGAAACGGTCAGATATTAATTGATCTGTCCAATAAATTTACAGGTTTTACTCCTAAGATAACCTGATATGTGCAAATATGCAAAATCGTTAAGCCTATTTTGATTTATTTTTTCAAAATATTTTTTTGCTTTAAGCATTTGCTCTGAGAGTTTTACGAAAAATACTTTTGTAAGTAATGAGTTAATATAATAGACTTAAAAAAAAAGTATTTTCAAATTCATTCGTAATATTCAAAACAAAATACTCATCTATTTGTTACCAAAATTGAATTTTCTATGGATCTTTCTATTTGATAGAATCAAAACGCCAAAAATCCAAAGCCAAATAATGTATTATTTTGGTAACCATTTTTTTTTACAGATACCAAATCGAGCAATATCGCCGAAACGGCGTTCTAGATAAAATCAAAACACTATATGCACAGTACTGTGAATGGTATACGAAACGTGACGGTCACTCGATGAATGGTCGCCAGGCGTGGCAAGCGTTACAACACCAAAATACCACTGGACCCAGTCTGGTTAGTACCCTATCTCTATAACTCTCCATACATGAGATATATCTGCACTGCTCTCTCAATACTGGAAGTGATATACGAAATGTCACAGCGCGGCGTAGATTATACGCCACTCGTAACATATATTACACCATAGTATCATTGGACCCCGTCTGGTTAGTTCCCTCTCTCTTACTCTCCATACATGAGATATATCTACACTGCTCTCTCAATACTGGAAGTGATATACGAAATGTCACAGCGCGGCGCGGATTATACCCAGTCCCCAGAACCCAGTCTGGTTAGTACTCTATCTTTTACTCTCCATTCATGAGATATATCTGCACTGTTCGCAAGATTGTCTACAGGAAAACGAGACTATGTTACTGCACTGCAACGCCACAGAATGTGTACGATAAGTTAGGGACTCCTCTAAGGAGCTGTGGAGTTTCTTCCAGGCTTGGAGTTTACAACTCTCCAATAACACAACACTACGAAGTAGGGATGGAAAAGTTATGTCAGCGACCCAAAGCCATGCTCCGTTATTTTAAGGAGCTCAGTACATTTGTGTATGATGCAGGCTTACTCTCGAACACAATTCCGATCGATCGGTATTTGAATTATGATTTTTCGTACTCTTGAACACTCTTGAATGCCATCCTAACGCCAAATTAATTCAATATTGTGCGGATATTATATTAACTAATTGGGATTGGCATTGAAATTGTTCAATAGGCGGAATTGTTATCGAGGCTGTCGTGTTAATGTTTTTATGTATCCGAGGGTACATTTAACAATATAAAAACATAAACACGACACCTCCAGTGATTTGTCAATATTGTGTAAACATTGCATTGAAATTGACATTGGATAAGAATTAGTACTGATATCAAGAGTAAGCCTCTGTACTGTGTAATGCACAGTATAACTCAAAGTGGACGTAAGTGTAGGACTCGTCACATCCACTTTGAATTGTAATTATAATTAAAAACGTTCGCACACTAAAGCTATTACAAATTTGCGAGTAATACAGTCATCTGCGTTCCTTGTAGATTGTTTCTGATAACGCAAAATGAAAGTACATATATATAGTGATACGAGTCTAGCAGCAAATTTAACTATTTCGTGTTTTGTAGGACATAGAAGAAGCGCCGTGGCCGATGGAAATGCGTCAGAACGTCGGCAAGTTTCTTTACAACATCATCATCAATGACGTCAAGATTGACGTAAACATGTTCAAGACAAAAGCAAAAGTGTTAGTAGCATTTACGTTATTATCTATACGTTTGCCATCAACTCGTCTAATGTTAAGTGATGATGCGGTATACGATGGAGCACGCTTGCCCAGAAGAAACCGATTCATTCGTGTTTTCCCAGATTGTAACTATCGGGGAACACCCATTCAGGCAGCGCATTCCTCAGACTAACAGTTCGCAGCATAAAAGTGGAATCAAAGCGCTTCGAACGGGTTTTCGGAATATCAACCATAAAGTGGTGACGATTTTTTGTGCCTACCCTGGCAGTCCGATGGAAATAAATAAATCTACACTAATATTATAACGAGGAAAGATTTGTACCTATTTTTGTATGTTTGTATATTTGTAATGAATAGGCTCCGAAACTACTGAACCGATTTGAAAAATTCTTTCACTGTTGGGAAGCTACACTATCCCCGGGTGACATAGGCTATATTATATTTTGTAGCGAGGCCGAAGGCCGAGCTTACACTCGTGCGAAGCCGGGGCGGACGGCTAGTAATTAATAAAAAAATATTTTTTTTTTTAAACAAGCTTATAGGCGTCTGCTCATCTAAGACCGAAGTGCTTGGGAAGACAAATTCTACGGACCCAAACAGGGCGAGGTAACGTCGTTTCGTTTAGGAGTTCCTATGGCCACCTTCTGTCTCCATTATCAGACCAGCTTAACCTGGTACATTAAAATTGCATTGTCACCCAACTTACATAAGTTTTCAGTTCAATTGGTTGAGGACAACTGGTCTAAAACTCAGTTGCAAGATTTGTCCCACACATACATACCTACATACATACATACTAACAGGGCAAGTTAAATAAAAGCTTGTAAAATTAGCAAGATGTAATTATAGATAATGCAGGTCCGATGCACACTCTCCGAATAAAGTGTGTATTCAACTTGCAGTAAGAAACTGCCAGCTGTATACAAGGTGCACCGTCCGTGGGGCCGGCTGGTGCGGCTGGAGCTGAAGCCGCACCCGGTGCTGGCGAGGCTGTGGGGCGGCGCCGCCACGCCCTCGCTGCGCATGCGTGCCGCGCTCGCGCCCACCGCCGCACCGCCCGCGCCCTGGCTAGCGCCCTCACACGGCGCTTATCTACTCACACCCACCTCGCTCATCAGGTAAACTTACAAAGTAACTGGGACCAGACACGTGTTTGATTTGTTAAAAAAGTCAAGCTTATACCAGGCCCGGCGCACTCCGCGCTTTAGGTATGAAGCTACAAGTAGTCGTCTTGTCGGACTTGCCGTGCCCGCTACAGCGCGATAGACAGAGATAACGGGACAAGAGTTACACGATAGACAGAGAGTCAACATCTAAGTTAATATAGCTGTAGGTAGTTAGCGCTCGCACGTCCTGAATTGCTCTATATTGTGTAGTAGCAAGATTCGCTACTTATTTAAAAGATTTTGCGGAGTGAATCTTCTGTACTTGTACTATTATTTATTATGTGCTTATGCTCCGTAAAATATCGCGTGCGTCCTGGGACAGCTGTTATCGAAATCTCGCTCATAAAGTTCCGTATTTATAACATTAATAAAAATGTATGCAAAACAATGTCATACTTTATTAGCCGGTTTAATTGTCACGTTGCTGGCGTCATGTTACTTACTTGGATGATAATATTTTCATCCAAGTTACAAAAATTTAAGTAAGTGAAATCTAAGTTTTGATTTACAAGCCAAACCATTGAACAAATTTTGATGATTTGATGATTGGTCTCATAGAAATTTCCTTTCAATAAAAAAACCCAAATTGATTCACAAATGACGGAGTTCTGAGGTAATAAACATAAAAAAAACGTATTGAGATTCCCCTCCTCTTTTGAAGTCGGTTAAAAGCAATAAAAAAAGTCTGACTCGTATCTTTTCCCTAGAATGCCCCTTTACGTGGTGAACCAATGGAAGCGCCTGGAAGACTCGCCCCCGGAGCAGCTGTACCCAGTTCTGGATAGCCTCAACCAGCTCGGGGAGGTGCCGTGGCGTATTAACAAGCCCATACTGGACTTGCAGCTAGAGATATTCAGGTATACTATCGCATAGAACAGGCGTTAGCCTGTTATGTTAAGATATATGCTGGCCTCGCCTTGGCCCACATTTTCACGTTTGTCCATAGAAGCTTATGTTGGTGGCTGCTGCAGTAATGTACCATACTTGTTCCAGATCGGGTGGTAATAAGAAGCTGGAAATCCCGCCTCCATCGTCAGCTCTCGACCAGTCCCAGTTCGACGAGCAGTCAAACAAGGCAGGCGCGTTCAAGCGGCGCATCGCGATCAACCGCGCGAGAGCCGAGATGCACTCGCTCTGGTGCGATATGCTGTACAAGCTCTCCCTCGCTAATCACTTCAGGTACACACTAAAGCTACAAACATAATAATGTCACAGGTACAGACCGGCCGCTGAGAGAATGCGTCTGACAGCTGCAATAACACTGTAAAAATACAAAGAAATATATTTTATTTTAATATTTTACTGTAGTATATTGGCTACCAGCTACAAACTTACGTTCATCAGAATTTACTATTTAACCGACTTCTAAAAAGGAGGAGGTTCACAATTCGACAGTTTATTTTTTATGTTTGTTACGTCAGAACTTTCAAATTTTAAAGCTGGTGCTTCCCGTGTGGTCCCATTTCAATTTGGTCCAGTTCTGTCATTTTCATAAAGTCGTTTTTTTTATTGATAATTATTTCGTTTAGCTATTTACAAAGTGATAGCAACTGTTAGACGTGTTTATTCAGCGGTCGCCATATAGGTGGGTTATAAGACCTTGGGATATTAGCTCTGCTCATATCCTCTTGAACATTTTCACTCTCTTCGATATTTTATACTAATCTTTATTTCTTTAACGTCATTGATGTATCTATACATATAATAAAAAAGTTGAGATAAAAAAAAAATTTAATTTGGAGATATCAAAAAAATATCACATACGGTCTTAAAATAAGCAGATGATTACGTTAAGACAGTTTTTAGAATTGTTGTCTGTTTGTTTATCCACGCACATCTCCTAAACCGTTGGACGGATTTAAATGCGGTTTTCACGAATATGCTTAGCTATGACCAGATTAAAGTTATGAGTGCGTCACTGATTAATAGCTGTACATGATAATGTAAAGAACATCCAACGATTTGCGCAAACACTATGCCATTTTACAATAATTACCCGGCCTAGCTACAAGGCCCGAAAAAACTGTTTGAAATTTGAATTTCCTGCCAAACGTGAAACGTACCACCTTAAAAGCTTGTTTGCTGTTACTTTTTGCTCAAGCAATTTGCGCGAAAGTTGTAACAGAATATTTTGTGGTATCATCAGGGATTCAATATTCTGGTTGCCGCACAACATGGATTTCCGTGGGCGCGTTTACGCGTGTCCACCGCACGTGTCCGTATTGGGAGCGGACACGCAGCGAGCGCTACTTACCTTCGCAAAGAAGGAACCACTGGGACCGCGGGGCCTGAGGTGGCTCAAACTACATGCTGTCAACCTGACTGGGACACTCAAGAAAAGCACAGTTGATGAGAGGTGAGACAAAGACATCGTGAGACTTGTGGATAGGGAGTCGGACACACGACGTGAGCTATTAGGACTGAGCGGGTTGCGAAGGTGATGACAGTGATGACATATGGTACTGAGACGTGGTTCTTATTTGTTGGCCTTTTGGAAAAACTCAGTCACACAACGAGCAATGGAGAGGGCTATGCTTGGAGTTTCTTTGCACGATAGAATCCGGAACGTGGATAATCGACAAAAAACCAGAGTCACCGACATAGCTATTAAAATATGCAGGTTGAAGTGAGCTGACAACCGATGGGAAAGAAAGGTTCTTGAGTGGAGACCTCGAACCGGAAGACGCATGCAGGATGTCGTTCAGTCTGGCGGTTAAAGGGGGAAGCCTATATTCAGCAGTGGACGTCTTCTGACTGTTGAGGGGTTGCGAATGTTGGCCTACATGCTGTCAACTTGACTTGAACGCTCAAGAAAAGCACTGTTGAAGAGATGTGTGTGAACACTCAGAACTATCAGTGTCGTTAAACAAGTTTAGGTCACAGCTTCAATGATATTATTTTGTGCACGTTACTACGATTCGTCCAACTGTATATGCATAAATAGACATACAAACCTAACCCCGCGCGGGGCGAGCGGGAAGTAATTTATCGTCGACACGACCAAAAACAGCAAAAGAGCTGCCAAGAGCAAGCCTATTATTCAATAAAAAATTGCCTCCTTTTGGTTGAACACGTTGAACGTACTGTGATCCCCAAGCCGCCTGCCAAGCGTGGGGATTATGGCAACATCCCTCTAATAGGGAGGCCTTTGTTCAGCAGTGGATGTGGCTGATGTGATGATGTAATGTGTGGGTTGAATCTATAGTATTAAATAACCTTGGTCAGGGGAGAGTATTGGTGCGTGCAAGACTCAGAGCTTACCAGCGATCAGAATTTTCAACTACAATCCTTAATCTAGGTTAACTTTTTGCCACCTATGTCTATGAAAAACAAATAAATAAATAACTTATTGAACTGTCCATTCCTAGTGTTCCAATGATGACCTGTTTCTGTAGTGTTAGTGTTAGCATGTATTTTGTTCAATTAGTAAAGGCACTTGCCTTAAAAAGAAAATTAAAAAAATGTTCCTACTCAATACTGCAATGTTGTAATGAGAGTAGATATCTGCCTACAAACTGGTACGCAGTTTGGCAGAGTTTTATATACATAGTATGTATTTTATACACTGAGATAAATAATAAAAAAAAAAAAACTAGACATAATATTTGGATTTCATTCAAATTAACAAAAATGTTAGTGTCTGGAACTGGCTGGCACCGTACTAGTAATTAAACTGTGCTACAGGCACCAGAGCCTTCTACTTGACCACTATTAATTTTAACAAAGTTTTCCGTATAAACAACAAAAACATTGGATTTTTTTCCGTTGAACAATCAAGATTACCTACAAATTTCCTAATTATTTATCCTTCCCACAGGTTAGCTTACGCGGAAAGTATAATGGATAAGATCCTGGATTCTGCTGATAACCCTCTAACTGGGGAAGGATGGTGGGCACAGTCTGAAGAGCCGTGGCAGACGCTGGCTTGCTGTATGGAGATCGCTAACGCTGTCCGCTCGCCTAACCCTGAGGGTAAGAAATATTTAGTGCAGCTTGTATTGTGAGAGATCTGGGATTTGTATTGGGGATCGGGAAGCCCTTACCTAAAAGTGAGACAGTTTAAAAAGTATTTCTAGTGTTTATATATATATTAAATTAATGTTAAAAATGTGTTTCGGTCATTTTGCGAAGATAATATTTATCTCCGCGTCTCCTTCCATACAAGGGACCATTCAACATATTACGTAAGCAACCAAAAGCTCTGGATGGATTTGGATGAAATTTGGAATATACATTGCTTATGTCCAGGAATAACACATAGACTACTTTTCATCATCGTCATCATCACCGATTTTTTTCATCACGCGGGTGAAACCGCGGGGCGCAGCTAGTAAACAAATAATAATGATGTTTTGTGTTGTTGCAGAGTACATGTGCGGATTCCCCATTCATCAAGATGGATCGTGTAACGGGTTGCAGCACTATGCGGCGTTGGGCGGAGACGCGGCCGGCGCCGCCGCCGTCAACCTCGCGCCTCTGGATCGACCGCAAGACGTTTACAGTGCTGTCGCTGCGCTGGTACGTCTCACAAACGATGCTTCATTGGCATTATCGTTATCAGCCTAGCGTGTTCCTACTGCTGGGACACAGACCTTCTCTGGGCCCTAATCCACTGTGCTGGGCCAGTGTATGTTGGTGAATGTCATTATGTCTTTAAACTGTTGGGGTTCTTAGGATGCCTAAGACACATAAAATAATAATCATAAATCATTAATTTGGCGAAAGAGTTACAAAAGCAATGGAATAATAAATTGGATTACTAAACTAAGCTGCAGCTTGTGCTTCAGAGATCCGCGCGTGTGTGTGTGTATGTGTATCATCTTTGTGATACCTTTGTAATGAAGCAGACGACTTCGGCTGCGCCTACCACCAGGCCAGACCTACCTAACCGGAAGCACGTCTGCCACACCCAGTTACTAGGAGGGAGAGGGGCAGAGGACTGCCTATCCTAAATATGATTATAAAAACACAATTCACACAGTCGACAAGTTTAATAAATCTAGAGTTCCTATTACACGAGCGCACTTGGAGTTTTAGTTCACTCACATCAGAGATAAGGCATGAAATTTAAAAAAAGGATAAAGAACACTTCCCAAGCACAGGTGCGAGTTGCAAGCAACACGAGCAACCTTGACGATGGACCCCTCAGGGGTCAATGAGCGTAGAAGAAGACTCGTTCCTGGAGCAAGACTTCTTCGAGTATATCTGTCGACTTCTTCAAGTATTCAAGTCCGACTTCTTCAAGTAAAAAGATCTAAGAAGAACCTTTCAAGGTTTTTTATCAAGTTATCAGCACGACCGCTCCGTTCGAGAGCCTCCAATCTAATCCTCGTCTCGGTGTTCTTTTTTTGTTTCATTCTTTCCAATTTTAAAATTATGGAAATATTACAAGTCATAGTAGTGGTCTGTAAAAGTAAAAAGGTTTAAATGTAAATTAAAATAAGGTTGAATGAGATATGAGAATGATGATGAGAAAAGATATACTACAGTGTCCTCGTATGAGTCTGGGTTTAACAATCAACTCATTGCAATACCTGCCATTATAGTTCATCGTCATCATCACGCCAGCCTATCATGTTCTGTTGGAACACAGACTTTCTCTCAGAGAGAGAGGGTAGGCCCTAATCCACCATGCTGACCTAATACGTTACTTACGGCTATTTACAATTTTCCCAGGTGGAAGAGATGCGAGCGCGCGACGCGGCGGCGGGCGTGCAGGCGGCGCAGGTGCTCGAAGGCTTCGTGCGGAGGAAGGTCATCAAACAGACCGTGATGACTACTGTGTACGGAGTCACACGGTTCGGGGCCAGGCTGCAGATCGCTAAGCAGCTGAAAGGTAGACTTTTCATACATATCTTCTTTTTTATTATGGAACTAGTGCTGATGCCCGCGACTTCGTACGCTTAGATTTTCATTTAAACTTCCATTTTTTCTCACTTAATCCGGCCCTTGCGCAAAATTACATAGCCTTATACTTCAATCTGGTCATAGCTAAGCATATTCGTGAAAACCGCATTTAAATCCGCTAATGCCTGATTTAATCAACTACACTCTCACATTTACATGACCCAAAACTTAAACCACTGGACGGATTTAAATGCGGTTTTCACGAATATGCTTAGCTATGACCATTCATAGTAATCTATGCGGAAATCTTGTAGTGGTAGGACTCTTTTGCAGGGGTCCGCCTTGGGAAGTACCACACCTTTGCCAGTTATTCAACCGCCAAGCAGTAGTGTGCAAACACTACTGTGTTCTTGATTGAAGAGCAATGTTTCCAGCGAAATTACAGGGCAGACAGAGATTTGACATCTTATATCTCGGTGTGACGAGCGCAGTGCATTGCCATCCAGGGTTTTGAGCTGTTGAAGTTCAAAATTCTGAGTGGCGTTGAGCTGTTATGGGCAAGCGTGAAGAGCCATCAGGCGAGCGACTTCGCTCGTCTCGTCACTCAGTATCATAAAAAAAAACAACAACATCAAAACATAAAAAAAAGAAGTGAGAATTTTCTCTTTTTTGTAAAAATTTTACATATCAAAGTTTTTTATTTTTTTAAGTATTGAATATTTTATTTCACGTCCGGCTAAATTAGCATCATTAACAAATATCTATCGAGTAAAATTTATCCCAAATTTCTTATTATACTTGAAGTGGAATTACCCTAGAAATTCATCAGAAAAACAGTTTTTTTTCTATGCGTGTGTGTTTAACATTAACTAATGTATATGTAATTCTTCCTCGCAGATATCGACGAGTTTCCCAAAGAGCAAGTGTGGGCATGCTCGCAGTATTTAACTACGAAGACGTTCGACAGTTTACGAGAGATGTTCACTTCCACCAAACTCATACAAGATTGGTTCACGGACTGTGCCAAGTGAGTACAAATGTCCGCAGAAGTCCTTCTTTTTAAACTTTTTGTAAGATTATTACTACTAATACTATTACTACTATTACTTACTATTATACTTTTTTTTTTTTTTACTATTACTTATTTCACTTCATGTATTTCTCTTCACGGGTAGTCCGGACATTTGGTAGGCATTGCTGAATTGCTTGTGGCTCATTTTTTTCAAGTACCAAATATATTGAGATGGAATATTCTAATCACCCTGATTGATATTTAGCTCTATGTAATGGGCTCGGAGTTTGTAACGAACTCTGCTGTGATTGTTTCAGGTTGATCTCAGGCGTGTGCGGTGAGAGTGTAGAGTGGGTGACTCCGCTGGGACTGCCAGTGGTGCAGCCCTACTACCGTCGCGCGCCGCCCTCGCAGGCCACCTACCGCGCACCCATCGACCAACACCAGTCAGTACTACATATACTTTTTACAATAACCTCAGTAGGAGTTCAGACCCTTCCGGTCCAGAAAGTGAAACTCCCATGATATTGAAATCGCCTAATGTTCATTTCAGAAAATATTCCGACTGCTGAGCAAAGGTTCTCCCCATGGGGGAAGCCTTTGCTCAGCAGTGGGACAGTATAGGTTAAGAAAAAAAGTATGTATTGAAATTGGCAAAATGAAAGCTTGTAAAAATTTGGCTTCGTGAAAAACCAAAAAAAAAGAAACAGTTTTCAAAAAGTTACTCGTGTACTACGTGTATGTACCTATTTGCAATTTTCTTGTTCCGTATAATTATTAAAATGTAATTACGTCCTTAATTAATAATATGAAGTAATGATGATATTAAGTTAATTATTAATCTGTATTTGACATTATGTCATCATCATCATCATCAGCCAGAAGACGTCCACTGCTGAACATAGGCCCACCCCTTTAACCTCCACACTGAACGACATCCTGCCATCTGCATCCACTGGATGCCCCCGACTCTCACAATGTCGTCGGTCCATCTAGTGGGAGGCCTACCTACGCTGCGTCTTCCGGTTCGCGGTCTTCACTCAAGAACCTTTCTTCCCCATCGGTTATCAGTTCTTAGAGCGATGTGGCCTGCCCATTGCCACTTCAACTTGCAGATTTTATTAGCTATGTCGGTGACCCTGGTTCTTTGACGAATATCTATGTTCCGAATTTTATCGCGTAAAGAAATTACGAGCATAGCTCTCTCCATTGCCCGTTGTGTGACTCTATTTATATATATTATTATTATTTATAATAGTAATAATATATTAGAGTATTTATTAGAATATTTTATTATTAGCCCGAGTATTTCCAAAAGACCAACAGGTAAAGACCACGTCTCAGTACCATATGTCATCACTGGCAACACACATTGGTCAAAGACCTTTGTCTTTAGGCACTGTGGTATCTTGGACGAGAAGATTTCACGCAATTTCCCGAACGCTGCCCATCCGAGTTGGATTCTTCGGGCGACCTCTTTGCCTAAGTTGGACTTACCTAACTGACAACATGTATCTTTCTGATATTAAAAAAATAACTATGAAATATCAATTTTCATCAAAATCAGACGAGTAGTTTTTGAAACATTTAACTTATACACATCATCAGCCAATTAACGTCCACTGTTGGACAGGGAGGCCTTGTCCAACAGTGGATAGAGAGGGGTGATGCCATAATCCCCACGCTTGGCAGGCGGCTTGTGGATGGCAGTACGTTCACCGTGTACTATTAGGACGCTGCTGTCCATCCTCCGGTGGTTCTGGTCGCAGTTTTAGGACATACCCGGGTCCATTTAACTTATACGTTTGCATGGAAGTGGCCGAAGTCTAAGGGTAGTGTTACACTTGTACTCACATGAGATTGTCCCCCAGTACTTGTAAGTATTGTTTCTGACAGCGATCTTTTCTAGCTCCATATAATCTCTGCATTTGGTTATCTTCATTCGGTCTTCACACAACGTGTACTATTCCACAGACGTCCGTGTACAATGAAGCAGCGCAACGCTTTCCCTCCGAACTTCATTCACTCTCTGGACTCGTCTCACATGATGCTGACGTCACTGCACTGTGAAGCCGCTGGGGTAACCTACGTGTCAGTACACGACTGCTTCTGGACGCACGCCCACACCGTCGACACTATGAACAAGGTACTACTATACTTCCACTCGCTACTTCTTTAAGAGCGCATTCATACGACACGATTTCAACGCGCGGTGATCTCGTTCGGGTAGCTTTTCATAAGGGGAGTAGAGACGGCGCGGGCACTGCGCGTGCGCGACGCGGGTTCGAAGCGTTTTCTATTCGGGCGCGGAGCGTGCTCGCGGTATTTAAATCGATAAAATATGTACTTTATGTCAAACACATAAACAATAAATTCCAAAGTTGTCAAAATTCCAAATTCCAGTGTCGCGCCGAAAAAAATCACGCATGTGTGAACGTAGCTTCACTCTCTGGACTCGTCTCACATGATGTCTGACTTCATAATGTTCAATCAATGTCAGCGGGACGTCGTAACGGATAGTGACTGGCTGTCCAGTCATCTCCCCTGAATAGCTGTGTTATCGCGTCAGTTTGCACGGACCTTTACATAATGCAAAACTACCGTCACACAGGAAAAAAATAATATATATTCACGCACCAAAGCCTATATTTTTCATCTACACTAATATTAAAAAGAGCAAAGATTAGTATTTTTGGATGTTTGAAACGAATTAAATCAAAAACTTGTGAAAAATATTTTACCATTAGAATGCTACATTATCCCTGAGTAACATAGGCTATATTTATTACTAGAAGAAGCCGGGATGAGCGGCTAGCCGCCCGTACTGAATAAAGTCTTCCACTGACTAATTGTGCGTCTGAGCAGCGCGGCTTGAACTCGAGTTCGAGCCGCGCATTTTGTATGACCCACTACACACCGCACAAACTGCTCCGTGACTGCGCTGCTCAGGTGCTGCAGGGTATTTGGTGTGTAGTGGTCCATACAATTTATTTTATTACAAAACTCGCGAACCCGCCTTTTAGCTGCGCTTTCGCTACTGCTGTTGAAACCCTGATAGAATTAACAAACGTTTGTTACATAATATAAAAGCGAAATATCACATCACAAAATCTTGAAGAGGATTTAAACTACGTAGCTGAAAAAAAAAGATTTTCGAAAGAACTTAATCATAGGGGGCAAAATGGTGGTTAAAAGTTTATAATAACGAAATTGTGGGCACCAACTAGTGGTTTGCAAAACCATATCCGCGTTTTGAGTTAATTCATCATCATCATCAACCAGAAGACGTCCACTGCTGAATATCGGCCTCCCCCTTTAACCTCCACACTGAACGACAACCTGTCATCTGCATCCACTGGATGCCCGCGACTCTCACGATGTCGTCAGTCCACCTAGTGGGTGGTCTACCTACACTGCGTCTTCTACGAGTAGTTCGTGGTCTCCACTCAAGAACCTTTCTTCCCCATCGGTTATCGGTTGAGTTAATTATCTAAGTGTTATCATTATCTCGTATGCATTTTCCTCAGATCTGCCGAGAACAGTTCGTGGCGCTCCACTCGCAACCAATACTCAACGACTTATCAGATTTCCTCGCAAAGCGATACAGCTATAATGAAACGTAAGTTGGAAATGACTGATATAATATTTACGCAATAATCTTCTCTAACATAATGCTGCATGAACCTCAGTATTCAGTGCTTGCAATTATTTTTTAACATGTTTTTATTTGCTACGCTTGTAACTAACAAGTCTTAGAAGTCGATTTCAGACGATAAAAAAGGTGGAGGTTCTCTAGTCGACGTATATCTATATATATGTAAATGTGATCCATTTTGTATGGGTAACACTTTGTGTGGGCAATTTTTTCTCTCAATTCAGCAAATAAAAGAAATTTAAGACCAACAGCAAAAAATATGTGCAATACTAGCGGAGCCGGCAGACGTCCTGCCCGACTGGGTCCAAATGTGTTATCAAACCATCCAGGAACCCAATAAATACATTGAAATGTACGTACAAAATTTCATCCATATCGGTCCAGCCGTTTAGGAGTTAGACATTGATTGGACAAACACACGTACAGAAGAATTATATATATGAAGAAGATTATAAATTACTTATTTAAAAGAACAGCAAGTTACAGGTCTATATCAATGGTAACAATATCGTAGAAAATCAATAACTATAAAAAAAAATACAAACTAAGCTTCATTAAATAAAAAAAACCGAAATATAGCTACGTCCATCCGCACTGACTCTTAGTCAGTGCGGATGGACGTAGCTATATTTCGGTTTCGTAGCTATATAGGTTCACCCAGTCAAAACGCCTGAGGCATAAAGAAATACACTTTTTAATTATATTTTCGATCAAATTCATATTAATTGGCATGATTAACTATTTATTAAATTAAATTTTTGTCTGAGATTTTAAAAACATAACTGACACGTTACGTTCCGTTCCTTATAATATATTATATATTCCAGTGATCTTGTGGACAACAGCTTGGGCTCATTCAACAAGAGACGCGTCAACAATCTCCTGAGCCGAGTGCCCGCCAAAGGAGACTTCGACTTGAACAGTGTATTGAGGTCGGTCTACTTCTTTAGTTAACCTGAAACAGACCCTTGGCGGTTGTGATACGTTCCTTTTTGCGACGAGCTAATTACGCGATTGTGTGTCAGTCAATATGTTTATTTGTATGCGGCAATTCGTATTATATTTGACAAAGACTGTCTCGAATAAATATAAAAGTGTAATTGTAGCTTTTTACATATCTGTGCACAAGCAGCATAACGGTCTGATCGTAAGCGCTGTGTTTCTTATACAGGTAAATCCTATGCGTTAGTCTCATTAGACATCTCTATTTTATTTTAAAGGCTGCTTTTATACACGGAGAGGTCAAACTGAAATATTATGATAACTTGATCCGGGGGCCTTACGGCTACGCGCTTAGTTGCGCGACCGCAAACCGTATTTCGGCGCATTTTTCGCACTGCGCTGTTTCTGTTTCGAGCGCACATTAAGAGGTAGCCTTAAGACCCCAGTTTAGATTGTTTACGTTTCAATTCGAATAGTCTAGTAGTGCGAGCTTCTATAACTGCGCCCTTGCAAACTAAACTTGGTCCTGGTGTGGTCAATTCTGCGCCCCTCCAGAGTCTGCGCCGTGTGCCTGGGCACCGCTGGCACAGCCCTATTTACGGCACTGCTTTTCTGGTGTCGTTTTGGCGATGAGGCCGTAACTCCGGGTATAAGTCTAAATCGAATCATGTGAAATTAAGAGTGAAGCTTGACAATAAAGAGTAGAAATTAACGGGGCGCAAATAGTTCAAAATACTAGCACCTTGTAGTAAATTTCTGCTCTCCTTATAACACAAATGCAGTACTTGTAAATGGCGGTTCAGAGAAAAACGCGGGAAACGTATTTTTGGATATATAAACAACATGTCTGTAACTTGATTTATAACTAATAAAGAACCAAGTTTTTTTTTGTGCATATATTATTCCCCTGGGATACCATTTCTGCAAAAAAGGGTCACAAAAATGTCTATTACTGCAAGTGGAATTAGTAGGGCAGATTTGCGGAAGATGATTGGATGAAATTCTTCCACTGACGTGTTTTCCACAGTATTGTCGGAAGAAAAATAAAGTTTTTGTTTAAAGTTTTTATGTTGCCAATCTGTAACTCTTGTACGTTTATGCCGTCCGTAAATATGAAGCGGGCTTGGATGTATTTTGTGCGGAAACAGCTTAGAATTTGTTTCATTCTTATATTTCAATTGCACTAAAGTTTGCGCAAAAGATTTGGCTCACCCTGCCGTAGCCAAGAGTGGCAGATGATACAGAGCAATGGAGACAGTTGGTGGAGCCAAAAGCAAACCGAATTGAGACACATTTTGTAAAAGTGTAGAAACTAGACGGAATTTATTCAAGTTATATATTTAAAAAAACAATTATTCGGAATAAATGGCTATTGTATTGTAAAGTTTGCGCAAAAGCAAACTAAATTAGCGCAGCAGTGTCTAAATCGCAATGTGTGAGAGAAACAACGAAATTATTAAACAAATAAAATCTTATATGCAATTGAAATAGAGGCTAGAATTAAGTCCCATGTCATGCACGCATCAATCTGCAAACTAGTGGCCTTACCTAAAAACGTTACTCAATTTAAACTATGCTTAAAATTGCTCTCTTAACTTCTCGCTAACGGCAATGGTCACACGCGAAAACGAGACAGCAATTTTTAGCATAGATTAAGTTGAGTTATTTTTTAAGTAAGGCTATTAGTGTTTGAGGTGCTAATGCCCAGGAATATTATGTAAAGAATACTGACACACAATTTATTAGTATTGATAGACTGATAAAAATAAGTCGTTAGGTCTTTTGTAATTTTAATATTGATAGAAATGAAGAGTTGAGTTAATACTGCGTTACCTAATTTTGGTCTGAAATTAATGAGACTTAATTTCTTCCATAGTTAGGATTACTTTGAAACTTGTAGAAAGGCATAGTTTTTTTTCTTACATTTGTAAAACTTATCTTTTTTTTTTTAAATTACTAGGTAGTTCTTAAAAATACTCTTGAATGAAGTTATTACTATTGATTTGTTAGTATTTTAGAGTAAACTGTTTAAGTTTAAAATAACAGTGGTAAAGGCAAATTTACATTGAAACAGTACAATGATCCAGCGTCACTGGATTGATTTACTGTATCAATGTAAATCAGCCTTAATTATTTAGTTACCTTACAGGTTTGATACTTACATAAAGTAACACCTCACGTGCATATTGCAAATTATAGTTTTATTGATGTAGTGCAGCGCAACAAACGGTCTGTGATTTGTTAGTTGTTTAACAATAAATAAACTAATTATAAACTTTTGTTTGATTGTAAATTATATCCGTTATCAACGCTGATGCTTACCAGCAGGGCTCGCATGCGCATCGCGACAAAATCTTGTCGTCAGTGTGTCGAGCGAGAACGCAACAAGGTACCTACGGTTTCATATACTCCTGTCTCGCTTTGACACGACAAAAAGAGTCGACAATATTTTGTCGCGGCGCGCATGCTAGCCTGGCTGGATGACCTTTAAGAAAGATATTTGAAACTATAAATTCAACATTGCCATTAGAACTACTAAAATTGTGAACCTATTTTCAATGAAATAACCATTCATAATAAACAACCATACTGCCTTACCGTTACGACTCGTTTCTCAAAATCACGACTGAATAATGGCTTGCGGCGCTCTCTGATCAGACAAACAAGGAGGTTTGCCTTCATCATTATTTCAGCCATAGGACGTCCACTGCTGGACATAGGCCTCCCCCATCGATTTCCAAAAGGGCCGGTTGGTAGCGGCCTGCATTCAGCGTTTTCCTGCGGTTTCTTTTAGGTCGTCTGTCCATCTTGTGGGTGGGCGTCCTACGCTGCGCTTACCGGTCCGTGGTCTCCACTCGGAACCTTGGTATGCCTTAGTATACAAAATTATTCTTCGTGTTCAAATGTCTCCGTTTTTCATTAACTTTTTTCACTATATCGCTTCACGCAAAAAATATTAGTAAGTACGGCCTACTATGTAAACACTGCATTTGATTCTGTTTTTGGCGCGTCGATGTTAAATCTATAGTCTTAAACATCTTTGGCCTTTTACGTCATAAAGTTTTCATATCTATATGAAAAATTATGAAAAACTAGCAACCCGCCTGGCTTAGCTCGTAAATTTTATTAGATATATATAAGAAGAAAAAACTAACTGGTGGTGAAAACCGCATCAAAATCCGTTGCGTGGTTTAGGAGGAGTTAGCGGATAATCAAACAGACGCGGAAAGTGACTTTATTTTATACATTGTAGAGATATCGCCAAAATAAAACCACAAAATACAAATGACTGTTTATTGCGTAGTACAAAAATTGTATTACGGATCACATACATTATACAATTACATTTTACAGCAATGTGACGGTGGGGATCAACAAACGCTAACTAATAGCAGAGTAGCTAGATAATAACATTATGTAAATCAACGGACATTACAGTCTAAAGACATATGAAAAACAACATTGATACACGAGGCACATACCAACAGCCTGATTCTGATTGCTGTCATATTCAATCGCAACTCGCGCCATGCCAATGCAAGCTATCGGAATCAAACTGCAGGTCTTGTAATTAGACCAAAGATAATATACCACTCGATCGCGCATGAGTCATAATTGGCTTGTGTTTTGTTTTGTATCGTATGGCGCTTGTGATTGGAGAAACCAAAAGTCATTCATTCAATTCGCGCCTTGATTGGCCCGCTCGAAATGATCCTGCTGAAAAATCAGTACCTTTTCATCGCGGCGGGGTAAAGGATGAGCTGTCAAGTGGTTATATCGTCATTGAATAAGACAGACACATCAATTAAAATGTCTATAAAAAGTTGATACAAGCTTTTGTTTTCCGACTTTTTCTATGTTTTTGAGGTATTAAGTGCTTATTTAATTATTATTTGGCTAGTGCAGTCTACAAAATTAATTTAAATTCTACATTTTTCGTTTAAATCTTATATTTATTTCGACAAATTGTTTGTCATTTTAAAATTACAAAATTAACGTCTTGACTAATTTTATTTCTAGCGAGGCTGCTTTCTACAGTATAATTTAACTGATTTATAAATAAAAATACATAATTTAACTTATAATTAAACTGCGATGCGTTATTGTAAATTGTGGTTGGGGCAGTATGGATACCACAATTGTACAAACTCAAAATAAATACCTATTTTATCGTATACCATAAAGTTCAAAATGTGAAGACGTAATAATCCAGAGAAAAAAAACAGTAAATTAGATTTTATAACAGCTTTACAAGTTTACCAACAAAAAAAAAGACAAGAATTCGATATCTTTACCAAACTGAAAGATACTAAAATAAAACTGGAGAATACACTACATTGCTCGAGAACCTTACCTTCATTATAAACAAAAAAAAAACATTTACAAATTCTTACATAGGTCTCACGAAGTCTTAGGGCAATATTGGAAAATAACCAACGTTTGACAGATTGACGTTTCAAATACTGTCAAAGGCAATCGCATTTGACGTCCTCATTCGAAAATCAAATAAAAAATATCAAAGAAAATACACATATAACGCCTTATTTTTTACGTAAATAATGTACATTATTCGTGTGAGTTCTTCATCAACAGATGAGATTGAACATTCAAACATCGATTCTTCGATTAAAAAAAATACAAAGATGCCACAATGACGCGTAAATCGCGGCAATACTCAATACGCAGCCAGATTGGATCCACAGTCACGTGATTGTTGCACAAGCCGTAACACACGTGAGAGCCGTAACAAACACGTCAACTTGGCTGACGAACCACCTTCTGACCAACGGGAGAGAAGTTCCTACTTGCGATTCAGACATAATCGCCGTCTCGCTTGCTCAACGACGGTACACGAGTTTTGATGATGTTGTACTAATCGAACAGATACCGAACAGATACCTGGGCGTAAGGCATTTTATATACCTACCTAACTATGCCGTACCTAACTATGACGCTATGCTGTAAGTGTTGCATTACTTTCGGCTGTAGGCAACATACTAGTAAAGTACCTACCTAATTGTATCTTTGTAGGTAGGTAGGTTATCAAACTACTTGGGAACTACTTCGGTACCTTTTTCATACTTTTTAACCGACGTCCAAAAATAAGGAGTTTATGAATCCGACAGTTTAAAAAAAAATTTTTTTAACCGCAGAACTTTTGACTGGGGTAACCGACCGTAAATATATAAATATACGGTTGGTTTTTGTAAAACAGTTTTGTTTCGATATAAATTGTATACAGCTACGTTGATATATGAAATTGCGGACTTTTATTGACTAGAATTTTCTACGCGTTGTGACTTCTATGTATAATTTTTCGAAGCATCGATTACACCGTCATAGACTAGCGCTGCATTCGGAGGACTAGCTTCGTGAAACTACCCCCACAAAGAACAGCTAGTGATGTCTCTGCCTGTGATGGAAGGCTCGTACGTTGTTGACGCTAGTGATGGGCCTTGCAGCCTGGTCCGCGGACTCGTGCGACCCGCTCGTAGTAGTGCGCTGGCTGCTCTCCGACGGACTAAACGAATAATAGAAACCTAAATGATCTAATACTAAATATACACGTATATGTATAGAATAGATCTTCGTTGGTTATTATTTTGCCACCAACTCGCCTGATGGTAAGCGACGGTGTGGCCGAGGATGGAACACGTTGATCTAGAAGAAATCTATTCACTCTAGAATCTTGAAGATGCCTCAAGAAACAAGACGGACGGCAGGGAGTTCCATTCTTAGGCAGTACATATCATAAAAGACGACCTAAATTCTTGAGCACGAATCTTAGGAATTTCCATGAGGAAGGGGGTGATAGTGGGGTAAAGTACTTCTAATTGTCCTGTAGTAAAAGGGGGAGGGTGGAATAAGGTCATGAAGCTCTTGCGTACACTCAAATTCGTAAGGTAATAAAATTGTAGTTGCATAAGTTCGTGGAGATACATTTCAATAAAAAAAAACACATATCTAAATATCTTTAACCCAAACGTTACTGTGTATCGGATTGAAGGGCAATGTTTCCTCAGAAATTGCTTCGCATAAAGAAATTTAAGGCCGCGCTAACCGGGCTCAGCTATCTATCTCTTTAGCAAATTTTAATCCCCTACGCAAAAAGAGGGGTGTTATAAGTTCAACGTGTGTGTCTGTTTTTAGCATTGTAGTTCCCAAACGGCAGAACCGATTCTGATTTAGTTTTTTTTTATTGTTTGTAAGACGATTTAATCAAATGTTCTTAGCTTTGATTCATGAAAATCTTTTAAGCCGTTTTTTTTGGTTCACCTGATGGTAAGGGACGATGCGGTCTAAGATGAGGCACGATTGCCCATGAGGTGCCTATTCACTCTTGTCTTGAAGAGACCCAGGTTGAAGATTATCAGCTCTTTAATCGGCTCAATTTATACTTGTTGAAGGTATGCGTATATTTATTAGTATGTAAAGTTGTGTATTTTGTATTCTGTGGTAAAGTTTAGTGTTTTCTTTACCTCGGAGTCAGGTTGTCGGAGTCGATGTTCTGCAAACAGATCCACTGAGCGTTCAAAGTGTCACTGTTTTTGGCACAGTCCAGTGTTCCATTGTATACTAACAAATCGTCCATTAAAATCTGAAAAATGTTATTCGTTTATAATGATACTTATAGCATAGATGCATTAGTAATTTTAAAAACAAATCAACACAAGCACTTACGACTATCTCTTTCACTCCTCTAGTTGGAGTTTTGCCGTAATTCCATATTTTTAATCCATACACAGAAACTGGGACATCAAAAACGAAGTATACTCTGGAACAAATGCAGGGCCAAATGCATTTCTTTTTAATTACGTAAAATAAATACGATAATTTAGGACAGTCATCCACCGAAGCTGTTTGGAGTTGAAATATGACATTTATCAACACTATTTAGTATTTTTGGAATCATCTGAGAAAACATAGGAATTGCAACCCGGCCTAACTCGATACAGCTCTGGTGAATTCTCGCCGTTAGATCATTAGGCTTAGAGTCTTTAGTTTTCTGCCATAAACCCGGAAAAGAAAGAGAATGATATTGTAATAAGTCAAAACCACCACGTTGACGCCACAGATACTGATAGTGCTTTGAGCCAATATTCAGTATTGAAATCTAATCATTCTAATAAGTAATAGAATAGTATAAAATAATCGTCTCGCGTTTAAATAGGGCTCGAAGGACGCAGGAGTTCTGATCACTGTAAGCGCTAGGCACGTCATCGATGATACCTCTCATTGGCAGCCCTGTTATTGTTCGTCTGCTGCTGTTGGCGTAATTCGCACCATGTCCATGTTGTTACCTGTTGAGTGTGTCGGGAAGTACAGGTGCTAGCCAGGAGTGCGATCCGTCACCGACGCGGTCGTTGACCCCGTCGATGAGTTTGTCTGGTGTGCGCACATCCTGAGCGCTAGAGGAGAGCACGTTCACGCTGGCCGGGTGCGCACATACGTCTGGAAATATGAGCTTTGAAAGAAGCTACTTTACTACATTTAGCTGAGACATTCTATGAATGACATTCACCAACTTATGCACTGACCACTTGACTGCTCACCCTTAAGCGCGCCGCGATGAAAAGGTAATAAATTTCAGTATAATTAAGTAATTCAGTAAATTTCGAGCGGGTCAATTGTAGGCGCAAATTGTGTGAATGAATTTTGATTCTCCAATCACTTACTCGTACACAAGCTAATTCTGCCTGCATGTGCGATCGAGTGGTTATATTATCTTTGATTAGAGCCCATCCTCTCTCTGAGAGAAGGCGCGTGTCCCAGCTGTGGAAACATGATAGGCTGATGTAGATGATTCTATAAGTACCTCGTTGGAAGTAACAAAACAGTGTCTAAAAGTAAAAACCGACTAAGATCCGTGAAGTTATCTCTCTGTTCTGTCTCTCACTAATTCAAACACCATTTTTTGTCTCAATGTTGCAGAAATGTGACACCTATATACGGCCTGCAGTCTGTCGTAGTTTAATAACGAAAGCATTTGAAATAACGAATCGATGGACACAGCATCCATCAAAATTGGATGTGAAGTTTAAGCGCTACGGTGGAACATGCGTAAATATAAATACTGATAGAACATATATCCCTTCCTTTTGGCTTTGTCGTAGTCGGGTGATAAAATTAGGTAGATTAATAGCTGGCAGAAAATAAGTGAAAATATTATCCCTCTTCTGAATTTCTAACTCTTTGTACAGTAGCAACAAACTGTGAACTCACTAGTCTCAGTGAGCGGTATAGGTTCCCCGCGGGCTCCAAAGAGCGCGACGCCGGTGAGGCCCACGTAGTACCGGTCACCCCACGTGGAGAATATGCTCAGTTGGAGCACGAATCCGGTGGGGGCTCCCGGCTCCGCATCCGACCCGTGCCCGCATGACTCGTACATTAAACGCTCCGAGTGGAAAGTATCTAAATCGTCGCAATCGTCTAACCTGAAAATCGTGGAAGGTAAGATCAATCATAGGTGTCATCATCATTTTGCATGAAATCGCCAGCGGTCGCCACACGTCTGCTTCAGGTGACAGCGCGGCGTTTTGTGGCTGTCGCGAGTGGCCCGTGTGCCGTCATCTGTGGAGCGCAATCTTAGTCCTTTATTTTTTAACCCCCGATGCAAAAAAGCTTGTTAACATTACCTGTCATCGATGCTGGCCAGTTCGAGCTGGTGCACGTAGTCGTACGCGAGATGTCCGGGCGCACGCCGCAGTAACAGCGGCCGTGAACGTAGCGTCTCGCCGTCTAGAGAGACTCGCGCGTGACGCACGCCTGCGTATGACATCTCGACGCTGCCGTTGTAGTTCCATATACGGATGCCTATGACACGCAAAACAATCCACTCAGTACAATAGCTGCCATTATAGTTTATCATCATCATCACTTCAGCCTATCATGTTACTTCTGAGACTCAGGCCTTCTCCCAGAGAGAGAATAGGCCCACCATGCTAGCCCAATACATATTGGTACATTTATATGTCATATGTCTTTGAATTTTTGAGGGTCTTGGACATACCGGTTTCCTCGTGATGTTTTCTTTCGCCGTTTTTGAGTTTTTTTTTAAAGTTTGGATAACAAGTCAGGTTTATTACCTTAAAAAAGTTAGAACTTTGTACTTTGCTACATAAAATAGCTTACTAGTTATCTCGGTAGGTTCCTTCAGCTCAATGACTACGTGCACAAATTCGCTGCCAGCCTCAAAGTTGGCGAACCACATGTCTTCGTAATCAGTGGTGATGTTGCGTCGATTGAACAAACTCTGGCAGTCGATAAGGCTGCGGCCCAGTTCTGGTGATTGGTCTCCGGATATAAGGGTGACGTATGCGTATGCGCGGAAGACTGGCACTGACTCATTGTAACATAGAACATCTATACCTAAAAGATAAACTTCTTAATTTAATTAAAAGAGAAGGCGAGGATACAATTTTTTAATACTTGTCTATTTTAAATGAAAGCTTAGGTTTTGTGGATAGTTTGATCAAAACAGCAGCTTCACGGGTTCAGCAGAGGAATGGCAATCATGCCATCTCGCTTACGCGTATAGCGCGATTGCGATTGACAGCTAACTCAATCAGGTTGCAGTATCGTATTAAATAAAACCCACCTGTTAGCCCAATGACTTGCCTATGCCCCCAATTTGACATGAGCGTTAATGTGATATTCTTGGCCACATATTTCAGATCCCTCTCATCGGCGTCCAAAGCCTCCAGCAGCTCTTTGGGGCTGAGATTCTGGGTGCTACCGTTTGCTGTCAGAGGTCTGTCCAGGCTGGTTGGGAGGTCGATCAGAGGATCGTTATCTTTTAGTAGATCTAGGAAGTGCTTATCGTTTATCATTACAGATTCCAGGATGTTCGGGTCTTTGGTGAAAAGTATCGTCTGGAAAATAACACAAGCATCTCAGTTGACTCAAAACAGACGAGGGCTGGCGTCAGAGGGAAGAAGTATAAGCATAAGCTTTGAAGTGGCATCTCTTGGCCATCGATAACAAAAAAGAAGAGCTGGGCTTGAAATTCATGGCACCTGAAACGCCAGCGTCCAAAAGTTCAAAAGCAAACGATTTAACAGATAGTTTGCGCTGGGTCCAAAGCCCCATCCATTCAAAGTAGATGGTGTCTTTTCAAGCATTTTTTTAGTTAGAACTTAAGGCTATTTACTATATTTTTTTCTTTAAGCATTCACCAACTTAATAATCTGCTATTATTCTTGTTAAGCGACTTACATCGCCAAAAGAAGGTAACGGTCCTTTGAGCTCTCCGCTGGCTCTGGCGATCTCACCGTGGAATATCACTTGGTCATCCAACTTGATCTGAACAAGGCGGACTCCTCGAGTGGAGTAGATACGAGATTTGTTGTAGTTCTGAAAAGTAGCTTAGTTTATTGGTCAATCATCATATAAAAACGGAATACCAGTACCTCAGAAAAAAATTATAGAAGGAAACTGTTGGTTCAACACCTACAATTTCCTCTTTAGCTCTTACAACGTTTAACTTCTTTTTAACGTATTTTGTACAATGAATATTTGAATTACCCATATCCTAAACAGTGCCAGCTGTACGCAGGCACCCAGCAGTGCAGTGAGCGCTAGCGGGGCAGCGCGCGGCGCGGGGGCAGTCCACGCATGTCGCTCGTCGTGCGTTCTCATCACACCATCTGTGATGTTCTGCACGCGTCCGTGCTTCGATTGGTCACCGGCTTCAGAATCTGTCCAGATCTAGGGGCAAGGATTGTGTGTAATCAAAGACTCTTCGTAAAGAGGACGTGCCACAAAATAACATATGGGATCTCCTTGCAGCACGTCGGCCATATTTGCATACCTGCTAAGCGGTGCGTTAGCTGGCAAAAACAACATGCCTAGTGAAAGACGCCAGTTTGAGTAATCAGCGCGCCGCATATAACGTAAGCTTGTTTTTCATTCCCCATGATAAAGAATCCTCGATTGTAACAAACTAAACTCGGGGCGTAACTCGGATTGCGCAAGTTCGATTTAAACTGGTCGTCAAATTTTTGAATATGCCTAATTGTGACCGATTTTTTTTCCCCCATTACCGAAAACAATATTCAAATTTATTTATTTATTTAAGTCCATCTACACTGTGTACATCAATTCGATCAAACAGTTAAACACAAACAAAAATATAACTAAATGTCACAATAATTACAGGTGAAAACAGCATGCATTAATAATGAGCGAAAAACAAAATAATTTAGTATTGTTAAACATAAATATAACTAAGACATAAAACAAACAAATTAAAATTTAAAGTACTTATTGTTAAAATTAAAAAAGTCAAGTAATAAATGTCAAAGAAATAATAATAATATTCAAATAATTAAAAACTGTTCAGATAGTCAGAGACCTTAGAGACTTCTTAAAACTAAGAACGTTGTCGCCAAATATGTCAATATCGGTTGTCTTCGACAGAGTGTTATACTGACGCACCATTCTAGACAAGGGTGCATTGAATCCCAGGTTAGAGCTTGAACTCGGAGCAGAGAAATATTGAATCGCGATACTCTAGGCAATGTTCGAGGATTTGTCAGGGGTAATTGGTAAAGTAAGTCCGGAGTGTCTAAAATGCCGTTGGCGAGTTTGTAAAGACATAAAAGGTCCAACGTCTGCCTACGATGTGCCAGTGATTCCATCTTAAAGTACCGGAGTCTAGCATCGTAGCTCGTTATTCAAAAATACATAAGCAAATTATTTTGGATCATGATAAGTTATAAGTACATATTTTAATTCCATGTTAGACAGAAAGCACACTATAGTACGTTATGACGTCAAGCCGTGCACACGCATATATCCCAGAAATGTATTCAACAATTTAATAATTTTTTCAGTATAATGTAAAGTTATTTATTGTATATTTCCAAAGCTTGTTATTTGTAGTAAGTGAAACATTAGGAGATATCTCTATCTAGCCTATGGTCTCTATCATCCTAAAGTCTGGAACAACACTTCAAATATAAAAAATATTTACCAGCACAACTTTTGTTTTAGCTGCTGTCAGTACTAAAACCAAACTTGGGCCGAGTAGGTATACCTACTTAGCAAATTTCCATACCTTTTCCAAAATGACCAGCCTGCCTTCTGAGTCGAACAATTCAATTCCATTCAACCCGACTATATACTTATCCCCCCAATTCGAATATATCTTCATTTCCAAGAGCCGTCCTTCTGGAAGTTCCGGGATAACAAATTCACTTTTAACTTTGTCTCGTCCGTTTTTATTCGAAACTGAACTCAATGACGAGGGCTTTTTGCTCGTGTTTTTGCTAACAGGTTTCTTGGTTGAGTTATAGTGTTGTGAATTTATGGGGCTTTCTTTGGAAATCGACTTTCGACGAGGTTGTTCCTTTTGATGGCCTGAAATGATCATAAAGTAAGCATGGCATCAATGGCGTGGCATTAGGTATTTTGTTGGTGATTCTCGGTTTGTCGGCTAAGTCGCCGGAAGGCTTATCTACAGTAAAATGGGCTTGTGGAAATTTAATGAAATTCATCTCTGAAAACATGGAGTTTTTCAAAAGGGGTGTTGATTAGTAACGGTATCCGCAACACCTGTGTTATAAATATCACCGTATGTGACGAGGACTGCTTTCTATCAGGCGGGTCGTCAGCTTCTGGTTTATATAATTATATTAGTCTATATCTCAAACTCACGAGCCCCCAAGATGACGTCATAGAAGTCCTCATCGATGACGTTGTTGAGTCGCTTATGTCGCGGAGTGACGTAGTGCGGCAGTAGGTCGGAGAGGAAGTCGTTGCCGCCCTGAGGGGAGTCGCCGAAATCAAGCTCGCTCCTTACTGTGTATTTCCGTCGTCCGTTTTGGAGGTAGGCTGAATTGAATTAACAGTTTATGGCTGAATTTGACTAGCAGTTCATGATTTCCCCCTATACACTGATGTCGGTCGCGAACGAATATAAACATTTTACGTTATGATCTGCGCCGCGGAAGTTTGCAATACCTACTGGGTTACGCGGAAAGGGTGTACTAAGCCGAAAGGGGTCCATTATACTCATCATTATGAACAACTTTAATTTAATTTAACAACTTTGCAATCGCGAAGAAAATGTCTGCTGTTCCATATATTTTATCGAGCGTTAATGACCCTGTTCTTTGGAACAGCTGATATTTATTACACAATTTCAGAGTTGTTCACATAGTAAAAGCTGTTCACATTAATGGGTAGACTGTGACTGTGTATATGATGCGCACGTATTGCTACGCGTGGCCGACGTCAGCGACCGACGTCACGTCAGTGTAGGAAGAAATCATGCGAAAGTATTTGTATATGATGCTGATTGTACAGTTAAAATTGTGGGTAGAAGAACATACTTTTACTATGCCGCAAAGTGCCAGCAGAATGTGCTACAGATGGAGTCTGAGTTTTTGTCACGTAGTCTAATGTGTCCAAAGATGTTCTTCTTAATCTGAAACATTTATTTCAAAATTATTATTTTTACACTTTTATATAATCTTCACCTAAGCTTATAGAATAGGCTAGTTGACTTTTGTTTAATTTATTACTATCTAGTGCTGTTGCCCGCGACTTCGTACGCGTAGATTTTCATACATAATTAGGATGCTGTATTTTTATAACTGTAGTTCATATTTATTATTTGTATATTGTGATCTGTATTTCTAAGCGCGCGGAGGATGTGAGCGTCATCTCAAACCAACCGTGGTTTTTGGTGCAACATAAAATTATAAATTATATTGTAATGTATTAAGAAAATAAAGAATAAAAACATAAACATACTTTCAACCCTTTTCCTCCCTTAATCCGGTTCTTTTGCAAAATAACATATTAGCCTATACTTCAATCTGATCATAGCTAAGGATATTCGTGAAAACAGCATTTAAATCCGTCTTAGTGGTTTAGGAGATGTGCGTGGACAAACAAACAAGCAGACAAAAATTCTAAAAACTGTCTTAACGTGTTCAGCTGCTTATTTTAAGACGCCCTGTGTATTTTTTGATATCTCGCAATTACAGTTTTTTTTATCTCTACGTTTTTATTATACTTATGTATAAATTACAGGCAAAGCGAAGGATATGACTAAATACTATACGATCAATCTTAATACTATATAACACTACTAAAAATAATTGAAATTGGATGATATATTTCTTTATAGATTTAAGTGTTTCAAGTTTTTGGTGGGGATTGAGAAGGGATGTTCTGTCCCTTTCCCGCAAAGCGTGTGTTAGTAGCTGACATATTACCATTTGTTCAACCTGGTGGATGACTGGTAAAAAATGTTTAGCATTAAGTCCTCCATTTGTGCATTGTACTTAGTTTGAAAGTGTGCAATAAAGTATTAAATAAATAATAAATATTATTATGTGTAGTTTGTGGCAACTCTAGATACTCTATGATATACTTGTAACTAAATATAATTTAGATATATGATTCTCTAGCTTTCATGTCTTAGCTTTTATGTCTCTGACTAGCATGAAAGTCAGTGAAATTACGTCGCCACCACTTACACTTCGTACACGATTTCGGTGCTGTCATCCGTCTTTTTTTTCCTCCGAGATCTCTGTCTAAGTTTTTAAATTTAAAATGTCTCACCTAAGGTTGTCTGTTTTAGAAGTTTTGAAAATGTTTTCTAGAGTCGAGGACGATGTGCTGTTACTGTTTCGGATGCGAGTTTCTTTCATCTCCCTAAAATAAATTGTGTGAAAGTTAAAGTTAGGACTTATGTATAAGTTAGATAATCGTCCACGCATTGCATGTAAAACCTCGAATAACGGACGATGTACATTGACGCCGAACCGAACTAGTAATAGAGCTAGTCTTCGATCAAAAATAGTGCTAGTAGGTATTCTGTGCAGAGAATGGGTGGGGGCAGTGCCGTAACTAGCCTTTTATGCGCCTGGTGCAAGCTTCTATAACTGCGCCCTTGAAGACTAAACTTGGTCCTGCGGTGTGGTCGTATCTGCGCCCCTCCAGAGTCCACGCCCTGTGCCTGGGCACTGCTGCCACAGCCCTATTTACGGCACTGGGTGGGGGGCGGATCTGAGCGTATCAAAATATACGGTAATAGAAATGACCGACAGTGTAACCTACAGAATTTAAACACAATAATTATCAATTTAAAAAGCCGACTTCAAAATTAGTAAATACATACGCAATTTCTTATACTTGGATGACATATTTTTTCCAATTATTTTGACTTAAAAACTAAACTTCTGAACTGATTTAGATTAAATGTATATGGGACCACCTCTGAAGTCCGGGCCTACCAAACAAAAAAGGAATCATCAAAATCAATTCATAATTTGCAGAGAAATCGGTGAACATACATATAAAAAAACAGTGGAACATGAACCTACTCCTTTTTGAGGTCGGTTAAACAGGTGTTTAGGGCAACGATGGATAGACTCTAGTGCTATCTTCCTTAGTTAGGGTAGTTCATATTTGCTCCGAACCGGATTTTTGATCGGATTCTACAAGATTGTATGGGTTTAATGCAATATGAACTACTGTGTAGGTATTGACCTACACATTTTCATTTACAGTATTTGCTAAATTTGCTCCGATGCGTATATGTAAATAGTTCTTTAAATAATTGGTGTGCGATAAAAATATTTACAAGAATTCATATGCTTTTACCACAAAAATAACAAGCTTATTTACATGTTTTCATATTTATCGGGACTTATCGCGCACTATTAAATATAGGTAAAAATAGATACCTTTCGCTCGACGTTTCGACCATGTTACAATGGCCGTGGTCACGAGCTGACTCAACGACTTCACGTCGAGCGAAAGGTATCTATTTTTACCTATATTTAATAGTGCGCGATAAGTCCCGATAAATATGAAAACATGTGTTCGAATCGCGAAAGTTTAAAAATTACTAAGCTTATTTACATTATAGGGCTGGCACAGCCTTGACACGGAACGTAGAGCATTGTACTTAGAGTAGACCTTTATTGACGTCTCATAGGCAGGTAGGTATGTGGTTCGGTCATTAATTATTCAAGCATGCAAAGAAACCCTAAAAATAGGTTAACTTACTTGGTAAGGTTTTCGAGCCACATCGATTCTTCCTTGTCCCCATTTGCGTATTCAAGCCCATTTTGATTGTGTGCCATCGTAGAGCCATGAGAAATATTGTTGTCTTTCGAGATGATAAAACACTTATCTGAATTTTAAACACATTTCCCAATCACAAGCTTCACAATAATTAATTCACTTTCATATGTACCTAACCTGTTTAAAATAATGTAAAGTATGTAGTAAAAGTAGGTATAATAATTTATTATTTTATCTTTCCATTCGCACTTGCCACTTTTGTAACATATTTTTGCTTTGCCGCTGTTTGTTTGACCTTGGTTGTCATGGAAACAATAGGGAGTTGATATTTGTTCAAAACGTCCAAAATGTATTGAATGTTATTGTCAATTCTAGGTGTTGTTACTGTCAATGTCTGTTGTTTGCAGTGGCAACTTTGTTTTTTTTTTGTTCGAAGGTTCGTAGACGTGCTAGAGTGGGAAGTGATTTAACACGGTGAAACATAATTATATTTTCGTGTTGTTTCCAAAGCTCCATAGAAGCCTCTTGTACAGTCTCCACCACTTTACTAGGGTAAGACTTTGACTTGACCGTGACTTACTTTACTTGACTCTGTCTGATTTGTTTGACTAATCATCATTGTTAAAAATATAACACTTGCAAATGCACAAGAGTGCGATGCCAAAATCGTCAGGAAGGAAAAAAAAGCTTACCGGCACAGCTGGCACTTGGCAGACAGAGAGACATAACCTCTAAACTAAAAATAAAACACTGAAATCCGAATTTCTTTCCATTTAAACTGACTGCTAGTGTTTATGTGACTTTAATATCGCAATTTCTAAGTGTAACTCTTCACCATGTCTGATATAGATGAAAAAAAGTTGGAAGAAAGAACCGTAAATGCAGAAAAAGAAGTAAAAGCGCTAACTGTAGAGTTGGAGCTATTAGAGAAAGATGATTTGAGCTACGTCGGCAACGCGTCTTTGGACAAGCTGTTGGCTGAAAACGAGAAGCTAAAGCACCGCCTTGATATTCTACAGAACGCCATCAAAACCGAGCAATCCACCGCATCCAGCGGCGCATGCAAAATAGAGCCGCGAAAACGACCCTCTTTAGTAACGGATGTTAACTCAGTCGAAGGGAACGTATCCATTTACAACGAGCTCGTAAAAGTGTTCGAAGTCGCCATCGCTTCTGCTTATCCTAACTTAGAAGACGCGCCAGTAGCTGTCTCTGTATGCGGCAATAATTCTAAGTTTGGAGACTATCAATGCAACTCTGCCATGTCTATTAATCAGCTGCTTAAAGCTAAAAATGTGAAGATTAACCCCAAGGAAGTAGCCAAGAATATACTAAACAAAACTCCGACCTCACCTCTCATTGAACGCATGGAAGTGGTAGGATCTGGCTTTATAAATATCTACCTGAATAAAGTATTCGCAGAACACGTCTTGACCAGCATTCTTAAGTTTGGCGTGAAACCACCTCCAGCTAAGAGAGAACGAGTTATTGTTGATTTCTCTTCTCCAAACATTGCAAAGGAAATGCATGTTGGCCACTTGAGGTCCACAATTATCGGTGACAGTATTGCTCGTGTTCTTGAATTCCTTAATAATGACGTGCTAAGGATCAATCACTTAGGTGACTGGGGCACTCAATTCGGAATGTTGATTGCACATTTGCAAGACAAATACCCTGATTTCAAGACCCATTCCCCACCTATTTCCGATTTGCAGGCCTTTTATAAAGAATCGAAGGTGCGATTTGATAGTGATGAGGAGTTTAAGAAGCGAGCTTATGCTTGTGTTGTTAAACTTCAATCTCATGAGCCTGATTACATAGCAGCCTGGAAGTTGATCTGTGAAGTGTCTCGCCAAGAGTTCCAGAAAATCTACGAGCGACTTGAGATCAAGATTATTGATCGAGGAGAATCTTACTACCATGACAGGATGGACATACTTGTAAACGAATTAAAGAAAAAGGGCTTTTTGGAGGAAGATGAAGGTCGCTTGATCATGTGGGGAGACGTCGTGAACCACACAGGAATTCCACTAACTGTGGTAAAATCTGATGGTGGATATACCTATGACACCTCTGATATGGCGACTATTCAGCAGAGGGTGGAAGAAGAGAAAGGGGACAGGTTTATTTATGTGACTGATGCAGGACAGTACACCCACTTTCTGATGATAGATCAATGTGCAAGGCGAGCTGGCATCCTAAAAGATGGCAATAAAGTAGAACATGTGGGATTTGGAGTTGTGCTAGGCGAAGACAAAAAAAAATTCAAAACTAGATCAGGCGACACAATTAAATTGATAAACTTACTAGATGAAGGCCTAACAAGAGCTAAGGACAAACTAGTTGAAAAGGGGCGAGATAAGGTCTTAACACCTGAAGAACTGAAACAGGCTCAGGAAGCAGTTGCATATGGGTGTATCAAATATGCAGACTTATCTCACAACAGGGTTAACGATTACATATTCTCTTTTGATAAAATGTTGGATGACCGAGGCAACACTGCAGTATATTTGCTGTATGCTCTCACTCGGATAAGGTCAATTGCTCGAAATGCTCAAGTTTCGATAGACTCACTATTGGCAGAGGCCCAAAAATCCGGTTTGAAGTTCACTCACGAAGCTGAGTGGAAGCTCGGGAAAGTATTAATGAGGTTCCCAGAGACCATACTAAAAGTATCCAAAGACTTGTATCTGCATTCTTTGTGCGAGTATCTGTATGAGATATCGTCAATATTTACAGAGTTCTATGACAAGTGTTATTGTATAGAAAAAGATAAAGAAGGCAAAATTGTCAAGATATTCTATGACAGGTTGATACTTTGTGAAATAACTGCTAAGATTATGGAGAAATGCTTTGAAATCTTGGGTATTAAAACTGTATCTAAAATGTAATTAAAGTATCATCTTAAATTTTAACACATCACTGATATTTATTTTCATAAGAAGAATATCCTGTGTCATATTTTGTATTTATTTAGTACTTAAATAAAACAATAAAACAGCTAAAATGCTTTGTAAAATTTAATTCAATTGATTTCCCAAAAACCTCTACAAAACTATACCAGGTTTCAATATCAAGGTAATATTCAACTATTACATATTAGAAAAGTATTTTCTGAAATATTAACTGGATAACTTTAAAACTGATTCATATCAGACAGGTATTTACAGTGCTAGTAAATATAATTACATCAAAATTTTACAGAAGAGTGGTTTCTTTTACATAAAAGTGAATAATTAAAGCAAAACCAGTTTTATGACTAGCTGAATTTGTTTACTTAGATGTACAAATGTATATACATAGATTTTACGTTATAATAATACAGCTATTTATAATCGCAATATTAAACAAACTTACCAAATGAAGTACGTTCACAAATTATGTGAACGACTGAATGATCTCATTTAATGCCATTTATTGTTTATGATATACTTTAATTTGTAATATCCAAATGTAATTTTTATGTAAAAGAAACTAAAAATATATATATTGAAACTAAACACTTTTAACAGATTTTAACACATGTTTTTTTCATTATTTTAATTCCTGACGTTTTAAACACTGCAGTGTCTGGTTGCACGGCAATAATGTTATGAAAATTAATAAGTACCGCTTATGATTTTTATAAAAAACTTTCCTTATGTACCCAGTAGTTGCCAGAATTCTTGTCCAGAATTCTTGCAGTTCTGCACCCGTCTTGAGATTTTATTGATAACTAGTGACCAGCCCTGGCTTCGCACAGGTGTAAGTTTGTTATATTATTTTAGATATAACATAGCCATCGAGTATCCTGGTCACAGCTAAGCATATTCGTGAAAACCACATTTATATCAGTTCAGTGGTTTAGAAGATGTGGGTGCACAAATAAACAAACAAACAAAAACTTATTTTAAGATGCCTATGTGATATTTTATTTTGATATCTCAGTATTACAGATTTTTAATCTCTACATTTTTATTATATGTATAGAAGACTAGCCGCTCGCCCCGGCTTTGCACAAGTATAAGCTCGGCCTTCGGCCTCGCTACAAAATAGTATCCTATGCAGTTCTCCTGGTTCTAAACTACCTCCCCACAAATTTTCTGCCAAATCGGTTCAGCCGTTCTTGAGTTATAAATAGTGTAATTAACACGACTTTCTTTTATATATATAGGTAGATATAGATATATTGAGGATCCCAAGCAGGTGGTACTTCCCAACCAACCACTCTAAAAAATATATGCTTTTTAATTTCAATAGCCTCTATAATAAAATCCGTTAAATGTATTTAATTCCAATGTGTAATGATTGTGAAAACCTATTAAATCATTAAAAATTATATTTTTACTGAGTGTCACAGTTACAACAAATTTCTATTTACCTTTCATAATATTAGCTACTACCTTACAATGTATTGACTCACAATTTTCCAATGTAAGAATGTAGACAAGGAAAATAACGTAGGAATGTTTAACTACTTAATTAGCTGCGTATAAATATATTGACGTAACACAATTTTATAAAGACGAGCATTGAATTATATAATATAAATAATTACTTATTGGCAAAAAGTTGAATCATGTATGTATAACAAAATTTTCACTATTAATCACTTTGAACATATGTTGACACTTGCTATAGATATTGTGTCATCCCACTCGCGCGCATGGCTTGATTAAATTGACGCGAGCAGGATGAAACGATAGCAATAGCGGTTGTCAACCTATGTAATAAACCCGTTGACCCCTGCGACACAGAACACACGATGCAGGGTGAAAACCTGGTGGTCAACATTTTTGACAAGTGACAAAACTTTTGTTATAATTTTTGTACTAAACAAAACTACTTAAGGTCCGAATTCTATGCCATTCATGTCACTATGTTTATTAGTATATCTCGATTAAAACACCAATATATGGTATCTCATGGAAGACTTGAGACACGCAGTCGGTTACGAATGGCTCGCCCCCGAGATTGTTAATTTAAAAAAGGTTCAACACTCATACATACCTTAGATTTTTAAATTAAAACTATATAGGACCTTGTCGCTGCTAATACCTACGTTGAATTATAAAAAACATATCGCCTACCGTACGACACAGCTTTAAATAAACATTGTGAAAATGGAACTAAAGTTTTCGTCTTATAAAAATCACAACACTCCACCAGCACCTTCATCCAAATTCATTTAAAGCCATGTTGAACTGTAATGTTATTCAACATTATTTTTTGCCACTATACTCGGTCTGTACTTGTATTGTGGCTCAGACAGGTACAGTACATTGTTAAAAGTTTAATGAAAACCATTAATTCTAGTCACTAGCTAGGCTTTTGAATGTAAAATTACTACAGTGAAATATTACTAAAAGAAATTGTTCTCAATTAGCATTTCTAATATTATAGCAGGTGTCAGAACTCAAAATAACTTGGATCTATAGTGTTAACACTAAAATAAAAATATTGCTATTTATCTTAAACAACAAGTGAATACTGGAACATGAGCTACTGGTTATACGTAATTGTTTTAATTAGCGATCTTGCTGTCGATTTAGTAAACGACAACTTGGAACTGCACCAAACTAAATAGATGGCGAATATCCGGCAAATACCTTAAGTTGAGATAAGTTGAGATTACTTTTAAAGAATAAACTCCGTTCATATATTACATTCATAACTTTGACCCCTAAGAAATCTAGAATTCCCCGAGCCCCAATCTAGTACCCGTAACAGACGTGTCGAACTTGGCTGACGAACCGCCGGCGCTGTCTGACCAACGGGAGAGAAAGAGTGAGAATATGATTCCCCCTCTTTTTCTCTTTTTTTTTAATATCTGGTACATATTTGCACACACTGTCATCTGACCCCAAACTAAGCATAGCTTGTAATATGGCTGCCAGAGACTGATATACGTACATATATATTTTTAAATACATACTTAAATAGATATTAACACCCAGGCATAGAACAAACACAAATGTTCATCACACAAAAGTTTGTCCTAGATGGGAATCGAACCCACGACCCCAAGCACAGAAGTTAGGTTCACTACCAACTGAGCCACCGGGGCAGTCTTGTTGGTTGACGTCAGCCATGTTGACGTGTCTGTTACAGGTCTAGGAACTCAGAGTACCCTGTAAGTATGCTTTTCGAAATTTA
Source organism: Agriopis leucophaearia (assembly GCA_949125355.1). Classification (NCBI taxonomy): domain Eukaryota; kingdom Metazoa; phylum Arthropoda; class Insecta; order Lepidoptera; family Geometridae; genus Agriopis; species Agriopis leucophaearia. The sequence continues at coordinate 4,439,811 of OX421276.1, read as the reverse complement.
GACAACGTTTTGGTCAAAAAATAAATATAAATTTGATTTCACTACTTATTACTACTTTGCACTATACATTTGAATTATTTGCTATCTCTCCATCTTCACGATATAGTTTATTTTTCAGTAACATTTTTTCTAGTAAATAAATATCTAATCAACGTACGATAAAAATAAATCGTGTAGTATTCTGAAAATAAAATGTGAAACAATTTAATAATTCATTTATGTGCAATACAATATTAGGTTTTGTACCCTGTTACAACCTTGACTAACCAGATCAGTAACATCGATATTGAGAGGTAATCAGCGCCTAATTTTAACACAACTTTGGCCTGTTGTCATCCTAATAAATTTACATCATCATGGACACGCCATGCCATACATTAATAATAAATAAATAAATACTAAAAAGTATAATTATTTAGATTTTCATTTGGAGACATCTATCCAATAACATTAAACGATTTTTTTTGTACATAAATGTATTGTCCTTAAGTGAAACTAGTAGAAAAAAAAACGTGTGGCACTCGAGGAGTGCCGCGGTAAAGCTATTGCATAGCATTTTTTTATCAACTTATGCAATTATAATTATTTATTTACTTGTAACAAATAAAATTATGTAGGTTTTACAACTCTATGTATGTCGTTCTTTTATCAAACATATTTTACAACGCCATCTAGCGGTGAGAGGAGTGAGTGAGTGGGGGGGTGTTAGGTTATTTTCGTTACGGAATTTCTGGATTCGGTCTCCACGCTCAAGGCCCGCGGTAGAAGCTATGCAATAGCTTAAAAATATCAATTTAGAAAACCGACTTCAAAGTTGGTAAGTGATGAAACAAAGTTATTGATATCGCCAAATGAAAAGGGGCTTAAACAAAATAATATTATTGGAGTTAAAGACACTTAAGTTTTTTTTTTTCGCTATGAAATTTTTGTCGGACCAGTTTGAGCTTCCTCTACATAATAAGATTTACCAAATTAAGAATCCTAGAGTCCGTTAAAAGGTAAAACTATTAATATTTCATGTTCCCAAAGTTTTGTGAAAATTAGACACTGCTTTGTCATCTTAACAAAAAAAATATCCACTCAAATAACTATAATGACTAGAAATTGTTGTGATCAAGTATTGTTAAACATTTCATAGATATTCAAAAATTACTGTAAGGAGGAAGCGATAGAATGATTGGCAGTTTGAAACGATTATTAAAATTCTAGACTGAATTCCTTGCGCAGTCACAGTTTGAAAGGTCAGAGGGACAAGAGTCTTTGTCCATTGTGTCGAGATCCGATGCGCTAGAAAGCGCCCATCCGCTCTAGTTTTAAAACACGATTGTTTTCGTATCGGAGTTGCACGAAGAACAATACTGTCGCAAACGCACCTACTTCGCCGTTCTTATACAACTTTTATACAACTCGATGCTTCTACAATAACGTGAGCACTACGTTTTGGAAGTCTAGCAAATATTACCTAGTCACACGATTGAGCAATAACTACTATAAAATCTAAATTGGGACGCATAAATAAATATATTCACAGAACATAAATACTGCCCTCGTAAGCCCGTCATTTTGTTTAGAATTAATAATTTTTAAACATGAGTGTTAAAAGAAAAAAAACTTTTTTAAATTTTAAATTTCAATGTTCCAATGTAGATACGGTTATTTTGCTTAGTCCATCTGGTGCAAAAAAATGTAAGCTATCAGATGCTCGAAAAAACAGAAAACAATTTTTTTTTTTGAACTACCGTTCTTGGGCTTATGAGGGCAGAATAGATAGGGATAAAACTTTTAAATCCTAAGTTCACATTTACACGACTCATTCAACTAGCTACGCTAATATGTATACTGACTAATCTAGGGAAATTCACATTTAGGTGTATAAAAGGTATCGCTGAAAACTGGATTTCGTATAAGTATAATATGATAGGTATATAAACTTCTCTAAAAACCCCAAATACTTCAAATAGTTACTCTAAAAAGGGTCGCTTTGGTCTCGAGATTATGAGATAAGACTAAAATGGCTACAACAATAAGTTTCAACAATATTTTACAAAATATATACACACATTTTTAGGTATTTTGGCTCCTAAATATACATATCTAAGGAAACTAGACACTAATCGACGCAGCATGATAGATAAGCTGCTTAAAACTATAATTATATACCAAATTGAAATAGAAACATGTCCTAATAAGCAAATAAACCAGGTTACCATTCATAAGATAAAATTTTCGGGTTGTCATGGCAGAATAACAATCGACAATGATGATACATTTATAATATCGATTGCAGTGTGCCACTTTGATGCCGGAAACACGCTGGCAACTGTATATCAGATCTCGGGACAACATATTCAATTGCAAACTTGAGCCCAACTTAGTCATATAGAAGCTGAATAAAATACTTGAATTGGCATATTGAAAATTGGGACAAGTTGCTTATAAAGTTGCGATTGAGCAATTTCAACTGATTTGATATACGGTTCACTCGAGTTAGATAAATAGGTTGACCCTTCGATACGTCTATCAGTCAGATGTAAAAGGTAAACGTATACATTTCAAACGTCCGGCCTCTCAACTAGCGACGGGAAGATAAAGCGTATCGTAGCTAAATCACTCAAAAATCAGTATCAAATACCAAAATTAAACAAAAAATCAAAGTTATATATCGTAATAATAGTAGTAACAATAGTAATATATCGTACTGGAGAAATAATAAACGATTTTCAGGTAATAACGTGTCAGTTAAAACGATACCAAGATACGCTTTATATTCTCAGGGCCTTACTCAAAAACGTTACTCAAGTTGACATATGCTTTAAAGTGCTCTCTCAACTTCTCGCTGACGGCAATCGTCACACGCGAAAACAAGACGGAGCATATTTAAGCGTGTGTCAACTTGAGTAACGTTTTTAAGTAACACTGTCATTCTATAACAGTTCTAGGGTACACTATCACACATATAATACGTATCCCTATTCTAGAAGTGACCTGACACTCAGGATGAACGAGTAGCGACACAAAGACTAGAAAACTCGCCAACAATTTCCGCGAATTATTCAATCAGTCGCAAGTATGCTTCGTACAGACATTCTGTAACGTAACGCGATCATCAATAAGCGGTTGAACTATACTAACTGCAAACGCCCTTATTACTTAGCAAAAAAGTTCTTTTTACGTTCGTTTGTAAACTATGGATCAGTTATCAATACATAATGAGTGCACGCGTACTTAATACATCGATTGTCAGCTTTTCTTACGAAACTTAATAACTGTATGATCGCAAGCTCATTACTAAATAAATAATAATTATTATCAATATAAAAAATCAATTTCATCAGAACTAGAAAAACATGAAATTAAAAAACGGGAAGCACCAGCTTTCAAATAAAAAAATAAAATCGAAATCGGTTCACCCAGTCAAAAGTTGAGGTAAAATTAAAAAAAAAAACAGTCTAATTGATAACCTCCTCCTTTTTGGCAGTCGGTTAATAAAGGCATTTTGCGTGTGCGGAAACCGCAATGGTCCATTGCATGTTATGTTGCAGAATATCTGTACAAATCTTTAATACAACTAGAGAGCTCGTACAATGGAGATTCGATTAACTGGGCAGTCTTCATTGAGATTTGAGTTCTGGGAAGAGGTGGCGTAGGATGGCCAGATAATGTACACTGGCTGCGAGGGCCACGAACATGTGCCAGATGGCGTGGGCGAAGGGGATCCGCCCGTCTGACTTGAAGAAGAACACTCCGATGAGGTACAGCATCCCGCCCAGCTTGAGGTCGTGCATGGCTGGGAACTGGTGCTGGAAACCAGATGGTTATCTGTCAGATAGCTGTCACATCACAGGCTAACAAAAATCATTCACAAAATCCTACGTTAATTTTTTTTATACAAAAAACGTTGTTCAACAATCATTTTTCATCTATTCTCGATTGCTACCACCACCATCTCCGCCCCACTGGTGGCCATCGAGAAAAAAATCTCGATTGCTACCGGTGGCGGCGACCGCGAATTTTGTATTACCAGTCACCAGCTTCGCCACTGGTGGTGGCAATCGAGAATAACATTAGGTTTTTTCTAGGCAAGCGTGCTCCATCGTACACCGCATCATCGCGCAAACGATCAAACGCAAGCCTATTAATATAAAAAAACGGTTCTTAGTAGGATTGGGGTAGTGTTGCTTTTTTCTTCAAACATTTGGCCAAATCAGATTGTTATCATTACTCACCTGTTAGATGGATGGTACAAGATCCTAGATAATATACACGTCAAGCGGAACTAGATGGTTATTTGTTGGACCGTATCCAAATAACCTATACTAAGGTATAAAAAAAGGGTATGCTAAGAAAACCATCGCTCGAAGTACTGATAACCGATGGGGAAGAAAGGTTCTTGAGTGGAGACCGCGAACCGGAAGACGCAGCGTAGGTAGGCCTCCCACTAGATGGACCGACGACATCGTGAGAGTCGCGGGCATCCGGTGGATGCAGATGGCAGGATGTCGTTCAGTGTGGAGGTTAAAGGGGGAGGCCTATGTTCAGCAGTGGACGTCTTCTGGCTGATGATGATGATGATGCTAAGAAAAGGGGTTTTACCAGAGTTTTATATACTACTAGCTTTTTTGCCCGCGACTTCGTACGCGTAGATTTTCATATAAACCTTCAATTCTTTTTTCTTCCCTTAATCCGGCCTTGCGCAAAATAACATAGCATATACTTCAATCTGGTCATAGCAAAGCATATTCGTGAAAACCGCATTTAAATCCGTCCGCAATTTCTTCCAGGGGTGTAGGAGATGTGCGTGAACAAACAAACAAAAATTCTAAAAACTGCCTTAACATGTTCAGCTGCTTATTTTAAGTCGCCCTGTGTGAAGTATTGATAGAATCATAAAAGTAATAAATAACACCGTCAACAGTTTTCAAATCAAAAAAAAATATGTGACCACAGTGCAGAGCATGTTTTGAAATTTTCTTTTTGTCTAAATCATTAAAAGTATATTTCCGGCCAGTTTCGCTGGCCACGGAACCCTGACATAATGCTTGTCTTAACACGCTCTTGGCTAGTTATTTCTTATTTCGCGTGCATTTGTATGTATACCTTGATTAAAAAGCCATGAAATGGAACTACTCTATTTATCTGTTAAAATATCACAGTAAAATAAAATTATTTCTATATTCTTATTCTTATTGCAAATATACACTGTATTCTTCTAAAAGCTAAGTTTATATACCCTGCATAAAGGGTGCAGCAATGACTTATGTAGTGGCTGTTCACAAAACCAGACCACAGACAAACATATAAATTTAAGTATAGTTCAATCTATTACATAAATATTATATATACTATTCAAACTTAACCTAGGGTGAAGTAATTTTACAAAACAAAAAAAAAACATACTTAGTGTGATAGGTTACTTAATTATATATGAGATGATACAAAACTTATGACGCTACTTTCTTAACTATTTATATATCGATATTTATTTTCTAATTATAATTTTCTAAAATTTATCGTCGAATAAATATTTTATCTCGTAATAACATTTTTGGGTTAGAAACTTACGAAGTTGGTTCTGGAAAAATGTTATTATTTCTTTCTTTCTTTATTGCGTCCGGAATTTTGTTGTAAGTATAGGTTTATTTTCATGTACAAAGGGCCTTTTTTGAATATTTCTATTCGCGGGACTGTATTAAAATAGGATGCGGTATATTTCGTGTTTTAAATGCTAACATAGAATAAAACCATGAGAATGTAATATGGAGCTTGGAGCTTCCCGGTGTGGTACTGGATGTAGATGCGACCTGGGCTATAGGGACAACGTCATGTATGCGGTCGGCTAGGTCTGCCAGCACATCGAGTGATGACGTCATCTGCTGCGAAGCAATGATGTTCGGTAGGCGGCTGGTCCAAATCATGCGTAAAAAGTCTTCTGGAACTCCGGGGCCTGCTAGGTGTCGTAGATGACGTAAGAATTGAGAAGGCTTACGATCACCTAGCTCCTCGTGTGTTAAAAGTTGCTGTACCTTTTTTCTCTTGATGCGGACAAACGTTTAATTAGCAGCTCCAGCTTGAGTTTTTCGTACTTCTCGGTCACAGGCGGGTTGACGATGATGTCTTCGACTTCAGCTGCGTATTGCGGGTCAAGTTGTCCAATCACATAGTAGAACTTGGTGCTATCTGCAGTGACGTTGGAAATCGCGAATTGGCCTTCGATCTGGGCGAACCAAATCGCCGGCTTCTCGGGCCAAAACGGTGGAATTCGCACGCCAACTCGGAATACATTGTCATCATCTTTATTCTTCGTGTCAGCCGCAGTGCTATCAGTACGATCTAGTGGCATTCTGACCTTTGTTGGTGGTGTACGGTCCATTCAGTGGTCACCAATTATAGTGGATTTGTACTATTTATATAGAAGGAGAGGGTTAAGCTACCGACAATGGAAGAAAATAGCTGAGTCCGAAAGAAATTATAAATTTAATGCAAAGAAAAATCTTAGACAAATCCATCGAGCTTTATTACTACGTATAGAGAAGCTACCATAAACAAAGATCATGCTCAATTTTGTTAAGAATATAACCTAAAGTTTGCTTCACCGCCGAAACAATAATTAGTCGTCTAACCAGCCAATATAAACATTCAGCGCTAGAACGCTTATAAGGTATAGTTTTCTCGCGACGAAAAAGTCGTAAGCGCCGCGATTTTTCAAAGCGCTTACGCGTTTCGTTCAACGTTCTGCATCAACCTGTCGTTGCTATAGACTAAACTGCTGACTTACTACAGAAGTGACGTAGTTTTATATTACCTAACAAGCTTCAATTGAATTCGCACTTTGTTTCATAATTTATTATTAGTTGAATTAATTGAACAATAGAAAGTATTATATTATAATATGAATATTTCAGTTAAATTAATTCATTCGTTTAAGTAGTAAGTAATATTTATCCTCTTCGCGAAAATGCAAGGAACATATGTAAGTATTATTAGATGGTAACCACGTTTCTTCGTTTCGATTGTTCTGGACAAATGCAATCCATTTTTCTCTATCTTTACGGCCCAGACGTGGAAACCTTTAAAATTAAAATTATATTTTACAAAAGACAATAATTATTTTTCATCATATTTTTTATCTTTTTTTATTAAATCACTAGGCAGTACTTTTCTAAATATGTGTTAGATTATTATATTCCACTATAAAAAAAAACTTCAACTAATTCTACCTACACTTGTTACAAACACAATGTCACATCTTAATTTTTAGTCTATGACAAATGACGCAACACGGCATCCACGCTACGTCCGAGAATATTTTGTTCGACTTAAATTGTAAAATTTGTAAATGATTATCTAATTACTCACCGATGGAAAGTTATTCCTTTGCACTTCGACGTATTCTTTGAATTATTCGTGCAATATCTTAACACACACGATACCATATTTAATACTTTTGAACTTTTTTCGTTTTAATACAAACATGACTTAATTGCTCAAGAGCTAGCAAGCAACTAAGTGATGTGCTGCCATATGACTGCAATTGGACGGAACATAGTAGGGATGTGCGCCGTCTCCTCTATACGTAGTAATATAGCTCGATGGACAAATCTTAGAAAAAGCGAATGACAATTCCATTTGAAAATCGGTGTTCTTTTATTTTTTTCTTTTCGCGCCCCAGCGCCACACGTCGTGGAAAATTGGAATGAAATTCACGAAGGTTGGCGCAAGGAGTACGAGTACGCCACACTCCTACTCCATGCACTGGAATGAATCACCAAAGAGGTTGTAAGGCCTATAACATGCTTGATCTACACGTTCATTCATCTAAGAAGGTTAAGGAACCTTCTTTAAATTTAAACTGATTAACCGAATGACAGTTGACAGTTTCAAAATTTTAATGGCTATGTCAATAACATTCTCTTTACTTTGGATCTCCTTGCTTGAGGCTATGTGACGATCCTCATATTACGTTTCGGGTAACGAAGAAATAAATCATTGATTTTTATTTTCGTTTATGTAAAAATAAAGAATTAAAATAAATGAAATAAGATAGCCTATGTTTTAGTCTGGTAATTTCTAAGCATATTCGTGAAAACCGCATTTAAATCCGTCCAGTGGTTTAGGAGATGTGCGCGGACAAACAAACAAACAAACAAACAAACAAACAAACAAACAAACAAACAGACAAAAATTTTAAAAACTGTCCTATCGTGTTCAGCTGCTTATTTTAAGACGACCTGTGTGATTTTTTTTTTGTTATCTCGTAATTACAGATTTTTTTATCTCTACGTTTTTATTATATGTATAGAAGATGGAACCATCTCTAAAAACGAAAAAAAAATCTGCTGATCCATAGAAAACGGTTATCCGTGCTTGTATCTATTTAAGTATGTATTTAAAAATATATATGTATGTATATCAGTCTCTGGCAGCCATATTACAAGGTTTGCTTAGTTTGGGGTCAGATGACCGTGTGTGCAATAATGTCCCAGATATTTAGGTTAGCGAATTCAGGGTTAGTCCCATAGTAAAAGTTGTTCATAATAATCAGTATAACGAACTGCTTTCGGCTTAGCATACCATTTACTTATAACACTGTATAAGGTAATGGTCGCAATCAGCAGCATAACCAGATGGTTATCTGCCAGACAGGTGCCACTAACATTGGGCAGATAGTCAGTTGTGCTCACTCGACTTTTACTAATTTCACGGTTCGCCGGAAGTTGTGCCAGATTTTATTCGAAAAGGCTACTGATATTTGAGTACTAGCTAGATAATATTTTAGATATGATTGAAATTGTGCTTTATTTACAGACAACAAAAAGGAGAAAGTTATCTAGTCGATGCATATATAATTATACTTTTAAATTGTATAACACGAGTTTGTAAATGGTATAATCAACCTTAAAATTGCCAGTATTGAACGTCACTGTAGAAATTATTTAAATGAAATATGTATTCAAAGAAAAGGTACACAGTATGATTAAAATATTATATACATAGGTATACAGAGAGTTCGAGAGAGTTTATAAAAGGTCAAACATTTTGAAAATACACCAGGTAATTAATTTTTATTTAATACTAGCTGCACCCGCGGTTTCACCCACAGAGATTACTCCTTATAACATCAGCTATCTGCCAGTGAAAGTTTCGTTAAAATTGGTCCAGCCGTTTAGGAGTTTATAGGGAACATGCATACATACACCGACTTTCATATATATATATATATATATATATACATAATTTATATTCAGTTCTGATTACAGGTTGATATTTAAAGTTTTAAGCATGAACTTAATTTATAATCGATCGAAATAATTTTAAAATTTAGATCCTTTGATTGATGCAAATTTAAAACGTGGTTAAAATAGACATTTATCTGTTGTTTACTAAGACATTGGACTAAAAGACTATATTCAGGTCAGAGGAAAAAATCTATTCAGAGCTTAGAAATCTTAAACGTATAGCAGTTTTACGAACGCCTGTTAAAGTTAATTTACGTAAATATATTTAATTAGGATAGCATAACACAACAATGTTTTATTTATATTCATGTTTTAAATATAAGAGGTACGTATACGCTGTCCTCGCATGAATTAATTTGACTAAATTAGTTAAATAGGCATGTATGAATCCAAATGCACTCACGATTACCAGGCAGAGATCACTTCTTTTCCCACTTTTGAACCGATTTCCAAAAAGGAGAAGGATCTCAATTCGACTGTTTTTTATTTCTTTCGCCTGGATGTACCGATTTTGACGATTATTTTATTATTTGAAAGCTGGTGCTTCCCGTGTAGTCCCATTTGGTCCAGTTCTGACATTTTTATGAAGTCCGTTTTTTATATTGATAATTATAGCAATTTGGTAATTTTATTTTTAGTTTTTCTACTACCATGGTTAGCTTAAAATTATAAAAATGGTGTCATAACATAACTGAATGATTTATCTAGGAAACCGTAATGAGTCAAACACGATTAAGAACATTTCGCTGTATAGAAAAAATACAAGAAAGTAACACTGATTTGAGCTTTTCTCACTGTTTTTTTGGATTCATTCAAATACCTATTTATTAAATGATGCCTACAATATCTTAATAAACAGATTTTATAACAATGGAGGGTGGTACCGTAGATGTACATTTAATATTACAACTTTAGTTTTCGAAAACGATGACAAAAACAAAAAAAAAATATAAGTAGCGAAACTCACGACTGTGTGTAAGCGCCATGGTTTTGCTCTACTGAAATATACTTTAATACAATATCTTAAGCCTTATGTTCATCTATAGTAACAAGCGTTACTTAAATGTGGGAACACTTCGTCTAAGCGTTAAGGCCACATACAGCTATTTACAAACTATTGCAGCTTTCAGAGCTAAAAAAAACATGGTGCATTCTGCTCAGTTTTTTCGCTCTTTCATTATGCGTTTCTTTGATAAAAAATTATCTATCTACATTCTTCATTCTATAAGTAAAATAACACGCAAAACAGAAAGTTTGGTTCTGCACGTCCTTGATTCGTTACGGCTAGGTTACGGCATACAAACAAGCTTGACTTGTTTTTTAACTGGCCATTTAAAGACGCACACAACTGTGTGTCTAAGGTAATGAGAATATAATGATTGTATGATACTCGGAATAGTGTGAATACAATGGTTTCGTAAGATGATACAACTTTTAAATTTAAAAAATCAGACTATTCTGAAATAAGCTCATAAGTTTTAAACAGTTTGACAGATTTTGATTAAACATAGCTAAGAACCACCACAAAGAAACTGGCATTCAGCAAAAGAAAAACCGCACTCTAACTAATCGGTTCAGCCGTTTTGGAAATTTGTAGCGACTCAAGGTCCGAAATAGCGCACTGCGTTTCATTACAGAGCCTTATAAATGCTGTATAAAACTACAGAACAATAACACACCATAAACGTATTATAACTCAGTAATCATGGTCACAAATAACACGGTATCCATGGTTACAAAATTCAAACGAATCGAGCGCGTCTTTAGATTGGATACGACATTATCTTACCCGGAATAATGGAAGGGAATAGGGGAGATATTTGCCGAGCAGTGGAACCTGTATATGGGTAAAAAAAACCAGATTACTTTAAATTTTCATTGAAGACAGCTCATGAAATTAAATTTCTACGACTAGATTCAAACCCATGATCTTTGAATAGTTTTTATTAAGCAAAAATAGGGCTAAACCCGGATCGTTACAGCTTCCCATCCATGTAGTATAAATATTTGAACTGGCTATCCCGGAAGTATATACAAATATAAAACGATGCACCTGAATCCTTCCTGACTAACCGAAGCGACGGAACACGCTCATTCAATGGTAACGGCCGACTCTAATTAGTGGCAATAGATTAGTTTTCCAACTGGCATTTGAGGCGAGCCAAGGCAAACGGCATAAATTTTTCCTTACGACTTCTACACCATTTGGGGCGGAAAATTGAAAGGCTAAATAATGTAGCGTTTGGTGATTGCCCTGCTTTGAGGGAAAGGAGAAAACTTTGTTCATGAATGTGAAGGTTGAAACGAAAACGTGGGACATATTTTACCCCAAGGCTCATAACTAATCTACTTTATAAAGAGTTTCTATATATTTAGTTTTTAATTTTTAGCCTCGTTATCTATCTATATAAATAATAGGTCGGGGAAAAAGTCTTTTCGTATTTTGTATGTATAAGGTTGTAGTAAAAATCTCATCCGTTGTACTGTTTGTATCTGGCTGGTTTTGATACCATTAAAAATATGACATTTTAAAAAAGGAATACAAAAAGTAAAAAGCAATTTCCCGCCATTTTTCAATTGTTTTTTGTTTGATAAAATGAGTGAATCTAACGAAGAAATTCGATATATTGTGAAATTTTATTACAAAAAAGGGAAAACTGCGACACAAGCCGCGAAAAAAATTTGTGACGTTTATGGACCTAATGCAGTGTCATCAAGAGTAGCACAATGTTGGTTCAAGCGTTTTCAGTCCGGGAATTTTGATGTCAAAGATGCAGCTCGCTCTGGTCGCCCTGTTACGGATAAAGTAGATGCCATTTCTGAAAAAGTGGACCAAGATCGGCATATTAATAGTTACGACGTAGCTGAAGAACTGGGGATTGACCACAAAACAGTTTTGACCCATTTGAAAAAAACTGGGTATACAAAAAAAACTCGATAATTGGGTGCCACACAAGCTCACTGAAAGAAACCAAATGAATCGTGTACTCATTTGCGACTCTCTATTGAAACGTAAAGAAACCGAACCGTTTTTGAAAAGATTGATCACTGGTGATGAAAAATGGATCACCTACGACAAGAATGTGCGCAAACGATCATGGTCAAAGGGCAGTGAAGCACCACAGACTGTAGCGAAACCCGGATTAACACGTAATAAGGTGATGCTGTGTGTATGGTGGGATTGGCAGGGCATCGTTCATTATGAGCTTTTACCGCCGGGCAAAACCATCGATTCGGATCTCTACTGCCAACAGCAGATGAGAATTGATCAACAGAAAGAGTGTGGTCTTTCATCATGATAACGCCAGACCGCACACATCTTTGGCCACTCAGCAAAAATTTAGAGAGCTTGGTTGGGAAGTGTTAATGCATCCACCATATAGCCCTGACCTTGCACCCTCAGATTTCCACCTGTTTCGATCTCTTCAGAATTCTTTGGGTAGTGTTAGATTAACATCAAGAGAGGACTGTCAAAACTACTTGTTGCATTTTTTTGATCAGAAGTCCCAAAAATTCTACAGCAACGGGATCATGTCACTACCTACAAGATGGCAACAAGTTATCGAACAAAATGGCACATATATATTATAATTAAATGTAATTAAACTTGAAAAAAATATGTCTTGAATTTGTTTAAAAAATACGAAGAAACTTTTTCCCCGACCTTATATTATTACAAATATAACCATTTTTACAGGTTTTTTTAAAAAACTTGCAATGTTTGCTATTTAGTTTGTAATATTTTCAAAATGGTTGCCAAAATAAAACATTTAAATAAATATTAAAAGCACCATTGAAATAAAAGCTTGTTTGTAAAATGTTTTTTGAATAAAAGCTTGTTGATCACACTTACAATCGAACTGTAGTCAAACGCCTTAGCCTGTTAATTATATACAATTTGGTAAGTTATACCAAATTTGGTAAGTTATACCAAATTTGGTAAGTTATATCTTTCGTTCAAAGTTTCGTTTATTTAGGCAAGCAACATATTACGAAGTTTCTCTTTAGAAACTACTAAACAAATAAGCCTAAAAATAGTTTTTATTCTAACCAAAAGTACCAAACGCAGTAGTTTCGTCTTCTGTCAACTCATTAATAAGAAAAAACACTTTGTTTCGATGAGGTAAAGACTTTTCTTTCTTGAAATTCAGTTCATATACAAGATAGGGTAACTGAACTTTAACCTTCGAACCTCGCCCCAGCCAACAAACGTAGCCAAAAAGTTTTTAGAACCAAAACTAGGTTGCGGTTAAACAAACCCAATATTTTGGTTTCGAATATAAACATATTATATGTATAGACATAGATATCATTTATTTGTAGCAAAAAACACAATAATAATGGCATGTAAAACATTAAATTTTCTCATTATATAAGAGGCGATATGTGTTTGTATGTTCGCTGTGGACTCTGAAAACTGCTAGACCGATATTAACAGGATTTTCACTGGAAGATAGCTGATGATATAAGGAGTAATCCATGCGAGTGAAACCGCGGGGCGCAGCTAGTTTAAAATAGAAGTGAACTAGATTTTTTGTCACAAACCGGCTCCAACTCAGCAAGATGCTGGTCTTCCGTTGGTGACGTCACGCACGAACCACATTACACGCATACAAACTAATGCAATTAACGTACATGTAGTAAAACGATGCTGTAAGCTTTGTCAAAAAGCAGAGCAAGATTTTTATTTACGATCCATTTTCTGTTTATTGACAAACACCGTTGACGCCGCCCCGGCCGGGGCGCCACCTATAACTTACATTTTATCGTTTCCCACAGTTTCTATTTTTAACCTACTTCCAAAAAGGAGGAGGTACTCAATTCGACTGTTGTTTTTAGGGTTCCGTGCCAAGGGTAAAACGGGACCATATTACTAAGGCTCCGCTGTCCGTCTGTCACCAGGCTGTATCTCATGAACCGTGATAGTTAGTTGAAATTTTCACAAATTATGTTTTTCTGTTGCCGCTATAACAACAAATACAAAAAAAAAACAGAATAAAATAAATATTTCAGGGGTCTCCCATACAATAAACATGATTTTTTGCTCGATATTGATAACGGCAACAGGTAGACGCTTGAAATATGCACAGAATATTTAGTTATAAATTCACTTTAAAAATAAATAGTTAAATTAAAATAAATATTTAAGAGGGGCTTCCATACAACAAACGTGATTTTTTGCCTTTTTTATAGATAATGGTATGGAACCCTTCGTGCACGAGTCCGACTGGCACTTGGCCGGATATTTTGTTTTTAATGTTTGTTACCTCAGAACTTTTGACTTTGATGATTCCTTTTTTATTTGAAAGCTGGTGCTTCCCGTGTGGTCCATTTCAATTTGGTCCAGTTCTGTTATTTTTATGATGTCGGTTTTTTTATATTGATAATAATTTTGGTTGGAACTAACACATTAAATAACAACCGAAGAAAAAACCATGATTCTAATAATTTGGCAGGTAATTCACACCACCATATTTTGCGACAAAAATCAAGTAAACGCAATATATAGTTAGCTTAGTTGGTAGTGATCCTGCTTTCTATGCTTGGGGGCGTGGGTTCGATTTCCACCTAGGACAAACATTTGTGTGATGAACATTTGTCCTATGTCTGGGTGTTAATATATATTTAAGTATGTATTTAAAAATATATATGTATGTATATCAGTCTCTGGCAGCCATATTACAAGCTCTATTATTAATTCTTGACTCAGTTTCAAACTCAAAGATTAGACAACGGTTTATTTGAGTTCAAGTTCAGCTACAATCTAATTTGTTTGAATAGTTCAATAGTGAACAAAAAGCACTATTTTCTATCCGTAGACTTTATTACATATGTAAACAGTTCATCACACATCACATTACACCCTCGTTAGAGATATAAATTCCTAATACCCTAATATACTGTACGTCATTACCGATTCCATCGAATTCCCGATAAAACCGGGTCACCAGCCACTACTACAGAGAACTAATAAGCAAAGTGGCTGTCCATCAGCTGAAACAAGCAAGTGGTTCGGCAAACTATATTCAGATATGGGTTGTATCTCTAGAGACACAGGTATATCAGGTAATGGCCATTTAAGCTTTATGAAATTAGTTTTTTATCATAAGCATTTCAGCCATAAGACGTCCACTGCCGGGCATGGGCGCCCATCGATTTCCAAAAGGGCCGGTTGGAAGCGGCCTGCAGCCAACGCGTTTTTCTGCGGTCTCATTTAGGTCGTCTGTCCATCTTGTGGGTGGACGTCCTACACTGCGTTTACTGGTCCGTGGTCTCCATTGGTGAACTTTTCGGTCCCATCGGCCATATGTTCTGCGTGCTATGTACCCTGCCCACTGCCACTACAATTTGCTAATCCAGTGGGCTATGTCGGTAACTTTCATTCTTCTACGGATCTCCTCATTTCTGATTTGATCTCGTAGAGAAAACCCGAGCATAGCTCTCTCTATGGAGACTCGTTGTGCGACTTTGAGCTCACTAATGAGGCTCATAGTGAGAGACCACGTTTCAGTGCCGTATATCATCACTGGCAACACACACTTGTTGAAGACTTTCGCCTTAAGGGACTGAGGTATTATAGACGAGAAGACGTTGCTTACATAAGTAATACAAAATGATAATCGTGGTCAAAATCTAAATTCACTCCCGTACTTTACCATTGTGGGTGAACGATGTGGCCGTCCCGTCACCGTCGTCAGTAAGCGTTATAACAGTTCAATCGTGCATGGAGGACTGCTCTCACCTTTGGGATGGATCAGTTAAGTACCAGCTTGTAGCGTTGGAGGTTATTGAGAAACGCGCCAAGAGGCTCACCAGCAACGAACCCCTAGTTCAGACTAAGCTTCTTAGTCTTGAGCATCAGCGCAAAGTTGCTAGTCTATCAGTTTTATGTCGGATACATTTCGGAGAGTATGCGTCGGATATTATGCATGATCTAACTTCCTCCTGCCCATTTTTCTATCGGACTGCCAGAGCGGGCACAAAAATCACACCGCTTCATGGTTGATATTCCGAAAACCCTTTGATTTCACTTTTATTGTGGAAATTGCTAGTCTGTGGAATGCGCTGCCTGAATGGGTGTTCTCCGATGGTTACAATATGGGTGCCTCCAAATCACGAGGGAATCGGTTTCTTCTAGGCAAGCGTGCTCCATCGTAGACCACATCATCGCTCAATATCAGACGACTTGGCGGTCAAACACAAGCCTATTACTAAATTAAAGACAAGATCGGAGTAGGATCAGATATGTGTGTGCTAGAGAGAAATCATGTCTTTCAGGTTGAGATGATGACGATAAGCTTGCTTACTAACTAAATTTGACAGCTCTAAAAGTTGTTGCCTAAAAATATCACATCTAATAAAGTTATAATCAGGTGAGCAGTGGTCAAACGCCTATCCAGTCTATCATAAAACACAGTTATAAGTCTCGGTAATCAAAGCGAAGATCGGAAGGTGTTATGACAAATGAAGCATGCACGTATTGTATTGCATGAACGACGCGATCATATTGCATAACACTATCTTATTTACATATTCTACGTCTGATTTTTGTTCAAGTGCATAATAAAATGGACAATGAGAGTTGTCAAGGTTTCATAATTTCAAAACTTGTGCTGGCTGATTAGGCAAAGAAAATTCATGGTTTTGTTGTTAAGGTTTGAGTTTTGTTGTGGTTGTGAGCGTGCGAGACGTGAATAAATATTGGCAATGTATCCTTGAATGAAAAAGTCCTTGAATTCAATGCCTACTGTCGGTCACAGGGCTAGCGTTACTACTATCGGGTTTTAAGAATATTTTCATTATTTTGTACGCTACTTCCACGTTGACAACACACACACAGCGAATATCAATGACGCGGCGCGTGCGACTATCGCTCTGATCTGAGCGTACCGTGAAGTATCGTAGCGTGCGCGGAAGTGGCGCTCGTTTGATTACGTCTCGTCTGTCTGTCCATCCGTCCGTCCTACCTTTAAACGGCTGTATCTTTGGAACCGTAATAGATAGCCAGTTGAAATTTTCACAGAATATGTAACGTTACGGCGAATTAACTAAGAATTAATAAAAAAGTCAAAAAGTAATAACAAAAGGGGCCCTACAACAAACGTATTTTTTTACGTATTTTTGTAATTGCTCTAATATAAAAACGGTAATACGTACAAGCGTCAAACTTGGCATGATTATAGTACACACTCTAAAGTATAACAACAAATATAATTAATAATGGCCAAGTGTGAGTCGGTGACAAATTTCAGTTCATTACCAAGTTATAACTGGTAATTTCGGTACTTGGACGACCTCATCACCGAATCAAAATGCCGCATTTTAGTAATTTTGAAGCATTTTTGAATTGATAATTATCTCATTTTGTGGTGGTACGGAACCCTCAGTGCGCGAACCCGACTCGCACATGGCCTATGGTTTATTTGTTATCATAATGTTATCTGTTTCATACATACTGTTAAATGGTTCGTATTTCTCCGTTTGTTTACCAATACGGAACCCAGAGCAAAAACTACTCAGTGTAAAGTTCATCCCGGCCGAGTTATCAAGTGGCCGAGAGACGGAAGGCGTTATATAAAATGGGACATGCATGTGTTGCATGTTTGCGGATGTGACGCTCTTGCATAACACTATTCATCCAACCACTGTATTTATTTAGTTCTACATCTACGGTTGGACATGTATAATTTGGATTTTGTAACCTTTTTTTAATAGGCTTGCGTTTGACTGCCAGCTCGCCTGATGCGGTCTACGATGGGGCACGCTTGCCTAGAAGAAACGGATTCACTCGTGATTTGAAGACACCCAAATTGTAACTACCTACCCATTCAGGTAGCGCATTCCACAGACTAGCAGTTCGCATAATAAAAGTGGAATCAAAGCGCTTCGTACGGGTTTTCGAAATATTAACCATAAAGCGGTGTCGATTTTTCGTGCTCAATCTGGCAGTTCGATAGAAAAATGGGCAGTTCCGATGCACACTCTCCGATATGTATCCGATAAAAAACCGGCAACTTTACGCCAATACTCAAGACTAAGTAACTTAGTCTGAACTAGGGCTTACCTGCGATAGAACGAGCTGATAGTCTTCAAACAGCTGAATAGAAAGTATTCTAAGCAGTAAAGCATTTGAGCAGAAAGTATTTGAATCATAATTCAAGAACATCTGTTCATCCATTTTAGGACCAGCAAAGCAGCACTTTTGTCAGGTTTTTCTTTATATTACTACTTGTGAAATGTATTATACTTGTACCTGTAATTATATGTTTGATTGTAGTAGCCTTAGGGTTCCATACCAAAAGGGTAAAACGGGACCCTATTAACCCTAAGACTCCGCTGTCCGTCCGTCCGTCCGTCTGTCTGTCACCAGGCTGTATCTCATGAACCGTGATAGATAGACAGTTGAAATTTTCACAGATGATGTATTTCTGTTGCCGTTATAACAACAAATACTGAAAAACAGAATAAAATAAATATTTAAGAAGCTCCCATTCAACAAACGTGATTTTTTTTGCCGTTTTTATAGATTATGGTACGGAACCTTCGTGCGCGAGTCCGACTCGTACTTGGTCGGTTATTTAATTACTACTTGTAAAAATGTATTATACCTGTACCTGTTATTATATGCTTGATTTTAGTAGCCTTTTTTTAAATAAAAATAGCGGCCAACAAGCTTGCTATCCACTTGATGGTAAGCAGAAACCGCCGCCTATGGACACCTGCAACACTAGCGGTGTTGCAAGCCTGGAGAGAGGTAGTTATAGACACCCTTTTTAAAACGCTTCATGTTGAAGCACGGCGAGAAGACCTTTGGACGAAGGACATCCACACCTTGCAGGTCCGCGGAAGGAAAGAGCGGAACAATCAGGCGGTGTGGGATTTCTAGCTTTGCAAGTTGTCGGGGTGAGCTTCAATTTATGTAAAAAAAAACTTAGTTTCATTTTACTTTTTATCAAAAAGATCAAACTAAAACAACTGTGAACGGTCAAAAATACTTAAATACGTGATGTTATATCACGTAACGTATTGGATTTTTTCTGTGATGTTACTTTTATAAGAAAATAAAATAAATAAAAAGAAATCATTACTTTAAGTACCACGTTAATAATTATGTACAGGGAAATAGGTATCTAAGCGATTATTTAAGGCACTACTTAAATAAATGATTTTACTACAAAGCAAGCAAAAACATTCAGACGCAAACAGCATAAAAACTTGAACTCTATGGCACATTTTCTCAAAAAGAACTGCTGGTTCTATATGTATTGGTATGTAATAATTATCAATATAAAAACCGACTTCATAAAAATGTCAGAACTGGACCAAAATGAAATGGGACCACACGGGAAGCACTAGCTTTCAAATAAAAAAAGAATCATCAAAATCGGTTCACCCAGTCGAAAGTTCTGAGGTAACAAACATTAATAAAAAATTGTCGAATTGAGAACGTCCTCCTTTTTGGAAGTCGGTTAAAAATCATTTGCCTTGCGTTAATAGTCTGTGCGGTGTAGCATGGTGCCTTTGACATTAGCTTGTGACCGCAATGTCTAGTTAAAATGTTATTCTTAACATGTTTAGTTAGGTTTTTGGCGCAGTAAACCCGGCTATAGCTTCAAAAACAGTTAAAGGCATAGCATGCAGTGAAATGCCACAAAATCGTGTTACAAAAAGCTTGCAGACATACATTAGACGTGACAATGATGGCCGCCGGCCCCAGTCCCATCACGAGGTAGAGCAGAAGCTCCAACATCTTGTACCGCTCGTGGAATATCTGCTGGTAGGTGATGCCGAGCACCGCCAGCAGCCAGATGGCCCACCGCAGCTCCCGCAGCATCCAGCAGGACAGCGCGCCAACAGTCAGCCACGGGAAGTACGAGCTCGCGATGAATATGTATATCATGGCGCGGTCGCAGCGGTGGAGGAAGTGTTTCATTTTACTGGAAAATTAGTTGCAATCAGCAAGATTGGCGGATTTATGGTTATGGGATGGGGTGAGTTTCATCTACTTAATGGGGATTTTCCGTCTCGTACTCGCACATTATAATATTATTGAAGTCTAGCCAGTGTTCAAATCGCGAGTGAATTGGATTCTTCTAGGCAAGCGTGCTCCATGGTAGATCGCATCATCGCTTAATCAGGCGAGGTGGAGGTCAAACGCAAGCCTATTATTTAAAAAACCTGAGTTACCGACAGCTCATTAGCAAGCTAAAGTGGCAGACGGCCGGTCATATTAGTCGCAAAACCGATAACCGTTGGGGTAGGCGTGTTCTAGAGTGGAGACCACGGAGCAGCATAATGTAGATGTAAGATGCCCTGTACGCGGTGGAGTGACTATATACGCAAGGCAGTCCACGACAAGCCGAAGATCTGGCTGAGTGGCGTGCTTTTGGAGAGGCCTATGTCCAGCCGAGCAGTGGACAGTGGCACTGGACTAAGATATATTGATTATGATGATTATAATTATTATTCCGTCCATATATCAAAACTTATTTCTAGCATCCTCTTCCACCTGGAGCATTGAGTACTTTCTTCGAATTTAGCGACGGATTTACATTGAATATCTCATAGAGAAGGGTAAAGTATTTTTTTTTGTCACGGTGTAAATTACATAAAAGAAAACTGCCGATCGATTTTCATTTAAGCACACATGTCACTTGAATTGCTTCCTGATTTAGATCACGTCTCAAGTATTTATTTGAGGGTTAGAAGTTCCAATAAGTTTTTCTGTAAAAAAAACTGATAGCGGTATTCTTGAGTGATCGTATTTCACAAACGATACACCTAAATAATTACAACCGGCCGAGTGCGGGTTGGGCTCACGCAGGGTTACGCACCAACCACGCATTTTTTTTCCATTCGGTTTAGGATCGTTAGCGCGAGTCCGACACGCGCTTAGCCGTTTGTCGGTTGCACAGCTTAGTTTTAAAATTGAGATCTATATTAAAACTGTCATTGTACAGTTTCATATACCTTTACAAGTTAGAAGGTTCTAAAATAATATCTGGGACATCTGGGACATTATTGCACACATGGTCATCTGACCCCTAACTAAGCAAAGCTTGTAATATGGCTGCCAGAAACTGATATACATACATATATATTTTTAAATACATACTTAAATAGATATTAACACACAGACATAGAACAAACACAAATGTTTGTCCTAGATGGGAATCGAACCCTCGCCCCCAAGCGTAGAAAGTAGGTTCACTACCAACTGAGCCACCGGGGCAGTCAAAATAATTAACAATATATAAAAAAACAGACTTCATAAAATGACAGATCTGGACCAAATTGAAATGGGATCACACGGGAAGCACCAGCTTTCAAATAAAAAATATTCATCAAAATCGGTTCACCCAATCGAAAGTTCTGAAGTAACAAACATAAAAAAACAGTCTTGAGAACCTTCTCCTTTTGGAAGTCGGTTAAAAATAGAACGGACGAACAGATGTACCAGAGACGAACCTTTAAGGGTTCCTTGTAGGACTACGGAACCCTAAAAATACATATTTCATGATACTAATGAGAGGGTTTAGTTTAATTAATTTTTTCATCATTTTCATGTCGCCATGTTGTATGTATGATGACGTCACCTACCCAGTGACCGTCCTTGAACTTAGAGAAATCTATTTATCAAAATCGGTTGAGGCTGTAGGTGGAAACATGAACATTAAAGACAATGCCCTTCTCTATTCTTTTGCGTCGTCGGATTGTTACTAGATTTTACTCTGATGAGTTTAGGCATCAAATCAAATGTTGTTATTTCTATGGCGTGTTCATAAAATTTCGACTATTAAAACTTTTAATCGTGTATGATGAGAATAGGCAATTATGGAATACGAAGGGCGCTTATTGCGTAAACGTGCGCGATACAGATTGACAGGGGCCTTGAAATTACTCAAATACCGAGCTATTATATTGTTTGTCGCAGTATTACTTAGCATGATCGGCATTAAAGTATGAAATAAGTCACGATTACACCAAGACAACGTCGTTTGGAGCTCCACAATAGGTAAAATAAAATATACACATTTTTTTTTTCTAATGTGACTTTTTTGCTGTTGGCCTTGTGGCCTTTACAGCTTGATCGGACTAGTTGGTGAACGCAGAAAGCGTTGGGCCAACATGGTTTAGATTTTGGGCCACAAGCGCAAGGGCACCTCGGAGGTACGAGCCACGGCTTGGACCGTCGCCGGGAGTGGGGGATCAGACTGCCCTGGCACCCCAGAAGGGGTGTAATAAAAACCTCAGTGCCATTGAAATAAAGTTTACCGTTTTTTTTAAGTACACTAAACTTGGTCCAAACATTTATTTGCTTTGGCAGCTGCAATAATATTGTAAAAAAAAAGAAGAATAAAAACATTATCTTTTAATCTTTCATGAATATATTATGAATAGGCATATGGGGTACCTGTTACAGCTTTACGTTCAAAAACCTAGCGATATCGCGATAGAATGATCAGACTTTGTGGTTTGCATTTAGCTTTTACAATTGTCCATATACCAAAGTTCAGCTATTGCGGAGTTGAGTGCAGACAAACATACACACTAACACACAAACTTTCGTAATCATAATATTAGAATTTGTGTTGTCGAATACCACAACATAACGCAGCACAATGTTACCTTGCTGTAATCGCAGCTTAAAATTATATAATGAAGATTCCAACACTGCATTTCCAAATGCTTTCTGTGTACTGTAACAAAACGGATGTGACATCAGCTTGCCAATCTACCAATCAGCCAGCCAGCCGCCATGACACCGCCAAGCTTGCCAAGCCTTTGGTGGGGCGTGTATAAAAGCCAGCCAGCCAGCCACCTATTTCTCTGTTTAGTTCGATTGCTGAATAAATGAAGTATTCGCCTTTCTGAGTGTTTCTTATTTCATCCCGTAACATTACCTAATACAATCAGGCTACTGTACCACAAGACGAATGATAAGTATATTAACCTCTATTACAGCCTATATCAGTCACAGATGTCAATGAATACTGCGCAGGTCATTTACAATAGGCTGCAAGAGGTCGAGAGGTGCTCTAAAGAGAGAAACGTCTAAGCGAAAAAAAATATTAGCTTGTCGAACATGCATGAGCGACTCGGATTTGTTGGAATTAGATTTTGGCGATTCGGAAAAAATACAGATGTCAAAATGACAGATGTCACTGTGACAGCTATCAATTATCATCATCATTAGTCTACTCTTATCAGACCACTGCTGCTGGATTTGGGCCTGTCTCCCAAGGTAGATGTTGACGATGACAGATGTCACTAAGTCTTATAGTTTCCTTACACAATTCTTATTTTCGGTTGACAGCTGACAAACTTGATAGGGCTATATCTCGGAAAATCGTATGAGTCAAGAAATGACTCATACGATGACATGACATGAAAACTACTTGACATACGAAGCTGATGAATTTGGCAGGTAGATTCCTTATGGGGTGTAGAAGTCGACCAAGCAAGGATTTCACGAAAGAGCCGAATTAAGGGGGCAAATTGAGGATGAAAGTTTAATCGAAAGTCTACTCGTACGAACTCGCGGGTATCAGCCAGTTTATTTATTTATATTTTTATACAATTTATTATTATTATTCTAATTGTATTATTAAAGTGATTGACGAACTCTTTTCTTTGACATGTGTAGGTAACTGAAATTGTTATATTGTAGGGTTGCCATCTCTAAAATTTGGCAACCAGGACAAGACGCGTGAAAACCCCGTATTTTAGAGCCCAGAACCCGGACATGTCAACAGGTTTTTTTCAAACATAGTCAGTCAGTGTAAAAGTGTGTTTGACTGCCTCGGTGGCTCAGTTGGTAGTGATCCTACTTTCTGTGCTTGGGGGCGTGGGTTCGATTCCCATCTAGGACAAACATTTGTGTGATGAACATTTGTGTTTGTTCTATGTCTGGGTGTTAATATCTATTTAAGTATGTATTTAAAAATATATATGTATGTATATCAGTCTCTGGCAGCCATATTACAAGCTTTGCTTAGTTTGGGGTCAGATGACCATGTGTGCAATAATGTCCCAGATATTTATTTATTTAAAAACCACGGCGTGCGGACACAGTGCGTGTGTCGCCGGCGGCCCAAGACTTTAAATTATTAAACCCGGACTACAAATGAAGCCCCGCCCGGACGCTCCCCGGATGCCCACTAAACTAGGACAAATCCGGGGAAACCCGGACGTATGGCAACCCTATTTTCAAAAAGTATGAATTATCTGTGGCCGACAGGCAATTTCTTCATCAGCCCACTAACCGAGAGGAAACCCAAAGAACGGACATTAAACATCACGATCACGTGAATAGCACAATAGGACAAGTTTCTCGATCGCAACGAACAGTTTCCTGCGAGAATGACCTCGGTATATCAAAGTACACACGGCTCGCGAATGAAGCCTTATTTTTACATAATCCACGGCTATTTATATTTTGAATATACTACGCGTCGGCGTATACAGGGTTACGCATATTCCCTGTACTAAGCCGAAAGGAGGTCATTGTAATCATCATTTACTACGGGAGAAACCCTAAAATCGCGAAAATAAACACTCGCTAACGCAACGCCTGTTTTGAACCATTCGAATTCGCTTTCTATCAATAGAAAATCTTTCATTTCCATGATATTTTCGTGCGAAATCATACGAACGATTCAAAAATATACAGGGGTAAATTTTCCGGCTTAAAATCCTGTATTTTTGCTAATATAAAAATTTGCATAAAAAATATGAATTTCGATTTAAAATAAGTAGCCGTTTCAAACAGTATTATAAATTAGATAATTGATATAATAACAGCCACCATTCCCAATTTGCCGCCATCCACATCTCCCTTTACTATGTACCTACTTTTTCTATTTTTATGTAGCCTTGATTTTCTCAATATAATCCGTAACGTACCTAGCTATGAAAACTAGAAAACTCCGCAAAAGTTTGCTAGAAGAGTGATTTTTTTTTGGCTACCGACGCATCTCTTAAACTTAAATAAGATACTGTATTCATTGCCCTCCAAAGTTTAGTTAACTTCTTATCATACTTTCATAAGGAAAATAAAGTATATGAATTGTACAATTTTAGTATCGTCTGAAACTTTAATGCCAATTAAATTACTACGCTGAGGCGTTAAAAACGTAAAACTGTACGAGCGTTACAGACTGTTATCGGCGGCATCTCGGGAATCGCTCGCGGCCCGGACTCCGGACATAGCTCGATCGTATCCGCCCTTGGCCTCTTTTACTTCAGAAGGAAGGAGGATGGACACCATCTCACTCCATAATTGCCTTTACGACGAAGGTTAACTCATGTTAGAGATAAATTAAACTTGATTGGGTTACTTTTGTAAGTGATGGGCTATTTTGGGATTTGAGGCATACTAGCTTGATAGAACAATAAATCAATCATGGATAGGCATCGTAGCATCGTTACGTCCTCTGACAAGAATAACAGAATCTGACGCTTTGAGTATAATTTCATAGATCTGGCGATATGAATCTTGTACATTTCTGTTTTTCCATACGTTTAAAGGTTCCGTAGAAAACAAGAAACCTTTATAAGTTCGGCCGTCTGTTCGTTAAATAATTTGTATGGAAAACACGAGTAAATATTAAACACATTTTATAACGCACAAGTGCACAAGTGTAAAACAATATTAGTCACTTTGTAGAGTTTGTTCATCGTGTTTAGCATAATAGGCGTACAAATCTAGAGATATATTATGGCCTAAAAAATATTTTGTTCGTTTTTGGTAATAAATGTTTTTGATAGATCTCTGAAATTTGGCCACAGAGCTTCGTTCGAAACGCTACACGAAGAGTCTAATTCTATAACTTAGCTAATTTCTATTATAACGGAATCCTATCATATGCGTGTCTCGACACGTTCTAGGCCATTATTTATGGTTTGAAAGTTGAATTTTTGTTGTTTAGTCATGTTGGGAATACCTAAGTTAAAGTTGATGTAAGGGTGAAGTAATTAAATTAGTCTTTCCGACGCTATTTGTAGAAGAGTTTTTAGAGTTTAATAAATACATTAAAACCGGGATTTACCTTACAGAAAAATATAAGTACTGTTGTTGTAGGTGTGCAAAAATTACTCTTTTTTAGGGTTCCGCACCCAAAGGATAAAACGGGACCCTATTACTAAGTCTACGCTGTCCGTCTGTCACCAGGCTGTATCTCATAAACCGTGACAGTTAGACAGTTGAAATTTTCACAGATGATGTATTTCCTTTGCCGCTATAACAAAAAAACAAATATATTTAAGGGGGCTCCCATACAAAAAACGTGTTTTTTTGCCGTTTTTATAGATAATGGAACGGAACCCTTCGTGCGCGAGTCCGACCCGCACTTGGCCGGTTTTATTTTGTTAATTGTGTCTTCAAAGGTCGGCATCGTATCTGTGATGCCCTTAGTGTTACAGGTATACAAAGATAAATGGTTAGATCGTCATTTCAGTTTCAGGTATCCATAGGGGACGATGATCGGTTACCATAAAAGGCGGCCCGTTTAGTTTGGTTGCTAATCTATGGCATTAAAAAACAGTATCCAACTCTTATATGGTCTAATAAAATATAATATTATTATATAGTAAAAAAAAATATATGTAACTTTATTTTAGGTTAAAAAAAATATTCTGATATAGGCTTGCGCTTACCCGCCAACTTGCTGATGTTAAGCGATAATGCGGCCTACGATGGATCACGCTTGCCTAGAAGAAACCGATTCACTCTCGACTAGAAGACAACCAGATTGTAACTATCGGAGAACACCCATTCAGGCAGCGAATTCCACAGACTAGCAGTTCGCACAATAAAAGTGGAATTATTTATGTAAGTCAGTGAGATGCAGGTAAAAATATCTTAGACTAGTCGTCCGGCCCAGCTTCGCACGGGTGTAAGCTCGGCCTTCGGCTTCGCTACATAATATAATATAGCCTATGTCACCCGGGGATAGTGTAGCTTCGCAACAGTGAAAGATTTTTTTAAATCGGTTCAGTAGTTTCGGAGCCTATTCAATGCAAACAAACCAACAAACAATCAAATCTTTCCTCTTTATAATATTAGTATAGATGTACGTGTTCGTAAGTTGTGTTTTACAGCCAGCGGCGGATTTACACATTTGCCGCCAGGAGGCTTCAAGTTTTGCCGACCTTACCGACCTCTATAATTCCATACCCTAACTAATTCACATTCATATTAATAAAAATAAAAAAACATTATAATTGTTACTGTATGATTTATGCGCTATCGTCCTAAATACACTAGCTTTTCCCGTTATTAGTAGATATGATTTTGAACTAGGGGGTGTTTCTCCTAGATTATTTTTACAACCCAATGATTTAGTTTGCACATGAAATAGTTTTTGGGTATAATTCAGAGCTAATAAAAGCTCAACCATGTAACCAATAAGGCAGGTAGGGTATGCTTTGACCCCTAATTTGCCGCCCCTAAAACCTGCCGCCCTAGGCTCCAGCCTATTCAGCCTACTGGTAAATCCGCCACTGTTTACAGCAGGATGGCGATAATTTTTTATTTCAAGTGTTTGATACTTTATTTTTCTTCTCTTTACGAAAGTTACGAAAACAATTAGCATATACATTATTCATTGGACTTTTTTGTTAAAACAATGTCGTGCCTTAACCAAACAGTACCTTTACAGTAATTCACCTTAATTTTGGTTTTGATCGATCGGGAAAGAAATAACCCCGGCTTAAGTTATATCGGAATAGAGCCTTCACGTATAAAATTGGCGAAAGCAGAGCACAAGTTCGTAACCTCATGACATGACCCCTTTAGAAGATTGGCATCGTATCGCCTTTATATCAACATTTTACGAGGGTTCAGGTCTTGGTTCGTGCCCGAGGGTTTTACGAGATGATTATGACAATAGTAGGTAAATGTTTAGTTAAAAAAATGTCGCACAGTAAATAATCATCGGTCGTTAGGATTTTAACGGTTTCTTTAACAGTTGTGTAAATATTGGACGAGTGTAATGTATGTATAACGTGATTATTACTTTATTTAATTATTTTCTCGTGAAAACTATATAGTATCCATGTAACTAGTAAGTTTTACTACTCCAAAATCACGTCCTGTTTTTTAAATATAATACCAAAGGAATTACTCCAGTAAGTTTTCATTCCCGTGCATTATAATAATCTAAAGATGGTTTCAATAATTAGAGTAGAAAACGTATGTCTTCAATAATACTCAATGAATTTGATTTGTTTTTGTAGTTTATGTACTTGTAAAGATTATGTACTAGATTTAACACACAAAATATTTGGTACCTGATAAAACTACCTACACGAACCTCTAGCGCAAATTTACAACATTTTAAAAGATAAATCAAATATCAATGAGTTAAAAAAAAATTATAGACGTTATAAATAAATGTAATACTAAAAGTATTACTTTGCATTTTTATGTTAATCTATACCAATATATACAGAGGAAACATTTGATTGTTTGTTTGTTTGCATTAAATAGGCTCCGAAACTACTGAACTGATTTAAATATTATTTCACTGTTGGGAAGCTAAGCTACACTATCCCCGGGTGACATATATCTACACTAATATTATAAAGAGGAAAGATTTGTACCTATTTTTGTATGTTTGTAATGAATAGGCTCCGAAACTACTGAACCGATTTGAAAAATTCTTTCACTGTTGGGAAGCTACACTATCCCCGGGTGACATAGGCTATATTATATTTTATAGCGAGGCCGAAGGCCGAGCTTACACTCGTGCGAAGCCGGGGCGGACGGCTAGTAGGCTATATTATATTTTGTAGCGAGGCCGAAAGGCGAGCGAAGCCGGGGCGGGCGATTAATATTTTATATTTTGGTGGAGTAGATTGAGAAAATTTCCAAACCAATCTGTTTCTTTAAATTCCCACTCAGTGGTTTTTTAATGTTTAAGTTGTGTGAGCGAAATAGCTTTGGCAGGGAATCGGGCTATTAGGTTGCTTTTCCACCAGTATAATATGATATGCAGCTATGAACGAAGTAAAGCTAAGCTACGAAACTATGTAACTGTTCCACTAATGCTAAGAGCTATACTGGACCGGGTTCGAGATGTGATACGGTATGTAGCTACGGATGTGTTTGACATACACCAATAAGGATCCTTTATTTTCATAGATTAGCTTAGTGTTTAAGCATCCCCCGTCGATCTTTTTTAAATTCTTTCCATCGAATGTTTGCATGGAAGAGATCGCTTTTAGCGATAAGGCAGCCACTTGTTCTTGGATCCGTACAATTATCTATAAAAACGGCAAAAAACACGTTTGTTGTATGGGAGCCCCCCTTAAATATTAATTTTATTTTAATTTAACTATTTATTTTTAAAGTGAATATATAACTAAATATTCTGTGCATATTTCAAGCGTCTACCTGTTGCCGTTATCAATATCGAGCAAAAAGTTTGTTGTATGGGAGCCCCCTTAAATAATTATTTAATTCTGTTTTATTTGTTGTTATAGCGGCAACAGAAATATATCATCTGTGAAAATTTCAACTGTCTATCACGGTTCATGAGATACAGCCTGGTGACAGACGGACAGCGGAGCCTTAGTAATAGGGTCCCGTTTTACCCTTTGGGTACGGAACCCTAAAAACGAATTAAACTTGTAATTTAGTTACAGCGTCTTAGATACAAAAAGGTTAATCAAAGTTCGCTCTCGCCGACATTATTTATAATTTTCTCCTGATGACATACAATGTGCCCGAAATAGCGGGGCTAATTGGGTTCCCTTTGTGTACCGTGCAGCTCTAGCAGTTTATTAAATTACGAACCATTCGAGTTTCTTTGCAAAAAATTAAATCCAAAGCCTAGCAACAGTATTTGCGAAGGCGTTCTCTTGTGTCGGAGGACAAGACCCTCTTCGGGTTGCTGTGACAGCGGAGTAAGTTAATCACATCATCAGCCAATTAACGTCCACTGTTGGACAAGGTCTCCCTCATAGAGGGGTGTTGCTATAATCCCCACGCTTGGCAGGCGGCTTGGGGATCGAGTAAGTTAATCTATACATATAAAATGCTTTGGCCTGAATGACTGACTGACGGATCAAAACACAGCCTAAAACGCTGATCATAGAGACCTGAAACTTGGAGGATGTGTTCTTTGTATGACGTAGGCATCCGATAAGAAAAGATTTTCCGAAATTCTACCCCTAAGGGAGTGAAAAGGGGGTAGAAAGTTGTTTTGTTTTATATTTTATAAGTATTTAAAAATTTGAAGTTAATAATTAATAAGTTATAACTAAATTAATAACGTAAAAAAACAATTTAAAATCCTGTTAGAATCATTTTCGACTTCTACGAGGACGAAGTCGCGGGAAAAAGCTATTTATAAATAAAGCAACCAAATGTCGTATCATTATCCTAATTTTGTTGACAAATACATAAAGTGTCGACCATCCGGCACGAGACTAGACGAGCACATCGGGCGAT
The DNA here is from genome assembly GCA_949125355.1 of Agriopis leucophaearia. Taxonomy (NCBI): domain Eukaryota; kingdom Metazoa; phylum Arthropoda; class Insecta; order Lepidoptera; family Geometridae; genus Agriopis; species Agriopis leucophaearia. The sequence continues at coordinate 4,409,118 of OX421276.1, read as the reverse complement.
ATCATTGAAATTGACTTGGTGTCCTTAGGCTCACACACCACCCTAACACGAACTGCTATTATCACCAGATACAAACTTCACAGATACTTCTTACATACTTCCCATGGCAGTTTATGCTAGGGCTCCTTATGTAAAGTTTGAACTCACGTGTCCGAGCGACAGCAGCACACTGAGTGGAAAGTGGTGGAGACAGCGAAGAGCAGGCACAGCGCGAGTCCGTAGACTACAGCTGCGATGGCTTGCGGTGCGTTCGCCGACCGCGTGAGAAGCTCGCGCGCGCCGAACGACGCCGGCGCCACGCATAGTGCGTGCGTACACACGTTCGCTACATTTTCCACCTACCGACAAAATGAGAAACATGATGTAGGTACGCATTATTATTTAATCTGTGACGGCGGGCAAAAACACATGCACTCGGCACGACTACGTGACATGCGACATCTTGTCGTGAGAAACGTCAACGTTCGACACGACGTCGTATCGTGGTCCGATGCAAGGTCCAACATCGTATCGAGAAAACTACCAATGAAATACTGCGTCGGCGCCGCATTTATGCGTCTTCCTAATAACTGCAAGAGACGAATAAGTCTAGTGTCGTCCACATTTTAAGGCTGTTTGCGACAACTTTTTGGAACGTTCATGATACGTCGTCACGTCGTTCCCCAATGTAGCATCGTAGCACGACACGATGTCGTATCGTGTGCATGTCTTTTGACCCTAATTCCGTTGCGCATATAAAATCTTCAAGTTAACACACTAATAATAGGCACAAGTAGGTACCTATATGAATGAAACTATACCTCATTGCATGTAAAACAGAATTACATTAAATTAAACAATTGAATATAGAATAAAATACACAATAAGTAGAATACAATACACAATAAGAATTAAAATATCAGGTTCATCATTATAAGCCAGAAGACGTCCACTGCTGAACATAGGCCTCCCCCTTTAACCTCCACACTGAACGACATCCTGCCATCTGCATACACTGGATGCCGATTCTCACAATGTCGTCGGTCCATCTAGTGGGAGGCCTACCTACGCTGCGTCTTCCAATTCGTGGTCTCCACTCAAGAACCTTTCTTCCCCATCGGTCATCAGTTCTTCGAGCGATGTGGCCTGCCCATAGCCACTTCAACTTGCAAATTTTAATAGCAATGTCGGTGACTCTGGTTCTTTGGCGAATATCTACGTTCCGGATTTTATCGCGCAAAGAAACTCCAAGCATAGCTGTCTCCATTGCACGTTGTGTGACTCCGAGTTTTTCTAAAAGACCAACAGTTAAAGACCACCTCTCAGTACCATATGTCATCACTGGCAACACACACTGGTCAAAGACCTTTGTCTTTAGGCACTGTGGTAACTTGGACGAGAAAATGACACGCAATTTCCCGAACGCTGCCCATCCGAGTTGGATTCTTCGGGCGACATCTTTGCCTAAGTTGGACTTACCTAACTGAACAATCTGTCCAAGAAGAAATCAGATACTTAAGTTTATTTTGTGACAATGAAACATTAAAATAAGATATTAAAAAAATATGAAAATAGGTACAATTTTTCAAAAACCAGCCCCAACTCAGTATCCCTAAGCCTCATTGTTGGTATTCCGCAAACTAACCTTTGTAAAAACATGCACAGTGTTCAGGGGATTTAATGCATATAACTTTGGATAGAAACATTTTAATGTTTGTTAATGTCCTACTGAACAATGCAGGTTTAATAAATATAGGAATGACAAAACAACTATGATAATAATCAAAGCCCTTAACTAAATGACATCCTGCTATTGTCATGGGAAGGAGTACCACACACATACACATCCCCACACCCTCTTTCATACACACACACATACTTTTATTTTCTATTTCCTATATTAATATTACTGTAAAATATTGTCTGTTTTCTTAAGAAATATGAATAATCATGGGAGTGGCCATTGCTTCCCGAAACACAGTACTATATACTAGTTCGGAGCCATTAGGTTCATAAAACTTTTGCGTAATTTGATTGGTGTCAAATAAATGAATTTATTAAGTACAGTATCAGCCTATCATGTTCCCACGGCTGAGACACATGCCTTCTCTCAGAGAGAGAAGATGGGCTCTAATCCACCATGTTGGCCCAGTGCATGTTGATGAATGTGTTTTGAATTTTTGTTGTTCTGGGTCCGGTTTTCTCACAATGGCATCTAAAGTACTGCACATAATTTATCTAAGCAGTAAGTAACTAATGCAAGGCTGAGGGTCGAACCGGGTGCCATCAGATCGTAAAGCGCACATGCTACTGCACGGCCAACATGGATCCAAATACCTAATCATTCGAAAACAAATTATCTAATTTTAATTCTGTATGTTTTACATTAGTAGTCCATAACACACAAATCACACAATCTAATCAGGAAACAAAAACCAGCAATAATATTCTCAAAACACACAAAATGCATTAGTTATTACTGACCAGAAATCAGTCTCCACCTACTTAACATAAAACAAAAGTAATTTTAAGGTTGCCTGGTGAAGTAATGGTGATCACAATTCATGGTTTTCATTCAGCATTTAACAATGGCAATTGTCACAGAAAATAAATACTTCAAGCGAGCACACCACAGGTAAGTATGTATTTAAAATTAGATAATTAATGTACTTAACCTTGCGAGAAAATAATTACCTGTAGGTACAGTAAAAAAACATAATAACAAACTCTTTAATACAAAACTTTTGGTCTGAAGGAGCTGGGTGGCAAAAAATATTTAAATAATTATCAACGCGCTTGGTCAAATCATCACAGGAATAAACTTTTTTCATCTCTGCATTTCACAAAAATAAAAAACTTCATCTAATTATTTTTGCTAAATAGTATTCGGTAAATAGTTTATATTAATTTGTAGAACAAGAAGTGGAATGATAATGATGAGCTGTTTGCATCATTCCAAAAACAGGAAATTAATATGATTTACCTATTATATTGTTTGATCTTCACGCATTTGATTTCCTATTCAGCCAATTATAGCTAATGAACTGATAAATTATTTACTTAATATAATAAGTAGTATTTCAGATGAAAACTTGATTTCCTATATTTTATTTTAACTCAATATAAACAAGTGTACTGTAATGTACATGCATAGAATTGAGTTAATTTGAAGAATATAAATCTAGTACCTACTTATATAGGGCACAATTTGAAGTCCATAAAAATCTTACCGTAGTTGGAACGTATGCCTTATTGGAAGAGGCTCGTTCGTTCATCCATTTCACGGACTTGAGTTTCTCCAGGGGAAGATCATAATGGAAATATATTTTACTTTCATTGAACTTAGATTTAAGTTTCATTACTATCACAGAGAATAAGCTTACGACGTCACCCATTTCACGTTCTAACTGTGCGGCAGCTAGATGTTTAATGGTCGGAAGACCAGCAACAATACGCTTAATCTTAGAAAGATTTTAACATTCATTGTAATTCAATTTACATTTTTTGTTTGAAAATACTTTATCTCAGTAAAATTACGACAACCACCTCGGTCGATGCGATTCGAAAGAATGACCACAGATTAGTAATAGTAGGCAATTTGATTGACAAGAATGACATGTTGTTGATAATTTATCATGACCATGGATACAAAATCCTTCGGTCGTAATATTAATCAAGTTTACATAGTCTTAAATAGAGTCAAACAAGTCACAGTCAGAATCAAGCAATATAAGCCACGGTCAAGTCAAACTCAAGCCGCAGCAGTGGTGGAGGCTTTACAATAGACTTCTGTGGAGTTTTGGAAACAACATTAAAATACATGTTTCATCTCGTTATAAGACTTACCCACACTTGAGCACGTTCACGAGCCCTTAATAAATAATGATCCACCATTATTACACATTAACACTCGAAAATACACAAGTTTAAGAAAATAATACAATGAGCCGACATGTTTTTTCCACGTTGTTACATTCAGTTAAAAATTTTCATGTAGGTATTTAACTTCTGTGGATTCAGCCAGTAACTTAACTCTCTTTCAGAAAAATGATCAAAACAAAGCCTTTTTTTACCTGACTGTCCAAGAAGGAGAGTAATGTTTTTCCGGCTTATTTATGTTATTATATATTATGTTTCTACTTATTACAAAAATAACTATATTACCTCCTATATAGCCTATACACGACTAGACAATTTCAGGAGTGAGGTTTGTCAAAATCGCGAGTAATAGTGTTCCGTGGGTTTGTCTTCCTTATATTATTCTTCCTTCCTTCCGTAAGTGTCATAAGTAAAAAAAATTGTCAGGTTTATATTGTTTTTCTTTTCAAAAATATTATTTCTTATTCTAAAAGTAATTTGCAAAAAGATTTCATGCCTGCAGGCTAATCTGGGTTTGGGTGGCTTTTGATAAATAAAACGTGGGAAAAACATATGCTGCACAGCTTATAGCATATATTATTTCAATTATTTTATTACTTAAATCCCACAATTACTAAATCAATGACTAAAATGGACAAAAAATGCTAAATTTTAATATAGTAACCTACTACCAATAGATGGCTAGGCTGAAAACCTAAATAAAACAAAAATGTGCATCCATAGTTTATCAACAATATATAATAGTTGCTTGCTTAGCTTAGGAGAAAACTTATTTACAGGGCTAGCAAGTATTCTTATCTAGCTACTAATTTGCTATACATATGATAAAATTAAGTCTAAAAGCAGGATTCAGTTCAAAAATTGTTTTCAAATAATTGCAGAAGCCTTTTAATTTCTGCAATTCTTGCCGCTTGAGCCTGCACTGGAATCATAGCTTGAGATACTTCTTCACCTTTAGCCAATATTGTGTACATGCTCTTTATGTTATTGTCCATCGCATCGCAAGTTTTACCTACAGCATCTTTATAAACCTCCATGTTTTCAGCTGTGAGTGAAGAATTGGAATGTAATATGCTAGACAAGTTTTCAATCAAGTTGTCTACAGACTGAGCTATTTTCTGCGCTTCGTATTCGAGGTCATTTAAAACTGTTATATCTATTTGACCTATCTGTGGAGCTAATATTTGTCTATATAATTTACCAGATGGAGTGCTAGAGCGAGATGCACTTGAACTGCCAAATACTGGTGTCTCACCCCTCTTAGTTACAGGACTAGATAGCTTGATTTTAAACTCTAGATCATCAGCTACATAGTGTGTCATGTCTCCTTCGTATCTGACATGTCCATCAAGGTCTAGAGGAAATTTCTCCTGTTTTCGATTTTCTGGTAAGTTGTAGGGTCTGGAAGGTCCAGCAATTTTCTCCTGCTCGTCAGCTTGTCCCTGGTCGGAGTGGAATGATATCTCGCTGTACGACGCCGTCATGCGCGCTGATATCTGATCATCCATATCCTCACCTTGGAGCTTCCTTGGATCGTTTGTATCTTTATCGTCAGGTGACATACGCGCACCCGTTTCGTCAGTCATTTTAATAGGTCTTGTGAAGGTTCCAGATATCACAGCAAATTTAAGCTAAATGAGAAATTCTCTAGTCAAGATTTCAAAGTTGCAGGCCGCTGTAAGACACATATCTAAAAGATGTTCATACAAAAATTCAATCTCAGCATCGTGTAAATGCAAAATTAAACTATTTTTTTCAATAAAATAAACACGGAATAGGAAGGTGAAAGTAAACAAGATAGATAGGTATTAGAATTATTACTATTATTAGATACTAGTGTCCAGTGTCAGTGTCAATCAAGTGTCAATAGTGATACTACGTTGACAGTTGTTGTTTGTTATGCATTTGCTCATTTCTGAATAGGCTAAAGCTAAAAAGGTCATAACGCCTCGTCTTCCGTATTTCACAGTTTACTGTCATAAGTTTGCCGCAGTAAAATAGTGGAGCTAGATATTTTACTAGCTGCTCTTCTCACAACAAGCAAACACAAATTCAGGAAAATAACACAATGAAATGACATATTATTTCCACATTGGCGCTAAAACTCTCGTTAGGGCTTTAAAGTAGCTAAGAGACGTTTGGATTTGGTTTATGGACCGGAATATTTCTCTCTCTTTATTCTCTCCCGTTGGTCAGACGGAGGTTGAGGTCAACCAAATCCATACGTCTGCTAGACCTAGCATACGTCTAGTTACCTATGACCCATGTGTATATGTGTCCGCATCTTTCTCGCCTCTAAATACTCTGTGGTAGGCTCCCATTTTCGAAAATGTCAAAATTGCGGGAATTTTTGACAGTTGTCAATAAAAACACTGAGTTCATGAGTCTTGAAAAATGTAAAAAAATCTTTCTTGTGCCAGTGCAGTGAGCATTCTGAAAATATTATAATCCTGTTTACTTATTACGCAAAAGTTTCTATGGCAAATTGTATTATTATATGAAAATACAGGGGGTTTGATTGGTGAGTTCATTGATGCCAAAGTCGTGTGGAGCAAAATTCATAGAGCATAAAACATGGCGCTTCCCAACGACATGTGCGGTTGATAGGGTTCGTCCTTTGTAGTGTTATTTGTTAGTTTGACTGTAAAACGTAGCTTTTTTCAAGGATTGTTGAGCAGCAAGTGTGCGCTTTGTCGTTCGACTTTTAAGGGACGGATTTTTGGTAGGTCAATGAGAAGTAAAAGTCAAATTACGCCATGGTGAAAACCCGTCGTAGTAATGGAGAAAACGGTGAGGTAGACGAAGGGAATTACACTTTAAACGACGTGGGCAGCGTCTTGGACGACAAGGTGAAATGTCCCGTAAGAAACCATGTTTATTTCGTGGCGACATAACGCCGAGCTTTGTGTAGAATTCTTTGGACTGCCACTTCCTGTCCCAGATATCCAAGTAGCTATTTACCGACTTGCACGCGTTTGCATGCGCTTTCTGTTGTTACCCATTATTGCAAGAAAATGTTAAATTATATATCTACCCACCTATCTATTTAAGTATAAGTTGAAAATATCATGTTGAAGTACAAGCCACAAAGACTAACAGCAATACAATATCCATACCTACCTCCTAAATTATTTACTGGAAACCTATTCAAAGAGACAATAGCTTCAAGAATATGCATGGTGCCTATGTGTGAAAGTAAAACTGATGATGTAATAATGGCTGGTATTAAATTATCTTTTTAATGGACTTGCACAATTAAAATTGTCTAGCCTGCCAGTCTCGTACCTATCTGAAGTGGGGCTTTCTAATTGTGCCTCGTCTCATTGTCATGTAGTAACAATTTCAATGGATTTGATTTGTGAAAACATTAACTTGACTGCTAAATGTAACCTATTACACTTCGGAAGTAAAGACTTATTCTAATGACACTTCCGACTTCAAATTATCTTGACATCGCATGCCATCTCGCTCACGCGTGTGGTGCGAGTAAGTTAAGGTAACAGGATGGCATGCGATCGTGATCACAATGTGAATCATGAACAAACTCCATAATAAGCTCCATGTTAGCTAAACATGTTTTGATAGATTTTGGTCACAGGATACCTGCCTTTAGGCTTGATTTTCTCTGTTGTGTACTATCTGGATCTGCATACATTGCAGACATGACACCTATTTAAAATAGTTGAGAGCCAACCCCCTTGGGCTGGTATCATAAATACAAAGTTTTGTTCTCGCTAATATAATTGACAGACAAAATCAAGCCTTAGTGACGATGCTTTAGTCTATACTAATATATGTGTACATCTTTCCGTTTCAATTTTATGCTATGCATGGGGTGTGTTTGTTTGTGGTTATGTTTAATGATATGATTTAAAAAATTGTAAACATATATTGATAAATTGATTGATATAGATCAAAGTAAGATTATAATATCAGATACTGACATTCCTGTTATACCAGTGTGATGACGCTGTTTTAGGTGAAAGAGACCCATTACAAAAATTGGGTTGTATAATTTCAATAACAACATTAGAAACATTTGTAAGTTAATCTATGCTTGAAACTGATCATGACTTCTCGTTCATGGAATGTCACACATGGTAACATGTCTATGGAGACCCCTGTCTGTGGATTCACCAGTATCTAGTCAGATGGATGTCGTACCTTGAAGTAAAATTATTATAATGAGATTGGCCTACTTAATGGCCTGCAATAATCTTGTCTTTGATATATTTATTCAATTGCCATAAGTTCTACTAATCTAGAATCATATGCCACTTCATTATTATTATGCAAAGATGCTTAAAATAAACACAGGCACAATACCTACAAATAGGGTTACCAACTGTTCGGATTTGATCGGAGTTTTAGACCTTGTCTGAAAGCAATTATTGCTCAATACTGACCTAATAGAAGTATACAACATACTATTGATTGAATCTAAATTTACTCAGTTTGCGCTTATGTACATAAGTACAGTGGCACACAGCTTCCATTACTATATGTAATACTACTATACTATAATGTTCAATTCACGGTTTCAATGCACAACTTTTAGTAACAACTTAAAGCGTCTTATAGTATGTATGGACTGTATGTACCTGATGTAAGCATCTATCCCATGTTCACACGCTGTTCCTACCTGCACCCATGCGTACACTTTGAGCAGGAGTGTTGTGCAGGCAGGCTCCCCATGATCCACCTGCAGTCGGGATCAGTGCACGTAACTTCACAATGATTTTGCAGTGTGTGGGAATACTATCTCGACAATGCTCCAAGGCTAACACAAGCGTTGTAAGCATATTCATCTGTATTTAACGTGTACACTGGAATGTGCACTCCGTACACATTTTCATATGTCTTATGATCATCTTGCTTATATCTCCACTACCTCAGGCAGTAACTGATGATAAAAATCCTACCCAAATTTTTTGTGAATGATTTATTTAATTAATAGTTTTATGCAGGTTGTGCAATGTGCATGTGCTGTCTTGCTACATATTGAAGTTTAATTAATTTAATATTGCTATAAGATCTGAAATAACAGTATTGTACAATGACAGGCAACAAATTGGTCCCAGCGCGAGCTAAGGAGCGGTCAGTACAAGGTCACCAGAACAATCAATCGCTGGCCTGCTAAATGTAAGTATTTTGATATAAACCATCAATGTAGATGGAAACTATTTATACACACTCCCAGTTTAAGTATGTATGTATAGGTTCCCAAAAAAAATGATGTTTTCGCATGAACATCTTCGCTATGAGTGGCTGTGTACGCTCCTGTGTCGTCACTTCTGATATGGTAATGGGTTTTTAATAAAATAACAATTGACATTTTAACCCTCAATTTCTTATATTGAAATGACGTTTGTAATGTTGTTTCTCATAATCAGGTGAAAAATATACTGCAAAACGCTTTGGACTAGCTAACCTTGTGGTTTGGCTCTGTGGTGGCACATTCTTATTCTTACAAAAGATGGAAGCGATGAGTCCTGCATTGATGTTACACTTGGGATGTATTGCGCATATCTTGTTACCAGCATCTACTCAAGCCAACCCACCTTGGGATACTGGAGCAATGGAGAAGATTGAAGACTAGTTGATGTAGAGAAGCATACCATGCAAACTTACAGATCTAGCAAACTAGAATGTGCTGGGTTTCATTTAACATGAGACGTTGTTGACCATATTGTAATATGGTCAACAACTAGGCTAGGCTGCAGCAGCTTGTTGTAATAACAACAAACCTATTGTGCATTGAAACATGAATCCTGATTCTTTACAGATAGTCGTCGTCGTCGATCAATCAAGATGCCTCGTATCATGTTCCCAGAGAGTGATACAGAACCAGAAAAATACTCAAGGCGGTAAGTGCATAAACATTTCAAATTAATATTTTTTTTAGGGTTCTGGTGTAATCGGTACCCTTAACGGGTCTGTCTAATGGGTGATTTTCTGAAAAAGATTGTAATGGATGGCGTTAACAAATAATGAAGTCAGTGTGACCCTGGTGATTGTGACTGGCTTAACTTGATGGCAGTTGACTACTCGCTTTCTATCAACACATTGTTTGCTATCGCCATCTGGTGGGTTAATATGTAAACTTTTTTCTAAATCAGCTGTCAGACAATCAAAGATAAAAATACTATCATTTGGTATCATTGAATTGACCTGTTTTTGTCGGAGCCAAGAGGTGTATAGTGGAATTCTTTAATGGCTTCTAGTGAACACTTGGAGTTTTGGCTTATTTGGTTTGCTTTGAACGAGTCATATAAGCAAGGATATATAGCCAGGTTTCAATTTAGGGTGTGGCTAAAAAAATATTTTTTTAATTGTAGTAATAGGCTTATGTTTAACTGTCAACTCGCCTGATGCTAAGCGATAATGCGGTCTACAATGGAGCACGCTTGCCTGGAATAATTTATTTAGTTAAACAATAATCATAATTTAAACAACTATCCTAACATTGAAACTTAGGTAAGCCAGGGTGGGGCAAGCTTCCCACCCTACCCCATCATGCCTACAATGCACACACACATTTTATTTCGTTAGTAAACTACTACATGACATGTAATCATTTTTACCCAGATGGTATCAATATGTTAGTATTTATCTGTTACCATTTTTTTCCAAAACGGCTGGACTGATTTCAATGCGGTTTTAAAGAAAGTTTCTGCTTAAAAGCAATGAGACATTTTAGAAATTTATTGTTTTTAGGGTTCCGTACCCAAGGGGTAAAACGGGACCCTATTAATAAGACTCCACTGTCCGTCTGTCCGTCTTGTCTGTCACCAGGCTGATGAACCGTGATAGTTAGACAGTTGAAATTTACACAGATGATGTATTTCTGTTGCCGCTTTGACAACAAATACTAAAAAACAGAATAAAATAAATATTTAAGCGGGCTCTCATGCTCTCACAACAAATGTGATTTTTTTGATAGTTTTTGCTCGATATTGATAACGGCAACAGGTAGACACTTGAAATATTCACAGTATATTTAGTTATATATTCACTTAGAAATAATTAAATTAAAATAAAACAAATATTTGAGGGGGGCTCTCATACAACAGACATCATTTTTTGCCATTTTTATAGATAACTAGTGACCCGCCCCGGCTTCGCACGGGTGTTATGACCCGCTCCAGGCACACAAAATTTCATCCAAATCGATCCAGCCGTTTTTAGAGTATTCTATGTCCGTTTCCTGGCTCTAAGCTACCTCCCCACCAATTTTCAGCAAAATCGGTTCAGCCGTTCTTGAGTTATAAATAGTGTAACTAACATGACTTTCTTTTATATATATAGATGGTATGGAACCCTTCGTGTCGTCCGTCTCGTACTTGCTCGGTTTTATTTAAATTTATTTCGTTATAGTCAACCAAACCGTTTTTAATGTATTCCAAAATTTTATTGCGTTATCTCGCTGTTCAGTTTACCACGGTCACGGAAACCACAAACTGACAAATTGTGGGTAGATAAGAGACGGTTGATTAACTCTTTCTAACAAGCACAATTCATGGACATTGGCATCAGTTCTCAATACCACTAAACCAATCTGACAGAAGTACAATCTCTCCTTTCTCTTCAATATGTTAGAGAAGGATGACTACAATTTTAGAGCAGTCTATTTTAGTTTAGTTTAGATAAAATCCTACAACAGAATCTGTACCATTATGTGTTTCAGAGTTAAATTGAATTGGCCATATTAAGGACGACTTACACCCAAAAGCAACTATGGTGGCTTTACTTAAAAACATTACTCAAGTTAATCAATGCTTAAAATTGCTCTGCCTCGTTTATGCGTATGACCATAGCGTCAGCGAGAAATTGAGAAACCAATTTAAGCATAGATTAACTTGAGTAACATTTTTAAGTATGGGCCTAAGTGTATTTTTAACCCCCCACACAAACACAACGGTGATATAAATCTGTCTGCGGCATCGTAACTCCCAAAAGGCTTAACCGATTTCGTTTTTATATTTGAAAGATGACTTTATCGAGAGTGTTCTTAGCTATCATTAAAGAAAATCTGTTCAGCCGTTTGAAGATTATCAGCTCATTTACCGGGAGTTTAAAATACTTTTCAAAACTTGAACCCCTCAACTACTTGGAAATAAACTATACTTGACTATCGTGTCTTCTAATCACGAGTGAATCTGTTTCTTCTAGGCGAGCGTGCTCCATCGACCGCATCATCGCTTAACATCAGGCGAGTTGGCGGTCAAACGCAAACCAAAACATTATAAAAAATATTCTTTATATGTTTTTATTACGACGAAGAGATGGTATGGCTTTAAGGCTTTAGCCTGCCAGATGGGAGAATATATATATATATAAATTATTATTTTGACAGGTCTCGGGGAGTTCGCGTGTTTTTCGCTGGCAACGATGAATCTACGAACAGAATCCGACACAGCCGCGGCCCCAGGAAGAACTATGTCGAGGACAGCGAGGACAAACCTATACAGGAAAGTAAGTTCTCACAACATAGTGGTCAATAAATATAGGACTTTGTGTATGAAAATATGACTTACTAGCCGTCCGCCCCGGCTTCGCACGAGTGTAAGCTCGGCCTTCGGCCTCGCTACAAAATATAATATAGCCTATGTCACCCGGGGATAGTGTAGCTTCCCAACAGTGAAAGAATTTTTCAAATCGGTTCAGTAGTTTCGGAGCCTATTCATTACAAACATACAAACATACAAAAATAGGTACAAATCTTTCCTCTTTATAATATTAGTGTAGATATTCCCTAGGGAATAAAGACCAACTTTTAGAAGTTGACGTAAGCGCCGCGTTACGTGCGTGCTTGTAGTGAGTGAATCAGGACCCTGGTGTTACAAGTATCCATAGGCGACGCTGACTGCTTACCGTCAGGCGGTCCGCGTGCTTGTTTACCACCTATGGTATAAAAAAACCCCGTACTCCACAGCAACTTTTTTTTTCTAAACCCAATAAATACTAACAATTTGCCTTATACTTGGTGTTTTAGTGTTGTTTCTGTGGTAAAAAAAATCACAAACCAGCAATGTAAAGCGTACAAGCGAGCGCGCGGCGCAGGTCGTTCCTTGACCTCTAGCGTCAGCTGATATTTTATTTACATTACATTGCGAACTTTAAAAAAAAAAGCATTATTTTTGTGGCAACGTATCAGCAATCAACAGCATTATACCCAGACTTAATTTTCAGGATTATTTCTCTTACACCTTGTATATGTCATCGCACTTAGTATTTTAGGGAAAAGAAAGAGAAAGAGGCAGAGTATTACCTTCTTAAGCGATGGTAGCCGAGTGGTACCGTGTGCGCTTTATTATCTGACGGCACCCGGTTTTATCCTCGGCTCTGCACCATTGACTTATTTAGTACTCACATAAATTATGAGCAGTTTCAAAGTCATCGCTCAAAAACGGTGAAGGAAAACATGGCAAAACTGGTATGTCCAGAACCTCAAAGTTCAAAGATATGATTTTTATCAATATGCCTAGGGCCAGTGTGGTGGATTAGGGCCCATCTTCTTTCTCTAAGAGATGCCTGTGTCCCAGCAGTGGGAACATGATAGGCTTGATATAAATCTTATATACCTTCTTGCTTTTATTCGTAGATGTAAGAAGAAGCTGTCGCAAGCGAAAACTTTTACACCACAACTTCAACGAGAGCTGGATCACCAACGAGCTGAAAGTAAAAGGATACCCGGACCTGTACGGGTACCCGGGGTTCAGTTCCTCGGACGAGTTCACTTCAGGGGACGAAGCCACACATAGGAAGAAACTGGTTCCACAGGTAAGTTTACGAATCATACTAATATTATAAATGTGAAAGTGATTTTGTTGGTTTGTCTTTCCTTCGATCAAAAAAATACAAAGATGCCACAATGACGTGCTAACCGCGGCAATACTCAATCTGGCTGGACTCAATACGCAGCCAGATTGGATCCACAGTCACGCGATAGTTGCACAAGCCGTAACACACCGTAAGAGCCGTAACAGACACGTCAACTTGGCTGACGAACCACCATCTGACCAACGGGAGAGAAAGAGAAAATCGTCTCTTGCTCTCGGGAGAGCAGTTCCCACTTGCGATTCAGGTCTAATCGCCGTCTCGATTGCTCAACGACGGTTCACGAGTTTTGATGATGTTGTGCAAATCGAAAAGACATTAGAGAACTGAGCCGTAAATTTATAGATATATGCTTGGTTTTTAATAGTTATGTTTCGATATAAATTGTATACAGCTAAGTTGTAATTGTAGAAGAAACTGCGGACGTTTATTGATTATAATTTTCGACGCGTTGTGTGTCTTCTATGTTTAATTTTTCGAAGGCTGTACAAGACTTGTTGAACTTGGCATGATTTTAGTACACACTCCAAAGTAAATCAACAAATAATAAATATTGGCGAAGTGCGAGTCGGTGACCAATTTCTGCCCACCACCGGTTCTTGTATGATCACCGAAGCAACGTCGGGTTCGGCGATACTCGGATGGGTGTGATGCCGATTGCACTATTTTTTTGTACTTTAGTAGCTAACAATTTATGTGGTGGTACGAAACCCAGTCTGTTGTGCGAGCCCGATTCGCACTTGTCCGTTTTTTTTTTAGTTTTTCTGTAGAATTTGTGTAACCATAGGGTGCTTCATAACTCTTGTTTGTTGTAGTCGCAAAACGGTGTCTCGAATGTGCCGATGCCGACCAACATAGACGAGGACACGCAACTGTCTCGTCAAAGGAGAACCTCTGCAAGATTCAACAACAACAAGAAAAATAACATACTCGTAAGTAATATACACCATGAATATAACCATTACCCGACCCGGGTATGTCCTAAAACTGCGACCACATCATCCAATTAACGTCCACTGTTGGACAAGGCCTCCCTCATAGAGAGGAGTGCTGCCTCCCCCACACTTGGCAGGCGGCTTGGGGATCGCAGTACGTTCACCGTGTACTATTAGGACGCTGCTGCCCATCCTCCGGTGGTTCTAGTCGCAGTTTTAGGACATACCAGTCCAGTTTCCATAACAAAAGTTATAAATTTTTTGTTTGGTGGCCATACTTCAGAGGTGGTCCCATATAAATTTTATCTAAATCGGTTTAGTAGTTTGGTTTTTAAATCAAAATAACCGCAAAAAATTTCATCCAAGTAAACGAAATTGCGTATATACTCATTTTGAAGTCGGTTTTTTAAATTGATAATTAATAGTTATGTGTTTCAGCACAGAAAAGATTTTTTTGTTAACTTCTCTTTTCTGTGTGTTTTAGGGTGGAACAGAATCGGACTCCGAAGAAGATAACAACCAGACTGTTATTGAAAAGAAACCAACTGACAAGAAGGAAGATGATAAAATGCAAGTGGATGCAAACAAAGAAGATGTAAAGAAGGAGAAGGAGGATCCCGTCCAGCCACAGGATAGTGAGAGGTTGGTATTCTATGAAGATGACAATCCTTCTTATTTCTATTTACTAGTCACAAAAAAAAGAAATATAATGGAAATTGACGTGGTTTTCACACATGGAACCAGAAGACTCAGCGTAGGTAGGCCTCCCACTAGATGGACCGACGACATTGTGAGAGTCGCGGGCATCCAGAGGATGCAGATGGCAGGATGTCGTTCAGTGTGGAGGTTAAAGGGGGAGTTGTTCAAAACAAAAACGCTGATGTAATATATTCTTCTATATATATATATAATATATATCATTATATATAAATCGATGTGTGTAAGTGCCCTATGGACTCCCAAAATGGCTAGACCGATTTTGAACGGACTTTCACTGGCAGATAACTGATGTTATAAGGAGTATAATCCACGTGGGTGAAACAACGGGGCGCAGCTAGTACAGTATATTATCAAAGATAGCAATCATATTATTTTAAAACAATGAGGAAATGGAAAAGTGCAGATGAAGTTTCTTACTAATTTGTTCAAAGAGTTTTTACATGTCCAATCAAATCATCTTATCTCAGGCACTTGTGGGTCCTGACTAATGCATGCGTTATTTTCAGTAATCAAGCACCGGCAAGATCAACGCGACGAAGAGGAGGGAAATGTGGGCCCAAAAAAGATAATAATAGACATGAAACCGGTAAGAAACCTCTCTAAGAATATAAAGAAAGAAAGAAAAACATTTATTTTACGCACACAACACTACAACATCAACATTACAAAACACTTCGACCAAAATAAAATGAATAGACGAGCCCAGTAGAGGCGCATTTTTGAAGATTACAAAATGAACGCCAGCGCTCACTCCGTTTCAGTCGGTCTCTAGCCGTAGGAAGTGAAACACGAGTCTATTGTTACGCGATAACGAAACTTCTGACAAAATTATGAATTCGTATGCTTTACCGAAGTGTAAATACACAACTAAAAACGATATCTATTTTTTGTAACAAATATACTGTACATTTTTATAATTAGGTGTTGAAGTATATGTCCGACGGTTTTGACTCGTTTTTACTGATCAAGTTCAATGGTTAGGGCCCGTCAATTCATTTTATTTTGGTCGAAGACAAAACAATTAAAATAATATAAAAAATTACAATAATACCTACATGTACAGTTGTCCTTATATGCCTCATTGAACAATTTTTTTTCTGTAATGATTACTGTCATCTTGTGACATTGTCATTTTTTAGACATTTTTTTATTGTTTGTTTTTGTAAAATTATTTGTGATGTCCTAGTTATTTATTTCCTAAATTATTTTGTGTTATGTGTGCCAAAATAGGTAAATAACCAATTCGGAAGAGATCTCATAACTTTTATGCAGATTGATAGAGTCTGATGAAACAGCTACAAAACTTGTTTTTCAGTTTGTATCCAATCATAGTCAACATACAAAAACGATCTATAAACGCAACATCTTATCCCAAACGCATATACACCTTCTCCTTGCTGTTGTGGATAAAAAATATTAGTTATTAATTATTTTCCTTTAAAATGTTCAAGTTTCTGCTGGAACAAGCGATACTTTCCTTTCATTGAACCCTTAGCATTGACAGTAGATCATATCACATCATCAGCCAATTAACATCCACTGTTGGACAAAGGCCTCCCTCATAGAGAGGGGTGTTGCCATAATCCCCATGCTTGGCAGGTGGCTTGGGGATCGCAGTACGTTCACCGTGTACTATTAGGACGCTGCTGCCCATCCTTCGGTGGTTCTGGTCGCAGTTTTAGGACATACCCGGGTCCAGTAGACAGTCCCGGGTGACAGTAGATCAAATGGTGTTTATTCCCATTCCACAACCTAGATTAGCTGATGGTAGTAGAAAAAGGAGCTCTGGTTGGCTACTTCTAGAGTGGAGACTATGAATTGTACAAACGGAGTAGAATTCTGCAACCAATATTGGTTTATGTATGGTTTCAAACAGCGGAACACGAGCGCAATGTCTGAAACCTTTCGACATCATCATCATCCACCACAGCTTTCCTTGTCCCATTGCTGGGTATAAGCCTCTCTCTTGTTATGCCATGGTTCGACCTGATGGTATCATCATATGAAAACCCACTCCATGATTCCACTTTGATTGTGCAAACTGGTGGTCTGTGGAATGCGGTGCGTCAATGGGTTAAATTCCACATCATTCCCAATAGTTATAATCAAATTAAGAGTGAATCGGTTTCTTCTAGGCAAGTGTACTCCAATTTAGAACGCATCATCGCTTAACATCAGGCGAGTTGGCGGCCAAACGCAAGCCTACTATTGAACAATAATAAAAAACCTCGCCGACCCATCTTGCAGCTGTACAACTGACTCAAAGTCCACACTATATGGCACATTAGTGACATGGATAGAGTGTTACGCTAGAATATTTGCTGGAGCGAGACAACGTTGGGCGAAACGTGTCGTTTAGACTCGGCCGGACCAGGCTCTGAAAGCAAATCACTTGCCTTCCTATGTTTGAAATCGCCATTACCTGCCAGACGATGCGATGTATGGAAAAAATAATTTTCTAGATAAATAACGTTGTATATCCCATGGGATGAGAGTTATCTAAAATGATGATGATTCTCTTGTAAATTTCAGTATCAGAATCATCATCGAGCGAATCTGGCAGCGAGCTGACACTGAGCCGGCAGCCGCGCCGGTCAACGCGCAAGCCCAAGCCGGCCTTCGTGCAGATCGAGCAGGCGGAGACTCGCGGCAGAGGTATTGTATTTTTTAGAGTCAGTATTATCCAAGAGTCGCAAGTATTCTCTACGGTCATCATCATCAGGCAGAAGACTTACCACTGCTGAACATAGGCCTCCCCCTTATATTTCCACACTGAACAACAGCCTGCCATCTGCATCTACTTGATGACCTCTACTCATGATATCGTCGGTCTGTCGGTCGGAGACCTACCTAAGTTGCGTCTTCTGGTTCGTGGTCTCTACTTTAGAACCTTTCTTCCCCATCGGTTACCAATTCTTAAGAGATTTGGCCCGCCCACTGTCAACTTGCAAATCTGAGCAGCTATGGCAGTGACTATCGGGTCTCTATGATAGTGGGTAAGAAATAAAGAAATGTGTTGTTTGGTCAAAAGAGCGTGTTTAATTCATCAGAATAATCAGCCTATACAAGTCCAATAAGTTAAATCCAATAGTAAGAGTGATGTTCAGAGCGATGGTGGCCAAGGACAGAACGGTGGTGCCCAGGAGGTAGCATGTGCGCTTAACAATCTGACGGCTTCCGGTTCGATCCTAGGCCCTGCACCAATGACTTAATTAGTATTTAGATAAATTAGGGGCCATCCATAAATTACGTCACACGAGTTTTACGACTTTTTAACCCCTCCCCCCGTCCTTGTCACAGATTGGCATATTTTCAGAACCCCCTCCCCCCTGATGTGACATTACACATTTTTCAAATTTATTAATGTATTTAAAAATAATCCAAGCTCTAGAAGTTAACTGTTGTTGCGTGAGAGTTAATCTCATAGCGAGAGTGCTATATTATTAATAATTATACCTAGATCATATAAAATTCGCGTTATAGATTTTGATTTTTAACATGTGACGTCACAAAGCTTTTGATGCCCCCTGTCCCTTGTCACTATGTCACGTTCCGATGATACCCTTCCCCCATTAAAATATGACGTAATTTATGGATGGACCCTATGTACAGACAACAACGGTGAAGGAAAACACCATGAGAAAACTGATATGTCCAAGAACCTCAAAAGTTCAAAGACATGATAATCACCAACATGGACTGGTGGATTAGGTCCCATCCTCTCTTCCTGAGGGAGTGCCTGTGTCCCAGCAAAAACATGATGGGCTGATAATGATGATGATGAAGAATGATGTGACGTGATGATATTGAAATTGCCTACTGTACCCATAAATAATAATTTACTACATCTTCAATGTTTTTGTGCAATGAATACTGTTCATTTGCTTTGTGTATTGTTAAGTAACATTTTTTATTTATTTTACAGCAAAATCATTCACAATAAGAAAGAAACCATACAGCCTAAGGGAGAGGAAACCCAAAATCCTACGCAGGAAGACAATCAGAGGTAAGTTTTTTTGTTCAACACGCACATGCACACAACATCACAGTGACGTCGATTCCGATGTTACCATTCTGTAAATTAAACTTGACAGCTCTGAAATAGTTGCCATCCTTTTCTGCTGTACTGAAATGAAAAAAGACGCCGATAATTTTAGTTCTGTCAGATTAGTTTAGTTTTATTGTACGACAGAACTGATGCCAACATCATCTAAATTCTAAACAATATTGTAGTGTTCTACATTAAAACAACACGAATAATAGTACTTGCAAACTGCTTTTATTGAACGCCGGATCTAACCTACAAATCGTTACTTGACAGATGATAGGGTTGTCACATCCATCGATATTAAATAGGGTTGCACAATCCTACATATACATGTTATTATTAACACATGACCCAAAAAGAGGGGTGTTATGAGTTTAATGTGTCTAACTGTGTGTCTGTTTATCTGTAAGTCTGTTTGTGGCATTGTAGCTCCCAAACGGCAAAACTGATTTGGATTTAGTTTTTTTTGTTCAAAAGGTGACTTGATCGTTAGTGTTCTGAGCAATAATTAAAAAAGAACTTTTGAGCTGTTTGAGATTATATGCTCTTTTATTGGTGGTTTAAAAAACAAAAAAACTCTACATAGTAAATATATAATCAAATCGCTTTCCGCGTCTGTCTGTCTGTATATCCGCTAACTCCTAAACCACGCAACGTATATAAATGCGATTTTCGCCATCAATTAGATAATTTTTCATGGAAAGTTTATATATATATCTACATAATACTAGCCGTCGGCCCCGGCTTCGCACGGGTGTAAGCTCGGCCTTCGGCCTCGCTACAAAATATAATGTAGCCTATGTCACCCGAGGATAGTGTAGCTTCCCAACAGTGAAAAAAAATTTCAAATCTGTTCAGTACGAATCCAGGGCCATACGAAGCCAGGATGAATCGCTAGTGTAAACTATAAGCTTTTAATGGGGACGGATAACAACGCGACGTGCTAGCTCCCACGATCAGTGTATCGCTCTCGTCCGTCCGCGTCAGCGAATTTTCTGAACATGGCAACCCATCTTAAGAAATAGTAGTACTTAATATGAATGAATAATTCCAGCAGAATCTCCGTCAACAAGTAGCAGCAGCAGCACTAGCTCGGACACAGAAGAGGATCTGAATGTGTCTATGAAAAACAAGACCAAGGGCCGCCAGAAGACCAAGTCAATGGATGACAAGAAAACTGATCGCGCGCTGAGGGATATACAGCCGGTCGAAGTAGACGGCAGTGTGAGGTTTTCATCGGTAAGCTAAATATCATCTTCCATCATCATCATTTCAACCGTAGGAGGTCCTGTCCACTACTGGATATATACCCTTCCCCATCGATCTCCAAAAGGGCCGGTTGAAAGCGGCCTGCATGCAGCAGGGAAATCCCTGTGGTCTCTTTTAGGTCGTCTTTTTGGGTGTCTTCAAGTCACGAGTGTATCGGCATGCGTGCGTCTATCGTAGACCGCATCATCGCTTAACATCAGGTGAGTTGGCGGTCAAACGCAAGCCTATTCCAAACAAAAAAAAAGGCTGTCCATCTTGTGGGTGGACGTCCTACTCTGCGCTTACCGGTCCGTGGTCTCCACTCGAGAACCTTTCGGCCTCATCGACCGTCTGATCTGCGTGCTATGTGCCCTGCCAACTGCCACTTCAACTTGCTAATTCGGTGGGCTATATTGGTAACTTTCGTTCGTCTACGGATCTCATCATTTCTGATTTGATCTCGTAGAGAAACTTGGAGCACAGCCGTCTCCATAGCTCGTAGTGCGACTTTGAGGTTGTTAATGAGGCCCAAAGTGAGAGACCTTGTTTCAGTGCTGTAAATATAATATTGTCTAGGTGTTTTCTTTGATATACCACCGACTGAAACCAATCTGCCAAGACTGATGAAGTGATCAATTTATGATCATGAATTGAAAATAACGGCATAAAATTTAGGAAAAACTCAACATAACTTATTACCTCCAATTTACTAAAGTAGTTTTTTTTCGAAAGTAGAAAGACAGAGTAGTATAAAGTTCGAGAGTGAATTTCGTTAAATTACTGACGTAAAATAATTTATTTTTATATTATGGTTTACCTGTCATATTCATTTTGACAATTACGGCTTTATTTTTAGTTTTGTGCCCGAAAATCCAGATACCTAATATTGAATGACGCATTTTGTAATACGGCTGTTAACCTAATTTTATTTTCAGGTTGGCGGCCTAGAAGAGCACATCAAATGTCTCCGAGAAATGGTTCTATTTCCGCTAATGTACCCCGACCTATTTAAAAAGTTTAACACCCGACCGGCTAAGGGAGTTTTATTCCACGGACCGCCGGGCACCGGGAAGACGTTACTGGCACGAGCGTTGGCGAACGAGTGCAGTCTCATTGGAGGACGGAAAGTGGCCTTCTTTATGAGGAAGGGAGCTGACTGCTTGAAGAAATGGGTGGGAGAGAGCGAGAGGCATTTGAAGCTGTTATTCCAACAGGTGGGTTATAAAGTAAAAAAAAAATTGGTTGTCTGTAAAGTCGATTTACGGACGATAATTTAGTGATAACGTATGCGTCACAAGCCGAACGCTCAGGCCGATCGTGCCTCTCTATCGCTTGTTCCGCGCTCTTGCTTGCACGCTCGGCTCAGGCGGAACGTGACAATGAGTCATGCTTTTTCGTGCGTGCAGCTGGCGTTTATCAATTTATAAGACGTGATCACGTCAAAAATAAAATATTAATATGTTGTTGTTTTGGCGAGCACTGAGCAGTCTTATAGCGGGTTACGCATATACCCTGTACTACGCCGAAAGGAGTTTATTGTATTCATCATTATGACCGACTGTTTCTATGGGACTAACCCAGAAAACGCGAAAAAAATATCAGCTGTTTCATAGAAAACAGTCATTGACACTCGACAAAGTTTATTGTACTGCTGGATTTTTGGTGATTTCAGGGTTGGTCCCATAGTAAAGGTTGTTCATAATGAAGAGTACAATAACCTCCTTTCGGCTCAGTGCAGGATATTTGCGTAAGCCTGCAGTATTTCCCAACACCCTCTGCCAAAGTTATTTTCGAAATTACCTCTTTTCGGGTTCGTAGACCCCAAGCTTATAACTATACACGTTTGATGTTAGTATTTTATTACAAAACTATCTTCTCTTTGCAGGCGAACAAAATGAAGCCATCGATAATATTCTTCGACGAGATCGATGCGCTCGCGCCGGTGCGTAGCGTGCGGCAGGAGCAAGTACACACGAGCGTCGTGGGCACGCTGCTCGCTGAAATGGACGGCTTGTGCGACAGGTGTGTTAAACCTTTTTTTAAATTTAGTAATAGGCTTGCGTTTGACCGCCAACTCATCAGATGTTGAGCGATGATGTTGTTTACGATGGACCACGCTTGCCTAGAAGTTACTTGTGATTTTAAAACCTAGATTGTAACTATCGGGGAACACCCATTCAGGCAGCGCATTTCGCAGACTAGCATAAAACCGAGAAAAAAAAGAAGAGAACCTCTCGCCTGCGGAAACCTACCTGACATGTAATTTTTTTTGTTAACCTGTCGTATAACCTTTGGTCACAGTTCACCTGATGGTAAGTGACGGGTGTAATCGAAGAAACACGCCTAACTCGGATAACTCATTGATCACACCAAAAATTACTTAAGTACATATGACAAAAACAACTTAAAACTAGTGAAATAATTGGCGGCCTTATCGCCATAAGCGATCTCATCCAGGCAACCTTACGGCACGACGTACGACGTATCGGCACTTGTTTTAAGCGATTCTGTTTAGATGATTTGATTTGATCGAGAGTGTTCTTAGGTAATCAGCTCTTTGATCGAGTTTTGAATTTTTACTTGTCACAATAAAACCGATTACCGATGGGGAAGAAAGGTTCTTGAGTGGAGACCACGAACCGGAAGACGCAGCGTTGGTAGGCCTCCCACTAGATGGACCGATAACATTGTGGGAGTCGCGGGCATCCAGTGGATGCAGATGGCAGTTATAATATAATAACCAGTTATCATATCTCCAATAAATTAATAATATACTATTACAATATTATTTATACTATACAGAGGAGAAGTGGTAATAATCGGCGCTACCAACCGACTGGATGCCGTAGACCCGGCGCTGCGTCGCGCGGGCCGCTTCGACAGGGAGCTTCACTTCCCCCCACCACACATGGCAGCGAGACGAGATATACTAGACATTTACACAAAGGACTGGCGCCCAAGACCCGGGGATGATACTTTAGACCTTGTGGCTGATCTCACTGGAGGATATGGAGGTAACAATCTATATATCTACTAGAGGACCCGCAGACGTCATCCTGCCCGTTACTGGGCCAATTGAGTTTTCAAACTATCCAGGAACCCATTGCAATATACACGCAAAATTTCATCCAAATCAGTCCTGCCGTTTAATAGGAGTTACACACGTACAGAAGAATTATATATATTAAGAAGACTAGTGGACCCGGATTGGTGAGAACTGAAAAAGTGAGGTTTTGTTCTTCACCTCTTCAATTTTATTATTTCCTATATTTATGTACAATTGGGGAACTTTAGCCATGGATGGATGGATACATTTTCCGTTGTATGTTGTTTCAGGGTCGGACCTAAAAGCGTTATGTTCTGAGGCAGTATTGAAAGCGCTCAGGAGGGTGTATCCTCAGGTTTACGAAAGTGAACATGCACTCATTATCGATGCTAAGAATGTAAGTTTATTTTATTTTATGTAAACAGAGAAAGAATAAAGAAAGAAAAATAAGAACAAATGAAAGTGAGAAAGAATAGAAGTGAAAGTGTGGGTGGAGAGAGAAGTAAGAGAGTGATATGGGAAATGTGTGTGTGTGTGTGTGTGTGTGTCTGTGAGAGAGAGAGAGAGAGAAAAGTTCATTATTGTACTTATACAATTTCTGAAACTTTTTCGTCATTGCGCATCGAATAGAAGTGAAAGTGTGGGTGGAGAGAGAAGTAATAGAGGGATACGGGAAATGAGAGAGAGTGAAAAGTTCATTCTTGTATACAATTTCTGAAACTTTTTCTGTCAGCGCGCTTCGTTAAGAATCGGTTGTTCAAAATGTAATCTTCTAGTGTCGCTGTACAGGTGGAAGTAGCGAAGCAAGATCTCCTAGAAGCGATGCGCACGCTCGTAGCGGCCGGCGCGAGAACTAGTCCAATGCCCGCGCAAAAGTTGCCATTGCACTGTGAGCCGTTGCTGCAGAACCAAGTAAATGCCGCCGCTAAACTGTTGGACAATGTGTTTCCTTTGGACCCTAACCATAAGTATGTACCATCCTACTTCTAACGAACTTTATGTACATCGATTTCGCCGCAAACTATTGACCGATTAAAAAAAAACTTGTTTGTTATATGTACTTCCAATCTGGTCCCATAATGTGACAATTTGTCACCAAGTCAGGATCTGATGATTGGATCCAGGGAAATCGAGGGCAACCCTCAAATTTAATAGTCACTTATTACGTTTTTCATATATTTTTGAAGTCGGTTTTTAATTTGATTAAATTGTCTTATAAAAAAAAGATCATAAATAGAGCTGATTACCAAAAACAAAATTAAGGAAGCCTATGTTATGTTATATTAATGACTATTTCCACAGGTTAGGAGACACGTCGTTATCTGCAAACGTATTTCTAATCAGCGGCGCGTGCGCCGAGACGTACATAGCAAGCGCATTACTAACGAGGCTCGAGCATTGCGCCGTTAAACAACTCAGCATGGCCACGCTTCACTCCGCGCAAACATTCACACAGGAACAAGCTGTTATATCGGTGAGTTGTATTCTAGTGAACATTGCGCCTTGAATATAGCTCCTCGAAGAACCGACAACCAATGGGGAAGAAAGGTTTTTGAGTAATGACCACGAACCGGAAGACGCAGCGTAGGTAGGCCTCTCACTAGATGGACCGATGACATTGTGATAGTGGATGCAGATGGCAGGAGTTCGTTCAGTGTGGAGGTTGAAGGGGGAGGCCTATGTTCAGCAGTGGACATCTTCTGGCTGATGATGATGATGATTTGATAGAAACAGAACATCAAATACTCAAGTTTTTATTTATTTTTCCTTAAATAACAACAACAACTTATGCTGTATTTCTTGTCCCAGGTATTCTCAGAGTGCCGCCGCTGCGACCGCGGCTGTGTCCTATTCATCCGCGACATTCTGTCCGTTTGGACGTCGCTGACGACGTCACACGGCGCGGCGTTACTACTGCAGCTGTGGAAAACCCGTGCAGCTGGAGATAACACGCTACTGCTGGCCACTACTGACGTGCCGCACGAACAACTGCCGCAAGAGGTGAGCGTGGCTTTAGCTATACTGGACGCAGTCTCCGTTTAAAGAAATTATGATATAACCACTTGACTGCTTGCCTTTACCCCGCTGTGACGTAAATAATAACCATAAGAACCAGAATCACCAACATAGCTACTAAAATTTGCAAGTGGATATGGGCAGTACACATTGCTCGAAGAACCGATAACCGATGGGAAGAAAAGTTCTTGAGTGGAGCCCACGAACCGGAAGACGCAGCGTAGGTAGGCCTTCCACTAGGTGGACCGACGACATCGTGTGAGAGTCGAGGGCATCCAGCAGATGGCAGGATGTCGTTCAGTGTGGAGGTTGAAAGGGGAGGCCTATGTTCAGCAGTGGACGTCTTCTGGCTGATGATAATGATTATATCACACTAATGTCATATAAGTGAAAGTTAGGATGGATGTATGTTTGTTACTCAATCACGCAGAAACGGCTGGATGGATTTGGATGAAATTTGGAATATACATTGCTTATTTCCTGGATTAACACATAAGTTACTTTTCATCATCATCACCGATTTACATCACTACGCGGGTGAAACCGCGGGGCGCAGCTAGTATATACATTTTTTTTTACAATTTTATCCAAATACCAATTCCCTTTTTTACAGTTGCAAGATCTATTCCCAATCTACAAGGAGTGTGTTTACAAAGTGCGAGAGCCGAACGCGGTGGAAGTGATCGCGTTTCTGAAGCCGATCCTAGCTGAAGCACAGTTGAACCCACCGCCGGTTGAGAGTAACGATCCACCGCCTGAATTACCACGAGGTACTAATATATCATAAAAAAACCACATCAAAATTAATAAAATACGCAATTTCGGTTACTTAGATGACATGAATATCTGTACTGAATAATTATCAATTAAAAAACAGACTTAAAAATTAGTAAAATACGCAATTTCGACGCATTACGTCAAGATGCTTACGAGATAGATTTCTGATATTCGCATTCGCCAGATAGAGTTTTTTGCGTGACGTTTACATTTGACATTTAAGCTTTTGAAAAGTTAGCAGGAATGTGAGATATATTCTCATCTTGCTCCGCACATTCCTAGCGTCGTGGGCGAATAGTTAGTTATGCGGCCAACCTATGATATAGAGTGTACCCTACGCTTCTTAAACTCTATAATAACTCCTTTTTTTCTTGTCCACAGCTCCACCCCCGCCGCCTCCACGCGAGAGTCCAGATGAGATAACACGTCGCAAGCGCAAGGAAGACTACAAGCTACGCGAGCTCAGGATATTCCTGCGCGACATCTGTAGGAAACTGGCCTCCAACAGGCGCTTCTACAAGTTTACTAAACCTGTAGATTTGGAAGAGGTATGTTCTCCCTGTCATATCATGTAACAAGGGGCGTTTGGGGGTCTAGAAAATAATACCTCGGCTGCCTCATATCGACACCTAGTTTCAGCCCCGGATCTAGTTTCTTTCCGAGAGGGCAAAAAATTTAAAACTTCTTAATGTAATTCACTTGTCACAATTAGTCACAAACCACCAAGCACTTTAGGTGCTAATCTAATCTAACCTTTTAAAATAGAGTGAGAGCTTGTTACTTGTGTAGCGGGCGTTTTCCGCAATTAGGCCATACATTGGCCCATTTTACGTCACCCGGCTGCAGCTAGTTTCTTTCCGAGAGGGCTAAAAATTTAAAACCTCTTAATGTAATTCACTTGTCACAATTAGTCACAAACCACCAAGCACTTTAGGTGCTAATCTAACCTTTTAAAATAGAGTGAGAGCTTGTTACTTGTGTAGCGGGCGTTTTCCGCAATTAGGCCATACATTGGCCCATTTTACGTCACCCGGCCAACTTTAGCCAACCGGTGTTATCCAGGAAAGCCAGCAGCTCGCTGATGCCTGTGCAGGTGATCCGAAGATAGTATTTCGTTGTTTTTCCACGCTGCTACACTCCAGCAGCAAATGCGCGGCTGTTTCTTCAGTCTCCATACTCCTAGAGTGAGAGCTTCTTTTGCACTGTTTGTTACAGAATCGGTTATTTTTGAACTCGTTCGCTTCGCATTCGCAGTGAAACTGGCCAGTGGCCACACACTTTCACCCACTCATTGCCTCTTTTGAATCTCTTAGAAACTCTGAACAATAAATAAGTTGATAAAATTTATAAGTCTGTGGTTTCACCAGCATTCAACAATTAAAAAAAACCCGAGATTAAATGAAATACTACCTAAAAAAAATCTTTGATCCATTGCATTTCTTTTTATTGTCATAATATAACACTCGATTTTTTATAGGTAAAGGACTATCTAGAAATCATTAAACAGCCCATGGACCTTGAAACAATGATGACTAAAGTAGACATGCACAAATACAACTGCGCCAAAGAATTTCTAGACGACATCGACCTCATATGCGCCAACGCATTGGAATATAACCCGGACAGGTAAAGTTGACACTCTTGATACTCTATTTATCAGTGTTATATTAATTTTATTCGAAACTCATTTAAAATCTCATGTAGATGATAACTACATTAATACTACAAACAAGGTATACATATATTTATAATTTAGTCCAAAATAGCTCCATGCTTTTTTCCACTTAAACCCATTCTACAGACAGAAGGCTTCTGACAGACTACCAACTCATTGATTTTACATACAGACTGCTTCGGACAGACTACCAACTCGTCCATTCTACAGACGAAAGGGTTCTGACAGACCACCAACTCATCCATTCTACAGACAAGGCTTCTGACAGACGACCAACTCATCCATTCTACAGACAGAAGGCTTCTGACAGACGACCAACTCATCCATTCTACAGACAGAAGGCTTCTGACAGACGACCAACTCATCCATTCTACAGACAGAAGGCTTCTGACAGACGACCAACTCATCCATTCTACAGACAGGAGGCTTCTGACAGACTACCAACTCATCCATTCTACAGACAGAAGGCTTCTGACAGACGACCAACTCATCCATTCTACAGACAGAAGGCTTCTGACAGACGACCAACTCATACATTCTACAGACAGAAGGCTTCTGACAGACTACCAACTCATCCATTCTACAGACAAGGCTTTTGACAGACGATAAACTCATTGGTAGAGGTGGAGAAATGATGGAATTAACAATTTTCTACGAAAGGCTTACAGATATGTAAAAAAAAAAACTTCATGCAACTCTCTGATTAGATTTTTGATAAGCTCATTGCATTGTATCCAACTGGCATGTCTACTAAAGAGAAAGAAAGACAATGAGAGACAGAAAGAGAGAGAGAGAGAGAGAGAGACAGAAAAAGGAGATGTGTTGATCTCAACCATGTGGGGTCACTTTGTAACGGGGTTTCTGTGAGAGTTATCTTTTTCTCCTTATGTACCTTGTTTGTAGGTTACTATGCACGCTTTATCTCAATATACCACTTACACCTATTAATTAGTGATTATCATGTTTTAGTTTTACATCAATGTTTTTCTTTTACATTTCTTGGATACCAGTCAAAGGGCTAGAGGTGTGAACAATAGGTATGAATAAATTCTGGATGTGGGTAAACATATCAGTTTGGCATAAGTTCAGTCAAAGATATTCTACAATTTAGATTCGACATTGATTACTCATAGTAGCACATTTAATAAATGAATCGTAACGGTATATGCAATATGGTATTTAATTTATATGAATGGTCGTATATTTGAAAGTCTGTCACATGTAAATTTTTCAGAGATATAAATGTCACTATCCGGCCCTCCAAGTTTATATTATACAGGAATATTAACATTAAGCTGGTTTACCCAACTAGTCAACTGAAAACAAACACGGAACCATGCTTCTATTTAAAGGACCAAGGTTGACTCTGGTTGGTTGTAGATAATTACTGTAATTTATAATGTTATTTTGTGGTTTTTAATAAAGAGTTATAATACAATAGTTTGTTGACTCGGGTGGACGGTAGAAGGAAATGCACAAACTGCACAATACACCCCTAAAGAGTAAAGAGAGACGTCAATGCAGGACTCTTGCCTCCCATCTCGAATAAAAACAAGAAATGAACAAACTGTCGCATTTGTAATATTGATATGATTATATTGAATCTATAAGTTCTAAATATCTTTTAGTAAAGTTCTTGATTGTGGTCACTCTGATGGGACACTGATACATAAACTGGGACGATTCCGTACAAATCGTGATTGATAACCAAGTACTCCCAACTGAACTGATGCAAAACTTTACGTATAAGAAATAAGATCTTATTTGCTTGTTATAAAACATGGAATGCAATTTCGTAGTATTAGTGAATTTGTTGTAATTCTGTGCGTTTAGAATATACATATATAGGTATTGTATGTTACATCTTCTAGCCTTTTGCCGTTTTTTGCTTTCATATGAAGTTGCTTGAAGCTTGGGAAATGAATGGAATGATACAGTTATATGATTATAACTGGATATTACTTATTTTACGGGATATTTACCGTGGTAAGGTTGTGGAAGGAGCTCCCGATATTTCGGCGCAGTTACATGCACCATGTTCACGGGAAGAACATGGTGCATGTAACTGCGCCGAAATATCGGGAGCTCCTTCCACAACCTTACCACGGTAAATATCCCGTTCACGGCAAGAACATGGTGCATGTAACTGCGCCGAAATATCGGGAGCTCCTTCCACAACCTTACCACGGTAAATATCCCGTTCACGGCAAGAACATGGTGCATGTAACTGCGCCGAAATATCGGGAGCTCCTTCCACAGCCTTACCACAGTAAATATCCCGTAAATAATCATATAACTGTAGTGAACAACCGTGATAGTTTAAAACAGTGAATGGAATGATGATCGTAGTGTAGAATTTAAAATAGAAATAATTTACTTGCAGCAAGAGAAGATGTATGTTTCGCGTAGTTGTTTTGAACGTTTTTCTAAACTCCTTTTTATTTTTTTATTATGACGTCGGTTCTGTTGTGCTATTCTCTAAACTAATATGTCAGCACTAAAATGATCTGCATCTCTTTTCATTTGAATTTGTGAGAGATGGCACTATTAAGGATTTTTTCAATTATTTTTCTTTGGCTTTTATTTAGGGCTTATTTTTCAACCCGCAGTTAAACGGTCAGATAGTTAACAAATTAATTTATCTGTCCCATAAATTCGTAGGTTTTAATCCGCAGATAACCTCTGACTATTAAAAATTCGAAATCATGCTATCAATGGAATAAATCCAATCTGATTCTTTAACTGAGGATTGAAAAATCGGTTAAAATATTTTTTTCTTAAGAAAATTGTTTAGTACAACAGTATCGAAATAAAGTAGTTTTATGTTTGGGTAAACATAAAACCTTAAGAACCTATATAAATAGGTGCCAAATTCTGCATTGCACGCCAAGCATGTGAGCCAAAAATAAATGTTATCTACTCTTTTTGTCCCAAGGGAAAAAGACACGTATTCTAGGTTTATTGCGTTTGCGCGCTACGCGCAGATAATGAAAGTGATACATTTTATTGCACGTGCTAGGTTCGCTAGTGATACTTTTGGTGTGTATTTTGCATTTCCCCGATCAGAGCGATGGTGGGTGAGTGGTAGCATGTGCGCTTTATAATCTGACGGAACCCAGTTCAATCACCAGCCCTGCACCAATGACTTATTTAGTACCTAAATAAATTATGAGCTCTTTTATGCCACCAGTATTTCCAAGAGCGTCATAGTTCAAAGTTATATGATATTCACCAACATGTACTGGGCCAGCATGGTGAATTACGGTCCATCATATCTCTGAGAGATGGCTGATAATGATGAGCGATTTTAAATATAGTATCATGGCACTGTGCCGCTGGCGCAGCTGCCCTAGTTAACAGTGACTCTCAAACATATTTCTGTACCAACCGTATTCAAATAATTCAAGTCCTGTCCATCCAAAGGTTGTCTGAAAGAAATCGCTTTAGGCTTATACTGCTGTATATTTCATCGATGTTTAATTTTTTATTTGTGGCGTGTAACAGAGTACTGTATCTTCTCAGAACGTCATCGGACAAGCAAATCCGTCATGAAGCGTGTTCCCTCCGCGACCATGCGCATGCGCTGATTGACGTCGAAATGGACAGCGACTTTGAGCTCGAGTGCCAGGAAATAGCCAAGAAGAGACAGGAGGAGGGCACCCAGATGGACACCGACCTGCCAGATTTTATATTCACCGCATCTAATTTACGTAAGTTTATACAATTGTATAAATAATTATAAATATAAAAAAACCGACTTCATCAGAACTGGACCAAATTGAAATGGGACCAAATGGGAAGCACCAGCTTTCAAATTAAAAAAAAAACCATTAAAATTGGTTCACCCAGTCGAAAGTTCTGAGTTCTCCTTTTTTGAAGTCGTTTAAAAAAGGGAGGAAGGAACATGGGGGAAAATATGGAAAGATATGGAAGGAGATTTAAAAAAACCCACTGTATAGAGGAGATAAGGCGTCGTTTACGGAGACGCAAAACGTTGTTCGGTGCGTCGTGCTCGGCCCTGATTCTGTATGAAATCACATAGTACACCAATAACACGCTGTGAACGTACACGGCGGCGGTACGGCGTACGTCACCATGGTCACAAATAACACTGTAAACATGTTTACAAAATTAGACAAATCTAACGCGTCCGAATGGATATTATTGACAAACGCGTACGTAACACGCTCGCAACACGCTCGCTTGCTCCATGTCATTGTGACAGTTCAACACGAGCGTTTTACGAACCTCATTGCGTTAGCTAACTTGAAATTGCCAATTCCACGCATTTATCGTAACGCGGCTGCGTTACGAATTTGTAGTCAGTGTCTAGGGGCATGGAGTAAACTTTTCAAATACATTTTCATTGTATGACGTCACGCGTTTATTACAAGGAATCTCATGTGAGGATACATAATAAATGCTTTTCCACCAGAGATGTGCGAGGTAGCTAAGTAATGTGCCAAGAAAATTTCGATCAATAAGAGGCGAGGAGAGAGGAAATGAAGCGAACCTGTTAGAGTTAACAAATCAATAAATTATAAGTATTTTAATTTCATGCTAGACAGAGAGTGCACTATACTGAGCTATGACGTCAAGCCTCAGGCGCGGCATACAAATGCTATACTAACACACGGTTTGCGAAAAAGGGATGGAGCATCCCCTCTCTATCCCCACCTAAAACTTTAAACGCTCATATCTCAGAGATTAATCAGCCGATTCAAATTATTTTTTCAATATTTGTAATGTATTTAGTTATATGCAGCGCTAAGCTTGTTATTTGTAATAAATTACACACTGGGCCACATGCCTATTAAATTTGGTTAAAAGTCGCACAGGAAAGGACAATTATAAATGCTCCAGCATGTTTCTCCCTCTTCCCCCTCATACGGGAACAAAAAATAACAATACAGCATTTTCTATATAGCTATCTGTAATAAAAAAAACGAGTTAAAAGTAGCATGTGTTAATCATTGGTATAAAGCTTATCACATCTTCGTTTATACAAAGGGCGATGTTTGTATGTATGGACTCCAAAACGGCGGGACTGATTTTGACAGGACTTTCACTGGCAAATTGCTGATGATATATGGAGTAGTAATTCACGCGGGGCATAGCTAGTACGAAATATAATCCAAATCCATTTAGCGGAGAACATACTTACATACCGGACCCGGGTATGTCCTAAAACTGCGACCAGAACCACCGAAGGATGGACAGCAGCGTCCTAAAAGTATACGGTGAACGTACTGTGATCCCCAAGCCGCCTGCCAAGCGTGGGGATTATGGCAACACCCCTCTCTATGACGGAGGCCTTTGTCCAACAGTGGACGTTAATTGGCTGATGATGTGATGTGTGATGTGATACTTACATACACACTCTTTCACACTCATAATATTAGTGTGATTTGTTCAGATATTAGTTTTCCGATTGACCATTTGCATTTTTGGTCTCTCTCAGTATTCTATAACTTTTTTATTTATGTTATGTCACTAAGAACTTCAATATTAATGGACAAATAGTTCAATCGTCTTCCTGCTTCTCAGCTCACGGGTTTGACTCGGTAACAGACGTGAGTAAAGTATCAAAGACCCCACAAAACGGCGACAAGAGCGAGACGCATTCAGCCAAACGAAAGAGGCGGAGGATCAACGCGTGGTCGAAGGGGCTGGTCGTGAAACGGGCGAGGACTTCAAACAGGGTGAGTGAAACACTCCCATCTATAGTTGATTGAATCAGGCGTTACTTTGCGGAAGTCCATGTTCAAAACTGTTTTCTGTTGTATCTCTAGTGTAATTCCGCTTCTACGTCGCTTCAAGTACAATAAGGAATTTGGAATAAATTAGAAATATCTATCGAGTAAAATTTATCCCAAATTCCTTATTGTACTTGAAGCGACGTAGAAGCCGAGTTACACAAGAGATTATATGATACATCAGAAAAACAGTTTTTCCCATCTATGTCAGCTCCACTCTCAATATTGAAAGACCTGGACCTTGCGCCCAACTCTAAACGAATAGACGCAGTTTGCAAAATCACATGACCGCTAACTGTATCTCGGCGAGTTAAGGTTCGTGTTCGCGTGATTTCGCAAACTGCACCTAATCGGGCCCGCGTTTAGAGTTGCGCGTAAGGTCCCAGGGTTGTCTTGGGTAGATACACTGTTTTAGACTATCACGGTTGCTCACTACAGATGATTATTTACGGGATATTTACCGTGGTAAGGTTGTGGAAGGGGCTCACGATATTTCGGCGCAGTTACATGCACCATGTTCACGGGAAGACTGAAGAATGCGGGTGGTTGGTCGAACAGTTCATAGTTAGGTGCAGACAAAACGAATCACAACCTGCCATAGCTGAGCATCTGCTGGACGTGGGTCCTAACCTCTGGAGAAAATTTCATAATTCTAAAATCCTGTCCACCGAGTAACATTACATACTACATTAACCAAGCTAAAACATTTACACTGCTGGCATTTCAAAACATAACAAGTCTTATCTCTTTCCAGAACTTCAAAGACACCAGTCTAGTGATAACCGATGAAGAGTCCAAGGAGAACAAACCAATCACGTCCACCCCCCTCCCCAACGGGGATGCTACTTCATCGTCCGGTTCCGACGACGACGCGCCTTTACGGCGGCCGCCGGACGAATCGGACATAGTGCTCAATGCCACTGTAGAGAACAAACATACGGCAGAAAGGTAACTTATTTATCAAGACATAAGGCTTTATTCTCAGTAGGGAAAATTAAATCTTACATCCTGTATGGAATATGATGGCTTCAAAGCCGACGCGCCGTCATTAAAATCATCGACTCGCGTGGTTGAAATCCCATCGTCCTTCTGACCGCCAAAGAGATTGAAAATCAACTGCATCAAAATCAGTTCTGCCTCCAGCCAGTGGGCAAAATAATTTTTTTATTATATTTTTTTAATGGACTCCCAAAAAGGAGGAGGTTCTCAATTAGACTGTACTTTTTTTTTGTTTCCTCAGAGCTTTCGACTGGGTTTTTAACCGGTAACCGATTTTGATTATTCTTTTTTTATTTGAAAGGTGGTGCTTCCCGTGTGGTCCCATATCAATTTGGTCCTGTTCTGACATTTTTATGAAGTCGGTTTTTCATATTGATAATTATTTCTTTTGCAGTCCAGTGAAAGTAACAGATAGGTCACCGGCAAGAAATTCACCAAAGAAACGGAATTCTGGACAGGATGTATCCATGTCCAGTGCAGGGAATACTGGTATGTTTGAAATTATAACTTTAATCCATCTTGTTAAAAGCCTCCAAGATTATTTTTTTCCATCTATTCTTCTTCCTTCCTCCTTCTTACATCCTTTTACCCGAAGACGCAAAGCCTACACGTATGAATTGATTTTGAAAAATGAGGTGTCGATAGGTTTTTCTTTTAAAACGGCTTTTGCGCGCATGATATAAACGATAAAAAAATCCTTTCCGAGTAGGTGAGGTAAAAACATATTTTTAATTACTCATACTCGGAAAGTAGGTCTGAAGTTGCCTGAGGAGCGGGTTGAAAGTAATACATGACAGCCCTAGGGCGAATCACTTTCAACTGACAGACACTCAAATTAAAAAAAAAAAACTAGTTCTAGTTTCACATTTGTATTGAACCATGTTCCAACTTTTTTTTTCTCCTCAGAGGATTATGGTCCCGCACTTCTCGTACATTTGCCAGTGGCAGTTCATGTTTTCATTTTTAGTTTCCTTGTATTCGTAATGAAAAACACAGTGTTTACCTTGGGGTTAAAGACTTATTTAGTCCCGAGACGCCCGAGAGTAGCGAGGGCGCTAACAGTTCGAGGGTTCGAAGGCTAATAGTTACTTTCACCCCTACGATAACAACGTACTATTGTTTGTTGCAGAAACGACAAAAGTACTGATAAACAAGACTGAGTTAGATATGGTCGCGTATAAGAATGCAAAGTCGCTGCGGACTATCGGATTAGAAGCTTTATTAGATTTGCACTCACAGGTATGTACGCCACTATTTTATACTATCACTGTTGTTCACTGCAGTTATATGATTAGCGGTATTTATCACAGAAAAGAGAAGTAAATAGAACGGAAATGAGAAGGATACTCTGTCGCCAGGTATTGTGACAGATATGTGATTGAACATTCTTATTTATGTCAACGCGTTGAACTCCGCGTCACAGTTGCTATGGGTTTATATGGGTGCAAGTGGCTACAACAAATTTCTTACAAAAATGCGTTGACAGCCGTTATATTTAAGCAAAAAACAAACTCTTCTGTGGTATTTACCGTGATTCGGTTGGAGCTCCACCATTATCACTTTTATTTATTTATAGAATAGATCTACGTTTGGCCACCAACTCGCCTGATGGTAAGCGACGATGTGGTCAAGGATGGAACACGCTGATCTAGGAGAAATTTATTCACTCAAGAGCAAATTGATATGACTGGCATGTACTTATTGTACATGGTGCATGTAACTGCGCTGAAATATCGGGAGCTCCAAACATCGAATGAGACTTATTTTTTGTTATTTAGTAAAAAAAGTACCTTTTGGTTGAATTTTATATACGATGGTATTCTAAGGTCATGCAATAAATTTTATCTTGACATCATTTATCAAATTAGTTCTGAATTTTTAACACCTGACGCAAAATTATGGTGTTAAGTTTGTCGTTTTTTTTTTTTATTATTGTAAAATAGGCTTGCGCTTGGCCGCCAACTCGCCTGATGTTAAGCGATGATGCGGCCTACGGTGGATCACGCTTGCCTAGAAGAAACCGATTCACTTGCGTGTCTATAAGTAACTGTGTTTTTTTTTTTTTAATTAAGTAATAGGCTTGCGCTGTATCTGTGTGTCTGTCTGTGGTATCGTAGTATCCCAACCGGCTAAATCAATTTTGATTTAGTTTTTTTGTTGGTTTGAAAGGGATAGTGTTCGGTGTTCAGCTATAATTGATTAAAAAACTGCCCAAAAGTTTGAAGATTATCAACTTTTTTTTTTTATTATACTGTGTGAGGAGACGAGCGAAGTCGCCTGATGGCTCTTCACGCTTGCCCATAACATCTCAACGCCACTCAGAATTTTGAACTTCAACAGTTCAAAACCCTGGATGGCAATGCGCTGCGCTCGTCACCCTGAGATATAAGATGTCAAATCTCTGTGTGCCCTGTTATTTCGCTGGAAACATTGCCCTTCAATCCGGAACACAGTAGTAGTTTTACAGTTTTTTTTTTCACAGTTTTTATCAGGGGTTTGTAAAAATTATATTTGTTTTATTTTAATTTCAGTTAACCAAAGTAGTAAAGTCTTATTCGAGACAGCACGAGCGCACGAAGCTACCACAGGAACTAAATACTATCGTCACCAGATATCTACAATGTACGAAGAAATGAAAGAGAGCCAGCCTACGTCACGCGTAGATTGGACATTGGAAATGTGATGCTGTGTTCACTGGGGAGAGTATATTTTTGCTATATCGGATGAAAATGATTGTATTTATTGGCGTTAAATCATATTAAGAAAGAAACTTTGAGCCGGGACACCGATTTTTGGTTATATCTGTCACTCATTAACTGACATAGTCACTGATTAAATTGGGCATGCAAACGAAAGAGACGGCTATAACTAGGAAACTAAAGCGACTGGTTGTTTACTTATTTTGATGATATCGATAGGTAAAATTTATTCTTTAAAATTGTAGGAGGCTTATGTAGGTAACAGATTTTGGGGGGTCGTATCACTAATGAAAACCAATAAGGAACAACACAAAAATAATATTAAGACATTAATGTAATATATTCTAGTAAATAAATTATTTGATTGATTGAACTGTGTTGATTCTCGTTAGGCGTGATTCGGAGCGCGCCTTACGTCATAGATTGCAACTTAATTGAATGTACGAAAGATATAATTTATTCGGTTTGTGAACGTAAAACGATGTTAATAATTTGGTTGATGCACGAAAAACGATGTCGTTCATTCGGTAAGTGCATGTTTAAAAATAAAAAATATCGCATTAACTATCACATGAGCTCTTGTACCTAATGATAGAATGCATGTTGGCAACGAAAATGTAGTCAACGTATTGTCAATAGTCTTGATGATTGTTCGAAAAATGATTTGTCGTCGTGGATGATAAAAAAGCGTTTGATGATGTGTTTTTTTTATAGAATTGAGTGTTTGTCATGTCTTTATTATTGTTACAGTAAAAGGCGATTTGTTTTTGTATTAATCAAACTGGGTTACATATTATTTTACCAAAATGGAAGAATTTAATTGTGGCAGGCTCATTAAAAAATTCCGTTTTAGAAAATTACTGATATAAAAAAAAACACGCGGAAATACACAACAAATTCATTTTGGAGCATCAGGTTATACTTGATGCTCCAAATACAGGATTTTGAAAATTTAAAACCTGTAAATTATTTGTTCCATACATTTCTACTTCATGTACCTGCCACTTCAAATATTTTCCGTTTCAGTAAAAAGTTTGTATGTTACATTTATTCTGAAACTAACATCACTTTAGATTAATAAGCTATTGTCAATCAGAATATTATTAGCATTCCAATTTGTTTTACGATCCTGGTAAAATGCATTAGTTTTCATGTGGCAACTCGGCGACTAAATTTCACACATTTTTGTAGCGGGTAAGCATACAATGCCTGCATTTTATTTACTAAATAAAATACAAGCTAACTTAATATCTAAACTATTTGGTTTATTATACAAAATACTCCAGCCTACTACCAATTGGCAGCGTATCCAGCATGCTTGCAAAAATTGAAGTTTGCCTTTTTTGTTTTGTTTTTATCTGACAAGAGGGTGGGAAGATATCAAATCCGTCCGTTTTTTTTTTAATGTTTGTACCGCCATTTGTGATCTGATTTATGTGTTTTTTTATTATTTAGAAGAAGAAGATGATGATGGTGATGAAGAAGTGGTTTTTAACCAGCTCCATTAAAATAATTTTGTTCGAGCGCCTGTTGACTTGGCAATATCAATAAACTTTTTCGAGCGCTCGAGTGCATACTAATTTTGAAGTCGGTTTTTTACATTAATAAATATGGAAAGGAAAAATATTGGGAGTTATTTTTGCAGTTTGTCAATCAGTATTTTTGAGTTAATTTTTAATCAACGGTTTTATTTTCTTATTTTCAGCATTTGAAACTATTAGTGTAAAAAATAATAACAGTAACCGAATTTTGCCGCATTTAAATTGTGTGAAGTTAGGCGTTGAGTAGGCCTTTTACGAAATGTTTATGCAATATTAATTTTATTAAACATATGCCACGAGTTCTTGAACCTAACGTTAGTGAGAAAAACTCACAAGTATCATACCTTGTAGGAAAACATTTAGGATACATGTTCACTGAAATTGAAAAAATTATCATAAGTTTAAATTTCTGTGATCATGCTCCTTATTCTCAATAACAAAAGGTTGTTAATGTAACGGATCACTGCCGGGATGGCTATAAAATTTAATAGATTATTACTAATGATATATAAATTCATCATCATCAGCCAGAAGACGTCCACTGCTGAACATAGGCCTCCCCCTTTAACCTCCACACTGAACGACATCCTGCCATCTGCATCCACTGGATGCCCGCGACTCTCACAATGTCGTCGGTCCATCTAGTGGGAGGCCTACCTACGCTGTATATAAATTAGTATTGTTTAATAGAAAACAAAATAATTATAAAACATTTGTATAGCAATGTAATATTTGTTCTTTTCGAAATGGTAACATGCTATGTTGCTGTTAGTTCCGGGTGTTTTGATGATATAAGGCAGCTGGCAGGGCTGGAAGATCGGGCTGCACTCAGCCTTGCCGTGCCTTAGTACAGGCCCTATTACCAGCGGTGAACTAAAATGGGCTGATTATGATGATAATAATGATTCTGCTGTTATGTAATATTAAATTATTTAGTAAAAAAGATATAGTCATTGTTATGTCAGTCCTTACCAGCCAAATTGAAGGTAAAAATTCAAAACCATAGGTTAGGTTATTTTTATAAAATGTACTTGATCTGTTACCAAAATAGTTTACGTACAATAGATTGATTTCAAATTTTCCACGGACTGTGATATTTAGAAAAATGTAAATTTAATGTCAATATCATGCTTATAAATGGCTAACAATTTGGCTGCCAAGGAGTGCAAACAAAAGAAAATATAGAATGAATTTCTACCAAATAAGCTAATGTATAAATGCTTAACAGTACTCTAAGGTTGTCTAACATTTAGATTAAATATCATTTATTGTAATGGTTATAACACATTGACAAAAAAGTTAGAGTGATGTTAAGCATTTATACACTAGCTACATGACGATTATGATGATGTATAAATGCTTAACATCAGTACTCTAAGGTTGTCTAACATTTGTATTAAATAAAAATTTATTGTAATAGTTATAAAACATTGACGAAAAACGGGCAGTAATTCTGCTTAGAGATAGTACATAAAAGATATTACATATGCATTCAGTTCTGCGAACAAGGCATATAAGAAAATAATTCTCGCAGTTTAAAAAACTAAAAAACACTTTAAAATCTCTAATCCTGAAGATCCTGGTAAGGATAATGGGACAAACTATTTAAATTATTGCATTGTCATCGGTCCTTGATAAGAGTGCAAAGTTTCAATTTAATTCGACGTTTTGTAGTAGTTGAAAATCAAGCTCAAAGATTCCGTTACATACATACATACATATACCAAGCTAATAAAAATGTGTTAAAAATTATTATCATAAAATGCATGCTACAAAATGACAGCAATATATCTTTTCTCTCTTTCGTTGTTACAGGGTATCAGTCTTTCCGTCTCTATTTAACATGCACGCTGGATACATTATGACCAATTAATCTAAAAATCGAATGGGGAAATTCTGATTACATTCTGAATAAAACGGACAACAATCTGTAGAAAAATTCCATCATTTGGCTGCCATATATAAGTTGTTCGGTTTATCAGAAGTCTGTAGAATGGGACTTAGTAATTTTAAATAAGCCTTTTTTTTGTCTAATTTTTGTTTGAGGCTTTAGTCGCTATGCGCTTATGCCAGCCCCGTTTTAAAAAGCAACTTACACAATCAAAAGGGACCAAAGTCCCTACGCTGATCTAATATAACCGAGACCATGGCATGCGAGGCCCTCGCCGCATCGCACGTGGGTGCGGCTAGGATATCTTGAAACATGCCTAAATATGCCTTGTTCGTAGGTTCTGTCATATTACATACAAAGTGTTTACTAAAGGTGTAGTAATACAGAAGGGTATGTATCTACTCATCATTATGAAAAACTATTATGGGACTATTATAGACAAATTGACACTCGACAAAATGTATGGAACAGCTGGTTCTTTTTGTTTCTGGGTTGGTCTCATAGTAAAAGTTATTTATAATGATGAGAATGTGACCTCCATTCGGCTTAATACAGGGTAAATGCGTAACCCTGTATATATAAAATGTACTAATTTTGGTTAAGCTCATTTTGTAAACCCTAAACGGTTCGCCATAATGTGTAATTTGTCTATATTCAACATACAAGGCGCTCTAATCGCTTTCCTACCACCGAGTTACAATACCTATAGAGTCACAATCGCTAAGTGAAAACGGTCAAAAAATGTCCGAGCATCGAGTACATACCTAAACATCAATTATATAGTTCACAATGCCACATTTACTCCATTTTATACGTTATTTCGCTTGCATAGTGTTCAACGTCGCTTGTCCGCTGTGGCATCGCGCGGCGTTGAAGTCGGGTCACGGTTGCCTATCTAACCAAAAAGTCCGCGCAATTCGTAGCGTGCGCCGAGTTTTTCTTTGGATATTTTTTGTCACGATTGTGACTCTAGGTATTGTATCTCGATGTTTCCTACCTTATTCCACACAAGTATCATTAAACTTTACTCAAATCTCATTACCTTTTCAAGACGAAACAAACTTGGCATATGATATGGCACCCGAGCCCATCTCGTGTTCGTTTGAGTCATTAATTTCTCTTTTCTGCATTAATTTTGATCTATTCATCAAATCATCACGTAGGCTCCTAGTCTGGGAGTTTGTGAAGCTATGGTATGATACCGTGATACTGGTTGCTTCACTGGTTTTCTTATACAGATAATTCAATCCACTAAGATGCGCCTCACCCTTGTTATTAAGTTTAAATAGCTTATTGTCCAGATTAGCATCCATAACTTATTATGATACAAATTATATTAATTAATTGATAGATAGAAAATTTAAATATTAAGGTGAAACGTTTCACTTTGGCGGGAAAATAAAATTTCAAACAGTTTTTTTTCCTTGTGGCTAGGTCGGGTAATTATTGTGAAACGGCATAGTATTTGCGAAAATTTTTGGTCTTTCTTACATTATCATGTACTGCTATTAATCAGTTACTCAGCATATTACTTACATTTGGCAATAAACCGTTTGAAAAAGCAAAAATTTGTTTATTGACAAATGTATGTAATAATGTGCATTGGAGATAAATATCTTTACGCGAGTTTGTAAAGAATAATAATAAATTTTCGCAAACATCATTATCGTTTACAATAATTACTCGGCCTAGCTACAAGAACAAAAAAACTGTTTGAAATTTGAATTTCCCGTCAAAGTGAAACGTTTCACCTTAAGAGCTATGTCGCAGAGCGCGTTCTGATTCACGCCAACAATGAAAATATCGCTAATGAGAAATCAACACGTCACAAATACATTTTGTTCGTGTCGTGTTAGTTCTCATGGCGTAAATCGAATGTAGCGCCGTAGTTCAGCAGAGATTTGACAGATGGCGTTAAATTTTCAAGGACTATGTCTGGATGAGCATTTTCTTAGAGCCGTAACAGACACGTCAACTTGCAACAATGGAACGATGTTACTTACAATAGTTGGAGAGCTGTGTCGCGGGTAACAACGCCCTCCTTCGAAATTTAATAGCCGTAACAGACGAGAGAAAGTCAGACGGCTATTCAACAGCCAAGTTTGACACGTCTGTTACGGCTATTAAATTTCGAAGGAGGGCGTTGTTACCCGCGACACTAAAATTAATTGCCTCCTGCCCATTTTTCTATTAGACTGCCAGAGCGGGCACGAAAAATCGACACCGCTTTGTGGTTGACATTCCGAAAACCCGTACGAAGCGCTTTGATTTCACTTTTATTGTGCGAACTGCTAGTTTGTGGAATGTGCTGCCTGAATGGGTGTTCCCCGATAGCTACAATCTGGGTGTCTTCAAGTCAAGAGTGAATCGGTTTCCATCGCTACGGGCGATCCATCGTAGGCCGCATCATCGCTTAACATCAGGCGAGTTGGCGGCCAAGCGCAAGCCTATTTTATAATTAAAAAAAAAAAAAAAACATATCTCTAACTATTGTAGGTAACATCGTTTTATTGTTGCTATGACCCATTGTTAACTTTTTCCAAATTTATGTTTATTGTTATTTGAAATCTTTGGGTGTAGTTATAGAAATAACTAGATAATAGAAATAACAGAAAAAATAGAAATAACAGGGTACAGGGTAGCGTGCGTCTTCGTGGCTTGATCCATATTAAAATTAGTACTTAATCTTGTCATCGAACACTTTGACTGTAAACTATTAAATATTAAGCTGTTTAAACAGGGTCACACGAAACTGTGGTACTAAGCTAAAAGGAGGTCGTGTAACTCGTGCGAATACGGCGTTCGTCCCATAGTAAATGTTGCTAAATTTGTTCAAAGAAGATGTGTAATTGCATTGAGGGGTTTGGCGCCATTTTTTTTTTTTTGTAACAGCTTGAAACATCTTTTTGTGTTGTTTCGAAATCTCCATAGAAATGTCTAGTAAAACCTCCACCACTTTACTAGGGCATGACATTGACTTGACCGTGACTTAATTTGCCTAACTCTGACTTGATTGACGATATCTAATAAAATTTGAAAATCACAATACTTTTCACTGGCAAGACGTGCGACGCCAAAATACTATCAAGAGGAAAGAATAAAAAAGCGCTATGGGCTCATTTTGGCTCAGTACCACAGTTTCGTATTTATCCTGCATAGTATAATGATAAAGCCGTGTGATATCCATTGAAAACAATACAAAATAGTTACCTCATTCAATAAAACTAAACTTTCCTCCCTGAAGGAGCAACTCGAGTT
This sequence comes from Agriopis leucophaearia, assembly GCA_949125355.1. Taxonomy (NCBI): domain Eukaryota; kingdom Metazoa; phylum Arthropoda; class Insecta; order Lepidoptera; family Geometridae; genus Agriopis; species Agriopis leucophaearia. Next base: position 4,364,811 of record OX421276.1, on the reverse strand, counting down.
TTTTATAATATGAACGCCTATGAATAGTGTAAGTAATATAAGAAAAGGAATGCTACTAGACATAGCCATATTCTACGCGCATACTGCATTTTGTAAATGTAATGCTTTTATTAGTTTTTGATTGCATGTGCAAAATAAGTGCCTCGATTTTTTACAGACAAACATAGATACCAACCTACCGGCAAATATCTTGAGAGGTTGTAAAGGGTTAAAGGTAGATGGTAAACGTAATACGTGGTAACGACACCGCTTTATGGTTGACATTCCGAAAACCCGTACAAAGCGCTTTGATTCCACTTTCATTATGCGAACTGCTAGTAAGTGGAAAGCGCTGCCTGAATGGGTGTTCCCCGATAGTTACAATCTGGGTGTTTTCAAGTCAAAAGTGAATCGGTTTCTTCTAGGCAAGCGTGATCCATCGTGGGCCGCATCATCCTTAACATCAGGCGAGTTGGCGGCCAAGCGCAAGCCTATTTAACAATAAAAAAAAAATAAAAAAAAAACGCCGTCGAAATTACTAGAAATCTCTTCGTCCCGCTTCGATCCGTTAGAGATTAAAAACCGACTATTTCGGATTTCTCACGATTTTTGTCAGTCTGTGTACTGTATAGTAAGGTATTCTTAATTTTTTTTTCTATATCAATGCAGTGTGCGCTCATGTACCGTAAGGCTGCGTTTTTGTCCTCAGCGGGCAACAGCGTGATCGACGACGGGTGGTGGCGCGAACGACACTGATTTTGTACCCCTAGCACAAACACTACGGAATTTATGGAACAGCGCTCCCTATCGGGCGAAACCTATAAAACTTCTGTGAATAAATTTAACACAAGAAAAAAACACAACAGATTAAAACCTGAAATTACTTAAAATTTATGCATAAAAAAAGCTTAAAAAACGTCTTGGTAGAACGACAAGTATGCATGGCAATGCTTAGTGTTTAGCCAAATACTCAAGAAATATTTTTTCGATAGTATTTGTACTGTTTCTGATAGGCTTGGGCCTTACGCCTAACTCTAAGCGCGGGCCCGAATAGGTGCAGTTTGCAAATTGATTTTGCTAACTACCTATTCGTTCCCGCGATTAGAGTTGAGCGTGAGGCCCCTGTTCTGTAATAGTTGCAGTGAATCGGCCGACATTCTCACCACCGCGCGATGCCCGCTGAAGCCGTAAACGCGGCCTAATATTTTTTCAGTTAAATTGTATATAGTATAAAAAAAACTGCTTGCATTTGCTCAACAGCGAGTTTTCCACTATAATTAATTTATAAGCGTCCTGTATATCCACCGGATTATTTAGTAATGTTCTATTTATAAATTGTATTTAACTAATGGAAATAAAAAGGGTATGATTTCATGTGATATCTAATTTGGAACTTTTATTCCATATCTATAAACACCGACATAGCTATTAAAATCTGCAAGTTGAAATGGCAATGGGCAGGCCACATCACTCGAAGAACTGATAACCGATGGGGAAGAAAGGTTCTTGAGTGGAGACCACGAACCGGAAGACGCAGCGTAGGTAGGCTCACTAGATGGACCGATGACATTGTGAGAGTCGCGGGCATCCAATGGATGCAGATGGCAGGATGTCGTTCACTGTGGAGGTTAAAGGGGGAGTTGTTCAAAACAAAAACGCTGATGTAATATAATCTTCTATCTATATAATAGGTCGGGGAAAAAGTCTTTTCGTATTTTGTATGTATAAAGTTGTAGTAAAAATCTTATCCGTTGTACTGTTTGTATCTGGCTGGTTTTGATACCATTAAAAAGATGACATTTTAAAAAAGGAATACAAAACGTAAAAAGCAATTTCCCGCCATTTTTCAATTGTTTTTTTGTTCGATAAAATGAGTGAATCTAACGAACAAATTCGATATATTGTGAAATTTTATAACAAAAAAGGGAAAAATGCGACACAAGCCGCGAATAAAATTTGTGACGTTTATGGACCTAATGCAGTGTCATCAAGAGTAGCATAATGTTGGTTCAAGCGTTTTCAGTCCGGGAATTTTGATGTCAAAGATGCAGCTCGCTCTGGTCGCCCTGTTACGGATAAAGTCGATGCCATTTCTGAAAAAGTGGACCAAGATCGGCATATTAGTAGTTACGACGTAGCTGAAGAACTGGGGATTGACCACAAAACAGTTTTGACCCATTTGAAAAAAACTGGGTATACAAAAAACTCGATATTTGGGTGCCACACGAGCTCACTGAAAGAAACCAAATGAATCGTGTACTCATTTGCGATTCTCTATTGAAACGTAACGAAACCGAACCGTTTTTGAAAAGATTGATCACTGGTGATGAAAAATGGATCACCTACGACAAGAATGTGCGCAAAAGATCATGGTCAAAGGGCAGTGAAGCACCACAGACTGTAGCGAAACCCGGATTAACACGTAATAAGGTGATGTTGTGTGTATGGTGGGATTGGCAGGGCATCGTTCATTATGAGCTTTTACCGCCGGGCAAAACCATCGATTCGGATCTCTACTGCCAACAGCAGATGAGACTCAAACAAGAAATTGAGAAAAAACGGCCGGAATTGATCAACAGAAAGAGTGTGGTCTTTCATCATGATAACGCCAGACCGCACACATCTTTGGCCACTCAGCAAAAATTTAGAGAGCTTGGTTGGGAAGTGTTAATGCATCCACCATATAGCCCAGACCTTGCACCCTCAGATTTCCACCTGTTTCGATCTCTTCAGAATTCTTTGGGTAGTGTTAGATTAACATCAAGAGAGGACTGTCAAAACTACTTGTTGCATTTTTTTGATCAGAAGTCCCAAAAATTCTACAGCAACGGGATCATGTCACTACCTACAAGATGGCAACAAGTTATCGAACAAAATGGCACATATATATTATAATTAAATGTAATTAAACTAGAAAAAAATATGTCTTGAATTTGTTTAAAAAATACGAAGAAACTTTTTCCCCGACCTATATATACGTTTTACCAATGGCGGGAAATTCAAATTTCATACAGTTTTTTTGTCATTATGGCTAGATCATGGATTTTTCGAAAATCTATGACTATTTACATTATCATGTAAAGCTATTTTTTATCGTGGAAAGCTATTTATTACTGTTTGAAATTTGAATTTCCCGCCCTTGGTAAACTGTTTCATCTTAAAATATTATAAGGTTCATCCAGTAATCTTTCCATCATTTTTAGCCTTGTCACGCTCTCTCGGCTAAAAAATGCAAAAGCCTATTCCTAAAAAAAGAAAGAATAGTACCTATCATAATATTTTTGAGGTTGTGGATACAACCTCAAAACCGTCACCTATTTTTAACCGACTTCCAAAAAGGAGGAGGTTATTAACTGTTTTTTTTAATGTTATTGTTGTTGAGAACTTTTGACTGGGTGAACCGATTTTGATGATTCTTTTTTTATTTTAAAGCTGGTGCTTCCCCTATGGTCCTATTTCTATTTGGTTCAGTTCTGATGAAGTCAGTTTTTATATAGTTAATTATGATTAATAATCATAATTATCAATATTAAAAACTGCCTTCATTTAAGGTGATTCAGATTCAGTTAAGGTGATTGCGGAAAATCACGCAAACGTGAACCTTACCGTGCCGAGATATGGTTTGCGGTTGCGCTACTTTTCGCAATAACCTAAACAGAATCATAAGCGATCTTAAAACAGGTAGCCGTAAGGCCCTAAATCTGTTTAGTAAGATCGTAGTAGTAATAGTATGCGTATACGACATACGCGTATGTATGCAGCCGTCATAACTGAAGTACCTACCTACTGAGCGAGAGATAATGAAAGTCAGTGATATTCAAATCAGGGAAAAAAGTCCGTACGCTGTAGGTACACTTACCCATACAAAACTCAATACCTACCGTATAATATTATATTTTATCGACTTCAAAAAAGGAGAAGGTCCTGTTCCACTGTTTTTTAACCGACTTCCAAAAAGGAGATTTAAAAAAAATGTTTGTTACCTCAGAACTTTCGACTGGGTGAACAGATTTTGATGATAATTTTTTTGATTTGAAAGCTAGTGCATCCCGTGGTCCTATTTCAATCTGGTCCACTTCTGACTTTTTTATGAAGTTGGTTTTTTATTTTGATAATTATTTTTAATGTATGTTCACCGATTTCTCCACTAACTGTTGACAGATAAAAATAAACTTGTTCGGAGGGTATACCAGTCTGTCGCGACTTAGAAGAAAAAAACGAGTATGAAACGAGGCGAAAATGTATTGCATATCTGTGGCCAATGTGTGGTAAAGAATGCTCTTTCACTCACTTCCTCAACGGTTCTCGTTCTTTCCTTGATTGTCAATCAGTCCCGAATTCTCCCGTGTTTTGTATTTTTTCCTGAGTGAATTATTTAGGATTTTGTTTACTTCTCTACAACTTTACTAAAAGAGATACTTATTGAAAAGGGGTTTATATTACTAGTGTATGTTTTGGTGTGTGTAATGCCTCCGAAAAAGTATCTGAGCCAAACGAAGTGCGAAATATGCGGCCTCAAAACAGCACGAAAAAACGGCACAAAACGTGATTTTATGGCGAGATATCCTCTGGATGAAGATCGGTATGTTATCATTAGTTAAATTATGAGTCCCATATACTTCTTTTGAGCCAAAATATCTAAAAATCATCATTATCTATTTTGATTCTGAAAATAGTGTGGTGCAACGTAACGATATATTTATAAAATATCGATAACGATACTCTTATTTTTTAGCGTTAAGAAATTGGTGAAAATGTCGGTTCACGAAGATTTAGCGCATATACCGATCGAAAGTCTTCACCAAAATAAATTTGTATGTGGAAAGCATTTTGAAGATAAGGACTACAAAAGAAAAAAACAGTTGAATAAATCTGCAGTTCCATCAATAAGACCATTGTTGTGCTAAGCCATTGTCAGATGACAAATTAAAAATTAATTAATCATTTAGTTAATTAATTAATTAAATTAATCATCTAGTTTTGAAGTCCAAACTTTTGAAATTGTGCGGGACTTTTTTCGTGAAAAAGAACACATTTTCACGTAACTTTAAAAAATCATAATAACAATATCTATTTCAGGTCGTTTCATCCTACAATTAATTACCGCCGTGACGACCAGAACTGATTGACCGTATTATAAATCGATGGTGGCCGAGCGGTAGCATGTGCGCTACACAACTCAGTCTGTCGGCGTTGCGTCCGGCGTCAGGTGCACAATTATGTTTTTACTACTGTAGCTATACGAAAATGATGAAGATGATAATAAATAAAATACAACATTTTAGTCTGTGTTTTTATTGTACTTACAAAAATCACAATATACTGAATGTTGTGGCACAGATTTTGTTTTGCACCACTAAAACAAAACCAGTGGCGCAAGGTTCTGTAATAAATAATATTGGATTCCATATGTAGTAGGTATGAAATCGATATCGATACATTTTGGATAGGAGGTGGCACATCCCTATTAAACCTGACATTAAATCGTGTATAATTATTGACATAAAATCTCGCTCCGACTTGACGTTTGGCAAACTTTTTTTGTCTATGGTGTCCCGTCTCTTCTTCTATTGTATTCTCTTTGGGTATACTTACAATTTGGTCCCATTGTCACCAAGTCAGGATCTGATGACGGGATCCCAGGGAAATCGAGGGCAATCCTCAAATTTTATAGTCACTTATTAAGTTCTTCATATATTTTTGAAGTCTGTATTTTCATACTAATTTTAAAATCGGTTTTTTAATTTGTAATTTACTTCAAACTTGTAGGCGAGTTTATTCGTACTAAGAATATATCATATTTTATCTATTAAGTATAGGTACTGGCCACAGAAAAGAGAAGTAATGAGAACGGAAATGAGAAGGAAACTGTCGCCAGGTAATGTGACAGATATGTGATTTAACTATCTTTGTCAACGCGTCGAATTTGGCGTCATAGTTGCTAACACAGTTGCTGTGGGTGCAAGTGGCTACAACAAATTTCTTACAAAAATGCTTTGACAGCAGTTCTAATTTAGACAAAAAAAAAAACTGTGGTAGATACTGGCCATAAGAATATTCAAATGACAAATAAAAAAATTCGGATGTCACTTTTTTTAATCTCGCAGATAGTGGGAGTCACTAATTAGTCTATGTTGGGGCATGTTAAACTTCTTAGTGTGAAAAGCCGCGACGGATTATTCAATAGAAGTGCCTGAAATCTTCAGCATTTTATTACATTCTTTACCCTTGGAGCTGCTTCCGTCCGTGGCATGCAAACATGCAAAGAATAAAAGAATGCTGATGATTTATCACAAGCAGATTTTTTGTACTCTATATATTTTGGTGTTGCTGAATCGGCACTGGTAGCCCTCTTCACTTTTTTCTCTCTGTTGATATCAAGAGCCAGTATAGCGTACGCTTATCAAAATATTGAAAATAATAATATGAGGTGGTATTGGTTATTGATTTAGCCACTTGCAGCTAACACTTCGTAGCGCTCACAGCGCCTGTGGCACTCAGTCAACGTCAAACCAAAGCCTAACAATATATTACTCCCTAATACCTAATTATTATTATAGATTTTGGTAAACCTGTTAAATTTATTCGATCAGTAGATAATAAATAGAAAAATGGTAAGTTTTTGTGAAGTTTGATTGTTTATTAATGTTCTGGTGGTAGGGTTTTTACATAAACCATCGTGATTAAAAAAACTCGAAAAACCCGAAAAAACGGTCTTTAAATACGTTCAAAAATGTGTTTTTCTTCTTTTTTTCTCTATCCCCCTTTATGATTATGATAACTAGTACTGCTGCTACCATTAATATAAACTGGTAGGTACATAATAAGGTTGTAAGAGTGATTAGATTTTTCATTTTATGAAATCAATATATCTCTTAATTCCCAGTTGTAGAATAAAGAAACTTAATCAAAGACAAAATATGTCTTGTCTTTTTTTCTAAAACGCCATACGAGTATCTCATACTTGTTCATAATACGAGTAGGCCCAGCGTCCTATGGGGAGTTGCGGATTGAATGTTTACGCCCGCAGAACTGTCCGTCGTCTGCGCAGGCTATACACTATGCAGTAAATGAAACAAGGCAATGGTATTTCCATATTTATTCTTTACACTTTACGTCGATGACCGTAAACGAATTTTACTACAACGCTCCATTTCACTTCAGTTACACGATAATGATACTAGAACATAAATATTTATTTCGTATTACTTTAAGATCAAATAGATAATCTTTTTTACACCCTAATGTAACGATATCATTTTAATTTGTCATTAATATTAAGCAAAATACAACAAATTAAATTACACAACTTAATTATACTTTTCAATGAGAACACTTATCTAGAAGCTAAATCAATTCAATTACAATACAAATACTTGTAACAAAAAATATGAAAGGAACTAAATATTTTGATTCTACTAAAAAAATCACGATCACAAGTTTAAAAACTAAAACGTAAGTACTCAATGTCTTATGATATTTTATATATTATATATTAATTAAGTTATTACATTTGGCTCCTGATGAAATCTGTAGTATATCTATGCGTAAAAGTAGTGCCGAAAAGCTACATTATTCAGTAAGATGAATTTTCAAAGTCGGAGAAGCAGGAAAATTAGGTATCATGGAACCCTGTCTAAATGGAATGCACACGAAATAGAAACTTGTACCGCTCCAATGAGGACGAAATTCCTATAAAACTTTCCCCAACACGATTAACAAATAACAAAACTTAATTAAATTAACGTCTCAATCAAAACTTTAACAAAATCACTCTAATACTGCTTGAATTTGTACGAATTAGGTAAAATAATATCCGAAGGACAACACTTTGATCACAAGTCACAACACAAAATAATAGCACCTAAAATAAAATACCCCAAATAGGTCATAAAATAATATCAATTGGATGAAAATTTAATTGAATGTCGCACTCAAAATTATCATACATTTTGGCACATGCATTATTTTCTCACATCAATCTATTCAATTTCTTATACTTTATTTAAATTTACAAATCGATTAATTTTAATAACGAATAGGTAAACTGCGTGATGTGAAACTATAGTGGCATGTTATCAGCGTAAATGAAAAAAAAAAGCAATATAAAATCTGTTAAACTATTACATATTATACAATGTAACTCGTTTATATATAAAATCCCTGTAATGATATATTGTTATATGATGGTGACACTAAGTGTTACTATGTGAACTGCGGAGTTACCTGTGATTATGTATATTTTTTTTTATAAAATAGACTCGTAAATAGTGATCAGTCTTCTGTTAAGTGTTAGGGTCAGTCACTGCACTGGACTTTGACATAAAGTTTATCATAATGTTTCGACTTTGTGTCTCTCCAGTGAGTCCAAGACCTCTGTGGAATGTATTGACGATTAAAATTTGATATCAAATAATTGAGATCAATCGAATGTTTGAAATACAAATTTATAGGTAGAGGTATTTGGAATGTTCGTGTGATAAAGAAAATATTAACTTTCAAAATAGCTACAAATATATTACAAATTAAATGTATGTACAACAGATGTATGATGTTTCATCTATCTAATCACACTGTCTTATTTTTTATGAAATCATTGTATACAATTTATCTAAAGCCAGTAGGGATCGAACCCCATTTTTATTCTAACCTTTTATTTACTAAAAAATTTGAAAGCTCTTCATTATTTGAACATTGAGTGCTGTTTCTTTATTTGTCTAGCCTGGCGCGCACTGGTCTTATACTTTCTTGTTTATGTCAAAAATTATAATTATGTTTTGTGACGTGGACCGTTTTAAATCCTCGTAAAGTGTTCTATATACCTTATTTATTTTATGTTTGTGTTTATAGAAATTTGTGAAATGTTGTGCATGTGTTTGTGACTAGTGCGTCGCAACTCCCCCCTCTTTGTATCTCCGAACCCCCCAGAAAGATTTACTGTGTACACTTCACTAAAATCTACAACAATTATTACAAATACACTACTATTTACCATTTTAGACACCTAAATGTCCCCTTAGACGAATGGTTTATTCAAATTTAATTTTTTCCCATTTATTATTAATTTATTAACTATTTACATAATAAAATTGTTCATAATCGAATATAATTATTAACTATCATTACGAAATATTTTACAAACTTTGGTGAGATGCAGATGTGAGCTTGCACGTACATATAGTCAACATAATATCTATAAATAGATCACTCGTAGATCAGGAGTAGGTATCTTAAAGTAAGAATTACAATTCCAATTATTATTATAATGGTAAGGACGTAGCTACACGAGAAAACTAATAGTATCTAAAATAGGGAATGTCAAAAAATGGAATGTTAATAGTTAACAATAAAACAGAACTCAGTATGTATTACAACGATAACAATCACAACACCTTTCATACTTATTGCACTCCTTCTGAATAATAAATTATCGCCTATCACTAAAATATGCGATTCAATATACATTTACAATATTAACACATCTTTTAAATATAAATTTAACTAATTTTTTATGTGGACGCCGTCCGTCGCGGACGTCGGAAGGTGTTTCACAAATATAGTCTAAAATATCAATAGAGATACGTTACGTTCGTGAAACTAGAAAGTTTTTAGTGTACCTCAAGTGGCGGGTATGTCTCAGTCGGCTGATGCGTTCCGAAATAAATAACATCACAAATACATTACATTTTAGAGATCATTATGCTACGTAGAGAGCGAGAAGTTTAATTTATCCTAAATCGCGTTATTATTTCAGAAAGCACTACCCTATCGAGGATCATATCGATACACTAAACAAGTTCTGGTTTCAGGCCCACGAGTCGAACGACTCATTACTTTAGACGTGATAAAAGAGTTCGCGTTTTCCCGCTGAAATTACGGTAGTGTGTAGCACAGGGGAGAGTAGAGTGCGTGCCGCAGCCCTAATCTTGTCCGTTGTGGTGGAGCAGCTGCCGGCTGTCGGGTGGGTGAGGAGGTAGCGGCGCGCGGTATGTATCTCCCTCTTCGTCTGCAGAGTTCTCCTTGGAGCGGTCGCTCTTGCAGTCCTCTTCCTTGCTGACGGCCGATAGCGAATCGAGAGCCATCGGCATTGACTGATAAAGCTCCCGCGCCTTGTCGTTCGGCGGAAGTAAATGAAGCATATTCAGCGGCATCGGAAACCCAGGCGGAAACTCTGGATAGAACCCCTGCTGGAATGGATTGAACATCGGGCTGGACGCCATGTCCGGCTCCGAGCTCGCCGGCCGCTGGCCCGCGCTACCGTGCTCCTCCTTCACGTGCTTCGAAGGATGGTTGTTGTTATTATTTCCAGAGTTTAAATTTAACACGTCGAGCGGACCCCCGATACAGTCTTTCCTCAGTTGCTCGAGTTTCAGGCTTTTGCCGTACTTGCCGCGCACGTACATGAGCAGTGAGTTGTACGGGATGCCGAAGATCCTCGAGGCTTGGCTCGTCGTCATCTTCTTGTTCCACACGTGCTGCAGCGCCTCCGTCAGCTCCGCGTTGGTCCACGATCGAGGTGGACCCCCGCGCGGCGCGCTGTGTTGCCCTTTCGGTCGCCCTGCAATAGAAATTTTTCCGTTAGTCTGCAGTTCGTGATCGCTAAACAGAACTGTTTAGTAGACTAATTATGTTACGAAACGGAGGCAAAGCATAGAGTTTAGTGATTTACGAGCGAGTGCAGGCTGCAGCGTGTGCACGACATGTGCCGTGTGCCGGCGACGCCGCTACCGACGACATTACGCGAATGCACTATCTAATAACCGTGTTTTGGCAATAACTTCAGTACCGACACACCACCGAAATGAGCGGGTTGCGGCGACGTTCCGTCGACGGCGATTCCTCATTAATTCGATGCGAGCACGCGACTATTACGAGCAGTTTGTCAAAAAAGAACGCGGACATGCATACACCCGAATCGGAGAACGATGTCGCTTAACTTTATAATTTTATAATTTGAACGGGGAACGTTAACTCGATTCCGATCGGATCGGATGGCATAACGATGATGTTTTGTTATGGAGATTAGTTTTTATTTTAATAGTGGCGGAAACACGCGACGTCGGGAAAAATTAAAGGATGTATCGAGCTCGTTAGCGTAGTAATAGAGCGCTGTCTCGAGGCGGGCGAGCGAGCGATGGGCGCTAATCGATCGACGACTATTGTCTGTCTACTGAGAGACGGCGACCAGCTCTCATTCAAAGCATACGTTAGACTCGTCGCCTCCCTACGATACGATATCAGATCGTCTTAATAAACATTCGCCGGGAAACAATGATATAACATTTGCGAGACACGAGACCGATGCAGATGTGTGCTGAGCGAGATGCAGCTGCATTGATTCGATACATTGTTGTCTTATCGTTTACGGAGGCTTGTTTTAGCATTCAATGCTAGTTTGTTATTCAATTTATCTGTCGTAGGTAGGATAGTGAAAGCTTTATAATCTAGAATTAGAATAAATAGGAACATTATATTCGATGGCAGGTATGGGTCAGTGGTAGCACGACTGCCTTATATGCAGGAGTTCCCGGGTTCGATTCCCGGTGGGGTAGACGTTTGAATGACGAATTTAAATATGGACTTTGGTCTAGATGTTAGGTGTGTGTGTCTTTTGTGTGTTCCATGGTATCTTCGACACAAGCTGCGTGAGTCATGTACCAGTAACTAATGCCGGAGAGAAAGTACTAGCGATTGTTCCTCATTGTTATTATTAAAAAAAAAAAATGGGTTTGTTTTTATTTTATTTCATAATAACTGTTTATTTGACAAATCTCTAGTGAATTTCCGCTTTAACGTCGCATAAGTACAATAAGGTTGTTTTTACTCTACAGAAATTTGTCAATGATGATGAGTGTTGAAGATGAAGTCCGCCTGTTTTTTTATAAAAAAAATTATTCCAAAATAGGTTTGCGCTTGGCCGCCAACTCGCCTGATGTTAAGTGATGATGCGGCCTACGATGGATCACGCTTGCCTGGAAGATTCACTCTTGACTTCAACCAACTATTTATTTATTTTAATTTTTAATAGAATTTTATTTTTGTGACATTCCATAATTGTGTATTTTATTTGTTTTAATTTTATTTTTGTATTCTTCATTTAATCGTATTTTGATTTCAAATTATGTAGTATAACTATGGCATGGGTGATAAAACTATAAATAAATGATTTTGAATATGCTGGTAAAGTTGAAATACATACTACGGGTGAAATAATGATCATGGGGTGTACCACTGAAATAAGAAATTTTTCGTTTAGATTACCATAACCTTAAAAGCATTCTTATATTAATCTGACATTGAATTTAATGTATTTAATCTTACATTGAGCTTTGTCTCGCTCTCTCGGCTAATGAGAGAGCAAGATAAAATTCAATGTGATATTAAATTGTGAGTGTTTTTGAGGTTATGGTACGGCCCCTGAAGGTACATCCTACTAGCAAGATTAGCTAGCAGTGGCCTTAGTACGAGCACTTGCGAAAAAGTTATCGTTACGTAAACGATAACAAAATGTATGAAAAATTTAACAGCGCCTCTATCGGACATGTAAGGAAACTGAATTTTTCATACATTAGCTATCGTTTTCGTAACGATAACTTTTTCGCAAGTTCTCGTACTAACCCCACTGTATGTTTATTGTATCAGCTCAGTAACGAATTGAACGAACAATATGCGTAATGTTTTGTGTGAAGATAACTTACTCGTATGTAGCCTGGATTTCACATCTGTGTATATATAAATCTACCGCCTATATGACATATCTTGAGAAATAACCACGGCATAGCTCCCCGAGGCGTGGTCGTCATCTTAGACTACACCAGTCCATACTGATTCCTAATGTTGGGCATGGGCAAAAGCCAAGGCCAATGCGTGGAAGCTCAAGGTATATAATTTAGCTCGATCCATGTCTTTTCGTGACAAGTCACGACTTTATCAGACCATAAAGTCGCAAGGCGCCCTAATCACACTTTTTTTTACCGTGTATACGTTTGTGTTTGACCTTTTGATAATATATAGTTTGGATCTGCTTTTAAACTCGAGCTAGTACCGAAAAGTTTGCCAAAAACTGAAGGGGGCGAGGTAAATACGTATTGCACACTGACATATTGTTACTAGTTTTACAAATGCACACTTCTATATTGATCGCACAAATGCAAACGATGTGCTCAAAATGTATACGAATGGACGACCGCCGAGGGGGGGGGGGGGGGGGGGGGGTGTAAGTGCTAAAGGAGAAACTGTAGTTATAACTCTTAACTATTTATTTTTCTGAGGTTTGACCACCAGCTCGTCTGTTGGTAACGTGATGTTGAAGCAAACGTACTCAAATTAGCAGATATACTCACATTTCTTTTTAACATTGGTGAAGAGTTGCCAGTCGAGTGGCGGTGCGCGGTGTTCCACGTCCATCAGCGGGTACATCTTGTGCTCTATGCCGGGCGGGAACAGCCCCGGGTCGATGCCGAACACTGCAACAATACCGTGGAGAGTTAACGATATCGCATGTTATCTACATGAGACATCCTTAACCGTTCTGCTTTCCTTACGACGAGTGCAATCATTATGTCCTGTGAGCATAGTTGTTGCACTCTTCGTATGGAAGCTGCGATCGTGTTGCAGTGTGCGGCACCGACAAAGGACAATGGGCAAAAATATATTATGGAGTTTGGTCCAACTGCCCTCCACCAACCACGCGCTATTAATTGTGTAGCTACCTAAACTCTTTCTTTTTTTATAAAATCTAACTGAGCCCCGCGGTTTCACCCGCGTGGTGATGAAAATCGGTGATGATGATGATGAAAAGTAGCCTATGTGTTAATCTAGGACATAAACAATGTATATTCCAAATTTCATCCAAATCCATCCAGTCGTTTCTGCGTGATTGAGTAACAAACATCCATCCATCTAAACTTTCACATATATGATATTAGGTGTGATGGATGCTCGGAAGCCTGTAGCGCATGCTAATGCGCACCGCGACAAAATCTTGTCGTCACTGTGCCGAGCGAGAACGCAACAAGGTGCCTACGGTTTCATATACGCCTGTCTAGCTTTGACACGATAAAAAGATTCTACATAGTTTTGTCGCGGTGCGCATGCTAGTCCTGCTGGAAGAGATCGCTTTTAGCGATAAGACTACCACTTGTGGCACTAGCTCGTAAGTGTTTTCTATCTGATTGTAATTTTTATTTCTGGTGTACACAATAAAGATTTTCTATCTATCTAAAAATCAATTGCTGTGCTGCTCGCTTTAACTCAAAAATGTCAAACTATTTTTTTGTTCGTCTCAATACAGGGGTGTTTAAAAAAAAATGAAAAAAAAAGATATATCAAGAACCACTAAGAAGTGCTTTTTTCTATAAAAATTTGGACAGGACAATGTTAATCTTTGTCGGGTCAGCTAGTCATAAATAAAAATGTTTAACCCGATAAGTAATGTATTTTTTTATTTTTGTTTTCAAATGCCGTGACGGCAAACGATATAACGCGCTCTTATGCCATAACTTTTACTGATATATTTTTCTTTGCTGTTTTAATTGAAAGCAGCTCAACCAGTGCTTAGTGGAGTCCCTATCCGTCAGATCAGATAAACAACGGAGATATGCTTTAGTACAATTTTTGTTTGGGTTCAAATGTCTAAATTTTTCACACACTTTCACCTTACCGCTAAACTGTAAGTATGGCACACTTACTCATATTTCACGCACACTAAGAAACTTGCAGCGACACCAGTGAACTAAAGATTTAGGTTGATCGTACCCGCCATGCAACCTAACCATATCTATTTTGTTTGACTGATCTGAGCCCTTTACGTAAATTGTAGTTGGGTTAGTACGAGCACTTGCGAAAAAGTTATCGTTACGTAACTGATAGCAAATGTATGGAAAATTCAGTTTCCTTTTACGTCCGATAGAGGCGCTGTTAAATTTTCATACATTTTGATATAGTTTACGTAACTTTTTCGCAAGTGCTCGTACTAAGGCCACTGTTGGGTCGCGTTTGACAACACAAAATAGTACATTGTTTTTCAGGTATTAATGCTTTTTACTGACAGTATTTTTTTTGCTGTCATATTGTTAGTTGCTTCGGATTACCTTTAGTGGACTAAGTAGGTAAATACTCCTTTAAACAAACTTCGTTAATGGTGGACAGTTAGGCCGCGTTTGCCCATTCTCCTTCGGTGATATACCCTGGATTATAGGTTTACTATACGAGTTGGTGGCCAAACGTAGATCTATTCTATATTATGTACATATACCTACAGGGCTACTGGTAATCAGTTAGGATATTTGTAAGGGCGGCTTTGGTAGATGCATCGAAACAAACTACTTTTGTACTACGACTTTTCGAAATTCGCAGGAAAAAAACAGCTGTTCCAATCAAAAACAAAAAAAATAGCTCCCGACAAATTGTATGAAACAGCTGTTTTTTTCCGCGAATTTTGATAAAGTCATAGACAAAAAGTTTTTTTGTTTTGGCGCATTGAAGCCGCCCTTAGAGGATACTAACTGATACCGCCCTTAGAGGAAAACAAAAACTAGACTTTACCCTGGGATACGGGGTGAGATCTCCGTGATCCACTGCTGTGATTGAACAGCTGGAAAGTCGGTGGTAAAGTAGTTGTACTTACATTTCTTTTTAACATTGGTGAAGAGCTGTGAGTCGAGCGGCGGCGCGCGGTGTTCCACGTCCATCAGCGGGTACATCTTGTGCTCCATGCCGGGCGGGAACAGCCCCAGCGGGGAGTCGATGCCAAACACTGCAACAATACATAGAAGGGTTGAAAATAGGACTTGATGTAGAAACTATATAGAAGGGAAGAGATAGACTTTTCTTTGGAACGAAATTATCAAAGAAAAACTATGCGTGGCAAACAAAAGCAGCAGAGCTATTTAAAGAAACAAAAGAAACAAATTTCGACCTATGAGACTTTTAAAATTAGCTCAGTCCCACGGCCTTGGTGGATACCGAATCATATAATATGTAGCCTAGTGCCAGCGCAGTCCACTAGAGCCAGTGTCCATTCGATGTTAGGCAGATTTACCATCATCGACCATAATGGTCATGAAAACATTTAAATAAACTCTGATCCAAATTACTTAAAGTATGTTATTAAATAAAGAAAAACAAAATATTAAAATTAGCAATTGAACTAGTTCTAAATTAAAACGCTGCGTTGAGCCATAATAATCATGCAGCTACTCGCCGCTAGATGGCGTTAGTGGTCATGAATGTACAATAAAACCTTTCTAAAATTAATAAGATGAAAATAAATATTATATTTTGCTAAAAATAATATTATGTTATACAGAAATATTACATTGGTGACGTAGCACACATAGATACTCATTTTTTAGATGTATGTAGGTACCTTACCTACGTAAGTATATTTGAATAATGAAATTAATAGACGTATCGAACATAGCTGACGAACCGCCGTCTGGCCGCCAGGAAAGAAAGAGTGAGAGTGAAAATATAATTTCCCTCTCTTTTTCTCTCGTTGGTTGACGTGGTTGACTTCCGCGTCTTATGTCCTACTTTTGATCATCATCATCACCGATTTTCATCACCACGCGGGTGATACCGCGGAGTGCAGCTAGTATAATATAATTCCACATAAATATAGCTACACAGAATATTATATAATTTCACTATTGTAGATAAACAGTTTTATGCAATACATTTTTTTCTTGTTACTTTATTAGGTACTTTAGGTGATACGTTTCATAAAGTTATATGATTATTTACAGGATATTTACCGTGGTAAGGTTGTGGAAGGAACTGCGATGAAATATCGGGAGCTCCTTCCACAACCTTACCACGGTAAATATCCCGTAAATATGAACAACCGTGATAGTTTAAAACAGTGTTTGATACGTTTCATGTTTGGCGGGAAATTCAAATTTCAAACAGTTGTTTTGTCCTAGTAGGCCAGGTAATTATTGTGAAATGACACAGTGTTTGCGAAAATTGTTGGTTGTTCTTTAAATTATCATGTACAGTTATTAATCAGTAACTCACCATATTACTTACATTTGTCAATAAACCGTTTGAAACAGCAAACATTTGTTTATTGACAAATGTATGTAATAATGTGCATTACAGATAAATAGCTTTACGTGAGTTTGTAATGAATAATAATCAATTTTCGCAAACATCATGATGGTCTACAATAATTACCCGGCCTACAACAAAAGAAGAAGCTACAAGAACAAAAAAACTGTTTGAAATTTGAATTTTCCGCCAAAGTGAAACGTTTCACCTTAACGAAAATTTTTACAACTACGTAATCTTTTCAGTAGACTGCGGACAGGCTATTTCCATAACGCTGAAGAGTAGTTCAGAGAACGATTTATTAAAAAAAAAAAAGAATAGAACGGAACGAACGAACGGATGGAAGTCAGCGTTAGGTAACATCATCATTAGAATACCCTCTTTCTTTCTTTAAGTTTAAGTTCAAATTATTAAAAACATGATTTTAAGATGTTTAAGTTATTAAGCCATGATATATTTTATCACATGTATGTACTTGGTATTTACATCAACTATTGTTATTGGCACAAGTGTAAAATTATATAAAGAAGCACAATGTTCAATTGCCTCATTAGTTTAAATAAGAGAGATTCCTAAATTTGTAATAATATTAAGTATATTTGGTCAACGTACCTATTATAATTGAATAATAAAGTTTAAAAAAAGGGTTTTTAAGACATAGACTGTTTTCATCATAAGTACTATAAAATATGATGCAATGATCAAGCGATGATTCAAGTTGCTTCCGAAATACGTGCGCTCGCGCCCAGTACGCCAATTGGGGAGTCAAACACGCGGTTACATGTACGTACAAATAATATTATTTACTAGCTGCGCCCTATGGCTTCCCCGCAGTGACATTCCCTCGGAAACCATACTAATAATATAATAACAGACATATGAATGCATCTGCGGCATCTATGCAAATAAAAAAAAAGTTTTTTTAAAGAGCTGATAATCTTGAAACGGCTAAATAGGTATTATTGCACAATTCGTGTGATCATGTAGGAAAAATTTGAAGGAAATTCAACGAGGTAAATAGCATAGCGCAGTGGTCGTAAGTAGCGTTTGTTACGTCGCCAAATTCGAAGTAAAGGATGCCGACGGTAAAACCACAAACAATTTTATAAATGTTATAATTAGGTATTACATCATTAGGTACTCCTCTGACTTCCATTCTGTCTTTTGTTGTAAAATCACATACAAATATTATAAAGGCAAAAGGTTGGTTTGTTTGTTCTTTTTCTTCTAGCCTGTCCCGAATCTGACAATGCAATTTTTTATATAAGCTAGCAGATTTAGTTCACAATAATATTATTATTTGTTTATTAATAATAGTTGTTTATCAGTATTTAATTGCGCTGGATAACAGGGCGATGTGGTCGCTAAACGACAAAACCCTTACAAACAGGTCGACGAGATTTTTTCCGACGCAAAAAGCGAGGTGTTATAAGTTTTACGTGTGTACTAACCACTGTTCTGTTACGTGTATCTGTGTCTTTTTTATCGAGAAATGGGCTAGCGTTTGACCACAACTCACCTGATAGTAAGCGACGATGCGGTCTAAGATGGGGCACGCTTGCCCATGCGGTGCCTATTCACTCTTGTCTGTGGCATGGCCGAGCCGATTTTGATTTAGTTATTTTTGTATGCTATGTGTCTTAATCGAGCGTGTCTTAGCCACAGAAAAGAAAAAAAAAACTTAAAACTAAACTTTTTAAACTTTTTTGTTTAATTTTACTTCTGTTTTTTGTTGTTTTAGCTGATTCAAGAAGATCTGTTCATCTGTTTGAAAATCAGCATTTTTTTATCACGGGTTTTAAAAAATACTTTATACTTCTTAAATATAAGGTTTAGCAGAGACAGCGCTTCCTACTAGATGAACGTTTTTCTCATTTAGTACTTTTTATTATGCCATAGGTGGCAAGCTAGCAGACGGGCCGCCTGATGGTAAGCGATCACCGTCGCCTATGGATACCTGCAACACCAGGGGCATCACAGATTCGTTACCCACCCTTGATCAGATCTAATACTATACGATTTATTACCAGCCCTTTTGAAGAACTCCATATTAAAGCTACTCAGAAATGCCGCAGGAGGGAGCTCATTCCACAAATAGCAGGTGAGGCAAAAAAGAACGCGTAGTGTGCGATTTCCACCTATCTATGATATGTGGATGAACTTTCAGGCGATGGCGGCTGGTGCGATGATAAAACCGCGAGCAAAAACAAAAATTTGTACCAAAACAAACTTAGTAAGTATCTTGAAGTATCTAGTAAGTAGACAATCTTTTAGCAAAAGTTTTTGAAACAAAGTAGTATTCAGTAAAATAAAATTACTTATAGGTAAAATACTTAGTTCATTACTTAACCTACACTTAGACTAACTGCTAATTAAAGCTTCCCCGACACGGCATTATAGACAAGTGGGTTTATATGTGAATGTTCTCAAGCTTAAGTGTGCTTAATTGGCACTTAAAACTAACTTGCCCTAAAACTCACGGTTCAAAACATCCTTTCCTTAATGAAACATAATTCACATGGTTCCTTCAAGTATTGGTTATTAAGTGAAATATAGGTACAGGTATTGGTTTTTAAGTGAAATATACGGTAGTAAAAAGTACATTTAAAACATGATCTCTAACTCACAATATAATAAGATGAGTATAACGAACCTCTTTCGGCTTAGCATACCCTTTCCTTATAACCCTGTATAAATGCTTTTTATTAAACTATAATTTGACATTTGTTATAGATAATAAATTACGTAAATAATATTACTATTTAAGTGCCCATTTTATGTTTTGATTACATAAATTATAATTAAATAATCAATTTTAAAACTAATGTTACAAATATCTATAAAAATAACCATGAATGAATGTATATGACCTCAGCATTATGACGAACTGAAGGAACTAACAACCAAAACACGGGTAACCAACACCTAGATTTGGCAGTTAACAACTGTACCTAGCTGAGACTTAGCATAGGCAGTACAGGTTAGCAAAATTGTAGGGCAGTTTTATGCAAGAAAAATATCATGTTCTTAACTTTATATGTTACTTTTACGAAATTATACTTAATAAAAAAAAATACGTTAGGACGTATTTTTTTTTAGACAGGCTATTCAAATAATGCTGCTGGATTGTTCACATTCGTATGATTTATTAAAACAAAGACGAAGAAGAAGAACAGAACGGAATGAATGAACGAATGGAAGTCAGCGTTAGGTGAAGAGATTAAGCATCACGCTTGCTCATAACATATCAGTGCGTTAATGTTGAGTTAGAACAGTATAAAACCTTGCGAAAAATATACTGAGCTTGTCACACTGAGATAGATGTTAATATTTTATGCGTAGCAATACCTAACTACAGGTAGTGGTTAAACTACATATCGCGGCCTAGATCTCGTCCCTTTTAAAAACTACTGAAGGATACGAGTATGAATGTGGTCTTATTGATTGTCGGTAATTATGCAAAGCGACCGGCCGGTTAACCAGCGCTTTAACAGCCAAACAGAACTGCCCGTTAGTGACATCGCGCATTTATGCAGCCTACGCTATAAAGCGGTGCATTTACAAAGCAAATTACTTTTTAATCTGCGATGCAAATAGAGGCGTGTAATCAGTTTTACGTGTCTGTATATCTCTGTGGCATCGTAGCCCTCCAACGGATGGGCCGATTTTGATTAAATTTATTGCTTGATTGATCGAAGGTTTTCTAGTGAGCTGTAAATCAAGAAAATCTGTTTAGCCTTTTGAAGAACATCGCCTGTTAGGAGTTTTTAATTCTTCTAATTTATTATTGTTATGCATAAAGGTGCATTAACAAACTGCCGTTTTTGGTTTGTATTACAGCATTTTGTAAAGAAAATAAGTATCATATCCCGTTCAAGATTACTACTATTTCCTTGTTTTACTTAATTCTATACTGTTTCACTGCTGGGCAAAGATGTCCTACATTTTCTTCCATAAATCCCGTTCTTCCCCGGAATTTGTCAAGACCGCCGCGTTTACAATTATTCAACTATTTTCTCGTATACTTATAAAAAAAAGTTATAGGCTTGCGTTTGACCGCCACCTCGCCTAATGTTAAGCGATGATGCGGTCTAAGATGGAGTAGGTACGCTTGCCTAGAAGAAACGGATTCACTCGCGATTTGAAGACACCCAGATTGTAACTATCGGGGAACACTCATTCAGGCAACGCATTCCATAGTAACTACCGACATAGGTATTAAAAACTGCAAGTTGAAGTGGCAATGGGCAGGCCACATCACTCGAAAAACTGATGACCGATGGGGAAGAAAGGTTCTTGAGTGGAGATCAGGAACCGGAAGACGCAGCGTAGGTAGGCCTCCCACTAGATGGACCGACGACATCGTGAGAGTTGCGGGCATCCAGTGGATGCAGATGGCAGGATGTTGTTCAGTGTGGAAGTTAAAGGGGGAGGCCTATGTTCAGCAGTGGAGGACTTCTGGCTGATGATGATAATTATGATGATAATTCCACAGTAATGCTAAATAATGGACAACAGAGAATACGTATCTAATCAAATAACGGTACTTAATTGTCACTTCTAGGCAAGCTTTGGATTTTTTGCTAATCTGTCCCGAGCACTGGTAATTGTCAATAATATACAAGGTTACGCGGAAAGGGTGTACTAAGCCGAAAAGGTTCTGTTACGCTCATCATTATGAACAACTTTTACTATGGGACCAACTCTGAATTCACGACGGTCATTATCACTCGACAAAATGAAACCTTTATTTTTCTCATAACGGTTTGAGACGGTTTGTTAGATATGTTTCATCAAAATATCGTGAGCCGTTTAAAATTTATTTTTCTTCATTATAAACCTTTTTCTGAATTCATTCTTCGTATTTTTTTTATTTGTTATCTTTATATTATTGCAACGCCCGCGGTGTCACCAGGTCTCAAACAGTAACCGTTAATTTTATGTGTTTTCGTTAGCCTATGTGTTTTCGTTAGCCTATGTGTTAATCTAGTACTATACATTTAGATATTAGAAAAAGTAGTACAGTTAATAGGTTTACTAATAATAAAACCTGAGGCAGTTAAAGTTTAATCGCGCCGCTCACATATCCCTTAAGTGAATATACGAGTGTTATCAGATTAAAACGCGGATTAACTATCTTACTACTAGAGAAGACTTTATTAAGCCAATTTACGGACACAGTGCAGAACCAGTAATAGAATTGAGCGACAAACATTATGGAACTTACTAAGAGTTTGAACATACTACTACTAAGGGGATGAACTCTGTTTATTGAACTTCCCATTGAAGTCGATCGTTATTTTCAGTGTAACAATTATTCATTATTAAAATAAAAATATAATACAAGATGATGATGATGACAAGATATTCATTCGGATTTTTTCGCATTAGTATGACTAATGATATGAAAACTATGTAGGTACGTAAGTTACAATCGACATAAGGTAAGTATGTACAGAGCGACCAGCTTAATTCTGTGGAGATACCTAAATGAAGGAGCCATCATTGTATTTTAAAACAAAACTGAAAGTTACCGTAGACAATATTTGGTTTTATCTATTGGTTCTTGAATACGGATTTAGTATAATTTTCGTCCCTAAAAAAAAGTGCAGCACGTTTCCAACAACCGCCTTTTACACTCTAGCTAGAGAGTTCTGTTTCCTTACTCTGTTGCTAGAGAAGACCATTTATATATCGAATGAGGTACAGGTTTACTTGGATTAACTAAAACGCAACATTTAATTAACTTGTTGAATACTTAGTGACCGTTAGCGGTGTTATCTCGCTATTCATGCTTGCTTCTAACTGGCCTTCCTTGCTGGAGGTACAATTAATGAATGAATATTTTTGCGGGGCCAAGAGCAGTTTTTACGCACAGAGAAAGCTCAACTTATATCGATCAATTAAGTGATGTGCAAAAATAACAGGTTTATTGAAAAACATACTTAAAGTATACTGAAGAAATTATACATATCGGCTTATAAAGTTCTGATATATATAAAAGCGTTCCAAGCTTTTGGCCACATTAGGAAGTGATGCTGTCCATTTTTAATTTTTATGCACAGTTCAGTTTAGTTTTTTTAGTGATCTGCTCTATTTATGCTTAGCTTTTTTATAAGACAATAAAAAGTGATCAGTCCAGTAACGTATTCAAGTAGGTATTCATTCGTCGGGTTTAAAAAATACGAATGCTTGATATTTTTTAGTTTAAATATCAAGCATTCATCCCTCTATCCTGTTGAAAAGAAAAGTATTCCTAGGGTCGGTTACATTAAGAAAAAAGGAAACATTAGGCTAGTCAGGGTTTAAAAAATAAACAGAACCTTCCAACTTAATTTCAGTCAGATAATTATCAAGCTAAAGTGGCAATCGGGTGATCATATCTGTCGCAAAACTGATAACCGTTGGAGTAAACGTGTTCTAGAGTGGAAATCAAGAATCGACAAACGTAGCATTATGACACCCTGAGACTGGATGCATAATCAGCTTTTAATAGTCCACTGCTGGACTTAGACGTACCCACGAAACGGCGATTAGGCCATTCCGCCACGTTAGCGCAAGTGCGGGTTGGTGGATTCACATATGCCATTGAATTTCTTCTCCGTACGTATGCAGTTTTCCTCACGATGTTTACCGAAAAACTTCAAAGTGCTCATTGGTACGGACTCGGGATTAGAACCAGCAACCTAATGCTTTCAAGTCTAGCGGTCTCCCAAATATGCTACCACAACTTTTCGGAGATTGGATGGGGCGACGATATTTGTAAGCCAGCTGGCAGTGACTGAAAGCGAAAAGCCGAAAATTGGGCTAAAAGGCGTGTCTTGGGTGGGGAATATTATTGACAGCAGTGGATTTAGATGGGCTAATTATGATCATGAATATAATTTTTTTATTGTTCTATTAGGTGTCAAACAAGCAGACGGGCTGCCTGATGGTAAGCAGTATGGATACTTATAACACCAGACGCATCAAAACTACGTTGCCGGCCTTTTAAGAATCTATCACAATTTGCTTTTGAAGAACATCTTATTTTAGCTTCTCGGAAACACCGCTGAAGGTAGCTCATTCTACATTTTGCAGGTGTAAGGCATGATAGATCGCGTGAATCGCACAGAGTGCGATTTCCACTGATATATGGTATATGGATGAGTATATTAGAATTTTAGGTATGTTGTTCAAAAGCTACATTAACTTAGTTCGGAATCCATCCAGTCTCTCTCATGGTATCGATTTGTCGCGGAACGACCGTATCTCCTTATTTACGTCTCAGCGTTAGCTGTGGATTTACAGATACATACTTATGTATGTATAATGTATATTTACATTTACGTCTGAAGAAACCGTTCAAGAGTTTTCGTTTGTTTCGGTAAATGACGGTGAGTTCTTTGTACGTGTGTCGTGTTATTGTTTTGTATTAACTTAATGTTACCCTAACTTTTACTTTTACTTTAGTGGTATGGCTCAGCGGTAACGCGACTGCCTTATGAGTAGAAGGTCTTGAGTTCGATTTCCGAATGTTTGAATAATTAATTTAAATGTCTGCTCTTGGTCTGGGTGTTGGTTGTCCTTGTCTTTGTGTATGTTCCATAGCTTTTGACACAGAAAAGCTGTTTTAATGTTTATCGGGACTTATTGCACAATATTTTATTAAGGTAAAAATTGGTACCTTTCACGCGTAAATATTGCGCAATAAGTCCAACATGTGTTCAAATCGCGAAAGCTTAAAAATTACTACATAAATCCTAGTTAGGAGCTAGGAGTGTGAAGCGTTCTTTATTTATAGCTCGCGTGGATTTTCTTTATTCATACATTTTGTGTTTCATCAAAATTAGTTCAACCGATTCATAGCAAAATATAACAGATAAGTAGACAAACTAAATACAGACAGATAACAGGCACATACAGATACATGCATTTAAAATATTGGTATAAGGTGTGATATTGAAGAGTTAGAATGTACGTCAACCCAATAATTATCAATACAAAAAACCGACTTCAAAAAATGACAAAACTAGACCAAATTGAAATGCAAACCACATGGAAAGCATCAGCTTTCAAATAAAAAAAGAATCATCAAAATCGGTTCACCCAGTCGAAAGTTCTGAGGTTACAAACATAACAAACAAAAAAACAGTCGAATTGATAACCTCCTCCTTTTTTGAAGGTTAAAAATGAGTCACTTCGCTCCCAACCATTCTTCTGGATGGATCCAGAGAGAAGTGCCGTAAATACAGTTTTTGTGTAAAGCAGTCTAGCGGTATAGTAAAAAAAATGGTTAAAACACGGCGATATTTGAACAAAAGATAATTGCAATAAGTAATACCTATACGTATTGTTTGTCTGCTCTGAGAGTGGACCACTGTTGTCTACGGAATTTGAAGCAAGTTAAGATTTTGAATATGCCTGATAAATATCTTCAACAAGTGACATGATCCTGATACGCCATACAATATTTGTAGGTTATGGAAAAAGCCTCAAACGTTCAACTTATTGTAAAGTTACTTCGAAGAGTTTCAAGCTTTACAAAGTTATCATTAAGGAAAAACACCGACAATTTTTTTTGGCGGTGGGCATAGAATTTTTTTTCTTGTCGGTCGATTAAATAGCTAGGTTTTCGATTGAATATTATTAATCCTCAGGTATAGGCAGTTACGTCACAGAATGCACCAGAGCCGCGCAAACCTTGCGGTCAATTAGTTGTATCGGAGTCGACTTGACTTGACGCTTTCTAATTCCGGTCTCGGACCCCTTCAGAGAACTGTTCGACCATAAACAATGATTTACGAAACACACCCGCTGCTCGCTCGCTCGCCAGACGCCTGCAATACACATTCGACACGATTACTTTTTACTTCATTTTCACAAAATTTTCAACACGCCCGTCAACTTTTTCGCAACCTATTTTCGAACAGTTTAATTCAAATGTCGACGATACAGCTATTAATCGAGACGAAATTGGTAAGCGAGTTTACAACAAACTTAGTTTACGATCGATCGTCCGACCCATATGCAACACGCGTAGAAATCGAAAGCAGAACTTAGTTTTGCAACTCGGCGCAACCCTTTCGCGGTCGTGTGTACACAACTTGTGAGTTCACCCCGTTCATTCAGACAATGAGGACGCACCCTCTCTGTCTGTCGTGTCACGCACATGTGTTGTGTTTCGCTCGACTCATATGCGTGCGTTTTCCGTGTAACGCTGCCGGAGGAAAAGCGAATCTGTCGGTGACGTGAGGGTCGGGCGCCGACGGAGTCCTGACAAAGTCGGGTTATATGCACGGCGTCGCCACGTGATGATGTTTACGAGGAAGGGTCCCATTCACGTCGCTGACACGGCGGCGCGGCGGCGCAGCGACGCGCCGTGTGGGAGTCAGCGCGTTGTCTGTGGTCAGGCCGCGCGTGCTGCCCGTTTATTTTGCAACGAGATTTACAACTATAACTGTAAATTAACTTTATCGAGCGGGCCCGAATCTAGGTCGTATGGAATCAGCATTAATTATCGCTATAATCTAATACCGATGTCGGGTGTACGTACAATAGATCACATGATAGATAGCCGCTCACGCCAAGGATACGAAAGCGATATAATCGCGGACGAGAAGCCTCACCATTGTAGAATGCGCCGCAACTGGGTTAATCTATTGTTTCACTGAAATGTACGTAGTCGGTAATAATCGATGTGAGGAATCATTATAATGAAAAGAAGTCTAGGTCGCGCCAATGGGCAGAATATCCTTGCATTGTTCGAGAGGATCGCGTGTCCAGTGTAAGTCCCCATTACATAAATATTGTGGGGTGTAGATACCGGCGCGAATACTCACTTCTCAATATTTATAAGATTGCTTCCAACCAGTAAACCTTGAGTGCCTTTTGATTATCACCGATAGACAATGGCTTACCTAGAAACGTTATTTTATGTTATGAAGCAGCCATAAAACGGTCCGGTGCGAAACTAAACGTACCTACCCAAGTAAAACGTGATTAAAACATCATGTGTGTGAATCATAATTAAACTTTTGTTACACAATGACAGTACAGTTTCCGAATTACCGACGCAGATCGTTTCAAGAACACATTAGGTGAATCACACACTCGCACGCCGCTGGGAGAATTCATACAAATGAATTAGGGGGCACTAACGTGATAATTTCGTAAGCTCGCATCCAATTTGGCTTTTAGCTATTGAAATGTATTTTCGTTAACTTTCCTCGCCGTGTGGGATTGTCGGAGGCCCTACTTTCTATTGTTTCCTGAGCTTCTGGCTCGATTTACATTGTCTCACAAAATAGGCGAATATGACGTTATAATAGCTTAGATACTATTACTTTATGACCGTCGATTCATTGAACATGTATAGAATATGTTGGCCATTGTTAAAGAAATTGGACCGCGTAAATTAGTTGCTCATTTGATAATAATCGTTCGTAAAGAAAATTATTGTGCCACTTTGTTAATGATGACATCAATTATTGCATTTAAATGTGTAGTGCGAACTTTTATTACCATTCTATTCAATACACAGATTTGAAATCTTA
The DNA here is from genome assembly GCA_949125355.1 of Agriopis leucophaearia. NCBI lineage: Eukaryota > Metazoa > Arthropoda > Insecta > Lepidoptera > Geometridae > Agriopis > Agriopis leucophaearia. The sequence continues at coordinate 4,337,245 of OX421276.1, read as the reverse complement.
AATTATAATATATAGGTAGGTATATAATTGTTTCTAAGTTTAATAGTTAAGGCCCCGTTTACCTGCCAAAGCAATTTCTTTCTTATATTTTCAATACGTAGGACGATAAAAAAAATCACTGATTGAGAATCTTTTTCAATTCTTTTCAAATGTGCATTAACTTTAGAATGACAATGGTATAAAAAGCCATTTTGGTGTAATTTATATGTTAAAGGATGACGTTTCGTGTTGATATTTTTAAGGAGATCGAAAATACTTTTTTTTAAATCTCTTTCACAAAAATAAAACATGAAAATAAAATGTATGTTTTTAAATGTCGTAGGTGGCAAACAAGTAAACGGGCCGCCTGATGGTAAGCGATCACCATCGTCTATGGATACCTGTAGACCAGGAGCATCACAGATATGTTGCTTTGAAGACTTTATTAACAGCCCTTTTGCAGACTCGGAAATGCTGCCAAGGGGAGTTAATTCTACGTATTTGCAATGTTATTCTAAAATTAATGGTCAGTCGTTTTTTTGTTTACAAATAGGGAATGTTTTTTATAAAATGTTGCGATTAGCTTTGGTTGGTGAGCGCAGCCTTAAGTAAGTGCTTATTTCTAAACTTGGACAAGCTTTACTTATTCTTGAAAAATGTACTCTTAAACTTCAGAGAAAAGTTTGGGAATTTCTTTAGTAGAATTCTACATGTTAAAAGTAGCTATTTCAATAATTTGTTACCTACTTCTTTTACAAAATCCGTGTACACTTGCTTTCCCTATCATATCAATATAAATTGAAATGTACAATCGAACGCAATCGACAGATAATTTCAGTTTCTCACATATAAAATAACATTTTGCGGTCACTTTATGGTAATTCTCGCTTCCGTTACGTATGTCTATCATGTGGAATAAGTTTACGATTCGATTGTGGTCGTCCGCGAGAATCGATTTAAAAACGAATACAAGAAAAAAGTATCTGTACGCCTTTATAATCGAGTACTTTCACTGTAAACAGAATAAGAACGTCATTGTAATTTATATGAAATTAGTTTGTTATATAATTGTTGTTATTTTGTTATTAATAGAATGAATGGCGGTTCTTTATTGTATTTAATAAAGGTAAATTGATTTAGGTTTTTTTAAACCTTCGGCCTTTTTGTTTGTTTACGTATTTACGCGTGTGGGTAACACAATCTATTCTTCAACTTTGTAATTAAGTAAATCATAATTACCTCTATTGTGAAGGTTTTATGAAATATAAATTGATTTTAGCAATAAGAACCCATTGTCATGGAAGTTTTCTGTAAAGCTTATGAGATTTTTCCTCGTTGGACTTTCCCATAGCTGCCTAGGTACTTATAGAAGGCACAGCATTTATTTTACTGAAATATTATTATTTTTAAACTTTTTTTTCCTTAACAAAACAAAGTAGAAATGCTGGCCTTTACTTTGCTCAAAGGCTGAGCATTGCTATTCAACGTGTTAATGGGCTAAAAGGGAACAATTCCCACAGGTGGCTTAATAGATTAGCTACTTAGGTAGAACACTTAGATTTGTATTTTCTGTTTTTTTTTTTTTTAATTTATTAAATAAAAAAAATACAAGCTAACTAACACTAAAAAAAAACAGTTAGACTGTCCATAGACCGTTGAAGGTCTAAAGACAATCCAAATGCTCAAGCCCACTATCAGTTGGCAGCGTACCTATTTTTTTTCTGTTATTGGATAAGTTATTTAATATAGACGGCAAAAACAACGAATATAATAAATATGAGAACCTAATGGTTTTTAGGTTAGGTTTTGCAAATAATTTCATAAAATTTCTGTAGACATCCATCATCTAGTCTACATGTGACCACGGACTAACCCACATAGCTAAAACTTATTTTGCTACATAAAAAATATACATACTAAATCTATGGACAAACCATAGTGTTCGAAACATCAGGAATTAAAATAATGTAAGATACACGCAATAAAATCTGTTAATGTGTTAAATTTCAAAAATAAAAGACCACCATTGGGAAACTGTTCCCAAAATGCTAGATTTATTACCTACCACTTCTATGTAGGTATAGATCTGTGCAGTTTTTAGATGAATTTGTAATATTGCTACCATCTTCCGTCCGAAACCGGACTATCACAGGCCAGACAGCAGCATGACATACCAAGAGGGACGTATATCTATTTATTTACTTATATAAAATGAATTACCACCACTCACTCACTGACTCATCACAAAATCTCAGAAACTACTTGATCTACGAAGCTGAAATTTGGCAGGTAAGTAGATTCTTTATAGGATATTTATGTTAACGCCGAGGAAGGTTTTTGCGAAAATAACCCATTAAAGGGGGGGGGGGCTACAGGGGGTTGAAAGTTGACTAAAAGTCTACGTGGACGAAGTCGCGGGCATCAGCTAGTGTATCTACCTATTAGTTTAATAATTAAAAAGAAAAGAAAAAACAGAAAAATAGGAAATAATTGCATGTTCCGAATCGCGCCACCGAGAATCAACACGGCACGAAGAAAATTTATTTATGCCGTGTTGGTTCTCATTAGAGCTATCAGTGTAGATGGCGTTGCGCTGATTCGGAGCGCGCTCTAAGAAAAATTATATTCCTGATTCAGGTTACTAAATAATTCTACATAAGAATCAATCAAAATAATATTATTTTGACGTTCTTAAAAGTAGTTAGTTCCCACACACGTAAAAGGTAAAATAAAAAAAAATTAAGATCGATTTCAGCAACAACAATTACGAATGTGGTCGACCACATAAACACAAGATGAATTATCCACAGATTGGCAACGAGTTTCTATGTGGAGGCGCTTATTAAGTTCACAGAATATCAACGAGTGCCTACGGACACCGCAGAGGCATAACATTAGTCACTCATGTCGGTATGTATGTGTGAGTCATCATGGAACAGTATAAATAATAGTTTTTAGATAACAAGGACTTGTTCTCAATTAAGTACGAATATATTACCAGGAACACAATGACACTGAATTTCTCAGTAGTTACACGTTTAGCTAATTAGGTATGATCCAATTCATTAAAATTTCGAGTTTTCTATAAGAATTCAGCAAAGGAATTTTGTGTATATAGGCTTTAAATCATCATGGCTACCATACCTACGTATATCGCTACATAACTCTCTCTGCATTGCGTCTAGCCTGCTCCGTGCTATCGCAAGTAGCATTCATACGAAATGCTTTGTTCCTTCATATCAAATCAATATATATTTTTAACACAAGACCTTCCTTCAAGTTCTTTGACAACAAGTAATGGCAACAATCACAGATAAAAAAAAGATTTGACATAAAACTTAGGTAGATCATAAGCTTTTAGGTTTTGTTGAGTCAACCCTAAAACATCAGCAGCACTTTTTGTAGCATTACGTATCGGAAGTCACGTATTTTAGTACTTTTGATCACATATCCCTATAATATCCGTGTGGTCCGTATCCCGCAAGTCTGTGGTTTCCCCCTTTGTTCCTCCGCCGAAACTTCATAAACTTATAGGGACATGATCACAGGATCCGTAATCTGATTTCGATTTCGTACCGACCTTTTTGTGGCTATAAAAAAGCAAAGTCCACTTCCAGTCCCTAAGTAGTTCCCTTTTGTACAGCTCTCGCAACAATAAGCTCAATGTACACAAAGTTTTAGGTTTGTTTGTAAAGGTTCACTCGATACGGGAAAATAAAATCTGAAGCGAAAACATTGAAATTTTCGCAACAATAAGTATGGATTTCGTTACATCAAAGGATAGGTATTTGGTACGTTTCAAGGTTTTTACGCGCTGAAGTCTGGATTCTAATAGGCAGTTTGTAACGTTCTTTATGTGTCGTTTGATCTGAATCTTCCGGTTCACGACCGACGAAATGAAGTCGAAGTCTTTAACTTTTTGTCGATTTTGACCATTTCTGAGAACCATCTAGCTGTGATGTGCATCGTGTCCGTCTAAACATCTAATAGGTATTCAATACAGAGTCGTGCACAAAACGACGTGGTCGACAATTTCATGTGTCGATCGCACTTTTAAACTCAACCGTTTTCGTGGGTACCAATTTTAATTGCTTTCTAAAGTCCATTCGTCGCTCGATTCCCATGACGGTCGCTGTGAAATTGACTAGCACACGTAGATGCATGACATGTAGTTTTTTTCGTTATGTTTTTTATCTGTTTATCGAGAGAGAGATCTGGCCGTATGCGCCGCTATTGTGCGCCGCAGTGAGAGGCTCGCTCAGCGTTTCCGAACGAAACACACTCGTGATCTTATTTCGGTTCCCATTCAGCGAGCGTTCATACAAATTTCGAATTTAACGGATGAAATCAATTACGAATGTGTGACGACTACATATTGCTACCGGTAATGAACGCCGGTCGATAGTGAAAGGACGCTCGCGGACTAATTTAGGGTTCAATGGATTATGGAATATTAATTATTATCTAGTGGCGGGCGCGCAGCGGGCAGGCCATCGCGCACACGCATCAATCTCGCTCGAATAGTGCGTCGGCACCTCTTTATCGGTTACAAAAAAATCGGGCAGTTGCTTTTTTCTCATGACCGCGGAACAATAGACGGCCGCGCTACCCACTTGTTATTAAATTCGTATAAAATTAAATGTAATGTGTGATTCCAGTTCCGTTTGCGTGATGGGAAAGTAACGGCATTTTATGAGATTTCAGACAAACAAATCTGTATTTTTTGAAATGGCAATGATTTACATATAATTCTAACGCGTTCGCTACTTATGTCGATGACTATCGCACGGTGTAATTGTTTGTCTCGACACGTAAGCATTTGACGTCGTGGACTACCATCCGCTATTGTATTTACTGTTTGTGAGAACTTGAATGCCTGTTTATTTTTTGATCTCACTTTAATTTGATATTAGACACTAGTTTTAAAGAAAGAGGTTCCACACTTCAGTCAAATAGCTCATAATTATTGGCGTTCCACAAGGAGGCCTCTTGGGATCAGTATTGTTTAATCGATTTCTAAGTAGTGTCATTGAAAGCTATACAATGATCAGCTAGGCGCTTGCGGATGACACAGCTTTATTGCCACGAGAATATTGCTCTCATATTAGTCACCGTAAAAAAGTGTCCGGAAATAAATTGAAAATACCAGTTCGGTTCGTCAGTCCAGTCTAATTCATCAATCAAATCACTGAGGCGTAACATTTGTTATTGCACTATAATAATAAAGATGTACCAGACGGAACTGGATGACATTTTGATGAAAGCTATTTTGAAAATAACGTTATCATACTTGCGAGTAGGAATATGAATAGATAATGTAACAACCTCGTAAAAATAAAAATTGTCAAAAACGAACGAACATAAGCTACGTTCAATAAGGAAAAATGTTTCGAAAACTTTTAGATTAATGATGTTTTACCGGTAATAATACTTTTTTTATAAATATTAAAACTTTTTATTTCTTTTAATAACCATTCCTGAATCTTAGTCATTTATAGAAAAAGGAGGAGGTTTTCAATTCGACTAAGTATATAATATTTCTTTTTTTAATGTTTGTGACCTCAGAACTTTCGACTGGGTGAACCGATTATGATGATTGTTTTTTTATTTGAAACCTTGCTTCCTATGTGGTTAATTTGGTCAAGTCCTGTAATTTTTATGAAGTCGGTTTTTTACATTGATAATTATATGTGTAAACTTTTATGCGTGATTCCGTGTTTTTTTAACACAGGTAGTCTGTTATTTTTGCGCCTTTCCATGGAACACTTCGGCATTGCGTTCGCTTGTCAATACGTGCTCGGCTGAGTCACGAGTCCTCGGAGTCCAATATAAGCAGTGGTTATCTTTGCCATTTTTGGCGCGGCAATGCAATATCTTTAGTTTTAGATCGATACTTTTAAGGGTGAATCATATAATTATTTTTATTATTAAAAAAATTACTTTAATTTTCTTAATGATTATTAAAATTGCTCTCTCAAACTTCTCGCTGACGGCAGTCTTCACACGCGAAAGCGAGACAGAGCATTTTTAAGCATAGATCAACTTGATTAACGTTTTGAATTAAGGCCCTATATTGTGTACTTTACCATTGTTTAGGAATTGTTTAGGAATTTTCTTGTACGGATTCATATTTTTCTTGTGATTTCTGTCATGAAAGTATTTTCGGTACCTGCTAGTTTTGCTTTTTATGAGTCACCTATACGTGATCTTATTATAACTTCTGTAAGATTTTCTACATCAGATACTGACGTCTTAGTTCTTTCAGGGACTGAGTCAGAAACTGGAAAGAAATCTTTACAAAATATGACACAGTACTTGGTACTTAAGCACTTAGCTGGTGTTTAAACACCGCGAATCGGACTCGCGCATTTAGGGTTCCGCACCCAAAAATGTGTTTTCTTATTAAAACATGCATGAAACTTTTTGTTTATTTATTTTTTGTATATTTGTTTATTAAAAAAAATTACAATAATTGCAGCTGTAAGCTAGCATTTATTAGCTCTGATTTTCAAGTTGTTATTGGAGCTACCAGAACAAATAAATAATTGGAACGAATTTAAATGATTTTAAGGAGTACAGATTAGCAAGTTGAAGTGGCAGTGGGCAGGGCACATAGCACGCAGAACAGATAGCCGATGGGGCCAAAAGGTTCTCGAGTGGAGACCACGGATCGGTAAGCGCAGCGTAGGATGTCCACCCACAAGATGGACAGACGACCTAAAAGAGACTGCAGGAAAACGCTGGATGCAGGCCGCTTCCAACAGGTCCTTTTGGAAATCGATGTCCAGCAGTGGACGTCCTATGGCTGAAATGATGATGATGATGAAGGAGTGCCGAGGTGATGGTGATTTTTCTTGGTATTTAACATTCATTGCTTCTGGTATACATAGATACATAAAGCAGACTTTCTTCTGGACCTAAGGAACTGCAGACCTCATTTCCAGCTAGTTACTACTTAACCCAGTGATAGGCATGCATGGTCGTAAAAGGGATAATTTACAGCTAGAAACCGACGCATGCTGTATTCGTCCAATTAACTACAGGGCATTTGTCAGGGTCTGAATAACGACCGTCTATTGACTGGCGTCTGCTTGCCAACACACGATTAGACGAGGCTCTCAAGAGTAGAACCAGTGGGATTATAAATGTACCTGCCGTTTAATACTGCTAATGAGGTGAGAAATAGTGAGAATGATTGTGGCATGTGGCCATTCGAAATTATGAGGTTTAAGAGGTAGCCTTTGATATCTTTAGAGTACTTAATGATTTCTTAGGGTTGCAAATATTACCATTGAAATTAGACACTTTCAAAGGATTTGACGCGTTTCAAATAAATTAATACATTATTTAGATTCCTAACTTTTTAACACTGCGTCCGTGGTCACATGGCCCTGATTAATAACATCTAAAAACCTGCCTTTATTCCTTTTGAAATAAAGGTCAACTTTTTTGGATTTTTTTTAATATAAAATAGGCTTGCGTTTTACCCCTGGGTTGCCTTAATCGGCTGTCCGGGGGTGGAAACAGCAAGAGCTAAGAACCTAAGCTCCAGGGTGGAAGTGTAAAAGGGTATAACGCCGCGAGCAGCTCTTAGTGAAAGTGCAGCACACCTCTGTACACCCTAAGCTATCCACGCTAATGTTGCCCCTCCAGTGCGAAGATACGGCAGCCTTTATGGGGGGGCCCATTTAGTGGGTGGCAAGTCATCACCTGCCTAAATATATTTTGAGATGAGACAGGATAAGGCAGGTGCCGTTTCTCATCCGATAGATCTGTTCTCACGAGCCACAAGTTGTTCACCTCAATAGCCCAGACTTTTTTAATCCTATACTGTACAATAGATTCATATTACATTTTATACACATTATTGTATTTTTATATTCAAAAGGGCATTTTGGTGTTGGCTTCGGTTCCACCAATGCCCACCAAATGTTCGGGCTAGATCCGAGAATTGTTAGAAATAAAGTTAAAAATAATCATTTATTTCAGGTCAGGTCCATATAGTTACATTTTTACACAAATTCCATTAAAAACAGAAAATAAAATAAAACGAAATAATAATTTGGCACATATATATAGTACCAATAATTAAAAATTCATTAAATGAAATAAAATCTAATGATTAAAAATGGAAATCAAATGAAAAAAATAAAAATCAAATGTCAGTCAGTGGTTTATTTATTTGGTAGTCCACGACTTCGTAAGTGTACCATTACATCCCCGAAACACGAAGTCCTAGTGATAGTCCGTTCAGCTCATCGAGATACAATACCTATAGATTCACAATCGTGCCAAAAAAAAACCTAACTAAAACTCGGCGCCCGCTACTCTTGCGCAGTCTTTTTGGTTAGTTTTAAGGCAACCGCGATCCGATTACAACGCCGCGCGATGCCAGTGCCACGATGGCATAGCGGACAAGTGACGTTGAACAATGCCAGCGACATAACGTCTAAATTGGAGTAAATGTGGCATTGTGTACTATATAATTGATGTTAAGGTATGTAAACGACGCTCGGGCGTTTTTTTTTGACTGTTTTCACTTAGATGTTGTCAACTAGACAATTGTCAAAATTACAAAAAATCTATGCTAGCGCCGGTTAACTAGACAACTGTCAAAATTACAAAATGGTAAGCTATGTTAGCTCCACTTTGACGGTTGCCAACCCCATTCAATAAAAGTTTAAAAGCTCTCAAGTTTGAGAGCCAGTGATCCACATACGGGGCATTAACGAGTACCAAAACAGACTATAAATTATCATAATTTATACCGCATTTTCGCGTATATTCCCTATTATTTTATGCTATATATTATACATACTGCCTCGAACATCAAACAATCAACATAAAGTCAAGGCATCTATGTTACCTTTGGTCAGTACCTTTGATTTAGAGAGCTATAGAAAAATTAAAATATCTATGATTTTGAATGTAAACTTTCATTCAAACAACAAACTAATATCGTCATATGATTATTAACGGGATATTTACCGTGATAAAGTTTTGGATGGAGTTCCCAATATTTCGGTAGCAGTTACATGCACCACGTTCACGGGAAGACTGAATAATGCGGGTGGTTGGTCGAAAAGTGAACAGTGAGAAATTAATATTTTTTCCTGCGGTTTTCTTGAGACAAAATGGGCTGATCTGACTTGACTATAATTGTTTTGAGTTCTTGTTGTATACGAATGCAAGCCTTTTACGTACTGTATTTATTAACTTTATAACTGTGATTAGACACTTTACTCACAGAGTTTATCTGATTGAACCCCAATCATAAATATCCATTCATGAAAGGTCAGAATCGGAATATTTATTAATTTAAACCAAAGTAGTAGTATATATTATTATAAAGGTTGTTTTAATAATACGTAATCATAATGTAAATTTTCTGTAATAGTTATAAGTTTCAATGCATAACCTGTGCAATTGTGCATACCTACAGACGTAACTTATTTTTTTGTATAGAATAGATCTACGTTTGGCCACAAACTCGCCTGATGGTAAGCGACGGTGTGGCCGAGGATGGAACTCGTTGATCTAGAAGAAATCTATTCACTCTAGCCTTGAAGATGCCTAGATTGTAGTGTTCAGGAAACAAGCAGGGAGTTCCATTCTGCGCCTGGTAGGACGGTATTATTTACGGAATCCATAGATTCGACTAAATTAGCCACGGATTCCGGAGAGTTGTATCCATTTTTACTGGGATCCATTTCCTTCTAGATATTGTGTGATTTTATTTAAGTCACCATTACAGTACGCAAACCATGAATATTCATGAAAACAAAACGATACAACTGTTCTAACAAAATGACTACACGACTATTTATGATGGCTCCTATGGGCTGGTCATCATCATCAACAGCCTATCATGTTCCTTCTGCTGGGACACAGGCCTTCTCTCACAGAGAGAGAGAGAGAGAGGATGGGCTCGAATCCACCATGCTGGCACAGTGCATGTTGGTGAATATGTCATATGTCTTTGATTTTTTAGAGGTTCTTGGACATACCGGTTTCCTAACGATGGCTTTTTACCGTTTTTGAGCGATGGCATAGAAAATGCACATAATTTCTTTTCTTTTCGTTCCCATGGGATACAGTCTAATATTATCTTGAAAAAAGTAAAACCAAAAATGTTCACGCTTAATTCGGAAAATACTTAGCTCGTAATCTAGGAACTGCTCATGAACCGCTAGACATACCTATTTTGATCGAACATAACTGCAAAGAAATCGGCTTATAAACTCCCACAAAAATCGATCAAACCATTTTGAAGAACAATAATAACAGACTTACAAACATACCAACACAAAAAATAGCATAATGTTCGTAGTTTGTTCCATCGTGGATAAAGATGTAGATTTTACTGAAAATGCCAAGTAAACCCGCTGGGGTCAGGTAGTCACGTAAATACGTACTTGGATTCGGAAATATATCTACTTGAACGTAGTTAAAGTTGGTGTCCGCTCACGATCGACTCTCACTTCGAGCTCACCTGCTCACAGATTACTGCGATGTTACTACATGCTGAACAAATCTAGATAATTGAGCAATACCTCTTATGGTATGCCATACTTGCAGCAGTATTGAGATAATTAAAAGGGCGTTAAGTTAGAATAGCAAAACATTCAAAGGATTTCATTCGGCATTGGCAACAGCTGGGATTTTTATTCGGTTGCCGAAGGTGGGAAAAATTTAAACCGCGCAATGCTGGCTTAAGCAATTCATAACTTTTTTTAGTCAAATTCGTAATAGATTTTTCCTAGAAGTTCAAACGTGAAGTACTTTTTGTATCTTCGAAGATAACGGACGGGTTGAAAAATTTAAGCGGGTTGGGAATCAGACAAAATTTATAAATAAAATTTGGGTAACAATATATAATGAAGTTTTGTACATTTACGTGGGCCATAAAAATAGGAAAATCTTTTTATAACTTCAGTAGATTTATGTGGAAGATCTACATTTATTTTACCCCCCGGGGAGGGGATTTAATATGTATATTGAATGAGAGGCGACCAAGAACTAATTTTTTAAGGTTGGTTTAAAATTACGAGGATGTATCAAAATTGATTGAAGAGATGATGTTAAAAGCTTATTAACTATTCGGTACATTTTTTTGCACACACGGTCATCTGACCCCAAACTAAGCAAAGCTTGTAATATGTCTGCTTCAGACTGATATACGTAACTACGTACGTACATATATATTTTAAATACATACTTAAAATGTCCCGAACATTAAATATGGTGCTTGTTTTAATGTTAGTATTTCACTACACATTTATTGATTTTTAAACACTGATAAAAAATAATTTCTTCCACAATTTTTACGACGATTTAATGATATCTTATTAGAACATTTTACTTATGTAAATAGTTGTGTATACCACTTTATAATTTATTTTATCGTCAGTGAATAAGTTTTATCGCGAGTTTTGGACCACCCCTGGACTTATAATTATGATTAAGTTTGCATTACGGCGGTGTAATATAGTTTTTATGCTTTACTTAATTATCATTATTATTATTTAGATCTACAAAGTAATTTTGATGTTGATTAAATCTGGCTGTTTATTTTTCTTTTCACACGATGAAAGCTTACTTTAAATTAATATTTTCCTTTAAGCCATAACGTTGCTAATTACACACATTATTCAGCGTCCTAATAGTACACGGTGAACGTACTGCGATCCCTAAGCCGCCTGCCAAGCGTGGGGATTATGGCAACACCCCTCTCTATGAGGGAGGCCTTGTCCAACAGTGGACGTTAATTGGCTGATGATGATGTGTGTGTGTGATGTGTTGCTAATTACATATTTATCTTTAATACAGTACTTTGATTTTGATTCAATCGTGTCTGAACGGCTTAAACGATTTGGATGAAATAAGGTAAGTACAAGTTCTTACAAAGTAACCTTACTGGGCCATTAAAAAAATGCAAAAAAGACGCAATCGAATCCAATGACCATAATACTTTGCCTAGATGTTATGTGTAAGGGTATATCATCAAGGTAAAGATTAAAACCAAGTAGTCATATTTAATCAAATGTATTAGATACCACCTGGAAGGTATACCATATTAAATAAAAGAACATCAAAACATCACGATACATATTAAAATTAAGTCCATACAATGTAGTCAAATATAAGAACACCTACTTCGTACAGTCATTTGAAAATAACAGACACCTACATCGATATTTGTATCCTATTAAATACCTTGATAGACAAATCCAATTAAATATAAAACAAATAATGCAATCAAACACACGTCGTCAATCGAGGATTAGACCCATCATGCACACGTGTAACATGACATGGTTGAACAACGGCTACACTGCTTGAACAATGGCATGGCAATTATCGAGTAACACGCTCTGTCGTGTGTCTTGTAAGTGTGTGATTTGTATGTACTTATGTCATGATAGGTTTTTGCTGGCTTGAAATTCTAATTCTTATTAACTAATTGAAGGACAGTGTCTAGGTGCTAGGTCCAAACAAGAATATAAAGCTGTTGGTTTTCCTATAAATAAATAAATAAAGTGGACAGTTTCTTTTGTACGATTATAGTTTTGTCATCTGTAAATTATTAGCTCTTTTATTGCGAGTTTTTTAATTTTCCAAATAGATTCCAAGATTGTAAAATATAAAACATTATTGTTCGTAGTCTTTTGATACGTTTATTATATTACATAAAAAAGTTTTGTATCCTTGCGGATTAGAATCAGAACGCAGAAATTAAGCCATAGGTGCCACCTACTAACTAGCTAATGAGCCGCCTGATGAATGAAAGAAAGCAAGTTTTTTTTTAAATGATAAAATGGGCTAGCGTTTGACCACAACTCACCTGATGGTAAGCGACGATGCGGTCTTAGATGGGGCACGCTTGCCCATGAGGTGCCTATTCACTCTTGTCTTGTTTTTGTTACAAAATATATTTATTTTTTAACAAAAACTTAACATAAACAAAATACGATCACGGAGAAGATGATGGTCAGCGATCACCGTCGCCTATGGATACCTGCAACACCAGGGGCATCACAGATACGGTACCGACCCTCAAAGACTCTATTAACAGCCCTTTTGAAGAACCCCATACTATAGCTACTCAGAAATGCCGCAGGATGAGATCATTCCACAAATTGCAGGTGTGAGGCAAAAAATAACGTGTAAAACGCACCGTGTGCGATTTCCACCGATTTATGGTATGTTGATGAACTTCCAAGTGGTGAAGAACGACGTTGGATGGTGGCGTTTCAGCGCTACAAACGAGTTGTGATGTGAAACATTTTACTGGTGTTACAAGATATTGGTATATTTCTAAGATTAGCTAAGATTAAGAATTGCTAAGATTATTTTTTTGTTATCTCAAAACATGCAGGTGAACCGTACTTGATAATAGCGAAACAGGAATGACCAGGATAACAAAAGTTTCACCCCTACCCGTATGACAGTTGTTCACACGACAACCTTCTTTTTGAAGAACTCTTGATTTAGGTTTAAGTATTTCTTAGAATTGGTTAAAGAAGTCAAAGTAATATTAAATATCTACAATAAAAGTTTTGGCTATTCAGAGAATCGATTACATATAATTTTTAGTTAATTTCGTGAATAACACAACATTAGATCAATCATCAAATGAATAAGAGACGTACCTTCCTAAATTTTACATTAATAGATTTATATAGCAGAGATTTAAAAATAGGTCTTACCTTACTTGTGTAAAGCAATTGTGTAATGTTACACCTATGCATTGGCTAAGGTATTAAGGCCCAAATAGGTAACAAAAGAAGACATGTAAGCCTAGGGGCTGTATGCGCTAAAGGCGTTAAACAGAAGTAGGTCACCGAGCAAAGCGGTGCCGATTGAATGTAAATGCGCAAGCACAATCTGCGTCCGCGCTGCTGCAATGTCATCTTCGTATAGGGTGACCATCATACCAGTATTTTATGAAAGACAATTGTTATCGTTTTTTTTAAATTGCTAAATAGGCTTACGCTTGGCCGCCAACTCGCCTGATTTTAAGCGATGATGCGGCCTACGGTGGATCACGCTTGCCTAGAAAAAACCGATTCACTCTTAACTTGAAGCTTGCTTGAAGACACCCAGATTGTACCTTGTTTTTACTTCTAGCTGCGCCCCACGGTGTTAATCGCGAAGCAATGCCTTAGAAACTGCAATATTTCCCGAGACAATAGATCCTATGACACGCTCCAGCATTCCAACTATCTTTATGCAAAAAAATCATATCAATCTGATTCTTTGTTGTTGCATGAAGGAGTAAAACAAACGAACAAGTAACGTACTTTCGGGTTTTTGGTTTTAGTATGATTTATTTATCGTTTGTTTTCTAATCATCAGAATAAATTACGCTCAAGCGGCCTATTTACAGTAAAACTACTGTTTACATGATCTGTGCCAATGTGCCTACTAGTTACTATATTTTTTGAAGTAAAAGATCAGCGATATTTGCAAATGTACGCGGAGCAATGGTTTTCACTACATAATTGCACTGTTTTTTTAAATAAGTACTTCAATGACTAAAAACACATTGTGATTTTTTTTCTTGTTAGTTTTGTTCATTGATTTGTTTCTCATCAAATTACAGGGAAATAAGGTATGAGTAATTATAGGAAAAGGGCAGGCTTAGTACTCATTTTGTTACTTAATTAAATATATTTCCTTATAGTACAAACTTATTCATGTTTATGAATGAAATGATTCACTCGTGTTTATATTTTTTAATGTATTAATTAATAGAATTCACACAGAAATAATTGGAATCCTAATGAGTAATTATGATTAGTTAATAAATTGCAGTTTAATAAAATCATCGTCATTAAGTGCGTATTACTAACACGTTTCCTAATGTCTAGACGTAACATGCAGTGAACGTAATGTTGTGACGAACAAACTTTGTAATGACGGTATTAAAATGTATGTGTGTGTGTGTTTTTGTGTGTGTATAACACTCAAGTTGAGTTTTACCCATTAGTTTGTAGTACCTACTTATAGTGTTTTTTTAAATTATAAAAAACAAATAAAAATCCTTAAAAAAAAGAGTCTGGTTCTAAACAAAATGCCCTTTAACATATCATGCCTAATTTGTGATCTGATTCATAATAACATCTCGTCTCTTATTAGAAGTCAAAAACTAATTCTATAACTTAGTTAAATCTAATAACAGTTGCCAATAATTACGTGAACTAAACCACCCAGTTAACTAGATCACAGCAATTAAAACTATCAATATTTATCTATGCTGCATCGAATTGCATCTGATTGACCTGTCCCGTAGTTTCACAGAATCATGTTACTGCTACCCGCCCTTGCGTGTGCGCAGCGCTTCGTGCCAATGTCGTCGTCAGCGCAGTTTTTTACCATTTTTTTTACCCTTGAAGGTCTTGAAACTGATGGTCCAAGACATCGCGTGAGCTATGACAGCTTAATGTAAACAACTACTTAATACTTGTCTTGAAGTAGTACATTGTGAGTTACTTGGAGCTTCACTTTCATTCGTTTATTGGTTATACTTTGAGTTAGGTAATTTATAAGGCCTACCGACATTTTCTTAGAAACTGACAGTTTAATCATCACAGTTCTAGTTACCACAAAGTTTTAGATGGACTAATGTACAATACGTGGCGTAGTGCGAGGTATTCTTATAGGATCACTGCTTAAGCAATGCAGGAGTTAAGTAATGGAAGATCCAGTTAGTTTTCGAATGGATGACCGTAAGCATTTACACAGGAGCGATGTGCGCTTTACAATCTAATGGCATCCAGTTCAATCCTCCAATGACTTATTTAGTACTAAAATAAATAAATTATGTGCAGTTTCGATGCCATCACTCAAAACGGTGAAAGTAAACATCGTGAGGAAACTAGTATGTCCAAGAACCCTAAAAGTTCGAAACACCAACATGCAACCAGCACGGTGGGCTAGGGTCCATCCTCTCCCTCTGAGTGTAGGCCTGTGACCCAGCAGTGGTAACATGAAAGACTGATAATAATGATGATGATGAAGCAGAGGCCCCGGCAGCCAGAGAGCTTAAACGAAGATACTCAAGTAGTACATACAAATCAAGTTGCTGGAAATAAAATCTACAGCGATTGCTACAGAATAATTTGAAGATAACAAGCCATACAGAACGACAAAATCTATTTTATTATATTCTAATTGTAATACTATATAAGTATCATTAAGAATAGTAAGCTTATCCAACATTTTACTACGTAATTATCATAATAGCCAAGCAGTGAAACAGTAATTTAAAGCGAGAAAATCAAATTTGGAATTGCTTGACAACGTCAAGTGGGCACAATCAGGAAACCGTCCGCTGTGATTGCCGGCGGTCCTTCAACCCCTCATTACATTTATGCACCACCATTAACCATAATCAAGCTCTCATCACACACGGAGATGGAGGAAACAATAAAATGAACACTTGTTATAAATTGCGGTCATGCCCGCAAACGTGAACCGAGAAATGAAACAATTAACGATGACATTATCACAAGTTATCCCACAATGTAAGAGGAAAAATAAACAAAAACTGAAGTTTGAAATTCGAATGGAGATGTAAACATTCGAATCGAGGCAGTTTACAATTTGATTTAGGAGCAAATGACAAGTGTGGAAATGTTGAAGAGTCCCCCTCGTATGTTTAATTCCCCACGCACGGCGAGGTTAGCATGCAACCCTTCATTACAACCTACGACCATTATGGCGCAATCAAGCACTCGGCACATACGCGAAACTGAGGAAACAATAAAACAAAATTGACGTATAAAACCACTCCTTGGACTAATTCCTACCTGAGGCTTTAGGCCGTTGTGTAAAATATATTATGCCGTAATTTCTGAGCGTGCAGGTATCGTTTTGAAATAGATTGTGTACGTATAATTTACGATGTTGATGTGTCCTAGCCTAGGCTCGAATAAAGCTTTTATAATTCTACGCTAAACGGATTTGTTATTTGTTGTAACGATAAGCTTTAATGTGCTATGAGGCAAGATTTTATAACGCATTCTAAAGAAGCTAATCTCGAAATAATGCTTGGGGATGAAAGCACAGATATACCAACTATAGATGAAGTTAATAAAGAGAATGTACCAAACAACGAACTGACATGTCAATAAATTAGAATACAATTTCCCACATACGAGAATGACAATTGCAGCATTTCTACATAAACAAGTTTAGAGATCGAAAAGTGCTCGTAAAACATGATGACTGCTGGAATTGCTTCCTCTTTTATACGCGTAAGGAGAGCCACGAGCAATAATTATCGAGGTGTAAAATTTACACTGACACACGTTTATGGGCACCATACACGACCGTCTGAAACGAACATACGACGGCTATTTAAAACGATATTTTATGGCGAATGTTTGCGACATGCTCGGTTAATGGACTTTATAAAGTTAAAACCTTTCACGCGATTCTAGAGATAATACACTCGACATATGAATGGGTGATCTTAATTTATCTGTGTAACGTTCCAGCTAACACTAGATATCGGTCGCTAATCGAATCACCGGTGGCTTGTATACGATTTATGAAATCGATAACGTTTAATCGATAACGGATCCTTTGATGATTCGATTTTAATTAGACATTCACATGTATGTCCATCATGCGGCGTTCCATTTGGTTTCGTAACTGATCACTTATAAGATTCTGATCGGAAATAAACTAAGTGGGTTGTTTAAATGTGATTGAATTATTATTTTTACATCCTGGAGAAATATTCCATCTCATACCTACAATGAAATAATTTCACGATTATTTTGTAATTCGTAAAAAAGTCTTACATGGTCTTTATAAGTCGACAATGAAGCACAAGGCCAGTTTTTGCCGATTTTATTATTTACTGACTGAGTATTTAGTCATCCAAAACGGCATTGATAAAATATTATTGATGGCCGACCGACCTTTGTTTTTCACACACGACACTATTTATGATTCTGCGTTTATGATTGTTTGTACTAACCTAATTATTTTTTGTCTTCATCCTAACCAAAAGTATTAGTAGGCTTTTTCGAAACATGGTATAATGTATTTTGTCCAAGCAAAAACAAATATAGGTCACCCTATGTAGTATTTCTACAAAATTAAACGAAAAATATAGTAACTACACATTTCATACAAAATACTTAAATATTGGTTGAATACTGATACTGATGCGTAATAATTTCAAAGACTTACATAAATTGTACTCACTGTGAGGTGGTGTCAGTGATAAAGCGGAGACAGCAGGCGGCACGGGTGGAAACATGTCTTGGTGTGGAGGGAACATGCGCGGCGGCGGTGGAGCCTCTACCTCGGGCTCCTCTTGCTCCTGCTTAGGCGGAGATCGTGGTCTGGATAGCCTCACGGCCTTCAGGCCTCCGCTGGGTGAGCGGCGCATGGAGAGGTTCTCTGGAGTGTCAGATTCTCCAGAACGGCGGCGCGGCCTGGCCTGCTTGCGGCGCGGCTGCGGGCTGGCCGGGCTGGCGGGCGGCGAGGGCGCTGGTGGCGTGGTGTGCACCGGGCTCCGCGCCAGCGGCGTCGGCGGCGGCGAGCGCGCGTGTTCCTCGCGGTCCTGGTCGGCCAGGCCGCGCACCTGCAGCGACTCGCCCGCACGTATCACAGTGCCGAGCTGCTCCTGGGCCACCGACACCTCCCCGCGGTACATAAAGTCCACAACGGCTTGAACCTCCCATCCTTGAAAGTCTTTCAACACAATAACGGGGTGCTTGCACGGGTTCTCGCTGAATATCCGCCGAAACAGCGGACTGCAGGCGCCGAGCAGCACCTTGTGGGCGCGCACGCGGCGCTCGGCGCAGACCAGCGTGACGTCGACGAGCGTCTCAGCGTGCAGCAGCGCCTCGAAGGAGCGCAGCAGGTGAGCCTGGTGGTTGTTCCAGCGCAGGCTGTAGTGCTCCTCGCCGCCGACGGCGGTCGGCTTGTCGTCCATAGCGCGCGCCGGTGTCGACGCGTGTGTTGGGTCGCGGCGGCTCCGCCGGCGGGCGCGTGCGCGGTCTCGCGCCGCCCTCCGCCCGCTGAATACCCCGTACTCCAACCCTTTCGTCTCTCAAAGAATCGCCTTCCCGCCGGACCGCAATCTTCGCATTTCACTATTCCGTCCGAGTTCACGAATTGTTATCGAAACGAACGAAGTCGCGTCCAAGAAGCACTGTGTCACCGGAAAGTTTGAACGCACTGCACGGACGTCAGTCGGTTGGCACGAGCGAAATCGAGGGTGGCAATGGAGCGAGGACACGTACGTGTATCGCGGGAGGCTCGCGAGCGTTGAATGAGGTGCGAGCTTACGAGACGAGCGCGCGGAGCGGCGGTGTCGCGCGAATGCCGAATATCGGCTCGTGTGCGGTCGGCGGGCAGGCCGCCCTCGCCGGTGTGGGGCCCGCCCCGGACCCGCCCCACCGCACACACACGCGCGCACGCCGCCCGCACACCCACCCCCACCCCGCTCACACCCGCCAGCCACACATGTGTCACATTACCTACTTGAATACCTACACATGTGACGCCGCCTTCATGGTATGTATTTTTGAATACCTACATCCTTGCGTGTATGTGCTACGTAAAAAACAGTATGAAGTTCAATTGATAATATTTTAAAAAAACATAAAAATTACAGAATCTTCAGAAAGTGCTGAAGTCAGCTCAAGATGCTGTAGAATGTCCAGTGATTGGACAAAGCTACCTGATTTGAATTAAAACAGGTATTGTTTGAACTCCGCGTCGCCGGCAGGGCGAGGTCAAGGCGAGCGCGAACCGGGACGTGTCCGAGATGACACTAACTGCATGGACGCCCTACTTTTTGGCAGTAGCGTTTTATTGAAATTAAGGAGCGGAAGTGACTTACTGTTTACTTTCTTTTCGGTAAAATTTTCGGTCTGAACGAGCTAGTATTTTTACTATTTCTATGGTTTGACCGAAATATTCTTTGAAACAAAATTCTAACGTCTATGACGAGATAAGATAAATAAAATTTTAAATAAGCTAGTATAGGTACCTAGACGTACTTTACTACTAAACTTTTTTGTTTCTAAATGGTTCAATCATATTTTTAACCGACTTCCAAGAAGAAGGAGGTTCTCAATTCAAATGTTTTTTTTTAAAAATGAATATTACCTTAGAACTTTCGACTGGGTGAACCGATTTGAATGATTTATTTTTATTTGAAAACTGGTGCTTTCCTTGTGGTCGTATTTCAATTTGGTCCAGTTCTGTCATTTTTATGAAGTCGGATTTTTATATTGATAATTTTTGTTGTAAATAATATTGTAGTCAACTACAAATTCAACACACCTCAATAATTCTTCCTGATTGTTTGTCGTGTAGCAATAAACTCCTAGAATAGCCATATCAAAGGGTTTTGTTTTGGCCGACCTAAAAATTCTGATATTGGAACTGCAGGCGTATTATGAATCTTTGATCGGGATCGCGACTTGTCAAAATTATGTCAAAAAAAAGCGTTGTCTATTTCCAATTTCGTAGTATGAAATTGGAAATAGACAACGGCCTTTTTTTTTTGCTTCATAAACCCTTTCAAGTGTCAAAATTCTGTCAATTCTGACACTGACTGATCCCGATCAAAGATCCATAATAGCCCCGCTGGTCACTAAGCCTATACCTACGAACTTTTTTGTATAACTACTAACTAACCAGAATAAAACTTTTACGGTACATTTCGTCCAGCTAGCTTTTTCTACAGAATACAGATTATTTTTTTCGATTTTGTCTCGCATAATAAAAGTTGTTTAGGCAGGTTTAGGCATCAATAGGTACAATAGATACATGTTGTTTTATGCGTTTGCAGTTATCCTAGAATCGCTGTGCTTACCTATACCTATAATAGGAATATACCAGGGCCCTTACGCCCAACTCTAAACGCGGGCCCGAATAGGTGCAGTTGCAAAACGCGTACCTTAACGCACCGAGATACGGTTTGCGGTCGCATAATTCTGCAAACTGCACCTATTCGAACCCGCGTTTAGAGTTGGGCGTCAGGCCCAGGTCAAAGTTTTTTTTGCAGCTGCAGTACATACAAATATGAATGAAAGTCGTAAAAAAATTATCATCTTTTTACAAGATTTAGACTGTAGATGCAGGTAGCCGATATACCTAGCTATTGCGAAAAAAAAATTAAAAAAAAAATGTTTGCACTAAGTTTTTAGTAAGTATTACAAAGACCTCTTTTCGGCTTAGTACAGGGTAAATGCGTAACCATGTACCTATTCTGATTGATTTTGAAGATGTTGCAGCCAGTTTATTAAACCAATTATTTAAAAAAAAATTGGATATTTTTGCACACTCGGTCATCTGACTCCAAACTAAGCAAAGCTTGTAATAATGGCTGCCATGCAGAGACTGATATACGTACATAATATATATTTTTAAATATATAAGTACTTAATTAAATATTTACACCCAGACATAGAACAAACACAAATTTTCATCACATAAATGTTTGTCCAAGATGGGAATCGAACCCACGCCCCCAAGCGCAGAAGGCAGGTTCACTACCAACAGAGCTACCGGGGCAGTCAAATGTTTGTGTGACCAGTGTGGTTTAAACTAATTACCAGGTTTGTGTGTGATTTGAAGCAATTAACTAATTACTTTAATTGTAGATTGTTGCATCAAGCACAAAGTGAGTTATTAATGCACGGGTGTTATGTTGGTATGCACTAAATTAACACGAGTGCTTTAATTACTCACTTTAGCAAGGTGCGTAATCTACTTTTCTTTTACCTAATACCTACCGTGATAAAATATACCTATTATAAAAAAAAAGCTTAATTCATCTTCTCCTCAAACATCTAAAACTTACTATTATTTTCACCAAGTTGGTTTTATTCCGCCGATTTCTATTTTCATACCAGTATCTTTTTGATATAATACATACTCGTATGTTACCGACAATCTGTATAATCCGGCATGCAATGTATGCGGGTATGTCCTAAAACTGCGACCAGAACCACCGGAGGATGGGCAGCAGCGTCCTATTAGTACACGGTGAACGTACTGCGATCCCCAAGCCACCTGCCAAGCGTGGAGATTATGGCAACACCCCTCTGAGAGGGAGGCCTTTGTTCAGCAGTGGACATTGATGGCTGATAATGTGAATGTATAGAATGCCTTAATTATACAAGTTGCCGGTAACACATTCATTTTATATTAAACTTAATTTTCGTATATAATATATACGATACATAAATATTGCACGCCCGCAATGGGTAAACTGTTGATACACTGCTTAAGTTAAAATAAATAAAATATCTGGGACATTATTGCACGCATGGTCATCTGACCCCAAACTAATCATAGCTTGTAATATGGCTGCCAGAGACTGATATACGTACATATATATTTTAAATACATACTTAAATAGATATTAACACCCAGACATAGAACAAACACAAATGTTTGTCCTAAATGGGAATCGAACCCACGCCACCAAGCGCAGAAAGTAGGTTCACTACCAACTGAGCCACCGGGGCAGTTATTAAGAACATCTTTTGTACACAGTTTTTGCAATAAATATATTCTGATTCTGATTGGGAGACATCAGCTGTGGGGAATTTATATCTAAATAAAAAATAAATAACAGTGCATTAATGAAAAACTCTGGAACCATGAGATTTCATATAACATTTCTGCACGGTTCTAAGCAAAAATTACGTCCTTTGTGATCGGTTTGTTAGTGATTAATGATAATATTACTACGTAGTTGAAAGAAAAATAAATTATCTTAATTAAAACACAGTAAGTAACGATACATTGTCCAAGTTAAAAAAACATAAGTAGCATTAAAATTAATAAGCAGATCGCGTGAACAGTTATGAATAAAATCACCATTCAGTTTGGAAGTGGGTCGTTAATGTGTATTTTGTAGTTACACTGCTACCAACTTACATGTAGTGGTGAAAGAGGGCGACACCAATGTAATTTCTGAACAAAACTGACAGCGTCCAGCGGAAAACTTTAGTGCCTTAATTTGGCTAACTCGACTGATAAGTTGGTTGAGCTGTAGAACATTTTGTAACCGACTTGTTATAACTTCTGACATGTTTATATTAAGGTGATACGTTTCACGTATGGCGGGAAAATCAAATTTCAAACAGTTTTTTTGTCCTTGTAGCTAGGCCGGGTAATTATTGTGAAATGGCATAGTGTTCGCGAGAATTGTTGGTCGTTCTTTACATTATCTTGTACAGCTATTAATCAGTTACTCACCATATTACTTACATTTGGCAATAAACCATTTGAAACAGCATAAATTTGTTTATTGACAAATGTATGTAATAATGTGCATTGGAGATAAATAACTTTACGCGAGTTTGTAAAGAATAATAATCAATTTTCGCGAACATCATTATCGTTTATAATAATTACTCGGCCTACCTACAAGAACAAAAAACTGTTGGAAATTTGAATTTCACGCCTAAGTGAAACGTTTTACCTTAAGTAGAATAGACATAAAAATTATATAAAGTAGTAACTATCACCGTATCCATGTACGGAATCATTTGGAATACGAAAGTTAACGGTAAGTAGAGTAATGACTCAGCAATGCAAAAAAATATAATGATTTGATTATACCAATGACGTATCTTTAAGTACATATAATAAAAAAACGAGATAAAAAAATCTGTAAATGCGAAATATAAAAAAAAAAACACAGTCCGTCTTAAAATAAGTAGCTGAACACGTTAAGACAGTTTTTGGAACTTTATATCTGTTTGTTTGTTTGTCCACGCACGTCTCCTAAACCACTGGATGGATTTAAATTCGGTTTTCACGAATATGTTTAGCTATGACCAGATTGAAGTATAGGCTATGTAATTTTGCGAAGGGCCGGATTAAGGGAGGAAAAAAGAGTTGAAAGTTTATATGAAAATCTACGCGTACGAAGTCGCGGGCAACAGCACTAGTCATAGAATAAATGAATTTAAATTTTTCATTATTTTGATATTTGTTTGCCATCCATTTCGACTGAATAAAAATGAAACTTTGATTATTGATTGACTTAATTTATTTCTGTTTGAATATAATTATGTACCTACCTAAGTAGTTTTGAAAATTCAAATTATTAAACATCACATTTATGTTCTTATGAAAATGTATCGAATTTTAAAAATTATAATCAACCTGAAATAAATCAAATCGATCAAAAATGAACATCAAATTTTCATTTTAATTTAATCTAGTAATATACCTTCATTTTGATTCATTCGAAAATGCACATTTTGATTCAACGACATATTCTTATTTTAATTCAATAAAATTTTCATAACTATAACAACTTTTCATACATAATATAGATTCTAATATAATTTATTTTTAATTTAGTTTTGTGTTTGAAAAGTTTTGCTTTTCAAGACGGAGCATTTTCAAATGCTTTCTCTTTTACAACTTTTTGGGTTTTAAGTCTTCTTCTTGGTCTTCATATCCTTGACTTTTCTTTGCCGCTGCTTCTTACATATAAAGCACTCTACCTTATATTTCACATAAGGTGACATAAGTAAATAAATAAATATATAACTAAGACATTTTCGCACACACGGTCATCTGACCCCAAACTAAGCAACGCTTGTAATATGGCTACCAGAGACTGATATACGTAAGTACATATATATTTTTAAATACATACCTATATAAGATATTAACACCCAGACATAGAACAAACACAAAGGTTCATCGTATGAATGTTTGTCTTAGGTGGAAATCGAACTCACGCCCCCAAGCGCAGAGGGAAGGTTTACTACCAACTGAGCCACCGGGGCAGTCAAGTACATCCAGTCAATCCATATCTTCAATAATATTGAAGTGTGCGAGCGAGAAAGAGGGCGCATGAAGTATTATAATGTTTCTGGTTTGGAATATTGTGTGGCCTTGACGTCAAACCCTTATAAAGAAAAATGTGAAAAGAAATGCCTACGCAAGTACTCACGAACACGGACCAGAACCTCTAAATTACCCATGGAAAGGTTTTCCGACGTGAAACTGAATTACGAATGCGTGTGCCTGAAATATGTGGCCACGTGTGATAACATCTGACCTAATAACCGGTGCAAACAAGCTTTGGACTGCGGCTTTACTTTTGCGGATTTTGTTTATAATCTAGCTGTTCACTGCACTTGGTCCAAATTTAGCTCTAATCAAAATCTTACGAAATATAATTTAAAAGAAGCCAGGTCAGTAAAAATCTCATGTCAACTTTTAAATTCAAGACATTAATTATAAACATTTCCTATGCCCAAGATTTCCCGAAATGAGAAAAGTGCCGCAAAGGGTTGCGTTTAGAAGATACCTCCGGACGCCCCTTACAACTTCGCCGTTCATAACGTTGTCAGTGTAAAAAACAACTGTGATACAACTTGGCTTAGGCTAGGCTACGGTACTTACGCTTAGGTACTTAGTCGTTTATTATTATTAATATTTATGGCATGTAGCAAAATCCGTGAACATTTCACAAATAAAATATGAATTGAAATAAATTACCTATAGGTGCTATAAGGCAACACTCAAATGAGGCTGAGGGACTGGAGTCCAACACATCTTACCAAATCTCACATAAGAAGTCTAAAATTAATGAACCCCCTTGTCAGGATAACTTGAACAGTAAGTACTTCAGGTAACATGATAATTTAGGGTTGTGTTCTAGTTTTCACAGGTCTAGATTTTAAAGCTTATAGAACTTGCATTACTGAACTATGCACAATACACCCCAAGCGGGACGTCAGTGCAGGACTTATCGCCCCGATCTCGAATTAGTAAACTGAATCGCTAATTTATCAGTTCTCTCAATTGAATCATTATTCTAGACTTCTAGTGTTAATTCTGAAGCACGGTAATATCTATTTGACGATTACATAACTTGACATAAACTTACACCAGGAGTTCTCAACCAGAGGGATGTAGAGAGGCGTCAAGGGGGGAAGAATACGTTTGCATTTTCGAATTAATTTAGCGCGTAAACTAAACATCACAATTATCACATTTATTGATTCTGTCATTTAGGTACTGCTTTATAACGCCACTGTCGTCAGTCGCTGTTAAACAAGGTTCGACAAGTCACAACTCAACACGAAGCGCGCGTGTCCCACCGCTGAAGTTTTTTTGTCATGAAAAAAATAAGGGGGCATGAAAATATTATTAATCCGGGAGGCTCGACAAAAGAAAGGTTGGGAAACCCTACCTTAGACGAAAGACAATTGAGTGCCACAGGGGTGTTCTGAACTGGATCTAACCTTTGAAATTGTAGGTAATAGGTACGTTTCACTTAGCTGGTAGATGTATGAGATATACCTATGGACATTCCTTATATAAGCATTTATTTCAAAGACAAGAAGCACCCGCGGTTTTACCCGCTATTCTTCCAACAAACTATTGTTTTGTCTTTTAGAAAGAACAAACTTCCAAACTTTCCCATCCAAAATATGCTTATGACTATAATACAGATTTCCCACAATTTTGTCCCATGCGTGCGCCCGGCACGATGCCGTGTGTGCGATTGCTCACACTTAAGTGATACCATCTGACCCCACTTAATAAACCATAGGGTTACCATTCAGGAAAACTTTCGCTTGGAAAAATACTGTGTTCATAAAAACTGTTTGAAATTTCCTAAAACAGCCTGATTTTTATTATGATTTTTTTTCCTGTCCCAAGTCATGTAAACTATAATTATTTATAACTTTTTTTTACGCGAATAAGTCCGCGTTTGACCCCCAACTCGCCTGTTGGTAAGCGACTATGTGGTCGGACGGATTAGATACGTAGAATCGAAACGTTTGGTACATATCCAAGGAAAGTACACAATGTATGAGTGGTAGTGGGCCGATTTTCTACTTGTTCTGTAGTAGAAAGGGGATGGTAGGATAAGGTCATGTAGCTCCGACGCACATACTTCTTCTTCTTCTATTACTTGACACTGGCAATCGCACAAGAGTGCGACGCCAAAATCCTCACAAAGAGAAGAATAAAAAATGCTGATTTTGATAGATGCCAATGTCAAACTAAAAATACTGTAGTTGCACTGCTGCTGTTTAATATTCGTCAACCCTAATATTAAGGGGGTTGCCGGTCGGACGAATTTCGGCAATAAACCACCTTGATTTATTCGACCTCGCGATCATGTGTGATAGGCGATAACACAAATGGGAATATAATTTCGGTATGTGCCTGTAGGGTTAAGCTTTCTTGGCTCGCGTTTTTATGGTCACACCGTGCGTGGAAGGAAATATATTGAATATGAACTAACCAATTTAGAATTACTTGTTTGGAGTTGTACCTATTTCGTGAAATGTAGAAAAATATTATAGTAGAATTAATTCGTAAGGATTGTTTAGTAACAGTGTTTAGTGTTATTAGTGGTATTTTATTAGTAAGAAAAGCGTCCTTTTTTCATTTTTTTTAACCTTATACAGGGTTATTTTTTATGTACTAAAAACTGTACAAGGAGCTATGCTGGCTGGGTGGTAGAATATGTGCTTTACAATCTGATGGCTACCGGTTCGATCCTCGGCCCTGCACCAACGACTTATTTAGATAAATTATGTACAGTTACGATATCATCGCTCAACAACGGTGAAGGAAAACATCATGAGTAAACCGGTATGTCCAAGTAAAACATCATGAGTAAACCGGTATGTCCAAGTAAAACATCATGATTAAACCGGTATGTGCAAGAACCTTAAAAGTTCAAAGACGGCATTTACCAATATGCACTGCGCCAGCATGGTGGATTAGGGTTTTTTTTATCGCGAATAAGTCCGCGTTTGACCACCAAGTCTCCTATTGGTAAGCGACGATATGGTCGAAGATGAAGGACGCAGACTTAAAAGAAACCTATTCACTATTGCCTTGAAAAGGCCCAGATTATATCTCTCTCGAAACAAGGAAGCCGGCAGGTTGTTCCAATCCTTTTCTGGCCTCTCTCTGAGAGAAGGCATGTGTCCCAGCAGTGGGAACATGATGGGCCGATAATGATGATGAAAAACTTTTCGCAGGCATAACATTTTTAGTTAAATAGCAATAAGTGAAGCAAACATAAGCGTCTAAAAACAATTGTTATTTATATATGGTAATATAATATGCATGCTGGGTACGCTGCCAACTGATAGTGGACTTGAGCATTTGGATTGTCTATAGACCTTCAATGGTCTGTGGACAGTCTTAACTGTTTATGTAGTGTTAGTTTGTTTAGTTAATAAAGGCACTTGTCCAATCAAAAAAAATGATGTAATTTCTTTGTAAAAAGTACGAAAACACTGTTTTAAACTATCACGGTTGTTCACTACAGTTATATGATTATTTACGGGATATTTACGGTTTATTTTTAATTTTATTTTCCACCACCTTACCATTGTAAATATCCTGTAAATAATCATATACCTGAAGTACGAACATATTTCAAAACTATGATATGTCTAATAGTAACAAAAAGGCGGCGTAAAGTCCCACATGCTCACCGAAGTGGCAACTTCAGGAGCGTCGTTGCAGCAGAAATGAATATCTTGCTTCCGCAGTGCCGACGTCTTTCGTGCGGGTAGAGTAAGCTAAACGCAGAGACTGCTTTATAGGGACAAGAAAATGTTTTTTTTAAGTCTACAATACAATATCTCTTTATTACACTCCGAAAAATACAAATGAAACTTAAACTAACATCAAAAATAAATATACGTTAGTATAATGGACGGCCTTATCGTCTACGAGATCTTTTTCTCAGTCTACTGGAGCAAGTCGGTGTTTGTTTGACACTGGCGATTCTGTTGTACCATTTTCTAAACTAAACAAAATTTGACAGCATGTTACTGTCATCTTTTTTCATATGTTGAAATTAAATGAGACGTTGATAATGTTAGTCTTGGCAGATTGGTTAAGTTTAGTGAATATTATAATACAACAGAATAGACGCCAATATCCTGCGTACCGTGGATTCGACGGATACGGAAAACAATTGCTTTCTCTATAAAAACCTACTCTGCAAAACTTCCTCATGCATGCGATGCTCATATCACCCGCCATTCCTTGAAGGCTACCAAAAGTAAAAAAAACAACGTTAGCACTTGTCTGCCAACTTGTACGGTACAGCACTTAGATTAGTTTCCAACTTGGGAACTTCTCTACTTTTCTATATGTACTTAATGTACAGGGCTACCAACTTATCTAAGAGTTGGCCAAAAGACAGAGCTAAAATTTCCTACGGCTATTCTTGTTCGAAAAAAAAACGATGGTGGCTCTATAACTCGCCTCTATGGATTAGTTGGTTATTGTACGGGTAACTTCGTGTCGGACGGTTTATTTCGTCACAAGGTGAGCTAGAGGTAGATGGGCGTGATTTTTTGCAAATCAGAATTTTGTCAGTCAAGTATTGAAAGACTGATCTGGAATAAATTTTGAGTCAGGGATTATCTATAGTCTACCCTAGCTATGATTGGTGCATTTTTTTAATAAATGCAATAACATTCTAAATTTTTATTTTAAAACTAGCTGTACCCGGGACTTCTTCCGTGATTTCTTCAGAAAAAAAATAGCCTAATTCCGTCGTCATGATACACACCATTGCCTCGCAAAATTTTATCGAGACCGGTTAAACCGTTTAGCCGTGATTATGTAGCAAACAAACAGAGTTACTTTCGCATTTATAATATTAGTGTGATTAGTGTGATTTCACTGTTAGAATTTGGCTACGAGTTCCAACCGTTCAAAAAGTTCAAAAATCTAGTCCATGTTGCTAGAATTAGCTAGTTTTTATTCAGTTTTTTTTGCAATGTTTTTGCGGCTACCAGAACTTTAACTTGGATCGAGTATAGGGTAAATTGTGGGTGTATATTGTGCTACGTACACCACCATCGATGGTATCTTAGGTATAAAAGAGGTTGTGTTCTGAAGTGTTAAAGATTTAGTTCTAGGATTGTATTATGGAGAGCACAAGCGCTTTTTTTTCTATGAGCAATAATTTATTGATGCCCCTTTTCACATTCAATAATAATTGTTCTGTAGGTATCTTTTGTGGAGATACATTGGACACTGAACAGACTAATAATAAATACTTAATATTTTAAAGGATTACAATAATTCTACTTTTCTTAATACAAATGCTATTATTTATATCTCTTTAAAATAAATCATGTTCACTTCCTTACACAAGTATAACGTTTGTTTATGGTCGTTAACGGGGGTACATAGATTCTCTATGGCCGCAGGTCGGACCATAGACAATGTAGATCGCAGAGAGCGCGGTAATGAATCAGATGTGTATCGGCCGACGTGTGAGAACATACGGCCAAAATACTGGCAGTAAATACTCGCTCGCGTGCGCGCCGATTTCATTTGAACTTCGAACACGTAGAGATGGCATAAAAAAATATTATTTCGAATGTAATTTAAATCACATAAATATTATAAAAGTGAAAAATTATGTGTATACGGCGCCAATATACGGCAGCCTTTATAGAGGGGCCATTTAGTGGGCGACTAGTCATCACCCGCCACATATCTTGAAATAAGGCAATAGTTATTGGCAATTGCCGCACCTCATATCATATACTAGTTCAACACCATCAATAATTCATTACAACAGCCCAGTTTTTTTTAAATCGCATACTGTACAATAGTTTCATAATTCCCATTCAAACACATCCCAAAATTTTATTTACTAAAAAAGGCTTCTTGGTGTTGGCTTCGGCCCCAGGACCTCCAGGCTATCCCGTAAGTTGTATGAAATGTAGAGAAATAATAATAAAAACGTATCTATATCTACTTAGGTCTATAATTCGTGCCCTAACGGGGCTGCCTGGAGCGCCCAAAATAAAAGTTAAAAGCGCCCGATAAGCGGCCAAATTTTCAATGTTTTCCCTTCAGTTGCGCCGACCGAGTAGATACGCTACATACACGTTTACTTGTGAGAGTACCGAAAGTGTAGATGTGGCTTTATTATTATATAATTTTGAGTAGGTTGTGGCACATTTAATAAGAACATTTTGGTGACACTTAGAAACGTTACTTAAGTTAAGGCAGC
The DNA here is from genome assembly GCA_949125355.1 of Agriopis leucophaearia. Lineage (NCBI taxonomy): Eukaryota > Metazoa > Arthropoda > Insecta > Lepidoptera > Geometridae > Agriopis > Agriopis leucophaearia. The sequence continues at coordinate 4,306,227 of OX421276.1, read as the reverse complement.
TCTCACTGGCCAAAGATATTTCTCTTGCGCACATTTTAATTTTCTACATTTATAATTTATTTAAGATGTTTTTTTTTCCAAATCACACTCAGTGATTTTATTCGCTTTGGCGGTTTAACAATGTTTGAAAATGTGCAAAACAGCCCTGGTTGGTAAGTGCAGCCTTAAACAATGCTTAAAACTTCTATGTCAATTTACCACTGAAGGAAACGGTTACGCGCGAGAATGAGACACTGGAATTAAAGTTAACAGGAGGTTCTTAGATCCTGGAAGGATACAGCATCACTCTTATCCTATGTCCCATAGCATGAGCGGGAAGGTTGGAATTGAAGCGAGCTCGGACACCACCGGCGTTACCATGGGGACGGGTCACCTTGCCCCAGATGGCACGCAGCTTGGTCTTCTTGCCGCGAGGTCCACCGGCAATAGGCGTCCTCTTGCGGATCGTCTTTACGATCTCGGGCGCCGCCGCCGGAGCTGCCTTCGCGGCCTTCTCTTTCGGAGCCTTGCTCTTGGGCGCCTTCGCCTTAGGCGCTGTGGAAGGCGCAACGTCTGCCATACCGGATTTTATTTCCCTTTGAAAATGAAAGGGCAAGCATTGCAAATTCCAAGCATTGTTTTATGTTATTAAAGATTTAAAGTAAGGTCATTTATGTACTAACATAAAATCATTGCAGGAGTTACGAGAACATTGTCACTTGTCAAATACAGAAATCGTGTGACCAAAGTTTGAAATAAAATTCGCCAGAGAAGATTGATGAGTCACATCGTTTTTTACTCTAGAACAACATTTCAAGTACGTTTTTATTATCACCAAGCTTTAAAGAACGATTTCACATATAAAGACTTGAGACATTTTTGATTGTTATTTTGTAAGCCGGATTCTCCGACTATGGTATCAGTCATATTCACAAAAAAACATATTGTTGCGTGAATCTTTCATAGTTTTGCATATTTTATAAAAGCATCCGTTCTGTTGTACTTGCTATCAATTTTTTAAATGAATTGCTATGAAAAACACGTATAATTTTACCACACTTATATCGATATGTAGAGATTGGAAAAGGATATAATTATATAATATAATCAATGTTTTATTACGTTTATGTATGTATTTATACATATATACGTATATCAGTCTCTGGCAACCATATTTCAAGCGTTGCTTAGTTTGGGTTAGATTACCGTGTGTGCAAAAACGTCCCAGATATTTAGAGATAGTATCATTACGACGCAAAAGTATCATTATGTCAATTATGACGACCAATGGGCCAGGATCGAATTAGGAAGGCCTAAAAAACGCTAACATGACGATCTTGACTCATTTAGGAGAGGTTGGCAAGAGGTGACGGAGCACCGAGATTTATGGAAGGAAATGGGAGAGACCTTTGCCCAACAGTGGGACAGTATACGTTAAAAAAAAATTTGCTCTATGACCGTATAAATGAGTCTCTAGTATTCATTTATATTGTCTTACAAGGAATGAGTATGAATTCCATATCCACACACCTGAAAATCTTCCTACCTCTACGTTTCATAATAGAGGCAAGCACATAACACAGCTCGTTTAAGCCTCGTTCACACGATATCAGTGCAACTTCCTACACGTTACACTCTTTTTTCTTTTTCAACTTTTTATTTCTTATATTTTCAGCCAGTTATGTTAGTTAACCAACTTGTCTGCGCCATCGCTTTGTTTGCAATTTTGACGTTATGTTTTTGCGTTCTTTTTTTGAACGATGCTTATGGTGCCTATGAGTTATGTTTCGTGTTCTATTTTTAAATGCTAGAAGCTTGAGTTTTGTTTTTACTCCATGGGGAAAGTTTTTAATTGTCTGCCGGAATATATTGAGGTAGGATAAATTTGATTTTTGGAGTGTTCGTGTAGTGAGTGTTTTACGTGGTTTTTATAATTAGATTTGAGTTTGATTGGCTTGCTTTTTTTATTTATGAGTGTGGAAATCATGCCAATCGGTTTACATGTGCAATGCACGAGTGGAACTCATCTAGGTAGAAGTTGCATTAGGCAGGGCACATAGCACGCAGAACAGTGGCCTTAGTAAGATAATTTGCGAAAAAGTTATCGTTACGTAAACGATAGCAAATGTATGAAAAATGCAGTTTCCTTTCACGTCCGATAGAGGCGCTGTTAAAGTTTTCATACAGTTTGTTATCGTTTACGTAATGATAACTTTTTCGCAAGTTCTCGTACTAAGGCCACTGATGACCGAAAGGTTCTCGAATGGAGAGCACGGCCAAGTAATCGCTGCGTGCGTAGGACGTGCACCTACAAGATGGACAAACGACCAAAAAGAGACAACAGGGAAACGCTGGATCCAATCGGCCCTTTTGGAGATCGATGGGGGAGGCCTATGACCAGCAGTGGACGTCCTATAGCTAACATGATGATGATGATTTCAGCTGAATCGCATAATTACCACATTCACCGATTACCGTTACTTTCTGCGAACGATACACAAAATCCCATACTTTACGATGTAGCATTATCATAAAGACATGTTTAAGGCGATTACTCACATTCTTGAAAAGGACAAAAGACGACCAGAATCAAGTTTAGTTTCCACGTAAAATACATGCATTGTTTGTGTCGTGTAATATAAGAAACAATACAAAATAGAATAAGATTAAAAAAGCCTACCTGAGCCTCATATAAATACCGTATCTTCTGAGAAGTAAAAGAGGTTGTAAAGTCTTAGGTTGGGTGTAAAATGTCACAAGGTAATATGTCTATAACAAAGCTAGGAGCTTTTTTACGTCCACTGTAAATATTCTATAACTTATTGATAATGGAATTGGCCATATCCGTAGCCTTAATGGCTTGACAGATTTTGGGAAGCTAAGTGTCGTTAGGTTTTGTTTATATTACATGGCAATTACACATACGATTCCGATTATAATTTCAACCGCATTGGTGGTCTATTTCAAGGTGGTTCATGTCAAGCACGACTCCGTCTCGCTTTGTACTTTTCTTTTTAACCGACTACAAAAAAGAGGAGGTTCTATGTTCCACTCTATACGTTTTTAACCGACTTCAAAAATGAGGAGGTTTTATGTTCCGCTGTATATTTTTTTATGTATGTTCACCGATTTCTCCGCCAATTCGGAATAGATTTTGATGATTCTTTTTCGTTTGGTAGGCCATACTTCAGAGGTGGTCACATATAAATTTCATCAAAATTGGTTTAGTAGTTTGGTTTTTCAATCAAAATAACTGAAAGATATGTTATCCAAATAAATCACTATCAGCCATAAGACGTCCACTGCTGAACATAGGCCTCCCCCTTTAACCTCCACACTGAACGACACCCTGCCATCTGCATCCACTGGATGCCCGCGACTATCACAATGTCGTCGGTCCATCTAGTGGGAGGCCTACCTACGCTGCGTCTTCCGGTGTATCCAAATAAATGAAACTGCGTATATACTAATTTTGTAGTCGGTTTTTTAATTAGATAATTATTTTTATTTTCTTTCTTCCTTCTTTATCGCTAGATTGTTCTTATTGTAGCATAATAATAGAGTTTTTTTTTTTACATAATCTGGGACCTCTTTGCAGGACGTCCATGATTTTTTTTGCTTGTCAAACGAGTTTGTTAGCTGTCAAAACAATATACATACTTAGGCATCTTAATGAAGACGCCATTTTACGATTTCGTAGTGCCACACATAACGTGACCTTATTTCTTATCCCTTAAAAGAGAATTCTTGAAATAATCACGATACTTTGTGGTAATTATACTCGCAAAAAAAACTTTTATTAGTGACCAATTTAAGTAGAGCCCGGGAAGTACAAGCGCTAATTATATACGAAGCTCAGAAGCTTTACTGGTGGCTTCATCATTTCAGCCACAGGACGTCCACTGCTGGACATAGCCCTCCCCCATCGATTTCCAAAAGGGCCGGTTGGAAGTGGCCTGCATCCAGCGTTTTCCTGCGGTCTCTTTTAGGTCGTCTGTCCATCTTGGGGGTGTACGTCACGCTGCGCTTACCGGTCCGTGGTCTCCATTCGAGAACCTTTCGGCCCCATCGGCCACTGGTGGCTTATATTATTTTAATGTCTTTTTGTTATTTTAAATTAATAAAAGCTTAGGGTGCCCATGTTTAAAAAAAATATATTGTAGGAAAAGTGTCCTTACTTAGATAATTATTTAAATTATACGAGAGAAGAATTACATGAGAAAAGTAGGAAACAAATTCTAAAACTTTGTAAATATTCACATTTTCAATCTTGATCACTAAAGTCGGATTATTTAATACAAAATCCTTGTAATATCACTTTAACCATTAATATCAAACCCCCCCAAAAGACTAGCCGACGCATTTGATGTCATGTCGCCTTCCAATAAAGGAGGGTAGTTTAACAAAACCCACCAATTTGTATCTAAGATAAGACTATTAATGGATTGGTTGACATAAATGTGACGTCACAACACCACAACACATATTTCAATCGTTGCATGACTCTCTTGACAATTATAACTAGACCTCTCTAAGGGTAAGGTCATACCACCGGACATAACATGATAGATGGCTCATCCGGACACATTGAACACAAAGGACGTGGCTACAACGCACCGCTCGGTATGATTGAACTGCAGAAAAGTTCACTGCTAGATATAAATATTATCTCTTTTAAGGCCATCGATATACAACACCTGAGTCACAATCGTGCAAAAAAAAATCTTAACCAAAACTATGCGCACGCTACGCATTGCGCTGACTTTATGGTTAGTTGTAAGACAACCGCGCTACGATGTTGCGATGCCCTAGCGGACACGCGAAGTTGAACAATATGCAAGTGACATAACGTCTAAATTGAAGTAAATGTGGCATTGCGAACTATATAATTTATCTAGGTATGTACAATGACTCTCGGACTTTTTTTTACTGTTTTCACTTAGAGATTATGACTGTAGGTATTGTATCTCGACGTTTAAGGCACTTAACTTAGACCGATCTTGTCATTTATGCTTTCAGCCACTGCTTTGTGTATATCATCACTCCATGGCGTCGCAAAGCATCTACGTTTTCCGTATACCTCAACAGTAGCTTGACCAAATCAGCTTCTAGGGATATCTGCAGTGTGATCCTGGCCCAAAAAATATCTCACATCGTCTCACCAGTGAAATGAAGCGTGTAAAGTAGGAAGATCATGTTAAAATGGTGGCTGTAAAAGGTTATCAGATAGTTCAAGGGTTACGGTTTGTGAGAATTCATGGTCAAATCACGCGAAGGGGTGATATTAGATGCTGCATAATACAAATCTATCGACAAAAATGTAAGAGGGCTAGAGACCATTGATATACTGTATATCAAATGGTCTCTAGCCCTCTCACATTTGTTGACGAATAATAATTATCAATAAAAAAAAAACAGCTTCTCAATTTTTTTGGCAATAAATAATGGGCAAATTCGGTTACTTGGATGATCAAAATATCATCTTCATCATCAGCCAGAAGACGTCTACTGCTGAACATAGGCCTCTTCCTTTAACCTCCACACTGAACGACATCCTGCCATCTACATCCACTTGCCCGCGACTCTCACAATGTCGTCGGTCCATCTAGTGGGAGGCCTACCTACGCTGCGTCTTCCAATTCATGATCAAAATATATTGTCATCCAAATTACAAAACTTTGGACTTATTTTGATTTAAAAGCCAAACTACAAAACCGATTGTGATGAAATTTCTATGAAACCAATATGAAAGTATATCCTTTAAATTGAAAAAAATATTTTCCAAATCGGTTAGTAAATGACGGAGTTCTAATATAACAAACATAAAAAAACTCTTAGTACGAAGTTGCGGGAACATCTTGTGTACTATAAAATCGTCCCTTGACTTTTCCACCTGTTCTTTACGTCACAAAAGTGCCACCAATAAATAAGCTTGATATGCTCTAAGTGGCTAACTTCTACACTATCACTTGATGTAAACATATTGTTCCGACCTCCCTCCGTATTAAATTAATCGGCCACAAACGATGGCGGCCTCATAAACACAACATGACTTACGGAGACCCATTAACTAGGCAAGGGTTGCCACGTCCTCTTAAAATTACTATAAAACTATAATAAATAATAATAATAAAAAAGCAGGGGCGGCTTTGTGGCAAGCCGTCGGTGAGTGGCGACACCATGTACATTAGCACCATGGGGCTAAATGAGACCCCGACCCCTGGTTTGCCTTAACCGGCCGTCTCGGGGTGGAAACCGTAAGAGCTAAGTATCTATGCCCCCGTATCATCGCATCGAAGTAGGGCCAGCATTTTGGGAACTATTGCCACTGGTAGCGGATTAATAGAATAGTTTTTTGTTAGTAGAGGTAAAAAACAAACTGTACATATTAGTATGCTTGTTTCGTCATTGCTATAATAAGACCATTTCTCCTTATACGATAAAAATAATTCATAAATAATGTTCAAGGATTTAATATCTGTAGTTTAATAGTAGATTATGCACTAAGGGAATAAAAATGACCCAGCACTATTGTGCTTTTTTTGTTTTTTTGTAAGCGTTTAGATTTACGCTTAGATTAGGTTTATTAGACGAGTGCCTCTTTACAGCGTGATATTATTTAATTTTTACTTTAGCTTGTAATGTATGGGTCAAACAAGTGCCTAAAATAAATGATTTTTATTTATTTAAAGCAGTGTCTGACGTCGCGGGCGGCATACAGCGAGGGAGTTATATAGAGTCCTGAGTGAAACAAGGGGTTTAAGCTGCCCAAGATGGACTTTATTCCAGAGGAGCATACTCTACTTTTCACACCTGCGAGACAATAAAAAACCAGGTTTCACTGAAAATCACAGCACCAAACACGGTCTTTGGTTTCACATTCTTTGTAAACATAACCTTTTTTTTTTTTGAGTTCTACTTATGGTGGCCAGTTCAGTTTTCAAGCAAACCTCTTTACTATACTATATGGGCATTTTTTCACTTAGAATTTTCCACGAGTTTCCTCACGAATTTAACGTTCCAAATTCAAATCACTTTATTCCCTAGGGAGTTTCATACAACTTTATATCCCTTTAGAGATAATGCTTTACTTTACGTAGAGGTTGCATGATATGTAATTGGACATTGTCGAGAAGGTGGTGTGAAAAAATATAAACCTGCTTAAAATTTATCTCGGCACATCTGCTTGTGCTGCTTTGTAGTGCCGTGACAATGATTGCAACTAAAAACACGGCGATACCCCTATACCAAAACTCCGTCATTAAACTCGGCCAAATTGTAGGTAACTCGTCCAAAACGTAACTTGTAGTAGAGTCCAGCCCCTTGATAATTGTCGGCCACTGCCCAAGATTAATTGATGGCCCGATAAAGAACTAGGGTGAAGTTGATTGCAGGTTCGTATGCCTTTACAAAATAATATTTAGTTAATAAGCGGAGGTGTGATTTTGTGTTTTTGGGGAATGAAATTTTTGAACGCAGGTTTAATTAACAGTGAAATTAAACTATTATAGTAAGGCTTTGTTTCAGAATGGTTGGTTAACGTTTCAGTTAAGCTAATAAGAACTTATTCATTAAATAAATACTGCTTGCGTTTCACTATCATTAAAAAGGACTAACCATCACATAAAGTATCGATTAATTTATATGTCAGATCCAGTTGCAAATAAAAATGTATTAGTAGGTTAGCGTTTTTCTATAATTATTTTCTCTTTCCAATTTTGGCGTCACACTTCTTGTTAATTTGCGTCTGTCAATTTTCGTATAAGTTAGGGAGTTTAACAGTAAAAATGAAACATGATGTAAAAATGCGGCGTTTTTTCAACGCGTTTTTTTTCGACAATTTCGCTGAGTAATATAGAACTAAGTACCCGGATGATAAAAAAGGATTGTGAAACGCGATGTGAGATAACCGAAAGATATATCTTCCACATAATTTTATGTGATGGTTAGCAACTACGTACTTTAATAGCACATTATGAAACAAACTTTGACTCTACTCAAAGGTATTAAAAAAAATCGGATTCGGATCTTTGGATTCGGAAAACCGTTAGTGTAAAGAAGAGATAGAAGGAACAAATTGCGTAAAAAGAGAGGAATAGAAGAAAGAGAGGCTTTCACCCTGGAGTAGAATGGTGCAGCTTTCGTACATCATATTAACAATTTTATTTTCTTGGCTGCAACTATACGACTCTCTAGGAAATATTGGGGGCTATAATGTTATCTTTTCTCCCTATAAGCACAGTTCCTTCGTCTTTATTGCTCACATATTAAGAAACGTGCCGACAGACAAACAATACACACATTTGTTTCCTACCTGTCTGTAATAGGGTGTTTTCCAAACGAAGCCCATAACTGTAAATCTGATATCTAATGTACACTTTACACCCTATATTGTACTGGACTATTTGTACCTGTACCATTTCTTTGTAAAGCTTTCTTTGTTAAGATGATCGTAAAGCTTTTTATGTAGATTTTATTGCACATGGGACTTTTGAAGGTACGAAATGTTATTGTTTTATAATGCCGGAGAATTTTACTGTCGGGATAGTTTAAAGATTTTTTATTGGAGGAAGTAATATTTTTATTATTGCCCGAAGATCCAAAGTAAAAAGGATGGAAGGATGGTATCGGAAATGGCGTGTAGTGTAGGTATGCATGTTTGCATGATTCTCACCTCAAATCAAACAAGGGAGATATGCCTTAGCAAAATTATCGTTCGTGTTCAAAAGTGAGGTTTGGTACATGATTTTTGTTACGTTTGCGAGTCATGATCGATTGATCGACCGAAAATACAGTTGTCAAGATTTAGAACTTCACTATAGAAGGTTTTTGGTTTAACTGATGTTCATGGCATAAATATATTATGATCTAAGCTCTTGGTGTAGTTCAACTAACATATAAATTTTTGACTGCCCCGGTGGCTCAGTTGGTAGTGAACCTGCTTTCTGCACTTGGGGGCGTGGGTTCGATTCCCATCTAGGGCAAACATTTGTGTGATGAACATTTGTGTTTGTTGTATGTCTGGGTGATAATATCTATTTAAGTATGTATTTAAATATAATAGGTCGGGGAAAAAGTCTTTTCGTATTTTGTATGTATAAAGTTGTAGTAAAATCTCATCGGTTGTACTGTTTGTATCTGGCTGGTTTTGATACCATTAAAAATATGACATTTGAAAAGAGGAATACAAAAAGTAAAAAGCAATTTCCCGCCATTTTTCAATTGTTTTTTTGTTCGATAAAATGAGTGAATCTAACGAAGAAATTCGATATATTGTGAAATTTTATTACAAAAAACTGAAAAATGCGACACAAGCCGCGAATAAAATTTGTGACATTTATGGACCTAATGCAGTGTCATCAAGAGTAGCACAATGTTGGTTCAAGCATTTTCAGTCCAGGAATTTTGATGTCAAAGATGCAGCTCGCTCTGGTCGCCCTGTTACGGATAAAGTCGATGCCATTTCTGAAAAAGTCTGTGACATTATTGCACACATCGGACCAAGATCGGCATATTAGTAGTTACGACGTAGCTGAAGACCTGGGGATTGACCACAAAACAGTTTTGACCCATTTGAAAATAACTGGGTATACAAAAAAACTCGATATTTGGGTGCCACACCAGCTCACTGAAAGAAACCAAATGAATCGTGTACTCATTTGCGATTCTCTATTGAAACGTAAAGAAACCGAAACGTTTTTGAAAAGATTGATCACTGGTGATGCAAAATGGATCACCTACGACAAGAATGTGCGCAAACGATCATGGTCAAAGGGCAGTGAAGCACCACAGACTGTAGCGAAACCCAGATTAACACGTAATAAGGTGATGCTGTGTGTATGGTGGGATTGGAAGGGCATCGTTCATTATGAGCATTTACCGCCGGGCAAAACCATCGATTCGGATCTCTACTGCCAACAGCAGATGAGACTCAAACAAGAAATTGAGAAAAAACGGCCGGAATTGATCAACATAAAGAGTGTGGTCTTTCATCATGATAACGCCAGACCGCACACATCTTTGGCCACTCAGCAAAAATTTAGAGAGCTTGGTTAGGAAGTGTTAATGCATCCACCACATAGCCCTGACCTTGCACCCTCAGATTTCCACCTGTTTCGATCTCTTCAGAATTCTTTGGGTAGTGTTAGATTAACATCAAGAGAGGACTGTCAAAACTACTTGTTGCATTTTATTGATCAGAATTCCCAAAATTTCTACAGCAACGGGGTCATGTCACTACCTAAAAGATGGCAACAAGTTATCGAACAAAATGGTACATATATATTATAATTAAATGTAATTAAACTTGAAAAAAATATGTCTTGAATTTGTTTATAAAATACGAAGAAACTTTTTCCCCGACCTTATATATATGTAGTATATCAGTCTCTGGCTGCCATATTACAAGCTTTGGTCAGATGACCATGTGTGCAATAATGTCCCAGATATATATATCAAAAATGGGTTTAAATTTGAGATGCTGCTAGTTTACAATATGGCCACTAAGTCAGGTCACACATGAAGTGACTACTTTATCGGATACTCGACGAGAGAAGAAACGTCGAATACACCCTCTAGCATAGCGCTTGCAAGGAGTTTCGTCTAAAAGGTGACAACAACGCTTTAACTTCGATACATTACGAATTTTGACAGATTTGGTTGGTATATAGTATTTAGTAAGTACTAAATACCATATACGGGTGCACGGGTTTTCTGTGATGGTTAGTTCTTTTATAGTTTATTTTATAGATAAGTTCTTATTAGCGCAAATCTCCAAACTAAATCAAATCAACTTATTTATTTGTCAGAATATGGTAGGTAAATATCCATATAAAGTAGCCATACAGGGTCGTAAACGTATCTCATGTCCTTTCCAGGTACGGCGTACAAATGTTAGTTTGTAGTAATGTAGTAGAGTTTTAATGTTTGGAGCCAACTTCCATTTATTTTTAACAAGAACATTAATAAACACGTCGTAAAGTGCTCAATAGAGCCGTATTTTATTTTAATCGCGGCAGGAACGCCAATCTCGTGTTATTATTAACCGAACATGTTTTAGCGCCAACTGGACGCCCCTTCACGTGACTAAGTACCTCATAGTGACCTTTCTTACACTAAGCCCCCCCGGCTTAGTGTAAGAAAGTGTGGCGAACCCTTACTTGGTGTACCTGCGTGCCATTTTTAACATGCTTTTATTAGCTTGGTATGTATGTATGTAACGTAATCTTTGAACGTAATTTTCAACAACTTCAAAACGTCGAATTAATTTGAAATTTTGCACACTTATCCAGTGCCGTAACTAGCCTTTTTTGCGCTCGGCTGAGCTTCTATAACTGCGTCTTTGAAAACAAAACTTGGTCCTGGTGTGGTCATTTCTGTGCCCCTCCAGAGTTTGCAGCTGCAACCCTGTGCACGGGCACCGCTGGCACAGCCCTATTTACGGCACTGCACTTATCAAGGACCGACGACAATGCAAAAAAAAATGTTTGTCCTATTATTCTTACCAGGATATTCAGGATTAGCAATTTAAAAAGCGTGTTGTTTAATATTTTTAACTGCGAGTATTATTTTAAAAAAAAGTTGTGGCCGTTCATTTTTCAAAGAATTTTGACTTAGCGACTAATGAAGAATTTTTTTAACTAGATGTTATTGACTTTACTCATTATTTGAAACTCGAAGTAAGTACATATATCGTAAAATCTGCAATTTGTGGAATGAGCTCTCCTCCTGTGGTATTTCCGAGTAACTTATAATAAGAGGTACTTCAAAAGGGCTGATAATGGAGTCTTTAATGGTCGGCAACGTATATGTGATGCCCCTGGTGTAGCAGGTATTCATAGGCGACTGTGATCGCTTACCATCAAGCGGCCAGTCAGCTCGTTTGCCAGCTATGGCATAAAAAATACTTTTAAATGTAAGACATAGTGTGTGTTTTCTTCTGTTTCAAATTAGTAGTCAAATAACTTTGCTATAATAATATGTTATATATATTAGACTCAAACTTTGTTATTTTTTGCAGCTAAATGTAACAGAGGTTAACCTGTCTCGTGCAATCTTTTACCGTTTAGGCAGAACTGGTAGCCCCTCCGTACGCAATAAACTATTGTTACCTACATGACGTCTAAAACAAACGATTTTTTTCGATCATGTATGTAACTTTTATTATTATTGGCGTCAGCAATTTTTTTATTGCCACTAACGGCACGCGTGCCATTGGTTTGCCATTGCCACCTAGGCGATTCATGTCGGGAACTTGAGAAGCGCAGTGATTCGTGTCCTGGCCCCGAATATTCACACATTTCATCATGACAGTTTTTGTCAGTTTTATAATATGTACTTACTAAATATATATAAAAGAAAGTCGTGTTAGTAACACTATTTATAACTCAAGAACGGCTGAACCTATTTGGCTGAAAATTACTGGGGAGGTAGCTTAGAACCAGGAGACGGACATAGGATACTATGTTGTAGCGAGGCCGAAGGCCGAGCTTACACCCGTGCGAAGCCGGGGGCGAGCGGTTAGTACTTACTAAATACCATATACCAAACAAATCTGTCAAAATTCGTAATGTATCGAAGTTAAAGCGTTGTTGTCACCTTTTGGACGAAACTCCTTGCAAGCGCTATGCTAGAGGGTGTATTCGACGTTTCTTTTCTCGTCGAGTATCCGATAAAGTAGTCACTTCATGTGCGACCTGACTTAGTGGCCATATTGTAAACTAGCAGCATCTCAAATTTGAACCAATTTTTGATATATATATCTGGGACATTATTGCACACATGGTCATCTGACCCCAAACTAAGCAAAGCTTGTAATATGGCTGCCAGAGACTGATATACATACATATATATGTTTAAATACATACTTAAATAGATAAAACACCCAGACATAGAACAAACACAAATGTTTATCACACAAATATTTGTCCTATGTGGGAATCGAACCCACGCCCCCAAGCACCGAAAGCAGGATCACTACCAACTAAGCTAACGCTAACATTGCCCTCCCTCTGTATCCGCAGCTGCTTGGGTCATTATTAGTATCCAAATCTAGTTTCTTTTTTGTTCTCAAAAACCACAATAAAGTCATCGACGAAGAACAGTAGACCTAGACATGTAACCCGATACTTTCGTCGCTTATCGATCACACATTAATGAGCGGGTTACGAAACATTTCGGGGGTTGATTCATTAAAGGCGATACGTCGTCGGCTCAAATTGGACAAAGAATAGAGTACAGATGGGACAAACTCTGCAAACAAACAACCCGCAAGTTAGCCGTATCATTCAAATTAAACAATTCGAACGGAATTCATCGCGTGTATTTTAAATTATTTTAATTCCTGACGTTTCGAACACTATGCAGTGTCCATGGTCACTGGTAGACCAGATGACGGATGTCTATAGAAATGTAATGACATTAGTTACAAGAAGTACCACCAAAGTATTTTTTTATAAAATGTTCCATATGTTCGCAGTAGTCATTCAGGGTGTCAAGAAACCCAAGTAATTCTGCGCCGGGCTTAAGATTTTAGTAATTTGATGACTTAATCTCAAGTAGGAGGAGGAGGTACTTGCCAAGCATCATCTGTATATTTTTTTAATTACAAAAAGAAACGGCTCCCTACATTTCTAATTAATTACCAAAATTATATTTTTGCGTCAACAATAAATGTCATCTGAGAGTATTCTTTCACAAATTTTGACGCAAAAATATATAAAATATATTTTGGTATTTAATTAAAATAGTTAAAATTTTATTATAGTTGTTATAGCACCGTTTAAGTCTATTTGTAATGGTGTTGTAAGTGTTTTTAGAAATAAATAAAATATTTTTTTTTAATAGGCTCGCGTACCATCCTTGGTATATAAATATGTACATCTGTACCTGCTTATATGCCATCTATGGCATAAAAAGTCCATGCCTTGGCGGCAACAGAGTATTTGTATACTCACGTATGCTGGCCTCGGGTAGTAATCTATTATCAGAGGAGATAAACATTGGCCGCCAATTACTCTAAGGTCGAGGCCTTAAAGTCTAGTTTTCATTGAAGAAAGTTGTTAAAATTATACCTAGAAGCATTGAATACCAGTTCCAGAAATAGGCATTTTAATATTAATCAGTAAACAGTAGCCCATCTGTGTAGCCTTCTCAGCTTGTTCAGGGTGTATCGCATTCGGCGGTAATACATCGGTATCACGCGAGGCACACACGTGCGCCCACGACAAATGCAAATGAATAAGCTTTCATATCAACCGTCTACAGGATGTTTTGTCTTTTCTGTGTTTTTTATTTTATAATTATAAAAAAAAGTCTTAAGTGGAGTGTTGTGCAGCGAGGTAGTTCTACCAGTGTTCTAGGCCGCAAGGCAGCGACCTCGATGGCATTTTTGTTACCTACTAGTTATTTTATTTTGGTTACCATTTTCTTGTATTGTTTTTGTAAATAGATAGGTACTAGTTAATTTTAAAACTTTTGAATATCTCTGTGCAGTTCATAGTATTGTAATCACTACGTAAATAATCACCTTGATCAGTTTTTTTAAGAATTCTGAAAATATATTTATTAGGTATTTAGCTTTGTATTAACTTCTTGGATTTGTCTACCATAACGGGGCGTCCGGACATCCGGATATTTTCGTATCGTAATTCGGACACTACTCGTTCGATTTTGATGAAACTAGGCGAGTTTATTTATATTGGCAATATGAATATTAAAAATAATTTACTTGTTTGAAAATGCCAAAATCAAAGTTTTACATTTGTTTAAACAGTAACTATAGAAAATAACCCAAGCTCCGAGGGCCTTAAATATGATACAAAATTTTGTTTAAGTGTAATGACATGTTTTTTTATAGCTATTGTGTATTCAACTAAATTTGGTCTACATATAACATATTCACTGTTAGTTACTATATTTAATAATGGTTCAACAAACAGTGCATTAACTATTTTAGCACAAGTTGTATTAGGGTATTGGATTTTGGATAACGAAATTCTCCTAAGCCTTTTACATATAATAACATCTAACTACTATGTTTAAAAAGTATAGGCAAAAATAAAATAAAAAATTCGTAAACATCCTGTACTGTAGTGTAAATGCCTGCGCAAATTCGGCCAGACATGTTTCACGTAGTCACTACTGCCTAATCTGTGGACGGTGCCAGGTCGTTCCAGGCACATCCTGTATAATTGCCCGTCTGGCATCACGTGTGCCGCGTATGACTTCTGGCACTTTTTTATTGGATGCATTAAATTTCAAAATTAGTTTTGACTTTCAACGTTGGAGTTGACTAAAGAATTATGGGTCGTGCAAATATTTGTTTGGAGTACTTTACCAGGCTAGTTTTCGGAGAGGAAATTAAAGCAAAGTGACGTTGACGTTCCAAACTGTTGACGTCTAAAAACTTTAAGCTAAGATGTGTTACCGCTTGAACCTTACCAATACAAAAAAAGTTTAGAACGAGCATTAATTATGTGGTCTTTACAATACATGTACTTTTACGTCTTTTCTCCTAAATTATGGCATCGCACATCTTGTGCATTTAGCCAGTGCGTCAAGTATTAAAATATTTTCCTGTTTTAATACACATCGTCAAACAAGTCAGTCAGAGTTAAGAAAAGTAAGTCACGGTCAAGTCCGAGTCGTGCCGTAGTAAAGTGGTGCAAAATTTTCTTAATTAAGAAGCTTATATGAAGACCTCGTTTCATTTGCCTACACTCGAGCTCGTTCACGAACACTTAAGGTGATATACGTTTCATGTTTCGCGGGAAATTCAAATTTCAAACAGGTTTTTTGTCCTTGTAGCTAGGCCGGGTAATTATTGTGAAATGACAGTGTTTGTGAAAATTGTTGGTCATTCTTTACATTATTATGTTTCTTTACATTAATCAGTTACTCGCCATATTACTTAGGTACATTTGGCAAAAAACCATTTGAAACAGCAAAAAATTGTTTATTGACAAATGTATGTAATAATGTGCATTGGAGATAAATAACTTTACGCAAGTTTGTAAAGAATAATAATCAATTTTCGCAATCATCATGATCGTTTACAATAATTACCCGGCCTAGCTACAAGAACAAAAAAAAAAAACTGTTTGAAATTTGAATTTCCCGCCAAACGTGAAACGTTTCACCTTAATAAATAATAACCTACCATTATTTTACATCAACACTCAAAAATACACATGTTTAAGACGCCTCATTGTATTACACAAATAATATAATGAGGCTTCGTGGTTTTTATACGTTGGCCCCAAACGCTCTACAATGTACTTTCTAGATATATTAGAAACCTATAGAAACAGTTGAGGTAAATAGAAAATCGAGCATAAAATAACCATAGCATTACTTAGCAAACAAGTTGATCACAAATTTTCGCAAACAGTTTTCAAATCTGGCCACAGTACGTGTAGCAACTAGTGGTCCTTCAAAACCGATTTTCCATTTGATTATTTCGCATTAAGACGGTAGGTCGTCACGTTGGCCGCCCCCGGTCGAGTGTCGCATAATGTCGTGTCGTGTCGCACACCGACCGTGGGACAGCTGCGTAAACTCAACGCAACTGTAACGAATCGATTAACGCCAATCGATTTTTCAAAATAACGGTAGCCATAAGCGATTTACATCTTGATAGTTACGTAGCAATTTCTGAGCGTGATCGATGAAATTTCCTTTTGCGGGTAAACGTTTGCTCATTGAAGCTTCAACTCTAGTTTCATAAGGCACGATGCAACGGCACGATTATAACTCTTTAACGCGTCCAGTTTCTACTGACCCGTCTGTGGTGTGGTTTTTGCGGGGCCGTGGTCGGGTGAGAGTTCTAGTTGAGACGGTTAGGTGACACATTGTCACCGGTCGCACGATTTCTCTGTCCGACGAAACGTGACGAGTTACGCGTGGTCGCCGTTTTTATTTCTGCCAATGCCGAGTGTCGAGGCGTGGTATGACCACTGCGGATCAACAAACTTAGCTCTTCAGTTCTGTGCTTCGCTATCACTGGGGCGTAAGGTTCGTTTTGTGTTAATAAGAGAGGTGTCAAGTTTGCTGCTTGCGACCGGACGGAGTGGGAGTGATATGTTTTTTCTTCGCTACGCACGCCCACTGTCCGTCGAAATCGTCAATTCGATTGCATCGAGATTTCTAAATAGATTTTTGTTTGGTAGATTATGATGACATCTTATAAACGAGTGGTAATTGTACTTTTATTTGCCTGCCAATTGATCAATCATTTTAGCTGCTGGGGTTTTGTCGTATACATTTTTGATTGTAAAACGAATAAGTGTTAGGTGTTCCATCGCATAAGACAACCAAGGGAGATATGATAAGATAGCGTGGCGGGTGTGAACTCATCTGGCCAAAATCAGGCTTGATAACTTTAGTGAAATTCATCCTGCAGACGATCTTGCCACCCTTATATTGCATGTAAACTATTAGTTCATTGTAGTCACTTTATTATACACCATATAAAAAAAAAGTAACTTAAAATTAATACAAAACCCGACAGTACCAATAGGCGGCCTTATCGCCTTAAGCGATTTCTTCCAGGCAACCTTTGGATGGACATGAACTGAAAGAGGAGTAGGGTTGTTGGTGTGGATAATACATCTCATATACATACATACAAATAAATACTGAATTTACAATTAATTATATGTACCTACTTACTAATACATATTATAAATAATACGTACGTTATAAAGAAAGATAGTGATTGTAGACAAGATTCTTAAAAATAGGAAGAGATTTGGCCTGCCTGATAGAAGCAGGCATCTCATAATATGCGTAAAAAATAGTAAGTGTGCGTGCGGCACAGTTATTTTTTTTACAAATTACACATTAGCTTTGAGCGGTTTGCCGATAAAGTGAAAAAAGTGGATGTAAAACGGTGACATTTGAACATCCACGAACGATAATCACACTAAGGCATATCTCCCTTGCTTGAGCACAGACTTCGAATTTGTTTGCTACGTAAATCTAAGGATCTGAGGGTGTTCCCCGTGGCTTTACCTTCTACAAAAACCTTTGAAAGTTTCTCATAAACAGTTATTTTCGGTTTTTGAAGTAATTATTAAATTGACGTAAATGTTGAAGGCTAAGATTATGCACATACGAAGTTTAAGTATGAAACCTTTGGTTGAAGGTCTCAGTTGACATAAATAAGGCAACCTTAAGCTTTGGTCTCTGGAACGGAACGCCGCGGTAATAAGCAGTTCAGCCATTTGCAGTTTTATCATCAATTCATCGCCTAATTTTTATACAACTTTGACCTACTTACCAGAAAATGTGAACCTTTTTGACATTTTGTAATCTTATGATAGTAACACATAAAAAGACACTCCGTTAATAAAGTTAAATTTAAGAAAAAAACCGACTTCATGACTTTACCTAAGCTAAACTAAAAAGCAGACAAATGACAGTTAAAATTGTGATTTAAAGTCCTCATAAAAACGTTTGCTGAAGGGAATCACAAACCAAAACGTCGATTGTGTATTTTGTTTTTGGTTGATTTTTACAAAAACCACATAATCAATTACGATTAAATTTATATGAAACTACCTCTGAAGTATGACCTATCAAACTAAAAAGAATAATTGAAATCAATCCATAGTTGGCGGAGTAATCACGTACCAAACATTTAAAAAAAACATAGTTTTTGAGTTATTGATAACCTTATTTTTGAAGTCTGTTAAATAAGCCGCAAACTTACATGCCGACATCAGCCGAAAGCGCCGAGAACAGTCGAGCCTTATCTCGAAACGAAGTCATTCCGGTCCATTATCGAGCAGTGTTAGACCTCTTCGAGTTCATTACACCACGCATCACTAACAGTAACATAATTGTGTAAAGTAATCCTGCGAGATATCTCCGAGATTCGATTTGCCTTTGTATTATCCGCCATTATGATTATGACATGACTGGCAGATATGTCAGTTGGTCGCACGCGCCGTGGGTCAAAGAACTCGACAGAAAAATAGACTTTTTATAGTAGCGCCCAAAGTTTGTTTACTTTTTAAAACAGGCAGGCAGTTTTAATTTTGGAACTGCTTAAAATAGCAGTTCATTTGTTTTGTTTGATGATTAAGGTGATACGTTTCATGTTTGGCGGGAAATTCAAATTTCAAACAGTTTTTGTGTCCTTGTAGCTAGGCCGGGTAATTATTGTGAAATGGCAGTGTTTGCGAAAATTGTTGGTCGTTCTTTAAATTATCATATACAGTTATTAATCAGTAATTCACCATATTACTTACATATGTCAATAAACCGTTTGAAACAGCAAAAATTTGTTTATTGACAAATGTATGTAATAATGTGCATTAGAGATAAATAGTTATACGTGAGTTTGTAAAGAATAATAATCAATTTTCGCGAATATCATGATCGTTTACAATAATTACTCGGCCTAGCTACAAGCACAAAAAAACTGTTTGAAATTTGAATTTACCGACATACGTGAAATGTTCCACCTTAAGGTTGTTTTTCTGTTCAATGTGCCATTAAGTAATATTGGTAGCAATTTAAAAACCGACTTCAGGAGGGGGAGGTTCTCTTTTCGGTATATATTTTAAATGTACACTGATTACTCCACCATTAGTGAACCGATTGATGTGATTCTTATTAATAACCCCCGTCACAAAAAGAGGGGTGTTGTAACATTAACGTGTGTCTGTGTATCGGTGTGTATGTACGTCTGTCTGTGGCATCATAAACGGCTGAACCTAGTTTTTGTGACTTTATATAGAGTGTTCTTAGCTATGATTATGAAAATCTGTTCAGCCTTTTGAAAATATCAGTTTTTTTTATCAGGGGCTTTAATTTTTCAAATAATACTTGTTTTCGTAAGCGGCCAATGAAATTGATAATGGAATCTAATTCCTTAAGTGGTTTTAAGTTTTTTGATTAAATCCCGACCAATTTTTTTATATTTAGTGCTTATGTACTAAAATGTCCAGAATTAATCTAGCGTCTAATCGAGTCTAGCGTATCAAATCAATTAAACAAAGCTACTACATCAGTTTTTATCCAAACCAGTGCAGTGACTAATTCTATTCTTAAGCTATTTGGAAAATCCTGCAATTGCATTTGGGTGTTCCCATCGGAGTTTTCCGTATTGAAAAAAATACCGTTAGGATTCACGCTAATTGAATGATGTATCCTTAAGAGACTTAGATTTTTTGGAAAAACTCAGAGTCGCACAGTGGACAATGGAAAGTGCTTTGCTCGTATATTTGCGTGATAAAATTCGGAACTAAGATATTCGCCGAAGAACCAGTCATCTGTTTGCAAGTTGTAGTGGCAACGGCCAGGTCGCATCGTTCGAAGAACCGATAACCGATGGGGAAGAACAGTTCTTGAGTGGAGACCAACCGGAAGACGTAGCCTAGGTAGGCCTCATTATACTAGCTGCACCCCGCAGTTTCACTTACGTCCACGTTTCACTTAGGATCAGTGCATTTTTCGGGACAAAAAGCAGCCCATGGCACTCCGTAGCCCTCCAATTATCTCTATATCCGCCATATTATTATTGTACGGGCATTGCAACTGTTTTTAACCCTCGACGCAAAAATGAGGGTGTTATAAGTTTAGCGACTGTATTTTTCAATTTGTGTATCTGTGTATCTGTGTCTAAGTGACTGTTTATCTGAGTACATTTGTATTTTTGCATATTTTAAATATGTAAAATAACGATAAAAGAGCTAATAATTTTCAAATGGCCGATCAGATTTTCTATCAATCAAGAAAATCTGTTCGGACATTTGAAATCAGTTCTTTTATAGTTTTTTTTTGAATTTTCAAATTTATATTTTTAACAACATAGCAACGAATCTACGTGATTTTTTTGCATAAAGTTGGAGGCTCAGCGATAGACATGGGGTACTTTTTATCCCGGAAAAATGGTGTGATCCTCAGGGAATGTCCACGCGGGTTAAGCCGTGGGGAGGAGCTAACCGATATTAAAGAAAAACCGATTAAATCCAACTCTTCTCTGTACCTAATAATCGAATAGACTCGACGTAACATCTCGATCTTTGATAACATTCACACATAGCACACGCTCCAGCCATTGCCGTAGCTGGCTTGTCAATGCGATGCGATGGCGGTCGCTTTGTGCCTTATCGATGGATGTCGATTGTAAGGCGGCCCTGTCACTCAAGAGTTTCGGAGTTTTTGTGGCGATATGTCGATGTGTCGCTGGTGAAGAGAGAATTCCGCCTTTTCTGTAGTATACATACGAGTACGCAGACGCAGCGTAGGTAGGCCACTAGATGGACCGACGACATTGTGAGAGTCGCGGGCGTCCAGTGGATGCAGATGGCAGGATGTCGTTCCGTGTGGAGGTTAAAGGGGGAGGCCTATGTTCAGCAGGGGACGTCTTCTGTCTGATGATGAGGATCATGGTAGTATACATACAATACCATATTACTTTGTCACAAACAAAAAATACAAATCAATGAAATATATAGCAGTACAATGGGCAGCTTTCCTTATCGGATACATTTCGGAGTGTGCGACGGATCTGCATGATCTAATTCCCTCCTGTCATTTTTCTATCGGACTGCCAAAGTGGGAACGAAAAATCGTCACCGCTTTATGGTTGAACCGAAAACGCGTACGAAGCGCTTTGATTCCACTTTTTTTGGGCGAACTGCTAGTCTGTGGAATGCGCTGCCTGAATGAGTGTTCCTCAATAGTTACAATCTGGGTGTCTTCAATGTAATCACGAGTGAATCGGTTTCTTTAAGATAAGCGTGCTCCATCGTAGACCGCATCCCTCACATTCTCTGGTGGTTCTGGTCCCAGTTTTAGGACATACCTAGATCTTAAAAGTAGTCAGAAATACTAACTACTATTTTACTTCTTACTCTATCTTACTAGAAATAATGATAACGATCATAATTTCTAGTATAAAATAATCTGAATAAGCTACCTTGAAAACTAAAAAGAATCCTATAAGATTTTTGTATATGAGTTAGTAACATAAAAAAACTGATAAGAATTTTCTATGTAACATGAAATTTTCTGTCCAGCTAAGTATTGAAGCTGTTTATTATTTTGGCTATTTTTTTTTTCATAGGTACATTTCCGGGATATATAAAGGCGGGATATATGTAATCTGCTAGAGAGTCAAGTCCGGTCTAGCCTAGTCCGGTCAAGCTGTAGAGGTCGCAAGGCCAACAGCAAAGTCACATTAGAAAAAAAAAAACTGCTAGACGCAAAATAACTTTGTACTACCGTCAGAACTTGAAAAGTTTCGTTTTTTTTTTGTTTAATTTAGTTATTCTACTTTAGTTTTTAATTAGAAGGACATGCAACTTTTATTACAGAACATTGATATACTACTAGGTACATTTATTTTATTGATACATAATCCATTATTTGCGGAGATTTTAGGTCGATGTTTTTTTCAGTTTCTCGCTCAACATAGCCAAATATTTTTTTCATTCGTTTTGTACTTACTGTCCTCGATTATATTATAAAACTAGAAAGATTATGAAATAAAATCAATGAGGAATATAATATCGAATATTATATCGGCTAATATCGAGTAGGTACGTACTTTTTTGTTTTATCAAATTTGTGGAAAAATATGGGCGCATTTCCCCACTTTTTTGATAAAATAAAACAATTTCTGGACTCTTGCTCCATTTCCTGATTAGCAACACTTCCAGTAACATCTCTACCAGATGGTAATACACCGATACTGTTGGTATTAAGTTGTGTAAGATGGCAGATACCTGCCTGATGGAGGATAACGACACAGTGATGTTAATGCCGATATGTTTTGTTGGGCATTTCACACTTTCGAACCCTTAGACTGATAAAAAATATACTGGATGAAAGTAGAAATATGGTTAAGAGATGTGGAGAAAAATGGCATATGCCTTCGGGAGTTCATTAAGTTTAAGACGAGAAAAAAATCTAAATAATAAAAAAAAAACATTGCCTTGTTAAATTTAAGGACATGATTTATTAAAAATATCTGTGTAATTACATTTTCGTTCAAAACCATTAATATGCTACACTCGCGAAAGCAAAGCGAAGCTAAATACTATCAAATTGTTTATAATATCAATGGGAAAACGGTGTGAATCTTAAAAAGTTTTCATTCGGAAAAAAAATTTACTTAAAGACCGGATGTGTGAAACCTCTCCCAAACAATGCACACAGTTCCAAATTCAAGCCGCCGGAATCGCAAACACTCAATTTAATAGGCGCACTCACTGGCCACTCAGTTCGTCGACCCCTGTATTAAAAAGTTACGGACAATGGAAAAAAGTAGGTAAAAATTTGAAAACAGAATGTCAATAGCCGGCGGCCGGTGGACCTGCCCCACGCGCCCTTGACTTGCGGAGATAAAAAAGGGGAGATAGGGGAGATGGGGGAGATGACCGCTCCTCCCCACTGCCCTCTGACCAAGCTCGCGGTTTTATACCTTTTTTATCGAGTCCTCCAACTTCGAGTGCAACTGGTAGTGTTCCAAACTTTTTCCTAAAATATAACGCAACACGAAAAAAGTTACATAACGTTATTGCCCAAACATTGCGTTAGATAAAACGGAAAAGTTTACAAATACCTAGAGGTGTTTTGCAATACTTTACGTTTTTCATTTGTAGGCATATAAACATGGCGAAAGAGCGAGATTGATGGAAGGAGATGCCCGGCTTAGTCTAGTAGAGGGACTATGTAGAAAAGAAACAGGTATGTAAACATAAGAACATCTTTTTAAAGCTGCATAATAAAATGTATATTTTGTGAAGGCCAGTATTTTATTATGGAAACTGACGTAATTTTTACAAACTTTATTTATATTACACGGTATTACAAAGCAAAGCAAAGCGAGACGCAGCCGCGCGCATAAATATAAAGATCGTCGAATGCGGTTGAAACTATAGTCGGAGTAACCAGCCTAATCTTACGTGAGTAATTCCCGTGTAATATAAATAAAATGCCAGTATTTTACTCGTATATACAGGGTTATAAGAAGCGATGATTCGAAAGGTCATTATACATATTATTATGAACAACTACAATGGGATAAAACTTTAAATTGCTATAACAAAAAACAACTGTTCCTTAGAAAAATATATTTACACTTAGCAAAATGGAACAACTGATTTTTGTGATGTCACTTTTCGGGTTTGGATAGTAAAAGTTATTCATAATGATAATTACAATAACCCGCTAAATAAAAACCCTTTTTATGCGAACTTTAAAATGTCAGTGAATCAATTTATTAATATAAAAGCCAAATACTCTCTTACAGAATTATCACGAAATGTCAAAAACTACTTGACCTACGCTGAAATTTGGCAGGTTCCTTACATAGCATAGCCGAATTAAGAAGTGCAAAAGGGGGTGAAGTTTATACGAAAGTCTACGCGTAAGAAGCCGCGGGAAAATAGTGTTTTATGTTTTAGAAACGTCATTAAATTATTAGTTATTATTCATTGGATTTACTAACAAATAAGTTTTAAATAAAAGTTGTTAAGTATAATTAAGGATGCCGCTGGTTAGATGTTTTTTGTAAAAATAACCTTGTATGCAAACTTTATAGATACAAACTAGAGTGATGGTGGCTAGGTGGTAGCATGTACGCTTGACAATGTGACGACACCCGGTTCGATCCTCGGTCCTCCACCACTTACTTATTTAAAAGTTAAGTAAATTATGTACAGTTTCGATGCCATCGCTCAACAACGGTGAAAAAAAGGCGTGAGGAAACCGATATTTCTAAAAACATCAATAGTTCAAAAACATATTACATTCACCAAGACGCACTGGGCCAGCTTGGTGGATTGGGCCCAATATAATACAATATTTTATCAACAACTCCATAGTTACAAGTCAAACTTCTCCAGTACACTCTTCTACAAAATTGTATTTAAAACTATATCTTAATAATATTATTATGTAGGTCTAGGTACATTAAATAATATTTTATAAAAAAAAAACGAACAAAAATGTCATTACTATAATAATTAGGTATGTCAAATTCAAAATAATCCGTCCTCTCTTTCTGAGAAAAAGCCTGTGTCTTAGCAGTGGGGACATGATAGGCTGATACTGAATACAAACTTTCTTACTTAAAAATAGCCAATGAAACAACGAAGCACGATTAGCTGTCTAATAAATTCAACTATCTCCTGAGATGTCATAAAAAGGCAGTAAAATAATAATCATATTCAAAGCACACAGTTTACACGTAACTATGCAAACTTTAATCTGCCGCAAGACTGTCGTAAAATCAAATGCGAATCTAAGCTTTAAAAAATAATAACCTCGTCAGATATTGCCAACTTGATAAAATAAATTCTCATGGCTTACGAAGGTATTCTAAAATATCTCTTAACATTGACCTGGTTCTATACCGAATAAAAAAAAAATGCTCTTCTATTTACACGTAGAGGGTTACACGGATCGGTGGTGCCAAGCCAAATGGATGTCATTGTCTCTTCTCTCTCATTCATTATGTGTTTAGTTTATCTGATAGGGACTTTGGATCGGAAATAAAAATATAATAAATAAATTGTGATCATTAGTCTGAAATTGCAATTATAGGACCATTGTTAAAGTTGTTCGTGATGATGTGTACAATGACCTTCTTTCGGTTTAGGGTCACCGTTCTATGTAACCTTTTATAATATGTGGTTTTTTTTACTTTTACTGAAAACTGGGGGAAAGCTCGCAAATCAAAAGTAAGAATATTCCGGATTTTACGCATAATGACATAATAGTTAACCGTGTCATAACGGCATATCGCCTGAAATGACACATACGCGAAACGACACATCCAAGTTAATTTTAGGCAAGAAGTGCCTATTCTTGGTAGGTATGCAGAAAAAAAAAAACAGATGTCAATGTGACAGATGTCTACGTGATACCTTAGTATAGTTGATATTGCGTAGTTTTCAATTCGCGCGTGTGTCATTTCACGTAGTTGTTATTATGCGCGGTTAAAATGTGTCATATTGCGTAAAATCATATATAATTTATAATTAAAATAATAAGTCCCTACTAACTCAATTATTTGTAATTTAATTAAATCAAAACTAAAATCTGTAGTTGTCTATGATAATAACCGCAGTGGGGCAGATACCAGCTGATCGTAAAAGTGTCCCCTCTGTCCCCCGGGCGCTGACCTTGAGCCCGCGAACCCACTATTGAAATTATAGCAGAGGTTACTAGCACTTTGCACTTTATAAAATGGAATTGCCGGTTGAGTAATCTTAGTGGCTGGAAATTTTGAAATAGGAATAAGAACTTTTTTCTAAGTGGCCGGACGCTAACTTAACTCTCTATTTTTATTTATTTGAGACTGGCCATCTCAAATAAATAAAAATATGCTTTTCGCTATAGTTATTTTTATATCCAGCCATTTTCAACATTTTTAATATTGTCTTAGTATTTAGGGTCCCATGAGTAAGACACTAGTTATAGGTAAACATTGCATAACAAAATAATGAAATATGAATATGTTTTTTTTCAGTTTCATAGAATAGAATGGAAAACTCTTTATTGTTCACACCAAAAAATACATACGTACATAGTAGGTGACATAAAAACCAACTTAAAAACTAGTGAAACAATTTGCGGCCTTATCGCTATAAGCGATCTCTTCCAGGCAACCTTATCATATTTGAGTTTTTGTGTTCTAGAGAAAGCGTTTTTTGTAAATATACCCAACTAAATATGATTTTCCCTCATTCCTCTTTTATCATCATCTCCGTAATTATTCGTGACAGTTTGTCGGCATTCTTACCTCTCAATATTCATTTGAAAAAATAAAATTGTCTCTTTATAATTTTACCTATCTTTCAATAAAGGGTGTCCATTTATACTGAATTTTTATGGGCAAAGAAGGTTCCGATCTCAGCATTTTCCGGTAATTTACACGATAAGTGAAAGAAGTATTGAAAAATAAAAGAGAAATGCTGACGGTGACACTTTTATTTTTTTATCAAAGTATCAATAAAAGCCTATTATGAATAGATTTTGTCTTGGACGGTAAAGAAGTTTCAATTCACGGAGTCTCATAGATTGCTGTCGGCTAACTAGATGGGGCCAGAAAAAATGCTGTTTTGGTAATAAAAAAAGTTTATGCCATATACTAACTCGTATATTTACTTAATAGGTCGACACAGCAACCAAAGAAGGTCGTAAAAATGTCCACTTCATTACTTTGGCATGACTAAAGTCGTGCCAAAGTACAGTAGACTGCCCCGGTGGCTCAGTTGGTAGTGAACCTGCTTACTGCGCTTGAGGGCATGGGTTCGATTCCCATCTAGGACAAACATTTGTGTGATGAACATTTGTGTTTGTTCTATGTCTGGGTGTTAATATCTATTTAAAAATATATATGTATGTATATCAGTCTCTTGCAGCCATATTACAAGCTTTGCTTAGTTTGGGGTCAGATGACCGTGTGTGCAATAATGTCCCAGATATTATTTATTTATTTATTTAATGACTTACTTTGTTTTAGTTTGACTTACACTTGTGTGATTTATTAAAACATCGACTATTTAAATACTTGAAACTGATAAAAAAGTCTAGAGTTAACGCTAAAAAATAATATTGCAACGACTGTAAAGAGCATTATCCATTAAAGTTCCTGCAAGAAGCACGTTCGGAAGAAAATAATTGAATATATTTATCTGCACTGGCATGAAATATCAATACAACGTAACGAGCGAAAATTTATAACGTATTTATTACTTGCATAAAATACATTGTTTATGAGAAATCGCTGTCAATCTAATAATATTTGCTGGCCCAAAGCCAATACAATCGAAAGGCCAATGTCCACTGCGTTCCATTGATTCGAGACTTTCTTCAAGAAATCACGTCTTACTCCGGAAGACGATTCGTCTCGGACATAGACCAGAACGTTGTCTTCTAACACTCACTAACAACAGTTTTATCACGGAAAAATACACCTTAGCTTTTCCATTCCATGATTTATATTTCCTCAACTCGTTTTTGAACTGGTAAATCATGCTAATCAAATCCAAAAAGACTCTGAGTTGTGTGCTTCAAGGTAGAGTTTAGAGTGTCAAGTTAGTAATATGTTTCAGCGTTACCAATTGGTCGTTCCTTCACGCGCGGTTGCCGGACTGTTGCAGGACGGTTAACTGCAAGTCACCGCGTTACGGGCCGGTTCCTTGGTAGGACGAGTGAGATGCGCCAGTGCGTGACGTTAACAAGAAACACATACTTGACCATGTCATTGACTGCTGGTAATCCGGAGTTGATTGAGTTTCGTCTGCGGTGAGTTTTGAAGCGTAAAGTGGAATCGTTTTGCTTGACGACTGAGTGTTCTAGATAATTCTGCGTGTGACTGGTGGCTGTTACCCACTATTTTTCCTTCAAATAACGATGATGTGTAGCAAAAAAATATATGTTTATGTGCTAAACATAATTGTAAGTAATTAGTGGGACTTAGAACAAGGACGCGTGTGCGAAAGTAGCATGCACGTATGTAACGATACGTGCATTCTTGTCTAGTTCTCAACTATAGAAGAATGCGTGTATTATGTACATTCTTTTCTAGCTCTCAACTAGAGAAGAATGTGTTACTATAACGTATCATTTAAATTAGATATTTCAAATTAGATATGCCGCGTGCAATACGCATTGCAGTTAGTTTAAATTTTAATATTGCAAAATGCTAGATGCTTAAAAAAATCTAACAAATCTGGCCCTGGCACAAATAATTGTCTATAGATATAATAATATTTGTTTTAAAATCCAAAAAATGGGATACAATTAATGTTGTCGATAGTGGTTGCTGTTTTAGGCTCAAAGAAGCGGTTGATAAAAATTGTACTTTAATTAACTGTGAATATTGTGAATTGACACTTACACACAAATGATAATTTACTAA
Organism: Agriopis leucophaearia; assembly: GCA_949125355.1. Classification (NCBI taxonomy): domain Eukaryota; kingdom Metazoa; phylum Arthropoda; class Insecta; order Lepidoptera; family Geometridae; genus Agriopis; species Agriopis leucophaearia. The sequence continues at coordinate 4,277,360 of OX421276.1, read as the reverse complement.
GGCAATTTTTATGGGGTTAGCTTATCTACTAAATTTCAAACAACTATGGAATACAAAAACTGGGAGTAAACCTTGTTTGTTTCAAATTGTTATACTACTAGTTTCCACATCAAGAACATACGGCCAAGTAAAAAATAAAATCTCATATAAACTTTGCATAAAATACCCTTAAAATATGTGATTATCACTGTAATGAAGGTCTTTTGTTATTTTACTGATATGATAAAAAAATTAAACTAAATACATATACTTTTCATGTTTTGTTACTTGAAAATAAGGCTTTGATTTGTCACCTTAAAGCAACACACAAAACGTGTTAAATAAAATCTCTCGACTCGAACTTTGTATAAGGAAAACGCATAAGAAGTCGTCTAATAATTACAAGTCAAGTCTATGAATTCATAACTTTCCGCTACTTTCAAAATTACTACTTACCTAACATTAAGTTCTATTTCTATTACTAAAAATATACTCGGTCCTGAAACTTGCCCAAGTCGCCGTGAAAATTAAACTTTTATAAAACATTAAGTAATGAAGAACAAATTTAATTTTTACTCATAAAGGTTTGAACGAACTTCCTTTTGATAGGCCTGAAGTGAAACTGCAAACTGGATTATGCTTTCAAATTAAACTTACAAGAAATTGTACCTTAGACTTTAGACGTTCACTCTTAAACTTCGTAATAATCATTTCACTGTAGCAAATAGGCTGAGCAATAATAAACGCCTTCAAAAGTTACATGAATTATCTTGAAGTACACGAATAAAAAGATTTAAATCTATAAGTACCGTAACCATTCTATAGGCGGAAACTTGTAATTGGCCCAGTCACCAAATCTATTTTTAAGTTTACACTATTAGGCTGTAAGTTTCCCTAAAAAAATGTAAAAAAAAAAAGCATTACATGGTAAAGTAACGTAACCAAAAAAAATTATAGACGTATGGTTAATTTAATTATATACAGTATTAATTTAACTGCTTGTTCTATTTAATATCCAATTAAAGTGTCAAAAAACTCCTTATGAAAATGAATAGTGTCAGAGTATTTTTTCTACGATCTACGTCACAGAAAAGAGAAGGGTATAGAACGGAAGAGAGATGGAACATTTGTTACGAGGCATACGAGTGAACATGAGTATGCACTAGGGCATGCAAACCGGGTACCCGAGTACCCGAAAAACCCGATTAACCGACTGATTTGAAAACCGGGTTTTTAGGATTGAAAAACCGGGTTTTTCGGGTTTTTCGAGTTTTTTTTATTCACGATGGTTTATGTAAAATACTACCACCAGAACATTAATAAACAATGAAACTTCATAAAAACTTACTATTTCTGTATTTCTTCTCTACTGATCGAATAAATTTAATAGGTTGACTACAATCTATAATAATAATTAAGTATTAGGGAGTAATATATTGTTAGGCTTTGCTTGGTTTGGTTTGACAATGACTTGTGTTTGTTGGGTTTTCACAAGGAGAGCTAGGTCTTTATTATTATATCATAAATTATATATTTCTTCTATCGAGATACAATACCTATAGACTCACAATCACCAAGTAAAAGTAGTCAAAAAACGTCCGAGCGTCGATGTAAATACCTAGACATCACAATGACACTTTCCAATTTAGACGTTATGTCGCTTGCATAGCGTTCAACGTCGCTTGTCAGCTATGGAATTACAGCACTGGCATCGCGGGGCATTATAGTCGGATCGCGATTGCCTTACAACTAACCATAAAGTTGGCGCAATGTGTAGCGTGCGCCAAGTTTTGGTTCAGACATATATATTTTTTGGCACGTTTAGGTATGATATCTCTATGATTTTTTGACAATATTTCTACTACTACGTATTTTAATGTATAGTCTTTTTGTTTCTCAATTTTCATGTTTTTGTGTTAACATAGCTAAATCAATAACCATCATCATCCCATATTATTATTTTCAATATTTTGATAAACGTACGCTATACTAGTTCTTCATATCAACAGAGAGAAAAAAAATAGGAGGACTGCCAGTGCCAATTTAGCAACATTAAAATATATAGAGTATAAAAAATCTGCTTGCGATAAATCATCAGCATGGTTTTAATCATTGCATGCCACGGATGGAAACAGCTCCAAGGGTAAAGAATGTAATAAAATGCTGAAGATGTCAGGCAGTTCTATTGAAGATTCCGTCGCGGCTTTTCACACTAAGAAGTTTAACATGCCCCAACATAGACTAATTAGTGACTCCCGCTGTCTATCGTCATCATCATTACATCATTAGCCGGAAGATGTCCACTGCTTAAAATAGGCCTCCCCCTTTAACCTCCACCCTGTACGACACTCTGCCATCTGCATCCACTGGATGCCCACGACTCTCACGATGTCGTCGTTCCATCTAGTGGGGGCCTACCTAGGCTGCGTCTTCAACTTGCAAATTTTAATAGCTATGTCGGTGGCTCTGGTTCTTTGGCGAATATCCACGTTCAGGATTCTATCGCCCAAAGAAACTCCGAGCACAGCTCTCTCCATTGCCTGTTGTGTGACTCTGAGATTCTACAAAAGGCCAACAATTAAGGACCACGTCTCAGTACCATATGTCATCACCGGCAACACACATTGATCAAAGACCCTTGTTTTTATGCACTGTCGTATCTTTGACGAGAAAATTTCACGCAATTTCTCGAACGCTGCCCATCCGAGTTGGATTTTTTGGGTGACCTCTTTGCCTTAGTTGGACTTACCTAACTGAACAATCTGACCAAGATACATGTAATGTAATAGTCAACAACTTCGAGAGTATCGTCCCCTATAACTACCGGCACGGGTATAACATGGACATTGAATATTAAGGTTACCTTGAAGAGATAAGGTTGCCTGGAAGAGATCGCTTATAGCGATAAGGCCGCCAATTGTTTCACTAGTTTTTTAAGTTGTTTTTATGTACGTTTATAATTTTTGGTGTGAACAATAAAGAGTTTTCTATCTATCTATCTATTGAACATGATTTTTGTCTTGTCCATGTTCATTTTAAGACCCACTTGTTGGGAAAGGCTACTGAGGTCGCTGAGCATTGTATTGAGGTTCTATAGTGACTCTGTCATGATAACTATATCATCGGCAAAACGAAGGTGAGTGATGTATTCGCCATTGATGTTGATGCTGAATCTGTTCCAGTCTAAGCTTGAAAACTTCCTCCAACGCGTTCGTGAACAGTTTTGGAGAGATAACAGCTCCCTGTCTCACGCCTTTCTACAATTGGATTGGTTCCGTGCTCTCCTTTTATCTGATCGACATGGTGTCGTTTCTATACAAACACTTCAGCACTTCGATATATCTATAGTCGATACGACAACGCTGGAGGGACTGCAATACTACCCAGGTGTCGATTGAATCAAAGGCTTTTTCATAGTCCACGAACGCTAGGCATAATGGCCGATTACACTCCTCAGTCATCTGTATAATGTGGCGGGGCGTGTGTATGTGGTTTATGGTGCTCCAGCCTTTAAGGAAACTGGCTTGTTCGGGACGCTGGAAGTCTCAACATTATACCAAATGTTACTTGATTAATCTCTTGTTAAAGCTAAACAATAAAAATACGCAAGTGCAAATACATATATAACTAAATTTCAGCATTTTCTTTACTTCCACACACTAATACAATATTTTTAAGGCTTAAATAAAGAAAAACTCGAAAAACCCGAAAAACTCGAAAAAACCGGTTTTTGAAATTGAAAACTCGAAAAAACCGGGTTTTTTCAATTACCCGAGTTTTGCATGCCCTAGTATGCACGTCAACGCGTCAAACTCCGCATCGCAGTTGCTAACTGAATTCGAATTCGTATGCTGCTCCATCGGATTTATTCACAATGCCGTCTTGCGCTGTAATTACGTGTGGTAGAGCTAGAATGGATTTTAATTTTTTTTAAAGCAGGAATTTCCTATCTCCGGTATAGTCTAAATTGTTGATAATTTTGTGATTTCACCGTGTTTAAATTATAAGCTCTTGACAAGCCGTTGACAATAATAGTGGTTACCATAATTTTATCGATATCGATAATTTTTTATTTTTCTTACAACATTTCCTACAATACCTACTTTAGGAGTATTTTTTGAAGATTAAACTTTATTGTGTTATTATTCATTTGTCTTATTATGTAGATGTAGACAACAACATTATCACACTATTATTATAAATAAGAAAGTCTGCGTATTAATATGTTTGTTTTCACTGAATTCTGTAATAAGTGAATGGATTAAAATAAAATTTGGTATGGAGGTAGGTTATATTCTGGATTGACTCATAGTTTTTACCCTGAAAAAATAGCAGTTCCTATAGGATAGCGGGTGAAACCACGGGGCGCTGCAAGTCGTCAGTAAATCTATGAATTATTAGACAGACAATAAATATTGTTTTGGACCCGGGTATGTCCTAAAACTGCGACCAGAACCACCGGAGGATGGGCAGCAGCGTCCTAATAGTACACGGTGAACGTACTGCGATCCCCAAGCCGCCTGCCAAGCGTGGGGATTATGGCAACACCCCTCTCTATGAGGGAGGCCTTGTCCAACAGTGGACGTTAATTGGCTGATGATGAGATGTGAAATATTGTTTTTGTCTTTTTGGTCTAACAGTCCTTATCAAAATGAATTCAACGAGTCCAAACACGACGGAGTAATAAGTAAAAGTATGTAGTAGAGAGGTTACTATGGCCTACTTTTCTGGCTCCATCATCAGGCCAGTTAAGTACCACCATATTATTTTACAAACATCAAATTTACTTAGTGCAACTGAAACGTGCTTAGAAAAATGGATTACAAATTTTGAATCGGGAAGCTGACAGACATACCAACGATGCAAGTTAAATAAGAGTTTGTAATTTTTTTTAAACGACTAGGGCAAGTTTTACCATAAAATATTTTATAAGGTATACAATAACAGGTTATCGATAAAATCAAAACTGCACACAAAACTGTCCCATCACTAGCTGTGATACCACATTCTAAATTTTATAATATCATTTTATTTTCAATGGCTTCGCATGGATATTGCATTTAACCTTATCAAATAATATTTATTTTTCTACCTATTTAAAGTCACATAAAACGAGCTTTAAACATAGCCTAAATCGATATCATGGTCAAAGCATGACCTATTAAGGTCATGGAAACTTATCTAGCTAAGTTTGTGCGGAGTTTTGGGGCAAAACCGAAAATATTTTTTTTTTACTTCCTATTGTTTGCCCACACTCGTGCAAACCTACGAACTTACCTTAATAGTATTTAAAGGATAATAATTCACTAGTATAACACAATTACATGCGTTAATACACAACTTTTGTTAATTAAAATAAACAAAATTGTTGAAAAACTCTTTAACTCAAATTTTTTACCAACCACTTTTCGTGCAGTTTAAGGTAGAACTGTTTTAATAATGAGGTACGTTAATTTACGATACGGTCTATATTTCTCTACTAGTATTATAAACCGCACAATAATCGTGCAGTTTTTTTGCACTAGCAACATTTACCAAAATAATTGCACAAAATTCAAGGGGAACTGAACCGTATTGCACCACGAGAAGGTCAATTTTAAACTTTATTAAAATGGTGTTCATAACCTTTTGAAATAATACTAATCTTGACGAATTACTGCAGTCCTTCCTACGTATTTATATTTTGACGTATCGTTTGCATGTGTTCAACTGGCTACAACGGAATTCTTACAAAAATGCCTTGACAGCCCTTCTGTCCCTTCTTCCCATTCACTTCAGTGATCTACGTAGCATGTAAGCGCGCGTTGATGTCTTCTACACGTGTGTAGACGTCTACGGACACGTATGTAGCGCAGCTACGAAATCGCTACGCAACTGAAAAAAAACTTCTTCGAATAAATTATTATAAGAGTTACGGGAAATAATTTGACATTAGTAAAAGTTCAGGGCAGCCCATAAACCCTCATGAATAATTCATAACAAATCTCGAACAAATCTTGCGTACAATTTACGCTCGATACTCAATTAAAACGCAAAACATCCTCAACAAAAAGCTCCAACTATAGAAAAAAACGTTTTCAAGCCCCCCTATTCCCTCGTGAGTTCGTTACACATCAACGGCGTACACCAATCAAGCTTTCATTAGTCGGGAGCGCAACAATCAATATTCATATCCCATGCGAAATCTTCATAACGCCGCGCCGACTGTAGACGGAGGAAAAAACAGAAAAAAAGCCTGATAGATGATCTCTAGACTCCGCTCGCATTCGCAACGAAATTAAAAAGAACAAGCCATATCACTTAGCGCACACAGAAGCGCGGTTTTTATTAAAAAATTCTACATATCTCGCGCGTCTTCGCCGCTTTATCTTAACCCCCACCCTACAACAGAGACAGACAATAAAAAATATCGGGAAAGAGAGGGACGGACACGAATACGAAAATTATAATTGCCAACTGTACGTAAATTAACACCGTGGATTGTTCGTATCCTTTCCCGTGGGTGTGGGTCGGTGTGGGTGTGACCGGGACGGGCTCTGTTTGTGTGTGCGTCGCGGATTGAATGATTTACATGCATGTTGCTCACAAACACAATAATGGACAGCGCGGAAAATCGAAGGAAGCGATGAGAGCCGATCGCTTTTCCGATTCTGCTTTATGCGCTGCGCTGCATCAGGACTGCAAGCTTTCTGCATAATCTCCGAGAGAAAACAATCCGCTCCCACGGATCATCGGATGAATATGAATACTGAATACATTACACTCTAATATAAGACGACTTTAACGTAAATATACGAAGACTTATTTTTTCAATTTGAAAAATCTTTACTATCGGTATCAATCTATAAGTATCTAATTAATAAAAATCTTTTTCATCACTAGCGCTCCGTAAGTGGGTCATTGATGACTCAAAATACGGGCAGTAAATATCACTCCCTAGGGGGGCAAAGTAATTTAAAAATCGAACTAGTACCATCCCAAACATACCATTAAGTTCCCTTTTTCCTTTCTTCGACCACATAGGTGCGTACCAGGTTATTCACTATGTACTCTGTCGTGTGAACCTGGCGCTTTGCAATTATTATTTTTGGCGGGAATTAAGAATGTAACAGATTTTTCTAAGAATTTTGTCTTACCATGTATGGTAATGAGTAGTGATGAAAAATAGATTGAGACACTCGCGAGTGAGTGCCAAAACATGTCGGATGTAAAAGATAACCTAAGTCTCCGGTGTAACATTCTACTATTATTCATTCATTCATTTATTCACTCACAGACAAAGCAGAGCCTAAACCGCTGGTTCTAGAAGCACACAATATTGCCCAAGTGATCCTTATATACTAGGTATAGTAGGTGAGCACTAAGAAAGGATTTTTTAAATCTAATGGCGAGGCCAAAGGCTGAGCGTATAAAGTTGCGGACACAGCTAATCTATATATTATATCAAGCTATATAGAAATTAGTAGACAAAACAACAATTTATCTAGATTAAAATATAACGTGTTAAAGGTTTGGACCGCCCTTTTAAACTCAAATCAAAACGTAGTTTTAGTAAACGGCAAAATTTACATTTACATACGAGCCAGTTTACATTCCAAGCTAAGCTGCCATTGAGCTGATAGTACTGTGGTCAAACGCATGGCATGTAATTTTTCTGACGGAGTTCAATAAGAGATAATTCGCGATTACTTACTACTTTGCTAATATAAGACTGCAGTTCATATTGATTTGATATCAGATGAGCTCCACAGAAGGAGTCCAGGATTAAAGGATTATTGAAATGTGCCCGCAGGTGGCTCAGATTAAATCTGCCTTACATATTGATAGTTCCTGAAAGCTTTATTTTTGGAGTCTTGAGAAAGTTAAATTATCATACTCGTTTTAGACGTCAAAGTTTTTTTAAAGGCATACTAGCCTGCCAGAGATAGCGATGCAACGCTTATGTGCTATATATGCTTGTCAATTTTTTTAATATACCTATCTTGTGTATCATGTGACTCCAGGGTGGTGTTTTGCCAACCTTTGTATATTGTTATAAGTGTATTATTGTTGTTATTGTTATATATATTCTGAAAAATGACCACTGCCTACGTCTTTGTGTGGGGCTTGGAGTTGAAAAAATCTCAGAATTCACTCTCCTCGGTACGTAAAAAATACGATAGTGTAGCGATACTACCCACCCCTTTATTTAATGACACGAGGTGTTTTGTTTTAAGTAAGGCCACAATTTACCTGTGGCTTTATTTCAAAACGTAAGTTATATTTCAATATGCTTAAAATTGCTGTCTAGTTATCTACGCGTGATAATTTTTCAAAGTATTGGCAACAAAATAGTAAAGTAGTTTGTAGATAGATAGATAGATAAATCTTTATTGTTTACACCAACATTTGAATAGGTACATATAATAAAAACATCTTAAAACTAGTGAAACAATTGGCGGCCTTATCGCTATAAGAGATCTCTTCCAGGCGACCTAAATGATGAAGATGTACATAGGAGGATGAGGAGTGTTTGATTCCAGCAAAAGGCGTAAATTAAAATGTCGTGAATAAAGTCGCAGGACGTAGAACTCTTAGAATTAACTATAATTTTAAAAGATCTTAATAACCTCCGTAATAAAGTTTTATAATTAAACACCAATGTTGAAAAATATTATACCGCACAAAGTAATATAAATGATAACAGCTAAACGTAGTTGCGACCAGACCGATTTATTCTCCTAAATACCAAAACCTAACTAAACTTTTTTCTTCAAAAAGCCAAAGTACAAGCCGATGTAAATACGTAAAGATAAATCTACCCGGGCGGTACAGTCGCACGCACAAAACAATGGCGCGCGACGGTTGACCTCGCCTCCCCATGTCTTGCCTCCCGCCGGTAGGACCGCGTGCAATTAATATGCCGAGGCGGCCGCGTCTACTGCGCTCCGACCGTTTTGATACTTCGAAGGATGTGCCCTATGTTCTGATTAGATATTTTTATAAACTCACAAACGATTTCACCTGCGTATATTCCCTCAGGAACTGTATTTTTTTTTAAATTATCCTGTTTTACTCTCCGACTTCTTAACCTTGTTTTAACAAAAAAATATTGTCGATCCACATATTTGTTGTAGCATGAAAGAAGGACAAACAAACAAAGCAACAAACCGTGTCACATTATATTATTAACTAGCTGCGCCCTGCAGTTTCACAAGGGGTTTACTCCTTATAACTATCTGCCAATGACAATCCCTTCAACCATTGAAATCAACAACTATTTTGGAGTCCATAGGGAACATACATAAATATATACAAACATCGCCTTTTGTATACATAGATAAGATTTAAAAAGTGATAAAAAACAAGTAGGCTGCCCAATTGTAATTGTTAACCGTTGCGTGCCTTTATGATTTGAGGGCTGAAAATTAGTTTATCACTAGCTGCGCCCCACGGTTTCACCCACGTGGTGATGACAATCGGCGATGATGATGATGATGATGAAAAGTAGCCTATATGTTAATCCAGGACATAAACAATATATATTCCGAATTTCATCCAAATCCATCCAGCCGTTTCTGCGTGATTGAGTAACAAACATCCATCCAAACTTTCACACATATGATACTAGCTGCGCCCCGCGGTTTCACCCGCGTGGTGATGAAAATTGGTGATGATGATGATGAAAAGTAGCCGATATGTTAATCCAGGACATAAGCATTGTATATTCCAAATTTCATTCAAATCCATCCAGCCGTTTCTGCGTCATTGAGTAACAAACATCCATCCATCCATCCATCCATCCATACATCCATCCATCCAACCATCCAAACTTTCACATATATGATATTAGTGTGCATCCATTCATCCATCCATCCACCCAAACTTTCACATATATGATATTAGTGTGATTAAACATCTGTTATTATATTTGACGTATTGTGTATTCGTACAAAATGCCATTTGTGATCACATAGGGCCTTACTTAAAAACGTTACTCAAGTTGATCTATTTTTTTAAAATGCTCTCTCGTCTTCCCGCTTACGGCAATCGTCACACGCGAAAACGAGACGGAGCATATTTAAGCGTATTCAACTTGAGTAACGTTTTTAGGTAAGGCCCACAGTGTTTTGTGAACATTACCACCTGTTTTAAAATTTTCTTCTAATCAGTTTATGACTGAATTTCATGCTATACATTAAATAAGCATGTAACATGTAAGCTATGGGTCTAAAATAATATGACATGACTTTACATAGGTTTAATAAAAAGTTTTACAAACTAAATTTTAAAAGAAATTAAAAGTTTCCTTTACGCAATTGACTGATATTCTGTACGAAATATTATTTTTATTTCTTATAGTTTTAAAATTATATATCATCAATGAGTCTAAGAAAGTATTTATAACTTTCGTTAACAACGAAAAATGCTAAATAAAATTATTTAATTAACAAAAATATCCAATTACAACGATCAAACTACATCGGTTGACACATAACCCGTCCAAGTTTTCTTTTGCGAAAGAAGAGAGAGAATTTTTGATCAATAATTGTCACTGGGCGGCCCCCTTCCCCCTCGCGGGGGGAATGGGAGGTAGGGGGTAGGGAAGGTGAAGGGAGGGGGTAATTACCAGTGCGTTTTGTTACCAAGATGATAGGCGCGAAAAATGGCTCGCGCGTGCCTTTACGTGTCGACTCTAGTTTTGAATATTCAGAGTCGGGCTCTTGCTCTGATGAAATATTGAAAGGAACGAGTAATTTATTCTCCAAGGAGAGATTTCGAACGGTCGCCGTTCGGATATTGAAATTAGGCGATGCTTTGAGAAAGGCGTTTGTTTGACGCCGCCCTATATCCCGCCTTTGTACGGATTCTCACTCTGATTTGAATTCTGTAAATATCGCCCTTTTTCAACACCTACGCTAGGTCTGGTATGCTTGCTTATTGATTTTATACGTGACATTTCCAAATGATATGTATATACCTAATTAAATTGGTACATACTTATCATTTGTACAACATACCTACTCAATACTTTTAATGAAAAAATACTTTTGAGGAAAACAATATTTACAAACGCGTCTGGTCGAAGTATCTCGTGACCAAAATGTTAGCTTCTACCTTGCCCAAGGTAATGCAATGTGGTAATTCGGATAGCATGGTCAAAGTAGGCGCCAGGATTCCGGTTACCAGACGCCTCGACCAAAAGTTTGAGCTCTATACATATTGTTTATTAGGTGAGTTTCGTTCCCAGCAGAGTTTCAAGGAAAGCCTTCTAAGTAAATACATATTACTTCCTAATGCAAATTTGCCCATTGACTCTGCATACTCAGAGACAATTACAAAAACATGTCTAATGAACGTTTTGGAAGTAAGTAAGAATGTGGAGTACGTACAAACAAGCTATTGCACTTAGTGAGTGAGCAGATATGCAAATTTTGGCTTCATACGCATACTGTGCGCCGTATGCAGAGATGGAACATGGACATCTATGGAGCGGCTGTTGAATACGCTAGAAATTGCTGTATCTTTACGTTTATTTCGGCAAAACTTACATGTGTAATAAAAAGTTTCAAAGTTTCATGAACTTTTTTTTTAAATAACATGTTTTGAAAACTTTCAAAGATCTAAAAATCATTATTTTACTATTAGTATATAAGGTATCATTTGGTCGCATATAAAAACCTAGTTTTCCAATGAAAAATCACTTGGGTTTGACATATTTTGTATACTTACATATTATATTTACGTGTATCTGTATATGAGCCGAAAATTTCTGAAAACCCCCTACTTTACGCGACTCCCCACGAAGGGTAATTTTTTGGATGTTTGTATGTATAAGATTGACTAAGAATTGTCATATAACAAATATTTTATTCCTGGCAGCAATTGTAACTGTATAAAATGTACCGTTTGCAACCTCTTTAAATTTAACATTAAAATCAATCTATTTTTTCCACACATGACAGAATATGAAAATATTTAAAAAAAGTCCCAAATCCCAATTCAGCCCAAAAGCTTGACATATTTTAAAGTGCGCGGTGCGTTAGGTTTTTGGTTACGTCCAAAATGTCACAGACAAAATTTTAGAGTAGTTTTTTGTCAATCTAAACATGTTCATATTTAATGTCAAATAATATTACACACTAAAAGATTGTATTAACATTTAAGGTGTATATAACTCTTTTTTTGTTTTAAATACGTATAACTTTGAATTCTATAAATAGATTAATAAATAAAATATAATATAAAATTTTCTTTAAAAAAACGACTAAAATGAAATGTGTGTTGACACAAGGTAGCTAAACAACTTAACCACGTAGTTAAGATAAGAGCCCAGCATTGCTTAGCCCCCGTCTTCTAGCTTATTGCTCATCCTTTAATTATAAATGCACTAGCTTTTGCCCGCAGCTTTGTATACGCTTAGACTTATATTGAAATCTTAGAATCAACCCTTAAATATAGAATATAAAACTTGTATGTATAAAACAGGTTTATATTATTACTAATCACTTTTACAGAAATTAAAATAAATTAAATTAACAATTATAAAGTACGTTTTACTCGTTAAAACGTTAAACGTTAAACGTTGAAATCAAAAGTGAAATCAGGCGCTGGCCTAGCACCATCCCTCTTGACTTCTACCAACCACCTCCTCCAAGTCATCTTTATGATCATGAGTAAACGGTCCTTGATTGGTCGATGGTGCTACGCTAGCACTCTTATGTCACTTACATACATCATTTAGTGTAATAATCTAGACTAAGTTAAATGCATTATTTAAGTAAATATTTGTAATATGTAGGTAAGTCTTACTGAATAAAGAATTTAAAGGTTATGTAAAATTTTATTCAAATTAAGTGCTAAAGTCAAATCAATACAAATTATACAAATTGACTATTATGCATGTATGTATAGATAACGCAAAAAGCAACAACCGTATGAACTTTCAACCTCTTTTGACCTTAATCTCTGTAGCAAAATCCTTTCTCGTTCAAAAGTTTTGCTTCGTATATTTAAAAAAACAAAAAGTTTTTGAACCAGTAAGTATTTTGCTAATTATTATGTTCTATTGAATTCGACTCCATGAATTTCCCAGTCCCTCAGGACAGCGACGTAAGAAGAGAGGGTGGTTAATGAATAAAAAAATCCCGTTTTTTTCTCCACAGCTCAGTGATTAGTTACCCTTATAATGAGCGACGGTGGTGTGCGTGTGTGGGGTAGGGGGATGCTTAAGTTTTTTTACATGACAGTTGATAAGGGAGAGATTAGGGGCTTTCCTTTATCGATCCGGTCGTGTAAGGAAATTAAAGTTTGGTGGTTTAGTGCCGACTGTTTTTAGTGGGGGTAAAGATAAATTTATGGAACATTTTTATTTTATCATATGAAAATAATGAAATAAAAAATCCTGGATAAGTGTTATAGACAGTAAAAAGAATATGACGGTTGACCGCTCAGTCCGGATTTTGTTGTTTATAACATTTAAATAGTAAATCATAAAGAGTGGACTTCGGTACAAAATAATTTCTAAGTAAAGTCGAATCTGATAAATCTGTCGTTTGTCTGTTTAGACAAAATCCTAACTTTAGCTACTATTTATAAGTTTAATGTCAAATTTTGTAGTTATTGTATTTAAAATATGAACATATTTAGATTTATAGATATCTCTTTATTTTTCTTACCAGAAATGACGTACATAAGACAAAAACAACTCTAAACTAGTGATACAATTGGCAGCCTTATTGCTACGTATAAGCGATCTCTTCCAGGCAATATTTGACATTGGCATAAAAGACGTACGATGCCAAAATTGTCTAAAGAAAAAAAACACTTGCTTTGACATTTTGTAACCTTGATTATCTTTTTGCGGCCGTTTTAGTGCGTTTTTCTACTTTCTGTGCTTGGGGGCGTGGGTTCGATTCCCATCAAGGACAAACATTTGTGTGATGAACATTTGTGTTTGTTCTATGTCTGGGTGTTAATATCTATTTAAGTATGTATTTAAAAATATATATGTATGTATATCAGTCTCTGGCTGCCATATTACAAGCTTTGCTTAGTTTGGGGTCAGATGAAAATGTGTGCAATAATGTCCCAGATATTTATTTATTTATTTATTATTTATTAGTTTTTGACTTCGTTATTGCAATGTTGATATATACGTGGGTGATCTTATTTTAGCCGTCTCACAAGTTATATACCAAATTTTTTCCGTAAAATAACCTTGTTATAAAATTTTGCCAAATGAAATAAGCCAATTTTCCCTACACCGTGTAAATGTACCGCAAACGGCGTGTTACGCTAAGCCCCCAACAGAATCGGCTAAATATCACACACATATAATACGTACCAACTGTATTGCCTCAAGAAACGAGGCTTTCTTACTTTTGCCTCCCTTTTCGTGTCACTTGACCAGTTTAACTTGATCCCTACGAATTCTTACGGCTTCTCCTATTTGGTCATATCTTCGTAGTTTCAGAGAGGGTGGGTAGTTTGACGTTTCTCGGTTCTAAATTCAAGTGGGGATGTAAGAGTGACTCAAGTTAAATTAAGAATGTGGAGTTCGTACCGTATTTTTTTTACTTTTTTCACTCACTTTGTTTGTTGACGGAGACTTTTTTGACATTGTGGACTTTGTGTGCGCCCTCGTGAGTTTTCTTTTTTAATTCTTGAGGCGTCCGTGTGTAGGCACCTTTATTACACCTCTACGCGTGTATGGGTGCTTTAGATTTTTCTGGGATATTAAGGGATTTTAAGAGAGGTGTGTTTTTAAGATTAGGGTGTCTTTGATCTTGAAAATGAAGGTTCTTGATACGTTTTGTTTGTTTTGTTGGAATTGAAATACCCCACAATTGTAAGTAAACGTATATGTATATTCACATTTCTATATTTAACACGCTTTTATTAGCTTGGTATGTACCTATGTAACAGAATCTTTAAACGTGATTTTGAAACTTTGCACACTTATCAAGGACCGATGACAATCATCATCATTTCAGCCGTAGGACGTCCACTGCTGGACATACGCCTCCCCCATCGATTTCCAAAAGGACCGGTTGGAAGTGGCCTGCATCCAGCGTTTCCTGGGGTCTCTTTTAGGTCGTCTGTCCATCTTGTGGGTGGACGTCCTACGCTGCGCTTTCCGATCCGTGGTCTCCATTCGAGAACCTTCGGCCCCATCGGCCATCTGTTCTGCGTTCGATGACAATGCAATAATTTAAATAGTTTGTCCCATTATCCTTATCAGGATCATCAGGATCAGCGATATTAAAGCGTGTTTATTCGTTTTTTATTGCGAGAATTATTGTAATAAGAAAACAAATTAGCAATACATACCTATTTCCCTAGTTTAAATAGCCAAAACTAATTAATAATAATTAAATGATCAATAAAATAAGTCACATAAGATGTCTATCTAATGTTTTTAAATTAAATGGTGTAGAACGATACAATAATATCTAGTTGACTAGTGTTTAAAAACCAAATTTTAGCAAACCCACGCTTATCAGAGCTCGAAAAAACGATCACGTTTTTAAACCAATCATGCGTTTGTCAACCGGCGTTTTTTTAACCAAATTAACAGTTCCACTGTGGCCGGTGGTCGTGTAAAAGCGATTTTTATAGTGTCATTAACCTCGTTACGGTTATTTCTAGGAAAACATAGATTGCTACAGACCAAAGCAAAAAGCGGGCAATTAATTAAAAAAAAGTACCGCTGAAAGCGTACCGATCACTGTAAATTTATTTGTTGCTCTACTGATATGGACGTTATTCTTAGGTGGTTAGGATTGAAGTCATTATTTCTTTTTAAAATGTGTATTGCACGTAAAATTAGGCGACGCGGTTAAATAAAGAAGATTAGTTTTTGATTGGTAACGTGCGTGAATTACTACTTAGGAACTCTAGATTGGCTACGGTTTAGTTTCAGGTCTACAGTTTACCTACGGTTCATGTGCTTCGTAGTGAAGTGTGACCACTGAAAGAATGTATCTGACAGCTGTTGCTATAATAAATTGTAGATAAAAAGCTGAAAGAAAGAAGGTAACTTCTGATCACTTTTACTAGATTTTTGAACGTCAGATTGTTGCTGGTGAAATTTGTAAAGAAAGTGCTTTCATTCCACATCTGTGTTTCATTCAGATTATTTTACAATGTCATTGCAGCTGTCAGATGTATTCTCTCAGCAGCCAGACTGTTACTGACTTTTTGTCCTTTTCTTTTTGAAATGATTTTGGCGTCGCACGTCTTGTGTATTTACCAATGATAGCAAAATATAAATATTTATAAGTTTTGGTAAATATTACCAAACAAGCCATAGTTACAATAAAAGTCAAGGAAAATAAGTCGCTGTCAAGTCTATCGGCCGTACTCATCAACGTTACTTAAGTTAAGCAATACTTAAAATTGCTGTGTTAACTTCTCGCTGACGGAAATTGGCAGACATGAATACGAGACAGAGCAATTTTAAGTATTGCTCAACTTAAGTAACGTTTATGAGTACGACCGTAAGTCATATGAAATTTATGTTTAGTTAAAATACGTTTTATCAAGCTTGACTTATCCCACAATTTTCAATCAGCAATTCCGACTTGAGGTAGAGGATTTTTTTGATTCTGTAGAGGATTTTGGCGACACTTGTTTTGTGCATTTATTATATCAATATTTTCAAGTTTCTGTATATATCGTCAAGCATGTAATAATTAAATTCAAGTAAAGTAAGTCTCGGTCAATATCTGGATTTTATAAATACCAAACTTGTTCATTCTCAAGAAATTTTTATTTCAAATTAAAAAGTATATTTGACTATTCTGGAACCTTATCAAATCGTAATGAAGAGCATCTTTTTTATACTGTCCCACTGTTGGGCAAAGGTCTCCCCCATTTCCTTCCATAAATCTCGGTCCTCAACCACCTCATCGCAACCTCTCCGGAATGAGTCAAGATCGTCACGCCAGTATTTCCTACGCCTTCCTTGAAGAGTTCCATCTAACATTTTGTAACAAATTTTTGTCCCTTAAACACTAGAAACAAAACAAAAAAAACGACCGAAGTGTACATTCAACTACAAGAACTGCATTTCATTTCAGAACTGTACACTTTTTACATTTCACCCCTCCAACACCCATAAAGCTGTATAAAATGTGAAAAGTAACAAAAGGTTGGTGTAGTTGGCCCAACGCCCTCTGCGTTCACCAACTAGTCCGGTCAAGCTGTAGAGGCCGCAAGGCCAACAGCAATAAGTCACATTAGAAAAAAAAAAAAAAAGGTTGGTGTATGTGCAATCTTCGCGCCTCGGACGTGGCCGTGCATTGTGGAAATGTAAAAATTTGCTCGAATACCTAGCGAAACGGAAACATGGTCCGCGTAGCTATTTCATGCACCCTTACTACTATATTTATTTACTATATTTATATTTATTACTATATTTTTCAGCCGTGGTTTGCAGTTGTTTGTAAGAAATCTTGAAAGCAAAGTGGTGCAAATATTTGAGCCAGGTTTTAGTTGGAGGTGTTAGATGCGTTACAATTGCGGATTGTTAACCAAGAGATGAAAGTAATCTATTTAAAAAGGCGTGGGTGCTTACATTTCGATTGTGATGGTTTCTGCCATATTAAATACTTGGCTTTTCATTTCAAATGTGCATGGGTTAATCTAAGCATTAATTGCTTTACTTGGCACTCGCAAAATACATTAATCGTGTAGAGCAAAAAAAAAGAAGATTCGAGGATTCATCTTTGATTCGAGGTTCATTTTTCTCTATTCAAATTACTTTTAAATCTTGAAATCTCTAATGAAAAGTGGCAGTTTCAGTTTTGAACAACTTTTCGAACTTAACAAATGTTGTGTATTTCCTTAAGCCTATCAGATATAGGGTATATACACATCATACGTCAATCGCGTTGGATTTAAATTTATGTATATCATTAATTTACACGTAGTCGCGCGTAATCTATTTTTTGTAATCCGATGGAACCGGGCTACCAAGATACAGGCCTCGCCTAGTTTGGGGCCCATTGGTATTTCACTTGTATTAATATAATCTTCATTACACAGACATACTCGACAAACACAGATAACCACTATACTTGTGTATATACTCGTATACCGTATACCCGCCCTATGATTATGTACGCTGAAATATTATTTTATTTTTATACAATTTTTCGATAGAATTCGTGTCACTGATTCTAGATGTTGATGTAAAATTAATCTTAAGGTGAAACGTTTCACGTTTGGCGGGAAAATCAAATTTCAAACAGTTTTTTTGTTCTTGTAGCTAGGCCGGCTAATTATTGTAAACGATCATGATGTTTGCGAAAATTGATTATTATTCTTTACAAACTCGCGTAAAGTTATTTACCTATCTCCAATGCACATTATTACATACAATTGTCAATAAACAAATTTTTGCTGTTTCAAACGGTTTATTGCCAAATGTAAGTAATATGGTGAGTAACTGATTAATAGATGGACATGATAATGTAAAGAATGACCAAAATTTTTCGCAAACACTGCCATTTCACAATAATTACCTGGCCTAGCTACAAGGACAAACAAACTTTTGAAATTTGAATTTCCAGTGAAACATGAAACGTATCAACTTAAATGACTATACAGAGTGTGTTACTTACGAGTAAACTTAGTAGGGGTTTGTGAATTACCGAAATGCGCCGTAAAAGTTTTTTGTCCAGATTTAGGATATTATCCGACTACATATTATATGAGGAAGGATTTTGTACGTAAGACTTTTACTTTGGTATTTGCCTTCTGCAGGATCATACAGGATATGTAGGCATATATAAGCGATTTTATGAGTTTTGCTTTTATCTTTCACTCAGTTTCACGGTACGGCAAGAGCCGTCAACTACTGCAGACCATTTATAAAACAAAAGTTGGATCTCCAGAGGAAAAGTCGTGGTTGTGCAATATCCAAGACAGCCCCGTTAGCTTAGTTGGTAGTGATCCTGCCTTCTGTGCTTGGGGGCGTGGGTTCGATTCAAACCTAGGACAAACATTTGTGTGATGAACATTTGTGTTTGTTCTATGTCTGGGTGTTAATATCTACCTATTTAAGTATGTATTTAAAAATATATATGTATGTATATCAGTCTCTGGCTGCCATATTACAAGCTCTGCTTAGTTTGGGGTCAGATGACCATGTGTGCAATAATGTCCCAGATATTTATTTATTATTATTATTTACTTGACCAACATAGCCAACAAGCACCATAGCTTAGAAACGAGAGAAGTTTGCCGAGCTGATGGACAACCAGTAGTGGAGAACCTTTCTAGTATTAGAGAGGTATCCGAAGAAGAAGACACAGCAACAAAGCAACGGATCAATGTGATATTTAACCGACTTCCAAAAAGCAGGAGGTTATCAATTCGACTGCATTTTTTAAAAGTTTGTTACCTCAGAACTTTTGACTAGGTGAATCGATTTTGATGATTATTTTTTTCATTTGAAAGCTGATGCTTCCCATTTGGTTCCATTTCAATTTGGTCCAGTTCTAATGAAGTCGGGTTTTTATATTGATAATTATATATGTATGAGCAGGCATAGTTGGGAGTGCCTGTAGGAAAGTCCATGTGGCTGAAACCACGAGGCGTAGCTAGTTTCTAACATGACAGCCTGTACCTAAGTTGGAAATGAAGCGTTTAATTTGCACACAACTTCAGAATACCAAAACGTTAAAAGTATATTATTTTTTTGTGTGTTTGTACATACTATAGTTTCACATAGGTAATCAAGGACATGTCCCCAACTGAAAATCTGTTAAAAATAAGTATTCGATAAGGACGTATTCACGTAGAAAGCAGATTACCAGTGCCGCTTATCGGAACTGGTCCGCGCAGGTCACACGCAGGTAGTCGGCGTAGGCAGTCTCTATACTTTGTTCTACCAGCGCTGATAGGAGCAGGTTGAAACATGTCGGCGACGTTCGACATTTATCGGTGCTGGTTCGGCACAAAGTAAAGCTTGGGGTCGTCGAAGATTGTGACAGCTCTACGGTTTAATGCGTCAAGGGGCTCTAGTCGATACTTGGGTGCACTGTTACAAATATAGGAGCAGTAATCCTGGATAAAAACATAGGCACTTTCATCCCGAAAAATAAACCTATGATATAAAGGGTGATACCATGGATGTTGTTAGTATTTAATAGGTACCTTTTCCAATCGGTCCATCCCTCACTATATGCGTGTGCCATCCACTATAGATAATCTATTTATGTCTATAGATAAACTGAATTTTTTCCATAGAAAGCCGCAAGCAGGTGCGTGGAGTGGAGCGTGATTCCTCAATCACATCGGAAGGCAGGAAATTTGCGGTCCGACACCGATTGTCTGCCTCTGGTCAGTTGTCTGTGGATATTTTATTGATATGAAGTTTTTTTTGTTATTTGTGTCGTAATAATAACTTAATCAAAATTGTCGCTGGTACTCTGAAAATTATTCGTTTTCTTATTAATTAACCGAAGAAGGGAGTTTTGCAATTTAATTCGTATTAATTTTGACAAACAGGTGGTTTCACAGACAATAAACAATTATGTTCATCGATCGAGACGATCTCTCGACCGGTTTCGGAAGTAAGTATCAGGGCTTCTTATTTTTTTTATATTTTTTTTTATTAGGAAGCATTTAAGCTTTATTGTAATACCATATGTGTATTGGTATTTATTACAGATATGATAATACTTTGGTTCCAAGGCCTATGCCCTATTTTTTAAATCTATCTTCTATATAAATAAATATGAATCACCGAAATGTATGTACGCTATGAGCTACCTTCCGCGGTGTTTCCGAGAAGCTACAACATGGGGTTCTTCAAAAGACGAGTTAATAGAGTCTTAAAGGGTCGGCAACGTATTTGTGATGCCTCTGGTGTTACAAGTATCCATAGGCGACGGTGACTGCTCACCATCAGGCGGCCCGTCTGCTTGTTTGCCACCTATGGCATAATAATAAAAAAACGCGCATATTTTCCGAACATAGACCAAATTGAACAAGGTTTGTATAAAAGAAATTAATTAATAAAAAACAGTTTTTTTTGGACTACACTACGTGAGCGAAGCCGCGGGCAACAGCTAGTTACCTCATTAAAAATGAATCGGCCCATCAACAAAAACCAAATTTAAATTTGTTCAAAAATAAGTTTATTTTTATTTCATGCTAGACAGAGAGCGCTTTTTAGCACATTATGACGTCAAACTGTGCGCGCACCATACAAATGCTAAACTAACACACGCTTTACGGGAGAGGGACAGACCATCCGCGGTCTTCTAACCAATTTTAGTAAAATATGAGGCCATATGTTTATTCAAGTTGGCGCCAAAACTCCCGATCATACTTACCAAGTAAGCAAGTCAAAGAACTGAGCAGCTGCGGCCGACTACGTGTGAAACTGCATCATTTTGTGGACGATCTAACCATATTGTGACCGCAAATCATGTTCTGACATCAATATCGGTTCGTAATGTTAATACAATAAATATGTTTGTATTTGTAACTGGCTTCAAAAAGGAGGTGGTTCTCAATTTGGTTGTATGTTTTAAAAAAAATGTTTGTTTCCTCTGAACTCGGTCATTTATAAACCAATTTGTATTTTTTTTATTATATACTTTCATATTGGCCCCATAGAAATGTCATCAAAATAGATTTAGTACTTTGGTTTTTAAATCAAAATGAAAAAAAAATTGTCATCCAAGTAAACGAAATTGATATAAAAAAATTTTGAAGTCTGTTTTTTAATTTGATACCTAATTATTTTATTGTATTTTTTATGAAATTACGAGAAAAAAACCTTCGACATTGGCCTACCTTGTTACCGGACATACCGGTTTCCTCACGATGTTTTCCTTCACAATTTTTTAAAGCGATGGCATCGAAACGAAACTGCACATAATTTATTTAGGTACTAAATAAGTAATTGGTACAGGGTCGAGGATCAAACCGGGCGCCGTCAGATTGTAAAGCACACATGTTGTACTCGACTACCATCGCTCACTCTATTTTGTTTGCTTTTATTCAATTACATATGATATTATTTATTTGAACTTTATACCTCGTAGTTGTATTATCCAAATTCATCAAACGGTGGAACGGTGGATTCGGTGGAACGGACCACAAGGATGTAAAGCTAAAAAACTTCCTTGTAGTCCCGCTAAGAAATAGAACCACTTAGAATTGGATTTCTGGCTAAGCCAGAATTGTTCCTTCTGAATTCGCCTACGTGGAATCTAAACTACCAAATCCATAACTTTGACGAATAAATTAGGAGCTGTTCCCCTCTGTAGCTCTCTCGCGCACACATTTTTACATTATTGAAGATACACTATAATCACTGAGTGTAAAATTCCAATAAGTGACAAAACCACGGTCAAAAGCTAGTATTCTATATATTTTCTTATAATGTATCTTTTAGGTTTGTTTAATATGAAAACAAAAGCATACAATACTTACATTACAATAAAGAGCTTTTGAAAGCTTTTCAGCTCTTTTCGAAAAATCACACAAAGCTTTTGAAGCCACAAAGTTCGTATAGTATTGTCCAAAGTTTAAATTTTGTGTATTATGGAGAAATTAAACGGCGAAATCCAAAAAGTGTTCACAAAACACCAATGGTTTTTCATACAAAAAGTTAAAAGGAAAACGTTACTATGGCTGAAACTTTCTGTATAATCCCTATCCCTACGTAATTATAAAAAATGAGTAAATCAAATACTGTCTTACACGAATTTTTACTCAGTAGAAGTAATAAGTAATATTTTGATATTGGTCCTACGCGCAAAATAATGCCGTTTGCGAGATTCAGGTAATTAATTGACCTATAATAGAAGCACTTTTGAAACTACAGAACTAAACTTGCTAAAGATATCCCTTTTCCGTATGAATGTAACTCTTATCTTTATTTTTGTTAACCAAAACCTCTGAAAACCAAACATTGACCCAAATTCAAAAACAATGCAAAGCGCGTTCAAAATCAACTTCAATGAAAAATCCGTGCGTGTTCGACGTCGCTAAGAGTTTCCATAGATGCTATCGGACCGCCTCGTTATTAATTACATCCAAAAGGCAAGGGGTACGTTCAAAACGGTATAATTTATAAGCTGTGTGCCTTATACATGTGCTGAACGTATTTTGGTAATGTGCGCTTTTACGAGGGAACGCACGCGACGGCACGTGTTGTCTGTTTTAAATGTTGACTAACAAAACGAGTTTAACAAAACAGGGCTCAGTTTTATGTAGTAACATATTTAATCAGTATAGTAAGACGGTGGAAAATAAAATAAACATGACGACAAATAGCGTCGACAGAAATGGACTCTACTTCCAACGAAGTATCGTTAGATTTTCCCGCATGGGCTCTATAAATTGAATCTTCGAAAGGGGGCTTGCCCACTCTCTACATCTCTGCTATTCTAGAGCCGGTGAGGATGATGATAAGTGGCCTGATGGCATAACTTTGGTCTCCTGGAAGCGGAGAAGGGCTCTCGTTTGGGACGCTAGATGAGTCGATATATCAGCCCATTCTCACCTCAGTGGGACAATAGGCATGGTGACTAACATTCTTTATTTCCTCATTAAAAAGATAGTCATAGAAAGAGCCTATCAACGGAAACAAAATTAAAATTTGTTCAAAAATAAATAAGTTATATAAGTATATTTAGTTCTACCTGTACCCTCGACTTCGTCCACGATTTATTCAGAAAAAAAAGCTTATGTCCGTTCTCATGATACATACTATTATTACCTCGCAAAATTTTATCGAGATCGGTTAAGACGTTTAGCCGTGATTATGTAGCAAACAGACAGACGGACAGAGTTACTTTCGTATTTATAATATTAGTGTGGATGTGGATACTATTTGCATACAAATGGTATACTATAACATGCTCTGCAAGAAGAGTACAGAGTATACCCTCTCAATCACCAGAAAAGCTTTTTTGCACGTAACAATTTTGCAGCAAGTTTAAATTATTTTTCAGTGTGTAGTTTTAACTATATCCTTCGCTAAGTCTGTTATTTGCAATATATGAAACACCAGTCACCTATCCTATTGAAGACGCTGGAGGGTGGTGAAGGCTGCAGAAGACGCCAAACGGTGTAAGTATGTATTACTATCAGGTCAATTAAATCAATTAATCAATCAATTCATTTTGCCAATTGAAAAAAAATATCATTGAAACAGCTACACAATGGGCGATGATATCATCATCATCAGCCAGAAGACATCCACTGCTGAACATAGGCCTCCCTCTTTAACCTTCACACTGAACGACATCCTGCCATCTGCATCCACTGGATGCCCGCGACTCTCACAATGTCGTCGGTCCATCTAGTGGGAGGCCTACCTACGCTGCGTCTTCCGGTTCGCGGTCTCCACTCAAGAACCTTTCTTCCCCAGCGAGATATCGCATTACAAAAATAATAAAAAATATTTGAAAAAAAGAAATTAAAAAAATTAGAACATCCTTTTTGGATGTCGGTCACAACATAGCGACATCTGTCAAAATGTTTACTAACTAAACCACACCACTCCAAGTACAACGAACGCTCATCAAAGAAGTCGGCATGTGACTGGTTCACACTAGTGTGCAAAGTACTTGTGCTTACCACTAAGATGTCACCATATTCAACGGTGAAACTAATTTTCTTTTTAAATACAGATGAGCTGAATTTAAATTTATGTTTGCGAAATGTCAAACAAAGTAATAACATTAAAAACTGTACCTAAAGTTAAATAGTTCGTTAAATTTTAACCGAAACGTGACTACGAAATGATACATTACAAACTCATCCTAACTATCAAAATTGCGGTTTGAACATTTCCTAACAGTTTTACATCTTTACAAAGGAGTGTAATGCATTATAAACTTTATGGTTTAGGTATTTTGGGCTTAAACTGCTTGTTGTTATGGTGTGAAACGTGACGGATATTTGACACTACGTTAAATTAGTTTACCATTGATAATATTCAAAAATAAGAGGAAGTGGTATTTTCAACCTACTTCCAAAAGGAGGTTCTTAATTTGATTGTATTTTTGTGTATATTTCGCGATATTTTCGCCATGTGTGAACCCATTTGACTTTTAATTTTTTTATTGGGTAGGCTATTTCAAGGGTGACCACCCTTTTAAATTTGAAGAAAATGTTACATATTTTAAGAGTGGAAAATTAGGGGATGATCCCAATTATTTAACTTTCTCCAAAGTGATGCTACGTTTCTAATCCGTTCAGCCAAGGAACGAAACAACCTGCAAATGCCTTGTTTCATAAGTAATAAAAAAAAAAAAAAACAATTTTTTTCTCGTTTTTTGGCTCGCAGTTTCGCGCAGGCTCGCTGCCTGCGCGAAACTGCGTGCCAATAAACGATTTCTTGTCGAGGGTAGTTTACTGACCGTTTATAGAGTAGATAAGCTTATCGAGTGTTTATGCATAAATGCTTAATTAACGATTTTTATCTCTCTATTTTTTTTTCTTATCGAGCATGCAGTAGGTTAAGATATACATAACTACCTATTTCCAACTTCCTCGTTCTTCTCTGAAGCTCTTACACAGAAAAACACCCGTTTATTTGTCCTATAGTGACAACGTACTATGGCCTCGTAATATGGTCTAACACATTAAGGGCCTAAACAAAAAATGGGATGAACAGTAATTATAACACATTTTTTAATAGATGACTATGTAAGCTTACAAGGAAAAACTAACAAATTAAAACCTGAATACTGAACTAAACGATTAATAACAGTGGGAACTGTTCCCAAAATGCTGGCCCCGTTCCCACATTGTATAGCAATGCTCTCTCTTTGAGCAAAGTAGAGGCCGGCATTTTGGTCACGAGTTGCATCGACCAGACGTGACATCGTCTCTCGACGTGACGTGACGTAAGACGTGATCTCGTCGTGAATCTTTAAAAAAAATAGGCTCCCAATCTCCACGGCCTCATGGTTTGGACCTCAAAAGGCTCAAAAATTCACCCAATGTCCAGGGTAGTATTATATTTGTGTCTTTTGAGGTCTTCTGCGATTTTCGAACAAAAATGTGTTCTAAATATTTTGAAATAATGGCGTCGACTCTGATGTACCATTCTCTAAACTAAACTAAATTTGACAGCTCTTAAATTGTTGCCATCCTTTTCTGACGTATTGAAATGAAAAAAAAAACGCCGATAATTTTAGTCCTGTCAAATTAGTTTAGTTTAGAGAATGGTACAACAGAATTGACCACATTGTCGTCGTAAAATGACCGAAGCACATTACCCAAAAGTAGACAGTCATTTATATTATATTAATATCTACAAAAAATGCGGGAGCAAGATAGCTGCAGCCGGTATTCTGGTCTTTATCGCACTGTGTTAGACCGCATTGCGAGGCAGTACGTGGTCACTATAGGACAAATGAGTGGGTCTTTTTCTGTAAGTAGCTTAAAAAAAACGAGAATCTGCAGCCGGTATTCTGGCCTTTATCGCACTGTGTTAGACCGCATTGCGAGGCAGTACGTGGTTACTATAGGACAAATGAGTGGGTCTTTTTCTGTAAGTAGCTTAAAAAAATCGAGAATGTGGCAAATGGTTATAGATATAATCTTTTCACCAAATGTGCTAGTGAGTAGTAGCGTGCCACATTTTGGGCCTTAAACTTTATTTTACTTTTAGAAAAAAAGTATCAAGAAAATAAAATATTGAAGATTGTGACAAAGACCGCGATAGAAAATACTGGTGGTCGATCGCGAAATTCACTTAAAGCTAGAAACGCCCTTAGAATAATTTAACCAATAACAACCCATCGGCTAATTTTAGCGTTGAATGGAAAAAATGGTCAAGGGAGAAGTTGGCCAAGAACTTGATGTTTTGTGGATTCACTTATTTATGGCCAGTTGTGTAAGATTTGAGAGGGAGGTGTTTAAATTTAGGTGCAAGTAATGACGACATTCTATCACATTGTTCTTAAATATAAAAGCCAGATTTTAAAGGTCGGGTTTGGCTTACTTTATTCATGTGGTATTATAAAAACTGCAAGTGAGCAGTTTAAAAAGCTTAATATTAAGAGGAATCATCCGAACATGTGTTTAGTACACGAATAAAGTGCGTTGACTGTAGAAATTTCAAAAAACTAGGTCGTACCGTAACGTGCTTATACCTACTACAGGGTGTTAGAGAAACGCTCCATGTATAATATTAGCTTTTGCGCGCGACTAAATTAAATCGCGAGTGAATATTTCTTCTAGACAAGCTTGCTCCATCGTAGACAGCATCTTTGCTTAACATCAGGCGAGGTGGCGATCAAACGCAAGCCTATTGTATAATAATAAAATAAAATTAAACCATACCGGGGTTGTGAATACAACATAGCCAAAAAAAAAACTATCAAGCCATTTTCGAGTTTTTGCAAGACAACGCACGGCAAATTATTTTAATATACATACTAACTGCGCCCCGCGGTTTCCGACACGTAGATTACTTCTTATAACATCAGCTATCTGTGTGAAAGTCCAACAACAGTACCAGTGAAAGTCCTGTCAAAATCGGTCGAGACTTTTTGGAGTCCATATAGGGAAAATTTATATACATATGAGCTTTTTATATATATGAAAATTGGTCCTGAAACCATTTCATTGTTAAAGCCAGGGAACCCTAATCCTCAGGCACGCCTCTGCCACCGCTGAGTAAAGCAATTTGCGCGCGGCGGCGTGCGGTCGTTATACGTGGGCTCGCGCGCTATGTCTCCATTCATACCTGGGTGCCTTTGCAACAGAGATGTGCTACACTGTGTAGCTATGTTTTTTTTGCCATAGGTGGCAAACAAGCAGACGGGCCACCTGATGGTAAGCGATCACCGTCGTCTATGGATACCTGCAACAGAAGGGTCATCACAGATACGTTTCCGAATCTTAAAGACTCTATTAACAGCCCTTTTGAAGAACCCCATATTATAGCTACTCGGAAATACCGCTGGAGAGCTCATTCCATAAATTGCAGGTGTGAGGCAAAAAAGAACGCGTAAAACGCACAGTGTGAGATTTCCACCGATCTATGATATGTGGATGAACTTACAAGCGGTGGCGGCTGGTGCGATGATAAAACCGCGATGGTGGCATCAGATTGAACAGTTCTTCAGAACATTCCCCGTTGTAAATGGGGTAAAAGACACAAAGAGACCCAACGTCTCTACGCATGCTGCGCAGCTCTAGGTGTTCAGTGAGCTTGGGATCGTCGCCAATTCTGACAGCTCTACGCTGTAATGCATCAAGTGCCTCAAGCTGATACTTGGGTGCTCCGTTCCAAAGATAGGAGCAGTACTCCATGTGAGGTCAAACTTGCGCTTTGTAAAGCAAAAGTTTTTGACTCGATGGTAATAACCGCTTCGCTTCGGATGTGTTTGACATCCACCAATAAGAAACCTATATTTTCATAGCATATCACTTATGGAAACAAGTTCAATGAAGCTTTGTTTTTATACATAGAGGAATGCGTCTAAGGATGGGAACTGCGGATAGGAACTGCGGATGTGAGCTAGGGAGCATTTTTTTGTTGGAGCATTGATCTAGCTTAAAACATGCCACCGACACGCAAAGTAAGTGTACTCGCGGTGTCTAGAACGCGGTGTGGTAGAATCCAAGATCCAACAATTTTGCGAGCTTATTTATATAACATCTTATCTCTATATCCTCAGTCCCATTTACCGTCCAAGTGACAGTCGATTGAGGCGGACGTTGTAAATTAAACTCTTGCATGCTGCACATTAACCTGTCTCCTGCATCACGGTCTTAATTAACACCAACCGTCCAGTGCTACTATACCACTGCCTATTGCCGTCGTATAGAATTCTTGCTAGTAATTAATGGTGTAAGACACTCGGCCGTGATACGATTTTGTCACACACATTGTAGAATCGAAGTTATTGATTATTTTTCGAATATAATTATAATTGCGAAAGTTTGTTCTTCTTTCTTGGTAGACTGCTCCGGTGGCTCAGTTGGTAGTGAACCTACTTTCTTGGGGGGCGTGGGTTCGATTCCCACCTAGGGCAAACATTTATGTGATGAACATTTGTGTTTGTTCTATGTCTGGATGTTAATATCTATTTAAGTACGAGTATGTATTTAAAAATATATATGTACGTATATCAGTCTCTGCATGGCAGCCATATTACAAAGCTTTGCTTAGTTTGGGGTCAGATGATCATGTGTGCTATAATGTCCCAAATATTTATTTATTATTATTTATTTAATGATTGTAAATTATCATTAGGACACAGGGTTTTTATCGAGCATATATAATTAATTTTTATTTCAGTTTCAATAAGCAGAACAAATTTTTCACCCAGACTTTTTCTTCAGAAATGTTGAAAGAAGTCAGAGTGGGATATGAAACCGACCCAAGTGGCTTCATTAAATGCCATTTGTGTCATACATTGCATCTAAGGTAACGCGATAGACGTTATCTCATGTCCCGATTCTCGTAACATTCACTAGCGGTCATAATATACAAATTTTAATTAAACGACAATTTGCTTTAAACCATTTGGTAGACGGCCTGTGTCGTACATTACAGAGTTTAGTATAAACGGTTCACATACGGTTGTTTCAATGTAAATGTTATGGTACATAGCTACTTCGACAAATATTTACTTTATATTTGTCGAAGCATAGCTATAGAGTAGAGAAGCAGAGGTACAATTTTATGAGCAATAGAATCATAGCCTGACTTCTTAGAGAATTCTTGTGACAGCTGCAATGAAAGTGTAAAAATCGAAATGAAAACATCTTCTTTTAACATTTCACTGTAGTATTTTGTCTGCTGGTAGCAAATCTTACTTTCAAAAAGCTATTAAACGTGATCAGAATTAACTATTTACGTGCAGAGTTTTTGGTTGTGATTTATTTTAAAACAATATACTATGGATGAAAGTCAATTAAATATCACTCTCACCCGAACCCGTCAGTAGCTAACAGTGACGATGTAAAAAAATCACTGCACCCCCGTGCGTGGTATCATTGAATAGATCTTTTAAAATACAGCAGGTCTAGCACGGGCCGTGGACAGATTGTCTTTCCACCGTTTTTATTCCGCTAGAAAGAGACAAACGTATCCATATTCTAGCTCTGTCGCGTCTACGCGCAGATAAAAACAGTGGAAAAACAGTTTGTCCACAGCTTGTGCTAGCCCTGCAGATCTAATTGAGAACAAAGCCCCATTTATTGTAGCTCCTCATTTTCAAAACACTCCCCTCAAGGTTTCGGAGAGAATTGGAATCCTTGGAGTCGACATTTCTTCAAATGTGCAGTTTCGCGGTCACATTGCGAGTAAAGCCAAGCTTGCCTCCAAGAAACTTGGTGTGCTCAACAAGGCGAAGCGATACTTCACGTCGAGACAAAGACTTTTGCTTTACAAAGCGCAATTCCGACCTCACATGGAGTACTGCTCCCGTATTTGGAACAGAGCACCCAAGTATCAGCCTGAGCCACTTGATGCATTACAGCGTAGAGCTATAAGAATTGTCGACGATCCCAAGCTCTCCGAAGAGCCGCTCAGCATGCGCAGAGACGTTGGGTCTCTTTGTGTCTTTTATCGCATATACAACGGGGAATGTTCTGAAGAACACCGCATGAAACTTCATCCACATATCATAGATCGGTGGAAATCACACACTGTGCGTTTTACGCGTTCTTTTTTGCCTTACACCTGCAATATATGGAATGAGCTCCCTCCTCCCTCCCTCCCTCCTACGGCATTTCCGAGTAGCTAAGGGTCGGCAACGTATCTGTGATGCCCCTGGTGTTGCAGGTATCCATATGCTTGTTTGCCTCCTATGGCATAAAAAATAATATTAAAAAAACCTCATTGAGAATGGGAACTGGGTGAACTGTCTTTCAAGTGATGCTGCCGTAACACACTGTAAGCTGCATGGCAAATGATACTGAGTGACGAGACGAGCGAAGTCGCTCGCCAGATGGCTCTTCACGCTTGCCCATAACAGCAATTTCGCTGGAAACATTGCCCTTCAATCCGGAACACAGTAGTGTTTGCACAGTACTGTTTGGCGGTTGAATAACTGGCAAAGGTGTACTTCCTCGCAGACCCCTGCAAAAGAGTACAACTAAAGACATATTTTCAACTTTAAGGGTGGTAGCTAGCCAGCTTGGCATTATAAAGTGCACTAGACCTTCTATGAGGACCTAATGCTATGGTCCTAACGGTGTTTCCTGTAAACGTGTGGACACCTTTCGGATTTAAATTTGAACGCGCCAACCACTGAGCTACCATCGCTATAAAAACAGTTGCTACGATAGCGAGGATAATGATGAGAAATTCTCGAAGTCCAGTAATTGTGATGATGTTAAAAGAATGTCAGCACTATCAATGAATAAATAAACATAAAAAACTAGTTATTACTTAGGATAATTATAAAACCAGGGTTACAGAACCCAATACAGTAAAGTGCTTACAAGCATCGAAATCCTACAAGTTTATTTGTTTAAAAACAAACGAGAACGAAATTTTTGGCGGATCAGGTTTCGCAAACGATAAACCTGGTTGTAACAATGAAATATCAATGCTCACTTTCATTTTAACCAAATAAAAAAAAGAGTTTCCGTATTTTTTGAATATATTGATGAAACTTTTCGGTTGAAAAAACTAACAAAGACAAGTCGTATCATATTAACAACCCACTTCAAAAATATATGAAAAATGTAATAAGTGCTTGTAAAATTTGAGGGTAGCCCTCAATTTCCCTGGGATCCCATCATCAGATCCTGACTTGGTGACAATGGGACCAAATTGGAAGTATATACCATACCAAACGAAGGTTTTTTTTTTGAAATCGGTTAACATACATAAAATATGGAAACTGACGTGGTTTTCACACATTTTATTTATATTACACGGGTATTACTCACGTAATATTAGGCCGGATACTCCGACTATAGCAAAGTGAGATGCAGCCGCGTGCACGCATTCACCTTGATAAAGATCGTCGAATGCGGTCTAAGCTATAGTCAGAGTATCCGGACTAATCTTACGTGAGTAATTCCCGTGTAATATTAATACATAAAAAATATATATGTATATAGTGGAACAAAGAACCATCCTCTTTTTTCGGCGGTAAAAAATATAAAAGAAAAGATTTTCACCCCTTTTTGAATAACTGCAGTTGTCAGCGATAATTTGATAACACACGTACTATAGTTTAAATTGACTCTTCTGTACTGCAAATAAATGTGTATACATTTATGACCAGACTAGGCATGGCATTGATACCGCAATCGAGTGCGCAGTTAGAGAACAGTTTCCCGATCGAGCTATAAATTCTAATCAAATCACCAGAGCAGGTGTGATAGGTTTTACTTTTATTGTACGTAAATAGAGCCACTTATCTTGAAGTTTGGTTTGATTTTACGTTGCAACGCATAAAGTAAAAACACCTTTATTTCAACTACATATTTAATTGATTCAATTTTTTTTACATATTTCAATACTCAATATGTTAATTGTGAAATATCAATGCATACAGATCTTTTTGTACATCTTAAATAACATTTAATATAATAAACATTTATGACCCTTTTAGGGTATGGTAAAAGTAAGAACTGAACGGTCTATTTGTACATCATCATCAGCCAGAAGACGTCCACTGCTGAACATAGTATGATCCCTTTGATCTCCACACTGAATGATAGCATGCCATCTGCATCCAATGGATGCCCGCAACTCTTATGATGTCGTCAGACGTGGTACGTGGGAGGCCTACCTACGCTGCGTCTTCCGGTTCGTGGTCTCCACTCAAGGACCTTTCTTCCCCATATCGGTTATCGGTTCTTCGAGCGATGTTGCCTGCCCATTGCCACTTCAACTTGTAAATTTGAATAGATATGTATTTATAATAAAAATAAAGACTCTGGTTCTTTGGCGAATATCCACGTTCCGGATACTATAGCACAAAGAAACTCCGAGCATAGCTCTCTCCATTGTCCGTTGTGTGACTCTGAGCTTTTCCAAAAGGCCAACAGTTAAGGACTACGCCTCAATACCATTATGTCATCACTGGCAACACACACTGATCAAAGATCGTTGTCTTTACGCACTATCTAAATACCAACTGGTATTTAGACTTTTATAAGAAAAATAATAATTTTATGATCGTATTTTTTTTGGAAACTCATTCTTTAAGGGGGCTTCCTTAAATAGGAAAATTTGTGTGAGCTTCGTTATTAACCAATGGAAAATCTCATCGGGTACACGGCTAGGCAAAGGTCACTTAGACAATGTTCATTTTAAGAAGTGGTCACGTCAAGTAGTGGTCATTACAAGAAGTGGTCATATCAAAAAGTGATCATTACAAGAAGTGGTCATTTCAAGAAGTGGTCATTTCAAGAAGTGGCCATTTCAAGAAGTAGTCATTTGAAGGAGTGGTCATTATAAGAAGATGTCATTTTTAATTTGGGCCTAAACCGCCGAAACGGTAATTAGACATCGGGTACTTGTAACTAATTTTATAACATTTCTATAGACATCTATCATCGACTTGTGACCACGAATTCTGCACAGTATTCGTCACAAGTAGACTAGGAACGACTTTTAATTCCTGAGGTTTCACCTCAGGAATTAAAATAATCTAAAATATTTAGTAAATAATTTTTTCAATAAGAATCTATTTTGGTACATGTCAAAGAAAGTATTACACATTGGGATGCCAGATCAATGAAGAGTAGTGGAGTAGTTTTAGAGGTTACATAAAACTGCGCTAATGCCAAGCAATTTATTCGTATAATGCACAAGATTACAAAATATAAATTCAAGTGCCGTAAAACAGGCGTAAACTGCGCTAATGATAAGCCATTTATTAGTATTGTGCACATAATTAACAGTCAGTGAGGAATATAAAACTTGTAGATTGTCCTTATAGTCGTAACAGACGTATCGAACTTGGCTGACGAACCGCCGTCTGACCAACGGGAGAGAAAGAGTGAGAACATTATTTCCCTCTCTTTTTCTCTCGCTGGGAGGTGGTTGACGTCAGCCATGCTGACCCGTCTGTTACGGTTATTAGAATGCAGCCTTCTTGAACACATTTTTTTTTATGGAATTTGAAAACAAATACCTTGCAGTTTAGACGTATTTAGGCAGGTTCGCTTTTTATGCTACCTAAATCAAGACAATTCACTTTGAAAAAGTTGAATAGTATTTGGTGGTGGCGAAGGACCGGAATCAAGCTAGAGTCTACTTTCTATGCACTAGCTTGCACTATGGTAAATTTACTTTCCACCACGGGGGTTTTACATTAGTATTTTAGTTTATTTTCCCCTATATTAATTTTACAGTTGCTTTAATTTTTTATTGGATTTGGCGTCCACTTAGGTACGTTTTTTATTGAATTGAAAAAGGCTTGCGCTCGAACACCATCTCGCCTGATGCTAAGCGATGATGTAGTCTAAAATAAGGCATGCTTACTTAGGAGAAACCAATTCACTCGCTACTTGAAGACACCCAGAAGTACACCTTTTTAAGATTTTAAAACTTCTGCAATAAGTACAATGCTTGAAACCTTTTTTTTACTTCTTTGAAATATGTCAAATGTGACATTAACCCACGGCCGTATAATACATAGATTAAACAAACGCCTTAATGACAAAATTCCATTTACAAAAGGTACTACAGTAATACACATAAAAATAAATTATAATACGTACTTGGCGCTGGCTAAATATGCAAGATGTCTGGAGTAGAAACTGAAAAAAAGCTATGCTGACCAATGCCATTCTGACATTGTCAACTCAATAAAATTGATGATGTTCTATGGAGTTATACCCAGAGCTCGTATGCTGTGAAATTGCATTTGACAATTGTTATATAACATTGTAAAAAGCTGAACGAAAACAATAAATTATGATCACTTTTACAAGCTTTTTGAACGTAAGACCACCTGTCGAAATACTACAGTAAAATATTAAATGAAAATGTTAAAAGCCCAAAATGCCTATTTTGATAGATTCGTAACTCTACAGAGTCGACATCGCGACATGTCACATGAATGGACGCGTCGTATTCCAACTATTTACATATTTAATGACGTAGAGTCCGTCGCTTGCTTAATGAGATACACTATCAAGCTGCTGTGAAACTGTAAATGTAGTTTATGTAGGACGTAAAACTGAACAGTTTTATAGTGGAAATTGACGAGTAAAGTAGTGACTGAGCTAAAAATAGCGTGTGGATATTCGACGTTTTTTAAAGGGAAAGATAACTTTTAATTCATTTGCGGAAAAGAGTAAAACTTTTAATTTAGTAAGTACTTTTAATTAATTTAGATTAAGGTTTCAGATGCCATTTGATTGACATTCATAGTCTGTAGGACAATACCGTGTAACTGCAATGCGCTTTACCAATTAGGACTTAAACTCTGCTTTTGATTTTTGTACAAGGACTTATACTCCGAGCCTGATTTTTATACAAGGGCTAAAAATTCACGTCAGAACTTGAAAAGTATACATATCCATATATAACATATCTACATCCAACATCAAAAAAAATTAGGAAATTAAAAATATATCAAAAATATAAATAAATATATTACATTAAAAATACTTGTTTTTATCATTGAAATTAAACACTTTTAATGGATTTTATCGCGTGTATTTAAATTTTTGTATTATATACCATCTTTTACGTTGCTAATCTCTTTAAAATATCCACAGATAATTTTCGAGTTTTAGTAAGTAAATCTGTTTTTTCTTGACATCCATATTCCATTGTAAACTGCATCATTGCTGAACATAGGGCTAGTTAGCAGTCAAACCGTGGCATATTTCAAATAAAAATCTCTTAGAGTATAGATTTATAAATCAAAATATTTACAAAATAAATATCTTGAAAAATAAAGTCACC
The DNA here is from genome assembly GCA_949125355.1 of Agriopis leucophaearia. NCBI lineage: Eukaryota > Metazoa > Arthropoda > Insecta > Lepidoptera > Geometridae > Agriopis > Agriopis leucophaearia. The sequence continues at coordinate 4,241,515 of OX421276.1, read as the reverse complement.
TTAGCATTTTAACAATATTAATTTCACAATATACATTTATCTAGTAAGCCATATAAATTACTGATACAGGCAACATATCCTATTCATAACTCATTTTCCTAAAGCGACTAAACTCGAGTCACACACGGTGCACAATAATGAGGCCACGAGGCACCACGGGAGCGCGATTGTCATTGGTGCACTATTGTTCACTTTATATGGCGCCACTGTCGCGCTGCATTTGGCTGGACGTGTCTAAATGGGCATAGATCTATGAGCGCGGCTCCGCTTTTTACACCGACCACTCTATCCAGACCCATCCACCATTAAACCCTTTTGAAAACGTTTCAAGTTTCAAAAGCTCTCTAGTTTTTGGTTTTCTGCATGCCAGTTACGTATGGTTAACATTTTCAAAGTTACAGCTTTCTTCTTAGATGTTGACTTAATTAGTAAGCTGGATATGTGAATGGCAGCGCAATGCGTTCAACTCTAAATCTAGAAAACATCGTTATATTGAAAATATGGGTGGCGTCGGCTTTACGTCTTTTACTGGATTTGTATGGGACGTCCAGTCCCTTGTTGCCGCTGATTGTGTTCTACTGTACCTACAGATTGTACTAACCTATTGATCTTATGGAACTAATGAACTAGTATTTAATGGACACTTTCGTGCTTCTTTTGAATTCTCTTGTAAAGATCACATTCCTGTTTTAGTTAAGTTATAAGTACAGACAATAGGCATGATGACTAATATTTTTTATTACCTCATAAAAAAACTGATCATCAATAGAGCCTATCAACGGAAACAAAAACGGAAACGGAATTAGTTCAAAAATAAATAAGTTATAAGCATTTTAATTTCATGCTAGACAGAGAGTGCACTATACTGAGCTATGACGTCAAGCCTCAGGCGCGGCATGCAAATGCTATACTAACACACGCTTCGCGAGAAAAGGATGGAGCGTCCCCTCTCTACCCCCACCTAAAAGTTTAAACGTTCATATCTCAGAGATTAATCAGCTGATTCAATATTTTTTTTCAGTATGTGTAATGTTTTTACGTAGTTATATTCATCGCTAAGCCTGTTATTTATAATAATATAAACATTATGCCACATGCCTATTCTTAGCAAATTTTACAGCCGACAAAAACATATTATGCGGTCAATAACTTTAAGAAAAAAAGAAAAATAACATTCAGTTAGTTGCCAAATAAAATTAATAAGGAAATACTTTTAGTTTATTGTGAATGACACTTTAATATGGAACGGCCGCTTTTTCCCCGATTTCAGGGTTGAATTAATAGTAAACGTTGTTCATAATGACTAAAAATGACCATTGATGTGCTTTTTGTATTTTATTTCATAGATTATTAATAGATTTGTTTCCCAATGGGTGATTTTCCGAAAGACAATTTAAAAAAAGGTTCATTGAAGTTCGATAGGTGGCGTTGACGTTACATGGATATGAAGATTTTAAAAAACCACAGACGAAGAAAGGTAAAAAACTTGCTTATTCTCATAGACAGACAATTTATCTATCTATCTGTATGTCATGTTTGTGTTAACGTGAAAGAACTAGTACAAAGAGTTATTTTTATCACAGAAAACTAAACGAAAAAATTCTCACTTCAGTGATTTTTATGTTACTATGTACGTATGTATGTAATTTTTGGTGTGAACAATAAAGAGTTATTTCAACCGGGAGGATGGATTTAAGTTAGCGGCGTCGTGTAATCCCATAGTAAGCAAATGTACAAACCGCGGTGTAGGTACTAGGACTTTTACCGATACAGTCAGTGTTGTGTGTCGTAGTGACAACCCTGCAATTTTTCAAGATCAAGTGAGGGTAGGAGAACAAAATATCCGCTCTTCTCGCCGGACTCACCCGCAGTTTTCAGTCAGCTCGTGACCACGGCCATTGTAACATGGTCGAAACGTCGAGCGAAAGGTATCTATTTTTACCTATATTTAATAGTGCGCGATAAGTCCCGATAAATATGAAAACATGTGTTCGAATCGAGAAAGTTTAAAAATTACTAAAGAGTTATCTATCTATATATCTAAAGCTCCTTTTGGCTAAGAATCAACGTTTCGTGTAACCCTGTATGAAATGGGGATATAGTATGTGCACGTTGTAAACTCGCTCTCCAATCACCAAACTAACCGATTATTTACGTGGCTAACCACCCCGGCGCGGGTAGAAAACTTGCGGGAGTAAGGAGAAACTTTCAGTTTCCACCCACGAGTTAACTAATTGCTGTCGTTGGTTAGTGCAACGAGTTGTACAATAACTCTCTCATGGGGAATATTTTTGATCGATTGGAAACGCTGGTTTATAAAATTACTGTAGAATGGTTTTCTGTAGTGGTAGGATACTTGCAAAGTCTCCGGGGAATACCGGACAGGTGTAAAAAAACAGGTTTAATAATAAATATAACAAAATTTTATACAAGTACTGAAGAAATTGTTTAAATAAAGTTCTGAGTTATAAGCGTTAAAATTTTTGTTCGGATTAGGAAGCGGATTGGTTTGGCTTACTCAAAAGTGATGTCATTGGTAGTAGTATTGTTATTTTTAGTATATAGTGCGCTCTCTGTCTAGCAAGACTTTAAATAAATTTTGTGAAGAGACCATAGACCTAATTTTTTTTTTGCTGACATCCTAAATCTATTGGAGAGACACAGTCATTTCTTTACATCTCACCTTATCGAGGAAAATATTGTATTTATTTTTAAGTTAAGATAGGAAACTCCTTGAATGAAACTATTTGAGGTGGTATTAAAAGAGGTTAGAATGTTTTAATACCGATAATGTGTTTGTCAATGTTCCTAATCTATGTCACGTATGAACTTATTTACTTTCAGCACCGGGATAATAATTCTTGTTGTTTAAAAAACTAAAAAACATGCTTTAAAATCGCTAATCCTGAATATCCTGGTTAGGGTAATGGGACAAACTATTTAAATTATTACATTGTCATTGGTTCTTGATAAGTGTGCAAAGTTTCAAATCAATCCGTCGTTTTGAAAGGGGTGAAAATAACGTTCAAAAATTTCGTTACATATTTCGTTAGATATGTACATACTAAGCTAGTAAAAGCTTGTTAAAAACGACATTTGCGCGCAGATTTTAAAAGAAAAATAAATGTTTCCAATCTTGTGGTATGAAAATATATTTTAATTGCGATGACATTTCCTGGTAAAAATATTCTTTAGCTACAACAAAAAATAAAATGTTTTTTTTTTGTCACACACGGCTTTGAACGGCGAGTAAAAAGAGTCGACCACTTCGTAAGAATGTTTTTAGTTCAGCGTGATAATTTTTCACTGAGCCTGAAATAGGCTCTGTTTATATGAGTCCAAAAGTGCAAGCTGACGAGAAAATGGCTTATAACATTGCCTACATACTACTAAAATAAGAAAAAAATAAGAAAAGTAAAAAAATAAAAAAAACGTGCCGTGGACAGAAAAGACCGTGGTAGAAAGAGACAAACGTATCCATATTCTAGCTCTTTCGTGTACGCGCGGATAAAAACGGTGGAAAGACAATTTTTCCACGGCCCGTGCTAGGCTTGCTGTAAATGCAAGGTTTTTGTAAAAGGCTAAATGTGGGGGTAACAAGTTTTCTTTATGTTATTTACCGTAAAACCAACCAATAAAATAATAATATTATTTGCATATCCTAAATAATAAATTCAATCCTATTTACAATAGTTACAAAAAACCAAATTTACATTTAGTCATGTAAAATAACTTGTCGAAATTTATTCGTCTGCACCACTCAAAGATATTGTAAACTCGATGCAACTTATTCTGTGCTTCAAGTATATTGTGAGGTGAACTTAATGCTTTGAAGAAGTATATTTCAATCACTGTAATCGCAGTATTTGCATGTACAATTTACTTCGGCTTCGATTTGTTTACAGCTTGCATTTTGTTAGATATAGAAGTAATTAGTGGAGCAGACAGGCTTCCTAGTGATGATATCGGCCAGCATGTTGGTAACGAGATGCTTCGACTATAAATCTTAACGAAAAAAAGTGTTCATATGTCTCTGTATTTCACCCACTTTTTTCACTATACCGCTAAACCACTTAATGCAAAAACTGTAAGTTTGGCACACATTAATGGCACACACTATGAAACTTGCAAACGACACAAATGAACTAACAGTCCACACGAAAAAAAAAACGGCTCAGTCGTCTGTAGAGTGAATTGATCTAAAGGCTTCAAGAGTGATTTAGGCCAGATCCATTCGCACCCGCAACGCCACCTTATCATCCCTTGTTTGTCTGATCTGAGATTGTATGTCTCTCTAGCTACCTGTATGAAAAAAACCATGTCAATACGCTCTATTGCTGCGTGAAAGACAAACAAAGTAATTTATTTTGACATTAATTTTATTTTACATAATGTGTCCATAGGCTCAACAAGAGAAACAAAACAATACTTTCACATTTTATAATATTACTTTATAACTATTGCCCGCAACTTCGTACACGTAGGCTTTAACATAGATTTTCAACCCCATTTTTGTTCCTCCTAATTAGGCTCTTTCGCAAAATCCTTTCTTATCGGATCTCTAAACCCCATAAGGAATTTACCTACCAAATTTCAGCTTCGTAGGTCAAGTAGCTTTCGAGATTTCATGATGAGTATTAACGGGTCAATGCCGTCTGACTAGAAAACGTCCACTTGACTTAATTATTATCTTACTCCCAATGAGCAAAACATCAAAACATATAAAACCTAAATCATAAACACCTATCCTGTATAATTAGCATGTCCTCAAATGAAGAGTGAATTATCCTCATACATTTTTTCTGTTAATTATCTGTGGGCAATACCGACCGACGACATCGTGAGAGTCGCGGGCATTCAGTGGATGCAGATGGCAGGTTGTCGTTCAGTGTGGAGATTAAAGGGGGAGGCCTATGTTCAGCAGTGGACGTTTTCTGGTTGATGATGATGGTGATGAAGAAGACTTGTTCTGCTTTTTTCCTTCAAGATTATTATGTCTATTTAAAAAACCTTTTTTGATTTGAACACTTTGCATTCTTCGCTTTCTGCGTTGAGTTACTATTCCGACTGCCAGTTGGCTCAATTTTTTTATAGTACACGGAATATACAAGTGAAACCTATACATATCTATGAACAATTCCACTTTTATTGTACGAACCCTTAGACTGTGGTGTGAGTTGTCTGAATACGTTTTCCGATAGATATAATCTAGGTGTCTCGAGTGAATCTATTTCTTCTAGGCAAGCGTGTTCCATCGTAAACCGCATAGCCTAGGTGACGTTAAAGCCTTAAAAATAATAATTGGAAACCAATTAATACTCCCACTGTTTTCAAACAACGATCCTGCGTCATATATTAGACTCACAGTGCTTTGTATTAATTAAACAGTTCGCGTGCGCATAGACAATACCAACGTATTTACGTAATAAAGAATCAATATCACTAAAACCATGTTAAATCAACATTGGACGAAGGCGGCCAAAGACAAGAATCCGGATATTTATGGCTGCAGAAGCATAGAGTGAGGGAGGAGTAGAGCGGTAATGACGTCATATTTTGCCTGTCGCAAGCCAGTTGTGAATAGATGGAACGCTGTGACGCTGAGTTGTTGGCAAAATTTGTTGTTTTATGGAACTTTGTTTTTAGCTAACGTTAACTTGCTTAGGAACGTTTGTATACTTTTTCGTGGAATTAAAACAGGCTTTCGGTTTTTTTATACATCTCATGCAACACATTTTCGCTGCAGATTAGGACATGAAACGTGTTAGTAGATCAGAGTATATTGCGCGCTCACTCTCTATAACAGGCCTTATGGCATCGCGTAGTGATGTACAGCTTCATGTCATAATATTTTAGACAAGTCAAATACAAAATTAAAGCAATTTAACTTTCACTAATCTTAGTATCAATAATAACCGTTATGATAAAATAACCAAACTTATAAATCACTTGACGGAATCATTTACATTCATAGTTATCTTCTAATTAATAACAAAAAAGCTGTAAAAATATTATTTTTTTTAACGCGAATAATTCCGCGTTTGACCACCAATTTATTAATTTAATTATAAGGCATTTCTCGTTGTAGTAAGCGCGTGAGAGTGAGTGGCACCATGGCATTATTATATGGCGATAGCGCATGCTTGACAGGCACATCACTACGTAAAACATAATTTACGACACCTTCAGTTATTCGTTTATTGTATTTTAAAAATTTGTTAGTCTTCAAAATATACGACTTTGATGAAATTAGAGAGAGAATTTATGAGAATTTAGGGCAATAATTTGTTTTTGATCACTCCCTTTTTAAGTGAAGTAACATTGACATAGAGAACTTAACTTATCGATTGTTAGCATAGAGTAATCTGTCCAACGAAAAGGAGGCTTGTCTATTTCTTCTTCCCTCTGTGTATAAAAGCCTAATTTTATTAAGGACGCGCCCGCACCCGAAAAAGGCGCGAAACACACGCGATATAAAAAATGGCGGAGTATTTGAATGCGTGAATTATTGTCTTTTAAGGAGAAATAATACACCTTCAGAAAATTGTACGCACACGATGTGTTTGATAAATTGTAGATTGGGGTTTGGGGATAATTGTTGGAATGGTTATTTTCAAAAGATTTATTTCTTTTTTGTCCCCCCTATGGAAGTTACGCATCGATACATGCATAAGGGAGAAACATTTTTGAAGTGAAAACTTCTTTAGGTGCGTTAAGAACTTTTTGAGTGAACAAAAATCTTGGAACTTGCGTCATCGTCACGCTGTACCGTGTATTTTAAAACAGCGCCATCTCTTGTAGAATAGGTGAATTACTACTTAAGTTTTCACTTCTGACGTGCAGTCCTATGACTGATGTGTTTTTTTGTAATAAGTTTTTTTGAAGTAGGTAATAAGTTGGCTTTTTACTGCCAATTCGCCTGATGTTAAACGATGAAATGATCGACGATGGTGTACGCTTCTATTAGAAGAAACCAATTCACTCGTGATTTGAGGACATCCAGATAAAATGCTAATATTTTTGTTTGTTTGAAAAATAACTACTTGCAACTGATAACCACTCTTCAAATATCAAGTGCCTTTATTAACTGAACTTAATTGTCAATTTAATAAACTGAATTCAAAATGAGTAAATATGCAATCCGGCCCTTTCGCAAAATAACATGGCCCATACTTCAATCAGTGGGGTTAGTACGAGAACTTGCCAAAAAGTTATCGATACGTAAACGATAGCAAATGTATGAAAAATTCAGTTTCCTTTTACGTCCGATAGAGGTGCTGTTCAATTTTTGATACATTTTGCTATCGTTTACGGAACGAATACTTTTTCGCAAGTGCTCGTACTAGGGCCACTGGTCATAGCTAAGCATAATATTTGTGAAAACAGCATTTACATCCGTCCAGTGATTTAGGAGATGTACCAAAGAAACAAACAGACAGACAAAAATTCCAAAATTTTACTTAACATTTTATACATTAAAGCATAATATTACTATTTACATCATCACAATACCGAAGTTTTTTGGTACTAAGTTTTTTTTTTAATAATTGCTTTTGGTTGCTTTGTTTGGTAAAGTACTTACGTCTCGTACTTTTTGCCTCCTATGCACATAATTCTCTCAAGAAAAACCGACTTGTTTTTGCATATCCTTGGTGGTCCGTCGCAGATCACTGCATGGTTTGATTGTCGTCATTCTGCTGCCGCCTGTCATTACCGGGTAATGAGCAAAAGGAGGAAGATTGTACATTGAGTTATTTATACCTAGACTAGTTATCTATGAAACGGAAAAAGCAACAGCTAGGTCACAACATAAGGAAACAAGTGTTTCAGGGGGTTTTATTTTACTGCCTGTTTTTTACTAGCTTTTTATTAACCTTCACCCATCTCATAATGCATAATTGAACCATTGATTGATTAATTATCTACAATTATTGTTTTTTATTTTAATTTACATTCATTTATATGAACTGTGGCCTTAGTACGAGAACTTGCAAAAAAGTTATCGTTACGTAAACGATAGCAAAATGTATGAAAAATTAAGTTTCCTTTCACGTCCGATAGAGGCGCTGTTTAATTTTTCATTCGTTTTATGCTCGAAAATACAGATACCTATACGTAAATTTCATTTCGTAATATAGCTCTTCAGTTTTCTTCTTCTTCTATATAAAATGCTATCTGTGTATTTATGTTTTTTATGGACTCCAAAATGGCTGGACCGATTTTGCAGGACTTTCGTTGGCAGATAGCTGATGATATAAAGAGTGATTCAAGCGGGTGAAACCGCGGAGTGCAACTAGTGCTAAATAAATAATTGGTGCAGAGCCGAGGATCGAACCGGGGCCGTTAGATTGTAAAGAGCACATTGCTACCGCTCGGTCATCGTCGCTCCGTATATAAAACCCATAGTTCCTCCAAACTCCACAACGCGCCATCGTTGCTAATGAGCGACTCTCGCGCACGCCGGCACACATTCTCCTTTATTAGCAATTCTGATACGCGAAAGCGATATCATAGTAGTCACTAGCACAGGGCTGCTCTAGGAACCTCTGTAATAAAACTTTTGCATATAAAATAGCAAAAGTTTTAAATTGTTTTTTTTTTTTTATTGTTGCATATTTTTCTCCTCTTGGGTATAGTCAAATATATATTTAAAAAATGAGGGTAAAGTGGGAAAAATTCCCACTGGTAGCAGTTTAATAGATTAGTTTAGTAGTTAGGTATCATTTTTTTTTAATATTACAAAGGTGGCATGTTATTTAAGTTACTGAAATAAAACATTTTATTCCTTTCAGTAGAATGAAATATCAATTTTCATACTATATGTATTTTTTACTAATAGTATTCTCTGTAAAATAATGTTCGCCAAAGGCCCCTGAATTTCTACACTACATTTTAAACATAGAAACTTGTAACTTGCTATGCCTATAAGTTTACTAAAAACTTATTTAGAACATTTTCTAATCATACATTTTTGGGTAATAGCGATAAAACTGTAATAAATTCAACACTTTGTACCTCAAAATTATTATTTGATCTTTTCGTAAAATGATCAGAAACATAAAATGTGTCCCAAGTAGTTTTCTAGCTAAACCAAAAAAAGAATATGTTGTGTAGGGATGATACATCTCTGAAATTAGGCTAAGTCCACAGAGCTGCGTTCGTTTTTTTTTGTATAAACACCAATTTATGAACTATGAATATGATCATAAATAATAGGTCGGGGAAAAAGTCTTTTCGTATTTTGTATGTATAGAGTTGTAGTAAAATCTCATTGGTTGTACTGTTTGTATCTGGCTGGTTCTGATACCATTAAAAATATGACATTTTAAAAAAGGAATACAAAAAGTAAAAAGCAATTTCCCGCCATTTTTCAATTGTTTTTTTGTTCGATCTAATGAGTGAATCTAACGAATAAATTCGATATATTGTGAAATTTTATTACAAAAAAGGGAAAAATGCGACACAAGCCGGGAATAAAATTTGTGACGTTTATGGACCTAATTCAGTGTCATAAAGAGTAGCACAATGTTGGTTTAAGCGTTTTCAGTCCAGGAATTTTAATGTCAAAGATGCAGCTCGCTCTGGTCGCCCTGTTAAGGATAAAGTCGATGCCATTTCTGAAAGAGTGGACCAAGATCGGCATAGTAGTAGTTACGACGTAGCTGAAGAACTGGGGATTGACCACAAAACAGTTTTGACCCATTTGAAAAAAACTGGGTATACAAAAAAACTCGATATTTGGGTGCCACACGAGCTCACTGAAAGAAACCAAATGAATCGTGTACTCATTTGCGATTCTCTATTGAAACGTAACGAAACCGAACCGTTTTTGAAAAGAATGATCACTGGTGATGAAAAACGGATCACCTACGACAAGAATGTGCGCAAACGATCATGGTCAAAGGGCCGTGAAGCACCACAGACTGTAGCGAAACCCGGATTAACACGTAATAAGGTGATGCTGTGTGTATGGTGAGATTGGCAGGGCATCGTTCATTATGAGCTTTTACAGCCGGGCAAAACCATCGATTCGGATCTCTACTGCCAACAGCAGATGAGACTCAAACAAGAAATTGAGAAAAAACGGCCGGAATTGATCAACAGAAAGAGTGTGGTCTTTTATCATGATAACGCCAGACCGCACACATGTTTGACCACTCAGCAAAAATTTTGAGAGCTTGGTTGGGAAGTGTTAATGCATCCACCATATAGCCCTGACCTTGCACCCTCAGATTTCCACCTGTTTCGATCTCTTCAGAATTCTATGGGTAGTGTTAGATTAACATCAAGAGAGGACTGTCAAAACTACTTGTTGCATTTTTTTGATCAGAAGTCCCAAAAATTCTACAGCAACGGGATCATGTCACTACCTACAAGATGGCAACAAGTTATCGAACAAAATGGCACATATATATTATAATTAAATGTTATTAAATTTGAAAAAAATATGTTTTGAATTTGTTTATAAAATACGAAGAAACTTTTTCCCCGACCTTATATATAGCTTTGGCCACGAAACCCTACCATATGCGTATCTTGACATGCTCTTGGCCAGTTATATTATTAGTCGTGGTTCAACATGACGAAGCTAGAGTATGGACACGTTTTTCATTTTTCAGAAGGAGTGGATAACATTTTATCGCAGCTTGATTACTATAAGCATGCAGCAAGTGAACTAAGGTAGGCCGATGATGATAACTATTATTTGACTAGTGACCCGCCCTGGCTTCGTACGGGTGTAAGTTTTATTATATGTATAAATCTTTCGTGAAAAATTATCTAACTGATGGTGAAAACCGTATCAAAATCCGTTGCATGGTTTAGGAGGAGTTAGCGGATATACAGACAGACAGACGCAGAAACAGACTTTATTTTATACTATGTAGAGAAGCTACGTTTTACGTTCGGAAAAGTAAGGTAACCCTACCTAACTAGACCTGCTACCTGACGTACCATTTCATTTTATCACCCAGATATTATTGTCCATACTCCATTTAATACAACGTCGGAATTACAGTAGATACTACGATATGAGCCATAAAATCAGTTGACGTAATAAGCCGGGAGTTTCATATATTTGTCGGACAAATCGATCGTTTTGCCGTATTATTGGATATATAACCTCATTTGCATGTTTGATATTTCGCTTTTATGGTGAAATTACCATTTAGCTTATTACAAAGTGTATTTGAGTAAAGCACGCCTCGGGAGTAAGTGCTTTACGTAGAATGGCGTATCTAGTCTGTCGGTCCAATAAATAGGTACCTGTTATATTTAGTTCGTTTATTTACCTCCTTGTCCTGATCTAGCTGATATCGCATATTTTGCTCGATTTCTAGATAGATTGTGTACTATCTATTTACAGCAGTTTTGCATGCTGTTGGCTTGGTATAATCTAGTAATTTTTAAACTTTCGCGATTCGAACACATGTTTTCATATTTATCGGGGCTTATCGCGCACTATTAAATATAGGTAAAAATTGATACCTTTCGCTCGACGTTTCGACCATGTTACAATAGCCGTGGTCACGAGCTGACAGCTCGTGACCACGGCCATTGTGAAAACATTGGTATTGTTAGTCTTTTTAGGACATGTGTCTGTGTGTTACGTTCAGATGACAACAATTTTGGCATATTATGAGTAAAGGCCGCTCAGCATGCGCATAGACGTTGGGTCTCTTTGTGTCTTATATCGCATTTACAACGGGGAATGTTCTGATGAACTGTCCGATCTGATGACGGCATCGCGGTTTTATCATCGCACCAGCCGCCACCGCCTGAAAGTTCATCCACATATCATAGATCGGTAGAAATAGCACACTGTGCGTTGTACGCGTTCCTTATTACCTTACACCTGCAGTTTGCGGAATGAGCTCTCCTGCGGAATTTCCTAGTAGCTATAATAAAGGATTCTTCAAAAGGGCTGTTGATAGAGTCTTTAAGGTTCGGCAACGCATCTGTGAAGCTCCTGGTGTTGCAGGTATCCATAGGCGAAAGCCAATCACTTCCGATCAGGCGGCCCGTCTGCTTGTTTGCCACTTATGGTATTAAAAAAACTTCTAAGCTACTAGTACTTATTCTGTGGAATATAGGCAAACATTTTAAGTTTTGACGAATTAAAGTTGCGTGAATAACGCACTGAGTTGCCCCCATACATGTACGAGACTCGCCTCGGCAGTAATCTCGTTTCGCTCGACACAAAGCTCCTGCACCGTTATTTCAATTTCAAGGCACACGACTGTTGGATACGCACTAATTACATCTGATTGATAACATATCCTGCTGTTCCTGCTACAATGTAGGATACTAGGTGCGACGTAACCAGTTAAGGGTGTGGTTTTAAACGCACTACGACTAAATTTACTATACGATCATCATCAGCCTGCATCCGTCCACAGCTGGACATAGGCCTCTCCTAATGCACGCCACTGAACTCGGTCGGCAGTTTTTTGCATCCAGTTTTTACCCGCCGTTTTACGCAGGTCGTCACTCCACCTGGCCGCAGGGTCTCCCACACTACGATACTTCGGGCTATTTTATTTATAAATGTTTGTTTGTTTAATAATTGGCTTGCTTTTGGCTGCCAACTCGCCTGATGTTATTTATTGTTCTTAACTAAAACGGCTACAAAAGCCAATTACATTAGTTAATTATATTATGTTGCGATGTTATGCGATGATGCGGTCTACGATAGAGCACACTTACCTAGAAGAAACAGATTCACTCTTGATTTGAAGACACCCAGATTGTAGCTATCAATTATCAAGGTTAAACACCAATTACACTTATGATAGACAATATAATATTTCACAATTCTGAGGCCTATTTTCAGCAGGCGTCTTCTGGCTGATGATGAAGGTGTCAAATAAGTAGGTATAAATAGTTTGTCGCATCGCACCGCTCACAGCATCTTGTGCATTTAAACCCTTATTGCAGCTTTTCCAATCAAAGGCTTCAATCAATGTAAATCTTGCATTACCATAAGACGGTCTGCTTCCATACTGAGAGGGGGTGTGGTCCCGATGCATGTGTATTTATCTCCTGATTGATCAGTTTAACGGCTTGTTTCGTGGATCCTAAGACTTGATCCATGATCCAATATATTCTGGCCCCAACGTAACTCTGCGTAGAGGGTAAAGGAAGACCACAACATTGGTCAGAGATAATATTACTATATTAAATACTACTAGTCTGTGGAATGCGCTGACTGAATAGGTATTCCTCGATAGTTACAATCTGGTTGCCCTCAAATCGCGAGTTAATCGGTTTCTTCTAGGCAGGCGTGCTCCGTCGTAGACTGCATCATCGCTTAGCATCAGGTGAAGTGGTGGTCAAACGCAAGCCTATATTTTTTTAACATATCTGCGCTCTAAAACGTCTGTACCAAAAGTAGATTAAAACCATTGAAACTATTAATAATCTGTGCATTTACTCAACATTTTGTTGCAAGCTAAATTAGACATTGCCATTATCACATGATGATGAGTCAGTCATATTCTGTTAGGGTATTTCGTACATAATACGGGGTGTAATTCATATATATAAAGGTTGTTGATTTACCCATAAGTAAACAACTTGTAGAAGACAACAGTTATATGATTATTTACGGGATATTTACCGTGGTAAGGTTGTGAAAGGAGCTCCCGATATTTCGGCGCATTTACATGCACCATGTTCACGGGAAGAAAAACCCAAGTTTGCTAAATTCGAGAAAGAAAATGTATCCTCATAAAAAGACGATAATGTGATCCCTTTCGTGTGATGACACAATTTTTTTTCAACATCGTTACCAGTGAACGGATAGTTCCAATACCTACTCCCATTTTTGTCTTTGACAACTTTGTTCTTATCACCAATGCCGAGCGACAAGCTACGGAACCAACAACCTCACATTGCAGATGTTATCTTCTACAAGAATGTGCCTCAAATAGCTGCCGGCGTAAAATCTAGCCGCTAGATAAATGACAAAGATAACCGTGTGTGGGATGTACGTGTAGCACCAAGTTTATTTGCATGTATCGGGACTCTGGATCGGAAATTATAGGCTGCAGTCCATAATTATAGAACTAGTAGTCCAGCAGTTAGTAATAGTGATGGAGTTTGTCGTAAAGTCTCTGTGTGGGAAATTGCTTGCGTTTTGAAGTAGGCCGGCAATAAAATTAATCAAGACCAATTGTGACTACCAGAGTTTGTCAAGTTAGGATCAGTCAGTTACCATTTTTTTTTTTTGTTAATTTTGGGTTTTCTAAGCAACGAGTTTTATAGAAGCAATCGATTTTACGAGAATAGCTGTTTTTTTGCGATTTAAGCTGCTTTCATCCGAGTTTATACCTCTATCCCATCCCTAATATTACACCGTGGTAGTTTTTCAATCGGCAAACAAACAGACCTACTTATAACACAATTAGTGATATATTATAATTGGTGATTCCACTGGTACACTGTTTGAGTCTTTCAAAGGCCTTCGAAATTCTTCAATTGAATACTTTGTGAATTGAATTTTTACACTTTAAATAAGAACTACAACAGCCCACAGCCTGCTGTCTTACTTGAAAACCATTTTCCATTCCAGGTTAATTATTTTTATAATTTTCGATCACACTAATTTTAGATCTAGTGAGTTGTAGTCAAACACCTAGCCTGTAAAAAACAGTAGCTGCCACATTTACAGATTAACCTATAGGGTATGGTATAAGCTGCGCGGTGATTAGGTGCGCTTGCGCCGCTAGTCCGCGTTCGGAGGCGAGCGCGCCCACGGCTCGAAGGACAATGTACCGTAACGTACTGAGTACTATTCTTAGTGGCATGCACTATGCTAGTACTGTAGTAGCACTGGCAGATACATACTACATTATACTAGGTACTCGTTACTCTCTTTTCATACTCTTCTAACAATAATATTAAATTACAAATGCGAAAGTCAATCGGCGTAACAGCTTGTATTACGAAGTGGGTTTGTATTTTATTCTGTTTGATTTACAATACCACGGAGAATGTATATATGCGATAATAGAGGTTGTATGTATTATGTCTGTTTAAACTTTTCTCCAAAATGTCTCACTACATTTATTGTTTTTTACTGTAATTTTAAGTAATTGACCGACAAAAGTACTAAAAAAATGCGCAATATTAGATTTTTAGGTTTCTTGGCGGATGGAGGACGAGGGGATTTCGATAAATTAAGACCGCTTGATTGGTTGCAGTTGTTTTATAATGTCGCTTGTACACCACCACACTCCGACTCTCCTTGAATGGGGTTTGGGCCAAAATATTGGAGACGTTTTGTAATATTATCATGTATCTCAAGTACACTGAATTCTTCTGAGCAAGTTATTTTTTCACGGCAGACGATTGCCACGGAAGAGCTCTGGGCTAAAATCCCTCTACAAAATAATAGAGAATGGGATTTACAAAAGTAATCAAGGTGCCTACAAGGATTGGCAAGAGTCAAGACCGACAATTAGAAAAAGTCGAGGAGTTTATTTTGCCCAGCAGTGGTACTCCATAGGCTAGGAACACCAAAACAATAGCAATTCATTTTCGCAAAATGAAATGCGCTCTACTACAATCTTTAACAATCAGGATCATTATGTATAAGATCCCGCGGAGTTTTCATTTCGTTATATAGGGTACCGGGTAACACCTGATTATCAGGCGTATTGTGCCGCGAGCACGAGTGCCATACATTTGAATATATTTATGTTTATTTATATGCAAACTGTACGGTTTTAAGATAGCCTTGGTTTCACTTATTTAGATTAGAGTCCAGAGGAAAGATATATTGGTCGTTGCCTGTCTGTCAGCTTTATCGAGAGAGAAACATACTCGGGTATACAAACATGTGGATGGAAAAGTGTTCTGAGTTTCATGTTTAAGTTAGACTGATTTTAGAAACATCGACAAATAAATGTACTATTTTGTCTTGTTATTTAACTAGCTAGCTAGCTTGCTATCTAGGTAAATACGTGGTGTAAGAAAAACGCTCCCGAAAACTGGTGATCGATCTGAGGGGTTAGTACGAGAACTTGCGAAAAAGTTATCGTAACGTAAACGATAGCAAGTGTATGATAAAATCAGTTTCCTTTCACGTCCGATAGAGGTGCTGTTCAATTTTTTATACATTTTGCTATCGTTTACGTAACGATAACTTTTTCGCAAGTGCTCGTACTAAGGTCACTGGTGATTGCTGAAACGATACAACAAAAATTCTGCTAGCTTGTTTTTCGCAATGTAACATCATCATCATTATCAGCCTCCCACTGCTGAGACACAGGCCGGAGAGAGATAGAGAGAGAAAGAGAGAGAGAGAGAGAGAGAGAGGATGGACTCTATTCCACCATGCTGATTAAGTGCATGTTGTGTGAATGTCTTTGAACATACCGGGTTCCTCACGATAATTTCCTTCACCATTGTTGAGTGATGGATTCGACAATGCGCGTAATTTATCTAAGTACTAAATAAGTAATTGGTGCAGGGTCGATGATCGAACCGGGTGCTGTTAGATTGTAAAGCGCACATGCTATCGCTTGGCCATCATCGCTCACTAGTGCCCGCAGCTTTACTGCGTTACCACAGAATACATAAAGTACAATTACAGAAGGTTCACTCCGCAAAAGCATTTAAATAAGTAGCGACTCTTACTACCACACAATAAAGTCCAATCCAGTACGTGCGAGCGCTAACTACATACTGCTATATTAACCTAGAGTTTTCCTCTCTGTCTCTCGCATAACTCTTGTCGCATATCTCTGTCTATCGCGCGGCAGCGGGCACGGCAAGTCCGACTAGTCGACTACTTGTAGTTTCATACCTAAAGTGCGGAGTGCGCCAGGCCTGCCATTACTGTCAATCAGTGATAGTGAAGCTTTCTATCCGTTAAATAATTTTTAGAATTAAATCTGTAACTCCATAGGTTATTTCCTACAAACATACAGGTCACAATTATTATTTAATTTTAGTGTAGATTTTACCGTTTCTGGGCAGGCTGAAAGTTCCACAGATGTATGATAGGATAGGACCCAAGTCTTTGGACCCAAGTTTTCACAACCAACGCAACAACCAACATGTGACAGTTCCAGTTTACTCATAAAATCATATCCCAATAGTCGTTTCGACAGCATTACCCGTAATATTCGTTATTTACAAACAGTGGCCCATACACGACCATGCAATTACGGTAAACTACAGACTAAAAATCGATAGAAGTACAACTCCAGAGAGACCTAGACACTTTGTAAATTACGTTAGACCTTTCTACCATATTTTCTTGTCTGTCTGTTTGTATGTTCTGTAAAAATTAACTTTGACAAGTTCAGAACTGGATGAAAACGCATTGTCGTTGCATATTTACTTTCTTTATCTTTCAAAGGCAAGGCAAGCGAGGCGTTGATCATCCAGCTAAATGGGTCAATAGACAAGATTTTGTGTGAAAAATCCATCGAGATATAATACTTATAGAGTCACAATTATACCAAAACAATGTCCGAACCAAAACTCTGTGCACGCTACGCATTGCGCCGACTTTTTGGTTACTTGTAAGGCAAACGCGATCCGACTACAACGTCGCGCAATGCCAGTGCTACGACGCTCTATCGGACAAGCGGCGTTGATCACTATGCAAGCGACATAACGTCTAAATTGAATTAAATGTGGCATTGTAATTGATGTCTAGGTACGTACAATGACCTGTGACTTGTGACTTATATGTGAATATGTATTGTATCTCGATGCAAAAATCCACTACAAACCGCCACCAACAGTGCTCTCTGCGGCTTTTCTTGTCACCATCGCGGGTCGAACTCGATTATCACAGGACCTAGATAGATGGCAGTAAGAAGGCAGCTATATCCATCAGCAGGATAAAGAAGGTGGTGATGAAGATAATTCATAGATCATAAAGATAGTGTTTATTATTTGTTACAATAAAAAATAATCAGTCATAGGACTGCAAGGCAGAAGTGAAAACTTAAGTAGTAATTCGCCTATTTTACAAGAGATGGCGCTGTTTTAAATTACCTACACGGCACAGCGTGACGATATCGCGAGTTCCATGATTTTTGTTCACCCAAAAGTGCTCAAACGCGCTTAAAGAAGTTTTAACTTCAAAAAAAGACTGTCTTTCGTTTTGAGTTATACACATAACTTTATTTAGCTTTATGACGTTTTTACGTCATAAAGCTAAATAATTATTATTTATTATTAATAATAATTTTTGCCCACGGCTTTGCCCACGTTGTGAACAAAACAGCCTATGTCACTCAGGAATAGTTAAGACATTGCAATAATTTTTAGAATCAGTTCTGTGATTCCTAATATCATCTCCTACAACCAAACAAAACTTTAAACTTTCAAAATTTATCTTTTTATATTTATGTTAGTATAGATAGTGAAGATTAGTAACGTTGATTGAAGAGAAAGTATTTTTTTATTAATAAAGATTAAAATATTTTAGAACGAAGTTACTTCTTGCCTATTTTATTCATCATTTTGAAGTAATAAATTAACTGAAAAAGATAAAGTGGCTCAAACAGTACTAAACCACCTAAGACCGAACGCATTTCCGGATGACGTTTGTCATCTTTATGGTTGTCCCTCTTTGTTTTTCTAGTCAATCCATGAAATTACGTCTATTTGGCTGCCATTGTCTAAATACCTAACGTTTTCTGGTGAGGTAATGACTCTGGAATGGACTATAAAGTGGTGTATGTTAGTAACGATATGAGTAGGGTTAAGCTGAGTTTACACTGTCCATTGAAAATAATATATTTAGTATCCATAATATTTTATTAACCATGTAAAACCTTAGGACATTTTCATGACGTAAATTAGACGCGTGTTTTTTAGCGTAACATTAGTCTGTTTCTCAAAAAAAAAAAACGAAAACACAAAAGTATTCATTTGTTGGTTGGTTGTTGATAGATCCCGCAGCGACATAGCAGCAGATTGACCAGATTTTTTGCATGGGTATAGTTAAAGGGCCGGAGAATGACGTAGGATGTATTTTTCTCCCGGAAAATTGAAAGATTTCCATAGAGAATACCCACGCGGGACCCGCGAGGTTCAGTTAGTATTTAAATTACCAGAGCCAACCTGTATTTAATGATCTTAGATTGGTTGTTACTCTTTTATAAAGACACAAGTTGTAGTTGAGTTGAATTGACAATGTGTGGAGGAATATCATGGAATATGAGGCCTAAGCTTTGAAAATATCAATACAGCCATAAAATAAAACAAAATTTGAAAATATCAACATTTGTGTATGACACGGATCTTATTAGAATGTCAACATTTGTGTATGACACAGATCTTCGTAGATTGTCAACAAAATTCAATTACAGAATTGAATTCTTACAAAAAAAACTGGAAACCAAAGTGGTTTTTATACAGTCATGTTGTTTATACTATACGGGAATCACTAACGTGTGATTAAGCCGGTTACTCCGACTATAATACTAATTTATAAGTAAGTAAATTCGACGGTATTCGGTGGCTTTTTTTAAGGCAAGCGCGCGCGCGTATTCGCTGTTCCCGTATAATATAAATATAACGTGAGCAAAATTTAATTTTTTATTCCACCTGTTCTCCACCTAATAAACTCTAACCTCCACATGTCCACTTTATCTGAACCCAAACGGTCACGACACGCGGCGAGATCCGACACGATTGCTGCTTTCGCGTAAAACTTTTATAATAACAACGTTATGCAACATTTAGTCACGACTGTCGTACGTGGCGATTGTCTGGACGCGGCCTTATCTCGATAAACATGCATCTCATGTGTTTTATATGTAGGAATATTAAATTGTGAAAAGTTTGACGTATTTTAAGAACAACAAACTACACCCCGCGTTTCACTCGAGTGGATTACTCTATCCAGTTATCTGCCAGTGAAAGTCTTGTCAAAATTGGTCCTGCCATTTTGGATTCCATAGGGAAAACACATACATATAATTATGCATACATACAGACAGACATCCCTTTTTATATATAGGAATATTAAATGTGATATACAATTATAAAAATTAATTCTGACCCTGGAGTCCCGGTTGGTGCAAACACGTAAAACCTGCCAGTCGTATTAAAAAAATATCTATATAACATTTAAATAGTAAATCTTACAGCGTAGAATAACATTTTATATAGAAATAAATACTTAAGCTAATATAACCTCTTAATGTACCTACTAAAAAGTTGTGTTTGGTAAACATTCTCATTTCCATACAAGAAGTTTCGTTTGGTAAACTTTTAAAGAATCCCACGTATGATATCCCATTTGGTAAACTTTCTGTAGAAGTTAGTACAGTCAGGTTCAAAATTAATAACAAATTATGTCTCCTCACGATGTTTTCATTCGATGTTTGTATTTTTAAGTTTTTGTAGCAATAGTATTTCAACTGCTAATTTATTTAAGTACAAAATAAATCATTGATGCAGACCCGAGGATCGAACCCGGTGCCGTCAGATTGTTATGCCCGCATGCCACCGCCCAACTACCAACGTTTTACAATATTTGGACATAAAATTACAAAATTACCAATAAAGCTAACAGCAGGATATTAATATAATGTAGAATAAGCTGGCGAACGCGTACTCTGATTTAATAAGGCGGTGGAACCTTGGATTGTATCGCTCCGAGAGCCGCGGATAGCAAGGACCAGTTACTGTTAGGTACACTATAACTGTTATACGTGAAAGTGCAAACTAAACTGCCGACAATACACGGAGTATACACAACACAATGTACATGGTGCTCAATATTTAGTCGAATCAAAATGATCTTTTTCACAAGCTTGACATATATACGAGCGTATGTAACTGAATTTTAGACCAATTATCCTCAAGCGATTGTGCTGAAATTTGGCATACTTATGTAAGTTCGGTGACAATGCAATGTTATGGTACCTTCAAGAATGGACACAAAAGGTGGCCATAGGAACTTCTAACCGAAACGACGTAACTCCGTCGAGTTTGGCTTCGTTGGATTTGTGATAAATTCAATATGGCGGACAAAATGTTCTTATCTATCATTATAATATGGGTATCAAATGAATAGGGTTAAGAAAAATACGAAAAAGTTTGTTTAAAAAAAGTTTATTTTATTTACAAAGTTTTCCAAGCTTTTTTCAATTCAACTTGACCTTTAGTATGTATGTACGTTCGTATGTGTGGCACAAATCTTGCAACTGAAATTTACACCAGTTATCCTGAACCAATTGACTTGAAATTTGGGCATACAACTTTTGTTCTGGTAACAATACAATTATGCCAATACCCAATACATAATGTTATATTTTCAAAATGGCCGCCGTTACAAGATGGCAAATGGTGTATATTTTTTGTCAACCCTGATAATATGGATATCAAATGAAAGATCTTGAAGAGAGGATCCTATAAAGTGACATGACAGTAAATTCAATATGGCTACCGCCCCAAGATGGCGGTTTTAATTTACTAAGCTAAGGCTAAAATATTGTTTTTAAAAATAATTTTCACTATTAACTTATTATCTTTAGTACTAGCTGTAATTTTTTAATATCAGCTAACCAGATAAAAAATTATATGAGTGCAATTTCCGTGGACTTATTTCTCTAAATGTAATCAATTGTTATGCCAGTTTATTATGTAGTAGTTTGTATCTCTCTTCTAGAACATCCTGTGTATATGCGTAAAAGGGAATGTTACAAAACCAATTGGCTGCCCGCGCCGGCGCCCGCTCTTTGCTAATTGCTGCGCGCGAGTTTACAAAACTTTGGAGTATGTTTGTACTCGCTCGTACTTATTCAGGCGGCGCTTAACGTCTAGCCAAAAGTGCAAAAGAGATAGCTTTGGTGGGTGAGCACGTCCTGAACTTATAGGCATGGAAATTATCTTTTTAAACTGTCAAAACATAGTTAGTTCAAGATAACTTAGTGTCTAAATACATACACCAAATTAACGTATTGTATCTAGTGGGAGGCCTACCTACGCTGCGTCTTCCGGTTCGTGGTCTCAACTCAAGAACCTTTCTTCCCCATCCGTTATCGGTTCTTCGAGAGATGTGGCCTGCCCATTGCCACTTTAACTTGCAGATTTTAATAGCTATGTTGATGACTCTGGTTCTTTGTCGAATATCCACGTTTCGGATTCTATCGCGCAAAGAAACTCCGAGCATAGCTCTCTCCGTATTATTATTATTATGTAATGCTAATGAAAATAGTAATTCAATAAAGAAATAAACTATGTTAAGAAGGAATAAAATACTTTTTGATTTTACAGTCAATTGCGTGGTACCCAAATGTAGAACGCTAAAATATAGTGAACTAATAATATGAATTAATTGTATAAACGAGGTAATCTTGACTATTCGACTATTTTTATTTACTTCGACGTTTCGATCATGTAGAATGGCTTGAACCAGCATGCAGAACCGGTAAACCAGCATGTAGCCCGCTTGATGGTAAGCGGTTTTCTGTTGGGCCCGGCAAGTGACGTCACCCACGATACTTGCGCGCGTACAAAAACACAAAATTATGAATGTTACTGTGAATTAAATAGCAAAAATGATTTATTATAATATTACTAATTGAATCCCGTATTAGTTTTCCAGTTATTTCGATATTTTTTGGGAAAAACTACATTAAATTTGCCTGGAAGAAATCGCTCTAGGCGATAAGGCCGCCCATTATACTGCCGTATATTTATTTTTGATGTTAGTTTAAGTTTTTTCAGTATTTATTATCTATTAGTTAATCCGCCGTAAAATTACATATTCTGTGAAAATTTCACCTGGCTATAATATATTACGGTTCTAAAGATACAGTAGTCAAAAGGCAGGACGGACAGAAAAACGGACAGACGAAAAGACAGACAGATGGACAGATAGAGACGGACAGACGGACAAACAGCGGAACAGCTTAGTAATAGGGTCCTATTTACACCCTTTGGGTACGGAACCCTAAAAATAGTCAAATACCCTATTACCAACTTGCTATATCAAAGCCACAACCTGCTCCCGGCTTTCGTGAGGCAAAAATCTGACCACTCAGCCTTTAAATAGTTCCTTACCTGTGCGTTTAAGGCTCTCCATGAAATCGAATGAAATGATCTTATTCCGACCTCTTAAATCGCTATCATATTAATCGGTAATAAGCCGGCATCTGATTCTGCGATCTCATTAGCTAAAGCTATTAACAGTTTTGTTTATACACGCTCCGTTACTTCATATCAGCAGCGGACATGTGTAGTTTACGCCGAGGGGGTACCACGAGTCTTGGCGGGCTATTGATGGACTTAATTATGAAAATAGTTAGCGCTTACGACAAGTAAAAGTTTTAAGATATCGAAGTACCTATACATAAATATCTAGGTACATACCAGAAGCAGCGTCTTCTGAGTAACGAAATCACCTAACTGCGCTCGCCAAGCGTAGCAAGTATTGGCAATCCCCCCTAAAATGGGGGAGGCCTATGTTCAGCAGTGGACATCTTCTGGCTGATGATGATGGTTTAGCGGTATAATGAATAAAATGTATGAAAAATGGAGACATTTCAACACGCATGATAATTTATTAAGGCATATGTACCTTGTTTAAATGATCTTAACCTGATACCAAACATATCTGATACCTGTGGATATTGGGTTAAAAACGGCCGAAACACAAGTAAAGTAGACTAAATCCAATAAAAATCAAGGTGATCTGTGCATTTTGGTCTATCTTAGTTGCAACCTAAATATTTCATTGTAATGACGCCATAGGATTTAGATTTACTTTGTAGGTATATTTATTATTCATCATTAGTAAACTCCGGGTATTTTTTTTAAATTCAATCTTGAACCAATATCTATGTATTTGTATATCAATGTTTGATACGATCGCCTTATCAACGCTAATTACCATGTTTCTCATAAACAAAGAAAGCTACGCATTTACAGGTAAAGTCATGTCTACACATATGAATATGCAAACCAACGTGCATAATGCATGACTTTCATTACAGGGTTCGTAGTAGCCGTTCTAATTTGACGTGAAGTGCCCTAACACACGTCATTGGTTCTGACGTCGACGTCGCTTCTGCGGCAGCCTTATGACAAGGTGATACGGGGAGTTTAGCGATCTCACTCACGCATTTCATGTTTTAAAGATAATTCTAGTGACGAGATGTAGTGATCTTTTTTTTATGGTGGTCATACTAGTTCAGTTATAATACAGTTATATAATTATAAATCTTAGCACTTTCATTTCTTTTTCTTTAGATATATCTTCTTCGTGTTTTTTTTTTTACTTTTCTTCTTATCTACACAAGAAAAAAATATTAGTGTTCTGACGAGATTAAAGCATAAACAAAAAATATTTTTTTGGTTTTAGGTCTGTGGTTTAAAGCAACCAAAACTTTGTAAACATAATCTAAATTCATGAAAAGCAGCAAAATACTAAATTCTATTCGACTCGCAACACGTAAATATAGCTTACGGTCAAGATATAATGCAAAGCCAACATGCGTGTCTGTCTGTCCGTATGTTTTGTTAACGAATTCATTCTATAAACTGTCTCAAAAGCGAACTCGCACGACAAAACCTTTAACCAATAGAAGCTCTACGCAAAATTGAGCAGTTTTCAATTCAGTACTACAGTGTCTCCTGTCTTGAAGTCGTTTGGTTTTTGCGCCAGTCTATATTTATGAGGATCAAACCGTCTTTGAAATGCTGATTACGAAGCTGGCTTAACTCTGTATTGAAATATGGGATTTCTAGGCATAACCTATGAAATATGGGAGTGTGTATCATGCGGGTTTGTTTAGCTGGACAAGTCGTAAAGTAGAACTTATTTTGAGGGCGTTTGACAAAATTAGTGTTGATTTTAGTTCATAACATTTAGAACGAATAACATATTATGATTTATCAACACGCTTTTATTAGCTTGGTATGTGCCTATGTAACGGAATCATTAAACGTGATTTTCACCCCCCATATAAATCTTTGCATACTTATCAAGGACCGATGACAATGCAATATAGCGTGTTTTTTAGTCTTTAAACTGAGATAATTATTTTTATGTCTAGGGTTATAAGGAAAAGGATACTAAACCAAAAGGCGTTCGTTATACACCACATGAACAACTTTTAATAAGGGCACAATCCTGAAATCGCGAAAAAAAAAATTGCTGTTTTTCAAAACTTATTCACACTTGAGAAATTGTATGGAAAAGCCGATATTTTCGCGATTTAAGTGTTGGTCCTATGGCAAAAGTCGTACTATTGTACGAGAAATCTGTGACAGTGCGCTAGACCACTCGGGGGGTCTTACCGCTTGACCAAGGGTGAAAATTACAGACGAGAAGATACTTGGGGATCTTTAGAAGGCCTTGTTTATATCATCATCAGCCTGCATCCGTCCACTGAACTCGGTCGGCTTGTTTATATAACGTGAGTGATTATAGCCACACAAGCCATACAAGTAGATAGGTAGCCTTGATTTGGTGTCACGCAACCTCGACAATCAAGACACTGCCAGAGAGTTGGAACACGCGTCTCTTAATACATCAGACACTGGGTCCGTGTAACTCCGTGTATTCGGGGATAAGTGCAGGGGCTGTGTCTCGAAACTTGATTGCAGGAGGTCATTTTGTGTGGTAGTTTTTTTGTGTGGTCGTGGAAGGTCAGATACCTCATCATCATCAGCCAGAATATGTCCACTGCTGAACATAGGCCTTCCTCTTTAACTTCCACACTGAACGACATCCTGCCATCTGCATCCACTGGATGGCCACGACTCTCACAGTGTCTTTGTGAGAGTCGCAGTCAATGTCTTTGTCCATCTAGTTGGAGGCCTACCTACGCTGCGTCTTCCAGTTCGTGGTCTCCACTCAAGAACCTTTCTTTCCCATCGGTCATCAGTATCAGTATCGGCCGTGGTAGGTCAGATACCTACCACGAGAGATTTCTCTGCAATCGAGACTCTGCCATATACAGACCTACATAAAAAACCTGACATAATGCTTTACCCTATATTATAAAAGTCCGATAACTCTTTCAGTAGTAAACTCTACAAAGGCCAGAGCTCCAGTTTCAAGCAATATATTATTAGGAGGGGGTCTCTTGTATCAATACCGTTGGAATCCGATACCCATCGCCCTTAGATTTATCTACGCTATCCTATCCACCTGATCACTGAAATAGCTGGAAGTAAAGTAAATCAAGTTCTCTCACACCTGCTGTGGTAATCGGGCTTAGAATCAAGAGATTGTTGATATATCATGGCTCTTCAAAATCATTGTTAGTCGGGCTTTGTGAGTTGCGTTGGTAAGGAAAAATACGGACTTTGTGATTATTATGTTTATACTTAAACTAGTGCTGTTGCCCGCGACTTCGTACGCGTAGATTTTCATATAAACTTTCAACCCTTTTTTCCTCCATTAATCCGGCCCTTGCGCAAAATAATAGCCTATACTTCAATCTGGTCATAGCTACGCATATTCGTGAACACCGCATTTAAATCCGTCCAGTGGTTTAGGAGATGTGCGTGAACAAACAGACAATAATTCTAAAAACTGTCTTAACGTGTTCAGCTACAGGACAAGTAGAAGGACTGCACACTATCACCCCTTCCTCGTGGAAATTCCAAGGATTCGTACACAACGATTTGGGTCGTCTTTTATGATACGTACCGCCCAAGAATGGAATCCCTGCCGTCCTCCTTGTTTCCTGAGAACTACAATCTGGGCATCTTCAAGGCTAGAGTGAATAGATTTTTTCTAGATCAACGTGTTCCATACTCGGCCACACCGTCACTTACCATCAGGCGAGTTGGTGGCCAAACATAGAACTATTCTATATAAAAAAATAAGATAAAAAAAGCTCCTTATTTTTAGACGCCCTGTATTTATTTGATATCTCGCAATTATAGACTTTTTTATGTCTACGTTTTTATTATATGTATAGATAGAAGATAATTTATTTGCAGTTTCAATGACATCGCTCAAAAACAATGAAGGAGAACATCATGGTATGACTAAGAACTTCAAAGAAATACGACATTCACCAACACGCACTGGGCCATGGTGAAGAGCCCATACTCTCTCTGAGAGAAGGCCGTTGTCCCTGCAGTGGGTACACAGTAGGCTGATAATGATGATGATGAGGATTACGCACGTTTGAGCTATCCACAGGAATATGCACATTAGTGCCACCGAACTGAAAGGAGATCATTGTACTCATATTTTTAGCGCTCTACAATCTAGCCTAATGTTAGGCTAATAAGTAATTTAATTGTAACTTAAACTTCTAAGCATGTATTTTTATAAACTAAGAATGTTATTAACACTTCCACACGTTTCTTATTCTCTCTATTAAGGCGAAGACACTTTGGTCACGTGTTCTGTATAGGTAGCACTACACTACGCAAAACTAACACTTTGTTTTTCACTACACTAACTCGAACGGTTTTGTTCATCATTCTAAACTGAAATCGCGAAAAAAATATCAGCTGATCCTAATATTTTCTTGAATGTAAATGATTTTTTTCTATGAAACAGCTGATTTAGCGTGAATACCGTTGATATCATTATGTTGTGTTTCTAAGCGTCGAAATAACAATTCACATAGAGTGCAGTACAACTCACGACCATGTCGCCATACAATGTGTCCTACCTGCGTTGTGACAGGTTATGACACGATACCAATCTAGAACGGAATTCAGCGGATTAATGCGGCCTAACTACCGTTTTGTTGACACCTGACTGCCTTGGAGTACTTGAATGTCTTGATTTTTGAAGTACTTAAATTATGTGGGTCATAGATTTGATTGCCAGCTTAATATGATGAGCTTCCGAAGAGAATTTGTATACTGAATTGTAAGCAGTCTAAACTTTAAGGTACAAGTTAGAATCCAATAAGTGAAGACCTAAGCAGATGGCACAGCATGAAATAGGCGTAGTGGGACTGGTTGTGCTTATACAGCTAAAATCTTCATCACTTCACTCACCTCACGCCATTTGGAATCATGCCGCGCAGCCCGTGAATGTGCGAACTTACATCCATTTTTGTTCATTCCGCTGGTATGGAGTGACTGTATTACTCCATCTGGAGTAAAACCGTCATCATCATCATTTCAGCCATAGGACGTCCACTGCTGGACATGGGCCTCCCCCACCGATTTCCAAAAGGACCGGTTGGAAGCGGCCCGCATCCAGCGTTTTCCTGCGGTCTCTTTTAGGTAAAACCAATCGTAAAACCGTGAATAACATTAATTTTTGGCGACTATCCATTTGACTTCAGCTGATCGGCGTCACGCCAAATACCGTAACCTTATATGCCCAAGCGACCACCAGAGCGATGGTGGCCCAACGATAAGCATGTGCGCTTTACAATCTGATGGCACCCGGTTTGATTCTCGGCCCTTCACCAATGACTCATTTAGCTATCTAAATAAATTATGTGTAGTTTAGATGCCATCGCTCAAAAACGGTGAAAGAAAACATCGTGAGGAAACCATTATGTCCAAGAACCTCAAAAGTGCAATGACATGATATTTACCAACATGGTACCTGTGTGTGTGCCACTGGGCCATCAAGGTAGATAAAGGCCCATCCTGTGTCTCTGAGAGAAGGTCTGCCTTTACCATAGCAGTAGATCGATATGTAAATAAGATTATCGATAGGTAATTACATAATTATAAAAGCCGTAACAAACAAACGAAAATTTTCTCTTTCCCTCCTGTTGGTCAGACGGCGGTTCGTGGTACATGGTACGTCAGTTTGTTACGGCTTTAGCTAAGCAAAACCCAATATAAATAACACATGCAGTATGTTTTGTATTTTTAAAGAATTACAAAAAAGAAACGAACGCAACAAAGTAAATACATTGTCTCAACAATTTGCACCTTACAAATTACTGTCCCGGAAAACATTTATAAATGTCCCTAAAACCTTTAGCAAGCATATCGTGCTCGTGTGGCGACATTAGGTCGTGAGTTGCACGTACATTGTAGTACCACATAGTAGAGACCGCCGCGTTGATTGTTATTTAACTAAGTTCACTGTGATTGAGCTAAAGAACATAGGTTAAACATGTTGTACACTGCATGATTGCAGTTTATTGGTGTAAGTGTGGAAAGGGAGAGTTCTATGGTTTAACTCTCGCTGAATAGATCTACCGATAAATAATAATTAATATTACCCACTATTGTGGTTGTAGGTATAAAGAAACTATAATAAGATCTAATAAGATAATAATAAGATCGATTTACTTTTAATGTGATCATCAGAGCACGGTCAGCGTGTCCAAAGATTTTGTAGTGCGAAACCAATCGCTCTACGATAACTATACGCGTGGCGTATAGCCAATTCAAATTCAAATTATTTATTGACATAAAAACGAACATGCATTTACATTTATGTCACAAGATTAAGTAAAATTAAAATTGATACAGCGCTATTTATACAATGTCAAATATTCAAGTCACAGTAACATAAATTATTCAAAATATTTATTGAAATAAAATTAGAAAATAAAAACTAACATGCATTTACATATATGTCACGAGATTAAATACAATAAAAAAATATTACAGCACTATTTATACAATGTCATTAATCAATAGTCATAATAATAATAATGTCACCAATCAAAAGTTGAGCTATCAAGCTCTTTACCCCCTATCCCATTGATCGGTCAGATTTTCACAATATGTCAAAAAATATGCTAGAATGCTTTTCCAATTATCAAATAATATGTCAAAATCAGTGTTGGCGGCAAGGAGCGCATTGAAATGACGGCGGGCGCGAACCAAAGGAGACATAGATCGCGCAACCGTACCGACCTTGATTTACATGAAATAGGTAATGCGGCCGATCTCGCCTATTCGCCGGACCCCAGGGGTTATCTGGCACGGACAACATGCATAATAAGTTATGCAGGTGAAGAGAGTCGACTGACCCTCTAAGCACCTTGCAGCAAAAAATCAGCTGGTCCAGAAGCCTCCTCACTTCCAACGAGTTATATCCAATGGTAATCACAGACTATGTAAAGCAATTAGCAAGTCTTTGGTGATCATAAAAGCGCGCTGACGCGTGGGATACGCGTTGCGTAGATCTAAATTCGTACGCGCGACATCAGCTACCGAAGACGTCAGCGTTTAAGGAAATAATGCCATACAGTACTTGTTTTTTCTTTCTTTGTTTTACCAAAAACATTATTAGCACTTCGTGTAAGATGGTTAATTCTTAGGCCAGAGATTAAAGACCACTCACAAGACAACAAGCAAACAGGGACTGCACTTAGACTGCTTTAAAATGATCTTAGATAAAGGCATCATGTGTAAAAAAAAACAAAGTCTAAGTAAAGATAAATCTAAGAACATCTATCTATTCAATCTCAATAGATCAGTGAAGAAAATAATAAAGGCCAACATTCGAACTTGTGAGTCTTTACAGGAAAAAAATCTCACTTCAGTGAGTCTTTACAGGAAAAATTCTTACTTTAGTGAGTCTTTACAGGAAAAAAACTCACTTCAGTGAGTCTTTAGCTGGGTGGTTGTCAGTGTCACTGCTTTAAAGTTATAGCTCCAGAGATTTTATAAATTTATAAAATCTCTGGAGTAGTACTCTGCCAGGGTATAAAATAATACAGTTAGTCTGTGCAGCGTTCGGGAAATTACGTCGCGCCTTCTCATCACAAAAGAAGTCTTTACCTAGTGCGTTCTACCAGTCATGACTTAAGGTGACACTAAACTGACACTAACAGTTGGACCGGTCCACAAGTTGAAGGTCGTTCAGCGGTCTATAGAGAGAGCTATGCTCAGTGTTTCTCTTAGTAGATCGTTCACAAAACGAAGTTATTCGCCAGAGAACCAATGTTACCGATATAGCTCAGCGTATTAGCAAGCTGAAGTGGCAGTGGGCCTGTCAGTGGGTCGTAGAACCGACAGCCGTTGTTCTAGAGTGGAGACCATAAATCGACAAACGTACCGTAAGAAGCCCTGAGACACGTTGGAGTGACGATATACGTAAGACGGCTGGCAGTAGCTTTAAGAAAAATGCCGAGTATCGGGCTGAGTGGATGGCGTGCCTTGGGAGAGGCCTATGTCCAGCTATGGACTTGTATAGGCTGATTATGATGATAAAATAATTTTCAAGTCATTTCAGACGCTAGGCCAATGTAACATGCGGTAGGCAATTTTTTTATTTAAAGCCATTTAGCTAATATATGATCATTATACTTACTTTTAAAATGGTCCAAGCTTTCGCCAATAAGAATTCAATACATACATCAATACCAGCAGCCTGCCAAATCAGCCTGTCGCCGCCGTATGAGTTAGAACGTTGGACGACTAAATTATGGCTTCTCTATGCATATGTGCGTCGTACTCGTTAGCAGAAAGCGCTCTGATTGATGTCTCCAATTGAAGGTTGGATGAAATTGTGGAGCGGACAGAAAGGACACTTTGATGGCGCGATTTCTGATCAGCATAAACTGAAAGAGTTAAAAGTGAAGCTATTATGTGAAGGACTGCTCAGGAAAATAAATCCAGGGAAACATTAGAGGTTTTAAACAGCCAACTGACTGAGAAAAGAAGTTCAATCAACACGATTAACGCACAGCAAAAATATATTGTCAGGATTTTAGTTCAAATGTTTGTTAACAAACATGGGCGATGTTCCTGATGATAGGGTTGCATCTGTAAAAGCTGCGTCATCACTTTGTTTACTCTGTCCAATTTTTAAGATCTAACAGCCGCAAAAAAATACTGGATCAAAACATTTTACTTGAATATCTGCGTAGAGCAGCATCTTCAAAAACCTAGTGACTAGAATCAAGAAAGTTGTCTATGCTAGAATTGACGGTTTCATTCAATTTACAATTTAATATCAGAACTTATACAAAACTTGGACCGAAAATATTAAGAGTTTCAAAGTACATGAAAATGAACTCAAAATAGTTGTATAAGATTTTGTCTTTGATTGTACCAGTTTCCACTGTCTGTCAAGTTGACCCCTAGAAAAGTAGGTAAATTAAAATAGGGTCAACTCGGCCGCGCGGTCAAGTTTAATGCCGTCGAGTTGACTCCTAACTCAAATTTGCCCCAACTGTCGACCATCTCCATAATCAGCCCACATAAGTCCACTGCTGATCAGCTTTGTCCTAGGCGTTACGCTTCAGGTCATAAAAACGCTCCGTCAGCAGACAACCAGCCCGATGGATCGACGTCATCAGAACCATCGCAGGTCATATTATGTGGATGAGATTGGCCCGAGATAGGGATCAATGTCACAAGGGAGAGGAGACCTACACCCAGAAATGGGTCGATATCGGCTGGCGAATAATAATAAAAAATATGATTCTTCTATAATCTTATACATCAAATAAAGATAAGATAAAAGAAGATAGAATAATCTAAACGTAAATATTATATAGATACAATACGAAACATTAAATTAGTCGAAACAATGTCAATTCAATACTTAAAATATCATGTTATTAATCAAATTAATTAATAGATAGACATTTATATAATTAAAAAATAAACCATATGATGAAAATATAGAACACTCGCTGCGCCCTGCGGTTTCACCCGCGTGGCGATGAAAATCGATGATGATGATGAAAGTAGCCTATGTGTTAATCCAGGACATAAGCAATGTATATTCCAAATTTCATCCAAATCCATGAAGCCGTTCTGCGTGATTGAGTAACAAATATCCATCCAAACTTTCACATATATGATATTAGTGTGATAAATACGTTTTGTATGTAAGTATTTTATTAGTGTCCCTTCTGTTCACCAATCTAATGACTTAATATATTCAAAACAGATACTGTACTCGATATCGGGCGGACAGACATGCGCTGATTTTTTTATATTTATGCGAATGTGCTCGCACTCCGCATACATCTCTTATGACTTGCATGAAATGTTTGCTTTCAACGCCGTATCTTACGGAATCGGAATATGTATGAGGACGTGATACTTGATAGTTTGTATTAAATATTGGATAGTCAGTGGGCTAACTGTTGATTTTAACATAGGTATCTAACTAAATAATCTATCTATATCTATTACAAATGTAACACAAAGTCGATTTATTTATTGAAACAAAGGTAACTTAAAAAACAGAAAATTAACATAAACTTAAATATTAACTAAAACTTAAAATAATAAAGTAGCTAAATAAATACCTAAATTAAATCTAAATTAAACTGAATACCTATCCAAAACTCGTTATTACAAATTATATATCATATTTTTCTGTTTTAAATTATTATGGCAGTTACATTACTAAAAAAATATATTTCATAATTAACAATATAAAAAACCGACTTTATAAAAATGTTAGAACTGGACCTAATTTAAATGAGACAACACGGGAAGCACCAGCTTTCAAATAAAAAAATAATCATCAAAATAGATTCACCCGGTCGAAAGTTCTGAAGTAACAAACATTAAAAAAAACAGTCGAATCGATAACCTCTTCCTATTTGGAAGTCGGTTAAAAACTTGTTTAAAAAATTCTGTATTAATTTTATCGTACATATGAAACGTAGTAAAAAGTTATTTAAATGTATAATGTAAGGTTGTGGAAGGAGCTCCCGATATTTCGGCGCAGTTACATGCACCATGTTCACGGGAAGAACCCGGTCTTCCCGTGAACATGGTGCATGTAACCACGGTAAATATCCCGTAAATAATCATATAACTTTAGTGAACAACCGTGATAGTTTAAAACAGTGTTTTGAAACCTGTATTGAAAAGTAGCACTTTTAATTGAGATTTTAGCGGTGTTAATATGAACAACTTTCCAACAATACAAAAAAAATATATTGTTAGAGGATAACTTTTAACGCATGGGACTCGTTAAAACGAATCCAAGCCAAACTCGAGAGTTTATAAGGCCCCTAGCTCCACCATCGGATCAGTATGATGGCACTAAATAAACTTATTGTCAACTGAATTTAATTATATTTGCAAAGTTTCATATTCATTCGAAAATAAGAAGCAGGGTAAAGATTTGCAAGATTTGTTTACTTTGTGAAAAGTGAAAATAATAAAAGCGTACTAAATATAGATTTCATCACCGCCAAAGATTTTCTCCATTAGTGCTGTTTAATTTTGTAATACGAGTATGTGCTTTTAGCACTGCGACTGAAAAAAAGAAAATACTAAACACCGAAATGTGACATCACATTCTGACAACGTTTTTAGTAAAACAGGTTTTTATTTTAGTCATATATCTTTTGGTAAGTAGCTCCTAAGTAAGTATAAGTGGAAATGATAAAATAAAAGTTTTATTTGGATAAGATTAACTTACAAGAGTCTAAGCTTTCGCATATCACAGGCAAACATGAATCTGCTCCGTAATTATTTGCGATGCAAGCACGGTCAAGTGCGAACTGCGCTAAGATAACAAGGTAAAGGCGTCGAGAGTGAGAAAGCGATGATTGTTACTTCTGTAGGTGTAATCCTCACGACGGGTTTTGCTTATTTTCTTATGGTATAAGGTACACGCGTGCATAGGGACTCGTTAGGCGCGGTTGATTGAAAAGCCAGGTTTATTTATAGTAAGGTGAATTATTTTACCGAGGATGGAGGGAGATGGTGAAACAATAAAAATAAAACCTGTTTTAAACTGATACGGTTGTTCACTACAGTTATATTATGATTTGAGCTACGGTGGCCGAGCATTAGCATTTGAGCTTTACAATATGACAGGACCCAATTCGATCTTTGACCTTGCAGCAATGACTTATTTAGTTATTAAACTTAAATAAATTATGTGCAGTTTCGATGCCATAGCGCAAGAACTTAAAAAAAGGTCAAAGACATGACATTCAACAATATACACTGGGCCAGTTATAACACAGTAAACATTATGCCAAAACAAAACAGATATAAAATAAAAATAAAATGAAAAACGAACATCTAAAATAAAAAATAAAAAGCAACTAGTTTTGATAAGTATAATTAATAATTTGACGAGCAAGCATTTGTTAATCCTGGTAACATAATCAATACATATAAAAAGCATATATATAAATAAATAAATAAATATTTAGATCACGCATCTGTCCAGTTTA
This sequence comes from Agriopis leucophaearia, assembly GCA_949125355.1. Taxonomy (NCBI): domain Eukaryota; kingdom Metazoa; phylum Arthropoda; class Insecta; order Lepidoptera; family Geometridae; genus Agriopis; species Agriopis leucophaearia. Next base: position 4,206,470 of record OX421276.1, on the reverse strand, counting down.
CTGTCCTGCCCGATGCATTATACCAGCCCACATGAAATTAAATCGTTCACGATGTTTGCAGTCCGCTCGCGCCCACGCATCGCGCCTGTTATCAAAATTTAAATTAAATCACTCGTCTAATTTATATTCCTTGTAAGTGACAGGGAATATATTATTAAACTGATCTAGAACTCGGCTGAATGGACCAGTTGCACATCGTTAATGTATCGCAAGAAACGGTTATTGCGTAGGGATGGGCTATTTTACCATACAGGTTTTTTAATGATCTTACGAATTTAGTCGAATTAAGACACCGTGAACGTTAATTTCTATATTCAAAATTTGTATGAAATTTGATAGTTCGTATTTTACGCGAATAATCGTACTTGGGCCACATTCGCATAAATAATTTGTCAACTTACTAACACTTACCGCATGTCCAATAATCTCTCAGGCAAAGATAGTTTCTCCCCAGTTACGTAATTAATATCTACTCAACCATGCGGAGCCAAAGTAATAAAAATTTGAAAAAAAAAACCAAATGAAAAAAACTATAGTTCCAGCTACAATTTAATATATTTTTTAACACATAGGTTTATTCGAATAATGATCTTACGACTATAGCTCATCAGATGCAATGCTGCAGTACTGTATTAGCTTACAAACAAATTTGCCGCGTATTCATAACTCAATGGGCCAAAACCATAACAATGTGAAAACCATCGTTAAAAGACCCTCGGCAGGTCAAAAAAAGAGATTGCAGGTCGATCTCGACTCCTACTGCAGCGGCTGGACCACAAAAGCTTTCTACCGCAACAAATGGAAGGATAAGTGAGGTCTTATAGGGACAATCATGGCAAAAATTAATAAATTATATTTATGTAATACTGCTTACTCACCTAACTAACACGAACGAACGAGAGCCAACGGGCCAATGCGCCGCTAAATGTGTCCACCTGATTGTCTAGTACGTGTTTTTCCAATTGCGACTACGATTTGTATGAAATAAAAACAGCGCTATCTAGCGGAACTGCTCTTCTTCATACAAATCGTAGTTATCGAATAAGTATTCACCACTGGTAAAACTCGCACTAGGCCCTCTGATTTTAAGCGATGATGCGACCTTACTTTAAAAAAAACCTGACATGCGGCTTATAAATAACCAGATTGTATGTATCGGGAAACACCCATTCAGGTATCGCAATCCACAATCTAGCAGTTTGTACAATAAACTATAATGTTCAATAAGATCAATACCTACAATATTATAAGTACTTAAAAACCAAAATAGATATCCAATCAGTAAAGTCCATCAGATTAATTATAACAGTTACTATTTTATTAAAAAACTGGATTCACCTTGCAGTATTTTATTTATGAACTCATGAGAAGTCCCATCACTAGCTAATTAATATCCATATGAATATACATGCTGTTTATAAAGGGTTTTCTCTAATCAAAACTTCGTTATTTATAGTGTAAGTCCGGGAGACCAGAGTCGACTGTGTCTATTTGCATATACAAGGCCGTGATAACGAACGGGCTCGTTCTAGCTTCCTATAAGATGTTATGCTTTAAGAACACACTTGAAAATGGTCGTATTATGAGTTTGAATTCATTTGCTGAATGTGTAATCTGTTATGACTTATGGAGGCCTAATTTTTGGAATAAAAGCGTTTAATTCTCTTTTTAGAAATAGCTATAGAAGATGGTTTACTAAGGGATTAGATTGGGAATAGACGGTTTCTCCTCATTTGGATAATCTGGTTTTAATTTCCAATATATGACAAAAAACAACAATCCGTGTTGAGCTATATATTAGTCAAAAATATACCTACAAAAAAAAGTTAAAACCTTTAGATATATTTTCAAATACGATTTTTTGATTAACTCCATCAGCTAAACAGGCAACATGCAGAGTTCGACCTACTCGTACAATTCAGAAAAGAGGATATTTATTCGTTGTATTGTGCAAAAATTGCCGTGCTATTGAGCTCTGATGCGGTCTAGAATAGAATTTTGACCTATTACCTCCTGAAGATCTAAAAATTATGACCCCATTGAAAGTACAACGTAACAGGGCAGCAGACGACTGGAGAAAGCTAATTATAAGGTCGGGGAAAAAGTTTCTTCGTATTTTTTAAACAAATTCAAGACATATTTTTTTCAAGTTTAATTACATTTAATTATAATATATATGTGCCATTTTGTTCGATAACTTGTTGCCATCTTGTAGGTAGTGACATGATCCCGTTGCTGTAGAATTTTTGGGACTTCTGATCAAAAAAATGCAACAAGTAGTTTTGACAGTCCTCTCTTGATGTTAATCTAACACTACCCAAAAAATTCTGAAGAGATCGAAACAGGTGGAAATCTGAGGGTGCAAGGTCTGGGCTATATGGTGGATGCATTAACACTTCCCAACCAAGCTCTCTAAATTTTTGCTGAGTGGCCAAAGATGTGTGCGGTCTGGCGTTATCATGATGAAAGACCACACTCTTTCTGTTGATCAATTCCGGCCGTTTTTTCTCAATTTCTTGTTTGAGTCTCATCTGCTGTTGGCAGTAGAGATCCGAATCGATGGTTTTGCCCGGCGGTAAAAGCTCATAATGAACGATGCCCTGCCAATCCCACCATACACACAGCATCACCTTATTACGTGTTAATCCGGGTTTCGCTACAGTCTGTGGTGCTTCACTGCCCTTTGACCATGATCTTTTGCGCACATTCTTGTCGTAGGTGATCCATTTTTCATCACCAGTGATCAATCTTTTCAAAAACGGTTCGGTTTCGTTACGTTTCAATAGAGAATCGCAAATGAGTACACGATTCATTTGGTTTCTTTCAGTGAGCTCGTGTGGCACCCAAATATCGAGTTTTTTGTATACCCAGTTTTTTTAAATGGGTCAAAACTGTTTTGTGGTCAATCCCCAGTTCTTCAGCTACGTCGTAACTACTAATATGCCGATCTTGGTCCACTTTTTCAGAAATGGCATCGACTTTATCCGTAACAGGGCGACCAGAGCGAGCTGCATCTTTGACATCAAAATTCCCGGACTGAAAACGCTTGAACCAACATTGTGCTACTCTTGATGACACTGCATTAGGTCCATAAACGTCACAAATTTTATTCGCGGCGTGTGTCGCATTTTTCCCTTTTTTGTTATAAAATTTCACAATATATCGAATTTGTTCGTTAGATTCACTCATTTTATCGAACAAAAAAACAATTGAAAAATGGCGGGAAATTGCTTTTTACGTTTTGTATTCCTTTTTTAAAATGTCATATTTTTAATGGTATCAAAACCAGCCAGATACAAAGAGTACAACGGATAAGATTTTTACTACAACTTTATACATACAAAATACGAAAAGACTTTTTCCCCGACCTATTATGTATCTTCACGCTTCATCAAATGGATTTCTCATTTTGTAAAATGAAGCATGACCGTCGCGAACAAAATATGATCCAAGCCATTTACTACCAACAGTCTATCTTCCTTATTAAAGGTTGGATCCTCATTCGTGTCATTTTTCCTCTGCCCTGATTATTCAACACAGTCCAGCTGTTGAGAAAATACGTTTGACAATTGCATAAAAGTCTGAATCAAAACATTTTCTTAAAATATTTTACTCTAGTATATTGGCTACAGATGCAATCTTAAGTAAGTACAAGAAGCTAGTAAAGTGAAAAGAATTTAAGGTTTTTAATTCAGCTTTTTAAAATTTTATGGCAACTGTTTGACGCATTCTTTCAGCGGTCACACTTTATGTACTCTATATTCATCTACTAAGCAAACATATACATCGATTTTTTACGAGCATGGAGTTGGAGTTGTCAAATTTCACTAATCTGATGCCTTTGAAAATGCTGGATAAAATGTTGACAACTCAAGGAGCTATAATAAAAATCTAATAAAAAAATAGTGTTTAAACTTACCCATACATAGTAACTATAGTTAAGCAATTCAATCAACGTAGATAACATCAACATGCCCTGCAAGCGCGTCGCGACTAAATCTTGTCGTCACTTTTTGTCAAGCGAGATCGTGACAAAGCTACACTTATGTATACATATGTATACATAAACGTAGCCTTGTCGCGTCCAACGATATAGACGCGCCGCGACAAAAGTTTTTTCCATGCAAAAACGAGATAGAAAAACATCTGTCTCGTTTTTGCCGTCTGTCTCGTTTTTGTATGGTAAAAAGAGACAAGTAATTTTGTCACATCGCGTGTCTCGTTTCAACGTCAATGAAAAAAAATTACAATAGCTATAGTTCCATTTTTGTAATGATAACGCCGTTGGATACGATTTTATTAGTTGACGTTGACGTGTTAAGTCAGTTAGGCACGGATAGGTTAATGACCAGAGATCAGAATAACACAGTTCAGGACGTGCCTTTAGCTAATCTATTGGTACGCAGTATTTAGGTCGTTTAGCTACTATTAATTAACACATGCCACGGCTTCGTCTATAAATCTGTCGATACGCTCACGATAGAGGCTGATGGCGAGCATTGCAACATGTAGTGTCGATGGGTGATATTTGTTACCCATTTAGAAGAGATAGCCACCAGTATACACAAAACTAGGAAAAACGATTACATTATGATAACAAATAACTTAAAAAAACACTTATTGGACTCATCAAAATAAACTAAAGGCGAACCAAAAGACCAATGGAGAAGCAGGAGGAAAAAAACCTTAGCCATCGAACTTATCTAATTGACGGCACCAAATTATTGTCATACAGATTATATATACACGCAAAGTTTCAAATTAATGCTAAAATTAGAAGTATGTAGAAGCCGACTTCCAAGATTTGTTAACGTAGTTTTATTTACACGTGAAGCTAATAAACACGTGTTAAAATATAAAAGTTTGGTGAATAGAACTCATAATTTACTCTTAAAGGGTAAGGGGTTTATTTTTAACGCCTCGTGGAGTATATGCCAAACTTAATGACTGTGATATGCGGTAAAATCTGTTGTATCTTTTTCTGACATATACAGTTTTTTTAATAGGTTTGGTTAATACGGAAAGCTAAACAGAAATAGGCCCGTTGTACACATCTTTATGAAAAAATTTTTTCGATGCAATTTTGGCGATAAAATTATCGCAATTTCAGGGTTGGTCCCATAGTAAAAATTGAACAATTTGAAAATTGATTGATTGGAACAGCTGATAATTTTATCAGCTCAGCAGCTTCATATTTATACATTTTGTCGAGTGTGTGATGGATTTTACATGAGACAGCAGATTTTTTTCTCGTGATTTCATTGTTGCTCTCATAGTAAAAGTTGGTCATAATGGTGGGTACAACGTCCCTTTTCAGCTTAGTATCCCTTTTATTATACCCTTTCCGCGTAACCCAGTATACAAGGTAATTTTTTACTGCTATAATATGACAGGTACATGGAGTAGACGTCTATGTTATAGTTACTTTACAAACGTTTCACGTAAGATTATTTTTTTAAACACCTAGTATTTATAATTTTTTTTTTCGATACTTTAACGCATATCTGTGACTATGTTCAAGGTAGTAATTAATTTTGGCATGGAAGCTAAAACATTCTCCATTTATAATTAGAATATTCGGGCAGGTTTCGCAACTTCATAACAATACTTACATACTTTTTTGTCATGTTTTAAATGTCATTGTCACAAAATAAACGTTTCTGTTTCTGTACAATAAAGTTTATCCTGTCAAATCCTGCCAATTGAGCCAATTGGAATAACTTATGCATAACATTTTTTTATGAGAACCTGCGTTAATAAGGTTTAGCGTGCACTGCACTGCCTGCAATGTCCAGGTCGCGTTGACCAGCCTCTAAGGTCAAGCGGTCTACTGACATTAAATTATTATAGGTGCCTTGGTCGCATGATGTGCGAATGGACTAAATGCATTATGATATCTTATAATTGATTAATTTATATGACAGGAAACAGCAAATTGTATTGGAAAGGACCTTTATAGCCAATTAATAATAACACGCTGGGTAATTCTCAAAGGCATAAATGAACCGTTCATGTCAATGACTTGCAGATCTCATGAAGGCTATACGACTAAATACCTAATACAATAAATAAAACCTCATTTCTGTCGGTTGTTACATTTATACTTCTATACTAATATTAAAAAGAGGAAAGATTTGATTGTTTGTTTGTTTGCATTGATTAGGCTCCGAAACTAGTGAACCGATTTGAAAAATTCTTTCACTGTAGGGAAGCTACACTATCCCCGGGTGACATAGGGTAGGTATATTATATTTTGTAGCGAGGCCGAAGGCCGAGCTTACACCCGTGCAAAGCCGGGGCGGACAGCTAGTATTTTATATTTTGTTTATAAATGAAAGGTACTTAAATTGTACTATTTAGCTTTCTAAGCCTCGTAGTTTGAGGAAAACTAACGTTGATACTTTATAATTTTTATTCTTTACAGTTTGTACGTTTTTGGCATCACTTTGTATTTTGGAATTTTTGGACAATAGATTCTGAGTACATTTTGTTTCACCAAACTAGCTATTATTAAGTGGAAATGGGCAGGCCACATCGCTTGTAGAACCGATAACCGATGGGGAAGAAAGGTACTTGAGTGGAGACCACGAACCGGAAGACGTAGCGTAGGTAGCCCTCCCCTAGATGAACCGACAACATTGTGAGAATCACGGGCATCCAGTGGATGCAGATGGCAGTATGTCGTTCAGTGTGGAGTTTAAAGGGGGACGCCTATGTTCAGCAGTGAAAGTTTTCAGGTTGATGATGATGACTTTATGTTTCCCTTTATTACTAAATTCTAATCAAACCAGCATCCGACTAAAATATCTATCTAATCTGCCAGCAAGGAGATAGCCAAGTAACCTGATACGCCATTGTGTTGTCTTCGGAACGAAACTTCAGCTCGTAATTAACGGAGGACTTAAATTTCCTGATAAACAAACATTAAGAATAAACAGCTATCTGTTGATTTATTTCTAAAAGTCTAATTGTACTTGGCTTGCGGGATAAGGTGTGTGATAATTTATTTATCAAGCGCAAGACCTCTACACAACTATATCGAGAAATAATGAAAAAATCACACATATTATAACTAAAAATATATTTAAAAAAAAACTAAAAAAAATAAAGAAAAAAACAACGAAAACTGGATTTATGGGTTCTGATTCTACCAGAAGAATCTCTTCTACCGAAAGGTTCTCGAATGGAGACCACAGACTGGTAAGCGAAGCGTAGGATGTCCACCCACAAGATGGAGAGACGACCTAAAAGAGACCGCAGGAAAACGCTGGATGCAGGCCGCTGCCCACCGACCCTTTTGGAAATTTATGGCCTGTCCAGCAGTGGACGTCTTATGGCTGAAATGTTGATGATGATGTGTTTACTTGTTTTATATTACAATTACGGCTTTTTTAATGCCCGAACATCGAGGTACCTAAAGTTGAACGATGCTTGACGACACGGTCAGTCTTTGGATGGGTGACCGCGAGAAGCATTTACAATAAAGTGCCACTGTGGGTCAGGTGACACGTTAAGTTGTAGGCTCCGGTTATTTGTTCTAGAGCAATAACCACTAAGCCTTGTTTGAGGCCTTTAAGGGATGATCGGCCATTTAATTCTGACATCAGGACTAGCGACTCGGCCTATACGATCCCAAGAAGTTAAATACACGTTCAAAGACAATTAATTATGAGTCACTCATAAAACATTAAATAACTCACCTAAGAATTTCCTCAACTAACAAAAGAGATTGCTCATCCAACAATCAATTACTCAAAGCAAAATAATTAGCTAAACAATATCAGTAAATAAACTAATAGAAATAAATAATATACTGTACTTCTGAGGCTTGTATTTGTCACCATGTATCTGATTTCAAAATTAACCTTAACATTATTCAAACCTCTTGCTAGAGAAAATTGAATTGTATACCCTAGAGCTGAAGTTGAATGTATTTTTTGTAGAATGAAAAGATAAGTTGGTGGGAACATAAATTGAGTGTTGGCATATGAATACGGCAGAAGACAATGCGCTGTCCACTGTCCATGGAAATGAACATAGGCGTAAATTGCTGTGAAAACTATCACCCTGTGCTAAGGGACTTGGCTAAATACTTAAGAGGCACAAAAGAGGTTTAATTCTATTATTCTAAGCAGCTATGACAACTTCCTCAAACGATGCGTGTATATTTAAGTATTATTTTCAGACAAAAATATTTTCGCCCTTCCTACTAAAAATACTCAATCGGAGACATGAATTTCCCCATGTCTCCAATTGAGTGTTTTACTCAATCGGAGACATGGGAAAATTCGTTTAAAACTAGACTGTTCTATGGCCTAGTATACTCAATGTTTTTTATGCCTCCAATTGAGCATAAATAGGTCACATAGTACAGCCTAGTTTTAAACGAATAAATTCAATGACATAAAAAAAAAAAAAAAAGGTTTCCGCCCCTACGAAATATTCAATGGGAGACATGGGAAATTTATTCATTTAAAACTATGACCTATGATGCTGATTTGGAGGCAAAGGAAAAATATTCCTGCCTCTACCAAAAATATTTTTAATGGAAACTATTTTTCCCGCTTCTCCTACCAATCGGAGAGCAGATCGGAGAACATTTAATCCTCAAAAACACCACCGGACGACTGATTTTGCAATTTGAAGTTTAGTAGCTTATTCAGAAATACTTTATCCAGTGTTACATTTAGAACTTCGCTTGTGTTTATTCTACAGCTTTAGAAGCATTTCATTAGTTTCCACTCGTAATCACAGTTCGCCAATAAATCAATTAACTGGTATTCTCATTAGAGTGCTGTTATCGGGAATCGAACCTTGGACCGGTCGGTCGCGTGCCGAGAGGTGAAAGTGTTTGTTTGTACACATTCAGAGTTTGATTTATTTATATCAGTGTTTGTTTTGGTGTCGATAGTCGGGTTGATAGATGGTTGTGTGGAAATCTGTGTATTAAGGTGGTTACTTAGTGCCTCATTTTCACACAATTTAGACCTGCCATAACTTAAATTTTTTACCCTCATTGTGTAATATTGTTATAGTGAAGTAATGTGTGCTTTGTTTAATTGTAATGTTTACCAAATAAAAAAGGTTTGTTCGAAGCGTCCCGTGACCAAAATGGTGGCCGGTACCTTGGCAACGCGGCAATGTGGCGGCATTTTGGAAACGATGCTTGTGGGCAGTAGTCTATTAGATTAGTGTAGTTTTAGATACTGATTTTTTGTCAGTTATGATAACAAATAAGGTACAGTGGCCTTGTAAGCCCCACTTTTTTATTGGGCCACATTGGGCCTTATCAGCCGGAAGTACTTTAGTATTATTTTCTTGTGTAAGTAAATAAATACCATAAAAAGGATACATCCTTAAACATCATTTAAAAAACTAAATATATTTTTATTATTTTAAATTTAAGGCATGTTCTTGGTTATATGAAAATAGAACAACAAAATAAAACAAAATACGTTTAGATATTAGTCGCTCAGTTAAGCCCTTAACAGAATCATGACCATTAAAATCACAACACTTTTAATTGCCTTTAATAAGATTCTCAATTGACCTATATTTTTATTCACCGATTGCGAAACGATTTTAATGTTACTTCTATTTGTCACTTCTAACCCCATTTAATGCTGTACGGCATGACCTTGTACTGATCAATACGTGTTTTAAAAAGAAAACAGAACATTTAATAACCTATAAAAGTGCAGGAAAATTATCACAAATTGATTTCATCATATCAGACCGATCACTTAAAAATAAATTTAAAGATTGTAAAGCCATATCTGGAGAACCCCTGACCACACAACATAGAATCATGGTAACAACTTTTGAACTGCCCGGTCCCGCTTTTACCCTTTGGGTACGGAATCCTAAAAATAAACACGCGTAATCTTAATACATCGAACAAACAAAGTGGCATGTTAAACATAACCGAGAGCTTTTAATCAAGTGATCTCTTCCTGCTTTTACCGATTATATCCTCATAATTTCGCTAACATTCTAACTGCCTACTTGCCCATTAAAGCCTTTATCTACCCATATGCTAATTCCGTAGCGATGAAACTTCATTACTATGCGGTATTGAGAGCGGTGGATGCTACAGGTTGCAAGTATTCTGGACGAGGAGTTTTTGTTACGGTTCTTTTGTAATATTGGAGGGGAAAAGTCGGTTTTATAATGGTCACAACTACGCTTATTCTCCCGAAAATACGACGTAAGATTTTTTTTGTAGACAAGTGTCTTTACTGAACAAAATATAAGCTAATGGACAGCGTACCCAGGTAATGGCGCACAAGCGAAGCAAGACCGCCTATTTTGAATTTCGATTGCTTTCTGCCCTTGGTGAACAATGTAGGCACTTTTTATTAGGTACGCATTTTAGTTTCTACCATAAGTCAAACCCAAAAATATCAGCTTATGGAATAAATATGAAGTATGAAGTGAAATTGATATACGTGGTGACACATGACGAAAAACCAGCAGAAAAATTACAATAGTTTTCCTCTATATTTATAAATCATAATCATCATTTATAATGACGGCATGAGTTAAGAAAGCTCTCACAAGTATCTCAAATTGTTTTACAAGTCTAGAATACCTTCTAAGATAGCTTTCATTGCATGCTATCGCACGCATGCATTATATTAATGGCTTATACTCCTATAAGTATTTACCTTTATAATTAAATGATTATTGGTTCACTAACCACGTAATATGCGGTTACCGCTCGACCGTAACTATATTTTTATGTAAAAGCTTACAGTTAACTGGACCAATTATAGTTCTAGGCATATACCTAATTATCATAGTTCTTGTAGAGCGCATTAGACATGTGGGCTGATGGTAATGACATTGTACGTTATCTGAGATTACTAGTAGTTATGGATACAGGCAGAAGATACCGTTAGTTTTATTTTATGGGAATCGAAGTGTAGAGAGCGCCTTAAGATGATTAGAACATGTGCTAACTACCATAAGATGTAAAATCAAGATTGGAACCCTTTTAAGGCCGCGCTCATGCGACCACCGCTGTCACTTTCGCAAGTTTGTAGTGGTAGGACTCTTTTGCAGGGGTCCGCCTGGGGAAGTACCACACTTTTGCCAGTTATTCAACCGCCAAGCAGTAGTGTGCAAACACTATTGTGTTTCGGATTGAAGGGCAATGTTTCCAGCGAAATTACATGGCATACGGATATTTGACATCTTATATCTCGGGGTAACGAGCGCAGTGCATTGCCATTCAGGGTTTTGAACTGTTGAAGTTCAACATTCTGAGTGGCGTTGAGCTGTTATGGGCAAGCGTGAAGAGCTATCATGTGAGCGGCTTCACTCGTCTCGTCACTCTGTACTATCATAAAAAAAAAATTATAAACTTTTTTGATGATAAAAAAAACACCGAGTGAGAATGTTAATAATAATAATTATTATTATGTAGAAGGCAGTAATTCTTGACACGGCACGCATTGTCAGGAAGTTCCTCACTCTGCAGCCCTAACCACCGGTTGTTTGGGACCTGCCCCGCTGCTGGCGGCACCCTAGTTTTTTAAGTTTTTTGTATTATTTGTTATTTTTTTAATTAATTTTAAATAATTAAAGTAAAAAACTTAAAATCCTTAAATAAATGGGTGGAATAATAATTATAAAATTAAAAACAGACTTCAATATGATTAAACACGCAATTTTGTTTACATGGATGACATATTTTTCCAGTTATTTTGATTTAAAAAAGCAAACTATTGAACCGATGTTAATGAAACATTTTATGGGACCAATCTGAAAATATATACTTAAAAACAACGGTTTATATATGACTGAGCACTGAGGTAACAAACGTAAAAAACTGGCCAAGTGCAAGTCGGACTCGCGCACGAAGTGTTCCGTACCATTTTCTATAAAAACGGTGAAAAAACACGGTTTTTGTATGGGAGCCCCCCTTAAATATTAATTTTATTATAAGTAAATAAATTATTTTTAAAGTGAATATAAAACTAAATAATCTGTGAATATTTCAAGCGTCTATCTCTTGCCTTTATCAATATCGAGCGAAAATGAGCAAAAAAAACATGTTTGTTGTATGGGAGCCCCCTTAAATATTCGTTTTATTATATTTTTTAGTATTTGTTGTTATAGCGGCAACGGAAATACATCATCTGTGAAAATTTCAACTGTCTAACTGTCACGGTTCATGAGATGCAGCCTGGTGACAGACGGACGGACGGACAGACGGACGGACGGACAGCGGAGCCTTAGTAATAGGGTCCCGTTTTACCCTTTGGGTACGGAACCCCAAAAACGAATTGAGAATTTCCTTTCCTTTTTGAAGTCGGTTGAGGCCGATTAGGCAATATAAATATTTAAAAGAAAAAAGCAACGGAAACTGGATTTTTATTGTTCTGATTCTATCAAATAGAAAAAAAACTATAGAAAATACAATTTCTGTATTAATGGAAATCGCAATTTTTTACTGAAAATAACGGGTTAAATTATGGAATAATACTAGATATCAACTTATTACCCCCAATTCATATAAGTAGTTGTTCGTAAAACTCTAGGAGGAAAAGTTTGAGAGTGGAGTTTGTTAAATTACTGATAAAAAGTAAACAATTTAAATGTTTTTTTCTTTTTATCCCCTTAAATCCAAATACCTAAATTGAACGATTGCATTTTGTAATTACACTAGGTACAGTTCTTAAATTTTAAAAATATATAATTTTACCTCCAACTAGTGTAAAAATATCCTGTTTCTTGACTTCCGACTTTGTGACGTCAGTTTTCTTTTTATGATAAAACGAAAATAATTCAAATAATTTTCTGAATAATTGAACGCTCTTTGCGTTAGGTATTTATATAACTTTTTCAGGTACCTTTTATAAAAACACGACTATTATCTTTCTTCCGCCAGTCTTCTTCATTGCGTCCATAAAACTATGCTTGATATATGAAATTGACGAGTGAACTAACTCCATAAACTTGAAGATGTAGTGCTGACGAGAGGTTATGAAAATTTAAATGAATTATCCCCTCGGGTTCTTTACTCTGTTTTACATTTTAAAACTTGATGCCACTAATATGATATTTTATTAGTTTGAAGAGTTTGTGACCTTTTGCAAGAAAAACAGACGAAGTTATTGTATTGAAATTGTACTTTTACTTCGACAATAACATGCATATTTTATGATGGGATGTGTATAACAAATATGAAGACTGAGACTACTAGGGGAGTAGAAAATATCAGTAGTCCTTAATCTTCTATTTATTATACTATACTAACTTATTGTTATTGAATAACGATCTTATGTTTGACTGCCATCTCGACGATGATGTGGTCTACGATAGAACATACTAGCCGAAACCGATTTACTGTCATTTTAAAGATTATGCAAGTTAGGACGACCACAAAAATTAAGTTTATATTTTGGATAAAAATAAACATGGAACTCACCCCTCCGAACACGCCCTGGATACCCTAGATTTAGGCTTCAATGGTAGATACTTATTAATAACAGATTTTAAAATTCACATAGATTAGAAAAATCATGTTAATGAAGGGAATAATAATACATTGAAAGCCAATCAGACATATTCAAAGCGTATCAAAATGTCTTAAACCCCAACGGCCTTAGTTATAAACGTTACTTAAGTTAAACAATGCTTAAAATTTATCTGTTATCTTCTCGCTGACGGGAATTGTCACAGATGAAAATGAAACAGAGCAAATTTAAAAGCTTGCTTAAGAAAAGTTTATAAGTAAGTCAGCAAGTATTCGTAAATAAAAGATAGAGCAGAACCCAACTTTTCTTCCCTAACAAATAAAGCCATTAGTTCTAAGTTTAAAATAGAACATGTAGAAAACCGAGCAGCGAGTGAGTAATGTAAATCGATTGAATATAATGGTAATCACGGCCTCAGGGAAAGACTTTCCATTCCTGTATCTACCACGTAGCCATTACAATGCATGCACCTACAATTCATATAGAAAGTGTTGTAACTAGACAGTGTACTGAAACTAGGGACCGCGTATGTTAACAATTGTTTTTTTTTTATGATAATGAGTGACGAGACGAGTGAAGTCGCTCGCCTAATGGCTCTTCACGCTTGCCCATAACAGCTCAACGCTACTCAAAATTTTGAACTTCAACAGTTCAAAACCCTGGATGGCAATGCACTGCGCTCGTCACCCCGAGATATAAGATGTCAAATCTCTGTGTGCCCTGTAACTTCGCTGGAAACATTGCCCTTCAATCCGGAACATAGTAGTGTTTACACACTACTGCTTGGCGGTTGAATAGCTGGCAAAGGTGTGGTATTTCCCCAGGCGGACCCCTGCAAAAGAGTCCTACCACTACAGAAATTAATTGTTTTCTATAAATAAATAAAAACAAGCATACGGTCCACCTCATGATAAGCGTAAGCCGCTGCCTACGGACACTAGTTGCTTGAATCAGGCGTTACTTTGCGGAAGTTCATCTTCAAAACTGACGGGCGTTCAACACTGACACTGACAGCCAACTTTTTTATTTTTACTGCATTTACTGACTAAATACCAAATTTGTTTTATTATTTATTTTTACTACACACTACTAATCCGATTCTACAAAAAATATGGATTGTTTTAAAAAAGAGAACCTTCCTCCTTTTTTGAAGTCGGTTGGTTAACAAAAAGTTGAATTGCCTACACCATTGAAGGTATTTAAAAATAATAATATAAAATAAATTGATTAATGCCGTGTTTAATCGTTCGTGACGTTCGGTCACTAGTTTGCGTAGTGCTAGAAAGCGAGGTGCGTATCAGATTTGCGCTGCCCCCAGACATCCTGTACAATGTATTGCACATCTAATGATGTAAACCTTACATAATATGCAACTGGTTTAGAGGAAATTGTTGCTGTAAGTACATAAATCTAACGCTGTTCTAAATATAAAAGAAATGCAGGACTTAAGGACAAGCCTATATATTATGATATAGACGGGTTTTATAAACGTGTGCAAAATGAGAGATTTTAAAAGTTGTAACATAATCCAGTTATAACTTTATAGACAAAACTGTAATATTTACAGAGTACAGTGAATAGACGTAAGAAAAATACGGACCAATTAAGCACCCCGAAGTCTGTTAAAATCATGTTCATTCATCATTAGCCAGAAGACGTCCACTACTAAACAGTGAGTTGGATGACTTAGTCCAAGGAAAGCCTAAGAAACGCTGGCGTGACGATCTTGACTCATTCCGGAGAGGTTGCCAAGAGGGGCGGAGGGCTGAGATTTATGGATGAAAATAGGGGAAACCTTTGTCCAACAGTGGGACAGTACAGGTTAAAAAAAAGAAAAAAAGGTTCGGTCCCTTAGTAAAAGTTGTTCAGAATGACGAGTTTTATTCGGCTTAGTATTACCGTTTCATGTCATCTTTAATATAAAAGCTCACTTATTTACTTACTGACTCATCTCGAAAACTCGAAAACTACTCGTGACCTGCAAATCTGAAATTTGATTTTGAATCAGGTAGATTACTTAATGTGGGTGTATCTAGAGAAGATTTTGCGAACGGGATGAATCAAGGGGTTTTATATTTTACGCGAAAATCTATGCGTACGAAGTCGCGGGTCCTATATAAAAGCTAATAAAGTTGTTGCACATATACATATACAATTGTTTTTCTGACAAATCTCTAGTGTAATTCCACTTCTACGTCGCTTCAAGTACAACAAGGAAGCCCAGGACACGGAAGGAAGGTGATAAAACAGTTTTGAAGATGGTCTTCCGCAAAGTAACGCCTGATTTAATCAACTATTATGAGATGATCTAAACAGCTAGTCCTGTATAAAACGGCTCATAATGTTATAGCGTATATACGGTATATATACATGCGTTCTACTGCCGCCAAGACTCCTGAATTTTGCTGCTCAAGGCCCTCAAGGCGCCATAATCCAAGGCTCATAACAATTCACGCCAATCACGTCCTTGCGGGTACTACTTCATCACGGCGAATGCAGATCGCATCTCGCATAAGCAGTGACAATACATGTACCTGATTTGAATAATTGCCCCGATAGATAGCCACCGATTCTGTATGGATGATGAGAGCCGCGCATAAATAGCAGCCGACTGGTTATGGTAAAGGGGGTACAGTTATGAGGTTTTTATTAAGGTTTTGCTGCCTGAGGAAAGTTACGACGTGGTAAGGCAATGGTAGCTAGTAATCCAGTTTGTTGGCGGCATTTCTTTACGTCTTAGTAAATGATAATTTTTAATACTTGCATCATGACGTGGCACTAGGAAAAAAAAGTACCTAACCTATTTCACCATGCTGACCAAGCGCATGTTGGTGAACGCCATATGGCTTCGAACTTTTTGAGCTTCTTGGATGTCCTCACGATGTTTTCTTTCACCTCCACTTTTTCTGAGCAATGACATCAAAACTGCAAATAATTTATATAAGTACTAAATAAATCATTAGTGCAGGAATCGATCGATCGATGGATCGGTCTAGTTCGAGGATCGAACTGGGTGCTGTCAGATTATAAAGCATAAACTACCACTCAGCAACTATCGCTCAAAAAAGGCTAGCAGCATCGTAAATACAGACGCCAAAGTTTGTTTGAAGAGAACACTATAGAACAATCTAAAGGACCTAAATTTCGCAATAGAATTGAAGCCAGGAACCAAATCAAACACACCATAATTTATGCCACATACCATTCCGATACACCCACTCGGTAGAATGCATGCGAACATGCATTTCAATGTATCACTGCATCAGTCAATGCCAGAGATCGGTGCAGTAAGTAGATTGCTGGATTTGATTGCATTGTGGGGTTTGTTGTGATAACGGTTAAGAATAGGAATATCCTCTTTGGTGACTGGCTTGAGATGATGAAATTGAAATTGCTGGATAGTTTGTCATTTATAATAAGTAACTTTTCATATAGAGGAAATGAAATAGAGTTAAGTCAGGCCTGGCGCACTCTGCACTTTAGGTATGAAGCTACATGTAGTCGTCTTGTCGGACTTGCCGTGCCCGCTGGCGCGCGGTAGACAGAGATAACGGGACAAGAGTTACGCGATAGACAGAGAGGCGACTTCTAGGTTAATATAGCTGTAGGTAGTTAGCGCTCGCTCATCTTGAATTGCCCTTTATTGTGTATTAACAACTTTTACTATGGGACCAACACAGAAATTGCCAGAAAAAACAGATATTCCACACACTTCGTTGACAGTTAATGAAATTTTCTCAGTGTGGTAAAGTATTAGTTGAGAAAGGAAACCAACCTTGGACTCCTCCGAGTAAGAAAGTAGGTTTTCTTACACACGTGAAAAGCGTGTACTAAACCAAAATGAGTCAGTTATACTCATCATTATTAACAACTTTTACTAAGGGACCAACCATGAAATCGCGAAGAACATATTAGCAGCTGTTTCATCATATATGTGTTATGTCGAGTGACAATGACCATTTTCTATGGAAAAGCTGATATTTTTTTTCGTGATTTCAGAGTTGTCCCATAGTAAAAGTTGTTCATAATGATGGATACTATGGACCCCTTTCGGCTTACACCCTTTCCGTGTAGCCCGGTATAATACGCAAGCGAAGCCGCGGGCTGCAGCTAGTAATAAATAAAAAAGTACTCAATCAATTACAACTAAACTAAACAAAATACAATAGGTAAGTACACTACATATACGATACAATACATATTTAATATAAATATACACACACATACATACAATAAATGCATGGAAAAAATACAATAAGTGCAATTTACTTTTGAAATACTAATCTTCACAATTATCTTGGTATCTAAAGTTTCTATTAAAAATAATAAAGAAATACTTATTTCGAATGGCGCAATAAAAATGAATGAATGAAATTTAATTGTTTGAATAATGTAGGTAGATCACAATAATAATTGTTAGGTCTAAAACATGATGGACCACGTCAGTTTCCATATCTTCTTTGTTTGTCTGATTTGAAGGGTTAACGAACTAGGCGAACTCTTTGAAAAGAAAAATTAGCTTATATATATTCTGCATATGCACAAAGGCCGATCTCAGAGCCCGCGTCGGCCGATAAACTGGAAACGTTTACCATGTGTTATTATAAATCCTACGAGTAGTAGTCTGCCCAGGTCTACCGCGGACAGATCTATCTTCGTTGCGGATCGGAACATCATTTACTGTGACAGCACAGCGTGTCTTTACCTTAGATTATTAACTATGGGATATGTTGTCCGTGCGGGAATATCGGGAATGATTGACTTATCAGTGTAATGAAATGAAATGCTTAGCAACATTATAGCGAAAGCAAAATCAGCTAACTGTTTATACAAGACACATTTTCTGTGGCTTTATAAAAATGATGCTACAAAGAACGGTAGTACTGAACGGAATGAAGGCCGTTGCACTATCAGCATCAGCCAGAAGAAGTCCACTGCTGAACATAGGCCTCCCCCTTTGACCTCCACACTGAGCGACAGCCTGCCATCTCTAGCAACTGAATGCCCGTGATTCTCAAGATGTCGCCGGTCCATCTAGTGGGAGGCCTACGTAAGCTGCGTCTTCTGGTTCGTGGTCTCCACTCAAGAGCAATCCTTCCCCATCGGTTAACGGTGATGTGGCCTGCCATTTCAAAATGCAAACTCACATGCAAAAATCATTATAAATATAGTGAACAACCATATTCGTTTAAAACAGTGTATCTCTAATGTCTATACTTAATTAAAATATTATGTCTTAAAGAAAAAAAATATAGGTACCACTGAGATTTTATAAACACTTAATTTTTTAGATAGGTAAAGTTCATCTGTTAAGAACAAGGTCTTACATTGGTTTAATGATTACATCAATTAGCATTGTTTACCAGTATTAAAAACCTTGAAATTTGAATAAAAACGCATATTTTTCTTAACGTTTATTTTTATTAGTACCTGGAACGTGTTTTCTTTGATCAAATAATCTACAATTTGTTTTTAGATTTAAAACACCAGTGTTGGGAAACATCTTATTATAGCTACCAAGAAATTAAATTGACGGTATGACACTTGTTCCCTCGAACTTGGGGCGGCTTCTTGTATGGGACGCGACTTGTGACGATACTTTGGCGCCGTCACATCTTCCTGAGATACAAGGTAGGGCTGGCTGCCAATTCGGCAGAGCATCACAAGCGGTGCAAATATTCTAACCTCCGTAGTGGTTACATATTGATGCGTTTGGGGTCGAGACATTGGGTCCCTGGGGACCAGGAGCTCACCTCATTTTCAAAAGTCTTTCAGAGCGCCTGGTTAATGCGTCGCGTGACAAAAATGCTGGCGTATTTCTGGCTCAACACATTTATAAGCATTGCCATTCAGCGTGGCTATGCCGGCAGCATGCTCGGTACGCTGCCAGATGATAGATCGCTTGAGCATTTGGATTGCCTTCAGACCTGCAACGATCTATGGGCAGTCTAATTGTTTTTGTAGTGTTGGTGCTAGCTTGTATTTTGTTTATTAATGAAGGCAATTGTCCTATAGAAAATAACTCTCACAGGTAAAAAAACTAAAAACATTTTAAAATCGCTAATCCTGAAAATCTTGGTAAGGATAACTGGACAAACTTTACAAATTATTGCATCGTCATCGGTTCTTGATAAGTGTCCAAAGTTTCAAATCAAACCGTCGTTTTGAGAGGGGTGAAAATCATGTTCAAAGATTCCGTTACATAGATACATACCAAGCTAATAAAAGCGTGTTAAAAAATAAATTAAACATGACTTTACCCTCGTTAGGATCTATGGAAACACAAATCAAAGCAAAACAGTGCAAAATAACGACATCAAAACTTAACTATCAAATCGAATCCTTCACCGCCTTACATCACAAACATTCCAATGAATATACAGTCACTTGCATAAATAATACACGATAATAACGGATGGAATTCAGCCCGCGATGTATGAGTTCGCGGGCGCCTGCGATTCATGAGTAATGCAGACCTTGCGAGCTTTTATTTATAACTATAACTGTACCACACGTAGATAAATGCGTACACTGCAGGCCAAACGGAACGAAACTACCAACTTTTTAGAACTACCTGCATTGAATAGAAAATTCAGCCAGAGTATGAAAGAGAGCTTTTAAAGTTCAGGTTTACAATTACCCTATTCCCTGAATGTCTAGTTTACTATTATGTCCAATTCTCTGATCATCCATTATTTCTATCGTCCAATTCTCTGAATTTCACCAGACATTTCTTTTAAGTTCCTTAAGTGCAATGTTCTATGCTAATTAGATCTTTACTTAACACTTTATATTTGAATGTCACTGAAGTAAAGTATTAAATAAAGCCTTTTTAATAATAAACGCAGCTTTCATTATTATCCCAGAATGACAAAAATCATTGAAATATTTCAATAGAACTATGTTTTACAAGCTTTTATTTAACTTGCCCTGTTAGAATGTACGTTCGCGGCATGTCTGGGACAAATCTTGCAACTGAAATTTAGACCAGTTATCCTTAACCGATTGAGTTGATATTTGGAATACTTATGTAAGTTCGGTGACAATGCAATGTTATGGTACCATTGAGCTGGTCTGATGATGAATACAGAATGTGGCCACTTCTAAACGAAACGACGTAACCCCGTCGAGTTTGGGTTCGTTGGATTTGTCTTTCCAAGTACTTTGGTCCTAGATGTTGACCAGGGTCTTGACGATGGAGTCGGAGAGTGGCCATATGTACCTTTTTTATATGGGTATAAAATGAAAGGGTTTGTTGAGAAGAATACGAAAAACTGTTTTTTTATTAATAATTTATTATTTGTTTACAATTCGTTAATGTAACATGTCAACAATCTTGTCTAGGTCAAAGCATACACAGACGAAAAGCGGTTAGATTTAACATCATGCCGTGTACAGACCAAGCGAACAAACGCAAGCAAATACGTGGGCTACTAGACAACGCACGCTCGTTTGCCATCACTGTTGAGTCAACACACTGCCAATCACCTTCTCACTTGCATCAACGAGCAGAGCAAATCCTTCTTTCGCGCGTGCTCGCTTTCGCTTCCTTTTAAGCGTTTGCTAGGTCTGTACATGGTATTGTAAGCCGTATCTCTGTTAACATTTTATATTCAGTGCTACTTATTAGCCAGTAGTTGTTAAATGAAGACATTTGCGCGTGATTGATTATCTGCCATGTTCCTGATTGTATTTCACTAGCGGCGTACGTTTAGAGTAATAGGTTGTAATTTCGCAGTGATAGTTAAAAGATAACGTGTGTCTGTCTTGTTGGAGCTGGATATTTTGAACGTGCTACTATGACATTTGTAAATTACCGGTGCAAAAGTTCTAATGAAACTGACGTTGACCACACTAGTTCTATTATAACGTTTGTAGTTGAATTATTAAAAAATGATTGGTTTAAAAACAACAAAACAAAATAAAGGAAACAAAAGAAATCCTAAATCATCCAATACGTTTGTTTTAGCAACATTTTTATAACAACTAGATTTATTTTAGAAATACCAATAAGCGCAACGCGTTTCGTTACCCGGGTATGTCCTAAAACTGCGACCAGAACCACAGGAGGATGGGCAGCAGCGTCCTAATAGTACACGGTGAACGTACTGCGATCCCCAAGCCGCCTGCCAAGCGTGGGGATTATGGCAACACTATGAACCCTCTCTATGAGGGAGGCCTTGTGGACGTTAATTGGCTGATGATGTATGTTTCGTTACCAAAATATGTAGAAAAGTCTATATTAAACAAATTAAAGGTGAACCAAATTTTTTATGGAAGTTAGTATAACAGTAATAAATAATAATAAATCCCATTAAAAGGTGTAATAAACTTTTGACTTTTGACGATTTTTGAAAACAAACAAACTAAGGCAAAAAGGCAAATCCAGATTCAAACAAAAAATACTAAAAAAAGTATATGCATTTTTTCTGTCCGGCATTGTACTGACATGCACATAATTCTATAAAGGGTAGCTCCTGTATCGGTTAGGATAAATAGCGGCGCGTGCGCATGTAGCTTGCATTACACTTCATGTAACGATGGTGTACAGTTTCTTGGCCGACAGTGTACATGCATTCACGATTGCTCCCGTTGAGACATATAGAATCTTGTGATTAGACAGTAAGAGCCTGTATTGAATAATTACATTGCGTTTGTAGCGATAATACTCAGTGCGTTCAAATTCCGCAGGGTGTGAGTTCAAATCCCCACAATGAGATTGAGCCGGCGAAGGAAAACATCGTGCGAAAACCATAGCATGGCGATGCCACTTTCTAATTCTTGGCTGTCTAGTTTTTTTTTTATCGTGATAGCTCTTCATGCTTGCCCATAAAAGCTCAACGCCACAGTTAGAATTTTGAAATTCAACAGTTCAAAACCCTGAATGGCAATGCACTGCGCTCGTCACCCCGAGATATAAGATGTCAAATCTCTGTGTGCCCTGTAATGTCGGTGGAAACATTGCCCTTCAATCCGGCACACAGCAGTGTTTGCACATTACTGCTTGGCGGTAAATAACTGGCAAAGGTGTGCTATCCTCAAGTTGAAAATCTGTCAACAAGCACATAACAGTGTGTTTTAGCCGCCTCACTTGAGAGCCAGTTCCCGTTCTAGGCTTGGTGTTTTTACCATATTCAAACACACTGTCACTTAACATCAGGTGCAATGTGACCAACACATAGTAAACGAAAAAAATATTGAATAGTATAAAAGAATAAACCTAACAAGTAAAATAACCTAAAAAGGAATACCCAAATGTAGAATTCTAAGTAGCTGGTAGTACTTGGTAAGTCTAAGTAGTAAACTTTAAACAATCAACATTTGACACGACCACAACATTTCTAGTACTAAATATATAATATCAACAAAAATAGTAGGAACCGGAAACCAATCCTTCTAAACAAAACCACGCAATCTTCGTATTTCGCCGTTGACGGACACGTCAAGGAGGCCGATATATATATATATTAGAGCGTAATACAGAGATAAGGAATGTAGAGAAATTAGTCCTTCTTTCAAATGAGTAAACTTTTGGTGAGGCTACTTTGACTGATGATTTTAAAGTCATTAAAAGCTAGCTAATAAGTAGAGCCGAAGACCTAAAACAAAATTAAAATGTGTTCAAAATTAAGGAAGATATTTTAATTTATTGCTAGATAGAGTTTACTGTAATTATGTACTTACAAATGATGTCTTTTGTGAGTACGCTAGGTATATAAACTCCATACAAATACTTTACGGTAAAGGGATAAATAATCTTTCCCTAATTCCACCTAAAACTTTAAACGCTTATATCTCGGATCTCAGTCTACGAGTATATATAACATTTAATTGTATTTCATAGTGAAAAATCAAACGCGTGTCCGTTAGCCTATTTTCGAACCATAATAAGACGCCTTTGCTTGGCTTGGAACCTCTTCTCTGGGAATGAACCTTTTCAAACTATTGCATCAAAACAAAAACCTTTTCTGAATGCTTTATCGATTATCGATGCTTATGTTGTAAGTACAATACACGGCTTATTTAAAAAGTTTCCGGTAGCACTCTGGCGTGACAAACAAAAATTGTTGTCATTTAAAACGTGGATCAAAATCATATTTTACAGAAAACACTTACTCCGAGCCTCAGTACCCGGAAGGTCGTCTAAATCTCCGATATCAATTTCATTGTATCAAAGCTTACAAAGTATCTCCCGTAATCCCTGAGTTTTATGATTCCATGTCAATTCCAAAAGGATTTAATGTAATATTAGTATTGCTTTAATACTCAATAACTTGTTATTTACATAAAATACGGATACATTTGTAATGATGTAGTAAGTGGTCCTAAATAATAAACAGTTATAGGTATCTGGAGCTGACCTTTCCCTTACAACATATTGAACTGAGATTTCTGTTTATGAAAGTTATTAGCAAGTTGAAGTGGCAGTGGGCAGGGCACATATCACGCAGAACAGATGGCCGATGGAGCTGAAAGGTTCTCGAGTGGAGACCACGGACCGGTAAATGCAGCGTACACAAGATGGACAGACGACCTAAAAGAGACTGCAGAAAAACGCTGGATACAGGCCGCTTCCCACCGGCCGTTTTGGAAATTGATGGGGGAGGCCTATGTCCAGTCCTATGGGTGAGGTGATGATGATGAAGGATTATTATGTGTGTTGTATTAAGTTTGAAGTGTTTGTCACTATAATAAACCGGCCAAATGCGAGTCGGGCTCGCGCACTGAGAGTTACGTACCACCAGAAATACAGGAAGTAGTACAAAAAGACAACATTAAGCCCAGGCGGTTACACATCCAAGTACCGAGCGCGTCCGACGTTGCTTAACTTCGTTGATCAGTTTATCACCAACTCCCATTTGGCCAGTATTTATAATTTGTTGTTTTACTTTAGAGTGTGTACTATAATCATGGCAATTTTGACGCTTGTACACATTATCGTACTACACTAGAACTAATACAAAAATAGGTTTCTTTTCTCGCTTGTATTAAATGTGTGTGAAATACGTGTGCCGTACTTACAGATTTTAGCGGATTGGTGAAAATCGAGTATAGAAAAGCGTCAGATTGTAAAGTGCACTCGGCTATCATCACTCCCAGAAATACTAAATACCACGTAAGTAAAGAGTAGTTTCCTAGGGGTATCAAAGTAATTCATACAGTATGTAGTACCAGGGTATCATATTATGAGCAGCGTAGCACGTTCTCGTATAAAATCAACGCCACGGGACTGCTGCGCACGCGCAGTGGCGTGAGCTGGGAACGCTGACATAGTAAGATTATAGAGAAAGGGGTAAAGAGTTGGCAATGTGTGGAAGTGGCGAAGATCCTATCAAAGTACTTCTACTTAAATATTCAAACCCCATGTTAGTAAAATTGTGTAGTTGCTACACAAGCGGATTTGGCAGCATTAAAATAAGATTCAATGTATTGACAACTATGAAAAGTATTAGTACAAAGGAAAAAAAAAATGAATATATCCATTATTATATGTCTTATACAAAGTAAAACACTAACATATAAACTAAACTTATATAATAGACCGTTGTCCACAGGCATCTTTCCAAAAAGCTATGGCCGCATTGCCATGTTCACTGAAGGTAGATTTTTTTGGCCATGTTGGATTGCTATACTGCATCTTTGCGGAGTTTGTATGAGTGAGTAACGTCTTCGCAGTTGCTGTTGTATTCCACCCAAAAGAACCACAAAAAATTAAATGAGACACTGATTTTCAAGACTGTCTATTTATTTAGATTTCATCATAATGCGTTAAGACACATTCCAAATGTACTACAGTACTTACACATTTATATCCTGCTTATACATTTTTGAATAAAGTAAAATTATAATTAAATAATAAACATAGGTAAACAATTTAAAAGCGCAAAAAACCTACTTAAAACCAAGTTTTTGTCCTCTTAAAATTCGTCAAATTTGTAGTAACATTTTTTTAACAAGTATTAACTCTGAAGGTATTTTTTATTTATTACTCTTTTATAAGATAGGAAGTAAGAGTAGGACTAATGGTTTGTTTTAGAAAAAAACCCTCAGTTCAGGCCTGCGAGTTACTCTTTTCTGGGCATTTGGGGATCTGCCACTATACTCAACCCCCTTACCAACCATCGCATCCATCTTATTTTTGAATATCGTCGGACTACCTTATATTCTCCGCCCACCAAAACAGTCTTGGCCACCACTCGGTTGCTACCGTACCCCATCTACCGTTATCACGCCTGGCTAAGTGTACAAATCCCAAAAAGTCAATGGTACAGCAGTTTCTGTATTAAATAGTAATTAGTCCGCATATTATAATCTGTGCCCGTATCTGCACACGCATAGGCTACGTCGGAGAATGCGGCAGGCTACACCCAATCAGACAATGGTTGATTTAGCCGCTACCGCGTCCGTTACGCCGGCCCACGCACCTTGCCTGCGCCTGCGCCTGTTTATAGGAGGAGAAGTAGCGGGCTGTTTCACTCGGGTGCTTGAAGGAGGCTGCTACTTTGAAGTAAGGCTTCTAGGGTACTGAAATCGTGTCTGAAAATAAAGTAAGTAAATCTTTTGTTGACGTTTTGAAGTTTTCTCTGGCAAAGTATCTCTTCTTAGTTATAATTATCTTGAAAGACTGGTCATTGTCAAGATGTAGTAACTACTTGCATGTGCATAAGTATATAAAATGGATGTCTTATGGTCTTATTGTCTTATGTATCTCTTGGTCATTTTGGCGCAGTCATGCATTTTACATTTTGCAATGGATTTTATACCACTTCGCATATTATGTTTGTATCCTTCCGCACGCGATCCACCTTGTCTTAAGCACTCACCTCTACCATCAAGTAATTTTTGTATACAAAAATTACTTTTCTAAACGGCATTACAATGTCATTATAAAATACTTATTTTCCCACATAATTGATTTTCTATAGGTATTTAAAATGTCGAAAATGTGTAAAAGTAATAGCTTAAGCAGGGATATGGGCTCTTGACTATCAGTTTCTCCTGAAAATGTGACCGCTGGAAAAAGCGGGTAGATACTTTCTTATATTTTACTTATTCATACTTACCTTACCAAAACAGTCCGGCAGCTCACCACATCTCCAGCCTGCACGATATGTTAAATCCGACACACGCCTCCCGACATTAGCGCTGCTTGTGTGTGTACTGTTGTACAGTCAGGTACAGTTAGCTCTGTGGGTGTGTAACACCGAACATGGTAGGATCTAGGATATTTGTAGGTATTTGATTTGTAGGGGGCATAAGGTATAGTTGACGTACGGTTTTGCGCCTTCTGAAGGTGAACTTAGAACTGAATATAAATATAACTAAGTTGTCATATCTGTCCCAGAATATAAGTTTTATAGTCTATAGAGACGTTTGGATAGATGAATGTGGAGACCAGGAATCAGCAAAACCTTGAGAGTTGAAGGCGTGACGATATTCGCTGGCAGTCGAGTGGAAGCGAAAAGTCAAAGATCGGGTTGCCGTACTTTGGGGGAGGCCTACGTCCAATACTTCCAATAGATATAATTAATTAAATAATCAATACGAAATTTTCGAGTCATTATATAAGTTGACAAAGGGCTTTGGATTTTTTTATGGCTACTAGTAAACCCATCGAGTTTGCAATCGGTTTGTTATAACCTGTGCTACACATACTCTTGGTACGAGGGTCTGATAATGAAGTCTGGGGGTAAATAGTAACACGTTTCTTCTAGGCATGCGTGCCGTAGACCGCATCTTCGCTTAACATAAGGCGAGATGGCGATCGGCTCATCATACTTATATTTTTAAAAAAAGCTAAATGTTTAAAGCAAAGCTCTGATACAGTAGATATAACTAAATAATACTAACACAGTAATATAAGCTAAAACAGTAGTTTAACTCGGCGGTGTCCTGGAATTCCATGCCCACTGTCACTGTTGGCGTAGGGCTAGAGCTGGTATCGGGTTAGAAATATATTTCATTCTTTGGTAATACGCTGATGACACACACACATAATGACACGTCGCGCGCGACTGTCTCGTGTCGCTCTAGGCGTACCGCGAAGCATCGTAGCGGACGCGGTGGTCGTTTAATTACTTCACTCGAGCGTTTGATTAAAGTCATACTTTAGAAGAACTTTGAAGCAACTTTTAAAATTGCATAAGATACCGCGTTAACACTACACTCACATCTCTCACATTCACCCACACACATACACACACTTCAACACAGTCACTCAGACGTATTAAACATACCACATACACAAACCTTTCTATGTACTCTAATAATAGTTATAGCAATGTAATATCTCTAGTGAATTAGTTACTAGAAACAATTAGTTGGTATTGTAAAACCCGCCGTCGCCTAATGCTCACCTACCATCTTTATTTTTTCTGAGTAAAGGAGTATGCCGAGGTCCCGAAGGGTCACGCAGGGCTGGTTTTAAAGCCCTGCGTGACCCTTCGGGATCTCGCAGCACAGCGCTGAGCATAGGTACCCCTATTGTTAAACATTGTTTTACCTTATGTGTTCATTGTTTTTGGCAATAAAATAAATCTTATTCTTATACTACTGATTTAGCTTATAAAATTATATACTGTGGCTATCATTTTAAGCCCAATAATTTCTTATTACTCGCATTTCTAATGATTGTGATAATTATGTAGGAAGCGTAACGTGAGATGGTGTTAATGTCTACCGATACTTATTCCTTTTAAGGACAACTTTAAGCCTACAACTCGTCTATTTAATCCACACCCTTATAAAGTATAAACAGCTTGCTTACCCTACATTAGAAGTCCGTTGTAAGCATGTAAGGAATCGACACTAAGATAGATTTAAGCTGGACTTAGATTTGTGACTTCATTCCCGACTGAGAGTTATGTAGACATCTGAGCAGTGAGATGTGACGTGCGCACGCAGAACAGGATGACTGCAGAATGGACACATTGCTTAGTTATGGACTGCTATTTACATGTCCTGGTACATACGTTGCTTATGGATCACGGCGTTGTTTACAAGTATTGCTGTGATATGGATCGGTGTGACTTTTGCTATTTATCACCTAGCTGTGACCGATTTTTGAAGTGAAAATTTGTTTAGGCGCGTTTAGTACATTTTGAGTGAACAAAAATCATGGAACTCGCGGTGTCGTCACGCTGTACCGTGTATTTTAAAACAGCGCCATCTCTTTTAGAATAGGTGAATTACTACTTTTGTTTTCAATTCTGACGTGCAGTCCCATGACTGATGTGTTTTTATAAACAAGCATTTTTTTAAATGATGCTCTTAATTTTTGAATAAATATTTTTATTATGGTAACAAATTTAAATATTATAATATCGGGTATTTGATTGTCACCAGATACGAAAGTGTATGCAAAATTTTAAACTGTTAGGATGAACTAATTCTAATGCAGTTTGCTTGATTTGACCCAAACAAACTAACAAACATTGCAAGTTAAATATAAAAGCATATAAAGAAAATAAAAAGTTCTCAATTCTGTGTAATCAGTTTATCTAAACTTTCATACTTTAAGAGGTAAAGTAAAGTTTGTTAGTCTATATCTATACATCTATACATATAATAATAACGTAGGGATAAAAAAATCTGTAATTGCGAGATAACAAAAAAAAAAACACACAGGTCGTCTTAAAATAAGCAGCTGAACACGATAGGACAGTTTTTAGAATTTTTGTCTGTTTGTTTGTTTGTTTGTTTGTTTGTTTGTCCGCGCACATCTCCTAAACCACTGGACGGATTTAAATGCGGTTTTCACGAATATGCTTAGAAATTACCAGATTAAAACATAGGCTATCTTATATCATTTATTTTAATTCTTTATTTTTACATAAACGAAAATAAAAATCAATAATTTATTTCTTCGTTACCCGAAACGTAATATGAGGATCGTCACATAGCCTCAAGCAAGGAGATCCTAAGTAAAGAGAATGTTATTGACATAGCCATTAAAATTTTGAAACTGTCAACTGTCACTGTGTTCGGTTAGTCAGTTTAAATTTAAAGAAGGTTCCTTAACCTTCTTAGATGAATGAACGTGTAGATCAAGCATGTTATAGACCTTACAACCTATTTGGTGATTCATTCCAGTGCATGCAGTAGGAGTATTACATTCTCTTGGTTTTATTCTATGTTAGCATTTAAAACACAAAATATACCGCATCCTATTTTAATTCAGTCCCACGAATAGAAATATTCAAAAAAGGCCCTTTGTACATGACAATAAACCTATACAACAAAATTCCGGACGCAATAAAGAAAGAAAGAAATAATAATAAAAAAACAGAACCAACTTCGTAAGTTTCTAACCCAAAAATGTTATTACGAGATAAAAGATTCATTCGACGATAAATTTTAGAAAATTATAATTAGAAAATAAATATCGATATATAAATAGTTAAGAAAGTAGCGTCATAAGTTTTGTATCATCTCATATATAATTAAGTAACCCATCACACTAAGTATGTTTTTTTTTTGTTTTGTAAAATTACTTCACCCTAGGTTAAGTTTGAATAGTATATATAATATTTATGTAATAGATTTAACTATACTTAAATTTATATGTTTATGTCTGTGGTCTGGTTTTGTGAACAGCCACTACATAAGTCATTGCTGCACCCTTTATGCAGGGTATATAAACTTAGCTTTTAGAAGAATACAGTGTATATTTGCAATAAGAATAAGAATATAGAAATAATTTTATTTTACTGTGATATTTTAACAGATAAATAGAGTAGTTCCATTTCATGGCTTTTTAATCAAGTTATACATACAAATGCACGCGAAATAATAAATAACTAGCCAAGAGCGTGTTAAGACAAGCATTATGTCAGGGTTCCGTGGCCAGCGAAACTGGACAGCCAAATTTCAGAGATGTATATCATACCGACATGACATGATATACTTTTAAGGTGGTTCGATTTTCATACTAATCTATTTGACTATTCATGGGCAACGAGAGTATAATTTTACACTGAAATGACTATAGTTGGCTTTTAAATTGGTCTTTATTTGCGGTATTTCATATTTAATTGAAGAAAACAGTAGATTTATAGCAGAAATAACATCGAATTTTAGTTCATTTTTGTCAATGTGTGAGTGAACACAGTGTCGTACGGTGCGTATATAGTTGTTTAGTAGCGGCACAGAATACATAATAGTAATTGTACGGTGGCGACGCGCGACGTTGCCAGCTCGTGGCAAACGCGGGTTACGCGCTGTTGCCGTTTTTCTCTGTCTTCTCATAACTCGCTCAACTCAAAAATCATTTATTGAAAGATTGGACAATGTATTGCCAGTATTTGAATTTGGATAAATTATAGGGAAATTAAATTACAAACAATAAATAATTAAAATACTATTATGTAAATATGATTAAAACATACCTACAAAATACAATTTATTTAAATAAACGTTATTCTTCAAATAATGTTCGTTGATAAGCGCATCATTTGGGAACATCTGTACCGATTTGGCAATTTTTCAATGTTAGTTATCTAACTCCTAAATAGGTTTTTATGGAATGAAAGCTTGGAAAAGTTGTACAGTAAATTGTTTTTTTTTTATTACTTTGGTAAATAATAAATACGTGAGAGGAGTGTGGAGTTTTAGTTGTTCCAGAGTATTTACAAGAAAGTGATGCCTCTAAAAACGAATCATTATTAGTTACAAATAATTACATAATTTATATATTTACTCGCATGGTTTTACAAATAAATGTCAAAAATTGAAGGAAAATATTATTTGAAAATACGATAATTTTCATGGATAATTTCAACTATTGGCGTTGGCAACACTGATTGCGATTTGCTTCCGTAAGCGCGTTTACGACGACTTTTCATGAAGTCTTGTGTTTTCAGTGTTTTGTTTATATCAGAGTGCCATTCCATAAAAAAATTATTGACACGGTGTTTTATAAATGCAATTAGTTAATTAAAATAAACCATGGAACCACGTACTTCGCAAAAAGATTACAAAAACCACCAGTACTCTGGTCCCAGGAAAAATCGCAAACGAATTCGTGCTCAAATGAAACGATATCATGGAGAAATCAAAAGGTTAGTACTTAGATACGTATCTACTCGGTACTCTATTAGTATTACACACAAACGCAGTTGATTGTTTTCGGCTAACTTACGAAAACATAACCTCTCCAAAGTCTCTAATTTACATGTCGCTATAACATTATTGCTTGTTGCAGTCGAAATGAAGTGTGGTGCAAAAAGATGAAAACAGACGATTCCAGTGTTCCATCAAATTCTGTGTAAGTGAAACTACAACCTTCAAACATAATTATATATGTGGAAATGATTTCTAAGGGTCTTTTGATCACAATAATTTTGGGTTAGGGACTTTGAAAAGACTCAGATGTGAGAGACCAGGGGTGGGTACTGAACTTGTTGTCTCCTTTCTTCTTGAAAAACAAGCATTTATCTAACTATGACATCACATACTGATTTAGCTGCAATGTGTATTGCTGTATGCTGTTTTATATTGGTATTTTCGCCAATATAAAACAGCACTTTTATGCATTCCATAAACATTGTTTTATGAAGTGTGATCAGCTTGGTTTATGACTAATTGAGCACACACTAAAATTACACTTATTTCCAGCAGACCGAATAACCCTGTGAAAACATACAGTAGAAATAAAAATAAGTATCACACAGAAGCCAACTATACACAAAATGAACAGCAAAAATCTCTTGAAGACCTCAAGACATCAGAACCTTTGGACATAAATTGGCCATTAATCGACCCAACCGTTAACAGTCATGAGTTGGTTGTTGAGAATGTTCCAATTGACAATTTGGCTGGCCTCTCAGGAAACAGAGTTGTTGACCTCCCACATGTCCTTCAATGGGCATTCAAACTTGAGCGACACCGCTCACAATGTCAAGGGAGCAGTATCATATATGATGGTGAATTGAAAGATGGGTTCAATAGTGTATTCACTTTCAAATGTAGCATGTGTGGGAAAGAATTTCGAAACAGTAATGAAAATGTAGAAAAATTGAACAAAGCTTTTGTTTGGGGAACTTTAACAGCTGGCAGTTATTTCACTCAGGCTGCTCACATCACAAGTTTGATGGACATCCCCACAATATCGGCAAGCAAGTTCCGCAAAACTGAAAAAATACTAGGCAATGTTTGGATGGACCACCTAACTGAGGTAATAAAGAAGAATGGAGAACAGGAAAAGGCCATTGCCTTAGAAAAAAACCGTGTTGATGAAAATGGTATTCCACATGTGACTGTATATGTAGATGGTGGCTGGCCTAAAAGATCCTATGGTCACGACTACAGCTCTGCATCTGGCATGGTAAGTCATCCTCCTCTTGAAGTCTTGACCACAATTTATTTATATTTTATTTTAAATGCTGTATAATAACTTAGAAATATTTCAGGCTTGCATAATTGGTAAAGAAACCAAAAAATGTCTATTTATAGGCATAAAAAACAAATACTGTTACCACTGCCACATTTATGAAAAAGATAAGAAGCCAGTGCCAGAGCACACATGCTTCAAAAACTATGAGGGACCATCGACGGGGATGGAGTCAGCCATTCTGGTAGAAGGATTTCAGAGGAGCCAAGAGATGCATGGAGTCAAATATTTAAATTTTGTCGGAGATGGAGACTCATCAGTATTTGCACAACTGAGAGAAAAGGTCTCTTATGGAATGCAAATAAAGAAAATAGAATGCAAAAACCATGTAATTAAAAACTACACAGGGGCATTGTACAAGGTAAGATTATAATCATCATCATCATCATAATATCAGCCATAGGACGTCCACTGCTGGACATAGGCCTCCCCCATCGATTTCCAAAAGGGCCTGTTGGAAGCGGCCTGCATCCAGCGTTTTTTCTTTTAGGTTTTTTCAGCGGCGGTCTCTTTTAGGTCGTCTGTCCATTTTGTTGGACGTCCTACGCTGCACTTACTGGTCCGTGGCCTCCATTCGAGAACCTTTCCGCCCCATAGGCCATCTGTTCTGCGTGCTATGTGCCCTGCCTACTGCCACTTCAACTTGCTAATGCTTGCTAAGATTATAATAAATTTATTCAATACTAGCTGTACGTTGCTCTGCCAGTAACAGGCCTGGCTTTAGGCCTCGCCACATCTTCCCCTTCAAACTTCATATTTTTAAGTTTCCCTACCCAAAGGGTAAAAACCGGACCTTATTACTAAGTCTACGCTGTCTGTTTGTTCGTCCTGCCTTTTATATATCTATATCTATTTAGACATGAATTTTTAGGGTTCCGTACCCAAAGAGTAAAACGGGACCCTATTACTAAGGCTCCGCTGTCCGTTCGTCTGTCCGTCCGTCTGTCTGTCCGTCCGTCTGTCCGTCCGTCCGTCTGTCCATCCGTCTGTCACCAGGCTGTATCTCACGAACCGTGACAGTTAATTGAAATTTTCACAGATGATGTATTTCTGTTGCCGCTATAACAACAAAAACAAAAAAAATATAATAAAATAAATATTTAAGAGGGCTCTCATACAAAAAACGTGATTTTTTGCCGTTTCTAATGGAAATTGGTACGGAACCCTTCGTGCGCGAGTCCGACTCGCATTTGGCCAATTTTTATTTATATAGATGGGAAAATAGATGTTATATTCTAGTCAAACCATGTATGCTGCAGCACAGGCTGCAGTCTTTTATTTCTTTATATCACTGCCCTGAATCATATATCTTGTTTCATTTTCAGATTCTGGCAAACACAAAATTGCCATTATCAGGCAGAAAAATACTAAAGCCTAAATTACAGAGGCTAACCGCTGTAGCACGGAAAATAATAATAGAGGCAGACCGTAAATCAATGAGAGAAGATCTGAAAAATGGCCCCTCTCATGTTTTTGGCTGCCACAAAGACTGCAAACCATATTACTGCCGATTCTGTGACAACAATGGCGAAACTGACACAGACTTACTACAAGAGCTAAAAACCAAGACCCCCACAGTTTGGGCGCTCATTTGTGCAGCAAACGAGGCAGTCATGTCGAAATGCCATCGGCTATCAAATGACACAACAAATGTAGTGGAAAACTTTATGAGTGTTTTGAGCAAATTCATCTGCGGGAAAAGGTTAAACTTGCACAAAGGTGGTTCATATCAACGCCGAGTATATGTTGCAGGTAAGAAGAGTTAGAAGGTTTCAGACATTTCAGTACCATTTTTAGGGTTCCATACCCAAAGGGTAAAGCGGGACCCTATTACTAAGGCTCCGCTGTCTATCTGTCTGACTGTCCGTCCGTCCGTCTGTCACCAGGCTGTATCTCATGAACTGTGTGTGTTAAACAGTTGAAATTTTCACAGATGATGTATTTCTGTTGCCGCTATAATAACAAATACTAAAAAAAAAAACAGAATAAAATAAATATTTAAGGGGGCTTCCATACAACAAACCTGTTTTTTGCACGTTTTTGCTCGATTTTGATAACGGCAACAGGTAGACGCTTGAAATATATACAGAATATTTAGTTATATATTCACTTTAAATATAAATAATTAAATAAAAATAAAACAAATATTTAAAGGTTTTTGCTCGATATTGATAAGCCGATAGGCAGACGCTTGAAATATTCACAGAATATTGAATTATTAACTAAAAAAAATAAGGGGGACTCCGATACAACAAACGTGATTTATTGCCGTTTTTATAGATAATGGTATGGAACCCTTCGTGCGTGAATCCGACTCGCACTTGGCCAGTTTTTATTTTACGGAACTGAGTGAAGGGACAAGCAAATTGTTCGCCTGGTGGTTAACGTCACGCTTGTCAATTACAGTTCAGTGGGTATATGCATAACTCTGTATTCCAATTGTGGTAAATAATTTATTTATCAATTTATTACAGGACTTTCACATTCTACTGGCCAAAAATGGCATGCAAGCGCCTGGAAAACCCACACAAAATGTAGTCCTGGGCAAACTTTCAAAAAATATATTGCCCAGAAAGAAAAATCCCACGCAAGGCGAAAACAATGCACTCGAAGACGGCTTTTTGTCCCCAAGACCAAAACTGACACAAATTATGGCCCAAAGGCACAAGAAGCAAATGAACCGATTATAGAATCAAATTTGAAGGATTCATGCCTGTCAAAACTCCGTGATTTTAATAAAACCAATGAAGAAATAACAGAAATAGAACTGCTCACTATAGGACAACATGATAACGAAAGTTATAATACATATAGAGCAGACAGGCTCACAGCAAGCCAATTTGGAATGGTTAGTTTTTTTCTGATTGCTTGTTCTTGTTGCTGGTCGCTGTCATTTGTGTCATAACACAAACAAAACAAAAATGCACGTCTGAATAAAACACTTGATTTTTAAAAGGAGGGTAATACATAGTGTATTTGTAATTATGTATGTTTGTCTGTTTTTATGTGATCTCCCAGCACCTAAACGGCTTGACTGGTCATGGATTGCGAAGTGTAGTGGTAGGACTCTTTTGCAGGGGTCCGCCTGGGGAAGTACCACACCTTTACCAGTTATTCAACCGCCAAGTGTGTGCAAACACTACTGTGTTCCGGATTGAAGGGCAATGTTTCCAGCCAAATTACAGGGTATACAGAGATTTGACTTCTTATATCTCAGAGTGACGAGCGCAGTGCATTGCCAGCCAGGGTTTTGAACTGTTGAAGTTCAAAATTCTGAGTGGCGTTGAACTGTTATGGGTAAGCGTGAAGAGCCATCAGGCGAGCGACTTCGCTCATCTCGTCACCCAGATATCATAAAAAAAAGTGTCAATATATTTGTCTTTGGTACCCTTAGTGTCATAAGAGTGGCTACAATTTTCTGTAGGAATTTTCAACTTTCTTATAATAAAAATTGTTGATACAGGGAGTGGTCAGGTTGTGTTACTAAATAAATTAGAATATATATAATTTTGGCTCCGTTACAGATATGTAAAAGAAAAGCGACCACACCCTGCCACAACCATGTGAAGAGTATTTTGTATAAAAACAATGTTCTGACGGGTGACATGGCATATGGACAACACAACGAATCGGTGGCACGAACACTGTTCATAGAACAACGAAAGAAAAGCGTAAGACCAGCGGGGCTCTTCATTGACAAAGAGTTTGGCTTTTTAGGAGCTAGTCCAGATGGTATGTTGGTCATTTATCACAAGTAGTTGTTTTTATACTGTTTTTATAATATTAAATAATCCAAATTATTATTCAATTAATTTCAGGGGTTATAGAAGCAGAAAAAGCCATTTTAGAGATAAAATGTTTCCCCTCACTGGCTCGCAACAATCTCAACATGAGTTCCGCTGCCAAAGCT
Source organism: Agriopis leucophaearia (assembly GCA_949125355.1). Classification (NCBI taxonomy): domain Eukaryota; kingdom Metazoa; phylum Arthropoda; class Insecta; order Lepidoptera; family Geometridae; genus Agriopis; species Agriopis leucophaearia. Next base: position 4,169,686 of record OX421276.1, on the reverse strand, counting down.
GGAAAAAAATTTCCTCTCTGCGTCGCTAGCGATGGAAGCTTGCAAATGAATAAAAAACACAACTTCTACTATCAGGTTGTGTATTGATTAATTGAATTTAGAACCAAAAAAAATTTAATAAATGTAATGTGTGAATAAGTGTTTTTTTTTTGCAGATCCAGGGACAACTGCGGGTTTCCGGAATGGAAAAATGTTATTTCGTCGGCTTTATTTCTCCAACTCAAGATATCACCGTATTGGAAATTGAGCGCGATGAAGTTTTCATCAGCAATATGTTACCGAAGCTGGAGAAATTTTATAAAAATTCTGTATTGCCCGAAGTTGTCCTACGAAGAGTGCGCAACAATCAGAAATGTTTAGATATTGCATTGTGGTAGATGCGTTTGTGCAGCCAGAGGAAGGCAACAATGCACGACACAGATAATGTACGGCATAATAATACACAGCATGATAATTGATGTACATGTACATCGAAAGAGCAGTCATTTCAGCATTATTAACCAGTACGGGAGAAGCTACCTTTTATCATATTGTAAATTGTCGGCCCGTTTCGATAAAATACGGCCCGTATTGTACGAAATGATAAAATGCGACATTATAATGTACAGCTCGATAAAACGTGAACTTTTCTCACGTACATGGATTATTGGTTGTACAATCCTGGCTGTGCTGTCCATGCCGTACTTTATAGACATAAGCCGATAATTGGCAGCCAGTATTGTACAACATGGATTATACAGCTTGATATTTGGAAATAAATAACAATTTACAATGTTTTTTTAGGCGATAAAATCCGGAACGTAGATATTAGCCAAAGAACCAGAGTCACCGATATTGTTATTAAAATTTGCAAATTGAAGTGGCAATAGCCAGGCCATATGGCTCGAAGAACTGATGACCGATGAGGAAGAAAGACTCTTGATTGAAAACCACGAATTGGAAGACGCAGCGTAGGTAGCCCTCCCACTAGATGGACAGACGACATTGTGAGAGTCGCGGGCATCCACTGGATGCAAATGGCAGGATGTCGTTCAGTGTGGAGGTTAAAGGGGGAGGCCTATGTTCAGCAATTGACGTCTTCTGGCTGATGAAGATGATGATGTAAATATAAACAAGAATAAATATATCAACTTCAGTGGTTCCTAATTGTTTTTTATTTTTACCTCAAATAAGGAATAAGAACACACTTTCTCTTTACAGTCATAATATGTGCAGGATAAGGTTATTTTAACTTTTCTAATTATTCCATTATTCGGAATAAGACAACATTTAGAAAAAACAAATTATAAGTCGGTCCTGCCGTTATCAAATTATTACTAATAATACTGGGCGTATTTGATTTTTATTTAGAAGACAAAAAACATCGCAAAAAGAAACATGGTAAGCAGGATTTGAACTCGATATCGCAGTATCAAGTAGCGGGACTCCTAACCACTGGTCCAAACTATGCGATGTATAGTACGTCAAAATTAGCGCATAGTTGAAACCACGTTCGAACACAACAAGAGCCTTGTCTCTGTGTGTGTGAGTAGTCTGCCGCGGCCCGCGATATTGCCCGATACAAATTCAGTACTTTAAAAAACGAAAACATACCTGAAATATAGCTGAGAAAATAGCAAATAATTAATTACTACCGGCAAATATATCACCATGAAATAATATGCACATTTTCATTTATAAAAAAATAAAATACGTCAAATTAGAGCATCAACGCCATCTATTGGCACTGATGTGCCTAGCTACCGCAAGCAACCACCTTAATGGTTTAGACAAAAAGAAAATTTCAAAACATGCTCTGCACTGTGGTCACATTATCTTTTTGATTTGAAAACTGTTGACGGTGTTATTTATTACTTTTATGCTTCTATCAATACTTCACACAGGGCGACTTAAAATAAGCAGCTGAACATGTTAAGGCAGTTTTTAGAATTTTTGTTTGTTTGTTCACGCACATCTCCTACACCCCTGGAAGAAAATGCGGACGGATTTAAATGCGGTTTTCACGAATATGCTTAGCTATGACCAGATTGAAGTATAGGCTATGTTATTTTGCGCAAGGCCAGATTAAGGGAAGAAAAAAGGATTGAAGGTTTATATGAAAATCTACGCGTACGAAGTCGCGGGCAAAAAAGCTAGTTCGTATATATAGAAGGTTTGTGGAACTACAAAACAGATTCTGAATATTTCACCTGTAGAAAACTACACAGGCTGTGCAGCGGGGGAAGCTAGTAATATACATTATTATTTGTAATTTTTGTATTGGTAGGACTCTTTCGCAGGGTCCGCCTGGGGAAGTACCACACCTTTGCCAGTTATTCAACCGCCAAGCAGTGTAGAAACAGTACTGTGTTCCGGACTGAAGGGCAATGTTTCCAGTGAAATTACAGGGCACACAGAGATTTGACATCTTATATCTCGGGGTGACGAGCGCAGTGCATTGCCATCCAGGGTTTTGAACTGTTGAAGTTCAAAATTTTGAGTGGCGTTGAGCCGTTATAGGCAAGCGTGAAGAGCCATCAGACGAGCGACGTCGCCGTCATCCAATATCATAAAAAAATTGGTTTGGTTGTTGAAAAATGCACTGCAATGAAATTAGAGAAGAACGCATGTACCTATCATTCTACGTACAAGCTGCTCTTGCACGTGCGTTTGTTCTAAGTTAAAACTGTAATTCCTACCACTGACCGACTAAGCTGATGTCTGCAGATTACATCAAGCTGTTTAGAAATAACTGTTTTCACATGGCTGCACTGATTTTTAATTCTCTTCCAGGATAATTGGTAGATCTCCCGTATAAAAGTTTTTGTACTGAGTTGAGGGAGTGGTTAGTAAAGGAGTGCTTCTATGAAGTGCTAGAACTCCTAAAGAAAATGGCATGTCGTTTTTATTCTTATGATTTTGGTTGTTGATAAATTATTATTAAAATAAATTAATGTAATTCTTTTCACATATCTATAATCTAATTTAATTTTGTACGCCCTTACGGCTGTTAATGGATGGACATTTTATTTTTTAAGACCTTGTATACTCGTTGGCAAGCAAATAAGAACTGACTTTGATTTCAACAATAGCTACTTCAGCAGAATACCCATCAAGCTTAACATTTTGTTTGTGGCAACAAAAATGAACACCCTAGCTCTAACTTTACTTTTATCTTAAAACCATGAAACAACCTTTATAACAATCCACTAAGCTTCAATTTCCTTCCCACTCAGACAAAGGGCGAACAAGTCAGTCCATCACGAATTGATGTGTTGCGAATGCGTGTTGCGGACTCCATTAAAGGCGCGAATTATGGTCCCCGTCGCGCTAAGCTATGCTGGGGAAACCTTGTGGCGACCACCGACCATTTTTACATCTGTATCTTTGGATTGATAAATTAGTAGGTCCTGAATCCTTATAAGGTGTTGGCCATATGTATGAATTGACAAAATCATTCGTTCGGAAGGATGTTCGAATTTATTGTGGTTGGAAAGTGAGCTGAGATACGATCACGAGAAGAAAAATAAGCAAAACTATACAAAGTTTTATCCGCCGTTGAATATACAAAAACAAATTCAAAACCATAATAGGAAAGATATATGTAGTGCAATAAACATAAGGTATTTATTATCATGTTGCCAATACGATGTCTTTGACAGCAAAGTGGAGAAGCGGAGAATGTATAGCGAATTTTTCATGTTGTTTTAATAGGACGATATAAGTATTTTAATGTCTTTCTAGACACGTACACATGCATACACTACAACCAATAACGAGGTCGAAACTACCCAAAATTTTCTAGTGCCATATTGGTCGTCATTGCGCTAAGTGTTTATCCTAGCCAAAACATCTCATACTTGCGTTGTTTCAATTATTTTAAAAACGTATTGAACTGAGCTTGTCTGTACAAACATGTAATTGTAGTAAATAAATCGAAACGACTTCCTGTACTTCGTCGCCATCTCGAATGTCAGTGCCTAACACCAAAACATGACACTATCAGTGGCTAAACCCACCAAGCCCAGCACAGTCGAAAGATCTGAAATGTAGAATAGACCAAATTTTGTCTCAATAAATGCTGATTATAAATAGAGCCAATGACCGAAAACTAAATGAAAACCTGTTCAAAAGTAAGTAAGATTTAGGTATTTTATTGTTTTGCTAGACATAGAGCGCATTATACTACAAATGACGTCACTTGTAAGCAACACGAACTCCATACTGACACTCACTTTGCTGGAAAGGGATATCATCCTTTCCTAATCCGAACGAAAACTTTAAACAATTATATCTCAGAACTATAATATTAGACAATTTGAAAGAAAGTTTATAAAATACTTTTAAACTTTATTTTTGATCTTTTAGTTTAAGTTTTTATTTAGATATTTTAAGTTTTCGTTTTTATTTAATATTTCGTCCGATACGTAATTTACGTCCGTCCGTTGTAAATTCGTCACGTGATTTACAATTCGTACAAGGTCGTCTCAGATAATATGTAGACTTTGGAAACTTTTACAGATCCCTAGTACGTTGAAATAGTGTACATTGTCAAAAATATATCTGTTTCGTTCTGGTAACAACTATTTTAGCATATGAGTAGAGAATGTAACATGTTTAATTCGTTTATGCTAAATTAGCGCTACTTCTATGCGTTAGTCTTTTTTCTGAGGCAAAAACGAAGTAGTGAATAGCATTGTGTTTTTTACCTTGTGGGCCTTCAGCCTTACAGGCTAGACCTAGTTTACCTGAGGTAGGTCATAAAGCTTGTAGGCATTTAGGTCACCGTTTTATTGTTGAATGTCGTAAGCACAAGTGCTTAAATCTATTTACGATAGTAATTTAACTGATTAATGTCAGTCAGGAGGTGTGTAGGTATCTAGGTAGATACTCTAGGTATCTATCTGGCCATTGATTAGTGCTAAAGTTGGCTATTTATAGTTATTTATAAGTCTAATTGGCTAATTTCTGACAGTAATGGCAACTTGAGTGAGATTTACGATGGTTTAGTGACAAAAATTTTGGTAGGCGGTTAATTTCAAGTTGATAAGTTTTAAAACTCTTTTTAGTCTCGATTTATTGTGACTAAATTATTAACACTGAATATTTATTAAGTACTAGTTTTTTTGCCCGCGACTTCGTACGCGTAGATTTTCATATAAACCTTCAATTCTTTTTTAATCCCTTAATCCGGCCCTTGCGCAAAATAACACAGCCTATACTTCAATGTGGTCATAGCTAAGCATATTCGTGAAAACAGCATTTAAATCCGTCTGCATTTTCTTCCAGGGGTTTAGGAGATGTGCGTGGAAAAACAAACAAAAATTCTAAATACTGCCTTAACATGTTCAACTGCTTATTTTAAGTCGCCCTGTGTTTTTTTTGTTATCTCGCAATTATAGATTTTTTTATCTCTACGTTTTTATTATATGTATATATAGATAGATGTATAGATTTAGTAATATTTTTATGGCACTGGCTTTTTATCTTTGCTGTCGGTTGTAAAAAGCTAACGAAATCCGTAAATTTTGATTTGTTTTGTCAGGATTTTGAACGCAAAATTGTACAGCAGGTAGCCGTTATTCTAAAATATTAGAAGATTTTTTTTGCACCTTTTTTATGTTATTGCTTCTGTCAGAGCTAAAAAAACTTAGATAGCTAAGAGGAAATATATTAAATTATTTTTGGATTCGATTTTGAAACGATTTAATAAAAAATATTGAAAATTTAATTAACATTACTTACAATCAATTTCACAGTTAATTAATAATGTAATTACTGTAATAAGTGTTTTTGTTAAACAACAAAAAGGCTAATTGCAAGTTGACCTCAGTCAGAAATTAGTTTCATAAATTATAATACAAGATGCTACTAAAGTCGTGATGTCGTAAAATCTGCCAAATTACAGAGGGTTGAAAATGCCTAATTCTAGAGTGTGCGCTGCGCAGGAGTTTTCTATTAGCAAATGCGGTTTAAAGGCGCTAGTATAATCATAGGTGGAGCGTTTACAACACTTTATGGGAAAAGTTCAATGATTTTTTTGGAAGCACCGATAAAGTGGCCGACTAGTTGACAAGTTGAGCTTTCGTGAAGCTTTCATATCTGCAACGTATCCGCACGCATTCCCCTCGAAAAACGTTTTGAATTTGTTCCATTATCGATCTTATCTCAATAGCACTAAAGTTTTCGTAACAGCAAACACAAAGGTACCAAATTTGCGCATGTACTGTCAAAATAGACAACGTACAAGAGAAACAAAACTGTCTACGATTGAACAAAAGATATCTTAAGTGCTATTAAAATAAAGGTGATAATTCAATAAACTCAATGACTGGAACATGACAAGGGTCTTTAACCAGTGTGTATTGCCAGTGATGACTTAAGGTACTAAATGAGACATGGTCCTTAACTCTGGCCTTTTAAACATAACACCACAACTCATAACGGGCAATGGAGAGAGCTACGCTTGAAGCATATTTGCGCGATAGAATCCGAAATGCGGATATTCGCTCCACAGAAAGACCAACCTAAACAAAGCTGCTTAAATTTGCAAGTTGAAGTAGCAATGGGCAGGCCACATAGCTCGGAGATTCGATAACCGATGGGGAAGAAACGTTCTTGAGTGGAGACCACAAACCGGAAGACGCAGCGTAGGTAGGCCTCCCAGTAGATGGACCGATGAAATCGTGAGAGCTGCGGACATCCAATAGATGCAGATGGCATTAGGCAGGCCTAGGTTCAGCAGTGGACGTCTTCTGGATGATGATGATGATGATGATAGTAACTTTAATCTTTCGCAATTTGAAAATGGGCCGCGCCCATATGGTACACGCACTGTGCCCGCACGCCGCGATTTTTACACTGACTATTTTTTTTAAACCTGTTGACATGTCAGGGTTCTGGCCTCTAAAATCCGGGACTTTCATGCGTCTTGTCCTGGTTGCTAAATTTTACAGATGGCAACCCTGAGCGCGATTAATATTTAAAACACGGTGATGAATGAGTGGAATGCCACCAACGTCTGCAATATGAATGGGCATCATCTTATTCTGTGTCTGTCTTCTCTCTCCGCTCGTCACCAACTGTCAGCTCTCACACTGCTTCAGCAATAAGACATTCCTGCTCTGACCGCAGCCACACGCTCACTCAGAATTAATCACAATTATGCGACAGAAGCTGCGCTCGCGCACCTATCCCGCATTCGCACTCACTCAGTGGTCTCGAACCTATTGTTTTTCACTATTTTTATCGATTTAAAATCTGTTTTACTTGTTTTTTTTTTTACCAAACATTTGTAGTATATAATATTGCATTGTGATATACCAATTATGAGTACATAATACTACAAATATCACAGTAAAGTGCGGCCGCTGAAAGAGTCTGTCTGACAGTTGCCATAACATTGTAAAAAGCTTAACTAAAACAGTAAATTTTAACTAGCTTTTTGAACGTAGAACATTTTTTTTTTCTTTTTGGGTTTTTATAATGTTACTGAAGTTGTCAGAAGCTTTCTTTTAAGCTTCCTTGGAGGCCTTCTTGACATTAACGTCTTTGCTAATTAATTTCAGTGACTTTGTAGTCGTTTTTGATAAGCTAGTTTAAACAGTTAAATGATTAATTACGGGATATTTAATGTGGTAGTAAACAACCATGATAGTTTAAAACAGTGTATTTACTTAAAATAATTCGTAAATAATATAAAAGGTATACAAGTTAAAATATAATAAGCCTTATACTCAAACCTAAGTCCAAGAGGGTACAAGACTGATATATCGCTCCCGTGGCGTTAATAAGAGAACACGGTGCTCGTGATCGCCTTTGGCAAAATGCGGCTTCTATACGACGAACTTATTTCAATATAATAGTCAGAAAAGACTTTTGAAGTGAAAACTTCTTTAGGCGCGTTGGGTGAAAAACACTTTTTGGGTGAACAAAAATCATGGAACACGCGCATCGCTCTGTACCGTGTGATTTAAAACAGCGCCATCTCTTGTAGAATAGGTGAATTACTACTTAAGTTTTTACTTCTGACGTGCAGTCCTAACTATGACTGATGTGTTTTTTTATTATAATAGGCTTGCGCGTCACTGCCACCTCGCCTAATGTTAAGTGATGATGCGGTCTACAATGCAACACGGTCGCCTTGAAGACTAATTCACTCGCGACTTGAAGAAACCCAGGCTGACATTCAGGCAGCGTGTTCCAGATTCTACCAGTTCGCACAATAAAGGTGTAGGTAATCTAAACGCTTCGAACGGGTTTTCGCAATATCCATCACGAAACGGTGATCAGGGTGGATTTTTGCCCAAATCGTTTTGTTGCTCGGTTTGCGTCTTCTACCCGGAAAATATATACGTATTTACCCTAGAAATTCGTCGTAGGATTCCCGCACTTGTTTCATCTGGGTCACACACGCGCGAACACTATGTTTGGTGAAGCATTTGCGCTTGCGCATAAATAAACACGTCACAGAAGAACTGAAGTCTGGTCTTTTTACTATCATTAAAATTATATAATCTTAAACTATATTATTTTTGTTCCTTCTTAGATCTTCCAATTATTATTTTCGGAATCTGGCCCACTATCTCTTTACAAAAATAACTTTAATACGTTGATTTGATGCTGCGTGAAAGAATTGACTGCCCCGATGGCTCAGTTAGTAGTGAACCTACCTTCTGCGCTTAGGGGCGTGGGTTCGATTCCCATCTGGGCAAATTTATGTGATAAAAATTTGTGTTTGTTCCAAGTCTGGGTGTTAATATCTATTTAAGTGTGTATATAAAAATATATATGTACGTATATCAGTCTCTGGCAGCCATATTACATACTAGCTGTACACGCGACTTCGTCCGCGATTTCTTCAGAAAAAAATAGCCTATGTCCGTCCTCATGATACATACCATTGCCTCGCAAAATTTTATCGTGATCGGTTAGCCGTTTAGCAGTGATTATGTAGCAAACAGACAGACAGACAGAGTTACTATCGCATTTATAATATTAGTGTGATGCCAGCTTTGCTTAGTTTGGGGTCAGATGACTGTGTGTGTAAAAATGTCCAAAAATATATTTATTTACAAACGAGCCAATAAACACATTTTCACAGTTATAATTTTAGTATCTACTGAACTGAAGTATCTACTGATACCAAATTAGAAATTGGGAAGTAGAGAAGTAGCAGTCAAGAAGTAAGAAAGTATAGAGAATCAGGGAAATAAGTAAAGGGATTTCATCATTATGAATGTGTGATACTAGTGGTCACCCGCGTGAACATTTTATTACACACTTTTTTAGGATAAAAAATGTTCCATGTCATTCTCCGGTCCGCTCACTATATACGAAAACAAAATTACGTCAATACACTGCTTATATAAACCTCCGTGAAAGTTCAAAAACCACGCCTGCGTCGCGAAAAAAACAGCTGCTCCATATATTATGTAAAGTTTCAATAACATTTTTTAATGGAAAAGTTGTTTTTTTCGCGATTATACGGTTGGTGACATAGGTGTTGTTAAAAAGATGACTTCTAATATGGAATACGTAGAACAGTAATAATTAAAGATGAATACTAATACGAGTAGGTACAGATCGTTCAGTAATACGATTAAAAATATTACAATAATTATAAAACCATATTGCAGCATCGGAGCGTCAGCCAATCAGCAGACTCTGGCTGTCACCACACTATCGTGGGACATCACTGCGATGTCCCACGATAGTGTGGTGACAGCCGATTCGGTCGATTTACACAGATAAAGCTATTTTCTCATTAGTTTGGAAGTCTTCTATCACATAGTTGCATTTGATGTATATCTCAGTTTACACTGTGTAGAGTTACAGGGCTACTTAGCTGTCCTAAAGCAGCCTTTATATTGCTACTAGGAACCAGGAAGTGATTTATTAAGAGCGTAGGGCGTATATCTGAGATCGTGCGTCGCTGACCGTCCGAGGCGTCGGATGGTGTACAAGAACTATAGTGTGCACGCGCACGATCTACTGTACTCGTAGAGTGCGAACTACAAGTCTCATTGAAAATATTTATTTTTCTTTTATTTATCAAATAAAATATATAACTCTAATAATCATATAAAAATGCACAAAAGCTAAAATAGAATGCTGAATAAAATTTTTTTTATAGATTAAAAAAATTAACTAACATAGTGTAAAAAACTTCAACAAATCAATGTTAGATCAATGTTGTTTTAGAGTAATGGATCACCATACTTATATCTTTTCTAGAATGGTTTGGTGGTAGAGTGGTATATCTGGGATCGTGCGTAGTTGACCGGTTTAGGACGGTATAGGCTGGTTAATTTTCATTCTTACCGGGCTATACTCGCGCTTGATAGCAGTCGCAGTATACCGACAGTCTTTGTCGAGGCGGTTACCGCTTAGACCACAGAAAACAGAAGTAAATAGAATGGAAATAAGAAAGAAAATCTGTCGCCAGGTATTATGACAGAACTTTGATTGACCATTCTTATTTATGTCAACGCGTCGAACTACGCATCACAGTTGCTAACTGATTTCGAATGACTGACGTTTTGTTTCTATAGGTGCAACCGGCTACAACAAATATCTTACAAAAATGCCTTGACAGCCGTTTTAATTAAAAAAAAAACTGTGGCTTAGATGGACAGCATGACTGTTTTCCACTCTTAAATAAAAATTACTTATACAGTTATTTTACTTAGGTAGGTGGACTAGGTGGCACACCTTCAGGTCTGCTGGCCACCTAGGTGAGCCATCAGTCATAAATCACTTGCTTGTGACTTAGGGAATTATAATAGGTAAATACTGCACATATCTAATGTAGGTCTGTTACGAAGTTTGCCAATTGTCCAGACACACGTCGCTGCCCACTGCAAAGCAGCCAATAATAGCAATCACGAAGTTAATTATTATAATAACCTTGCAATATATTGTACCGTATGGCAGTGGGTTCAACAACCGGTCCGGTGCAGTTCGGCGCACGCGCAGGCCAACATGGCCGGCCAGGGCTGCCTCTCGTAGATCTTGCAGTCAAGAGAAAGAAAGCAAGACAATAAATTGTTTCGCCACTACTAAAAATATACTCATATGTAATGGATACAATTAATCATTGACAAAGACGTACCCAGTCTCGGAATTAACGTCGATAGTCAAGGACCTCATATAATCCAACATGTTTGTATGATCTGAGTCAATGACTATGACCTATAAGCGCCAGTTTTCAGACGAACCCTTCGGTTTATAGGGAAGAAAATATACTATCAAATAAATTAATTTATTTCCACCGGTTTGATCATAAAATTGACGAGTTTTTTAGATTATAAAAAAACTATTTAAAAAATCTATCTCCTCCGCCACCCTTAAAATATCCAAACGAGAATTGCTTTATACTATTTGCAATGCTATTCTAAAAATAATGCCATCAGATAAGACAAACAAGGGAGATATGCCTTAGTACAATTATCGTTCTTGTTCAATTTCTCTTTAAAAAAAACACTATACCGCTAAACACTGTAAGTATGGCTCACTTACTCATCTTAACGCACACTAAGTAACTTGCAGCAACTTCAATGAACTACCTAATGTGGACTACATGCAAAAAAGGGCGACAAGGTCCCCCTGCTAGGTGAATTCGACTCAAACATCTGGCCTGATTAGGCCAGGTGCCCTGCGTTCGCACTCGCCACGCACCTTACCATATATCCCTTGTTTATCTGATCTGAGATAAAGCCCAATATGTTTCCTTATATTCTCACTTAGTGTTTTTATATCTTCAAAAACGTTGAAATTTCGCGAGTGTAATAGCCACGCGAATGTAATCCAAAACGTGGATATTCGACAAAGAACCAGAATCATCGACATAGCTATTAAAATTTGCAAGTTGAAATGGCAATGGGCAGGCCACATCACTCGAAGAACCGATAACCGATGGGGAAGAAAGGTTCTTAAATGGAGACCACGAACCGGAAGACGCAGCGTAGGTAGGCCTCCCACTAGATGAACCGACGACATCGTGAGAGTCGCGGGCATCCAGTGGATGCAGATGGCAGGTTGCCGTTCAGTGTGGAGGTAAAAGTGGGAGGCCTATGTTCAGCAGTGGACGTGTTATGGCTGATGAAAATGATGATGAATAGCCACGCGTCTTTAGCTGCCCCTCTAATCATTATGTTTTTTTTTACTAACAATGGTCATGCTAGAAGGCAGTAGCAGCCCTACGGCCAGCCCACAACGTGACTAGCCGGTGCTCCTATTAAAATACCTGCCTCAAGATTCTATTATCAATAACTATGCTATATGAAAACTGGGGCTGACGAGATTTAGGAATCTTTAGCTGGAAGGTGTGTTCTCAAGAGGTACAGTGGTTTTGAAATGTTGATGCTAAACTCCTTCTTGTTGTGTAATTATGTTTATTTTAAAGGCTTTAGTCGACAGAAGTAAAAGTAAACTAAGATAACTGTAAGTTTATTATATGCGTCCTCCATTGTAGACATTCTAATCTACAGTGTCTACACTAGTATTATAATGAGGTAGGGTCTGTAGGTTTGTAAGTTTGTTTGCTTGTTGGGGGCAAATCTCTGGAACTACTGATCCTATTCGTATTTTTTTGTATTTAAACATAAGATTAATAAATTTTACAGCCTTACTTAGAAAAATTAGTTAAACAGTGTTTAAAATTGCTCTGTATGATTTTTGTACGTGACAGTTGCCGTCAGAGAGCAGTTGATAGATACGAAAACAATATTTCACTATACGAATAATACGAATTAAAACATTCTTTCACTTACAGAAAGTTTCACAACCGAGGTGTGTCATACACTTGTCTTCTTCTGTCGTATCTGTATATTTAATTAATTTTAATTTTTTGTTAATTGAGGCACTTGCAACGTGTAATTAATAGACTACATGCACGGAACACTATTACTCCTAAAGGAGACTACATGTCACCATCTTGTATTTATTATTGACGTCAAATACTCAGTACAGATCATCCTTAAGCTTAGAGGAATATATCGAAACCTCATTTCTTAAAACCGCTGTGGGAACTTAAAAGCATACATTCCTTCCATTTGATTTGCGTTCTCATGAAAAATACCATCACGAATACATTGTTTTTTTTTCAAACTCCCGTTAAAAGTGCTGATTGAATCAAACGGATGACAGATTTTTATGAATCATAGCCACTGACCTCCATTATACAAGTACGCTGGACCTATGATTAGCCAAGCCAAAGTGAGACGATTTGATTTTCGCCATTTTGGCGCTGATCGCAGCAGTGGGTGGGAACGGAACTAATAATAGGGATGGGACAATGCGATAAAATACATCAATAAAAGACATTTCCGACAGATACAGATTTTCCGACGGGTTGTATATACTTTACACCTCAGTGACATAGGCTATATAAGTACCATGGGAGAAGCCGGGGCAGACAGCTAGTCTTAGGATATGCCGAAGCCGGACTAAGGGGTACGAGTGCGCGCAAGATAAGTCCGCTCGGTACTGACTTCGGAACTAATACGTTTCTCATGACTTGTCGCAAGTTTCAGGTGAATTGTTCGATTGTAGCGCCATTATTTATGCGCTGACTTCTTGCGCGCATTCTAGTATGTGGCTAGCTAGATCAAAAAATAAATATAGGAACGTTTTTGAAATAGAAATGAGGGTTTTTTGGGATGGAGTGGTATAGGTAGGTAAGGTATTTGTAGAAAATAAAAATGTACAATCCTTTATTTTTTTTTATTAGTTACCTTCATCATCTACATAGTTACATACCATCAACAATTCTTCGTACTTTACGTTTAACAGGGAAATTTGAATTATTTTTGTAAATTTTATACATCACGACAAAATCAGACTAAACGCATCATTGAATACAAGAATAACTTTTGTTTTTGCCTGCTCATGAACGCAGCCGTAGGCAAAGCTAATTTGTTATTAAATGTAACTAGTAGGTATATAAAAAATGTGTTGACCAACTTCCCGGTTTCCGTTTGAGCTGAAATTTTGCATGCATAGGTATGTATATTGCGTGACAATGCACTATTATGACAAAAGCTTGTCTAAGAAAAGTTTTTTTAAATGATTACTTGTTATACTTACCGGCACTGCTACAGAAAATTGTTGGAATACTGCACTTTTTCAAGGTGGTGCATGAGTTATGTTTAATAAAACAGTCATCAGAGAAGTGCTTCGAACAGATGTAATCATATTTCTTCGGACGCCAACTAGGCTTTTCAATGTTTTTCAGCCATAATTCCAGTCTTCTTTTGTCTGTCGGAAACCTGTGTAATGTATTATTTTAAAATTATATGTATTTGTCATTAAAAATCGGTCATCGGCGATTTCCGTTCTTGAAAGAAACCGATATTGATAGGAAAAATATCGATACGTTTTATCGACAGGTAACTTTGACAACACTATTGAATTGTATTGTTTATATAAAAACCGCTAATACAAAAACAAATACGTTGTAATTACGTATAATAAGATTAGTAACAGAGTTTTAAGTCTTTATAGAAGTTTAATTTGCTGAATATTAGCCGCAAATTCACTTACTTGTGGAATGTAACCCCACTTCCCTTCTGATAACGAGTTTTGCATAACACACAGTCTTTCATAGTTTACCTATGAATGACCACCACTTATTTATATATCAACTACTTAATACGACACAACAAAGAAGCTTAAATCGCGTTAAACCTCCAAAAACACTATGAAAACACAAGAGACAATCCAAACGAGACAGCGGCCATTTGCAAGTTACGTCAGATTTAGTACTCTTCCCACGCGTTGGGGGCGCTTCAAATCGGCACAAAAAAGAGCTGTCATTTCGTAGGGTATCATAGGTCCAGCGTACTTGTATAATGGAGGTCAGTGATCATAGCTAAGAACACTCTGGATCGAATTATTTTTCACACAAACAAAAAACAAATCAAAATTGGTTCATCCATTTGGGGCTGCGATGCCACAGATACACAGATAAACACACAAAGATACAGAGATACACACGTTAAATCAATAACACTCCTATTTTGCTGGGATTAAAAATCTAATAAAACAAAGTTTTGCTTCTTCAATACCTGTTTTAAACACGTTAGAATATCAGGAACCTACATACAGTTAAAACCGAACCAGATAAAATCACGATGACAGGTGACGTGAAGGAATTCAGCAGCAGATAGCGTGTAATTTGCAAACGGTGATCACTTAGCAATTATAATGGCACTGGTTGTCTACTGATCTAATATGAACTACGTATGTAAAAGTAAAGGTGCATTCACGGTGGTAATCCTAATCTAAGTTTTGCAGAAAAAATACGTAATTTGTATTTTTTGCCGTGACTGTCCCATTGCAGCAGGCCTAGCATAGGCCGAGGACAAATTGTCTTTCCATCGTTTTTATCCGTGCGGAGACGCGCAAAGCTAGAATATGAAAAGTTTGTCTTTTTCTCGCGGGACAAAAATTGTGGAAAGATAATCTGTCCACGGCCCATTCTAGGTCTGCAGGGTGTAAGGCAAAACCCATTCCCACATTCTATTTCGTGAGATTTTGTGGTTCATCCGGTGCAGTCTAGCTCGTCTCACCATCTCTTTTTGGGTATTGTGACATTTGGTCATCTCATCTTAGCTATATTGGCCCAAAACTCTTTAGACATGCAGCAGATGTGTCCAGCTCTACATATAATTATTACTGTTTTGTTTCGTTTTGTTTATAGAAACCAGGCCCGAGATTATATGCGCCTGAAACTGGACTAAAATACACTAGATTATATTAAATAAATACAACTAATATTTCAAAAATAAAATACTTATATATATATGTTGAAAATAGAGTAAATAGCTCATCTCAAAACCAGTAATCGCAGGTGCCTTTTTAACTAAATAAAATATATTTTAACTAACATTAAAACATAAACTACTTAGCCATATGGCAATAAAATTTGGACTGGTAAAGATTTAGTGACAATCAAAATGCTCAAGCCAAATGATATTTAAAAGAAATATTATATATTGAGCTCCCGATATTTCGGCGCAGTTACATGCACCATGTTCACGGGAAGACGTCACATGTCTTCCCGTGAACATGGTGCATGTAACTGCGCCGAAATATCGGGAGCTCCTTCCACAACCTTACCACGGTAAATATCCCGTAAATAATCATTTAACTTTAGTGAACAACCGTGATAGTTTAAAACAGTGTTTATTATTAACTAGTTGCTACTATTTTTGACTTCGAAAAAAATATGTGGTTCTTAAGCATATCTGGCTGCAGGGTGTTGCTACGGTAGAATGGGTATACATATTGCAAGTTTTATAGATGTTTAAACTCAAGATCATTATAAAATGTAACATTATATGCCAAAAACTGTTTTATTGTATTTTAGTGTTCTAATGAAAGTATCTATGATGTTGATATGGTAGTTGCCTTAAGCCACGTACACACGGTATGAGTGGCCAATAATTACCGCTAACCGCTAGCTAAAGTAAAACAGTATTCCTTATTAAAATGCAATTATCTTGCCAAGAGCTCATAGGACTTTGTTATAAGAATGTAATGAAAAGAGGTTTCTTAGGATGGCAGGTTATGGTAGCTATGTTTTGTTTTCATGCGCTTCTTAATTTTTTATCATATCGTTTTTTCTGGCTCGGCGCATGAGCATTTGATTTTTGAGTATATTTATTTTTATTTTTTGAGTATTTTTTTTTTATTCGGTGTGGTATAATGCCGTTGGCTTGAGTATTTGGATTGCCTCCGACCTTAAATGGTCCATGGGCAATCCAACTTTTTATGCTTCTTGCTTGCAGCAAGCTTGCTTGTCCTGACACTCTTTGCATAAAAAACTTACTCTATTTACGAACATAAAATAAAACTAAACAAAAATCTAATTTAAAAATCTGTGCAGAAAAAAAGTGTCTAGAATGTTGAAAGTATTAACCAAATTGTAAGGCAATGCCTAGTTTTTGGCCAAAGATGTCGCCAGCAATCCGGTCACTTATGTCGCCTCCACGTAGTATTTGGCGCCTGTATTTTTCATCTAAGTTTTGAGCTATTGATTCATTGAATCTGTCAAATCCATGCATTTGATAAAAACGTGTAAATTTTAACTGATTCGAAGTGGTAACAAACGGCACCTTTTAGCTCATAATGGTTTTACCATTCTGAGGAAAGGTTACCATTCTAAAGAAATTTAACGAAATATAAATATTAGGTATATATCACACTAATCACACTAACATCATAAATGTGTAAGTTTGGATGGATGGATGTATGGATGGATGGAAGGATGGATGTATGGATGGATGGATGGATGGATGTATGGATGGATGGATGTATGGATGGATGGATGGATGGATAGATGTTTGTTACTCAATAACGCAGAAACGGCTGGATGGATTTAGATGAAATTTGGAACATACATTGCTTATGTCCTGGATTAACACATATGCTACTTTTCATCATCATCATCATCATCACCGATTTTCATCACCACGTGGGTGAAACAGCGGGGCGCAGCTAGGAGGTAATAAACATCTTTAATGGGTTTAAGTAGTTAAGCAGCGGGGACTTATAGGTACCTGGAAGCTCTGAAGGATTCATTTGTGGTAGTTAACTGTTAGAAATATCTTTCATAACACTTTACTGCATACTCTTCCACCCTAATCATATTTATTACACAGGGCTTCATAATTAGCTGTCCTGAATCACTACTGAACTTTCCACATCCGTTTCTTATCTTCTATATAATAGGCAATAAACTGTAGTGCAATCATGTGCAAGCGCAAGCCAGCGGCTAATGTGCTGACAAACGCGCAATTGTTTCAACCACAGTGACTGTCTTATTTACAGTTCACGACACGAATTATAACAGGGGGTAAGGTGGTCGTCGTTGTCGTGTTACATAATTGTATAAGAAATTAATCTAATATCGGGTATTTGTCTTTTGAAACTTCTTCTTAAATTCGCGGTAATTTTTATTGCAAATTGCTATAGCCTTATTATTATTTCCAACTGTCAACTGTAATTAACCAGCTGTCAACTGTAATCAACAAGCTACAAATGTCAAACAGGCTTCGGAATGCGACAGGCGCGTGGGATATGCCGTTAGCCCAAGTGGCGCCAAAATTTTAATGCTTGATTGGTTGCAAACAATACATTCTGTATTGCATGTCGTGTCGTAGGTCGTGAAGGTTATCGTGTCGTTAAAACTAAGTAAGATAGCCGATTGGAACGATCGCTATCTCCCCATTGTGGGTAATGGTGTTACAGTAAATAGGACTAGGTAGCTTTCAATTAAAGCATAGCTTAAAGCACTTGAGTAGGTATGTGTTGTATTGTTACATAGAATAATGTTAAACAGTCACTTCGTTACCGTACTGTGTAGATTGTAGGATATAGTTAAGTTATTTCAATTAGATAGTACATGTAATCCACGATAGACGACACGTATCTTTGAGTCCAGACTGTAGGATGCCGTGGGCGAACAGCAGACCATTGGACTGCCCACCGAAACGCTGAGTTACAATATCAGTCTTTTTTAGTGGTTTTGTAGTGGTAGGACTCTTTTGTAGAGTCCGCCTGGGGAAGTACCACACCTTTGCCAGTTATTTAACCGCCAAGCAGTAGTGTGCAAACTACTGTGTTCCGGATTGAAGGGCAATGTTTCCAGCGAATACAGGGCACACAGAGATTTGACATCTTATATCTCGGGGTGACGAGCGCAGTGCATTGCCATCCAGGGTTTTGAACTGTTGGAGTTCAAAATTCTGAGTGGCGTTGAGCTGTTATGGGCAAGCGTGAAGAGCCATCAGGCGAGCGACTTCGCTGGTCTCGTAACTCAGTATCATAAAAAAAAACTATCATGTTCCCACTGCTGGGACACAGCACCACCACCATGCTGGCCTAGTGCATGTTGGTGAATGTCACAAGTTTGAATATTTGAGGTTCTTAGACATACCGGTTTCTTCACGATGTTAATCTTTGCTGTTTTTGAGCGATGGCATTGATTAGCACATAATTAATTTAGGTACTAAATAAGTCTTCGCAGGGTCAAGGATCGAATTGTGAGCTTTTAGATTTAGACTACTCAGCCACCATCGCTTTTTGACGCCGGATTGACGATATCCAAAGACATGTAGGTCACAACTAGATGTTCAAGTCAGGAGATTGCAGGGGCCTTACCCCTAGCTTAACTTTTGCGAGCCAACTTTTAGTAGGTACCTGATAGGTACCTAAAATTAACCAACTTATTTAAGCTGCATCGTTTAAAAGCGTCTAACTTGAATGAACGATAATCACAATCACACGCATAGTAAAACGGATTTTAGTTCATTCAAGTTAGACGCTTTTAAACGATGCAGCTTAAATGAGTTGGTTAATTTTAGGTACCTATCAGGTACCTACTAAAAGTTGGCTCGCAAAAGTTAGGCTAGGGGTAAGGCCCCTGGTCGAGAAATAAATTAAAAGAGACCTTTGTAAAGAAATGATCGATGGAAAAAAAGATAGAAAGGAACAATTTTGATTATTGTAGGCATAAGCTGATAATGACGACGAGTAAAGGAAAATTATACAAACAACCTTTAATTTGGACACAGACACATAGATGATGGATCACACACATGACGTATAGTAAATATTAACACGGATGTTGGGTCGAGTACAAAATTTACAAGATAAGGCAATCTAAACTTTTTGACTTGATTACAATGTCTAATTTAGTTTGCAACAAAACCAACACAGATTACGTTAATAGTTATTTTGGGTTTTATTACATTTCAGCTTTGAATGTCTTTGCACACGATACTCTTTTTGAGAATAACAGCTATGATAACAGCGTTAAGTTAGTTACGTCATGTTTTATTTCTTTCCAAAGGGTTATAAAGTGTAGGCTACACTATTCGAAAATATCCGTTCCAATTTCCCAACACTACCGAGTGCAGATTTATGCATGTGCATTACAAGCCGGCCTTCACGCGGGCCCGCGGGCGTCCATTCAGCGAACTATACAAAGGTATTTGTTATTAATCTGTCGAGATTCATGCGTACCTACTAGATAGGCCTGGTTTTTGTAAAGGACGGGATCAGGTGATCTACTAGTGTCTCAATGGCGTGAATTATAGAAGTGAAAACTTTTTAAAGCGCGTTGAGCACTTTTTTGGTGAAAAAAATTATCATGGAACTAGCGTCAACGTCACGCTGTACCGTGTATTTTAAAACAGCGCCATCTCTTGTAGAATAAGTGAATTACTTAAGTTTTCACTTCTGACGTGCAGTCCAATGACTGATGTGTTTTTTTAATGTCAAAATTGTTCTGACAATATTCGCGCCTTTCAGTTCTATTGGAGTAATCAGGGTTAGCCTTTGTTCAAGAATGGGACACGACAAGTTGGTATTATTTTGACCATTACGGTCTACAATGCATCTTATAGTAACCAAATTATTAGATTCACTTGTAACTACTTAACTAACTAAAAAAGTAATCAAATCATGGGAATCAATGATTGACTGATGACAATACAATAATTTGGTATCATCGAACTAATCTAATGATGGAACCAGGAGGTGCATAGTGAATCACACTGACAGAGCCATCTAGCGCGGAAGATGCCAACCATCATGGTCAAGTGACGCGGTGTCAACCACGTTTTCTACTCACCTCTGCAAGTGCGCGCGCGTGCATATTGTTTCCCTGCTTGACGATTAACATAAGCGTGTTATTTTTAACCGACTTCCAAAACGGAGGAGGTTCTCAAATTGAATGTATTTTTTTATGTTTGTTACCTCGGTACTTTCGACTGGGTGAACCGATTTTGATGATTTTTTTTTGAAAGCTAGTGCTTCCCGTGTTGTCCCATTTCAATGTGGTTTAGTTCTGATATTTTTATGAATTCGGTTTTTATATTGATAAATATATTATACACATAAAACTATCACTTCGTAACGTTAGTAGTTCATGTGCACTACGCTTAATAAGAGCAGATACGTCAAGGGTGTGGCCTAACGGTAGTTGTAATTACTGAGCTTCTTGGTTGTGGAATACCGTTTCATTATATTATGGACAGAATATCTCAATTCGTGAATAATTCACATATTAGAAGTAAAATGGAATACAACGGATAGCAAAGATTGAAAGGCCGATTTAGTATGATGTTTTGGAAAATATTATATAATTTATATTTTTTTATAATACTGGGTGACGAGACGAGCGAAGTCGCTCGCCTGATGGCTCTTCACGCTTGCCCATAACAGCTCAACGCCACTCAGAATTTTGAACTTCAACAGTTCGAAACCCTGGATGGCAATGCACTGCGCTCGTCACCCCGAGATATAAAATGTCAAATCTCTGTCTGCCCTGTAATTTCGCTGGAAACATTGCTCTTCAATCCGGAACACAGTAGTGTCTGCACACTACTGCTTGGCGGTTGAATAACTGGCAAAGGTGTGGTACTTCCCCCGGTGGACCCCCGCAAAAGAGTCCTACCACTACAAAAACTAAACTTATTATGTGATTGAACTAGACTTATGCATGCGTTTATTTCTAATGTCAAAACAAAAGATTGAAGACAATAATATTAAAATTAATACCAACTGCTTAAAAATAATTTAAAAATCAGGAATGTAAAGAAACCTCTACAGTACTCACAGAAATCGCATAAAACCTCAGCGTGACGGTTTTGTCACGCGTGTGACGGGACATCCATCACAGTGTGTTAACAGCTTTACATTCGCCAACTTGCATTTTTCTTCCTGTTAGCCTCATATGAATAAGATCTATATTTCTTTGACGAACTTCTAATTGAAAATTGTCTGTGGGACATGTTACAAAATTGATTTTGCATCGTATTTCCATCGTAGTAACTTGGGCGTAAAGATCAAAATCGCTTCACTTTTGTTGTTTTTAAAATTGTCACGTGGTTGAGATTTTTCGCGTCACACGTCCAAGAGGGGGGTAGCTGAAACGGAAAATTGCGATATAACTTTATTTCTGAGGATAAGATTGACGACTTAAAGTAGCTGGTTCATGAGTCGTGATGTATTTCAGGATGATTTTCAGTGATGGAGTATGTCTTTTTTAACCGACTTCCAAAAAAGGTGGAAGTTCTCAATTCGACTGTATTTTTTTCATATTTTATTATATTAGACATAGACACATAGACATCATTTATTTGTGGCAAAAAAATACAATAGTAATGGTAAAGAGACATTTAAATTTAAACTAATCTTAACTAAAGCTTATTATATTTTTTTGTCACAAACCGGCTCCAACTCAGCAAGATGCCGGTCGTAAACAACCAGCGCTGGTCTTCCGTTGGCACCGGCTGGTGACGTCACGTACAATCGTACCACACGGCACTCGCACAAGCTACTCCATCCGTAGACTATTAAACCTATAATAATACACATACTAGATACATAAAAGATAATAACAACAAACTTTAACTACATACATAAGTAAAATTTATAAAAACAATTTACAAAAATAAGTACTTATAAACAAAAACTAATCAACATAAGTATTTTGTCAACCCCACCAAACCTTACAAGGTTGGGCTGGGTTGGGTACAACAACATTTATGCTCTTATACGTACCTACAGGTACATATAAAAGCACAAACGCCACCGTATGCACATACAAAGCTCGGAACTCGGGCAGAGTACCTACCCCCACACCACGTACACTAGCCACTTATACAAAAGCTTGTGTAAGAATCACTAATTTATATAAAACTAATTGTAAAAAGTTAAAAAATAATAATATTAATCGATGCTCAAATAATAATATTAAATCATAATAACCGATGCTCAAATATATAAAAGACAATTCCAAAAAAATAATTACAACATAATATTTTGTTATTAATTTAGGTGATCAGAGAGCACTGGTGTCATTTCTTAGCATTTGTTCGCCCTTTTGATGAGTGAGAATAAATAGCTTTAGCTTTACTCTAAAACCATGAATACTTTGCAGGTTCCTAATTGGCGGCGGAATGTTATTCCAACACTTAGACCCAGCATAACGGAAACTGCCCCTGAAAGAGGTTGAGCTATGCCGTTCCGTCATAAGCTGCGTCGAACATTGGCGACTCGGCTTACGGCTCGATTTCCATGACAACTTGTCATACAGATAATTCGGAGATTTATATTTAATGACGTCAAACATAAGACACGCCAAGTGAAGTTTGCGCCGATGCAACATCTTTAAAAGAAGATGCTTATTAAGAAATGGGGTCACATGTGACCTAAACGGAACATTGAAGCAGAAACGGGCACAAGCGTTCTGTACCCGTTGTATCAGTTTTTTTGTTTTGGCTAATAACCGAGTTATTATGTTTATTACCTCAAAAATTTTGACTGGGTGAACCGATTTTGATGATTCTTTTTTTTATTTGAAAGCTGGTGCTTCTCGTGTGGTCCCATTTCATTCTTGGTTCTTGGTTTTTGAGCGATGTCATAAATATACACATCTACACTAATATTTTCGGAGAAACTCAGAGTCACACAACGGGCAATGGAGAGAGCTATGCTCGGAGTTTCTTTGCGCGATAGAATCCGAAACGTGGATATTCGACAAAGAACCAGAGTCATCGACATAGCTATTAAAATTTGCGAGTTGAAGTGGCAATGGGCAGGGCTTGAAGAACCGATAACCAATGGGGAAGAAAGGTTCTTGAGTGGAGACCACGAACCGGAAGACGCAGCGTAGGTAGGCCTCCCAACTAGATGGACCGACGACATCGTGAGAGTCGCGGGCATCCAGTGGATGCAGATGGCAGGATGTCGTTCAGTGTGGAGGTTAAAGGGGGAAAAGGCCTATGTTCAGCAGTGGACATGGACAGCTTATGGCTGATGATGATGATGATGACACTAATATTATAATGAGGAAAGATTTGTATTTATGGATGTTTGTAACGAATTAACCCAAAAACTACTGAACCGATTTTAAAAATTCTTTCATCATTTTTAGAATGCTACATTATTACTAAGTGACATAGCCTATATTTATTACTAGAAAGTTATCACAGTATAGTAATCAATCTCCACCCGTGCGAAGCCGGGACGGGCGGCTAGTCACTTATATAAGTACTAAGTAAGTCATTGGTGCATTGGCCTAGAATCGAAACGGGTACCGTCAGATTGTAAAGGATACATGCTACCGCTCAGCCACCATTGTTTAGGCCATAATAGACAAAAATTACGCTGAAAATAACGTCACAAATACACATAATCGTTTACCCATAAGTAATGTTCCAGTGGTACTAAAGCTCAATAGAATATACATAACCTGGGTTATTGTATAAAAAATAGGCAACAAATAATTGGGATAGAGGTGTAATAACGTAGATGGCTGTTGACAAACAATAACAATAAAAAAATATCCCAAATTCTTTATTGTACTTAAAGCGACGTAAAAGCGGAATTACACTAAAGGTTCATCAGAAACACAGTTTTAAATAATTTAATACCTATTTTTTTAAAGATTATTTAAGGGATATTTACCGTGGTAAGGTTGTAGAAGGATCTCCCGATATTTCGGCGCAGTTACATGCACCATGTTCACGGGAAGACCCGTAAATTATCATATAACTGTAGTGAACAACCGTGATAGTTTAAAAGTGTTCTAACTTTTTTAGTAATTTAGTTTTTTGATACATTTAATCCCTAGTTTTATAAGAGCCTCGAGCCTCATCAGTGACGCTTTAAATCATCATCATACACAGAATGACGTCATCTGACGTCACATTTCAACGTCATTTCTATATTACGTGGCGCGTACAAAGACCCGATAGACACACACCTACGCGGGTATTGATTAAAAAAGCAACATAAATTAGCGAATTGCAGGGGTGTAGGGTGGCTGTTGTCAAAAAAGTTTTATAAGTGTTTATGTGTATGCGCGCACCCTCCCCCCTACCCCCTCCCGCGCGGACACCCGGTGACACCCTTTCGCGTATACCCACATTTGAAGAAGCGGGCGCTGGTTATATTGGATCGAGGCGAACGATTAGTAAAAATACCTAAGTAAATTTGTTCAGGCTGAGTAAACATCATTTATTTGGCGACAAGTAAAAAAATTAATGAATTTGTCACAAGTATAGGCAAATTTCTTCAAGCATTGCTTGCAAGCTTCAGAGATCCATGCCCCCTGCTATTTACGTTGACAAAAGTTACAAGTTAGCATAACGGCAGCTCTAATTTAAATTTTTAACCGACTTCTAAAAATGAGGAGGTTTTCAATTCGACTGTTTTTTCTAATGTTCGTTACCCAAGAACTTTCGACTGGGTGAACCGATTTTGACGAATCTTTTTTTATTTGAAAGCTGGTGCTTCCCATGTGGTCCCATTTCAATTTGGTCGGTTTTTTATATTGATAATTTATATTGCCAGCTTGGTGGAATAGTAAAAATCAAAGAAATTTGCCACAAGCAAATTGGTGATCTTCAGATCCCTAACCTAAGCTGCAGTTTGTGCTTCAGATGTCCAGAGAAGTTACAAGATTGGCGTTGGATTAGAGGCCAACCCTGATTTCGAAGTTTTTAAGCAACCAGGAGGCCCCCGATACGTCGACGAAAGTTACAAGTCGGGCGCAGTAACCAATCCTAATGTCGAAGTTTTTAAGGCCACCTGGAGGCCTCTTAGATGGTTAAGCTAACAACCATTATCAATGACAAACAAACCGGATCAACAATTTTATTTGTCATTCGACTCAGGAAGAATACCGTGTGTGTGTGAATTCAGAGTGTAAAAAAGTTTTGCTTTTCGATTCTCTTATTTTGTGCTATAGTTTTATGTTACCACGAAAATAAAATTAGCTGTTGGAGCACCGAAAAGATATCCCAATTAAAAATGTAGCCAACTGAATTTTTTCCTCAGGATAAGATACGAGAATACAGAAAACTAAAGGATTTAATCTTTTGTGAATAACGTATATCTTTTGATTTTTACATTCAAGATAAATTAAAGGTAGAATCTGCAGATTGTAAAAAAATAAATAAAACGCGTAACACTAAAAAAGAAAAAAGAAGCACTAAAATATAAGGTCGGGGAAAAAGTTTCTTCGTATTTTTTAAACAAATTCAAGACATATTTTTTTCAAGTTTAATTACATTTAATTATAATATATATGTGCCATTTTGTTCGATAACTTGTTGCCATCTTGTAGGTAGTGACATGATCGCGTTGCTGTAGAAATTTTGGGATTTCTGATCAAAAAGATGCAACAAGTAGTTTTGACAGTCCTCTCTGGATGTTAATCTAACACTACCCAAAGAATTCTGAAGAGACCGAAACAGGTGGAAATCTGAGGGTGCAAGGTCTGGGCTATATGGTGGATGCATTAACACTTCCCAACCAAGCTCTCTAAATTTTTGCTGAGTGGCCAAAGATGTGTGCGGTCTGGCGTTATCATGATGAAAGACCACACTCTTTCTGTTGATCAATTCCGGCCGTTTTTTCTCAATTTCTTGTTTGAGTCTCATCTGCTGTTGGCAGTAGAGATCCGAATCGATGGTTTTGCCCGGCGGTAAAAGCTCATAATGAACGATGCCCTGCCAATCCCACCATACACACAACATCACCTTATTACGTGTTAATCCGGGTTTCGCTACAGTCTGTGGTGCTTCACTGCCCTTTGACCATGATCTTTTGCGCACATTCTTGTCGTAGGTGATCCATTTTTCATCACCAGTGATCAATCTTTTCAAAAACGGTTCGGTTTCGTTACGTTTTAATAGAGAATCGCAAATGAGTACACGATTCATTTGGTTTCTTTCAGTGAGCTTGTGTGGCACCCAAATATCGAGTTTTTTGTATACCCAGTTTTTTTCAAATGGGTCAAAACTGTTTTGTGGTCAATCCCCAGTTCTTCAGCTACGTCGTAACTACTAATATGCCGATCTTGGTCCACTTTTTCAGAAATGGCATCGACTTTATCCGTAACAGGGCGACCAGAGCGAGCTGCATCTTTGACATCAAAATTCCCGGACTGAAAACGCTTGAACCAACATTGTGCTACTCTTGATGACACTGCATTAGGTCCATAAACGTCACAAATTTTATTCGCGGCTTGTGTCGCATTTTTCCCTTTTTTGTTATAAAATTTCACAATATATCGAATTTGTTCGTTAGATTCACTCATTTTATCGAACAAAAAAACAATTGAAAAATGGCGGGAAATTGCTTTTTACGTTTTGTATTCCTTTTTTAAAATGTCATCTTTTTAATGGTATCAAAACCAGCCAGATACAAACAGTACAACGGATGAGATTTTTACTACAACCTTATACATACAAAATACGAAAAGAACTCGTATAATCCAATGCAGTCTTAACAGGCAAAAACCCGTCAAAGCAGCGGTTATCGTTTTCGGTGACAAGCTGGAGGTAATACATGACCCTCAGCTTGTCACGGAAACGGAAGCAGCCGTCCTGTTGGTTAACGAAGGTCTGAAACTTGGAGTGATATCTGTCTACCTGGAAGGGAACCAAGACATCGATCCATACCTCGACAGGATCAAGGCATTCACCGAAAAACTAGCGACCAAAGATCTCATAGTCGCTGGAGATATGAATGCCTGGAGCCACTGGTGGGGAAGCACGACATCAAACGAGAGAGGAGAAGCCGTCCACTCTTTCTTCAATGAAATGGGCTTACAGATTCTCAACACCGGAGACACACCAACTTTCGAGGTCGTCAGAGGTGGCACGCACTGCACGAGTATAGTAGATGTAACAACTTGCAGCACGCCGCTTCTGGGGAAGATCGAGGGTTGGCAGGTAGACAGAAGTCTAACAACATCAGACCACAACGCTATCACCTTCACTCTGCGCTTAACAAGGGTCCTTGAACTTTTGAGGCCCATAACCACGCGCAGATATAACACCAAGAAGGCCAAGTGGTCAGACTTCATGTCACACCTAAAGACCTCCCTCGCGGAGAGAAACATCACGTCAACCGCTGTTGGTGAGTTAGTAAGCCCTATTGACCTTGAAAATATGATCACAAGCTACTCTATAAGTATACACGAAGCCTGCGAATATTCCATCCCAAAGCCAGGCCCGCGAAAAGGGAACCCAGTTCCACCGTGGTATACAAAAACGCTTGACGATCTTAAAAAAGAGGTCCTCAGAAGAAAGAGAAGGATAAGAAACGCAGCCGCCGATCGAATTCAGTCAGTTATAGAAGATTACCAAACTGCGAGAAAGCAGTACAAAGAGCATGCCAAAAAAGCCCAAACTGAAGGCTGGAAAGAGTTCTGCACTAATCAGGAGAAAGAGAGCATGTGGGACAAGATCTATAGAGTGATCAGGAAAACCTCGGTCAGGCAGGAGGACATCCTCCTGAGAGACACCGAAGGGATCACTCTGTCCCCACAGCAATCTGCAGAACTCTTAGCCAGTACCTTCTATCCCGATGACTCTGTAAGCACAGATCAGCCGTGCCACGCAGAATTGCGAGAACAGACTAAAGAAATTCCAACGGACCTTCCGGAAGATGACCCACCATTCGCGTCAGCAGAACTAGATTCAGTGTTACGAACGCTGAATCCGAAAAAAGCCCCAGGACCAGATGGGCTTACTGCTGACATCTGTGCCGCAGCCATCCGTGCCGAAAGGGAAGTTTTCATGGCGATAGCTAACAAATGCCTGTCGCTACGTTACTTCCCGCAGCAATGGAAAGCGGCACACGTAGTCATCATACGAAAACCCGGGAAGATCGACTACACACATCCAAAGTCGTATCGTCCGATAGGTCTTTTGTCTGTTCTCGGAAAAATAGTCGAGAAGCTTTTAGTAGGTAGACTTCAATGGTATCTTCTCCCCACACTCAGTAAGAAACAGTACGGTTTCATGCCCCAACGAGGAACCGAAGACGCCCTCTATGACTTGGTAGAGCACATCAAAGAAGGAATACACGGAAAGAACATAGTACTCCTCATCTCCTTAGACATAGAAGGCGCCTTCGACAATGCATGGTGGCCCGCCCTAAAACGACAGCTAGCGAAAAAGAGGTGCCCATCTAACCTCTACGAGACCGTCTGCTCGTATCTCAGCGACCGAACCATCAAGGTAAACTACGCCAGAGCGGCACACGAGAAGGAAACCAACAAGGGGTGCGTCCAAGGATCAATAGCTGGACCAACCTTTTGGAACGTTATCCTAGACTCGTTACTGCAAAAGCTAGAAGCTGAGGGAGTATACTGTCAAGCATTCGCGGACGACGTCGTTCTCGTATTCACAGGCCAGTCAAACACCTTAGAGCAGAAAGCCAATGAAACTCTGAACATGATTGTGGAATGGGGCAATAGCAACAAACTCAACTTCGCAGCACATAAAACCAACGCAATGCTGCTAACAAAACAGTTGAAGTACGATGCCCCGAACCTAATTATGTCCAGTGTCCAGCTAACCCTCGTCGAGGAAGTGAAACTGCTTGGTCTAGTGATTGACCGCAGGCTCACCTTCAAAGCTCACGTATCTGCACAGTGTAAAAAGGTCGCGGATATTTACAAACAGTTAGCGTGTGCAGCGAAGGTGACCTGGGGACTTAACAGCGAGATCACGAGAGCGATATACGTAGCAGTGGTGGAACCCATAGTGATGTATGCCTCAAATGTATGGGCGGAAGCGACAGACCTCGAAGTGAATAAGTCCCATCTAAAATCACTTCAAAGAGGCTTCGCCCAGAAAATATGCAGAGCATACCGTACTGTTTCTCTCACATCAGCATTAGCACTCTCAGGTCTTCTTCCGATAGACTTGAGAATCCAAGAAGCCGCAAACCTGTACAGAGTAAAGAAAAACTTCTCCCCACATTACCTCCTACCGGATATGGAGCTCGAACGAACTGTAAATTTTCTGGATCAGCCACATCCGTCCACACAAACATCTGTGGATTTCGAGCTCCTAGATAAAATTCCGAACCAGGTAGACGGACCCCAAATCTTCACAGACGGCAGCAAAATTGAGGGTCAAGTAGGTGCTGCCCTTACCTGGTGGGAGGATGGAAGAGAAGTGAAATACTCCACATTTAAGCTCCACTCCGATTGCACGGTCTTCCAATCTGAACTCTATGCAATTTACCAAGCGACTCTAATGATTAGATCGAGCAAAGACCCAAAGGTCAGTGTTTTGAGTGACTCTAGATCTTCACTCGAGCTGCTACGAAATCACAAAACGAGCCACCCCTTGGTGAAATGCATAAAGGAAAACATTGGAACGATCTGTGCTGAGGGAAGATCCGTTAGTTTGTTCTGGTTGAGAGCGCACGTGGGGACTGCTGGTAACGAAAGAGCCGATGAGCTCGCAAAATCAGCAGCACTCACCGCAGCCTCCTTGGACTACGACAGGATCCCTTTGTCCTATGTCAAAAAGAAGATCCGCGAGGAATCAGTCCGGAAGTGGCAGGACCGGTATGAAACCTCCGACCAAGGCACAGTCACACAAAAGTTCCTCCCGGACATTGCCAAGGCATACCGGTTCACGAGGACTACGAAGTTGACTCCCTACCAAGTGCAAGCCTTGACAGGACACGGAGGAATCGCTGAATATTTGTACAGATTTAAGCTTAAAGAACACCCCGGTTGCGAGTGCGACCCAAATGTCCCTGAGACCGTATGGCACGTGCTCCTTGATTGCCCCCGTTTTCTCTCCGCACGGCAGGACCTCGAATTCCAGATTGACAGGAAGCTAGTGGCAAAAGATCTACATGACATCATTGAAGATCCAGTCAGCAGACCACACTTCCTGTTTTTCATCGAAAGGTCCTTCCGAATCGCGGCTTCAAGAAATTCCTCTCTAAATTCATCTCCCCCCTTAAGAGTTCACGCCGCAAATCTAATTGTCAATGCCATCCCGAACGAGATTCCCATTACGGTGACCCCTCTCAAAACCGTAGCTACCGACCAACTCTTAGCTTGTGCTGAAAGAGGGGTACCAGGAATCCGTATTCGCGGAGTGGCACTTTTTATGGACAATGCAAGGGAAAGATTCGGAATAAGCTTCTGCCTGGCCTGGAACATAAAAAAGCGTGTACGCTTGTCGCCTGGAATAGCATGTCTGTTAAATGGGAGCACCGCCAAAGTAACAATGAAGCGGAAAACTTACGATACCTTGCCTGTGTCTGAGGCTGCTGGTCACCGATGCCGACTAGTGCGATCGCAAAATAAAACGATCGCACTGTTCGAGTGGGCAGACCAGACGCCTTTCGCGCAGGCCAGCTCGTTTCTCTCAAAATTGGCAGACGACCCAGACCGCAGTCCCAGAGTGATAAGCGTCGATGCTATGATGATTGAATACTCGAAAGGGGAAGTCGTAGACCGGCTGGGTTGCACAAAGGCCTCTGAATACCACGAGGTAGTCGTGTATGAGGATAGGGGAGAAAATTTGAGTTTTCTCAAGACCCCGAAACACGACAGCCCATGTGCAACGGACAGCTGGGGACATCCCGTTCCGAGTTCAAGCATCTTAAGCGGTTCCGAAAGGGCTCAGCAAAAGGCAGCTGCTGAGAAAGCCAAAATACATCCCAGTGGTAGCCGTGAGGGGAGCAGGGGCCAAGTCTCTGCTTTCCTGACGGCATTTAGCTCAGCGGCACAAAGTTTGTTCCGGATCACCCCAAAAGAAAATAATTTAACATCAGAAGAGACTTCTACGGCAGCAACAAAGCCACCCATAGCAGTCCGAACGAAAGCCGACAAGGGACAAGTCAGCCCGCCTCGCTTCATCCCCGCTTCGGGTCCTTCAGACCACGCCAGAAACGCCCTTCTCGAGTTTCTAGCCATCACGAGAGCGACTAGAACAGTCAATCTCAGGAACTGCGAAAACATCATGCAGTCCTTTAGGCTAGAAGACGAAAGCCTCTTAAAGGTGAGACTCGAGGAAGCAGAAGCAGCCATATACAACAATGACACTTCCCAAGTCATCAAGGGAACTATGAAAGGTCAGTATATGGCAGCTTATAGCGCAAAGAGTGGTTTTGTGGCACTGAGTAGGGATGAGACGGAGCGGACTGGAAACCCAACGTACGCGACTCCACCAGACGACCCCATTGTGGTCATCGCCCGGTGTACCAAGATCATGCTTGATGACAGGATCCTCGAATTGGCGAAAACCATTGAAGGGAGCCCTGAAGTCGATGCATTGTGGGAAAACTGGGTGATGCCTAAAATACGATGGGTCAATGGAGTTCCAGGGTGTGGAAAAACGACCTGGGCGGTCAGAAACTTCAATGTGGACAAGGACGTTATCATCACCACAACATCTGAGGCAGCCAAAGATCTGAGACAGAAGCTTGCGCACCGCATAGGTGACTTGGTGAAAACCAGAGTGCGCACCATGGCTTCTGTTCTCGTAAATGGTTTTAGCAAACGTGAGAATTTCATCCGCCTAATCGTGGATGAGGCTCTCATGAACCATTTTGGGGCCATTGTTATGGCTTCACGGCTGTCTGGTGCTAACGAACTTGAACTCATTGGAGATGTCAATCAGTTGCCTTATATCGACAGAGAAAATCTCTTTGAGCTAAGGTACTGTCGCCCAAACCTGGTATCCAACATCAGTCAGGAGTGGTTGTGCACACACAGGAACCCGATGGATGTCGCGTATGCGCTGAGGGAAATATACTCTGGTATATATTCCTCAGTTAGCCATGTAAAGTCCTTGGAGCAGAGAAGGTATACCGGAGCGCACATACCCAGCACCCTCCCCAACACCCTTTTCTTAGTCTACACACAAGAAGAAAAGGAGACCCTCATCAACCAGGGTTATGGCGGAGGCACGGGGTCGCGTACGCTTACCATCCATGAAGCTCAAGGACTGAAGTATGAGTCGGTTATCGTCATCAAGATCAGGGACTCAATGAAGTTGCATGAAAGCGTCCCACACGCGGTAGTCGCTGTCTCGCGGCACTCTAGGACCTTCGTCTATTACGCCGATGACGAACAAGACACCATCAGTCGTTTTGTGAGGCGTGCGACGGCGGCGTCACCGAAGACCATCAAAAATTATAACTTGCAGATGGCAATTAAAGACCGAAACGCGGCGGTGATGGAGGCTCTGAGCCGGGTGGATGAAAAAGAGGAATTATGAACTAGAACTTAATAGTAATAAATAAATAAAAATATAAAAATTAACATTATGTGTAATATGTATAAATGTAGAATGCGTGCATGCCCGGAGCACTCACGCTCTCTCTAAAGCTTCTTCTTGCGGCGGCGTCATGTGGCGGGTCGCCCTCTTCCCTGCAATATGGCGAGGAGAGCGATGCCTGGCGCGTGCGTCACACTCGTGAACGGGTGCCGCTTGCGGGAGCTGGACTGCTCGTGGCATGCACGCAACTTGGACAAATTATAGTATTAAAATGATAAAATGTCATAGTTACTAACATTAATTTTAAGTGTAGCTTTAAGGAAAATTCCTTCTGTATTGTAAGAAAAAATGTTTTAATGTTATATATAAATAAAAGTTAATAAAAGGCACGGACCCTGGAGTCTGTGGAGAGCTGTAATAAAAAAAAAAAAAAAAAAAAAAAAAAAAAAAAAAAAAAAAAAAAAAAAAAAAATACGAAAAGAATTTTTCCCCGACCTATTAGTTAGCCAATCTTTAGTAGAAAATCCCAAGGATTTATTAATTTGCAGTATTTGAAATAAAAATATCATCGCATTACAAATATTTTTAGATTTTTCTCTGACATTTGTTAGTTAAAAATGTTTAGAAGTATATTAGTAGATTTTTTTTGACATATTATGTACCTATGTATATTTATATTTTATTTATAAAAGGCTATGTGTGTATGTATGTTCCCTATGGACTCCAAAACGGCTGGATCGGTTTTGACGACACTTTCACTGGCAGATAGTTGATGATATAAGGAATAATCCACGTGGGTAAAACTGCAGGGTGCAGCTATTTATTACATAAAGTACTTAAATATTAACTTTTACTACTTACTACGAACCTGCTACGAAAATACAGTATAATTTGTAGAATACTACAAAAATATTTTTTCAGATAATCTTCGTAAGAATATTTGAGAACTTGTTGAAATGCTAAAGAAAATGTTTAAGCCCCTAAAGAAACTCCTAAATATCCTGCGGCACTACGCTGACATACAAGTAAATGTAAATTAAACACCACCGCACACAGACACTCACACAAATAAAAACGTAAAGAAACACGGCGAAAGGAAGAATGTATTAAGAAAGCGGGAGCGGGACAACCTCTAATTAGCACCTCCAGCGAGAACGAGACGGGTATACACGACACGCTAATTAAGAATACAAGAAGAAAGGCGCGTTTTATGTGCGCGAAAATCGCCTTCGTGTGGGTTTCAATGTGTGCGTGGATTTTCCATCTGCAACGCGCGTGTGTAAGTGTTGTGTTATTAACTCATTATGTGAAGAGTTAGCAAGTACATAAGCCTTTATTTACTGCTTAATTGAAAGCGGTTTCTCGATAAGAACTGCCGAAGACAGTATAGCGGGATCGAGAAAATTTTAGGTTTGATTTGGATATTACAAAAAAGTTGCGTTCAAAAATAAAAACCGTAAAGTTTTGGAACGGATGGCCGGGAGTAGAAGAGTTTCGAACTTTTTTGAAGGTTGCTTAATCCGATTTTTCTGGGACAATGATCTTGTTTGTTTCTTTTGTTAAGGTTCTTAGCGAGTTACATATTACGTTGCCAATTATTGTAAGGAATTAATTAAATAGTTCAGCTTATCAGAGTCTGGCAGCCATATTACAAGCTTTGCTTAGTCTGGGGTCAGATGACCATGTGTGCAATAATGTCCCAGATATTTATTTATTTATTTTATTATATAAGACTTTATTATTAACAAAGTTGAACAAATCATTAAAAACGCATATTA
Source organism: Agriopis leucophaearia (assembly GCA_949125355.1). NCBI lineage: Eukaryota > Metazoa > Arthropoda > Insecta > Lepidoptera > Geometridae > Agriopis > Agriopis leucophaearia. The sequence goes on along the minus strand of OX421276.1, from coordinate 4,134,861 downwards.
TAATCAATGAATAAAATATATATATTGACGTTACAAAACTCTATTTCGATAACTCCAATTTTGTGTAAATTAATTAAATTGTTAGATTCCTCTCATCATAATCTTATTTTATTTATCAGTAATTATTTTTAAGAATAAAAGATTGAGACGTACGTAAATATTAAATACTTTTATAACCACATTTGTGTTTTAATATTAAACTGTTTGACTGACAAAATGCCATGAAAACATTCTGAATTTTGTATTTAGAACCTCATTACTACCAAACTCCTTTTAAACCCTAAAATAGTTCAACGGAGTACCTTTTGTAGCTAAATGTTTTCTCACAACGAAGACTACACTTTTTATTTTTTTAAACCGTTAACGGTAAGAAGCAAGGCTAATGACGAGCTGTCTGTGCCCGATAAGACGCATCGTCAGATCACCTCGCGACAGCCGACAAAACCTTATCTCTTCGTAGGTTTATTTGTTTTAAGCTTTCAATGCGAACGAATGAAACAGCCTCTTGTCTTTTAAAACTCAAAAAATCTTATATGTCATCAATGTTCAACGGAAATTAAACTTTAGATTCTTCAAGATAGAGTTGAAGTGCGATTGGTTGGATTCGTGAGATGTATACAGGTTGGTGTTTTGACGGTCTCGGAAAAAGCTTGCAAGAAAGCAAAGAATGGTGGAAGAAAGGGGAAGGGACACCAAGGAGATATGTCTCAGTACGGCGTGATGAATTAAATTTTTAAGGAGTGTTTGGGGGGGCAAGTTGCCCCTTTCATTTGCGCGTCTTCATCCAGTTGTTCGTATCTCTAATTTGTATTTTTAATGTGTATCGTTGTTTTGAATTTAGAAGTGTGGCAATTCTAAATTCTCTACTAGGCGGGATAAGTTTTCCTAGGTAGTTTTTCAAACGAACGAGACTCGAAACTCTCGTAAATACGTATATACTCGTACGTACGTGTCGTAAATACGTATATACTCGTATGTACGTGTCGTAAATACTAAATACGTATATTTGAAAAGTAATTTAAGGTCAATCAGAGGAAGGCTATTTCGATCGCGCGTGAAAAAATTGAAGATACAAAGTCACTGATTGATAGAAAAAACAAAACGAAACAGTTCTAAATATTTAATTTGTAATGTCGAATAGAATTGTAATTATTTTTTTATAGCAACTCCGTGATTTTATATAAAAAAAAAATGAAATGCGCTACTGAGATAGCCACGCGCTTATAGTTGTCTATGATAAACAATTCCTAGTTTTATTTTATACTAGCGGGCCCGGCAGACGTCGTCCTGCCCGCTACCGGGTCCAATTGTATTTTCAAACCATCCAGGGGCCTTATATTACGCACAACTCTAAACGCAGGCCCGAATAGGTGCAGTTTGCAACATCCCGCGAACGCGAACCTTAACTTAATTTTGCGAACCGCACCTATACCCATGAACCCATTGCAATATACACACAAAATTTCATCCAAATCGGTCCAGCCGCTTAAGAGGAGTTAGGTGACAAACACACGTACAGAAGAATTATAAATATTAAGATTAAAAGATGCGTTCATCATTATAGATTTTACCTATTCATATATTTTTTTAAATATTTTATTGTAAAATTTGTGTGCAGGAGATCTGGCTTTATTAGAACATACTTACATGCAAACTTTTTGCTCTGCGTCGTCGGGTAAAACGTACAAACTATAACCGACAATAATCAACTAAAAATATGCATAAAACATTATTTGCATATCACCGAGAGAAAAAAACACCCAATAAAAATTGCGAATCCACCCGTGAATAGTTCATTAAACTCTCTCATGTATGGTTCTATTAGTCATTTCTTTGCATGTGTGCGTACAAACAGGGGTTTTAATTTTTGGGGGTACTTTAATGACACTTCTTCGCATCGATTTTAGCGTATTCTGAGGGTTCTTTTGTTTTGGAGTATCGATTCGTTTTTTAGAGCGTATGCATGCGTGATGGCTGCGCTTGCATGTTACTGGGGGGCTGTCGGAAGAGGGAAATTAATTGTGACGTCATCGATCATTCGAGACACGAATTTGTTTTGAGTCGATTAATTCACAGGTACCTACTATATATTTATACATTTTATAGTATAATTGGCTTGCCTTTGACCGCCACCTCGCCTCTTGTTAAGCGATGATACGGTCTGCGATGCAGCACGTTGGTCTAGAAGAAACAGATTAACTCGCGACTTGAAGACATTTCAGGCAGCGTATTTCACAGTTGCGGTTCATAAAAAAGATTGGAATCGAGTGTTTTGTACGGATTTTCAGAATATCAACCATGAAACGGTGTCGCTCTCTTTTGCCCACCGATAGAATGACCATCCGATATAAAAATGGGCGGGAGAGAATTAGATCATGCAGAATTGTCGTGTCGATTTTAAAGTTATTCGAATGTTGAATGTTAGTCTTTAGTAGCTTTTTGAGATAAGTGTTTTTACATATTTTCACAGACACAAACCTAAAAGTCTGGATACTTACTTGTTTTATTTTATTGCTCGTACTATGAGACAATAAATAGAACACCGGCCATACCCATCTCAAAATGACGATTATGTATCATGTGTACATTGTAGGATAATCTCTGTGAATTAGCCTCTTTTTAGTGGAAAAACCTATTCAAACTTATTTGCACGCTTTTATAAATTTTGCTTTTTTTTAATTAGGCGAAGGCTTGCATTTGACCGGCAACTCGCCTGTTGTTAAGCGATGATGCGGTCTACGATGGAGCACGCTAGCCTAGAAGAAACCGATTTCATGAAATAATAGACACAGTATACCAAAGTAAAGGAATATTTTGAAACATCAGTGTAAGTGTGAGTTTATGTAATAAGTACTATAGTTTAAGTATCTTTTCAGAACCTATAACTTAAGCTTTTTTTTGATAATATTGATTGCTGTATGGTGATTCTTTTTACAAGCGTAAAAAAATATTCTTTAATGTAAAATAACAAGCAACCGATAAAATCCTAACGTATCCAAACTCTACAAAATATCATACCAAACAAATATCCAAACGTAGTCCTATAAAACGTATCTACCTATCCATAACATCCCCAGTCCGAAGAAATTGCATTAATAAACAAACCTATACACAGCACGCGTGTATATGTATACGGCACGAAGCGGCGATGAGTTTTAAAGTTTTTAAGGGTTCGCCGAAGATTGCGTGCCTTGATTAGCGACCCCCCACCCCGACCCCTGGGGGTCCCTCCACACACGGGACTCTGCCCGCCGAAAACACACCGCTGCCCTCCCTTTTTTAAGGAGGCAAAATTAAAAGTGTTGTGTGTAGACGATCGGTTTTGATACTTGCAAGACTTGGTTTTTTTTAATATCTCAAAGTTTTAATTTTATTTTTTCATTGTTTCTTTTTACTATTTCTTCTTTCTTCAGATTTCAGCTATCAGTTATTATGGTCGTGGACTCTTCTAGAGATTTTCTGGTGATTTTCTTTGGCAGTCAGACTGTTTTGGTGGTAATTAACTAAGCTACAGTTATAGCTTAACCATGGATATATAATATTGTTTACTTGCTAGATTGATAAATGTTGCTGAGTTAAAAAATAAAATTACATTTCTTTATTTTCTGTATGTCTTAAGAGCGGGCCTAATGGCAGGATAAATTCTGATTTCCCCCGCGCATCTCGCCACACCCAGCGCATGTACGGATAACAAACACGGGCGGCGCGACGACGCGCGGAACCAAGCTTGCGTACTCGACGTCTGAACTGACATGGACTACCCGTCCCAACAGAGCGATGTTAACTGATCGGTGCAACAAACCGATGCCTCAAGCTTGTGTCACGCGAGACGAAAGACAGCGTATTGCGCGGATTAAAAATGTTGTAAGCGCCAAGTACTTTCTACTCTCATAGCTTATAGAATAGACAATATTTTTAAAAATTGCTAAGGTCAGCTCTAGGTTATACATGAGTGATAATATTTACATAATTTATTGTTCAATAATATGTACCAAAACAGAATGCAAACCAAAAATGTTGAAAATTAGAGGTAACTCTGTGATGGTTTTCTATCGAGAAAATTTTATCCTACCATGTTTTCGTCAGGGTCGACCTTTACTTATATATTGAAGTTTCCTAACGTATTTTTTTTTTCAATTTTGGACATGATTTACTACTGTGAAAATCTAATCAAAGATTGAAGATTTTGCTTTAGGCCCAATCTTAATGAGTGCAACTGGTTATGAAACTATGTAAAACTATTAAGTTAAGTACAAACCACAGAAAAGACGAAAAAAATTCTCACTTCAGTGGTACAAACATACTCACACATACATCCCACAATTTCGCCTACATGTACAAACATGTACGTCATAATCACTTATAAGTGATTATGACGTACATGTTCGATTACTTTGTAATTCAGACATTATAACAAGCGGATTACATTAAAAACTGACTTCATAAATATAATAATATGAAAAACGGAAAAAGTCCTTTTAAAATTTGAAGGTTGCCCTCGATTTCCCTGGGATCCTATCATCAGATCCTGACTTGGTGACAATGGGACCAAATTGAAATACCCTAACGAATATTTTTTTTTGGAAATCATTCAAGGCGGAGAAATCGGTGATAATACATAAAAAAAAATACAGTGGAACATAATAATCGTTTTCTAAGTCGGTAAAAAAAATATATTTTATTATTACGGTCAGATTGCGATTAAACATCAACCTACATTTTTTATACCGTGGGTGGCATCAAGCTAACGGACACCTAATGGTAAGTGATCACCATCACCTAGATACGTTGCCGACCTTTAAACAACAATTAACAACCCCTATAAAGAATATCTGACCCGGGTATGTCCTCAAACTGTGACCAGAACCACCGAAGGATGGGCAGCAGCGTCCTAATAGTACACGGTGAAAGTACTGCGATCCCCAAGCCGCCTGCCAAGCGTGGGGATTATGGCAACACCCCTCTCTATGAGGGAGGCCTTTGTCCAACAGTGGACGTTAATTGGCTGATGATGATGATGATGATAAAGAATATCTATAGTCTGGTATAATTTTTTCTTAATTAACAATTCTCAAGTATCAAGACCATTTCTGAGGGCGATTGCGAAGACATGTGCGGGAGGACATCGCCGTTCGTTCATTTGCGAACGATTGTAATTTCTTCGGAGTAATATCATGAGATGTTATTAAAAATACGGGTATTACGTGGATATTGGCATCATGGCTTTTGATAGAAATAAATATATAATTTTTGTTTTTTGAGACCGTTTTCGATTACAAAACATAAAGGTATTAAGATATTTTTACTTGTAGGTTATGCTTGCAACCATATTGCCTAGACGAATGCAAGGCACTGTATCATACTCGTTACAGCCTCTCTCAGTCACGCACTGCGAGTGTCCACTTATTAACTTATTAAGTGTTTTACCAAAAATAATTGTAATAAAATGCCTTCCTATGTCTTTATAAACTGCATAAATTAAACACAGCAACACAAACTATCGCAGCACAATCGCCGACCAAAGTCGAATTCAGCCGATCACCACGGCGGGCGGCGGCGAACCGATTGCCACTTTTAGTTAGTTTTTAAAGCAGTGTTGTTCGCCTATAACTATTATATAACATCTCACTTTATAACGTTTCTGATTCACAAGGTTCAATTCCCTGAGCAATAATTTTCAGACACGTCTAACTCTCTGAACATTCATTCGCACTTTTGTCTGATTCCCTGAAAGTCTAGGCTTCTGTTTAGAAGCGCCTCGAAAAAAAATAAAGTCCATGAAGATCCAAAACAGTTGAAATCCTTCCGGTTAGAGTTAGATAGATGTCACATTTTTTTACTTTCTCATCTATCTATATAAAAACTAGCTGTACCCGCGATTTCATCCGCAATTTCTTAAGAAATAAATATGTCCGTCCTCATGATACATACTATTACCTCGCAAAATTTTATTGAGATCGCTTAAGCCGTTTAGCCGTGATTGTATAGCAAACAGACAAACGGACAGAGTTACTATCGCATTTATAAAATTAGTGTGGATTAATCCCTATTTCTCCAGGTCACGCTATAACTTGAGAACGGCTTTACCAATTTCATTCTTTTTTTATGTTTTCTAAACCTCTTAGAATGTTCTTACATAAACGGCTGGAGCGATTTGGATGAAATTTTGTGTTCCTGAAGCGGGTCATAGTTTACACCCGTGCGAAGCCGCTAGTAATTAATAACGTTTCATTAAATCCCTCAAGATCATTATATCTGTCTCGAAGTAAGCATTTCATTTTCTTTATTTAGGAAGTAAATTAACTTATTGACATGACATGTTAATAAAATAGTAAAACTATTGTGTAAGAACCTAATTATAATTTATGGTGTAAGTTTACTCATGTTTCTAGACTATAATTTTGAATTTATGATCGCCATTAACGCTCTATTAAGGACAAAGCTCACTTACGAAACTTAACAAGGTGATTAAATTGTTTAACCGACAACTCTACTATAAGTAAAATGCCAATTAAATAAATAATCGTCATGTTAAATTTCGCCGAAGAACCAGAGTCACCGACATAGCTTAAAATTTGCAAGTTGAAGTGGCAATGAGCAGGCCACATCGCAATAACCGATGGGGAAGAAAGTTTCTTGAGTTTAGACCACAAACTAGAAGACATAGTGTACAGTAGGTAGGCTTCCAGCTAGATGGATCGACGAGATCGCGAGAGTCGCGGGCATCTAGTGGTTATGGATGCCAGGCCGGATTTCAGTGTGAATTTCTAAAGCAAAGCCTATGTTGACGTCTTCTGGATGATGATAATGATGATGTTAAATTTGGTGAACAGTCCTTAGGCTACTTTTAATTCAGCAATCATGGCGTCGAATTCTGATGTACCATTCTCGAAATTAAACTAAATTTGGCAGCTCTAAAATAGTTGCCATCCTTTTCTGCCGTACTGAAATGAAAAAAGACGCCGATAATTTTAGTCCTGTCAGATTAGTTTAGTTTAGAGAATTGTACGACAGAATTGATGCCAATGGCAAGTGAGCTGTGATCGAAGACGCTTAGACGTTCAACCATAAAAAAAACTTGTTTATTAAAGTCATGATCTGTTCCCTTGTTATTCTTCAGCATTGATTTGTTTTAAAACTCCAAAAATGTTTGACTAAACAACTTTTTGCTCACCATTTACGTAACTACAACTCAAAACATTGATCAAAAAACACGAGCCTTCATAATCTCAAATTTTAAGACGGTCCGCCTTAAAACTGTCACCTTAAGCCTAATACACACTCGCGTCACGTTCCCCGCTCATTTGGAGTCCTCCATCGATCGGAGACAAAGCCTCGCCAGCCCCGATAAACGAATTAAGGAAATGGGAGATTTTTTATCTGGGCCGCGGGAGACACGCGTCGTAAAATGCGCCAATACTTTCTTATGCGAAGTCCCTCCGATAATTAGACGGGGCGTAGTGTGTGTGCGGGTTTATGTGTGCAGCTTTGTTTTTAATTTGGGGTGTGGGCTTGGCGCGGGATATTATTTGGTTGCTTTTAATGTAAATGTAGATTTTTAGACTAAGATTATTTTGATCATTCAGATAGAGGTAGAGTAACTGTCATTTATTGGGAGCTTACATATTAGTTATTTAATTCTTATACGGAGTTAAAGATGATGAAACAGTAGGATACAATGGTTTGTTTTGCAACTGGACGGAAGTGTTCTACATTTAAATTTTCAGAATATTTTACTCAATTAAGGGTTAAGCGTGAGGCCATCATCTCACATGATGCTTAGTTACATTGTTGTTAAATAACAACATAATCTGGGAATAACATGAGAAAAAAACTGATCTTTGTCATTTTACTTAACAAGATACTTGGTTTCTTGAAGTACTTAAAACCAAAATTAAAAAGTTATATGCGTTTTACGTTTTACGCTCACCAAAAAACTCAACAAGCGCACCCCAAACAAGTGCCGCAAAAGTCAATAAATTAAGCTTGGAACACATGTATCACCCCCATTCGAGCGATAACTTAGTAATTAAGAAAGACATTAATCAAAGATCGGAGACACGCCGGGTTTCTACGCGTTTGATTGCGAGTATGACAAACTGCCATAAGTCATGCGTATTGCGTTCTTGAGTCGTTTGAGGCTCGCTCGTGGGTGCTAAGCTTTACAATGAAGTCCGATTATTATGTAGTGAATAGAACGCAAATGACACTGGCTCATTTGTAATGTAATTATACGTTTTATTAAATTATTTTATTAATTGTTAAATGTAATATTTTTTGTTCGTATAAAACTAAAAAAAACAATTAAAAAAGCAACTAATAGCTATAAATAAACTTTATTGTATTAGAGATGGATCTAAGTATCTAAATTAAATTTTAGTTTTGGCTATCAATTTGCCAGATCTTATATGACCTAGGTGTGGCCGAGAATGAAGTACGATCTAGAAGAAATCGATTTACTTTAGCCTTGATTTTGCTTAAATGTTAGTTCTTAGGGAACAAGGCTGACGCAGAGAGATCCATTCATGGGCAGTGCGCAACATGAATGTCGAACAAAATCTTGCGTACGAATTTTTGAAAATTTTAGACAATGTTTATGCAAACCTAGTATAGGACACCCTGCGGCCAGGTGGATTGACGTACTGCGTAACGGTGGGTAAAAACTGGATGAAGAGTACTGCCGAGCGAGCATAGTCGTGTGGATAAGGAGATGCGTACATATGTCTAACAGTGGACATTAAAAGCCGTAACAGACGTACTGACCACGGACCACGGACCGCCGTCTGACCAACAGGAGGGAAAGAGAAAAAATTCTCTTTCCCTCCTGACCAACAAGACTGACCAACAGGAGGGAAAGATAAAAAATTCTCTTTCTCTCCTGTTGGTCAGACGGTGGTCCGTGGTTCATGGTACGTACGTCTGTTACGGCATTAAAATGCTTAAAACTAGACTTGTTTCTCATCACTAAGCAACCATATAGCACACCGGTCTACCAACTCTAAGGGTTCCAAACTCAAATAAGTATATCTCTACAATTGTATAAAGATTTTTTTCGATAATAATATAAACATACTCCTGCATAGGTGATTCATTTCCCCCATACTTTTAATCTTCGATAACATTCGCCAAAATTGGGGCAACGTTCGCACCTTAAAAAATCGGGACCCTATCTTACCATAATACCTTCACCATCTTTCACCATTCTATTTCTTTAGTCATAGAGAAGTTTTTCGACTGTTTGCAAGTAGAGTCAAATTGGTAAATTAACATGAGGGAGTGGACGTGACATTTATTGTTTGACAAGCATCGATCTGCCCTTTGCTTTGCGAGGCGTGATCTGAACAAAGTTCATGGGTTTTTTCTTTCATGATATGGATAATAGGTACAGGTGTGGGATGGTGATAACACGTTTCTTTTTGGTAGTGACTTGCCAGCTGTCATAGAATCTTGAATTAGAATTCTATGAACCATCCAGAAGCCAAGAGTGAATCGGATTCTTCCAGGCAAGCGTGATCCACCGTAGGCCGCATCATCGCTTAACATCAGGCGAGTTGGCGGCCAAGCGCAAGTCTATTTTGCAATTAAAAAAAAGACTACATTGTCCACCAAAAAATATTCGTCGCTAGATATGAAAAAGACTGAAAATTAAAAAAAGCTCTCGTGTATAAATTGGTTATGAAAAGATGCAGAAAATATTTTTTTCGTAGCTAGTTATGAATTTCTAGTTATGAACGTGGATAAACAGAAAATTTCTTTGATATCGAATTGTCAATCACGGACGTCCAAGGCCGTGTACGTCATAGCGTAGTTTAGTTTAAGCATGGAGCTAAATATTAAAAGAGGATGATGCTGAGATTGCGTCCCAATAAATTTAGTTCTCGTAAAATGTTCACCGCCTGTCGGATTTTCAACTACGTCGAATCGTAGCATGCCTATATGAGTATATGTTATTATGTGCTTATTACCACTGTATCTACACAAGTTATTATAAAATACTAGCTGTACCCGCAAATTCTTCAGAAAAAAATAGCCCATGTCCGTCCTCATGATACATACTATTACCTTGCAAAATTTTATTGAGATCGGTTAAGCCGTTTAGCCGTGATTATGTAGCAAACAGACAGAGTTACTTTCGCATTTATAATATTAAGTATGGATATACGTATTACTTAACTAAAGTTAAAAAAACTGTATATTCAAAAATGTATATATACAGAAAACCCCTTGGTGGAAGAAAATTGGAAAGTATGCCTATTTGTGTTTGCTTACAAGAATGACGCGACACCCAACGACCGTGTGAACTAATAAGTGGTGAGCGACTTCACAGGGGCACGCAGTATACTTATTAGCACCACTGAGTTGGTACCATTGCGTATTTCATTCATCCCGTCTTTGCTTTTTAAGTCAGTGAGTAGTTTGTTTTAGAAAAGTTATAAATACTTAACTTTTATTTTTACTATTTACGTCAAGAAATTTCTGCTTTTGAACGACTTAATTGTTTAGTTACTGAAAAGGCCACATTACACAATCTATCCCTGGCAGCAAGGTACAATCTATTATCAAGTATTTCAAAATCCGATAAATGTCAAAAAACTCCACGTATTATCCACTTTATTCGTGGATGTCGACACATCGAGACAAACAAATCCTTCTCGAACCCCTCGTGTGTTCCACGCTTTGTCGAGACGGGCAACCATTACAAGCTTTACTATCAATTACCTATCTCTACTAATATTCTAACTAATATCATAAACGCAGAAGAAGCAGAGGTAGACCAGCAGAGTGATATTAAAAAGCACAGGGTAGCATTGGATAGAAAAGTCACCTATGTTTATTCCGATTATTAAAAATTTCAGCAGGACGGCGCCACCTGCCACACCGCGCATGAAACAGTCGATTTATTGCAGCAACGATTTTCAGAACACATTATCTCACGAAATTCTCGTGCGATTTTTTTCTTTGGGGTTTTGTGAAATCTCGAGTTTATGCGAATAAACTAGAAACAATTCCTGAGCTCAAATCAGAGATCCAATGCGTCGTCGGTGAGATACGGCCACATCTCTGTGAAAAAGTCATGGAAAATTTCATGAAAAGAGTCTTCGGAGCCGTGGGGGCTATTTGCTGGATATTTTATTCCATACTTAATCGGAACCATGTCTTTTTTACAATCCAATAAAAATATCACAACTCTCTCATAACATACGTGTTTTTATTTTAAAATTAAAAAATGCACTCTTACTGAGACATCCCTTTTATATAGGTACATGACATGGCACTCTCATCACGCGTGCCAAAATAATGCAAAACGGGCCAAAATAGGAAAAAACTCTTTTCAGGGTTTCATAGCCCGACAAGGAACTATTATAAATTCGTTCTATCCGGCCGTCTGTCTGTCTGTCTGTCTGTCTGTCTGTCTGTCCGTCCCTGCGTTCGTTTTTTTAGAACCTTCTAACTTCTATATTTATTAAGATAAATGCATGAAACTTTGTACAATAACAGTTGTAATTTATATTTCTATTTAACAATAAATAATTTGCTTTACAAATTAAAGCAATTATGTACTGATGATGAAATTATATTTTCAGTAATAATTTGGTATCTCACTAATATTATTTCATGACAGTTTAATTTTATGTATTAGCGAACAATCTTTCTGCTTTCACTGGATTACAATCCTGTGTCGCAGGAAAACGCCAAATCACGGTATTGAATATCGAGTGATTCCAAATATGGCGGCACTCGACACACCCCGAGGCGTTTGTAACGCTCTATTATCTGATTTATCTATTAGCTTACCACTCGCAATTTCGTTGCTAGAACGATATGAAGGATACATTTTACAATGGAAAGTGACGTGGATTTCTTTCAGATTCACTACAGATTTAGCTGGACACTTCGAATTTGTAGTTCTAGATTGACTGTTGTTTTGTTTAAAAAAAGGGTATCTGTACATCTATACATATAATAAAAACGTAGAGAAAAAATACTGTAATTGAGAGATATCAAAAATTAACCACACACCCTGTATGGAACAAACCGGGAAGTGGGTCAAACATTGTTAGTTAGTTTTTCCTCGAGATTCCATCATCAGATCCTGATTTGATGATAATGGGACCAGCAAAGGAGTATACCCTTTCGTCCTAAAAAAGTTTTTTTTAAATCCGTTCACAATTGGCGAAAATATCGATGATCATACAAATATATATATAGACGAACATTAGTACCTCCTCCTTTTTGGAAGTCGGTAATAAGCAGCTGAATTTGTCTGTTTGTTTGTCCACGCACATTTCCTAAACCATTTGACCGAATTTAAGTGCGGTTTTCACGAATATGCTTAGCTGTGACCAGATTGAACTAAAGGTTTATTTTGCGCAAGGGCCGGATTATGCTGTGTTCTCAGTTTTTAAGATGGACGCTGAACGTTCTTTATATAATGTTAATTTGTAGTGTTAAGGGTTTCACATCCAATTAGTGAACCGAATAAAAATATAAAAAATAGGGGGGGAAAACATTTTTGAAAGTTTATATGAAAATCTACGCGTACGAAGTCGCGGACAACATCACTAGTGTATAATAAAAATGATGATTTCGCATTTTTTAAATATTTATGTTCAGTTATTGGTCGATATCATTTATCATTTCAAATTTGTATGTTAACAAAATACCATACAAAGGTATTTAAAAAGTAAGCTGTCTAGTGTCTTCAAGTCAAGAGTGAATCGGTTTCTTCTAGGCAAGCGTGATCCACCGTAGGCCGCATCATCGCTTAACATCAGGCGAGTTGGCGGCCAAGCGCAAGCCTATTCTACAATAAAAAAAAATACGGTAAAAATATTTAAAAATTAAGTTGACTAAGCTCTTAAATCGAAGCTAATATGCTGCGTCACCACAGTGAACGCCTACCATGTGACAACAGCTACTATAATCTCAAGTCTCAAGCCCTGGGGCGGTGATTCTCCAAAACGTTTGTTTACACATTGTTCAGAATGCGAATTTAATGGAGTTCAATGATTTTTTATTAGCTTCTTCGAAATTATGGTAGGTACATCATAAAAATCATGTTTTTTTGTATGTATGTATACTAAAAACATGATTTTTGCGTCTATTGCAGACGATTTAACGTGTCAAAACGGCGATCGATAGATTATTTATCATTGCTATCATACCGTTATGTGTCTCTTCACCGCAAGTTTAATTTTTTTAGAGTATAGACATAATTTATTTGTGGCAAAAAAAAAAACAATGTACAATATAAAATTAAAACGATAAAACTGCGTACGTTATAATATATGTATGTTTGGTCTCCAACTCGCTTGTCTTGCCAGGCTCTATTGTGAAGAATATGTCCTTCTTCAATGTGGTCTTGCGCTGGTCTTATCCTCTGCAAGCTTCTCTTTATGATTGCTGTTAAAAGAGGTCAAGTCTTGAAGCATTTAAATCGGAATAACCGTCTTTCAACACTTTATTGTTTATTTACATACTCGTGGCTAGATACATTTAGGGAGCTTCTTAAAAATAATGTTGGTTGAAAAAAGTTTAAATTCCTGAATTATTTTAATCTTTTTTTTATTTTATTTTCTATTCTTGCTTGTGATTTTTCCTGATTTATTAAAAAATAACAAGACTAATTAAGCATTGATAAAAACTTGCAGATCTGCAATAAAGGTAGCTGTTCTGAAGAGAGAATAAAGGCACCTCATGGGCAATCGTATCTCATCTTAGACCGCATCATCGCTTACCATCAGGTGAGTTGTGGTCAAATGCTAGTCCATTTCATCATTAAAAAAAGCTTTGACAAAGCCAGTTTATTTAAAACCAAAGTAGAAACGTAACAGTTGTCTTTCAACTTCCAAGGCTTCCATACAGGAAATTTTTATTGACTCGATTTCATTGAAATTAGGTCAAGCCATTCCTTCTGTTCCAAAGGTGACATCGCAGAAAAATGCTTTCTCAAGATGAGAATAATCAAAACAAACATCGTAAAAATATAATAAATTACACCTGAATTCACTTCATAATCTCCTCTCGCATCCCCACATAATTTAGCGGATAAAGGAAAGAAAGAATACCTACCCTCATATATGCGTACAGTCACGCTTATACTTAGTGAGTTACACCCCAAATTAATAGCATCCTAACAAAAAATACCCCCTAAGATAGGGGGCGAATTGGGGGTCCATTTGCATATATGTCTCCCTGGCACCCCAAGGAGCGAGGATGTATTTTTAATTTCATTCTTATCCCTGTGCTTAAATCATGAGAGCGGCCATGCGTGCAGGGGTGGCTCTCACCCCCCACTCATTTCAACCCCCCCTGAGGCCGTTAGCTTGCGTCATACGTCGCTAACCGCGTACAGAGTAAAAAGAAAAGAAATCTTAATAAGTTTGTTAGGGTGCGCTAGAATAACATGGATGCGCCTGATTACATGCCCTGCAAATATTCCATTTTGTGCATCAAGTGCATTTTAACTGCAAAAAGGTAGTAGCAACATGACTACTAGACAACTTAGCAATAGTCAACAAACTAATAAAAAATACACGAATCACAAATAAGGAAGATTATCCATCACTCCGATGTCTGTTTTTTTGTTATTTTGAATTCTTTATACGACATGTTTGTCTGTTTATTTTCTTTAAAAAATGAACTATACTCGACTAAAAATCTATTTTTAAAGAAACCCATTTTCTTTTAATATTTCACTGTAGTGCGTAATATCAGCAACCTGCGACAATCTTACATTCAAATTTTACAATATAATAGTACTACTTACAATATTTGTTTTCTATCTGTTTGTAGATTTTATTTCTGGTGTACGCAATAAAGAGTTTCTATCTATCTATCGGGCTATCTATACACCGCAAAATACAAAGTAATTTAAATCTAGCAAAAAACCCGGCAGTATATCAGGTGGCCTTCAGCGCCTTATCGCTTTAAGCGATTTCGTCCAGACAATTTTCCCTTTTTTAAGTTACAGTTTTCATTTGGCTTTTTACAATATATGCAGGTGTTAAAGTTAAGAGCTAAAAACATAGATCGAGTATAATTTGACAGTCTTAGCAACACTATTCTTACATCGTATAAGCAACCACCTACAAAAAAACAAGCGTCGTCATTTGGGCGAGCAAATTTCGTGGAAGTTTTCCGTTCTTTCTTCTTCCGCACCACAGTTATGTTACAATACGTGTATATGTCAAATGCAGCTGTGTGTGTTGGCAGAGGCCGTGAGTTACTTGATTACTTGGTACGTTATTTTTTTAATTAATTATTAGTGCATTTATCTACTGGCCACTACGCCACATAGATTATCAATGTTTTGATGTCAATAAATGAGGATAGCCATTTTAAGGCTGATAAGCTAGATCACAACTTACCAAATGTTAAGTGGTCGATGACGCCAGTAATGAGAAATGGTTCTGAAGTGATAGATAGATAAACTCTTTATTGTTCACACTAACACAAGACACGATAAAACAGCTTAAAAACTAGTGCAACAATCGGCGGCCTTATTGCTAAGAGCGATCTCTTCCAGGCAACCTTAGGATGGAAAGGATTGATAAAGTGAGGATGCCGACACTATCATAGCATTGGTAGTAAGCCGTACCATAACTATGATAGCATCAGTGGGAATCGTCATCTTAAATATAGATGACTAGCCGTCCGCCCCGGCTTCGCACGAGTGTAAGCTCGGCCTTCGGCCTCGCTACAAAATATAATATAGCCTATGTCACCCGGGGATAGTGTAGCTTCCCAACAGTGAAAGAATTTTTCAAATCGGTTCAGTAGTTTCGGAGACTATTCATTACAAACATACAAACATACAAAAATAGGTACAAATCTTTCCTCTTTATAATATTAGTGTAGATTAATTCTCAATGTGCACGCCCCTCCACCACACTACGCATACAAACACTGGTTGTCTACTAATAATGGTTGCCTAGAAGAGATCACTTTTAGCGATAAGGCCGCCACTTGTGGCACTAGCTCGTAGCACACAATAAAGAGTTTCTATCTATCTAAATACTTTAAAGATCTCTTCTATCGTAGCATTGATGGCAATAGTAACCGTTAACTAATAACATTGGTGGAGATCGTCTCCTTAACTATCCTAGTATCGCCTAATTTTCTATCAACTTCAAAAAGGAGGAAGGAGGTTCTATGTTCCACTGTATTTTTTTATGTATGTTCACCGATTTCTCCGCCAACTGTTGACCGATTTCAAAAAAAAAATATTTTGTTCGGTAGGGTATACTTCCAATTTGGTCCCATTGTCACCAAGTCAGGATCTGATCCCAGGGAAATCGAGGGCAACCTTCAAATTTTACAGGCACTTATTATGTTTTTCATATATCATTGAAGTTGTTTTTTAATGAGATTCACTTGTAACACAACTAGCCGCCATAAATTACAAATAATATACCCATTATTTTGTTTCAAATTATTTTATTTATAGACTTATATACTCTTAATAAAAAGTCAAGTACTTAAATTATAACATCTCTGTAAACTCAATTACATTTAAGTAAATCAAAATTAAAATTTAAAACATATTCAATTAGCACCAAAAAAGATTTAGTCCCCAAAGATAGGTACACTTTCCCCGTAGAAACACTTTCAGATAAGTTGTGCTTCTGTAATGTTACAAATTCAAAATGTAAAATAAATAAATAAATTAAATAACTAAGATAAAATTAATATTTTATTTATATTACACGGGAATTACTCACGTTAGATTAGGCCGGATACAATGTGTGAAAACCACTTCAGTTTCCATAATAAAAATAAAATTAATACACAAAAAACAACTTTTGTTTTTGTAATAGAGTAATAGATTCACATAATCAAAGGGATGTCGTGAACAGAAAATAAGTTAAAACCGTAAAAGTTTTTTTTGTTTACGGCATATCCTTGAATATTAAATGTGAAACAAGAATGACGATAAAACAAATAACAACTGGCCAAAAGCGTGTCGAGACACGCATATGGTAGGGTTCCGTAGCCAAAGCCATACAATTGTGGTCACATTCATAGTTCAGAAATCGGAGCTTAAAGAAAAATGCAAACGAACTAAGCTCTTTAAGTTTAGACAAATTTCAGAGATGTATCATTCTAACATAACATATACTTTTAATGATTTAGACAAAGAAAAACTACTTGGGAAACATTCTTTGCTAAGATTTTTTACGATCAACTAACTTTTTGCCACTTTGGCGGGGTTTATTACGTCATATTTTGCACGCTTTATAAGGGCTGAACTTAGTGCTACAATTATTTTAATTTTAAGATGTACTCTGTTCCTACCTACATTGAAGCAAATAAATGCACTTTAATTCAATCCGGAACATATGAATGCACAATACTGCTTGCTTATATCATTAAAAATTAGCACTGTATTAGTTCAAAAATGCGCGTATCTAACAATCTTAATTAAATACCGCTCGAGCCGAATTTATTCGTATCGCCTTACACTGGCTTTGATTAAAAGCAAGAAAATATTGTTTTACGAAACCCTCCAAACGAAACCTTAGTCAAATATCAAAGAAATCATTAACGCTGGAAAGGAGTAAGGGACAAATGGGTCGCTCGATCTGGAACAATCGGCGGACTATTTTATAGCAACACAAAGCCATTATGTAGAAACGGGATTGATTTGTCTGTATGTCAGTAGGAGGCTTTCAGAAAGGTTATAGAAAACACGGTTGATCGATGAAGTCTTGATACTGGTAGCAGAGATCTTCCCTGAAAAACCAATGCAGCGAAACCGTAACTTAAAATCGTAGCAGCAAAACTGTAGTAGAAAAACCGTAGCAGAAAACCATAGCAGAGAAACCGTAACTTAAAAATCGTAGCAGCAAAACTGTAGTAGCAAAACCGTAGCAGAAAACCTTAGCAGTGAAACTGTAGTGGAAAAACCGTAGCAATAAACCGGACAACAAGGACGGGAACGTTTTTTTTAAGTTGTCTCCCGGTGTGGCCCAGGACATCGCATCGTCAAGTGGAGCTGCACGAAAGTCTAGATTCTAGTCTAGATCGCGTGCGAATTTAGAGGACTCGACAGAGTTTTCACAGGTTTTTACTTCATAAGAGACTTGAGATCTCAGTGACAACATGACAACAGTGGAAAATACAACCGCTTTCAATTATAGCAAATACACGTCGAAGCGGTAAGATATCTGACGCTGATTGTTTCAAAATACCGTTTTTGAGCTTATACAGCGACGATGCAAATCACGTTATCATCAATAAAGTAAAACTTCACATGCCTTTTGACAGACAGGTTTTTCCTTCAGAGTTTGGCACATACCACTTGGCCAATCAGCCCCAATGCGCGGGAATTTAAATTCGCGAACATACATTATAATAACATCTTTGGTTTAACTCATTCATTTAAAGTAAATGCACTTTTGACAATATTTCAAATCTTAAAATTTTGATTTAGAATATAAACTGTTTATTGTGCACGCCAGAAAATAAAATATAGAGAATTTTACGAGCTATATAGTATTGATGGTGTTGGTGTTGGCTGGTTATCCCAGTTTTGGCGGTGCTAAAAATAGGGGCGTGGAATCACCTAATACTCATTAAGGTCAAGTTTAGTTATATTAGGCTATTGTATAGTCTAATATATCCAAATCTAACAGGACACAACAAAGGAGCTGAAAATAAATGATTGCGCAACAATTCCGTCGAAAGTCGGGCGAAATACACTAATTTCGGGCATAAATATTAAGGCGGGTGAAACGCCGAATTTTAAAGGCGGCAATTTTAACCTACACTCTTATCCTGATCGCAGGATAATTTATCTTAACGAAAGAAAGGGGTGGGCTTGGCACGGGTACAGGGTGGTCGGGAGGGGTGGCTCGCCCAAAAATTGGGTAAAAATGTTGCCAGCGAGCGATTAAACCTTGGGGAGATGCGTTGTATTAATCACCACCCGCTCGCAGTCGTCTTTGGATTTTCGCGGTGTCAGATCTAGAGATGATAGCAACCCCTAAACACGACTACTTTGCATAATGTTTGGTTGATAACTAGATGCAAAGTAGTGTGTTTGAGTTTCAAATACTTTGTGACTTTTTAGTGTTGGAATCATCAAAGGATAGCCCTGTTGTCGAAAGTATACGCATGCATAGGTTGCGCTCACCGGTCGTAAATTGAGGGTAGTTCGAGAAAACGTAAACATTGATGATTAAGTACTAGGTACTTTGCTAGTTTGTATGTTTATAGCTTGATAGCTATAAAATATAACCAGTGATACTAAAGTCCATTTTAATTTCCTTCTTTTTTGCCTTATGCACCAGCTTTAACAATAAAATCCGTTCTGATTCATATAGTTTTTTTTATGCCGTAGGTGGCAAACAAGCTAACGGGCCGTTCGATGGTATGCGATCACCGTTGCCTATGGATACCTGTAACATCCGGGGCATAACAGATACGTTACCAACCTTTAAATACTTTATTAAAGTCATTTTGAAGAACCCCATGTTATAGTTACTCGGAAATGCCGCATGAGGGAAGGAGCTCATTCCACATATTGCAGGTATGAGAGGTTTTAGCAGCTCCATTGAATTCTCTAAGTCGTTTGTCCGGGCGGAGCCACCTTGGCTTTGTTTTAATATTTTCGCAGGCATTATGAAGGGTTTCCTTGCTTTCAAATAATTTCGGCTTCTGCTCCTGAAGTTTTGATAAAAGTTTCATTCTATCAATAATTAACGCGAGCGCGAACAATCCAGGGTTTGCTGATGCGATTATAAAGGTTGTCGGTGGCGGCATTTCGCCTTATCTTCATTTTTTTCTTAAATTCCGAAGTTGGCTAAAGTTTTTCTTTGTCCGTAATCGAGTTTGGAAAGTTTCGGGAACGGGGAGACGCGGTATGCGTAATAAATTATGAATTGGTGCATTATGGTGTTCCTAATTATGATAGAAAATTTAATTTTAATTAGAATGTTAAAGTGATTGCTATGATTGTTTCTGGATCGTTTGATGGGACTTAAATAAAAATGTAGAAAGGAGAGCGTGTAAGTTAGCAAACTATTTTTAAAAGCTGCACACGCAATTATTTCTGCTTTATATCATACAAAAAATTATTACAAATTTAAACTTTTGAAAAATCCCCGATATAAAGACTGGAAAACCTTCAAACAGCTGAACAGACTTTCTTAAATAATAACAACAAGAATCGAGTGACCTTTAAAAAAAAAAAAAAAAAATTGGTTGAGCCGTTTGGGAGCTACGATGCCACAGACAGACACAGATACACACTTTAAACTATATATTACCCCTCTTTTTACATTGGGGGCTAAAAAGATATTTTTTTAACGGGCACGATTGCCTTTTTTATCTAACAAAATACAAGCTAATTTATATTTATTATTGATAAATAGGCTTGCGGTTTTTTTTTGCCAGAGGTGGCAAACAAGCTGACGGGCCGCCTGATGGTATGCAGTCACCGTCACCTAAGGATACTTGTAACACCAGCGGCATCACAAATACGTTGCCGACCCATTAGGACTCTATTAACTCGCTTTTTGAAGAACCCCCATGTTGTGCGTTTGACCACCCCCTAAGCGATGACGCAGTCTACGATCGAACATAAAAGTTACTTATACAGGGATGCGCGGAAAGTGTGTAGTAATACGAAATATTTTATACTTATCATTATGGACCACTTCAACTATGGGTCACACTAAAATCGTGAAAACAATATTAGCTGTTATATTATGCAATACATTTTCTCGAACCTGAATGACCGTTGTCCATGGAACAGCTGCTATTTTATTTCGTGATTTCAGACCTGCCCAAAGTAAAAGTTTTTTTATAATAATCGGCACAATGGACGCTTTTCAGCGTTGTATACCCTTTCTGCGTAACCCAATATAAGATTTGGCGTTCAATAAAAATAATTTTCTTTGATAGTCATCGTAGCAATGTTCTACTTCCCTAAAATCCAAGTCATCCTTAAACTCAATGTCAATGAAAGAACAAAAAGAAAGTTTAAAAAAGCTCACGTATCGTTCAGTATTCAAAACCACTGGCGCAAGTCAAACAGAGGGTGTTATGCCAACAGTGCCACCTGAGCTTACACGGTGCCAAATGAGTGCCAACACATGGTGACTCAGCATATTTTCCACACGTAAATTGCCTAATGAAAGGTGTTACCTTTGTGTTTTAGGGAAGTTGAGTGACTTTTATTTGCACGCACGTGATTTTTATTAGAGAGCTTTTTTGGTAGAATGGGAACTTTTTTTAACTTTTTTCGAACACAAAAAGATACGGACAAATAAAACCTAGACCCCAGAACATAATATTTAAATACATCATTTAAACATCTGCTCGGTTGGGAGTTGAAACCGGGACATCAGCTCGTAAGGCAAACTAGTCGTCCAGTATATAAATAGTATTTTAAGTCAATAAGTCATTTAATGAAATTTGATTGGTCACTGCATTCCGTAAGTTATAACGATCGATAGATCGACGAACGATCTATTAAGAGCCCGCTGCGATGTGAAAGCAAGATAGCCCACAGTTATCTCACTTGCACCTTTCAAACATTTTTGAAGACATTTACAATCACTAACTAAGAATTTTCTACCTACCTAGGACAAACAGTCTGCCTAGTTTGAGTGTCCAAATTCAAGAAAGAGGTCAATCGGCAAATCCAACTCGGCTGGGCACCGTTCCGTAAACTTCGCAACGTCTTCTAGTCCAAAATACCTCGTCTTCGACCACTGTATTTACGCCATAACACAGGTTAATTCCTAGCTTGGGTAACAAGGCTCTTCATCATGGAGTATTTTTGTAAAAACAAACTTTTGTAAAAAATTATGACCGACAACGTTTGTAGACACCAATTTTTTTTTTTTTTTTTTTTTTTTTTTTTTTAAATTTCATTTTCACTGTGTGGTGCCAGTGATGACATACGGCACTGAAACGTTGGTCTCTCAGTATGGGCCTAATAAGAAAGTAAGTAATCCACGTGATCGAATCAGAAATGAGGAGATCCGTAGACAAACCAAAGTTACCGATATATCCCACTGGATTAGCAAATTTAAGTGGCCGTGGGCAGGGCACATAGCACGCAGAACAGATGGCCGATGGGGCTGAAAGGTTCTCGAATGGAGATCACGGACCGGTAAACGCAGCGTAGGATGTCCATTGTCCACCCATAAGTTTGACCAGACGACCTAAAAGAGACCGCAGGGAAACGCTCGATGCAGGCCGCTTCCAACCGGCAATGATGTTGTTGAACTATGAATAAAATCAACTATGCATTTTTTTATTATTTTAAAGGAATTTTCGTGATATTCCATGTTAATTTAACATGGGGTTCATCAAAAGGGCTGATAATAAAGGTCGGCAAAATATCTGTGATTGTATTACAAGTTTCCATAGGCGGCGGTGATTGCTTACCATTTGGGACACGTTAGCTTGTGTGCCACCTATGTAAAAGAGAATGTTTTATTAAGGCCAAGGAGACCGAAGTATTTTTTAAATTTTTCAGATTTTTGTTTCTCCATCCTATAAAATATTAACATTAAAATTGCTAAAGTTATATGATTATTTACGGGATATTTACCGTGGTAAGGTTGTGGAAGGAGCTCCCGATATTTCGGCGCAGTGACAAGACGTGACGTGAGTCTTCCCGTGAACATGGTGCATGTAACTGCGCCGAAATATCGGGAGCTCTTTCCACAACCTTACCACGGTAAATATCCCGTAAATAATCATATAACTTTAGTGAACAACCGTGATAGTTTCAAACAGTGATTTAAATTGCTCTAAACTATTCGCAATGACGTATTTTATATTTTTGGAAAATGTGGCTAAGAGATAATCTTGCCAGGGATCGGAGCATGCATTTTTTCCCAAAACAATGGCAGTGTATCGGTGACTGTGGTCCGAAAACTGTAGATTATAATGACTTATAAAATCTCGAATAAAAGCTCAAAACTGAATAAAAAATAGTGAACAGCGAAATTGAACAACGAATCTCGCGGGTCAGTGCTCACAATCGTCGGATGGTCGGTCGTTCCAATTAGCGCGACGAGTGGACCGAGCACCACGAAGTACCAGATCACTACAAAATCATACTAATATTATGTGTGATAAATAAAAGATTTTGCTTGGAGGAACTTGCTGTATTTGAATTATTTAAAATTCATTACATCATCAGCCAGAAGACGTCCACTGCTGAACATAGGCCTCCCTCTTTAACCTCCACACTGAACGACATCCTGCCATCTGCATCCACTGCCTGCGACTCTCATAATGTCGTCGGTCCATCTAGGGAGTCATCTAATGGATAGAGCTATGCTCGGAGTTTCTTTGCGCGATAAAATCTGGAACGTAGATATTCGCCAAAGAACCAGAGTCACCGTATTAAAATCTGCATGTTGAAGTGGCAATGGGCAGGCCACATCGCTCGAAGAACTGATTACCGATGGGGAAGAAAGGTTCTTGAGTGGATACCACGAACCGGAAAGCTGCAGTGATGATATCCAGTTTGTTTCGACCGTAGGGGGACAATCCCCACTTAACACACAATTACGAAATAGTTATCACACACCCACTCAGAATCAATTGCTTCTTCACTCATTCACTTGTTCACTCACCCACTCATTTGCTCACCTATACTTTCACATCACATACACTTGTACTCACTCAACCTCTGGACCACATCACTAAAGCATGTAATTCTAAGACTAACATTAGGTAAAAACTACATTCTTAGTCGACTACTATTTATAATTATAACTAGTATTTTTGCCCGCGACTTCGTACGCGTAGATTTTCATATAAACCTTCAATCCTTTTTTCTTCCCTTAATCCGGACTTGCGCAAAATAACATAGCCTATACTTCAATCTGGTCATAGCTAAGCATATTCGTGAAAACCGCATTTAAATCCGTCCGCATTTTCTTCCAGGGGTGTAGGAGATGTGCGTGAACAAACAAACAAAAATTCTAAAAACTGCCTTAACATGTTCAGCTGCTTATTTTAAGTCGCCCTGTGTGAAGTATTGATAGAAGCATATAAGTAATAAATACCACCGTCAACAGTTTTCAAATCAAAAAGATAATGTGACCACAGTGCAGAGCATGTTTTGAAATTTTCTTTTTGTCTAAACCATAAAAAGTATATCATGTCATATCGGGAAGATATACATCTCTGAAATTTGACTGTCCAGTTTCGCTGGCCACGGAACCCTGACATAATGCTTGTCTTAACACGCTCATGGCTAGTTATTTCTTATTTCGCGTGCATTTGTATGTATACCTTGTTTAAAAAGCCTTGAAATGGAACTACTCTATTTATCTGTTAAAATATCACAGTAAAATAAAATTTTTTCTATATACTTATTCTTATTGCAAATATACACTATATTCTTCTAAAAGCTAAGTTTATATACCCTGCATAAAGGGTGCAGCAATGACTTATGTAGTGGCTGTTCACAAAACCAGACCACAGACATAAAACTATAAATTTAAGTATAGTTAAATCTATTACATAAATATTATATATACTTACTATTTAAACTATATATGTATTTAAAAATATATATGTATGTATATCAGTCTCTGGCAGCCATATTACAAGCTTTGCTTAGTTTGGGGTCAGATGACCATGTGTGCAATAATGTCCCAGATATTTATTATTATTATTATTTCACGTATTTATTTGTTTTCTTAAATCTAAGTTTGTTTACAATATTTTTATAAAAACAAAATATTATAAAAAAACTTAAACCTAGGGTGCCGCCAGCAGCGGGGCAGGGCCCAAGCTACCGGTGGTTAGGGCTGCAGAGTGAGGAACCTCCTGACAATGCGCGCCGTGTCAAGGATTACCGCCCTCTGAATCTGACCCTTGACCCAACAGTCTAGCGAGAGCCTCTTAAGGTGGTGGTCGAGGCTCTTCGCTATAAGGCCGTTAACCGAAACAACTATCGGGACAATGATCGTCGAGTCAACATCCCACATGGCGGTAACCTCGTGAGCCAAGTCAAGGTACTTGCTGAGTTTGTCCTTCTCGGCCTTCACGAGGTTCTCGTCATGTGGGATGGTGATGTCGACGAGCACTGCCCGGCGCTGGGACCGGTCGACCATCACGATATCAGGCTTATTGGCGACAATAGTCCTGTCCGTGATGATAGACCGATCCCAGTAGAGCAAAGCACGACCATTCTCGAGAACTGGTGCTGGTGCGTACTTATAGTACGGCACCTCAGACTCGACAAGGCCGTATCGAAGGGCAAGTTGCTGGTGGATGATCCTGGCTACTTGGTTGTGCCTGTGCAAGTACTCGCCGTTAGCAAGATGCGAACAACCGGAGATGATATGTCGGAGAGACTCTCCAGGACGGTGGCATGCCCGACAGATGTCGACCGTACCGTTATTATTATTATTATTAAACTTAACCTAGGGTGAAGTAATTTTACAAAACAAAAAAAAACATACTTAGTGTGAAACAAAACTTATGATGCTACTTTCTTAACTATTTATATATCGATATTTATTTTCTAATTATAATTTTCTAAATTTTATCGTCGAAAAAATCTTTTATCTCGTAATAACATTTTTGGGTTAGAAACTTACGAAGTTGGTTCTGGAAAAGTGTTATTATTTATTTCTTTCTTTATTGCGTCCGGAATTTTGTTATATAGGTTTATTGTCATGTACAAAGGGCCTTTTTTGAATATTTCTATTCGCGGGACTGAATTAAAATAGGATGCGGTATATTTTGTGTTTTAAATGCTAACATAGAATAAAACAAAGATAATGTAATACTCCTACTCCAAGCACTGGAATGAATCACCAAAGAGGTTGTAAGGCCTAAAACATGTTTGATTTACACGTTCAAATTTAAACTGATTATCTGAATGACAGTTGACAGTTTCAAAATTTTAATGGCTATGTCAATAACATTCTCTTTACTTTGGATCTCCTTGCTTGAGGCTATGTGACGATCCTCATATTACGTTTCGGGTAACGAAGAAATAAATCATTGATTTTTATTTTCGTTTATGTAAAAATAAAGAATAAAAATAAATGATATAAGATAGCCTATGTTTTAATCTGGTAATTTCTAAGCATATTCGTGAAAACAGCATTTAAATCCGTCCAGTGGTTTAGGAGATGTGCGCGGACAAACAAACAAACAAACAAACAGACAAAAATTCTAAAAACTGTCCTATCGTGTTCAGCTGCTTATTTTAAGACGCCCTGTGTGTTTTTTTTTGTTATCTCGCAATTACAGTTTTTTTTATCTCTACGTTTTTATTATATGTATAGATTATGACATCAAACTGACATCAAACGGATATTATGTTTTATTACTAACATTACATTCTATTATAATAATTATTCTTAACTAAATCTTAAATTTAATATGCCCTTATGTGTTAACTTGCATTAATTGTATTATATAATCTTTACTTTAGTTTGTAGGTGAATAACTCTTAAATATAAATATATAAATTTACATTCAATAAATAAATAAATAATAGGTAATAACTAACTAAAATGACGAAGTGTACAAAAAATTGTTTTATAAATGGGTAGACCTAATTCCCAAGATACAGGTGTATTCCACACCTAGTTTGGGCATTAGTGCGATATTCGAGTTTAAATGTACCAATTTCTGAAATAATTTTTTTATTTTTTTTTCAGAAATAGCAATCTAAATATGATAGATTATAAATGCGAATATATCATTTTATTCCTCTTTCGCAAAGCAACTGATCAACGGAACGACATGTTTTTTTTTGGAAAGAGATAGCAGATGTTTTTTTAGATTTTAGGTGATTATCTACGAGGTGAAACTGCAGGGTGCAGCAGACCCCAGACAACAAACATATTTTTAACTGACTTAAAAAAGGAGGGGTTTATCATTTCGGTTGTTTTTTTTATGTTTGTTACCTCAGAACTCCGACATTTATAAACCGATTTTGAAAATTATTTTTTCAATTGAAAGGACATACTTTAAAATAGGGTATTTAACTATATTAAAAATATAATTAATACTGGTGTAATCCTAGAAGATTATTATTTTCAAAAAGTATTTAATGACTAAAAACTAAAAAATAAAGTCCCTATTCCTAGAAAAATACATAATAAAAATATGTTTTTCACTGATCACGTGACTTGACTGCAAACGCTCTATGTTAGCCGAATGTCCTTATGTCGTCACAGAAAAGTAAATAGAGGCAACAATTGTATGGCGAGATTAACTCGTTTGTTTATGTGTGACGTCACTAATGTCACGTGGCCCCATGAATGTCAAAGGTAGCGTTTACGCGGTAGTTTAATAATTTGAATTTTGATCCGTCATTTAAAACACAAATACTGAAAATTATGAGGATTAAATTACAAGATGCTTTATTTTAATGTAATAAACAATTTAAAATGGTTTTGTAAAATCAGTCAAATACCCTATTGGTCCCATAGACTATCAAATTCGTTTTAGTAGTATGGCTTTTAATTACTGTTTTGATAGCTAAAAAAAATTGTTGCTTTGATGACAATATTATGTCATCGGAGGAATTTAAATTGAGAAGGCGTTTTTTTTTTTGTTGATAATCACTTAACCTATTTTTGTCTTTGCTCTTGTGTAAAAACGGTAATACGTACAAGCGTCAAACTTGGAATTATAGTACGCAGTCCAAAGTAAATCGACAAATAATAAACACTGACCAAGTGCCAGTTGACCGCACACTAAAGATCTCGAAAGAAAATAAATTTTTGGTTGCAGAAGCCTCGGTTCTCGGCCTCGGAAGTCGGTTTATTTAAAATTAGAACATTGTTGACGGGCTGATATTACTTTTTTTTTTTTTTTTTTAAATATAACAGGTATGTTGTTCACCTGATGGTAAGCGGCCACCTAGAGAGACACCTGCAACACTATAGGTACATTCAGCTTAAAAAGATTAAAAATATTTACTCGTAACCTAAGTAAAATAAAAAAACAAACAATTCTCAGAAAACCTTTTGAAATTAATTACAATTGGCAAACAAAAAGTTTAAGACAAAAACCCAAGCCTGTATTTGTTCCACACTAATGGTAAATTCTGAATACGAGTGTTCGTACTTTTTCCGAGAAATTAAGAAGTTCCAACTCTTTCAACGACTTCCAAAATTAAAAGCAAACTTCAACAAAAGAAAATGCTTCGCTGCCGGTATCAATTTGAAAACATATTCGGAGCTTTTTTCCGCCCAATAATTTGAAAGTTAATATTATGCTAAAAGCACCACGTGCGCGGTACGGTATGGCACAGAGGTTCGTGCATGGATTTTAATTATTGTCATGTACCAAATACGGCTTCTAATAAATGTCATTATGAACCTGTAACTTAGCAAACATACTCTCTGCACCCTGAAATATATACCATGTCTTATTGACTCTACTTGAAGGTTGATTTTTGTGAATGTTGTACATTTGGGGCAGTATTCTTAGAACGGTACTGATATAGTTCTTTAATGGAACAGCGATGCCATGTGCGTGACAATGATAGTACGTAAATATCAAAGGTAAAGGTATAATGTGGATGCAAGCGGTTCGAATAGTCTTTGTACGAAACTTTTGCGGTATTTGAACAGTAATATGGGGTACAATTTGAAGGCAGACGGTCTCATTATAATGTTGATTTAAATTACCGCATACAGTTTTATGGGTTACGTTTTCTTTTGTTTTAAATAGTTCGCGACTGGTGACTTTAGTTTTGCGATTTAGAATTTTCGTGTTCGGATTAATAACTCTTTTAGCCAGAGTCATAACCTCAAAGTCATGCCGAGCTTTTATACTTTATCTTACTTATTCAGGTGAGGATAAATCCATCGTAAAATGGAATCTAATAAAACACACATAAAACGTGAATTAATTTCTTGGAATAACACTTAACCTGCCTCCGTCCTAATATTGAACCAAAACAATGGACAATAAGAACCAGTAGGCCGTATAAAGCGTTTGCGCGGCGCACAACACCCTTAACGGGGGAGGCAGAGGACAGGGGGTGTTACCCCCCACTTAAGTCCTACCCTTTTAAAGATTCCTCCGTCCTCTCATTTTTAAGACTTTACAATACCAACACATACATATATTGCGAGGGTTCTTAATTTATATTAGAAGTTCGGGTAAGAAAGCGACAGCGTTGTGTGTGTGAGTGAAAGATTGGATTTTTCCGTGTTGTCTGTAATTAAAGCGAATTTCATTAGGGGATGTGGAGATGAGCCTTAATGAGGTCGCAGGACATTGCGGATGGGATAATTATGACCGCATGCTCACTACAAAACCACCTACTTACTTCGTCTCTCTTTCTTCCTTGCCATAAATCTGAGGTAAGGTCAGCCTTTCTTAGTTTTCTCCTTCACTTTTAACCTATTTTTAACCAACTTCCAAAAATGAGGAGATTCTCAATTCGTCAGGTTTTTTTATGTTTGTTACCTCAGAACTTTCGACTGGGTGAACCGATTTTGATGATTCTTTTTTTATTTGAAAGTTTGTGCTTCCCGGTGGTCCCATTTCAATATGGTCCAGTTTTGACATTTTTATAAGGTCAGTTTTTTATATTGATAATTATTGATATCGAGTTTGGTTACCTTACACTCTTAATATTTTTTTTGCATTACATTTACTATTCCATCTACTTACTTTCAGTTAATGATCGTACCACATATTGTGTAGGTCTTGTTAGTAGTTGTTTACGATGGACAATATTGTTACTTCTTTCTTTATCATTAGCTGCGCTAAAGATTTGATGCTGGTATTAAGTCGCTGATAATTATTAAGTGTATAGAGTGTGCGGTGTACCATAGGCGATACAAGGGTAGACTATCTAAATCCTGTGGTTTTACTTAGTTTCTTATTTAATTTGAGTTTACCACTTTTAGTGGGCATGATGTTGACCAAAAAGGAAGTAGATAAGTACTTTTATTTATTTATACAAAGCTTTACCTAAAAAAAAAAAACTTGAATTACACTTCAACTGAAAATCAAAATGAAGTACAAAAATACAGAATACAATATGTTTATTAATATTTATATAATATATTATTAATATTTATATAATATTTAAATTAATACAAAACGTTTATTTTGTGACGATGAAATTTAAAACAAAACAAATAATTTGAAATATAAGTAGTTACGTTGTCACCAAAACCACCAAGACCAGTGTTACCCGCATGGTAAAGTACCAAGAATGTTGGCTGCTGGCCAAAGAAATTCTCTGTGCGAGGAATGAGCCAGCTTTCTAGTCACCAGCATGTTGAATATTTCAAATACAAAATGTGGTATTTTAGTTTCAGCTCATCTGGTTTTCGCCAAAACTTTGACACACACAATTATTAGAAACCAATCTCTGCTGTTACGGCTGGTATGGCTTAGTGGTAGTGCGTCTTTCTTATGAGGTTTTGTGTTCGACTCTCGGCCGGAATGTTTGATGATTTAATAAGTTGTTCGGGGTGTTAGTTAGTAGTTGAATTTATGCATGTTCCTTCCATGATATGCCTGACATTGAATCCTAGCTATGAGTGTAGATCGTTATTTTGATTTATCAGGATCTTCAGGATTAGTGGTTTGTTAGCATGTTTTTAGTTTTTTAAACTGCGAGAATTATTTATCGTAAAAACCAAGTCCGTTTTCACTTCTCTTATAAAGTGTTACAGACAGAACAAAAATTGAAATGGAAATATGTCATTAGTGCAGCCAGATGAGTTATAATTTAATTATGTACGATGAAAACTGTAAATTGTACGATGAAAACTGGGGAAATAAATTAAGCGATTCGTTTGATAGAAATGTCGAGAGCTTATGGGCTTGATTGCGAGTTTATGAAGTCGATGGTAGAATTCATAATTATGACACTAATATTATAAATGCGAAAGTCTGAGTGTGTGTATTAGAATGTTTGTTTCTACTCAACTTCGAATCAGCTTTTGGGATAGCGTTTGACCAGAACTCACATGAAAGTGACGATGTTATCTAGGATGGAAACACTTGCCCATAAGGTGCCTATTCGTATAGTCTTGAAGAGACCCAGGTTGAAGGGATGTGGATAAAATTTGGTGTGGTGATAGCTTATATCCCTAATCAGCACCAAGGCATCCATGGATAAAATAGCACATACTTTTTATCCCGGAAAAAATACTCTTCATTGACTACAGGAAGCCCATGGAGTTTGAAATCCTTCGGTTTGTTTTAACAAGTAACAAAAATAGTGTTAATACGCTTTTTAAGCTATAGTAACTTTTCCCGCTTATAAATCTGCGTGCTCAGGAAGCCTTTTTATTGGCATGATCTTCAAAATGAAGAATTGCCAAACATCCGATGGAGGCTTTCCCTGGATGAAGGGGAATGTTAAGCAGTATCTGCATCTTTAAAGGGACCTGTATCTAGAGGGGCCTATAAAAAGAAATGTGTATGAATTAATGTGTTTGTTTGAATTTTTAAATTGTCCTTGTTTTATTTGTTTACTTGCTGTTGCACGCGACTTCGTACACGTAGACTTTCGTATAATTTCACCCTTTTTGCCTTTCTTTTTGCAATGTAATTTCTTACCGGACCTCTACATTGCATCCCATAAATAATCTGCTTGCTAAATTTCAGCTTCGTAGGTCAAGTTGTTTTTGAGACTACTATCCGCCTCCCGGCTCCATCATCAGACCCTCGTCACCAAGTGAATGGCCCCTCGAGTTTGGATTTCTTTGGTTGGTTTTAAAGAGTCACAACACAAGCGAGTTTTTACAAGCTTTTGCCCTGTTAGTCTGGGACAAATTTTGCAACTGAATTTTAGACCAGTTATCTTCAACCGATTGAGCTGAAAATTAACATAATTTTGTAAGTTAGGTGACAATGCAATGTTATGATACCATTGAGCTGGTCTGAAGACGGAGGCAGAACATAGGAACATAGGTGGTCATAGGAACTCCTAAACGAAACAACGTAAACCCGTCGAGTTTGGATTCGTTGGATTTGTCTTCCCAAGTACTTTGGTCCTATAAATGATGAGCGGACGCCTTATTTTTTTAACAGCTTGTTAAAAACATATATTTTTTTATTAATTTATTTAGTTATTTTAACTTCAAAACTGGTCCTTAATTTCTTTACTGTAGTTAGAGATTATTTTAATACTAAGTACATATTTTTATAAGGTGGGACCGGTACTTAGGTCATTTTTATACTTTTCATACAAACGTATTAAGAAGTAAACTTTTATAAATTACTTATACGATTTGAATGAGAAAATATGAAAATATTTTAGGGTAAAAACGGGACATATTATGACATTCACCTATATGCACTGGCCAGCATGGTGGATTAGGGCTCATCTTCTCTCTCTATTAAAGAAGGCATGTGACCCAACAGTAGGGGGAAAATGTTAGGCTGAAATGATGATGATGATTGTCATTATAAGTCACACTAACCACACTAATATCATATATGTGAAAGTTTGGATGGTTGGATGGATGGATGTATGTATGGATGGATGAATGGATGGATGGATGTTTGTTACTGTGTGATTTGGATGAAATTTGGAATATATCGTACATTGTTTTTGTCCTGCATTAACACATAGGCTATTTTTCATCATCATTATCATCATCACCAATTTTCATCATCACGCGGGTGAAACTGCGGGGAGCAGCTTGTATCATATATGTGAAAGTTTGGATGGATAGATGTATGGATCGATGTTTGTTACTTAATAACGCAGAAACGGCTGGATGGATTTGGATGAAATTTGGAATATGCATTGCTTATGTCCTGGATTAACACTTAGGTTACTTTTCATCATCATCATCATCACCGATTTTCATTACCACGCGGGTGAAACCGCGGGGCGCAGCTAGTTTATCTACTTATAAAGTTTCATCATAATCGGACGAATAGATGAAAAATTCAGATATCTACTACCTACTATGAACGTTTTCTTGAAAAGTATAACAATGATCTATTCTCGCGAATGTTGCTTACCAACAAGCAATAATTGTGACCAACAGTTCCCAAGTCGTAGCCCTAATGGGTTAAGACGGAGGGATGACGCCAAATTTTTGGAATTTCCACTGTAATTAGAGAAGCGATCGCATTAGGGTTGTCACTTTTGGTTTATAGCATCCACGGGGGTGTCACTTTGGAGTTTTGTAAAGTTTTATCGGTGAAAGTTCTTTGTTTGTGTGCTCGTCCCTAAAATTACGATTAATTGGCTCTCCTAAACGTTGCCTGTTCTACTGGGCTACTATGGTAATCAGTTAGGTATAGCATCCGCATATAGGTAGATTTTTTTTTATGTTCCCTAAATAAAATAAAACGTTCACTCCCGACAAAATGTATGAGACAGCAGATTTTTTCCCGCGAATTTTGAAGTCGTAGAACAAAAAAAATTTTTGTAGTATAGTTTCAATACTAAACTGAAACTGCCCT
The DNA here is from genome assembly GCA_949125355.1 of Agriopis leucophaearia. Lineage (NCBI taxonomy): Eukaryota > Metazoa > Arthropoda > Insecta > Lepidoptera > Geometridae > Agriopis > Agriopis leucophaearia. The sequence continues at coordinate 4,101,453 of OX421276.1, read as the reverse complement.
TAAGAGGATGCTTATTGATTACTAGTAACCATGTATACATCATCATCAGCCAAAAGACGTCCAATGCTGAACATTGGCCTCCCCCTTTAACCTCCACACTGAACGATATCCTACCATCTGCATACACTGGATGCCCGCGGCTCTCACAATGTCGTCGGTCCATCTAGTGGGAGGCCTACATACACTGCGTATTCCGGTTCGTAGTCTCCATTCAAGAACCTTTCTTCCCCATCAGTCATCAGTTCTTCGAGCAATGTAGAATGTAGCCTACCCATTGCCACTTCAACTTGCAAATTCTAATCGCAATGTCGGTGACTCTGGTTCTTTGGCGAATATCTACGTTCCGGATTTTGTCGCGCAAATAAACTCCGAGCATAGCTCTCTCCCTTGCTCGTTGTGCGACTCGTGAGTTTTTCCAAAAGACCAACAGTAAAGGACCACGTCTCAGTACCATATGTCATCATTGGCAACACACACTGGTCAAAGACTCTTGTCTTTAGGCACTGTGGTGTCTTGGACCAGAAGATATGACGCAATATCCCGAAACCCTGTCTGTATACACGGAGCCTTAAATAAGAAGAAAACAAAAAACTCTGCTTTGACAGCTTAGACCTACTGTAATGATATTTCTGAAAGTTTTCGTTGACTTACCTTCATCATTATCGTCAGCCCTGTGTGACCCTCTGTTGTGTATAGGGTTCCCTTGGTACCTGCCACTTTCCCCGGTCTCTTACCGGTCTGTTCCAAAAAAATTTATAAAATCTGACAAACAGTTTTCTATGGAACATCTGATATATTTTTTGCGTGATTTCAGGGTTGGTCCAATAATCAATGTTGTTTATAATGATGGTACTAGTAACCCAAATAGATAAAAAAAAAAGAATTGATTGAAAGTTTGAATTCACACAGTTTATACAATTTATCAGCAAACACGATTAAGCAATTATGAGGCGGTTACACACGGGGCGAGAAACGTGAGTTACATAGGTGCCGATGACAGCTCTGAGGAAGACAGATGGTTCAGATTAGACACCTTGAGACCATGGTGAGGAGAAGGCTTCAGTTAGCAGATAAGAAACACATTGATATATAAGGTCGGGGAAAAAGTTTCTTCGTATTTTATAAACAAATTCAAGACATATTTTTTTCAAGTTTAATTACATTTAATTATAATATATATGTGCCATGTTGTTCGATAACTTGTTGCCATTTTGTAGGTAGTGACATGACCCCGTTGCTGTAGAAATTTTGGGACTTCTGATCAAAAAAATGCAACAAGTAGTTTTGACAGTCCTCTCTTGATGTTAATCTAACACTACCCAAAGAATTCTGAAGAGATCGAAACAGGTGGAAATCTGAGGGTGCAAAGTCAGGGCTATGTGGTTGATGCATTAACACTTCCCAACCAAGCTCTCTAAATTTTTGCTGAGTGGCCAAAGATGTGTGCGGTCTGGCGTTATCATGATGAAAGACCACACTCTTTCTGTTGATCAATTCCGGCCGTTTTTTCTCAATTTCTTGTTTGAGTCTCATCTGTTGTTGGCAGTAGAGATCCGAATCGATGGTTTTGCCCGGCGGTAAAAGCTCATAATGAACGATGCCCTGCCAATCCCACCATACACACAGCATCACCTTATTACGTGTTAATCCGGGTTTCGCTACAGTCTGTGGTGCTTCACTGCGCTTTGACCATGATCGTTTGCGCACATTCTTGTCGTAGGTGATCCATTTTTCATCACAAGTGATCAATCTTTTCAAATACGGTTCGGTTTCGTTACGTTTCAATAGAGAATCGCAAATGAGTACACGATTCATTTGGTTTCTTTCAGTGAGCTCGTGTGGCATCCAAATATCGAGTTTTTTTGTATACCCAGTTTTTTTCAAATGGGTCAAAACTGTTTTGTGGTCAATCCCCAGGTCTTCAGCTACGTCGTAACTACTAATATGCCGATCTTGGTCCACTTTTTCACAAATGGCATCGACTTTATCCGTAACAGGGCGACCAGAGCGAGCTGCATCTTTGACATCAAAATTCCCGGACTGAAAACGCTTGAACCAACATTGTGCTACTCTTGATGACACTGCATTAGGTCCATAAACGTCACAAATTTTATTCGCGGCTTGTGTCGCATTTTTCAGTTTTTTGTAATAAAATTTCACAATATATCGAATTTCTTCGTTAGATTCACTCATTTTATCGAACAAAAAAACAATTGAAAAATGGCGGGAAATTGCTTTTTACTTTTTATATTCCTTTTTTAAAATGTCATATTTTTAATGGTATCAAAACCAGCCAGATACAAACAGTACAACCGATGAGATTTTTACTACAACTTTATACATACAAAATACGAAAAGACTTTTTCCCCGACCTATTACAAACACATTAATATTAGATCTAGTTCAAAATACACGAGAAAAAAATCTGTTGAAATAAAAAAAACAAGAGATACCGACTAACTAATGAATAAATAATGAATTTTTTGGCTATGTTAATTAATTCAAGTTTATGACTGCCCCTGTGGTTTAGTTGGTAGTGAACCTTCTGCGCTCGAGGGCGTGGGTTCGATTCCCATCTAGAACAAACATTCATGTGACGAAAATTTGTGTTTGTTCTATGTCTGGGTGTTAATATCTATTTAAGTATGTATTTAAAAATATATATGTACGTATTCAGTCTCTGGCAGCCATATTACAAGCTTTGCTTAGTTTGGGGTCAGATGACCGTGAGTGCAATAAATGTCCCAGATATTTATTTAATTTATGTAAAGATCTATTTACAGCGAAACAGTAGCTAATAAACACATATACCTATCTAATAAATAATACTAAAATCTCACATGTCATTATAATAAAGTCAAAATAGTAACAATACTTATATCAAGTATGTCATCAAACATTAAATGTCATTAAAATATATAAATAACATGAATTCTAAAAATACGTACAAAAAAGCCCTGTTGCAGCCACAGAAAAGAGAAGGGTGCGAAAAAAATTCTTTCTTCAGTGGTTGCAGCAATGCCGAATGAAAGTACTATGTAGTCTAGCAGTCATCGCCAACAAATAATGCAACTTACTCTAAAAAAATCGCATTTATAATACCTATTGTGTTTAAGTAAGTACAAACAAATTAAGATAACTAAGCATAGGTCCTTTAATTTTTATCAAATTAATCAATTGAACAAAACTCTTCACATATTTGCTCAAAAATGTTCAACGAATGAAGCCTCCTTAAAGTCCCACTCCGTCATCTCGAGCACTTCCTCGAATGTCGGGGACACGCGTGTCTTATCGCACATCTCTTACCGTGTGCACGCTGCTTTATTCTCATTTGTTATTATTAAAAAGATATGGAATTTAAATATTTAGATTAGCGAGATTTTCGGTTTTGCAGACACTTCAAATACTTGATTTGTGAAGTTAGCTGTCATTTCTATTTTAATGCTTGTTTATATTTGATTTTAAGTTGTTTTTTATTTTCGCTGTAAGTAAATTACATTCAAATTAAATAATAATAACCTACTTACAGTAACTATTATTTTTCGGGATAAAAAGTAGCATGGATTAATCGAGAGTACAAGCTACCTCCAATTCATAATTTTCAACCTCGTAAACCAACCGATTACGACACGAGTATAGCATACAAACTCACTTACACACCAAGTTTTGCATATATAATATTAGTGTGATAAAACCCCACCCAAAATCAATCCAATTAAATTAGCTAACAAATACATAACCTATTTGTACACGATCACGCCATATCGAAATGAAACGCAAACAGTTACGTAACAAAACGTAAAAATGTAGCAAACATAAATAAACCCACGGAGCCATTCGACCTTGCAAAAGGAAAAGTACGAGAAACGTCCGAAGACAATTTTTAAGTCACTTTTCAGTTTACCCAAGAAGAAAAAAGCGAAATAGGTACGCGAAAATCGGTTCAGACAATTATTTTTCACCCGAAATTCGAGACTTAACGAAATTCAAATCGCTTAGTGAGCGAAGGAATTATAGAAAAAGCCTGCGCATCTTCAAAGGTGGTATCAACCCTTTGGGGCAGGGTGAGGGGGTGTGAGGAGCGGGTAGCGCGGGCAGGGGCGGGTGGGGTACGCACAGTAATATAGAAAACTTGTGTTAGCCCAGTTCCTCGCCTTTGTAACATCATTTCGGCTGCCGGTGTAGCGCGACCGAGTAGTTTTGAGAGTAGCCTTTGTGCTAGTAATGAGATTAAGCTGGTTTTTAACTACAAAATAGAATAATGTTAAAATATAACTACGTCATTATAGCCATAGTAAAAACAACTTAAATGGTTTTGTCATACAAATTTTAGATTATTAGTTTACTATTACTCGGAACGGAATGGAGATGGTAAATGTGTCTGAGATATAAGAGGCTGTGTTTTAGTGGTATGTACTTTAGTATGTGTGTGTATGTTACCATTTTAATCAAAAACTGTTGGTCCAATTCAAGTGCAGTGTACTAATTTATTTGAAAGCTGGTTTCATTCAATTAAAAATGTATGATCTATTTTCTGAATTGAGTCTTGAATCTTGTCTGCTAAGTCTTAAACTTAGTTTTTGTTCAGTTATTGAAATACGTTGGTACGCCATTTTACGGGAAAATAATAATAAAAGATTTACCTACTATATTGTGTTATACATATTTTTTCCGAATAGATAAAATTAGTAAGGTAGGGTATTTAACTTAGTAGAGCCATATTATAATGCAACATTTTGCGCATTGAGAAAAACTTTTATTAAAATTGTGTCATAGATGAATGACTAGGTATTTTAAATTTCTAGTAAAAGAAAATGTAGGTAATAAAGAAATTCCAAGTATCAAAACAACACGATCCTCACTGAGCTTTATAATTTAAGAAGAAGAAACAGGCCATAAGAAATAAATGTAAAGAAGGAGAAGAAACGTTTGGACCCCGAAAGGGTTGAAATAGGGGTGCGAAATCACCCCCACCTGTACTCATACACTGGTTGAATCTCTATAGCGAAATAAGATTGTTGTGTTGTTTGATTGTTGACTAGTTTATTGTAGTTTGTTTTAGGGCTGATTAAATTTTATTAATTAACACAAGAAAATAATATATATTTGGAATCATAACGATTTTACCTAAATTAAAATCAAGATTTATAAAATACATTAGTCTAATAGACAACTGCTCCCAGGTATCGTCCCCAATACGATGGCCATATTGCCGCGTTGGGTTGCAATACTGCAATAATAATTTTTATTTCTGCTGTACACAATAAATAAATAAATATCTGGGACATTATTGCACACATGGTCATCTGACCCCAAACTAAGCAAAGCTTGTAATATGGCTGCCAGAGACTGATATACATAAATATATATTTTTAAATACATACTTAAATAGACACCCAGACATAGAACAAACACAAATAAAGAGTTTCTATCTATCTATCTACTGACGCGTTGCGCACGGTATCGGCCAGCATTTTGGTCACGGGATGCTTTGACTAGATGTATAGACAATTCTTTGAAAATATTTTTAGAGCCCAGCCCCACGGTTCTAAATTTTCAACCCCAAAAGGCTGAATCATGTACCCACTGTTAGTTTACTATATTTGCGCCTTTTGAGACCGTTAATAAAATAGTTTATAATCTCTAAAGCTTTTGACAAAAGGCATACTATAGCTTTTCAGTTAATTCTGTCTTTATTTTTTTACCTACTTCGGACTACAGGGGTAACTTAATAAAATCAAATCTGTTGTTACATTTTCTACATAAAACTTAATTTGGTAGCTCTAAAATTGTTGATATCCTGAATATTGAATTGAAAAGAGACAGATAATGTTAGTCCTGTCAGATTGATTTATTTTAGTGAGTGGTATAAAATAATTGAACCAATGTTAATATTGGAGCGTACGGGCCCTTAAATATACTTTTTATTTCGGAATAAGGCATACCTAATAACTGGAAAATATACCCAATAACTAGCAGCTAGTATTGAAACCAAAACAACACATGGACCGATTTAAATGCAGATTTTTTTGTTATTTTTAGGGGGATTTTTAAGTAGATAGAGAAATGGGCGGTTTTGTATCGATCAAAAATGGAAACCAATATTTATTAACTTATAGGTATTATATATTATGCTTTTATCGTAATAAAATGCGATTACAATTATTGGTTAAAATTCAGAATGCAAGCAAAACCGCGGGTCAACATTTTCTCCCTTGAAGGTGTGGGTGTCTGCATCAGTGTTAGTGAATTTTTGCTTGCAAGAAATAAATCGTAAGAAGCATGTATTTGGGGGTTCTTTGTTTCATTAGGGGTAAGATTTTGCGATTTAAATTGTTTTCGCGACGTGTATTGATTATTTCGGAGTCCTTTGTTTCGACATCATTTGTTTTGGTTAATGAAGTTTTAGAACGGAAGTGCGGTTGGGCTGAAATCGCAAAGAAAATCAGTTTATCATCATTATCAGTATATTTGTTTGAACGTACGCTTTTCTTTATGTACGTCATTCACTTCGGTCATAAGAAAGCCCCGAACCTTGATTATCTATTTCTATATGAAAGCGAAATACCTTTCATTCACTGACTGGTTGACTGACTCATCACGAATTCTCGAAAACTACTTGATCTATGAAGCTAAAATTTGGCAAGTAGATTCTTCATGGGGTGAAGACATCCGTTAAAAAAGGATTTTATGACAGGGACAAATCAAAAAGGTCAAATGGGGTTGACAGTATGAAGGAATTATATGAAAATCTACGCCTACTAAGTTGCGGGCAAAAGTTAGTCATTGACTGACATATAAAAACCTCATCCATTTTCATAGTCATTGTTTTTACAAATTTCATTCTTATAAGCTTTTTCAGAACTTATTTGGCATTTTTTTTTGTACTTGTTCGAATCTAACATAAATATTGATTGTATCTGTTGATCTGTCAGTTTAAATTCCGCTCAATCATTAAATCAACTCATCTTCATTCATCTCGTATTTTTCTCTCTCTTGCAACTAAGACGTCGCCATCGGTGGGGGTTCCATAATCCAGTTAGTTAGTTACCATTTAATTAACTACTAAGTGCACAAACTTAAGCATCAATAAATGCCATTCTTCTATGTGCAGTGTTTCAATGTAGCATTGCTACATAAGTTTTTTTTTTAGAATAATGGCATTTTTGATGCTTAAGTTTGCTGCTGTGCACTTAGTAGTTAATGAAATGGTAACTAACTAACTGGATTATGGAACCCCCGCCGATGGCAACGTCTTAGGTGCAAGAGAGAGAAAAATATGTTGTCTGAATGAAGATGAGTTGATTTAATGATTGAGCGGAATTTAAACTGACAGATCAACAGATACAATTAACATTTATGTTAGATTCGAACAGTACTTACTATTTTCATAAAATGTAGACTTTTTAAACTACACTATTGTATTAGGATTAACCTGTAAAAATAGTTGTAATGAATGAATAAATAAATAAATAAAAAAAATCGAAAATTGCTATGTTTAAATTGGCAATAAATACAACGATTTGCTTTTTTGAAGTAACCAGTTAAAAAAGTTTTTTTTTAATCCGCAAGCTTTCTTAATTAGTATTTATAAATATTTAATAAACATTTACTCACATTTTTATGGAAATGCATTAACGGAATTTACCCTTAAACTCTGAAAACAGTTTCTGACTTACTCTAACCTGGCCACAGGACGTTCTACACTACCTTTAATTTGCCTAAACGCTGTTCACTTTAGAACTTATCTACCGTAGAAGCGCTAAAACTTTAAATAATATTGATATCTGATAGTCCACAAGAGATTACTTATTCGAACTGAATTTTTTCAATCCTTAAGTTTTTAGCTAGGCTGCTGTGCTGTGTTTTCGAAGACATGCAATCTACACTTCATATAATATTAGAAAGGTTTGGATTTTTTATTTTTTGGATGTTTGTAACGAATTAACTCAAAAAGTACTGGACATACAACTTTTTTGTGTATAATTTTCTTGTATTTTTTAGGTAACAATTAACATACTTTTAATATGTGACGTTTCAAACGAACACTGCAGTGTTTGAGTGTTTGCCTGTGACCACGGAGTCACAGGTAGACTAGATGACGGATGTCTATAGAAATGTTATGAAATTAGCTACAAGTATCGCCAATGATTTTTAGTCAAACGTTCCCTATAGTATACGCAATAGTTGGTCACGGTGTCCAGGCGTTTTGCAATTCCGCGCCGGGTTTGAGAAAAACAGGGATTAAGACCTAGGAAATCATTAGCATATTTTTTTCGCGTTACCGATGACGATTTGACGATCGTCTGGATCACACTCTTTCCAGACATCTTATCACCTACTTCCAACAAAAATGTCACTCCAATCGAAATTCGATACCAATTAAAATGTCTCCCTCTACTACGTACCTATTTAAATTAAGGAATACTCCATTGAGTCGTCCCAGCAGACTCATTTAAATTAAGCTTTTTGAAAAACTCTCATATCTTCTTTACCAGGGGCGCTAGAGGTACCTTTAACGGGGTGGCGGCCACGTTAAAGGGGTAAGATATTTTTCTTAAGGAAGGGGGTAGGGGTAAAAATGCGTAGCGACGCACACATTTATGCGTGGATATTTACCCCCGCACACAGACATAGCTTGTATGTAAAACACTTTAAGAAGCGTCGAAGAAATGCGAGAAGCTTAGTGGATACAGGATGTTGGGTTTAATTAATGGAAGGAAATAATGGAAGGAATTAATGGAAGTTTTTTGCAGGGCTTACTTTTTAAGGGTAAGTCATCCGTGATTAGGAGGAATTTTAATTAAAAGTCAAGCATTCAAATTTCCAAATTCAGAGTATTAGGTTGAATGACTTTAAAAATACTTTTTTTAACAGGTGAAATTATTCCCATGGTAAAAAAAGTCAGAGTCGTTAGTCCAAGTCTTACTATAATTATATTATTTTTATTTTTCATCCAATTTACTAACGAGGCGCCAGTAAAAAAGATGATGTCGCACAGCCTCCAGCACAGGCGGAGGATAGCTTTTCTGTCCATTTTTTATCGCCTTCATTTTGAAGAATGTGCACAAGAGCTGTTTAATCTGATCTTGTCAACTAATTTCCGCCATAGGTCATCGAGGCGGTCATTCCATCCTTACGCCGTGAACTTTGGTATTGTCTGCACGCAGCATTTCCAAAATTGGCTTCATGCCTCGGTGTTCTCTATAAAATACTACCTGAGTCTCTTCAAAACAAGAGTGAATAGGCACCTCATGGGCAAGCATGCTCCATCTTAGACCGCATCGACGCTTACCACCAGATGTGTTGTGGCCAAAAGCTAGCCCATTTCATCATAAAAAACGAATGAAACACATTCTTACTTTGCCTCGGCTCTCAAAATCGTTCATTTGCAATGACTTCACTGTTCAGTAAATTTTACTCATAAGTCGTAACTTTAAACCTTCAAGTCACAATTTCAACTTGTTTATTGTTAATTCTTATTTTATTGCAATCTTGACATCACCCTGTCGGCGGGGTGAAAAGCGAAAGGGTTGCGGAGGCGATCACCCCCCCTTCTTAGGGGGTGTCCACCGCCTTCTTACAACCTTTTTACGGAGGGGGGCAGAGTAATAGACTTCAGAAACTGGATGCGTACATTGAAAATTGCTTTTTAGATTTTATAATGGTACATTTCAATTTAATATTATTTTGAGGAGCATTCGTACGTGCTATGAAAAATTGGAACCCAAATTTTTCGATATTTTTTTTCCTCATTGGAATCCGCAAAAAATATGAAACAAAGTTGCTTGTTATAAACTTATGACAGAGGTACTACGAGTTGCAAAAGACTAAAGTAACAGGATTTGTTGTAAATAACCATAACCACGTTTTAAAACAAACGCACGTGTATGACAAAGTTCTAATAAGTTGATTTTATTATTGATTTGTTATCCAATGTCTCAATTTTTTCTTCAAACTTTATATAGGTCAGAAACTTCTTCAAGTGGATTGGATACTTTGTTTTGTTCGCGTTTTGGCGGAAGCAATAAGCCGCTGTATTTTTTACTGAACTTTTATATGCATTATAAAACCTCACATATTGCTGTTATTGGCAAGCGCGACTCTTACCATCAGGCAAGCAACTTCGCTCGCCTTGTCACTTAGTAATAAACAAAATGCAATCAATCCTTCTCAGAAGTGGGATCATGACAGAACGATGAAGAATTCCCATAAAACCCAACCCAAAATTCATTGATTCGAGACGATATTTCACTAACAATTTCTTACCCAACCGAACATGAAATAAGTCTGAAATGACAGATAAATTAATTTATTTTTTGTACCGCCTCCGTTCCGCTAGATGTCGCGTCGCGTCGCCAAGAATGTTGTATTAGGAGTGGGGAAGGGGGTTGGGGTGTAATTGCAAAATAAAATTAGCCGGAACGGGTACGTGCTCAATTTGCGCCTCCCGAGCACTGATTTGTTTTCGCTCTCGCCTATGTAGAGCCAGCTATGTAAACACTTAAGTACTCTTGCGAAATAACACAAAGGTAACACGAGAATACGAATCGAAGAAAAACCAGATTTTTTATTGTGACAAGGTCCACTTTTGAAGGCGTATACGGTTGGTCTCAGATGCCTCGCTTGCTCTGTGCCCGTTTTCTTAGCCTATATATTATTGATCCGATGTTACTTCGCCTTATTGTTTCTTGCTACTATTTACTTCAGCATGGCTACATGTCTCTGTCAAGACAGTAGCAAGATTACCTTTTTGGTATTCCAGAAATAGATTGTTCCACCGTTCCTAAAATCCCATACATAGAAGAAGAAAAAAACTAGTTCAAATATTCTAATATACATGATGATTTTTGCACGTAAAATGCGTTATTCCTCGAAAAACATAGTGATCAAGATTTAATCAAATACTTTTAATACTCTGTCAACTGATAGTAGATTGTTTTTAGACCTTCAAGGGTATGTAAGTAGTCCTGAGAGTATTTTAAGTGTTAGTATTAGCTTGTTTTTTTTTAAGTTATTAAATGCACAATTGCTAATAAATACATCATTAAAACTTTTAAAACAGCTATTTACATACAAATTTCATAATCACAGGTCTATAATTTTTGTTTGACAAAGTTGGCGTGACAACCACAGATATTCACGTTTAATTTTATTTCCCGACTCCAACTCTAATTAGTTGACAGCTACGAGCGCTGAAAATCCTTCTGGCGATAAAAAAAATCCCTCCAGCCGTGGTGGCATCCGCGGGAATGTTTAAAAAGGCGCCTGAAACTTTCGGGACCGGACCGCGGAGTCAATGGCTTTTTTATTTTCGCGTTTTCTTTCTTTTCCGGTTGAACTCCTCCAAAGTTTTTATTTTGAGGAAGTTCAGCGAGTGTCAGTTTGGCGTTCGCTAGCAATTTTCCGCGGTTCGCGCCGATAATTGCGGACGCAGTCGCAGGTGCGAAATATTATTTGCTTTTTTTCGACCGTCTGTTGAATTTTGTGAGGTTTATTGCTTCTCGCTCGATGACTGTTACTAGTGATTTTATAATCTGACGAAGCAAAGCCAATAGACTGGTATTGTAAATTATGACAAAATGGTTTACACACACGTTCTGTTTGTTTGCTTGTTCGGTCCCACGAGTTTTGAACAAGAAAAAGTATTATGTTAATGACATATGTAATTTCCCAACAGCCTAAAAACCTACACTTTGTTTTTACTGTCAAAATGAACAGCCAATAATTGATAGTTGAATAAAATCTATACCAAGAAGCTTGTAAGCGGTCTAACATATACAATATAATAACAACAGTAAAGGTGTTTGAATTTACTGTAAAAGATCAGCTGCTTCGATTTAATAGTCGTCATCATCAGTCAGAAGACGTCCACTGCTGAACATAGGCCTCCCCCTTTAACCCCCACGCTGAACGACAGCCTGCCATCTGCATCCACTGGATGTCCGCGACTCTCACAATGTCGTCGGTCCATCTAGTGGGATGCCTATCTACACTGCGTCTTCCAGTTCGTGGTCTCCAACTTTTGTTCCCCATCGATTATCGGCTCATCGGGCGACTTGGCCTGCCCATTGCCACTTCAACTGGCAACTATATATTTATTGAAAATTTTAATAGCCATGTCAACTCAAAATGGTTTCAGATTATCATTGCATTAAAAAGTTCACTTTTAAATTATTGAACTTTTTTTGCAAAAGATGATTTTTTTTCGTCTAGATTGTAAAGCTTGCTATTTTTAGGTTGATATTTTACTAAAACTCATTTTATTAAATTTTCGTATTCGGTCGTTGTTTTATTAAGAGTGCGACGTATATATGTATCTCTATTACCTACACATACGTAAAACATGTCAATAACGCAAGCGGTTTATTTTCCGCCTATCTCGAGCCATGTACTGACATCACACGTGACACGCCCACGTCCATACACGCCCACCCGTCCACATATATGCCCCAGTTACGTGACACGTATGAGCACACGTGGGCGTATGTTCTGCGCATGTCAGTAGGCGTGGCTCCACGTTAACGTGACGATTCACGTCTCTCCGGCCCGAGCCAACGTGACAGCTATTTATTCGCTGGAACGGGCGTGACGATAAATGGGTTATAATTTATTTTTACTCGAAAAAGGAAGGGTAAGGGGGGTAATTAATGGCCAAATTGGCTATTCCAAGTATTCGCGGGACGGTAATGAGGTGGGATTGAGATTAAAACTCGGGTAAATGAGCTTCGTAAAGGATTAAGGAAAAATTCGAAGCTGGTTTGCCGCGGGATGGGACTTTGATATACTTCGTTTCACAATATTTTCTTATGCATGGTTTTCGTACAGCCGTTAAAAGATCGGACGGACGGACAGACAGGCAGACAGCGCTGGCTTAGTAATAGGGTCCCATTTACACTCTTTGCGTATAGAGCCCTAAAAAAACCGATTGAGCATTATCTTTAGAATAATATTTCAAATACTAACACTATGACTACACTATACTACGATATTTGTTGCACTACGACACATCGCAGCATGATATTTATACATTAAGAAAAAACCAAACTCAAATTAACTACCTGTCTGACAGTCCCGTTAGCTTAGTTGGTAGTGAGTCTGCTTGCTGCGTTTGGGGGCGTGGGTTCGATTCCCACCTAGGACAAACATTCATGTGATGAACATTTGTGTTTGTTCTATGTCTGGGTGTTAATATCTATTTAAGTATGTATTTAAAAATACATATGTATGTATATCAGTCTCTGGCAGGCATATTACAAGCTTTGCTTAGTTTGGGGTCAGGTGACCATATGTGCAATAATGTCCCGGATATTTATTTATTTATCCCAAATTTACCTAGTGGCCAGTGTTCTTTCTACTCAAGTAGAACTCTTGGACATATATGATAAAGGCAGGTGGACTAGATCTCTGATGGAATTTAGGCTAGTTGTAGTAACTTGGCGAACGGTACTTAGACGATATTAGAGCTAAACAGGGGAAATTGGTTAAAGAAGGAAGATTCAAAGAAGGTTGTAATGTTGTTGTTAATAACTTTGTTAAAGGAGGTTTAGGAAATGAAAATGAAATAGTTTATTTTCCAGATTTGCATCCATAACTTATTTATGCCCTGCAGTAGGACTGAGCTGCCTATGATGGTGATGATGATGAACTATCCCATATAAGCTTCTATTTCATTTGAATCACATCATCAGCCAATTAACGTCCACTGTTGGACAAGGCCTCCCTCATAGAGAGGGGTGTTGCCATAATCCCCACGCTTGGCAGGCGGCTTGGGGATCGCAGTACGTTCACCGTGTACTATTAGGACGCTGCTGCCCATCCTCCGGTGGTTCTGGTCGCAGTTTTAGGACATACCCGGGTCCCGGGACATTTTGTGTATATAAATTATCCTTATTCAAACGCGTTCTTTCTCTAAAAATAAAACCTACGCCGCGTTTAATTGGGAGAGCTTTTAATAAATTATTTTTATGAAGTATATCGCCCAAAGCTATGAGGCTGAGATTTTGTTATATTTCTGTTGGTTTTGATTTCAGGTGAATGGGGGAGAAATCACAGCGCATTACTAGGGTAGCCACATACGTATTGTATGTGAGATATGTTCACGATGTACGGATGGTGCTTTGGTCGCGTTTGTCTACCGTATAATGTAGCTTATTCTTCCATAAATAACTTTTATTTACATTTGATTATCATTCGATTGACATAATGATCCATACACACATTTTTCATTCATACAAAAGACTTTGACTGTGATAAACTAATTTGAATCGTCAGATTTACTGTTTTAAGTTCAAATTAGACTTTTTTAGAACATCTTGTTTGAAATTTTGGTCACGTATGGTGATAAATGGGTTTTAAGGTGAGCCATAGCGACATAGGGTGTCCAAATACGGCCAGAAAAGTACGCGCGGAATTTGGATAGTGGTTGACTGATTATTTATCAGCAGGGGGCTTGCGTGTCTCTAGATTTATACAAAATGTATTGGTCGTGTTAATGTTGAGTAGATACTTTTATCTTTATACTAGCTAATGCCCGCGACTTCGTACGCGTAGCGCAAAGTAATTAGTGGGTGGACGATTAGACTGACATATCCAAATATAAATGTTACACTAACGAACACGAACGGAACTTTAAATAGGCACAAATCCATCGGATTATTTATACTGAATATTTTATAGATGATACCTACACATATGACATGATTGTAGATTTATTGCTCTCCATTTTAATGCGGATTGTCATACTATCGTCATAGTATGATTTTAGTCTAGTTTTAATCTGACTCGATACAGGTATCCCGACATGTCCATAGTTTCAAATATATTTCAAGCAAATAATATATTACTTTCACTGGTTAAATACTTTGGAAGTGTGGAGCCATGGAGCCAATAAGGAAAAAAAATTGGTATAAGTCAAGCGAAATGTCATGCATGACAAACGTTATTATTGAATTATTAGTAAATAGTAAGTAGGAAGCATGGAGCGGTATCTATAATTAATCGCTGTTATTTAACATTACTCCGCGTAAAGACTGCCAATCAATGATGTCTAAATAATTTTTGCCCGCCTTCTGCGCCTCGACCCTTCCAACAACTAAACCGCTTTCGTTCACCACCAAAATAGCTGCTAATCATAGATCAGTAACAGATTAGATGCCGCGAGTTCACCTACTTTGCGTGTCTGTTATTGGTCTTAAGTTTGATCCTGGCATTGTATTCATTTTAATCTCCGTCGACTTGGTATATTAGCACGTCAGAAGTCAATACAAAAATAAACGTACTTTAAATAACGCCATAATAAACTGTAAAACCTCTTCAAAAGCAGTTGGCTGTCCTGAAAATAACAAACACAAAAAAAACTATTTGGTGCAGTCTATCGGAAGTTATGCGGGTACATACATTTCGGCGATTCGTTTTTATTTCATCATCATCATCAGCCAGAAGACGTCCACTGCTGAACATAGGCCTCCCCCTTTAACCTCCACACTGAACGACATCCTGCCATCTGCAGCCACTGGATGCCCGCGACTCTCACAATGTCGTCGGTCCATCTAGTGGGAGGCCTACCTACGCTGCGTCTTCCGGTTCGCGGTCTCCACTCAAGAACCTTACCTACTTCCCCATCGGTTTACAGTTCTTCGAGCGATGTGGCCTGCCCATTGCCACTTCAACTTGCAGATTTTAATAGCTATGTCGGTGACTCTGGTTCTTTGGCGAATATCTATATTTTTATTTACATATAGATTATATGGCAACAGCCGCTTCAGTCTTCCTACCTACCATGTCTGCGAGTAGAAGTCTGTCATTACGACAACATTACTATAAAATAAGCTAGATGGCGTTATAAATAATTAAAAAAAAAATTTTTTTTACTATTTATTATCATAAATTAATATAGCCTATGTTTCAATCAGGTATTTTATAAGCATATTCATGTAAACTGCTTTGAAATCCTTCTAGTAGTTTAAAAGATGTTCGCGGACAAACAAACAAACTGACAGCCGTCAGATTTGTAGTTCCATAGTTTGAAAATAGATTGCGTACTAAAACGATGTTTTGCGAAAAAATTGTAAATTTGCTTAAACTTTACGAATAATATTATTAAAAACGTAATAAGGTATTCAATAATTCCTAAAATAATGAGTGTAAATGGATCGTAGTTTCACAAATATGAAAAGTGCGTCTATTATAGGTAAATACGACACTTTACCTGAATCACGCAAACGGCATTTTTTTGAAAGTTAAACCAATATCAGGTATTGCTTCTACTTAGTTAGAAGTCATGTGTGAAGGTATTTGATCTACACATTTATAATATGGTAGGGATTAACTAGCCTTTATATTAGCTTTACCTATACTTATTACTAAAAAAACCTACTTCTAATTATTGTCATATCGGTTTGAAACTTTACATTTATATTGTTATCAGTGGCCTTAGTACGAGCACTTGCGAAAAAGTTATCGTTACGTAAACGATAGCAAAATTTATGAAAAATTGAACAGCGCCTCTATCGGACGTGAAAGGAAACTGTATTTTTCATACATTTGCTATCGTTTCCGTTACGATAAGTTTTTCGTAAGTTCTCGTACCAACCCCATTGTATAAATAATTTGATACCATTGAACTGATCTGAATAAAAGGCTTGTGTTTGACCACTAGCTCGCCTGATGTTAATCGATGATGTGGTCTACGATGGAGCACGCTTCTCAAGAAGAAACTGATAGACTCGTGATTTGAAGACACTCAGATTGTAACTATCGGGGAACATACATTCTGGCTGCGTATTCCACAGACTATCAGTTCGTACAATAAAAGTGGAATGAAAGAGCTTCGTACGGGTTTAAGGAATATCCACACTAATATCATAAATGCGAAAGTAACTCTGTCTGTCTGTTTGCTACAATCACGGCTAAACGGCTACCGATCTCGATAAAAATTTGCGAGGTAATAGTATGTATCATGAAGACGAACATAATTTATTTTTTCTGAAGAAATCGCGGCCGTAATCGCGGGTACAGCTAGCCAACTAAATCGGTGTCGATTTATCTTGCCCAGCAGCCCGATAGATGGACATGCATGGAAATTATTTCTGATTTATAATTATTACCCTGTCTAAACATATTAAATTTGCCTTACCATAAATTATCTGAAAATATTTTAGTGTTTATGCTTTTTTTTCATTTATTTCCTTTAGATTTGCCACCTAAAAGGCTTTTGTACAAAGTCACCTGGTTATATCTATACCGGAAATTGACTTGATTTAATCCGTTACAACCCCTCACTTACTTCACAACATGCAGGCCATAAAATACAAAATACCAGCCTTTATCAATAGATCTTAACTTTATCATACGACACGATATATATACCTTTAGACACGGCTAAATACCATGACGAGTTTGACTAATATTGCTCGAGGTCGGACTGAAGTCGTATATCTACTTAGCATATGGGACATTTATCTTATAGAATAAAAACCGGCCAAGTGCGAGTTAGCCTCGTGTACTGAGGGTTGCGTACCAACACTACATATTATTTATTTGCAAAAAGATAATACATCACGTCCACCGACCGCACCCGACGTTGCTGTGGTGAACAGAAATTTGCATCGAAATTTACACCGACTCGCACTTGACAATTATATTTATTATTTGTTGTTTTTAATAAGAGTAGGTACTATAATCATGCCAAGTTTGAAGTTTGTACGTATTACCGTTAATACAAAATACAACAGAGCATAAAAAATACGTAAAAAAAAAGTTTATTGTATGTGGACCCTATAGGTTTTACTTTAAATATTATTCTTTAGTTAACCCGCCGTATCATTAGTACACAATCTGTAAAAAAAACAACTAGCTAGTGTCACAGCAGTGTGTGATAGAATGCCTTCTGAACGATTCGTCACAACGTGCCAACAAAGGTTGCCTGGAAGAGATAAATTTTAGCGATAAGGCTGCCAGTTGTCATACTAGTTTGAATAAGCTTTTGCTAAGTTATGGCATTCTCTTTCAAACTTACGTATGATTTTTCGTGTATAGGTAGGTAGGTAGGGATGTAGTTATAAAAAAATCTTCATGATCGCGTCCATAAGGCCCCTGGGTCTTACGGACGCGATCCCCGTTGTGACTAAACTTTATGCAATGAGGCTTTATTTACAATCCTGACAAGTTCACAGCCAGTTCAATTTCTTAAACAGTCGTTTTTCTTACTCCGCTTGTCAACCTCCAGCCTTAACCACCTAGATAGTTAGACCCCTCAAAAGGTCATTTTGCTAAACAAGCAATCTACAAAATGGTCAATATGAAACACCACCGTATTTTCCGGTATGAACGCAAAAAAGTTTATTTATTTATCTATCTACCTAAAATACTAATTGTGTTCTAGAAAGTTCGCGACGTTCAATTAAACTCTTTACGGCCATAAATGGTCGTACAAGTAAATCAAGTAATCTCTATCATCATAAGACAAAAGAGCAGCTTCTCTACAGAAGGACTTTAATGGGTTACCAGTGAAATGTGACCGTACAGGTTACCTGCCTGCGGTTACCGTCGTGTCACTTCATCGGTGGTATCAAACAAAATGGCGTAGAGTCGACGTTGATAGTATTTTTTCTAGTGCCGTAAAAACTACAGTTTCCAATCATTTATGTGCTAGAAGTATTGTAAATTATGGTTTAATGCTATATTGTTATGGTTTTAGACTATTTAGGCTACATGAGTGATTATTTTGTATTGGCTTAAAATTCTTAAATAAAAAACTGACCAAAAATAGAACTATACACAGAAAACAAAGTTATATTTGTTTGAATTTTAAGAAGAAATAACTATTTAATATTTTAGACAGAAAGAGAGAGCGCTGTATTCTTACAAATGACGTCACTTGTAAGTACGTGGTACAAACATTCCACACTAACAGTCACTTTGCGGTAAAGAGACAGCGCATCCCTTCTTAATTCGACCAAAAAAAAAAAAGTTTATGTCTCAAAATGTATTAAACGATTTAAATATTTTATTCAGCAAGTATAATATTACTAAATTTAAGTAAATATATATTTAAAGCTGTTATTTTTAATCAAACACCTGTCCGATGGCCTAATCTGACATTTTTGAGCGCTTGCTCGATATCTATACTATTGAATATATTTGTTGTAAGTAATTTGTTTCATAATTTTTATAGTATAAACATCGACTCCACGCCACTCTCTGTCCTCTTGAACAAAGACATAGTATCCGGCCGACTACCATTCATCACAGCGATCGCTATCCGCTGCTATCCAGCGGATCTCTCGCGGTACATTTATGATTAGCTCGCCACTGTGAGCAGTTATTTTATATAGACCATGTTTATAAAGAGCTTTGTCTATTTCTATTGTCTATAAATTCGCTGACAAGGTGGTTAGTCAGCAAAGTAAAAAAACTCAAAACATTAAATAATTAAAGATATTTTTTCAATGGCCTTGTTTGGTAAGTTCCGATCCTAACGAGTCACAGTGTTACCTGGGAGGTTTATGCCCCATTAAGTCACACTTTTACTCTGGATATGACGCGTTGGAAACCCTTCTGGTAAAAAAGTAGGTAAGTAAGTCTAAGACGGTTTTTTTTTATCCTATCGAGTCAAACTGTTTAAATAAATAAATCTATATATATAAAAATCAATTGCTGTTAGTTTCGCTAAAACTCGAGAACGGCTGGGCCGATTTAGCTGATTTTGGTTTTGAAATGTTTGTCGTAGTCCAGGGAAGGTTTAAACGGTGAGTAAATGGCTGGACCGATTTTGATGAAATTTTGTTTTCCTGGAACGGGTCATAGTAGCGAGGCCGAAGGCCGAGCTTACACTCGTGCAAAGCCAGGGCGCGTCGCTAGTACCTATATATTTTTAGTAATAAATAGCTACACTTCGCGGTTCCACCTGCGTGTAAATTCCCTAAGGAATCGTTAATTTTGCCGGGACGTTACTTTCCGGTTCTCTGACCATATTCTATGATCACTTCGATCTGTTACTGCGTAAAAAAGGGAACAAAGATATACATTTCCGCATTAGTAAAATTAGTATGATATTATGATTTGTCTTGGTGAAAATTGATGTTTCTTTCGTTAACACAAACTTTTTACGATCCAGACTATCTTTTACCCCACCAAGCTATTTATTTAATTTGCTTTCTTAGTATATAGGTCAAATATTACTTATTAGTTATTAATAGTAATAACTAATAGTGATGAGTACATAGATATCCTCGAATATGTCCGTCGTCTTAAATAATCGTAAGCCTAAATTTAGATAAATTATAGAAATACCGAAAAACTAATCATTAAATTCTATTAGTCGATATAAAAAAAATATTGTCTAATATAGTTTCCAAAAATGTAGCCTAAGTGCATAACCTTCATCGATTTTGTGTGTTTGTATCTACTTTTTCTTTGGGCATATTTGTGCACTGACCCGTTATCAAGGGTTGTTAATATCTTTGACTACAAACAAAACTCTTCTAAAACTCAAGAAAATTCTTTACAAAATTCGTGATTTATTTTGACCATCCACAACCAACAATATTGATCAACCAAAGTGTACACTGGTGATAAAATGCATATTGTGATTCATTATATGACCAATAATAAAAAATAAATAAAATGAGGCTATTTCAACGATACCAAGTGATACAGGGGTATGTATTATGTTATAATGTCATTGTAGCCAGTTGGGAAATCGGAGTGCTGACTTCCCACCAGTGGGGAGGTGGATGTAGCAGAGCACCAACTATAGCAGAGGTTCCCAGAGCTTTTTCTAATAGACCACTTTCAACATTTTGCTAGTTCCGGTGGACCCCCTGGAGCTACATTTCTACCATATTATCAAAACCCTACGTAGACCCCCGTTTCGACGGACTCCTGTGGACTCCCGTGGACCCCTTAGAGTCCACCTGGACCACTTTGGGAACCTCTGATCTATAAGCATGCAATCGCTGTCTCGTGTGCTCTTGGTCTTTTAGCTATAAGGCACGAGAGCCACGGGCAAGAGTTCACGGCGGAGCTAATATCAGATATGTGGATTACGTGGGCATTATGTCGAGCCAGTGTCATGTTAGTGAAACGTAGGAGAGAATAGATCAACCCCTCGTATTCAGATAGGTCATTCATTAACCGACTTCAACAAAGGAGGAGGATCTATTTTCCACTGTATTTTTTAAAATGTGTTTTCACCGATTTCTTCGCCAATTATGAATTGATGATTTTTTTTGTTCGGTAGACCATACTTCAGAGATGGGTCCATATTTTTTTTATCAAAATCGGTTTAGTAGTTTGGTTTTTAAATCAAAATAACTGAAAAAAATATATCATACAAGTAAACGAAATTACGTATTTACTATTTTTGAAGTCGGTTTTTTAAGTTGATATTAATTTTATCACTTTTGTTGAGATGAGACAATTTCCACCAGAGTCAATTCGCTACAACGACAACGTTGCAACCGTTGTAGTGGGGAAATCGAAGTGCCAACTTCCCACTGGAGGTGAGGTTTCGTGGTTGGATAGTCCTGAGCGAATTGTTTTCACCAACATTACGTATTGATGCAATCCCTGCATTAAATAATATTATGAATAAGTCTTCGTTTGGTTGTAGTCATGTGTCATTCGAAATAGTACCGCCTGTTAAAGAGTTAATGTCCAATAACTTATACGAAATGATATCACTGGCCTTATAAACTGGCGAATATAATACAATAGGAAGATAAATATCATACGAGTGACCTACTTCACCAGGTGGGGTCCATATTCCGAGGAGTTACAGTGCGACTCGACGCATAATAAACGCTGTATCTAACTTTGCCTATCTTTAACACCAAAGAAAAAAAAAACGATTCTGTAGCACAATGCCACAGTGGCTTTTGTGGCTTTTTTAACTGACTTCAAAAAAGGAAGACGGTTGTATGTTCCACTGTATTTTTAAAAGGTATGTTCACCAATTTCTCCACCAAATGTTGACCGATCTCAAAAGTTTTTCTTTTGTTCGGTATTGGGTGTATTTTCAATTTGGTCACATTATCACCAAGCCAGGATCTGATCCGAGGACAACCCTAAAATTTTATAGGCACTTATTACGTTCTTCATATATTTTTGAAGACGGTTTTTAAAGTGATCCACTTGTTTTTTTTTTTATCATACTGTGTGACGAGGCGAGCGAAGTCGCTCGCCTGATGGCTCTTCACGCTTGCTCATAACAGCTCAACGCCACTCAGAATTTTGAACTTCAACAGTTCAAAACCCAGGATGGCAATGCACTGCGCTCGTCACCCCGATATATAAGATGTCAAATCAATGTGTGCCCTGTAATTTCGCTGGAAACATTGCCCTTCAACCGCTTGCATTTTGCAGTTGAATAACTGGCAAAGGTGTGGTAATTCCCCAGGCAGACACCTGCAAAAGAGTCCTACGACTACAGCATTTACTACACTACACTATTTTATGCATTTTTGCCATCTTACAAGGCATTTGTATATATCAGCATTTTTTTCTTAAAGTGAAATCTTCTTTAGCCGCGTTGAGCGATTTTTGGTAGGGGCAAAATTTATAAGTTCTCGTCACCGACATGCTAATGTGACGTGTCGCGTCTGACTGAGTTCTAAGTTTTTACTTCTGTCGGTTCTGATGACTGCCTATTTTTTATACCTACCATAGGAGGCAAACAAGCATATGGGCTGCCTGATGGTAAGCAGTCGCCGTCGCCGTCGGACACGTGTAACACCAGAGGCATCACAGCTACGTTGCCGACCCTATAATAATTTATTAACTTGCCTTTTGAAGAATCCCATGTTGTAGATTCTCAGAAACATCGCGGAAGATAGCATCAACAGAATCTGAAAAATTACTAGTTTTTAACAAATTTTAGGTCTGTGGTTTTTAACGGTCGAAATTTTTTTGGATATTTTTTATGTAGGTATGAACCACTCATAACTCTTTATTGAGCCATCCTATTTTGAAAATTATTTTTTTATTTGAATTTATTTTAAGACTGTTTCATTTTAATCTTTTCCTGAAACCCTAGTGATTTGCAATAGTAGTAAATGACTCAGATGCTTACGCCATTTACTCATTTTAAGTCAAGTCGCACTGTATGTGTTGCAAGGGACCTTTTATCCGATTTTTGTGTAGGAGTATTAATATCTGATCTAGGAACTTGCAATTAGATATCTGTTAGACGTGTTGCATGTTAGTTATTGTTTATTCTGTGGTTAATCCCGTACATAAATCTGTTACTTTGTTACTGCTTGTAGTCGTATTAAAACTTGTTGATTTAGAACCAGTTAGAAGGATTTGGTAGGTATAATATTATGCTAAACAAGCGATGTGATAGCGTATAAGCCTGAAAGCATTCGCTGTAGGCGATAAGACCGCGCATTACTGCCGTATTTTTATATTGATGTTAGTTTTAGTCGAAACCATGTTTTGTGATTAAAATGTTATACAGCCTTCCTCTGTTAGAAATCGTCAAAAATAATGCACTACGATTTGTATGAAACAAGAGAAGATCTATCTAAACAGCGCTAGATGGCGCTGTTCTTATTTCATATTAATCGTAGTTAACGTTAACGAGGATCGAGTGAATAAACGCGATTGGAAAAAATTCGCACTATAGCACAGAATACATATATGTAGTACAAGTACAGAAGGTTCACTCCGCAAAAGCATTTAAATAAGTAGCGAATCTTACTACCACACAATAAAGTGCAATTCAGGACGTACGAGCGCTAACTACCTACAGCTATATTAATCTACAAGTTGCCTCTCTGTCTATCGCGCTGCAGCGGGCACGGTAAGTCCGACAAGACGACTACATGTAGCTTCATACCTAAAGTGCGGAGTGCGCCAAGCCTGACTATAGGCACTCAGTTAATTGTCTATCGTCTTAAAGTTGTTTTACGTCCAAGTGTCGATATGAAACGCGTTATTAAAGTTAATGGCGGCAGTAAGGAAGCTATCCAAACACCTGTAACACAATACCTGGCTCGGTAATCACATTATTTCATACTAGGGCTGGCGTGTAAATTCGCTATCGGGTCTTGATGGAAGTGGGATGCTGAGGAGAATGGATGCGGTTTTTTATCTACATTATAACTACTGGACCGATTTTAAAAATTCTTTCACCATTATCCTTGAGTAACATAGTCTTCACTATAATATTATAAAGAAGAAATATTTGTATTTTTGGATATTTGTATGTTTGTAACAAATGAACAAAAAACTAACGACCCGATTTAAAAAAACTTTCACCATTAAAATGCTAAATTAATCTTGAGTAACATGGGCTATATTTATTACTAGAATGTTTTAGAAAAATCTCTACCCGTGCGAAGCCGGGACGGGCGGCTAGTCTTGAATATAATTATATAAAAAGCTATGTGGTATGTAGGTATATATTATGTTCTATGTTTCCTATGGGTTCTGACACGACTAGACCAATATAAATGAAATTTTCTGGCAATCTTCAGATTAGCCCAGCGAGTGATCTTGTGAAGTTTGACAACAGTTTTCTGGTGTTTTAATCTTGAATCATCATCATCATCATCATTTCAGCCATAGGACGTCCACTGCTGAACATATGCCTCCCCCATCGATTAATCTTGAATAAAACCAAATATTATTTTTGTAACATACTGCCTTTCTATATCAAAAATTGACTGTTCATCACCCTCTTATCTACTCTTTTGTTAATCATCAATGAGAGGTTTTTAGGGCCGAGTTCTATCAATTCTACTAGATGGTGTTGATAAATTAGATGTTATTTGGTCCTAATTTTTATCGTAAGGCTCACTCTATGTAACATTATCGTAGATGTATAAATAGAGGAATAGGTATTTTCTCCTTTGTTCCACTGATTCCTTTACAGGCCAATCATCCCTTGGATCTGGTAGTTTGCCAATGGACCGTTTGTTTCTGAAGTAAGTGACCATTCTATCCAAGCTACTCCATCTTCCGTTGCCATGGCTCGCCTATGCGCCCATGGAATCAGGCGCCTAAGTCAACAAATTAGTTTTAAGCTTAATAGTCACAGATAATCCTCTGTGCCTACAGAAAAATGAGACATTGGAGCATGTGCTATTGCACTTCATGCAAGGCCACGGAAGATAACCAACTCGTGACGCAATATAGACCCTCCACAACAAACGACATGTCACCAATACCACAAAATCTGACGTAATAAGGGTAGAACAGCTATGCTCGCGACACAAAGCCATGCTCCGTTATTTTAAGGAGTTTGATTGATTTGAATAGATGAGCTAAGGGGAAATATACAATACATCCAAGCGAATCAGTGCAGGTCTTATCACTATCTTAGAATTAGATGCCATATCAAAAATTCCTACCTCCCCTTCAATCTCCGTGAGCAGATTGCGTAAGGCCGCTTGTCCTGAAGGCAGTTCTCACTCTCGTCCGCGTAATAGGAATAACCACCTGCGTTACCGTTTTGTGCTCCTTGGCCGTAAAGGAGTTTTTAAGCATGGCGAAAGTAGGAAATGTAGTTCTTTTGTTTAATTCACATTAGTTCGAGTACACTTTTTTGTTGGTATCACAACATGATTAAGTATGCGAAAACTGGCGTTAACCAATTTGGCGTTTACGTATAATGCAGGTAGAATGCTGGATACGCAGGATAGATTGCGTAGATTCCCACTAAATACTCGTATAATTATGTGGATGAGCTTTCTGGAAATGACGGCTAGTACGCTGATAAAACAGAAATGCTGGCATAAGATTGAACAGTTCTTCAGAACAGTAAGTAGTTTTTTTAATACTTTGTTTATTAATAATCTACCTACATGCTCTTTGTATCTTCGAACTAAAGCCACTAATAAACGCTCAAACTTTATCAGTTAAACGCCGGGCAATCTGACACGACACTTAAAAATAAAATGGATCTTTAAAGAAGATTAATTCGTGTCCCATCGTGCATATGAATTATCTATCAACCGAGACTGATCGTCGCATAGACCACTTACAAACTTACACGGAAGCTGAGATCCCTTTTCAGACTAAGTTTCAACATACATCATAGATTAAGGGCAGGAATGCATCAAAGCAGTGTGGACCTATTATTTTAAAGAAAGTTTGATATACAATGTATATTCTATAAGTTTTTTTTTTGCCGTAATTAATTTAAAAAAAAAATTTAGCTTAGTTTCACGCTTTTCTTAGCAGTCCTTGAAGAATTAGTCTGTCCTTTAGAATGAGAAAACTATAGTGCAAATATGCTCAGGAATACACTTACCTGGGTCAAATTATTTCACCTATAGACCAAACTTCAAAAGATATTGAAACTATGATATAGGAAATGCTTGAAAGATATACTAGAGCTTCAAAGAAAATAAAGAAATAAGCTTAAATTAATATAAAAGGAAACAATAAATAATATAATACATGCATTCTTCCTGTGTTTACATACGGATGCAAAACAAATGGGCTTTAACAAAAGCGCACAACAGAAAGCTGGAGGTCTGCCAGGATACGATGGAAAGAAGCATGCTAAACAAAAAAAAAACAGATAGATGTACTGTTCCTGAGATAATTTTCACGTAGCTGAAACTTCGGACCGTATCTAGTAAAAAATATTTGCGAGCGGTACTGCCACGCTGCAATGGCAATACAGGGAGAGCTATGAACTTAAGGTGCAATATGTACCGTAGTCTGAAAAGGCCGCAAGAAAAAAATCTATGTCTCCGGGCAGCGAACCCGCGCATCAATCCACCACAATTTATTACCGTAGCGTAGGAGGCAACTAAAAATTAACCATGGATACAACTACCGGTTCGGATTTTAAAAGCACGCAAGAGTAATAGTCGAGATTAGTAGCATTGTTGCCTCGGGAGGCGCATAGAGTACGCTTATTAGAATTTATACGAGCACCAGTCTTCCGTAGCCGCAGCCGTTTTTTAGAACACCCCAGGACTATCATCGGTTTTATTAGAGGAGGAAATATGGGAGCGGCGGTGACGTACAACTTGTTAGCGTTCTGCCCCGAGCTTCTGAAGGTACGAGTAAAGTAGGATAATCTCGCAGTAATTCGAGCTGTCGACAAGATATCAGCCTCTGGTGACGATGCAGCTATGCTTACGCTTCGAATAATGGTCAGTCTAAGTAATAGTCAAGGTTGTTCGGTAGCGAGTAATAGGTGGGTAACTCAGGGCGTAGCCATTGCGAAACTCGCGAATTCCGTAGTGGGGACATGTTTGAACGCACCTTTGGTTTAAACACAGCAATTGGTCCAGCATTTGACAGGTTGATATATGGAACTATTCTAGTGAAGTAGAAACACTACGAATAGTTCCAGGGTTAGTTTATATGAGGTAATTTTCGATGTAATTATGTCGACGCCGTGTTTGGCCTGTGTCGGTCTGATAGTTTTATTATCACTTACTTAATCTTAATTCTGTATTTCTTATCAATAGAGACCTAGCCTGTAAGAACTTGATAGACAATTATTGGCATAAAATATTGACGTAAAGCAGACAATATAATACTATATTATATTTTTTTGTCAATGATACTGAGTGACGAGACGAGCGAAGTCGCTCACCTGATGGCTCTTCACGCTTGCCCATAACAGCTCAACGCCACTCAGAATTTTGAACTTCTACAGTTCAAAACTCTGGATGGCAATGCACTGCACTCGTCACCCCGAGATATAAGATGTCAAATCTCTGTATGTATAGTGTTTGTATTATATTTATTTACATATTATATAATGTGCAAGTGCCTTTATTAACTGAACAAAATACAAGCTACCAGTACCACTACAAAAACAGTTGACTGCCCATAGATCGTTCATGGTCTAAAGATAATTCAAATGCCCACTAGGTGGCAGCGTAACCAGCAGGTTGGCAGCATTACCACGATGAATGGCAATGCTTATGAGTTGAGCCAGAAAAACGCCAGCGTTTTAGTCAAGCTTTGCGTTAACCAGGCACTGTAAGATTTTTGAAAAAGAGGTGAGCTTTCAGTCAGTGAGGGCCTAATATCTCGACTCAAAAACTAAACATGCTTACATAATGACTGTATTATTACATGTACAATTAACTTTTGTACTTATACACAGATAATTTCTCTCTATATTGATTGATTACGATTACATCAGAGTAATAAAGCAATTTCAAATGATTAGCAGTGATTCGTAGAGCAAATAATGTTAAATTATGGTCACTGATGCTTATCATATGTAGTGGAAATGTATAATCACGTCGACGTATGGAAGTCAATATAATTTGAATGTAACAAACGTGATTATAGAATAGCTTAGGTAACCTACCTATTAAAATTTTATGATTATGGATAATAGTTGGTTATTGGATAGTTAGGAATGCAGGTATGATCAATGAGATGTCTTCTAAATTAGGTATGTGGGAAGGATTATAAAGGCCCACTGCAAAGTTCATTCCATACATGTTTTCGAGTGTCAGCAATATCCGTATTCTATGGAACAGCTTTTTTATTTACGATTTCAGGGATGGTCCCATAGTAAAAATTATGGGTACAATGACCTTCTTTCGGCTTATTATAGTAAAACTTAGATAATATTTTCATAGTAATGTACGTTTTCCTTGGTTGTGTGATCTTTTAATAAAGAGTTATCTTGTCGTATCTTTCAGTCTATATTTTTTTATGATACAGGGGTGACGAGACGAGCGAAGTCGCTCACCTGATGGCTCTTCACGCTTGCCCATAACAGCTCAACGCCACTCAGAATTTTGAACTTCTACAGTTCAAAACTCTGGATGGCAATGCACTGCGCTCGTCACCCCGAGATATAAGATGTCAAATCTCTGTATGTAGTGTTTGTATTATATTTATTTACATATTATATAATGTGCAAGTGCCTTTATTAACTAAACAAAATACAAGCTACCAGTACCACTACAAAAACAGTTGACTGCCCATAGATCGTTCATGGTCTAAAGATAATTCAAATGCTCATGCCCACTAGGTGGCAGCGTAACCAGCAGGTTGGCAGCATTACCACGATGAATGGCAATGCTTATGAGTTGAGCCAGAAAAACGCCAGCGTTTTAGTCAAGCTTTGCGTTAACCAGGCACTGTAAGATTTTTGAAAAAGAGGTGAGCTTTCAGTCAGTGAGGGCCTAATATCTCGACTCAAAAACTAAACATGCTTACATAATGACTGTATTATTACATGTACAATTAACTTTTGTACTTATACACAGATAATTTCTCTCTATATTGATTGATTACGATTACATCAGAGTAATAAAGCAATTTCAAATGATTAGCAGTGATTCGTAGAGCAAATAATGTTAAATTATGGTCACTGATGCTTATCATATGTAGTGGAAATGTATAATCACGTCGACGTATGGAAGTCAATATAATTTGAATGTAACAAACGTGATTATAGAATAGCTTAGGTAACCTACCTATTAAAATTTTATGATTATGGATAATAGTTGGTTATTGGATAGTTAGGAATGCAGGTATGATCAATGAGATGTCTTCTAAATTAGGTATGTGGGAAGGATTATAAAGGCCCACTGCAAAGTTCATTCCATACATGTTTTCGAGTGTCAGCAATATCCGTATTCTATGGAACAGCTTTTTTATTTACGATTTCAGGGATGGTCCCATAGTAAAAATTATGGGTACAATGACCTTCTTTCGGCTTATTATAGTAAAACTTAGATAATATTTTCATAGTAATGTACGTTTTCCTTGGTTGTGTGATCTTTTAATAAAGAGTTATCTTGTCGTATCTTTCAGTCTATATTTTTTTTATGATACAGGGGTGACGAGACGAGCGAAGTCGCTCGCCTGATGGCTCTTCACGCTTGCCCATAACAGCTCAACGTCACTCAGAATTTTGAACTTCAACAGTTTAAAACCCAATGCACTGCGCTCGTCACCCCGAGATATAAGATGTCAAATCTCTGTGTGCCCTGTAATTTCGCTGGAAACATTGCCTTTCAATCCGGAACACAGTAGTGTTTGCACACTACTGCTTGGCGGTTGAATAACTGGCAAAGGTGTGGTACTTCCCCAGGCGGACTCTGCAAAAGAGTCCTACCACTACAAACCCACTATGCGTTGCGTCTACGCAAAAAAAAAACACGTCGACATAATTTAGTTTTTTTTTATTCCATTATTTTGGGACATTATATTACAAGCTTTGCTTAGTTTGGGGTCAGATGACCATGTGTGCAATAATGTCCCAGATATTTATATCTATAAAACATTCTACATGGCAGTCCCATTGTATGAGACCAACAGACAACAAAGGTTAAGTTAGAAAACGATAATTTTCGCCAACAACGTAAAAAAAAGGTCGCCTCGTTGTATTGTTTTCTTAAGCTTGTGTATTTTCAAGTGTGTATTATTAGTGGATTATTATAATATGAATGTGTTCGTGAAGGTCATCTAGTGTAGGCAAGTGATATAATGAGATAAAACATGTATTTTCGTGTTGTTTTCAAAACTCCATAAAAGCCTCTTGTAAAGTCCCCACCACTTTACTAGGGCATGACTTAGAATTGACCGTTACATACTTTGCTTGACTCTGACTTGTTTACAATACATTTATGTAGTACAACTCGAAAATATTTACAGTAGAACCTCTATAAGTCGAAAATCAAGGGAGACGCCAAAAAAATCGAGTTGTAGAGTTTTCGAGTTATAGAGGATTTCGACTTAGGCGGATTTCGATTCGACATAAAGAGGTTGAGATTCATTCTTATTTTTTTTATTTAAACACATATTTTTATTTATTATAATCAAGGTCATTTCAACACATCCTTAAAATAAAAAATATGGCATAAAAAATCTGTCAATACCTCACTCGACAACAAATGACTTGCTTCGCTAAAATTCAAATGAAACCAAAAATAATAAAACAAAACACCTGACACCAAGCATGCAAACACGTGTTAACGTGAGTCATAAGATCGTGGTAATTCTATTCATTGTATACTCCTAAATTGCTTTCTAAGAAACAATGGTGTACTTAAACTGTCGGCGAATTCTTAAAGGTCTCAAATAATCGAGTTGTAAAGGTTGTAAAATAAAACATTGCTATTTTTGAGATACAGAGGTAAAATTTATTTTTTCTGGTTATGGAGGGAAAATATGTATTAAAATGGCTTGGAGGGACTCGCTGATTATTTAGACTAATAGAGGGTTGAGATTTCGAGTAATGGAGGTTTTGGTGTTTGAAGGGAAGGGAGCAAAATATTTTTTCGAGATTTGGAGGTTTTCAACTTATCGAGGTTAGACTTAACGAGGTTCTACTGTATATACTTGACACTGGCAAATGTACAAAACTTGCAACGCCAAAATCCTGAAAGGATCCTGAAGAAAATCTGTGATTCTTTTCATCTTGTCTTTTTGCATTTGACAGCTGTCTCATACAAAATCATCAGAAAAACTAAAGATCATCAGATGAACAGACGAACTCGCAATTAGAATCAATCCGGGCCGTTAGAAATATAATGTGGTGTTACAAAAAGTTAAATAAGTTTTATCAGTGTCCCGATCGAGTGTATTTACACGGTTAATTCACTCCACCTGAGTTATAGCATTACGTTGTGTGGTAATTTAACTGCTTGTTAAGGCGCCGCATTACCGCTGATTGTATTTTGTGGGAACATGTAGATATATGGGTAAATATTATGTATTTCATTAGATATAACAGATATTGAGAAAAGGGTGTCTATTTTGCTGTACTATTTCTAAACAAAACTAAATTTGATAACCATCGTTTACTAAAGCTATTATCATCTTTTCTCGTATATAGCAATGAAAAGAGACGGAGATCGTTCTAGTCCTGTGAGGTTGGTGGTATTTTTATTATATTCTAATTCATATTCTTTATTTCATTACAATATTATATAATATATATTATCTCGCTTTATGTTAATGAGTATATGTAATAACTAGGTATCTATACCTACTTGCATGTTATATAAATGAGGTAGTGTGCTTAATTTAATTATAATATCACAATGTAATTGTTCGACCTACTCTCGCAAGGAATAAATTAATTATGAATTACTATGTACCTAATATTTTAATTTATTTCTGTATATTATTATTGTTATACATAGTTTAATTATTAGTGTATTATTATTATTGTATGTCTCTGCCTTATTAACCACGTATTCCATTTATATTACATCACACTCCTTCCTTTACCTCTTTTGTATGTCCTATCCATACTAAGGTTGAAGTGATCGCTTATAGCGATAAGGCCGCCAATTGTTTTACTCGTTTTAAGTGGTTTTTGTCATATAATGTATGTGTTTTTGGTGTGAACAATAAATAGTTATCTATCTATCTATTAGTTTTGATGTTCCCTACGTACCTACGACCAGAGGCCTTGCAGTTCTGTGCCAAGCTTGAGCTTTCATTAATGTAATAAATGGTTCTTAAAATTTTTAAAATAATGTAAAATACACGCAATAAACTCCGTTAATTTCAATAAGGTACTTTTTCATATATATTTTTCCGAATTTCTCCGATCAACATTCCTTTCAGACAGCTTCGCCTTAACCCCGACACAAGCACTGGCTTGCTTATTACGAATGTAGTAATTACATCTGGAATGTAAGTCATACGTGTGTTTATATTTAAACACACAGCTCGTTCTGTAACTGTGTCATTGACTGTCGAACAGTCACTTTTAGTTTCATTCTAGTATTCGAATGATAGACTGCCAGCTAAAAATCAACAAGTAACATTGACACATTATGTTACTTGTTGATTTTTAGCTGGTGACTTTGTTTTTGTTTTATTATACGAGAATCACTCAAAATATTTTTTTTTAACCGACAACAAAAAAGAGGAGGTTCTATGTTCCACTGTTTTTATGTCATCATCATCAGCCAGAAGACGTCCACTGTTGAACTTTAACCTCCACACTGAATGACATCCTGCCATCCGCACCCACTGGATGCGGATGTGTTGTGTTGTGTGTGTACACGACATTGTGAGAGTCGCACTCTCACAATGTCGTCGGTCCATCTAGTGGGAGTCCTACCTACGCTGCGTCTGCCGGTTCGTGTTCTCCTCTCAAGAACCTTCCTTCTCCATCGGTAATCAGTTCTTCGAGCAATGTTGCCTGCCCATTGCCACTTCAACTTTCAGATTTTAATAGCTATGTCGGTTTTTATGTATGTTCACCGATTTCTCCGGAAACTGTTGACCGATACAAAAAAAAAAAACTAATACAGTCGTGAATGGTGGTCATAGAAACTAAGAGCACAAAGTCAGTTTTTTAATAAATACGTACATGTGCATCTAATGACGTCACGCGTTTATGGCAAGGAATCTTATGAGAGATAGAGAATAAAGGCCCGGTGAGTTGACAACAACTAAAACACAGAAAAAAACACAGAAAAGAGAAGTAAATTGACGGATATGAGAAAGAAACTCTGTCGCCAGATATTGTGACAGATACATGATTGCACATTATTTATGTCAACGCGTCGAACTCCGTGTCACAGTTGCTAACACAGTTGCTATGGGTTTATATGGGTGCAAGTGGCTACAACAAATTTCTTACAAAAATGCCTTGACAGCCGTCCTAATTTAAAAATTTGATTTTTCTTTTCTGTGGAAAAAACAGAGTTAAACACACAGATTGAGGATGTAATCTCAGAGAGGACGTCTTAAACCATGAGTGACCATGAGATAACTTCTCACGAGATACCGCAAATTACGTGTGTGTGTGTACTGTATGTTTACTATTATGTAAAGTATCCGGTTTCTACTGTTGAATGAGGGTTTGATATGATAAAAAGATACTCTTTAAAACGATTTTCGTCTGTCCTTATATTAAATAAATAAATATAATTATTAATATAAAAAAACAACTTCATTAAAATGTCAGAACTGGACCAAATTGAAATGGAACCACAAAGGAAGCACCAGATTTCAAATAAAAAAAAAACATCAAAATCGGTTCACCCAGTCCAAAGTTCTGAGGTACAACACTTTTTTTTTAAATACAGTCGAATTGGTAACCTCCTCCTTTTTGGAAGTTGTTTAAAAAATCGGTAAGCTAGGTGAACGAAAACCATCGCCTATGGACACCTGCAACACAAGTACTCACTGCTGTACAAGTATCTCATAATGTTGAATACTGTAATCTAGTTTCACAAAACGATGATACGTACTGTTTCGTGTGACCCTGAAGTCAAGGATTCAGCTGTTACAAAGTATACAATATCTGTCCTCAAAATCCTCATGATGGTGGTCCTGTCCTTCGTCAACATCAGCCAGAAGACGTCCGTCTGAACATAGGCCTCCACTCTAGAACGCCACACTGATCGACAGCCTGCCATCTGCATCCACTGAACACTCGCGACTCTCACGATGTCATCGGTCTATCCAGAGGGAGCCCTACCTACGCTGCGTCTTCCGGTGCTCTCCTTGGCCAGGCAAATTTCAACAGCAACGGTTACATAGTCAAGAAAGGTTATAAACAGACAGATGGGAAGATACACAGTTATTATTATAAGAGCTAAGAATCAAGCAACTAACCATAGTGGACGGTAATATTTCGAGGCAGCAGCGGCAAGCCTCATAATTATATGAACACATGACTTCTGTGTTCCGCATGAATAACAAACCCACCTGAGTAGACTGTTAGTTAAACAGCAGTAAGGATTTTACAAACATTTGATTTAAATACAATTTGCTGTTTCTACCAACTTTTGATTAACTTGCAATGTTTGTCAGTTTGTTTAGGTCAAAGTTTTCAAACTGAATTAGAACCAGTTCCTTCTAACAGATTTTGCTGAAATTTTGCATACACCTTTGCATACAACCAACATTGTAATATTTTAAAAATAATGGCCAAAATTTAAGTTAATACATTTAAATAAAAATTAAAAACATTATTTAAATAAAAGCTGCAATAATAAAACTGTATTTTGGATTGAAACGCAATGTTTCCAGTGAAGTTACTATGCAAAAGAGATTTAACATCTAATACCTCATGGTGACGAGCGCAGTACATTGCCACGCAGAGTTTTCAGCGGATGAAGCTCTAAATTCTGGATGGTGCTGAATTGTTATGGACAAGCATGACTTACTTTCTTACCATCTTACCATCAGAAGTCTTGCTCGTTTCGTAAATCAGATGCATATTTAACAACACTGAGACACGAAGTATAAGTTTGAAATCTTTGAACACTGATGTGTCACTGTCATGTGATGGGTTGGCATATTTTTTTAAGCCAGCGGATGTAAGTCTTTTAGAGCATAAAAACTTTGTCTATACGTAATTTTGATAATTATGATTTTCTTCTTTGCAGTATAATTTTAGAGTAGTCGTAGTTTAGCCACCATTTCAACAGCCAACTTCGCTAGGCTTCTATATTTCCTGGAGCTGCAGAGTCTGATAATACGTCAGTAGCCTCAACCAATCGTAGGCTCGTGGGTGGTCAGACTTGGGGATCTGACCTCCCATCTAGCGAGCCCAGCTCGATAACTACGTGGTATACAGACACGTCGTACGCCAATATCATTACACTAAAATCAGCGTACTTGTAATGACACTAATGACGTCCAATCGCGACCGTGACGTGACAGACCGAATGCAGGGCAATTATTATGCTTTCTTAATGTGATTTAGAGCGAGGTCAACGCATCTTTTACAATATAAAATCATCACACAATAATTAAGCAATAAAAATAAAGGAAGGTGAATAATTAAGGTTTTTATGTGGCAACAGGACTACAAGTTGTTTTAGTTTTTTTTCCACCTCAGAGATAATTTTTGGCGTCACACGTCATGTGCAAATTGTCGGTGTCACTAGGTGTAGCTGTTCTTTATCTAACCTTTATGACAAGTGTGCGCATTAGAGATATCTATCTAATTTAGACTTTCTACTGGGACACGGGTGGTCCCTACTGTCCTTCAACGCACTAGTGCTGTGCTGTGATTATCGTATAAATCAGCACAGATACTACCGGTAATTGCTTCGATATATCGATACCAGAGATATATCGATAGATTACATCTTAGATCCCGGTGCAGTCTGTAAATTAAACGGTAGGTTAGATATAATTTCATGTGAAATGTGTGACGCTCTATAAATTATTGGTTATTAGAGTGTGTGGTGTAAATCATTCCGGTTTTGATGGATGTGATACTGATACCTATTATAAGGTTATAAAACTGTGTTTATGAAATAAAAGCTCGATATTTGTTAGTTTCACACGTTTAAGTGCCTACCTATAACTCATGTTAGAAATTCTAACACAAAACCTGCCACACCATTTTGAGTGACTAAAATTTTTAACGCTTTTTGAAAAATAAAAATATACCGTTGAAAGGGACTAAATTAACGCAATATCTTTGGAATAAGCACGGATCCATACCTAATATTGAACTTTTTTGCAGTTTTTTTATGTCGTTTTTTTTTTTTTGGCAAAGTAAATTTTATTTTAATTTTAAGTACTTATTTTGAGCTTTTAGAGTTGTTGCTAAGATTTATTATATATCTTTGGGTATACTCTGGGTATTTAGATATTTTAAATGAAATGTACGTATTGTAATCGCATTTGTATATTGTAATATACAAATGCAATACTTATCAATCATCGTGTTATAGGTATCTTTTTCTTATCAGCTCAACATTAAATTCATGTGACATTATACAAATCTAACACCCATAATCGAATCAGAATCCATTCATGTCCCCATTGCTTCCGACCACAGATTTATAACCACGGAATGCGCGTAAACACGTCTAATCTACTGCATATCGAGTAATCGATTATAATAATCGATATGTCCCCAGGGATGGTCCCTTTACATGCGTTTATTGGTGTTATTTTCTAAACTCGATTGGCAAGTCACAATGACATATTGACAAGTGGCGGAGCACCGTTATGAGGGAGAAGGCTGGTTTTGATGGAATATGTCATCGGGAAAGCTGCAGGGTGCAATTACATGGTTGCTGTCCACCGTAGTATGATTTATTCGATCTGATATAACGCTCTCGGCAACCGTTTAACGTAAACTTTAAGTTAAGCTAAGCACACCCGCTGTATGGTGTTGTTAACTAACATAAAATTGAAGCTATGGCTAGAGAAGAAAGTTTAGTAATGGAACTTTTTTATATTGGCACCACTTGTCTTTATCTTTAGAATGTCAGTGGTGAATCAAAAAAGAAACTGTACTTACGTATACAAGGTTATACCTACATGATAATGGTACTCATCATCATCATCATTTCAGCTATAGGACGTCCACTGCTGGACAAAGGCCTCCCCCATCGATTTCCAAAAGATGGACAGACGACCTAAAAGAGACCGCAGGAAAACGCTGGATGCAGGCTGCTTCCAACCGGCTCTTTTGGAAATCGATTAAGGAGGCCTATTATAATGGTACTATAAGTCTGTAAAATAATATTTAGGTTTGAAATACTAAAGAAAGTGAGAGAAAGCATGAGTCTCAGCAGTGGGACATGAAAGGCTGATATTAATAAGCCCATCAGATTTACTGGTTAATCTTGACGAGTAATTTTAGAGTTTTTTTTCCACCCGAGAGATTTATTTTGGCGTCGTCCGTCTTGTTTTGAAATTATCGGTATTAATTATTAAATTTAAATAATAAGCTGTTGCTTGCGGCTTTATAGGTACACCTACCTACGTTTTCAAATTAATGTTTAACCTACTTTTGACCCCCTTTATTCGACCCTTACGCTAAATCCTAGCAAATATCTATGCTCAATAAGGAATATGCCGTAGATCAAGTAGTTTTCATGATTTCGTGATGAGTCAGTCAGTCTGTCTGAGTCAGTATTAGTGGTTTTTTTCAAGGCTTTGTTTTCCCCGTTCTATACAATTTAATTTAATTAAGGTACCTCTTATTGATTGATAATTATCACTTGCGTGTCAAACTAATAAAATGATTCGATTTAAATAAGAGAAAGAAATTAGTGAGAACAAGAAACCAAATAAAATAAAATCTTAATTGCCTGTTACTTCTTAGACTGGATTTCGTAATGTTTTTTGTTCTGTCTAGACTTAGATAGAATTGCGTGCTATCTAAGTTTTTAAAACTAGGCGTCATAATGATAAAATTGAATTACCTTTTACCAAGATTTCACCTCTCATTTTGCTAGTTAAAATAATTGGGGTAGATTTATTTATCTTTTTTTTTTTGTTTATTTAAAGCACATAGTACGCTACATTTCGAGTTAGTAAGTTCTTAAAACCTATGTTAGAACCTTAGTTTTCGAGAGAAGATTTTGGCTACACACATCTTGTGGATTTGCCAGTGTCAAATATAGAAACGTTTTAAAGTTTTATTCACTACTAGTGCTTTTGCCCGCGACTCCGTACGCGTAGATTTGCATATAAACTCTCAACCCTTTTTTCTTCCCTTAATCTGGCCCTTTCGTTAAATAACATAGCCTATACTTACTTCAATCTGATCATAGCTAAGCATATTCGTGGAAACCGCATTTAAATCCGTCCAGTGGTTTAGGAGATGTGCGTGGACAAACAAACAAACAGACAAAAATTCTAAAAACTGTCTTAACGTGTTCAGCTTCTTATTTTAAGACGCCTGTGTGATATTTTTTTATATCTCACAATTACAGATTTTTTTTCTCTACTTTTTTGTAGAAGATCACTTAAAAATCTAGTCACTGTCAGAGTCAAGCAAAGTAAGTCACGATCAAGTCCAAGTCATGCCCTAGTAAAGTGGAGACTTTACTATAGTTTAGTCATCAAATTTCAAACCTCTAGAAAATATACTATAAACCTTAACTAGTTATAAAAAAGGTTGAATATTTCACTATTTGTAATAGTATCAGAAGAAATTAAAAGCGTGCTCCGCTACTTCGCTGATTTAAGGGTAGACACACGCACCGACCACTTTCTATCCTAGGATCGTGCGAAACGGTACTTTCTAAGTAAGTAATCGAAACTGGATTATTGGAAACATATTGAACAATAACAGAAACGGTAGTCAGACCACGATTCAGACTATCGGATTGTGGAGTACCTATTAGAACGCAAGCGCAGATTGAAACTCGAGGAAGTGGCTTTTCTCAAAGATAGAAAATAAGTACTTCTTACTAAGACAGCTTAACTAGCTTAATTTAATCCAAATACTGAACGATCTGAGGTATATGTATATGATCTGATCTGAGGTATACTTTGAAAGTATACCTCAGATCATATACATTCGGTTTTGTGGTGTTTTGGAGTGGAGACCTCAAATCATAGAAATAGCTTGGGGCCCGGTAACATGGTAGAGTTATGAGGTGACAATAAAAGCTGAGATCGGGCTGAGTCATGGTTTGGGAAAGGTGTAATATTCAGTAGTGGATTGGACAAAGGCTTATGATGATGATCCCATGTATCTGGAGAGCACCGAATCTATAGGAAGCAGTCTAGAGACTCAATAGAGTTTGAAATTCAAAGTTCTTGTGAATTTTTCTTAAGCTACGTAGTTTAGGAATTTAAGTTTCTATTTTGTTTTGTTAATTGCACTTAAATCAGATAACCCTTAAAAAAAAACAGAAAAGTCTTTTTTTATTTTCGATTTAATTTCACTATTTTAAAATGTTTGCCACTTCATTCTAAATAAAAATCTAAATTAAATCATCATCGATTATATCCACTTGACCAGTTCATTGTCGGAGCGTAGTGTAACATCAGATCTGTCACAGAGCTGTCAATTTGTCAAGTATTGACAGCGGTTGACAAACACTTGCGATGGGTTGAACAGATTGCGCCTGCGCGGACTTATTTATGAATCTTTTGATGCGCCTTATTATCTATTGGTTAGTGAGTTGTTATGACCATTGGATGTGACGATGATGTGTGCCGATGATGATAAGGTTACAATTATGGGTTTTTTTCTCTAGAGAAGTAAATAGAACGGAAATGAGAAGGAAACTCTGTCGCCAGGTTTGTGACAGATATTTGTTTGATCATTCTTATTTAAGTCAACGCGTCGACCTCCGCGTCACAGTTGCTAACATAGTTGCTGTGGGGTTTATATGGGTGCAAGTGGCTACAACAAATTTCTTACAAAAATGCCTACAACCGCTCTAATTTAATTTTTTTTACTTCGTATATATGTTTTTTTTTAATGATTGTCACTAAATGGGTATTAAAAAGGACCATTGCAAAAGTTAGAGA
Source organism: Agriopis leucophaearia (assembly GCA_949125355.1). Taxonomy (NCBI): domain Eukaryota; kingdom Metazoa; phylum Arthropoda; class Insecta; order Lepidoptera; family Geometridae; genus Agriopis; species Agriopis leucophaearia. Next base: position 4,061,295 of record OX421276.1, on the reverse strand, counting down.
AAATTCATGTTAATTGTTGACATTATATTTAAGGCAGAGATCAAATATAACTTAAAAAAAAAAGAGTTGAAAATTAGGCTTTTAAAATTAAATGCGATGAAAACATATGCACTCTGTTCCTATAATTTAAATTATTTATGTATATTTTTATATATTTGAAGTGTTGTTTCACACTAGGATTTACTATTTAAATTCTAACGCAATTAGAAGCAGCTAATAGAGTCTTTAAAGGTCGGCAATATCTGTGATGCCCTTAGTGTTATAGGTATCCATAGGCAACCACTCAATGCCTCCTCTGGCAAAAAAAGTTGAAAACTCAAAATGGGATAGAACACACACACATACGCACACACAGCTACTACATACCCTCACTCACCCCCACACATTCCTTCACACACACACGTCTCTGCGAACCCTGACTCTTTTGAGGACTTGTGTATCGCAGACACATAAATACCTAAACTAAGCCTTACACCTACACACCTATGGATGTTCGTGTGCCTGTAATATTGATAATGTTATTAGTAAAATTATTATTGTTTACTTTTTAAATTACTGTTATTTATTTTGGCCTTATTATTAATAACTATTGTTGAATATTGTATAGTATATATAGAATATATAATGCTGTTGATTGCAAGAAATAAATAAAATAAAAATTTATGAATCAATAATAATAAATATCTGGGACATTATTGCACACATAGTCATCTGACCCCAAATTAAGCAAAGCTTGTAATATGGCTGCCAGAGACTGATATATATATACATATATATTTTTAAATACATACTTAAATAGATATTAACACACAGATATAGAACAAACACAAACGTTCATAACACAAATGTTTGTCCTAGGTGGGAATCGAACCCACGCCCCCAAGCGCAGAAGGCAAGTACACCACCAACTGTGCTAACGGGGCAGTCCCAATAAAACATATAACCAAGCTATATTTTAGTCAGAACCATTTCAAATTCCTTCACACTCTTGTGCGAAAATGTGACGTGTTTCAACTATAGAGGTATCTATTTCGTTAATGGTCGCGTGCTTCACATACCTATACCTATGCCCGCAAGGGACATTTTCTGCGCACGACACTTAGTGAAACTGGCATAAATGCACCAAATAATCGTAGGCGAATAGCTCAATCTTACTTGTGCAACATGTCTTGCGTTACGTCAATATGTCTTGACGTGTCTCAATGCATACACACTTAGCACTTTGTCATATTAAAGTTTCCTAGTGTTAAAACTTTTATTTTGCGATTTCATTTACGAATCATCAATTAGTGGCATGTATTTGAGTAAAACTGTAGTAGACTAACAAATGGATCACATTAAAAACTGACTTCAAATATATATGAAAAACGTAATAAGTGCAATTATCCTATACAATTTGAGGGTTGTCCTCGATTTCCCTGGGATCCTATCATCAGATCCTGACTTGGTGACAATGGGACTAAATTGGAAGTATACCCTACCGAAGTTTTGCATGCCGAAAGGCCGAATAATGGCGAACCATTTGTTTTGATTCCACCTTTTTGCAACATAGAATTAATTATATGTTTTGTAAACCCATTATACGCAATAAATAATACAATACAACAAAAGTTTTTTTTTTTTTGGAATCGGTCATCACTGAACATACATTAAAAAAAGCTGTGTAACATAGAACCTCTGCCTTTTTTGAAGTCTGATAAAAATATAAAACAATAGGTAATTACCAATTTAAAAAAACTGACTTCAAATTTAGTAAATATGCAATTTCGTTTACATGGATGACATATTTTTTCCAGTTATTTTGATTTAAAAACGAAACAACAGCACCGTTTTTGATGACATTTCTATTGCACCAATCTGAAACTAAATCCTTTTCAAATAATAAAAAAGTATTTTTCAAATCGGTTTATTAATGACGGAAGTAACAAACATTAAAAATTAATAAGAATTCAGAACCCCTCCTTTTTTGAGGTCGGTAAAAATATGGCATAAATTTTGTGTATTGCCGGATCGCAAATCGCGTGTGGATTCTCCTATCAAAGCAAGCAAGCAAGCAGGCAAGCTATCGTGCTCCATTGTAAACCGAATTATCTGTTGTTATTTATTAAAAGGCTTGAGTTTGACAACTTCGCCTGAAGTTAAGCTATGAAGCGGTCTTCTATCGAGCATGCATTTGGATATTGAAGATTAATGACAAAGCTTTTAATTATTATTGTGATAAGGTGCTACAGGGTTTTATATCAATGTATCGTACGACCGCGGTACAGTAAATTGCCACAATTATAGAGGGAAGTGTGTCAAGTGCTGGGGAAGCCGGGGTAAGATGAGTTACGTTTGTAATCAAAAGTATTTCCAATTATGATAATTGATTTTAATTGAACCAAAACAGATAAACCAGGTACATTAATTAAATCATGAGAATATAATTATATCCATTCCAAGTTTTTTTAGGTCTGACAGCTGTTGTAAATTGGAAAAACTCAATGGAAACCTTAAATTCTGATAATTTAAGATAGATTTGTAAACGTAAGACTAGTTGGCAGCCAATTTTATTTATTTATTGCATACATTATAATAAAATGAAAATACTTTTATTACTGCAAAACACATCAGTAATTAAGATTAAATAGATTTTGTACAACAAAAAATAAAAATATAACAGCAAATAAAATTGGGCAAGTTAGTCACACAATTGAAACATACGTACGTACAGAAATATTACACATGTTAATGCAGATGTTATTGTTTTATTAAAATCAAACGTTCTGTGTCATCATAACCGAGTGTAGAAAGCCATTTAGTAACAATAGGTTTTGCCTGACGGACAGACATGTGTTTGACGGTTGTGTTGCAGTGCCTGATAACCATGTTGTAGATGTGGGCTTTAATAAATTCGCCAAACCGTTGGACAAACTTAGTAGCTACTGAATTAATTGGTAACCTGTAAACTCTTCGCTTTACCAGATCAATGTAGCCTTCGGAAGATAAGACAGTCTTGTGGACCGATAGAAACGTTTTTAAAATAAATAACTGCCGATACGTTAGATATAATGTTACTAAGTTTCTTAGTTGTCTTAAAACCTATGTTAGATTTAAACTAAACAATAGTTATCGATACATAAAAATAAAATATTTTTATAAACATATAAAACTTTACATAAACTGCACAAAGCGATATGCTACAGTGATAGATTAAAATAAAATTATTTCATTTTATTTATATTTCTAGACATTGTAGCTATAGGTAGTGTGTGTCGTGTGTAGCTTAGTCCTTAAATTTTAGGTTTTTGTCACTGTTTTTATCTATAAAAATCTAACGAACAATGTCTTGAATGCTTTAACGGAACTTCATACTTTATGGAAAATAATATTCATGTAATAAATGTTTTTTTATTTGGATATGTAATTTACTTTTTATGTACTTACGCGACGCTTTTAAATAATATTCAACATTTTTATGGCATAATATTACTAAAAGGAATATAAAGAAAATTTGTAATACATATCCTTATTTTTGATTACTTGAATAAAAAGACACGATAATGTTATACTTTTTATTGTATACCTAATAGGCTTGCGTTTGAACGCCACTACACCTGTTGTTAAACGATGATGCGGTCTACGATTGAGCAAACTTGCCTAGAAAAAACAGATTCACTTCGCGATTTGAAGTACTCAGATTGATCGTTTGCAGTTTTACTATGTATATAGCCCTGTTTAGCCTACTTTACCCTAGCTGATAGCGAATTCCGCCCTAAGCCGCCGCATGTGCGTACCCTACTATGATTACAAACGTACAAGCGCATTACCTGATTATATATTATTGTACGAGTTGTATAATACGAATACGCACCTTCACAATGTATAAACAGTTAATCAATTTGAAGAATCTTTTCATATCACGCCATATCTTTCGTACATAATGTTAACCGTTGCCGCGTGGAACCGTTGAGGAACCGTACATTTTCCCGGTATATAAATATATATACTATACCGAAAATGTAAGGGAAACTCTACCAAAAACGAATACTGATGATAGTGCTGGTTGTTACTGATACGATACGCATTATAAAAACATACATTAAAAAAACATTCATAGAATTGCACTTCAGTAGTGAAAACTTAAGTATAGTAATTCACCTATTCTACAAGAGATGGCGCTATTTTATAATACACGGTACAGCGTGACGAGTGCGCGAGGTCCATGATTTTTGTTCACCCAAAAAGTGCTCTACGCACCTAAAGAAGTTTTCACTTCAAAAATATTTTTTTATTCAACGCCACCTATAGGGAAGTTAAATACAACTGTTATTACTGGTAAACAAAACATTATTTCTTTTATTTTATTAAAGCTGGCAATGCAATATCCTGCTGACGAATATCCTCCTAGAGGCCAATGATTGACAAAACCGTCGCTTACCATCAGGCGAGTTGGTGGCCAAACATAGAACTATTCTATAAAAAAAGTGGACTATCTTATATTTATGAGCAATTAAGTAGTACAATTACGCTCCAGTACAATTTTCAAATTCAAATATGATTTGCGAAGATAGGACAGCGAGAGTTCTAGAGGTTACTAGTACGTCTGGCTAACCAAAGTAGAGACTCGATTTTTTTGCAAACTTTTTGGGTGGCAACTCATAAGTGTTCCAACGTTCAGAAATTTTCCCTAGATATCAGGCATTTATAGTAAAAAAAATAAGAAAAAGTTATATTATTGGAACAACTTTACCTGATTATAACATTACCGTTATTTTTTATGAAATAAGCATAGCTTTCGTTGAAACTATGCATGGAGCTTCATTTGATGGTATTTATATATGCAATAAGAATAAAATTGCTTGTTATATATACAACCAAATAAACATGAAATCAAAAAACATTCTATTATACATTCAACGTAAGAAATAAGCAAAACAATATTTATTTTAGGGGATTTTACCAAAAAACGGGGTAGCCAGACTCTATTAGGGGCGACCAACGAGTTGTCCATACTGGTATCGGTGTTGCGTCTAGTTGGTCGGATTGCTTACCAATTATGGCACATGACGGAAGGTGGTAATACGGTGTTTACGAATACGGATGTAAAGTGTGGTAGCTGATTTCTACATTTGAGACGCATTTAACTTTTACTCATTTGCATTAAGCAATTAGTTGTTCGCCGAACTGAGACCTCGATAGATAGATACCCTGATATCTTCGCAATCCCTCGACCAGATAATACGAGTAAGTATTAAAATTAATTGTTCAAATAGCATTTCCTTCAGTATTTGAAACTAACAAAATGAATGTCAATACATTAAAATTTACAGAACACATAACGAATTCGAAAAGATCATAACTTTTGAGCCGCTGGATCAAATATGATCAGCCGGTCTATTCTGCAAGCTAAGTGAACGCGCAAGTGAAGTGATAAGCTAAGTGAATGTGATTTTTTTTCTTGCCTATTTCTGCAGATAAATATCAAAACATCGAATTATAAGGGTAAGGGACTACAGTCAAGGGTGACCATTCGACATTTTGACATTTCTCTATAGTAATCGACAAGAAAAATACACGTTTACTTAGCTTATCACCTCACTTACGCGTTCACTTAGCTTGCAGACTAGACCGGCAGATATATCTACGCTATGAACTTTCAAATAACAAACTGCATTCAAATCAATCCAGCCGTTTTGGAGAAAATATAAACATAATCATAATAACTTTATTGGTAACTAATAATTACAGGTCATATTATGTTACTAGTATCTAAGTAATAATAAAACAAATTAACAAACTTATTATAATAAACTAGCATAGGTAGTATAATGGTAATAATGTACCTATCATATTAACCACATAAAGAAAAATAATAATAATAAAATAATATCAAATAATAATGTCAAAGTAATATAAAATAAAAAAGTAATAAATTAGCATAATATTTTTAATTAATTAACATTAGTTAATTAACATTTACATACAACACTCTAAATATACAGGGTTATATTATAAACGCTACATCATACTTGTTTGATCGATGGCTTTTAATAAATTGCCTTTTTACTTCTTCTAAATATAACGAGAATTTAATATGTGAGATAAATGTATATGCGTAATTAGTTTTTGTCTATTTTTTTTCGAGCTTTGGGTAAAACAAAATGATGTAAATTTCAAGGTTTGGCTGATGTGATGATTAGATGCTCTACAGTTATATGATTATTTACGGGATATTTACCGTGGTAAGGTTATGGAAGGAGCTCACGATATTTCGGCGCAGTTACATGCACCATGTTCATGGGAAGACTGAGGAATGCGAGTGGTTGGTCGAACAGTTCAAAGTTAGGTGCAAAAAAACGATCTACCCTCTTTCTTTGTCTTTTGCTATGGTTGTTACTGGAACTAAAACTCGAATCTAAGTCCCGACAACATGGTGCATGTAACTGTGCCGAAATATCGGGAGGTCCTTCCACAACCTTACCAAAATTCTATGCTCAACATTCAGTAAAAATCACTTATCGCACTTATTGTCATAGATTCTAATCTCTAACGTTTTATTCCGCTGTACCGACAAAAATAAGAAAGCCTCAATTCACAGGCGATGCGTAACGCGGCTGCTCCAAGCTCATTTCATGCTCAATTGTAACCTCTTGTGAAAGCAATCCGCTTCCGTTTTACTTTTTCTCGTGTAATTAATTACTTGTATGTCTTCGTATTTATTTTATTTTACTGTTCAGTTATTTTAATATATTGTTTTTAGCGCTATAAAGCTAGTAGAATTTAGTAGATGAAGTACTTTCGTGTAATTCTAACAATGTACGAATTACACCCCAACCCGTGATAAAATATATCTATCTATACGTATAATAAAAACACAGAGATATCAAAATATGTAATTGCGAGATATAAAAATATATACACATGCATACAGGGTGTCTTAAAATAAGCAGCTGAACACGTTATGACAGTTTTTAGAATTTTTGTCTGTTTGTTTTTTGTCCACGCACATGTCCTAAACCACTGGACGGATTTAAATGCAGTTTTCACGAATATGCTTAGATATGCCTAGATTGAATTATAAACTGTGTAATTTTGCGAAAGGGCCAGATTAAGGGAGGAAAAAAGGGTTGAAAGTTTATATGAAAATCTACGCGTATGAAGTCGCTGGCATCAGCACTAGTATTAAATAAAATAAAAATGTATGCCATAGATGGCAATCAAGCAGACGGGCCGCCTGATGGTAAGCACTGTCGCCTATGGATACTTGTAACCTTTTTAGTCTAGCTGCGCTCCAAGGTTTCACTAGCGTGGAACCTCAGATAAGACTAACAAACGAACTAACAGGCTCTGCTTAGTTTGGGGTGCTGACCATGTGTGCAATATTGTCCCAGATATTTACTAACTCATCTGGCCTAAATCAGGCTTACCCTTTAGTTGAACTCACCCAGTTGCCAGCAGACGATCTTGTAGCCCTTTTTTGCGTGTGGATTATATAAGTTGTTCATTGTTGTCGCTGAAAGTTTTTTAGTGTGCGTAAAAAATCTGTAAGTGAGCCGTAGGTACGTAGAGTTTTTGGATTAAGTGGTTTAGCGGTAGGTATAGTAATTTGTTAAATAAAAAATGGAGACAGGAGTTTTGGCGTCAACCTAAAAAAACATGACTCATTGTCTGATTTTCCTAAACTTGTGAATTTTCGGGTTAAAGAATTTTATTTCTCAACAAGAAATTTTACAATTTCGCTTATGTGAGAAATTAATTAATTTGAATTTTCGAGTGTCAATGCGTAATAATATTGATTATTGTTGATTAAGTGTTCGTAGTTGTACTCGAGAGATAAAACGCGTTGAAACTTCTATTTTTTAGTTGGTTTTCAAAGCTGCATAGAAGCCACTTGCAAAGTATCCACCACTTTACTAGGGCATGATTTTGACTTGACCATTACTTTGGGCGAATGCACTGAGGTATTTACAGACAAAAATAATTGAGATTTTCAGATCCTTTTGGCTAGATGTCCTATATAGATTATAAGTCATCAGGAAATGTTTTTGAAGTTTGGTTGCTAGGCAAGGTTTTAATGAAATGTAGAGATGACCCTAATAAATGCATATGTTTAAAAAAAGTATTATAAAAACCTTGGCGGCCATTGAAGATAAATGGGCTGATGTATGCTGGCCTCGGCTACGCCTTGGCCCACATTTTCACAATCGTCCATGAATGCTTCTGTTACCGTACGCTGCATTACCTAATTATATAATTGCTATGTAACCTTTAAAAACAGAATAAAAAGTACTATTACACAGAAAGTACTATTCTTTTTGCGTGAAAATCTTACATAAACCGGGTACTAGGTATTGGATAACAGATTTGTCGTTATAATAAAAGTTTTCCACATGGCTGCATCAGCCTACTTAGGATTGTGCGGATTACATTTTTTTGACTAGATTTTTTGATGAAAAAGTCTTAGATCAACTTAGATGTTGCCTCAAACATTTCTTCATCTCAGCTCGACCTCAAATTCTTGTTTTGGTGGTTTAAAGGTATGAACAATAGTATATAATACTGTTTTAAACTATCACGGTTGTTCACTACAGTTATATGACTATCCACAACCTTACCACGGTAAATATCCCGTAAATAATCATATAACTGTAATATTATTTCATGTTGTCCAAAGGGCCAAAATACGGGGAAAACTTTGAGGTTAAAATTAAGAATACCCGGACATTTTATTATAATGTTTTTTGTTTGTTTGTTTTCTGTCTCTTGACTAAAATGGTAGGTATAATTATCTTGTCACAGAAATAGAATTGCGATTCAATACAGCAATTATGATGAGCATTTTGGTAACGATGTCTACTGGCAGCATAAAATGTAGCCCATAAATATAGCTAATTAATGTAAAAACAATGAAAATCTGCTCAAAAATAACCAACTTATAAGCATTTTTATATCATGCTAGACAGAGAGCGCAATACAGCAAATTATGACGTCACTTCTCTGTACGCCATATCTACACTAATATTATAAAGAGGAAAGATTTGTACCTATTTTTGTATGTTTGTATGTTTGTAATGAATAGGCTCCGAAACTACTGAACCGATAACTTCGTCACATAAATAAAACGGGTAGGTACATCCACAGAAAAGAGTTTACTACTCTTTTCTGTGGATAGAACGGAAATGAGAAGGAAACTCTGTCGCCAGGTAATGTGTCAGATACTTGATTGAAATTCTTATTTATGTCAACGCGTCGAACTCCGCGTCACAGTTGCTAACACAGTTGCAATGGGTTTATATGGGTGCAAGTGGCTACAACAAATTTCTTAGAAAAACGCCTTGACAGCCGTTCTATTTAAACAACTTAAAACTTTTTTTTTATTTTCTGTGGGTACATCCATACATTTGCGACGATTCAGCTCTTTAATTATAAACTAAATAAGAATACATTAAGAAATATAAAATCTATTCAGTTTCTCGACTTCTTCACAGTTTCTTTTTAACCACCTTTTGCAAATAAAATCTCATTACTCAAGGCACATCTGCGTTCGAGACCTCGTAGAAGACGTTGCCACAAAGTCTTCAAAGAAACCTATAAAACACGCACACTAAGAAATTAACGCCGTACGATATTAAACCCTAGGATAAGAGGTGAAAGGGCTAGGATTGGATGAGTCCAGAAAGTGTGATAGTTCGAGACGGAATTAAAAAAATGTAATCGAAATGAATGCACGTCGTGTAGAGTTTAACTGAGTGTGGCAGTAGTAGAATTTAGGAAACCCAGGAATAAGGTTGTCGAAAAAAAAAAATGAGTATCTATGTAGTAAACGCATTATCATCTGAGTCATCGGGTCACAAATCCTTATCTATCTATTCGCTCGCACTTACAGGTCATAATCTGTCTATCTCGTTGCACTTACAGGCCTAATGGTTTGACGTTTATTGCTCGACGACACAGATGATAATGCGTTACTTAGATAAAAAAAAAACAATTGTTGAAATTATAAAATAACGTAAGTTACATAAAAATATTATAAAATGGGCTAACTTTGCATTTCCTCAATTAATTTCTTGTATAAAATCGGTTAACTTTGTATTTCCTCACTTAATTTATTGTATAAAATCGGTTAACTTTGCGTTCCCTCAATTGATTTCTTGTATAAAATCGGTTCACTTTACATTACCTTACTTAATTTCTTGTATAAAATTGGTTAACTTTGCATTTCCTCACTTAATTTATTGTATAAAATCGGTTAACTTTGCGTTCCCTCAATTGATTTCTTGTATAAAATCGGTTCACTTTACATTACCTTACTTAATTTCTTGTATAAAATCGGTAAATTTTGCATTTCTTCACTTAATTTCTTGTATTAAATTAGTTGAGTTAACGCAGATAACTTGACACAATGTTATTTTTTTAAGGACAAATATTATGTAGGGAAATCACCAAAAGGTAGTAAGTAGTAACTACCGTGGCGAAATTCATACATATAATTTTTGTAATTTTGCCGAGATTTGATTAAGCAATCATTTGTGTAAGAAGACTGAAGTGAAATCTCGTATTACAGCTAAATGATAAAGTTAAACTACTGGTATCCAGAGTATACAAGATGAAGCGGGAAAGGAAAGCACGTATTGGTCGCGGTGCTACGGAAAAAAACTTATTTCATTCATAAAATGAGTCGCATTGAGAACTCCGCTTCGTTTTTTGAATCGAGCGGTTGATCGACGTGAAATGATGTCAAAACTTGTCTTACTTTTTTTACATTTAACACACTGTTTACACTCGACTGGTTCCGTCACGGGAGGGATTAATGGTTTCCCAAGACTATTTTTAGTATTTTTGTAAGTTACGGTTTTCTTTTTTGGGACTAGAAAAGGAGCATACGTGAATTTGTTTAGAATTGGTTGATTATCCAGTAAAAATTTAATACAGTGCCTTGATGTTTAGCAGCTCTAGGTGTTCGGTATGGGTTCGATACATAACAAAATTAAGGTAAGGAAGTTCGTATAGAGGCTGAGTAGTCCCTAGTGTCGGTTTTTAGGCCGCTCGAAGGCCCTATAACAGATAAGTTACATAAATCATTTTTTACAGGGTTACACGGAAAGGATGTACTAAGCCAAAAGGGGTCTATGGTACCCATCGTTATGAAAAACTCTTATTATGGGAGCAACTCTGATGTCACGAATAATATCTGCTGTTCCATACATTTTGTTAAGTTTAATATCTACTGTTAAGTGTTCCATGCTGTTAAGTTGAATGACCGTTTTCTATGAAACAGCCAGATATTTTTTAGCTATTTCAGGATTGGTCCCATAATGTTAATAACTTTATTTATAACTAGCCGTCCGCCCCGGCTTCGCACGAGTGTAAGCTCGGCCTTCGGCCTCGCTACAAAATATAATATAGCCTATGTCACCCGGGGATAGTGTAGCTTCCCAACAGTGAAAGAATTTTTCAAATCGGTTCAGTAGTTTCGGAGCCTATTCATTACAAACATACAAAAATAGGTACAAATCTTTCCTCTTTATAATATTAGTGTAGATAATAATTACATGTCAACAGTTAAAAATAATCATAAGAAATATTAATATTAAAAAAAAACAATAATATAAAAATGTCATTCTAATAATTTTATTATAATAGGCATTAGTTATTTACTCCAGTTTTGGAATGAATTCCTCTACGCTCCGCTACAGTTCCGCTACGGTGCCATATCGGTCAGAAATAATTTAAGTTTATTTTTGAATAAATAAAGCTACTTGGCATCCCTTATGGATTTCGGAAAGGCGTTAAATAATTTTATGCCAAATATTTGGGCACATTTATGAGACTTGGTTAGCCTTTGTACGGGCATAATCAAGGTATCCTTATTCCTAGTTAATTTTAGTAGTAAGAGTTGTGTCATAATAATAAGTACTATGGACCCCTTTTCGCCGACTTTTTGTTTAGTTGTAAGGCAACCGCGATCTGACTACAACGCCGCGCGATGCCAATGCTACGATGCCATAGCGGACAAGCGACGTTGAACACTATGCAAGCGACATAACGTCTAAATTGAAGTAAATGTGGTGATGTGAACTATATAATTGATGCCTAGATATGTGTACAACGACGCTTGGACGTTTTTTGACAGTTTTCACTAAGAAATTGTGACTCTATAGGTAATGTATCTCTATGCTCTTAGTGCGTACTCTAAGTCTACTTTATGAGATATCTTAAGCCATTTAGCTCACAGCACACAGTCCCAATCACATTCCGTCCGCCTCTCCGCGCCATACAAACAAATGTCCAGGCGTAATTGTTAATTTCAAGCAAATGCCCGCAATAGCTATCTCGCAGTAACTAACGATGCCATTGGTAGATGCCTATCGGGTTTCTACGCGTGCAGGGGCCGGTTTTAAGTGAGGTTAAACGGTAGTTAGTAGTCGGTTACTTATTTTGTCATGCTGAAGAGATTTTTCGTAATCGCTGGTTAAAAAATGATTGTGAATTAAGTTGCTAATCGTCTATTGCTGGTGCAAAACATAGGTTATTTCATTCAGGGCTGAACCAGCATCCATAAAATATATTTGTTGCTGTCTGTTCGGTTTAATTACCTACATCTAGAGATTTATTCAAGTAATTATTCAGTATTTTTGTTCTTAATCAATAATTTTGGATGCAGTTTAATAATGTTTGTAGGCAATTCAAAACTACGAGTTTTAAATAACATATTTCCATTGTATATAGTGAAAAATTGTAGGTTATAGAATCGCTCAAAAAAAATTTTTTATATACACTGTCTTATACGTGGGAAGAGAAACATAATAATTTTATGAAATTGAACAATTTATTAGAATTAAATTTAACAGTAACAGTGTTCTAATATCTAGTTTTCAACCGACTTTAAATAAAGCGGAGGTGATCTTAGCCGATCGTGAACCGATGTTAATGGTTTTTTTTAATAGGTCGAGGTTGTTAAATTATTTTTATTGTTTTGTAAAAAATACTTTGTCTTGTTTTGGATTTTTAATTTTTGTCAAAACTTTTCTTGTAATCAGCGTTGAACAACCAAACGAGAGTTTTGGACTGGTGCAAGTGGCCCCTCCAAAGTAATGCCTGCGCATAATACATGCGCACACGGCGCGTCGCCGATCGATGGATCGCATCGATCCGCACAAAGGATCGAGTCGTGATCTCGATTACAGCGGTATTCGAATGTTTAGTTATTTAGTAGTTTTATATGTAAAGTGGCTTTGTTCTAGTTTATTTCTGTTTAGGAGAAATGGTGAAATATTTAGAAGATGAATTGACTTGTAGACTTATAATAATTATGAAGAAAAGGATTTTGCCACTTTTCTGACGAAAAATATATTATAGATAGGTGCAAATCGTGCAATTGATAATAAACTTTTTTATGTATGACGAGACGATCAAGTTGCTCGCTTAATAGTAAGCGTCACTCTTGTCCTTAACAGTTCAGTGCCACCTGAAATTTTGAACTTCGACAGCACAAAACCCTACCCAACAACGAAACCCTAGTTCAGACTAAGCGTCTTAGTCTTGAGCGTCAGGGCAAAGTTGCTAGACTTTTTTTATCGGATACATTTTGGAGTGCTTCGGATCTGCATGATCTAATTCCCTGCTGCCCATTTTTCTACCGGACTGCCAGAGCGGGCATGAAAAATCGACACCACTTTATGGTTGATATTCCTAAAACCCGTACGAAACGTTGACTTATTGTGTGAACTGCTTTTTTGTGAAATGCGCTGCCTGAATGGGTGTTCCCCGATAGTTACTACCTGGGTATCTTCAAAACACTAGTGAATCGGGGTTTTTTAAACAAGCGAGCTCCATCGATCGTAGACCTCGCCATCGCATAACATCAGGTGAGCCAACGCGGTGGTCTAACGCAAGCCTATTATTAAATAAAATAATAATAAAATAAAGGAAACCTACGCGGTAATACACTGCTCTCTACACCTTAAGATATAAGATGTTAAATCTCTCTATTACCAGTAATTTCACTGAAAATATTGCATTATTACAAAAAAACTAACATTTGTACGCCGTACCTGGCAAGGACATGAGATACGTTTCCATTCTTAATGACCCTGTAAGCTACTTTATATGTATGTGTACCTACCTTGTTCTGACAAATAAATAATTTGATTTGATTTGATTTATTTTACTATACACACCTCCTAAATTACACACACACACACACACAAAATAGAAAGGCCTTAAACTATTACTACAACAATCGTAACCTTATAACTAACAGACAATTTTTGAATGGAGGAAAATAATATTAAATTTCTCTGTCCGGTAATCGCTTCCCACCCATCAACCTTACAATCTTTCGTGACTGCTTAGATGTGTCTTCCCATCTGACCGAGTCCCACTCATCTCTTCTTTAGCAAATTGATTTCTTACTAAATTGAAAAAGAAAAAAATGCAAAGCCAATAAAGGAACTAATACTCAGCAATAAATACGACAATCGTCTGTTTCCGTCAGAGCATTTCCCACAGCAAACGCCGTGCGTTCAAATTACGCTCTGACACACGCGTGCGTCTCCCGTAGAGAGACGAATTTCTAGAATATACAAAGACCATGCATTCTAAGTTTGAATAGACTAAGTGGTCAGTAAAGAATTGGCACCCAAAGGCACACAGGACTTCAATTCCCCTTTTTAACAAGATCCTATTAGCTTCATTTATAACTATGTAAGAACATTGAAAATCAATTTTAAACTTATTTTAATAATATTGTCGTATTAATTTGAACTTGTGTGTGTACCTAATATGACAATTCAATAATTTTGTACCATTAAACTGATCTGATGATTGAGCCAGGAGGTGGATAGTAGAACTAACTTTTTAATGGATATTAGCCCCTTTACTTTTGGCACCTTTGGTTTGTTATATCCAGACGTAATTGAACTAAACAATTTTAACGGATTTTATCACGTGTATTTACATTATTATAATTTCTGACGTTTCAAACACTTTGTTGTGTCCATGGTTACAGGTAGACACCCACTCACGAACTCTCTCAACGAAGAAACTGTGCCTGTAACACACGCAACTAATTATTCAGCAGAACAATAAATTTTTAAATAGTACGCAAGCCCCAAAATAAGTTTTAAACACCTGGTCAAAGGTCAAGAAGCCAAATGAACCGGTAAATCTTATTGCTTTCACATTCGATATCTATGAAAACACCATCAGTGGGCGGCAGCTACCTAATTTATAACAGAGTTCACTCATTCCCCTCTATCCATTTGTAAATCACCGTCCATCGACAATAGATCCCCGCGCCAGCGCACGACGGAGCACGATTCAGATTAATCTATCGAAAATCGTTTTACAACATATTATTTATAGAGCGCATGCGCGAGCAATGATCATCAGTCCGAGCTAGCCAGTGGTGTGCATTCCACACGCGTTTGTCTATCGATGCGAATAAATATCGACGAGACGTTATCGATTTCGATTATCGACTCATTTGTGATGTGTGAGGCTTTTTTTGGTGAGTCATGTGACGTATGAAATTTTTGATTAGATTGTCTGTTAAATCTGTCAATCATATTTTTTGCTATTAGTAAAATATGTGTGTAGCGCATGCATGTTGTACAGTAAATAAATAAATTCAAAACAATGGTAATTTTACCGTTTTCTATTAACTATAAAAGTGAAATACGCTAAATAAACTGACTAAATCTAAAACTAGCGTCCACCATAGATATACATGGAATAATTATTTGTAACATCAGATATATTTGTGAGTTTTTCGTTAATTTAGAAGATTTAACTTGCACTGAACAAAATCACTGCTTTATATCCATTAAAACTTTAATCTCGACTGCGAGCAATGATCGGGCACTTTGACTTCATAACTCGTAAAAGTAGGGGGTGTCGTCGTAAAAAATAAAATCCACAGCATTCTAACTCCAGTCAACAATTAACCTCGGCTGTAATGAAAGTTTTGAATGGTGTTGCCAGAATTAGATCGTTTTAGTTCTCAATATTTTTTTCATTATTGGAGGATTACTTGTAGAGGTCACATTAGATACATTGTTTAAAGAACAGTTCATTTATGGATGTATTTTTCCCCCAAAATATAAAAGGACAAATAACATTAGCACTTAAACCTTAAAATGTTGTGAAGATAATAAAACTTCCCACTTCTTTAGACAATACAATAGATTTAGAGAATAAAATAATGCTTTCAGGATGCTGATGCGGCTCCTAGAGCTCTGCAGCGCGTCCACCATGTTTGCGGAAGCTCGCACTGATGGGTTTGCAGCTATCATGCGCAAAAAGGTCACCTCGCTTATAATATATGTAGAACACGTGCGAGTGACAACAGCATTCTAAAAGCAGTCACCGATAGATTCAATTGTCCCCTGCACCATCACATCAGGGTGCTCTCGAAATAAATCAACAATATGTAATATTCTGTTTTGTTTATTTATTTCGATATTGAAATTGAACTTTGAAACTTTTATAATTGTTGACAAATTTATTTTTAATTTGTATTTGTTATTTGTACTAATTTAAATTATGGAACTTGTATCTGAAAATGAAATTATTTTGATTTGATTTGGAGCTGAATTTAATAACCCTGAGAAGGTACTTAATCGTTTTATAACTCCCTAAAATTGGGGAATCGTAAATAAAATAGCAACACTGGCCCCGAACTAGCTTCTACGTAGGACGTGGAATCGCGCAGCCTATTTCAAAGACATTGAATATTTAAGAGAGCTAATTGAAATGAGCGCGACACTTTGGAGTGTCGCCAGGATAATTACCTAGCTCCCGAGATGAGATTTAACGTTCTACGGTTTAACATTTCCAGTTCTTGATATTTGAACGTAATAGGTGAAGTTTTAAAGGAAGTTTTATTTTTAGGAGAACTAGTAAGTTAAATACGAGTAGGTAACGCTTTACAACCAAATACTTAGTGCTCATATTATATGAAACGTTGAGGTTTGAATTATTTTAGTCAAATATTTATTTATTAAATTAAAATCAATAAATAAAATAAATAAATATGACACTTAGTTTGGAAACATAATCATTTTAGGGACTCATTATCTTGAATTTGCGATAATGACATTTTTAAAATAGTTTTTACCCTTATAGAAATAGAAAATATTAATGTATCAGTTTATATTTCACATACCTAATATTATAGCACTAAACCATAATTTCCAATGGTGCCGTTCATGGTGAAGTTTGCTGTTCGAGTATGTGTGGATAAGACCCGTGCCCATAATGAAATATGTAGTTATTTCGTATTATCGATAAAGCCATCATCATTTTTTCACGTCACTATGCCGTCGTGTGATGTCGGAGGTTGGTCCGTGTGCGAATCTCCTCTTCCGGTGTCGGACACTGGTATGTTAATGGCTGCTTGTTTGTACTGTACACGAAATCCGTAACTCTCTATTCTTTGTTTCCGCAAATTGATCAATTGGTACGGCCGATTCATGTTCGAATCGTATGTTCAAATTGCTAGCAATCGAGTTGGATTCAAAATTACTTGAGATAATTGATATTTATGTACATTATTATATATTTTTAATCTGTGATCGATACATAATCTGTGCATGCAATGACAATTAAAATATGAATAGTTTTTTGAACTTTTGACACATCTAGTTAAGTATCTAGTAAAATATCCGTCCATGGGCTTGTAATGGCTTTGACAACTTATGAGTAAATTTTAACTATTTCTGAATGGATGTCGTAAAAATGTTATTAATAAATTGAAACCTTCATAGCACGAATGCATTTCTCAATCTTGTTTCTATACAATGCAACACATTCGAGAGATCAGTACAAATCGATATGAATGCAATAATGCTAATGCGTAACCGTAAAATGACGGCGATTGCAATTAGCGATAGCGATGCAATGGGACGCGGAAAGGACAGTGTGGAGAGGTTGAAGCGTCTATTCTAAAAGCATTCGATTATAAATTTTCAAAAATGGTCAAAAAATAAAAATTCTCTTGATGTTTCGGAGCAGTTACATGCAGACAAAACGGTCTACCCTCTTTCTTAGTCTCGTCGTTTTGTCTGCACATAACTTTGAACTGTTCGACCAACCACCAATATTCTTCTGTTTTCCCGTGAACATGGTGCATGTAACTGCGCCGAAATATCGGGTGTTTTATTCACAATCTTACCACGGTAAATATCTTGTCAAAATCATCGAGATACAAGAAATATAGAGTAACAATCGTGCCAAAAAGAAAACTGAACCAAAACTTGGCGCACGCTACGCATTGCGCAGACTTTTTAGTTAGGCCGAGCGCGATCAGAGTCCAACGCCGCGTGATGCCAGTGCTACGAAGCCCTAGCGGACAAGCGACGTTGAACACTATGCAAGCGACATAACGTCCAAATTGAAGTAAATGTGGCATTGTGAACTATATAATTTTATTGATGTCTAAGTATGTCGCTCATTAATGACGTAATTTTTTTGGTTATTTTCACTTAGAGATTCTGACTCTATAAGTATTGTATCTCTATGGCCAAAACACATATAATTATATCTATATATTTTCGAAGTTTTTCAAAATTTATTATTATAGAGCTACTTTGTTTCAGAATAGCCCCTTCCAAACACACGTGTGTGACAAGATCTTATTGTTGCGAGTCGCGACCGATCGCAGCGATGATTGCGACCACTCGAAGCGAACACGTTAGCGGAACTCTGCTATCTGATACCTCTGTCGCACTTGGAAACCAACTTGGACATGTAAAGAAGAACAGAAGTAGAATAATTATCAATATAAAAACGGACTGCATCAGAACTGGACCAAATTGAAATGGGACCAAATAGGAAACACCAGTGTTGGTTTGGCAGTAGTAGGACTCTTTTGCAGAGTCCGCCTGGGGAAGTACCACACCTTTGCCAGTTATTCAACCGCCAAGCAGTAGTGTGCAAACACTACTGTGTTCCGGATTGAAGGGCAATGTTTCCAGCGATATTACAGGGCACACAGACATTTGACATCTTATAATTATCTCGGGGTGACGAGCGCAGTGCATTACCATCGAGGGTTTTGAATTGTTCAAGTTCAAAATTCTGAGTGGCGTTGTGCTGTTATGGGCAAGCGGCAACCATCAGGTGAGCGGCTTCGCTCGTCTCGTCACTCTGTACCATAAAAAAACAGCTTTCAAATAAAAAAAGAATCACCAAAATCGGTTCACCCAGTCAAAAGTAACAAACATTAATAAAAACGGTCGAATTGATAACCTGCTCCTTTTTAGAAGTCGGTTAAAAAGGACTGATTTACTCATAATGCTATGATGACTATGTGTTGTGTTTGGCGGCTTGTCACAGGCACCATGCGACACCGCACAGATCACAAAAAAATCTCACTTCAGTGGCACAGACTATAGATACAACCACAGAAAATAAAAAATAAACTTTTCTTTTCTGTGGGTACAACATGCGTGAGATACCTGAAATCACGTTCAAGCCATACCACAGTTACACTTTTGACTTGCTTTCAATATAGCTGTTTGTGATTGTGTATAACCAAATATTATAGTTCAAAAACACACTATAGCAATAATTTGTTTAGGTCTGTGATTATAACTAATTTAATATTTTTTTATGTCAGCATCATTATTAATTTCCTGGTCATTGCGTCTTGCTTCATTATAAGGGAACAATAATATAACATGACAGCTTCTAAAGCTATGACAACTTTAAAAACTAACTAGTTGTTCGCCATGAACTGAATATTAGCAACCCCTATATCATTGCAACCCCTTTACAAATTTTGCTCATTTTTAATTATAAAAAATATATTGAAATGAACTACTTGCGTTCAAAATTTAATGACTTTAATGATTAGATCAAAAGTAGTACCACAAGTTATCGTCGAACAAATAAACAAACATGTAAACATAGATAGAAATACCAACTTGTCCCATTAGAATCTGAGACTTCTGTTCACTCGATCAACTGACTGTACTGAGTACTGACGCACCAACACAAAATGTGTCTTGGCCTCCGATACCAAAATGCAATCCTTCTCTATCTTGTGGAAGTTCATGCCAAGCATGAACGTCCAGTATCCGCAGATCTTTTTTCCATTTCATCTTTCCATCAAAGAATACGGTTTTATGGCGCAATCCTCTCCCATCCTCTCCAGAAGTCCATGGCAGAAGTATATGGCCCTTTATATCACAAATGATGTTGGGCTCTACCACCAGATCTTCAATCTCTTGATTGTTTGGATTCTCTAACTACTGTCTTCCCGTTTAACCAGTCCTAGAATTTGACGACATCTTATTTTTAAATTGTTATTACATAATTTAGGCAGCAATTATTTTGTGTGTTTTTGTGTTGTTTTATGTGTGTTGTGTGGTTTTAAGTAGTATGTGTGTGTGACATCCTTGGTTAGGTAATCAATCGGCAAATCGTATTGCTATATTAGAAATAGGTACTTATCAAGCTACTACAAAATCGGAAGAGTATATTTCGGAAAATGTAACAGTATAGTACGTTAGTATGAGAAGTAATAAAAAGTAGTGTCCCGGGCATCGCGTCGTCGACAAGAAAGTCAATCAAAGTGCTTTAGTCATAGGCAAAAGCCAATTGAAACTTCAACAGTCCGTAATTGCAGTCTGATTGCACCATGTACATCGAGGGTTACAATAATTTAATTGCATTGCGTTCAATTAATAATGCAATTCCATTGTTTACAACCGCTTGTAACCGCCGGCTTGTTTGTAGGTGGCGCACTGTTAGAAACTTGGTAACATGCTGATATACTGGGTTAGTAAATTTATAGTTGTAAGTGGAATAGGCATAATGACAGTAGCAAGGATTTTTTCCGAAAGGCAATAAAAAAAGGTCATAAATATGCTATAGATGGCGTTGATGAGAGATGGATCGGAATATTTTGCAAAACCACAACCCAAGAAAGATCTTTAAAAAAAGTTGCTTATTCTCATAGAAAGACAATATTTATCTCTTTTTATACTTAACCAATAAATAATATACTTACTACAAAATAAAATATTTAATTAGAAAGTTCTACAAAAAACTTGCTTATTCTCATATAGAAAGACAATATTTATCTCTTTTTATACTTAACCAAAAAAATATTATACTATACCTACTTACTTCGAAATTAAATAATAAGAAAGATCTATAAAAAACCCTATAGTCTCATAAAAAGACAATATTTATCTCTTTTTATAACTTAAAATATATATACTTACTACGAAATTAAATAATAGGAAAAATCTACAAAAAACCCTGCTTTTTCTCATAAAAAGACAATATTTATCTCTTTTTATACTATACTTTTACGACGAAATTAAATAATAAGAAAAATATTTTAAAAAACTTGCTTATTCTCATAGAAAGACAATATTTATCTCTTTTTATACATTACCAAAAATACTATACTTACTTCGAAATTAAATAATAATAAAGATCTATAAAAAACCCTATAGTCTCATAAAAATACAATATTTATCTCTTTTTATACTTAACCAAAAATACTATAGGTACTTACTACGAAATAAAAAAATAAGAAAGATCTTAAAAATAGTTGCTTATTCACATAGAAAGACAATATATTTATATCTTTTTTGAAACCAAAAACTACTATACTTCTTACGAAATAAAATAACCCAAAAATAAGCATGGCAGACAGTGTCAGACAGACAGATTTTCTCTGTCTATGAGAATTAGCAACTTTTTTTTTTACCTTTCTTTGTCTATGGTTATGCAAATTCTTCAAATCCATGCCTCGTCAACGATATCTATCGCATTTTTATGATTTTTTTAATTGTCTTTCGGAAAACCACTCTTTCTAAATGGTATTTATTGTCAATTGACTTCCAAAACGTAGATACTCAATTTAACTGTATTTTTCTGTTGTGCGTATATGTTTCGCGATATCTTTGCCAATTGTGAACTGATTTTGGGAAATATTTGTACGAAAATCATCATGAAGCGAAAAAAACATTTTCATCCACATTTCACATGTACCGAAGCAACTAATAAATGCAGTTTTTATTATTTAAAATTTTAGATGTATACTAAAACTGTTATTGTGCAAAGTTTCATGCATTTATAATAATAACTATAGAAGTTAGAGGGTAAAATTTGATAGACGGATTGGCGGACAAAAAGACAACAGACAGACGGTCAGACAGAACGACCTTATAAGGGTTCCTTGCAGTACTACGGAACCCTACCAATAATCGATTTCACAGAAAGTTCATAACAAGGATTTATTCCCTATTCACAACAGGGGAGTAGGTGCGGTCAAACGCGGATCTAAAAGCGAAACAAAAAAATAACTGGCCAAGTGCGAGTCGGACTCGCGCACGAAGGGTTTCGCACCATTAGCTAAAAAAGGCAAAAAAAGTCACGTTTTTGTTGTATGGGAGCCCCTTTTTGTTCTGTTTTTTTAGTATTAGTTGTCACAGCGGCAACAGAAATACATCATCTGTGAAAATTTCAACAGTCACGCTTATCACGGTTCATGAGATACATCATGGTGACAGACGGACAGACGGACAGCGGAGCCTTAGTGATAGGGTCCCGTTTTACTCTTTTGGTACGGAACCCTAAAAACAATAGTGAACTTTCGCCTAAAAGGAAGTAAAACTTCAATGTAGCCCATCTCATAGTAACGTATCAAAAAAGTTCAAGATAAGGCTTAGCGCACACCGAGCAACTGTTTATAGTTATTTACTTACCGGCTTGCGTTTTTACGCCTGTAGCAAACACCGACATTTTATACGCTAGTATTATGCAAAGAAATTTGATTTTTACACTGTTAGAAATAAGGTGGTAAAAGACTGTTTCTGATAGAAATAAAGTTGCAACGTCATAGTACCTAATGCAGGAACGATAAACTTATGTGGAGCACGCTTCAAAAGTTTTATGAAGCTTAAAGTTTCCACTTAAGGAGGTAAAGAGAATTTTTGATACGAAATTGATGGTATACGAGCAAGTACAATAGAAGTCTTAGAGAAGTTCCATAGGGTTAAATTGTTTTAGCCAAAATTAGCTATGTCTCGTTTTCACATTTAGATAATTGACAAAGCATGTTTTTCATAGCCTATCTACATCTTAAATGGGTCTATTCACTAATACACAATGCAATGCCAGAAACATGAAATTTTGCACACATTCTTTATAAAATACTAGCTGTAACCGAGGCTTCGTCCGCGATTTCTTCAGAAAAAATAGCCTATGTCCGTCTTCATGATACATACTATAACCTCGCAAAATTTTATCGAGATCGGTAAAGCCGTTTAGCCGTGATTATGTAGCAAACAGACAGAGTTACTTTCGCATTTATAATATTAGTATGGATACCTAGATTAACACTAATAAATATTTTTTGTATTTTTTTTATCAAAAGGGTTAAATAGGGAATAATAGTTTTTATGGAAGTTCGTAATTTTTGAAGTCAGAAATGTGGAAAACTGTACTTAGATTTATGATAGAAGTTTGATAACTTTTTAACCGACTTCAAAAAATGATTCTCAATTCGGTTGTATTTTATTACATGTTTGTTTCCTCAGATATAAACCAAATTGGATATTTTTTTATAGGATATACTTTCAAGTTAGTACCATAGAAATTTAATAAAAATTGGTCTAGTAGGTTGGTTTTTAAATCAAAATAACTGGAACATTTTATCACCTGTATATATTTTATTGTCATCACCATCATCATCATCTCTTATTCAAATATATTAAAGTTTTCATTAAAACCTTTTCTTTACACAGGTCACTCAGAATATATATTTTTATAATTTTATAATTAGAAAGCGAAGAAACAAAATGCCGAGATTGGTCATTGTATGACAGGCCCTAGAACGGAGCGGTCGTATGGTGAACTGGAGATACATGAAAAAGTCGGCACATCCTTTTGCTCGAAAAAGTCGGCAAGTTCTACTACTTGAAGAAGTCGGCAAGTTCTATTCCCAGGAACAGAACAGCGCAAGGGTCGAAGATCAGGAAGATCGGTGGTGCAACGCCGGCCAAGCGAGGCTCGTTCCAGGGAATAATAGTACTTGCCGACTATTTCATTAGAATTTGCCGAATTTTTTCAAGTATCTACAGTCCACCACACGACCACTACGTTCTGGAGCCTGTCATACAATGACCCATTTCGGTATTCTATTCCTTCGCTTTTTCTATTATTATTTTTTATATTATAGCCTGTGTAAAGAATAGGTGAAAATTAAAATAAGTTTGAATGTGAGATGTTGATGGTGATCACAATAAAAGCAAATAAATGAAATTACGTACACACAAATTTTGGGGTCTGTTTTTAAATTAATTACTATGGGAACTTTATTCGTCCATCGTTTGTAACTGCCCAGGTTATAATCCGGAGGAAAAAAGTCCGAAGCCGTTCCACAACTTACAGCTTGGCATGTATCCAGTAGTGGTATTTTGTAATATTATGATGATACGACTACGATTATAATCACCTGAACAAATGCTAAAAGTCAATATTGAAAAGTTAAATTTGTTCACTGTTTTTGACTTATACTACGCCAATGTCATAGGCCTGCTCCCTTAATTTACCCTGAGGGCTTCATATGATTTTTTTGTGAGATTCTCTTCAGGTAAGGTCTATAAAGACCATTGGGCAATTATGTCCAATAAGCGACGATTTATTTAATACTACACGCAGATCAGATAGATTGAAGAAATGTGTTAATTTATTAGTTTGAAATTGATAATTTGATTCAAATTCCATTTATCACTATTCAAATGGTTGATGATGACAGCTCATAAATATTGTAAACCGATCACCAGTTCTGAGACGCTATTCTGATGCACTCGAGATCATTTTAATATCTTTGAGTTAAAAAGAGACAGAGACAATTTTTAGCGCGTTAAAATTAGCCCCAGGATAGATGAACATTTTTTTCTTTAAAGAATAGCATCCTGTACATTGTACAACTTTCACAAACAAAAAAAAAAATTGGTTGAATTAGGGTTGTGCAAAATAAAAGAGGAGTAAGACAACAACTGCCACTCACCACAAAACATACGATCACGACAAATTACGTCAAATAGAAAAAGATAAACATGACTTCCCCTTTCCCGAATAAACGGCAATAAATCGACGTGCCCTTATGTCAACAGTGTATTAGCAAAATCACGCCAATACACGCTAAACTCTAAATCAAACCCCAAAGCCTAAAACACACGGTTCAAGATACACCAGCCGGGTCACACAGATTTGTCGCGGCTAAATCACGCGAAAAATCCGACGATAAACGTCTATATCCGATTTTCCCACACATTTTCGCGTTTCCCTCTCATGTGCTCACTTAATATGACTGTGTTTGCCCTTTCTCCCCTTTGATGCTACTAAACACGACCCGTTATACTATAAAGTACTCTATTTGGTTACGAACAAGGTCCATTTTTGTGATTTCAGAATCATAAAATAAAAATGCGTGTTCTTTTTTCAGGAAGATTTCCATGCTGTTCTATTATATATCTTTTCAATTTGTCATAGAGTAAGAATTTGCTTGTTTCACAGAAGTGGCACGTGGAACGGTTTACCTAGGACAGGGGAAGTTCGGGTGACATTGTAACACAGTGTATTGCACATTATTGGGAGATTGAATGGCGTACTTAACTGTTCGGGTGACAAGTTTGATAAGGTGCCCTTCTGTATGGGCGTTTTCACGTAAATTGTATTTGATGTCGTACGAGGGTGCGTTTATTGAGTTTGTTTATTTTATGGTAGTGATAAGATAAGGATAATAAATAATGAAACAGTTCATTTTAATATTATTTAAATATTTACCTACATATACATTTCCTTTAATTTTCGTACATTAATACAGTTTTTTTTAAGTCTATTATCAAACCAATTCATTTATTTGTCAGAAAATGGTAGGTACAAACAATGTAGCATACAGGATCGTACAAAATTAAATCAAAATTTTGTATCTCATGTACTTACCAGGTGCGGCGTAAATATGTGAGGAAAAATATGTCTTATATAAAATGTGAGTAACATTCTCATACAAGGTACAGTTTCATTATAGGTTTTTTGGTAAGAAATGGAACGGCCCGCTTTACCTTCACTAAGCAGAGGTTGAAGTGTTGCAGATATACACTCGTCTAGACGTATTTTAGCTGTAATCTATCATTTCATCTAGTAGATTATTTGGTAAGTATAAGCAAATAATAGAAAGCAGATCTCAAGAGAGCGTTAATTCGTTTTGTCCGTCCAGCAGGAGATGTGTACAATGTTAAACAACATGCAACCAAAATTAACTTGCAGAGTTGTAGCCCATCTTGTAACAATAAAGAGTTACACGCGAAATAAACGAACAATGATACTGTTAGAAAGTAACATGTGAATTATTATGTTACCTTGTCGGGAGATTAGAACATCGGAGATCGGAACATGTTTATAACGTCTGATTTAAATATCTTAGTCGAAGCATTCTTCAAAAATAACAATAAATCAAGCGTTACTTTCCAGAAATGTACGTATATTTTTTATGACACTGAGTGACAAGACTAGCGAAGTCGCTCGCCTGATGGCTCTTCACGCTTGCCCATAACAGCTCAACGCAACTAAGAATAAAATAAAAAAATAAAATAAAAATTACAAGTCTACATTTACAAATCGAACTATTTCCAAAATAAAATGAAATCCCTGTTTTAAACTATCACGGTTATTCACTACAGTTGTATGATTATTTACGGGATATTTACCGTGGTAAGGTTGTGGAGCTCCCGATATTTCGGGGCTTTTTTCGGGAAGTCTTCCCGTGAACATGGTGCATGTAACTGCGCAGAAATATCGGGAGCTCCTTCCACAACCTTACCACGGTAAATAATCATATAACTGTAAAATGAAATCGCATTTATTTCCAACTAGTGTCCATTATATATAATACAAATAAAAAATCAGGGCGGGCACGAAAAGGTTAATCATACCGTTTCATGGTTCCGAATTCGTTGTATTCCGAAAACCCGTAAGAAGTTCTTTGAGTGCAAACCGTCTGTGGAATACACTGTCAAAATGGGTGTTCCTTGATAGTTACAATATGTGTGTCTTCACACCGCAAGTGAATCTGGTTCTTATAGGCAAGTGTGATTCATCGTAGACCGCATCATCGCATAACATCAGGAGAGGTGGCGATCAAAACCCAAGACTATCATAATTTAATCAGGTTAACAATTTAAAAATCATTGGTACTAAATACTAATGTTATAAATGTGAATATGTGTTTGTTTGTTTACTTGTAATTTTTTACGAAGAAACAGAGAAATAGTGATTTTTTTCTTAGAGAAAGTTCAAGGAAAGATTATTACAAAAAAACTAACGGTTTCAGATGGTATATCCAAGCGGGTACAACCGCGGAACAATTTTTTTAATGTTTCTTGGTAACGTTTGCTTATAGGGAAATAAAAAAAAACATTTTAAGGGTAACCAACCCATGGGCATTAAAAATACAGACGAACTTACTTAGATAATATCTCACCGTATTACTTGAGTAAGTAAGTAATTCTTACTGAGTACATAGAAACATTACAAGCATCGACGCACGTCCGCGTGATATGTGGCTCTGCACCACAATACTAATATGGCGAGTTGGCTGCGCGCGCGCACCAGCAGGGCACCATGTTCGCTTTATTGCACAGTGTTACTCTTAATTGAATATGGATGTTGCATCTTTAAAGTTTACATATAGTAAAAAGTGGCAACTCTATTGTTGAAATAAAAAAAACCTACCAGTAGAGAGGGGAACAAAAAAATGTAACAAAACATTGCTATAATTCAAAACTGTTTTACTGATGAATTTCTAGTGTAATTCCGCTTCTACGTCGCTTCAAGTACAATAAAGAATTTGTGATAAATTTAGCTGGTAAATAAATAAATAAATAAATAAATAAATAAATATCTGGGACATTTTTGCACACTCGGTCATCTGACCCCAAACTAAGCAAAGCTTGTAATATGGCTGCCAGAGACTGATATACGTACATATATATTTTTAAATACATACTTAAATAGATATTAACACCCAGACATAGAACAAACACAAATGTTCATCACACAAATGTTTGTCCTAGATGGGAATCGAACCCACGCCCCCAAGCACAGAAGTTAGGTTCACTACCAACTGAGCCACCGGGGCAGTCAATAATTAAAATAATTAAAATTATTTATTTAACTTAAAATTATAATTATTAAGTGAAATTTTAATTTTAATTTATTTTAATTGTAAATATTTTATGATTTAATAAATTTTATTATTAAACTAGGATTAGATACCCTATTATTAAAAATTTAAATTTTAAAATACTAAAATAGTATATAATTAAATATTTGTTGATAATGTTAATTTTATTGAGTTTAATTTTACCTAACCTGATATAAAATATTAATTACATAAATTGAAAATTAACGTAACCTGAAACAAAATGTAATTAATTCTGAATTATTTTTAATTATAAAATTATTTAAAGTAATCTGAAATAAAAATTAATT
Organism: Agriopis leucophaearia; assembly: GCA_949125355.1. Taxonomy (NCBI): domain Eukaryota; kingdom Metazoa; phylum Arthropoda; class Insecta; order Lepidoptera; family Geometridae; genus Agriopis; species Agriopis leucophaearia. Next base: position 4,032,792 of record OX421276.1, on the reverse strand, counting down.
AATTCTGACACATGAAATATGATAATACTAAATCTGAAAACAAAAATGTATTAATTCTGAAACTTAAAATATATATTAATTGAAATGACATGTATTTTAATTGAATTTAAAAAAAAGTAATAAATTATATCCGTTTCCTTAGTGCACTTTGTCGACACGTGTTTCGCCTCTCCACGAGGCATCCTCAGGACGTGTTGACTCTTCGAGCGCTTGGCCGAGAAAAATTTATCACAAATTCCTTATTGTACTTGAAGCGACGTAGAAGCGGAATTACACTAGAAATTCATCAGTAAAACAAAGTTAAATGATTATTTACGGGATATTTACCGTGGTAAGGTTGTGGAAGGAGCTCCCGATATTTCGGCGCAGTTACATGCACCATGTTCATCAGTAAAACAGTTTTGAAAATGGACTTCCGCAAAGTAACGCCTGATTTAATCAACTATTGCTATAATTCTTATTACATCACTGTAAGCCAATTTTTAGGCTTTTTTGCAAATGTGAAATTTTTGTTGAATAATACTTGTATGGATATTCTCGAATATTTGTATGGATGTTATGTTTTTAGATTATTCGTAAGTACTTTCAGTAATAAAATAATAATAAAAAATGTGGGACATTATTGCACACATGGTCATCTGACCCCAAACTAAGCAAAGCTTGTAATATGGCTGCCAGAGACTGATATACATACATATATATTTTTAAATACATACTTAAATAGAAATTAACACCCAGACATAGAACAAACACAAATGTTCATCACACAAATGTTTGTTCTAGATGGGAATCGAATCCACGCCCCCAAGCGCAGAAAGTAGGTTAACTACCAACTGAGCCACCGGGGCAGTCAATATTACCTATATCTTCAGATATTATGTTGAAATGCGCGAGCGAGATAGTGGTGCACGTTGTAGGTATAAGATTTTTAACCATTTATTTTATACGATTATTTTATTATTTCTATTCGAAGCGTCTTGCGTTAAATAATTACTCTTACAAGTAAAATGTCATCGCTAAAACCATTTTGTTCGCAAATACATAGCCTATTATAATCGATAGGGGTGGTCCTCAAAATTGATAATCGACAGTGCGGCGCGTATTCTATCGATACATTACGATTCATATGGAATCAATAAAATAGTAGACGTAGCGGGAAACGGCGCGGGCGCACGGTGAGTGCGTGTACTGGACAAAAGGTATACATGGAGCGTGCTCTATGCATTATAGGGCGCAGTATATGCTGAAAAATCAGAAAAGGCTGATAAATATGAGGATTTTTTCTCCAAAAAGTCAATAAGAGAAAAGAAAACGGAGAAATTACCTACAGAAAAACCAATAATAAAAATGCATAGAAATTATTTGTAAAAATGGAGTCATTTTCAGTAATTAGAGAATATTAGTACTCTAACCTGGTATTTTAAAAAACAAAATTATTTTTATGTTTGACGGACTCGCCTCAAAATGAGTTCATAAATGCTTAGGCGCCAGTCTGCCAGAATACACCATTAGCTGCTTGGCTATAGATTTTTAACAGCTAATTTCTTTTCTTTTCATTGCGAAAGCGATCATGCGTAAACCCAAATATCTAATAAAAAGCCTAGCATCAACAATTATTAGGTCAATAACTAAAGTTTTATAATCATCAGGAAAACCATCGAGATAGCCCTCTACAATAAATATTAATGAAAGACACCAATGAGTTTATAAACTAAATACCTAACAAAAGAACTTCTAAAATGTTGCTATTCGAACAATCTTTATTTTTTAGTGATTTATCTTAATTAAGTAGATTATAAGAACACAACACCTGCTCTTCTCGCTAGACTCACTAGAAGTTTTCAGTCATCTCATGATCACTCGTAAATTATACATTGTGCATTGTACTCGTAAATGGTCGAAACATCGAGCGAAATATATACCTATTTTACCTAAATTAAATAATAATAATAATTTATAGGCATAAATACCTAACGTTCGTGAAATTCGTAATTTGGAAACAAAGAAAGTTAAACGTAAAAGTAATTTTTGTAAAGCTTGTCGTATTTGTACAGTTATTCTCAATTGCAAAATATTACAACGCTGTGCAATTAATCTGATTGTTTCACAAATACTGGACAATCTTCATGCATGCATTGAAATAATCTATAAAATTGTCATGCATATACCTGACAGATAAATAATACAGATCAGATATCTCTTGTCGCGATGCAATAACATAGTATTGTGGGTACCGTGCGTTTTGTCCTATAATATAGGCAATGTACGGAGAATAGGAAATTGACTAGATTATCCTGTGCTCTGGCTACCATCATATTGATATTATAAATGTGAAAGTGTTGTTTGTTTGTTGGTCCTCTATTACGCAGCAACAGAGCAACGGATTGACATGATTTTTTGAATACAGTCAGAACTCATAACCGGTCAAAACTAATTTTGAATGCGAAAATCAGTCAAAACTAGTTTTGACTAAGGACATCGGTCAAAACTGGTTCCAAAGTGTAAATATTGGGTAATAATGATTTTGACCAAAAATATCAATTATAAGTAGTTTTGATCAATACTGTAAATAAATTTTGACACGTCAAAATCACTTTAAAAAATCATATACATATAGTTCTTAAAGTGCTAACAGACCTGTGGATTTGGTTGACAGCAACCACTTCAACCAATGAGAGAAAAAGAGAGGGAAATTACTTTCTTACTCTTTCTCTCCCGTCGGTCAGACGGCGGTCAAGTCAACCAAATCCATACATCTGTTAGTAACATTAATTTCATTTCGTGTTCACTTCAAGTTCATTTAAGTGCACTCGCGTTTTAAACATGATTAGGTATATTAGCACAATTTACACACTTTGTAGTAAGTAGGTGGTATTGAAGTGTGTGCCAAGTCGCCAGATAGGATACCCATTATTGTCACACAGGCCATTAGTAAAGAGACATTTCTTGCTTTCCACGCGTCTATTGTTCTATGGCACGACGCGTTCACAGAAAAATATAAGCTTGAGCAGTAGGGAAAAATCGACTAAACATTTTGATTTGCTAACTTTTGCTGTAAGTAATTGGTATTTCATTTTGACCCATGACGGAAAGGAGAAGGAATGATATTTTGTTAGTGTGTATATTTAAATGCTTGTCAGCAATTTACTACAAAACGGCTATACCGATTTCAATGCAGTTTTTATTTGAAAGCAGATTTAACTGTGGTGATTTCAACAATGTTTGTTCAAAATATGTTCACTTAAAATATATAAACTCTTATGGCAAAAATATGTTGGTTCTGGTTCCGAGGTGAGTGGATATCGACCTGTAGCAGTCCTGTCAACGTTCGCGAAGGTATTCGAATCCGCATTGCAAAAATGTATCTACGCCCAAGTCAGTTCGCAGTTGTCCGACGTTCAGCACGGCTTCCGGCCAGGTCAAAGTACGGGGAGTAATCTGCTTTCGTTCATGTCTTACCTGATGCCAGAGATCGACGCCGGTGGACAGGTGGACTCCGCGTACTTCGACTACCGGAAAGCTTTTGATACTGTGGATAACGACATGTTACTAGAAAAATTTGCGGCATTGGGTTTCACCCAACATCGGTTAAGATTTTTCGCGAGTTACCTACCTAGGTGAGCGCCGGCAGTACGTCGAGTACGCGGGACATGAATCCGAACCGTGCTTTACGTTCTCGGGAGTGAGCCAGGGCAGCAACTTAGGTCCTTTAGAATTTATTTTAATGGTTAATGATCTCCCGGAAGTCGTTAGGGGTGCGAGATGTCCGCTAACAAATTATTTTTTAATACGGCTAAGTGCGAGGTGATGAGCTACGGGCGCAAGCTGGCGCCGCTGCAGTAGTCGTACGAAGTAGGTGGAGCGAAGATGACGCGCGTCGAGTGCTTGCGCGACCTGGGCGTGTACATGGTACCCGAGCTAACGTTTCGTAAGCACATTGTCGATATCTGCGGTAAAGAGTTCAGAAACTTAGGTTTCCTTCAGCGGCAATGCAAAGCTTTTCACAGTACCGAGGTAGTTAAAATTTTATATAATGCACTCGTTCGTAGACGGCTCGAAACGAGCGCAATAATTTGGAATCTCTACGAGAGTAAATACAGTAACATGGTGGAGAAAATCCAAAATAAATTCACGCGTTTCTTATATTTTAAAGAGTTCGGAGTCTATCCTTTTTACCCGCTGATGTATCCGACCCTGTTTGTTATCGGCATGGTGGGGTACAGCAAACTGGGTGTGAGGCGTGACGTCGCGCTCTGTAAGTATGTGTGGCGCGTGCTGCGCGGCCAACTGCATCATCCCGAGGTGCTGGAGGCGCTGTGGCTGTGCGTGCCTGACGCGGCGGTGACCAGGTGACGCAGGTTCCCTACCTTCAGCGTACCCGCGTGTAGAACAAACCTGCTCAGGTTTGCCCCGATGTCGCGCGCTTTGACGTTGCTAAATCTAGTTTCAGACGGAACAGATATTTTTACTTGTGGCCTGGCAGAGTTCATAGAAACGGCTCACAAAATTTGTGAAAAGGATACTCTTAGCGAAATCTATGGTTGAAGCAAAAAAAATTTTTTTTTGTAAAATATGTTTTTTATATTTAATTAGAATATTTAAAAGTTTATTATATGTACATAGTTGTTATAGCATCGCTTTGGTATATCTGTAATGGTGTTATAAGTGTTTTTTAATAAATAAATAAATGTTTTAAACTGGTTAAAAATTTAGATTAGTAGGATCTATAATGTAAAAAAAAATATTATAGTTCTAAACTAATCACAACTTTTAGTACTAACCAAACATAAAAACTAATTCAAGCTATACATTTTGAGAGTTTACTAAGATAGAGATAAAAATAATGCGTAACTACGTAAAAAAATTTTTTTTTAGGTTTTTCAACTGGACTAATCCTAGCTAACTTTCTAGTAATTAAATATTTTACTAATCGTTAAGGTATTTTACTTGGTGTAATATATTTTTATTTATGTTCTTAATGGAAAACTCACTCCATAAACACTCCACAAAGAATCTACTACTGAATTTCAGTTTTGTAAGTCAGGTGGTTTTTAATATTTTGTGATAAGTTAGTCATTCAGTCAGTAAGTGAAGTAAGCGGTATTTCACTTTTAAATTGAATAAGTATTGAATTTATTTATTTATTGAATATTTTCGATTAGGACTAGTATTCCCACTGCTTGCTCTACACTGTGCCCTCATTTTAATTAGTTGCTAGAGTGGCTAACAACGTGTATCTGGTTGACATTTCGTATGTTTGTATGTCGCAACAATGAGACAAAGTGCAAATTGCTATCTGCTAATACTAATTAGGAGTTTTGCTGAGATGATCAGATAAAAGCCCAACCCTATTAGCATTATAAATGTTAATTGTTAACGCACGTATATTTTGTTTTATACGTGATAAGTCTGACCAACTTAAGAATAAAGTTATCGCAAATTGGAATTGTTTTTTAATATCTTAAAACTCTTTTGAAAGGCCAAGTGATAATTTTCAGCCAGTTTAGTCTGTTTTTCTAACGAAAATTAAAGTAAAACATGCTTGCCTTTTTGCAAACATGAAGAAACTGAATTTCGTGTAGACGAACATGATATTTGCTTAAAAAACTACGACGAAAAAAATAAAAGACCGACAAATATGTTGGGGACTGCACTTTTTAGATTATAATGATCCACAAATGGTTTATTGATTTCCGTTGTGGTCGCACAAGCACCGTCCAGGCACCCTATTGAAGTCATGACTCTAGAGATGATCGCCAAAATCCATGTTATCGTATTAAATGATCGAAGAATGAAAGTGCGTGAGATAGTGGGCATCTCAAACTAACTTGTGCTCAATATCTTACACCAACGTTAGACATAAAGAAGCACGAAAAATCGACACCGCTATATGGTTGATATTCCGAAAACCTGTACGAAGCGCTTTGATTCCACTTTTATTGTGCGAACTGCTAGTCTGTGGAATGCGCTGCCGGAATGGGTGTTCCCAATAGTTACAATCTGAGTGTCTTAAAATCTCGAGTGAATCGGTTTCTTCTGGGCAAGCGTGCTCCATCGTAGACCGCATCGTCGCTTAACATCAGGTAAGTTGGCGGTCAAACGCAAGCCTATTACAGAATAAAAAAAAGCACTCCTCCTTGGAGAAAACTAATATACAAGCATACATACAAAAGCCAATTTGTTTCCATAAATTAGGTTCAAAGATCTTTATTAATATCACAAGTAACTTATCGGCTCACATTTAGTTACAGTAAAAATAAGTGGCCAGTAGGCATTTTATGGTGCAGGAGAACAACATAATAATAAACTTAGTGTACTTGTGTAAATCCTATACTGTACAATAGTTTCATATTCCTTTTTATACATATTTCATAGTTGCATGTATTTTATATTCAACAGGGCCTCTTGGTGTTGGCTTCGGCTCCACCAATGCCCACCAAATGTCCGGGCTAGTCCCGAGAATTGTTTGAACTTAGTGTAACATTCTATAGATCTGTTATTCCATCCACAAGTTGTTCACCTCAATAGCCCAGACTTTTTTAATCCTATACTGTACAATAGTTTCATATTCCTTTTTATACATATTCCTCAATTGCATGTATTTTATATTCAACAGGGCTTCTTGGTGTTGGCTTCGGCTCCACCAATGCCCACCAAATTTCCGGGCTAGACCCGAGAATTTTATTAAATAAAGAGAAATAATAACTTAGTGTGAAAGTAAGTACCTAACAATGAGTATACATAATTATGCTATACATATTTGTCAAATAAATAAGCTCGCAGCTTCATTTTAAATATCTGTGTGGATTTTGCATCCTTAAGACTCTTTGGGAGTTTGTTATAACATTGCAAATTCCTCCTTAGAGCTATTCACTTGCTCTAAAAGATTTTATATAATGCTCTATAGCACCAAAGTTTTCCATTATGAGTAAGAGCTGTACACGATTGTAAATGCCAGGCTGGTTAGCATATCGCGGGATCGCAGGTGCTGGTCAAATGTGCAGCGATTCAATCTGTTCTGGAAATAAATTGAACGACCATATTTATTTAAACTCAACTCAGTTTCTTTTGTTTACTGATATATCGGCTGACTAGATGACGGAAGTATTCAAAGATATCATATGGGACGAATCCTGAAATCGTTACATGTCTGACATTGGCTAAAGATACCAGAAGTCTAGAACCAAAACATAAAAAATAACGTGTCAAAAGCATGTTGAGGCACGCATATGGTAGGGTTCTGTAGAAGTTTCATGTCTAATGGTTTAGAAAGTAAGGGGAAGATTAACTGTTTTCCACTTTGACGGGACATATTTCGTCAAGGATCGCACATGATATAGAAACTGATGATTGAAACCCTACCTTCATTTTATTAAAATTTCATGTCCATTTCACATGTACCAGAGCCATGCACCCTTAAAATGTAATATTAAGTCTTTTTATAACTTTATATATATTTTTTTTTAAAAATTTTTTAATGACCTTTGTCTTAATATAACTGAAATCTATACTAAAACTGTAATTGTATAAAGCTTCATGCACTTAACCAAATAACTATGGAAGTTAGAAGGTTCCAAAAAATTAAGACGGACAGACGGATGAATCTAACTTATAAGGGTTCCTTATAGTACTACGGGACCCTAAAAACAGTGATTACGCACCAATTATGCTGACACGATCGGCTTTACTTAGAAAAGTTTTTAAGTTGTTAAACATTGCTTAGAAATTCAACTTCTCGCTCAAGTAAATTATCAGGCAGACGAGACAATTTAACTAATTGAAATAAGACCGTTGTATCTAGATTTTAAGCCCCAGCCACATTTTAACTCGCTTCGATGTCGATAAATACGAAATAGACCCACCAATTGCAACAAAAAATGTATTAGCCTCGTCCAACTCGTGTGGTACAATCAAAGGTCACCATATTATTATAATCTGTTGGACGCGTGACCGGCAGAATGGCGGCGGCCGTTCGTTGCCTATCTCGACCCTGGTAATTCGAAATTTCTATTCCATTGTCGTAATCGCGTGCGTGTGTTCTAAATTTAAATTGTTTGACGTTTTGTTTATTGTTTTTTTTTAGGTATACAAATTTTGTAAGTGGCCAGTTTTAAGTTATATTACAGTGCGATCTTTAAAATGCTTTCATTTACGTACCGTTCTCTAATAATCAATAAAAAAAATAAGAATCATGCGGTCCGGCTGTTTTTTATTTTATTATTATACTTACTGAGTGACGAGACGGGCGTAGTCGCTCACCTGATGGCTCTTCACGCTTGCTCATAACAGCACAACGCCACTCAGAATTTTAAACTTTGACGTTCATAACCCTGGATGGCATTGCACTGCCCTCGTCACCCCGAGATATAAGATGTCAAATCTCTGTGTGCCCTGTAATTTTGCTGGAAACATTGCCCTTCAATCTGGAACACATTAGTGTTTGCATACTACTGCTTGGCGGTTGAATAACTGGTAAAGGTGTGGTCCTTTAAGACCCATATTGACGTAACTGTAAAAAAGGCAGCACAGTTGCATCCAGCGTGCTTTTACGAGATCATTGGCTTTCTCCAGCCAGGGCATTTCCACAGAAGTCCCTAAAGTGATTTCTCCATAAAGTGATTCATGCATTTACCGACTGTCCATCTATTTTAAAAGAAATCTGATTACACGTTCCATACCACTATCCTAGGCATAGAATTTCTCGAATTCTAGGTTGGCGGCAAACTGCTAGAACCAATTTGGGACTTACCTCCCCTACACAAAGATTATGTCGTACCTATAACGAGTTTAACGTCTCCTTGAGTGATCTGGATGTATTTAATGATACTTTATATGTTTTTAAAAACAAAATAGTAAAGTCTCTAACCAGAGACAAATAATCTTAAAAATATTATATATACATATTATGTTTATTCAATTATATTAGTTATATAGTCTTAGTTATATAATTATATAGTTTTAGTGTCTAACCACCTTATATGGTGAATGTTGTATACGCCTATTAAAAGGTGTTCATATCAGACGCATGTCTAAAAATGTTATTTTTAAGAATTTATAATATGTCCACTGTTGGCGTATCCTAATAAATAAATACTTTCCCAGGCGGACCTCTGAAAAAGAGTCCTACCACTATAAGCTATAAGCAGTAGGTATGGTAAGCAGAAACCACCTATAATGGACACTTGCATTGCAACACTAACGGTGTTGACGGGGCTTTGCCAGCTCGGAGAGGTAGTAGTATCTATTAGAAACCTTTTTTGAAACGCTTCATGTTGAAGCTCCATTGCAGGTGCAGGCTTGGCGAATTTACATAATATTATCTAATTTATAATAATTATTATTCATATAATCTAGGGCAATACACTGCTCTCATCGCCCTGAGGTTCCGTTTGTTATATAGCAGAGCTCGGGATTTTTATTATTTTATAGAACCCTAAGTTCTTGATATTTTTTTCGAAAACAACTCGTCAAAGTATGTTTAATTTCAAATATATATTGATATAATGATTTATATACTAAAAACAAACAGTTCCCGAAGTTTAACCCGCTTTTTTTAAAGGAAACATCTTGTTTTAACATAAAATAACTGGCCAAGAGCATGTCGAGACATGCATATGGTAGGGTTCCGTAACCAAAGCCTTATAATTATAGTCATACTTCAGAAATTAATGGTTATAGAAAAATTCGAACGAACGAAGCTCTGTGGACTTAGCCAAATTTCAGAGATTTGGATATAGCATATACTTTTTATGGTTTAACCATAGATAAAACTGATTGAGGCCAGGCAATTTAACATCAGGCCAGTTGGCGGTCAAAAGCGAGCCTACTTCTAAACAAAAAAAAAATGTAAAAAAAAAGATTACAAGTTAGACTCACGCCCCCAAGTGTTATGTACCAACAACAAAAAAACTTAATTTTTTAAATTATTAAGAAATGACGGATAAAAATTATGTTGTAATTTGTTTCGTTCAGGAGCTCCTTATACTCGGAAGGACAAACAATCGGCTCAAACAAGTAATTACTGTTTAAAAAACATTTGCATATATTTATTAAAGTTAAATTAATTTCATATGCGACAGTCCTAAACCAACCATAGATAAGTAATAGTAGATATATGGTTCAGGTATGTCTCGACCCCTAAACAATTGCAAGTTACCTACCAGCCATAACTCAACTGTGTCGCGCCGATCTGCGACGCAACACGCGCGGCGAAACGCGACAATTTGTCGCGAGATAACGCAGACGTATGGTATTGTTTGTGCTGAATTGAGGGTGAGATGAGATTGTGCCAACAATGTTGCATTTGAGGTGAAATGGAATTTACTTCATTGTAACTTTGTCAGGAATTTATTTAAAGAAATACTTAACATCCAATTAATATTAATGCGAAAGTTTCTGTTAACGAATTTGAATGAAATTTGTTATGAAGTTAAGTTATAAGCTAGTTATTCGTTCTGTCCATCCGTCTGTCTGTCTGTTTGTTATTGTAATATGTCTGTACAATGTCAACATGTTTCTTAATACGTCATAGATAAGTAATACCAGTATTATAGTGTGACCCAGTCTTGAGAATATCGACAGTTAAATTTGTTTGTTCATCAAATACGGGCGCGCTTTGCCCCATTTCGGGAATCAAATAATGGCTACATTACCTTCTAACATTGTTTGCGCTTGTGTGTTAGGTAATTAACGATGTTTTACAAATGGGAGTTTGTTTGACTACTCCAATAATGGTAATGACGTGGTCACAAAATGAAATTATTACTGCCATGCTTTGCCCGGACCCGGGTATGCCCTAAAACTGCGACCAGAACCACCGGAGGATGGGCAGCAGCGTCCTATTAGTACACGGTGAACTTACTGCGATCTCCAAGCCGACTGCCAAGCGTGGGGATTATGGCTACACCCCTCTGAGAGGGAGGCCTTTGTTCAGCAGTGAACATTGATGGTAGATTGAAGTAAATCAAACCCAGTCTTTACCCCCTCAAATAAAGTATACGAAATGCAACAGAATCAAGTACTAGCAAACCAATAATTTTATATCTCTGTGCAACCATTTGCCGAACACCGATGGTATCTAGTTAATAGTTCAAACTTTGTTGCGGTAACCTATGATTAATTGAACTAGGCTATAAGCCGGTGCGTTTGGTGTAAGCGGGGCGTTTTGCGTACATATTAGCGATGGCTGTTTGTTATCATTAAAAAAATATTGCAGTAACAAAATGTATTTTACACAAAGATCTTAATATTGTGGATATCCATACTTAATAATAAACTAAAATATACCTACTATACCATACTAAATAATAAAAAATATAATTGATTTATTCACGTCGTAATTTTTCAAGTATTAGAGTTATTCTAATACTTGAAAAATTTACGCAAAGTCAAATTGTACTAACTACGTTGACAACTGCCCACGACTGAAGTACGAGTGTTTAAAAAATTCTGACATTACAGTTGGCTAGCACTCATCCTACGCTAATTTACTTACCAACTGTACTTTACTGTTGACTGGGTTTATACTGATGCTGCTTACTCCGGGTATATGACTACTTATCATAAGGTTTTCGATTACTTACATAAAAAAGTGAAATTGATGTTTCCACAACTAATTTAGTAGTAGTCCTTAAAATTACATTATTTATTTGTATTAACCATGGTAATCTCATTGCAAGGCAAATGCCTCCCTTCCTTTCGTCCACTCCTCTCTAGTCTGCATGATGGTGGCCCAGTCTTTTGTACAGGAGTCAAGCTCGTCCCGTCATTATTTTTTTGTTCTTCTAATAGCTCGTGTGTCATGTGGGACCATTCAGTAGTGGTTCTCGCCTACAGCTCATCCAACATTCTTCTTACGTGGTCAGTTCAGTCCCACTTCAGTTTGACAGCTTTTTCTCCAACGTCAAATTGTGTCTTGGAGTGCAGCATACTGTAGCGTGTGCTAGCTCTATCAATCGCTAACAAGCTCCGAGTAAGGAATTTTGCGTCTGTAGAGCAAAGGTAAGAAAAGGAAGGATGCATACATACGTCCATGAGTTTTCACTTGGGCTATATGGGAATATTTCCCTCCATCGCCAGACCATAACATAAAAATGTTTGGCAAACCTAATAAAATATTACATTGATATAAATAACGCAGAACATCCTACCTATTAATTTACTAAATACTTTTTGTGATAAATAAATATGTAATGATTTTTTTTTATTCAAAAACTGACGTGAAACGCTCCGTATTTCACATAGCTACTGATCCGAAAGCTCGGCCTGAAATCGCCTCGAAATGTGTTATGTTCTCTCAAGGAGCTTATCAGGAACGATCGCAAATTATAGCAGTGTTATGAATTATTTAGCGCCTTGCATAAGGTTCTGGCGGTCATTTACTTTAAATTTTAATTAAATATTTCCACTTGTCCGTATCATATATATGAATCGGACCACAGAAAATAGAAGTAAACAAAACAAAAACATTCTAAGAATCGGACGGATTGTTTCTACCAATTTCATACTAACTATTTACAAAGCTGTGATAAATTACCACAAATTAGTACACAAACATATAGTTATTACTTATCCATGCGATGCGGATAAATAGATATCTATTACAACCCTTGACCATAATAAAGAAACTTTAGGCAAAGCACGATTTTATTTACTTACCTAATTACCTACAACTGCGACCAGAACCACCGGAGGATGGGCAGCAGCGTCCTATTAGTACACGGTGAACGTACTGCGATTCCCAAGCCACCTGCCAAGCGTGGGGATTATGGCAATACCCCTCTGAGAGGGAGGCCTTTGTTCAGCAGTGGACATTGATGGCTGATAATGTGAATTACCTACAATTTAAATTTTCAATATATTTATTTTAATGAGATAGCGATTTGATAAGTAGCATAATAAAAAAGTATTCATTATTCACCCCCTCCCTTTATCTAGCGTCATTATTTCCTATACTTTCACTGATTCCGTAACACTAACTATTATTTATTATGTGGCATAATATAAAAAAGGAACCAAGTAAAATGTTTGATGGAGGGTCATTAATTTTGGTATGTCCTGTATCAAGACAATGGATGCGGTGCATCCTAGCCAATAAGTAACGTGTACAGCGGTTCTACATACATGCTGTTACGAAATTATATATTTTTTTGCTTGAAAAATAATGTTATTGTATTTGAAATATAATTTAGGTACTGTATGTAATTTCTCATATTGTATGCAAATAAACGATCTTTATCCTTTACTTTGCCTGAACTGGAGCTACCTACCTCTATCTCTAAACTATCTCTGAATTTAATCCCTGAGTCTATTGACATTTTATCAAACTGTTGATGCGTTCAGACCGTAGATAAATTGTTTTTTTTTGTCATAAGTTGCATACTTGTATGCCAGTATATCATAGGTGGCAAATAAGTATGTCACCTATGATATAAAAAATTACGGGCCACCCAATGGTAAGCAGACACCATTGCCTATGGATACATGTAACACCAGAGGCATCAAAAACACACATACATACCAGTTAATATGCTTCTTCTTTTATTTTTCTTTTTGTTTTCGAGGGGGAAATGATCCAAAGATACCCGGCTGCATTGGGGTGCAGCCAGGTTATGTAGAATTATACCCACTAAAACCACCCGGTGACCAGCCTTAGTGCTTGACAAGAGGGCTCCGGGATCTCCAGAGGAACGCACCGAAGCCCTCAGCACTGCGCTACGGCTGCTCCCGAGACAACTGCGTGTTGTCTCAGTCCTTCCACTCGCGACAACGTTGGTCACACAACGTTCTCTCCCTGGGCACGCTTAAGTGGATGGTCAGATCCCCAACTTTGACCATCCCGAACCCATAGGTCCATTTTTAGTAGGCTCTTACTACAGGCAGGGGGTACCGGTGCCGTATTTTATTGCCCCGGCACCAGGGCTAACACGTTAATACCCTACTTTTGAATTGCCTAATCGGGTAAAAAAACAAAATACCCAGTCTACACAGAACATCCTGTACCAGCTTCATCTCGCGATATGATCTAAAGCCGTCTTGTCACTCGTCAGACAGTGGCTACCTCGCACGTAATTGATACGGCTAAGTGACATCAGACCTATTATATTTTATAACAAGTACCAATTGGAGTGTACTCATTGATTCAGGTGTAATATTAACCCAATATTTATGGACGTTAACCTAACCTCGTCCTTAAGGTTCCCGTAAAAGCCTTCTCACATTTTTTTACGAAAAATGCAACGAAAACTGGATTTTTGGTGGTCTGATTCTATCAAATAGAAAGATCTATAGAAAATTTAATTTTTGTAATAAATAGATCTGTATTTTTTGTTGATAATAACGGCTTCATTCCAGTTTTAGTTTTTCTACTTCCATTATTAGCTTAAAATTATAAAAATGGTGTCATATCAAAATTGAATATTTTAGGAAACCGTAAAGACTGGAACACGATTAAGAATATTTCGCTCGATTGAAAAATAATAATTAATGTAACACTAATTTGCGCTTTTCTCTCTGCTATTTTGGATTCATTTAAATATCTATTTACTAAATGATGTAGTAAATGATGATAGTACCTTGGACAGTGGGTAAATTTTTAAGCCTTTTGGGGTCGAAACCATGGGCCCGTGGGGATCAGGAGCCAAAAAAATATTCAAAGATTTATCATCACGTCTGGTCGATGCAACTCGTGACCAGAATTCTGGCCTCTACTTTGTTCAAAGAGTGAGCATTGCCATACAACGTGGTAATGGGGCCAGCATTTTGGGGACGATTCCCACTGGTAGCGGTTTAATAGATTAGTTTAGTAGTTAGGTATTAATATGTCGTTATTTTTATTTTTTACAATTGGAATGTTATTTAAGTTTCTGTAACTAAATGATGTGTACGATATCTTAATTTACAGATTTTATAATTATGGAGGGAACCGTAAAGTTACATTTTACAATACAGCTAAACTTTTCTAAAAATATGAGACAAACCTGAAAATAGAAGTATCGAAACGCACTACTGTAAGTGCCATGGTTTGCTCCACTAAATGCGGCTTTAATACAATATATTAAGCGTTATGGTCATCTGTAGTAACAAGCGTTGATTAATAATGGGAAAACCTCGCCTTAAGATTTTATTAGTTTGATGACTGGATTCCAAACAGGTGGTATTTGCCAAACATCCTTTTGCCTTGCTTTTGCTTTGCTTGGTTGCCTTGGCGAGTATTTGGCACGTTTGCAACTATAAAGTTGATCTAAAATTTACAATTCCTAGTATAATTTTTATCTATATTATAATAGCAATCTTTTAGTCAGTGTGTGTTGCCAGTGATGACATGTGGTCCTTTACTGTTGGCCTTTTGGAAAAACTCAGAGTCACACAACGGGCAATGGAGAGAGCTATGCTTGGAGTTTCTTTGCGCGATAGAATCCGGAACGTAGATATTCGCCAAAGAACCAGAGTCACCGACATAGCTATTAAAATTTGCAGGTTGAAGTGGCAATGGGCAGGCCCTACAAGGGCCAGGCAAAAGTTTTTGAGTGGAGACCACGAACCGGAAGACGCTGCGTAGGTAGACCTCCCACTAGATGGACCGGTGGATGGTCCCACTGGATGACAATTAAGTGGATGCAGATGGTAGGATGTTGTTCAGTGTGGAGGTTAAACGGGGAGTCCTATGTTCAGCAGTGGACGTCTTCAGGCTGGTGATGATGAATCTTTTAGCCAAATATAAACAAGTTTGATTATAAATAAAATATAGGTCCTAAGAGAAAAGAAGATAATCGTATGGCACCTAAAGCTTACATTAAATTCAGATTTAATAAATGTTCAGGTGCTGCTAAATAAAAAATTGGGATAGCGGTAAAGTCTCACCTCTACTGTTTTATCTCGACTTTTTATTCTTCACATAGCAACTTTTTATCGCAACAAAATGTACTAACACAAAACAACTAACAAAAAAGTTGCAGCGCCCGACCCGGAACCTGAAACAAAGGCTTGTTCAAATGGACACAAAATAAAAAGCAATTCGTATATAAATAGTTCATAGATAAAGCGTTTTAAGTTAGAGATAAGCACGCGATGATCGATGGTGGGAACACTTAGATGAGCTGGTGACAGTAAGTTATATTTAAGTTGGTTCTAAGTTGATCTTTGGTTAGCGTATGGGCTATTACGATACGATCTATAATATGTGGATATTTGGTTTTGATACTTGAATATTTTCGATATTAACTTTATCACCTTTTTTGTTTTGTTGACGGGGGGAAAATCTTCAAAAGATACCCAGCTGAATTGGGGTGTAGCCGGCATATGTAAGATTGCATCTACTAAAACCCTCGGCGAACGACCTGTGCCAGACGGAGGGCTCCGAGATCTCCATAGGAACGTAACCTCCTAGCACGCTGCCTGAAGCAACATTCCCGAGAAATGCTCTGAGCATTTCCGTGCGGTGTGGCCCACGAAATTGTAAAGGAAAGCCTTTACAACGGCGTGGGCCACACCACACCCTGTCTTCCCTGAGCTCGCTGAATAGGAGGTAAGGTCCCCAAATTTTACCAATCTCGAGCCTAAAGACCCCCCCTTTTAGTCAGTTTTTAAGACAGGCAGGGGATACCTAAGCAGTATTCTAAGACCATCACTTAAATTACTTTGAACTTCGGGTTTCAAGATCTTTGCATTATTGAAACGCTTCAGACTTAAAAATTTGAGACTAACCGTCAAGGAATTGGACATAAATGGGAATACATGGCTTGACATGAATGGGACTTGACATTCGGGGTTTATTCCCCAAATGTCAAGAACACCTAAGGCGAACATTTTGTAACCACAATGAATTTCCTACTTCATAATTATCTAGTGCGGTGTTTCTATTTTCAAATTTATTTTTTATATTCTATTATGTCCCTACATAAAATCTATTCAATTTGCAACACATGACAACTTTATTGTAAAAAACCATAATGGATGATAAAAAGAAGTAAAGAGAGGCAGGGTAAGGCAAAAAACTTGACATTTCTTCACCCACGAAGCAGAAGAAAAAGATGGGCATGGATTTTTGAACATCATAACTGATAAATAGATAATTATATACTTTTATATATTAGTATATTATCGTAATTGTAAGTAATTTAAGTATTAGTGTGTATCACTATTTAGTATGTGTTATTATTAGAATGTACTGTTAAATTATTTATCACACTATTAAATATTGAACGCCCCAGGCGCGCCTTCTACCTCCTTTATGAATCCTCTCCATCCTAAGGTTGCCTGGAAGAGATCGCTCTTAGCGATAAGGCCGCCGATTGTTGCACTAGTTTTTAAGCTGTTTTATCGTGTCTTGTGTATGTAATTTGTAGTGTGAACAATAAAGAGTTTGTCTATTAATAGATAATTAATATCATTATGTGTTATGTTAATATTATTGGAAAATAGTTACTTCTTTAGACATTTCTATCTCAAAGTATCAAGACTATCCAATCAGACTAACCTATCGAAACGCCCCTCATACATTATGCGGCTGACATGCATTATAATAATCCGTAGGTATAATAATATATAATCACTTTTCATATAATAACGTTATTAGAATTAGTGCGGTCACAACACCGTCGTGTGCGGTCTAAGTAACCCAATGCATAATCTGTACTTTATGAAACCTGTCGAGTGTGGGTTAAGTTATAAGATGTACTGGTCAGGACCGTCCTTAACACATTGGAGGCCCTGGACACACAAACCCAGGATAATGGGGCCCCTATGACCTTGACAGAACACTATTTTCGGGCGAGAGTAGAGTAGCTTCGTACATGCAAAAGATAATAAGCAAAGAGGTATTGTAGTCATTCATAAATATTTTTTCGGTAATAAATATCGGTTATTGTTTGGTGATCTGGCGGGAGCAAACTCTGGGCCAGTGCCCAGAGTGCCCAGTGGGAAAGAGGGGCCTGGTACAGGTCATTAAACTAAAATAGCTATAACTACAACATAACTGACATATACTTAACTGACTGATTTCATTTTTACTGTCTTATAAAGAAGTCGATTGCCAATTTTTTTAGAGATATAAGCATTTTAATATCTCACTAGAAAGAGAACGCACTATACTTTCATATGACGTCACTTGTAAGCACGCCATACAAATTCCATACAGACACTAGCTTTGCGAGAAATGGACAAAGCATCCCTTCCATATCTCGGACTTTATCAGCCGATTTAAATGATTTCTACAGTAAAATTTTGTTTGAAGTATTATTCTTTACCTCACCATCACCAAATATTCAGCCACTACTAATAGAAATTAAATGGGAAATTACATGGTACATGGGAAATTACGAGCGCAACGTTTCAAACCGTTGAAGTTATAAAATCTGCAATCGTGGCTTACTATCAGAGAAACAATTTGCTCATCTTGTCAGTTAAATAAAACAATCTGTAAGCTAACCACTTGCTTCATTCTATATAAAACTCCCATAACCTAGGGCGTTTCACAAACTCCCAAATGTCACGAGACTGGAACGCGTGTGGGAATCTTAATGTCTCTATGAATACGCGTGGCCCATGTATATGAGGTGGGTCAGATTTTACTACTGTATCGCTGTGAATTTGGCCAAATTTCCACGACCTGCAGAGGAACAGAGATAACTTTTGATTTTGACAAAGTTATCTATTTTAAGGTAGGAGAGGTCAAGTGAATTAAGTTTTTTGGAAGCTCGTGCTTGGTATGTGATGCGAATATTGATTAGTTTTGTACTTGGGTGGTAAACTTTATCGTATATATGACGATCTGATACACGTAGTACGTAGATGGCCGCATCTACGTATATCATCGTCGATATTAAGGCGCTGTTTATAGAACAACTAACATTTTAGAAGAATTACGTGTTCCACCTTGTTCCTGTAGTAAACACAGATACTGCAAAGTGTTCGAAACCTCATAAATTAGAAATAATGTAAAATACACACATTAAAGCAGTTATATGATTATTTACGGGATATTTACCGTGGTAAGATGGGTAAATATCTCGTAAATAATCATATAACTGTAGTGAACAACCGTGATAGTTTAAAACAGTGTTTCACACACAATAAAATGCATTAAAAGTCTTTTATTAATAAATTGAAATAAAGCAAGATAATAATAATATAAAAACGTAGGGGCGGCTTTATGGCAAGCCGTCGGTGAGTGGCGACACCGCGTACCCCGATTCCATGGGGCTAAATGAGACCCCTGACCCCTGGCTTGCCTTAACCGGCCGTCCAGGGGTGGAAACCGCAGGAGCTAAGAACCTAAGCTCCAGGGTGGAAGTGTTAAAGGGCATAACGCCGCGAGTAGCACTTAGTGAAAGTGCAGCACACCTCTCTACACCCTAAGCCACCCACGCCGATGTTGCCCCTCCGGTGCCAAGATACGGCAGCCTTTATGGGGGGCCCATTCAGTGGGTGGCAAGTCATCACCTGCCTAAATATATTTTGAGATGAGACAGGATAAGGCAGGTGCCGTTTCTCATTCTATAGATCTGTTATTCCATCCACAAGTTGTTCACCTCAATAGCCCAGTCTTTTTTAATCCTATACTGTACAATAGTTTCATATTCCTTTTTATACATATTCTATAATTGTATTTTTTATATTCAACAGAGCCTCTTGGTGTTGGCTTCGGCTCCACCAATGCCTACCAAATGTCCGGCCTAGACCCGAGAATTTCATTAAATAAAGTGTTATAATAATATAATAATAATAACAAAGCTTTATTTAAATTTCATACAAATGTGAACATACTCATATAATAGTTGATTGAATCAGGCGTTACTTTGCGGAAGTCCATTTTCAAAACTGTTTTACTGATGAATTTCTAGTGTAATTCCGCTTCTACGTCGCTTCAAGTACAATAACCTAAACTTAATTAACACTCTGTATGAACCCCCTATGGATAAAAGCCTCCTCCAAAGATAGCCACTTTTCTTTATTTTTAGCTATGTTTAGCCAATCTTGTCCTGCTGTATCTAGTATATCGTCGGACCATCTGGCGTGTGGCCGGCCTCTCTCTGAGCACTAAAATCGAGATAAGTCCCGATAAACATTTTAAAAATATGCTTTCTAACCATAACAAATATCAACACGAAAGATAGTCACTAACTTTGTTAGATGGAAGATAGTCAATTTAGGTTTTTACATACCGTTTTGCAGATACTTCTAGGGATAGCATAATACTTAATTATTAGTAGTAAAATTAATAGCAAAGAGTCGTGTCTCGCGTAGCTATGCCGTTACTACATTCAGTGCCTTAATTTCCGGAGAAGAGTAGATACATTGGGAACTCTTGTGATGTACGCTTTCTCGCAACATTTCACCTATATAACAGCTCCTCCTTAGCAGCCCAGCAATAACAACTAATGCTGCTTATCAAAATTAGTTGAACAGACCTACGTACGCTGTGTCTTCCGGTTCATGGTCTCTATTACTCAAGAACTAAGAACCGTTCTTCCACATCAGTTATCGAGCGATGTGGTCTGCCGATTGGCCACTTCAACTTGCAAATTTTAATAGCTATGTCGGTGACTCTGGTTCTTCGGCGAAATTCTCGTTGCGGATTCTATCACGCTTAGAAATTCCGAGCAAAACTCACTCCTTTCCCCGCTGTGTGACTCTAAAGTCCTGAGTTTTTCCAAAAGCAGTTAAGGACCACTAAACTCCTCCGTACCATGTGTCCTCACTGGCAACACACACTAGTTAAAAACCCTTGTCTTTAATCAGCTGTAGCATTTTAATTAAAAAGCACTTAACTAAAACATTTTACAACTTCGCAGCCTAATACCACACGAGCCCATATCTACCTCGCCATAAACCCTTCACTGCCAAGAAAATTGAATTTTCCTCAAGGAACTCCCGCTACCAAAATGTCCGTATATTTTGCCAATTTTATGTCCCGGGACGTTAGCGTATACGGTTGGGTGTATGAGTGTTGACGGCTGAAAATATACGGTTTACGAGTAGTTCAGGAGTCGGTGTCTATTATGTTTACGGGACAATTTTTTTTAAATTAAACGTGCGTTCTTTTTACCAAGTTTCAGAATCAGAACCACAATATTTATTTTTCAGTAAAAATAAATATGTCAATGTTTCATTGTCTTATGTCAATTATTAAGACTGCATAGTAATGTAGATTAATTAATATTTGACCGTAATTTTCAGCAAAGAATTATACAATGATACTGCGCTGTAATACTGTCTTCTTGATTCAAGCGTTTACAAGCATGGACGTTTATAATATTTGTGGTGGCCACACGTACATCTATTATAGGTATATTTAAAATATATAATATCAACTTATCATGTTCTGTTCAATTGAGGAAATTTTCAATTATATTTTATCTATAATTTTTTTCTACTTTTGATCTATTTTCTACTATAACTCACACACGTAAAGGTACCTATTTGTACATTTTCATAATTTGTGCGAGTTTTTTTTAAGAATCTCTATGCTATGAAATTATAGACATGTTAGTAAAATTCAAGTGGTTTTAAAACTCTATCACTACAGCCAGTCACACAACCAAAACGAACTTGTTTTAGAAAAACTTAACTCTAACATCATCATCATCGTCCTCATCATCATCATAACATTAAGCACGCTCATCTTATAATATTAAGCACGCCTGCTGTACTAAGTTTTCTAAGTCACTGGTCCCGGGACGTAAGGCTGTATACACACATGTAGTTATGTGGAAGGTGCCCGTATGGGATGTCGTGTGTGCAACAGGTGGCAGCCCGTAGGGTTAAACCGCGTTGTGGCGACGGATGATGAGATGCTCTAGATGTTTATAATAGTAAATGTTTGTCTTTTAATATCACACTCCCAAAATAAATAAATAAACTATGGAAATTGACATAATTTTCAGATATATTGTTTATACTTTACGGGAATTACTCGCATAAAATTAAGCCGGTAATTCTGACTGTAGTATCAATCGCATTTAGCGGCCTTTAGCCTTTAGGGTGAGAGTGTGATAACCAGCGTAATCTCACGTAACTCCCGAATAAACTAAAAAAAAAAACTTCAAAAAAAAAGTCTTACTATTATTATTTTTTATTGATACCTAATTATGCCAAAAATAAAATAATACCTACCTCATCTTATCTTTTTAGTGCAAAACATATAGGAAATATACCTTATATTGTACAGTAATATTATGACACATGTTTAATAACCTCTAACCGTGGGCTCGAATACGCGCAGTTTGTAAAATCACGCGTACGCGAACCGTAACGCGCCAAGATACGGTTTACGGTCGTGCACCTTTTTGCAATAAACTGAATCATTTTAAACAGGTAGCTTAAAGCCCCTGGCCTAACTTTTAGAGTCTAGACGACGAGTGACCGGATTGCAGGTAGCAACTTGGCCAAAAACGTAGCATGCCAACGTACGTTATTTACTACCAACTATACTTATTCTGTGGTTACTACCTATTGGTTTTATAATAACAATAATGTTTTATATTAAAATAATTCCGTAATATATCGTTTAATCACTCTAAATACGTAAAATACGTTATTCATAAATCCGGGTAAATTTAATATTATTAGCAGTTATATAACATAATATATTTTCCTCAATAGTGAGTGAACATTTTCCAAATCTTCCAAGCATTACGATTAAGGCCCGGGCAGTTCACAATATATTAATCACTATGACATAATTATACTTAAAATATTTTTTTTGTTTCTGTATAATCTGCAGTTTTTTTGTGTTTATTCATGATTGAATACCGAAATGTGTATAATTAATAGTATATACAAGTTAAAATATGTAGCAGATTTTTTAATGTGATTTTATTGTATGATTTATATGTGAATATGTTGGCTAAAATTTGTTATCAAATAAAATAAAATAAATTTAAAGTAGAGCATACTCCAACCACGAAAATACGTCGTCTCTACCCCGGGAAAATGTTTTCTCATATATGTCGGAAAATCCCGACGCCGATGCGTGTAGCCCACCGAGGGCAATTTATGTCGCACTTTTGTTTTACGAGGTTATTCTTTGAATAAATTCCTTAATACACCGGGTCTATTGTCTATCAAGCTTTATTAAGCTACGTATACAAGTCTGAGTACGTATAAACCAGGGTTTTGAACCACTGTTTTACATGTTTGTAGTTAATGATTATAAGATTATTTGGAAGCTAAAGTAAATACAATTGCTCTGTGTACACCGTAAATCTTAAAGCATGTCATATAACCACATAAAAATAATCACTGTTATACTATGCACAGGTATGTATGTATGCATAAATATATGTATGTATGTATAAATTTTCATTATTGTCTCATTTCTAAGTCTACTAGTATAAGTACGATGGATCCTTGCTAGTATTAACTTTCACATGGCTTAGGAAGTGTTTATTAGCAGCATACGCCTAAAGCATTGTTAGTCTCATGCATAAAAAAATATCACAGCCATTCTATCTAAACCGCGTCTTGAATTTTGTTTCCATAAAATGTTTTTTATTCATTCAAAGTTAATAATAGACATTCAAAAAAACTTCAGAAGTAGGAAAACCTCATCGTTAACACAATACATGCTTACAATAGAAAATGATGAAAACATAAACCCCATTTCTAAACTCTGAGCAAATTAGCTTAACCCGTATTAAGTGATAAGCAATTAACCACTACGTTAAACATTAACGTTCGCAAATTAACGTAACGTAACCTGGTACGTAACGTTTACGTGCGTACGTTAACGTAATGTGTGATGATAACGGAGGGGAGAAATCCCAAGGGAGTTAATGTTGCCGCGCGTGTGAAATTAACTGAAATAAGGTTCTGGTTTAAAGCACCTCATTTTGTTTGTGAAGATTGGAGATATTTGAACTAATTGTGACGGAGATTTTTATTCATACTAGAATAGAGAAGGTATATGAGTTTGGGGCTCATACAAAGACACATACAACAAATATGAAATATGGCTCTTAGGTGGGCTTTTTGCCGTCTGGAACTCATTCGCACATTTTCCACATTAAAGAAGATTTAACAATTACTCAATATGAATTTTCGAAAAATGACACTTGTACTTGTATGTCTGTTATACAATTCTTTTTCCAAAACAACTGGATATTAGATTTGATGTGTTTTTAACTACAATGCAGATTTACATGCTTTGTTTGATCAAAAACAGTCCAGTGATTCCAAAATAACGAAATCTTTTCCGAATGGGTGACTGAGAAGAGCTATATAAGATGTTCAGTAAGAAATCTCTTGGTGACGTAGGAACAGAAGTCATTTTTAAATAGAATTCCACAGAAGATACTGATTAGCTGCAGTCAATTGATGGAATGGACAATTAATGGAACTTGGGACTAGACGATGACGTTATAAGTATGTCTGCTGGCAGTGGCTGAAAGCGAAAACCCGAGGATTAGTCCCATGTCCTGCAGTGGACCAAGCCTGATTATGATGATGGAAAAACACAGTATTTGTTTTAACCATATTTTAGCAAGCTAGTAATCAGGTACAGTTTAATTTGCTAATCCAAGTTATAATTTTAACATTAATTACCATCGAAGTGCATATAAACATAAATAGAGCACTTAAACGGTTAACAAATCGCATTAAACTAACATGAATTGTTCATTAAACTACTTTCGTATGGTGCCTGTAATGGGTACTGCATGCATAACAAATCCGCTTGCATTAGTGCATTAGCATTCGATTAATGAAATGTAACCAGTGAGCTTAGATGCTTTGATTTTGAAACATGAATTAACTAGAAGCTTGCACCAAACTGAAACCTCGGGATATTTGCAATCCTTAGTGATATTTTGCCCATATTCGAACTTAAATATTGAATCAAAAGTAACTTCACTACAAAATCTCATAAAGATCAGATTTCTTTGGCCAATTAACTAAGATTGAAAAGCTATAAAAGGCACGCATTCATATAAGAAAACATGAAATTTGAAAAACCCATGATTGATTCGGTAAAAACCTCAACTTTTTATGCGCTGTACATAATTTAGTTTTATAGCTTTATCTAGATTGATCGAAGAACACCCATTCAGGCAGCGTATTCAATACTCTACACAATAACAGTTCCCTAAATAAAAGTTAAATCAAAGCACTTCGTTCGCGTTTTTGGTATGTTAACCATGAAACGGTGTCGACTGTAATGCTG
The DNA here is from genome assembly GCA_949125355.1 of Agriopis leucophaearia. Taxonomy (NCBI): domain Eukaryota; kingdom Metazoa; phylum Arthropoda; class Insecta; order Lepidoptera; family Geometridae; genus Agriopis; species Agriopis leucophaearia. Next base: position 4,007,633 of record OX421276.1, on the reverse strand, counting down.
GCCTTGGCCATTTAATAGATATATGAGCAGGAAGGAATTAAAACATGTAGATCCGAAGCACACTCTCCGAAATGTATCTAGTAAAAAATATTTGATGTTTGCGTACGCCTGGTATTAAGGGATGATGCGGTCTACGACGGAGCACGCTTGTCTAGAAGAAACCAATTCACTCGCGACTTGAAGGTAAAATTTTAAATATCTGGCACAACCCATTCAGGCAGCGCATTCCACAGTCTGGGTGGTTCGCACAATAAAAGTTTGAATCAAAGCGCTTAGTACGCGTTTTCACAATATCAACCACCAAACGGTGTTACCTAATTGTACCCATATTGACCGTGCGATAGAAAAATGGGCACCAGGAAATTAGATCATACAGATCAGAAGCACACTCCAAAATGTATCCAAAAATCCAATAGATAGCGCAGTGAATCCTTTCCTTTTTAAGAAAAGTAGTAAATTCAAATTGGTCTCGCCGTTTTTTACTTGAGCCCTTTAAAGATACATTAAATTGGCGAAAGGTCATGACAATCCAACCTTTTTAAATTTTTAGAAAATATTAATTTTATTATATTTTCCCTCTATTGAAATCAGTGAATCTACGCGAATTTATCGATATCTCATTTATGAAAATTAGAGACTACAGCTGGGCATAAACCAACTTCCACACATACATACACGGACATGACCATGACCATGACCGTGACCGTTGTCGGGAAAAAACAAAAGGTAGGTTGGGGTATGTGTAAATTTATTGTAAGTCTACCATTTGAAGTGCCAAGCATTAACATTAAATTAAGTAAAGTACGCGGTTGTAATTTAGGTAAGTATTTAGAGTTATTTGACTTATTTGGCTCACACTTCGCGACTGGCAAAGTTTAAATGTACCCAAACCCAAAAAATACCCAAAACGCAACAACTTAAGACCTACCCAAATATTAAGATGAACGCAAAAAAGCACTACTGGCTAGCTTACACTGACACCAACATTTAGATCCTACAGTCTTCAAAGTTGTTTTTGCTAACGCTGGAAGAACAACTCGTAGTCTAGCTAATCTCAAGCTGCGAGTTATTCGCCTGTCTTATCTCACGCACCCTCGTTCTGTGGACGCTACTACCATACGCGACAGCCGCTATCAGCTCTCAAGGATGTAGGATTATCTAGAAGAACACCTTCCTCAGAGTGAGAGTATGGGCCCTGATCCACCATGCTGGTCCAGTGTATGTTGGAAAATGTCATATGTCTTTGAAATTTTGATGTTCTCGGAGATACCGGTTTCCTCACAATGTTTTCCTTCATTGTTTTTGAGCGTTAGTATCTGCACATGATTTATTTAAATACTAAATAATCCGAAATCTAAATTCTCTATACCAGTGTATTGTGAGATGTGTTCCCAGTCAGCGTGAAACCTCGCGATGATATTTTTGGCCCCAATAAGGATAAAAAAAGGCTATGCTAATAAATATTTTTTTTATTGCAAAAGTTCCTTTTTATGTCGACAATATCAACTGTACATAATGTAAGTTATTATTAAACAATGAATTTAAAGGAACAAATGATCTCTATTACTTACCTTACTTTGTTTAGATAGTTGAATCCACGAAAACGCGCCTCCACTTTTCTTCATAATCGCTTACAGTGACAATGTGCAAAATGCCCGGACGTGTCCAGAACAGAATTAGGCCCGGTGAGATGTGAATCAAGCTTAAGCCGTTATATATTAGCAGTGGTAGATACTCATCATCACCAGCCAGAAGACGTCCACTGCTGAACATAGGCCTCCCTCTTTAACCGCTACTGAACGACATCCTGCCATCTGTATCCAGTGGATGCCCGTGACTCTCACGATATCGTCGGCCCATCTAGTGGGAGGCCTACCTACGCTGCGTCTTCCGGTTCGTGGTCTCCACTCAAGAACCTTTCTTCCCCATCGGTTATCAGTTCTTCAAGTGATGTGGCCTGCCCTTCAAAGTTTAATAGTCAGTGACTCTAGTTCTTTGGCGAATATCCACGATACTAATTACTCTTTTTAAGGATAAGGTTACGGAAGTAGGTACCACACATTTAGCAGTTATGCAACCGCCAAGCAGCATTGTGCAAACATTACTGTGTTCCGGATTACATGACAATATTTGTTGTAAAATAACTGGGCATAAATACATTAAACTTCTAATAACTCAGGGTAACGACCGCAGTGCACTGTTCATATTACTAGCTAAATGTCCGCGATTTTGCACGCGCATGGCTCGGCCTTCGGCTTCACCAATAGGTATTATTTTCAAAAATCTTTTCTTAGTTCTCTCTCAGAGAATGCCTGAGTCCCAGCAGTAGGAACGAAATAGGCTGATAATGATGTTGAACAATTTTGTTTGAGTGCTCACTAATTTTGAAGTCTCTTTTATACAAATAGTAAATTATGTAACATTTGTCCCGGACGCGTCCGAAAGCGGACGAGGTCTGGTTAGATGTGAATCAGAGTTTACTCATTATTATATTGGCAAATATGAAATCTGAACGGATACATGTCTTGAATATCAAAACGTATCAACAGATTTTAGTTTTCAATCAAGTTTTGCAACACAATACCGAGGCAGAGGTCAACTGCTGTAAAATAAAATAGAAGTTTCATAACACTGGACTGTTTCATTCCATTTTAATCTTTGGATTGTGGAAATAAGGTTGGTTGTAGAGTGAAAGCATTGATGAATAACGTTAGGACACCTATTTATTCTAATAATGGATACAATATGAGTTGCGCCGGACTAAGCTATGATCAGATGTACTGGACAATGCAGACTACCAAACACCATAGAGTCACTTTCTTAAACCATTGCCATGCTTGTATGTAATAAATGTTTGAACACCTGAAAACGAAAGTCCCTCTAGTCAACCAGTGGGTACCTGTCATGACATACGGTGCCAAAACAGTGGTCACTTAGGCAGTGGTCAGTGGTCATGTCAAGTGGTGGTAATTACAAGTAGTGGTCATTTCAAGAAGCGGTCATTTCAAGAAGTAGTCTTTATTAGAAGAAGTAATTTTTAAAGTTATATGATTATTTACGGGATATTTACCGTGGTAAGGTTGTGGTTGTGGCATAGGAAATACTATACGCAGTGATACAGTGAGTGTGTTTTGTCGAGACTTAGGTTCGAATTCGAGTTCCAGTGATAACCGTAGCAAAGGACTAAGAAAGAGGGTAGATCGTTTTGTCTGTACCTAACTTTGAACTTTTTCACCAACCACCCGCATTCTTCAGTCTTCCCGTGAACATGGTGCATGTAACTGCGCTGATATATCGGGAGCTCCTTCCACAACCTTATCACGGTAAATATCCCGTAAATAATCATATAACTTTAGTGAACAACCGTGATAGTTTAAAACAGTGTTTAAGTTATTTTTAATTGTGGGCTTAAACCATCGAAACGATACAGTTGTAGTGATCTGCAACTTTAAAGTCGCAGGCCGTTTTCTTTGTTTTTGTATAAATAAAGATACTTAATAGTTGCAATAAATTCAACAAATGACTATCATTTATTGTCTTGAACAAGTTGGTGGTCACCAAACGTAGGTCTACTTTAAATAAATAAAATGTAATCTCCATATCACCCTTATTCCACCAGCAGGCCACACCAGGACCTGATAAATCGACACAACTCTGCGCACATTACAATTAGACCGAATCTGGGGACACATAAACAACTCGGACGTTTTATTAGTAGTCCTGCACCAGCGGATTGTTCCCAGATCCAGGAGATTGCTTGTGAGTAATTGGTAGCCAGGTAAACGCTGTACATTTGTTGTTAAGTACCTACTTAGTAACAGAAAAGAAAACAATAGAAGAAGTTCTCCTGACATAGCGTTCTAGTGGCATATAGTCCGGTCAATTTAGACATTTAAAGGTGCATAAAATCCCTTATAACTTTTTGAATCGTTATATCTCAGAAACGGTGGCTCATAGGAAAAAAAGTATTGAGACATTTTTCATAGATAATTTTATGATCTACAATTTTTATCAAAAGTACTTTTATGATAAAACTTACCGGTTTGCTGAAAATCGCGAAAAAACTATTTTTTTTTTACCTTTGACCTTGAATAAAAAAAACATACACGGGAATGATGGGGAACTTTTAAATATTATTTATAATGATGTTTTGAACAATTTTACTGATTTTCAGCTTGTTGGGATTTTATGTACCTTCACTCTCATTTTTTGGTCTAGATTGACCGGACTAATTATCTTTACAGGTTTTCCATAGGTCGATGTATGGAAGTAGGTATATATAAAAGTTTACTGGCAAGTTTTTACTGGCCTTAACTGAACCGAATACAAGTTAACTAACACTGAAAACCTAAACTACTTGACCCATAATACAAATAAAAAACTTAAACTGAAAAAAAACTGTTAATATACGAGTACCATTGAAGGTCTAATGCTCTAAGGTATGTTCTTTCGTTTTTAATCTCGTTATTAATTTTTCATCCACCTTCAAGTTTCCGATTGAAGTAAAATTTTACCATTGCAGTGACCTGATGATATAGGGGTAATGGCTAATGCTTTTAGAGAATGAAAGCATGTGTAAAAATACTTTAAGTCGTTTTCACGCGAATTTTCGAAGCGAATGAGTAGCGCAAAAAGATGACAGTAGTTTAAGCATTATACTTTTTTTTTATGATACTGGGTGACGAGACGAGCGAAGTCTTTTGCCTGATGGCTCTTTACGCTTGCCCATAACAGCACAAAGCCACTCAGAATTTTGAACTACAATAGTTCAAAACTATGGATGGCAATGCACTGCGCTCGTCACCCCGAGATATAAGATGTCAAATCTCTGTGTGTAATTTCGCTGGAAACATTGCCTTTCAATCCGGAACACAGTAGTGTTTGCACACTACTGCTTGGCGGTTGAATAACTGACAAAGGTGTGGCAGGCGGACCCCTGCAAAAGAGTCCTACCACTACAACGTGGTATAATCTACAAACATTTGTACAAAGTTGTATGCAACTATTAGGTACTTGTATTAATTTATGCAATTAGCGCAATTAAACACCAATCATACAAATGATAGACAGTAATATTACATAATTATAATAATATAATATATTGTATAGAATTTCAATACGTACTAGATTAACTAATTAAGTGTACAAGACTACTTACTTTTAGATACTACCAAATAATCTGTGTCTTAAATTTTGGCCTTCAAGCTGATACTGATGACTTTTTTACTGTAAAAACTGTGTGCATGAGCAGTAGAGCACGTCGAAGGTTGTGCTTGATGGAGCACAAAATCACACATTAGGATCGTGGATGAAGTGTGAAATGTTACCCATTTCTTTGTTTATTTGTCCCTAAGAGCCTATGCTTCGTGCATTCTCTATCTCACTCGCGCATATCAACATTTTTGAAGATATAAAATGATTGACTGGACCAATGACTGTTTCAAAAAGGGGGAAGACGCGTGATATCCAAACATTGTATCCATTAAATATGGCTTGGTTCAAAAAAAATTTTGGCAAGTACTTTACGTGTTATCACAAACGCCAGTTCGATTGTGACTGAAGTCGATTAGGCCCGTTGGCCTAATTTGTGTAGTCCACGTCAAATAGATCGTGTCGTATCTTCCCACTATTTCCTTACATCAAAGGAAAATCTCAGCTACAGCAATATAGAGAATAACAATACACATTAAAAAAAGTTAAAACATTCATAGTTTACAAACACAAAAAAATGTTTAAAAAAATACTAAATTTGATATTTATGAATAAAAACTTGTTCGAATCAAAATGAAAAATGTACTGTACAAATGTAATATTTTTACAGTCATTATGATTATTTACGGGATATTTACCGTGGTAAGGTTGTGGAAGGAGCTCCCGATATTTCGGCGCAGTTACATGCACCATGTTCATCACAACCTTACCCCGGTAAATATCCCGTAAATAATCATATGACTGTAGTGAACAATCGTGATAATTTAAAACATTGTAATATTTCTTTTTATTACTCTAGTTTAAATTTCCAGACATGCAGACATTTTTATCTTCAAAATTGTTGAAGTACGCGCGTGAGATAGAGGACGCACCAAAGCATAGACTCTTAAAAAAGAGGATTTTAAATTGATAGGATTTTTTAAGGCCAACGCAGACTCTAAATTCAAGTCTGCGTTACGGCGTAAAAGCGGCCGTGGAAAAGCCAACTCTTCCCAGTTTAATATAGGTTCAAAATAGCCCGCTTTTACGCGCTCAAGCTTATATAGGATAGTCAAAGCGCGAAAATGCGGCAGGTAAATTTTTATTGTTGTAAATGAGGGACAAATTTGAACCTTGCGTAAAGAGAACTGAAGAGGTACCTAAACTGAACGCTTTTTCAGTCGTGCATTTCAAAATTATTGATAACATAACAACACTGAAAGGCAAAAAAAATATAAGAAAAATTACAGCCATTTTTTTTCTACGCACATCACAAATATTGGTTAACAAATTCTATGTTAATATCATTTATTTTGGCAAAGGAATCCGAAAAATCTGTTTTTTTTTTCGCCAAAAAAAAAGTTTAAATATAAAAGTTTGTTAAAATTATTGGTAATGTCTAAATTATGAACAAAATAGTCTTTCGTATTATTTACCGACTTCAAAAAAGAAGGAGGCTCTATGTTCCACTGTATTTTCTTATGTATGTTCACCGATTAATCCGCCAATTATGAATTGATTTTGATAATTACCTTTAGTAGGCCATACTTCAGAGGTGGTCCCATATAAATTTCGTCAAAATCGGTTTAGTAGATCAAACTTTAAATCAAAATATCTGTAAAAATATGTCATCCAAGTAAACGAAATTGCGTATTTACTGATTTTGAAGTCAGTTTTTTAAATTGTTAATTATATAATTCTCTTACTTAGTGGTTATATATATACTTATTTTAAAAATGTTGAAACGCGCCAGCGAGATAGCCATGTACTTTGAACTTGAATCTAACAAATTAGTCATTTAATTGATACAACTCAAAACAATAGAATAATCGAATAATTATCAATGTAAAAAACCGACTTGATAAAAATGTCAGAACTGGACCAAATTGGACCACAAAATGGGACCACACTTGAAGAACCAGCTTTCAAATATAAAAAAAACATCAAAATCGGTTCACCCAGTCGAAAGTTCTGAGGTAACAAATATTTACAAAAATGCACTCGAATTGAGAACCTCCTCCTTTTTGGAAGTCGGTTAAAATCACTTTAGTCACAATAACTACAAAAATAAGAAAATATATTCAGTTTCAACCACACACCTCCATAATAAATGAGGACGGCTGAATAAGTGTCGGCCAACGCATCTGAATGGAGGCGCATTAGCGCGCGGCATTCATCAACCGACTAATGACACGTCCGCACGTCACAATTACCAGGCGCAAGTGATCAGAGGCTAGAGGAAAAAACATCAGTCAACTGAAAACTTAAGTAGTAATTCACCTATTCTACAAAAGATGGCGTTGTTTTAAAATACACGGTACAGCGTGACGATGACGCAAGTTGCATGATTTTTGTTCATCCAAAAATGCTCAACGCGCCTAAAGAAATTTACTTAAAAAAATAGGCTATACGGGTGTTTGATATGTCAAAAATAAAAGTCTTAGTGAAAAATATGATTAAACTAGCTGTGCCCCGCGGTTTCACCCGCGTGGTGATGAAAAATTGTGAAGATGATGTTGAAAAATACTTTACGACATATTCTTATACCTACAAAATATACATTAAAAAATCATATAAATTGGTCAAGCCGTTTCGGAGGAGTGCGACCACAGACACCTTGACACGATATTTTTATATATATAGATGTAGTATACTTACTGAATAATCTATTTAAATCGGCTAGTAAAGTTCGGAGATTTAAAAGTGTTTAAGTTTTTGTTCGGGTTATTAAAGGATGGTCCCTTTCATACAAAACGAGTTTCGGTATGGAGTTTGTATGGTGTACTTACATGTGATGCCATACGTAAGTTTAGTGCACTCTCTGTCTAGCAAGAGATTATCTTCGTTTATTTTGAATACATTTCGTATACGTACAATATCAATACGCGACACAAAACCAAAAGAAAGTATAAAAAAAAAACACGATAAGGGATCATATTTTGCAGATCATATTGTGCAAACGGTACACAACTGACCAAAAAAATGAAAAAAATACCTCAAATTTTACGGGACGTAATTATATGCAATGCAACAAAATATAATATAAGTACATGGTATAATATAAATTATTCATTATCTATTCTCTTGTGGCTTGTACGCTAACTCAACGAATGAGAATATTAAAACATTACATATTTTTCTTTCCACATTTTTCTTTCGTAAACGTTTCAGGCTACATTTTCACGCCTGAATGGATTCTGTAAAATGCTGTGCACTTAAAATAATTCTCATGTGTTTTAAGAGACAAAATCATAAGTAGACCTAGACATTACTCGGCAAATAAAAGTTTCTGAGACTAAAACAATAATAGGTTAACCAACTGAAACAATAAAGGGGGTGTTTCCCGATGGTTACTGTGGTCCATCGTAGACCGCATGGTCTAAGATGGACCACACTTGCCATCACTCACTATTAGGCAAGATTGCAGTCAAGGGCAAACCTTTTTTCAATTTAAACAAGACAGTATGAATAAATTTTTTCAAACCTCCGTTAAAAGAGCTGGAGAAATGTCATTGAGTCGAATCTGCGCAAACTCCAAGGAGCTGACTGGTGTAAGATGAGCGCGACTAGAGCCGATGGCGTTATTTTGTATCGGAGGCCAAGATCCACTTCGGGTCCTCACGCCAGTGAAGTTAATTTGTATGAAAAGTGTAAATTGTCCAGGCCTCTAGAGGAGCCTTAATTCTTAATTTATACTGCTTACATCGTGTTTTATTTCAACTTGCTATTATCATCATAATCAGCCTATCATGTTCCCACTGCTGGAAAACAGGCCTACTCTCAAAGAGAGAGGATGGGCCCTAATCCAACATACTGGCCCAATGCATGTTGATGAATGTCAACTTGTGAGGTCCTGGACATACCGGTTTCCTCATGATGCCATGGCTCGATAACGGTGTAGGAAAACTCGTACACCGTTATTGATCCATGGCATCAAAACTGTACATAACTTATTTAAGTATTAAAAAAGTAATTAGTGCAGGGCCGAGGATCGAACCGGGTGCCGTCACATTGTCAAGCGCACATGTTATCGCTCAGCCACCATCTCTTCATCACTTTTAATCTCTCAATCTTAATCAACGTGCTAAGTGCTATAATTAATTTGAAGTTGCAGGTTCTTCATGCATTTTGTAAGTGAGTATTCACACATTCCATTTGGAGTCACCGAGAAGCCATTACGCGCGTTACAGTCATTGTGAATGTAGCAGGCGTAATTACTGCCTTGAATGGGAATAATGGCGCAGGCTTAATAGTTTTTTTTTACTTCATATTTTAGGCTTAAAAAGATGTGTAAAATTACGTAAATAGCTTAAAAATGGTCGGCAACAATTTAATCAACATAATGTAGAAAAAATATGACATCCAAGTAAAGTTATTTAAAAAAAGTTATTTACTAATTTTGAAGTCGATTTTTTGTATTGAAAATTATTTACGGCGTTTTGCTGTCGAGCAGTCGACTCTCATGCGCAGTTTTGATTAATACCGGTTGCGTTCTGATTCAAGATCTAGACTGTTTTATGGGGTATGATAATCGTGATTTGTCTACGATTCGGTCACTGTACTTTATCAGCAATATTTGTAATGATTTGTACATTATCGAACGTTATTCGTGATAATTTGCTTGGATGGAGTTGTTTTGATCTTGTTTGAACTGTAATGGTACGATTTTATACGAACATTCTTGTGTATATTCTAAGCTATGTAGCCGTTGCTAGTGATGTAGTCATTATGCTGGTTTTTGCTTTTGATGTTATTATGCAGGGTTATTATGAAAGTGCCAAAAAGAACAACACTCTCCCAACGGTCGCAACGTGAATACCTACATTCCATGATTTTTCACAAAACTTTCACATATCATTTATTATATTAACATTTACCAAAAATTTGTTAGTATGTTTTTTTTTGTAATGTGTTTTGTAACCACATAACCCAAAGCTAGGATCCTAAGCATCGTCAAAGCCCGCGTTTCTTCCAAATCATTGAAAAAAAGTCATTAATGTGCGAGTTGCCATAATCCGATCGAAATAAGTAAATTCTGATAAATTTTACTAGCTTTTTGAACATAATGATATCATGTATTTTTGCCTACCGGTGCAGCTCAAAAAAAACCGACAATAAAAAAAACATTACAATGTTTTGCATCTACCAGTTGCATTCTCTCAGCGGCCGGACTGTAAGTACAGTGTTCAGAAACTGTCTACAAGAGGTTTGTGGTTCATTTAAATAACCCGGAATATAACAAATAACCTGGAGGTAGTGTTAAGATTTATATTTACGCAATAAACGGTCACCCATCCGAAGCTTGGATATTTTTCCATTTATTTTAGTTTAATAACCATTTATCCATATCGATTCAAAGTTATGTTGAAAGGTGCCGAGTCTAGCCTTTAAATAAATATAATTTTGGAACAAAAATACTCCTAAGTTTAGTAGGTACACATAACAGACAGACAAGGAAACCTCACAAAACTCGTCGAAGCAGTTTCTGGCTCGTGCTGTGAGGGTGAGGCGTTAAGATATCGTATCTGCGACGCTAATGCAGCCTTAACTCATGAGTGCGCCTGCGCTCACCGCAAGACCTGGCTACTTTGGCAGGAATGTGCTCTCGATTTCCTGGTACTAGACTCTAGGCAAGATAAACGGAATTTTCGAAAAGAATTATATAAAAGCACTGACTGACTGGCTCATCACGAAATAAGACTACTTGACGTACACGTACGAAACCAAGGGCAATAGCTAGTGCAGCTAGATTCATTGGTATTGAAGTTCCCTCAGAAAAGATCTCGATCTTATTGTCATCACGAATATCAAAACCAAACTGTTGTACTAGCAACCGAATTAGATTTACTTGCAAAGTTTCAAATTGATGCGACAATTTATAAGGAGTGGCGGCTAGTAGTGAAAATATGTAACCTCGACAATGGTTACATATTTGATCCGTTTGGGGTCGAGACTCGGGGACCGGGAGCTCACCTTATTTCCAAAAATCTTCCAGAGCACCGGGTTAATGCAGTGCGTGACCAAAATGCTAGCGTGTTTCCGGATCAACATAATGCATGCATAAGCAATGCCTCGGCATAATGCATGCATAAGCATTGCCCTTCAGCGTGATAATGCCGACAGCATGCAAGGTATACTGCCAACTGGTAGTATTTGTATTGTATTTAGACCTTCAACGGTCAAATACTACAAAAACAGTCTAACTAAATTTGTAGTGTTAGTGTGTATTTTGATTAGTTTATAAAGGCACTCGCCAGTATATGTAGGTAGTATCAAAGTTTGTAACATTGTTAATTGGTTAGTTATTACAAGTAAAGCTAATAAAAGCTGGATAAAATGTTTATACAAACGAACCAGAATAATCTGAAAACGATTACAAAAGAAACAATATTGTTACGGCTGTACAGCATAGAACCCGTTTAGATAGCCCAATGTCTTCCCGGTATCACTATACGTTGGCTATCACGCGCTAGAAAGCGCACTACGAAACCACTCCTGCGCAGTAGAAATTACGCAGTAGGGTAATTTTACTCTAAAAAACTCTTGACATTAACGTGACGGAAGATATTAAGTTAAAAACGGTGAACACGCCAAGTCTAGATAATTTGATCTGGCTCTGAAATAATGCTGCTGGGATGCACCTCTAGGCATTTAATCACAGATTTAAAATTTACTGGTGTTTTATAAAAAACTTTTTTTTTAAATGCCATAGGTGGCAAACAAGCAGACGGGCCGCCTGATGGTAAGCTGTCAACTACCATAATTTTGGTTACTTCACGATATTGATTTAAACCAGGGGTCTCCAAACTTTGAAGACTTCGGGCCATAATATTTTTTTCGGTATGTTGCAAGTACGGCCCTTGCAACATACCGAAAAGAATTGATGGCAATGGCGGGCCGGATTTGGCCCGCGGGCCGTAGTTTGGAGACCCCTGATTTAAAACAACATATTAGCGATGTAAAATTTTGACTGCGCCACCACTGAGCCAGCATTACTTAGTCTATAATATCACACATCACACAATCACATTAATGTCATAAATACGAAAGTTTGTGTGTGAGTGTGTATGTTTGTCTGCAATAAACTCTGTAACTCCTATACGGATTTGAATCAAATTTGGTATAGAAGTAGCTTTTACCCTGAATTAACATATTGGCTCCGGAATAAAATATTGTTAATACATTATTATAAGCTTTTTTCCATATTTCGACTTCCACCCAGCAACCAGATCAAGAAGAGAACATCCATGATCCAGAAAAGATTTTTATCTGCATGGCTTTACCATTTATGTCATTTAGGTGGTCTGTTTCAATCAGTTAGATTAATAATTCGTGTGAACTAATTGTTTAATAAATAAAATAACTATAAGATCATCATAATATGATAATCAATAATAATATTATTATTATTGATTTCTGTTCATATATTATCTATTTAGAAATACCAATTCCAAAAATTAAGATTCTTATTTTGTCGTTCGATTGATTTAACTAATTTGACAAAACTATTTTAACTACTAATGAAAACTATTATATACATAAATGTTTAATGTCATTCGATTAGGCAAACTGCAAGTTTACCTCAGCGCATCATAAAAAAAAACTATTGTTATTTCGTCATATTTTGTTATCATTAATTGAGCGAGATCGACCAAAAAGACGATGTGTAGATACATTTAAAGAGATGTGGACCAGACTGGGTGAGAAAAACGAGAGACAAAAATGCATGGAAAATACAAGGGGAGGCCTACGCCAAATAAGTGACTGCCACAAACTGACAACTGACTTATAGATCCTTGATATATCATGACAATAGTATTCATAATATTTAATACATTGCTTGGACGCCCCGGGTATTCTATATATTGCCTAGGTATTGTATAGAATACCTTGTATAATTCAGCTGAATTATACAGATTGCCGGTAAGATGATTATGTTTGTGACATTTTAAATTAGTAAATTTGACATTTTGAATATGACAATAACTTATTTTTTTATAATGTTCTAAAGTTCTATAATTGTGGTAGAAATAACAGGCTTTTTTTATTTTTGTGTAAGGTTCTTGGATTTTAGTCCAAACAGTTAGATCAACAGTAATAAATACGATCACCTAGAAGTCTTTTTTTGTTTGTTTGTAGTTTTGGAATGTTTTTCCATACACTTAGGTCAATCGAAGTACTTAGCAATATAGCAGTTCGGAACAAACCATTCCAATCATCAGTTTACCACACAACATTCAGTACTGTTTGCAGTCTATGTCCAGTCCGAAAGTGGGCAATAAAGCCGTATGTTGTCAGATCCGATAAGATTATCTGACACATAAATTTGTCAGGCATCTGTCAAGACAACACGCGGACACAGTGTGTCTTGCGATATGTGGGGCTGGACTTGAATAGTAACGGCTAAATATTATGGTGCCTGCAGTTGTACGAAGTCTGGTGAGATTTGATGTACTCGTGCTAATATCGTTAGCTATAACTTGATATTGAGAGCGATGGTGGTAGAGCGGCTTTACAACCCAGCTGATAGCACCTGGTTCGATACTCGACCCTGAACCAATGACTTATGTGCAGGTTTGATGCCATTGCTTAACAACGGTGAAGGAAAACTGACATGACCATTCTCCAACATGCACTGGTCTAGCAAAAGAGAAGGTCTGTGTCAGCAATTGGAAAATAATACGCTGATAATTATGGTCATGATAACTTGTTTTTTTTTTAACCTGATCGATTTGGATATCAAATTTTACCCATTCCTTAAACATAGCAGAGAGGTATGAGGTTAATGAGGGCTTTTGAAATATGATATTTTTTATGCGGCCTTTCAGCCCCGTTAATAATCGAATTACATTTTAATCTTTTTATGTAGAACAAAATCATAGTATCGATAGGCTACAAAAGTCTATAAGGAGTCCAATCTATCCACAAACTACAGTAAAACCTAGTTACTATGTCACTTATGACGTTTGCTGAAAAGGATTGAATGGGATGGGTGTCGAGGAGTGAGCCTATTCGTTAGCCATTAGATAGTTTTTAACCAGATCTCACGAAAAGGTTAATCAAAGTACTTGCATCACTGTTTTTTTTTTTAATAACAAACAAATCATAGTCACTATCAAACAAAATAAGTCACGGTCAAATCTAAGTCATGCCCTAGTAAAGTGAAGACTTTACTAGAGGTTAATGAAGTCTTTTGGCATGAAATTTTGACTTTGACAGCTGACGAGATGACTCGTAAAAAGTTGAGACAATACCAATCATCATCATCACCATCAACCAGAAGACATTCACTGCTGAACATAGGCCTCTGCCTTGGTACTCTACTGAATACCCGCAACTCTCACGATATCGTCGGTCCATCTAGTGGGAGGCCTACCTAGGCTGCGTTACATAATACATATAGTACAAGTACAGAAGATTCACTCCGCAAGAGCAGTTAAATAAGTAGCCACTCTTACTACCACACAATAAAGTCCAATTCAGGACGTGCGAGCTCTTACTACCTACTGCTATATTAACCTACAAGTTGCCTCTCTGTCTATTGCATAATTCTTGTCGTGTTATCTCTGTCTATCGCGCGGCAGCGGGCACGGCAAGTCCGACAAGTCGGCTACTTGTAACTTCATACCTAAAGTGTGGAGTGCGCCAGGCCTGGCTGCGTCTCAAGTACCTTTCTTTCCCGTCGGTTATAGGTCAAGACAATATCAATGACACAACATAAAAGTCGCTCGCGGAGACGGCGACTGATTTTTCCGGTACTCGAATCCATGGCAGAGCTGGCAACACATTGTGTCGACACCGCACTCTAAATCAGTAACCCGATACGGTAGTGTCTGTGTCGCAGGTTCGTGTCGAGATCCGCTGTTTGGTCGTCAAGGGGCCGTACTCAGGGCTAAGCATGGGGCTAAATAAATTATAGGATATTTTTATTCACACATCACACATCATCAGCCAATTAACGTCCACTGTTGGACAAGGCCTCCCTCATAGAGAGGGGTGTTGCCATAATCCCCACGCTTGGCCGGCGGCTTGGGGATCGCGGTACGTTCACCGTGTACTATTAGGACGCTGCTGCCCATCCTCAGGTGATTCTGGTCGCAGTTTTAGGACGTACCCGGGTCCCGGTCCCGGGTATCGGGACATATTTTTATTCGTTGTTATTAAAATACAACGTTGATACGTAACTTAGGAAATGTTGTAGGTAAATTAAATTAGTTGTCTAACTTATTTCTCACGCAGATAATTTCATGGCTATTTAATGCAGGAATGCAGCTAGCGTTTTTGGTAATTTGAAATACAGGCATTGACTCGTTATGATTTTTAGTTTGTTTGTTTATTAATAATTCTTTATACCTGCAAATAGAAAAGTAGCTCTTGTTAATAATTTAAAAAAGAATACAAATAAATACTTAGGAACAAATATTCAATGTGAATATTTTACTATTCGCATTCGTCCTTTTTTAATTAATTATAAATAGATTTAGAAACTAAACAAGGAAATAATTTCATTCAAACACTGACACTTAATATTAGAGAATTGTGGCCATGTATCCGAAATTTAAAACTGAAACATATGTTGGAAACAAGTCCCAAATCCGATATCAATTCCAAAACTTATGGCATTAATTACAACTGTATAGTCTCATATTATATGCCACAATGAAGAATGTATTAGTTGATGCCCATGCCCCAACTGACATATCCTTCATTCCAGCCCTGGCATTTCAGATCGTGTCCAGCGGAACTCTGACGTATTTACCTACATGCGTTGTAAGCCTTGTAACGTATCGAGAGTAACACTAAACTTGGGTAACAAGATCTCGATACAAAATGTTGCTAAAAGCCAAATGTCCTGGTTTGTTATGTAGGTACCTGTTCCTTTGGCATTTTACACGGTAGGTCATATAATAGGTCGAAGCCGGATATGGATACTAAGCTGAAAGCTGATTGGAGAGGTGCGTCGAGGCAGTGGAACTATTTTGAATCTACGATAAAGCGTTAAAAGTTTACTTTTTCACGACCATTTTTATACCGCAACTATGTATTCCAGTCATTGTTGGGCTCATAAGGGTTGATATGTCGTCATTTTGGGTCACGTTGCATTAATTTACGCGGCTATAGCAAACAGTACTAAATTCATATCTTGGTTATAATTTTTTGCGGATATACGAGTAAATAAGTTTAATGACATTTTAGAAACATTATTGAAGGTGAAACTTTTCTTGCTAGAATAATTTGCAGAAAACAGGCGTTTTAAAACATGTTTTTAATTCTTTATCCGTATGTATTTTCATGACAATTCGTTTTTTTTTATATTAAATAAAATAAATTTCTGGGACATTTTTTTTGCACACACGGTCATCTGACCCTAAACTAAGCAAAGCTTGTAATATGGCTGCCAGAGACTGATATACATACATATATATTTTTAAATACATACTTAAATAGATATTAACACCCAGACATAGAACAAACACAAATGTTCATCACACAAATGTTTGTCCTAGATATTTTGCTATGGTCAATATCACTAAATATTTAATTATTTAACCCTCCTCTCCCCCCTTCCTTGACTTGACCTAAACTAAACTTTTCTATTTATAATATTTTTAGTGTGATGCGATAAATAATTTAATAAATAATTGTTTAATTATGTTTTATGACCAAAAAATAAACAGTTTCTTGAAATGTGGAACCACCAGCATGCTGAGTATGCTACCATTTCCGACACTTGCATGCAGGCTAGATAATTCTCTAGACTTCTCTATACCTTTAATGATTTATGAGTAATGTAACCGTTTCTGTAAGGTTGGCTAGTTTACTAGGTATCTTGGTAGGTTTACCAAATGGGATTCTTACCGAACGGGATGTACCCGTTAGATTGTATGTAGATAATTATTTTATATAATAGACAAATATCATAATTAAAATAAAGAACGCTTATTTCAATCGTGAAAAAAACTTGCATTACACTGAATCTCTAAGGCACAACATTTAAATGTTGAATCCATCTTCGACACGCTCGGTGGAGTAACTTCCAGGCTTGACGCTCTTCTGCCAACGTTTTCACCTCCCTGTACGACATGACATTTGACTTCTCTTTTATTTGATCTAAGAATACTCTTTTTGGTCTTCCTGGTCCTCTCAACTCTAGCCAGAAAAAAACACGTGAGGTACTGCACAGTTTTCAAAGTGGGTTCATACTCAAATGTATGGGTTGTAATGTAATGCCCACGTAAGTAAAGTGAGTTACTACCTCTTGCATTAGTTTAATCGGCGACACAGCCTCACCGTGGCAGTATATTCACGAAATGACGCCGTTACCGCGACTATGGTCACAGATTAAACACTACTTGCTGAATTACTTGCATCGCCAAAACTGTATCTACACGTGGTTGAACGGTTTTGATCCTTGAACCTGCTGCTGTGCATATTTTATGTCAGTAACTTAACGAAAACTCTGTTTTAAACTATCACTGTTGTCACTACATTTATATGATTATTTACGGGATAGTTACCGTGGTAAGGTTGTGGAAGGAACTCCCGATGTTTCGGTGCAGTTACATGCACTATGTTCACGGGATGACACAACCTTATCACGGTAAATATCCCGTAAATAATCATATGAATGTAGTTTAACGACAACTACTCTCAAACTTTCCCTTCTAAAGTTTAATGAAAAACTATACACGAGGAGGTGCAGTGATTTTTTTCCATCTCCATTTCATATGAACCAGAGCCACACTTTAAATGCAATATTATATATTTTTTATACTTTCAAAATTGAGATCTATATACAACTGTCATTTTGCAATGTTTCATGCACTTGTCTTAATAATTATAGAAGTAAGAAGTTTAAATAAATCGGACGTACGGACGGACGTACCTACAGACTGACAGAGAGAGACAGACAGACAGACAGTCGTATGGTCATTGATAATTATATATGTACTATGTAGAGATAGAGAAGAAGAGATGGAAAAAAAATATGTGTATATTGATGTGTATATGTGTACTTGTATTATTATGATAAAAAGTTTAGAATTATGCAGATTTTAAATTTATTTATGTAAATTTAATTATGGTACAAAAACTCAAAATTATACTAGTAAATTATCAAGTACCAAGTTACATAAATCCTAGTACAGAATCATTCCCGCACTAAGCGTTGTCACTGCACGCATAAAGAGTAAGATACTGTTGCATTGTTGCTGACAGAGTTAACATAACGCATTACTGAGTTAGTACTTTAATGAGTCGTAACAACTACTAAATTCGAATGGCACTTAAACTTTACAACTGCGAAATATAATGTTAAAATTGTAAGCTAAGGATATGACTGCCCTGGTGGCTTAGTTGGTAGTGAACCTACCTTCTGCGCTTGGGGGCGTGGGTTCCATTTCCTCCCAAAGCAAAACATTCATGTGATGAACATTTGTATTTGTTCTATGTCTGGGTGTTAATATCTATTTAAGCATGTATTTAAAAATATATTATGTAAGTACGTATATCAGTCTCTGGCAGCCATATTACAAGCTTTGCTTACTTTGGGGTCAGATGACCGTGTGGGCAAAAATGTCTCAGAGATATTTATAGGTTCTATTTCATTACCTCATAAAGCTCTCTGACTTCTAGTTCAGCTGGTGAGAAAAACTTGTAACAAAATTTTGCCCATGACAAAAAAACTTTATCTTTATGTCATGTGTCTTTGAACTTTTGTGGTTCTTGGACATACCGGTACCTACCATCTCAATGTTTTCCTTCACCATTTCCCAGCGATGGCATCGATACTGCATATAATTTATTTATAAACTAAATACATAATTAATTGATGCAAGGCCGAGGATTGAACCGGGTGCCGTCAGATTGTAAAACACACCTGCTACCGCTCGGCCACCATCGCTCAAGCGCAATGAGTTTAGGTTAGGTTTAAGACATCGTCATTGCTCAAGCATCAATTAATGTTATTTTTTATGTACGTAGCTGTTTCAGTGTAGCACTGCTGCAATATAAACAAAACATAGGAGTCTCTAACCGGTTAAATTATCCCTATAAATTGTATCCCCAATACACATCTATACAATTCTACAAATTAGCAACCGAGCCCATCACATATCACCAGATCGTGATCCGCACTAATTGCGGTGACCGCACTCGCGATCACGACGGCACATCATACACATTAATCATATCATAAACGTATTGATAAACAATTGCCCTACCTTAAATGAGGGGTCAACTATCTACATCTAGCATTTACTACCTCAGCGAAAACTAAACTCAATTTCTTATAAAGCAAGTATCAAAATGTTTTAGTCTATGGTTGTTGTTACTTTTGGGAAATTCGTTGGAGGGCCATATTTTTGTGTGACGAATTCGAAAATTAAGATCAATTGCTCAAAACGTATGTATCAAAATTGTGTAGCCGTCATGATTGTTAAGACTTTTGGAGGTTAAGACGGTGGGTTATTTTTTTCCGGTAAGAAAGTTAAACAATGACAATAGCTATGTGGTACACATAAGGTTGAAAGTTCGAGATAGAAGAGGGAAGACGGCATGTTGTCGGCATCTCTTTGTCGCCGGCCGACAAAGGCACGTGGGAACGGGCGCGTGCGCATTCTTCCTGCTAGAATATAGTAATGTATGACTCGATTTGCTGTAGATCGATTTTGTTTGATTGATTTTTTGTGGGCATGCGTGGTGAGATTAACCTCCTTGAACCTGTTTGATCACTCACCAAAGTAATAGCTTGGAAAGCAATGCTTACACGACACGATATTTTTCAAATAAAAAAAAATATATAGTAAAAAAATCTACCAACCAACCTCTACGAGCTTTGGCTGAAACAATTTTTATTCCATGAAAATGTAGGAAAATCGAGAAATTATGGTAACCTTATAATATGTGGCACGTATTAGTTAACCGATAACCGATGGGGAAGAAAGGTTCTTGAGTGGAGACCACGAACCGGAAGACGCAACGTACGGTATAAATAGGCCTCCCACTAGATGGACCGACGACATTGTGAGAGTCGCGGGACTCCAGTGGATGCAGATGGCAAGATGTCGTTCAGAGTGGAGGTTAAAGGGGGAGGCCAGTGTTCAACAATGGACGTCTTCTGGCTGATAATGATGATGATAGAAACCATCAGTCTCTTTTGAAGTTCTCAAAATGATAGACGTGTATTAAAACAAGTGGATCCCATTGAAAACCGACTTCAAAAATATATGAATAACGTAAGAACTGCTGATAAAATATGAGGGTTGCCCTCAATTTCTCTAGGATCCCATCATCAGATCCTGACTTGGTGACAATGGGACCAAATTGGAAGTATACTACCGAGCAAAAGGTAAAATAACTGTAGACCACGAACCGGAAGACGCAGCGTAGGTAGGCTTCCCATTAGATGGACCGACAACATCGTGAGAGTCGCGGGCATCCAGTGGATGCAGATGGCAGGATGTCGTTCAGTGTGGAGGTTAAAGAGGGAGGCCTATGTTCAGCAGTGGACGTCTTCTGGCTGATGATGATGATGATGATGATGAATAAAAAACTACAATCTTTCGCACGGCCTAAGCTCTAAAACATTAAGAGTCGGCTCACACCACATCTCTGGGATTATCTAAATAACGTATTATTGTTCCGATATCAATGTAATATCGATATTCTGTAACGTATCATTCGGTTCGTCTCGCGTGCCGCTCTATTGAGATATAGAAATGAGAAACTATCGATATTATTAGTATCGATGTGATGTGTGTCTGTCTACTTTAAACCGAGCGAAGATAGGTACGTGTCTCAGATTCTAATGGCTAATGGGAAAAGTCGGCGTTTCGGCGTGCATGGTTTATTCGACGATAGTTTTCGTATCGTAGATCCGATCTTCATGAAACTTTGTAGGCAAGTATTTCATTTCAATATAATTTTTAAGTTTGAATATGGACAAATCGATTGAGAGGTACCGAAGATTTATGGGTCACGAGGTGATAGTTCGGGGCGAACTACCAGTTATTTTAAAGTAACTATACCTACAACTATATAATAACTTACAGCACTGAAACGTGGCCTTATTAGCAAGCTCAAAGTTGCACAACGAGTGAGAGTTGGAGAGGGCTACGCTCAGGGTTTCTCTACGAGATCGAATCAGAAATGAGGAGATCCGTAGACGAACAAAATTTACCGACTTAGCCCACCAGATTAGCAAGTTGAAGTGACAGTAGGCAGGGCACATAGCACGCAGAACAGATGAACAATGGGGCCGAAAACTTCTCAAATGGACACCACCGGTAAGCGCAGTTTAGGATGTCCACCCACAAGATGGACAGACGACCTAAAAGAGACCGCAGGAGAACGCTGGATGCAGGCCGCTTCCAACCGGCCCTTTTGGAAATCGATGGGGGAGGCCTATGTCCAGCAGTGGACGTCTTATAGCTGAAATGATGATGATGATGACACGAGACTTACAAAAAAAGGAAAACGACACGAATTTTCACGCGCACTCATTTTGAAAAAGACTGCCGAATGTGCCGAATTCACACTATATAATAATTGTGTGTGTGTGTTGAATAATTGTGTCCGAATAAGGTGAAACAGCTGTACGTAAATGTCGTATTTAAATATTTTAATCTGTTATTACCTTGCATTTTTGTTCAAAATCTTAAATATCACGCATGAGGATAGAGATACCTACTGTCAGTACTTTTTTTTGGGAAAAGTCACAAGCAAAATTTAATATGTCTTTTAACTACGAAATGAATATTAGTACTACAGATAACAAACAGTGATATATATTATTAGATAACTTAGCACTATTTACACGTTTCCGCACGTGAATAGCGTGAGTTACTCAATTAGCCGAATACAATAATTGATATAATAGGTCGGGGAAAAAGTCTTTTCGTATTTTGTATGTATAAAGTTGTAGTAAAAATCTCATCGGTTGTACTGTTGATATCTGGCTGGTTTTGATACCATTAAAAATATGACATTTTAAAAAAGGAATACAAAAATTAAAAAGCAATTTCCCGCCATTTTTCAATTGTTTTTTTGTTTGATAAAATGAGTGAATCTAACGAAGAAATTCGATATATTGTGAAATTTTATTACAAAAAAGAGAAAAATGCGACACAAGCCGCGAATAAAATTTGTGACATTTATGGACCTAATGCAGTGTCATCAAGAGTAGCACAATGTTGGTTCAAGCGTTTTCAGTCCGGGAATTTTGATGTCAAAGAAGCAGCTCGCTCTGGTCTCCCTGTTACGGATAAAGTCGATGCCATTTCTGAAAAAGTGGACCAAGATCGGCATATTAGTAGTTACGACGTAGCTGAAGACCTGGGGATTAACCACAAAACAGTTTTGACCCATTTGAAAAAAAACTGGGTATACAAAAAACTCGATATTCGGGTGCCACACGAGCTCACTGAAAGAAACCAAATGAATCGTGTACTCATTTGCGATTCTCTATTGAAACGTAACGAAACCGAACCGTATTTGAAAAGATTGATCACTTGTGATGAAAAATGGATCACCTACGACAAGAATGTGCGCAAACGATCATGGTCAAAGCGCAGTGAAGCACCACAGACTGTAGCGAAACCCGGATTAACACGTAATAAGGTGATGCTGTGTGTATGGTGGGATTGGCAGGGCATCGTTCATTATGAGCTTTTACCGCCGGGCAAAACCATCGATTCGGATCTCTACTGCCAACAACAGATGAGACTCAAACAAGAAATTGAGAAAAAACGGCCGGAATTGATCAACAGAAAGAGTGTGGTCTTTCATCATGATAACGCCAGACCGCACACATCTTTGGCCACTCAGCAAAAATTTAGAGAGCTTGGTTGGGAAGTGTTAATGCATCAACCACATAGCCCTGACTTTGCACCCTCAGATTTCCACCTGTTTCGATCTCTTCAGAATTCTTTGGGTAGTGTTAGATTAACATCAAGAGAGGACTGTCAAAACTACTTGTTGCATTTTTTTGATCAGAAGTCCCAAAATTTCTACAGCAACGGGGTCATGTCACTACCTACAAAATGGCAACAAGTTATCGAACAACATGGCACATATATATTATAATTAAATGTAATTAAACTTGAAAAAAATATGTCTTGAATTTGTTTATAAAATACGAAGAAACTTTTTCCCCGACCTTATATGTTAGTTTGTCTAATTTTTTTATCGATAACATTGAAATAGTCATAGAACATCTCTACTAGACAAGTCACACCCGGTATTCGATTCGGTCGGACACCACGTGTTTTACTTAATAAGTATAATTAAGTAAGAAGTGACTTATCTAGTGTAATTTAGAAATTGTGCGCACGAGTCGATTCGAAACAAAGCGATGTTAATGTGCCCATTAGACTGCTATAATCAAGAATCAGAAACGTATCGAGAAATCTATTCGATTATTACATCTGACACATACATTTTATGTTGTAAAGTAGATATTTGAAATAAGCGAGATATTCGGAACTGTACGATTTTATAACCTTGTACTTTAAATAATTGCCGTACAACTCCTTTTATACAGACTTTTATCCCGAAAAATGAATGGCAAAATTGTATGCAAAAAGTACATACTCGTATCTGGTTAAAACTTGAAATTAATTTTACCTGTCAATTATAAAATCGAAGCATCTATTATTGTTTTTATTCGAGTGGCCAATTTTCACGACGCAGTGGAGTTGGTGATCGAAACTTTCGTTCGGAATTTAAATTTGAAAATCGAACAATGAGCTTTTTGTCGAACATTCTCGAATTTAGTCGCGGGCAATTAAAAAGTTTTCAAATACGAGTTTCGATGTGTTTTGCTTTTTAGTTGTGTTGGGTTGCTAACTGTGGGAGCTACTTATTTACGTTTTCTATTACAAAGAAATAAAAAAAAAATGCTTTTGCGCATAAACTGTTTCGATAATTTAATTATTATTCACCATAAATTAATGTCTGGATAATAAGTAGGTATATTATAATTTTATGCTGTAAAATTCATGTAATTAGCATGTACGAGTATTTTGAGAATTCTGATGATGCACGGTCATGCAGTAGCCAAAGAAAACTTTTTTTACGTACTTATGCCGTTTTCCACAAATAAAAAACTGCAGATTTTCTCATATTGAGTAAGTAATTGATCAGCGTAATTAGGGAAACCCAGACAACCAAACACAATATGTACTCACAACTCATCCGCGAATGGTAAACAAAATACATGCTTACATCTGGAACAATGGCTAGTGATGGGGTTTTTAGATTTAGCGTTTTATAAATTTAATCGTTACAGTTTTTACTACGGCGTTGCAACTTTATTAACCTTCCAAAAAGGAGGAGGTACTCAATTCGACTGGATTTTTTTGTTTGTTACCTCAGAACTTTCGACTGGGTGAACCAATTTTGACGATTCTTTTTTATTTGAAAGCTGGTGCTTCCCGTGTGGTCTCATTTCAATTTGGTCCAGTTCTGACAGTTTTATGAAGTCGGTTTTTTATATTGATACTTAATTATTTATTTTATAATTTAATATTACTGTAAAACAATCCAAATTAAATTCCATCTCGACACTCATTGAATCCTTTATGTACCTACTTTTTTTTTTGGTGATGGGCCATCTTTGACAGATATTCTGCTGCATTTGGGTGCAGCCGAGCTATGACATTGCACCATTAAAACTCTTTCGGTAGCCTGCCTCTGCGCCTGACGGAGGGCGACGGGATGTCCATAGGACGTTACTGGTACGGTACCCCCTACTTTACGTACGGTACCCCCTACGTTACGTACGGTACGTTGCCTGATGCAAAAATCCCGGACCTATAAGCTCCTAAATTATATTTAGACCTCATAAACATGGCGCTGGTCAAAACTTGCCGCCATTATCACTCCGAGTGATTGATTACTGTATGTATAATAATTATTTACATTCACACCTCACTACACTAAAAATGAGATTGAAGATTAGACTAACACGGGCAAATATTCTTTAAATATTATTATTAATTTAGGATTTGTACGTAATATTTCATGACTTTTATCTTTTCTATATAATTGGTCGCAAAACAAGTTGTTAATATTAAACAAACCTCTACCCCATCCCTAGTTTCGTTAAAAATTGCTGACGATTCAATGTTGACTTGGCCATTTTTGATTCAACACCACATTGGCTGCATTCGTTTTGCAGTCAGCGTTTTTGCATCGTATTTGTTTAATTCATTATGTTTTACCACGCTGTTTTACTTCGCCGAGTCGAATCGAGATAGCATGTGTTTTTATTATTGATAAGAATAAAATAATAATAACGGACAGCATTTATTAAAGAATTAAGAATACAGAGTGAATAATATCATGTTAATTAAATTATTTGAGTATAATGATGGTTTTGTAGTGGTAGGACTCTTTTGTGGGGTCCGCCTGGGGAGATACCACACCTTTACCAGTTATTCAACCGCCAAGCAGTAGTGTGCAAACACTACTGTGTTCCGGATTGAAAGGCAATGTTTCCAGTGAAATTACAGGGCACACAAAGATTTGTCATCTTATATCTCGGGGTGACGAGCGCAGTGCACTGCCATCCAGGGTTTTGAACTGTTGAAGTTCAAAATTCTGAGTGGCGTTGAGCTGTTATGGGCAAGCGCGAAGATCCACCAGGCGAGCGACTTCGCTCGTCTCGTCACACAGTATCATTAAAAAAGGCTGATAATGATGATAACGATGGCTTAAAATTGAAAATTAATATATGTACTTACTTATGCTTTTGTATTTACACTACGTATAGCACAAGTTTAGCTCTTCTCGACAATTTATTTTAGTAAATAAAAATCCAATGAAAAACGCAAACAGCCCTATTTATCGTATTTTAGTACCATTTCATTCCAAAACGGAATATTTTTTGTGGAAGGTAAATTTAAAAAGCCAATATAAGAATATTCAGTGCTGCGGAAAATGAAAACAGAAACGTATATATATATTGCAACCATACATCTGGCTTTTCCAACTTGGTCTGACCTACATTACAACAGACTTGAATTGAATAGAGGTCTAATAAATTGAATTTATTTGATACATTTTGTCAATACTTAAGTTAAAAGCCACTAATACTACTTATTTATTTGTTTACTACACATTTTTATTTGTTTAATTGAATAAATTATTATTTAATTTAATGTACCTAGACCTATACATAATAATATTATTAAGATATAATTTTGTATACAATTTTTTAGAAGAGTGAACTGGAGAGTTTGACTTGTAACTATGGAGTTATCAATACAGTATTGTATTGTACTTGTAAGTATTAGTGGCTTCTAACGCCAGGAAAGAATGGCAATAATTTTAGAGCTGTAAAATTTAGTTTAGTTTAGAAAATGGTAGGTATAACAGAATCGAAGTCATCGTACTCATCATTACTAATAAATTTTAGTGTGGGACGAACTTTGAAATCGCAAAAACCTCCCACATAGAAAAAACTCATTCACACTGAACGAAATGTATGGGACAGCTGATATTTTTTATACTTATATTTTAGCGATTTCAGAGTTAGTCTTAAATATAAATTGTTCATAATGATGCCACAATCACCTCCTTTCGATTTAGTACCACCGTTCCATATAATCCAGTATCACAGACTAATGATGACCACTAGAAACAGCAGTGCCACTAGCAGATTTCCTGGAGACGCTCAGCCCTAAGAATAAATTATAAATTCGTGTTGTAAAAAAAATCCTTTGCTTAGTAGTGAAGTTAATAAAGTTAAGGATATTTGCTAGAACTTACGAACGTACTCATAATAATAAAACTTTTTTTTTTTTATAAAAACAAGCTTCTTACTTAGTGACGTGTTTTTATTTTTCGTATTCTTCTAAGCAAAAATTTTTATTTAAATACCCATATTACGATGATACATAAGAAAATTTTGTCCATTATTTTGGGCGTCAGCCATATTGAATTAGTGTTACGTTATTTTATTTTCCATATTGTTTTTAGCAAACCATTTTAATTGATACCCATATAACGGAGATGCATGAAACATAACTAGTAAACCATATGCAAAATTTCAGCTCAATCGGTTGGTTATAACTGTATTAGATATTTAGTTGCAAGATTTAACCCATACGCAAGGCAAGTTAAATAAAAAGTTGTAAAAAGTACTAAACCAAATTATTTCTACTCTATCATTACGCATATCGACGGCTCAACCACTTAATTCAAACTATGGCGAACTGACGTTAAGATTTCAGTAAGGGACAGCGAAGTAGAATCACTTAGCAATTACAGCCTGACAAATGGACGATATTAGGGACACATGTGCCACCAAGTTGTAGATTTAGGGGACACGGACACTTATGACTAAATAGCCTGGTTGAGAAGGTTTTGAAAGGACGGCTATTATACAGAGCTACTGGTATTAAGTTAGCATCCTCGCAAGGACTTTAGTTTTCAATTGAATCTTTGTATGAAAAAAATCACCATAAACATGTATATTCTCTGAAGTTTTAAAATTACAAAATCTGCAAATAGGCCGTAGGTTTTACGCTATAGGTATTATAAGTCGTGAGTCTAAGGCTTTGTTATAATAATTTATATATCACTTCTTTTAACTTCACTATCTTTTCCCTTACGACAAAAAGACACCATGTAAGTACCGCCATATCAGCCATATCCTACAATCACAAAATGTAAAAAAAAAACACTATATAAATTAAGATATCCCCTGAAGTTTTAAAATTCAAAAATCTGCATGGTAATTATGCCGTTAGTTTTTTCCCTTTCGGTAAAAATCAACCTGTATGTTTACCGCTACTACAACCGTATCCTAAAATCAAAAATTGTAGCTAGTGGTCAAAGAATGACGTCACAATGCGCATGCGCAACTCCAAATTAAGCTTGACTTATGATAGCCATAACACACCACACATCCCTCTATCATCATTATACACTATTTGCAGTATCCGTACCAGATTGAATGTACCAAAAACCAAGGATCAAGACCTATGCGTCCCACATCTTGCATTAGAGGAGTGCGCGCTGAATTCACGTGTGTTCACTTGGATACATGTATATTGTGTTAGTGTGAGTGCCTGTTAGACTTCTTATTCTGTCTCCAAGTTTCTCTTGATCGAGAGAAGCGAACAGAACTGCATTTGTGAGTTTGTGTATTTCTTTGATGATAACGTACGTGTGGCTCTTTTGGGGATCGAAGGGGAGGCCTATGTCTAGCAGTGGACGTTCTATGGCTGAAATGATGATGATGATGATACGGGAAATGCAAAAAAAAAAACGAGACTAATTCACGTGCGCACTCACTTTGAAAAGACCGCCGAATGCGGTTGAAACTATAATAGGAGTAACTGGTTTAATCATACGTAAGTAATTCCCATGTTATAATAATATAAACATAATTCAAAACCGACGTCATAAAAATGACAGAACTGGATCAAATTGCTTTCAAATAAAAATAGAATCATCAAAATCGGTTCACCCAGTCGAAAGTTCTGAGATAACAAATATTTAAAACAAAAAAAAGCTGTCGAATTGAGAACCTTCTTCTTTTTGGAAGTCAGTTAAAACTAACAACAACAAGGCTGGTAAATTATTCCATTCCAACAATAATTGCTAAGACTTGTCAAAGACCTTCAAACGACCTAAAACTGACTTCAGGGCCAGTTCGCAGCTTATGTTTTTAATACTAACTGTGCTTGATATCAGATATCGTTCGCGCAAAACTTTATGAGCCCTCTGAAGTTAGGCCCAGTGGCTGCGCAGTACGCATATTATAGGTATCCGAGGGACTTTACAGGGCGTCGGGGAGGCCTCGCGCCTAACTTCAGAGGGCTCATAAAGTTTTGCGCGAACGATATCAAGCACACACAAATCAGATTCTGACGGCGCACCCAGTTTGATCTTAGACCTTGCACTAATTATTTATTTAGATGGCACTTTAAGTAAATTATGTGCAGTTTTGATGCCATCGCTAAAAAGCGGAGAAGAAAAATATCGGAAGGAAACCGGTGTGCCAAAAAAACTCAAAAGTTCAAGGACATATAACATTGGGCTAGCTTGGTGGATTAGGGCCCATTCTCCTCTCTGAGAAAGGCCTATGTCCCAGGAGTGGGAACATGTTATGCTGATAATGATGGTGATGAAAACTTCACCATAAACAGAAGACGTGCGCTTTTGTGGATTGCTTCAACTTTAGGTAGAGGAAGGTGGAAAGGTGGATAGGTCAAGGAAGTTTGGTCAGGATCGCTTGCGAGGTAGGTAATAGTGTGAGCTTTCTAGTGCCCACGCGACGCCCACGGGTTTGGCCTATCTACGAGATGTGGTGATAGCATAGTAAGTAAGAGAGCGAATTAAAAACAAGTTGAAAGCTGTCTGCGCTCAAAGGTCATAGTTATTTCTTTCGCACGTTATTGACAATTTTGAAGATAAAAAATTGCTAAGTTAATAAATAAAAAACGATTGGTCAATTATCTTTAGAATAACATTGCAAATATAATAATAGTACAAATCAAATCGATTAATCTATATACCCCGCGGTTTCACCCGCGTGGTGATGAAAATCGATGATGATGATGATGATGAAAAGTAGCCTATTTGTTAATTCAGGACATAAGTAATGTATTTTCCAAATTTCATAGAAATCCATCCAGCCGTTTCTGCGTGATTGAGTAACAAATCTATCCATCCAAACTTTCACGTAAATATGATATTAGTGAGATGTGATTATTAGATTAATCTACAAAAAAAAGTTATTAATTAATTTGCATTGTCTTTAGACCTTCAACGGTCAATGGGCAGTCTGACTGTTTTTGTAGTGTTAGTGTTAGTTTGTATTTTGGTTAAGCACTTGCCCAGTAATAAAATAATTAATTGTAGCAAAATGTATTCGTCAATTTGCCCAGGAAGTATTGCACTAAGGTATCATGTTCTGATAACCGTTGGGGAAGAAAGTTTCTTGAGTGGAGACCGCGAACCGGAAGACGCAGCGTAGGTAGGCCTTCCACTAGATGGACTGACGATATTGTGAGAGTCGCGGGCATCCAGTGGATGCAGATGGCAGGATGTCGTTCAGTGTGGAGGTTAATGGGGGAGGCCTATCTTCAGCAGTGGACGTCTTCTGGCCGTTGTTGATGATGATGATAATGATGATGATGGTCATGTTCTTTGTAATACTAACGGCCGTACTCATAAACGTTACTTAAGTTAAGCAATACTTAAAATTGCTCTGTCTCGTATTCGTGACTGCCAATTTCCGTCAGCGAGAAGTTAACAGAGCATTTTTAAGTATTGCTTAACTTAAGTAACGTTTATGAGTACGGCCGTTAATCTATTAAGTATTTATCTGACTTTGGGTTCCTGCGACACAAGCCTAGCTTAGTACAGAGTTATATTGGTCCTTAAAACAGGACATTGTTATACTACCCAAGTTTACATGACTTGGGAATTGAAGTCATAACCTACTATTCTTTAAAAAAGAATGTGTGCTATATTATATTATAATTTTTTTTTTCATTATATTTTTATTTGATTTTTTAAATTATTATTATTATATTATTTATAATTCATTCTAAATGGATCAGTGTAATCTGAATAAAAATAAATGATTTGATTTGATTATCAAAGTCTGATCAGCAGTCCCTTGAAAATATATTTTTTTTATTTATTTATTTAATTATTTTTAGTATGCTTACTGCTTATGTAAATAAAGTTTTGTTAGTACGTCACAAATAAACCATAACACCGGCCACTGCATCCGATTCATAAATAAATTATCGTTGCAGAATTTCAGCAAAGTCTCGTCCTTATTTGAACTCATGTCCATAACGAGCGTTCCCGTACAGTGTGTGAACAGCCGTCTCACTTCCGTATTATACAGGACGGTACTAAGTGCTTTTCATATTTAAAAAAAACGACCACTTTTTTGGAGTAAATATTAAACTTTCACGTCTAATCGTGAACACACATATTTTAATGTTTATCGAGACTTATCGCGCAAAATTTTAATTATTATCAATGTAAAAAACCGACTTCATATAAATGTCAGAACAGGACCAAATTGCAATTGACCACACTGGAACAGCACCAGCACGTCCAGCACAAGGTGTTTTGAAAGAAAAAAAAGAACACAAAAAAAAGAATCATCAAAATCGGTTCTGCCAGTCGGGTAACAAATATTAAAAAAAAAAATCGATTTGAGAACCTCCTTCTTTTTGGAAGTCGGCTAAAACTTAGTACCTTTCGCTCGACGTTTCGTTATTACAATGACCGTGGTCACGAGCTGGCACTTTTTTGTGTCCCAATGCTGGGTAAAGGCCGCTTCCGCATTATACAAGGTGTTACTAATTCATGGTTTTCATAGAAAGCCTGTGTCCCAGCAGTGGAAACATGATATAGGCTGTTAAAAATAGTTCATGTAGGTGAGTCAAATCCGCGAGGCGTTGCTAGCGAACCATATTTCGATCGCGTTAAAGTTCAAATTGGTATAAAGAAATAACAAAGAGAGAACTGTTCAAAATAGATAGAAAACTCCTTATTGTTCACACCAGAAACGACACATGAAGGACAAAAAAATCTCTTTGATAGCAAATATCTGGCAAGCACAAGCACAAGCATAGCCAGTACAATGTCACGAAAGAGGTAAGTTATCGAGCAGTGACATACGAATGAAAAAGATCGACATCTGAAAATCCCCAAATTTTACACTCACACCAAAATTCTGACCTAATTCCACCCCAGCCGGTCTATTCTGTAAGCTAAGTGAACGCGCAAGTGAGGTGATAAGCTATGTGAACGTGTATTTTTCATGTCGATTACTATAGAGAAATATCAAAATGTCGAGTGATCACCCTTGACTGAAGTCCCTTACTCTTATAATTCGATGTTTTGACATTTATCTGCAGAAATAATCACATTCACTTAGCTTATCGCTTCACTTGCGCGTTCACTTAGTTTGCGTCGTGTATATAATGAGAAAAAAACCGAAATCCGATCCGATCGATAACGTGCACGAGTAAAGACAAAATATGTTCTATTTCTATTGCAGTGAAACGTAATTAATGTTATAGACAAAACTCCATAGAAGCTAGAGACTTCTATGGAGTTTTGTAAATAAGAGAAGTCTCCACTACATTACTAGGGCATAACTGGGATTTTAGCGTGACTTCACTTGCAGGTTGCTTGCAGGTTCATTTTAATTTCTGAAATGATCAAACAAGTCAGGTTGATCATTTCAAAAATTAAAATGATCGACTAATATAATTGTATTATACTTGACACTGGATAAATAAACAAGATGTCTGAAACCAAAACATAATAAATACATTTGTGGTTTAGTATTTTGTCACCTAGACCAACATAGATGAACCAAAAAGCAATATAGTGAGTTCCAAGACCAAACAGAAGATAACAAAGACGACCCTAAAGACATTTAAATAATGAAGGGGACCAGAGTGGATGAGAAAAGCGAGAGATAGAAATACATAGAAAAATACTGTGTGTGGTACTACAGTGTGGACTGCCTCGGTGGCTCAGTTGGTAGTGATCCTACTTTCTGTGCTTGGGGGCGTGGGTTCGATTCCCATCTAGGACAAACATTTGTGTGATGAACATTTGTGTTTGTTCTATGTCTGGGTGTTAATATCTATTTAAGTATGTATTTAAAAATATATATGTATGTATATCAGTCTCTGGCAGCCATATTACAAGCTTTGCTTAGTTTGGGGTCAGATGACCATGTGTGCAATAATGTCCCAGATATTTATTTATTATTTATTTATTTTACACCATTGAGGTGACTACCACAATATGACAAAAATAATATGAGCAACAGCAGATGATGACATACAAGAATCATTTCAATGATTATAAAAAGGTAATTATATTTCTGCCATTTCAAATTAGAGTATATGACATTTTAAATATATTATGACAATAGAAAAATTGCTTAGTTATTAAAATTATGTTACTTAATTGTAATTGTGGTAGAATTAATTGTAAGGCTATTTTGATTGATTTTTTTTGACTTTGTTAACTTAAGCTTTTGACAAAGCAACTATTTTTCACTGTGTGATTTTACGAGTACGTCTAAATCATTACCCGGTGCAACTCTATTAGAAACCTTCTGTCTGGTGCAGACGGGCATCAATAATTCCCTCAGACACACATACGACAATCGCAGCTTTATGTTATTATATTACTGGCGTCTGCGGCGGACAACCCTGTGTCTTGAGACGTTTATAGTTTAGGAGCTAACGGCATTACTTAAAAAAGTCAGTTAATTT
This sequence comes from Agriopis leucophaearia, assembly GCA_949125355.1. Taxonomy (NCBI): domain Eukaryota; kingdom Metazoa; phylum Arthropoda; class Insecta; order Lepidoptera; family Geometridae; genus Agriopis; species Agriopis leucophaearia. Next base: position 3,974,166 of record OX421276.1, on the reverse strand, counting down.
AAAATTTATTTTTTTAGTTTTTATGCGTGATAATTTCCGTCGCGAGATAATGGCGTTGATTCTTTTGTACCATTATCTAAACTTTTTTTTTTGTATAAGCCTGCGTTTGACCGCCAACTAGCCTGATGTTAAGCAATGATGCAGATTAAGATGGAGCACGCTTGCCTAGAAGAAACAGATTCACTCGTGATTTAAAGATACGCAGATTGTAACTATCGGGGAACACCCATCCTGATAACCCATTCCAAAGACAGTTAACAGTTCGCACAGTAAAGTTGAAATCTAAGTACGGGTTTTCGAAATATCAACAATAAAGCGGTGTCGATTTTTCGTGCCCGCTCTGGCAGTCCGATAGAAAAATTAGGAGGAGGGAATAATTAGACCATGCAAACATAAACTTAATTTAATAGCTCTAAAATTATTGTCATCCTTCTCTAACATATTGAAATGAAAAGAAACGCAGATAATTATACTCATGTCAGATTGGTTTAGCTAAGTGATGCCACTCAGGCAGAACCGATGCCACTGACAGACCTATTTTTGCATTGTTTATCTCGAGTAAAGTTTGTTTATTAAATAGTTGTTTAATGGAGTTAAGAGAGTATAAAAGTTCTGGAGACATTTTTTGTGGTCAACGAAAAAAAAAACAATGATATCTTGTCTCATAATCCGAGAAAATTATGCACAATATTGTAATTTTTTAAGAGTGACACTAAAAACTGTCTGCTCTGACTAATTCCTATTTTAATGAGTTCAAAAATTTGTAAAATAGGCAGGTAAAATACTTGACTTGAAAATACTACATTGACACATGTTTTTGAGTCAATTTGCGGGTATCGCACGATTGCTGTTTTCTTTTGAGAAACACATTTAAATTGCCAGTTTTATCTCCTAAACTATAAAGGGTTGTCTAATCGAAACATGTCGTCCGCAATGAGGAATATTCTCGCCATATGCTGGCAAGACTCTCGGGTCGAGGCAGACAAAACATTTTCTACGTGCTGATTGGCTGAAGGTATGTTACGTCACAACTTCTTGGAGATCTAGCCAGTTTTGATACTTTACTCGTTATTATTTTCAAATTTTGCTTGATATATAATTATTAATTTATAACGTAACTATAATTTGTACGAGACTTCTTGCGATTAGTTAAAAAGTTCCAAATTATTTTGAATTTTGTAATGCGGGCTGTAAACTTCAGACAGGCTGAGATCAATATTTGACTAGATGGTCCCGTTGAATCACGCTTACTTCATCTGGAACCACAACTTACTTCAGACTCAACCTGAGACCTGAGAATGTAGAACCAAACATTAAAGCCACAAACTTTACACAGGACCAAAGGTAAGTAGCTATGTAATCTGGGACTTTTCATTAAAGCAAGTATTTTCAAATATTTGTTTGATAAGCTGTAATTTACTACGCTTCCCTAAAGTAGGTTACTATCAAATCAAACCAAGTAATTTTTTATTTTATTGGATAATAAATAGCCTTGCAAATGACCACCATTTTGACTGATGTCAAGCGATAATGCGGTCTACGATGAACAATATTATCTATATACTTGCGACTTGAAAATACCCAGAATGTAACTACTTTTCAGGAAATACTCATTCAGCAGCGCATTCCATGTTTGACACTGAAAAACCCAGCATTTTTTTTTCTGACATATTTTCAATCTTATAAAACGGAAAATGTAAACAATAGCTAGTATCAAAACCGTGCACCGTCATACAATAATGACCACAGTGAGCGGGCGAAGTAGGAATCTACATATTGGGGTGCGGGCATTTCTTGCATCCCCGTCTGAGATATGTGTCTTACTACCCGCGTCCGAATGGGGTGGTGGCGGGTCGGACTAAGGATACTGTTATAAACTATCACGGTTGTTCACTAAAGTTATATGATTATTTACGGGATATTTACCGCGGTAAGGTTGTGGAAGGAGCTCCCGATATTTCGGCGCAGTTACATGCACCATGTTCACGGGAAGACAGTCAGTCAGTTCAGTCTTCCCGTGAACATGGTGCATGTAACTGCGCCGAAATATCGGGAGCTCCTTCCATAAACTTACCACGGTAAATATCCCGTAAATAATCATATAACTTTTGGACTATGGATAGTTTTGATTGCATTTAAATTATATTTAGCAGGTGGAAGGACTCTAAAGTTTTTTTTTACTTATATGAGCACTATCCTACCGCCAGCATGCTGGGTATGCTGCCAACAGTGGATTTGAAGATTTTGATTTTCTTTAGACCTTCAAAGATATGTGGTTAATCCAACTCTTTTTTGTATAATAGGCTAAGGAGTTTAGGTATTTAGTATTATTTGGTGTTATTTAGTTTGAACTACAGCACTCCGCCGTTTCACCTGCTATCATGCAGGATATTTTTTTTTTGGAATATAAATGCTTCTTAATATGTTTACTTTGGATTATATACCTCCGGATCAAACTTCATTTCAATTCGTTATATTGTTACGGATTTGAGTGCGGACAAACCTACACACTTAAATACAAACTGATCTGAACTGATGATGATATTTTTTAGTTAATAAAGATAATTAACACTGAAACAAAAAACCTTTTTGTATTTAACTTTTTTATGCCATAGGTGGCACTGGCCGCTTGAAAGTAACCGATCACCATCGACTATGGATACCTGCAACACCAGGGGCATCACAGATATGTTACCGACCCTTAAAGACTCTATCAAAAGCCCTTTTGAAGAACTTCACATTATAGTTACTCGGAAATGCTGTAGGATGAGCTCATTCCACAAATTGCAGGTGTAAGACAAAAAAGATCGCGTAAAACGCACAAAGTGCGATTTTCACTGATTTATAATATGTGGATGAACTTTGAGGCGGTGATGGCTGATGCGATGATAATACCGCGATGATAGCATCATATCGAACAGTTCTGGTACTGGTTACATGATTCCCAACTAGGGCAAACGTGCCCTATGTGGGAATCGAACCCACGCCCCTATATAAGCGCTGAAGGCAGGTTCACAATCAACTGGGCTACCGAGGCAATCAGCATGAAACATGAAACCTTATACAAGCATTGCGTAGATACAAGGTTATTCAGAGTGCTTGTGAGCTCTAAAACCCGAACCCGAAAACTCAGACCAAAATGGGTCTGAGCTGAGTGAACCACCTACAAAAATTCTCAAACATTTTAAAAATTATCTTGAAAACTATCGTTCTAAGTCCGTCCACCCACATAAATGTTTAAGGTATGCAGATGCGGTGCTACCGTGATAAGTTAATTCCTACTGGCGATCCCTTACCCGTATCAAAATTATAATAGCCGAGAATATTCACCAATATGTGCCCGTCCTTATTGAAAACTTAATGGTAGATATATTGAGGGTAGTTGGAGAAATGTTTTGGTGCCGTGTGTGTTGGGAAGTTTTGGGCTGGAATAATTGTGTCTGAATATGGATAAGCATTGAGCTGGTATATAATTATGTAAGTAAAGAGAATATTTAAAGCATTTTTTCATTCAGTTGCTGATATGAATTGCAATAATATAAAATATTGGCATTTAAAGTGACATATTTTTATCCATTTCAGGTCAATTTTTAATTTTGACAATTAATTATTTATTCGACATGAGTTACATGTTATAAGAATATTGTATCTTAAATTTAACGCGGTTGTTGTACAAAGAAGAAAATCTTATATTTGAGGGAGTTGTGAGGCATTTTTACAAAAGTCATATATCATATGAGAGTTAAAGTTGAAGTTCGTAACTAGTCTGTCACGTATAATTTAAAATATCATCTTCTATATCTATACATATAATTAAAACGTAGTCATAAAAAATCTGTAATTGCGAGATATAAAAAATAAAATAAAAAAACACAGGCCATCTTAAAATAAGCAGCTGAACACGTTAAGACTGTTTTTAAAAAAATTGTCTGTTTGTCCACGCACATCTCTTAAACCACTGGACGGATTTAAATGCGGTTTTCAAGAATATACTTAGCTATAACCAGATTGAAGTATATGTTATGTTATTTTGCGAGAGGATCGGATTAAGGAAGGAAAAAAGGGTTTGTAAGTTTGTATAAAATTCTACGCGTACGAAGTCGCGGGCTACAACACTAGTTTCGGTAATAAAATCTTAGTATTTATCTTAGTGTTTTTTAATTGTGGACCCATTGACGTTTCTTAGCTTGAAATGACGGTTCTCATGGCACAGATGTATTATAATAAGTATTTATAGTATACATTTGGCAAGCCTTTTGCTGCTATCGTGCAGGGAGCTGGACAATGAAATATTCGCTCATTAGACCGGCTCCTGATTAATTGGTCTTCTTAACGTTGGGGTGTGGTCTTACCATCCGCTAGTAACTCTAAAGCTCTGGTTGATTAGACGGCAAAAGTTTTGTGAGGAGTGATTTTTATATTAAAAAAACTGCGCCCCGCGGTTTCACCTGCATGGTGATGGAAATCGGTGAAGATAATGATGATGAAAAGTAGCCTATGTGTTAATGCAGGACATAAGCAATGTAAAATTTCATCCAAATCCATCTAGCCGTTTCTGCGTGATTGAGTAACAAACATCCATCCATCCATCCGTCCAAACTTTCACATACGAGTAAATGATATTAGTGTGACTAGCTGACTGACAGATGCTGTCCAAATGTAAATAAATTTGTTAGATGTAATGGTTTTTATAGCCCATACAAAAACCCCACAGAAAGAAACACATTATTTCACGAATGCACTATTTTATTTCTCCCTTGAAACCTTGTTTGGATTATTATAATATTTAAAAAAAAAAAAAAAAAAATTCTATCCTTTCTCAATTAGTGATGGGCTTACTAACGAGCAGCATTTTTTTTAAATTATATACTTAGATAAAAACCCATTGTAATTAAATTGGCTTAACACTAAGTAATTGGTGTAACACGTTTCTTGTCATTAGTTTTTTCCATAAACTAACTAGAACATTACTAGAATCAGAAATGCCATAAAATTTTCAAGATTTTCGAAATTCTCCGGATTCTAAAATGGTTTATGTTTTTCTTCCTGGTATACTAGGAACATAAACATATATCTACGTAATGCTTGTATAAGGTTTCTTGCCAAAGATCAAGATTAGTTCGATCGGTTATTCTTAAAAATACGATTAAAAAAAACAGAGAGCAAGAGAGACAGATGGAAACAATAAAAAGGTGATTACATTACATTAGAAAACACTTACATTTGAACTGATATTAGCGATTGTAAAAAAGACTTCTGAGGCCTTTAGGTTCGCTCTGTAGGTGTGGTCCAAACTCTACTCGCTTACACTCTCACCCCATCTCCCGCTTCATCGTCTCAACTGGCCCATTCCATTGTTAAGGAGATATAATGTGTTTTGTCGGTAGCAAGCGCTTGATACGCTGCTTTATGAGCCAGATAAATGGACAGATACGGCAATGTGTTACTTGTGTATCGCTGAAAGCTTATTTGTAGATAGCTCATGAATAGTGATGTATGTAGAGGTGGCAGTCGGCCTATTTCGGCAGTTGTGGTCGACATTTGATGGACAGCACTAACATTATGTCTTTCATAATTTTAGTTGTGAGGAACGGATGTTATTTAATTTAGGAATTATCAAAAGTTTAGACTAGTATAGATGTCAGAAAATTATACAACATACCTACTTAATTGTTTTCGTAATCTATATGCCGTTATGCATAATAAGGTACTACAATTGCTTATAATGCACCAGTGAAGCCTTAAACTACTAAATTTAGTATAAATAGTTTAAAAACTAATAACTAAATTAAAACAAATAAACTTTCCACATTCATTGTATGAAAAATACGCTATTTTTACTGCGAACCTATACAATATATGTAACTCCAACCTTACTTTTATAAATAAACTAGCCGTCCGCCCCGGCTTCGCACGAGTGTAAGCTCGGCCTTCGGCCTCGCTACAAAATATAATATAGCCTATGTCACCCGGGGATAGTGTAGCTTCCAAACAGTGAAAGAATTTTTCAAATCGGTTCAGTAGTTTCGGAGCCTATTCATTACAAACATACAAACATACAAAAATAGGTACAAATCTTTCCTCTTTATAATATTAGTGTAGATAAAATATTTTTCCGCTCTAGCGTCTCTTTTATTTTAGTAACTAAGTTATACAGTAACAACAGTAAACATTATAATAAAAAAATGTCCGGATATCATGGTTATCCGCCATAATCATTACTTACCACACCTCTATTAAAGATTGCCACCGTTTCAGTAAAATTATCGACGTAAACTGCAGTTAAAATTATGCAGGCATTGAATTCTGCTATACATCATGAGAATACCATAAAATGTATTGTATGGACTCAGATTGGAATTGTTTCATTGAATAGATAAACGATTTTTGAGCTATCTTCAAGAAGTTGGATAAATAATTCCTATATTGTGCTATTCTGAAGGTATCTTTGAATACGGGACTGTCTTAATTTATATTCTGATCCATATATCAATTTTAATTTTATGATTATCACTTACTAATCATTGTTTCTAAAGACGAAACAAGCATAAAGGCATAAATACTGTATCCAAATATCACCATATTTGTCTCAAGATAGTTTGAGTATTTTTTGTTTGTTTTTGTACCGTCTTTATTTGACCTCCCCGACTTAGTCAAACCGCTCTGGCAGTGTTGCAAAATGTAGAGCTCAACCACCTCCTTTAGAGTTAGTATTAGTTCCACAGTTCCGTGTAACCGTATAGATGTGAAAATTCATCTGTCTTTCTTTATTCAACGACTCTGTCTGTCTCTCTGACTTCCCTCACTACTACTTTGCCAAATTTAATCATGAGAGTTTTTGTGAGATTAGTGTTAGTGGAATCGTCCGTTTTATAATCAATAAATATTTTTTATTTTTATTTGAATTTTATCTGGATCGGTTCTTCCGATTAATTTAAAAAAATACATTTAAAATTAAACGGAAGAACTATTATTACTCTGACTTCCCTCACTACTCCTTTGGCAAATTTAATTATGAGCAAAATTTTAGTGGAATTGTCCGTTTTTATTATCTATAAATAATTTGAATTTTATTTTGATCAAATATATATCATGAAGCTGAAATTCAAATAATATATCGTTGGCCCTGCACTATTGAATTATTTAGAATTTAAATAAATTATGTGCAGATTCAATGTCATTGCTCATAAACGTTGAAAGAAAACATCGTGAGGAAAGCGGTATGTCCATGACCCTCAAAAGTTCAGAGACATAATGACAATCACCAATACGCACGGAACCAGTGTAGTGATTTGAACACGGAGCAAGGACGTGGATAGTGGGACTCCTCAATGGTGAATCACACTGACAGAGCCATCTAGCGAGAAAGACGCCAATCATTGTGTCGTACGAGTCAAATGACGAAGTGTCCACTCCCCTCTCTCGCCACTTCTCACCTCCCTCTGTGCGCGCGCGTGGTTTGCCGTTACGCTATTTGACGAGTCACTTAAGCGTGTTTTTAAACCATATCTAATAAATATTATCATTGTACATATCGTGTGAAACCTGCTAAAAACACAGGTAAATCCGTACGGTGTTGCAAGTATTTCATAATTTAACCCTCAAACGTGCTTCCAAACAAATCTCATTAAGCTTTACACCTTGCAAACATAAATATTATTCCCGTCTCTTTCACATACCTGGAGTTAGACAAGGTAAGCAGATGTTACCGATACGAGGATTGGTTTCATATGAACATAATTGTCGAATACAGATGTCGTGCCCAACCGAGATTAATTCTAACAAGGGATGCACTATAATTATACGGGTTGTAGTATGGTACAAGTGACAAAAGCTAGCACTAGCAATATACCACCTAAAGAGCAAGACTTTCTTGTTGAAATAAAATTTATTAATTTAAAAAAAAAAAAAAAATTTAAATCAAGCTTTTTCGTATTCTTCTCAACAAACCTTTTCACTTGATACCCATATCATAATGGCAGATAATTACCTTTTGTCCGCCTTCTTGGGGCATCCGCCATATTTAATTTATTATCTAGGACCAAAGTGGTTGGAAAGACAAATCCAACGGATCCAAACTCGACAGGGTTACGATATTTCGTTTGAGTGATTCCCCGATGCTACAAAAGGAGTTTTTTTTCTGCGACGGTTAATCCACAATGGGTAGACTTTCAAGGCCAAGCATCAACCAGGTATTCACATAATGACAACCTTTATAGTTTACACCACATTTTTAAAAACACTATTAATAAATTCATCATCATCATCAGCCAGTAGACGTCCACTGCTGAACATGGGCCTCGTTAGTCCTTCACACTGAACGACAGCCTGCATCTGCATCCACTAGATGCCCACGATTCTCACGATGTCGTCGGCCCATCTAGCGGGCCTACACTGCGTCTTCCGGTTCATGGTCTCCACTCAAGAACTTTTCTTTCCCATCGGTTGTCGGTTCTTCGAGCATTTTGGCCTGCCCAATGCCACTTTAACTTGCAAATTTTAATAGCTATGTCGGTGATTCTGGTTATTTGGCGAATATCCACGTTCCGGATTCTATCGCGCAAAGAGTACTCCGAGCATAGCCCTTTCCATTGCTCGCTGTGTGACATAATTAATTACTAGTTATGATATTTCGTAAATCGCTGTCGCTTATAAGTCGTACACGAAACCAATAGCCGTATATTAACACACGTAGGCGCGGATCGCGACAGATCACGTGATCAGGCTTAATCCAACTCTGGCACACATGACTGTAATCCAGGGAGAACTGTTTGTGTGCCTATAGTCCTGCAAATAATGGATACATGGTACAAAGTATGCTTGTCCTGAAATATTTGAACTGCTAACAACATTTAAAGTTTAAGGCTGCGCTTAACGGGCACAGCTATCTTTTTTACACGTTTTTGAAGATAAAAATCACTAAGAGAGAATAATAATAGAAAAAAAAACGATTGAGAACTTTAGAACAAAATTGCAAATAGTCTAAGAAATTTTGTGTTGATATTTTATGGAATGGTGGAGGAGGTAGGAAACAGTTTGAAATTTTTTTTGTTCTATCTCTGCCTCTATCCTATATAGTATCACCGCGGAAATGGCTTTTTATACTATTTGCAGTGACATTATAAAGTTTGTAAAAATTAATGCCCAAACGTTTTTTTTTCACGCAATGTTTTTTTTTATCTTAGAAAACGTTGAAATGCACGAGTGAGATAGCCGAGCGCCTTTAACTGCCACTTGTGTAACGCCTGGGGCCTTACGGCTAGTTGTTTTCAGCGATTCTGTTTAGGTGATTGCGAAAAGTTACGCGATTGCTCACCGTATCTCTACGCGTTAAGGTTCACATTTGGGTGATATTCCGCACTGCGCTGTTCTGAGCCCGCGTTAATAGGAAGCCTAAGTAAGGTAAGGCTAAACTACGGTGTAAGCTTACACTGGAGAAAACTATCGAAAGCGAACGATAGGGAACTGGTACCTACTGGATAGTTGTGCTATACTTAAGTTGACAATTGTTTTTCCTATAACAATAACTGACTAACTATTTGAGAAGGTAAAAATAGCCTAACTCTGATAATTAGGACTGGTAATTCAGACTATGAGAACTTAGTAAAAAAAAAACTCGCTACATCTACGGCCTTTACGATGTATTGCGACTACTTGCGACATGGTTGTCCCAAGTAGTCGTAATAAGTAATAATAAGTATAATGTACCTAAGTTACTATAAGCCCGTTGATGTGCAGTCAACTGGCGCAAATAATACTTGCGCAAGAACTGCGCAACTTCTCCAGTGGGCCTTAATGAGAGCCAGTTCCCATAACGTGGGCTCGAATTATCGCTAAAACAGCGCAGTTTGAAAAATCACGCAAACGTGAACCTTAACAAACGTGATACAGTTTATGGTTGCGCAACTTTTCTTGGCACCTTAACAGAATCGCTTAAAACAGGAAGCCGTAAGGCCTCAGGCTTAGCGTGAAATTGTTACCATTATCAATCACGTCACTTTCAATCTAGCCAGCTGTGAAATGGTTTCATCTTTAACTCGTATAATACCAAATACTAGTTGATGTCCTTTACAACTTACCACGCAAGGGTCTTCTTTTTTGTTACAGATTGTTCAGAACTGTTCGATCTGATGCCGGCATCGCGGTTTTATCATCGCACCAGCCGCCACCGCCTGAAAGTTCATTCACATATCATAGATCGGTGGAAATCGCACGCTGTGCGTTGTATGCGTTCCCTTTTGCCTTACATGCGCAATATGTGTAATGAGCCCCCTCCTTCGGCATTTCCGAGTAGCTTTAATATGGGGTTCTTCAAAAGGGCTGTTAAAAGAGTCTTTAAGGGTCGGCAACGTATCTGTGATGTCCCTGGTGTTGCAGGTATCCGTAGGCGACGGTGATCGCTTACCAGGCGGCCCGTCTGCTTGTTTTCCACCTATGGCATAAAAATAAGATAAAAGTAAATATACTCGATTATGCTCAGAAATCAGCGAACAAATCAAGATGTGCCTTACCTACCAAAACCAAAAGTTATGTTCTTACAAGACCACTTTACTTGCAGAAATCACAACCCGTCTCACCGTGTGATATGTAAATGTATGGAAATACAGTCTGTCTGTACGTCCCATGACCTCAGACCCGAACTAGTCCCAAACATACCCGAACCCGTAACTTTACATTAGTTACGTAATGCAGATGTGGGCTTAAAATTAATATATTTGGACTCGATTATCATTTGGAATTTGCATGGATTTCTTGGGAAGTTTAGTACGCTATGCCAAATATTGTGATTTTCACTACATGGCTACTAAGTATCATTTGTGTTCAGAACTAAGGTAGGTAATAAAAGGGTAGGTTAGGTATAAAATTTCCTTCCACCCATATATTAAAAAAGGGGAAAATATTAGTATTTTATGACCAAAATGTTGGCCTCTACTTTTCTCAAAGGGTGATACAACGTGGTAAGGAGTTTTGGGATCAATTCCCACCGGTATAGCAGTTTAATAAATTTGTTTTAATAGTTCTTAGCATTTCATAAATATTATGTTATTATTTGTACATACTTTTTTCTGGTCTCTTTTGATTGTATGATTTGTACAGGTCGCTGTAATTTTGTTTAAAAATACAATAGTGTTTCTCCTATACTATCCTATAAGTATACAGGGTTACGCATATAGACTGTATTAAGCCGAGGTAGTCACTGTACTCATCATTATGAACAACTTTTACGATGAGACCAACCCTGAAATCGCGGAAAAAAACTACTGTTCCATACATTTTGTCTAGTGTCTATGACGCGTGTTTTATGGAACAGCTGATATTTTTTTTTACTATTTCAGGGGTGGTCCCATTAATCCCATAGTAAAAGTTGTTCATAATGAAGATTAAAATGACCTCCTTTCAGCTTAGTACAGTCTAGATGCGTAACCCGAATGAATCGGTCTTCTCTTTATGTAATACTGCACCTAACATCTCAAACAATACAAAAAGCAATCTCGCTAAAACATCCCTTCAATCGTAAAAAACCTGTAGGCGCGTATTCGATATAAGGATATAATATTGATATTCGATATATCGTGGAGCGCAACTCGATTATCGAGTGTATAGATACCAGCGGCGATCGGATCTATATCCGAATTAATAATATTGATACGATGTAGGCAACTCGTTACGTGTGATTGTGGAGTTCGGAATATGAGATGTGGCATATTTTAAGGGATGTAACAATTTGGAGTCTTGTTGGCAATTTTATAAAATAACACACTTTTTATGAATTGTATTTTAATTAAAATTTTAAATTGTCGCTGCCAAGCTAAACAAATGAAAGTAGAGAAAAACTGAGATACTCGGAAATGTTATGAAATTCAGAAATTTTCACAACACACTTTTATCCGTAATAGCATAAACGAACTTACTGTTCGTCTACATAAAAGCGTTCTGCAATGTGGTCATTATGATAAGATATCAAGATAAAAGATTATACAATTTAAGGATTTAACTCAGAGTCATTTTTGCACTTCATTGACCCGCCAATACTTATTTGAAAGCGTAGATATGTTTTTGTTTTATTTTGATATTCGCGTAGATATTCCCTTAGTAAACGTACATTTTCTGGTAAAAAAAAGAATTTTACGTCACTGTCCGGTCCTTAAATTTTATCTATGAACAAAATTGCGTCGATCCGTTTATTTACATTTACATTTTTGCATCCCACTAGTGTCTAGTCCTGTAGAATGCCGTTAACTGAAAAAAATATTACATATAGCTTGACGCTTTATTATATGAAACAAGTACATCAATAACATAATGCATCAATTTAATAATGTACCTACTTTTCAAGTTTTTGCGGCTCTATGTTGTTTGTAAATTTGCCGCTAAGTTGTCACCTTAGGAAAACTGGGATATTATCATTGAGCTAGTTTATTTATAAAAGGACATGCCATATCCAACACCCCACGCATACTAAGCACAATCGTATACGATATTAGATGGATTCAATTTCCGCGACCACCGCACGCTGATATGTGATTGCTGCCGCTAATGTATTTCAAACGTTTCTTGATATTCATATATTTTATGGGGTTTTGTTGCATAAATTCAACTCAGGTTTTAGGGTACAGTTAAAATAATATGTTTTCGCTCAATTTGGATCTTATGGCGTAGCACGAGATATAACAGTTTGTAAACAAATAGAGAAAAAAGTTTGATATAATTAAAGTTATATGATTATTTACGGGATATTTACGCGGTAAGGTTGTGGAAGGAGCTCCTGATATCTTCCCGTGGTCTTCCCATGAAAATGGTGCATGTAACTGCGTCGAAATATCGGAAGCTCCTTCCACAATCTTACCACGGTAAATATCCCGTAAATAATAATATAACTTTAGTGAACAACCGTGATAGTTTAAAACAGTGTTTTGATATCATTGTTCAATGACATCTTGTCAATAAAAAAATTACTTACATGCGTTTTTTTTCCACCACAATACTGCTCATCTATTAAATAAAAATTCCCCAAGTTGATTTTGCGAAAGAGTACTACTAGCTTAAAAAGTAGTAGTAGAACACAGTTTTAAACTATGACGGTTGTTTACTACACTCATATGATTAATAACAGGATATTTACCGTGGTAATTTTGTGGATGGAACTCCTGATGATTCGGTGCGGTTAACATGACGGGAAGACTAAATAATGCGGGTGGTTGGTCGAACAGGTCAGACTTAGATGTAGATAAAACGATCTACCCTCTTTCTTAGTTTTTTACTACGAAATATCGGGAGCTCCTTCAACAACCTTATCACGGTAAATATACCGTTAATAATAATAATCATATAAGTAGCCTAAGTACCTATTCTGTATGCTTGTTGCGGATTTGCACTAAATAACTAGTCTAAATCTACTCATATATATGTTTTAGTATTAGATAGGAGCGGACTAACAGACAAACTTTACGTGGACACTGCAGAGCAGACAGACAGCGTGGTTGAGCAACTTATAATCCGTAGACCTATTCTGATAGAAACATAGGATCGGTACTGATTCGTGTTCAGAGTTATTCTCATAGACTTAGGATGTTGCAAAAAAAAATAGTCTATGGTTATTCTAGAATATTTTTTATGAAACGTCAATGTTAATTTTTTTTTTTTTTTTTATTGAAAAATAGGCTTGCGCTTGGCCGCCAACTCGCCTGATGTTAAGCGATGATGCTGCCTACGATGGATCACGCTTGCCTAGAAGAAACCGATTCACTCTTGACTTGAAGACACCCAGATTGTCACTAACGGGGAACATTCATTCAGGCAGCGCATTCCACATAGTAGCAGTTTGCACAATAAAAGTGGAATCAAAGCGCTTCGTATGGGTTTTCGGAATGTCAACCATTAAGCGGTGTCGATTTTTCGTGCCCGCTCTGGCAGTCCGATTTCATTCATTTATAACAAACACATTTTCTTCAAAAGTTTAAGCGTGTCCTTGATTATTTGAAACTACATAATATTTTAAACAAATAGAACAATAACAGTACCTACTCTTTAAGTTTTGTTTAATCATATGCACCTTAAAAGATCTTCAGTTGGTTTCAAAGTACAGTTTTAATTTTAAATGACATTTAGTTTGATGTTTTAATACAGGATTACGCATATAGGATTTACTGAACCGAAAGGGGTCCATTATACTCATCATTACGAACAACTTTTACTATGAGACGAACCCTGAAATCGCGAAAGAAATAGCTGTTCCATACATATTGTCGAGTGTCAATGACCGTTTTCTATGGACCAGCAGATTTTTTTTAGCGTAACACTGTATTGAAAATGTAGATCATCATCAGCCATAAGACGTCCACTGCCGAACATAGGCTTCCCCCTTTAACTTCCACACTGAACGACAACCTGCCATCTGCATCCACTGGATGCCCGCGACTCTCACGATGTCGTCGGTTCATCTAGTGGGAGGCCTACCTACGCTGCGTCTTCCGGTTCGTGGTATTAAAAATGTAGATAATCAATATTAATTGACATTTTTGATTATATAAAAAAAAGAGATTAAAAATAACTATTGTTTTGCTTTAGAACCAAACATCAGGTCACAAGCAACGTGCCAGAATTTTGAGAAGCATTCCTGAATACTGATTAAGCTATCTAGAATAAGGGCACAGAAGGAGAACATCACAAATCTCACGTATTTGATCCTTGTTATTCGATATACAAGTATTACTACATACATTATGATGAAGGGAACTCTACTACAGAGATGTTACGTTGGTTCGATTTAAATATTGGCGCCCAACGTGGGCCATGTAGTTTTCGATAAATTGACGCCAGAAGACGTCCACTGCTGAACATAGGCCTACCCCTTTAACCTCCACACTGAACGACATCTTGCCATATGCATCCACTGAATGCCCGCGACTCTGTTGTCAGTCCATTTAGTTTTAAGGCCTACGCTGCGTCTTCCGGTTTGTGGTTTCCACTCAAGAACCTTTTTTCCCCATTGGTTATCGGTTCTTCGAGCGATGTAGCCTGCCCATTGCCACTTCAACTTGCAAATTTTAATAGCTATGTCGGTGACTCTGGTTCTTTGGCCATTAATATGTCGCCATTATAAACATCTAACTAAATAGATAATTTATATTTAGGCTGTAACACTTTTTTATAAATCGAAAATAATTTCTCTAAGCACCGGGTGGTCCCATAGATGTAAATAATTTAAAATGTTTTATGGAAGGCATTTTCTATTACTTTGACACTGGTTATTTTTAAAAGACTTTAAAAAAGGAGGTTCTATGTTCGACTGTATTTTTTCTTATGTATGTTCACCGATTTCTCCAAAAATTATGAATTGATTTTGATGAATCTTTTTTGGTTTTTAAATATAACTGAAAAAATATGGTAACATACAATTACACACACACACACACACACATGCACACATACAACCACACACACACTAACACACACACACACAAACACACACACTCACAGTCAAACACCCCAAACGCAAATACTTTCTTCGTTCCGTATAAAGAAGTAAGGCGGTGTTAACAGCTCTATTTACACCGATCGACCTAACAAACATAGTGTACAAATTCAGACAGGCAGTCTGTACTAATTAATGGTCGCAAGATGTTTCCGTCGAGGATGTACCGATTTGCGAGATTGCGTATCTAAGACGGGTGACTACCAAGCTTGCTCTACCTTTTATTCCTACTATTATTTGGTTCTGTAGACCAGATTCATTGTGCGATGTTTGCATCGTGAAAAAGAGAAGAATTGTGAAGATGCATTTTGGTGAAAGCTTCACTACTACTGCTTCGGAAAAAACAAGCTTGGAAGATGTTGTAGGTGTCGGATTTGTGCGTCCAAGTCGCTGACTGGCGAGAAACGCAAGACCGGGACCGATAGCGTTCTCTTGTGCATAGACAAAAAATTGTATATACCTTTGTCTATGTCTTGTCGTAGAGACCAAGACCCAATTTGGGTCGCTGTGCCAGCACGAGCGGAGTAAGTTATCACAACTTATACGTAATAATTGTTCGCCCCGAACCGAGCCCCATATCTCCACAATACCTCGACCAAGTTTGTCCTTGTTCGAACTTAGAAACTGTATTGAAATAAACTACTTTCTTAGATTCGGATCAGATTATTATTGGTTCAACGATACGCTAATTAATGTCAAAGAAATATACAAACAAATAAACATACATCATACAAAGAGTTTTCTATCTATCTATCTATCATACAGACTTGTCTCTGAAATCTGAGAACTGTCTTCGCTCGGTCAATATAAAAACTATTTATTGTAGTAGTGACAAGATAGTGTTAAGTTTTTTTGTAATTAAAATTTTCTCGAGAGTTTACCCAACATAATAGAAAAGGAATCACGCAAATTGGTTCACAAATGTCAAAGTCATTAGTACGGAGGTACTTCATACACAAAAAAAAGATAAATAATAAGCGGACTGAAATTATAACCTCCTTCCCGAAATTGGTCAAAACTGAACGAGCACAAACGATAACTGAACTAAGACATATATCCCTTGTTTTTCTTGTATGAGATGCAAACCCATTCGAAATCACAATGTTAGTGTAATGTGCATATTATCCTCGATCAAAACTGATTCCCTCACAAATGAACTCTACCCCCTGTCTCATAGTTTACCGAAACTACTTTATAAAACCGACTTAACTGGGTGCTAACGCTAACATTGTAAGAAAACATCGCAAATTCTTTGCTGACAAAGGCCACCTCTATTAAAAAAAGTTTATTGCGTACAAAATATCTCTCGGTAAGGTATTAAGCTTTGAGGTTTTCACACTTGCGCTCTTTCACGCCTGCAATAACGTAAAATTTGAAAACAAATTATTAGTAGGTTAAAATTTCGTTCTAAGATTTATCATTCGTTAGTTAAACATCTTGACAACATAGGTATTCGGGCTTATTGTCTTGGCCTTGCCTGCCAGAGAAGGAGAGTATAATTCGGACCGTTTTTTCCTTACAGCTGTCCCTTAGACCTTAATATTCTTGTTTACCATCATAATTATTCAACGCCGCCACCAATTTTTTTTCTAAGCTTTCTAACTTTCTTGTAACAGGCGAGTTGGTGGCCAAACGTGGACTTATTAGCGATAAAAAAAAGATACGACTTAAAAAAAACAGCTACCTTGATAGAGTGCGCTGCAACTGTAAATATCTAATAAAATAATTATAACCCATCGGAGTGGGATAGATAACGGCGTCTTAGAAAAACTTTGAAAATAATATTTGACATTGCGAAATGACACTACCAAGCTGATCTAGGAGGTGGACAATAGAAATCTTCAATGGTGAATTATACTGGCAGCGCCATCTAGCAGAAAAGACGCAAACAATCATGCAGCATAAGCCGAATGGCGTGGTGTCTACCCTCTTCCGTGTGCGCGCGCGTGGATACTCTGTTTGACTATATCTACAGCATTTTTTTACTATTATATTATTCCTGAACAATATAATAAAGACGCCACCTTTCTAAATCCATTTATTTGGACTCACCCTCTCTTGGGTTTTAGATGAAAAATAAATAAAGACGTATTTATTTCAAGTATTAATATTTATTATTGTTTCAATTACACCTACATGCAAGAGTGATCATAATCATAACGTTCTAAACCAGGCACGTCCTACTCAAGCCAGTGTGATAGACTAAGGATGTTAGTATACGGCGTTAATGCAATTTAATCGGCGTGCGCGCATCACGAGTTGGCGCCCACGCGTGATTCCTTCTACACGGACTGCAAGGCGTGTCGCCCTGTGAGAGAGCGATGCGATGCTGTTTATAAGCGTCAAGAATTGATTAGAGAATAAAAATAAGTCTCTATAGCTATAGAAACAACTAGTAAATTACTAAAGTGATCCTTATAGTGGAGTCATAGATTACCTTCAAATGGATAGGTGTCAAAGTACAAAGAAGATTCGCATCGTACATAAGCTGTTACGAAAATTTAAAGCCATAGAGGTTTTATTCATTATTATTTCCTGCACTTAGGACAAATTGAAAGGTAATTCCTTTGAAAAGTCACTGTCAATCTACAATAACTTTTTAATAACCTTTTCACGTCAATGCATCGATGAGCGAACCGAGCGAAGCGTTTCATGAGACAATTTCCTACAAAACAAACTGAAAACAAAATACTTACATTTACTTAGGTAACGTTGATTCTCTTTTGTTAAACTTTGGCTACGTTTATAGCGTACATTGTGTAGCATATCACATCTTTTAATATAATATTGTCCTTACTAAACTGTGCACATGCAAATGCAATTTAAACAAATGCTCATGCGACAGTGTGTGAGAAAGGCGAGATAATCGCGCGGACGGCGCGTTTAGTTTATAGTATGAGATTTGTTTGAAGCTAGCGTGAATGTATGGGTCATTTGACTAGACATTCCGCTAAGTTTTGATTTGATCGTGTGGCTAATGCAACAATGCTATTGGTTTTATGGTTACTAAACTTACAGTGAAGGTAAACATTGTAATTGATAGCGATGTTAGCCGGGCGGTAGCGTGTGTGCTGTAGGGCCTGTCCTAATGACTTTTTAGTATCTATTTAAAATAATTATGTGCAGATTCGATGCTATCGCTCCAATTCGGTGAAGGAAAACATCATGAGAGAACCGGTATGTCCAAGAACCTCAAATGTTCAAATAGGTTAGCATGGTAGCCCATCCTCTCTGTCTCTCTCTTTCTGAGAGAAGGCCTATGTCCCAGTAGCGGGAAGATGGTAGAATGATAATTGATAATGATGAAACATTGTAATTAAAACACACAGTCCAGTTATATCATGGTCTAGTCTACTCGCCTAGCTTGACTTGAAATTTATGTTTCAGAAGATCATCCTCTGTCAATTAATATATATGCTATTCTGTGGACATAAATAGGTATTATTTATAACACATTTTGTGGTCAATAGAAGAGTGATAGATATTTTTGTCATCGTCACTCTCATCATGTCTTGACATCGTTTTGTCGAGTTCGTCAGAATTGTCACCCCGCGCCGATGACCAAAGACTATAACTGCAGAAATAATTCTAAAGTTTGCTTCATGATACAATTAAAAAACCTATAATTTCAGTAATTAAAATGATTTCAATTATTAAAATAACTTGTACTATATTATTAACTTTTCAGTACTTACATTTAATGCTCACAATCCAACGTGAAAGGTTAAAATCGGCCAACTGCATCCGGAAAAATAAATAGAAACATTTTGGCTACCTACTAATTACAAATTTTTAATTTATCCACAGTTTTGAAATATGAAATTTTAATGAGATAGCGAGAGATTATGAGCCTGAAAGTCATTTCCCGGTGAAGGAGAGCGCAAAAAAAGGATTGGTTCGGTCGTAGCGTTTGTTAGACTCTGGCCATAAAACCAGCGATTATTCCAAAAGCACCATTTTGTGACCACGACATGACATATACAACTAAAATTTTAATTATTTACATACATTTTATAAACTAATATTACTAATCTGTTCGCTAGCGAAGTAACTTCGAAATGCAAACTTGACAAACTATTATTTCTAACCTTCACAATTTTCAATAACAATTTGGTATTGACGATTGTGAAAATTTGAGGTTGGAATGTTGGAATCAAACATTCCAACCTCTTTAAATGGCATTTCAAACAGTTTGATTCAAGGAGGTTTCTATCTTAACTCAAAAGAAATACAACATTGTGAAGAGAGAAATGTGTTCCACTAGGTTGCAAAATTTATTGCGTCACACCTACGCTCACGATTCAGGATCGTAAGGTATGTACTGACCAACGTTACGGGGCGTAATGTTACGTGTTATACAGCGAGCGTTCGTGCAGTCAGTACGGGGATACAAGGCGCTCGCAACGAGAGGCTCGTTGCTCGCCGCGAGCGCTCCACCCTGCTGTCGGTATTTTGGTGAATCCTTTGAGTGTTACGCGCCTCAGTCGTACGTTATATATTCATATAACGTACGTTCGTGTAATTTTCATTGTAATGTATGTTTTCCTTGTTTGTGTGGTCTTTTAATAAGAGTTATCTTATCTTACGTTAAAGGGAGTGGCAAAGATTTTGGAGCACGGGCTAGCAACGAGCATGTTACTCGGATAAACATGGACACGGCGTAACGTAACATGCTCGCCGCGAATGGTACACCACGTAACATTACGCCCCGTGACGTCGGTCAGTACGCACCTTTAGAACCCTTCGCTTGCTCTAGATTCTATAGTTTTGCATAAGCAAGTACAAAAAAAAAAACCTTTTAACTAAAATCACGTATATAAAAAAGTTCAAATTAGTTAACGGCATGTTCATGTATAATTTTACGATCACTATTGAAATGAATGAGCAAGATAGAGTATGCACGAAGCATAAACTTCTATCATTCACTTATTTCCTGGCCCCAAACTTGAACCCGCACCAAGCATCTCGAGGGCAATCCAGCGTTTCAGTTTCGGCTTGTGTGCCGCTTTACCAAATTTGGTTTTGCTTTTTGTTTTGTTATTTTAGTTTTCGTTACCGTCGCCGGTTCGTTTGAGAGTACCCTTATTAAAAAAAATATAGTTATGGAAAAACACAAATA
Source organism: Agriopis leucophaearia (assembly GCA_949125355.1). Taxonomy (NCBI): domain Eukaryota; kingdom Metazoa; phylum Arthropoda; class Insecta; order Lepidoptera; family Geometridae; genus Agriopis; species Agriopis leucophaearia. The sequence continues at coordinate 3,953,572 of OX421276.1, read as the reverse complement.
AACAGCGTTTAATTAGGTCTATTAAACCAGATATAACAAGCCGTCTTTGAAATTAAAATTAAAATGAGTAATTAACTAAAAATAATAATAATACTGCGCCCCGCGGTTTCACCCGCGTGGTGATGAAAATCGGTGACGATTATGATGCTGAAAAGTAGCCTATCTGTTTATCCAGGACATAAGCAATGTATATTCCGAATTTCATCCAAATCCATTCAGCTATTTCTGCGTGATTGAGTAACAAACATCCATCCAAACTTTCACATGTATGATACTAGCTGCGTCCCGCGGTTTCAACCACGTGGAGATGAAAATCGGTAATGATGAAGATGATGAAAAGTAGCCTATTTGTTAATCCTGGACATAAGCAATGTATATTCCAAATTTCATCCAAATCCATCCAGCCGTTTCTGCGTGATTGAGTAACAAACATACATCCATCCATCCATCCATCCATCCAAAACTAAGTCGACGATATTGTGAGCAATACAAACACTGATTTAGAATATGTATGTGTATTATTAACTTTCACATATATGATACTAGCTGTACCCGCAATTTCTTTAGAAAATAATAGCCTATGTCCGTCCACATGATACATACTATTACCTCCCAATTTTGTTTCGAGATTGGTTAAGCCGTTTATCTGGGATTATGTAGCAAACAGACAGACAGAAAGAGTTACTTTTGCATTTATAATATAAGTGTGGATTACTGTGATTATATCTGAAACAAATAAACACATCTACAATAACCACAAAACGTGGGTGCGTGACACACACCTTGCTGGAGGAGATTAGAGACCGCTGCTTATAATTTAGAGACTACCCGCATCCGTGTGTCGGGATTTGCGTGTTTGTTGAATTTGGATTTGTGGCGGAATTTACGTGTTTGAATTTCATAATAAACCACAATAAACAGTGAATATTCTACCAAATCTCGTATTCGTAACACAGTATTTGTTCTTTTAACGTTTACGTTACTGGCAGTGGCGTAGCTATCGGAGGGCTAGGCGGTGCCGTGCACCGGGGCCTTCAAGCTCAGGGGGTCCTCAGCTCCTAACCAGCAAACCTCAAACTGAACTTTAGAAAAAAAAAACTTTCACACATACAAGTCATGTAGTAACTGGCTTAGAGCACGATAAAGAGCTGATGATAAAGTAGCTTTGTACCTAGTATTTATATTTTTACTTGGTGAAACCTAACCCAGTTTAGATGGGGCGCCATTTTTTTGCACCAGGGCCTTTGGTTACCTAGCTACGCCACTGGTTACTGGTGTTCCTCTTAATTTAGCTTCAATACGTCAAAATAAACAACCTTTGTATTACGACTTATCAAAATTTGCGGGGAAAAAAACAGCTGCTTCATACATTTTGTGAATGATTTTTTGTATGGAACGGCTTATTTCGAATAGTCACAGAACAAAAGTTGTTTGTTTGATGTACTGAGACCGCCTTAAGAGGATGCTAACTGATTACTAGTAAACCTGTATACATGATCAAAGTTTTTTTTAGCTCTAACAGCTGCAGTAGATTGTAATAAACTGAATAAAAATCGTAAATTCTGACCACTTTTGGTGGGCTTTTTTTAACAGGCAAGTTTATCTAAACAAAATATTAGCTAACACTACAAAAACAGTTAAGGACTAAAGACAATCCAAATGCTCAAGCCTATTATCAGTTGGCAGCGTACCCAGCCTGCTGGCGACATTACTACGCTGAATGGCAATGCTTATGCGTTGGGCCAGAAATACGCCAGCAATATAAAGCATTGTGAGAGTCGCGGGCATTCAGTGGATGCAGATGGCAGGATGTCGTTCAGTGCGGAGGTTAAAGGGGGAGGCCTATGTTTAGCAGTGGACGTTTCTGGCTGATGATAATGATGAAGATAATCTATACATACTGACTGATCTTGTGATATCAATAATTTTGTTCGAGGTTCCCTTACTATTATAGAAGTCGGTTATTTATGTTGATATAATTATTACTATCCATCATCATCATCAGCCCGAAAACGTCCACTGCTGAACACAGACCTCCCTTGCACGACAGCCTGCCATCTGCATGCACTGGATGCCCGCGACTCTCACGTTGTCTTCGCTCCAACTAGTGTGAAGCCTACCTATGCTACGTCTTCCGGTTCATTATCGCCACTCAAGAACCTTTCTTCTCCATCGGTAATAATCGGTGCTTTGATCGATGTGGCCTACCCATTGCCATTTCAACTTGCAAATCCGAGCAGCTGTTTATTTAAGTAATAAGTACTTTATTGCACACTTACAAATTAAGTACAAATGCACAAATGAGGACTTAATACTTTCTACCAGACTAAACATTTTCTACCAATCATCCACCAGGTTGGAACAAAATAGTATGTAGGCGTGCATCAAAAATGCTTATAAAATTTCATAGTCTCTAAAATAGAGCAGAAAATACAGATTTTATAAGTAGTAGAGGTATATTTAATTTAGAGCGATAGTGGGTAAGCGGTAATATGTGCGCTTGCCATATATATTTGCACATGACTTATTAATTTTAGTCAGTAATTAAATAAATTATGTCCAGTTACGACGCCATCGCTCAACATGAAGGAAAACATCGTAACAAAAAAAGTATGTCCAAGAACCTCATAACTTCCAACTTATGAGATTAACCAACATGCACTGGGCCAGCATGGTGGAAGATCCAAGTGCATCTTCGACCACATCGTCGCTTACCAACGGGCGAGTTGGTAGTCAAACGCGGACTTATTCAAGTAAAAAAAAGATCCATCTTCTATCTCTCTGCCTCTCTGAGAGTAAACCAGTTTCCCAGCATCGAGGTGTAAGACTATTACCATAATTACGAGTATATAATCATTTGTATCTAATATTAATATGAACCATAATGTAAAAGTATTTATGCTCTGTGGTGACGAGCATCTGTTGACTGTTGACAGATACAATAGTAATGACGTTTCAAACGGTAACATTGACTTTGACAGATACTCGTCACCAATAGATAATTGTCAGTTGAATTTAAGACTGGCACTTGATATCGATCTGTAAAGCAAATAAGACATTATTGTGATATTTAATAAATCGTCAAATATCTTAATAATCCTGGTTTCATTTCTGAGATTTAAGCGTAGTCTTTCAGAGGATTGAGAAATTCATATTAAAATTATTACTTACGGGTAGGTTCTAATTAAACCAGTCAGTTTTACCCGTAGGTGCACATTTAGACTGCTACCGTTACCACATCAATTAGTCCATTTAACCGTACACTAATTGCAAGTAAATGCTGTGAAAGGTGCAATTATTATCGTAAATAATGCATAGTCGTATGCACTGCATGGAAACTCGACTGGATTGTGAATGTCGTTAAACGAAACTAAAACGAATAGCCTGCCAGGCTATCCATCATGTGACACGAGAATTGTATGGATAAGACAGGTTCAGTAAGTTATTCTAATAAAATCTACAGACAGTCATTGATGCTCCGAGCTTTGCATCTTTCAAAATCAAATTAAAAAAGTGGCTAATTACGCAAGCTTTTTTATGAATACACTGACTTTTTCAATATTAAGATAGCGCGTAATATTATTGTATAGTAATTTCTAACATTTTGTTTTTTATGTACCTGACTTGTAATACCTATTATTATCAATAAATATACGTCTATGTCTGAACAAAATACAAACACCTGAACACACTGCGTTTTACGCGTTCCTTTTTACCTCACACCTGCAATTTGTGGAATTGTACCATCAGGCCGCCAGTCCGCTTGTTTGCCACCTATGGCATAAAAAACCACATCCACAATCTTGTCACGGTAAATATCTCGTTATTAATCATTATAACTGTAGTAAAAAAAAAACGCGATAGTGTAAAACAAAATACAAACAACCAAACTTGGTTCAATAATTTATTTGCTCTGACAGCTGCAATAATATTGTAAAAAGCAGATTTTTTTTTTGTTTAATATTTCACTGTATATTATTTTTAGTATATTGAGCACCTGCTACAGTCTTACCTTCAAAAACCTAGCAAGAGTGATTAGAATTCGTGATTTTCATCCATCCTTTTACAATGTAACTGTCAGAGCGAATAAATGCTTGGACCGTGATTAACTACCGAATTTACTAACCAATTACAATACAATGAAACCAAAGTGTTTAACTCTGGCTGAATACACAAAGAAAGAAGTTCAAAAATTGAATTACAAAATTCTGAGTGGCGTTGAGCTGTTATTGGCAAGCGTGAAGAGCCGTCAGGCGAGCGACTTGTATCTACATGAAAACAATTAATGCTTGAAGGTATATCCGTACTAATTTCACCGAGACAGCACACTGGAGTTCCCGCGGTCCGCACGCGAAGAGCCTTTTCATAATGCATCGCTGAAAGACCCCCATGTGTAGACTGCTTAATGAATCTACGTGAAATTGCATACTATTATTAATCTGTAAAGGGTAGTCACGAACATTTAGAAATACTGTTTTTTACTCAGTAGATTTTTCTTTTATAATAGTTTTACTTAATTCACTTACTCGTACTGTACTCACGCAATATACAGGTCTTGAGATCTTATTTCGAGGTTTTAATTGGATTTATTATAATTTTTCACCAAGGACGTCTTTAATTAATATACACAGTTTGCAGTTATGTTCTGAGGAACTGTTCGATCTGATGCTGGCATCGCGGTTTTATCATCGCACCAGCCACCTTCTGAAAGTTCATCCACATATCATAGATCGGTGGAAATCACACACTGTGCGTTTTACGCGTTCCTTTTTGCCTTAAATCTGCAATATGTGGAATGAGCTACGGAATTTCCGAGTAGCTTTAATATGGGGTTCTTCAAAAGGGCTGTTAATAGAGTATTTAAGGGTCGGCAACGTATCTGTGATGCCCCTGGTGTTGCAGGTATCCATAGGCGACGGTAATCGCTTACCACCAGGTGGCCTGTCTGCTTGTTTGCCACCCATGGCATAAAAACCACTGTTTGCCATATTTTTTCTTAAGTATTTTATTTACGTCCCATTACACGCTTTAATTTACAACACCAAGTTTTGTTAAACTCTACCATTACTTACAGTGTTTATTTTTATCTGGCTTAACACGGTTACTGTGTGAAGCCAGATAAAAATAAACATTGTGAAAGTAATTTCAGTCTTTTTTTGGCTTTACGCATTTAGGAGTATTCAGTGAGTGTTAAGTATTTTTATTGTTTCAAGTCAATTTAACATATCTACTGAACGATTTAACCACAGTATTTTGGTTTTATTACAACTAACTTTTACCTAATAAAATTAATAATAGGACTACAGAAAAATATTTACTTAGTTACTGTAGATTTGACGTAAAAAATGCAGTATCTTTACTATAATGTCGGTAGATTTACTTTACGGTTTTTTTGTTCGGAACCTGCAAAACCTACTAATTATGTTTGTTAGCCACAATATTCTATCAGATTAGATCCCGCAAGCACGACAATTTGCATGAAAATGTAGTGCATGTCGCATTTTTATAGGTACTTGCTAAGATGTCAAGAGAGCAGGTAACTAACTCTGTTCACATGGCCAACTGCTTTCAAAGAGTTTTTACAGTTTACCATGGTGAAATTCGACATATTGACGTCTAACGTGCTACTGGCAAGACGACGGAGACCGAACTGAATCATGTTGGAGAATTGATCCAACTTAAGACAGGCCACAGACACGCAAAGTAAATGTACTCGCAGTGTCTACTTTATAAATGTCTGTGGGGCTAACGTATCACTTATCAAATGTAATAATATTCACTCAGTAATTGATTTGCAGAAGTTGATTATCATGTAATTTATTAGCGTAATATTTACAGTAAGAATTTTCTACCCATACCAACTAAAATTTACAGGTCAGGGTCGGGTAATATTATGCATTGTGAAATTTTCAAACATTGAATACACAAACAGGTTCTGGACCTTATCGTAAATTTTACAGAAAAGTATAATATGTATATATATATATATTATAATGTACAAAACGGTGAAGAAAAACATCCTGAGAAAATGGTCCAAGAACCTAAATGTTTAAAGGCATAATAATATGACATTCACCAACATGCACTGGGCAAGTATGGTGGATTAGGTAGGTTAGGTTATGTTATAGTCTATGAACTCTATAAAATATAATTAATGTCTATGTTTAACTTCCTGCTCCGGGACGTCCGTCGCCGCCATCTCTCTCTGTAAATCGACCTAGCCTAGATCAGTCGCCATTGTCTAAAATATAAAATAAATAATCAGTCTTACATTAGCAGTCTTTTACTCCATCTAAATAATATAATTAGGAACCCAACAAAACCCAAACATGGTGTCAGAAGAAGTGGTGTATTAAGACGATTGTCTATCCTCACTTTCTGAGAGAAGGGTGATATCGAAAAGCTGATAATGATGCTAATAAAAAATATGGAATCTGGAACAAATCTTACCAAGAACTTAATCTTTTCGCTAAAGCTCTACACTGACTCAAGAGTCAAACCACAGTGGAATTATTTTCCGTTTACCTAGATTAGTTTGGCACGATTTTTTTGCGTTGCACATGACGTGCAACGCCGAACTCATATCAAGGAAGAAAAAAATATTAAGAAGATAAATAGTTAAGTATAAAACAACACAGCTGTTGGAACGTCGATATTATAATGTCTATCGATTTGAAATTCCATACACACTCCGATATATTGGCAAGTTCACAAGTCAGATTGTGTTTCACGCAGTCACACCCTTGCATTTGAAATTAACGTAGGCTTCGAACTGTCTGCGGTAACGACCCTTGTCGCCGATCACATTCTGCCAGCCAACTGGTCACATAAATGTTCATCATTTATAATTATATTCATAATTGAGTATCCATGTATCGTAAAGGAAAACAAATTTGAACAACCTGCATATAGCGGACAACAGTAACTGAGCTGTATTAAAATGCTAAGCTACAAAAGTTATTCATTGGAGAAATTCCAAAGCTCAAAATTCAAACTTTACTGCAGAACGCAATTTTGAATGTTGGGCCTAAAAAAACAAGATGGCAAATGAATCTATCGAAAATAAGCCGAAAACCTTGAAAATGTTTTGTAGTGGTAGGACTCTTTTGCAGGGGTCAGCCTGGGGAAGTACCACACCTTTGCCAGTTATTCAACCGCTAAGCAGTAGTGTGCAAACACTACTGTGTTCCGGATTGAAGGGAAATGTTTCCAGCGAAATTACAGGGCACACAGAGATTTGACATCTTATATCTCGGGTTGACGAGCGCAGTGCATTGTCATCCAGGGTTTTGAACTGTTGAAGGTCAAAATTCTGAGTGGCATTGAGCTGTTATGGGCAAGCGTGAAGAGCCATCAGGACTAGTGACTTCGCTCGTCTCGTCACCCAGTATCATAAAAAAACATGTGATGAAATAAAATGTTTTTTCCATGTTTTTAAATTATTTTTGACTAGCCGTCCGCCCCGGCTTCGCACGAGTGTAAGCTCGGCCTTCGGCCTCGCTACAAAATATAATATAGCCTATGTCACCCGGGGATAGTGTAGCTTCCCAACAGTGAAAGAATTTTTCAAATCGGTTCAGTAGTTTCGGAGCCTATTCATTACAAACATACAAACATACAAAAATAGGTACAAATCTTTCCTCTTTATAATGTTAGTGTAGATAAAAAGGAAGTTTACTAAACGACCGCTTCGTTTATCAACTTTTTACTTAGTTTAGTGAACAGAAGAAGCAGAATCTTTTAGATTAGGTGTAAAACTCTTGTTATTCCTTTTATTTTTGATTTATTTTTTGTTTTCTTCTATCGAATCGTTTTACGAAATGACGCTCTCTGTACAGAGAAGTGCTTTTCCTATTGCAGTTACTTATTCGTTTACGTTAACGCTTACTATTATTTAAATGAAATAAGAGCAGCGTCATCTAGCGCCATCTACATGGCACTTGTTTTTATTTTCATATAAATTGTAGTTAACGAAATCGATTAGGTAAAAGCAATTGGAACACTCGCACTCGGCACTCAGAAACCAAAATATACATTTACAATTTAGCAGAACAGTATATAAATTTAATCGAGGTCAGTACATCGGTCAGTAATTTCACAAAACGATGACACAAAGTGAAAGGGCGAGCCAGACAAAGGTATTGTTCAATGTTCATCAGAACTCTAGTTACGTAACCCACACGTATAATTTAATTCGATATCTAGGCCAACAATAGTAATAGAAATGCGCAGTCCGGCCACTATCCGGACTATCCGGCTTTTCAGTGCATGCACCCACCTAATCGCCATAACCAATTTGTATAAATGAGGTGTCGATAGATTTGTGTTGATTCGATATTGTTACTGGGTAGCTGACACCATCATTATTAGATGGCGACTAACTTCCTTAGAGTAAAGTAAGGATTATAATTATTTTTTTACTACTGCACTGCCTTATGTGACCTCACACACTAAATTACATATTTTTTGTATTGTTATGGTATTGACATGTTCTGTCAAAATTAAAATTTAGTTTGGTTCATTGTTTCTTATTCAGTGTACCGATTGCGAATTTTGGTAGGTCAAAAATACTGTTTTTGTAGCGGCCATAGCTTATGTTATGTTGTGTTGTGTTGTGTCATGTCATGTCATGTCATGTCATGTCATGTCATGTCATGTCATGTCATGTCATGTCATGTCATGTTATGTTATGTTACACTTGGGGTCGGGGCATATACCCGACGATGATGGTGCAGGTTCGAATCCTGCCCGTTATTAATAAAATTTATTTATAGCATTTAAATACCGTTAAATAGCATGTAATATATAATTGCAATCTAAAAAGTGTGATCACAGCTAAAACTAAGGCTTATTTAGATAAAAGCTTCAAAAAAGCTGTCAAATATTGATTAGTTAAACCACCGTATTAAATTGTTATTTGAATAAAAAATAATGTCAATAACGTCGGTTAAAGTAATAGTTCTGCTATGTTGTGATGTAAGTGAGTATCACACTTTTACTTTCACTTCTATTGCTAGTTTTTCTTGCCTTTTCATCGTAATTTTTGCTCTTAGTTTGCTCACATTGAAACCTATCATCTGAATGTTTGAGAATTCGTAGAGTAATAAGAACTTTTTTTCAACAGTGTCACTGCAAATAAGCCTTACAAAGGCTGCAAATTTCTTACTTCATAAACTCGGCTTGTTTACTCTCCGGCATCCGGCAATCATCCGGCAAGGCCTCTACTACCCATCCTTAAACTAGATGGTATTAAGATGCGTGCTCCGGGTAGCGGTTGCCTGCTGTTTCAATTTTAGAATACGTTTCAAATATCGAAATGAATAGCAATATCTGATAGGAAATGTCTGCCACGCCCGTGACCTATAGTTTGGTACTGGCCAGTTACGGAGGTCAATTCGATTTTTAATTGGATGAGTCTGCGCGAATTTACATCTACCCTACCTTTAAATATACATATATATTTTTATTTAACCAGTATGGTCAAACCTCTAAGTTTATCATGAGAACATTCGATACCCCTGATAAGCACAAAGAAGAAGTAGAGGGAAATAATGCGAACTGCATTACTGTACTTACTTTGTTAATAAAAAACCAGTGTTTTTCTGAGAAGGTACAACGTGGGTTTCTTCAAAAGTGGAGTTAATAGCGACTCCAAGATATATTTAAATATCTGGGACATTTTTGCACACACCGTCATATGACCCCAAATTAAGCAAAGCTTGTAATATGGCTGCCAGAGACTGATATACGTACATATATATTTTTAAATACATACCTACTTACCTACATAAGATATTAACACCCAGACATAGAACAAACACAAATGTTCATCACACAAATGTTTGTCCTAGATGGGAATCGAACCCACGCCCCCAAGCACAGAAGTTAGGTTCACTACCAACTGAGCCACCGGGGCTGTCAATTTGATGCCTCTTTTGTGATTTGTGAAGTTAGAGGTACCTATTTATAGGCGACGGTGATAGCGTACCATTAGGCAGTTCATTTGCTTGTTTGCGCTTGCGACCTATTAGTCTAATAGCCCGCGACGGCCAGGCATTCGTTATATAATAAAATCTATATATAATAAACAACATAATTTAAGCCACAATTCGGTACTTTTTTTAAACTTATTTAACTAAATACTTTTAACGGATTTTATCGCGTACTTATATTTAACATCATATAATTTGTGACCTTTCGAACACAGCTGTGCCGTAGCCACAGGTAGACTAAGGTAAGGTAGACACAGGTAGGTAGACTAAGTACACACACAAACACACAAGATACTGTGTTTAATTTCAATATATAATAATCGCTAAAGCCTGCGAAATCATTTTGTTTATTCTGTTATTATTATTTTTGGCGTAAATTAAATTATGCCTATGAAAATATATATCATATATCATATTATATTATATTATGTATCATATTTGTGAAAACTTTTAATTAGCCGTAAGTTATATATATAATAAATAATGTTTTTAAGTAGCTGTTAGTTTTCCGAAAATAATAAAATAAAATAAATAAATAAATAAAAGAAAAACTATTCAAATTAAGTTATCTTTCACCATAATTGGGATGAACATGAGAGTACAACAGACAGAAACCTAATTTCAGAATCAAACCCAATATACATACCAAAATTGAACAGTTCAATTTTGGTATATCAAAATAGAAATCGAAATCTCTCATTTTCCAACCGACTCGATTTTCTCTATTCACTGGAAGTCTCTTCACAGTCACACACGTCATTGCCAACACCTTCATTAATCGCAGTCCTCCAATTAACACATTTTGTGTACACGCGTTACTCACTGGGTTTTGAACATTCTTCTTAAGAACCGTACTATGAACCTATATACCCAGACACAAAAAAGTCAGTCATAGGACTGCACGTCAGAAGTGAAAACTTAAGTAGTAGGTAATTCACCTATTCTACAAGAGATGGTGCTGTTTTAAAATACAGCGTTCGGTGACAATCGCGAGTTCCATGATTTTTGTTTACACAAAAGTGCTCGACGCGCCTAAATAAGTTTACACTTCAAAAACTACACAAATAGACCACAAATAACTGTATTAACAAATGCTAGAAAGTCGTGAATTTCATGGCACGCTAGGGTGTTGGTCGGTGACAGAGCATTCTGGTGGGCGTTGTTTCATATCAATTTATACTAATTATAATAGTGTATGTGCCCGCCGATATGACCACAGTCATTATATGGACCAATGTAGTAGTGGGTGGATAAAAAAAAGGACGGTTCTTTATTAGTTTTCTTTTGTATGTACGGCGAAGCCATTTGCATCCTTCTCACACAGTCGGCGAGGCAAACAAAATTTCGAGTTTAACTTTGTCCAACTTCAAAATACGTGTTATTTTTTGTGTTTTTTTAACCTACTTCATAAAAGTTCTATGTTACATTGTTTTTTTTTTATGTATCACCGATTTCGCAGCCAATTATGAATTGATTTTGATGATGTCTTTTTTGTTTGGTAGGCCATACTTCAGAGGTCCCGTATCCATTTCATCAAAATCGGTTTAATAGTTATTTTAAAATAAATGAAAAAAATATGTCATCCAAGTAAGTAAACAAAATTGCGTATATACTCATGGGCAGGCCACATCGCTCGAAAAACTGATGACCGATGGGGATGGGGAAGAAAGATTCTTGAGTGGAGACGACGAATTGGAAGACGCAGCGTAGGTAGGCCTCCCACTAGATGGACCGACGACATTGTGAGATTCGCGGGCATCCAGTGGATGCAGATGGCAGGATGTCGTTCAGCAGTGGACGTCTTCTGGCTGATGATGATGACTCATTTTGAAGTCGTTTTTTTAATTTGATAATTATTTCAATTTGTCTTGTGTGATACTTAAGGTCAGTTTTGTAAAAGATATTTTATCTATGGTGTCTAATCCCACCACAATAGCAAGAACGCTTCGAACGACCGCATTAGAGAGAGTCAGCTAACCAGTGTGTCAGTCCTCATTAATTCATACTTATATAGGAAACCTAACTCACCTTATAATTAGAGATTTGTATAAGTAGTACAAATGATGAATATGATCATCCATTACATATAAATAGAAATAAAATAAAACACGATATTTGGTTGGAAACAAACAAGGGAGATACGTTAGGGTGTCGTGGTGGGTGCAAACTCATCAGGCCTAAATAAGGCTAGATGCTTTATTCGAACACGCACCCTGCAAAAACTTTCTGTCGTCTTTTTTGCATATGAACTATTAGTTAGTTCATTAGTAATTTTTAAACTTTCGCGATTTGAACACATATTTTTTATATAGGGTTGTACAACCACCCAAACTGTATGGGTTACCGAAAGTTCATAAGAGCAATATTCCCTTACGTCCTATCGTGAGTCAAATAGACTCGCCCACCTATTGCTTGGCGAAATATGTAGCGTCAAGGCTGCAGCCACTGGTGGGTAGCACCCCGTCTTTTGTGAAGAATTCTCATCACTTTGTTGAGATCATTGGGAACCTCAGTCAGGAACCAGATGACATCATGGTGAGTTTTGACGTGGAATCACTTTTCACCAATGTTCCAGTGAAGGAGTGTCTCGAGGTCGTCAGGGATTTGTTGAAAGAGAACCACCTACCACAGAACTTAATATATGTAATTGGTTTGACCGTGTTTTATCTCAATAAATAATAAATAAATAAATAAATAAATAATGGTTTTACTAAGGAATTGTCTCGAAGGGAACTTCTTTCTTTACGGTGGACAATACTACCTCCAGATTGATGGTGTCGCGATGGGAAGTCCAGTGGCACCGGTGCTGTCTAACATTTGGATGGAACATATTAAGAAGTCCATAAATCTACAGTCACCTACAATTAAAATTTGGAAAAGGTACGTGGACGATGTTTTCTGCATAATGAAGGGAGATAGACAGGCAGTAGACCAGTTCGTGGATCATCTCAACTCGACTCACGCTAATATTAAGTTTACGTATGAACTGGAGGTGTAAAGAACTTTGCCGTTCCTGGATGTAAAAGTGATGGTGAGGTCCGATGGCTCGTTAGTTCACTCGGTTTATAGAAAACCCACACACACGGACAGATATCTACACGCTACGTCACACCATCACCCTCGCCATCTGCAGTCGGTGGCCAGGTCTCTGTTGGACAGAGTGGACGCCCTCTGTGACCCTGAACATGTAGGGGATGAGAAAAGGCATGTTCAGGAGGTACTTAAAAGAAATGGCTATAGTGTGACTAAACGCGGTCAGGCAAGACGCAGATGCCACAAGAGAAGGACTAACGTCGAGCGGCAACCGGCTTTCATACCTTACGTTAAAGGAGTAACGGATAAGGTAGAGAGCTTGCTGAAGGAGTACTCCATCAAGACGGTGTATACCCCCTTATCTAAGCTGGCGAGGCATGTGAGGTCACCGAAAGACATTATTCCTTTCCAGACCCCTGGTGTGTACAAGGTTGATTGTTGCTGCGGTAGTTCCTACATAGGTCAAACGAAGCGTACCATAGCAGAAAGGATCAAAGAACATATCGTAGCCATCAAAAATAGCCAGACACAGAAGTCGGCTATAGCAGAGCATTTGCTTGAGTCGGGGTCTGGTCACTGGATCGAGCTCCACGATCCGAAGGTCCTCTCCACTGAACGGCATTATTTTTCAAGAATGGTTCGTGAAGCGGTTGAAATTAGAAAACATCGCAATTTCAACCGGGAGGATGGATTTAAGTTAGCGGCGTCGTGGAATCCCATAGTTAGCAAATGTTCAAACCGTGGTGTAGGTACTAGGACTTTTACCGATACAGTCAGTGTTGTGTGTCGTAGTGACAACCCTGCAATTTTTCAAGATCAAGTGAGGGTAGGAGAACAAAATACCCGCACTTCTCACCGGACTCACCCGCAGTTTTCAGTCAGCTCGTGACCACGGCCATTGTAACATGGTCGAAACGTCGAGCGAAAGGTATCTATTTTTACCTATATTCAATAATGCGCGATAAGTCCCGATAAATGTAAAAAAACATAGTTCATTAGTGTAGTTGCAAGTCACTAAGTGTGTTTGATAAATTTGTACGTATGTGTGCCGTACTTACAGCTTTTAAGTTAAGCTGCAACATGGGGTTCTTCAAAAAGCGAGTTAATAGAGTATTAAAGGGTCGGCAACGTATTTGTGATGCCCTGGTGTTACAAGTATCCGGCGACGGTGAATACTTACCATCAGGCGGCACGTCTGCTTGTTAGCCACTTTTGAAAAAAGGGGTTTTATGAAAAAACTTGTGAAATACGGAAACATTTGAACACGAACGATAATAATTTGTACAGTTGCATACCTTAGAGGCGATATGTGTTTGTGTGTATATGTATGTATGTATGTATGTATTTATGTGTGCATGTATGTATGTATGAAGTCAGTTTTTTTAATTATTCATACGAATAGTTTTTATCGATGACATTGTGAGAGCCGTGGGTATCAAGTAGATGCAGATGGCAGACTGTCGATCAGTGTGGAGGTGAAAGGGGGAGGCATTATGTTCAAAAGTGAACGTCTTCTGGCTGATGATGATGATAGTTTTGATCATGTCAGAGGCAGAACTCAAAGGGTATGAAATTAAATGTCTTGACATAATAACAAAACGATAACATTTTATGCAATGAGGTGACACCCTCTTACGTTATGTGTGAACTATAATCGTTTGTCATAAAAAGTTTTCCAATTTTACGGCGCCGCTGCGAGTGCTACATCAAAATAGTTCAAATACTTACGAAAGGATCGTATACAGGGTTACTAATATACTCTGTACTAAACCGAAAGGAGGTCTCAACATTATGAACAATTTGTTTTAACATTGCATTATGAAAAAAGTTTTTTTTTAAATACTGAGTGGATGAGACGAGCGAAGTCGCTCGCCTGATGGCTCTTCACGCTTGCCCATTACAGCTTAACGCCACTCAGAATTTTGAACTTCAACAGTTCAAAACCCTGGATGGCAATGCACTGCGCTCGTCACCCCGAGATATAAGATGTCAAATCGCTGTGTGCCCTATAATTTCGCTGGAAACATTGCCCTTCAATCCGGAACACAGTAGTGTTTGCACACTACTGCTTGGTGGTTGAATACAACTACAATAATGAGACACAACTCCTTTCTTCCGAGACTTTTTTGTTTACTTTTCGATATTCCTCATAGTTTCAGATTTGGCCATCCACGCCCGTTTAAAAAAATCAGTCTGTATAGTGTACATAACATAATTATATAGATTGTGATTAGTGTGATCTATGCATAATAGTGCCGAATCAACTCCATTTTCGAGTATCGATTGTGGTACGATGCCTCGTTACGTGTCAAGCCTCGCCTTGCTCTACAAATATTGATACCTTCCATCACACGCCTGCGTTTCCTGCCCATTTCCGAACTTTTATGCTACGTAAGTGCCTTTTGTTTTGGTTTTGATTCGTCTGAAGAAATTTAATACCTATGGAAAATATTGGCATTTTAGTATCATAAGAATCGGTCAATTAGTATCATGCATCATTGTCAGCTTGTCCATGTCCACTGCTGCAGGCCTAGCACTGGCCGTGGAAAAATTGTCTTTCCACCGTTTTTATCCGCGCGTAGACGCGATAGAGCTAGAATATGGATAGGTTTGTATCTTTCTAACGGCATAAAAACGGTGGAAAGACAATCTGTTCACGGCCTGTGTTAGGCCTGCTGGGACATAGGCCTCCTCACAGAGAAAGAGGATGGGCCCTAAATCCACTATGCTGGCCCAGTACACGTTGGTGAATGTCATGCCTTGAATTTTTGAGGTTCTTGGACATATCGGTTTCCTCACGATATTTTTCTTTACCGTTGTTGAGCGATGGCATCTAAATTGCACATCATTTATTATTTAAGACCTAAATAAGTCATTGGATCAGGGCCGATGATGGAACCAAGTGCCATCAGATTGTAAAGTGCACATGCACTATTGCTCCTTGCCAGAAGAAGGTACGTATAATTATGTTGTATCTTCATGACTGTTTATTTTTACAGTAAACAAGTGTTTTTATTAACTAAACAAAATACAAGCTTACTAATTCATTGTTAGTATTTGCTTTAAATTAGTTATATGGTCCCGCACTTCTCGTGCATTTGCCAGTGTCAGTTCATGTTTTTATGCATACACAATAAAGAGTTTCTATCTATCCATATCACTATTGAATTGATTTTAATGATATAATTATATATTTTTTGTTTGGTAGGTCATACTTCATAAATTTTATCGAAATTGATTCAGCGTTTTTCGAAAAAATCTAAAAAACAATAAATGATATATACTCAGATGACGTTTTCGTTTGTGGTTCCCTTCAGCAAAAGTTTTGATGAGGACTTTCAACGTCTGTTTTAACTGTAATTTTTCTATTTTTTTGTTTGAGTTTGTACATATAGGTATAGCCTAGTAGTCTTTTTTTTGCAAAAAATTAACTTTATTATACTGTGATCACTTCCTGTGAGAATTTTGAAAATTTGGGGTATAGTCTTAAATTCTTAATAGACTATCAAATAAAATAAATACGCGTAATTTTTTTCAAAGAAAACGAGTGCATTTTAATATTGGAACTAGAAAATAAACATTAGCCATTGCGTTATCCCCAATAAAGTGACTAAAATTTAGTCGATAAAAAAAGCTGTTATGGCTTGTGCAAATTGACCTTAGCAAGTTTAACCAATAAATAATACAGAAGAAAAAATAACTCAATGGCATATGAATAGAACGCATTTTACCTAAATTAAAAAAAAAAATAAGGGAAGCCACGCGCTGGCAATACACTTAAATATATTCACACGATGTTGTGCAGAGCCCAGAACATGTTATATTTAGGGGTCCGTATCATAAGGCAATTGCATTTTTGGTTTGGACTTCGGCAACTTTTATAATAGTTGATTGAATCAGGCGTTTTTTGCGGGAGTTCATCTTCAAAACTATGTTTCTGATGAATATCTAGTGATTCTAGTGTAATTAGGCTTCTACGTCGCTTCAAGTACAATAACGTTATATGTTGGGATACATTTAATTCAATAGATATTTGTAAGTGATGCTTATTCAGCCTTACCTGAAATAAAATATTAATTACATAAAAGAGAAAATTTGCCTAAACTGAAACAATATTTTTTTTTTTTTTTTTTTTCAGAAATAGGGTTGCGTTTGACCGCCAACTCGCCTGATGTTAAGCGCGATGCGGTCTACGATGGAGCATGCTTCCCGAGAAGAAATCGATTCACTCGAGCATTTCGGCATCGCATTCCACAGACTAGCAGTTCGCACAATAAAAGTGGAATCAAAGCGCTTCGTACGGGTTTTCGGAATATCAACCATGAAGGCATGATTTATTAATTCTAAAACGAAAAATGTTATTATAATTGATAAAGCACAGCAAAGCAGTTGTTTTGAGTGCATTAAGGAAACAGGGACATATAATTGTTAATTTCATTTGCATTTCAAATTATTATGTTTTCAATTTAAGAGCTGATCCTTCGAACGGCTGATAAGATTTTCTTGAATCATAGCTATAAACACTCTCGATCAAGTCACCTACCAAACAGAATTAAATCAAAATCGGTTCAGCCGTTTGTGAGCTACGATCTCACAGTCAGACACATCGATACATTTATACACAGACACATATATTACAAAGATACACCCTTACGTTAAAAAAATATGCGGTATCTACGAGTACATCTGAAACGCAGATAATAAAACTTTATTTTACCAACTTTAACACAGGTCAAACAAAAATATATATTTAAAGAGTTGCAATATGGTAGAGCAGTCATAAAACGCATAACAATAAATTAAATAAAATCTCTGCTTACTTGAATTAAAGACTTTCTCAAACATACAAAAATACAAAACGCGTCATAAACAAACCACTTGTTTATTTGTACGGAACCTCAAACTCTGAAACAATGTGAATGAAATTCACAAGATTTTTTATACAAAAAAGAATGCGTTCTTAAAAAATTTGTTTCCGCTCACAATGTGTAAAGCGCCCCATTCATGACACAATGGATGTTTTGTGGCCGTCTGTGAGGGGGCTACTACGAGTTTTGTTTTTAGAAAATTGCATCTATCATATGCGTGTCATTACACACTCTTGCCTATTATTTTAGTACAACCTATCGGCTTAACTTAGTAGGCAGTTTTGCGCAAACCTTCGCTACTTACATGGCGTTCACTCACGCTAGGTTTATGCATGCTTAAAAATACAATGTCAAGTTCTCGCTAAAAAAAAGTTATCAAGCGCGAAAACGAGACAAAGCAGATACCCAGATCGTAAAAGAGTAATAATTGAGAGTGAACTGCTGTAGCAAAGTTGACCTCAACTTTACTACTAGTTTCCTCAGTGAATTCAAAAACAGACAAACTATTTTTTATTATGAATAATTATCAATTTAACAACCTACTTCAAAATCAGGAAAATATGCATTTTCTTTTACTTATTTGGTAAAAAATAATAATGTCATAGGTGGCAAACAATCTAACGGGCTGCCTGATGGTAAGCAATCACCGTTGCCTCTGAATATCTGTAACAGGGACATCACAGCTACGTTGCCGACCCTATTAAAAACCCAACTACTGAACCAATTTTGATGAATTTTCTATGGAACTAATAAAATATGAAAGTATATCATTTCAAATAAATAAATAAAAAATTGATTCATAATAATGGAGTTCTGAGGTAAATACATTAAAAAAATACGACTAAATTGAGAACCTCCTTTTTTGAAGGAGGTTTAAAGAAAACTGCATAAAAAAGTGATATTGTATTGTCAAGTAACAACAACATTTCTTAAATGGTAAAAATGTATATGAAATGAAGCCTTGATATAATGTAAAAGGCTTCGACCAAAATAAAATTAATGGACGGGCCCTAACCATTGAACTTGATCAGTAAAAACGAGTCAAAACCGTCGGACATATACTTCAACACCTAATTATAAAAATGTACAGTATATTTGTTAACAGACTGTAGTAGGGCTCATCGCATGACCTGCGCTCCGTGTGTCACAATACCGTGTATGGCTGCACTTACTGAATTGTTTCTCTCTATCCACTTCCCTTTCCGCTTCGCTGAACGTTGTATGGAGAGCGTAATTCCAGTATCTTGAGACATTTTTATGCTTGTGCTGTTTACAGTCTAGGTAAGAAGTAAGTGAGAGCATTTGTTTTGTCTCTTGAATTGCTCATATACCTTCAATGGTCTATGAGCGATTCAAGCTCAAGGCTAAGTAGTTCAGGTATTTAGTATTAGCTTGTTTTTTTAGTAAATACAAGCTAACCAGTTTTGTAGTGCGAACTGGTAGTCTGTGGAATTCGCTGCCTGAATGGGTGTTCCCCAATAGTTGCAATCTGAGTGTCTTCAAATCACGAGTGAATCAGTTTCTTCTAGAGAAGCGTGCTCCATCGTAGACCACATCATCGCTTCACATCTGGCGAGCTAGTGGTCAAACGCAAGCCTATCACAGAATAAAATGATAATAATATGGTACTTGCCTGGTAAAAAGCTAGTACTAAGTCCGTATTATAATAATAAATTGATAGATCAACTGTGACAACTCTAATATAAGTTGCAAGGTTGATTTTGTTTTAAACACTGTTTTAAACTATCACGGTTGTTCAATAACCTTCCACAACCTTACCACGGTAAATATCCCGTAAATAATCATATAACTTTGATTTTGTTTTGTTATATATCTCCCCTTGTGATTGGAATATTGCCAAATGGCATCAAAATAAGAAATAATGTATTATCCTATTGACTAAGGAGAAGAAAAAAAAAATTTTAGTACATACAAACTAAATTCTACGTAGGTACTTTTTTGGTAGGATTTAGGCATCGCACGTTTTGTGCATATGCAAGAGTCCCCAACACTCATTTTTTTCATTCTTCATGGAAGCATTTTAACATAGCACGTTTTGGTGTATTTGCAAGTGTTAGATATATAAATAACTTCAAGTTTTACTATATGATATTATATAGTCAAACAAGTCAGAGTCAAGAAAATTAAGTAACGGTCATGACTTAATAAAGTGGTAGAGATTTTACTAGAGGTTTTTATGGTTTTGGTAACAACACCAAAATATAGGTACATGTTTCACCTTGATACATCTCTTGCCTATATTCGAGCAGTTTCACAAACGCTTAATATATAATCCACCATTATAACACGTTAACTCGACACAGGTTTTAGAAAATAATACAATAATGCGAATAAAATATTTTTGTGATGGGCCAAAAATAACTGCTAAAACTTTAAATGCTATTTTTTTTCTAGTAGCGTTTAAAATGTAACAACGAACGACATGTTCAAAGCATTTTTTCTTTCTCCAATTTTTTTTTTCAAGCCAGAGCCAGCCAATTTAAGACTTTCAAATGTTCTTGGTGGCGCATATACATCAAGATAATAACGAATTGAATGGTGTAAAAATATATCACTATATTATCATCGATCGCTTAGTAGAGGATGGTATAAATATACCTAAGTCTAACTTGTGAAGTCACACCATGAGCTGAGCTGTCGATATTAGTTAGGTGTAATGGAAACTATAACCACGCCCGACCGCCGAAGCCAGGGTTGTTCCCAAATGGACTTTTTATGTCACTCACTGTATTATTTAAAACAATACTTTTTTATTTAAATGTTGTAGAATATGGCAAATGCATCAATTACGCGAAGCCAAAAGCCCCAACAGGAAAAAAAATATGGGCCCTTTGACAGGTGGAAAGAATTATAGATGGCGTCACCAACGCTTAGATTGGTTGCAAAAGTCCTTCTTTTGAGTTGCAAAGACAGGTCAAGAAAGGCCAACAGAAAGTGGAAAGAGCACTCAGGTTGTATACTCAATGGTGCAGATTTGAATTCTGCTGGTCATCAAATTCGTAAATTGTTTACAACATCCAAATAGCAAATGCTAAAGTGTAAAATAAACAACACTTAAAATAAAATCCACACTAATATTATAAATGCGAAAGTAACTCTGTCTGTTTGGTTCTTCAGTTAAGCCGTTTAGCCGTGATTATGTAGTCACGGCTAAGCGGCTTAACCGATCTCGATAAAAAAAAATGAGGTAAAAGTATGTATCATGAGGACGGATATAGGCTTTTTTTCTGAAGAAATCGCGGACGAAGTCGCGGGCTACAGCTAGTAAACTATAAAACCTTTGTCTATTTTGTACTTCGCGTAAAAGCACACTATCTCGGACTATAGCTGCTATTTATTCTCTAACGTCTATGTAACAATATAATTATGTAGGTTATATTATGTGTATCTTTGATAACAGTATGTTAATTAATGTTTTTGTAGTCTATTATGTATATTAATATGTTGTATTTATTTGTAGTCCATTTGATTGTTTGTTATTTTTTGTATTGGTATTTACTTTTGTAATCTAGTTTCACATAGTTTAGGATATGCCGTTAGTAAAAACTCTAAATATTTAGAAGAAATTTTAGGCAATTGAAAAAACTACATTAATAATGTGCAACTTATGAAGATAACAATATGGAACATAAATAATACTTTTTTAAATAGCATCAATATTACTCATAACTATTTGTGTCAAAATGTGGCGCAACGTTGCGACTCTGAAACTAAATTAAACTTAAATATCTGAATACGATACAAAGCCTTACCAACCAATAGGACCAATAGTCTAAGTATAGAGAAAATAATATTTCAATAAGCGGGTACTGTTTCAATTTCCAGCGAAATTACAGGGCACACAGAGATTTGACATCTTACATCTCGGGGTGACGAGCGCAGTGCATTGTCATCCAGGGTTTTGAACTGTTGAAGTTTAAAATTCTGAGTGGCGTTGTGCTGTTATGGGCAAGCGTGAAGAGCCATCAGGCGAGCGACTTCGCTCGTCTCGTCACCCATATCATAAAAAATTATAATAAAAATGTGTCCATTTGAGACTAGCCCTAATCGCGTGCCGGTGTCCATTCACGGACATATCAAAATCCAACTAATACGCACTATTATTTTACACTGACAGCGATTGCTTAATTTATAGCACTTTCGATACGGTCTGTTATACAAACAAAGTGTTTTAAATAGGTTGGGTTAGGTTGTAACCTCAGAACAGACAAACATGAGATATTTTGTATGGTGGAGTGGTGCAATCGCATCAGGCTTAAATCAAGTAAAGTATAGTCTAGTTGTATATTCTGTTAGCCCTGGTGCCGGGGCAATAGAATACGGCACCGGCATCCCCTGCCGGTAGAAAGAGCCTACTAAAAGGGGACCTATGGGCTCTGACCATCCACTTAAGCGTGCCCAGGGAGAGTATGTTGTGTGACCAACGTTGTCGCGAGTGGAGGGTCTGAGACAACACGCAGTTGTCTCGGGGGGAGCCATAGCGCAGTTCTGAGGGCTCCGGTGCGTTCTTCTGGAGATCCCGGAGCCCTCTTGTCAAGTACTAAGGCTGGTCACCGGGGGGTTTTAGTGGGTATAAACTAGGGCATGCAAAACTCGGGTAATTTAAAAAACCCGGTTTTTTCGAGTTTTCAATTTCAAAAACCGGTTTTTTCGAGTTTTTCGGGTTTTTCGAGTTTTTCTTTATTTAAGCCTTAAAAATATTGTTTTAGTGTGTGCAGTGTAAAGCAAATGCTAAAATGTAATTATATATGTATTTAGACTTTCGTATTCTTATTGTTTAGCTCTAACAAGAGATTAATCAAGTAACGTTTGGTATAATGTTGAGACTTCCAGCCTCCCGAACAAGCCAGTTTCCTTAAAGGCTGGAGCACCATAAGCCCCATACACACTCTCTGCCAGATTATACAGAAGACTGAGGAGTGTAATCGGCCATTATGCCTAGCGTTCGCGGACTATGAAAAAGCCTTTGAGTAAATCGACACCTGGGTAGTATTGCAGTCCCTCCAGCGTTGTCATATCGACTATAGATATATCGAAGTGCTGAAGTGTTTGTAAAGATACGCCACCATGTCAATCCGATAAAAGGAGCACGGAACCAATCCAATTGCAGAAAGGCGTGAGACAGGGAGATGTTATCTCTCCAAAACTGTTCACGAACGCATTGGAGGTTGTTTTCAAGCTTAGACGTAGACTTAGACAGCTTAGGAACAGATTCGGCATCAACATCAATGGCGAATACATCACTCACCTTCGTTTTGCCGATGATATAGTTATCATGGCAGAGTCACTGGAGAATCTCAATACAATGCTCAGCGACCTCAGTAGCCTTTCCCAACAGGTGGGTCTTAAAATGAACATGGACAAGACAAAAATCATGTTCAATGTCCATGTTGTACCCGTGCCGGTAGTTATAGAGAACAATACTGTCGAAGTTGTTGACCATTACATTATATATATCTTGGTCAGATTGTTCAGTTAGGTAAGTCCTTAGGCAAAGAGGTCGCCTAAAAAATCAAACTCGGATGGGCAGCATTCGAGAAATTGCGTGAAATCTTCTCGTCCAAGATACCACAGTGCATAAAAACAAGGGTCTTTGATCAATGTGTGATGACATATGGTACTGAGACGTGGTCCTTAACTGCCTTTTATAGAAACTCAGAGTCACACAACGGGCAATGGAGAGAGCTATGCTCGGAGTTTCTTTGGGCGATAGAATCCTGAACGTGGATATTCGCCAAAGAACCAGAGTCATCGACATAGCTATTAAAATTTGCAAGTTGAAGTGGCTATGGGCAGGCCACATCACTTGAAGAACTGATAACCGATGGGGAAGAAAGGTTCTTGAGTGGAGATCGCGAACCGGAAGACGCAATGTCGGTAGGCCTCCCACTAGATGTACCGACGACATCGTGAGAGTCGTGGGCATCCAGTGGATGCAGATGGCAAGGTGTCGTACAGTGTGGAGGTCAAAGAGAGGCATATGTTAAGCAGTGAACGTCTTCTGGCTGATGACGATGACGATAGACAGCGGGAGTCACTAATTAGTCTACGTTGGGGCATGTTAAACTTTTTAGTGTAAAAAGCCGCGACGGATTATTCAATAGAACTGCCTGTCATCTCCAGCATTTTATTACATTCTTTACCCTTGGAGCTGCTTCCTTCCGTGGCATGCAATGATTAAAACCACGCTGATGATTTATCACAAGCAGATTTTTTATACTCTATATATTTTAATGTTGCTGAATCGGCACTGGCAGTCCTCTTATTTTTTTTATCTCTGTTGATACGAAGAACTAGTATAACGTACGCTTAGCAAAATATTGAAAATAATAATAGGGATGATGATGGTTATTGATTTAGCTATGTTAACACAAAAACATGAAAATTGAGAAAGAAAAAGACTATACATTAAAATACGTAGTATTAGAAATTTTTTCAAAAAATCATAGAAATACCATACAATAACACTTAGTAGCACTTATTAGCGCTCACAGCGCCTCACTCAGGCAACGTCAAACCAAAGCTTAACCATATATTACTCCATAATCCCTAATTATTATTATAGATTGTGGTCAAACTGTTAAATTTATTCGATCAGTAGAGAAGAAATAGAGAAACAGTAAGTTTTTATGAAGTTTCATTGTTTATTAATGTTCTACTGGTAGTATTTAACATAAACAATCGTGAATAAAAAAACTCGAAAAACCCGAAAAACCCGGTTTTTTAATCCTAAAAACCCGGTTTTCAAATCAGTCGGTTAATCGGGTTTTTCGGGTACTCGGGTACCCGGTTTGCATGCCCTAGTATAAACCCACATAAACAAATAAATAAATAAAATAAATATGTGGGACATTATTGCACACACGGTCATCTGACCCCAAACTAAGCAAAGCTTGTAATATGGCTGCCAGAGACTGATATACATACGTATATATTTTTAAATACATACTTAAATAGATATAACCTAGATAAAATAAATAAAATAGATATAACATAACCTGGCTGCACCCAAATGCAGCCGGGTATCTTTGGAGGATTTCCCCCTCGAAAACAAAAAAAAGGTTTATATTCTGTGAAAATTTCAACTATCTATCTATACGTAAGGTTGCGTGGAAGAGATCGCTTATAGCGATAAAGTTGCCAGTTGTTTCACTACTTTGCATCATGTTTGCAAAATATGTCAGAATAATTATTTATTTTATTTCATTTTATTTTAAGTTGTTTTTGTCCTAAGTATGTAACTTCTGGTGTCAACCTAAAAAGAGTGAAAGAGTTATCTACGTATCTATAGTATTTATATATCTATACAGCACTGTAGAGGTAAAACGTACGGACAGATATACTGCGTTGGCTTAGTAATATGGATCCATTGGCACCCTTTGGTCTATAAGTCTTATTGTGCTAATTTTACTAAAACACCGCCTTTTAAGCCAGCTTTCATTAAATGTTTCGTACGTTTAAGTTGCATACGAGACCAATGCAAGCAGCATTGAAAAAAACATTTATCATCAATATCCTGGTTCTCATTTTTTTACAAATGTAATTTTGCAGGTAGCCTCCTCCCAACTCATAAAGACAAGTGGGCCGTTGTCTCAAGAACCGCGGACTTCGGCCAAACTCGCGTCGGTCTTAAGAGCCCGTGTCCACTTAAATGGTCGAATAGCTCCTTACTTAATTAGATTTTATAAAAAAAAAACTATGAGGCACAAGATAAAAATCTACATATATTTATACCTAGATTACTAGTTTTTTTTATGCCACAGGTGGCAAACAAACAGTTGGGCTGTCTGATAGTAAGCAGTCACCGTCGCGTATCGATACTTTTAACACCAAAGTCATCACAACTGCGTTGGATATCGCCTTTTGAAGAACCCCATGTAGCTTCTTGGAAACACCGCGGAAGGTAGCTTATTTTGCAGATTTGAGGCAAGAAACATCGCGCAAGCAAACGGTGTGCGATTTCCACTGATCTATGATATGTTGATGAACTTTCAGGCGGTAGCGGCTAATGCGATGATTAAACCGCGATGCCGGCATCAGATCAAACAGTTCTTCAGAACACTCTTCTTTGTACATGCGATAAAAGATAGAGAGAGATTCAACGTCTCTACGCATGTTGAGCTGTTCTAGGTGTTAGGTGAGTTTGGGATCGTCAATAATTCTAAAAGCTCTACGCTGTGACGCATCAAGAAGCTCAAGTTGATACTTGATTTCCAGTTTTTCCGCATTTCCAAAAGCTATGTCCATCCATATGATTGTAGACTAAGATCTTGCCAAATTACGTTAAGATCAGTTTAGCCGTTTTGTCGTGAAAATTTAACAAACCGACAGAGAGACAGACTTAGAGACAGAGTTACTTTCGCTTTTATAATAGGCATTAGTTAGGATAATAATTAATATATTTTTCACATAAATAACAACCGTTTTCAGGATAATTTCAATAAATGGGATTCATCCCCTAATTTTCGTTCCTTAGAGGAGAAAATTTTCTTCAAATTTGAATGGGACCACCCTCAAAATAAATGAAACTCAATAAATAATTATTTAGTCAATCAAATCAATGACGACATGATAGAAATGATGACGATGATGATGCTAGGGGAAGTTTTTAATTGCTATCAGTAAACCTCTCGAGTTTAGAATACTTTGGTTTGTTCAAAGAGTCACATAAGTTTTTTTTTTATAATCAATCTAAACATGTGCCACTGTCATCATCCCCTACACAGACAGCCTTATTAAGAAAGGGGAAGTAGGAAAATCTTGGTGTACCTCTACGGAAAAACAATAAAATGTTGATGTTTTGTTAGATTCTTTTTACTGCGCTGTGTCTTAGCTCTCGTGACTTCATTTTACCTGAGACGGTATTTTTGCATGAGTAGCCGCCCGACCCCACTCTGCTCATTAGGGATGGGACTTCGATCGATATTTATCGATATTTTATTTCTTTCTTACTCTACGAAAAGGCTTTATCACTTTGACATCACTAAACTATCAGAATTAGAAGTTTATTGAAATTAGTGACTGACATCAGACAAACATGCCTTAGTACAGTTTATTGTTCGTGTTCATATGACGTCTACGGCACTCTTACAAATTTTTCACGGACACTAAGAAACTTGCAGTGATACCAATGAACTGATACCCTACACACAAAAAAGGGCGGTTAGGTCGTCTGCTGGGTGAGTTGGATTAAAAGCATCGAACCTGATTTAAGCCAGATGCGTTCGTAGTAGTTCGTTCGTACCTGTCACGGCTCCTTACCATAATACGACGCTTTCCATTCCACGAGCTTTGCGCTAAACTCTATACTCTTCTATACTTAACCATGGGCTCGAATTAGCGCAGTTTGCAAAATCACGCGAACGCAAACTTTAACGCGCCGAGGTACGGTTTGCGGTTTTCGCAACCACCTAAACTGAATCGCTTTAACTTGTTAGGCGTAAGGCCCCGGCTAGGCTTGTTAACTAATATGTTACCATCAGGTACACCAAACCACCACTTGAACTGTGGTCAAAACATAAAATTAACAAAAAATTTAATAATTATTAATGTTTTTTCAATTTCATCGATACTCTACATCCGATCTCTATAATCTCTGAGCACATTACTCCGCCGGCTTGCGTTGAAACCAAACCTATTTAACTCTAGTACTGCAGTCATCTTGGCTCCAGATTAACTCTACCGATATTTTTCATAAGTAGAGACGGATGCGAGTGACATAGCTAGACTTAAGATGGATAGAAAGAAAATATATATTGTGCACACCAAAAACTTTATGAATATACGGAAATATTGAGAAACTTATGAGCTAGTGCCACGTATGGCAGCCTTACCGCCAAAAGAAGTATCTTCCAGGCACCATGGAAAAAAAACACGTATCAAGACAAGGAATTGTGTAAACAAACTTTAGTCACAGAAGTGGTAATTAATTACAGCAAGAATTTGTTCGCCCCAATCTGAGACCTAGAGACCCCTATATTTTCGCAACCTCACAACTGATTTTGCCCATATTTTAACTTTAAATTGAATGGAATGAAATGGAAATAGAAATGAACAAAATTTCTGGATGTACAAAATGTAAGGTAATGTAACGTAACGTAACGTAACGTAACGTAACGTAACGTAATGTAATGTAATGTAATGTAATGTAATGTAATGTAATGTAATGTAATGTAATGTAATGTAATGTAATGTAATGTAATGTAATGTAATGTAATGTAATGTAATGTAATGTAATGTAATGTAATGTAATGTAATGTAATGTAATGTAATGTAATGTAATGTAATGTAATGTAATGTAATGTAATGTAATGTAATGTAATGTAATGTAATGTAATGTAATGTAATGTAATGTAATGTAATGTAATGTAATGTAATGTAATGTAATGTAATGTAATGTAATGTAATGTAATGTAATGTAATGTAATGTAATGTAATGTAATGTAATGTAATGTAATGTAATGTAATGTAATGTAATGTAAAATGTATCAAAATGTAGAATCATGAAGACCGGATCAACGCTAAGCAAGTTATCGGCGAACAAATTATACAAACGTACAAATATACATACGCGTAGAACCGCCAACTTGTCCCGTTAGATTCTGTGACCTTTTACAATTATCAATACAAAATTATGTTTGAAAATCAACGGATCAGAGAAACGTTTTATCCTGATAAAATTTACGGTTTTAAGGGCATTGTCCACGCGACTGAAACCGCGTTATTCTCTAAATTAAGTAACTAAAATAACTTAATAGGTAATAGTTGTAAATAGTTTTGAAGGTAGAAAAGAAATGGTGTTAATAAGGTATTTGACTATATTAATAATATTATATTATTCATGCTGGTGTAATCCTAGAAGATTATTATTTTCAGAAACTAAACTATAAACAAAGTCAAAATTTTCTGATAAATACATAATAAAAATATGTTTTTACTAATATGTTTATATAACTAATATGTTTATAAAAATACTTGTTTGCTTATGTGTGACGTCACTAAGGTCACGTGGCTGCAACTATTTCGGATTTGTCAAATTTGGTTTAGTTTCGATAATGATACAACAGACACGATTGACACGAACATAGATTGTTAACACAATTAAACCTAACCACGTAATGTAGTATAAAAGTTCAAAACTTTTCTTAATTCACGCAAATAATAGGATAAAGGAAACAGTTAGCGCATTTTATTCTCGTATTTTCGGCTACCCTCTTTGTTTCGCCGTGTGTGTAAGGGATTCATTAATTTTTTTGAGCTGCGGAAATGAGAGGTTTGCTTTTTGGTAAGGGTTGATTTTTAGGGATGATTTTAAAGTAGACGAATTTAAGTTTTTTGTTTATTTTTGTTATATAATCTGATGATTATAAAAGGGCTAACAGACTTGTGTTTGGTTGACGGACCGCCGTCTAACCAACGGGAGAGAAAGAGTGAGAGTAATATATCTCCCTTTCTTTGTCTCCCGTTGGTTAGACAGCGCCGGCGGTTGAGATCAACCAAATCGTCTGCTAGGACTTTTATATTGACGAGTGCAGTGCATTTGAATTTGAACGCGCGCGGGATTTTGAACTGTGGAATCTCTAAAATTTGGGTGGCACTATACTGATATGGGCAAATAATGACGCTTACCACCAGGCAATGGACATGCTTGTCTCGTCACTCAGTTGCATAAATAAAATTATTAAATCAATGACGTGTATTAACTAAGTGAAAAATAACCACAATTATGCATGTGACGCCCGATGGTGGTCGAGCGGTGCGTGTGCGCTTTACAATCTGGTGATACATCCCCGGCCTTGTACCAATTACTTATTTAGTAGGTATGTATTAATATAAATCATGTGCGGCTTCGATGCCATCGCTCAAAAACAGTGAAGGAAAAAATAGAGAGGCAACTGGTATGTCCAAGAACCTCAACTTCATAGACGTATGAGATTCACCAACATGCACTGGCCAAGAATGGATTAGAGCCCATCAGAGAAAGCTTGTGTCTTGCTTGTAAAGTGCACATAAAGTATAGGTATTTTTATTTATTTTATTTACACATTCCTACTTTATTCAATAAATATCTGGGATCATTGTAAGTTTAGTTTTTTCGTATCAAAAGCCATAAAATTAAAAATTCCCGCTGCACAATGTCTATTACATATTTATTCGAATGCAATCTCATGGGGAGGCTGGGGTAAAGGGGTCCGCAATTAAAATTATAATTTTTGGCAAACTTCAACCCTGCCCGTGTATCTGTATCTTTGAGTCCCGCCGGCGATCGCGCCTGTAGCACACTGGGAGAAAAACAAAACAGTTGAGTAAAAAAATATAACAAGAAACAAAAGGTAGAAGAAGAACCATATTTAATTATCCTGATATTATATATGCAAAAATGTATTTGTTTAAGGGTTTGTTTGTTCCTCTTTCACGTAGCAATAGAGTTCTGCTTGCCACCTCCTAGCTCCATCATCAGATCAATTCGATGGTACCCAATTATTGTACTGTCGTCTGGTCATCTAAATTACATATATTACCTGCTAAGTTTCAAATCGATACGTTAATTAAAAGTAGGTTAAATTTAAAATCGACTTCCAAGGTCTGATTACATTGTTAGTTACAATTGAAGATCTCTCGCTCCGGCTCGTACCTGGTGCAAAGGTTGGCCATAGCTATTCAGCGTGGCAATGCAGCCAGTGTATGGGCACCTTTGCACAGGGTACAGTTAGAGGTGGGTTATTCGAATAATTGTGTTTCATTTTAAGACTTGTTTTATTTTATATTGACATTAAATATTGAAGATTAATAACTATAAACCTAAATCATTAAAAAATACCCAGTGTGCCGTTGGGCGGAACTTGACTTCCAAAAATACGTATCTTTCTAGATCCGTCCCCAAACGTCATTGTGCGCCGAGAGGTGAGCCCTCTACGAAATGTTTAAATATTCATTTTGTCTCTTTAATTATACTTTATGCATGTGAGCCAGACATTGTTTTTTTTTTCATTTAGTTTTCAGCAGCAAGGTGCGTAAATATGTCTGCTTTTTCGCAAGAAAATATTGGAAGGTTATTTTTGTGAGAACATTACATAATATTGGAGTTACAGCTAACAAATTTTAGCCAAAAATATATATAAAAAACTGCTATTAAATCTAAATTCGACTTTATAGTTATTGTGGTTTTTAATTTTATGTTTTATAGATGGCACGATAAATGTTCATAAACAATTGTATAGTTAATTACTCTTATATACATGGCTACTGATAATCAGTTAGTATAGCAAACTTCAAAATTCACGAAAAAAATACAACCGTTATATACGTAGATCTATTCTATAATATATTAAAAATATATAAAAAATATTCACTCCTGACAAAATGTTTGAAACAGCTTTTTTTCTTTGCGAATTTTGTTTTTGATAGCTGTAGAATAAAATTTGTGTTGTTTGTTTTGACGTATTGAATCCGCTTTTAAGAGGATGCTTATCTACTGTTTACCAGTAACCCTGTATAACACAATCTTACAATACGAATTTTAACTTGAATCTCGGCTTTTCCTTTACTATTGTAGTTTTTTTTTGACAAATTGATCTTTGTACATACTTTACTTGACTAACTTTAAAGAATGAGGACAAAAAATCGGCAAATATAGTGCGCGTCGAGTCTCGATAGAGTGCCGATGTTAGTAAAGCTAAGTACTGATAGTCTCTGGAAACGAAAAGCCGAAGATTAGGCTGATTGGCGTGCCTTGGGAGAGGGCTATGTCCAATGTATGAGAGGAGGTATGATGATTATTTTTGAGAATACAGTTAAATCAAACACTCAAAATACTTTATAAAAATCTCCCCCTCTCAACAACTTCATTTTCATCTCTTTAAAAATGTACACCTTCAGAGGTGGGTAAATTCAATCGGGTTAAACGTCTTCGCTCCAAGGCGCATATAAGTAGTCGGGCCCATCGGCTAACCGTTTTATACGTAATCAATTTACCTCGCGCGCCGTCTTTACCTCTACCTCCCCTAGGTGGTCGAGGCGACAAATGTTGGTGAGTTTTTAAGTTCTGAAATTGGTTTTTATTGGTTAATTAGGATGTAGATTTGTAGATTACCTGAATAGGGGGAATTATATCCACTTTTGCTTGTACTTATGCCTTGCTGTTATAAACATATTTACGTTATAGGTACTAATAACTAGTATGTCCAAGAACCTCAAAAATTCAAAGACATAAAGACATTCACTACAGCTCTAGTATTAAAGGTGTTAGGCTGTTTTGAAAGCACACAAAAGACGACCTTAACGTTAAAAGCGATCTCTTCCAGACAACCTATAATAGATATTCTATGAAGAGTAAGTAAATAGATATCACTTGTATAATCGAATAAAATAAATATAATAGTAGAATAAATAAATAAAGCTTCTATTCCTCCCTTACACTTTTAAATAGAGTTTCAATTTTATTAATAACTTTGCAAGTGTGTTAGTATGTATTTACTAAAATTACATTAGTTTATTGTTTAATGTTTCAGTTAATTTGGTTTAAGGACAAGTTGTAGACGTAAAAGTTGAAATAGGTACATATAGTAGGAATGGTGCCTAACAGTTAACGTATGAAGTCATAATAATACCATTTTTAATAGATAATTAAAATATAACCCATCTAAAAACGCTTAAATGGTTTTCAAACGCTATTACGCAGTTTTTTCAGAACCTATCAAATATAACCTTAAATCTGCCGTTTCGCTACAAAATCAACGTCATAAACGCAGTAACGGCTCATAAAGGCGAGACCACACGTAAACAAGCAACCATTATTATTCATCTACTAGCTGACGCGAAGTCGATGTCTATCTTATTTCTTTTATAATTATTCACGGGGGAGACGGGGGGAACCCGCTCCCAGTAGGGTGTTAGAACGTCTTCGGTTTTTGCGGCGTTTGTTTCAAGTTTTTTAGGGGGTAAACCCTTTCCTGAACATGACAGGAATTGGATCATTAAGCAGGCCTAGCGGTACGGTTTCTTCGGCTTATGAATTTTACTTAAATCTGTGGATTTGTTAAATTTTGTTGTTTTGTTTTTGTGTGAGTGAGGTAAGATTTATAACTTGATACTGATACTCCCTGCGGTTGCCCACGAATTAATAGGTTTTTATTTTAATCAGAAAATCATTTGAAAATCTAGCTTACAGATTAATAGTGTTAATTTTCAACATATTAAAAAATCAAATATGACTAATAAAATGGCAATGGCAAAACAAGGAATCCTAGTTGTAGGGGCCAGGGTTACAAGTAGAACTAAATTTACTATATTTTTTTATATATATCACATAAAAGCCATGTATAACTTTCTTTAATTAGATAATTATGTATAGTTAAGTACTTGGTTTAATTCTAATTCTAGTTTAGTTTGTAAGCAACGTACCTTGTGGAAATGAATTAAAAAAAAAATATCATTATAAAATTTAAAGTTATTTTGCGAAATTCTCCATTTTGAGATTTCGGCATCTATAGAATAGATCTTTTGTAGAATATGTCGTTTTGAGAATTAGGCTTTCCTAATACCTGCTATCTTTAAAACTAACGGCTTTGGTGGTTTTTGTAATTTGCCCTAAGCAAAATCTGGCAACCGCTACGGTACCACCAGTTTTTTGTCGATGTGTAAGTAAGTATTTGCTAATTCAAATGCATAATTGCTTTAAATTCCAACATATTTAACATTAAAAAAAGTTTCTAAAGAACTGTTGAATCCATCGGTGAATATTGGAAATCCGCAGCAAAAAAACTAAGCACAACCATCTGAACTCCATTCATAACTCGATATAACCCGACCTAATCAATTCAAAAGGGGAATACGGGGCCAAACGAACACATGCTCGTTCAGTATATAGATCCAATCAGTACTCTAACTTGTTTCTTATATTAAAATACAAAAAATAAAGTGGATTTATAAGTAAAGATATTTTTTAATTTATTTAATTATTTCAAAATAAAATAATTTTTATTTATATTCTAATCAGTGGTTGCAGCTCTGTTGTGCTACTTACTAAACTTCACCAATCAGGAATAAAATTTTCTTCATCTCTTTTCATTTCCATATGTGAGAAAAAATGTAGAGCTGAGAAAAAGGCACAAAGTATTGAGGTCAAATTAACTGCCGCTATAAAAAAAAAAGCATCAAGCATCGTTTTAAATTAAAAAAATGTGTAAGTAGAGTAGCAAAGATACAAATTAAAATACAACAAACACTCAGTCTTTGGACTCTAAATCAGACTTTTATACAGAAGGTAAAGAAGTTGTAGTTGACTTAAAAGTATCGTTTTACAAAGTTACAAAAAACCACATAATTATTATTGAAGTAAAAAATTCTTTAGGCATGTTGAGCACTTTTTGGATGTACAACAATCATGGAACTCGCGTCATAGTCACGCTGTACTGTGTATTTTAAAATAGCGCCATCTCTTGTAGAATATGTGAATTACTACTTAAGTTTACACTTCTGACGTGCAGTCCTTTGACTGATGTGTTTTTTTAGCATATCACATTAAACTGTTACGAGATGAAATAAGAAACATTCAGAGTGCCGACTACTTCATTTATTCAGCAATCGAAATGAACAGAGAGATATATGTTTTTTTCTAATGTGACTTATTGCTGTTGGCCTTGCGGCCTCTACAGCTTGACCGGGCTAGTTGGTGAACGCAGAAGGCGTTGGGCCAACATGGTTTAGATTTTGGGCGACAAGCGCAAGGGCACCTTGGAGGTACGAGCCTCGGCTTGGACCGTCACCCGGAGTGGGGGATCAGACTTGCCCTGGCACCCCAGAAGGGGTCTGCCCTGGGGCCCTAGTAGGTTGTTGAACTGAATGATGGTGAGAGATAGATGGCTGGCACGGTGGCATGGCGTGAGGGGGGAGTGTCATGGCTTGGCTAGCAGTCATTGATGGCTTGGCAGGCTGACGTTACGT
The DNA here is from genome assembly GCA_949125355.1 of Agriopis leucophaearia. Classification (NCBI taxonomy): domain Eukaryota; kingdom Metazoa; phylum Arthropoda; class Insecta; order Lepidoptera; family Geometridae; genus Agriopis; species Agriopis leucophaearia. Next base: position 3,918,714 of record OX421276.1, on the reverse strand, counting down.
CCGTTTTGTCACAAAACATAATCTTTCATCATTCTGCTGTTGCCAAAGAAAATGCTATTGTAATGTTAATTGAATGTGTTTATGAAAATGTGAAAAGGTATACTTTCTGTTTATATGGACTTCAGTCACTGGCATCACAATACACGTACAGCAACGACTGCTTATGAAATTATACCGCGGAAAATCTACGGTTGAAGAATTATTTCTTTTTTTGTTCCAAGGAGTTCGTCTGAGACGTAAATGGGTTAGAAAATTGAATGAGCGTGTGCCCCAACCAGGTTACGTTGAATAAGTGTGAGAGCGTATGCAGAGTTTGAAAACATCTGGCTTTTATTGGATTTGTTCAGTACGTTTTGTTGGTATTACTGTTTTTACTTTTTCTGTTTTTTTTTTTTAAGCATAAGCCTTGATAAACTGTTTGTATAGTCTTAATACATTCCTTATTTCAAACTTATGTTTATGTTAATAAATATATTTTCTTCTCTTTTCTTTTTTTCTTTTTACTTTTTCTATTCACAGTATGCTCTAGTTGGAATACTACCTGTCAGATATTAAGTGTGGTAGCACGATATAACTTTACTATCTTGATAAATATGTAATTACGTGATTAAACATAACATTGAATTGCATCGCAATCTTCCAAAAATCAAAAAGAAACAACTTCGGCTTTCCCTTCTTCTTTTGCTTATTTTTCTTGCAATGTTCTTTTTGTGGTGAAGTGTTATTGTATTGTAATGTTAGTGTTGAAAAATAAGATTAAAATTATTTATGTTTTCAATAAAATACAACATTAAGTGTTTTTTTTTTTTTTAATAACCTATGTTATGATGCAGTTCATGATGAACACACACATTGAAGTCGTAGTACATAAAAATACTTTCAAGTACTAGTATTCCAAAATAGGTTGGGTGCTAGTTAGCTCATTTTGAAACTATAATAGCCAAAAAGTATTTCAATCTTCTAGTTCAAATTCTATTTCCAAATGTCGATACCACATTAACAAGCTCCAGCCAATGCATTAGAGAAAAAGGAAATGTAGGGAAAATAACGAGGTCGCATAACACTATTTCACATTGATTTCCAATGCTCTTAGCCTCACTAACGAGGTGACATCAAAGATGTTACGTTTCCCCCACATGTGAGCTAATGAAAAGAGTCTGATCTATCAATGCCTTCAGAACAAGATGGCAAAATAGAACCCGAAAAGATTGGAAAATTAAAATGTCTAGACTGCATCTTTGACGTTTTGTTTCCGACGCTCGTATGTCGCAAGACGTACGAATTATGGAAATTGAAATTTTCTTGAGGAATAAATTTGAGTCTGTATATGAGAAGCAGAAAGCTGGCTAACTGATATTGGTGGCAGTGGTAGTAAAATATAAATGTCAGTTGTACTTTATAAAGATTATGAAATGGCGTGAATAATAAAGTTAGTAGGTCACTGGTAAAATTAACGATTACTGACAGGCTAATTAAGAAATCATCAAAGACTGTCAAGACTTTAGAACGCATGAAATAAAAGCCTTTAGCGGGCAAAAAGGCAACCAAGACGTTCTCTTCATTAGCGACAAGAAAAGTGATGTCATTCCTCCGTGACACAGCAGAACGGGGAGGTGCGCACCCCCTGGTGGTCGTTCCACGACTGACTTCGGTTTCCCCCTCGGCTTTCCAGAGAAGGAGGGGGGCGGACGGCTTTCTCTTTCATTTTTCCTTCGCTCCTCGGCTCATCCAGTTACATCGTTCTTATGTTTTATTTTTAATTAAAGCGTACGCAAGTCGACGGCGTAGATCTTCCCCCCTCGGGTGGCTGGGGTACATACGCCGTGGGTGTTGATGATTTTTCAATGGGGAGAAAGAGTTCCCTCATTTTCTTAAGAGAAAATTGCGTTTTGTTTTCGAGTAGTCGAAGTCTGTAGTAATCGCTTTTGTTTTGTGAAAGTTTGGCGTCGTTGTCGGCGCATGTGAACGTAAATTGTGTACTTTAAAAGTTTGGAGTGAAATTGTGGAGACTATAGTGGAGGGTGTTACATGTTTAAGTTTTTAGTGTGTTTGGAATCTGTTGGGAAAGTTTATATGCCGCAAAACGTTAACATTATAAATAAACCTGGAGATGATTTCTTTAGTTTTCGTTATTATTACACACTAGCGCTGATGCCCGCGACTTCGTACGCGTAGATTTTCATATAAACTTTCAACCCTTTTTTCCTCGCTTCATTCAGCCCTTTTGAAAAATAACATAGCCTGTACCTCAATTTGATCATAGCTAAGCATATTTGTTAAAACCTCATTTAAATTCGTGCAGTGGTTTAGGAGATGTGGTGGACAAACAAACACAAAAAATCTAAAAACTGCCCTAACGTGTTCAGCTGCTTATTTTAAGATTTATATCGCATTTAGAGAGTTTTTTTTTATCTCTACGTTATTATTATATACGTATAGATAGATTGATATTAAACACTTTTAACAGACTTTGATGTAATGACATTTAACGGTATAAAAAAACACACAAATTTTTATGGAGAGCGGCAAGTACCACCTGCTTTGAATCCAGTTATCAAATTATTAAAATCTCAAGCCCAGCACAGTTAAGACGCTCTTTTCCGACTTTTAGCAATAATGGTAATTCTAGATTAAGTGTGCATACCTCCATAGTTAGCTTAAAATTATAAAAATGGTGTCATAGAAAAATTGAATGTTTTATCTAGGAAACCCATGGGACCTAAACACGATTAAGCACATTTCGCTAGATAGAAAAAAAAAAAAACAAAGTAGCACTGATTTGCGCTTTTATCTCTGTTTTTTGGATTCACTCGATTACCTATTTATTAAATTATGTCTGCAATATTTTGATACTTAGATTTCATAATTATTAAGGAAACCGGTGAGGTACATTTTACATTACAGCTATACTTTTCGAAAAATATGAGAAAAACCCCAAAAATAGAAGTAGCAAAACGCACGACTGTGCGGAAGAGCCATGATTTTGCTCCGCTAAATGCGACTTTAATACAATAAACCAAGGATTATGGTCATCTATAGTAATAAGCGTTGCTTAAAAGTGGGAATACCTCGCCTTAATCCAAGATCGCAGTACACAGTAGTCGCACACGGTGCGACATACTGCGTACATAGGACGTTTTGATTAAAAATCGTTGTAAATACTGTATTTGTGGTGGTACTTCTAAATAATTTAATAACATCTCTCATGTAATCTACCTGTGACCTTGGGCACAACAAAGTGTTGGAAACGTCAGAAATTAAAATGAAGTAAAATACACGCAATCAAATCCGTTGAAAATGATATAATTATAGTCTCTGACATTCTCCGTAGTATTAAAAAAAAAAACAATAAATTAGTTTATTCACACACAGTTACGATATTGACAAAAAATTGCAATGTCCCAAGATTTTGCTCAATGTACCTGTAAAATGTCCTAATTTTTATTTTCATAAAAAAAGTCAGGAGATGGATTATGTTGATAAGATAAATTTTGTGAAAAGATATAATTAACATAGTGTATTTTTATTGATATGTCATTCTTTTCTCTTTTGAGTATGACTTAACATCATGTGAAAAATAACCCGCAAATGAATTTAGTTTGTGCCGTGTTGGTCCTCATTACCGCTGTTCGCGTAATTCGGAACCCGCCCTAATTAGTTTTTATTCCCATTTAGTTCAGTGTGCTGATTTTCACCAGTCATTTTGTTAATACAGCCCTACAAAAATATTACACCCATAAACAACGAGATAGCTTAACTTCTAAAAATGCCATCCATATAAGCTTGATATAAGCGACCTTTCATTACCCCAAAAACACATACCGACAAAACATTATTCCCTCAAAAGTTAATGTAATGAAAAACAAAAAGGGCCAAGAAAAGGGTGCGTTAAGTTCCACCGAAAAACGGGAATTTGTAAGACACCCCCAATCACCCCCGGGAGGAACTGCCCCCGCGTGTGCGAAAATAAATTGCCAAGAATAATAATTATAATGAAAGCGAAAGAACGTATAAATTAGTGGGGACCGACCGAGGACGCTTCGAGAGTCAAAACTCTATCGTTGTGTGCGTGACACCGTGTACATTGAATGTGTGATATGTATGTGTGTGATAGGTATTGAGCTTAATTTTTGCGCATCTAAACTCAGTCCAAGCTTTCAGTTGCTCTGACAGCTGCAATAAGATAATAAAAAGCCGAATGAAAACAACGAATTCAGCATGTCTATTCTGCAAGCTAAGTGAACGCGTAAGTGAAGTGATAAGCTAATTGAATGTGATTATTTTCTTGCCTATTTTGGCAGATAAATGTCAAAACATCGAATTATAAGGGGACTACAGTCAAAGGTGATCACTCGACATTTTGACATTTCTCTATAATAATCGAAAAGAAAAATACGCGTTCACCTAGCTTATCACCTCACTTGCGCGTTCACTTAGCTTGCAGAATAGACCGGCTGTTCGCAGGTTTTGAACGTAAGGCTGGTAGCAGAGCAGGTACTCAATATACTTCAGCGGAATATTAAATTAAATGTTTAAATTCGGCTTTTTACAAAGTTATTCGCTGCCAAAGCAAATACAAGCTTGGACAGAGCACAATGTTTTTTTTTTATGAGAGATATTTATATTTTACTTTAATTCTTTCCCTGAAGATAAGTTAACTTTTTATTTTTTTAATAGGCTTGCATTTGACGCCGCCAAATCGCCCGATGTTAAGCGATGATGCGGTCTACGATGGAGCACGCTTGCCTAGAAGAAACCGGCTCACTCGTGATTTGAAGACAACCAGATTGTAACTACAGGGGAACACCCATTCAGGCAGCGCATTCCACAGAGTAGCAGTTCGCAAAATAAAACTGGAATCAAAGCGCTTCGTACGGGTTTTCAGAATATCAACCATAAAGCGGTGTGGTGTAAGTTAACGCTTCTCTGGTGTTAAAGTTTTTCGTTATGGCGTTATAGCGGCGGTGGCTTCTTGCTATCAGGTGGCCCGCCTGGAATCTTAAGACAAAGGTCATTAGCAAATTTTGTAACAATAGAATAAATAATCTGTCCACGTAAATACTTTAATATTAAGCCCGAAGTTCATTTAAGTAAAAAATCTCGTAATCTATTTAGTTATAGTGCTTGGGCAACCGTGAAAATAAGACGTGAACACAAATAAAACATACCTAATTACATAAATGATAACAAAAAAACCCGACCAAGTGCCAGTCGGACTCGCGGACGAGGAGTTCCGTACCATTATCTATAAAAATAGCAAAAAACACGTATGTTGTATAAGAGCCCCCGTAAATATTTGTTTTATTTTAATCAAATCATTCATTTTTAAAGTGAATATATAACTAAATATTCTGTAAATATATCAAGAGTCTACCTGTTGCCGTTATCAATATACAGCAAAAACGAGCAAAAAAAAAATCACGTTTATTGTATGGGAGCCTCCTTGTTTTTTTTTTTTTTTTTTGTATTTTTTGTTGTAGCGGCAACAGAAATACATCATCTGTGAAAATTTTAACTGTCTAACTATCACGGTTCATGAGATACAGCCTGGTGACAGACGGACTGACATTTTTCTACAAAATATTATTTTTTAGTCTCCTAATAAAAGTAGTAAGTACATATTGGACCTCCATTATGATGATGAGCCTCCTTTCGGCTTTCCTTTCGGCGAAACACCGTATTATGTCATGTCTACGCGCACCTATTTTTAACCAAATTGACATTATAATGACATTTAATTTTGCATCGTACGTGACGGAACGGTTTTGGTCGGTGGGGCCGAATTTGCCCACTCTCCCCTCATTAACGTGCTGTGAAGGACTAATGGACATTCCTCGACGTTGCGACTTGATTTTAGCACTTGATGGGGGTTTTAATAATTTTAAATTGAGACGACTCTTAGTTATTCTGTTAGGTTTAGTGGCTGCATCCCGCGGCTTTACCCGTTATCTTTCTGGAACCGTAGACATCTTACTTTTTTTTTTTAATTTTAACTCTTTCTTTAACGAATCTCTAATGTATCTTCGCTCCAACGATACGGAATCAAGGATCAACGAAGTATGTATGTTTTACTCTATAGAAATTTGACAATTATTGTAACCTATCCTAAAACAAAAATTTATTCAATATGAAAAATAAAACTTCCGCTAAGTGTATTATAAATAACTTGGTGACTAAAAATTAGAGTAGGTATGTAATACTACTGAAGCGGTATTTATAGAAATCTATCTATACACGTATATCGGCACTTTATGTAGTAAAATATAATTAAAATAGAGTTAATTAAGTAGTCCTAAACGATAATTAATTTCAGGTAGAGTGCCCAAAATGCTGGCCGCGTTGCCTCGCTGGATGGCGAGGCTAACTTTCTGACCCAAATATAGGCCAGCATTTTGGTCACGCAAAGAATCTTCTCTAAGTGTATTTATATAGAAAACTTTAGTAGTTTCACCCGTTCGGTGATGAAAAATTGTGATGATGATGATGAAAATAATTTACGACCCATTCTCATACCTACCAATTATAAAAAAATATATAGAACAAATAATAAATCGGTCGAACCGTTTCGGCGATGTGCGACGACAAAGACCGTGACACAAGATTTTTATATACGAGTATTACTAGAGCTGTTGCCTGCGACTTCGTACGCGTAGATTTTCATATAAACTTTCAACCCTTTTTTCTTCCCTTTTGTAAAATAACACAGCCTGTACTTCAATCTGATCATAGCTAAGCATATTCGTGAAAACCGCATGTAAATCCGTTCAGTGGTATAGGAGATGTGCGCGCACAAACAAACAGACAAAAATTATTATTTTAAGACGACATGTGTTTTTATTTTTGATATCTCGCATTACACTTTTTTTTTTATATTATTATACACTATGGCCGCCCGTCCCAGATTCGCATGGATGTAGTTTTTTTTTTAAATATTCTTGCAATAAATATAGCCTTTGTTACTCAGGGATTATGTACGAGTATCATTCTAATGATGAAATAATTTTTTTAATCGGTCACGTGGTTTTTGAGTTAATTCTTTACAAAGGTACAAAAATACAAATATTTCCTGTTTATAATATTACTAGCTGCTCCCCGCGGTTTCACCCGCGTGGTGATGAAAATCGGTGATGATGATGAAAAGATATATAATATGATGCTATAACATATATGATAGCCTATATGTTAATTCAGGACATAAGCAATGTATATTCCAAATTTCATCCAAATCCATCCAGCTGTTTCTGCGTTATTGAGTAACAAACATCCATCCATCCATACATCCATCCATCCAAACTTTCACATATACCTATGATATTAGTGTGATATGTATAGATATAGATTTTCTAGTAGCTGTACTCCACGTTTCCGCCAGTGAGGAAATTTCCTCAGAAACGATTAAATTGGGATAAAAAGTCATCCAATATCACTTTCCGCTTTTCTACCTTCCTCTATGCAAAAATCGCAACGTTCCGTTAATATGTTGCTGCATGAATAAGGGAAAAACAATCTTTCACATCTATATATTTAAATAAAAATAAATCGCCGAAATGTATGTACGTATAACTTCCGAATGTCTGCACCACATTGGATAAATCTTTTTTTTTTTGTGTTTGTTATTGTCAGAAAAAGGTTTGTATAAAATTAAATTTAAAAAAAGCGAACAATTTTCTTTTTATTGAAAGGGCGGGACGGGAGTAAAGTGGATTCCTATACTACGCGAGCAAAGCCGGGGGCAACAGCTAGTTTTTATAAAAAATTTGATAACACTTTTTTTTATTAATCAAAATTGAGTGCCATAAGCTGTTCACTCTGATAGGTAGATTAACACCCTTAAAAATAGTATACCTATCGCTATGGACACATCACATCATCAGCCAATTAACGTCCACTGTTGGACAAGGCTTCCCTCATAGAGAGGGGTGTTGCCAAAATCCCCACGCTTGGCAGGCGGCTTGCGGATCGCAGTACGTTCACCGTGTACTATTAGGACGCTGCAGCCCATCCTCCGGCGGTTTGGTCGCAGTTTTAGGACATACCCGGGTCCAGGACATACCCGGGTCCAGGACATACCCGGGTCAAGGACATACCCGGGTCAAGGACATACCCGGGTCAAGGACATACCCGGGTCCAGAAAATACCCGGGTCCGCAATGGATATGGTATTATGGTATTACTACACCTTTCTGTTATACATCCTGTATAAAGGGTTACGCATATACTCTGTACTAAGTCAAAAGAAGGTCATTATCTCATCATCATGAACAACTTTTACAACGGCTAACGGTCGGTTGACACTAAACCAAATGTATGATTTTTTTTGCTTATTGGGAAGGAGCTAGGGGGGCTGGGCCTTACTACATACCTGTTATTTCGTAGCAGCTGTAAGAACCAGTGAAGTGAGTTTTTTTTCTGTAGTTGGCCCCATAGTAAAAGTTGTTCATAATGATGAGTATAATGACCTCTTTTCGGCTTATTACAGGGTATTTGCGTAACCCTGTATAGATAATTATTTACTTTCAACCTTAATAGATACATAACAGCACATCAATCAATATCTACATAACACACAAACATCAAATATACATATTTCGCGTCGGGATGCGAAAAAGGGGGAACGAAAAAAAACTAATTAAAAAAGCAATCAAGGTTTTCTTGACGGCGCTCACGTTCGCCCATATCGTCTTACCCCCCGTTTCCTGGGGTGTTTGTTCCCCCAGGGGGTTGGACACCCTTTAGGGGGTGGCTAGGGGTACGGTACTAGATTTACGTAACACGTTTAAAGTGTGTTTTGATGAAGTAATCATCTCATTCCGAGAGCTGCGTTTAAGAATTCCGTGGGAACGATGGACGTCATTCGTCTTTCGGATTTTCAACTAAAAAAGGGTATGTACCTACTTGTCTGTCAACATTTTTTAATCTCACCATCTCGGAAAATCTATCTTGCGCCAAAGTCGTTGATATCCGCTATCATACGGAAAGTAAATTTGGAATTCCGACGTGACGAACTATTGTATTTATACTTTCACGTTATTGGGTATTAAAACGTTCCAACCTTTTCGTATAGCACCTCAAATAGTTTGATTCAAGAAGGTTATATGTTAACTTTAAGGAAAATAATTAATATTATTTTATTACGGCACATCTTTCCAGAACGCAGAGTAGGGCTGGAGCGGCGGCTGAATCCACAGAAGACCTCAAAGGGTGCAAATATAGTACCCTGGACAGTGGGTATTTTTTTTAGCCTTTTGGGGTAGAAACCATGAGCTCGTGGGGATAGGGAGCCATTTTTTTTAAGATTTGTCATCACGTCTGGTCGATGCAACTCGAGACCAAACTGTTGGCCTCTTTGCTCAAAGAGTGAGAGTTTGGTATTAATTTGTGCTTAGTTACACATCTTTTTACAAAAAGCCAATTACAGGTCATAACACTGTACCTACTAGTACAGTGTACCTACTAGTATGTATTCTGTAGCTAAGCTAATCACAACCGGTTTTTTACTCCGCTATACGCTTATGCCTTCAACAGCAGTTTGGTGCGTTCGCGCGCTTCATTTTCATTTTTATCCAATGAAGGTAAATGAATAAAAAAATTAAAATTAAAAATGTACCGAGAACCAGTTGTCTGGATAAATCTAACATAGGTTTTAAGACAACTTATTAATTCAAAATGTAACGTACTATGTGTTTTAAATAAATAAAAAAAAAAAAAAAAAAAAAACAAATAGATATATAATTATTTATCATTATTATAAAATAGTTTCAATTATGACAAACTTATTGTTTCAGAATTAATTAATTTTTGTTTCAGGTTAGGTTAAATTTGTATCAATCATTAAATTACAGTTTAGTTTTCTCTTGTATGTAATTAATTTGTATTTCAGGTTAGGCAAAATTTAAATTGTTAACTTTTAACTTTTTGTAGAGTCAAAATTTGATCCCTAATTTCTTATTGTACTTGAAGCTGAAATACTCTAGAGATTCGTCATAGAAACGTTTTGATTAGCACCTTGATTTTCAGGTTTCATAGATTTCAGTTGATAGTTCTTTTGACCAGGAAACATGGTAACGGTCTCCATTCTCCATAGTTAATGAATCGTCATCTCCATTACAATTTTCATTCGTCCGCATACCTGTACTAATTCGCGCACCTCTGAAATAAAACATTACTACATAATAAAGTAATTGGAATTCCTTATGTCCTTCAGAAGGCCCGTCCTATAAGTAGCCAAGCATGATTTAGCTACAACCAAACAAAAGCAAACCCTATTTCACTTGTTCATAAAGCCGGTTGTTCTTTAAGGGTCAGATGGTTTATTAAAATACTGTGGCCGTACAGGTACAGAGGAAGAAATAAAAACGAGCCAAAGCAGTTACTTTTATGAGGGCGCGAATAAGATGTTTTGGACTCGGTCGAAGGAATGGGGGACATACATGGCGCTAACTGGCGATTTATTACGCGGTCAAAGAGCGCATCGGGGATAAAAATCAATTTTAAAAAAACCGACTCCCCAAAATTAGTAAAATACACATACAATTTCGGTTACTTGATTGACAATATTATGTCATTCAAGTAAACGAATTTTCCAATAAAGCAATTTTGGTTTAAAAGTGAATAGGTTGGTTCTCCCCTCGGGTGATCCTAGAACTGGCACATACGAGTACTTTACACAAAAATTAAGTATTGCTATACAGCGGGGCAATTCTGTCAGTGTTCTGGGAACCCTGCCACACGGTGGTGATCTCGACAGTGTGATATCGTGATGGTGATATCTGAAAGTATATCCTTTCAATTAAAATAATTTTCCAAATCGGTAACACACATAAAAAAAAAACAACCGAATTGATAACCCTCTGCTTTTTTGAAGTTGGATAACAAAAGACATACAATTTTGTTTCTTATTGTGTTGACTGGAAAAATTAAATAAATATTATACACATTTATATGGGTCTCAGTGTTAGTTGTCCGTAACTTTGTGTGTGTTCCATGGCTTGTGAAAAGGTGTATGGTATAAGCGTTTAAAGAAAAAAAGTTTGTTTGGGATTATGAAGGAATGATGCTGTTCCTTTCTCGCAAAGTAAGTGTCAGTATGTATATTTTAATATTTATCGTGACTTATCGCGCAATATTAAATATAGGTAAAAATAGATACCTTTCGCTCGACGATTCGACCATGTTACACTGGCCGTGGTCACGAGCTGACATTAAATATAGGTAAAAATATTTACTTTTTTTTTAAAGGGCTTTGTCGCTTAGCGACCACATCGCCCTGTTTCATCGCAAATAACTTTTTTTTTGTGCCAAAAGTGGCAAACAAGCAAACGGGCCGCCTGATAGTAAGCGATCACCGTCGCCTATGGATACTTGCAACACCGGGGGCATCACAGATACGTTGCCGACCCTTAAAGACTCTATTAACAGCCCTTTTGAAGAACCCTATATTAAAGCTACTCGGAAATGCCGTAGGAGGGAGCTCATTCCACATATTGCAGGTGTAAGGCAAAAAGGAACGCGTAAAACGCACAGTGTGCCATTTCCACCGATCTATGATATGTGGATGAACTTTCAGACGGTGGCGGCTGGTGCGATGATAAAACCGCGATGCCGGCGATAACTGATAAATAACTATAATATTACTAAAAGCTCGACATTTCAACCATGTTACAATGGCCGTGGTTACGAGCTGACAGTCAGCTCGTGACCACGGCCATTGTAACATGGTCGAAACGTTGAGCGAAAAGTATTTTTACCTATATTTAATATTGCTCGATAAGTCCCGATAAATATTAAAACATGTGTTCAAATCGCGTAAGTGTAAAAATTTACAGTATGTAGTTTATATGACGTACTTACAAGTGAAGTAATTTATAAGTATGGTGCGCTCCCTTTGTTTAAACCACTCCCACATTACACACAAACACGAAATGGACCCTCCATACATTTTTTATAAAAGCCATGTTAAAACGCCGCGTTACTCTAGTGTTTCTTTTCTCCAACAAGCGCTGACCCTAAAATAATAATAAAATGCCGTTCCACTGCCGTAACAAGCGTCGTCGGAACAAAGCGGTAGCTCGCTCAAATAATTTGTATCAATTTGTAAAAATGCAGCACTTCTTACTACGTAACGAGGAGACATTTGAGCACGTAATAATTACGGGATTTTTGCGGTGTCTCTGGGTTCTACGTGCCAGATTAGTGCAAGATCGTTTTATTTCGCGACCTCTTTCTTTTTCGTTAGTGATGCCACTTGAATTTACTTAAGTCATTAAATGTAAGCGTTTTTACCTTTTTCGGGTACCGTTCCCGGAGGGTGTAAACGGGACCCTATTACTAAGCCCACGCTGTCTGTCGATCCGCCCATCTGTCAGATCAACTGTATCTTTCGATCCGTAATAGATGGCCACTTGAAATTTTCACAAAATATCTACTGTTACGGCGGATTAACTAACAAATAGTTTGTTATCAGAAATTTTCTGATTATTGTGTATATTTATGAGTTATCGCGATAAAACTGTATAAATTCAAGACGTTCTATTCTAGCTTAAAGTTACACATTTTCGTTCAAGGATCTTAAAAAAGTTTTCCTTAGTGTTTTTTTTACTATACCATAATATATATACTAATAACATAACATAATACTATAATAACATAACATAATACTATAATGCATAATATGTTATGTCGTGGTGATTTATATCGCTGAACTTTGACCAAGTCCATGAGCTTCGTTTGTTTGAATTTTTCTATACCTAAGAATATAATCACAATTATATATGGCTTTGGCTACAGAATCCTATCACGTGCATGTCTTGATACGCTCTTAGCCAGTTATTTTCAAAGCCTTTGCCAAATGTGCTCGTTGTGCAAATTTTATTTATTTAATTTTCTTCTAAACAATACAAAACAAAAGGCTCACACGTGCAGCGCGTGGTAAATTGCAACCGCGAGCAGACTCGGATACCTAATTTATTTATTGTTGTTCTAATCTGGTTCTAATTCACGCAAAATCGTGGCGTCTCGAACCGTTGATGCTGCACTGAACGGTACAGACTGTACGTTAGAAAAGGGTGCGAGTTATTTTAAGCACCTTATTTCAAAAAAACTTCAATAATACAAGTTCTCGTCAACTCCGTCAAATTTAAATATAGCAAATTGTTAATATCTTTGTTTTTAATGTCACGATAGACACCAAAACATTAATTTTTTCAGTTTTTGGAAATTCACAATCACTCATTTTATATCTTCAATAATGTGAAAATTTACGAGCGAGACAGCTACAGACGAGAACAGGCCCCTTAACTATCCATACCGATTCAAGAACATGACACTTGTGAATTAATAAACATTTAGCCGGTCAAAATATCCAAAATGTGGAAAAGAGATACCTAGCTGTGAAGAGAAGGGAAGAGCACCGCTTTGAACAGATATACGAGTATAATACGATTTTTAAGTAGAATTTAGCAAGCATTGTTCGTCCAGTTATTTAATACAGCAGAATATTCTCACACGGCGCGATCTCGATACGAGGTCGTGATTCAGAGCAGTGCCCAAGGAATAGACGTCCATCGCGCTCGTGACGGCACTAGGAGAAATTGTACGTAATGATCGAACATGGGGTGCTCTTGACAAATACTGATGTTTTGAACCGAGATTGGCGATTATTGTAGAAACAAACACATTATTCGAATAAAAGTAGATACATAATAAGGTGCACTTATGGTGCGCTAGCCATAGTGATGTTTTAAATAGAGACTGTCCAAACGAATTCGATTAATATGTAGGAATTAGTAGATACTTTTAATAAAATTACATATAATAATATATTATGTATATTGTTCTTGACAAATAGTGATGTTTACGGTTGTAGAAAATAGGACCCTCTCTAATGGCCGGCTGGCTACACGTCATAGATTTAGAGACAAATCAGAGATGAATCTGAGATCTGTAACAAACACGTCAACTTGGCTGATGAACCGCCATCTGACCAACGGGAGAGAAAGAGAAAATGTTCGTCAGACAAGTTGACATGTCTGTCACGGATCTAACGAAACATCATAAAACAGAGACTTCTGGAAGGTGGACGTAACGATTATTCGACTCCTTGATCCCAAATCGAATAACGCGCCATTCGAATCAAACTGTTAAATAAATTTTTAGAGAACAAGATTCATCTTGTGGGTGAAAGACGTTTATGTTGACACTAATTTAAAGGTTGTATGATATTACTACTAATTTAATCGGTCCACCCACAATATGGAATAGAAAACCTAAAAGAGACCGCAGGGAAACGCTGGATGCAGGCCGCTTCCAACCGGCCCTTTTGGAGATCGATGGTGGATCGATGTCCAGCAGTGGACGTCCTATGACTAAAATAATGATTTAGTCGGTTGTTTTGTTTATAACTACGTATTTTATATTTTGAATAACTTAAATATAGCATGAAACGGCACACATAGAATGAAGACGCTGATTGGCGGGGTTCCATTACTACGTTTTCCTTTTTGCATAACTAAAAAGAAAATTACATTACTTAGTTCCAATTTTGACCACGTTTTAATACGAGTTGTGCCTCTTGCATTGTTACTTTTTTTTTCATAGGCTTGCATTTGACCGCCCACTTGCCTGATGTCTACGATGTAGCACGCTTGCCTAGAAGAAACCGATTCACTCGTGATTTCAAGATACCCAGATTGTGTAACTATTGGGGAACACCCATTCAGACAGCGCATTCCACAGACTAGCAGTTCGCAACATAAAAGTGGAATCAAAGCGCTTCGTACGGCATTGTAAGTTAAATGTGAAAATATTCGAATAAATATTATTTTTATAATATTCAGCTCATCTCTAGTTTGAATCACAGTTTAAATAACTAACTTCAAGTGTGGCAAGATGGGTAATGCTTAAGGTAAAGTATGGAAATAAGCTAGAAGCTTCTTCGATATGGAGTGTTTATAAAATTGAGCTATTTTGTGGAAGCACTTTTGAGGATGTCTTGATGGTTTTGTATAGCAGGATCTTGTGGCAGCGGCCATTTCTTAAAATTTACAATATTTGGAAGGTATTGCATTTTATTGTATTGTCACCAGAACTATTTATAGACGAATGAAAAGAACTGATTCTAATTCTACTTGAAAGATTTGACCTAAACAATCTAACTTACATAGAAAGTTAAATAAAAAAGAATTAGCTTCAAGTTTGATAATGCCAAATGCGTTTACCACCTTATTGCTACTAGAACGTACTAGCTTATAAGAGCATTGCCAAATAATGTAGGCCTTCCCACCAAGTTCAAACTCCTTATATATGTTTGTTCTTCCATCCATGATCCATGAAGATGTTACTTCCACGTAGTTACCCGTGTCAAAGGTTGATAAATATGCAATATTCTAGGATAGATCCCAGATCGATTGAGCGTGTTTTTGAAACCAATCTGAGCTGATCTTTCTCCCCTCCTTCTTACAAACCAATGTTGGTAAACGAGGGGATAGTTAGAAGATGTTGAAGGTCACAGTATTCTGGACGCGTTGAGTGCATTGTTAGAAAATTATAGATGGCGCCTTAGGAGATGACTCGATGTTTACATTCCGTACCGATGTAACACAAAATAAATAGCTACAGAAGGCCAGCTTCGGCTAGCCTTGACTAACCTACACACAACTAAGGCTAAGGCCTTAGGCTGGCAAAGCAACTATAATGTTCTGTGAAAAGTTTAGATTTGGGAGAATAGGCATATGTTACTTTCAAAAATAAATTTATTTCTATTAGGAAAGGGTAAACAAATAAAAGTCTATGAATTGGTTATTGAAACGTACTTTCGTCAATAACGGCACGTACGAAAGGCACGATTGTTACATTTTAAAGTATGACCACATTATTATTATTTTGCAATATGACAATGACTTCGTAAAATATAGCATCACACACGAAACGAAAATAGCGTGTATTGTTAAAGCACGGACACTCACGACAGGGCATTTATTCTGCACGGGCCAAACGCGCTATCGTGGCGCGTTAAGTTAACCTCCAAAAGTTGAACTTTATTTCCTAAGCAATAGAGGCCATCTTTTTGATGTAAACTTATCGTGGCCACGATAGAGCGCGTTTGCCCGTGCGAAATAATCTTTAATCTTTGAGTGGGTTAGCCTGTTAAATTTAGTTGTAAGAAGCCGTAAGAAGCCTTCTGTACCTATTTATTTAGCGAATGTTAGGACTCGGGTAGTTTAAGAGGTTAAAGGTCGGAGTGTGATTACATGTTTGTCTTGTTTGTTCGTCGATTCGATTCCGATCGGTAATCTGGTTTGAATTAGAGAACATTACTTGTTGTTGGTTGTTTTAATTGCGAATGAAATGGAATAAAGCTGGACAATATTGTCTGTATGTCTAAATAATCAACATTCTTAGCCTGCAATATTAAACTTCCAGGCTTCTGTTGAGCTTTAGGGTCCATTTGATTCGGCTACTTCAGCAAATAATGCTGAAGCATTATTTGTTCAAAATCTGTCGTCATGCATACGTTAATGTGTTCCAGCAGACTCGCTTAGGAGTGTGGATTCAATTCCCACCTAGGACAAACATTTGTGACGAACATTTGTGTTTGTTCTATGTCTAGGTGTTAATATCTATTTAAGTGTGTATTTAAAATATATATATATATATATGTAATATCAGTGTCTGGCAGCCATATTACAAGTTAATATGCTTAGTTTGGGGTCAGCATGTCTATTCTGCAAGCTAAGTGAACACGCAAGTGAAGTGATAAGCTAAGTGAATGTGATTTTTTCTTGCCTATTTCTGCAGATAAATGTCAAAATATCGAACTATAAGGGTAAGGGACTACAGTCAAAGATGATCACTCGAGATTTTGACATTTCTCTATAGTAATCGACAAGAAAAATACACGTTCACTTAGCTTATCACTTCACTTGCGCGTTCACTTAGCTTGCAGAATAGACCGGCAGATGACCGTGTGTGCAAAAGTGCCCAAGATATAATTCATTTTATTTATTTTATATTTATACTGTCGGGAGTGAATGTTTTATTTTGTAGGGCCCAATACATCACAGATTGTTATTAATATACCTAATATAAACAAATTAATGAAGCGCACCGACATTCAATAGTCATTCGCTGGCGCTCAAATAAAGCGCACGTACTCAATCCATCTACCGGAGTTTCAATTACCCATTCATATTATTTAGGATAACCTTCTGTATCAAATCAAGGAGTCAGATAAATACACACAACATCACCAACCATACAAATCTGCAATCAATACAAAAGTCACATAACAACCAACAAAAATTATCCTAAAATTTGTATAAAACAGCAGTAATTTTTTCGCAAATTTCGAAAAGTCGAACAAAAGTTAAATAATAAATAAATAAATAAATATCTGGGACATTATTGCACACATGGTCATCTGACCCCAAACTAAGCAAAGCTTGTAATATGACTGCCAGAGACTGATATACATACATATATATTTTTAAATACATACTTAAATAGATATTAACACCCAGACATAGAACAAACACAAATGTTCATCACACAAATGTTTGTCCTAGATGGGAATCGAACCCACGCCCCCAAGCACAGAAAGTAGGATCACTACCAACTGAGCCACCGAGGCAGTCAATCAGTCAGTCAGTTGTTTGTTTTGATTTACTGGCGGTAAGAATGCTAACTGATTACCAGTAGCCCTCTAAAGTTGGAGCAACCGGCTTAATCATACGTGACTTCGAACCAAAAAAAAAGAACCAGAGTCACCGACATAGCTATTAAAATTTGAAGTGTTTATAGGCAGGCCACGTCGCTTGAAGAACCGATAACTGATGGGGAAGAAAACTTCTTGATCGGAGACCACGAACCGGAAGACGCAGCGGAGGTTGACCTCCCACTAGATGGACCGACGACATTTTGAGGGTCGCGGGCGTCCAGTGGACGCAGATGGCAGGATGTCGTTCAGTGTGGAATTTAAAGGGGTAGACCTACTTGTATGTTTAGCAGTGGACGTCTTCTGGTCGATAATGATGATGATGACTTCAAGGTACTAAGCACATCACGCATTGGTCAGTAAGTGGTTGCTCAAGCCTGTTTGATATTCGAACGTGACAGAACCGTGCCCCACGGACCAATTTACCGTAATCGCACTACGATTACTGATTAACCATTTTACATTCACAATTCTGGGAAGCTGAATTTTTGCGATAGAATTTGTTGCCAATATTGTGTACCTACTAGTAGCTTTGGGTACACGTAGATTTTTAATTTGAGATACTAAAATAAAGCGCATGATTTAGCGTAATTACCATGCTTGACATAAAACTTTAAGGCGAGGTTTTCACTTGTTACTACAGATGACCATAACTTAACATAATGTATTAAAATCGCATTTAGAGGAGCAAAGCCATGGCGCTTATATACAGTTTAACTACCTCATTTTTTTGGTTTAAACCTCAGGTTTTTCTCATATTTTTCGAAAAGTATAGCTGTAATGTAAAATGAACATATATAATTCTCACAATATTTATGAAATATGTACCTATATTTAGATATCATAGACATCATAATTTAATAAATAGATATTTGAATGAATTCAAAAAACAGAGAGAACAAATCAGTCTTATTAAAAAAAAAAACTATCGGACGTAATGTCTTTAATCGTGTTCCGGTCTTTCCAATTTCTTAGATAAAACGACGGGTCTTTGTTTTTTTTTTAGGTTTTGATATGACACAATTTTTTAAATTTTAAGCTAACCATGGAAGTAGACTAACTAAAACTAGAATAACCAAAATTGCTAAATGCGGAAAACGAGTTCCTTAAGGTGAAACGTTTCACTTTAGCGGGAAATTCAAATTTCAAATAGTTTTTTTGTTCTTGTAGCTAGGCCGAGTAATTATTGTAAACAATAATGATTTTTGCGAAAATGGATTATTATTCTTTACAAACTCGCGTAAAGTTATTTATCTCCAATGCACATTATTACCTACATTTGTCAAACAAATTTTGGCTGTTTCAAACGGTATATTGCCAAATGTAAGTAATATAGTGAGTTACTGATTAAGCTGTACATAATAATATAAAGAAAAACCAACAATTTTCGCAAATACTGTGTCATTTTACAATAATTACCTGGCCTAGCTACAAGGACAAACAAACTGTTTGAAATTTGAATTTCCCGCCAAACATGAAACTTATCACCTTATTAAACAATAATGGCTAGTTCCCATCGTAGTTAAATGTGTAAGCACGAGTAATTTATAACGGAGCCCTAATAACTTAAAAATCAAAATCAAATTAGAAACCAAATATATTTCTGTATTCTCTTACCAGGTTAAACAATGCATACGAAAACAATGAACAATCAAGTACCTAATAATGATCTAATTATATGTCATATATCTAATAGATGGAACGGATATGAATACAAATTAATGGACAATTGAGTAAACTAGCTACAAAAATAAAATGAACTGGCCAAGTACGAGTCAGGCTCGCGCACTTAGGGTTCCGTATCACAAAATACAAAAAGTTACAACATCACGCCCAGGCGAGTAAATCCAAGTACCGATCGTGCGCTACGTCTGAACAGAAACTTGTCACCGACTCGCATTTGGTTATTATTTATTATTTGTTGTTGTATTATATTTTAGAGTGTGTACCTACTATAATCATACTAAGTTTGACGCTTATACGTATTACTTTATTTTGCACTAGTCGACCGTCCCGGCTGCGGACGGGTGTAAGCTCATCCTTCGGCCTCGCCACAAAATATATTATAGCCTATGTCACCCGGGGATAGTGTAGCTTCCCAACAGTGAAAGAATTTTTCAAATCGGTTCAGTAGTTTCGGAGCCTATTCAATGCAAACAAACAAACAAACAAACAATCAAATATTTCCTCTTTATAATATTAGTATAGAAGCAAATACAAAAATACGTTTAAAAAAATGTTTGTTGTATGAGGACCTTTTTTTTCTACTTATTTTTTGATACCATTATTATTTATTTTCTTAGTTAATCTGCCGCATATTCTGTGAAAATTTCAACTCTCTATTTAATTACGGTTAGAGACTGACAGCGTACGCTTAGTAATAGGGTCCTGTTTTCACCCTTTGGATACGGAACCCTAAAAATAAACCAAAATTATACGGGGCAAAATGTCACTATCTGTAATGATGATGGATTTCAAACATCAGTTAAGTAAATATTTTTTGTGTTTGCGTGCGTGTGTTGGGCGTACTAAAGTTGTACTATAATGTAAGGAAATTGCCTGAGAGTAGTTGTTTGCAAATTATCAATAGCCCTGAATACCTATGAGAACTTTCAATTGTTAAATCTATATAAGGAATGGGCCCAAAGACCCAAGTGAAGTTCGAACTTAACTGGGCATTTAGAACACTTGACTGATCGACGCAAACTTAACCTTAAATTAAGTAATTTGTACACTTAACTACAGTTTGGAGATTCTTACTACACCGTTTGAGTTTGAGCATAGAGCTCAAATAGTTTTAGAGGAGGTAAGTAAAGTATTATTTGTCTTTCCTTGTGTTATGATGCACTCTGTGTTTAGTCGTAAGACAGACAGACGAATAGAGAAATGCCATTGACGAATATATTTCTTCGTAAGGACTGGGTCAATTATAATACCCCCTTTAATGTGTACCATTAAGTGGTGCACCATTAACAATCATTACCCACCATTTAGTGGTGTAACCACAGTATTTTGTTTTTTTTTTGTTTAAATTAGAATGGCTGTCAAGGTTTTGTAAGAAATGTGTTGTAGTCACTTACACCCATACAAACGAAACGTCAGTCATTCGAAATCAGATAGCAACTGTGACGCGGAGTTCGACGCGTTGATACAAATAAGAATGTTCAATCAAGGTTCTGTCACAATACCTGGTGACAGATTTTCCTTCTCATATCCGTTCAATAGACGGACGAATACTTCTCTTTTCTGTGGGCGTAACTGACAAGTCTCTAAATAAACCTACCCGTGTAAACCTACTCGCATGGCCGGCTTTGTTGGTGAGGCTGTCGTATTTGAGAGCGATGCGTCGTAGTTAGTTTTAAAAGTACTACACATATTACAGCCCAAATATCAAAAGCAAATGTCTATACTTTTGAGATCTTTCAGAAATCAGAAAATGGGTAAATTAATATCGCAGTTATAAATGGCTATCACGATTCAAAAACTGATTGGACCGTTCAATGCTTTCTAAACCTATTGAGATATTTAGCACTACGATCTATACAGTCGTTTCTTAGCTCTACGTCAGGGTAGGTTTCAGAGAGACAGATAGGAAGGCCTCGAGTAGGCCTCTCGTTAACGACTCTTCGATCTTCAGGTGCCAACCTCGTTAGCAGAGAAACTGATCACCGTATTTAATAACCTTGCCTAAAAGCTTGTTAAGATGCCCTAGTATCAGAATATTTGAGCCGCCGGTAGAAGTTAAGAGTAAGTAATCTTTGAATATCGGCATCATATTGGTGTTAATCAACTTTCTGTGTTATAGACATGCTTTGGACTATCTCACCACCAAATCTCACCACCCGTGGTGAAAATGCTCTCAGTTCACTGGTAATAAAATGAACCAGAACAAATAAATATATACAAAAAACTAGCATTTGTACGCCGTATCTGGCAAGGACATGAGATACGTTTCCAATTGTTTGGAACCTGTAAGTTACTTTATTTGTATGTGTACCTACCATGTTCGACAAATAAATAATTTATTTATTTATTTTATTTTTTATTTCCAAACTTACAACTACCTTTACAGGTATATTACCTAATGCGATAGCGTAGCAACATTCAATTAATATCTTATTACAGAAATAACACAAATTGATTTGATTTGAATAAAACTCTTTATCACCAGTGGTAAAGGCATATTGGGCCAACTTGCCAACCATAATGGCGAATTGGTGGTCAAACGCGGACTTATTCACGTTAAAAAAAACTACTACCTTCCCTCTACTGAGAGGATGATTCAATTTTTATTTTATTTTGTACAGTCACGTAGAAATATAATATACTAGCTGCGCTCCGCAGTTTCAACCGTGTGGTGATGAAAATCGGTGATGACGATGATGATGAAAAGTAGCCTATCTGTCAATCCAGGACATAAGCAATGTATATTCCAAATTTCATACACATCCATCCAGCCGTTTCTGCATGATTGAGAAACAAACATCCATCCATCCATCCAAACTTTCACATAATTATGATATTAGTGGGATCTATAGGCGATGGTACCCGGGTATGTTCTAAAACTGCGAACAAAACCACCGGAGGATGGACAACAGCGTCCTAATAGTACACGGTGAACGTACTGCGATCCCCAAGCCACCTGCCAACCGTGGGGATCATGGCAACACCCCTCTCTATGAGGGAGGCCTTGTCCAATAGTGGACGTTAATTGGCTGATGATGTGTGTGTGTGATAGGCGATGGTAGGTAATGCTCACCAACAGTCACAACCCTCATTTAGATCGGATACACAAAGGAAGATAAGATAACGTGACGTCGATGTGCGAATGCATCTGGCCTAAATCAGGCGTGATGACTTTAGTCGAACTCACCCTACAGAAGGCTTTGCCGCCCTTATTTGCGCGTGGACTAGAAACTAGAAACCGTACATTTTTTCCGTAATGAAATGGACACATCCCGTGTTACTCTCTGACCCACCAACTATCTCTATACAGAAAATCTGGGCTTCAATCAGTTGCTGCGTAAAATAAAACTCACTTTCGTATTTATAAATATGAGTACGATAGTTTAGAAATTACGTAAGAATTACGGGGAGAAATTGGTCTCTACTTTTAATTAGTAAGTTGTACTAATAATAGTTAAAAGATCTGTTATCATTCTAATATTTCATCTTTATCAACCTGACATGTTCCAACTGTATATTGGGACACAAGTCTTCAGAGGGCTCATTCTCTCTGGATAGGCCTTAATCCACCATGCTGGCCCAATGCATGTTGGTAAAGTCATACAAGTCAAGTCATCAAGTTATTTACGTCTTTGAACTTTTGAGGTTCTGCCGGGCTATTCTGCAAGCTAAGTCAACGCGCAAGTGAAGTGATAAGCTAAGTGAATGTGTATTTTTCTTGTTGATTACTATAGAGAAATGTCAAAATGTCGAGTGATCACCCTTGACTGTAGTCCCTTACCCTTATAATTCGATGTTTTGACAATTATCTGCAGAAAGAGGCAAGACAAAATAACATTCACTTAGCCTATCACTTCACTTGCGCGTTCACTTAGCTTGCAGAATAGACATGCTTGAATTTTCCAGTTTCCTCATAATGTTTTCCTTCATCGGTTTTGAGCGATGGCATCAAAAACTAGTCATAAATTTACATAGTCACCATTTTCTCTTCTTCTTATATCGAAGTGCTCGAATAGTTACATAAGAAATCTTCGAATTGAATATCCAGTAACATAACTGGAATTAGCATATTGCATTACCGGCGAGTGTCGGTCAGTCGGAATTTAATATCTCCCATACATAGACGTTGGCTACAAACGTATTCAACGCTCTTTGGTGGCTCATCCCTTGTATATAGGGTGTTATAAAAATGTATCGCATTTTTTGGAAAATAAATAAATACATAAATAATACATCACTCTTATAAATCTCTACTAAGTTTCTAAGTAATTGGGATGCTATGGAATATACATTATAGAGATACGAACAAGTAACACCCAGACCGAGAATGAAATCATCAATCAAACATCTACCTAGCCAGGAATTGAACCGGGGCCATCGGAAGAAAGAAAAAGATAGAAATATTTATTAATCGGTCCAGTTACCAATAAATCTGGAACTTACAAATAGGCAGTAACATGATAATGCGTTCGAACCTGTTTGTCCGCAACCGCGTCTGAAGAGACATACGTTGTTTTTTTGCTGGGGGTTGAAATGCAGTATTTTTTTGCTTTGATATTTTTTTAGTAGTCACCCAATGTTTAAAAACTTCGTTGCTTGTCGGAACCAGTATCACAAAATATATAATACTACAAGCTATAAGCTATATCTTGACTTGTAACTATGGATGGAGTTATTACCTAATAAAGTATTGTATTGTATCAAAACAAAGTTAGTGATTGCTTATAAAAAACTAAGTACATCCGCCAACACAGCAGTTAGCAAAAGATTTCACGGTCTTATTTAACAGATAAATCCTACATAGGTAATATATTTATTAAACTAAGAAGTCAATTTTATTGACCTATTTAAGAAATTTATGGTCAGTAAGTCCACGCGTACATTATTTTGATCGACCGAGTTATCGAAGAAGTATATTTACCTACTTACACAGAATCCACTCCAAACAAACAGGTAACTTCAAACTAAACAAAACACTAATCGTATTCCAAAATTAATTCAAACCCAAACAACAAGTTGGAGCATCCTGTATCAGGACGTCCAAGAAATTGCTTGACGGTCAAAATATCTTAGTTATGACCACTCCTGTCCGGCGCACGGCTTACGTTTGCCAAGTTGCCCCCTCACGGGTGTAAGGGGGGGGCAACTCGCCTTACCCCTAAGGCATAGTTGCCCCCTTAACCACCCCCTGGTTATTAATAAATCTATCTGTGCATATTCCGAAGACAGTGGCGATTTTGGCTATTGAAATGGATTTCGGAGTTGGACGTTATCAGGACAATGATTTTGATACAGACCTGATAGTTCGGAGAGATTTGAATGCTGCGGAAGTGGTAGTCTGAGGGTAGTTGCGGGATGGGGTAGTTGAAATAATGGCATACAAAAATAGAGCTAAGAAGTCAATTTTAAACTAATCAAAAAGGAGCAGATTCGCCATTCATACTTTTCTATAAGAACAGTGGTGTAGAAATCTGCTTAATTATAAGGTTTTTACGACAGAGATGAATTAGAAGGGTCAAAAAGATTGTTGACAATCCATATGAAAGTAGACGCGCACGAAGTAGCGGAAAATTACTAGTTAAAAATTATAAATTTATGTATATATGTACACCTGACGTCTCATAGAGACGTCACTGCTAGTTATAAAATATAACAATCAATACAAAAACCGACTTCATAAAAATATCAGAACTGGACCAAATTTAAATATCTGTTTCTCCTGCGATTTACACACGGTGCATGCTACCTGTGCAAGTGAGCGCGTGTAGACGCTTGTTTATTAGGTTTAGATTTTAGTGAATGAATTAAGTTTAACTTATTAACCGACTTCCAAAAATGAGGAGGTTATCAATTCGACAGTTTTATTTCAATTTTTATGTTTGTTATCTCATAACTTTCGACTGGGTGAACCGATTTTGATAATTCTTTTTTTATTTGAAAGCTGGTGTTTCCCATTTCAATTTTTCTATTTTAATTTAGTTCATTTTTATGATGTCGGCTTTTTTTTAAATAGTGATCCTTTTTTTTATTACCTACATTGTACAAAGCAACATAATTCTCGCTTCTTTTTTTTCACTTTTTTTTTCTCTTATTTCTCGCAATATTTTCAACCATTTTATTAATTTCCAAAAGTATGGTCAGAATAGCAGCACCCAATTGAAATTCAAATCAGAATTCATCACATACTTGCATAACTGAATTGCGATTCAGCCAAGACGACTGACCACGGGCTGCCACCCTGAAACAAGACGTAGATATAAAGCTTTCTTAGATCTGTGTGTTAGACATTTAAGGCAGTCTTATCCCACTTTTAGCAATGTCGGTCATACTTGTATTAATTTGTCTACTTCCATTCTTAGCTTAAAATTATAAAAATAATATCATATCATCATCATCATCAGCCAGAAGACGTCCACTGCTCCACACTGATCGACGTCCCGCCATCTGCATCCACTGGTTGCCTGCGACTCTCAAAATGTCGTCGGTCCATCTAGTGGGAGGCCTACCTACGCTGCGTCTTCCGGTTCGTGGTCTCCACTCAAGAAACTTTCTTCCCCATCGGTTGTCGGTCAAGTCATATCAATATCTATCAAATTAAATGTTTTATCTACGAAACTGTAAAGATAGAAACACGATTAAGGACATTTCACTCGTTAGAAAAACAATATGAAAGTAACACTAATATGCGCTTTTCTACCTGTTTTATTTATTTATTCTATTACCTATTTACTAAATGTTGTCTACGATATCTTTTGCTCTGATACTAGGTTTTGATGGTTCGTTTCTTTGTCTATTTCTTAGCATCCCATTAGGCTAATAGCTATGAATATGAAGAACATAATAGAAATAAAGGCGAAATAAATAAAAACTATCAAACCAAAGAGGTTTTGTAATTTTTATTACCAAATCTTAAATCAGAATGATCTCACACCTTCCTCCTTCTGCACCACCCTGAGGTCAAGGGGCGTGGGGGGGCGGTGGTCAAGTCCAGCTCATCCCGAGTTCCAATACATTTCATATTCCGTTGACAGAGGCGCAATAATAACGCTGCCCTGTAAAAGCAAGTCTTGGGTCGCGTTGAGAGTCAATTTTACTAGATAAGATTACAATTATATTTCTACACTTCCTCTCATCATTGTAGATGAAGGGAGTCTAAGACGAAAATATTAAAGAGCTCTTGACAGTTCACGTTCAACACTTTTTTGCAATTATAATTATGAATCCGCAATTTACTGACATTACACAATGTCCGTTTTTGTGAACCACGGAAGTAGGTTAAATGTCATAGTTGGTCCTGTATACATTGTGTCGAAATGGGAGTACGAGGTACAACAATCAACAATACAAAAAACCGACTTCATAAAGATGTCAGAACTGGACCAAATTGAAATGGAACTACATGGGAAGCACCAGCTTTCAAATAAAAAAAATAATCATTAAAATCAGTTCACCCAGTCGAAAGTTCGACGGTAACAAAGATAAAAAAAACGACAGTCGAATTTATAACCTCATCCTTTTTGGAAGTCGGTTAAAAATGAGCTTTACTTTAGCTTGTATACCTACGCTACGACACGTCGACTACTACTGGCCGCACACTGAAGCCAACGGCATACAAATGGTACAATACTATTTAATTTTTTTTACTTGCAAAATAGGCTTGCGCTTGGCCGCCAACTTACCTAATTTTAAGCGATGATGCAGCCTACAGGCGATGATACATGCTACATTCTAGCTCGGAATAAAAGTAAACTAACTGCAATCACTTTGTGTCCCTGGTGGAAAATGTTCCGGTGTCCGACCTGATTAATACGACTGAAGTTGTTGCTGCTGGCGGGGTAACCCCAAAGTAGTTCCTGGTCTCCGACATTAAAAGACGCTAATTATCACAGCTTTGTGCGACCTCAAAGTTACTTGGACCTCTGTAATACTCTACGGCCGGTGTCAAACCAGCAGAATTTGGGACGGTCTATATACCGGGCGACACCACCAATTGTCGTTCAGCACCAACCGTTCAAATACCTGGCGAATTAAAATAGTGTTTTTTTGTAATAAAAATAACTATTCAGAATATGGCAAACCCATTCTAGTACTTACTACATCTAACCTTTTCCAACAACTCCTACTCCCAACTGACCAATAGTTGGACATAGTTGAATTTGAAGATGTTAGGAATTTACGAGTCGAACCCATGGCTCGGACCATAGAGTATTCTAAATTTGCTGGTCGATTGCTTAGCAACGAATATCTTACGTAACTTAGATTAGCGAATAACTTTGACGGCTAAATGCAGTTTGTGATTAGAGGGATTATTAATTAACAACTTAACGAACTTTGCCCAATCACAGCAAGAAACATGGGTAATGTTTTTCTCGTGCAACATTAACATTTAGGTATTATTGTAAATTTGATGTGATACATCTATTGGCAGTAAAACCTACTCGTATGCCGTGACGGCAAACGATATAATGTTCTCTTATGCCGTCATGTTTCACATCTGCCGTACATCTCATCAACTTTTCAGTCGCAATGCATGTGCAAGCCGTGCAGAGCTGAAAATTAGAAACTCACGCTGCACCATGCCAACATTTTTAGAAAGTTTTAGCTGGTGTTTATTGTATTTGAAACAATTTACATCGTAAAAGTCTTTGATTCGTTCAATCTTGATTCTTTTGGTAGTGGTAGGACTCTTTTGCAGGGGTCCACCTGGGGAAGTATCACACCTTTGCCAGTTATTCAACCGCCAAGCAGTAGTGAGCAAACACTACTGTGTTCCAGATTGAAGGACAATGTTTCCAGCGAAATTACAGGGCACACAGAAAATTGACATCTTATATCTTGGGGTGACGAGCGCAGAGCATTGCCATCCAGGGTTTTGAACTGTTGACGTTCAAAAGTCTGAGTAGCGTTGAGCGTTATAGGCAAGCGTGAAGAGCCATCAGGCGAGCGACTTCGCTCGTCTCGTCACGCAGTATCATAAAAAAAAACGAATTCGTTAATTTAGAAGATTTTTGAAAATTCAACCCTTAGTAATTCTACGTATCTAACTTACCTTATAAGAAATGAAAGTTTTTGAATTTAGGAACGTAGAAGTTGGTACTTAAACTTCTGTTTACAAGTAAAAGTTAGTTGGATCATAGTATTTTAGAAACTCATCCCCAAAAGAGGTTAAATAGGGGAGGACATTTTGTATCTCTCTGTTTACTTTTAAACGTGGAAATTGGCGTATCATTACCAATTTTGTACACAAGCATTCCTACACTTTTTAAATAGTACCTACGTAATGTTAGTACCATAAATTGCATTTTCCAAAGGCTGTTGTCGTCCTCCAAAATTAATTAACCACCATAAACTTCACACTATCAAACCTTCTTCAAAGCTAAACACTTAACCCTTCCAAGACAGTGAAAAATACACGGGAGTCGTCAAGTAAAACGCACCTAATTTAAGGAGCCTACCTTATCTCTGTGTAAGTTCGACGTGGAGTGTCATTTGTCTTCGTCAAGGCTGGTCGGTGATCATTTATGCCACAGCACACCCTACCCTTTAGTTGGAGACATAGGAGAAGAAATGCGCCGAGCTAAATATTTGTAGAAATAAAATTGATTTTTTTAATGCTCGATAGGCTAGGTCAGGTATGGCGAACCTTTATTGGTGTACGTGCCAATTTTTATAAAAAAAAAATGTGACCAAGAAGTCAAAATCAAAGTCATCAAAGAATCTTGACTTAGTAACTATAATGAAGAAAAAGTGAAACTAGACGCAATCTTTTACCTTTTAGGCACCACTGGTACCTCCGCACGCAATGTAGTAAGTATTGTTGCTTAGATGACGTCAAATGTTAATGAAAAATTAAATTTTTCAATTAAGTACATACATTTCTTAATTATTGGCGTGCTCAAATCATTTTGAAGAGTGCCACCATTGGCACGCGTGCCATTGGTTCGCCTTCGCTGGGCTAGGCATTTGGCCACAGCTCACATTATGATAAGCGATGGTGTTGGCTATGATGCTAATAACAAGCTATTAACTACTGTTACTCTTACTGGTGCTGTTTATGATGCTGTTGCTGTTTCTGCTGCTGCTGCTGCTACTCTTACAGTTACGGTTGGTGTTGCTGCTATTGTACGTGTTGCTGTTGCTGTTCATATTCCTGTTGATGTTGTTGTTGCTGTTTATGTTGTTGTTCTTGCTACTGTTGCAGTGGGTGTTGCTGTTGCTGTTTCCGACGCTGCTGTTACAGTTACGATTGGTGTTGCTACTCTTGTTCATGTTGCTGATGCCTTTGCTGTTTCTGTTGCTGCTGCTGTTACAGTTACGATTGGTGTTGCTACTATTGTTCATGTTGCTGATGCCTTTGTTGTTGCTGTTGGTGTTGCTGCCGCTTTGATGTTCTTGTACCTGTTTTCGATGCTGCTGCTGCTGTTACAGTTACGATTGCTGTTGCTTCTATGGTTCATGTTGCTGATTATTTTGCTGTTGCTGTTGGTGTTGCTATCGCTTTGATGTTCCTGTTCCTGTTGCTGTTGCTCTTTCTGATGCTGCTGTTACAGTTACGGTTGGCTGCTATTGTTCATGTTGTTGTTCCTGTTGCTGTTTCTGATGCTGCTGATGTTACAGTTACGGTTGGTGTTTATGCAATTATTCCTGTTCATATTTCATATTGTTAAACATTCCGTTATTTTTTCATGATTGGAAATGATCTTAACAAAGAATGTTTCCCAATTCGTTTTCTCTGTGGTTAAACCATAAAAAGTATATGCTATCTCGAGGTGATACATCTCTGAAATTTGGCTAAGTCCACAGACCTTCGTTCGTTCGAATTTTGCTATTGAACTATGACTATAAATGATTTGGCTTTGGTTA
Organism: Agriopis leucophaearia; assembly: GCA_949125355.1. NCBI lineage: Eukaryota > Metazoa > Arthropoda > Insecta > Lepidoptera > Geometridae > Agriopis > Agriopis leucophaearia. Next base: position 3,888,456 of record OX421276.1, on the reverse strand, counting down.
CGGAACCCTACCATATGCGTGTCTCGACAGCTAGACACGCTCTTGGCCAGTTATTAGCTTTAAATCTTTCTCTTGTTTAACTTTTTCAAATCATATTGAAGTTTACAGGACTTGCAAGCTCTTCACAATTTCATCCTGTGTATTCAAAACCACAAACATTTTAAACGCGTAACACTTATATTCAGCACATTAGGAGCGTGTTTTCGTTGACACATCGCACTTCCAATTTCAAAAAGACCTAACTCCTTACTTCTCACCGATGATACGACCTTCTTCCTCTATTGCCTTGATATGTGGGTAGAGAATGACACAGAAGTTTCTGGTAGGAAATTGCAAGAGCTCAAGCGGTATGTGCAGTGACCCTGCGTTTTTACGCGTCAACAGTTGACTGATAGATAGGTTGGAGTTTACTAGGCAGTTAAAATTTGAAAAAAAAAAAAACATATTGTTTAAATAGAAATCGAAAAAAAAAAAAACCTAAATCCTCAAGCCTCCACTGGGGGCCAAAAAGTGGTGGACAACGGAAAAACGTCATTTGCTTAATTTTCCAGATAGGGCCAGGAAGTTTGAGGGGCAAATAGTCATGATCAGCAAATCAGCCTATCAAGTTCCCGCTGCTGAGACACATGCCTTCTCTCAGAGAGAGATGATGGGTTCTAATCCACTATGCTGGCCCAGTGCATGTTAGTGAATGTGATTCATTATCAAACTTTTTGAGGCTCTTGGACATACCAGTTCCTCGCGACATTTCCCTTCGCCGTTTTGAGCAATAGCGAAACTTCACTTTTTTATCGAGCTGGGTGCCGTTGGTTTGGAAAGCACATTATGCTACCGCTTGACCACAATCGCTCTTGGGGGAGGGGGGTAAAGTGTCTGACAATGATTAAAAGTACTAGCCTAGGGAGAAGAACAAAACTAGATTTAACATCAGAATGTCAATACTAAGAACAAGATAAATGAAAATGAAATACAGAAATAGTCTAGCATAACAATAATAGAAACAATGTAATCAAATGTATGCTTATTATTTAACACTGAATTTTTGCGCTTTTTATCGAAGAATCATCAAAGCGTGAACAAGACAAACTACTCCAAAGACGACGGTTTAATATCGTTATCAGGGAAAAATATTAATCCCTGAGATTAAGTTTAAATTAAAAGTTGTGATAGATACTACATCATTATTATCACCAGCCAGAAGGTTTCCACTGCTGAACATAGGCCTCTTCCTTAGACTTTGCGATACTTACCTAAATAATTATATCAGTTCTCTACAAAATAAGCACACGGTCTATATATTCATTATGACTATTCACCACAACCCTAAGTCCAAAGACAATCTTGCCACCACTGCCACCTTCTTGCCACTAGCAACACCCTTCTTAATTGGCTTGACCGTATTTACATACGTCCGTACTATACCGACGTTTGTTTTTCAAATCCATTTCGGTTCAGCGGCCAACAATAACTTGGTCAAGATGTTTCGAGCAGTTAATTCAGTTTGTCTTGATAAGGGTCCGACCCTCTCGAGTATATCCTTCAGGTACTTATAGGTCAGAATTAGGACAAATATTGGAAGTTGAAATGTAGGTGTTATTGACTTCTAAGGTTTCATTTAAATGCTAGTTTAAAAAAAAAAAAAAATTTATGTCCATGACCTAATGGATCTTGAATCTCCATCTTAATTTGTGACCAACTCATATCAATATAATATATTAAAATGACTGTGAACATATCGTGAAATCTGTTTCTTGTGCGTATTCATAGATAAGATAAGATAAGATAAGATAATTTATTTCACAGAAAAATAACAGTATACAATATACAAAGAATGCATATCACATTTTTGGTAAACAACTTAAAAAGGGTGGTTAGATTCTTAGTATATATTCGAGTATGTATATAAAGGATAATCGGTGAGCCCCAAACTAAGCACGAGGCTTGAATCTACGATCATAGATGCGATATGAATATCAAGAGGCGATTTAAACATTACGTTCCAATGATTGTGTATTACAAAATCTAAAATTACTATGACTTTTTTCAAAATGACTACTAAAATTACAAAGGAATTACTCATATAAGATCAAACCAGCTACTTCAACTATATTTTCAACCGCATTCGGCAGTTTTTATTTCAAGGTAGGTTTGCTTGCGGTTATTATTCGTCTTCCGTTACATAGTCGAAGCCAATGTAAGCGGCCTGTTAACGTTGTTTGCGTGACAAATAAAAAAGCAAAAAAAATGAGCTCCACAATTACAAGCAGCATAATTATAAATTCCTCGTCACCCGGCAACGGTGGAACAATGTAGTTAATCCATCAGGCCGGTCCTCGGGCGTGGGAGATAAGACAAGGGCCGTATCCGTACCACCCCTGTCTTGGCCACCCTTACGAGGAGTTGGAATCGCAGATGGCTCATACGTTTGCAAGGTTTGGGAAAGATGGGCCTGTCAAAACTTCCTACTTACAGGGATTCGTGCGGTAGCAGGCGGTAAACTCTTCTAATTATAGTTCTAATATAAAGTGGGGGTGATACGACCTGCATTGACATCCTGAGGTGCAATTGCCGTTGCCAGCCTACCTTTGGGTCGCTGACTTAACTGTTGTAGCCCTTTTTTGCCAGGTATTGGAGACTTGTTGTGGAGTTTCTTCAATGAGTCCCGACCTTAATCGTATGTCTTCTGTGGCCATGCAGTGCATTAGTATATTGCTCCATGATTTTGTTTTCCTGTAGATTGAAGTGTTCTTGTATTGATGAAGATTAGACTGAATTTTTTGTGTGTACTTATGTGATGCGATATCTTCAGGATTCGTAAATCAATATCAGTTTTTTTAATTGGCGATATCTCGAGGGTCCTATTTAAAGTTTCATAAAAGATTTCACTTGTAAGTTGGAAAAATTAAACGATGAACCCCGTCAAGTAAGCTACCCATTAACTCAATTTTTTTTAAATTTCAAAAATGAATGATTATGGAAGATTAAAACTAAAGATATGAAGTATTTGGATTATCCTTGTTTTTTTTTTCTGTTGTTGCTTTTGGTTTTGTCCTCACGGAAGCATTATGTTATTAGGCAACTACAACTAAACCACCCCTCTGCATAATCCGCACTCTTTACCTACTGACCATTTCAAAGTCCACCCTTCTCAGATTGTGACGTCCACCTGAGTCCGTCGTATGAATATTAATTCGACCATATCTTGACCCCTGCCCAGCTGTGGGCACTAGCCAAGTCTTGACTTGTATGAATGCCTTGGCGAATAATTGATTGGATGTTTCGCCTTGCCTTTGATTAGAAATGTGGGATTGCGAGTTTGCATAGATTACTTGGTTTTCTTTGAAATTGAGAGTTATATTATAAATCGAAGATACAATAATTTGAAGATGCCTCCTTGTATTTAAGTACGCCGTTTTATAGAAACGTGTTAGGGCTTTAAAATTCCTATATATTACGAAAGTTTAAAAGTTATATAAAAATAACGTTGATTTAGTTTATACAGGGTTTGATAACAAGCTATTGCGGGATACCTTTCACCCGCGTGAATTACTCCTCATAACATCAGCTATCAGCCAATATGTATAGAATTCGCGATATCGCGAAAAAAATACCGGCTGTTCCATTAAAAACGGTCATTGACACTCGAAAAAATGTACGAGGAATGCCCAAATTGCAAGATGCATAAGACTTTGATGCTAAGTAATTTTGTATTTGAACCTACAATACCAACACAAAGTACGGCAAATAAAGCGAATATCACACTAGCGTTCAAGATTCTCACAAAACAGGCTGTTTCGTGTCGGACGTTTAGCATTAAATATATGTTTTACCACCTTATAAAGATCGCGTCCGAGATGCACCCCGGGCGCAGCGCACGACGCGCGGCGTACGATGGCGACGCAGCCTAATGTGGTTTAGGAGGCAGGCGGTCAAAATAGATTGAAATGAAATGAAAATGAAATGAAAATGAAATGAAAATGAAATGAAAATGAAATGAAAATGAAATGAAAATGAAATGAAAATGAAATGAAAATGAAATGAAAATGAAATGAAAATGAAATGAAAATGAAATGAAAATGAAATGAAAATGAAATGAAAATGAAATGAAAATGAAATGAAAATGAAATGAAAATGAAATGAAAATGAAATGAAAATGAAATGAAAATGAAATGAAAATGAAATGAAAATGAAATGAAAATGAAATGAAAATGAAATGAAAATGAAATGAAAATGAAATGAAAATGAAATGAAAATGAAATGAAAATGAAATGAAAATGAAATGAAAATGAAATGAAAATGAAATGAAAATGAAATGAAAATGAAATGAAAATGAAATGAAAATGAAATGAAAATGAAATGAAAATGAAATGAAAATGAAATGAAAATGAAATGAAAATGAAATGAAAATGAAATGAAAATGAAATGAAAATGAAATGAAAATGAAATGAAAATGAAATGAAAATGAAATGAAAATGAAATGAAAATGAAATGAAAATGAAATGAAAATGAAATGAAAATGAAATGAAAATGAAATGAAAATGAAATGAAAATGAAATGAAAATGAAATGAAAATGAAATGAAAATGAAATGAAAATGAAATGAAAATGAAATGAAAATGAAATGAAAATGAAATGAAAATGAAATGAAAATGAAATGAAAATGAAATGAAAATGAAATGAAAATGAAATGAAAATGAAATGAAATGAAAATGAAATGAAAATGAAATGAAAATGAAATGAAAATGAAATGAAAATGAAATGAAAATGAAATGAAAATGAAATGAAAATGAAATGAAAATGAAATGAAAATGAAATGAAAATGATATGAAAATGAAATGAAAATGAAATGAAAATGAAATGAAAATGAAATGAAAATGAAATGAAAATGAAATGAAATGAAAATGAAAATGAAATGAAATGAAAATGAAATGAAATGAAAATATATTTGGTGTCTACAAACGTTGTCGGTCATAATTTTACAAAAGTTTGTTTTTACAAAAATAATACTCCATGATGAAGAGCCTTGTTACCCAAGCTAGGAATTAACCTGTGTTATGGCATAACAATACCCTCCGCCGGACAATATTGACTGCCCCGGTGGCTCAGTTGGTAGTGAACCTAACTTCTGTGCTTGGGGGCGTGAGTTCGATTCCCATCTAGGACAAACATTTGTGTGATGAACATTTGTGTTTGTTCTATGTCTGGGTATTAATATCTATTTAAGTATGTATTTAAAAATATATATGTACGTATATCAGTCTCTGGCAGCCATATTACAAGCTTTGCTTAGTTTGGGGTCAGATGACCGTGTGTGCAAAATGTCCCATATATATACAAATACAATCATGATTTGATAACATGATGTTATTAGACAAAAAACTAATTATATAATACTTTTGACATTTATACTTTACGATTGGGTACCTTTCAGACAAAACCTTTCACTACAAACTTGGGGTTTACAGACTCACGCACATTTCACGACATTGCACAATTGCTCTGTAAGCAATTAGGAAAAAGAGTTCTTAGTGGACTTGATGATCTTTTCTTCAGAATGGAGGTGGAAACTGCTGTTATTTATTATGAAAATAAAAATAAATATAGAAGTTAAAGTTATTTATTACTTTACTACTGATATTCAAATATTATAAAAGCGAAAGGATGTTTGTTTTTTGCCTCTTTTTCTCTTTCACGCAGCAATGGGTTGACATAATTTTTTGCACAGAGATAGTTACTTTACTAGCTTAATTTTTTCAAGTAATTTTATTACAGCTACGTAGATATGCAACAAATATCGGCTACAAATGGTGCTGAAATAAGAAGCCTTGTCTGCCCAAAAATCGGCTTCAGACCGGAAAAAAATACATCCTTTCACTACGCTTACTAATAACCGTAATTCATTTTGTTGTTCTTTTTCGCTTATAACTTATGTTTCCTAATATTTATTGTTTTTAAATTATAAAAAAAAAATATCTTCGTGAAAAATAATATAAAACTTGGAGAACCCAACCGACATGTCCACAGTATGGGTTGGTGGATCACCAACTTGAGTAATCGTTGGACAGAAACGTTGGGTCACCACGCAGTAATCTGAAAGAAACACCCATGACTGTATCCCGTAGTGGAGATAATGGCTCAAATCATGATGATAATTACATTTAATGATAAATGAAAGAAACAGCTAATGCTGGATTAGCAAGCTCCTAGCCTACAACTATAGTGCACACGTATGCAAGTGTGCGGTTACATGTGACTAGGCGTGTGTGAGTACCGTCATGCAGCCGTGACTCCCTGCTGGAATGTTTATTGGGCCAGGGTTGTGCTCTGTGACCCATTATATTTGCTCATATAATTTATACAATTACTAACTGCCGAAAATTTTCCGGGTTAAAATCTTTGTATATCATTTTTAAACCAAGCTTTTACGAAATTAGTGATCCGAACGGTGTGCTGATCAAAATGAGCCCAAACACTGCGTCTACGTTTCCATCCAGGAGTGTCATTGTCTACTGCGCCATCATCAAATTGTCTCGCTGTCACCATAATATTGTATTGTCATCGGAACTTGACAAGTATGACAAATTTCAGCTCAATCGTACACTGGGAAGTAGATCAAATTTCACTTGCAAAATTTGACTACAGACAGATACCGGGACAGATGAAACTAAATAAAATCTTGTAAAAAATCAAAACGATTCGTTGTTCTGTTGCTGCAGATAGAAGAGGAAAAGAAAAACAAACAACCAAACACACATAAATTCGCATTATTAATAATACATATATTAAAAATACAGATTGAACGAATGAATATATTTCGTTTGGTCGTAATTTTTTTGAATTGTCTATAACATAAGGCTATAATTGCTTGTCTATAATTGTCATAATTAGGGCTGTCAATAGAGTATTTAAGGGTCGGCAACGTATCTGCAACACCAGGGGCTTCCTCCCGGGTGTTGCAGGTATCCATAGGCACTGGTAATCGCTAACCATCAGGCAGCCCGTCTGTTTGTTTGCCACCTATGGCATAAAAAACACGATACAAATAAATGAACCAGGAAGCACGATACACTACTATGTTCCAGATTGAAGGGCAATGTTTCCAGCGAAATTACAGGGCACACAGAGATTTGACATCTTATATCTTGGGGTGACGAGCGCAGTGCATTGCCATCCAGGGTTTTGAACTGTTGAAGTTCAAAATTCTGAGTAGCGTTGAGCTGTTATGGGCTAGCGTGAAGTGCCATCAGGCGAGCGACTTCGCTCGTCTCGTCACTGTCTCATAAAAAAAAACGATGATCATGGTCATAACCTCAACATAATATATCTACAAATATTCTTCAATCAAAAAGGTGTATTTAAAATATAATTGGAATAGCCCATCCCTAAAACTTTAACACTTTAATGCCGGGTACACACAATCAGATATTTGTTTTAAATTATGGTAATAAAATGTCTGCTCAAGTCACGAGCAGGTGAACGAGTGCGCGTCGGGATGAGCCAATTGGATCTGGATAGGGTTGGGAAAGATTCGTTTAACACTGGTTTACATGGGATACTACTTCACCTTTTTATATTGTGTATAAGTCCGCCTTTGTTGTTAAGTTTTAACGTGGTCCTTAACTGGTGGTCTTTTGGAGAAACTCAGGAGTCACACAACGGGCAATAAAGAGAGCTATTCTCGGAGTTTCTTTGCGCGATAGAATCCGATATGTGGATATTCGCCAAAGAATCAGAGTCGACGACATTGCCATTAAAATTTGCGAGTTGAAGTGGCATTGGGCAGGCCACATCGCTCGAAGAACTGATGACCGATGGGGAAGAAAGGTTCTTGAGTGGAGACCACGAATTAGAAGACGCAGCGTAGGTAGGCCTCCCACTAGATGGACCGACGACATTGTGAGAGTAGCGGGCATCTAGTGGATGCAGATGGCAGGATGTCGTTCAGTGTGGATGTTAAAGGGGGAGGCCTATGTTCAGCAGTGGACGTCTTCTGGCTGATGATGATAATGATGAAAAACAGCATCATTGGATTTTTGACAAAGTAATAAGTATTCCTAACCAGGAATCGAGCCCGTTCATTTGGAAAAAGAAAACACTCTAATTTAATACACCATTCGATAGTGTCGCTAATAAAGATCGAATTCTGGATAGTAACGACATCCAGTCAAAACAAAACGCTTCGTTCGTCTTTTTGGACTATCAACCCTTAGCGGTGTCGCTTTTTCTCGTTCGCCCTCTCCGTCTTTTTTATGCCATAGGTAGCAAACAAGCAAACGGGCCGCCTGATGGTAAGCGATCACCGTACCTTCAACACCAGGGATTTACAGATACGTTGCCGACCCTTAAAGACTCTATTAACAGCCCTTTTGAAGAACCCCATATTAAAGCTACTCGGAAATGTCGTAGGAGGGAGCTCATTCCACATATTGCAGGTGTTTTTACGTCTGATAGAAAAATGAGCAGGACGGAATACGTCAAGACATTTCATAATTCTTGACTTACCTACTGGTGGTGCTTGCCAATAGTAGATTTCCGCATAGCCAGAAAATACTTCTTAACCTTAAAGCCATAGTTAAATCCTCGGTCCAGTCTTCCCGACACAATTAAAGTCATCCAAATCCACCTATATATCAAAACGCAAGGTGAGTTAGAAAGGGTTATATAATTCGAAGGGTGGTAGGGGGTGGTCAGTGTTTGTGATTTGTAAATGGGCTCGGACCTCGGCCCTTCCTGAAGATGGGATATATCACGTAGCCGTAAGATAACTTTGTTTAGGGAAATTTAGAGAGCTGATGTAACGCTATAGTAATCACCAAACGATGTCGTTTGGAAGGTTCTGTTAGGACTAATAAAATATCGTCCTTTTAAAACGTAATGATAAGTGACATTGTCTTGAGCGACATTTTACTACGAATCGTGTTTAAAAAAAAACTTTTTAGCAGTGCTCTAGTTTTTACCTTTTGTTTATTAAACGGATGAACAATTTTAATCAAAAACAATTAAGAATCACCGTAAAATCCGTAGAATCCGTTGGAAGCAAGCATTAGGAGTGGACGTGTCACTGATTATTTACAATTTTTTTTAATGTCCAGTTAATGTAAACTAAACTTTAATTTAGTGTGGTAAAAACTCCTATCTGATTGTGTCGGAAGTGTGCCATACGACGTTTTTATTCCCATGAGAAAGTGCATCGTTACGGTCGCGCCGCTGCCTTCACCCCCGGGAAAGAGAGACCGACTGCAAAGCCACAGTAAATCATCTCGCTCAAGCGCAAGTACCTACTCATATTCACATCTACTTTGTTGTGTAAACAACCAGAGAAGGAAGTAATAACATAATACCAACCTTCGACCAAAATAAAATGAATGGACGGGCCCAGTAGAAGAGCATTTTTGAAGATTACAAAATGAGCGCCAGCTCTCATTTTGTTTCAGTCGGTCTCTAGCCGTGGGAAGTGCAACACAAGATTATTGTTACATGATAACGAAACATCTGACAAAAATATGCCTTCGTGTGCTTTCCGGAAGTGTAAAAACACAACAAAAACACAAAATAAAAGTTCAGGTGTCACTATTCACTCGTGAGTATTTATTCTTCATTCTATTTTGTCACAAAATGTAAATTAATTTCATCAAACATCGCTAATTAGTCCCCATTTTGTTTTATTCCATCGTTGCGGGATAGAAATATACACATATACTTAGTGAGACAAGGAAAGCATCACTATGTTCGACAATCTTCACCGCACATCGGACATGCCGAACTTGAGGCGAATGTACCGACAGCAAACTAATTTCGCAAACTACTATTTTTTTTTTGTTTTTTTCCTAATAGTCGAGGGTGGTGTTTATTTCCTACCAATTACATAAATGTTTATTTGAATATAATTTATTGTAGGTACACATAAATAATGCCCGATGAACTAGTTTTTCTCATGAGGAGGTAAAAAGCATTATTGTATTACACCCCCTTTTTTTTATTTTTGACACCTCGTTTGAGCTTCATAAGTTTCATAACCAGCAAAGATGTATTTATTCTGTACTGATTGAAATAAGCTACAGGTCAGTGAACTTAAGTTGTCGTTGGAACGTTCATTCGATCGGAAATAAATTGACGAATAGCAGCAATTCCCATACGCACCGCATGCCTAACGCGCGTCGGGCACTTTTCTCTTACGCCGACAAGCGGTCCGTAACACACTTGGAGGGTTAAGTTATAATAAGTTTTGCGTAAATTATTCCTCAGCTGACATGTATAGGCACAGCCGGTAGATTTTAAACAATTTATTTGTGCTTACCCCTGTACCCATCCCTCTAAAATAACAGAATAATAATGATATTACCAACTTATTTACCAACATGTCTTTCCCCCCTACGCTTATTACACCTTCTTTAGTAAAAGATGTTTTTCAAGTAGCGAAGTAAACACTGATTTATTAGTCACGTGACCAGTCACGTCCATCCACGGCGAGACGCAGTGAATAAGCGATCGGTTTTGCTAACGCTACTCAACATGTCTAGCTGCCTGGTGCCTGTCAATGTCAAACGGTTCAAGAGCAATAGACAAACACAGGTGTTCTCTTTTACTCACGTAGTTATTATATTAGCTATCAATTTTTTGCAACAAATTTACTGTACATGGTTACAATTAGGTATTGCAGTATATGTCCGACGGTTTTGACTTGTTTTTACTGTGAAAGTTTAATGGTTATGGCATGTCCATTTACTTTATATTTGTCGAAGATACCAACATATTTAATATGGCTGCTTATCGCTTACAAAATCCCACATCTGATTGCATTGAGTCTATAGCTCGTAGTCGTAGTGGTTCGCAACCAAACTTGAGTCAGTCAGTACTTTCTGACTACATGGATGGTAATAATATCCGAATACTATACAAACCTAATGACGACCTGAACAGGAAATTTGACACTTTCGAGAATAATATATTGTTGCTGTTAACAAAAATGGCTGAAAACCAAAGCGAAAAACTCGATAAAATATCACACGATGTCTCATTAATAATGACACAAATATCTCAGTTAACAACCACTACGAAAAACCTCGCTGAAGAACAAATGAGGGTAAAGAATGAACTAAATAAGATAGAAGTATCTAAAGCTAAGCTAGAGGCCAATATTGAAGATCTCCGTAACGAAATTATCCACATCAAATCTTTATCGTCTGAAGTACCTGGAAGCCAGTCATACGAAAACATGCTTAAAGAGTTGCGCGAGCGCACAACAAGAGAGAAAAACTTAATAATTTGCGGTGTTAATGAGATTCCCTCCAAAAATCGCAATGTGAGGAAGGAACATGACAAACAAGAAGTTGACAAAATTATCAGAACAATAAAAACTTCCTGTGATACGTCTACTGTATGCTTCCGAATTGGACTATTTAACGCCAACAAACCACGTCCGATCAAAGTGTGCTTTGCATCAACTGACGTGCCTAAATTAATTCTCCGCAACAGCAGCAACATTTCAAATCGTTTCCCAAATGTGAAATGTTTTTCCGACCAAACACCGCATCAGAAAAGTATCATACAAAGCCTACGTAAAGAACTGAAGAGTAGAACCGATAAAGGAGAACGAGACCTTAACATAAAATACGTCAAAGGCACACCAATAATCATTAAAACCTCACATTTACATCAGAAGGACTTATCATACTTAAATGCATGCAACAAACAACAACATATCAAAGTATCCACCTAACATAAAAAAATCCTTTAAATTTTCTAAATCTTTAAAATAGGTATATAATGGGCAAATAATTGATAATTCGAAAATTCTCTTTACAATATAATTTAGAACATGGTTAAATAGTACTACGAGTTACCCACCTACATAAAAAATATATTTGTAACTACCTTAAAATTTTCTAAAATATTGTAGGTTTTAAATTAACATACTAATTTGGAATAAGGTTCAATAGAAACTCATAATATATGAAATACCTATTTAGGTATATTTGCAATCTTACAAAATAAATAATAAAAGGTGCAGTTTTTATAACAACAACAGTCTAAGAAGCTTACAGTAGTTATGCATAATATTGGAATACATTTATAATTTTATATAATTGTAAAATTAGCTTAAGTAATCACAATTATTATGGATTTGACAATAATTATTTTTGTTACTTACAAACCAATATATATTACTTATTATTACAACCTCATACTTTAACATGTACGTACAAGTACATGTTAAACTACATTAAATTCTTGTTGTGTGGGTACTTCGTATTATAAATAAATAACACAATTAAAATGCAAGAAAGATCTACCTACAGAGATATAATAGGTCGGGGAAAAAGTCTTTTCGTATTTTGTATGTATAAAGTTGTAGTAAAAATCTTATCCGTTGTACTGTTTGTATCTGGCTGGTTTTGATACCATTAAAAATATGACATTTTAAAAAAGGAATACAAAACGTAAAAAGCAATTTCCCGCCATTTTTCAATTGTTTTTTTGTTCGATAAAATGAGTGAATCTAACGAACAAATTCGATATATTGTGAAATTTTATAACAAAAAAGGGAAAAATGCGACACAAGCCGCGAATAAAATTTGTGACGTTTATGGACCTAATGCAGTGTCATCAAGAGTAGCACAATGTTGGTTCAAGCGTTTTCAGTCCGGGAATTTTGATGTCAAAGATGCAGCTCGCTCTGGTCGCCCTGTTACGGATAAAGTCGATGCCATTTCTGAAAAAGTGGACCAAGATCGGCATATTAGTAGTTACGACGTAGCTGAAGAACTGGGGATTGACCACAAAACAGTTTTGACCCATTTGAAAAAAACTGGGTATACAAAAAACTCGATATTTGGGTGCCACACGAGCTCACTGAAAGAAACCAAATGAATCGTGTACTCATTTGCGATTCTCTATTGAAACGTAACGAAACCGAACCGTTTTTGAAAAGATTGATCACTGGTGATGAAAAATGGATCACCTACGACAAGAATGTGCGCAAAAGATCATGGTCAAAGGGCAGTGAAGCACCACAGACTGTAGCGAAACCCGGATTAACACGTAATAAGGTGATGCTGTGTGTATGGTGGGATTGGCAGGGCATCGTTCATTATGAGCTTTTACCGCCGGGCAAAACCATCGATTCGGATCTCTACTGCCAACAGCAGATGAGACTCAAACAAGAAATTGAGAAAAAACGGCCGGAATTGATCAACAGAAAGAGTGTGGTCTTTCATCATGATAACGCCAGACCGCACACATCTTTGGCCACTCAGCAAAAATTTAGAGAGCTTGGTTGGGAAGTGTTAATGCATCCACCATATAGCCCAGACCTTGCACCCTCAGATTTCCACCTGTTTCGATCTCTTCAGAATTCTTTGGGTAGTGTTAGATTAACATCAAGAGAGGACTGTCAAAACTACTTGTTGCATTTTTTTGATCAGAAGTCCCAAAAATTCTACAGCAACGGGATCATGTCACTACCTACAAGATGGCAACAAGTTATCGAACAAAATGGCACATATATATTATAATTAAATGTAATTAAACTTGAAAAAAATATGTCTTGAATTTGTTTAAAAAATACGAAGAAACTTTTTCCCCGACCTTATATAATAACGATTACCAGATTTAACCATGTTTATCTATTTACATTTTTGAACGTACACATAATTATTATATATCCAACATTTTGTTAGCATTATACTTAGCATTGTTTTTCGTCCACCTTAATGTTTGTAATTCCAAAAACTACCTTACTATTAAGAATATCTTGTATTCTCTCATATAAGTGAATGTACAATTCTTTGAGAAAATAAATATCTTAAACCATAAAAACTCTGGTTTCAATTAAGAAACCTCGTCCAAAGCAGTTCATCCCGTTGAGAGGTAATATGATAACAGAATTACAAACATAATATAGCTACATACTCTACTTATTACTGTTACCAATACCTTCTCCATTCCATCATAGGTAAAAAATGACAATGGTAAGCGAGAGCGAGATAAACAGCCGAAATGTTTTCTATACATTGCATTTGTAAACTATTTGAGATTATGGACAACAATTTTACTAATGAAACTGACGTGATTTTCACACATTTTGTATAACATGGAATCTTACGTTTTTTGAGTAATTAAAGTGTAAACTTTTAATAAATAGCTCAAAATTGTACATAATGTAAAAAATAATGAATTCGAATATCGATTTTTTTGCATTTTCTGAGAACATTTACTATAGTAATGTATTTTTTTACACCATCAGAAAGTAGAGATTTCAACGGACAAAACGCCCACCGATTTTTAAAAAAAAGCTGATATTTTGACGCGAGAATTTTCGATTGAAAATTAGGGTGCTTTTTTGATTATTAAGTCAAAATAAGGTGAAAAAATAAATATTTAAATTTTGAAATTATGTGAAAAAATTGTCGGGACAAAAGTTGTAGATCTTTTTATTACCTACAACTTTGCGATAAAACTTTTTTCCATAGGACTTTTAGTTTTGCCAGAAATCGAGATAATCCATTTTTACCCATAAACCCACGTATGATTTAGCTGGTTATTTTAACTAGTTTACTAATAAGGGTTCGTTGTCGCTGCAGTGAAAAAGAAAAATCAGCTCTATGCAGATCCCCGCAAGGAGTACCCCTTTACAATTGTCTGACGAGATATCTTAGGGGCACAAAGGTTTCCGCAAATTGCCAAAGTAAGTGTAACGTCCGAACAGAAATACATTATCTGGGCTTGAAGGGCGGTGGCGATCCTTAGATTTATCGTCTCGGACCTCCGCGGGCTGAAGCTATTTCCGACCTATTGTTTTGTTTAGGTATGTTGGCCTATTTCGATTGTGCTTTTTTGGTGCATCCGATCCTATAATACAATTTTTAATAAGTCATTTACAGTTAGTTGTAAACTGTTTAGCAAACGTGAAAGATGGGCTTAAAAAATAGGGATGACCACAGGCTTTCGGTACGGGAATTGATAATTTTTTTTATATTACACGGGAATTACTCACGTGAGATTAAGCTGGTTAATGCGACTATAGTTTCAACCGCATTCGGCGGTCTTTTTCACGGTGGCTGCGTCTCGCTTTGCACTGCAGGCAACCAAAATTACTAAATTTTGAACATCATCCAATACCAAAGGCTTGAGATAAAAAAAAAAAAATTGTAAAATCACGACGTTTTTTATTTTATATTGAAAACAAATTATTGTATGAAATCAAATGAAATGCGAAAAAACAAATGAATGTCGAGAAAACACATGAATATTGATAAACAAATGAATAGATACTTACTGAAAAAACTCGGAATAGTGATAATTGTGTGTCAAAGTGAGAATTAGAGTTCCAACCCTTTATTTATTTATTGTTTAACCCTTAACGATTTTTTGGTGACATCTAGGTTAGAACTCAACGATAAATTAGAGTCGAGTTAATGTTTCAGACCCGTTTTATTTATTTATTTAATAAGTAAATATTTTTATTCATTTGTTTCGAAGAAAAAACTGAAAGCACGTTTTAACACATCTAAGGAAGCTATCATGCTTAACGCAGAAAATAAATACATTGATAACACTCCCGCAGTTGCCATAATATTTTGGAATAGAAGTTGACTCATGCCCATTCTTATAATGCCCTCTACTTCTTCTATAACTTTATTAAGATCGGTTCAGCCGTTTAGTCGTAAAAGCAAAAGATGTTATGCTCCAGTTAATGAAAAGGTTTGTATTCAATTGTCGTTCATACTTCTATGGGTTCAATTTATGTTGGGATCCGAAAAGTGGGTTTTATTATTTTTTAAACACAGATAGTCAGGGCATTGAACAATGAGAGTCACTCACTTAAATCAAAATAATAGGCATTTAGTTAGTTGTGTTTAAACATCGTGAGTCGTAAAAACCACCATTAAAACTTTTACGCCTAAGCACGCCGGAAAAAAGATACCAAATAAACTACATACATTATATCCCTTCAAAATCAAATAGCCCTCGTAATCGGGCCGCCTTATCCGCACCCTTTACCTTAGTCCTTACACATTTGAATAACTATCGTCAGTTAATTCTTCAGATAAAGACGGCCATGTTGCCTCGCCGCTTCCGCCGGAAGTCCAACTCGGACGGATATTCAAACTTGACCGGAAGTACGTCGAGTGGCGACATACATTTCGAATTTGGAATTGCTATTGTTCCTTAAGATTGGGTTGGACGGTAGATGACTAACTATAACTTTTACGAGTGCATAGTTAGTTTACTAAAGTGCTTCACATCTATTTGTAAGTCTTTTTTATTTATTGGCGCTTTTTCGAAGTCGGGTGTGATAGCTTCTGGTTTCCAAACTGGTATATAAAATAGATTCGTGAAAAAAAGATTTTCATAAGTAGCCTCTTCATTATTAGACAACATGGCGTTAAAAAAAGTATTATATTGTAGCAGATTTAGTACTTTCAATGTCACCATGAATGACGTACAACTGGAAAAACGGCTTTACGCAACACTTGAACGTTCCATCCGCAAAATAATGGTTAACGTCCTTTTAATGTATTAGAGCATTAAAAAAAAATAAAAAATACCTGACTACCATACAAAAATAATGGTTTGCCAAACGGGATTAAATGTATGAAGAATAAAATAGTTTACGCAACGCAAAAATGGGATATTTACCAAATGGGATATTTACCAAACGGGATGTTACTGTTTATTCATGTCATAATGATGATATACATATTACGAAAAAAGTGCAATTATAAATCGCTTAAATTTTAACTAAAATATATTTTTTTTCTTAGGTAAATAACATACATGCTCTATTTACACAACTCTGCCAAATTGTGTATCAGCTTGTAGGCAGATATTTGAGAAAATTTCGTTACAAAATTTTATTATCTATGAGTAGGAAGACAACATTTTAGATATAATGTTGGATTATAATATACATTATTTATGTAACCTTTTAACATTTTAGACTCATAGCTTTAAACCAGGATTTCCTTTGTCGGGGTTATTACGGAATAAACACAAAGACACGGACTACTCAAACCCAGACTCAGAGCAGACATTTAAATTCATCATTCAAACATCTGCCTGGCTGGGAATCGAACCCGGGACCTCTTGCTCCTGAAGCAGATATGCAATCACTCAGCAGAATCAGTCGTTAAATCGGATCGGTCTTCTGATGGTTACAATCATGTCCTGAGGTTTCTCAAATAATACCTGCATAGGGGTATTTAAAAAAACTTAAAGGTTTTTGATCTACATACATCCTTATAGGTACATTGTTAAATTGAAAAGTTTCGCCTTTTAAATTATTTATTTAACCCTTAGTTGCATGATATTATTTTTTTTTGTAAAAAAAATCGTATGAATGTAATAAGACCTCTAGGTAATGGGAAAAATAATAAAAAAAATATTTGACTTTTATAAGTATTTTTTTTTTATTGAAAATGCTTTGATGTAAATTTCCATCATTATGCGGAATGAACTGATGAGCTTAGTACAAAATTAAAATAATGTGTAAGGTAATGAATAATTTCAATTTTGGTGAAAATTAACAAAACAATTATTATTTTTGTTAAGACATAAGTTAACCCTACATTTGTTGCAGCTTATTGTGGAGTATCCTTTACACTGTGGGTATTTGCATCGCAGAGAAACACCAACTTGTGGCCAATGGTCACTACCATCTCTTCTTATGTCTTTTGGTGGATGAACAACCGTAGGCCCTCTCTTCCTTTTTGCTTGGATTTCATTTTCCAAAGAGCTGGAACTTGGGCGTCCTCTTCTGACCTCTGTGTTGGATCCTATTGAGCATAAAACTTGGGCTAATTCATTACGAAATTGTCCCATGGAAAGTATATCTTTTTTTGGTACATTTCGATTGATTGCATTTTTTCTGTAAATGATCCAAGAATTGATGACAGTAAGATCAATCAAATGAAAGAATATGCGTAAATACCATTTTTTCGACCTCAAAGGAATATGGAATCTCCCCAAAAAACTATCCATTAAATCCACCCCCCCCATATGTTTGTTATACTCATGAACTATTTT
Organism: Agriopis leucophaearia; assembly: GCA_949125355.1. NCBI lineage: Eukaryota > Metazoa > Arthropoda > Insecta > Lepidoptera > Geometridae > Agriopis > Agriopis leucophaearia. Next base: position 3,870,430 of record OX421276.1, on the reverse strand, counting down.
TGGACATGAAATTTCTACTTTTTCCTTCTTTGCTTTGTCATATCTTGTGACACTAGATACTGGTGTTGACCCAACATATGTAGATAAAAGTGTCACCATTTTGTTGTCTTTCCAGGTGACACAAGACATATCAATACCATCAAATGTAGATGTCCTTTCTACATGACTTCCTCTTGGTACTGACTTTTTCATAAACTCCCTTTTGTCTGGTAATTTTGAGTTTGGAATCCGATTTTGTTGTACAGTACCCACAGATTTAATTCCTTGCTTGGCTAAATAATGAACCAGGGGCAACGATGTGTAGAAATTATCAAAGTAAATTATGTAATTTTGATATCTTGGCACACCTCTTAGCAAACGAATGACAACATTCCCTGTGGCTCCTATATCAGGTTCTCCTTCTAGTCTTCCTGTATTTTCCTGTCCAGAATACAATTCAAATGTATGAGCATATCCAGATAAATCACAGAGTACATAAAATTTAAACCCCCATTTGTGGGGTTTATTAGGCAGGTATTGTTTTAAGAAATGTGCAACTTTTGTGGCACACATCTGCTCATCTACTGACAATCTTTGTTCCTTAGGTATGGTAGAAAATTTAGTTTTGAGGTGCTCAATAACTGGACGTATTTTAAATAACCTGTCATGATTGGCATGGCCAACAGGCTTGTGATTTTCATTATTTTGAAAGTGCAATGAAAGCTTGATTCTTTCAAATTTGTTGACTGGCATTGTGGATGAAACTGGACCATAACCAAAAGCAGGAGACCAATATGATCTGGTATTTTGGAATCTTTGCACAGACATAAATAATAATATTCCAAAAAACTTTTTGATGTCTGAAGCTGTATAAATTATTCTGTTATTAGTATCTTTTTGCATGATATATAAATTCGTTTGATCAACAATTTCCTGAATAAAATCTTCATCAAAAAAGTATTTGAAACATTGGTAAGGAGTTTCAAGCTGAGATATTTCTAATGGAAAATCTGAGCTGCCTAAGAAAGTAATTTTATCCTCATTATAGTCCATGTTTCTCTTTTTCCAAATAAGTTTTCTTTTGTCCAATAATGTATTGAAAATATCACCACAAGGAACTCTGTTTTGGATTTGTGGTTCTTCCACAAGTTCTTCAACAAGAGGAGGGTCATTTTCATTTCCATCCTGACAGTCTTCATCATCATTTTCATCATCTAATATACTTAGAAGTTCGTCTCTACTATAGTAAAGATTTGGTGGGTCATCATCATCAGAATCTTCTGCCTCCAGTCCGTCTTCTGATAGCCAACCATCCTCCAGCTGTGCTAGATAGTTTTCTATGTCTTTATCTTTCATAATATTCTGAAAAAGCAAAAAAATACGTAAGCAAAGTGAAATTAAATCAACCAATATACCTCCATACTTCAAGGATGACAATACTTCATAATGATGTAAATTTCCATCATACCTATTTGACATTATTTTAGTTATATTATACATGTTTTCTTCACAAATATTAGCAGTTTCCACAAAACTTACCTTATTTCTATGCATTATCAATATTTTTTTGTACTTTTGTCCACAAAAACCATTAAAAAACTTGATAATTAGAAGCACTGTTACAACAAAACAAACAACTTCAGCTTACTAAATTTTGACTGACGTGTGACAGTTGACGTTTGCTTTTTTTTTTTACTAGGTGCGTTCCGTTTCATTCATACGTGTTTCAAAAAGTTACCAGAGACAAAAAATCTTGACCAGCAACCGGTATTGGGTGCATTTTTTCCTTTCCAATGGTTTGATGGAAATATCCATTACTATGCAACGAAGGGTTAAATACATTCTCGGGTCTAGCCCGGACATTTGGAAGGCATTGGTGGGGCCGAAGCCAACACCAAGAGTTTAGAGGCCCTTTTGAATATAAAAAATACAATTATGGAATGTGTATAAAATTGAATATGAAACTATTGTACAGTATAGGATTAAAAAAGTCTGGGCTATTGAGGAAATTGTTATTAAATTATTTATTTATTATTATTATTATTTACAAAAATCTTCGATGGTTATTCTTTACGTACTATGTAAAGCTAATTATCAGTAACGCAACTGCCTTATTACTTACATTTATCTATTAACAAATTGTTACTATTTCAAAAGGTTAATGGAGTAATGGAAGTATATTTTTTTAAGTAATAGGCTTGCGTTTGGCCGCCTACTCGCCTTGTGGTCTACGATGGAGCACGCTGGCCTAGAAGAAACCGTGATTCTCTCTTGATATGAAGACACCCAGATTGTAACTATCGGGGAAACACCCATTCAGGTAGAGCGTTCCACAGACTAGAACTTCGCAAAATAAAAGTCGAATCAAAGCGCTTCGTATGGATTTTCGGAATATGAATCATAAAGTGGTGTCAATTTTTCGTTCGGTGCGTTACTGATAAATAAATAGCTAGAAAAGGCTAGAATAGCTTTCCATCGTCGGCCATACCGTCGCTTACCATCAGGCGAGTTGTTGGCCAAACGAAGATGTATTCTATAAAAAAATAAAGCTTTGCACAAACAAACAAAACAACATACAGAATTCAGATAGACTTTGGCTTGTAATGTAATGTTTTCAAATATTATTTAGGTACCTGTAGAAATATGCCTACCTTGTTATTAGTTTCACAAACTGGTCAGACATGAGCGCTCGAAACTCCAACTCGATTCCAACTCAATAATCGCCTGCTAATCGATACATCGCTCGGAATTAGAATCGAATAGAATATATTAATACGTGGGAACTGGCGGAGTTAGTTTGGAGATGTCTGCCGTTCTAAATCAGTGCAACAATGCGATGCTGGGCTGCTCTGATTTGCTTGTAGGTGGACGTTCGAATTGTGTGGACATTCCGTTCGAATATTTTTTATTTTTTTTCGGTAATAAGACACACTGTCACCCTTTTTGCTTTCTCACAATAACAATGTACCCTTTTATTCGAGAATATGTATATGAAAAAATCTTAAAATTTTACGTTAAAACCACTGTTATTGGTTGACTATTGAGTTCCGGATTGACGGGCAATGTTTCCAGCGAAATTATAGGGCACACAGAGATTTGACATCTTATATCTTAGGGTCGTCACCCCGACCCCGAGATATAAGATGTCAAATGCGCAGTGCATTGCCAACCAGGGTTTTGAACTGTTGAAGTTCAAAATTCTGAGTGGCGTTGCGCTGTAATGGGCAAGCGTGAAGAGCCATAGCGACTTCGCTCGTCTCGTCACTCAGTCTCATAAAAAAAAACAATATAAACTAATAATTACAGTTATATGATTATTATTGGGGTTTTAACCGTAATAAGGTTGTCGATCTCCCGAAATTTTAGGCGCAGTTACATGCACCATGTTCACGGGAATATCGGTAGCTCCATCCAAAACCTTATGACGGTCAATATCCCGTTAATAATCATATAACGGTAGTGAACAACCGTCATAGTTTCAAACAGACCAATAATTATTCGCATGGCCAACTACTTTTGAAAAGTTTTTACTAATTTACTTACCGTCTGACATGCTTTTGCTCAGACTAATAAGTATGGAGATCAAAATCAGTTATATTGGGCGTTCTAGTTGGAACATTGTCAGTATATTTGAGAGAATTTGGAACTACGATCTGGGTCCTAACCTAACCTAAAAAAGGAGGAATCTGACGGGGTTTTCACACATTTTACTTATATTACACGAGATGCGGGCCGCTTCCAACCGGCCCTTTTGGAAGTCAATGGAGGGGGGAGCTATGTCCAGCAGTGGACGTCCTATGATGATGACACAGGAATAACTCACATAAGATTAAGCAGGTTACTCCAAATATAGTTTATAGTTTTCTACGTGATTAATTCTCGTGTAATATAAATAAAATTACCTGTTCTTTATTTGTTTGTCTATTTTCACGTTTTTTTTTTCGTATTTAGTATTGCTATTTTTATTATTTTTCAACTGGTGCTTCTTTGACTATGGGAAACGTTAAGTATAACAAAATATAGCAAATAAGTTATACTGTTCAGTTGACGTGATTGATCAAAGATGTATAAAAATTAGGTACTTGGTATGATTCGATTCTTTCTTAGTTGCAGGTCCACCGTAGGCTTAACATTACACGTGGAGAATAAAAAAGTACCTAGCTAGGTTCTTAGTTCTTACTGCTCGGAGTTTCTTTGCGCGATAGAATCCGAAACGTGGATATTCGACAAAGAACCAGAGTCGACATAGCTATTAAAATTTGCAAGTTAAAGTGGCAATGTGCAGGCCACAACCCTCGAAGAACCGATAACCGATGGGGTAGAAAGATTCTTGAGTAGAGACCACGAACAGGAAGTCGCAGTGTAGGTAGGCCTCCCACTAGATGGACCGACGACATCGTGAGAGTCGCGGGCATCCAGTGGATGCAGATGGCAGGTTGTCGTTCAGTGTGAAGGTTAAAGGGGGAGGCATATGTTCAGCAGTGGACGTCTTATGGCTGATGATGAGGTTCTTACTAAGATTATAAGGTCTTGTCCACACTAGCGCGCCGCAAACGGAGACACGCGGACAGTAGACATCACAAAGTCCGCTCGGATCGGCTTATCTCCGCATTTCCCTGCGAACGCGCCAAGTATGCGTCACTCCGCACGCCGATGCATCTCGTCTTGCCATCATTTGTGTGTAGTTACACACTGTTATTTCTAATCGGGATAATTTTGTTTTGTCACGTGAAAGCGAAAATAGCACAAACAAAAATAAATAAAATAATATCAATAAAAAGAGGTGTTACTTTGAGGAAGTTCATCAATGTCTGGAGTATTTCCGCTTCATGAAAGGAAATACACTAGAGATTCGTGTAAGATACCACATGATACCACAGTGCCTAAAGGCAAGACAAGGGACTTTGATCAATATGTGTTGCCAGTGATGACATAATTATGGTAGTGAGACGTGGTCCTTAACTGTTGGCTTTTTGGAGAAAGTAAGAGTCACACAACGGGCAATTGAGAGAGCTATACTCGGAGTTTCTTTGCGCAATAGAATCCGAATCGTGGATATTCGCCAAAGAACCAGAGTCACCGATATAACTATTAAAATTTTCATTTTGAAGTGGTAATGGGCAGGCCACATTGTTCGAAGAACGACAACCGATGGGGAAGAAAGGTTCTTGAGTTGAGACCACGAACCGGAGGGTGCAGGCACTAGATGGACTGACGACAATGTGAGAGTCGCGGGCATCCAGTGGATGCAGATGACAGGGTGTCGTTCAGTGTGGAGGTTAAAGGGGGAGGCCTATGTTCAGCAGTGGACGTCTTCTGGCTGATGATGATGATGATAATTCGTGTAAGATACCGTTTATAAATTACTATTACCATACCATGCTTGTTCACTATATACATTCATCCATCCACAATTTAATTTTATATCGGTAAATATGCCGTTAATAATCATACAACCGTTTTTAAATAATTTTCTTGCGCATTTACAAGCATTGTTTAATAATCTATCGTAATAAAAACGCAATGCAAAGCATGACATACACCCTGAATGGCAATGATTTATAAGCGTTGTCATTCCGAGTGGTAATGCCAGCAACATGCTGGAAATGCTGCCTGTTAGTGATCTTGAGCATTTAGATTGTGCCAAGATCTTCAATGGTCTACAAGTATGCCTGGAGAAGTACCACACCTTTGCCAGTTATTCAACCGCCAAGCAGTAGTGTGCAGACACTACTGTGTTCCGGATTGAAGAGCAATGTTTCCAGCAAAATTACAGGGCACACAGAGATTTGAAATCTTATAATCTTATATCTCGGGGTGACGAGCGCAGTGCATTGCCATCCTGGGTTTTGAACTGATGAAGTTCAAAATTCTGAGTGGCGTTGAGCTGTTGTTTGTTGGCGTTGGAAGCGTCAAGAGCCATCAGGCGAGCGACTTCGATCGTCTCGTCACCAAGTATCATAAAAAAAGTCTCCCCCCCCCCCCTCTTCTTCTTCCGATCCATAAAGTCTTCTTGTAAGTTGTTCAACCCCTTGCGGAAGAAATCTGGAAGAAGACATTATTGTATCAATGATACATCGAAGACGAAGTAAAAGTTATTAAAGATACTCCCCAGTAAAAAAAAAAATGTCTTGTACATCATACTTATTTATAAAGTAGGTACCTACAGAAAAAATATAAAAATGAAACTAATCTATTAATCCGCTACTAGTGGGAATTGTTTCTGAAAACTAATTCAGTTTACTATTCCATTGTGGCTTTATAAATTAAAGAAAATAGATAGATAGACATATCCGTAGCTTTATAGTATTTTTAAATAGAGGAATAATCTTTAAGGATTATTTTTCTATTTAAAGATACAATTAGCATGGGTCGGCGTGTCTCCGCATTTCTTACGTCACTGCACTCCAAGAGGAGAGAAGAGACATTCTCCTCTTGCTATAGTCTGTGTGAACACGCCGTAATTTCTAACCGGGACTGATTTTGATTTGCTGACTGTTGTGATTAAAAATGAAACATAACTCTAAAATAATTGTACTCGCAAAAAATTCTTAATCCTGATTTTTCTAAGTTTCCATGCCATTAAATTATATTTGAAAAAAAAAATAGTTTCATTAAAATTATGAGGTTACGAATCTAATAAATTAAAGAGCAAATTTTGGCTCCACAGGATTCGTGAATTTAGCCTGCATCTGTAAACAAGTCAATTTGGGAATTTTACCATAGAACAAAAATATGCTTGTTTCGCCTTAATTATCTATACACTGATCAATTTGCTCGTATTCCTCAAGAACTATCCAAATCGAACATTCCCACGGTTCATCATTCTTATTCAACCAAATTTTAAGCAAAAACCAACCATGATTCACTACGTGCTAGATTCAAAATCCAACAGAAAAGCAAAGCCATAGAGATGCGCTAAGCAAAAGCATGCTAAAGTGAATCGAAATTTTAAAATCTGCGCTGCAATCACTTGTCATTCTAGTTTAAATCTTTTGTTTACAAGTTAGAGGTGGTTTTTAGTTATTTTTGGGAGTTGAATAGGTCGTTTCGACAGTTGAGAATATGTGCAATACAGTATTCTAATATTTCGTGAATCATGCGCATCGGTGTGTATAATTAAGTTTTGAAGTGCTCCGTTTACCTTGCAGATGTATTCAACTAAACGGCTTTTAAATAAAATTTCTAGAAAATTTTTAAGTGCACTTTGATAAAAAAAAATTAGGTATGTTGATTAATAAATTTTTATTAACCTCGCTGACTAAAGCTAACTCTTTCGCGTTTTCTACATTTTTTTACATTAATTAATTTTCGATTTCGATTTCTTCCGACAAATTGATCTCATTAAATACAGACTTCAATCGTACATTGTTATCGTAGGGGTGAAAGTAACTTATTTAGTCGAATAGTTCGAGGGACTAAATAAGTCTTTAACCCCGAGGTAAACACTGTGCTTTTCATTACGAATACAAGGGAACTAAAAATCTGACACTGGCAAATGCACGAGTAGTGAGGGACCATAATCCTCTGAGGAGAAAAAAAAGTTGGAACATCACATACACACACACATCATCAGCCAATTAACGTCCACTGTTGGACAAAGGCCTCCCTCATAGAGAAGGGTGTTGCCATAATCCCCACGCTTGGCAGGCGGCTTGGGGATCGCAATACGATCACCGTTTACTATTAGGACGCTGCTGCCCATCCTCCGGTGGTTCTGGTCGCAGTTTTAGGACATACCCGGGGTCAGTTTTGCAAAATAGGAAACAACAACAGTTTTATTTTACCGCCAATATTTTTTACTTTTCTAAATTATTTTGAGAAAGGAAATAAGTTATTCAGCCCTGCACAGGCTTGCGTATCTCAGTAGCGGATTTGCATTCGACCAGTATCACGAGCCGTGACTGATCTGTGACCTCTTTAATGAGCTTCCATCTGCTTGATTTTAAATTTGGAATCGCGCGGCCAGAGATCGTTCCGAATTTAAACCAGCACTGCTTTATTTTTATTTTTACGACTACCTTCTTTATTAATTCTGCCATTAATATGTAGACGTTTGAAACTACGAGTTTTATAACAAACTTTAAAAACTGACACGTTGACGTACCTACTGATTTTATTTCTGTACAATCATCATGTTTAGAGATGTAAATAACCGGCCAAGGGCGTGTCGAGACATGCATAATAAAATAGTAGTAGTCAAAGCCATATACGTAAATTGTGGTCACATAGGGTTAGTTCAGAAATTGGTAGTGATTGAAAAATTTAAACAAACGAAACTATGTAGACTTAAATGTATCATCCCGATATAACACATACCTACTTTTAAAGGTTCCATACCCAAAGAGTGTTAACGGAACCCTATTATTAAGGCTACGCTGTCTGTCTGCCTATCCGTCCGTCTGTACAACATTTCAACGGCTGTATCTTTCGAACTAATACGTAGATAGCCAGTTGAAATTTTCACGGTGTATGTAATGTTACGGCGGATTAATAATAATGTCAAGAGGTAAAAACAAAAGGGGGGTCCCCATACTACAAACGTTTTTAAACGTATTCTTGTATTTGCTCTAGTGTAAAATACGTACAAGCGTCAAACTTGACATTACAGTACACAAACAAAGTAAAATAAAAAATACTAGTGCAAGTCGGTGACCAATTTCTGTCGCTGACAAAACTGCGGGTGAGTCCGGCCAGAAGAGCGGTTCATTTGTTCTTTTACCCTCACTTAATCTTGAAAATTCGCAGGGTTATTGGAGTTATATTTCAATCAAATAATGCGCGATAAGTTCCGATAAACATTTAAATCATGTGTTCATATCGCGAAAGTTTAAAAATTACTATTTTAAAATAATTTTACGGAAAGATCCTTTGAACTAGAAAGTCTTGAATTTATTACAGTTTTTTTAACTCTTGTTAGTCGCATTGTACCTCCTCAATAATATTCTTTAACAAGTCTCAAATCCGAATGCCAGAACTAATCTGCCCAATTAACAGAATGATATCAGATCTAATAGGAACAATAGATTCTATTGTTGATGTGGTCAGCTCAACAATACAACAGATCCGACATATTGACATCTTATTAACTAGATGCGAGAGATGAGACAGATAATATTCGATGTAGGTATTGATAATTATAAATCTGTACATCAACTTTTTTTCATAGGTGGCAAACTTGGTTAAGGTCCGACTTCGTGGTAAGAAATCGGAGTGACCAAATAATCGCCCATCTAGGACCACCGTAATCAACCACAGTATAAAGCGTATGGGACATAATATATTCTACAATACTCTACCGAATGCAACAAGGGACCAAAACGAATCTTTTTTTAGGGTTCCGTACCCAAAGGGTAAAAGGGGATCCTATTACTAAGATTCCACAGTCCGTCCGTCTGTCCGTCTGTCCGTCTGTCACAAGGGGCCTTACGCCCAACTCTAAACGTGGGCCCGAATAGGTGCAGTTTGCAAAATCACGCGAACGCGAACCTTAACGCGCCGGGTTATGGTTTCTTCGACATTTTTGAGGGATGGCATCGAAACTAAAAATAATTTATTTAGGCATTGGTTTTGGTCATGATTGTGTGGTGTTTTTGCTTTTGATTTGGTTATAATGAATTAATGATTAATAATTAAGATAATCGGTATTTCTAACATGTCAAATTCTCACTAAGTATTTTTTTTTACTCTTGCGGAATAAATCCACCATTGATTTCACCGACAAAGCTCGCTTGCACCTAACCGTGCAATCACCATTAAGGCTTAAAGAAACTTACTGGATAATCAAATTAAATGGCTTTAATTAACCTGAATGTTGCGCTTAACGGCCATTACCGTTTTACACACGCCTAGGGTTAGGACTTAGGGTTAGGTTATGGCTATAGACTTATACAGGGTTATACACAGATGGTACTAAGCTGAAAGGAGATCATTGTAAGTAGTCATCATTGACTTGCCTTTCGTGACATCACTGAAAGGTTCCTTACAGAAGATCAGGGGCCTTACCCCTAGCTTCACTTTTGCGAGCCAACTTTTAGTAGGTACCTATCAGGTACCTAAAATTAACCAACTCATTTAAGTTGCATCGTTTAAAAGCGTCTAACTTGAATGAACGAAAATCCGTTTTACTATGCGTGTGTGCGTGAAAATAGCAAAGCTTGGCGGCTATCAAATAACTACCGCTTAACGTAGTTGATGGTACCGTTTAGACAAATAACACCTATGCGGGTCAACTTTTCGAGCTAGGGGTAAGGCCCCTGCGCTATTTGGTAAACAGCATTATGCTGAGTTGCGGCAATTTTTGGGACACAGGACATTATTTAACTATACCTAAATAGTTATAGCTTATCTATAAATATATAATGAGTGTGGCTGATGTATAAAAAAAAAATTTCTTTCTTTCTTTTATATTGAACAATTTTTAGGGTAGTACACAAAGGGTAAAAACGGGACCCTATTACTGAGCCTACGCTCTCTGTCTGTCCGACCTTTAAATGGCTGTATTTTTGGAACCGTAATAGGTAGCCAGTTGAAATTTTCACAGAATATGTAATGTTACAGCGGATTAATTAAGAAATAAAAAAGTCAAAAGTAAAAACAAAGGGCCCTATACAAGAAACGTATTATTTTTCAAACGTAGTTTTGTAATTGCTTTAATGTAAAAATACATACAAGCGTCAAACTTGGCATGATTTTGAAGTCGGTTTTTTAAAATGATAATTAATGTACGGTGGTACGGAACCCTCAGTGCGCGAGCGCGATTCGCACTTGGTCGGTTTATTTACTATGGGACCAACCCTGAAATTGCAAACAACATAATTATCATAATATATTTAAGCAATTGGATTGTCTTTTAGACCTTCAACGGTCTATGGACAGTCTTAACTGTTTTTGTAGTGTTGGTTTTAGCTTGTAATTTGTTTAGTTAATAAAGGCATTTGCCGTTAATCAGTAAATTAAATAATTATAAAATATTAATTATAATTAATTAATTAATATAGGTATAATTATCAATACTAAAAATCTACTTCAAAATTAGTAAGCACAAAAAATATTTCAGTAGTCTGTATTTATCTACTTGCCTTACATTGGTAGTTTAAAAACGAGCCTACTACTTCCATCTATCAACGAGTAGCTGAACTATTATCAGCCGATAAACAAACCATTTTCGCTTTATTTGCCAGCCACAACACGGTCAACCTCGGTTTTGAATGCTTATGATACATACAATAGTATTATAAAAACAAAATTTTCGGTTCTAATTTTATTTAGCTTGCGTGTATGATTAGGAACATCATTGTAGTGAATGTTGCTATATCAAAAATGTATTTACTACTAAGTAGCTTTTCATTATTTGTGTGGAGCCTTAGTAGGTATGTGAACTACTTGGTTTTTATTTTATGATAGTAATACATTACAAGCTACCTAGCTATAAAGAGGTAAGTATCAAATATAGGTATTTGTACCTACTTATATGTGTACCAAAGATACTACGTTGTCTTTATTACCAACGCGCTCACCCGATATGAATGCTTCACGAGAGAGAGATTTCGGTTTTGTTCTCGTGTTTGATGCTACAGGTTGATAGTTAATATAATAATGATGACAGTTAATATAATAATGTTGCTTTTTTTCTTAAGTTTTTTAAAAATTACAGATAAGTAGGATCACGTACAGCTTGGCAGAAAATAACGAGGACGCCACTATCGCAAATAAATTACACACTTAAACCGCTTGTTAGGTATAATGAATTATGTAGGTAATTGTTAGCATTCAAAATACAAAATATTACGGCATTACATAGGAATATTTTAGGATTTCGCTCTGACATTTTGAATGATAAAAAGGTTAGTTCCATTTCTTGTAATTTTGTCCCAAGTTACATGTCAATTATATTGACTATTATATTATGTAGATAGATTTTTGACACCTCATACAAAATTGGCGGCATAACTTTGTGAAGCGTCTAGCTAATTATATCCCATACAAATGAATACGTTTGATCTAGCATTACCCTTTACAAGGTTACGTCAACATTAAATCAACTTTGCTTTTAAACTAAACGAAAAAATTCTCACTTGAGTGCTTTCAAGAGTGAACGACAAGCGTAAAACGTTTTTTAATGTAATAATAGACTTGCGTTTGACCGCCAACTCCCTGATGGTAAGCGATGATGCGGTCTACGATGGAGCACGCTTGCCTATAGAAGAAACCGATGGTGGATAGATGGTATGGAGAGCTACTATCGTTTTATATCGACGTTAACATAATACCTAGGTCAATGGACGTTTTTCTCTTTTCTTTTGGAATAGACCCCCATACCATAATAAATTTAATTCAAATGCGTTTGCACACAAACTTTCTCATTATAAATTTTAGTCTGATTTTACAATGGAATCAACACAGAAATCGCAGAAATATTTTCAACTTTAACCGCGTGCTGAATTTAACCTTAATCCTCCACACACCAAAGAGTCCTACATCATCAGAGACCACAAACAACTCCGTCCGACAAATGAGAAGAAATCTCGTCGCAATTTTATTTATTTGTGTTGCGGAATGAATTTAAAGCACCCTCTAGATGGGTGTTTTCTTAACGTTAACGCGAGGTTTAAATCTCGCGACTACGCATGATAGGGTTGACCACTTCTCAAAAACTTATTTTTCTGCTCTTATTAATTTTAAGTTATATTTTTTTTACTTACGTAGCTTTATTGGATACCAATGTATTGTATACTTTTCTTGTTTTGGTTAATTTTTTTTTTAAGCGCCTTGTAAAAAATGGATTTTAGATTTTAATTTTCGGTCTTTAGAACTTATAATAAAAATTATAATATAATATTTATGTACTTACCTCTAATTTTCTAGTGTAATTAAACACGTCAAATAGAACGCGTTACTAACACGGCGTTTTAGCGTCTTATAATACCTATACACTTATAAATTTATTATTATTCAAACGCCTATAGCAAAAGTGATAAGAATGTAGATACTGTTTTAATTTAAAAAAAAATCTAATAAAGCATTCAAAGCTAATATGAACTTTGAGGGGGTATAGATATTTTAGAAGAATAATTAAGGATTAAACAAAACAAACAGAGTGGGAGTTACTAACGGAAATTGACACAAATAGCTTTTCAGGGAAAAGCAAGATGTCTCACATTTTTGACAAAAATTGCTACGAAAACTGGATTTTTGCATTTTGATTCCATGTAATTGGAAAATCTAAGTATAAAAATACATTTTCTGTAATGAATATACCCATGTATATTTTTACTGAAAATAAAGGCATAAAAAAAAACTTTACATACAACTCAACTTATTCCTCGAATTCTCAAAGTTGTTTTTTCGTAAACTCTCAGACTCAAAACTTGAGAGCAGATTTTGTTAAATTACTGACATTAAATTAACAATTTGAGTGTTTTTAATTTAATTACGGCTTTATTTTTCCGTTTACCTGTAAACGGAAAACAGATACATACCTAAAATTTAACTATTGCATTTTATAATACGGCTCTTAAAAGACAGAGTCCAGTAAACAAGAAGTTAAAAAAAACAACAATTGACTAAGTACTGGTATTTGTCAGTGCTGGATCTAAGCTTTCTATAAAAGTAAACATTTCACATTTTATCAGTGCCAACCCTACCGATATTTCGGCACTTATTCCGCGTCGCCTCCCTGCACAATGCCACTGTATGTTATAATTTTTGCCTACCCCCAAAATGTATTTGCGGAACAAAGGCCCTTAATGAACGTATTGCAAAATTCGCAAAACCATTATTAAGCATTGTGCGTTGGAGACTGGGTGTTGGAAAATAGGGGTATTTTTTACTGAAACTTTATCCTTTTTTGAGACTGGCAATCAAGAATAGTTTTTCTACTTTTTTTTCTAACGCTAATACTTACCTACTTACTACTCATACTTATGATATTTTGTTGTGCCGGGTCGATAGCGATGCTTCACTCTTGTGAGTTTTGTCAGTTGCGACGTTGATGTATATATATAAGTAAGAATATAGAGCCAAGTATTACTGCGATACCTTATATCACGTCCTAGGCAATCCGTCCGTAGCAAAAAAACGTGACTGCATTTATGGCTCCTGAAATTCAAAATTCAAAAATGCCAAATTTATTTAATCTGTAGTTATAAATTGATTGTTCTTAGAGGCATCAGCTTTTCATCATCATCATCAGCCATAAGACGTCCACTGCTGAACATAGGCCTCCCCCTTTAAACCTCCATACTGAACGACATTCTGCCATCTGCATCCACAGGACGCCCGCGACTCTCACAATGTCGTCGGTCCATCTAGTGAGAGGCCTACCTATACGCTCCGTCTTCTGGTTCGTGGTCTCCACTCAAGGACCTTTCTTCCCCATCGGTTATCGGTTCTTCGAGCGATGTGGGCTGCCCATTGCCACTTCAACTTACAAATTTTAATAGCTATGTCGATGATTCTGGTTTTCTGGCGAATATCCACGTTTCGGATTTTAACGCGCAAAGAAACTCCGAGCATAGGTCTGTCCATTGCCCGTTGTGTGACTCTTGTTGTGTTGAGTTTTTTCCAAAAGGCCAATAGTTGAGGACCACGTCTCAGTACCATATGTCAGCATAGTTTATTATGTTAATTAATTTGGCAATAGAAATAATTAAGATAATATAAAATTACTAATTTTGAATTTGGTTTTTTATATTCAGAATTATACTTAGGTATAATCTGTGCGGTGTAGCATGGTGCGTGTGCATTAGCCGTACCCTGATTGTGTAACTTGCAACTCGCGATTTAGTAGCAAAGTTTGACAGTTCAGCCACAGTGAAACTGTCAAATTAGCGACTAAATCGCGAGTTGCAAGTTACATAATCAGGGGCCGATCTGCTATTGTCACAGACACACCGCACAGGCTATAATGAGGATAAGTGAATGTTATACCTTTAAACGCATATTAATTTTATTCAGCTGTGTATTCTTCGAATTACTTACAAAGGATAAACACCATATTATCCTTATCATACTAAAGGGTCAATTCAAATAATGTATGAAGAAACACATGAAACTGCAAAAATAAATAAATAAATTGGAAAAAATAAAAAATAGAAACTACAAAATGACAGTATACCTAATAAGCTAGGCTAGGCGTGCTTATCATCTTTGACCATACAGAGCTGGGTTCGAACGCCTGTCAACCATAAATAATTAAGACGAAATGTACCACTATTATCATTTTTTTTATTTTATTTTTTTAGTAGCAACATCTAATAATTAGTTTTTTTTTTGCTCAAAACAAACCTTCAAAAGAAATTACATCCAATTTACTTAGCAGACATATCTCAGCGAGTTGAAAACAAAAGAAACTGTGTGTGTTATCATTAGCGCCCTTTCCACCCCCCACCCCCGTACCTCCCTCGCGAATTCTATACAAAAGTTTGAATAAGAGTAATACACGTCTTGTTGTCTTGAATGTAGGGTGACTGTGGTTTTGTAACATCTCTGGATGCAGAAAAAAAGTTGAATGTTTCACGCTAAATGTATAGGTATCTTAAATATCACTATATAATGTCACAAATATAATGATTAATGCCTGATTCATCCCCCAGAGTTTCGGCCCGCATAAAAATATCTGGTTTCATCCCGTATATTATGCCCGTTTCAGCACTATGAAAAAAAAACTATTTTAAAAAATTCGTTTTGTCCCGTTTCGTCCTTAGTTTTTATTAAGGTATAAAATGCTTATTTTAGTAGAGTTGATGTCAAAACTCTTAAACACCTGTCATTTGTTACAATTCCATATTTCGAGCTTTTTATTTATTAATTTGGTAAGGATTTGAAAGACACGCATACCTATAAAATGTGATGTTATATGTATATTATGACATCAAATTTAAGTACGTTTAGACATGTAATTAGTTGATCTGGTAGATATTTAATTTGTTTAATTATGTAATATTATTGTCTATCGTTAGTGTAATTGGTGTTAAACCGTTCTAACTGAATAAATACAAATAAATAGAGTAAGTCTACAGTATAATTGCTCTAATAGCTGCAATAAAATTTTAAAGGGTTGAATGAAAATTACCAATTCTGTTCATTGTTGCTAGATTTTTGAACGAAAGAATGTAGTTGGTACCCGATATATAATAAAAAAAGTAAATATTATCTTATAGCTTTTTAAAATATTATTGCAGTTGTCAGAGGAAATAAACGAATGCAAACAGTGTAAGATTCAAAATTGAAATCTACTCAAAATCTATATACCTAGTCACTGATTAGCGGCTACAAGCCTAAGATGATAAAATTTAACAAAAATATGTTTGTCCCTAAATTTCTCATCTGATGGCCACCCTATTCCCAAGTACGAAGCCAATTGTTCCACAGATTGGTTTAAGCCGCCGCATGTGATCTTAATTAATGAATACGAACGAATGACTAAGCTTATTCCTTTAATTTATTTATGAGCGTTCTCGGTGCGAATTCGCGCTTACGAGATTCGCGCTATGTGTGAATGAGTTGTTAATTATGGAGGTAAGGGTAAACAAGGCTTTTGAGTGTGGGGAAATAAATGTTGCCACGTTTAAAATGTTATTTTCATATCTAATAATACTCCAAAAGTAGGTATCTAAAGTAGTGAAATATTGTGTGTTACCTATATCGAAAATAAGTAGATCAATTATAGGTTAAAGGATTGGCAACCGTACCAAGAACCGTACCGTAAAAGTACCAAAAACAATTTGCCTAGATAAATCTAACATAGGTTTTAAGACAACTTACTAACATGAAATGAAACATATTATGTATGTATTAAATAAAAAAATAAAATAAAAAACATCGTGAAAACTTAATTGTCTGGTTATTATTTCTTTTCAGAAAGAAGTAAATTAAAAAGATTGAAAGAAAAATACTGCGAAAAATACTAGGGCCACCAATGACGACATCAGGGAGTCTTGAAATGAGTTCTTTTATCTTTTAATATACTTGCGTTTGACCGCCAACTCGCCTGATGTTAAGCGCTGGTGCGTTCTACGATGTAGCACGCTTGCCTAGAAGAAACTGATTCACTCGTGATTTGAAGACACCTATTCTATTGTTTTCTTTCCGTTACTTTTTCTATTGTAGATGCTCTTTGAACCGAATATTTTGGGCACACAGGCTATACGGTGGCTCGGTCATGTTGCCTGGATGAAAGAGGAGCAGGCTGTGAACAGATCATGTTGTGGGCTGGCCGACAGGATGACGTTTATCAGGCCGTAATACCGCTGGTCTGACGCCACGGATACTGATCTGCATGATAATAATAATAATAGAAACGCAGGGGCGGTTTTATGGCGAGCCGTCGGTAAGTGGCGACACCGCGTACTCCGATTCCATGAGGCTAAATGAGACTCCTGACCCCTGGCTTGCCTTAACCGGCCGTCCAGGGGTGGAAACCGCAAGTGCTAAGAACCTAAGCTCCAAGGTAGTGTTAAAGGGCATAACGCCGCGAGTAGCTCTTAGTTAAAGTGCAGCACACCTCTCTACACCCTAAGCCACCTACCGGTGCCTCCTTGCCCCTCCGGTGCCAAGATACGGCAGCCTTTATGGGGGGCCCATTCAGTGGGTGGCAAGTCATCACGTGCCTAAATATATTTTGAGATGAGACAGGATAAGGCAGGTGCCGTTTCTCATTCTATAGATCTGTTATTTCATTCACAAGTTGTTCACCTCAATAGCCCAGTCTTTTTTAACCCTATACTGTACAATAGTTTCATATTCCTTTTTATACATATTTCATAGTTGCATGTATTTTATATTCAAAAGGGCCTCTTGGTGTTGGCTTCGGCTCCACCAATGCCCACCAAATGTCCGGGCTAGACCCGAGAATTGTTTGAAATAAAGTGTTATAATAATAATAAATTTTTATTTATTTTTATTTGTTACCAAAATTTGCAGCTTATGCTATCTTATTACATTATATTAGATTATTAAGTAAAAAATTCATGCAAGATTATATTATACTTAAATTCTAAATTTACGTTAAAATTTAATACAATTATCAATTAAAACAATATAGAATATATAGAATAAAAGCAAATAAAATGAAATAAAATAAAATAACTTATGTGAGGCCTTAGCTCCCACAGTAGGATACCCTGAGTTTGTGGGAGCCAGTTCTTCAGGAGTGCATGCGAGAATGTGCACTCACATAATATAAAATGCTAATTGATGTCATCTGATCATAAGTATTGCGAGTTTGATTAATGTGTGGAGGTTAGTGTTGTGAATTAGATTGTGTGAGTATGTGAAAATAATATTTAAGTGTGTATATTTATTTATTTATCCATAATTACATTATTTGTCTAATGAGGTTTTCTGTGTAGCTATAATCCAGCGTAAGATGTTCTTTTATTATTCTTTTGCATTCGTTTCTTGTTTTGCCTATAATATTAAGTGTTTTGTCAAGTTTCCTATAGACGAATGGACCTAAGTAGCTGTAACATCTTTGCCCTAGTCTTGTTTTCCTATCGGGAAGATCCCATCTATGTGAGCGCAATGATTTAATGTTGGATCGGTGAACTGTGGTAGTTTAAAGACCCGTTTTGTGGAATCTCAGAGCACACCGCTTAATGAAAAGCTGTCGAACCCTGAGTTCTTTCGTGTCTCTGTAGAGGTCGTCGGTTGGGTATCGGAAGGGTTTTTTTATGAGCAACTTTTTTAACAAGTCTCTGTGCTCGTTCAGCTTTTATCAGATGCGTACTGCAAGCGGCGCCCCATGACGTAACGCAGTAGTTCAAGGAGGATTTGCATAGTGCAGTATATACCATCCCAACCGTTTTTGTGTCTGCCACCTTTCTAAGTTGCATGAGCTGTAGATTCGTTAATTCTCAGTAGTTCCTTAGCAGTTCCTGAGCTTTATTGAGGTTGAATAGTGCTTTAAAGAGTGTGGCCCTTTATTGTCCGAGGCCAAGATCCACTTTGGGGTATCGCACCACCCAGTCTGTCTGTCTGGTTTCAATACTGCTTCTTTGCACTGGATGAAAGTTTTTTTTCAGTTTGGCCCGGGATCATTCAACTCAACAGAATTGACACCCAGATAAGTTGATCACATCATACCTAGATTACTTGCAAATGTTTTATCGAGTAAGTCTGCCGGGTCCGCTAGTACAATTTTATAAAAAGCGAAATACTATACTTACGCACGCACGGGCTCATTACAAAATCTCGAAAAAGGCGAAATTCGGTAGATTATTTGGGGTGTGGAGATCCGCTTAGAAAATGCTTATGCGAAAGGGTCTAATTCAGGTGGTAAAAGAACGTTGTAAGTTTCTATAAAAGTCAAGGAGTACAAAGTCGCGGTTAGTTTGATAAAATTCAGTCCTGAAAATTCACAATCCCTTCTATCACAATACGAATCGCAGACCTAGAGCAAAGCTTTGATAAAGCTCCATTGAACATTAATGCTTTCTTGTTAACGTATGAATATTTCAAATGTGCCGATAAAATGGCGAATATTTGCTATGAGTACCGTCAGAAAAACAATTAATAAATGAAGTAATAATAATATAATATCATCTTGAAATTTAATAAAGTTATATTACTTGTAATCTCCTACTATAATATTAGTTAAATAAATAAACGATATAAAATACGAACATGGAACAGGTAAGCTATAATATTTATCTTATCTTATATTTCTATATGGATCCAGTATATTTAAACATGCACCCTTGTCCCCGTCTAGTGCCATTATTGAGTAATCCAGATCCAATTTCCAGGCGAAAAAAATACCGATGAACAAAATAAAATATCAAACAAATATCACCACGCATTGTCGATGCCACCGTCGGTAATTAACAAAGCTAGTTCATTTTGGCTATATAATTATATATAACGCGAGAATGCAACCAGTGTTCTTGGTACTTTATCACACTGACAACTAGGACTTCATTTTGATTTTAGCTCAAGGTTTTTTTTTCGTTTCACATACAACTATATACCTATACTGGAAATAGAATGCTAATGTTAATAAAAACATAAAACACTTTCATCGCCGATTTTTTTTCTTTTAGGTTCCTTTTTCTAATAGGTTTATAAATATTTTGATGTAAATTTTTATTATTTTTCTTTTCGCCATGTTCATATCTGTTATATATTAACCCGTGGTCAACGATGCTGGTATCACAACTATTTTTTATTTTCTTACTCTCTAGTTTTATATTTTGTTGTATAACTGTTTGTTGATCCTTAAATAAATTGAAAAATAAAAATAAAATATGGCAGCTTTTTTTTCTTCTAATGTTATGTTTTCGGACAAAAAATTGTTGACAATACCGAATGACGATTTATTTTTGACTTTTGTTTTTAAAGGAATAGTTTTTTTTTCATCATACTTCAGAGGTGATCCCATATACATTTTATGGAAATTGATACAGATCTATTAGAAAAAAAAAAAACAATAGTCTTGAAGTCGGTATTTGTTATTTTCTTCTATAAATTAATTTTTATTGACTAACAGTTTTTTCTAACCCTACATTAAGAGACTGCATGTCGTTGCACGATAAGAAGTGCTCACATTATACAGTTATTTAGAACTCGAGACTGTGTCTGGGACTAATGTTTGCTAAAAGGTCATACAATTGACTGCATCTTTTGAACCCCCTTTCTTTTTCTTTCTTAATGAGATGGTGACCTACCCTAGTCTGTCAGAAGACCTCATCATTTCAGCCATAGGACTTCCACTGCTGGACATAAGCCTCATCACCAGCCGGCCTCATCTCCAAAATGACGGGTTGGGAGCGGCCTGCATCCTACGGATGGAATTCCTACGCTGCGCTTACCGATCCTTGGTCTCCATTCGAGAACCTTTCGGCCCCATCGGCCATCTGTTCTGCAGGATGTGCCCCGCCCACTGCCACTTCAACTTTCCTAATAACTATGTTAGAAGATCATTATATCACGTAACCATAATTTCATGAAAGACCTACACTCCATAAGATTCTTGATTTTTTTGGTGAACCGAATACTTATATAGGGTTACTAGTCGACCGCCCCGGCTTCGCACGGGTGTAAGCTCGGCCTTCTGCCTCGCTACTATGACCCGCTCCAGGAACACAAAATTTCATCAAAATCGGTCCAGCCGTTTTTGGAGTATTTTATGTCCTTCTCCTGGTTCTAAGCTACCTCCTCACCAATTTTCAGCCAAATCGGTTCAGCCGTTCTTGAGTTATAAATAGTGTAACTAACACGACTTTCTTTTATATATATAGATTTGAAAGTCCCAAAAATCTGGCAGCTGCCCAATACATCATACTTAACAATTTTTGTTTTAATGTTTATCGGGACTTATTGTGCAATCATCACTATCACGACATAGTATAAAACAAAGTCGCTTCCCTCTGTCTGTCCCTATATATGCTTAGATCTTTAAAACTAGGCAACGGATTTTGATGCGGTTTTCACTATCAGTTAGATAATTTTTCACGGAAGGTTTATATCTATCTATACATATAATAAAAACGTAGAGATAAAAAATCTGTAATTGCGAGATAATAAAAAAAAAACACACAGGTCGTCTTAAAATAAGCAGCTGAACACGATAGGACAGCTTTTAGAATTTTTGTCTGTCTGTTTGTTTGTTTGTTTGTTTGTTTGTTTGTTTGTCCGCGCACATCTCCTAAACCACTGGACGGATTTAAATGCGGTTTTCACGAATATGCTTAGAAATTACCAGATTAAAACATAGGCTATCTAACATCTAACATTTCTAACATTTATTTTAATTCTTTATTTTTACATAAACGAAAATAAAAATCAATGATTTATTTCTTAGTTACCCGAAACGTAATATGAGGATCGTCACATAGCCTCAAGCAAGGAGATCCAAAGTAAAGATAATGTTATTGACAAAGCCATTAAAATTTTGAAACTGTCAAATGTCATTCGGTTAATCAGTTTAAATTTAAAGAAGGTTCCTTAACCTTCTTAGATGAATGAACGTGTAGATCAAGCATGTTATAGGCCTTACAACCTCTTTGGTGTATCATTCCAGTGCATGGAGTAGGAGTATTACATTCTCTTGGTTTTATTCTATGTTAGCATTTAAAACACAAAATATACCGCATCCTATTTTAATTCAGTCCCGCGAATAGAAATATTCAAAAAAGGCCCTTTGTACATGAAAATAAACCTATACAACAAAATTCCGGACGCAATAAAGAAAGAAAGAAATAATAACATTTTTCCAGAACCAACTTCGTAAGTTTCTAACCCAAAAGTGTTATTACGAGATAAAAGATTTATTCGACGATAAATTTTAGAAAATAAATATCGATATATAAATAGTTAAGAAAGTAGCGTCATAAGTTTTGTATCATCTCATATATAATTAAGTAACCTATCACACTAAGTATGTTCTTTTTTTGTTTTGTAAAATTACTTCACCCTAGGTTAAGTTTGAATAGTATATATAATATTTATGTAATAGATTTAACTATACTTAAATTTATATATTTATGTCTGTGGTCTGGTTTTGTGAACAGCCACTACATAAGTCATTGCTGCACCCTTTATGCAGGGTATATAAACTTAGCTTTTAGAAGAATACAGTGTATATTTGCAATAAGAATAAGAATATAGAAATAATTTTATTTTACTGTGATATTTTAACAGATAAATAGAGTAGTTCCATTTCATGGCTTTTTAATCATGGTATACATACAAATGCACGCGAAATAAGAAATAACTAGCCAAGAGCGTGTTAAGACAAGCATTATGTCAGGGTTCCGTGGCCAGCGAAACTTCAAATTTCAGAGATGTATATCATCCTGACATGACATGATATACTTTTAATGGTTTAGACAAAAAGAAAATTTCAAAACATGCTCTGCACTGTGGTCACACTATCTTTTTGATTTGAAAACTGTTGACGGTGTTATTTATTACTTTTATGCTTCTATCAATACTTCACACAGGGCGACTTAAAATAAGCAGCTGAACATGTTAAGGCAGTTTTTAGAATTTTTGTTTGTTTGTTCACGCACATCTCCTACACCCTTGGAAGAAAATGCGGACGGATTTAAATGCGGTTTTCACGAATATGCTTAGCTATGACCAGATTGAAGTATAGGCTATGTTATTTTGCGCAAGGCCGGATTAAGGGAAGAAAAAAGGATTGAAGGTTTATATGAAAATCTACGCGTACGAAGTCGCGGGCAAAAAAACTAGTATGTAATAAAACATATAGCCGTGCGAAGCGGGGGCGGACACAGAACTAGACCAAATTGAAACGTGAAGCACCAGCTTTCAAATAAAAAAAGAATCATCAAAATCGATTCACCCAGTCCAAAGTTATGAGGTAACAAATATTTAAAAAATTGTCAAATTGAGAACTTCTTCCTTTTTGGACGTCGGTTAGTAAGACCAAGTTGACCAAGTCCGATGCGTTCGTAGTTAAACTTAAAACTATAGTCAGAATAACCGGCTAAATTTTACGTGAATAAATTCCCGTCTAATATAAAAATTTCAACAAAAAAACTGCATACTTTTTCGTTTTTTTAAAGCTTGTATGTTTTTTTTAGCTATCAGTGTGTATGTAAATAATAATAATAATAATAAATATGTGGGACATTATTGCACACATGGTCATCTGACCCCAAACTAAGCAAAGCTTGTAATATGTGCAAGTTTTGTGTCCTGTACTTTTCCGGGGCTAGACGCGACCACGTAAAATTATTGTTTTGTAAGATTACTAATTATTACTTCTTGTTTGGAATAAAAAAAGATAAATTATCAAAAGCAACGGATTAAAAGTAGTAAGTATAATGTAGTTTTTTTTTAAATGCCGTGCCGTTTTCGTGTAAGTTTGCCTGCCTTTCATAATATTTTAAGTAGATCGTTCCATTTTTTTTACAATACTTAGGCTTACGTTTGAGTGGCATCTCGCCTGATGTTAAGCGATGATGCGGTCTACGATGGAGCACGCTTGCCTAGAAGAAACCGATTCACTCGCGACTTGAAGTCATAGATTGTAACTATCGAGGAATACCCATATAACACACTTATAATTTAGTAAAATATAAGCTAAATGTTTTGAACAAATCTAAAGTTACAATAACATTTCTCTCTTTACAGACCGCAAAAGCGCATTGTACCTAATTGCACACAAAATGATGTCTACATATATCAGTCCTTCACACATTTATTATCCTATTTCAAACCTTACCGCTTTGAAATAAATGCCATGTAATAATAAAGTAATATAAAACGTGATGCATCCAAGATGACGCGTCTAGACATTGAAGGTTTGCGACACAAAGAAAATTGAGTTTTGTAATTAAGGTATTCAGGTAATTATGCACCTCACTTATGTTATTTTCGTTCACTTATGTTATTTTGGTTTTATACATCACTTTTTTATAAAGTCTATACTTTGCGAAATATGGCCCGCCAAAGTGGCAAAAAGTTGGTGCATTGCATGCCCCCCCTGCATTTCTAAACTATAAAACATAGAAACTTGAATCTTACAATACAGATAGGTCATATTTAAAACCTTAATTCAAAATTATTTCGAACATTTTCTGATGATGAATTTTTGAGTAACAGCGATAAAACTGTAATAAATTCAAAGCGTTCTAGCTCATAGGTCATTGACCTTTTTGTAAAATGGTCTTAACAAATAATGTTTTTCAATCAGTTTTCTCTATGTTTGAACCATAAAAAGTATATGCTATGTCGGGATGGTACATCTCTGAAATTTGGCTAAGTCCACAGAGCTTCGTTCGTTCGAATTTTTTTATAACCATAATTTTCTGAACTATGACTACAATTATATGGCTTTGGTTACGGAACCCTACCATATGCGTGTCTCGACATGCTCTTGGCCAGTTATTTTTTATACATTATTTCTTTACACATTAGTGTACCTACTAATTTATAAAGGAAACAAAGTTATTCTGTCTAGAAACCCAGACACTCTTAACGTTGATTTGTGTACAATCATTTCACATATTCTACCCTTATAAAACCACCCCTTCCAATGTGCGCGTCATTTCTTCCTATTACGGTTAATTCTTCGATCTCGTATGTCTCAGTGAATTTTTATCAGACAGAGTTTATTAGATTTCACACAGTCTGCGGAACTCGAGGACGATTTCTTATTACTCTTGTATTTGAATAACTTTAAGGAATGGGAGTTGCACTGTATGACGATTATCTTATAAGCAAGACTTGTTCGTTGAGTTAGGGGTACAAGTATTATTTCAAAAACCTCTTACATGTATTCTCTGTAACATTGTTTTAACAAAAAACTTAATTTTCATTGCTTTTAAATGAACGAAGCTCTGTGGACTTACTAACCGGAGCAGTTTCAGAGCAGTATCATCCCGACTCGGCATCTAACAGCTCTGAAATTTGGCTGACATAACATACACTTTTTAGGGTTCCGTACCCAAAGGGTAAAAACGGGACCCTATTACTGAGCCTACACTGTCTGTCTGTCTGTTCATCCGTCCTACTTTTAAACGGCTGTATCTATGCAACCGTATTAGATAGCCAGTTGAAAATTCCACAGAATATGTAATGTTACGGTGGATAAACTAAGATAGGTATATAAAAAAAGAAAATGAAAAAGTCAATAAGTAAAAACAAAAGAGTCCCCCCATACCACAAACGTATTTTTTATCGTATTTTTGTAATTGATCTAACGTAATAACGGTAATAAAGGGAAAGAAAAAGAAAATTTTCTCTTTTTCTCCCGTTGATCAGACGGTGGTTTATCAGCCAAGTTGATGTGTCTGTTAAGGCTTTTAACTCCTCGCTGACGGAAATTGTCACACATTAAAACAAGACAGAGTAATTTTAAGCATTACTTAACATAAGTAACGTTTATACGTAAGGCCGTTAATGTTTTTCTTCATAACTTACGAACGTCATTGTAATGTGCGTTTTATTTTAGATAGGCATCGCCTGTTAAACTTACATTAGTGTGATATTCAGTAGGTACATAATATCCATATTATCATACATCTCAATGTCGCATAAGTGTCTACTCACATCAAAATAACATTTGGTGAGCCAGTCAAATCATGTGAAAACTAATACAATGAAATTGTATGTCGTATAGTAAATGCCTCATTATAATATACTTACGGATTGCATAAAATATGTACCTACATATTGTACACTAGCTGCGCCCCGCGGTTTCACCCGCGTGGTGATGAAAATCGGTGATGATGATGATGATGAAAAGTAGCCTATGTTTTAATCCAGGACATAAGCTATCTCTGTTCTAAATTTCATCCAAATCCGTCCAGCCGTTTTAACGTGAAGGAGTAACAAACATACACACTCACACACACACTCACAAACTTTCATTTATATCGCATTTATAATATTAGTGTGATGTAGCAATAAATGAAAGATACCTACCAAGCGTGCTCCATCGTAGAACGATATCATCACTTAACATCAGGCAAGTTGGCGGTCAAAAGCAAGCCTAATAAAAAAAATATGGCGATATAATAGAATCGTTTTTACCTCTTCATCATCAACCAGAAGGCGTCCACTGCTGAACTTAGGCCTCCCTCTTAGACCTCCACACTGAACGACAGCCTGCCATCTGCATCCACTGGATGCCCGTGACTCTCATGATGTCGTCAGTCCATCTAGTGGGAGGCCTACCTACGCTGCGTCTTCCGATTCGTGGTCTCTATTCAAGAACCTTTCTTCCTCATCGGTTCTTCGAGCGATGTGGCCTGCTCATTGCCACTAAAACTTGCTAATTTTAATAGCAATTGCTGTGACTCTAGTTCTTTAGTGAATATTCACGTTCCGGATTCTATAAAGAAACGCAAAGAAACTCCAAGCATAGCTAATAATGGAGAGATCCATTGCCCGTTGTGTGCCTCTGAGTTTTTCCAAAAGGCTAAGAGACCAGTGATGACATGTGGTACTGATTACCACATTTCATCACTCTATGGGATCTTTGTTACCTACAAATGTATTAATTATTATACTGGTACTGATTTTATAAATTACTAGATGCGCCCAGCGGTTTCACCCGCGTGGTGATGAAATTGTTTGATAATGATGATGACAAAAAATACTTTATGACCTATTCTCATACCTATCAAATGTGCATAAAAACTTTTATAAAAATCGGTAGAGACGTTTCGGATGAGTGCTCTACCACAAACACCGCGACACGAGACACATATATATGTCTGTGTGTCGTGTCGCGGTGTTTGTGGTGTGGTATATATCCAATTAAATTATTTACTCATGTAAATAATAGCACTTGGAGGTAAGGTATTACGAAAGCGCAGAAGTATCATCTATTTTCTATTTATATACAGGGTTGCGCACAAAGGGTGTACTAAGCCGCGAGCGGTCCGTTATACTCTTCATTATGAACAACTTTTACTATGGGATCAACTCTGAAATTGCGAATATTATTTTATCCTAGAAAATATCTATCCTAGAGAAAAATTAAAAGCCGGTCTTTGATACACAACAATAATATAATAATATTTATTTTATTTTAATATGTTCGTAATAATCCAAATTAGGTTTACATGGAAAGAAAAAATTGGAAAATTACACGGTAAATTTTAAATTCTGGTAAAATGAACGTCCTATTTTCTATGTTACTTTTGTATGAACCACAAAACCTCAAAAAAACAACAACTATCGGACAGTCAGCTCTAATGTAACGATAAAAAAATATTTATCATAATGCCATCTAGGGAGAACTAGTATGACTAGATGCAATAATACGTGAACTGAAGAACTTTACAGTAAAACCTTTGACCAAACTATATGGTGTACAATACTATGGTGAAATTTTTACTAACCATAGAGAATAATATATTAGTGTAGGAAAATTCCACCAGATGTCGCAATAATTAAAGTTTTTCTTTGAAACCACGCAGGCTCCGGGGACTGAAAGCAATAGTCCATTATTATTTTTATAGGTGAGCAAAATAATATTACGACTATACAAAGTGATATTAATACACTCAACTAATTATACACTAAAAAGCGGATGTCTAAAATATTACTTAACTAGAAAAGGAGTCCATCATTAGTTTTACTCACAACCTCCTAAACAATGACCTTGAGACTATACCATGGTTTATTTGACACTATCAATCAAACACGATAAAAAAGCTTTCAGCTAAATGGACTACTGCAACTACTTATCTCGAGTGTTAGGGAAGATTACTGCGAACTTTATAGACAGTAAGGGCTTTACGAGAACGAAAAATCACAAGAATCAAATACACTACATTACATCTATAACTAAATACAGGTACCTATCTACCCCAGGGTTCTTGCAGTACGTACTAAGCCACGCATTACGTACTTGCGTACTGAGGCCACTGATTCCATAACTACAAACACGCTCGTAACGCGGCGCGTAAAGTTAACCTCAAAAAGTTGGCCTTTATTTCGGAATAGACGCGAAATGTTTAGAGGTTAACTTAACATGCCGTGTTACGTGCGTGTTTGTACTTTTGGACTCAGGGCCCAGAGCTTTTACACATTATTATGTCCTAACTGTTTTTATATATATTTTAACCTCTTAAAACCTACCTATCCTTCATTTAGTCACGCACGCAAAACAAAGCCATGAACAAGGCGTATGCAAAAAATATCAAAATAATTAAATATTCATACCAAAACAGTGAATAAGAGTGAAATATTTATGAAAATGGAAGACGACGATTTAAGTGAGAGTAATGAAAAATATTGGAGTAACTGGTCCGTGGATTATTTCGACAATGTCAGTCATTAATAAACTACTGAATAAATAAGTGCTTATTAGGTATTTTTAGGGTTCCGTAGTCCTACATGGAATGCTTATAAGTTCGTTCTATCCGTCCGTCTGTCTGTCTGTCCATCCGTCCTGATTATTTAAAACTCTCTAACTTTTATGGTTATTAATATAATGTCATATGGATGAAACTTTGCACATTGACAGTTTTAGTAGGTATAAATCTCAGGTTTAAAACGAAATAATAAAAGAATACAAGTTTTTTTATTTTATTTTAAGGGTGGCTCTGGTAACTGTAAATAAAATGAAGATAAGCACTGTTTTAAACTATCACGGTTGTTCACTAAAGTTATATGATTATTTATTTATGATTATATCGGGAGCTCCTTCCACAACCTTACCACGGTAAATATCCCGTAAATAATCATATAACTTTAAATGAAGGTAAGTTATAATATATCACTTTTTTATCAAGTGTAGGTATTATTTGCAAAATATGGCCTACCTATGTGGCAAATAGTTGCCCCTCTCCCTGCGTTTCGGAATAGAAACGTTATTAGGAATAGAAACTCATTTATTACAATACTGATACCTAAATCATATTTAAAAACTTTATAAAAAATATTTCGAACATTATCTGATTGTGACTTAGAAGAGTAACAGCGATAAAACTGTAATAAATTCAAAACATTCTTGCTTAAAGGTCAATGACCTTTTCGTGTTTTCCAAGTGGTTTTCTAATTGACTAAATCACAAAAATCTTATATTAAATATGTCGGGATGATACATCTCTAAAATATTCAAGTATTTAAAAGTCCACACAGCTCCGTTCGATAAAAAAACAATTCTATAAGCAACTACTTCTGAATTATGAACGTGACTACAATTATTATTATATGGCTTTGGTTACGGAACCCGACCATATGCGGCTTGCTCTCTCTTAGCCAGTTATTTAGAGGATATTTTGCACCGCCCGTCTTGTGCTTTTCCAATGTCAAGTATTCCAATATTTTAAAGGTTTTACTAAATATCGTTTATTAAATTTCAAACAATTCATCGTCACAGTTAGACAAAGTCAGGAAAGTTTTCCAATGTGCTTACGGAGCTAGATGCTCGAAGAAAGAGTAAATTAAAATATCCTTGGAAAAAAACTCTTTTCAGTTTGACACATCGGAGTACCCTTTCCCTAACACGCTATGGCATGTCAAGCCGGCCGAAGAAATGGCCTTCAAAGCCACCATCATGCTCTTCGTCGGTATCAGCGGGTTGTTCCTCAATTTTGTCATTCTCCTCATCATTTTCAAGAACAAGTGGCTCTGGAGCGCTACGAACTACCTGGTAGCAAACCTGGCGATGGCTGACTTGTTGACGCTGTTGTTCTGTCCATGGTTTATGCTGGTCAGAGACTTTTACCAGAACTATGTGTTGAAGAACTTTGGATGCCGGTTTGAAGGATTCCTGCAAGGTCGGGTTGCTTAAGATTTTTACAAGTATAATGAGCTAATCCCGCCATATAAGTCATCAAACTAGTAATTCCATTTGTACGTCGTGAGCTTTGATATAATTCACGCACAGCTTTCCCAAGATTGCTTTTAAACTATCACGGTTGTTCACTACAGTTATGTGATTATTAACGGGTTATTTACCGTGATAAGTCTGTTGCTAGTTGTGATGTCGTTGTATTGTGGTGTATTGGAAGCTCTATCTACAACTTATTCACGGTAAATATCTCCTTAATAATCATAAAACTGAAATATTCCTTTATAAGGGCCGATTTCACCATCAAAGTGAACGCGATCAACGCAAAACTAAACTGGTATAAAGTGGCTTATTGAGTTCAAAACGTCAATTTGGGTTTCACCAACATAAACTGATCGCAGTTAAGTTTATGTTGGTGAAACCCAAATTGACGTTTTGAACTCAATAAGCCACTTTGTAAGAGTTTAGTTTGCGTTGATCGCGTTCACTTTGATGGTGAAATCGGCCCTTATTCAAACTGCTAAGAAAAGGAATGCACTATCTGCCACGGTGTTTCCTGTAATGCACAACCCGGGTATTTTCAAGACAAAAGTGAATTAGCAACTCTTGGACACACACACACACACACACACACACACACACACACACGCACACACGTACACACGCGCGAATACATACGTTAAACTTACAGCACCTCTCTGTTTGCGTCAAGGCACAGAATACATATGTATAGTACAAGTAGGCTAAAAAATTGATACCAGTAAGTATATTTTAACGCGTCATATTTCGTAAACTGAAACTACATTAAGTTTAATATGATGTGGCTCTCAAATAAGGTTTAAAGACTTTATTCTCATATAAGATGTTACATCGCTTGCATGAGAACACTGCTAACAATAAATTTATACTGTCCATCGTCGGAAGATTGAACTTAATAAACATAGAATTTGCATTTTTAATTTAAATACACAAGCTACATGCTCAAATATATATTCCAGCTTCGTTACTCGTGGCCAGTGTCGGAGCAGTTCTGCTGGTCTCCTACGACCGTCTCGCTGCAGCTGCTCTAACTGCCGACGCGAGGGTCACGAAAAGTGCTGCTGTCAAGCTGATTGTTGTCACGTGGTTCGTATCAGCTGCTCTAGCATTACCTTGGACCATCAAAAGGTATTATATGGTAAGGATTTTTTTTGTTTACTCTTCATTATGGAAAATGACTTGGTTTTCACACATTTTGTATGTATTACGCGGGAACTCACTCTGCACTACAAAAGAGACAGAGTTGCGCATGAGCACTCATTTTGAAAAATACCTCCAAATGCGGTTGAAACTATAACAGACTTTAATCATTTGTGAGTTAATTCCCGTGCAATATAAACAAAATGTCATTTACTCTTCTTTCTTATACTATAAAAAGGAAAATGACACGAAAATGGTAAACACATCTAGTCTGGAATGGCTCTATTATATATATATTTGCTTGCGCTGATACAGCTACGGTCATTGTGAGAGTCAGCTGCGAGACCAAATTGAGATAATATTAGTATAAAGTATGAAAAATAATAATAAGTATGATTAGCAGCCATTCGAAACCATTACTCCATATTCTATTTCAGGAGCGTCCCTGGTTAGACTTCATCGAGAAGTACTGCGTGGAAGACCCCAGGGTCATGGGCATATACTGGCACCTGATGCTGACCCTGCTTGTCTGGATTCCGCTTGGAGTCATGGTGTTAACTGTAAGGAAAATTTGTATGGCAATTGTTACTTGTTGCTTACCTATCTACAGACAGTTGCATGACAGTTTGCCTTGTAATTT
Organism: Agriopis leucophaearia; assembly: GCA_949125355.1. Lineage (NCBI taxonomy): Eukaryota > Metazoa > Arthropoda > Insecta > Lepidoptera > Geometridae > Agriopis > Agriopis leucophaearia. Next base: position 3,838,409 of record OX421276.1, on the reverse strand, counting down.
TTCAGCTGACTTCAATATAGAGGTTCTTGGTTCGATTCTTTTTGTTATTTTTTTAAACGCCGTATTTTCCGACTTTGTGAACCGTGCTTCTTTTTTATTATGTAGAGGCTCAAGCGAATAGTTCTCAAGGTGGTTTCATTCGAGTTTCTTCAACTTTGGCTCCGTGTCCGCAATAAATTTGTTCGACTGCCTTCTCGTTTTAATGTCGATTTTTCCTACGACTTGTTTATCCACCCCATAAGTTACCTTATTTCTATCAATTCTCTTGTTTATTCCAGTACGGGGCTATAATGTGGCGTCTGGAGTGCAGTGCCCGCGAGCTCTCATCCAGAGGCGGCGGTAGAGTCATCGCCAAAGCCAAAGGACGTGCTCTAAGGATCACGGCTTGCGTGCTGATAGCTGGTGTGGTCTGCCGCGTGCCGTACACAGCACTAATTTACTGGAGGAATAAATTGCCGTTCGAAATTAATGTGGTGAGTGAGCTCATTTTTAACCCCTGACGCAAACAGAAGAACGGAACATACGTTTAACGTGTGTATATGTCTGTGGTATCATAGTTTCCAAACGGCTGAACCAATTTTTTTATTTTTTTTTGTTTGAATTTTGATCAGAAGTGTTCATAGTTATAATTCAAGAAAATTATAAGAGCTGATAATCTTGAAATTAAAAAACCCTCGATAAAAGAGCTGATAATCTTCAAACGACTTAACATAATATGTTAAGCAACAAGCATACATTTAAAAAAAAAACAGATAAAAGAGCTGCTAATAAGTCGCTGATTAAGTCGTTAGAAGATTAACGACTTAACATATTATGGTAAGTCGTTAATCTTCAAACGACTTAACATACTATGTTAAGTCGTCTTAACATTAAGTCGTTAATCTTCAAATGACTTAATCAGCGACTTATTATCAGCTCTTTTATCTGGGTTTATTTTTTATTTTTTTATGTATAGTTGTTTTAAATACTTCAACAGTGTCGCTTTACGACGGCTTCCACTACGATATTCACAGTTTTTTTACTGTATATTTTTGCTTGTCAAGCGATTTGATGGCTATCAACTCGCTTGACAACGACAATAATTTCAAGTAGCCTTGAAGGTTCATATACTGCAGTAATCAGAAAACAAGGAGGATTGCAGAGATTTCCATTTTTGATTAACATCAGGCTATTAAAAAACTGTATAACTAAAGACCAAATACGCCAGCAGCACCTGCACAGCGCTGTCAAGCAGGCACTCAAATACAACGAACGTTCACCAACAAAGTCGGTGTGCTATTAAGTTGACACAGTATTATACCTTGTGCTCACCGCTGAGTTGGTACCATAAAAAATTTCTTTCGAAATAAGTACTTCGTATAGAAGTTAATGTTTTAATGAAAATTTGGTTTGTCTTTAGACCTTCAACTGTCTATGGGCAATTCAACTGTTTTTGTAGTGTTAATTAGCTTGTGGCACTTGGCAGCAAAAAAAGTTAACCTACATGTTTTTAGCAAACAATTTAAATTTCTTCCCAGGTGGACGGCAGTTATGCCAAAATGTTGTTCGCAGCCAACTTTCTTCTGTACATGAACTGTGCCATCAACCCCCTCATCTACGGCTTCAGCAATGCCCGGTTCAGAAAGGCCATGGACAGGACAATGCCTGTGGCTTGGTGCAAGTTTGGATCTTGGTGCTGCGTTTGCCCCGCTGTAAGTTTTTTTATTTGGTTTTTGACCACAGCTCCTGATGCTAAGTAACGGTTTAGTCAAAGATGGTAGGTAGAGGTAACCATTCCTAGCGTGGATTGATAACTGGCTCATAAATAAAACTGTTGTAAGTCTATTTTGCTAACTATTTATTTTTAGACGTTTCCAAAAATTCCTAAAATTGGTCCTTTAAATTCATCATTATCATTATTATCAGCTTATCATGTTCCCACTGGACACAAGCTTTCTCTGAAAGGGCCAAGCTGCTTTTAATTTATGTTTAACTTCCAGATCAAAAAGAAACGAATTCGTGTTGAAGTGGAAGACAAGAACACAGAAAGGATCTTCGTGATAGAAAACTCTCCACGACCTAACAAGAAGATTAAGAGAGCCATACAAAACATTCTGCATATAAATAAGGACTCCTTAGACTTGAGTGTGAAAAACGACGAAATAACAGCAAAACCGACTAAAGTAACACCATTAAAAACTGAAAATGTGTAAAGAATGAGACTAGGAGTACCTACATAATTATAGTATTCAGAGACTAAATATCTACTAAATGAAAAAAGGTTAGTTTAGTCCGGTGTAAAAAAAATTAACTAAACTAAACATCTACAAAAATCCATGAAGAACTAATTTTTTTTTTTATTAGATGTTTAGTCCTTTAGTTTTACTTATAAATTGAATAAAATGCTACCAACGCATAATTATTTCCTCAATTATTACTAACTCAAAAACTTACGGAGGAATGAGTAAAAATATGTTTATGTAATCTATATTACCCATGAAATAAATAAAAAACTAATTCCGTCACCTGTTTTTAACTATACCATTCATTTCAAATTTCAGAGTAATTAGTAGAACATAAATATTTAAAGAAGCAATATACTTAAGCCAGTTCGGCCTGAGTTAGCTCCAGTTGGTGAGACAGCTCTTGGATCTTCCTTTCAAGGATTTCTCTCATGTGTGGCTCGACGCGGAGGATGTTGGTCGCCTCTTGAAGCAATGTCATGCTTTCCATTAATTCATCCTGGAATTTGTAAAATTAGATGTAGGTAGTTCATGTGCCTTCATTAAGTAGAGTAAATACAAGCTACTACATAGTTTATTAAATAAATAAAAGGAATCAATTTGCCTAAAAAAACATTGAACGAATAGAGGCAATCCAATTGAGTAAGCCCGCTACCAGGTGGTAGCGTAGCTAGCATATTGGTGACTTTACTGCGATCAATGACAGTGCTAAGTGCTAGTGCTAATGTATGTAACATTAAGCCAGCAAAAAACGCCAGCATTTCAATCAGGAGTCGCTGAAACATTATTGATAAAAATGGGCTCCCTGGTCCCTAAGGACTTGCTGTGTCTCGATCAATAATATTTCATAATTGTTATTACATGACCTACCTAACATGGACATTACATAGTTAAACGAAACCTATAGAACAACATCCAGTTATTGTAAGTTAATTAATTTAATAACGAATTTCTTGTCCACACCATATTAATATTTCAAAAGCCCATCTTCACGCGCAGCAGCGACACGTGGTGAATAATGATTCATCATTTATCGTGATTTGTGAATTACCTGTGCTCCAGCCTTTGTCAGGTTTCCTGTTTCAAACTCTTTCTTGGTGAGCATTGACATGGCGGCCTGCAAGTCTAGTAGTAGAGTCCCGCGGAACTTAGACCAACCCGGCTCCAGTTGGTCTGATATCTCGAGCAGTTCGTGACACAAGTCAATCTTACGCTTCAGGTCATGGTTTGATAATTCTGAAAGAGATTCACGGTTTGATAATTCTGATGGGTGCACATACATGATAGTAATAAAGTATTTTTATACAAGTAGGCTAATGTTGCGTTATTGTGTTTGATTTTATGTCAGTCAGAGTCTCATAGAATTAAATGTAATGACATATTCACCACTTTCTTTGATTAGATCTTTGTACAACAAACAGTCTAAAAATATCATGACATTGATGTAGGTACCTGATAACATGTATCCTTTGTAGTTGCCATATATTTGTATCAGTGCCAATTTGGCTTGCACCACCAGATGGTTGCTTGGATGCAATGTTTGATTATATTTCTGAATGAAGTCTTCGAAATCTCCTGGTTTTGTCTTGCTAAGCTTCTTGAGGTCTTGTTTTAATGCGTTATTTCCCCAGAACATCTGTCTACTCTGTATGACATGCTCACATTTCTCACACTTCCATGGAGCAGTCTCATCAAGAGGATTTGTTGAAAGCAGCATAGCTCCTTGCTTTTCTGTTACACTGCCTTGTCCATTGCAAACTGAGCAGTAAATATTCCCTAAGTTAGTTCCAATTTCAGTTGGATCATTACATCTCTCACATTCACAGTCAAAACATTTATAAGCTTTCAAATGTCTTCTCCTTTCTAATGTTCCCCATAGAGATTGTGTATATGTTGCTGTGATGAGATCGCCTTTGGCAATTGGAACTGTTGCAATGACTGCCATATGATGCTCATCTCCTATGAATACGTGTCGTGTGTTAGGCTTGCAGCTATGATTCATCATTGACGCTGTACAGTAAATACCCCTCATCCTCTTTGTACCATCAGGAGTCCTCACATCAAACGAGTTGGTATCAAATATTGAAGCTATCTTCAATATCTTTTCTTCATCAAACGGTAATCCAAGAACTTGCACAACAAACGTCACCAAATTTGCCTTCAGCACTACGTATAGTGGAGTATTGATCCTATCCTCAAGGTGAGACTCTAAGTTTACAATATTTTCATACTGCATCGGATTTGATTGCTTCATCAGTAAGACTCTCAATGGTGAGATGACACAGTAAGCCGCTTCTACTTTATCAGGACGTTCATATTTAACGTTACATTTATACTTTCTGTCAGTCATAGCTTTACATTCCAATTTGTGGATATCATCCTTCTCACAATTCGGTCCACACATCGGCCAGTTACACTTAGAACATTTATAGAAGTCGAAGGTATCTCCAATCTTTTGCGGATCTAGGTTTTTTCCACAAGCTAAGCACAGCGCTGGGCAGCTAATTCTTGGACCCAATACTGCAGGTTTTTCTTTCAAAATCATTTCACCTTGCTTAATATCTCTGGTCGCTATCATATGGCGTCCTAAAGTATCTGTATACTGGACCTTGAAGGCGCAACACTTGAATTTGTGACCTTCTCTCCATCCTAGTTTCTGATGAGCCCTTGTGCAGTAGTAGACTAGCTTGCAGCCTGCACAGGTTTGGTTTGCAGGTTTTTGGCAGACTTCGCACGTTGGCATTTCGCGTTTGTGATAATCCATTTTGATGTATTTCGGGGCTCACACACGGCCTACCCGGCCCGTTCCGAACACAATACTCATTCTAAATAGACTTGTATATTTATTGCAGCGGTTGGGAAGTTTGCCAAGGAAATGAATCGTGATAGAATACTTTTTGTTTTAGCAGTTAATATAACACCGTCGGTATTGATCGCTTTATCGACGGATTGCTAATAGCGTTATGTATTGATCAGTGCTATGGTTTTTAATGGTATAATGCTATGCAATAAAGAAATTTGCCAAAATAGTAGAGTAGCTGTTGGCTAAGACAAGACATACTAAAGTGAAATTTAATCGTAAACTTTTCAAGCATAGGACATAGTAAACGCGTGATTTTAAAATTAATTTTAAAGTTTTAATCCTATGAACAATATCATTAGAGGGTATTCCAACTACTTATAAAACAACACGCCCTCCTATTCAAAGCTTAGTGCAAAAGCGCTCTGTTTTATCTTAGAAGTATAACTTTAATTCAAAAGTTATCTCTTGTTTCCAAACTTCTTCACACAGTCTAGTCTGCTCATTAACTTCTTTGATAGATATATCAACACTTTATTGTTCACACCAAAAATTACAAACACAAGAAGATCTATTTCTGTCTGATCTAAAGAAGATCTGGTAAAATAATCGATTTTACCAGATCTTCTTTAGTCGAATTAAAGCTAATCTTTTTTTATATAAAATATGATGAGTAGATGTATTTTTACAAATGACATTCGTTAGTTTTTCTGCAGCTTTGTCCGCGTTGTATATTTTTTTTTATGTTACTGGGGGACGAGACGAGCGAAGTCGCTCACCCGATGGCTCTTCACGCTTGCCCATGATAGTTCAACGCCACTCAGAATTTTGAACTTCAACAGTTCAAAACCCTGGATGGCAATGCACTGCGCTTGTCACCCCGAGATATAATATGTCAAATCTCTGTGTGCCCTGTAATTTCGCTCGAAACATTGCCCTTCAATCTGGAACACAGTAGTGTTTGCACACTACTGCTTGGCGGTTGAATAACTGGCAAAGGTGTGGTACTTCCCCAGGCGGACCCCTGCAAAAGAGTCCTACCACTGCAAAAACAATACAAAACAGCTTAATTTACTCAGGAATGGCGCATTTCTATCAGTTTAATATTTTTCAGGGTCGGTTCAAATCGGTATTTTCAAAGATTAACCTGCTCCTTTAATCATAAGCCACAAACTTCACCTACTTCTAATATAAGTGTAGATTTCCAGAAATCCGAAATTCTAGTTTATTACCAAATCGCATACGTCTTTCTTGTTGCGTAACTGGAAATCTATTTCTTCTAGCAATCAGTGTGAGGCGTGTGTGCTCGTGCGCATATCGTCTTCCAAAAAATACACGTTTATTTGTTTCCTTTTTTTCTGTTTTTGTGCCGTACCTACTTGTGTTTTTGTATTTGTGTTGTCTGGATTATTCTTTTTGTATAACCATAGGTAAGTAGTTACTATTATTACCTAGTTTTTAACGAAAATCACTCCCATCCCCCGCCACCCTCTCTCGAGCCCTTTAGCTACCTATAACTAAACTATCAGAAATAATTAGTTTTTGTACTTCATTAAAATCGGTATGATACTAAAAAACTGAATTAAAATTTCTATTATAATATTTCAAGTTACTGCCTCATGTTTACAACCTAACAAAAGTGACCCGATTTTCCGATTTTCGTTCGACATTGTATACCTACAGCGTTACGTGGAAATGGTGTTACTAAGCCGAAAAGGATCCATAGTTACCATGCATCATTGCAAACAACTTTTACTATGGGACCAACCCTGAAATCGCGTTAAAAATATCAGCCGGCTCATCATACAGAGACCGATAGTTTTTAGTGAGTGAGTAGTGCGAGTTCCGTAGCTAAAAATTTTCAACGGAAGCCTATTCCTCCTAATAGTAGGTCGTAATGTCTACCTGTTCTACTCGTTATTTTTTTGTAATATAACCAGCGGCGGATTAACCAAGAAATAATAGTAAAATCAAAAACTAAGGAATTATAAAAAATTCCCTATACAACAAACGTATTTTTAACACGATTTTAACACGGTTTTATTAGCTTGGTATAAATCTATGTAACAGAATCTTTGAACGTGATTTTCACCCTTTTTAAAACTTCGGATTGATTTGAAACTTTGCATACTTATCAAGGACCGATGACAATGTAATAAAGCGATGTTTTTTATATTTTTTTACTGCGAGAATTATTGTTTTTGTTAAACGGTAATACATTGTACATATTACTTTAAATGACTTTTGTTTGGCGCTTGTATAATCAAATTAAAGTTATCTAAATACAACAAATAATAAAAACCGAAGTGCGAGTTAGGTGCGCGCTTGTGACCCCGAACTATTATGGCGTATTCTGTGCTCGAAATGAAACCAGAAAACAAGTTTTTTGGCTGCACACCTCTCGTTGCGCGGATCCGATTCGCACTTGGCCGGTGCTAACACTGGCAATCTGTACCGGTATTAATCTCTAAAGATAAATACCCCAGGCCCAGTACGGAGCGTAGACAAATTGTCTTCCCACCGTTTTTATCACGCGAGAAAAAGACAAATGTATCCATATATGTTCGGAGTTTCTTTGCGCGATAGAATCCGGAACGTGGATATTCGCCGAAAAACTAGTCACCGACATAGCTATTAAAATTTGCAAGTTGAATTTGCAATGGGCAGGCCACATCGCTAGAAGAACCGATAACCGATGGGTAAGAAGGGTTTTTGAGTGGAGACCACGAACCAGAAGATGCAGCGTAAGTAGACCTTCTACTAGATGGACCGACGACATTGTGAGAGTCGCTAGCATCCAGTGGATGCAGATGGCAGGCTGTCGTTCAGTGTAGAAAAAATCCATAATAAAATGATCCGTAAAAAATTGAAATCCGAAATGTCGTATTAGTTTACAGTATAAGATGGCAAACATGAACGTTACTTCATGCAAATAATGTAGAATGAAAATAGATTTCCATAACCTAGTTTCGATTTCGTATAAGTAGTCAGAATTTCGTGGAATGTGCCAAATGTAACATAGACTGGCATTCCAAGTTATCGAAATTGCAAATTTACTAATTTTGAAGTCAGTTTAAAGTATAGCAGGTATGTACATTGTACAATTTCGAGAATGAAGCGAACAAGAGGAGGCGGTCGGTAGAATGGAGACAGACTACAAATACGAGTATAGATATATTCAAAAGCTATTGTAACTATCTATGTTTTTTTTAGCATTTGTAGTTTGCATTGTGCTCTATTATTGATGAGGTTTTACCAAAAGAGACGTCATACTCATTAAATGGCACTAAAATCATGGCAATATTTTACTATAGCTACCTTCTAGGACCCATAGAACTTTATAGCCTAAAGCTTTTAGCTATCCCAGTATAAGTATTTCACTTTCTAAACATAGAACATGGCATTTTTGATTATTTTTCATACTTTAAAATTGCGCATCGTACGTTTGCGTCGACGCCAGACATAGGACGGACTCAAGCTAATTAACTTGTATTTGTATTGCCGCACAGACCTCAGTAAAACGTATCTACCTCAGTTTATATACAACATCATTGTATTTTATATTACCTATAAAAGAGCACACACAACTTGCAGATCACAACCGTGCGAAGTGGAAGATTTACAGCAAGGAAAGCGAATCCGTCTCGAGCTCCATGATACGCTTTTTATAGCCGAACTGTCGTCTAAGTGAGATCATTAGGATCACAATTTTCCGACTCCATCATCCTGAATGTAGTTAACTGAGATGGAAATTATGAATCCGAATGAAAACCGTTCCAATGGAGTTGTGAATACCCCTAGCTGCAGATGAGATCATTCAACTCCATCAGCGCATTTCACAGTGCACTGGCAATATTAATCGTTTTGGTGCCAAGCCAATGTTAATGGCCTTACCCTATTTTGCTGCGACATATCAGGCCGAGCGGTAGCATGTGCGCTATACAAACTGACGGCACCCTGTTTAAACCTCAGCCCTGCCAATGACTTATTTAGTACCAAAGTATATTATGTGCAGTTTCGGTGCCATCGATCAAAAACGGTGAAAGAAAACATCGTGAGGAAACCGGTATGTTCAAGAACCTCTAAAGTTCAAAGACATACGACATTCACCAACATGCAATGGGCCAGCACGGTCGATTAGGGCCCATCCTCACGTCACTATAGGCTGAAATAATGATGATGATTATCAAGTTTATGATTTAGTCAACACACGGGGCGTATTATGTATCTAGGTAGATGTAAATAGGGAGAATTTGGTGCAGGCTAGAACACATCATGTTCTAGCCCAGTAATTCCAGGTGAACCTATTTTTTTATGTATATAATAGATCTGAGTTTGGCCACCAAATCGCCTGATGGTAAGCGATGGTGTGGAAGGAGGAAGAAACAAGTTGAACTAGAAAATTTTTATTCACTCTAGCCTTGAAGATGCCTAGATTTTAGTTCTCAGGAAACAAGGAGAACGGCAGGGAGTTCCATTCCCAAACCAACCAAACCAAGAGTAATGCCCAAAGATGATAGATATTTTGACAGACTCTGTATTACAGAGTTGTTAGGTTGTTTTTAATATCCCATATAAAAATTGAATGTATTATCTAGGAAACTGTGAAGACCGAAACACGATAAATACATTTTGCTAGATAGAAAAGGAAGGAACACAGATATTTTGCTCTTCTCTCATTATTTTTTTATTCATTCAAATACTTAGTAAACGATGTCATAATTATGAAGGGAATCGTAAAGTTGCACCTACATTACAGCTATACTTTTCGCAAAATATGGCGCTATGGTTTCAAATAAATGCAACTTTAATACAATAACATATATCAAGCCTCATGGTCATCTGTAGTAACAAGCGTTGCTAAAAAGTGGCCTTAAATATGATGTAGAGCCTTGTCTGCTTGTGACAAGTTTTTGATAATTATCACTACTGTGTTCCGGATTGAAGGGCAATGTTTCCAGCGAAATTACAGGGCACACAGAGATTTGACATCTTATATATCAGGGTTACGAGCGCAGTGCATTGTCATCAAGGATTCATTATAACTATGATCGTTCTTGATTGTCATCCAATCCGTTGAACTGTTGAAGTTCAAAATTCTGCTGTTATGGGCATGCCATGGCATTGAGCTGATATGGGCAAGCGTGAAGATCCATCAGGCGAGCGACTTCGCTCGTCTCGTCACCTGGGTGACGTATCACTTATCATAATATATATATATTTATATTTATTAAAACCAACTTCATAAAAATGTCGGAACTGGACCAAATTGGGGTACCACACAGGAAGCACCAGCTTTCAAATAAAAAAAGAATCATCAAAATCGGTTCACCCAGTCGAAAGTTCTGAGGTAACAAACATAAAAATATATTTTTTTAAAACGTCGAATTGATAACCTCCTCTTTTTGGAAGTCGGTTAATAAATTAAAAATAAACTGTATATTTAGAAGGACATAAATGCCATACGAGAATTACGAGCAAAGATTTGTAAGTATACCAAAATTCTCTTCTAGCAGCTCAGGGGCCTTACGCCTACCTGTTATAACCGATTCAGTTTAGGTGATTGCAAAAAGTTGCGTGACCGCAAACCGTATCTAAGCGCAAACTGCGCTAATTCGAGCTTATAGAGTTAGGCGTAAGACCCCAGGTTTGCCCATAATATTTGGCAGCAAGCACGTGTTTATTTTTGGAACTGTTCCCATGACATAATTTTGCAAGTAGGTAACTGTCGATGAAAAGAACCGAGAGTATTGAACTAACTAGCCATAATAGACCTTGACATAGTTCAACGCATCAGAGCAGAGCTGCCAAAATAAATAACAAGTTTTTAAAACCAAGCTTTTATGAAACTAGTGATCGGAACGGTGTGCTGATCAAAATGAGCCCAAACTCTAGTCTACTATTCTGCCCTACTAATTCCACTTGCAGTAATCGATATTTTTGGGTCACTTTTTTTGCAGAAATTTTATCCCAAGGGGATATGCACAAAAAATAATTTTGAGCTTGTTATTTAGATACACTTAAAAAGTTATAAAACATAGACATGTTGTCTATATGTATATCCAAAAAAATAAGTTTATCCGCATTTTTCTCGAAGCCGCCATTTGCAAGTAGGTACTGCATTTGTTATAAGGGCAGTATTCGAGGAGTTCGTTCGTATCGAGGAAAGCCGTTGTCGACCGACACCGTCATCAAATCAGCTCGCTGTCACCATAATATTGTATTGTTATCGGAATTTGACAAATATGCCAAATTTCAGCTCTTTCAAATACCAGGATGTGGGTCAAATTTAACTTGCAAGATTTGACTACAGACCGGGACGGAAAACTAAATAAAATAATGTAAAAATAGGTACCATCTAGTACGCACGTGCAAATAATTTGACGTACGTACAGTTTCTAGGTAGAAAGTTAAGAAAAAAGTTGGCCGGCATCCACAGATCTACCACCACAGAAAAGATAATTTTTGTTCTCTTTTCTGTGTCTACCACCAACCGTCACGGGTCGCCCAGCAGATCTGAAACATAACAGCTTATAAAAGAGCGTCTTGTCGTTTGCCGTCACGGCATACGAGATGGTTTTACTGTTAAGGCGCACAAATAGATGTTTCACCACAAAATCAAAGAAAAATCTAGGTACCTGCCGTCCACCGATTGCTACCCTTCCCATACCTAAGATCCAGCACTGTTTAATTGTAGGTTTCTGTTATTGTGTGTCAATTTTCTTAACAGTTATAAACATTTGTTTTCAGAAACATGGGACTTGAAAATGGAACAGCTGAGAAAGCCTATGAGGTAAACCTGCACTAGCTAAATAGACAAGATGTCTGAAGCCAAAATATAACAGAAAAATAAATTGGGTACCGTACAAGGAACCCTTATAAATTTGTTTTGTCCGTCCGTCTGTCTGTATGACCGTCCATCCGTCCCAATTTTTAGAACCTTTTATAGTTATTAACATCGATATAAATATAATTATGTATTATAATTATGTTAACCGACTTCCAAAAAGTTTTTATTTCTTATACCTATTTTGTTGCCTCAGAACTTTTGACTGGGTAAACCGATTTTGATGATTTATTATGATGATTATTTGAAAGCTGGTGCTTCCCATTTGGTCCCATTTCAATTTGGTCCAGTTCTGATGAAGTAGGTTTTTTATATTGATAATTATATAGTACCTACTTAGATAGTCAGGTACTTATAAGTTGCATGAAACTTTGCACAAATTTCAGTGTTAGTTACAGATCTCAATTTGAATAAAAAGTATGAAAAAACCTCGCAGTCGAGCCCCAAGAAACAGACCTTGTGCCTAGTTTGGGGTTCACTGATAAACTATTTCAGATATAGTACGGAACCAACCTCCAATTACTGTAATTTTTCGCTGCATCTCTTCAATCATTATGCGTGCCTCGAAACGTTTTTGGCAAGTTATTTTCAAAAAGTGCCATCTACTGGTATATGGCTGTACTATTATGTCAGCTGAATTATTATTGACAGCAAGCTGCGCTTGACGAAATGTCATTCGTTTTCAATAGATTGTGTAAAAATAGAATGTGATTTTGTTGTCAATTAGTTTCAGTGGATGTCACTAGTAGTTAGTACATCAGTTAGTGTCAGTAGGTAGTCTCACAGTTCCAAAAACTTGCTGAACTGAACCATAATAAATTTTTATTTCGAGCCGTTTTTTCTTAAGAAATATTTAAGAGGATGACCTCTTGCCGTGCCGTCAAATAATTTTGACTTTGTGATTATTGGGAAAATAATCAAAAATAAAAATAAGTACCTATTATCAAATCAAAACTCTTTATTTACTCGGTACAGTAAAAAAAAACTGTATTTTATAACTTTTTACTATATTCATCATACCTACTTCATAGTGAACTTTGTTACTTTGAACTAAAATGCAAACTGTTTTGATAGATGGCGTGCCCAAAATATTTTGTCGCGTGACATTGGTTCGCTATCCCTGTAAGAATCGTATGTCTACTCTGTCAATCTAGAATTAAATAAGCTATAACTACTTTACCTACTAACTATTCCTTCTACCTACCAATCTACGACGCTGAAATCAATAAAGGTCCACAATCTACGATTCTCATCTACTTTGATGAGTATAATTACGATTTTAAAATTACACTGCATGAACGAGCATCAAATTACAGACAGTAGTAGCAACAATGTAGGTAAGTTCCCTACATTGTTGATACCTACTTTCTTCTTTGTTTCTGATTCTGTGATAAGTACACGTTATTAGCGGATAAATTCTAGAGATTGGATTAAAGATTACCTTGCTTACCGACCTACCTACTCATAATCCCAGGGTAGTGAACCAAAAACCCACTATAATCTTTTCTGTGATATTTATTGGCTTCACTGTTTTAGGTTCGCTGTTCAGAAGATTTAGGACGCTACATTATAGCATCAAGAGATCTGTCACCAGGAGACATGGTTCTGACTGAAAGGCCTCTAGTCTTCGGCCCTAAGGCGATGGCTGACTCTGAAGCTGTCATGCCCTGCGTGGGTTGTTACAAGCCGGTGTTAACTGAAGCTGGAGAACGTTGTGCAAGGTATGGAGAGGTTTTCACAATCATCAATGTAGTTATATACCTATGTATATTTATTTGTTGAAGTGGCAATAGGCAGGCCACATCGCTTGAAGAACTGATGACCCATGGGGAAGAAATGTTATTGAGTGGAGACCACGAACCGGAAGACGCAGCGTAGGTAGGCCTCCCACTGGATGGACCGAGGACATTGTGAGAGTTGCGGGCATCTAGTGGATGCAGATGGCAGGATGTCGTTCAGTGTGGAGGTTAAAGGGGGAGGTCTATGTTCAACTAGTACAAAGTACACGCTAACACTAACTCTACAAAAACAATTAGACTGCCCATAGATCTTTGAAGGTCTAAAGACAATCCAAATGCCCAGTATCACTTGGTAGCGTAACCAGCATGCTGGCGGCATTACCACGCTGAATGGCAATGCTTGCGAGTTGAATCAGAAACAAGCCAAGCATTTTGGTCACGCGTTTAATTAACAAGGGGCTGTATTTTTTAATGATGCGAGTTTGCGGTCCCCAAGGCCCAATATCTCGACCCCAAAACGCCTCAAATATGTATCCACTGCCGAGGTTAGCATATTTGCACTGGTTGTGCTGTTATGTCGGATTGGCACACCAGCCCTACTTTGTGTCTCAGGAAAATGTGAACTATTAGTTAGTTCATTGGTGTCGCTATAAGTTTATTAGTGTGCGTGAAAAATGAGTAAGTAAGTGAGCCATACTTACAGTTTTTGCGTCAAGAGGTTTTGTGAAAAAAAATATTGGAACACGGAGACTTTTAAACACGAACTAGGCCATATATTGTACTAAGACCTATCTCCCTTGTTTGTCTGATGTGAGGTTGGTCCCATAGTTAAAGTTGTTCATAATAATATGTACTAGACCTCCGTTCGACTTGGTACACTCCAAACTTTTAACCATGTTCCTATTTATAACCGAAAAAGAATCAATCAACCACAAAATATTTCCTATTCACTGCCGGGATTGTAAAATTTTGAGATATCCTGCATCTTTTTCCAGGTGCGGTTGGCCTGTCTGCTCAGGGAACTGCTCCGGCCTCAAAGACCCTCGGCATCATGGTCTGGAGTGTGCAATTCTCAGCGCTAGACCTGAATGTGTTCTGGACAATATGGCTGATTACTACAGGTAATGGTCACCGAACACGTGAGTCCGTATTCGCAAAACCGTGTTTTTTTAACTTATTCACAAATTTGAATGTAAACCATCAAATTGTTTGGTTTTCAGACATGATTCCCTGTTGCCGCTGCGGTGTGCCCTTTTGCATAAACATAATCCAGAAAGCTGGAAGAAATTAATAGAAATGCAGTCGCATATGGAGAGCAGAAGACCAGGCACAGAAGCTTACGAGTAAGTCCTAAAATTCTGCCTACAAGTTTACAAAGCGACTTCAAAAAAGGGGTATTTGCGTTTAATGTGTATCTATATTGTACATATCTGCGTATCAGTGAATCTGTGCATCTTTGTGTCTCTCTGTGGCATTGTACTTTGATATCGCTCCCAAACGGCTCAACCGATCTAGATTTAGTATTTTTTATAGGTTAGGTTAGGTTAGGTTAGTGTTCTTACTATTTCAGTGTTTATAGCTATTATTCAAGAAAATTTCACCCGTTTGAAGATTATCAGCTCTTGTTATAATAGGGGGTTTTTATTTTTTTTTAATTTATACTTATTATAAATGGGGAATATTTTTAATGGTGTCTCACAAAAATTGCATTAACTTTGCCTTTGTAGTTTCTTATCGAGCTCCTATAATATGACTTTAACTTTTACTATGAATTATTTTGTTTTGGCTGCTGTTAATTATTTAAATATTTTTTGCGAAAACATACCTACCCTTTTTGTAGTTTATTAAAAAATACATAAATATTGGTCTTTCAGTTTTATAAAGTTACAGAATACATCCCGCTATTGAACCGAGGTTTGAAAAAAAGTATCTACATCATTATCTGCCTTCATTATGTAAACTACTTATGTTGTTTGATTTTGTCAAAATCGGTTCAAAGTGATGAAGGAATAGTAGACACAATAGAATGGCCTGCTTTCGTATCAATATTATCATCTTTTTCTTTCAGTGAAGCCAATGAATTTATAGTGGAGTACCTTATGAACAATTTTATACGAGACCTAGACCCAGAAACCAAGACCAAACATTTTCCTGAAGTATCAGCTGAGTTGCTACATCAAATTTGTGGTATAATTGACACAAACTCTTTAGAAATACGACTGGCTGATGGTGTTGAACTGTTTGCTTTATATGGCAACACCTGCTTAATGGAACACAGCTGTGTACCTAATACCAAACATACATTTAATCTATCAAACAAAGACAAATATGAAATCAATAAAATAAGAATTAAAGTCGTAGTTCCCGTAGCAAAAGGTGACCACTTATCTACAATGTATAGCCATGCGTTGTGGGGTACTCAAGCAAGGAGACAACATCTCAAAGACACTAAATTTTTCTCCTGTAAATGCCAAAGATGCAGTGATCCGACTGAATTGGGAACTTATCTCAGCGCTATGAAATGTCTTGGTGATGGAAGCAACCCTTGTGATGGAATACACTTGCCTGAAGACCCTCTAGATGACGACACGGAATGGAGTTGCAACAAATGCTCAATTAAAGTTGGTAACTCTCAAGTAAACATGGTCATATCTCAGATGGGAGAAGAAGTGGAGTACGTTCAAATGATGGGAGGATCTGTGATCATGTTGGAAAATCTATTATGCAGACTATCGACGTTTTTGCATCCAAACCATTATCACCTGTACTCTATTAAACATTCACTGGTACAGTTGTATGGACGACAACCAGGCTATACATCACAAGATGTCTTGAACAAGAAGATCAAAATGTCTAAAGATTTGATAAGAATAACTAAAATGTTAGATCCAGGAAATGCAAGATTAAGTTTGTACACTGCGGTTTTGTACCATGAACTACACTCCGCATTAGTAATGAAATCAAAAACAGCAATAAGTGATGGTTTACTGAAAAAAGCTGAAGAAATTAAAGCATTTCTGGTTGAAGCCAAAGCAGCTATAGAAGAAGCTTTGACAGCATTGAAAGATGATATCGATGAAACGTCTGGTAAAAAGCTATTTTCTGTAATAAGGGAGAGCAAAGAAAATTTTAGAAGGCTGTGTAAAGAAAAGAAATTGAACATTTAGTGGATTTAATCGTTTTTAAACTTAAATTAAATATCACATATTTTTGTTTGGTTAGAACTTAACATTATAAGTTTAATAGTGTAACAGTACATCAACAATCAACTTAAACTAAGTAAATACAGCAGGTACATTTAATTATATGCATTTATCACAAAGTTATCACAAAATACCTTGAATAATTCTGTGTAAAGTTTCACCGTATAAATTACAAATCAAAACCAAAAAATATTACATTGTCTTAGCTTTTTAATGCCCTTATCATAACTTCTTTTGTCAAAAAGACATTTGGTTCTTTTTATACGGTACTTTGGAATGCCATCAAAATATTTGCCATTATATGACTCCTTCACCTACTTTATCCTAATCTAGGATACCAGCTCAGCCTAGACCTAGCTTGGTCACCATTTACGTTTTGTGCTATCCAGTCGGTATACCTGGACACTCTAGTGTAGACTCCTGGCATCCTGGGTCTGGCGCAACCACTGCCAGTGGAGACCACTCCGACTACCATCACGTGTCGCTTGTCTCTAACCATCAGGGGACCACCGCTGTCAGCCTGGAATGGAAACCACGAAATTATTACTTAGATTCGAGAACGCTTTTTCATGAGATGTGCCTATCTATAAATTCATAGAAAGATTCGAAGATAATTTTATCGGTATTTTATCGGATACATTTTGGAGAGTGTGCATCAGACCTGCATGATTTAATTCCCTCCTGGCCTTTTGCACTGCAAACTAGACATTATCTTTTCAACTTACCCAACAAGAGTCTCTGCCTCCATCTTCGTAACCAGCGCACATCTGGGTTGTCAGTATTTTCACTCTGCTCCCTTGGGACTGGTACCATTGGTTACATTCTTCATTGGCCACTACTGTTACTTCTGTTTTCTGGAGAACGTTTGGCCTGTTGCCTAGAGAAGATTAAAAAAGTGTTTGCAAACTTCACGACAAAGTAACTCTGGAATCGCGAAAAAAATATGATAGAAAACGGTCGTCAACACTCGACAAAATCTAAGGGACAGTTGATATTTTTTTTCAAAATTTCAGGGTTGGTCTGATAATAAAAGTTGTTAATAATATATACATACTTTCCGCAAACCCTGTAAAATAAAAATAAAGTATACTTACCTATCTCTCTATCTTCGTTCGTGAAGCCCCATCCAGCTACAGTAGCGGATGTTCCACTGAAATCTTCTGATGAATACTTCGGCAGACACGCTGGCCGAAGGTTCTGGGACCACTTGAGTTGTCTTACAGTTTTTAGGAGAGCAACGTCGTTGGGTTTTCTACTGCATCTATTAAAACACATTCAGAAATTAAGCTAAGCTCGTACGTACAGAAATTCTTAAATTACAATTAGAGCAAATAGAGGTAATCGTAGACCGCATCATCGCTTATCATCAGGCTAGTTAACGGCCAAACGCAAATCTATTATTATGAAATAAAAAATATAACAGTACAAAAAGCAAAAATTATTATTTGTGTCCTAATAATGATGATATACAATAACATTTAGAAATTAAGCTATGCACATACAGAAATTATTAAATGACAATTGTAGTAAATGAAAATAATCTATCAAAACAATAATATTCCGAAATTAAGCTAATTAAATTAGATTAAATAGTTTAATGTCCAGATTTGTATCCATAACGTATTCAAGATAGAGAGATACAGATAATCCATAATCCAGCTTAATTTCGGAATATTATTGTTTTGACAGATTATCTTCATTTACTCTGAGAGAAGGCTTGAGTCCCAGCAGTGGGAACGTGGTGGGCTGAAATGATGATAATGATCCGAAGATCTTTTTTCTTTGCCCCTTCTTTACTATAAATTTATTTTTCCTATGTATTTATTTTTGTACCAAAATAATAAAGAACACAAAAATAACTACATCAGTCTTCTTAGCATATATTTTCATTATTTTTGCCCTTATATTTACCTGTATTCGGGATGGGGTATGATTTGAGAAACTGGCTCTGCTTTCTCTCTTGATGAGATGTCGGTGTTACCCACAACCACTGACAACTGCTTCGATATGTAGAAGTCGTCAAAGACGCTGTAACAATGGAACAAAATGTAAAATAAAAAAAACTTTCAGACAGATTGTCTTCCAGTGAACATGGTGCATGTAACTGTGCCGAAATATCGGGAGCTCCTTCCACAACCTTACCACGGTAAATATCCCGTAAATAATCATATAACTTTAGATTGTCTTTGTGTACTGGAGTGTACTACCTTGCTCTAGATTATAGTTTCTGAAGATCTTTTCAGTAGTTGGAACTCTATTTGACCGAGCGAAACAAAGGTTACTTAGTCTACGGAACAGGTCGGCGTTGGTATGTATGTTAGAATTTTTGTTTAACGATAATAATTTGTGTACCGTTTATCCGGTCTTCATGAAATTTACAATAAAATCCAAATCAATCCAGCGATTGCAAAAGTTTCAAGGGGTCGGCCACAGTACCGGGGAAAACTAGTTGTAGGTAGTAAAGATTCCACCTGCAAACGCAGTGTCCAGCCGTCATCAGCCACCGGTCACTCAGCACCGTGGCTCCGCATTGATGAGCCCCCTGTCTCCACAAGCTGGCGGTCCAGGGGAACTCTCCAGGCACGCTGTCTTCGCCGCCGACGATGCGGGCGCTCCTGCCGGTGTTGAGACCGCATTCTACATCAGCCACTGAAATGATGGTAATATTGAAAAAGGGGGAGGTACCTGTTCATAAATCACACTAAAACTTGCATCACTTGGTCCGAATATTTTGACGAAAGTTCGTTGACGGTGGTATGAAACCACCCAACCTTCACTTCTTCGTTCTCTATGGTTTCTGAAGGCCGACATGGGAAGGAATGACATTGTAAGAGCTGTAAGGCTTCGTTCTGGGCACGTCCCATTAAACATGTTTGCGTTCATTATGGGAAAAGTCGAGTCACCTTCTTGTGTTATACGGCATAATCGAATATGTTTACCACATTTTAATGGACGTTGCCTGAAACGAAGGACTGCGTCGTCAACTATGATCATGTCCTTTGGCAAGTAGGAGGCTGCAATAGTGTATTATCCGACCCCGAATCACAGGATGCCAGGGGACTGTATGATGTATACCGTGCAGCTCTCAAGGAAAGAACCCAATTATTTAAAGTTAACCTTGGAAACTAATAAGTTACAAGGGTGTCATTAAATTAAAACCCTGTATACAAAAAAAAAAAAAAAAAAACAACAAAAAAAACGAATATTTTGTTTGTCTCCTTTTCGCGAATGAACTGATCTTTAAAAAAAAGTAGACCACACCTGTTTAACCTAACATAGCAGTTGGTAAAATATCAATGTGTAGACATAGCGCGGGTGAAACCACGGGGCGCAACTAGTTATAATAATAATCACACTAATATCATATACTTATGTGAAAGTTTGGATGGATAGATGGATGTTTGTTACTCAATCACGCAGAAACGCCTGGATGAATTTGGGTGAAATTTTGAATATACATTGCTTATGTCCTGGATTAACACTTAGGCTACTTTTCATCGTCATCATCATCACCGATTTTCATCACCACGCGGGTCAAACCACGGGACGCAGCTAGTATTTCATATTTTGTTAATTTCCTGATCATTAAATGTTCAAGTCGAATAAAACTGTCATGTATCTGTGACTCACCCAGCGTCCAAAATTGCGTAACCAAAATAAACTCCTCAAGGCTTTATAATTACTGTATTGGTTCTGCTTTCTGATAGAGTGTGACCCACTTATCTTTCGAGTTAAATGAGGGAGCTACCGTCGAGTTTTTGAACAAAACTCGTGAATTTTTTTAGTCCTTTCATTTCGCCAGCTTTGCAGATAAGTTGGTCTGTAACCTCGGTGACGTATTTTGCGTGGGTTTAGGTTCAGCCGCTAGGTCAGGGTTATCTTTGTTTACATTACTATAAACTGTAGTTCAAGGCGGACTTGTGATGTTTTGGCCGTTTGTGCATTTCCTATCGACATTCAGGATAACCTAGAAATATATGGCTATTTTGTCGTAGTAATATGGTGAATGTTAGTGATCATGATAGTCTCAGTGACACTCACACACCTTCTCATGCACACTATCACCCTCACATACACACTGATACGACTGCATAATGTTATTATATCAGTAAAAAAATGTAAATCCGTAATTAGCTGTAAGTTAAGTTTGTAGTTCATTGTAGATAGATAGATATATAGATAAACTCTTTATTGTTCACACTAGAAATTATATACACAAGACACGATAAAAACAGCTTAAAAACGGCGGCCTTATCGCTAAGAGTGATCTCTTCCAGGCAACCTTATGATGGAGAGGATTCATAAAGGAGGTTTCATTGTATTGTTTTTAATGGCTGTGGCTTTTTAACCGACTTAAAAAGGAGGGGGTTTTCAATTAGGTTGTATGTAATAGGTCGGGGAAAAAGTTTTTTCGTATTTTGTATGTATAAGGTTGTAGTAAAAATCTCATCCGTTGTACTGTTTGTATCTGGCTGGTTTTGATACCATTAAAAATATGACATTTTAAAAAAGGAATACAAAAAGTAAAAAGCAATTTCCCGCCATTTTTCAATTGTTTTTTTGTTTGATAAAATGAGTGAATCTAACGAAGAAATTCGATATATTGTGAAATTTTATTACAAAAAAGGGAAAACTGCGACACAAGCCGCGAAAAAAATTTGTGACGTTTATGGACCTAATGCAGTGTCATCAAGAGTAGCACAATGTTGGTTCAAGCGTTTTCAGTCCGGGAATTTTGATGTCAAAGATGCAGCTCGCTCTGGTCGCCCTGTTACGGATAAAGTAGATGCCATTTCTGAAAAAGTGGACCAAGATCGGCATATTAATAGTTACGACGTAGCTGAAGAACTGGGGATTGACCACAAAACAGTTTTGACCCATTTGAAAAAAACTGGGTATACAAAAAAACTCGATATTTGGGTGCCACACGAGCTCACTGAAAGAAACCAAATGAATCGTGTACTCATTTGCGACTCTCTATTGAAACGTAACGAAACCGAACCGTTTTTGAAAAGATTGATCACTGGTGATGAAAAATGGATCACCTACGACAAGAATGTGCGCAAACGATCATGGTCAAAGGGCAGTGAAGCACCACAGACTGTAGCGAAACCCGGATTAACACGTAATAAGGTGATGCCGTGTGTATGGTGGGATTGGCAGGGCATCGTTCATTATGAGCTTTTACCGCCGGGCAAAACCATCGATTCGGATCTCTACTGCCAACAGCAGATGAGACTCAAACAAGAAATTGAGAAAAAACGGCCGGAATTGATCAACAGAAAGAGTGTGGTCTTTCATCATGATAACGCCAGACCGCACACATCTTTGGCCACTCAGCAAAAATTTAGAGAGCTTGGTTGGGAAGTGTTAATGCATCCACCATATAGCCCTGACCTTGCACCCTCAGATTTCCACCTGTTTCGATCTCTTCAGAATTCTTTGGGTAGTGTTAGATTAACATCAAGAGAGGACTGTCAAAACTACTTGTTGCATTTTTTTGATAAGAAGTCCAAAAAATTCTACAGCAACGGGATCATGTCACTACCTACAAGATGGCAACAAGTCATCGAACAAAATGGCACATATATATTATAATTAAATGTAATTAAACTTGAAATAAATATGTCTTGAATTTGTTTAAAAAATACGAAGAAACTTTTTCCCCGACCTTATATATATGTTTTAAGTTTGTTACCTCAGATTTCCGTCATTTAGAAACCGATTTGGAAAATTCTTTGTTTTATTTGAAACGATATAAGATTGGTCCTGTAGAAATTTCATTGTTATCCAAATAACTTGAAAAAAATATATGTCATATAAGTAAACGAAATTGCAGCTTAACTAATACTGAAGTAGGTTTTTTTACATTGATAAAGTTAATTTATAAATAAATCAATAATTATGAATTACTAGCCGTCCGCCCCGGCTTCGCACGAGTGTAAGCTCGGCCTTCGGCCTCGCTACAAAATATAATATAGCCTATGTCACCCGGGGATAGTGTAGCTTCCCAATAGTGAAAGAATTTTTCAAATCGGTTCAGTAGTTTCGGAGCCTATTCATTACAAACATACAAAAATAGGTACAAATCTTTCCTCTTTATAATATTAGTGTAGATATAGTCTTAGATGAAGGTAAAGACGCAAGTGAATCGGTGGCTTCTAAACAAGCGTGCTATATCTTCGATCGCATCTTCGCTTAACATCTGGCAAAATGGAGGCCAAGTGCAAGCCTATTATACTGTGTAGAAACCTATCGCAAATAGATTTATTAATCCTGTATTGTGTCGAAAATAAAATGTTGAGATCTTTTTTTTTATGTAACAGAAAATTTCTAACGCTGAACAATTTGTGAAACAACTATGTCCCTTCTACTTTATGTACTCGGTCACAGGCTTACATTTTCCGTTACGGTACAAAAAAAATAGACAGTATTTTTTTTATTTAGAAAATGTTTTTTTTATTTATTTAAGCGCCACCATCAGGCGAGTTGGTGGCCAACCGTAGATCTTTCTATATATAATATACATATATATAAAGAAACATGTATGCTATTATTTACTAGTTTGTGGAACGTTGAAGCTAAACTGCATAGAGCTCTGCTTATTTTGTCACAGTGGGATTTTGTTAACGAGTTTTTAGGCAGTCTATTTGAAAGGTTTAAATTTCAGTGCATCCTGCTTTCAGTGAAATTGTTGGTATGGTATATCAAGGATAATTTTCTATATGATCGTCCTTGGTAATATGTATGTATGTATAGTTTTATACGTAAGTATGTATAGTATTATGTTGGTATGGTATATCAAGGATAATGTATGTATTAATGTATCAAGGATATGTATGTATGTATAGTTTTATACATACATACATATTACCAAGGACGATCATATAGAAAATTATCCTTGATATACCATACCAACAATTTCACTGAAATCAGGATGCACTGAAATTTAAATCTTTCAAATAGACTGCCTAAAAACTCGTTAAAAAAAATCCCACTGTGACAAAATAAGCAGAGCTTTATGCAGTCCATCCATATCCAGTATCCATAAACAATAGCATATGTCAACAAAATCATAGTCCACTACTGGACGTAAGCCTCTCCCAAGGCATATCGTCACTCCGTCGAGTGTCATGGCGTCCATACTCTACGTTTGCCATTTCTTGAATAGGTTTTTAAGGCAAGAGTGAATTGGTATCTTCTAAGTCTGCGTGCTCCATCTTCGACCACATCGTCGCTTACCAACAGGCGAGTTGGTGATCAAACGCAGACTTATTCGCGAAAAAGAAGTTGTCATTATTAAAAACATTACGCAAATTATACAAAAAGGTCATACAATCACATTTTAATAATATTTAGCTAAGTTGGACGATTTTTTTATTTTTTTTTATAAAAAATAAAATTTAAAAAAAACTCACAATTAACATAGCACAATCCAAAATCCAAGCACAAAACAACCAAACACACAACAGCACGATACATAATGATGGCAACGAATAATTATCTCTTCTCAGTAATAATTTATGTTTTCTTAACAATATAGGTCTAGGCTGAATTTAAATAAATAATACGTAAAGTAAACACAGCTGTACGCGTTTTTGTGTCAAAGTGCGTGCACTTAATGATACGTTTCGTGAATTTCATAAGGATATAAGTATTCTATGATTTGTATTGATACGGCCCTCCTTCGCTTGCTCGAAGGCCTGACCCCTATAAGTTATTTTAGAGATGCGCTTCAGTCGATAACCAATATTGATAATATTAATCAACACAGTCATTACAATAGCTGACAATATACTCAGAGCTAGATTTTTTAGCTCTTACTTTCGTGAACTCTAAATACTGACTTTTTCTGAGTGTGCGAATTTAAGATTGCACCTGGCAGCACAGTCGCAGCGAAATTTGAAAAGAAAATAATTTCATGCAACTTCTGACAAAGAATAATGGAGCGGTCAGAGCTAAAAAAAAACTTGATCCGAGTATAGTATTTTAGAATATGAAGTGAAAGTTGTGAAACTAACGTTTTATTATTATCTGTCTCTCTGTTTAGTTCTCTATTCGGTCTGTCTCTGACCTTTTTTTTCATATTTTAGGAACGTCATAAAAAAACTTGAGAATCAACTAAAAAAAACTTTTTTTTTAATCCGGAAAACGGCTAAAATCGCGAAACGCAGATGGAAACTAAAAATAAACAAATTTAAACATAAGTACGTAACATACACTTGCAGTTATTTCTGGCATTATATATATTTGTTTTTCAAAGCAACTTACATTCGTATTCACAAAAAATAATGATTGTAGTTTTTTTTAGGTACACAACTGTGTCGACTTAGCAAGTCACTAGCGCGTTTTGTAACCTGCGTTATCGCCAAAATGTAGATCAGTGTTACATGTTCTTAATAGTTATTTTAAATAAGGTAAATCAATTAAAACAAAGTTACTGAGTAACTATTTTAATTATTTATCAGTAAGACAACATCTCAAGGGGTGACTCAATTTTCCTCGACTATCTTCATTACAACTCTACAGTGTGTAATAAAGGATTTAAAATGGAAAAAGAAGGCTTAATATGAGTGGAAAAAACCGTACCCACCTTGCTTTGCAGACCTACAGTAAATGCTAAGTACATTCCACACAGCTAGTAAAATAGTACATTGTTATCCTAGGCGTGAAAGTAAATTATTTAGTCCCGAGACGGGGTTTCGCTAATAGCTCGAGGGACTAAATAAGTCTTTAACCCCGAGGTAAACCCTGTGCTTTTCATCACGAAAACAAGGAAACTTAAAAAAAAACATGAACTGACACTGGCAACGAGAAGTGCGGGACCATAACCCTATGCGGAGAAAAAAAAAAGTTGGAACAATACAAATGCAAAATTAGAACAAGTTTTTTTTATTTGAGTATCTGTCAGTTGTCAACTGTCACTGTCAGTTGAAAGTGATTCTCTCTAGGGCTGAAATTTATTACTTTCAACCCGCTCGTCAGGCAACTTCAGACCTACTTTCCGAGTATGAGTAATGAAAAAATGGTTTATACATGAATCACCAGAAGACAAAAGCAATGATTAACCACACAAATAAATCATTATGGCTAGAAAGCGAACAAGTAGAATATGTTGACGAATCTAATCTATCTAGGAAACAAATATCATTAAAACCATCTAGTAATGTCGATGAAATAGAAAGACGTATCAAAAGATATTGGAACAAATATTGGAGTTTAAATGACATCTTCAAAAGCACCCTACATAATAATATATAAAAAAGGTTATGGATACATGCATCCTACCCGGATTCACATAATAAGGAAGCCAAACCTTGTTACTACATGAATAAGACCTCAATACAAAAAACCTGGTAGACCAAAATTTTTATAGAAGGAAGATATAGAAAAAAAATAGTTGTAAAGAAATGAACCACAGGTTGCCCTATAGGATATGGAAAATTGGAGGAAGCCTTCTCTCAAAATAGGGGGTCATATTCAATACAAAAAACCAGATAATATTTTTAATGTAAAACATAAAAAAAAAATATATATAGGATAATACTCAACTAAAATAGTGTTTTTTTTGTATGCTTTACAAAATTGAATATCAAAAATAAGGGTTGTTTATTTATTATTATTGTCTTCTTATTATTGTTAGATGTCTATTTTGAATAGATAAGCACTTATATTATAAGTTAATTTGCCCTTTAATAGAATAACAAATTGATTGCAAGGAAAACTAAAGTAAAAAATAGTAATTAGAAAAAAATATCGATAAGTATCGATAATTTTCATGGCGCATCTCAAATTCATTTTCATTGTCAGGTTCGCGGTACAACCTCGGCTGATAAGGAGCGATTAGAGTTGCGGAAACGATTGTCATTAGCCGTAGGATGATCTTAGATATACATTTTTAGGGTTCCGTAGCCCGACAAGGAATCCTTATAAATTCGTTGTGTCTGTCCGTCTATTTGTATGTCTGTCTGTCCGTACGTCTGTCCGTCCGTAATTTTTGGAACCTTACTTCTATAATAATTTTTAAGATAAGGGCATGAAACTTTGCAAAATGACAGTAGTAATTAATATAGATCTCAATTTTAAAAGTATAAAATATATTATATTGCATTGGCTTTCGTACATGTGAAATGGCGATGTTTTTTTTTTCTCTGCGCCTCCTCATGTGGGTCATCGTTAAAGAGGTCTTTTAAAATAAAGGTAAGGTTTCATACATCCGTTTTTTATAAATCCTTTCCTTTGCGAAATATGGCCCGCTAAAGTGGCAAAAAGTTGTCCCCCTGCATTTCTAAACTATAACACATAGAAACTTGTAACTTACAATACGGATTGTTCATATTTAAAACCTTAATTCAAAATTATTGCGAACATTATCTGATTATGACTTTTTGAGTAACAGCGATAAAACTGGTAATAAATTTAAGGCGTTCTAGCCTCAAAGGACATTGACTTTTTTTGTAAAATGATTTTACAAAGAATGTTTCTGAATCTGTTTTCTCTAATGGTTAAACCATAAAAAGTAAATGCATTTTTTTTATATTACACGGGAATAACGTAAGATTAAGCCGGTTTATCCGACTATAGTGCTTCAGTGCAATGCGAGACGAAGCTGCGCGCGCGCATTCACCTTGAAAAAGATCGACGAATGCGGTTGAAACTATAGTCGGAGTAAGCGGCTTAAACTTACGTGAGTAATTCCCGTGTAATATAAATAAAATGTGTGAAAACCACGTCGGTTTCCATAATAGTATATGCTATGTCGGAATAAAACATCTCTGAAATTTGGCTAAGTCCACAGAGCTTCGTACGTTCGAATTTTTCTATTACCATAATTTTCCGAACTATGACTATAATTATATGACTTTGGTTACGAAACTCTACCATATGCGTGTCTCGACACGCTCTTGGCCAGTTATTGTGTTTATGGAAATGTAAAGCAACGAGATTATTAGGCGTTGGACCACATTTTTAAGCAATGAAAATAAAAACCATGATACTTTTCTTTTGCTTAACTTAGCGGTTTGCTTACCTACAGACAGTCTGTCTGATATTTCAAATTTTGTCGATGTTCATATGGTAAGCTAAAAAATATACTATCCAAGATTTATTTTTGATAACAAAAAATCTGCAGGGTTAGTTTGACTAAAGGCACCATGCCTGATTAAGGCCTGTTGAGTTCGTACTCACCACACCACCTTACTATTACTCCATTGTGTGTCTGATCTGAGATAATAACTCAGTATTTTTATATCTCAATTTATCTATAAAAATCAAGGAAAATGAGCTTTTATGGCCCGTCCGTGTCTCTAGCCGTGTCCACCTCGAGCCACGGTCAAAACGCGAGTAATCCATCATGGTTGAGTTGGTCAAGTGCAGTAAAGTAGCACGAGAACAGATCTGCATACGATATGATAGAACTGATAGGCCGCATTAGTTTTCCGCTTTCCTCTTAAGGAGATTTGGTGTCACATGTCTTGTGTATTTGGCAGTGTAATTGTTTTTTTTTCCAAATCTACTCATGTTTTATTAGATGCGTCTAACAAGTCATAATTAAAGTCGGAGTCAAGTAAAGTAGGTCGTATTGCCTCTGTGGCTCATGCAGTTGGTAGTGAATCTGCCTTCTGTGCTTGGGGGCGTGGGTACGATTTCTAGGACCTATATAAGACAAACATTCATTGATGATCATTTTTGTGTTTGTTTTATATCTGGGTGTAAATATCTATTCAAGTATGTATCTATACATATAATAAAAACGTAGAGACAAAAAAAAACGTCATTGTAATTGCGAAATATCAAAAAAATAAAAACATTGGGACTTCTTATTAAATAAGCAGCTGAACACGATAAGATAGTTATTAGAATTTGTTTGTCTACACACATATCCTAAACCACTGGATGGATTTAAATGCGGTTTTCACGAATATGCTTAGCTATGACCAGATTGAAGTATAGGCTATGTTATTTTGCGCAATGGCCGGATTAGAGGAGGAAAAAAGGGTTGGAAGTTTAAATGAAAATCTACGCGTACGAAGTCGCGGGCAAAGGCACTAGTTTAAAAATATATAATTATGTACTAGCGACCCGCCCTGGTTTTGCACGGGTGTTAGCTCGGCCTTCGACCTTGCTACTATGACCCACTCTAAGTACTCAAAATTTCATCCAAATCGATCCAGCCGTTTTTAAAGTATCCTATGTTGCTTCTAATACCTCCACGAATATGTGTACAAAGTTTTATGATGATCGGTTAAGTAGTTTTCGCGTGAAAGCGTAACAAACAAACTTACATTCACATTTTATAATATTAAGTAGGATGTTTGTAAGTATATGAGTCATCGCTGGACCTCGGTAGATTCGCGGAAATCCAGTGGATGCAGATGGCAGGGTGTCGCTTATAGTGGCACTCGGGGGATATGATCAGTGTAAACGTCTTTAGAATTTTGATGATGAACATAATTATATCTATTAATCGAACAGTTTTCCATTTTGCAACGTTTTACAGCCAATGGAAACCCGGAAAGTTAGCTGCCCTCATAAATTCCATTACCTACACAAACTGTTAATTTTAAAAGAATCTGTTATCTCACGGAAGCGGAAAAGCGCGCGGTGATAAGGAAAGAAATACTTGCTATTCTTATAATTCACATTAACTTTGTTAACTATCCATTATAACGATTCACACTATCCTTGTCATTTATTATGTGTGTCATGTGCCTTATCATTTCATACGGAATGTTTTAAAAACATGTTTTGTGATTGAAGTGTTAAGCCGGGTCCGCTGCGGCATGTTTTCATGTTAGCTAACACACTAACATGTTACTGACATGAAAAGTGGGTGTGACTTTAGTGTTAGCTAACAGTTAATGTGTTAGCTAACACGAAAACATGCCACAGCGGACCCGGCTTTAGAACGTCACTAACAACTTTATTGAGTCATGTTTTTTGTTTTTTAGGGTTCCTTACCCAAAGGGTGTAAACGGGACTCTATTCCTAAGCCTACGCTGTCTGTCTGTCCGTCTGTCTGTCTGTCCTACCTTTTAAAGGCTGTATCTTTCGAACAGTAATAGCCTGATGAAATTTTGTCAGAATGTGGTAATTTAATGTAAATTACGGTGGATTAAGAAATAATAATAAAGTTAAAAAGCAATAACTTAACAACTTTTTTTTTTAAACTTTATTTGTTATTTTCTCTTAATTATAAACGGTTATACGTCGCACATACGTACGTAATACGTGCAAACGTCAAACTTAGCATAATTATACTATTTTAAAGAAGTATAACAACAAATAATTAATATTGGCCAAGTGCGAGTCGGTGACAAATTTCTGTTCATTACCAAGTCATAACTGGAAAATTAGGTTACTTCGACGACCTTTATATTATGTATTTCACGTAATCGAAATTGCATATTTCACAAATATTGAAATCGCTTTTTTAAATTGATAAATATTGTATTTTGTGTGGTATGGAACCCTCAGTGCGCGAGCTTGACTCACACTTGGCCGTATTTGTTTTTAAAACAGCTGTTTTTTCGAATTCAGTGTTGGTTCGATATTAAAGTCTCAGATCTGATAAACGAGGGAGATATGACTTAGTAGAATTTTTCTTTCGTGTTCAAATGTGTTTTTGTGTTTTTTCAAAAAAAAAACTGAGATTCTTGTAGCGACAAAAGACGTCAATCCTGATTAAGGCTAGATGCGATCGCACCCGCGACGCCATTTTATCCGCCTTGTTTGTTTGATTTGAGACTAACAAAAAATAATTGAAAATTTGTAAGGTGTAAATAACTCACAAATATTAATGAGTAACACCCACAGAAAAGAAAAAAAATCGTTTAGTTTCCTGTGGTAACACCATGTAACAACCTTGGTATTAAACCAAACAAGTGAATCATCAAACAATTGACAAAAATAGCCGTAAAACTTAAAGGACATTGCCCAATGCGGTATCTTACGGAAGTGCATTAGGAAAACTTCCATGTAGATAAGGCAGAGGTCGCGTCAAGGCAGTCTGTTGCCAGTCTGGTCGCGCCCGCATACGCGACCGGAATCACTCTTTATCGACCGGTATCACAGGAAAAATAGAAAAAAAATATGCCCATAGATATAAAATAATTAAAACGATTGATTTTACGCATTTTTTATGGAATTGTAGCGGGTTTGCTCACGAATCTATTTACATAAATGTTATTTTATATAACTAATAGATTTATACAAAGTTTAAACCATATTTTTCAGAAAACTTCCGAGTAATTTTTTATGCCGTTAATATCCTTATTAAATTTATTGTTTTAATTGATTTCAAAAAGGAGTTCTCAACTCGATCCGTATTTTTATTCGTTTTGATAAATTTTTTGACGAGGTCAGTTCATTTGGATGCAGCGAATTTAATTCTAAAGATACCTAAGTTCTTATATAAATATCGATAAATTATCAATTGTTTGATGGCGGGACATAATGTGTTTTTTTTTTATTCATTAAGTCAAAGAAGTAGGTAAACAAAATTATATTAGGGTCAATATTTGAAATAACTACATGGAAACAGATGGGTAGATGGAACATAACATAATAATGTTAACAACTTAAAATAATTGCAATAAAAAATTACATTTCTGCATCGTGTGGCAATTCTTTTACATTTTCGTAAAAAATGAGACAAAATAAGGTCGCATTCCATTCTTCACGCGATCCTGTATGAGTCAGTGTTACAATAAATAAAAATAAATCGGCTTAAACGTACAAAACGAAACGCATTCATAAGTAAGTCAAGTGCATTCCCAAAATTAGGAAAAAGCCAATCAAGACCAAGGAAATTGAACCTTAACCTACAAAATATCAAACAGAAGTACTTGAACAAATCGTAAAACCACAAAAAATTGCGGCCATCGGTTCAGACAATTAACCCTACATGGTGGTGGGTCATAAAATTTGAATCATTGTATTTTTTTGTAACAAAAATTTGCATTTTCATAATCTTTTGATCGTTTCCTTGGTTGCTGAATTTGATGGAAACATTATAGAGAAATGTTACACGTGGGTTCCATAAAATATCATGTTGAATGTTATGAGATTGAACACTTTTCGAATAACTCTAATAATAACAGCCCGCTGCCGGCAGCGCATTGGATTCAGCCTTTTTAATACGCTTTTATTAGCTTGCTACTATAGTGTAGAGCCAAATCACCATCGAGATACAATACCTACAGAGTCACAATCGTGCCAAAAAATGTCCAAACTAAAACTCTGCGCACGTTGCGCATTGCGCAGACTTTTTGGTTAATTGTAAGGCAACTGCGATCCGACTACAACGCCGCGCAATGCCAGTGCTACAATGCCCTATCGAACAAGCGACGTTGAACACTATGCAAGCGACATAACGTCTAAATTAAAGTAAATGTGGCATTGTGAACTATATAATTGATGTCTAGGTATGTACAACGACGCTCGGACGTTTTTGACTGTTCCATTTAGATATTGTGACTCTATAGGAATTGTATCTCGATGCAAATTACACAGCCTTTGTCAAGGTGCTGCCATATTTATCTAGCTTTTTGTCTGTCATAAAAATACGCATCAATTAACCGTTAATCCTACCAAATAGGTAAAAATGCAGTGCTATGAAGGTGACTGTCCAGTATCGTTCGCGCAAAACTTTATGAGCCCTCTGAAGTTAGGCGCGAGGCCTCCCCGACGCCCTGTAAAGTCCCTCGGATACCTATAATATGCGTACTGCGCAGCCACTGGGCCTAACTTCAGAGGGCTCATAAAGTTTTGCGCGAACGATACTGTTGAACAAGGAGTTGTATAACAATGTGTGGTCGTCAATGTCACGCGCGCTCCGAATCTGTAATTGTATTATGCACTTTGACAAATTTATGTTTGCGGTTAAGGCGCCACTGGCCGCAATTAAAATTCATTTTAATAAAAAAAAAAAAATAGCTAGGAGGTATTAATATCAATCATTAATCAAACATGACGAGAGGGCTTCGTCATTATTGTAGAGTAGGAACGCGTAGTCTATCTAATACATCTATAATCTATATCTATCTACACTAATATTATAAAGAGGAAAGATTTGTACCTATTTTTGTATGTTTGTAATGAATAGGCTCCGAAACTACTGAACCGATTTGAAAAATTCTTTCACTGTTGGGAAGCTACACTATCCCCGGGTGACATAGGCTATATTATATTTTGTAGCGAGGCCGAAGGCCGAGCTTACACTCGTGCGAAGCCGGGGCGGACGGCTAGTATAATATATATGTGAAAGTTTGGATGGATGGATGTATGTATGGATGTTTGTTACTTTATAACGCAGAAACGGCTGAATGAATTCGGATTAAATTTGGAATGTACATTGCTTATGTCCTGGATTAACACATAGGCTACTTTTCATTATCGTCATCATCACCGATTTTCATCAACGCGCGGGTGAAACCGCGTGGCGCAGCTAGTCTTACATATAATAAAAACGTACGGATAAAAAAAACTGTAATTGCTAGATATAAAAAAAATACTGGGCATCTTAAAATAAGCAGCTGAACACGTTAAGAATAAGAATAAGAGTTTTTAGAATTTTTATCTGTTTGTTTGTTTGTCCACGCACATCTAAACCACTGGACGGATTTAAATGCGGTTTTCACGAATATGCTTAGCTATGATCAGATTGAAGTATAGGCTATGTTATTTGTGCAAGGGCCGGATTAAGGGAGGAAAAAGGGTTGAAAGTTTATATGAAAATCTACGCGTACGAAGTTGCTGGCAACAGCATTAGTGGTTAATAAAAATGATAGTGATTTCAGAAATTCTAGTAAATTAATAGATATCTCAGTGATCTGAAGCGTTTCAGAATGACAACAATAAACTTGTTTAGTTAAATTTAAAAATATATTTAAAAAATTAGATATTCGCCAAAGAACCAGAGTCACCTGACATTGCTATTAAAATTTGCAAGTTGAAGTGGCAATGGACAGGCCACATCGCTCGAAGAACTGATGACCGATGGGAAAGAAAGGTTCTTGAGTGGAGACCACGAATTGGAAGACGCAGCGTAGGTAGGCCTCCCACTAGATGAACCGACGACATTGTAAGAATCGCGGGCATCCAGTGGATGCAGATGGCAGGATGTCGTTCAGTGTGGAGGTTAAAGGGGGAGGCCTATGTTCAGCAGTGGACGTCTTCTGGCTGATGATGATGACGATTAAAAAATTTGGTACTTATTAATATGATAAAAAAACGATTTATGACGTCTTTTTAAATTTAATCAAACAATTGTTGTCATTGTTGAACTAATAAATTAGAAAACATATATACGATTTATTTATTTTAATTACAATATTTAAAAAAAAAAACATTAAAACTCTAAATGAAAAGCGGATGCAACTTGTTGTAAATAGGTTATGTTTAAAACAACAGCTTACTATTTTTAACCGACTTTAAAAAAGAAGGAGGTTCTATGTTCCACTGTATATTCTTTTAATCTATGTTTACCGATTTCTCCGCCAACTGTTGACTGGTTTCAAAAAAAAAAACTTTTGTTCGGTAATATACTTTGAATTTTAGATCTCTGTCTCTTTTTGCTCTCTTTCTTTTATAAATATATCTTTTATATCTTTTATAAATTTATATATTATGTACTTGTACGTATATCAGTCTCTGGCAGCCATATTACAAGCTTTGCTTAGTTTGGGGTTAGATGACCATGTGTGCAAAATGTCCCAGATATTTATTTATTTCTCACCAAGTTGGATTTGATGACGGGATCCCATGGAAATCGAGGGTAACCCTCTAATTTTATAGGCACTTATTACGTTTATCTTACTAATTTTGAAGTCGACTTTTTAAATTGATTTATTTATTACATAATTTTATTCAAAAAGACACAAACACATTTATGTAATAACACAAACTGAAAGTACCCTAAAATCACTAATGCAACGTATATTTTCCCAACTGAATTATTAACTTTGCAGGCGTACGCAATGTGTTACAATGTCAGGGGGAAGGACGGGCAATATGGGACAATGTCAAATGTGCATCACCCACCCACACTACGAACTACACGTGTGATGACTCGAGGTGCGAGCTTATTTCCTATCTTTGAAATAATTTGCAACTATACGTACCAACGTTTTTAGGGTTCCGTACCAAAAGAATGTAAACGGGACCCTCTTACTAAGCCTGTATACGCTGTCTGTCTCTACTCCATATTTACCGGCTGTATCTTTCGAACCGTAATAGATAGTCAGCTGAAATTTGCACAGAATATGTATTGTTACGGTAGATTAACTAAGAAATAATAATAACGTCAAAAAGTAAAAGCTAAGCCCCATCCCATACAACAATAGTAGATTGTTTACCTAGGGAAAAAACAACTACTTTAAAGGCGAGAGTGTTTCTTTGAATCCAGAGCGGAGCGAAGGATTCTAGAGTAGAATCACGAGGGATAAAAAAATATATAATTGAAGGTTTGTTCATAATTACAATGATGATTCACACTTTAGGATTTATTATTAAAATGACAGATAGACAATAAAAAAAACCAATTAGCGGGATTCGAACATTGCACCACCCAGGTTCACGCCCGAGCACTATTTCAGCTAAGTTACGGTTGGGTTTCTATCAAAGCCTCCAAACTCCCGGAAAAAAAAGTTATTTTGTTTTTTGAGGATTCAAATGTTATTTAAGTTTTTTTTTGTTTAATTTTCCCGCAGAGAAAGTTCCTCTTAGAAAAAAATTATATAGAATGGAAGCGTTTTGGACGTGCGGAACTTTCACCATCAAAGACTATTTCTCCTTGAACGGATGACACATTGGTTTTTTCCGATAAGGGCAGGCAGAATCAAGTATAGATTAGATTATAATGTGCTAAGTTGCACATTTTACTTGCACTGTGTGATAGACGCATGACGCATACGCGTCTTGTACACGGTGCGTAACTTAAAACAAGGATGCGTGCGCGCAAAAGCAGGGTGAATGTATGTAATGATCATGCGACGTGCGTGCATCTTAGATACGCCATATGAAAGAAAGTACCTACTGATTCCGTAGCATACTCTAAGGTAAAAGTCTCCTCTACTTTACTGGATATTGACTTAGGCTTGACTGTGACTTACTTTGCTTGACTTTGCCTGTGACTTGTTTGACGATATTTATTTATATGAAACAGGCAAATGCACAACACGCGTCACGCCAAAATCTTCCAAAGAGTAAAGAAAAAAAAGTATTAACAAATAAATTTTGACGCCAAACTTGGACTTACCGAAACTACCTTTGTTTGATTTTGTCTGTGAATATAACTTCATTGAAGATTATCTTCAAAAACTTGAGACTATTATCTTCTAGTAAAGTCAATATATGACATAGAACTATCTATGTCATATTGACAAAAAACTTTACGTGTTAAAGGGCATGGAATCCATAGAACTGCACTACAAATAAAAAAAATAATTGAACCTATTTAACAAAGTACTTACTTGAAAATTCTATTACTCTTGACACTGGCTAAATTAAAAATATGTATTACAAAGTATTAGACCTAACAAGAAGACAAGTTGTTTATAACTATAGCCTTGATAGAGGTCAACACAAAAAGCCTATCAATAAAACAAAAAGGAAGTTATCACCAAACAAAACACCTTTAGGCAGAAATTACCATTTTGAAGAGATACGGCAAACTTTTTTGTTCATTGACGTATTTTAGATCAGAAAAGCGAAAAACACCTCTCAATTCGCGATGCATGAGATTTAAAGTGAATGTTTCTGGAATCACATCTATTTGCAGGCCTACGAAAAATATAAAAATGTGTACGCTATGATTAAATAAAACCGTGGTAACAACCGGGGTCATCTGTGCATTTACTTAGATTACAATTGTTCTGAATCTTTTATTTGTAATACGATAAAATGTACCAAAATGTAAAAACAATACAAGGTTGCAACTCAGAGCCTCTTCACACAACTTTTACCCACCAAAACAAAAAGGTAAAAAACAATTTTTGTTTTATTTTGTTAACATATTTTCACATAAATAAAAACATGTTGAATAAAGATATAACATAAATTCTTAGGATAAATTACGTTAAAATATATGGCGAAAAAAAAACATGCATTTGTTTTTTTCATTATAGGAAGTCCTTACTAGTTATTTATAAATTAGATCATAAAGTATTACAAAACTCTTGCGACAGTTCAAATTTTACCCTCTGGTCAAGTTTATCCACTTCCTAACTTGTCCATTTCAAAAGTTGACAACTTCCTAATTCTTACAACCAATTTCACAGACATTTAATACAGAAACAGACTGAACATGTTTTTTACAACTACATTCGCAAAAACAGTTATGTTTGCATCTCTCTCGATTACACAAAAATCATATATTCGTATCTCATTTTGTCGTAACGTTGCAACATAATAGAAAAAAATGAGCATGTGGTACGATGTTCCAAGTTGCCATTTTGGTAAGCATCAATATTCTGACAGAAGGCTGACAGCGAAAACCACGGCTTGCAAAAATTACCTAAAATAAAAGTTATTTTTACATATTTGGTTTAAATGATATGAAAATACTATGGTGAAGTGCAGTGTCCTCATGTGTTTTAATTCATCTCATAAGATGCCACCCGGTATAACGTTTCACACGTAAGTTTCGTGTGTTATAATAGAGATTATTTTGAATTGCTATTTTTTCTTGTTATTTTTCATAAACTTTACAATTTGAAGGCTTGGGAAGGTTGTGTTTCTTTCAATTTCATATATGTACAAGTTTGGTGGGTGTAATAAAAGTTAATAAGTAGTTTTCTTTAAAAAAATATTGATTCGATCATTGTTTGGCGTTTGAGGTACTTAGACATTGTCCAGGGAACGTATTCAGTAGCCAAGAGAATGTAATACTCCTTTCAGTAGTATAATTAAAATAGTATAAGTTATTTTCTTTAAAAATTCATTGTATCGATCATTGTTTTACGTTTACGGTATTTAGACATTGTCCAGGGAATTTATTTCAGAATCAGAATTCGTATTTCAGAAGTATAATTAAAATAGATGATTCAGCTTGATGTGATTATGATGACATGAATCTTTTTCATTAATTACTAGCTACTTTCCTTAAGTAATGTAAATAAAGTACCTACCTACCTATTGTGGTTCATGTCATATATATACGTAGTGATCTAGATAGTGTAATTAAAGGGTAATTTAGACATATGGCAAGTAACAAACATTTTTATTACATTTTAGATTTTCCCAAGGATGAAGAGTTGAGAAACGCATGGTTGAAGAATTTGAATCGAGAAAATTGGCAGCCCAGTGCGACAAGTATAACTTGCATGTAATAATTTTCAGAGCGATAACATACCAAGTGAAAAGAAAGCCACAAAAAGAGGTGTTACTGGCAAAAATGTTCTGCGGGAGCTGCAGAATACCTCATTTCCATCAAATTCAGATCCTGCAACCACATGACACATCTGGTAAATTGTTTTATACAAAAATAAATGATTTGACTTGGTCTGGTGTGTTTGAATATTAATACCCAATGGGAACATCCATAAATTCCATCACATAAAGAGGAGGGGAGGAGGGGTCGACGAAGTGTGACTGACAAGGGGTAGGGAGGGGTCGTAAATTTTGTGACGTTACTTTTCAGATACAATCTAATAGTATCTGTTAGCACTATTATAAAAGAATGTCCTTGAGTCCGGCCCGCGTTTTGCAAATGTTTGCGTGTAATGTATATGTAGTGTATTTTGCATCAATATTTTTGTGGCTTGTTGGTTCTGCTTGGTATTATATGTCTGTGACCAATTTACATTACAAAAAATGTAGTATATGTAGTCATCGAAATATTTACACGTCATTACAAACTAAAAAAACTAAAAGAGGTTCAATTGAGTATGTTACGTGATTAAAAGTATAAGAATCAGTAAAATCGATAAGATAATAATATTTTCACCGATTTTAGTGATTCTTTTTTTTATTTATTGAATAAGTGGCAAACAAGCTACGGGCCACCTGATGGTAAGTGGTCACCACTGCCTATATACACATACCCGGGGCATTGTCAGTGCGTTTGTCACTTTTTTTGGCATTGTCATCGTCATTGTCACTAGTATTTTGACGTCCCACGTCTGGTGCATTTGCCAGTATCAAGTATTGACTGACATATTTCAATATATATATTTTTTTCTATATACAGTTCTGTGTTTTTTTTTATATTATCAGACAAATCATAGTCATAGTCAGAGTCAAACAAAGTATAGCACACGGTCAAGTCAAACTTATGCCCTAGTAAAAATTAGAAGCAAATCGACAGGCATATAATATTGATTAACGTAAAAACTTTTACAAATGAAATAACAATAAGGATCCATAAATTTAAATGTATTTATTCACAAACATAAATCTAATATACATGAAGTCACGGGCCGTTCCGTTTCAAAATGTTTTTTTTATACGGCATAATGTATTTTTGTATTCCTCCATAGAATCCAAATTGCAGTTTTGGAACAGGTTGATTTTCGCCTTTTCTTGCCGTGCGGTTGACAACAAAGTCAAGCTATTTGAAATTTTAATTTATTTTATGTCAAATTTTGGCTGCTCCTAAAACGGCTGGAGATTCATCAATGTTATACTCAGACAAACATAAACTTACAACTTTGAAAACTCCCTAAATCTTATTTTCTTAGGAGTTGGAAATGTATTTGTAGAGCACAAGTGGTTTCAACTGTAAAATTAAGTTTGTTATTCTTATGTCTCGAATTCGATGAACCGATGTAAAGTGGTATTTTTCTCTGTCAACTACTGAACAAAGAACTGTATTGGCAGGTGAATCCCGTATATAATATTAGCTGCGAGTTTTGGATTCGTTTGAGTTTGCCGATTACCGCTAACTGTAGAATAATATTATAGGCGTGTTCTTTAGGGTTCCTTAGATACTTTATTGCATTTTTAGGGAAACTTACAGCCTAATAGAATATAAATTAAAAAATAGATTAAGTGACTGAAATTTAGCGCAGCAGTAACTAATAGTATAGATAATTAAGATTATGAGTAAATTCATTGCGATAAACAAGTATAAGGTTAAGTTTGAGAATCAAAGAATAGAGAAGCTAAGTGTGAGCGTATAACGCTTACAGTATCACATAATGCATCGATATCATTATGGACAAATATTTATTCATAAAAGAAGAAGTCCTGTGAATAAAGGGACTTTTTTTGTAATTCCTCTTAGCAAAGGATGTATTATAAAGAGGGGTGCGTCTGGATCGGTGTGACGGAGTGAAGAATGATATTTTACTAAGGAGTTCACTGCAAGGAATTATACATTCATTATTTCCATCCGTCTGTCAATCTGTCCGTCTGTCCGTCAGTCCTAATTCATTGAAACCTTCTTTCTATAGTTATTAAGATAGATATAAGTGCATGAAATCCTGTTTTAAACTATCACGGTTGTTCATTACAGTGTATGATTATTTACGGGATATTTACCGTGGTAAGGTTGTGGAAGAAACTCCTGATATTTAGGCGCAGTTGCATAAGAGCTACTCGCGGCGTTATGCCCTTTAACACTTCCACCCTGGAGCTTAGGTTCTTAGCTCTTGCGGTTTCCCCAGGCGGCCGGTTATGGCAAGCCAGGGGTCGGGGTCTCATTTAGCCGCATGGAGTCGGGTATGCGGTGTCACCACTCAACGACGCGACGGCTCGTCATAAAGCCGCCCCTGCGTTATTATTTATTACTATTATCCTATTATTCATCACCAATTACGTGTCTATTATTACAATATTATTTATGAACGTGTATTTCATTAATTATTATGCGATCGTCCGCGTTCCATTTGGCCCGTTATCAATAGTTTTATTAATTTGTAATGTCGATTCAGTATTTGGGTTAGTTCAGAACTAGGCCAGGAACTGTTGTTCAATTTGTTATTTGACTAAATGAAATTTTCGCTTACGTATAGCTAGCTGGTTTTTCACACGCTTTTATTAGCTTGGTATGTATATAACGGAATCTTTGAATTTGATGGTCACCCCTTTCAAAACGACAGATTGATTTGAAACTTTGCACACTTATCAAGGACTGATGACAATGCAATATTTTGTATAGTCTGCTCCATTCCTGGTAAGGATTAACCAGAATCTTCAAGATTTGTAATTTAAAAACGTGCAGTTTTTATACTGCGAGAATTATTATGGTTACTATTCCAAAAACCAGTACAAAGCACTTTGATTTCACTTTTATTACGTTGCCGTTATCAATATCAAGCAAAAATTAACAAAATAACCGGCCAAGTGCGAGTCGGACTCGCGCACGAAGGGTTCCAAACCATTATCTATAAAAACAGCAAAAAAAAACACGTTTGTTGTATGGGAGCACCTCTTAAATATTTATTTTATTTTAATTTCATTATTTATTTTTAAAATGAATATAAAACTAAATATTCTGTGAATATTCCAAACTGTTACCGTTATCAATTTCGAGCAAAAACGAGCAAAAAAATCACGTTCGTTGTATGGGAGCCCCTTAAATATTTATTTCATTCTTTTTTTTTGTATTTGTTGTTATAGCGGCAACAGAAATACATCATCTGTGAAAGTTTCAACTGTCTAACTATCACAGTTCATGAGATACACCCTGGTGACAGACGGACAGCCGAACAGACAGACAGATAGATAGACAGACAGACAGAAAGACAGACAGCGGAATCTTAGTAATAGGGTCCCGTTTTACCCTTTGCCATTTTCTTTAGTAACTCTTCCACTTCATAGCAGGACTCCTTAACCAATTCCTCCTCTCTTTCCTTTTTTCCTTCTAAACTTTCGTCATTTTTTTAAATAGTGGCCATATCATAGCTTCAGTTTTCCGATCCCGCCCAAAGATCAATCAAGTTTAAAAGACTTATGGTT
This sequence comes from Agriopis leucophaearia, assembly GCA_949125355.1. Classification (NCBI taxonomy): domain Eukaryota; kingdom Metazoa; phylum Arthropoda; class Insecta; order Lepidoptera; family Geometridae; genus Agriopis; species Agriopis leucophaearia. The sequence continues at coordinate 3,796,698 of OX421276.1, read as the reverse complement.
TTCCATTGTTTTTCCTGTAGTTCCTATATGAATTTAAATTTATCATAAACCATTGCTTTAGTTTAGACAGTCCTCGTGGCATCGGTCTAGATTTAGATTTTATTGTGACTTGTAAGCGATGTATTTAGGCCTGGATAATGCTATTCAAGTCCCAAACAGAGATGTTTTTTGCACTGGCAACCGCGTTTCCGGCCTGATTTTAAGCGCATTCAATTTTAGAAAGCAGGTTGAAACAGTTTATATGTAGGTATACAAGGTTACACGCACGTTGGTACTATGCCGAAAGGAGGACTTTGCACTTAGTTCGTACAGGCCTAGTGCCTCGATTTATGAAGGATGAGATAAATATTAACTATAGTCAACTAATCCCTAACTTCATTTAATACTTTGATCATTGTATACCTAGCTTAGATTTACCTTAGACTCAAGCTAGTGCCGAAAAAGTCTGCCAATAACTGAAGGGGCGAGGTAAACAAGAAAAATATTCTTACTAGTCCTACAAACGCACACTTCAATATTGAGCGGCACACAGCTGCAAACGAGATGTACTAACGGACGAATAACGGGTGAGATATAACAGTTCCATATTTTTTTTCTGTGATTCAATAGTATATCAAAACTTGGTAGATACTATACAAATTTTAGTGGCAGAATTACACACTGCTACACCAAAAGGATTATTTTACTCACAATTATAAACAACTAGCTCTATAGACAATCAATCATTATAGCTCTATAGACATTTTTGATCGATGTCTGCCCAGATTCAATAGGCATATACCTAAAGACGATTGCATTCACGGCTCATGTGAATGTAGCTAACTAAAAGTAAAATCTATAATTACTAACCTAATTTTAATTGCCGTTTGGGGTAGAAACACTTGGACCGTGGGGGCCAAGTGCTTTCGAAATTTTCAAGGATTTGTCGGGGAGACTAAAAGATTCTTTGCGTGACCAAAATGCTGGCCTATATTTGGGTCAGAAAGTTAGCCTCGCCATCCAGCGAGGCAACGCGGCCAGCATTTTGGGCACTCTACCTGAAATTAATTATCATTTAGGACTACTTAATTAACTCTATTTTAATTGTATATACTTAATTTTAATTATTATAATTCGTAATATCATACTGATTTTATAATAACCATGATGAGTACGCATATTTTGGGATATGGTTTACTTCACAATTGTCAACACACTTAATTTTGATTTATTATGACTATATTCAGTTTTGTGTACCTCAATAAAGAAATAAACTAGTTTTGTAGAAGAAATTAAAAAAAAAACAGCTGTAACTTAGATTTTTTTTCCAACCCTACAACGTCTAGAACAGCTGATATATTAATACGATTTTAGCGTCAGTCCTTTACTAAAATTTGTTCGTAACGACGACTACAATTACCTCCTTCCGGCTTAGTGCTTGAGTTTCGTGTAACCCCACTTAACAATCACTGGGTAATACAGTAGGTACCCAGTTTTGATATTCTTGACAACAGATAAATTGTTCAGCTTAACAGCACGCCCATAATAATTCTCTGTTAAAAAACTAAAAAACACGCTTGAAAATCGCTAATCCTGAAGATCCTGATAAGGATAATGAGAAAAACTATTCAACTGTCACTATTCAACAAATCAATCCGACGTTTTGAAAGGGGTGAAAATCACGTTCAAAGATTCCGTTACGTAGACATACGAAGCGTACTAAAAAGGGCACCCTTTGCATGTGTTTCAATAAATTATTACGAGTAATATATTCGACCTTAACTCAATTCCCTTAATGCTGTAATTATTATAAATTATTTATTTACGAGTTCACATTAATTTTAATATTGTTAAATGAATGATTGCGTTTTAAATGTAACGTTTGTGGTCGTCAGCTTCATAAGTAATGGGCGCTATTTGAAATTGAATGAGGAACATGGATTATATTGACAGCCCCGTTAGCTCAGTTGGTAGTGTACCTGCCTTCTGCGCTTAGGGGCGTGGGTTCGATTCCCACGTAGGACAAACATTTGTGTGATGAAAATTTGTGTTTGTTCTATGTCTGGGTGTTAATATCTATTTAAGTATGTATTTAAAAATATATATGTACGTATATCAGTCTCTGGCAGCCATATTACAAACTTTGCTTAGTTTGGGGTCAGATGAGCATTTGTGCAATAATGTCCCAGATATTTATATATATTGAAATCGGTCGCTCGGACGCCTGACCTAGTTAGTATCTATTATTTTTGACTACAGGCTTTCAGTTTATTTAGTCAGTATATTATAGAACATTTGAAAATGACATAAGATTGAGTGATTAACTCTAAAAAAATACTCTTAATAATTAGTGTAACAACCGGCGGCCTTATCAGCAAAAGCGATCACTTCCAGGTAAGCTTAGGATGGAAAAGATTTATAGAAGACGTAGAAGACGGGGTGTGCAATAGAGGAATGACTAAATTATTTTATTTATACCTACCATACCAGCATGTCTATTCTGCAAGCTAAGTGAAGTGATAAGCTAAGTAAACGTGTATTTTTCTTGTCGATTACTATAGAGAATTGTCAAAATGTCGAGTGATCACCCTTGACTGTAGTCCCGTGCCCTCATAATTTGATGTTTTGACATTTATCTGCAGAAATAGGCAAGAAAAAATCATATTCACTTAGCTTATCACTTCACTTGCGCGTTCACTTAGCATGCAGAATAGAAATGCAGCGAATTGTACCAAACACAAACATTGTAATAGTAATACACACTAGTACTTAAAATACTTTAAAGTAAATATACTAAAAAAAAATACAAAATATTTTTATTTACAATACACATTTACATACTACATACTAACCTAATCAACTAAACGATTAACAAAAATTTAATTTAAAAAACAAATTTAATTAAGGCAACGGATAACGAGGTACATTAATGTAGGTTTACAAGTGCTTGTAGTCCCTGCACTAGGCAAGACGCCTGTGTCGCAGGGCCTACATTCTAAAGATTGCTTAAAATCGATGCGGTGCGGTGTGAATAAGAAACATTTAACTTTAATCAAGGTTTAACAATTAGTTACTAAATTGAAATTAACTTGTTTTAGAAATATTAAATAATAATTTTGATTGTTGCCTGAATGTATGATGAGGTGTTATGAGTGTAAGTATGAGGGGTAGGGATGTGTGGGAGTGTATGAGTGTGATGTGTGAGAGTGGTGTGAGATGTGTGTGAGGGTGTATCTGCATGCGTGTGTGTTGTGATGAAGAGAGATCCAGCGCTGTGGTCAAACAGTCCCTTGACAGGAAGATGGAATAAGTTAACTGATAATTTTTAGTAAATTTTCGGTTTCAGTATACGTCAATGAATGTAAATACTTGAACAGCAAGTATTTACACTCCCTTAACGTTGTATTGCGAATAAAACATTTTTTGTTAATTTTGTTATATATGTGTGGAAACCTAAACTCTGGAAGTCGCTGTGCAAATGTGGTGTTAACTCTCGGTTCAGTAGCACGTGGGGGTCTCCTCTTAGATGTACTATGCCTCGGAAGGCTAAACTGTTTCCGGTGCACTGCCAATGTAACCTTCTGGATGTACAGTTGGCGAACGCTCAGCATGCCTGTTTCAGCGTATAGATCAGACGTCGGGTAGCGGTAGGGCAGCTTGTACATGACCTTAAGCACTGCACGCTGTGCCCTCTCTACTTCGAGCATAGCTGTGACTCCGGCGCCACCCCACACAGCTATGCAGTAGGATGCGATCGATTCGCAAAGAGCCACGTACACCATGCGAAGAACTTTATCGCTAGCCGAGTTTCGTAGTGCTTTCATCACGTGAGTGAGTTTACGTACTCTTTTGCTTAGGGTAGATATGTGGACTTTAAACGATAAGTGTTCGTCAACTGCGATTCCTAAATATTTTATGGATTGTGTTCGGGAGATAACGTCACAAACACAGCGGTGTAGGTTGCAGGAAGAATGAATTTTTAAATTCAGCCAATTATCTGGTTTGGAAGCTTTGGTTTTGTGAAAACATACGTATTTGGTTTTGCCAAGGTTCAGCGTAAGTAGATTTCCGTCTAACCACTGTTTTATTTCTGCCATACCAGATTCCGCCTTATCAAAAGCTGCCTTCCAAGAATCTCCATAGAACAGTACGACGGTATCATCAGCGTAACAAATGAGGTCTTTTTCTATCAGGCAAGCTGAATGGATGTCATTTATATAAAAAATGAAGAGGGTTGGACCGAGGACGCTGCCCTGCGGAACCCCAAACTGAATAGGCAGAGTATTACTTGCGGAATCGCCTATCTTTACACACTGGCATCTATCACCAAGGTAGCTTTGAAACCATTGCAGTGGCAGTCCTCTGATTCCAGAAACTTCCAATTTCTTAATTAGGATTGGGACCGAAATGGTGTCAAAGGCCTTGGCCAGGTCTAAAAACACACCGACGGACTTTTGGCCTTTGTCTAGCCTAGTCGCAACCTTTCTGGTAAGAAGTTCAACTGCATCTTCCGTCGATTTCCCACGTCTGAAGCCAAATTGATTATCTGAGATAAGATTGAACTTCTCCAGATAGGCAACAAGGCGATGGTTGACAATTTTCTCGAGCAGTTTGGAGAGACTTGCCAAAAGCGAAATTGGTCGGTAATTTTCAGGGACATTTTTAAGACCACTTTTATGGATTGGGGTAACGCTTGCTAGTTTCCACAGTTGAGGAAAAATACCCGTGGAAAGACTGATATTAAATATGTGAGTTAGAGGAGTTAGGATGTTGTGTTTAATGGCCTTGATTAAAACCGGTTTTATCCCATCTAAACCTGGAGCACTGTCTGTTTTCAGCTTGTCGATGAGCCTTCCAACTTCAGATTCATCTGTTGGTTGCAAGAAAAATGAATCAGGTGACTGGGTTAGACTGTAATTTAGCTCTGCTGCTAGTTCTACTTCTGTTTTTCCAAGTGTCCCGATTAAATTTCCGGCAAGCCGTGTACCAACATTCGCGAAATATTCGTTACAATGATTTATCGATTCCAGACTGTTTGGTTTGCATTTGAGAAGTTCCATAGCAGGTGAAGTTCTGTTCGGACAGTCAATAATAGTTTTGATAGACTTCCATAATCTTTTTGGATCGTGCTTGTTTGCTTCTAGGTCGCTGCTTTCATAATCACACTTTAGTTTGTGTAGAAGGTTGTTAAAAAAGTTTCTGTACCTATGGTAGACTAGTTTCCGCGTGGCATCTTCCGGGTGTTTCCTGAGATCTAAGTGCAGTCTATCGCGATGTTTCATACATCGTATGAGGCCAGGAGTGATCCACGGTTTTAAGGTGAATTTCGATCTACTGACTCTCTTCTCGCAGCTATGTTTATTTATTGCAGATGTGATAATACTTTGAAACTTTTCAACTGCTTGATCAACATTATTTTCATTTAGAACACATGACCAGTCAGTCTGGTGTAGCTCACAAGATACAGCCTTGTAATCAGTTTTGTTTATATGCCTATTTTTAGGATATTTGTTGCCCAGAGTAGATAATGACATTCCTAGAATAACCATGGAGTGATCAGAGACGGTGGTCTTACCGATGACTCCCACTATATTAGGCGATTTACTTTTGATGAAAATATGGTCCAGGCAAGAGTTTTCTCTAGTGCAGTTAGTTATTACCGGTTGAAAGCCAAGTTCGCTCATCATGCAAAGATATTCACAGCCAACTTCATCTAATGAGCCTATGATGTTTACGTTAATGTCTCCGGCAACAATGACTGGGGTAACAGTTTTAAGCTCTTCTAATGTATGACTAAGAGAGTTGCAAAAGGTTTCTATGTTTCTGAACGATGGGGAACGATATGTACCAAAAATTGTGGCGATATTTGGTATATAAATTTTAAGGCATTCAGCTTCTTTAATTGTTGGTTCATTAACTGTGGCGTTCCAACTATCTTTTACATAAGTCACTACTCCTCCAGACCTGTTCTGAATATTATTAGTACTGAAACTCTCATAGCCAGGGAGTTGTCCTATTATAGGATTGCTGCCGAGCCAGCATTCTGTTAATATTATTATATCTATGTCCAAGTCGAGGCGCTGAAAAGCTAACAAAAAATTATTGAAGTTTTTTCGTATACTTCTTATATTGAAAGCGAGAACTTTGAAATTGTATTTATCAATAATAATGTCTCTACAACTCTCCAACAAATCGCAAGTCTGGCAATTGATTGTAAGCGCTATATCGATATCGTTTACAGTATCTAAATCAATGCTTGCCATCATAAAATAGAATCATATATGGTTATGATGACGATGATTGTCAGACCTGCGTGCAATGGTAGAGAATACAAGAGAAACTTTAAAGGATGGGCAAAGTACGCGAATTTGCAAGCTGGCTGCAATGATATTTGCAAGAAGCAATTGTTTTGATTTTTGTAAGGCTCTAAGGGTGTGTTCATGTGGATTTTTATGTGTGTATTTGTGAAATGAGGTCGCAATATTGAATAGTGAAGTGTGGTGTGTGTGTGGGTGATGTCAATAGAATGGGTTATGTTGTTACTTTCAGGCATTTGATTTATGAATAAAACGTATAAATATTTAGTGAAAGAGAGCTGAAGGCTCAGACTATGAAAAAAGTAAAAAATAACTAAACTTTTAGTACTAAAAACTAGTTTATAACTCTGAAGGTGCTGCTTGTGCGAGTCCCACGTGCTGGTCGAGATCGAGGCATGACTGTATAAGTAATGCGGGCTTCTGTTCAGACTGACGCACAAAAATAGCTCCGTTTCGTATCCAGCAGAAACGAAAATTATGCTGCTGGGCGCGAAGACGCGCTTCTTTGAAAAGAACGCGGTTTACTTTTGTCAGTCTTTCATTTATGTAAAGCTTCTTAGAGGTGCCTTGGACCACGATTTCCGAGGTGAGATTTCGCCGGGACTTTGCTGCTTGAATAATCTCGTCTCTTTTTGAGCGGCGGAGGAGTTTTAAAACTATTGGTCTGGGCAACCAGTCCTTATTTGTGAAGCTTTGAGGGCGCTTGAGTCCAGCTCTTGTGACGCAGTCAATGTCAGCGTCTGACAATTCTACACCGAGTCGAGAGGCCGTTACTAACGCAACCTGTTGAAGGTTCTCGCTGTCACATTCTGGGATTCCTGCAATTTCCAGCTCATTCCGAAGGTTGTTTTGTTCCTGTGCATTGAGCAACGATTTCAAGCTGGTAAGAGATCCTTTTAGGTCAGCTATTTCGGTGTTTTGAATAGCAATCTTATTTTCGTAGGCGTCCAGGCTGGTTGCGATGGTCAAGGGAACCGAGGATAGTTTGTCTTTTAAACGGAGGACATCTTGTCTCAGCAGCGTAATTTCTTTGTTTTGCTCCTTGATTTCCAGCATTTCTTCTCTGAGAAGTCTTATTTCATTAGTGAGCAGCGATATTTCAGAGTCATTGCCACAGAAAAGCGTTGGAGTTGACAACTGCCTCCGAGTGCCGCGAAGTTGGTTTACCCTGTCAAAGGTGGTGTTCGCATTGTACGTGCTGTTTAGTGAGCCAGCAGGACTACCTATAGGGGTGTTTGAGTTGTCTCCTTTCGGCCGAGAGCTGGTACACAAAGGGCATATCCAGTGATCTTTGCCATCTTGACTCATGTTCCCAAAAGTTTGTCCATCCATACCTAAGCATAAAATATCGAAGGTTTCCTGACAGGTGCTGCACTCCAAGAAATCCAGGGATTGGATGGGCTTGCTGCAGGCGCCACACTTGGTTGCCATGTTTAATGCAAAAATTGAGTGCAAAAATAATGAGTTGGCTGAGGATCGAACTTTGACAGTACGAATCAGGAACGCAGTGTCTTACTGCTTTAGCTAAACAGCAATTAAGTGAAGTGGCGAAATTATGATATGCAATTCAAATGATTAGAAAAGAGTATATAATTTTATATATTTAGGCCTCTTTTATCCCAAAAAAAAATGTTTCTTATGCGTCACGCAAGGTGTAACTGCTGAATGCAACTAGTAAGTTATAAATACTATAACTTACATAATATATTATAGCTTATGCCCGTGACTTCGTATATGCGTATACTTTCATATAAACCTTCAACGCCTTTTTGCCCACCCTTAATTCGTCAGTTACGCAGAATCCTTATTTATCTTCACCGCGTAAGGTTTGCCAAATTTCAGTTACGTAGGTCAAATATTTTTCGAGACTTTGTGACGAGTCAGTCAGTGAGTGCCTGAGTGATACCTATAGTATATTACATCCACATCTTACATCTTGTTATCTATATACGTCAAAACATTTAATAAACTACCTACATAACATTTTAAGAATACAGATCATACGCAATCTTTAGCACCACTTGTTGGCTGACCACGTCCTTATGTTAGGTTCTAGTCTAAAAACTAGAACAGGCGTGCAAAGGCTAACCTAAATGGCGTTTTGCGTCTCTCAAACGCTCGTAAAATTTAATGACATTTCATTGGCACCCGTCGCAGGCGCAAATTTTTGCACGCCTCGATCGACGCCTTATAACTATAAGGTGCGGTTTCACTGATGCGTCTGATAGATGATCTCGTGGTTTTACGGATACATTTTTTTTTTTTTACATAAGCTCTAATATAAGCAAATTTGCCAGATTTTTCTTATAAGTGAGCATACGCTATACATCAAGAGGTATCACATCAAATGCGAGTCTATTTTTACCCGGCTACATCATATAGACAAAAAATCTAGTTTAGTCTTTGTATCTATTGTTAGGAAAGTTAATGACCTTTTCAAATTATTATTGAAGTTGCAGAATACACGTTTTATGCCACAAACAATTAATTGTTCACTACAAAGTAATTTTCAAGAACAAATATATCAGAGACAGTATTATACTTCCTTAATTGAAACCATCTTGATGCGGTGTCCACGGGTAGTCAGTCAGCCAAACGAACTTCAAACGCAAGCCTATCACCACATCACCTCACAATAATCATATATGTGAAACTTTGGATGGATGGATCTATAGTATGGATGGATGGATGGATGGATGTTTGTTACTCAATCACGCAGAAACGGCTGGATGGATTTGGATGAAATTTGAAATATACATTGCTTATGTCCTAGATTGACATATAGGCTACTTTTCATCATCATCATCATCACCGATTTTCATCACCACGCGGGTAAAACTGCGGGGCGCAGCTTTTTAATCATAAAAACAGCAAACTCTCCTAGTAATGGTCCATGCCGCTGTAGGTGCGGAGTTGTGGTTCTGCCAAAAAATATGCTAAAACCCATAGAGGACACTGTACCTTACGTACAAGGTAATTTTACACACAAACTAGCATTATTGCTTTTACTATGCCTAAACCACTTGATACTTTGGGAACATCCGCGTCCCATAGGGCATAATTATCATGACATCACTCTAAAATTTAGATGAAAAAATAATGATAATTTTAATGATAATATAATTTTTTGTTGTGAAACATCTAATGGCACGCCTTAGCAATAAAACCAACTCGTATTCCATGATGGCAAACATTAATGCGCTATATTATGCTGTCATGTTTCACATATTTTGTCCGGCGTCCCATGAGAGGCGAAGGACAACTTTTTTTGTTGTTTGAAAAGTCGCTTTAGTGAAACTTCGCCTCTACAAAATTGTCCGGTAATTATTTTAAACGTTTTATCTCAATATTTAAGGCGAATGGGTAGATGCATAATATTTATAATAGCTAAGCACGAAACTAAATAATAATTTCTTGATTTATGAAAAGAGGTGCGAGATGTAATGTGATTTAAATTTTGATAAAGATGTTGTTTGTTGAACATCTGATTCTGACCCTTACTCATAGGTATTTCTACACTGTGCATTCTGAAAGACTTAGATTATGTACGTCTGTAAATAATATTACACTACCCACATTATTCTTTCTAATGGTTGCCTGGAAGATATCGCTTTTAGCGATAAGGCCGCCACCTTGTGGCATTAGCTGCCAAGTGTTTTTATCTGTTTGTAATTTTTATTTCTGGTGTACACAATAAAGAGTTTTTATTTATCTATCTATCATTAATAGAATTAAAAAAAAAGTTTTTGTTGAAAATATTGTCCAATAAACATTGTCATATATAAATAATATAATAAATAAATAAATATCTGGGACATTTTTGCACACACGGTCATCTGACCCCAAACTAAGCAAAGCTTGTAATATGGCTACCAGAGACTCATATACGTACATATATATTGTTAAATACATACTTAAATAGATATTAACACCCAGACATAGAACAAACACAAATGTTCATCACACAAATGTTTGTCCTATATAGGAATCCAACCCACGCCCCCAAGCACAGAAGTTAGGTTCACTACCAACTGAGCCATCGGGCCAGTCATATATAAGTCATAGAACCGATAACCAGATTACCAGATAACCGATAACCAGATTGAGACCATGAATCGGCAAACGTATCGCAGGACACCCTGGGAGGCGCTGGGGTGATGATATACGTAATGCAACTGTCAGTGGCTGGAAGAGAAAAGCCAAACATCTGGCTGTACCTATATTATAATAATTTATATATATATATAACCTTCTCTTTAAATTTACGTACAACAAGCAGGAAATCCAACTAGCCCATATGCTAGAGCTCTAGTGACAGAATATTTGCAATTACATAATTATAAAGAGTAGCGATCCCAGCACACCACCTTGTGATACACCAAATTATTTTCGCTCACCCATTTGTACTATATATCCACTATAACCACACTATATCTCCCAATATAACCACTCAGGTTTCGAGTAAATTGTTATCCAATTATAGGTTTATTTAATACAGTGTGGATCGCGAAACGAGTAAAAATTCAAATTGGCCCAATTATTTTAACACCATCAATAAAAATACTGTAATAACATCACAAATTTTCGAGAAAATTACAAAGTAGACGTCTTCGGATCAAATTTGCAGGTTTTTAAATATGTTTAGCTATAATAATAATTCAGTGATAATTCATTGTAACGAGATTACGATTAGAGTGATACTTTTAATGACTAAAACCACACACTTCGAGCAATCATTATGTGTCAATTATAAGCTCATATAACTTTCTTATTTACTAGTGCCTTTGACACATTCTAGACCCAGAAAAATTTAAGGTAAACGTTTTCCCATTAAAAAAAATATCCCACTTATTTTACATAATCAAAGACGACGTTAATGAACTAAAAAAATTCAAAACGAAAATAATAATAAGGGTTGTAAGATAACCTATCAGTCATTCAGTGGGCGAACTGTCAATAATGATAATGGTAGTGGGAAAACTAAGGCAGGCATTGAATTATGCCTTAATATTTGTGAAAATGTGTCACACCTTGTACACACTATAAGGTATCCAATTATCCATACCCAGCCTAGTTTCAGATCATCAGCCTGCAAACGTCCACTGCTGAACAAAGGCCTCCCTCTTAGAGAGAGGTGTTGCCAGAATCCCCACGCTTGGCAGGTGGCTTGGGGATCGCAGTATGTTCACCGTGTACTAATAGGTCACAGTTTTAGGACATACCCTGGTCCAGCCTAGTTTTCCCAACCCAAAAAGCGTGAGTAAGGAATTTGCTTACAAGCGATTTTTAACTGGCCCATCAATATCGCGTGCTGGGTTGATGGTTGGATTGTTAGATGAAAAAAATTTACAAAAGTAAGTATCAATGATTCCAAAAGAATTTTATAAATACTACCAGCAGGCGGCGATCTCCTGAGACCCCCATGGAAGTCGTTAAATTGACTACATACGAGGCCAATTGGGCAGTTTCAGGGACAACCTCACGAAGTATACACAAAGAAAGCACATTGCGATTGTAGAGTTCCTGGTAGACCATGCAGTCTATCTTTCCCCTAGTAATGCACCAATCCAAGTAAATTACAAGGTCTTCTCTGCGGATTTGCTGTGTCAAATATTATGAGAGGCCTTTATAAATTTCTGGATCATTAACACAACGAAGAAGAATACTTGCAGCACCTACCCATCATAAATTTCCGTAAATATCCTTAAGAGGTCCGCCAGCTGGTGGTTGATGGTTACCATAGAGAAATTCTACAATTTTGTGAGAAACATAAGCAGTTCGTGTTTTAACGAGAGAAATGGCCACTTTGACGTCCCATATTTCTCCTTTACGTCCCGGAACACTGAAGACTAATTTGCGCGAGTAGTAATTTCAGTTTTACAATCTACAATAACACCTAAGCCAGCTTACCTTGATGCTTTGAAATAGCCATTTTACTAGACGTTAGGGGTGAAATTGTGGAAAGTAGAGGTCAAGTAATAATGGTCATCGGCTTAAGTCAAAAGCAATGAATTAAGCAGCTCATCCCAATGCTGGACTTATGGAAACTAAGGGTCAAATAAATTTATCAGTTTAATAAAATGAATTTTTGTAGGATTGCGCTTGACCGCCACTTCCCCTGAAGTGCATTGATACGATCTACGATCGAGCACGCTTGCCTAGAAGAAACCGATTCACTCTCGACTTGAGCCACCCTGATTGTAACTAAAAGGGTTACACTCAGTAAAAGGGGAACAGGGGGGGGGGGGGGGGTCATTCAGGCAGCGCATTCACACACAGACGCACAGACTAGCAGTTCGCACAAGAAAATGTAATCTAAGTGAATTCTTACCATAATTGTTTTCACTGCCTTGTTTAGGTGCACAAACGAATTTTGAATTGACAAGTACGTCATTTAGTATATATATTTATCAATTTAAAAAACCTACTGCACGCAAAATTTGTAAAATATGCAATTTAAGTGACTTGTGTCAGTATTATGCCATCCAAGCCGAACCGAATTTTTAAGTTATTTTGATTTCAAACCCAAATTAGTGAACAGATTTTGATGAAATTTCTAAGGGAACAATCTGAAAGCATGTCCTTTCAATTAAAAAATATTTTCTGTAATCGGTTCATGAATGATGGAGTTCAGAGGTAACAAATATTTAAAAAAACACATCTGTCATAGGACTGCACGTCAGAAGTGAAAACTTAAGTAGTAATTCATCTATTCTGCAAGAGATGGCGCTATTTTAAAACACATGGCACAGCGTGACGTGACTTCCATGATTTTTGTTCACCCAAAAAGTGCTCTACGCGCCCAAAGAAGTTTTCTCTTCAAAGAACTGAATTGATAACCCCCTCCTTTTTTGAACTCGGTTAAAATAGTAGGTACACATTATCTGACCACAGCCTACTGAATAGTTTCAAGTACCTAGTAACGAAAAGGCTCAGTAAGCGATATAATGAGATATGCTCAGCGTTTCTCTGTGGCTTTACGGCCGGAACTAAATTATTCACCCGCCATATCCTTCACAGAACCACTCACCGACATATCCTTCACAGAACCACTCACCGACATATCCTTCACAGAACCACTCACCGACATATCGTTCGCAGAACCGATAACCATTGGGGTAAACGTGTTTTACAGTGGAGACCACGAATTGTCAAATGTAGACGCCCTGAAACCTGCTGAAGTGACGATATACGTAAGCCAGTTGGCAGTGACTGGAAGCATGAAGCTGATTGAGTGGCGTGTTTTGGGTTAGGTCTATCAGTGCAGTCCAGCAGTGAACTGAGTAGCCTGATTTTGACAAAGAGTAACATTTCTACAGTCTATATTATGTGTAGTTTTAATAATTGCCATATTTTCTTCACAAAACCAACGACTTTGAGCGTCCGTAGAATGCTTAGTTATTGTACCAACATGTCTCTTCATGTTTAAGGGTAAGCACGCATTTTCGCAACACCTGACCGCAGGTTCTGGTCGCATATGGGTTACTTGTGACCACACCTATTGACACCTATATCTAAGTATTTATGCATACAAATACTTATAGACGTTACAGGCTTTAAAAACTTGAACATTATAATTTTCACTGGTTTAAACTACTGCGATCATGTCCTCTGGCAAGTGGGAGGCTGCAATCATCACAGAATGCCAGGGGACTGTATGATGTGTACCGTGCAGCTCTTAAGGAAAGAACCCAATTATTTTAAGTTAACATTGGAAATTAATAAGTTACAAGGTTGTCATTAAATTAAAACCCTGTATAAAAATAAAAGATTTTAAAAAAACTATCACGGTTGTTCACTACAGTTGTTGCGCAAACCACAACCTAATCACAGTAAATATCGCTTTAAGATAAGATAAGATAACTCTTTATTAAAAGACCAGACAAACAAGGAAAACATACATTACAATGAAAATATTATGTAGGTATGTTAATAGGCGGTCTTAAAGCGATCTCTTCCAGGCAACCATGCAAGGCATGCAGCTTTATGAAATGTTTTAAACTTTTCACACCAATGACAAGTATGCAAACGAACTTACCTAGTTGACGACCTGAATAGCTTAACGGTAGTACGCCTGCCTCATGAGCAGAAAGTCCCAGGTTCGATAATTTTTAAATTTTTTTTTTATAAAAAATAAGCTTGCTTTTGACCGCCAACTCGCCTGATGTTAAGCGCGATGCGCGATTTATTCCAGTTTTATCGCTGTTAGGTACTCAAAAAGTCATAATCAGATAATGTTAGAAATAATTTTGAATTATGGTTTTAAATATAACCTATTATACTATATTAGTATAATAGTATTGTAAATTACAAGTTTCTATGTCTTAAAACTTCATTTAAAAAGACCTTTTCAACAATATCCCACAAGAGGAAGTGAAGTGAGAAAAAACCATCCCGAATTAACATGTACTCCTAAAATGCAATATTATAGATTTCGTGTCCTTTTAAAATTGAGACATAATTATATTACAACTTTAATGTACTTATCTTAATAATTATAGAAGTTAGAAGGTTTCAAGAAATTCATACAGATAGACAAATGGCGGATAGAAAAAAATTATAAGATTTATTTGTCGGGCTACGGAATCCTAAAAAGATCATTGAGTCGTATTATTTATACTGCTTTCAATTGATGTAAATATGACATGTTTGTGTTGTAAATGAAATTGAAACACTGAATTTAAATACTGATAAGCTTCGAACAATCTGATAAGACTCAGATGAAAAATTCTTACACGCGATGCTGTGAACGAATTATGGACAGGATTACACGGAACGGTTACTAAGCCAAAAGGAGATTATTGGACTCTTCATCGCCACACAAGTATCATCTATTTTATCTGCAATTTCCGGGTCTGTCTATTAGTAAGTACCTACAATTTGTTTTTTATTGATAAGTCCGTGGCAGCCTCGGAGTACGGGACATAGCGGATAAGCTTCAGGAAAGTCGCCTGAAACATACCCATCCATGTTCTCCGCAGACCGGTGGAGTACGTCGGCAATCAACTCTTGGACCTTGTGCTCCCTGGAACAAGACCTCGTGGCCGGCCAAAGTGACGATGTCTTGACGTCGTAAAGGATGACATGGGAGCCAATAAACTCACCAAGGATGATGCTAACGACCGTGCAAAGTGAAAGAATCATAGTAGGAAAGCGGACTTCGGCCCGTGCCGGGACACACGCTAGGCAGAAGAAAGGATGAGTCAAATTATATGTCCATGTCTATAAGTATTAAGTATCCATAACGGATTCACAATCTAAAATATATGAACACTGAGGGACTTAATTTCGAAACCAGTGTTGTGTCTTACTGAAGTATCATTATATTATTATTATCAAGGTTCGGCCACACGATGCATTGTGATGGCGCGGCCGGCCGCCAGCCGGTGCGGCGCGGTGGCTCCTTTCCGGCGGGTAGCTGTTTCGATTCGCAACAACTTTCTCAAACAAAAGGCAGCGTGGCGTCGCCGTCGGTCGGGCTTTTTCCGCTTCGTCTCACTGTCTCAAGTTTGGTGTGCACACAGTTTGGTGCCGAATCCCGCTGTATAACGTATACATAAAGTTTATAATAGGGCATTACTTAAAAACGTTACTCAAGTTCTATGCTTAAAATTGCTCTCTCAACTTGTCGCTGACGGCAATCGTCACACGCAAAAACGAGACAAAGCAATATAAACTTTATGTATACGTTATACAGCACTAGGAGTATAAATAGCAATATTATAATAGTTTAGCGTGATCATAATGTTAAAAAGATACAACATTATGAAAAAAAAGCTAGTCACCAAAATGTTCGTGTCGCCGCATCTAGTTTGATTGTTATGGCTGCAAATTTAATGAAGTGTACTTGCAAGAAAATTATTTAAGGAGATTTTTCTTATTCTTATAATGTACAACGTCAATGCGCGGTAGTTAAGGCCCCGCGTCGCGTCCATGGCCACCACCGCAAGGCATCATATGGTTAAGCCCTTATTCACCATACATAGAATCAGTAATTTTTGATAGCTGTTTTAAGACAATGTACAGAACCAAAATTCTAATACTTATTTATCCTCTATAATTTCTAGTATCTAACAATCTTAACACTTTCCTGGCAAGAAATTACAAGAAGTTAGGAAGTCGGTTAAAATTTGCAACTGCCCATACACACGGCATTACAGCATCAGTAACCAGAAGTGTTTAAACAAACAAAACGTACAGAACATCATAAACACTAACCAAACTTATAAACAACCACCAAATTCTTTTACCACCATAAAATTCAAATCAATCGTTTAGGTTTGTAACAATAGAGGCGGAATTTGTAAGATTGCTGCCGCAGAAATGGCAAAGAAAAATTTGCCTGATTTGCTGAATGAGCCTATATTGCGATCGGGCTATTAACGTGAAGAACTAAGGGCGTGTCCACATTGACGTGTTGATTACATCTCTGGCACCGAAAAACTCGGTAGAATATTGTTTGTTGCCGCACTGTGCACACTGAGGGCGCTGGTGTAGCGATGTTGCTATCTTTGTCTCTCTTTATAACTAAAGCGAAAATAAGACAACACCACAGTTCCACTTTCAACCACTTTCCTTAAAACCTGTGTCACATTGTAACGATTATGCCAGAGTCAGCCTCACGGGTGCTCTGGCACTAATGAAATAATTTGGCATGTAATTTAGGACTGTTTAAGACGTCAAATTTTAAATTGGATGCGCGAAAAGGGTTGCTTTAAGATAATAAATTAATCGTTTCTGTGAAGGCGTGTAAGTGACTGCTTCACGTAAATGATTTTGAGAGGTCTTGTCAATTTTGAAGGATGTGGTGAATTTATGTTGATGGGATGACATGTCGGTTTGAACACTAAAAATAATTATAAATGAAAGTAACTTTGATATTTGAAGTGTTGTTCCTTCCTTTAGGATTTGCTATTTATAGGTATCTTATAGACAACTAGCTGAGTCCCGCGGTGTTCCCCATTATTTTCTAGTTTTTCCGAATTTTCTGGGGGAAAATTAGGTACCTTTTGTCCGTCCTTATGATGTACACTATCATCCTGCCAAATTTTGTTAAGATCGGATACATATTACCTATAGAATTTTTCAGCCTTTTACAGCCTATAAGTTTTTAGCCATTATTATAAGTAAATACTTCTCTTTTTAAACACACAATATGGCATTTTTGATCATTTACACACACACACACACACACACACACACACAAACACATATACTACACATACACAACACACACGCTGAAACGACACATACTAAATCGATACATCGAATTATTGTTTGTTTAAGGAAATCTCTCATTGTAACTACGAATTTTGTACAGTTTCGAAGGTGGGCGTTGTTACCTGCGACACAGTTCTCGAACTACTGTGGGTAACACCGTTCCTATTGTTTATAATACCACTGTAATTTTTTTCCAAATAAACATTATTTTTCAGCCGCTCAAAATTAAGTATGGTACGTTTGCGTCATTGCTGCACACAAGACGGACTGAGTTCACTTAAGCTAATTAACTTGTGTTTATATTGCTGCAAAGACCTTGCTAAAAAGTATCTTCCTTAGTTTATACATAACATCATTGCGTAAAACTCACATTATTGACAGTACTTTACGAAGATTACGGCTTCTTTGTCCCGTGCCTTACCTACTCGTGTTCCTTCTCGCACCATGAATCAAACCCGCGCATCTCTGCTATTGAGACAACCCACGTAAATTTATTTAAATTTATACGCCTTGCAAAGCACCGGATTCGAATAAAATCTTAGTTTAACGTGTTTTGTTCAGTACATGCCGGATTAAAATAGCTTATCAAATGACAAATGGCGCAGAAAACGTCTTTCTTTTATACAACGGCGAAACTCCGGCGCAGTGATATTTATAGATCTAGTTATCTCTTACACTTAACCAAATATCATTTGAGTAATCTTTATTTAAATTACGGCTCTTAGAAGCAATTTTTGGAACTGGAGTAAATTGCCAATATCGCAAAAACATTTCGCAACCATTTTACTAAATGTTGTTCTCTAAAATCTACTGAATTTTAAACGATGTCATTGAAACGTTACCAGTTCTTTTTTCTGCAGCGCAGATAAAAAAACTTCCATGTTTTATTCTCGATCAATCAACGTATACACGTGTAGTTCAAAGATCCTTGATTTAGATCACTGACGAAGTGTCCATTGTCACTGGCCGGTTATATTTAAAACTGAATGCGATGCTGAATGCTCCTTGAATTTTGCTCGTGCGCGCAACATTTTTTATTCTCTTACCCTGCTAGAGTACGGTTAATTAAATGGCACATATAGTGGACGATTGGATACGTGATATCGTTAAGTAGTTAGGGCTGTTGCAGTAAAAGTTATTTATTGTCGGCTAGTTTCTTTTATTCTTGGAAATAATGGCGGCTATGTGAAATTCTTGAGAGATTTTTGTATGATTCACTTTGTGTATCAAATTGTGTACGTTCTTGAATTTAAACATCTAAACACTTCTCTCGAGTTTTAACAGCAGTATTATGTTTGGAGTATCCTAGGAAAAAGATCCTATCGTTTCTTCATGTGTTGCAAGATCAGTGATTCCCCATATCCAGTAATCATTTCTATACTTAAAATAAGTTACTGAAAAATACTCATTGCTTATACAGTATCGACGATCGCTCAGTAATTGCTTCTGTCGGGCGCCACACTTAGGGTGTTACTTTAATTCACAACAATGAGCTTGAGTACTCAGTGAAGAAAAATATATTAATATTGAGGAATCCATAGTATGCTGAGCTTGCCATTGCTTACTTGGGTAGGTAGCAAATGCAAGTAAAAAATTTGTACAATGTGTAAAATTTGTAGTGTTCGTACAGATTTTTATGAGCTAGTTTCAATCTAGTTACTTCCAAAAGGTAAGGACTTTACCATCGTCGACCAAATCATCAACTAACAAGATTTGAGATTGTATATGTTAGTAACGTCTTGCCAGTCTATAGTGAAGAGCAGGAGAAAATTTATACCAACAGCGGTAACAAATTTACCCTTTTTGGGGATCACCAACAGTTCCAAGAATGCAGAAAGCTCAACATCCGCTAAAACAGAAGCATAACCAGTGCAATTCCGCGCAATCCATTATCACGCGTATACGGCAGTAAAATTAACATTTTGTGCTTTGAGCGCGCGCCCAAGCTTGCGTACACCGCTCAGTTTTTGTTTATTTCATAGCGCCGATGCGTCTCGTGTAAAACAGTGTTTAAGTTTTCTAACATGATTTTATTTTATTTTTATTAACTACATTAATTTATGTTCTTTTATTATTTCGCATGCTACATGTTTTTATGATTATTTTTTGTGCTTTTGTGTGCTTTGATTGCTTAATCATTAGCATCCACTTCCGCCATCTCCCTTATTTTAATGCCCGGTATCTTTTTGGACCTTTCATCTATGTAGAGACAAAGTTGTGGTTCAATTTAAACCTGTGTTTTTTAGTTTATAAGTACCCGTAACTTTTTGTGTTTATAGATGTCTCCAGTTATTAGCAGGTATGTATCTATTGTGTTAATTGTATTAGCTTGTTTATATCCAGTCTGTTTTCAATAGACACGTAGATATGTTTTTATCAACATAAATAGTTCCGAACTGCTATCATACATTTATTTGCTAATAAAAATATATCCTTCTGTTATATACACATTAGTAAAAAACGGTCATCTAAGTAGGGCTGATGCAGATGATTAAAAGCTACCAACTTTTGGTAAATAACCCTTTTTTTTAAACAAAATACAAAACAATGAAAACTGCCAACTTGATATTTTCTTTCTCCATCCGTATTTCGTAGTTGTAGTTAGTAGTTGCCGGAATTGTTGTTTTTTTTTTCATATAAAAAAACTCACCATAAATAGAGCTGAGCTCCTAAAACAAAACTAAAACATCTTCAAAATCAAGCATTATAATGTCTTGACAGACAGAGAGCACTATCACAAATGACGTCACTGATAAATACACCATACAAATTCCACACTGACCGCTTTGCGGGACCAAGTCACCGAGCGTCCCTTCCTAATCCATGGAAAAAAATTAAACGCTTAATTATATCGGAACTTTTAGCCGATTTATATTTTCTTCATTAGACGTATTACATTTCATTTTTTTTAAATACTTTTCGTGTTACCTGTTTTTTTTTTTTGTTTGTTTCGGATGTCTGCGCCAGCGGAGTATTGAGCAGCAGCTATTTATAACAAACCTCTGTCTGTCATATTTTATTTCTGGTGTGCTAAGAGTTATTACCTATCTATTATTAATTATGTGTGTGTACATCTTTTTATATCGTCTATTTCTGTTTAACATTTATCCAGCACTGGACGCTCTCTGATTTTGTTAGTCTGTTCTATTTCCTGGCAATACTACCCTAAAGGGTAGCGACCAAAGGTCAGGAGCTGCAGTACTGTTCGCACATAAGTGCGAATGCATCGCTAGCTGCCCGCCGCACACGCGTGCCCGTTGCAGTCGCCGCGAGACGCGTGCGTCACGCACATTGCAACGAGTTTGCTCCCTGATAGATCCCGCGCGATTTCCGTATCGATCAGTGTGACCTCGCCTTTACAATTGGAGCCGTCAATTTTAAACAGTGCACTACGAAATGCAAAACCACTCGATTAGAAACTGCGTTCCTAATAAAAAAAAATACTGAAGTTCCTTATTTAAATATATCATAAATTTACTTATTAGGATATTTCTTCGCATTTTGACTGTATTATTCTTCTTTAGTTTTGGTTAGTTCTCCCGTGTTATTGTTTATTAGAAAAAAGTGATTGACGTCAAACTTCAAGTAAAGTTTTTCCGTGTATACATATTTTTTAAACTTAATGCAACCTTCCACTTGTTGACTGAGTGCATAATTTAAATACACGTTCCTGATTTCAGTTTCAAATGGGAATCAATTTTTTACGATCGCATTGAATTTCAAATATTAGCTTATATACGTTAGTGTTTTTATTTTTCCGACCACTTCCCGTTGTATGTCGTTGGAAGGTGTTGTGTGTTGGCTGTCAAGAAAAAATGGTTATGGGGTAAGTGATGCATACATTATGTCCATCCTAAAAGCTACTGTTAACACAGTATGCGTACTTTCCTTCTATAACTCGTTCGTACATTCCTGTATGCTATGTAGTTTTCTAGTATGCGGTGCATTAGAGGCTGTTTTTTGTATCACAGTCTTCAGTATATATATGTGCTACCGCCTTCTACCACATACGCACCCCCTGGTATATGTGTTATATGTGACATACACCGATGATCTGCCTACCAGGCATAAGATATGTTTTTACTATTTTAACACGCTTTTATTAGCTTTGTAGGTATGTACGTATACATGTATGTAATGGAATATGTGAACTTGATTTTCACTACTTCACAACGTCGAATTAAATTGAAATTTTGCTCACTTATCAAGGACCGATGACAATGCAATAATTTAAATAGTGTGTCCAATTAAAGCGTGTTATTTTGTTTTTTTTTTTGTATTATTTTGGCTATGCTTTTTGACCTTTCTCACTCGATGTTAAGAGACGGTGAATTTCCATTCCAGCATCCATCAAGGATGCTGTACATCCCAGACTGGAATGGAAACTGGCTCTTAATTGAGGCCGCTGAAACACACCGTTGAGGTGTTGGAAGACATAGAACCTAGAGCATAGAGTAGCTAACCCAATGATTTCGGAACATTTTAAAATATTCAGGGCATTTCAGGGTATTCCATTGATCAGGAGTATTCGAATAGACGATGGACTTCAAATTGGCTCAATTTAATGAATCACATTTGACCCTTCACATTTAATCACATTTTCACCTTGTATCATGTTTTTTTTTTCGAAGTTAGAACTGTAGTGTTTATTTTTTCAGTTAAAAATACATATTTATTATAATGACAAAAGAAGGCAATTTTACTATTGACAATGACTAATAAACAATAGACTGACAGATGTCAAATGTGATCTATTAAATTGACCCTACTTTAGTCGAAAATATTATAAATTGCTCACATGTTTTTTTTAATATTAAAATAGTTACAGTGAAGTGGTAGTTCAGTGGGAATAATATTAACAAGTAGTGTCTCGGCCCACGGCTGGGGGACTATGGGAGAGCTTTAACAAAATGTGTCATTGTCCACCATTGGTGGACAAAGAGAATAATTTAAAAAGTCGTGTCACTGACAACCACTGGTGGATAGCAACACAACATTTTCAAAAATGTTTCATCGTCTTCCAGTGGTAGCCTAATAACTACTCTGGTTCATCAGCGAATATCCTCGCTCCGGAATCTATTGCATAAATGAACTCCGAGCGTAGGTATCTCTATTGCCCGCTGTTTGACTCAGAGTTTTTCCAAAACGCCACCAGTTAAAGACCACATCTATGTATCATATGTCATCACTGACAGTGACAAGACCCTTGTCTTTACGCACTGTGGTAACCACAGATTGTGGTCAGGCAAAAATATTTCATAAAAAATATTACTAAAAAAACATTGGTTGGTGGAGATAAAATAAATAAATAAATAAAATAAATATTCGGGACATTTTTGTACACACGGTCATCTGACTCCAAACTAAACAAAGCTTGTACTATGGCTGCCAGACTGATATACATACATATATATTTTTAAATACATACTTAAATAGATATTAACACCCAGACATAGAACAAACACAAATGTTCATAATGACGATACTACCATTAAACCACAGAATTCTCCCTATCCCAAAATTAGTAAATACGCATTTTCGTTTACTTGGACGACATGTTTTTTTTTTCAGTTATTTTGATTTAAAAACCAAACCACTAAACCCATTGATGAAATTTACATGGGACCACCTTTGAAGTATGGCATACCAAAGAAAAAAAAATCATCAAAATCAATTCACAATTGGCGGAGAAATCCGTGAACGTAAATAAATTTAAAAAAAACAGTGGAACATAGAACCGCTTTTTTGAAGTCGACTAAAAACGATATTTTAAAGAAGAAGTAAATAGTGTAATTAAATACAAGAACCTATCGGAATAACAAAAAAATCCTAAGCTATTTTTTTGAATTGACACTTGACGTCAGAGGATTCAAATAACATGTTTCCTAGATTCTCAATGCAGAATATTTAAATGCCACGGGGACATTTACATTGCCGTGATACATAATGCCATCGATTCTATTTTTGTACGGATCTTGCATAAAATTCTTCTGCAGGGTCAAAAACCATCGTAGTTTTTAAGAAGCGCACATTAGCGTGAATTCTGTTGTACCATTCTTCAAACTAAACTAATTTGACAGGACTTAAATTATCGGCGTCTTTTTTCATTCCAATATTTCAGAAAAGGATGGCATCAATTTCTGAGATGTCAAATTTAATTTAGTTTAGAGCATGGTACACCCAAATACATTTTTTTTAATTCTAAACTTCTATTGATTCTGTTTTAAAATTATCTAAACTGAACTAAATTTGGCAGCTCTAAAATTAATTATATCCTTCTCTAATATATTAAAATGAATACTTTAGGCAGGGTCGTTTTTAACCTATTGGAGGCACTGGGTACATCAGGATAATGGGGGCCTCTATGACCTTGACATAACACTATTTTCGGGTTTTTATTTATTATTAGAGTAGCTTGGTGCATGCAAAAGCTAATAAGCAAGTCCAATAGATTTTTTCGAAATAAACGTTTTTCGGTAATAAATATCGGTTATTTTTTGGTGATCGGACGGAAACTTGGGGGCCCATCGATGGCGGGGGCCTTGGGCAAGTGCCCAGAGTGCCCAGTGGGAAAGAGGGGCCTGACTTTAGGTATGTACTACTATGACAACTCAGATAAGATTCCACCTGCCAGACTGGTTAGTTTAGCAAGTGGTATGACAGAATCGACAATAAATAATATCATCCCATCTTAGACTACGAAAAGACGAAGGTAAGGGGTAAATTGTGCACTAAAACCATGTCGAGATTACATTGATCCCAAGGAAAAAGATAAAACACCGTTACATTCCACCAGTAGGTAAAAAATTTATCTAAATACATAATTATAATACCACTAATATTATAAATGTGACTGTTAGGATGGATGGATGTTTGTTACTCAATCACGCCAGAACGGCTGAACATATTTGGATGAAATTTGGCACAGAGATAGATTAAAGTCTGATTAACACATAAACTACTTTAATAACGGCTGGAACGATTTGGATAAAATTTTGTGTACCTGGAGCGGGTCATAGTAGCGAGACCGAAGGCCGAGCTGACACCCGAAGCCGGGACGGGTCACTAGTTATAATATACTTATTGATATTTTAATACGTACTTTATACCTACTAAATTATTCAAGTATGTAAACAAAGAGTTATCAAAGTTAAAAGTTTCACTATGGTCAAATTGTGCGATCCAAACCACGCCTATGGCTAAAAAAAAAACTTTGTTCCGTGCTTGTTCTCTATTGCCTTTAATGGCGCTTTTGCTGTGATTTTAAACGCACCTCAAGTGACTTTAAACCACAGACATTTAATACAGAACAGACTGAACATGTTTTTTACAACTACATTCGCAAAAACAGTTATGTTTGCATCTCTCTCGATTACACAAAAACCATATATTCGTATCTCGTTTTGTCGTAACGTTGCAACATAATAGAAAAAAATGAGCATGTGGTACGATGTTCCAAGTCACCATTTTGGTAAGCATCAATATTCTGACAGAAGGCTGACAGCGAAAACCACGGCTTGCAAAAATTACCTAAAATAAAAGTTATTTTTACATATTTTGTTTAAAAGATACGAAAATACTATGGTGAAGTGCAGTGTCCTCATGTGTTTTAATTCATCTCATAAGATGCCACCCGGTATAACGTTTCACAGGTAAGTTTCGTGTGTCATAATAGAGATTATTTTGAATTGCTATTTTTTCTTGTTATTTTTCATAAACTTTACAATTTGAAGGCTTGGGAAGGTTGTGTTTCTTTCAATTTCATAAATGTACAAGTTTGGTGGGTGTAATAAAAGTTAATAAGTAGTTTTCTTTAAAAAAATATTGATTCGATCATTGTTTGGCGTTTGAGGTACTTAGACATTGTCCAGGGAACGTATTCAGTAGCCAAGAGAATGTAATACTCCTTTCAGTAGTATAATTAAAATAGTATAAGTTATTTTCTTTAAAAATTCATTGTATCGATCATTGTTTTACGTTTACGGTATTTAGACATTGTCCAGGGAATTTATTTCAGAATCAGAATTCGTATTTCAGAAGTATAATTAAAATAGATGATTCAGCTTGATGTGATTATGATGACATGAACCTTTTTCATTAATTACTAGCTGCTTTTCTTAAGTAATGTAAATAAAGTACCTACCTACCTATTGTGGTTCATATCATATATATACGTAGTGATCTAGATAGTGTAATTAAAGGGTTATTTAGACATATGTCAAGTAACAAACATTTTTATTACATTTTAGATTTTCCCAAGGATGAAGAGTTGAGAAACGCATGGTTGAAGAATTTGAATCTAGAAAATTGTCAGCCCAGTGCGACAAGTTTGTTGTGTTCAAAGCATTTAGAGGCACATTTGTTCGACCGGACTGGTTTCCGTACAATCCTTAGAGAGTACGAGGTGTAATGCTTATTGGAACAACAGTTTTCAATGAACAGTCGCTATCACTATCATGAATCTCAAGTTGTACTACATTATGATAACTTGCATGTAATAATTTTCAGAGCGATAACATACCAAGTGAAAAGAAAGCCACAAAAAGAGGTGTTACTGGCAAAAATGTTCTGCGGGAGCTGCAGAATACCTCATTTCCATCAAATTCAGATCCTGCAACCACATGACACATCTGGTAAATTGTTTTATACAAAAATAAATGATTTGACTTGGTCTGGTGTGTTTGAATATTAATACCCAATGGGAACATCCATAAATTCCATCACATAAAGAGGAGGGGTGGAGGGGTCGATGAAATGTGACTGACAAGGGGTAGGGAGGGGTCGTAAATTTTGTGACGTTACATTTCAGATACAATCTAATAGTATCTGTTAGCACTATTATAAAAGAATGTCCTTGAGTCCGGCCCGCGTTTTGCAAATGTTTGCGTGTAATGTATATGTAGTGTATTTTGCATCAATATTTTTGTGGCTTGTTGGTTCTGCTTGGTATTATATGTCTGTGCTTTAAACATAAGTTTTGATATAAAAACAACCTATTTAAAAAATTGTGTTATTATGAAGACTGTTTCTACTGGACACTGTAATTTAGGAGATATCTGTGTTATTTAATTATCGTCCATCCTTTTCAACCTGCGCAGCTTAGATGCGCCGTGTACGAGACGCATTAAAGCAACACAACTCGAGTCATTACACCTTGTAATGATGTAAATTTTAAGGGTTCGCATTTCGCACCCTCTAATCAATATTAACCCCCGGTAACCCGAGGACGTGTGAAGCCCCGGTTAACAATAATGTGTCATGTAACACGATGTTTTTATTGTAAACTTTCACCCCTAGGTAAGTAAAAAAAGTCAGCGCAAAGTATTGCTAGTCTATCGGTTTTTTTATCGGATACATTTCGGACAGTGTGTATCGGATCTGCATGAACTAGTTCCCTCCAGGGCTAGACCCTATTGAGAATGTAAAAAAATCAAGCGTGGTAAAAAAACCTATAGGTACAGAAACAAACCAATCAGACTTTAAAATGTCAGTATGATTTTCAGCTCGTGTTTTGTAGATTAGTTAGATATATAAAAGAGACATGAAAAAGAGTATCTGATTCAAACTTTGTGAAACTAAATGAGAGACGCAAATAATTGTATTTCGTTGGAGGAAAATCCAAACGATTTTTTTTCTCTTTTCTGTGAGGAAATTGGCGTTTAACATTGTCAACTGCTTTTGAAACCAATGTTTACGTTTAAAAGTCAACTATTAGGTTACTCTAATGAGTTCGTGTGAAGAAATGGCACAGGCAGTAGGTACAGGATATTGAAAAAACTTTAAAAATCTTTGATCTCTCGTTTGTGCTTTCCAATTGTAATTTACTTTGTACCTACTACAAATTTATTGTAATAAGTGGGAAAACAGACTCGCCATTTTAGAAGTTTTTTTTCTCGGGATTTATTTATCTGTACTGTCAAATTATTTTATAACACACAGATAAAGCGATGTTTGAAACTTTACCTTCATTTTAAAATGCCTATTCAACGATACAGCACACAATGGGACGCAGCGAAGTTACAAAAGTTAAAAAAATTGACGGACGGATATACAGACGGACAGACAGAACAACCCCGATCCGGGATCCGGGTATGTCCTAAAACTGCGACCAGAACCACCGGAGGATGGGCAGCAGCGTCCTTAATAGTACACGGTGAACGTACTGCGATCCCCAAGCCGCCTGCCAAGCGTGGAGATTATGGCAACACCCCTCTCTATGAGGGAGGCCTTGTCCAACAGTGGACGTTAATTGGCTGATGATGATGTGTGTGTGTGTGTGTGATGTGAGACAGAACAAACTTACCTAAAAGGTTCCTTGTAAGAATATGGAATCATAAAATAAGTAATTTATTTAATAAATAAAGAAGTATAAAATAATATTTGATAATTTATACGTACCAAAGAAAATAATAAAAGGTAGAATAGACGTAGAGAAGTATTTACACGTCCGGTAAGTAAGCTAAACGTACCTACAGCACGCATTGCAACCATGTAAAAATAGGTACTAAAGCCATACTCTGATCTAGGACTAAAGCTTTGTATTCATACGTATTACATAAATAAAGTTTGTTGACAGTTTCACATTTCAGTTAATTTTCTCGTCGAGAATTCTCTCGGAAAGAGGTTGCGTATTTTTATTTGACCTCTATTATATTGTGTAGAGCCTTTATGCACTCACCTCAGTTTCACGACAAAAGGTTATTGTTTCAAGACCATAGCCCTTGGTAACATATAACATTATAAATCTCACATAGTGTGTAATGATCCTTTGATTTAGTTGTGCCTTGGCCTTTTTTACTGCTACCATTTTGAAGTACAAATTTGATTTCAGTGTATTGAATTATAACCAAAGTTTGATGGAGCCTTATTACCTAAACGAATACCAAAAAGCAATAGTAGGTAGGTAAATGCCCATCATTTCTTTTTCATTTAATCAAGTAGAGCCTGATTATTATTTAAAATTGTTTACAGGCTAGGCTTTCTCCACAGCTCAACATCATCATCATTTAAGTCATAGGACGTCCACTAATGGACATAGGGCTCCCCATCGATCTCCAAAACGGCCGGTTGGAAGCCGCCTGCATCCAGCGTTTTCCTGCGGTCTCTTTTAGGTCGTCTGTCCATCTTGGATATCTGCACTTACCGGTCCGCGGTCTCTATTCGAGAACATTTCGGCCTCATCGGCCATCTGTTCTGCGTGCTATGTGCCTTGCCTATTGCCACTTCAACTTTCGTTCGTTTACGGATCTCTTCATTTCTAATTCGATCTCGTAGAGAAACCCCGAGCATAGCCCTCCCCATAGCTCGTCCACAGCTCATCTGATATTAAATGATAGTGTTTTTTGTACACAACTTTAGAGTTTGTACCAGAACTTAAAAAAATATTTTCACTTATCATGCAAGTTATTATTGTTTGGGTTCCGATAAGCGGATTAAAAGGGCTTTTAATGATCTAGCTAGTGCATGAAAGTCTGCCTTTTGTAACACATAAAAGTGAAGTGAATATCTTTAAAATTGTTTGAAGAAGTTCAGTTTGTAATATATTTCATGCAGTAACTTTGCCTAAGTCTTTAATAATGCCCATATAGATCAAAGGTAATATAGTACATTAAATTGTTTAAATTTCAGTTTTAATTTTAAGTAACGAGATATTACTTATTATATTACTATTTTATTTCCTCGCAATTAAAGTAAAAAGCCGAGTGTGTATATTATTATTAGTGTATAACTCATTTAATCCTCAACTTTTTTGTCGAACTTCTTAAAAACTAATGTCTTGTTTTATACACTCGTTGTACCTACAGTAAATTATTTGTTTTATTTTGTCGTCTTACTAGCTTTCATATTCACCGTTTTGTTCCTTTATCGGTAGCGCCATGGACGAGAGAAGGGTCTTATTCCGTGGGTAGCTCTACGGAAGAAGGAAGCTCATCCTTAGGTAGCTTAAAGCTCATTGTTGGGACTTTAACCCACGCATGAAGTCTAACGCGAACCACCTAACTATCATTAGAATAGAACAGATTATAATTTATTGATAGGGCGATTTTGAACATCTTTTTTTAAATACTACTAGCCATCCGCCCCGGCTTCGCACGGGTGTAAGCTCGGCCTTCGCCCTCGCTACAAAATATTATAATATAGCCGATGTCACCCGGGCATAGTGTAGCTTCCCAACAGTGAAAGAATTTTTCAAATAGGATCAGTGGTTTCAGAGCCTATTCAATGCAAACAAACAAACAATCAAATCATTTCTCTTTATAATATTATATACTTATATTATAATATAATATAGAAGAGCTGGCCATCACACCAATCTAGTCATGTCACAAAAAATAGTTATAAACGAATTCGTATTTAGCTGTAAAGGGGCTTTAGTAAAAATCATAAATCACAATAAGTATAAAAAATAATAATAAATAAATAGGTATAGGTAAGTTCAAACTAATTTTACAGGCTCTAAATGGCTATAGTCATAATCAAAAAACTCTTTGATAGTATAAATTGACCTGTCTAACAAGAGCATCTTGACAGTATTGGAGAATTGTATTTCATTCTTAATGGACTTTATAAACTCTGGGAGCTTATTAAACATAGATTGATCCATAATCATTGGTTTATTTTTTGTCATGTTTAGTCTTGGGTATGTTGTCTCTAATAGTAATATATTATTTCGTATGGCCCGCTTTCTTACTTATCACTAGTTTTATTTTACACTAGCCGTCCGCCCCGGCTTCGCACGAGTGTAAGCTCGGCCTTCGGCCTCGCTACAAAATATAATATAGCCTATGTCACCCGGGGATAGTGTAGCTTCACAACAGTGAAAGAATTTTTCAAATCGGTTCAGTAGTTTCGGAGCCTATTCATTACAAACATACAAAAATAGGTACAAATCTTTCCTCTTTATAATATTAGTGTAGATTAATTGCTACAAAACATTTATTACTTAACAAGATCGCAAACTTTTGCAGTTTATTTCATCATCATCAGCCATAAGACGTCCACTGCTGAACATAGGCCTCCTCCTGAACGACATCCTGTCATCTGCATCCACTGGATGCTCGCGACTCTCACGATGTCGTCAGTCCATCTAGTGGGAGGCCTACCTACGCTGCGTCTTCCGATTCGTGGTTTCTACTCAAGAACCTTTCTTCCCCATCGGTGCCCCATTTGCAGTTTATTTAATGACAGATAAATAGAAAGAAACGACAGGAGAATAAAAAAAATAAAAAAATCTGGAACATTATTGCACACACAGTCATCTGACCCCAAACTAAGCAAAGCTTGTAATATGGCTGCCAGAGACTGATATACGTACATATATATTTTTAAGTACATACTTAAATAGATATTAACACCCAGACATAGAACAAACACAAATGTTCATCACACAAATGTTTGTCCTAGGTGGGAATCGAACCCACGCCCCCAAGCGCAGAAAGCAGGATCACTACCAACTGAGCCACCGGGACTATCGATCAAAAATATATAATACTAGCCGCCCTTACAGGCTTCTCACGAGCGAAGATTTTTTTTGAACATTCCAGTATTAAATATAGCCTAAGTATATTACTCAGGGATAATGTAGCATTCTACAGGTGAAAGAATTTTAAAAATCGGTCCAGTAGTTTTTGTGTTAATTCGTTACAAACATCCAAAAATACAAACCTTGCCTCTTTATAATATTAGTATAGGTTATTTGAAAATGAACACTATTATAATAATAAATAATAAAAATTTATTGAGACAAAATAATACAATTCAGCAGTTATTGTAATGCGTCGTACTCCGGACAAGGAATCCTGATTCCCGGAGCCAACTTCTTCCTGCGGTATTACTCGTATAATAAGTTTAAAGCACATTTAAAACAGCTTTAACGTAATCGACTTTTGTAATGTGTTAGCTACGTTTACGCTTATCAATGATTGTAAACTTGAATTATAGTAATTATGTTTTTATTTAGGTAATGAACCCTAGGTAATATAAATAGGCTGTAAAATAACCATAAATATGGCCACCTCGGGGTTTTTGTGAAGATACGGTACCGTAAGTCTAGTTAGGGCGAGATCACACGGCGAATGAAATTGGTAAGTCCGTAACAGTAAGGATAGGCAGGTTTACCTTGAAGCCGGGGTCTTAGAACTCTGCTTTGGTATCCTATCGTAAAGAAGTCCTTTGTCATCGTGGGTGATCAGATTTTCAGCTTTGACTTCTGCCATTCAAGCAAGTCTATGGAAGATATTGGCGCTCTATGGCCCACGCCATTGTAGTGGTAAGGAAGGGAAATGCTCGCAGGATTTCCCGGGAGTATATTATAGCTCAGGTAACATGAGGAGAGTACCGGTGCATTCATATGGAGAACCCGCTGCTCTCCGTCAGGTGCAGAAGCAGACCGGCGGGGGGAGTTTTAGTAGGAGAAATTTAACATTAACAAGAAGAATTTAGGCTATATATCTATGTCAATGAAAAGTTTAGATGTTTCATTTGTGAACAGAATCAACATAAGAAAACTGTTTTTCTGACGAAAATCAAGTGTATTTCCGCTTTTACACAACAAACAAAAACACATACTCACTCACGCTCGCGCGCACGAATCCTTACACGCGCTTACACACAGTATTACATTAGAGAAAACAGTTTTGAAGATGGACTTCCGCAAAGTAACGCCTGCTTCAATCAACTAGAATCAAGGAATATGGATTAAATGATGGTACAAGATTTTGGCTGTGATCTTACGATCACCATAACGCTTTTAGGTAGCGCTACTGTGTGATAAGGTCAATAATTAAAATACATTTACATCCATAAAAATAACAACTGAATTTACGGGAAAATGGCAATGAACGGGAGTCATCCTATTGTCAACGCTAATATTTACTTCAAATATAATTGAGATCACCCTCTATATAATATAGCCAATATATTCAATAAAAAAAAGTATTATTAAAATCGATTCATAATTGGCGATGATATCTTATTAAGGTGAAACGTTTCACGTTTGGCGGGAAATTCAAATTTCAAACAGTTTTTTTGTTCTTGTAGCTAGGCCGGGTATTTATTGTTAACGATTATGGTCTTTGCGAAATTAATTCTTTACAAACTCGCGTAAAGGTTATTTATCTCCAATGCACATTATTACATACATTTGTCAATTAACAAATTTTTGCTGTTTCAAACGGTTTATTGCCAAATGTAAGTAATATGGTGAGTAACTGATTAATAACTGTAAATGGTAATATTGGTAATGTAAAGAACGACCAACAATTTTCGCAAACACTGTGTCATTTCACAATAATTACCCGGCCTAGCTACAAGGATAAAAAAACGGTTTGAAATTTGAATTTTCCGCCAAACATGAAACGTATCACCTTAAGGAAAATTGGCGAAGATATTACCATAGATGAAAATTATATTACGTAACATACCTACAAAAAATCGAATAAAAAATTAAGTTGAAAATTTTTAAGTTAAAAAGTTCTAGGTTCAAGTTCTGTACTTATAACAAAATATTTGTTGCTCAGAGAAATTTACAGGCTCTAAAAAGTTGGTAGTCAGGTTAATTCGTAGATTTCTTTGGTATTTGCTCGTGAGATCACTACCTAAAAATGTCTTCCCTATATGTAGGTATTAGGTCCAAAGGCTGCGCGCTTGGATGATGCGTGAAGGAATTTATGCTACGTGCTAACTAATCTGCGGTGATAAATATATTTTTTAATGATCCATTAAAAGTGTTAGCGACAAGTTATCCATAAACGTTACTTACTATTAAACAACATTCTTTGTACCACCTACATTGTAAGCTTATAGGGAGATTCCTGTTTTTATCAAGCTTCACTTTTAACTGTGTTAATAAATCTTGGAAGAAGATTTTAACCTATTTCTAATATTATAGTCATCATCATTACCAGCCAGAAGACGTCCACTGCAATGAGGCCAATGCTCCCCCTACCACCACACACACACCACCACACCTATATCGCCACACTGAACGACAACCTGCCATCTGCATCCACTGTACCTATGCTCGGAGTTTCTTTACGCGATAGAATATTATCGTATCGGTTTGTAATTTAGCAAGTATATGGTTGGTTTAAACAGCAACCATTTTACATGTCCTATCCGTTAATTAAAATCGTTTCAGCCATTTGATATTACAACCTTCTTTTGGCGTCAGGAGTTAAAAGGGCGGCACCGTCGTCTGCAAGAGTTCGTTCGACTAAAGGCATGCATCAAGCCTGATATAGGCCAGATGCCTTCACACCCGCTACACCACTTTACTATAGGTATATATCTCCTTGATTGTCTGATCTGCAGTGCAATTACCGTTCTTATCGATCGATAAATTAGACAGTTATATCGACAAATTCGATAAAATGGCATTTGATCCGTACTGGCTATGATCGACACAATGGCATTTTATCGATTTCAACTGTCTAATTTATCGATCAATAAGAACGGCATGCGTATTATGAAACTTTGATCGGGATCGCGACTTGTCAAAATTATGTAAAAAAAAAAAGCATTGTCTATTTCCAATTTCGTAGTATGAAATTGGAAATAGACAACGCTGTTTTTTTTTTTATTTTGCGTCATAACCCCTTTCAAGTGTCAAAATTCTGTCAATTCTGACACTGACAGACCCCGATCAAAGTTTCATAATACGCCTGCGGTACTTGCACTGCTGCGGTGTCAGTCTATGCCATGCAGCGCCACAGAGCATATAATGTCACTTTGACAATTTCTAACCTTTAAAACCATCTCAATCCTCAAATCCAGCTGATAAAAGCAGCTCCATTGTTTCCCCAATCCCTAAATAAACCAAAGTCAGTCATAACACTGGCGAGAAAAAAAACAACGGGTTGTACAAAGAGAATCACCATTCATTCGGAACTAAGTCTTAAACCTTGGCACTTGGCACTAAATATAACGTCCGCAGACTACTCAAATCCGTCGAGTTTAAAGTAAAACGGGGAGAGCTTGACGTCATTTAGACTAAGGTATATTCGTTTTAATGAAATCATAGACAAAAGTAGAACAAATAAGTCTAGACATTTCTTTCACAAGATTTTATATTATTATTTATTTTATACTAGCTGCGCCCCGCGGATTCACCCGCGTGGTGATGAAAATCGATGATGATGTTGATGATGAAAAGTAGCATATGTGTTAATCCAGGACCTAAGCAATGTATATTCCAAATTTCATCCATCCATTGATTAACAAACATCCATCCATCCATCCAACCAAACTTTCACATGATTTTAATATATTAGTGTGATGGATGCTATACCATGTTTATTTCAGTATTACATCTTACAAAAACATGAATAAAACCTTTTACTATAACAATCGTATGACATATAAACTTTCCCAGTATTTTATAATACTTTCAACACTTATTTAAATATTTATATATTTTAGATTACCATTCATTTTATCTACAATTTTATATTGTATAATCGAGGTTTAGCATTTGTGTGTATAAAAATAAAAAGTTTGTTCTATAATTACTTCTGTGGTATGACAACTCATTTGAATTGAATAAGAAACTATGAAAAATTGTTGAACAAATCACAACTTTCACTTTATTAATCACTTTAATTAAGGTCAGATGCAACAGTCTAGAAACTTTTGTTTAGTAATGATCACCAGCTCTCTGACTACAATATACATCAAAACGCAGAGGGAAATACAAAACATAGCGTTGGACAGACACTCCGGCAGACTGCCGGTATTTATAGATTGATTTTCGCGACGCCCTTCGAGTCACAATTAATACAGGGTTACGCAAATACCCTGTATTAAGCTGAAAGGAGGTCATTGTTCTCATCATTATGAACAATTTTTACTATTAGACCAATCCTGAAATATCGAAAAAATCAGCTGTTCCATACATTTTGTCGAGTGTCAATGACCGTTTTCTATGGAACAGATGTTTTTTCTTCGCGATTTCTGGTTTGGTCCCATTGTAAAAGTTGTTCAAAATGATAAGTACGATGACCTACTTTCGTCTTAGTGCAGGGGATATGCGTAACCTTGTGTAATGCCGAGTATTTTTGGTTGACACAAGTAATTACAGATTATTGAAGTTAGAAAAACACTCCTCAGGATTGTCGAGTATGATTCGATATGCCTGAGATTTGTCAATTTTATTAGGAGCAATTTGTGACACCGATGTCTGCACCTGTCTGCACCAATGTGATGTGGCATGGCATTAGTTTTAATGCTTACACTGCTACAATGTTGCAAAACGAATTCCAGTTTATTTCCATGCTACTGATGCTATTAGTTTAATGATTCCGAAAATACGTATGTAATGAAGTTTGAACGCATGAGTTAAAGAGCCATATAAATCTTGTCATCCCTAAGTTTTCCGGGAAAAAAAAGTACTTTGATTGAAGATACCGAGAAATTTGTTCAACCGTTTTAGCGCTAAGTTTGCTTTAGTGTAGGGATTAAACAAACATCAAAACACCAAGATTTATTTATTAGAGTTATATAAATGAGCGTGATTTTGTTAACTAACATACAAAATCCCGTTTACATTGAAGGTTTAAACAGAAACAGCTTCAAAGCAAGATCTTTCCCCTTCATCCCTAATTCCCTAAATCCTTTCCAAGTATTCCTAATTTGATCCAGTAGGGGAAAGATATACAAGCAAATCCACATTCTGTGGAAATGTCGTATTTACTGCTTAGTTAGATTTCAATATTAGATACCTAGGTATTTGAAAAGTTGCCAGTCCAGCATGGAGCCAAACGCAGAAAATAGAAGTAATAATAGCACGGAAATAAGAAGGAAACTCTGTCGCTAGATATTGTGACAGATATGTGATTGAACATTGTTATTTATGTCAACGTGTCGAACTCCGCGTCACAGTTTCTAACACAGTTGCTATGGGTTTATATGGGTGCAAGTGGCTACAACAAATTTCTTACAAAAATGCCTTGACAGCCGTTCTAATTTAAACAAAAAATAATTTCTTTTCTGTGGAGCCAAACAACAAACGATCAAATATGAAAGTCTTAAGAGTACTAGGTCTTTGTCGAAAGACAAGCAAATCTGTCAGTGCAAGTACCGTTCTTTATCGATCGTTATATGTCGAATCGTTATAGTCGACAAATTTAACGAATCGTCATAGCATTTGGAAGTACGGAAGTGGTGTCGACATAGTTTCACGACGACACGTGTCGTTAAAAATGACGTGCTCACAGACTAGTTATATTGATGGAAAAGAAGAAATCATTCATTCAATTTCGTTCGAGACTTTTGGCGCTAACGTGAAAAAACATGTCACCTCATTGTATTATTTTCCTGAGTTATTTCGACTGATAATGCGTTATATGAGGTTATAATGGTAGATTATTATTCACCCATGAGTTCGTGAATGTAGGAAAGTGATATAACGAGGTAAAACATGTCTTTTCGCGATGTTTCCAAAACTCCATAGAAGCGTCTACCAGTCACCACCATTTTACTAGGGCATGACTTGCACTTGTCTGTGACTTTTTTTACTTGACTCCTACTCTGACTGAGACGCTAGTTTAAAAAAAAGGGATAGAATAGACTCCTTATGAAAGGCATCAAGGGTTTGTTAATATTCCGACTGAACAACTCTGTACCAAAGGTCACAACAAAAAATAAATTGACCTTTAAATTATATTGAGGTTAGTTTTCTTATATGTATTGGGATTTGGGTTAGAAAAGGCCGTGGTGCTGTTTTTGAGTAATATTGTTCCTTCCTAGCCAAAGATTCGTGAACTGAGCACAAAGTTGAAGAAATTTAGCACTGTTGATTGTTCTACTTACAACAAAAGAGACAACAAATTAAGACGATCTGCAATGTTGGAACCACCGAGGTAAGTTTCCGTTGTTTTACTACTGTATTAGTGTAGTATGTACTACTGTTTAATCAGCTTACTAAATTTATAATAATAATAAATACGGAGGGGCAGCTTTATGGCGAGCCGTCGGTGAGTGGCGACACCGCGTATCCTGATTCAAAGGGGCTAAACCCCAGACCCCGACCCCTGGCTTGCCTTAACCTGCCGTCCGGGGGTGGAAACCGCAAGAGCTAAGAACCTAAGCTCCAGGGTGGAAGTGTTAAAGGGCATTTAGTGAGTGGCAAGTCATTACCTGCCTAAATATATTTTGAGATGAGACAGTATAAGGCAGGTGCCATTTCTCATCCTATAGATCTATTATCCCATCCACAAGTTGCTCACCTCAATAGCTCAATTTTTTGTTTCATATTCCATTTTATACATATTGTATTTTTATATTCAACAGGGCCTCTTGGTGTTGGCTTCGGCCCCACCAATGCCTACCAAATGTCTGGGCTAGACCCGTGAGGATAAATAAATGAACTGAAATAATAATAAATCTTTATTTCTAAATTGGTCTTAATCTAATACATTGGTGTAGAACCATATTATGTAGTTGAACTATGTACCTATCTGATTATTATTTCTTTTGTGACAATACAAAAACTTAGATTTTATCATTTGTTACAGAAAAAAATATGATGCACACATGCTCAAAAAGAGGCCTTGGCATACATGTCCCAAAACAGAGACCTGGCACTGGGTTTCTTTTCATGCCTGATGGGTGCACAATCACTTCACGCGATCTGGGACGAATTGGCGCGGTCTTTGGCGGAGATGGGTCCGTCCAGGAGTGTCGATCAGTGGACAACGGTGCGTAGATACCTTTACAAGCCAACTAACGCCAGTTTGGCAACTTGGTCAACAAAGGGAATTTAATATGTTCACTTTTCTTTTCAGACTTGGACGGACCTTAAAAGCCGGGCTTAAAGCCACAATGTCATGGCAAATAAGGCTGCATCAGCCGCTGGAAACGTGATTGCCCTGCCGGCCTGCAGAGCCGGCCCTGAGTATTTCGGACCGAGAATAAAAGAGACATATATTAATAGTTGATCGCTGACCGTTCACACTGCCGGCGAGAACTTTCTCTTCATTGTCGCAGCGACAACAACTATCAAGAATAAAACTCGCTGAGCGAGTTGCTTGCTTGGAGGCTTGCAGGACTGTACGCTCGGCCGCGCAGAGAGTGGTGCGAATAATCGCCCACCGCACTCACTCACTCTCTTTATAGCCCAGTGACACAACGATAGGAACTACACTATTCTCGCTGCTCGCCAACTACTAAAAACCATGAAATCTGGTGTAATATTATAAGTTTTTTGAAACATGTACCTACATTTAAAATAATTGTAATTAAATGTAATAGTTAAATTACTTCTTATTTTTCTTAATGTGTAACAATAATAATTACCAATCAGAAAAGAACGGCCAATTCTCTCTGAATTTAATTTACCCGTGCCATTTCAGTTTTTATGTTACTGCTAGCTAGCAAAGATATGCTGGTCATGTGTCGAGCCTGGGAAACGTGCATTTACATTTAGCAGTCGTAAATCTACATCACATACCTGTAACAAAAAAACAACAACATTATAGTGAAGACCTATGTGCGTTGTTTAGAAACCGTTTTATATGATAGGTGTGACACCTCATAGATCACAGACTATGGACTAACATATGACCGATGACAGAAAAAAGACCCTCTTTTTTAGTTTGTTTGATACACAGCAGTTCTTGGTCTTTGATCCATCATAAGGCCGTTAATGGGTGTTACTATACAACACCCAGCTAGTGACTGAAAACTAAGAAATTAAAGTATAGTTCATCTCACGTTTCATATGATGATAAAACAGACTAATAGGAACATTGCTAACTAATATTTATGCAGAATATTGAAGGTTACTGAATAATTGCCGGTAAAACTATGGAGCGCTTAATAATTTGTGGCACTTGCTTAATACTTACATGCAAAGTTATGTAAATACGCATGAATAGCTAGCTTACTTAGTCATTTTAAGGCTACTTTTTAATTAATAAAAATATACTTACAAACTGTGTGTTGATTGAATAACATCCCTTTCTATTTTTATAACCCTGATCATTGGGGTTGTTATTGTAGGGGGTGACAATTGCAATGTGCGTGCAATCTATACACCCATGTCCTTCAGTCTGGCACACCATGTTTCTGTTCAAACCCTTCAGCTACTGCCCTCCTTTCTGTCACAATGCTAGGGAATTTTATGTACACAGGAAAGAGGCGCTGTACTATGGCTCGGCTCACCTCCCTTACAACCTTGCTGACAGTTTTTTGACCCAGGGCTAAGTTGTACTGCTGCCATATGCATCGCTGGTAACTGCCAACAGCATAAAAACGCACTGCCGTGAGAACCTGTTAGCAATAAAAAGAGGTGGTAATAGTTTGTAAGGATGTAATTAATGTACAAAGTTAATACCTGTTTTTTGATAGAATGAGTAAATTATTATCTTTATTTCTTTTGATGCTCAAGAAGCATTGATGTGTGGCCAATAAGCCAACACCACCCCCTTGAATATAAAATACTATTATGAATGTGTATAAAAGGGAATATAAAACTATTGTACAGTATAGGATTGAACATTTTTGGGCTATTGTAGCGAGTTCTTGATGGTCAGGGGTCTTATTTAGCCACTTGGGATCGGGATACCTACACGGTGTCGCCACTCACCGACGACTCGCCTGGCCACAAAGCCGGCCCTACCTTAATACCTATATTGTGGAGATTAGGTACTTAGTTTGTAGGTTAGATTGAATAATTATGTTATTAGGTACTTACAACTATGTGCACGGGTACACCGTGAGACCGCGTCCTTCTCACTTGTGGTTCAACACCTTGGACGAGAGCCAGTCCAACGTCCTTCGAAATGCGGAAGAGCGTCCTGAAACGATCTTCCGCAAGTGCCATGGGATTACTTGCATCCCTCAAACCGCGGCGACGCAGCGTATGGCTGACCCTGTCTGCTCCCTGCTCTTTTTCGAGCAATAAAACGAAGCCGAAATCCATATTTAACTTAAAAATCTGTCGGCGCGTTTTATCGAGCTCGTTTTAAAAGCTGATATAAAGTCGGTAAATTAAACGATTATGACGACCTCAAATGTCACTTTCAAAGATCCGTACTTGCATATTCGTTAAAATTCGTGAAATTCGACAAAAATGACGGGCCGTTTATCGAATTATACGACCCATCGACAAAAGGAGATCCGTACTTGCGATGTCGTAATAATGCGATTTTAACGATTTTATAACGATCGATAAAGAACGGTACTTGCACTGCTGGTTGCCGATAACTACATACAAATACAGGGTTACGCAAATAGGGTGCACTAAGCCGAAAGGAGGTCTTTATACACATCATACGAACAACTTTTACTATGGGGTGGACGCTGAAACTGAAAAAAATAATTGGCCAAGAGCGGTAGGGTTCAATCCGGAACACAGTAGTGTTTATACACTACTGCTTGGCGGTTGAATAACTGGCAAAGGTGTGGTACTTCCCCAGGCGGGGGAAGTCATTACCCCTGACATTACTGTCCCTGTCATTACTGTCGCTACAAGTTTCTTAGTGTGCGTGAAAAATGAGTAGATAAGTGAGCCACACTAAAAAAATATGTGTTGTTAAGGTTTAGCGATAAAGTAAAAAAATAAATATGGAAACATTTGAATAGGAACTATAAGTAAGACATATCTCCCGTATTTGTCTTATCTGAGACGTTTCTTTGTTTTTCGAACAAGACCATTCACACTTCAAAATTTGTCAAGTCGTTTTGACTAATATACAAATAGAGAATCATTAACACTCCCAAAAATATTACCCTCTTTCTAGACAGTCGGTAAAGAGCAAGGCATCAACTAGAGCTAATTTATAACCAAAACAATTAGATTCAGTACAACGTTTAAGTTTGTTGCAAGCTTGTTTCTAATTTTAACCAAATT
This sequence comes from Agriopis leucophaearia, assembly GCA_949125355.1. Lineage (NCBI taxonomy): Eukaryota > Metazoa > Arthropoda > Insecta > Lepidoptera > Geometridae > Agriopis > Agriopis leucophaearia. The sequence continues at coordinate 3,755,334 of OX421276.1, read as the reverse complement.
AGCACATGCGGGACGCGTTAAAGTCATTGTAATGGCCAAGTGCGAGTCGGTGATAAATTTCTTTTCACCACCAAGTTGAACCACGTCGGGCGCGGTTGGTACTTGGATGGGTGACCGCCTGGGTGTGATGTTGTCTTTTTGCACTACTTTTTGTACTTTAATAGTTAACAAATTTATGTGGTGGCACGGAACCCTCAGTGCGCGAGCCCGACTCGCAACTGACCGCTTTATTTATATTCGCCAAATCGCCAGCAATAGAAGTTAGAAACTTAAAAGTGACGGATCTACTGGTGCCCTTGCGACTATTTATCTTGTACGTTTATTAAGTCAACCCCTGTGAAAATAAAGAGTAGTCCTATTCTAGGCCAGGACTACACGGTATAATAAAATTGTTTTAGAAAAAATCTGTCTACTTTGTAACGGGCGCGATATCAGCCAGCAATGCCAGTCAGCTACCATGTCGCACACTTTCACGCCATGCTATCGCCAAGCCCTGGAGGGGAAAGTATATAAGTCAGCCAATCAATCACTGATTCATCTGTTGTTTTCGATTGCTAAACTTAGTGCGAAGTATACTAAGTAATCACCATTCTGAATGTTTCGTTTTTCATCACATTTCAACTCACATAATTTTGTTCTTTTGTCTGGAGAGAAAAGCTTACATTACCGATCTAACGTCACCTCAAACTAGCATTGGGTCACTAATACCACGTCTGCTATTAACTATTAAGTCATTAGGGCCTTACTTAAAAACCTTACTCAAGTTGACATACGCTTAAATATGCTCCGTCTCGTTTTCGCGTGTGACGATTGCCGTCAGTGAGAAGTTGAGAGAGCATTTTAAAGTATAGATCAACTTGAGTAACGTTTTAAGTAAGGCCCTTAATATACATACTGATAACTCTTCATATTTCTTTATCAGAAAACTCAACAACCTCACAACAAGGCTGGCGACACTGCTGGTGCTGCACGCTGCTGGGGCTGGTCTGGCGTCTCCGACTGTGCTGATCACCAAGCCGATAGCAAGAGTGGCGGCGGAGTGGTTGCCGACTGACAACCAGACTTTGTACCGCCTCGGAGAAGGAGAAAAACGAAGGTAAGTGTAAAAAGGCTGACAAGGGATGGTAGATCATGCTGCATGCTACTGGAGATAACCAGAAGTCCCTGATTGCGTCCTATATTAGACAAACTGTAATAAAGGTAAGTTTCTCATTACAAAAAGAGTTATAAAGGAAGTGGGTTAATTAGACATTGCTCTATCAACGAAGGCAGTCCAAGTACAAACTACATTCTCTCACAGTTATATGATCATTTACGGGATATTTACCGTGGTGAAGTTGTGGAAGGAGCTTCCGATATTTCGGCGCAGTTACTTGCACCATGTTCGGGAAGATGTAAATAATCATATAACTGTAGTGAACAACCGCGATAATTTAAAACAGTGTTTTACATACTCTCACTTCTTGATGTACATTATATTTTCCTATATTTATCTTTAATATAATTATCTGACGTGAGACTATAATTTGGACTACGATAGAACAGTTATGCCTACCAAGAAGGCTTACAGGTATTTTTTCACACAATTCCACATAATTATATTCTTATTCTTTCCTGCTACGTTACATGGGTTGGCTCTAGGAGATATAGACAACACCAAGTTGCTCTGTCTTGAATTATCATTGGATCTAATTGGGCTTTCTTTATATTTTGGATCATTATCATTCTACTAGGTGGCTGGCAGACTCTTCTCCGCACATACAACATAAACAATTGGTCTGGGTAACAAATTGCTGGACCATTCTTATTTTGTCCAAACGAGATAATTAGTTAAGTCTTATACTGTCTAGGTATCATTTTTCACACAATTATTTATCCATTTAAATATCAAAATTTCCATTAAGAAAACTTATCAGTTCTGTTAAACTTGGTCAAAAAAACAACTCTGACTTCGACACGTCTTTTTCTCAGCCTCGAGCTCAACACATCGACGATCAAGCAAGCGATCGTGTTCATCACCATCAGTCCATGCACAAGAGACTTCCATTGGGCACTGTATTACGGGAAGGCGGGGAATGCAAATGGTAAGACCGCTTACCAGTTTTCTTTCCCTGCTGCTAATCCAGGGCGATAGAGATGCTCGGCGTTTCTCTAAGGAGTCGTATCTGAAACGAAGAATTTGTTAGAGAACAACCCCCAACTCGCCTGATGGTAAGCGATGATGCGATCTACGATGGAGCACGCTTGCTGTCTTTAAGAGACCGACTCAGTCATGATTTGATGATACTCAGATTGTAACTATCGGAGTTCACCCATTCAGGCATTGCATTCCACGGACTAGCAGTTTGCACAATAAAATGGAATCAAAGCACTTCGTACGGGTATTCGGAATATCAACCATAAAGCAGTGTCGATTTTTCGTGCCCACTCTGGTAGTTCGATAGAAAAATGGGTAAGAGGGAATTAGATTATGCAGATCGGATCGCTAAGGTGGACTGGTTTCGAAGTACCGATAACCGTTGGTGTAGACGTGTTATAGAGTGGTAAAACCAATCGACAAACATAGCGTAGTGAGACAAGATAGAGACAAGAGTTAGGGACGATTTACGTAAAGCAGTTACTCGTGACTGGAAGCCCACAATATACAATACCTATAGAGTCACAATCCCTAACTGAAAACAGTTAAAATTCATCCGAACGTCGTTGTACACTTGCTGAGGATGTCGCTTGCATAGTGTTCAACGTCGCTTGTCCACTATTTCATCATGGCAGTTAGCATCGCGTGGCGTTGTAGTTTGATCGCGATTGCCGAATCCTTGCTTACAACTAACCAAAAAGCGGGCGCAAAGCGTTGTGTTCCGAGTTTTGGTTCGGAAATTTTTGCATGTTTGTGACTCTGAGCTCGCCATGTATTTTTAAAATACATACAGCTAAGCTGAGTTCAAAAATACAGATACAATCAAACCTTTGATTAAAAAAAACACTATTCTGGATGAGCTTATATGCTGTATATTTGTGATAAGATTCCCAATTCTGGATTGAATAGCAGAAAGTGCACAACTTAGATCATTAACAATATTGAGTTTGCTCGTGCATATTTTTAAAGCTACAACTGCTGAAAATGCTCTTTCGTACTAATAAGCACTTGAGAAGGGTAAATACAATTTCAATGTTTCGGATGGACGGAACACTATCCGCTCGCACTGCGCGCCCGCGCCCCTGTGTTCACAAGACAAGACAACACGTTTTCTGTGATTGCAATAGTAAAATGATAGTTATCATTGTGATAGAATGACAATATAATGTAATTTCAGGTCACCTCAGCTTTCATAGAGAAGACAGCAGCGGAGAGATGGCTACATTCTCTTTATTCATTGCACAACATGACCAATACTTACTGCAGGTAATTATCCCGCTTATGTGGGGTCGGTACAGTATTTACGTATCTTCCATTATTCTCCAACGTTCGTTTTAAAAGAGAAGATTCATCTAAATTTACCCCCTTTTTAGAGATGTCTCATCTTTTACAGTGTTGAACCGTACTTACTGAAATTGTCCATGCAAATGTTGTTCAGATTTCCAGTGACGTTGGATGAGACTCCAAAATGGGGTCCCCCTTAAGATCGCACAAAGAACTATGGTATGCCTTAGTACAATTATTGTTTATGTTCAAATGTCACCATGTTTCATGTATTTTTTTTTTATGTGGGCTATTAGTTCATTAGTAAGTGTCTGAAAAATTAGTGATTTTTTTTAATGAAAAATTAAGTTTTTTTTTTAAACTAATGATTATTGTATTAAGGCATATCTTCCTTGTTAGTCTGATCTGGAGAACAAAGCAATACCTCTTCTTTCAGTTATCCTCATCACGCGGTGGTGCAGTGGTGGTAAGCGTCCGCGGGGAGCCAGCCCGACAGGTGCGGCTTCGACTCCGGGTGCGCTCCAGGAGAAGACTTGCTGCTAACTGGGATCCCAGGTATGTAATTAATTCTCCTCAAAACACAAAGTGTGTTTGTTTGTTCCTCTTTCACACAGCGATAGAGGAACGGATCGATGTCTTGTTTGCATAGCGATAGTTGAAGGGTCAGAGAGTGACAAAGGACATCTATTCTACCGTGCGCAAGCTAGAAAGCAGCTAACCAACATACGGTCCAATGTAAGTTGACCCTTCAACTTTACGCACTAAGCTAGATACAGCAGTCGACTTAAATTGGATCTCGTGTCCATTAACTGCTTTCTAGCTTGTGGACGGCAGTATTATCCCGGTATCATGTTCAGTTTCTCCACGATCGATCGATCGAAAGGTTCTTCTGCCTCTACCCATGCGGAGGTAAGTAATTCGATAGCGACGGTAAACCTCATTTCCGTGGCTGGACGCTGGGAGGACTGCCATCCTTTCAACTCTCCTGAAAAATTACGATTTTGATATTACCGCTTTATTTGGTTGAACCGTCGATGTGTCTGTTCATTGTTTTTGGCAATAAATAATTCTTATTCTTAAATAGATTTTTTTGGCAAAAAATATATTTAGGTACTACTGTTGGTATATTTTTTGTACCTAGCTAATATTTGAACAGGCCCTTCTTTCCCATTGGGTACTCTGGGCACTTGCCCAGGGCCCCGTGATAAAACTAGGGAGCCCCCCGTCCCCTAGTTTCTGCCAGATCACCAAACGATAAACGATAGTTATTATCGAAAAACTTTTTTTTTAATCAAAAGATAATGACAGTACAATATCTATTTGCTATTAGCTTTTGCATGCGCGAAGTTACTCTACTCTCGCCCGAAAAAAGTGCTCTGTCAAGTTCATAGGGGCCCCATTATCCTGTGCCCAGGGCCTCCAATAGGTAAATGACGGCCCTGTTTGAACTATGGTATGGTAAACAAAACTTCAGCTAGTGAACGCACAATGCACGAATTTAGAGTAATATAGTATCATCACTGTAACATAGAAAACTGAAAAAGTTCCACAGTACCCACCGCGTGACACTTTTAAAGCTATATCAGCTATTCGAAACGTAGACTTCAACATCTTTCCAGTCTTGTCGGGCATTAAATCACAGCAATGACACTAGGACATCTCAATAAAAACCCGTCATTGCTGTACCGTTAACTATAACTGCGGTATAGAACTTTAGAGTGCAACAGTAGCACACTATGCAGTATTGAAAGTCAATACATACGACATAAAAGAAATACCCGAGCCCGTACGAACCGCATTGATTCTACTTTTACTGTGTGAACTGCTAGTCTGTGGTATGAGCTGCCTGAATGGGTGTTCCCCGATAGTTAACAATATGCGTGTCTTCAAATCAAGAGTGAATCGGTTTCTTCTAAGCAAGCGTGCTTTTATCGTAGACCGCATCATCGCTTAATTTCAGACGACCTGGCGGCCATGCGCAAGCCTATTATTTATTTTTTAATGGATTTTTGAATGCTACCCATTCACCGATGCGCCGCCTCCGAGTAAAAGTCTTGGGCCTGCGTTCACTGTGTCTGGGTTCATAGAAAATGCTAGAGCTTTTCATATTTTTTTTCCTTCTAATGTGACTTTTTGCTGTTGTCCTTGCGGCCTCTACAGCTTGACCGGATCGGTTGGTGAACGCAGAGGGCGTTGGGCCAACATGATTAAGATTTTATGGCGACAAGCGCAAGGGCACCTCGGAGATACGGGCCGTCGCCGGGGGTGGGGATCAGACTTGCCCTGGCACCCCAGAAGGGGTGTGCCCTGGGGCCTTAGTAGGTGGTTGAATTGAATGATTATTTGAAGAGAATCTAACTGAAAGAGAGCTTTTCATGACGGAAAACATCATAAGTAAATAATATAATTATAGTTGTAAGCATTTTGTAGAGCACGGTTTACTTTCCACCATTCAAGCCGAAAATCTGGCGCCATGTGCCTAGCATAATGTTTCGGCAGATGGATATGCAAGGTTAAGCTGAAAGGGGTTCATCATTATGAAAAACTTTTACTATGGGACCAACCAACCCTGAAATCGCGATAAAAATATCAGCTGTTCCATATATTAGGTCGAGAGTCAACACAGAAAAAAATATGTTGTCTATACTATCTATGCTAATATTATAAAGACGATAGATTTGATTGTTTGTTTGCATATAATAGGCTCCGAAACTACTGAACCGATTTGAAAAATTCTTTTACTGTTCGGAAGCTACACTATCCCCGGGTGACATAGGCTATATTATATTTTGTCGCGAGGCCGAAGGCCGAGCTTACACCCGTGCGAAGCCGGGGCGGATGGCTAGTAAGAAATAAAAAAAAAAGGTGTAAAAAATTTGTTGTAGCCAGTTGTACCCATATAAACGAAACGTCAGTCATTCGAAATCAGTAGTGTTTTTTTTTATATAAAAATAGCGGCAATCCAGCGTGCAGTCCGCCTGATGGTAAGCAAAATCGCCGCCTATGGACACCTGCAACACTAACGGTGTTGACCCTTTTTGAAACGCTTCATGGTAAGAGGCGTTTTACAAAATGCATCGTTCAACTTTAGGTTTATAGTATGTACGGTTAGCGAAATCGACACACAAACTTTCCCTCCTAGAGTTTTACGAAAAACTACCTTTGCAAATTGGAGGTAATAAGTGGATAATTATGTTGATTTTATCCAAAATTTAATACCGTTTATTTTAATAAAAAATACAGGTCTATTTACTACGTAAATTGAATTTTCTATTAATCGTTCTATTTGATAGAATCACAACGCCAAAAAACTAGTTTTCGTTGATTTTTTCGTCAAAATGTAAGAGCCTTTAAGTGCCACCCGCAATTTTGAAATTCGGCAGTTCAAAATTGTCCGTCAACTTCTCGCCGATGAAAATTGCTACGCGTCAAAACGAGACAGAGCATTTTTAAGAATCATCATCATCATTTCAGCATATCATGTTCCCATTGCTGGGAATCCGGCCTCTCTGAGAGAGAGAGAGAGAGAGAGAGAGAGGATGGCTCCTAGTCCACCATCCTGGCCCAGTGCATGTTGGTAAATGTCTTTGAACTTTTGAGATTCTTGGACATACCGGTTTCCTCATGATGTTTTCCGTCACCGTAATTGAGTGATGCCATCGAAACTCCACATAATTTATCTAAATAAGTCATTGGCAGGGCTGAACTGCGTCGAACAGGGTGCCGTCAGTTTATAAAGCGCATATGCTTATCGGATAGCCACCATCGCATTTTTAAGAACAGATTACCTAACATTTCTAGGTAAGCTCGTAGATGAGTCACATTATTGATCCTAACCAAATATCAAACGTGAAGAGTTCTTATTTTTGTTTTTGTGAAGATTTTCTAATATAAAAGATTCTCGATTTTGTAACTAAACTAGCGACCCGCCACGGCTTTGCTCGGGTATATATTTTATTATATATATTTACCTTTCGTGAAAAATTATCTAACTAATAGTAAAAACCGCATCAAAATCCGTTGCGTAGTTTTAATGGTATAAGCATATATGGTGACAGACAGAGGGAAGCGACTTTGTTTTATACCATGTAGTGTTTTTCATACGTTGACGCTACCTAGATGTTTACTAACATAGATAAATAATTGCAATAAAAAAAAAGCCTCACTCATCCCAATCCTAATCAACTTGTTCTCAAACTGGTTATTTCTTGAAACTGTACTAAATGAAGGTAGATACAAAACGCTTATTTGCAAGTTACAATGTACGCCTAAAGCTGCGCGGATATTGCCGTACTAATCTGCCATACTGTTCCGTGAAACACTGAAACATAAATCCAATCTGTCAGTACGTCACACAAGTCACAAACGTGTATGGATGAATTTATGATACGTCGCCTTGTATGGCCGATATGATAGTACGGCAGCGTTTCTACATCGTTTACAGTGTGTCGAGAATTTACGGCATTTTCTTTTCTGAGAAGCAAATTATATTGCCTTAGGATGACAATTATAATCTTCAGCTAGTCGTATGATAAATTACACAACGTTCTAATTCCATAACTATTCGCCAAAGAACCAGAGTCGCCGACATAGCTATATTAAAATTTGCATCTTGAAGTGGCAATGGGCAGGTCATATCGTTCGAAGAACCAATAACCAATGGGGAAGAAAGGTTCTTGACTGGAGACCACGAACTGGAAGACGCAGCGTAGGTAGGCTTCCCATTAAATGAACCAACGACATTGTGAGAGTTGGCGGGCATCCAGTGGATGCAGATGGTAGGCTGTCGTTCAGTGTGGAGGTTAAAGGGGGCCTATGATCAGCAGTGGACGTCGTCTGGCTGATGATGGTGACTAATTACATATTTTTTGTCACACCTTTTTCATTCATTTGAATAGGTACAAGGAGCGCACATCTAATAATGCAGAAATTAGGTACATGCGTACAAAAACATTTGGAAATTTCTCAATTAGGTACTTTTCTCTGAAATGTACCTATGTGTATGTGTGTCTGTCAGTGGCATCGTAGCTCCCAAAGGCTAAACCGATTTTGATTCAGTTATTGTTTCCAAGGTGAATTGATCGAGAATGATGTTCTTAGTTACGATTCATGAAATCTGTTTAGCCGTTTTTTTATCATTTAGTAATATGCTTGCCTGATTGTGACTATCGCGGAACACCCATTCAGGCAGCGCATTCCACAGACTAGCAGTTTGCACAATAAAAGTGGAATCAAAGCGTTACGTACGGGTATTCGAAATATCAACAAAAAGCGGTGTCGATTTTTGTGCCCACTCTGGCAGTCCAATAGAAAAATGGGCAGGGTAAGATCATGCAGATCCGATGCACACTCTCGAAATGTATCCGATAAAAAAAGTTTATTAAGTTTGATTATCAGCACTTTAGTCGTTTTTTTTTTTCGTTATAAATATATGGAATAGAATCTGGGGTATCTTCAAGTCACGAGTGAATTGATTTCTTCTATAGGTAAGGGTGTTCCATCGTAGACCGTATCATCGAGGTAGCGGTAAAACGGAAGCACATTGAATAACAAATTATTAAAAAAAAAATTAGGAAAATAATTATACCAATCAATTTTTATAAACATCATTTCTTTGTAACACCAAAATTTTATTTTTTATCAAATATTTAACTCTTCAAGTTCTTAATTCAACACTCGTTTGGAGATATTTAATACACTCCTATTCAGCATTAACTTTAACAAATTCATGATAATACAAGTTGATAGCAAATTTATTACAAAATAAAATTCCAAGTGTGTACACACCTCACGGCTATAAAATCTAACACATAGCCATTGGACAACTTTTAGCGATAGTAATCAATATCCAGTCTCAGGTTCCCAGCACATCCGTGTACGGTGTTGCTTGTTGATGCCGACCTAATTTTATCAATCCCTACACATAATATTATTACATTATTATAATAAATGTTTGGATCAAATACTCTCCTGTAAGAATTCTACCTACTTACATAGAAAAAAATCATTAGAAAATGATTCTACTTGCAAAAAATGCCGTTTCCGTGATTCAGGTAAAATTCTCTTAATACCGTATTGGAAGCACTTTTCATATTTTAGCTCTACAAAAATGTTTATATATTATTTTAGGAAATGTTAAATAGGTTCATATTATTATTATATTTACTCATTTAAACGAACTCAATTTAATTTACGCTCTAGTGCAAAAACTTCTCAATTTCTTGTGCATAAAAAGAAACTAAACCTTTATAAAAATGTTTTAAAGAGGTTCTGTTTCTAAATTATTTAATCTAGGAAGTTTGCCTGGGTCTTTAATAATACCCATATAATGTAGATCTGGGGCCTTACCCCTAGCTTTACTTTTGCGAGCCAACTTTTAGTAGGTACCTGATAGGTACCTACAATTATTGCGACAACCAACTCATTTAAGCTGCGTCGTTTAAAAGCGTCTAACTTGTCTCTGACTGGATGAACGGCGGTTTAAAATCTTTACTTTATCTGTGGTATCTTTGTGTGTTGTGTATATCACGCCCGGGGTACCGAGTCCTACAGATTGAATGAAAGAAAATCCGTTTTACTATGCGTGTGTGCGTGAAAATCGCAAAGCTTGGCGGCTATCAAACAACTACCGCTTATCGTAGTTGATGGTACCGTTTAGACAAATAACACCTATGCGGGTCAACTTTTTGAGCTAGGGGTAAGGCCCCAGGGTATTGTTAAAGACGCAGACATGACTGTTGTCAAATAAAAATAGATTTTTTTTTAAATATCAGTTTTAATTTAAAATTAAAAGATAATTACTAGATAATTACTTAGAATATCACTGTTTAATTTCTTCGCAATAGGCATGATCACTAATATTTTTTTATTACCTCATAAAAAGCTGATCATCAATATATAGCGCCTATCAACGAAAACAAAATTTAAATTAGTTCAATAAGTATTTTAATTTCATGCCAGACAGAGAGCGCACTATACTGAGCTATGACGTCAAGCCTCAGGTGCGGCATACAAATGATATACTAACACACGCTTTGCGAGATATGGATGGAGCATCCCCTCTCTATCCCCTAACCTAAAACTTTAAACGCTCTTATCTCAGAGATTAATCAGCCAATTCAATTATTTTTTTCAGTATGTGTAATGTATTTAGTTATATTCATCGTTAAGCCTTATTTGTAGTAAATTTTACATTAGGCCACATGCCTATTCAAGTGAAAGCCGAGGCATACATTTCTTGTTTTATGCACTTTTTGCAGAATCTATTGTTGTAGGTAGGTATGGGAATACTCCTTTATTTTTTACTTTTTGATTTCAATATTATTTCTTAGTTAATCTGCTACAACATTACATATTCAGTAACTATTCCAACTGGTTTTACGGTTAAAAAAAACTGTCATGAAAAGTTAGTACAGCGTAGGCTTTAGTGTTAGGGTTCCGTTAACACCCTTTAGATACGTAACCATTAAAAATATGCGGATAAACATTCTCAAATTTTTGTTTCTGTTAACTACATGTAAATTAGTAGGATAATTTATTTCATTTCATTTATTAATTCAATAAACATACAAAACAGAATGCAATAATTAAAAAGTAATAATATTGAAGTTGATTAATTAATGATCTGTATCACATTCTAAAACTATGTATGCCTACGTGCATTATAATAAAATCATTGTGGGTAAATAATTAATAAAATGTTGAACCAATAAATTTAAAAACTTATACTAACATGCAATCTATTAATTAACAAATAATAACAAATAATATAAATATAATTTAATACATAAACTTTTTTTTATTTTTTATTTATTCGGTATTCAGTCTGTGATTTCTGTCCATTACCAAGTTAGGCAACGTAATTCGGTTACTTGCACAACCTCATCATTTCTTTAACGAAGTCGGGTTTTTAAATTGATAAAATCATTGTAGGTATTTTATGGTGGTACGGAACCCTCAGTGCATGAGCTCAACTCTTACTTGGCAGGTTTATTATCATCAAGGACGGTATCTAAGTACTTCATCAAACCCAAAATTAATAATAAGAAATATCAACGTATATATAACATCATTATTATTTAATTACTGTAAGGTTTACTTTGATACCCACGTAAACATTTTCCTAGAAGGTAGAGAATTTCATTAATATTATTGAGGGCTTTATTCTCAATTATGAAGACATTTATGCTTATCAAACTAAAGTACCAGATTACTAATATCTTCTTTCTATATATAAAACAAAATCGGGTTAGTTACACCATTTAAAACTCAAGAACAGCTGGACCGATTTATGATCTTATGATTTGTTGGTTTTCAGTTCTCTCCGCTCTGTGTCGGAGAATTTCAGGAAAAAATATATATGAAGAAAATTCATTTTCTTTATACATTTTGTATGGAATGGCAAGAATTGAGTCTATACCAAGGACGTTGCAAGGCTTAATGGTTTTAAAACGTCCTTGGTCTATACCTACATTGTCATATAACATCATAGGGAAAAAAAATCATGTATGTACATCATAGAAAGAATAAAAAACCTCTAAGTATGTCAAAGGAGGTTGCTATCGCTACCAAGGAGAGCAGGATGTATAAACCACGGATGAAATCGCGGGGCGCAGCCAGTAGTTGATAAATTACATGAAGTCATAGTGGCAGAAAGGTACTTAGCTATATCTATTACTTTCAATTGACATTTACAAAGGCAGGTATGAGTATCAACGTGGAAACTTTAATATGGACAGTTAAAGGCTCAGAACAAGAGATATTGGGTAAATTGGCGTGGCAGGCGCATACGCATCTTGCCTGAATCAGGCTTGATGCCTTGAGTTGAACTCACCCAGCAGACGACCTTGTCGCCTTGTTTTGAATGTGGACTATTAGTTATTTCATTGGTGTCGCTACAAAATTATTAGAGTGCGTGAAAAATGTATAAGTAAGCCGTACATACAGTTTTGACGTTTTTTTTAAATAATAACAGGTGTACATTTGGACATGAACTATAATTGTACTAAGGCATATCTACCTTGGACCTAGGACCTACCTAGGACCCGGGTATGTCCTAAAACTGCGACCAGAACCACCGTAGGATGGGCAGCAGCGTTCTAATAGTACACGGTGAACGTACTGCGATCCCCAAGCCACCTGCCAAGCGTGGGGATTATGGCAACACCCCTCTATGAGGGAGGCCTTGTCCAACAGTGGACGTTAATTGGCTGATGATGTGTGTGATGTGATATCTCCCTTGTTTGTCTGATCTAAGGCCACACCAAATACGCAGGCAGGACTTGAGCAGCGTAGTCACGGAGCATCACGTGCGGTGTTTAGTACTTCATACAGTAATTTATTGTATCACAAAATGCGTAGGTGCAATGCACACTGCTACTGCTGAGATGGGTTAGGTTTGTGGCTAGAGCACAGAAGAAATCATCAATATCGTCCTAAATAAGCATTACTCAGCATTGGCACATTTTTGCTATGTTCATTCCCGTTCTGATATTATATATTTAATGGTAATTTAATGGCGTATTTGGCAACCCTATAAAAATGCAACGTCAGAAGCATCACACACGCAACAATGTATTACATGCTGGCGTTCCAATGCGTTTTAATTGTATAAGATCATGGATAAATGGTTAGCCACTATACCGACATTCCGGGCTGTAGTGGCTATGGCGTGGATTGGTCACTGTCGATCGGTGACGTTAGGGTTTGCACGAAATTAATCCACTTTTTATTTGAGTACTGTTGATATTACCCAACGTAACGACGCAAAGTAAAACGAAAGCATAGTATTTAATATGTATGTATATTTGTATAGTCCCAACTACAGCCAAAACGCCTTAGCCGATATAAAAAGGAAATAAGAATAAAACTTGTTTAAATGACATAATAAACGGATGCCGCAAATCAATGCCTTTTGTATAAATTAAAAACTTTGTACATTTTTTATACTAAAACTATGAACAACAAATTCTCAATTCTACGACAAACATTTATGTGATGAACATTTATGTTTGTTCTGTCTGGGTGTTAATATCTATTTAAGCATGTATTTAAAAATATATATGTACGTTAGTCATTGGCAGCCATATTACAAGCTTTGTTTAGTTTGGGGTTAGATGATCGTGGATCGTATGGAACATTTTTGCACAAATGTTCCATATATTTATTTTATTTATTTATTTATTGGGAAGACGGCCCGACCCTTGTGGATCTAGCACTTTTCGTCACGAGACCAATTCCACGCAACACAACCGCAATAGATAAGTTCTTCCAAAGAGGCTCTGACGTAAATAGAGTAAAGGAAGTAAAGGCAAACCTCATTCCATCGTTTTGCTTTCTACGGCATTTCAAAGAAATATCGATTGTATTCAAAACTATAATACCAACTGTTTTTTACATTATGGTAACCAATCTACTTTGGTTGCTATAAACATTGATTTAAAAACATAAATATCTTTGGTTTAAAGGATAAAGGACTGTACTCTCTCTTTCGCCGGTTTTAGAGCACAATCTAATATGATAATTTCTAAAAAAAACACTTCATGACAGCTACCTGTACGAATCGCTTGTTCCTAAAGTCTGTGAATACAAACTAAATAAATATTTAGCTCTGCGCTCAACGGCCATAGTAGGTTTTCAACATTTTGAAGAAAATAATCACTGAGGGATTTTTGTTCTATTTCGTTCGCTAGCCTATAAAATATCAACACGAAAATTACTTTATACTATTTTCAGTTTTATTCAAAAAATAGTGCCCATTCTGGGTTTTTTTAATGCCAGTCAGTGATTTTTTATCTTAAAAAACGTAAAATTTGCGCGGTTGAGATACCTTTAGCTGCCCTTCGTACCAACAGGAAGCCAAATTAATACAATGCCTTAAATTAATAGGAAATCTCTCTCCCTCCCTCTCTTCCCGACTATGAATCCAACATGGTGGCGGGGTCAGCCTTCCTTACTTTTCTCCTCCACTTCGCTCTATCCTTGACATAGTCTTCGGAAACCTTACACTCTCTCATGTTCTCTCACGTCTTTCCACCTTGTCTAGGGTCTGCCTCTAGTTTATCCTGTCTAAATGGTTATGTTGCCTGTCGCTGCGCAGTAATTTACTATTAGTATTATATTTCATTACAAATATGATAATCAGAGAAACGTGTTGAAATGCCTAATGAGATCTTTAGTAACTCGACTCGGACTCGACCAGACGCACGTATACGAGACGGACGTGTCGCAAATTTTTACCAAAGAATTCAAATTCTCAGTTATCGTAATCTAACTCAACTTGTAAAAGTGAAAAGTACGGATTTGATCGTGTCATTAGTGATACATACGACGTTAATATTTTAAAGCAAACCTTACATTACAACGTCGCACCCACCGCCTTCGCCCCTGCGAGAAAGAAACGGACTGTGTGCCACGATAACCCGCCTCGATCTAGCAAGGATACCTACTTACCTGTTCCGCACGCACGCACGGTAAGATAACAATGGAAGTACATCATTCCCCAACTCGCGCGCAATATGATAACCTAGCCAGTAAATTTGATCTATTTGAGACTAAGATAATGACCCTACTTACCAGCATTGCTCAAAATCAAACCGAGAAACTGGACAAAATATCCCAAGAAGTTTCCTTATTAACAGGACAGTTATCAATATTAAAAACTACTACAAACCAGCTTACTGAGGAACACGTCAAAATGAAACAGGAGTTAATTGAACTAAAATCATCCAACAAACATTTTGAACGACAAATCGCGGATCTGAAGAAGAATATTGACCACGTTAAGATAACAACCTCCACAGCTGCTTCAGTAACGACACTGACATGCGAAAACATGATGACTGAAATGCACGAACGCACTATTAGGCAGAAAAATATCATAATTTGTGGGATGAAAGAAAGTACATCCAAAATTGCCGCCGAGAGATTAGAAAAAGATAAACAAGAAGTAAATAAAATTATTAAACTAATAAAACCTACCTTTGAAGAACCAATCAACTGCCTGCGGATAGCATCATTTAATGCAAACAAACCACGTCCAATCAAAATCTGCTTTTCATCTGCGGAAACTGCGAAATCTATACTGCGCAATACCAAAATTTTGAGTCAGTTTCCCAACGTAAAATGTTTTTCAGACCAGACTCCTAACCAGAAAAAACATATTCTAAGCCTACGCGAAGAACTTTGGAGCAGAACCAACAAAGGGGAACAAAATCTAACGATAAAATACCTAAGAGGCATACCTATGATAATCCAAGCAACCACTAAGTAAACATAGTTATTATTTACCATACAAACTGGGAATGAATCTACAACTTGATTAGTAAAACTTGAACAGACACTACTAGCAACAAAGAAAACTACGAACTAACAACTATATATACATATACCTACCTTATATCTATACCTAATCATCTTTAAAGGAATCAATTACAGTGTACTTCTGTTATGATTGTTATCTATCTAAATGCATATATGTATGAACTGGGAAGGACAAATACTTAATAGTGATATAGGTAGTTGCTACTCACTAAATTTATTTTAAAATCCATACAACAAACCATTTAATACTTGCTACTTGAACTCTGACGTAATTTTACTTACTATGATATAAAAACGTAAGAATTAGGTAAATATATTTATGTACAACAATTATTTTGACAAAAATGATTAGGACATGTTTATAAATTCTGTTACGATATTCCGTGTTTACTTCACTCTGACAGAATACCATTGTACTATTACTAGTGTGACATCTATTGTGATCTACCTACCTAAACATGATGAGCCTTACATCACAAACTACTACTATCTTTTACCTTCTCGAACATAACATACCAGTTTTATATTATATGTATATATATATATATTTCAAGTATTAGTTCATTGTAATTGAAATATATCATACCTATTGGTATACCTACCTACATGGAATGCATGAAAATTTTCTATACTACCTTCATAATATTATTACTAAACATATGTTGCGTTTGTACCTAGACTAGACGATTAGCTTTAGTTTCTCATTTTAAGTGAATGTACAGATTCTTTTTGAGAAAATAAAATTCTTAAACCGTAAAACTGTTTTCTTGATCACAGATCAATTATGAGAGAATGTTATGCAATACTGAAAGAAGTCCGTACCTAAAGTCACACGAATCTTTTAGGACACAGGCCTTCTGCCAGAGACAGAGGATGGGCCCAAATCCAACATGCTGGCCCAGTGCATATCAGTGAATGTCATATTATATCTTAGGACTTTGAGGTTCTTAAACATACCGGTTTCCTAATGATGTTTTCCTTCACCGTTTTTGAGCGATGGCAACGAATCTGAACATAATTTATGTAAGTACCAACCAAATAAGTTATTGGTGAAGCGCCGAGGATCGAACCGGGTGCCATCAGATTGTAAAGCGCACATGTTATCGCTTGGCTAACATCTATGCATGCCGATAGGTAGCGTGTCCTAGTGGGTAATATGATACAGTGAGGCTAAGTGACCTACAGACAGATGGACAGACGACCTAAAAGAGCGCAGGAAAACGCTGGATGCAGGCCGCTTCCAACCGTCCGTTTTGGAGATCGATGGGGGAGGTCTATGTCCAACAGTAGACGTCCTATAGCTGAAATGATGATGATGGAAGTGACCTGCAGAACTGTCCTACACTCCCTCCTAGTTATGATCGTAGATAGTCGCAGTGACTATTTATATGGATTGTTGGAATTAATTATGTCTAGAAGCTGTAATCGTATGGATGCCATCGCCATCACACAGTATTGAATACGAGTGATAACTTAACCATTAAGTTAAGTGGTACTGACTAGGTCGGTATTCTGGAAGCGCTTGCCAACTAAAATAATAATATATTTTAGTAGCTGTGATCGCAAATTTCTTACGCGTAGATTGTCATATAAACTTTCAGATCCCTTTTGCCACCCTTAATCGGACCTCTCTCTATTACTTATACTTTCTGGGTGGACTTCTACGCACAATAAGGTATGAACCTGCCAAATTTCAGCTTCGTCAGTCAAGTAGTGTGTGAGTGAGTAGTATTTCGCTTGTATCTACTAATATCTATTACATGAAAGGTGATGTGTGTATGTGGGAACATACACACATAGGGATATGAACTCCGAAACTGCTGAACGGAACTTTCACTGGCAGAAAGCTGATGTTATAAGGAGTAATCCTCGCAAGATACACGAGTACATTATACACACACACAAAACATTAAATTAAAAGACACAAAAATAAAGAATACAATAACTTAGAAAACAATAATAATATTATTACGCCAATGTTGCCTCTCTGATGCTAAGATGTCGTATCTTTATCGTATGTAAGGTATCGTATGTAAGGCTGTCGTAGCCTTTTTATATTTTGAGATGAGACAGAGTAAGGCAGGTGCCGTTTCTCATCTCATAGATTTGGTCTCCTATACACAAGTTGTTCACCTCAATTGCCCAGTTTTTTTTAATCCTATACTGTACAATAGTTTCATATTCCATTTTATACACATTCCATAATTGTGTTTTTTATATTCAAAAGGTCCTCTTGGTGTTGGCTTCGGCCCCACCAATGCCCACCAAATGTCCGGGCTAGACCCGAGAATGATATGAAATAATATTAATAGCTAAGAAAACAATCGATTAAGCTATCTTTCAAACAAACAAACAAAATTGGATGTTTGGAACGTTTGGACAAAAATAATCCTATAATTATATGAACATTGAAAAATCACACCGGCATAATCGGGTTCCAGAATAGCATCCCACTTATACTACGAAACAACCTTTTTCAACGTCCTCGGGTTCTTCATCCCATCCTACCATTAAAGTAATTCAATGGGATTTTTCAAAACGTTCTGCCCCAATCTAGAGATAAATATCTAACTTCTTTAATTAACTCTTAGCGCCTAATAGGCTAGCAAGAATACTTGAAGGCTACTTCTAAGTGAATTCCTAACAATTAGGTTGCATGTGAAGGTTTTTAGGGTTCTGTACCCAAAGGGTGAAATCGGAACCCTATTACTACGCCTACGCTGTCTGTCTGTCTGTCTGTCCTACCCACAGAGTGGTCCTATACCTTTTAACGGTTGTAGGTATCTTTCGAACCGTAATATAGAATTATAGATAGCCAGTTGAATTTTTCACAGAATATGTAATATAACGGCGGATTAACTAAGAAATAATAATAAAGAAAAAAAATGGACATCCTCCCACACAACAAACGTATTTTTGTATTTGCTGTAATGTAACACGGTAATACGTACAAGCGTCAAATTTAGCATGTTTATAGTACACAGTAAAAAAACAAATAATAAATACTAGCCAAGTGGGTGTCGGTGACTAATTTCTGTTCTGTTCTGTTAAGCAACGTCAGGCGCGGTCGGTACTTGGATGGGTGACCGCCTGGCGCCTGGGCGTGATGTAGTCTTTTGTGTTGTTGTGTGCACTATTTTCTGTATTTTGTGGTGGTACGGAACCCTCAGTGCGCGAGCCCGACTTGCACTTGGCCTGTTTTTTTTTTTCAACTATTTAGGCACTTTAATCCTTAACACTCGCATCGAGACACTTTTACGCGCAAAAAAGTTATACTTATTCTTAGAGATGATTTTGAATTGTGTTTATTTTTTGTGAGTTCCTATTAGTTTTATTTTTTATTGTCGGTTTAGGGTTTAAGTAAAAAAATATTGCGTTTATCTTGATTTCAGTTTAATTAATTCCATTGCTAGTTTATTAGAAATCGTCTAAACAAATTGGGATCACGGAGACCCTGTGCGAGCAATTATGTAATATTCTTCGAAAGTCAGATAAATTCAGCTGTCTCTGTCTCTCTCTCTCTCACTCTCTCCTTTTCTTTTTTCTCTTTCTATTGTAGAATCATCGCAGATAATGTTAATACAGGGGCAAGATGGATGATTTTGTAAGGTTGGAAAATGCTAATTTTTTTTGTTTTAATTATTTGGGAACCGTGTGATTCGGGCTTGGGAGTTGTTTGTTGTAGGCGTAGTCGGAATACGGACAGCTCATATTATATAAATAATACTTTATTTCATTAGGTTCTCGGGTCTAGAACATACATTTGGTAGGCATTGGGGACGGGGAGGCTAAGCCAACCCCAAGAGGCCCATAATTATGGAATGTGTATAAAATTAAATATAATACTATTTACACTAACTTTTACTATTTACAGTACAGAAGGATTTAAAAGATGTCTGGGCTATTAGATGAAACAATATTATTATATTATAATAATCTACTTTTTAACAAGATTATTACTAAAAAATAAGGCCTATTAAGTAGGTCTAGATATAATTCAAACAAATTCTTAAATTTAGACAAGCACTTACCGCTATGACATTTTATCTCTGGTAATTTTAAAAGGCAATTTTGCCTTTACCCGGATTCCTTATCTACGAATTTACCTACCGTAAAATTATGTAGATATTTTGTACTGGAATATTATTAGAGAATTAGGTTAACGAGGTACATTCTATCAATTTTGACATCAGAATCTGTAAAGTTTAATTTTGCGAAAAATTAATTAAGTAAGTATACTTTTTTGGTTGGGGTCTTTCCTTTGATTCTTACTAGCTTTTGCCCGTGGCTTCGTACGTTTTGTGAACGAAATATATGTATTTTTCATAATAAACATTCAGTCCCCCTTCTGCCCTTTTTAATTCGGCATTTGCTCAAAATAAATTCTCAGACCTCTACAACCCAAAAGCTTACTTAATACATACTTACTTAATTACAGCTTCGTAATTACAAGAACCAAGATTGTTTTAATATCCAGCTCTACCACGGGCCCGAATACGTGCAGTATGCAAAATCACGCGACAGCAAACCGTATCTCGGCGCATCCCGCGTGATTTTGCAAACTGCGCGTATTCGATCCCGCGATTAGAGTTGAGCGTAAGGCCCCAGATTATGGTAACCCACCTGTTCCATTGTGACAATGGTAGATACTGTTAGAATCTTCTGTGACTGAACATATTAAATATTTTAATAAACTAACTCGGTCAGGATTCCTGCCTAGCTCAAGTTAAGTAATTTAGGTTGGTGCAAAAATATCTCCTAAGTACGGAAACATCTCAGTAATCGTTTCACAAACAACGTACCGTTTTAAAGTTGCCAATTATACGACAGTTAACATAAACTTCAAATTCGTAAACTTGCGTGTGCGCATGGACGGACGTTTGACGCCACTTCTTGCATTTTCAACTTTAATCAGGCGCTTCGAAACTTGATATAAATTAGAAATTATTGTAATCGTGGATTCTCAAGCAGGATTTTTATTTGTACTGACTTAATTGAATGATAATTTATGAGTATGTAAATATATTTTACCAGTATTTTATTAGGTGTAGGTACATAACAAAAAAAAATTATACTAATAAATTTTATTTTATTAGGTGTACCTAATAAAATACAGTTTTCTATGGAACAGCTGATATTTTTATCGCGATTCCAGGGTTGGTCTCATAGTAAAAGTTGTTCATAATAATGAGTAGGCAATGACCTCCTTTCGGCTTAAAAAAATATATATGCGTAATCCCGTATAAATTAGTTGGTAGGTCTAGGTACCTATCTATATTTGACAAGTGCGTATCATATTCCAAATTAACATACTTCAATCAAAAAATAAAATTTTCGAAGCACACATAATAATTCCAATTTCGAAACTAAAAATTAATTTTCCTCTCCGTATATTGTGAATAATTAAAGTAAATTCGATTAAGCTAAGAAAATTGTAGTTAGGTATAACAAAAGTGACGGACCCTGGTATCTGTGAAGAAAAAATGGATTTAGACACATCGATATTGTACGTACCTATCGTAGGTATATTTTTAAGTAGATACCTACTTCGGCCAACATTTAACATAAAGAACCACGAAGCATGTCTGAAACTTGTAATAGCGAAGCCTTTGAAGAAAATCTACCTCTTATCTTAGCACATAATTACCTAATAATAACTCAATTCTCTTTTCCAGTCCAATAGATCCTCAAGAAACAAAATACTGCGTGGTAGCATCGCATCGTAGAAACTACACCTCGCTCTGCGCAGCCCAAAACGATGTGAAGATTAGTCGATTCGAGAAAATCAAACGCCTCACAGAATCAGATCAGAAAATTAATCTCCAAGTCGAAGATAGAGTGAAAATCGATCGTTTTATAGAGTTGGATCGCTCGATATCAGATCGGTTGGATGCCTCAGAGAGCTCTACTGAAGTGGATAATAAGATTGACGTGGATACCGACAGTTTTAGCGTGTACGAGGGGAGCTTCCAGAATGTGTTCAGGAGGAAGAAAATGGGTGAGGACATGTTAATGTTTTTTTTAAATAATAGGCTGCGTTTGACCTCTTACTCGCCTGATGCTAAGCGATGTTGAGGTCTACGATAGAGCACGCTTGCCAAGAAGAAACTGATTCACTCGTGATTTGAAAGACGCCCCAGATTGTAAATATCGGGGAACACCCATTAAGGCAGCGCGTTCGACAGACTAGCAGTTAACACAATCAAAGAGGAATTAAAGCGCTTCGTACAGTTTTTCGGAGTATCAAACATAAAGGTGAAGATTTTTCGTGCCCACTCTGGCAGACTATAGGTCTGCCAGAGTGGGCACGAAAAAAGGGCAGTAGGGGAATTGAATTCACGCAGATCCGTTGAACACTCTCCGAAATGTATCAAGTTTTTTTTTCCTTTGTGCTTTTCTATTTCCTTTGAATTCCAATGACTGGTAGAGCCAATCCAATTCCAATGGCCTTAGGCCAGTGTCCAACATGGATTGATCAAATAGGAATTGTCATAGTCAGATCAAGACAAGTGAAAGTAGGAAACCATACAACTTCTCAGGTGGACTACCCGCTGAGATATTACTATGGTTAGAAGCAATCATATAATATTAACACAAATGTGAAACTTATTTTTTATGCCGTAGAGTTGGCTATTTAATTGTAAGCATTTACCGTAGCCTATGGATACGGGCAACACCAGAGACAACCATAATAATTTACAAACCTTTTAAGACTATTAACTTGCCTTTGGACCGGGGTATGTCCTAAAACTGTGACCAAAACCACCGGGGGATGGGCAGCAACGTCCTAATAGTACACGGTGAACGTACTGCGATCCCCAAGCCGCCTGCCAAGTGTGGGGATTATGGCAACACCCCTCTCTATGAGGGAGGCCTTGTCCAATTAACACAAATGTGAAACTTATTTTTTATACCGTAGAGTTGGCTATTTAATTGTAAGCATTTACCGTAGCCTATGGATACGGGCAACACCAGAGACAACCATAATACTTTACAAACCTTTTAAGACTATTAACTCGCCTTTGGACCGGGGTATGTCCTAAAACTGTGACCAAAACCACCGGGGGATGGGCAGTAGCGTCCTAATAGTACACGGTGAACGTACTGCGATCCCCAAGCCGCCTGCCAAGCGTGGGGATTATGGCAACACCCCTCTCTATGAGGGAGGCCTTGTCCAACAGTGGACGTTAATTGGCTGATGAGTGATGTGTGATGCGAACTCGCCTTTTGAAGAACATTGCAGCTTCTGTAGTTAGTCTGTGAGCGTGTATATTTGTCCCTCCTCATTTCCCTAACTGCTTAACAGATTTAGATAAAATTTGAAATGAAGATGGCTTATTATGCCTCGGATTAACACTTAGTCTACTTTTTATCCTAGTAAGACTAACAATTCCTGAAGCATAGCGGGCAAAACCGTGCGAGACTGCTAGTTAAAATTATGTAGTTTTAATACAAGTGGATCACATTATAAAACGAAAATGTGGGTAGTTAATGAAAATATTTTTCAGGTCGCAGTACAAAGGTGACAGACGAAGATCCTGTTGTGGCCTGCGTTGGTGACAGGACGCACCACCTGATTGAAAACTTGGATCCTAGCAGAGTAAGTGCAATTATAAATATACTGTAATACTAATTTCTTTATAAATATGACCACAGTTTCTTTAAACGAAGAGTGAATAGAGTCGTTTCATATATTAGAGAATTTGCGCAAGACTAGCGAACTTGATTAGGTACATTATGATTGTAAAGCGCACACACCATACTCGGATGAATGGTTATTTCATCTACTGATCAACTAATGATGCCTTCCAGACATACTTCGTAAGCGTGTTCGGCGTAGCTCGAGACCGTAGGTCCGGCTCCTTGCTGGCTACCGGCAGCGTGCGCGCCCGGACGTCCACGGCCAAACGCCTACGGGAAAACTCGCCGACTAAATCCGACATCAGGGGGCGGAGCGTTTATTATTTTAAGGTAGGCGTTATTATTTCAGCTTATCATGTTCCCACTGCTGGGACTCGGGCCTTCTCTTAGAGAGAGAGGAGAAAAGGAAAAAGAGAGTGAGAGGATGGTTAGGGACCATCCCTAATCTACCATGCTGGCCCAGTGCATGTTTTGTCTTTGAACTTTTGAGGTTCTTCGAAATACCGGGTTTCTCTTGATGTTTTCCTTCACCAGCAGCTAAAGTGCATTATTGGGATTTGAATCGACGCCTGCGTAAAAGTCGATCGAGCTAACCACTAATTTATAATCGCTACAACTAGCACGCCGCGTAATTTAGTTCGAACTTCATCCACTTGGCAACATCATCAGGCGATAAAGTACTTTCTAGATTTAGTAGTGCACGGTTGGCTAGCTCGAAATGAAAATATATCACCAAGCACCTAGCAATGTTTTCCAGTAGCCTCTCTTGAGCGCCAATGATACCTGTAAACTGCAACATGACCATTAGACTTGTTCTTGCAGACTCCAACTGGAATGATCGAAGGAGCTTGGTTTACCCTGACGACTTGCGGTGGTGCCGTTGACGTCGAGGTCTTAGTCAGAGGGAAAAGACTTTACGCTACTAAAAATATTGGTAAGTTGCTTATTTACCGAGTGCGAACAAAGTAAACCACCACCATATACCACTACCATATATGGGGTACCATTTGAGAAATTTCATAGGCACATAAATAATTATATCGTGGTCGTATTAAATTTTTTGAAAGAAAGAAACTCACCTAATTGATCATGATGAAATATTTTAAGGGTAATGCCCCTAAAGAGGTTCTCAAGTTTGCACTCTACGCAGATCCTCACGCGAAGTTCTACGTGCCCGCACCGAAGCCGACGTCATCCATCCAAGAGACCAGTGACGAGGGTTCCGTACAGTTCGACTCGAGCTCCGAGGAGTCCAGAGTGAGATTCGTTATCAAGATAACTCCCAGTAGATGGGACAGGAGTAGTGCTATTAGTGTTGAGGTAAGCTGTTGCAGGTCACGGGCCGTGGACAATAATTGTCTTTCCACCGTTTTCCATGTTTCCTAAGTATTTCCCGACTAGGCTGTTACTCGCAGCTATGTAGTTCTTATTAATTCACCAGAGGACTGATACTATATAATATGTAGGTACCTATAACCCTAAAGCCGGGGTTTTAGAATACAGCTTCAGTATGCCTGTCGTGTGTGAGCGACGGTGGCGGTAGCATGTGCGCTATTATAACCTGCACCAATAATTTATTTAGTACTTTACTTACATGTGCAGTTTCAACAACGGTGAAAGAAAACGTTGTGAAAAAACATATCTCCTCAAAAGTTCAAAGACATGACATTCACTAATGTGCACTGGGCCAGCATAGTGGATTAGGTCCCAGCCTCTCTCTTTCTCTCTCTCTCTGAGAGACTAAGAGCAGTGGGAACATGAAAGGCTGATGATGATGACTTATACAACTGTAGTAAAGAACTGTAAAACAATGTCAATTACTTAAGTACATATATTTATGTCAAAATGCTGTATGTATGTAAATCTTGATTTTTTCTTCCATTGCAAACACTGTGTTGCATTGAAGATGAGAGAAGGCCTGTGTCCCAGCTGTGGGAACATGATAGGCTGATGATGATGATGGTGCCGACAGAATGACATTAAAACCATATGGGCTAGTTTAATGGTCTAATTTGAATGAAAGTTACGTACGCAAGTAATTTCCCACAAGGACCTATAAACTGCATCTGTCGTCACCATAAATACTACCGATTTTGATGTCGGTGGTACTGTTAGAATCCTTGCATTATACGGGCTGTCAAACTTTACCTGGTAAGTTGGTACGACCTCAATTAAATTAATGACTAAATAACTTGAATTTTTGATGATTCCAGCTAACAGCGTCGACCACACGCTGGGGTATGAACACCCCCGAGTTGATGGGTGAAGGCGCCACGGTACGGGAGATGCGCCAGCGACGCTCCTGCAGATCTACGCAAGTCGCCTTCCTGCCCGCTGCGCATAACGCTACAGACGTTATCAGGTATGCAAAGAAGCACCGGATTAGCTCTAAAGCAAGTTTACTTGTGGCTACAGGCGCCACACGAAAAAACGCTTCTTAATTATTTTATAATGCATCATACTCGCAAAAACACCCTCCTCGTTATTCAATATGGCAGCCAGAGGGGCGATGCAGTAGGTGCTTGCCTGATCCTAGCCAGGTCACATTTAATCCGTCCCTGGGTACCGGGTGTGTTCATGTGTCCAGTGGTGGGTTCAAATCTCAAAACACAATTTCTATTTTGCAAGTTTATATCTGACAACTACTAACATTATTACGTTGAAAGGGAATTCTGGTACAGTTTCTGGAATAGTTGTATGATTATTAAACGGGATATTTACTGTTATTAGGTTGGGGATGGAACTGTCGATATTTCGACGCAGTTAGGTACACGAACCATGTTCATAGGAAGACTGAAGAATGCGATTGGTTGGCAGAAAAGTTAGGTGCAGACAAAACGATCTGTCTGTCTTATTTTTTAGTCTTTTTATCCGACTTCTAAAAAGAAGGAGGTTCTCAATTCGAGTGTTTTTTTAAATTATGTTTGTTACCTCAGAACTTTCGACTGGGTGAACCGATTTTGATGATTCTTTTTTTATTTGAAAGCTGGTGCTTCCTGTTTGGTCCCATTTCAATTTGGCCCAGACATACTATGTTTTATTTTTTTACATGTAACAATTATAAAGTCATTTCCATACAAAAATTATTATAAGAGACATCTGTCGGAACACCTCAGTACTAAATCAGGCATGCGCTCTCTAAAACCGATAGTGCCTAATTAATGAAAGCACTATGGGATAGAGGGCGCATATTTGGTCCAGTTCTGTCATTTTTATGAAGTCGGTTTTTTATATTGATAATTATTTAGTCTTTTAACAACAACACAACACTCATACTCATATAAGGAAGCCGAGCGGCAGCATACGCACTTTACCCATCCAGATATCTGACGGCATCCTCGGCCCTGCAAAAATGACTTATAAATAAATTATTACGTGCAGTTTCGATGCCATCGCTGACGCCTGACGGGCTGCCAGATTACTTATATGATATTCTGTTTGTATGTCAATCTTGTTTTTTTTTTCGTTGCAGATACTGTGTAACGGCGCGAGAGACTGACAATGATCAGTACGCGTGCGCTTCGAGAAAACTAGCGGCCAGGCCACAATGCGTCAACCATGCGCAGGCGAAGGACCTGTGAGTATACAATACAACAGACGTTCCCAAACTTTACCGTCCCATAGACCATCTTATGTTTTTGGTAGACCCCTGATTTCATTGGCATTGCGTGGTGTGACTCAGAGGCAGCAGTAGTATTTTATGTTTTTGTTGTGGTTCAATTACCTTACAATACCCCAATTCTTATATTTATTGTAAAATAGGCTTGCGCTTGGCCGCCAACTCGCCTGATGTTAAGCGATGATGCGGCCTACGATGGAGCACGCTTGCCTAGAAGAAACCGATTAACTTTTGACTTGAAAACACCCAGCAGGCCTAGCACGGGCGGTGGACATATTGTCTTTCCACCGTTTTTATCCCACTAGAAAGAGACAAACGTATCCATATTCTAGCTCTGTCGCGTCTACGCGTGGATAAAAACGGTGGAAAGACAATTTTTCCACGGCCTGTGCTAGGCCTGCTGATTGTAACTATCGGGGAACACCCATTTAGGCAGCCGTCCATTTATTCTAGCAGGTATTGCGTTTCGGTCTTTTGCGATGATATTATACAGCTCATATAATTTTTGACAATAGAATCCGCTTTGACCCCTTGCAGGTTGCAAATTGACCTTTGGGAGTCAATGTAGACCACTTTGGGAATGACTGGTATACGGCAATCAAGGTATCTTTGCATGGGTGGGACCAACCCTGAAACCGTACAAAATATCAATGTTCCTAATGAAATGTGCAATGGCTATCTCGACTTATGATTGTATCTAAGCCGAAAGACAGCCCTCATTAATCTCACAGTCTTTTATTTGTTTCAGCTCAAACGTTATAGTACAAAAGATTTTCGGATTGAAACCTGGAAGAAAATACTCGATTCAAGTGATGGCTTCGCACAAAGGCAGCGGTGTTCCTTACAACACGTTATATGTGGACACTAACGTGTCGTGTAAAGAATGACCAGTTTACAATGAACTGATTTACAAAAAGATCTCGTAATTTAATGTCGAGGAACTATAGATAACAGACAACGACGGACGGACGAATGGTTGACACAAAGGACTTGAAACCAGTGCTTAAAGCAGGAATCCAGCTTAACAGACCCGTTGCGCCCCTTGCACTGCTGTTATATAGAAAAATATGGCGGTCTGTATATACATATTTATGTTTTAGTAAAATTATGAATAGGAATACAATTTATGTTACATAACTAAAGAACATTAAAGTTATAAATTTCTTCTACTGCAGTATTATTATAGAAACTTGATTAAGTATGTAAGGATGTGTATACTTTTTTCGCTTTAAATTATTTTAAGGCAAACTAAGAAGCGTTCTAATAAAGTGGGAAAATTACGCTATTCAAATGTATTTAGGCCATTGTAATTCCTTTCCATGCACGGTTGTCTGGAGGAGATCGTTAAGCGCAAGACCGCCTGTTAAAAGCCTAGATTATAGTTTTATTGTAATTTATATTATGTTTATCCTTGTTTTTGTGGTCTTATAATAAAAAGTTATAGGTAGGTAGATAGATACTATCTTATTTTGTAAGCGACAGTGCACTCATTGTAATGAAAACTTATACTATGGCTTCAACCCTGAAATTGTTAATAAATCAGCTTTTTCGCTTATTCATTCATTCACATTCGGATGCCTTTTCGTCTAATTCTGTAGGTAAATGAGCCTTGTATATAAACTGCTTTTATTTAGTCCTTCAGAGCATAGAAAATATATTTTTTGTAAAAAATTTGTTGTAGCCACTTGCACCCATATAAACCCATAGCAACTGTGTTAAAAACTGTGACGCGGAGTTCGACGCGTTGACATTAAATAAGAATGTTCAATCACATACCGTGCGACAGACTTTCCTTCTCATTTCCGTTCTATTTACTTCTCTTTTCTGTGCTTCTGAGGTATAGACACTAATAGACATAATTGTTTGATGTTGTCGTTGATTGTTTAAACAAATATTGTGGTAACAACAGTTCCTAATATAATATGTAAATAAGTACATTAAATATTACAATAATAAAGTAGATAATAAAATATAATTTAATTGCTAGTATATGACGAGCTTTTCCCCACCTAAGCAACACTTGTAACCTGCTACCAGATTGTATTAAATTGCATTCAGAGGAGCATAACCATGGCGCACATACAGTCGTGCGTTTCGCTACTTCTATTTTTGAGTACTTATTTTTCTTCTTCATAATATTTTACTAAAAGTATAAGGTAGGTAGGTACCTAACTGTAACGTAAAAAATATTTTTACGGTTCCAATTATAATAGAAACATTAAAATATAAATGATCCCAAAAAAACGGAGAAAAGCGCATATCAGTGGTTTTTTTTTTCTATCGAGTAAAATCATGTTTCGGTATTTACAGTTTCCTAGATAAAACATTATATTTTGATAGTAAATATTTTTTATAATTTTATGACCGTGGAAGTAAAACTTGAATGACCAAAATTGCTAAAGTGGGAAAAGAGTACCTTAGTAAGTAATTAAGTACATTATTTATATCATAAATGTTAACTTAAGTACCTATTGGGAATAAAATGTTTGAATGTAACCACAACTTGTTTCTGTCTGATCGAGTTTCTATCTTTCAACATGGCAAGGATGCGCGCCGCGACAAAATTTGTTGTTGTTGTTTGTTGTTGCGTTCTCGCTCGACAAAGTGACGATAAGATTTTGTCGCGGTGTGCATAGCTAGCCCGGCAAGACTGGTTGCTAAATCTACATGAAAGGGGTCGTTTTCTTGATGTTATGAACTCTAAATAAACCAAATGGTACAGTAGATAATTGACAAAATGTTATGTTTACAGGTACATGTCTCAAAAATCAGTCACGCCATCGTTAATACCGTAAAGCTCATAATTATTCCGATCATTATAGAACTGATTATAGGACTGTATCCATGGTCAAGACAAAAAAAGCTTTAGATTTGACAGCATGACTGTAATGTGACAGTGACTGTCTACCGCACTACCGTACCAACCAACACCAGATTGAGCAGGATCTTGCTATTTTAGCAGGATTGGACCCTCATTTTAGCTCTTACCTGGATGTGCAGCATTTTTTTTTAAATCTAGTTTTTTTCAGCAGAATTAATAAAACTTTAGCAATATTATATAATAAGGCAAGATTTATTGAGCGCATATCAAAAAGTGCGCACAGTACACTCTCAATCCAATATATTTTGAGCGCGCTGGGTTCAAGTTGGTGGAATGACAAACTTAAATTGCATTAAAAATACCCCCATCGTTGTGAATTTTGGACGGGCAATGATAATCATTTTGCCAGTGTCAAATTTACTCTTTGTGAAAATCTTTTCAAAGAATATCAACACAAAAATAGAACCTGCAAATCGATTTAAAAATGAACAATGTTTCTTAGATTTTGTATACCAAACAGGTAATAAATGAACTAAATGGGTGTCTGAATTACAATCAGACAAAATATAAGTTAAAATTATCTCAAAACTCGTCATCAAAAATACTCTCTTTCTGCAGAGGTTTTTTCAAGTAGGTAAGTACCTACAATGTTAGAAATGAGTGAATTGTGTTGTAAATAGAAATAAAAACGACATTTCGATCGTACAAATTGGCATTTTATTCAGTTTTTGTCATAATTATATTTAAGCGTTATCTGCGCCTCTATTAATTTATTTTCTGTAATACAAAAATAGCAGGTATAACGCAGGAGGCAACACCAAACACTCGTATACTGTAGAAATGTCTTTATTTTTGATTACAAATTGGCGTTGCGCGTTATAATCACAATAGGTATGATACGAAAGAACAAAATAATGCTTAGCGCGAATCGCTGAAGGAGTGACGTGTGCGCGTCTAATATCGCCGGTGGTCCCGCGCAGGCTGACGGCCGTCGCGTTGATTCCAGACGCCGCAGCGGCATGGCACCCCGCGGAGGGGAAGCGCGGAGCGGGAAGTGAGATGAGCGCGCGCTATGCGGATAGGTATAAAACTTCCCGCGCTACAGCCTCCCCCTCTAGACCAACTTGTCGCCTCGACTGTGGGTCTAGTCAAGGTATCGGCGCGGCCTACCCCGTTTTCGCTTTTCCCTAACGGGCGGTTCTACCTGACCCGAGAAAGGCGTGAGATGTGAAATGTGATACTTCCCCATACATGCCCCAGTCTGTACATTCTCAAGAACACAAGTCGCTGGGCTAGTAACCTCTTTAATTTTGTATGGCCCGTCACGGCGCGGTATGAACTTGGCCGTCTGCCCAGGCCCTGCGTCGTTGGATCCTTGGGTCTTCAGGAGGACCAGATCACCTACCTGGTACTCTGGAGGATCTCGACGTGCTTTATCTGCGTACTGCTTCCTGGCGGATTGCGCCTTCTCATGCACATCTCTTGCTTCGTCAAGCGTAGCTCCTATTCGTTTTAGATACGGGGTGATGTTGGGCACGAAATTATCTTCAGCTAAGATCCCCCGCATGTCTTTCATGGAATCCGAAGGAGCGCGTAGTTCTCGCCCGAAGGTGAGGTAGGCTGGAGAAAATCCGGTGCTGGCAGTGACTGCCGAATTCATGGCAAACCTTACCGCTGCGAGGTGTAGGTCCCATGTTTCGTGGTTTTGTCCTACGAGTATAGCTAACTGTGGCTTGAGGTCTCTATTCTTACGTTCGATAGGGTTAGCTTGAGGGTGATAAAACGGAGTAAGCATCTGGTTAATTCCCAAGACGTGGCACACTTGCTGCATCACTTCGCTCACAAACTGCACGCCATTATCACTAATGAGGCGGCGCGGTACACCATATCGAAGGAATACCTCATTGGCCAAGGTCTGAACGCATTCTACGCTCGTGGCACTTTCCAAAGGAAATAATTCCACCCAGCGCGAGCAAACGTCCTCTACAATAAGAACCCACCTGTTCTTCCTGGGTGTCTCGACAAGAGGCCCAAAGAGGTCCACTGAGACGACTTCGAATCTTCTTGCTACTGCTGGAGTCTGCAGAAGTCCGGCAGGCTTGCGGTTGTCGGCTTTGTAACGCTGACAGGGTACGCACTCCTTGACGTAACTGGTCACGAACGACCGCATACCTGGCCAATAGAAGCGAGACCTCACTCGACTTAAAGTGCGCTCTACTCCGAAGTGTCCGGCAGTGGATGCATCGTGTAGGTCCGCCATGACTTGCCTTCGTTCGTGCTCTGGTACCACTAAGCATGCGTCTTCTTCTTCATCAGACTCGAGACTATACCTGTAGAGGATCCCGTCGGATATTGTGTATCCGCGGTCGGACCATGATCTCCCCCTAGAGGGTTCGTCGGACTCTAAATCCTCGACGATCTTACGCACCTCCGGGTCCTTTAACTGGTTCTCGCGAATATCGCCACTACTCCTCTTGGGCATATCGACCGTGGTGAAGCACACGTCGCAGTCCGGATCTTGAGCGCAGACTGGGCGTGACAGCGTATCAGCGACCACGTTCGCTCTTCCTGGAGTGTAGGCGATATCTAAATCAAAATCCTGTAAAATCAGAGCCCACCTGGCAAGTCGCCCACTTGGTGACCTCTGGCTCATCAACCAACGCAAGGGCTGATGGTCTGTCCTAACAATAATCTTGGCGTTCTCTACATAGCCACGGAACTTACCTAATGCCCATACAACGGCGAGTGCCTCCCGCTCGGTCGTGGAGTAGTTCCGTTCGGCGCTGGTGAGAAGGCGACTCGCGTACTCGATAGGTCTCTCATCGGTGCCCTCCCCCTGCATGAGAACAGCCCCAAGGCAGTATCCGCTGCTGTCAGTGCACAGTATAAACGGCTTCGACTCATCTGCTTGGCGTAATATAGGAGCGGTTACGAGAAGAGACTTAATGCGCTCGAAGGCCTCCTGCTGCTCGGTGCCCCATCGCCATGCGCTTGTCTTTTCCAGGAGGTCCGTAAGGGGCCTCGCGACTTCAGCGTAGTTATTGATGAAACGTCGAAACCAACTCGACGTCTGCAGAAAGCATTTCAGGTGTTTGACGTTCTGTGGAACTATCATATTATCTATGGCTGCTGTCTTCTCCGGGTCTACCTGAATACCTCCTGGCATAATAATATGGCCTAGAAACTTGACCGACTCCCTAGCGAAATGACTCTTGTCTCTATTCACTCGTAGGTTGTAAAGAGCTAAACGGTCAAAGACAGCCTTCAGATCGGCCAGGTGGTTTTCGAACGGCCCAGGAGATTGTAATATCACATCATCTAAATATATAAAAAGCTCCACCCCCTTGAGATTTGATCGAAATCTGTCCATCAGCCTTTGAAAAGTCGCTCCAGAATTCCGTAATCCCATCGGCATCCGTTTAAACCTAAAAGTTCCCAGCGGAGTGGTAAAAGCTGTCTTGTCTTGGTCTTCGCAGGCAACTCCCGCCTGGTAATAGCCTGAACGGAGGTCTAAAGTAGTCATGTACTCACTGGCTTTGGCTGCGTGCAGTACATCTTCGATCCGCGGAAGCGGGTATCGGTCCGGTTCAGTCACTTGGTTCAGCTTGCGATAGTCTATGCACAAGCGATAGGTCCCATCCTTCTTAGGCACCAAAACCACGTTGGCGGCCCAAGGTGACTCACATTCCTCTATGATGTCTCCCTGCAGAAGTTTATCCAGCTCTTTTTGCAAGGCCTCTTTCTTATGTTGGGACAGCCTATAAGGAGGGGAAGCGATTGGCGCCTGATCTGGACTTACCTTAATGCGATGGGTGGCGAATTCCGTAGCCGGTCCATCGTGGGCGAATTGTGCCGCTCTGTCGTTGATGAATTCGTTGAGGGTGCGTCTCTGCTCCGGGGTCAACATAGTACCTTCGTCCGGGCGTAACGCGAGTTCCGTGGCGTCGGCGCGCATCAAATCAGTATCAGCTGACTTCATGGTGTATGTTCGGACAAAGTCGTAATGGTGGTGGGGGTTATTCGCAAACATCCACCTACCTCGAGCCGTGTCCAACACTATGCCGGCCTGGGACAAAAACTCCATACCCAACAGAGTCCTAGTCTCATCCCCAGGTAACACTAGAAACTCACAACTCACCTCACGGCCTTCGATAACGACCGGCACTTCAGCGGTCAGCAGCGTCTTCTGTGTCCGAGATCCATCTGCCAATCGTATAATACGTCGCGTCTCTTTAAAACAAACACCGGAGTTTATCAAGACTCGGTGAAGCATCGGGCTCGCAATGGAGTGCGTGGCGCCCGTGTCTGCTACAGCTACTCCGTACCTACCCAAAATACTGACCTTTACCATAGGTTGAGTAGCCTTTACTCGCGCGGTTGTATCGGGTGTATACCTACTCGTGTTATCCAAGTTTTCGCAACCCGACGTGGCCGTCATTAAATCTGAATCGACCTTCGGAACGTTAGTACTTTTTTCCGACTCGGCCTTCTGAACATTAAATAATCTCACTGATTCCGCCCCTGGACTATCGAAGATTTTGCCTTCATCGCCTTTTTGGACGTGAATCGAAACGCTATTCCATTCGATTCCCATCTCTTCGAAACTATTACACACAACCCCTACTTCCTTTTTATCAGACGACGATATTTTTGGGTTACAAGTATCACATTTCGACCTCACGACTCCCTCCTTGCCGCACCCGTAACAGCGTATTGTTTTCGAATGGCCGCTGTCCACATTAGCAGGTTTCGAATACGGTATTTTATCACGACGTTTTCGACATTCATCGCTTACATGACCAAACGTTTTGCAAAATAAACAGCGGGGTCTATCTTTATTTTTACGTAACGCAGGTGCGTTCGTAACGGGGTCTGGGACCGACGACGCGGGGGACTTAGACTTTGTTTGCGCGGACTCTTTATGAAAGTCTTCTGCGATTCGCGCCTTACAAAGCAATTGGTCTAAGGTCGTTACACTTTCACGCGGCACTCTTTTTCGCACACGGCGATGCAAAAGTCCGTAACACATATCAATTTGAACAATCTCGCTAAGTTTATAAGGCAATTTAGCGATAAGCGCTCTAACTTTACAAATCAACTGCTCGGCACGTTCGTTGTCGCGCTGCTCCGCGGAAAAAATGTCTCTAAATACCTGGTGGGCAGGGCGACTGACACCGTACACGCTGCGCAGTCGGACGAGTGCATCTTGCCACGTCGGCACCGACTCTTTGACGCCTCTCCACCAGACCGCTGCTTCCCCTTGTAGGAGGATCGCTAGTCCTCGGAGTGCGTGCTCGTCGCTCACACTCGCGCACTCTTTGTAGATCACCACGCTATCTAAGAACGCCTCCAAAACTTCCGCATCACGCGACGAACCGTCGAATCGCGCCGTACAACGCGTGAAGTTGGCGTTGGGGGCGGCACTGGCACTGCCGTTCATGCTGCTCGATCCCGCCGTAGGGCCGGGTGTCACGGGAGTGGATGCCCTGAATTCACCGCCGCCGGCGGACATCGATGTGATGAGTTGTGCCAATGTGGAAAGGAATTGCTCCGGAGCCTGGAACGGAGGCGCCGGCGCCGTTGTGGTGCTGGCGGTTGCGGGACGCTCGGCACGGCGCACCTCGCCGATGCCGGTGTCGTCTACATCGACCGGAGTGGGTGTGGCATCGGCACTCTCGCCGTCTGCCTCACCCTGCTGTTGACGAAGCGCTCCTCTCGTCATCATTTCGAATAACGAGTAAACTTGAAGTGTTCGTTCACGAGTTACGCGCACAGTTCATTGACCTTTAACGTTTTGTTCGGCCGCAAGTTGGGTCGCCATTTATAACGCAGGAGGCAACACCAAACACTCGTATACTGTAGAAATGTCTTTATTTTTGATTACAAATTGGCGTTGCGCGTTATAATCACAATAGGTATGATACGAAAGAACAAAATAATGCTTAGCGCGAATCGCTGAAGGAGTGACGTGTGCGCGTCTAATATCGCCGGTGGTCCCGCGCAGGCTGACGGCCGTCGCGTTGATTCCAGACGCCGCAGCGGCATGGCACCCCGCGGAGGGGAAGCGCGGAGCGGGAAGTGAGATGAGCGCGCGCTATGCGGATAGGTATAAAACTTCCCGCGCTACACAGGTTTAAAAGCTGTAACAGATGTACGTACCACGAACCACGGACGGCCGTCTGACCAACAGGAGAGAAAGAGAAAAAAAAACGTGGTCCGTACGTCTGTTACGGCTATTACAGCTTTTAGCAGTTTTTGTCATTCAGACTAGCACGATCGTACATTTGAATCTGGTCACACCGACCGACATGTCATGCTCATGTCATGTCTTACGTAGTACGTACATTTCTACTTTTGTTTAAGTTTAATTCTTTTTATTTATCTAATTTTAGTTCTGCTGCAACATAATAACAAAATTTGGATCGGAAATGAATACTAGTAATAAAGAGTTTTTCGGCCCGCTGACGCTTCATCAGAAAGATGAAAAACCTACAATATTCAAAAGTGATGAACCTCAAGAATGTTTATGTGTTTTGTGCGACGATAAATTTATTTTACCTGAGTCTGAGCAGCCGTTTCTCACTCATTTGTTCATGAAACATCGTCTGGTGATTGGAGATGTGAACCAATTGGCTGATATTGCCGCTTATTTACGTTACTGGCGTTTAAGATTTAAAGGTTAGTTTTTGGATAATTTGGATAATTGAATTTGTTTTTTTTTTTTAAACAAATCACTAGACTATACTAAAGCTATGGCCGCTACAAATATGTGATTCTCCATCTTGTATACAACAAACTGATAGCTCGGCTTGCCTCGCGAGGCTTCGTAACTCTTTCACATTGCCTTGGCAGATACGGCTCGCCAGGCAGAGGCCTGAGCATGGCTCGGCGAGCGATGCTCGGATCGGTCAGTCTGGACCTGACTATTGGCATTTGCTTGAGGGCGGCGTTCGGGATTCCGTCGTGACCCAGCGCCTTCTTCAATGACTACTCACGGCACTGGAGACCTCTGTGTGAAAATTAGGAGCTGTGTTTCCACCTCTTTTTTTGGAAGTGAATATGTTAGGCACGTTGGGTACTTACGCACTTCTTGAGATGGAAAAAGCACTGAACTCATGTGACCATCACGCTCAGATACTCGTTCGGATAGTCGGCTCAAGTGGACTAAGGGAGCGAGAGAGATATCATTCGTCAACCAACGTTGTTTTCACTTCTGTTGTGTCATGTTGCCTTAGGTAATATTAATTCAGTCTGAAAATAATTATTTTTAACCAACGAAAAAGGTATTTTTTATGTATGTTCACCGATTTCTCCGCCAACTGTTGACTAATTTAAAAAAGTAGGTGGCAAACCAACAGATGAGCTGCCTGATGGTAAGCAGTCACCGTCTCGTATGGATACTTGTAACACAAGAGGCATCACAACTATGCTGCTCACCCTTTAAGGAACTATTAACTTTTTGTATATTTTGAGTGAAAGGCATCACCTCAGTTATGACATTATGACAACAACAAAACAGAAGACGTTTTTAATTTCCAAGTCTTGGTACTTCAAAGTTGTGTTAAAATTAAAATTAGAATCTGTGTTTTCCCTTAATCTTTTTTTTGTTTAATCTACATCAGATATGTCAGTATTGTGTGATATTTGTGTGTGAATTGAAAATTAAACTATTTTTATTTAATTTCCAGACAAAAATCTACCATTCTTCTGCTCAACTATGCTACTAGACAGTAAACCAGACGGCACAAAATCTAAAAACGAAGAATACTACTTGCTGAGTGATGTACTACCTGAAGACAAAGAGTTACGCTGTAACCTACAGCAGACCAAACTAGAAAACCTATTAGAGAGACATCAATTTGAACGAGAAGACAAAACATTTGTCCGTGAATGTCTATTCTGCCGTTATATTTCAACGACAACACGAGCAAGCTACTTAAACCATTTATATGAAAAACACAACTTTCATATCGCTAAACCGGACAACTTGATCTTCATCGATGAACTACTCAATTTGGTGTCCCAAAAGTTAGATAAATTGCAGTGTATTTACTGCGAAGGCCTTTTTAAAGATCGCACGATATTGAAAGAACATATGCGTAAAAAGGGACATAAAAGAATTAACCCGGACAATAAGGAGTACGACAAATACTTTCTAGTCAACTATGTAGGTGATAAAAGCAAGCCGAAGCATTCAAAGCCTTATATCAACAAAAACAGGATTCAAGATCACGACAATGATTCAAATCCAGACAGCGATCCTGATTGGTCAGAATGGACAGAAGAAAATGGTCCACAAATCACTTGCCTTCTTTGTGAGCATACGGACGCAGACTACGAAAATGTGTTAGACCATATGGAACGTAAACATGAATTTTCATTCGAGAATGCTACCTCTGGTTTAAATTTCTACCACAAAGTTAAGTTTGTAAACTATATTCGAAGACAGGTGCATTTGAAGCAGTGCTTATCTTGCGAACTAAAGTTTGACGATGCCAAGAATTTAGAGAAACATTTAGTGGAAATGAAGCATTGGGTGCTTCGTAAGGAAAGTTGGGATCAGCCCGAATATTATTTTCCTACTTATGAGGACGATTTGTTTCTTTGTTTTATTCATGATGATGATGAAAGTTGGTGGTCCAGTGATGAACAAGAAATAGAGAAGAGGAATAGTATGTCAGAAAGTATATCGAAAGAAATGGCTATGGCGGTGCTTGATGAATGAATAGATACTGAAATTGGGCAAAAGCCAGGTATAAACAGAGGGCTAGTTTTAAACTTTTCAGATAACACATTTTCCAAGGAATATTTTACATTACAGTATACAGAACTGGACCAGGAACTGGATTATCAAGCAATCAACAAAACTGCATAGAATCTGCATGGTATGGCTATAACTTTACGGGGTAATTGTTGCATTGAACTTGAAATGAAAAAAGCATATCTCCATAATGGTCACGAAAGCCAATTCCTATATCAATACTTGACTTAATCAGGCGTTACCTTGTGGAAGTTCTCCTTCAAAACTGTTTCTTACTCCAGACTAAGAAAAGTAAGACTTACTAGAAAGTGTTCAATGATAAGCAACCAAAATCTCTCGTCTCTTCGTCGTAAATTATAATAGTGAGAGGTAGAGCTTTTAGTCTGTCGCCATAATATGGTGACAGACTAAAAGCTCTGCCCCTCACTACACTTGAAGACTTGAAGAAGTTGGCTGCGTGGTGACTTAATCGAAACTTTTAAAATCTTAAATAGGTTCTACAACTTCACCACAGAAGACAATAGTACAAAAACAGAAGATTCACTTTTCAAGAATCATTTAAAAAAATTGAGACTTTTGCTACTACACAATAAAGTGCAATTCAGGACGTGCCAGCGCTAACTACGTACAGCTATATTAACCTTGAAGTTGCCTCTCTGTCTATCGCGTAACTCTTGTCGCGTTATCTCTGTCTATCGCGTGGCAGGTTCGTCTAGACGGGTCCCGCCACGCACTTGTAGTTTCATACCTAAAGTGCGGAGTGCACCACAGGTCTGACGTCACTGACATAAGAGACACAAAATTGAAGAAAATACGAGAGGTAGCAGCATCAGAGGTTTTAATGGAGTGGACCATCACAGATCAATATTGTTGCATTATTGTAACATTGTTGTAATATTGTCGCTTACAATAGAAGCTGGTTGCCTGAGGTTCGAATATTGCCGTTTGTTGAATTTGTTAACTTAACTACTTAATAATATCCTGTGCACACTACATGTTTACCAAATTTCATCAGACTTGGTTCAGTAATTATGTCGCAAAAAGTTGCAGACAGGGGAATGGACATTCGCATTCACACCTAAAATGATGTAGGTCTTTATATTGTAATAACAATTATACTATTGTAAAATTATTTACAAACATAATATAGAAAAATGTATAAAAAATCAAATTATATATTGATTGATAAATAAATTGTATCACAAAAGATAACTTTTTAAATGCTGAAAGTTAAATCTCCAAAAAGGTTTAAATGTTTTAGTGTTGCTATTTCAATTTTTTAGGTATTCACACTGATCTCTATTAGACTAGAACACTGGACAGGCTGTGCCATGCAAAAATAAAACCGGCCAAGTGCGAGTCGTGCTCGCGCGCTGAAACTTCCACAAAAATTGATAAAAAAGACATCACGCCCGAGGACACCCATCCAAGTACTGACCGCGGCCGACATTTCTTAACTTCTGTGATCGTACGAGAATCGCTGAACAGACATTTGTCACCAACTCGCACTTGGCCAGTATTTATTTGTGGTTTTACTTTAGTGTGTATAATCATCACAAGTTTGACGCTTGTACGTATAGGTATTACCGTTTATACACTAGAGCAAATACAAAAATATGTTTAAAAAAAAAGTTTGTTGCAAAAGAGGCCTTTAGTTTTGACTATTTGGTTTCACATTAAAAGGTTAGACAGACAGCGTAGGCTTAGTAATAGGAACCCTTATTTTTATGCCGATTCTTAGCGCCCCCTCCGAGCGTGTCTGAAACTAAAAATGACAGTTGTTCCAAATAGCCGTCATCTCGTTTTTTTATTTTTTTTTTATTTAGGAATTGGCTTGTCTTTGTCCGCCTACTCGCCTGATGTTAAGTTATGATGCGGTCTGCGATGTTGTTTGGAGTGTATTAAGAATTTTTGAGAAAATCATCCTTTGAAATGGTGTTTATTATGATAAAGGTGGTGCTTGTATCGTAATATATACTTTAAACCTTTTTAAAATATGAGTGTGCGTATTGATATTGTTCCATCACTAAGATTAGTTCTATGGATGCTCACTACTGCTATCAGCGCCAAAATCGCGATAACTAAATGATTTCATTAAAAGTCTATTCATAGCCCACGGAACACTATTTATTACTCCTAGTAGGCTGTGTACTAGTATAATAGACAGATATATATATATGATGTTTTTGTGTAGCATTGTTTTAAAGCTCTGTGATAAAAGAAATCTTTTTTTTTAAATTGAATTGGCTTGCGCGTTTCCGCCAGGTCGCCTGTTGATAAGCGATGATGCGGTCTAGGATGGAGCACCGCCTAAAAGAAACAGGTTCACTCTTGATTTGAAGACACCCAGATAGTAACTATCGGTGAACATCCATTCAGGCAGCGCATTCCACAGACTAGCAATTCGCACAATAAAAGTGGAATCAAAGCGCTTCGTACGGGCTTTCGGAATATCAATCATAAAGCGGTGTAGATTTTTCATGCCCGCTCTGGCAGTCCGATAGAAAAATGGGCAGAAGGGAATTAAATCATGCAGATCTGATAGGTACACACTTCGAAATGTACCTACGTATCCGATAAAAAACCAATAGACTTAATAAAAACCCGTGTCCCGTGATTTATCCGATCCAGAATCTACACAATTATTTTTAATGATTGATTTTCGTTCCGTATATTATGAAACTTGTCGAGTTTTGATTGATTCGAGAGCACAACAAAGTTTTATTTCGATGGATTGTTATCAACGACTGGGACTGTCTGCAAATAAATGTCAGTAGGTAGGTACACCATGTTCGAACTCTTAGGGGAATTCGTGAAAAATCATGGAATGGTTTCGTGTGCCATTCTTCTTCGTATTATGAAAATGTACGAGTATGGCGCCGCTTCCGAGGTCTGCTACAGACGCGTGCGGCCGACGAATGAAGTTGCCATACATTTTCATCGCATTTACGTACGAGTACATCGCATAAGCAAAGTTGCTAGTCTATCGGTTTTTTATCGGATACATTCTGGAGAGTGTGCAACAGATCTGCATGATTTAATTCCCTCCTGCCCTTTTTTCTATAGGACTGCCAGAGCGGGCACGAAAAATCGACACCGCTTTATGGTCGACATTCCGAAAACCCGTACGAAGCGCTTTGATTCCACTTTTATTGTGCGAACTGCTAGTTTGTGGAATGCACTGCCTGAATGGGTGTTCCCCGATAGTTACAATCTGGATGTCTTCAAGTCAAAGAGTGAATCGGTTTCTTCTAGGCAAGCGTGATCCACCGTAGGCCGCATCGTCGCTTAACATCAGGCGAGTTGGCGGCCAAGCGCAAGCCTATTTTGTAATAAAAAAAAAGGCTATCGGCCGCGATGCACGAAGTCAACCTTAAAGGCATCAAGTCTGTTTTAGGTCAGCGTTTGCTGCCGTCACGCTACCTTCCATATCTCCCATGTTTGTCTGATCTGAGAGTGTGCCAGAGCTTCGTTATTTGAATATATATAACATAATATATGATTATTATCAAAGATAAGATAACAAAGTGATGTTTAATATCCGTGTCCGTTTTTGTCCACCGAATGCCACCGATGGATAATATCAATTCATCATAATCGATTACGCGGCGATGACACGGCGGTACTGTGCGGAGCAGAGGGTAAGATGAAACCAATTAGAAGCTTAATGACTTTCAGGACGTCGTTGAGCTTTTCTTTAGAATTTCAAAAATCAAATTGAAAGATACGTAATGCGAGCAAGGAAGGATCTGGAAACTTTTAGATTAGCACGGTTGCTACTACGGTGGTTTTCATAATATTTTGGTGGGTCAAACAAACTTGTGTGACAGAGCTAGGTATTCTTTCTTTTGATCTGCGGAGGAGATAGAAAATAACATCATATATTCTGTCACCTCCGACATCCCATAAAATATCGTGTAAACAAAAAATTAATAACCAGACCACCGCCTGAAAGTTCATCCACATATCATAGATCGGTGGAAATCGCACACTTTGCGTTTTACGCGTTCTTTTTTGCCTTCCACCTGCAAATTGTGGAATGAGCTCCTTCCTGCGGCATTTCCGAGTAGCTTTAATATGGGGTTCTTCAAAAGGGCTGTTAATCTAGTCTGTAAGGGTCGGCAACGTATCTGTGCTTCTGGTGTTGCAGATATCCATAGGCGATGGTGATCGCTTACCATCAGGCAGCCCATCTGCTTTTTTGCCACCTATGGCATAAAAAAAACAAGTTGATGCATTTTTATGAGATGGCAGAGGGTAGATATAGAAAATACACGAAAAAATTGTGGGAAAGAGATAGTCGCGCGCTTTTAGCTGCCCCTTAAGTATTAACACAGAGCTGCTCTGAAACGTCAAAACAAAACTGAAACGTGTTCCGGTGTCAGAGGCAGCCTAGTTCAAGCTAGACGTTTCAATTTCCGTCGCTCTCTATAGAGGAAAACAAACAAGAGGTCTCTTAGGTTCTATACTCTAGAATAGAACCTAGGGCGACCTCTTGTTTTCATTCATTCACATCAGCGGCCTTAGTATCGAGCACTTGCGAAAAAGTTATCGTTACGTGAACGATAGCAAATGTATGAAAAATTCAGTTTCCTTTCACGTTCGATAGAGGCGCTGTACAATTTTTCATACCTAAGTACATTTTGCTATCGTTTACGTAACGATAACTTTTTCGCAAGTGCTGGTACTAAGGCCACTGTAACTGTTCTATCTCTAGTAGTGGCAGGACTCTTGCGTGTATGCAGGGTCACGCGGAAAGGGTGTACTCA
This sequence comes from Agriopis leucophaearia, assembly GCA_949125355.1. Lineage (NCBI taxonomy): Eukaryota > Metazoa > Arthropoda > Insecta > Lepidoptera > Geometridae > Agriopis > Agriopis leucophaearia. The sequence goes on along the minus strand of OX421276.1, from coordinate 3,711,981 downwards.
TCCGAAAGGGGCCCGTTATGATCATCATCATGAACAACTTTTATTATATATGGGGCAACCCTGAAATCGAAAAAAAGTATCAGCTGTTCCATACATTTTTACGAGTGGCAATGACCATTTTCTATGCGGAACAGCTGTTTTTTTCCCGCGATTTTAGAGTTGCTCCCGTCCTAAAAGTTGTTCATAATGATATGGGTGCTATGGATCCCTTTCAGATTAGTTGGTAAGTACATTGTTTCCGCACACTCCAGTATTGGTAGGTAAGGTACATGTAGATTATATTATCAAACCAATGAGAGGTTTTTTGATTTAAATAATTAATTCATAATATAGGTATTATCAATATAAAAAACCGACTTCATAAAAATGACAGAACTGGACCAACTTGAAATGGGACCCCACGGGAAGCACCAGCTTTAAAAAAAAAAAGAATCAAAATCGGTTCATCCAGTCGAAAGTTAAAAAACAGTCGAATTGAGAACCTCCTCCTTTTCGGAAGTCGGTTAAAAAGGATCGCGAGGTCATGATTTGGAGTGAACATGTAGGTAGGTATATGCTTAGCAGCATAATCAGTATTTAAATAGTCTACTGCTGGACTTAGGCCTACCCCTTAAAAGGACGATTGGGCCATATCCACCACTCTGGCCCAGTTGCGGGTTAGTGGATTCACATACGCCATTGGATTTCTTCTCCGTACGTATGCAAGTTTTCTCACGATGTTTTACTTCACCGAAAAGCCAGTGGTATGAAAATCTGTACATAAACTCCAAAAAGCTCATTGGTAGGTACGGGCCCGGGGTTTGACCCCGCGACGTCTCGCTTCCAAGTCTAAAGCGGTCTCCTAAATAGGCTACCTACTACGGCTTTTGAACAACTACCTGGTAGACTACTAAGAAGAATTACTACTACTTAAGAAGGTTCAAGTATTTGAAGAAAATTGTCTCGAAAATCTAGACATTAAACGCCAAAAAAAAAACCTAAGCCCTCCTAAGTATAAGTATAACTACATCTTTAATTCTTCTGGCAACTCTCCTGCACAGTTTGCGATCCGGTCTTTAAGGCTAAGTTTGGCCTAGCGAGTCACAATTTAGGGCTAATGATAGGTAAGTTTATTAGAAAACTAGTGCTTTTACCGCGACTTCGTACGCGTAGATTTTCAAAAACTTCATAAAAATGTCATAAGCTGGACCAAATTTAAATGGGTCCACACGGAAAGCACCAGCTTTTAAAATAAAAAAAGAATCATCGAAATCGGTTCACCCAGTCGAAAGTATCCTCATTAACAAACATTAAAAAAAACAGTCGAATTGAGAACATCCCCTTTTTGGAAGTCTGTTAAAAGTAAATTATGAATTATAATAAAATGTAATCTTAGAATATTTAATTTTAAACTGCTAGATTAAAACCTAATTATTCAATTGATAAATATACTTAAATGAATGCTAATCAAAATGAATGTTATACCTAAGTTTTAAGCGTTTTAAGTAGATAATATGTTTTCACAAAGCGTATGCTTTCTGATTTCCATCGAAGATAAAATGGTTTCTAGCATAAGAGCAAGTAAATAATGAAAATGCTTTTTAGAATTACTGGTGATTGCTTTTCGAGTATCTGAAGTTCTGTTACAATTGAGTTTTTGTAACTTCATTTGGAATCTAAGTGTTTAAATCTTAAAGATTAAATTAAGTACCTACGAATTTAAGTTCGAGCAAATACCTTTCAGCAAAAGCTAGTACAGGCACAAGTAAAGTCTTAATCCGTGGTCAACGATAATCCGTGGTCAACGACAATCCGTGGTCAACGATGCTGGTATCACAACTAACTATTTTTTTTTCTTTATCTCTCTAGTTTTATTTTTTGTTGTATACTGTTTGTTGATCCTTTAATAAATTGAAAAAAATATATTTAAAAAAGTAACTTTTGGTAATTAAACTATTAACAGAATCTCTTAAGGTGGTAAGTAGTCCATTTTAAGACTCGTAATTAAATATTTTAGGCAAAGAGCCAAACTCTAACAAGAGGCCTTTATTAAGGTATATTCAAACATCTTTGACCGCAAAAAAAGTATGCCGTATTTAGTTATCTCAATAGTTTCAAATAATTCAATCCGTATTTCATAATACTAAAATATAGCTACTTACCAGTACTAACCGGCGAATTTTGACCTTAGATCTGAAGTCTTAGAATAGGTACTATCGTAAAAGCCGATTAAAACCCCTTTGCGCTCGTGGGTCGTCAGATTTAGGGATCTGAGTCGAGGGGAGACCTTACGCGGTGTGGCACGTACCGTTATATAGGGGGGAGGAGGGCATATACTCTCAACGTTTCCCAAGAGTAATGTCTTTAGCAACGCTCAACGGACGTAAGGTCAACTCGGCGAAGACCGGCATACTAAATTTAAAAAAATACAAATGGTCTTATTGTGGCTATTCTATAATCTTAAATCCAAATTTGGTTAAACTATATAATAATATATTTAGATGATCTGACAATAAATATGTCGAAATGACAAAGAAACTATCAGTTCAGAAAATAAAAACGATTTTTGAAAACACAGAGAAATAGACGGATTTGGCTCCCATGTCGGTTAAGACCGTCTAGTGGCAAATTTCCCTGGTTAGCGGTAGTTGGCGTAGTTATAGATACGAAGACCTGTGTGAATGAATCAGTGTACGAACGCCAGTTCCTGTAACAACTTAATATTTGTACCCTAACTCTCAGGAATAAGGTTTTATTACGCTTATTTCGCAAAATGCTGCAATTGTCGGGTAAGACCGGCTACGTTGCAGTTCCAGGGGTGCAAAACATTGAACTTCTAGTATAGCTTCTTTTAATTTCTCTTTCGAATACGACCCTTTTTCCGTTTTTCGCGTATATTTTCCCATGGCTAAAATAAATTAAAACTAAAAATTGAAATAAATTACGCCTAGTACCCTATCGTGAGTGACTATAAGTAATTAATTATCTCTCCCAATCAGATCAATAGAAAATCGGTCACGTGACCATAACAGCAAATCTGAGTGGTTGAAATAATCACTCACCGTCATTCACGAGAGTGTGCTCACGGTGCTGACCCTGTGACAGACGAATGGACAGACAGCAGAATTTGGTATCCTTTGAGTACGGAACTGAAAACCTACACATATGTTACACATATGTTACACATATACTTTGATTATACAAGATACATAACATTATATTTAAAAAAAAAACCGGACATATATTCTTGATTTTATAATATGTGCTACTTTGTAGAACTCTATATTTAGGACACTTTGATAATTTATATAGGTATTCTAGAAAGGCTTAACAAAACACCAAAGGTTGACGATTTCTGTCAGAGGCGAAGACCGGCATATGACATTTATTACCCTCCAAGATCTAGACGGACTTCCCCGCAACATATTTTGAGATTAGTTTTTATTTTCATCAACCATAAATTACTAAAAAACGTCTATAATACTAATGTAATTTACTAATCAAATAGATAAATTAATGAAGAATAAACTTACTTGCATAGATCTGTTGAATATGTGAGTTTTCTTTTTAAATCCTTTTTTTTGTAAGCACGTGGCACACTCCAATGCAAAGGTGCTCACCGTACTAAATTAACAACCTCATTTTTTTCCGTTCACACTATAAATACCGCTATCTATATCAATTAATAAGAACTTAAATGGTTTTATTATTCCGGTGATGGTATTGCCATCTGCGTAGTTCTGCTGAATTCGTGGTAATTCTTGTTGTACGATCTTTCCCGACAGACGGTCTTCGCCGAGTTGACCTTACGTACTTATCGGTGCGTTCCTGTAAAGATTCCGCAAATGGTGCAATGGGTACAATGTACATCATCCAGCTGTACTACCGGTGTTACCTATCGTTGGAAGATAATTATGGTCTACGAATCACTTTCTTATTTTTGTTACTAACTGTACTTAACTAAGTTTAAGCATGAGGGCCGAAACGAGACTAATATTTCGGAGACAATATTTTTTAATCTTGAAGGCCGAAATATCGGGACGAATCGGTCATAAGTCGAGATTTTTTGTTTAAAATTAAATCTTGATTTATGCCCGATTCTTGTTCGAAATCTTAACATGAGTGTGTCACGCATTTGAAATTGTCCTCGCTGATTCTAATTTAAAGTCAAAATAAATAAAACACAATGCAAAATTAGTACCTAACACTCATCAGTAAAGTTTTTAGACATCATAGAGCGTAATAAAAAATGACATACTTTGAAGGCCTCAAGTGAAAACGATTTCGTGACAATCGCAGACCTAAAACTATAATTACCAACGTAGAACCTTGTTGCGGTAACGGTAACGACACGAAACTTTGGTTCAATCTACACGGAACGGCTGAAATGGGGTAATTTATACTACATTTTTATTAGTAATCGATTCACCCGTGTAGATGTGAAAATGTAAGAAACAGGTTTGGGTGGACTTATTTAGGGTTTCGTAGTCCGACCTCACATGGAGTACTGCTCCCATCTTTAGAACGGAGCGCCCAACTATTAACTTGTGCCTTTTGATGCATTACAGCGTAGAGCTGTCAGAATTGTAGACGATCCCAAACTCACTGAACACCTAGAGCCGCTCAACATGCGCAGAGACGTTGGGTTTCTTTACCTAAGATATATTTTATCGCATTTACAACGGAGAGTGTTCTGAAGAACTTGTTTGGTCTGATGCCGGCGTCGCGGTTTTACCATCGCGCTAGCCGCCATCGCTTGCAGGCTCAGCCACTTATAGATCAGTGGAAATCGCACACTGTGCGATTCACGTAATGTTTCTTGCCTCATAACCTGCAAAATATGAAATGAGCTTCCGTGGTGTTTCCGAGAAACTACAACATGGGGGTTTTCAAAAGGTGAGTTATTAGATCCTTAAAAGGTCGGCAACATAGTTGTGATGCCTCTGGTGTTATAAGTACCCGTTAGGCGACGGTGACTGCTTACCATCAGGCAGCTAGCCTGCTTATTTGCTACATAATTAAGGCATTAAAAAACATAAGGCTGCAAAATTACAGTTTTCGATATTAATATCAATTTTTAAATTAAAATATATAATTTTGTTGCAAACATATAACGTTACATATTTAATTGAGACCTATATTACAACTGTAATTGTACAAAGTTAGATGGTTCGAAAACATTCAGACGGACGACCGTACAGACAGACAGACGGACGGACAGAACGTATTTATAAGGGTTCCTTGTCGGGCTACGGAACCCTAAAATCGGACTGTTATTTTAATTTTGGAACGCCACCGCAACCGCATTAGTTTATGACCAGCTTTAAAAGGGTCGCCGTTCGCATGGCAGTGCCACATCAAAACTTTATTTCCCAACCAAAACAAAACAGTTCATATTTTACAACCAATAAAAAGTTTTAATTTAATAACAAACTGTAACACCTCTTCTTTTGTTTCTACTATGTACTATGCCTCTACCGCCGTATTTCTTAATAATAGGCACTATAATGTGGCCACACGCTGGGCGGGTGTAAAAATTAAAAAGTACCTATCTGAGGCACTATGATCGTTAGTTTAAATTACCGTGAACGACTCAAATTAAGTTTTATGAGTACAGTAGTAAAGCCTTATTGAAAGAAGCTTGGGGAACGAGTATTCTTTAAAAAGACATTAAAACAGTTAGCTTTTATAGGCGTTAAAGGAGAGAATAAAAATACAAAATATTGTCTAGTAGGCATAGAGGTACAATTAAGTTATTGTTCCTCTATGGTAATAGATTTATTGTACACTACGGGTAACAATTCCGCATTTACAGCATTCAATAAAGAAATTTATATTATCAAACATGCTTGATAATTTTTTCATAATAAATACTTTATTGAGCGGGTGATTGCACGGTATGGAAAGAGATTAGATTTAAGGTATCCCACATTTACACAGGCGTGAAAAAGTATATATATAGGTACATAAATACGAAGAATAAATAGACACTTCAAGGAAAATTTTACCTTTAAGGTCTTCATCTTTTAGCGGGCTGATTTGCTCCTAAATATGTCTTGTCTTTTAAATACGTTTTTCAAGCGAACAGGTTTGGTTGTTTTCTCACTGAAGAGGAAAGTACATAAAGGTTTTGTTTAAATTACAGGCAAAAAAGAATTGTAAAACTTTGTTTTAAACTATCACGGTTGTTCACTGTTATTATGATTATTTACGGGATATTTACCGTGGTAAGGTTGTGGATGGAGCTCCCGATATTTCGGCGCAGTTAACATGCAGTCTCGGGAAGACTGAAGAATGCGGGTGGTTGGTCGAACAGTTCAAAGGGTAAATATCCTGTAAATAATCATATAACTGTAAAAATAATTGTAATTTCCAGATAAGTACGGCTCATAGTAGGTATATTAAATAGTACAGGAAATTAGATTTTTAAACCTTGGCGGCAACTAGGCATTTTATGGACTTACATTGGCCTCGCCTCTACATTTTTACGTAGAGGCGAGGCCAGATATTCAGAAAGTAGGTATCCAGTGGCATCAATTGTTTATTATCGTTATTCTACTATTTTTGGGCCAGTGTTAATATAGTGCTCTAATATAATTATTTAGTTACTTTACGTATACCTAAATCCAAAATGGCCGTTACTATTTTCTCATTAATGTCTGATAAATTTGCTCGTAGGAATTCTAGGACTAACGAAGTTACACGGGATCGCCCTACAAAATGATTAGATATTTAGGCATTGACTTACCTATATTCTTCGTAAGGACAGGGCCCATGGAACGTTATTAATGGTACCGACTCAGTGGTATGCACAAGTAAGTATAAATTGCTAACCAAGTTAGTCTATAATGTTACATTGTATTGTATTATGTGGATGTAAGTTATTTAAGACCGCGCTCACCAGAACTATCAGTTTTGCACATTTTCAACTTTTTAAAAGACAAAAATTCGCTAAGTATAAGTAGTAAACCATTTGGACATACATTTTGTAATAACAGTATTTTTATGTTGACTTATGTTTTATTTTGGTAGAAGATCTAACACAATCCACATCCTTAAAGTTTTTTTTTCAGTGTCCTCAATTATCGTTAAGTATAAATAATATAGACACTAAATGTTGCTTCTTCCATTTGCAATGTTAATCCAAAGTTAACGCTCAATAGTTTTTTTGATTCTGTCTCAGTGAATTTTTATGTGCGAAAGAGGGACTGGCTACTGAGCGCGGCCTTAAACATTTATGTTATGTCAGTAAATGCATTTTTAATGTCTTAGGGTTCCGTTCCCAAAGGGTGAAAACGGGACCCTTTTATTAGTAATAGGGTCCCGTTTTCACCGTTTGGGCGTTAACTTTGTAATAACATTCCAAACAGACATAGGCTGAGGCCTACGCTGTCTGTCTGTCTGTCCGTCCTACCTTTTAACGGCTGTATGTTTCGAACCATAATTATACATCCAGGTGAAATTTCCTCAGAATATGTAATATAATAGCGGATTACCTAAGAAATAATAATAAAGTCAAAAACTAAAAAACTAAAAGGACCCATACAACAAACTTTTTTAAACTATATTTGTTCTACTGTAAAACGGTAATTAACGTACAAGCGTTAAACTTGGCATGTTCACATTCTAAATTAAATTACAAAATAATAATTATAATAAATACTGGCCAAGTGCGAATCGATGACAAATTTCTGTTCACCACCGGTCCCGGATTCATATGGCACTTGTGATTGGAGAAAACATAAGTCACTCATTCAATTCGCGCCCAGGATTGGCCCTGTCGAAAAAGATCCTGCTCGAAATTCAGTTCTTTTTCATTACGGGGGGTAAAGGATGAACTGTCAAGTGTATACCGTCATTGATGACGTTCATCGTATTTGAGAAGGTGCTGATTTTAATTATTTGCAAGTAGTAGAAACTGTGAGACGTAAATGTTCCAATGAGCATATCCTTTTTATTTCATGTACATTTTCTCAGTGACGAAGTTAGGTCAAATTTAATAAAGCTCTCGGATTTCCATTATTACGTGAATATACTTGAAAACATGTACTTATTCGACCAGGAATAACTCGGGAAGCCCTGCCGCTGCATTAATGGCCTGGATGGCGTTATTAAGGCTGTGATACAGTGCGTCATTTCCTGGAGCTCCGTCTCGTAGCACAATTAAGCCTTCGACAGCAAACATGTGTCAGCAACACAGCTTAAAAATAAATTCAAAAACAAACAATTTAACAAAGTTCATAGAGTAGCAAGCTACATGAAAGAGTTTCGCATTGATGCACGATAAATTTGAATACGAAATAAGAATGAATCCATAGACTATAATAGAACCATTACTGCCGACAGTAATGGTTAAATTACGGCTGCCACCACCGCACCTCAGATGCTTGGCGTATATACTGTTGGTTTTCTAAATACAATCTTGTAAGTTTGTGTTCGCTTTTTTATCTACATTAATATTAAAAAGAGGAAAGATTTGTATTTTTTGATTTTTTGATGTTTGTAACAAATTAACTCAAAAACTACTGGACCGATTATAAAAAATTCTTTCATCATTTGAATGCTACATTATTCCTGAGAAACATAGGCTTTTATAACTAGAATGTTAAAAATAATCCCCACCCGTGCGAAGCCGGGACGGGCGGCTAGTTTTATATAACTTCAATCTAACCACTTTCAGTTTTTTTCGTTTACATATACTATTATGCAGTGAGACCTTATTTTTTTGCCAAATCATATCTTAAAAAGGTTTTGATTTGTGAGTTTGCGATCGAAGTTATTTATACGGATTTGGATTTTGTACACCTCCAAGGGGCCGTGGACCTTAGTATTAGATATTTCAACTAGATATCTGCACGTTTTCCTGAGACAGACAGACGAACAACAGACTGATAATTAAGAGTTTTTTTCCTTCTGATCGAGTAGAACCCCAAAAAAATTGGACGGTTTCTTTTTGGTAACCATGAGACTTTGTAACGGAAATTGCGGATAAAATTGAACAAAAACGATTTTTTCTGGTCAATCTACAATCGTACGTCCAATCGATCAGGGCCCCGATTCTACTAAACCAATTGTCAATTGTTGTTCAATTGTTAATGAATTACCTATTTTTTTTTACTTTTTACACTTTATCTATACAAAAAGTGTAAGAAATTACATTTGGAGGCAATTGATTAACAATTTAAAAACGATTTTGTTTTTCACTTTTGACACTTTACCTAAGTATGCCATAACTCAAATTTTTGAGAAAATTCATTAACAATTCAAAAACAATTGGTTTAGTAGAATTGGGCCCCATTAGTGGCTATAGGTATGGCGGTTCGCCATCATCACACGGGCCATTACGTTTCTATCTGTATCCGTAGTGAAGCTTTGTGCCTATTTCCATTTCTTGAGATATTTACTTGGATTAGACTTTGTTGGACAGTGTGGACCTTGAGGACATTGTTCGAGACAGAGATTCCATTTATTTTTATGTTATTAATTTTTATTTAGGCTTGCGTTTGACCACCAACTCACCTCATGTTAAGCAATGATGCGGTTATTTAAGATAGACCACGCTTACCTAGAAGAAACCGATTCACTACACAAGAGCAGATTTTTATGCGATATTAGTGTTTTATAGGTTTTTAAAATAATTATGATTATCCTCGAATAAGTTCTTCAAAATATACACCCGGGTTAAGTGATTAATTTCTAATTAGTGTGTATATACCTACTTATCACCTAACAATCAATTACAATTCTTTTGTCGTCTCGTAACATTATAGAAATGCAGAAACTCGTAAAATGAGCGAGGGATTTTATAAAAACCTTTTCAGAAGGATTTAGGGCATTATTGCGATTGAAGAATATCCCATCTGTCATTACTTGATGGCTTTGAAGATTTACTAGGACTTATGATCGACCCGATGTATATTTCTGATGAGTTTTTCAGCCTCGGCCCATAATATTATAAGTGGTAAAAACTGAGGATCTTTACAAATATTTGGAATATGAAGGTATTAATGTTTGTTCTCATTTAACTCCGTTACGACTTATGATGAAAGCCTAAAGTGTTGGACATCCGTGACTTTTGGCAGAAACCGTACAAATTACAATGCGAGTCCAGTCACGCTGGGAAGAACACATGGTTAGGCCACTTCGGCCACCTACCATAGGGCGTATTCACGTAGGAAGCAGGTTACCAGCGTCAATCTACCTGCGCTTATCGGATTATCGGAGGCAGTCCGTACTTTGTTCTACCAGCGCTGATAGGAGCAGATCGGAACTTGTCGGTGACGTTCGGCAGTTCGACACAAAGTAAAGAGACTGTCTGCGCCGACTACCTGCGCATGACCTGCGATAAGCGCAGGTAGATCGGCGCTGGTAACCTGCTTCCTACGTGAACACGCTCTTAGTTTTGTAACCAGAGTTGCTATCGAAGACAAAATATTTTGTACGGTACTAGTTACAAGCGAAGACTTATTATTTATGTGTATGAAACCAGGCGTATCTTAATTGAACAGATTTTCTTGTATAATTTTTTATATAATCCTTTTTTTTTTTATTAGGCTTGCGCTTGCCCGCCAAGTCGCCTGATAAAAAACCCCTTTTGTAAAAAAAATAATAATGGTTAAATTAAAATCTTGAATATACGCGTCATAAAAACATTTAAAGATTACAGTACTTGTATCACAGCTTAATATGTCCTTGTAAGGATAGCAAACTACCAGTAATTTTTCTCCCAACTCGACCCAAAATAGCCAAGTTTTTTACGCCCTTTCAGGAAACTTTCAGAGAAACTAGTCCCATTTTGTCTTGGATATGGCATGGTAATGTGCGTCATTTACCTAAAAAGGACACAGGAAAGGACTCATTTTCACGTCTCTCATTTATATCCCTTTTTATTTGGGGAAATGTCTTCATATAACATTGAAAAAGTAAATTTTTCATTAATTTTTTATGTGAAGGCGTTACATTTTCTTTTTAAATACAGTTATTATAATACATAGTATTTATTATTTAAACAATAATATTATATATACCACTGGTCGTACTATATGTAATATTATTGTAATAATATCTAAAAACGTTTCAGAAATAAATATTTACTTTACTAACTGTATAGAAAAAAAAAATGTTACGCAGAAAAAGAAAAAAACACTTTTTATGCGAAGGTACCCCTTAAAAATAAAAATATCTCGCATAAAAAGTGTTTTTTCTTTTTCTTTTTATGAACTTTGAAAAAATGATATTAACGAATCCTTAATACTAAATCAAATGATAAATCATAATTATTAATACCGATGTATTAATAATTATGATTTAACCTCATTCCATGTCTCATTTTCCCATGTCGATACATGGGAAAAATGGGTTTATAAATTAACATACACGGTTCGTACCTTATATGATGTGTCTATCTTCTATTATAAAAGCTCAGATCAATTAATATTTGCTAAGGCGCCGGCTGACCGTGCCCGATGGTTAGTAGAAATTTGTCACCGACTGGCACTTGGACACTATTTATTATATTTTGTTGTTTTACTTTAATGTGTGTGTACAATAATCATGCCAAGTATGACTTGACGTTAAAATGTAGGACGGACAGACGGGCAGACAAACATATACAGGCCCCTTTTCCCAACTGGGTAATCTGGGAACTTGCCCAAGGCCCCGCGATCGATAGTTTACGCCAGATCACCAAACGATAACCGATATTTATTACCGAAAACAATATTTATTTCGAAAAAATATACAATATCTACTGGCTTATATTACCTTTTGCATGCGCGAATAATTACTCTACTCTCGGCCGAAAATAGTACTCAGTCAACATCATAGGGACCCCATTATCTTGATGTGCCCAGGGCCTCCAATAGATTAAAGACGGCCTTGGACAGACAGACAGCATAAGCTTAGTAATAGGGTCCCACTTACACCCTTTGTTTACGGAACCCTAAAAAAGTAGAAAAATATTTTACAAACATTGCGGTCTTTCCCAAATCCTTCATACAAGTTTACAGTAAGTCAGTAATAGTATAGTTTGGTATAACTATAACTAATCTTAATGAACTAAGCCTAATCGATCATTTATTACGAAGTTCCAGTTGGACCGTATTTAGATTACCTACATCTATAATGCATAGAAAACTGTCTTGGCAATATGTCAAATTGGAAAGTAAGCTGACAGTGAGTCTTTGCTTATATCTTATTTCCGTCATTTTCTTGGAAGGAAACTATTATTTTTAGTGATTCTGATCAAATATTAGTATTGTCCATAAAGGCAATATTCGCTTAGTAGAGTATTATTAAACCTGTTGAAATCAAACTTAATAATATTATAAATGCGAAAGTTTGTGTGTGAGTGTGTATGTTTGTTACTCCTTCACGCAGAAACGGCTGGACGGATTTGGATGAAATTTGGAATATAGATAGCTTATGTTCTGGATTAACTCATAGATTTAGGGTTAGGCTACTTTTCATCGTCATCATCCATGTTTTTCATCACCACGCGGGTGAAATGGCGGGGAGCAGTTAGTAGTAAAATAGCAATTCCATTTCATATTAAAAATCCATTAGGTCTAAAATCCATTTAGATGTCAAAGATCGCAAATACTTATAAATATTATGTACTTACCTATTATGTTAAAGACCCCAAATTGCATGGTGAGTTATTCCAATATTGGTTTTATTAAAAAATAGTTACATTCGTTTCTATTATAGTTTTGATAAAATATTTTTAAAGAAAAAGTATTGAGAACAAAAATCTAAAGCTAATATATTTTGATATTGGGTATCACGTTTCTCGATATCCAAAAACATTCTTAAGTATTGAAGAAATCTTCTTCAATTGCACAGTGTCAAAAGATGTCAATGCTCTGTAAAATTGCATGTTTTAGACGATATTGAATTATTGACGTTTAACAAAAGTTTACACATCAACGCATAATTTTGACACAATGTTGTACCACCAGAATTTAGATAAATTTAGCTTTTTATTTTATTTATTTAAGTATGTATTTAGCTTAGTTTATACTTAGTTAAAAAAGCGCTTTTTCCATTTCTATACTTATCTGCTTTGTGAATATACTGCATAAGTATAAAAAATGTGTCTCGGTCTTTTATACACACCATCATGATGGTGTTTCAGTAAACTATGCTTATGACATTAGTTTAAATTTGAATAAAAACTGGCCAAGTGCGTGTCACACGTATGGTCCCTACCATACGCGTGTCTTGATACCAAAACCATAAATAATTGTGGTCAAAAATAAATTTATAGTTCAGAAATTGTCGATTACAGAAAAAATTGAACTTACAAAAATCTGTGGACGTAACCAAATTTCAGAGATGTGTCTATAATATACTTTTTATGGTTTAGCCAAAGAGAAAACTTTTTAGAAAACATTATTTGTTATGGTTATTTTATGAATAGGTAGATAGGAGGTTGAATGTGGACGTCCTATGGCTGAAATGATAATAATGATGATGAGGGACGGTCTTATGGTGAGCGATTCCATGGAGCTAAATGAGACCCCAACCCTTGGCTTGCCTTAACCAGCCGTCTAGGGCTGGAAACCGCAAGAGCTAAGAACCTCCAGAAAGCTCCAGAGTGGAACTGTTAAAGGGCATAACGCCGCGAGTGGCTCTTAGTGAAAGTGTAGCACACCTACCGACACCCAAAGCCACCCAGCCGCCAATATTGCCCCTCCGGTGGCAATATGCGGCTGTCTTTATGGGCCATTAAGTGGGTGGCAAGTCTTCACCTGCCTAAATATATTTTGAGATGAGACAGGATAAGCAGGTGCCGTTTCTCATCCGATAGATCTGCCGGTCTATTCTGCAAGCTAAGTGAACGCGCAAGTGAGGTGATAAGCTAAGTGAACGTGTATTTTTCTTGTCAAATACTATACAGAAATGTCAAAATGTCGAGTAATCATCCTTGGCTGTAGTCCCTTACCCTTATAATTCGATATTTTGACATTTATCTACAGAATTAGGCAAGAAAAAATCACTTCACTTGCGCGTTCACTTAGCTTACAGAATAGACCAGCTGTTCTCCTATCCACAAGTTGTTCACCTCATAGCCCAGATTTTTTAAATCCTATACTGTACAATAGTTTCATATTCTATTTTTTACATATAGTTGAATTTTTGTATTCATCATTGCCTTTTGGTGTTGGCTTCGGCCCCACCAATGCGTACAAAATGTCCGGGCTAGACCCGAGAATGAACGGATAATAATAGATAATTATATCAGCATGTAAGTGACCAATTTCGAGATACTTAGACCAAAATAAAGATAATAATTAAGTCGTCATATAGATCGATACCTATGATTATTATCTCCGGAAATGAAGCAGTAACTCAGTCAATGAGCCGGTTAATTAGGTAGATACAGCTTTATCTTATTCCTATAATTATGAGTATATATTATTATAATATAGTTTATTAACCGACTTCAAAAAGAAGGGAGTTCTCAAATCGGTTGTTTGTCATTATTCAATGTTTTTTTTTACCGCGAAACTGTCATAAACTGATTTTTATTTGAAATTATTTACTTTAAGATTGGCCCCATTTTATCCAAATCGGTTCAGTAGTTTGGATTTTAAATCAAAATAACTGAAAAAAAATATGTCATTCAAGAAATTGCGTATTTACTAATTTTGAAGTCGTTTTTTTAATTGATAATTATATCGTTGCTATACGAATTGAAGACTTCTGGTATATCTTGGAAGTTCATAGTAGGTACATTTTTGAATAGGGAATTTTTGGATAGGGCTTAGTAGTTACGACGGTTAGATGCTTTATAGCATCTTTATATTAACACCTCTCTTTTTGTGTCGGGGATTAAAAATCACATACTTATAAAAGTGCATTCATGCAGGATCACTTCCAAATTAGTTCCCAATCCAGATTAGGTACCATTTTTGCCTACATCGTCATTTATTTTCAAGTAAGAAGGTGGTTGAACTTTGATTTGATTAAAAAACTACTACGAACCATCTGAGCTTTTTCACTGAAAATATGCGGGTTTTGCACACAAAAAAACGACACATTCATGCATGTGAGTACTTTTTCTATAAAAAGAACCGCGAAATCGATTTACAAACACGACGTTTTTCTTTTTTGGAGTAGTTAAAAATAGCACATTACTTCCTCATACTCGTATTTAGATCGCGTACGCGGTGGGTTCCCTTCTCATTGCCGGCGAGTAGCGATTAGCTATTGACTGTTCTCTCGCTCTAGAAACGCACAGCTGCTGTATAAATCGTGCCGGAAAGACGCAGATAATAAAATTTTACAGCTGCCGATGCCAACGACATTTCTAACCAACAGATATACCTAACAGCAGGCGATTCAGTAATTGATGATTGATTAATTGATTCTATACTCATATAATCTCATAATCATAACACAATCAATCAAAAAGTCTAATTACTTCTAGCCTTAATATTCGATCTGTTTCGTTGACTAACTGATAGATTTGAAGATTAATTCAGCCGATAGCAGACAAAACAGTTCGTTATGAGAGGTCCATATTCATGTTTACCTGGAGTATTTTTTCATTAAGTTTGTATAAGTCTTTGCTTTAAGCCTTAAATTATAATAGCTTCGAATAGGTACTTATTCTAAGGCTTCGAATAATATTTTTTGTCTATCAAAACACCCAGTAATGCCGTGTAAATAGCTATTTTATCAATAAATTGAACTTTCAATAGCTTAGTTTTGTAAAATCTAGTAACGCCTTTAACTTTCTATAGAAAACTTGCGCGATACCTATATACAAAATATATATTAGCTCGCTGGGGCAGAAAGGTTCTTGAGTGGAGACCACGAACCGGAAGACGCAGCCTAGGTAAGCCTCCCACTAAATGGACCGACGAAATTGTGAGAGTCGCGGGCATCCAGTGGATGCAGATGGCAGGATGTCGTTCAGTGTGGAGGTTAAAGGGGGAGGCCTACGTTCAGCAGTGGACGTCTTCTGGCTGATGATGATTAGCTCGCTGAGCAACGCTCGCTTGGTACGCCGCAAAAGACCGGCGGCGAGCAGCGAGAAGCGAGTTTAGATTTGTAAACTCGCTTCTCGCTACTCGCCATCAGTCGCTCAGGCACCTTACGGGTACCGCAAGAGACGCGTCACAAATTCGTGATTCCACACTTGAGTACCCCGCGGGCCAATTTTCCGGCCCTTTCACATGCCGCCCATCGAATGCCTCCGAGGCACCGCTTTCTTTGTAATTATTGACGACGTGTTTATGACGTGTGTGATTTTGGGCCGTAAACCAATTTTTAACAAAAGACTTTTTAAACGACTTCCAAAGAGGAGGAGGTTTTCAATTCGACTGTTTTTTAAATGTTTGTTACCTTAGAACTTTCGACTGGGTGAACCGATTTTGATGATTCTTTTTTTATTTGAAAGCTGGTGCTTTCCGTATGGTCCCATTTAATTAATTTGGTCCAGTTCTGACAGTTTTAAGAAGTCTGTTTTTTATATTGATTTTTATTAACAAAATGACACATTGGTGTTTTCAATTCGATGAAACTTTAAACAATAGTTAGTAGAGATGCTAATAAAATATTTTTCTACAATTTAAATGCCTGAAAAACGGCTGGCCTATCCAAAAAAGCAATCGACATTATCTCTGCCCGCCAATCCCACGTCTTCTATAAGGGTGACATCAAGAATAAGGTTGTTGCTCTCCCCATCTAAGAAAGAAGATAGTACCTATTCAAAATTTCAATAGCATTCAGATAGTCTAAAATGAATTTCTGTTTTTCTCTATCTAAGTACTTGTACCTTCATTAAGTTTTTAACATTACTAATTAAATTTTAGTTATCAACTTTGATAAAATGTGACATTGGATACAGTGAAGGTAAACCTACCTAGATTAAATTACTCCTCAGAACAGAAAAAGAAGTGAGATATGCCTTAGTAAGATTATCTTTCGTGTTCTGTCTCCGTGTTTCACCCACTTTTCCACCATACCGGTAAATCACACTGTAAGTAAGGATCACTTACCAGTTTTTCACACAAACTAATAAACATGCAGCGACAACAATGAATTAACTAATAGTCCATAGAAAAATAAACTGGCCAAGTGCGAGTCGGGCTCGCGCACTGAGGGTTCTGTACTACCACAAAATACAAAAAGTAGTGCAAAAAGACAACATCGTGGCAGGTACCCATCCAATTACCGATCGCGCCCGACGTTGCTTAATTTGGTCGTGAAGAAAAAAATGACACGGACTCGCACCTGGTCATTATTTGTTGTTATACTTTAAAGTGTACTTGACACGCCAAGTTTGACACTTGTACGTATTATCGGTTTTTACATTAGACTTATAGCAAACACTTAAATACGTTTAAAAAAATGTTTTGTAGGAGACAGATACCCGCTTTAGTTTAAATTTTTTGTCATTATTATTTATTAGTCAATTCGCCGTAACATTACATATTTTGTGAACATTTCAACTGGCTATCTATTACGGTTCGAAAGATACAGCCGAAAAGGTAGGACGGACAGACATACAGACAGAGAGCGTAGGCAATAGGGCCCTACTTTCATTCTTTGGGTACGGAATCCTAAAAAGGATGGCAAAAAGTCGTCTGCAGAGTGAGTTCCACTGAAGTCATCAAGCTTGACTTAGGCCTGATTCGTTCGAACCCACAACACCATCGTTATCTCCCTTATTGGTGTGATCTGAGCATTACCCAATAGTTTGAAAGTTTAACCTCTGTTACATGCAGGTGTCAGAGAATCTGAATTGAGGTACGGTTCGAATTAATTTCGTGTTTGCTTAGTATACCAACACCTGTTAGCACTACTAATAGGTAATCAAAACATATAAGGTATAATAATATCTCCATCTTGTTAAGTTTCCGTACCCAAAGGATAAAACGGGACCCTGTTACTGATCCTATGCTGTCTGCCTGTATGTCCGTCAGTCCGTCCTACATTTAAACGGCTGTATCTTTCGAACCGTAATAGATAGCCAGTTGGAATTTTCACAGAATATGTAATATTATGGCTGAGTAATTAAGAAATAATAAAACAGCCAAGAAATAAAAAATGAACCCCCCCCCCCAATACAATAAACGTATTTTTTTAGGTTTTTTTTTGCGCGGGTCTCTGTTGCTTTACAACTAACCAAAAAATTCTGCGCAATTCGTAGCGTGCGCCGAGTTTTGGTTAGTCTAGTTATATTTTAGGTCATATTATTTCAGTCTACAAAAAACGGCACGGATATGACCTACGCTTTAGTAGAAATGAACTATCGATTCTGCTAGTATAACATTCTCTAACTAAACGTTCGTTCACATCACAGACGGTTGCACGCGTTCAAACCACTCCGAATTTATTTTATTTGTGACTTCATTTCAATAGCATGAATTTTACGCAAGAGAAAATACAAAATCTATATATATAAAAGAAAGTCGTGTTAGTTACACTATTTATAACTCAAGAACGGCTGAACCGATTTGGCTGAAAATTGGTGGGGAGGTAGCTTAGAACCAGGAGACGGACATAGGATACTATTTTGTAGCGAGGCCGAAGGCCGAGCTTACACCCGTGCGGAGCCGGGACGGTCGACTAGTTAGCAATAAATGCACAGTAACATTTTAGAAAAAAGTCGCAATGTACAAAGCGTAATAATTTCACATTTTGAAGTTGCCGTTTACACTGACATTGAATACTTATTAATTGGCAAGTCCTTAAACGTGGGATTTCAGTACGTCGGTTATTTAAGGTACGGTATATATATATATATATATAAATATTTAATATATTTCCTTATATCAATATGTTTCCTTGTCTGGCTAAAGAACCCTAAAAACGGTATGCTTTCCCATTTTTGACAGGTCAAAGTTTAGTAAATATTAGCTGCTGACTTAACCACTTTAAATGATTTTAGTTTAAAGTGGGCAGGTAAATTAAGTTTTGCAATTCAGCTTAGCATTCTACACAAACTGAAGTATCTCTCTCTCGCATTAGAACTTTTTAATTAAATTAAATTAACAATTTAATGGTTAGTTAATTTCTCTAACTTGTTGGAGTTTAAATCGAGCTTATAAGTTTTTCCATCTCAAAACTTGTCGAGTTTATTCGTTCGTCTATGAACAAGCAGCGACATTGATATGTTATGATCTTTTGATTTTTTATAATACAATACTGTAGCGGCCGACAACAGAAGAATTTATGGACGAACAAGAAATTATGAGATGTGGCAGCATACGTGAGCATATTAATAAAGGCTTAATAGTTACCGTCAAGGCTACTCAGTTGTAAAGTACTTTACTAAAATATTGCGTGGATTTTACCCAAAAATATACATAAACTATTTCGTTAATAAGTTGCCTAGGAACCAAACTTCGAAATACTCACGATGCACCCACATGATGTATTGCATTACATCCTTTTAAAATATCTCTATGGAACAAAATTACGTCGATTTGTTGCTCTGTTGCTGCGTGAAAGAGGAACAAACAAACACACTTTGATTATTTTTGTCTGAAATAAAAATACCACAGATTATCTTTGTCTTAACTCAAGACCTTTTTTTACTCAACTTTGACCCATTAAAACTTGAATAGCATATTTTTTTTATCAATATCAATTACATGCCGTCAACACAAATAAAAAAAAACCGGATGGAACTAAGTTCCTTTCTATGAGAGAGAGAGAGAGAGATAGAGAGAGAGACAGACAGAGAAGCACGCGCACGCCGCAAGGCTTACAACTATGTATAGCAAAAAGTGTCCTTACAACTTTTGGTCTTAATTTTTTCCGATGTATTTTGGAACTTTGTTCCAAAAAATATGCGGAAATAATTACAATTCTTATGATTATTTTTACTTTATGTCCACAAACTAGAAACAAGAACGGTAATATAATAATAATAATTAAATAATTTATTTTGGACAATAACTATCCATACATGCGACACTTATTTAAATTACACTAATAAAATTAATATAAAGTCCAAATAATACACAAATACAAAGACTAATACACAAATTATTTCAGACAATGACGCCAGATGAAACAAAAAAATGGTTTGAAGCTAAGACGGGTCAAAATTGTATTAAATTAAGGTTCTGAAATGCTAGGATATAAAGCTACGTTTTATTAAAATCCACTAGGGACGGGCCAGTTAATAACGACGCTGTCTGTACTTACCGCTGCTTTAGAATTCACAAGAGTAAATATTGCATGAACTAGCCTTTGCTAGTTCATGAAATATTTACCTTTGTAAGATATTTTAAAACAACTTCATTTTTGTATATCGTAGCCATAATAAAATTATAACAGTCCCTTACAGAAACAAAACAGACTGTTTCAACGTGAACAACCCTAGGCACTCCCTAGGGTATTAGTTCACGTGAAACAAGAGAATTTAGAAAATTAAGAGATGCGCTAATTTAATTATAAGTCAAAGATAATAATGATAACCACGTGTAATTCAATCACAATAATTATGTGTTTTTACCATGAGTTTATTCACATTGTACATCTTATCTGCATGGTATTTCTCCAGTGGCCCTAGTACGAGCAGTTGCGAAAAAGTATTCGTTCCGTAAACGATACCAAAATGTATGAAAAATTTAACAGCGCTTCTATCGGACGTAAAGGGAAACCGAATTTTTCATACACTTGCTTTCGTTTACGGAACGAATACTTTTTCGCAAATCCTCGTGCTAGCCCCAATGTTCATTATTCTATCAGACAGCTAGGGCGAGCATAAAATAGTGACATTGTTTTATGGTTAATATTTTGAAAACCCGTAGAAAGCTTTATGATAACCCCAAACTAAACAAAGCTTGTAATATGGTTGCCAGAGATATTTACAGTGATTCATTATTTCCGAATATAATATATTCATAGCTTATTAGCTTTTCCTATATTGAAAATGCACTAAAACGTAAAAACAGACCAAAACTAAACCAAAATACATTGTTTTAAATATAACATTAATTTTTTTTAAAGCTTAGATATTATTTGCGCTATCAGGCGGCCAACCATTTCAGCCATTTTCTTTTGTAAGGTATTTTAAAATTAGATTTTCCATGTGGAATAAATGTTTCATGACGATCAATAGACGATTGACCTAATCGTCTATTAGATCAAAAGTAGGTATATTATGGATTTTGAACTTAGTTCAAATAACCGTTAGTTACAAATCATTTGAGGAGGTGAAGAACAAAACCTCACTTTTCCAGTTATGAAAATTTCGTTGTTTTTTTATTATATGTGCAAAATAAAGCATGTAAGTGAAACCTTGTCGAAAACATCTTTTCCTATATCAATTTTCATTTGAAATCGAGAGTTTCGAACAAAACCACACTTTTTCGTCTAAATCGTCGGTTAGTTATTTACATTTTTCTGTATTCTCCAAAATTTGAAAAATTTGAAAAGAGAGGTTTTGTTCTTCACCTCCTCATTTGTGATTTTATTAAGCTTTAGTTTTGATCCCAGCCAGAGGCTCCCGAACTAGTCAGAGGGTGTGTAACGGAAGCCAAATGGCTTCTCCTATTTATGTATCAACTAATTATACCAAAACAGATACGCACAATTTTAATGAAAAAACATATTAATAATTTTAAAATATTATTATAATGCCAATAAGTATTCAAATAAAATAAAAACAAATGCAACATAGCCTGAAATTTTCTATGATATATCTATCTAATATTGAATTTAGTTATTTGTCCACAGCTAATATTTCCATGGATACGTAATCGTACTAAACGTCAGAATTTAGTGGTCTATGACTTAATATCTTAAGGCTGCGTTCACCTGCACGAGTTGTCTAGTTCACACATTTTCACATTTTTAAGACAAAAAAAAAACAATTGGGTATTATCTCTTGAATAACATTACAAATTGTATAAACCAATTTTCTTCTTGTTGAAAATGTGCGATGGAAATAGATCTGGTCAGTGATTGCGGACTTAACGTCTATGAGGTAATAATCTTTGCATCCACCCCGATTAGCCAAACTTGGCGGCAGATAGGGATACGTCTGGAAGGAATTGAGGGAGGCCTTTGCCTAGCATTGGATCGCGAAAGGCTGAGAAAAACATTTGCTTAAAATACTCTCTCTTCAGGACATCAGAGCCCCACTGAAATCTAAAGTTGGATACAACTCTGACTGATAGCATAACCCGTATACTTTTCTCATTAATAGCATATCAAGGTATCGCCACCGAATATCTAGTAGTAAACACGGTATTGCTTTGTGCAATTCCTGAGGGAAAATGCAGGTGTTAACTTTGTAGTCAGCTTAAACTGTGTTCATTTATGATAGCTTTGTGAAAGCCACGCTTGACGTGCACGTGACGCTTGAGGGTTCCAACAAGTAGAATACAGCTTGAGATTTGCTGTTTACTCAGGGAATAAACAGCACTGCAACGGAAACTGGAAGGCAGCGCTGCCCTGAGGTAGAGCAAGAGGAGCGGTCGCTCTGGGCGCCAGATAGCAAGGTGCGCCAAAATGCCAAAAACTAAATAAAAATTCAAGTGAAAAAAATGGGTCCTCGTACCTTTGGCCGGGGCCGGCGGGGCACACTTGCATTGCTTTGTAACCAGCATGAAATTTTGATGTAGAAATAGTTAACATTACATCCAGGATTAACAGATGGGCTACTTTGTATTCCGGAAAAATATTCCTTTACGATAGTTTTCAGAAATGAAAAGCGCCGAAAACCAACTCGCTAAGCCAAAGGCTAGTGCGGCGCTGCAGTGGACGGCGAACAGAGATGCAAAAGTACCTCTAATAAAATACATACGGCCCAACAGTTTTGAAAATAGATTTCCGCAAAGTAACGCCAAATTCAATCCACTGATTTGGTTTGATTAGGGCATGTTATTTCCCTCAAGGGAAATATATGAGGGTTCTAGATTATCACTATCTTAGTTAAACGCTGACAGCGCATCTATTAGTCACACTCGATCTAGGTTTAAAACGAATGAAATGGCGAAAATCGTTGAAAGATCAGGCTTTTAGGCAAAACTTCTTAGCTATTCCAACCTCGATTTCCTTCCCTGTGTCCACAAAGCGGAAAATTCCAAACACATTAACATCTGGCCATCAATCACGGCGAAATTAAAACCCTCGTCGCTGAAAAGACAAAACAAGAAAAACTCTTAATTAAACCGCAGTTGAATTTGTTCGGCTTACTTCAGCTGCCTGTTTTTGCCCGACAACGAAAAAACAAAATGAGTGACGGACGTGACGGCTTGTTTCATCATCTTTTTAATTCAGATTTTTACATTGTTGTTGCAGCTTTCAGAGCAAATAAATGCATGTCAGTAATTTAACGAAATCCACTCTCAAACTTTCCCTACTAGATTTTTACGAAA
The DNA here is from genome assembly GCA_949125355.1 of Agriopis leucophaearia. Taxonomy (NCBI): domain Eukaryota; kingdom Metazoa; phylum Arthropoda; class Insecta; order Lepidoptera; family Geometridae; genus Agriopis; species Agriopis leucophaearia. The sequence continues at coordinate 3,688,651 of OX421276.1, read as the reverse complement.
AACTACTTTTGTAAATAGGAGGTAATGTGATGATATTTTGTTGATTTTTTCCGAAACTTCGTTATTTTCAATTTAAAAAAATACAGAACTATGATAGAATCACATCGCCAAAAATCCAGCTTTCGTCAAAAAGTGTGAGACCCTTAACACAACTTGCACAAAATCAACTTTATTTCAATTTCCATTAGAAGTAAATCAACTCTGTGATACTTTAGGACTCGCGAAAAATAAAATAAAACCGGAATTGGATAAAGGAAATACACGATGTCAACGAAATTGGAAAATTTGATGTTATTGAAAATGAGATAGATTTTTTCGCTTTTGACCACTTAACTTTAAATGTAACGAAATATTTACATGTAATATTTTAGGGCTAACTTTTGGCAGGCTTATTTTTGCAAAAAAATACATAAAAAGTGAAGTATGAAACCTTATTCAAAAGACCTTTTTCTTCATTTCAAAATACCTTTTCAACGATAGCGTATAACGCGATGTATATACGAGGTATGGCGCGATAACGTAACGCACCCCCAAAATGCATTTTTTAAATACTTTTGAAATCGAATCGATACTATTACTGTAATTATGTAAAGTTTATAATAACTATAGAAGTTACAAGGTCCGTCTGTCCGTCCGTCCTAAATACTTTAGAAAGTATTTAGGACGGACGGACAGACGGTTGGACAGAAATAACTTATCTACTGTATCCTAAAGATCAGTCAAATTCAAATTCAAATTATTTATGTTATATAAATAAATATCTGTATTTTTTGACTGCGTTAACTTAGAGCCTTAAATGTTTTACACGTCCAAAGGACCGTAGATCTTAGTGTTTGATATAAATTTCAACTTAGTACCTGTACGCGTTTCTGAGAATAAGGGTCCTTGACACACGAGATCGGTTTCTTCTAGGCAAGCGTGCTCCATCGTAGACCGCATCATCGATTAACATCAGGCGAGAGGGCGGTCAAACGCAAGCCTATTAATAAAAAAATAGGATATTTTTTAACCTTTACTTTTAAGGTACGGAACCCGAAAACGATTTGAACAAGTATTAAAAGATTATTTTAAACGCCCGATGAAAGAACTGATAGTTTTCAAACGGCTGAACTAATTTTCACGAATCATAACTAAGAACACTATCGATCAAGTCACTTTTCAACTGAAAAAATTAAATCAAAGTCGGTTCAGCCGTTTGGATGCTACGATGCCACAGATACACACGTTAAACTTATAACACTCCTCTCTTTGCATCGGGGGTTAAAAATGAGTACTTTGAAGTAAAACAAACTGAAAAGGTAAAAGGATATTATCTTTAGTAAAAGGTAAAACGTACCCAATTTAGGTAATATAATAAAATTTCCAAATTTCATAATATCTGATGTCGTTATTTATCCTTAGAGAGCTAAGCTTTCGGCCCACACAGTGCGTGGGTAAATATAAACCGATTATCAGATGACCCTAGATTATTGGTGTGTTAAATTAAATTTCTGTTTTTGTTCAAATATTCAATAGAATTTGAGAAATGGCAACTGTTTTTACTCGAATGCTTAAGAAGGTATTTTTCAAAGTCAAACCATTTATTGCACATTATGCTAAGTATATACTCGTAGTTAACATAACACAATGACCCAATTAGGGTATGGCAATTTATGTATAGTCAGAGTCACGACATAGCTTTTAACAACTTTTTTCATGGGGTCTGACCCTGAAATCGCTCAAATAAATATTTTCTATAGAAAAATGACAGGGACAGGTATCTATAGACGATGGTGATAGCTTACCATCAAGCGGCCCGTCAGCCGGTTTGCGGTTTGCACCTATGGCATAAAAAAATTAAACTCTTTTCAGCTAGTTAGTACACACTTTCCGCGTAACCCTGTTGATATATTGGCTGGCATGTTTTACTCTTAATCGAAACACTGTGGCACATAAGTTAGCCGTAGCTCGTAACATTTGTAGCACTAAAGCCACGTAGCTCCTCCTCGTCGTAGCACCAGCTACGAATGGCTACGTGTGAAGCAGCTAAAAGCGAAACAACCCGAGTGCTTTCAATAAAAATGTTATCCCTTGTGCTTGAAACTTTAAAGCGCACAGTATACCTAACGAAAGCTTGAAGTCTTTTTAACGTTTCAAGTCTTTTTTAAGGTTGAAAGGGAACCTGAAACTTAACTGTACATTATACTGGAGTTCGTGGGAGTTACTGTGAGACTGACTCGTCGACTGGTTCGTGTGACATTTAGTAGAATACCTAGACTACATCGGGGACACCCAATACTTAGTTCTATATATCATTTGGAGAGCGGAGCATATCGACGTAAGAAAACGAAACTGCTGTAAGTAGCCAAACCCTAACTTTACACCAGAGCCAAAAAACTGTAATTTTTAATTTTTAGGAAAAAAAAATATTATTCCAAAAGATGATGTAAAAAGAAAGTATATTTGTTTTATCATTGTCTATGTATCTATATTAATATCTTAGTCCTAAAGTTATTAGAAGCATGTTTTTCAGTACTTACAGCAATTAATTTTTTATTCATAAACATGAAGAATGTCGTAAGTATTTGACACAATTGTATGAAACAAGCTTAGTTCTATACATATGCTGATGCATAAAATGCTGTACTCAAAATATTATGGATAATAGGTAACATTAAAGAGATGTAACAAATGGTTAATAAATAAGCTAATACCTAAATACTTTTAGTTTAGTGAAAGTTCAGCACATCTCTCGTCACTAAGCCACCCACGTCAATGTTGCCCCTCCGGCGCTAATATACGGCAGCATTTATGGGGAGCCATTTAGTGGGTGGCAATTTCATCACGTGGACACTTACAGTTTTTTATTTAATTTACGAGTAAGTTAAGTAACACGCACAGCAAGCCAACATTACAAGAACGGTCCACAAGTTCAAGGTCGTTCAGCGGGTTATGGATGGAGCTATGCTCGGCGTTTCTCTGACGGATCGTATCCGGAACGAAGTTATTCGCCAGAGAACCAAAGGCACCGACTCAGCGTATTAGCAAGCTGAAGTGGCAGTGGGCCGGTCATATCTGTCGCAGAACAGATAACCGCGATAACCGGGTAGACGCGCTCTAGAGTGGATAGCACGAGATGGCTAATATAGCTTAGGACACCTTGAAACTAGTTGGAGTGACGATATACGTAACTGACAGCTGACAGTGACTGCAAGAGAAAAGTCGAAGATCGGGCTGACTCGCGTGCCTTAGGAGAGGCCAATGACCAGCTGTGGATTAATATTCATATTCATATATTTCATAAAAATTCTTTACATGTCAAAATTTTAAATAGTATAAAGAAATATTAATAATCATTAGGTATACAAACAAAAAAAATATTAAAATAGTATAAATTAAGTCTTTGTACAATTTTACACGGACAAGAGAGTTGTACACGAGTTGTGTTGAGTTGTATTGATTAATATAGGCTGACAATGATGATGAAGTTATCTTTCGTCATAATATTTTGACATGAAGCATGACGGACGCTATACCTTATACCACATACCAGCTTAACACCATCAAAAACACAACACAATAGCCCAGAAATTTTCAATCCTATATTGTACAATATCTAGCTAAATGTCCACGCACGTGAAACGGTGGGGCACAGCTGCTAGTAATCTACATAACTTGTTACATAACTTTTCTATACAAAAGACATCACCGTCATCTAGTCTACCATTGACCACGGACACTTCAAAGGGTAAGGAACATCAGAAATTAAATAATTTAAAATACCCTCGATAAAATCCGTCAAGTGTAAAATTTCAATATAAACACATTTTTACTAACTGTGGGTTGAATCTAATTTTTTTTAAACATCGCTTTGTTAAGATATCAACATTTCACAAAACTAATAAACTAAGTACCATGAACTAGATGCAGCCTATTAATAATTAATGAAGATACGAAGTTTTATATTAACGATGGACTATTTGTTATCCTTAGACAGATCACAGGCAGACAAAATTTTGAATTCACTTTGAAACTATTTTATTATTCAAAATTCCCTTGATAACCCTTATCCAGGAGATATAAGGTAGAAAATTATGTTCATAGTGTGAATTTTAAGTTGGTATAGAATCATGACTAAAATATCGATCTTCTTTGAAGTTGTAAACTGATAAATTGCTATTAGATCTAGAATCGATACAGATATAATACCACAAAAAGTATGTTTTGCTGTTGTCTTCAATAATCTTTAATATCTGGGAAGTAAGTAGGTACTTACTACACTGCAAGTTTATTTTGGAACCTTTTGTGTCTTTCATGTAGTTTTAAATATATTATATTTTTTGCCGCCCTCTTTATACACTTTAGGGCAGCGATGTTGAATCAATGTCACGCGACAAAATAAATCGGCCCCGTTTATAATTAAGAAATGTATGTACTTAATCGGAACGTAGTGCCCAAATGGCAAAAGATTGCGCGAGACAGGTAGATTTCGCTGCTAAAAATAACAAAGTATGAGCCCAATTTATACTATAATAAGTTATTTGATCTATGTTGAACCGAACATTTAACAGTACATATTATAATTGCTGTATAAAATACTTATTTTGGGTTTCTAATAAAGAGGCTTAAGTTAAAAGAATCTAGTTTTACTTCTTTCTTCATTAGTCACTAAGTCAAGATTCATTGATGGCAACACTAGGCCTCATCACAAAAATGGCACATCCGATTAAAAAGGTTCGCCATCCCTGCTCTATGGGTATGGACCACAAGACTAGGTGACATCTGGGTGCTCCGCGTCCCGGGCATCCAGTGGAAGTAGACAGATGGCGTTCAGCCGGGGAGGCCTATGTTCAGCAGTCTTCTGCAGGACGTCTTCTGGCGATGATGATAAGGCATAGAAATAGAATACCTACTAGATATTTTTAGGATTACCAAATTTATTTTGGTTGTTTTTCTTTCATGGCGCAACAGATCAATTTATTGATGTGATTATTTGCATACAGATAGTTGGAAGGCCGGAGAGTGAGGGAGTACACTTCCGGAATAATATATTTACTAACCCGTTAATTTAACGATTCCTGAGGGAATAATAAATAAATATTCGGGACATTTTTGCACACACGGTCATCTGATTCCAAACTAAGCAAAGCTTGTAATATGGCAGCCAGAGACATACATATATATTTTTAAAATAAATATTAACACCCAGATATAGAGCAAACACAAATGTTTATTGCTCATGTTTGCCCTAGGTGGGAATCAAACCCACGCCCCAAACGCAGAAGGCAGGTTCACTACCAACTGAGCCAACAGGGCTAATGGCGACGTCAGGGCAGGGAATGTCGACGAAGGTGAAACCGAAGGTGCAGCTATAAATAGTCATTGCAACAGATATTACGTTTTCGTTTTAATTCGTCTGTGAATTTGAAATAACGATTTAGAAATGTCGTCTGTAGTCCCCATTTAAACTTTTCAGAGCCTAAGCGAAGCCTTGAATTGTGGTTGTCCATTAACAAACCGCACTTGAATAAAATTCGTTCGAAATCGTTTTGACGTCAATTCCGATCGTAATTCTCAATTCTTTGCTCTATTTTCGACGAATTTTTGGAATTGCTCTCTTATTAAAATTGGCCAGTGATCAATCCACGCATTTTCTTATGTAATATTTTTTTGTTTTTACGACATACTAAGCAAAATCATTCAGAAGTTTGTGAAGATATAGGTATCTTGATTGGTTTGGTAATGATTTTGCTACATAATATTCCCCCCCCCCCCCCCCCCACCCCCCACCCCCCATGTCGCTAGGTCACAGTTCAGGGCTAACTAGTTTACGAACGACTGACAGTTTCACAATAGAAACCACGAAATTTCAAGCAGGTTTGGTACTTGTTACTCAAATAACCTCAAAAAGTTAAGAATACATAATTCAGAACCAACAAAACCTAAAACAACAACAGACACGTTTTTGCCAAATTAAAACAGATATTATGCTGACAAATTCTGAACTAACAAGTCGCAATTCTTTAACAACAACCGCAGAGGTTCATTTGTTATGCAAATACTATGCCAAGGGTATATTTTTTCATTCATATTTTGATGTTTTTCATTCATTATTGTAATGCTCTAGCGAAAATGTTATACGGGATATGAAAATGTGACGGTCGTATGATTTTATTTACGTCATTGAATTTATTTTTTGGGTTACGTGGTAAAGAGTAAGGGCTTGGTTACATCATCACGGTGCGGCGCCGCCAGCTCCGTGAAATACGGCGTTGTGGCGTGGCACGTTGCGATGTCGTTCATATTAACGACACGGCACCGAAATGTCGCCGTGGCTTTGACATGCAACGGCTGACGCGCCTCATTTAATATATCTGCCACTAAGAGCCGGTAGAAGGCGGAACTCCAGCCATCGCGACAAAATCTTGTCGTCACTTTGTAGAACAACAATGTGATAAGATGCCTACGGTTTCATATACGCCTGACTCGCTTTGGCACGACAAAAACAGTCGACAAAATGTTGTCGCGGCATGCATGCTAGCCTGGCTGCTTAAGAAAAAATAGATTATCTGCTCCTTGACTAGACATCACTACGGAAGTTGGCCCGGAACAGTAGCGTCATAAGCACTGTGGCGTGGCACGACGCCGTACCGTTCACGGTACCGGCGCCGCACCGTGGTGGTAATGTGGCCAGGCCCTAAGGCTAAATGCAGACAAAAGAATCGAGTCAGCGTCGTAGTGTACAAGTGGCTGAGGAAAAGTTAACCTTTTTCGGTTTACGCTTGGTTTACAATAGGCTACCGGTAGAGTATTTAATTTGTTAAAATAAACAAGCTTATTGAAAAGGAGTTAAATTCAGAGTCTCACAGCGGGCAATGGAAAGAGCTATGTTCCGAGTTTCTTTGCGCGATAAAATCTGAAACGAAGATTTTCGCCGAAGCACCGTATTCACTGATATAGTTGGTCAGATTTGCATGTTGAAGTAGTGATGGGCAGGCTACATCGCTCAAATAACCTATAACCGATGGAGAACAAAGGTTCTTGAGTAAAGACCACGAACCGGAAGACACAGCTTATGTAGGCTTACGGTAGTACTATATGAACCAACGACATCGTGAGAGTCGCGGGCATTCAGTGAATGCAGATGGCAGGCTGTCGTTCAGTGTAGAGTTCTAAGGGGGAGGCCTATGTTCAGCAGTGGACGTCTTCTGACTGATGATGATGATGATAAAAAGAGTTATATATAGGATGAAAGTTACTTTGAGTATCATCACTCTCCATTTAACTGATAGGACACCCATCGGCAACACGACTCGTCTTATTATAAATTCCTGGATTGTACGTCAGAATGCCAATAGTTAAAAAGTATTTAAGTTTTACGGACGTTTAGGGCGTTTTTCCAACGAGGACATTTTGCTCTGACAACCATCTGCTCATATATTCCTAATTTCCTTTAATTGTTGCAATATCCGTATTACCGTTCTTAATTTGGTGCTAAGGTCAACGATCAAATTTTTTGTTTGCGTGGGTTCGTACGTGGAAAAAAGAAAACTTTTACACCTAGGGGCTGAAACAATCTGCCCTAGGGAAACCAAAGCGCATTAAAAGACCCTTTTAATAAAAAAGAGGAAAGTGGAAGAAGCTTTACCATGTTATTACATGAAACTTTCAAAGGCATTGCTTTTTACCTGACTTTGAAACGAAACCTCTTGTGGAAATTAAATACGTTTATTCTTGGCTACTCATAAGTACCAAGTTTTGTGGACCTTCTCAGGGGATAAAAACATTTTACAAATGCCCACTACGTATAACTGTATATTAATATTTTTTTATAAAAATTGCAGAAGACAGTGTTAATTGATTGTCTTTTCTTGTTACTAAATTAGCGTCGAGTTTATTGTTTTTTATTTTTTATTTAACTAGTCTCATTGTGCTAAAAATATTTCTCCTAGAATTTCAATGTACGAGAAAAGAATAAACACTTTTTTTCGTTAATTATATTTGATAATGGACGACAATACATTGTTTTTTTTTTTGTTGATATTTAATTTTTTGTAGAAAAACATAACGGTATTTGAGTATAAGCAAAATCAACGTCGAAATCAATTTCAAGTAATCGATTTGGACTCAATTCCACCAAGTTTAGAAACACTTTGAAAAAAAAAAAAAAAAAAAAAAAACATCATCATCACGTGGGCTATGTCGGTGAGCTGATAAGCAAGTTGAAATGGCAGTGGGCAGGGCATATAGCACGAAGAACAGATGGTCGATGGGGCCGAAAGGTTTTCGAATGGAGACCATGCACGGACCGGTAAGCGCAGCGTAGTATATCCACGCACAAACCACAAACGACCTAAAAGAGACCGCTTTAGGTCGCTAGCATATGTTAGGTTGTTCTTAGCATAAGTCTAAAACCTTGTAAGCTTTGGCAAGTTTCTAAACGGCGGTGTAACGTGTTTAAGGGTGCCGAATAGTAAACAACCAAGACGCAATTTATGTCGATGTGTCTTTATAATTATAGCGTTTTTATTAAGGTACTAGTGTTGTTGCCTGTGACTTGAAACGCTTAGATTTTTATAATATAAACTTTCAACCCTTCCTTAAACCGGTCCTTTCGCAAAATACCATAGCCTGTACTTCAATCTGTTCATAGCTAAGCATAATCGTGAAAATCTCATTTAAATCCGTCTAATGGTTTAGGAGATGTGCGTGGACAAACAAACAATCAGACAAATTCTAAAAACTGTCTTAACGTGTTCACCTGCTTATTTTAAGAGACCCGTACGAAGCGCTTTTATTCCACTTTTATTGTGCGAACTGCTAGTTTGTGGAATGCGCTGCCTGAATGGGTGTTCCCATCGGGGAAAACACCACGATAAAAAAAACCCTGTACCTATGTATTTTTTTTGTTGATATCTCGCAATTAAAGATTTTCTTATCTCTACGTTTTTATTATATGTATAGATAGAAATAGAGTATAGATATAGATAACCTCACATGACCCGTGTCGTGTTGTTTTCCTATATCCCTAAATACTTTAGTTTTTAATCAATACTTTACTCGTGCTGTCAACGGTAGGTGAGCATGCAACACCAAGTGTCCAGTTGCAATTCGTGCCACTGCAGAATAAGTGGCTTGGAAGGAAGCCAAGCTCGACAGAATGTTCAACTGTCGATTAATTTCAAGCACTTCGGCCATCGTTACTGCAAGGTGAAGAAAATTATGTATTTGTAGGATTGGAACAACCTTCTTTGTTTCCTGAGAGATATAATATGTGCCTTTTCAAGGCAAGAGTGAATAGATATCTTCTAAGTCTGCGTGCTTAATCCAAATACAAAATTATTTTATTTGACACAATAATAATATGCACTAAGTAAATTCAGACCCATTGGCTCCGAGCTAGTTTTCACTGTGTTTCAGAGCCAATCACAAAATTTCATCTTCGACCAAATCGTCGCTTACCAACAGGCGAGATGGTGGTCAAACATGGACATTATCGCGATAAAAAAAAAATCTAGTACCCATCAAATACACAGATCAAAAATATTTAGGATTGATCTGAAATATGGGTCATTTTGAATTGCTGCTTCTCGAGACCTATTGGACTTACAGAGCTGATTGCGCTTAAATTGTATCTATTTTAATGTGATGATGGTAACTTTTCCATATGATGCATTTTTTGAAGTTATAAGCCAAAAGCTGAAAACAGTTTTCGAGGTTTGTCAAGCACATGTCTTTCAAAGCTTCAAACATGGTTTTACACTATTCATATTAGCCTGACAATATCCCAAAAAAATCAGTACAGTGCAATATTTTGCGACATAGCGCAATTTTTGTGTTTACGGTGACTGGCCTAACAATGTAAACTATTTAGTAGACATTATGATGCATTGTTCATTGTTAGCATTAATATATTACATTGTCATATTTTACATATATTTGGATTATACTCTGACGTTTGACTGTTAAAAAGGCTTTTGTTTCTTGGTTTTCTTGCCAAGTTGTGATGGCGTGGCGTGCCCTATACTACATTTTTGGCGCATCGATGCTCGAATGCATAGTTTTAAAATCATTACGTAAATGCATCGACAAATACCATCCATCCTTGGTAAATGCAAGACTGCACACTGCACGAGGATATTCGCCGAAAAACTACAGTCACCGACATAGCTGCCAAAATTTGCAAGTTGAAGTGGCAATGGGCAGGCCACAAAATAATACTTATTTATTTTGTACAACATTGCTCGAAGAACCGTTAACCGAAGAAAAGTTCTTGATATGAGACCACGAACTGGAAGATGCAGCGCAGGTAGACACACTAGATGGACCGACGATATCGTAAAAGTCGCGAGCACCCAGTAGATGAATATGGCAGGCCTATGTTCAGCAGTAGACGTCTTATGGCAGTGATGATGATGAGAATGAAGACTACAAAGGCATGGAATTGGACGTTATGAACCAACCTTATTTATATCGTAGTAAATGTGCGGATGACAGAAAAATCCGTCTCCGTCACTCTGAAACCAGGCCTTAAGTTCCACGAGTCAAGACCTAACTGAAGATTACGCAACAACGAATCTAATAACACGCAATTAGTCTACAATTTCCAATTTGAATATTTAGTATGACAAATTGCGAGATTATTTTGCTCACGCTAGGCTAAACGTTTCTTAATAATGCCTGTGTCATAATTTGTAATTATTCCAGCTTTGTTAAATTCTGTGAGGAGGTTTAGGTACTATTTTTGGAAACACCCTAACCTCGAGTGGAATTTCAGGAAACTTTGACTGTCGTTTGTGGTCACATAATTATAAAGCCCACTTCAACTTGTTTTGTGTGAGTGTGAAGCCCATTTCAACCTCACATCTAATCATCTCACGTGCCTTCAGCGGTCAGCCTTGACTGGAGCTGTATTCTTTCTTCTTCTTGTTACTTCAGTATATAAAATTGTTAATGCTGCTTTCTTATATCCCACCACACAATATCTGTTTTTATTATTATGTTATTAAATGTACTCATTAAATATTTAACATACTTTTTTCCATACTTCTCTATTACTATTGCGCTTGTTTGTTATTTTAGCCATATGATCACAGTATGTTTTAAAATGCCGTTCGCGCATCAATATTTTTTTTTGAACGTCCCGCTCCGTTATAAATACATCGGTAGTACCTACTTATGACTCCTAGTATGACATGTTTTATTGATGAATTTAGATGGGCAAATGCCTTTATTGACTAAACAAAATTATTGAGTCTCCATTTTGTACCTCTAAATTGAACAAATATTAATAATAGTAGATGCCCAGTTTTAACCAAGTTCACAAAATTGTAAACCTCGTAATTATTTTGCATTTTTTCCTAGCATGAATTTCTTTGCTCTGGCAACTTAATCTCCTCTTGTTATTACTGGCCGTCAGAATGCTAAAAACAGCAATTTTTCAAAGCGAACCAAATGATAAATGGCTCAATACTGTACAGTGCAATGACTGTACCTAGTTGAAGTGCGATGCGGAAATTTGCTAAGATTTTATGTTTTTTGTATGCATTGCAATGCAATTTCGTTTATTAGGATGACATTTTTTTGTTATTTTGATTTAACAACCAAACCACTAAACGATTTTGATGAAATTTATATAAAACCTCTGAAGTATGGCCTACCAAACAAAAAAGGAATCATCTAAATAAATTGATAATTCACTGAGAAATCAGTGAACATATATAAAAATAAAATACAGTGGAACAAAGAACCCCGCCCTTTTTTAAGTCTGTTAAAAATGAGTGAAAGATGAGTGAAGCATATCCCTTGTTTGTCTGATCTGAGCTTGTGTGTAAACTGAGTTCCTAGCACATAAACCTTTTTTTTGTTCAAATTAGAACGGCTGTCAAGGCATTTTGGTAAGAAAGTTGTTGTAGCCACTATCACCCATATAAACCCATAACAACTGTGTTAGCAACTGTGACGCGGAGTTCAACGCGTTGACATAAATAAGAATGTTCAATCACATATATGCCACAATACCGGGCGACAGAGTTTCCTTCTCATTTCCGTTCTATTTACTTCTCTTTTCTGTGGTTCCTAGTCTTAAAAGCCGCTTGCAGTAGACAGACATAGCAATCGAATGCAAACGGGCTAACATAGAGCATGCGTTGCTTGACACCGCATCGTTTCTCATCACTTTTGAGTTGTTCAACTGCTGAAATAGCCTTGTCGCTCGCAAAGTCGCAACCTTTTTATTCTGAGCTCGTATGTACAGATATTACAGATACAGTCAGCCGAAAATAGCCTTGTCATTTGCAATCTCTTTATTCTGAGCGCGCAATGTACAGATATTCAGTGAACACTGGCGCACGCGAGCGAAGCGTTCGCGTTTTTTTGTTCGCGTGTCCTTGCTTTCGTGGATACATCTGCACCATGGACGGATGAGCGATGGTGGTCAGCAGTAGCATGTGCGCTTTACAACCTTACTGCATCCGGTTCAATCCTCGCCCCTGCACTAAATAATTATTAAGTACTTCAATAAATTATGTGCAGTTAAATGAAAATTACATTCTCTTATACTCTTAAAACTAAGATCAATACTAACACTGTTGTACAAGTCTCATGCACTATTAATATAAATAAGAAGGTTATAAATAATTAGTACAGGCGAATGGATAGATAGACAGACAGACGGACATACGGACGGACAGAGGGTTTCTTGTAGTACTACAGAACCATAAATAGAAAACATAAAAATTGTGCCCTCACTATGCGATTTGCGATTTTTTTCATGCCCTTATTCGGAGTTCTATATTTAGATGTAGAACGCCCGGAAGGTTAAATATCAAAATAATAATAATAAATCCTTTGTAATTCAAACGTAGTATTTCGTTAGAAGGCACTCGCTTAGTAAAAATGCTTATGGAAGCTTACCAATGCAAAGCCTCAGGTGGGATGTTTGGTGTTCGTTTTTCTTATAGGGTTCCTTGAACGGAACAAATAAAATAAAAAATTGTGAATAAATAAAATTAAAATTCATTTAATTAATGATTAGTTGTCATAATGATTAGCGCATTAAAAAAAAATACTAATGATGCGCTATAATGGGACAAACTATTTAAATTATTGCATTGTCATCGGTCTTTGATAAGTAAGCAAAGTTTCAATTTAATTCGACGTTTTGAAGTAGTTGAAAATCAAGTTCAAAGATTCCGTTACATACATACATACCAAACTAATAAAAGCGTGTTAAAAAAATAAGAATTAATAAATTAACATGTCAATAATAAGCAAAAAAAAACAACTTAATAACTACTCGTGAGTACGACCATACAACCATAATGTACTTAATTACAATAATAATAAAAAAATAATCAATTCCTCATAATTCCATCATCAGTCCCTCGTTACCAAGTGTACCCCACTCTTGCTTAAATAAATTTGGTTTAAACACTAACCACCAACTACTTTTTCACCAACCACCCGCATTCTTCAGTCTTCCCGTGAACATGGTGCATGTAACTGCGCCGAAATATCGGGAGCTCCTTCCACAACCTTACCACGGTAAATATCCCGTAAATAATCATATAACTTTAAATTTGGTTTGTTTTAAAGAGTCACGCAAGCTCTTTTTTTATATAAAATTTTTAAACTTTTGCTGCTTGAAACAAATAAATAAAAATATCTACGAAACCTACTAACACGAATCGCAGCCACCCTTGCCAGAATTTTATTCAAAGGATTCAGCTTAAATATCTACAAAAGATTTGGCCACGAAATATGCCGTAATGCGATTCACATTCCAGAATTCGTTTCAAACCGCCTTGAATGATTACATTTCATTCAAAGGCACATTCGAATACACCTGACATACCAAGGCAACATCTTACAGTAATATTGAAGTTTTGGTGCCAACGCGAAGAAAACATGTTATATCATTGTATTAAACCTCCTTCCTTCCTTTCTTCTTCCTTTCCTAAACTTGTGTATTTTCAAGTGTTTAATGTGCAATAAACATCATCGTCAGCAGCAGCAGCCCAAAAACATCCACTGCTAATCAGTGACCTTCCCATTTGACCTCCACACTGATTGACAGCCTGCCATCTGCATCTACTGGAAGCCCGTCACTCTCACGATGTCATCGGTCCATCTAGTGAGAGGCCTACCTACGATGCGTCTTTCGTTTCGTGGTCACCACTCAAGAACCTTTCTACCCCTTCGGTCATCGTTTCTTCGAGCGATATGGCCTGCCTATTGCCACTTCAACTTCCACATTTGTATAGCTATGTCGGTGACTGTGGTTCTTTGGCAAATATCCACGTTCCAAATTATATCGCGCAAAGAAACTCCGAGCATAGCCCTCTCCATTGCCCGCTGTGCATTTATGGTAGATTATTAAGCGGACAAGTGATATAATGGGGTGATTCATGTACATTCATGTTGTTTCCTAAACTCCATAGAAGCCTCCAGTAAAGTCTCAACCACTTCATTTGGACATACTGAACTTATGACAGTAAAATACATAAGATAAGGCAAATCACGTGTTGTCTTGTTTTTGCGTTCTTTTCGCGTAACTCAGTAGACAAGCTTTACAGCTTGTCATTATTGTATTCATACGGTTCACTTACGTGAACCGTATGAATGCGAATGCGATACGTCTCGTCTGTTTCAACTGAAATGAAACGTTTGCGTTTTGCTGTTTACTCATTACGTACGTCAGACAAGGGATACATGATCTCCCTTGTTTGTTTGAGGGAGTAGAATTTCGTTTACATAGTTTTTTTTCGGATCCGAACTAAACTACCCTAACCCGCTTATCATTTCAATGTCTTCGTGTTTCTCCCACTTTTTTCACTATACCACTTATCTGCTAAAAACTACAAGTACATACGGCACTCATAATAATTTTTCACGCACATTTGCAGCGACATCAATGAACTAATTTATAGACCACATGCAAAAAGGGAGCGACAAGGTCGTTTGATTAATTACCTTTTTATTGTTCGTACTATACAAATTGATACAAACTCTTAAAAACTAATGTAACAACTGGCGGCCTTATCGCTAAAAGTGGTTACTTCCAGGCAACTTTAGGAAGGACAGGATTTATAGAAGACGTAGAAGACGGGGTGTGCAATAGAGGATAGATTATAAAATTATTTTATTTATACCATACACAGGGTTGCAGGATCAAAAGGCGCTTGTGATTGGAGAAAATAAAAGTCATTTATTCAATTCGCGCCTAGGATTGGCCCGCTCGAAAAAGATCATGCTGAAAATTCAGTACTTTTTCATCACAGCTGGGTAAAGGATAAACTGTCAAGTGGTTATATCGTCATTGGCATTACTCAAAATTGTAATATTTTCAAAATGGCCGCCACCATCATAAGATGGTGGGTGGTGTTTTTTTTGTTAATTCTTTTAATATAAGTAGGTATCAAATGAAAGAGATGTGGTGACGCGGATGCGGGTGGTATATAAAATGAGTGGAAAAAATGCTGTGTCACACGAAGAGATGGTAAGCAACCAAAAGAGATGAGCACTAACCTTGCTTTGCCAAATAACTATCCAATTGGCGGACACTGCACTGCTCGGTCGTCTGGAAAAGCGGCAACGCTGCACAGCTTGGGTTAGCCACTCATGCACTGGGCACCAAGCGTGATCACAACACGGCACGGGATTATGTAGAAAATAGGTAATGATGATAAAATGTTTGTTATTTTGCGCGGGAATAAAAGTGCGACAGCGATGCGGTTAGGTGTAGATCTCGACACGTTATGAATGAGCGGTTGGCGGTTCGAGCGGCGCTTGGACCGCTTCGACCAATAGCAGGTGCGAGTGAGACCGTTAGGCTAGCGTCATTGGCTCGGCTTGGTGTGTGCCATCCAAGATGGCGTTACCTTCGATCGTGCGACACAGCATGCAAAATGGCGTAAACATACTCCCCGGCTTGAAAAGCCGCAGGTTTTTCAACGAGATGAATGGGCGGGAGATGCGTGTGTAGCTGTGTACGCATTTACTAGGAAAGGTTGCGGTTTGAATTATAAATGATGCGGTAAGGAATACAAAAATGCGGTGAATGCGGTGCGGTGCGGATATGCGGGGGGTGGATAATATAAGGAGAGATAAAATAAATATTTATGCAATTATAACTGTATGTGACGAAAAAGAAAGAAATTCAATGGAAACAGACACAGTTTTTCGGGCGCATGCTTACCGAAATGAGACACAGTACGTACTAATGTGTCAAGCGTGGGCTCGTATCTGTGTATCTGTCCAGGATATATGTGCTCAACAATTTCATTAAGACGCGAACGGGTGCGGCAGTCGGCGGGGCAAAGAAAACCTGTTATAAAGTCCACCAGTTCATCATAGTCGGTAATGCATGCTGGATGGCGACTTTCATACGGCTTACTAGCGTTGGTCAGTTTATTACTAACGCGGAGCAGTCCGGGTTCAGGTACCCATGGATTGGACAGTATCATGGCAAGTGAAGGTAAGTAACCAGTGTTGTCAGCGAGGTATATGCAATGTGAACCGTATGAAAGCGCAATTTCGGCTGGTACTAGATTGGTCACTTGAGTTGATGACGGACACAATACCATTTGAGCGAAACATAAGATGCACAAAGCAGTGCGTAACCAATTTTTCCAGAACATAGCCAAGAGAACAGACTTACGACGACGTGGAAGGTCCATGTTGGATGTGGCGGTTGATGTAGATTTAGGTTTAGAATTATTGTCATCGGAGTAGGTTTGTACACGCGGTTCTGCAGTGAAAGGGAAGTGGTTGTGTTGACCGTAAGCTAGCTTGCAGGTTTTTTGCTTAGTCAGCGGACTACGACGCTGATCGGAAGCCACCACATTAAAAGGAGAAATTCTTTTTCTGGTAGGTATGTGGGAGACCTTATTATTGATGACGTCATTTGAGACCGTCGTTTGACGTGGTGCGGGTTGAGTGGTTGGCTTGCGGTCAAGCGCGGTTAGTTTATGCGGGGCAGTGGTACAAGATATACCTAAACAGCTGAAGTCTTTGGGAGGTAGCGAAGAAGTATGACGAACGCAAGGGCTTGTAGAAGTTAATTTGTGCAGTCTTCGCTCACATCTACTACTTTTCGGATTTGCATTATTTAAAGCAGGCAAGTTATTGAGTTCTGATTTTGTTATGTTATTGTCTAGTTCAAATACTAGGGGACCGAAGGACCAGGCTGTTATACCTTCGGGGTTAGCACTAGATATTTCCTCGGCGATAATATAGCCAAGCGATGTTTGAAGGGCAAAAGGTGCCGTGGTTGCAGTACCCGAAAAGTTAGTATGAGAAGCATGGACGAGAGTCGGCAGCGCCACCTTACCTCCGAGTAGAATAAATGCGAACATTTGAGTTCCGAGAATGGCATCTATATCTCCCGGTAGGTACCAGTGGTCGTCAGCGAGCAGCAGGTTCCGTAAGTGGTCTACCACAGATGCGGGAATAACGCGTGAAGGCAGCTGATCATTGATAATATGATCAACTACTAACAGCGTGATTGTATAATGAGCGTCTGAAATGCGCGATTCAATCTTCAGTGTGACGTAGCCCTTAACAGATGTCGAAGTTGACCCCACTGTTTTCACCGAAGAATTAGCGAGCGGTTGAATATTTAAATTTAATTTATTGCAGCATTTAAGTGAGATAAGATTATTTTCGGAAGCACTATCGACTAAACATCTCATATTATAGCGTTTTCCATTGTATGGAACGTGTACTTGAGCGGTAGGTAAAACAGCAATCGTTTTATTTAGTTGTGCTCGTGATTCACCGTTATTGCAAGAGTGCAACGCGAGCGAGTTGATATGCGCATGTTTGTTAGATGCAAGCTCGATATCGGGTGAGGCGGTTGTGTGCGCTGGCGCCGATAAATTATGACGCGAATGGAAACAAACAGACTGCGCGTTTTCCTGACTTTCTGAACGGTCGTCGGCGGCAGCTGTTTTCTCCACTGATTTTGTTAAATCAGCAGAATTAAACTGTAGCGATCTACACAACATGCTGTGGTGAAATTTCGAACAAAATTTGCATAATTTATTTGATTTGCAGTTTATTGTACTATGCGATGAACTAAAACAATTTATACACAAATGACATTCTTTGACAAATTTAAAGCGGTCATTTACAGGTAGTTTTTGAAAGCACGGGCATTCGTATAGGTGCGTGTGAGTTGAATTATTGCAAAGAATGCAGCTAGGTTTGTTTATTAGTTTGTTTGTTTGTTTATCGTTATCTACTGTCACAGCGAACGTATGTGACGCTTGCTGCGTAGAATTATGCGAGCGAGGCGGTGAACTATAATAGTTATTACTAGATATTTGCGAGGCGGTTTTACGTGCGACTCCTGATTGTTTTATGTTACTATTTGAACTTGTTCGTTCCAGAATTTTTATGTGGTGTCGCACAAAATCTATAAGGTCCATGCTACTTGGAATTTCTTTATTCCGGACAGATAATTCAAAGCTTTGGACTAATTTAGTATCAATCTTTCTAAGAGCTATATGCGTGAATAAGAAATCAGGTAGGTCGTTTATTTCAAGCTGTTTTAAGGCAGACCACGAGGAGTGTACTCGTTCAATGAAATTATTTAATGGAGTGGCAGAATCCTCTGCCGGTATTGCATCGAGTATTTCGTTTAAGTACGTCGTGCCTAATAATCTTTTATCTTGGTATCTGGTTACCAAAGAATCCCAGATACTTTTATAGTTTTGTTCATTTGGGATTACTCCAGCAAACGTGTTCAATGCGGTACCACTTAGTTTTGAAATTAAATATTGAATGCGCATGTTGTCGTTCAATTGTTGATTGTCATGAACATTTGTTTTAAAACTTTGATAGAATAACGGCCATGCTGCAGCATCCCCAGAGAAGCTTCTTAACTCTAAAGGTGGCAAACGGCATTTGTATTCAAAGTCCTTAACATTTTCATCGGTCGAGGTGGTAGCACCAGTGCATCGAGATAATAAACTCGATCGTGTGTGCTGTATGTGCGAAAACCAAGTTTCAAAGTTTGACCAGTTAGTAAAGTTTAATTTGTAAGTAGGATCTTTTTCTAACAACAATTCATTATGTTGGTCACATAACGCATTGAAACTTGTGTATAGCTTATCAACATTTGCGGTAGCGGAAAGAAAATCTTGTTTCTTAATAGTGTTTGTATCAGTATCTGACGTTACTAGTTTCTTAGAGGAGTCGTACAACTCAGAAACATGGGAGAAAATTGCCTCCTTCTTGGCTACAACGAGTTTAATTCTCGATTGTAACTCCATTCTGTACAGTTGGTTAATTAACTAACGAAAATTGAGGAGTAAACAACGAATAAAAGAATATTCGAACTTAATATTTTTAACTCGATTCCGGGAATCGAACCCACTATAAAATATTTTAAATTATTGGATTGAATTTATGTGATGCCTAATGCTAAAAGAATAAAAAGGTTATTAAATTAAAATTTTAATATTTATATGGTTTTTCCAGAATAAGTCTGCTAGGGCAATATTACCAGAATACGTACATTCTGAGACAATCTGTTGTTACTAGAACAAGTATCTACTTATATTACGATTTATTTTATAAACAAGACGTTGGTATTAGAACGAATTAAGTACGATGATGTTCGGTATATACTAACTTTTCTAAATACCCACTATTTTATTTATATTTTTTGAGTACCAACAAAATGCGATTAATTTGCAAAGGTATTCTATCACAGGCAATTATTGAGCAAATATAATAGACGTGAAATGCGTTATGCTTTAATAGTGCTAATTATACATATTAGGTATAGGGATAGGGTTGAAAGGTTATGACAGGCGAATGTTTCCAACGATAGCCAAGGAGAAATAACCAGTTCAATCCGGTTCGATTGGATCAATTTTATGGTGACGCGGATGCGGGTGGTATATAAAATGAGTGGAAAAAATGCTGTGTCACACGAAGAGATGGTAAGCAACCAAAAGAGATGAGCACTAACCTTGCTTTGCCAAATAACTATCCAATTGGCGGACACTGCACTGCTCGGTCGTCTGGAAAAGCGGCAACGCTGCACAGCTTGGGTTAGCCACTCATGCACTGGGCACCAAGCGTGATCACAACACGGCACGGGATTATGTAGAAAATAGGTAATGATGATAAAATGTTTGTTATTTTGCGCGGGAATAAAAGTGCGACAGCGATGCGGTTAGGTGTAGATCTCGACACGTTATGAATGAGCGGTTGGCGGTTCGAGCGGCGCTTGGACCGCTTCGACCAATAGCAGGTGCGAGTGAGACCGTTAGGCTAGCGTCATTGGCTCGGCTTGGTGTGTGCCATCCAAGATGGCGTTACCTTCGATCGTGCGACACAGCATGCAAAATGGCGTAAACAAGATGCATGAGTAAAAAACGATAAAATGAGGGACGTCATTTTAAAATGGCCGTGCCTACATGATGGCGGATAGTTTTTTTCTAACCTCTTTATTATAGGTACTATCGTAATAATATGGGTATCAAATGAAAGGTATTGGAGACTAGAAAACGATAAACTATCACAATATTGATTATTTGTTTATTACATAAAAAGCAAAATACTACAATTTGTTTGCTATCACTAACAAATCTCGCCGAGGTTTATCTTTGGTGTTAGCGGATTTACAATCTTGTTTAAAAATATTTTTACACTACTAACATATTTATTGTTTGTAACGAGAATGTGAAAGCTATATTAACTTCTTATTAGCATATAATTCCGCATTTTCCCACTTTCAAATTCCACCTCTTTTCTTCGTTGGAATTTCATCGCACCCTGGATCCATAAAGCATTTATACATATTTCAAAACACCGTAAATGGCTTTTAAGGTGACACCACAATAAACAAAGATGCTCTACTTTCTGGCATGAATTTATAAACAGATTCATTTCGTCAAATAGTATTTTAGAATATGAAACGTTGTTAAGTTCGTACCTAAATGTTGTAGCTGTACAGGGTTGCACGAATAAATGATAATAATAATAAATATCTGGGACATTTTTGCACACACGGTCATCTGACCCCAAACTAAGCAAAGCTTGTAATATGGCTGCCAGAGACTGATATACGTACATATATATTTTTAAATACATACTTAAATAATAGGTCGGGGAAAAAGTCTTTTCGTATTTTGTATGTATAAAGTTGTAGTAAAAATCTCATCGGTTGTACTGTTTGTATCTGGCTGGTTTTGATATCATTAAAAATATGACATTTTAAAAAAGGAATTCAAAAAGTAAAAAGCAATTTCCCGCCATTTTTCAATTGTTTTTTATTCGATAAAATGAGTGAATCTGACGAAGAAAATTCTATATATTTTGAAGTTTTATTACAAAAAAGGGAAAAATGCGACACAAGCCGCGAATAAAATTTGTGACGTTTATGGATCTAATGCAGTGTCATCAAGAGAAGCACAATGTTGGTTCAAGCGTTTTCAGTCCGGGAATTTTGATGTCAAAGATGCAGCTCGCTCTGATCGCCCTGTTACGGATAAAGTCGATGCCATTTCTGAAAAAGGGGACCAAGATCGGCATATTAATAGTTAAAACGAAGCTGAAGAACTGGGGATCGGCCACAAAACAGTTTTGACCCATTTGAAAAAGACTGGGCATACAAAAAAACTCGATATTTGGGTGCCACACGAGCTCACTGAAAGAAACCAAATGAATCTTGTACTCATTTACGATTCTCTATTGAAACGTAACGAAACCGAACCGTTTTTGAAAATATTGATCACTGTTGATGAAAAATGGATCACCTACGACAAGAATGTGCGCAAACGATCATGGTCAAAGGGCAGTGAAGCACCACAGACTGTAGCGAAACCTGGATTAACACGTAATAAGGTGATGCTGTGTGTATGGTGGGATTGGAAGGGCATCGTTCATTATGAGCTTTTACCGCCGGGCAAAACCATCGATTCGGATCTCTACTGCCAACAGCTGATGAGACTTAAACAAGAAATTGAGAAAAAACGGCCGGAATTGATCAACAGAAAGGGTGTGGTCTTTCATCATGATAACGCCAGACCGCACACATATTTGGTCACTCAGCAAAAATTTAGAGAGCTTGGTTGGGAAGTGTTAATGCATCCACCATATAGCCCTGACCTTACACCCTCAGATTTCTACCTGTTTCGGTCTCTTTAGAATTCTTTGGGTAGTGTTAGATTAACATCCAGAGAGGACTGTCAAAACTACTTGTTGCATTTTTTTGATCAGAAGTCCCAAAATTTCTACATCAACGGGATCATGTCACTACCTACAAGATGGCAACAAGTTATCGAACAAAATAGCACATATATATTATAATTAAATGTAATTAAACTTGAAAAAAATTTGTCTTGAATTTGTTTATAAAATACGAAGAAACTTTTTCCCCGACCTTATAGATATTAACACCCAGACATAGAACAAACACAAATGTTCATCACACAAATGTTTGTCCTAGATGGGAATCGAACCCACGCCCCCAAGCACAGAAGTTAGGTTCACTACCAACTGAGCCACCGGGACAGTCGAATGGTGATACTACGCGGTAAGGAGGTCATTGTACCTACCCATTATTATGTACAACTTTTTTGATAATAATGAGTAGGTAAAAGTAAAAGGCCTCTAAAGTAATTGCCTCTTAGTAAAAAAATGTATTTGTATTTTTTATATATAATGTATGTACTAACTTAACAATAACAAAACTTTATCTCTTGTTATTCTAAACGCATGTAGTCTGCACCTATAATTGTGATGACGTTTAGCCAAATTATTGTGCCTTGCCTCTCCTATGCAATGTAATGACGTACATCATGTTGGTGTTCATTAAATAAATAATTGTAAGACAATGCGTAGATGGTGAAGTATCATTTCGTCATAATATTATATTACACATCAAAGGCATTTAGTAACATCGTTACTTTCAACACCTACATATATTTTTGCTCAAACATTTTCGAGAGAGTAGCTCTATCAGATCTGACGTAAGTATTTGCGCAAAAATATATATGTAGCTACAAAGCCTTGAGAGCATGAAAATAAAAAAAAAAACACGAAAAGAGTGCAGTATGAACCTAGCTGCGCGCCGCTGTGTTACATTTGCGATTTTCATGTTTTATGTTTTTTTTTTAGATGAATAAGTATAGAAGTTTGTATATTATGCATTAACTATTAAAAACTGTTTAAATTATTATGGAAACTGCGGTGGTTTCCACACATTTTGTTTTTATTATACGGGAATTACTCGCGTAAGATTAAGCCGGTTACGGTCGCCTATAATTTTAACCGCATTTGATATTACGTGAGTAATTCCTGTTTAATAAAAAGATAATGGAATGATTTTACGGGAGTTATTCCGGATTAAAAATGAAATTTGAAATCCTTATATTGTAGACATGTTATGTGAAAATAAATTTGTAGAGAAAATATGATTAAATATAATTAGGAATTTTATAACTCCATGAAAAAAGAAGCACCTCTTCGTGTGGGGTGTCGTTAAACTTTTTTTGTTAAGATTTCTACATCGATCGTTGTAAAATTTACCCCGACAAAGTGGCTTATAAGATGCTCCCCTCCCAAACACTTTAAAGGTTACAGAAAAAAAAGTACAAACAGAAAGTCAAGGCATGCATTTTATTAAATAAAATTTTGTTTAGATTTCATTTCGGTGCCGAGTAAATTTTATAGAAGTTTAGTTTCTTACATACATTTTTTACCATATTTTCATTGAGTGTGCAAAAAATAAATTTTGTTTTAGTGCTTGCGTCCTGGGCCACAGTTATCTCGCTCTCACATTTCAACATTTTCGAAAGTAAAAAATCACTGATAAGTAATGAAAATAATACCAACGAAAAGATTTTTTTTTAAATGATAATGCAAAAAAAATGCAATATTAAATGTTGATCTTTTACAATTTAGTGAAGAGCGAGGGAAAAATATGAGCGTACTAAATTTTTATTTATTTTTAGTTAGGTATACATGAGTTTTTGTCTTGCGTTCGACCGCCACCTCGCTCGGTGTTAAGCGATGATGCTATATAATATAAAAATTGCTTTAAAACATACTATAATTAAAAAAAGTTTCCTAAATTCCGACTAGTGATTTTTTTATCTTGAAATATGTTGAAAATGTGAAAAAGGGATAGCTGTGGCCGGGGAACAGGCTAGAAGTAACCAGCCCAATATTCCTTTAAGTTTACAAGCCATTTATTAATATTTGACTTTACTTGACCACAAATAAGACAATTATTGTTGCAAGAAACGATAATTACGTGTATTGCCAAATCGCGGGCACTCGCGACTGGCATCGCCTGATTTGATCCGAAATCGCTGTAAGTGCGCGTTTTTGTGTAAGTTGTAATGAAGCAGACGACTCCGGCTGCGCCTACCACCAGGCCAGACCTACCTTGCCGGAAGCACGTCTGCCACACCCAGTTACTAGGGAGAGGAGCAGATGAGGACTACCTATCCTAAATATGACTATAAAAACACAATTCACAGACCACAAGTTTAATATGTCTAAAGTTCTTAACAAGACGAGCACTCTCGAGAGCTAGTTCACCCACATAAGCATGAAATTTAAAAAGGATAAAGAACACTTCCCAAACTGCGCAGATGCGAGTTGTAAACAACACGAGCACTCTTGAAGATGGACCCCGCAGGAGGTCAATGAGCGCAGAAGAAGACTCGTTCCTGGAGCAAGACTTCTTCGAGGATAAGTGTCGACTTCTTCAAGTATTCAAGTCCGACTTCTTCAAGTCAAAAGATTTAAGAAGAACCTTTCAAGGTTTTTATCACAGATATGTTTTTATCAAGTTATCAGCACGACCACTCCGTTCGAGAGCTTCCAACGTAATCCTCGTTCTTCTATTGTATTCTCTTTGATCCTCGTCTCTGTGTTCTTTTTTTGTTTCATTCTTTCCAATTTTAAAATTTAAGAAATAACATAAAGTTGTAGTAGTGGTCTGTAGGCGGAATGTGAGATGAGGGTATGAAATAATCAGCATGTAGGGAAGCATATCCCTACAAAGTGCACGTCTTTGTGTATGTGCGCCTATTTACGCCGACCTTCTGTACTATTTTGCGATTTGATGTTTTATTGAGAGCCCATCCATTAATTCGTACAATATGTTCAATGGTTCGACTTACTACTTTAGCGGTTGATCATAAAAGACTACACCCATCGCATTTTTTACGCCTAACGCAAAAGAGGGGTATAACAATGAAGAAGTTTGACCTGTAGGACACACAGGTCAAACTTATAACAATGGTTATAAGTTTATCTATGTCTCTGGCATTGTAGCTTCCAAACGGCGAAACTGATTTTGATTTAGTTTTATTTATTTATTATGGAGAGGAGACTGACAAGGTTTTCCCACATTTTGTTTATATTTCACGGGTTTAATTTTTTGTTTGGAAAGTTACTTGATCGAGAGTGTTCTAGCTATGGATTCATGAAATTCTATTCAGCTGCTTGAAGATTATCAGCTATATTACAGGTTATTGAAATGAAAAATTCTTTAGGCGCGTTGATCACTTTTTGGGAAAACAAAAATCATGGAACACCCTTAATCGTCACGCTGTACCGTGTATTTTAAAATAGCGCCATCTCTTGTAGAATAGGTGAATTACTACTTGAGTTTTCACTTCTGACGTGCGTGCTATGACTGATTCATGATCAATTTATACTTGTTTTATGAAAAGATTGACATATAAGCGTGGACGGGTAGGAGGTTATGGACACCTGCAGTGCTAGCGATGTTGTCAAAGCTTTGCCGGGTGGTCTTTTTGAAACGCTCCACGTTACAGCTTGACGGGTAGATCTTCGGGATAAGGATACGCCAAAAAAAAGCAGAAGAAAATGCAGAGGTAACACATCTAATCTCTTCGGAGGCTAAGTGGGCATTTTCATTTCCGACGAAGTTAAAGGGAGAGAGTCCAACCAGCATCGTTCGTAACCTCGAAAATATACAAATTCCACCGCAAGCCCGTCGAGCACTCGATGGGCAAATGATCAAATGCGGTTGAACGTAGTTGCGGTTTGAATGTACTTGAAACTATAGGCGACGTAACCGGCTTCATCTTACGTGAGTCATTCTCATATAATAAAAACAAAATGTGTGGAGCCCACCACTGTTTCCATAATAATGTACATTACATGTATCATTTCAGATGTACCTGCGTTGTTTCAGGTTGACCTGCGTCGTTTCCAATGAACCTGCGTCGATTTTTCCTAAGATGACTGTTTTATAACAGCCGGCTGGCGTTTGCCTTGTCTCCCTCTTGCTTGCTCAGCTGCCCCAAGCATTCTCCATATCTATAGTCTTTTAAACGCAGTTCCGTCGATTTGCTTTCCGTTGTAAATTTTAAAAGAAATCATTGCGATAAGCGGAGGTCATGGACACGCACTATTATCAAAACAATTGGAG
Source organism: Agriopis leucophaearia (assembly GCA_949125355.1). Lineage (NCBI taxonomy): Eukaryota > Metazoa > Arthropoda > Insecta > Lepidoptera > Geometridae > Agriopis > Agriopis leucophaearia. The sequence goes on along the minus strand of OX421276.1, from coordinate 3,662,241 downwards.
TACTACTTAAAAGGAAACTGAGACTCGTTTATTTCCATAATTTTCATCCGTATAAAACCACAAGTAAATAAAGTTATTGGGGCAAGGTTTTACTATTCTGTCGGATACTTTATCATCTCGCCAAATTATTTCCGGGGCAAATCGTCTGAATTTTCCACTATTAGACAGCTTGAAAAGCTTGAAAAGAATACTAATATAATAATGTAAAAGAGACCGTAATTTTATTCATTATCTTTTCTAAAATTTAAGTCTGTCAGCCTGTCTATCTTTTTTTCTGTTTGTTACTATAATAATGAAATTTTCCGAAAGAATTTCTGGACAAGTGCCTTCCATAGCACTTCATGCTACTTTGGGAATAGCGTTTCAAGGACTATGAATTTTTGCTTTGGCTTCAAATTTAAGGCTAGACATTCTGGAATTGGAAAAAATACAATTAGACCTACATGCTAATAGTCATTCGAAGAATTTGACGTTCTGGAAATGACCAGAGAGTCGGCTCATTCCTCGTGCAGATAATTTATTTACCTATTCAACGCGGGAATGTAGTCAACGTTCTAGTGTTGCGTTGCAAAAACCTTATCATGTTTTTTGTTGCAAACCTTTGTTTTGTGTTCTTCGACGCTCAGACGTATCCTGTGAGAAACATTTTTGTTGTCATTTGCTTCGTATCTTCAGGAGTCCTTACTCACTGAAGAACGCCGGTGGAACATAATAACTAGTTAAATATGATGTGGATTATCATTTTGTGTGGGATATCACAATGTTTTACACATCTTTTTTATAAAACTTTCGTTTTAGAATCCTTTATGATTTTGTTTACATATCGCTTGACAGTGACTTGACGTTTGAGAGGTTGACATTGACATTTCGTAGATTCCTGTAGTTTTTTCATTGAGAACAGAATTCATTATGGTCTTTCCACACGTCGCCATCGCCGACAGCGTGTAAACAGCCCTTTATTGATTTATCGATTCGGAAAGAAAAGTTATGTTTGTTTTTACGCCGGCAAGTCCTGGCAACATCCTTTTTAACTTTGGTTTTGATGAAGTGACCGTGCGAATAATCCGCTCCTGCGAATTAAATACCACACCGCAGAATAGTAAGTTATTTTACTTGGTTTTCAACCTGATTCGTTGCCCGCTGGAGATTGAAGCGAGGATTATAATTTTCACTGATTTCCACAGTACTTGGGATGGTTGCCGTACAGAGAATGATAGCATGGCGGCCAACAATCCCATGAGGTCCAAAGCGGTGGATTGGTAAGAAACCCATCTCGTCTTGTTTCCAAATCCACGTACCTAAATTATAGTAGAATTAGAAGTAACGTCGTTGTCTCATTGTTGCAGATTCCGCCGCTCTTTTGTTTTGGTTTGGTGTTTGTGCTTGTAAAGCGTCCATGTCTGCGAAATGACTCGTAGTCTACCATTTTGATTTCGACGTCGATACGTCGCAATAACATTTAGAAGCAGAAATATGTCTTGGTGAAGCTCAATTAATCAATATTAATGCCACGCGCATTTGGTATGTCAATTTTCTCTTAATTTTCTCACGTCAGTCAAGTGTCTACAACGAAGAAAGAACCTATAATGTTTTTGGACTTTAACTAGGAATTATGTGATCAAGAATTGTAAATTTAACTTCAACGAGCAGAACTGGCCCTTCTGTCTCAATTCTTTGGTGTAACTTTAAAACTTAGAACTACAATATTAAAGGTTTAACTTATCTATACTTAACCTAGTACCTAAGTACTTAATTTTACATTGTTTAACAAATGTACTAACATAATAGAAATATCTTAAAGAATGTACCTATAACTAACAGAACCGTCATTGATGTACAATGGTAAGAAATTGAAGAACATATTTTACAATACATAAGATTTGGACGCTAATTCCTTGTCTCATTTCCCAGCATTATCGTGCTGGTGGCGCCCTTGTTAGAATTAGTAATCTCGGATAGGTAGGTCTAACCCCATCTCACCCGCCAGAGGCAGGCCCGCAGAGCGCACACAGAACCCACTACCCCTCGAGCTAGCCGTTCACCACACCGGTGACCCGGTAAGGTAGCATTTTGGCGCGCCCAACGTGTGACGGGTTCCCTTCGGCCAGTCGACATTCAACGGTGTCATCTCCCTTGATATCGTGGATCGTGTGAGGTTGGTCTTACTTTTCTTGGTTTCATACATTGTTTGTATTTGGTACTTCTTCCATCATGGCGAGCGCTAAGATGAACTTTTACCACCTACTCATGGATGAGCTACGGTATGAGCTACGGATCCGTGGCCATACAAACTTCAGAACGGTCGAGGCAATGAGGACAAAGCTTGCCTCATTATCCAAATCTTCCCGTTTGGAAGAGACCATTGTCCCTTCAGAATTTAACATAGAAACAGAATTAGAAATTTGTGAAAATAAAATTAATGACATTTTCCAAATCATAGAATCAGAATCGATGACAACACCCCGCAGAGAGAGACTCATTTCTAGAAATCTCCATATTCAGTTTAGGCTTAACAGACTTCCACCTTCCGCGGAGGAGTTAACAGAAAAAATTCAAGAACTAAAGAAAGAATGCGAAAGCGCTTTTAAAATTTTGGACATAAACATTCTAGGGGGACCAGAAATCTGTTTCGAGTCTGGAGCATCGGAGCAGCCTGCGACGGCCCGTGCAGCGCCAGTGTCTGCCGTGTGTGCCGAGGCAGTCATGCCGATAACATCAGAATTGCCAGGTGAGCGACGGATCGTCATCGACCCCACGGGAAGCGTTTCCAAATAGAATAATTAAAAAAAAAAATTAAGTTTTGTATGTTAGGATTAAAAAATGCATAGGGATGGTGAGTAGAAGGCATGCGAGTGTTTGTATGTGTGTGTGAGTGTATGGTGTGACAGGTGACTTTGGAAGAAATGAAGCACGATAGAATTAGAGTGAGTGTGATTGACCGCTGCTATGAAAGGATTGCCCGTGACAGGATAGTGTGAAAGGTTTATAAGGAACTGTGTAAGGGTGAGTGATTGTTTATGGTGATGGAAACCTACCACTTTTCCTCTGCTTTAGTTTACTTAGATAAGGGATCCCATTAGGTTCTAGTTCCGTTAGGTTGTATTATACAATAGGTATTTATCCAATACTCGTAGGAGTTAGCAATGCGACCTCGCATAATAAATGATTAGCATTCGTTATTGTACGAAGAAGCAAACTTTCCAGTGGGGCAAGTTCCCCTATTATTTGGCACCGAAGCAGGTAGCTACGTGCAGTGCTTGGTTAATTTTATACCGGTATTGTATGCAAACAGAACAGAATTACTTTGTTTAGGGTTTCATCCCGTAACTTAGTTAGAAAGAAAGAAAGAATTAACCATTTTAAGAACCTAAGGCAAACATTATTGTCTTAAAATAGAATAGTATAAGTTGTATACTTATAGAATTAGTAGTTATGATATTGTTCATACGCTTAAAATTTAGAAACTTACTTAAGGTAGGATACCTACAGAATAAGAAGGGTTACACAGTGGGATGCTCGTGACGATCTGTTGTTCATTTTGTTCATTTTGTTCATTTTGTTCATTTTGTGTTGTTATAACCTAAGAAAAGAATTAATTCATTTTTAAACCATTGTTTCAAAAAAAACTTTATTAAATTTTGATATTTGGCTAGCACTGCGTTTGCACTGGTTGTCCCAGGATGGTTCCGCTGCTCGCTCCTCGCGAAATGTTGTTGTTTTCACCCACATTTCGCTCTAGAAAGGGGGTGATGTTGCGTTGCAAAAACCTTATCATGTTTTTTGTTGCAAACCTTTGTTTTGTGTTCTTCGACGCTCAGACGTATCCTGTGAGAAACATTTTTGTTGTCATTTGCTTCGTATCTTCAGGAGTCCTTACTCACTGAAGAACGCCGGTGGAACATAATAACTAGTTAAATATGATGTGGATTATCATTTTGTGTGGGATATCACAATGTTTTACACATCTTTTTTATAAAACTTTCGTTTTAGAATCCTTTATGATTTTGTTTACATATCGCTTGACAGTGACTTGACGTTTGAGAGGTTGACATTGACATTTCGTAGATTCCTGTAGTTTTTTCATTGAGAACAGAATTCATTATGGTCTTTCCACACGTCGCCATCGCCGACAGCGTGTAAACAGCCCTTTATTGATTTATCGATTCGGAAAGAAAAGTTATGTTTGTTTTTACGCCGGCAAGTCCTGGCAACATCCTTTTTAACTTTGGTTTTGATGAAGTGACCGTGCGAATAATCCGCTCCTGCGAATTAAATACCACACCGCAGAATAGTAAGTTATTTTACTTGGTTTTCAACCTGATTCGTTGCCCGCTGGAGATTGAAGCGAGGATTATAATTTTCACTGATTTCCACAGTACTTGGGATGGTTGCCGTACAGAGAATGATAGCATGGCGGCCAACAATCCCATGAGGTCCAAAGCGGTGGATTGGTAAGAAACCCATCTCGTCTTGTTTCCAAATCCACGTACCTAAATTATAGTAGAATTAGAAGTAACGTCGTTGTCTCATTGTTGCAGATTCCGCCGCTCTTTTGTTTTGGTTTGGTGTTTGTGCTTGTAAAGCGTCCATGTCTGCGAAATGACTCGTAGTCTACCATTTTGATTTCGACGTCGATACGTCGCAATAACATTTAGAAGCAGAAATATGTCTTGGTGAAGCTCAATTAATCAATATTAATGCCACGCGCATTTGGTATGTCAATTTTCTCTTAATTTTCTCACGTCAGTCAAGTGTCTACAACGAAGAAAGAACCTATAATGTTTTTGGACTTTAACTAGGAATTATGTGATCAAGAATTGTAAATTTAACTTCAACGAGCAGAACTGGCCCTTCTGTCTCAATTCTTTGGTGTAACTTTAAAACTTAGAACTACAATATTAAAGGTTTAACTTATCTATACTTAACCTAGTACCTAAGTACTTAATTTTACATTGTTTAACAAATGTACTAACATAATAGAAATATCTTAAAGAATGTACCTATAACTAACAGAACCGTCATTGATGTACAATGGTAAGAAATTGAAGAACATATTTTACAATACATAAGATTTGGACGCTAATTCCTTGTCTCATTTCCCAGCATTATCGTGCTGGTGGCGCCCTTGTTAGAATTAGTAATCTCGGATAGGTAGGTCTAACCCCATCTCACCCGCCAGAGGCAGGCCCGCAGAGCGCACACAGAACCCACTACCCCTCGAGCTAGCCGTTCACCACACCGGTGACCCGGTAAGGTAGCACTAGGTACTTAAAACTACCACATAGACAGCTAAATAGTTTAGATTTTTAATTTCTGTAAGTGTATTTTTCATATATCTATCAATAGTATTGCAAATACAGTCTTGTCTATAGTAAAAGTAAGTTTATCTTTTGAGGTAATAAGCTTGTGTGTACTACCTATATTGATTTATTTATTTATTTCTTGTGGGACAAAGAGCGTCTACCGTAAGTTTTTCTCATTCTCTCGTCTTTATCTTTAATTTCATGTTTTGCAATGCACAAAGTGTTGCCGAAAACAATAATATTAGTACCCCAAAGTTCACTATCATGTAGTCTGAGCGGGCTTCAATCATCTTACCCACAAAACTTACATAGCAACATTATTAAATAGCTTTGAACTAGATAGTTTGAGGGTAAACAGGTCATAACTTGTAACCCACATTATTTGTTGAGTTGGTCAAGTAATGGAACTAAAATATTATACGGGGAGTACCACTTTTGTTCGGAAAATATCAAAGTGGCTCCTATATTAAACTCTGCAGATTAGTTGGCCGTTCTGTACCAAGACACGAAGCTGAGATCAAATTGTGGAATAAACTTGTTTCGTGGTTAATGTAAGGTATTTGAGTATAGAGTTCAGTTTGTAACGCACACTTTTTCTCTAGAAACAAATTATCGGAAGCGTCCGAAAGCTGCGTCTGATGGACGCTGGTGGCCTTGTTTGGACGCGTCTTCGACTTCGGCAAAAACATCCAGATCTTCGGACGTCCGATCCTGTTCTTCTACTCCAACCAACTGGACCAATTGAAAACTGAAACAAATAAAAAAAAAGGATCATCGGTAAAGGTCATTTGTAGGTTGGAATAGTATTAATCGTTTTTTTTTTTTTCTATATTTATGTTACAAACTGTTTGGTTGGTTTCATGGGAATAGTTTTTAACTAAGTAATTCAAATTCAAATTCGGAGACACGGGTAACATGCAGATGTTAATGTACACAATATAGACCACCATGATCTAGCATCATGGCGTGCAAAATTTATAATAATCTTTATTTTATAGTAAATGTCACAATTTGTCATTTATAACTCCGTAATAGACTCCGTTAACGTCATAAGTCTTGTCAATTAGCAGTATTTGAAAATTTCAATATAACTAATAATGAAGAAGCGTTTGTAAAGACATTTTGTAAACGACAATTATATTGTACTAAGGCATATCTCCCCCTCTCCCTATTTGTCTCATCTGAGATCCAGCCACTCAGCCCAACCTTCTGCTTTTTACTTTGAGCCACTGCTAGGCTGCTCACTCCATTGAGTGTTGGAGCGTCTAACGCTACGTTTACGGTGGTCTCCACTCTAAAACACGTTTACTATCAGCGGTTATATCCGTTCGCGATTGATATGATAGGCTCACTGCCACATCAGCTTGGTAAAAGTTAAACATAGCTATGATAAGCTATGTCGTTGACTTCATTCCGGAAACGATTCCTTAGAGAAAAATAAAGCACAGTTTCCACGGCTCGCTGAGCGACCCTGAACATGCGGACGGCTCCAACCGCAAGTATCCACGTTACAGCACCATGAACTCTTCTCAGTTTCAATTTAGTTACGTAATGTTTATTAAAAACGTCTTCAACGACCGGAAACTGTTTATAAACTAGAAGTTTAGTAATTTTAAGATCATAAAAACCTAATTTTCCCATTAAATTTGTTTACGTTTCCAACGGCATAAAAATTTTGCTGCCTAATTTTTATTGGGCCATAAATTTTGATTTACCTACTAAAAATTAACGTCAACATATATTTTGGCAATTGACAGATGAAATTATTCACACCTGCTGCTGTCAATTAGCTGCTATGAATCATCATGTATTGCCGAGCTAAAAACGAATAAGTTACGTTGAAGAAACACATAAGAATACAACGCCTTCCACTTTATGTTAATGCCAGATCAAAAATACTTTCACTTCTATCCTTCCCTTCTTACTAAATTTCTTACTATTAGCTGTAATATTTAACACAGCCTTAATTTACCTTATTTAATATGACAATTATTTTTGAATAAATTTTGTTTATAGTCTGTAAGTATTTCTACTTATTAATCTTGACATTGTGTATATTTTAATTATTTTATTTTGACAATTATGTGACATTTAAAATTAAATTAAATTTATATAATTTAACTAATGTAATTGGTTATAACCGTTTTAGTTAATAAATAAATAATAAATACGTTCTCATTATTTCCTTTCTATTTCGATGTGAAACCCCCTATTGGCGCGCCGTGGCAGTAAAACCGACTCGTATGCCGTGACGGACGTGACGCCATGTTTCACATCTGCCGGGCGTCCCGTGACGGCCAACTGTGTAATAGTACTCGACCGAGCGCTTCTGCGTAGAATGGACTTAAATTAATTCCTCCAATATTTAAGCCAATCAAAGTAGCGTGATTTACTATGATAGGTGAATTTTTTTAAGAACCATTTAAGACCAATATACCAAATATTAAAATGTTTAAAAAACATATGATTGACGTTTTGTCAGGTCACAAATTCTAATATTTTGATTTTCAACTGCTCCCCACGGTGTCACTCGCGTTGATTACTCCTTATATTATCAGCTATCTGCCAGTGAAAGTCTCGTCGAAACCGGTCTAGCCGTTTTGGAGTCCATAGGGATCATACGATACATACACGTATTGCCTCTCATATAATTTAAGAGGATTTAGTAAATTTTGACTCTCCCGCGATTTAAAAACTATTTTAGAGTATTTTAATGATGACGACTTCCGACTTCACTATGTTAACTCCGACATAACTCGACGAGCAAAAAGGAAATTAAAATGTTCGTCTTAATTAAAATGTTTCGAAATTAATTATGTTTCTAAACAATTCGTATAACTTCTCGATCTTTCCATTACCTTATTACTTAGAACATAATCTTTGAAGACTTCTCTTCCTTAGTAATGAACTAAGTTTTGAATAGATACTTAAACCAATAAAATATAAACAAGTGCTTTCTCATTAAAATTAATTAACAAGACGAAACTTTTGGGATGCAAAGCAAAGCAAAGTTTTGAGGGTTGTGTTTTCCTGTTTCATCGTTTTAACTAATGCAGATTTGTAGGATCGATCGTGTTCCCAACGCGACAATAGGCTAAATCACTGTGTTTTCAATTGTCCTTTTTAAATGTAGCCCATAAATATAGCTAATTAATGAAAACAAAATGAAAATCTCTACAAAAATAAGCAAGTTATAAGCATTTTGATATCATGCTAGACAGAGAGCGCAAAACATTATGACGTGACATTTCTATACGCCATATAAATTCTATTCTGACAAGTATAGCGCACGAGGGCGTATTTTTATATATCTTTTTGTGGGAAAGGGATAGAGTTTTCTCTACCAAAAACTTTAAACGCTTTTTGTAGTGGTAGGACTCTTTTGCAGGGGTCCGCCTGGGGAAGTACCACACCTTTGCCAATTATTCAACCGCCAAGCAAAAGTGTGCAAACACTACTGTGTTCCGGATTGAAGGGCAATGTTTCCAGCGAAATTACAGGGCCCACAGAGATTTGACATCTTATATCTCGGGGTGACGAGCGCAGTGCATTGCCATCCAGGGTTTTAAACTGTTGAAGTTCAAAATTCTGAGTGGCGTTGAGCTGTTATGGGCAAGCGTGAATAGCCATCAGGCAAGCGACTTCACTCGTCTCGTCACTCAGTATGCAGGTACTCAAGTCACAGTAGGCGGTAGTGTGTAGATTTTAGAGCTTAAATTTTGCACAATACGTTATAATAAGGAACCCCCTTATATAACGTAGGTAAGAAAGTATTTTTTATAATTATCTATTGGCAATGCCCATGGCCGAGCCCTACATATAAACAGTCACAGGCAGCTAGTATTAAAATAAAATCTAATCATTCAATTTTTTTACAGCTATTATTATTAATTTAACTATTGCAGCTGTAAGAGCTGTTACCATGTTAGTGGCACTGTTTAAGAGCTACTGTCATAGGATACTCGTATTACCTATACTATCATGGCAGACAAAGAACGTCGAAAATGCGAACCAGTGGGAAACCGAGACACACAACGTATCCGTCGATCCTTATCAAACTTTATTGCTACCAGTTCAAATATACCACGACATATATCTCAAAATATTTCTGACTAGTGTATTCATTCAACCCATTTTTCCTCCCTTAATCCGGCCATTGCGCAAAATAACATAGCCAAACTTAAATCTGATCATAGCTAAGTATATTCGTGAAAACCGCATTGAAATCAGTCCAGTTGTTTAGGAGATGTGCGTGCACAAACAAAAAAGCAAAATTTAAAAAACCTTTTTTGTTTATATGTATAGATAGATATCGATAGATAAAGAAACATAGGTGAACTTAAAAATATAGAGCTATTGGTTTAAAAGATGGAATTTTGGATACTCATTTATTTTCATACTGCCAAGATACACTTCAAACTTCAATATTCAACATTTCAAAGCACTCAACTTATCAAGCGATAAAAAGTCCAAGCAAGGTGAGTGACGCAGAGTAAGTTATTCACGCGTGAGCCAATAAAACGAACACGCTTTTTGAAAGCTCAAGTATTACCTCGACATAATAAAATTGCCTCTTACAAAACCGTTCAGCACATCAAAGCAAGCATTCACGACCCTTCTATCTCACTTTACTCGCAAAAGTCAGTTAAGAAAAACCAATTGCGAAACTGTTTATTTACCTACACCAGGACTTTGATCGAGAACTGTTGTTCAATCATAGTTTAACGAGCCAGATGTTGGGTGTATTAGACAGATTTGTTTTTAGATTTTATGACTTACAAATCATGGTTACGACCCTTGGAAAACGTAAGGAACAATGCCCGTGACTTGCCGTGCCCGCTGCCGCGCGATAAACAGAGATAACGCGACAAGAGTTACGCGATAGACAGAGAGGCAACTTCTAGGTTAATATATAGCTGTAGGCCAAGAGAATGTAATACTCCTACGGCTGTAGGTAGTTAGCGCACGCACGTCCTGAATTGCACTTTATTGTGTAGTAGTAAGAGTCGCAACTCATTTAAATTTAGCGGAGTGAATCATCTGTACTTGTACTTACCTATATGTATTCTGTGGTTCAGGATCAAAATGTCCTTTTCCCAAAATGTGATTTCAGTTTCCGAATAGTTTCTATATTTAGTTTCAGTTTTTATATTTAATGGTGTTGTTGCAGTGTTCAGTACGCAAAAATTTTTTTTTTTCTTTACTGCTTATTGTTTTTTATTGTTTGTGTTGATGAAATGCAACATGGCACAAAGTTCAAAGGGTCCAAAATCATTCTAGATAAAAAGTTAAATACAACCCTAAAACCAAGCACCATAAATATCATGTAACCCTAACCCTCAAGTGTACTTATGTTATGAATCGCAAACATCTTTACTTGCCTCTAGCCAAACAAGAAATCTTGAAGAGGAAAAAAATAATTTCAGCGTACTTCGAACTCTCCACCAAATTTTTTGTCACAAAACATTCTCATACATGAAAGGTAAACATCGAGAATGAAATTTTACGTAGGCAAATAAATCCTCTTCAAATGTCATCATGGTGGTAGAGGGTAAGAGAAACAAAACGTTAGATTTTTTTCATATGGGTTGTTATAGATTAATCCCGTGTATTTTTGTGATAGTCAAGCTAGGGTTAACGGCTGTATCTAGATTTAAAGTTATTTAGTATTAGCAACTTGAAGTGGCAAAGGGTACATAGCACGCAGAACAGATGGCCGATGGGGCCGAAAGGTTCTCAAATGGAGAACATGGCCCGCTAAGCGCAGTTTATGTCATCCACATCCACCCTCAAGATGGACAAACGACCCAAAAAAAGAGACCACAGGAAAACGCCGAATGCAGATTTGAGACCGATGATGATGAAGCTAGGATTCGCGCGGGCCTGCCGTCATACGCAGACCGTAAGTTATTCAAAGCACGAATTCGAGTAATTTTAAGGTTTGTCTGTAATAAAGTTTGCACAAACAAGCATTGCTGGTGACTTTTAACTGTTGAAACTTTTTTGTATAACTTAAAAAGAAACTAGTAGTGCAGAATAATGTCGTGACATTAGGAATTAAAATTCAGAAATAAACTTGTAATAACTAACACTTTTTCGTCTACAAGTATCCATCATGTTCCTAAGAAATTCTTCGTAGTTCCAAATAAGGGTATTGTGTTCATTCTAAATACCAAGTTGAATTCCCAGACATTCGTTAACATATTCGATCTGCAAGTGCTTTACTTAATGCTGTGGGGTTCCTCTATTAAACCGTTTTATAGTTGTCTCAATTTTGTACCAACTTTGTAGTTTCTATACAATTCTACAGCCTACGAGCTAATCTTCCCATAAAGCTATAGAACGCATCCAATATTGAACAAAGACAAATTAGGTTCCTATTTTTCGTACTTGACTTTGTGGGTTTGTTCTAAAGACCCCAAAAGATAAGGACATTTTGACCACCACGGGTCGCTTATTGAAAGTACGCTAACGTCAAATCATTTTTACGTGTTTACAGATAAATGAATAAGTATATATCTGGGACATTTTTTGCACACACGGTCATCTGACCTCAAAATAAGCAAAGCTTGTAATATGGCTGCCAGAGACCGATATACGTACATATGATATATTTTTAAATACATACTTAAATAGATATTATCACCCAGACATAGAACAAACACATGTTCACGTTTATCACATTAATGTTTGCTCTGGGTGGGAATAGAATAAATCGAAACCGAATAAATAGATCCAAATGGTCTCATACATCATTCATCTCTCAAACAAATTCAAATTTCTAAGTATATGCTAAAGAACAAGCTTTTATTTTACTGAGTTAGATGAACCATTACGTATAAAAATACTGTTAAAATATTACATTACTATTATTATATTATTTCCTGAAAAAATAAAGGTCCCGTTATCTACAACCAACTACCTGAAGACATTAAAAGTTCGGCTTCTGACGGTATATTTAAAAATAGGTTGAGACGGTTTTTGATCGAGAAGGCCTATTACTCTCTCAAAGAGTATTGTGATAAAAAATATTAAAATATATTGTTTTTTAAGTTTTGTGATATATAATAGTGTACTTATGTACCTACTAGTTTTGTATATCCTCAAATGTGACGTGTGATATTGTATATAGTTCACCAATAAATTATCTATATCTGTAAAGGGTGGTAAAGGTCAATTGTGGTGGCGCCTGAAGGCGTAGTTGGCGGCCATTTATGGAAATACGTTTTTTGGCATTAGGAGGTCATTGAAATACTTTCCAAAAAGTTCACAAGCAAGAATCCATAGTTCAACTTGTTTCTTAGCTTTGAGCCTTGAGTCTGTTTGTTTGTGTATCTGTGTGTCTGCCTGTGTCATCGGCTGCCAAACGGCTGAAGCAATTTTGATTTAGTTTTTTTCTTTGAAATGTGACTTGATTGAGAGTATTTTCTTAGCTATGATTCAAGAAAATTTGTTCAGCCTTTTGAATATTTTCACCGCATTTAAGGGTAGTCATTTAAACGTCATAAATTTTTCTAAGGGTTGAAATAAGGGAAATTTCAACCCTTAGAAAAATGTATTGCTGCATCTCGTTTATTGAACTTCCTGTAAATTCGTTTATTTTTATAATCTACTAGTGCTGTTGCCCGCGACTTCGGACGCGTAGATTTTCATATAAAATTTCAACCCTTTTTTTCTCCCCTAATCCGGTCTTTGCGCAAAATAACATAGCCATATACTTCAATCTGGTCATAGCTAAGCATATTCGTGAAACCCGCATTTAAATCCGTCCAGTGGTTTAAGAGATGTGCGTGGACAAACAAATAAACAGACAAAAATTCTAAAAACTGTCTTTACGTGTTCAGCTGCTTATTTTAAGACGCCGTGTTTTTTTTTTAAATCTCGCAACTATGTACAGATTTTTTTATCTCTACGTTTTTGTTTTGTATAGGTATAGATTATTGCAATGTGATTTTTACCTAAACGCGCAGAAAGAACGTATTTTTAAGTTGTTTTGAGTTTGCTACCATTCTAAGCGTAACATTTTACAACCAAGTAGTTTTAGAAGGAAATAAATAACTAAACACTGTTTTATTACTCTTTTCACGGATGAGGTTATATTTTACGGTAACAGGCGTTTAGTGTAAGAAAAACAAAATATCTAAAACAATAATAATAAGGCCAGTGTTGGAAACATACATATTTTTTTTATGTTTGTATTTCGCTATTTGTGTACCAATTTACGTGGTTATTTTTTTTAATAGGTATGTAGAAAAATTTCTCGAGATAGGTAATTTCAAAAATTACACAAAAAAATTATTTTCTTTGGCTGTGGTTGCCAATAATACCTACGCATTGTTTTGTTTGTGTGGTTACTAACTTTGAAGTCGGTTTTAGGGTTCCGTACCCAAAGGACCCTATCACTAAGCCTACGCTGTCTGTCTGTCTGTCTGCCCATCTGTCCTACCTTTTAACGACTGTATCTTTCGAACCGTAATAGATAGCTAGTTGAAATTTTCACAGACTATGTAACGTTGCAATGCGACGGATTAACTAATAAATAATATTTTTTTTTATGTTTGTTACCTTACAACTCTATCATTTATGAACCGATTTTATTTGTATTGGTCCCAGAGAAATTTCATTAAAATTAAACCGGTTTAGTATTTTGGCTTTTAAAACAAAATAAATGGAAAATATCGATACTAAGAGTCTAAGATAACGCAAGCCTATTAATAAATTTAAAAAAAATATGACAATTTTATGTCATACAAGTAACTGGAACTACGCATTTTACTAATTTTGAAGGCCTTATTTTTAGATTGATAATAATTAGAGAAATATTACAGGCACTTAATTATACCACAGTTTGGCTTCATATAAGTAGGTAGGTACGATACCTACTAAAAAGTCATAACTCCCATTGCAAAGCAAAGTTTATTCGTCATACCAAATTATTCAATTGTTCACGGAAGCGTACGTAGAATTTATTATTTACAAAATGTATAAGGCACTCTAAGCCATGGCAATAATGTAACATGAAGAAGTTAGCAAGATTTGCATGGTTTCCTCAACACACTATGAGTACAGAATGACACAGCTTATATTCAACGTGGTCATAAGGAGGACTACAAGTGCCGTCCTTGTTTCTCTTTAGGCGTTCTCATTACAGGCGTGCCAATGCTTTTTACTCATCAGTTAGTTACTTATCAGTTAGTTGTTTATCAGTGAATTACTCGACAGTGAGCTGCTGGTGAGTACCTCATCAGTGAGCTACACATCAGGTAATTACTCGTCAGTGAGTTACATGAGTTGTTCATCAGGGAATTACTCGTCAGTGAGTTATATACATGTAATTAAGTTACTCATCAGTGAGTTAATCATAAGTGAGTTATTCGTCTATTAGCTTGAGTGAGTAGATATATTTAATTATATCTTCATTTCATCTATCCTTAGTTAAACGGTTTTCTCTAGCAGGTTTATAGGAACGTTCTACTCATCAGTGAGTTACTTATCAGTGAGTTGTTCAACAGTGAATTACTCGTCAGTGAGCTGCTCGTGAGTGAGTACCTCATCAGTGAGCTACTCACCAGGGAATTACTCGTCAGTGAGTAACATGTAAGTAAGTTACTCATCAGTGAGTTACTCGTCAGTGAGTGACTTTATTAAAAATTCTCATTTATTTCACTGGTCCTTGAGATCTCATTTGTTTAATTATTGAACCGTTCTCTCGCATGTTGCATATAATATACAGTACTGTTTGTACTGTGACAATTTTGAGTTTGCTTTTGCAAAAACTTTAGTGCATTGGAAATAAAGTCGAAAATATAATAATCTCGGAGCGGTTTTCACGCCAAACGCTCGCAAATACGTAGCAGATTTCATATCTGCTACGTATTTGCGAGCGCTCGGCGTGTGTAGTGTCAAATATACAAACATATGCAGAAATAGTGTACTAAGCCAAAAGAGATCCTTATTACCCATCATTATGAACAGCTTTAACGATGGGACCAACCCTAAAATCGTGAAAAATATATCAGCAGTTCTTACATTTTGCGAGTGTGTAACTATTACCGTTTTCCATGGAACAGCTGATTTTTTTTCATGATTTCTGAGTTGCTCCCATAGTAAAAGTTATTCATAATAATTTGTATTATGGTCCCCTTTCGGCTTAGTAAACCCTATCTTCGTAACCCAGTGGAGCAGCGACGTTCAGTCACCATTTTCATTCATTGAAAGCTGTGTCGTTCCGTATGAGTAGATTCCACTTCCGGCCGTCACCGTAGAAACGGCACAAAGGTCCTGCGTTCCCTTCCTGTTTTCAGCGTAGAAACTTGTGCGTTTGTGTAAAATTATATGAAGACTTATTCAGAGTTTGCTATCATTCTTAATTATCATACTTAAATACGTAAGTACGTTAAGTGTTTTTAACCGACTTTCAAAAATGAGGAGGTTCTCAATTCGAATGTTTTATTAAAAAAAATATGTTTGTTACCTCAGAACTTTCGACTGGGTGAACCGATTTTGATTGTTCTTTTTATAATTGAAATTGTTCTTGTTTCACGCCACTAGACTGAGGAGGTTGGTGACATAGAATAAAAGAATATCTTATCACTCTCTGGCTCTCCAAATAACTAGATGCAAAAAATCACGTTGAATTGTTACTCTCTTGCGTAAAATAGGTACAAACAAACCAAAAAACAAACACACTATCGCTTATTTTAAATTATTTGTTTAATTAATTATTTTTAATGCTATATTAGTTAGCAAACAAGCTAACGGGCTGCCTATAGTAAGCAATCACTGACCTGTTTGTTGCCGACCTGTTATAGTTACTCGAAAATGCCGTAGACTCCTCTGTCTGTCTGTCTTACGGTGACGTTTTGCAATATGGACAAGCAAAATAAACTTTTTAAATTCTTAGGCTAATTAACGTTTAGGCCACAGAATAATAAAGATTATAGAATCCGTCACGTGGTTTACATAGCGTACAAGAGCGTCTGTCAAATAGTATGTAGCCTTAGAGTCTTTTACAGGTCCCTTGTGTCAATCCCTACTTTAAAATCGTGTACAACCCAGTAATTTGCCGTTCCGTCAACATGTAACATGTTTCGTTTATGCTAAATTAGACTCTTTAGTCCTATGAGGTATATGCATTAGGCATACTTCATTTTAGACAGTGTTTAGACGTTTTTCTCTTTATACATGACGTTTTAGTAGATCTGTGCGTTTAGGCATATTGCTTCATTGACAATGAGTTTAGGAATCGTTATTGTTCATTGACAACTTGTTATGTTGTCAATCAAGATGTGCTCATTCTACGTATTGCAGGTGTAAGGCAAAAAGATCGCGTAAAACTTGCGTAGCAAATTTTTAGGTCTGTGCGTAAAACGATCAGTATTTGATTTCTTATAAGGGTGAGCTTTTAGACGGGTGCGATGGTAAAACCCTGACGCTTGCATCAGAAGTAACAGTTCTTCAGAACACTTCCCGTTATTGGAAATGGCAATAAAAGATACAAAGTGCACAATGTCTCTGTGAATGCTGAGTGGGTCTAGGTGTTCACTGAGCTTGGGATGGTCGATAATTCTGACAGCTCTACATTGTAATGCACCAAGAAGCTCAAGCTGATGCTCTGTTTCAAAGATGGGAGCAGTACACCATGTGAAGTCGGACTTGCGCTTCGTATACTCACTTTGTAACTTTGTTTATTATTTTAACAATATTAATGTGTAGCGATCATTGGCCTTGCACCAATTACTTATTAAGCGTTTCAATAAATTATGTGCAGTTGCGGTGCCATCGCTCTAGAAAAGTGAAGAAAAACTTGCGAGAAAACCGGTATGTCCATAAGAACCTCAAAGGTTCAAAAACATAATACATAATTATGTATGATGACAGACTTTACTAGGGCACAACTTTAATAAAACTTGAGATAATATAAGGTCGGGGAAAAAGTTTCTTCGTATTTTTTAAACAAATTCAAGACATATTTTTTTCAAGTTTAATTACATTTAATTATAATATATATGTGCCATTTTGTTCGATAACTTGTTGCCATCTTGTAGGTAGTGACATGATCCCGTTGCTGTAGAATTTTTGGGACTTCTGATCAAAAAAATGCAACAAGTAGTTTTGACAGTCCTCTCTTGATGTTAATCTAACACTACCCAAAGAATTCTGAAGAGATCGAAACAGGTGGAAATCTGAGGGTGCAAGGTCAGGGCTATATGGTGGATGCATTAACACTTCCCAACCAAGCTCTCTAAATTTTTGCTGAGTGGCCAAAGATGTGTGCGGTCTGGCGTTATCATGATGAAAGACCACACTCTTTCTGTTGATCAATTCCGGCCGTTTTTTCTCAATTTCTTGTTTGAGTCTCATCTGCTGTTGGCAGTAGAGATCCGAATCGATGGTTTTGCCCGGCGGTAAAAGCTCATAATGAACGATGCCCTGCCAATCCCACCATACACACAGCATCACCTTATTACGTGTTAATCCGGGTTTCGCTACAGTCTGTGGTGCTTCACTGCCCTTTGACCATGATCGTTTGCGCACATTCTTGTCGTAGGTGATGCATTTTTCATCACCAGTGATCAATCTTTTCAAAAACGGTTCGGTTTCGTTACGTTTCAATAGAGAGTCGCAAATGAGTACACGATTCATTTGGTTTCTTTCAGTGAGCTTGTGTGGCACCCAAATATCGAGTTTTTTTGTATACCCAGTTTTTTTCAAATGGGTCAAAACTGTTTTGTGGTCAATCCCCAGTTCTTCAGCTACGTCGTAACTACTAATATGCCGATCTTGGTCCACTTTTTCAGAAATAGCATCTACTTTATCCGTAACAGGGCAACCAGAGCGAGCTGCATCTTTGACATCAAAATTTCCGGACTGAAAACGCTTGAACCAACATTGTGCTACTCTTGATGACACTGCATTAGGTCCATAAACGTCACAAATTTTATTCGCGGCTTGTGTCGCATTTTTCCCTTTTTTGTAATAAAATTTCACAATATATCGAATTTCTTCGTTAGATTCACTCATTTTATCAAACAAAAAAACAATTGAAAAATGGCGGGAAAATGCTTTTTACTTTTTGTATTCCTTTTTTAAAATATCATATTTTTAATGGTATCAAAACCAGCCAGATACAAACAGTACAACCGATGAGATTTTTACTACAACTTTATACATACAAAATACGAAAAGACTTTTTCCCCGACCTATTATCTTAATATTTGACACTGGCTGTCGCACAAGACGTGCGACGCCAAAATCCTCTAAAGAGGAAAAACGTTTTTTTTTTAATCGAGAGTGGCAAGCGCTAGTGTGTTTCAGAAGCATTTCGACGAGTAATCTAGTATGGTAATGTAATTACATCAGCCCTCATAAAAGCTTCCGGTTCTCATCTATAACGCAGAATATTTATATAAACACCATCTCTGCCTCTGCAGATTACAGTATCATTCATCATGTTCCCAATGCTGGGACACAGGCCTACTCTCAGAGAGAGAATATGGGCCCCTTATCCACTATGCTGGCCCAGTGCGTGTTGCGATGTCAAATGTCTTTAAACTTTTTGAAATACCGATTTCCTCACGATGTTTTACTTCACTGTTATTGAGCGAAACATCGAAACTGTACTAAATAACAGTCATTGGTGCAGAGCCGAGGATTGAACTGGGTGCTGTCAGATTGTAAAGCGCATATGCTACCACCCGGCCACCATAGCTCTCAACAAAAATAAAGAGCTAAAATTACACAGAAACCCGAATCCTTCTGCTAATGGCTTCTGTTCGCATTTCTTTAAAAAACTTTATTCAAAAGGTTAAATTAGGGGGAGAAATGGCTAATACTTCATTTTAACGCCTCTCTCAATTTGAAAGCAGCACCACAAAAGAAATAACAGTACAACAGTGTAATCTGCCTTTTAAGAGTTTTTAGAAGCTTATTCTCGAGATCAAGGTATTAAATAAAAGAGATAAAACGAAATAATTATCAATTTAAAAACCAACTTCACAATGAGTAAATACGCAATTTCGTTTCGTTTTGTTTTTTTTTTGTCGATGATATTTTATTCCAGTTATTTGGATTTGGACTGTTCCAGATCTGAACTGATTTTAATGAAATTTATATGGGACCATTCTGAAAGTATACCTATACATTCTAATGAAAAAGAATTTTCGAAATCGGTTTTTAAATGGCGGTGTAATTAGGTAACAAACATAAAACAAAAGAATTTAGAATATTATTAATATTATAATTAATCGTCTTTTAAAAAGGAACCTAAAAAGGGGCCTTTTTAAAAGACGATTAATTATTATTAGTAGCCCCTGTTCTACTAATAATTTTTAATCGTACGATACGGATAACTCTTAACGAGGGCCTGAATTAGCGCTGAAACAGCGCAGTTCGCAAAATCATGCGATCGCGAACATTAACGCGCCGAGATACGGTTTGCGGTCGCGCAACTTTTCTCATCACCTAAACAGAATCACTTAAAACAGGTAGCCGTAAGACCCATGGTCCTTGGACTCAAACATCCATCTTCTCTATCAACTTTCCAACGCGAACGTTTGTACATGTTTGTAACATTTTTCCCGTAATGGCTAAATGGATTTGGCTAAAATTTTATACGAGCCTATTAGGTAGCTTACACAGACTAGGCATAGCTATTACGTAGCACAGACTTGTAGTTACGATTATTTTCAATGGAAACAATTCAGTCAAATACCTGAGGGGCGGGGTGAGGGGTTACTAAATGCTCATTGGCCCATTCAACGTCAGTTCAAAATGTAAACAAAGCATAGTGATGGCGTAACTACGGTATTGGTCGGAAATGACGTGACAGTGTCCACTGAACCAATGGAATCAGTGGGCGTGTTTTTTATATCAGTAGTGGTCAACTGATAAATTGTCTGAACATGTTCGCCCTGCATTAAATGTCTAGTTATAGAAAGTCTTTGGTAGCTTATATTATATTTATATCGTGGAAAACAACTTTTAGAACACAAGCTTGTTAAATTTGAGAGAAAAATTGTCTCCGTACAAAATGGATCGGTTTTGTATGACACAGTTTTTTTTTTCAAATTTTGCAAACTTATTTTATACAGGGTTAAGGGATCATCTCAAAAGGGTTCAATATAGGCTCATCATAATGAACAATTTATATTATGGGACTAACTCAGACTAACTCTGACATCGAAACTAAAAAGGTTTTTCATACACTTTGTCAAAGTGTAAATAATTGTTTTCTATGGAACAGCTGATTGTTATTTTTTTTGGGATTTCAGGATTGATCCCATAGTAAAAGTTGTTCATAGCGATGACTTGTTGAGTATTACGAACCCCATTCGGCTTAGCATACCCTTTCCTTATAACCCTGTAAATATACAAGTTCCTTTGATGGATAACCCTTAAGTATTACTACATTTTTCTGTTATATAATTTTCATTACTCATACTCGGAAAGTAGGTTTGAAGTTGCCTGAGGAGAGGGTTGAAAGTAATACATTTCAGCCCTAGAGATAATCACTTTCAACTGACAGTGACAGTTGACAACTGATAGACACTCAAATTATTAAAAATATTAGTTCTATTTTCACATTTGTATTAAAACATGTTCCAACTGTTTTTTTTTTCTCCTCAGAGGATTATGGTCCCGCACTTTTCGTGCATTTGCCAGTGTTAGTTCATGTTTATATTTTTAGTTTCCTTGAATTCGTAATGAAAAGCACAGTTTACCTTGGGGTTAAAGACTTATTTAGTCCCTCGAACTATTACCGTCAAACCCCGTCTCGGGACTAAATAAGTTACTTTCACCCCTAGGATAACAATGTACTATTTATTTGTTCTATTATCAGAAAATCCTCGATTTGCACAGAAAAATGCTGAGGCACGCTGTTAGTTATTGCACCTTAATTAAGTTTATCCGTAACAAGACCAGGATAATATCAATCCGATAAATATACGCAGGAATGACGCCACATCCAAACAGAAACGAAGTTAGGGGGCATTAATTAAGTCAGTTCGAAAAGGTTTCTTTTTAAAATAGAAAATAGGCTTGCGTTTGACCGCCAGCTCGCCTGATGTTAAGCGATGATGCGGTCTACGATGGAGCACGTTTGCCTAGAAGAAACCGATTCACTCGTGATTTGAAAACACCCAGATTGTAACTACCGGGGAACATTCAGGTAACGCACTCCACAGACTAGCAGTTCGCATAATAAAAGTGAAATCAAAGCGCTTTGGTATTGGGTTTTCGGAATATCAACCATAAAGCGGTGTCAACTTTTAATAGTAGGATTGTACAAAAAGTGCATAGTTTTAGTCGAGACGTTTATCAGCCTGAGCCGAGGGCGAGGGTGGATATTTAAGTCGAGGCTACATTTCCGGTGAGAAATTTCCAAATCGCCTTATAAATGACGGAGTTTGAGGTAACAAACATTACACCCCTAATAAACCTTCTCTTTTGAAATCGGTTAAAATCGGTCACGGAGTGACAGGGAGAGTTAATGTTGATAGCTCTAAAATAGCACACTGGAATAAATGACGTGACGAGCTCAGGTAAGAGTAAAAAAATAATACATTATAGTTCATGTTTTCTTTTTAACTTACATATTAGATCAGTTGGGCAAAAGTATATCTCGCGTTCCATTGATAGCGGGGAATACTCAGTCAAGATTCCGCGATAGTTATTTTCAATACAAGACCTCTTGGTATTTATTCGTCGGTAATCGCTACAAGCACGAGCACCCGTCGTCCTTATCATCCTGACTACGGCCCTGTGTCTTACATAATCCTTTTGTCTAATTCTGAGCACGTTAGCATAAAACTCGTTTCTTATGCTCCGTCCATGTCCTTAGGAAAATATGTTTAATTATAATACAAAAGTGGTCCTCTGTGCCACCGACCTTTTGTATGTAGGTACAACCAGATTTGAAACAAAAAAAAATACGATTTAGAGGTAATGAGACAAAAGTAGACTCCTATTAACATAGGTTAGATAGATCCCTATTAACATTATAACTTTCAATGGAAATCATTGAAAATTATAAAAAAGTAAAAACTAAAAGGACAGACAGACAGACAGCGTAGGCTTGGTTATAGGGTCACGTTTACACCCTTGGGTTATGGAACCCTAAAAATTAGTGACTGTGCAGGTGTGCAGAACTTACAGTCTTTGCGTTAGCGGTGTAAAAAGTGAAACATATTAAGTATGGAGACATTTGAACACGAAATATAATTGTAGCAAGGCATATCTGCCTTGTTAGTCTGATCTGAGGCTATATCATACGTACAAAATACCTTTAAAAACGTAACCGTCATTATTTAGGGTGAATAAAACCATAAACATCGCTCTAACTCGAGGCCATTATCAAAATGCTACCTTCAATACGATTACATCGTAAAATGTTCAAATTAGGGTGTTTACCTATACTTTTCCAGGGCGTTTAGCGACTTTTTCAGGGCGGGTAGGCACTTTTTAGAGCTAGTTTCCTACTTTTAGTATGATTTATCTTTGAAAAAATCTAGTTCACAACAAGTAGCAAGTTTTATTATAGTTTCAAACTTTGCCCGCTATACTGTGCTTATATATAGAAAATGTGGTGATATCATTGATTTACGAACACGTAGATCTTGGGCCTCAAGGATATTAAGGCTTAGTAAAAACTATATACAAAATAATCATCTATATTAGTTTATCTATGTACATTAAGATTGGCCACACCGTCGCTTACCATCAGGCGAGTTGGTGGCCAAACGGAGAACTATTCTATATAACAAAAAAATAATTGAAACAGACATAAAACACTTGTGTACAAAAAGACGTGTAGTTAGTAACGTGTAGGCTGCCTTGGCTTTAGTGAAAACTCTGTGTTGCATGAAAAAACAAAAAAAAAACTTTTCTGTGGTTGCAATGGCAGCGTCTTCCAAAGGTACATAGATAGGTACGTAAAGTTTTACAATAAAGTTCTACGTTATACAAAATTTACACGAATATTGAAAATAAAGAAATGCTTAAAAATTATTCATTATAAAACCACCCGAAATTTTTAAATACATAAAAATAACTTATGATCATTTAGTTACTTATAGAACCTTGTTAAATATTTTTTCAGAATGCAGATAAATAAATAAATATCTGAGACATTATTGCACACACGGTCATTTGACCCCAAACTAAGCAAAGCTTGTAATATGGCTGCCAGAGACTGATTTACATACATATATATTTTTTAATACATACTTAAATAGATAACATTCTACGTAGTCCAATTGTAGATTATGTTTTACAATTTATGTACCTACTATATTATAAAGTTTTGTTGTTGAGTGGAGACCACGAACCGGAAGACGCATCGTAGGTAGGCCACTAGATGGACCGATAACATCGTGAGAGTCGCGGGCATCCAGTGGATGCAGATGACAGGCTGTCGTTCAGTGTGGAGGTTATAGGAGGAGGCCTATGTTCAGCAGCGGACGTCTTCTGGCTGATGATGATTATAAAGTTTAACTGTATCACTAATTTTATTATAAAACATAGGTGCCATGTGGTGATAATGTATCCAGGCAAGTTTACTATTAAATGCTGGAACGGGATATTTGAAGACCCCTTTCCAGGATTTGGTACATTCGGTGGAGTACCAATATGGCATACCTACGGATACAATGATTATAAAAACAGTTTTCTAACTGTGAGTTCCTCTCATTTTTTGTACAGAAGTAGTAAGTTTAAACTAAGTGCGACTCTTAGTATCGTTCTTTGAGTTGTTTCTACTATTAATATAAAATATAATACCGACGAACTTAATTAAATCCCATGTCTTTGTAATGCGTTACATTTAGTAGCTGTAGCTTACATTATTCTACAGACTATCCATATAGTAAGTGCGGTATAATCTACTTTTGGTTCTGACATTTTTAAGCGCTGACCTAATGTCCATTGTTATAATATCTTTGGGTGAAACGTAAAAGTTTTCTTTGTAACTGCTTGGTAGTAAATTTTACAATTGTTTGTAGATAAAGCTTTATAGGTGGCTATGTGCCTTTGGAATTAAAACTACTCTTTCAAATTGTGGAAAAAATATACTTCCATCATCATCGGCATCCATCAGCCCACTAATGAATGTAAGACGCGGTTTTCCAAGACGCATTTAGAAGCACGTTTTCTTGATACTTTGTAATTGTTCATAATTGTAATTTTATCTTTCTTCTTTATTTATGTGTAGAATAGAAATATAATCCGGAACGTGTATATTCGGCGAAGAACCAAAGTCACTGATAAGATCACTGAAATAGCTATTAAAATTTTCAAGTTGAAGTGGTAATAGGTAGGCCACATCGCTCGGTAACCGATGGGGAAAAAAGGTTCTTGAGTGGAGACTGGAGGCCTCCCACTAGATGGACCCACAAACTTGTGAGAGTCGCGGGCATCCAGTGAATTCAGTTGTCAGGCTGTCGTGCAGTTGTCAGGCTATCGTTGTCGTGAAGTTCATAAGTGGAAACCCTATGTTCAGCAGTGGACGTCTTCTAGCTAAAGATCATGATGAACTAATAATTGTTTTTTTTTTATTATTATTACAGCTCTCCACAGGCTCCAGGGTCCGTGCCATTTGTTAACTTGAATTATTATATAAGATTGAAATTTCTCATTAATGTGTTTGGCATACAGAAGGAATTTCACTAATATACTTATGTGATTATTCTTTACTAGTGTTAGGTTTTAGCTGTGCCACATGCACTTACCAATTAGAAACACAAATAACGTTTTATTACTACGTTTTCATTAAAAATGTTGTAAACTCCACGAGTGTAGAGTATTATAAGTTAACATTGTTCAGGGCGTTGAGTCAAACGGCGTACGTGTGCGATCACACGATTATAACACTTCTGGTACGAGCAATAAAACTGGTAATAGCTTTACAACTTTAAAGTCTGATTTGACGACTGACTGGATGTAATTAAGCCAAGTTACTGTGTTGCAACTGGAAAGTAGTTAAAGTTGGTGGAATGTTAATTTAATTTGTTTTAGCAGCTCCTGTAGTTTTACCAACAATCTTACCAAACTTACTAACTAGCACAGTTTTCTTGTAACAAGTTTAAATAGTTTTTTAGGGTTCCGTAACAAATTTATTAAAAACGGAATCCTATTACTGAGAGTATGTTGGTCCGTTCTACCTATGTTATTAACGGCTATCTTTCGAACCGTAATAGACAGCTAAAATTTTCACAGAATACATAATGTTACAGCGGATTAACTAAGAAATAATAATAACGTAAAAAAATAACATCAAAAATATTTTTACGTATTTTTGTATTTGTTCTATTGTAAAAACGGTAATACATACAAGCGCCAAACTTTGCATGATTATAGTACTCACTCTAAAGTATAATAAATAATGGCCAAGTGCTAGTCGATGACAAATGTCAGTTTATTACCAAGTTAAGCAACGTAGGGCGCAGTCGGTACTTGGATAAACACAGATACACAGTTAAACTTATAACAAGCCTCTTTTTCCGTCGGGTGTTAAAAAGGCCCAATACAAGAATAAAAAAACCTTTTTACATAGAAAAATATACCTCATGAATCTCATCATCTATTTATAATCTCGCGGAACCTATTACATGCCTATAAATAGGTATTTTCATGGTTCACCCATCATGTGACTGAATAAACAAATTATTCAAATGCTCACAACTAACATTTTAAAATACTACCGCGATCCGCGAGCAGAGTGGATCTCTCGCCACCTCATTTGTTAGATTATGCGCTGTCATTGAATTATTTTTAACATCTACAGTGTTTCATGTCTAGACCACAGAAAAAAAAAATTAGAGACGCTGTCAAGGCACTTTTGTAAGAAATTTGTTGTAGCCAGTTGCACTTGAGTTGCACCCATATAAACGAAACGTCTGTCATTTGAAAGTTAGCAACTGAGACACGGAGTTCGACGCGTTGATCTAAATAAGAATGTTCAATCAAGGTTCTGTCATAATGCCTGGCGACAAATTTTTCTTCTCATTTCCGTTCTATTTACTTCTCTTTTCTGTGGTCTAGCCCACTATGAAGAATTCAATTCAATTTAAGACAATGGCCTATTTTCTGACAGCTGAAGAAACATAGTCCATCCTGCAACCATCAACAGATGGCGCCGACAAGACATGGTTTTCATTTTCTTCGCATTTGTTCAATGAAACCTACAATACAAGGAAGAGGAGACATTTTATAACACGGCTAAGCAAGGCACACTTATGTACCTACTAATTTGTGTTGTGTTGTGGAAAAACAAGTACTTTGTTAGCAAACAATAACCACAAAATACTTTATTATAACACAAAAACAAGCATGACAGACAGTGTCAGACAGACAGATAGATATTGGTCTGTCTATTAGAATAAGGAAGTTTGTTTTATTGGCCTTCCTTCGTCTGTGGTTTTGGAAAATATTAATAACCAAGTACACGCCATCAAAAAAAATATGAACCAATTGTATATCTTTATAAGGCCAAAACATCCAAACAACGTAGATAGTCTTTTCCTAATTTTCTTAAAGTTAATTTCTAATTACGGAACGTAGGTACGTACTTTAAATATCGTCATTGGATGGTTTCTTGATTCTAATCAGAGAAATGAGATTGGAATGAGAATCGTTTCTTTGCTTCGTGAAATTTGGTTGACATAATCTCTTCCACGAGGTTAAACGGAATTATATTTTTATTTCTTGGGATAGGGATTGGTAGGATACCTAAGTAATTAGAATTATGTTCAGTGCGCTGTTCAAAAGGTTCAGTATGAGCGTTCTCGATAATACCAAGAGATTAGTCAGAAAAAAAAAAACAGTTATGAACTTCCGCAAAGTAACGCCAGATTCAATCAACGATAAAGATGTTTTGTTCGATTTGATGCCGGCGTCGCGGTTTGATCATCGCACTAGCTTCCACCGCCTGAAAGTTCGTCTATATATATCATAGATCAGTGGAAATCGCACACTGTGCGATTCGGACGATCTTTCTTGCCTCATACCTGCAAAATGTAAAATGAGCTACCTTCCGCGGTGTCTTCCGAGAAGCTACAACATGGGGTTCTTCAAAAGGCGACTTAATAGAGTCTTAAAGGGTCGGCAACATATTTGTGCCGCTTATGGATACTTGTAACACTAGAAGTCTCAGTGTTACAAGTATCCATAAGCGACAGTAACTGCTTACCATCAGGCGGGCCGTCTGCTTGTTTGCCACCTGTGGCATAAAAAAAAGATGTAACAAATCGCTAAGAACCCAATGTGAACCCTCTCATAAATCTTCACACACTGATTCTATTCCATTTGGCACCGATCCCTATCGCGTTCAGAATTTTTCCCTGTGGTAAAGACGATATAAATTCATGAAGGCACTATGGCACTGAGGTCTGGACAAAGCCTCTAGGTACATACCAACCAACTTATATGTTTAGTTGGCCAAATGATGGAACTAAAATTGTATACTGGTCACTGTCGTTTTTGTTCAGAATATTTGATGGTAGCTCCAGCACCTACCTTTAATAAACAATGTACGAAATACATTGATACGCTTGTTATTTTCGTATTACTATTTATCAATCTCCGTTTGGTCTATTTTGGTCTGAAATTGTTCGAATTTCATTGTATTTTTGTTTGGTCTTAACTTAGTAGGGCTTGTGACGTAAGCTAAGTGAAGCCGATGTTTTACACCTCTTACCCGGCCAGTCTTTAGATGGATGACCGTTATGTTCTCAACAAACGCTACATAATATATTGATACGGGCAATACGTTTCAGTTGTATATTCTAGCTAGAACAATAACCGTTATAAGACATGGGAACAGTGCCGGCTTTAGGGTAGGGTTAACTGGGTGACAGCTTAAGGCGTCAAACTCTAAGTGGAACCCTTTCTCTTTTAAAAAGCTTGTATGAGGTTTTTTATAATTGTTATTTGAATATTATTTACTTATATTTTCTCTCTGGTAATTAACTTATTATCTCTTATGTTATGAATTCTAGTATTCCATGCTAAATTCGCCCAAAATCTGATGCGAAGGAATGCCCAAGAAACAAGATTGGGTACCTTGTTAACGCCAAGTCAAATATCTTGAATGCCTCTTCCGGACACAAAAGGTCTCGCTGCATTGCTTACACCCTCAGCTCAGATAGTCCCTCGAACTATTAGCGCCTTCGCTACGCTCGCTATGGGCGCCAAACCCCGTCTCGGGACTAAATAAGTTACTTTCCCCCCTAGGATAACAATGTACTATTTTAAGTTCTTCACGCTACAACGACTAAACGGATTTGGACGATATTTGGAATGGAGATAGCTTGGCGACCCTATATTAAAACACATGTGACTATTTTTCTTGAAAATTTATTATTGTAATTTTAAATAACAACATTTTTGTAAATTTTGCATTTTGTAGGTCTCGAAATTGTAGTTTCGCCTCTATTCACTGTCATTTCTATTATTGGATCACTTGCCCTTATTTTATCTGAATGATTTATACATTGAACATTTCAGTAGCTTCATTAAACTTACAAAAACATACAACGTATGTCAAGAAAATTTCACCTCATGGGTCGTTAACTCTACCAACTAAATAGACCCTTTAGCAAAATAAATATACATAATTTATTATAACAAGTCTGGAATTGCAAGCAATCCTGCCAACTCCCACATCCTTCCATTAGGAGTAATGGCATTTCATGTTGTAGTGTTCAGATACTAATACGGCTCCAGGCAAAAATATATAGGTAAATAATTTTACGCGTTTTAATTCCTTTCTTACCATAGTAAAAAAAAAAAAAAAAAACTATCGAAACTTCTCACTCGTTATTTTCTTTAGGTTATAAATAGCGCATTATTTTTAACCAACTTCCAAAAAGGAGGAGGTTCTCAATTAGACTGTATTTTATTTTTATGTTTGTTACCTCAGAATCGACTGAGTGAACCAATTTTGATGATTCTTTTTTATCTAAAAGCTGGTGCTTCCCGTTTGGTCCCATTTCAATTTGGTCCAGTTCTGTCATTTTTATGAAATCGGATTTTTATATTGATAATTATATTAAGCAAGCAAAATAATGCGTAATAAATCCCGATAGAGATATTTTAAAACATATTAATTATGTGTTCAAATCACGAAAGTTTAAAAGTTATTAATGTGAAATATCTATTGGCGCGCCATGGCAGTAAAACTGACTCGTGTGCCGTGACGGCAAACGATATGACGCTCTCTTACGCCGTCATGTTTCACATCTGCCTGGCTCCCGTAACGGCCAACATTTTTTACAATAAATATTGGTATTTGAAAGCTATCACCTATATCCATATTATACTTTATACGACGTTAAAGCGAAAATACACTAGAGATTCGTCAAAGAAATATTGGTTTCATTCAAATACTGTATTTTTCGTATAGCTTGGTAAGATTGTTAGATTCGCGTTGTATAAAGCTTCGAGATTGAGCTTCAGTGCTATCGTAGGTATATGGTTACGTCGCGTCGCACGTCGTAGTTCGACGCTAGCAGCCACGGACGCCGGCCGACCGGGCTTTCAAGTTTCAATACTTCGCGCGCGAAAACTGACAATTACAAGTTTTTATTGTTGTTTTTTAATATAAAAAGAGTTTGTGTACAATATAGGTTTTACATAAAAAAAAACATAAGTTTGTAACTACGTAATTTTAAGTACTTAGTTCCACAAAGTTTTTTGAACACCTGAAAAGTTTTTCTTGTTCCGAAACTGTTGAAAATAAATTGAAATTACTGATTTTTATTAAGTGATGTGTGTGAAAAATAATGTCACTTTTAAGTTATGATGATTTAGTAAAGTTTTTTAAAGATAAGTGATTTAACTCATAAATATTTAACTAAGTGATTTTATCGTTAAAGTGAAATTATCCTGAACTGGTGGATGAATAAGTGAGTAATTAATTATACTTAGTAAATTATAGTAAGTCAGTAGCAATTTATTTCTTGAGGTATCTAATCTAAAGCAGGATTGAAGTTAGAAGACAAGGAAGTTTAACTTGTTTTCATTTAAGTTATCCAATTAGGACCGCAAATGCTTACCTTTACGTCCTTTAATTAAAATTTAGTAATTACTTTCTGCTAAACGAAGTAATTTCTGTAATAATAAATAATATATGGAAGAAAATCGGAAACGATTTTGAATTATTTTTTTAACTTTATATGATTGTTGTTGATTACGACAGTAATTTATTAATGTTTGTATATTTTTTCATATCAATAAATAAGGTATATCTACACTATCTACACTAATATTATAAAGAGGAAAGATTTGTACCTATTTTTGTATGTTTGTAATGAATAGGCTTCGAAACTACTGAACCGATTTGAAAAATTCTTTCACTGTTGGGAAGCTACACTATCCCCGGGTGACATAGGCTATATTATATTTTGTAGCGAGGCCGAAGGCCGAGCTTACACTCGTGCGAAGCCGGGGCGGACGGCTAGTTGTTTAATATAAGTACCGGAGATTTTTGCAGACAGCTTTCTTGAATCATAATTAGTAACTTATTATTCCATGACTTAACGATTCGACAAAAAAAGCATAGAAACCAGCTCTTGTAGAGAAAAAAGTATGCAACTGTGTAGATAGGTATTATAAATATATTCTTTGTTATCTTAATGGCATGTTGACTTAATGTGTAAATATACTTAGGTACTGATATCAAAGGAAATTGTAGTTTTGGTTGGTTAGGTACACTTTCAACGGCGCATGGCGCACCAGACCTCGAAACCAAGAGCTTTTACTGCCAAAAAATGTTTTATTAGCTAGAATACGCAATGAATAAATCATATACGAAATAAGAATTGTAAGTCTGGAAATAAATGTGTGAATTTTTTCCATACTGATATCTATTGAAAGCCGCTGTCTTCGTTGTATGGACCCAGCCCTTACAGGTATTATCAGTTCAGTACAGTACAATATAATATCACTTTGTAACATGGTCGAAACGTCGAGCGAAAGGTATCTACTTTTACCTATATTTAATATTGCGCGATAAGTCCTGATAAATATAAAAACAATATCACTTTGTTATAGACCATTTAACCAAAAAACAATAATATTGGTTTCTTGCTGTTTACTAGGCCTAGGATGGGCCTTGCCACGTTCTTGTGTTACTTGCATTAATTATTTCTGGCAATATCTGACTTGGCAGTAAGAAATCGTAGAGACAAAATCAGACGTCGTAATCTCTTATCTAAGATATGAATATTGAATCACAGTATGTATGGGACCCATTATCTACAAGCGTGCCCCATCGTAGACCGCATCATCGCTTAACATCAGGCGAGCTGGCGGTCAAACGCGAGCCTATTTTAAATAAAAATAAAAATAAACTACAAAACTCTACCGAATCAATAAGAGATTTAAAAATGAGTATATTTAAGGTAAAACTAAAAAAATAGAAGATGTTATTACAAAGTTTGTGAATTTTATGGTAATCAATTTATAGTAATGGGGACAGTGGGTTCTATTCTATTTTAGATTTTAGGTACTATTTGTTGATTTTATGCTATTATTATTATATGAATTAAATATGAAATGTTCACCTGCGAATGAATTAGATTAATAACATGATATTTTGACAATTTACATTGTTTCACCTATTTAATTTAAGTATGTTTTATTTTATTTTAATATAAGTACTATTAATGCTCATATTATGCATATTATGTACAATGCTCATATTATGTGCTCTCTAGATTTGTACGCCTGATAGGAAAAACATGATCACGTATTTTGCATGCGTTTTTAAATTTACTCGCGTTTCAAACAAATAAAATATATTTATCCTAAAAATTTGATGAATGTTGTAGAGTTTTTATTGGTAGATATCTAGTTCCTGGATTTCCAGAAAAAAGTAGGTAAATGTTCTTCCTCATGATACTTAAATACTAAGTAAAGTTCACAATTAGTTACACAAACAATCACAACAGATGCTCGCAAGAAATTCAGATAACTATCTGTTATTATAAATATATGTAAAAGAAATGCAGTTTAGATCAATCGTTTGTACATGGAGAGAATAAACACTCAAATGCAAATCAATTGATCAGATCTGATATAAAAAAAATATACTTTGGATCAAATTTACCTTTGTAGAAACATTACCTGATTATTTACAAACTGAAAAAACCTTCTAAGTATAGACTCTGGCTGGAGTTCATTTCGTATTCTTAAACAAACGAAATAAAATTCAACCTCGAATCTTGAACTTCGAGGCATTAAATTATTTGATCCCAAATTGTATTAAACACTTGATCCTTATTTGTATCTGTAATTGCATTATTATTTGCTAAAATGTTTATTCGTTGATCAACAAAAATATATTACACTATTCAGGATTTTTTTTAAGACAAAACTATATTATATAACAAGAATTATATAATAATATAATTCTTGACATCATAATGTGATGTAGGTATTAAATATATAATTCTCTCTGAACATTTTTCTTTTAATTTTGACATTTATTTTAATTTTCTGATGTAAAATAATTATATTACATGATGTTTTAATATTTTATTTTATGTTTAATACGATTAAAAAGGAAGTCTGTCTGACTGACTAATTAGTGATATTATACAATTTGCACGCTCAATAAGGGCTGAATATAGTGCTACAATTATTTAAATTTAAGACCTGTACCTAGTACATATATTCATGCAAATAAAGGAATTTGATTTGACAACGTAGATCAAGTTTACGTTTGAAAAGTTAACAGTCTTAGTAAATTTTTGTAATTGACACTTGTTCCGGTGATTGTTATTGTCATAATCACATATTTCGACATTATAATAATAGTAATGTAGTTAAAAACTGTAATGACAACAACAACAAATTTAATCAAAGTTTAGTAAAAATCAAAATTATTGGAAAATTATGTCATCCAAGTAAACGAAATTGCGTGTTTACTAATAAATAATTATATGGTCGTTTTTTTATTAAATGGCCTAGACGTGTTCTAGAGCGGAGAAAACGAATCGGGCAACGTAGCGTAGATCGGCCTGTATAAGACAGCTGGCAGTGGTTGGAAGAGAAAAGCCGAAGATCGGAAAGAGTAATGTGCCTTGAAAGAATCCTATGTCCAGCAGTGGACTAGTAAAGGCTGATTCTGATGATGATTCCATAAAAATACCTAATTAGTTAATTTCACAATTATTCGTGAACTTGATATAAATACAATCGGATTTTACTATTTTTTCACTCTCCAACTCTCCTCCTATTTTGAGTTAGTTAAAACTTTAATCTAGAAGATAACGTAACTATATATTATGTATTACATAAGTAGGTACTATAATTTATCTGACACGCTTACATAAGAGTCAGCGTTGCTTTAAATATAAATCAATGTTAAATAATAATTAATTAACTATAGTAATTTATATCAAAAACTATTCACATTATTTATTTTTTATGTTACTGAGTGACGAGACGAGCGAAGCCGCTCGCCTGATGGCTCTTCACGCTTGCCCAATTTTTTACTTCAACAGTTCAAAACCCTGGATGGCAATGCACTGCGCTCGTTACCCCGAGATATAAGATGTCAAATCTCTGTGTGCCCTGTAATTTCGCTGGAAACATTGCCCTTCAATCCGGAACACAGTAGTATTTGCACACTACTGCTTGGCGGTTGAATAACTGGCAAAGGTGTGGTACTTCCCCAGGCGGCCCCTGCAAAAAAGTCCTACCACTACAATTCTTTGCTAATGAAATTTTAACTTCCAGTAGTTGGATAATAATTACTTTTTTAACTAATACATTATATAAAATAGACTACTAAGCCGAAAGGAGGTCGTATCCATTGTAATCATCATTATGAAAAACTTTTACTATGAGACCAACCCTAAAATCGTGAAAAATTTGGTTATTCCATACATTTTTTCGAGTGTCAATGACCGTTTTCTAGAACAGCTGATTTTTTTCGTGATTTCTGGGTTGGTTCCATAGTAAAAATTGTTCATAATGATGACTACAATGACCTCATTTCGGCTTGTACAGTCTATATGCGTAACTCTTTAAATCTACTACCCGACAAAACCTCAAAAATAATCAAGCATTTGTCTTGAGAAAACGAATGCTGTTCCTTCACATTCCATTAAAAATATAAATGTCAGATTGGGAATTTAACGGACGAGCAGAGCAATAAAACCGCGGAACGTAAACCAACCGTGGTGCGATTTAGAGCCTTGAAAGCATTGGATAGAAATTGTACAAGCATCTGGTTGAAAGTGAAAACCGTTTAGGGCCATCGTGCGTTAGGCGTTGTGGCTAAGACGGCCAGAATGTGGTCACTGTTATAAATCAAACGGTATTACAGTCGCGTTTTCATAATCAGTCTTATAATACTGATTATAAGCCTCTTCCGATGCATACTTCGTGTCACGAGTGTACAAGCAACTGCAATGGCAATCCAGCTGAACGCTGCTGTTCAGCTGTTTTACATAACAGAGCTGCTTTTTAAATAACTAGAGGATTTGTAAAACAGCTAATTCAGTAATCCATCTGCGACATATAAATACTAACAAACATTTTATTTATAATTTTTTTTCCCTATATACCCGACTACAAAATGAAGAATAACATAGGGTTTGTGATTTTTGCTGTACAATATTATACGTAAAAATATAGTATAAGTATATGTAATATTGTATAATTATCACTGTAATAACGTGAGCAGCTAAGAAGTAGAAGAGTGCTTATTTCCAGATATTGAGTTTTATGAGAGACCTATGCCACAGAAGCGATTTCTACAAATACAAAAATACTAATTAGTTTAAGTAAAATATATCTTTGTTAGCATTGTATATGCAGATTAGTTTAATATGGGGCATCGGGTCGTCCCGACCAAGCCGCCTAATGCACGTGCACTCACACTAACATCTGGCTGAAAGTGGGAAACATTTAGGTGGGAGTTAACTACCTAGTTATTTGTTTAGATTTTTGAGTAGCTGTGATCAGGAAACGGTAATGAGCATTGAGTTGAAACTAAGACTCATCAGTCTGTAGAAATTGCATTTTTGGCATTGCTGCTTAGAAAAAAAGTCATCGAACTAAAGTTTTTACGTATGATGTAAGGAGCCTATTGTGATAAGTCTTTAGCTACTTAGCAATAACCCTGTATATTACTTTGTAAAGACTTTTTTTTTATAATACTGGATGACGAGACTAGTGAAGTCGCTCGCCTGATAGCTCTTCACGCTTGCCCGTAACAGCTCAACGCCACTCAGAATTTTGAACTTCAACAGTTCAAAACCCTGGATGGCAATGCACTGCGCTCGTCACCCCGAGATATAAGATGTCAAATCTGTGTGTGCCCTGTAATTTCGCTGGAAACATTGCCCTTCAATCCGGAACACAGTAGTGTTTGCACATTACTGCTTGGCGGTTGAATAACTGGCAAGACTGTGCCAATAGAACCTTTTCAATCGTCAGAGGTGAGCCCAAGCAAATTGCTCATCAAAGTCACCAGTGTGAACGCAGTCGCAACTCGCACGTCGACTTCGATGCTAATTGGTCGAAGTATTCAAGATTAATACGATGTAGTAAAGATTTCGACAGACGACAGGGCAAATTTTTAAAGTATTTTTATTCGTATAACACACTAGAGATACCTTAAAGAAACAGTTTTGAAGATTAACTTCCGTAAAGTAACACCTGATTCAATCAACTATTCGGATATGACAGCCCCATTAGCTTAGTTGGTAGTGATCCTGCCTTCTGTGCTTGGGGGCGTGGGTTCGATTCCCACCTAGGACAAACATTTATGTGATGAACATTTGTGTTTGTTCTATGTATGGGGTAAATATCTATTTAAGTATGTATTTAAAAATATATAATATATGTATGTATATCAGCCTCTGGCAGCCATATTACAAGCTCTGCTTAGTTTGGGGTCAGATGACCAATGACCCTGTGTGCAATAATGTCCCAGATATTTATCTTCACTTTTGAACTTTTTTTTGTAGGTACCTGCTTCGAATAATAAAATTATCATATTTTTTTTTTTTCTACAATAATTTGCTTAATGTGTTTTGATTTTATATTTTGGATTATGTTATGGAAGAATTTTCTTTTTCTGATTTTTTTAATTATATGACAGCTTTTGACTGACTATGGGCCGATTTTTCAATCCTCAGTTAAAGAATCAGATATTATTAATTCCATTGATAGCATGATTTTGATATTTTGAATAGTCAATTAGAGGTTATCTGCGGAGTAAACTCTGTAAATTTACTGGACAGGTAAATTTATTGAGTTTTAACTGTCTGACCGTTTAACTGCGAATAAAAAAATCGGCCGTAAGACTACTGCTAATATAATTTCTCATTCTGGAAATCAATTTTTCTATGTCTTGTCTCCCACAATTAGCCAGTTTTCACGCATTTATAAATACTGCTTCATGGTTTTTCTCATTTTTTTAAATTAAATATCTCACTATTGTACCTATTATATCCGATTACCTTTGTACTTGTACCTATTATTGTACTGATAACCGATGGGGAAGAAAGGTTTTTGAGTGGAGACCGTGAACCGGAAGACGCAGCGTAGGTAGGCCTCCCACTAGATGGAGCGACGACATTGTGAGACTCGCGGGCATCCAGGGGATGCAGATGGCAGGAAGTCTTTCAGTGTGGACGTTAAAGGGGGAGGCCTAAGTTCAGCAGTGGACATCTTCTGGCTGATGATGATGATGATGATGTACCTATTACCAGATTGATACCAGGTTGATGTACCAGGATGTCTTTAGCTAAAAAGACAAAGCTGCTAAAATTGTATAGCCATTATAATTCCGGGTAGTTCAGTAAAAAGTTCTTAGGATCTTTTAAGGAAAACAAAGGCATAGTCTTTTCATATAAACTTAGACAAAAGGCATAGACACTTTTCGCCCTTACTTCTCTTACAGTCGTTCGTCACAGAGCACAAAAAATTTAAAAACAAGGACTTTGTACTGAAGTACTTAAGAGTGTTTCCACGCTTTTCGTTTTTGAAGATATTAAATTACTGACGGTGGTATGGTAAAAATTACCTGCGACATATACTTTCTTTTCTTAGTTTTTCATTTCAAATGAACTTTAAACTTTTTTCCGAATTGTGTTTATATAAAAAAAATTACGTAGTACCAACGTAATTAACTAAAATTTAAATGTTTTAATCATAGCCAGTAGGTATATTTCATTTAGTTCTCTTAATATTGCAAAAAGATAGTTATTTTTATTAGGGCTTAATCACATCTCATTAATATCATATCATATTTTGTGAAAGTTTGGATGTATGGATGTTTGTTATACTCAATAACGCAGAAACGGCTGGATGGATTTGGATGAAATTCGGAATATACATTGCTTATGTCCTGGATTAACACATACGCTACTTTTCATCATCATCATCAATTTTCATGACCACGCGAGTGAAACCGCGGGGCACTGCTAGTGGATACTAAATTTAATTAGTAATACTAAATTTAATTAGTAATACTTAAAATCATCCTTGGTAATACTAAATTTAATTTAGTAATGCTAAATTCGAGAGCGCAACAAGAGCGAAACCCCTCATAATATTTCTGACCCGTCAAAGTTAGTAATTAGTTGCAGAGAATTTTGGAATTTAGTAATTACCTTTCCTTTTTTTTATTAATCCAAGTTTAAGCGAGTTAATTGAAGACGGCGATAATGATCCGACCTGTGAAGAATACAAATGCGGCTTGGGACAAGTCAAGTGAAATTTCCTTCGCTCCGCTTTTTTGCTAATTGGTATATTTCTCTAACGAGGCCTTTTAAGTTTAATCATCGAAATCACTGAGATAGGACTTAGCGATTTGCTGTTCCACTTTTTCCACTTTTAAGCAACGCTTGTTACAGATGATCATAAGGCTTAATGTATTGTAATAAAGCCGCATTTAGTAGAGGAATACCATGGCACTTACACCCAGTCGTACGTTTCGCTACTTCTATTTTTGAGATTTTTCTCATAATTTTCGAAAATTATAGCTGATCTTTAAAATTTACCTTTAACCTTTACGTTTCCTTCCATAATTAAGAAATCTGTATATAAGGATATCGTAGACATCATTCAGCAAATAGATATTTGAAACAAATCCAAAAAATAGGGTAAAAAAGGCAAATCAGTGTTTCTTTCTTCTTTTTTTCTATCGAGCGAAATGACCTCAATCGTGTTTTTGTCTTCATAGTTTTCTACATAAAATATTCAATTTTGATATGACAACTTTTATAATTTTAAGCTTACCATGGAAGTAGAAAAATCAAACTAGAACGACCAAAACTGCTAAAAGTGGGAATAGAGGGCCTTAAGGACCATAGTCACCGGAAACATTCGCTTTGCAAATTTGGTTTCGTTGCGGTGTATTTGTTGCGCAAGCGTTTATTACGCAAGCTATATTTTGCGAACCAAGCGTTCATTCGCAGGCACAGCTTCTAGAATTCGTTTTTTTTTTAAATCATAAATTCATTAATTAGCTATCATTAAAAATTTCGGTCGAGGCGTCCCCTTCGAGGCTGCATGTGTCGCCCTTTCAACGCCCAAATTTCAGGTTACAAACAAAAAACAACAAAGCAAACGCCTAGTGCTTAGATTCACATACTCGCCAAACTGTTCGGTTCGCGAGCAAATATTATTGCGTAACAACGCTCGCACATCTGCAAAGCGAATGTTTCCTGTGAGTACCGTCTTTTACAAATATTTTTATACAATAAGTAACAAGTATTATAATACTTGTACGTTACACGTGTACCGGCTTCAACAATAAAGTGACATATTCGTAATCATAAAAGTACCTCACAAAGTTTAATACGTACACGCGTGCAATTCCATTTTGCTCCAGAAAGTGTTAAAGCGTGGACATAATTAATCATACCTCTGTAAACTGATTGTTTGTTATGTAATGTTTGAAATGTGAACAGAAGCGCGTAGAATTTATATGTCAGGGTTTGAGTTTAAAATGACGCGAATGTTGTTTACTTGTCTTCTGTATACAAGGTTACGCATATAGACTGTACTAAGCTA
The DNA here is from genome assembly GCA_949125355.1 of Agriopis leucophaearia. Lineage (NCBI taxonomy): Eukaryota > Metazoa > Arthropoda > Insecta > Lepidoptera > Geometridae > Agriopis > Agriopis leucophaearia. The sequence goes on along the minus strand of OX421276.1, from coordinate 3,622,903 downwards.
CAGAGTAACATTACTACAATAATTATCAATATAAAAAACCAACTTCACAAAATGTCAGAGCTGGAACTAATTGAAATGGGAACACACGGGAAGCACCAGCTTTCAAATAAAAAAAGAATCATCGAAATCGGTTCACCCAGTCGAAACTTCTGAGGTAAATAAATACAGTCAAATTGAGAACCTCTTCCTTTATGGAAGTTGATTAAAAACGAATCTAAGTACTCGTCGAGCCGTGATCAAATGCCTGTTGACCACAAAAAATACTATTTCTAGAAGCAATATACACTCAGTCAACGCCACAAAGTAACATCATTGCTAAAACGAATACAAGCACTCGTCGACTTCTGTATACACACACACACACACTACATCACATGCTCTTTATACATTAGTAGGGCATTACGACACTCTATCCCTCCGAGACGAAGGTTCTAGCCCTCTGTAGTACCTCCTCGACTACTCTGTGCTAGTTTTTGTCACATTTCACCCGCTCTGCCGGAAAAAATATTAGGCTCACTTTATACAGCCAGATATGTGAAGCTAAGAAATAGAAAATGATACCTAAGTACTTCATATTTTTCACAGACCATAAATTTATCTGGACATATATTAATCACTTTTAACAGATTTTATCGAGTGTATTTAACATTATTTGAATTCCTGACGTTTCAGACACTGCAGTGACGTGGTCACTTGTAGACTAGATGACGGATGTCTATAGAAATGTTATGAAATTAGTTACAAATACTGGCAATCACTACATAGTAATAACAAAGTCGCTTCCCTCTGTCTGTCCCTATATATGCTTAGATTTTTAAAACTACCTAACGGATTTTGATGCGGTTTCCACTATCAGTTAAATAATTTTACACGGAAGGTTTATATATATATAATAACACATATACCCGTGCGAAGCCGGGGCGGGTCGCTAGTAATTTATAATCAAGAGTTCCCTATGAACGATGTAGTCACTCAAGGTGTCCAGAGGTCTTGTAGTTTTGCGCCGGGCTTGAGATTTTATTAATTTGATGACTCCATCCCAAGGAGGTGGGGTGGTATGGTACTTGCCAACCGTCGTCTCTATAAAAAATTTGGATGTTATTTTAATTTCAATAGCATCGCGTAGCCCTTTCCTCCTTTGTATATTCCGGTTATTATCAAAACGAAGGTAGTATTGATGGGGTTGTCAAAGGCACGCTCACAATCTGCAAAGCTTGGTCGAGTATCCATGGAAGGTTTTCTGACAGCTAGAGAAACATCGCCAGCTGTCGATGGCTGCAGAATTGCAACCATCGACAGATGGCGCTAACGAGACAATATTCAAAATTTTTCAATGAAAATTAAACCTACAATACATGGAAGAGTAGATATTTTATAACACGGCAAGACACACTTATTTATTAAATATTTTGTCTTGTGGAAAAACAAGTAATGTTTAGCAAACAATATGACTGCCCCGGTGGCTCAGTTGGTAGTGAACCTACTTTCTGCGCCCCCAAGGGCGTGGGTTCGATTCCCATCTAGGACAAACATTTGTGTGATGAACATTTGTGTTTGTTCTATGTCTGGGTGTTAATATCTATTTAAGTATGTATTTAAAAATATATAAGTACGTATATCAGTCTATGGCAGCCATATTACAAGCTTTGCTTAGTTTGGGGTCAGATGACCATGTGTGCAATAATGTCCAAAATATTTATTTATTTATATTTATTATTAATAACCATACTTATAGTTATGCATACTTATACTTAGAAATAAAGTAACACAAAAACAAGCCTCACAGAAACTGACAGAAAGACAGATAGATATTTTATGTCTATGAGAATAAGCAAGTTTTTTTATTTTATTTACCTTTCTTCGTATGTGATTTTGCAAAATCTTCAGATCTATTCTTGTCAATATCATCAATTCCATTTTTGTGAAAAAATATTTTTCATTACGCATACTCGGAAAGTAGGTCTGAAGTTGCCTGTGGAGCGGGTTGAAAGTAATACATTTCAGCCCTAGAGAGAATCACTTTCAACTAACAGTGACAGTTGACAACCGACAAACACTCAAATTATTTAAAAAAAATAGTTCTATTTTCACCATATTTTTACATTTGTATTGAACCATGTTCCAACTTTTTTTTTCTCTTCAGAGGATTATAGTCCCGCACTTCTCGTGCATTTGCCCGTGTCAGTTCATGTTTTTATTTTTAGTTTCCTTGTATTCGTAATGAAAAGCACAGTGTTTACCCCGGGGTTAAAGACTTATCTAGTCTCCAGACGGGGTTACTTTCACCCCTAGCTTAACAATGTACTATTAATTACATTTCGGAAAACGTCCCATTGAAGTTAGTATTGAAAGTACCGATTTTTTGTTCAGATAACTTCCTTTATTGACTAAACAAAATAACTTAAATTTTTAATACTATTTAATTTATGTTACAAAAACATTTGGATAGCATAGACCGTTGAAGGTCTAGAAACAATCCAAATCAAAGTATTCATAAACGGTTAGGAAATTAACATTCTTGAATTAAGAATTTTCTTGTATTTTTTTTTTGGAAGAAATAGAGATAAGCCATAGGACTCTATAATCATTCTGTCCTGAAATCTCTGAAAGTGTGAACACGATTGATCCCATTTTAGGCTGATAACACATGGTACCACACAAATGTGATTCGCAAACAGTAATAAATTTCCTCGCGTATAATCTCGTCCTATTGATCAAAGGATTACAAAGGATGGCTTCGGCATTCATCTATAATTATATTTGGGACACCCAACTGATCTGATAGGTGACTTTGCGACGTACATAGCTTATGCTTGTGCCGTTAAACTATTGGCTATTCTGTACAATAGAATGGGTTGCTACCCCTGATCTAACAAAAAAGGCAGATAATAAAATGGTAACTTTACTATTTTATTATTGCCACCAACCGAAACCGCGACAATATTTTATCGACTCTTTTTACCGTGCCAAAGCGAGACAGGCGTATATGAAACCTTGTTGCGTTCTCGCTCGAAAAAGTGACGACAAGATTTTGTCGCGGTGCGCATGCTAGCCATGCTGGCATAGTGGGTGCGAACGCATCAGATTTAAGCATCAAGTCTAAATCACGCTTGATTTGTTTTAGTCAAATTCACGCTGCAGACTTTTTTGCACATTAAAGAGTTTCTATATCTATCTATCTTTGGAAGTCCACCATATTGGATTTAGAAAGACGTCACGTAGCTAACCATGCATTGTCATCCAAACTAAACGTGTATGCAAAATTTCAGCTCAATCGGTTGGGGATAGCCGTTATAAAATTCAGTTGCAAGCATTCGATTTGCCACTTTCTAACAAGGCAAGTTAATTATACGCTTGAAATAAAAAATAGATCATTTGCGATTGCGTTTAACGAATCACAAAAGCATGTCTTAAATTAGTCTTAATAATTATTATACCAACAGAGATAAAGAACAGTGTTATATAATTCTAACAAATTTGTGTTACATATTTTGACATTTACCCTTTCATAGTAAATCTCGTGGTAAATCCCAACTAGATGATGGTATTTATGTCATACAAACTTAAGCAATATTCGCTCTAGTTAGTCATTATTGGATGAGTGACTTCTAATAGCATTTAGCAAAGGTATTCAAAGTATAGGTTCAATATAAATTTATTTTGAAGCCACAAAACGTAATCTAATGAACCGCTGCCCGTAGGCATCGTTTGTAAGATGGTAGCCACATTGGATTGCAATACCAAAGCGTTTCGCAAGATATAGATCAGCATTTTGGTCACGAGATGTTACGACCAAACGTTTAGATAATTCTTTAAAAATTCATATTAAACAACATTGCAATTCAACACTTAACGGATTTTCTCGAGTATTTTAAAATACAGTGTAAACTCTGTGAAGCGTCACTCGATTTAATGACAAAGTCCTTAACATGTCGAAATTACTTAACTTGGTTGGTTTACCTTGTTGTCCATACAATGAGACACTATATGTAGCATCACACCCACTCTAAATAAGGACCACAATAAGTCATTATTAAGTAATAAACAGTACTTTCTACCGTAGGTAAATATCCATGTCAAGTCCAATGAATGGCATAGTTCAATAATAACGAATCTATGAAAGCACGCCCACCATTTGGATACCCATCTTTTTCGCTCTTCTGAAATCTGATACCTACTGGCATTAGGCGTAGCCAATCTAGACTTTCGACTAGCAACAACTTTTTGCTATTTATTGCCTAGCCGCCGCAGCAAATATAAATATGTATATTTGCTCTAAGCTAGTCGTTAACGACATTTGTAAAATACTGTTTATAAAATAAATAGTAAATCAGTAAGTTTGTTGTAAATGTTAAGAATTGATCGTAGAACGGATGGTGGAACTGGTAGATGGTAGTTTTTTTTAAGTGGATTATGTAGGTTTGCATTTACCGTCATTTCGCCTTATATTAAGTGATGATGCGGTCTACGATGGAACACGCTTGCCTAGAAAACCCTGATTCATTCAGAACTTGAAGACAGCCACGCTGCTGTCGTTAGAGCTGCAATTTACGGAAGGTTAACGGTAAATCTGACGGAAGTGCTGAAACTGACGGTAGAGCTGATGGTAGAGTGTATACTGACAATAGAGCTAACGGTTGAGTTGATATTTAAGAGACACGTGAATCCAATTAAAAAGGATGTATTCCGTATAAAACCCCTGCTTTAAGCTATAGATGGATATATATATAAAAGGATTTTCAAACCCACGTCTTTACTGCGGCGCGTGACCAAAATGCTGACGTTAATCCGGTTACATTTATTTTTAAGTACTGTCAAATTTTAGTTTTATTTCATTTGACATTGTATATTACTAAGCAAATTCCTAATAAGTATAATCTTCTGTCAAGAAAAAAATATAACGCTAAAATTTGCTGTTGTCACGAGCCAATATCTGCAATTAAGTTTAAAGTAGGCGTATGTTCAAAGTAGGTATTCCTAATTGAGCCTTCAATGCGTTGTGTTTGAATTGTAGGTATCGCCGCGTCAATTAGTGCCGACAAATGTCAAGTTTCATGGTAGGGATATTGCGGTGACAACGCCGAGGAAAACAACCTGATTACCTACTAATGTTAACTTAATTCTAAACTACTTCTTAGATGAATCTCTAGTGTGTCACCGCTACAATATTGTATCGATTAAAAAATAAATCCAATTCATCCTAAACAAAAATTTATTTTAATTTGTGGAAAAAAAAATCTGAAACAAAAATTAATCAAACCTGAAACAAAAAAAAAAAACAGTATGAAGTTGAACTTCCGCAAAGTAACGTCTGATTTAATATTTTTTTCTATACTAGTCTAGCAATGGTGAATTCTACTGAGCAGGCAGCATCAGATCTCAAAGCATATCTAATGACACAGATAGACCTCGCTCGAGGACTCCACATTATTGCTCATTTCATCATCATCTTCATCATCAGCCAGAAGACGTCCACTGCTGAACATAGGCCTCCCCCTTTAACCTCCACACTGAACGACATCCTGCCATCTGCATCCACTGGATGCCCGCGACTCTCACAATGTCGTCGGTCCATCTAGTGGGAGGCCTACCTACGCTGCGTCTTCCGGTTCGCGGTCTCCACTCAAGAACCTTTCTTCCCCATCGGTTATCAGTTCTTCGAGCGATGTGGCCTGCCCATTGCCACTTCAACTTGCAGATTTTAATAGCTACCGCTATAGCTATAGCTATAGCTATCTATGATATGTGGATGAACTTTCAGGCGGTGGCAGCTGGTGCGATGATAAAACCGCGATGCCGGCATCAGATCGAACAATTCTTCAGAACATTCCCCGTTTAAAATGCGATGCGAAGACACTAAGAGACCCAACGTCTCTGTGCCATGCTGAGCGGCTCTAGGTGTTCCGTTAGCTTGGGATCATCGAAAATTCTGTCATCTCTATGCTCAGCTTTACTTACCTATTCGATTTTTTTGTGACATTAATTGATTTTATCTGTAATTTATCATCCATGACATGTCCCTAATTTTACTATTGTTTTAAATTTTGTATTGTTTGTTAAAATATTTGCATTGAATTTTTGATTATTGTAATGACGAGTTATATGATTTTGTAATATTTTAATAATTTATCTAATGTAATTGGTTGTACCGTGTTAGTTAAATAAATAAATAAATATGTTAATGTGTTAGTTAAGGCGATCGAGAAGGTAAATTGGAAAAATTCGCACTAGGCACTCTAATCGGATCAAAGCTTCGTTTTTCCCATCGACTTTACACATGACAATAAGCTCGTTTAGATGGTCACTTTCTTTCCTGGCAATATGAATGTATGATGATGTAGGAAAGCATAACCTGCGAGAGCATTTACTCAAAAGCACGTTTTAGAATTATGTAAATATCTAAACTTTAGACATTTAGATAATTCAAGATTCTACATACTTTAGATTCAAAAGGAAAATCTGAGGAAAATACGAATATAAAAGTATTTTCCCGAGCATTGACATTCAAGCACAGACTAGATAAAGCTATTTTAAGTCTTCGACTTCCAGTCACGAGTAGTACCTACTATCTATTCATATATCTATCTATATATGAATAGATAGCGTAGGTAAAAACGTTCCAAAATAAATATAGAGCTATCTTATCTCGAGTCCACTTGAAAGATATTAAATTCATCCCATTAAATTACACTATCATAATTTAGTCAAGTATTTCTTTACAATAACTTTTGATGAAAATTGTACCTGAAAATAAATTTATTAGAAGTCTGCAGATTATTTTTAATATATAGATCAGCTGTTCCGTACGTTTTGTAGAGTGATAATGACCGTTTTCTATGGAACAGCTGATATTTGTTTCGCGATTTCAGGGTTGGTCCCATACTAAAAACGTATCATAATGATGGGGTACTATTGATCCCTGTTGGCTATGTACACCCTTTCCGCGTAACTCAGTATACAGGGTTACAGAAAGGTGGGACTAAAGTTAAATGTTTTTATTTTTATTAAAATGGTTTTATAATCATCGTCACATAGGAGATATCGCGTTACAAACACAAAAAAATAAAGTCAAATTGAGAACCCCTTTTCAGAGTCGGTTGAAATAACCGATGTTAGTTTTTAGGGTTCTGTACCCGAAGGGTAAAACGGGACCCTATTACTAAGGCTCCGCTGTCTGTCCGTCCGTCCGTCCGTCACCAGGCTGTATCTCACGAACCGTGACAGTTAGACAGTTGAAATTTTCACAGATGATGTATTTCCGTTGCCGCTATAACAACTAGTACAAAAAAATAGAATAAAATAAATATTTAAGGGGGCTACCATACAAAAAACGTGATTTTTGTCGTTTTTATAGAAAATGGTACGGAACCCTTCGTGCGCGAGTGCGACTCGTACTTGGCCAGTTATTTATTTATTTGTATTGATAATTGTTATTAAACTAGCCGACCAGACAGATGTTGTCCTGTCATAAGTTCTTATCGCATAAGGTTATTAAGGTTGCCTGGAAGAGATCGCTTATAGTGATAAGGCCGCCAATTGTTTCACTAGTCTTTAAGTTGTTTTTTTTTATGTTACCTACTATGTACGTATGTAATTTTTGGTGTGAACAATAAAGAGTTTTCTATTCTAAATCGCATAGAAAAAATACTTTCAAGTTTCCCGAATTTAAAATTTCATATATATTTTATGTGTCTTACTAAACAATCCTAATTTGGACTATTAAGAACATAAGCCAAATCGGTGTAGCTGTTTTCAAATGATGCGCTTACCAACTATTGAATTTTTATTATGTGGGACACATGTGGGACATTATTGCACACATGGTCATCTGACCCCAAACTAAGCAAAGCTTGTAATATGGCTGCCAGAGACTGATATACATACATATATATTTTTAAATACATACTTAAATAGATATTAACACCCAGACATAGAACAAACACAAATGTTCATCACACATTATGTTTATATAAATTGTAACATAGACCTAATTTTTTTTTGCTACGCAATAAATCTATGGATTGTAATGTAGACAGCTAGTTTATCAAAAATACCCTTTCAACTTGGTTACTAGAGACCACAGAGAAGAGAAGTAAATAGAACGGAAATGAGAAGGAAAATCTGTTACCAGGCAGTATGAGTGAACCTTGATTGAACATTCTTATTTATGTCAACGCGACGAACTCCGCGTCACAGACTTGCTAACTGATTTCGAAAGACTGACGTTTCGTTAACATGGTTGCAACTGGCTACCACAGAAAAGAGAAGTAAATAGAACGGAAAAGTAAAGGAAAATCTGTCGCCAGGTATTGTGACAGAACCTTGATTGAACATTCTTAATAGGTCGGGGAAAAAGTCTTTTCGTATTTTGTATGTATAAGGTTGTAGTAAAAATCTCATCCGTTGTACTGTTTGTATCTGGCTGGTTTTGATACCATTAAAAATATGACATTTTAAAAAAGGAATACAAAAAGTAAAAAGCAATTTCCCGCCATTTTTCAATTGTTTTTTTGTTTGATAAAATGAGTGAATCTAACGAAGAAATTCGATATATTGTGAAATTTTATTACAAAAAAGGGAAAACTGCGACACAAGCCGCGAAAAAAATTTGTGACGTTTATGGACCTAATGCAGTGTCATCAAGAGTAGCACAATGTTGGTTCAAGCGTTTTCAGTCCGGGAATTTTGATGTCAAAGATGCAGCTCGCTCTGGTCGCCCTGTTACGGATAAAGTAGATGCCATTTCTGAAAAAGTGGACCAAGATCGGCATATTAATAGTTACGACGTAGCTGAAGAACTGGGGATTGACCACAAAACAGTTTTGACCCATTTGAAAAAAACTGGGTATACAAAAAAAACTCGATATTTGGGTGCCACACAAGCTCACTGAAAGAAACCAAATGAATCGTGTACTCATTTGCGACTCTCTATTGAAACGTAAAGAAACCGAACCGTTTTTGAAAAGATTGATCACTGGTGATGAAAAATGGATCACCTACGACAAGAATGTGCGCAAACGATCATGGTCAAAGGGCAGTGAAGCACCACAGACTGTAGCGAAACCCGCATTAACACGTAATAAGGTGATGCTGTGTGTATGGTGGGATTGGCAGGGCATCGTTCATTATAAGCTTTTACCGCCGGGCAAAACCATCGATTCGGATCTCTACTGCCAACAGCAGATGAGACTCAAACAAGAAATTGAGAAAAAACGGCCGGAATTGATCAACAGAAAGAGTGTGGTCTTTCATCATGATAACGCCAGACCGCACACATCTTTGGCCACTCAGCAAAAATTTTGAGAGCTTGGTTGGGAAGTGTTAATGCATCCACCATATAGCCCTGACCTTGCACCCTCAGATTTCCACCTGTTTCGATCTCTTCAGAATTCTTTGGGTAGTGTTAGATTAACATCAAGAGAGGACTGTAAAAACTACTTGTTGCATTTTTATGATCAAAAGTCCCAAAAATTCTACAGCAACGGGATCATGTCACTACCTACAAGATGGCAACAAGTTATCGAACAAAATGGCACATATATATTATAATTAAATGTAATTAAACTTGAAAAAAATATGTCTTGAATTTGTTTAAAAAATACGAAGAAACTTTTTCCCCGACCTTATATTTATGTCAACGCGTCGAACTCCGCGTCACAGTTGCAACTGATTTCGAATGACTGACGTTTCGTTTATATGGGTGGAAGTGGCTACAACAAATTTACAAAATGCCTTGACAGCCGTTCTAATTAAAATAATATTTTCTGTGCGAGAGACGACCCGGATACGCTAAATACCAAAAAGTTCTTTAACTTGTGTGTCATTATCACATAATTGTTAATTAATTTTACATCATAAAGTTATGTTATTATACGATGTAAAACCCACTGAGAACAGGCTAATAAAATAAATTAATGTTTGTGTACAGTTGTACCTATATAATTGTTAATAATGCAAACACAGATCTTTATCAATTCAGACACCGCAAGACGATTAAGAGCACTCCTAAAAATTGGATAAGAAATTGGTTTTTTGGCGTTTTGATTCGATCATTAGTTATAAGATGAAAATGACATATGTACGCCAAGTGAAGCATACCAACAGTGACCTTAGTACGAGCGCAAAAAAGTTATCGTTATGTAAACGATAGCAAAATGTATGGAAAATTCAGTTTCCTTTCACGTGCGATAGAGGCGCTGTTCAAACATTTTGCTATCATTTACGTAACGATAACTTTTTTGCAAGTGTTCTTACTAAGGCCACTGTACATACATTAGTAACGACTAATAGTTTCAGCAATTATTATAATAGTATTGTACAATTGTATTATACAATTACTTATACAATAATTCTCAATATAAAGAACCGACTTCATCAGAACTGGACCGAATTAAAATGGGACCAAATGGGAAGCACCAGCTTTCAAATAAAAAAGAATCATCAAAATCGGTTCACCCAGTCATAAGTTCTGCTGTAACAAAAAAACAGTCAAATTGATAACCTCCTCCTTTTTGGAAGTCGGTTAAAAACAGTTGGATTAGCCACAGACCGTTGAAAGTCTGAAGATAATTTTCCAAGCCTCGCTAGAGGGGCACACCCCACAGTTTGAAAACAGACCTAACCTAACCAGAACTATATATGCGGGTAGGTCCTAACTGATATTACTAAAATATATTTTTTTGGTTCTGGTTACAATACATTACCGCACATTACATTGCTGTTTATCAGTTACTACACTAGCGTCTACACTGTCGAACTGTGGACGAACCACACCAAGGCTGCCATGAGCGAGATGCGCGTATCGTTCGCGCAAAACTTTATGAGCCCTCTGAAGTTAGGCCCAGTGGCTGCGCAGTACGCATATTATAGGTATCCGAGGGACTTTACAGGGCGTCGGGGAGGCCTCGCGCCTAACTTCAGAGGGCTCATAAAGTTTTGCGCGAACGATACAGTACAATGACTCGTGGCGCGCGATGTTCCGAGTGCCCCGGTGGTGCAGCGCGAGCGGCATGTTCGCCGCGGGACGCGCGCCCTGCTGGCAGGCGCTGCTGCGGAGCCGGGCGGCCGCCACGCGCGCCGCCCTACACCGCTCCGACAACACTCTGGTGGCTGCGGTGCGCAACTGGCACTCTAGTCCCCTGCATCGTACATGGAGAGCGTACCACACGCCCATCACATAATTTTAATTTTTATAAATAATGTTATCGTTTAGTTTTAATTTTGTATATGGATGTAAATCTGGAATAAAAATATTTAATTTCATTTTCATTTTTCATTTCATTACGCAATACCCAATATTATTTAATATTCTTCAGAATAAAAACATTTCATATAAAATTAAAACCACAATTTATATAAAAGCTTGTTTATACCTTTTGTATTGACGTCAGACGTGCTACTGCCAAGACGACAATGATCGAATTAAAATCGAAAAATTCAAATTGTTTAATTATCAAGTAACCATGGATTCATAACATTTAGACAATTAGTTTACACAATATACTTACCTAATACAAAAAATGTCTACAATTTTTAAATAACATACTTAACATAAAAATTTCAAATATTACAATGTCAAAAATTTACAAACACAATATTACATTTAAAATTAATTACAATAACATTGTAAAAAGCTGCTTGAAACCACGAATTCTGATCACTCGCCAGGTTTTTAACGTAAGACTGTATCAGGTACACGATATACGAGTAGTCCAGTGTAATATTAAAAACTAATATTTAATGTTTTATTCAGCTTTTTTTACAGTGTTTTTGCAGCTGTCAAAGCATCGATACCTATAGAGTCACAATTTCTAAGTCATTAATAAAATATAATAAAGCCTAAGTGAAAACATTCAAAAACATCCGAGCGTCGTTGTATATACCACTGAAGTGAGTTTTTTTTTCTGTGGTGTATACCTAGCTATACATTAATTCTATAGTTCACATTAGAATGCCACATTGACTTTAATTTAGACGTTATTTTGCTTGCATAGTGTTCAACGTCACTTGTCCGCTATGTCATCGTAGCACTATCGCGCGGCGTTGTAGTCGGATTACGGTTGCCTTACAACTAACCAAAAACGGCAATGCGAAGCGTGCGCCGAGTTTTGGTTTGGACATATTTTTGAGACGATTGTGACTCTATAGATATTGTCTCTCGATGTGTCAGAGCAAATAAATATTTGGACCGACCATAGGTAAGAAGTATCCACAAAGAATATCCGTAGAGCCCAAGAGTCACTTCTAGCCCGAAAAATCGCCTTGTAACATAAAACGCGTAAGAATAGCTCGTTAATTTCAAAACTGCGCAGCTATCGACAAGCAGTCTCATTAACAGAACCCCAGCTACAATGGGCGGTGGGCGCTTCAATCAAAAACGAACTTCTTAATTAGTAGACGAAACCCAAGCCAAACTGGCATTTCGAAATGTTAGCAAATTGACAAAGAGAAATTACCTACAGCTGCATTTCAGGCTATTTTTAGCCACAATTTAAAAAATGTGGGTCATTTTCTTTATTTTTATTGAGGCTGGCAATTAAGAATGTTTTGCCTTAATTACTTTTTGTTTGCGGGGTAAGATTTGCTTTGAATTCTAAAATAGAATAATTATTAATTAAAAAAATTAGTAAATACGCAATTTTGTTTACTTGGATTTCATATTTTTTTCTAGTTAATATGATTTAAAAACCAACTTTATATTTATTATCAATATAAAAAACCAACTTCATCAGAACTAGAACAAATTGAAATGGGATCAAATGGAACCAAATGGAACCAAATGGAAAGCACCAGCTTTCAAATAAAAAAAGAATCATCAAGATCGATTTACCCAATCAAATTACAAACAAACATATAAAAAAATCAGTCGATTTGATAACCTCCTCCTTTTTGGAAGTCGGTTAAAAAACACTCGTACTGCTCATAGACTGTTAAAGGTCTAGAGACAGTCCAAATGCTGAAATCAACTACCAGGTCTCAGCCTGTTATATACTCAGCATGCTGATGGTATTATTACCACTCTGAATGCCAATGGAATGCTTATGAGTTGAGCCAGAAACACACCAGCATTTTGGACAAGCGTCGAATAACACTAATTAATGCAATAAAACATTATATTATTTTTACGATTCTAAAACCCGTTTGAGGTTCGAAATATGAAACGAAAGTCAATACAATTTAAGCCCAAAAAACATGGCTGTACAATTATACTAAGTATTTATAAAATAATTTGACAAATTTACAAACCTTTACCTGTTCTCGTATTACTTAAAAAACACGGGGGTATTTATTTATTTGTTCCGATATAATTATCGTTGACTTCAGTGAGCAATTTAAAATTTATTAAACGCTCGCTATGAAAAGATATCCAATAAAGCTATTTTTATTTGCGTATTTTTATGATTAACATAAAACCATGTATTTGAACTTAAAGCAAAATCACCTGGAATACTTTACATTTTACACTTTTTTAATGTTTCGCGCAGAAAACTTTACATTCTTTATTTATACACTGAATGGTGACACTATACTGGAAAATAATTTTCGATATCAAAAACTGACTTCATTAAAATGCCAGAAATGAACCAAATTGAAATGAGACCACACGGGAAGGACCAGCTTTCAAATAAAAAAGAATCATCAAAATCGGTTGACCTAGTCAAAAGTTCTGAGGTAACAAATAATAAAAAACAACAGTCAAATTGATAACATCCTCCTTTTTGGAAGTCAGTTAAAAACAGAATTGAACCCCACTAGAGGCGATAAATCATGCCAGAAGGCCGGCGAGAATATTCTGATATTTTAATAATCAGGTAAGAAATATACCCGTGAGGTATGTTCATATCAATTTTACGATCTTTTTTATTGATTCCCCGATATTATGAGTTTAAAGGTTAGCTTCGGAAATAGATTTATTTTTGCATTTCATGGGTTCAAATAAATCATTTCAGGCTGTAACTCTGTTAGTATGTAAAAAAGTTAATCGAAAATGTGGTGAAGGTAAAATTTTACTGCATAGTTAAGTATATTAAGTAGGAATGGTTCATTTTCAAGGTTGGTCGATACAGATTGTAGTCTAATGACGTCAGACGCAAGAAAGTGGAAAAGTGAATTGAGTACTTGAACAAAGTCTCGTTCATTTTTATTTTAAACATATTTTTTATTAAATCTATGTAAAGTAAAGGATTCTTTTTTCTTGTGCAATATGTAGTTATCTACGTAGGTATATTGTATACTTGATCAACACACTTTTCGGCTGGATTTTTCTATTAAATACTCGAGGGTGGTCCTATCTTAAATAACATAAATAAATATCTGGGACATTATTGCACATGATCATCTGACCCCAAACTAAGCCAAGCTTGTAATATGGCAGCCAGAGACTGATATACATACAATATACATATACATTTTAAAATACATACTTAAATAGATATTAACACCCAAACTTAGAACAAACACAAATGTTCATCACAGAAACGTTTGTCCTAGGTGGGAATCGAACCCACGCCCCCAAGCGCAGAAGGCAGGTACACTACCAACTGAGCTAACGGGGTTTAATATGAAGATACTATTCTACATCTAAACGTGGGAAGGGTGGTAGCAATGGTGGCATAGTAGCTTTAAAACCTGACGGCACCCGGTTCGATCCTTGGCTCTGCAGCATTTCGTACTTAAAAATTATGTGCAGTTTCGATGTTATCACTCTAAAACAGTAAAGGAAAACATCGTAAGGAAACCGGTATGGTCAAGAACCTCAATTCAATTACATATTTATAACATTCACTAACAATATGCACTGGGCCAGCATGATGGATTAGGATCCATCTTCTCTGTCTGAGGAAGGCCTGTGTCCCAGCTATATGAACATAATTGGCTGATAATTATGATGATGTAGGGTGGTAAACTAAGGTGAAATCCTTTTTCCGTGACGGATTTTTTTCGTTAATGTGTATTTGGTAAATCTTTTATTCACAGCCAGGAGCCTTCTCTCATAATGTCCCCCAGATTTATTCTCTTCCGAATATAAAATACCCTTTCTTTTACATAGTCGAGAACATTAAACATTTATCCCAAGGGCAGAAAAGCCCAAAAAACATATTGTATCTGCACGCGTCTCGCATAATAGCCGTAGCTTCGTATCGACTAATGAAAATGCGCCATTGGATTATAAGGGATAATTCTGATAGGCTTATCCATGTCAGCAAAAAGGTTTTTTAATACATCTACTTACGTAGGTATAGAAAGAAACATTTTTCTTCTCTTTAGAAAATGTAATGGATACATAATAAATTATATAATTGTGTGTTTTATGTAGAGGATCACAAAACATACGTAGCATTGAGAACTCCTTTCCTTTTTTGAATTGGGTATCACATCACACTCATAAGTTGTCACTAAGTTTTGAAGATTCGAAGAAAAAACAGTACCTACTTACATCATTTTACGCAGCGTGGTAGAAAAGAAAACGGCCGGTTTTTAACGAAGCATGGCTTTTTCTACCCATCCGTTGTTGAATGGTTAGTGCTTTTGTGCAGAAGAACCGGAGTGAATAGAGCGGGATGGAAGGAGATTGGGTTACGGCAAAACACAGGACTATAAACCGGAAAAGGCAGGCCGAGATAAAATTAATGTATAGTTGATCACTACACGAGCAAAACCGCGCGGGCAAGCGAGTTACCGAATGAAAAATAAATACCTTCTAAAACTCTTATGACAAGACTATGCTTAGGTATATAATTTTAATTAAATGCCTAAAGCGTACCTACCTACAAAGGCACATAATTGAAATACGAGACAATATTTTCCTATCCCAATGATTAAGTAAAGATGTGGCTGGACTGAGTGGTTTCCATCATTGATCCTACCTTTATAAGTCTATACTTACCTGGGATCAAAGGTCTCTTCACCCTTTTACATTTAGGTTTCTCTGAAAGTTAATACATTTTTATACCGAAATCTTGTCCACAATGTATTGCTTCTGGTTTGCTTGCCAACAATACTTTAGATGTTTACGCAGTATTAGACACATTTACGAATGAAAATTTAATCCTTAGAAACAACAATATGATTTTCTTCAACATTATAGGATTTTTTATTGTTTTATTTTTGTTATTTTAATTGACACGCTTTTATTAGTTTGGTATGTACTCGTATCTAATAATTTTTGAACGTGATTTTCAAAACGACGGATTGATTTGAAACTTTGCACGCTTATCAAGGACCGATGGCAATGCAATAATTTAAATAGTTTGTCCCATTATCCTTAGTAAGATCATCAGGATTAGCAATTTTAAGCGTGTTTTTTGTTTTTTAAACTGCGAGTTTTTTTTTTAAGGTAAGTTCCAGCAAGTCTTCGCGTTGTTCATATAACAGTGCGTCAAGACAAAAGTCTTTAATCATTTGTGTTCTACCAGTTAGATAGATAGATAGATAGATAGAAAACTCTTTATTGTTCACACCAAAAATTATAAATGTACATAAAAAACAACTTAAAAAACTAGTGAAACAATTGGCGGCCTTATCGCTATAAGCGATCTCTTCCAGGCAACCTTACAGTTTGGACAGTACAGTAGACACTCACGGTTAATGTGTTCCACAAGTTCAAAGTCGTTTAGCGAGCTATGGAGAGCGATGCTCGGAGTTTCTATACGGGACAGGATTCGAAGTGATCCGACATAGAACCAAAGCTACCGACATAGGTCAAATGATAAGTAAGTTGAAGTGGGCCGGTCACATTGCCTGAAGAATTTGTTTGGAGAGATTTGACGGATTTGATTTGAGTTCTAGAATGGAGAGAACGTTTAGGCAAACGTAGTGTAGGATAGCCTGTGGCAAGGTGGAGTGACGACCTGCTCAAAACGGCGGGTAAAAAGTATATGCAGAGAACTGCGCCTATGAGAGGTATTAGAATAGCCTATGTTCAGCAGTGGACAATAAAAGACTGATGGCCACTACCACTCTGTAGCTTACTTTCGTCTATAGATAAAATAGTTGAAAAATGTGTGTGATCAAATACACCAATTGTATAGGAAACATGATGTTATTTATCGAAATCAATTTGGCTTTCAGGCAAATCAAACCTATTATCAAAATTTAGTGATGAGGTCAATGAGCACTTGGACCATAAAAACCTCGTGCTAGCTCTATTCGTTGACTTTTCACATGCATTTAAAACTTTGGAGCATAAACAATTAGTTGATAAGCTAGACCACTGTGGTGTACGTGGTCTGCTTAAATGGTGGGAAAATTACTTTTACAGAAAATTCGATGTAAAGGTAGATATATATTTTAGTAAAGCCATGAATTCTATTGGAGCGACTAAGGAAAAGAAAGTATTTAAGAGTTACGGCCTGACATAGAAACATTACGATAATTGTTCTGGCAAGTCTCTCTCTCTCTCTCTGTGTCTGCTCAATTTCAGTCTTCTAATCAAGCGCAAAAACTAAACAGAACACTTTTAATAAATGATTAACATTATTATCACATCTAGGTAAGGCCATAATTATCTGGTCAGAATGACCGGTCTGGTAAAAAACAACTTAGGAATAAAAATATCTTAAATTGCTTAAAATATTTTTTTTAAATTCGGTAATAGGCTTGCGTTTGACCGCCAACTCGCTTGATGTTAAGCGCGATGCGGTCTACGATGGAGCACGCTTGCCCAGAAGAAACCGATTCACTCGAGATTTGAAGACACCCAGATTGTAACCATCGGGGAACACTCATTCTGGCAGCGCATTCCACAGACTAGCAGTTCGAACAATAAAAGTGGAATCAAAGCGCTTCGTACGGGTTTTCGGAATATCAACCATGAAGCGGTGTCGATTTTTCGTGCCCGCTCTGGCATTCCGATAGAAAAATGGGGAGGAGGGAATTAGATCATGCAGATCTGATGCACACTCTCCGAAATGTATCCGATAAAAATCTTTTTATTTAAAACTCCTTCGAGAGATCAAACGACAATTTTCAGCCTGTTCCGTTGCTTCGTGTAGAAGTTATAAAAAGTTCTGTTATATCTGTTCTTTCCTTGAACACGTTTGTAAAAGATACTATAAAACTATTATCAGCTTTCTTCACCATTAAGCATCGCACCACCTTTTTCTAGTTCACTAGGCTTTTCTTAAAGTTTCTACGTTTGTTTTTTAAAGTTTTCTCAAAGTTTATCATATTACCAGAGGTAGAGTTGCTTTATAACAATTACCGACAGAGTACTTAATGTTATCAGAGGTTTTCTTGCTACCTAAAAACTTTAAAATTAGGGTCTCTTAGTCTATACCGGTTTATACTTTCTTGTAAGAGTAAGCCAATATATTTTCACTACAAAATTTTGTTTCAAAAACTCCCGAATCTTAACAAAAGTATCACACAAAAGCCTTTGAATGCATTTAGGAACACGTGTAATACTCAGTCTCGTGTTATACTCAGAATAACCGATCGTTATTCGCTGAAGGTCATACAGGTATATGCGCCGACCTCGACATACCCTGACGATGAAGTAGAGGCATTGTATGAGGAGATATCTCAAGCCATACATACCTCCGAAACATACTTCTCCGTTGTTATGGGTGACTTTAACGCTAAGGTGGGCACACGGAATTTCGATGAGTTAAGAGTGGGGTCATATGGGTATGGACAGCGGAATCCGAGGGGCCAGCGGCTGGTCGACTTCATAGAGAAGGAGGAACTCTATTTGATGAACTCCTTCTTTCAGAAGCGACCATCCAGGAAGTGGACATGGATGAGCCCCGATGGTTCGACCAAAATTGAGATCGACTTCATCATGACGATGAAGAAGCGAATATTTAATGATGTCTCCGTGATCAGCAAGGTGAAAACCGGTAGCGATCACCGTATTGTCAGAGGCACATTAAATATCAACATCAAGCTCGAGAGGTCACATCTGGTGAAGTCAACGCTCCGTCCTGGTCATGCCCAAATCCAAAACCCCGAAGACTTCCAACTCGAACTGCACAATCGCTTCCAGGGCCTAACTGAAAGCGGAACTGTGGACGAACTAAACAATGGGCTGATGGAAACTGTCCAAGCAGTGGGGTCCAAGTTCTTTAGGACCCCACGCCGGAAAAGACCTCAGAAGCTCTCAGACGAAACCATTAAGTTAATGGAAGACCGGACTGAGATGAGACTGCAATCTTCAGCTGATATGTCGGAATATGGCAAACTTAATAGATGGATCTCGAAATCGGTGCGACACGATCTGCGTTCCTATAATACAAGATGTATTAGGGACGCAATTGAGCGGAACCAAGGCTCGAAAGAGTTCGCAAAGAATTCGTTTATTGGGAAAAGCCAAATGACGAAGCTGAAGATCGAGGATGGCAGTACCATTTCATCAAAGCCGGAGATTCTGAAAGAGCTCGAGAGGTTTTACGGACAGTTGTACACCTCGACACGACAGCCCATTGTCAGTACAGCTCAGGACAAGAGAGCTAAACTGACCCGACACTACACTGAGGACATCCCAGACATCAGCTTGTACGAGATTACAATGGCTCTTTTTTTATAGACTAAGTGGCAAACAAGCTACGGGCCACCTGATGGTAAGTGGTCACCGCTGCCTATATACACCTACAATACCCGGGGCATTGTCAGTGCGTTGCCTACCTTTGAGGACTCTATTCACCCTTCGTTTGAAGCAGTCCAAATTATACTTCGGAGGAAAAACCGAAGGTGGTAAGTCATTCCACAACTTACAGGTACGTGGCAGAAACAGTCGATTAAATCTAACAGTGCGAGACTTCCACGTATCTATAATGTGTGGATGGCATTTCTGGCGATGGCGTCCGGTTCGGTGGTAAAACCGGGATGGAGGGATGAGGTCAAAAAGTTCAAAGTGAAACAGCTTAAGAACAACAAGGCGCCGGGTGATGACAGAATCACGACAGAACTACTGAGAGCGGGTGGAAAACCGGTACTTTTAGTCCTCCAGAAGTTGTTTAATTCCGTCATACTTGAAGGTACTACGCCTGAAGCATGGCATAGGAGTGTGGTGGTGGTCTTCTTCAAAAAAGGTGACAACTCCTTATTGAAGAATTATAGACCCATCTCACTCCTGAGCCATGTGTAAAAGTTGTTCTCCAGGGTCATTACGAACCGTCTCGAAAACAGGTTTGATGACTTCGAGCCTCCCGAACAAGCCGGTTTCCGTAAGGGTTGGAGCACCATAGACCACATATAGACGCTCCGCCAGATTATACAGAAGACTGAGGAGTATAATCGGTCATTATGTCTAGCGTTTGTGGACTATGAAAAAGCCTTCGATTCAATCGAGACCTGGGCAGTATTGCAGTCCCTCCAGCGTTGTCATATCGACTATAGGTATATCGAAGTGCTGAAGTGTTTGTATAGAAACGCCACCATGTCGATCCGATTACAGAACGAGAGCACGGAGCCAATCCTATTGCAGAAAGGCAGGCTGAGACAGGGAGATGTTATCTCTCCAAAACTGTTCACGAACGCATTGGAAGACGTTTTCAAGCTTTTGGACTGGAACGGATTGGGCATCAACATTAATGGCGAATACATCACTCACCTTCGTTTTTCCGATGATATAGTTATCATGGCAGAGTCGCTGGAGGACCTCAATATAATGCTCAGCGACCTCAGTAGCCTTTCCCAACAGGTGGGTCTTAAAATGAACATGGATAAGACAAAAATCATGTACAATGTCCATGTTGTACCCGTGCCGGTCAATGTTGGGAATGATACTCTCGAAGTTGTTGATCATTACACCTATCTTGGACAGATTATTCAGTTAGGTAAGTCCAACTTAGGCAAAGAGGTCGCCCGAAGAATCCAACTCGGATGGGCAGCGTTCGGGAAATTGCGTGAAATCTTCTCGTCCAAGATATCACAGTGCCTAAAGAGTCTTTGACCAGTGTGTATTGCCAGTGATGACATATGGTACTGAGACGTGGTCCTTAACTGTTGGTCTTTTGGAAAAACTCAGAGTCACACAACGGGCAATGAAGAGAGCTATGCTCGTAGTTTCTTTACGCGATAAAATTCGGAACATAGATATTCGCCAAAGAACCAGGGTCACCGACATAGTTATTAAAATCTGCAAGTTGAAGTGGCAATGGGCAGGCCACATCGCTCGAAGAACTGATAACCGATGGGGAAGAAAGGTTCTTGAGTGGAGACCGCGAACCGGAAGATGCAGCGTAGGTAGGCCTCCCACTAGATGGACCGACGTCATTCTGAGAGTCGCGGGCATCCAGTGGATGCAGATGGCAGGATGTCGTTCAGTGTGGAGGTTAAAGGGGGAGGCATATGTTCAGCAGTGGACGTCTTCTGGCTGACGATGATGATTATGATGACACGTGTAAATTTTTCCCACGAGATCAAACCAAAGAATTCTCTGCCTATTTCACTTGTATTTTGTATCAAAAAGGGCACAAAGAAAGACTCATATTGAATTGTAAAGATTGACGAGAAAGAACGTCGAAAAATATCTAGCGACCCACTTGCGAAACAGAGCAACAATATAAAGTAAAATACTTGAAACTTTGATAAAAGTCCATGAAAATGTTCAAACTGTTTTAAGTGTGTGACGGACAGTACAAAAAGTTATATTGCCGTTAAGTGGTAAAATTATAATAACGGATGGTGCGACTCGAGTAGGAGGTTCATTTCTCACAAAGATCGTCATCAGCCATAAGACGTCCACTGCTGAACATAGGCCGCCCTTTAACCTCCACACTGAACGACATCCTGCTATCTGCATTCACTGGATGCCAGCGACTTTCACAATGTCTTCGGTCCATCTAGCTAGTGGGAGGCCTACCTATACGCTGCGTTTTCAGGATCGTGGCTCACAAAGGTCTCACAAAGATAGCTAATTTCAACCTTTCGCTCGACGTTCGTTCGGTAATTTCGTTCGATTCGTGTGTCAAGTTCAAGACAAACGCTAAAGATCTGGTACTGATTAAAAGAAAACACTATTTTTGGGTGCGGAACCTGCTGTGCGCGAGTCCGACTTGCACTTGGGCAGATTTTTTTTTTTCAGTTTCATCGTAACCATCTTTACGATGCACATTACTTATAATAAATCAGTTCGTACTATCGTCATATGTAACGGATAGAAAGAATAGAGAGTCACTTTCACAATATTTTTAACATAATTGATTGAATCAGGCGTTACTTTGCGGAACTGACTTCAAACTCTTCAAAACTGTATTTATGATGAATCTTTAGTGTAATTCCGCTTCTAAATGAAGGAATGTGGGATAAATTTTACTCGATAGATATTTGTTAATGAAGTTAATTTAATTTAGCCTAACCTGAAATAAAACATTTATAACATAAAAGGGAAAATTAACCTAACCTAAAACAAAAATTTAATAATTCTGAAACAAAATATAATTTAATTAAAATGATAAATTAGGTAGGCTTTTCATTTCAGGTTAGGCTAAATTAAACTAAATTAAATTAAATTAAATTAGTATGTTCGATTAAGTTCTTTTATACGTGAAATATATGTTTTTTATACCATTAAATTAACTTCATTAACATTTGTTAATGAAGTTAATTTAATGGTATAAAAAAATATCTAGTAAAATTTATCCCAAATTCCTTATTGTATTTGAAGCGACGTAGAAGCAGAATTACATTAGAGAATCATCAGAAAAACAGTTCTAAGTATAAGTTTAAAATTGTATAGTAGTTTCGCTGCTAACAGAAATAGCAAAAAATTACCATCAGATTGAGATTTGGCAACCATTTCTCTTCCATCTTCTGAAAAGTTCCATTTAATATAGAGATAACGAACTACCACTACTACTACTATCTAAATAATAAAGGGAGTTTTGGGTGAGAGGTCTTATTTAGCCCCTAGCAACGGTTTGATAAGGATGCCCATCGATCATATTAGTTACAAGTATCACATTTCCGTTCGAAGGAGGTGCTTCACCCTTTTTGGGGCAGATTTGATACCATACGTAAGAAATGTAAGGCAAATTTTTGCTAAGTATATATTTTTTTAGTGTTAGTTAACTTGTATTTTTAGGGTTCCGTACCCAAAGGGTAAAACGGGACCCTATTACTAAGACTCCGTTGTCCGTCCGTCTATCCGTCTGTCACCATAGGTTGTATCTCATGAACCGTGATAGTTAGACAGTTGAAATTTTCACAGATGATGTATTTCAGAATAAAATAAACATTTAAGTGGGATCTCATTTAAAAAAACGTTTTTTTGACGTTTTTATATTAATGGTACGGAATCCTTCGTGCGCGAGTCCGTCTCGCACTTGACCTATTACGGTTACTATCTATCTATTATGGTTACTAATGTTAGGATGGACAGACAGACAGACAAACAGCGTAGGCTCAGTAATAGGGTCCCGTTTTTACCCTTTGGGTACGGAACCCTAAAAACTGGAATGGATGGATTTCGACTTAGATTAAATAAAAACATATATAAACAAAAATGAAAAACAACATTCAAATAAAAGCTTGTTTAAAAAATGTATTTTTTTTAATAAAAGATTGTTTACAATGAGTCCGCAACCGAGGTTTGAACTATAATGTGCGATGAAGAGTAGTTCGAAGGATCGATGCTTCAAAGAATCACTCTGCGGAAGGAATGTTTATGCGATGAACGAACGAAGGAATGATGGTGTTACACATTACACACTGTAACAGAATCGTGTTGCGACGAACGTTAGTGCGAAAGCGTGGTAATGGTAATGATATGAACTCTAAATCTACATTCATAATTATGGAGTAATTCTAATATTATTTTCCATGCGATTTTGCTGAAAGAAATTGAGTATGCTTAAAATTGTGTTATTTAAACTTCATGGTGGTATTATATTTTCGGAGTGCGACTGCACGTAGCCGCTGCGCTTATTGGTTGCTACCAGTGTTGTGTGTGAGAAACGCAGGTTTTGTATATAAAAATAACACCAAATATATGCAGTACTAGTCGCAGGATGAAAGTAGGTAGCAGAATGCAAAAAAATTGTTTCATTCGTTCGTCAGTCATGTATTTAGCAGCCAAGCAAAACAATGTGCATCATTATTGTGTTTCGGATTGTATGGAAATTTCCAGTAAAATTGAGGCATCTTATATTATCTCAGGGTGACGAGTGCAGTGAATCCAGCGCAGGATTAAATTTAAAAAAAACTTTTGTAGCACTGAACTTTATCGTGACGCTAAACAAGCGTGAACAATTTGCTCGTCTCGTCACTCAATTGAATAAAAAGGACTGGTTTAATTGTCTTATCAGAATATCATGCAGTAGGATATATGATTAATTTAACCTATTTATGTTTTCTATGACAACTCGATAAGATAATGCGAAATAGCACTCGAGATAAATTAGGAACAAGCTTATAAATAACACCTACGCATTAAAATAAGCCCCAATGTATGTCGATATAACAGTAGTATCTAAATTGATAGCATAAATCTAGGAAAGACGTGAAGAAACCGAGCGGTCGCTGGCCGCATACGGCCGCTGGCCGCATACGGCCTTCTAAGAGTTTTCCTGCGGCTTATGGATTTAGACTAATAATTATAATAATTAAATCATCACCTATTTATAGGCGCATCACCTATATAGTCGTTTCAACGCCAAAGAACATTACCTTCATACTCACTTCGTTCGCAAACTGAAGTTGTTCATTGTTTTGCATCGTAAATAAATAAAATAATAAATATCTGGGACATTATTGCACACATGGTCATCTGACCCCAAACTAAGCAAAGCTATATGGCTGCCAGAGACTGATATACATACATATATATTTTTAAATAGATAAATAAACTGAATGTTCCGAATTGAATGATGAAAAGTGCACTATTTATAAAAATATTCAATGAACATCTTGACATACATTGGAACTTCATTTGACCCTCTCCCAGATACTTGAATACATAATCCGACCTGGCTCAAGGAATGCGTTCACCCGATCCTGGTCAATAGACAAACCCTCATAATGTGGGATTCTGCAGATAGCTGGGATCAAGCCGAGTAATGCGACCGGCTGACCGTTCGGAATCTTGGAAATATTAACCAAACGTTTTATTTCGAAGTGCCTTAATTTAAATGAAATTGGTTATGTTAGGGTAAACTTACTATAAAAACGATTTAGTAAAATTGTTTTAACAAGACGACATTCAATAAGACTACTTAACTTACAGTTGCATTTACGCAGATTAGTTACAACAAAATTGTTAAAACGCTAAATGTCAAATAATTTTCGGTTAACCAGGCCAAGCGCATTGTTCAAAAGTGGCTTCTATCCTTATCTTATGATGATACTGAAAATTTTCTTAAAATTATTTCTTAATATAATGTTTTTTATTTTTGTTATTTGTGAGCTTCTGTCGTATTTTCGTAGAACATAGTTAAGTACTTATATTATTTTTGTTAATTTGTTTTAAGGCGTGGGGACGAGACAGGCTTTGTCCTAGTGTGGGGACCAATAGTAAAATATTATTTAAAGGTGTTACTTTTTAAGCAATAAAAAATCTATAATCTTCTTTAAGTTCCTTAAAGGTGCAGCCACTCGATGTATTGCGGCAACGACGCAGCGTCTACTATACGTTGGCGACCTTTTCAAACGAAACAAAATGTAGCTTCAGTGTTTAGTTTTTTAAACTTCACTAATTTCGAGTTCACCGCTCTCCGCTGCTGCATCGCAACGCTTCATCTAGCTGGGCCCTAACGACTACTAAACATTACCTTCATAGTTGCATATTGTAAAGGAGGAGTTTCTCAATTCGGCTGTATTTTATTATTTTATGTTTCTTACCTCAGAACTTTCGACTGGGTGAACCGATTTTGATGGTTCTTTTTTTATTTGAAAGCTGGTGCTTTCCCTTTCAATTTGGTTCTGATATGTTTATGAAGTCGGTTTTTTATATTGATAATTATAAACGGGTCAAATCTGTGATCAAAAAGTAACTAGTGATTAAAAAACCTATAACATGGATATTTTGAGACATTGACAGACGCGGTGGATTTTTATTCCTTTCCGAAAGTCGAAGGTTACTCGTAATACCGAAGGCCCATTAAGGAAGCTGGGTTCATCAAAGCGTATCTACGTCAAGGGATTTATACGTCCACCTCTCCCTTTTTGTGACCGGAATAAAAACGAACGTGACCTATCTAAGAGATAATAACACCTGTGCACACCTGCTACAGGTGGATTTTCAATTTACAAATGTACGAATGTTGTGACATGTCAGTGGATTTAGACACATATTTGGGGCAGCAGTAAAATAAAATGTTAGTGGAATTAATTTTGTTTTTATCTGACTTTACAAGATGAAGAGTTTTTCGAGCGTATATATTATAAGTATATGTATGTATGTATTTATGGTGGTTTCTTTGGCACGCCCTACAGCATAAATGTATTAATGGATTTTGACATGTGAGGTGTCATTTAAATTGTTTTAATCATAGATTTGGATATTTTTAGGTCTTTAGTTTTAATCGTGGAAGTAACAGGGTACCTGTTTATTATTTATGCAATGCAGTTGGGTTATTTTTTTTTTATAAATAAATAAATATCTGGGACATTTTTGCACAGACTGTCATCTGACCCCAAACTAAGCAAATCTTGTAATATGGCTGCCAGAGACCGATTGATATACGTACATATATATTTTTAAATACATACTTAAATAGATATTAACACCCAAACATAGAACAAGCACAAATGTTCATCGCACAAATGTTTGTCCTAGATGGGAATCGAACCCACGCACCCAAGCACAGAAGTTAGGTTCACTACCAACTGAGCCACCGAGGCAGTCAAATAATAATTTAATTTGTTTTGTTAACTTGTTTTTATTTTCCTACTCTATGGATATATAAACTATTCTTATAATACAATATCTATTTTTAACCGACTTCAAAAAAGGAAGGGGTTCTCAGGGGTGTATTTTTTTTGTTTCTCTGAACTCCGTCATATATGAACCGAAATATCTTATATACTTATACTTTCAGATTGGTCAAATAAAAAAATAAATCAAAACCGTTTCAACAGTTTTTATTTCAGGCTGCAAAATAAAGACTTCTAATTTTTTTTTTATTCAAGACTCAACAAGTGAACACTCAACAAATCCAACCATCACAATAACCATCCCCACCCCATCTTCACAATCGATCCCATATCTGGTTATTATTTGGGTGTTAATATCTATTTAAGTATATATTTAAAAATATATTTATGTTTCTGGCAGCCATATTACAATCTCTGCTTAGTTTGGGGTCAGATGACCATGTGTGGAATAATGTCCCAGATATTTATTTATTACGAGTATCAATGTAGCTACGAGTCTGGGTATAATTATTCGCTTTAGATGTACATAATATGATTTAAAATACTCATATAATCAGCCAGCTTCATGACCCTAGATCTAACAACAAAAGAAAAGGTCAGCTGCTAGCGATTGGACAGCGGACTGAATTAGGATATTCTTTGTTAACCCATAAACCCATTGTAGGGTGAATAATGGAGAAGCAATGGGTGAGACAGGATGGGCCGAGTTATTACTTACGAACCTATTCATGAACTATCAGTCTTTTATGATAACGCATAACTAGGTCGTTCGTGAATAATTTATTTAGCTAACGAAGTCTTCCGGTCTTTCAATTTTCCGAGAACAAAAGTGGGCCTAGTTACATTGTTGAAGAAGCGAAATCCGTTAGTATTCTATGTTTCAGCAAAACGGATCGCTTATATAATTGTGTACTTTTGCCGTGTGCATCTGTTTGTCTGTTTGTCACGTATAGGTAGTTGATAGTTACGTCATCATCATCAGCCAGAAGACGTCCACTGCTGAACATAGGCCTCCCCCTTTAACCTCCACACTGAACCTGACGATATCGTCAACCTATCGAAGCAAATTAAACTTGACATTGGCTAAATAGACAAGATGCTTGTAAACAAAAAAATACATTTCTTTTTAAGGTTCCGTAGCCCGACAAGTAACCCTTATAAATTCATTCTGTCCGTCCGTTTGTCTGTCTATCCGTCCGTCAGTCCGTTTTTTTTTAAATCTTCTATCTTCTTTAATTATCAAGATAATTGCATGAAAGTTTTGCACAATTTCAGTTTTAATATAGATCTTAATTTTAACAGTATATTCTATATTTTGCATTTTAGGGGTGGCTCTGGTACATATGAATTTGGAATTAAAAACATTTTTTTATTGCTTCTCCTCGTGTGTGATATCGTTGAAAAGGTATTTTTAAATAAAGGTAAAGTTTCATACATCCCTTTTTATAAAGCCTACCCTTAGTGAAATATCAAAGTGGCAAAAAGTTGGTCTCCTCCTGCATTTCTAATCTATAAAACATACAAACTGTTTTGTAGTGGTAGGACTCTTTTGCAGGGGTCCGCCTGGGGAAGTACCACACCTTTGCCAGTTATTCAACCGCCAAGCAGTAGTGTGCAGACACTACTGTGTTCCGGATTGAAGGGCAATGTTTCCAGCGAAATTACAGGGCACACACAGATTTGACATCTTATATCTCGGGGTGACGAGCGCAGTGCACTGCCATCCAGGGTTTTGAACTATTGAAGTTCAAAATTCTGAGTCGCGTTGAGCTGTTATATATATACTATATATATAAATATATATACTATCCGTATTAATATATATATATAAATACGGATAGGTCATATTTAAAACCTTCATTAAAAATTGTTTGGAACATTATTTATGATTAAGACTTTTTTAGAAACAGCAATATAACCATAGATTTAGGATGTCACAAAAAAAAAATTAGGTCTATGGATATAACTGATGCTACGTTGGGATGATACATCTCTGAAATTTCGGTAAGTCCACAGAGCTTCGTTAGATCGAACTTTTCTATAACCGTTAATTTCTGAACTATCACTACAATTATATGACTTTGGTTCGGAAGACCAAGAGCGTGTCGGGACACGCATACGGTAAGGACCATTATCATATGTGTGCCTCGACACACGGCGAGTTATTTATAATAGGAATGTTTTTAAATTATATCGTATCTCGTGTCTCTCTACTCTATCTGCATATAAAGTAACTGAAAACCGACATAATAAAAGTAATAAAATGACCTTATCTCCGAGATTTTCGCAGACCCCTTTGGACTGGTCACTTACGTCAGTTAAAGGCCACTGTGCTGTTCTGTTTGAAGGTAAAATGAGCTACGAATTCTATGGTTGAAAGGTAATTACTGGACAAGTCCGTAAATAAGTACCTATAAAATCTGTAATGCACAAACAGGAACGTAAAGCAGGGTAATAATGAAACAACGTGCTCTCTGCATTAAAGAGCTCATATAAAATACTTTATTAATAACTCCATAGTTACAAGTCAAAAGTATAAATGAGTATATTCACGGGTTAATACCATGATATCCCGTAACGTGCGAGCACTAATTTAAATTCAGAGTTAAAACTCTTTAGATGATGGAGTCTTAAAAGATTTTGGTCACGTATTTTTGATGCCTCCTAGATTTACAGGGGCTTACGGCAACCGACCCTTCGGCCAACGTTTAGGTGATTGCTAAAAGTTGCGCGACCGCAAACCGTATCTCGGCGTGTTAAAGTTCACGTTCAGGTGATTTTCCGCACTGATTAGAGTGCCGGACTTCTGGCCGTGCCGATGTACTGAAGTGCCGGATTAGAGAGATTCTACTGTACAAACAAATCAGCACTAAAATATAAAACTAAACTATAATAAACCACTGCCAGCAGGCATCGTACACAAGATTGCTTGCAGAGGAATAAGTCCTTTATAATAAGTAAACAATTATTAATATGTCTCATAGTAATCTAGTGAACGTGTGAGGTGTGAGAGTTTACGTAAAGTTATAGATTCCAAGCATAGAAAAAACTTATTGCTAAAATTAACTAAGAACTTCTTAAAAGCACATACACAACAACTGTAGACAAAAAAACGGCCTGGGTTGTGCCGTAAAATACTAAAAGGCACAGCTAAAAGGCGTACGTGACAGCGTAGAGCTTTGACAATCCCAAACTTACCGAACACCTAGAGCTGCTCAAAATTCCGAGAAGCTTCAACATGGGGTTCTTCAAAAGGCGAAATAAGTTCCTCTGGCGTTACAAATATCCATAGGTGACTTTAACCATCAGGCAGTCCGACTACTTGTTTACCATCTATGGCATAAAAATAATAGAACTAAAACGTGAAATGCGACTCAACTAGCAGGCAAGTATTTTAATAAAACCTTTTCCCTTACGGCTTACTCGTTTGCTGGGTATAGTGATAATAGATCTAAGCTGTTTTCTATTCTCTCCACGATCCAGCCCTGATGTATGGGGCACATGTCACCCCAAACTCAAGGCGTGTCATTCATTTATCACGTCTCACAGTAAATTAGGAGTATGCTTTTACGAGTCCTATGAATGAATGTGAATCAGATGCGAATAGTTTTGCCAAGTACGAGTAGCTTCACGTCCGATTCCCTGAACGTGTAGGTAGTCTCAAATTTACTACCTGAAGCGCTTTGAAATTTAAAAGTCCTTTATGCGCGATGTTCAAGATCAAAGTAATTTAAATTCTTCCTGTCACATGACATCTGTTTTCCACGTATACTCACCTGAGATTACAAATTTTATAGGACATATTATTTTTTTTATTGTAAAATAGGCTTGCGCTTGGCCGCCAACTCGCCTGATGTTAAGCGATGATGCAACCTACGATGGATCACGCTTGCCTAGAAAGTACCGATTCACTTTTGACTTGAAAACACCCAGATTATAACTATCAGGGAACACCCATTCAGGCAACGCATTCCACATCAAGCTGGGTCCAAGCATTTATTGGCTCTAACATATGCAATTACATTGTAGAAAAAGATGAATTAAAAACATTTCCTTTTAATAATAATTTATTTATGTATTTTGGATATCTGCTACAGTCTTAACAACGTTTAAAAAGCTGACGAAAGTTATTTGTGCTTTTCATTCACAATTTTATTTTATTTAAAAAAAATGAATAATTATTTATTGTAGCATTTAAAAATATTATTTTTTGTATTGCAGATTTTAGAGCTAATAAATGCTTGGACCGATTTTAACTATCACTTGGTTATGATTGCTTGTACCTACATAATATACCATCCACGCAAAGACAACAGATAAACAATGTAGTTTCTGTCTCTTTCTTTTTCTCTCTACATTCTTCTTAGCTGTCATCTGTCAATATACAATTTCTGCCTTAATCAAAATGCAGTATTTTCGCCAATTTTATTCATTTAACATTATTATAATACCTAGCTTTCATCAATCATAACTAAACGAAAAATTTCTAAAGGCACCTTTATACCCCAATTTTGGAAGACGAGGATAGCCATTTCGGGTGGATTTACTAATATAATAAAAAGCATTTTATGTAAATTCATTTTCGTTACAAATAATAGCTCATCAAAAAATTAATGCATTAAAATAATATAATATTATTTACTTTGTAGGATCATTATCAAAACAAACTTAATTTTGATACGCTGATCTGATTTTAGAATCCGGCGGCGTTCAACGATCTCGTATGACTTTTTTCTCAAAATTCTCTTTTTACTTTGAAGTATTTGCATAATGGATGGTAAAACAGAACAAGATGGGGGCTTTTAATGAAAAGTGATCAGGGTCAATTGATTTACGAAAATAACAGCTGCCCTCGGGATATCGTTAAAAATAATGACGAATTGATTCAGCAATTTGTTTGAGCTTAAGATGAGGTTGTGAAAATAGATATGATGAAGGTTGGAAAATTTATGGTCTGTTTATGTACTAATCCAGAAAAGGTACTTATCTAAAGGGCTTAAGAGTTGCCTAGTCAGCAATGTCAAAACTACTTAGCCTTTTATACAAACACGATATGGATTATCCATAGAACGTTGAAGGTCTAGACACAATTCGAAATTCACTCAAGCCTACTATCAATTGGCAGCGTACCCAGCATGCTGATGGCATTACCACGCTCAATGAAAATGCTACATTGAGATAAACGCATAATTTTAATTCTAAACACTAAATTGGTAATTACTTATGTTATGCGTTCGTTTCTTTTTAAATAAACACAAAAAAAAACCTCCCTTTCTCCCTTTTAACCAACTTTGAGAGGAAGTGTTTCAATTCGATCCGTTTATTTTTATTTGTGTTGTGAATCGGTTTCCAAGTTTCTTTATTTATTAATTAGAGGAAGTAATCGAGGTAGTCTCAAAAAAACATTATCTTCAGCTTAGTAGTTTTTTAATGTTACTGCTAAGTTATATCTGAACAAAAAATTATGTACCTAATCTCACTTTCATTTAAGAGACTTATTTAATGGTACTTCACATTAGATCAAGCAGTAATTTTTGCACATCCCCACTTTACATATATGTCGCCATCTTGTATTTATGATGACGTCACCATTCCTGAACTTAGAGGAATCTATCTCCAACTCATATATCAAAATCGCTCTTCACGCTTGAGGAGGATACTCGTATATCTACTTTTATAATAACAGTCAGAACCCAAGTAATAATTTTCAAATTAGGTGTAGGTTACATATTATAATTTTGTAAGGATAGGGCCTTTGGAACTGTTTCAACGGTGTCAACAAAACTATTTGACACCAGTGTGAACTCAGAGGTATACTGGACTTTGTTGGTGAGCAATTTTTTCATTTTTCTCTGGGAGGACTCGCAGAGAAAAATGCGCCTTAGTAAATATTACGACTGATGACGCTAATTTTCAAGTAAGTACTAGTAATTGTTGGAGCACCAACACTCGCAGGTGCCACAGGGTACCAGCGGGCGCGCGGGGCTTGACCGCGGCTCCACCGTCGACACTCCTCCGCTACATCAGCGCAAAGCAGTCGCGCACTACAGTTATTTTATATCACCTATGTACTTTTACCAATATACCAGTTAAATACAGTCCACTCGCATTTTAATATAACCTCCACACCATAGGACTAAACAGTCATATTGGGCCACAAAAGTTCTGATGAGCTTATCCTTTTCTATGAGATCTTTGTAACAAAAACACATTTACATTGACGCCCGTTTATTTACTCTATTATTCAAACAAAGCCATCGAGTCAATTACACTACATCAATTAAAGGCTCTGGATACGAACAATTAGTAGAATAAATACAATTAACTAATGTATGCGAAATCCGGTATCAAATTACTTCCCAAATAAACATGGAATAGTTGTAGCCAACCGTGTAAGTATAAAACCAATGTCGTAGTTTAAATTTCAATCCGTTTGTACACGAGGCGAAACAAATCTGCGATCAGAGTTCAGATTCGATGAAGTTAGCAGTGTATTTATTGTGTAAAGAGTTTTATGTGTCACATTTTCTATAAAAAAAAAACACATCAGTCATACAGAAATGAAAACCAAGGATGATTTTAAGATCGTTCTTGTGAAAACTTAAGTAGTAAATCACCTATTCTACAAGAGATGCCGCTGGTTTAAAATACACGGTATTGTGTATTATGGTATTCTGTGACAGCATGACGATGACTCATGTTCCATGATTTTTGTTTACCAAAAAGTGCGCAACGTGTCTAAAGAAATTTTCACTTCAAAAATATTAGGCCGACAACGTTTATCCATCTATACAAATCTCTTGAGTGATAATTTCAGATCTGAGACGTGGTCCTTATACTGCTGGCGTTTTGAAAAAAAACGTGGGCAATGAAGAAAGCTATGCTCGGAGTTTCTTGGCGCGATAAAATCCGGAACGAGGAGTTTCGCCGAAAAACCACAATCACCGACGTAGCTGCTAAGATTAACAACTTCAAATAGCAATGGGCAGCCCACATTGCTTGAAGAACCTATAACTGATGGGGAAGAAAGGTTCTTGAGTAGAGACCACTAAGAGGTGGGTTTCCCGTTTATATTCTTTAACTCTTTATCAGCTGTAGTTGCACTGTACCTACATAGTTTTCTTTACGACATTTATTTATTTGCCAATGTACGTTACATGAGGTTCTTAAAAAGCTACACGTTGGTACGAATTCATATTTCTAACGTACATCTTAAATATAATAAATTTACACTAATAACATTCCATGCAAGCGCTCTGCGAAAGTCACG
Source organism: Agriopis leucophaearia (assembly GCA_949125355.1). Lineage (NCBI taxonomy): Eukaryota > Metazoa > Arthropoda > Insecta > Lepidoptera > Geometridae > Agriopis > Agriopis leucophaearia. Next base: position 3,588,819 of record OX421276.1, on the reverse strand, counting down.
TCGTCGCTGTGCTGACGTTAACCGAATTTCAAAGTATCCGATACTTCAAAGTATCCGATACTTTAGTCACCTTAATGTATGAAAGACCTTGTACTATAAAGCTAGCGTAATATTTTACATCGAAACTTTGTATTAACACAAGGCACTGTAGTAGCTTTAAAATTGTTTAGTATTTCCATTTATTACCGTTGATCCCAATTAACGCGTTAGTGCTAATAAAAGAGTTGAGTGTTTGTCAATATTTTTTGTTACAATTGTGGCAACAATGACGTTTTGGACGGGTGAGTCAGTTGTTTTTTTTTTAATATAATATGGCTTGCGTTTGGCCTCCATATCGCCTGATGTTAAGCGATGACGCGATCTATGATGGAGTTCGCTTGCCTATAATAAAACTATTCCCTCGCGACTTGAAGTCATTCTGTAACTTTTGTTTTATACTGAGTGACGCGACGAGCGAAGTCGTTCGCCTGATGGCTCTTCACGCTTGCCCATAACAGCTTAACGCCACTCAGAATTTTTAATTTCAACAGTTTAAAACCCTAGATGGCAATGCACTGCGCTCGTCACCCCGAGATATATGATGTCAATTCTCTGTGTGCCCTGTAATTTCGCTGGAGACATTGCCCTTCAATCCAGAACACAGTAGTATTTGCACACTACTGCTTGGCGGTTGAATAACTGGCAAAGGTGTGGTACTTCCCCAGGCGGACCCCTGCAGAGTCCTACCACTACAACTAATGGGGAACATGTTAAGCACCGCATACCAAAGTCTAATGGTTAGCACAATAAAAATGGAATCAAAGCGCTTCGTATAGATGTTTGAAATAGCAGCCATGAAACGTTGTTTACATTAATCCAGGTCGCTAATACCACTTGGCCAAGCTTAAGTTAGGTACATCTCACGATACACACAAAAGCTACCAGGAGGACTCAAATTTCGTTTCGTTTTTTATAGTTTTAAAACAGGCATATTCTAGCCATCGTCTAGCTTTTACGGTTTTTACTAAAGAGAGCTATTGACAATTATCTAACTTACTCTCGCAAGTGCGTGTTCTCAATGCTTCTTCATTCCAAAGCCGTTGTGCAAAAGAAGTTTTTTAGTGAAGGAATGTAGGTGAAAGAGGTACACAGGGGCTGTGTAGCTCATTTACAATTTCTTCAGTTTAACATAGCGTTCAACATAGCGTTCGTGTTGCTTTCTAGTTCTAGTGAAGGGAATTTTCTGTTGGCAAGTTTCTACTTTCATACTATGCTACTAATATTGTACTTACATGCGGAAGATTGCTTTAATGTGTTTGTTTATTTATCCACACTCAACTCCGTTATCATAAAGAATGTTATTTAATGGAATTTGTGCCAAACAAGCTTCAAGCTACCTGATGGTGTGTGGTCACCGCCACATATAAATAGATATAAACAGAGACGCCTTCAATGCCCAGGGCAATTTAATAATAATAATAATTGTTAATTTCAATGTCCAAAAGTTAAAAATAAATTACAAAAGTCTACTTAAAATATGTCAAATTAAAATACGACAGAAAAAATATAACAGTAAAATTACATTATCTTAACCTAAACTTCGGTTTGGCATTGTCTTCGACTATAGTCAAAGGGCATTGTCAGAGTTACCTAAGTTTGGGGCTCCATTCACTCGTCGTTTGAAATAAGCCAAATTATTTTTCGGAGAAGGTAGTTTGCTAGTAGATATATAGAAACTATTGTGTACAGCATAAATAACAATAATTATCAATTTAAAAAAACGATTCCGGGAATGCAGCCAGCTTTCTTGGTAATTTTACCACACGGACAACATCTTGTTTTTGATTATTAGTTTAAGTGTATTTTAATTAACGGTTTTTTTTATTTGATTCATTTGATATACCTTTGTACAGCTACTATTAAAATATTTGGCCAAGAGCGTGTTGAGACACGCATATGGTAGGGTTCCGTAATCAAAGCCATATTTTTCAAGGAAGAAAAAAGTTTCATTTACGTATCTTAATAATTATAGAAGGTTTTAAATAATTCGGATGGACGGACAGACAGACAGACCGACGGACGGACAGAATGAATTTATAACTAATATTAAAATTAGTAAATACGCAATTTCGTTTACTTGGATGTCATATTTTTTTAAGTTATTTAATTTAAAAACCAAACTACTGAACCGATTTTAATTAAACTGATATGGGACCACCTCTAAAGTATGGCCTACCAAACAAAAAAATAATCATTAAAATCAATCATAATTGGCGGAGAAATCAGTGAACATAAAAAAAAAACAGTGGAACATAGAACCTCCTCCTCATTTTTGAAATTATAAACAGATAGAAAACACTTACGAGCTGGAGCTAAGATTGGCAGCCTTATCTCTAAAAGCGATCTCTTCCAGGCAACCATTGGATGGAAAGAATTTACGTAACAGGATCGATCGAGGTAGCTCATGCCCTGAATTAATGAATAGACTATTTATCACAAATATATTAGCAAATACTATTGAGTAGCAGGTGAAACCACGGGGAACTGTAAGTAAGCAAATAAATGTTTAAAATTTAAATATTTTCTAACCACGCACAGTTTTCCAGCAAAGTAAGAAACAGAGGATTACCATTTAAGTTTTCGTTTGAGCCACTAACAAAGACGTTCAAATACCATTATCTAGGGGCTGAAAAACAGACGTTTTATGCTAATTTTATGCTAATTAAAGCATCGCGAGTGAATAACGGCGATGAAAATAGAAGACCCTGAGCGACTCCGTATAGAAACTTACGTACTAACTGAGACAATTTAGGGTAGTCGTTTGATTAGATTGGCCTTGCTTCGTAAAAACTATCCACGAGTTTTAATGAGGAGTTAAATTACAGTTATATTATTATTTACGGGATATTTACCGTGGTAAGGTTGTGGAAGGAGCTTAACTCGCTAGTGCGTGGAATCTAGTATTAGGTTGCCTTAAAAATAAAAGTCCGCGTTCAAAATGTGTTCTAAATACTATACGCAGTGATACAGTGAGTGTGTTTTGTCGAGACTTAGTTTCGAGTTCGAGTTCCAGTGATACCGTAGCAAAAGACTAAGAAAGAGGGTAGATCGTTTTGTCTAGCTCACAACCTTACCACGGTAAATATCCCGTAAATAATCATATAACTTTAGTGAACAACCGTGATAGTTTAAAACAGAGTTAAATTACTTTTTGACAAACGCAAATTCAAATTATTTATTTTACGGAACATGGGGTGTTACAATATCAGTAATTGTGATAGTGTGGTAAAATAACCTTCGACCAAAATAAAATGAATGGACGGGCCCTAACCATTGAACTTGATCAGTAAAAATGAGTCAAAACCGTCGGATATATACTTCAACACCTAATTATAAAAATGTACAGTATATTTGTTACAAAAAGTAGATATCGGATTTATTTGTGTATTTACACTTCGGTAAAGCATACGAATTCATAATTTTGTCAGATTTTTCGTTATCGCGTAACAATAGACTCGTGTTTCACTTCCTACGGTTAGAGACCGACTGAAACGAAGTGAGAGCTGGCGCTCATTTTGTAATCTTCAAAAATGCGCTTCTACTGGGCCCTTCCATTCATTTTATTTTGGTCGAAGGAAATAACAAGGTTCGCCATGCTCCAACCGAATGGTGTGCGAAATTTACAGAAAATGCTTTTCGAAACTTACCATCTTAAGACTAATAATAATATTAAAATTCTTATTTCAAACTACATTATTCTCATTTTCATGTCAAATTAGATTTATGTCAAAAAATTGTATTTATGTCAAATTATACTTATGTCAAATTACATCGAATTTTTAACTATAACACAGATCTACTACCTATCTGTGAACTATAATGAGTTTATCTTTGAAAAAATCATCTAAAGAGTAATTATACCTTTTCAATTAGAAGTTTCTTTAGTTTAAATTTAAAAATGTTATTGTTTTGGATGTCTTTTAAAGTTTGCGGTAGTTTGTCGCACGCATAGTGCTAGAACATAAGTTTTAGTATTGATATATTATAAAAATATCAAACAAGTGGATCACATTAAAAACCGACTTCAATAATAAGTAAAAACGTAATAACCTCAAATTTTATAGGCACTATAAAATTTGAGGGTCGCCCTCGGTTTCCCTGGGATCCCATCATCAGATTCTGACTTGATGACGATGGGACCAATATGGAAAGTAAACCCTACCGAACAAAATATTTATTTTAATTGGTCAACAGTCTCCGCCAAGAAATCGGTGAACAATCGAACATACATTAAAAAAACTTACTTTATAGGTCACTAATAAAAGTTTGAAATGCTCGAAATTTTAAAAACGAACGAAGTAAGTAGGTATTTTAAAAAGCTAATTTATTTGTAAATCCAACGTAGAATATATTTTTTATTTATTTAAATTGCTATAACCCACGGAAATAAAATATCTGACTTTAATCTGTAATTAAATAACTTAACCCTTGAATTGCTAAAAAACGGCCGGCAGTTAATGAGTTCATATCTGCCGTGCGCAAGCTAGAAAGCAGCTAACCAACATACGGTCCAATGTAAGTTGACCTTTCAACTTTACGCACTAAGCTAGCTACAGCAGTCTACTTAAATTGGACCTCGTGTCTATTAACTGCTTTCTAGCTTGCGGACGGCAGATATGTTCTAAACTCAGTGTAAATAAAATGAAATATTGTTTTGAGTGAAATTTTGGTTATACTACCAAATAACTATTAATTATTACTACCGGAGCAATCTTTTCTGTCAGGAAACGAAAAGTCATTAATCATTATCATGTTTTTTTTAAACTTTTAAAAATATTGGGAAAACTTGTACATTGCAGAAAAAGGTTGATGTATATTTATCTTAACAATAAAAAAATCTGTTTGATTATGGCTTTGATCTATAGTCAGTTTCCAATAAATGTTGAGTACGTAAGTAACTAGTTTTGGTAAAACATGATAAAATTTTGTCGCTTCATATCTATAACTTCTACACTAATATTATAAAGAGGAAAGATTGTTTGTTTGCATTGAATAGGCTCCGAAACTACTGAACCGATTTGAAAAATTCTTTCGCTGTTGGGAAGCTACACTATCCCCGGGTGACATAGGCTATATTATATTTTGTAGCGAGGCCGAAGCTGATCTTACACCCGTGCGAAGCCGGGACGGTCGACTAGTAATTAATATTTTCGTAAACTAACTATGGAGTGTATTTTCGATAGTTAATGTGCAATAATGATGGGTTATATAGAGTTTTTGTTAACATGCTTGAGTGTGGAACGGTAATGCAGCTTCGCTTGCGCAACGTTATAGCACAGAATACATAATTAGTAGGTAATGTGGTACCTATTGCAATCCAAAACCGCGGCAATGCGGCTAGCGTTTCGGGAACGATGCCTACGGGCTGCGGTTTATTAGATTATTGTAGTTTAATATATTATTTTTTATTTATTTAGGTTTGTGACTCATATTAAAACAAAGCAACAAGATAGGCAAATTCCAGGTTAATATAGCTGTAGGTAGTTAGCGCTCGCACGTCCTGAATTTCACTTTATTGTGTATTAGCAAGAGTCGCTACTTATTTAAATGATATTGCGGAGTGCATCTTCTGTACTTGTACTTATATGTATTCTGTGGTCTCAGGGAGTTTTTTTTACAAATGATTAATTCGGAAAAAGTCCAGCTGACTGGCTGGTGGTGATCTGCACGGACGACATCGCTAAGGCGGCAGGAAAGCAGTAAACGAGACAAGCACAACGGCTTGCTCATAACGCGGGCTCGCATCAGTGCTAAAACAGCACAGTGCGGAAAATCACGCGAACGTGAACCTTAACGCGCCCACATACAGTTTGCGGTCGCGCAACTTTTCGCAATCACCTAAACAGAATCGCTTAAAACTAGTAAGGCCCCAGGACCGGTAAAATTGGCGCGCTGAAGAGGAAACCTATACGAAGCATTTTTTTTATGCCATAGGTAACTAACTAACAAGCAGATAAGCCGCCTGGTGGTAAGCGATCACCGTCGCCTATGGATACCTGCAACACCAAGGGCATCACAAATACGTTGCCGACCCTTAAAGACTATATTAACAGCCCTTTTGAAGAACCCTATTATAGCTACTCGGAAATGCTGCATTTTTGTAGTGGTAGTACTCTTTTGCAAAGTCCGCCTGGGGAAGTACCACATCTTTGCCAGTAATTCAACCGCCAAGCAGTAGTGTGCAAACACTACTGTGTTCCAGATTGAAGTTCAAAATTCTGAGTGGCGTTGTGCTGTGCTGTGTGATGGGCAAGCGTGAAGAGCCATCAGGCGAGCGAATTCTCGTATCGTCACTCAGTACCAAAAAAAAGGAGGGGCTCATTCCCCCAATTGCAGGTGTGAGGCAAAAAAGATCGCGTAAAACGCAGTGTGCGATTTCCACCGATCTATATGATATGTGGATGAACTTTGAGAATGCTATGAGTGGAAAATGGTTGATGATGAAATGGTTAATTTAAGTGCTTACTTTAAAGTTAAATTAGATTTCCTTTTACACAATATCTACTGGATCTCAATAGAAAAGTATCTTATGATATTAATTTTATTGACTTCAAACCCCTTTTGAAAGTTGTTCTCGCCATTGTCAAGAAACAGAGCTTATAAACAAGGCTATACAGATCTCTTGAAATTTAATCTGGAAGAGAAATTGAGAGCAAAACAATGGATATAATATACCTACATACCTTGGAAACCACCTGGTGTTGCCAACTTTCCAAACAAACTTGTCGCACCCCATTTTGTTAAAATATTGCATAATTTTATCTTAAAGTAGAACAATAACAGGCCAAGTGCGAGTCGGACTCGCGCGCGAAGGGTTCCGTACCATTATCTATAAAACAGCAAAAATAACACGTTTGTTGTATGGTTAAATATTTGTTTTATTTTAATTAAATTACTTATTTTTAAAGTGAAGATATAACTAAATATTCTATGAATGTTTCAAGTGTCTACATGTTGCCGTTATCAATATCGAGGAAAAACGAGCAAAAAATAACTTTTGTTGTATGGGAGCCCCTTAAATATTTATTTTATTCTGTTTTTTAGTATTTGTTGTTATAGCGGCAACAGAAATATCTGTGAAATTTCAACTGTCTAACTGTCACGGTTCATGAGATACAGCCTGCATGGTGACGGACGGATAACGTAGCCTTGCATAATAGGGTCCCGTTTTACACTTTGGGTACGGAACCCTAAAAATGGCCAAAAGTGCCTAAAAGACTGATTTCAATATTATAACGGTATCTAGTTAATGACGTAATGTTACAGATACTTTTTTTCAATTTGGGGTCAGATGATAGGATTAAAAAGTTATATCTGTCCCCTAGTTGGGAACAGGGGGACAGTACGATCCTTTTATTTATTTATTTCCCCCTAAAAAAACGGCAGGGGGACAGACCGGAAATAATTAGTTCGATCTGTGCCCTCGCCGGTAACAGAGGATCAAACCAATTTTTTTTCCTGTTTGTCCCCCCGAGGGGACAGACTAGAATAATCCGAGTTAACGGCTTTCATTCGACTTTTACAATCTAACGCAACTGTCTGAGTAAAAAAAAAACTTGAACTAAAGAGTTTTTTTTATTGCTTATAATCCGCTTTGACCACCAACTCGCCTGTTAGTAAGCAATTAAAATTGACTTAGCCATTTTGTCATAAAAACGAAACGAACAAATAGAAAGACCTACAGAAATACGGTGCTTTTAAAAGATTGATTTATAGTTTAATTGCCAAGTAAGTTTATGAAACAACATAATGCGAAAGAGACGTTAGTTTTTTAAAGCGACATTTTGTGAAAGATATTGTTTGCAACCAGTAGACATTTTGCGAAACGGACATTCTGCGACGGAGCCTTTATGAGAAGTTTAGTAAACTGAATTCGACTCATGTCGGACTGAAGAGAAAAAGAGTGATAAAACTCTAAAAACTGACGGATAAAAAGGATAAAAAGTTAAAACATTAAAAAAGTTTATAGTACGCAGCTGCCATGGTTGTGGATAGTAAATGTACAAGTGCCAACATTATTGGCTGTTACCCGTATAACCGGGTACTACAAACGCTGAGAGCTTAAGACGTAATCCATAAAAAATATGTTTGAAAAGTGAAGCGTCTTCATTCATGTTTATTTTATAGCTAGGGAGATGAAAGCAGTTAAGTACGATTACATTACATTATACGATAAGACATACAGGGTTAAGCATAAACCCTGTACTAAGCCGAAAGGAGATCATAGTACTCGATACGACGTTTTAAGGTGAAACGTTTCATTTTTGGCGGGAAAATCAAATTTCAAACAGTTTTTTTGTCCTTGTAGCTGGGCCGGGTAACTATTGTGAAATGGCATAGTGTTCGCGAAAATCGTTGGTCGTTCTTTACATTATCATTTACAGCTATTAATCAGTTACTCATCATATTACTTACATTTGGCAATAAACCGTTTGAAACAGCATTAATTTGTTTATTGACAAATGTATGTAATAATATGCATTGGAGATAAATAACTTTACGCGAGTTAGTAAAGAATAATAATAAATTTTCGCGAACATCATTATCGTTTACAATAATTACTCGGCCTAGCTACAAGAACAAAAAACTGTTGGAAATTTGAATTTCCCGCCAAAGTGAAACGTTTCGCGAATACCAGCTGTTCCATATATTTTGTCGAGTGATAATGACCGTTTTCTATGGAACAGCTGTTTTTTTTCTCTCTCGCGATTTCAGGGTTGGTTCCATAGTAAAAATTGTTCATAATGATGTGTACAATGACCTCCTTTCGGCAAGTACAGGGTTCATGCGTTACCCTGTATATGACTATCACTACTTAAACTCATTTAAATATTATTTGCAATAACTTGGCGAATACTAATATGAAAACTTCTGAGAAAAGAAATTATAAGAAAGAGGTGTGGCGGAACTCTTTTTCACCAGTGCGACCTTCGCGGTCGCCTTTATTATTTTATTTCAATAGAGTTGTTTTTTGTTTTATAAGAGATCTGTCAAGAGGTGAAAAATAGATGTTTTCGATTCCGCAAAATAAATTGTTTTAATAATAGGAGTAATAATATCCTAAATTGGTGACCCCGACGTGAACACAACATAAATTAAGACGATTCGAACACAAGAAGAGCAAAGGTACGCAAATAGGTACGAGTACTTTCTTTGGTGGTACGAGTGAAGCGACCACGGTCGTCTGATTGTTCGTCGACGAGAATACGAAAACGTAGAAAAAGAAGTGGTGAATTCGACTACGAGAGCTGTGCTGCTGACTGCTGGCAACAATCGCATGGAGCGCGTCAAGACTAAAGTCGAAGTATCTTTTGGAAGAACCAGTGTGGACTAAAAAGACTAAGTGTGATTTATATTGTTGTGTGTTTTTGTGTGTGTATTTAATTTTATTTTATTTTGGTGAATTTTTGTACATATTTTTAAGATATTTTTGTACCAATGTTTTTTGTAGGGCATTCGCGCACACCACACTCCCACGTTTCTTTTGTTTTCAGTTTTTGTTTTTGAATTTTGTTTTTCTCTTAGCATGGTTTTTCATGACAGCACACGTCATGAGTGACAGTGAGCAGGAAGACTTCAAACCAGCTTCCGCGGGTACGGGTGGACGTGAAATGTCAAGCAGTGACAGCAGATCTGGCACAGGCGGTACGGAGAAGGTAATGATTAACAGAGTATCTATACGTACCCCTCCATTTTGTAGAGATCGCCCGGCCCTATGGTTTGCGAGTTTAGAGGCGCAATTTTCCATCAATAATATTAGCCAAGAAATCACAAAGTTTAATTACGCAGTTGCGCACCTCGATACCAATTGTACTCGCGAAGTAGAGGATTTCATAATCCAACCTCCGAGGGAGCAACCCTACACGAAATTGCGCAACGCAATAATATCTAGGTTCTCAGATTCTCGGGAGCAGAAAATACGCCGTCTTCTAGAGAAGGAGCAGATCGGCGATCAAAAGCCGTCGTTTTTTCTGCGTCATCTGAGATCGTTAGCCGGTGCAGCATTTCCGGAGGATATTCTGAAGACAATTTGGATGAGCAGGTTGCCACGATATCTTCAAACTGTCTTGGCTGCTCAACGATTAGAATCGTTGGCTGAGCTAAGCGAACTAGCGGACAATTTGGCTGAAATTAACGCTCAATCAACTTCATTGGAGGTATGTACGGTTTCGCCTAACTCGAATACTGATCTTGTACAGGAGCTGACTAAAAAAGTTGATGAATTGACCCGTTTAGTAGCGTCACTTTCCTCTGCTGGTTGCAGCTCGCATGTTGGTACGCGTAGTCGTGACTTCAATCGTAACCGTAATCGTAGTCGCAGCCGATCACGTTCACGTAACTATGATTTGTGCTTTTATCATGACCGTTTTGCGACAAAAGCACGTAAATGTGTGCCTCCATGTAAGTGGTCCGGTTCCCCGCCTAGTGATCAGGGAAACCAAAACAGCAACTGTTAAAGGCGACATCCAGTTGCTCGCCAGCTAGTCGCCGCCTTTTCGTGACCGACCGGAGATCCAACCGGAAATTTTTGGTGGACACTGGTTCGGATATTTGTTGCGTTCCTCGTAGCTTTATAAAAGGACGTACGCTTCAGCCATTATCATATAGTTTAGTTGCAGCTAATGGCAGTAAGATTATCACATATGGACTGGTACAGTTGAACTTAAATTTAGGGCTACGACGGGATTTCACCTGGAACTTTGTCGTGGCGGATGTGGAAAGTGGTATTATTGGCGTAGATTTTTTGTCGCATTACCAGCTTTTACCCGATTGCTCAAAAGGTAAGCTGTGCGATAGTAAAACTGGGCTTATTTCGTCCGCGGACCTTTATACCGCGGAACAGCAAAGTGTGAAGGTAGTATCTCTTCCTGACTCGCCATTCACAGCGATCTTGGAGAAATACCCAAGTATAACGCGACCACCTGGTGCACCTAGAATTATTAAACACAGCACCGTACATTATATAAACACTACCGACGGTCCCCCTGTGACATCTAGACCGCGTCGGTTGGCACCATTAAAACTGGGCATTGCAAAGAAAGAGTTCGAAGATATGGTCCGAGCTGGTACTTGCCGACCATCTGATAGCTCTTGGTCATCGCCTCTGCATCTCGCACCTAAAAAGGACTCAACGTGGCGTCCTTGCGGTGATTATCGTGCATTAAACGCCCGAACGATTCCTGATCGCTACCCTGTCCGATACATAGGTGATTATGCGCACAACTTGTCTGGCTGTACCGTTTTTAGTACTATAGACTTGGTCAAGGCCTATCAACAGATACCGGTGAATCCAGGCGACGTGTGCAAGACAGCGATAACTACTCCATTTGGATTATATGAATTTCTGTATATGACTTTTGGTTTGCGTAATGCTGGGCAGACTTTTCAGAGATTTATCGATGAAGTAGTCCGTGGCTTAGATTTTTGCTATGTCTATGTTGATGACATTTTGGTTTACTCAAAAGACCAAATGGCGCATGCGCAGCATCTGGAAATCTTGTTCCAGCGATTGCACGACTATGGCGTTGTGATTAATACAGCCAAGTCCGTATTTGGTGCCGCAGAAGTATCTTTCCTTGGGCATCGAGTCAATGCTGCGGGCACGCGTCCTCCTGAGGACAGAATTCGTTCTCTGGTGGATTACCCGCCCCCAAAGACAGTTCAGGGTATGCGCAGATTCATAGGCATGGTCAATTACTACCGCCGGTTTTTGCCAAGTACGGCTAAGTACCAAGCGCCGTTAATTGAAGCAATCACTGCTATTCAAGGCAAAGGCAATAAACCTTTTGTGTGGACTCCTGAGCTAGAAAAGTGCTTTGAAGAATGCAAGAAAAGCTTGACGTCCGCTACAATTTTAGCACACCCAAATAACAGTGCTGAGGTTGGGTTGTTTACTGACGCTTCAGGAACGCACGTTGGTTCTTGCCTACAACAGCGCGTCGATAATGATGATTGGCAGCCACTAGCCTATTTTAGTAAAAAGCTGACTGCTAAACAGGCTCAGTGGCCGGCGTACTATCGGGAACTCCTTGCGGTGTACGAGAGTGTTCAACACTTCAGGCACCTGTTGGAGGTACAACACGTCACTATCTACACTGACCATAAGCCGCTAATATACGCTTTTGTACAACGACGTGAGAAATTGCCGCCTATCCAATTAAACCAGCTGTCTTTCATCAGCCAGTTTACTACTGATGTAGTGTATATTAAAGGGGTTGATAACATCGTAGCTGATGCCATGTCGCGCGTTGAGTCTATTTCTCTTGAAGAGGATTTTGCTGCACTCGCGTTATCGCAAGAATCGGATGAGGAGCTAGCTAGTATGCGTGGGAATTCGTCTTTGAAGCTCGAACCCATCCTCATCCCTGGCACAAATATCACAGTAATTTGTGATACTTCAACTGAGCGACCACGTCCATACCTGACACCAGCATTCCGTCGAGCTGCATTCGACAGGTGTCACAACCTCAGTCACCCTGGCGCGCGGGCAACCACTCGCTTGGTAACTGAGCGTTATGTATGGCCTCAAGTAAACGCAAATTGCCGTGAATGGGCTCGAACTTGTTTACGCTGTCAACTCAGTAAAGTAACTCGACATATTAATTCGCCACTTGGAGAGTTTAAATTACCGTCAAACAGATTTAGGTCGGTGCATTTAGACATTATTGGACCACTTCCTCACTCGAAAGGGTACAATTATTGCCTGACTGCGATTGATAGATACACACGGTGGCCTGAAGTATGGCCTATGTCATCAATCACAGCAGAAGAGGTAGCAGATACATTCGTAACTGGTTGGGTTTCCCGTTTTGGGGTACCAAACATTTTGACAACCGACCAGGGCCGGCAGTTTGAATCTGTGTTGTTTCGCCGTCTAATGGATGTATGTGGTACCAAACGGGTGCGCACGACTAGTTACCATCCTTGCGCAAATGGTATGGTGGAACGCATGCATCGGCAGCTTAAAGCATCTTTGATGTGTCATAATGACACATGGGTAAGAGCTTTGCCGTTAGTTTTATTAGGGATGCGAACGGCGCTCAAAGAAGATTTGAAGGCATCTTCCGCAGAGCTCGTTTATGGAGAGACTCTTCGCTTGCCTGGAGAACTCGTCATACCTCCAATAACATCGCAGAGCCCAAGTGACGTTGTAGATTTCGTCCGTGAGCTGCGCAAATATATGGAAGCTCTCCGTCCTGTCCTTGCTACACGCCACGCCCAGCCATCGACTTTCATATTTAAAGATTTAGTTAAGGCGTCGCATGCCATGCTACGCGATGATTCAGTGCGAAGGCCGTTGCAGCCGCCTTATTCCGGTCCTCATCGTATCATCGGGCGAAGAGACAAAACGATCACTCTCGATATTAATGGAAGGGAACGTACAGTTAGCATAGATCGCGTTAAGCCTGCCCATTTGGATTCGGCGTTTGGCAATTGTGAACCAATTGTGCCGCCTGCGCCAACTCCAGCTAGCAGTTTCACGCCTGCGTTGGTCCCTGCACCTACACCAGCTCCTGTCATCACCCGGTCCGGGAGGAGGGTGAAGTTTAGAAATATTTTAGATATGTGATTATCTTATTTATTTATAAATTTTTCAGCTTATTCTTCCTTTCTCCGTGGGGGGGTGGTGTGGCGGAACTCTTTTTCACCAGTGCGACCTTCGCGGTCGCCTTTATTATTTTATTTCAATAGAGTTGTTTTTTGTTTTATAAGAGATCTGTCAAGAGGTGAAAAATAGATGTTTTCGATTCCGCAAAATAAATTGTTTTAATAATAGGAGTAATAATATCCTAAAGAAGAATGCACATGACAGCTTTTTTCAGCGCGCATTGCCGTTAAAACCTAACCGGCCAATAACTTATCCATACGTACATTATGCTTTAGACCTCTTTGGTTAACTTAGCATACTAACCAACATACCGTTAGTATTAGGTATAAAACAAACTCCTTGATAAATACACATAAAAATTAGTTTTTTTCACGCGAGCGGCCTAATACGCAATCTATCAGAAGCACGAACGCGGACCAATCAGAAGATAGAAACTCAAAATCCCATGGGAACAAACTTGAATTTTTTTCCCGCTATGTTCGTAAATTGTAAATTATATTTATAATGTGTGTAATTATGTTAATAATTGTACTTTTTACCCTGTATAACTTGAATAGTCTTCCTGAAAAAAGAGCGAGACGGCACGACTGTCGACACCTCTGATTAGACAAACATGGGAGATAAAAAGGAGATATGGTAAGGTGGCGTGGCGAGAGAGAACGCATCTATCATAAATTAGGCTTGACGCCTTTAGTCGAATCCACACAGCAGACTTTGTCGTCATTTTTAGGGTTCCGTACCGTAAAAGGGAAAAAGGAAACCTTTATAAGATCACTTCATTGTTCGCCTCTCTGTCTGTCTGTCTGTCTGTCTATCAAGACACTTTATCTCAGCGAATGCGTATTGGAAAGCGTGGAGGCAACAAGTTGAAATTAATATCAAATAAGTACTCAAGTATGCAATCCCTTGCAGTTTTTTTTTATGATACTGGGTGACGAGACGAGCGAAGTTGCTCGTTTGATGGCTCTTCACGCTTGCCCATAACAGCACAACTTACTAGTACACTAACGCCACTCAGAATTTTAAATTTCAACAGTTCAAAACCCTGGATGGAAATGCACTGCGCTCGTCACCACGAGATATAAGATGTCAAATTTCTGTGTGCCCTGTAATTTCGCTGGAAACATTGCCCTTCGATCCGGAACACAGTAGTGTTTGCACACTACTGCTTGGCGGTTGAATAAATGGCAAAGGTGTGGTACTTCCCCGGGCGGACCCCTGCAAAAGGAGGGCCCATTCTCTCTCTGAGAGAATGCCAGTGTCCTAGCAGTGGAAACTTGAAAGGCTGATACCAATTCAAATTCATTTATTTCAGGTTTAATCACTCATAGTTATGCCACACATTAATAAAATCACAAATAAAATAATATTTAAATACAAAATGAAATAATGTCACAAAAAATATATTTACATATCAAATAAAATAAAAATTAAATACACAAAACAAATCAATAATAATGTCAGGTAGAATCACTAGTACTTTCTCTCCGGCATCAGTACCAGTATATGTCTCTCATGTCATGTTTTGTTTTATAATACTTGGTGACAGGACGATCGAAGTCGCTCGCCTGATTCACGCTTGCCCATAACAGCTCAACGCCACTCAGAATTTTGAAATTCAACAGTTCAAAACCCTGGATGGCAATGCACTGCGCTTGTCATCCCGAGATATAAGATGTGAAATCTCTGTGTGCTCTGTAATTTTGCTTGAAACATTGCCCTTCAATCCAATGTGATATTGATGTCGATGTACCTACCTAGTTCGTTCTATCAACTAAGTTTTGAATCAAACTTTACAGACTTTGCTGCGAGTCACTCACGGCAACGGCCATTAATTTCCCCCAATAGATACACAAGTTATTTATATTGGAAGGCAATATCGAGTTATCAGGTTACAGCGTCGCCCACGTAGTCAATATGGTAGGGCCCCCATGCTTTCGCAGGGTTTATTATGTAATTTATTGCTAACTAGTTGATTGTCCTGTCCAAATTTCAATAAAAAAATATATGATCTAGAGTTCGTACAAAACCCTATTGAAAAAAGTAGGTACTTTCATTTTTTCAGAATTTTCCAATTTTTCGGACAACTTTAGTGGGAAAACAACATATATAAAATAGTGCCAAATCGGTTCTCAAGTTTTGCTCTTACCAACGAACAGTATTTATTTTTATTTATCCATCCTTTTGCTTTAATAAATTATACTTATTTTTGTGGTTTAGAATTTTCCAAACCAGCATTGTAAAGCGTACTAGCGTGCGCGCGGCGCAGGTCGTCGGTTGACCTCTAGCGTTTGCAATTACACTGCTAACATTTATTTTTAAATAAAAAAGCATTTTTGGGAATAAATAAAATATTAATAAGTATAAGATTAGCAGTTTTTGGTCATTGTTGGACGAGTTTAATTAAATTATTAAACAGACCAAGATGTATCGGACTCGTTGTTTAATTTAATTTAATCCAGCTTCAAACTTCGTTCCAAAGATAATTATTATCGTCTATATTAAATAAATAAATATCTGGGACATATTGGTTTAAGACTTCGCAAAACTGGTATTAATATAAAGTTTGAACTAATTTACGCAATGAGAATTACTAGGTCCTATCTAGAGATTTAAATAACTTTATTTTCATTGAAGTTTGAGATGCTGGTCAGACGTCGATTCTATTGTACCATTCTCTAACTAAACTAAATTTGACAGCTCTAAAATTAGTGCTGTTTTTTTCTGGCGTATTAAAATAAAAGGGACGGAGATAGTTTTAGTCCTGTCAGATTAGTTTAGAGAATGGTAAGTAAAACAAAATTGATTGAATTATCTTTACAAGCATTTTATAAAAGCAAATCATAATTTTTCATCATTTCAGCCATAGGACGTCCACTGTTGGACATAGGCCTCCCCCATCATATTAAAAGCAAATACAGAAAAAAAAAAAAAAATCAATGAACATCGAGAAAAAACAAGTGAATCTAAAAACAGTAAAATATATTAATATATTCATGTATACATGTGTGTATGTATGTGTGTATGTATGTATCTATGTACGTATTCATGTTCCCTATAGACTCCAAAACGGTTGGACCGATTTCGACGGGACTACTGACAGATAGCTGGAATAATTCACGCGGATGAAACCGCGAGACGCAACTAGTTTCACATAAAACATCTATTCAATATTCTGCTCTCCTTGTAACAAATGCAGTACTTGCAAAATGGCGGATTCGAGAAAAACGCGGAAAACGTATTTTTTAGATATACAAACAACATGTCTATGTTTTATAACTTTTTATGTGTATCTAAAGAACAAGATTAAAATTATTTTTTTGTGCATAGATTATCCCCTTGGGATACAATTTCTGCAAAAAAGTGACCCAAAAATGTCGATTACTGCAAGCGGAATTAGTAGGGCAGTATTTGGGCTAAGTAGCATGTCCATTAATTAATTCAATACAAACTAAAAATGGCGGCAAACCTTGTCCAAAGATTCAATAACAAAAGTTTAGTGACATCTAAACTTAATATACCTATTAAAACTCTTTACACGGAACTATAAACATATACAACTTTCGGTATTATTATCAAGCTACCTGAAACGTCGGACGATAAGGAAGTTGTCACATTTCTCGGAATGTATGGCTTCTTACCTGCTGGCTATGAACTTTGCCCTAACAAACTTTCCAGGAGAGGGAAGTTCAATAAAACTGTACTATAAGCAGTGTTGCCAACTTAGCACTTTTGTGCTAGATTTGGCATAAGTCTTAACACTGAGGCGGTCGGACAGCAGTTTCGCATTTCAACATACAGAACTTATAGCAAACTAAACGAACAACATTTAAACTAATCTAGACACTTTCTGCGTCTTGCGTATTGTTTGACGAATTTAAAGATGCAAGGGAAGAAAGAACATACTCAATTCGACAGTACCTATGTTTTTCTGTGTAGGTATGGTAATTCGGTATCCCCGCCGATTGTGGATAAATTTTAGTTATAATTATTTCATTTAATACTACAACATATTTCCAGCGCGGTCCCATTTAAATTCGAAAAAATAATACCCTAGGGATGGAAAATTAGGGGATGACTAAACAATAAACAATTAATTTAATTTTCGGTGTAAGGAAGTCAATGTGAAAGTAAGTTAGAAAGAGTGCAAGGATTAAATGGAACATAACGACAGTGTGAAAGAGAGGCTTAGATGCGAGATAGAGAAAGAAAGAGTATGAAAGAGTAACCTAACTTAGAAAATGTATAAAAGAGATAGATAAATTAAATTTCTATTGTGTTGTTTGTTGTAAGAGAGAAAGAAATATTATAGCATCGACGACGTCAAATTGCGCCATTCTAATGAAAAGTGAAGTGTAAACTTGAAATCATGAACAACATCTCTATGATAGGAGTACATCTCAGCATAGATAAAAAAGATTTTTGTCTATGAGTTCAACAATATATCACCTGCGAACACTTTTCCTACTAAAATGCGGGAACACCTATCATGCTATAAATTCACGACACACTTCCGTATAATTTATTACAATAGGGTGACTCTTGATCATGCAAGTATAGGAAAAAGTAGACAACTTTTTATATTCTGATGTACGGGTATAATCATAAGTTGTACATTCGTTATAGAAAAGTGGTAAGGGTTCAGTATAAACGGTGTCAAAGATTGTTGTGGCTGCCTGTACACTTGTACAATAAAGTACCATCACAAGCAGAAGTGATGGCTTCTTATATTGGTAGTAAACTTTAATTAGACGACAAGAGCCTGCATGAGGTGAAGGAAGGGGGGTAGGTAGGGGGTGACTTTTATGTATAGGCAGGTGTTGATTCTAATTTTCCATGTTCTCATTAACGTAGATACAAACTTTGATTATATATACTATTAAAGACTACTAAGTGCGAAATGGTTCTTCGAAATGATCCTTTCGGTCGTCTAAGAAACCGGAGTTTCATACGGATGTTTGTAAAGAAATTATTTTTAGCCGTAAGTAACAGGTTTCGATGAAGCGAAGTTTTTGCTGGAACTACGTAACTATTTTTGATGAAGTATGTATCTAAATAACTGGCCAAATTGTACTCATCATTATGGACAACTTTTAATATGCGACCAACACTGAAATCGACAAACTGACTGCAATCGAAAAAAAACAGCTGTTCCATACATTTTGTCGAGTGTCAATGACCGTTTTCTATACAGATTTTCGCGATTTCAGTTTTGGTCCCATAGTAAAAGTTTTTCATAATGATGACTACAATGACCTCCTTTCGACTAGTACAGGATATACGCGCTACCCTGTATATTAATAATTCTTTATTCAGTAAGACTTATTACAAATATTTACTTAAATAATGCATTTAACTTAGTCTAGATTATAAACACTAAATGCTGTGCCCTAGACCCTGCACTAGGTGAGACCTGTGTTGCAGGATCTAGTCTCTTTCGTGTTTACTGTAGCAAAGATTATAAATATTGAGTAACAAAAAAGAAAAAGCGAAGTAATAGTACAAAATATTTAAAGTTATTGTTATATTCCTTGCATTGGAACACAGTAGTGTTGTGTGTGGTTGGTTGAGTATTATCTCTCAGAATTCGAGTATGGGTTCGAAAAAACGACCAATGTATGGGACCAATGGCACCAGCACCAGCAACATAGGAGTTGGGCTTCGCTGTGATGTCCAAAAGAGTGTGAGGAGCGGTATGTAGGGTGTATGTGTGTTTGTGTGTCTAAGACCCCAGCTTCGTAGAAGTTGGGGTCGCAGTGTTGTCCAGTTGTCCTGTATGATGAGTGTGTTTGATAGCGGGCGTGAGTGTATGTCATGTTTGTGTTAATGAAACATCTCAGATCCGCCTCGTAAGGCCATGCCATTTCACTATGCCATTTCACAATAATTACCCGGCCTAGCTACAAGGACAAAAAACTGTTTGAAGTTTGAATTTCCCGCCAAACATGAAACGTATATCACCTTAACTTAGCATACAACATGCAGTTAGTATTATAATACAAACTCCTTCATAATTAAACATAAAAATGAGTTTACTACCATAGAGAATTTAATGTCAGTTTGGATATTTATGTTTTTTTTACATTATTCTAATCTATCAGAAGCACGAACGCGGACCAATCAGAAGAGAGAAACTCAAACTCCCATGGGAACAACTACCTTCGTCAATTGTAAATTATATTTATTGTGTGTAATTATGTTAATAGTTGTACTTTTTACGCTTCATTGGTTCAAAGTTTGCTTTCAAATCACTGACTCGCTCACAGGCTCACCAATCAATTACTGCCGACGTAGAAGTTTTTTTTATTCCAAATTACAACGAATTTCGTAATTAAATAGTGTATTTGTATGCGTCATTTATAAGGTGATAGCTTACCTATTTATTTATTTCCCCTGTTAATACATAATAAATGTTTCCTTCATCCGTCCCTGGATTGCAGAAATAGAACTCGAAATCACATCTCTGTGAAACAACCTGAGAGGTATAAAGTTTTCATTACGGCTCTCGTCTCATTTCGTGGAAGTTCAACAGTAAATAAAAAGTCAATTTTCCGCCCAAGTGTTGTCCAGACCACACCTTGCAATTTACCAACATAAATTTTTTTCTTGTTATTTAAAACTGGTTCTACACGCAGTGAGTAACTCGCGCCAGTAAACGTGCGGACTACATATTCTGTGCAAAAGCTACTATAATAATTATCAATATAAAAGAATACAAGACAATTTGACTGTTTTTTTTTAATATTTGTTACCTCAGAACTTTCGACTGGGTGAACCGATTTTGATGATTCTTTTTTTTTTATTTGAAAGCTGGTGCTTCCCGTGTGGTGCCATTTCAATTTGGTCCAGTTCTGACATTATTATGAAGTCGGTTTTTCATATTGATAATTATGTCGAAAGCTGTTGAAGAGTTTAGGCTGTAGGTAGCACGTAGAAGCATTCACTCATGCTTACACACTACCTATAATACCCTCCTTTTGGCTTTAGGTCGAGTAGAAAAAAGAAATGATAGTTGATTGAATCAGGTGCTACTTTGCGGAAGTCCATTTTCAAAACTGTTTTTCTTACGAACTATAACTGAAGCGAAAAAGCTGAATTACACTATAAATTCGTCAGAAAACAGTTTTTTAACTTTTTTATTTTTTTATAAAGGTAACTAATTTAGAGGTTTGCGTTTGACCGCTGTTTTGCGATCTACGACGAAGCAAGCTTGTCTAGAAGTAGCACACATGCCTGAAATTGGAAGATTTTCCTGGTATTATAGTTGTAATACATACGTGAGCAATATGAATGAATTATGTTAGTAAATTGCTTGCTCGTTTTCTATTTGTAGCTGGAGCAAGTACAGGCACGAGCGACATGTACAATCTACTCGTCCGGGCGCGAGCACTTGATTAAAGAACTAGCTCCGCGCAAGTAGTCTGCGTGCTCCACTATGGTACTGGCTTGCGTTATATGCATTCTTCTTGCAAACGGTGCATCTAAGCTGCGCAACTTAGAAGTATGCACGTATCATACAAGTTGAGCAGGTTACTTGCACTTATAAATCACTCATCATCATCATTTCAGCCATAGGACATAGGACGGCCACAGCTGGACATAGGCCTCCCCCATCGATTTCCAAAAGGGCCGGTTGGAAGCGGCCCACATCCAGCGTTTTCCTGAGGTATCTTTTAGGTCGTCTGTCTATCTTGTGGGTGGACGTCCTATGCTTCGCTTTCCGGTCCCTGGTCTCCATCACCTATACATTTAATATACATCACCGATAAATCACTGAACCTGTGCAATTCCTTTAGGCAGCTTAGTCCTATAACCTGGCAATTTTCACAACAAGTGCATTAGGTTACCCGCCGTGTAGAAGAACCATAAAATTCCGACCAAATAAAGGTATGTTCTTGACGTACTTTTACGAGTGTACAAAGCACAATAAAATCTCGAATTCTAATATTCATACTCCGCTTTCATTGTTCAATTTTCCCCGATGTCAACTTCATCGGAAAATATTGTAATTACATTTTTATGTTATTGAGAAAAGCGTACCCGACAAGAATTCGAACATTCTCTTGTTCTTTGGAGCAAAAAAATCTTTGGTCCCTTGTCATCGTATTTTTGGGGTATTTAAACGGCGGTTTAGGCACGCTTCTGTAATGGAGAAAGTTTTTGAAAACTATCTCTTGAGTAGATTTTATACTCTTTTTTTCTACGAATTTTTTGAGGCATTTGGGGTTGTTGAACGGATTTCTAAGTCAAGTGAGTTTTATGATCAAGCCAAAGAGTACTACCAGAGGTTGGTGCTTGCAGTTTGGAACCTTTATTGATGACAGTAAAGTGCATTTCACCAAAGAGTTCCCTCGCCGTAATGTTGGCTACCCTGCATTTTCCTGTGAGGATGCAGGGAAGTGCCACAAGTTTTGATAGTTTTGAAGTTCAAATACAATTTATGTCATTTACCAACATGCATGGGCCAGCATGGTGGATTAGGGCCCATCCTCTCTCTCTTTCTCTGAGAAAAGTCTTGTCTCTGCAGTGGGAACATAGGCTGATAATAACGTAAGTATTTATACCAATTTCTCAACTATAAAAAAAAAAACAGAATAATACTATCACTTTATTTTTAATATCTTCTTACTAACTTTTACTCCGCAATTTCGCTTTACGGTTGACACATAAAACGCGTTAAATAAAGCTTGACCTCTCGGAATTCCACGTCAGCCCAGGTAGAAATAAACCTGGACTACTTATCTCTATTAACTAAACACTACAGTAATCCGTTTCACTGGACGGTGAAATCTCGACGGGGTAAGAAATACCCAAGCCCTTATTTCAAGCTCGATTCACATTTGAATCAGGGAGCCGCACCATGCCGTGCCGAATCTCAGTTACTTTTGCATCAATAATTATCAATACAAAAAAACGCTTCAAAAATTTCAGAACTGGACCAAATTAAAATGGGACACACGGGCAGCACCATCTTTAAAAAAAAACATCAAAATCGATTCACCCAGTCGAAAGTTCTGAGGTAACAAACATAAAAAAAACAGTCGAATTGAGAACCTCCTCCTTTTTGGAAGTCGGTTAAAAATTCAACCGTCTTATGGCGATGACCTACGCTGAGGATCACAGGAAATCTTAGAGGTGGCATTGTGCTGATTGCCTATTAAATTTAAGGCCCGACGCCTTCTGCGTAGCGATGCCCGATGACACTGTTGAGGCTATCTGAGACCAACATCAAACAATTATTTGGACAATATCGGCGACCACTCGATATCTAAACCGCGCCAAGTCAAGTCGGGTCTGGTAAAGAAAAACACATCGTTTACATATCAGCGCTGCGCCCTGTGCACGCGGAGAGGGTACCGACATGAAAAACATTAGTTTCAGTGTATTTTCGGCCTGGAAACCTGGAACAGTGTAATGTCAACGTGTTCCATCCTTGGCCACACCGTCGCTTACCATCAGGCGAGTTGGTGGCCAAACGTAGATCTATTCTATATAAAAAATAAAAATATTTTGTTTATTGTTTTACAATTGTTCCCTCGCTACATACAGCGACATCTATCCATTACTCATGAACTACGCGCCAAAGCCTGAATAGCTCAAGCAAACGTTTATAACAATGGAACTGGATGGATGGATGGTGGGCTACCATAATCTTAAAAACATTCGTATAGTAATCTTTTTTCTTGCTCTTTTATTAGCCGAGAGAGCGAGACAAAGCTCAATGTAAGCCTAGCAGCAGCAGTACAAATTTATCTATCATGGTGCCTTATCTGTTTGCGATGCTGTCCATCAGCCGTCCTGTTCTCGCTGATGGAGAGAGTATGGTAGAGAGAGCAGGATATCACGCGATCACTATTCCCACCAGTCTTACACAATATGGCCCTTTATTAAATGGAAGAACTTCACTGTAGACGTCACTCTTAACACTCACCTCCCTCCATAATTTTTGTAACAATTCTTCACCTGGCCACTGAATATACGAGTAGGTACAGGATTACACATATAGACTGCACTAAGCTGACAGGAGGTCATTGTACTCATCATTATGAACAACTTTTACTATGGGCCCAACCCTGAAATCGTAAAAAATAAAATCAGCTGTTCCATAGAAAACGGTCGTTGACACTCGACATTGACTTTGGATTTTATTGCTTGTTAGTTCGTTTTTCCTCGATTTCCCTAAGATACCATCATCAGATCCTGACTTGATGATAATGGAACCACCTCGGGAGTATACCCTTTCGAACTAAAAAAGCGTTTTTGAAATCGGTTCACAATTGGCGAAAATATCGATGAACATACACAAAAAAAACATACAGACGAACATAGAACCTCCTCCTTTTTGGAAGGTGGGTAAAAAATATACATACAGACGAACATAGAACCTCCTGCTTTTTGGAAGTCGGTTAAAAATGTATAGGGTAGCTGTTTTTTGCGATTTCAGGGTTGATCTCATACAAAAAGTTGTTCATAATGATGAGTACGAGGCCTCCTTTCGGCTTAGTGCAGTCAATATGCGTAATCTTGTATAGTAAGTACAAATAGTCGCGCTCCGTCTTGGCCCGGACAGGACACGGCACGCTCGGAGGAGGGTGAATCATCCTGCAATCTCAGAGGGGTAAGAAATACCTACCTATCCAAGCTCTTGTTTTATACGGCGTTTATACACCGTCCGGCTTCTCGGGTACTCTCCTCTGTCGAAGTGGCTACGTGGATTACGTGATTCTCTTGCAGAATGTACAATTATATCATACACTAAGCAACGCCTCTCGGTTTTATCTACTAACCTACAAAAACCGTATATTTTTCAGGGATAAAAAAGTAATCATGTTAACAAACCATTGCTGTCTCCAAAATGCCAGTAAGTTTATGTTACATGTTGGATCCTTTTTACCGACTTCCAAAAAGGAGGTACTATGTTCGTCTGTATGTTTTTTTGGTATGTTTATCGATATTTTCGCCAATTATGAACCGATCTTAGGAACCGATTTATGTTAAAATAAATTCGGAAAAGAAGTCAAAAAATTGCGTGTTTTCTTTATTCCAATATTTCATTTTAAAATAGGTACTCATATTATACCCCGCGTAGGTAGGTATATAAACCCGCTAACCACGTTATTAATAATCGAAGCCATAGAATAGTTACGCCGTGTTTTGTCTTTTTCTCTCCTTAAAATTTCAATCTCCATCGAAAAATACAAAGGGTGGAGTAACTATTCCAAGGCTACTCCACGTTTATTAATAGGGGTATTAAAATATAAACCATACATACAAGCGAAATACACCTACACGTATGTAATGATAGAAAACTACTGTGAAATAGACATTCCCTTCCCCCCGCAGGCAAACGTTATGCGATCCGGTCGTATAACATATTATACGACCGCTAACATGTTATTTGTTTATCAAAACAGTAGAATAAGTTCATATTTTGATAACAAAACATGTTAGGGCCGAATCCTAACAAAAATAACGTCACGGGAAACGCGGCTTAGGAAGAGCGACGTCCGAAGAAGTAAACAAGTGCTTATAATGCAATCATCTGTCGAAAACCGAGCAAAAGATGTCGAACGTTGTTCAATTTAATTTACACAACATTAACAAACCTTTGGAATTTCGAAGATTAAGATCTGAACAAACATTTACAAAGACAAGCTTTGTAGATCACTTCAAAGCTCACAAAACAATTTCCGTGCACTGAAAGATTTCAGCATTTCGTGATAAAATGTATCTTATAAATCTACGTTATTTATATTAGCATTCGTCAATCAAATTCATTAAGTATCAAAAATCAACAAAAAACTATTAATTCAAATTAATATTTTTTATGATGCAACATTATATTAGGGGCGAGGGGGGCACCTTTGAACACTTTTTAAATAAAATATTATATTTGTCGTATTGTGCTACATATCAAGGTATATTTTTTTTAATGAATAGATATGCTATTTGTGCTACAAAATAAAAGTTGAATTTACTTGTTTTTACTTATTAAAGTAACAATATCATTATTTTTTTAAAACTCAATTTTGTTTAAATGTGCCCCTGGCAAGGTGCACATTACCCCAGGGGCAGTTTTGAAATGATAACCATGATAACAACAAAATAATGTAACTAAGAATATAATCAACACTTTATTTAAGACTTGACTTGCTTGTATTGCCACTAACTTCGTACACTCACTATTGCTTAAATAAACTTTATAAAACTATTAACAGCCTGGGGCAGTCTTGAATAAGTGTAAGTAACTTATTATTCTAATATATGAGATCTAGTTACATATTGCAATTAAAATCTTTGTCTTTATATTATCTTTATAATCTTAAAATTATCTTAAAAACATCGTATTTTTCTCTTTTCTCTTTCTCTCGTATTAAACTCTTTTATCGTATTTTTTTAAATTTCATTTTAAACATCTATTACTTATTATCTAGCACTCGATGGCAGTAAAACCGACTCGTACGCCGTGATTCCAAACGACATGACGCTCTCCTATGCCGTCACGTTTCACATCAGCCGGGCGTCCTGGACGGCAAACTTTTTTCCAAATTATACTTGTCACTTAGCTATTTTAATTTGTTTTACACTATCATAACATTATTTTTATCAGGCAATTGTGAAACTCGTTAGCAGCTGTCAGTTTTCATTGAAATAATTTCCGATTAAACATGCTATCAAGTTTGATTGCCTTAAAACAAACGGCAAAATTATTCAGTCTTAATTATTAAGATTCCTCGAATTCTGCAGCTTTGCACACGGATTTGAGAAGCTTATTTTGTGTTTCGTAAATAAGGAATAAAGTATAATAAAATGAATACCTATCAACTTACCCAATGACGCAAACCTAAAAAAACTACTTATTGACAAACACATAACTACTATTTTGTGACATTACTGACAGTTTTTTATTTTATTCTACACTACATAATAAAAACATTTGTAATTAAACCTACGGTAGATTTGGATAAATTTCACGAGTATGTACTCGTGAACCTTAGCCATACATGATACAAACATACACGGTGTATATATGTATGATGTATGTACGTAAGAGGTGTCGACAGATTCCTCCAAGTTCAGAAATTGTCACTGGGTAGGTGACATCGTAATACTAAATGGCGATTAACAGCTCAAACAGAAAAGAGGGGATGAACAAAAAATTACTACACCCTAGAGTAGGTAAATTTTTTTGCCATCTTCAAAAGTTTCGTTGAATAGATTATGTTTTCTTCATCATCACCATTTGAGCCATTGGACGTCCACTGCTGGACATAGGCCTCCCCCATCGATTTCCAAAAGAGCCGGTTGGAAGCGGCCTGCATCCAGTGTTTTCCTGCGGTCTTTTACTATTATGTACCTCACTCAAAGCCGCACAACGAGCTATGGAGAGGGCTATGCTCAGGGTTTCTCTACGAGATCGAATCAGAAATGAGAACATCCGAAGACGAACGAAAGTTACAGAAATAGTCCACCGAATTAGCAAGTTAAAGTGGCAGTGGGCAGGGCACATAGCACGCAGAACAGAATATGTTTTAACAAGTATATGTCGGGGGGACCGCTCGTCGGCCGCCATCACCGTCATCAGATGTCTCGCTCGTGGGTGTAAAATAGGAAATCGTGCGAAATGATTTTAAATTATCACAAATTAACAGATACTTAGATCACGAAACGGTAATACAGTTCCTAGATATTGTCACTCCGCGGTCGTCGGGTAATGAATGTCCAACACCGATTCGAGCGATAACACCATGGCGCTGTCGGAAGCGCACCGAACCGAAGTTGCGGGTAGTTGCCGACTGACGTGACGTTGGCGCGCTTCTCGTTTCGTTTTTTTTTAAGGCGTGATCGTGTCCGGATGCGACATATACATTATTTTATAACCTCCCGTTAAAAAAGATGATAATCTTCAACCTGTAGAACAGATTTTCTTGAATCATAGCATAGCTAAGGACACTTTCAAACAAATAAACAAGCTAAATCAAAATCGGTTTAGACGTTTGGGAGCTACAATGCTACATAGAGACTTCGACCAAAATAAAATGAATGGACGGGCCCTAACCATTGAACTTGATCAGTAAAAACGAGTCAAAACGTCGGACATATACTTCAACACCTAATTATGAAAATGTACAGTATATTTGTTACAAAAAATAAATATCGGTTTTATTTATGTATTTAAACTTCGGTAAAGCATACGAATTCATAATTGTGTCAGATGTTTCGTTATCGCATAACAAAGACTCGTGAAGCGACGTAGAAGCGGAATTACACTAGAAATTAATCAGAAAAACAGTTTTGAATAGACTCGTGTTTCACTTCCTACGGCTAGAGACCGACTGAAACTAAGTGAGCGCTGGCGCTCATAATGTAATCTTCAATAAAATCTTCTACGGGGCCCGTCCATTCATTTTATTTTGGTCGAAGCATAGAGACACAAATATACACAGACACAGAAATACACAGATAGACACGTTAATCTCATAATACCCCGGTTTTTGCGTCGTAGGTTAAAAATTAAAGTCAGGTTTATTAGATCATTTGAACCAGGTGTACTTACCGTTTGCGTTTAGCGTGATGGGATTTTCAGATATGTCTAAAGCTCAACAACTCTGTGAAAAAGCAGATGATAATGATTAATCATGTTTTGATCAAAAGGTGTTTTGAGTTTTAGTAAGTTTTTCGATTAAACTGTAAAAAGATTTTTAAGTAAGACGGTTAGTTTTAAGATAATTTGTGACTCAGGGTTTTACTAAACTTTATTGATAGCACTGTCTCGAAAGTTTTCAGTGAACAAAATTAAAGCTTATTCTTACTTCATTAGTGACCTCACTTAATATGAATCCGAAATGCTACTTAATTTGTCAACCGACTTCTCTTTTTCTTTTTTTTTATCGACTTCTTCTTCTTTCTCGACGGGGATTCTCTATTCGATTTTATTTTTTGTCTGTTATTTAACGCGATATCTTCAGTGATATGAAAGTAAAGTAGTATAAGGCTATGGGGCCAGCCCTAAATAACGTAACTGTCGGCATGAGCAATGCACGCATCAATTCGTTCACGAATGAGAGACCAATGACCATACTACAGAATAGGTAACCATACTTCGTTTATTATACGATACTTGGCGTGACAAATGTTAATTTTTTATTTAAGAGGGGTCTAGAGCGCGTACTTGTCCATACAAAAAGAAAAAGCTGTTTTCTACCTCCTAATATTATCCGATTTCGGTGTTTTTTTTTTTCATGTATTCAGCTCATTATTTACTAGGCTTATTCGTCTTATTTTTTCCAGTTTGTTTTATCACTGTAATGTTATAAGCATTTAAAACAGCCATATTTTTGCTCTGAAACTATGTCTATTAAAAGTCATCATATTTTAGAAACCAAAAACTTTTTTGAAAATAATAAAACGTATAAGCCTAGATTACATTCTATTCAAGCGATTGACACCAATAACAAAACATTTTGTTACAATTTAGGGGGTAAAAAGAGGTATGCCGCAGAACCTAAATTCTAACAAAAAATATACCTAAAAATCTCACGAGCAGCAATTCTCTCTATCGGGCACATAGGGGGTCGGGGGGAAGGTAAGACTTTACTTCTTTACTTACTTTACTTCACACAGACAAGCAATAGGGATGCTAACGGTTATATCGACACTAGAGATGGGAAAGTAATCAAAATTACTTTTTCTTATTTACTTACGTTATTGAAGTAAAATGGGCATTTCGAATTATTATTAATGTTCAATCAAATACATTCAACATACCTACGTAAGTATTGTGTACTACGTACATATAATTATTATACCTAGTACTATATAATAAAGGCATTTAATGGGCAGGGAGGTGGTAGGTAATGTAAAGAATATACCTATTAGTGGTACCTAACTTACTAGATGCTATTTGTGGTATTACGTTGATCTCCTATTTTTATTTAGGACGCGTAATTTTTGCAATAAAGCCTGTGTTTTGATCTGATCTGGATGTGTTTTGGTTGTTTGGTAGCTGACTTTTTTATCTAAGCTTAGTGGTATTACATTTTTTAGGGAATTATAGTTACAGTCATCTAGAACATTAGCCAAATATAATGTAGGTACTAGGGTTTCTGGAACTGGTACTGAATTTAAGAACCGGGATTTTCGGTACTTGACGTCATCAGACCCGGGATTTCTCGGTACTTTCGATACTACCTTAATTTTGTTAACTAATGGTGCAATTATAAGTGAAACAAGAAGTAGTAATGAATATATGAACGATTTAAATAAGTCCAAGAGTTTTACTGATGGTTCTTGATAGTTCAGTGTACTGTACTTCTTTCTGCCACGGAATAATATTCACCCACTAAGAGCTTTGGTGATCGAATGTCAATATCGGTAGTATGGTTTATAGTGCGTTTAAGCAGTGTGTCGATTTTGGTGACGAAAAAATTCAGATGAATAATTGCCAAATTATTATTCTGAATTTTACTTCAAAGTTCTTTCTGCTGCTGTCAAATGATACATGCATAACAATTCATTCCGATGTTGCTGATGAGCTTGTTGTCACTATTCTCAATGGACTCCAGAGTTCTAAGCTGATACTTACTTGGCTAATTCATCCCAAAGGTCCGAGCAGTAGGTACTCCATGCACGTCTGAACTTGTGCTTGGTACAGAAATACCAAATGTTTGGACGTGAGGTACTGTCGCATCTTTGGAAGAATACCCAGCTTTTTGGCAGCCAAGGAGCCTTATTCTCAATATAGAAGCCAAAGTTGTGGGTTGTTGTCAGGGAATCTTCCAAAAGCACGAGCCGGTTAGTTATTGGAATATCTACATCCCGGAAAAAAAGAAGTCAGGTGGAATGATGTCCTATTTGTGGAGAACATACACGCGTGGGTCTTAGCTGCATTGAACTTGAACTGATTGGTATCGCCCCAATCGGAAACTGCCTGACGGGACAAGTTCATGCGTTCAACCATGGCTTCTCAGAGAGACTGAATTTGTGGTCAACCAGTTCATGCATTGGATATGTAGCTCTGTGCTGTCGTCAGCATACCCAAGTGTCGAGTTTGAGGGGACAGTTGATATGCAGTTACAAATATGCAGTATGCAGTGTGTAGGAATAGCTTTTCTACAGCATCGGACGGATCTGAGACATTACTTAAGCTAGGTAATATATCTTATGCGTGCGCGCTTTAACATGGCTACATTGAGGCCTTAACTATCAGCGAGCTTTACTTCAGTAGTACATTGGATAAAAAAATGTAGTACTCCATGGACTGACACTAAGCATTCGTCCCATCTGTGCAGGTCGAAGGATCTTCAGAAGAAAGGCATACTGACTGCCAATGATAAGACACTAAGGAAGATTGCATTTCATCCGAACCCACTGATTTGTATTGTCACACCTGCCTAGTACCTTTAGAGTTGATATCGAGTGGGATGTAGATAGATACAGATTTCACCAGAATGGTCAGAATTACGAAAGGTGAAGAAACCGCTACTGAGTAGCGGGCTGGATCAGAGAGTAATAATCTGCATCGTTATTTTCATCGTCATAGTCTCATCAAATGTTTTCCTTCGTAAGGGTGGAAGCTTGAAAATTTACAACCAGTGCCAAAGCTTGCAAATGTACAAAATGATCTCAGTGACCGGCAATACGGATTTCACCGAAACCGGTCGACTGGAGA
The DNA here is from genome assembly GCA_949125355.1 of Agriopis leucophaearia. Taxonomy (NCBI): domain Eukaryota; kingdom Metazoa; phylum Arthropoda; class Insecta; order Lepidoptera; family Geometridae; genus Agriopis; species Agriopis leucophaearia. The sequence goes on along the minus strand of OX421276.1, from coordinate 3,557,500 downwards.
TCTTGTAGCGTAAGCCACACACATCTGGAGTTAGACCATCGATAAAAACGGAGAAGCGTTCGCCGTTTTCCTCGACATCTCTAAAGTTTTCGACAGGGTTTATCATGACGACCTTATAAGCAATTTTCCTCATTTGTGTTGTCCACCGGTTTCGTTGCGTGGATATCAGACTTATTTACGGATAAATCAATTCGAGTTATCATTGATGGCTGCTCGTCCAATCGATTGGCAATGAATGCCGGTGTTCTCAAAGGGCCGGTGGTTTGGTCTCTGCAACGCTCTTCCTACTGCACGTCAAGTAAGTACTGAATTTCCTTTTTGGATAGTCATCTAAGCTTGATGTGTTTGAGTCTATTGAGAAACGTGCCAAAATGCTCATTAGCAACGAATCCCTAGTTTAAACGAAGCTTCTTAGTTTTGAACATCGGCGCAAAGTTGCTAGTCTATTTCCCTCCTGCCCATGTTTCTATCAGACTGCCAGAGTGGGCACAAAAGTCGAAAGCGTTGATATTCCTAATTATTTTGATTCCACTTTTATTGTGCAAACTGCTAGTCTGTGGAATACGCTTCCTGAATGGGTGTTCCCCAATAGTCACAATACAATCTGAGTGTCTCCAAACCACGAGTGCATCTGTTTCTTCTTGGCAAGCGTGCTCCATCGTAGACCGCATCATCGCCTAACATCAGGTGAGTTGGCGATCAAATGCAAGCCTATAATTAAATCAAATATAAATCTAGCTAAAGGTATACAGTCTAAATCGTCTTCATCGCTAATCGCAAAAACTGCAGATTTTCAGCTTCTTCTTCCACAAGGGTTTTATTTTTCTTGTAGAAAATGTCGATAATTCTAAATTACAGTGCATGTTCGATACAAAGATAGAAACAGACAGTCCGACAGTAAAATATTTGTTATAAAAACGAGATTTTATGTCGTCGATACCGAATCCCGAGAGTACCGAAAAAGCCGGGAATCAGTTTTAATGCCTGGTCTTAAATTACGTTTAAAAATACCGGAAAATCCTGGTATTTTGGGTTCCGTGATTTACTGATTCTGAACCCTAATAGGTACCTACAGAGAAGTCTGATAGCTTTTTAAAGAATAATTATCAATATAAAAACCGACTTCATAAAAATTACAGAACTGGACCAAATTGAAATGGGACCACACGGGAAGCACCAGCATTCAAATAAAAAAAGAATGATCAAAATCGGTTTACCCAGTAAAAAGTTCTGAGGTAAGAAACATAAAAATAAAAATAAATTTAATAAAAACAGTCGAATTGGTAAACTCCTCCTTTTTGGAAGTCGGTTAAAAAAATACAGTCGAACTGATGACCTCCTCATTTTTGGAAGTTGGTTAAAAAAATACAGTCGAATTGATAACCTCCTCATTTTTGGAAGTCGGTTGAAAATTAATCACATGACTATCAAAACTTGTACTATTTTAAAATGAAAAAAACACATCAATTTCAGGGACCATTTATTTTCCTAGATCGCGATTTGCCGTGGCTAGGCCGTTAGCCAGGCCAGAGGCCCGTATAGGTGGCTTTACTACGGGTAGTGAGTTTAGATGTGTGCGCGCAAGCACGCACACACCGAAGCTTACGGTGACACACTGCTATAGAATCTGTGACGCGGCTGCGGGGGAACGTTGAGATAGCAATACGTTTGCGAAATACCTACAACGCGAAAACAGTGTTTGCTACAGACTCCTCTTAAGAAGATTTTTTCGCGTAGATTTTCATATAAACTTTCAACCCTTTTTTCCTCCCTCCCTTGCGCAAAATAACATAGTCTATACTTCAACTACAGCTAAGCATATTCATGAAAACCGCATTTAAGTCCGTCCAGTTGTTTAGATGTGCGTGGACAAACAAACAGACAGAGAAATATTCCAAAAACTGTCTTAACGTGTTCAGCTTCTTATTTTAAAACGATCTATGTTTTTTAAATAGATATCTCGCAATTACAGTTTTTTTTATCTTTACGTTATTATTATATTTATAAATTCTCGTGTACGAATAAATTCTGCTTTGTTAATAATCATCGAGATGCAATTCTTATAAAGTCACAAATTCACAATCTGAAATGAAAACAGACAAAAACTGTCTGAGCGTCGTTGTGTTTGCAAGTTGAAATGGCAATAGGCAAGCTAAATTGCTCTAGGAACCGATAACCGATGGGGAAGAAAGGTTCTTGAGTGGAGACCAAGAACCGGAAGATTCTTCTCCTCCTAGTAGATAGACCGCGATGACACCGTGAGAGTCGCGTGCATCCAGTGGATGCAGATAGCAGGCTGTCGTTCAATGTGGAGGTCTAAGGGCCTATTTTCAGCAGTAGACGTAGTCTGGCTGATAATGATGTAATATCTGAAGATAATAATAAAAGGTTTCTATCTATCTATTCTATCTATCCGCCAAAAACACCGCTGTCGGTTTTTCTGAGAATGTCAAAGAGATCTCGCCGGTGAGCGCGGTCTTAAGGATTTTCTACTTAGAATCTTCGAACCCTAATAATGATGATCTAAAGCTCCAACATTTTGGTATATCAGATGCCTGGTCCTTTAGAGACACAACCCTAATTTCAATTAAGATTAGATTAAGGGTAGATTCCGTAGAGAAGCTTGTACATCATACTGTAATCACATCACTTTGACAAGGACCAAATTTAATAGGTCTAAGCTTTTCACCTCGTTACTAATAAACGCATATGTACCTCTAGAAGTTTTAGAATAATTAAGCGATGTTTTGCCACACCTCTTTAAAAAAATACTCGATTAGGCTTAGTCACCAACTGATCACACGGATCTGATCACACGTGTGGTCAGTTCGTGAAACACAAAATAAATACATTTCGTACGGTCGTACTTGAAAACGTTACGTGAGTTAATCTATGCTTAAAATTCCGTCAGATAGAAGTTGAGAGAGTAATTTTAAGCATAGATTAACTCGAGTATCGTTTTTAAAAAAGGTCCTTATTGTTTCATCAACTGATTACGCGATGATTTTGCCCAAAGATAAAACAATTTGTTTTTCCTGTTTCATAAAAAATGCAGTACTTACTTACGCGTGGAATTAAACATTTTTCTTGTCTCTTATAATGCGTGTGTGGTTAGTGCAGTTTATAAAAGAAGGCATTTTATCACAATATTTTTGCTAAAACAATTAGCTGCGATGTGGTGTGACTGTAACGAGTACGGTAATGTACCTTGCATTCGTCTAGTGTCTAGTTAAAATGGTGGCGGGTACAACAGGTAAAAATATCTAATAGCCATAACAGACGTGTCGAACTTGGCTGACGAACCGCCGTCTGACCAACGGAAGGGAAAGAGTGGAAATATAATTCCCCTCTCCTTTTCTCTCGTTGATTCGACGTCTCGACGTGTCTATTACAGGTCTTAGTCTACCTAACGTTTTGTTCACTTAAGAGCCGTACTACAAAATACGAATATTAAAACAAGTGATCAAAATTGTTTATTTTATATCAGTAATTTAAGTTAACCCACTCTCAAACTTTCCCTTCGAGAGCTATACGAAAACCTACTTTTGTAAATTGGAAGTAATCTACACTAATATTATAAAGAGGAAAGATTTGTACCTATTTTTGTATGTTTGTATGTTTGTAATGAATAGGCTCCGAAACTACTGAACCGATTTGAAAAATTCTTTCACTGTTGGGAAGCTACACTATCCCCGGGTGACATAGGCTATTATATTTTGTAGCGAGGCCGAAGGCCGAGCTTACACTCGTGCGAAGCCGGGGCGGACGACTAGTAAGTTCATATGTTGATATGTTTTCAAAATTTAAAGCCATTATTTTCAGTAAGAAATACAAATCAATTTGATACAGTAATTGCTCTTTCCGGAGATATTTCTGTTTGATAGTCAAAACATGTAAGAGGGCTTTTAAAAGCTGCTCCTGTGTCGATTTACTACTCTTCAGTACACACTAGGTAAAGTTTATTAGAATTAAGTCGTAAAGCTGATTAAATTCAAGCCAAAGTAGGACAACGTTACTGCCATAAGAACTTACGCGTGTGATCGAAAACAAGGAATTTATAATGAAGACTCGGTTCCTCCAGATTACCACGTACCCTGCCTTGAATGATTTAACGGAATTAATACCAAAGACATATAAATTGTTCTCGACTTGCTTGAGGCGACAAAATATCCTGGAATGCGACTGGAAATGGATTCAGGAGGGGGGCAAGAGAGGCTTTAGCAAAATGACCAAAAACGTGAGTAAAACACAGAATCCATATAAGTACTAGTAAAACTCACTCATAGAGGGTTTTCGTACCTACTTATCACAAACGCAGAATAATATGAGGACTTGTATGACAGCCTATTGAAACCTCATTTTATTAAAAGCCGCCTAAGATAAAACAATATATGTATATTATTTTCGAGTTTTTGTAAAAAATACAGTACTTACTCGTGAAATGAAACATTTTATTGTCTCTCGCAGAGCGTGTGTGGTTTGTTCAGTTTATAAAGACACAGAAAGACATTTTATTACCATTATTTTTGCTAAAACACTTGATTAGCTGCGATGTGTTGCCGGACACTCGGAGTGCGTGATTGATAGACGGCTATAAGAGTATGATACAGTGCCTTGCATTCGTCTAGTCAATATGGTGGTGGGCATAACCTATCTACAGTTAAAAATATCTTAGGTTAAAACTTTGTAACGAGTGAACGTTTCGTCTTTTTCCAACGCTTGGCTTAGAATATGTGCCTGCAAAATGTGATTAGAATTGACCGTAAGCTTAGTGAAGTTACAAGTGATTATTTAGCTTTCAATCCCTTTGTTTTGTTGCCTGAAAATTTAAGTAGAATTTATTGCGAAATTTCAAAAAATTTGACTTTTTGTTTTTTCCGCCAAATACTATTTATTACTAATGTAGATTTACCTTTAAACTTAAAACTTATTAAACAGCTTCAGATTTAACCCCCATATTTTATATATACTTACTACACTTATTAGTAGTTAGTACAGACACAGAATGTACAGATCTCTGATATTGCTAATGAATCGATTTGTGTAGTGGGACGTTTTGCTACTTAGGCATAGATCGTAACCCGAAAATAGTTCTTATTGCCCCCTTTGCAAGCCCTTATTCCACCTATCGTTAGTACGCTACCCGAATATTAAATACTTACATAATTCTGTTATTTGACAGCGTGTTACTGTTGACGAGATGTGAAACTAAAACCGCTGCGCCGATCAGCTGACAAACTATTATTATAAAATGTGGTGATGTTGATATGATAATATTATAGAGCTTTCATAATAACATGTTCCATTCGATCAGCGAATACCGTCTTAACATCATCATTATCAGCCTTTCATGTTCCCTCTGCTGGGACGCAGCGCAGACCTCGCAGAGAGAGAGGATGAGCCCTAATCTACCATGCTGGCCCAGTGCATGTTGGTGAATCATTTCAACTTTTTAACCGGCTTCCAAAAAGGAAGAGATTCTCAATTCGACTGTTTTTTTTTTTTTTGTTTTTTACTTCAGAACTTTCGAATGGGTGAACCGATTTTGATGATTCTTTTTTATTTATTAGCTGGTGCTTCCCGTGTGGTCCAATTTCATTTTGGTCCTTCTGACATTGAGTCGGTTTTTTATATTGATAATTATTGATGTTTTTGGACATACCGGTTTCCTTACGATGTTTTTCATTTATCGTTGTTGAGCGATGGAAATTGAAACGAATAGGTACCGCCTGAAGACATTATATTCATTTTCTCAAACCGTGTTGATAATTCGAAGAACACACATCTCAAGGAAAATTAAACTCTTATTAAAGGGTAGAACTTAGTAATTGCCAGCCTAATTTTGTGTCCTCCAATATCTTGTACGTCTACGTAGGTTTTTATCTTATGTGCATATTTCAATGTGCAAAGTCCGGCTCGATCGATTCCAAACAGTAAGGTATAATATAATAGAGACGTTATAGGCGAACAACACTACTTTAAAAACTAACTAAAAGTGGCAACCGTGGCCGTGGTGATCGGCTGAATTCGGCTTTGGTCGTCGATTATGCTGCGATCTCTGTATATATATAATACTAGCCGTCCGCCCCGGCTTCGCACGAGTGTAACCTCGGCCTTCGGCCTCGCTACAAAATATAATATAGCCTATGTCACCCGGGGATAGTGTAGCTTCCCAACAGTGAAAGAATTTTTCAAATCGGTTCAGTAGTTTCGGAGCCTATTCATTACAAACATACAAAAATAGGTACAAATCTTTCCTCTTTATAATATTAGTGTAGATCTATCTCTCAGTACACATTTCGCTCATACACTTTGTAGTGACAACAGCCGCCTAAGATATAAAAATATATTATTATTCTGTTTTAATAAAAAATACAGTACTTACGCGTGAAATTAAACATTTTTCTTGTCTCTCACAGAGCGTGTGTAGTTTGTACAGTTTATAAAAACACAGGAAGGCGTTTTATTACAATTATTTTTGCTAACACACTTAATTAGCTGTGATGTGTTGCCGGACACTTAGATTTCGTGACTGAGAGACGGCTGTAACGAGTATGATACTGTGCCTTGAATTCGTCTAGTCAATATGGTGGCGGGCACAACCTATCTACAGGTAAAAATATCTTAGAATCCAAATGCATACTTCATTTTCACGCTGTCACGCTTGAAAGAATATTCCAGCACATCACTCTATCTCAGTCATCTATACGTGTGCCGAGCCGGCCTGACTCCAATAAAAGTTCATGTTTTATAATTTAAATGTAAGAAATGCACTCATCTTCCTGTTTAAACATTCTTTGGATTGTTGGACACCAACCGGGCTAGCGTGCATCGCGACCAAATCTTGTGACAAGTTTTGGTCGCGATGCACGCTAGCCCAGACGATATCCACTCCATGCGATGACGACAAGATTCTTGTCGTCACTTTTTCGAGCGAGAACGTGGCAAGGTGCCTATACGGTTTCATATACGACTGTCTCGCTTTGGCACGATAAAAAGAGTCGTCAAAATTTTGTCGCGGCGCGCATGCTTGCTCGGCACACTTTTTTGCGTTTTAAGAATTACTTTCACAAATTAATATTTCAGTATCTAAGGCTGTTTTTCTTTTAACTGTATTACGGCAAAATGGGAATCCGACCATTAGTGAAATTGACCAAATGGTTATTTTGTTAAATTGAGTGCTTTGATTATCGTAACCAAAGATGTTTTTTGTTACTCTTAGTAAAGATCTCTCCAAGAAAATACATGCTATGTGTTCACTAAGCCTGACTGAGCTAAGCTATTCGTCTGCAAATACATTCGCACTTGTTGTGTTAGATCATGATTCCTAAAACCTCGTGAGGTAGGTCTTATAAATGTACATAAATAACATATAAATCTGGATCTAGAGAATCTACTCTTTCAGTAAATCCGTTCACTAAGGGTCTGGATACATGCTTCGCGGCGTCAACACTTGACGTGAAATCGATATCCCTAAAGTAAATATTTTATAATACGTAGTTATAGTATGAAATCTATGTGTGTAATCCAAAATATTTCAGCTCTTATACCATGCTAAGTTTATTTTAACAAACAATCAATTTATCATGTCCTAATAGTCAAGAATAGTGTTAAGTAAAGATATACTAATATTATAATAGAAACTGTGTGTTTTTTTGTTTGGTTTTTTATCTCTATTATGCAGAGCAAGCAATAGAGCCACTGATCTAAGTGATGGTTTCATGGATATAATTCAAAGGCATAACATAACCAATAAAACAACTCACTTTTGCATTTTATTATAAGTATCTATAACAGATGTGAATACATGAACATACCTTTTAATTGCTAGTCACAAGTTGTGACTAGCGATGACTAGTTGTGCCACAATCCCTAACCCATAAACATCACATCTAAACCAAACACAACAAAATCCCACTTACGGGTGAGCCTGAACACGGACAGTAAAAGTCCTCTAAATGAGATTTTTCTCCCGTTAGCATAATGTTTGGGACATTAAGTTGAAATGCCGCGAATTTGAGCGCCCCATCCAGTTTAAATTGCTGGCAATAAATCATAAACACGGATAAAATATGAAACGGTTATATGTTTTGGCCGTTTGGGCTTAAAATTTATACTCAGCTCATCATGACTACGTTTTAAAAGTAAAGTTAAAGTAACTCCGTGTGATCCGCGCTGATCCAAGTGAGAAACTTTTCAGATTTTTTCTCTGTTTTATTCGGGAAGTTGGTAAAAAGAAGCGTAGTAAATATCCTTATTATTACGGATATTAAAGTAACCACGCCTAACCTAAACATCAATAAATAAATATCTGGGACTTTATCCTTTGACTGCCCCGGTGGCTCAGTTGGTAGTGATCCTACTTTCTGCGCTTGGGGGCGTGGATTCGATTCCCATCTAGGACAAACATTTGTGTGATGAACATTTGTGTTTGTTCTATGTCTGGGTGTTAATATCTATTTAAGTATGTATTTAAAAATATATATGTATGTATATCAGTCTCTGGCTGCCATATTACAAGCTTTGCTTAGTTTGGGGTCAGATGACCATGTGTGCAGTAATGTCCCAGATATTTATTTATTTATTTATTTATTGCACACATGGTCATCTCACCCCAAACTGGCTGTAATATGCAGCCAGAGACTGATATACATACATATATATTTTTAAATACATACTTAAATAGATATTAACACCCAGACATAGAACAAACACAAATGTTCATCAATGTTCACACAAATATTTGTCCTAGATGGGAATCGAACCCATACGCCCCCAAGCGCAGAAAGTAGGTTCACTACCAACTGAGCCAGCGAGGCAGTCACTACGAGTATTACGGATTTCAAAGTAACCTAACTTTAATATTTAGTTACGTTAAGTTAATATCAATAGTTAATAACACGGATATTTTAGTGTTAGTGTAGAATTTAAAATAGGTGATGAACTCTAATGCTTATCATCAGGACTTGTTGCACAATAAGGTGCCTCACTTACAAACGTTACTCAAGTTAATCTATGCTTAAAATTGCTCTATCATCTTCTCGCTGACGGCAATCATCACACGCGAAAACGAGACAGGAATTTTAAGCGTAGTTCAACATGAGTAAAGTTTTTAAGTGAGGCCCAATATTGTTTAGATGAAATCCCTTCGCTTGATGTTTCGGCTATGTTACAATAACTGCGGTCAAAGATGAGCTTGTGCTCTCATTGAAATTGGTCGATACGTCGAACGAGAGGTATTTTCTAGGTAAAATATTAATACGAGATAAGACACGACGGGCAAAAAAAACGCAAATTTAAAGATACAGATATTACAGCTTAACTAAAATGGAATAGTTTTATTCCATATTTTTACATCCAAAAACTAAATGATGAACCCTGACTGGGTTCAGATACAAATCAGTGGGCATCCAGTGGATGCAGATGGCAGGCTGTCGTGAGTGTGGAGGTTAAAGAGGGAACCCTATGTTCAGCAGTGGACGTCTTCTGGTTTATGATTATGAAGATGAAATATATCAGGGTGAACGGTGCCGGGCAGCTTTTAAACAGGGTTAATCAGTCATCTGATGTTTATATTGTTGAAACCAATAGTTTTGACGAAGTAAAATTTAAGTAAATAATATAATATGTTCATTAAAGAAATAATTTAATTCGGTTATTAATGTTCTGATATACCTATAAGCGTTTAAAGTTTTTGGTAGAGAAAATGATGCCCCTTTATATTTTAGAGTGTGTACTATAATCATGCCAAGTTTGACGCTAAGTATTACCATTTTTACACAGAGCAAATACAAAAATACGTTAAAAAAACACGTTTGTTGCCCTTTCATTTACATTTTTACTATTTTTTAATTAATCCGCCGTAACATTACATATTCTATGAAAATTTCAACTGGCTGTCTATTACATTTCGAAAAACACAAAATGTTAAAATGTAAGATGGACGGACGGACGGACAGACAGACAGCGTAGGCTCAGTAACGTACCCTCAGTAACGTTGTCTTATTAGAACCCTAATAAGAACACAAATAATTTTAAAAAAAATTAAATAAAAACCTGGAAAGCAGTTCAAAGACGCATCTACATTAGTACCTCCTATTTAGGGCAATTAAAAGAAAGATTGAAAAGATATCTAGTTTAGTTGTATTCCCAGTCAAGAAAGAAACCTAAGTTGATAAAAACACAAAGACTAAAGGGTCCTTAGAAACCGTCCAAGGTACGTTTTACCTTCAAAGCAAACTGAGGTAGGGCACACAATCAACAGCCCTTGTAATTTGTCGGAGTCCAATTTCTGAAGCAATTAATGGAAGTAAATACGAAGTTAAGTCACCATCGCCGCCATTTCGTTATCGCAACTCATTGAAGTCATGTAAGTACCTACCTAAGTGCTTAATTGAAGAATTCGTTGATAAATTAGTATACATTTTAATGGGAAATACTCACTCATCAATCAAACTACGTAGGCAGAAATTAACAGCAGGGCAAAAACGCTTCGTTTCCAAAAAAAAAACAACTAGAAAGCTAAGACCCGGTGGTTGTATTTTTCTGTTTGAGATTTTTTAACCTATAATATTAATTTATGGTCAAAGGTTCGCATGGAAATGGTGCCTCAAATAGTAACACGAAGCGACGACAACTTCGTGTTTTTTTTTTAAACATTGGACAATATTGTCCCACAATATAAATAACAGAGATATTGTATAGAGCCACAGATAGAACTTTGTCCAGCAATGGAAAAAACGGGTACTGTACCTAAGATAGAAAAGTTCTTTTACACTTCTCATGATAGTAAAGTTCTTGTTTATGCCAGGTGTAAGCGAAGTAAAACTACTTTTCGACTCTGAAGTTGTTCAAGTGCGGTTCAGCTTGTAATATATTTCATGTAAAAAGTTTTCTTGAATCTTATAGATCAGGGTAATTATAAGGACCCAGATTTTACTGTCGTCGAAATATATTTGTTCAAATTTCAGTTTAAATTTTATTTAGAGATATTTGCAATATCACTTTCCACGCAATTAAATCCATGTCGTATTTTGAACTATCCTAATTTTTACTTTGACTTAAATATCATGCCTCGCCTTCAGCTCGGGTTGAGAAACGTCCCGACTGTAATGGCTTGTATAACAATTTATTTTTAAACCAATTTTTTTAACGGCAAGTTCCTTTATTAACTAAACAAAATATAAGCTAACACTAACACTACAAAAACAGACGGCACATAGACCGTTGAAAGTCTAAAGATAATCCAAATGCTCAAGCCCATTATCAGTTGGCAGCGTACCCAGCATGCAGGCAGCATTACCACGCTGAATGGCAATGCTTATGCGTTGAGCCAGAAACACGCCAGCATTTTGGTCACGCGTCGCAATAACCAGGCGCTCTGTAGATTTTTGAAAATGAGGTGAGGTTCCTGTCCCCAAGGGCCCAATGTCTCGACCCCAAACGCTTCAAATTTGTAACCATTTAATTATGTATAGTATAACAGACTAACATGAATCAAGTCTTGAGGTGAGATTTATATAACCTACATTTTAGATCTATCTTTGAAGTAAGTTTTCGAGGTCAAAAACGAAATATTATTCACGATCCGATTCACGATTTACGTTGACGCAGATGTACTCGTACTTCCTATAATTTCAACTCATTATACGTTCAATATACATTGGAAGGACTTCTTCGTAACTTTTAGATGTAAGTACAGTTCAAAGGATAACTTATATAATCAAAATTCGAGCGAGTTTGTTACGTCCGTGTTAGCGGAAACCCCAATCATATACTAATATTATACGTGCGAGAATGTGTTTGTTTGTTTGTTCCCTTTTCACACAGTAACAGGACAAAGGATCGACGTGATTTTTTGTATATAGTCGCAAGGTCGGAGAGTTATCGTTATCCTTTCATCTTCCCATTGCTGGGACACAGGACTTCTCTCAGAGAGAGGATAGCCCCTAATCCGCCATGCTGGCCCAGAATATCATAATTATGTCTTTAAACTTTTGAGCTTCTCACACATACCTGTTTCTATGAGCGATGGCACCGAATCTGCATATAATTTACTTATGTTTATCATAATCATTTTGTTGGTAACATAATTGATGTCATTTGTGTTATATTATACTAGTAAGTATAGTAAAAAGTATAACAATGTTGTACCTATTGTTCTAAATGTAGTTCTATCAAATTATTTCATTGAACTAATGAGACTAAAAATCAGTAATTCAGTCAATTGAACTGTTAATTGAACTACTGAGAATAGACGCTTGTGTCCTGTAAAAAAACTATATAAAACCTGGGTATCTTCAAGGCCAGAGTGAATAAGTATTTTCTAGGTCTACGTGCTCTATTTTCAGCCACAACATTGCTTTCCATAATGTGAGTTGACGCCAAATGACCTTTACTATATAAAAATATATAGCAAAATAATTATTTATATTACATGGAAATTACTCACGTAAGATAAGGCCGGTTACTCTGACTATAGCAAAGCAAAGCGAGACGCAGCCGCGCGCGCGCATTCACCTTGATAAAGATCGCCGAATGCGGTTGAAACTATAGTCGGAGTAACCGGCCTAATCTTGCGTGAGTAATTCCCGTGTAATATAAATAAAATATGTGAAAACCACGTCAGTTTCTATAATATAGCAAAAATGTTTGCTGATTCGCGGTCTCTACTCCAGAACACGGATGATCCAAGGATCATCAGTTCTGCGACAGATATGACTGGCTCACTGCCACTTCAGCTTGCTTAACCAGTCCAGTGCCACTTCAGCTTCCATTTATGTCGATTCTAATTCTAAATTATCGTTGTTTACACAGGCACAATAACGTATACTTAACAAAAGTAACTTTTAAACTTTCGTTATTTGAACACATGTTTATGTTTATCAGGGCTTATTGCGCATTATTTTATTTAGGTAACAAATGGATCACATTAAAACCCGACTTCAAAAATATAATATGAAAAACGTAATAAGTGCCCATAAAATTTGAGGGTTGCCCTCTATTTCCCTGGGATCCCATCATTAGATCCTGACTTGGTGACAATGGGATTAAATTGGTAGTACACCCTACCAAACAAAAGTATTTTTTTATTCGGCAATTTTTTATTTAACACGGAGACATTTGAACGCGAAGGATATTTGTATTAAGGCATATTATTTCTTGTTTGGATGATATGAGGCGTGAGGTGTCTAGTGGTGCATTTGCCTACGTTTGCCTACTTCCGTTAAGTCTGTACACGATATTAGAAATTGTGTCTCTACCCACCATTTCACCAATCGATCACGTCCTTTAATTTTGTAATTGGTTGTCCCAATCTATTTGACTCACTATGTTTTCCTTTACTCAGCTTAATTATCTTCAGGCTACGGAGCGGTTTGTATCATTCGTCTTCAAGTCAATAAATTACGAGGCTTTAGACTAACAATAGAATCAAGATGAAGGGATGAAACTACAAACAAAGATGTTAAGTTACCGTGGCCCTATTCCAAGAACCTTCGCTAAGAATCTCCGAATTTACTACTTCCTAACAATATTCAGAGGGTCCAAACTTCAATTTATCCAAGTATCTGCCAAAAAGGCAGTAGAGAAGTTTGATCCTGTATCTGACCGCTGTAAAACTTTACAGCCATATTACGATCCAATGGCTAAATGATTTCTATGCCTAGAATCATGTCGTAGTTTTATAGTGTAACCATGCATTATATTGAGTGTCCATATAACGTTGCTCCAAGCAGATTCTTCAGAAACCTTGCACAAGCGTTATTACCTACATTAGTTTTATGTTATTTTTATTTAATTCCTGGTGCGAACTATTAAGATTTTTCTATGTTTCTATCTATCTTTCAATAAATTCTTACAGAATACCAATATCGGTGGACAGGACATCGTAGGTTAAGAGTATTGTGCCCGTTTATGTCTCTTTTTAACAGACTTCCAAAAAGGAGGAGGTTCTCATTCGACTACCTAGTCAAACTCCTTGATAAGTGTCATCATCAGCCAGAAGACGTCCACTGCTGAACATAGGCCTCCCCCTTTAACCTCCACACTGAACGACATCCTGCCATCTGCATCCACTGGATGCCCGCGACTCTCACAATGTCGTCGTAGTGGGAGGCCTTGATAAGTGTGCAACGTTTTAAATCCGCCGTTTTGAAAGAGGTGAAAATCACGTTCAAAGATTCCGTTAGGTACATAGATACATACAGAGCTAATAAAAGCGTGTTAAAAACCCGTTCTCTTTTCTGTGAGTACACCGCAAGTATTGTAGATGGCCATCCTTCAGTTGTTTGCCCGGTTTTAACAAAATATCACAAGATGTACCTCAATATTTTATACACACTTAACTTGCTTGTGCCGAATGTTGTTTTTGCTAGCCAATTAAGCTTAGTGGTTGCAAATCCATACATTTCACAAAGTGTTACCTACATTTAAAGCCTGCGACATAAAATCGGGGCTTGTTTTTGTCTACGATGTTATTATAACGCCTATTCCAGTTAAAGGTCTATTTTGAATCAGAAGTTAGGTTATAAAATAAATGTAAACGTTCCTAGTTTTGTGGATAGGCACTACGAGTCTTCTGGGTGGATATTTCTTACAACAGTAAGAAATCTCTGTTGTTTGTTTTTAAAAATCCTTGGCGGTACTTGTAAAAATATAAAAATCACGCGATACTTTCCGCTAAAAATAGTAATTATTTCTTGTCTGTGTAATCGTGGTTACTACAAAGACTACACGGAGCCCTTTGTCGTTGTCTTTCTTTCCAAGAGTCAACACTTGTCTCGTAATACATCTCCATTCTAACGGCGATTTATATTACTAGTACTTAGGTACACTAGGCTAGAATTCAAACATATGGGTAAAATCGCTTCTCTTTACGCACTCTACAACGCCATAATGTTTGAATTCATAGTTCAGGCCGCGCTGCCCAACGCAAAGTGCGAGGCCCCGCGTCTCCGTAAATGAGGCCTTTAGGCCTGGATTTGATGACATCGTTTCAGCAAATTGATTTTCGATGCTCAATAATTTAACAGTCGCCGACATAGCTGTTCAGAATTGCAAGTTGAAGTGGCAATGGACAGGTCACAAGAAAAGCCGATAACCGATGGGGAAGAAAGGGCATGAAGTGTGGAGCAGACCGATATGTTTCTTAATCATAATTATCAGAACAGCAGGCCAAATTGTCTTTGCTATGTTTTTATCCTGAGAAAAAGAGAGAAACATATCGAAATTGTCAACATATCTGTCGCATCTACGCGTGGATAAAAACGGTGGAAAGACAATTTTTCCACAGCCCGTCTAGGCCTGCAAAAGCTTCGTAATGTATAAACATTTAAGCATTTAAAATTTCGTGAGAAACACTTATTACCAAGGTGTCAAGAAATACCTGGAAATAAGTAAGAAATTTAATCACAAATTTCATCTAAAACTTTGATGACAACTTTGAAAATGTTGTTCTGAAATGTTTTCGTTTGATTCCTATAATGAAACGAAAACATTTCAAAACAAACCATTTTCTCTTACTTTTTTTTATGTTGACTATATTGTATGCTTTAGTTTAATTATTTTGGTCCATCGGGTCGATTCGAATGCCTAGTTCTGACAGTGCGACTTAAAACGGAGTAGTTTTCACAGTTTTAAGAGTCACGGTCACCCATCCCAAGACAGACTACACCAATTGATCTTTAATTTTGTTTGCTAGTGGCCTAGCCACACGAAGCGTTGAGAGGCCAACGAAAATTAAAATTATGTCATGATTTCGTTTTCTAAATAATATATAGTGGTTACAAAATCCTACGCAGCAGTATAAGCCCTCGTTTTTCTATTTTGAAATATGAAAAAAAAACCGTTTCCGCCGTTTTGAGAGAGATGGCGTGGCACGAGGCTTACGTTAGAATTCGAAGATGATAACCGGCTTTAAAATTAGGTTGCTCATTCAAGAACAACACAACCCTATCATATTATTAACTTCGTATGAGCATCATCTTTATTTTTTATCCAAAAATTTCTAAATTTGAACCAAATAAGCGTCATTTGCGGGATCTTTTAATTTACTTCCTTAATATAAAAAATATACAGGTGAGGCGCATCGATTGCTCGTAGAAGCATATAATGAGGCTGCCTTGAGTGAGAGAACATGTCGTGAGTGGTTTCAAAAGTATAAAAACGGTGATTTTGACGTAGAAGACCGCTGGTTGTCTGCAGACGGCATGCTTGTCCACTATCGGTAACCACTCTGTCAGGGCTCTACCACAGAATACATATAGCTCTGTGCACGTAGCTCTACTCCATCTGCCGTTTCCCCCTGTCAAAAATGACCGATCGATTGCCCCGACTTTTTGTAATAAAGGTGTTATCCCTGGTAGGAACAGTTAGCGATATAGTAAAAAATTGGCCAAGTGCGAGTCGGACTCGCGCACGAAGGGTTCCGTACCATTATCTAAAAAAAACGGCAAAAAATCACGTTTGTTGTATGGGAGCCCCCCTTAAATATTTATTTTAATTTAACTATTTATTTTTAAAGTGAAGATATAACTAAATCTTCTGTGTATATTTCAGGCGTCTACCTTTTGCTGTTATCAATATCAAGCGAAACGAGCAAAAAAAACACGTTTGTTGTATGCGAGCCCCCTTAAATATTTATTTTATTTATTAATATTTTTTGTTATAGCAGCAACAGAAATAAATCATCTGTGAAAATTTCAACTGTCTAACTATCACGGTTCATGAGATACAGCCTGGTGACTGACGGACAGATAGACGGCCAGACGGACAGCGGAGCCTTAGTAATAGGGTCCCGTTTTACCCTTTGGGTACGGAACCCTAAAAAAGTGATGAACAGAGACATTTGAAGACAAAGGCTAATCATAATAAGACATCACCCTTGTCTAAACTGAGCCTACATCGAACTATATTGTAACTTCGCACAGGCATAATATCTGTGCCTTTATTTTGTATCGAGACAGGTAACGGTCACACGCGGCGGTCGTTATCATAAAACCCGGACAATATTGCTCCCGCCTCATATAATTCCATTCTGGCTATGCCCATACATTCCGTGGTTTGGTCGAGTGAAATTAAACTATGGAACGAATAGTATAGGTAATCAATATAACTCTTACGATTTGAAATGGTATAATTATATAATTTAACCAATGTGGACAGGATATTGGAAACTGTTGGTCGGAGGGAGTTTTGGCAAATTTTTTTATTTAGACGCGTAGCTAACTTTTAATTTTTATTCTGACTGCGATTATGCAGAGTCGATTTTTTTTAAAATAATTAATATTACCTTCAAGGTTACTTTTGCGACAACACCGTTATATTCTAATAACTAACCTATAAAATAACTAAACTTACCATTCAATTTCAAAAGTTGATAAATACATAAAAGCTTATTATCAAAAATCGATGATCGCTTGACGACAGCTCCCACTTTTCGCAAAAAGAAATTACTTTGACCCTTTTGGAAGGCCTCCGGGCGATCTCAAATCACTTCCTGCATAAAAAAAGCAATCAGATAAATGTCAAAAATAAGCCAGCCAAGTGTGAGTCGATCTCGCGCACTGAGGGTTCCGTACCACCATATAAACTGTTAACTATGTACTAAAGTACAAAAAATGGTCAACATCAACAAAGACAACATCACGGCCAGGCATCAAAGTATCGACCGCGCCTGACGTTGCTTATGTTTGGTGAACAGAAACTTTGTGACCGACTCTCTCTTGACAAGTATTTATAATTAGTTGTTTTTACTATAATCATGTCAAGTTTGACACTTGTACATATTACCGTTTTTACACTAGACCAAATACAAAAATACGTTTGTTGTATGAGGTAGTATGTACCCTTTAGCTATAACTTTTTGACTTTATTATTGTTTCTTAGTTAATACGCTGTAACGTTACATATTCTATGAAAATTTCAACGGTTAAATGGTAGGACGGACAGACAGACAGCGTAGGCTTAGTTTTAGGGTCCCGTTTACACAGTCGGATACGGAACCATAAAATAAAATAAAAAAACGTTTCTAGGATATCTTCTATGAAGACATAAAGCTGAAATAGATTTATGAACGTTTCTATTTGAGAAAGATATATGAGCATGTTTGACAGGGCTGGCCTTGTTTCCTCGGTGAATTCGGCAAAGGAAGTCTCCGAGGCGATAAAACATGTAGGTAAAACAATGTAAGTAACAAACCAAACAAGATAAACTTGGTTAACCTAGGTCTAACATAGTCCATCGTGAGCCCAATAGGATAAACTGGTACAGTCTAAAATGATCTTGTTCGTCCTAAAGTTAAGTTGAATTGATCTTTATCTTCTGATTTCTACTAAGTTGAATACAGCGAGAACAGTCGTTTTAATTTTTAAGCCATAGATGGAAAACAAACTAACGGGCTGCCTGATGGTAAGCGATCACCATCGCCTATGGATACCTGCGACACCAGGGGCATCACAAGATACGTTGCCGACCTTAAATACTCTATTAACAGCCCTTTTGAAGAACCCCATATTATAGTTACTCGGAAATGCCGCAGGAGGGAGTGGAATGCACATTCCACAAATTGCAGGTGTGAGGCAAAAAGTTCGCGTAAA
The DNA here is from genome assembly GCA_949125355.1 of Agriopis leucophaearia. Classification (NCBI taxonomy): domain Eukaryota; kingdom Metazoa; phylum Arthropoda; class Insecta; order Lepidoptera; family Geometridae; genus Agriopis; species Agriopis leucophaearia. The sequence goes on along the minus strand of OX421276.1, from coordinate 3,538,904 downwards.
ACGCACAGTGTGCGATTTCCAGCGATCTATGATATGTGGATGAACTTTCAGGCGGTGGCGGCTGGTGCGATGATAAAACCGCGATGCCATCAGATCGAACAGTTCATCAGAACATTTCCCGTTGTAAATGCGATAAAAGACACAAAGAGACTCCACCACTCTGCGCATGCTATTCAATTCAATCTCTATTCTATTCAATCGTTTCATATTCTATTTTATACATATCCATAATAATTATATTTTGTATTCAACTAACTTGGTGTTGGCTTCGGCTCCACCAATGCCTACCAAATGTCCGGGACTTTTGGAACGAAGTTCCTTATCGCGCGTTACGAAAGGGGGCTAGACGGAAAAAATGAAGACCAAAAGTTGTAAGGAGACTCTTTGCTATACCTAGTTGAAAGCCGTGCGGCGTGCGCGTGTTTCTCTATCTGTATCTCTCTCTCTCTAACTTCGTTCCATCCGGGTGTCCCTTGACACCTCTCAAGCTTTTTATTTAATGTCCGGGATCAATTGAAAAAATAAATACAGAAGCCAATATTAAGACACAAAAAATAAGTATAATTGAATTCCCTAAAATTTAACATTGTCTTCTAAAATAAGGACGGGGCAAATGTACTTATTCGTATTGTAACATAGGCGTATCATGTCTTATAAAGTACTAGCTACTACTACTAGCCGTGGTTTCATCAGCGTGAATTACTTCTTATATGTATCATCAGCTATCTGCCAGTGAAAGTCCCGCCAGTAAAAACATCTCGCCAACTGAATATATAGAAATGGAACTGCGGAATATATAGTGTGAAATTTAAGCTCAACGTCATCTCTTCGACAAAGAAGCAGCCTTAAAGCCAATTAGGTACGAAAACCAAATGATACTGAAAGCGATACTTGCTTATAATATCCGATATTTATTATTATAGCCACTTCGGGCTTTATTACAATTGTACAGAGAGCCCAACTTATCTAAAGAATCGGCCAAATGTAAGAACTAAAATATCCCACAGCTTTGCTCAGCTAATATCACAGTGGCTCTCCTGTACTGAATTGTAAAGATAAGTTTGTCGTATTGTAACGAGAACCACAATACAATGAAACAATAAGGCTGCGTTGCTTAGATTTGTATAAACCATTTGAGATTAAAAGGTTAGAAGCTTAGCAACCTCTTTGGTATAACAAATGGCATAACCCTCCCTACCTTTGATAATTTTACCAGCAATTTATATTTTATTTGGATCGTATGCCACAACGTAGTTAACGAGTATGTATATGCATGTTTTTACCTACCCCAATTTTGTTAAAATGAACTACTGGGTAGACGACGTCATTATAACCTAAACAAAATATGGTGACTACAGTCTGTCCACTGAGAAAATGCGTCGGACAGCTGCAATTGTACAAATTTGAATAAACATTTTCTTTTAAAATGTTACTTTAGTATATTAGCTACAAGCTAGGTACATTTCCACAATCGTACGTTCAAAAAGCTAGTGAAAGACAATGTTATGGGCAACTGGCTAGACGCATTCTTTCAGCGGCTGCACATTAGTTTCCATACAGGTAAAGTGGTAAAAATTGACTCAACTAAATGTGTGTCTCATTTATGTGAAAATAAAAAAAACTCTCTAAACGAAACTTTTACTTATCATACCGCGTGTGAATATCCTTCAAGTAAATAAATAGATATTCGGAATATTAAAAAGTAGTTAAAATGTGCTGCCTGAAAGGGTTGGTTACAGTCTAGGTGCTTTCAAGTGGAGATCAAATATGTATTTTTGGCAAACGTGCTTTATCGTGGACCTCGTCTTCGATTAAGATCAATTATGATGACGCTAAAACGCAAGCCATGTCTAATAGAAAAGTACAAGGTTCCGCGACTTTTCTCGCTACTCCAAACTACGAAGCAAGTTCAAAAGCCAGTGGTTGTTTTGCAGCTCACTGCATCCATTAAGCTGGACTGTCTTGTTAATTAACTCGTGCCGTTTAACATTACAGACCCTCTCAGATTATGCTATAAAATATCACCATCGATGCAATACCTACAGAGTCAAAATCGTGCCAAAAAAAAAACCAAACCAAAACTCCGACCGCCGACTTTTCGGTTACTTGTAAGGCAACCACGATCCGACTACAACGTCGCGCAATGCCAGTGCTACGAAGCCCTTTTTTTTGTTTTCGAGGCGGAAATGGGGTGCATCCAGGTTATGTGGGATTATACCCATTAAAACCCCCCCGGTGACCAGCCTTGGTGCTTGACAAGAGGGCTCCGGGATCTCCAGAGGAACGCACCGGAGCCCTCAGCACTGCGCTACGGCACCTCCCGAGACAACTGCGTGTTATCTCGGCCCCTCCACTCGCGATAACGTTGGTCACACAACGTTGTCATTTTCTCCCTAGACGTAAATCTTTTCTATATTGACTAAAAGTTTGCTTAGATTTCATAATTGAATTTGCGCAGAATTTTGAACGTCAAGCTCAATATTCTGCGCGCTGAATAGGTGTTCCCCGGTAGCCACAATCTGGGTGTCTTCAAATCACGAGTGAATCGGTTTCTTCTAGGCAAGCGTGCTCCATCGTAGACAGCATCATCGCTTAATATCAGGCGAGATGGCGCAAGCCTATTTTTTATAAAATATAACAATTAAGATAAAATAAAAAATAAAATAAAAAAATTAGGCGTGAGTACAGATTTATTTCAGACGCTATATAAAACCTTTTCTTGTAGATGGATATAGACCAATGAAGTGCTTATCGAAGTCTCCTACCTCTACCAAGCTATACTTATATTGTTGTCTGAGAAGGCCTTCAAGTGGAAACGCCAAGAGCTATCAGTGTCTGCTTCTGTGAATTCGCACTCGGCTAGTTCTGCTCGGTTGTGAATTTGAAAAGATTTGCAGTGCTTGGTTGCTTATGAGAAATATAAGTATGTACGGTATATGTTAATTCCTGATATCAGTAGGTTATTCTACTGGCTCAGTTTGGCTGTTACATATAGGACAGAAAGAGAGACAGAGGCCTTTACACAGCAGTGGGATAAAGAAAACTGTTGGTCATGGTAATGTAACTAACGAAGTAAAACCTTGGAAATCGATTTTAAACTGCTTTAAATTTCATTGTCATACCTATCGATTTGAAACTGCAAATACATATTTGTAATTCAGACGACAAATACAATCATTTGATACCATCGAACTGATTTGATGATGGAATCAAGAGATGGATAGTAGAATACTTTAATGGTTATACTAGTAAAACCATCGACTGTTATATTTTTTAATCGACTTCATAAAGGTGGTGTGTCTGAGTTCGGTTGTATTTTGGTTTTATGTGTGTCAGAGCTCCTTCATCTAAAAAACTTATTTTTATTGGAAATGATACACTTCAGAATGGTTTTGCAGACATTTTGGGCCTTACATAAAAACGTTACTCAAGTTGACATACGCTTAAATATGCTCCGTCTCGTTTTCGCGTGTGACGATTGCCGTCAGCGAGAAGTTGAAAGAGCATTTTAAAGCATAGATCAACTTGAGTAACGTTTTTAAGTAAGGCCTTTTATCTTAACCGGCTCAGTAGTTTGGTTATGAAATCAAAATAACTAACAAAAATATCATCCAAGTAAAGCAAATTACGTATTTACTACGAGTAATTCTGAAGTCGTATTGATTTAACGATTGTAACTATTAGGGAATACCGATTCAGGCAGTGCATTTCACCGAATAGCGATATGAAAGCAATCACAATACCTACTGTTCCATTTTTAGCAAAGTAAACTTATAAACACAAAACAAACTAGCATGGAAACACACATGCAAACAAACAAACATGCTCCACAGTCACTAAGATTCTTTTATCAACTATAATATTGTGTACCCGTTTTTAAATGTGTTATTGTGCAACGAAAATATTTTTACTCGTAAAACTCTCATAAGGTATGTACTTACATTTTACAACAAAATAGTAAGTGCAAAGTTTAAACATCGAATACAATATTTAGTAAGGGGTTGCGGTTTATAAATTAAATTAATCGACCCGAAGGGAGGCGAGACCCTATTTCCGAGAGGGTTATAGTGAGAATAAATTTAATAAGATAGAGGTTAAATATTCAAGTTAATGTAATTACGATTATGTTAAAGTGGATCTTTCAGGGTCACACGGAACGGTGTTACTCTCAGATCAGACAAACAAGGTAGATATGTTTTATTTATATGAAACGGGGCCACAGAAAAGAGAAGGGCGAAAAAATTCTCACTTCAGTGCACGGAACTTACGTATTTGATGACGTGACCAAAATAAAAATAATTTAAGTTGTTACTTTTATTTTGTATTAATTATGAATTTTATTTTAATAATTTTATTAATTATGATTTTTCTGACATGTAACTATTTTTTGTTATTAATAAAATACTATAACTATTAATTAACCAGCTTAATCATACGTGAGCAATTCGCGAGTCATATATAAACAAAATGAGTAAAAACGACGTCAGTTTCCATAAAAAAATCAAAGAAATATACATGAGTACAATTTTATTATCGTCCGTGTTCAAATATCTCCATGATCCATATTAATCTCATCGAAATTGGTTTAGAATTTTTGGTTTTAATAAAAATAACTGAAAAAATATGTCATCCAAGTATACGAAATTGCGATTTATTTTGAAAATTACTAATTTAGAAATCGGTTTAAAAAATGATAATTATTGCTTATTGCCGTCGTTCCGTGTAACTCTGTATTGTTCAAGTAATTTTTTATCAACAGATTAGTGATTAAATCATACGATTCATCTAGTCTTAAGAGGTGATATGTCGTCAACTTGTTTGCTCTACATCAATTTGCGCTATTTATTTATTTATTGAGATACGCCAACAGTGAACATATTACAAATTCATAAAATTTACATTTTATTTTTGCTGTTATGGCAAACATTACCAAATTAATATTTTAAACATAAATAGTAAAGATACTTACCATCAGGTGGCTCCTCGTTTGTTTGCCACCTTTAATTATGTATATTTTGCCAGTTATCCTATAAAATAAGTCGGTTGAAAATGATTTGTTTTTATAATGAACATAGCTACGAGTGCTACGCGGTAAGTGCTACGCTGCGTAGAGCCTCGTGAACGGATATTGACGCACAGTCGAGTGAGGTTGGCAACCATTATGTTCACGGTGTCAAATATGAGACGAGATCCTGGAAATGATACGTTACTAATTGGGCGTTCCGTGTACCACAGTGTTAAAACAGGTACTGTTTTTAGCAGAATACTACTTTTTACTGTTCAACAAAAATAAATTAGGTAAACAATGAGGTCGATTTTGAAGGTTTACTTAACAGTTTTACACTTACTAAAAATATTGCTGTGTTTTCTGTTCCAGGATACGAACTAAATACGTCGACACTTTTATTTAGTTTAAGGCTGTCAATCAAAATCGACCCCAGTATACTTTATTTCCTGTTCAAAAATAAATTTCGTGTACTCGCGGAACATTGTTTTTCCGGACCTTCAAAACGAAATTGGTGGTTTAAATCTTAATAATAACTAAATAAATATAAAATAAGTCGGGTTAGTTACACCATTTATAAATCAAGAACGGCTGGACCGATTTTCATGATCTTTGATTTGTTGGATTTCTGTCCGCCCCGAATAGCAGAGTATAAAAAGATTAAAAAATTCATGGAACTTTTTTATGAAGTAAAACAATTTTCCCATACATTTTGTATGGAACGGCAAGAATTGAAGTCTATACATTGACATATAACATCATAGAAAAAAAAACATCTAAGTAAAAAGAGGTTGCTCTCGCTACCAAGGAGTTTGATTCAAAGAGGTATATAAGGCAGGTGAAACCGCGTGGCGCAGCTAGTTTTCAGTAAATTAGTAACTGTTTATTTTTCCAAAATACTGTTCTTTTTCCTTCTTACACCGTTATATTCTTTATTTCTTGAGCAAAAAGTTGAGCAAAAAGTTTCCTTGTAGAATATAATATCACAACATTCTAAGTGTGTGTTCAAATAAATCCTACACTTCCTTGTACAATCAGGATAGGTCCAGAGATCAATCAAGGCATCCTAATTACAACCATTAATCAAAGGAGTTCACATCCGCGATCAGCGCCCGATCCACAATGGATCTGCGATGGGGGATCCTTGATTGATACTTATACAAATGGTAAACAATCTGAAATCGGGATTGATTTGTACATTGTTCTTAGCGGGGAAGCTTTCACTGATTAATGGATTCGATTTTTGATTTTGTTTGCCGTTTCTTTAATGTTTAACTATGATCTTTAAACCGCGATGTAAAAAGAGGGGTAAGTTTGTGTATCTGTGTGCCAGAAAATTCTACATTTTCTGGCACACAGATACACAAACTTACCCCTTAATCTTGTTGGTCGAGTTGTGTGTTGGATTGGTAGTTGTTAAAGCCTATTTAGAAACGTGCCAAGAGGCTCATCAACAACGAATCCGTGGTTCAGACTAAGATTCTTAGTCTTGAGCATCAGCGCAAAGTCGCTATATATATAATAGTCTATCGGTTTTTTATCGGATACATTTCGGAGAGTGAGCATCGGATCTGCATTAACATATCTAATTTCCTCCTGCCCATTTTTCTATCGGACTGCCAGAGCGAATCGACGCTTTATGGTTGATAATCCGAAATCCCGTACGAAACACTCTCATTCCATTTTATTCTGCGAACTGCTATAGTCTGTGGAATGCCCTGCACACGATCTGCCTGCCTGTGCCTGTGATTAGATAAAAATACGACTATGATTATGAGATGAGATGCAGAAGACATCACATGTTACCACTTCATGAGAGACGCAAAATAGCTGATATTTTATTTTTAACTAAAATAGCTCAGTCATGTTGACTCTCCACATCTCCTCTCTAACATAAATCTAAACGTCCCTATAATATCTGCAAGACATCCTAAATGTCTACATATCCCCTATAGTGCGACTAATTACAGGCAAAACTCCTTCTTCTTAAGAGCATCCAACTCCATAAACACACTGGAAGACTTTCCTGACTTTGACTTGTTTAATACATCCTCGAATTCAATCAGACAAAATATTAGTAAAAGGTGGTTTGGTGTGTCTCCCCAACTGTCTTGTGTCCCGTAATGTAAAAAAGTATATCTTTATTTCTTGTTTTCTTGGTTTATTGTTTATTTTTTAGTGTTAAAATTGCATAACGACATACGTGCAATATATTAATATATTTTCTCCGTCTCCATGCACAATTTATTTCAATATGCGGAAACTGCGAAATGGTGTTTAATTATTTAATATATAAGTAATCTAGTTATTTATCACTGTATGTTTTCCAAATAAAATAAAATAAATAAATAACATATACCTAGGTAGATGTAAAAAGTTGTGCCTTTGGTAAGAAGCCTCAACATAGTATTCTTGAGTTTTTTGTCATATACGTAAGTATTGATTTTACTACTTTTGAACTCTATACAGGATTAAGCATATAGGATGTCCTAAGCCGAAAGGAGGTTTTTTTACTCATTATTATGAACACCTTTTACTATGTTACCAACCCTGAAATAACGAAAAAAATATAGCGTAAAAATAAGCGTGATCCGACGTAGGCCGCATCGTCGCTTAACATCGGGCGAGTTGGTGGCCAAGCGGAAGCCTATTTTAGAATATTAAAAAAAAAAAAAAAGCTGTTCCATAGAAAACGGTCACTCGACAAAGTGTATGGAACAGATAATTTATTTTCGCGATTACATTTTTGGTCCCATACTAAAAGTTGTTCATAATGGTGAGTACAATGATGTATAGGTATTCAAATATCTTGAAATCTCTGTAAAAGGGTCTCAATAACAGTTACAAATGGTATAAATGATATCTGATAATTATTAATTATCACTTTTTTTACTATTGAAATATAAATTTCCATTGGAGCTTGTTTCTAATTTTATTTGATACAAACAGATTTCTTGAGAGAAAACTTCGAGAATTTCACAACTGATTGAAATCGCCTCCAGCATCAAATAAAGGTTTAGAAGAGTATACGACACAGTATTTAATCTTCAAAGTTATTGTATAGTAAATATACTTGCGCTTGACCGTCACTCGCCTGATGCAATATATCTGGCTTCAGGTCGCGAGTGAATCGGTTTCTTCGAGGCAAGCGTGTTGTATGTTATCCTTCGCATTTCACTTTCTGCATCATCGCTTAGCATCAAGCGAGTTAGTGGTCTAACGTAAATATAAATTATGACGTCAAGCCTTGCGCGTGCCATACAAATACTTTACTAACACACGCTTTACGGGAAAGGGATAGAGCATTCCCTCTCAATCACATCAAAAACTTTAAACGCTTATATATCTTAGAAATTTAAGTATTTTTTTTTAGTATGTGCAATTTATTTAGTATTATCTTTCGCTAAGCATATCTTATAACAAAATCGGGTTAGTTAAACAGTTTATGAATCAAAAATAGATGGACTGATTTTCATGATATTTGATTTGTTGGATTTCTCTCCGCCCCGAAAGCAGAATATGAAGTAAAAAGTCAGTTTGGATGGAACGGCAAGGATTTTATTGATGACATTGATAAATAACATCATAGAAAAAAAAACATCTAAGTCGAAAGAGGTTGCTGCCGTTACCAAGGAGGTTGCTTCAAGGAGACATATAACGCGTGTGAAACCGCGGGGCGCACTAATTTGTATTAAATGCAATATTAGGACACGTGACCTCGTGATATGAGTCCTCAAAGGTAGGCAACGCACTGACAATGCCCCGGGTATTATAGGTGTCTATAGGCTGCGGTGACCACTTACCATCAGGTGGCCCGTAGCTTGTTTGCCACTTATTCTATAAAGTAAAAATAGTCGGAAAAATCCATACGTCCCATAAAGTTTCCTGCATCAGATACTTTGCAAATCTATTCTCCTTATTCTGATGATTTCACCGAGACTGAAAGTTTTTTATGACCTAGAGAATCTAAATGATTGAATGCGGGTGATGTCATGAGTTGTAATCTTATGTACTGCTTGATAACAATTCTGTGGTAATAACCCAAACACGCTGGTACGCGTTTACGATTTCTCCTTCATTTCCTCACAAGAGAACGCTTTTATTAAAACAGTCTATTTGAATTTAAGATGAGGGTGTGAGATGACTACGACTGGAGAATTCTTATCCGCCGAGTATTAGCTAGGCAATCTTGCGCGACTATAATATATACGGCGGCGACGACGCTGGCAGCGACTACGCATTACAAATAAGTAAACTGACTTTATCAAAGCTGAGACCTTACAACTAACTCTTAACGCGAGCTAGAATTAGCGCTGACAGTACATCAGCTGAACGGGGTAGTTCTGAAAATCACGCGATCGCGCCGAGTTACGGTTTGCGGTCGTGTAACTTTTCTCATCGCCTAAACAAAATCGCTTAAAACAGGTAGCTGTAAGGCCCCTGGCCTGAAAAGACCGCCAAGATACTGACCAATGAAACTGGGCTACGGCATGGCATACCGATGTTTAGCGCAACATTAAACCGCTCGGATTTACTTAGCTTTGGTAAATACTGGGTTAGCTTTGAGGAGTAGGTTCCTGGTCTGATCAAGTTTGGTTTGATCAACTTTGGGCTGATTTTCTCCGCTGCTGATATTAACGCTGCGTCACAAAGGTTTGCATGGTTACGTTTAACAAGTATTTTTTAAAGTTTGGGTAAATGGGTTAGGTTCCCCAAACAAATGGAGAATAAAACCAAAGTTCGAATGGATACCACGGACCGGTAAAAGTAGCGTAGGACGTCCACCCACAAGATGGACAGACGACCTAAAAGAGATCGCAGGGAAACACTGGGTGCAGGCCGCTTCAAACCGGCCCTTTTGGAGATCGATGTGGGAGGACTATGTCCAGCAGTGGACGTCCTTTAGCTGAAATGAGGATGACAATGACATAAGTTAGGTGGCGCCAGCGACCGCTGAGCGATTGACGCTCGCTCGAGCTGCGCTGACGTGTTGGTCGCGCAAGTTTGACTGAACGTTTACTAGGTTTGTATCATGCCTTGTTTACTCTCCTACATTTAAAGAAGAGATTGATTGATAAATTGATGTTTACTCAAGTTCTTAAAAGAACTTCATTCATGGTTTTTTAAATCATTGGCTACGCTCAAGCTTTTTCTTTTTAAATTACCTATTACCCTTATTACTACTAAAAACTAATCTATTATAAAAAAATCGTATGAGTTGTTCCCAAAATGCTGGCCAAATTACCACGTCGTATCCCTTTGCGCAAAGTAGATGCCAGAATGTTGATCACGTAATGACAAATCTTCCAGTCCGGTTACTCATATCTGATTTTAATTTCCTCTTTCCAGGTAATATGCACCATGATGGAATTCAACGACACCTTCGCTTCAAATATAACCAATGTCTCGGAGCCCTACCAGCCGTACTACGAGCGCCCGGAGACGTACATAGTACCTCTACTTTTTGCGCTGATCTTCATCATCGGGGTGGTGGGCAATGGCACTTTGGTGGCGGTCTTCGTGAGGCATAAGGCGATGAGAAATGTTCCTAATACGTAAGTAAACATTAGAACATAATCTTTAGGTGTCTTTCCCGAGGTTAACCTTCAGGTCAGCGCAGCGATCTTATTCCTGTCTATAGTGTTTAGCAAAATTGCTGATACAAAAAACCTTATATGCTTGATAAATCTTCGACCACGTTATCGCTTCCCATCAGGTAGTACAAGCTAGTCTGTTGTAAATGAAATCCGGCCAAGTGCGAGTCGGGCTCGCGCACTGAGGGTTCCGTACCACTACCACCACACAAAATACAAAAAGTTAACATAAAACTGGGACGAGAGGACTCCAATAAAAGGGTGATTCGTTGCCAGTGCATGTTTGTTAATAACATTCTTCTAGGCAAGCGTGCTCCATCGTAGACCGCATCATCGCCTAACATCAGGCAAGTTGGTGGCCAAACACAAGCCTATTTTATAAGTTTGCTTTTTTTTAATTGTAAAATTGGCTTGCGCTGTTATGTTAAGCGATGATGCGGCCTACGATGGGTCACGCTTGCCTAGAAGAAACCGATTCACTCTTGACTTGAAAACACCCAGATTGTAACTATCGGGGAACACCCATTCAGGCAGCGCATTCCACAGACTAGCAGTTCGCACAATAAAAGTGGAATCAAAACACTTCATACGGGTTTTCGGAATGTCACCCATAAAGCGGTGTCGATTTTTCGTGCCCGCTCTGGCAGTCCGATAGAAAAAAGGCAGGATGGAATTCAATCATGCAAATCTGATGCACACTCTCCAAAATGTATCCGATTAAAAATCGATAGACTAGCAACTTTGCAATATTTAAATTAAATATTTGACACTGGCAAATGAACAAGACGTGCGATGCCAAAATACACTCCAGAGGATATACAATTTTTTTTTATTAAAAATCAAGAGATTATTAAACTTACTAATAACAGCGTTTTTAAGGATATCCTATAATATTAGCCGGTTCCCGGTTTCCGGATCGCTGGAAATTCGCCTGAATTTTCGCCCGAACTGAAATTTTCTCCGTTTTCAAGTGTGATGATAAACAATTACGGACGCCGGAGTCCGGTACAGTAACCGGACGCGGACGTGAGTTTTATCGGCGAGCACAATTTAATTAAAAGGTTATTTTCGAAGTGAAAATGTAGCCGGTGTTTTCGTATTTCATAATTTTTACTCACGACTGAACGGACAAGATGGGGTATAGTTTTTTTTTTGTTCCGTACCCAAAAGGTGTACCTAAACGGGACTCTATTACTAAGCCTTTGCTGTCTGTCTGTCCGTCATACTTTTAAACGGCTGTATCTTTGGAACCGTAATAGATAGCTTGTTGAAATTTTCACAGCATAATTATCTAATGTTACGGTCAATTAACTAAAAATAGTCCTATTCCTAAATAATAAATAAATTCTTTGACATACCGATATACCGTGTTGATATCCTTCACCATTTTTGAGTGATGACATCGAAAATGCATATCATTTATAGTTGTTGGTCGAGGATCGAACCGGTGCCGTCAATTGTGAAGCGAGCATGCTACCGCACGGCCACTATCACTATTGTATAAAGAGCTTACATATCTATTCTATACATATAATAAAAACGTAGAGATAAAAAAATCTGTAATTGCGAGATAACAAAAAAAACACACCGGGCGTCTTAAAATAAGCAGCTGAACACGATAGGATAGTTTTTAGAATTTTTGTCTGTTTGTTTGTTTGTTTGTTTGTTCGTCCGCGCACATCTCCTAAACCACTGGACGGATTTAAATGCGGTTTTCACGAGTATGCTTAGAAATTACCAGATTAAAACATAGGCTATGTTATATCATTTATTTTAATTCTTTATTATTACATATAGAAATTAAAAAATCAATGATTATTTTCTTCGTTACCCGAAACGTAATATGAGAATCGTCGCATAGCCTCAAGCAAGGAGGTCCAAAGTAAAGAGAATGTTATTGACATAGCCATTATACAAATTTGAAACTGTCAACTGTCATTCAGATAATCAGTTTAAATTTAAAGAAGGTTCCTTAACCTTTTTAGATGAATGAACATGTAGATCAAAAAAATGTGTTATAAAAACAGGCCTTACCAGCACGGAACACTATTACTCGCGGAGCTTACCAGCTCTTTGGTGATTCAATCAAATGCACAAGACAAGCATATGTCAGGGTTCCGTGGCCAAAGCCATACCCAACTTGTGGTCGTAATCATATAGTTCAGAAATTGCATTGTCATAGAAAAATTCGAACGAGCGAAGCTGGACAGTCAAATTTCAGAGACTTATCATCCCGTCATAACATGATATACTTTTTATGGTTTAGACAAAAAGAAAACTTCAAAACATGTTCTGTACTGTCACATTATCTTTTTGATTTGAAAACTGTTGAAGGTGTTTTTACTGTTATGCTTCTATAAATACTTCACACAGGGCGACTTAAAATAAGCAGCTGAACATGTTAAGGCAGTTTTTAGAATTTTGGTTTGTTTGTCCACGCACATCTCCTTAACCACTGGACGGGTTTAATTGCGGTTTTCACAAATGTGCTTAGCTATGACCAGATTGAAGTACCTATAGGCTATGTTATTTTGCGCAAGGGCCGGATTAAGGGAAGAAAAAGGATTGAAGGTTTATATGAAAATCTACGCGTACGAAGTCACGGGCAAAAAAACTAGTTAAAATATAATTTGAAATATTATCAGAACCGCCTCCAACTTCATAAATAACGGGAACAGAATCGCGAATCACGACCGAAGCCTCCACAGAATTTCAATTTCGCCTCTCACGCAGTCACGTTTGCTTTTAATTAGGTATATCAATTTAAAAACTGAGTAGTAAATACGCAATCTTGCTTGCTTGGGTGTTACTAAATAAATCATCAGTCTAGGGCCGAGCATCGAACCGTGTGCTGACAGATTGTAAAGCGCATATGTTGATTTTGAAGTGAAAACTTCTTTAGGCGCCTAGCACTTTTTGGGTGAACAAAAAACATGGAACCCGCGTCATAGTCACGTTATCACAGAATACATAATACACTGTACCGTGTATTTTAAAACAGCGCCATCTCTAGTAAAATAGGTGAATTACTACTTAAGTTTTTACTTCTGACGTGCAGTCCTATGACTGATGTGTTTTTTTTTCATCAAACACTTCGAAACGCGCGTGTGAGATAGCCGCGCGCCTTTAGCTACGTATCTCAACCAAAAAGTGATAATATTATCACACGGAAAGGCGATATCAGACGAAATTCTTCAATTTTCCTTGTAAGTTCCAGATTACATAACCAGAACGGGGTTACAAGCGATATCTGGGCCAATATTTCTCATTGGATCCAAATGTTATTTTATGACCTAGGGCGGTAGGGACGGTATTATATTCAGGGTTGTCGCTCACTATCCTTTCGCAACGAAGCCTGATGTAAGAGCCACAGGGGAAGGCAAGGCCATTTTTATTGTACCCTGGCGATTTCACTAGCATTTTACGTTTTATATAAATACTAGTTGCGCCCCGCGGTTTCGCCCGCGTTATATTCCTTGAAGCAACCTCCTTGTAGCAACCTCCTTTGACTTAGATGTCCTTTTTTTCTATGATGTAATATGTCAATGTATTGACTTAAAATCCAATCATCAAAAAGAGTAAAGTAATGCCAATCATACTCTCTGGCCTTAGTACACTTGCGAATAAGTTATCGTTACGTTAAATTCAATTACCTTGCACGTCCGATAGAGGCGCTGTTAAATTTTTCTTACATTTTGCTATCGTTTACATAATGATAACTTTTTCGCAAGTGCTCGTACTAAGGCCTCTGATCCATGACTCCAATTCAACTCTTGCCATTCCATGCAAAATGTATGGTGAAATGAATTTTCTTTATAATATTTTTTTCCTTGAATTATTCGATATTTTAATACTTATTTTGCTATTCGGGGTGGAAAGAAATCCAACAAATTAAAGATCAAAAAATCGGTACAGCCGTTATTGAGATATAAATGGTGTTAGTATCACTACTCACCAACTACGTCACATATTGGTTCCAACGGAAGATCCGGGCCCAAGTAGGTGCAGTTTGCAAAATCACACAACGCGCGTTATATCTCGGCGCTTTCGCATGATTTTGCGAACTGAACCTATTCGGGCTCGCGTTTAGAGTTGGGCGTAAGGCCCCTGCGCTGGTTTTATACGACCAGCGCTACGCTGAGTTGGGACCGACTTGTGACAGAAACTATAATTTTCCTGTTTTTAGTATCTCTTGTTTCTGTCACTTTTTTTTTACTAGTCTGTACCACGTTTGGGTAGTAGGTATCATGGTACCACATATGTCATCACTGCCAACAGCCACTGATTAAAGACCTTTGTCATAATCATCATAATCAGCCTATACCTATTAGTCTACTGCTAGACATAGGCCTTTCGAAAGGCAAGCCACTCAGCCCAGTCTTCGTCTATTCCTTTCAGCCACTGCCAGTTGCCATAAATAGTTATGGATATGTTGTACATACTCTACCTTCTTTTTATAGATTCTACCAGCTCAATAGCATTAGCGACCCAAAATTTATTTCTGTCAACAACCCATCTAATGGCATACTTCCGAATCGAGTGCTAATTTACAATTCACAAAGAAAAGTTGTACTTAAGGTGTGCGGTTGGTTTAGCATAAGTAAAGATCCAACCGATACTAAAAACCAGGGCCTATAACTACAGAGAAAACTATGATTAAATTTTCACTCACAGTTTTAAATTTATAAATGTTGTTTATTTAAAACCATCGCAATTTTCTCCTGTTATTTCAAGGTTCAATCAAGCTGCATCAATTTATTGCTCGTGGTCAACCAAGATAAATTGTGTAGCAGATTTTATTAAAAACTATATTTTCGCTTTAGCTCAGCACTGGGAAATTGTAAGATGTTTGTACGGACGGAGCTTCAATATACATATTTGAATAACCGTGTAGGTACTTCAAACAAATTCTAAAGGAAAAGTTTTGATTAAAGAGCTCTATCACATTTTTTGACGAAAAATCTACGATATCTGGGTTTTTGGCAATCTGATTCTATCAAATACAAAGATCTAAAGAAAATTCAAATCTGTATTTTTTATTAAAAATAACTTCAAATTTTGGGATTCATTTAACGTAAGTATCAACTTATTACCTCCAATTTACAAAAGTAGTTCTTCGTAAATTCTTGGAGGGAAGTCTGTGAGTGGATTTCATTAAATTACTGACATAAATTGAACAATTTTAACATAATAAATAAATAAATATCTGAGACATTTTTGCACACACGGTCATCTGACCCCAAACTAAGCAAAGCTTGTAATATGGCTGCCAGAGACTGATATACGTACATATATATATATATATATATATATATATATATATATATATATATATATATATATTAAATACATACTTAAATAGATATTAACACTCAGACATAGATCAAATACAAATGTTCATCACATGAATGTTTGCCCTTGGTGGGAATCGAACCCACGCCCCCAGTTCATTAGAATTAGAAAACAAATCGGATTTAATTGCTACAAAAGGTTTTATTGCTTTAATGGCTTCATTTATAGCCAAATATGACTACCATAAGTCTTCCTCCTCGGCGGAGTTGTGCATAAGTGGTGGGGGGTAAAAATGTACCCCCAGAAGGGGTATTTTTGAGGTTTTACGATAATATCTGGCAAAGGACTCACAATATCGAAACATGGTTTTAATAATAGTTGTAGAGCATTAAATTATGTATTGAATGAGGTAACATATGTTTTGGACCACTCGTTCCTATACTAGTGCGCATCAAAGTTGGTCAAATTTTACATATGAGAGAAAAAAAAAGTTTTTACTTCTGTTTTTGGCAATATTTTCTATACTCCCATCTATAATTAAGTGGTCACTCACTCATTATCATAAAAAATAAATTTTAAAACACATTTCTGTTTCTTCTTCCAGATATATTCTATCCCTGGCGCTAGCAGACCTCCTGGTCATCATCACCTGCGTGCCCTTCACATCCCTCGTGTACACGCTGGAGTCATGGCCCTGGGGTGCGACAGTGTGCAAGGTGTCTGAGACAGCGAAGGATGTCAGCATCGGCGTGTCAGTGTTCACTCTGACAGCGCTGTCGGCTGACAGATACTTCGCGATCGTCGACCCGCTGAGAAAGCTTCATGCCACAGGTACACAAGTCCTTTTCATTTTTAACCGACTTCCAAAAGGATGAGGTTCTATGTTCGTCTGTATGTATTTTTTTTTCTTCCATTATTTACGCTTTGTAGTCTTAGCCTTGGAGCGCGACAGTTTGCAAGGTGTCAGTGAAAAATGACAGTGTTAACTGTGGCAGCGTTGCCTGCTGACGATACTTCGTGATCTTCGATCCACAAGAAAGCCTTTGCGTCTTGCATACGGTGCAAGTACTTATAGTAACCTAGTAAACTTAAGCCCGTTGCAGACTGCAACAGTCTGCAACCACCCGCCAACCACCCGCATTCTTCAGTCTTCCCGTGAACATGATGCATAACTCCGCCGAATTCAAATTCAAATTATTTATTGACATAAAAACGAACATGCATTTACATTTATGTCACAAGATTTAGTAAAATTAAAATTATTATAGCGCTATTTATACAATGTCAAATATTCAAGTCACAGTAACATAAATTATGCAAAATATTTCCTGAAATAAAGTAGAGAAAAAAAACTCGGGCGAGTTGGTGGCCTAACGTAGATCTATTCTACATAAAAAAAAACTAACATGCATTAACATATATTTCACAAGATTAAATAAAATTAAAAATTATCGGCCGAAATATCGAAAGCTCCATCCACAACCTTATCACGGTTAATATCCCGTTAATAATCATAGAACTGTAGTGAATAACCGTGATAGTAAACATTATTTTATAGACCAAGTAGTTTAGGTTTTCGGTGTAAGTTAACTTTTATTTTTTTAGTTAAGAAAGGCACTTGTTTGAACTTTTGAAGCTTACATGCTTAAAAAGAAATAAAATAATTAAGCTTTTAGGTGTCCGCCATATTGAATTTAACGTGATGTCATTATATTTTTTGTTTTCTCCTCAGCAAACCCTTTCATTTGATGGGTATGATGGGCTGGTCCGCCATCTTTGGAAGTCCGTAGTATTGGATTTAGAGTGATGTCACTTAACTAATCATGCTTTGTCATCCAAACTATACGCGTATGACAAATTTTTTGTTCAATCGGTTAAGAATAACTAATCAAAAATTCAGTTGCAAGATTTGATCCATACATCTAAAAATTATTGGCAACACAAATAACATCGCATCAGCACACGCAGGAGTGATAAAGCGATGAAAGGAAAATACTTTTTTCATTACTCATACTCGGAAAGTAAGTCTGAAGTTGTCTGAGGAGCGGGTTGAAAGTAATACATTTCAGCCCTAGGGAGAATCACTTTCAACTGACAGTGATAGTTGACAACTGACAGATACTCAAATTATAAAAAAAAAATTGTTCTATTTTCACATTTGTATTGAACCATGTTCCAATATATTTTTTTGTTCTTTCTCCTCAGAGGATTATGGTCCCGCACTTCCCGTGCATTTGCCAGTGTAAAATAAAATTCACTCATATTTTATTTAGTCAGTTTATTTATTTTTAGTTTGTATTCGTAACTTGTACCTTGTATTCGTAATGAAAAGCACAGTACTTACCTCGGGGTTAAAGACTTATTTTCACCCCTAGGCTAACAATGTACTATTACAAAGCTACTTAGATCAACCTTTCTGAAGTATTCTTGAACAAGCTCATTATCATCTCGTTACGCCAAGGCCGCTGAAGGCCTCAACCACATCCAACCCGATGACTCTTTGATGAGACCGCACGTCTCTAACATTCGCGTTAATATAATTAGTACAAAAACCGTTTAAAAATAGCTTCCTCGTGGATTTTGTCGTTACACGGAAAAAACACAAAGACATTTTTCAGCGTGATGCATGCCTACAATAGGGTTTATGGTGGTTTTCACGTTTATGCATGTTTACATGGACACATGTAAACGTATGTATATCAGTCTCTGGCAGCCATATTACAAGCTTTGCTTAGTTTGGGGTCAGATGAACATGTGTGCAATAATGTCCCACATAATGTCCCACATATGAACTCTAAAACAATTGTAATAAGGCATCTTCCTTATTTGTCTGATCTGAATGAAAAAGTAACGGGCGCGCTTTCCATGTTTTTTTCGTACAATTGGGCGGCATCTTCTTGAATTAATTAAATATTAACTTGTGGAATTAAATATTTTTGACGTTGTCAATGACGTACTCACTGCGTTATGTTCAATGCCACTGTACTGCCACTCTCTGTATTTTCTCCGTGTAAAACAATATTACAATTAAAATGCTTTGTTGAAACTAAATATTTCCGTAACAAGCTACTTGTCCCGAAGAATTAAGAAGAATATCGTTATTAATTCCTGAACGGCACATTTTAGCTTTCTGTATCCATAATTTAGATAATAAGGTTAATTTTCGACATCAAATTATTTTCCTCAAAGATGCTAATGTCAAGTGACTTGAACTTTGTAATCATTAAATGGATAAAATGTAATGAATTAATTTGGGAACCGCTTTTGAATTATTTAAATGATGATAAGCATTAAGCATAAGCTGGGGGCTTAAGCATTTGGATTGTCTTTAGAACGGTCTATGGGCAGTCTAATTGTTTTTGTAGTGTTAGATTGTATTTATATTTAGTTAATGAAGGCCTTGCCCTCAAAATAAAATTTAACTGGTAAATATAGGTAAAGTGCCGTCGAATTAGCACGCTGCTATTTCACGTACACATTAGATTTTAAAACACTATTTTAAACTATCACGGTTGATCACTAAAGTTATATGATTATTTACGGGATATTTACCGTGGAAGGAGCTCCTTTCACAACCTTACCACGGTAAATATTCCGTAAATATTCATATAACATTAGTTTTTATTAAATAAAACCTTTACTTTTTTTTTATTCAGAAATAGGCTTGCCTTTGACCGCCAACTCGCCTGATGTTGAGCGCGATGCGGTCTACGATGGAACACGCTTGCCCAGAAGAAACAGATTCACTCGAGATTTGAAAACACCCAGACTATTACCATCGGGGACGACCCCCACTTACATTAACTTCACAAAATGACCGAACCACTTTTTCCAAAAGTATCGTTCGCGCAAAACTTTATGAGCCCTCTGAAGTTAGGCCCAGTGGCTGCGCAGTACGCATATTATAGGTATCCGAGGGACTTTACAGGGCGTCGGGGAGGCCTCGCGCCTAACTTCAGAGGGCTCATAAAGTTTTGCGCGAACGATAGAAAGCAATAACATATATATGTCGCATCCGGACATGATCACGCCTTAAAAAAAAACGAAACGAGAAGCGCGCCAACGTCGCGTCAGTCGGCAACTACCCGCAACTTCGGTTCGGTGCGCTTCCGACAGAGCCATGGTGTTATCGCTCGAATCGGTGTTGGACATTCACTACCCGACGACCGCGGAGTGACAATATCTAGGAACTGTCTTACCGTTTCGTGATCTAAGTATCTGTCGCAACAGTGTTTCCTCATTTCGCACGATTTCCCATTTGTACGCCCACGTGATACCTGATGACGGTGACGGTGGCCGACGAGCGGTCCCCCCGACATATATGTTTCACATTTTTTTTTATCATCCTGGGTGACGATACGAGCGACGTCGCTCGCCTGATGGCTCTTCACGCTTGCCCATAACAGCTCAATGCCACTCAGAATTTTGAACTTCAACAGTTCATAACCCTGGATGGCAATGCATTGCGCTCGTCACCCCGAGATATAAGATGTCAAATCTCTGTCTGCCCTGTAATTTCGCTGGAAACATTGCCCTTCAATCCAGAACACAGTAGTGTTTGCACACTACTGCTTGGCGGTTGAATAACTGGCAAAGGTGTGGTACTTACTTCCCCAGGCGGACCCCTGCAAAAGAGTCCTACCACTACAAAAATCTATACTTAGTATAAAAAACGTATACTTAGCCAAGACTTAGTCTTGTTCATCGACACTTTACATGTCGCCATCTTGTGTCGATGATGACGTCATCTACCCAGTGACCATAGAGTTACAAGAATCTATTGAAACCTCATTTATAAAATTGTTTGAGACACTAAGGCTGTAAGTTGAAACAGAATATATGCCTTTTTTCTTCGTGTGTTCAGGTAAAAACCCCGGCTCTCTTTTAGCCCAAAGGGTTTATTACCTATCAGGAAACACACTCTCAAAATTCCTCTCAAAAAGATTTAAATAAAAGGCTTTACAGGAAACAACCGCAAGGTACGCATGCCTTTGACTTTCATCATAGGAGCCGATCTAACCACACGTTCGGGGATAATGAAAATTTAAGGAAACCCCTTGATAGAAGAGGGACGTCCGGCTTGGATGAGTGGTGGTGGAAAAACGTTTAGCAGACAGCAATAATTGCTTTAACTGAAGATCCAATGCTTCTTCCACCCTCTATCTCGCTCACGCATGTCAACATTCTTCTTTCGTCTTCTGAGAATGTTGGTGTCGCACGTCTTGAGTATTTGCCAGTGTCAAGTATTTTTTTTTTTCAATTTTTACTAAATATATGTCAAACAAGTCATAGTCAAAGTTCTGCTTAGCTGAAAATACTGAACAGAAAAGAATAAACTTTTACAGGAGACAAAATTCTCCACGTATTACTTTAAATTCGAGGTTTTAAAATCCTATTTTCGTAGAAGAGGGTTCTGCAAATTACGCACACAAATTTTACTAAGAATCATGTTTTAAAAACTAGCTCGCACTAGCTCGCACAAGTGTTAATTTATATTTCTAGTGTACACGATAAAGATTTTCTATCTATCTAAAAGAAGAAAGAAACAGGAGATAAAAATTTCCACCAATTAGGTACTTTAAAGTCGATGCATTTAAATCAAATTTTCGTAGAAGAAGGTTCTATATAATTTTGCAATGATGAACACAAATTAAAAACCGTGTTTAATCAATATTATTCCAACGAAAACACTCTAGGGGTTACTGAGTTACATATCACAATTTGTCTCCTTACCTTTCCTAAGTAAAAAAGCCCAAAATAAATTTATGAGGGGATCAAATCAGATTCAGTGGCGTCTGATTGGGAATCCCTCGCGAACTCCTGGTATTCCATAATTGACGTATACTTATGGCATGTTCTGAAAAGATACCCTTATAAAATAAATCTTCTTTTACTCCATCGAGGTTGAATTTCATATAACTGAAGAAAATAAACAAGGTTGACAATGTGATGCTATTATTTTTATCGTCATGTATATTGTGTGTGTGCAATGTATGCTCATAATTATCAATTTAAAAAACCAACTTCAAAATGAGTAAATACACAATTTTGTTTACCTCGTATGACATATTTTTCCAGTTATTTTGATCCCGTACCGCCTCTGTTGCCAGAAATGCGAGAGTCCAACCGAATTTTCGAAACTAACCGACTGTAAAATAAAATATATATTTTTTCCTATCAATTTGACTTTGTATGTTCATATATTATATATAATATTCATCGTCTTGAATTGATGTATGATATTAGGCTTTGGAACGTTCATTCGAGCGGGAATAAATTGACGTCTAGCGGCGATTTCCTTACGCACCGCCGCCGGTGCCTAACGCGCGTCGAGCACTTTTCGCTTACGCCAACATGCGGTGCGTAACACATTAGACGGGTTAAAAACCAAACTTCTAAACCGATGTTGATAAAATTTCTATGGAACCAATCTGAATGTATAAGAAAAAATAAAGGAAAGGTTAATAAATGATGGAGGTCTGAAGTAACAAACATAAAAAAACATACAACCGAATTGAGTACCCCCTCCTATTATGAATTTTGTTAAAAAGGATAATATACTTACTTAGATTTCACGCAATTTAGTTTTATTGGACATAATACTTATCTAAAACACTTAGGTACTGCAAAGGTAGGTTCATTAAAATAATATCTATAATATTGATATTTTGGCTTCAAACTTTTTTCAGGCGAACTTTTTTAGCCTGTGTCAAGACTGTCAATTAAGGTAACGTAACAGAACTTTCAAGTAGCCAATAAAAAAAAAAAAACAATCAAGTCACGATCAAAATCGAGCAAAGTGACCCGATGAATAAATACCTAGAATTTGAATTCATAATATAATTATTGTGTTCTCATACAAAATGACCGACGCGAAACATTTTGTATGAGGACATTGACGACATCATTTTTTTTTGAATTTGACAAACTTGTGTTCTACAATTTGTAATTTTTGATGGGTATATATTCTCACCCTGAAATATAATTACACATTTCTATTACAAGTACAAGACGCAGCGTAGGTAGGCCTCCCACTAGATGGACCGATGACATTGTGAGAGTCGCGGGCATCCAGTGGATGCAGATGGTAGGATGTCGTTCAGTGTGGAGGTTAAAGGGGGAGGCCTATGTTCAGCAGTGGACGTCTTCTGGCTGACGATGTTTACAAGTTCTGTAGAAGTTATTGTTTGAATTTACATACATTTCCCTATAGATTTGTGTTGCTCAACACAAAGCAACACAAATCTCCATGATTTTTGCCACAAAGATAGAAAGGCCGGGTGAGATAGGATATTCTTTGTCCCAGAAAGTATAGTTCCTGTGGGATGGACGACGCTGGAGAAACCGCAAGGTGAAGTGACTGTGCATAAGATATTTGGGGACGGACATACATAAAGCCTTGCCGTTCCATTTCCGGCAGTAACTTAAAAGGGTACGGTAAAGATATTTTGCTTCAGGAAGAAACATAAAAGTAGATTTACCTTCCCCATACCTCCTCGGGCCAAGTTCAAATCAATTCTCAGACGGAAGCAAGAGGGGAATGTTTACATACACCCGTGCTTATGGCTTCAAGATCGGTATGTGATAAAAATTATTTTCATTATTACAAGCTTTTGTATTATTACTAGCAACCCGCCCCGGTTTCGCACGGGTATATGTTTTATCTGTATATATAAAATTCTAAGTCCTTAATGAGATATCAACGCACAGCCTAAACCGCTGGTCCTAGAGAAATGAAATTTTGAGGGTGTATTCGTTGTGAAGTGTGCATACACTAAGAAAGGATTTTTCGAAATTCCACCCCTAAGGGGGTGAAAATGGGTAAAAACCTTAAAATTCGTTTTTGAAGTTACAGATGTGAAAATTAGTATTGGAACAGTAATAATATAGATCTCAATTTTAAAAGTATAAAAAATATATTATATTGCATTTTAGAGGGGGCCTACATGTGAATTGGGGATGAAATATATTTTTTCACTCCACTTACTCGTGTGGGGTATCGTTGGAAAGGTCTTTTAAAATTAAGGTAAAGTTTGATACATCACTTTTCCATAAAGTCTAAATCCTTATTATACATAGGTTAACAATAATAGACAAAGAAGTATCTTATTACAACAGTATTTATTTTGTGTTCCACTAACTGACCACTTTTGTGATGATTTGGTGATTAACGGCGAGTTCAATGTTAAATTAATTTAATTTAAGATTCAAATCACACCAAACAAGAGTATATATAAACCAGTTTATTTTATTGGCTTCTTTTTATTTGAGTTGCGAACGTTTGTTAACGCATAAAATATTTTACTAAATTACAATGCAGTCTGAACGGTTACAATTCAATTTGATTAGTTTTGCAGATAGGTACTCTTTTTGTAAAAATATTATATATATGATCTCCAATATCCAAAAATATCTTCCTGTTTGAATATAAAAGAACTAAAAATGTTAATAACATTTATATATCAGCATTATTATCATCCAGAAAAATATTTTTTCGAAGGCTATAAGTACCTAATTGCTTCATAACTATCGAAACTTACCACGCATTTTCGCTGCGAAAGTTGTATAATTATAAATTTAAAAAAACTGAGTAGTATAGACTTAGATAGCTAGTAGAGTATCTAGGTATCTTAGAATAATTATATGAGAGTCGTTGTTAAAATTATTTTTATCGCTGCATATGTTAACACGCAAAGAATCACGATACGTTTTTAAAAATAATAAAACGAACATAAATTTCATAGTCACACCTATGATTTTACGATATGATAATAAAAACTTTAATTTACAAGTTTGTAGTTATGCGCTGCTGTGCACTATCAATTTTGCACATTTTAATGACTACAGTATACCCGTATTTTTTCTTGACAGTTCTTTTTTAAGGGGGCTCTTCTCTTCTGTGGGGCTAGTACGAGAACTTGCGAAAAAGTATTCGTTCCGTAAACGATAGCAAATGTATGAAAAATTCAGTTTCCCTTTACGTTCGATAGAGGCGCTGTTCAATTTTTCATACGTTTTGCTATAGTTTACGGAACGAATACTTTTTCGCGAGTGCTCGTACTAGGGCCACTGCATTTCTCTCACTCGCGTTCGACATTATTGACGATTTAAAACCACTTAGTGTGAATTTACATAAAGTGACAAAATCAAGCCTTGCTTACTATCATCATCATCATCATTTCAGCCATAAGATATCCACTGCTGGACATAGGCTTCCCCCATCGACTACCAAAAGGACCGGTTGGAAGCGGTCTTCATCCAGCGTTTTCCTGCGGTCTCTTTTAGGTCGTCTGTCCATCTTGTAGGTGGACGGTGGACGTCCTATGCTGCGATTACCAGTCCGTAGTCTCTACTCGAGAACCTTTCAGCCCCATCGGCTATCTGTTCTGCGTGCTATGTGCCCTGCTCACTGCCACTTCAACTTGCTAATCCGGTAGGCTATGTCAGTAACTTTCGATCGTCTGCGGATCTCCTCATTTCTGATTCGATATCGTAGAGAAACCCTCCTGACTATCATAACATTTAAAAAAAATGTTTCAATATCTTAATTATTTTTTTACGCATATAAGTCCGCGTTTGACCACCAACTCGCCTGTTGGTTAAGCGACGATGTGGTCGAAGATGAAGCACGCAGACTTAGAAGATACCTATTCACTCTCGCCTTGAAAAGGCCCATATTATATCTCTCAGGAAACACGGAAGCTGGAAGGTTGTTCCAATCCTTGGCCGTACGAATTAGAAACGTAGAATCGATTGACGGAGTAAAATGGTAACAACTGTTTTTTTTTTCCTGTTGGCGCGCGAGCGAAATAGCTGCAGACGAGAATAGCCCCCTTAAGAGCCCTTACTCTGGCTGGAGCCGGTTTTTATGCTTACTCATTTTAGTTGTTTCTACTGCACTCTTTTTTTAAATTTGTATAACTTAAAAATCACAAAAAAAACTTGCAATTGCAATATTATTACAAGCTTTTAATGCAATGTATGTTGGTTTGTTTATAGGTCAAATCTTGCAAGTTGAATTAAGTTTAAGGTTTAGAACCCGTTCCTCCTAAATGATTTTGCTGAAATTTTGCATACATCTGACAATATCTACAATATGCAGTATCCAATATATCGCTGCCACACGATGGCGGATGGTGTATATTTTGTTTCAACCTTGTTATATTATTGTTGTTATATTGTTATATTGACCTTGTTATATTGACTGCCTCGGTGGCTCAGTTGGTAGTGATCCTACTTTCTGTGCTTGGGGGCGTGGGTTCGATTCCCATCTAGGACAAACATTTTGTGTGATGAACATTTGTGTTTGTTCTATGTCTGGGTGTTAATATCTATTTAAGTATGTATTTAAAAATATATATGTATGTATATCAGTCTCTGGCAGCCATATTACAAGCTTTGCTTAGTTTGGGGTCAGATGACCATGTGTGCAATAATGTCCCAGATATTTATTATTATCACATATCTATTTATTTTCTTAATTTTTAAGTTTTTTACATCAAATATAAATATAAAAACATAAATAATATAAAAAACTTAAAAACTAGGGTGCCGCCGGCAGCGGGGCAGGGCCCAAGCTACCGGTGGTTAGGGCTATTAGGTTAGGGCTAGGCTACCGGTTATTATTATTATTATTTTATTATTATAAGTCTAAGAGCCGGTGAAGATCGACCTTCACCGATGTGATAACTAGATGAGACGTATTATTTATCAAATAATATTTATAAACAAATATGCCTATGATAACTTGCCTATCAAAAAGTATTCATAGCTATTTTTTCTTTAAAAAAATCTTTCTTCACCTTCACCTCACTCTTTTGATAACTGAATGAGTTTTATCCCAACTGATAGTATTTACTTTTTAACACACATAATATGCCTAGGTAGGCTTGCCTACTCATTTCTGTGCATGGCTACCTGGCAAACAAATGTGAACAGGTAAGTCAAATATATGCCGATCTGCTAACCAATCGAAATTGATATCATAGGTTAGATATTTTAATTACAAAACCAATCATATAGACTTGCCTGCAAAAATCGTACATAAAATATTATTGCCAAGCTAAAAACTTGCTATGTACACTTTTTGATAGGCAATTTATCATAGGCATATTTGTTTATAAATTATATTTGATAAAAAATACGTCTCATCTGGTTATCAGATCGGTGAAGGTTGATCTACCAGGTCTCCTCTACTATTTGGGTATCAAATGAAAGAACTTGAAGAGTAGGAAACCGAACATAATTATACGAAACTAAATTCAATATGGCCGCCGCTCCAAGATGGCGATTTTTATTATCCTTGCTAAGGTAAAAAGCTTGTTAAAAAAATCTTTACTAATAATTTATTTTTAAGATAACATTGCAATTAAAGTTATATGACTATTTACGAGATATTTACCGTGGTACCGTGGTCTTCCCGTGAACATGGTGCATGTAACTGCGCCGAAATATCGGGAGCTCCTTCCACAACCTTACCACGGTAAATATCCCGTAAATAATCATACAACTTTAATGAACAACCGTGATATTTTAAAACAGTGTTTAACATTGAAATAGTTTCAAATCACTTTTCATGTCAATACTTTATATATTGTTGTAGACTATCCAAAAAAAAAACTCGTTATTTTATTGTTCTGAGTGTATGTCTGTCTGTTCGTATTTAAAATCCTGTAAGCCAAACTATTGTACAGATTTTGTAGGGCGAGGTTTCGTTGGATTCGTTTTCATCTACGAACTTTCATGTAGTGAACACATTTTGCAATCAGGGTTTGTCCTTGTCTCGTATCTCCAACTCCCTCCCCTGCCTCCTCCTCTCCCTCTTCTTATCCTTATTTTTCTTTTTAAACATTTTTAGCGGATTTCCAATCATTGTATGTTGCTTCATTTTGTTGCGAGGAATTCAAGCAATTTCGCGGTACAGCTCTTTGAATAAATTTACCTGCAACAATTTCATAGGAAATTATTCGTCATTGTGCAATGAATGGTAAACCAATGTTTACGTTTGAAATTGTGGCGTATGGAAATCTAAATATTGAGTACTAGGAAGGCTGAATTTAAATCGAATTAATACATAACTAACAGAATATAGACATTGCAACATTTGTCATTAAACAGAGCATTGACATGCTGTGACATGCTTCTATTAGCTTCACTTTTAACTATGTAAATATATTTTTGTCATAGGTGGCAAAAAAGGTGGCAATCAAGCTAACGAGCCGCCTGATGTTAAGATATCACAGTCCTCTATGAATACTTGTAACATCAAGAACATCACATATACGTTGTTGACCTTTAAATACTCTATTAACAAACCTTTCGAAGAACCCCATGTTATAGTTTTCGGAAATGCCGCCGCAGATAGATAGATAGATAAATAACTCTTTATTGTTCACACCAAAAATGACATACGTACATAGTTACATAAAAAACAACTTAAAAACAAGTGAAACAATTGGAGGCCTTATCGCTATAAGCGATCTCTTTCAGGCAACCTTAGGCAGATGCTTTAAGAAGTTGCTTATAACCTACTCTAATTTTGGTATCGATTTTAAACTTTGCAAATATCAGTTGTAATGGAAACGCTCCCAATGCTAAAACGCTTTTATTTTACTACATATCTAAACAATCGAAAAGATATATCAATTTTCCATATATTTATTATTTTAGTGATGTTTTTGTGGTTTATAATGTAGCAAATGTAAAGCGTACAAGCGTACGCGCGGCGCAATAACTCTGTAAAAGAACTCCCATTCGTTCCTAGGTTGAATAATAGATTGTTAACAGGAGTGACATCAGTGCCGGATTTACCAGCAGGCTGAGTAGGCCTAGGGCGGCAAATTTTAGGGGCGGCAAATTTGGGTTTTTTTTTAATCAGAATTTAGTTCATTATAGTCACATAGTTCATTAATTATATACCTATTATGTAATTACCCTAAAACTACTTTTGTGCAATCGTTTGGGTTTTAAAAATAATCTAATAACTTACACATCGATCAGTTTCAAAAAAGGTGGTTTAATTAGGACGATAGTGCACAAATCATAGTTTCGATTTCATTGCGGCAAAATTTGAATAGCCTACTGGCGGCAAATGTGTAAATCCGCCACTGAGTGACATAAAGTCTTGAATATACTTCTAATAATCTTGCAAGTCTTCTAATCGATTCATTCTAGTTCATAAAACATTCTCGATTGTTAACAATACGACATTAAAATCATTTATTGGAGTTGGGTAGCCGTTAAATCAAAATAGACTTTAAATCCACAGCAAACGTGTTACTAAGCTCTTTTTGATAGACAATAAAATGACGTGAATGTTGCAGTCGACATCTTTGTTTTCGTTGGCATTCGATCAAGTAGAGTCAGACAAGCTTATCTGTGCAGTGGGTTAAATGAGGGAAGTACATTTTTCCACGTACGTACATCAGTTTTGTTTGAATCTACGATTGTGGCTCTGTCTTTCAACTCTGCAGATATGTTGGTCTCATTATAGGTAGGGATTTTGTTGGTGTTTCAGAGACTTTTATCATTGTAGATACCATGAGTTTACCTAAATATTTAAATACTCCAACTAACACACAATATAATTCAGTTTGATTTCCGTCGTCTTGGCAGTTGCACGTCAGACGGCAATACAAAAATGTCAAATTGCGTCCATAGCAAAATGTAAAAACCCTTCGAAAGTTGGCTGTGCGAGTGCGAAAAAACACTATTAAACTCTCAGATCAACAAACAAGGGAGATATTTATATGAGAATATGCATTTGACTGAATATTCATTTTTGTACGAAAACTATAATTGACATACCTAATTTTATTCTATTGAAATGGAAGATAATAATAGTTAATGAATATAAAATGTTGAAAGAGTGTTTTAAGGCTTGAAATGTTTTTTTTAGTGAACCACCCAATGAACATTATTATTACTTACTAGCCGCCCGTCCTGGCTTCGCACGAGTGGAGTTTTTTTACAATCTGGTTATAAATATAGCCTATGCTTCTCAGGAATAATGTAGCAATCTAATGGTGAAAGAGCTTTTAAAATCGTTCCAGTAATTTTTGAGTTAATTCGTTACAAACATACAAATCTTTCCTCATTATAATATTAGTGTAGACTTGAATTTTTTATTATAATTGGCTGTTTTTTTTTTGTTCTAATTTAATTAGATGCATTATTATTATAATTTATGTATGTTACTGTGCCGTGCCTAGTGAAATAAATAGTTATAAGGCCATTAGAATATTCTAATTTATCCTAAGCCTTATCGATTATACGATTATTGTTTGTGTTTATTTGTCTCCGTGTTTCATCCACTTTATTTCACTATACCACTAAACCGCTTAACACAAAACTTGTAAGTACGGCACACCTATTATTTTTTCACGCACACTACGAAACTTTCAGTGAAATCAATGAACTAATAGTACACATGTAAAAAAGGGCGGCACTTTCGTCAGCAGGGTGAGTTTGAATTGGATAAAGCCTTATTTAGGTCAATGCGTTTACACCCGTCGCGCCACCTTACTATCTTTTGTATTTGTCTGATCTTAGACTAAATTGTCCTCATGACATCATAGTATGTACAAAAAAGCAGCACCCTGGCTTTTCATATAACTGGAAGTGGTTGCGGTGTCCATGCTGTTAGAGATCTGTGGAAGGTGATTCTGTCGGTATGTTTAGTCAGGGTTGATAAGTGCGCCAAGTTGGCGGTATGCCCGTTCGATAAGAGAGGTGGCGCCAGGATAGCGAAATTCGGTAAAGCTGCATCTGTATCGTGCTCACACAAAACAAATTACATCGAAATCGGAATTTCGATATTATTAGTTTTATTAAGGGAGCTGTTTCAGTCTGCAGCATGATTGCACTTTTTTCCGTGTTGGGGTTTTTGGCTTCACGTGATTGTCGCAGTTGCCACGTTAATTTAAATGAATATATAAATAATTAAAGAAGGTTTAACCTTCTTAACATTTACAGAGCACTCTTCTATGTTTCCATAATTTTAAAATTAGAAACCAAAGAAACAAAAGAGCACCGAGACGACATTGTATTGAAGGCTCTTGAACGGAGCAGTCGTGTGATCAACTTGAATAAAAACCTGGAAAATCGGCAAGATCCTTTTGCTTGAAGAAGTCGGCAAGTTTACTAAGTACTAAGTCTGCAAGTTCCATTCTCAGGAATGAGTCTCGCTTGGCCGGCGTTGCACCGTTTTTGTCGTAAAATTAGGCGTTTATCGTAAACAGTAGTACAAGTTAACCCCTAATCTACCTCCTCACTGTCTAGATGGTAAAGTTACCCCAAACCCAACGAGCTAGTAACCATAAAAAAGTACTAACTATATGATAAAGATTAACCAAGATTAAAGTGTGAAACTGGATCTTCCAGTGGCAATTCAATTAGGAAGCCAAACAGACGAATTGATCCAGATTTAACTTAATTCAAGGATTGAGTGGAAACCAATCTCAGTGAAATGTGAGAAGAACCAATAATGAGAGCGGACGAGCCAATATACGCTAGCGTTCCACATACCAAGCGAGTGTCAGTTGCGCAGCTTAAACGCAGGTCCGCGCATTTTGTGATACAGGACCTGGGGCCTTACCCCTAGCTCGAAAAGTTGACCCGCATAGGTGTTATTTGTCAAAACGGTACCATCAACTACAATAAGCGGTAGTTATTTGATAGCCGCCAAGCTTTGCTATTTTCACGCACACACGCATAGTAAAACGGATTTTCGTTCATTCAAGTTAGACGCTTTTAAACGATGCAGCTTAAATGAGTTGGTTAATTTTAGGTACCTATTAGGTACCTACTAAAAGTTGGCTCGCAAAAGTGAAGCTAGGCCCCTGTACAAATCATTCTGGCAGATAAGATTGGTGGTTTGCCAACTGATCATTTCATTTTGCTCAACAATGATTCTGTAAATGCTTAAAGTTTTTTTTTTTTTTTGGCTCTACATATCTAGACTATTCAGCCATTGTCATGTAGAATAGAACTTTTAAGAAAGATAATTAAACAGGCAAACAAAGTAACTGCTAGACTATGGAATGCGCGGTTTGAATTGGGTATTCGCCACAGGCGTATTAAATAGGTGTTCCCCTATATCCAGGGGCTTAGTATATATATTGTTTCGGTATCTCCTGCCTGTCGTAAGAGCCGACTAAAACGTGGTGTGACCCACGCCATTGTAAAGAAAAGGTGCGGAAATGCTATGAACGTTCCCCGGGAGTATAGCCTCAGGAAGTATGCTAGGAGGGTACCGGTGCGTTCCTACGGAGATCCTGGCGCTCTCCGTCTGGCACATAGGGCTGTCACTGAGGGGGTTTTAGTATGTGCAATCTCACATAACCCGGCTACACCCCAATGTAGCTAGGTATCTTTCGAAAAATTCCCTCCGTCACCAAAAAATGGTGTTCCCCGATAGTTACAATCATGCCTTTGAGTCGCGAGTGAATCGGTTTCTTCTAAGCAAGCGTGCTCCATCGTAGGCAGCTTCTTACCATCATGCGACGTGGTGGTCAAGCGCAAGCAATAAAAAGTCACGGTCAAGGCATGCCCCAGTTGATTAGTGAATACTTACTTGAGGCTTCGATGGAGCTTTTATAACGCTAATATAATTCCTAGATAATTGAAATTGGTGTGTCAATGTAATTTTTCTTATGTATTAATAGGCTTGCGTTTGTTCGCAAACGCGCCTGATGTTTAGCCATGATGCGGTATGCGATGGAGCACGCTTGCTTATATTGTAACTCTCGGGGAACACCCATGCAGGCAACGATTCCACAGACTAGCAGTTCTCACAATAAAAGTGGAATCAAAGCTATAATGTTAACTAAGGGTGGGCCTACTCCTGGAGCTGTATTTTTGTTGCTCAATACGATTTAGTATTATGGTTATGCTAAACAAACACGGTATATACCGTAGAAGCTATATAGGGTGCTTAGGTGGATCCACGATAAAAGTTTACGGTCTGCGTAGTAATTACTTTTAAGATTATGCGCTCATTAAAGACAAAAGCTATAAGACTCCATTGGATATTGTGAGTTTATGGGGCCCACATATCTTATGACAAACCTTACTTATCGTAATTATATGTTTCACTGTCTCTTTTATGATGTAGGATACGATTATTATAATTATAATAATAACATTCGCTCGTGGCCTAAGATTTTTACTATGTATCATCTATTATGTGGTTTATGGCTAGACACTTATAATAAGTATAAAGTGTATTATTTCACAAAGTAACACTACATACTTAATTATATCAAGTTTTTCAGTTTTTTGTTTTTTCCTCAGCAAAAAAACTCGTGTTTCGTTAAACAAAAGCGGACTTATCAAAAAGATGCCACAACAAGTCGAGTAAGAATGGCGCGAGCGAAGCGAGCGCGAAAAAAAACTATTTATTGAATGCAAAATAGTTTATTACATGTCAGATTATGTTACAAAACATTTATATAGCATTGTGCGAGAGAAGCAGGAGCGAATTATGCCGGAGAGTGAAAGATGTATGCCGGAAAGTTTACGGTTTTTCAGGGAATATCAACGCGGGTAAAACTGGGAGAGCAGATCATACAAAATATTCAAGCATAATGAGCAATAATTTTACTGAAAAGGTGATAAGTTGTCAATTGCCTCAATCAAAGACCTCTCATCTGTATTTATTTAGGTAGGTATTTAAATACAGATTCTATGCGTGAATTTTATTCGCCATCTGCAGCCAAATTAGGTGATTTCTTTGATTGACACAAGAAAAGAGTTTAGCTGGCGCACGATCGAGAGCTTCCCTTTTTCGGGAAAGGCATTTAATTGAACGACATCGACACGTCACTCAGTCTCAGCTTGCGGTGCTAAAGGAATGAAATCGGTTGCTGCTTTGGAAAAACCAGTATTTTTTGAGCGTGTAAGTGAGGCGAATTGTTAAAAAACCGAACGTACAAAAATAAAACCAATCGTCGAAAAGGTTCTTAGATCAATCAAATTACTCTTTCACTTCTCATGTTCCTAAAATTCTTGTTTATGCCTAGTATAAGAAGACTAAACTTGTTTTTTGCTCTAATGCATAACTCTTCTTTTTATCCACAAAATCAAAAATGTTTACCATTAAAATTTGTTCAAAGAGGTTCCTTTTGTAATAACTATATTTCACGTAGGAAGTTTGTCTAGATCTTTAATAATAACCATAGGTCAGGAATAATCTACACTAATATTATAATGAGGAAAAATTTGTATGTTTGTAACGATCTAATTCAAAAACTACTGGACCTATTTAAAAAAATATTTCAACATTACAATGCTACATTATCCCTGAGTAACTCTGTAAACTCTATATCTAGTAATAAATAGACTATATTTATTACTAGATTACTAGAATATTGAAAAAAAACCTCCACCCGTGCGAAGCCGGGACGGGCGGCTAGTACTAAGTATATAAAGTTGAATATTACTATACAATTTTATTCGAGAGGTTTTCTGACAGCTCTAGGAACATAGTTCTACAACCATCGATAGATTCGCTGACGAGACATGGTTTTAATTTTTAACGGAATAAATTTTAACACGGCTAGGCAAGGCACGCTTATGTGCATACTAGCAAGGATGATTTTAATCGTTCTTGATACTAGGTAATTTGTGTTGTGTGGTGCAAGTAAGTATAAATAGGTATATAATTTTATCGACGTCAGGGGAAAAATCCAGATTTCGACAAAATGTGGGGGGTAATCTGTAAATCGTAACATAACATACAAATTTTGGCGATATGTATTTGCAATGTAGATACTCCGCAACGTTTGCTACACCAAATCCCATAAGCTCCTCGAGATTTGTTGGTTTCCAAGCTTGCAGTATATTTACTACAAGGCAAATTTGCTATATTTGCGTAAATACTTATGAGAGTTATGAGTTATCGGTCTGGAGCAAGGATTCTCTGATTGTACTTACATTTAAATGTCTTGGACTGCAGTGGAAATTATTGTACCCAACTAGCAAAATCCGAAACTAATGGTTATCTTCAACAATATTCGGTATACTGCAAGTGATGATGTATTTAAAACTGTCTATTATTCCCTTTGTCAATTGCAATCGTAATTTAGAAATTTGATAATTATGTCGAAAATTACTTAATAAAAGAAGCTGAAATTTGACAAAGGAAATCGTAAAAAAAGTATGTCGAAGTCATGAATTCAGGAGTAAAAAGAGGGTTGAAACTTAATGTGAAAGTCTACGCGTACGAAGTCATGAATTAAGGAGTCAAAAGAGGGTTGAAATTTAATGTGAAATTTTACGCGTACGAAGTCATGAATTAAGGAGCCAAAAGAAGGTTGAAAATTAATGTGAAAGTCTACGCGTATGAAGTCATGAATTAAGGAGTCAAAACTTAATGTAAAAGTCTACGCGGACGAAGTTATGAATGAAGTTTTTTTTGTTAAACAAGATTTGTCGGATTCTTCTGAGCTAACCCATTCATTTGATAACCATAACTTTCATGATGGTAGATATATAATAACATTTCGTGATATATAAGAACATTTTGTCGGTCATCTTGGAGCGTCCGCCATATTGAATTTATCATCTAGGACCAATGTGCTTGAGAAGACAAATCCAACGAACCCAAACTTGGCGAGGTTACATCGTTTCGTTTAGGAATTCCTATGGCCACCTTCTGTCTCTATCATCAGCATCAGCAACTCGATGGTACCATAACATTGCATTGTCACTGAACTTACAGAAGTATGCCAATTTGACACTCAATCGCTTTCTAAAATTCAGTTGCAGGATTTGTCCCTCAATAACGACAAGTTAAATAAAAGCTTGAAAAAATGTGAACTCTTTAGCCTTGAAGACGCCTAAATGTGTAGTTAGTTGTCTCAGCAAACTGCGACACTGGATGACTTCATTATGTGCCTAGCAATGATCTCCTTGCCCTAATTTAATTTACGTTTGTTCAGTAACTTGTACTTCATACAACTGTAAGGATACCCTATATATCCAATATTTAACTCGAGTGTATAAAGCAGGTCTATAAGTATTACGAATCACTTTTACAGAAATTATATTTATTTTATATTAGCAATTACTAAAATCGTCTTATTCGTTCAAATGTAGAATGCAAAGTATGTCAGTCGCCGGCTCAGCACCATCCCTCGACCAACCATCCCCTCCAAGCCATCTTTCAGGTCGTTAGTAACGGTCCTTGATTGGTCGATGGTGCTACGCCAGCGCCCTCTGTGTTAAACTTAATTCAAATAACGAGTTGAAGTCAAATCAATGCAAATTATACAAATCAACAATGATGATATAGGTGGCGCTAATGTAGTTCTGACTTAAATATACGTAGGTAAAAAGCGAGGCGACAACATCCAGCCCTCCTGCGCACGGGGTCGTCCTCGGCCCCGTCTCAGTCTGGTGCAGTTGCTGAGAACGAAATAGACAAATTAATTCTTTTATCAGGAATTATATTAAGTTCACCACACACTTAAGTACCACTTTACTGTTTCGTTCAGTCCAATAACTAAGATAAGCAGTTTTCCCAAGCGGTTGCGCTGCCACATTGTCGCAACCCAAGGTACGCGACTACATATCTTAATCTTGACCCGAAACCATGCCAGGACTTGAAGTTTTCCCTAGCTGCTGGCCGCCTGGCAACTCTAGGTACGCGACTTCACGTTCTCATGAACATGGAGCTTTCCCTAGCAGTTACACTCTTGAGCCAACACTAGGTACGTCACTTTATATCCTGGTTTTAAGATGTAATGTTTTCATGATCACACTGCCATGATACACATTACATCCTTAATAGTTTGATACTTTGGTGTTCGAAGCAAATGCACTTGACAGATCTCACAACAATAAACAACAACAGCATTTAATAATATTTAGGGAGTTTAAAGTAATTTTCTCCAAAACATAAGATATTACAAATACCCGACAACATCCTTGACCCATCCTGGTTGGGCACTCTTTGGCTTAGTTTTGTTGGAATTATTATTGTCATCTAAATCAGCTGGTCGTATCCAAGGTTTCATGTTTTCCACACATGTGGCTCGATTGTACCGTTTAGAAGATCTCTCAGAGCTTCTCATGTTTGTAACCTTGTAACGGTAATGTCCCAATACTTTGATAACCTGAAATGGGACTTTAAACACACTTAACCTTAAACGGCATTAGTTTGATATTTTGAACATCATTAATTGGCTAGATATTTTATGACGATGACGTCACCGACATCATATACATGTATATGAGCATCTTTAAGTTTAGAATTGAACGCTTGTTGTTATAGTACTGTTTATTAATACTTGTTGAATTATTGGTATTTACGTTGGTCCCATTTGACTGTCCGTATTATTCCACCCATTGTGCTTAAATCATCCACGATCGTTCGACTATATACCGCTCCACTTGACCGTTTGACCACGGGAACACCGTTGCCATGACGTGGCGCAAAATATTCTTAACGTTATAAAATTTTACAAACAGATAAAATGTAAATATACTACCGACATCACAATTAAATCGCTTTGGGTTGTCAAAGACATTAAACATTTTGTTAAGTTCACACTTCACAACTACCCGACTATAATTGTGTTGCGAACAGGTGAACAAAAATACAAACTTCGTGAACGAATCTACTGCCACAAATGGTCTATGTGACTAAGGTATAGAAAGGTTTAACATATTTTGGTATAAATATGATATAATATACCTTCATTTTGTGACGGTTTAATAAATACAATTAAATACTGACTGAATAAACAGAATTCAAACATTTTATTAATATATTTAAATATGAATTATTTTCATCTTTTGGACCAATAAACCGATTTACGAATTTAATCCTCTCAAAAGTTTTATCCACTGCGAAATATGATTTCTCCGAATAACTTTCCAAATACATTGTTTTGAGACTGCCCATCACCTCCCATACATACATACAGTTCTACGATATGCTTTATTGCCTAGCTATTCGTATTCATTAAATACCTAGGTTCATATGTGACTCGGCATCTCCTGACCTTAAAATTGTACAACCATGAAACTTGTCGAATCATCAATCTACAATTGGCATGGGATTTTTTTTTCTTTAACTGTCACTTTATTAAGTGCCCGGTGGTCGATATATAAACTTTTATCACCATTTAGTTTATTTAAGAGACTAAGAGACATACGAATCGGTTCGGTACGGACGGATTTGTTCGGTAGCTACATCAATGTGAGTAACTCAATTGAAGAAGTTTGGCCTAAAGTACTTAAATTTTTCGCCACGACTCGAGGGTATATGGTGAAAAGTTCGTTCAGTAGTGCAATAGGTATAAACTGTTTTAAACTATCACGGTTGTTCACTAAAGTTATATTACCAGTGTGTGTGTGTGTGTTATATGTTAGTTACCTTACAATGGTAAATATCCCGTAAATAATCATATAGGTAACTTTGCAATAGGTATGTTTTTGTTACCAATGGACCTTTCTAACCATTATCGATACAAACATTTGTTCGGAAAACGATACCCGCAATCTATCAATGCAACCCTTTTGATGAAAGTAAAATTCATTTAAAGATTGGATATCTTTAGGTTTGACTTGTATAACTAATTCTTTAAGCAAACTGTACATTTTACGGTTAGTTTGAAACGATTGAACTACCCGAAACTGCGGGTTTTGGCTTCTACGACATGGACCCACATTCGTAGATCATCCACTAACGGGTAAAATTCGGGAACTACCGATGATTAAAATAACGTTCTGACTTACTGCGGGAGACGCACGTCTTGTGCGTTTAGCCTTACTGTGTTGACTTCCATCCGTGCTGCTGCTGGTCGAGCTCTCGGTACTGGGTAGCATTGCGAGCTCGCTAATCCTTGCCTTTTTAAGTTTGCGGTTTCGTGGTATAGCGTGGTTCTGGAGCACTTCTGATGTAAGGATACCCTATATATCCAATATTTAACTCGAGTGTATAAAGCAGGTCTATAAGTATTACGAATCACTTTTACAGAAATTATATTTATTTTATATTAGCAATTACTAAAATCGTCTTATTCGTTCAAATGTAGAATGCAAAGTATGTCAGTCGCCGGCTCAGCACCATCCCTCGACCAACCATCCCCTCCAAGCCATCTTTCAGGTCGTTAGTAACGGTCCTTGATTGGTCGATGGTGCTACGCCAGCGCCCTCTGTGTTAAACTTAATTCAAATAACGAGTTGAAGTCAAATCAATGCAAATTATACAAATCAACAATGATGATATAGGTGGCGCTAATGTAGTTCTGACTTAAATATACGTAGGTAAAAAGCGAGGCGACAACACAACCAGTTCCTAAATCCTTCAGATTTACGATATTTACGGCAGGGTTTATTTATCGTGCCAGCAAGGAAGGTTTATTTAGCCTTCTTTATGGCAGCACTAAACAATGATAGAGTAAACGCCGAATACTCTTTAACAGCTATTTTATAACCTGTAACTGGCAATATTCGAACGTTTTTGATGTTTGTTGATTAGGGCTGTTTTCCATCTTTTGCTTTGTTTCGTCGTCGTTTGACAAACTTTTTCATTCAATATTTTTTTTGCACTTATATAGCATTCTACATGGCAGTCCCGTTGTATATTCTAGTCTAGAAGACTTAAAGTTCATACACCAAACATAGAAAACAAACAAACACAGGGTCAACGGTCATATGAGGTAACTCACATAACCGAACTCCTACTTTGACAATCTATAGTTCTCTATATCATTCATCATCATCAGCTAGAAGACGTCCACTGCTGAACATAGGCCTCCCCCTTTAACCTCCACACTGAACGACATCCTGCCATCTGCATCCACTGGATGCCCGCGACTCTCACAATGTCGTCGGTCTATCTAGTGGGAGGCCTACCTACGCTACGACAACGGATGCTGATCGGATGCGGGGGTGGGGGTGCGTGAAGAAATATACTGCGCCGGCGCGCACTGGAGCTCTTCCCCACTCGAATCTTCATGTGTTTCGGGAATACTCCAGCACACGGAGCTCACCACGTCGCCACCAGTCTCACAGTCACTCCCACGAACTCCATGAAGACACGGTGTCCAACTCGGTGGCAGGTCAACGATCACTTGAGGTGACTCACATATCTGAACAGCTCCCACTTTGAGAATCTATAATTCTATATATATAATGCAATCTACCCTCCACTCACTGACTGACTCATAACGAAGTCAGTCACGGAAATTTTGAAAACTGCTAATACCTACCTCCTTGACTTAGGTTTACACTCCGTAAAGGTCCATTTTGAAATGCATTTTGCAAGAGAGGCGAATCAAGAAGGGCAAAAGGGGGTTGAAAGTTTACGCGTACGTTGTGCGATAACACAACGCGTTTTTGTGTCGGTTCATAAGACGAGACGTATGCGGACGCAGTCAAAGCAATTTCTACCGAGATGTACCAAAGGTTCGATTCAGATGCCGAAAAGTCTGAATTTCCGATCGATATTACACCTTCGATTCTGGCTTTGGCTCCGACAAGAGCATTTTGTATTGAATAAATTCTGACAAAGGAACTTAGTATCGTTCGCGCAAAACTTTATGAGCTCTCTGAAGTTAGGCGCGAGGCCTCCCCGACGCCCTGTAAAGTCCCTCGGATACCTATAATATGCGCACTGCGCAGCCACTGGGCCTAACTTCAGAGGGCTCATAAAGTTTTGCGCGAACGATATCTATGGCATTTGGTACATTTTGACACTGGTGCTATCTGAGGCTTTAAACATTTGAAGTCACTTTATTTGATTTAATTTACTGCTAGTACCTACCTTTTAATATAAATGGTACTAGTATTCAATTAAATCTTATTTCTACCGTTGCACCTCTATCTTCCACCCTCTTCCCGCAACCAGCCTAAGGCAACACTTCCGGGAAATACTCGGAGCATTTCCCCTCCTTCCATATACAAAGGCGTGGCCCGCACTGCTCCGTTTTCACTGAGCATATACCTATAAGTATATCAGTAACTATTTGTTAATTTTCGTGTTTGTTGGTTTCAGGAGGCAGCAAGCGCGCTACGAGACTGACAGTAGCCACAGCTCTCGGCATCTGGGTGCTCGCAGCGTCGCTGGCTGCTCCCGCCTACATCAACTCCTATCTGAGAGAGTTCATCGTCAACCCAACGACGAAGGTTGGTAGATTAAAGAAAAACATTGGACATTTTTGAGTCCCCCAGTAGGTAGGTACTTCTGTTTCCTTTTCATTTCTGAATGAGAAAAGGGTGACCTACTATTATAGTGGCATCTTAAGGTTTAGACAAACTGCCAGCGGTCCGTTGGGAGATGTGAAAAGCCATAAAAGAAGCTAGCTAGATGCTTTTAAAGTGGCTCTTTCCATCTGCAGTTACTTGGTCACACATTTTTACATTATCAAAGATTTATAAAATCATATGTAAAATGTAAAAACCATGTTTAAGCTTTCTGTATCATATCGTTACAAACAAAGACATTTTAATTTGATTTAATATAGGAAAATGACAAAAAGCTAAATTTTCGCTTGTTTCCATTTTGATCCGTCAATAAAATAAAAAATAAAAATGTATGACATGGTTATGCCAGCAACAAATTTTTATTACAGTTTTTGGAAATGTTTACTACGTAGTTATAAATCTTCAATTGTAAAATATGCGCGAGCGAGAAAACTACGAACGACAGAACTCCCTTAAATTTGTATCTTGACAATAAAATAAAAAAAGTTGTCCCGAGATTAAGTACTTATATAAGTAACAAACTTCCTCATTTACAACATTAGTAGGTATGAATAAGTGGGGACGATTTTGCACCTAGGGAATTTCTTCATCGCCAAGTACCTACATTGATGAGTGTCACAATCAAACACAGAACTGACCAGAAAGTCAAAGTTTCGGCACTTGGGACACGTGAGCGAGTAAATCTACTTCATAAATCTTATAAGCAGATTAAAATAGTTGGCCGATCTGAAGTAGAACGCATGATTTTGGCCAACTGTGTTAGCAGTATATCATCTCCATCCATACAATCAGAGAAATATTCCAAGTAAAGAGACCGTTCCACAGACTAAATGCGTGCGCAACTTGATCGAGGGTTGACACTTGATTGACACTAAACAAGCTGCCGATATGCTGTATTTTTAACAGACTTCCAAAAAGGAGGAGGTTCTCAATTCGACAGTTTATTTTTATTTTTGTTACGTCATTACTTTCTATTGGGTGAACCGATTTTAATTATTCTTTTTTTATTTGAAATCTGGTGCTTCTCGTGTTGTCCCATTTCAATTTGGTCCAGTTCTGACATTTTTATGTAGTCAGATTTTTATATTGTAAATTGTGGTGTGTAGTGTTTCAGACATATCCTTGTATTATTAAGAATTTGGCAGTTCTAGAAATGTCATAAAAAATTTAGTTTTATATACTAACTTTCCATAAAATTTTGACAACAATTTCAAAAATTCAAAAAGCCCGAGCCCACGTTCAAGTTTGTCCTTTCTTTCTGCTTTATTTATGCGGAAGGTTACGCACTATACTCCTTACATACTCGTACGTTTTAAACTGGAAGATTACTTACTACAATTTGCGTTGTCAATGCTGTAGGTAATTGTTCTTTAAATGTTGTTGAAACTTTCCATTGAAATGACATGGTGAGAATAGTTTTTACATCAAATATACATCACAGTGAATGCCGCGCAGAATTTTTAAATGATACATTTACATTTTAATGGTGGTACGATGGGTATGACTGTATTCTAGACAAGTAGAACGCTAATTACTAATATGGTACTGAGACGTGGTCCTTAACTGTTGGCCTTTTGGAAAAACTCAGAGTCACACAACGGGCAATGGAAAGAGCTATGCTCGGAGTTTCTTTGCGCGATAAAATTCGGAACGTAGATATTCGCCAAAGAACCAGAGTCACCGACATAGCTATTAAAATCTGCAAGTTGAAGTGGCAATGGGCAGGCCACATCGCTCGAAGAACTGATAACCGATGGGGAAGAAAGGTTCTTGAGTGGAGACCGCGAACCGGAAGACGCAGCGTAGGTAGGCCTCCCACTAGATGGACCGACGACATTGTGAGAGTCACGGGCATCCAGTGTGGAGGTTAAAGGGGGAGGCCTATGATCAGCAATGGACGTCTTCTGGCTGATGATGATGAAGATGAGAACGCCAATTGCGTTACTGTTTTATCGTTTTCAAAAGGAAGTAAAAGGCACCAAACAGGTAAATTGGATTGGAACTTTCATTCCTTAATTCCGGAACTGCTTAATTACATGAACAAAAATACTGATAAGGCAACAAGTTTCTATAACTAGATACTGTAAATCAGTACCTATCTTGTTCCCTTGAGTTGATTGCAAGGGAGCAACTAATATGTACCTACGAAGTTTTGTTGAAACACAAGTTTAGTTGGTTAGAAACTTTTTCTTTACCTACAAAAAGTTGTTTGATTTAGTTTCTTTCTGATCGCGTATCTTTGTTACGTAGAGTTTGTAAGTAGATTTTTTATTAAGCTCCTAGGTAAGCCTGATTTGTTTTAGCTTCGGACTTGAATGCTGATTCAGGATACCCGAGAGAAATCTAGTGTTTCAAAATACGTAGGGAGTTATTTTTTAAACTTTCTGTTGACGCTAGGTATCAGAGAAAGGATATTTTATGCAAATTATAAACTAATTTCATATAAAGTTATATGATTATTTACGGGATATTTACCGTGGTAAGGTTGTGGAAGGAGCTCCCGATATTTCGGCGCAGTTACATGCACCATGTTCACGGGAAGACGTGAACAGTCTTCCCGTGAACACCGTTTTAAACTATCACGGTTGTTCACTAAAGTTATATGATTATTTACGGGATATATACCGTGGTAAGGTTGTGGAAGGAGCTCCCGATATTTCGGCGCAGTTACATGCACCATGTTCACGGGAATACGTGAACAGTCTTTTTTATTATTTATACAGGGATTATTGTTTATTGTAACTATTGTTTATTTGGTAAAGCAGTCTATGGGTAAATTAATTAAAATTCTTTTCCACATATATATTTACCTTGGTGTACACCTGACAAACATAGACAAGTTAAATATTAAGTCAATATTGTAAGCTGAATTAGAACTATTTCCTCCTAACCATTTTGCAAAAAAAATATAGGTACAAACTTACACATATATTTCTGTTAACAATACAGTATTATGTAGATGTGTGTTATGTAAAATGGATGCCAAAATATATAATTATAAAAAACATTGAAATGAAAATAAAGAGCATCATGCAAATGATATAAAAGCTTCTTTAAAAATATATTTGTTAACGACATTGTGAGAGTCACGGGCATTCAGTGGATGCAGATGGCAGTCTTGTCACGAAATAATTATTTCGTATAGGCTGTCGTTCAGTGTGGAAATCTAAGGGGAGCCCTATGTTCAGCAGTGGAAGTCTTCTGGTAGATGATGATGATGACGGTGATGATCTTTTAACACAAATGATTTATTTTTTGGGTGGCAACACAGTGACTAATTTTCTGATATTTTAACTCGGAAAAACTGGACTGGACTGGACAGTTAACTAGTCGTTAACTGAAACTAAAATTGGAGTAGGTTCAATACTTGATTGCGAATTTTTTATTCATGGCCTCTTGTTAAGCCCTTGAGTACGGTAGATAATTTATTAACCCTGTGACCCAGACCAAAAGGGATTTGGCCTTCAATACTTAAGATTACGACACAGCACATCCCAGTGTCAATTTGGAATTTCCGATTATTTTTATTTTATTAACATTTTAGTTTCTACAGATAGACCAAATTATTTATAGAGTTAATGAAATGAAATGAAATTATTTATTGTCCAGATTTGCATCCATAGCGTATAAAAAATTAAATTAAGTACGAAAATTATACTACACATTAAAAATAAAATCATTGAAAATGATTAATATCATTTTACTTTATAAATAATTTGGTCTGTCCACCGTATTTTATTTTAACAATACGAAAAATCTAACGTTGAACATTTTAGTTCTTTAATTTGGTCAACATAATTTTTTCCTTTTTTA
Source organism: Agriopis leucophaearia (assembly GCA_949125355.1). Classification (NCBI taxonomy): domain Eukaryota; kingdom Metazoa; phylum Arthropoda; class Insecta; order Lepidoptera; family Geometridae; genus Agriopis; species Agriopis leucophaearia. Next base: position 3,493,985 of record OX421276.1, on the reverse strand, counting down.
ACCGACTTCCATTAACGAGGAGGTTCTGAATTCGAATGTGTAATTTTTTTATGTTTGTTACCTCAAAACTTTCGAGGGTGAACCGATTTTGATGTTTTTTTTTTTATTTGAAAGCTGGTGCTTTCCGTGTGGTCCCATTTCAATTTGGTCCAGTTCTGAAATTTTTATGAAGTCGGGTTTTTTTATATTGATAATTATTGGCACCAAGACTCGGTTAGAGACATATTTGTACCAGATTCTACATTCCTAGGGACCTTCATCCCTAAACTTGATACGACCAACGGGCTTTTGACTTTTCGATAGTCATATTTTCTTCAGTCCTTTCTTCTTAGCTGATAAAAAAGCTTCATGTAAAATAGGCTATGTAAAGTCGTAGAATAGGTAAAAGTACTCCGGTAGATAAATAGATAAACATCTGTTCTCCTTAAAAAGTCCCTACTAATGTCTTAAAAATTAAATGATTGAAATGTCCCTTACGATTTGCCACAATTTTCACTTACAGTTCCAAGTATGCTACCCGTACCCAGAAGACTGGGAAGAGAAGATGGTGATAATGCGGTTCCTGGTATACTACTCCATTCCGCTGGCGATCATCGCGCTGTTCTACGCACTCATGGCACGCCACCTGGTGCTGAGCACGAAGAACATGCCGGGAGAGATGCAGGGGACGCAGAGACAAGTGAGATGCATTATATTATTATATTTCTGCCTTTCACCAGCTGAGCAAGGAGAATGGTCTAGAAAGAGATAAGACTATGACCTAGATGCCTACCACAGAATAATAGAGTCCTTCTTCTGAGGTGCCTACCTTAAAAACTGTTTTTCTGATGAATTTCTAGTATCTATAATTCCGCTTCTACGTCGCTTCAACTTGGAAATATGGAATAAATAATACTCGGTAAGTATTTGTTAATGAAGTTAAGTTTAATTTTGCCTAACCTGAAATAAAATATTAACTAAATATAAGTGACCATTAACCTAATCTGTTTTTTTAATTAATTATGAAACAAGTGATATTATGATTAAAAAAATGGAGTTAATTAAATTTAACCTGAAATAAGATATTAAATAAATAAAAGAGAAAATGCCTACCTTACGGTTTCGTTCGGTTACGTTTCACGTTTGGCGGGAAATTCAAATTTCAAACAGTTTTTTTGTTCTTGTAGCTAGGCCGGGTGACTATTGTAAAAGATCATGATATTTGCGAAAATTTAATATTATTCTTTACAAACTCGCGTAAAGCTATTTATCTCTAATGCACATTATTACACACTAATCAATAAAAAAAAAATCAAAAGGTTTATTGCCAAATGTAAGTAATATGGTGAGTTCTGATTAATAATATAGCTGTATATGATAATGTAAAGAACACAGAAAATAAAAGTTTTTTTTTTTTGTTTAAACTTGAACGGTTGTCAAGGCATTTTTGTATGAAATTTGTTGTAGCCACTTGCATCCATATAAACCCATAGCAACTGTGTTAGCAACTGTGACGTGGAGTTCGATGCATTGACATAAATAAGAATGTTCAATCAAGTATCTGTCACAATACCTGGCGACAGAGTTCCCTTCTCATTTTCGTTCTATTTACTTACCATCAGGCAGTCCGTCTACGTGTTTACCAACTATGGTACAAAAAGGGTACATTCTGCTGAACCTGAAATCATTTCTAACATTCCAGATGCGTGCCAGAAGAAAAGTAGCCATGACAGTGCTGGCGTTCGTAGTTGTCTTCGCAGCCTGCTTCCTGCCATCACACGTGTTCATGCTGTGGTTCTATTTTTGGTAAGCTAAGCATAATATAATAATGATTTTTGGTAAGCTAAGCATAATATAATAATGATTTAGGACCTCTAATGGCTCCGAATGGCTCTGCAAGTTGAAGTGGCAATGGGCAGGCCACATCGCTCTAAGAACTGATAACCGATGGGGAAGAAAGGTTCTTGAGTGGAGACCGCGGACCGGAAAACCCAGCGTAGGTAGATGGACTCCCACTAGATGGACCGACGACATTGTGAGAGTCGCGGGCATCCAGTGAATGCAGATGGCAGGATGTCGTTCAGTGTGGAGGTTAAAGGGGGAGGCCTATGTTCAGCAGTGGACGTCTTCTGACTCATGATGATGATGATGATGAATGGCTCCGAAACCGGTCGATCATATACGTGAATGAAAGCCATTTTGTAATAATTTAATCATAATATACCAAAGTTACAATAGTTACGCAAACCGTACCAAATAGTTTCTCAATTCTTGAGTAGTGCCTAAAAGTAGTATATTGTTGGGTAAGTAAGCTGTCCAGTTTCAAATTTTCGGGACGAAATTTAAGATCTACCAACGCAATGCCGACTATTGCCGACGGTCGAAAATCTAAACTTATCCAGATTTCAACTAGGTACCTATTGTATTTTCAGCTCAATCCATATAGGTACATATTATTATGTATGTACTTATGTACCTATGTTCCCTATGAACTCTGAAACGGCTGGACCGATTTTGACGGGACTTTCACTGGCAGATAGCTAATGATGTAAGGAGTAATCCCCAAAGGTGAAACCACGGGGTACAACTAGTGTACATAATTGTGCCTAGGTTTGTTGTTGTCGTGTGCTACCTTAAAAAAATTAACTGACATTATAAACTATGTCAAAACGGCTTACACTCACGTTATGTTTATCGGTCGAGACGAGCGACCGACTGGTTTCGGAGCCATCTGGAAATATGCGCGCTCCCGGAATCGGTCGCCCGCACGGTGAGTCGTTTTCTCATAGTTTATAATGGATCCCCCCACGTGAGTTTTGATGAAGTAACCTGTCCAATTTAAGTTGACCTCTGTCTACTTAACTACTTACCAATGTAGAAAGCAGTAAACTAACTTAAACTTAATTAGACCTCGTGTCGGTTAACTGTTTTAAAGCCTTCGCTCGGCACTATGGGCTCTATTCTAAAAAAGAATGCACAGTCTGTTCGCAGAGTTCTAATTTGGGTGTGGGGAAGATAAGACATGTGCTAATATCGCTCTTGAGGTGTATTTTGCATTTCCTCTACCAGTCTACCCAAACCACTGTGGCTCCTCTAAAACAAAACATTGTCTGTAATTGCAGGCATAGGGGAGAGTGGGGGAATGGCGAACTGCTTCCTGTTGCAAAAAGATACATGCTAACCTACATGTTGCAAAAAGATACACTCATAGTAGCTGTTACTTAATTATTCCGCAACCAAAAATTATCTGATTAATAGGCTGACTGGCTGGCACTAGCTTCTCTAGAGTTCGGCAAGGCTTGGCGGTAGCAAGACGTGAGAAAGTCGTGATGGGAGAGTGTCACGGCGACTGGCTGGCATGAGTTGGCTTGTAGGATTGCGTCACTTTCATACCACTAACTTATTACCTTTAGGTACCTATTACAAAGTCCCTATGACATGTAACTAAACCATACTCGTAGTTTAACATATTTTTATTTAATTTGAATTTTCTTTTATCAGTCCCACAGCAAAAGATGACTACAACGGGTGGTGGCACGCCCTTCGCATCATGGGATTCTGCCTGTCCTTCCTCAACAGCTGCGTCAACCCCATCGCGCTGTATTGTACCAGTGGCATCTTCAGGAAACACTTCAATAGGTGGGTAATACCTAAAAAGCTAAAATGATTAGCAAACTGAAGTGGCAATTGGCTGGCCATATCTGTATAAGAACTGGCAAACGTTGGCGAAGACAGGTTCTAGAGTGAATACCTACTGCATTTTGGCAAACGTAGAGTATGACGAAAGACCCCCCTGTAGCCAGATGAAGCGAAGAGCTCATACAGTACTGGTAGCAAGAGGATACGTAAATTAGAAGCCCGTGCCATGTAGAGATATTTAGAAGAGGCCAACGTCCAGCAGCGGATGAACTTTAAATAAATACCTACTGTAGATAAATCTGCAAATATGTTTGTTTCTGTTGCAGGTATCTTCTTTGCCGTGGCAACACAGGCCATGGCCCCAGAGGATCCATGTCACTCTCCACTTCGAGAAGACTCACATCCAGCAGAAAAACCAACATTAGTATGGTGCCAAGAACGTAAGCAATACTTACTTTGTATTTCTTTCCTACCTACCTTCATTTCTAAACCTTAAAATATTGACATCATTATTACCTGGCTCATCATCAACCAGAAGACGTCCACTGCTGAACATAGACCTCCACACTTAACGACAGCCAGCCATAGGTATGCATCAACTGGATGCCCGCGTCTCTCACAATGTCGTCGATCCATCTAGTGGAAGGCCTACCTAGGCAGCGTATTCCGGTTCGTGGTTTCCACTCAAGAACCTTTCTTCCCCATCAGTTATCGGTTCTTCGAGCGATGTGGCCTGCCCATTGCCACTTCAACTTAGGGCCGATTTCTTTTTGATGATGATTGATTTTTGAGCTACTCAATAAGCCACTTTATACCAGTTTAGTTTTGCGTTGATCGCGTTCACTTTGATGGTGAAATCAGCCCTTACAAATCTGTGCAGCTATGTCAGTTACTGTGGTTCGAACATAGCTTTCTCCATTGCCCGCTGAGCGACTCTGAGCTTTTCCAAAAGGCTAGCCAAATTACCTGACTATTGCCATTTCAATATCTAAAGTTTAATCCACGTATAGGTACCTATTTACTTCCTGAACTATATAGGTACATAATTATATTATAATCTATCCATTCTTTGCATTTATTATAATTGCTTAATGTTTTCTTCTTATTTTCAGCACCAGTGTGGGGCGCGAGAGCAGCATGCGGCTCCTGACCAACGGATCGTCGAAGCTCTGAGGAAGGAGTACCGGCGCCTGCGCCGCCAACAACAACCAAGAGCGGACCAAACACAACTACAGCAAGACCTTCCTCTATAAGCCAGACAACGTGCCTCCCTTCCCTAAATGCTGTGAGCACGAGGGAAACGCTTTAGCTAATAACGTTAGCAGCACTGAGAGTTTTTTCTTGCCAGTGTAAGACTTCTGATATTATCAATTCGAAACCAAATCAATCTCAATATTAGAAAGAGAGAGCTTTAGGTATTATTGTATCAGTGCAACTACTACAAACCTTCTTTCACAAGACAGACGATGTGTCTCTCGAATCTTTTCTAGATCCTGCAAGCACGAAGGCTATGCTTTATAATTGTTCTATTGATGTCAGCAGGACAGAGTTTACTCTGGCCGGTGTAATCTCATACTCCTGAATTTGGAAATCTAATCGTTTTGTCTAAAACTCTATTCACAAGTTGGTACTGCGATCAATTTTGTAATATCGATGTATGGTTAGTTGTGTATGTTTACCATAGATAAAATAGTGTAAAAATGTCTAATACCTACCTAACTTACCGTTAATTTAGTGTACAGTGTAAATAGATAAATTACTATTAAATAAATATGTAAAAAACATTAACTGAGTAGGATCCTACATCCTACTCGCTTCTATAAGAGCCATATTTTAATCTGGATCGATGCGTCAGCGGTAATATTCTCTTTGATGGTAACTACATATATGCGCATTGGTACTGATCGGTAAATCTCCCATAACAATTTTATTGTTAACTATATATTACCAAACGGCAAAGAATCGGTCGGTTTATTGGGGTTGGTCGCTCTAATGGCTTCGAAACCGGTCGCTCGTCTCGACCGATAAACGTAACATGAGTGTAAGCCGTTTGGTAATAGTACTGAATCCTCACGCGGATTTTGATGAATTTTATAGTAGATAATTTAATAAAAATACAAGGGATGTACCTATGGAGTACCTACCTAATTATAAAGTAGGTACCTACTACTAAACTTGAAATGTACCAAAATGTTCATCTAGATACATTATTATTGTTTAGTTTTTGTTAATTTTGTAAGCGTTTCATAAAAATGTACCTATTGTCTTCTAGTCATGAATATTTTTAACTTATTATTATTTATTTGTGTATGTATAATATGTACCTATTTACCTAGCTAAGTAAATCACCTAATACACAAAATTTTGTAATAAGAAAAGTAGTGAAATTATATCAATTTTTTAGAACTTTTTTTTATTACTCCTTCTCAAAACCTACCCAAAAACGGTGATTAACCTAATGCAACTCTAGATTTGAAAATAAAATTATAATCGTAACTCTAAGCAACCTTGCAATAAAAATACCTCGTTTAAATTAATCTAATGAGCGCAACCCAATGGGTTCAAACATATTTATGCAAGAGTTCTAAAAACCCATCTTCCAGCTTCATCATCAGACTGTACCTACCATATTTTCATTTATTTAAGGCCCTCTTTTCCCACTTTTAGCAATTTCCATGGTTAGCTTAAAATTCATTCAATTACTTAAATACATACTATAATTATGAGGTCAGAGATATTTTAATATACATATATACAGACAGAGGACGCGAGCCCGACTCGCACTTGGCCGGTTTTGCACGTGCACTTGCCAGTAAATAATTTTATGCATTCCAAAAGCCATACACGAAGTTTAAATTGAATAAATGCATTCTGAACATAACATTAAAATACGTAAGACGATATGGCCTTAATAGCTTTAGCCTACCCAGAAATTGGTGAAAAAATTCATCTGTGACAGCTGAAAATAGCTGTCTGTGCTGTAGACTGTATGTAGATGGTTTTTTTGTTTAATAAAATCAAATTTATTGGCTAAAAACGGGAATTCAATCGCCTATCCGTATTGTTATTCCAGAAAAATTCAAGTTCATAATTAACCTTTGCTTAGACCTTAACAAAGGCATGGTGTTAAGTACTTACGTATATAGTTCTAGTTTTTAATTGTTTACCAACTAAAATGAACAATGGTGAATGTTATGAAAGGAGTCTTGGTGGAATGGTTGGTACCTATATTCTCAATTCTTATTTTGAACTTGTTACAAAGCGCCTCTATAATTTCGGTGTTATTAGTTATGCCTTGTATATTTTCCTCCATACACTAGGTGTTGGGACCATTAGACTGGATGGCATCGGGGTTATACTCGATTTCAGTCGAGACCGGGTAAATTTCTGTACTACATTTTCCTTAGCTACTATAAAACACCCAATCTGAGTCAAGCCGCTGCATCTTACTGAAGTACGTTTTGGAGTCGTCACATAGCGAATTTGATCTCCAAATTATACTCGAGCTCGCATCAGAGACTCGGTAAAGTGGTGATGTCCTGCAAGATGAGGGCATGAAACTGCAAGATTTGCGACGCAAATGCAAGAAGTAATATCTAAGAAAACTGCAGCTAGTGAAAGAACGATGCGGCAATCCTATGTTATATTCGTCATAACAAGATACACTAGTGTGTGACTTAAGTAAAATCTCAAACAAAGGCTGAATAGAGAAATATAGGCAACGCACGTGAAATGCCCTGGATATTGTAGGCGGTGGTGACGGCTTGCCATCATCACTTGTTTGTCACTTATTCTATAAAAAAAACTAACTTTGCTTGTATGTGTATATGCTACTTGCCAACAGTTGCAGTAGATACAGGTTACCTAAATTGACAGATTTTATTCACTTAAAGTTCAAAAAGAAGTAAAATTATCCAAACTTTATTGAAATATTATCTATCAAATTATTACTGGAACTATAAATATGTCTCATTCAATGTAATCCAAATCGGCCGGTATATTGAAATTTTGATCGACCACCTCATTTTCCATTTGGAATGTATTTTTTATGTAAGACTTCATCACATAAATGTTTTCTGTCCATCTGTTGATTGCAGCTTTTAACTCCTGGAAAAAATGAACAAGTAAGATAGTACCTAGAATCTATATAATATAAAACAAGGTCGGGTTAGTTACGCCATTTATAACCCAAGAACGGCTGGACCGATTTTTATGATCTTTGATTTGTTGGATTCTTCTCCGCCCTGAAAATCAGAATCATCAGGTTGCTTTAAGGAGGCATATAATGCGGGTGAAACAACATAGCTAAATTAAATCTCATGGTGTAAGAGATTGATAGCCCAGTTGGCGCAGTTAGTCACTACCAACCTGCCTTCTGCGCTTGGGGGCGTGGGTTCCCACCCAGGGCAAACATTGATGTGATGATTATTTGTGTTTGTTCTATATCTGGGAGTATGTATTAAAAAACAAAATATGTATATCAGTACAAGCTTCGCTTAGGTTGGGGTCAAAAATGTCCCAATTAAAAACAAATTTTCTCTAGTTGGTTCAACTGGTAGTAGCAAATCTGGTTGTCTGTTGCCAACACCCTAAGTATTATTTTAATAATGGTTCAACAAGCTTAAAGTTTTACCTTAGTTTCAGTTTTCAAGTCAGCAATATAATCCGGATCAGTGTCCCTGTACTTCTGCATTTCTTTTTTTAGTCCCTCTTCTTGCAATTTCAGTTTTTCAAGGGTAGCCAAGGCTTCAGATCTTTGGTCATCAGGCTCTCTACCAACCTAAACCATCATTTTAATATCATACCTACTGGCAACATATACTCAGGGCTGCTATCTACATTGCCAACGCCAGACAAAGGTTTCCAAAGGATGCCGAAATTTTCTATATATTCAATTTTAAAAATGTAACATGTATTTTTTTTTAGTACAGTCATTGGCGAGAAGGTACTAGGAATTAGGCAGTGCGTCAAGTCATACACATGTGTTTGGATAGTTTCAAAATATTGTTAGAATTGGTGTGAGGCATCCGAGTTACCTGGACACTTATTGGGAACCCCCTGGATGCCCCCGGCCCTACCATACTAGGCCAAAGCCCATAAGCTAAGATGCACAAATTCACCAGAAAGCACTCACCGATTCAGCAGAAATTGTGTCCTCAGTTTTCTTTAACTTTTTCACACAATCATCTAACTCACTTTGTAAATCATTCAATTTCCTTTTTTTGGCATTTTTTGCTTTACTGAAACAGGAAGTGACTTCATCTCAAATCAGGGTGTTAAGCTACATAAATAATGATTGACATTACATGCATCATTTAAACGTGGGCCGGCTGAGATATAAAAAAAACTACATAAAAATATACCTGGGAAAAGACCAGAAGTAAACTGAGGTTCCAATCTTCTCCGTCTCTACCAGATGATCGTCAACTAGGCTCTGAATGACTTCTTTCACGGACTGCATTGTTATGCCTTTCTCTTTAGGAGCTATTTTCTCTAATTCCTGTTATAAAATACAAACTTGTGAATATTGTGGCCTTGACTGAAATTTAGCTACATGGCTATTCAGCAACTCAGTTTTAATTGTACCTACTTTTTGATAGATGAAAGTCTAGTATGCTACAGACAGGTCACAGTTTTTTTACCTCTGACATTATGTTTTTGTCTCTGTTCATATGGCATCACTTGCTGTCAGAGGGAGAGGCTTGCTATGGCTAGAATCTGAGTGGACTGTATTGCTCTCCACCATCTAATTTGTTTAACATTTACCTTAAGCCAAAAAAGTTACAAGTTAAAGTGAAAATTACCTTAAGCTGAAAGAAATCTCTGCTGTGATGAAATATTTCAAGCATCTTTGTCCTCTTCTCTTCAGCACTGAGGCCTCGTTTCTTAGACATTCTAGTAAAAAGATAAATTTCCTTTATGACTACAAAAAGAAAAGGAATAGACGGTTAGAATCAAAACTTTAAAAATAAACATTCATCTTTTTTGGAAAACCTTTACAATATAACTGGCTGTATTGGGATTCAGCCAGGTTATGTAGGATTGCAGGTACAATTACAAGTAGTGGGTATACCCTGGCCTGTCTCTGTGCCAGATGTAGGGCACTGGGATCTCCATAGAAACACAATGGTGTTGTGTTTCTATGGAGCATGTTGCCACAACCCTAGCATGTTGCCACACGCAACACACCCAGAAAATTCTCAAGAGCATTTTCCCTAATTTCTTATCTCCTCCTGACTTCTCTTAGGCTTGCTCGAATTGGGAGGTCAGATCTCTAAACACTACCACAAGCAAAGGTCATTTCGCGATTTCAGGGTTGATCCCATAGTAACAGTTGTTCATAATGATGATTATAATGACCTCCTTTCGACTTAGTACAGTCTATATGCGTAACCCTGTATACAAAGTAAAGGGCTAAAATAGTAGTACAATTTATATCTAACAACATCAGACAAGAAATATAAACCTTAATTCTACCCTATTTATTACTATTTTGCAGTGACCCGGCTATGAAACAGTTCCTTCTTCACCTTGATGAGACCCTGGCTCTTGGCAGAAAGTTTATCCTTCAAGACCTGGACGAAACCCACGTGTTCATATCAGCAGACATCGTGGAGACCTTACAAGCTAGAGTAGACGATTTGATGGACCAGCTGAGCATACCAGTGCATGATAAAGGACTGTGATGACTAGCAGAGAGAGTGGCAGGGTTAAGGAGGCGGAGAGGAGAAAGGTAACAAAAAAAACATACTTAGTACCTAATGTTATTTATTTGTCTAATCCTGAAATCGCTAAAAAATATCAGCTGTACCATACATTTTGTCGAGTGTCAACTGCCAATGATCCCCAATATTTCAGGGTTGGTCCCATAGTAAAAATTGTTCATTAAGACGTGGACAATGACCTCCTTTCGGCTTAGTACAGGGTTTATGCGTAACCCTGTATAGACTCATTCAAAATCATCCTCATACATATAGAAAGCTTGAACATAAATCTGGATTTCAATTTAATAGGTCCTCGATGATGCCGCAAGAAAGCGAAGAGCAAGAAAAGCAGTGGAGGCCCTTGAACAGGACAATTTCCATGAGGACCCTCACGCAGATTTGGTGATGTCAAAGAAAGTGCCCAAATTCGCAGACTCCAATGAAAAACCTACCAGAAAGAAGAAGTCTAAGAGCGCTGAGTATTATAAGATGAGATTTAGGAAAACGTTTGGGCAGCTGGTGGAGGAAGATGCAGGCTTTAGGCCCGACCCACCTAATTATATATCAGTGCAGGCACCTCCCTCCATGTAAGTTATTGCATTATTTTTGGTATCGAGGGGGTTAAAAAAAAAAAACAGTAATAGCGTTTGACCGCCAACTCGCCTGATGTTAAGCGATGATGCGTAAGATGGTGCACGCTTGCCTAGAAGAAACAGATTCACTTGAGATTTGAAGACACCCAGATTATAACTATCGGGAAACATCCATTCAGGCATCGCAGTTCGCATTGTAAAAGTGGAATCGAAGCGCTTAGTACGGGTACGGAATATCAACCATAAAGCGGTGTTAATTTTTCGTGCCCGCTCTGGCAGTCTGATAGAAAATTGGGCAGGATCATAAATGGATAGGGTTACCATATCAAAATATGAAAAGTCCAGGTGGGATACCATAATCTCAAAAGTATTCTTATTATAACCTTACATTGAGCTTTGTCTCTCTCTCTCTCTCTCGGCTAATGAGAGAGCAAGACAAAATTGAAACCTGATCCAAAACCAGATTTTTCAATAAAAGTCGGAACATTTTAGTTACAAAATTTAAACACTTGTTATGCACACTGTAGTGATTGAAAGCCAAATTATTTATACATGACGCTATGTCTAATTTTGTTACGAAAATGTTTCACAGATTCCCAGAGCGTCATTTTTGTGCGGTTTGCGGCCACCCTTCGAACTACACTTGCATACCTTGCGGGGCGCGTTACTGCAGCGTCAGGTGTCTGGGCACACACCTAGATACGAGATGCCTCAAATGGACTGCTTGAATTTACTGTAATTTCAATAAAAATACGAAAATGTTTTTGTGTTTTCTCTTTCAAAGTTAACTCGAACCAATCAAGTCAACTTTTCGTTTCCCGCTTCTTAGATTTTTTTGACAGATGCCAAATAAGTAATTTTTTTATTTACGCTAAAGCCATTAAGGCCATACCGCTTCGTCTTACTTATATCACTGATTGTACCCTAGTAAAGTAGTGGATACTACTAGAGACTACTATGGAGTTTTAGAAATAAATGCAGGCCGCTTCCAACCGGTCCCTTTGGAAATCGATGGGGGAGGCCTATGTCCAGCAGTGGACGTCCTATGGCTGAAATGATGCTGATTCACCTCGTTAAATCACTAATTTGATGTAGGAAAAAACTTCAAACTATTTTTCTCCGAATCTCTCATGAATCTTTATATTTTTTGTTACTTTTATTAATTTTTATAATACTTTATTGTGCCACAAATGTTTATAAATAAAAATGAATCGCCGAAATGTATGTAGGTACGTGCATAATTTCTGAACGACTGCACCAAATTGGATAATTCTTTTTTTTGTGTTCGTTCTTGTCAGCACAGCACAATCTAACATGTCTTTTATTGACAGGGCGGGACGGGAGTAAAGTGGATTTCTATACTACGCGAGCGATGCCGCGGGCAACAGCTATTTTATATAAAACTAATTTGTTCCATTATCTATGCCATCTGCTGAAAAGTAGCAGACTCTAGCTGTTGTCCTGCCATCTAGCGGCGAGTAGCGGAATTTCTAACGCTGACATTAACGTTATCAAATATTTCATAGTGGTAGATGGCGCTATGGGCAACTAATGAGTGGCGCAGTTTATTTTTAGTAGTTCCAGCAGAAAAAAAATAGGAAGTATTTTTTTTTCGCCTATTGCTGGGCAGGCTAAAGCTATTAAGGCTTGTCTTCTATATTATGCTTTCTTATGTTATTTACCACAGGGTTCTTATTCTGCACGGGCCAAACGCGCTCTATCGTGGCGCGGTAAGTTAACTTCCAAAAGTTGAACTTTATTTCCTAAGCAATAGAGGCCAACTTTTTGAGGGAAACTTACCGTGGCCACGATAGCGCGCGTTTGCCCGTGCGGAATAAGGGCCCAGCAAAGTAGAAAGGAGAGACACTTCTTTTTGAGTTTTTTTTTTATTATTGTAGAATAGGCTTGCGCTTGGCCGCCAACTCGCCTGGTGTTAAGCGATGATGCGGCCTACGATGGATCACGCTTGCCTAGAAGAAACCGATTCTATCGGGGAACACCCAAAAATACATGAAAATACACGTTCAACCCATTTATAATATTACTTGTCCACACTGAAGTGGACCCGGACCCGGGTATGTCCTAAAACTACGACCAGAACCACCGGAGGATGGGCAGCAGCGTCCTAATAGTACACGGCGAATTTACTGCGATCCCCAAGCCGCCTGCCAAGCGTGGGGATTATAGTAACACCCCTCTCTATGAAGGAGGCCTTGTCCAACAGTGGACGTTAATTGGCTGATGATGTCCACACTGAAGTACGAAAATTTAATAATAATCCACCATTATAATACATAAACTTTTATGTACACAAGTTTCGGAAAATATCATGATTCGACATGTTTTTTCCACGTTGGCGAGAAAACTGTCGAAGTTAATGATATCTAATAAAAGTTTTAAATTAAAGTTAGTGAATACCATTAACAACACGAAAGATAGGAGTAGGTTTACCACTACGCTAAGCTAAAACGGTATTTATATAAAAATAGAGAAAATAGGTGGTCTGTTCGACCATTTAATACTTCATAGCAGGGCCAGGAACTAAAGGTGGTTTTGACATTTGCATTTGAGTAGTTGGCACGTGCTTACTATCTACAGGACGACCATTATATTGTGTAGTTGAGTAAAGGCGCCACCATCGTATTTATTATACAAAACTGACAGCCGTTCACATACATTTTTAGGCTTTTATATTTGTCCACTTCTACAGCTTTGTTGGTTATATTGTTAGCAGCTGGGTTTGATAACAGACACCCTATTTTGTAAGTATCCTGACAGATGCACAGCGGGGTCACTTCCTATTTGCGTATCAACGAATTTACCTTCCGGTTTGAACGGTTCAGGGTCGTATATAACACGGTTAAAAATCTTGAATGACGATTTTAACTCACACTGCACTCTGCATTACATACTGGGTTTCTTGGAGAGGGTGTACTAAGCCAAAAGAGGTCCATAATACCCATCATTGAGAACCACTTTTACTATGGGAGCAAATCTGTAATCGCGGGGGGAAAAACAGCTGTTCCATAACAGTGAGTCACACTTTCACAATCGACAAAATGAAAACAGCTGATTTCAGAGTATGTTTTCTATAGTAAAACATTTCATACTAATAAGTACGTATAACCGACCCGTTTCGGCTTAGGACACCCTTATCGCGTTACCCTATATAGGTACTTTGCAACAAGGGCTAATGATGGAGCAAGAAGGTGGATTGTGAAACTCTTGCTTGGCTTCAAATTAGGAGTTCGAAGAATTGTCTACGAATAATTCTGTGTTCAGACTTCAGAATAGATGTATTTTTATTTTCTTGATGCATCTTTACAACTTGGTGTTAAAGGTTTTATACTTAGATATAAACCTGCTGTTTCCCGCGACTTCGTACACGCAGACTTACGTAAATTATAAAATTTCAACCTTATTAATACGGTCTATTCGTACCTCGTACTTTCGTACATTAGCGTACCTCTTCACACCCTAAAGAATCTACCTATCAAATTTCAGCTTTGTAGATCGAGTAGTTTTCGACATTTCGTGATGAGTGAGTTGTATTTAACATTTATATAATATTATGTAGATTATACAAATTTAACCTACCTAAGTAAATGATGTAGATTAGTGGCCCTAGTACGAGCACTTGCGAAAAAGTATTCGTTCCGTAAACGATAGCAAAATGTATGAAAAATTGAACAGCGTCTCTATCGGACGTAAAGGGAAACTGAATTTTTCATACATTTGCTATCGTTTACGGATATTCGTTCCGTAAACGATAGTACTTTTATACTTTTACTTTACTTTGTACTTTTAGTACTACTGGTTCTAAACTAAAGTAAAAGTGAAACAAAGAAGTATTTGTGTATTCATCATTTAATTATTCTTTATAATTTAACGACGACCAAACGGTATGTATTAATGCTTAATTAAAATATTTACAGTTATTTAGTATATCACATTATGTGTTCAAGGCAAAGCTCACTTTAGGTGGTAAAGGCAAATCTCTAATCAAGCACCTGATTTCTTATTAATTAGGGATTCATAAGTTTATTTTCATCCAGTCCAGCGAACCAGCGGGCATCCAGTGGATGCAGATGGCAGGTTGTCGTTCAGTGTGGAGGTTAAAGGGGGAGGCCTATATTCAGCAGTGGACATCTTACGGCTGATGATGATGAAGTTTATTTTAGACATCTTTTAATATCCGTTTTGAACTTTACGCCTACGTCGTTTTTTATACGGAAAGGGAGTTAGCACTTAGTCGTATTGCCTTTTATACTAACTTGTGCCTTGACCTTGCATTACAATATTATCTAGAGTCAAACAAAACAATATTTACAACTATTTACAACATATTCTAAATTACAGTAAAATGCTATTTACTTATTTATATTATAAATACAGTTCTGTGTCATTGCCTTAAAATCTTAAAATTACTGACTCGATTGTTATATAAATATATATTAAAGCCAAAATACATTTACTATATGCTTTTATCATTTTGCTTTTCTTATGTAATACTGGACTGGGCTGAGAAATGGTAAACATCATAGTAAACTAAGCTTTTAGTTGACGCGTGTTTTTATTTTGTACTAGGATTAAGTAAATTATTTGACCCGAGATCAGAAAATATTAGGAACATTATTATTCCATTCAAAATATCCTTCAAAGTTCTTTATTAATCTTTAACAGTAGGCACACATTCTAGAAATTGAAACATCAGTCTGTTGAGATTCAAAACGCCATCACACACATCAAACTAGAGATGAAACGGATATCTGATAACTATTCGGTATCCGGCCTGTCCAGCGACGAATATCGGATAACTAGCGCATATCCAGCCGAATAATGAATTAGAAAAAAAAATGGTCTATAATTGCTTTATTTAGTTAGCATCACGCAAGTGTCTGCAGTGTCTGCACTGCAATCAATACAGCAAGTCAAGGAATGATACGATTGTTAACTTAGCTTATCAACGAAAAGACCCGAATTGCACCGAGTCCTCTCAATCGTTCGCGCGCCGTCTAAGCAAGCTTGCTTCTAGCGATGCACAAAACGGAAACCTCTGAATATCCGGGTATCCGGCTAAACTGCTATCTGTTTCATCTCTACATCAAATATCCAATAAATAGATGATTTTGCTAAATGTCTTCAATATTATTGTCTCTTTTGTACTACATTTAGGCCTTAAAAGGAGGGTTTTTATTGAAAACTAAATTCAGTAGGCGAAATAGGTAAAAACTGATAAGAGTTTTTACCTATTATTATATTTGAGTAATACAATATTGAGTACAGAAGCCTTACGCCTATATGTTATAAGCGATTCAGTTTAGGTGATTGCGAAAAGTTGCGCGACCGTAACTGCGCGTATTCGAGCCCGCGGTTCGAGTACGGCGTAAGGCCCCTGATTAGCTTATACAAGCTGATCTTACAAGTGGAAACGATAGTTTGAACTATAAATTAGGTAGATACCTACTTATGTACTCATTCAATAGTTTAAAATATATATAGAATAGATCTACATTTGGCCACCAAGTCGCCTGATGGTAGACGATGATACTTCTACCTACCTACTGAAGTCTACAATCAACCCAATACAAAAAGCAATGTGTCAAGGCAACATTGCTCCATTGAACGTAAAGAACGAACGTTTTCAAGTTCTGTTCCTCTAATGAACGACGACACGAGGTCCTTCTAATCTGCGGTAGCTCTACAGATAATAAACCAGTCTTCATTTAAGCTAGTTTGTTCTCAATCACTTTCAAGGGTCGTCCTTTTTCTTTCTCAACTTCCCCTCCGTGTGAATGGTTTGGGTGACGGTGTCAACGGCATTCGATAGGTCCGTGTCAGGATCTGTTGCTGTTGATAGAGCTGTGATGTAGGCACATGCTATTCGTAAGACTGAGAGTTTGGACAGCTTTTGGTTGTGGCTGTAGGCTGGGACGGCTCGTCGTAGAGTGTCAAAGGCTGCGCTGATAGTGTGGACTCTGGTACGTTCTCGAGCGTTCGCCTCTATGCGTCTCTCTCGCGTCATGTTCTTATAATTTCTCTGCTCTCTTGATTTCCTTTCGTAGGGTTCGGCGACAGCGGGGTGCACGGGTACTCGTGGTGGCCCTGGAGGTGGGAGCACGACCGGTGGCGGAGGCACGATGGGTGGAGGAGGCTCCAAAGGCCTCCGCCTCTGCCGCGGTTCGCTGTCGCCGGTCTTCTTGACTAGAGACAGGGGCTCGCGCTGTGGTTCTTCTGGAATAAAACGATGAGATGTTAATGCAATGTTCATTACACTTCTAAGTCAAACCTAAAACCATGTTTAAGAGCTGACGAGACCAATATTCTCTACCTTCTCATCCTAATTCATTACTTTAAACTTACATGGAGTTAAACAAAATTGCAAAAAATTACACGAGAATCTTCATCTGCGATACAGATCGTCCTACCACAGGGGGTTCTATAGACTACGTTTGCCTGACCCAATACAAGATACCAACCAGTAAAAGACCACGGCCGAAACGGGCTTGAGGCGTCGCTTTCCGGACTGGGCAGATCCTCCTGCGAGCTCAGTCGGATGCGCTTCTTCGGAGGCTGCAGACGTGCTGCGCCACGTGTTCTCTTCAGTTCGCTCTCCACCAGTCGAACGCCGGAGTCATCAGAGTGCGCCGGACCAGAGCACGAGTCGTCATCATCGCCGCCGGAGACGAAACCCGCGTCGCGCTCGATTATGCGTTCTGTAACAAGAAGAAATGTGTGTTAATTATGATCTGAATACAGAAAAAATTGCGATTTGTTGAATGACCCGATTTACGCTCATCACCATTCAATGCCCGTGCTCGGGCTGAAGTTGAAATTGCTTGCATTATAAATCATAGTAAAAAGATCTGAGTATGATGCGTTGCATGTCACCGAGGACAGCTAAAATGAAAAGAAATCAATGAAAGATTTCTGGGAGGTGGAGGTCACCACATCTAGTGATAGATAATAAGCTTGTTTCTATAAGCTTGTTTTATTACTTATGATGTGGTTGACGATGGTAATCAGACTAGCATGGAACTTTCTTAAGTGAGGTTGCCTGACTTGCCACTAGATTTTTCAACTTGACCCCTCAAATTGAAAAATATGTAAAAGCTAGCCAGCTGTTCCAGCGTGCTATGTTTTTCCCGGAAATGTACTTATACTGCGACCAGAATCACCAGAGGATGGACAGCAGCCTACTGCACGGTGAACGCTCTGCGATCCCCAAGCCGCCTGCCATGGCAAATCCATGGGGGAGGCCTATGTTCAGCAGTGGGCGAAGAGCAGTTTTTTTGGCTCATGATAATGATGATGTCTCAAGTGTAGTGATTTGAACCCGCTACTCGTGAAAGTCGAACACGCTAGCCTCTGAGCTATCGCAACAAAGTCTTTTAGTTGTAATTTGTTTTGTGTATATAATAAATAAATAAAAAATAAATAAAGTTGTGGCATGAATTCACGCAGAACTTAGCAGGTAATTTAAGCAATTAGCAGAAGGCTTGCTGCCATACGGAAGGCAATAGAGAACAGATTACAGATAAAAAAGCGTGGAGAGGCGTATAAGTGATTCCGATTGGAAGATAAATCGTCAACGATACCGACTGTCGCGTCGGCGTCGTGCTGGTCGCCTCGTTATAAATGGCACGACGCGACATGATCTGATTGCTAAACTGCTAGTTAGCTAAGTTACAGATGCCCTGTTTTTAAACGACTTCCAAAAGGGAGGAGGTACTCAATTAGTTTTTTTTTATCTTTGTTACCTCAGAACTTTCGACTGGGTAAACCGATTTTGATGATTCTTTTTTATTTTATTTGTAAGTTGGCTTCCCGTGTGGTCCCTACACAAGTGCAAGTGCATACCGCTACAGGATTGCACTGAATAGTGATAACCCAAAGTAGAAAGGAGCTCAGAGTACTCACCATTATGAAGAACTTTTACGTTGTGACAAAAGAACAAAAAAATAAATAGTCAGATGTTCAATACATTTCAATACATTCTTTGAGTGTAAACATATTTCTAAATAACAGCTGATTTTTTCGAGGCATTAGGGTTGGTCCTATAGTAAAATGAGTACAATGACCTCCTTTCGGTTTGGTACCACCGTTCCGTGTAGCCCTGTATAACATCGATACAGCTAGAGTTCTCCACAATTTGCTCTCCTTTCACCTCAATTCCTCGATTCTTACCTCTATCAGACCCATCCCTCCTCAAGACTTTAGCTTTTCTAAAGTCAAACTAGCTTGTGAGGATTTCTTACAATGTTAATATACCTGGGGCCTTGCGGCTATCTGTTATAAGCGATTCAGTTTAGGTGACTGCGAAAAGTTGCGCGACCGCAAACCGTATCTCGACGCGTTAAGATTCGCGTTTGAGTGATTTTGCAAACTGCGCTAATTCGAGCCCGCGATTACAGTTAGCCTTCAGGCCCCTGACCTTTTGACCCATCGAGTAACTTATAAGAACTGTGACCTTCGGTAAAGCTAACTAAACTATTGAAATAGGTATTTCAACTGCTACGATTGGAAATTTTTACTTAGCTAGAAATTCTTCAGGGAAAACTCAAAAAAACAATTTTCTTAATTTATAACGAGGATAAGGATGCAGGACTTTTTACACGTGTGTTGTTGATCCTCGTCAGGTTTATTTTTCTAACAAAACAGAATGGGAAGGACAAGGTTGGACCGTCCGCGGCGGCCGGTCGCTAGGCGCCGGCGCCTGCGCCACTGACGTCACGTTGTCGCACACGAGGTAGAGTATCGTGTGATGTGTCGCAAGACAAGAACAATTTCTTAAATGTTTTTTTTTATTTGAATTTATTGAATGAATTTTCTTGCAAAATTACCGACTATCGATCGAAATCACAAAAAGTAGATTTTTAATGATCACATTCGTTAACGCGTGGTTCGCAACGAGTGATTTCATTCAACTTTCAATTTAGATTTTAACCTGTCAAAATTTTAAATAGCTTACAAGCTCTATATGTTACAACATGTATTTTTTTCAAATGTTTGTTATACCTAATTAGAATGGAGCTAATTAAGTACTTAGTCCTAAATGTTTGTTTGACTTTACACATAATTATATACATCTGCTTTATTTTTAATTGGCATTTCTTTGGACGTTGCGAAAGTTACCGTTTGCTACGTGAAATTTAAAAAAAAACAATAATAACCCAGAATTCGAATGATTAAAGAATACGTAAAATCAGGATCACTCGTATTTGATTTTACCAAGCACTGATTGTAATCGAATGCGTAAAAGAAATTCAGGCTAAAGTATTTATAAATTCGAGCCTCGAAGAATACCTACCTTGAACATAAAAACATCTTTTTATAATATCATTGTACTTAAGTAGACAAAAACTAGGACACCGATTTCCAGACAGACCCCGGGATCGATTGGGATACGATCTAACTGAATGTATTCGGAAAATAATGGCTGGACTTCGCACAAGAAAAGGATAGATGGACGAAACCTTAGAAAAAAAACCAAATCAGTCGTAGGACTGCACTTCAGAAGTGAAAACTAGTAATTCACCTATTCTACAAGATATGGCACTGTTTTAAAATACAAGGTACAGCGTGATAATGCCGCGAGTTCCATGATTTTTATTCGCCCAAAGTGCTCAACGCGCCTAAAGTTTTCACTTCAAAACTAGATACTTACCAACTACCAGATACCTAACGGCAAAGTTACTTTGTGTAGGTACCTATACTTATTTTACAAAAATTAAGAGAAAGGAAGTTTCCGTTTCAAGGTCATTAAAATTACTTGATTTTTGATTGGATAGGTACCTACTCTTTCGGTAGGTATTTATCATTTATCTTTAGTTGTGAATCTCGTGTGTGACCGGCGCGGGCGCCGCGGCGGTATGCGCGTATGTCTGAATACAAACAGGTTTCATTCCATATGGTCAACAGTGATAGTTAATATGAACTCACATACAATCCGGAATGTCGCTGGTACGTTTGTAAGTGATTCTATAATCTTCCGTGGGCATACCCTAGACCTATTCAGTTATTGTATTGTATCTAACGTCACTTGGATAGTAGAATCAGGTATACCTGTAAATTTTCTACAGGATTCATTTCGGATAATCGTAGTTTCATGACCACTACTACACTACACAATGATTAAAGTCGGACTCCTTGATGAAACTCAACAACAAGTCTCCAATACCACAACACCTGACGAAATAGGGGTAGAATAGTTTAGGCAGTGACCCAAAGCCGTGCTCTGTTATCTTAGGGAGCTCAGCTGGTTTGTGTAGGCTGTCAGGGGCACATGCACAATACACCCCAAGCGGGATGTCAGTGCAGGTCTTATCACCCCCACTTTAAATTAGAAAAAAACGACCATTACAGGACAAGTAGATTGTCGGCCCACTACCACCCATACATTGTGAATTTTCCTTAGATAGGTACGTACCTACCTACCTACCAAACGTTGTGATTCTGCGTTTCTAGTTCGTACAGTCAAGGATTGGAAAAAACTCCGGCTTCCTTGCTTCCTGAGAGATATAATCTGTGCTTTTTCAAGATCTGAGTGAATAGGAATTCTAATCTAAGTCTGCGTGCTGCATCTTCGACCACATAGTCGCTTATCAGGCGAGTTGGTGGTTACTAGTCAAAGACACGAAAAACGACTAACGAATGCAAGTATTGAATAACTTAACATGCGTTCTAAATATATGCATGCGATACTTTATGGCATGGCAATAGATGCGTTGTTAATACCTACTTAAAAAAAGAAATTATTCAAAAGAAAACATAATTCATACAAAGGTACCTCTGTAATGAAATTATAAACACACGAATTTTATCATTTGTATTTTATATTATTTTATTCGTTTCTAACTCTATGCAGTGTCTGTGGTCACAGGTAATAGACGGATTTCTATAGAAATTTTATGGAATTGTTTATAGAAATATTCCATATATTTTTTTTTTTTTAATTACTTCTTTACCTTTGGGTAAAGAAGTAATTTGAGGTAAATGGGACTTTTGATCCCGTTCTATTCTGCAAGCTAAGTGAACGCGCATGTGAAGTGATAAGCTAAGTGAACGTGTATTTTTCTTGTCGATTCCTATAGATAAATGTCAAAATGTCATGATCATGATCACCCTTGACTGTAGTCCCTTACCCTTATAATTCGATATTTAGACATTTATCTGCAGAAATAGGATTGAAAAAATTACATTCACTTGGCTTATCACTTCACTTGCGCGTTCAATTAGCTTGCAGAATAGACACCTATTTCTAGACCTATTTCTGCAGATAATCACTCGACCGACCGGCCGGGAATTGACCGGCTGAACTAATTACTTTATCGGATCGCCTAAGGGAGTAATATTTTTTTGAGCTTTTGTAATAAGTATCTCTATCTCTACATAGTATAAAATAAATTTATTTTCCGCGTCCTGCTGTCTTTATATCCGCTAACTCCTCCTAAACCACGCAACTGATGTTGATGTGGTTTTCACCATCAGTTAGAGAACTTTTCACGGAACATATCAATATAAAATAAAATTTATACCCGTACGAGGCCGGAGCGGGTGGCTAGTGTAACTATAAATATTTTCCTGTCTCAATATTACCTCTTGTAACCAAAACTACTACTTGATAGAAGTTAGATCATGCATCGTACTACTAGTAGGAATAAACGAGATTTTGAAGTACAGTGTCTTAGATTCGTCTTGATGTCGGAATTGGCATGGACTACATAATTATTGCAGTGAATTTTTTACCAATAGTTTAGATTTTGCGCGTCCTTACAAAAAACATTGAAGAAAAGGGAACTGTGAACGACGCGTACCTCAATTAGAAAAATTATGAATATTTTTGAGCCCAATAATGACATTAACATCTCCGCATGTCATAACTAGTTAATGGACATTGAAATAACAACCTATGAACCGCATTCTTGAGTAAAATATTCGTAATTAATAGACTTTTTGGCAGTGGATTTCCCAAAACATCAGCGATGTTTCGTTACAAATACTTAGATATCAAGTTACAGGATGCAAATCTCATTAACAATGTATCAATTTAAAATTCAAATGACAATGATTAATAATTTAACACATTGATTCATTGCCTTAATTTTAAAGTAGGTACTCCTCTGTCTGTCTTAGTCTCTATAAAGCATAATAATTCCTAGCAAATAACGAAAGGTATCAAACGAGGATAATTTCGAATGTTATTATAAGTGTTATTGTTTGTTAAAACAACGAAAAAGTTCGTAAATGAAACAACTTAAAGATAGTAAATAACAAAAAATATGCAAAAGAACAGTAACTAAGAAACCCCAGGAAATAAAAGCAGCTATAAAAAAGCTAAAACTGACATGACTAAAATAGAGGGGCAAAAACAAATCTCACAATAATTTTCCTAAGATCATGTACCTAGCTCAAAACCATTGCTAGCCTGTCATTGCTTACAATGCATTACATACAAGGTAAAGCTAGCAATGGTAGGCTAGCCAAACCAACTAATATGGATTATCGTTTCTAATAGCCAAGCTACCGGAATTAGTTTATGGGTCATAATCGGCCGTCTGAGGCGCCGCGAAGTCGATGCCATAACCACCCAACGCTACCATAAAACCGAACTACCTTCGAAAACGCGCCTTATAACGTCATCTTACGATCCAAAGCCAGTTTCACGCAGTCGCAGTCCAAGTTGTGCTACTTGGGTATGGTAAAGCTACGTTCGTTTGCGAAGCAAGCTTTTCACACTGCCAGGTGTTTTATCTTCGGAGATTAGTTGAGGCTGCGTCCATCCCGCCTACGGAATGATTGAGAGTTTTAATCATTTTAGATAGGTGGATAGGTGCTTAGTACCCACTTCTGTTTGTTGATCGTAGGTGGTTTTCCGGTTCTATTAGTGTGAAATGTTTGCTCAGGTCAAAAGGTCAATCTATAGACATGGCGATTTCATCAATCTACTTGACCTAATGCTTTTAGGGGTCAGGTTTAGATTATGCATGCCAAAATGATACATATAAAACAGAATATGTCCATTCTATACCACATTTTTAGCAGAAAACAAGTTTCAAAAAATCTGATAAGAATATTCTTGGCGGATTATATTTCAGCTGAACAAAAATGATGTACCAAACCTCACTTTTACTTTAAAAAAAAGGCCTATTCAATGATATGTTGTATCTATATTCAGTAAGACTTACATATTACAAGGATATTTACTTAAATAATGCATTAAACTTAGTCTAGATTATATATATATATATAACACTAAATGATGTGCCCTAGACCCTGCACTAGGCGAAACCTGTGTTGCAGAATATAATGTGAAGGGATTCAGTTATTATTTTGTTTCTCCTCCCTACTATACATGTCAAAATCTTGTTTATGAAGACTTAATGACGTCACCTAGTGACCATCCCTAAGCTAAGAAGAATCTATCGATACGTCTATAAATACAATAAATCATAAACTCGGTTAACAGTTGACAGCAAGATATCGCGTACTCTAACAAGGACTTCCTCCTTTTTTAGTCAGTTGAAACAAGTTCTTCGTAATGGTCGCGTTGCAGAGCGTCGAAACAAAACGTATAAAAGGTAAAGGACTCTACCAAAGATTAAACAATAGTTACTCTACCAAAGAGCCGCGTAGTTAAAAAGGTAGAGATCAACACTCTGATAGAGCTCTCACAATATCTCGATTACAATCTGTGGCACCACGCCGGCGCCAAATTTCACAGAAACGAATAACCCTTTTATAGTATAACCAACCTATCAGACGTGGACAAACTAAGGAATTAAAATTTTCTACGGGTCGTTGTCATTTTATTCCAGAAAGCACGCTTGTGGCTCCGCCAGTTTTAAACTGCAGATGAATTGATTGTACGATGTTACCTTTTTAATAGGTCAGGGATGTAGGATGGTATTTAAATTTTTATCGAAAACTGCATCGGATGAGAGATCGCCCAGAACATAATTGGCTTTATTTCAAGTGTTGCCGCTGAAAGAATGTTTCTGACATTTGTCGTAACATTGAAAAAAATTGGATCAAAAATAGTAAATTCTGATCCCATTTAGCTAGCTTTTTGATCGTAACAGTGTAGCTGGTAGAGTCAATACCTACACTTTTTCACTACAGTGAAATATTAAAACAATGTTTTTATTCAGATTTATACAATGCTATTGCAACTTTCAGACTCATTCTCTTAGCGGCCGGATTGTAGTATCTAATAGATAATAAAATATGCGTAGGTAGGTCTCAAGGTACATCATCATCATCAGCCAGAAGACGTCCACTGCTGAACATAGGCCTCCCCCTTTAACCTCCACACTGAACGACATCCTGCCATCTGCATCCACTGGATGCCCGCGACTCTCACAATGTCGTCGGTCCATCTAGTGGGAGGCCTACCTACGCTGCGTCTTCCGGTTCACGGTCTCCACTCAAGAACCTTTCTTCCCCATCGGTTAACAGTTCTTCGAGCGATGTGGCCTGCCCATTGCCACTTCAACTTGCAGATTTTAATAGCTATGTCGGTGACTCTGGTTCTTTGGCGAATATCTACGTTTCGGATTTAATCTCGCAAAGAAACTGCGAGCATAGCTCTCTCCATTGCCCGTTGTGTGACTTTGAGTTTTTCCAAAAGGCCAACAGTTAAAGACCACGTCTCAGTAGATACCATATGTATGTCATCACTGGCAACACACACTGGTCAAAGACCTTTGTCTTTAGGCACTGGACAGAAGGTAAGGGACAGAGCATCGTTTCCTAAACTGACCAAAAACTATAAACGCTTAAATCTCAGAATAAAACTGGATGATTTTAAAAATTTCTTCAGTATATGTATAACATTTAATTATATTTTTACTGAGCCTATTATTTTCAAGAAACAAGCTGTCCGATAGCCTATTGGCATAAAGACAAGTTTCGATCAAAAATACTCGACTGTCCAAAGTCTAAAGCTAAGGGTGGGTTGCACTCAAAGTTTGCACTGCACCATCTTACTTTAACAATAACAAACATCGACATTTAAGTTAAAATAGCGGTTAGGCAAAAAAAAAATTGCACTTACAATAGTTAAAAGACGTCATAACTTTAACTGTTAACCGTAACTGTTCACGCTTCGCTGGTTAAAGTTATTGTTTATGTTAAATATCTGTCAGATGCATAAAATATAATTCCAACTATGCTGGGGTAAATAAGGTCTCATGTGACTTGCAGGCCTTGTAACTTTAACCATGCTAGTGAATACGCTGGTGCAATGCATTTCACAGTAACTGCTAAAGTCAGCATTACTGCTATTGTCAAATTTGTCATAAACCTTTACTTAACTATTTAGTATGGTGCAACCTACCCTAAGGCCCGTATTCCAAAACTACGCTCAGTCATGAATCTCGACTTAAAACTAGTTTTAAGTCGAGATTTTATTCTAAAACGAAACTTGAGTCAAGATTGTTTGATCGTAGTTCACCTGATTATCGTCATATTCTAAAACGTCACTCAGCTGTTAATCGCCACTCAAGTTCACAGTTGATCTGCAATCACGCAAGTGACGTCTGTATCACGCTTGAGCAGAGATTTTTCCATACTCTTTGGATTTTTCATTGTGTAGTTGGTTGTTATTTACTTTGTACCATGGATATCTTCGAAGATATCGATTATTATGATAATATTTTCCCAGAGAATAGACAGAACTTACATTATCGGTTTTTTTATTTTCAATTATATTTTTAAAACTTTTTATTTTTTCTAGCAGGAGACATCTCTCCTGCAAGACGAAGTTCTTTTTTTTTCTAGTCGACATCTTCCTCAAAGGGAATACAATAGAAGAATCTTCCTTTCTGAACTGAAGAGAATATAAATAGGCAGGATAGTTTACTATAGAAAATCGTAAAAAAACAAACACAAGACATATCATGTGAAATTTCACAATGACATTGACATTATTAACGTTCCGTAATTTTTCTTAAAATTCACAGACCTACTACCTATAGATTTTCAATGAGCGTGGCTAGCTCAGTGCCTCTCGCTTCAACAAGGTGTGTTGCCACATTAAAATTATTTGCTTTAAGTTAGGGTAATTTACATACTAGACGGGTAGTGAATCTCTTCAATGAGTAATTTTGGAAACTTTGGAAAATCTTGTGAGATGGAAGGATATCTGAAAAATACTTATAAACAAAAGAAATTAATATTAAGATCCAAGTCCATCCGTTTAAAGGTAAGACAGCTTTAAACGGCTGTATCTTTCGCGCCGTAATATCGTCAGTTGAAACTTATACAGAATATGTAATTACGACGGATTAACTAAGAAATATAATTAAGTCAAAACTAAAGAGGGTAGACATCCACACATACAACAAACGTTTTTGTTAAGGTATTTTTGTATTTGCTCTGGTGTAAAAACCAAACGGTACGTAATGGTAATCGGTACAAGCGTCAAACTTGGCGGATTATAGTGCACACCCTAAAGTAAAACAACAATTAATAAATACTGGCCGCGTGCGAGTCGGTCACACATTTCTGTTTCCCACAAGTTAAGCAACGTCGGGCGCGGTTGATACTTGGATGGATGACAGCCTGGGTGTGATGTTGTGTATTTGCACTACTTTTTGTATTTTGTGACGGTACAGAACCCTCAATGCACGAGCCCGACTCGCACTTGGCCAGTTTATTTATTTTCATGGATGGAATTATGGATAACATCCCAATTAATGAGATACTTAGATAAAACTCTTTATTATTTACAGTACTCATATCACACACGATAAATCAGACTTCAAAAAAAGATTATTTTGTTTTATTTGAACAAAATCACGCTGATGATGATTTATGATGATATATTTTCTTTGATTTAAGTACATTTAAGTGTGTTTATTAGACCCTGAGCAGCTGCAGTTGCTCAAAAATATATTTTTTCCCTTTCTGATATTGGATTCGGCATTGAAATGACTGGAACAAATTCTACTATGTTTTCCTGGCACCCAATTTTCACAACCAGTAGCACTGATCCATTTTATTCGTAAGCCAGGATCAGTTGGAAACCTGCAGAACGAATAATTTATGTTAATTGTGGTGGGTAATTTCATTTAAAAACTGGCAACATTGATTGTTATTCTTCTCAGTTAATATTTTGATAAAACTCATAGGAAATACCACAAATCGACCAAAAAACGGACTAATTATGAATAAAATATTTACGCATTGATATCCTGAATTTATTTAGGTGATCATTACAAGCTCTATATGTTTACTTACGTGTGAAATGATATTTCATCGTTTTTTCTCTCACTGCGGTACTTGCAGCCCAAAATGATACAACCAATCATTGTAAATGTTTGTTTTACAATTATTTCTCAGACGAAACACGCATTTATCACATAAAATCACCAAAAAAATGCAATAAACAATATTCAGACCCGTTTTGTTTGGCACAGAACCGTCAGATTTTGACATTTCTGATCCAAAAAACAGGCCACGCCGATAAGGACAAAAAAGTCTAGTTATGTCCTTTTTGTACTTGTGCTGAGCCATATCAATTTGTCTCTTTCACTTGCTTTCACTGAAATATATTGCCGGGCCCTGTTAAAATTGTTTGACGAAAAATTCTTTCGAGTAGTTTCTAGGGTTTTAAGCATAAAAAACAAACAAAACTTTGTTATGAAATAGTTTTTAACCAGTAAATAGATAAATACTTCATTATTTCAAATTATAATACTGATTTTCAAATAAATGGAATGTGTGTAACTTTTTAATTATGCGTTAAACGGAACGACATTGTTACACTCAAGTTAAAATGTAAACGAAAACAGACTGATTCATAGACAAAAAGAATATCCGCTTGAGACTCGATTTAAATCTAGATTCAACAGAGTTGAGTTTTAGT
Organism: Agriopis leucophaearia; assembly: GCA_949125355.1. Taxonomy (NCBI): domain Eukaryota; kingdom Metazoa; phylum Arthropoda; class Insecta; order Lepidoptera; family Geometridae; genus Agriopis; species Agriopis leucophaearia. The sequence continues at coordinate 3,465,201 of OX421276.1, read as the reverse complement.
GCCGTTTTGGAATAAGACGAATACTTAAGTAACGATTCTAGGCTCAAGTAAAGATCAGGTGATCAGAGATCAAACGATACTTGAGTCTTGTTTTAGAATACGGGCCTAAGATCCCAATCAGTGTCTTCAAATCTCGATTGAATCGGTTTCTTCTCAAGCGTGCTCCATCGTGGGCCTCATCATCGCTTGACATCGGGTGAGTTTGCGGTCAAACGCAAGCTTAATACTAAATAGTATTAAAAAAATACGAAAAACTCGAGCTGTCAAATTGCTGAGTAATGACTAATGTCTCATAATTTTTGAGGAATGTATGTAAAAGCACTACAGTAACGGTACACTCATTTTGGTTGTGACTTTACCGGACAAAATGAGAAAATGATGAGCGGTCAATTACGTAAAAAATAGAGTAACTTAGCATTCGCACGGTCGGCGAGCTTAATGTATGAGAAGTCGTGATGATACGACTTTCACCGACAAACGTTACAGACTGGCGCCGATGTACAATACTGGATAAGCCAGCGTTTCCGCGGACGATATCGTCGCCATTATAGGGTTATTCTGTCACACATCGATCAGCCATATATCTTCCGATAGTTATCGGAATACTTGTCAACAAATGTGACATGCAAAACTTGACACAAAAATAATTATGATTGTTTAAAAAACTAACACGTTGGACGTCCTATGGCTGAAATGATGATGAAAAAAACTTGAAAACTGTATGTGACTCGTAGGTGACACGAGGGGTTTTTACATTTGGTGACAAGAGTCTAATGATGGATCCGGGAGGATTGAGGACTCTTTGTAAGGCACTGGTTAAAACAAACCCTAATCTCTAGAGGGTTACTACTAGCCATTGAAGAGTTCTACTATTCACCTCCTAGCTCCATTATCAGATCAGTTTAATGGTACCAATTATTGTTCTAACCGAATTACATTATATATACCTTGCAAAGTTTCAAATCGGTTAGACATTTATAAGAAGTAAGTTAGAATCAAATTAAAAGCTTTTCTTACATATCTAATTAATATAAAAAATATATAGGTAAAGCTAGAAGTTATTGTTTAATCACAAAAAGAAATTCAAAAATACCAATCAAAAATAAATCCAAAAATACCAATCTTTCCTCTTTATAATACTAGTATAGATTAAACCAGTATACGCATTGAAAGTTTTAAACCCGCCGCTAAAAGAACTGACAATCTTCAAAAGTTCTACCTACAAGTTGTCGTCATAATAATTATAGTTCTAGTCTTCACACGGTGCGATGTCAAACCTTAGAGTTAGAAATGTGGGCGTCCGTGGAGTCGCCCACTAACCTATAACATTTCACATCATTATCTCGGTCCGAACGGTCGAATTGCCTTGGTCATTTTGATGACTCAGAAACCGCAGCCTTAGGCAGAATGCGATAATACACATGCTATGCTGGGATTAAATACGTGAGTCAAAGAGAGTCATCATCATCAGCCAGAAGACGTCCACTGCTGAACATAGATCTCCCCCTTTAACCTCCACACTGAACGACATCTTGCCATCTGCATCCACTGAATGCCCGCGACTCTCACAATGTCTTCGGTCCATCTAGTGGGAGGCCTACCTACGCTGTGTCTTCCGTTTAGTGGTCTCCACTCAAGAACCTTTCTTCCTCATCGATTATCGGTTCTTCGAGCGATGTGGCCTGCCCATTGCTACTTCAACCTGCAAATTCTAATAACTATGTCGGTGACACTGGTCCTTTGGCGAATATCCACGTTTCGGATTCTATCACGCAAAGAAACTCCGAGCATATCTCTCTCCATTACCCGTTGTGTGACTCTGAGTTAAAACTTGACTCAAAGATAACTTAGATAACTTATATTATAAAAAAATATTTAAACCCGATTGCATTGTATAAATAGTAGGTAACTGAAAACCTACAAACAAGTTTTCTATTCTATAAAATAGAAATTGAAAAAATATAGAAAATGTAGAGCAGGCGGGGTCCCGCCTGCTGCATTATTTAGTTTGACAACAGCTACAAATATTAGCTTTCCCTTAATATTTTAAATTTACCGGACGCATTCTTTAATTTTTGTAGGTGGCTATGTCACTCCAAGAAACCTCATACATACATACCTACTCGAAAAACATAACCCTCCTTCTTGCGCAGTTCGGTAAAAACAGTAAATTTTCACGCAAGAAAAATATGTATGAAACGGAGAAAAAATTTAAACTTAAAAGCCATAATGTGAAATATTTGTTTCATTGTTTAGATAAAAATAAAGATAGAAAAAATAGAATAGAACCCTTTTGATAAACGTATCTCCGATAATCCCATCCATATACAAGTTTTAAAAAATTACTTACTTTGGATTCTAAAAGTAAATCTAAACACATCGACATAGTTTTTGTCTCCGTCACTCTCAATGCATGTGCATGAAGACGGGTGACAAAAACAATAATCTATTGCCAGGTGATTGCCAGAGATCTTTAGAAGGTTAGAATAGTTACTTTGTTTTTTTTGTTTTTCTTTCGTACAAAATTTGGAACACGATCGAAAAATCCAAAGATGGATGAACTATTCTGAGGTTACTCCGGGGCTTTTTGCCCAACTCTAAACGCGGGCATCCAGTGGATGCAGATTGCAGGATGTCGTTCAGTGTGGAGGTTAAAGGGGGAGGCCTATGTTCAGCAGTGGACGTCTTTTGGCTGATGATGATGAAACGCGGGCCCGAATAGGTGCAGTTTGCGAAATCACGCGAACGCGCGAGATACGGATTGATTCGCGTGATTTATTAAGAGGACAAAGACTAAAGGCACGGCCTTTACTATGATGTCCTTTTTTCGGTTTCTTAGTTGGCAAGCGTGCTTCATCATAGACCGCATCATTGCAGAGGCGGTCAAACGCAAACCTAATATTTAAAAAAAAAACAGAGATCACACAACCTATGGCTTCTGTATGTACTCCTAATAGTTGGCATTAGCTATTGATATGAACACAATCGGAAATAAGATACCTCTTTGATCTTTCGTTATTATATGCGTCGCGCTGCGACAAGCCATCGGGCGCCGGCGAGACGCCACCTATAGCGCACTGTTTCGACATACTAGATGCTCGACAGTATGGGAATTTTATATTTTTAAGTTTATTTCCACGTTCCTAACGAGAAAATTACCACTTGTATAGGCAGAAGATAGGTTTTTTAAATTAATTTATAGGATTGCATTGTAGCGATGGTGGCCAAGCAGTACCACAATCTGTTTACAATCTAACGGACCCGGTTCTATCCTCGCCCCTGCATTAATGGCTTATTTAGTAGGTAACTAAATAAATTGTGTGCATTTTCGTTGCCAACGCTCAAAAACGGTGAAAGAAAACAGCTAGGAAACCGGTATGTCCAAGACCCTCAAAAATTCAAAGATATTCACCAACATGCACTGGACCAGGATGGTGGATTGGGCCTATCCTCTCTGTCTGAGAGAAGGGTCCCAACACTGGGAATATGATAGGATGATGATGATTGCATTTGGGCGCCAACGATGGAGCACGCTTGCCTAGAAAACATATTCACTCGCGTTTGAAGATACCCAGATTGTAATTGCTTACCGTCATGCAGCCCGCATGCTTTTTTGCTGCTCTTTTTATATTTAAAAAAAAACTCGCTTTAGGGGAACAAAATGTACCATACTGAGGGCTCAGACATCGAATTATTGTTTGTTTAAGGAAATCTCTCATTGTAACTATGAATTTTGTACAGTTTCGAAGGTGGGCGTTGTTACCTGCGACACAGTTCTCGAACTACTGTAGGTAACACCGTTCCTATTGTTTATAATACCACTGTAATTTTTTCCAAATAAACATTATTATTATTTTGTTCCCCTCATAGTGTTCATCCATACTGCCCGATTTCTGTAATGTTGCTTTAACATGAGTTCCGTATGAGAACGTATTAACGATTCGACACATTTTATTGCTAACTATAACTAGCTTTACCCAGTGGTTTTCGTCTTGTCATAAAAGAAGAAGTTAATCTGTTCGATTTAAGTATTTATGTTTTTTGCGCCGTGACCAAAATGCTGGCGTGTTTCTGGCTTAACGCATAAACATTGGCATTCAGCATGGTAATGCCGCTAGCATGCTGGGTACGCTGCCAACTCATAGTGAGCTAGCATTTGGATTGTCGTTAGACCTTCAACGGTATATATGGGCAGTCTAACTGTTTTTGTAGTGTTAGTGTCAGCTTGTATTTTGTATAGTTATAAAAAAAAAAAATTATTGAATTACAATGCAACATCGATGGAGTAACAAATTAACGACATTAAACGTAAAGGTAGATTATAGGTTGATACCAAACTATGAATATGTAGATGATATAATTTCTTTAAAAATAAGTTTCGCAGAGATGCGCAGAAAGTTGTCAAACTTGAAAGTAAAAATAAATTATATAGTGGGGCGTAAACTTTGTATTATTTTCAGCTATCAGATAGCATAATTATAGTATATATATTTTCCTATCAGTGGGTAGATATTATTTGGCGAAAAGCCCCTCTCACTAATCGTCACATAGTCATGACTGTCTATGTTGGCTGTCCAACAAAACTTAGCGGAGTAGTAATCTCTAACCATTAACACGATAAACAAGTAAATTTTAAAAATAAAATACCGTACTGCAAAAGGAAACTTTGGGCATGAAGACGAATCTAACGACACCTCACACATTAAAAATAAGTCAAGCCTTTTTTTAGGCAATAGGAATAAATAAAGTAAAACTCAAAAAAACATACAAACAATCACAATTTCAAACGCCCGAACATTGTTGTGTGTTTTTGTTTTTTAACCCTCCGAAAGTAGGATAAAACAAAACACGCACATAAAACAAAAGATAAGATAGAATTGATATGATATGATGGCCATCAAGCACCGTTTCAGACACATAAAAGAGAAGCAAAAAATAACTGTGGTTTCAGTGGATAGCCTGATGGTGGTAATGGTGGAGTGGGCGACCCTAAAGTCAGCTTTTTCCCAGTGCAACAAATTCTCCAATGACTGAATTGTTGTTCTAGGACAGCTAGACAACCGAGACGTATAAATCGAATTAAAGTTTACGAAATGTATAAAACTCAAAAGAATATTAACTAGAACCAAGAAAGACTTAGTAACTATCTCCTTGCTAAAACCAAGGAAGATATCTTCCTTGCTAATACCCAACAGCAAAATGTAGCCTATGAAGTAAAGCCTATGTAGGCGATATTCCAGGTAATACGACAGCTAGCTTAAATAACCAGAAGGTAGTTAGAAACAGATGTGCAGATCGATACAGAACGAAATTTCCGAGAAATGCCCCCGTGTGAATTTGTAATGCAATAGCACACGCGGCGGCAACCGCTGGACAAAGAGGATGTGGAAAGTTACGGAATATGAGAAATGAATCGCTTTAATTAGCTTGATAAAACAATAGAAATGCCAAAAATGCCTCTGCTGCTTTTATCAGAAGAAGGGTTATGTTTTCCGGACATATGTTTGTTTATTTCTTTATGACATTCTCTAGCCTAAACGGCTTGACTAATTTTAAAGTGCTAGGTGTCGTAAGATTTGTCTTCATGTCCGGAATGTCATATGAACACCTACAATAGGCCGAGCATTGGCGGCGCGTTGCCCACCTTTGAGGACTCTATTCACTCTTCGTTTCAAGCACATATTTCGGAGGAAAACCGGAGGTGGTAAACCTAGTAAAACCGCGATGAAGAAATGAGGTCAGAGAGTCATAGAAGTCTAAAGTCAAAGTAAAGAGGTCTAAAGATAATCCAAATTCCTAAGCTCATAACTGGGTCATAATCAGTTCATCATTTTCATCATCATGATCAGCCTATTCTATAATTCACTGTTGAACATAGGCTTCTCCTAAGGCACGCCTTTCAGCCCTATCTTTGGCTTTTCTCTTCCAGCCATTGCCAGTCGTCTTACGTATATCGTCACTCCAACGAGTCTCAGGGCGTCTTACGCTACGTTTGCCGATTCGTGGTCACCACTCTAGAACATGTCTAACCCAACAGTTATCGGTTCTGCGACAGATATGACCTGCCCACTGCCACTTCAGCTTGCTAATACGTTGCTATAGCGCTGGGATGTCGGTGACTTTGGTTCTTTGGCGAATAACTTCGTTCCGGATACGATCTCTCAGAGAAACGCCGAAAGTTCTCTCCATAGCTAGCTGAGCGACCTTGAAATTGTGGACCACTCCAAGTGTAAGTGTCCACGTTACTACTTGTCATGACTAACGGTGTTGAAACGTGGATACCAGTTCAAAATGATTGAAATCAAAGGAAATCTATAAAGAAGACTGCCTACCTAACAAGTATTTACCATACCAGAATACAGATACTAATGTAGCTACCGTTCCGCGCACCGATAACCCGCCATTGTCATCAACTGTACAAACAGACGGTGGATTGATGCCGTGTCCGAGTCAAAATAGCCCATTGTTGCCGCGCTGTAGACTCAACATGTGTCTATGACTTGCACCTGGATGACACGTGCGATAACTGAGGGTTATGACACGACATAACCATGAACGCCCTAATTTTCTCTACTAATGCCGTGTACAGACTTACATAGCGAATGTAAGCGAATGTACAGCCAAATGAGAGCGCAAGAGTTGGGCGCATCAGCGAAAGCGATACACGTCGATGCGAGCGAGGAGGCGATTGGATGTGTGCTGCTGCTGACACAACAGAACTGCGAACAAGAGTGCAATATCTGTCTAGAGGTGCACGCTCGGTCGCTCGTCTCAAAGACGATAATGACTCGTATACAATCGCTCGTGTTCGTCTTTACTCGGTCTGTCTGTATACGGCTTATGATTACGACTGCGTAACTAAGTAGGAAAACCGATAAACTTTACCATTCGTTCAATAAGTTCGTAACTTTAACTTTACTTTTTTTCTGTGGGTTTGATTCCCACCTAGAACAAACATTTGTGTGATGAACATTTGTGTTTGTTCTATGTCTGGGTGATAATATCTATTTAAGTATGTATTTAAAAAATATATATGTATGTACCTATATCAGTCTCTGGCAGCCATATTACAAGCTTTGCTTAGTTTGGGGTCAGATGACCATGTGTGCAATAATGTCCCAGATATTTATTACTATTTATTTACTTATTTAGAAAAAGTCTTCCGCAAAATGTTTTATTACTTGAATATTGGAAAAAGCCTCTCGGCTAAGACTCGGTGGATAACTCGGCCTAACAGTAAGTATGTACAATTTTCACAATTTAATTTAAAAAATGCATAAATTATGCAAAACTTTATTGTTCATCTGTAAAACGTATGAACGATGTATAATGGATTTAACCACCTGGTGTATCTAGAGAGATTGCATCTAGCCGTCTTTTTGACAGGAACAATTTATTTCGAAACACTGGTGTTTTAGATTTGAATAAAACCTAGAATTTGGAATAGATATTTAGTTTAAAACAAGGATTATGCGTTGCGTTGCGGGGTCAAACTAAATACGCCATGCGTGCCAGTAGGGTTCCTACTAACGAGTTTTTTTTAATATACGTATTTATTTTTTAGATGGCTTCCTTACATAAATAATATTCATATAACAACACCCCTCTCTATGAGGGAGGCCTTGTCCAACAGTGGATGTTAATTGGCTGATGATGTGTGTGTGTGCGAGTCGGTGATCGCCTACTTTTGTACTTTGGTAGCTAACAAGTTATGTGGTGGTACGAAACCCACAGTGCGCGAGCCCGACTCGCACTTGGCCGGTTTTATTATACAAAAAAAAACTGTTTCTAAAAGGACTAACTGTAGCTGTATAAAGTCAAAGGTATAGGTTTTTTTTGACAAATACTTGCAAATTTTTATTGAAAAAAACATAATTACAAACAATAATTAATAAGTATGTATAAAAAACATTAAATTAAAAATTACAGACAACTGACCACTAGCTTGTCATCTTCTGGCAACCCTAAATAAAGGCTAAATCGAAGCTTATGCATCAAGCAATTTGTCAAACATCAAAAACAACTTTGTGATGCAAAAATACATTGTCAATTCAGAACATTTTGCATGTTGCGTAGCAGATAGGCGGCGGCAGTTACAGATGGCATTTTTATACCTTTCCGGGCTGCGTTTATCTATTTGAGATTTAAATTTAAAATAAGCAGGGTGACGTTTTGAAAAACGATTTCTATGTAGTCAGAAATTATTACAGAACAACTGGATTAGGCATCTTAACGGAATTATTTTCTTTCCTCAAAGGACAGGGAAGGAAGAAAGGATTCAAAGGAATTATTTATTTTGTTTGGATTAGTCAATAAATTTCTTCTAGAAGGTCGTCTTCGTCGCTCACCATCAAGAGAGTTGGTGGCCAAACGTAAATATATCTCTAACATTTTTTCTCTTGGTTTCTGTTCTACCTATCTCTATTTCCTTTCTTATATTTGCTCTGACATCTGAAAAACATTGGTAAAAAGCTAAAAATAAAAATATTTTCTTATAAATTTCGCTGAAGTACCTATATCGGGTATCTATTACCAACAGTCTTACGTTATACGTTCAAAAACCTATCAGAATCAGAATTCTGTGTTTTTTATTGCAGCTAAAAAGCTACAAAATATCAGACCTTTTAATACTTGGACCGAATTTTGTGATTTTTTTTTCCTTTCCAATGTAGAAAACGGAAAAATAGTTGTGTATGTTCGTACCTTCTACAAACTACACTGAATTTTGCAAACGATGGAGTTTCAAAAAGCATGATAAGATACAACTAAAATCTGTCCACGTAGTTAGGTAATAATCAAAGAAAACATCAAATAAATCTTTGCTGATCAAAAGAATAAAAGAAACTCAACCCATGCTCATCAAGTAAAAACCTATCTATGCTCATCAAATAAATATTTGCTGATCAAAAGAATAAAAGAAACTCAACCCATGCTCATCAAGTAAAAACCTATCTATGCTCATCAAATAAATATTTGCTGATCAAAAGAATAAAAGAAACTCAACCCATGCTCATCAAGTAAAAACCTATCTATGCTCATCAAATAAATATTTGCTGATCAAAAGAAAAAAATTAAATCTATCTAGTCATCAAGGAAAAAAATTAATGCCCATCTTTGCTTATCAAAAGAAAATGAAACCGGCCAAGTGCGAGTCGGACTCACGCACGAAGGTTTCCGTACCATTATCTATAATAACCGCGTTTGTTGTATGGGAGTCCCCTTAAATATTAATTTTATTCTGTTTTTTAGTATTTGTTGTTGTAGCGATAACAGAAATACATCACCTGTGAAAATTTCAACTGTCTTACTATGACGGTTGAATGCGAGAGATACACATTCGATACATGTAGACATGAGATACAGCCTGGTGATAGACGTATAGACAGACGGACAGCGGAGTCTTAGTAATAGGGTCCCGTTTTACCCTTTGTGTACGGAACCCTAAAAAATAAAACTAACTCATAGTCATCAAGGAAAAACCAATGCCCTTCATTGCTTATCAAAACAAAAAAATGCACTCATGCTCGTCAAGGAAAAACCTATGCTCATCAAATAAAAACCTAAACTCACCAAATAAACCTTTGTGTATAAAAACCTACCCATGTAAGTAAGCATCCATCCACTCTACCTACCAATTTAAATCAAAAGGCGAATTTCGACGAAAACAACATTTTAAAGGCCGTTGTGAATGTAAGTTATTTCGTTACAAAGTTATTAAGCACATTATGTATTTATGTAGGTATGTTGAATTAATTATTTAATTCAGGCGCCACATGGATTCACTGCGAAAACAAGTTAGATTAGAAGTTTAGGTGGTCACTACAGGTCATAGCACACATATCAACTCGGAAAGGGATCGTCACCGTATCGCCTTTCGCCTCGTCGTCAAACAGGCGTCAACCTAACGTAAGCACGTAACGAAAGCGGATCAGCAGCTCCGATACGTAAGCGCGGCTACGGCTAGGCGACGCCGCGCTTACGGCTCGCCAACCGCTGGTTGGCTCGCACCACAGCTGACGGAGATGCGTAAGCGCGTGGACGACGAGCCGTAAGCTCGGGGACCGCTGGTTGACCACGCGCTGCGCCGCGGTTCGAGCTTGTCCCAAGACGAGTCGTTTACGTTACGATTCCGATAAGTGTGCTTTGCAGTAGGGAGTTTCATACAAAGAATACTGATCGGCTCGAGTTGATACGGTTACGATCCGTTTCCGAGTTGGTATGTGTGCTATGACCTTACTGCGTACACTGTGACATAGCTTAAAGTTTAGAATGCTCATTTAAATGTGTAACTATAGGTAAACCAGTCTATTTTTATCCCCTGATGCAAAAAGAGGGGTGTTATAAGTTAGACGTGTGTATCTGTCTGTGTTTTTTTTAATTATATAATTGGCTTGCGCTTTTACTTTCTATAGACAGACCAAATTATTTATTGAGTTAAATGGTGACACCACCGTATTTTTTTAACAAAACTAAAAATCTAACGTTGAACATTTTAGTTCTTTAATTTGGCCAAGTTTTTTTTTTTTAAATTCAGTAATAGTTTTGCGCTTGGCCGCCAACTCGATGTGAAGCGATAATGCGTCCTACGATGTATCACGCTTGCTTAGAAGAAACCGATTCACTATTGACTTGAAGACACCCAGATTATAACCATCGTGGAACATGTTCAGGCAGCGCATTCCACAGACTAGCAGTTCGCACAATAAAAGTGGAATCAAAGCGAAATTTTGAAAGGTGACTTGATCGAGTGTTCTTAGCTATTTCATGAAGATAGGTTCATCCGTTTGACGATTATCATTTCTTCTATTTTTTTATTAATATACATTGGCAGATATTGCCTAATAAGTAACTTTTAGAACAAAATGCACTACCTACTTACTACTACTACAAAATTAGTAAAATACGCAATTTCGTTTGTTTGGATGACAAATTGACCATATTATTATAAATCATCCTAATAACAAAACCTGTAACGTCACCTAAGCAATAGTCCACATGCAATGAAAGGTCGTTTGCTGGGTGAGTTCGGCTAAAAGCATCAAGCCTGATCTAGGCCAGATGCATTCGCACCCACCATTCAACCTTACCATATCTTCCTAGTTTGTCTGAACTGAGCTTATAACCCTGTTAAATCATCTAAGAAAAACCCGAGGCAGGCTTTCACTAGCACAAGCTAATAACCTACCCATTATAGAGTCAACCTTTGTTTCAAAAGTGCCTACAGATTGATTAACCTAAATTACTTAGTCAGAAATACAGAAGGTACTCATTCATTCAAAGGTGCTAGTATAAGTGTTAACGCGTTAAAATATGCCGTGTTTTTGTTTACATATGCTCTGTTTATTTGTAGGCATCGTCATCGCATACTGCATATAGCGATCAACTAGTTTGAATCTATTCTGTGTAATGCGTCACATAGCTAGAGGTCTGTGTTCTTCATGCACACAGAACATAGTGCCTAGTGCGAGATTTTCCGTTGGGAGGTTTTCCAAAAAGCAAATAAAAAAGGCGAGACATGGTTCTGAAGTTTTGCAAAACCACAGACAAAGAAAGGTCCATAAACTGAGAATTCTAGACCACTTGCTGTGGCGTCGAAGGTGGTGCCTATAACCATGCTAACTAGGTACTTACTAAGCCGTGATAAATTGCCACAGATAGTAAGCAGTTAGTATGAATTCCGTCGAATGCGATACATGGGGTACGGACAGTGTGTGCTGTGTCATTTGAGCGCTGTTAGTTAGTTTCAAAAGGAAAATACGTAGAAATAAAACTAGCAACCGCCCCGGGTTGTGTGTTGTGTGGGTGTAATTTAGAAAGAAAAAAAATTTGAAAGTTTTTTTGTTCGGCGGCTTGGTTGCCAAATATTGTTATTTTCTTCTACTTACATTACAATTTAATTAGGTTTTATTACATATATAAACCTCCCGTGAAAAATTATCTAACTGATGGTGAAAAACACATAAAAATCAGTTGCGTGGTTTGGGAGGAGTTAGCGGATATACAGACAGACGCGGAAAGCGACAAAATTTTATACTATGTAGAGAGTGTATTATGTATTCTGTGGTAGAGATAAACCATACCAACCAAGGCGCAGGTAGTATAAAAAAAAATAAGAAAGAGAAAGATTATACATTTCAAACTCTAAATCCAGTAAAAATCTTTGAAGGAGTTTCTCGTTTCACCGCTTTACAGGAACGTAACGTAACGTAAGTAGGTGCCTATAAAGGTACGTACCGTAACGTAAACGTAACGTAAAGTACGTACTTTACGTTCGAGAGAGGATAGAAAAAAATATATAATATAATAAAGTGAAACGTATTTTCGTGATGTATCCTAAACTCCACACAAGCCTCTAATAAAATTTCCATCACTTTACAGAGCATGACTTTGACTTAACCTTGTGATTTACTTAACTCTGACTTGTTTGACGATATTGAAACTGAAAAAAACAAATGACAATTGCACAAGACGTGGAACGCCAAAATTCTCTCAAGAAGAAAGAAATAAAAGCTATAGAATACTTTTCACTAACTATCTGCGCCCCACGGTCGCGTGGTGATGAAAAATTTTAATGATGACGAAAAAAGTCTGTGTGTTATAAGTTATCTCTATTCGAAATTTCATCCAAATCAATCCAGCCATTGCAGCGTGAAGGAGTAACAAACATACACACAAACTTTATTAATAATAATAAAATTAAATAAATTATACAAATTAATAATATTAGTGTGATTACTGACTATAGAATGTATGAATAGATACTTAAGCACTAAAAGATGTGATTTAACTTTTTTAAACGTTATCTGTCATATGGCGGTCATATTGCCACCACCGTCATAAAACTGGTGGATACCACGGAAGCAGCGAACCATGGTACATAAATAAACGCGATCGGACGACCTTACAAGGCTGCGAGGTGTCGTTCACGCCTTTGCTCGTATATGCTAAAGGGCATGCAATATGACAGGTCTGAACGACATTGAACGCACCGCTTCTACTATAAAACCGGAGCGAATTTCAGAATATCATTTATTATCATATTATAGTCACATTTGTAATAATTTTAAAATAATTGATAACTGGCCAAGAGCGTGTCGAGACACGCATTTGTTAGGGTTCTGTAACCAAAGCCTTATATTTGTAGTCCTATATAGTTCAGAAATTGATGGTTATAGAAAAAATCGAACGAACGAAGCTCTGTGGAGTTAGCCAAATTTCAGAGATGTATGAACCTGACATAGTGTATATATGTATACTTTTTTAGTTTACCCATAGAGAAAAAGGATTGAGAAACGTTCTTTGTTAAGATCATTTTACAAAAAGATCAATGACCTATGAGCTAGAACGCCTTGAAGTTTTTACAGTTTTATCGCTGTTACTCAAAAAGTCATAATCAGATAATGTTCGAAATAATTTTGAATGGTGGTTTAAAATATGACCAATCCGTATTGTAAGTTACAATTATCTATGTCATATAGTTTAGAAATACAGGGGGCTTCAATGATACCCCACACGAAAAGTTACAGACAAATAAATCATTCCCATTTCACATGTACGAGAGCCATCCCTAAAATACAATGTTATATAAGTATATTTTATACTTTTAAAATTGAGATCTATATTACAATTGTAATTTTGCAAAGTTTCATGCACTTATCTTAATAATTATAGAAGTTAGGTTCTGGAAATTCGGACGGACAGACAGACGGACGGACAGAACAAATTTATAAAGGTTCCTTGTCGGGCTACAGAACCCAAAAAAAAGTGTTTTAAATTTTATGTAATAAACAGAATAAATAGGATTAACAGTTTTATATTTACTCTACTAGTTTTTTAAGACTTTCCCCCATATTTACAGACTTAAATAAAGGAACCTCGAATCTTCATACACGTCACCCCCAAGTGGTGTTTTGGAATGTAAAAAAGTAGGTATATTCCATAACACCACTAGGGGGTAACGTGAGGATTTGAGGTTTCTATATTTATGTCTATAAATATAGGGGTTTCTGTTCCATGTACCTATATAATTTCTGGTGTGAAGATAAAAATGTTTATTTACACTGAGTTTGGTTGGTTTGGATTGGTTAAACAGTGGAAATATTCGGGATATCATTGTACCTACCTACTCATCATTATTAACTAATTTTACTATACGATCAAACCTGATATTTAATATCACGAAAAAAACAGTTGTTCCGTATATAAATTTCATTGACATGTTTTAAATATGTATAATTTTTATTTTTTTATTTATTTATTGAGATAAAACACGATCAAACCAATTACATAATTATGTAGCTATCGCGACTTATCACTTAATTTTATTTCGTTAAAAATAGGTAGGTACCTTTCGCTCGACGTTTCGACCCTGTTACAAATATGGTCGATCTCTTTTATATCTGTTTTTCCGCGATTTCAGGGTTCTTCCTATAGTAAATAATTTATTATTTCCACTGCCCATCCAGTCACCCAGTATTTCTATTAACACTTTCCATTTAGGTAAATTTTTCCAGTAGGTATATTGTGAAAATGTTTTGAAGTTTAGTTCCCTATCGAATTCTGAAAGTGTTTTTGCAATTGAGTTCTGAATCGTAAGCTTATCAAGTGATTTCACACTGGCCTCGTAAAATCGCAATATCCTGCGGAAACGGCATTAAAATCACTAAAATACTTATACAATGGCTTGCTTTTCGTTTTTCACACTTTCTGTTTTTCTGGCTATTTGAAAACCAATGTAGGTATAGTTCCAACTTCACGAGAACTTCGGCAGTTTTCGATATCTACTGTTGACGTAAAAAAAGAGGTGCGTGTATGGGTGTCTGTCTGTCTGTCGGTGGCATCGCAAACCAAACGGCTGAACTGATTTTGATTTAGTTTTTTTGTCCTTTGTAAATAGGGCAAGATGGCAAGTGCCTTATACGTTTACAAGCTAACTTTTTTCTTAGCTAATGCATAAACTCTTTTGTCGTTTTTCTTTTTGCTCAAACTTCAGTAGGTACCGCCATAAAATGCGCAGTCCCTTATAAGTTAAGCTAGATATAGCTATATGTACCTATACAGTATTTTGTTGTCCATGAACATCCTAACTTTTTACCGTTATTTTTTTACTTATATAGGTACCTTTACTACTTATTAAATCACAGGCGTTATAAGTCTTCACTCTTCATAAACGTATGCAAGGCGTGCTTTTCCCAACATTTTTTTCGTATCCTCAAAGGGAAGTTTTTTTTGCTGACCACCCGAGGGCTTCCTCCCTTTGTGTCGTTCAACGAATTTTAGGTCTTCCCTGAGATATTACGTGATAATATGAAGAACGCTGGACTAAACTGTAACTGTGTGTGTGATGGATGTAAGTCATAATTTATGACTTACATCCATCCATATCATATTATGCAAACATAAGGAAGCTACAACAATCAAAGTTGAAACGTAAAGAAGTAAAGTGTTGTGAAAATAAATGCGTATTTTTGAGTAGATACTTAATTATTTAAACTTAACAAAAACCATATGGCCTTTGACTTCAAAATCTTTCAAATAAACAAAGGGTTAAATACTAAAAAGGATGTCCCATCAGTGTCTTATTTTACTCTATCGGTCAGATTTTGTTGAATAATTTTAGTCAGTAAAGGTACGGACTAAAATTATTCAACAAAATCTGACCCTAGACTATAGAACAGAGGATTTATACCCGATTCGTCCCGAGGTTTCAAGTTTTCGAGTTTCGTCCCTCTCGATATAATCTCGTTTCGGCCTTTATGCCTAAATTTGGTTAAAGTACAGTTAGTAGAAAATAATTTACCAACAGGCGAATTAGTGAACAAACGCGGACTAATTAGCGATGAAAAATATACTCAATGAAATAGGTATCTATTAGGCTGCTTCTTTTTAACCGCAAATCCAAACGAGAGGTGTTATACCTACCTAAGTTTACTGTGTATATGTACGTATGTAGTCTGTGGCTTCTAGCTCCCAAACGACTTAATAGATTTAGATATTTTTTTAGTTTTAAAGACGACTTGATCTTAAATGTTCTCAGCTATGATTCAAGAAAAACTGTTCCGCCATTTGATTTCTGAAGATTATCAGCGTTTTTATCAGGGATTTAAAAAACAATTTATATTTGTAACAAATGTTTGTTAACATGACTATCATTTGAGCTAAAATGATGACTGCCCCGGTGGCTCAGTTGGTAGTGAACCTACTTTCTGCGCTTGGGGGCGTGGGTTCGATTCCCATCTAGGACAAACATTTGTGTGATGAACATTTGTGTTTGTTCTATGTCTGGGTGTTAATATCTATTTAAGTATGTATTTAAAAATATATATGTATGTATATCAGTCTCTGGCAGCCATATTACAAGCTTTGCTTAGTTTGGGGTCAGATGACCATGTGTGCATTAATGTCCCACATATTTAAAAAAAATAAAAAAATTATAATAATATAAATATTGCAAAACCATTTCAGGCAGATTTTGTAAACCACGAGCTGACCATTACGGCCATTGTAACATGCTCAAAACGTCAAGGGAAAGGTACCTACCAACTACCTATTTTTACCTATATAAAATATTGCGGGATAAGTCCCAAAAAACATTAAAATAGGTATGTGATCAAATCGCAAAAGTTTAAAAATTACTATAGCTTTTTTAAATATTTCTATTAGTTGCTAAAATTCTTATGTTACCTTGAGCTAAACGAATTCGAATTTTGCATTATCAACCAAATTATGCAATGACAAAAATCTACAACACAATGTCGTAATCCAACGAAATAAATGCGGTTACAAAATAGCATTCTTTTATCCGCGATTAGTCAAATATTTTACATCATAATGGTCCAAGGACTGCTTATATCTAAGGAATTTGTCATGCTAATTATCAAGATGGCGCCAATGAAATAAAATCAGGATCTTGGATCTTGTTTGTATCCAAGCCATTCGAAACGTTAGCTGGGTTTCCGACGAGACGGTTTGGGATTTTCCCATAACGTAAGCGTTTGGTATTCGAAGCGACAAAAAATAGATCTTTGGTTTGCTTACTTAGAGCATTGTGATTATTGTACATTGTGTGCGATGTCGCATGACCAGTAAATATGTATGCTTGTTTCTGACACCTTACACGAAGCTGATATAATAGATACTTAATTTTACAGCGGAGAACACGAAAGAACAGATATGAGGCGAAAAGAAAAGAGAGCTGATGGCGAGAAAAATCATGTGCAAAATTTCGAATTCACATAGTTTGTCCACAACAAAAATAAAACAAACTAGTCCTACAACTGGCGGTCTTAGTGTTCAAAATGATCACTTCCAAGCAATGTGAATTTTGCAGGTTTAGGAATGATCTGAATTGGATAAGCTCATCATTGGACAGGTCACAACTTATTAATTCAATACCTTCCTATAAATACAAAGAATGAGGAGATTGCAAATCAACCAATTTTCGTAATATCTAGAAAACGTATGCCAGCATGCTGAGTACGCTGCCAACTTTGCTTGAGCATTTGGATTGTCTTTAGACCTTGAACAGTCTATGGGCAGTCTAACGGTTTTGTAGTGTTAGTTTTCGCTTGTATTTTGTTTAGTTAATAAAGGCACTTGCCTATTTAAAAAAAGGTTGGTTATCTGTAAACAAACTTTTTCCTACCTACCTACTTGGATAGAATAACCTATCTATACAATCCTCTCAGAAGAAGGACTAAAGACTCTCCTTCATTGAAGTGACTAAATTAACGTCATTATAATTTTGCACGATTTCCTAATTTCTTGAATTTCCTTCCAAATCAGCAGTACCCCTTTAGGATATTACATCCATGGCTGTACCCAACACTACCGTACTTCTTATCTGTCAAGTTGGCTGCCTGTTTCACAAACATTCTGCATCCAGTGTGCGCAACACGTGCACATTGCCACGTGAAAACCGTTTCAAAATATTAGCACACGAGATACCATATTCACGTGGCATGGTTAAGCCATAGAAATGTGAATTATTTTCTCATGCTTATGGCAAAACCTTAGCTCTAACATAAATTATACTTATTTACTTTGTAACTTTTTTTGGTCAAATGTGTTGCTCTATCATGACATGACCTCCTCTCTACAGAAGAGGAAAAAAAACCCTAGAACATTTAAAATTTTAATAAATTATGTGGGTATAACTATATCCCAATTTAAGGTGACAACAAAATAGACAAAATCTCTGGCTGTAGCCAAAAATTAAGTTAAATAATAACCGGCCAAGTGCGAGTCGGACTCGTGCACGAAGGGTTCCGTTCCATTATCTATAAAAACGGCAAAAAAACACGTTTGTTGTAAGGGAGCCCCCTTAAATATTTATTTTATCCTGTTTTTTAGTATTTATTGTTATAGGGGCAACAGAAATACATCATCTAAGAAAATTTGAGCTGTCTAACTAGCACGGTTCATGCAGGCCATGAGTAGCACTAAAAGCCGTAACAGACGTACGTAGAGAAAATTTTATCTTTCCCTCCTGTTGGTCAGACGGCGGTCCGTGGTTCGTGGTACGTACGTCTGTTACGGCTTTTACAATAAATACTGCTGCTACTTTTGGGTGACGTTTTAAATAGTAGGTATTGGTTGTTCGAACCTTCGACCAAAATAAAATGAATGGACGGGCCCTAACCATTGAACTTGATCAGTAAAAACGAGTCAAAATCGTCGGACATATACTTCAACACCTAATTATAAAAATGTACAGTATATTTGTTACAAAAAATAGATATCGGTTTTATTTGTGTATTTACACTTCGGTAAAGCATACGAATTCATAATTTTGTCAGATGTTTCGTTATCGCGTATCAATAGACTCGTGTTTCACTTCCTACGGCTAGAGACCGACTGAAACGAAATGAGAGCTGGCGCTCATTTTGTAATCTTCAAAAATGCGCTTCTACTGGGCCCGTCCATTCATTTTATTTTGGTCGAAGGTTCGAACTATAATATCTGATACAACATTAAGTCATGTCTAACCGTCTAACGCTAGCCCACTCAAGGTAACCACATATACACGATAAGCACACATTTAAAATCAACAAAGCACTGCACATGCCAACAGCAATTGTTACAAATTGTCCATACAGAAGTCCCCCACGCTTTTTACTAATCAATAAAGATACAGATGTCAAACAGTTGAGACAAACAGTTTAGTCCGCCACATCTGGCGCGTTTGGCCACATCTGGGCGCCATGAGTGACGTCACATGACATGTGGCGACACAAGTACACGTTTATTGCACGATTGTTTCTTTTTGTTGGAAATTAATAATAGAGTTTGAGCTGCATGTGTTTAGAGATTATCGTTGGTCTGGACTAGCGGGGACTGTCGAAAGACTATCTACATTATCATGACCTTTACTACAATAAAATTAATTAATTAATTATAAATTATCCCAATAAAGGCTAGGTGGCAGGAGAGCAGTGGACGAGGCTGGCACAGGACCGGAAAAGATTGAACGACGCATTGAAAAGGACATATATATTATGTACCTACCTTTTTTTTTATTGAAAACTTTTTTAAGGGCGTTGAGCTCTTTTGGGTAAACAAAAATCATGGAGTTCGCGTCATTTTCACCGAACGCTGTACCGTGTATTTTAAAACAGCGCCATCTCTTGTAGAATATGTGAATTACTACTTAAGCTTTCACTTCTGACAGTTCTATGACTGACTTTGTTTGTAGTTTTGTGGTGTTTTTTTTATTATTATAAATAAATACTTACTCCTTTTAAAAATAAGGTAACCTTTATTTTTTTAAACCAAATAACCCTTTACTTGATCATATTCGTACATTTATATACTAACACAATTCTAAAGTAAAAATGTAGAACCTAATTAGAAATTACTAATGGTAAGCGTGGTGTCAAATTTGTGTTTTAAGGCCCTTGCTTTCATTTTATTAACTATTATCTATTCTGCGGTTAAATGACATGTGAACAAACAAAAAAAAACTATGTTATTCACGAAATAAACTCTGTCCTTTAGAGATAAGGTCTAAATCAAGGGTAGAAATAACGTGGCGTTGGTATACACTTGTTTCTTCCTATGGGGTTTTCACCCTAGAACATGTGCATGGTTTATGTTCCCTTCTGTTTTTGTTGAAATGCGATTAAAAACATTAAGGGTTTGCTTTTTACATAATATTTGTGTAACTGTTCCATAAATCTGTTTTAACTGAATTGTTAGGTAATATACATTATGATACCAGTAATAAATGCCAAGTTTGTTGGTTTGTTTGTTACTCTTACGCTGCAAAAGAGCAACAAGCCGACATCATTTTTAACGGACTTCGAAAAAGAAGGAGATTCTCAAATCAACTGTTTTTATTTTATTTTATTTTTTAAATGTTTGTTACCTCAGAACTTTCGATTGGGTGAACCGATTTTGATGATATTTTTTTTATTTGTAAGCTCGTGCTTCCAATTTGGCCGCATTTCAATTTAGTCCAGTTCTGACATTTTTATGAAGTCGGTTTTTTAAATAAATAAGTAATTATTAGAAATGAATCGTTATTCATTTTGACAATCTTGCTCTACCCTGATCAAAGGCTAGGTTGCTGTGATCTATGCCACTTACTTTGATCACCTGAGTAATCAAAGGCCACTCTGAGTCCTTTCACCTGTGAATATAATCACCTGGGTGACCATAGGCGACTCCATTCAAAATACTGTTTCGGTATCTCTATCCTTATACATTCACGCAACGTTAAAAACTTGACCACACTTTACCATGTATGGATAATACGGAAGCATTAAATTTAAACACTCAATGCTTTGACTATTTACTATAGGCACAGAATACATACTAGTAAATGCTATAGGCGCCAGTCATACGTGACAGGTTATTAATTAAGACCTCGCTCACCTAGCAGAGATACAGTGTAAACTACAGACTACTGTCTGAACCCAACTCGGTCGCAATCAGGGATCAGCGTGTCTATTCTGCAAGCTAAGTGAACGAGCAAGTGAAGTGATAAGCTAAGAGAATGTGATTTTTTCTTGCCTATTTCTGCAGATAAATGTCAAAACATCTAATAGTAAGAGTAAGGGACAAGGGTTAAGGGTGATCATTCGACATTTTGACATTTCTTTATAGTAAACGAGACGAAAAACACACGTTCACTTAGCTTATCACCTCACTTGCGCGTTCACTTAGCTTGCAGAATAGACCGGCTGTTCGGATATGTGAGTCACCTCAAGTCACCTTTGACCCTGTATTTGTTTGTTTTCTGTGTTTTTGTATTAACCTTGATTAGTGTATACAATGGGATGGTAGCATAGCTATAAAAGTCCGAATTTTTTTTATTAATAAAAAACTATATAGCGACATTTAGGGACTGCACATTTTATGGTGTTATAGAGAGTTGTCGTTAAATGGAGAGAAAAAAAAACTATATTATTTTACTATTATAATATTATGAATTAACTAGTTTTTTTTATTCATGTTTTTTTTGTGACTTTTATAGTTAAGCTACATGGTAGTCCCATTATATAAACTAATCTAGAACACTTAAATTAATACAAAACACAGACCGTAAACACACAGAGTCAAAAGTCACTTGAGGTGACTCACATATCCGAACAGATCCCTGGCTGCGTCAGAGGTGGGTTCAGACAGTAGCCTGTTAAAGAGATCCACATCTAGTCTGTTCAGATTGTAAGTCACCTCAAGTCTCCTTCTCTCAGAATTTACTAGTAAAGTATAATAGCTACAAACAACAATCATACCCTTATTGCGTTTAGTCTGTTGTCTTCGTCAGACTTTTTTGCTGTTCCAGTATTTTATTTTTAATACGAGGTATTAGAAAGTACTGTTTATTGCTTGATAATGGCGTATTGTTATCGTTATGATGCTACATAGAGTATCATTGTAAGGACAATAAGGTAAACCAACCAAAGTCAAGTAACTTCGACGTTTTAGGGAGTTGGTTGCTAAATAGAGTATCGATATATAGAGTTTACACTGTATTATCTCTTTCGAACATTTTACACATTTGAAAAGACACTTAAGTACAAATAATAAGAAACAACTATAAATTGAAATTTTTTAACCACCATAAAGAGCTTTTGATTTTCAAACCGTTAATCAGATTTTCTTGTATCATAGCTAGGAATACTCTCGATCAAATCACCGTTCAATATTTTTTTTATTATTTAAAATCAGTTCAGCTTTTTGAGAGCTATGTCTCAAATCAAACAGATTGAACACAGACACACAGTCACACACGTTAAACTTATAACACCCCTCTTTTTGCGTCGGGGGATAGTCGGGGGGGGAGGTAATAGACCACAAAAACAAACAGCCATCCTTTTTAAAATATAAATTAGAAATCTAGATTTTGCAATAGCGATAATTTTATTTGAGCTTTTACTGTTTTTTTTTTTTTTGTATTGATCAATTATTAAATATATTATCTACTTGATGAGCGCTGTATTACAAATTTTTTCAAATTTTAGGTAGGAATCTGGATTCAGTCTGGAATCAGGACAGATAACTTTTTTATTAGATAAACTCTCAATTTTTCACACCAATCGCATACATGAGGCAGCAACCACTAGTGCAACCACTGGTAGCCTTATCGCTAGAGATCTCTTCCAGACAACCTTAGGATGGAGAGGATTCATAGAAAAGGTACAATGCGAGGCGTACAAATAATCTAGAAATTACTTGATACTTATAGTTATATAATATCGTGGACACACATTTTAATAATCATACATCCTTAATTATATAAAAGTGAAATACCACTCACTCACTCAATCACGAGATCTCAAAAACTAATTGACCTACGAATAAATGAAGGTAGATTTCTTATATGTTGTAGTTTTCAAAGATTTCTAGGGTTTTATTATAGGTTGTAGTTCTTATAGAGATCCGCTAACAAAGGTTTTGCGAAAGGGCCTAATTAAGAGGCAAAACGGGTTGAAAGACTATCTGAAAGCTACGCTACGAATTTGCGGGCAACAGTTAGTTCTTTTTATTTTATTGTATACATTTAGATAAATATCTGAGACATTATAGATGGTAAAGGGTAGGTAGACACAGTGTCTACTATACCTATTTCCTCCACATACATTTTGGGAAATAACCAAATAGGAACTTTTTACTTTATTTACAACACTACATAAATACCTTGATATGCTTCGCTTCTTTATTAGAGAAGCTATCATTTTTCCAGTGTAAGCAATTGTCTGTTTTGTACTTAGGTGTCCTAAAGAGAGGTTGTTCTGTATTATTACAGATTCATCATTCAACTCGTCCTTTTATGAAAATTAAATGCTGTTCCTTAGTGCTGTTCGTTGGTAATCTGGTAAGTTGGTAACTTGAAAAGGTTCTAGGGTAAAGAAAAATTAGCAAAAGTCACCCGGAAAATTTGAAAAATTAGGCAAAAAGTATTTTTTTTCTATGAGATTTTTGTATGAACTCAACCATAACTCAACCATTTTTTATTATTATTTGAGCATGACAACGTCTTTTGGGTCAGCCAGTTAAGTGTAGGCATGCATTGCATCTTTGTTGGACAGGTATTATCATTTTTTTACATTAATAGCTAATAAGATATTTTCGTAAAGATAATTCCAATACTCAACATTACGAGTATTATCATTGTTTGATACTGACTGTACAAAGGCCGATCAGTTATGAATTTTTACGCATTTTTATGTGGCGTTTTTGTGACGAAATTATAATATAGGTATAGCGACTGGACTGTCATAAAGGATGCTGTTATGCAAGAAAAATGCAGTCAAATAATTAGCCAAGAAGATGCCGGTATAAGTACCTACCTAGCTACTAAAAGTTTTAGTAAATTTTAGTCATATTATTATTTTATTTTATCTGTTAAATTGTAAATGTAGTTCATTAGCAAGTAATAATAATTAAAACCTTTTACTTCTTACAAACTAAAGAAGTAAATAACAGTAAATTTACTACTTATATCTAATGCTTCTAAATATATAATAAAATCTATTGTATATTATATAATATTGATTATGTCATCTGCATTTATCTATCTATGACTATATTATCTAGTTCTTGGGTTCATATAGTATTATTTATTTGTTTTTATTATACATATCTTATATTGTGACTTTTCTTATGTTACATACATAAGAAAAGTAAATAGTGTACCTAGATAAATAAAAATAATAATTATGAAATCTAATAATAATTAAAAATACATACTTATTTAATGAATATATTAGGCATATATATTTGTGTATATATATGTATTATAGATAATATTGTAAAAATGTCAATATTACTTTACTTAATTATTATTAAAAATAAAATGGCCCTAACCTTTGACAGCTTGAGTATCTCCCGGAGCTGATGTTGTGAAATTCGACATTTTCAGTCAACAATTCCAACAGAAATCCAGTAACTCCAACAAAACAATCCGAGTCATCAATAAACACTTAGCAACTTTATTATTGGGCACGTAATAAGACACAGTTTTGTTAATTTTTATTTTATAAAACACTTATAAACTTTATAAAGTCATTTTCTCGTCACTCGCGAGTGTGGAGTAGTGATGTGCGTGAACACATCCCTTTAGCTCGACACGCTGCGTTCGACTGACGATGCGATGCGTATTATGAAGTTGGGCCGAGTGCCGAGCCGCGAGCCGGGGTAAAAAAGCACGGCGCCAGCCCGGTCTCGCCCTTAGAGATGTGCATGATATCTATGCTATCTTGGAAATTGGTGTGGTAGTTTTAAATCAATTTTAATTATATTTTTTGAAATATCAATAAATCAAAGAGACCTTAGTATTTACGATAACATAACATACATTTTATTGTATAAAATCTTATACTACTTATCTTATACCATACAAAAATCAGTAGGTACGTTAAACTACGTTATCATGGAGATTGTCAATGATAACGTAGTTAAACGTACCTACTGAATTTTTTAAACGTTTTTTTACGGTAATTTTAAAATGATTTGTTTATATAATAATATTTATTGAAATATATGCACCCTAATAAATATTATAGATTCGTTTAATGTATTTATCATTTGAGGTCAGTTATTTCCACGTACGAGAACAAATTGCGATTTGACATCGCATTTTTTCTTAATCCTCAAAAGGATAATTTTCGATGTCCATGAAGATAAGCGTTATTTAACTATTTATTATAGTTACATGTATAATAAATAGTTCTTATGGTATGATTAAAGATTATGAATCAAAGTGTCAATCCCTTGTGAATCTTTTATCTTTCTCCGCTGTTTTTTTTTTGATCATGTGGTTACTTTGACATCTTTGATATCTAGTGTTTACAGATATTTCTCAAATAGGCAATTACTTAAACAATTTTTTTTTTTTACATTGTGTACCTTGTCATAATTAGTTTTTTTTTAATGAGCTATACAAACATGATAAACAATCAATGAATGAAGAAGAAGAAAAATATTATCGATAATTTTATCGATATAAACATGGTATCGATAAGTGACAGCACTGGTGCGCCAGCCGGTCGCATTCCCTGGCGGCGGCGGCGGCTTGTCGTGAGGATCGCCACACAACACCGCACTATACACTCTGTATCCGAACATTTGTTCAAACTTACAGGCTATTTCCACATGCACATGTGCGCATCCGTGACTCACGCACGCACTCGCTTATACAATAAGTATACATTATTCGCGCACACAGTTCGCATTCAGAGGCCCAAATCTATCAGAATTCTATTTGGATAATCGATATTGAGTCGTGCTCTATTAAGTGTTATTTATTAGCAACCATCTGTCGCATACTAAATAGTCAGAATTGATCATCAAACACAATCTTACATCGATATGTTTTGATCACTTTACGATATGTGCCATTCTATACACGTACTTCATCGGATTTGTATGGGTAATTTGCGCTGTCATTATTATTTTCAATTTTATTACTTCAGTTAGCTGCAGTGCTAATGTATTAATTTATTATTACACTACTTTGATTGTAATCTAAGTACCATATATTATAAAATAATTATAATGTTTGGTCATATTCTCGTTATCAGACAGTACAGTATTTATTAATAAACATGTTTTGTAAAGAAGAGTTAGTTAGTTTTTTCCGCTTTTTACGGAGCAGATTGCAGAGTGCGGCCAGTGGCTGCGGCGGCGTCCCCTTTATCATTTCTTAACGCGTCCAGATTTGGCAATGTCGATACAAAATCCTGTTCCGTGGACTTTTTGCTCGGACGTTTCCTCGATTTCGGGGAACGAGTCGCAAAACAACCGACTTTTGCCTCTAGCCGTTTATACAGGTTTTGTCATGAATTTTTAAAGTCTCAAACAGAGGTTACCTTACCACATTAATTCGAGTCATAAGGCAATCGAAAATGACCGGCTTCGCGTTGACTTTAAAAACTTGCATGCTGGATTTTATTTTAACCGTCTTTTCTGAATATTTTTTACATCACACCTTTTTGTGACCATTTCTTCTAATTCATACCAGATCACGTTTCCTAAAACCAACGGCAAATGTATACGTGTTATTCTGAAAAATTCGTTCCATATTGTTTAAACAATAATTTGAGTAGTGGCCTAGTGTTGAGGTGTGAAGGGATAACTCCCGAACAAACAGAATGTCTCTGAGATACCAAACATCGGTCCAGTAAGTTTAACTTTGAGGTGTGTAGGTGTAAGCGGTCAGGTAAAGCTTTTGACACCTAGCCATAGCTTGAAAGAAACAGGCGTTAATCTTGTCGCGTTTTGTTTAACATCTACAGTTTTTTGGCTATACATGTTTGTAAAAACTCAATCCCACCTTATGTGATGCCGGACATAATGTTGTTAGCCATGAGATGCGATATGATAAAATTATAATACACCCAACCAATCCAACCATACAATTATCTTGAGTACTTATTACTTTGTTAAAGCTTTAAAATATCGATCATATTTGCTATCGGAAAAGTAAGTATATAAAAGAAATCGGTTAACATCTTGTCCATCAAAAAGTTAAATGGTCTTGCCCTTGCGAGTTAAATCACAGGTGAAGTACTGGTTTAATAAGAATTACCCGTAAAAAAATAGCCGATGTACAAGTGGCGAACCACCTGGCATCAGCACAAGCGGTTCCAAATATAACTGACCCTTATACGATGCAAACACTCAGTTAAAATTGTGGGTAAGGGCATTTTACTATGATTTATCTTAAATATATAAGGTATGTAGCATTAATAGCCACTCGCAAAAATAATAGATAATACATTAGAATAAGTTGAATTAGGATGTGATTTTACTTGAAATAATTGATAAAATGAATCAAATCTTTTATTGCGTAACTAAAATAAACTTACAATAAAATACACACACTTCCTTAAATCGCTTTCTTTTACTCGGTGCACGGAATTCAAAATCGAGGAAGGAATATCAAAGCCTTCACTAAACTTACCAAAATCACCTTTGTTTAAAGAGTCATAGAGTAGAACTTTGAATAAAATTAAGACCTTGGTTAAATTACAATGTTCATGAGAATTAATGTCTAAATGAAAGGATTTAAGGTTCGTTTTTAACTGTAGGGGGAGGAGCATGAGTGACAGGATAGCAGGCGCCGCGTTCGCTATGGCGCCGGCGGGCCGCCAACACCTCGTGTACTCGTATTATGGACTAGCCCCGTGACCTGGCGTCGATCAACTGGTATTTGACTCAACAAATCAACTACCAGTAACTAATTTCTAAGCAAATCGGTCCTACACCGCTCATATTAAAATGAATGTCAGGAGTAAAATATTTGAATATGTTGTTAAATAACAATTTATTTTCATTGCTGTGAAGAGTCACAAAATGACGAACGAACAGACGTTGCCAAAATAATGCAAGAAAAATAAGGAAATACGGCGCTTGTCTCGCGTCTACACATTTTGACCGCAGTGAAACAAAAACAAGTGTTCGAAAGAGAGGGGAGCACCAGAATGGAGACGCGGAGAAATATCGATAATTTATGCGAACATCCCTACGAAACGGGAATGCAGTGACGACATCTACTCAAAGAAATCTCGACTTTTTCCGAATTATATTAAAGTTGAAATTTTCTTAGACCAAGTATGAAATAAACGAAGCAGTTGAAACAGGTGTTCGCTAAGGTTTTTAAACTGCCTGCTAAGTGATTTGACTACTACGTTTTTGTCAATAAAGTTCATTTTTGAATGCAGCATTAGTGGCGGTTGTGGTTTTTTGATTTTATGTGGTATTTCCATTGCTCCCAGATGTGCATACTGTACTAAAGGCGTATCAGTGACAGAAGCTGCGTAATGGGGACGCAACACTGATAAATTAACGGCTCTTTTTTTATTTGCATTATACTAGTTAATAATTGTGATGCTTTTTTGATAACTTAATAATATAGTTAGTTAATTATTAACTTATTAATTGTTAAGTAACATATTTGTTTTGTTATTTAAAAATGCAAAGCCTATTTTTATTATATTATTATTGAGTGTTGATCAATATTTAGCACAATAAAATCCACACAAATGGCATCCATGTAGCGACTTTCCTTTTGTTCTATAATCAATTTAAGTAGATATATATTTTTTTTTTTTTACTTTTTGTTACTGACTAATAAAAATGTTGCATAACACGGACCAATAAAAGTAAAATAAACTGGAAATTTATATGCATTGCGTGGCTAACACTAAATTAGTAAAAAAAACAGAAATTAAAAATAGTTTGTGATTGTATTTTCGTAGGTACTTTTTAACCGGCTACCAAAAAGGATGAAAACCTCCTCCTTTTTGGTAGTCGGTTAAAAAAATTCGACTGTTTTTTTTTTATGTTTGTTACCTCAGAACATTCGACTGCTTGAACCAATTTTGATGATTCTTTTATTATTTTAAGGCTAGTGCTTCCCGTTTGGTGCCATTACAATTCGGTCCAGTTCTGAAATTTGTGTGAAATCGGTTTTTTAATATTGATAATTATTTTACACGACGTTGAAGAAGAAATACGCACTAATTTAAGATAGATATATAGATAGATAGATAGAAAACTCTTTATTGTTCACACCAAAAATTACGAACTTACATAGTAGGTAACATAAAAAACAACTTAAAAACTAGTGAAACAATTGGCGGCCTTATCGCTATAAGCGATCTCTTCCAGGCAACCTTAAGAATCAGTTTTGAAGATGGAAATAATGCCTTCAGTCAATTTTCTTAGGAATTGTTGAATATTTTAGTTATTAGCACCCTTAAAATGTTATTAGGTAGGTAAGATACCGACGTGACCGCCTGAAAACCGCTTCAGTTAGCGTAATAATCGTAAAAGGTTTTCAAAAGTATAATCAGCTGTATTTCTTGTATTGCAAACAAAAAAATGTCTGTCTGTCTGATTGTCCATTGTTAGAGAACAAAGCGCTACCTGTCGCAGTGTCTGCTGGGTCAACAACAAACAAAAATTGTACCTTTCGGGACCTTATCTCAATAAATATTATTGAGCCTTTAACAGATTTGAAACGATTGCTGTATGGTTTTGTTTTGAGATAGCGTTAAGGTGTCAGCAGCTGACTCCACACTTTGTCGGGATTGTCTCACAAGAGAGGTCGAGATTTGATTTAAATGCTGCGCTCAAGATTCCCAAGGAGCACCACTTTCGTACAATCAATATATTTTAATTTTGTTCAGTGATACGGAATTGCTTTTCAGGAAAATCTAAATAACTTACAAGAATATATAAAAGAAACACAACTAAATAAATAAAAGAAAGAATCAGCATGAATAGATCATGATTTTTAACCTACTTCAAAGAGGAGGAGTTCTTTCTTTTATAAGGGATTTTCAATATATCCATAAACATAATTGTCTCCAAAGCATACCGTAAGCTAAACAGAAATTAATCATACCTATGTTTTGTGATTTTCTTTATCTGTCGCATAGCATTTTTTTCCTATTCATTTACTCATTTTCAGTTTAGATACGTCAGTGGAAATTAGGAGAACAAAATAAAAGAGGTATGGCGGATTGAAGTTGTGTGGAATTAGGCACTGATGACCGCAGAGACCGCAGGACAAAGCTGGATGCAGGCCGCTTCCAACCGGCCCTTTTGGAAATCGAGCTGGTGGTGTTGTCAGGTGTTCCCCGATAGTTACCATCTAGTTTTCAAGTCAAAAGTGAATCGGTTTCTTCTAGGCAAGCGTGATCCATCGTAGGCCGCATCGTCGCTTAACATCAGGCGAGTTGGCGGCCAAGCGCAAGCCTATTTTACAATTAAAAAAAAAAGCTGCGCTTATGTTCAGCAGTGGACGACTGGACGTCCTATGCCTGAAATGATGATGATAAGGCGCTGAGGTCGCCGAACAAGAGAAACCTTTTTTTCACACCAGCTGCTCGACAATGTCCAATTACATATCACGCAACCACAACGTAAAGTAAAGCATTGTCTCTTAAGGGATATAAAGTTGTATGAAACTCGTCGTCCTCCAATAGATCAAGTGATTCACGTTTGTAATATTTTGTGGTTTTTTTTTTGCATTTGTAAATTAAATTGTGAATAAATGAATACCTATAATACAAAAAAAAACTCTCTAGGATATAAAGTGATTTGAATTTGGAACGTTGAATTCGTGTGGAAACTCGTGGAAAACTCTGAGTAAAAAATGCCCATATGGCATTGTAAAGAGGTTTGTTCGAAAATCGAACTGGCTGTTTGGTGCTGTGATTTTTAGTGTAACCTGGCTTTTTATTGTCTCACAAAAGATGTGAAAAGTAGAGTATGCTCCTCTGGAATAAAGCCTGTCTTCGTCTTGGGCAGCTTGAACGCTTCACTCAGGACTCTATATAAACATGCCGACCGCGACGTAAGACACTGCTTTATTCCCTTAGTGCCCAATCTACAATTTCGGGAGGTAAAGATACCCAAAGCAGTAACATAACTTTTTTATCAATTGTAACGTTTCTAAGCACCGGCAGTAACCTAATTCAGCACCTGATCCGACGCACCTGCAGAATCCTTTCGGTTTTTGTGCCCACCTGCGGACCTCAGAGCCCTTGTGCAATGTAGAGCTAAGGATGCGGGAGAGTTGGCGTTTTAAGCTAACCTTGAACTAACTTGAAATAAAGAGCTTCCCAATTCGACTTTCAGATTCAAATTATTTATTTATTCCATACAGTAAAATATGAAGTTTGCAAAATCACGTGACCTCAAATCGTATCTCGGCGTGTTCGCGTTCGCGTGATTTTTAAAACTGCACATATTCGGGCCCGCGTTCAGAGTTAGGCCTAAGGCCCCTGCAGGGCTAGCAAGCGCGCTGTGACAAAATATTGTCGACTCTATATCGTGCTAAAGCGAGACAGTCGTAAATATAACCGTAGGCACCTTGTTGCGTTCTCGCTCAACAAAATGACGACAAGATTTTGTCGCGGTGCGCATGCTAGCCATGCTGGTCTCTGAACATTGATCAAAGTCCAGAGTCCAACAGCCTTTTTCCTAACATTATATCACTCTCTATCGCTACACGCCATCTCGCTCGCGCGCATGGTGATGATTGGCCCACACGATAGCGACAGCTTACGTAATAAAGGCGCAGGTCCATACACTTTCTCAAGGTTAAGAAACATGTTATCCAAATTAGTAACGTTTCATAATGAAAATCATAATGACTCGGTATTACAGCCCATATCTGATTAGATAGCTATTCCATATGCCAAGGTACAAACGTGATAACGGGTACAGGTGTTCCGAGATACACAAACTGTGCGTAATCAGAT
Source organism: Agriopis leucophaearia (assembly GCA_949125355.1). Classification (NCBI taxonomy): domain Eukaryota; kingdom Metazoa; phylum Arthropoda; class Insecta; order Lepidoptera; family Geometridae; genus Agriopis; species Agriopis leucophaearia. Next base: position 3,433,480 of record OX421276.1, on the reverse strand, counting down.
AACTGGACTCCTAAATCCAGCGTACCCTTGCTGGCGACAAATTACCCAATCACCCTAAACTTATCGAACTTACAAATGATAGATACATTAGATACTTAGCTGCGAAGTCTCAGAAGATACCTACCAGAATCGTGACCACAGAAAAAATAAATGGAAGTGTTATACCTAGTTTACCCTTTAGCTTTTACACAGCTGACAACTACTTCATCACCAGCTTTCAAATGAAAAAAGAATCATCAAAATCGGTTCACCCAGTCGAAAGTTCTGAGGTAAACAAACATAAAAAAATCTTAATCTAATAAGTCTTATTAAGAACCTCCTCCTTTTTGAAAGTCGGTAAAAAATTAAATGAAATGAAAACAAAAATACTGCAAAAACAACAAAACATTGAAGTACATTTATATACATTTATGAGAGTTTAAAGTATTTTGCATGAGATAAATATTATTTGTATAATAATATTTATATTATTATTTATATATTATTTGTATAATAATATTTATCACACTTTCTTTTGGTTTCCTCACTAGGCAAGCCTGTATCGATGAAACCGAATAAATAAATGGCGGATAAATTAACTACTTAATTAATATTGTACAAAGAAGGCTAAGGAAGGGTTTTCTAAAAGGGTAACAACAAGTCTAACAATTTGTATGGAAGTTTGTATTTTTTTATGTGAAACTTTGAAGTCGGTACCTTAGTAAGTAAAAGTTAGTTATCATTGTTTTAGACACTTTTTAGACATCAGTACCGACTGTTTTAAAAATTATTTAAGTGTTCGCGGTTTATACACATCGAAATTTAAAAAAAAATAACGGATTTTACCGCGAGCATTTTACATCATTTTAATTTCTGACGTTTCGAACACTTTGCAGTGTCTATGGACACTGGTATAGACCAGACAACATTTATGTCTAAAGCAATGTTATCTACAAGTACCGTCAATGATTTTTAATCAAAACTTATTCAGTGTCAAATCGTTCCCTATGTTTTACTAACCTTAGTCGCTTATAGTGTCCAAGAGTCCAATCTGGGTGTCTTCAAATCTCGAGTGAATCGGTTCCTTCTCGGCAAGCGTGCTCCATCGTAGACCGCATCATCGCTTATCATCGGGCGATCTGGCGGTCAAACGCAAGCCTATTTTTAATAAAAAATAAAAAAAGTCACGCACGGAGACTCTTTTTTGGAAGTCGCTTGAAAAGTGGTTAACAAATTATGAATGCCATGTCTAGTGATATTTCTACCTCTACACACATCTCCCGTGTGAAAGAGATGACGATATTTTTTGTAAGGAAGGTGGTGTGATTCCTAAGATCAGGTATTTTTTGTCATCCAATTTGGGTCAGGTGGAGATTATGAATCAATTATAAAGTTATGATAATGCAAGACGTTTTTGCGTAATAAATGAAAATAATATTTACGTTTTGAATACCAAACCTAACTCAATAACGTATCAGTTTTTACTTCTGAGTTTTTTAACACCCCTGGTTACTCAAATGGCTGAACAGTTTTTGATTTAGCCTTATTAATATTTGAATGGGGACTTTATCGAGAATGTTCTTAGCTATGATCAAGCTACAAGGGCGGTCATGGGGGTCATGACTGGACCCAGCCCATACCTACCTACTTTTTTAGTTGTATCTATGATTATAAAAATTAAATTATAACTTCTTGACTTGACCACCCTTGGCAACAAAGCTGGATCCGCTCTTGTCAAGCTATGATTCAAGAAAATTTATTTAGCCATTCACAGATTCCTAGCTGCGCCCCACGGTTTCACCCGTTTAATGAAGACAATCGGTGATGATGATGATGATGATAAAAAGTAGTTTTTCATCCAAATCCATCCAGCCGTTTCTGCGTGATTGAGTACCAAACATCTATCCATCCATACATCCATCCAAACTTTTACACTCGTATGATATTAGTGTGATTAGCGCTTTTGAATTTATAAGTTTTTTAATTATACGTCTTGTTACATTTCAAATACATAGGTATAAATATATATGAAGAAATCTGGCCCTTTTTCAAAATCGTTTTAGCCCGAAAACCTTATATCGTGTGGCAGTACTGCCGAGATAAATTCCCGCGACCGAAACCGCGCGAGAGGCGATCGAGACTCAATCAATAACCACGATATGGGCTGAAACATAGTGCTTTCTCTGCTTTTGTGCCTACCTCTTTAAGAGTACGCAGTCAAGTGTTCAATGTGCGAAGTTAGGCAGTGAATGCGGAAACGCAGTCACTTATTCTCGTGTGGGGTCCACCAAAGACGTCAAAAAACTGCATCTTCACATGAATTATGACGTCATCGAGGCAACTACGAACAAAATCGCGACATGTGGACTCGACACATGTCATCCGATGAAATAACGACGCGCACTTCCGGTGTGAAGTGTGAGGTGAGGATAGTGAGGATAGGACAAAAAAAATGCTAACAATTTATTTCTCTAGAAATATGGATATTGCGTAAAAGGTATTATGAACATTTGTGTTTGTTCTTTATCTGACTGTAAGTAACCATTTAAATATGTATAAAAAAAACAGCCTCTGACAGGCATTTGTATTAAGTAAAAATATGTCCAGCTAAGCAGTTGGCTATTAATTATAGCTTAAAAGTTATTTCCGAATTGGTGTGAGCTTTGTTTTGGTATTTTATATTTAAAATTTTGTCTTGTTAGATATTCATGTGGTCATCGTGACGACGGACAAAATATTTTATTATTGTATTTTTACAAGCATTTTCATGCTTAAACACTGTAAAATAAAGCATGAAGCCACAGGTTCCGCATAGTTATTATACAGATAGATTAATATTGCGGATATGCGTCTATTGACACAATGTCAATTATATAAATAGATCTATCGACAATTATATCACAAAACAATGATACAGACAAACACAGTTGTTTATCTTAGAGATTAGTAAATGTTATCTTATAAAATAATAAATCGGAAGTCGTCCAACATTCTTTTATGTTTGTATTTTTATGTTTTTTTACCAATAGTAAAGTCAATATGATGTGGTACGTACAAGTTGTTAGCCTGATTCTTAGCACCACATAATGTGGACTCCTAAGTTTCATGCAGGCCAAGGCATTCCATCTCATTTTAAGTGCGTAAAGTTTTAACCATTTGGAGCCCTAATTTAAATATTTTTGTTTTGATATGTAGAAACAGTTATTACATAGAAAAATGTCATTCACATTCAACTCAACGAAATTAATGGAACATCTGATATTTTAGCGCGATTTCAGGGTCAGTTCCGTACCGGAGATCATTATGCTCATATAATGATTTCCTTTCTCTGTATACCTACTTATAAGATAAAAAACATTAGGTATTAATTTGCAGACTCGGAATATCCACACTAATATCTCACCTAGCAAAACCACTAAAAATTCCCAATAAACAGGATCCTAAGCTGTAACATATCTCTTTGCGCCGCTATTTTAGAAAAAAGTTACGTTCCGAAGATTTGACAGGCAATGAGCCGGATGTTAAGCATAATTAGTTCAAAATTGGCCCCACGTTTAACTTATTTGAGACGCTAAACGAATTAGGTTCCAGGAATTTATGAGTTGTTAATTAGTTGAAATGAATTTAATTATGCATTGGCCCACTTCTAGGTCTCGAATGTTCATCTAAGAAATAAAAAAAATATTAAACTCTTTTAGAATGTTTTGGCATCTCAGACAAGCGTACTAAAATAATAAGGGCAAACTTCACCAGAGCCTAACAAAAAGATTGAAAAGTTTAACTGACTGTTTTGACAACTCTCCCATAAGTATAACTGCCAGTTAAATAAATAATCATCTTGTAAATTTTTTGTGAACCTTAGATATGAATAAAATTGCTTGTTGTTAGTTTTATATGTACACGACGCACGACAATGCAAAGCAAAGAGGAAGGTTTTTGGTGTTAATTGTGTATTTAAGTATGTGTGCCAAACGATTTTGAATAAATGAGATATCTGGGCCTTATACCCTGACCTATTAGTATCACAAAAAAAATTTAAAAACCAGGAAAACTTCCAATTTTAAATAGGTATGTTACAAACTGAACCTCTTTGAACAATTCAATAAGTAAGCATTTTATGCACTAGATCATAACAATCAGCCTTTCTCCATTTGAGCGTAAAAAACTGCTAACACTGGACATAAAAAACAACTAAGAGCATGAGAAGTGACAATTATAGTAGATTATGCACTAAGGGTATAAAGCAGTGTCTTACTCGTATGACGCGGGTGGATATTGAACCCTGAGCGTAACGAAGGACTGTAGAGTTTATATAGAGTCCTGAGTGAAGCGAGGGGTTCAAGCTGCCCAAGACGAAGACAGGCTTTATTCCAGAGGAGCATACTCTACTTTTCACACCTTCTGCGAGACAATCAAAAGCCAGGGCTCCATAAATTAACAATGAATATTGCAATAAAATTCACTGAAAATTACAGCACCAAACACCGTCTTTTGATTCACATTATTTGTATACTTTTTTATCACTTTATTCCCTAAGGAGTTTCATACAACTCATCACTCATATCTCTTAATAGATAATGCTTTAATTTACGTTCAGGTTGTATGATATGTAATTGGACATTGTCGAGCAGGTAGTGTGAAAAACTATATTCCAAATGGCCCCTTTGTACACGACGTATGGTCTTTCGCATTTTATAAATGAGTGTGACGTCACTATATCGATTTTACTGCCCCGGTGGATTAGTTGGTAGTGAACCTACCTTCTGCGCTTGGGGGCGTGGGTTCGATTCCCGCCTAGGACAAACATTTGTGTGATGAAAATTTATGTTTGTTCTATGTCTGGGTGTTAATATCTATTTAAGTATGTATTTAAAAAATATACATATATGTATATCAGTCTCTGGCAGCCATATTACAAGCTTTGCTTAGTTTGGGGTCAGATGACCGTGTGTGCAATAATGTCCCAAATATTTATTTATTTATTTATCAATTATCAATGCTCCTTCTACGGGAGTACCTTACCCGAAACAGACTCTACCTTGATACTTTAAAGCTCTCTAAAATAACTTGCCGCCCGGCTTCCGTCAATTTCTGTTTACATCAGCTTAAAATGGTTTATTTTAGTGTAAATATAAACAAATAACGCCATCAGTCACTGTCGGCTCAGCCACGAACAGTTGTTCGGAAGTCCGACATCCTGAAGAAAGCCGCCAGAGGTTACAAACAATTTGAGAAGAAAGTAAATAAAGTAGAGTTTAATAGCCGTAACAGACGTACGTACCACGAACCACGGACCGCCGTCTGATCTGACCAACAGGAGGGAAAGATATTTTTTTCTCTTCTGTCATAATCGTTAATTTTTTGGTCCATGGTTCGTGGTACCCCCCGCGGTACAACCCCCGAGGATTTTTAGACATTTAAAATATACATAGTGTTCAAATGGGGAAAGTTTAAACGTTATTCTTACCAGCACGCAACGAGCAGCAAATCTGAAAAAGGTTCCTTCAAATCAAATCAGTAGCAGCGGAAGCGCGGCGCGTTTTGTAATACATAGATGAAATGAACCACTGGCGGAATAACCTATATGAGAGGGACAAAAGTCGCTCGCAATGAAATGAAAGTGTTTGTATAACATATAAGCAAAAGTTAAAATTGCTCAAAAAAATAAAAATTTGGATATACATACTTTGTTTTTATATCCACTGTGCTGGTAACCTGACTAACCTATCCTTCTTATACATCCTCTTCTTCCTTGTGTATGTGTGTTGTATGAGGTACTTGCCTAGTAGTGCTGTCACATTTAATCCGTCCCTGACTACGCACCGAATATAAAAATAAATTAATTGGTTTCTTCTATGCAAGCTTGCTCTACCGCAAACTACATAGAGACAGCCAAACGCAAGCCTATTATTAATTTTTAAAAAGCTGCGCTGCTGAACACGCGTTTCGTCTGTGGAAGGCTCATCATCATAAGACAACAAACTAGAATGTGCACATTGTACTGAAATTCATCAACACTAATTTTAAAAAAACGCCCACACGCCGAGTAGATCTATAGAGTACTAGTAGATAAGGTAATGATACTGACCATTTGGATTTTCTTTAGACCTTCAATGGTCTATGGGCAATCCAACAGTTTCTGGTATTGTATACTTATAATAAATAATATAATAATAATAATATAAAGAGAAATAAATAAAGAGAAATAAATAAAGAGATATAATAAAGTTTTGTTAGGTTAGCTTGTAGTTTGTTTACTTAGTTAATAAAGGCACTAGCCCGCTATAAAAAACTCTTGTTATTCTCCATATTAATACAATTTTTGATATCTTTTTCCTTATAGATAGCATCACATTCATTTTCTAACCAAATGTGAATTGTCATCCTGACTATGAAGATTATTAAGATATAATTAATCGTTAGGTTAATCCAGGTGTTAATCAAGAATCTAAGCACTCAATACCAAATTTCATCCAAATCTGTCCAGATAATATAGAATTGAGTGTTCCCAGAGGTGGAGGATGTCTGGTGTTCCAACACATCGCCGTATTGTGGGGAGGAGCCTATCTAGTCGAGGTGGAGCCCGGAAGGGCTGGCGCTGTCGAGGTCACGGTGGAATGCGAAAGCGAGCCCGTGGCCTCGACACTGAGCGCCGAGGTGGAACAGGGTTTTTAGTGGGTAGACCGCCCTTCTGGCAGTGACACCCCGCCTGCCCCAGAGCCGGTGGTATCCATTAAGGATTTCCCTGGATAAATAATAATAATGTATTTAGGCTAAGATATTTTTGCCTTTTTATATCACATCTCACTGTATTTAGGTAAGTATATCTTTTATAGGTAGAGGAGAAACCATATCAAACTTTGCGAATGAAAATTATAATGCCATTATATAAATCGCAATAAATAAATTGGATTACTATAAATCGCAAGGTTGAGCTTCCCTGCTTTCTCACCAATCCGTTGAGGACGGAAGCCACACGCGTCCGACGAATTTGTCCGTGTCCGCACGAGACACAGAAAGTCTAATAGTTACTGATGCCGGAGGATACGTGTCGCTTTTGACACTTTCATTTTCAAGGAAGAGAACTGTCAAACTAAACTGATGACATTATGATGATAGTAATACGGTAGGGTAGCAAATTTTTTTTTATGTCTGTGACGGTAGGTAATCAAGGTTGGAAAACTAATGGAGCGGTACCTACTGCTTATACAATTATAATCAGTTTAAAACTCCGTTAAATATGGGGGGCAGTCTTTAATTTCCGAATAATTTTCACCCAAAACACACACACCTCTAACCTCCAACATAGCTGCAAATAAAATGGTGAATGACAGTGCTATGGTTGCCGAAATAGCGGGTGAAACATCCAGGCACTACTAGTCTAGAAAATGAAGAATTGTAGTGCTTAACACTCTTCATCGGCTTCGAACCGTATTTGCGTATATACCACAGCGTCTTCAAGTGGTACCCTCGAGCTATTATTACCGGGCAATCTGTTTCCACAGGATATCCTGGCCCATCTGGCTCTATCGGCGTATTTATAGCTTGCTCATTGTCCCGAGATACATCTGGAGCTGGGTTTCATCGGCTATTTGGGGTGGTTTTGGGAGGATCGACCGCGACGTGTGCTGCAATCTCTAGGATCTATTTCTTTTAGTCACAGCTGAAGTTACGCCTACCACGAAAGGGCGATTGGGCCATATCCACCAGGCTGGCTCAGTTGCGGGTTGGTGAATTCACATACGTCATTTAATTTCTTCTCCGTACGTATGCAAGTTTCCTCACGATGTTTTCCTTTGAAGAGTCACATCTCTTCCGACCCCTTACGTTCTGCTTACGTTGGAGTGAGGAGGACAGTAGCTGGATAATATTTTGTTTAGTTTAAATATAGGTAACATAATCAGATCAGCATGTCTATTCTGCAAGCTAAGTGAACGCGCAAGTGAAGTGATAAGCTAAGTGAATGTGATTTTTTCTTGCCTATTTCTCCAGATAAATGTCAAAAAATCGAATTATAAGGGTAAGAGACTACAGTCAAGGGTGATCACTCGACATTTAGACATTTCTCTATAGTAATCGACAAGAAAAATACACGTTCACTTAGCTTGTCACTTCACTTGCGCGTTCACATAGCTTGCAGAATAGACCGGCAGACAAACAAGGGAGACAAGCCTAAGTACAATTATAATTCGTATTCAAATGTATCCATGTTTCTCAGCACTCACTTTTTTCGTTATATCGTAAACGCAATAAATTATCAATTTAAAAACCCAACTTAGTACTAAATACGCAATTTCGTTTACTTGGATGACATATTTTACAGTTATTTAGATTTTAAAACCAAACTACTGAACCGATTTTGATGAAATAGCTATGAGACCAATTTGAGAATATACGCTTTTAAATAAATAAATAAAATCCTAAAAGAAAAGAAAAGAATAATGACGGAGATGATGATCTGAGGTAACAAACATTTAAAAAACCAAAGCAAATTGAGAAACCCCTTCATTTTTTGAATACGGTTAAAAAACGTAAGTGCGGCTCATTTACTTAACTAATAATCTACATGCATAAAAGGACAGCAAGGTGCATGAATTTGACTACTGGCATTAAACCTGATTTAGGCCAGATGCGTTCGCACCCTCCTAACCAACTTACCATATTTCCTTTGCTTGTCTGATGTAGTTTTGTCACGGTTAGATCTAGCTTTACCCTTCAAATTCAAATACTGCTCAACTAGGTATAGTAAAGTCTGTCCAATTGTTATATTTTCGCTGATACTTCATAATAAATCGTAATAAAGCAGCGGGAGATCGACTAATTTATAGATAGATTCATTTAGACAGCTGCGCCGTCTTTCCCACCCACCACCACTCCACACCACCATCTGTAAAACGAAATGCAAATACAAAGCAATTCACATGGTGTTTCTTTTCTTATGTTTGCGACCGTCTTTTTTTTATAGTTTTGTGTTTGACCGCCTACTCGCCTGAAGTTAAGCGATGATGCGGTTTACGATGGAGCACGCTTGCCTAGAAGAAACCGTTTCACTCGTGATTTGAAGACACTCAGATTGTAACTACCGGGGAACACCCATTCAGGTAGCGCATTCCACAGATTAGCAAGTTCGCATTATAAAAATAGAATCAAAGCACTTCGTACGGATTTTCGAAGGTGTCGATTTTTCGTGCCTCCTCTGGCAGTCCGATTTAAAAATGGGCAGGAGGGAATTAGAATATGCAGATCCAGTGCACACTCTCGGAAACGAAATGAAATATTCGCCATGAAATGAACGTAAAGTTGAGAGCCACAGATAAGATACTGTTTGTGCACCTACATATTATATACTTCGTATTCGTCCAACTAGACCGAGATCTCCAAAGACTTTTTAGCCTAATTAATGGACCTTAGATAGCAATAAGATACCCGGAACGAGGATAGTCACCGAAGAACCAGGGTCACCGACATAGCTATTCAAATCTGCAAGTTGAAGTGGCAATGGGCAGGCCACGTCGCACGAAGAACTGATAACCGATGGGGAAGAAAAGGTTCTTGAGCGGAGACCACGACGTAGCGCAGCGTAGGACTCCCACTAGATGGACCAACGACATCGTGAAAGTCGTGGGCATGCAGTGGATGAAGGTGGCAGAGTGTCGTTAAGTATGGAGTTCTAAGGGGGAGGCCTATGTTCAGCTGTAGACGTTTCCTGGGTGATGATGATGAAAGATAACAAGAGCGGTTCTGCCGCTATTTTACTAGGTTTTTGCCTCGAACAACTTCTATGTCTTCATCATCATCATCGACATCATTATCAGCCTTTAAAAATATATTTCTTTCTTTTCTTTATTATTTCTTTAATATTTATTTCTACCTAACTGTTCCCTCCATTTTTAAATGTTATTTTCACAATTATTTAGTGTTAGAAATATAACCTTCCTTTTTAGCAGTCGTGTAAAAACAAACATTAAAACAAATTCTACTGGCACATCCTATAGGTAAACACAACATTTATATACATGCCAAAAAGAGGGTAGTCTCAAACGTCGTTGCACAATACATACCGCCACGCGACTGGCACGCGTCAGTCGCGCGCCGCCCTCCGGAGGGGCAACATCTATTATCATACGCACGTTCACAAGAGAGTACGCATCATTTCCGCTTCAATGACTTGTGTTTTATGCACAGAGGGCACATTTTTAACCGACGTAAAAAAGGAGGAAGTTCTCTAGTCGAGGCGTATATATTTACATACATTTATATATAATGCGTATATATACATAGGTATATTTACATCTAGTGAAATAAGTTGGGAGTGTTACATTGGTGACATATTTTTTTGTTGAACCATTAATATTCTTTACACATATCTTTTGACACAATTAAAATTAAAAAGTCCATCCACAAGATGGACAGATGACATACAAGAGACCGCAAGGAAACGCTGGATGCAGGCCGCTTCCAACAGTTCCAACCGGCCCTTTTGGAGATCGATAGCCTATGTCCAGCAGTGGAAGTCCTATGGCTGAAATGATGATGATTATAATTAAAATGAAAAAGACATTACTTTAGATCTTTCTGTTTTATTTTAGGACAATAGAATTGACTGCTTTAAAAAACTTTTGTAACTGCCTGAATGGGGCGTTCCCCGATAGTTACAATCTGGATGTTTTCAAGTCAAAAGTGAATCGGCTACTTCTAGGCAAGCGTGATCCATCGTAGGCCGCATGAGGCGAGTTGGCGGCCAAGCGCAAGCCTATCTTACAAAAAAAATACTTTTCAATACCGAGTGATAAAATATTTGATAATCGTGGCCAAAAAAATACAGCTAACCGTACAGCGAACCGTAAATTTTTCTGGGTAACCTAATAGTAACCTATCATAATTATCTATCACTTTTTTCGATCCTTCAAACTATCTCTACTTGCAAAAATTCACATTGATCCGTTTCTCTTGCTGCGTGATCGATTACTCCGCCAATTATGGATTGATTTTGATGATTATTTTTAGAGTTCCGTACCCAAAGGGTAAAACGGGACCCTATTACTAAGGCTCCGCTGTCCGTCCGTCCGTCTGTCACCAGGCTGTATCTCATGAACCGTGACAGTTAGACAGTTGAAATTTTCACAGATGATGTATTTCCGTTGCCGCTATAACAACAATAACAACAAATACTAAAAAATTAAATAAATATTTAAGGGGGCTACCCTACAACATACGTAATTATTTTGCTCGTTTTCGTTCGATATTGATAACGGCAAGAGGTAGACGCTTGAAATATTCACAGAATATTTAGTTAAAATATATTCACTGTAAAAATAAATTTTTAAATTAAAATAATATTAATATTTAAGGAGGGCTCCCATCACTGAAGTGAGAAATTTTTCGTTTAGATTAGAAGGGCTGTCAAGGCATTTTTGTAAGAAATCCGTTGTAGCCAGTTAAACACATGCACACGATACGTCAAAATATAACTACATAGGAAGGAATGCAGTAATTCGGCAAGATTAGTATTATTTTAAAAGGTTATGAACGCCATTTTGATAAAGTTTAAAATTGACCTTCTCGTGGTGCAATACGGTTCAGTTCCCCTTGAATTTTGTGCAATTATTTTGGTAAATGTTGCTAGTTCAAAAAGTCTGCACGATTATTGTGCGGTTTATAATACTAGTAGAGAAATAAAGACCGTATCGTAAATTAACGTACGTCATTATTAAAACAGTTCTACTTTAAACTGCACGAAAAGTGGTTGGTAAAAAATTTAAGTTAAAGAATTTTTCAAAAAATTTGTTTATTTTAATTAACAAAACTTGTGTATTAACGCATGTGATTGTGTTATAATAGTGAATTATTATCCTTTAAATAATATTAAGGTTAGTTCGTAGGTTTGCATGAGTGTGGGAAAACAATAGGAAGTAAAAAAAAAAATATTTTCGGTTTTGCCCCAAAACTCCGCACAAACTTAGCTAGTTCAGTTTCCATGACCTTACTAGGTCATGCTTTGATCATGATATCGATTTAGGCTATGTTTAGAGCTCGTTTTATGTGACTTTAAATGGGTAGAAAAATAAATATTATTTGATAAGGTTAAATGCAATTTCCATGCGAAGCCATTGAAAATAAAAAAATATTATAAAATTCAGAATGTGGTATCACAGCTAGTGATGGGACAGTTTTGTGTGCAGTTTTGATTTTATCGATAACCTGTTTATTGTATACCTTATAAAATATTTTATAATAAAACTTGCCCTAGTCGTTTAAAAAAATTACAAACTCTCTTATTTAACTTGCATCGTCAGTATGTTTTAAAAAGGTATGTCTGTCAGCTTCCCGATTCAAAATTTGTAATCCATTTTTCAAGCACGTTTCAGTTGCACTAAGTAAATTTGATGTTTGTAAAATAATATGGTGGTACTTAACTGGCCTGATGATGGAGCCAGTAAGATAGGCCATAGGAACCTCTCAACTACATACTTGTACTTATTACCCCGTCGTGTTTGGACTCGTTGAATTCGTCTTGATAAGGACTATAATAGACCAAAAAGAAAAAATACAATAATTTTTGTCTGCCTAATAATTCAAAGATTTATTGACGACTTGCAACGCCCCGTGGTTTCACCCGCTATCCTATAGGAACTGCTATTTTTCCAGGATAAAAACTATGTGTCAATCCAGAATATAAGCTACCTCCATACCAAATTTTATTGTAATCCATTCGCTTATTACAGAATTGAGTGGAAACAAACACATTAATACGCACACTTTCTTATTAATAATAATAGTGTGATAATGTTATTGTCTACATCTACATAATAAGACAAATTAATAATAACACATTAAAGTTTATTCTTCAAAAAATACGCATAAAGTAGGTATTTTCTCATAAAGGCTTAAAAAATGCGCCTAAAACAAGTACTTTAAGCGCATTTATTTCGTGGTGTCCGCAAACAAAGACATCTAAAGTGTAGCAAAAAATTTAGTCATAGTCAAATCTTATAGTAGGTATAATCTACTATTAGTGTCCTTGAAACAGTACATATTTATTGAGCAATTGACGTTTACTGTCTTTTGATAATGTCGTTTTCATCAGAAAATGTAATCGGATGTTTATATATTTTTCGATCACACTTTTTATTAAATCAATGGCATGGCAGCTCAAGGGAAAGTCTCCCATCTGATGAAAATCACTCTCCAAAAAATGTTCTGAACAAATTGTGCTTGTTTTAGTTGGAATCCAATCGCGTCTTCCTGTCGCATCAATCCATTTTTGCCTGGTAGGCGGATCACCAGGAAAACTGCAATAAATGCAATGTCTATATATGCAAAGTATAATTAATAAAAAACGGGATATGTTATAAAAAAAATCAAAATTTATCGACATCGATAAAATTATGGTAACCACTATTTATTGTCAATGGCTTGTCAACGGCTTATAAATAAAACACGGTGAAATCACAAAATTATCAACAATTTAGACTTTACCGGTGATAGGAAATTCCTCCTTTTTTTTAAATTAAAATCTTTACTAGCTCGACGACACGTAATTACAGCGCAAGACGGCATTGTGAATAAATCCGATGGAGCAGCATACATATTCGAAATCAGTTAGCAACTACGATGCAGAGTTTGACACATTGACGTGCATACTAATGTTCACTCGTATGCCTCGTAACAAATGTTCCATCTCTCTTCCGTTCTATACCCTTCTCTTTTCTGTGGCTCCCATACAAAAACGTGTTTTTTTTTGCCGTTTTTATAGATAATGGTACGGAACCCTTCGTGCGCGAGTCCGACTCGCACTTGGCCGGTTATTTTGTTTGGTAGGCCAACTTCAGAGGTAGTCCCATTTAAATTTCATCAAAATCGATTTAGTAGTTTGGTTTTTAAATCAAAATAACTGAAAAATACATGTCATCCAAGTAAACGAGATTGCGTATTTACTAATTTTGAAGTCGGTTTAAGTTTCAGTTCAGTTCATATATCTTTATTTCAAGTTGGTACATTAGGATACACTTTCGAAACGTCACAAAATTCAAAGTTAAAATAAGAAATAATTTACAAACAATTACATGTCATTTGGTAGAAATTCTAATAGGTACTAAATTGTATTTTAGTATTAATGCAACAAGGTGTTCCCAAGTGTCGGTGGTGGAAAGCTACCATATTTGTTTGGTAGGTTTGCATCACAATTTTTTTTTACATTACATAATAATTAAAAAAGAAAATGTTCTTTAAGGTGAAACGTTTCACTTTGGTGGGAAATTCAAATTTCAAACAGTTTTTTTGTTCTTGTAGCTAGGCCGAGTAATTATTGTAAACGATAATGATGGTCGCGAAAATTTATTATTATGCTTTACAAACTCGCGTAAAGTTATTTATCTCCAATGCACATTATTACATACATTTGTCAATAAACAAATTTATGCTGTTTCAAACGGTTTATTGCCAAATGTAAGTAATATGGTGAGTAACTGATTAATAGCTGTACATGATAATGTAAAGAACGACCAACAATTTTCGCAAACACTGTGCCATTTCACAATAATTACCCGGCCTAGCTACAAAGACAAAAAAACTGTTTGAAATTAGATTTTCCCGCCAAAGTGAAACGTTTCACCTTAACATAGAATAACATACTTAGTAATAAAAATAAAATGTCATATTGTGTAAAATAGTATAAAATGTCAAATCTATCTAAAATATTATTATTTTTGTCCACTGTATGAATTATGGTGTAAACCTAAAGAAGATAATCATTCAATCAATCTAATAAGCAGATTTTTCAATCATGTTGCAATTGAAAGCACATTTTGTTCATCAAGTCAGGTTAATTACCCCGGACCGAGGTTAATTACAATAGGTAGGCATTGCCGACGGCTACCCATCGTAAAACAATCACAAACATGCAAGTCTGTTGATTTAAGACAGGTGCATTCAACAGGCGGACACGGGTGCGAGCGCATATGGCGAGGTGATGAAGTCGCTACAAGTCAGGATTTCACTGGACAATATCTAAATCAGAAACAAGAGGATCACATTAAAAGCAGACTTCAAAAATATATGAAAAACGTTATAAGTGCCTATAAAATTTGAGGGTTGCCCTCGATTTCCCTGGGATGCCATCATCAGATCCTGACCTGGTGACAATGGGACCATTATCAATATAAAAAAACTAACTTCATAAAAAATGTCAGAACTGGACCAAATGGGAAGCACTAGCGTGCAAATAAAAAAAGAACCATCAAAATCGGTTCACCAGCCGAAACCAACCCAGTCGAAAGTTCTGAGGTAAGAAAGATTTAAAAAAACAGTCGAATTAAGAACCTCCTCCTTTTTGGAAGACGGTTTTTTTTTAAATTGATCAACAGTTGGCGGAGAAATCGGTGAACATACATATAAAAAAATACAGTGGAACATAGAACCATCCTCCTTTTTTAAAGTTGGTTAACATTAAACGCTTCATACATGGTTCACGTGACTAGGATTCCCTTCGAAGATATCATACACACAAAGACACAGATCGCCTCTGAACAGAAAAACAAGAGATATGCCTTACGATTACAATAATTACTTATCATTCATGTTCAAACGTCTATACCGCTAAACCACTTTACTACGCAAAAAAACGGTAAGTTATCATCAACGCTTATCCATATTTAAAACTTACCCATTTTTAGGGTTCCGTAGTCAAAAGGTGTAAACGGGACCCTATTACTAAGCCTACGCTGACTGTCTGTCTGTCCATCCGTCCGTCTGTCCGTACTACCTTCCGGCTGTATCTTTTGAAACATGATGATGCATGATTTAATTCCCTTCTGCCCTTTTTTCTTTCGGACTGCCAGAGCGGACACGAAAAATCGACACCGCTTTATGGCGGCTCCACATTAGTGCCGTGAAGCTCCGAGAACAAGCGTGAACGTGAATGTGGAGGGTTTTCGCGGGGTTCACGCGCGTTCACGCCTGTTCCCCGATCAGAGTCGGTATTTTGTCCCGCGACAAAGGGTTCGCGCCCCCTTCGCGCGGTGTTCACGCGTACACATCCACATTCACGGCCCCGCGCCAGTTTACTTCTTGTTTACTCCGGTCTATAAAGGCGTACGGACGTCATCTACCATTTTTTTTTGTTCCAACGCTATTTAATAACTTTCTTGTTTTGGACGTCTAAATAGTAATATGTTGCCACAGCAAAGTTATTGCAGCAGCAGCTTCTAGGTCCATTTCACGGCGGGTTTCACGAACGACTGTGAGCATCCCGTGAATGTGGAGGGCACGACATTCGAATTCACGCCGTGAATTCGCGCGTGAATTCACGGCACTAATGTGGAGCCGCCATTATGGTTGACATTCCGAAAACCCGTACGAAGCGCTTTGATTCCACTTTCATTGTGCGAACTGCTTGTTTGTGGAATGCATTGCCTGAATGGGTGTTCCCCGATAGTTACAATCTGGGTGTCTTCAAGTCAAGAGTGAATCGGTTTCTTCTAGGCAAGCGTGACCCACCGTAGGCCGCATAGTCGCTTAGCATCAGGCGAGCGGGCGGCCAAGCGCAAGCCTATTTTGTAATAAAAAAAAAAACATAATTAGATAGCCTGTTGAATTTCTTACAGCATATGATTGTAATGTTACAGAGGATTAACTAAGGAATGACAAAGAGTCAAAAAAGGATCCCCAAACGTATTTTTTTTACGTATTTTTGTATTTGCTTAGTGTTAAAATGGTAATATGAACCAGCGTCAAACTTAGCATGATTATAGTACACACTCTAAAATATAACAACAATTAATAAATAATGGCCAAGTGCGAGTCGGTGACACATTTCTGGCAACGTACCTATACGGTTACTTGAACGACCTTATTTCAGTTTTTTTTTAAATTGATTGTTATTGTATTTGTGCTAGTACGTAACCCTCAGTGCACGAGCCCGACTCGCACTTGGCTGGTTTTATTACACACACTAAGAAACTTGTAGCACCAATGAACTAACCATGGTCATATAAAGGGGGGTTTAGGGAGTCCGGACCACCCCCTCTTTTCCTTAGTATACGACGAAAAAAAATCGTGAAATGTTGGAAAGATATATCAGTCACTACATAGTATAAAACAAAGTCAGTTCTCTCTGTCTGTCCCTATCTTTAAAACCACGCAACGGATTTTGATGCGGTTTTCACTATCAGTTAGATAATTTTTCACGGAAGGTTGCCATATACAATAAAAAAAAAATGCAAAGCCACCGGTTCTGTACTGTGACAACGTATGTTATACGAGAGAAGCGCTTAGAATTCTGCGTTTTTCTGCGTGAAGTCCAGGCACAAAACTTGTACATTTTAGTACACGCGGACTACGTTTTGGGAGTTTCTTTTTTTTATGAACCTTGTCTCATATCCGTAATAACCCAACATAATGGTATCCGTAGTGAGTCTTGTTGATATCATCCGCAAACATTTGTGTTTGTTTCGCATTTAGCGCGCCAAAGGCAATGGACTGGATTTACTCAAGAAATACCTACTTACTTATTTCATTTGCATTTTCGTATTGCGACAGTACCGTGTTATTTTTTAATCGACTTCAAAAAAGGAGGACGGTTCTATGTTCCACTGTTTTTAATTTTTTTTATGTATGTTCACCGATTTCTCCGCCTAATTAAAAAAAAAACTTAGATTAAAAAAACAGTTTTTATTTTAACCACGTTGTTTATCTTAACAGATTTTCTTATCTTAATATCCTTGCGACATTTTTAGAAAAGCACTGTACCATACTGTAAGCGTTGGAGGCATAGACCTATGGTCAACTTGGAGGCAACTGGGCACTTCTGGACACGCGTATCGCACCTTGGCTACGCCTCGGCCCACATTTTAACCTTCCTTCAAAAATGCCTCTAATATGTAACTAAGTAGAGTACTATTATGTGGCCATTGCCAATCCCTGGTAGATACTTAGTCAAGTTGAAGGGTGGAAACACCAGCCAATTTTGAGCATTTCATTACCATCTGACCCAATTAACCGCACGCCAGGCAATTAACCCACGTCTTTCCGGTCATTAGAGCCGAAAGGCTATCACAATCCGTTTTCGCTTTTTAATAAAACAATTTGTTTCCTTCGGAACACCTTTTCATACGAAATTCGAGCACCTGATGCATCTGTTTGCAGCTGATGATGGCAGCACCGCTAGTATTCTTTATTTTTTATGGTAACACCTTGTCTTTTTGTTAAGGAATTGTCTGCCCTTTAATTACACTGTGACTAACTTATCTGTAAGTTGAAAATTGGAGCCACCACCTTATTTTTTGACCATAAGTGACAGCTTCCCGTAGAAAAAATGTAGTTTTTGCTTTTGGCCGCTTTTATAGATAAGTATTAACCTGTAATTACAGTACTGCATAGATTAACAAACTCCTAGATGTTGGGTCGAGTAAAACATTTAGGGAAAATGTCTCGGAATATTCTCAAAACTCTGTTTTTTTATACTAAGGTTAGATCTACGTTTGACCACCAACTCTAGGCGAGTTGGAGTTGGTTGGATGGAAAGAGACGGTGTGCGGTGATTTAAATATGATAAATAATATAAAATAATTTATAAATATCTACTGGTACTGGCTAAAGAATTCAAATCCTATTTCATCCTGACAATTAACTAATTTAGCTAGAAACGATCATAGTTTAAACCGACACCTTTGATTCAAATAAGTATTTTTAGCGCTGACCCGATATCTCAACTTTTTTAAATACCTTTGAATTACCCCGTAATTTTAATGTTTCGTCTCTACGGATATTTGTGGTGTCCATATCAATTTTGATAATTATCTTATCGTCCGTTAAAAATTGGCAAGTTGTCTATATTTGGCTTGATGGCAGATGTACGTATATTTTATTTTTAAAGTTGTGGTCAATAACAGAGAAGGCCATTTTGGGAATGATAGTTTTGAAATTGGTTTCCTTTTTAACTCGATGATCACAATTTGTGTGTGTTTTTTTTAATTGACTAATTTAATATCTGTAGTACAAGACAGCTGCTAGCTGAGTTTCAGACACACGGACGCTATATATTTATCAAAGGTTCCAGGCAAATAATCTACCCACTGAATTTCAGAGTCATTGAGATAATTTTGATTTATGTTGATAATATTAAAAAAGACCGCCGGATGCAGTTGAAACTATAGTCGGAGTGACCGGCTGACCGTATCATAAATAAAATAAATGTATTTTTTGGATTATGGAGGGTAAAGATAAGGAAACCGTCTACTTTCTATCCCCGGTCAAAGATTCAGAGGCAGACCCAAGACAAGGTGGAAAGATGTCGTGCTAAAAGATATGAGCGAGTGTAAGGTTTCCGAAGACGATGTCGAGAATAGAGCGAAGTGGAGGAGAAAAGTAAGGAAGGCTGATCCTACCACCATGTGGGATTCATAGTCGGGAAGAGAGAGAGAAAGATAAGGAAACCGTCTCTGTGTATGAAGAAGTGTCCGTTAAAATGCGTGGGTGGCGCGGCGCTACTGCACTGACTGCAGGGTAGATTTAAAAGTTATTATAGTAGGATAGAGATAGAAAAAGTAAAAAAATAATTTTTTTCGACGCCTCTGGTGAAAAGAGTGGTGGCTCATTCTTAGCGGAGAGGATTTATTTGAATGCAGCCAGCGTTTTGGTACCTACCTAATACTTACCACAACTTGGTTGGTTTAACACACGGACAACATCTTGTTTTTTATTATTAGTTAAGTGTATTAATTAAGGCTTTACAGTTATATGATTATTTACGGGATATTTAATTATTTTGTGGAAGGAGCTTCCACAACCTTACCAAGGTAAATATCCCGTAAATAATTATAATATAACTGTACTGAGCAACCGTGATAGTTTAAAACAGCATTACGGCTTTTTTGTTTGTTTCATTTGATATAACTTTGTACTTAAATTAAACAAAGATTTTGTACTTATCTTAATAAAGTAAATAGGTCGAAAAAAATATGTATTATTATCATATTTTTTATCTAGATCAGCTAGCACTATCTGGAGGGTTTTTGATCTGTTATTTACAGCTTACTGCTGGACGCTTTTTCAACTTACCCCTTATTAAGACGTTTCTACTTACCCACCATTGTAAAAATATAGCAAATGGTATAATTTATGAGAGAACAAAAAACATAGCATTACCAAAAACACACGCACTGTTACCAACATAATAAAAAAAACGTATCGCCCAGCTGTCTAGCAATAAAGAAGCACGCGCGCGCGAAAAAAATAAAACAGGGGGACAAGCAAGATGGCGTCCCTTGCACTCTTCTTGCACTTGACATTTCCAATTAATTTGCGCGGGACATCTGTGCGTTAGCAGCTGAGTTTAATGGAACATTGGGGTAATGCGGATTACGTTAAAAAACGTCTACGCGTGCAGCAATCGTGTTATTGTAACAAGGGCCCTGGGTTACATAGTCACTAATATTGAATCTGTGGTAGGATAATAAACGAGAATCACTCACTTACAATTGACCACTCCACCACGGGTCTAAAGAAAAGATACAAATATCTTTGGCAACTTCAAATACATGTCAATATTTTTTAATAGCGGCAATTTCTATATGGCATAGCTAAACATATCTATATTAAAATTTGCAAGTTGAAGTGGCAATGGGCAGTCCACATCGCTCTAAGAACTGATGACCGATGGGAAAGAAAGGTTCTTGAGTGGAGACCACGAATTGGAAGACGCAGCGTAGGTAGGCCTCCCACTAGATGGACCGACGACATTGTGAGAGTCGCGAGCATCCAGTGGATGCAGATGGCAGGTTGTCGTTCAGTGTGGAGGTTAAAGTGGGAGGCCTATGTTCAGCAGTGGACGTCTTCTGACTGATGATGATAATCATGATGATGATGAAACATATCCCGCCACTCTTTTTGCATCGGGGGTTAAAATTTATAATGTATGCTTGCTATTTGTATAAATTATCAATAGGTAGAGTCCATACAAAAAGAGAAGCGTCGTTGGTATTGAGACGAGCTCTTATTGGAGTTTACTCCTATAAGGCCCGGTACGGAAATTTTATGAGGAGTAAAATCAAGTGTAACACGAAAAGTTGAGGCGTTACGTAGAAAGAGACAAACATATATATCTGTAGGATTGAACGTGTAAAAGAATGAGATGGTAACACATGTATTCCATCTCATTCTTCTGCTGCCGAGTAAACTCCAATCGTGCGTCGTAGCTGACACACACACACTTTTTTTTTACTATTATTAGGGTTCCGTACCCAAAGGGTAAAAACGGGACCCTATTACAGAGCCTACACTCTCTGTCTGTCTGTCCGTCCGTTCGTCCACCCGTCCATAAACGGCTGTATATTTCGAAGCGTAATAGATAGCCAGTTGACATTTTAGACACAGAATAGAAATAATAAAAAAGTTTAAAAATAAAAATGAAAGGTACCTCCCTTTCATGGGTTTCATCATTTCAGGGTCCCCCCCATACAATAAACGTATTTTTTAAGGTATTTTTGTATTTGCTCTAGTATAAAAACGGTAATACTTACAAGCGTCAAACTTGCCATCATGATTATACTACACACTCTAAAGTAAAACAAAAAAGAATAAATAATAATCAAGTAAAAAGTAGTAAAAAAGTCGAATGTAGTAAAAAATTCTCACTTCAGTGACTTAGACGGCCTCATAATTTCTTTCACCGAACGAAATTGCATTATATTACTAATTTTGAAGTCGTGTTTTTAAATTGATAATTATTGTATTTTGTGGTGGTAAGGAACCCTCAGTGCGCGAGACGGACTCGCACTTGGCCAGTTTTTAGTTCACCGTTATGCCACGACATTTCTCTTTTTGCCCAGACTAACTTAAATAATTAGCTCAAATAAGTACATTCGATCAAATAAGTTTTTTTTATCAAAGTCTGTGGCCTTAGTACGAGCACTTGCTAAAAAGTTATCGTTACGTAAACGATAGCAAAAATGTATGAAAAATTTAACAGCGCCTCTATCGGACGTGAAAGGAAACTGAATTTTTCATACACAGTACCCCTAGTACAAGATTTGATAGTTTTCGAAAACTTTTTTCGTTTTCGTTTTGTTCCATACATTGCTGGGCTAGAAGCTATTCGAAACCTTCTTTCGTATTCGAGTGAAGCAACCTATACTGCCGATTACTACCGATTTTAGTTCTTCCGCGTTTCCACTAAAGGCGCTTTGCTGAAATGTATGGAACAATACGAAAACGAAAAAAGTTTTCGAAAACTATCAAATCTTGTACTAAGGGTACTGGATATAGGTAAACGCCTAGGGTAAGCGTAACGGAGCAAGTGCTGGCTACAATGAATAAGTTCTTTTCCGAGAACCAAGAAGGGGGTCAATTAAGTCAGACTTCTCGCTAAATGCTTTATTTACAGTTTTTTTTTAATGTGGCAACTCCATATTTTGGGATGTATTGAGTGAGATATTCAAAGCTATATAAATAAAAAATCTGAGATCTGGGTTTAGGGCTGCAATTTTTCCGCTACCGATTATAAATGTAAGTAGGTATAAGAAAGCAGTTGCCCGCGACTTTAGCCGCGATAAAATTAAAGAAACATTCTTTAGAAAAATCTTGTTTAGTATATGGACGAAGTCGAATGAACTGTCGCCAAAACGCCGAAAGTATGAAAGAAAGATATGAAATAGGCAGTTTCAGGTTTATTGGTTACTCTACATTTTAGCTAGAATATAAGATTGTAAGTACCTATGGCTTTTCAAGGTCCCCGAAGTTTCTTTAAATCTCTAACTTAGCTAGGAAGTTGTTTTTATAGCACAAACAATCCGGAACCTACAATTTAAAGTGTCATACGACCCGTGGTAGCGCTCTGTTAAAAATGACTTACGATTAGCCTGGTAGATATTAAAAATATAGATATCTATTATGAACCCCATTGCTTCATTCGCTTTCAAATCAAATCATAATCAAAATAATTTTGTTTGTCTGGTTACAAATTTTTAAGTATGTTTTGTGTCGGTTTTTGTATTGATATTTTTTTAGGTTTTACCACAGAATACACAATAATAATTTCACTGACATTGAAAATAAATAAAGAAATAATAAAGAACAACCATCCCACTGTCGATGTCGGTCATATTTAACCTACAAAGCAACCAACTTGTCCGTGAAGTTGAGCAAATGTTAGAACTATAAAAATTCAAGAGAGGTATTGGTTTTGTTCAGAAAATACGATAGTGTCTCCCTGATTCACTCTACAGATTAATGGTCACTTCGTTGCGCATGCACTTAGCGAGGGCCATAGTTTATGGCGGAAGGGCATTCTCGACTTAATTAATCATTTCCTTTCCTAATCTACGATGTTTGTCTACTGCATTTTAACTTCCTGTGGTATATGGAATTAACTGTACTATTAACTATTATAATACACCTTATATAAAAGGTAACAGTGATTGAAACTTAGAATTAGTTTATAAGGTTCGAAAGATAAGAAAATGACGGTTGTTTGCTCAAAGAACGACAAAAGGCCAGCCAACTTTGTTTTAGCACAATATTTTTACACATAGAAGTAAAATAAAACTTAAAGTATTTCTTGCCACCTTTCTGCAGACACCCATTTCAGGTAAGCCCGCCAAGCGCCGCCATAAAATCTTTTCTTTTTTTCTGCGTGCACCTGTGAAACGAAAAAAAGTCAAGTGGCCAGTGCCAAAGGCGCGCGGTCTCGGTTGTTTTGACAGCGGCGGCGTTTTGCCGCGCAAAACCATTAAAAATAATTGAATTTAGAATAGACATGTGAAATGACACCTCTCAAGGGATTGGATCATTGGAGTATGGAACGAAAGAGGTTACACAAAACGGTCATGTGTCTTTATCAGCTCAGAGTGCCCTTAAGTTTATTGGTTTTTGGTTGGACACCATGGCAGCTTTACTTTTGTGTTTTTAATCTTATAAATAAAACCAGCCATGTGCGAGTCGGGCTCGCGCTCTGAAAGTTCTACAAAATAAAATAATTATCAATTTAAAAACCCGACTTCAAAATTTGTAAAATATGCAATTTGTGTTCAGTGAAAGAATGTTGAGGTCGTCCATGATCCGTCAACGAAATGACCAGTTATAACTTGGTAATGAATAGAAATTGGTCACCGACTTGCACTTGGTCATTATTTGTTGTTATACTTTAGAGTTTAGAGTGTGTAGACTTAATCATGCTAAGTTTTACGCTTGTATATTTACGTATTACCATTTTACATTGGAGCAATTAGAAAAATACGTAAAAAAAACGTTTGGGGACATGGGCACAAACTGAATGGGGACCCCGTTTTGTTTTTACTTTTTGACTTTATTATTATTTCTTAGCTAATCCGCCGTAACATTACATTTCCTGTGAAAATTTCAACTGGCTATCTATTACGCTTCCAAAGATACAGCCGTTTAAATATAGGTCGGACGGATGGACAGACAGGCAGACAGACAGCGTAGGCTAAGTCATTGGGTCCCTTTGGGCCATCATTATCATCATCATCAGCCTGAAGACGTCCACTGCTGAACATAAGCCTCCCCCTTTAACCTCCACACTGAACGACAACCTGCCATCTGCATCCACTGGATGCCCGCGACTCTCACAATGTCGTCGGTCCATCTAGTGGGAGGCCTACCTACGCTGCGTCTTCCGGTTCGTCGTCTCCACTCAAGAACCTTTCTTCCCCATCTTCCCCATTAGTGGAGGTAAAGGTCCCCAGAATGCTGGCGGCATTGCCACGTTGAATGGCAAATCTCAATTTCTGTCCGAAATAGAAGCCAGCATTCTGAACTCTAAAGCGGTCAAAAAAATTAAAACCCGGAACCCTAAAAAGCTAGGTACTAATTTCCATGTTTACTAACGCCTTTAAAAAACTTGCATCATGACATTTTTTTGAGTTTATCTAACTGGTTATGGGTCGATTTTCACAACAAATTAAATCGCAATCACGAATGGTAATTCTGCTTCTGCAGGTGCAGGTTAACGGACATTCTTAAATTAACCTAAATTGATACAAAACTGTTCCTTCGTG
Source organism: Agriopis leucophaearia (assembly GCA_949125355.1). Lineage (NCBI taxonomy): Eukaryota > Metazoa > Arthropoda > Insecta > Lepidoptera > Geometridae > Agriopis > Agriopis leucophaearia. The sequence goes on along the minus strand of OX421276.1, from coordinate 3,408,488 downwards.
AGAATGGAATCCGAATCTGTGACAACCACACGAATGTGCTGGCATTTATCCTAAAATCTGGGAAGCAAAAAGACCAGTTTACAGAGACCTGTCGTTTCCACCTGATTCTCATCTGTTAGTATAATTTTGAAAGCGGAAAAAGGGTGAGGGAGGTCTTGTTAGAGCCACAGATCATGAGATCATGCAGGGTGCAAAGGAATTTGGTAATCAGTAGCCTTAGCCACCGGCTGTCACGCAAAGGAGTTCGATTTTAGGGTTCCGCTGTACTCACTACTTTTCATTAAATAAAAGTCAAAAAAACAAGTAAGTTTATAAATATATTTATTGAAATAATTTTAGATAATTATGAATATAAAAAACCGACACTTTACATTGGTCTATCATATTTTCTGAAGCCTAATGTACCTTACCGTAGTTTTCTCCGTAGTTCCGTAAGTATGGGAACCTTTTGCATTTGTACTGGTCTCATCACAATCCAGACACAAATGCGGGGCTCGCGTGACGCCGCGGGGGCTCCCATGGCGGCAGCGGAAGGCTGCGGAATGAGACATTACTAATTAACGTCACGATCGATCGAGAAATGTATTTCATAACTTATTATTTATAACATGCATTGTTTGTCAATTTGTTTATACTTAATCTTTCAGGCTGAATTAGAACCAGGTGCCTTACGCCCAAGTCTTAACGCGGGCCCGAATACGCGCAGTTTGAAAAATCATGAGACCGCAAACCATATACATATTGGCACGCGTTCGCGTGATTTTGCAAACTGCGCGTATTCGGGTCCGTAACGCCCCAGTTCCTTCTAACCGATTTTTCAGAAGTTTTTCATAAACACCAACACAACACAAAACAAACTGGTGACAATACAAAATTCAATAATAATGTTGTAATATTTTCAAAATGGCCGCAATTTTTTTAATTTTTAAATAAATGATAATAGCATAATTTAAATAGCAACTTGTTTTGAAACCTATACTTACAGTCCCGCTACTGGAAAAATAGGTCTCCCGATTTTGCTTCTATCTGATGCCATCATCGCGGTTTTATCATCGCACCAGCCGCCACCGCCTGAAAGTTCATCCACATATCATAGATCGGTGGAAATCGCACACTGTGTGTTTTACGTGATCTATTTGCCTCACACCTGCAACTTGTGGAATGAGCTCCATCCTGTGGCATCCGAGTAGCTATAATATGGGGTTCTTCAAAAGAGTTGTTAATAGAGTCTGTCCGCAACGTATCTGTGATGCCCCTGGTGTTACAGGTATCCATAGGCGACGGTGATCGCTTACCGTCTGGCGGCCGTCTGCTTGTTTGCCACCTATGGCATAAAATAAACTTTTAACAATAAGCGAAACACACTAAAGATTCCTATTATGAAACAGTTTTTAAATATATATACGTAGAGTACCTACGATACATTTAACATGATTTGTGTTTCCGGTTCGGCGCTACTGGTTTTAGTAAAAGTGTAGTTATTATCGCTGTTCGCTACTGTTCAATTAGTATTCTGTGATTTACGAGTCGGATATATCTGTAAGAAGAACGCTGGCCTGAATGGACACTATATTTAGGCAATTACAGCTACAAATTATAACTAAGTATATAGGTAAAGAGAGAGTTGATAAAGATCACCTTTCAACCGCGTGACCTTTCACGTACTATACCTACATGCTTGGCCATTGGGCATGCTTTGACGCTTCTAATAACTCTAAAGACGTATGTACAGACGCAATGAACGAACGCGCGCAAACATAGGCGAATGCACCAGTACTGTGGCAAGGATGCTCTAGAGTGGACTTGCCACATCCTGGGGTGGCAATGATGGCTCCACAAAGTAACACATCCTGGGGTGGCAAAGATGCTCCAGAGATTTGCCACTAAGTAACACATTCTGGGCTGGCAAAGATGATCCAGAGAAAATGTGCCACAAAGTAACAAATTCTGGGCTGGCAAAGATACTCTAAGAGAACATTCCACAAAGTGACACGTTCTAGGCTGGCACCTCTTTGCGGCACGTCAACAATTTTTGCATGCCTCCCAAATGAGTGCATTAGCTGTCAAAAGCAACAAACGTATAAAAGCGACATTGGCGAGTTTTGTCTCCAATGTGAAAAATACTAATAAATGAAACACCAGTCATCTAGCCCATTATTTTACTTTTGTGTGTCAATTGTACTTATATTGCCACAGAACATAGGTTTTTCTTTCACTGTACACAATTATAAAATATCTATCTATCAAACCGAGCTATAGAAAATAGAATTCTCTAATATTCGAGCAATTTTGCTAGACAAAGACAGCAGCAACATACTTCAAGAACTTATTTAATAATTCTAACATTCCAGCTCGAAGGACCAACATTTCTTGCGTGCGCTAATCGCGTCGGTTCCCGTAACAACACACAGAGACATCGACACACAGAGACAGATCGTGTATTGTACGGAGTAGCCAAAGGGGTTTTCCCACGAAATGAAGATTTAGTTGCAGACAGCACTGTCGTTTCGACTGCAGCTGTGATGCTATCGCTCTGGATGTAGTGCATTGCTGGCTTAAACATTTACCTATTCAGTGACCCTAACGTGTGCCATATTTTTTTCCCTTTAAAGTTCCACCGACTTTTAAACTTGAGGATCTATTTTTTTGTGTATTAACGTATGTTACTTTTACTCGGTATCTTTGTCGATTATGAACGAATTTTAATGTTTTTTTTATATTAGGTAGGTATAGGATGAAAAATTTGGGCACTATATAATCCAGTTTCTAAACTTCCCGTGAGGTAGGTTTTAATTTTTTGTAAATTATCCTTAAATTATTTTATCTTTTTCTCTTTCCCTCCTGTTGGTCAGACGGCGGTCCGTGGTACGTGGTACGTACGTCTGTTACGGCATTTAGTCCTCACTTGCGAACATGCAAGATCGGACGTATAGACCGTTATGACTGCTTTATGGTCGGCACGATGAAGGCCGATTCACGCACATATCCATGTAATTTCATTGTTAGCTTCATTGAACACGAAACAGGTAAGAGGATTTCTATACAAATTTCAAATCCGAAATTCAATATTCGATACTCGTATGTTATGCACGTAAATTCTCGTACATTTACGTACTTCACCCACTATGTCCTAGATACGTCACCCTGAGTTCAGTATAGTTAGGTAGTGAACTGACTAAACCCCTGAAAATAAATTTTTCATGCCACTGTTTTATTTTCAGTGAAAATAAACAGTTTGCATGATAAAGACACTTTAAATGCTGCAATCGAACAACAACGATTCGACAGGATCGTTACCTAGTTAGGTCAAAGACTCTAGACTACTTTTCATGGTACAATCTCGACGTGATCATATTGATTTCTTTGAGTTAATTTATTGGTATCTATCTTGAGTGCGAGCCTGTGGTGTGAGGGGACGCCGCGAGCGAAAAATGCATTAGGGTTAAAATATGTAGTGAACGCTCTTACAAATTACGGAATGGCTCAGAGCGATTGTATTTAAAGAGGTCAATCTCAAATTGAAGTGTAATCATCATTATCATCACCATCAGCCATAAGACGTCCACTGCTGAACAATGGCCTCCCTTAGAACTCCACAATGAAAGACAGCCAGCTATCTGCATCCACTAGATGTCATCACTAAAGTATCCACTGGATTCTCTCACGATGTCGTCGGTCCATCTACTGGGAGGCTTACCTACGATGCGTCTTCCGGTTCATGACCTCCACTCAAGAACCATTCTTCCATCGGTTATCGGTTCTTCGAGCGATACGGCCTATACCTATTGCCACTTCAACTTGCAAACTTTAATGGATATGTCGATGACTCTGGTTCTTTGGGGAATATTCTCGTTCCGGAATCTATCACGAAAAGAAAGCCCTAGCATATTATAGTATTAGCTCTCTCTATTGCCCTCTGTGTGTCTCTGAGTTTTTCCAAAAGGCCAGCAGTTACGGATCACGTCTTTGTACCATTTATATCATCACTGGTAACGCACACTGGTTAAAGAACCTTGTCTTTAGACAATGTGGGTAAGGCTGAGATGTCACGTAATTTCCCGAACGATGCACATACGAGTTGGATTCTACGGAAGTTAACGGAGTACCTTAAATTAATCAAACAAGGAAACTTGGAACATATTAAGGCGAAAAGTTTTAATTTCCATTTTGTACATAAAGTTACGACGGAGTTTACATAGTGAAATCTAACGGAAGTCACCATCATTGTAACATCAGAAAATAGTTAAAAAGGAAACCAAAGAAGAAGGATAATAGGAAGACATCAAGAAGAATAGAAGTAATTTTGTTCTACCATGACTATAAGGTGTATTCATCAGATCCGACGATGTTTTAAATGTTTATAAGAACTTATCGCGCTACCTCAATAAAATGAGCCCTCTTGGAGATCGAAGGGAGGCTTATGTCCAACAGTGGACATCCTATAGCTGAAATGTTCATGATGGGGTAAAGATGGTTGTTTTGTAGGTTACCTGAAGAAATCTTTACGCATATTTAATACACAAATGACAACAATCCAATTTAGTAAGAATAGTTACGTTCTTTGCCGTAAGATTTCAACCACGTCGGTTATAAGCAATGACGGTATAACCGGTATATTTGTTTTATGGGCGTGTACAATGTACACTTCGTGCTTTGGTAAATGTCTGTACCGTTGACCGCCAGAGGTAAAGTTCACACAATTCGGGTGTAATCAAGCAATCTTTCTCGTACGTCGTGTGAAAGCACGCCAAATGTTAATCCAGAAGACATTAGGAAATGTAATTTTTAGAGTTCCGTTGTTAATTTTTAAGGGACCCTTATTAATTTTTATTTATTTATACCCTTATAAGACCTTCAAAGGTATATGTGCAGTCTAACTGTTTTTGTAATGTTTTGCTTATATTTGAAGGCGCTAATAAACAGCATTATTCTGTTTTTAATAAACTTTCAAAATAGAGGATGATAACCTCCTGTTTTCGACTGTTTTTTTCTTCTTTTTTTTATGTTTGTTGCCTCAGAACTTTCGACGGGATGAACCGATTTTGATGATTATTTTTTTATTTGAAAGCTGTTGCTTCCCGTTTGGTCTTATTTGGTCTAGTTGTGGCATTTTTATGAAGTCGGTTTTTTACATTGATAATTATTAAATATATTGTAAACGAGAGATGCATTTTAATGCTTTCGTTCTGTCTCTCCGTCCGTCTGCCTGACCGTCAATGTGGAATTGACTGACCGTCATAAAATCCAAAAAAAGTTTACAAACATTGAAAAATAATTTAAAAAAAACAGAATTTATGTTTTTTTTTATCAAATAAAAATAGTAATTACAAAAAATAATAATTAATTAAATAATGGTTTATTTTATAAATTATAAACCATTAAGTCTAGAGCAATAGAAATTTATGTTTTTATTTTCAATTTGTTGTGTGGCTGAAATAATTTATTATTGTCCGAGAATACGCTTTCAGATAAAGACTTTATTGAAATAATTACTGATTATTTGTATATTTTTTTTTATTCGTTCTGCTTCGATTTCACTGAAGTACATTCAATATAAATATTTTTTGATGTTGGAATGCGCGAGCAAGAAAGATGAAGCATTGCTACCAACTGCCTACCAATGACGAAAAACTTATTGGTGCCTGCCTATATTTCTATGATTTTGCGACATTTAAACCCTAAATATGTCCTTGTACCTTCCAATAGGTTTTTTCCTCGTTTCCTTATGAGTCGCGACCAGATCCGTGACTTGTAGTAAATTATTATTGTATCGTTGATCTGACGGAGATAGAGGATGTTATCACGCCTATGTAGAGCGATCTGAGAGATTTCATGTAGCGATGGCAAAAAAATAGTAGTTTTCTATTGTGTCTACAGCCAAATAATTATTAAAAGACAATGTTTATACTTGAAACACATTTAAAGGCTAGGGGGGGCTAGAAAAATAATAATAAATATTGTTGTTTTTTTCCACAAAGTTTTTTAAATATTAAGCTGTGAGTTGCCACCTTAAAGAGGTATCCTAATTATTTATATTGCCTCATTAAAAAGCTGATTATCAATAGAACCCTTCAACAAAAACAAAATTAAAATTTGTTCAGAAACAAATAACTTATCTAACTCTATCTAAGTATTTCAGTTTCATGCTAGACACAGAGCGCACTATAGAACGTTATGACGTCAGGCCGTGCGCGCGCCATACAAATGTTATACTAACACACGCTTTTCAGTAAAAGGACAGAGTATCCCCCCATGTCACCCCAGCAAAAAAAAACAGCGGTTCCATACAAAAAAATAATTCACTCCCGACAAAATTTATGAAACAGCTGTTTTTTTTCGCGAATTTGGTAAAGTCGTAAAACAAAAGTTTGTTTATATGTACATATACTGAGGTTGTCCTTGAGAGGATGCTAGGTACCAGTAGCCCTACTGTTTAATTAATATCATATAGCCCACTACCTATACATATTGCTTTTCATAAATAATAACTAAAACAGTACTTAACAAAAACAAAAGTTGATTGTTTTACGTATTTAAGGAGGATGCTAATTGATCCTAACCCTGTATATTAATTACCTATGCAGTGGTACAAATAATCAATTTGCGACACCAAGTTATTTGTTCCAAACCATAATATGACATTTCTATGCACAAAGTTTTGTTATAACAGAAAGGTACCTGGTTACGCCAGATTATAATAATAATATTGATTTGTTTATTTTTTGGTGCATTTCCTATTTTTCTTCCTTTACCCTCAAACAGCACTAGCAAGAACCTGCTTCGTGAACTATATTTACAAACGGACATGTACCTACGTATAATAGCGCGCGGCGCAGGAGCCATCCGTAAAACAGTGTGTCATCGACTTCCGCGCGCATCGCACTACATAGGTGTAATTATTGACCTGCTTTCGTGTTTTGGTGCACTCATCCACGTAAGGTGATCTGATACCTTACCGCAGCTGACCATTGTGGTCTAGCATATGTAACGAACTGTGATTCGCCGTGTAAACAATTGTGGTGTGTGAAATAAGGACCCGAAAGAGTGACGCGTGTCGAAGGCGTCACGCCTTACCGGGCTTTTGGAGCGGACAACGAGGACGATCAAGTAAGTGCTGTTCCCGTCTGTCCGAATCCCTCTCTTTGTTTTGCATGCACCACTTTTCAATCTTACAAAAATACAGTCCACTCATTCCAGGGGCCCTCATTGCCCCACCTTAATTTGGCGAAACCATAGTTTTTCCTTCGAGCCGGATATTGCGCCCGGCTTCTTTCCCTTATTAGGACATATTGTAGGCCCTAATAAGCTAATTATTATTCATTGCGAATATAATTCCTTTGATAAAATAGCGTGACATTGCGTCGTCTATTTTTATCACCTTAAATCTTCGTATTTCCTGCCGTAAGCATTGAGCTAGGCATTCAATCAGCTAGATATACTATTTATCTATGCATATTAATATATATTTTACATAAATATTATATTTTATAAGTAAAATAACCGAACTTAAAAACATTTTCATTACCGCATGTTTTTATATCTACCCTCGCGTACATTTAACGTTGTGCCTACGAGATTCCGTCGGTCGCTTCGAACCTCGCTTGCCGTTCAATATTATCCGACCGCGTAGCGAAGTTCGACCGTCGCAGGCGCAGCGTACTTGTCGCGCTAGCTAATAATAACCTACATAATTTGTCAGTATAATATTTACCATATGATCTTATCAGTGATTCGTAAGTTATACTCGTGTCATTTTATCTATGCATCGAGTTTGTATCATCTGCTATTTTCGTGTCCAGTGTTAATTACTTGTAGTCAATAGTAGTACTTATACAAACTAGCAAAATGTCGAAAAATAAAGATACAAACTCAGATGGTGAAATCGTCGATGCAAAGATGGCAATGTTATTGTCAAAACGCGAAGCGATATTCGGCATAGCACAACAGTGTTGTGATTTAGCTTCCGCGTCAGATATTCTTACGAATGAAGCGAGAAGGGAACATTTTCTCGATCAGTCTTCACAGATCGATTCGTTGCGTGATAGATATGAAAAGATTGTCGACGACTGTAATACCCGCACGTTGCAATTAAATCCAACAGCGAAGCCAGACTATAAAAGCCTTTTTGCATTTGAGTCTCTGTATAGTAAAATAAAGAGAATTCATACTCAGTGCGTTTGTTCCGGTATCCCATCACGGGATGATAAGGATGCTTCTCTTGCATTGCGTAAGGCTAGGCCTAGGTTGGCTCCGATACAGCTATTGGAATTTGATGGTGAAATAAAGTGTTGGCCGATGTTTTATGCGACTTTCAAATCTACCGTACATGAAAATCCACTGTTAACGCCAAGTGAAAAATTATATTATCTCTTGCCTAAATTAACTGGGCGTGCAAAAATTGCGATTTCAGGCATCACTCCATGTGCTGAAAATTACGAGTTAATTCTTCAGACACTTATCAATAAATTCGATGATAAGAGGATGCTTATTTCCGCTTATTTGGCCCAGATGTTTGATTTTAAACCCTTTCAAGCCGCTTCTACAGCTAACTTCGATTCATTTATGGATAACTTCACGAGCGCAGTGAGCGCTTTAAAGAATCTAAAATTAGATAACTTATTAGACCTTATAATATTGCATATTGCTCTCAAGAAGTTAGATTCAGAAACGGTGCGCGCGTTTGAAACCAAACATGGTAATAAAATGCCAACATTTGACGAGTTTGTTGAATTTATTACAACTCGTGCCAAAGTATTTGAACGAACTACATGCGTTTCAAACACTATTTCAAATAATAACAACAATAAAAAACCTAACACGGGCGTTACGTCCAAAATACCTAAATATCAGGCTTATGTAAGTACAATTGATAAGTCTGGTGCATCTAATGCTTTTAAATGTCTATGCGCCAATGTGACGCACACGCACTTATATAAGTGCGCCGAGTTTAATAAAATGACAAGCCCTGAAGAGCGTTACAAATGTGTCAAAGATAATAATGCGTGTGTTAATTGTTTAGCACTCAATCATAAGCTTTCGAGTTGTATAGTAAGACCGAACTGCAAGGTATGCGCAAAAGCACATCACGGAAAACTGCATTTCGTGCGTACGGAAGTTGAGGGTCGCGCGCCGCCGCCGTTATCAGGACGTACGGCGCCCGCTGCGAACGTCTTCTTACCGCCGGCGCAGGAGCCGAATGAGTCATGCAATACACCTGTTGCTTCGATACCTACACTCCCGCGTTCAGACGTTGCATTGTGCACGACTAACGTAGGTACTAAAGATTCCGGCTTATCTATTCGGAAGGAGGCTACATGCAATACTATTTTATTATCTACTGCTCAAATTGTAGTATATGCTTCTGATGACAAACGTCATATAATACGGGCTTTGTTAGATTGCGCTTCACAAAGTCATTTTATAACAAAGGAATGTTGCGATCGGTTAGGCATCCGACTTCTTAACACGGAACGTACTATTATTAGAGGTTTTGGTGGTTCGGAGAAGGTTTTGCAAACTAACTCGATCGATTTAAAGTTTTATTCTCGATTTAATGACAATATAAACTTTGAAATTTCACCACTCGTGGTGGAGAAAGTAACTGATTTGTTACCTACAGCTGTGGTAGATACGTCTGGACTATCACACTTGAAAAATCTACCCCTAGCGGACGCAAGCTTTGGCGTACCTGCTGGGATTGATGCATTAATTGGAGCTTCCATATTTCCGCATTTACTATTACCCGACGTCCATGCTTCACGCGAGGCGTCAACACCCGTTGCACTGCGCACGGTTTTGGGTTATGTCCTATTAGGATCAGCACCCACTATACCTACAACAAGTATACATATGGCTTTGACATGTTGTCACGTTCAAGAGCCTACCGCTATTGACTCGTTAGTCAGGCGTTTTTGGGAACTGGAAGAACTACCTTTCACTCCCGTCCAGCATCCAACGCATATTGAATGCGAGGATTTTTATGCGTCGACTACTACACGCGATCCTGTTAGTGGCAGATACGTTGTCGGCCTGCCATTTATGGACGATCCATATTCCCTAGGGAATTCTATAGACGCAGCTCGCAAGCGTTTCATGTGCTTAGAAAGAAAACTAGAGGCTTCACCTCAATTGAGGTCAGCATATGATGACGTCATTAAAGACTATCTCGCGAAAGATTACGTATCTCTGGCGCCGCCGTATGATCCACAGGACCCTGCGCCAATATACGTAATTCCCCATCACGGAGTTATTCGCGAAGATAAAGCCTCGACAAAGCTTCGCATAGTACTGGACGCTAGTAGCCGTTCCACTTCCGGACGGTCACTAAACGACATCCTGCATACCGGTCCGAACCTGCAAGGCGATTTATTTAAAATTATATTAAACTTTCGCCTGCATGCAGTCGCGATGACCGCGGATTGCCGTCAGCAATTTCTCCAAATAGTTATGCGGGAAGCTGACCGCCGTTATCAGTGCTTCTTATATCGGTTCAATCCACAAGATCCTCTTGTGCTATACCAGTTCAATCGCGTGTGTTTCGGCTTATCGTCGAGTCCATACCATGCATTGCGCACGGTAAATCAACTTGTCCAGGACGATGGCGCGAAATATCCGCTAGCTAGTAGTATTGTACTACCTTCGCTTTACATGGACGACGTCGTCTTCTCGCTCCCCAATGAGGGTGATGCAGTAGCCGCGTCTCAACAGCTGATTGAACTATTCAAGGGCGCACAGTGGGACCTCGTGAAATGGAACAGCAATTCCCGCGCAGTGCTGGACAATATTCCTGACACGCACAAACTCCCTACTGAAGTGGAGTTTGATAAATCGACCAGTAAAATATTAGGCCTCCACTGGTCTACTGAAGATGATTCATTTTATTTCAAAGTTACCCCGCCGAGTGATGACATTTGTACAAAGCGCACAATATTGTCTACAGTCGCACGTCTTTGGGACGTTATGGGCTTCGTAGCGCCGACGGTAGTTTACGTGAAGATGTTAATTCAGTCTCTTTGGCGGTTAAATTTGGAATGGGATGAAGTTCCACCGGCACACATCATTAAGATGTGGAGGCAGTTCTGTGTCGAGTTACCGGCACTTAATAAGCTTCGTATACCACGTCATGTGGGCGTATCCGAAGACTGTGACGTCACTCTCTTGGGTCTGTCCGATGCCAGTCTTAGCGCTTATGGCGCGGTGGTATACATGCACACCAGCTCCGCTGCCGGTAACACCGTACGTATTGTATGTGCAAAAAGTAAAGTTGCGCCTACGAAACCAATGTCGATCGCGCGCCTTGAACTGTGTGGAGCACTTTTGTTATCTAAGTTGCTTCGCACTGTTCAAGACAATTATTCCGATCGCCTACCTATCAAAACTTATGCTTTCCTTGACTCTAAGGTTGCATTGTATTGGATAAAAAGTTCGCCACACCGGTGGCAAACGTTTGTCGCCAATCGTGTCGTACAAATAACGGAAAACATTCCACCTGATAATTTTTTCCACTGTCCCGGTGTTGAGAATAGTGCGGATATTTTATCTAGAGGTGTGACTCCCGAGAAACTTATCTCGCACCCTCTGTGGCTCCATGGACCTCCGTGGGCCTCGTTGCACCCGTCTCGGTGGCCTCTCAAAAGCCTGGATGGGCAACCTATATCCGACATACCGGAAGAAAAGGTTTTTACGCACACTGTGTGCACGCCTGTAAAGCAGTGCGCTTTATATGGTCTTGCTCTACGCACTTCGTCGTGGGGCAAACTACTGCGTATAATTGCGTACGTTTGTAAATTCGCAAAATTGATACCTCGCCGCGGCACTACTGCAGTGACTGCTGAGGATTTAAATTTCGCTGAAAATAAAATGCTTAGCGCTCTGCAAAGTCAGCACTTTGCAGAAGAATATAATAATATTCAGAACAACAAGGTTTGTTCTCCGGCTTTCAATCGTTTGAGGCCTTTCATTGACAACGGTCTGATCCGCGTTGGCGGTCGCCTTGTCAATTCGATGCTGGACTATGCACAAATGCATCCAGTTATTTTGCCACGCAATGATCATGTAGTGAACATGATTATTGATTATTATCATGTAAAATACTTGCATGCTGGACCTGAAACATTAATGTCGTTGTTGCGACAAAGGTTTTGGATCTTGTCGGCACGCCGCCTTGTGAGACAGAGGGTCCACAAATGCAATACTTGTTTCCGTCTTAAGCCGCGTCCGACTTACCCACTTATGGCTGATTTGCCTAGTGTACGGACACGTCCAGCTATTAAGGCTTTTACAGAAACAGGTTGCGACTTTGCCGGACCCATTGCCTACACTCCTGTACGCCGTCGTGGAGCGCATAGCGAGAAAGCCTGGATTATATGTTTTACGTGCATGACTACGAGGAGCTGCCACATTGAAGTTGCAACGTCCTTAAGCACTCCAAGCTTCCTGGCTGCGTTCAAGAGGTTCCTCTCTAGACGAGGACCTGTTAAGGTTCTTCATAGCGATAACGCTACGAACTTTCAGGGCACCGCTTCGTATCTCCGCGATCTCTATAAGTTTCTTAGGGACGAATATTACCCGAAACTTGAGATGGAGTGCGCTGAAAGTCGCATAACCTGGAAGCCAATATGTCCCAACGCGCCGCATTTTGGTAGCTGTTGGGAAAGCATGATTAAGGTTACGAAATCTATTCTGTTCCGAGTTATCGGACAGCAACTACTTTCGTACGAGGAGCTCTGTACTGTTCTCACGCAGGTTGAGTGTTTATTAAATTCACGCCCGCTGACAGTACTAAGCTCAGACCCTGCGGAGCCTTCAGCTCTTACGCCGAGTCATTTTCTACATACTGCGCCTCTACTTTCATTGCCAGCGCCTGATGTAAGCACTGAAAAAGTCAGTTTGCTTCATAGGCATGCGTTATTGGACAATTTGGTCCAATCTTTCTGGAACCGCTGGCGGATGGAATATCTGCACGGCTTACAGGTTAGACAGAAGTGGAATACTCATTCCACGCCTATCACTCCGGGTACTATCGTAGTAGTGATCAACGACAATGTACCGCCTCTAGCCTGGCCTTTAGCAATTGTAGAGAAAGTGCATCCTTCAAAGGACGGTATCATACGGGTAGCGACTGTGAGACTCTCCGGGAGAACTTACCTCCGCCCAGTCGTTCGCTTATGCCCTCTTCCGTCGCAGTAGAGAATATATATCGCTTCGCAGTTTACATTAAGTTAACGTATAAGTTTATATTACATTATATACTATATCATATTGCATTATGCTATATCTTATTTGTTATATTTCCCTATCTTGTTTTACGGATTCCTTGCTAGTGGTTCATACGCATTGAGCGTTATTCTCACTCTACAATAAATAGAGTGAGCTCTCTCACCTTATAATTGTTTTAAAGGCGACCCTTTAAGGGCGGGTGGGTGGTTACGCCAGATTATAATAATAATATTGATTTGTTTATTTTTTGGTGCATTTCCTATTTTTCTTCCTTTACCCTCAAACAGCACTAGCAAGAACCTGCTTCGTGAACTATATTTACAAACGGACATGTACCTACGTATAATAGCGCGCGGCGCAGGAGCCATCCGTAAAACAGTGTGTCATCGACTTCCGCGCGCATCGCACTACATAGGTGTAATTATTGACCTGCTTTCGCGTTTTGGTGCACTCATCCACGTAAGGTGATCTGATACCTTACCGCAGCTGACCATTGTGGTCTAGCATATGTAACGAACTGTGATTCGCCGTGTAAACAATTGTGGTGTGTGAAATAAGGACCCGAAAGAGTGACGCGTGTCGAAGGCGTCACGCCTTACCGGGCTTTTGGAGCGGACAACGAGGACGATCAAGTAAGTGCTGTTCCCGTCTGTCCGAATCCCTCTCTTTGTTTTGCATGCACCACTTTTCAATCTTACAAAAATACAGTCCACTCATTCCAGGGGCCCTCATTGCCCCACCTTAATTTGGCGAAACCAGTACCATCAAACTTGAATTACACGAAGTTTCGTGATCTCGATAGTCGGGTATTTATTAATTTGCTATCTGTACTCTAGCAGAGTGTGGGAATGTCTGCGCGTGATTCGCCCGTGGCTTATGACAATTTGCATTTTTTTGCCGACTGTACCGACCGACCGCTTAGGTTGGCGCGAGTTGCAAGTGGTTGCGATTGGTGTGGTATACTTGTTTATATTTTTTAGTTCATATTATAAAATAAGGTTTTCTTTAATAACAATAAAAGTTATTCTGATTCTGACTAACCCTCAGATTTCTACTAATTTAGGATACAAAATCTGCTCACCGACAAAGTAGACGGTAACGAGCGCACAACGGAGCATTTGTATGTTATATGCTAAGGACACTATTATCTACCTATTAAAAACTATTCATAAAAATATACTGTAATTTGGTATGTAGATATCACCCGCGACTCTACAGGAGTGGGAAAGATGATGAATAGTATCGTGTGGATCGAGCAAGTGGCGCCGCACACTCCTTGCGCGATCCTTAGATATAAGGAGGGTCACATCTAAAACTTGGCAACCAGGACAAGACGCGTGAAAACCCCGGATTTTAGAGCCCAGAACTCGGATATTACAACAGATTTTTTTTAAAGATAGTCAGTGTAATAATCGTGGCGTGCGGGCACAATGTGTCGCGGGGGCCCAAGGCTTTACATATTTAATCAAAATTTCAAATGAAGCCCCCCCACCCGGACGCTCCCCGGATGCCCTCTAAACTAGGACAAATCCGGACGGATGGCAACTCTAGATATAAGCGACCTAGCCACATTACGATTTATACGGCCGCTCTACTCTGAGGACGTCGTAAGAGACGTACAGTGATAACCAGGGTTTACCTGGCTCACAGTAGATCAATAAAAAAAAATCCACAGACCTTTCCCTACCTTTTAAAACTCAACCTATAGAACAGGAAGAAATCTAAAAAAAAATACACTTTCGCAAGACGCCAGTGTCTCGTACCTTGAGGCACACACTGACCCGCGGGCGATGGCGTCGACCGCTGCTCTCCGCTTACCTTTCCACATCGCCAGATTGCCACCACGCTGTGGCCAGTGCTGTGATTTACTAATAGATGCTTTAAACATCGCGTGATCTGAAATACTGTTACTGTTCTAAACCAACTTGATACCTATGCACTGACTCGAATACATACAAGGTACTTAAATATACAATTTAACACAAGTAGCTTATTGGAAAATTTTGTATGTTTTGATTGATGGGTAGCTTAGACGGCCCTCATTGTTTATGAAAACACGTAACATGGCTATAACGCGCCGTAAACAGGCTGTAACACAGTATAACCATAGTTAGAAATAATGAGATAGGTACCTAACAAAATTAAACGCATATCTCGATTAGAATACAGTAAAAACAGAATTTTTTTTTTTACTAGGTACTAACTAACCTAACTTCGTAACTAAGTACCTATACCTATACTACCTACTTGATACGAAAATGTTATTAGTAGATATTTATTTGTACTATAACTATAAGCAGTAGTTTAGTAAAATAGGAAGTGGTAAGAGCTGGATGTAGAGAAGTAACAGGAAACAACCGACAGACAGACATTTCAATTAATGCTAATTATGTGACGGTTTCGAGTTGTGTAATGACATCTGATTGGATGAACTTGCCGACACAAAGAGAAAGAAACGATGAATAGATAAATACAAAATATACCGGCCAAGTGCGAGTCGGCACCACAAAATACAATAATTATTAATTTCAAAAACTGACTTCAAAAATAGTAAAATATGCAATTTCGATTCAGTGATAGAAATGATAAGGTCGTCCAAGTAACCGAATTTCGTTGCTTAACTTGGCAATAAACATAAATTTCTCACCGACTTGCACTTTGCCATTATTGATTATTTTTTGTTACACTTTAAAGTGTGTACTATAATCATGCTTAATCATAATGAATCATGGCAAGTTTGACGCTTATACGTATTACCGTTTTTAAACTAGAGCAAATACAAAAATATAAACTTTTATAGCCTTACTTAAAAAGTTATTCAATGCGTAAAATTGCTGTCTCATTTTCGCGTCCAAAAGTCTGCATCGGGTATTCAGATTTCATAATCAGATATCCTCAACATTAAGCGCCTGGTCAATTCCTTGTATTGGTATATGAACATGCTTCGAAACACCCCAAATATTTGCCGCACATTCGTAAATACTACAGAATCCCGTAGGCAGTGTATTTCCTAATTTCCTACCGAGCCTACCTGACCCTTCACCCACGGCTCTCGTGTTGACATTTCCCTGAGTTCTTCTTGGTCAAATACAGGGTTCAACTAGTAGGATGGCCATACAAAAGTTTTTCTAAAATCAACATACATACAGTCATGCCTCGTTCCCAATGGGGTAGGCAGATACCACATTTGACTTTTGACGAAGCCTTTCTCAAAAGGTTTTCGATTTGGTCGTGATATGTTCGCTTACGTCATATGTGTAATAAAAGTATTTATATGTGTAATAAAAGTATTTATTACAGATATTAAATGTCCCAGATATTTATACATATATAATATAGTGTATACTTTATATTATACATAGTATACACAAGCGTCAAACTTGGCCTGATTATATATACTCGTATTATATATAATAAGCTTTTAGCAATAAGGCCGCCACTTGTGGCACTAGCTGTTTTTCTATCTGTTTGTAATTTTTATTTCTGGTGTACACAATAAAGAGTTTCAATCTATCTATATAATTGACGCTATAGTTTATATATTAGCGCAAGTCTGACGCTTCTACGTATTACCGTTTTTACACTACAGAAATTACAAAAATACGTTAAAAAAAAAGTTTTGTTGTATGGGGCAACCCCCTTTTAGTTTTTACTTTTTGACTTTATCATTATTTCTTAGTTAATCCGCCGTAACATTACATATTTTATGAAAATTTCAACTGGTTGTCTGTTACGGTTCGAAAGATAAAGCCGTTAAAAGCTAGGACGGACGAATAGACAGACTGCGCTTTTTTGCGCTGCGCTTAGTAATAGGGTCCCGTTTACACCCTTTGGGTATGGAACATTAAAAACAGTGGGTACCGATCCAACCATGGAAGATTCAAAGATAATTCAAATGCTTAATCCCAGCAAATCCCGCTGGTTAGCAGCGTACCCAGCATGCAGCGGCATTACCACGCTGAAGAGTTAATGCTAATACGTTGAACCAGATACACACCAGCATTTTGGGTACTTCGTCATTAAATACTGACCAAGTCACAATACGTTGATATTTTTCATTACCACTCCCACAACTTTCCAACTCATGGTAACTCGGACTCCAACGTTTATAAAGCAAACAAATACAATCGGTATTAGTGCCCTCACGAATGGGTAACATGTTGACACCTCAACTTGGGCGGGTAAATAGGCAAATAGCCCCCGTGCTTATTGACCTTTCCAAATTTTCCCAGGATACCCCAGATATGTTAAGCAATGAAATTTAAACTTTAAATGGATAGGTTAAGGTGCAGGTTGTACTGTGAGAAGTTTTGAAAGGTCCCATTCATAAAATCACGTAGGATTTCTGTGGATATTTGACTTCTGATTCTCATGGACACACGCGATGCTGGTTTGTAATCTCATTAAAATTCAGACATATTTTCACAAACATTTTTACCGACATAGCCCACCGGATTAGCAAGTTAAAGTGGCAGTGGGCAGGGCACATAGCACGCAGAACAAATGGCCGATGGGGCCAAAAGGTTCTCGAATGGAGAACATGGACCGGGTAAGCGCACCGTAGGACGTCCACCCACAAGATGGATAGACGACCTAAAAGAGACCGCAGGAAAACGCTGGATACAGACCGCTTTCAACCGGCGGCGCTTTTGGAAATCGATGGGGCAAGGCCTATGTCCAGCAGTGGACGTCCTATGGCTGAAATGATGATGATGATGATGAATTCTATGAATGTTTTTGAGATTATGGTAACCCACCAGGACTGATTTTAATAACAGTTCCCATGTGTCAATATCCAGGAATTTTGGTTTCTGAAAAACGTACACTTCTTCGTTAAACGTATACTTCTTCCGGTACCTAGGCTACTTCCGTCTGTGAGCTAAAGTGACAAGTGTCAAAAGGACAGGTGTTAAACTACGAAATATCGACTAAGAGTGTAACACGGCTAAAAAACTTCTCGCGGTACTACTGGATCACTTGGTAGTTCTACGGGTTTTATTTTACCCGTGGTACGACTGGTAGTAATACTGGTAGTACCACTGGCAACAAACGGAAATATCGATATCATCTTGAGACCTCAAGAGTTCCAGTAACCTCGTATTACTACGGAGTTCTCAAATGTATCATTATTTACGTATCAATTTTATCAAAATGTGTCATTCGCGATAACTTTTAGGATGTCATCATTATAATCTCTGCTCTTTACCACAGATCATAATGTAAGCACTCTGTGATACGTTTAACTTAAGTTGATTTTACACTAAGCACGGTATTCCTTACAAGTGTCAACAGTCCGAAGCCGTGGGTGTAGGGAATTCACCGTGAGAACCGCTTTTTGGAGAATGTATCATAACACACACGGATAGACCTACTTGCTACTACGCACTATTCACGTCCATACAATCTTGCACAAGTGCAGCACTTCGGGACTTTTCCGAATCGATAACTAATTATGTATCTTCAGATCATAGCCATGGAATGTTTATGGTTTCAGTTCCTGGGGTTGTTCATTATTAGCCTCAATAGGATTGTAAACTTTTTGCCAGTACAAAAAATAGGAGAAAGTAGTTATTGGTAACTAGAGTCAAACCAGTATGACACCGCATTTTTTTTAATGACAACATTTTGTTTTAAACTGTCAGCGTTGTTTTCTTCGGTTTTTATGATTATTAAATTGAGTCAATTTCTTGGACTTGACCGCGACTTATTCTGGTTGAGTCAAACTTGTTTGATGATATTTAATAAATCTTGCAAATACCATTGGCAATTGCACAAGACGTACGACGCTAAAATCCTCACAAGAGGCAAGAAAAGTGTCAATGTTATCAAATAGATAATTTTGAATATTCGCGCCGTTTTTAACCAACTTCAAAAAAGGAGAGGGTTCTCAATTCGGTTGTGCTTCTTTTTTATATTTGTTACCTCAGAACTCCGTCATTTCTAAACTGGTTTGAAGTTAGAAGTTTTTTATTTTGTTAAAGGATTAGAAGGAGGTTTTTGAAGGATTTATACTTCAGTTAGATTGTTCCCATAGATACGAACCCATTTCATCAAAATCGGTTTAGTTGTTTTAATTCAAAATACCTGGAAAAATTAATGTCATCCAAGTAAACGAAATTGCGTATTAACATAATTATATGTATATACGATCCTTGGTATTAACTAATTTTGAATTCGGTTTTTTAATTTATAACTATAAATTCAATAATAATTATGAGGTCTCAGATGGCTGATTAAATTGCTGATTGGCAGGCACTAAATAGCCCCAAACTCATTATTAATTATCTTGTGTTAAAATAAACTGATTTCAACGGATTTGGCTGTTAAAATGGTGTAATGTCTATTCGCTCTCCATAAAGTACAGGCAGACATGCACAAATGTAAGTAGGAACATCAAATTTATATATTAGAAAAATGCAGATACTATAAGGGAAGTATAAGATCAATGCTTTCAGTAAAATTGTTATCCCCACATGCAGCATAAACAAAATGCAAAAAAAAACACGAATTCGGACACTATCGCTGAAGTTCTTTAACTAATCATTATAACGAGTGTTTTAAAAGGTGTAGTATAAGAACGTAATAAACACATAATAAAACGGTTCAGCTTCGAACCCGCACTGCAGCCGAGTCCTCAAATTAGACCAGGCGCAGCGGGTGCCCTGCGCTTGCGCAGCGCCGATTGATTCCCGCCGCTGTCATATCGTATTTATTGGATTTTTTGAACGAAACAGTTGTATGGATACTTCTGAGTTATGGATTCTTACAAAACACTATATATAGGCATTGACGTAGATAGGTAGCACGAATAGGCACGGCCAACCGAGACTCACCCAGAACAACCCAGAAGTCTAGTATGCAGCTACTCCAGAAAATCTAACATCTGACTCAATTCAAATTAAATCAATGAAAATTACATGATTAGGGTGAAAAAATTATAGGCCCAATCCACCAAAAAATCCTAGCTGTGCCGATGCCTTTTATTTAGCACATATTAGTCAATGAATCAAATAGAGATTTTACTTCTTGTTTTTCAAAAGTTGCTGATAAGGAAATATCTTTATTGCTAAATTGCAAACTTGCAAAAAAAACAACACTCTCGCGTATGGATGGTGCTTGCTTGCTTTTCTTGCTTTTCATTTTGAGTTAAATTTTATTTTAATTTCGAAATCATATCCACCATATTCTTACCTCGAGTGTCTGCTAGAAGGCGCCTGCGATTTTGATATATGATTTAAAAAACCGATGTAGACGAGCCCTTTGTCTTTTTATGACGAATTTAATAACCTCTCACGGATAGAATCCACCTGTTTGCTTTCTAACTTCTCTTCAGAGATGAAAAAGTTTTTTTAGCCATAGAAGGGTGAAAAGTAAGACGTGGCTTGAAAAATGACATTTGCTCCAAACTATTGCAATAAGGAGCCACTGTAGATGATTGACATTATATTTAGACAGTGCGGCGCAGGCGCATAACGACTCTGCCAGAGAGTGAATGCCAGGAATTAAATCTGCTTGAATTAGATAGATAGATATTCTTTATTGTTCACACCACAATACATATATATTAAAAAACAAGATTTAAAAAGACGGCGCCTGGAGGCTCTATTCGATTCCAATTGTTGTCAAATGATTCATTCACCTGAAAAATAAACTTAATCACGTACAAGTTTTGGTTCAATTTGCTGATTGACAGCATGGATCAAGGGTTCCTGAAGCCTTTGAACTATATATAAACAACCAAAACGCCTTGTATTCATCACATTAATATTATAAATGTGAAAGTAACTCTGTTTGTCTGTCTGTTTGCTACATAATCACGGTTAAACGGCTTAACCGATCTTTATAAAATTTTGCGAGGCAATGGTATGTATCATGAGGACGGACATAGGCTATTTTTTTAAGAAGAAATCGCGGACAAAGTCGCGGGTATAGCTAGTTATTTATAATTAGGTATATTAGCATGTAAATATCAATACCTTGTAATGCAGATGCATACATGCCTGTTTCACCAGTAGTGTTTTAAGCATTTCTTTTAAAACACAAATAAATATCGGGCTAGGGCATTATTTTCGGAACCGGGTATGTCCTATAACTGCGACCAGAACCACCGGACGATGGGCAGCAGCATCATTTTAGTACACTGTGAACGTACTTCGATCTCCAAGCTGCCTGCCAAGCGTAGGGATTATGGCAACACCCCTCTCTATGATCCAGGCCTTTGTTCAGCAGTGAACGTTTACCGGCTGATGATGTAGGGCCATTAACATTAAAATTATTATCAATATTTTATTTCATTTGGACAAAGCTTTCAAAAATAATACAAGGAGAGCTCCCACCTGCTTCTTGCAGTTGCTATGATATTTAATTACTTTCTGGAATTCTATATTCGACATTCTCCCTTGTCTCTACTATTCTACAGTCGACCTATATTTAACTTTATTTACTTTACTTTCTTTCCGAGTGTAATGTTTTTAACCCCGATGCAAACAGGGGGATGCATATATGCGATGTATATTTTTTTTAATACTTGGCTAAAATAAATTGGCACTCAATCTTTTATCGTTCAATCGATTTACCTTACATTTCTCGCTGGGTGGCGTACCTTTTATATGACCACTATAATAATTCCTGTAAGAGCTCTATAGGCCTTAAAGTAAACTAATTCAGCCAATGGGTTTATGTACGCGATCCGATCCGGCGTCTGTGAGTGCAGATGCAGTAAAACGCGCGTGTAATGCGCGTGGCGTACGTGTAAGAAGTGAGAGGTGAGCGGAAAGAGTAACCGACAATAAACAACCGACTTTATTAAAATGGCAGAATTGGACCAAATTGAAATGGGACCACACGGGAAGCAGCTTTCAAATAAAAAAAGAACCATCAAAATCGGTTCGCCCAGTCGAAATTTATGAGGTAACAAACTTTTTTTTTTAAAGTCGAATTGAGAACCTCCTCCTTTTTGGAAGTCCGTTATAAATACAAACGTATGCGTATGCGTCTGTAATAAAGAACGTATGCGCCACAAGCCGAATGCTAAGGCCGATCATGCCTGTCTATCGCTTGTTCTGCGCCCTCGCTTGCACGCTCAATGTGAACGTGACAATGAGTCATGCTTTTTCGTGCGTGCAGCCGGCGTACAACGATTTAGAAGACGTTATCACGTCAAAATTAACCAACATACTAAAATGTCCGGACTTTTATTGAAATGCCCGGCTTTATGTCAGGACTTTTAAAATTTTGATATGGTATGTGGACAGGAACAGCAACCCTTGGTATGATGAATTCTTTTCCCGCTAAAGCTTTTGGCTCACACCCCGGGAGGTGTATCTAGCAAAAGCGCGGCCACTACGAGCCAATTTCACAGATTCGTCACCGATTAGCACGCGTCTTCTACTGCCACTGTTAAGAATTGGCTTTTAGAGAAGAGTGACAAAAATCAGAAGGCCCATTAGCTTGCTTACCAACTTTGACATAAATAATTATCAATATAAAAAACCGACTTCATAAAAATGTCATAACTGAACCAAATTGATATGGGACCACATTGGAAACACCAGCTTCCCAAATCTGCAATCATCAAAATCGGTTTATCCAGACGAAAGTTCTGAGGTAACAAACATTAAAAAAACCAGTCGAATTGAGAACCTCCTACTCCTTTTTTGAAGTCGGTTAAAAGGAAGGCATGTAGGTCAATCTGACGCTTGATAAAATACTCTTTCTCTGTGCATCATAAAGAAGTCATGCCATCCGTTGTGCGTCTAGTATTTATATTTACCTAAAAACAACGGCCAAATTATATTTCAGCACCAACGCGGGCGTGACATTTCTGCAATGTCACGGTGATTTGATATTCGTTTAGCTGCTGCCTAGATCTGCAATGACCAATCTGCAATGATTGTAGTGCAGATATGCGTCTCGGCGCCAACGCGACGCGCCGCGTCTGCCGACAGAATGCACCCGCGTCGCGTGGCGTGTCGTGGCGTCTGTCGCCGATTTAACTCGCTCGCAACGCAGACTCACAATATAAGCAAGTACTTACAATTGAGTGCAAATTGATAAAGACTAATGGGACTGCCTTTATATTTTAACCGACTTCTCAAAAGGAGGTTCTTAATTAGACTGTTTTTTTTTTGTTTGTTACCTCTCAACTTTCGACTAGGTGAACCGATTTTGAGTGCTTTTCGTGTGGTCCCATTTTAATTTGGTCTAGTTTTGACATTGTTTTAAACTATCACGGTTGTTCACTACAGTTATATGATTATTTACGGGACATTTACCGTGGTAAATACCCGGTAAATATTTACCACGGTAAATATCCCGTAAATAATCATATAACTGTAGTTTTGACATATTTATGAAGTCGATATTTTATATTGATAATTATTCTGGCTTTAAATGGGTGATATTTGTATTATTAGTCAAGCCTAAATCAAGTTTTTGCAGCAGAAAAACTTTGCTTAATAAGCTGCGTTGAAGCCTCTTTAATTTTTTTCACTCAGCTTTACGAAGGTATATTTTCTAAAGCGTCACTCTGACCATCATCATACTGCTAGTCTGTGGAATACGCTACCTGATTAATGACTATGTTCTCATATAGATAGTACCTAGTTACAATCTGGATGTCTTCAAATCACGAGTGAATCGGTTTCTTCTAGGCAAGCGTGCTCCATCGTAGACCGCACATCAGGCGATGCGGCGGTTAAGAGCATGCCAATTTTTTTTATTTTTAAAGAAGAGAAGTAAAAAATTAGAATAATAATAGAACCTCACATGGAGTAGATAGGTACTGCTCCCATCTCTTCGGATCTCATATCTTTGGAATGGAGCGCCCAAGTCTTGAGCTTCTTGATGCTTTGCGGCGTAGAGCTATAAGAATTGTCGATGTTCCCAAGCTCACCGAACACATAGAGCCGCTAACATGCGCAGATTCGTTGGTTCTCTCTGTATCGTTTATCGCATTTACAATGGAGAGTGTTCTGAAGAACTAATGCCGCCGTCGCGGTTTTATCAACGCACTAGGTGCCACCGTTCGAACGTGCATCCACATATTCCACATGTCATTTATCAGTGAAAATCGCATACTGTGTCTTGCCTCACACCTGTAAAATGTGGAATGAGCTACCATCCGCGGTGTTTCCGAGAAGATACAACATGGGGTTCTTCAAAAGGCGAGTTAATAGAGTCTTAAGGGTCGGCAACGTATCTGTGATGCCTCTAGTGTTACAAGTTTCCATAAGCGACAGTGACTGCTTACCATCAGGCGGCCTGCCTGCTTGTTTGCCACCTATGGCATAAAAAAGTAAGTAACGTCAAAGTAACCAAAATCATGCAAGGTACTCAGGCTTCCAGGGTTTCAGGGGAATACGAAGGCGAGCTAAAAACGTGTTTATTATAATTAGGGCACAAATTTGTCGAGCTCGTGTCTTCTCAGAATGATTGACGAATGAGTGACAAATAGGCTTGATTATTATTCAGCGTGAGCCAATGCTAAATAAATAATGTCAGTTAAAGGCATCTTCTAGTTGCACCTTTAGCCACATAACCATACACACAATACATGACATACACACAATAGTAGTTTTTTTTGCGTATTTTACTTTTTATTGATTCTGGCTGGGCGACTGCCATCTGACTAAGTAGGTTTAGTAACTATATATATATATATATATAACTGCAGAGGTCGGCAACATGTTCAGTTGCCGCCAAGGCTTGTTTAGTACTTTTCTGAAACATTGCGCGGATATACACACTAAAAACATACATAAATATTTTGGGTTAATTTTCGCGCATTTCATTAAAACGTTGCTTAGCCAACAAACCTAAAATAAATGGCCAAGAGCGTGTTGAGACATGCATATGGTAGGGTTCCGTAACCAAAGCTATATAATTGTAGTCATAGTTCTGAAATTGATAGTTATAGAAAAAAATCGAATGAACGAAGCCCTGTGCACATCCAAATTTCAGAGATGTATCATCCCGACATAACATACGTATACATTTTATGGTTTAACCATAGAGAAAACTGATTGAGAAACATTCCTTGTTTAAGTCTTTTTACAAAAAGGTCAATGACCTTTGAGCTAGAACGCCTTTAATTTATTACAGTTTTTTCACTGTTACTCAAAAAGTCATAATATGTTAGAAATAATTTTGAATGAAGGTTTTAAAAATGACCTATCCGTATTTTTAAGTCACAAGTTTCTGTCTTATAGTTTAGAAATGCAGGGGGGGGGGGACCAACTCTTTGGCACTTTGGCGGGCCATATTTCGCAAAGGATATTTATAGACGATAAAAAAGTGATGTATGAAACCTTACCTTCATTTTAAAAGACCTTTTCTGTTGAAAAAGTCTTTTATAACCCTACACGAAGAGGTGCAGTGAAAAAAACATTTCCATCCCCATTTCCCATGTACCAGAGCCACCTCTAAAATGCAATATTATATACCTATTTTTTATAATTTTAAATTGAGATCTATATATATTACAACTGTCATTTTGCAAAATTTCATGCACTTATCTTAATAATTATAGAAGTTCTAAAAAATTCGGAAAGACAGACAGACAGACGGACGGACGGAACGAATTTATAAGGGTTGTCGGGCTACGGAACCCTAAACAGGTAGTTATCTCCAACACTTTACTGGGGCATGATAAAGGCACATTTAAAAAAAAAAACTTGATTGAGATTAGTTCTTAGCTATGATTCAATAAAATATGTTTAACTGTTTGGACATTATCAGATCTTATATTACAGGTTATAAAAATACGATTTATATTTGCTAATGCACCTATATTCACCATTTCCACCCGGGTAAACAATTTCCATCAGCTGAATAAGTAGTAATATAGCTTTTTGCCAACAATAAGGAATGTCGCTACATGGCAGGCAGCTGATTGCTTACCATAATCCCATATCAATATGTCACTGGAATGAAGCCATATTTCCGTTTTATTACGGTAGTTAGGTATAATACACAACTTCTTCAAAAATATATTTTGTCCATTAAGAAAAGTTAAGTGATGGCATGGCATAGACAAAACTATCTACTATATCTTCCTTGGTGATGGTTTCAGAAAAAATAAATAAATAAATGGAAGCGTTATACCTACTGTTTCCCCCCTGGCATTTACACCCCCCCCCCCCCCCCCTAGTCGTCCATTTGATCACATCATTTGCAGTTGTGTGCGCTCAATATTGAAGTGTGCGTTTTTAGAACTAGTAAGAATATGTCAGTGTGTACATACATGTTTACCTCGCCCCCTTCAGTTTTTGGCAGACTTTTTTCGGTACTAGCTCGAGTTTAAAGGCAGATCCAAACTATATAATTATCAAAGGTGATGTAGATACAAATAAGTACCTACTTAAAATTGATCTCTACAAACCTAAATTGAAATTCCACTTGAGTGTCCATTACATCTAAAAACAAGTAACGTAAAATAACGTATTGGAAAGATATTTCTACTTATTGATTTATACTCGTAACCATACTAGTCATGTTAGTCATGTTCTAAAATGCTTTTTCGTTTTCCTTCGTGACACTTCTCGTCAGCGAAATACAAAAACAGAGTTATATTAAGCATCGTTTAACGTTTCTTAGTAAGACCGTTATAGTCAGTAAATAATAGTATTATTTCTCCACAGTACTTGGAAGATAAACATAGTAGGTACTTGTTTTTATTTTATCGTGATTCCGATTAGACTTAAGTGAGTATGTACGTACAAAACAATAACTCTCTCCCATTATCATACAGGAATGTTTTAGCTTGCCCACTTTTTTCAAAACAATTAAAGAACCAAATGCCGACGCAATTTCGCAAACCACTATAATTGCGCCACTAATGTTTTCCCTAATTTGTTCCATTTTCGGACATCTGCCTGCACGCCTGATCAACATTAGTAACTTCTGACAGGCACCTGCACAGATTTTTTAAGCCCGGTGATCTGACTTTTTTACCTTTTTCGAGAAACACTCGTGTTTGACACCTGGCAACATTTCCATTCAGCCTTGTGCGTCATTATCAAGAGATCGCCGGACAGCCGGCTGGAGCGTATGCGGCCGTTGTAATTAAAAAAATAAAATAAAAACAATGAATATTGATATGTTGTATCGTATAGGGCAATAGGGTAAATTAAAGAGTGTACAAGTTGATACATTTCCTGAATTTATTTAATTGTCGAACAGCTGTTTTAGCGATAATCGATAACGGTTGCAAGCCTGTTGTAGGGTAGGTCAGAATATCTTCAACAAGTTTACAAGTCAAGTTTTATTGTATTAAAATTATATTATTATTTACGGGATATTTACCGTGGTAAGGTTGTGGAAGGAGCTACCGATATTTCGGCGCAGTTACATGCACCATGTTCACGGGAAGGCTGATGAATGCGGGTGGTTGGCAAAAGAGTAAGAAAGAGGGTAGGTCGTTTTGTCTGTATTTAACTTTGAATTTTTTCACCAACCACCCGCATTCTTCAGTCTTCCCGTGAACATGATGGTGCATGTAACTGCGCCGAAATATCGGGAGCTCCTTCCACAACCTTAATACGGTAAATATCCCGTAAATAATCATATAACTTTAGTAAACAACCGTGATAGTTAAAAAAAGTGTTTATTGTATTATTTCTTTGCACTAAAGATAAATTATCTCAAAAATGGTAACTGAATTCAAGTAAGTTTTCATCCTCGTTTTTTCTGGGTCACTTCTCATTGCAATCGCTCCATGAACTCGATATTTAACAAACTTCAAACGTGGACAAAAAATGTGGACAAAGTAGAATTTATTTCATATGCCGATTCTCATTTTCTTCATAATATCCGTTTATTAAATGAATGCATTCTGCAAATCAAAGTTTTACTATTTGCTTTTCTTTCCCACTAAAGTCTTGTCAACATTTATAGACATCACGAATTTGTACTGAACTCTATTATTTTTAGGGATCCGTACCGAAAGGGTGCAAACGGGACCCTATTTCTGTGCCTTCGTTGTCTGGCTGTCTTCATTGATGGTGATGATGATGACGAGTTAACAGTTTAGGAGATCCAGAACAAAAGCCAATTAATCCACTTTGTTTCCGTTTTTTTTTCTGTTAGTCATAGTACTCATTCATACCATACATCACTCAGATTGCTGCAAATCTCGTTAAAAACGCACTAAATAAGACTCTAAAGATGGACAGCCGGACCTAAACCCGACAAATACACTTATTATTTTATCGATTAAAATAATTATTTTGTTTTCTGTAAAATTACGAACAATGAATTTATCAACTTGTTCCGGAGCTCCTCAGTTTATGTGGTGGTGCGGAACCCTCAGTGCGCGAGCCCGACTCGCACTTGGCTGGTTTTATTATTACATACTTACTTCTGGGGCCCGATTCCACTAAACCAATTGTTTTTCAGTTGTTAATGAGTTGCCAATTTTTTTTTACTTTTGACACTTTAGCTAAAGCTATACAAAAAGTGGCAAAAGGGTAGTTTTTGAGGCAGTTCATTTACAATTTAAGAACAATTGGTTTTTCACTTTTGACACTTTGTCTGTACTAAAAGTGTCAACAGGGCAATTTTTGAGGAAAATCATTTACAATTTAAAACCAATTGTTTTAGTAGAATCGAGGCCCAGGAGAGATGGGGGGGGGGGGGGGGGGGGTTTAAATTCGATCCAAAAAAAGTACTTATGTGCTACGCCGATTAATCCAAAATTTCATAATCGATTTACGTGTTTATTTTATTATTTTGTATAGGAAACTCTCAAGGTACCTTTGACTTTCAACTGCTTTTCTTCAAAGAGTTGAGTTCTTGAACCCATAAAAACTTCCAGTATTTTTAACCAATTCCAATAATATGAATAATTTTGTACGTGCGTCTAATCATTTTGAAATCGGTTTTATAAATGGTCTCCACCGTAAACTTGACCAAATTAAGGTTCCACGCTGAGACAAAAATATTACATCAACCATCGGATTAACACTTGAAATTGTATATTAGCCTTTATCAAACATAAATCGATAAAAAGGTGAAAACATTAATTTTAAGCAACATTAATGCTCCTAAAAAAAGTTGTATTGTACGTTATTTTAATTACATATTTATTGTCATATGACCTTAAATTGTGGCAAATGCTCTAAAAGGTGTCTTCTTTAACAAAGGTTTGAAAAACTATTTTATTTTGCGGCTAAATGTTTACTATCTTTACCATTTTGAGTTTTATTACAAACGAATAAAGATGTCTATTTAGAAAAATTATTGGTGTTGTTATGTTGGTAACAGATGCATGTTTAGGGTGGGTTTACACCTGACGCGGTCACCTGTAGTTGACAGTTGCGTCACACCTTGGTCTCGAAGAATAGTGTAGGGTAATTCTTCAACTATTACAATAATAACGGTGGGCAATAGGTCAGACTTTTTGTCATTGACGGCGGTCGTAAAGTGGTCAGATGTTCTGTCAATTCGCAACTTGTGTGACACGTGCTTAATGTCGTTGTAAAACAGTTATGTATACTAAAAGGCTCTACCTACCTACTTGGCCATTAGGACAGCTATTAATTATTTTATTGGTTATTTGTTCAGATAGTTCTAGTACAATTTAAATACCTTCTTAACTACTTATAAATTGCAATTATTTATTTGTAGAATTGGTCTTATGGAACTAAAATAAAACTAAAATCCACGCGAGCTTTGTTCAAAAATGCGTCAGATTTTCTACTTTACAGTTAATTTATTCATACTGTAGGTAGTGTCATATTTTTGGCTGACTCTAACAGGGTTACCATATCAAAATTTGAAAAATCCTGACCTAAAGCCGGATATTTCAATAAAAATCCGGACATTTTAGTCACAAAATTTAAACACTGCGCGAGTCGTTACAGTGGTAATAGAAACATCGCCCAAGCAAAAAAAAACGGGCAAAGTCCAGACAAATCCGAACAGATGGTAAACCAAGACCCGGCAGACGTTGTCCTGTCAATTCTATATTGTTTGAGCTACTTCATACACAATTACACACATACAAAGATACTCAGTCTCACGTAAAACTTATAACACCCCTCTTTTTGCGTCGATGGTTAAAAATAATCTAGACACATAAACGCACTATTCAGGGGCCTTACGGCTAACTCACGGGCTCGAATTAGCACTGAAACAGCGCAGTCCTATCAATTCTTCTACAATCTGGGCATCTTCTAGGATAGAGTGAATAGATTTCTTCTAGATCAACGTGTTCCATCCTCGGCCACACCGTCGCTTACCATCAGGCAAGTTAGCAGCCAAACGTTAAAAATCAGCATTAAAACATAAATTAAACACGCGATGGTCGTGAGTTACACTTTGCCACCAGGTGGTTCTGGTTGACACACTTCACCTTCTGCCCTAGAGTTCCTAAACCCGTTTCTATACGGGTTACCTAGAGTTTGATCTATGAGATAAGTATTCTTATTTCTACTTCATATTTACAATGCGATCAGCCATAGCCAGTGGCGTAGCTAGGTAACCAAAGGCCCTGGTGCAAAAAAATGGGGCCTTACCTAAACTGGGTTAGGATTTATCAAGTACATAATAATATAAATAATTTAAAGGTACAAAGCTACTTTATCATCAGCTCTTTATTGTGCTCAAAGCTACTTACTACATGTATGTGTATGAAGGGCAAAAATGTTGCAAGTTCAGTTTGAGGTTTGCTGATCAGGGCCCAAGGGCCCCCTGAGCTTGGGACCCCAGTGCACGGCACCGCCTAGCCCTCAGAAAGCTACGCCACTGGCCATAGCAATCACTCTCTCTTTCATTACAATATACAAGCAGTCGGGCAGGTGGTAGATCTAGGTCTACCACTTTCTTTGTAGACAGGATGTGTTTATTAGCTTTGCTCTGCAGTTTACCCGCGTGGACTTTACCTAAGGAACCCTAAATTTTTTCCGGGATAAAAAGACTTATGTCACTCTACATCTCGACAAAACAGATACTTACTTTTTAAGGGTTAGTCAATAAGAAAACTATAAGGGAAATATACTTTGCTAAGATCATTTTGCGATAAGGTCATTGACGACCTTTGAGCTAGAAAGTCTTATCTTTTTTTCTAAACCATATACAAAGTATAATATTATACTTACATATGTATATCTCTGAAATTTGGCTAAGTCTACAGAGCTTCGTTCGTTTGAATTTTTATATTCCTGACCTTGACCAATTCCTAAACTATGAATGTGACTTCAATTATGTATATGGCCTAACAAACGCGTGTGCCGACACTTTCTTGGCTATTAATTTTTCACGTCTGCGCCAAAAAAATTACGACAAGTTATTTTATAACTCCGACTTAGCTTAACAATAGCCACAAACAAAACATACTGAAGACGTAAAGACAACCTGCGATGGACTTAACTTTTTTACCCATTCTATCTCCGCAAAAGCCCGAAGAGTATTTCCAGAACGCCCTATTAGGAACTGTCAAGTCAAATTAAGGTTAATAATGACGAACGAAATGAAGTGAAAATTATAGGAAAAGGAGTGCAATATTTTGCAGCAAAGGGTTTATGTATTCGTTAAGAATATTTATTTTATAGCTGTAGCGTCAATTTCTGAGTTGGGTATTTTATGAATGACTTGCTCGCTGTCACAGACCTTCGGGCGGCCTAAAAACGCTGACCACTCAACCTATAAATACACAATTTGTGGCATTGTTTTTTATGGGATAAAAATTATCCTATGTTCTCTTTACGTGACAATCCACGGATTTAGTAGATACATATTGTGTTTCTCGGGATACAAATTATGTGTCCTTCCTTGTATTTCATCAACATCGATTCAGCCGTTTGGTCCTAAAACAAACTCCACACAGATAAAGTTAATTTCGCATTAGTCATTCTGAGTTAGTCACATAATGGCGATATTTTCTTTTTATCACATCATCATCAGAACCATTTTCCACCAACTGCTGGGTGGGTGGGGTTATAGGTCTTCTCTTCAGCGCGCCATCTTTTTCAGCTTTCGCCATTGCTTTCCTGCTGCGTTATCGATGTCATAGGGCAAACATTCATGTGATGCACATTTGTGTTTTTTCTATATCTGGGTGTTAATATATCTGTTACATAAATTTGAGGCGTTTGGGGTCGAGATCGAGACACTGGGCGTTTGGGGACCGGGAGCTCACCTCGTTTTCAATATTCTTTCAGAGCGCGCGCAAAATGCTGGCGTTTTTCTCAACGCATAAGCATTGCCATTCAGCGTGGTAATGCCGCCAGCATGCTGGGTATGCTGCCAACTGATAGTGGGCTTGGGCATTTAGATTGTCTTTAGACCTCCAACTGTCTATGAGCAGTCAAACTATTTTTATAGTGTTAGTGTTAGCTTGTATTTTCATTCATTTCATTCATTTTTAAAAGAAATATCTATTTAAGTACCTATGTATTTAAAAATTATGTAATGTATATAATGCACATGTTACGTTGTTATTAATGTATTAATATATAATGCATTTATGTAGATATATCAGTCACTGGCATTCTGCTTTCACCTGCCAATGAAAAAATCTCCTACTTAAATAACTATCAGCCATAATTCGTAAACGAGAGTAGATAATTTAACTTACTAATAATTTAGTGGAACATCTGTGTCAATTTGTGTTGACACAGAGATGCGTCTGTAAGAAACCAATAAAAAATCAAACTAACGACCCGCTACATGCTGCACATGTGGTCGAGGGCTTCAAATATTTACAAGTTGCAAGTGTGCGCATCTCGTAAGGTCCTGTATGATTATAAATAAATATTATTGTTTAAAAAACTTAAAAAACCGTTATTGTGAATTATTTAGTTTTACCTATTATAAATAAATAATAAAATATCTGGGACATTATTGCACACATGGTCATCTGACCCCAAACTAAGCAAGGCTTGTAATATGGCTGCCAGAGACTGATATACATACATATATATTTTTAAATACATACTTAAATAGATATTAACACCCAGACATAGAACAAACACAAATGTTCATCACACAAATGCTTGTCCTAGATGGGAATCGAACCCACGCCCCCAAGCGCAGAAAGTACGTTCACTACCAACTGAGCCACCGGGGCAGTCAAAATATTTTGATGATATATCTATATCTACACTAATATTATAAAGAGGAAAGATTTGTACCTATTTTTGTATGTTTGTATGTTTATAATGAATAGGCTCCGAAACAACTGAACCGATTTGAAAAATTCTCTCACTGTTGGAAAGCTACACTATCCCCGGGTGACATAGGCTATATTATATTTTGTAGCGAGGCCGAAGGCCGAGCTTACACTCGTGCGAAGCCGGGGCGGACGGCTAGTGTGTATATATAATTAACAATATAAAAAACTGACATCATAAAAATGACAGAACTGGACCAAATTGAAATGAGACTACACGGAAATCGCCAGCTTACAAATAAAAAAAATTATCATCAAAATCGGGTTCACCCAGTCGACAATTCTGAGGTAAGAAACAAAAAAAAACCAGTCGAATTGATAACCTCCTCCTTTTTGGAAGTCGGTTAAAAATAATAAATTGTTCTTTATTTTTTTCTCTTTCGTTAAAAAACTACAGATGTTAATCTTATTTAGAAGAAATATTAGATTCTAAAGAGCTAGGCAGTATACTTAGATACAATTTTGACGCCCTAGTTGATGATCTAGAACCAAAACTAGAAAGATGTGCTAAAAGAGATCTACGATAACAATATCAACAAGGAAAGTGGAGGTGAAAGACAAGGAAGTCTGACCGCACCACTGTGTGAGATATAATAGTAATTAAAGCTATAGAAAGAAAGAGATGCATGTTTTTTTCCTGGTTTTTCAACTGGTGGTCCAAAACCAAACGTTTTTAAACTGAATTTCTCATCCGGCAAATGTTTTCATGGAAGTATGTAGGCCATTGTAAGGTTTTAGTTGCGGAACCCTAAAAGAACGCATGCACAAATAAATTTTTGCATTTTGAATCTTGCGCCGACGACCAGGGTTACAATTTTGTTTGACATTTTTCTTAACAGTCCTTAACATTTGGAATCTATAAATTCCGTTAAATATTTTGTGTCATTAGGTAGTCAAATGTTTACGAAAACTTAACCATATTGAACCTTATTATCACTTAGTTATGGAACCATGATTTCTTAGTTAAATTCCGTAATTAATGAGATATTTCCTTAACCTTTAACCCTTGAGTTCATATGTTTACGGTTTCCATTTCTAAAATATGTGTTGACGTGTTAATGTTTCCTAGGTTTTTTTAAACTAGGTAGTAGATAGATTAACATGTGTAAGGAATTACAAAATTAATTTGTAGATACAACTTATATAGAAAATCTGTTTTTTTATCACGATTACGTTCGCGTTTGAGTACCAACTCACCTGTTGGTAAGCGACGATGTGGTCGAAGATGAAGCACGCAGGGCTAGAAGATACCTATTCACTCTAGCCATCAAAACGAAATCATAAATTAAAGTAGAATCTTAGTTGTCTTGGCATTTGTTAGTGTCGTGGGAGGTTATTCGGTGATACAGGTTAAATTGTGATATTTTTTTCAGGCTTGCGTTTGACCGCCAACTCGCCGCGATGATGCGGTCTACGATGGAGCGCACGCTTGCTTAGAAAGAACACCCATCATTCAGGCAGCGCATTTCAAAGAATAGCAGATCGTACAATAAAAGTAGAATTCAAGCGCTTTGTACGGGTTTTCGGAATATCAATTTTAGAGCGGTGTCGAGTTTTCGTGCCCAATCTGGTACTTAGTTCCTTTCAATATGTAGCCTATTAAATTATCAAAGGACGGTCCGATAGAAAAATTAGCATGAGGTAGGTAATTAGATCATGCAGATCCGATGTAGACTCTCCGAAATGTATCCGATAAAAAATTGATAGACTAGCAACTTCGCGCCGATGCTCAAGACTAAGAAGCCTAGTCTGAACTAGAGACTCGTTGCTGAAGTTCTCTCGAATAGGTTTGTAGCGAAGTTTTATCTTAACAAGCGGGTCACATTAAAAACCGACTTCAAAATTAGTAAATACGCAATTTTGTTTACTTGGAAGACATGTTATTTCAGTTATTTTGATTTAAAAACCAAACTACTAAACCAATTTTGATGAAATTTACATGGAACCACCTCTGAAGTATAATCTACCAAAAAAAAAAAACATCAAAATCATTTCATAATTGGCGGATATATCGGCAAACAAACATTTTTTATTTTATTTATAAACAGTGGAACATAGAACCTCCGCCTTTTTTGAATTCGGTTAAAAATGTGTGAAAAAGAGTGCTCTGGCTGGTGAGAGATGAACCAAAAATGAACTATCGAGGCCTTTAGACGATATGCGACGATAGTTATCGAGCCATTTGTACGCTAAATTCATACTCGTAACAGTATTGTTACTTTCCCCAAAGCTCTCGTCTGATACCTCCCTCCCTACGCATGACATGCGGAATTTCCGTTCAAATAGTTCCGGCGGTCACCTGTCGTGGTGCAAGGTGGCGGCTGGTGGCAGCACGTGCTGCCTTGTGCAAACCGCCCTAATACTAGCACCTGTAGCTTACTGCTGTGGAATACAGTACTGCAGCTTGCATTAAATTTTGCAGGTGAACAGATAAAAGTCAACTTAATCATTATCATCTTCATGTCACTGCTGGGACACAGACCTTGGGCCTTACGCCCAACTAAACGCGGGCCCGAATAGTTACTTTTTGCAAAATTACGCGACCGCAAACCCGTATCTCGACGCGTATAAGGGTTCACGACCGCGTGATATTGCAAACTGCACCTATTCGGGCCGGCGATTAGAGTTTATTTATTGATAGGAAAACCCACAGATTTTAACACTAAGATATACAATGGAAAAAAACTATATAAAGCCAATTTCAAGTTCTTACGAATAGATGTATAAATTAAATAACAAGTTAAACATGTACAAACACATAGAGTTGCGCGTAAGGCCCTTATCTCAGAGGCCTATGGCCAGAATGGGCTTTAATTCACCATTCTGGCCATAAAAATAAATAAATAAAGTAGGTATATAAATAAAGACACTAAAATATTTTTCGTATAAATTTATTGCACACGACGCCGACGCGTCAAATAAATTCTATTCCTTTTTTTATATTTTGATATTTAATAGGTCTCTCTGATTTTTCCATGATTTTATTATCTGTATAGTCAATTAAATTAAAACAACTAACGGATATCAAACTAGCATACATTTAGTGACAAGCAAAACGGAGCGAAATCGAAAAATTATTTGGATGACAACCATGACAACACTGTAAATAGTAATACAATTCTGACTAGTATCTTGGTTAGTTTGGTTTACACACGGCCGTTATACCATTGGGTATTTTAACGTCCTTGGTTGCACATCATAGACAAAAAAAGGCAACGCAGAAATGCCCTGAGACAAAAATGATACCATAGGCTCGACTGTGGTTCTGTATGAAGTTAAGGTACTGTTTTCCAGTGTCTCTGTACCGCAGCAAACTGTATCAGATGGTATGCACGTTGACGACATTATCTAGGTAAGTTCTTTGTGTTTTAAAAGTACCAATTTAATTTAATAAGTGTACATTTTGAACGCGTAGAAACTCTTAATCTTGATCTATCTAGATAATTTAAACCGCACCTTCTATTTTAATTTAATTCAGTTAATTACGCATATTAGGGTAAGTATAAATGCAAAAAGAAGCTTGATAAGCCAAGTAAATAAATGCTATAGCAAGTAAATTAGTGTTAATTTCTTTTATGTAGAAGTAGAAATACTTTCTAGACTTGAGATAGGTAGGTACACGTACTTAAAAAATACAGCAGTGCAAGTACCGTTCTTTATCGATCGTTATAAAATCGACAAATTGCATTATTACGATCATCGCAAGTACGGATCTCCTTTTGTCGATGGGTCGTATAATTCGATAAACGGCCGTCATTTTTGTCGAATTACACGAATTTTAACGAATATGCAAGTACGGGTCTTTGAAAGTGACATTTGAGGTCGTTATAATCGTTAAATTTTCCGACTTTATATCAGCTTTTGAAACGAGGTTAACGCGTCGACAGATTTTTAAGTGAAATATGGATTTCGGCTTCATTTTATTGCTCGAAGAAGAGCAAAGAGCAGACAGGGTCAGCCATACGCTGCGTCGCCGCGGTTTGAGGGATGCAAGTAATCCAATGGAACTTGCGGAAGATCGTTTCAGGACGCTCTTTCGCATTTCGAAGGACGTTGCACTGGCTCTCGTCCAAGGTGTTGAACCAAAAGTGAGAAGAACGCGGTCTCACGGTGTACCCGTGCACATAGTTGTAAGTACCTAATAACATAATTATTAAATCTAACCTACAAACTAAGTAATCTCTACAATATAGGTAATAAGTTAGGGCCGGCTTTGTGGCCAGGCGAGCAGGTCCATAAGTTGGACCAGCTTACGCCCAACTCTAATAGCGGGCTCGAATACGCGCAGTTTGCAAAATCACGCGAACGCGAACCTTACCTTACGCGCCGAGATACGGTTTGCGGTTGTGCAACTTTTTGCAATCAATCGTATCTAATAACAGGTAGGCGTAAGACCCCAGCCAAATTTTCTATAAAGAATATTGCTCTTTAAATCATAATAATATTTAAAGTTCAATGGTAAAATTTATTATATCATAAAATATATCAATTAAAATAAATTAAAATTTCACTTAATAATTATAATTTTAAATGAAATATTTTTTTTTAAATTAATTTATAGGTCCGGGTATTTTATCCGAACTTATCTATCGATTATAATCAGATCATAATGATTTTTCATTTTAAAAAATACCTCTTTTTTTTTAACACGAATAAGTCCGCCTTTGACTACCAACTCGCCTGTTGGTAAGCGACGATGTGGTCGAAGCACGCAGACTTAGAAAATACCTATTCACTCTCGCCTTGAAAAGGCCCAGATATCTCTCAGAAAACAAGGAAGCTAAAAGGCAGGTTGTTCCAATCCTTGGCCGCACGGATTAAAACGTAGAATCGAAACGTTTGGTACGTATCCAAGGAAAGTCCACAATGTATGGTGATAATGGGCCGTTTTCCTACTTGTCCTGTAGTAGAAAGGGGATGGTAGGATAAGGTCATGTAGCTCCGATGCACATTCTCCGAAATGAATCCTATAGAAAATAGACAGACTCGCTACTTTACGGCGGTGTTCTAGACTGAGAAGTTTCTTAGCCACTAACTTCTTGTCGCCTATAAGTCGAGCAGCACGCCGGTCTATCGATTCGATCGACAAGAGCTTCGAGCTGGTATTTGGCTGAACCGTCCCAAAGATGGCAGCAGTATTCCATACACAATCGGACTTGGGCTTGATATAGAGTAAGCAACTGTCCCGGTGTGAAATACTATGCTATGGTGTTTTTATAAACAAGGCATTACTTAAATCTTTATTTTTCTCGTAGTCATAATATAAAGTATGGTATGCAACTCTTGAATACAACTGATTTATATCGAGGGCCATGAATTACTCGCGTCGCTCAGGATTCTAACGCTTGAATCACGAGCGTACCTCGTGATTCATCTATGGCCCTCGCTTTAAATCCGTCCTTTATTCAGTAACTGCATATACTATTTTCGATGTCCGCTTTCCGATAAAATATATACACGAAAATTGCATTATGTCATAATTATGCAATTTTTTATGCCCGATCGTTCGGTAGGTACGAACGAGTTTGCGCTGGCCGAGGAGCGCGGCCTTTTTTTTTTGGAGTTCCGTACCCAAAGGGTAAAAACGCCTTGTGTGACGCTTGTAACTATTACCGTATAATATAATCTGCCGTAACATTTCATATTCTGTGAAAATTTCAACTGGCTATCTATTACGTTTCGATAGATACAGCCGTTTAAAGATAGGACGGACGGACGGACCGACGGACGGACAGACAGATAGACAGCGTAGGGTCCCGTTTTTACCCTTTGGGTACGGAACCTAAAAAATGATACTTTTGTTCGGGATTTCGTTCGATAGTCAGTAATTTCGCATGATATTCACATGGAAATATTTTCTACGAGCGCTTCAAAAATAGATCCCCTGTGAAGGAGTAGCAACAAAAGGATTGCCCGAGACCGCGGCGCCAACACGGCGCCAACACGGCGCCACTACCGGGTCGATAGCAACCCGGACAACCATGCCAAGTTGAATATCCTCCACCTCCAGGAAACACGGATAAAAAGATCGAATGGACTTTTTACGGAGATTTTAGGTCGCCGGAAGGTCTCCGAGAAATATAAACCCTAAAGACAACATTTATTTTTTGTTGACAATCATGTTAACAGGGTTACGCGGATGGGTGGTGGTAAGGTCATTATTATGAGTTTAAACGTAAAATACGAGTAGGTACCTAAGTATGAAATTACATACACATTTTAAATTTCGAAATTGTAATTTGTGTGCAATTCTAAACATTTCGCCCACTGTTCATTATGATGATATAAGATGATGATGATATAACTGGATATAGATGATGATGATATAGGTACTTTAATAAACACAACTTTGATCATAAGTGGGTACTTCTTGTGGTTTATTTTCAATTCGTTTTACATAGGACATAAGGATGACGAATATGACGATGAATATAAAATATTCTTCTCTTTATATATAAAAGACGATGTGTTTATGTAGGTATGTTTGTATCTTCCCTATGGACTCCAAAACGGCTGGACCGATTTTTGCTCATAATATTTACATAGATAGAAACTCTTTATTGTGTACACCAGTAATAACAATTATAAACAGATAGAAAATACATACGAGGTAGTGCCACAAGTGGCGGCCTTATCGCTAAAAGCGATCTCTATAATAATATAAAGTAGGTAAATATAGAGTAATTCAAGCAGTTACAGATCATCAGAGCCATCTAGAGATGGTGCGTA
Organism: Agriopis leucophaearia; assembly: GCA_949125355.1. NCBI lineage: Eukaryota > Metazoa > Arthropoda > Insecta > Lepidoptera > Geometridae > Agriopis > Agriopis leucophaearia. The sequence goes on along the minus strand of OX421276.1, from coordinate 3,368,371 downwards.
TACACTTGTAAAGCATGTGGGATTCAAATAGCAGTGCCGCTACTCCACGCTAGATGGCAGGATGAGTCACCACAGAGTCATAGTAACGGTCAAGTTTTTGTCATGTCAGGGACCTTACGGCTAGCTATCTGTTTTAAGGGATTCTGTTTTTCCAATGGAGGGCCCATAGTTTCTGTTTTGATTTTAGCTAATTAGCGTAGACGACTCTAAGTACCTATTTATGCCGAAGGCGGAGCCTTACGCGTATGAAGTCGCGGGCATTTAGCATATTGTCTGTTGATATTCAACCTTTTCCGAGTGATTTATTTTAGTCGATTGGTTCCATACTCTACCTAATGGAGTCGATAAATTACATAGCATCACCACATATGTACTAATGTTACTAAGTACATAATATTGCCTAATTCTGACACTATTAAAGATAAACTACTAATAAACTAAAAACTAAAATAAACTATAATCTACTAAACTGGTTCATATGAAAAAATATCGACATATGTGAATAAATATACCATATAAATACCTATAGGTATGTCGAAGATATTTCGATTGATAACAATCTCGATTATTTTCTTCTCAGGCTGGTGAACCACTGCCCGCTATAATAAATATTACTTATTATCTTTATGTAGAACGAGTGTCTATTTGTTTAGTTTATTTTAATTACTTATCCCGTAAAGTAAGTAGACAAATAAATAATTCCTCTTAAACGCCACATTTTGTTATTTTGACCGAGAACTCGCCTGATATTAGCGATGATGCGGTCTACGATGGAGCATTATTTCGCTGGATGGAGCACTCTTGCCTAGAAGAAAACCGATTCACTCGTATTACCTATTTATTCATAACTGCTTTCTTACACCGTTACGTCGTATATGTCGTATCAAGAGCCCCGAACGTGTTTAAGCAAAAATTCGTAAAAAAAAAAAAAAAAACCTTTATTTGGGCCCCAACAAATTTTGATACAGGGCCCGTCTATGGCAAGCTACGCTAATGCGTATCGCATCGTTTTAAACCTGTGTTCAAAGCTGTAATTTGATTCATAGGTGTCTCTCGCTGTGGAATGGTAACCTAATATAACAACATGGTATGTGTATAACATTGCATCACCCGACATCGACACTAGAGAGGCATCTAGGTATTTTATAAGTCGGAAGCAGACTATTAAAACAGTAGTTCGTTATTTTACGTTTTGTGTTCACATTAAAACACTTGCACAGTAATATTAAATGTAAAGATATCTAATTAATTTCTAGTCTTTTTTGTTTTATATAATTATTACTGTTTCCGGAAGATGGCACTGAAAAGGGTTTTGATTGTAAACAAAACTTATCCCATTGCTGGTTTGGAAATACTGAAAAAGAAGTGAGTATTCCGCGAATTCTTATCTTAATATATATTGAACTAACTCTAACCTCCCAGCAACCGTCGGCGTCGGCTTGACATATTTTAATAGGAAATGCACCTGTCAAATTACATAACGAAATGTCGGTGGTTTCATGTTTTTAATAACATTTTAAGTAAATATGTAAAGAACCTAGTAATTAGACTAAATAACCATTATTACTAATTAAACCGTTACTAAATAAGTTTAATTAAACTATAATTTAAATCATGTACGATTTTTTTCAATTTATTGATAATAATTTACATTGATAATGATAATTTAATTTTATGGCATCTATTGACAGGGGTCGTCACCATTTAAATTACAGTCAGGGCTGTCAGGGTCAGTCGGTCAATGATAAAATTTGACAATGAAATCATTCATGGAGTTGAAAGAAAATTCTTTCAAAACAATTATTTGCGTCTGATAATCATCATCTCATATGGATGAACTGATGATGAAGGGTACAACTTCGGTTAGGAGTTGCAAGAAAATTGTTCCAAAATTATAATCATAATCAATTAATTAATAACAGTTGTTACAGGTCAAGTCTATTACAAAGAGAGTAAACAACTAAAATTATTATAAATTTATTATTATATTGTACCTATATTGTACTATGATAGTGTATTTATATCTAATGTCCAGTAGAAATAATAATAATATAACACAAAAACACCGAATTAGAATTAATACAAATTACTTTTCAAATATATTAATTATCAAAGAAAATAATAGTATGCCACATGTCAAACACTGTCGAATAAAAATTTAAAATAATAAAACATATACGTACATATGGACCGATAGTTATAGAACCGACTTCAAAAAAGGCGGAGGTTATATGTTAAGTGGTTTTAATGTGATCCACTTTTAATTTAATAAACTATTTAAGATACCTTATTCAGTACTTTCAACGTTTCAGTGGCGTGGAAGCGACGGTGCTACCTCACTTGGACTACTTCCGGGAATGTCTGCCCGATATCAAGAAGACCATAAAGGGTTACGATGCTCTTATATGGAATACGAAACACAAGCTCAATAAGGAAATACTCGACATAGCTGGTAATCATAATTCCTTAGTTTCATCTTCTAAATGGGCAGCGTTCGGGAAATGTGAAATCTTCTCGTCCAAGATACCACAGTGCCTAAAGACAGGGACTGGCAAGATACATTGATCAATGTATGTTGCCAGTGATGACATATAGTACTGAGACGTGGTCCTTAACTGTTAGCCTTTTGGAGAAACTCAAAGTCACAAAACGGGCAATGGAGAGAGCTATGCTCGGAGTTTCTTTGCGCAATAGAATCCGAAACGTGGATATTCGCCAAAGAACCAGAGTCACCGACATAGCTATTAAAATTTGCAAGTTGAAGTGACAATGGGCAGGCCACATCGTTCGAAGAACCGATAACCGATGGGGAAGAAAGGTTCTTGAGTAGAGACCACGAACCGTAAGATGCAGCGTATAGATAGGCCTCCCACTAGATGGACCGACGACATTGTGAGAGTCGCGGGCATCCAGTGGATGCAGATGGCAGGATGTCGTTCAGTGTGGAGGTTAAAGGGGGAGGCCTATGTTCAGCAGTGGACGTCTTCTGGCTGATGATGATGATAATCTTCTAAATTCATTGAAGATAAAATAAAGAGTTTGGAAATGATTTGTCAGAAGGATAGCAAGGTGAAAGGGCAAAGATGAAGCGATATGCCTGTCCAAATCTAAGATGTGCCTATTTCAAGTCAGAACCAAAAACGTCAATGGGCCTCCAGCCTCTTGTTAGTCCGACAGCTGGAGAGTGGATCCCTGAAGCTGGTTGGTTACCCAGCCATAGGATACAGCCTAGATCACGAAAAACAGCGACATATTCAGTTGTAAATACCATTATTAGGTGGCTTTGTTGTCGCGCCATCGATCTATCGACTTCTGAAGGCTAGAATAGTGATAATGATGATGACTCAGACGCCAACTATGAGGCAAAGATCATTAAACAAAGTTATTTCCTCCACAGGCCATCAGCTCAAGGTGGTCTCCACTATGTCTTCTGGCCTGGACCACATAGACCTGGCTGAAGTGGAGAAGCGAGGCATCCTGCTCGGCAACACGCCCCAGGTCCTGGATAACACCGTGGCAGACATCACTGTTGGGTTGCTGATCGCAGCTGCTAGGCGGTTTAAAGAAGGATTAGAGGAAGTTGGAAGGTACATCCAACTTTTTGTCTTTCTTCAGGTTCAAGGTTCTTCGATGATATGTGGGAGAAAAAAAAGAAAAGAAAAAGGAACTGGTGAAGGTCCAACTAACCCTTGCACATCACTTATCAAAGTTAGGTCAGATAACAAAAATCATACAACACACAAATGAACTAGAATCATACAGTTTTTTCCAGCAGGTTAAATTTTTTTTTTTTATGGGAACCGAAGTTTTGAATACCGCTAATTACTATTAATTTTATGTGGATAATCCAACGAGATACAATAGATAATCTAATGACACACAGCTTAGCAAGGTATTTGTTTAATAAATAATATCTAATATAGTGGTCGTGGCATCTGAAACTAGACGCAGTTACTTCCGAGTCCCGCCATCCCGGCTGCTAAGGCATAAGGGTCGTAGGATCCGAAGACATTTTTTTTTTTCGTTAAAGGTAATACTAGTACAAATTCTGCTGGTCACTGATAAAACTTTGAGTCGAAAATATTAACTAACGTTCGCAGATAATTCATGTGTGATTTTTCGGTCCTACCCAGTGGTGACTGGAAGTTCGGAGTCCAATGGACACTTGGGCTGGACATTGCTGACAGTACAGTCGGCATCATCGGCTTCGGAGGTATCGGTCAAGCAATAGCGAGAAGACTGAAAGGATTTGACGTCGGACGTTTCCTTTACTCGGGCAGATCTGATAAACCTGAAGGTAAGGAGGTGCTTTTTGAGCTCTACAGCTTTCTTCCAAGCGAAGGCAAACATTCTGAATATACTCACTGGTCAGATGGTTCGATGATATCAGATAGGTTTTTGTGTATATGTATGGCGTGGATAAGATTGGCTAGGGATAGAGATCAGAAGCATAAAAAATGGGACACGCGGTGCTGTAGGTCGAATCGATATAGGCAAACGATGATGATAAGACTTTATGGCCTGAACAAGGCCTAAAAACTTTGGTCCCGATTGGTCTCTTTCACAAACCAACCCAAGACACCCAATGTTCTAAACTTGGATTTGAATTAATTTACATTATATTTCTAGTACCTACTTTTGTTACCGCTACTTTTTTCGGTGGGGGTGAAAGAAATATTTGAAAGGTACCAGGACTCATTTATGCCCTTGACAACTCAAAACTGCTCTCTCCTTACAACGACGCGCGCCGTTGTCTTCCGTGGGCTTGTTTGAACAAGTGGTTGGATCCTCAAATCTGACCTACTCGTACCTTGAGCCCAAATGCCCTCTTATTAGTCGGCTCTTATGACAGGCAACGGATACTCCAAGGATACCGCACCTAGGTTATATGTTTGACCATTTCTCCTATTCATACATTCTTTTTGACAATTATTTTACGCAGCTACCGTATCACTTGTCCAAGCTAAAATAGTAGGTAGTAGGTAGGTACACGTACCTAGTTTGCCGCTCCAGGCGAAATACTTACTACTGGAAATACTGATTGCTATAAAAACTGTTATCTGAATGAATATAGACTTATTACGTAAACTGGGTAAACACTAAATTAACAATTTACTTCCTTATCTAGAATTTAATGTAAGCACATAAACCGAAATGCGAACACTTTGCATGTGCGTTAGCTAGTATTTTAATTCAAGGTGTGAGTTTATTTCCACGCAACTCTGGAAACCGGCTGGGACAAATTGATTTAGGATTAGGATGTACCTATTAAGAGCTGATGACTAAGAGTAGGTACCTTATGTTCTATGCTGATTTTGTGTGGAGCCTGAAGGTAACTTATAATAAGGACATAGATAGGTACACTTTGATCTAGATACATTATATGACTAGCAACGCTCTACTGTTTGACCCAACTGCAGGAATAGGCTAACTTCGTACCAGATTTCATATAAATCTGTTCAGTTATTAAGGAGTTGAGTGCGGACTTCCATACAACACTTACATACAGCGCCGAAGCTGAGGTAGAGCGAAAGGAAAGGAGCGGTCGCTCTAGGCGCTAGATAGAAAAGGGCGTCAAAATGCCAAAAGCAAGTTCTAACCAACAATTAAATTTTGAGAGTGCCCTGCGCCTCGGGGCGGGACGGTGGGGCATACTAGCTTGCATTGTTTTGATGTGGAAATAATTTACATCCTGAATTAGCACATGGGCTCCTTTTTAACACGCTTTTATTACATTGGTATGTATGTATGTATATGACATGTATGTGTGTATGTAACGGAATCTTTGAATTAGGTACTGCAAATCGTTGAATTAAATTCAAATTTTGCACACTTCTGCAGAACCATATCCCATTATCCTTACGAGGATCTTCGGGATTTTAAAGAGTGTTTTTTTAACTGCGAGAAATATTGGTCTGGAAAATGATAGATTCCAGTACGATAGTTTTCAGAAATGAAACGCGCCGAAAGAAAATCGCACTTTACCCTGATTAAAGGCTATATATAAGACCGCTGCTGCTTACATACAAACAGTTTCAGATATAATTTATTAGTGTGATGTTTGTTTATTCCTGCAAGATAAAGCCGCAGGGGGTTGCTAGTAAAACGTCAAAGTTGTACGTATGAAAAGTGTGATGACCCAAATCCTGGCGAATATTCCTGTTCTTTCCAGCTAAATCTCTCGGAGCGGAGCGGGTGCACGTTGATCAGCTGCTGAAAGAAAGTGACTACGTGATCCTATGCTGCCCACTCACACCGGAGACAAAACACCTCATCAACGCAAACTCCTTGAAAACTATGAAGAGCACTGCTGTTATCGTCAACATCGCTAGAGGAGGTGAGATCAGACTACTTAGAGCTGCCATCTCTAAAATTTGGCAACCAGCACAAGACGCGTGAAAACCCCGGACTTTAGAGCCCAGAACCCGGATATGTCAACAGGTTTTTTAAACATAGTCAGTCAGTCTGTGTAACAATCGCTGCGTGCGGGCACAGTGCGTGTGTCGCAGGCGGCACAAGACTTTATATGAAGCCCGGACGCTCCGCGGATGCCCTCTAAACTAGGACAAATCCGGGGAAACCAGGACGGGTGGCAACGCTAGATCAGGCCCCTCTTTCCCACTGGGCACTCTGGGCACTTGCCCAGAGCCCCGCAATCGATAGTTCCTGTCAGATCGCCAAAATGTTATCGATATTTATTAACAAAAAAAAAATATTTCGAAAAAATCAAAGGATAATGAGTGACTACAAATACGTACTTGCTTATTGGCTTTTGCATGCGCGAAACTGCTCTACTCTCGTCCGAAAATAGTGCTCTGTCAAGTTCATAGGGGCCCCATTATCCTAATGTGCCCAGGGCCTGCAATAGGTTAAAGACGGCCCTGGGTGAGATATTGAAGTTACCTTCTCTTGTTGCGCATGTTAGAAAGAAAGAAAGAAAGAAAAATATTTATTAATGACAGAAACAAAAGATACATAATATATTAAGTGTTAAAAACAGGAAAATAATGTTAGATGCGCCAGGTGCAAGATCCATAACAGACTATGTTTGTCCAGTCTTCATAATTTTGTTCTTTCGAAATGCATTTGCTTGTTTTTAGCGTTTCATTTAAATTTGACATTATTATTTTTTACTTTTGAATAAATGAACTAGGTAAAAAAATTCGTGACTGTACAAAATAAAAATTGCACTGTACTACTATTTGGTTTAGGGTGGTAGGTAATTCAATTTGAATAATCATTGGACTTGTACGTGGTCTCAATTCGAGAATCTTTCGGCCCAATCGGCCATCTGTTCTGCGTGCTATGTGCCCTGCCCACTACCACTTCAACTTGCGAAACTGGTGGGCTATGTCGGTAACATCCACAAGACCACCCACACACAAGATGAACAGACGACCTAAAAGATATCGCAGGAAAACGCTGGATGCAGGCTGCTTCCAACCAGCTCTTTCACAATCGATGGGGCCTATAAATAAAAATAAATAAAATATCTGGGACATTATTGCACACACGGTTATCTGACCCCAAACTAAGCAAAGCTTGTAATATGGCTGCTTGAGACTGATATACGTACATATTTACGTATATATTTTTTAAATACATACTTAAATAGATATTAACACCCAGACATAGAACAAACACAAATGTTCATCACACAAATGTTTGTCCTAGATGGGAATCGAACCCACGCCCCCCAGCGCAGAAAGTAGGTTCACTACCAACTGTGCCACCGGGGCAGTCAAATAGTCCTATGACCAGCAGTGGACGTCCTATGGCTGAAATGATGATGATGAATCATTGGACCACTGTCCTTAGTAGAATCCGTGGCCCAAATGGCTGGAAATGGACCGGATTGAGTTACCAGCATCTGAAGAAGACATCATGGGATAGCAAACAGTTTTGCCTACTGACCTCCAAACTTCAATATGAAGATGGCACGTTTTGTTAATTTCCAGGAGTGGTAGACACGGACGCACTCTGCGAAGCTCTGAAGGAGAAGCGGATTTTTGCAGCCGGACTCGACGTGGTGGACCCCGAACCGATACACAAGGATCATCCTATTGTGGCACTGCCGAACTGCTGTCAGTATACAAATTAATATTTAATATAGTTTAAATAATTAACAATTAAAATAAAACCGGCCAAGTGCGAGTCGGACTCGTGCACGAATGGTTCCGTACCGTTATTTACAAAAACGGCAATAAAATCACGTTTGTTGTATGGGAGAAAAAAATATTAATTGTGGGAAATAATTAAAATATTAATTTTATTTGAATTACTTATTTATTTTTAAAGTGAATAATATAACTCAATATTTTGTGAATATTTCAAGAGTCTACCTGTTGCCGTTATCAATATCCCTAAAAATCACGCTTGTACGTAACTCCACACGGATTATTATACCACGAAATGAAGGAAATGTCCAGAAATTATAGCGTCCGGGTTTTTCTCCGTAATTTTTTCTTTCAACCGGTAACCCTAGTTCCACGTGAAGCTATTAAATTTATGTAAAAATAACCCTAAATACGGTGACATTTTGTAATTTTTTTTAATATTCCAACAATTCTCAATTTGAGAGAAGGCCTCTATGTCCTAGCAGTGGGAACGTGATATGCTAATGATGATGAATCCAACTATTAACAATTATTTTATTAATGACCTCAAACTACCCTCATTTTGCTTCAGTTTTGGTCCCGCACGTCGGCAGCGCGACGATTCAAACCCGGAACAAGATGGCGTCTATCGCAGCCAATAACATCGTCGCAGCGTTGCATGGAAAGCCCATGCTGTTCCCGATATTTTAATTATTTTTCGTATTGTCATTACTGTGTCGCATTTTAATATTGTGATAATTTTAAGCTTACCTCATTACTTTTGATAGTGAATAAAGTATTTCGTATTGGTGGTGTTGTTTATACTTGTCAAATATTGGCTTTAATCTGCTTAAACAAAGTACAAGATCTTTTCAGGGGTTTCTAATATAAAGTCAGGATCCTATTATGTGCCCTCTGCGGTAAACACCTTAGTGACCACAGACAGGAATGTGATGAACTCCTTAATCGCCAGTGTCACCACCACAGAAAAGTGAAGTAGGTAAATAGAATGGAAATGAGGAGGAAACTCTGTCGCCTGGTATTGTGACACATACTTAATTGAACATTCTTATTTACGTCACAATTGCTAACACAGTTGCAAGGGGTTTATATGGATCCAAGTGGCTACAACAAATTTCTTATAAAAATGCCTTGACAGCCGTTCTAATATAAACAAAAAAAACTGTGGTCACCACAGACTCTCAGCTGCCAATCAATGAGTTTAGGAAGACGTCAACGTAGGAGATTCGTCATTGGCTGTCAATACATTACCTTACACACAGAAAAGTTTTCTGTGATCTTACACTAGTTGATTGGACCCTCATTCCGTAACTAAAACACGCACGTAACACGGTGCGTTAAGTTAACCTCTAAAATTTTGATCTTTATTCCTTTAAGAAATAAAGGCCAACTTTTTGAGGTTAACTTAACGCGCCACGTTACTAGCGTGTTTGTAGTTATGGAATCAGAGTCCTGGTTTATTATTTAGGTATTAAAATTTATACAAATAACAGGCTTAAGGCTATGGATATAATTAAATGAATTAAATACATTACACATACAGAGAAGAAATAATTTAAATTGGCTGATACATTTTAGTTTTCGTTGAATTAAAAAGTTGAGAGTAATAGGGTCCAGATTTTACCCTTTGGGTACGGAACCCTCAAAACGGTAATATGTACAAGCGTCAATTTTGGCATGATTATATAATAGTACACACTCTAAAGTAAAAGAGCAAAATAATAAATAGTGGCCAAGTGGGTGTCGGTGACAAATTTCTGTTGACCACCAAGTTAAGCAACGTCCGCGGTCGGTACTTGGATGGGTGGCCGCCTGGGCGTGATGTTGTTTTCTTGTGCTACTTTTTGTATTTTGTGGTGGTACAGAAACGGAACCCTCGGTGCGCGAGCCCGACTCGTACTTGGCCGGTTTATAAGTTTTATACTATTATTTGAATCACTAATACAACAATAAAATACAACACTTATAGCTAACTGTACAAGTGGATATTATTAAAAACTGACTTCAACAAATATGTGAAAAATTGTAATGCCGTAGTGCCTATAAAATAGGAGGGTTGCCCTCGATTTCCCTGGGATCCCATCATCAGATCCTGACTTGGTGATAATGGGACCAAATTGGAAGCATACCCTACCGAACAAGATTTTTTTTAATCGGTCAACAGTTGGCGGAGATATCGGTGAACTAAACACACATAAATAAATATACAGTGCAACATAGAACCGTCCTCCTTTTTAATTGAAGTCGGTTAATTAGGAATACGCAATTTCGTTTACTTGGATGACGTATTTTTTTCAGTTATTTTGATTTAAAAACCAAACTACCAAACCGATTTTAATGAAATGGGTTATACTTATACGGACTATGGGATCAATCTAACTAAAGTATATATTCTTCAAAAGTTCTACTAAACCAATTTTGATGAAATTTATACAAGTTTATATGGGACATCAGGGGCCTTACCCCTAGCTCGAAAAGTTGACCACCATAGGTGTTATTTGTCTAAACGGTACCATCAACTACGATAAGCGGTAGTTATTTGATATCCGCCAAGCTTTGTTATTTTCATGCATAGTAAAACGGATTTTCGTTCATTCAAGTCAGACGCTTTTAAACGATGCAGTTTAAATGAGTTGGTTAATTTTAGGTACCTATCAGGTACCTACTAAAAGTTGGTTCGCAAAAGTGAAGCTAGGGGTAAGGCCCCTGGAGTATGGCCTACCAAATAAAAAAAGAATCATCAAAATCAATTCGTAATTGGCGGAGAAATCGGTGAACATACATAAAAAGTTTTTTTATTTTTATTTATTTATTGCAATCAACAGCTTTATATATTCTATACAATATTCAACAATAGTTATCAAAAATAAGGCCAAAATAGATTACAGTAATTTAAAAAGTAAATAATAATAATTTTACGACTAACATTATCATATTACAGGCACACTCACATCCATAGGTGTGTAGATGTAACGCTTGGTTTAGGTGATTTATGTGTCTGCCGTGTCTGCGATACACAAGTCTTCAGAAGAGTCAGGGTTCGCAGAGACATGTGTTTTTTCTGTTCCACTGTGTTTTTTTTAATACAGTGGAACATAGAACCTCCACCTTTTTTGAAGTCGGTTAATAAAACACTATTCGTTTTCATTAATTTTTCAATTTCTTTAATACTCATAATAAAACTCAGCTCAAAACTAGTGATATGGTTAGGTACCAAAATATTGGTCGCTAATTACTTAAAATTTAAGTAAAACACAAAAACATCTTAACGATCCCACATCGCCAGTTTTTTACGTTCCTGGAGCAACAACCTTGAACCATGTATGTGACCGCAACCGATTACATTTCATGCCACTGGCTCGCGCGGACGTAGCCAGGGCGGGGCGAGGCGGCGCTCTCGGCCCCTCCAACTGGGCCGGTGGGTTACCATAATCTCAACAAAATTCTTATAATAACTTTACATTTAATTTCGCCTCGCTCTCTCGGCTAATGAAAGAGCAGGACAAAAGTAAATGTAAGATTATAAGAATGTTTTTGAGATTATGGCAACACACCTGAGTACACAAAATTGGCGAAGTTCCAGCCTATTCTCTCGAGAGTTATTTAAAACTTTGTCAATATTAAGCTTAAAATTAGGTATAGGTAAGCTAGAATAGAATCGAAATCTTTATTGGCCTTATAACATTGGTAGTTGGTATTTACACTGGGCAAGTCAAGTTTACAAAAATATTTATGTATATTCAGATCTCTGATCACATTTTAATAATGATCAATATAAAAAACCGACTTCATAATCAGGTAACAAACATAAAAAACCAGTCGAATTGAGAACCTCCTCCTTTTTGGAAGTTGGTTCAAAAAATAGACAATGAGTAAGCTTGCGGCACCACATGTGTCTTATGTAGAATGGATATCAACCGGCTCTGAACCAAATCCTAACTACACCCCTGCTAACCTAGCTTTAGACAGTGAACGGGCACGGTAGCCAAAGCGCTGGAACAAATCCATCAATAAACGTGAATAATTTTACTACAATATCACATAGTAGATAATTATCTTCAGCTGTCAAGATAATACCTGCCTTTACAACATGAAGTGGTTTATTCACGCTGCAGTAGTGTTCGTTTGTTCAGTGTCAACGGTCGCGGCGCACGATATAATGACGAAAAATCTAAAAGTCTTGGTTTCTTCTAAGGATTTCCCTGAAAGTGCACTGAAAGTGCTACAGGAACAGTGAGTTTTATTTTAAATTTCAATAGTGGCAGTCTGTGACTTAATAAAGTACTCTTTGTCTGTGACTTGATCTATTTAAAACTATACATAAATAACAGTCCAAGAAAATAGCTACGCTACATATGTTCGACGTCAATTCTGATGTACCATTCTCTAAAGTAAATTTGACAGCTCTAAAATGGTTGCCATCTTTTTCTGACTGAAAAAAAGACACCGATAATTTAAGTCCTGTCAGATTAGTTTAGAGTAAGGCACGACAGAATTGATGCCTGGCTATCTTCGAAAAATTATACATGATCGAAGTATGCTGTACGAATTCTACATGTACATAAAAGTATTTGTCTTTCTGTCGGAGCAGAATAAGTAGTATAAATGATTTTTTATGCTTAATTTGTTTTTTTTTTGCGTCAGGCCGAAAGGTCGATTATGACTTTATTTTTACTGTATTTTTCCATCGTATAATCCTGTCTCCATATGCAATCAACGATATAATATGTATTCAACTAAATATCTATTTAACATGTTTAAAAGTCCGGAAACAGATCTAGAAAAAAAATACCCCACATTCCTATATACCGTTCACCAATATCTAAGAAAATATTTGTTTTGTTCAAAATCTATATATATAAAAATCAATTGCTGTTCGTTAGTCTCGCTAAAACTCGAGAATGGCTGGGCCGATTTAGCTGATTTTGGTTTTGAAATGTTTGTCGTAGTCGAGGGAAGGTTTAAACGGCTGGACCGATTTTGATGAAATTTTGTGTTCCTGGAACGGGTCATAGTAGCGAGGCCGAAGGCCGAGCTTACACCCGTGCGAAGCCGGGGCGCGTCGCTAGTTAGTAATAAAATGATTGGTATTTTATAACAAAGTTGGTATACTGGGTTACGCGAAAAGGATATACTAACCCGAAAGGGGCCATAGTATCTTTCCATCATTATGAACAGCTTCTACTATGGAAGCATCTTTAAACAAAATCTCCTTCCAATTTTCAGCATTATAATATACTCTTTATGTCACAATCTTAACCCATGAATATTAGTTTCACAGTCCTGCAGACCAAGTACGCAAACTTTGGCGAGGAAGGGTTGACGCAGACGAGAGAAGACCTACTCAAGCTTATTCCTGGAGTCTCTGCGCTGGTGTGGTGCTCCAATCTGCCCATCACTAAAGAGCTTTTGGATAAGGCTGGTGAGTGAACCTTTCGATCATTGAGATAAGGTTGAAACAAATAGTGGATATATATGACTTCTACGACGGAACTTAAAACTTGATGATCAGGGTCTTACGGCTACTTAACGCGGGTTCGAAACAGCACAGTGCGGAAAATCACGCGAACGTGAACCTTAACGAGCCGAGATACGGTGCGGTCGTGCAACTTTTCACATGACCTGAACAAAATCGCTAAAAACAGGAAGCCGTAAGGCTTCAGTAGTTCCTGCGCTAGGATCTATAAATAGGACCAATTTTTTAAAAGTTCTGACATTTGCAATAACATAGTAACAAAATGAAAAAAAAAAAACAGTCAAATTGAGAACCTCGTCCTTTTTGGAAGTCTGTTAAAAACGAATAACAGCTATACCAGCTATAATCTTAAATTTAAAAAAACTAGCAAAAGTAACCAGAATTTACGGTTATTCAGATTTTTACAATCTACTGCAACTGCCATAGCTAAAAACTTAGACCGAGTCAAATCTCGAGATTCTTGATCAAATCGAGTTTCTCAAATCTAGAAAGCCCAAAAGCCCATCATGAAGGTTTAAGGTCTTAAATTGAATCAAACTTGAACTGGAAAACAAGGTAGCTGGAAAAGTATGCAGGCATGTAGGTACTTACCTAATCTTGGCAATAGTTAGAGTATTGCCATCTTCTCCCATGAACGTCCCCCACGCGGTGACAGACGATTACAACTATGGGCATCTCATTTATTTGTAGATTATAAGTGCCCGTGTGGGAGTTGTTAGAGTTTGTGTGATAAATGTGTTTACTGTAGCTTTACGGGGTGGCATAGTCATTTAATGACAAAACCCCATTTAAAAAAAAAAAAAAAGGTTAAAAAAAAAAAAACTATGGGCATCGGCCCCCTCAGGGGTGGTTTATCAGTAGTGATCAGAATCTGCCCCCATCATCAACTAAGCGGTGGCAGACGATAACTTCTGAGATCGTAGTTATCAACATTGTTTAAAAAAACCTACGTAAGTTTAGTTATGTAACGAAATTTAAATGTTTCATGTGAAACTTGCGTGAAATACGTGCCTGCGTGATAAATAAAGTTTCATTTTCAATCATATTTTTTGTTCAGTCTATATTTACAGTGGGGTATTGTTTCATATTCATTTCTCGCGATATCTACAAGTTCAAATCCATATCTGCAGTCTCTTATCAGTTTAGTTAGAACGTACCTACCTACATAAAACACTAGAGGCGAATCTTGATAAAGATCGCCTGATAAAAATCGTCACACACCATTCATGTGCTCTGATATTCACCTATTTTAACCGACTAAAAAAGGAGGAGGTTATCAATTCGACTGTTTTTTTTAATGTTTGTTACCTCAGAACTTTCGACTGGGTGAACCGATTTTGATCATTCTTGATCACTCTTTTTTATTGGACAGCTGGTGCTTCCCGTGTGGTCACATTTAATTTTGGTCCAGTTCTGACATTTTTATTAAGTCGTTTTTTTATATTGATAACTGTAGATCAAGAGAATCGTCGCCAAATAAAAGTCTGCCGTCTGTATCTGCTAATTTATTTTCCAGGTCCTCAATTGAAGATAGTAGCAACAGTATCCGCAGGGTACAACCACTGCAACCTAGATGAGCTGCGAGCTCGAGGTATCAAGCTAGCCAATACTCCTGAGGTCCTCAGCTCAGCTGTGGCTGAGATAGCCGTCAGTTTGATGCTGGGCGCAGCAAGGCGGTTTACTGAAAACTTGGATCAAGTACGCAGGTGAGAAACACTACCTATCTTCTTTTCATTCAGTTTCAGCAAAAAGCAATAAAGAAAGTACTCTACTAAAATTTTTAAGCACCCAGAAGGACATTATATAGTTCTGGAGGCATAAGCAATGACCATGCTGGTATCGCGAGTCTGTTGAAGGAGACGGTAAATACCACGATTTTCACGGTCGAAGATTGTCCTTTAAAGACGTTGGCTGAATCAAATATTACCTAAATATAATGTAGGTATGGTATAACTCGTAACTAGACGCGGATTAACCCTAAGGATAGTCTACATAAGGGCCTACAAGCGCCAGCAGGCCTACCACAGGCCGTGGACAAATTATCTTTCCACCGCTTTTGTCCGCGCGAATAAAGCTAGAATATGGATACATACGTTTGTCTCTTTCTCGCGGGATAAAAACGGTGGAAAGACAATATGTCCACGGCCCGTGATAGGCCTGATGGGAGTAGGGGGCGCAAAACAGTAGAGTAGGGGGGCGCAGGCGAAAAAATTATCTGTCTTTCATGTAATGCGCCTTGGTCCTGTCTTGTAAAGTATCTTTTGGCGATCAAACGCAAGCCTATTATTTAGTAAAATATTTAAATACAGACTTATAAGACCCACCAACACCTGCGCTCACCTTAAAATAAATTACAATCCTATAGGAACATAGGTTTGGGAACCAACAAAACGTCAGACACAAGCGTCACGCGACGGCTGGTGGCTGCTGGTGGACGGCTTGACGACGAAGCGACATGGCGACATAAACACTTAAAGTGATGATTAATCCGTCCCTGGGTGTAACCTGAGATTTTTTAAGCACAACATTTGCTCGTAAACTTGTATGTAACACCCGGCTGCATATATTTCCGTGCATGGAGACGAAGCTCCCGGACTGTTTCGAGGCTTGAGAACGACACGTATCAGCTATCAAGTTCCAATAGTGCAAAATAATTGCCAATATCGTTTTTCCAATATTTCAGGGGAGAATGGGAGATTGGTTTCGACAAGGTGCTGGGACAGGACCTGCGCGGAAGCACAGTTGGCGTCATCGGATTCGGCGGGATCGGGCAGGCAACCGCCAAGCGGCTGGCTGGGTTCGAAGTGGCGCGGTTCCTATATTCGGGACACAGAGAGAAGCCTGAAGGTAGTAGGAAGCTTTTTGTAACATCAGATCTGGATAGAGATCTCTCGCAATTCCTATATTGATTCTGTCATAAGCTAGCTCTTTTCAATAATAACTTGTATAAGATCCGAAGTCGTTTGAAATGTTTTTGTTTATTTGACCTCCATTGTCCCCCTTCTGAGCAAAGATTTCCTCTACTCTTTCTACTTGTCTCTGTCAGGGCCAGCACCGATCAACTATACATTATATTATATTGTCCGACCACCACTGTCGAAAACCACCCCCCATAAATGGAGCTTGGGATATATTGTGCACATTCTCTTACCGAGTTCTACCTAAGCTATGTTATTTTTTGTTATATTAATAAGCTTGCGTTTGACCGCCACATCGTATATCGTGTGGGGACTAAGTTACCCTCGTCCTTTGGAGACTACCATTGTACCCCTAGTATTTTTATCCTAGTTCGAACTTTCGAAGGACTGCTTTTGATCGCTGGTACTGTCGCTATCTCTAAATATACCGTTTATATTTCCCCTTTTAATTTTTCCAGCTAAGGCCTTAAACGCGCAGTTTGTAAGTCAAGAGCAGCTACTGCAAGAGAGCGACTTCATCCTGCTAGCCGTGCCGCTAACAAACGAGACCAAACACTTGATCAACAAGGACACTCTGGCCAAGATGAAGAAGAACGCTATAGTTGTGAATGTTGGACGTGGAGGTGAGATTAACTTGTAGCCACATTATAGCAGACGTCCAGCCCGATGGATCGACGATATCAAATCCATTGCAGTGAACACGTGGATGAGATTAAGCCAAGATAGAGACCAATAAGAAAAGGTCGATACAGCAAACTGACGTAGGCGACGATGATAGATGGTATTATAACACTTAGTGAAATGACAATTACTATGACGAAAGTCGAAGGGTAATGAAGTCTTGAAATAAGGAAGAAACCGATTGGTTGCGCAAAATCCAATTACGCAGCCAATCTATAGATTGACATAAAACTGCGACAAGTTTGCTGAGCTGCCAGTCAAGCCAACTTTCAGTAGCCAAGCCAAAAGCGAGGTCTTTTACAAAAATATGCAAATAGGAAACCAGAGACACCATAAGAGTCTGGTGGAAGAACAATGTAACTATTTTTATTCAAAGCAAATGCCTTACTTCCTTTCCAGATCTCGTAGACCAAGATGCTCTGTACGATGCACTGAAGAGCCATCAGATCTACGCAGCAGGGTTGGACGTCACCACTCCGGAACCACTGCCTAAGGACCACAAACTGTTGACGCTGCCTAATATTTGTAAGCATTGATTTTCACGACTATGAAATTTCCCCAACCCCAGTTCACGAAAGCTGAACTTAAGAACTTTAAATTCTGTACGGGGCCATTGACAGGGTTTTATATCGACAGCGTATGAAGAGAGCTGACCCAACGTAAGATAAAGCTGTAAACCTTCGGATGCGTCCCACACGGCTGTCGGGCGCGATCTATCTAATACATTCACACACAACTGTGCACACTATCGATTATAATTTTGTGGATATTTTAACCATGAGTAATCTGACGTCCAAAGGCGCTCTTGCACTGCCTTGGTCAGTGCGCGGCTTAAGGACGCATTCGATAGTTCGTTTGCTGCTTAAGAAGAAACAAATCACGGGCACGGGTCCGAATAGGTGCAGTTTGCAAAATCAAGCGGACACGAACCTTAACGCGCTGAGATACGGTTTGCGGTCGCGTGATTTTGCATACTGCAACTATTCGGGCCCGCGTTCAGAGTTGGGCGTAAGGCCCCAGTTCGCTGTCTCGGTTTTCCAATAAAGCATGACCATGGTTGTGCTATTGGGAAAAAATAAGGATTTTTCTTTTCTTTTTTCTCTTATTTGGCAATTAAGCATGCTTCAACTTCCACAGACCTCATACCACTAGACCACATCGTCATTTCCAATCAGTTGAGTTGTTGACAAACGACATCACATTTCATAAAAAAAATACGACTACACGCACAGATCCTAATAAGATTTTTATCTGTTCTAGTTATCCTGCCACACATTGGCAGCGCAACCTTGCGCACGCGCAGCGACATGGGCGTGTTGGCCGCTAACAACGTCATCAACGCACTCACTGGGAAGGCCCTACTCACGCCTGTTCATCTGTGATACCAGCTATAGCTACGTCGGAGGCCTTCGGGCGACCTGAGGACAGACACGCTGACCAAGCTTAGCTTAGAAATATGAACAAGATTGTAAATGTGTATTACAGTGAAATATTAGAAGAAAATGTTTTTATTCAGCTTTTTACAATGTCAGTGCAGCTGTCAGAGCAATTTAATGCTTGGACCGAGTTTAGATAGGTTTGTCAGATTTGCGAAACTAGAATGACTTAAGACCTGGAGAAAAGAATTCGCCAATCCATCAGTTATTCTGGCCCCAAACCACGGAATACATAATATACACATAAAGTTGATTCCGCAAAAAAATTTAAACAAATAAGGACTCTATCTACGAGGCAATAAAGTAGCAATTCGACTCGCACAGCGCTGGATAACACCTCCTATATTCACCTAGAGAGCCGCTCTCTTTCTATCAAGTAGCTCTATCTCTCCTGACGCGGCTAGTGTAGCGTTAGGGTTGTCTTCTTGATATTTACACATCATACTTATTAGTATTTCCTTACCAGCTATGTAGCCTATGTACCTAGTACCTAAGGTAACTGCCTATTACTTATATTTTCCTTTAATTGGAATGAAATTTAACCTGCACAAAAAAACTAACGCTTATTCTGGATTTGTTTGAAATAACAATCATGCAAAGGTAAAAGGTGCAAAGTTTAGGCCTATTACAAAATCATCATCCCGATGAATGTTTAGGTAAAAACTTATGGAGGCCTCATTTTGAGCTCTAATTTGCAGATTCTGTTAAATATAACTGGTCAAAAAAAAAACATGTAACTAATCCTGTTAAATCCTGTAATTATAGAATAAATTTTCGTTATAATAATTTTATGCAAAGAAAACAAAATATATTATTACCTGCGACGTGGCTAGCGTGCGAGCCGAGCGGCCACTGTGTGACACCCATCGAAAGGCCCACCGGCCCAACGTACCTAAACTGCGGAGGGAAACCCCTCTGCCCAAACTTGAGAAGTATCCTTATAAAGTTTTGTGATAATTAGGCAATGCAGTATCCCCTAAACGGGATGTTTTTTACTTATTCAATACCAATATATATATCATCAGCCAGAAGACGTCCACTGCTGAACTTAGGCCTCCCCCTTAGAACGCCACACTGATCGACAGCCTGCCATCTGCATAGGATGTTCGTGACTTTCACGATGTCGTCGGTCCATATAGTGGGAGGACTACCTACGCTGCGTCTTCTGTTTCGTGGTCTCCACTCAAGCACCTTTCTTCCCCATCAGTTATTGGTTCTTCGAGCGATGTGGCCTGCCCATTGCCACTTGAACTTGCAAATCCTAGCAGCTATATCGGTGGCTGTGGTTCTTCGGCGAATATCCTCGTTCCGGATTCTATTGCGCAAGGAAACTCTTCTTGCTCTCTACATTTTCCGCTTCGCGACTGAGTTTTTCAAAAAGACCAGCAGATAATCTCTACATAGTAAAAAATAAAGTAGTTTTCCGCGTCTGTCTGTATGTTTAATAAAACTTACACCCTATATACTATAAAAGCGAAATACTGTCTGGCTGACTCAAAGACTTTCTATTAGTAGCTATACCTAGTCTGTGAGCTGACTGAACTATGTTTATTGTGTTATGTATAATGCCTACTAAGTAATGACCTTGTAAAAGATGATAAATGATTATACTCGAATACTACACAGAACTTGATAGTTATAATAATAAAAAAATACAACTATATATTAATAACTTTTTTTATTAAAATTCTAATAACAATATAAAATTTTAACTTTATATACAACAGTATTCTTACTGAAAGTTTTTCGTCTTACATATAAAAGACAGATAATTATAATAAGTTTAGATGAGAAAGTATACCAACAGGAAGAATAAAAAAATAACTTTATACTATAATATTACATGCATAATTGCAAACATATAGAGGGTTACGCATAACTCAGTTGTCCCATAGAAAGTGGTCATTGAAACCCAACAAAATGTATGGAACGCTGTTTTTTTTCGCAATTTTAGGGTTGGTCCCATAGTTAAAGTTGTTCATAATGATGTGTACAATGACCTCCATTCGACTTAGGAGCCTATATGCGTAGCCCTGTATACATTAATTACAATGAGATAAAAATCATTTATAAGCTTGACAGAATAACATATGACTCTACTCTTTTTTTTATATATATATGTGTGTCCGAAACAACACTTACTGCAGCATTTTGCGATCTATTCAAGGTATCAAAGTTTAATAGAGAATCTAGACATATGGCAGCGTCAGGTCAAGTTCGTAATATTGACAGTTGAACCAGGTTAGAATCTTTAATGGTGACCTGCCCTAACTGTTATAGCCAATGCTGCCAATTGAGGAGTATTTACCCGAAAAGGGGGTTAACAAAAAGGTAGTTGCGATTTACAGTTTTTAGGATATCTAAATTTCTAAATAAAGAAAGTAAAACATGACTTTAAAAGTATTTTGATTAAATTTATAATTATGTATGGGAATTGTATGGGAAAAGTATTGTATCTATTATTATTTAGAGAAACTAAATGTTATTGTATTATTGTAAAGACTTCTACATAATTTCTATGAAAATCACATTTCATTAGCGGGTCGCCATTATACATTTATGAGATTAAATTGTGCAGGTTTTCTGCAGGTAGGTGTTCACTTCTATGCATGAGACCGTTTCATTTGCATGGGACCATTTTGATTGCATGGAATTCATTCTACTACTTACTAAACTGTGATAAATTGCTACAGATCAGTTAATAGGTATGAATTTGGTGCGATCAGATATAACAGTGAATTATCTGTAGAGGTTATAAAAGTAACTGAGATGGTAAAGTTTTGGCCTATATAAATTTACCTGGATAATCTTCAGCTTGACATTAACACATTATACATTGTCGCTCATGGAGCATCTGCAACGACCGCTGCTAAGTCTTTGAGGAACGGCTCGATCTGACTCTCCAGTGACAGGATGTGACCCGTGTTGCAGTTGTCGCTGCCAATGAATGTGATGACAAGGGGGAGCTTGTTCATCTGTATCACCTGAAATGTAAAAATTTGCAGTATTAACAAGTGAAGTGTAATAATGGGCCAAGAATGTGTCAAGGCAAGACATGTGGTATATATAGGCCGGCCTGCCGGCTTCCTTGTTTCCTGAGAGATAAAACCTAGACCTTTTCAAGGCCAGAGTGAATAGGTATCTTCTAAGTCTGCGTGCTACATCTTCAACCACATCGTCGCTTTCCAACAGGCAAGTTGGTGGTCAATCATGGACTTACTTGCGATAAAAAAATAAATTAAAAATATAGTTCTGTAGCCAAAGCCATATTTATTTAGAAAATTAGTTGAAAATCGAAACTATCGAATAAATTAATCTTACCGACATCTAAATTAGCAATGCATAGCTCCGGCCCAAATCCAATGGCCATCAAAATATAAGGTCGGGGAAAAAGTTTCTTCGTATTTTTTAAACAAATTCAAGACATATTTTTTTCAAGTTTAATTACATTTAATTATAATATATATGTGCCATTTTGTTCGATAACTTGTTGCCATCTTGTAGGTATAGTGACATGATCCCGTTGCTGTAGAATTTTTGGGACTTCTGATCAATAAAATGCAACAAGTAGTTTTGACAGTCCTCTCTTGATGTTAATCTAACACTACCCAAAGAATTCTGAAGAGATCGAAACAGGTGGAAATCTGAGGGTGCAAGGTCTGGGCTATATGGTGGGTGCATTAACACTTCCCAACCAAGCTCTCTAAATTTTTGCTGAGTGGCCAAAGATGTGTGCGGTCTGGCGTTATCATGATGAAAGACCACACTCTTTCTGTTGATCAATTCCGGCCGTTTTTTCTCAATTTCTTGTTTGAGTCTCATCTGCTGTTGGCAGTAGAGATCCGAATCGATGGTTTTGCCCGGCGGTAAAAGCTCATAATGAACGATGCCCTGCCAATCCCACCATACACACAGCATCACCTTATTACGTGTTAATCCGGGTTTCGCTACAGTCTGTGGTGCTTCACTGCCCTTTGACCATGATCTTTTGCGCACATTCTTGTCGTAGGTGATCCATTTTTCATCACCAGTGATCAATCTTTTCAAAAACGGTTCGATTTCGTTACGTTTCAATAGAGAATCGCAAATGAGTACACGATTCATTTGGTTTCTTTCAGTGAGCTTGTGTGGCACCCAAATATCGAGTTTTTTGTATACCCAGTTTTTTTCAAATGGGTCAAAACTGTTTTGTGGTCAATCCCCAATTCTTCAGCTACGTCGTAACTACTAATATGCCGATCTTGGTCCACTTTTTCAGAAATGGCATCGACTTTATCCGTAACAGGGCGACCAGAGCGAGCTGCATCTTTGACATCAAAATTCCCGGACTGAAAACGCTTGAACCAACAATGTGCTACTCTTGATGACACTGCATTAGGTCCATAAACGTCACAAATTTTATTCGCGGCGTGTGTCGCATTTCTCCCTTTTTTGTTATAAAATTTCACAATATATCGAATTTGTTCGTTAGATTCACTCATTTTATCGAACAAAAAAACAATTGAAAAATGGCGGGAAATTGCTTTTTACGTTTTGTATTCCTTTTTTAAAATGTCATATTTTTAATGGTATCAAAACCAGCCAGATACAAACAGTACAACGGATAAGATTTTTACTACAACTTTATACATACAAAATACGAAAAGACTTTTTCCCCGACCTATTATATAATAAACTACCAGTACAGATAAAGGATATAGAAAATGAAAATAAATTTTACAAAACCCTAAAAAACATGTTGCTAGCATAATATTATTATAGCTTAAACGAGTATTTAGAAGACAAATCAATTATGGAATAAATCGATCCGCTCCGCACTATATTGCCATACCCAATCAGGGTTAATATTATGTATTACCTATTTTAAACATGCTACCTAACATCTGTATGTGAACTTCATAATAATTATGCAATAAATGATTGAGTATTGAGTATATAATTGTGTTCAATCATAGTTCAGAATTTAGCAGTTATAAAAAAATCCAAATGAAGCTCTGTGAATTTCAGAGATGTTTATTGTTTATGTGGAAAGGAAAGTCAGCAACATCGGCACTTCGAGCTCCCCGCCGCACACTAGCTGGCCCTCAGTCATCCTCCTCCCATTGAACATTCCCATTGAATATGTACGCACAGTAATAACCAACACTAAAAACCAACTTATAATATATGTGAAATACTTAATGAGTGCCTATAAAATTTGAGGGCTGCCCTCGACTTCCCTGGGATGCCATCATCAGATCCTGACTTGGTGACAATGGGAACAAATTGGAAGTATACCCTACCGGCATGAAATTTTATTTTCATTGCACCCCCTGGTGTCATTAAATAGGTCTTTTGAAATGAAGGTACCCAAGGTTTACATACTTGTATCACATTTTGATCAAGTGTATGTATCCTTTGCAAAATATAACCCGTTAAAGTGGTGTCGAACCCCCTGCATTTCTAAACTATTAGACATGGAAACTTGTGACGTGCCATGCTGATGAGTCATTGAATAACTGGCCAAGTGCGAGTCTTTACACATATATAGTAGGGTTCCGTAACCAAAGCCATTTAATTTTGTAAATTGTAACTTAGCCGTGGTTGTAACTACTAACCTGATAACTAGAATACATCGAAATAATTGTCTTGTTTCTTCCTAATCCAAGTTTGCTAGCTTGATCTGTGGCCATACCAAAGGTCGATATAAAGTTTGGCCTCAACGCAAGAGGCGGTGCTCTTTCTGTAACCGCCCGCACCAGTGGTACCCCATCTCGATCCGTTATTACGATGCAATGAAGACCATTCACTCTGCAACCAAATATTCATTGAATTTCACAAAGAAAAGTTTACCATAACAAAGTCGAAAATGGATACAAACTTTTCTATCAAATGATTCAAGTATTTTTTAAGATCGTCGACCATTGTTTACTGCTGCTTATTAAAATTTCTAGCTTGCTTAAATGAAATCAAATAGGTAATCGACAGAAATACAATGAGAATTCTCTCTAATAAATTTCATCTAGTTTTTCTTTTTGAAAAATGTTATGACGAATTTTGTTTTGGTATGACTGTGGTGGGTGACATTGATGGTTTGATTTGTCAGTGGGGAGGCAATAATGTACGACACAGATAATGTACGGCATGATATTGTACGGCATAATAATGTACAGCATGATAATTGGTATACATGTACATCAAATATCTTGTTGTGCAATATCAAGCCGTATAGTGGCATCAATTCTGGTGTACCATTCTCTAAACTAAACTAATTTGACAGGACTAAAATTATCAGCGTCACTTTTCATTCTAATGCGTCAGAAAAGGATGACAATAAATTTAAAGCTGTCAAATTTAGTTTAGTTTAGATAATGGTAAACCAGAATTGACGTCATTATCGGGGTATTATGAATCTTTGATCGGGATCGCGACTTGTCAAAATTATGTCAAAAAAAAAAAGCGTTGTCTATTTCCAATTTCGTAGTATGAAATTGGAAATAGACAACGCTGTTTTTTTTTTTTTTTGCGTCATAACCCCGTTCAAGTGTCAAAATTCTGTCAATTCTGACACTGACTGATCCCGATCAAAGTTTCATAATACAGGACCGGCTCGGTTCAATAATGCACACCCCGATAATGTACAGCATGATAATTGAGGACCATGAAAACGCGCATATTTGGCACACAGAGTTCAGAGCACCCTGACTTCAGTTGGTTAGGTTCGAAATGGGTCACAGAACCGACACCGAGTACCCCGACTCCACCTAGTCTTGTGGTCCCTACCCCTAGAGTGTATATATAAAAAGCGCGGGAGCCAGAAGCTCAAGGGAGGTCCTGAGTGAGAGGGAGCCATACGAGACCGAGTGGAGCGAAGGGTACATTCGCTGTACATTATAGACACCCTGGACACCTGACAGTGACATTTTATGATGATATGACAGTCACAGCATCAGCAAAACACTTGTTCAAAAAAGTCAACAAAAAAGCACTAAAATAAACTTATCATATATCAGTCTCTCTTAGCGTAGTGTTACATTCTCTTTATCAGTCTCAAGCTCAACTAGTACCTAACTACTAAGCTCATTAAGCTCAGTAGTTGAACCTGAGGGTTGAACAGTTGAACTAAACTAAACGATTGAACTAGGTGGGGAAGTGAGCACTTTATTATGCATCCACGATGTTGATCCATTTTCTCACTTTTATTCGACGTAAGACGTCACAGAAGAAAATAAATAAAACAAAGATCAGTTTCGAATTGTCTATTGCCAAAATGGCAGAATCGGATTGACAGTCGTGCAATTTTCGTAATTTATTTTTGGGCATTAATTATTGCCTTTGTATTTATTAGGTGTTGTTGTTTCATTGTACGGTGTGAGATCAATAATTAATTTGTGATAACTAGTCAGTGCAGAATTTCTCAAATTTCGCACGCTGTGATTCTTTGAAATGTAGCTTTGGTATGATAACAAAAGATATAAAAATTCAGCCTTGCTTCGTTATGCGTTCTTTTTCATCATATGTGTGCTGCGGGGATTAACAAAGCGACTGCGATAATTCCTAAAAAAGCTCTGTTAAGTACATATAGCGAGCAGTTTTCGTGATTTTTTAGATTGTGACGTCACAAATTGAAGACTGTATTTACAGAGCAAATTGAGTAATAAAATGTTGAATTGTCCGAGACGGTGAGAGACGAGAAGTGCGCGGAGTTCCAGCCAGCGGCGAGTCGGGGGCGAAGCGGTGGGGCTCCGCTAGGATGGGCGGCGATGTCTGCCCCGTCTGAAAGCGCTGCGAGCCCTGCGCCGTGCGCATGCACCAATATATCGCTTATGCAATTGTTTCACGAGCTGAAGCAGAAGTTTCCCGGCGTCCCCGACCATGTCGTGTCGAACACGATCGAGTTGTACTGCCACGACAAGCAAGCCTGCGAGAAGCACCTGCACAGCGAAGTCAAGGCCTCCCTAACGCACGCCTACCATGCCTCTTCCTCCGCCGCTGCACGGCAGCTCAACCAGCTCAAGCTCAACCCCCCACTTAAGTGTAGAAACCAACCCATTGTCAAACACGAGGCAGTCAAACCAACAGTAATTAAGTGCCTCCCTATAGTGGGACCACAGAAGGGTATATTGAGTGCTGCTCTTGAGAAAGAGAACACAATCAACACTGATGCCAATCAAAACATAGTTGAAACAAAAAATGAAGAGCTAATTAAAAACAACAACAGAGTCTCACCAATCACCATAATAAACATTGACAACTGTCATGTGAAAGACTCGCTGAGTGACTTAGAACTCACAAACGAAAATGTAAAAGATAACACCACGGAGAAAGAAAACACACCACAGGGAAAGACACAAGAACACCCAGAAAGCACAAATTACAGAATTAATAAAAGTAGCAAAATTAAAAGCAACTTACCAGAAAGACTAGAAAAGGGTAAAGAGAAGAAGACGATAAAAAAAGAGGAAGTAAAAAAAGAAGAGCCAATAAAGCAAGTTCCATTAGAGAAACAAAATCGACCGAAAACTCTAGATTTCATCAAACCAAATCCAGATATTGCATTTAAACAGACATTAAGAGAGCCCGAATCAGAGCAGTGCCGGACTGTTTCACCAGCACCATCAAAGAATGAGCCAGTGAAAGAAGTGAAGCCTACGTACCAACCAGAACAACGAGGGTATCCTTTAAATCTATCTGTGAATGTGAACTGTCGTATGGACTTGAGTAGAGGTTACACTGATCTTTGGGAGGAATACGAAAGTCCACGAGCGATAACCTCAGTGAATTTGACAGTGTGTACTCCAACATCCAACATGGCGAGCCCTGTGCGGGACTCCAGGGATGAGGAAGGGTTCGAGGGTCATGTGACTGTGACGGTGAGCCCGAGTACCGCGCGAGCCCCGCGGCGGAGGGCGCCTCCGCCACCGCCGGCCCAGCCCTCGCGGATAGAGTCGCCAAGGCCGTATCGGGCGGCGCCCGAGCCCCCTGGATCCACGCATGGTGAGAGTAATTTCATTATACATATTTAAAAGCGAAAACCATTTACTGAGTGACTGACTGGCGGACTCATCACGGAATCTACTTAACCTGTGAAACTGAAATTTGGCAGTTAGATTCCATATGAAGTGTAGAGAGATCTGCTAAGAATGGATTTTGCAAAAGGGCCGAGTTTGTGAGGGCAAGAGGCAACAGCTATTTTCTTTATATAACACTCTCTAGCTGTTGCCAGTAACTTCATACACGCTGACATGTAAACTTTAGTCCACCATTTGCTCACGTTAATACGGGCCTTTTGCAAAATCCTTACACAGCAGACCTTGCATCCCATAAGGACCTGCCGAATTTCAAAATGGGCTAGTTGACTGGCGTTTCATTTATTACAAATAACAGGCTTAGTGAATAATATAACTAAACACATCACACATAAGTAATTTAAAAATCTCAAATAAATGATTGGACCGAGTTTAGACTACCAAATTAATACATCTTCTTTTGAAGAGATCACAGAATAGAATATTGTTACCATGCACAGACAAGTATAATGATTTTAAAACAATTTTGCTCTATGTTGATATTTCAGCACAAAAATCTGTAATTGGTACCTACTTACACCTACCTATTAATTAATAAATGTTTACAATACTGAGTCCATTAGTGCCAACATTTATAATGGAATAATAATTACAGTGCAACCAACTTATACATAAAATTGGCTAAATAAGGCAACAAAAACTTACTACAGGAGTCTTTCTGTATTGTTCAGATAATATGATGATAGTTCCCCCATTAACTGCACAAATAAGTTGGTCACGCTATGTGAGATAAGCCAAAGAGAGGAAAGGCAGATGTAAAAAAACCATTTGCTAAAATTGATAACTGCTATCGTCATGTTTAACATATTACCAAAAATTTGTTGATTCTGTAAAGTAGTCGTCTAAAAACAAGGTTTGCGGAATTGAATTAAAGGATAAATTGTAATGGGTAACAAAGAAAGCAAAATGTCATATGCAGGTATGTGATTAGACTGTAATCACTTTCATTTAAGGCTTCTAAAGACCAAAAGTGAGTTTTAGCGCCAACGTGAAAAAACAATGTCGACTCATTATATTACTATTTTCCTAAACTTGTGTTAATGTGTAATAATGGTGGATTATTATTTATTAATTGTTAGTGGCAGTTAGTTTTGTCAAGTGTGGGAAAGTGATGTAAAGCGGTGAAAGATGTCTTCTTGATGTTGTCATCTTGATGTTTCCAAAACTCCATAGAAGCCTCTTATAAAGCCTCCACCTCTTTACTAGGGCATGACTTTAACTTGACTGTGACTTACTTTACCTGACTGCGACTTCCATTATTATTGGACCCGGGTTCTAAAACTGTGAACCACCAAAGGATGGGCAGCAGCATCCTAATATTACATGTTGAACGTACTACGCTCCCCAAACCGCCTACCAAGCATGGGGATTATGGTAACACCCCTCTCTAAGAGGGAGGCCTTGGGTCAGCACTAGACGTTTACGGGCTGATGATGTGATGTGAATTCCTTTCAAATAAGTTCCTTCTAGGTCTACACTACATGTACATACTCCATCTTCGGCCACAACATTGCTCTCCATCAGGTGAGTTGGTTGCCAAGCGTAGACCTGTTCTGTATGTATAAAAAAACTTCATCGCGTAATTTAAGTACAAACAATTTTGCAAACAATCTTGATCTTCGACGATTTGAGGTCATCTAGCGTTTGCAACATTCATTTCTCCTAATTGCTATTCAAAACAAGTCTCGTAGTTTCCATAAAACATTCTAGCAGACAGCACGACGAATAAACAGATCTGGTGACGCCAATGCGGCTAGATCACTGAAAACCGCAATAAAATGCACGCCACTATTGCGCTGTGGTTGTTGCAATTCACAAGCGGGCGCGGGTTTTGTTTTAAAGTGGTAAATCGCGATTCGCTGCGGCTTATTTTTTAACCGACTTCCGAAAAGGAAGAGGTTTGCAATTCGATAGTTTTTTTAAATGTTTGTTAACTCAGTACTATCGACTGGGTGAACCGATTTTGATGATTCTTTTTTTATTTGTAAGCTGGTGCTTCCCGTGTGGTCAGGGCCGGATTAACCCTATTGGGGTCCCTAGGCAATGCAATTCTCGGGGCCCCTTTTTGATAAGTTTCGATAAAATACATCCACATTCAACAAAATACCTTTAGATGGCGCTTTTTACAGTAAGTAAAATCATTTTTCTATAGCAACATTACCGGATGTAAATATTTGGGAATGTCACGAATGAAACGGTTTTTTTTTTTTTGGGGCGTGGCCCGCATCGACTAGGCCCCCGTGGGCCCCTAGTCCCTGCGGGGTCCCTAGGCAGTTGCCTAATTCGCCTTATGGATAATCCGGTCCTGCGTGTGGTCCCATTTCAATTTGGTCCAGTTCTGACATTTTTATGAAGTCGGTTTTTTATATTGATAATTATTTGGCTACATATACTCTGACCACGGTCACGCCACACAAGAATTAATAGTACAAGTTACGCGTACAAATACAGGATTACGCATATACACTGTACTAAGCCGAAAGCAGATCATTGTACTCATCATTATGAACAACTTTTAGTATGCGACCACCGCAAAATCGCAAAAAAAAACAGCTGTTTCATAGAAAACGGTAATTGACTTTGGAAAAAATGTATGGTCAAACAGCTGATTTATTTCGCGATTTCAGGGTTGCTCCCGTAGTAATTACTTACGCTTTTCATTCTGTTTTTACACCACTGCAGCAGCTGTTAAGCTAAAAAATACAAGGATCATGTATTGAAATCCCGCGCGCGCTCGTGAATTGCAGCAACTGTACCTACAAATAAATCCGTCAGAGTAAATATAAGCGGGAACAATCATTACCTACGACAACAGAACGGGAAACAAGAAAAAACGCGTAGGTGATAATTTATGAGCACTTTATGGGTTGATGTACGGGCTCGACCACTGGCCAATACCTACTCGGCTATAGGATAGAAAACGCTCGTAAAACTTTATGCAAAAATCGGCATCACAACACTATCTTTTCGGATGATCTGGTCATGGAATATTTCAACATCGGGTAAAGGGCTTCTTTTATCGTGGATAAGTCCGCGTTTAGCCACAAACTCGCCTGTTGGTAAGCGACGATGTGGTCGAAGATTAAGTACGCAGACTTAGAAGATACCTAATCACTCTGGCCTTGAAAAGGCCCAGATTATATCTCTCAGGAAACAAGGAAGCCGGCAGGTTGTTCCAACCCTTGGCCGTATTGAATAAAAAAGTAGAATCGAAACGTTTGGTACGTATCCGAGGAAAGTCCACAATGTATGGGTGGTAGTGGGCCGTTTTCCTACTTGTCCTGTAGTAGAAAAAGGATGGTAGGATAAGGTCATGTAACTCCGATGTGAATTCTCCGAAATGAATCCTGTAGAAAATTTACAGACTCGCTACTTTACGCTTTAGTATAGAATTTTTGTAACATAATGGACATTGCACATTGTCTGAAATAAATGTCGAATGGCTTACATAATCACTATCCCAGAGGATCTACCTTCTACAAGAATGAATGACAGGGGAGGATACCCTAACCTCCGCCCCATTTTCCGCCCAAATCAGGTAGATGATAAATCTAAAGCCATCCCGACGGCAATCTGTTTACAAAGGCCTAGTTTTCAACCAGTCCACTCTGGTAAATGATTGGCCTAGGCTTCTAACTCAGCCGGCGTCTATTGAACAGCCTAATCATTCAACTATCGGGTCTAATTTAACCATCCACCGACAACATATCGGCTACCAGCTTATGTTTAAACACCTAGCAATAGTTTCCTACATCTGTGATGTGTTTTTGATTATCCTTTATTTAATACTCTATTTTCTACTTTAATGTATTTTCAACATATAACAAGCCCCAATATAAACGTCAAAACAATCTCAGGTTTAAGTAGGTAATAATTTTAATATCCCACTTGCGGTAAACGCTTCTTTACAATATTTATCACACAGGTGAAATGCTGTAATTTGTCAGTCAGAATTGCTAATGTTTCCTGTTAGTTTAATAGTCCAGAACACGTTCTGTTACTATTGTGTCTTCCTTGCGATGACTCAACGTGACATAATGTTCAAAAACAGGTGTCGTCTAGAGCCTATGCCTACACTTTGTCTATTAAATGTTTCCAGCCCTGCATGCCTAGCACTCGAGCAGCGTTACAATATTATCCACATTTTGCCACGTAATAAAACGACAAAAAAACAGCTTAGTCGCGGCGCGAGTGTAGCGCGAGTAGCCCCGCTGCGGTAGGTTAGGTACTAACTATTTAAATTAACAAACTTTCTCAAAATACATATAAGGAAGTTTGTATACAAGTAAAGCCCGCTGGAGAATAGTTCTCTTTATAGGTATCATTATCAGCAGCCTATCTTAGCTCCATTGCTGGACATTATTTTATATTATTTTTCTATTCTGTAATAGGCTTGCGTTTGACCGCTAACTCGCCTGATGTTAAGCGCGATGTGGTCTACTAATTCTCTCGATAATTCTCTCCCATTGCACGCTACTCGGCCGTTTCACGAAGTGGGATTTTTGGTGAGCGATTAAATAGCGTCCTTTCAAGTTTAGCGAAAGTTTTAACATTGGTATTGCTAAAATCTAGGTACATATACAGTTAGGTAGTAAATGAGTAAGTATGTCTGCTAACTCGAGATTAATTCACATGCAGCTGTGGAATGATACTTACTTCCGGCGATGGCAAAATTTATGTATATTTTTTTGGCTAATTTTAAATTCTTGAACGATGGAAATTTATCAAAGGATGTCCTGAATATACACGTATTTTGATGAAATTCCTTTAGTAAAATTCTTTGGATCTATCATTACCCTTTATTCAGAGGTTTGTAAACTCTACAACGTATAAAATACAGTCGCTTTCCGCGTCTGTCTTGCTATATTTCCGCTAACTCCTCCCGAGTCACGCAACGGATTTTCATGCAGTTTTCACCATCAGTTATATAATTTTTCACGGAAGGTTTATATATTTAGTAAAACCCCGTGCGAAGCCGGTGTAGGTCGCTAGTCAGTTTAATACCATCGTTAACATTTATCGTTAAGCTTGCCACCCCCCTTTCGTAAATTTGATGTCATTTTGATCATCTCATTTGCAGTTGTGTGCCGCTCAATATTGAAGTGTGCGTTTGTAGAACTAATAAGAATATGTCAGAGTGTGTGCAATACGTGTTTACATCGCCTCCTTCAGTTTTTTGGCAGATTATTTTCAGTAATAGCTCGAGTGGCAAATCCAAACTATATAGCTGATCAAAGTATCACATCCATCCATCAGAATGTTAATAACCATAATTATCAATATAAAAACCGACTTCATAAAAATGTCAGAACTGAAATTGAAATGGGACCACACGGGAAGCACCAACTTTCAAATTAAAAAAAAAAACATTAAAATCGGTTCACCCAGTCGGAAGTTCTGAGGTAACAAACATTTAAAAAAAAACAATCGAATTGAAAACCTCCTTTTTGGAAGTCGGTTAAAAATCAGACTGAACCGCTGACGCAATTTTACCTTAGTGACAACCAGCCTTGATCTTACTTTTAATACTTTTCAGATCGCTCCCTAATCCTGCGGCAAAAAGAGCGCCTTGGGCGTCTCGCCTTGGCATTAGCTCAGGAGAAAGGTCGCCTGGTCCAGCTAAACCGGGAGACCCAGATCCTGGCAGGACCCCCGCCCACGCCTTCAGCCGCCCAGCGACTGAGGGACTACGTGGATCGGCTCCGAGATCAGTGTAATACCCTCGCGAAGAGGCTCGAGATGTCCGGAAACGGTACGTGGTAAAGTACTATTTTATCTAACCTTCTTTGTGTTGAGCGTCTTTTTTGACAGGTCAATTTTTTTACTTCAGAATTAAACGCTCTATGCGTTTCACCAAAGAGTTATCTCGCCGTAATGTTGGTTCCCCTACACTTTCCCTGTAATGTGTATGGGAAGTGTAGGGGAGCCAACATTACGACGAGGGAACACTTTGGTGAAACGCACTAAAGTAATCATTTCATAGGGCGCGTTCCAATTCACGCCAACAGAGCTAATGCGAACCAACCCGGCTCACAATCAAAATATTTTTCATGTCGCGTTGGTTCTCATTAGCGCGATTCGAAACGTGCTCATAGTCTCAGTGACAACTGAAAAAAAATTTTGTCTCAATTCCATAGATAAAGGAAACAAAACAAAAATGTTACATACATAAAACGTCCTTAATAAAAATATAAATCAATATTGGATTCTCACTATCTAAAATCACACACTTTGAAACGAATATAATCAAAAGTGTTTGTGATAAAATTTGATGTAAATTTAGGTACCTTTTAACTCTAAAAGTGCAAGAAACCGTGGAACAAGATCATAGCGGTTTTACTAAAACTGGCTTGTTTTAGTAAAACCGCTATGATCTTATGTTTTACCAGTGCATGTTCCAATCGATTGAAGGTTTAATTTGACCTGTCATAGGCTGACTAACCGGTGGTGGGCTCACGACCTTTAAATTGAGATACATTGACACATGTTGTGATTAAAGCTCACTTATGCCTCATTTATGGAGAGTGGAGACCCGGGGCGTTGAGAAGCGTGTTTTGCTGTTCAAATATGGCCATTTATAATAACGTTTACGCAGAAGCGTTGCTCGGGAGCCCGCCCGAAGCGCCACGTTACGCCACGTAACTCCATAAACGAGGTATTACAATGTTAGGCCAGTTTATGGAAGCTTAACCCTCACAAGGAAAAAACAAGGCTTAAAGCCTAGTTTTAAGCCTAGTGTAAGGCTTTAAAAGGTCTTTAGCGTTTAGTTAACTATAATAATAGATAATCACGCAAGCTATATCACTTGTTATACATGTTATTTATCATCCTATTAGAGCTGGTATCCGGCCAATGAGATATTATGTTGTGTATTGGTCATACAAAGACACACGCATCATGCAGCTGGGCACCGAATCGGAATTGCCTCGCAAACGTTCAGTAATCTGTCTATGAAACTCCATACTAATCAGCGTCGTAACCGCATCGCCTCATGAACCGCTTACGATTCGTGGTCAACTCGTAATCGAGTTTACGTCGGGTCGTCGCTGCAGTTAGGTGTACGTAGCTGTCGACTCTGAAATTTATGGCGCACACACATGGGCGTAGGCATGTTGGGGTGGGGCGCTTGCCCCACTCTGGCTGGTCTGGCTGGCCCTGGCATGACCTCTGGGGTGACAAATATTTTCAAATTAACAGCACTTAATCATACTCATAGGATGTGGTTCATATTTTTTTGTATTCATAGCGCCTAAAGCATTTATAAATATGTTTGTAGAAGCCTAGCTACTTTTGAGAATTCACAAAAAGCAGGCTTCAATGATTACAATTACACCAAACTTGGTTACGATCAACAACGACGAAAATCCGGCTTATTGGCTTGTATATGAGTGTGCACAGAAAAGGGTTCTAGAAGCTAAAAAATTATTAAAAACTGAAATTCTGACAAGACTTAGCCATCGTAGGCTAGTTTTCAAAGAAAGATTCAATGTTAGGATATATAAAAAACGGTTCTAGTCTAGATTGCACATGCGCACAGACTGCCTGTGGTTCCTACGCCTGGCTTTAAGCACATAAACACAGAATCACCCGTAGTTGCGCCGAAATCTTGGAGGGGTTGAGACTTTCCGGTTACGAGCCTGCATACGGTTGGTTGGCAGCGATGCGATTCCAATCCAGTCCCGAGCTGATATTGCGTGCTGTGACCTTTAAAAGGAAAATAGATCTTAAAAACTTCAAAGTCTAACTAACAATAATCAACACACATTCAAAAACCATACTACAAAAATATCGTCAAAATAACGTACATGTAAGTACTTGTTATTGTTTACGTACACATGATTCCCGGACTTCAGTTTTTACTGTGTTATTACTCATAACAACATATTCATGAAGTATTTGCATTTTGTGAATACGTCTGCATTACGCGCTGTTTGGAATGCTCGTTAAATTGTTATCAAAATACGTGACAATCTTCAATCCTTGCAATCTTTTGTACAGAGGCTCGATTTTTTTAGTCACTCGTAAGAATTCGCACAAAAATATGCGAAATTATTTTCTTATTGATAGAAAGCAATTCGAATGATTCCACTCGTCGCATTAGTGAATGATATGATTATTTCAAAAATGCTTCTTTTGTTTGTGATTTCGATCGGAAGTCAGTCATTGTCATTTCGCATGATATTTTCGTGCGACTTATCATACGAGCGACACAAAAATAGAGCCCCAGGACTGAACTACGATTAGTTAAGTATGGTTTTATCGCCTAAAAAGAGAACTTACTTGAGGTTTTTGGATTAATTTGCTCTGTTTATACTTAGGGGTAAAACGCAGCACCCAAATTTCACATAACTTTGGATTACCAAAAATTGAACATCAAATACATTCTGCCAACAAAATGATAATAAATGATTAATGATGCTGTAATAAAATGATTGCAAAGATAAATTTCGGAAATATTGCAATTTTTCCGTGATTGTTTATAACTAGTAGGATAAAAAAAATACACTCTTATCATAAATGTTCTGAAAATAAAGGCAAAAAAGTTATACTTAACGTTAATTCTAACGTACACGATAAAATAACGCTGTATCAAGCTGTCAGCTTGTTATTTTGATCTTAACAAATTTAGCAGCTAGGTAGTGCGCATGCATTCGAATACTGCATACTGTTTTTTTTTATACGTGGAAAGTCTCGAAGTGTAACCGTGGGGTGCTAATTTTAAATAAAAAATAACAAGAAGTAGGTTAAGTCCCCATTGTCTGCATTACAGAACCGGAAGACGCTGACAATTTCTACAGCAACATCTATACGGGCCAGCGGCCGCCGTCCTCCTGGCAGTGCCACATGTGCACCTTCAGGAACCATCCACTCCTCGACAAATGCGAGGAGTGTGACATGCCGCGGATATTCGTAGGTACGTCACCGCCGAGGACGCATGATTCCGGCTTCGGGTCCTTCCGAGACCGGACCAGGACGGGCCTCCTTAGAGATACCATCCCGGAAGTCATGGTCGAGCGTAGCCATTCCACGCCACAGCTCAACTGCTGATTGACCTTTTCCGACTGGTCTGAAATTTTTCCGAGTGGTCTGGAAATTTTCCGAATGGCCTCGAGCTTTGCCTGAGTGCTCTAAAAGTTTTCCAAATGACCTTGAACTATTACGAGTGGTCTCAAATGAATCCTGAGTGTTCTGAAACGTTTTCTGAGTGTTACACAAATTTTCTGAGTGCTCCAGAACTTTTCCGAGTAGTCTGAAAATTTTCCGAGTGTCCACAAACTCGAGTGTTGCTCACGCTTAGAGTGACTTAACCCCGGCATGGCATGACGTGAATTGTTTAACAATGAATACTTATCAGTGCAGTGTTGTGAGTTCTATATTGTTCCTCGTGGCCAGAACGGATCCTACAGTATAAAATTCCTATTATTAAGTCCGTTACGGCCAAGACTTACAGTGCATGAGTGTTGTAAATGTACATTTTGATTCCTATGTGACTGGACTTTTTAACAATTTTCCTTATTCGTGTGTATATTTTGTAATTTCTAAGTAATAGATAAGTAGGGGCGACTTATCCGGCCATCTAGAGGTGATAAACTTGATAAGGGCCGTTCGCATAGATCCGATCTACTGAGAATTGTAAATAGTACAGATAGTGACGGCGCCTATCACAATTAGGTTATGATTATGTAAAGTGGATGGAAATATGGATAGTCACTCATGAGGTATTATCATGTATTGTATCTGATATAGTAATGTTTGATATAGTAAGATGCGCTGCGTGAAGTGAGGAAATATGAATTTGATTGAGTCAAAAAAAGGCCATAATAGAATGTTGCGTAGTTTTAGTTAGAGAGCAATGGTGACCGAGCGGTAGCAGGTGCGCTTTACAATCTGACGGCATTTGGTTCGATACTCAACCCTGCACGAATGACTTATCTAGTACTCAAATAAACTATGTACATTTTAGATGCCATCGCTGAAAACATTGAAGGAAAAGTGCACAGACATATATATACCTATATAAACAAATTAACAAGTTAAAAGCTTATAAAATACAAAAAATCCTCCCAGGGAACACAAAATAAAGTTAAATAAATATCGACAACCAACAAAACAGAAACAGATAGTCACTTCCCATTGTAACTCTAGTTAGAATAATCGAAGCGCAGTGAGATAACTTTAAGTGAAACTGGGAAGAATTGACTTTTCTACGGCCGCTTGTACGACGCGACACCTTAACTCTCCAATGGGTGTTAAGGGTAATTCATGCTCATCCTAAGCATTAATCACGTGTTGCGTGTTCCTTTATCAGATGCATTACATATAATACCTGTATCCTGTAAGTGTGCTTCGTGAGCTTCGATCCCGTCATAAGAGATAATGCCATTTTTTTCTTAGTAAAAAATGAAATATTAGGATCATTTTATTGGTGAATCTACTTATAGTTAGGATATGTTCGGACAAACTTAATTAAATTAAAGCGACCCAAAGTACTATGTGCTACAGTTATATTTAAAAAAAAATTATAAGTCCTTAGATTACTAACTAAAATCTAATGACTATGATTCCAACTGCCTTACTTAAGGTAGAGTTTCGTGCATCGCGCGCGGCTGATGCGACAAGTCTTCATACTGTGAAAATGTATGGCGCTGCTTCCGAGGACTGCGTCAGACACGTGCGACTGACGTCCATAAATTTTGAAATTGCATCAGCCACGCGTGTTAGACGCGTGCAGCTGCGATCGGCCGCGATGCACGGAAGTCAACCTTTATAAATGTTAAGTTAAACCTGTTAAACAATGTTAAAAATTGCTCTGTCTCGTTTTCGCGTTGGCAACGCCCGTCAGCGAAAATTTGGCAGCAATATTAAGCATAATTTAATTTTGAGTGAGGCCGTAAGTACTTAAAAAAGTTTGTTCTTGGCTTACTATGTGCCTTACACTAAAAAGACTTAAATGTAGAGCTTAAAGCCAAGACAGCCGGCGGGGCGGGGCTGCAACGCGACGTCGGCGCGACGTTTATCACACTCATATCGAATATCTACTATAGTACTAATATTATAAATTTTATGCCAATGTTTGTGTGTGTGTTTATCCGCACTCAACTCTGAAGCAGATGATCGGATTAGAATGAGATAAAAAAAACATTTATGTCATAAGACTAGCACGTCAGAAGTGAAAACTTAAGGAGTTATTCACCTATTCTACAAGAGATGGCGTTTTTTTTTTTAAATACACGGTACTGTGTATTATGTATTCTGTGACAGCGTGACGATGACGCAAGTTCCATGATTTTTTTTCACCGAAAAAGTGCTCAACGCACTTAAAGAAGTTTTCACTTCAAAACGCATAACTAACAGGTAAAATGCGGAGCGGTCACATCTTTAATTAACTAAAAAAATATAATACACAGTGGAGAGGCGTCAGCGGGCCATTTCCAGTCGCGTCTCCGTCCCGTTCACGCCCTCTGTAATATGTCATCTCTCCTACACAAATAGTTCAGCACATTGTGACTACTTAAATCACCGTTGTCCTAACGAGACGCCGTCGTCCCGACCAAAACCGCTGTGCCTTGACCATTATTTTAATTAAAAAAATATAGTTAGGTATACCTACACAGCATTTTATTACAATAATATTCCAAGGTATTTGGTAAATCTGAAATTTTAATAAGAGATATATTTTATATTAGTTTTTAAGTCATGAAATTATTAGCTATCTTTCTTAGTATAAAATATACAATATTTTATTGTTTTAAATTAATGAAATTTTAATGGGCAGAGAGAAGCATCACTACTGAACTTGTCATATCGAGACATCACAAGATCTCAAATGAAGACTATTTATTTGTTGCGACTTGCCAAAAATGTTGATAACTTAAATTATGTATATTGTGAATTTAGGGGTTTGCTCAATTGTGCTCAGTCAAACATCACATATCACAATTTATTAAAGATAGCTTGCACTGGTCCAGTTGAATTATTGGTCCGTTACAACACTAGCTACCCCCCCCCCCCCCCACGCCTTCCCCATAGGGGGTAAGAATTAAAGCTATTAGGACGATAATTAATCTTGTGTGAAATATAAGGTCGGGGAAAAAGTTTCTTCGTATTTTATAAACAAATTCAAGACATATTTTTTTCAAGTTTAATTACATTTAATTATAATATATATGTGCCATGTTGTTCGATAACTTGTTGCCATTTTGTAGGTAGTGACATGACCCCGTTGCTGTAGAAATTTTGGGACTTCTGATCAAAAAAATGCAACAAGTAGTTTTGACAGTCCTCTCTTGATGTTAATCTAACACTACCCAAAGAATTCTGAAGAGATCGAAACAGGTGGAAATCTGAGGGTGCAAAGTCAGGGCTATGTGGTTGATGCATTAACACTTCCCAACCAAGCTCTCTAAATTTTGCTGAGTGGCCAAAGATGTGTGCGGTCTGGCGTTATCATGATGAAAGACCACACTCTTTCTGTTGATCAATTCCGACCGTTTTTTCTCAATTTCTTGTTTGAGTCTCATCTGTTGTTGGCAGTAGAGATCCGAATCGATGGTTTTGCCCGGCGGTAAAAGCTCATAATGAACGATGCCCTGCCAATCCCACCATACACACAGCATCACCTTATTACGTGTTAATCCGGGTTTCGCTACAGTCTGTGGTGCTTCACTGCGCTTTGACCATGATCGTTTGCGCACATTCTTGTCGTAGGTGATCCATTTTTCATCACAAGTGATCAATCTTTTCAAATACGGTTCGGTTTCGTTACGTTTCAATAGAGAATCGCAAATGAGTATACGATTCATTTGGTTTCTTTCAGTGAGCTCGTGTGGCATCCAAATATCGAGTTTTTTTGTATACCCAGTTTTTTTCAAATGGGTCAAAACTGTTTTGTGGTCAATCCCCAGGTCTTCAGCTACGTCGTAACTACTAATATGCCGATCTTGGTCCACTTTTTCAGAAATGGCATCGACTTTATCCGTAACAGGGCGACCAGAGCGAGCTGCATCTTTGACATCAAAATTCCCGGACTGAAAACGCTTGAACCAACATTGTGCTACTCTTGATGACACTGCATTAGGTCCATAAACGTCACAAATTTTATTCGCGGCTTGTGTCGCATTTTTCAGTTTTTTGTAATAAAATTTCACAATATATCGAATTTCTTCGTTAGATTCACTCATTTTATCGAACAAAAAAACAATTGAAAAATGGCGGGAAATTGCTTTTTACTTTTTGTATTCCTTTTTTAAAATGTCATATTTTTAATGGTATCAAAACCAGCCAGATACAAACAGTACAACCGATGAGATTTTTACTACAACTTTATACATACAAAATACGAAAAGACTTTTTCCCCGACCTATTATGTACAGAAATAGTCGAAAAGGGTATGTTGAGAGAATGTCGTTATATTTATAATTATAAACAACTGCTATGAGACATGAGTGTCAAAAGATATTTTTTTTTATTATTTCCTCTGTTGAAATTTTGGCGTCGCACTTCTTATGCATTTGCCAGTGTCAAGTATTGAATTCAAATTAAAATTATTTATTGAGAATAAATACGGACAAATTCCACTAACATTTATCTCACATATTGTTAAACTAAAATAGATTTCCTAGTAGTACTATATTAGGTTTTATTAAATATCGTCAAACAAGGCACAGTCAAGCAAAGATGTCGATGAGCGAGCACAATGCTTTCAGTTAAACATACACTTTCTGACTATAAAATACAATATTTTATCTCTGGTCAGTTGATGTCAAATTTACATGCAGTACGTATACTTACCATTTTTATTTATCGACATAAGGCAGCTAATTGAAACCTTTTCAACTGGACTAATGCTAGCAAACTTAGTTAAACTATTCTATGCACTTAATAAAATCAATTATTTTTTATTTTATCCTTTTTTATTTTATTATCTATATCACAACTTACCCGTTTACTTAGGGCTACACAGGTACTTGATATAAGTTTTCGAATTTAACTGTGATAGACATAGGCTTCATACACCTAAATGACCCAAGAATACCGGCGTTCTCAATTGAGGACAAAATTTAAATCAGAATTAAACAGTGTCAATTCTGAAGGAAGTACCATTTTCTGAAAATTTTAAAAGTATAGCACAAAAGAAGGATATTTTTTTGTTCCGTTATTAGGTTTATTTTAAGGTTTCCGTGGCATAATGTGTCTTTAGGAAATGGATGTAGCTAAGCTATGTAATTTTTTCAAAAAAATGAAGTTAGCTAGTCTAGCTCCACACAGCTCCGGTGCATTCTCGCTCTTATAAATTTTCACAGAGTTTGCTTGTCGGCTGTTTCCATGTCACGGTAATTTAATCCTTATACAGACAAGGATATGGATTTTTATAGGGAAACGCTCCCGTAGCCGTAACGCTATTATTATACTATATTAATACAAATTAATACCAATAACTATTCGCCTTATACTTGTTGTTTTAGTGGTTTAGTATTTTGCAAACCAGCAATGTAAAGCGTACAAATATTGGGGTCAATGCACCGCGTAGATATAAAAGTGCGTATTTGCGCGCGACGCTGACTGTGTGTGCGTGCGGCGGTCGTTCGATGACCTCTAGCGTCAGCTGATATTTTATTTGCATTACATTGCGAACTTTAAACAATAAAATAAAAATGATTTTGTAATAACTATCCAAAGCTGGTGATGCTTTAAAATTTTGTAAAAAAAATACGTTTTTTTTTTCTTTTTAGGGAGGGGGGGGGGGGTTCTAACACCCTGTATTACCTGTATAGCTCTTGATTTAATACCTAATGCCTATTAACGCTGTGGTACACGTAAATATTGTTTTAACAGCAAAAAAACTTAGCTTATTTACATAGCTACGGCTACCATGAAGGTGTCACGACAATTTATAAATACCTTGCTGAAAACCTTTGTTGTTATCAATAGTTCACCACAACCCTAAAATTTACTGCGCCGGAGTATGTAGCAAAAATTGTGTCAATATGCATCATATGTATCAGACAGTAAAAAATATATAATTATATATGATTCATGTCTCCGATTTGTCAGGGCAGAGATCCTCTTAAAGTTATGCACAGAAAAAAAACACTAAAACAGGTATCATCCAAAAATATAATTTACTTTTGACTCAATTGAGTATGCTGGAATATAATGGGTCAGTTTTTAATGTAAGTAACATTAACATATAATTCCATTAGAATTAGGTTTTAAAGACTCTGAAAATAGCATAAAATTAATAATATTATTAATGGCTTGAGGATAAAGGAGATTAAAAAATCTATTTATAAATCAATAAATTATTGTCGGTATAAGAAAGTAGTGGTTTTATGATCAAAATAAATTTATCTTCATGTACAATTTGAAAAAAAAAGAGTTAGTTGGTCTAAAGCCTCAATGAAAATGGAAACAGAAACCAAAGTACTG
This sequence comes from Agriopis leucophaearia, assembly GCA_949125355.1. Taxonomy (NCBI): domain Eukaryota; kingdom Metazoa; phylum Arthropoda; class Insecta; order Lepidoptera; family Geometridae; genus Agriopis; species Agriopis leucophaearia. The sequence continues at coordinate 3,325,246 of OX421276.1, read as the reverse complement.
CTTTACTTCCGACTCTGAAAAAGGTTTGGGGCTACCATAACCTCAAAAACATTCTTATATTTGTCTTACATTGAGCTATGTCTCGCTCTCTTCGCAAATGAGAAAGCAAGACAAAATTCAATGTAAGATTAATACCGGTGGTATCTCTGGTATGTCTGGTTATGCGAAAACCGGTTTTCATCCCTGACATACAAAACATGACATGTCATATAGATATTTTTTTCTAGCTGACTCTATTTATAAATTTGGAGGATGCCAGATTCGGAAAGTTTCCGAAGAAGTTCGGAAAGTTTCCGAAGAAGTTCGGAAAGTTTCCGACGAAGTTCGGAAAGTTTCCGACGAAGTTCGGAAACCTTAGAATAGAGCCAGCTACAGAAATGTTTCATTATGACAGGTTAGGCGTTTAACCATAGCTCGCGTAATTTCAACGGCATGGTAACACTCCTAGTCTCAGATGAAAACTTGTGAAGATTTTCTATTATGAACATAAAATCACTAATATTGATGTTAAGGTGAAACGTTTCACTTTGGCGGGAAATTGAAATTTCAAACCGTTTTTTTTTTGTTCTTGTAGCTAGGCCGGGTAATTATTGAAAACGATAATGATGTTCGCGAAAATTGATTATTATTCTTTACAAACTAGCGTAAAGTTATTTATCTCCAATGCACATTATTACTTACATTTGTCAATAAACAAATGTATGCTTTTTCAAACGGTTTATTGCCAAATGTAAGTAATATGGTGAGTAACTGATTAATAGCTGTACATGATAATGTAAAGAACGACCAACAATTTTCGCGAACACTATGCCATTTCACAATAATTACCCGGCCTAGCTACAAGGACAAAAAAACTGTTTGAAATTTGATTTTCCCGCCAAAGTGAAACGTTTCACCTTAAAAGAGTTTCCGTAGTAGGTGGCACTGACGACTTGCACAAATGAGTTACGGTATCTATTGTTTTTTTTTACAATTGTTCATGTTAGAATTGGTTTTCCATGTTACTGATGTTAGTAAATATATTGTGATTCTTTAATTTAATTCAATGTATATTATGAGAGAATAAATAATTTTACGATTGAATTATCTTTTGTATTAATCGTTAGAATATATTGTCTGGCGCAAGACACTTTTGAAACGGGATTAAATATTAAATTTCTGGGACATTTTGCACACGGTCATCTGACCCCCAAACTAAGCAAAGCTTGTAATATGGCTGCTAGAGATTGATATACGTACATATATATTTTTAATACATACTTAAATAGATATTAACACCTAGACATAAAACAAAAACAAATGTTCATCACATGAATGTTTGCCCTACATGGGAATCGAACCCACGCCCTCAAGCGCAGAAGGTAGGTTCACTACCAACTGCGCCACCGGGGCAGTCGATGATTTGGATGATCTTCAAAGCAGTTTCGACCCTAGTTTTTTTTTTACATTGGAAAAGCAACCCAGAGACCTATTGTTAAAATCTTACAGTGAACTTTCTTTTATTAATGTAGATAGAGCTAGAGAAAAGCCGAGTAAGATTGAATTAAATATAATGGTAGGCCGCCTGCCTTTGGTTCAAAGAAATGCGTTTGAATCAGGCTGTTATTTATTTCCAATGTATACAAAATCAGATTAATCTATTTTAGTATTATAACAGTGCATAAATATGTTTTTAAATGTCATTGTACTGCTGGCTATAAAGTTAAACATTACAGATATATTTTCTCTTTAAAAATCCGCCATGGTACCGGGGCCGGGCCACCGGGGCAGATGAGACTAATCCGAAAAAAATTTAGAAGACCAATTGTTGTTTTAATAAATGTCGGGTAAATGTAACATAAGCTTCTTAGCGAACTTTCAAATACATATTGATTGAAACAGTCTTTATTTTGTGAAATTTAGTCTTTTTTGTTGTGACGTTTTTGTTTTTCTTGAGTCTTTTTTTCTTACTCAAGAGCAAGTGTTTCATGCGTGCTATATCTTGCTTGCGCATTGCTACTTTTTTATGATAAAAAATGTTTTAATTTACTTTTTTTTTACTAAGCTGTACGTTTAGTACCTCATGATATAAAAAATGTCCAGTGAACAAAAATAAAAGCACAATGTTAAAAGTTACTTTCACAGAAGTAAATTCAAACTTATAAAAATGTTGGTATGTGCGACTGTGCTATATATAGCTAGAATGCACGAAGCAAGGCCCTATTCAAGATCAATAATTTCGCTTTAACTACCACAATGTCCTTTAACCATTTATTTAAACAGCCACTAAGTTAAATAGTCAATAGGTGGTTTTAAAACACGCCATAGACAAACGTCCTCCTCAATGAAACAATATCATTATTTGACAGTTCGGTAAGACAACAAATTATCGTGTTTTATATCGCCCGCGGCCTCATGCAGTGTTACTTTCTAAGCTGAATAAACATCCCCAAGGTGAGTTTTTTCATTAATCCTTAACATTATGTCGTGGAGTGGAATGATTTTGGAATGAGTGTTTTACTAATGAAATAATGGTCTATATATGGTATGTATGTACATTTGTAAAATGTTCAACATTTTACGTTCCTAGCTGTTTCTTTTGGTTCATATTTTAAATGTTGTTCGAAATAATTTAACATAAGCTGCACATTGGGTTACGGCCCATCATCTCTCTAAGAGAAGGCCTGTGTCCCAGCTGTGGGAACATATTGGGCTGATAATGAATCAGCGTCTAATGTGATAAATTTGACTGCAGGCATAATTTCCCTACACATTGAAATGAAATGATACGTAGATAATTTTTATTTTATTAGTTGATTTTTTATGCAGAATGGTTGAACGTAATCAACACTTTAAATTGACTTCGCTATATTAGGAAATGTTGAGGTCCAGTTTTTTTTTGTATTGTTATCATTCGATCAATCTTTTGACTATAAGCAGATGAGGTGTAGGGTTCCTAACGTGGAGGGCGCTGCTCCCAGTGAAGCCAGCCCTTTCTTTTGCAGTCAGTTTGTCTGACTATCCTCTTCGAAGATGTCCCGCCTCTTTTTGAGCCGGCGTATGGTTTCAGGGAGAATAGTATAATAAATAATAATAATAAATAAATATCTGGGACATTATTGCACACATGGTCATCTGACCCCAAACTAAGCAAAGCTTGTAATATGGCTGCCAGAGACTGATATACCTACATATATATTTTTAAATACATACTTAAATAGATATTAACACCCAGACATAGAACAAACAAAATGTTCATCACACAAATGTTTGTCCTAGATGGGAATCGAACCCATGCCCCAAGCACAGAAGTTAGGTTCACTACCAACTGAGCCACCGAGGCAGTCCAGAAGAAGGTCCAGTACTTTTAATAGGCTTGCGTTTACTTTTCCATTCATTGTCAGGTCTAGCATGTTTCTAGATACCATTTCCCATTTTTAACGGTATTTCTTGAGCAAATAGTCTGGATTAATAGATAGTAGGTATTTTGTATTTAATAAATGTTTATATTCTACAGTGCGCGCTCGGGATGGAATTACTGTACGACTAATGCCAGGACGACGAAGTAAGTGCATCTTGAACCGTTGATTTGATACATATTTAGTTTTTCTTTTTAACCGACTTCCAAAAAGGAGGAGGTTCTCAATTCGACTGTTTTTTTTGTGTTTGTTACTTCAGAACTTTTGATTGGGTGAACCGATTTTGATAACTCTTTTTTTATTTGAAAGTTGGTGCTTCCCGTGTGGTCCCATTTCAATTTGGTCTAGTTCTGACATTTTTATTAAGTTTTTTATATTGTTTTTTTTTTACTACCTATCATTTTTGTAATCGGGAATAGGTCTTGACCACATACTCGCTTGGTGGTAAGTTGCAATAGGATGTTTTCCTAAAGGCAATTAAAAAAACAAACTAGTTCATTTAAATGCAATAGATGGCGTTGTCGACACATGGTTATAAAGTTTCGCAAAACCACAAGAAGAAGAAAGAACAATAAAAAAACAAGGATAGACAGACAATATCTATCTGTCTGTCTGTCATGCTTGTTTTTGTATTATTTTATTTCGTAGTATAGTATATTGTGGTTATTGTTTGCTAACAAAGTACCCAGAAAAAAATGGCGGGACGAGCTTGACTCCCACGCAAAAGACTGGTACACCATAGCACAGAACAGAGAGGAGTGGAAGAAAAGAAGGGAGGCCTTTGCCCTGTAATGGGATGACCACGGCTGAAATAAATAAACAAAGTATCTACTTACTTGTTTTTTCACAACATAAATTAGTACTTAGGTACATAAGCTTGTCTTGACTAGCCGTGTTATAAAATGTCTCCTCTTCCTTGTATTGTAGGTTTCATTGAACAAATGCGAAAAAAATTAAGACCATGTCTCGTCAGTGCCATCTATCGATGGTTGTAGAACTATGTTTCTTTAGCTGTCAGAAAACCGCCCATTGTCGATTACATCGACTCGTTCCAAAACGCGCCAAAAGCGCACGTAGCACACGATCATAGAAAATCTATGGCAATTGATCATTACGCGGTTGCATAAGGATTTTGACTCGTGTCGTGACTTTGAAAGCCCTAGATTGTATCTCTAGGGAAACAAGTTTCTTTCCACTGCTGGGATATGTAAACTAAAATGTCAAACATATTATTTTTGTAATGTTTCAGAAATAACTCGCTCGTGGGTGTTATGAGAAGCAATATCGGACATTAACGCCGCTGGATCGGACTTCATCAAACTTTTAGGTAATTTGAAACTCAAAATCAGAAATCATTTCCAACTGAAATAATCTGATTTTAAGTTCAAAATACTCTAGCCTCAGTTTCACAAACTCTGATGATTAAAATAGTGGCTGATAAGTTTATTATTTGGATAACACAACATGATTATACCCCATCAGCCTTCGAAAACGAATAAGAGGTTGTGAAACTCAGGCGTTTAAATATATGACTCAAATTTGATGTGACTGACCCTTAAGTGCAGTAGTTTAAAAAAACAACAAACCTGTGATATTCGCATTTGGTAATAAGTCTGATTTTTAATTTTATTTAAAATATTTTTAAAACAATGCATTCCAAAAAAATATATAATTATATATTTTTCTTAACTATATTGAACACAATACGAAATAATTGGAAAATATATTGTAAGCTAACATTCAAACTGTTCGGAAAGTAAATATTATTTAGGAAATGTTTCAAATTCAAATTATAGGTGATATTTTCGTTTCATGACCGGTTTTAATTATTCGAGTAGCAAAACAAAAAAGTTGGTCGCAGTTTTACCCGTGTATCGCCAGTTAGTTAGCTGTTAGCTAGTTAGCCATTTTATCAGGGGACGGTGAAACCGATATAATTTAAAAAAAAAACCTACCACCTTGTGCCGAATACCAAATGCGGGTAGACGCGATTCGCTGCTGCACTTAAGGTGAGTAAAATTAAGGAACTGTACTTCTTGAGCTTTTCTAAAATTTTAGGCAAAGTTTACAATAAGGACAAGACAACTATGGTCTGTGTAACTTTCTACATTATATATATATATATTCTTATGGCATCGGCGTTTGTTCATTAGAACAATTCACTAAATCAATCTAACGGGACTAAAATGTCTGCGTCTCTTTTAATTTGAATGCCTTTGTGAGAAAAGGATGGCTACAATTTTACAGTAATCAAATTAAGTTTAGAAAAAGATTGGGCCTTACTTAAAAACGTTTCCCAAGTTGACATACGCTTAAATATGCTCCGTCTCGTTTTCGCGTGTGACGATTGCCGTCAGCTAGAAGTTGAGAGAGCATTTTAAAGCATAGATCAACTTGAGTAACGTTTTTAAGTAAGGCCCCTTATCTAAAAAAGAAACATGAGAAAAATATTTATTATTTAAAAACAAAACCTAGTCAATTTATCCGTATTGAGAACTTTGTCAATTTATTTTAAAAAAAATACAGGCAATATGATATTCTCATTAGGAATAATAATATTTAGAAATGTACTTATCACAAATCTCTTGAAATCTAGTCTAATCGAAACTTGTAATTGATAAATCGAATCAAAAAAATTGTTATCATTATGTTCGTTTTCTAGAATATCTATCTACTGATGATTAATGTCTAGTTCACACGGCTGTACAATAAATAATATATTAATTAATTCATTTGTACGTTTGAAGAAACGCGTGTTACCTATTTCAATTACATCTAGGTACCTAGTGTAAGGGCAGAATGTGTTTTTTTTTTCGTATTTTCAGTTTACGACAGAATGACATGTGAAACTTGTGGAATCCACACTAATATTATAAATGCGAAAGTAACTGTCTGTTTGCTACATAATCACGGCTAAACGGCTTAACCGATCTCGAGAAAATTTTGCGAGGTAATAGTATGTATCATGAGGAGTGAGGACGGACATAGGCTATTTTTTTCTGAAGAAGTCGTGGACGAAGTCGTCGGTACAACTCTGCCCTCCTTATAACAAATGCAGTACTTGCAAAATGGCAGTTTCGAGAAAAACATGGGAAACATATTTTTGGATATATAAAACAACATATCTATGTTTTATAACTTTTTGAGTTTATCTAAAGAACAAGATCAAAATTATTTAATTTGTGCATAAATTATCCCCTCGGGCTACAATTTCTGTAAAAAAGTGACCCAAAAATGTTGATTACTGCAAGTGGAATTAGTAGGGCAGAACTAGTAACCAAATAAAATAATAGTCATTTTTTTAGATTGTGAGCACGCTTGCTAAACCGATTGCTTGAGAAACCGATTCACTCTTGTTTTTTTTTTTACATTTAATCGTTTTCCTACTCTTCAAGCTTTTTCATTTGGCGCGGCGTGGCCTGGCCTCCGCTGGCCAGTGGCTCTGTTCCGTGGGCCTGACATATATATTCAAATTCAAATTATTATTCATATATAACACATTTGTAACACGTTTTTCTTCAAATTTCAATCCGATACTGTTCAAAGAAGGGCTATTTCACTATGAGCAATAATACTACGCATACTAGCAAAATATAATAATTGTTATCCCTAGCTTTTTAAGCTTCGAAACAAAGTTTTAAAGGAAGCATACTATTTGTAATTTATTTCGAAACTTTTCGTAAAACATAGAATTGTCAAACTGTAGCCAAATATGTAGATATTATAAAACGAAATTGTAACTATAAAGTAGTGAAATAGATCCCACAGGTCCGAAGCAAATCCTATCAAACAAATATTTACATTATGTGCTTTAAAATAAACTCTAATATTAATTTAATGGTGGTACTGGTATTAGTCCGTACGCTTAAGGAAGAAAAAACACTTTAATTTCAACTTTATTTAAAGGAGCAGAATGTTAATATTTGTTTGGTATAAGCCAGATTTGCGCTGGGATATACGATACGAATCCGACTACACGAAACAACGACTCAAACTGTGCAATTAGCAAGTGCAGAATCTTTAGCTACCGCCAAATTTTCCTTAATTTGCGATTAAAAAATTCTAATGGAATTAATCGATTAGTTATACGGAAGATTTGACGATAACCAAAAGTCGTGTAACTCAGCCTTAATTTCTAAGTAGAATTATTAAAACTTCATCATTTTGGATTAAAAGTAGGTAGAGAATAGTGCAGCTTAGAGCGCTACCAAGATTTATCTCTACATAGTATAAAATAAAGTCGCTTTCCGCGTCTGTCTTTCTGTATATCCGCTAACTCCTATACCACGCAACGGATTTTGATGCGGTTTTCACCATCAGCTAGATAATTTTTCACGGAGGGTTTACATATATATAATAAAACTTACACCCGTGCGAAGCCGGGCGGGTCGCTAGTTTCAATATAAAAGTGTAGAAACCTGTACTTGCTAGTTCTACAGTATCGCGCCAACCTCAACCCCTGTAAAGGTCATCGTCCATTACTTGACAAAACACCAACTTGGCTTTTAGGATTAACTCAACACTATAGTGTAAATTTTTTGTTTTGTTCTGTTATCCTGCTAGTTTCACATAAGTAAGGACATGCCACTTATTAAAGATATATAAAAATCTGTTAACACCATGATATGGCCATTAAGTATGTGAAATTAGGACGAAAACAAAAAAAAAACCTAAAAGAGATAGGTACTTTTCTAGTTTTGCCGGATAAAAATGTAAAATGAGTTTTAATCAGTTGCCACCCAAAACAGTCATAATGATTATATACCGGATATTTCCCGTGGTTATGGTTGTGGAAAGATAATTTAAAACAGTGTTTTGCCACTAAAGTATTTTAAAATTGTTATGTTAACCCTATTTATTGTGATTTACAGTAAAATTTCAAGTGACTAGCATCGAAAGAACGCCGCCTCGTTCAATGTTTGCCGGGTTGGTGATGAGTAGATCTAATGGGCGTTGGCCATACACCCAATAATTAATTAGACGAGTAGCTCATTACAGCTATTCAATCGAATTACTCGATTACACCTTTACTTGTACTTACTATTAATTCTTATGTGACTTTACGAAGATACTATTAACCATTGCAAGTCTTTCCGACAATAATTCATTATTGATGAAATAATAACGAAGTAAGCCACTCGCTCATCTGAACAGGCACGAAAAGAAAAATAACACCTCCTTGCAGTCATCGTACACACGGAGTAATTACAACAATTTTCTGGATGTTTGAGTGTTAAGGTGATACGTTTCACGTATGATCATGATGTTTGCGCAAATTGATTATTATTCTTTACAAACTCACGTAAAGATATTTATCTCCAATGCACAATATTACATACATTTGTCAATAAACATTTTTTTGCTGTTTCAAACGGTATATTGACAAATGTAAGTAATATGGTGCGTTACTGATTAATAGCTGTACATGATAATGTAAAGAACAACCAACAATTTGCCCAAACACTGTGTCATTTCACAATAATTTTTTGGCTTTTAGACAAGACTGCAGCTCAGATAATTCTCCACCTGTCTGCATTTTGCTATTGTACATTTTGTTCCTACTTTTTCTACTATGTAATAAAGATAAATCTCTAGTTTGTACCAACAAACTACAGTTTGACCGCTAGGAGAATGCGTCTGACGGCTGCAATAAAATTGTTAAAAATATGAATGTAAACATTTTCTTTTAATAATTTACTGTATTGTATTGGCTACCAGCTACAATCTTAAGTTCATAAAGCAAATAGAAGTGATCAGAGTTTACTGTTATTTTCAGCATTTTTAACCGACTTCCAAAAAGGAGGAGGTTATCAATTCGACTGTTTCTTTAATGTTTGTTACCTCAGAACTTTCGACTGGGTGAACCGATTGTGATGATTCTTTTTTATTTGAAAGCAGGTGCTTCTCGTGTGGTCCCATTTCAATTTGGTCCAGCTCTGACATTTTTATGAAGTCGGGTTTTCATATTGGTAATTATATTCAGAAAATGCGATGATGGGACCTTCACTTATATGACTAGATCTCGTTGTAGTAGCTTGGCTGAGAACAAAAAAGTAAATCACAAACTGACAAAAGTTGTAACTTTATATTTTACCAATTCTATGATAATTAGTTTCAAATAAGTATTACCGTCAAAATATTTGAAAATTATTGTTACCGTCAGCGTTAAAAAATTATCGAAACAAAACTATACTTACTATTATTTATTTATTATAGGCGAGCAGCATAAGCTGATGTGCCTATACTGCCCTCGTAAGCCCAAGAGAGGTAACTAAAAAAAAAAGAGATTTCTGTTTTTTCGTGCATCTGATAGCTAATAAAATTTCGCACCAGATGGAATAAGCAAAATAACCGTATCTACATTGGAACATTGAAATAAAACACAAAAAAAAAAAACTTTTAAAACTCATGTTTAAAAACTATTAATTCTAAACGAAATGACGGTATCTCATAAAAAAACACAAAAACAATAATGTTGGGTTTTTAAACATATATTTAAGAAACATATTGGTCCTAACATAGGCACATAACTGAAAATAAATTAAATGATATATCATTAGGGTAACGAAAAATCAACTTTCACAAAAACTGGATTATCTCGAAATACACCTAGGCTGAGATACCGCTCTTGGGCTTATGACGGCAGTATATCAGTGTCAAAATTTAGTATTTATCTGTTAAGATTATCTTCTTCAATCTTATCTATCTGTCCAGTTTGTTTTTAAACGCATTTATGGACTTCGATGCGACCACATCCTCGGGCAACCTGTTCCAATTGAAAATTGACTGTGGTTGAGGATGTGGTGTGCAGTGTTGGTCTGTGACGGCGCATTAAGGTATTCTGTGCATTTATGTCTACATTTGTTGTAAGATATCATATCTCCTGAGATATTTACCTACCTGCCTTCAGTGCCGTAAATAGGGCTGTGCCAGCGGTGCCCAGGCACAGGGTGCAGAAATGACCACACCAGGACCAAGTTTTGTTTTCAAGTGCGCAGTTATAGAAGCTCGCACTTGGCGCATAAAGGGCTAGTTACGGCACTGCCTGCCTTCACCAATTCTCCATTTTTTTTAAGTTGGTTAAACTTTAGAAAGAAAACCGGAAAACTAGAGCCTTACGGTTTTAAGCTATTCTGTTTAGGTGATGAGAAAAGTTGCGCGACCGCAAACCGTATCTCGGCGCGTTAAAGTACACGTTCGAGTGATAAAATTTTCTTGAATCAGCTAAGAAATAACACTATCGATAAAGTCGCCATTCAAATAAACTAAATCAAAATCGGTTCAGCTGTTTGGCAACTAAGATGCCACACACAGTCATACAGATACACATGTTAAACTTATAACACCCCTCTTTTGAGTCGGAGGCAAACATGAGATATTTTGCTCTTACCTAAATGCATGTTCCTAAAGGAAAGTTTTGTTATCTAAATGAAAAACCATGTGAAATTATTTTAAGTAATTTTATATCAATTCACCCACCATCGTTCAATATACCAATATGCATTCATGCATACATATGTTAACTTTTTTTTGGTAATATAAAACTTAATCTTCAACCTCTTTATTAATAAACGCGGAGTAGTCTTGGAATAGTTAGGATGCGTTTTGTCTTTTTCTCTCTTTAAAATTTTGAACTCGAACGAATAAGACAAAAGATGTAGGTAACTATTCCAAGGCCTCTATGTTTATTAATAAGGGTACTAAAGTTTGCTTCTAGTCAAATCAATTATAATCATCTAAAACTACAATGCAACCAATACAATCAAATACCTAAAATATATCCTTTAAAAAAATAGGTACATAATATGACTACAAATATCATCAATTACTGATCTCTGGATAACTGAAAAAACCCAACTTTTTATCATCGTTTATTGAATTTTTGTAGGGTTAATTTGTATGAGGTGTTTGATTGGACAACAGACATAATTTGGGTGTTTAGTTTAGACCCAAATACTTATTATTGTTTCAGTTATGTATAAATATTGTCTTATATTGTATAGTTCTACAAATCGAGTCTTTTACAAACATTCTAGTTAAACTTTTCGTAAATTCGTCTGTTTTTTATGACACTTTGTAAGTATATATTAAAGGGCATACAGAGATTTCATGGTTACCAATTCGTTTTCCTTTACACATTCGTATTCCGTTACCAATTAGTTTTCCGTTACCAATTAGTTTTCCGCTACCAATTCGTTTTCCGTTACCAATTCGTTTTCCGTTACCACACAGAGATTTGACATCTTATATCTCGGGGTGACGAGCGCAGTGCATTGCCATCCAGGGTTTTGAACTGTTGAAGTTCAAAATTCTGAGTGGCGTTGAGCTGTTATGGGCAAGCGTGAAGAGCCATCAGGCGAACGACTTCGCTCGTCGCGTCACTCAGTATCATAAAAAAAAGTATATTTAAATTGACAACGTGAATTAGTTTTTTTTTTAGAAGCTCAATAAAATAATATGATATCAGCTTTAAAAAAGTAAGCTTACGACACGAACTTACGAAAACTGACTCACTCCTCTCGCAGATAATTTCTTTGGCCATTCACGCAAGAATGCAGCCACCGTTTTTTGTACTTTACCACCCAACCACTTCATTTTGATTTTTGTATAAGTAAATGTAATATTTATACCAAAATAAGTATTTTTTTGTTTTTGCTGTAACTTTGTGTACCAATTTAGAAATACATTTACAAAGTTTCATCAAAATCGGACTAGTAGTTAAGTAACTAGTATGCAAATGGCCCGACCCGGACCATATTCTCTATCTAAAATATATATACGTTGGCTGATCGAAGGAAATGGAAAAAATCACTGTGATTTCTAGTCGAAACTTTCGAACTTTTCAATTATCTATAATGTATACAAAAAGCATTTCTATGTGTTACTTGTGCTCACATTATTGTACATAATAAGTATGTGTGAAAAACATTGTATCCTTTTTTGGTGGTCCATGTTCCAATATAAAAAAAAATTGCATTCTGTGACTAGTCAGCGTCCAAATTAATTTTTAAGCGTTCCAGTGGCGAATACGTAAAATATGCATCGAACTCCATAAAAAACGTTTAAAATTCATACTTCGCACACTGAATAGTAAATAAATTACCATAAATTCCATTAAAGAAATAAGTTTGAAACCTACTGTAAAAGAAATCAAAACTTGGAACTTTATGGTAGGTTTTTTTTTTTCATTTTGTTTGGAGACTTCGCCTCACAAGGTGACGCCAGGTCGACGCGTAAATTTTTTGCAGGCCCGACTCAAACCCAAAAGTTACTGTATAATGGACACCATGACTATAAATTTATTCGAAAATTACTATTTTACTTCCGAGCATTTTCTTAAATAAATAAAAAAACATGAAGTTAAAAACGTAATGTGTTTTTTTATTTAAAATAGAACATTTTAATGTGATTTTCTGGGACATGGGCTCCTGTACTATGTGATTAGTTGCATAAAAATCATTGCTGTGCAAGTATATTTGCCATAATCTTTTTTTTTTATTATACAACAAAAATCAACGTCATTTCCTACAACTAAGTTGTTTACAATCAACAAAAGTTGCTAAAGAGTTTGTTAGCATGTTATCAGAAACCCTGTATAAAATGAAGCATAATTTAATGCTAAATATACTTGCACAATCATTGGCACAGTTTTTGTAAAATATAAAGTATTTAGCGCTTTTATAATATATTAAATGATTACATAATGTAATAATTCAGGTATTATCTATTTCATAATATGTACTTAATATTTTTATTTAATCAGCACATTTATCGAAATAAACTTGTTATTTAAAATTGATTGGTTTGTTTTACTCGCTAAAGTAGGTAAGTTAATATTTGAGATGTATGGCATGAACTCTATTTTATCTATGAGGTCCATGGTCTCTGTTTATTTCAATGTGTGCTATCGCAAAACCCTAAGAAATCATTAAATCTTATTCTATTTGTAAGCATTATTTACATCTTAATTAATACAGGGTTATACAGGAAAAAGTGTACCAAGCAGAAAGCTCATTGTACTCATCATGAAGTGCCCACGAAGCTACATGGAGGGTATTAGGTTAAGCATATAGTAATGTAAGGTAGCTACGAATCTTTAGTCGTAAATAAATGGAGTACGCTACGGACGTGTCGTCGTATTATTTATACTAAATAAGTACACTCTGCTTAATACTTCTCAGTACATACTGAGAAGAATTCATTCAAATTTATAAAGAAAACCCGTGTTTATGGGACAACAAATGTAAAGACCAAGTGAAAAAAGACATAGCTTACGGATTGCTCCTAGAAAAAGTATGGGAAATTGTCGAAAACGCAAATATTGAGACCGTAAAACAGAAAATTGAGTCCTTCAAAGTGTCGCTCAATAATGAAGTCCAAAAAATAAACCAATACAATAATAATGGCCAGGAATACATACCAACGTGGGACCTACTTTAAGTCGCTAAGATTTTTAATCTCCTATGGGGTAAGCATAATTTGAATCTTATCTGTAACGACTATTAACATAGGTATATTGTGAATTTAGACAGGTCTGCTAGCAAGGCTGTCAAAAACAGTTGACTTATTGCCCCCCATCTCAAAACAGAATCATCACATCACACTCATATTATAACTACAAATTAATTATTATTTACTACGGAACCAATTCTAAAATCACGAAAATCAAACAGCTCAAATGGACTTAGACATCACACTTCAACACGGAAACGAGTTAGAACTACCAAAGTCTCGTCTAAAGATGCACCCGTCTGGTACTTTGGTTATGGCTGTAAATATTTACAACAAGCTATCTGATGACATAAAAAATAATGTTAACTTTGTACGCAATCTAAAGCAGTTTCTGAATGGAAAAGCTTACTATTCAATAGCTGAATATTTAAATGAAAATATAAATTAAAAACTTTTATATAGCTGTCCTCCTCTCACTCTTACTGTGCTGTGCCCGACAGGGTCCATATGAACTATGTACTAGTTTTAATAAATGGAAATAAGTAATAAAAAGGAAGCAATAAATAATCTGAATCTGAATCGGCTGTTATACCTTTTGTCGGATGTGAATGAATTTTTCTAAGAAAAATCAGTTTTTATTGATTTCAACTTTGGTCTAATAGTAAAATTTACAATTAATTACAATAAGAATAAGGATCGCAATGTCAAGAAGCAAAATCTTGGAGTTCCCAACGGCCGCTAACCCGTCAGCCTAGATGTCGTTGGAAAGATGGCATAGTCAGACCTGCACGAGCTCTAAGTACCCGATTGACGAGAGGCAGAACAAGACCCAGACCGTTGGCATTCTCTTATGTCGAAGGCCAAGACTCAGTTTGGATCGCTACGCCAGCAAAATGATAAGTACAGTGAGCTCCTCTCGGGTTCGCTTTCCATGTAACCATGTGTAGGTTATTTTATTCAAAAACATTTAATAAGCTTACCTATAAAGTGCTTCGTAAGCTTCTGACTGTACTACTGGTTTATGTTTTTTGGCTTTAACAGCTACCAGTTGTACCGTCACCTGTTTGGAGCGATCCAGTTTAGGTGATTGGGGAAAATCATGCGAATGTGAACCGTAATGCGCCAAGATATGGTTTGCGGTCGTGCAACTTTATGCAATCCATAGACAGTATCTCTTATACCAAGTGACGGTATTGCCCCTGATACTATTGACAATGTCATGCACAAAAACCTTGCTGAAATGATTAGAATTTACAGGTTTTGTTTATCATTTAACACTACTACAACTAAAAAAAAATTGGTCCGGGAAAGAATCTTTTAACAGGCTTCCACATCCGGAGGAGCCGGAGCCAGAGGATCTATTATAAACTGACAAAATTGCTGTAGACGGACTTAACAATGTAGTGTCCATCCACCGCTTGATTATGTTAGTGTTATGCTTAGACACTAACTGCTTATCACAAGTGTCACCAAATGAGAGTGAAATGGAGGAAGCCGGGGTGCAGGCAGGGGCGAGGGCAGCATGCGCCTCAACCGCAAGTGCATGAGCGACCGTTTACGAGAATGCACATATTCCCTAATGAAGGAGCTGTAATGACTTTAAAACTGTTCGGAAGCTACTGATAAACAAAACGTGGGTGTAAGCCTTTCTGTCATAGTTTATAACAGGCTTATTAGATGTTTTTGAACAAGACGAATATATAAGCAAGTTAGTGGACTACTAAACTATAGCCGCTTTCTACAGACTAACTTAGCAGTACAAAAAATTCAAATTGCTGTTCCTCGTTCCAAATTCTGCTTGATCTCTGCTGTATGTTCTCCATAGAACCTCTCCAGTTTCTTATTGAATTTGGCATTCCTTTCATTAATGTAGTCAATGTCAGCATCATCATTGTGAATGCGTCTGCGGGAGTACTTAGCTCGCTTTGCTATTTGTCCCTCCAAATCATCTACCATTTTGTCAACGGCATTCTTGCGATCCTCATGCATACCGTGTATGATTACGTTTGGACCTCCATAAAATGCTTCGCCGTACTTTTGCTTCTGTTTTTCATATTGCTCCATATCTGCAACTGGCATGTTCTTCACAAGCCTGTTATATTGGCGTATTGTCGCTTGCTCGTATGTGGAAAAACCTTGATCAGGGTTTTTCTTTTTTTTCTTACGTTCTAACCTTTCTGCTTCGGACGCGGATATGTTGAGAAGCTTTACTCGATCGTAGTCTTTGCCTTCCTTTTGAGCCTCGTCGCGATTTTTCTGGTCGTCTAAAAGCCATTCTGCTTGTCTCCGCTTCGCCTCGTAGTTCGGCGGGAGCTTGTTCCGAGCCTCTTCTGCAACCACTTCTTGATGGTTGTGAGATCTGGCCTCGTTTCGAGCATTGTGCAATGATCGCAGTCTCTTCAACCGTTCTGCCTGCTTCTCAGCAAACGACAGTTCTTTAGATGAGGATGACTCTTCGGCAGTCGCACTCATTGTTGCTGATAATTTTATTTGATAAAAGTCATCCAAATTACTTTTGCAGCGTTTACGGCGCAAAATAATAACACAATATTGAAGGAAGATTATTGGATTGGAAATTATTTAGAAAACAAGCAAAGACAAAGAGAGAATGGAGAGAATATAAATTATGTCATGTCAATTTTATTTTATGTCAACGTCTCTAGTTCAAAAAACAAATTGACAGCAAAGCATTGTTTTTTTTTAGGATTTTCGCGTCGCACTCTTGTGCATTTACCAATGTCAGTAGGTTCCAAAATTCCATAGATGCCTCTTGTAAAGTCTCCCGAATTTAAAAATACATACCTTTGATTTAACCTTGACTTAGCTTGACTCTGATGGAAACTATGACTTATTTGACGATATTTGATATTGTAATGAAGCCTTTATTAACTAAACAAAATACTACCTAAAACTTATACTAAATAAACAGTAAGACTGTCCATAGACCGTTGAAGGTCTAAAGACAATCCAAATGCTCAAGCCCACTATCAGTTGGCAGCGTACCCAGCATGCTGGGTACGCTGCCAACTGATAGTGGGCTGCGATAGCTACCATATATGTATAGCTGGCATTGTAATACCATGAGCAAATGCACAAGAAGTGCGACGTTAAAATCCTCACAGAGGAAGAGTTAAAAAAAACCGGAGACTACTTTCTTGAAGTTAGTTACACATGCATCGCACTGATTGGCGAATCTTATCGTTTGCCGCTAACTCCATTGGTCGCTGTACTAAAATGAAATCCTGAACCGAACTGAAGTGAGTTAGTTAATCCGCGTTTTTCAATAGTGCTGGTTGTGTTAGATTGTGTGAAGTAATTTATTTTTGATAAATTTTAAGTGTTTTTGGAGTTCACGATGTCGGATGAAATCGCAGAGAATGGAACAGCGAACGGAGACGTCCCGGAGATCGAGCTGATCATAAAGGTAGGTTTACACGTGTAATACTCAAGATTACTTACATCGGTCAACACGGCAACGTTTTGTTGGCCTTCGGGAGATAGGTAAGAAGATTTTATAACGCGCTGAAAAACGTGAGCTTAGTCTAAACAGCGAAGATTTACTTGAATGAACCTAGTAAAGGTTTTGTTTTACAGCGATGGCATGGCGCAGCATTCTCGCATAAAAATGCCGTCTCGTATGCATGAAAGTATATTATTACTGCACTCGTAATGCGCGTTATTTAGGTCAGTCGCGACGTCTGTTTGTTGTCAGATGGATTGTATTGTACAAGCTATTTTGATTCTGAAGAGAGAAATCTGTAGGTAAGATTTTTACCGACATTACAATTTCTTCATTGCATTGCAATGTGAAGATTGCTACTTGCTGCCCATCTTGTCAACTTGTATTGGCCACTGTGGCTATGTATGAAGTAACACCTGGGCCTAAGAAATAACGCCTTTCGGATGAAACCCTAAATCACACTAATTTTACAAGTTTGTCGACCTAAACAGGGACCCTTTGCCCCACAAATCAGCCGAGCTCCTTAAAATAACGGAGTACGGCTTTGGATCGCTGACTAAACTGTTCTACCCCTATTTCGCCAGGTGTTGTGGTATTGGAGACTTTAATCGTATGTCTTCTGTAGCCTTGTAATGCAGTAGGACATGCTCCACGGTCTCATCTTCCTGTAGGCAGCTTCGGCACAGAGGACAGTCTGTATAAGTGATTGTTTAAATCACAGTGACCTGTGATGGTACCTATCATTTGACGAAGGTCCAACTTAGTTAACTTAAGTAGTTTGTTAGTTAGTCTCATATCTATCGATGGTTAAAAAGCTTTTGCATGTTTACAGTCTTTTGTTCTATTCCAAATATTTTGCTTTTCTTTTTCTGTGTGGAGACATAGCAGATTCCATGCTTCCATAGGTGTTGATTTGCACAGTTCTGCAACATTTGCACTGATTTCCTGGTTCGGGCCTTCCTTAACGAATGAGTCGGCCTTATTCGATTATTATTTTGACAATCTTCTTTGAGATAAATTGAAATTGCTGTACTGGTTATATACAAGCAGTAGCCGGCCAAGTACGAAAATCTATATTTGTAGCAGGCTGAATAAATACTGTAAAACCAAAGATAGTCTGAACGTAACCTTTACCTAGTCTGTGATACGAGTTTTTATCATAGATTAGGTAAAGTAAGTAAATAACTGTAAGTAGTGATATAAAAAAACTTTTTACTCACATGGCAAGGGAACCAAGTAGGTAACTTAGTGAAGATTTTATTTGAATTAGGTAAATGTAGTTTAAATTTAAGATTTTAACTAATTTTTGCAAATATAAAGTGTTACAAAATTTTTGATTTAATTTGACAAAATGAGTTCCACCTAAATGGTGAAAATATTTTGACTCCACCTGAAATCCCGGGAAGTCCACCTTAAGTGTAATTTATTTTACATATTTAAAAACTATATTTTTCTTCTCCCATGTAATCTTAATCCATCTGAAATGCATTATTATTTGCTTCATGTGTGATGTCACTATTCAGCGGCCCTTTGGATACCCGCCGACGGCGGTCGACTCTGCCACGCTCGCGCAATATTAGCGTATCAATTTATTCCTCTCATGTGTGCTTTATAACTGACTTCCAAAATTTTTTAAAATGTTTTTTTATTTCATATGTTTCGACTGAGTGAACCGATTTTGATGATTATTTTTTTATTTCAAAGCTGGTGCTTCCCGTGTGGTCCCATTTTAATTTGGTTCAGTTCGCTTATTTTTATAAAGTCGTTTTTTTATATTGTTAATTAGCCAATATACTTCATCAAACATCCCGCGCAAGCTGCCCGTCAAATTCTAAGAAGGCAATTTGTCATCGCTTGGAAAAAGCGTCAGTGCCCTTCAATTAGATGCCCATCCTTATAACCACCTGCCGCGCGCACCTGCGACACCTGATCGCTGTGGTTTTCATACACGCGTCAATTAACTTACTGAGAAGGGCGCGCAAAAGCGGGCTTCACACATCAGTTCCAACATTATCTTGATTGCAGAAATGTTAGGTTAGCGCTACCGGGCGCTGCGATGTTGATATGTAGTGTTACGGCTTGTGCAACTATCGAGTGACTGAGGATCCATTCTGGCTGCGTATTGAGTACAGCCAGATTGAGTATTGCCGCGATTAGCGCGTCATTGTGGCATCTTTGTATTTTTTTTGATTGAAGTGTATTGGCCCTAAAATACATATAGCAGGTAGACAAGATAACACGGCTAACTCTAATCGCGGGCTCGAATTAGCACAGTTTGCAAAATCACGCAAACACGAACCTTAACGCGCCGAGATACGGTTTGCGGTCGCGCAACTTTTCGCAATCACCTAAGCTGAATCGTTTATAACAGGTAGCTGTAAGCAGTAGGTTGTGCCGTCCCAGAGACCAGTGTGTTAGTGTGCTAAATGTACTTTAGTTATTAGTACTTTTAAGTCGCTACTTACTTACTATTTATTTTTAATTTGACATGTAAATTGGCTTTATATAAATAAAAGAACTATGATTAAGACGAGCTTTAATGCTTGACAAAAGGACTTCGGTATCTCCAGAGGAACTCATCGGAGTCATCGGCACTGCACCAGGCCAGGCGCACTCCGCACTTTAGGTATGAAGCTACAAGTAGTCGTCTTGTCGGACTTGCCATGTCCTCTGCCGCGCGATAGACAGAGATAACACGACAAGAGTTACGCGATAGACAGAGAGGCAACTTCTAGGTTAATATAGCTGTAGGTAGTTAACGTTCGCACGTCCTGAATTGCACTTTATTGTGTAGTACCAAGAGTCGCTACTTATTTAAATGATTTTGCAGAGTGAATCTTCTGTACCTGTACTTACTATATGTATTCTGTGACTGCGCTAGGTACTTCTCCCAAGAAAACAACGTGATGTTCTGGCTCCTCTGCTTACGATCAAGTCGGTCACACAACGTTGTCGTCCTCTCCAGGGTTTCGCTTGGTTCGGTGGTCGAAGCTCCACCTCTGACCATCCGGAGCTCAGAAGTCCCCTTTTAGTAGCATCTTATACAGACAGGGGATGCTGGTACCGTATTCTATTACCCAGGCACAAGGGCTAGAGGTAGCTGATAAGGCAAGCTATCCACGTAATATGGCTCGACCTTTTTTAACCGACTTCCAAGAAAGAGGAGGTACTCAATTCGATGTTTTTTTCTTCTTCAGATCTCTTGACTGGGTGAACCGATTTTGATGATTATTTTTTTATTTGATAGCTGGTGCTACCCGTGTGGTCCAATTTGGTCCAGTTCTGTCATTTTTATGAAGTCTGTTTTTTTTGTATTCATAATTATTTGGCAACATATACGATCTCCCTCAACATAATTCATTACAGATTGTGTCTTTCATGTTCATGTAGATTTCAAGAGCAATTTCAGGCCGATATTCAGAGGCGAGAAGGCAAGATTACCACAGTTCCAAGCGATCATAAAAATTCCGCGATCCTAATATCAACAAACTTTCCCCTCGAATAAAATGCATAGAATTGCGCACGATTCGTGTTCAGAGCTCGTAAAGCGGTTTGTTTTGGTCATCTATCAGCTGGAAGCCTAGATGCGTCGCTTCGAATACAATTATGTAATTGTAATTGCATCACAATTGATAAAATTATTATTACGAGGAAAATGCCAAAAAAAAATTAGGATATGTGGCGTCGCTCAGGGTAGAATGTTGGGGCACATTTTATTCCTCATTTATTATATTATTTTAGTACGATTTCTAAAATCCTAACACATACTACGTTGCTCCCTTGGTAAGGCATTCCGCGCACGATTAATCAGCATCATCCAGGGGAAAGTGACGGCTCACGCGACTCTCCGTGACTCCAAAGGCTGAGTGATTAGCATGCTGACCCGGCATATCGACGTGAACACGTCAACATTCATGACAAGGCTCTACTCATTGGCATATAGACTAGTAAATAAATAAATAAATTTGGCCAATATCTTTTATCAGTCGTATACAACGTTACACTGACCGATACACCTGATGAGACTTAGCGTTATACATTAATCTATATAGGTACATATACTTATATATATATAAACAAAATACTATCCACTCACTCACTGCTTCATCATGAAATCTGGAAAACTACTTGATCTACAAACCTGAATTTTTGGCAGGACTCCTTATGGGACTGACAAATAGGTACGGTAAGAAAGGGTGAATTAAGGGGGGCAAGAGGGGTTTGAAATTCATTATAATATAAAGGTTGGTTTAGGTTGCTTTGGTACACACAAAGATAAACTGCCTAACTCCGAGCAGTAATTTGCACACGTGTATTATAGGCAATTAAGAGAAAAGATTGGCCACGTCTTCGTCGATAAAATAGACTGCATACAGTTCACACACACACACACATACATATTCATACACATGCATACATATACCGCATTATTTACTGGTGCTATTAGTAGGTACTCTTGACTTGATCTTGTTAAATACATTCCTTATTAACCGACTTCCAAAAAGGAGGAGGTTATCAATTCGACTGTTTTTAAAAATGTTTGTTACCTCATAAGTTACGACTGGGTGAACCGATTTTGATGATTCTTTTTTTAGAAAGCTAGTGCCTCCCGTTTGGTCCCATTTCAATTTGGTCCAGTTCTGTCATTTTAATAAAGTCGGTTTTTTTATATTGATAATTATTATTTCGTGGTTAGATCGTAAGATTTGGAAAAACTCAGAGTCACACAACGGGCAATGGAGAGAGCTATGTTCGGAGTTTCTTTACGCGATAAAATTCGGAACATAGATATTCGCCAAAGAACCAGGGTCACCGACATATCTATTAAAATCTGTAAGTGGCAATGGGCAGGCCACATCGCTCGAAGAACTGATAACCAATGGGGAAGAAAGGTTCTTGAGTGGAGACCGCGAACCGGAAGACGCAGCGTAGGTAGGCCTCCCACTAGATGGACCGACGACATTGTGAGAGTCGCGGGCATCCAGTGGATGCAGATGGCAGGATGTCGTTCAGTGTGGAGGTTAAAGGGCGAGGCTTATGTTCAGCAGTGGACGCCTTCTGGCTGATGATGATGAGATCGCAAGATTTGAAAATGTTATCAGTTTACTGTCTATCAATGAAAGTGCATACATATCGACAGCGGAGAAAACGTAGAATCTGGTATATGATCGACACAACGCTTGAAAAATATTCAATTTTTACGCGCTAAGGCGTTTCTCTTCATCTGACACGCCAACGGATCGTTAACTCGGGTCGGCAGATATTGCGAATAATGAACAAGTTACGTTTCATTTCTCGTTAAATATAGCTGTTAAATTAAATAAACCGGCCAAGTGCGAGTCGGGCTCGCGCTTTGAGGGTTCCGTACCACGACAAAGTACAAAAAGTAACGCAACAAGTGGATCACACCGACTTCAATTAGCAATTTCGTTTACTTGGATGAAATGTTTTTGATGAAATTTACATGGGACTATCTCTGAAATGTAGCCTACCAAACAAAAAAAGAATCGTCAAAATCAATTCATAATTGCCGGAGAAATCGGTGAACATACATAAAAATAAAATAGAAAATATACAGTGGAACATAGAATCTCTGCCTTTTTTGAAGTCGGTTTAAAAGACGTTGCTTAACTTGGTGGTGAACAATAATTTGTCACCGGCTCGCACTTGACCATCATATATTATTTTACATCATTTTTTTTTTTTATTAAGAGTGTATACTATAATCATGCCATGTTTGACGCTTGTACACTAGACCAAATACAATATAATACGTAAAATAAAACGTTTTATGTATGGGGACGAAAGATACAGCCATTAAAAGGTAGTACAGACAGACGGACAGATAAATAGCGTAGGCGTAGAAATAGGGTCCCGTTTATACGCTTTGGGTACGGAACCCTAAAAACATAAAGCTCATGAAATGTAAGCAGCCATAAATGGACGTGTTACCGGTAACCGGTGTTACTGAAACCCCTGCGGCTGCTTTAATCATCTAAAAAGAAGATATAACCTAGAAGGGACAAACGCTGAGGAGAGCTAACCTGATATACCGGTTACCGGTTAATATAAATTACTAGCGACCCTCCCCGGCTTCGTACGGGTGTAAGCTCGGCCTTCTGCCTCGCTACTATGACCCGCTCCAAGAACACAAAATTTCATCCAAATCGGTCCAGCCGTTTTTAAATGTAAGAACCTTCTACGAAGTATTAGATAACATTTTTAAAAAAGATGAATGAAATCGGTAAAGCCATCCTCAAGTTATAGCGTGGCCAGAAGAAATAGGACTTAATGAAGCCCTAAATTATTATATGTATACGAGTATAGATTTAAACACCTACCAACCTTTTTTTGCTAATAAGTCCGCGTCTGACTCCCAACTCGCCTGTTGGTAGGCGACGATGTGGTCGAAGATGAAGCACGCAGACTTCGAAGATATAGGTATTCACTCTTGCCTTGAAAAGGTCCAGATTTATGTTTTGGTTGGTGGTTGTGTAGAATTGTAGATAGATCTACCTATAAAAACATCTTAAAATAATAACAATTATTGTTACTTATTGTCTATTTACTAAAAAGGTTATTTTAACAAATTAGTTAAATTATATAAAATACATTTAAAATGTCACAATTGTCAAATAATAAAATACACGTAATGTCAAAATGAATAGAACCTTTGCGCTAAAACCACGACACAGTGGCTTCCACAGGATCGCAAACGATCTCCTATGGCCTCCAATTCCGGAATCCAATATCGTAAATAATTTTGTGACTGTCGTTCGATGTTTTAACACTAACACAGAATATAACATAGGCTTATAAAATATCCGATATGATATCGTACCTGACGTCAGCCGATAACCGGTAATTGAGTCCGCACCCGTAGAGACTATCTGCCGACATCGCATTGCATAATCTTCCCGGATCAAAATAAACTGTCAATTGATTTATGTTTTACGCCACGCCTTATGTATGGTATCGCAGGTATGGTCCAAAGCACTACATCACATGGGGGAAAGTACACATTTTAAACTTGGGTAGAATACGGCCGTCGCCAACATCTTGTCGCAAACGCCACGCTTGTAAAAAAAAATTTGTTTACCCCCGCTTAAAGTAATGGACTATTTATATATCAATCACTGAAACATCAAAACTTTTATGGTATAAATCAGTTATTGTGGTCTATGACCGAAAAAAGCAAAGTTTATTTTTATTTTCCCAAACGTTTCTTGAGAGGCCCAAATAAAATGCCACAAGTAATCATTGCTAGAATCACAAAGTAAAAAGAGCATGAAAAAAGTGAACAAAAAATATTTAGGAGTCGTCCGCCCACTCCTGCAAATTTTGTACCTTCGTTGTATTATATTATTCAATTATTATTGGGATCAATCCAAAGGTTTCTTCAATTGAATTACCGATACTTGAAATTAGCACTTCTAACATTTGTGTTTGATTTATACTTCTTATTATATTGGCTTATTTTATGTACCTCTCGTATTCCACTATGGTATAGCCCAACACTCGAAGTGTTATTAATTAACTAACAACACACTTAATACTCTCATTTCAATACCCCACCTACATACATAGATCTGTTATTTGGCAAAAAGTGTACTGTAACTAAATCCAAATGCCTAACCCATTACTCTATACTGTCTCCGTAAGTAAAGCCTCGGTATAGAAAATGTGTTAATATTGTCTCTACACTCGAACTTTGTTTGTTTTGTCACGTCCAGTTTACAAAGCCGGAGTACGCTCCAACGCTCTTTCTTCAGTCGTGCGTTTGTGAAAAACATGACGTCAATACGCTTACGAAATTTTCTAGTCTTTATTCTTGTTCATTTACCTCTGGCCTGACATAATTGAGTCTAATTGAGGAAGCAAATGAAAAGACACGGGGTAAACTTGGATAATTGACTTACTAAACATCAGAGGGTTATGCGGAATGTTTTGAAATGTAAGTAAGACTCCAACTTATATATTTTAGAACTTATATAGCACTAAAATGGCTATAGGCCAAACACTGACAGACTACGAGTATGAAATTACGAATGATACTCCAAGAGAAAGCATTACCAAGTCTATGTTGGTAAAGTTAGAAAAAGTAATCAAACGAACTGTATTTTTTTTAAAACTCCGATAAGATAACTGTTTCTCTGCAGCAAATCTTGTGAATTCATCTAAATCTCACATTCAATCGAATGTCTAAAAACTAACAGTATCTGGGTATTGTTATTATTTCAATCAAGCCATATACATTGTAGTTTATTAAAATCGTGTATCATTCATTTTTTATGCATTGTTGAACACCTCTATACTGGCTTACAGCTAAATGTTTTTCTTATCGTTTCAAGTATTCCTTTATGCCGATGATTTTCTTGTAATAATTGCAACTACGTGTTTTGGAATATCGTGTCTGTGGCAAATTATTAAACAGCATATATTCACAGTAAATATTCGTTATCATATGTTGAAGAGTTTTCCGCGTGTTAAGTCTGTTGAATTGTTGAGTCACTGTTAAAATGCTTCATTTGCGCACGCATTACATTATTAATTATTGTTACTGGCATCAAATTTTAAATGGTATTGTACAAAACATGTACTTAATTGTGAACATCAAGCGATTTTTTACTACCACTGAGTAGTTCCAAGGTCTTCTGTACTACAGACAATATATGACC
This sequence comes from Agriopis leucophaearia, assembly GCA_949125355.1. NCBI lineage: Eukaryota > Metazoa > Arthropoda > Insecta > Lepidoptera > Geometridae > Agriopis > Agriopis leucophaearia. The sequence continues at coordinate 3,299,258 of OX421276.1, read as the reverse complement.
ATATTAATTATCCCATTGTTTCTTTAAAGCTTGAGATTACGTACGTAATTTACATATTTCCTCATTTGCGTATACGAGTATACGTGTATTCTTTTCTTTAATGTCAAAGGTTTAAAGGCATCAAGTACTTTTCATACGTTTGTGCTAATCTTGTAATTCTTGGAGCTGCTCAGTTTAATTAGGCTATAAAGAAAGTATAACCTTGTGCCCGTGAATCTCACTGTTTTGAACTAACTGCGCCCGTGGTTTTACCAATGTCGGGTACATTGGTAAAACCACGGAATATTCAGGAAACAAAAAACATGTATTATTTAAATATTTATCTTCATTATTCATTGCTTACTACTTCCTAATAAAAATAAGTTTGAAAGGCTCAATAAATCGAAAAGGTAAAATACAAAGCAGACGAGAGTCGAGAGTTACTTTTGCATTTGCAGTATTACACTTTTCAATAGTTTCTTGGCTCTGACAGCTGCCATAACATAGTAAAAAGCTGAATAAAAACATTATCTTTTAAAATATACTGAAGTATAATACTGTTTTAAACTATCACGATTGTTCCCTTCAGTTATATGAACATGGTGTCTTCCCGTGAACATGGTGCATTTAACTGCGCCGAAATATCGGGAGCTCCTTCCACAGCCTTACCACGGTAAATATCCCGTAAATAATCATTTTACTGAAGTATATTAGCAAAAATGATAAGTTCTTGGTGTTCATTCAGCTTTTTACAATGTTACTACAGCTGAAGCAAACAAATGCTTGGACTGAGTTTAATGTGATCTCAATAAGTGCCTATGAAATGAATTACATCATTTATTTCATTGTAGTGTTGCAAATCAAGACGTGGTTGCCAATGTTGCCACTGATTTGTAGAATAAATATTCATATTTTCAGACGTCACGTTCTAGACTGGTATGTTACGCAAATTGGAATAGCTAATGTTACGTTGCCACAAATATAGTTGTGAGCTAGATACACTTCACATCATCAGCCAACTAACGTTCACTGTTGGACAAGGCCTCCCTCATAGAAAGGGGTGTTGCCATAATCTCCACGCTTGGCAGGCGGCTTGGGGATCGCAGTACGTTCACCGTGTTCTATTAGGACGCTGCTGCCCATCTTCCGGTGGTTCTGGTCGCAGTTTTAGGACATACCCGGGTCCAATACACTTGAAACGATCAAAATACTGAAGCAATATAAGAATCGCAATGTTTCTCGAACTTGCATTTTATTTTACCTCGATTAGACCAAAAGGATCCCATAATCTGAATCCATTTCCGCAGAAGAAATATTAGAATGTATGTCGTTAGGTAATTAGACTATAACAAATTGACACCGAGTCTGATACCAATGTTTCCCAAAGAAAGTGAGAGGGATGAACGTTCAGTTTTTAATATCGTGCTTGACGAATCGATGATCACGGTCGTCTGATCGAGTCGTGGCGGATCGCGGGCCGATTGCAGTACTCTATTGTTTCGAAATCAGAGCGCAGCACGAGTTTGCATCAGGCTAAATGCCACCCTTTCTGTCTCTACGAAATTCTAGAGACAGGAAGAGATTGAAGTCCTACACGACTGTCTGACCTGAGGTCTAAACAGCTTGACGCCAAGATTACATCATTCATGGCGTCACTGGCAGTGTCAGATTGTCCAGAAAATAACTGGTCAGTATCATCACAACGCTCAGCAATGAGCTAGAAAAGGAGAAAAATACCAACCTGTACATGTTTTCGTTATATCGACTTCGAAGTGCCCTGAAATTCTTTTAAAGACATTTATTATCATTCAAACTGTCTCTTTTAATAGGGTTATTTATCTTGCGTCGTACGCAAAAAAACATTCATTCGCACGGAAGGATATAACTCCTTCGTTACATTGTTGTCAGCTGCAGTGTTTGTGTTGCTAATTATCGTTTTTCACATTTCCATTATTGGCTCTGTCGACAGTTACATTTATTAGTGTACTGGTTTTGTTCATCCTAGTGCGATTACTTTGTATTAATGAAGGTTTTTATTTATCTTCACCTGTTTCTACACCGTTTGGATTGTGTATGCCATCATCTTTGACACATTATTTTACACTAACAGCTGTACATAATACCTATTCCATGATCCATAACTCGCGAGCAACCTTCCATCAATTATTTTGTACGACTTCAGTAAATTGAATGCCTTTTTCCAACCTTTGCCTTCTGGACTTTTTTTTTGCTTGTCTCATAATAATATGTAGGTAATTAAAATCTCCTATCTTAGTCTAAACTCTACATCTCCGTCGTTTTTGTTCTCATTAGCATGTTGTGTTTTTTTTACTGGATTTCTTTAATTTATTGACTCGTATAAGGTGGCGTGCATTTTATGTTTATTTTGCATGCTCGCATAGAAGGCATGTCGTAAAATTATAGAATTATTGTAAGATTACAGTTTCTATCTATTTTTAATTAACACACTATAATAGCGAAGTAGACCTTAAAGAACGCCGGTTGTTTTTATTTTATAGGTTCATATTATCGCTTGCTTTTAACAACGCGACACTTATTTTGCTGTCGTATAAATGTCTAAAATAAATTTCCAATGCCTACAACATTAACGCTCACTCAAACAGTTTTTTATGCTCTTTCTTTATCAATTTTGGGTGTGTAATATATTCATTTTTTTTATGTTTCTTGCATGCTTACTTAACATATTTAATATTTATTCGTTAACTTAAATAGTCCTAAATTATTGACCATTAACTTGTAATCGTTTAATCGTTAGTCCAATTAAAACACCATCTAAGTATGTAGCTATATCTAAGTTTTCCATTTAATTTATGTGTTGAATTTTATCGCTTATTAGCATGCACAGCATTTCAAATGAGACTACTTTATGCACGCAAGTTTATTAATTTTTACGCTGTCTACAAACTTTACTAGACAGGCGTATCTATCGAGGGGAGGATGGCGCACGCGCACCTTTTTACCAAGCTTTTTCAAATGCTCATACAATGCATGTAATTTTATAAGAAACTCCAACAATAGGTCAATTTTGTGATGTTTTATTTATATTTAATTGTTGCTGACATAATGTCGTATTGGATTAAACTAAGTGGCATTTCTTTGGTACATTAGTGATATCATTCGATTCGACTAATCGTAATGTACTATGCTGGTTGCTTTGTCCCAATACACATATCTACATTAGATCTGTCTGACCATTAGTTTTCTTTGCTACTTCGGACTTTAGTGAACTGTGTCTAAACAAAACTACACTTTCTTGTATCTACATAAAATACAATATCATTGTGAAATTTCTACTAATGAACAGTGACTTCCACTATCGTCATTTAGTATCGGTTCTAAACCCAACGCGACGGTGACTCCTACGCATATGGCATGTGCCGGCTTTCGCAGCTGTCAGCCGTTTCCAGCGGCGACCGTTCCAAATTCAAATTTGACATTTACCTAGGTGTGATCATGTGATGTTCATTTGTTCCACTTTTTCATTTTGTATGCTAAAGTTGCATACAGACATTAGAATAAATAACTTGCATAGTTGTTAACCACAACGTGTTCGGTAAGTAAAATGCTTTAACGTCTGACCACGAGCAATTTCTGACATTTAAATTATCTAGGATTCCTCTGTCCATTACCGTAAGTTACTCAACATTATCTGATAGACGACTTAATACCAATAATTTCACATTTATCGTGATTAATAATAAAAAATATGAACAGAATATTTTTATTTAATTACTAATTTTGCTATCTAGAGATGCTTATTCGGCCATTACCCATTTCATGTTAATGCTTATTTCTTAATTAAAGAAAATTGAGCTGGCGTGTTGATCGGGCCCGGGCACTCCCTGTTCAAGTCTAGATAACTAGATAATGTAAGGTATTAAACTCTTACTGCGTGCCTTCATTATCTTTTATGTGACAGGAACTTGCGTAAGGTCAGTTGTGCAGTTTCTATATGCAGATACATTTTTTTTGTTATCCTGTGATTAAAATTTACGGTAAGCGGGTAACAAGTTTTCAAGACATTCAGCTGGATAAATGCCGGGAAGTGCTGCGACAGATTAAACTTACCAAATTATGCAGAGGCTTTTTTCCAAATGGTGAGCGATGGTGGCTGGGTGGTAGCATGTGGGCTTTACAATCTGACGGCACCCGGTTCGATCCTCGGCTCTGCACCATTGACTTATTTAGTACTTTGATAAGTTACGATACTATCGATCAACAACGGTGAAGGAAAACATGACCATGAACCTCAAAAGTTCAAAGACATTACATTCACCAACATAACTGGGCATGGTGGATAGGTAAGGGGCCAGTCCTCTCTGAGAGCAGGCTAATGTCCCAGCAGGTACATGATAGGCTGAAATGATTCAAACGGTACCTAAGTAATTCTTAACAACTGACAGCTAGATCATCAACTAGCTGAACGCTGGAAGAGAGATGACGTATTGTATCCTAAAACCTATCCAAAGGTCTTCTTCTTCTTATAGGTTCTGAATGGTTCTTGAGTGGAAACCACGAACCGGAAGACGCTGCGTAGGCTCCCACTAGTTAACTGAGAACATTGTAAGAGTCGCGGGCATTCAGTGGATGCAGATGGCAGGATATCGCTCCTTGTGGAGGTTAAAGGGTGCCTATGTTCAACAGTGGACGTCTTCTAGCTGATGATGATTCAAAACTATCTAGTTGCTTTTGCCAAAGTCGAACACGCAAAAACCATCAGAACGTTTGTTTCCAACACCGCAGGCTAGGCCGACCGGCCGGCTGACGGCTGGAAGCGCGAAGGATCCGGTTTACAGATGAGTCACGGCACCGACCTCACGACGACCTCATCCGAGCTATTCGTGTCCTCTGTCAGTTGATTTGAGAATTGCTAATTTTGAACCAGTCGACGTATTAATAGAATATTATAGAAAAATTAGAAATGCGTAGTTAGTAAATTCGTGGAAACTGCAGTGATAATAATTATGTATACGTATATTTTGCTGTTATAATTGTCATGCTCCATTATTGTTTCACAATAGATTACTGAATAAGATAATAAGAGCTATTATTTTATTAAACCTTGGTGAGGTTTGTTGGTGCATATATACTTTTCATTTGATGAACTACACAAAAGTGTATATACATATCGTGATATGATCTTTTATATTGTCGATCACAAACGATCCTAGAAGCATGTTGTTGAATAAACGTACTAATTGGCTAGCATTTTCAATACGGACTACTTATTTTGTTTAGATCATCGACGATCAATGACGAGTAAATATTGCCATAACCATCGCCTGGCTCCTAATAATAGAATATTAATAACATACACGTGTAACTAGTTTCCGATAACTAGAGATCCTTGTTTGTACTTTATGGCTTTCCTTAGCTGAACTACCAAGTCTGCTTTAGGCATTCAAAAACTCTTTTATATATAAATAAATAAATATCTGGGACATTATTGCACACACGGTCATCTAACCCCAAACTATGCAAAGCTTGTAATATGGCCAGAGACTGATATACATACATTATATATTTTTAAATACATACTTAAATAGATATTAAAACCCAGACATAGAACAAACACAAATGTTTGTCCTAGATGGGAATCCAACCCACGCCCCCAAGCCCAGAAGGCAGGTTCACTACCAACTAAGCTAACGGGGCTGTCATAGATGCAATTTCTCAACCTTTCGTCATATTTTGAAATTGCCAATTTCATATTTTGAAATTGCCAATTTATTATTTGCGTTACTTTATTTATTTCATACTTTATTGAACACACTTAGAAATAACGTAGAAATAGGTACATCACGTTTTATTGCTTTCTCTATTGCGACTGAAATAAAGTCTGAATTGTTTAGAATTTAGAGATAAATATTATATTGTTATTCTTAGGCCCAGGAGATCTCAAAACCAAGGCACACACAGTCTTGCGTTTCGGTACTTCTATTTTTGAGGATTTTCTCGTATTCTTCGAAAAGTATGTAAAAATAAAAATAATGTAAAATGTATATACTTATGCGGTTTCCTCCACAATTATGAAATCTGTATTAAGTTATCGTAGACATCATTTATAGTAAGTAGATATATGATGGAAACAAAAAAATACAGGAAAAAAGCTCAAATTAGTGTTACTTTAATATATTTTTTCTATCGATCGAAATGACTTTAATTGCGATTCGGTCTTTGCGGTTTCCTAGATAAAACTTTTAATTTTGATATGACACCATTTTTATAATTTTAAGCTAACCATGAAAGACACTTAAACTAGAATAACTAAAGTTGTTAAAAATCGGTAAAGAGGGCCTTAACAAAAAAGAAAGGACAACAGAAGGTCTTCGGACTACATTCAAGCTCTAACGGAAGTTTAGCTGATACATTGTAAGTCCGTTGGTTCCTCGCGCTCACTAAATTGTTATTGTCATTAATTTAGAAACTATAACGAACTTGCTTCGTAACAATGACATAACCGACGTTACTCAACCGCCAGCGACCATTGAACTGTGTTGCCAGCTGCCAAACGCTCTATTTCTCATGGAGCTGCTTGTTTATCGTATTTCTATGTAAGCTGCTGAAAAAAATAAGTAATTTGAAGGATTCTTAAGCCTTAGAGTTTTTATATCGACATCTAATATCGATGTATTTGATGGATCGATAGCATCAACTTTACCAACGTTTTTAAAGTCTGATGTGTCTTCTACATAATCATCGTTTGCATGCTAGATGTTTACATAAACTAACTGTTTTCGGTTTGCTCTCCCTTTGTCATTGCCATTTTAGTTTGGACCGTAAGCTTAGTCATTTAGTTTTTAATTCCCGTGCCCATATCTTTATACTTTACTTCTGAATTAATTGTAACTTTCCCATTACTACATACACTTGAAATATACTTAAGAGGTTTACCTAGCTTCTAATTTATATGCACAACTTTTAAGTAAGTACCATTACTTAAAAGTGTTCCATTTTTGTTTTATTTTATCCTATGAGTTTCAAATAATCAAGGGATGCCGCCAGTGATTGATTTTGGGAAGTCTCTATTGTCATAATAATTTGCAATCTTGTAGAACTGAAGGTTAGGGGTCTGAGTAACAATTTATCTTATTATTATAACATTTTGTAGGCTAGGATAGCCTTTTTAACCGACTTCCAAAAAAGAGGAGGTACTGTGTTCGTTTGTATGTTTTTTTTTTCTATATTAACAACTCATTAAGTTTTAATTTGAAGGTAGTTCGAAAAAAAAATTGCGATTACATACTACTTTGCTATTTCGTAATGATGCCACCAATAAAAATATGAATGTAAATAAAAAAAAGTTTAATGCGCGATATATCGGATTATGTAAAAACTATTGAGATCCAAAGAGACTCTAAAACAGTTATTCTTTTTTATGATTATGCGCAGCTTTTCTACTTTCTTATTCTCTAACTAGTACAATTTCACTAAGTAGCGTCCTGTTTAAATGGAACTTACATCACCGGCAAGCCTATTAGTAAACTAAAAAAAAAAGGTGACATTGTTTCTGAACGCGCCTCAATTCACGATAATGCTGATAATAACCGCTTGTCCGATTAGATTAACCTAGTTGGTGCAAATATCTAGTTCTCAAATATTTAACTGCATATATTTTGTAAGGTGATAAGAATTTTAAAGTTTACTGAGTGCCGGTTCTTTACTCGAAACATGTACTATATTATAAGTTTACGTCGGAACGGACGTTTCTATATGGTAAAGGAAAAGCGGTCGATAAGAATAGAGAGAATGAAAGGTACACACAGACTTGGAGATAAACAATTAGTCTAAGAGCCGGTGAGGATCGACCTTCACCAATGTGATAACCAGATGAGACGTATTTACTATCAAATAATATTTATAAACAAATTTGCCTATGATACCTTGCCTATCAAAAAGTGTTCATAGCAAGTTTTTAGATCTTCCACGTCTCCTCTACTAAATCAATCAAACAAACAGTCTTCATGTCACGAGTGAATCAATTTCTTCTTGGCGAGCTTGCTCCATCGTAGTCCGCATCATCGCTTCACATCAGGCGAGATAGAGATCAAATGCAACCCCTTTTTTTTAAAGTTTTATACAGAGTTACGCATATAGAGTGTACTAAGCTGAACGGAGGTCTTTGTCATCATTATGAATAACATTTACTATGGGACCAACCCCTAAAATCGCGGGGAAAACAGCTGTTCCATACATTTTGTCGAGTGTCAATGACCGTTTTATATAGAACAGCTGAATTTTTCGCGATTTCAGGGTTGGTCCCATAGTAAAATAACCTCCACACTGAACAACATCCGCTTAAATATGCTCCGTCTTGTTTTCGCGTGTGACGATTTCCGTCAGCGAGAAGTTGAGAGAGCATTTTAAAACATAGATCAACTTGAGTAACGTTTTTAGTAAGGCCCATAAACAAATATAAGACTATTCTAATTTAAAAATACCAAAAATTTATTCTAGAACAAAATTGCGTCAACCATAGATGTCCCTTAAAGTATATTTTTCACAAATTTTGTAAACCGTTTCTGTGAACTCTACCACATGTAATAATATCTGACTAGATGCCCGCGACTCTCACATTGTCGTCGGTCCATCTAGTGTATCTAGCGTGCGTGTATGTGTAGTGTGTAGTGTATCTAATAAATACTTAGATGAAGGTAATCCGAGTTTCGAATATTATCAAATAATCCATGTATTTGAAACATCCGCAGCTTGTCAACATTCACTGTAATATTACTAGAAACCAAAGATAAGACATCTCTTATCACGCTATCGGATACAAACAGTACTTATGTGATAGCTTAATTACTCTACCTTGAAAATTATCTTACTTATTGTTTTTACTCTTTTTCCAGGAATCTAAGTTATTAGATATCTATATTTTAAAAATTCGATTGCAGTTATCACTTTGAATATTTAATTGGTTTTGACAATTATTGATACACTGTTTTAAATTATCACGGTTGTTCACTACAGTTATATGATTATTTACGGGATATTTACCGTGGTAAGGTTGTGGAGGTTGTGCACCATGTTCACGGGAAGACTCACACGGGGAGATCGGGAGCTCCTTCCACAACCTTACCACGGTAAATATCCCGTATATAATCATATAAATTTAACTATTGATACATTACTTATCTGCATGTTCTAATTCCCTCTTGCCCATTTTTCTATCACTGCCAGAGCGGGTACGAAAAGTCGGCACCACTTTATAGTTGGTATTCCGAAAACCAGTACGAAGCGCTTTGATTCCACTTTTATTCTTCGAACTGCTAGTCTATGGAATGCGCTGCCTGAATAGGTGTTCCCCGATAGTTACAATATGGGTATTTTCAAGTCAAAAGTGAATCGGTTTCTTCTAGGCAAGCGTGCTGCATCGTAGACCGCATTATAGCTTAACATCAGGCGAGTTGGCGGTCAAACGCAAGCCTATTCCTAAATAAATAAAAACTTGTCTTAATAATTTTAAAATCAGAAAGTATCCTCAAATTTAACATAGATCGCCGCCGTCATCAGTCCCTAGTCAAATGTTCAGTTGTCCTCAAAACAGAAGTTTTACTTTCCCAAATCCTATCACGCACATGTACTAGTGTAAACTGAATATGAATCACCATAATATAGAACTTTCATTATGCATACTCTGTTAAGTACCGTTTTTAGTGTTGTGTTCACTGGGTCAATTGTACAAGAACATTTTAGTTTTTCAAGATGATTTATAGCCAATTCGTCCCCCAGTTTTGACCCGCATAAAAATTCTGTTTCGGCTAATATTTTTTGCCCGTTTCAGCCCTATATTTTTATAAATTTCGAATTAAAAACTCCCGTTTAGGCCCGTTTCCTGCTCCCGATTCGTCCCCAGTTTTTTAAAGATAAACAGTTTTTGTATAGCTACCTCTTTTGTTATGTTCTGTTACTTCGATCATCAGATCACGTCTGTATCTGTGTCCAAATGTATTTATTGTAGCAATTCTACAGTTGTGGTTTTATGGCCTTCGCAGTTTATTTCTTCGCCTAATAACTGTTTCTACACTTTTTACGTCTTCTTTTTCCCGCTATTCAAATTAGACGGTAAACGCCGATCTCAAAATGTCTAACCGCAAATCTGACGGTCTAGCGTTTTATTGTAGTCTGTTTTATACCTACTATAGTGTGTACGTTCACCGGCCACAGCGATGTCTGTCGTACGTTTTCTACATTATTGAAAATAAAAAAAAACACTGAGTGAACTTTTAAAATAACATTGAGCATTTACAATGACATTGCAAATAGTATAAGTAATATAAGCAAATTTTGTGTTGATATTTTAAAATATGACGGTGGAGATATGATATACTTTTCTAGTTTTTTCCTATCTTCTCCGCCATTATTCAATATTATATGATTTTTTTTTAAAGATTTTTTATTTTCAATTATGTTGACAACTTTCCTAATAGATAGCCTTATACAATGCCAATACGTTGGTCCGATCAGATTCGCACCACTCTCGAAACTTTAGTCTACGACGCACTCCATGCTGCTGAGGATAGAAGACGTTGGAAAGATATAATCAGAGAGAGATTGATGGAAGGTGGTGGTCACGACCCTCAGACATGAATAATACGATTTAAGGAGAAGGAGAATAGCCTTAAAGTTCTATTGTTTCTCTCCGTTTAATTCGGATGTTCACCCTGAATCTAAATTGCTTGGAATTATCTTAAAGTGGTCTGGGATGTGTTCTTACTAATAAAGAATATCTTCATGCTTCACATAAAATGGAAGCATTTAACGGGTCAAGCTATATTTCTGTCATTTAAATATTTTAAATTATTATTTAACTGTAACAAAGATGTTTGTAAGTTTTCTACTGTTATGAAGGGTTACAAAACGGTGTTACTCACCCTAAACAAAGTCATTGGACTCATAAGATAAGATAACTCTTTATTAAAAGACCACACAAACAAGGAAAACATACATTACATGCAAATATTATCTTTGTTTTAATAGGCGGCCTTGTCGCTTAAAGCGATCTCTTCCAGGCAACAATGCACGGAAAGGAATTACAACAGTAAAAAGGTGGTCTTAACTAAAATCGGTGTTCCCCGATAGTTAAAATCTGGGTGTCTTCAAGTCAAGAGTGAATCAGTTTCCTCTAGGCAAGCGTGATCCACCGTAGGCCGCATCATCACTTAACATCAGGCGAGTTGGCGGCCAAGCGCAAGCCTATTTCGCAATAAAAAAAAAAGATTCACCTCACCTTTAACCTTCACACTCAACGAAATTTATGGAACAGCTGGTATTTTACGGTTCAGGGTTACTCTCATAGTAAAAGTTGTTCATAATGATGTGTACAAAAGCTCCTTTCAGCTTAGTACCACCGTTCCTTGGTTCCTTGTAGCCCGTATAATTTAACTTTGATTTGGTTCATGCTTTTTTTCAATCATCCCAACCATCAGATGCGTTTGATATTTCTGGTCATAGATCGTAATAACTTGGCATATAGCACATATCTACGTCCTACACCAATCAAAATCTCTTAAACCGTTTTCTACTGCGTTCTAAGCTATTCATCCTGGCATTGTACGTACGAGTAAATACGTATAAACGTCAGAGTCACACAACGAGCAATGGAGAGAGCTATGCTCGGAGTTACTTTGCGCGATAAAATCCTGAACGTGGATATTCACCAAAAAACCAGAGTCACTGACATAGCTATAAAATTTGCAAATTAAAGTGGCAATGGGCTGGCCACATCGCACATAGAACCGATAACCATTGGGGAAGAAAGGCTTTTGAGTGGAGACCACAAACCGGAAGACCCAGCGTAGGTAGGCATCCTACCAGTTAGACCGACGACATTGTGAGAGTCGCGGGCATCCAGTGATGCAGATGGCAGGTTGTCGTTCAGTTTGGAGGTTAAAGGGGGAGGCCTATGTTCAGCAGTGGATGTCTTCTGGTTGATGATGATCATGATAACGTGTAAAACAGAAAGCCGAATTATTTTTTGGCTGTTATTTCTTCTGTCGTGCTGTGATAATTTCAATCTATTCAGGTTATTTACAAAATAATGGATTCTTTGCTTTAGGACGTTAATAGACTTTCGGGAAAGCGAATAGCACAGCGACTGCAAAAACCTCGATCAACCTGTCTCGTGCTGAATCCAGTAAGTTAAGTTCGCTTTCAATTTGCTCTCGAAGGTAATTCACCTTAGCCTTACCTTAGCTATTTATTATCTAATCTAAAAGCCTATCTTTTCTAGAGTTTTTTTTTCCATATTTATGATGATAATAAATTTTTACAATACAAGTAAAAAAAATAAGCAGCAAACAAAAAAAAAACATATAAACTGTCAACCTGCAATTTGTTCCCCTTAATTTGGTCCTTCCGCAAAATCTGTCAATCCATCATAAATACTTTCATCTCCTATTTTACCCATAAAAATTATATTCCAAAAAGGATGATTCAACTTCTGTCTATAAACAGATGCATAAACACCAATATCCACGTTTCTAACTATAAAATTATTAAACTAGCATCCCCCTATTTAACCCTTTTATATAGGTAAGATTGCCATACGTCTGGAATTTTCCGGACATATGGCAACCTATAGAATGCGGGGCGAATTCCGAAACGTCGGAATTCTAGAAATTAAATGAAACAAGTGGATCACATTAAAAAATGACTTCAAAAATATATGAAATACGTAATAAGTGACTATAAAATTTGAGGGACGCCCTCATTTTCCCTGGGATGCCATCAGATCCTGACTTGGTGACAATGGGACCAAATTGGAAGTATACCCTACCGAACAAAAGTTTTTTTTTTAAATCGATCAACAGTTAGCGGAGAAATCCGTGAACATACTTAAAAAAAATACAGTTGAACATAGAACCGTCCTCTTTTTTCGTAGGTTCAAAAGACCGCCGCTCGAGTTCATTATGCCGCGAAATATGAAGTTTGTAGGAAATGTCCGGACATTTATTTAAGCGTCTGGGTTTTTGCCCGGAGTATATATTTTTTTCATCTGGTTTAACCCTACCTTTAGGGGATGAGTTTCTGAAAAGCGATAATACAACTAACTTTTACCTAAAAACATAAGTCTAAGTTACCAACTTCAACGTTTCTAACGTCAAAAATGTCGAACTTCCATACAAACTTGTATCCCCTATTTAACCCTTTAGAGGACGAATTTTAAAAAATCCTTTATGCTCACTTACGTTACATAAAGAAACAGTTGTGCAAAATTTCCTGCTCCTAGACCAAACGGTTTAAGCTGTGCGTAGTTTATCAGTGAATATGAATTCAATTTTTTTATTAAGTAGATCTTATGGCCAGTTGATAATAATGTTGAGCCTAAGTATGACTTTAAACACGGTTTTAAACTATCACGGTTGTTCACTAAAGTTATATGATTATTTACGGGATATTTACCGCGCACAACCTTACCACGGTAAATATCCCGTAAATAATCATATAACTTAAGTATGACCTTGTTCATATAAACGCTAGAGTTCTAGAATGTACTTTTATGCGCGGCGACCTATACCACAAAATGGTTATGCAACTGAATTGCAGACTGTTCACATAGCGTTTAAAAAATGTTTAATAAGCAATTGTCTTAAGTCAGCGATCGGTGCGGGACAATGACGATTATTTTATCTTTGTTGCGGGATAACAATTGCCTGCACTTTATGGCATTCACAGAAGTCATCATTTAGTTGATGGGCCGAAATCATCGATTGACGCAATAATGTCGCCACCTATACTAGAGGGACTTCTATAATCTACACTAATATTATAAAGAGGAAAGATTTGTACCTATTTTTGTATGTTTGTAATGAATAGGCTCCGAAACTACTGAACCGATTTGAAAAATTCTTTCACCGTTGGGAAGCTACACTATCCCCGGGTGACATAGGCTATATTATATTTTGTAGCGAGGCTGAAGGCCGAGCTTACACTCGTGCGAAGCCGGGGCGGACGGCTAGTTTTTTAATACTCTGAGAGCAACAATAACATACATGTGACTTTTGGACATACCTGTTGCTCCTGATTCATGTTGGTTTTTGTTTGCTCTATCATTGTGAGTGTTTATAATATTTATTATGTAAGAATATTTATTTATATATATTATACTATGTATATATCATTTGGTAATATTTATAGTATCATCAAAAGTGTTTTTGCATCGCCCGTCGATCCTGTTACGTAAATTCTTTCTATCCAATGGTTGCCTGGAAGAGATCGCTTTTAGCGATAAGGCCGCCACTTGTGGCACTAGCTCGTAAGTGTTTTCTATCTGTTTGTAATTTTTATTTCTGGTGTACACAATAAAGAGTTTCTATCCATCTATCTATAACATGTAAATGAAAAATATTATAATTTAAATGTTTGAGTGTGTTCAAATCGCGAATGTTCAAAAGTTACTTAGCGGCAATATCTTTTTTTTTTTTTTTTTTATATTTTACTGTCATAGTAAGTATATCTGCTACATAATTGTGCTATGGTGGACCACAACAGAGAGTAGTGGAAGAAACGAAGGGAGGCCTTTGCCCTGCAATAGGACGACTACGGCTGAAATTAATTAATAATTTAAATTGTAGATTTACATTAACATTGTACCACTTTTTCTCCATGTCATAATTATCTGATTGTAAGAAGTCGCTGAGAGTTACATCACAAGTGTTATTTGTATTGTTATCGTCTTCAAGGCCAGCGCAATTATCACCACGCTTCCAACTGGTAAACTCAGAGTAATGACTAACGTCTCTGTCACAAAACATGCAAAACGCCTGGCTTGGATGATGTCAGTATGTCCTTACATATTTCGGACGGCCTGTTTTACAATAAAACTAGCTGCGGCCCGCGGATTCACCCGCGTGGATTACTCCTTGTAACATTTATGACTGCCCCGGTGGCTCAGTTGGTAGTGAACCTACTTTCTGCGCCCCCAAGGGCGTGGGTTCGATTCCCATCTAGGACAAACATTTGTGTGATGAACATTTGTGTTTGTTCTATGTCTGGGTGTTAATATCTATTTAAGTATGTATTTAAAAATATATAAGTACGTATATCAGTCTATGGCAGCCATATTACAAGCTTTGCTTAGTTTGGGGTCAGATGACCATGTGTGCAATAATGTCCAAAATATTAAAAAAAAAAAAAAAATGATAGCCCCGTTGGCCCAGTTAGTAGTGAACCTGTCTGCTGCACTTGGGAGCGTGGGATCGATTCCCACCTAGGACAAACATCCATGTGATGTAAATTTGTGTTTGTTCTATGTCTAGGTGTTAATATCTATTTAAGCATGAATTTAATAATATATAATTATGTATGTATATCAGTCTCTGGCAGCCATATTACAAGCTTTGTTTAGTTTGGGGTCAGATGACTGTGATTGCAAAAAAGTCCCAAGTATTTATTTATTTTTATTTATCTGTGCCTTCGTAGCTCCCATACGGCTGAACCATTTTTTTTTTATGACTTGATCGTGAGCATTCTTAGCTTTTCGGGGAACACAGACCCAGCAAAGTTCCACACCCTCGCTGCCTGTAAAAAAACCGGCCAAGTGCTAGTCGGGGTCGTCCACTTGCGTTTCCATTAAGCATTTAGATGTATTATCATTTGTTTTGAGTGTAATAACTAAAGGAAATAGTCTCCAAAATGTACCGTCATTTGTGATGATGAGAGAAACTGACACTAATTCTAGTAACGACAGCAAATGGCGCCCGCAACAAAAGCACAAATAAAACTAATTGGAGAAAGCAACGTAAATTGGGCTTCTTCACGGTTCATCGTCGCTTCAGGGAAAGCCGGCAAGTTAGACACGGACGCTCTGTGTTGCCAACTAAGCCTAGGAACCCTAGATTAGGAAGGTAGTTTAAAGCAAAAGTCCAGTTGTTAGCATTGCCAAAAATAGGTACTGAAATGTTCTATGTCTGGGTGTTAATATCTATTTAAGTATGCATTTAAAAATATATATGTACGTATATCAGTCTCTGGCAGCCATATTACAAGCTTTGCTTAGTTTGGGGTCAGATGACAGTGTGTGCAAAAAATGTCCCAGATTTTATTTATTTATTTATTATTAAATCGTACTTAATATTATAAATGCGGAAGAATAGTGTCTTAGTGTGTTTTTCCGCACTCAACTTCGTAACGGCTGAAAAGAAATTTAGTATATTGGTAACTAAAATATACCCTAGGTTAACACCACTTCATAATATATCGAAAATATTACGGTTCCTGTAAAATTTCTAATAAAACTGCGGGAGTTTCTTTAGCAGACATTATGTTAGATCATTTAGTGCATATAGAAAAAATCGTACGTAATAATTGCCTTTTAAAATAGAGTGACGGTGGCCGAGCTGTAGCATATGCGTTTTACAATCTGACGTCAACCGGTTCGTTCATCGGTCCTGCACCAATAACTTATTTAGTACGTAAATAAATTATGTGCAGTTTCGATGCCATGGCACTGAAACGTTGAAGAAAAACATTATATGGAATCCGGTATGTCCAAGAACCTCGAAAAGCTCAAAGGACATTCTCTTTATTTGAGAGAAGGTCTGTCACAAGAGTGGAAACACGATAGACTGATAATGAATGAAAATACTTCAAATACTAATGTTTCTTATTATTTGTTACAGGTAAAGAGTCTGAAGTTTATTATCCACGGGACGTGGCAATGGTTGGAAACGTCAGAGATTTGGTTGCTTGCTAAAATCAGTCAAAGTCAAAGAAATAAAAGCTAACAACATAATTGCTGCTATCGTAGAAATTAATGCCGTTTCGGCATGCGCTTAGGTGACAATCTTGTCGGTGTCTGTAATAAAAATGCATTTACGATATCGCGTCGTCGTGGGACAACAAAGTAAGGACAGAGGGGCAAAGCAACTGATCTGATCATCGTGACTTCAAACGACTACACCCATAAGTAGCGCCCATGTTTTGTTGAGTAGTGAAATATTTTCAACAAAGGATGGCGTTGTTTGCGTTTAACCATAGTAAGTACACCTGCTTTTACTACTCTACAAAAGGTGGCGCCACATTGTACATGATAAAGAACGCCCGCCATCTATCGGGGAACATAAGAATGCGGGGTGTTAATGTGTATTAATTTGAATTCTGACATTTAATATATTAGTATTTTTATTTATGTTATCTCTGATCTAGTTACTCCGAATGTTATGTAATTTAATCAATTAATTTAAATTTGAATCTCTTCACCCTGCGCATTATCACTCTTTGCAGTGAAGACACATCATTATGGCGTTTCAGTTCTACTCTGTGCGTGGGAGTCACGGAGCATGCTTTTGCCACCAATGTCACCTTCATAACTGCACATAACAACAATTGCAATTGTTGTAATTGCCACACTGTCAGACCAGCGATTATTCTCGGAAATGTTAGAAATTTCTAATGTCGTGACGTTCTCTGTTTACATTACGACTAAACATGCTATTTGAAGTTTTCTCCCTCAATCTGAATGTTAGAAATGTTGCTTTTTATGCAGCGTGAACAGTGATTTAACTTTTTCTTTTTGCATGCGTACAAGCATTATTTTCTTAACCTTATAAAGGTTTAAATTGAACTCAAAACCCTTTTTTTATGATACTGGGTGACGAGACCAGCGAAGTCGCTGCCTGATGGCTCTTCACGCTTGCCCATAACAGCTCAACGCCACTCAGAATTTTGAACTTCAATAGTTCAAAACTCTGGATGGCAATGCACTGCGCTCGTCACCCCGAGATATAAGATGTCAAATCTCTGTGTGCCCTATAATTTCGCTGGAAACATTGCCCTTCAATCCAAGGAACACAGTAGTGTTTGCACACTACTGCTTGGCGGTTGAATGACTGGCAAAGGTATGGTACTTCCCCAGGCGGACCCCTGCAAAAGAGTCCACTACAACACGCATTACGCATGCAGGCAGATTGGATCATTCCTACTGATGTACCCTCCGTTATATACAGACACTTGAAATCTTTAAACGTACATTCTAAAAGCACTTACACCTTATAATAATCAAAGAAATTATTATTTGTTTCGAAGACTGAAGAACAAACGCAATTGCAGCTGCTCCTCAAGTCCACACTTGAAATGAGTCATGATTATGAATGACAATGTGTTAGTCTTCATTTTTATAACAGTTATATGATTATTTACGGGATATTTACGGTGGTAGGATTGTGGAAGGAGCTCCCAATATTTCGGCGCAGTTACATGCATCATGTTCACGGGAAGACTGAAGAATGCGGGTGGTTGGTCGAACAGTTCAAAGTTAGGTGCAGACAAAACGATCTACCCTCTTTCTTAACAGTGTTTCATTTTTATGTTTTTATTTATTTAAGCTGGCGTTAATCTCTATCTTTTCTTCTCTACATAATATAAAATAAAGTAGATTTCCGCGTCTGTCTGTCTGTATTTCCGCTAACTCCTCCTAAACCACGCAACGGATTTTGATGCGGTTTTCACCATCAGTTACAAATTTTTTCACTGAAGGTATTTAATTAAACTTATACCCGTGCGAAGCCGGAGCGAGTCGCTAGTAAGGATAATTTAAATTAAATCCCATTTTATGGACAGTTCTGTGTCTCCTTAATTAGGTTAAGTTTGTAGGTAATGGAAACACGCAAAGATGTTTGAACAGATGTTTATCTCATACTAGATGTTTGCTGCACAGCAGCTGTGCACTGCGTAAATAAAGTTATCAGATATCTGATGTGTTAACGTTACTCAATATCCCCGACTCAAATTATGGGACACGCGACATGAGAACTATACTTGTCTGTAAACTCTTCAGGCATGCAGTCAGAATTCACATAGGAGACTTGCGAGTAATTTTGCTGCCACCTTCATAAAATTGAAAAGAACATAATAATTAGGTGACAAATGATTATAGAAATTTCTAACTTTCGCTATTTGTACACATGTTTTAATGTTTATCGGGACTTATCGCGCAATATTTTATATAGGTACCTTTCGCTCGACAAATGATTGTGTTCTCGGGCAATTACAATTCTATTTGAATGTTGGCAAAAACAAGTCGACTTCAGAGACACGAAGAAGAAGGAATAAAAACAGGCCCCAGGGACATATCCTCATTAGAAACCACACAAACTGTATTGAACTTGTAAAGAAACGAAGCAACAAGTGCTTGACGATGATAATTGGCAACCATTATGTAGTGCACCGACTATGGAAAGCATCTTTGCTCACCTAGTGCTGGAACTGACGGCCCTTTGTGATTTTTTGGTATATGAGTAAAGTTTAGAGGAGAAAACTATAGGTTATCTAAGACATTAAAGAAACTGACTGATTCGCTGGAAATCAAGTTTAAATTTGTGTAAGTATCGTTAGCAACAGATCTCTATTACAGAGAACCATTAGAGTATTATTATCACATGTGAAGTAATTAGGTTTCGTTAGCATTAACAGCTTTATAATAAACCAGCCGCCCGTTCCGGCTTCGCACGGGTGGAGTTTTTTTAAACATTCTAGTAAATAATTATAGCCTATGTTACTCAGGGATAATGTAGCATTCTAATGGTAAAAGAATTTTTGAGATCGGTCTAGTAGTTTTTGAGTTAATTTGTTACAAACATCCAAAAATCTAATTCCTTCCTCTTTATAATATTAGTATGTTATATTGTTATATATGTTTATAGGGAATCCCTTTCCAAAACTGTCTCGCCACCATGCGGGTCAGCTATTTCAAGAAAGGGAGACTAAAAGTGACATTTACCAAACGGCATGTGTTCACGATACTCTTCTTGTTTGAAGTGTGCACAACATTTTCTCTAGTCAAAGAATTTGTGAAGGAAATGCAAATTTTGTTTAGATTTAAGTTTTAGTTTTTGGTTATTAACATATTCTTAATATAAAATATTTTAAACAGATTTTGTAATATTTGCTCATGTTTCTCTTTAAAAGGTTAACGGTTTGCAGTCGCACAACTTTTATCATCATCTAAACAGAATCGCTTAAAACAGGTAGCCGTAAGACCCATGGTGGCTTCTTGCTGCCAAATGTCACATATATCTGTTAGATACTTAATTATAGGGTAAAGTAAATGTATAGTGTGTCTACCTGCTTTTAGTTTTACAGTTTGGATTCGACTAATGTCTTTAGATTGGTTTCAATTCAACCTAAACTACGGGATTCCACTGCTTCTCATTTCTACTGCAGGTGTTAGTCTTACTTTACTATTTACGCTACCTGTGTACATGTAGAGAGTATCTATCGCCTCCTCCGCCATATACAGACCTGTTATTACGACATCAGCGTCAAGCTTAGCTCCGCATTGCACCTGTCTTTTCAAATGCTTCGCCTTATTACGTGCCTACTCCATTTTTTGCACCGTATCATTAGTTGCTTGATCTTTAACATCAACTTACATAAACTTATAGTGTTAATGATTATGAGAACGAATTATGCACTTCATATCTTGTTATGGGTATTCGAATTAAATGTTCATTATAACCTCTTTTCATAATGATCTTGACTAGCGACTTTCGTTTACGACTTTTTTCATTTAATGCGTGGTCTGAGAAATGTCTTTTTCAATTTCTTCCACTTGTTGCTGGGCTATCATCTCGCTAATCTTTGACCTTTCGAGATCAATTTTTGACTTCTTTCTGGGAATATCTAAAATTCAAAAACTTATAATGCTGGAATATTAATTGCATTATGTTTTATCCAATCGTATTAGTGATGTTTTAACTTTATTAACTATATCTTGAATAATAAATTTTACTCTGTAGAAACAATTTCCTGTGGTCAGTATGTATTTAGCTCCCATAGTCCATCTGATCCCATTGTTTGAGCCTGGTAGTCCAATTTTCACATTTGTAGCTGTTATAAAAATGTTCATTATGTGTTTATTTCTTACTACAATAGCGAGTCGTTCTTTCTGTATAGCCGTTTGTTACACAACGTCCTTACAGAGAGATCAGCTGGCCCGCGTTCGCGCGGTGAGGTCGTGGTCGTGAACCCTTTCTAACTTGCTATTGCCACATAGGTACTGATGAAACTTGCACACTTGCAACCAAATTCCTTTGGAG
The DNA here is from genome assembly GCA_949125355.1 of Agriopis leucophaearia. NCBI lineage: Eukaryota > Metazoa > Arthropoda > Insecta > Lepidoptera > Geometridae > Agriopis > Agriopis leucophaearia. Next base: position 3,278,217 of record OX421276.1, on the reverse strand, counting down.
TACGAATATTTGTGAAGAAGATATTGGAGTACTAACTAAATAATAAAATAATTAAACGTACCTATAAAAACAGTTACACGAAAGAAAGTTCTATAATAACGCGGCACTGCAAACACATATTTTAATTATAAATTATCTAATGCTATGACAAGTATAAATTGTCTAGTGATTACGCTTATGTATGAAATCAGCAAAAGCAACATTTATAGAGTGAATAGGTATCTTCTAAGTCTGCGTGCTTCATCTTCGACCACATCGTCGCTTACCAACAGGCGAGTTGGTGGTCAAACGCGGAGTTATTCGCAATAAAATTTGACGATTTAAAAACGTGGCCAGAGGTTTAGGCAAGGCCCACACACCTGAGTCTTTAAATGCTCAGTTGCCGACAAGGCTTGTATAGTATTTCTCTGAAACATTGCTTTGATATTTACGTAAAAATGTGCTTAAGTAATTGTGTGTACGTTTAACATTTCATTAAAACTTGCCTTAATGTCAAATTTTCATAGAAGAGGGTTCTTAAAATTTTGAACACTAACACTTGTTTCAGTAAAGTATAAAAATCAAATTAAATGAATGGATCAAAGTTATTTTATTGAAATTTTACTATTCTAAAACTAGGCTCATTATAATCGGACAAGCCAAATAGGCGGTCTATAATATTTATTATAGTGTTTATAATAAATATTATAGACACATTAAAAACTACGAATATACATATAATATACGCCCCAAAAATATAACGTCAGTCTTGGGCAGTCTGGTAAATGCTGATGCTTGATAATGGTAAAATTGAATACTTTACCCACTAGCAGACGTGTAAGTCAAGGTCATGATGTCATTGTCGTCGCTGATGAATGATTATTTATAATAAAGTTGAGATCATCACAACTTAATATATGAACGGGAAACATCATCGTGTAAACAAAATGTAAGGCCATTTGCAGCGTTTCAGGGAATTTATGCGTCACATAAAATTATTCATAGACATATGGAAGCATGTGTTACTTATGATTTTAGGTTCTAGATTGAACAATTCCGTCTACTTAATGCTAAGCTTATCAATCATGATCATGAAACAGGCATTTCTTAAATAACAGAGCACTGGCTAATCGGAGAATAAAAAAAAAATCTAGCTTTACCGAAACAATTATGTTCATCATAATCAAACTAAGCTAGTCCACTACAGGCTGGCTTACATGCGCACCGCGACAGTGTTTTGTCGACTCTTTTTGTCGTGCCAAAGCGAGACAGGCGTATGTAAAACCGTAGACACCTTGTCGCGTTCTCGCTCGACAGGGCGACGACAGGATTATGTCGCGATGTGCATGTTAGCCATGCTGGACAAAGGCCTCTCCCAAAGCACGCCACTCAACCCGATCTTCGACTTTTCTCTTCCAGCCACTACCAGCTGCCTTACTTCACACTTGACTTCACATTTTGACAGACTATTTTGAAGCATCATCTACATCACCATCATCAGCGTTTCATGTTCCCACTGCTGGAACACAGAACTTATCTCAAAGAGAGAGGATGAAAACGTAATAACCACGCTGGCCCAGTGTATGTTGGTGAATGTCATGTCTTTAAACCTTTGAGGTATTTGGATATTTTCTCGCGATGTTTTCCTTCGCCGTTTTTGATCGATGGAATCGATCTGCATATAATTTATTTAGGTACCCTTGGCCTTACACCAATGGCTTATATACCTTATTGAACCGGGTGCCGTCAGATTGTAAATCGCACATGCTACCTCTCGGCCACCATTGCCATTTTGCTATTATTCACTTATAATAATAATAGACATTTCTATAGTAGCAGCGAACATGTCCTCAGTAAACTACAGATCCAAAGTATTATCTGTCTGTACACATTTCAGCGGTTGTATCTGAAACAACTTCATTACATATTTAATTGGCATCGACAATTCCAAATAACCATTCCTCCTCAAATATAGAGGAAATATGCTCTAACAGTTCCAGATAGAGTTATTGAGAAGCCTCGCTGAGTCTCGACGCTTGTTTGACATTCTTTATCCTCGGTGACTAAGGCCAGACCTCACTCACTAGCTAGATTATCAATATCACTTGATAAAATAACGTATAGGATAATGTAGGTGAAACATAGATATAGCAAAAATGTTTTACTAAAATACAGCTGATGAAATTGAAGCCAAATCATCATCATCATCAGCCAGAAGACGTCCATTACTGAACATAGGCATCCCGCTTTAACCTCCACACTGGACGACATCCTGCCATCTGCATCCACTGGATGCCCGCGATTCTCACCATGCCGTCGGTCAAATATCGTCGGTCTGAAGCCAAATACCAATTGCCAAATACAAATCTAAGTCTTAGGCTTAGTTATAAACATGGTAATAAACTATTGACAATAGACAAGTTTACTATCAATCAAAATCGTCACAAAATGGAGATCACCAAAAGTTTTAGAAACATCACATCTTAATGAAATGAGTTGAAATTGGAGAAGACATGTACGTAAAGCAAACCGAAGAAATACCAAAAGCAACACTTCCAAATGTATGAATGCATATTGTATACTTATGATAATAACCTGCGGAAGATTGAAATCAACTTTAGAAACACTATAAATCACAGAAAAAGTATAATTTTCAAATATTGAAGCCTAATAAACTTTTATATCCCTAGCTTTGCAACAAAGAACCGTGTCTTTAAACCTTTCCCGCGTTCCGTTAGACAAAGAAGTAGTACACGAGACGCGATCAGAATTTAAACGACCCATTTCATTCCATATTCAAGCTGAATCATTCTTAATTAGATAGTTGTTGGTCGCCGCATCGCTGTTAGCGTACGTGCACCAAATCGAACATGTTGTTATGTTGTAAACAGCGTTTTTATCTACCGACGTGCAGATATGAGCCTCGTCAGTTGCTGATTACTGTATACATGGAACATTGAAGCTTGTATGGATGCGACCGGATACCTCATTGTGCAACGCGGCGCACCCTACGGTTTCCGGACTCGATCTGTATGCTAATATCCTTTTAAACTCACAAGGGAAACCGACACAAAACCACACAACAAGAAGTTATTCTCTCCATACCATACAGACTCACCTAATCATCAACCGTGACTGTTGACCCTGAGACTTCCATTCTATCCTACATAATACGAATGCTGATCTTTCCCTCCACTATTCAATTATGAATAGGCTGTCGGAAGACAATAAATCTAAATCTCTACTTCAATTTCTCCAGCACTTTTCATTCAATCTAAAAGGCTTCACGTAATTTGCATCTTGGCTCCGTACCAAGTGCAACTACAATAATATTTATCTTGACATGCCTGTCGAATGCTCTCGGAATAGTAATGAGTGTAATATTTCCCTGCCCGTTGGTTCCATGTGTCGAGGAGCTCGCAGCAGTGAGAGTGTTGAGAATATTTGCAAGCCCGTAAATACGGCTCGTTGTGTAAATCACGCGGAAGTGTCAGCGCTGACAGGAACAATGCGCATCGCACCGGGAGTTTCACTCGGACGCGATGAAGACATTGGCACGCGATACAATTTAAAAATAACACGTGCGCAATTTATTGCTACTTATTTATTACGTAAATTGACAAGATTTGGTAAGGAAGCCAAGTTTGGTCGAATTATACCGCTTGTAGACGAGACGAGTAAGTAATAAGAGAGGTAGGCAGTTAGGCACTAGGCACGCTTTCACATAGGTGACCAGTCCGTGGTAAGGTGCTGAGGAATTTCTCTGTCGTGGGTCACTGCACTTGCAGTCGGTTCCAATCTATGTAATTTATATAATTAATGATTCTTTATCAAATACACTGCTAATTTCATAATGTGTATTCTCCATTGCAATTGCTTATTTCCTTTAATTCATATTGTCAAATTCCCCGAAAATACTAATCAAAATTCAACTGTAGACCACATACATTGTCACACATGAAGATGCCGAGATAAACTATTCTTATTGAAACCGTTGCAGACACTTGCAGTTGATGTAAATAGAACAATGCGGCAGAATGCAGCAGCGAGACGAAGTGATCGCGGCGCATTGACAATTTGATAGCCGCTAGATGGCCACGTCTCCGTGACGGATTATCAAGTTTTTTCTCTGCCATCTTAGCGAAAATGGCGCGTCTTGCACCGCGCGGGAGATGTATGTGCCGCTTTCGATTTCACGAAACCGAAAGTGCCTTATATGTTCGGGTGATGTCGTTGACTCTGATGTTTGTTTGTCACGGCTGGTTGGTTTATATATCGTTAGCCGCTGGAAGACTTATCCTATCGTGTATGTGTAAACTAGAATGCTGTAATTTGGCGTTACGAGTTATTTTGTTTTCAGCCTGTCTTGATTGTAAGATGCGTTGCGCGTCGTTGCCCGCTGTTACTACTCTTTCGCTTTGTTTTTTTTCTTCACGTGAGCCACCATGTGTGAACCGCGACTTGAATCATGGAACATTGGTTTCGTGAGTTAGGTTTATTGCTTGCATTGACTTTATCTCATTTGTTGCAACACTTGGATGGAATGCACATCGTTCTCTGTCTCCGCTATTTACTAAATTATATATATCATTACGTAATCTCCATTTATTCGCCATTATTACAGTTTTATTGCACTTTTATACACATAGTTGGCCTGCTTCCGCTATAATATAGGATTTTATTACTATTAAGCATCAGGAGAAAGTGATATTTCAAGTGGTAATATTTACGATGAGCTATCGCGTAATTCACTCGGCTTACCATTTTTACGTAAGACATGTAATTAGAAATTAACATTTGAGGTCGCTCTACATATTTCTATTGATAATGCTCACTCAAGATTCTATTTAATTTACTGCAGTTATTGAAAGTTTTGACATAATGGTACTGAGACGTGGTTCTTAACTGCAAGCCTTTTGGAAAAACTTGAGAGTTGCACAGCGGGCAATGGAGAGAGTTTCTTTGCGCGATAGAATCCGCAACGATAATATTCGCCAAAGAACCAGAGTCACCGACATAGCTATTAAAATTTGCAATTTGAATTGGCATTGGGCCGACAATCGATGGGGGGAAAAGGTTCTTGAGTGGAGCGGAGCGGAACGTAGGTAGGAACGTCACTCCAACTAGACGAACCGATGATATCCTGTGAGTCGCGGGCATCCAGTGAATGCAGATGGCAGACTGCCGTTCAATGTGAAAATCTAAGGAGGAGGACTATGTTCAGAAGTGGTCATTTTCTGGCTGATGACGATGATGAAGTTTAATTTGCTCATCGCCCGTTTGCAACGCTTTCATAGTATATCGATGATGTGGTCAAAGAGCACGCAGGTGATTCATCGTAGACCGCTTTTTCTTCATAATTGTTTTTACGTGAATTTTTCTTATATATCGTATTTTAATACATAATCTGCTATTCGGGGTGAGAAAACCAACAAATCAAAGATTATGTAAATCATGAAAGTTATAAATGGTGTAACCCTACTTTGTTTTACATTTATATACTTACATAGATTTATTTGTCAAAATGGTGAGAATTGTTCTAGAATTTTCCAGAATCCATAGCTAGCTGCGTCCGACGTTAGTTCGTCTATGTAGGTGCGTCACGCACCATCGCTTCATCACGTTTCTACTCCACTCGGGGCACTTGCCACTGACACCATTACTGCTATCATAATTTATGTTTTTATTATGAACTGTTATTCTGTTAATGTCCGAGTTGGAAGTTTCACAGTAAGAAAAAAACATTACTTGTATGATGTTATAATCAAAAGATAATAATCATTGATTATTGGATATGTTTTGGATGTGAAACATCTCGCACCCCACAACTAGTATAGTCTTAACTCAAAATAAACGATTTCGAGATATCGCGATTTGAATATTTAAAAAATCATACTGTCTGAAATATCCATTATCGTGCCCAAACTTAAATGACAGTTTAAGGGTATGTTATCTGGCTTTATTTATTTTCTATTCTAACGAGAATTAAATGAATATCTTTAGAGTTATGAATATTTTTTCATTAACACTTTGAGTAACGACTATATTGCCTGCTTGTAGAAATACAATTTTGAAATAGGACTTAATTACTTGTTTTTTTTGTTAAACTCTTTTGCATATTGATGGCATTAAATTGGTTTGAGACTTTATTGATGAATTTTTGCTGTTCATATTCTTCTTATTTATTGAGTAATAACTCCAAAGTACCAATCATCATCATCATCATCAGCCATATGGCATGCACTGCTGAACATAGGCCTCCCCCTTTAACTTCCACACTGAACGACAACCTGCCATCTGCATCCACTGGATGCCCGCGACTCTCACGATATCGTCGGTCCATCTAGTGGGAGGCCTACCTACACTGCGTCTTCCGGTTCGTGGTCTCCACTTAATTACCTTTCTTCCCCATCGGTTATCGGTTCTTCGAGCGATGTGGCCTGCCCATTGCCACTTCAACTTGCAAATTTTTACAGCTATGTCGACGACTCTGGTTCTTTGGCGAATATCCACGTTTCGGATTCTATCGCGCAAAGAAACTCCGAGCATACCTCTCTCCATTGCCCGTTGTGTGACTCTGAGTTTCTACAAAAGGCCAACAGTTAAGGACCACGTCTCAGTACCATATGTCATGGCACTGTCACTGGCAACACACATTGGTCAAAGACCCTTGTCTTTAGGCACTGTGCTATCTTGAACGAGAAGATTTCACGCAATTTCCCGAACGCTGCCCATCCGAGTTGGATTCTTCGGGCGACCTCTTTGCCTAAGTTGGACTTACCTAACTGAACAATCTGTCCAAGATAGGTATAATGGTCAACAACTTCGAGAGTATCGTTCCCAACAACTACCGGTACGGGTACAACATGGACATTGGACATGATTTTTGTCTTATCCGTGTTCATTTTAAGACCCACCTGTTGGGAAAGGCTGCTGAGGTCACTGAGCATTGTATGTAGGTCCTCCAGTGACTCTGCCATGATAACTAAATCATCGGTAAAACGAAGGTGAGTGCTGTATTCGCCATTAATGTTGATGCCCAATCCGTTCCATTCCAAAAGCTTGAAAACGTCCTCCAATGCGTTCGTGAACAGTTTTGGAGAGGTAACATCTCCCTGTCTCATGCCTTTCTGCAATTGGATTCCGTGCTCTCGTCCTGTAATCGGATGGACATGGTGGCGTTTCTATACAAACATTTCAGCACTTCGATATACTTATAGTCGATATGACAATGCTGGAGGGACTGCAATACTGCCCAGTCTCGATTGAATCGAAGGCTTTTTAATAGTCCACGAACGCTAGGCATAATGGCTGATTATACTCCTCAGTCTTCTGTATAATCTGGTGGAGCGTGTGTATGTTGTCTATGGTGCTCCAGCCTTTACGGAAACCGGCTTGTTCGAGAGGCTGGAAGTCATCAAACCTGTTTTCGAGACGGTTTGTAATGACTCTGGAGAACAACTTGTACACATGGCTCAGGAGTGAGATGGGTCTATAATTCTTCAATAAGGTGTTGTCACCTTTTTTGAAGAAGAGCACCACCACACTCCTGTTCCATGGTACAGGCGTAGTACCTTCGAGTATGACGGAATTAAACAACTTCTGGAGGACTAAAAGTACCGGTTTTCCACCTGCTCTCAGTAGTTCTGTCGTGATTCCGTCATCACCCGGCGCCTTGTTGTTCTTAAACTGTTTCAGAGTCATTCTAATCTCGTACAAGCTGATGTCTGGAATGTCCTCAGTGTAATGTCGGGTCAGTTTAGCTCTCTTGTCCTGAGCTGTACTGACAATGGTCTGTCGTGTCGAGGTGTACAACTGTCCGTAAAACCTCTCGAGCTCTCTCAGAATCTCCGGCTTTGATGAAATGATACTGCCATCCTCGATCTTCAGTTTCGTCATTTGGCTTTTTCCAATAGACGAATTCTTTGCGAATTTTTTCGAGCCTTGGTTCCGCTGAATTGCGTCCCTAATACATTTTGTATTATAGGAACGCAGATCGTGTCGCACCGATTTCGAGATTCGTCTATTAAGTTTGCCTTATTCCGTAGTAAAGTACCAATAACTCAATACAATAATATTAGGTTTTTGGCACATTAATAATTATAATACTTAGGAACATAATCAATATCTCATAATAACAAGAAGAATATCTTATCTATATCTTCTTGAGGTGTAAAAATAATAATTTCCTAATAATAATATTGCAAGTTTATGTTTTTTTTATTTATGCTAGTTTATTTATCTCTTCATTGCAATTTTGGCCTGCAATGTTTCTGTAAACAAATGTATTTTTAGCAAACATGAACAATTAATACAGTTGCATTTATAAATAAACAATACCACGAGAACCTCACAGGATACTCTGAACTGGTCATAAAGTATTAACTCAAAAAAACTGACGGCATTATAGTCTTAAGTCAAATCATTTTTCATTATAATCAGAAAAAATAAATTATTGTCAAGCAATATAGTCTTAACTTGTAAAAAAACCTAATTGCCTTATTTTATGTCCAGGCAAAAAAGTCGCATGTTAGAAATGGATCTATATAGACTACTCACCTGCAACGTTTTTGTATCCGATGCTAACACTCACAATGTCTTATTTTCAAATGTGACAGGTTACATACGTCAGCCGTATGCGTTTGTTGAGTTGCGACCGATTAGGCGAAGATGAGACGGTGCTACTTGGTAAAAGAATGAACGTATTGAATAGTCAAAAAAGAGTTTTTGTGCCATCTTTCAGTGATAATCGGAGGTATAAATGTAACGGTCTTACCAGTTTGTAGAGAAAAAAATCTACTTTTTGATGGCATACTTAACTCAAAAATGCAAAATTTTGAGTTAAGACTATATTAGTTGTGACGTGCGATCTATTGGCGCGCCTTTACAGTAAAACTGTCTGGATACCGTGACGGCATCTCATGACGCTCACGTATGCCGTCATGTTTCATATCTGCCGGGTTCCGTGACGACCAACATATTTTTTTTCTCAATACAGGCTTACGAAGAATACAGTGTAAACTCTATATAGCGACATTTAAGGGACTGCGCATTTTATGGCGTTATTGAGAGTTGTCGTTAAATAGAGATAAGAAAAACAAACATTGTATTTACTAATCGGAAAGAACTAAAAACCGAAACAGACGAACGTACCACGTACCGCCGTCTGACCAACAGGGGGGGAAAGAGAAAATTTTCTCTTTCTCTCCGGTTCGGTCAGACGGCCGTCTCCTTGGTGCGTGGTCAGTCCGTCTGTTACGACTTTAATGCGTCCATAACTCCTATAATTATGAACAACTTTTGCTATGGGACCAACCCTGAAATCGCGGAAAAAATATCATATACATAGAAAACGGTCACTCTAGACAAAATGTATGGAACAACATATTAATATGATCGTTTCTATATAGTAAAAGGGGTTCACAATGATGAGTATTACGGGCACCTGTCAGATTAGTATACCCTACCCTAGTAACCCTGTGTAGCTTTAGAGGCCAACCAGCCGGGCTAGCATGCGCATATGGCGACAAAATCAAAATCTTGTCGTCACTTCGTAGAGCGAGAACGTGACAAGGTTTCATATACGCCTGTCTCACTTTGGCACGATAAAAAAATCGACAAAATTTTGTCGCGGTGCGCATGCTAGGCAGGCTGGTAACCTTTTGAACTCGGGAAAAACGTAACCTAACAGAATTTTCTAACGCAAGAAGGAAGGAAACTAAAAAAGTCGAAACTGTGAATATGTCGTTTCATTACTCATACTTTTTCACATTATAATAATATATTTCCCATAGCAAACAAATTTTTAGGTCTGTGATATTTCCTGTTTGAATCACTTTCAATTATACAATGCCTCATAATGATTATTTCATGAAACTCGTTATCAGTATGATAATAAATATAGCCTTGAACGTTGTCACTTGTAACTTGTAACATAATTGTTAAAATTAGAGGTGTTTTTTTTTAAATATTTTTAACGTGTTAATTGATATACTTATTGTCTTTTGTTTGACTTTTTGTATTTTTGTTTCTAATTGGCGATTATAATATGTACATTCTTATCTTAGTACTCAATTGTGAGTATTACCACAGAAGACATAAGAGGTAGTACATTGTTATACCCTTTTTACTATATTTTTGCATACTTAATATAACGCAAACATTATCTACCTGTAATTTTATTGATGTTATCAATAAAATGATTATTTGCCTATTTAATTAGTACGTAACACAAATCTCTAATCCCAACTTCTTTGTAATTTAAATTCTGCTTGACTTTTTTGTCCTCTAGAGGAAATTGAGAACGGTACCATTGGAATATCCTTAGTAACTGGTACACTTAAAATGTTGCTGTTAAAGTTTGACAATGGAACCGATTCAGTTGTACCATTATCTCTAAATGTGACAGCTTTACAATTGTTGCCATCCTTCTCTTACATATTGAAATGAAAAGAGATCCAGATAACTTAAATCGGGTTTGTATCCATGGATAGTTGTATCGTTCGGAATAGCTTCACCAGTTCAGGTTTTATTATATAATTTTATTTATTTATTCTATAAATATAATAAAAACGTAGAGATAAAAAAATCTGTAATTGCGAGATATAAAAAAATATACACAGGGCGTTTTAAAATAAGCAGCTGAACACGAAAAGACAGTTTTTAGAATTTTTGTATGTTTGTTTGTCCACGGACATGTTCTAAACCACTGGACTAGATTTAAATGCGGTTTTCACAAATATGCTTAGCTTTTAGGCTATTAGGCTATGATATTTTGCGCAAAGGCCGGATTAAGGGAGGAACAACCCCTCGGGTTGTTCCTCCCTTAATGTATACATGAAAGTGTATATGAAAATCTAGGCGTACGAAGTCGCGGGCAACAGCACTAGTTCTGTTATAAGTCTGTGTCGACTGTCGCGGTTGTAAATTATAGATTATTGATATGCCGCGGCCATTTGACCGTAACATCGGTGCAGGTAACAATGCCACGGACCATGGCCTCGTTGGAAAATCTGGTTTCATTTGTATCTGTTGTGACTAGAAAAGGTTTCCTTTTGTGGTGTTACCATTGAAATGAAATTTATCCACAGAAAATAGGGTTATACACTGGTCTTAGGTATTTTATATTTAGTTCTCTTATTTTGCCGTTATGTGAATTTAGTCATAAAAATAAAAGTATAGTATAAAATAAAGGAAAGTATACAATTCTGTGTTCAATGCGTGGTCAAAATTAATATTAGTAGATTAGTAGGTGGTATGTCAAATGAAGTAATTTGAGTAAAAAAATTGTACCTATGTCAAAGTATACAATGATATGTCAAATACTTGATAGCAGCTTAATATGTCAAAATAAAAATAAGAATTTGGTTAAAGTTTACGTAGTAAGTCACCAAAAAAAAACGAGAAGAGAAAAAACTATTATCTATGTCAAAGTATACTATTATTAAGTCTAATGTTTGATTGCAATATTAAATTAATATGTCAAAATAAAATTTCAATATTGAATAGGACTTTGTTGTGTCTAAGTTTTGATCAAATTGTGATGTTTTTTTTTTATGATACTGGGTGATGAGACGAGGGAAGTCACTCGCCTGATGGCTCTTCACGCTTGCCCATAACAGCACAACGCCACTCAGAATTTTGAACTTCAACAGTTCAAAACCCTGGATGGCAATGCACTGCGCTCGTCACCCCGAGATATAAGATGTCAAATCTCTGTGTGCCCTGTAATTTCGCTGGAAACATTGCCCTTCTATCCGGAACACAGTAGTGTTTGGACACTACTGCTTGGCGGTTGAATAACTGGCAAAGGTGTGGTACTTCCCCAGGCGGACCCCTGCAAAAGAATCCTACCACTACAAACTAGTTTAATTATGAAAACACGTCAGTAAAATAACAGAGATCCTATTAAACAGAAAATACATAATGCACATTTCTCAAGTAAATAAATCTTAAAGATTCACGTAATAACTAACTAAAACCTCAATATGGCTGTAGAAAGTTGGCTGAGGCGTATTGCACAACGTGGAAAGCCCTTTGACCCCAAATAGTAGACAAGCCAATGAGTCATGGCAACATCGAGCCAAACTGCGAACAAGCTGTAATCAAGTAGGAAGGAAACAAAGAAATGTGTGAATGAATAGAGAAACGTAATTTGAATGATGTTAACTACATTAGGAAGGCGATTGTTAGTGTTACTAAGATTGATAGACATAAATCGATGAGTGATCAATGTATTTAAAAGATCTCAATTACGTTCGTTATACCATTTATTAACTAAGTATAGATATTTTATGGTGCATTTTATTATACAAAATACAGGGTTACTTTCAATTAACCAGCCACCTCTAAAGGCGACTCCAGGGGCGTTACGCCACTTAAACAAAAAAAAAATATTTTCTGTGGTTACGCCCAACTCCAAACCCGGGACCGAATAAATGCAGTTAGCAAAATCACGCGAACCATGTGAAATTTCTGTATTCCTGAGTGTGAAACACGTCCTTAACGCGCCGAGATACGGTTTGGGGTCGCGTGTATTTGAAAACTGTGCCTATTCGGGCCCGCGTTTAGAGTTGGGCGTAACGCCCCTGTACATCATAACCAACAACTTTTGTTTCTGTCTTTAGACGCGTGCGTCAGACGCGCGCGGCTGTGATCGGTTGCGATTTGCGATGAACGGAATTTACCTTTATGAACCTTTTCCTAATACTGATAGTTTAATTACAACATATAGTTTAGTCAGGTGTTAAAATTAGTTGTTCTTATTTATAAACATACACGTAAGCTTCGGCATAAATATTGACATAATAAGGCGTAAATTCGTCTCGTATTTACTTAAATACTTACCTACTCACATAGATGTAGAGATCAAGATATACCCATCCAAATATTTGCGTCCCAGATGTCTAGTACTTGATAATTAGCGTCATCTGTGTCAATAATTAAGTTTTGTTCTTTTTTTTTCTTAATTGACCAGTTTTTTGTTTCTTAAATTATAAGTTTTTTTTTCATGCACGCCTACATATCATTTGTTCAACCTGGTGGATGACTGGTAGAAAATGTTTAGCATTAAGTCCTCTATTTGTGCATTGTACTTAGTTTGTAAGTGTGCAATAAAGTATTAAATAATAATAAATATCTGGGACATTATTGCACATAATTATGGTCATCTGACCCAAAACTAAGCAAAGCTTGTAATATGGCTGCCAGAGACTGATATACATACATATATATTTTTAAATACATACTTAAATAGATATTAACACCCAGACATGAACAGACACAAATGTTCATCACACAAATGTTTGCCCTAGGTGGGAATCGAACCCACGCCCCCAAGCGCAGAAGACAGGTTCGCTACCAACTAAGCTAACGGGGCTACTACGCCGCAACGCTCTCAAGTACAACAACCGCTTACTAATGACGTCGGTGTGCAACTATCTTCACACTGGTACTCTGTTTGCTTGGGTGCACCACTGAGTCGCTACCATTAAAAAAAGTTCCATCGGGCCGATCCTTGTATAATACACGTCAATGACTTTCCAATTTTTTTGCGTCAAGACTATCAAATAAGTTATCAATATCATCAGAACACAAATAGGTACATTTTCATTTCATATATCTCTATGTAACCTATTTATTCAAATACGCGCATATTTTTGCCAAAAACTCTGTCCATTTTGCATGGACGTATTGGCCCAAAGCGGATCTACTCACGGTTCATTGCTATCAGATACGTTATCGGACCGACGGACGAGTTGTTTTCTTCTAAACTAATTGTGTTTATTTATAGACGGCTGACAACTAAATTTTTACATTCGAAAATCTAGCAAAAGTAATAACAATTTACGGTTTCATTCGGTTTTTAAAATCTGCAGCTGTCGAGAGTTCAAGAAAACTTGGACCTAGTATAAAAAAATAGGCTACAGATCTGTAGTTCCACTTTTGAGCACTTCATAACGAGCTGTATCGTATACATTCGCCGATTAATGTTGCCATTACGAGTTAACTGCTGGTTTAGGAAAAAAATAGCACAACTTTCTTCTCCTTTTGTTTCTGCTAATATGAGTATATTTGCTTCCGACAGAGCAATAAAATTGTCTGTTAATGTTTTGACTGTATGCATTAAGTCTTCCGTTTTGCTGACACGGTTCTTGGTTTTTGGATTTACTCGGCGCGAAAACACAAAGTGATAAATAGAAAATTTGTCGTTCCAAGCGCCTTACGGAATAACAGTCACCATTACGGGCTTGGTGCTCACCATCTTCGACCACATCGTCACTTAACATCTTGTGAGCTGTGGTCGAACGCCTAGCCGGTCGAACGTAAAAAATACTTCTCTTCTCTTCATCATCATCACACTAATCACACTAATGTCATATAATTATGTGAAAGTTTGAATGGATGGATGTATGGATGTATGGATGTTTGTTACTCATTCAAGCAGAAACGGTTGGATGGATTTGGATGAAATTTGGTATATACATTGCTTATGTCCTGGATTAACATATAGGATACTTTTCATTATCATCTTCATCATCGATTTTCATCACCACGCGGGTGAAACCGCGGGGCGCAGCTAGTGATACTATAAAATGAAGTCGCTTTCCGCGTCTGCCTGTCTGTATATCCGCTAACTCCTCCTAAACTAAGCAACGGATTTTGATGCAGTTTTCACCATTTCCTCGGAAGATTTATATATATAATAAAACATTAAGTTTTTATGTAAGTTTTATTTTATTTTTTATCGCGAACAAGTCTGCGTTTGACCACCAACTCGCCTCGCCTCGCGACGATGTGATCGAAGAAGTAGAACAAAAACAATATTTTGCTATATAATTCGCCGAAAATCTAATTTACATATCTTACGTTCACATTTTTCACATCTTTTTTTTCTAAATTAATCTCGCGTGAAGCCGGGGCGCTAGTATTATTATATTTCTCTTGCAAACAGACGCGACACCAATTCTCACATTGCGTGGTTGTGACTTAACCTTATATCAGCTTTCACCATATTTTAGTCATTTCCGTCAGTTACGTAGAGATAATTATCTTTTATATTTTATCCCAAAAGTTATTCAAATACCATATATGTATGCTATGGAAAGAGCTATGCAAGGCGTTTCTTAGAGGGATTGTATCGGGAACGTATATGGTTACTTGCTAGAGAACAATCATAGAAGCTTCCAACTTCGCTGCATTGAAGTTATTAGTTCACCGTATCGCTGAAATGGCAGTGAACCAGTCATATCTGTCCCAGAACCGATAACCGTTGTGTTGTAGAGAGGCTGACCACGAATCGGCAAATGCAGTGTTAGACGTCCCCATGGAGTGGTGGGTGGCTGGAAAGAATAGACGAAGATTGGGCTAAGTGGTGTGCCTTAGGTCAGGAGAGGACTATTTCTAGCAGTGGACTGAGATTAGGGTTACTATTCGTCCAGATTTGCCCGGACATTGCCGGACTTATAAACCTGTGTCCGGTTTTTTTGGCTTGGGCTACGTAATACCACTGTACTGACGTGGTGTTTGAATTGTGTGATTAAAATGGCAATTTTTATTGAAATATCCGGTCCTTTAGGTCAGGCAGGACTGAAAATTTTGATATGGTAACTCCTTTGATCATATATAGTTTGGATCTGCCTTTAAACTCGAGCTAGTACCAAAAAGAGTCTGTCAAATACTGAACGGGGCGAGGTAAACACGTACTCGTATTTCCCACACTGACATATTCTTACTAGTTCTACAAACGCACACTTCAATATTGAGCGCACACAACTGCAAACGATGTGCTCAAAATGTAAACGAATGGACGATCGAGGGGGGGTGTAAGTGCTAAAGGGGAAACTGTAGGTATAACGCTGCTATACGTATACGTATAAAGGTTTTTCTTCTTCTGAGGGTAACTCTTACCCTTCTTGTCTTTGAGATAGGCTGATTATGATGATGATATGTATACTGCCCTGCTTTCTGTTTACTCGTATTTTATATGGTGTTAACAAAGTTTTTATTGTTTCCAGGCCTCCACGATCGATGGGCGACGGAAGGGCGCGTGTCTATTCTGCCAGGAGTACTTCATGGACCTGTACCTCTTAGCTGAACTCAAAACCATCAGCCTAAAGGTAAATAAATAAAACTTTTTACTGCATGAGAGCATGGTAAGTTTAACCATAAGTCATGAAAGCTTTGACTATTGATTATGGTGTGAATATAATGATATCGCTAGAATCCATCAGATGCAGTACCAATATTTGGAACACAATTTTTTAAATAAATTATTAAGAGTATTTAAGAAGGCGTTACAATGTCGATGCGGTACTATAGTAATTTTTGTAATAAGAAATGGCCACCATTTCTTATTGCAATGAAAATGTTAGGTGTTGCTAGATAGGTCAAGATCGTTTCTCAACGGGACCTTGCAGACGGCCAATGGACTTGAAATTTGAACTCGAAACCTTGCAGGAGATATGAAATAAATAGAGATGCCTTTGCCCAACAGTGGGACGCTGCAGACGTAGAAAACGAATCCCCTAGTAAGAGCCCCATTACTTTTAAAAGGCCTGTACTACTTAATGTTCCACGTATTCCAGAATCTATTGTGTCAAATAAAAAGGATCGTTAAAATCACAATGATCCAGTCTTTTACTAAGTTCTTTATAAGAAAATCAATTGAGTCATTTCTTATTAGACGCGTGGGAAATGGTTCACCAATCTCAAGCGCGAGATGTAGTCCACAGACAAATCAGTATGCCATTTTAGTCAAAAGTTCAAACTTCCAACAATACAAGGCTGTTCCACAATAGGCCATCCGTGCCAAAACGAGCGACGCAAGCGCAAGGAGACCTTCCTAACTCGCATGTGTTTGCCGTGAATTCCTTATAGCATAGAGTCGATAATTGAACATAAACAATAGCTTTGTGAGTCTAATATTAGAGCCTCCTTGCTCTCACTGTGTCAACTGAGGCCACGGACTAGTCACGAAGTTTGCAAAATAGCGTCCGAGATTGATCGCTTTCAATACGCGTTAGAGATATGACAAAACGTGAAAGAGCCTCGTGACTATGTAAAAAGCTAATAGCACAATGTATACGGTAATGAAAGTTATTGCAAATGCACTGTAAGAACAGATGATAAAGATATCTAGATTCGTTAATTAATCCTCATATTCATGTCACTTCTTTAGTTAGATCGTTTTCTATACATAAGTATAATTAAAACGTAGAGATAAAAATATCTGTAATTGCGAGATATCAAATAAAAACACACAGTTTGTCTTAAAATAAGCAGCTGAACACGTTAAGACAGTTTTTAGAATTTTTGTCTGTTTGTTTGTTTGTGCGCGCTCATATAAACCACTGCACGGATTTAAATGCGACCTTCACGAATATATTTAGCTATGACCAGATTGAAGTACAGGCTATGTTATTTTAAAAGGGGAAAAAAGGGTTGAATGTTTATATGAAAATCTACGCGCACGAAGTCACGGGCAACAGTTAGTTGATAATAATTAATAATGATCTCTATATATATTCCAGGTGACAACAGTAGATATGCAGAAGCCCCCGCCCGACTTCCGCACGAACTTCGAAGCGACGCACCCGCCCATCCTGATCGACAACGGCCTCGCCATACTGGAGAACGAGAAGATCGAGCGACACATCATGAAGTCTGTACCGGGCGGGCACAATCTCTTCGTACAGGTACCCCACATCATCAGCAGACATTTTTTCCTTGACCTATTTTATCCCAATGTTGGGCAAAGGTTTCCCCCATTTCTTTCCATAAATCTCGGTCCTCCGCCACTTCTTGCCAACCTCTCCGGAATGAGTCAAGATCGTTACGCTAGCGTTTCCTACGCCTTCCTTGACTGCGTCGTCCATCAGGTACCCACTGTGTGACGATCCTGGCCCAGCAGACTATAAACTCTAATAATAACAATCACTTAAACCTCAGATCAGACGAGAAATATGAAGCCGCTCAAAATGCGCCGAGACGTTGGTTCTCTCTGTATCTTTTATCGCATTTACAATGGGGAGTGTTCTGAAGAACTTTTGGATCTAATACCGGCGTCGCGGTTTCACCATCGCACTAGCCGCCACCGTTTGGAAGTGCATCCACATATCATAGATCAGTGGAAATCGTACACTGTGCAATTCACACAAACTTTTTTGTCTCACACCTGCAAAATGTGGAATGAGTTACCTTCCGCGTTGTTTCCGAGAAGCTACAACATGGGGTTCTTCAAAAGGCGAGTTAATAAAGTCTTGAAGGGTCGGTAACGTATTTGTGATGCCTGTGGTGCTACAAGTACCCATAGGCGACGGTGACTGCTTACCATCAGGCGGCCCGTCTGCTTGTTTGCCACCTATAGCCAAAAAAAAAATATAGTAAGGTGGCGGGTGCGGGTGCAATTAACTATTGCGTACGCCGAACGTACAGAATGAGTAGTCTGGATAAGGACAATTTTCTAGTTTCTTTCTTTCTTTCGCTACTAATATTTTTACCTATACCACGTTAGCGCAACCAACTTGATGTATGGTATTAATATATCACAATTTTAAACAGTCGTTAAAACCATCATTGTTACCATCCTAAATCTAACTACTGGTTCTAAAGACAAGTTACGCACATTATCTATTTATGAGTTTGAGAGATCACTGTCACTAGGAACGGAGCTATGGTGGCCGAGCGGTAGCATGTGTGCTTTACGATCTGACGGCAGTCGGTTCGATCCTCGATCCTGCACCAATGGGCCTAGATAAATTACGTGTAAATTCGATCCCATCGCTCAAAAACTGTGAAGGAAAACATCGTGAGTAAACCGATATGTCCAAGAACCTCAAAAATCATAATATCACATTCACTAATACCCTAATCCCAATCCACCTATCTTCTCTATTAAAGAATGCCTGTGACCCAGCAGTGGGAACGTGAAAGGCTGATAATGATGATGTATATATAATACGAGCATCCTTCTCTATCTGCGCAAGTAAGATGCACCGTGTGTAAGATGCAATCATAGTTTCGATGACAAATCAACAAAAAAATTAAAGGCAACTATCGTCATTGTTGATGATCTCCTTCACCGACGACTCAAGTTGATTGTCGTGGTGGGATTTGAACCCACACTCTGCGGTGTAGCGTCTCACCGCTCCAACCACTGATCTATGATCATCTTCATCATCAGCCAGAAGACGTCCACTGCTGAACATAGGCCTCTCCCTTTGACCTTCACACTGAACGACAGCCTGCCATCTGCATCCACTGGATGCCCGCGACTCTCACGATGTCGTCGGTCCATCTGGTGGGAGGGCGACCTACACTGTCTTCTGGTTCGTGGTCTCCACTCAAGAGCCTTTCTTCCCCATTGGTTATCGGTTCTTCAAACGATGTGGCCTGCACATTGCCACTTCAACTTGCAAATTTTTATAGCTATGTCGGTGACTCTGGTTCATTGGCGTTCCGGATTATATCGCGCAAAGAAACTCCCAGCTATCATAGCTTCATGGTTATTCGCACTTGTTTCAGGACAAAGAAGTGGCATCCCTGATCGAGAACCTGTACTCTAAGCTGAAGCTGGTGTTAGTGCGTAAGGACGAGCAGAAGTCGGCGGCGCTGCGCTCACACCTCGCGCGCATCGACGGCCTGCTCGAGCGCAGGGGCACCAGGTTAATACAACAGTAATGATAGTTTTCAGAAGTGGGATTTTAAAACACAAGTAGCAGACAATCCCAGTTACGAAAATTATTATGATGAATTATCTCAATAATAATAGAATAATAACTAACTCTACCAACACCAATGCTAGTATGCTGTCTCTTTTGTTATTTTTAACTGACTTCGAAATTGGAGGTAGTTCACTTTTTATATAGGTATAAATGTGTGTTTCCTCTTAACTTCGTCATACATAAGCCGAATTGGATTTTTTAAACTTTTTTTTACCAAAATCGATTCAGTAGTTCCCATAGTGAGAGTCGCTGCGGTGTGACAGTTGTCATCATCATCAGTCAGAAATGGTCCACTGCTGAACGTAGGCCTCCCCCTTAGACTGCACACTGAACGACAGCTCGCCATCCGCATCCCCTGGATGCCCGTGGGCCGTGATTCTCACGATGGCGTCGCTCCATCAAGTAACCTCTACCTACGCTGCGTCTTCCTGTTCGTGGTCTTCACTCAAGAATCTTTCTTCCCCATCGGTTGTCGTTTCTTCGAGCGATGTGGCCTGCCCATTGCCACATCAACTTGTAATAGATGTCTGTGTGACAGTTGTACTGTAATGTAATTGTCTCGTGTGATGTTGTCGCAGGTTCCTGACGGGCGACACAATGTGTTGCTTCGACTGCGAGCTGATGCCGCGGCTGCAACACATCCGCGTCGCCGGCAAGTACTTCGTTGACTTCGAGATACCAGTAAGCTTAAAACTCATTCATTACATTATTACCCGTTTTTAAAGACGTTAAATTTTAGTAACAAGAGTCGCTACATATTTAAATGATTTTGTGGAGTGAATCTTCTGTACTTGTATTATATGTATTCTGTGCTAGGGCTACAAACTTTAAAAAAAAAAACAGACAAAGATTTGATGAAAATAGTAAAAAAAAAAAACATTTTCACATGTTTATAAAAAAACGTAAACTACTACGTAGTAGAACTCCTCGTAGCTATACACTACCATTATGTCCACCTTGGTTTTCAAAATCATATTTTCTCGTAGACTGACTTCTTCACCAATTTATTTTTACTGACCATGTCCACCGATAAACAGTTTCGCTCATCAAAAATTCACCATCACGGTAAAATCGCGTTTTAAGAAAGCGTTACTAATGGGGATGGATAAAGTTTTACCCAGAATTTTCGGTAGTTCAGTAAAATTTGCAAATTTAATATGAACATAACTGAACCTATATTAAATCCCGATAATGTTGAGAAAAGTTTAAAGGCAAATACACCCACAAGATGGACGGACGACCTAAAAGAGACCGCAGAAAAACGCTTGATGCAAGCTGCTCCCAACCGACCCTTTTGGAGATCGGTGGGAGAGGCCTATGTCCAGCAGTGGACGTCCTATGGCTGAAATTATGATATTGATGACATTTAAACGCTAAACTTTCTCGTAGGTTTTGAAACCTTGGATTCACTTGGTCAAACAAATCTTTACATATTCTATTTCTAATCCACAATGACGTATGTTTCAGACGAATTTATTAGAATATTATATTTCTTATCCACAATGACGTATGTTTCAGACGAGTTTATTAGAATATTCTATTTCTAATCCATAATGACATATGTTTCAGACGAGTTTCGTAGCCCTGTGGCGCTACATGTACCACATGTACCAGCTCGATGCATTCACGCAGAGCTGCCCAGCTGACCAGGATATCATCAACCACTACAAACTGCAACAGGTAAGGGCTCAGGGATCAAGATTCGTCATAGGTCGTAGCATGATGATTCGACTCGGGGAGGATCTTTGGAATTCAGCCTTTATCCCGTGTCACATACCGTACAGTTTTGTGCTGAACGCAAATGTTTCTTTATGACGTTATATTTTCAACAACACATATTGATTACTTGTATTAACAAAGTAAAGTTACAATGATAGAGGCTCTGTCTATGGCTAGATGAAGATGTTACATCTACAGATGCTACAGGCAATATTCAACTGTATATGACACGGCAAGGGACTTAAACTTCAATGCTTTACCTTTAAACTGGCAGCGATTACGTTTTAAAAAAATTCAATCGCAATGTGAAAACCTCCACTCGAATATTTAACTAATCCTCGTGAGAATAAAAAAGATTTTCAAATGGGGCGAGAGCAATGACGATATAACCACTTGACAGCTAATCCTTTCCTAAATTTAGATTCAAAATTTTCAGCATAATCTTTTTCGAGCGGGCCAATCATAGGCGCAAATTTTATGAATGACTTTTGAGGCTCCAATCAGAAACGCCATGGGATACCCCCGCGACCGACGTCGCTTACTCGTGCAATAGCAAATTTTAACTTCGTGCGCGATCAAATGGTTATAATTATTATCTTTGGGCGAGAGTGTGTACGCATGATGACTAATAGCCGTAACAGACGGGCCAGCATGGCTGAAGTCAACCTCCTCAACCAACGAGAGAAAAAGAGAGGGAAATAATGTTCTCACTCTTTCTCTCCCGTTGGTCAGACGGCGGTTCGTGGTTCGTTGCGTCTGTTACGGCTTTAATGCCGCTCGTGTCTTGTGCTCTTTTCTCAGGTGCATACAATATCAGAGTGTAGGTTTTATAAATAGGCTACCGGACTGTTTATTTATTATTGACACCGAAAATAAAATTGAAATGTGTTCAAAATTACGGAAGATATAAGCATTTTAATGTCTTGACAGAGAGCGCTCATACTTACGAATGACGTCACTTGTGAGTATGCCATACAAACTCCATACTGACATTGTTAGCGACTGGCCGAAAAAAAGCCTTGTTTTATTTTATAAAACGAAAGAAATGTTGGCGACTGGCCGAATAAAAGCTAGGTTAGTTTTTTATTTTAAAAAACAAAATAAACGTTAGCGACTGGCCGAATAAAGGCTAGTTTTATTTTTTATTTTATAAAAAAAAAGACTTGTTAGCGACTGGCCAAATAAAGGCTAGGTTCATTTTTTATTTTATAAAACAAAATAAATGGTGACTAGCTGAACAAAGCCTAGTTTTATTTTAAATTTTAAAAGACAAATGATGGTCTTTTATTTAAAAAAATAAAACAAGGCTTTATTCTGCCAGTCGCCAACGCTCATCTTGCGCGAAATGACAGGGTATTCCCTTCCTAATCCAAGCAAAAACTTCCAACGCTTATATCTCTGTACTTATTAGCCAATTTAAATAATTTTTTAAGTAAGTTTTTTTTTTATGTAATTTCTTTTAGGTGTTTGTCATCAAGCATGATATTTTTAACAAATGAAACACCAGTCCGATAGCCTTTTGCATTGCGATTGTAAAGCGTAATCGTCCTATGGGTTGTAGCAGAGTTGATAAGGTGGTGTACGAAAAAATGTAGGGTGTTCGCTCGATGACATGAAAACCAAGCAAGCGTCACAGCACAATGTGTTGTGACAACTTCATTGTGTTCAACACAATGCGTTGTGTCAACTTCATTGTGTTCAACACAATGCGTTGTGTCAACTTCATTGTGTTCAACACAGTGCGTTGTGTCAACTTCATTGTGTTCAACACAATGCGTTGCGTCAACTTCATTGTGTTCAAGACAATGCGTTCTGTCAACTTCATTGTGTTCAACACAATATGTTGTGTTAACTTCATTGTGCTGTATCGTTGCGATTTGGACATATATGACTGATTGACTACAGCTGTGGGTTTGAAATATTTTCATTTCCTTCTTCTTTTCTGATATTTGGGGTAGTCAAGTGTATTTATATTTGAGATTTTATATTTTGGGAATATAACCTGGGTTATATCAATTCAATATCATGAAATAACATGTTATTTTTTTATATATTACATGGGTATTACTCGCGTATGATTAAGCCGGTTACTCCGACTATAGTTGCAACCGCATTCGGCGGTCTTTTTCAAGGTGAATGCGCACGCGCGACTCCGTCGCGCTTTGCGTCTTGCTTTTCTGTTCGTGTTTTGTTATTCTAGAACTAACGAAAAAAAAACTATCTAATATTTCTAAAACTGAACATGTAATTTCATTTAGGCAATTACAATAAAATATTATATACTACTATTTAAAAACTTATTATACTGTAGAATATCTGGGAAAATACCCTAATACAGTGTAAACTCTATATAGCGATACTCTATTTTACGACAACAATACGTATTATTATTAAAAATAAAAATAAAGTTTGTAAATTGTATACTTTATTAGTAAATACATTTTATAATAGTAACATAATATAGATTTTTCTTCCCTCCATTTAACGACAACTCTCAATAGCGCCATAAAATGCGCAGTCTCTTAAATGTCGCTATATAGAGTTTACACTTTTCCACATTCCCGTATTATGTATGACTGGGTTTTTCCTTCCTATTTGCCAATATGACTATAAGTATTTGTGTGTATTGTATTACTGGGTATTTCCTATCTTCCACCTATGACAATACGTGTTACTATCGCCTGCAGCTATCGGCTAAGGGTCTGGTGTTGTCTCCGACGCTGACGCGGCAGAGGAAAGACGAGGCGCCAGAATCGGTACGTGAGGTGTGATCGAGCATCATAGAGCTAGGAACAGGTTGATTGAACCAAACGCCACGCCTCGCTTAATAACTGTCAATTTGTTCCGCCCGGTAGAGTCGGTAGCTTTGGTGTTGTAGCGAGGTCTAACAAAGCTAAAACCTTTATAGATTGTGTAGATTGTTACACAAGGGATGAAAGTGGTATTTTACATACGAGATATTTTAATAGTTTGAGGGTGTAAAAGATCAACTACGTAACTTATCTACTTTTCATCACTAGTGTAAGGTAAACAAAAAAAAAACCTGATAAAACAGTTTCATTTTTAATTAACATGGTACGGGACTTAGATAAAAAAATGGTCAAATAAAAGAAAAAGGTAAGCTCAATGGTATTTTTGACATGGGACTAGTTTGATTTTTAAATTACTTTACCTCCCGAAGGAGCCAAAGTGATATTTATCGCCCGCATTTTGAGTCACCAACGACCTACTTACCGAGCGCCAGTGATGAAAAATTAAACTCTCCAAAAATCACTGTTTTTTCGTTCATATTAATGCTTATCAAAATTACTAATTGCCTTTTAAAATATGCACACCAAATATATAGCAGAAAAAGATCAGCAAGCAAATTTTATCCTTATAGCCCATTTGCCATTGGATAATTGACTGTAGCTATCAGAGATCAGCCAATAGCTAATAACTTTAGGCAATAACTATCTGTCACTTGAATCCGTGTACAGACCTAGTGAACCGAGCAAGTGTGCTGCGTCCCTTTCATTTCAATTGAAATGAAATAGCGTATTCGTGTTCACTAGGTCCTTACGATAGATGAACATAGAAGTGATGAGGATAGAATCATGTCGATTGCTCTGTCAATTCTCAGATAAACAAAGCGGTCATACCTCCCACCATGTCCCGGGTATGTCCTAAAACTGCGACCAGAACAACCGGATGGGCATCAGCATCCTATTAGTACACGGTGAACGTACGGCGATCCCCAAGCCGCTTGCCAAGCGTGGGGATTATGGCTACACCCCTCTCCAAGAGGGAGGCCTTTGTTCAGCAGTGGACATTTAATGGCTGATGATGATGAACTTCCCACCATAGCTTACGTACTGTCTTATATTGATCTGCTCCGGAAACGAATTGACAGAAATAAATGTTAGTCTTGATGTATATTTTCCATGAAACCGTTGTTGATGAATGTTGTCTCGTGGTGTGGCGTCGGGTTTGTCTGTTCCTAGCTTAACATCACATCGTGTGCCTCTGTCCACCTCATGCCTCACACGTGTACGAGGTCACGAAAGAACAATCTGTTTGTTACTTCATGAGTGTTTCTCACTAAACTAAGCTATTTTTAAAATCTGGGCGTCGAATATCAAGTATTTACTAGCGCTCTTTTTTGAGAAGCATACTTAGACAACGTTAAAATTTATTTATCTTGACAGATACAGACCGATTCATACAAACCTCAAGAACAGGAAACGATGCCTGTGTTAATCAGTTAGAGTGAGACTGATAGTGTTTGCTCAGTTGTGCGCTTGGTCTGAATCTGCCCTTATTTTCAAATAGTATGTTTATCACTAGTATAATGGTCAAACAAATAATAAAATAAATTTTACTAAGCAATGTTTAAGAAGTTGGGCTTTTGCATTGTCGCAGAATTTGACCCTAATGCTTCTTGCATACGGTGAATGCCTACTGCAATGCAACTTATAACAAGAGCGCGTGCGCAAGAGCACGATGCACATATGTAATAATACATGCATCCTTCTCTTGCTGGTCTGACCTTTAAATATTGTCTAGGATTTAAGGTGGTAAATTTTAATGCTTAATCAGTCAAATCAATATTTATATGCTATTTAACTCTTCATCCATACATTATTTTGTTCTCAAAATCGAAATACAATACCTATAGCGTCACAATCGTGCAAAAAAAAAACGAATCATAACTCGACGCACGCTACGAATTGCGCAGACTTTTTGGTTAGTTGTAAGACAACCGCGATCTGACTACAACGCTGCGCGATGCCAGTGCTACGATGACATAGCAGACAAGCGACGTTGAACACTATGCAAGCAACATAACGTCTTAATTGGAGTAAATTCGGCATTGTGACTATATAATTGATGTTTAGTTAGTCGTTAGTACACTACGCTCGGACGTTTTTTGTCTGTTTTCACTTAGAGATTGTGACTCCATAGGTATTGTATCTCGATGATTCTCAACTGTTTTTGTGGTTTTTGTATCTTTTGGTGTCTTTTTCTTGTTGTTTCTTTTGGTGTCTGGTTATTGTGGGACAGGTACACTGGTTTTTCTTATTACAAGTTTTTTTTTGTGTAATGTAAATATAAAATTATGAATAATCAGTACTTATTTCATTTACGGTTATGGTTTTGTGATAAAGTTAACTAAATAATTTATTGTAAATTCTTTGTACTTACAAGACATATTCTTGTTTTAAGAAATGTATATTCTTAAGAAAAGAATAATGTAAAATTTACATGATGATATAATATTATCCTGTATATATTGTTATAAAACCGTACGATTTATACAGCATGAAAAGCGATTACGCCTTACGTCAGATTTCAATAATTATTATATTTTTATTGTTTATAAAAAATTAGAAAAGAATTTCAGACTATTATTTGGTCTCTTTACACTTGGTTTTCTTCATTCATGGATCCCCCGGGGAATTCAATTGTATTCTCAGATATATATTAGTTTTTGAATTGCAATTATAAAGCGTAATCAATCAACTTACCGGTATGACCACGCTGGTATTCAATTGGCTATAACTGTACCTCGCTTTTTTCAGGCATTAAAAATGAAGAAACACGAAGAGCTCGAGACGCCGACGTTCACGACGTCGATCCCGGTCGACGTGAGCGAAAATCACGCTGAGTAACACGTCACGCGACGCCACAACATGCCACGCGACGCGACCACTTGGTACAATACACATACGCCTTTACGATAATACTTGTTACAAATTATAAACAGTTCTCAGAAATATGGTATGTCAGTATAGATAGATCATTTAATCCACTTGTTACATTCTCCCAAATTATGTAGTGTTCCTTTACCTTCTACCAGCGAGTGGTGAATTTGCGCCGCGAGAAAACCTGTCGTGAGTTTTTGATCTCAAGGCCAAAAAGCCGACAAGCGTTTTTCAAGTCAAAAGGCTTTTGGAAAATGTGATGTCACCAATTTTTTTACATAATTGCCTAATGACAGTTTCAAATTGAATGACGTACTTTCTAAAGTATATCATGGTTATCAACGCTATACGATGTGCCATATTTCTCGTTCTGTGCATGTCGTACGATGTCAAATTCCCTTTGACACGAGTCATCTGATAGTAAAGTTATCTGTTGTTGGCATAGATTTGAAAAGGTTTGTAGAAATGTGACTGAATTGCGTTGATAATTATTTTTTGTTCTTTTGGCCACTTCGTTTGCAGTTTTTGGCAGCTTGATTCCATTATCTGTCACATTCAATCACAACTTCGCCGTCCCACTGTATACTGTCCCACTGTATACAGCTGTATACTGGGTTGTCTGTTCCAAATCAACGCCAATAAGAACCAATACGAAGCCAAAAAAATCCATGTAGTATTAGTTTCACTAATTAGGCGTTTTAGGCGTGATTCGGAACGCGCCGCGGGTGGTGCGATTACGTGTGACAGCTAACGCAATCAGCTGCATTTTCGTAAAGTAAATTACAGGGTTATGTACATTACATTATTGTTTTGATTTCGTTTGATTTTCATTTTAACATCCTTTTATCCACTGAAAATTCTATTTTATATTGGTTCTAATAAAAGTCTTGTTATTGAAAAAACATTGGAAAGGTTTTGGTTGTTTTTATTAAGTTGGCGGCTGGGTAGTAAATTTGTTCAAATGGCGCCAGCATTGCTTGTGTTTTAGTCGAGTTTATTTGTATTTGGAAAATGTCATAATAACAAAATTCCCTTAAGCCACGTCTCCTGCGCCCAAATTCTAACATGTTTAGCTAACATCTGGCTTATTATGGATTTACGGGATGGCACGCGATCGTGATCACCATCCAAATCACGAACGGACTCCACAATAAGCCTGATGTTAGCTAAACATGTTTTGTTAATTTATTTTGTTAGATTTTAGGTGCAGGGGACCCGGCTTTAGAAACACGAGCTATGCTAGCACCACTGACAATATTCCCCCAAATCATTTACTTGATTGTTGTGGATGTTTAATTAAATGATGTTCAGGTTGTCGAGGGAAGTGAAAAAGAATGTTTTGTAAAATTCTACTTTTTATAGCGTTGTGTAATTGGTACAATTGAAATCTATGAGATTGAGTGTATGACGGTGCAATCGGATATAACTTATTATGCTTAAGGTATGTGTTGATAACAACTGGGTTATTTATTCAGATAATTTGACATTATTATAAACCTAAAGCATTTTATGTACCCCTTATGGTATTAAGTTGCTATCAAATTAACGGACGCGTCTATGTTGAAAGGACGTCCATAGATTTTGCCAGCCAATGACAGGTACGAAACTGGAACATCAATCAGTAAGTACGTCAGTAGTGACTTATGGGGACGCGTCCAATAGTTTGTCTGCAGTTCACATGGTAAAATAATGTAAATTGTGAGAGGTAACAAAACAGTGGCCATTCATTTTGGTAAAAAATCGTTTTCAAAATGCTTTATTTTTTACATTATTGGTGTATTTTTATTCATTCGGCAGAGGTGCTGTTTTTTAAAGTCTGCGTATTTAATTCATGATAGTTGTAGATTAGTGTTCAAACACAACGAATATATGAGCAGACATGTTATGTATTACATTAAAATACAGATAGTCTCGCTAATCCGGTCAAGATAATGCATGTCCAGCAATTTGCACGATTTTTAGACGTTTAAGAGTGATAAATATATGCGTAAAATTGGGTATATAAACTTGCGATAGAATACAGAAGAGATGGGATAGCAAAAGTCAATAAATATACCCAATTTTATGCAAAATAAACATAACCGTTATTATATGATTTAATTAAGTATTTTGAATGACGTTTTGATTATCAAATCCAGATCAAAAGTCAACGAATATACCCAATTTTGTGCAAAATAACCATACCTGTTACTAAATGACGTACAGTATTTTTAAATGACGTTATGTATGTTATCAAATATAAGAGCATAAGTCAATAAACATACCCAATTTTGTGCAAAAAACATTTACTATATTATTTACTTCAGTATTTTGAATGATGTTTTGTTCATTATCAAATTCCAACCAATCCGTTTTAGCACTGGACTAGTGAGACTACTGTGAAATCCTCGAAGATGTGCCACCATTTCTCCAGCTTACAAAGCGTGCAGCATCTGATCAATACATCTTAGTGTGCGTGTTCTCACTTGGTGTGTGACAATGTAACTAAATTCACTAGCACAAGTTGCACTTGGTCTGTAACCCCATTTTATAAACAGGGTAATTTTAGAATAGTTTGACATATTTCGTTGTTTTCTCTCTTTGAAAAAGATGAAGCAACTATTCCGAGGCTACTCCTTGTTTATTATTATGGGGAGACGTTTAGGAGAAAGGGTGGGAAGGTTAGTCATAAGATTGTTTACTTACAGTATTCTTTTTTATTTTTGGGCTCTTTTAGTCCTTTTCTAAATGTGTAATCTACGAATAAGGTATAGTATAGAATAATAACTCATTCAAAAATGGCCCCACAGAAATACCACTGACGTATAATAAATATCGACCAGTGGCTTTTATGTCATCTGACAAACTTATATGTAACGTCTGAGCAAAATTTTTTGTTTCGAAACCAACAAGATGCAGGTGCCTTGTTCGATTCTCAGATAAGTAGGTTGCACTGCATCCAGTGCGCATATAAAACCAGAGACAAAGAAAGACAGACAGTCCCATCACAAGGGAAAGGGAAAGTCGATACATTGCTTTCAATCACAAGGGGTCATTTTTTAACGGCCACTGTACTAGGTTTTTTTTCTTATATATCTTATTCGTAGGGTGTAATAGAATTTTCAGACAGCCATCATTATTTAAACCCTCTGTACTTGTACGATATTACAATGTTTTCTTTACCATGATTATGTTGGACGCATTTTGTGAGCGCTCTTGCCTGCCTTGTTACCTTTTTTAAAGTTATAAGTACTTTGTTATGTTATTTTCATTTGTAATAATTTTTTTCGACTTGCAATAGGATTGTGAGGCTTTAAGTTGGACCACCTATATATGTAGTAAACTTGATTTTGTGAATTTGGATATTCCCCGCAATGTGATACTTCTATAGAAGTAGAATTCATGTGGAGATAGGGTTACCATATTAATATTTGAAAACTCCTGACATAAAGCCGGACATTTTAGTATGTTGGTTAATTTATTAAAGTAGATTTGTGTTTAGGGAGACGTTAATCAAGATTTACGTACATTACATCGCCCAAAGCAAAAAAACCGGACAAATGTCTAAAAGTCCGGACAAATCCAGACGTTTGGTAACCCTATGTGAAGTCATAATGCCAAGAGTGACACATTTGTAGTACACATTCAATAAATAGAGGCGAGAGACGATCAACATGTCAATTGGACAATGTATAAAATATTAATACTAGATTATAATGTAAATGTTAAGGAATAAACCTTGATAAATATTATTATTTTTTGTTTTGTGTTTTATTTGTTATCATTTTTAGTTCCTTTCTTTTCCTTTAGTTTTCTTTTTTTATGCCATAGGTGGTAAACAAGCTTTTATGTGATAGGAATCAGAATCTAGTGCCAATTTTATTATTAATTACAGTTTTGGCTTCAGTATCGATTATAGAGTGTACATTGAATATATTAAATTTTTTTAATATATTCAATGTACAGAATTGGATCTGTTAGTTTTATTATAAGTATGGATGCTTGTTGTGCCTTGCTTAGTACTTACCTTTTATATAACTTTATAAATGCCATATGATTGTTATAACTAGTAGGTTTTATATGAGTAATAAACATTTTTATAAAAATTGTAAATAAAAGTTTAATTTATATAAATTAATAACAATAGTATCACAAATAAATTTGGCTAGATATGTCTTCACTTGGTCCTGTCAAGAATAATCTTTTTTTTCATCCAGTCATTATTGTAAAGATCTTTTGAGAGCACAGAGCTAAGGAAGGCGTGTGTGATGTATGCAGTTATACCCCAGATTTTATACTGTTCAGCGACAAACACCGGTAGGATGTAGCCGTTCCTGAATTGAGTGTGGAACTGATTCTTAGGGTTACACAGAAGCTCCACTGCGACCGTAAATACTTCCGCTACTTCTTTATTATTGATGTTGAGGTCTTCTTGAGAGAGATTGGCAATGGAACCTATGACAGGGGTAATCATTATCTTATTGTGGCGACCTGGCACGGCGGGGCCTGAGCCCCATACATCAATTTTCTTTGGCGATAGCCCTATTTCCTCTTCAGTTTCTCTCAAGGCTGTTTCTATCGCAGTTTCGTTCGGGTCCGTTCTACCTCCGGGGAACGAGATCTCCCCGCTGTTAGTGCGCAAATCTGAAGACCGCACGGTGTAAAGAATGGAGGGTACGTCCTCCACTTTACATAGGGGCACTAAAACGGCCGCAGTATCTTCGGGAACCTTTCCGAATTTAGGAATAGTCAGGCGTTTCAAATTTGTCAAGCATCTTTCACGAGATGCCAGTGAGAATATGTTTTGTATACCAAAAGACACCTTTCCACTCATGATTAAACTATATAACACTTTTTAATTTCATAATCGTATTATATACCTAGCTCAAAGTCCAATTTTTTTAGCTGGGATATTTTGTTTCTGCCATTAAAACAAGAAGTGTATTATCTTGTCACTGATAAAATCCAAAAAATCAATGCACCACTACAACTGTCAATGTCAAAATCATAATTTTACGTTCCATTCCATTACACATGATAATTATGTAGCAGACTGGCCAACAGTAAAAAATAATATTTCAAGAAAATAAAAAATATTTTAATTTGTAAGAAATGTGCAATATACGTGTTTACCTGCCGGGCCAGCATGCGCACCGCGACAACATCTTGTCGTCACTTTGACGAGTTGACAAGTTGTTTACGGTTTCATATACGCCTGTCTCGCGGTGTGCATGCTAGCTATTCTGGCCTCCTACAGTTTTTGGCAGACATTTTCCTAAACTCGTGTTGTTACTGTGTAATAATGGAGGATTATTATTAGTTATAGTACCTAATGAGCACAACTCATTGATAGATATAAATAACTAATGGCACTACTTTACTGGGGCATACAGACAGTTATGTGTATGTAAGACGAAGCGGTATGGCCATAGTGTCCTTAGCCTGCCCAGTAATGGGCGAAAAAACTAATAAAAACGTACCTGACTGCGCACAAAATCTATCATGATGCTAAATAGACTTGTTTTGTTAGAATTTGGGCGCAGGAGACCCGGCTTAAGTTTTACTACAAGAAATACCACAGATCTGAAAAATACCTATAGTATACTTAGTCATGTACCTATGATTCTATGATTAACTTAATAAATAAATTAACGGGACGGGAATAAAAACTTATATAGCTACGTGAAATGGAACGTTTTGCAACAGCTGATTTCTGTCTGTTGCATCAGCTGTTTACTTGAAATGTCAAATATACAGAGTACCTCGTATTTTGCCAAACAAATCGTCCGTCAATGAATGTATGACCTTGTTTGGCTATCAGTTTCTGTGAAATAGACTTTGTACTTACGATAAACAGGAATCATGGCTATGCTTCCTGAAATATTACTATCAAAAGCAGCTCGCGCGCGCTGTATTGCGAGTATAAAGGAATTACCATCTTTCTTGACCCTGGATTCGCCGTATTACATAGCTCCGGACTCTCCCGAAAGAAAACAAGCATCAGTTTTAGTGCCGTTATGTGTTATCAACGAAGAAGTCTGTCTTTTGTACACTTTGAGATCGCCGCATCTAAGCAGCCACAGCGGGCAAGTATCATTTCCAGGCGGAAAGCGGGACCACATGGAAAGTGTTTTTGATACAGCTTTACGGGAAACGGAAGAAGAAATTGGTTTCCCGCGCGAATTTGTTGACATTTGGGCGGAAATGAATCCCTTGCAGGGCCGAGACAGGAAAATGATAATTACCCCCGTCGTAGGACTACTTAGAAACTTTGACCCAAAAAAAATGAAGATTAATGCTGACGAAGTAGATGAAGCGTTCAGTGTGTCCATGGCCACGTTTTGCGATGTCAATAATCATGCTCATTTCATGTTTAAAGACTTGCCTCTCCCGGTGTATTTGTGCGGGAAACATAAAATATGGGGGATAACTGGCATGATCACGCATTTGTTTTTGTCGGCTTTCTTGCCAAGTGATTTGTACAATCCCAACTTTATGAATAAGTGTTTTGAATTTGAAGAGTTGATGCCAGCGAAACTGTGATGTAGATGTAGGTAGGTCGCTGTTTCGCACCTGGGGCCTTAGGGTCGCCACCTGTCCCGATTCTGCATACCTATGTGATGATTTCTCAATTCTTTCAGACTCACAGAACATTGAATGACACGTTGACACGTGACATGATTTTCCGCATTGCACTGTTTCGAGCTTTAAGATGTAGCCATAAGGCCCCAGCACTAGTAACTTTGTTGTGGTAGGTACCCAACTACCTACTTAATCTTAGGTAAGGTACCTCTAAATCCCCCCCCCCCACCATTTAATGAAACTTACATTAGTATCTAATAAGTATGTTTAGGTACATAAAGCATCTGTATAATGTAGGTAGGTATAATATTTTGATATTTATGATAAGTTGTCAACTTGTGATTAAGTACTAGACTCTAAATAATTTATGTAAAAATGACGTGTTCATTGTAACTTGACCTAAAAATTTAATAGTACCTATTAATAAATCAATTTCAATGTATGCATGTTGATTAAATAACTCATACCTAATTATTATTATCAATTTAAAAAACGACTTCAAAAATAGTAAATAAACAATTCCGTTTTACTTCTAGATGACATATTTTTTTACACTTATTTTTATTTAATTTATTTATTTAAAAGCAGACTGCTATACCGATTTTGAAGAAATTTCTATAGGACCAATCTGAAAGTATATTCTTGCAAATAAAAAAAAACCAAATAGGTTTATAAATGACGAATGAGTTCTGTTATTTCTGTTCTGAGTTCGGACACAATATAAAAAAAAAGAGTACCCTATTTTTTTGAAGTCTTTTAAAAACTGCTTCTTTCACTAGATATTGGAATGATAGATATTGGGATGTTTATTGTTTTGACAGCATATGTAAGTTTAAAAATATTCCTTAGGTAACCACTAAAGTTGAAGTTGAGGGGAAAAAAAACAACTTATGCAAGATTATATCAACATCCTGTTGCCAGCAGAGAGACCATGGGTAGTGCTGAGGAAACATATCCAAGGCGTTTTGAGAAAGACAGATTATACATTAAATTAAATTAAAATTAAAAGCCAGGGATATATCATGAGGAATGTTAGCTGCCACTACTACCCAAAACCTCCAGCACTGAGCTCCGGAAACCACTGGAACGTTCATGAAATATCTCGATACTGTTAAAAAGATTGTTATAACATTTAGTTATATAATTATTTGTGGCGCGTCCACTCTATGGAGCGTCCTAGTACAGAACAAATTAACTTTTCGAATATTTACGCGAGAGATTGACTGCTGGCTTATCATAGCACCCATGCATGTATGCTACGCACCACAGAAAAGAAAAGTTTTTTTTTTCTGTGTTGTTTGCGGTTATATTGTCATTGGATACGCACCATGAACAATTTCCGAACAATGGGTCAAACATTGTAGCTTATCCAACATTTACGTGAGGTGTTGACTGCTGGTTTATCATAGCACCCACAGAAAAGAGAAGGGTATCTCACTTCAGTGATAGCACCCATGTGCTACGCACCATGTACAATTTCCGAACAATAGGTCAAGCATTCTACCAAGTGGCACGGAAGAAACAATAGTAGGTCCTACCACTGAAGTGAGAATTTTTTCATTCTCTTTTCTGTGGGTCCTACAAAGTAATAATTTTATTGATAAAGAAGAGGATTTATTAAAAAGTATAGACTGTAAAAAAAAAATATTTTTATATCTGTAATTAGTTTTAAACATGTTTGCTATTACCATACCAATATTGCATTCCCTGTGATAAAATAAGTGATACTTATTTTTTTAACTACCTTACCCTACGGACAAAGAATTCAAAGAAATAAAATATTTTTTACGAAACCATGAATTTTATTCTTCCGGGATACAGACGGGGAATCCTAGTGGGATGCTGATTGTGAAGCGTAATTTTTATTCTTATGAAAACTTTCAGCCTCATATAGTAAGAAATTGATTATTTGATACCTACTAATAAAAAGTTTCCGCCAATAGACAATAAATGTAATAGTTATTTAATAACAGATTAAAAATACAGTCGTATTGAGAACCTCTTCCTTTTTGGAAGTAGGTTAAAAAAAGAGGTCAAAACGCTTTTTCCTTCTTCATAAACCGATATTTTAAATATTGTTTTTTTTAACTTGAATTGGCTTATCAAGGTTGATCCCATTAAAATTTAAAGAAAAAATTCATCATCATCATCAGCCAGAAGGCGCCCACTGCTGAACATGGGCATCCCCCTTTAATCTCCATACTGAACGACATCCTGCCATCTGCATCCACTGGATGGCCGCGACTCTCACAATGTCGTCGGTCCATTTAGTGGGAAGCCTGCCTACGCTGCGTTTTCCGGTTCGTGGTCTCCACTCAAGAACCTTTCTTCCCCATCGGTTATCAATTCTTCGAACGATATGCCCTGCCCATTGCCACTTCAACTTGCAGATTTTAATAGCTATGTCGGTGCTAATGGCGGTGGAGAAAAAAAAAACCTCTATTCTATTTTTTACTGCTGACAGCTAGGTAAAGCCATATTCTGTGGTAAAGCTACTACGCCAGTCTTTGCCTCTAACTGTGGAGTGGAGTTAGGGTAATGTATCTCGGTTATTGAAGTCGGTTGTCATAATTTTTGTACAAATGTATTAATATAATAAATCACGTCCATTTATACGGTTTCATAGAAGTTGTTGTTAAGAGTTCATACGTTAAACAGTCGTATAACGCCAGCGTTTCGAAGTTGTACTTCGCTAAGAAGGCGTTAAAACACTCGAAGTAGCAGATGTTAGTGAACCGGCGGAGGTATATGTCGCAGCATGGGTTGTACTGAGCGGTGCACTGGCAGTCCACTTGACTCCATTTTGGAATTTCATCGGTGTTGCCGGAGGTCGGGGTCGTCGCAATGGTGAAGAATACGAAAATAAGTACTGAAAACAAACAAGAAACTAAGACTTCCCTCGAGATCTTAATTCTTAATAAGTCTATAGCATTGCCAACCGGACCATATCGGATCACGAGGTTGCCACAATGATGCCGTCCAAGTTTCTGGGACCTTATATTCCCTTAGAGCCCTGCCTCCTCGAGGAAGTTCACCTCAACTCCGATGTGCCTACCTGTCCTCAAATGCGAAAGGAAGAAACTGTTCTTCGGGTTCTTCCTTTCTCATTGGACTAGAGCGGAAAGCCTGCGCAATGCACGAAGGCGCTCCGCATCGTATCACTAATTGGTTGCAGTGCGTTGTTTGCGTTCGCCATTGAATGATCGATGATAGCTGCATAATTAGATATATGTAAATGACTGAATAAGTTACATTTTCTTTTTATTAATTTGTTTCGTAAAATCAGTCAAATAACCTATTATATGCTTCGACCAAAATAAAATGAATGGACGGGCCCTAACCATTGAACTTGATCAGTAAAAACGAGTCAAAATCGTCGGACATATACTTCAACACCTAAATTCGTCGTTTTTCACTTCCTACGGCTAGAGACCGATTGAAACGAAATGAGAGCTGGCGCTCATTTTGTAATCTTCAAAAATGCGCTTCTACTGGGCCCGTCCATTCATTTTATTTTGGTCGAAGATTATATGTATAGATAGCAAATTTTAGCAGGCTTATGGTACACATTAACATCATCGACCTTACTCAAAAACGTAGGTACGTAGGTTAAGAAGAAAGTTTGTTAACTTCTCGCTGACAGCAACGCGCGAAAAGGAGAGTAGGTAAATTAACCATTGTTTAACTTAAGTAACGTTTGTAAGCAAGACCGTTTATTGTTAATCTGTAATCTCTGTAAATCTGTTTATTCACATAATAATTCTCGCAGCTTAAAAAACACGCTTTAAAATCGCTAATCCTGAAGATCCTGGTAAGGATAATATGAAAACTATTTAAATTATTGCATTGTCATCGGTCCTTGATAAGTGTGCAAAGTTTCAAATCAATCAGACGTTTTGAAAGTAGTGAATATCACGTTCACATATTACGTTACATAGATACATAGCAAGCTAATAAAAGCGTGTAAAAAATATATGTACCTAATATTTGAATTGTGACACATTTTATTTGGAAACATTTATTAGCACCAATATGATACAATAATATGATCTTTATAAATATTACTTAATATTCTGTATTAATTATTACTTTACAATAAGTGTATATAATGTAAATATTTTGTTTCAACATGTCAATAAATATTTCTGATTCTGATTCTTTAACTTTCTACTCCTGTTTGTACCTACTTACATGTTTATTAATGTTTATGTAACCGATGCTTATAAATAAACAAGATATTTTTTTATTATTATTTATTAATCATCAACCTATCATAAAGTAATAGGGTATTTGACTATATTAAAAAAGTATTTAATTACTAAAAACTAAAAAGTTAAGTGCCTATTTCTAGAAAAATTGATAATAAAAATATGTTTTCACTGATCACGTGATTTGACTGCAAACGCTCTATGTTAGCCGAATGTCCTTATGTCGTCACAGAAAAGTAAATAGAGGCAACAATTGTATGGCGAGATTAACTAGTTTGTTTATTTGTGACGTCACTAATGTCACGTGGCCCCATATATGTCAAAGGTAGCGTTTACGCGGTAGTTTAATAATTTGAATTTTGATCCGCCATTTAAAACACAAATACTGAAAATTAAGAGGATTAAATCACAAGATTGCTTTTTTTAAATGTAATAAACAATTTAAAATGGTTTTGTAAAATCAGTCAAATACCCTATTTAACCTAAAAATATCGAGGAGTTCCTAGTGGTTTGAAGACTCGCATCGCCCCGACCTCAGGACTCTCAGTTCCTGTCCGAACTTCCTCTTCATGAAATCCGCTCGGCACACGAACTCGCAGGGGTTGTTGGAGGTGACCCAGTCGGAAGCGCAGACCGGGGAGTAGATCCTGCCACAAGGACAGGACGGCAGGTCAGCTGGGACTGCCTGCGAGCTCACGACTAGCAGAGCCAGTGCCATAAGAACTGCTGGAAATGGAAAGTTATGTTGAAGGCTTGAAGAACCGGCACAGAGCGTCTCCTGATCGGATTTTGCTTTATAATTGACATGTTCATGATCGTCATTATTATCCTGGCCTTCTCTCAGAGAGAGAATAGGCACTAATCCACCATGCTGGCCCAGTGCATGTATGTCTTTAAACCATTGAGGTTTTTGGACATACTGGTTTCCTCACGATGTTTTCCTTTATTGTTGTTGAGAGATGGCATCCATTGGTGCAGGCCGAGGTTCGAACCGGATGCCGTCAGATTGTATAGCGCACATGCTACCGCTCGGCCACCATCGCTCCAATTCCCATTTTACTACATCTCAACTGTTCTGCCAGTTTGGGAACTGGTAGAGCATACCTTTGCATGCTTGGCTATAGATTTTCGCTTCGAGGTTGATAACTACTTAGAAGATAGAAGTTAGTGGGTGGAGCTATAGAAAGTGTTCCATCAATATGTATTTTTCTTGTACCTACCTAATAGTTACCTACACGAGTTGGTGCTGGCAGCGTTACCCATAGAAAAGAGAAGTAAATAGAGAAATGATAAGGAAAATCTGTCGCCAGGTATTGTGTCAGAACCTTCATTGAACATTCTTATTTATGTCAACGCGTCGAACTACGTGTCACAGTTGCTAACACAGTTGCAATGGGATGGGTGCAAGTGGCTACAACAAATTTCTTACAAAAATGCCTTGACAGCCGTTCTAATTTAAACAACAACAAAAAAATCTTTTCTGTGAGCGTTACCCACTCTGTCTTTTTGCGAAGATCTACGCCACTACGATGATCTTACGAAGATCTAATTTTATGTACCAGCCTTTCTCTACGACCTTCCTACTTCTTTACTACTAATTATTCAGGCAAATTTTCCATTTTTAGGGTTCCGTAACCCGATAAGGAACCCTTATAATTTAAACTACTTGTTAAACTCTAAGATCAGTTTTTGCGAGACTAATCCGTGGCAATAGATTTTTGTATACATAGTATATAAAAGATTACGGATGAACTGTATCACTAAAAATATCTAAATGTGGGTGGTATGGTACCTAAATAAATAGACACCTACCTAATTAAATGGAGCACAATACAGTTTATGTTTGTACTAGTAGGTAAAAACACCTAGCTGTAAAGTAAATAAGTTTACCTCGAACTGTTTTGATGTATGTGTGTTGATATATACATAACTACATGATAAAATTATTACGTGATAATTATTTCTGTATAATTATGTGATAAGATACAAATTCTAAAAATATTAATTGGGTGTAATAAGTGCAGATATAAAGCGAATTATCTACAAACGTCGTGATTATTGTTATGGAAGCGAGGAATTAATAACATAAACAAGCAAATATAAGATAATGTTAGTGGAATATTAAAAGGTTTTTTTTGGTATCGAAAACATAGCTCCCAGTTACAATACAATAAACAAACAGTACCTATATAAAATCCCATTATGTATTCGAGAAATGTCTTCCCTTCTTACCCCAAACGCATTATTCAACCCCAAACGAACCTTCTTCATTCAGTCGTGGGTACAAATAAAAAATACGACTCCGTTTTTGCTGGCTGTTTTTTATAGTTACTTATCTCAGATCCTTACTCCATCTGAGGTTGTAGATAAACAGCCTGCCTAAAAGTCCTAAAACCTGTACCCTATAGCAGTCTTTTTTTGTAAGGCTGTTGGGGAAATCTAGCCAATACCCAATGACACGTTTCAAGTCAATCCAATTTTCATGTTGATGATCTAGATATGTAATTATTCCTAAAATCGGGGGGCTAACAGGAACTGGAGACCAGGAGGCGTACCGTACTAAAACCTCAAAAACATTCTTATATTAATCTTACATTGAGCTTTGTCTTGTGTTCTCGGCTAATGAGAGAGCAAGACAACATTCAATGTACGAGTAATTTTATTTGGCAACTGAGCCGTTTACACTAATTCCGCCTATTTTATCGACTTAGTTAACCGTAGCGTTAAACTTTAATATATAGTTAATTTGCTAAGGTCTCCAGAGCCTCGTTATTACGCCACCCACCTGAGCTATATTTATCAGATTTCGATAAGTACATTTTAGCTCAAAAAATAATTCGTGAAAGAAATATACCTTAGGCAGGGTTTGAACCCGCGACCACCCCTTTCGCGGGCATTATAGCACAATATTAAGTTTTGCGTGTACTTTGTAAGCCAACCTTATGAAAGCTTCACCCTTCACACAACTCTAAATAAAAAACTTACCAATTTTGTAATCCATATCTGCACGTTTGCCCTCGTTTTACGAATCGTGCGTTCACCACGTCTACACTCGATGCACTTTCCCAATATCCAGCGTTATGTATTATATACGGGCTTCATTTACTAACGAGCGCATTATCTGCTCATTTCCTTTCAATATGCCAACAAGGATAATATCTCTGACGATTAAACCGTCTTTGCGTTTAATTCGCAATAAAACACAGTGTGTTGTTCGACTTCGAACAATGCCTTGGTCGTTTTCCGTTACCTTAACGTCTTGCATAAATTTGTGAGCTAGTCTTCCGTGTAGGGACTTCACTTGTAGATCGAATCGATGACGCATGTTAAGTTTAAGATAATTTAGCCAACAGATCTTTCTCTAATAACGATAATAAAGGCTTCACTATATCTTCCGTATTACCTACATAATAAAGTTCTAGCGTGGAAGAGAAATGATCTTTATTAAAGACAAATCTAGATATAGATAGGTAGCTAGGTACTTGTAGTAGCTATATATATTTGTAGAGGATAGAAGAATATCCAACTTCTTTCTTCTTTTATGGTTTCACTTTTTTGATACCTAAATATTGTATAGAACAGCGTGTTTTCTGTCTTTTGATTCACGTCATGATAGATCGACAAGGTGAGAATTATTGCACAGGAAATTATTTTAATGGTCACAGTTTGGCATAGCTTTGTAGCGTAGTTTCTAACTGTAGACCAGGGTCGATAATTTTTGAAACCAAAAAAATAGTAGTAGGATGAAACCCTTTCCTTTCATTTTTATCATATTCCCATCCTTTTCAAATGGTTTTCATCCTACTACTATTTTTTTTCACTTTTTACAATTTTTGAAGGCTTCTACCCTGGTCTACTGATCCAACGACACGATGGGTGACCGCGAGTGGCATTTACAAATAAGCGCAACCGTAGGTCGGACGTCACCTTAAATTGTAGGTGTCGATTGTTTGTTCTCTATACCTAACAACAACCGTAAAAATTTCAGAGGTCTTCAGGAAGACTAAAACCACAATAATAATCTGAGATAAGGTTATAAACATGAGATATCCAATCGGGCCTTGCTCGGCCTAACCGAACTTACTAAGTTTACCACATCTATTCGGACCTTTGTTCGAATGTTTTGTCTTGATTTTCAATTGGAAGGACATTAGATGATGAAACGTCGGGTTTCGCCGAGTAGGTGCAGCGGAAAAACCTTTTACATCTGGATTTGTGTGGTTTTTACTGGGTAATGTGCTTTGACAGCATCATCGATGCATTTAGTCATGATAAGCTTGCGTTAAACCACATAATGTCTGACACAGACTATAGGATGGAGCACAACCTATATAGAAGGAACCGTGTGAATAAACTAATCTCGATTTGAAACCACCAAAAATATAATAGTACTTTTCCATCAGTTACATCAATTCCGCACTCTTGCTGTAAGTTTTTTTTTACCAACTTCCAAAAGGAGGAGGTTCTTAAACCGAGGTTCTCAATTCGATTCGACAGTTTTTTTATTTTTATTTTTTTTAATGTCTGTTACCTCAGAACTTTCGACTGGGTGAACCGATATTTCCGTGTGGTCCCATATAAATTTGGTCATGATCTGAAAGTTTTATGAAGTCGGTTTTTAATATTGATAATTATTTCTTTCTATTAGTAGCAAACAAGCGACAGGCCACATAATGTTAAGTGGTCACCGTCGCCTAAACGCACCTAAAATACCCTTATACCTTTGAGGACTCTGTTCACTCTAAGTTTAAAACAACTCAATTTATACTTCTGAGGAAAAACCGATGGTGGCAAGCCGTTCCATAACTTACGTACGTGATAGAAACAATCGGTTAAATGAACAGTGACCTCCACGTATCTATAATGTGTGGATGGCATTTGTGGCGATGGCAGCCGGTTCGGCGGTAAAATCGGGATGTAGGGATGAGGTCAAAAAGTTCATCAGCGCATTCCTCGTTATGGTAAATCTAATCTGGTCTAAAACAAGTTTAGCGGACTAACATCCGGCGCAAGCTCAGCGGTTCTAACTTGTCGGATAGTTTCGGGTGCGTATATAAAAAATGTGGAATCAAAGCGCTTTGTATGTAAGTGGGAAATCTCCTCATTTATATGATGGCGCTTTGGTCTTGTTTGGTGGTGTTTGTTTGCGTGAAAAGAAAGGGGCGTGCGGAATCAAGTTGTACAATTCAAAACACTCCGAAATGTATCCGATAGAAAAAAAAACAATAAACATGCAACCTTACGTCGACGCCCAAGGCTTTGCACCCTAAACCATGAAAATGTATGAAAATTCCATGAAAAAGAAATCAAACTGTATACGAATTAGTCTTTCTGGTTTACTAATAATACCTAAGTAGCCACAGAGCGACCAACTTATCTGGTACAGTACGCCAAATCAGGGAACTAAATTTTTCTGCAATGGCTCGTTCAAATCATGCGACGGTAGCTCTACACATCAAACATCTAATGCTACAGATATCGTAAGTTCTGATCTGTAATGTTTGCTGTCCTACAGAAGTGTTGATACAATATTGATTAAGGAAAATGCAACAGGTTATGTGATATGCAATCTTTCATCACATGTTGCAATTACCAATAAGATTGCCAAGGTATATAGCTTTACAGTAGGTAGCTTGGTAGTAGGTACCTACCTTCGATAAAAAAATACAAAGATACGGCAATACTCAATCTGGCCCGACTCAATATGGGGACAGAATGGATCCAGTCACGCGATAGTTGCACAAGTCGTAACACACCATAATAGCCGTAACAGACACGTCAACTTGGCTGACGAACCACCGTCTGACCAACGGGAGAAAAAGAGAAAATTGTCTCTTTCTCTTGGGAGAGAAGTTCCCACTTGCGATTCAGACATAATTGCAGTCTCGCTTGCTCAACGACGGTTCACGAGTTTTGACCATGTTGTGCAAATCGAACAGGCATTAGAGAACTGAGCCGTAAATGTATAAAAATGCGGTTTGTTTTCATCGATCAAAAAATACTTTTCGAAGTTGGTTTTGGTCAAATAGTTTTGTTTCGATATAAATTATATACAGCT
Organism: Agriopis leucophaearia; assembly: GCA_949125355.1. Taxonomy (NCBI): domain Eukaryota; kingdom Metazoa; phylum Arthropoda; class Insecta; order Lepidoptera; family Geometridae; genus Agriopis; species Agriopis leucophaearia. Next base: position 3,234,284 of record OX421276.1, on the reverse strand, counting down.
ATGTTTATTTATGAAATTGCGGACGTTTATTGTGTATAATTTTCTACGCGTTGTGACATCTATTGTAGTTTTTCGAAGGTACGTACCCAGTAGGTATTGAAAGGTGTGAGACCAAAGGATGTTGATAATGAGACTATTGTACTACTTATTACTTACTCCGCTGGGGCAGCGACCTGAAGTGGGTCTTGTCCTCCAACACAAGACAACGCCGCCAGTCCCGGTCTCGCGCTCTCTCGCCAGTCGGAGACTTGGAGCTCGCGAAAGTCCGACTTTACGGCATCTTTCAAACTATTATTTTTCTTTGACACTAAGAATTGTAACTATTGATAAGCCATTCTGCATTTCGTCTAAACTTGGGTAATTTTGTTAAACGTAGCGCCATGGCAATCCTGCTGAACGCTGTTCAGCTGTTTTACATAACGGAACTGTTTGTAAAATAGCTAGTAGTTTTGTAAAACAGCTGATTCGGCAATCCATCTGCGACGTAATTATAAAAAACCAACTTCATAAAAATGTCAGAACTGGACCAAATTGAATTGAGTAGACCACACGGGAAAGCACTAGCTTTAAAATAAAAAAAGAATCATCAAAATCGGTTCACTCAGTCGAAAGTTCTGAAGTAACAAACTTTCTTTTAAACAGTCGAAATGAGAATCTCCTCCTTTTTGGAAGTCGGTTAAAAATAGAACATGTTCAAATAATTACAGACCCATACTTCCAACAAATCTCACATCTCGTGCAAACAGTATAATATTGACTTGACCGAGTCAGGGTTTGTATTTTCTTATTTTATTGTGCATTTGTTACCTTAGGTTTGTACATATATTTACTCTTAGAGAGTCTAAAATTGCACGCACTAACGCACGCTTGTCGCCCTTGGTGGCCGACTTCTGTGCTAGACGGAGGGCACCGGGATCTCCATAGGAACGCACCGGTACCCTCCTACACTCTGCCTGAGGCAACTCTCCATGGAAAATGTTGCATTTCCGTTCCTTTCCTTTACAACGGCGTGGGCCACACCACGCCGTTGTCTTCCCTGGGCTTGCTGAATGGGAGGAGGTCAGATCCCCAAATCTGAACACCCACGAGCCCAAAGGTCGGCTCTTACAACGGGCAGGGGATACCGAACAGAACTAATCTAGTACGATATCTAACGAAAAAAAGGTAAACCTAAAATAATAATTATTAATTTGGACCGAAAAACCGACTTCAAAATTAGTAAAATACCACAGAATAATAAAGAGGAGTTATAAATACGCAATTTCCAGTTATTTAGATTTAAAAGTAAGTTAAGACTTCATCACTTTACTAGGGCATCGCTTTGACTTAACCTACTTTGCTTGACTCTGACTGTGATGTTTTTTAAATTAAATTATAGGCTTGCGTTTGGCCGCCAACGCGCCTGATGTTAAGCGATGATGCGGTCTATGATGGATCACGCATGACTGTGACTTGTTTAACGACATAGATCACACATAGATCTAATAAAACTTGAAAATATGTCAACACTTGACACTGGCAAATGCGACTTGCGACGCCGAAATCCTAAATAACAAAAGAAGGACATAAGGAGGATAGTTTGAAATAAATAAAATAACCAGAGAAAAGGAGGCAAAGGCTAGTTTTTATCCCTAACTAGCTGTTGCCCGCGGCTTCGCTCGCGTAGTATAGCATCTGTTCGATTTACTTTCTTTTATATAAACTTTGAAAATAACGAACACAAAAAAAATATATTATCCAATTTGGTGCAGACGTTCGGAAGTTATGCGCGTACATACATTTCGGCGTTTTTTTTTTATTTATACATATAGAGATAGATGTACGATACGATTCCTGTGGGATCATTTACACGAAAGAGATACCGTGGGGCGCAGCTAGTGAAAAATATTTGCGTGCGATATTACAAAATGTTTATTTTTAATGAACAGTCATTACTCGTTGACGTCACCAGCGCAGCGTCCCAATTTTCCGCCCTTGCATAAAAAGAAACCTTCGGAAATCCTGTTTTGTATTTAATATTAATACGACAGTATCTAAAGAACAAGGTTTTGCTGACGCAACGAACACACTCAGTAGGTACTACAGACATTTATCACGACAGACACCGCACGTCAATTTGTATGAAAACACAGCGTACATTTAGCGTACGTATATCGCACCAAGGAAGCTATCATCCTTGATAGCACTAAATCCCAAACCAAACTAGGTGTAGAAAACACACATCATCACCAGCCAGAAGAAGTCTACTGCTGAACATAGGCCTTCCCCCTTTAACCTCCTGAATGATATCTTGCCATCTGCATCCACTAGATGCCCGCGACTCTCACAATGTCGTCAGTCCATCTAGTGGGGGGCCTACCTACGCTGCGTCTTCCGGTTCGTGGTCTCCACTCAAGAACCTTTCTTCCCCATCGGTCATCAGTTCTTCGAGCGATGTGGCCTGCCCATTGCCACTTCAACTTGCAAAAAACACCCAACAACAGTGTTGTGGAAAACACCTGTATCTTAGGAATTTGTCATTCCCATTTATAAATCAATTGTTTTGTACACTTCGTCAATGCTATTTTTTTTGACAAAATTTTTATGTACCTAGGTATTTTTATATTAATTTATTTAATGTCAAATTATATTTTGTTACAGTCTAGAGTTAAGGTTAGATAATTGAGAAAAGAAACAAAGATTACGATTTAAAAAAAAAAAAATAAGTGGCGGGGTCTAGCCTGATAGAATTCTGTGGTTGTTCCCGTATCACTTCTTTACTCATGGCGCAAATGTTATTTGCCAGATGCTCCGTTTTTTTTTTTAAATTGAATACTTGTAACAGCCTGCGGGTTTACCCGCATGGGCATTCCTTTAGGAACCGTACATTCAATAGGTATATCTCTCTTTGGTCCTCCAACTATCACTATACAAGAAATCACGTTGACACTATCTATATTTATGAAAATTGAAATAGGAATCAACAAACACACTTACGCATTTTTTAGTTAGCAAGTATTGTGTATTAAAGTTCTACTTATAGGTAGCAACTCGGCTGATAGTAAGCGACGGTGTGGCCAATGGAGGACGTCGCTCTAGAAGATATATATTTACTGTAGCTTTGAATGTCTTGATTGTAGTTCCAAGGAAACAAGGATGACGCCAGAGTTTCATTCTTGGGCAGCAGGGGCTTAGGCCCGGCGGCAAAATTTAGAGGGCGGCAAACTTGGTAAGTTTTTTTTGTAATCGCGCCCTCGTATAAAGTTTCAAACGTGAAAAACCAATTATTTTTTTATTGTTAAAGAATTGCCTCAAAAATTACCCTTTTGACACTTTTGGTATAGATAAAGTGCCCAAAGTAAAAAAAATAGGTATAATTCATTAACAATTGAAAACAATTGTTTTAGTAGAATCGGGACCCAGGCAAAAGACAATTTGTGAATAACAATTCATTGTTACTCACAAATAAAAATAGTAGTCATCAGTATCTAAAGACTCTGATTGAGATATCATTTACGGACTTTCGTACAATTCTTATAGATCATTAATTTTTTCGCGTCTTACAGTTTACACGCAGTAGGGGGCGGCAAAAGCTCCATAGGCTAGCAAGGTATCAAATCTACCCTGGGGCTTTACCCCAACTCTAAACGCGGGCCCGAATAGGTGCAGTTAGCAAAATCACGCGAACGCGAACCTTAACGCGCCGAGATATGGTTTGCGGTCGCGCGGACTTATATTCGCGATATTCGGGCCCGCGTTTAGAGTTGGGCGTGAGGCCCCAGGGCAGTTCGCATCATAAATGTATAATAAAAATTTTGGAATTTCCACGAGGACGTATACCGCCCCTCTACTAGTACTATTTAAAATCATCTCTGGTTAATGTAAATAACAATGGTTACGTGTAGTAGTTGATCACTACCAGATATATCCATCTACTACCACTTAATGACGCAAGTTTATATCTGTGCACAGAAATTACTACTATTTCCCTATACCCTATGGTATAAAAGCTAAAGTTGACCATATGTAAGCCATTCCTGAAATACACAGTTCCAGGAAAGTAGTTTTTACAAGTTTGACGTGCATTTTGAATTCGTACCATATTCTTCACATGCTTTTCTTTTTGCTAAGGACGAAAAACTTAATTTCAAGCATCCAATAATTTTGTGAAAAAACGCGATGAATTTTTCAATAGGTAAGGTTTTAACTTTAAATTTATCTTTTGTGTCTCTGTTTTTTTTGCCATAGGTGGCAAACAAGCAGACGGGCCGCCTGATGGTAAGCGATCACCATCGCCTAAGGATACTTGCAACAGCAGGGGCATCACAGATACGTTGCCTTTAAAGACTCTATTAACAGCCCTTTTGAAGAACCCGATTGTAAAGCCACTCGTGTTCATTCCACAAATTGCAGGTGTAAGGCAAAAAGGAACGCGTAAAACGCACAGTGTGCGATTTCCACCGATCTATGATATGTGGATGAACTTTCAGGCGGTGGCGGCTGGTGCGATGATAAAACCGCAATGCCGGCACCAGATTGAACAGTTCTTCAGAACATGCCCCGTTGTAAATGCGATAAAAGACACAAAGAGACCCAACGTCTCTGCGCATGCTGAGCGGCTCTAGGTGTTCAGTGAGCTTGGGATCATCGACAATCCTGCAAGTCTGCACTCTGCACCATCATTATGGAAATACCTTTTACAAGAAGAGTCATCAGTTAATAATCTACCAAACTGTGATACCTTACGATTATATTGTGGCACTTTTTCTTCTGATCACTACTTGCACTGAAGCGATCAAGTGGAAGAGTTTGCTCATTTATAGATTTTTCAACATTAGAGCCGTAACAGACACTTCAACATGGCTGGCGTCAACAACCTAAACAAACGAGAGAAAAAGAGAGGGAAATTATATTCTTACTCTTTCTCTCCCGTTGGTCAGACGGCGGTTCGTCAGCCAAATTTGATACGTCTGTTACGGCTATTGTAAAAGGCAGAATGAAAAAAAAACTGTCATAATACTTCTGTTAAAACGACGACATGATTCAGCGACTACCAGCTCAGCTAACATCTGCATCTACGTTAAAAATCCTAGCAGAAATATAAATAGAATTTAGACACGATTTTCAATTAGCTTATTAACCGACGAAAAAAAGGAGGTTCTCTAGCCAACGCGTATGTTTTTTACAATCTTCTGCAGCTGTTATAAAAAACTTAGACCTAGTACGAGTATAACAGTGAGAATATAACTACATTTATAAGCTCATTCTATCTATGATTTCTACAGTTGCAGGTTTGTGCCTACAGTTCCTCATCATTCTGGCTTACAGCGAAGCTCACGTTCACCAGAACTGGTCAACTGCATGCGCTTGCGACTCCACAAGTAATGCCTCCAAAGTCTGCGGCTCCGATGGCAGGGTGTACCCCAGCGCATGCATGTTACAATGCACCAATAAGTTACAATGGACAAACACTACAGTGGTCCACAATGATGATTGTAAAAAGATGAAGGTCTCTTCTTTGAAGGTTGATTGCTCTTGTCACTATAAAGTAGACCCAGTGTGTGGTACAGATGGTCTAACTTACATGAATGTATGTTTTTTCCGATGTGCAAAAACAGTGAATCCGTCTATTAGACTGTATAAGCGAGGAAGATGTATAAGGAGATTGAAAAGGTACAGACGGCGGTCCGTTTACCTAAGATTTGGCTAAGAAAAGATTGCAGATGGGTTGTTTATAGAATTTAGACATGAGGAAAGATATCAGAGGAAGCCAAGGGCGGAAATCTACCGAAGTGGTACAGAGCTAGACTGTGAAATGGGTGTTTTTTTTCTTTAGAATTTAGGTGTGGTTGGTTTTCGTTCGTTTTATTTTGAATAAGCTTGGAAAACTTAGCACAACACGGGTTCGGTAGATTCTCGCCCTAAGTCAAAAATGTTTTATTTTATAAAGCTGATATAAATCAATATTTATCAATAAAAAAAAAACGACTTCATAAAAATGTCAGAATTGGACCAAATGGGACCACACGGGAAGCACCAGCTTTCACATAAAAAAAGAATCATCAAAATCGGTTCACCCAGTCGAAAGTTATGAGCTAACATTTAAAAAAAAACTAATTGAATACCTCCTCTTTTTTGGAAGTCAGTTAAAAAACCGCTGACCGCATCCTCATTTACTGTCCATCCAAATGACTAGACAAAAAAACTTCGTGCTTAATACTTAATTCTGTTCCTTTTCGTTATATTGTGTTTCTCTGGTCTATTTTTACAAAAACCTATACAGGGTTATACGGAAAGAGTACCAATGCTAAGCCGAAAGGGGTTCGAAGTTTCGAAATACTGAACAACTTTTACTATGGGTCCAGGGTTATATAGTCGTCTAAGTGTTATTAATATTATTTAATGTGTACTGTTAGTGTTTCTGTAAAATAAATAAAATAAATCCTGAAATAGTAAAAAAAGTTGTTACATAGCAAACGGTTACTCAGGTTCGACAAAATTTATGATGATGAATTGCAAATACCTTTCGGCTTAGCATACCCTTTCCTTATAACCCCTTATTGTATTGGAAATAAGAAGTATTTTTAGTTATTTTCATTGTTTTATTTACGTCATTCTTAACTTATGGAATGTATTAAATTATGAACAACCTCATAAAAACAAAATGAAATCATAGACAAAGGAATATATAGGTTGTTTTCCGTTGTCTATGATGAAATGAATATTTTTATTAGTGAAGTGATACTAATTGTACCATCACGAACATGATGTCATCCTAACCAGAGTAGGTAATTGAAATGTACAAAATTTTGGCGACTCTTTTTATCGTGCTAAAGCGAGATAGGCGTATAGGAAACCGTAGGCACCTTGTCGCGTTCTCGCTCTACAAAGTGACAAGCTTTTGTCGCGGTGCGCATGTTAACCCGGATGACTTCATCTCATTTCTGTTATTTAATATAATTATCAATAAAAAACCGGCTTCATAAAAATTTCAGTAGTGGACCAAATTGAAATGGGACCACACGGGAAGCACCAGATTTCAAATAAAAAAAGAATCATCAAAATCGGTACACCCAGTCGAAAGTTCTGAGGTAACAAACAGTCGAATTGAGTACCTCCTCCTTTTTGAATGTCGGTTAAAAATTGGTTCCTACTAAGTTCAAATAGTGTGCTACCACTGGCTACCACCAAAGACATTAACCAACAAACGATCTTTAAAAGCTTAACAATCAAATTACGGGAAGACTTAACGCTATTTTAACATAATTTTAAAACCTTGAGTTAGTCGCGCTTCCGCGGTCAAATGGGACATCAAACTAAATTAAACTCTCAGATCAGACAAACAAAGTAGATATTGTAAGGTGACGTGGTGAGTGCGAACGCATCAGGCCTAAATCTGGCTTGATACCTTTAGTCGAAGTCACCCAGTAGACTACCTTGTCGCCCTTGTTTAATAGACTACGAAATTGGAGGAGGTTCACAATTCGACTGTATTGAGTAATTTTTCAGTGTAATTTTTTTTTAAATGTTTGTTCAAATGTTTGTTTCTTCAGAACTTTTGACTGAATTAACCGATTTTGACGACTCTTTTTTTACTTGAAATCTAATGCTTCCCGTGTGGTCCCAATTGGTCAAGTACTGACATTTTTATGAAGTCGGTTTTTTGTATTGATAATTATAATCTTCAATAATGTGAAAATTACAAGCGAGAGAGCTGCAGACGAGAAGAGCCCCGGTGTAGAGAGAAGAATAAAACGGTGTAGCGTTACAATGAAAAAAAAAGAAAAAAAATTGAAGCATGATTTTTTTTGTAGTGGTAAAACTCTTTTGCAGGGGTCCGTCTGGGGAAGTACCACACCTTTGCCAGTTATTCAACCTCCAAGCAGTAGTGTGCAAAAACTACTGTGTTCCGGATTGAAGGGCAATGTTTCCAGCGAAATTACAGGGCACACAGAGATTTGACATCTTATATCTCGGGGTGACGAGCGCAGTGCATTGCCATCCAGGGTTTTGAACTGTTGAAGTTCATAATTCTGAGTGGGGTTGAGCTGTTATGGGCAAGCGTGAAGAGCTATCAGGCGAGCGACTTCGCTCGTTTCGTCTACATATAGTAGTATTATTAAAAAAAAAATATATACATATATATACGAACGATAATTGTACAAAGGCATATCTCCCTTGTTACTCTGATTGCAGTTTAAACTATTTAATTTCATTTTCGAGGCAGACGACAGCTGTTTTATACATTGTTTACATGTCTCTAGAGCGTCTAGAGATACCATAATAGGAAGTAAACAATTATTGGTACTTAGCTATTTAATTAGAGCGCACGTAAAAAACTTTGAAATACCTATGCAAGGATACCTTTTATAGAGTGCGAAAATTAAGCACATAAAAAATGCAATGGCAATGGTGCGCATCTACATTAAGCTCATAGTTTTTTTTTTTTTTTTTTTAATTTATTGTATTGTCATCGGTCCTTGATAAGTGTGCAAAAAGTGTTCAAAGATGCCGTTACATACGTACCAAGCTAATAAAAGCGTGTTGAAAAGGCCAGTATTTTTTGTTTCACCTTTTTTGTAACAAAAATGTCAATATAATTAGAAATCTGGGACATTATTGCACACTTGGTCATCTGACCCCAAACTAAGCAAAGCTTGTAATATGGCAGCCAGAGACTGATATACATACATATATATTTTTAAATACATACTTAAATAGATATTAACACCCAGACATAGAACAAACACAAATGTTCATCACACAAATGTTTGTCCTAGATGGGAATCGAACCCACGCCCCCAAGCGCAGAAAGTAGGTTCACTACCAACTGAGCCACCAGGGCAGTCGGATATAACCAGAAACTAAAGTTGCTCTACGTTAGAAGCACATTTTCAGGGCTAGTTCACGATAGCATTTAATGGAAAATAATTGTATAATTATATAACGATATTATATAAAAGATACAGTGTAGTTTAACAAATTGGCACCAGTTTAGATCACAATTATTTTTATCGTCTAATTTGATAAAAGTAGTTAGAGCATTCGTCGCAAACATTTTTTCACATTTGCTCTTTTTCCCATTTATGTTATTGTTAGAAATTGAGGATACGTTCACGTATGCCAATTTGGCTCTGTTTAGCGTACGAACCAAACTTGATGAAATTTATTAAGAAAGTGTACCTACCTTCACCGCGAGGATACTTAGATACAACATCGTTATTGTGGACACTAGAAATAAGAGTCACACAAAAAACAGAGAAGAATGTGATGAGTCACAGAAAAAATAAATGGAAATGTTATACCTACAATTTATCCTTTAGCATTTACACCTAAGTGGTCGTCTATATAATTAGCTCGTTTGCAGTTGTGTGCCACTGAATATTAAAGTGTGCGTTCGTAGAACTAGTAAGAATATGTCAGTGTGTGCAATACTTGTTTACTTCGTCCTCTTCAGTATTTAGCACACTTTTTTCGGTATATAATAATAAAAGGACGAGAGAAGAAAGAAGGTATGTGATACACTAGGATACTTTCCATCCAATATAAAAACTTGAAAATCACCGGTAAAACCGAAAAGCACAGTTAGAGTGCTGCATCCTTTCCATTAAATGTAAAAACTTAAAAATCATAAGTAATCACCGATAAACCCGAAATAGTAGGTACAGTTACAGTTCTGCATTTATATATTCTGAAGAAATTAACCCATTTATTAATAGGATTATCCTTATTACAAAGCTTAATGAGTAGATTTCACACTACATCGCTAAGTAAATATCTCGATGATGCGAGCGCTGTCCCACAAAACAAACGTTCAAAGCACTGATATCTACTTATTGACGCAAAACAAAGCGGGGAATTACTAAGCAAACAGAAATAAAACCTTGCAGTTTCCCTGTCGGTAATAAGTAATAAGATCTATATAAACCTGCTCCGCGTCTCAGAACATCATTATTGCTTTGTAAGTCTCCACATTTCCACGAATATTACTGGACAAACAATAAGATAACCTTTGTGGAGACGTATCGTATAAATACGACATAGCCGGGGAGGGTTGAGCAATCAGTTACTTGATCTTGAAGAATACAGTTAACTTAAGATGACTTTACATTTAGGTAAGCTTTTAATTATTTCCGAAATAAATATAATTGATTTCATCTAAGGCTTGCAGGGATAAAGGCTCACGCATGTTTTGTCTATTATACCTACTTTCAAGAAATTTGCTTTTCTTCATTGGCTTACTTTTAAATCTTTCCGCCAGAGCTGTTTCGCTACATGGGCGAAAGAGCTAAGTAAATAGAAATAATTCTCGCAGTTTATAAAACTCGCTTTAAAATCGCTGATCTCATTATCCCTGGTTAGGATAATGAGACAAACTATTTAAATTATTGCATCCGTCTTTGATAAGTGTGTAAAATTTCAATTTAATTCCACGTTTTGAAGTAGTTGAAAGTGAAAGTCAAGTTCAGAGATTCCGTTACATATACATACGAGTACATTAATACCAAGCAAATAAAAGCGTGTTAAAAAGGTATTTTGGATATGTTACGCTAAAATAAAATAGTCAACGTTTAATATTTTGCATTAAAACATGATGAGTACGCATATTTTGGGATATGGTTTAGATCACAATTGTCAACACACTTAATTTAGATTTACTATGACTACATTCTGTTTTGTGTACCTCAATAAATAAAGAAAACGTTTGCTATGTTTTAGAAAAGATAATGCCAACTTTTTTTTTATTCCGCCAGTTTTTTGTATCCTTCTTCCATTTTTTTAAATGTAGAAATGAACTAGCTTTTAACAACAACTCACCTGATGGTAAACGATGATGCGGTCTAAGATGGAGCACGCTTACCGAAGAGGTGCGTATTCACATTTGTCTTGAAGAGACCCAGGTTGTGGTTCTAGTGTGGACACGGCGATGAAGCCAAATTCAAGCGTGCACCATCGTCACCGCATCATCGTTTAACATCAGGCGAGTTAGCGGTCAAACACAAGCCATTAATACATAAAAAATACATTAATTAGATGTTATTTTCGAACATGAATAAATAGATGTATTCTTTATCCATAGAGTACGTAGAGTCAATCGTTTAAAGAATGTCAAGGCTCAACTTTTCGTATAGAGGTCAAAATGTCAGTTACGATTGAGATAGGAATTTTTTATGTATTTGATACATACTTTACACGCATGAATATTATTAATTTAAGTATTAATTCTTAGTTACAGATCGTGCTTCCTTATTTGCATTAAAACCCCCCAAAACAACCAGTAACGAAGCCCTAGTTCAGACTAAGCTTCTTAGTCTTGAGCATCGGCGCAAAGTTGCTAGTCTATCGGTTTTTTATTGGATACATTTTGAAGAGTGTGCATCAGATCTGCATGATTTAATTCTGTCCTGCCCATTTTTCTATCGGACTGCCAGAGCGGGCCGCAAAATCGACACCGCTTTATGGTTGACATTCCGAAAACCCGTTCGAAGCTCTTTGATTCCACTTTTATTGTGCAAACTGATAGTCTGTCGAATGCGCTGCCTGAATGGGTCCTCCCCGATAGTTACAATCTGGGTGTTTTCAAGTCAAAAGTGAATCGGTTTCTTCTAGGCAAGCGTGATCCATCGTAGGCCGCATCATCGTTTAACATCAGGCGAGTTGGCGGCCAAGCGCAAGCCTATTTTACAAATAAAAAATATAGTGAGAAATAATACAAAAATTGTGATCGAAATTAGAGTTAAAGTTACTATCATGTGTAAATAAACGCTGTCTCTGTCAGTCACTTGTACACGTTCCCCAATAATTACAATCTGGGTGTTTTTTTTAAATAAAATACCCTTGCGATTGGCTGCCAATTCGCCTGATGTGAAGCGATAAGGCGGTCTACGATGGAGCACGCTTGCCTAAAAGAAACCGATTCACTCGTGATTTGAACTCGTGTTTTTGAGTGTTAACGTCCAATAATGGTTGTTTTTTTCTATGGTGTTTTATTTTTGTTTGTGAACTTACTCAAGTGTGGCTGTGATATAACGTAGCGAAACATATCTTTTTATATTGTTTCCGAAACTCCTTAAAAGCCTCTTGTAAAGCCTGCACCACTTAACTGGGGCATGAGTTTGACTTGACCGTGACTTACTTTGCTTGAATTTGACTGTGACTATGACTTGTTGACGAAATATAAATTCATCAAACTTGATTATATTATAAAACTTGACACTGGCGTGCTCCATCTTAGACCGCATCATCGCTTAACACCAGGCGAGTTGGCGGTCAAACGCAAGCCTATTTATGCATTAAAAAAATGCTGGACAGAGAGCGCGTAACAGCAAATTATGACGTCACTTCTCTGTAGGCCATATACATTATATTATAACAAGTATGGCTCACAGAGGGGTGACGCAATTTTTTTAGTTTTATGTGAAAGGGACAGAGTTATCTCTACCAAAAACTTTGAACGCTTATATATTAGAACATCAATAACCGATTTAAATTATTTTTTCAATAAACATATTATAATATATTTACTTAAATTCTTCATCAAAGCTATTGGTTTCAAGAATATAAACATCAGTCATCTACCCTATTGCACCAAGAAATTCGACGCCAAAATAATCTCAGGGAGAAAAAAAAAAACATACATCAATAACATAAATACTCAGGTAGGTTACCTGCGCGAGCGCATGACATGACCTAGATCGAGTTCATTCGATTATGTCATGCATAATACTTACATGTCGTAACTGTTTACGCTTAAATGGTAATTCCCGTGTTCTCTGTTCTGTGTAATTATGTAAAGTATCGCTGGTATCTATGTCCTCTAAAACTCTACGATAAGGATAGAAATAGAAAAAAAATGATTTGCATATAGAACTAAATATCAATCTAATTAGATATTATTATTGCTACAGTAAATTGAAAGAGACTAGATCCTGCAACACAGGTCTTACCTAGTGCAGGGTCTAGGGCACATCATTTAGTGTTTATAATCTAGACTAAGTTTAATGCATTATTTAAGTAAATATCCTTGTAATATATAAGTCTTACTGAATAAAGAAACATTATTATTAAATGACTAATCCCCACAATTATATTATTTCCAAAATTAAAACTTTGGAAATATTGACGATCCAGTCTACATTAAGACATCAATACGTTCGACAACCAGTTCCCATAATCCTAAATCGTATATCTATTTCAGCAATTCTGTCGCTGGTGGCATTCCACGCCCTCACCGCCAGCGCCCACCCACCCTGCGTCTGCACCAGAAACATGCAAGAAGTCTGCGGATCCGACGACCAGACCTACGCTAACCCCTGCCTGCTCGACTGCCAGAAACACAAGACCGGCAAGGAAATTACCATCAAGAAGGAAGGCCCATGCGAAGGCATAGAACAACAAGTTTGCGTCTGTACTTTTGAGTACAAGCCCGTTTGCGGCACAGATGGACAAACGTATGGCAACAGATGCGCATTGCATTGCAAAAGATCAACTCAGCCCGATATCGATGTGGTTTCCGAAGGCGCTTGCAGCGACGCAGTCAAAGTAGCTGAACCTATCTGCAACTGCACTGAGGAGGTGTACTACGTATGCGGAAGCGATGGCAATACCTACGACAATCCTTGTAAACTCAACTGCGCCACGGCCAAAAACCCTTCTTTAAGCATCAAGAGCCACAGAAGATGTGACAACAGAGTAAAAGTTGCAGATCTCCCTTCCTTACCCCAAGTTCCTCCCTGCGTTTGCACTGATGACTTGCATGAAGTCTGTGGAAGCGATGGTACGACCTACGCCAATCCTTGCGAGCTTAACTGTGCGACGGCCAAAAACCCGTCTTTAAGCGTCAAAAGCCAGGGTAAATGCGACAGTGTGAATGTCACAAACCCCCATCCGACTAATTGCGCCTGCCCAAGGAACTTAAAGCCGGTTTGTGGGTCGGATGGAATCACTTACAATAATGAATGTTTGCTGAAATGCTCAGGGAGTAATGTGTCTTTGGCCAGAAACGCCCCCTGTGGGGTCTAAGGCTATTTACAAAAGCTTTAAGGCAACTAAAATATGGTTATTTAAGACTACGACGCAAGATCTATCTGTTAGCTTTACATTTTGCAGGTTTTGCAAAATTTTACATTTTAGGATATTTTTTTTTTACTTGTGAAGTTGTTTTTAATGACTAATTCAGCTATTTGGATAGCTGAAGAGTTAAATTGTTTTAAAATCTGTGTTCTATCCTTTGTACTATTTTGTTTATATTTGTTTTAATATGTTTATATACATAAATGTTGTAAAAAAACTTTGTTTTTGTTATATCTAGTTTTTCATTAAATTCTGATTACAACCTTAGGGGAAAACTGGCAAGTGCCTTTATTAAATAAACAAAATACTAGCTAAAACTAACACTAAATAAACAGTTAGACTGTCCATAGACCGTTGAAGATCTAAAGACAATCCAAATGCTCAAACCTACTATCAGTTGGCAGCGTACCCAGCATGCTGGCGGCATTACCACCTTAGGTACTTTGTTACTACAAACATAAAAAACTACCGATATTTTTCTATTAGCGATGTTGGCCAAGCGGTAGTATGTGCTCTTTATAATCTGACGGCACCCGGTTCTATCCTCGGCTCTGCACCAATGAATTATTTTGTACTTATGTGCAGTTTCGATGCCATCATATTTTTTTTAGTTTTTTTACTGCGAGAATTATTATGTTATAATTCTCGAAGTAGAAAAACAAAAAAAAACACGCTAATCCTGAAGATCCTGGTTAGGATAATGGGACAAACTATGTAAATTATTGCATTGTTATCGGTTCCTTGATAAGTTCATATGATAAGTGTGCAAAGTTACAAATTAATCCGTCATTTTGAAAGGGTTGAAAATCACGTTCAAAGATTCAGTTACATAGATACATACCAAGCTAATAAAAGCGTGTTAAAAAGTGATCAGATATTGAAAATATATGAAATATAAAATATATGAAAATTAAACAATTATATGTATATCTACACTAATATTATAAAGAGGAAAGATTTGTACCTATTTTTGAATGTTTGTAATGAATAGGCTCAAAAAGTACTGGGCCGATTTAAAAAATTCTTTCACCAATAGAATGCTACATTCTTCCAATTTGACATAGGCTATATAATATTTTGTAGCGAGGCCGAAGGCCGAGCTTACACCCGTGCGAAGCCGGGGCGAGCGGCTAGTTAATATATATAACTGTATTGAATTGTATCGGATTGAAGGGCAATGTTTCCAGCGAAATTACAGGGCACACAGAGATTTGACATCTTATATCTCGGGGTGACGAGCGCAGTGCATTGCCATCCAGGGTTTTGAACTGTTGAAGTTCAAAATTCTGAGTGGCGTTGAGCTGTTATGGGCAAGCGTGAAGAGGCACCAGACGAGCGACCTCGCTCGTAACCCAGTATCATAAAAAAAATACAAAAATTACAATAATTTATTCACTAACCTGTACAATCATAAATCGAGCTTTGCTAATAGTTCGTCGTCTTCATCTTCATCAAAAAAAGATTTATCAAAAAAGGCACTTATATCACATTGTTCTATTTCTTCCTTAACATCACTATTTAAATTATTTCCAATATTTGATGATAAACCATGTGTAGAAAAATGATGTCCATTTATAGAGGAAATGCTATCACCATTGCTTGTGGCACTTGATGAATGTCCGTTCAAAGAATTACTACTGCTTGGTTTGTGTGTGTTGTGAGATTCTTTTCTAATGTTAGTTCCCGGGATGTAGTCGTTCTTGTTTTTCACCACTCTTGGGGATGTTAGGTATTGTGATATGTGGTTTTTGCTCTCCTGAAATAGAAATACGACTAAATACCAAAAAAAAACATTTATTTATGAAAAGTACATTTATGGTGTTGCTTGCTCTAACTGCCAAGCTGGGTGTTGGAAACCCGTGTCTTGGTTAGTTCTAGAGATGAAACGGATATCCGGTAACTATCCGGTATACAGCCTATCCGGCGCCCTAAATACTTTTCGGCCGAATGCCGGATAGCTAGCGCCTATCCAGCCGAATACTGGATTAAAAAAAAAAAAATAAGTAGTCAATTGCTTTATTTAGTTAGTATCACTTAATAAATACAATCAGTAATGACACAATAATTCAGTACTACAGTGCAGTACTCATACTGCACTAAGGGCAAGGCTAATTGTGTGTGCACTGCCTACAGTGTCTACACAGCAATCAATACAGTAAGTCAAGAATGAAACGATTGTTAACTTCGCTTATCAACGAAAAGGCCCGAATTGGACCGAGTCCACCCGATCTTCCGCGCGCCGCCTACGCAAGCGTGCTTCTTGTGATGCACCAAACGGCAACGTTCCGCCGAATATCCGGCTATCCGGCTACAAGGTTGGCCGAATATTTAATTACATTAATTTGTATTAATTATTATTTTATTTTATTTATGAACTATATATGCTTAGTAATAAATGTATAATTCTCACATAATATTCGCTCACATAATTACTTAATATAGATACTTAAAATATACAGGGTTACGCAAAAAGGATGTTATAAGCTGAAAGGGGTCCATTATACTCGTCATTATAAATGAAAGTATATTTATTAACATAAACGTAGGCTTCAAATAAGGAATGTACATCTAATGAACAGTCTATTAAGGCTTATGCATGTAGGGCCTTACTTAAAAACGTTACTCAAGTTGATCTATGTTTTAAAATGCTCTGTCAACTTCTCGCTGACGGCAATCGTCACACGCGAAAACAAGACGGAGCATATTTAAGCGTATGTCAACTTGAGTAACGTTTTTAAGTAAGGCCCGTAGAGTTTAATTAAATTTACCATAGTTTTGATATCTTTATGACATATTATAAACAACTCAATGTCAACAATACTTGAGCAGTCAGGTAAAAAGGAAGATTTAGAAATAGATATGAAAATAATTACCTGATGTTTCATGGTAGTATCTTCAAAGGTGTCTTTGCTGAGGCCAACATTGTTCAGTACCTGAAAAGACCGCTTCTACTGTAAATATAGGTAATTCACAGCGAGTTCATGATTAATAAATACCAATATAAAAAACCGGCTTCATCAGAAAATTTGGAAATGGGAAGCACTAGCGTTCAAATAAAAAAAAAAGAATCATCAAAATCGGGTTACCCAGTTAAAAGTTATGAGGTAACAAACATATACAGTATAATCTCACTAATCCGGCACTTCAATAGACCGATACGTCCAATAATCCGGCACCCTCCGCCTGCGCCTCCCTGCTACGCCAATGCGCTCCGTCGGCTTCGCCGCGTCGTCTAGCAGTCTAACCTCAAAAGTTATTTACGTGCACGTGCGAATTTTACCTGTTTTTTTTTAGTGAGAATAGGTGTAGATTTAATTATTATGTTTTTTTCTCTATAATTCAGTAATCCGAACATTCCAATAATCCGGCACCCTCTGGTTTTTAATAGTGCCGGATTAGTGAGATTGTACTGTATATATAAAATAAACTGTCGAATTGATAATCTCCTCCTTTGAAAGAGAAAATTTTCTCTTTCCCTTCTGTTGGTCAGACGGCGGCAGCGGTTCGTGGTTCGATACGTCTGTAACGGCTATAACAATGAATTGCGTCTGTTACGGCTATTACCTTTTTTTTTCTATCGATCGAAATGTCCTTAATCGTGTTTCGGTTTCACAGTTTCCTTGAAAAACATTTTATTTTGATATGACACCATTTTTAACCGACTTCCAAAAGGGAGGAGGTATTCAATTCGAATTGTTTTTTTTATGTTTGTTACCTCAGAATTTTCGAGTGGGTGAACCGATTTTGATGTTCCTTTTTGATTTGAAAGCTGGTGCTTCCCGTGTGGTCCCATTTCAATTTGGTCCAGTTCTGACATTTTTATGAAGTCTGGTTTTTATATTGATAATTATGACAATTTTAAACTAAGCATGGAAGTAGACAAACGAAGAACTAACTAGAATGACCAAAACTGCTAAAACGAGGAAAAGAGGGCCTTAATTGAAAGTTAATAACTTACATTGAGTTTCCCTTGCAACATGGGCCACATGAGATCGTCAGCGGTGCCTTGTGCTAGCAAGTACCGTACCCGCACAGCACCTAGTTGACCGATGCGGTGCGCGCGCGCCTCCGCTTGCGTCAGGATCTAATAACAGAGTCGATATTTGATTCATCATCATTATTATGACAGCCCCGTTAGCTCAGTTGGTAGTGTACCTGCCTTCTACGCTTGGGGGCGTGGATTCGATTCCCACCTAGGACAAACATTTGTGTGATGAACATTTGTGTTTGTTCTATGTCTGGGTGTTAATATCTATTTAAGTATGTATTTAAAAAATTATATGTATGTATATCAGTCTCTGGCAGCCATATTACAAGTTTTGCTTAGTTTGGGGTCAGATGACCGAGTGTGCAATAATGTCCCAGATATTTATTTATTTATCAACCTATCTTGGGCAGATTGTTCAGTTAGGTAAATCCAACTTAGGCAAAGAGGTTGCCCGAAGAATCCAACTCGAATGGGCAGGGTTCGGGAAAAATCAGAGTTGCATAACGGGCAATGGAGAGAGCTCCAAGTTACTTTGAGCGATAGAATCCGGATGTAGATATTTACCAAAGAACCAGAGTCATCGACATAGCTATTAAAATTTGCAAATTGAAGTGGCAATGGGCAGGCCACATCGCTCGAAGAACCGATAACCGATGGGGAAGAAAGGTTCTTGAGTGGAGACCACGAACCGGAAGACGCAGCGTAGGTAGGCCTTCCAACTAGATGGACCCACGACATCATGAAAGTCTCGGGCATCCAGTGGATGCAGATGGCAGGATGTCGTTCAGTGTGGAGGTTAAAGGGAGGAGGCCTAAGTTCAGCAGTAAGGACGTCTTCTGGTTGATGATGATTATCAGTCTATCATCCTTTCCCACTGCTATGACACAGGCTTTCACTCTGACAGGATGGGTCCTAATCCACCATGCTGGCACAGTGCATGTTGGTGAATGTCCTATGTCTTTGAACTGTCGAGATTCTTAGACATACCGGTTTCCTCACGATGTTTTCTTTCACCGTTGTTGAGCGATGGCATCAAAACTGCACATAATTTAGTACTAAATAAGTAATTGGTGCAAGGCCGAGGATCGAACCGGGTGTCGTCAGATTGTGAAGCGCCCTTGCTAGCCTAGCGCTCAGCGAATATAAACTCACTCAAAAGGTTGTTTTTGATTATTTCGATGATGGAATGTTATTTAAGTTCTTGGATATACCCTATCTACACTAATATTATAATGAGGAAAGATTTGTATTTTTATACTTTTGTTTTTTTTGTTTATTTGTATTTTTATATATTTGTAACGAATTAACTCAAAAACTACTAGACCGATTTTAAAAACTCTTTCACCATTAGAATGCAACATTATCCCTGATCATATATGTGAAAGTTTGGATGGATGGATGTTTGTTACTCAATCACGCAGAAAAGGCTGGATGGATTTGGATGAAATTTGGAATATACATTGCTTATGTCCTGGATTAACACATAGGTTACTTTTCATCATCATCATCACCGATTTTCATCACCACGCGGGTGAAACCGCGGGGCGCAGCTAGTAGGTTATATTTATTACTATAATGCTCAAAAAAAAACCACCCGTGCGAAGCCGGCTAGCCGGTCTATTCTGCAAGCTAAGTGAACGCACAAGTGAGGTGATAAGCTAAGTGAACGTGTATTTTTCTTGTCGAATACTATGGAGAAATTTCAAAATTACGAGTGATCACCCTTGAATGTAGTTCCTTACCCTTATAATTTGATATTTTGACATTTTATCTCCAGAAATAGGTAAGAAAAAATATCATTGTCTTATAAAATAGTTTATCACTTCACTTGCACGTTCACTTAGGTTGCAGAATACACCGGCTGTTCTAAATAAAATAAATATGCGAGTCCTCACCCCGGGGTTCCAGTGCAGTTCTGCGAACACGACGAGCGCTGCAGCGGTGAGCGTGAGCCCCGAGCAGGCCGCCGTCACCGACAGCACGCAGCACCGGGACGTGCCATGCTGGAACTTGTCCACCAGCTCCTGTACATACACACTTACTTCATCTTCGAATCTCGACTGAATCGGGTACTTCTAGGCACGCGAGCTCCATCGCAGGCCGCATCGTCGCTTAACATCAGGCGAGTTGGCGGCAAACGCAAGCCTATTACAGATTAAAAAAAAACTCAATGGCTAAATTAGATTTTATCAAAACATCACTCTGGGTTACTTCAAGTCCGTAACTTTTTTTTTTTTAATACCCGGGAGAATCCTTAATGGATACCACCGCCCCCGGGGGAAGGCAGGGTGGTGATGTGGGACTATCCGCCAGAAGGGCGTCTAACCCATTAAAACCCTGAGGTGTTCCTTCTCATCGCTAAATCAGGGCTATGGGTGTGCTTGCGCATTTATTCGCGGCAAGCGCCCCCCCCCCCCCTGCCCCAACGTTCCCAAACCCATGGTGTCGATACTCACAGCTCTGCTATTGGCCGGCGTGCTGCCCACGATACATATATAATGTATGGCCGCCTCGTCCAGTTCACTGCAGATGGCGTCTATAACGCAGCGGTGGTGCGCAAATACTAAGAACTTTTCCGCATTTTCTCGAACTTGCTGGCGAATGTATTTGCTGGAAATAAATAATCAGTTATAAAGAAAAAAAGTTAAAATAAAATAATTATCAATATCAAAAACCGACTTCATAAAAGTTTCAGAACTGAACCAAATTGGATCAGTTTGCCCAGTCGAAAGTTCTGAGGTAATACATGTTTTTTTTTTAATACAGTCGAATTGAGAACCTCCTCTTTTTTGGAAGTCGGTTAATTAGACTAAAACTTCGTTAGGAACCCGGTACGTCCAGGAATATCAAAAGCTCAAAGACACATTCACCAACATGCACTGGGCCAGTTTGTTGTGTTAGGGCCAATCCTCTCTCTCTGAGAGAAGGCCTATGTCCCAGCAGTGGGAACGCGATAGGCTGATGATAGACTCAGGGCCGTCTTTAACCTATTGGAGGCTCTGGGCACATTAGGATAATGGGGCCAGTCAAAAGGTAGGTAAAGTAGGGAAGGAGTATCTTCACGCGTACAGTCTCACTGATGTAGGTAAAAAGTGACGTTCAGTCGCCTTCGTTAATTTGTAAGTTTCTGCCGCAACGATAAGACTAATTCCCTCTCGCTTATTCTCAAAGCAAATATATTTCCTTCTCGCTTACTCATACAGCAGGATTATTCCCCTCTCGCTCACTCACCATATAGCCGGTATCTTTACTCGCGCTGTCTCACTGAAGTAGGTAATAAGAGCCGAGTGACGTTCAGCCGCCTTAGTTTGTTTGTAAGTTTCTGCCGCATGCGATAAGCCCGCCTCATCTTCTTTGCTGAACTGAAGGAGTGTCTGGTCGAGAAGTACTGTTTCTCTGGAAAATAAAATATATATGAAATTAGAAAAAACTAGAATAAATTTTATCTACCTTTTGAGGTCGCTAAATTTTCGCCTGCTGTCAGATTGACAGCTGTTGAGGAGGTTAAGCTGTTTTTGATATTATTTTGTTCGAATCTTTTTGTTGTAGATGTTTTAATTTAAAATAAAATTTTATATCTATATAATGATAGATTGATATTTGATATTTTACTATTATATACCATTTTATTTTACTTGATATTTATTTATTATTGAATTTGACAGCTAGTATTGACATAATTGACATAAAGCTATGACGCCGTTCAGCGAACCTCCGTTAGTTTAATTTTTAGCTGGTGAAAAATTCGCCGAGTCCGTAAACGCACCCCTGCACGTAGTGCCCCCCTGCTCGGAGCTATTTTTTCATTTGTGAAACTGACAAAAGTTACTCAGGACTTTTACTCGCCAATTAGCACTAGTCGGAAAGTAGCTAATCAACACTTTACTTTGAGATGATGAAAGAGGCCCTTATAGTTTAGAAATGCAGGGGGGGACCAACTTTTTGCCACTTTGGCGGGCCATATTTCGCAAAGTATAGATTTTATAAAAAAAAAATGTATACAACCTTACTTTCATTTTGAAAGACCTTTTCAACGATACCCCACACGAGTAGGTGCAGTTTGCAAAATCACGCGACTGCAACCGTATCTCGGCGCGTTAAGGTTCGCGTTGGTCGTATCTAGTAAGTTAGTTCACCTGGTCTTCTCCTCCAGTTTGGTAAGCACCTGTTCCTTGGTGCGCCTGATGAGGAACCTCCTCTGCAGTATCACTTGCAGCTCAGCTAAGTTCGACTGACCTGTCATGTCCCAGCCAAAGCTGGTTTGTTTGCCGTCGCAATATCGCTTGCCTAAAAATATAATTGAACAATTTGATATTCCGGATATCCATACAAATACTTAAATCGTTATTTTTAACCCACTTTCAAAAAGAAGAAGGTTTTCAATTCAACTGTTTTTTTTTAATGTTTGTTACTTCAGAACTTGCGACTGGATGTACCGATTTTGATGATTCTTTTATTTATTTGAAAGCTAATGCTTTCCGTGTGGTCCCATTTCAATTTGGTCTAGTTCTGTCATTTTTATGAAGTAATTTTTTTATATTCATAATTATTAAAGGTGTAATGCGTGCGCAATGTGATGATGATGATGATGGTGAAGATGATGTGATGATGTGTGTTTGTGCACTTATAACACCGGACTACTCAGACGAGAAAGAATCAGTCCGAACATCCAACAAGACTAAGCCGTTGATAACACTGTTATTATGCGAACTGCTAGTCTGTCGATAGTTAGAATCTATAGTCCTTTAAATGTAGCTTGATTGAAACGACAGCTGACGACATTTCAGGGCATGTCTTTGTAATAACGTCTGGCGAATTGCATTTACTTGTAACACAAAGATCACTGGTTTTCTGCGTCTTAAACTATTATGAACTACAAGTACTGTACATATAAATAGTAAAAGTATATTTGAATTTTAAAACGGAACTGCATTTAGTGTGGATTATCACAATACAATAGCCATATTTTTCCATTCTGTCATAACAAGGTTACGTCAACTTGACAAAAAATTTAGGGACGTGGTAAATCGATAAACGTAAAATCGATCGTTTTATTTTGCTGTGTGAATTAAATAGTTTTTTTTTTTTTGTTTTTTTTCAGAATTTCCTCTGCGTACTATCGAAATACAAAACTCGTACAGATAATGTAATTTTTTTTTGTAAACCTAGATTTCTTTTGTATATAGTATAATAATATCGAATTACTAGCAACTGTCTTAGTAAATTTTACGAAACGAAGCATCTTTATCCAAAGACTGACTACTAGAATAGCATACTAGACTGACTATTGATTGAATAGCATTTATTATTAATCTGTAGGATTTCTCAAGTGACTCTAACGCTGATGATGATGATGACATTGATTTGGAATGTACACCATTAGATTAAACAATAGATTTATTTATATAACAAAAAAAATACTTGCTTTTTCTGTTTTATTTCATTATCCTAAAGTCTCATCATAATAGTACTACAACATAAATATAGATTGGTTTAAAAATATTATTCGTGCAAGACACATCCAGTCGATAAATAAAGACACATTATTCTCGATTTGGTCCGAATTGTCCCAGCACTAATCAAATATTTTGACATACTTCATTTCAATCAACTTACATTTAATAGACTATAGGTGTCTTCAAATCACGAGTGAAACAGTTTCTTCTAGGCAAGCGTGCTCCATTGTAGACCATCAGGTGATAGTCAATAGAAAATCTATTTTTCAATAAAATAATAATACGCAAGAAATGGTAATAAACGTTTTAAAACGCACATCGGTCTGCAGAACGCAGCATGACACGTGTCGTGTCACGCCGCTCAGTACTACCAGCGTGACACGTACCGTACTCAGTGAAGGAAGGCATGAGGCGCGGCTCTATGAGCGTCAACTGCGTGAACAGCTCGGCGGGCCGGGACAGCGCCGGCGTGCCGCTCAGCAACACGCAGCGTGACACGCGCCGCGTCACGCCGCTCAGAGCTATCGTGCACTGCGCCTTGTGGGACTTCAGGTAGTGAGATTCATCCTGGCAATAGTTACAATAACCTATATCGAAACTATTAATTTGACCGGAATGTAGAACAATAGAAAAAGTGATAAAACCGGCCAAGTGCGAGTCGGACTCGCGCACAAAGGGTTTCGTATCATTATCTATAAAAACGAGCAAAAAATCACGTTTCTTGTATCCCCCTTAAATATTTGTTTTTTTACTATTTGTTGTTATAGCGGCAACAGAAATACATCATCTGTGAAAATTTAAACTGTCTAACTATCACGGATCATGAGATACAGCCTGGTGACAGACGGACAGCGGAGTCATAGTAATAGGGTCCCGTTTTGTCCTTTGGGTACGGAACCCTAAAAATGAATCGCTAAAATGTGTGTACGCGCATAACTTCCGAACGACTGGACCAAATTGGATAATTCTTTTTTCGTGTTCGTAATTGTCAGGATAAGGTTTGTATAAAAGCAAATTTAAGCAGTTTTTTCTTTTACTAAACTCTGGGAGTGAAGCCGCGGGCAACAACTAGTTTAAAATAAAACTGAACTAGAAAAAATCTAAACTTCAAAAATAACAAGTAGTACTGGCAAGATGTTGTTCAGTGTGGAGGTAAAAGGGGGCCAATGTTTAGCAGTGGACGTCTTCTGGCTGATGATGATGAGGGCAAATAGTAGATGGTATTTGAGTTTAGATAGTAGGTATATAATAGTACCAGTATAATAGTAGGTATATAATAGTTATGGTACCGGGAGAGTTTTCCTTACACCTGGTATATAGTAAAACAGAAATAGATTACTTACGATTATAACAAATCCAAAATTCTTATTCTTCAGCAACTCTGTGTGCATTGTTGTAATTTTGTAACTTACTATCACGACTTCAGTCTGAAAACAATATAAAACATTGTTTAGTATTAGGTATCACTAACGACCCACCCACGGGCGTAATTTAGTGAAAAAAATGTGTTTTTTTTACGTAAGCCATGTAAATTAATTTTTCAGGCATTTTTTTTTACATTTTATTAAATAGTAGGCTTGCGCACCGTCAACTCGCCTGATGTTAAGCGATGATGCGGTCTACGATGTATCACGCTTTCTTAGAAGAAACCGATTCATCTATCCCCCCCCCCTAAAGATTAAAAAATTGTAGCCAACTGCAAAGAAACTCTGACTGCTCTTGACTGTACCTACAATTCATATTTTTCTCATCCTCCATAATATTAACTTGCCCTGAATCAAAGCGCTTCGTAAGGGTTTCTGAAATATCAACTATAAAAGTAGAATCTAGATTCTACTAGCTGCACAGAATACATAAGTACAAGTACAGAAGATTCACTCCGCAAAATCATAAGTAGCGACTCTAGCTACTACACAATAAAGTACAATTCAGAACATGCGAGCGCTAACTACCAACAGCTATATTAACCTAGAAGTTGCCTCTCTGTCTTTCGCGTAACTCTTGTCGCGTTATCTCTGTCTATCGCGCGGCAGAGGACATGGCAAGTCCGACAAGAAGACTACTTGTAGCTTCATACCTAAAGTGCGGAGTGCGCCAGGCCTGCTAGCTGCCACTAGCAATTACGCCATGATATGCGCCATGCGCGCATGCAGGTTGGCGGGTGCGTTGACAACTCACATCTAAAGCTGTTTTGTTACCTGTCTGTCTGCAACTAGTTGCGCATCTTTGCTGCTGGTCAACGTGACGATGTTCATCAGTGGCACTGAAGGAAGGAGCTCGTGGATTTTGCTCTGCCAAGTTTCTCTGCAAGTTTACAAAAAAAAAAAACAATTATTGTTTCAATAATTATGAATATAAAAACCGGCTTCATAAAAATTTCAGAACTGGATCGAATATGCGCCCTTTATTCCATAGCGCGGGTATTCATTAGGCACTATCGGTTTTAGAGAGTGCATGCCTGATTTAGTACCCAACTTCCCACAGACGACTATTATAATAATTTTCGTGTAGACTTTTTAATTGTTACATAGTAAAAAAAAGTAGAATTAGTAGAAGTAACAATCATAAAAAATCAAAAATACGTATTGAGAACCTCCTCCTTTGTGGAAGTCGGTTAAATAACATACCTCATAGAAGACGTGGTGACAATGAGTAGAGGCCAGTTATGCCGGTAGTAGCTCGCCACAGCGAGAGCTTGGAACGTCTTGCCGAGTCCCATGTCGTCTGCGATCATGCACCTGCCACCGCGAGCTATAGCAAACCTGTAACATAAGCAACTAAGGCTGATTTTACAGTAACTGTGGGTGCGCGTAGCTGATCAGCGCGTTGGTGGGTGGGCACAGGTATATTGAGGGTATTGAGAGTCCACCGCCTGCAGGCCTAGTACGGGCCGTGGAAAATTTTTCTTTCCACCGTTCTTATTCGCGCGTAGCGTCTGTCGCGTACAGAGCTAGAATATGGATACGTTTCTCTTTCTGGCGTGATAAAAATGGTGGGAAGACAATCTGTCCACGGCCCGTGCTAGGCCTGCTGGAGTGGCTGCTCATTAAGAGACAGGCCCAGCATGTTGGGTGGAACTTGTGTGGCTGCGCTGGTGGAACACGGAAATCGCCGCGAGGTTGTATATTCCATTTCCTTGTCTCCCTTCGATCAAAAAATACAAAGATGCCACAATGACACGCTAATTGCGGCAATACTCCATCTGTCTTGACTCGATACGCAGCTAGAATGGATTCACAGTCACGCGATAGTTAGCGCCGTAACACACCGTAAGAGACGTCAACTTGGTTGACCAACCACCATCTGACCAACGGAAGAAAGAGAAAATTGTCTGTTTCTCTCGGGAGAGAAGTTCCCAGAACTTGCGATTCAGACATAATCGCCGTCTGGCTTGCTCAACGACGGTTCACGAGTTTTGACGATGTTGTACAAATCGAACAGACATTAGAGAACTGAGCCGTAAATGTATAAGTATAAGGTTGGTTTTGGTTAAATAGGTTTATTTCGATATAAATTGTATACATCTATGTTCATATATGAAACTGTGGACGTTTATTGAATTTTCTACGCGTTGTGACTTCTATATATAATTTTTCGAAGTTGTCTCCCGACGAAAACTTCAACCTTTTGCTATGCTGTTGAATGTGTGCCTCTCCTGGCAATTTGCACAAGTCAGCAAAGTATCACTTGCTACCGAAGTGCGGCGCTACACACTTGACTTACTTCTGCAACCCTTGACAGAATGCCGAGGCGTGAAGAAACTGCTAGCAATGGTGACATTGTGGTATGGCCACTCAATATTCCATCAAAAACAGGTAGGCAACTTCCAAAATATGTAAATAGTTTGTTTATTTGAAAATTGGCCCACATTCAAAAATATTTGATTATTCTTTTGATTAAAATGTTATACCTGACTCCGTCTTCTTGGAATGGCATCAATTGGTGTCTCAGAGTTGCTTCCACTGGGCTCAAATCCACGTTGCTAGGATTCTTAACAGCTTCTCTTAGAATCTGTAATTTCAATATGAATTTGATGAAAAAATGGGAGGTTTCCCAAAAGGCACTTTAAACAGACAATATCTATCTGTCTGACTGACACTCTGTCATGCTTGTTTTTGTGTTATTTTATTTCGTTGTATAGTATTGTATAGTGGCCAGCCTTGATGTCAGGGTATTAAGGCTGCCAGAAGGGCTCTGAGGTGGCTGGACGATTGTAATGTTGTCCTATAACAAATAACTAAGACTTACAAAGAATTAGATTTTACCTTTAACACAAAAGAAGGAAGTGGGCCTAGGACTACATGTGGGGCCAGAGGCGCCACTTTAGACATCAACAACTCATAGTCCTCCAATGAGAAGTTCCATAATTTAGACTTTGCGTCTGAAAAAAAAAATTACAACAGCCTTCTTATATCCAAACTAAATAAAAGCAGAGACCGAGGTAAAATGCAATTCTCAAATCCGACAATATTAATATAGGGTTAGCAGAGAGGGTGTACTAAGCTGAAAAGGGTCCTTTATCATTACGAACAACTTTTACTACCAAAAAGGAGGAGATTATCAATGCGTTTTTTTTTTAAATGTTTGTTATCTGAACTTTTGACTGGGTGTACCGATTTTGATGATTCTTTTTTCATTTGGAAGCTGGTGCTTACCATTTGATCCCATTTCAATTTGGTCCAGTTCTGATGAAGTCTTTTTTTTTTATATTGATAATTATCTATGGAACAGGTAGTATTTTTTTGCTATTTTCAGCTTAGTTACAGAACCGACTCTTGTCAGCTTAGTACAGTGATGTTATGTTGTGTTACTATTAGGACTACTTATTATCAGGTCATACGAGTATATAAATTGATTTTTTAAACCCCTGATAAATGAGCTTATAATTTTCAAAAGGTTTTTTATTTCTTTTAATCTTTATTTTAAGAGCTTTTTTGCAAAACGAAAATGTCGCATTAATTGTAATACAACAACATTGACAAACATAACATTGTCACACTTCATATATCCACCTGAACCTCAGTTGACACTGGTATATTTACTATCCCACCGTCAACTGAGGCTAGATATATTTGCCAAACCGGATTTAACCATGGCTAGAACCCTCTTTGTCGTTTCTGCGGTAGGTTGGGCCAAATTAGAGTTGCATAATCCAATGGAACTGTCGCGAAATCATAGGCGTCTTAGCGCTTCATTGCGAACACACTCCATCAAAATTATGGAAGGCGTCCTCTTTCAAAATGATGGTAGGTTAAAACAGTATGTTAAAGACGATTATTAGGACACCAATTTTTATGTCAATTGCTAGGGAGGCATTCAGATACCTCCAGATATCTTGATAATACCTACATCTATGCTAACACAATATAAATATTTCATTGTTCATCCGGACTTAACTTGCAATATGTTATATATAGTGATGTAAAGTATTCCGAGGTAATTAAACATCCCCGATAAACATTAAAACATGTGTCCAAATCGCAAAAGTTTAAAAATTACTACAACATTAATACATGTTAAGAATTATTAAAATACAAACCATATTTTCTAGAAGGAATTGTCTTGAAAATGTTAATAAGTGGAGTGCAGAATTCAGACGGGTTCACCTCAAATTTCTCCTCAGATATCAGGTAGACTGTACCACTCACTATTTTCGTCACAGGAATGTTGTTCACCTCTTTAGGACTCTTACTTGGCTTAGCATAGGGATGGAAGCCCTTTTGCGTGGTACTGCTAAATGACTTTATAGGACCAGCTCCTGATTGACCGGCAGACACCAAACCCGATTGGTTTGCATAGAATTTACCCGGACTAAACTGTGGGGCATTGTTTTCACTTGTTAGTTTACTCTGACGCTTCTGTAGAGCGGCGAGACGCTTTCTTTCTATTTCTTCTTTGCTGCATGCCATTTTTCGTGGGCAGTGGTGTGAGTGCCTTACATTATCATTACCTCAGCCACTCCTGAAAGGATCACTAGTATTTCCACTGAGCTGATAATTATACTCTGATCTATGCGCTAAGCAAATCACAACCACCACAATACAACAAAACAAATACCTATTTGTTTTGTGGTAGGTATGATAAAGTAGAAATATACTCTGATCTATGATAAAGTACCTATAATAAATTTAGTAATTGTTTAATAACTAACAGCAAAGAGAAGAGATAGGATAGAGAATACAATAAACATAAACAATTCAAACTGTTTTTTTTTTTTTTTCTTCTTCCCCGTATTGGGGCTTTTGGCTCCGCATGATTGACGCAGTTGCCATATACAAGTCTTATGAGTTTTGGTTTTAGAATTTAAAGGTAGGGAAACGATACGCGATAATTAGGATTTAGTAAGGATTAGGATGGACGGATCAGAGGAGTGTAAAAGATATAGAAATATAAATAAAATTTAAAGTCTGATTTTATTCAAGATGATAAAATTAGATAGAGAATGATAGATAGAAAAGGAATTGCTACTGAGAAGAGATTGTATATTATTAGGCAATGGAACACGGAGGGATATCAAGTCATCGTAAAAGGAAGCATGGTCATGTAAAGGACAGGAGAAAAATATATGGTCCAGATCCCCATAATCACCACATTCGCACTGCGGACTATCTATGATGTTAAACCGAGCAAGGTGGGCGGGACAAGTGGTATGCCCAAGACGCATCCTGATCAAAATCGTTGATGGCACCTTGCCAATGTTTAAAAAAGAGAACCACGGCTTATTGCGAATGACCGGTTGTATACTAGCATAATATTTTCCTTTATACATGCTGCTATCCGCCCAGACTGCTTTCCAGGAATCCTGGAGGTGCAGTCTGGGAAGTGCAGCCAGGTCGTGAGTATAATTTTTATACGGAAATAAATCACCACACACCACAGCCTCATTGGCAAGTCTGTCTACTTTTTCATTACCAGTAATCCCACAATGGCTAGGAATCCATACAAAGTTAATAATTAAGTTTTTAAGAGTGCATAGATGAAGTTTTTCTCTGGCTTCTATTATAAGAGGATAATGTGACTTGCTTTTAAAAGGAAACTTCAACAACGCCTGTAAAGCACTCATGGAATCGCTAATGATAATGGTTTTTTTAAGCTCACAAAGTAGCACATATTCTATAGCTTTAACAATGCCAAGACTTTCACCTGTAAATACTGACATTTCAGGAGGACATTTTATTTTTTGTACAATACCATATTGAGCATGGTAAACACCCACACCTACGCATTTATTTGGTGAATGTTTTGAGGCATCCGTATAAATGTGGTGCCAATTGGGCCATTTATCGTTTACAGTGAATTTAAAATACGCGTTAGCATTTTGTTTATCAATATTTAAATTAAGGCAAACTATTGGAGGTTGTATTAATGCTTCATAATTGCAAGTAAATATACTAAGAGTTCGAGATTGATGCGTTGGGGCATGTAGTGCCTTAAACTTAGTTAGGCTTTGCACTAAGCAAGGGAGGGATTTATGCTTCCAGTAATTTGATGACGCAGTTAAATCAGCAAGAAGGTGGAGTTTTGAGATCAAAGGACTATTAGAAAACTGTGATACGCGATAAAACAGACGATCTGATAGGAATTGCCGCCTCAAATGAAGAGGGGGTTCAGAACATTCCACTTGTAGCGCATTTAGTGGACTAGACTTCATAGCTCCGGTGATTATTCTTAGTGCTTTGGATTGAATGTTATCCAATCTCTTAAGGCCAGCTACACTACTAGGCCCCAGCAAGAAGGTCCCATAGTCAAGAACGCTTCGTATTAGAGCGTTATAGAGGAGCTTCAAAGAAAAAGGATGTGCACCCCACCAAACACCAGAAAGGCACCTTAATAAATTTAAAAGTTTTTCACACTTTGTGGCAATATACGTACAGTGTGGTAAGCCCGTAAGTTTCGAGTCAAGGCAAACGCCCAAAAACTTGACATCAGATACTGATGGAATTAAATTTCTATCATAATGTACAAAGACAGCTGGTGGAATCCGTTGACGTGTAAAATGA
Source organism: Agriopis leucophaearia (assembly GCA_949125355.1). Lineage (NCBI taxonomy): Eukaryota > Metazoa > Arthropoda > Insecta > Lepidoptera > Geometridae > Agriopis > Agriopis leucophaearia. The sequence goes on along the minus strand of OX421276.1, from coordinate 3,202,788 downwards.
ACCACAGAACTCTTAAGGGGAGATATGCTAAGTCCATTTTTCGCTACCCAATTTTTTAAATAATTTAAAGCTCGTGATATTTGACAGTGAATATCTCCAATCGATGTGCCTGTGGCGTATAAAACAAGATCGTCTGCATATTGTAACATATTAACTGAGCCGTGTAGAGATGATTCCAAATCATATGAATAAAAATTAAATAGGATGGGACTTACAACTGAACCTTGCGGCAGACCTTTCCACACGAGTCTGCATTGATCTAGTACTTGATCTAACTTTATTGTTCTTCCTGACAGGAGATTAATTATAAAGCATGAAAGAATATCAGGGATATTTAGTTTATGAAGTTTTGATTTCAGGATATCAAGAAGAACATTGTCATAAGCTGATTCTATATCTAAAAATACTGCTAGAACTGATTCATTCCGCGAAAATGCGATTCTAATATCTGTGACAAGTGTACCCACACTATCCAATGTACTTTTACCTTTTCGAAAACCAAATTGTGTCTCAGGTAAAATGCCTCTGTTTTCAACTATCCATTCCAGACGATTTTTAACCATGTTTTCAGCAATTTTGGATATAACTGACGATAAAGCTATTGGACGATACGATGCAGCATCTGATGGGTTTTTTCCTGGTTTAAGAATAGGCACCACTACTTGGGATTTCCAAGAAGGAGGAATGTTTCCGGTTAACATGGCAGTGTTGATTAAGTCTAAGTAATACGCAAGTGATGATTGACTGAGGTTAGCAATGAATGAATATGGTATACCATCTTCGCCCGGCGCAGAATCCTTAACGGCTGACAGTACACCTTGTAGTTCTTGCATGGAGAACAGAGAATTTAATATGGTTGCATTATCTACAGAAGGGACTAAGTTATAGACAATTTCTTTTGGTGGTACTGTAGGCGGGGCTAATCGTGTTAGAAATTGTTCAGTCAGATTCGGAGGTAAAGGTGAACAAGGTGTCACACTAACACCACTTCTGAATCTTCTAACATTACGCCACACAACAGTGGGGCTTATATTAGGAGAAATAGAAAGGCAAAATTTTCGCCACCCTAGTTTTTTTTTTTCTTTTAAGAGCTTACGAGTTTTATTTAATAGATCTGTCAACGTCTTAAAATTTTCATCTGTCATATCTCTATTATACTGTTTTTCAGCTGCTTTTCTTTTCTTAATCGCTTCAGAGCATTCTTTATCCCACCAGGGCGGAGAGGGAATTAATCCAGATGCTGAATTTTTATGAGGGAATGTTTCATTAGCCGATTGTAATAAAACATTGGTAAAGGCATTTGAGCAGTCAAAAACTCTATTAGATATATTAGGTAAACTTGCTAACTTACTATTAACATTATCTTTAAATTTTGACCATAATGTGTTATCATTAATATTATATTGTAAACGTGGTTTTCGAGTAGGGTTACGATGCCAAGCCTTTGACAGGGTGATAAGGATAGGAAAATGGTCACTATCAAAGGTGGAAGTTAGTGTTTCCCATACCACAGAAGCAGCTAATTTCGGGGAACATATAGAGAGATCCACTGCACTAGTTATTTCGTGAGGAGCTGTTCGACGAGTTCGAGAGCCTGTATTTAATATACAAAGATTTTGTGCATCAATTACCTCTAGTAATTTTTCGCCGTAGAAAGATGAAATAGAGGATCCCCAGGAAATGTGATGGGAGTTAAAATCCCCTAGGATTAAGAAAGGTTTAGGAAGAAGTGATAAGAGATCCTGAAGATGTTCAAAAGCTATTAATCGAGGTGAATATATATAAATAGAGACAACACAAATATTACCTACTTGTGCAGCTACTACGGAAAAATTATCATAAGAAGGAAGAGAAAGAGGAGAGAAAGAGATGGTATTTCTAATAAGCAAGGCAGCACCGCCATGACTATCAGATCTATCATCCCTTAAACAAGAAAAACCTTGGATTTTGAATATAGAGCCTGGTTTTAACCAGGTCTCTGAAAGTGCTAATAAACAAGTATTGTATTTGTTTATTAAATAAATAATCTCACTTTTTTTATGAACTGCACTTCTGCAGTTCCATTGCACCGCTTTTTGAAAGACTGCCATCATTAATGGCATTTGAATTTTTAAACATGTCTAATATAGGGGCGACGTTGGACGGTATTCTTATGTTTGACTGCGTTAATGTATTAATTAAAATTTGAATAATGTCTGTTGTAGACATTAAGATTGGGTTGTTATTCTTCATAGTAAGAGCACAGCCATCCTGTGGGGAAGGCATGTTATATTCATTTTGAATTTTTTGATGTGCAGCTCGGTCGTATCCAACCCCTGGTTTGAGTGCTGGACGGCGGTTTGTAATAAATGTCTTTTTATATGACGTTTGAGGTAGTCGCTGAGAAGAAGAACTGGAAGAAGATTGTGTCTGTATTGGAGCAGTGCTATTAAAAACAGGTTTAAGAATATCAGCATAAGACTTTGATGCAGGAGGTATCAGTTTAGCTGCTTCACCATAAGAAATACAATTTTCTGCCATGGTTATTTTAATTTGTTTTTGGCGTGCAAACTCAGGACAAGACTTATTAATAGCGAAATGTGCTCCTGAACATAGACAGCATAACATGTTTTCTTCCTCTGAGTCGCAATTTTCACTATTGTGGTCCCGGCCACACTTGTAGCACCTAGGTTTTGATCTACACTGCAACTTTGTATGTCCGTATCTACAGCAATTAAAACACTGAATAGTAGGGTACGTATAAAGTATTACTGGTAGAGCATTATAACACATGAATATTCTATTTGGCAATACCTGCCCATCAAAAGTTGCAACAATATTCTGTGTTGGTTTCCATACAGGAGAACCATCTACCATCGTCTTGAAATTTATTCTCCTTACTTTTAAAATCTTACCACACCCATCAGGTACCGACACATTCTCTATCACCTCTTCTGGTGTCCATTCTGATGGCACACCACGAATTAACCCCATACGAGTTACGTTAAATGATGGTACAAATGCTTTCAAACTCTCGTGTGATAGAGTACTGCTGCAGATGAATGAATTGGCATCGCTGGAGACCGAGAAAGAAAGTGAAATTCTATTTCTCCCTATTCTCTTTACAGATCCGTTCACAATATTTTGGAAATTATTTTTTTTGAGGAACTTTCCGAAAGAGACTGGGTGAAGAATTGTTCCATCATCAGGTGATTTAGTTTCCCGTTGCACATGGACAGTAAATGGGGCGGTATCAGTTGATTGATACATTGTTCTAGCTACAGAGGTGAAAACATGGGGACCTGAACCATTACTGTTGGAAGGAAGAGGTATTTGAGATGGAGTTTGTAGAGGTTTGTGTAGGTTCTCAACATCATTGACAGAATTGTCGCTATTACCCTCACTATCGATGCAAAGACATCCAGTTTTGCCATCCGCTGCCTGAGCATGCTTCCTTTTCTTTTTATTGCAGGTTTTGCAGATTTTACCTTGACGGCTTCTTTTACGACTCGATCGCTGCTGGCTACTAGACGCGTCCGTGTCCATGCCAGACTCATTAGAAACTATACTGCTCATAGTTGTAGTAATAGTTACAAAATTATTGGCCGGGGGGGCCATGCAAGGGGTGCCGACCCCGCCGCCGGGGTCAGGCGGCTCTCCCATGTTTAAAAAAAGCAAAAACTTACCGGATTTAGAAGAACTATACACTTAAATTAAAATATATACAATGACTACTATTTTTATATACAATACAATACTCTCCTGATCCTTTTTATCTTAAAATTATTAAAATTAAAATAACACGGAAAAATAACACCCGCCTAAGTCGACGTTTCCCGCGCTTTTTTCAATTCAAACTGTTTCACATCACATTCACAAAAAAAAAAAAAAAAAAAAAACAAGTGTATGTTACTTTTACTGTCACATTGATTAAAACAGAAATGTCACAGACGATGTTGGGTTTTTTTTCTTTCTGAGATGAAGCGTCCCACGTCTTGTGCATTTGCTTGTATCAAATAGTTAAATATTTTCCATGGAAGTCTAGGAAAACTAAAGAAGAGACTGTTGCTTCCTATCTAAAATCAGTCCTTCCTTCTGAGAAAAAAAATCATATTATAGTCACGTCATCATCCAGCATAGTATGTCACGGTTAATGCCAAAATATATCAGTCAAAGTCATGCCTTAGACTGTGGCCCGAGACCAATGAGTAGGAGAGGATGAGTAGGAGGAGATACTCCGCTAGGAGTGATTGGGAGTAATCGTGTTCCGCGCCCGAGACGCACCAGTGCAATGATAAAGAAAGACTTTAGTAGAAGCTTTTATAGAGTTTTCGAAAAACACGAAAATACACGTTTCACTATGAAAAACCTTAAAGAATAATAATTGTTATTTGGATTGAGAACCTTCCTCATTTTTTTTAAATCAGTTTAAAACTATCGACAAAATGTAATTATTTACATTTTATTAGATTGTGATTCAATGGGAGGTTTCCGAAACACAAATTTAAATATATTTTTTCATGAAAATGCGATAAATGGCGTTTACGAGACATGGATCTGAAGATTTAGGTAAATCACAGACGAAGAAAGGTCAATAACAAAATGCTTTTCACTTCTCATGCTCGTAAAGTTCTTGTTTAGGCCCATTGTTAGCGGACTAAAACTGCTTTTTATGCTCTAGGGCACATGACTTTTTCGCACCAGCAGTGCAAGTACCGTTCTTTATCGATCACTATGTCGATATCTATGTCGACACCACTTCCGTACTTCCAAATGCTATGACGATTCGTTAAATTTGGAGATGTGATGTTTTTTATATGGGAGGTGGTACTTGGTCGATTTCATCAATATAACATATAAGGTCGGGGAAAAAGTTTCTTCGTATTTTATAAACAAATTCAAGACATATTTTTTTCAAGTTTAATTACATTTAATTATAATATATATGTACCATTTTGTTCGATAACTTGTTGCCATCTTTTAGGTAGTGACATGACCCCGTTGCTGTAGAAATTTTGGGAATTCTGATCAATAAAATGCAACAAGTAGTTTTGACAGTCCTCTCTTGATGTTAATCTAACACTACCCAAAGAATTCTGAAGAGATCGAAACAGGTGGAAATCTGAGGGTACAAGGTCAGGGCTATATGGTGGATGCATTAACACTTCCCAACCAAGCTCTCTAAATTTTTGCTGAGTGGCCAAAGATGTGTGCGGTCTGGCGTTATCATGATGAAAGACCACACTCTTTATGTTGATCAATTCCGGCCGTTTTTTCTCAATTTCTTGTTTGAGTCTCATCTGCTGTTGGCAGTAGAGATCCGAATCGATGGTTTTGCCCGGCGGTAAATGCTCATAATGAACGATGCCCTTCCAATCCCATCATACACACAGCATCACCTTATTACGTGTTAATCTGGGTTTCGCTACAGTCTGTGGTGCTTCACTGCCCTTTGACCATGATCGTTTGCGCACATTCTTGTCGTAGGTGATCCATTTTGCATCACCAGTGATCAATCTTTTCAAATACGGTTCGGTTTCGTTACGTTTCAATAGAGAATCGCAAATGAGTACACGATTCATTTGGTTTCTTTCAGTGAGCTGGTGTGGCACCCAAATATCGAGTTTTTTTGTATACCCAGTTATTTTCAAATGGGTCAAAACTGTTTTGTGGTCAATCCCCAGGTCTTCAGCTACGTCGTAACTACTAATATGCCGATCTTGGTCCACTTTTTCAGAAATGGCATCGACTTTATCCGTAACAGGGCGACCAGAGCGAGCTGCATCTTTGACATCAAAATTCCTGGACTGAAAATGCTTGAACCAACATTGTGCTACTCTTGATGACACTGCATTAGATCCATAAATGTCACAAATTTTATTCGCGGCTTGTGTCGCATTTTTCAGTTTTTTGTAATAAAATTTCACAATATATCGAATTTCTTCGTTAGATTCACTCATTTTATCGAACAAAAAAACAATTGAATAATGGCGGGAAATTGCTTTTTACTTTTTGTATTCCTCTTTTCAAATGTCATATTTTTAATGGTATCAAAACCAGCCAGATACAAACAGTACAACCGATGAGATTTTTACTACAACTTCATACATACAAAATACGAAAAGACTTTTTCCCCGACCTATTATATCATTGCGTAGTGTAATATTTTTGGATAATATTCAGGGCGGAAAATATATATTTTTTATCGGCGTTTAGTTGTAATATGAATTTATAATATTATTTTTTTAGTATACTGGCATTACTAAATTATGCTTGGCAACCCCACGCGATAAAAGCTAGTAATTGTGCTAGGGATACATAAGACAGTACCCTTAGTACAAGATTTGACAGTTTTCGAAAACTTTTTTCGTTTCCGTATTGTCCCATACATTTTAGTAAAGCGCCTCTAGCGGAAACGCGGATGAACTAAAATCGGTAGTAAACGGCAGTATAGGTTGCTTCACTCAAATACGAAAAATAGTTTCGAATAGCTTTCAGCCCAGCAATGTATGCATCAAAACGAAAACGAAAAAAGTTTTCGAAAACTATCAAATCTTGTACTAAGGGTACGGATCCGGCATTCATAATTCGATTACGAATAATTGTTTTAGTAGATGGATCTGTCAAAATAAATATATTATTGCTAGATTGGTTCTAGCCATGCTATTTTATTTTTTAATTGTACTGTGTGCGGAAAAAAATACACCAAATGTAAGAGCTGATAATAGTTACTTGTTATGACCTACTCGTAGACATAATTCCAGCTGGATCCGATGGAAAAGGAACAGCTGGAAAACCTATATAAAACAACTGACTTCCTAAACATGCCTCGGGCGGGTGGTGATCGAGGCGTGGAGGGGGACATCAAAAGTCCCGCAGTGGAGATGGTGGGAGCAATCGTGTGTGTGCTCGAGTCGAATCGTAAGTGAAATAATGGGTAAAACGTGTATTTTTATGTTGATTCCAAAACTAATAATAATGACAGAGATATGTATTACTTAAAATATCTACCATTATTTAATTTCCTCGCAATTTAAGTGAAAAGCAATTTTATCTTTGATTTAATTATCCGTCCTCGTCTTCGGCTCGGGTTGCTAAACATCTCGGCTAAAATTACTCGTTTTAGGCCTTTGATTTACTATACTACGTAGTATAGTATTTTGTGGTCATTGTTTGCTAACAAACCAAGTACTTGTTTTTCCACAACACAACACAAATTAGTAGGAATTAATTATTAGACCCGTATTTATATGTATGGCTCCGATCGTTTTGCTTTTTCATTGAACGCGACCAATTTTGAATCATGTCTCGTCAGCGCCATCTATCGACGGTTGCAGAACTATGTTTCTTCAGTTGTCAGAAAACCTCCCTATTTCCAAGAGAATGTAATACTCCTACGGCCCTATTTGATGCCAATTTAATGCTACGGTCTATGTTTTTTTACTTTTTTTATTATCTTGGGGGGAAGCAAAGAGAATACAATAGAAGAAGGGAAGGTAACAAAACCAAACACAAAATAATCATTATTATATCAATGGGGAAGTTTAAATTGTGACTAATAAAATTAGACTACAACAATGCCTACCCCATTGATTCAATTTTAGAGTTAGTTTTATCTTATGTCTGAGAAAAGAAGCCTCATAAAATATTTCTTAAGTGGTGGTTTCGGCGGGGTATGCACTGTTTTAGTAGGGCACCCAATGGACACGATCAAAGTGAGATTGCAAATCATGACTGTGCCAGAAAAGGGTCAAGCTCCGCTCTACCGAGGCACTTGGGATTGTTTTAAAATCATACTCCAAAATGAAGGAGTTCGCGGTTTGTACAGGGGCATATCTGCGCCACTTACTGGAGTAGCACCCATGTTTGCTATCTGTTTCTTCAGTTTCGGTATCGGCAAAAAAATAATCAAAAGTGATGAAAACCAACCGTTAACTAATGCCGAAGTGTTTGCGGCGGGTGCCTTCTCTGGGATTTTTACGTCATTCATCACGGCACCGTCAGAACGCATCAAATCTCTGTTGCAAATCCAAAACATGGGTAACATTCCTCAGAAATATAAGGGCTCGCTTGACTGTGTTAAGCAACTTTATTTAGAAGGAGGTATCCGAAATATTTATAAAGGCACAGTCGCCACTACGCTACGAGATGTGCCTGCTAGTGGTATGTTCTTCATGACATATGATATGGTCAGAAAAATACTGGTAGATGAACAAGGAAGTGCAGGACGAAAGTCGATAGCAACTATCATTGCTGGAGGCTTTGCTGGTATAGCTAACTGGGTAGTGGCCATGCCATCTGATGTATTAAAAAGCAGGCTACAGACTGCGCCCCATGGTATATACCCGAACGGCATTAGAGACGTTTTCAAAGAGTTGATGGTGCGAGAAGGGCCTACGGCACTCTTTAAAGGCGTAACTCCAGTCATGATAAGGGCATTCCCATCGAATGCTGCTTGTTTTGTAGGTTTTGAATTAGCTGTCAAGGCTCTAGAATGGGTTTCACCTAATATATAGAGAAGAATAAAAACTTGCTGTGGAATACAATGACTTGGCTTATATATGTAATGTGATCAAAGTCAGTGGCAAAACTAGAGATGCTTTGAAATGTGAGAAGTACACCTACCTATATCATAGGTAAAGATCAGTTTATATTTGTACATTAACTGTATTAAATGACCATTTAATCACCTGCCATAACTACATAAGTTAGTCATGCTGAAGAAATCTGATGACTCTGCTTGAAGTTTGCGGTGTTAGAGCACCTAGCCACGATGCAGTCAACCTTTACGCCGATTTTAGCTTAGCGACGCCGCAAGTTCAACGTGTTTGTGTATGTTGGCCGTTATTACTCATGCTTATTTAAGTCCCAAGTCGTCATTTAAATGTTGTATACTATACGCCACTTTTTAGGGTTACCTACCCAAAATTAAGGTGCCGTTGACACCTTACCATTTTATTACTAAGCCTGCGCTGTAAATCTGGCCTACCTTTTAACGGCTGCATCTTTTGAACTGTAATAGATAGCCAGTTGAAATATTCACTAATATAATACGATGGATTAACTTATAAATATTATTAATAAATCAAAAAGTAAAAATAATAAGGCGGATTCCACATTAACAAACTTAATTTTGTCTTTTGCTCTAGTGTAAAAACGGTATTATGATTGTACAAGCATCAGACTTGGCATGATTATATACGCACTACCAAAGAGAATACAAGTAACGCACTACCGTGCGGCCAAGTGCAAGTGCACAGCGCACGCTAAAAATACCGAACCGAATGAAAGAAAACCATAAGAAAACATATTTCTTTGGGTGTGGAACCTTCGGTGCGCGAGTCCGACTTGCACTTGGCCGGTGTTTATTTCACGACTGCCCCTTGAGTGTCTGCCATAGGATCCGAGATCAATCAATGCAATGATCCTAAATATTACACAAGCTCACTGAATTAATGATTGGAATTTCATGTCGCATAGTTCACTCACAGATATGTAGTAGGTCTGTGAGTTCACTGCCTAGTCAAATAATTATTTTACCCTACGTAAAACGGAACGCAAATGAACTTGGACTTTGACATTTCAAATCAAACAGCTGACAAGTTTTTTAAATTGTAATTTATATTGAAAGTAGACCAACTTGTTTTTTAATTTTCCTTTCCCTTTTGAATCTTGGAATAAAACGAATCTAAAATGTCTGAAAAGAGCAGCCCCACAAAATATTTCCTTAGTGGTGGTTTTGGCGGAGTGTGCACTGTTTTAGCGGGACACCCCATGGACACGATCAAAGTGAGATTGCAAACTATGCCCTTGCCTAAACCAGGCGAAACTGCTATCTACCGAGGCACCTGGGATTGTTTTACGAAGACTATACAAAAGGAAGGCTTCCGCGGTCTCTATAAGGGTATGTCCGCACCGCTCACCGGAGTGGCGCCCATATTCGCTATCAGTTTCTTCGGTTTTGGTCTAGGCAAGAAGTTAATCAAAAGTGATGAGAACCAAGTTCTGACCAAACCCGAGCTGTTTGCGGCGGGTGCCTTCTCCGGTATTTTTACGACGTCTATAATGGCGCCAGGAGAACGCATCAAATGCCTGCTTCAAATCCAGCAAGGTGGCAACATGCCTCAGAAGTACAATGGCATGGTCGACTGCGCCAGGCAGTTATATTTAGAGGGAGGCATTCGCAGCATCTACAAGGGCAGTGTTGCCACTATACTGAGAGACGTACCTGCCAGCGGTATGTACTTCATGACCTACGAAGTGGTCAAAGAGCTTCTAATTGATGAGGAAGCAAGTGCGAAACGAAAGATGTTGGCCACTATTGTAGCTGGAGGCTGTGCTGGGATAGCTAATTGGCTGGTGGGCATGCCGGCAGATGTACTAAAAAGCCGGCTACAAACTGCGCCAGAAGGAACATACCCTAACGGCATGAAGGATGTGTTTAGGCAGCTGATGGCCCAGGAAGGGCCTACGGCTCTCTACAAAGGTGTTACTCCAGTAATGATCAGAGCGTTCCCGGCAAATGCTGCTTGTTTTGTAGGTTTTGAATTAGCTATTAAGTTCCTTGACTGGGTTGCACCAAATCTTTGATAGCTGTGAATCAGGTTATATACAAAGTTGTATAGAATATAGATAATCATAGAAAGTAAGTGTTACAGTAAGTAAAGGTCTATTATTGCAATGCTAATCACAAGTTACTGTATATACATTTTGTTATTTTAAGCCCAGATAAATGTTGTTTATATTTACCAGCAAACATCTTGAAAAAAAAACCAAGAAACCATTAAAAGTGGGAGACACGAATGGGACGATCAGAATCTCCTTATACCCTCTTTGGTCCAGTCAAGGTCATTGATAGGGTTCCGTACGCAATGAGTGTTAGCGGGACCCTATTACTAAGCCTACGCTATCTATCTGTCCATCCTACCTTTTAACGGCTGTATCTTTCGAACTGTAATAGATAGCCTGTTGAAATTTTAACAGAAAATATGATGTTACGGCGGATTAACTAAGAAATAATAGTAAAGTCAAAAAGTGATAACTAAAGGGAAGTTCCTCCCATACAACAAACGTTTTTCTAAACGTATTTTTGTATTTGCTTTAGTGTAAAAACGGTAATATGTACAAGCGTCAAACTTGGTATGCTTATAGATACATTGTTAAGTAAAACAACCAATAATAAATACTGGCTAAGTGTAGTTGGTGACAAATTTCTTTTCACCACTAGTTCTACTCGTACAATCACCAAAGTTAGCAACGTAGGGCGCAGTCGATACTTGGTGGTGTGACCGTTGTTGGGCATGATATCTTTTTGCACTATTTTTTTGTATAGTTTTATGTGGTAGTACGGAACCCTCAGTGCTCAAGTCCGACTCGCACATGGTTGCTTTTATTCATGATGTTTGGGCATCTCTTTGTTTTTCATAATCTATCTATTTGTGTTTGTTCTATGTCTGGGTGTTAATATCTATTTAATAATATATTTGTACTCTATAATACTACTATAATATGTATATCAGTCTCTGGCAGCCATATTACAAGCTTTGCAAAGTTTGGGGTCAGATGACCATGTGTAAAAAATGTCCTAAATATATATTTATTTTATAATTTATTTATTTATCGAAATAAATTAAATCTGTGGTATATAAATTACTGTGTAAAAATTATTCAATGTTTGTATTTTATTGCATAATGAAATATCTGACTCATAATCATGTGCACAAAACATTTTATATTCACACGAGGGTTAAACATGACTGTAGTCTTTATTATTTTACTAAAGAAAATCTATAACTGACTGCCATGGTATGTACTTGCCAATTTTTTAAGTCAATAATGTATTTTTTTAAAGATTTCTAATAATCATTTGCAAAGTTCTTCAGTGCCTTAGAAAATAAATTGTGTATTGTTTTTTTTAAATTTATGTACTCTTTTATTTACTTAATTGAAACAATAAAACCCAAGATATCAATAAAACTGTCTTCTAAAGTTTATTTCCATGCTCCTACTATTTTTACACTCTCTTTCCAGCAATTTTCTATTTATGTGTTTCACAGTCTCTTTTCTTTCTTCTGGCATTTTTTTTCTTTTATCTAGGCCTAGTCCTTTTCTGTCTTTTTTCTGGATAGTTTTTATAGGGTATTTCTTGCCGGAGCCATCGGGCCCTAATCCAGATTCCTTATCCCATCCACCTTTTAACATAATTTGATAACCCTTGTTAGATGCTGGTATCGCATAACTTGAAGGTATCTTTTTGCCTTTGCTTGCATCAATATTGTGTACAGTAGATGATATGTGTTCTTTATCAGGAAATTCTTTATTACAAAATTCACAAAAATAATGCTCTTTTGATGTTAGTTTTGGTCTTTGTGTAGCATTTTTAGAGGTCTTATGAGCAGTCAAACTTTCACTTGATTTGTAGCTTAGTAAAAAATCAGCTAATGTAACATTTCTATTTTTAATTACAAGACTTTGTGCGGAGTTTCCCGCTTTGTCTCTTGTAGAAGTATTTATACCTCTTTTCAGAAGTTCTTTTACAGCATCGACGGAGTTAGCCTGGCAACCGATCATGAGCAAACTCCAACCATAATCATCAGTTGTATTTAGCATGTTTGGGCAGGTGTCCAATATTTGTTTCAATGTTTGGACATCATTGTTTTGGGCACTTAAAAACAAATCTTTTTTGGAAATACTTTCCAATTTAATGTTTTTATTTATCTTCTGAGCTCTATTCTCAAATCTGGTAAGCCTTTTGGAGCTGACGGAGCTTTCAACTTCAATTTCTTGTAAATAGATTCTCCTCGCATCCTCACCACTCAGTGATGGTGCTAATGAATTGTTCGATTCGGCTGCTGATGAGGGTCTCACAAAGTTGCTGTAACGATTATTCAACATAATTTTACACTAATTAATTTACAATATTTACATGAAATTAAATGTCACAAGTTTCTTTCTTGTTAAAATTTTTTTTTTTTTTTGGTGTTTCTAGTTGAAATGTTGTTGTAAATTTTTTCATGACCATGGATACGAAGTCCTTCGGTCGAAATATTAATCAAGTTTACATAGTCTTAAATAGCGTCAAACGAGTCATAGTCACAGTAAGAGTCAAGCAAAGTAGGTCACGGTCAAGTCAAACTCATGCCCCAGTAAAGTGGTGGAGGGTTTACAATAGGCTTCTATGGAGTTTTGGAAACATCATGAAAAGACATGTTTCACCTCATTATATCACTTTCCTACACTCGAGCACATTCACGAGCCCTTAATAAATAATAATCCACCATTATTACACATTAACACTCGAAAATACACAAGTTTAGGAAAATACTAAAACGAGCCGACATGTTTTTTTCCACGTTGGCGCCAAAACTCTAGTTGAAATTTTTTTTTTTTTTTTTTTTTGGGTTTTGGTCTGGCTACAGAGGCCTTTGGACCATATCTTTATTTTGAATCACGGCACTTTATATTTTTGTCACAGTGTTTTTGATATATTTAAAAAGTGGTTTGTATGTATCGAAGTCTTGCAATAATTGTTCAAGCGGCGGTGGCGGGCGGGAAGAAAGATCTATATTTTTCCACACTTCACTTAATTCACTAGCAAGTACTAATCTGTCAAGTAGAAAAGCTTGGCAGTTAAACAAAATATGGTTAACGTCTGCTTCAGGTGCACCACAGTGGGAACAGTTGTCATTATTTATAATTCTTAGTCTTGCAAGGTGTGATGGAGCCAAGTTGTGACCAAAGCGTAACCGATTAATAGTGGTAATGAAGTCACGGCTGGCTTTCTTGAGGTTATGATACCATGGTTTTGTTGGTAACATTTGTTGAATGCTTCCATACCATCTTCCCTTTATGTCTTGGTCACTCTTCCAGAATTGCAGCCACAGCGTTTCTATATCTTTGTCAATAGAACAGAAACAGTCCGTCATAGGTACATACATTACATTTGAGACATCAAGAGCATTGATCCCCTCATATGCAGCTTTGTCGACAATTTCATTGCCAGAAATACCTTTATGTGAAGGTATCCATATAAAAGTGACTTCAATACAATTTTTAATTGAATATTCATATAGGATGTCCTTAATTAGATACAGAATGTAGTTTGTCTTAAAGTCTACTCTTAAATTACATAGACCTTGTAATAAACTCAAAGAATCAGTTACTATTAGGAAATATTTACATGTAGTATTTACATAAGGTATTCTCTTAAGAGCTTGCAAGACTGCATACGCCTCTGCAGTAAATATAGATACAATGTCTTTTAAAACATAGCTTTGTGAAAATTTTATTTGTGGATCATATACAGCACAGCGTACAAAACCTTCTCCTTTGCTTCCATCAGTGTAGAAAACATATGAATTACAGTTAGACAAATATTCTAGCATATCAGAGTTATTGCGTATCATGGTACAGTCAATCTTAACTTCATGAATCAGGCTCTGATAGCTAAAAGAATAGCAAGGCCATGGGCATTGCTTTTTGATCATTGAAAATTTACTCTCTATTTTCAGATAGATTTTATAGAGCTGTGGGGGATCACCATGCAACAAAGCGTCGCCTGTTGTAAGGGGTTCTGGAATATCAATTCTACAAGGTATTATTTTATTTATAATCTGGGTATTGCATGAATAAAACAATTTCAAACAATATCGCTGGGAAAGAAATAGACGCCTTAAAATCAAAGGCATTATTTTGGTTTCAACCTCCATGGCCCTAATGGGGGTTGAGCACATTGCACCTGAAATAATTCTAAGAGCCCTATTCTGTATTATATCTAATTTATTTACATGTGGAGAATTTATATATGCTAAGGCACTATAATCGAAGTGGCTTCTTACTATAGCTTTATACAATATCGACAGGATTTTAGGGTCTGCACCCCATGAAACACCAGCTAGGCATTTCATGATGTTTAACCCTTTTAAGGCATTTTTAGATATATGTTTGATATGTTCTTCAAAGTCTAGTTTCTGATCAATGATGACCCCTAGGAATTTCTTTGCGTTTATTTTGTTTATAATTTGACCATTGTAAGTGATATCACTGATAGGTTCATCATTGCCAAAAATCATGACATTGCTCTTAGATGCATTAATTTTTAAATGTAATTTATTGTCGTAATATTCAGCCAGCTGATTTAAAGCCCTGTTGATATTGTAAATGGCATTCTCTAGATTATTGTTACTACAATAAATTACTATGTCATCAGCAAATTGTAGAATATTTACATATTCAGTATTTACATATTTACAAATTTCACATGTGTAGAAATTATATAGCAATGAGGACATTGTGGCACCCTGCATTGTACCCTTAGATGTTGTCTTTGGTCCATATAATATGTTATTGTGTTTGAGATACAAAATTCTTCTGTTTAAAAAATTATAAATCCATTTGCATAGTTTTCCTGGTACTGTTGCATTAGATAGAACATTGACTAATATTCCAGGATCCACACTATCAAATGCTCCCTGTACATCTAAAAATACACAAACTGTGTGTAATTTTGCATTATTTGCATGTTCCAGGTCGGAGATCAGTGATAGAAAGCTGTCAACGCAACTACGCCCTCGACGAAATCCATATTGCACATTTGGAATGATAGCATTATGTTCTACATACCAGTCTAGTCGAGTCTTAATCATGTTTTCAAATATTTTACCTAAACAGGATGATAATGAAATTGGGCGATAAGAATTTGCTTGGTCAGGAGGTTTATCAGGTTTGAGAATAGGAATAACACACTGTGTTTTCCATGATTCAGGTATTAATTCTTTATCCCATAAGGCGTTGAGAATGTTTAAAAATATTTTTTGCGATGTTTCATTTAGCTTTTTAATGAGAATGTATGGTATATCGTCTAATCCTGGAGAGGTATTACGTCTAGATTGCAAACTCGTATTAAATTCATTCCATGTAAAAGCGTCCAATAAAAATTTTGAATTTTGATTATTGTTATTAATTCTGAAGTACATATCCAAATGATCAGGGTCTATAAGATTACTGTTATCTGATAGTTTATCTAGTAAAGGGGTAACAAATTCATCACTGTACGATTTATTATTAGTCTTAAGGTTTTTAAACATTTTGATCTTATTCCATATCCAGCTGAGAGAAGTGGTTCTGTTAAAGGTATTACAAAGATTATTCCAGCTTTTCTGTTTTTGCTCAGCGATGGTCCTTTTCTTCAGTGCATTGAGTCTTTTATAATTTATATAATTATTAATTGTCGGGTCATTTTTATAGAGTTTTAAAGCATCATAGGATGCAATGACACTCTGTGCACAGACTTCATTCCACCAGGGTGTTGGAAGTCTACTTCTGAAGTTACTGGTTTTTGTGAATTTTGGTATTATCATTTGCTTAAGAGCATTGATACGATCACAAAAGTCTAGATATGATGCCATAGGATCTTCATAGTTTATGATCATATCATCGAAAACTGTTGTGGAAAGTTCATAATATTTTTTCCAATCAGCTCTGTGATATATGAATTTGTCGATTGGGGGATTTATTTGGTACTTATCTGTTTTTATCTCTATTTCAGTGATGGTGGGATAATGATAGCTGCCCATGGTATCATCATGCACTGACCAACTGCATAGAGGTGCTAAGCATGGACTTACGAAGGTGACATCAATGGCAGAAGGATTACATCCAGGGCGCATAAGCGTGGTGAACTTGTCGTTATTCAAGATACATAGTTCAGCATCATCAATGATCTCAAGCAAATCTCGACCACGACTCTTAGTTTGTAGGCAACCAAATGCGATATGATGGGCGTTTAGATCGCCACTTATGAGAATTGGCTTAGGGAGATCTCTTATCATACTATGCAGTCTGTCCATTCTTATGAGTTCACTGCTAGGGGGGCAGTATACATTTAGAATAGTCATATTGCCAATTTCTGTGGATAACAAAAGTGCTATAGTCTGAATTTCTTCATAAAAAGTGGTATTTAAAATTTTATATTTAAGTTGTGGTTTAATTAGAATTGCCACACCATTATGTGTGTTTTTGGAATTTTTGTTATGAATATTAAATCTCGGTATTCTAAAGTTGTGATTTTTAAACCATGTTTCATTTAATAAACAAATATCAATATTTTTATCCTCTAAAAATTTAATTAATTCTGCTTTTTTACTATTGGCACTTTCAATGTTAAATTGCGCAATGCGTAAAGATGATCTAGAAGGAGGGCTTAAATCCATATTTTAATCAGAAAGATTTTTAATCAGTATATCTTTTATGGTTGATGTAGTAGTGGGTGGAGAATCACCCTTGTTGCCCAGTTCCACCAAGGTCCGTACTAGGGCCATAAGTACATCCTTGTTAGAAATGATTTGGCTTTTGATGTCCAATACAGGAGAGACATCCTTGGTAGCCATTGAAGCTGGCTTATTACTTACAGACTTATTTATAGGTTTATTTACATTTTGGTGTGAAATCGACGGCAATGCTGGGTAATCACAGTCTGGTTTTTTGCTCTGGGCAGCACTTGCATAAGTTATTTTAGTTTTCTTTTCTATAAGTTTATTCATTTTAATGGGGCACGTCTTTGAAATTGCAAGGTGAGGGCCACTGCAGTTAACACAGGAAATTTCATTTGTCTTGTCACAATCCTTATATGAGTGCTCTCCAGAGCAGATAGAGCATCGCTGTTTTCCGTTACATACTTTGGCAGAATGATTGAATTTGAAGCATTTATAGCATTGCTGCAGAGGTGGGATGTACTCAAATACTCTGTATGAGAATAGATCATATTGGACATTGTCAGGTAAAACATTCGAGAGGAAAGTAATGCTAACCGTTTGTAACGGAATGCGTTCCTGTTCTACTTTTTTGGTGAAGCGCCTTACGGCGATAATTTCATAAGTTGATGACAACTTAGTGTATAGGTCTTTGTTGGAAATATTCGCTGGGACAAATCGTATAATTCCTGTCTTCTCAATTTGAGCAGCTGGTATGTATGCTTTCATGTTATTCCTTTCAAGGAAAGCCGTATTGTTTAAAAAGTTATTGGCCGTGTTGTATTGCTTGAATACCAATGCAATTTTATTGGCATTTACGCGCCGTATTGTCGTCACACCTTTAATACCCGTGGTAAAAGCATGGTTTAAATAAATAGGACTCTTGTTCCCTAATTTTTCATTAGGGTTCGTGCTCTCAACAAATACTTTGAATTCACTGTTAGTAGAGTTTTCAGGGTATAGTCTTTTATAATTTGGCTTAAAATATGGTAAGTACATACAGTTGTCATTTGTCTCACTGCCGCCGTATCCACCACCGCCGGTTTTAACATTGGCGCCTTTGCCCTCATGTGCCCGAGGGCGCTTATTGGAATTGGGCGGGTTACCCCCGCCCCCGTCGTCTTCTTCCATTATTTAACGTTCACTTATAATTTTAAAAGTTATTTATAATCGAAATAATGTCTTTTTAACAAGAATTTTGCTAAAAACTTTATTGACAACCCGCTTCGTTTCGTAGTTCCCGCCAGAATCACTCTAGTTGAAATGTTTCTACTCAGTGGTGCCAAGCTAGATTTTCATTTTACCCCAATGCCTGATTAAATTCACCCTAAAATCATAACTATTTATATATATACCCCAAGGCTAAAGTTTTAGTTATAGACAAATAATAATAAAAAAAAAAAATCTTTAGTCAATTTTCAACGTTGAGTAGTACAAGCGTTGTTTTGTAACAAAAAGTTTACCTTCAAGATTTCTTACAGGGTAGCAAATTTTGTGGAATTGAGACGAGTAGAGTTAGTTTAAATACCTATTTAATATTGATAAATAAGAAAGAACAGAAACAGAATTATCATTTTACGAACTCACAATATTGATAGCCCAAACAACCGTCACCAAGTAACCGTCATAGACTTGATAGGTAGGTAGTATTATGACCTCTATGCTTTTTCACTGATGCTAATAATATTGCCATAACAAGATTACTCTAAACGATTCTTGGCCCTAAAAATTGCCATGCGACATCATTTTTACTTAAAATGTAGGGTAAAATACCTTAAATTGGCACCACTGTACTGCAAATGACAGTGACATACTAATCAAATTGACATTAACAGAATGTAAATAATGAAAATGACATACGAATACGTTTTTACGTCCCGAGGATTTTGGCGTCGTACGTTTATCTGTCTCAAATTTTTAAATATATCGTTAGTCACGGTCGTCTATGTTATGCCCCAGTAAAGTGATGGAGACTTTACAAGATGATTCCTAATAATCCAGCCATGCTTGAGTAAGGACAACTGATCTAGTGAGATTAAGGTGGAACATGTCTTTTCGTATTGTTCCCAAATTTCAAGTAGTAGCACAAGCACTGTCGAGACAATGGTGTTTCACGTGAACTTCAAACTTCACCAACAGTACATTAATACCTACGTAGTATGAACATCAACCATAGTTCTTTCCCATAATCACTAAGAGAAAAGCTGCAATTTATTTTATAATAAAATATAATACTTATCTGCTTGCTTTAGATTACAATAACTAAGCTATATTAAACTAGCAAAATTTTACAATTACTTTATTCACACTATGTTTACAAAAATAACTTGTTTTTGTAAAATACAGGGTTTCACAGAGCAGTAGTATTAATAATATTAATGTGAAAAGCGGTCATCGTACATTCGTCAATAAGAACAACTTTCAATGTGAAATCATCAAGAACGTGAAATATGACCTATTCCATATATTTTGTTGAGTGGGAATAAAAAAAATCCTCAGACATATGGTGTCTGTAACTGTGCCAAAATATTGGGAGTTCTATCCACAACCTAATATCCTGTTGATAAATAAATTTAAGCATTATACCTACAGTTTCCCCTTTAGCACATGCACTCCCCCTTGGTCATCCATTTGATCACATTTTAAGCACATCGTTTGCAGTTGTGTGCTGCTCAATATTGAAGTATGCGTTTGTAGAACTAGGAAGAATATATCAGTGTGTGCAATATGTGTTTACCCTGCCCCCTTTAGTTTTTAGCAGACTTTTTTCGGTACTAGCTCAAGTTTAAGACAGATTCAAACTAAATGTATATTATCAAAGGTGCAACCCATTAACCATAGGTGTTATTTATTCTATTTGGCGAGGTTTCTTGCAATACTTTTCAGTGCTTCTGTCTGTTCTTTCAATATCAAAAGTTTTTGTTTCAAATAATCTTTTTTAAAATTGTAATAGTCTTCTTTTATCTCTAGTTTCCTTTGTTCTTGGATTGCTAACATATCACAGTTAAATACACAACTGTCTGAATGTTTTCCACTATCTTTTTTGCTTTTGACAGTGTCATCTTTTTTTTTGGGTTGTGTGAAGACTTTTTCTTCAGGTGGGGAGTCAGGTGCACTGAGCGAGGCATCGTTATTACCATTATCAAAACTATCATGCATGTTGTCCATATCCAGGGGCACAAATTCTGTGGTTTCATAACAGCTAGTAGTGGAAGACAAGTTTTTGAGGCCAAGAGCTTCTTGTTCAGCTGTGGTGAGCTTCGTCACATATGAGGGCACCTCGCCGTTGGCTTCATGCCTCTTCTTGATATTACTTCTAATGTCTTGCCAAGACTGAAATAACACATATTGTGAATTGATACAGAAATTATAAGCACAACAATGAATGTACAAGGGGCTTAACTGTCAGTGCCTCTATTACCTGTTCAGACTAAACGGCTGAATAGATCTCAAGGCACTCGCTTCAAACAGCTTGTTTTCAGTTAAATGTAAGAAATCCCTTCTCTACCGACCCATAAGGACGCATATTATTTACATATTATACCTATTTTAACGTCTTTCCGATACCGGGTAGTGCTTGTTAAATTAATATGACCCATACCTTTCTCCACCGGCGCCAAGTTTTCTTTGCTCCTGGAATAGCGTTGCACTCGTTGGCGATATGTTGCCAAAGCTGCTGAGAGTCATTATAGTTGAAATCTTGAGTTGATCTGAATGCTACAAGTTGTGGGTTTTTCGACATCAACTCAATTAGCTTTCTTTTCTGCTTAGATGTAACATATCCAGCTCTTTGTCTTTCCCTGCCTCTAGTGTTCATTCTGCATTTAGCATGATTCTAGTAAATTATAACAGATTTATCAGGGCATAACTTTCATCATTTAATATGAGTGCAGCTCTCGTTAGAGAGTAGTATATTCCTTGGAGTGCAGTGAATTAGTTATGTCTTGTACTAAAGTAATAATAATTAAAACACAACTAACAGATATTTTAACTTGATCGTGTTCTTACCGATTTAATTTTTTATGAGACGAAACGGCACCAAACAAATAAATTGATAGATAGCGTGACCACTTTTTTAGTTGGCAATCTTTCTTTTCTAGATCGTTTCTAATTTCAACTAAAATTACATATATGTATAGATCAAGAGTAGTATATTCCTTGATATAGATAATTTTATTATATACTAGTCGGTCGGTTTCATTTCATTGGCTTGTGTGTCACTGTCACCTGTCCAATGAACATGTGTGCAATAATGTCTCAGATATTTATTTATTTGTAATGTAAAGAAAGAAAGAAATAAGAAATTAAGAAAGTGTAAATCAGGCACTAGCCCGTGTCTATTTTTAAGTAGCAAACACGTGACGGATTTGGCTGACGGACCGCCGTCTGACCAACGGGAGAGAAAAAGAAAACTTTCTCTTTTAATCCCGTTGGTCAAACAGTGGTTCGTCAGCCAAATTGACACGTCTGTTACGGCTTTAACTGTCCAGTAGCCCCCTGCACCCCTGCGTTCACTTCTCCTGGGATGCGTTTACGGCACTTATCCAGACTAAAACTTATACTAGATGAACGTTAAAACACCCGTTTTGGGACTCCACGAGGTGAAAAATTATACCGGCGAAAATTTAAACTGCCCGTTTACGAGCGTCCGCTGGTATAAGTTTTCGCCTGACTAGATTAAATTTTATCTACCTTTTGAGGTCGCTAAATTTTCGCCTGCTGTCAGATTGACAGCTGTTGAGGAGGTCAAGCCGTTTTTGATATTATTTTGTTCGAATCTTTTTGTTGTAGATGTTTTTATTTAAAATAAAATTTTATATCTATATAATGATAGATTGATATTTGATATTTTACTATTATATACCATTTTATTTTACTATATTTTACTTGACATTTATTTATTATTGAATTTGACAGCTAGTATTGACATATATGACATAAAGCTATGACGCCGTTCAGCGAACCTCCGTTAGTTTAATTTTTCACCGGTGAAAAATTCGCTGAGTCCGTAAACGTACCCCGCGGTGATCGTCCTTCACTGGTTACCTTCAACCTGCAAAACCGACTAAACACTGTGGGCCTTACTTAAAAATTAAAAACGTTACTCAAGTTGACATACGCTATGCTCCATATCGTTTTCGCGTGTGACGATTGCCATCAGCGAGAAGTTGAGAGTGCATTTTAAAGCATAGATCAACTTGAGTAACATTTTTATGTAAGGCCCTGTGTGAACGTTCTGAATATACTCAACACTTGATTAAAAAACCTGTTAATTAATCACTTATTACTCGCACTTGCACATAACAAAGTGTAAATCAGGCAGATAGATATTTATTACGATATTTATTCTTGAATCTGAAATAAAGATATAATAATAAAATTACTCTGATCAACGAGAGAGAAAGAGAAAAAAAACTTTTTCTCCCGTTGGTCAGACGGCGGTTCGTCAGCCAGGTTGACGTGTTTGTAGGGCTTTAAGGAAGCATATTTTTTTTATTATGGCAAGCACCAAGTCCGCCATTTTGTTCCCGGTTGACATTTCAACAATCAATCAATCAATTTCAGTACAGTAATTTTCATTCATTCATTGTATTTTTGTCGGGCGTAGCGGAAGGAAGAAAACTCGGCTACTTATAATAAATATTTGAGAATTCGTGTAATCGCTCGTATATTTAGCGCGTAATTATGTTATGATAGTATATTGTGCATTGTAAAGTTTTAAATAGTGAAATTTTGTGTGGAACAATGGTTGGGACCAGAAGATTTTTACAACTATCTATTCCAGCATTATTGGGTTGTCTTCTGCTAATTCACCTCGTAGGAAACGTAAGTAATTATGTTTACGTATACAGTTTTATGGTTCCGCACTATTAAACCTTGCAAACGTATCGCGGCATTGAAATATGCAAATAATATATCGCAAAAGCCTGACGTCATTTTGTGACTGTTTCACATGATTCCATTTACCCTAAATTGCAAAGGTGTGAAGGGCGAAGGTGTCTTTCCTTTGTTAGTAAGTTGTGATATAAGAGCTACATTATCTTAGGCACTCAAGTAGTGGATTTATTCTAGGTGCCTTGTTACAACTAGTAGGTATTACAAGATTTGAGCTACTATGTTATTTGGCAATAGTTGCAAAAGTATGTTGTTAGGTTGGTAAAAATAATTTGCAACTGGACATATAACAGTCTAGCATAGATTTACAGACTCACGGATGTTGGCTCTAGTACAAAATTCTTGAAAAAAGTATTCTGGGTTTTAATATACAAATTAGGTAAGTACTTAGGTATATACATTTTAGTAGTTAGTATCAACAACCATTATTGAATTTCTGGCATCACAACAATGTCAAAATTAGCTTGCTCCATTAATACTCAAAATGCACAGATTACCCTATAATACTTATGGTTTTATTAAGTCTCCCTTTGGTTTGGATATTTTAGAGCGCTGAACCAATATCCATAGTTTTAAATGTCTTCGTCTTATAAATGCCTAAAGCAAACAACATGAGTAATCAAGTTGTAAGCATATCGGACTGTGTTTCAGGGTATCACCAGTGTTTAGTTTTTATTGGTAACATATACCATGTATCTAAAGCTTTGGTCCCGCGACTGTAACGCACAATGCTGTGGTATGCGTTTCCAAAGCAGCGTCAACCTTTGTCAACATGTTTTTCATACAATGCAGTGCCCGATACCGCAAAAACGCTTACCGCATTGTTAGCATTATGATCGCGAGACCAAAGCTTGAGATGAGCCAGTGTTTACTTTTTTATTTGTTAAACATACCTTGTATCCAAGATGAATATACATATACTTTTATATGGTAAAATATTCAAGGCTATATGACCTCTAACTAATCACAGATTAGTTTTAAGTTTGTTTCTCATTGTAATTTAAGTATTTTGTGTTTTTTTCTCTTCATTAAAAGACAGAAAATAGATTTAAAGTGGAATTACTCCCATAAGATTAGGCCGGTTACTCCGACTATACATGAGTAATTCCCGTGTAATATAAATAAAATGTGTGAAAACCGCGTCAGTTTCCATAATATGATTTAAAGTGTTATTATATTACTAGCTTTCAAATCACAGGGATTTCATTAGCGTTTACATTCCCTCAGGTACATAAACTGCCTATGTCACTCTCTGGCCCTCCAACTATCTATTTGCAAAAAATCACATCTATCCGCAAACCTGCAATGTGTGGAATGTCCTTTCCCCAAAGGTCTTCCCACCAAGCTTCAACATGAAGCGTTTCAAAAAGGATGTCTATAAAAAAGAACTACCTTTCCGGGGTGGCAAAGCACCGTCAACACCGCTAGTGTTGCAGATGTATGGTTTCTATTTACCATCAGGCGGAATGCCTTCTTTTTTTTACAAAAAAAAAAAATTGCTCTGTTGCTGTATGAAAGAGGAACAAATGCATAATATTTGTATGATAAAGTTTCAGTTGAATAAATCTACCTAGAATCTATATTTTAATATAAGTAAATAATTATTTACTTATATTAAAATATTAGTTTTTAATTAATATTTAAGTTTATGTTAATTTTCTGTTTTTTAAGTTACCTTTAGTTAAATCTTCACTTTAAATATAAATAATTAAAATAAAACAAATAAAAACATTATTTACAAAAACAAATTGTATTGCTATACACACAAATACACAAATCCCCACACAAAACACATCACCAAAAAAAACACAAATGTCACAAATTATTTTTCCAATTTACTACTTGTGAGTGCTTTACTGCAATTTTTTGTTGTTTTGATCATAAAAATTTGAAGAAATGAAAACAAACATTCAACAAGCAATTACAATTATCATTTTAATAGTATAAGACAGGATTGGGTTATGACTGATAACAGAATAGAGGTTTTCCATTGTTTGACTTGAGCAAATATGGGAGGAGGCAGTTGATTACCAATCACGTTGACCTGCTAAAAATCTTGAATGAAGCACTAAAAGCAAATACATTTTTGCTAAAATTTCCTCTTATATGACCCGATTCCAGTTCCGACTCAGATTTCGACTCCATTTCCGACTCCCGATTCCGGTTTCGACTCGGTGTCCGACTGCGATATCTGAGTCCGACAAGCCAAATTTGAAAATAGACTCTGACTTCGGTTCCGATAAAATCACCTCCGTAACATCCCTAATCCAGATCACTAGCGTCCTCCTCTTGGCAACAGCATGCAATGATTATTAAGGTTGCATGTCAATAATGTCAATTTATCTGCGAAGTCGGCAGCCGAGACTAATTTATTTCAATAATCGTTGTCAATTGGCCCAGAGTCGAGTGAATAAAGCTTCCCAGCTTTATTGGTATGAGATACTGCCTGATTTATTGATGGGAATGCGGGCACATTTTGATCTGACATGGCTTATAATGAATTCGGATGAGGGTGCTTTGTCTGATTTTGAGAGAAAATGAGACAAGTACAATTTTGACCACATTTGTTTCGATCATTTTACGTGAGATGTCAATGTAAGGCATATGTTATCTATACATATAGTAAAAATGTACAGATATAAAAAAACTGTAATTGCCATTTATAAAAAAAGAAACAGGGTCTTAAAATAAGCAGCTGAACACGTTAAGACAGATTTTAGAATTTTTGTCTGTTTGTCTACGCACATCTCTTAAACCACTGGAAGGATATAAATGCAGTTTTCACGAATATGCTTAGCTATGCCCAGATTGAAGTATAGGGTATGTTATTTTGCGCAAGGGTCGGATTACGAGAGGGAAAACGGGTTGAAAGTTTATATGAAAATCTACGCGTAATAATTAGGAATGTAATACTAAAAATCTATCTTCGAGTTTGCTCAATCATACCCATTTTCTTGTTTCAAAAGAAGTTTTACATTGCATCCTGATAGATCCTAAATTTCATTTTGTCTTTTCAGGTGTTCTGTCTTAAATTCTATATCATTTTTCATCATTCCTTTGCTTGACTCTGTATGTTACTGACTTGTTTGACTACATTTCATCAAACTTGATAATAATTTAACAAGTTGCAAAATGCACAAGAGTCCTACACCAAAATCCTCACTGAGGAAAGAATAAAAATATAATTAATGGCCGCAAATGGTCGATCTTGATAGTAAGATTAAGAAACCACTGCTCTCTGTGTACATTTGATGGCGGCTCTCTGTAATGTATATAATATTTTTTTCTGCTACATTTCAACCAGCTGTTAAACTAACCACTGTAGAGTTGTTAACAGCATTTTCGTATGTTTAGAATGTTTTTCGCGAATATTCTATGATATAATCAAAGATTTACTGAATCATGCTCTATAGTTTTGTTTTATCAGCTAAGCCCTCTAAAATGGTTGTTTCACTTGGCACAGTACATGCCAATATTCCAAAATTTGTTTAAGTACATATACGAATTTTATCAAATATTCAACTGCCTTTGCCTTTTTAGGCATTTCTATTTTAGGTATTGATTTTTTATCTAACAACTGCTGGCAAGGCCGTCGCCAAGGGAGGGCAAAGAGGGCAGCTGCCTCCCCTAGATATTAAAAAAAAATTGCCAACTGCAAAGAAACGCTGACTGCTCTGGACTGTACCTATAATTCATGTTTTTCTCATCCTTCATAATACTTGAACCCCCCCCCCCCCCTCTGGGCCATGGGCTGATGACGCCCTTAACTGTTGGCGGCATCTATTTTGCGACCCCTTGTCTTTCATGATGGAAGAAAAAAAGTACTTGTAAAATTATATTTGCTCTACTAAAATTAAATTCCCATAAATCAACGCAAAATTTAATTCAAGTCCATAAAACACTTGACATCCAGACATTCGTTGAAATAAGCTTAACTGACCAGATAATAGAGTTCAAGATAGGCCACGGACCACATCACTGCTATGTCTGAGATGTCTGAAGTCTAGACCTTGACTTCGCGTTTGTTTTATTTACGAAAGAGTTTGTTTATGTGGGCACCTCTTTATATGAGAACTGTGTGTGGGCAATCAATAACAGACTAGAGTACTGAGAAAAGATTGTTTATAGCTTTCCAGTGGATGAACTGGTTAAATGTACTGTTTATCAGTTCCTGAAACAGTATCTGCCCATTGATCAGTTTAAGTTTCTAACCATAAAGACCGGGCTACCTATTTATTTTTTATTTCAGCCGTGGTCGTCCCAATGCAGGGCAAAGGCCTCCTTTCCTTTCTTCCACTCCTCTCTGTTCTGTGCTATGGTGTACCAGCCTGTTGCGTGGAAGTCAAGCTCGTCCCGCCATCTTTTTCTGGATCTTCCAAGGGGTCGTACGGCATGCGGCAGTCATTCAGTAGTGGTTCTAGCCCACAGCTCATCATACATTGTACACGTGGCCGACCCAGTCCCACTTCAGTTTGCCACCTTTTCTCTTTCCGGCAATTTTTGTCTTGAAACGCAGTATACTGTTAATCTTAGGGCTACCTAGAAGGAAAATAATGATTTTCAAGTTTATTAAAGGATAGATAAGATAGCTAGTCTATTTCTAAATAAAAGATAGATTTTTAAAATCGAGATACAATACTTATAGAGTCACAATCTCTAAGCGAAAACAGTCAAAAAACGTCCGAGCGTCGTAGTACATACCTAGACATCAATTATATAGTAAACATTGCCACATTTACTTCAATTTAAAAGTTATGTCGCTTGTGTAGTGTTCAACGTCGCTTGCCACTAGGGCATCGTAGCACTGGTATCGCGCGGCGTTGTAGTCGAATCGCAGTTGCATTACAACTGACCAAAAATTCTGCGCAATGCGTAGCGTGCTCCGAGTTTTGGTTCGGACATTTTTTTGGCACGATTGTGACTCTATAGGTATTGTATCTCGATAATTTTTATCTACACTAATAATAATATTATAAAGAGGAAAGATTTGTACCTATTTTTGTATGTTTGTAATGAATAGGCTCTGAAACTACTGAACCGATTTGAAAAATTCTTTCACTGTTGGGAAGCTACACTATCCCCGGGTGACATAGGCTATATTATATTTTGTAGCGAGGCCGAAGGCCGAGCTTACACTCGTGCGAAGCCGGGGCGGACGGCTAGTGTAAAATATTTTGAAAAAAATTGGTCGCAGTTTTAGGACATACCCGGGTCCCTATCATACTTATCAATACACATTTGAAATACTGACTGCAACGCAATCAACTGTCGCGTCCAAGGCTTGCCATTGCATCACCACTAACGTGTTTGGATTACTAATCTGTTTCCTCATAATTGCTAGAGGAGGAGAGACTAGGAAAATTATACGCTGTTTTGGCACCGCCCAGTGAGATGGCAAAAGGGTCGATCGATCTAACATTGCTAGCGCTATTTATAGCTCAGGATCTGACCGTTTTAGCTCGAGCATTTTCAGCCTAAACGTATACCAATATCAGCATTGTTTAGGGTGTATATGTTGCAATAACTGACTAAATATACATACTTACACAGCGTTATGCATATAAACTGTGCTAAGCCGAAAGGAGGTCATTGTACTTATCATTATACTACACACAACAACAACTATTGAACAACTTATACTATGGGACCAACCCTGAAATCGCGACAAAAAAAATCTGCTGTTAAATACATTTTGTCGTGTGTCAATGACCGTTTTATATGGAACAGCTGAATTTTAAACGCAGCTTGATACTCGTAGGTACTACTAGGTATATTAAAACAAGGGGGGGGGGGGGCAGGAAGAACGTATTAAGTATTGTAAATAAGAAAAAAAGCTAGCGTGTATAGAGACTAGACGAGGCAAGATATTTGGCCACCTTGTACACCATGACATATTTTTACAGCATTTTACACAGACAAGAGCTACGGCCTTAGGGGGCATCCCTATTACGTAATTAATGAACGCCCCCTTAAATGATGTAATGAATAAAACACGATGCTGTAAATTATCAATAAAAAATATATTACAATTTGGTATACATATATGTATATGTGTATCACTACGTCATAACATCTTATATTTTAATCAAACGCCAAAGAACAATAATAACATGATCAAAATAATCTTGTCTGTATATCTGATATCATTAGACGCTAAAATAAAACTAGACCTCAACCAAAAACTAGTTTTTGGGGACGCAAGACGAACTGGTGCATGTTTTATTATTTTAAAATGTCGAAATAATACAGGTATCTAACGATGATATTTAAAACTATGGATATCGTTAGCGCATTCCTATAGGGCTCACCCTAAATTGTGTTTGATAGCATTCTGAACAGTAGGTACTTTTTTAACGTAACGTAAACGGAATTTACGGTAATGTCACGATATAACCTAGTTTAATACATAATAAAAATTGGCGCTAAATGGCCATTATTGATGTATATACCTACTTACTTACAGACATGGCCGTAAACCATGCAAAAAATATCAGTCTGGATTTACGTACCCGACGCTTTTAGTTTTTAGCCGACTTCCAAAAAGGAGGAGGTTCTCAATTCGACTGTTTTTTATGTTTATTACCTCAGAACTTTCGACAAGGTGAACCTATTTTGATGATTATTTTTTTATTTGAAAGCTGGTGCTTCCCGTGTGGTCCCATTTCAATGTGGTCCAGTTCTGACATTTTTATGAAGTCGGTTTTTTATATTGATAATTATTTAATACGCATTCCGCGTTGTTGTTAATATTTTTTATTTTATTTTGTAGTGTAAAGTTTTTATTATTAATTTGATTCCTTTGCTTCTTCTGAGGCAGTCGGGTAAAAAGAAATTTTATGCGCGTCAAAGGCGTACGCGCACAGTACAGGATTTGAGACGCATTGGGCAGCGCTTCCCAAGGTGACTGCTGACGGGAGGTCGGCCCGACCTTGCGGAGTGCGGCGAAATTATAACCAGGGGTTCAATTTTTGAAACGCTCGTTTGATATTTCGCACGAAAATATCATGCGTAATCCATACGAAATGTCTGACTTTCGAACGAAATCCCATACAAAGGTTGCATTTTTGAAATAATCATATCACTCGCCAACGCAACGACGTTTTATTTGAACCATTCAAATTTGCTTTCAACCAATGGAAAATCTTTCATTTCGCATGATATTTTCGTGTGAAATCATACGAACGATTCAAAAATCGAGCCCCAGACGTGAATCACAATTTGTATATTGATGGAATACTGTTACTTAGTGTGGCAGAACTGGAGAAGAACCCACAAACGAAGTATAATTATTCATATTAAAAAATATTTTCTTGCGGAGACATGACAGCTAACTTGCAGATCTTTGTATTTACATAATAGAGATCACAATGCTCTAGCTACATGGCATGCAAATTTTTATAACATGCTTTATTTTATAGAATGTAACTAGAAAAATTCATTAAAAAAAATTGACAACTAAACTCCCTATAATGGAATACTGTCTTGACAATTAGCAAAATTTCTTTAGTCTAAATTTCAAAATGTCAATATTACTTAACTCTTTTATACTTTGCAGTTTATAATTAAACTCAGTCTCATCAAAAAAGTGTTGACAATGATAGGTTCTGCGGTATTCCAATAAAAAATATGTCTACACTAATATTATAAAGAAGAAAGATTTGTACCTATTTTTGTATGTTTGTATGTTTGTAATGAATAGGCTCCGAAACTACTGAACCGATTTGAAAAATTCTTTCACTGTTGGGAAGCTACACTATCCCCGGGTGACATAGGCTATATTATATTTTGTAGCGAGGCCGAAGGCCGAGCTTACACTCGTGCGAAGCCGGGGCGGACGGCTAGTAGTTTATAATTTGATATAATAAAAATAATTTCATATTCCTTTTTATACATATTTCATAGTTGCATGTATTTTATATTCAACAGGGCCTTTTGGTGTTGGCTTCGGCTCCACCAATGCCCACCAAATGTCCGGGCTAGACCCGAGAATTTTATGAAATATATATTGTAATATAATTTATGCAAAGTATTGTAATTTGGTTTCGTTAGCTGTATTGTTTGTTATTGATATAACAATAGCGTTTCAAAATGCAACAGTTGTTTATATCTTAAAATACTACATTGACTCATCAAGGAACGGAAAATCCTGGTTCTACTACATTCCTTAACAGTACGTAATATTGCATTAGATGCCTAATAGTAATTCTATTAAGATCACAGACCTTTGTCAAGCGATAGACCCCGCAAGCGCGTCAATTTGTATATAAACCCAGCGTGCCATATTTTTTGTACCTACTGTGACGTCACGAGAGCAGTTTAGTGGTAGTTTAACTACGTTCGCTAGGCCAACTGCTTACGTAGAGTTTGTACAGTTTACTATGACGCAATTCTCATTTTAACACGCTTTTAGTAGCTTAGTATGTATGTAACGGAAACTTTAAACTTGATTTTCAACTACTTCAAAACCTCGAATTAAATTGCACACTCATCAACGACCGATGACAATGCAATAATTTAAATAGTTTGCCATTATTATTACCAGAATCTTCAGGATTAGCGATTTTAAAGCGTGTTTTTAGTTTTTTAACTGCGAGAATTATTGTATTGACATCTGACGTGCTACTGGCAAGATGACGCAGATTAAACATAATTATGCGTTGTGGTAGTTGATAGTAGTTGAGTTGGAGCATTGATCCAACTTACAACAGGCCACAGACATGAGATAGGTTCGGTAACAGGCTATAGGCTATATTTCACATCAAGGTATATCAGCGTCCAACCGTACACAACTTACAATTAAAAAATATTAACACAAAATGGTAAATAAGCAGTATAATAAAGTAGTAGTGTATGTGTGTGTGTAGTGATAAATAGGCTTGCGCTTAGCCGCCATCTCGCCTGATGCTAAGCGATGATCCAATCTATGATGGAGCACGCTTGCTTAGAAGAATCCGATTTACTTGAGACTTAAACACACCCAAATTGTAACTATTGGGAACACGTATCCAGACAGCGCATTCCACTGTCCAGCTCAATGGTTCTATCCTGTAAATCCTGTCTGGTATTAAGACTGATTTCCTATATTGACATTAGTGTTCATTATTGATACCGGAGTTTACACGTTAATTAATAACTAACCTTCTTGCTTGGTAGCAAAGTACAAAGCTGAATGTTGGATGTGGAGTTTGAATATCGATTAAGGGTGATTGAAACGCGGGGTGTGGTGACTGGCGACGGCTAGACATGGAACTATAAAGAAACGTGTATACCTACCCTTACAATTATGGAGTCGTAACCATCCTCGGCTACACCGTCGTTTACCATCAGGCGAGATGCCAACGCTCGACAACGGTCAAGGAAAACATCGTGAGGAAACCGGTATGTCTAAGAATCTCGACAGTTCAAAGACATGTATGACATTCACCAACATGCACTGGGCCAGCATGGTGGATTAAGTCCCATCCTCTCTCTCTCTGAGAGAAGGCCTGTGTCCCAGCAGTGGGAACATGATAGGCTGATAATGATGATTGTTAGTCAGTAACAAGTGAAACTAATAAAAGCTAGTCAAAAACTTCTTGTACTTATGACGAAATACTAAGATAAGACTTCAATGGAAACAAGCATATTTGTGACGAACTGTGGACCAAAATATTTGGTAATAAATGACTAATTCTTAGATAACTTAGTTAATTGTTTACCAGATAATGGTCAAGACCTTTTCAGCTCTTAAGAATGTTCTTTTTACACTTTTGATGTAATATCTTTTGACATAACTTCCTGTTTTTGTTTTTAGTTTATGCGACCTGTTCCACCTGCCAAAGCTAATACCGTGGACAGTGAAATAATAATAACTATTTCGCAGATCGTGCATGAGGGTAAAAAAAAAAAACGAAACAAAAAAACTGTTAATGTGAGGGTAGAAGTTAAAAGATATTTTTACCGGCAACCCAGTCAAACAGTATTGTAGTTGGCGTGCTTGTATGGTCCCACTTACACGCCGCAACCGATTCATAAATGAGGTTTCGATAAATTCGTGTTTTCAGGAATGGTTATAACGTCATCTTAAATACAAGATGGCGACATAAAAAGTGGGGACGTAAAAAAACACATTTTTTCCCATTGAATACGTTTTTTTAAATGAAAGTGAGGTGCGGTACTTCTTTTTTGGATCAGGCTGTCTAAACTCTTAGTCGGATTCCTCAATCAGTCAGCGCCTTTATTTTTTCTGGGGTATGTTATCTATTGGTTTCGATATTATTACTGAAATTGGGCGTATCTGTTAGACTGAGAATAACAGTCAACTCTGCATGTCACTGAGACTGCATTGATTTATTACTCAGGTCATTTGGTCGACGACATCACACCAATACATCGATCGCTCAGCTGATTTTAATGTTTTATCTGAATCACAATTCCTGTTCATTAGCTCAATAACATGAATCTCAAATAGGGTAACCAAAATTAAAATGTAACATTGAAAACTATGCATATTAAATAAATATTGGAAGGAGTAAACGACCCGCGTCTCGAGTTAATTAGAATAACGATCGACGCTTCTAGAGTCATTGTACAGGTTTCAAAGCCATACGAAGACAAAGACTCGAGAAATACTTTGAGTCTGACTTCTTAAGCTAGTAGGTTACGAACATACATCCGCGAATGAACGACAAGTTGCCTACCGTTTCCAATTTTTTCATGCAACGGAGTGCACGAGACGAGTAAAGTAACGTCACGCTGGCAAATGACAGTTCAGTGCTACCCAGAATTTAGATCTTCTGTTCAGAACAGTTCAAAACCGTGTGCGGCAATGCACTGCGCTCACTCAGATATTAAATCTCTGCTCAGTAATTCCACTGGAAACATTGCCCTTCAATCAGAAACGATAAATTTTTGCATATTACTACTTGGCTGATGAAAAATGGCAAAAGTTTTGTACTTCCCCAGGGTTTGCATAGGTTAACCGTTTACAGTTTTAAAGGTTATAAGCCTTTAGGGAAAATATTGTGGAATAATTTGACCGTGGAGGAAAACTATGTAACTACGGAAGTAGAACTATAAAGGGTACTGATCTTCACAGTGTCATATCAATAGCAAACTACTTGTAATTGTTTAATATTTATTTTCAGTAATCAAATACAACCGCAACAATATATCTAAATACAAAAAATGTGTTCGGCTAATTTAGCCATGAGTGCAGATGTATTTTGGGACGCTACTTAAATCCTCTCATGGGCTCATCACTGGTATTAATATGATTGCGTTTGACCGCCAACTCGCCTGATGTTAAGCGATGATGCTGTCTACGATGGAGCTCGCTTGCCTAGAAACCGATTCACTCGTGATTGGAAGACACCCAGATTGTAACTATCGGGGAACACCCATTCAGGCAGCGCATTCCACAGACTAGCAGTTCGCAAAATAAAAGAGGAATCAAAGCTCTCCGTACGGGTTTTCGGAATATCAACCATAAAGCAGTGTCGGTTTTTCGTGCCCGCTCTGGCAGTTCGATAGAAAAATGGGCAGGATGGGAATTAGATCATGCAGATCCGATGCACACTCTCCAAAATGTATCCGATAAAAAACTGATAGACTAGCAACTTTGCGCAAGGAGCTTAGTCTGAACCAGGGATTCGTAGCTGATGAGCCTCTTGACTCATGGTAAATATCCCGTTAATAATCATATAACTGGAGTACGTCAGTATAATGATATCCTCGATATATGGGAATATGCCAAAGATGATATTTTCAGTATTTTTGGGGAAATATAACACGGGATGGTTCATCTAGTTAATAGTCAAGGACTTTAATTTTATTACAACTAAGCCTTACAACGTCCTTGGTAATATATAATTTCGTCGTTAGTCGTATCGTGCACATAAGTTTCTATGAGGTCAAACGCCATCATTATAAAGCGGAGTTTTTAGAACATCTTCACGCTACAAGGTAGCAAGAACTTTAATTCGTTGCAACTGAGATTTCAGCTTGGAAACAGCAAAGAATTGAAGTGAAAGAATCAAAGAAATAAAACCTTTAAAGGGATGTTTTAGTTTATTTAAAAGGTTGAAGGGTTATCGAGGATCTCTGACCTTTTTGAATTAGAATAGTGTACTATAAGAAAGGTAACAACACCCAAGGTCGGTAACCAGCGGTCGTCGGACTCTACTTCAGTCTTTGGATGATGGATTGCTTTGAATTCGACGCGCTTACAAACTGAATATTGTAAAGTTTTTTGATAGGCTATATTATTATGTACCCGTACTTAGGTCTTAAAATGAGCTTATCAAATTGGCGTTACTGTAATGTTGCTTCCTTTTATATGACTGAAAGTAAGTTTTTTATCTATGAAAGAAAGAAAATCAATTTATTCGACAATAAATAAATAAAAAAACACCTTATATCTAAAGAACACAAATTATTGTCGAATGGGTCCATCTTGGCATTAAGAATATACAAGAAGATTAAAAATTAATCTTCAATCAAAATCTTTTAATTAATGAATAAAAAAATATTTGTAGATTATGTTTATGAAGAGTAGGTAATAGTTATATTCATCGTCATCATTGGAATCTCATTCAACCCATTGTAGGTACATACTCGTATCCCTTGTTCCTCTCGATCTTCTTTATTTGATGCCAATTTTTCTTATTAAGCGCCAATTTTCCCTGTTTAGCGCCAATTTTCCCAGTTTAGCGCCAATCTTTCCTGTTTAGCGCCAATCTTGTTCACGTGTTATTGAAAAAATATTAGATTTCATAACGATTTATTAAAAAATATGATCTATTAAAACCTACTTATTCAAAATTATTCATTATTCGATATTTCCTGAATTTGTTTCCGCACGGCATTGTCGAAAACAATATTATGCCAGGTCACCGCTTGTTTTAGGATAATACTTATTTTAAATTCTCGATATCCTCCAATTCCGTTATGAATTATTAATAGTAACACATTTGTCCCAGAAACATATTTAAAACCGCGATGGCTTATCTTAAAATTCATTTCTTGAATACATAAATATTAGATAGATTCAGATAGAATATCTAATACTTAAGTTTTAAACTAAGCAAAATATGATACCCACAATATTCGTCGCTTCAACGCGACTTTAATGCAATATATAAAGCCTGTAGAATAAGAGCCGTAACAGACACGTCAACATGGCTGACGAACCGCCGTCCAACCAACGGGAGAGAAAGAGAAAAATTTGTCTTCCTCTCCCGTTGTTCAGAGGGCGGTTCTTCAGCCAAGTTCGACACGTCTGTAAAAGCGTGGCAAAGTGGGAAAACCTCGCCTTAAATATGAAATATGCTATCGTTTTTTTAACCAAAAGTTGTCATTGTTTTGATCGTGTAGAGAAGATATGACGTCAACGGGATCATTTTAAAGTCCAGTTAAGTTATTTTATGCGCATATTCTACAATGTTCTCTGACATTGCGAAGTAGAATTTGTTTTCAACTTAAGGCGAGGTTTTCCCACTTTTAAGCAATGCTTGTTACTACAGATGACCATAAACCTTTTTTTTTTGTTTAACGCGGATAAGTCCGCGTTTGACCACCAACTCGCCTGTTGGTAAGCGACGATGTGGTCGAAGATGAAGCACGCAGACTGTAATATTTTGTATTATAGTTGCATTTAGCGGAGCAAAACTATGGCGCTTACCTATACACAATCGTGCGTTTCGCTACTTCTATTTTTAAGGTTTTTACTAAAAATATATCGAAAAGTATGCTGTAATGTAATAGAATCTGTATATTAAGATATCGCAGACATCATTTAGTAAATATGTATTTGAATGAATAAAAAAATAGAGAAAAGTGCTTCAGTGTTACATTCATGTTTCGTTCTTCAAGGTTTTCAACACAATTTTATTATAATTACTTATAAGCTGACTTCAAAAAAGGATGAGGTTCTATGTTCCAATGTATTTTTTTTTTTCATGTATGTTCGTTCACCGATTTTTCCGCCAACTGTTGACCGATTTAAAAAAAAACTTGGTCTTTTGTTTGGTAGAGTAAAACTTCCAATTTGATTCCATAGAAATTTCATCAAAAACGGTAAGTAGTTTGGTTTTTAAATCAAAATAACTGGAAAATGTTGTTCTCTTGGGCCTTACGCCCAACTCTAAACGCGAGCCCGAATAGGTGCAGTTTGCGTATCATATCACGCGACCGCAAGCCGTATCTCGCCGCGTTAAGGTTCGCGTTCGCGTGATTTTGCAAACTGCACCTATTCGGGCCTGCGTTTAGAGTTGGGCGTAAGGCGCCAGGATGACAATATGATCATCCAAGTACCCGATTACGTCCATTTCATAATTTTTTTTTGAAGTCGGTTTTTTAAATTGATTAAGTGTAACCATAGAAGTAGACTATTTAAAACTAGAATGGCCAAAATCGCTAAAAGTAGGAAAAGAGGGCCTTAATACCCGGGGTACCGCTAGGCTATGTTACTGAGTCATTTGTCGGGTTTTTTCCTTATGTGCAGTTTTATTGTCAATTTCCCGTTAACGAAACCAATTTTCATACATGGCTCTTATCAACTGGATGCCACAGTAAACAATGGCATTATCTTTGCGTTCATATTTTTGTGATTCAGCTACATTGTAATGAACGTTTTGGTATGTAAACATCATTATTTCGCTGGTAAACATAAATTAATTGATTTATTTTGCGTGATTTTAATAGTAATAAGTAAACTTGTTATACAGTAAATATGGGTTTATTCGTGTATAGACGATATACGATATCTTTCCACTTTTATTATTATTGCCAGTATATTATTGTTTCTGGCTATGCACTGTCAATAAGAGTACAAACAAACCTACAGCGATATTATTATTATCACTACATCTCTATCTACACTAATATTATAAAGAGGAAAGATTTGTACCTATTTTTGTATGTTTGTATGTTTGTAATGAATAGGCTCCGAAACTACTGAACCGATTAGAAAAATTCTTTCACTGTTGGGAAGCTACACTATCCCCGGGTGACATAGGCTATATTATATTTTGTAGCGAGGCCGAAGGCCGAGCTTACACTCGTGCGAAGCCGGGGCGGACGGCTAGTATATTATAAAATGAAGTCGCTTTCCGCGTTTGTCTGTCTGTATATCCGTTAACTCCTAAACCACGCAACGGATTTTGATGTGGTTTTCACCATCAGTTGGATAATTTTTCACGAAATATTAATACATATGATAAAACTGTAGCGGAGCTAAATATATAATAAAAACTAGTAGTTTTTATGTAAGTAGAAATAAAAACAATATTTTGCAACCAAGTCGCTGAAAAATATACTTATATGGCTTACGTTCACATTTTTTTTCTTCTAAATTACATCCGTGCGAAGCCAGGGCGAGTCGCTAGTATTATATAAAAGTGAACTATATTTATATAAAATACAGGGTTACGCGGAAAGGTTGTACTAAGCCGAAAGGGGTCCATTACACTTAACATTATGAACAACTTACTACGTGACCAACCCTGAAATCGCGGAAAAAGAGCAAAAAAAAAACGTACGTACGTAACGTATATGTAATGTATCGTATTACTTTTTGTCGACAAAATAATGTTTATCTACTATTTCAAACGGGTTATCGACAAATTTAAGTATTAAGATTCAATACAGATTAGCTTTACATGATAATGTAAAGAATAAACATTGATTAACGACAACGCCGTGATTATTTGCAATAGTTGACCTAATTACGAGGACAAAAAAAACTTGAACTTGTTTGAAATTTGATTTTTCTGCCATGCGTGAGACGTACCGCCGCAAGAAAAGTCCACCGACTAGTCGGTCGTCTAAAACTCGTAACAGACGTGTCAACTTGGCTGACGAACCGCCGTCTGACTAACGGGAGACGGGGACGGACGTCTTAATTTCCGTGCGAAATCATCACTCGTATGATTTCGCAAATTAACATGCGAAATGAAAGATTTTCTACTGATAGAAAACAAATTCGAATGGTTCAAACAACTCGATACGTTAGCGAGTATATGATTATTGCAAAAATGCGACATTTCTATGGGATTTCGTTTGAAGGGCAGTTATTTCGCATGATATTTTCGAGCGATATATCATACGAGCGATTCAAATTCGAGCCCAGATTCGAAGGCCCAACATACTGGTGCGATCACGCGATGGCGATTAGCGGACGCCCAATCACAGTCTGCAACGTCATCCGTCCCGGGAACGGTGATTGGGTGTTCGCTGATCACTACCGCGTGATTGCGTCATAGTTCGCCCACACTATGTAATCAAATTAAACTCCGTTATTATGATTGAATTTAAAAAATACTTTTGTTTCAGATTCCAACTGCATCAGCCGAAGAAGGCCGGTGCATCTGGTATGGGGTATGTAGTAAACCCGGGGAAAAGATCAAATACTGCTCCTACAATGGAACAGCCCAGCCTGTCGAAGAAATTTCCAAGGTAAGTGAATGATTAAGTGGTAATGGGGGTTAAGTGTTGATTCGTCTAATTAACTCGTACACTTCTTAACTAGTTCACTTCCTAACTTGTTCACTTTCTAACAACTAATGGGTATAGAATATATTATAGAAGTAATAGAACATGTAACATATTTGAAGATATAAAATCACAAAGTGGACAATTATTTGGTTCATATAGATCAAAGGTTCCCAAACTTTTTTTCTCATAGACCACTTTCAAAATTTAGCTGGTTCCAGTGGCCCTGCAGAGCTACATTTCTACCATATTCCCAAAACTCCCCGTCGAGTCTCTGGACTACTTTGGGAACCTCTGATTATAGATATATACTTATTACAAATGATAGGACTAAAAAATCCATGACTGTCAGTTTTGTTCAGAAAATTCGAAACAACTGTGGTTTTTTTTATGACATAGGTTAGGTTAGAAAATTCGAAACAACTGTGGTTTTTTATGACAAAGGTTAGGTTAGAGAATTCGAAGTTTTTTTTTAATGCCATAGGTGGCAAATAAGCTAACGGGCCGCCTGACGGGAAGCGATCACCGTCGCCTATGGACCTGTAATAGTTTTACTGTACCTATAAAAGTGTTAAAGACTGTTAACTGCCATTTTCAAGAACCTCATGAAATTGGTCGTACTTCACCAATTCGGTTTTCACTTTCATCCCTGGGGTCCCAAGGGCGTCACGTGACCCGGTCATGGAGGCTTTAGCCCTGCCACAGATAAATAATAGTACGTTGCACTGCGTTTCTCCGAGACGTCACTAAAGCCCTACTTTTGTAGAACTTGACCTGACCTGATCTGTGCAACAGTTGCATGAAAAAAAGGTAGACGTAATGGTACGGCATTTGCCTTTTCATTTTACTGTTGAATTTATTTTTGTAGATTTTCTTTGATCTGACGTCAAATGAGTAGGTACCTAGGTGCTTTATGTCGACGACTTCGTTTTGTCCCATCTATGTACGAAGACGTGAAAATACATGTAGACCCCAATAGGGTAGATGGCTGATGTTTTTATCGTTGAATCCAATAGCTTGGATGAATAATTTGAGTAAATATAATGTATATTGAAAAAATAATTAAAATCTGTTATTAATATTCTGATATAATAAGCGTTTAGTTTTTGTTTGAGAAAACTCTGTTTCTTTTCCACAAAACAAAAAATTACGTCACGCCTCTGTGCGCCATACTTGTCAGTGTAGAATTTATATGGCGTACAGAGAAGTGACGTCATCATTTGCTGTTTCGCGCTCTCTGTCTAGCATGATATTAAAATGCTTATAAGTTGCTTATTTTTGATTAGATTTTCATTTTGTTTTCATTAATGAGGTATATGGGGTACATTTTAATAGGACAATAAAAAAACAGTCATCTAGCCTATTAGATATGGAGTTGGAGCATGACAAATGGAGGAAGACCTTTGTCCAGATCAAATAGATTAGGACCAAAAAGGAAATGAGATAAGCTTATCAATTATTTAAAAAACGACAGACGCGGAATGTTTATCGATCAAAAAGGCTTATTTTTTTAATAGTGTTTAGTAAAACACTATTATTTTATGAGTAACATTATTTAAATTTTATCTGTGTTAACATTTCGTGTTTCTGTAGTAACGAAAATATTTCTTTGACTTAAAATGTTTTTTTTTTAAATTCTAAAATAGGCTTGTGATTGGCCGCTAACTCGCCTGATGTTACGCGATGCGGCCTACGATGGATCACGCCTATTCTCCATTATTCGGGAAAACCTTTTGAGTTATACCGTAACCACGTTGAAATAAAGTAGGTACATGAAGCAGTACAGTAGTTTCGGAGCCTATTCAATGAAAACAAACAATCAAATCTTTCCTCTATTTTATATTTAGTATAGATGAATAAGCCTTGTTAGGGAACTTTGATATCCAATACTCTCATAGGAACTGTAAGCTACCATGAGCTTGAAGGCACGTTGAATTGTAGGCCCCGGTCGTCTTTTATACAGGGCTACGCGGAAAGAGTGTTTTAAGCCGAAAGGGGTCCGTAGTACTCATAATTATGATCAACTTTTACTATGGGACCAACTGTGAAATCGCGAAAAATATCAGCTGTTCCATACATTTTGTTGAGTGTGAATGTCAATTTTGTATGGAATAGCTGTTTTTGTTACTATTTCAGAGTTGCTCCTATATTAAAAGTTTTGCAT
Source organism: Agriopis leucophaearia (assembly GCA_949125355.1). NCBI lineage: Eukaryota > Metazoa > Arthropoda > Insecta > Lepidoptera > Geometridae > Agriopis > Agriopis leucophaearia. The sequence goes on along the minus strand of OX421276.1, from coordinate 3,161,031 downwards.
AATGACTGGTACTATGTACCCCATTCAGATTAGTACACCCTTTCCTCATAACTCAGTGTAACAACAACCGCTAAGCCATTCACAGCCTTTCAGCTGGTCTAGCACGGGCACTGGTCCAGCCCTGATGTCAGCTTTCAGCCCATCGTTTTTAGCCCGCGAGGAAAACGTATCCATATGCTAGCTTTGCAACATCTACGCGAAGATAAAATCGCGCTGAGACGATTTGTCCACGGCCCGTGCTAGGACTGCCCTCTTGCAAGTGGGCAAAAAATTGACATCAGTGGAAAAAAACGACTAAATCGCGAGTTGCAAGTTACACATAATCAGGGGCATTTCATGTCTTTAAATGCTACACCGCAAATAGTATAAGATCCATGTCAGTAATTACCCTTAAAGTAAAACATAACCTCTGCATATGCCTTTTTTAGTGGAAACAAGTAGTTGAACCATTAAAATATGGCATGCACCTCCTATTAGATAATTAGAGAAGACTTGCCACCAACTATTTTAACAAAAATTGAGACCTAAAAGTCCTGTAATTGTGATAGATGTGTCCTGTAGGTGTGTTTTTCAAATCATGGCCAATAAATAAGATCTTCACATCTCCATTAAGGTCATAAGGTTGGTATTATTATGTTTGACGTCACTCACAGGTGTCCACTAACCAACTGTTACCACGGTAGATAAGTCTCCATTTCACTTTACAATGTAACTATCTTTCGCTGATTTGACTTGACAAGTCACCCATAATATGACCAGACGCAGTTATCAATTTAAATTCATAAAAAAACGGAGTAGTGAGTATATGAAAAGAAAATAAAGAGTTCTTCATCTTTGAGTTCTAGAGGTTGGACATCATAATGGCAGTTGTGCATTTCTTTGGCATACTACGTCAGCAGATTTTTCAATCACAATAAGAGTAGGGACTGCCTGTTCAACTAAGTAGAAAGGAGTACTTTTTGGGTACTTCACTGTAGTAAGTGCCTTACTATATTGCAGTCCCCAAAAAGATCCTGGCCTGGCCTTTGATACTAAGAGACGCCTTTTCTTCTTGCCTCCGTGTCAGAATATGCCACCATTTCACGGGAAGAACTAATATTTTATTTTAGTCTCAACTTTTCTACGCGAACGTCCAAAATTTTCCATCAATTGCTTTGATCCAGCGAATTCACAGACAAGGGAAAAAAATATTTTTTGTTAAAATTAGAACGGCTGTCAAGGCATTTTTGTAAGAAATTTGTTGTAGCCACTTGCACCCATATAAACCCACAGCAACTGTGTTAGCAACTGTGACGCGGAGTTCGACGCGTTGCCATAAATAAGAATTTTCAATCATATATCTGTCACAATACCTGGCGACAGAGTTTCCTTCTCATTTCCGTTCTATTTACTTCTCTTTTCTGTGCAGCGAATTATCCAATTCGCTGCTTTGATCCTATATTTCTGTAGATGCACTGGTTGCCGGCAAACAATTTAAATATGCCTTGTTTCGCTTCATTCGCTCTAACGAGTTTGTGCTTTAAATTCATTAGGCTTCAATTTTCAATACACTTTTTTGGACATGTGTCCTTATCCATCTCTTTCATTTCTGTTTTTCTTTTTTTTTCTCTTTCATTTTTTATGGGGACAATTTTTGTTTGATTTTGCGTGAAACTGTGCATCTAAAGAAATATATGATCCAAACGTTGGTCAAACGTTAGCCTAGTGCGATTTAAAATCGTGTTAGTTACAAGGTCGTGTAGCATCCGTCGCCATTAACTACGCTGCGTACTGTCTAAAACCCTATGTCATGCTGATGCTGCTAGTAAAGATAATAAAAATCTATCCGGCTTTTTGTCTTCCCCAATTACTTTTTGCAGTTATTTATAACACAGTTGTTTTCGACCTACAACCGGAGTCTGACGGTAGTAAACGTGGCGAACTACGATGTTGATGTTTGCAGTCTATTAATGTTTTGGTGGCCATGATCATTATTTGCACCATTATGATTATTATCATTGGATCGGATATAAGCGTTTTAGGGTTCCGTACCCAAACGGTGTAAACGAGACCTTATTACTAGCCTAAACTGTATGTCTGTCTGTCCGTCTTACCTTTTAACGGATGTGTCTTTCGGACCCATAGATACGAGTAGATAGCCAGTTGAAATCTAAACATAATATGCAATGTTACGGCGGATTAACTAAGAAATAATTATATAGTCTAAAAGTAAAAACTAAAGTAAACCTCTTCTCAGTCAGACTGAATTCCGCCGTGAATGATTATGGTTTAGGTTGGCGGAAATGTTAACTCTATAATTATAATTATCTTGAATTACTTGATGTCCATAAATCTTTGTCTTGTTTTTGTGTTTACATCAAAGTTCAGTACATCTTTTTTGCCAAAACACAAACAGCTATAAATAGCCTCTATATTCTTTGCAACAACATCACATATGGCGTGATTAGCATAATTTTTGTGTTCAGTCGAATCCAGCCCATTGTTTACAATCAGATGAGTTCGGCTTCCTTAAACATCGGATATCAGATTTTTAAATGACAACCGGAAGCGGTTTGAATGATCGTTTGGGAAATTATACGGCGAGGTATTTAATTACTTCCTGATAACATAAATATTGCAATACTGAGCGTATTAACGTTATCTGCGCAAAGTGGTTAGTTTACTTTTAGAGTTTGAATTTTTTGCCATTGACTTTGCCATGGTCATGTTAGTTAATTTTTTTATAATTCACGTCATCATCATCTTTTCAAGGCTTACCAGTCCTCTAATAGACCTTCGCTTTTTTATCAATAATTTTTTTCCGGTCCTGTGCCGACCTCACCCACGTATTGCTTTAAACCCTGACAACATAATTCGCCCATCTATCCCTCTTATCTATTCGCTATTATGACAAAACGGTGTCCCAAAACATACATTATTATAGCTATAATATTCTACATAAATATTCTGATTGCTATAAAAGATTAGTTTTGTATCATCATCATCATCATCAGCCAGAAGACGTCCACTGCTGAACATAGGCCTCCCCCTTTAACCTCAACACTGAACGACATCCTGCCATCTGCATCCACTGGCCGCCCGCGACTTTCACGATGTCGGTCCATCTAGGTGGGAGGCCTACCTACGCTGCGTCTTCCGGAAGTTTTGTACGTTGTATTTAAATTAGTTATTAAATTATTTCGCTATTTACATTTGCGAACACAACTCAGTTCTTGAAATGAGTCGTCCTTGCTATTATCTTAAAGTGTTATACTATTGGTAAATAGTCTTTGTGTAAACAAGACTAGTTTAATGCTATCCTTATCTGCAGTGCAAGTACCGTTCTTTATCAGTCGACAAATTTGACAGTGAAATCGATAAATTCGATGAAATGCCATATAATCGATCATAGAGAGTACGGATCAAATGGCATTTCTACGAGTTTGTCGATTTCATCAAATTTGTCGATCGATAAAGACCGGACTTGCACTGCTGATAGAACAATGAATATAATAAACGACAAACCTTTGCGACCATCTCATCTGCTTCCCATACATGTTGAATGACTATGTGATTTGCTAGTTTACAATTTACATCCATAGTTTTTTTCTATAGCTGTAAATGTGAAAAATAGAATTCAAAGTACGCTAGCTGACCTTGCGGACACCAATCATTGATCAATAGTAAAGCCATTACTTTTGAAAATAGTTGTAATTTTGACTATTGATTATCTCTCTCTATTAATTATCTCCTAAAGTATTGGTATTTCTTTGTACGCTTGATACGTAGTAACAATCGATGATTGCTGAGTAACACGACACTCGCAACTAAATTAATGTCAAATAATGGGTACAACGATTTAAATTGGACCAATCGAGAGTCTTCCTCGATCGGTATTATAGCTTGTATTTTATCTAAGCCATGATCCCAATAAAACAAGGTCTGCTATCGGGGAGTGCAAGGGAGCGCACCCACTCCATTGCACAACTTGCAACTAACATAGAAATTGAAAAAAAATAACTTGAGAGATGTCAAGGGACACCCGGATGGAACGAATTTCCTTTCTATGATAGAGAGAGAGAGGCAGACAGAGAAACACGCGAACGCCGCACGGCTTACAACTAGCAAAAAGTGTCATTACAACTTTTGGTCTTAATTTTTTCCGTCTAGCCCCTTCGTTCCAACAAATTTGTTGATAATCTTTAAAATTTGCTAATAATCCTTCGTGTAGGTGGCCCTTGCCAAGTCTCTCACCGTTGCTCATCATGTAGCGAAATGGTTGATAAGCACGGCCACCACGCACTTTTCTTTTGAAATGTGACTTGATCGAGAGTTTTCTTAGCTATGTTTCAAGAAAATCTGTTAAGCTGTTTAAAGATCACTAGATATTTTATCAGGGGTAAAAAAAATATACATATTATAGCTAATTAAAACACTGTCCCGTAAACATGGTGCATGTAACTGCGCCGAAATATCGGGAGCTCCTTCCACAACCTTACCACGGTATATATCCCGTCAAATCCGTAAATAATCATACTCGTATAACACCAGTGAAATAATAACTATATTTCGCTGTATAACATATAGGTACTTTTCATCAATATTGACATGTTTTAACAGACTTCCAAAAAGGAGGAGTTTTTTACCTCAGAACTTTCGACTGGGTGAACCGATTTTGATGATTATTTTTTTATTTGATAGCTGGTGCTTCCCGTGTGGTACCATTTCAATTTGGTCCAGTTCTGTCATGTTTATGAAGTCTGTTTTTTATATTGATAATTATGTACGTACAAAATTTTCAACTGTTGCTTACGTGATGACTCACAAGTTCATAAACTCTAGAAGCGAAGTGAGTCTCAAAGTAATAGCGTCATTGTAGCCCTAGTGCGGCAAAGCCCGCCTTTCAGCTCGCTGCTGTAATGTACGCTACCCCATACCCAAAAGTAGTGCCTTAAAATCCGTCGACCTTGAGACAGCCTCCCGACTCGCCTGCCGTGTGTATCGATCCACGGCACCAGCTTTATTAGTATTCCGCAGACGAAAGCAGCCACTTTCTCGTCCATTAGAGCCGTGACCTGTTGTTAGACGTTTTTTTTTTTATCACCGCTGTGTTTATGATCTTTATCTATTTATATAATAAAAACGGAGAGATAAAAAAATCTGTAATTGCGAGATATAAAAAAAATATATCACACAGAGCGTTTATTTACTAAGCGCTTATTTTATAAGCAGCTGAACACGTTAAGACAGTTTTTAGAATTTTTGTCTGTTTGTTTGTTTGTCCACGCACATCTCCTAAACCACTGGATGGATTTAAATGCGGTTTTCACGAATATGCTTAGCTATGACCAGATTGAAGTACAGGGTATGTTATTTTGCGAAAGGGCCGGATGAAGGGAGGATAAAAGGGTTGAAAGTATCATATAGATAAAAATTCTTTCGCCACAAGATGATTGTAGTGTTTGAGCTATTTTGGCTTACTCAGGGACATGATTTGGAAATGAAATGTCTAGATAATTACGCTTGCTACTTAATTAAACAAGTTCATAAAAGGAAGGTTCTATGTTCCACTGTTTTTTATATATGTATGTTCACCGATTTCTCCGCCAGTTATGAATTGATTTTGATGATTCCTTTTTTTATTTGGTAGGCCATAATTAAGGGCCATTATTAATTAATTAATTAATCCCATATACATTTCATCAAAATCGATTCAGTAGTTTCGGTTTTTCAAAAAACTGAAAAAATATGTCATCCAAGTAAATGAATTTGCGTATTTACTAATTTTTAAATGTTTTTTTTTTTAATTGTTTATGTATTTTGTATAATGGAATAAACATAACGTGAATAACATTATGGGCTAAGGGCTAAAGGCTAAGGGTGTATTCACGTAGGAAGCAGGTTACCAGCAGGTTAACTGCGCTTATGGGAACTGGTCCGCGCAGGTAGTCGACGCAGGCAGTGGCTATACTTTGTTCACAAAGTTTTAATTTGCATACTATGAAGAAAAAAAAAACATTTATGCCTTTCTTAAAATATACAAACACTAATTTATAAATAACACTGAAAACGAAGAAATTATTTACTAAGTATTTTATTTAAGTAAGCCTTTTCATTTGAAAAGTTTTAATAGATAATATTTGTAAGTACTCGCATTTATTGTAATGTACAGTTTCAGTTATATTCATATTTTGTGCAAAACGTGATGTTGATAAAGGGTTATAAAATAACATGAAGTATTTACAGCTAAATTCAATTATATGAATATAAATAGTGATGTCATAGATAATATTTTTATTCCCTTAATAAAACTGATATCGATCAGGTGCATTTGAAGTTTCTTTGTTGACATCTAGCTACTAGATGCGCCCCGCGGTTTTCCCGCATGGACATTCCCACAGAAACGGCACATTTTTCAGGGATGAAAGTATCCTATGACACTCTCCGGCCCTCCAACTATTTCTATGCAAAATCATGTTGAGCCGTTGCTTAGACGAACAAACAAACATTCTTTCATATTTATCTCATTCAATCACTGACTGATCACGGAATCTCGAAAACTGCACGATTTACGAAGCTGATTTTGGCTGAGGTAAAGAGATCCGATAAGAAAGGATTTTGCGAAAACACCGCATTAATTTTATATGAAAGTATACGCGTACGAAGTTCCGGGAAACAGCCAGTAATATTAGAATAAGTATGAGTATAAGTATGATGATTCAATTACATACTTCAACTATAGTTATTGGTAAAGTGAGTCTATTCTGTCTTATCAGTTATTTGTTGTTCCGTATAGAGTTTTAGGAATGTATACATTTGTTAATGACTCATATTTTTATGTAGAGATCTACGTACCTATGGCCACTAACTCACCTGATGGTAAGCGACGGTGCGGCCGAGGATGGAACACGTTGATCTAGAAGAAATCTATTCACTCACATATACATACTCGTAAACCTTCCGTGAAAAAATATCTAACTGATGGTGAATACCGCATCGAAATCCGTTGCGTGGTTTAGGAGGTGTTAGCGGATATACAGACAGACAGACGCAGAAAGCGACCTTATTTTTTACTATATAGAGATACTTTGCTAGTTTTGCCGGTTCAGGGCTTGACTATAATTTTACACGTTTGTTAGAAAACGTATCTGTAGTTAGTGTCTGTAGTGTAGTTATCTGATTTCCATTATTGCAGTTTCACAATGACATGGTGAAAAGTACGAGTATTTGTCACACGTATTTTTATCATTAGTTTAGGGTTTTTTATGCCTGACATAAGAAATGATTGCGGCCCAAGATCAAAGATATTTAAATGTATAACACTAGCGACCCGCCCGGCTTCGAACGGGTATAAGCTCGGCCTACGGCCTCGCTGCTATGACCCGCTCCAGGAATAAAAAAATTCATCAAAATTGGTCCAGCCGTTTTTATTATATGTATAGTTATTCTGCTGTTCCGGACGAAGACAAATACAACAAATCAAAAACCATTAAAATCGGTCCAGCCGTTCCAAACCCGACTTTATTTTATACATAGAGAACGGGGAAACGGAGGAACGATTTTAAGCCGAACGGCCTCACTACGACTCTTCCGCTGTTCCATACATTTCGTTGGCTCTGAATTAGGTTCATTTTTATTTTATTATGATGAGGGAACCCAATACTATGGAAGCTGGAAGCTAATTTATTACGTGAGTACAGTGGTTCGTTCCATAGTAAAAGTTGTTCATAATGATTAGTACAATGACCTCCTTTCGACTTAGTATCACCGTTCCGTATAATTCGGTATGTAAAGTTTTTTTTTGATATTTTTTTTATATTTTTATTTCGTAGATTAGGTCATTATAAGAAACTAATTTCAATATTTTTGTTTTATATTCAGTAGTTATTTTATAATATTTTTTTGAAAATTTGAAACCTATGACGTCACTTTTTTGCACAAATATGTAGTTGCGTTGAGGAGCCAAGAAAAGCACGGAAGTCAAAAAAAAGACACTAGAATTTACTTTGACACTTGACAGTGACACCTACTAATTCGTAAGTCTCTATTCAATCAAAACAAAAGTCCATCTAGAGTTGCCATCTACTAAAAAAAATACCCCATGTCAGGCTTTTAATTTAGTCAAATTATTATCCCATTATAAGGCCTCATAGTAACATTACCTTATTTAATAATAATCTACACTTATATTAAAAAAAAACGAGGAGATTATTAAGTTTGTTTATAGAAGATACACTCCGAAACTACTTGACCGATTTAAAAAAAAACCTGTCACTGATAGAAAGCTTCACTATTCCTGAGTCCGGGAGTAGAGAGGATTACGGGGCGAATGCAGAACTGGGGCCTTACGGACAACAGCTTCGGTATGTAAAGTTTTTTTTTATATTTTATTTCGTAGATAAGGCTATTTTAAGAAACTAATTTCATTATTTTTGTTTTCTATTCAGTAGTTATTTTAAAATATTTTTTTGAAAATTGAGATATTGTGACGTAACCAGATAGCTTAAAATGTCGTTTATTTAAATATTTTATTTGTTCGATTATTAAGGTTCTGTGTTTTTTAATCTTAGGTTGAGACATCATGTTTGAATATAAATTATTAATCATACATCAAATGGCATATTAAAATATGTTTAACATTATATATCGTTGTGAGTAGCACCCATAATAAAAACAAATTAATCTGACGTGGTGAAAATTAATTCTATTAACTAGGTGCTTCCAGTAAAAACGTTCTAAATCAGATATTTATTTCCCCGAAAAAAACCTTCCTCATGATTTTTCCCTACGCTTAGGGAAAAACACCCCATATTGGCAACTCTGAAAAGAACTAGACTGTAAAACCACAGATATGAAAGAAATATATTTTCTGTGTGACGAACAGTGTGTCAAATGTATTATATTTTTTTATTCTTAAAAAGCACAGATAATAAAATGCAAAAACGTGACGTCATTTAGAGGTCAATGAAAGTCAAATGATTTCATAGTTTTTTGTTAAAATAAATGGCATCTTATCATTTTAAAAGGTCAGAGTAGAAAAATAAGGGTTTGTAACATAAAATCTCGAAATGGTTTCGGAATTGGCATAGGAAATTTTTTTTTAGCATACCGAATTGTGTATTTCCTAATTAGATTTGTTTCCTTTATTTGTGGGTATAGGTACAGGTACTATAATTAATTTTAAATATCATCTATGTAAGAGACCGCAAGAAAACGCTGGATGCAGGCCGCTTCCAACCGGCCCTTTTGGAGATCGATGGGGGATGTCTATGTCCAGCAGTGGACGTCCTATGGCTGAAATGATGATGACGATGTTTGTAGTATATTTAAAATATGCTATTCATATCGAGCCCACGCATGGTTTAGTAGTTTGACATTATAAATGAGGCGACATTTCGTTCGTTGTCCGCTATCGACCGATTTTATTCTTGTCTGTCAATGCCCTATATTATGCATTACTTGATAAAATGTCTTTGATCTCAGATTCTAATGACTTCAGAAAATCCAAATTTGATCTCAATATAACTAAACCAAAATTTATCGTGCATGACCCAAATAATTAATAAAAATTAATTAATATAAAAAAAACCCTGTTTAATGGGACAAACTATTTAAATTATTGCATTGTCATCGGTCCCTGATAAGTGTGCAAAGTTTCAAATCAATCCGACTTTTTGAAAGTAGTGAATATCACGTTCACATATTACGTTACATAGATACATAGCAAGCTAATAAAAGCGTGTAAAAAAGACCCAGGACATCTTGGTACAGGTCTGCCTCTTAGAGGAGCGGAACCCCCCTGACGTGGGAATAGAAAAAAGCATAAATCAATTTTCGCGGAGGTGATCGTTTTTTTTCAGGTTTTGTTAGCTGGTCCGCACCGTACGTAATCTCTATCATTTTATCTTAAAAAAAGACACATCAGTCACAAGACTGCTCATCAGAAGTGAAAACTTAAAAAATGAGTAACTCACATATTGTACAAGAGATGGCGCTGTTTTAAAATACACGGTACAGCGTGACGATGTGGCGAGGTCAATGATTTTTGTTTACCCAAACAGTGCTCAACGCGCCTAAAGAAGTTTTCACTTAAAAAAATCTCTCTTCCGCCATCCTATAAAATATAGACACGAACTTTATATACTTACTCGTATCTACTACTAGCCGACCGTCCCGGCTTCGCACGGGTGTAAGCTCGGCCTTCGGCCTCGCTACAAAATATAATATAGCCTATGTCACCCGGGGATAGTGTAGCTTCCCAACAGTGAAAGAATTTTTAAAATCGGTTCAGTAGTTTCGGTGCCTATTCAATGCAAACAAACAATCAAATCTTTCTTCTTTATAATATTAGTAAGATTTGCAATGTTATGCACGAGTAAGATAGCCGCGCGTCTTCAGAGGCTCCATAACAGATGTTCCTATGTGCCTGCGCACAGTTGGTGCCTGCTTATAGTGCTAAATAGTAATAACTACAATGTTAATCAACTTGATATATGGAACTAAACCATGGGTATTGAGCATGTATGGAGGTCAGGCCATGGTCGACACGGCCGTGGACCTCTTTAACAGCAGGCTTGAGGTTTTCCTCTTTCGCATTCAATCGCTACCATGAGCCTTACTTACAAACTTCACTCAAGTTGATCTATGATTAAAATTGCTCTGTCTCGTGTGACGATTACCATCAGCGAGAAGTTGATGTTGTTTATTCTTAACCGACTTCAAAAAAGGAAGGGCTACTCCATTCCTTTGTATTTTTTTACTAGCTGCGCCCGCGGTTTAACCCACGTAGTGATAAAAAACGGTGATGATGAAGATGAAAATTAGCCTATGTGTGAATTCAGAATATACCTAAGCTATCTCTATTCGAAATTTCATCTTAATCCGTTCAGCCGTTTCAGCGTTTAGAATTTCTTTCTTCTAGTAGTGGAGTCTGTTTTTTAATTCAGATCAGAATCAGAAAGATAATTCTTTCAAATTTAAAATATAATTTTTCAAAAAGGTTCATAAATGACGGAGTTCTGAGGTAATAAACATTTAAAAATAAACTTAGCAAAAACAACCTAATTGAGGACTTTTTTGAAGTTGGTTAAAAATGGTAAAGTACATTATGTTTAATGGTTGAGTAATAAAAGTAAACGTGACCACAGAATATATAACCGTACAGAAAGTACGTGGCTAGGAAATTATATATTAGAGAACTGAATCCTATTTTTAGTAAATATTAGTATTTCCTGACGTGACCTGAGTTTATCATATTAGCATGACTTCAGGTACAATTTAATAGGTATAGTAAATAATTATACCAAGGATGATCTGATAAGATTACAAACAGGTGCGAGCTAGACGTACCACGAACACAATGGGGATTAGGTAATGTTTTGACACACTGTGTTGATGTTGTGGTGTTGTCACTGTTGTGATGTTTTGTGTTATGTGTTTGATACACTGTTAGATTTACAAAAATATCCAACGGTAAGACTTGTTTATATTTTGTAAATGTAGTTTGTAACTAGTTTGTGAATATATCGAAGGTAAAGCTGAAGCCGACTGCGAGTCTACTGTAGAAGTATGTCAAGTAAAAGCCGACTACGAGTCTGCTGACCAACGTATGTCAAGTAGAAGCCGACTACGAGTCTACTGACGAAGTATGTCAAGTAGAAGCTGACTACGAGTCTACTGACAAAGTATGTCAAGTAGAAGCCGACTATGAGTCTACTGACGAAGTGTGTCAAGTAGAAGCCGACTACGAGTCTACTGACAAAGTATGTCAAGTAAAAGCCGACTGAGTCTTCTGACAAAGTATGTCAAGCAGAAGCCGACTGTAATTCATAACAAATTCTATGAATTAGACATGAGTATACCGAGAATTCACATTTAAATAAAAGACGGAAGAAAAAAATTAGAAAATGTGAGGATATTACGAAAGTAGATTCAATAAAGGAATCAACTATTAGAGTTTATTAATCAATAAGTTGGTGGGTTTTGTTTATATGCGGTCCGGTTGATGCTTAGGGGTCTAGCACAAGATCCCATAACTATGTTTTTCTGATAGAATTAAAATATATTTTTAATCAACATTTTTGTAATGGGACATGAAGTTGATAACATAACTTTATTAAAAGACCACAAAAACAAGGATAACAGATACAACAAAACTATTATCTAGGCTCCTAATAGGTGACCTTATCGCTTAAAGCGATCTCTTCCAGGCAACCGTATTCGGAAAGGTAATGATTATGGTGGTTGATATGGAGAGAAGCTGCCCGCAAGAGATTGTTAGCTAATTCTATCAATAATAATCCTCTGTACAAATATAATTTACTAGAATCTTTGCACGGAAATGAGAAAATATAAAAAGAAAAACCACATATTTGTAGATAAAAGCCACCTATCGCTCCTTAAATCTGTAAAGTAGGTATTAAAACTTGGTATAATTTTTTCCCTTCAACAAAACTGGTTATAATCGAAAAATTTATGTATATGTTACATGCTAAGAAGGCGACAAGGCTAAAACTCTACCATTTTTATACGAAGAAAAAGCTTGCGTGACGATGTTTTGTAGGATTGATATTCTTACGATATGTAGTCAGGTGAAATGGTGACTAAAGTAAAAAGTGTTTCAAATTATCACTAAGTTAATAAATGTCGTCTATAACAGCTGTGCACTGCGGTTATTAACGCATCTATAAATAAATAGTTATTATATAAAGTTACGCTCTCTTTTCTTAACTCTTTTTTTAAAGTTAATTCATATGCTTGCTTTTTACCGCCAGCTCTTCTGATGTTAAGTGAAAACTACGATGAAACACACTTGCCTAGAAGAAGAAACCGATGCTTAAAATTATAATCAGCGCATTTAGTCCTCTGCATTGCATGCACGCCAGGTTTTCGACTTTGCTTTGCGACATGCAGTGAAATATTAAAGGATAATGTTTCATTCATTATTTTACAATGCTTTTGCAGCTGTCCGAGAAAATAGAGCTAGTGTAAGGCTCATGGCTCATGACCAGAAGAAGCAGCGTAGGTACGCCTCCCACTAGATGGACCGACGACATTGTGAGAGTCGCGGGCATCCAGTGGATGCAGATGGCAGGATGTCGTTTAGCGTGGAGGTTAAAGGGGGAGGCCTATGTTCAGTAGTGGACGTCTTCTGGCTGATGATGATGAAGGCTCATGGACGCGGGCGCAAATAAGATGGAACGCAGAGGCCCGGGCTAAGCGACTCTTGCATATTTTCAATAACCCTGTAATACCACTACCAGTGACTGTAGTAGTTAACACCGATCTTAGCAAAGTCACTAACAGTAACGTAAACAATGACATAATCATATTTATATTGTAATTAAATGAGTAATATGGAACTTTAGACTGGATCATGCCGTGCGTATATGTCAGGTGACGTCATCGTCTGATCTCGCTGCGCGTGCGCGCCTGTTGATTCATCATAGGGAAGCATACATAACCAGATATAGGCCTTCGTATAATTCGATTTCAATGTGAATTTAATATTTATTCTAATCATCGACTTATTCAACGGTGGAGATTACATAACATTATTTAAAATATAAAAATTATAAACAAACAGGTTTAGCAAAAAAAAAAAATTTACTCGCTGACTTGTGAAACCTCTCTTTTATTTTATCGGTTAAAAAATGACACGATTCATGATACATTTTATTGGTTTATAATATTTGAAGCGTAGATTTTAAGCAGTGCTAAATAATAAATGCACTAACACCTAATTAGTATTTTGTAGATATTTGTAGATAGAACGATTAATGGTAGATTAACATAAAAATAGAGATTAACATAGGGTAAAAAAAAAAAAAAAACAGGGCCCTGATTCCATAACTAAAAAATGCCCATAACACCGCGTGTGAAGTTAACCTCCAAAATATTTGGCCTCTATTCCTTAGGAAATAAAGGCCAACTATTTGAGGTTAACTTAACGCGCCGTGTTACGTGCGTGTTTGTAGTTATGGAATCAGGGCCCTGTCGTTATTTTGTGTCTGGTACGTTCATAACACGCTCATAGCGTGTCGTCAACTTAGTTGCGTTGCATCAATTTGCGCAGTTATGGCAAACAGTACAAAATTCATATTTTGGTAATAAATAGTTGAGGATACAAATCAGTTTTATGTTATTTTAGAAACATGATTGGTGAAACATTTTACGATAGAATAATTCGGCGAAAACAGGCAATTTATCATTTGTCGCTAACGTTATTTAGTTATGAGGAGGTGATAAACTCGTGCGCATCTCGTGCCTATATCTTTCTGCAGGGTTAGATCGCATAGATTTATCACTGCTTCGCGCAGGGGAAAGCTGGGATTTGAGTTGATGGCGTAGTATCGAGTATGGACTCCTCTTTTGATTCTCTTAAGCAGTCTTCAGAAGCCTTGTGCGAGTTTTTACTTACTCGATCGCGTCAAACGTTAACTACGATTTGTATGAAATAAAAACAGCGCCATCTAGCGCATGCATATGGAACTACTCTTTTTTCATACAAATCGTAGTTAACGTTAACGCGATAGAAAAAGTAAACGCCACTGGTTGAAAGTCCACTAGGCCGTCAGCTCGTGAAACAGTTTTAAATCTATGCCAATATTATAAAGGGGAAAGATTCGATTGTTTGTTTGCATTGAATAGGCTCCGAAACTACTGAACCGATTTGAAAAATTCTTTCACTGTTGTGAAGCTACACTATCACCGGGTGACATAGGCTATATTATATTTTGTAGCGAGGCCGAAGGCCGAGCTTACACCCGTGCGAAGCCGAGGCGGACGGCTAGTATATTATAATTAGGTATGCCCATTGTTCTCAAATCTTAAAGCCTCATTAATTCTAAGTAATATAACATAGATCACAGAATTCGGTCACTTCACTACGCCACCGTTTGACCATTTCATCGATAAGAGTTAGATTCTGTCCACAAAATCGATAAAAACAACACTTGGACCATTCATCGTGACGTTCCACGCACATATTCAACCAAACAAATGGTATCGATAAGATATTAGTTCTACATTAATTGTAATATAATGTTCGGAACTACGCAATAGCTTTTTTATTTTATAATTTATAGTTACAGTCCGGCCTCTGAAAGAAGAGGGTCAGAGCGTCTGACTGCTGCAATACCAATAAAAATTAAAATCTTATAACAATGTTATGGCAACTGTAAGACGCGTTCTTTCAGCGGCCGCACATAACATGCTCAGCATGCGCAGAGACGTTGGGTCTCTTTGTGTCTTTTATCGTATAAACTGAAGGACTATTCGACCTCATGCCAGCATCGCGGTTTTATCATCGCACCAGCTGCCAACGCCTGAAAGTTCATCCACATATCATATAGATCGGTAGAAATCACACTATGTGCGTTTTACGCGTTCCTTTTTGCCTCAAACCTGCAATTTGTGGAATGATCCATCCATCCATCCCATCTCCATCTTGCTGCTTTTCCGAGTAGCTTTAATATGGGGTTCTTCAAAAGGGCTGTTAATAGAGTCTGTCCGCAACGTATCTGTGATGCCCCTGGTGTTGCAGGTATCCATAGGCGACGGCCGCCAGACGGTAAGCGATCACGCTTACCGTCTGGCGGCCGTCTGCTTGTTTACCACCTATGGTATTAAAAAAAACACCGTTATATGCACGTTATGATATACCGACCCGGGTATGTCCTAAAACTGCGACCAGAACCACCGGAGGATGGGCAGCAGCGTCCTAATAGTACACGGTGAACGTACTGCGATCCCCAAGCCGCCTGCCAAGCGTGGGGATTATGGCAACACTCCTCTCTGTGAGGGGGAGGCCTTGTCCAACAGTGGACGTTAATTGGCTGATATGCACGTTTGTTCGAGAAGGTGCTTCATCATCAGATCAGTTCAATGGTACCAAATTATTGTATAATCATACACTTGCAAAGTTTCAAATTGGTACAATCAAAAGTATCCCACAAAAAAGTTTATATTTATAACTAGCTGTACCCGCGACTTCGTCCGCAATTTCTTCAGAACGAAATAGCCGATGTCCGTCCTCATGATACATACTATTACCTCGCAAAATTTTATCGAGATCTGTTAAACCGTTTATCCGTGATGATGTAGCAAACAGACTGACGGACAGAGTTACTTTCGCATTTATAATATTAGTGTGGATTTGCCCTACAAACGCTTATATGCCACGTGCAGAAAATTGTGAACGTTGTTTTCTTTTCTGCCGATGACAGACTTTATTTTAGTATCAATAACAACTCCCATGAATCTATTTCTGAAGGCGTATCTCTATTTAGCTGCTTCGGACGACACGTCGAGTCGTCGTTCCATCATTGTTTTTGTTTACGCCCAAATCGAACATATCATTATCGACTGCCCCGGTGGCTCATTTGGTAGTGCTTACCTTCTGAGCTTGGAAGCGTGGGTTCGATTCCCACCTAGGACAAACATTTGTGTTTGTTCTATCCTGGGTATTAATATCTATTTATGCATGTATTTAAAAATAAGTATGTACGTATATCAGTCTCTGGCAGCCATATTACAGGCTTTGCTTAGTTTGGGGTCAGATGACCGTGTGTGCAACAATGTCCCAGATGTAATGATATATCTTCTCTACATAGGAGTAAAGTTGCCTGCTCTTAGTCTTTCGAGTAGATTTTTGAACTTTCTTTTTTTGATTAGCCCCGGTATTTTTGGCGATTCATATCACACGTAGGACACCCTGCGGCCAGGTGGAGTGACGACCTGTGTAAAACGGCGAGTAAAATGCAAAGAACTGCCCATCGAGCTCAGTGGCGCCGTGCATTAGGAAAGGCCTATGTCCAGCAGTGGACAGTTAAAAGCTGATGAGGATGATGAAATCACAGACTTAAACAAAAAAAAATGTATCAAGTCTCAGTTATTTTTTTATGCCATAGGTGGTAAACAAGCAGTCAGGCTGTCTTGTGGTAAGCAATCACCGTTGCCTATGTATACTTGTAACTCCAGAGGCATCACGACTACGTTGCCGACCCTTTAATAATCTAGTAACTCGATTTTTGAAGAACCCCATGTTGTAGGTTCATGGAAACATCGCGGAAGGAAAGGATCTTAAAAGATACGTCCCATGAGGGGGTGCTATTAATTGTTTTTTCGTCCCCATTATACATCTTGCATTATCCCTGAGCCTTTTATGAATCTACCGACCCTCGTTTGTCAAATTGGTTCAAGCGTCTCTAGTTGAGAACATGCAACTATGTCTTTATGTAAACTACGTTATCAATCCGTAACTTTGAAACTACCTAATTCGTATGGGAACAGGTCCAGAATTTTATAATTTAATAAACATTAAACACCTACTTTTGAAAGATAAACTATTTTATAGATAAACCTCTCATATTTTCTTCACAAATTACAATTTGGATTTTTATCATCACACAAAATAGTGCGAAAAAAATTCTTAATGAGCACGACAACGCCGTAATGTTCAATCTTATTTAACGATTTCCCAAAAAGCGAGGTTTTAGGATCGAGTAACTAAAGGTGCATTTGAGACTGGTCACTATGTCAAGTTTTTGAATAAAATAGATGTTTTTATGGCGTGTGAAAACATTTTTTGCATCATTATAGCATTAACATCCGCATGCATTTTTATTATCTTGTCTGTCCTTGAAGAGGTTGCTGGCAAATACCTTCTTATTTAATGGTCCATTACGTAACGATAATACGCCGTTTTACGTTAAATTGTACACCTTTTTTGTTTGTTTTCATAACCTTTGTCACCTAATTTTGGTACTAATGCAAATAAAATTGTCTAACAAATCTAACAATGATTAGTTTATAACACTCGTTAGGAAGTCGCAACATTAAATGATTCAATACTTCCTGAAAATAGTAAGAACTTTTTGTTCTGTCATAAATTAATAATATCACGGTTACACATTGGCCCAATTTTTTTCCCAATAACTTTTTTATATAGGCTTGCTCTTGACCGCCACCTCGCTTGATGATAAACGATGATTCGGTCTACGATGCAGAACGGTTGTCTAGAAAAACCCGCCCCTAAACCGAACCATCATCATCAGCAGGTCAGCGTATCTTAGCCTCAGACACAGATAGGCCTCTCTCAAAGCACGCCATTCAAGTCCGGTAAAACAAAGAACTGTCTTCAAGCTGGAAGACACATGGATTCTTGGTTCTCTGGTAATTTCTTTATTTATACCCGACTGCCAAGAAAAAGTATTTTTCGGGTGTATGTCTATCTCCTCTTCATTGTGGGAGTCGCGGGCATCCAGTGGATGCAGATGACAGGATGACGGTCAGTGTGGAGGTTAAAGATGGTGGCCTATGTTCTGCAGTGGACGTCTTCTGGCTGATGATGATGTCTATCTCTACATTACTTCCTGTAGCATTAATGACTTTTTTGGAACTGATTGACTCATCGTCGCTTACCAACTGGCGAGTTGATGGTCAAACGCGGACTTCGCGATAAAAAAAAGATTTTGAATTGCGAGGTTTCGTTAGATTCGTCTTTAAGTCTGGAATGTCAGGCTACATTTTGCAATCGGGTTTTATGTATTTCTTTTAATAATAATACTTATTGTACCTATGAATACTTGTTGTACCTTTGATTTAACCTTACCTGAGGTATATACAAGTAAGTTAAAGCGCGTTAGGCCCGGGCAGAATAAAGGCCCTGGTCAAAAACGAAATGTACAAAAACGAAAAATAAGGCTGTATAACGATCTTGATGCAAACAGGACCAGTGTGTGGTGCATGTATCATATGTGTGTATCATAGTCTGTAGTGAATATTACTTCCTTAATCTGTGCCCTCAATGAGACTTGATAACCTCTAGGTTAATTAGCGATTAAATAGCACGTTAGGATTTGACGGTGTTCAGACGCAAAAGACAACCTTTGTTTGCGGTATCAGTCGATGTTTTTATCATAATATGTAATCCAACTCTGATAAGTGCTTCTTTGTTTTCTTAATGTAAAGCAAACACAATGTCATCTTTATATTTCTTACTCTAGATTACTTACTCAGGGCTTGACAGATTTGGGTACAAATTTTAGGTCTAATTATAAGTTTCCTGGTACGCGATTTCTACAGGGTTATAAGCTTGGGGTGTACTAAGCCGAAAGGAGGTATTTGTAGTCATCATTATGAACAAATTTTACTACAGTATATACATATAAACCCAAAAATCACGAAATAAATTATGCTAATTTTTAAATATTTTTTTTCGTGATTTCAGTGTTGGTGCAATAGTTAAAATGTATCACTATGATGAGTTCCTTTTAGTTTAGTAGCTTATAACACTGTGGAAGTCGCGAGGTCATAGTTCGGGCCGAACTACTAGTAATATTATTACGAATATGTATCAATTGTTTCCCTTTTAATTTCAGCCTCTCATCAAGAAGTATTGTCCAGAGCTGGCGGCTGGCGGACAGACGTGCTGCAGCCATGACCAGCTACTGGTGATGGCCAATAACGTGGCGCTGGCGGAGAACATGCTCGCCCGCTGCCCCTCCTGCATGAATAACTTCTTGAAGCACATCTGTGGAATGACGTGCGCGCCCAATCAGAGCGACTATCTCAAACCTGTTAAAGTTGACACTTTCAATGGTAAGAATCTAGATCTATTTCTTCCTAGATACATTAATTGAGCTAGATCCTTTCCAGACTAATAAACGGCGTTGCAGCAGCTTATCGGTTTTTTTATCGGATACATCAGGATCATACAGGAGAGAGTGCATCAGATCTGCATGATCTAATTACCAGTCTGTACCTTTGCCATTGGAATTCACCACAACTTTTAGGAAAGTATTTCCTAAAAAGCGAAAAGCCTTCTTGCCTCTCAAAAAAGCGAAAAGGTAACAAACAACTGAAAGATAATTGTTTTACTTAGGGCATTTTAAAAGTAGTTACTTACTTTTTATACTTTAGAGTGACGACACGTGCAAGTCGCTCGCCTGATGGTTAGCGTCACGCTTGCCCAATAACAGTTCAGTGCCATCCAGATTTTGTACTTCAACAGTTTAAAACCGTGTAAATGTTTAGTAGATTTTTTGTAATTTTCATTTAATAAACCTAACTTTTTGTATTTAATGTTTCAGCCACACACGATCGCGTTATTGAGATTGACTACCACCTGAGTGAAACGTACAAGC
Organism: Agriopis leucophaearia; assembly: GCA_949125355.1. Lineage (NCBI taxonomy): Eukaryota > Metazoa > Arthropoda > Insecta > Lepidoptera > Geometridae > Agriopis > Agriopis leucophaearia. The sequence continues at coordinate 3,140,905 of OX421276.1, read as the reverse complement.
AAGCCACATTCAACTCCTGCATACATGTGAGATGCACAAACTAAATTAAAAAAAAACTTATGCTCATAATCACACCAACAAAATTTACAAAACAGTTGTCTTTGATCTTCGTAGTTCACTACGATAACTTGTAAATTAACGTTCCTAATTACCACTTATTTCGCTCCAGTATCTAAAATAGCCAAACATTCAATGTTTCAAGTGCTGCAAATTAGGGCATACAACAGTTTTGTCAGATTTGTATAATAGGCCTACTGTACCTGTTTTTATCACCTAATCTTAGCAGATCAGTGATTAAGCAACAGATGATCTGGGACCCGCATCAGTTTGCCTTCCTGCCCGCGTGCATGGTGCGAGCAGAAAACCACGTGATCACAATATCCACCAGTTGCACTATAAGGGTGTCTTATGTATGGTCAGTCTTTATTTGGACGAGGGGCATTTGCCATCTCGGAGACTTGTCGCCTTAATACTGCCATTAGATGATATTTTTTTTTCGTTTCTTTTTTTTATTGGTCCCTTAGTAAAAATTGCTCATAATATGTATTATAGCCAAACGGGTTACGTTTGGCTTAGTACACTCTTTATAAAAATTTATTACTTAAGTTTTATCTGTTTGCAGGTTCTGAACCCGACTTCCAACCAGCAAGCGTTGGACCTTATGTGCGGACCATGGACCTCAGAATACTGCACCCCCGACAGGTGGTTCACTTTCATGGGCACTGAACAGGACAACCCATACGTGCCCTTCCAGGTCAACTACGTCGGGGATGATACTCCGGTGGACGGGTTCACGCCTTTCGACCCGGAGACCAGAGCTTGCAATGTCGGCGCTAATGTTAGTACCGTAGCTTTTAATAATATTATATAGAAAGTCCCTGTTATTTGTACACCATAATAATATTCTATATAATTATGTAAAAGCGAAATTATACAACTCATTGAATGACATGAGCTGATTTTCTTTTCATTTAGACCCCCTGGTGAGATTAAGTGAGATTTGGAAGGACCCCCTTCCCCCTCAAGTGAGAACGTCCCATTACATTTGTTATTATATGTATTCTTTAAAAGTTGACATGAGAAGTCCAATAAAATCTTAACAAATCTCAAGTTTAAATGTGATTTGATGAGGTTTTACTGGACCTCCCCCATTTTGAGCTCAAGTAATTTATGGATGCCCCCTTATGTATGTTCCATGGCATTTCCGACACAATGAATCCTAGAGGAGGGCTATGAGTGTGTAGCGTCATCTTGTCCTCCGACAATAAAAGATTCCACTCACAGCACAGTGTGTGTTATGTGTATGTAATCCTGGTATATGTTTGATATCCAGAACGAGCCAGGGTGCTCTTGCCTGGACTGCGAAGAAGCTTGCCCCGCCCCACCCCCGCGCCCTCCCCCACCCCGCCCCTTCTCCATCCACGGAGCGGACGGGTACGCGGTGGTGATGGCCATCGTGTTCGTTATCTTCACGACGCTGTTCCTGAGCGGGGTGTTCTGCTGCAACCAGCAGGAGAACGTTGTCGGTGAGTATTGGAGGAGCTGGCGGGACCTGTAGACCTATATGTTACCCTAGTATATTGAAAAGGTATGGTAAGCTGAAACGATTTATTTTACTCATCGTTATCAACAACTTTTTTACCTGACTTCCCGAGTAGGGTAATGTTTTTGGACGTATGTATGTTAGTACTTTTTTTGCGGTTTCTATATAATTATTGCGATTTTGACGAATTAGGTGTCGTTGGATTCTTCTTTGTGTTTGGATTGACAGACATTTTGCTGTCGGTTTTTTTTTTTCTTTTAATTATATTACTTGTCTATGGAACAGTCTTTTTATAGGTATTTCAGGGATGATCTCATTGTGAAAATTGTTTATAATGATGAGTTTTATGAGCCCCTTTCGGTTTGCCACACCCCTTCCGAATAACCTACTAGAGGTCTTCCTAGGATCGAAGATATTCTCCGAATAGAATAAGTGATTACTCTTAGATCCTAGATATTCCCTCAGAATCTTATAGATTTGCGGAGCTACTAGGCCTTAGTACGATCTCGGACTTTCTTATGGGTTCTTATGGGAATATTCAGGATTCTAGGGCAGCCTCCTGAATGCTGTACAAATCGCTATGGGTTTATGAAAGTATATGTAATCTCTAGGATCCAAGGGGAATATTATATAATCCTAAGATAACCTCTATGATACAACTCTAGGATCTTCGCGAAGTCTATGGTGAAGTGAAGCTACACGATGTGAGAATAGCATTAAAAAAACTAAATTTCACGTTGAAGCTTCTTTTGACGAGTTATTTGCTCTTTCTTTCTCGTTAATATGGAAAGAGATGGAAATATCGTACGTTAATGTTTTTAGTGGTGTGAAACGTAGATCCTAGAGCGTTTGATTTTAGTTGTTTTACGGAACTGTTATAAAAGTTTTAAAAAACAAAACGCCGCGAGCCGCTCTGGGTCAAATTGACCTACAAAAAATTACAATTGACAAACTTCAGTGAAATTAAATGTACCTACTACCTTAATCTGTATATTACTATCTATATTATATATTTTTATACACATTTGTGTCAAACTAATAATAAACTAACATTCACTGAGATTCATTGTATTTATTATTTTGAATCTATGTATATCTTTTAATGTTTTACTTCTTTTAAAACTAAAAATCTTGTAGAGGTTTCAGCTTTAAGGGTCAATTTGGCCCGGTGGCGGAGTGAGAAATTTTTAATTTTGAAATTTTAATTTGTTGTGATTCTGTTCTATTTTATAAATTAAACTAAATTTTATAGATTTATAGTTGCCTTCATTACTTTGAAATTAAAAAAGACTAAACATTTTCAACATTAGTTTAGTTTAAAGAATGGCACAGAGTCGAAAATTTAGAAACATGGCTAAAAACCAACTGGCATTTAAGGACATTCAATGTAGGACAAAATAATATTCTTACCCACTTGATCACTCAGTCTTGACAATGGCTAAGAATATAGTAATAAATAATAATAATACATATCTGGGACATTATTGCACACATGGTCATCTGACCCCAAACTAAGCAAAGCTTGTAATATGGCTGCCAGAGACTGATATACATACATATATATTTTTAAATACATACTTAAATAGATATTAACACCCAGACAGGGTTCGATTACCATCTAGGACAAACATTTGTGTGATGAACATTTGTGTTTTTTCTATGTCTGGGTGTTAATATCTATTTAAGTATGTATTTAAAAATATATATGTACGTATATCAGTCTCTGGCAGCCATATTACAAGCTTTGCTTAGTTTGGGGTCAGATGACCATGTGTGCAATAATGTCCCAGATATTTATTTATTTATTTATTTTATTTGTGGAGGGGGTGATTATTTTTATGCGGCACACGAGTTCCATAGCATTGTATCTTAAATCCCAGTTAGTTTTCAGCTTGGAATGTTATTTTTAGGCCTGATATTACACTGTCATTTGTTTTATTAGCTACTTAGCACCTCCTTGCGGTTGCTTAGTGAGAAGTGTTGGTTTTATTGCACCCATTCAAACATTTGGTTCTCAAAACGACGAAACACAGTGCTAGGGGAATGATCGGTCACCCTTAGAAACTAACCTTTAAGAAGATTAATTATCCATGCCAATGTGAGACCTATCAAGATAATATCATGGTTGCTTTTCATATTGCCAACCACATACGGCCAATTTGTACTGCGATAGAGGCGTTAATCTAATTAAACATTATGGAATTAAAATGCAATCTTCTATTTCTTTGAGTTGCGATAGATAAGCGCTGCTATTTCTGTATAATTGGAATACAAGGTTACGCATATAGACTATACTAAGCCGAAAGGAGGACATTGTACTCATCATTATGAACAACTTTTACTATGGGACCAAACCTAAAATCGCGAAAAAATCTGCTGTTCCATAGAAAACGGTCATTAACACTCGACGATAAATATATGGGACAGCACGTTTTTTTGCGATTTCAGGGTTGGTCCCATATTAAAAGTTTTTCATAATGATGAGTACTATGACCTTCTTTTGGTTTAGTACAGTATATGCGTAACCCTTTAATGATAACCTGCGGTCACCTCTAACTTGATGATCGACATTCCTAAATCTATACTAATAATATTATAAAGAAGAAAGATTTGATTGTTTGTTTGCATTAAATAGGCTCCGAAACTAATGAACCGATTTGATAAATTCTTTCACTGTTGGGAAGCTACACTATCCCCGGGTGACATAGGCTACATTATATTTTGTAGCGAGCCCGAAGGCCGAGCTTACACCCGTGCGAAGCCGGGGCGGATGGCTAGTACAGTATATACTTGATGAAACGCAAACTAATATAACTCAAATGATAGTGTAATATGATCTAGTATTCTAGACCCACGCACAAGATTACAAGATATTATTTTTAAGTAAGTAGTTGACATTTGATTATATTCATGGAAAGTTCATTGGTTATTGTATAAAATTTTAAATAATAATATTATATTAATTACTAAATTATTGTCTGTTACTTTGATAATATATAGTTTGGATCTGCCTTTAAACTCGAGCTAGTACCGAAGAAAGTCTGCCAAAAATTGAAGGGGGCGAGGTAACACGTATTGCACACACTGACATATTCTTACTAGTTCTACAAACGTATATTTCAATATTGAGCGCACACAACTGCAAATGATGTCATCAAATTTACCACCGAGAGGGGTGGGGGGGTGTATATGCCAGAGGGGAAACAGTAGATATAACGCTTCCATTTATTTATTTTTTCTGAGGTCTGTTAAGGGCAAAGCTATAAATATCTGGGACATTATTGCACACACGGTCATCTGACCCCAAACTGACAGACATAGAACAAACACAAATGTTCATCACACAAATGTTTGACCTAGATGGGAATCGAACCCACGCCCCCAAGCGCAGAAAGTAGGTTCACTACCAACTGAGCCACTGGGCCAATGATTTGCTTTGAGATTGCAGTGGCATGCGATTACGGTTAACAATGACATTGCGATTGATTTAAAACCACCCTACCAACCAGATAACAAAATAGGTAAATATTCAAAAGAGTGGCAAACATGGACAAACGGTATAGCGAAAACATACCTATCCTCTTACCTTACTTACCTTCAGGTATTTAAGCCGGCTATTCGACTGGGGTTTCTATTAAAATGCAATACGATTGAGTTTTGAAGTAAAGCGTTATCAACCTTCTGGTTGGTTTTGAGTCGGTCTATTGAGGGACGCTTTTCAATGACAATACATTAATAATCTATATTGACACATAATGTAATTTTAAAAGCAAACATATTACAGACCTTTATTAGTATAGACCCCGCGAGTTTATCTACTTTGCATGTTTTTGGCCTGTCTTAAGTTGGATTAATGCTCCAAAACGCTGCAGAACTCAGTATGATCTCCGTGATCTTGGCAGTAGCACATCAGAGGTCAATACAGTTAACCGCCCAAGTGCGAGTCGGACTCGCGCACGAAGGGTTCCATACCATTATCTATAAAAACGGCAAAAAAAACTCGTTTTTTTGTATGGGAGCCCCCCTTAAATATCAATTTTGTTTTTATTTAATAATTTATTATTAAAGTGTACATATAATTTAATATTCTGTGAATATTTTAAGCGTCTACCTCTTTCCGTTATCAATATCGAGCGAAAACGAGCAAAAAAATCACGTTTGTTGTATGGGAGCCCCCTTAAATATTTATTTTATTCTATTTTTTTTAGTATTTGTTGTTATAACGGCAACAGAAATACATCATCTGTGAAAATTTCAACTGTCTATCACGGTTCATGAGATACACCCTGGTGACAGACGGACAGCGGAGCCTTGGTATTAGGGTCCCGTTTTACCCTTTGGGTACGGAACCCTAAAAATGCTTTCTTTGACAAATCTCTAGTGTGTAACTCTAGTATCATTCATACATTTATGTAGAGTAAAACGTAAATAATTGATGTCTAATTCCTTGCTATACTTAGTACGACGTTATAGCGAAAATACACTAAAAATTCGTCAAAGAAAACATTTGTGAAGTTGATGTTCCGTAAAGTAACGTCTGGTTCAATCAAATAAATTATATACAAAAAATAATAATAGTAAAACATAAAAACGCTCCGAAAGCATTGGCCGTGCGAATAGATTTAAACTTCCACGAAATGGCTCTCGTGACACCTACTGTAAAGGTGCAAATTCCGGCTTACTGGGTTGTCAGAACTTGACGTGGTTGCGGTGTCTATCTTGATAAAGATCTTAGTAACAGATATACATTAACATACTAATTTAATTACATACATGTCAATGAATGTCTCACATCCGGGTACATTATGAGTCCATATAATTATTATATGTATTATAATAATCAGAATGGCGTGTTTTTATTGACAAACTGTGAACATAGATAAAATCGCTTAATTATTCTAGCCTATGATTTTCAACTCAATAACAACGGTTATAGAGTCCAAGTTACAACGATATGAAGTAATCTTGTGCGTGGCAAAGAAAGGTGTTGGTTATGAGTTTCCGTACATAAAAGTGGGGTGAAGTTAACCTTGGGTTCGTTTCGTGAGTGAAGAAATACAGAATTTTACTTCACTACCGATAACACAGTAAAGAACAAAAATAATGGGAAAATATTACATTTTCCACGTTATCGCAACCATAGATGAAACGTACCCTGTGTTAATCCAACCAAAGCTATACTCGGTCCAAGTTTTTATAGCTCAGTGACAGCTGCTGATCGTAAAAAAGTGAAAACTTTGAATTTCTGATGTCTTGTGCTAGGTTTTTAGTATAATTATAGCCGGTAGCCGGACTACAGTGGAACATCAAAAGAAAATGCTATTGTTTAACAATGTTATTGCAACTGTCATAGCCAACAGTTTGGACAGAGTATAAATTTGTAACTAATTGTAATTTAAATTAAAAACTTTGAACTTGTATTCAATGACAATAATAATATTTGTAAAACATACTTTGCTTTAGAATTAATTACTAAAAACTGTCAATGATTTTTAATAATTGATTATGTATGGAAACACATAATATTGTAATGTATTCGACATTAGTGATGATTTAGATGTAAAAACTTAGTCCGAACGAACTGACCTTATTGACTTTAAATTATTCATTCATGCAAGATTAGATTATTACTTAGTTAAATCCCATATTAAACCTCAAGCGCCGTCTTAACAACGGGAGAGAAAGAGAGAAGAAATATGTTATTCCCGCTCTTTCTGTCCCGTTGGTTTAACGGCGGTCCATCAACCAAATCCACAGTCTGTTAGCTACTTTAGATTAATGAGCATTTGATAACAAAAGTCCGGACTATTAAGTCTAGAGCGGCTGTCATGAACGTAGTTTTGTAGCCAAGGTCTGGAGCTTTATCGTGAAAGTCTGCAGGCGATGGTGTTCTTCTGCCGTCTTGCTCGTGCGCATGGTGAGAGTTACTTGGCGCGAACAGGACAGCACGCTATCGCCATTGCAACTAGACATACCTTTCATGACCATGCGATATTGTTGCCTATGCCTATCTTATCTTAAAGAGACAGGTTGCACTTTGTAGAAAACACCGATATATTCTGATGTACTTTATAAGGAACATTTTCCTTTTCCCGTGGCACTTATGTTAATACGAATTTGTATGATAGGTGTCAAAACTAATATGATAGATTTTTTACGAAGGAATTATCATAATTTTAGGCTGTGATGTACGGTTTATATGGTTTCTCTTGATTATAAACGATTAAACACATTTAAGAGCTGTCCGGTCTAAGGCACAACCATACCGGACTATTTCACTGCGGGTTATGATCTAAACGTCAAACTAGGCAAATTGTCCAATATGTAAAATTTCCTAGATATAAAAGTGACAGATGTCAGAGTGGCAGGTGTAATCGATCTCACATCTGCCTCATCTAGTTTTTTGACAGTTGGTAGATTTGCTTGGCTGGATGTTTTGTTACTTAGGCTTTTAGGCTAAGATTCAAAGACAAGAAGGTAAGACGGTCTAAGACTAGTCATAACCAAGCATCGGCTAAGTCGATCTTAAAAATTTGAATTCGTCGACACAAACTTAGCGCGGTCTCAACTATCACTAAACTGTTGTCTATGGCAGTTTTTGTTTTTAGCGGAACCTTTACCGGTTTTTAAGCAGACGTGGCTAAAAACCACAAAGATAGCAGACGTAAAATGGTACTGGAGTGAGTGAAACAAAATATTTATGATGTTAAACCTATTTTTAAAGTGTCAAATTTCAATAATAACTACACTTTTACTCGCTTGGCGCCGCTACTGTTTTAAGATCGGCTCAAGTAGTCGATATTCCCAACTTACGCTTAGCTTAGCCAGCGCTAAGTTTAAGCAGTGTTCCATACGTTTCTGAATACAAATTTGAGCACTGAATTTTTACATAAGGAAGCGTAAGTACACGCTTAAACTCGTCTCTGAATCTTAGTCTTAAATTATAAGTATAACCTCTAGTACAAGTATAATGTCTAATAGAACACAGGACTAGGTGTAACCTATTGACTAACTACATATTCCAAAACACAACACAAATTAGTAGGTACATAAGTGTGCCGCATTATAAAATGTCTCCTCTTCCTTGTATAAGGTTTCATTCAACAAATGCAAAAAAACATGTCCGGTCAGCGCCATCTATCGATAGTTGCAGAACTATGTTCCTAGAGATGTCAGAAAACTGCCATTGAAACGATTTGAGATTATAGCGTAATGTCAATAAGGTCGGTTATTAATTAAGATAGCATGATAACTTGGTGCTTGGGGACAGACGGGTGGACGGAGGCGCGGCGGGGCGGCGGACCCGAGACCAGCCCGCTTCACTCTCACCGCTCTAGTACGTATACACCATGCCATTATACGCTGTACACATGGGGTAAGGTTCATAATCCCTTAGCAACTAGATGTTTCAGCACTGCTTAAATTGCAATTGTATGCTCTTTTCCCAACAAGGTTACGTTTACTTTCCTTTGATAGACTGGCAACTAAGTTTGATAGGTGTAAAAGTATTGCTGTCTGTATATGTTAGTTTATTAGGCAAGGACGGCAACACTTAGCCCTTTCATTTACTTTAATGGAGTTTTGGCGCCAACGTAGAAAAAACATGTCGGCTCGTTGTTTTATTTTCCTAAACTTGTGTATATTCGAGTGTTAATGTGTAATAATGGTGGATTATTATTTATTAAGGGCTCGTGAACGTGCTCGAGTGTAGGCAACTGATATAACGAAGTCAAACATGTCTTTTCGTGATGTTTCCAAAACTCCATAGATCTCTCTAGTAAAGTCTTCACCACATTACTAGAGCATGACTTGGAATTGACCGTGACTTTGTTTGACTCTCGACGCTTGACCGTGACTATGAATTGTTTGACGTTATGTACCTTGTAAACCTTATTATTATTCCGACTCAAGGATTGTATATCCATAGTCACGAAATAATAAAATGTCAATGTAGTGTGGTCGATGGTCCTACCCAGCGTCGAACCATTGACCTTTATTTTTAAAATGGTACAACATAATCGATGCACCTATCTACTTTAGTCGCTCGTTTTTCTCACAATCCACACTAATATTATAAAAGCGAAAGTAACTCTGTCTGTATGTCTGTCTGTTTGCTACATAATCACAGCTAAACGGCTTAACCGATCTAGTTTTTTTTTTATTCGGTAATTGTCTTGCGTTTGACCGCCAACTCGCCTGGTGTTAAGCGCGATGCGGTCTACGATGGAGCACGCTTGCCCAGAAGGAACCGATTCACTCGTGATTTGAAGACACCCAGATTGTAACCATCGGGGAATACCCATTCCGGCAGCGCATTCCACAGACTAGCAGTTCGCACAATAAAAGTGGAATCAAAGCGCGTCGTACGGGTTTTCAGAATATCAACCATGAAGCGGTGTTGATTTTTCGTGCCCGCTCTGGCAGTCCGATAGAAAAATGGGGAGGAGGGAATTAGATCATGCAGATCTGATGCACACTCTCCGAAATGTAGATAAAATTTTGGGAGGTAATAGTATGTATCATGAGGATTTTTTTCTGAAGAAATTGCTGACGAAGTCGCGGGAACAGCTTGTCTTTAATATGTCGAAGAAAGATATAGTTCCAATCATCTTTAGAATGGAACACTATATCAACAGATTCTTAAAATGTACAGCAATTTATTCGCTTAGTTCTTGTTATGTCGTATTTATATACAAATACTATTTTAGTATTATTTACTACCTACAAACATAATTATCTGTTTATTAAATATAAACACGCTTTTTAAAACACTCGTTTTAAACTATCACGGTTGTTCACTACAGTTATTAAAAAAATTATCGGGAACTCCATCCACAATATTACCACGGTAAATATCCCGTAAATAATCATATAACTGTAGTGATACAAACACGCTTTTTGTTTGTTTAATTTCTTTACTAACTTTGCATATGTATATATTATTATCTATAGCTCATGCATTCCTCTTTGTTTCTACGTTCTATGAGCCCGTTTTAACTATAACTATATTTTATTTAAAATAAAAACTTTATTCTTTTTTTTTTTTCGAAAATAACGTGACACACTGCTAATATTAAATCGTGTACAAACTACTTGTAAATAGTCGTAGTTATCAGATAACATTGTATACAAACGTTTATCTTCGTCAACAATATAACGTGACGTCATAGTCTTAATCTTCTATTGTGCTCACGGGCGTAGCTACGTTTTAGTATATTGGGAGGGATGGGGGGGGGGAGGAATAAAGCTACAAAAAATTCCATGAAATGTGTTCTCTCCTCTTCTTATTTCAATATAATATTAATACTGTGAATATTTGGGGAGGGGGGGGGGGGTGAACCCTCAACCCCCCTCCCCCTCCCCCGCTACGCCCATGATTGTGTTACCATCGAGAAATCATAATGCTTAATGTCAATATCTGTTGGCTAGAATGTCGGTAGCGTAAATGAAAGCTTATGTTTATGTCTGTTATGTTCTATTTCGTTTGTACGTCTTTGTGAAAGCTGAAACTGTTTGCTTAGGTATGCTGGATTTTTAAAAAGTAAACTTATGCCGTTCTTTTACAGTAATATTTTAAACGCTAAAGTATGTATGTTTGTAATCTTTTCATTTACTGCACCTGAATTGATAATCTAAAAGAAAATATTGAACATCATAAGAAAAAACATAGGATACTTTTTATGCTGTAGAAGAATTGGGAGCAAAATCGCGGGGCGCAGCTAGTTCTTACATAAAAGTAAAAATAATTAAGAACGAGGGCCTACCACAACTTGTTTTTTTTTTTTAAATCTTAAATTGAACTTTTTGCCTCATTCTTGATTGTATTGGATACTGTAGAGAAAAGAAGTCTAATAAGACTGACACATAATGTTAGAGATTGTGTCGATGTCCTTGGTAACTTTTTGTGATTGACACGCTAGGCGGTTGACCACAGCTGACCTGATGGTAAGAGATGGTGTGGTCGATGATGGTAAACACGCTTGGAATGGGAGCATGCTCTCAAATGATGATCCTGGAACAAGCCGTTAGGTGCTTGCCAACAGATTTCCAATTTGAGGGTGGTAGATATCAGATCAGACTAACAAGGGATATATGCTTTAGTGCAATTATCGTTTGTGTTCAAATGTCACTATTTTTCATGAAAAAGAAAACGTAAACCGCTAAACCGAAATTTGCAGCGACACTAATGAACTAATAGCCCACATGCAAATAATTATCAATATAAAAAACAGACTTCATAAAAACGTCAGAACTGGACCAGATTGCCAAGGGACCACACGGGAATACCAGCGTTCAAATAAAAAAGAATCATCAAAATCGGTTCACCCAATCGAAAGAGCAGAGGTAACAAAAAGGCCAGTCGAATTGAAAGCCTTTTTTTTGGAAGTCGGTAAAAAAAAGGGTGACAAGGTAATCTGCTGGGTCCGATTAAAGGTATCAAGCCTGATTTAGGCCAGATGCGTTCGCACCCGCCTCGCCATCTTACAATATCTTGTTTGTATGATCTAAGTATATAACCATCGGGCCATTAGAAGTGCAGTGCAATTATTTGTTTTCGATATCCACTGAACATGATTTGCGCCAGCAGGTGTAGCGTCGGATCACAATCAGGAAATGGCTTCGAACCCAACATGGAACATCGACCACCCGGACGGAATCGGCGGCGCCAGCGAGGCGACCTTCTTCGAGCGGCTCGGGGCTAAGACTGAGACCAAACTTGAAGACTTCTTCCAGTGGTGGGGGACGGCAATGGCGTCTAGACCATGGATTGTACTCTTTGCGGGTAAGGAACAACGACCATACTGCTTAATCATATCCAGTGCCGTAACTAGCCTTTTATGCGCCCGGTGCGAGCATCTATAACTGCGCCCACGAAAACAAAACTTGGTCCTGGTGTGGTGATTTCTGCGTCCCTCCAGAGTCTGCGTCCCGAGGCTGGGCACCGCTGGCACAACACTATTTACGGCACTGATCATATCATCAGACGTCCACAGCTGAACGACAGCCTGCCATCTACACTGGATGCCCGCGACTCACGATGTCGTCGATCTTTATAGTCAGGCTGAGTCGCATGCCTTGCCAGAGGCCTACTTCCAACAGTAGACCTAAAAATGTTTATTGCCGCATGATATACATTAATAAACTTGAAATTGGTATAAAGAAAAATAAAACAGGCCAAGTGCGAGTCGGACTCGCGCACAAAGGGTCATTAGCGATAAAAACGGATAAATATTTATTTTATTCCGATTTTTTAGTATTTGTTGTTATAGCGGCAACAGAAACACATCATCTGTGAAAATTTCAACTGTCTTACTATCACGGTTCATAAGATACAGCCTGGTGACAGACAGACAGACGGACGCACAGCGGAGTCTTAGTAATAGGGTCCTTAAAAACCCTAAACCCTAAAAACTGCATTAAGGTCACTGTCTTCGGGTAAGGTGCCTAAAAATCTAGCGATATTACCACGTTTTATATTGTTAAAGTTGTGTTTTGTATGTTATGTGCAGGCGTGTGCGTGGTGTGCGCTCTGGGCTACGGCATCAAGTTCATGATAGTAACGACCAACCCGGTGGAGCTGTGGGCGGCGCCCAACTCGCGCTCGCGCATGGAGCGCGACTACTTCGACTCGCACTTTGAACCCTTCTACAGGTGACGTACACTTCATTATTCATCAACGTTACCCTTTTCAAGTCTACGAACAAAGTGTAAACCTTTCCTACAGTAAATTTTTCACTGTTCACAAGTTTAAGAACCTTGTCAACAATCACTATCTTTCTTTATAATTGGTATATATGTATGTATTATTTATAGTATGTATACATATAATTATTTGTAAATTCAGTTTTTATTTGTATGTATGTATATTAGATGTATTATCTGCACCACCTACCCTACTCCTCTTTCAGTTCATGTTCATCCATGAAATCGCTTGAGGCGATAAAGCCGCCTATTATACTGCCGGTTTTTGTATTACTTTTAAGTTGTTTGTTTTTATGTTTTTTGATATGGTGTATAATAAAGTGATATTGTTGTATAAACAGGGTTATGCAAATGATTATGATGATGAAGACATGGCATATAACTTGTTAGATGTGATGTAGGGAACCTGGCTGAACGGCTAAACGGTTGTAAAGTCAATAACTCTGTATACACGCATATGGGTTACGCATTTTCCTGTTCTAATCCGAAAGGAGGTCATTGTATTCATCATTATGAATAACTTTTACTATGGGACCAACCCGGAAATCGCGAAGAAATATCAGCTGTTCCGAGTGGTTAAAAGTGATTTTAGTAAAACCATGTTAAAGGCAATTTATTTGATTATCCAGGACGGAGATGATAATCATCAGCTCGAAGGGCCTGCCCAAGATAGAACATGAGACTACGGGCGGAGTCATCACATTCGGACCAGTCTTCAACTCTACTTTCATGATGAAAGTGTTCGAATTGCAGAAGAAAATCTTGGGTATGAATGTTCAATTTACTTTTTCTTCTTTTTACCTGACTACGGCAAATGGAGGGTTATGAATTTGACAGTCTATGTATATATACATGTATACGTATGTATGTCCACGTATTCCTCCTGAACTAGTTAAATTTCAACCAATGAGGTCTATCAACGCGTATTAATACTCCTCGTGTCGTAGGGGTGGAGGGAGGGGGGTTCGGACGGGTGTAAGCCCGGCCTTCGGCTTCGCTACTATGATTTAGACATCTTATATCTCGGGGTGACGAGCGCAGTGCATTGCCATCCAGGGTTTTGAACTGTTGAAGTTCAAAATTCTGAGTGGCGTTGAGCTGTTATGGGCAAGCGTGAAGAGCTATTAGGCGAACGATTTCGCTCGTCTCGTCACTGTATCATAAAAAATAGGGGTTCATTTTTATATATATAGATAGATTATATTATATTATCTGATCTAAGTAGCAAACATACATATAAATGCTGATTTGTAGAACATGTGACCTATATATGCTCGGTGAAAAGCTGTGTAATAACAAGTGAATGTGTCCATTCCCAGCGCTGGGTAACGAGAACAGTACAAAGATAGAAGACATCTGCTTCGCTCCGATGTCGTCCCCGTCGCTCGGGCCTACGAGGCCTACACAATGCGCGCTGCAGAGCGTTTGGGGCTGGTACAAGAATGACGAAGACAATTTTGACACCGACGATAACGACTATCTCGACACCATACTCAAATGTGCCGGGTGAGTTTATCTTTTTAACCGACTTCCAAAAAGGAGGAGGTTTTCAATTTGACTGTTTTTTTTATGTTTGTTAAGTCAGAACTTTTGACTGGGTGAACAGATTTTGATGATTCTTTTTTTTATTTGAAAGCTTGAGCTTCCCGTGTGGTTCCATTTCAATTTGGTCCAGTTCTGTCATTTTGATGAAGTCAGTTTTTTATATTGATAATTATTACAAGCTTTTATTCAGTTTCACCTGTCCCGGTGTCTGTCTGTAATCAAATCTTGCAAGTACAATAAGACCCACTTTCCGGTCTCAGATTGAAGCTGAAATTGGGCATACTTGTCAAGTTTCGATGACAATATATAAGGTCGGGGAAAAAGTTTCTTCGTATTTTATAAACAAATTCAAGACATATTTTTTTCAAGTTTAATTACATTTAATTATAATATATATGTGCCATTTTGTTCGATAACTTTTTGCCATCTTGTAAGTACTGACATGATCCCGTTGCTGTAGAAATTTTAGGACTTCTGATCAAAAAAATGCAACAAGTAGTTTTGACAGTCCTCTCTGGATGTTAATCTAACTCTACCCAAAGAATTCTGAATAACCGAAACAGGTGGAAATCTGAGGGTGCAAGGTCAGGGCTATATGGTGGATGCATTAACACTTCCCAACCAAGCTCTCTCAATTGTTGCTGAGTGGCCAAAGATGTGTGCGGTCTGGCGTTATCATGATGAAAGACCACGCCCTTTCTGTTGATCAATTCCGGCCGTTTTTTCTCAATTTCTTGTTTGAGTCTTGTTGTATATAACTAGTGTTTACCTTCAGTATTTGTATAATTTAATATTGTGATGAGGGTACCCACATTATGGTAATAAAGTTAGTTTGTTTTCGACTCAACTTAATGGCGTTTACTTTATTGGCGACGAGGATAATTAATTAATTTCGGCGAAGAAATGGCATCTAATGTGGCAAATATTGTGTTTCCTGGGCAGTTTAACCCGAAAACTGACAAATGGTGTGATTACAAAGAACTTATGTTGTGTGCACTCGACGCGGCGGGTTTTGCAGATTTCACGGTGAACAAGGCGCGATCTTTGTTCCTGTCGCAATGTGGAAAGGAGACTTTCGCACTCATTGCGTCGTTGCTGGTTCCTGCCCGCCCTACAACAGTGCCGTTGTCGAGAATTATCGCAGTTTTGGATCAATTCTACGACCCGGAAATTAGCGAGATTTTGCAAGCGGGAAAGTTTCATAGACGCTCACAGTTGCAAGGTGAAAGCGTGCAAGACTTTGTGGGAGCTATAAGTACACTCGGTGCCAAGTGCAAATTCGGGGATTTGGAGCGTCAGTTGAGAGACCGGCTGGTGCTAGGGGTGCGGGATGAGCGTTTAAGGAGGGATTTGCTGAAGACGAAAGATTTAACATATGAGCTGGCACTACAGATGTGTCTGAATTATCAAGCAATATTTCCCGACCTGTACCCAGAGGCCGTCGAGTCTAAGCAAACTCACTCGGGGGTCACCGAGCCTATGGAGATTAGCAAAATTAAATCGGTGGCTTGTAACCATTGTGGCCGGCAACATAAGGCTGATGAACGTTGCCGATTTGCAGGGGCAAAATGTTTTTTTTGCAAGAAGGCGGGGCATATAGCTGCTGCTTGCAAGAAGAAGGCTGCAAAAATACATCAAGTGGAAGATAATGAAGGGACTTGCTCAGACGATTTCAAACTGAGAGAAGCGGAAAATGGAATGATGGGGTTATATATGTGCGGGTTGGGAGATTATGTACCTCCAATATTATCCGAATTAACCATTAACGGAGCTAAATTGGCCATGGAAATAGATTCTGGAGCATCAAGGTCTATTGTATCGGAATCAACATATTTGAAACTGTGGTCGGTACCACCTCCGTTGACCGCGACCAATGTCAAGTTGGTAACTGTGACTCGAGAAGCATTAAAAGTTCTGGGATTATTACATGTACGTGTGATACTAGGTGAGAAAGAAGCACAATGTGAACTTCTGGTGGTGGCAGGGAATACTCCAAGTTTACTGGGAAGAAATTGGTTCAACGCTCTCAACATTTCGGTGGCTGGGCTGTGTTGGGCTCAAGACAGAGTGGCACCACTGATGCAAGAGTTTCCAGATCTATTTAAAGAAGGGCTCGGGAAGTACAATGGGCCA
Source organism: Agriopis leucophaearia (assembly GCA_949125355.1). Classification (NCBI taxonomy): domain Eukaryota; kingdom Metazoa; phylum Arthropoda; class Insecta; order Lepidoptera; family Geometridae; genus Agriopis; species Agriopis leucophaearia. The sequence continues at coordinate 3,123,981 of OX421276.1, read as the reverse complement.
GAGGTGTCACTACATGTTCGTGCAGATGCAGTACCAAGATATTTCAAAGCACGTCCGGTGCCATTTCCACAAAAGCAACAGGTCAATAAAGAGTTGCAACGGATGATTGAAGATGGAGTGTTGACTCCGGTCAAGTATTCAAAATGGGCTACACCGATAAGGGTGGTGAAAAAAGATGATGGGTCACTCCGGATTTGTGGTGATTATCGAGCTACTGTGAACGCTGCTATTGATGTGGACACATATCCACTCCCTACTTCAGTAGAAGCGTTTGTGAAGCTAAGCGGAGGGCGTGTTTTCAGTAAAGTAGACTTGAAACAAGCGTATACTCAACTGAAAGTTGACAAGGAGACGGCAGAGCTGCTAACACTCAATACTCCACTCGGATTGATGAGGATGAACCGTCTTGCCTTCGGTGTGAGTGCAGCTCCAGGAATATTTCAACGAGTTATGTCTGCAGCGCTCACAGATATGGATGGTGTAGCTTGCCTGTTAGACGATGTTGCCATTATGGGAAATAATATGGCGGAACATAATGAACGACTTCAGAAAGTACTGTTCAAATTGAATCAAATGGGGTTTACACTGAATGTAAAGAAATGCATTTTTGCATCGGAGAGTATAACCTTCCTGGGTCATATGATAGATGCTGAAGGATTGCATCCATCCCCTGCAAAAGTCAAGGAGATAAAAGAGAAACCGGCTCCTACAAACAAGGAGACTTTACGTGCCTTTTTGGGCCTATACAACTTTTATGAAAAGTTTTTACCCGACAAAGCAACATGGTTGGAACCTTTGTACCGGTTACTCGAAGCAAAAAGGCAGTGGGTGTGGACAGAGAAGGAGCAAAAAGCATTTGAAATGGCCAAGAAATTAATATCGTCAGACCTAACATTGGTAGGATATGATTTGAATAGAGAACTGTTGCTGATTTGCGATTCATCGGAGTATGGTTTGGGGGCAATTATAGCTCATGTGATGGATGATGGGGTAGAACGACCAGTGATGATGGCATCCCGAACAATGCAACCCCATGAGAGACGTTATGGCCAGATTGACAAAGAAGCATTAGCCATTATGTTTGGGCTTAATAAGTTTCATGACTTCTTGTCGGGTCGGAAATTTGGTATCATCACAGATCACAAACCATTGGTGGGATTGTTTAATCCTGTGAAACTTATTCCAGACCAAATTTCCCCAAGGATGCTACGATGGTCATTAAAGTTGGGGTGTTACGACTATACGATAAAGTACAGGTCTGGGAAGTTGATAGGCAATGCAGATGCTCTAAGTAGGTGGACTGAACCTACGACACCAGGAACCTGTGAAGAGCCTTTAAAGGAAGTACTGTTGCTGGAGGATCGACCAAATGGATGGGAGATGGATGCTACTAAGATTGCAACAGAAACCAAAAAGGATCTAGTGCTACAGAAGGTTATGTTCCATGTTCTTCATGGGTGGCCACGACACAATTCTGATCCAAAGCTACAACAGTATTGGACTCGAAGGGAGGCCCTTTCACAGAGTAAGGATTGCTTATTGTGGTGCAACAGGGTCATCGTGCCAACATCCCTCCAACAGGAGGTGCTAGCACTGCTGCATGCCCCACATGCAGGGGTAGTCCAAACTAAAGCGTACGCTAGAGGATATGTATGGTGGGTGGATATGGACAAACAGATTGAAAGAATTGTAGCAGAATGTGAACAATGCCAGATGGTGAGGAACAACCCTCCGAAAGACCCGCAGATATGGATAGCAACCGAAAAGCCTTGGAGTCGGGTGCATGTGGATTTTGCTGGGCCGTTTCAAGGAAAGACTTTCTTGGTTGTGGTAGACAGCCATAGCAAGTGGCTAGAAGCTGAAATTGTGCCGTCTGTGAGTAGTGGAACGGTAATCACAATGCTAAGAAAGATATTCGCGTCTCAAGGCCTGCCAGAGGTGCTGGTTTCTGACAATGGCAGAGCATTTAGTTCAGCAGAATTTAATAATTTCCTCAAGAAAAACGGAATAAAACATTTGTACTCTCCCCCCTACCATCCCGCGACAAATGGCCAAGTGGAGAGAGCGATACAAACTTTTAAGAATAAACTGAAGAAGTTTGAAAGCTCACAGATGCCATGGAGTGAGAAGATGGCAAAGGTTCTATTTCACCTAAGGACAGTGCCTAATAGCGTCACCAATAAAAGTCCCGCAGAGATACTAAATGGAAGAAAGTACAGAACAGCTATATCAAAGCTACATCCAGAGAACTTGCCAACACGGGCAGACACTCAATTAGAAGCAGGGGCACAAAAGCCACCGGCTAGGCATTTTCAGCTTGGGCAACCTGTTTTGATACACATGTATGGACCCGGCAGGAAATGGCAGAGAGGCACAGTGGAAGCTATAGAAGGCCCGAGAGCATACAGGGTGAGGACGGAAGGTGGAGAATTGCATCGCCGACACGCGGACCAAATGCTGGCGCGAGCTACACCCCAGGGAACATCTGCACCGATAGATCAAAGACGGTTATCTTGGGATCGACCAGACATAGAGATGGATCAAGCATCTCCAGAAGAGGTGTCAGAAGAGGTGCCTCCTGAAATACCAGACCCTAGCTTGTGGCCAGAAATCATCGGTATATGAAATGAATGTATGTGTGAAGATATGTTGTATATAACTAGTGTTTACCTTCAGTATTTGTATAATTTAATATTGTGATGAGGGTACCCACATTATGGTAATAAAGTTAGTTTGTTTTCGACTCAACTTAATGGCGTTTACTTTAAGTCTCATCAGTTGTTGGCAGTAGAGATCCGAATCGATGGTTTTGCCCGGCGGTAAAAGCTCATAATGAACTATGCCCTTCCAATCCCACCATACACACAGCATCACCTTATTACGTGTTAATCCGGGTTTCGCTACAGTCTATGGTGCTTCACTGCCCTTTGACCATGATCGTTTGCGCACATTCTTGTCGTAGGTGATCCATTTTTCATCACCAGTGATCAATCTTTTCAAAAACGGTTCGGTTTCGTTACGTTTTAACAGAGAATCGCAAATGAGCACACGATTCATTTGGTTTCTTTCAGTGAGCTCGTGTGGCACCCAAATATCGAGTTTTTTTTTAAACCCAGACTTTTCAAATGGGTCAAAACTGTTTTGTGGTCGATCCCCAGTTCTTCAGCTACGTCGTAACTACTAATATGCCGATCTTGCTCCACTTTTTCAGAAATGGCATCGACTTTATCCGTAACAGGGCGACCAGAGCGAGCTGCATCTTTGACATCAAAATTCCCGGACTGAAAACGCTTGAACCAACATTGTGCTACTCTTGATGACACTGCATTAGGTCCATAAACGTCACATATTTTATTCGCGGCTTGTGTCGCATTTTTCCCTTTTTTGTAATAAAACTTCAAAATATATCGAATTTCTTCGTCAGATTCACTCATTTTATCGAACAAAAAAACAATTGAAAAATGGCGGGAAATTGCTTTTTACTTTTTGTATTCCTTTTTTAAAATGTCATATTTTTAATGATATCAAAACCAACCAGATACAAACAGTACAACCGATGAGATTTTACTACAACTTTATACATACAAAATACGAAAAGACTTTTTCCCCGACCTATTAGTATGATGGTGACAGCGAGCTAATTTGATGATGGTGACGGTGGACAACGGCTCTCCTGGATGGATAATAGTAGACTGGCAGTGTTTGGACTCATTTGATCAGCACACCGATCCGATCAGTAATTTCATAAAAGCTTGGTTTAAAAAACTTGTTTTTTACTAATATATGGCGTGGCAGAAGAAGGAGATCTCAGATCTAGAAAAAATCTATTCACTCTAGCGTTGAAGATTCCTAGATTGTTGCTCTCAGGAAACAACTAAGATGACCATGACGACAAAGTGATAAATAAATAAAATAATAGGCAAGCGTGTTCCAGCGTAGACCGCATCATCGCTTAACATCAGGCGAGTTGGCGGTCAAGCTCAAGCTTATTATTTTTTAAAAAATGACGTCCCACGCAAGTGTATACTAATGTATTGTAATGTATTGTACAGGAACCCGTATTCGTACGAGTGCCTGTCGGATTACGGCGGGCCGGTGCTGCCCGGCGTGGCGCTGGGCGGGTTCCTAGCGCCTGGTGAGCCACTCTCGCGCCGGTCGCGCTTCCACGAGGCCACCGCGCTCATTATCACTCTGCTGGTCAACAACAAACACGATAAGGAACTGGTACGTCTCATTCAGCCGGGATACATTAGCCCAGCCACTTGGTGAATTTTTGACTATGAAAACTGGATTTTTAGCCTTGTGGTTCTATCAAATAGTAATATCTATAGAAAATTCAGTTTTTGTTTTAAATAGATCTGTATTTTTTATTGAAAATAACGGATTCCAAATTTGTAAAAACTTATCATATCAATTTATTACCTTCAATTTACAAAAGTAGTTTTTCCTAAAACTCTCGGAGGGATTTGACAGTGGATTTCGTTTAATTACTGACCAAAAAATAATTCTCACAATTAAAAAACTTCAAAACACGCTTTAAAATCGCTAATCCTGAAGATCTTGGTAAGGATAATGGGACAAACTATTTAAATTATTGCATTGTCATCGGTCCTTGATAAGTGCGCAAAGTTTCAAATCAATCCGTCGTTATGAAAGGGGTGAAAATCACGTTCACAGATTCCATTACATAGATACATACCAAGCTAATAATAGCCTGTTAATAAACTATTTTGATGTTATGGTTTAATTGTTTTATATTAGTCTTTATTTTTTCTTTTTATGCCTGAAAATCCAAATACCTCAAATTTTACGGTGCATTTTGTAATATGGCACTTAAGCCAATAAAGGGTCAACCTGGGAGAGATAATATGCTGTAAACTAGTATTAAACCTTTATTTTAGTATTCTAGGTGTCTCAAAAGTCTCATAAAATCTATTTATAAAAAAAAAACACCGGTTAAAAGTGAGTCTGGCACACCGGGGGTTCTGCACCTAAAAAAATATTCTTTTATTCGGTTCGGAATTTTTAGCGCGCGACCGACTCGGATTTAGCCCGTGTTTATTATTTGTTGTTTTAATCTTTCACCTAATGACCTCGCATCTATTTTCAGCTAAAACCGGCGCTGGAATGGGAGAAAGAGTTCATAGCGTTCATGAAGAACTACACGGAGACTGAAATGCCAGACTACATGGATATCGCTTACACCAGCGAGAGATCTATTGAAGACGAACTGGAAAGGTTATTATTTGCTTACTGTTATTTTACGAAAAAAAATATCTGTTTTTTTTATTATTCAGATAGCTTTTTTTCTCACTTAGTTTTTTTTTTTTTACATTAAATATATATTTAAAATAATTATAAAAAACTGACTTCATACAAATGTCAGAACTGGACCAAATTGAAAGGGACCACACGGGAAGCACCAGCTTTCAAATAAAAAAAAAAGATTAATCAAAATCGGTTCACCCAGTCGAAAGTTAAAAAGTAACAAACATTTAAAAAAAAAATGCGAAGTGAATCTTCTGTACTTGTGTGATACTTATATGTATTCTGTGGCACAGTGTTTATATAAGTTTTTATTAACTTAACCAGAACGTTAAGCGGACAAAAACAAAGCCTTAGTACTGATATCACATAATTGCTGTGTAATTTCTGTTATTTTCACGAAATATAAATCCATGACTCCTAAGAAGACTCAATCTCCGACATGTTCCATGCCTCATACGCTGTTTTTGCATTCCTGACATGACTGGACACAGATGGGTGAACAGACACACAAATCTTGGCCAAAGCCTTCATATAATTTGTGACACTTTCTGTTTTTTGTTTTTCTACGTATTCGTATAAATCTTCGTGGATTAACACTATTTTCATTGCAAACTTCCATGTGCGAAAATCCATTATACCGTTTAGTTTTTCCACAGGAATTAATCCAGATATGCGAGAAGTTCCCTCTGTTGTCGTCATTTTTGTCGGTTTAAATCTTCAAAGGAACATGTGTAATATTCACGTCGTTTTTTTGTTGCAATGCTGCTGTACCCAAAAAAAAACGCTATATTGAATGGCGTTTTTTGCATATCCCACCATTAAAATATCAGCAGAGATTAATTCGTTCACGGCCTGGGCCCATAACCTGATGGTTTTAGGTGATAATTAAACTAAGATTATTGCTGATACCAGATTATTACGTACAGTCTCCTTCTAATTAACATTCAATATCTATAATGTATATCCGTTTGCAGGGAGTCTGAATCTGACGTGGACACAATATTGGTGTCGTACTTCATAATGTTCGCGTACATCGCGATATCACTCGGACACATCACGACGCTCAGCCGGCTGCTTATAGACAGCAAGATCACACTTGGATTGGGAGGTACGAATATTGATTTTCTGCGAAAAAGCGATTGCGTGTTTTCCTGTGGTCTCTTTTAAGTCGTCTGTCCATCTTGTGGGTGGACATTTATTCGCGGCGTGTGTCGCATTTTTCCCTTTTTTGTTATAAAATTTCACAATATATCGAATTTGTTCGTTAGATTCACTCATTTTATCGAACAAAAAAACAATTGAAAAATGGCGGGAAATTGCTTTTTACGTTTTATATTCCTTTTTTAAAATGTCATATTTTTAATGGTATCAAAACCAGCCAGATACAAACAGTACAACGGATGAGATTTTTACTACAACTTTATACATACAAAATACGAAAAGACTTTTTCCCCGACCTATTATATATTATTTCTGATGTAAACAATAAAGAGTTTATCTTCACACCGTTTCTTTTTACAGGAGTGTTAATAGTCCTCGCGTCAGTGGTTTGCTCCATCGGCATATTCGGGTACAGCGGCGTGCCGGCGACCCTCATCATAGTAGAAGTGATTCCCTTCCTGGTGCTGGCGGTGGGCGTCGACAATATCTTCATTCTCGTGCAAACTGCGCAGAGGGAGGGACGTAACCCGGACGAGACCGTCGCAGAACATATCGGCAGGACGTGAGTACCTTACAAGAAAAACAAATTACCTGACTCCATATGCAGCCAGCGCCAGTGCTGACCATGAAGACTAATCTAACAACTACTCGCCATTATGTACAATACTCCCCAAGCGGGACGTCAGTGCAGGACTTATCGCCCCCATCTCGAACTACTCACCAATGAATCAAACCGCAAAAGGTTTGATTCATTCACCACCTCACAGGTTTGACGACAGTCAAATATTGTCGGATCGTCGTTGAAGGTTACAATATGTGTACCCCCAGGCTCGGACACGTGGGTCCGTCAATGTTCCTGACATCTGTCTCCGAGTCGGTTTGCTTCTTCCTGGGCGCCCTGAGCGACATGCCCGCGGTGCGTGCCTTCGCCCTCTACGCCGGCGCAGCGCTGCTCGTGGACTTCCTGCTGCAAGTTACCTGCTTCGTGGCGCTCCTCGCTATTGACACTCACAGACAGAATGCTAACAGGTGCGAACTTTTTTTTTTTCCAACAGTGTTATGTAAGTCCCTTCATATCTTAAACTAAATCGCCGCATAACCGATATCGATCATTCTTTTTTTATTTAAAAGCTGGTGCTTCCCGTGTGATCCCATTTGAATTTGATCCATTTCTGACATTTTTATGAAGTCTGTTTTTTACATTAATAATTATTCTTTTGTTCGGTAGGATATACTTCCAATATGGTACCGTTGTCACCAAGTCAGGATCTGATGATGGGATCCCAGAGAAATCAAGGGCAACCTTAAAATTTTGTAGGCATTTAGTACGTTTTTCATATATTTTTAAGTCTGTTTTTAATGTGATCCTGTAACACTCCCCTTCCCCGTGGTGAGGTTGTTGTCTACAACCTTTCCAAAATCACGAGTATTTTTGTGATACAAAGTTTCTTATTTTTTTTGCCGAATATTATCTTTAGATAATATTCGGAAATTCGAAAAGTGCATTCCACAGACTAGCAGTTTGTACAATAAAAGTGGAATCAAAGCGCTTCACAGGAATTTCTTACAAAACTGAATTTTCATAGTAAAACTTAACAATGATTTGTTTCAGATTCGACGTACTTTGTTGCGTGCGCGGCTCCAAAACCGACGCTCCGACGAGCGGCGAGGGCGCCCTTTACAACTTGTTCAAGCAAGTTTACGTGCCTTTCCTGATGAAGCGCGAGGTTCGCGCATCTGTCATGATCATATTCTTTGCCTGGCTCTGTTCCTCGGTCGCTGTAAGTATATGTTTTATTTTTAACCGACTTCCAAAAAGGAGGAGGTTCTCAATTCGACTGTATTATTTTTTTGTTACCTCAGAACTTTCGACTGGGTGAACCGATTCAGATGTTTTTTTTTTTTTGAAAGCTGGTGCTTCCCGTGTGGTCCCATTTTAATTTGGTCCAGTTCTGTCATTTTTTTAAAGTCGGTTTTTTATATTGATAATTATTTATTTTTAGGAATAGGCTTGCGTTTGACCGCCATCTCGCCTGATGTTAAACGATGATGCGTTCTACGATGGAGCACGCTTACCTAGAAAAAGTTGATTCACTCGTGATTTGAAGACACCCAGATTGTATCTATCGGGGAACACCCATTCAAGCAGCGCATTCCACAGACCAGCAGTTCGCATAATAAAAGTGGATTCAAAGCGCTTTATACGGGGTTTCGGAATATCGTCCATAAAGCGATGTCGATTTTTCGTGTCGATATATTTTCCTAAAAGAGAACGCAGGGAAACGCTGGATGCAAGGTGCTTCCAACCGACCCTTTTGGAGATCGTTGGGGGAGGCCTATGTCCAGCAATGGACGTCCTATGGCTGCAACTATGATGATGTCTATTTTCTGTGGCTTTGAATTGCTATTTTACGAAAATTGGTATAGATATTTAGTAAGGTTATTACTAAGCAAACGTGCTCCATCTTCGACCACATCATCGCTTTCTATCAGGCGCGGTTACACGTAGTCAAGTCCGATGGAAAAAAAAATTACTTGTCCAATTCATTTATTCTTTGCTATTTGTTCACCCCCAGGTGGCGCCACACATAGAAATCGGCCTCGACCAGGAACTCTCAATGCCCCAAGACAGTTTCCAGACGAAATACTTCAAGTATCTAAACACTTACTTGAACATCGGACCACCTGTCTACTTCGTTCTGACCACCTCGTCTGGAGAAGAGCTGGACTACTCTAAGCTTGAAGTGCAAAACATGATCTGTGGGACGAGGTTCTGTAGAGATGACAGTGTAGCTATGCAGCTTTATTCTGGTGAGTTTATTCTACAGCTGCCAGTGAGGTATTTTTTTAAATCTAATTTTTGTTTGGGGCTTTAAAAAAGTGGCGTATGCCCAGTAGTGGGCTAAATGAAGTGACAATGATGATGGAAATGACAGAAAGAGTGTGCATCGGATCTGCATGATCTAATTCTCTCCTCCCCATTTTTCTATCGGACTGCCAGAGCGGGGACGGGGGGACGCGAACGGGGGGGACGAATAATCATGAATCGACACTGCTTTATGATTCATATTCCGAAAACCCGTACGAAGCGCTTTGATTCCACTTTTATTATGCGAACTGCTAGTCTGTGGAATGCGCTACCTGAATAGATGTTCTCCGATAGTTACAATCTGGGTGTCTTCAAATCACGAGGGAATTGGTTACTTCTAGGCAAGCAAACTCCATCGTAGACCGCATCGTCGCTTAACATCAAGCGAGTTGACGGTCAACCGCAAACCTATTTTTATAAAAAAAAAATACGTGACATTGTTTTTTTTTCAGCGTACAAGGACCCGAATGAAACGTACATAGCCCAGCCGCCAAACTCGTGGGTAGATGACTTCTTCGACTGGGCCTCGTTCGATAGTTGCTGCCATTACTATCCCAACAATGCCAGCTTCTGTCCCATTGAAAGTGAGTGAAACCAGTACTTACTTATTGTTAACTAGCAGCGATCCGTGGTTTTATCTGTTATCCTACAGGAACTGTTCATGCTAAGCAGGGGCTGGTTTATAGCAAAAATCCAACGTTTTGGCTTTGAATAAGTGTAGATGTCTATACACTATTGTACAATAATACTGGTTTTAATATGTGTGAGGTTTTTGTACTGTCTATTGTCTGTTCATTTTTTTTGGGATAAAAAGTAAGTATGTGGTTGTCAAACCTGGTGGCCGAGCGGTAGCTTGTGTGCTTTACAATCTAGCGGCACCCGGTTCATTTCTCGACCCAGCACCAATCACTTATCTATAAATTATGTACAGTTTTGTTGCCCTCGCTCAAAAACGTCGAAGGAAAAACATCGTGAAGAAACTTGGATTGTCCAAAATCTTCAAAAAGTTCAAAGAGATATGACATACGCCAACATGCACTGGGCCAGCATAGTAGATTATGGCCAATCCTCCCTTTCTGACAGGAGGCCCGAGGCCCAACAGAACATGATAGGCTGATAATGAAGTTAAGAATGTTGCTAAATATCAGCTAATCAGTGAACGCTGCTTATTGCATGTGGTTTTTTACAATTGGCTAGTCTGTCGACGGTATAAAGCTATACCTAAAGATAGTACGAGAGCCGAGTGTATTTTTCTTGGACGATTACGTTCGGAGTTTAATTTCTACCAATTCGCTGTGAGTACAATGGGTATGGACCAAACGGTTCTAAAACGGTTCTAAACGGTGTAAAAGTTCGGTTTAGTACACCCGTTTCGCGTAACACATCGTAGCAGGAGCTCACATAACGCAGACGCGCTACCACTGAGCCATCTTCAAATCAATACACATAATATACCATACACGGTGGAAAATTAATACGGTATTCATTATTTCCTTTCCCAGAATCAGAAGGGTGTTCCCAATGCAAGATTTCGAAGGTGGGCGTGGAGGAGCGACCCAGCCCTGAAGACTTCCGGCGCTACGTGCCGTTCTTCCTGCAAGACAATCCTGACCTCAATATTGGAGCCAGCTGTATAAAGGGGGGTCACGCGGCTTACTCGCACGCTGTTAACTACAAGATGCTTAATAAAAACGAGTCCAAGATAGGTGCTACTTACTACCAAGGTTAGTACTAGACCTAAGATGATTACTTCTAGCAGAAAGTTTATTTTACTAAGAGACCTCACACAATTTTTGGCGAAAATGGCAACGAAAGCTGGTTTTTTGGCGTTCTGATTCTATGAAATAGAAAAATCTATAGAAAATTCAATTTCTGTAATAATTAGATCTGTATTTTTAACCGACTTTCAAAAAGAAGGAGGTTCACAATTCGACTGTATTTTAATTTATTTTTATGTTTGTTACCTCAGAACTTTCTCTTTTTTTTTTAATATAATTAAAATATCACTCCACAGTCACCGGGGTCCGTGACTTTTGTTATAATTTACTACTATTTTGTTAACTTTTTCAGTTTGATGATTCTTTTTTTATTTGAAAGCTGGTGCTTCCCGTGTGGTCCCATTTCAATTTTGTCCAGTTCCGACATTTTTATGAAGTCGCCTTTTTTGTATTGATAATTAGTAATTTTTTTACGACACTCAAGAGATCGGCGTCAAGATCGTCTGCAGTGAGTTTGACTAAAGGCATCAGGCCTTATTTACTCGTAGGCCGATGTGTACGCAACTTCCGAGCCACCTTACTATATCTCCCTTATTTGTCTGATCTGAGGGCTATCCCTATAAATTACGTCACACGTTAATGGGGGGAGGGTATCACCGGAATGTGACATAGTGTGACGTCACATGTTAAAATTCAAAATCCATAACGCGAAATTTATATGTGAATATAAAAATTTACAAACTTGATCTATACTTATTAATAATTTAGCACTCTCACTATGAGATTATCTCTCACGCAACAACAGTTCACTTCTAGAGCAGCGTTGTAATGCAAGTGAGACTAAAATAAAACTGTTTTCTTTTGATTATTTTTAAATACATGCATAAATTAGTTTTTTTTGTGACGTCACAACAGCGCGAGGGGGTTCTGAAAATGTGACAACCTGTGACAAGGACGGGGGTTGAAAAGTCCTAAAATTCGTGTAACGTAATTTATGGATGGCCCCCTATAATACTTCATTCTGTATGTATGTTTAAAACAGTTTACAATTGATGTGTATTGCGTGCAGGTTACCACACAGTACTAAAGACCAGCCTCGACTACTATTCAGCGCTGCGCGGCGCACGCGGCGTCGCGGCCAACCTCACCGAGACACTCAACAGGAATCTCAAGGAACAGGTCAGAATCACATATTGCTATCGGCCCAGCACTGGGACATACAAACTTTAATTTTTTTTACTAGTGCTGTTGCCCGCGCCTTCGTACGCGTAGATTTTTTGACTGCCTCGGTGGCTCAGTTGGTAGTGATCCTACTTTCTGTGCTTGGGGGCGTGGGTTCGATTCCCATCTAGGACAAACATTTGTGTGATGAACATTTGTGTTTGTTCTATGTCTGGGTGTTAATATCTATTTAAGTATGTATTTAAAAATATATATGTATGTATATCAGTCTCTGGCAGCCATATTACAAGCTTTGCTTAGTTTGGGGTCAGATGACCATGTGTGCAATAATGTCCCAGATATTTATTTATTTATTTATTATTTATTTTCATATAAACTTTCAACCCTTTTTTCCTCCCATAGTCCGGCCCTTTCGCAAAATAACATAGCCTATACTTCATTCTGGTCATAGCTAAGCATATTCGTGAAAACCGCATTTAGTGGTGCAGTGAATTACAAACAGACAAAAATTCTAAAAACTGTCTTAACGTGTTCAGCTGATTATTTTAAGACGCCCTGTGGTTTTTTTTGATATCTCGCAATTAGGTAAAGATTTTTTTATCTCAACGTTTTTAATGTATAGATTTAGGAATAGGCTTGCGTTTGCCCGCCAACTCGCCTGATGTTAAGCGATGATGCGATCTATGATGGAGCACGCTTGCCTAGAAGAAACCGTTTCACTCTTGATTCGAAGACACCCAGATGGTAACTATCGGGGAACACCCATTCAGGCAGCGCATTCTACAGACTAACAGTTCGCACAATACAAGTGGTTTGAAAGCGCTCCGTACGATGGTAAGCGATCACCGTCGCCTATGGATACCTGCAACACCAGGGACATCACAGATACGTTGCCGACCCTTAAAGACTCTATTAACAGCTCTTTTGAAGAACACCATATTATAGCTACTCGGAAATGCCGTAGGAGGGAGCCAAACTTTGCCATGTTTACCCGATTTCGGATTATATTCACTGTGTATTAATGTTTATGTAACTGATGCTTAGGAAAAAAAAACATTATTATTATCTATTAAGGTAATCTGACCATTTAGTCTACATATCGTCTGATTTAGCTTGGACCAACTTAGGATTTAAATTGACTCAGGACAATTTTTTTGTGAACTGTGTTCTAGATACAAAATCTTTCATCTACATCATCATTTCAACCATAGGACGTCCTCTGCTGGACATAAGCCTCCCCCATCGATGTCCAAAAGGGCCGGTTGGAAGCACCTTGCCAGTGCCTCCAGTGGCGTAGCTAGGTAACCAAAGGCCCTGGTGCCAAAAAATGTGCCCTCTCTAAACTGGGTTAGGTTTTATGAAGTAAAAATATAACTACTTTAAAGGCACAAAGCTACATTATCGTCAACTCTTTATTGTGCTCAAAGCTAGTACACTATATGTGTATGATGTTTTTTTTTTCGCCACTTCAGTTTGAGGTTTGCTGGTCAGGGTCCGAGAGCCCCCTGAGCTTGAGGGCTCCGGTGCACAGCACCGCCTAGCCCTCCGATAGCTACGCCACTGCTTGCATCCTGCGTTTCCCTACGGTCTCTTTTAAGTCGTCTGTCCATCATGTGTGTGGACGTCCTACGCTGCGCTTACCGGTCCGTGGTCTCCATTCGAGAAAATCTGTTCTGCGTGCTATGTACTCTGCCCTAATATAATCTTATCTTTATTGTTTGTAAATCAATGGACTAACCGAACATTTTGACTGTTTAGGGTATTAGCACAACAGTGAACGTGTTCCCGTACTCCGTGTTCTACGTGTTCTACGAGCAGTATCTGACGATGTGGCCTGATACCCTGAAGAGTATGGGCATTTCCGTGCTGTCCATCTTCATTGTCACTTTCATACTCATGGGATTCGACCTGTTCTCTGCCTTGGTAAGTTTAAGTAATATCAGTGTGCCAAGTCAACTTACTTCGTACGCGTAGATTTTCATATAAACTTGCAGTCCTTTTTTTCCTTCCTTAATCCGGCCCTTTCGCAAAATAATATAGCCTGTACTTCCATCTCAAATTGGTTTATTTGCCTATGTACGGGTTTTAAATAATTGTAGCCCTATATTCAGCCTTTATTGAACTTTGAAACGAGGTGATTTTGACCGCCCCAACTGCATGTGACAATTTTCACCAGTCTATGACGCTTTTTACTCAAAATGTTTGCTGGTCACATATTAACCTACATTTATATATTTTTTTAAACACCAAAATCTACAGCGCTTTAGTACAGCCTTCTTATTTTCAACAGATTTATAACCAATGCTGTTATTATCTAGGTGGTGGTTATAACGATCACGATGATCGTGGTGAACATCGGCGGCCTCATGTACTGGTGGGGCATCAGCCTCAACGCGGTCTCACTCGTCAATTTGGTAAGTGTTTCACTATATTGTCCACGATCCCAAGCTCACTGAACACCTAGAGCCGCTCAGCATTCGCAGAGATGTTGGGTCTCTTTGTGTCTTTTATCGCATTTACAACGGGGAATGTTTTGAAGAACTGTTCGATCTGATGCCGAAATCGCGGTTTTCTCATCGCACCAGCCGCCTCCGTCTGAAAGTTCATCTAGATATCATAGATTATACAAACTTGAACGAGTATACGTGCTTGCTACCAGGCCTGGCGCACTCCGCACTTTAGGTGTGAAGCTACAAGTACGTGGTGGGCTCTGACTAGTCGAATCTGCCGCGCGATAGACAGAGATAACGCGACAAGAGTTACGCGATAGACAGAGAGGCAACTTCTAGGTTAACATAGCTGTAGGTAGTTAGCGCTTGCACGTCCTGAATTGCACTTTATTATGTAGTGGCAAGAGTTGCTACTTAATTAAATGATTTTGCGAAGTGAATCTTCTGTACTTATACTATTATGTCTTATGTGTTGGTACCTCAACGCTAGGGTTGGTCCATACTAAGACTAATGAAGTGTCCTTGTCCCAGGTGATGGCAGTGGGCATAGCCGTAGAGTTCTGCTCTCACTTGGTGCACAGCTTCAGTGTATCGGGCGGGTCCTCGCGCATCGCCCGCGCCGCCGACTCACTCACCAAGATGGGCTCCTCAGTACTCTCGGGGATTACACTCACCAAGTTCGGCGGGATTATCGTACTGGGAACTGCTAAGAGCCAGATCTTCCAGGTTAGTTATATGCACAGGTACATGCCAGTGAATGTGGTAAAATAGGTGTATATATTTTATAACAACAGAGAATACGATAAGTTACCTGTGTCAGTATTTCCGAATCCAGGCTTCTTAAAGAAATTAATATTTCAATCCCTTGATAAGTTTTGCATCTTCGACCACATCATCGCTTCCCATCAAAACCTAGTGCATGTTTTTCCAATTGCGTTTACCTGTTATATCATGTTGGCGTGTACTACGATTTGTATGAAATAAGAGAACCTAAAAGCCTGTCGAAAAAGGACAATGATCATAATGAGGTATCAATCTACGTCTTACAATAGCTATGGGAACTACTAAGAACCAGATCTCCCAGGTGAGTACTGTTTCAGGATATGTGGGCATCTCTCACATCGAGTCACTCACACGACTTGGCTTTGGCCCAATGACGATATAACCACTTGACAGCTCATCCTTTACCCCCCCGTGATGAAAGGAACTGGATTTTGAACAGAATCTTTTTCGGGCCAATCCGAGGCGCGAATTGAATGAATGACTTGTTTTCTCCAATCACAAGCGCCATAAGAATCCCCCACCCTCCACGACTGACCATCGTGCACAAGCATATGACTCGTGCGCGGATCAACTTTGCTTTCGCCAGTGGAGTTACTATGCCAGTGGCCTATAACCCTGCTCCGGTATGTCAAGAAGCTGGATTGACTCCTTGATGCAGGCAGGGGAAATTCCACAGAACACCCCCAGACCATCTGTGTAGGATTTATCGCCACTATATAGAATAAGAATTGAGCTCTTTGGCCCCAATTCTCAAAGACTTAATAACTTCTTTTTATCTCAATCTCTCGCGACACGGTTAAGTTTTAGTTATATTTACGTTTGTTAAGCGTCGATGTGGTCTACGATGGGAGTAAAACCTAAAAAGAAGTGCATAACAAGATTAAATTGTTTTTTTAACCACCGTTGAAAGAGTTGATGATTTTCAACTGTTCAACAGTTTTTTTTAATCATAGCTAATAACACTCTCGATCAAGTTACATTTCAAACAAACAAAAGAATTACATCAAAATCGATGCAGCTGTATGGAAACTACGATGCCACAGACAGCTACTAGCCTTATATAACACCCCTCTTTTTGCGTCGCGGGTTAAAAATTGTTATTGGTGTGTGTTGCAGGTGTTCTATTTCCGCATGTACCTTGGAATAGTGTTGTTCGGTGCAGCCCATGGACTGATCTTCCTGCCTGTCATGCTCAGCTATATCGGTGAGTCACAGCACATCACTATGACACACACACACTTCGAACATAAATACATCACACACTTCTAACAAAAATAGGTTTTTAAATGTAGAAAACATAGTCAGTTTTACATAACATCTAATTATAATTATTCATCCACTAAATAGACCAGAGACACACACAAACCACTGCTTCGAAGCTTTTCAATTCTTTTTCAAAAAAGTATTTGAATTTTTTCAGAAGTTGAGTTTGGATTTGGACCTATATATCTCTTTTTATTATATATATAGATTATACATTTTTACTGGAACAGGTTTTTTTTTTTTTCAATGTATTTATTTTATAAAATATCATCGCTTTCACTATAACATCTTCACAATATTTAAATTTTTAGGTGTTTGATTTTTTTTGCATGCACCGTCTAATGTTTTGTTTTGCACATTTTCTAAAACCCGGTATATTGGACCTTTATAATTTTTTTTGTTTATGGCAACACAAGGAATAGGATCAAAAAACTCGCCATCAGATTTGCAGCACTTATTCGTATAATTTTTTTATATAAGTGGTTATGTCATTTTTGTTATAAGGTAATTAGAATCATTTCGATATGGGGCTGTGAAATTACATTGTTAATTCGATCAAATAAATACAAACAAAATTTGGATGATTAAGCAAATATTTTTTTTTTATTGTAGTTCCTTGTGTTGCCATACTTCACAGTTATTGTTTTTATTTTACAATGAGGGCGGCTAGCTTTAAGCTTTTTTTTAAATAAACCATTCTTATTAACTCATATAATGCGATACTAACAAACGGAATGTGGAAAAAGTGCCTTTGTAGGAAACCCCACACAAATGGAATGCATGTAGTATTTTTTTTGCATTTTGGTACATTTTTTGTGTTGAGTTACTTATTACGTTTATGATTTAAAGTTGATTGACATAACACTAGCAGTTTATTACGTTAGCTGTCAGAACCGCTCCCTCCAACCGCACTGTCACACGCCTACCTGCGCACACGCGCCTGTGGTACATCGATTTAAAGTCATTCTGGCACAAGTAAGATTTCCAGGGTCCTTATTCCGCACGGGCAAACGCGCGCTATCGTGGCCACGTTCAGTTTACCTCAAAAAGTTGGCCTCTATTGCTTAGGAAATAAAAATCAACTTTTGGAGGTTAACTTAACGCGCCACGACAGAACGCGTTTGGCCCGTGCAGAATAAATGCCCAGAGTGGGAAGGCGTGGTTGCGATAGCAATTGACAGTTAACGTAATCACGCTGCTAATCCGATTAATAGTAATAGAAATTACGCTTTCAGTATCAATTGAATCATCTATCTTCAAAGTGTAGAAATCCGTTTTTTTTTTCGTATAGTTATGTCATATGATATATACATATAAATATATTTACAGTGAAATAGTTATAGTGTTTTTAAGTTCTTCATTGTTCTACTATCAAAAAGATAAGTAGTATACAGATATACATATTTAGGCACTGCTTTAAACCCTATTAATATAGTATTTAGGTTTCTAATTTCTTTGAGCATATAACTTATCAACTAAATAATATTTCCTGTATTTTTTATTTTGGTAATTGATTGCACGCTGAAATATAGATATGTCATCCATTACAAAGCAAAACATGAAGGTTTTGCCCTAAATCACACAGAAGTTTTAATTTGTTTTATTTATATACATTTTCTTAATTTAAATATTAATTCTTAAAACACTTTCAGTTTTGTCTAACTGAATAGCTAGAGTAACATTTAAAAAATCTATTAAATTAAAATTTGAATTATAATTTTAAACGTGCTTTATCTATTTTTATGCACGAGACAGAACACTATAGCATAGCTAATCGAACGTTTGTGAATAAATGGAACTGGATTAGTTTATAGGAGCATCTCAGTGCCTAATTTTCACACGACTTTGAAGTCACAAAATTTTAAAAGTATAATTTTTGTTTTATTTGTTATTCTACTAGTTTTACACAATGAAGGATATGCGGCGGACTGAGAATTAATAATAATAATAAATTAAAAATGAAAATTAGGTGAATAACGGACGTTTGCTGATACATGTGTTAGTTTACCCTATGGTCTATTAAATGTAACTTGATTGAAATGAAGTATGTCAAAATCATCGATTAGTGCTGGGACAATTCGGACCAAATCGAGAATAATGTGTGTCTTTATTTATCGACTGGAAGTGTCTTGCACGAATAATATTTTTAAACCAATCTATATTTCTGTTGTAGTACTATTATGATGAGACTTTAGGATAATGAAATAAAACAGAAAAAGCAAGTACAAATTTTTGTAATATAAATAAATCTATAGTTTAATCGAATGGTGTACATTCCAAATCAATGTCATCATCATCATCAGCGTTAGAGTCACTTGAGATTAATAATAAATGCTATTCAATCAATAGTCAGTCTAGTATGCTATTATAGTAGTCAGTCTTTGGATAAAGATGCTTCGTTCCGTAAAATGTACTAAGACAGTTGCTAGTAATTAGATATTATTATACTATATACAAAAGAAATCAAGATTTACAAAAAAATTGTACGTTATCTGTACGAGTTTTGTATTTCGATAGTATGCAGAGGAAATACTGAAAAAAACATAAAAAAAATACTATTTAATTCACACAGAAAAATAAAACGATCGATTTTACGTTTATCGATTTACCACGTCCCTAAATTTTTTGTCAAGTTGACGTAACCTTGTTATGACAGAATGGAAAAATATGGCTATTGTATTGTGATAATCCACACTAAATGCAGTTCCGTTTTAAAATTCAAATATACTTTTACTATTTATATGTACAGTACTTGTAGTTCATAATAGTTTAAGACGCAGAAAACCAGTAATCTTTGTGTTACAAGTAAATGCAATTCGCCAGATGTTATTACAAAGACATGCCCTGAAATGTCGTCAGCTGTCGTTTCAATCAAGCTACATTTAAAGGACTATAACGCCCTTAAGGATTCACAAAGATTCGATAAGTGATATGCTATCAATATTTTGTCAACTTCTTGCCATTGAGAAGTGTCACGCGTAAAAACGATACAAAATATATATTATTAAAAAAAGAACTATTCAACATTCTAAATAAAACTGGTAGAAGACAGTCCAAATTTCGCCCACCTGGATATTTAAGTTGTTGACACTGCTTATGTGTAGTGAATGAAGCTATCATGCGCGGTCCGTCACCTCTATTGTTACAGGCTCGCCGGTCAACAAACAGAAGCTGGCCAATCAGCTGCTCCGCGGCAAAGAGGCGCCCGTCGCAGAGACTTCGCTCACCCGAGTAAGAGATAAGCCCTCTCAGAGACATTATAACTTCGATGCGCTGCTCTCGTGAGCGAGCAACGGCGAGAATGAACTCTAACGCCCACTAGATAGACTAACGTTTGCAATGGCTGAGGGAAATGATATGAGATTTTTTTCTTCTATTTTCATGTGTGGTTGCAATCCGATTGTTGCTTTAATCGTGCAGTCTGATTGACAGCTAAAGTCATCAGGCTGTTGGTTGAGCTTTTCAACTTACGCGATTTGTACTTGTTTAGGTATGAATGGGGAATTGATCGCGTGATAAAAGAATTAGATATCAAATCGAACAAAACAGATAGTTCGAATAGTAAACGCCACGTTTGTTCGTAGTAGACCTACAAATGTGGCGTTCGAGAAAATCCAGAGCGAAATTGGTTAGTTCTTTGAACGTTCGAGTACATGGAGTATGAGCAATGAATACGCTGTCAGCTTATCATCATCATTTCAGCCATAGGACGTCCACTGCTGGACATAGGCCTCCATCTCCAAAAGGGCTGGTTGGAAGCAGTTTCCAGCGTTTCCCTGCGGTAGTATGTAGCATCTTGTAAGTGGACGTCTTACGCTGCGCTACCGGTCCGCGGTCTCCATTTGAGAACATTTCAGCCCCATCGTTCAGCGTATAACTAATGATAATAGCGATATTGTAAACAAATAATTTCTGGAGACGCACTAAAATATGGCCGTCACATGTTAACTCGTACTATGTACACTGATCGTCTATCGTCTAGTGACTAATCGTCACTAAATAATTGATGTTATTTAGTGACTTGTCTATTGCTGATGCTCCGTCAACGCTATTAAAGTACGCACTACCACTAGAATATATGACGGCGGTAATAATTTGAAGCTAGTTTTGTCGCGTCAATCGTGTTATTTAATAGTATAGGTATCATAAACTTATCGTTAGTACTATAATCAGTATTATTCATATCGAAATCATCTTTCTCAGCTGACAATAGCCCGATTAAAATACCAAGTGGCTCGTTCATTCTCGTACGAAGTTTCGTACTAACGCATTGGTTATTTGTAATTTACGGAAATGGGTACGAAAGATTCTATTATTTGGTTTTCCAAGATGCTGTGTGTAAAATGTTTTTATTCTAGAGCCTGTGTCGAAATATATCAGTCTTTGTCAATCATTTATTTGAAACTATGTTTGATAGTTTATATACTACTTGGTACAGTATACTCTGGTGTTCGACTGGCTAGCTACAAGTTGTAAATTTGTTCACAAGCTCCTAAAAATGTGTTCTGGCAACCTCACTTGAGAAACAGTTCCCATTCCAAGGTAGGCGTGTTCGACTACCCATAACAGCCATAATCAAATAGCATGACTCTTTGCACAGACTCTAATATCCTTTTTTTCGTGTTGGGACCAAACCTCGTTTTAAAAGTCTAGTGATGTCTACTCAGCGTCGTTAAATCAAATAAGGGAACCTTGTACTCTTTTCATATTAATATTGAATGTGGCACTATTTCTGTGACTTTTGACTAAATCCTTTTGGAGCAATTTATTTTGAACAAATAATCATGGTTATGGGACAGTGTATAACGCTTTAAAAGCACGCAATGCTTTACGGTGAAGGTACTACTTTTCTTATAATATAAGCTCCCATTTTATTCAAAATTTTGCTAAAAGAGTTTTAGAAGCCCGTCATAATTACTCGAAGCAAAGCAACTAAAACATTCAAAATCTACGCCTTTGGCGCATTGTATAGTTGCTTGGCAAGTTAATGTTTTGGAAATTGCGATGGGTAGTTCTCAAGTCTTAAAAATAGTTGCCAGGGTTAGAGTAATTTTTATCTCTATGTTTATAGCATTTAATGTATAACAGCTTGCAATTTTGAGACCTATTTGCATTGTCGTCGCCAAATTGCACGCTTTATGCCGAGGGTATGGTTTCTAACCAAAGTATTGGTCTAAGGGACACCCTTAATTTTAAATAATATTTAAATAAATCGCTATTTTATATTGTATTATGCATGAATACGATCGTTGAACGTTTAGCTGTGTATAGATGACGATCATTCCTATCAATTTCGAATTTAAAACTTTATTTTTATTAATAACTTAGGTGTCTGTGTTAATTTATTGTTGTCGTGTCGAGTGTCTGCATTTTAGTTTTCTTATGCACTTTAACTTGTCTTACATAACACGCTCTCGAATAGAATCTTGCAATGCAAAGCCAACAGAACATCTAAAATACAAATGGCGATATGAATATTGACTTCCTTTTGAAAGACATGTACCATTAATGTGGAAAAGGTCATCTGACAAGCAACTGAAATGCAATGCAACCTGTTTATAACGAGTCTTGTATAGGTTCTCAGTAAATCCTGGTCACGGCACCTATTTACTACCTCTAGCCCTACTTAAACTACTCGCATAATATTCACTTCAAATTCTCAGAGTCTGAAAAAATTACTCGGGAAATTCTTCTTGATTGCGGGTTGTATTTGCGTTGCTCGCTTGTTGCCTTGTGTAGACCAGGTTTTTAAATATTATGATGAAAAGTTAACAGATACTTAATAAATCATAGTACTTATTTTGTACTTAATAATTATCAGAACCAAAAGCTCGACAGCTACAAATTGTTCTATATTATTTATTTATTCATTAGGTATAAGTTGCAATAACTTATTGTCATCAAATCGATACATTTCCATTAGCAATTCGAAGCTTATTTATACACTTATTATTTTTTGCGCTTTTTAGTTTAAGACTTTTCAAATAAATTGTTTATTTATAAATTATTGGTTTTTGTTAATAGTGAGAAATTGACTTTTTTACTGCGGTGTTGGTCACTGAAACGTCATACTTCGAAATTATTAGTACTTTATCCCCAAAAAATACAATTAGTTTTGGGCAATTCGATACATTGATCCGTAAATGATTTCATAGTTTTTTATATCTTAGACTAAAAAAACATGTGGACAAGAAATTGCACTTAAATGCCCCAGGGATTGTGGACACGGCCAATATATTTTTGAAGTGAAAACTTCTTTAGGCTCGTAAAGCACTTTTCGGGTGAACAAAAATCATTGAACTCACGCCATCGTCACGCTATACCGTGTATTTTAAAACAGCGCCATCTCTTGTAGAATAGGTGAATTACTAAAGTATTCACTTCTGACGTGCAGTCCTGACGTGTGTTTTTTTATACATTGAAATTACCACTTTTTATACAATCTTTGTGTGCTAGTATGGTTTTTAGTAAAAAAAAAGTTACCTAGAGAATTTGAGAAAAACTGACCGTGCCTTTTCTATGGGATTCTTGTACAAATTAAAGATCGTAACTCTACACTAAAAAAATGCAGAAACAAACATCAATAGTGCTGAATCTCATTAACAAATTCGTTGCAATTTGGACAGGAAACGTCTCTCGGGTTCAGCTAATCTATATCTATACATATAATAAAAACGTAAAGATTAAAAAAACTATAATTGCGAGATAACAAAAAAAAGACAAGGCGTCTTAAAATAAGCAGCTGAACACGTTAAGACAGATTTTAGAATTTTTGTCTGTTTGTTTGTGCACGCTCATCTCCTAAACCACTGGACGGATTTAAATGCGATTTTCACGAATATGCTAAGCTATGACGAGATTGAAGTATAGGCTATGTTATTTTGCGCAAGGGCCGGATTAAGGGAGGAAAAAAAATCAATAGCACTAGCAAATAATAAAAGTCAATTTCCCGGCAACAAGTTATACACTTACTTTGACAAAAGCACATGTATTAGTTTATTTACAAGTTTATATTAAGTTTTACTAACGGAGGGAGACAATTGTGAAATTCATACTAATATTGATGTAACCTACCGGTGATGGTAAAATAATGTTTAAAAAAAAAACCGTTTTTTTATAGAATACCTAAAATGTTTTTACAGGTACGACTGTAAAACAACACGGGAATTATGAGAAAAATCTATTTATTTTCTATAGATAATTTTTAGTGAAATGATCTGTATTATTGTTTGTGATCTACTAAAGAGATTTTGATGAAATTAGACTCCCCTCTAAGTTCCTAATAATGTTAATATGTTATTGTATTAAATGTTATTACATTGCATAATATTAAAAACAGTTTGTATAAAAAAAACAACCCCATAGTCAGGAATCTCTACTTAAAATTAGTACTTAAATTAGAGGGTGTAGTTTTTTTTAATAATCCAAAGGTAATGGCTTATTAGTATGTGTCGATCGACAGTTTTATTTTTAATGTGATAGAAATAAATATATGTTTTTTAATTATTTGTTTTTGTTTTATTTTTAGTTGTAGCACCTAGCATGAGCACTGTAGGCTGTAGTCAATGATCTTTGAAACTATAGATTCAACATCACCAGTAAAATAGTAATAAGATTTTTTTATCATAATCATTTTGCTGGTAACATAAATTACAATTCATTTTTGTATTATATTATACTTTCAAGTATAGTAAATAAAACATTATAAAATCCCAATCATATTCCTATACTGTTACTACACATTTTGAAATGCGCGACTGTTGCTGACTATAAAAGCAATGTGATAGCCGGTTTTGGCGCGTCGTTTTTGAATCTATTGTTTTAAAAATCATTGGTTATAGTAAGTTCACGCATGATTTTGGCCTACGCCGATGACGGATAGTCCTCGAATTTTCTGTCTCGCTTGGAATTTTCTATTTGTGACTGATGTGGGGTCTAAAGCTGTCGTTTGCACAGGCTTTTACATGTCATTCATTTGCGTGCTTTATGATGTAATTTTTTTTAAATTAAAATATGGTTAAGCATGTTTAGTCATATTGTGAATTGCCTTAAAATACAATAATTATAATAAGCATATAATTTTTTCCTCTTATTCTGACGTCTGTCGCGCGTACATATATACATAGCATTCTTTAAGTACCCACCGCGACGCTGACGAGTATGCAATATATGGTGCTAACGTCAGCGAGCAACGGATGTCAGCGTAGAAGGAAATCAAACCTTACTGTCAGCACTGCATTGCACGTAAGCGTGTAAGGAAAATCTCATCTCAGTCACCTTACATAGGAACATTACATATATTCCTGGTAAAGTTCATGGCACTCCTGAAGACTATAATTTTTCACAAAAATAAAGTCTTATTATTTCTTTCTAGCCGGTAATTCTAGGTACTTAATAATTTTCAGGTTAATTATTATAGAATGTATTTTGTCAAATGCGGTTTGTTCATATTTTTGGCATTGTAATTAAATACTCAAGATTTTTCTAAACAATTTTGGCAACGACACATTGTGATATGCCAATGCTGACGTCATTTTTACCGACTTCCAAAAAGGAGGAGGTACTATGTTCGTCTGTATGTTTTTTTTGTATGTTCATCGATATTTTTGCCAATTGTGAACCGATTAAAATTATGCAAAAGATTACATTTCTTAAGTATTAAAACGCAAGGAAAACTAAAATATTAAAATCTGCGCCGTAAATTTATCTTTATTTTTAGAAAATAACGAACTAAAATATGAACAATTCTCATATCTTCTATAGGTACCTACTTATTAGATTTTTATGACTCTTTTATGACTATGACTATGGTACCTACTAGATGAATGATAAGAGATAAGAAAAAATCTTGATCTGTTTATTTTTCTGGCGTGCCATATTCTACCACTAAAGTGTAATACACCTACCTACACATAGGTTAATATATTTTGTTATTTTATATAAAGGTCCAATGTACATAATTAAAAATTTAATTTTTCCTACCCCGCAAGGAGCTACTGATTCAGAATCAAAACGACGTAAGAAACAAGTTTATTAAAAAGCAAAAGTAGCACATTCACATTGTAGGTATAGATTCGTAGAGGTTTCACAGATTAAATATAGTCCACAGAAATATTCATTAAAAGTTTAAATACTCAACAAAATATTGGATCGTCTATCTATTTTGTAATGGCAATATTTTTATATTCACTATTTTTGAATATTTTGAAAGAAAATGTGCACTCAAAATAATTATTATATCTAAAAAACTCAACACATCTAAACTTCTTTAAAACATATCACAATAGAGCGCATAATATAATTTAAATTGACACATTCACAAATAAAGAATAACCGCCACAAGAGTCTAATATTTTCATATATTCTAACAGGCAGTTATTTTACCTTTGACATTATGCGCGTTACTTAAAAACGTTACTCAAGTTGATCTAGCCTTAAAATTGCTCTCTCAATTTCTCGCTGACGATAATCGTCACAAGCGAAAACGAAACCGCAATTTTAAGCATAAATCAACTTGAGTAACATTTTTAAGTAAGGCTTAGGTCGTTGCTTCTGTCTGGCAGCAAGTGATGCCATACCCATACGAATGGACAAAGGCGGCGAGATAACGTCAGAGGTAAAAAAAATAACTGCGATACCAAAATGGTGTTTATTAAGGTTATACGTTTCATGTTTGGCGGGTAATTCATATTTCAAACAGTTTTTTGTCCTTGTAGCTAGCCCGGGTAATGATTGTGAAATGACACGGTGATTGCGAAAATTTTTGGTTCTTTAAATTATCATGTACAGTTATTAATCAGTAACTCACCATATTACTTATATTTGTCAATAAACCGTTTGAAACAGCAAAAATTTGTTTATTGACAAATGTATGTAATAATGTGCATTAGAGAGCTTTACGTGAGTTTGTAAAAAACAATAATAAATTTTCGCAAACATCATGATCGTTTATAATAATTACCCGGCCTAGGTACAAGAACAAAAAAACTGTTTGAAATATGTATTTCCCGCCAAACATGAAACGTATCACCTTAAA
Source organism: Agriopis leucophaearia (assembly GCA_949125355.1). Taxonomy (NCBI): domain Eukaryota; kingdom Metazoa; phylum Arthropoda; class Insecta; order Lepidoptera; family Geometridae; genus Agriopis; species Agriopis leucophaearia. The sequence goes on along the minus strand of OX421276.1, from coordinate 3,097,251 downwards.
GCTGCTTAATTCCTTATTCATCAAATTTCTTGGCCGTAGCATAGACAAACTACTAACTTTGCAAAATCACGCGAACGCGAACCTTAACGCGCCGTGATACGGTTTGCGGTCGCGTGATTTTGCAAACTGCACCTATTCGGGCCCGCGTTTAGAGTTGGGCGTAAGGTTATGAACACCTACGCATAAACATTATGAAAATCATTTCTACTATCAATCAGTATACTTGCATCATGATTAGGTAAATGCGTACAGGGGCCGTAATACCCCTAGCTCGAAAAGTTGACCCGCATAGGTGTTATTTGTCTAAACGGTACCATCAACTACGATAAGCGGTATGTTATTTTCACGCACACACGCATAGTAAAACGGATTTTCGTTCATTCAAGTTAGACGCTTTTAAACGATGCAGCTTAAATGAGTTGGTTAATTTTAGGTACCTATCAGGTACCTACTAAAAGTTGGCTCGCAAAAGTGAAGCTATAGCCTACACAAAAATAGGTATTTACGTATATTATCGATGATGTTCAGTGAAAATAAAATCTGAGTAAGTATAGGTAGATACAACTTTTTAAAATAATTGCTCTTTCTGAGTAGGTATACCATCTCATACCATTACCTAACTAAAGAGATCTTAGCAAACGTAATAACTTTCTATCTACTCAGATATTCTCAAATTTTCCCAACTCAGCGTGTTTGTTTATAGCCGTCTCCACTCTCACGAAGCATACATTTTTACTTACCTACGATAAATAGTTGTTTCTAATTTTTTTTTAATAGCACGGAAACTTGTGCCGATTATTCAATCGTCATTTAGGTTGCGATAAAACAGCGCGAGCGCGAATGTAGCGTTGCGCGACGCCAGCGTGTCGGGACTGCAGTGTCGTATGACAACGCGGCGACGAGTGCTACATGACACGATAGACAAATATTGTATACTACAGGGGCCTTACCCCTATCTTCACTTTTGCGAGCCAACTTTTAGTAGGTACCTAAAATTAACCAACTCATTTAAGCTGCATCGTTTAAAAGCGTCTAACTTGAATGAACGAAAATCCGTTTTACTATGCGTGTGCGTGAAAATAGCAAAGCTTGAAAATAGGTAGTTGAAAAACAACTACCGCTTATCGTAGTTGATGGTACCGTTTAGACAAATAACACCTATGCGGGTCAACTTTTCGAGCTAGGGGTATGGCCCCAGATCTTCCTTGGTGACACTAATAACGATAAGCCTCGTTTCGTCTCGCTCGCGCTGAGTCTTTGCCGTCACGCTCATTTTATGTATCATCTGTTCCTTAGTGAGTAAAATTGTATAACACACACAAAGTAGTAAAGTGCTTTTAGTCTTTTCTATGCAACATTTATATAATTGCCATATTAAGAAGAATCTATGAATCATCTATAATTCTACGATAAAACACTCGTACGTACGTAAATGCAATGCAATAGGTGCGCAGTTTTAGTTTTGATTTCTAGATGATTTTAAATACCACATGAGTTGAATCACGATAGATGCTAGCTAGACACCAGACAACACCACACCATTTAAATATAATGTCAACATCACTCTTAGAGATTCAAATTTTAAAGTGAAATTATCAATCTTCGTGCTTCATCTTGATGGTCGTTTTCCGGCAACTCTCCAGGCATAACCCGACGTCAGGGCCGCTGGCGGGTGCTCTCGCGACGCGGCCCTACCTACGGCAGTCTAGATGACGTAGAGCCTCTTGCCTCTGCCAGTGGGACCGTCAACGGACTCACCGAGGAAATGTAACTTGGATTAGGAATACCGCCATCTGTTCACCGCTCGGACGAACTTTTATAGCACAGTTGCGAGACTGCACTTATAAACGATGATACGACACTAGTCATACACCGCTTACAATAATTGTGGATGTGCGATTTTACTATGCTCGTCTCTCTTTAACACTAAGAAGAAAATAAGACGGACAGCTGGAGTTTGTCTTTTGACCACATTCATTATGATCGGTGTCGCAGTGTAATGTAACTAATATTGAGAACAGAGCCACCTGTAGACCGCGTGGACGAACTTTTATAGAACAGTTACAAAACTTCTACTCCCTTACAAACGTTCGACGTTTTAACAATGACATGGTTGTTGCACTTTTTTAATAAGACGGATAATTTTTGTAGTTGTTCTATAAATTTATGGTGATCTTAGTAAAAAATTGACTAGTCTGTCTGCGAGTCTGATATAAGTAAAGTTATCACTTACTTACCAGTTAAGACGGAAATGTATATTTATAATTCATGGTGATAGAATAGCAGTGTTTTACAAACTATAGTTTGTAATTTGACTTATTTCTAGTTAGATATCTAATTATTGATTATGCTAGTAATACTGGGTGAAAATAAGGTGGGATAATAGATTTCCAACAATTTTCTATCCACAAAACATGTTTCGCGCGATAGATGGCGACACTTTATTTATCGAATTGAAATAATAAGGAAATTAGACTTTTGATAGTGATGAAAAATTAAATGTACTTATTCGAAGTGATTGAAATAAATCAAAATGAATGTTAGGACAAGTCTCGATTGGAAGAACTGATTATAATTACCTAACATAATAATATATACTTAGGTAACTATTTGTACCTATTATTTACTCTAAACTAACAAACCAAAGCTATAAATATAAATAATGAGGTAATATCAATTTTATCTCAGTAATTACGGGAAACTACCAATAAGTCTTGATATTATTAAAATTAAAAGTAATATTGTCAAAACGCTATGATATTTAGCCATATAATATTATGTGGCCCCAAAATTCAATTTTATAAACCAAGGCTAAATAATGTTTCAGATGATTATTCAGTTGCTCATTAGATACACACAAGGGCGCTTGCAATAAGCTATATAACAGGTGTTTGCTTGTTAAAATAACAAGCTTAGTGAAAAAAAAATTACGTAAGACGTATACCGAAGAAATTATTTAAATCGGATACTAAAGATCTAAGATTTTAAAGTTTTAAAAGCTTTTAAAGTTTTTGGTCGGATTATGAAGGGGTTCTTTATTCCTTTCCCGCAAATTGAGTGCCAGTGTGGAGTTTGTACGACGTAGGTATATACTTACAAGTGACGTCATTTATAAGTATAGTGCGATCTTTGTCTGGCAAAACAAGAAAATACTGTTGTAATTCCTTAATTTTGAACATGTTTTAATTTTGTTTTCAGTGATTGGCTCTATTTATAGTAGGTTTTTTTTAAGACAATAAAAATAATCAGGTCACCTATTGCCAAAGCGTTTTGTTTAAAAAAAAAAGATGTGAACGTGAACTAAAAGCATGCTTTTATAAGCAATGGCTATTGACGTGCTAAAATATTACAGTTGCTTCATTTTATCATTATTTTGTGGCCTCAAAGCATATGTGACCTATTTTAATGTATAGATTTAGTAAATTCGTGTAACTTGAGGGTTACCATAGTAAAGATAGTTATACTTAACATCCTATGTGGTTACTAAAGAATAAAACTGTAAATACCTATATTATTTGAATTGATGATGCTATAAAGTTAGAAATTAACGGGTGTAGGATATAATTTTCAGTATAATTTGATCTACGAGTTAGTGTTATAATTGTTTTTTTGTGCCTTTGAAGGTCAATTTGACGCTAAGCAGACTTGCTATAATTAAATACTTATCTTCTAAAATACTACCTTTTTTATATTTGGGTGAATTACAACCAAATTTAAAGTTTTAAAATGTGTTTAGCTTTAGTGATTAGCTTCTGACCAAAACTTGCCACAGGCTGGCTTAGCTGGCTTAAGCGGCTTTTAACGTATCAGTATGATGGAAGCAGCGAAATACCTATTATATTTCGCTGGATTGAAGAGGCTATATTAAAGATTTCTAATAGGTAGGTCCTATAAAAGGGTTGAGATAACAAATTGAGATGTTACGTATCTACATTTTGAAGAGTGCCTCATCAAATAACTATCAATCTTTAGATATTTACCTATCTTGGTATTGGTACTTAGTATAGTAGCTATAAAATATTAAAGTATTAGATGGGTATGTATAAAAATGTTATCAAAAATTGGAACAGGCTTATAAAGTGGATTAATTAGATAATGTGAATTGGCAGGCATTGGAATATAACACTTTTAACTGATTTTATGGCTTGTATTTCACATTATTTCAACTCCGGAAGTTACATGTGGTCATAGGTAAACTAGGTGCACATATAGATAGCACGAATTACTTCCCCCCCCTCCTTTCCTATTCCGTGGACTAAAGAAATGGTATAAAATTATTTACAAGATGATTGTTAATCGAAACGTTCTCTATGTACGCTTAGTGGCTCACTGTATCCAGCCAGAGGTCTTGCAGTTCTGCGCCGGGCTTAAGTTTTTAATTTGATGTTTGGATTTCTATAACAATCCATCCTGTAACCACGGACACTGCAAAATATTCGAAACGATAGAAATTAAAATAATGTTAAATTCACTCTAAATAATCCGTGAGAAGTGTTAAATTTCAATGTGAATTAACCGCTTAAACCAAAAAACATATGAATATGCTTACACTTAGGTAACTTTGTATACCGGGTGTAAAAGAAACGCTCCCGAAGCCGAAACGCTACTACTATACTATATAAACACAATCGAATACCAATAGCCATTTGCTTTATACTTGTTATTTTAGTGTAGTTTTCATGGTTTAGACTTTTGCAAACGAGCAATGTACAAAGCGTACAAGCGTGCACGTGGCGCAGGTCTTTCGTTGACCTCTAGCGTCAGCTGATATTTTATTTGCATTACATTGCGAACTTTTTTTTTTACAATAAAACAGCATTTTTTGGTATTGTATCAGCAATCAGCACTATCACCAGTCTTGGTTTTCGGGAGCGTGTCTCTTACATCCTATATTAGATGTGTAGAATAATTCAGAAAATATCTTTTGGAATGTACACCATTTTCTAATTATTTGATAATACTGACAGTGGGTAGTAACATAGCATTAGAGCATAAAATTCATTTTTTTGTAAAACTAACACCAATCACTCAGTTTCTTCGCTTATCTACAGTATATATAACGATATCATAAAAGTGATAATGTACATACCATAGATTCTAAACTGAATATTAATTATCTGTGACACAAATAGGTCTTTGTATATAATATTTGTATTGTAACAATTTCGATAAAGAAATATTAACGTTGTGTTGTTTGTAATATTTGTCTAGAATTTATTGATGAATAAAATTAATACATTAATGTGACTAATTTAATGTAGTTTTATTTTAATTTAGAAAAAATACTTTTTTTTTTTAATTAAAAAAAAACAGAAAATCAAGAGGTGGAAGAAATATGTATACATAAAATGTTTAGATGTTCGTATGTTTGTTACTGTTCGGTTAATGTAAATAAAATAAAAAATTACGGATCAATTTATTTTAAATGACAGGTGTTTTATTTACATTAAGTGATTATAGCGATGACTAGATTCATTTTATATGTTTGAGCATGTAATCCTTACACCTTCCTTACAATGTTATATCCATGTACATTGTACATATATTATGTAGATTTAAAGTTACATGATTGCATTCCCATTCATTCAATCACAACAAAACAAGGAGTACCATTTTAACAATAATAACAATTAAGTAATAACATTCCCGATAATATTATGTAACAACTTCTGTATAAATAAATATATTTAACGTAATATAAGTACCTAAACACAAAATATATCTGAATAAAAATAATTCTATCTACAGTATGTATCTAATGTACAGACTATGATATTTTTTGTTTATGATATAACAATAAAATAATATAAAAGTGCATAAAACATCACACAAAACCATGAAAATAATTAAACAACCTTAAAATCTAGATAATAATTTAATATGCTGGTATAAAGCACTATAGACAAAAGCATAGGTTATGCTTTTAGCATGTTTGCTAATGCAATTTAATTATATGTGATAGCATGTTTTATATTAAGTGCTACTTAAATATTATTGCAAAGATATTATGAAAATCGTCTTGATAATGAATCATAACTGTACAGCAAAGTTTAATTTATATATAATTATCAATATTTTGGCCAAATCGTTGTTTCAACGAAACATAAAAGTTATTTTCTGGTGCCAATGCTCTATTCCTGAAACTATCAACGGACGATATTTATAACCTGTTTGTATTTTTAGGTCTTTTCACAATGTTTTTCAGTGTAGGTATGACATCACGCGAGGAATCTCCACAGACTGTTCTAGTAACTAGATGATTTTTCGTGTTTTAGATTTCGTATGGGTAATTCGTAGGTATATTGAACTGAAAATCAGACCCCAAAACCACAAAGAGCAAGGAGTATATTTTTTTGTATGCATAGTACTCTCTATTCTCATCGTCACTTCAGATGTGCAGTTGGTAGGTATTGACTTGTTTAGAACAATTGGCAAAGATTTAGATTGAGATAGAATCACTAACAATGTAGCAACAGTGCTCGGTGACTGATGTAACCTTGGCCAGATCTAATAATGATTTAGAAATACTATGTCACGAATGATAGACAATTTATAAATAACACATCTGAAATCAGCAATCATTGACTCAATACTCTATCAATAGATAACTAGCTTGCCTGGTGAAAGTTTCTTCTAATGTCCTCTATATCTTGTTACACCACATCTAATATCCAAGCTTATTGTCAACCTTCAGTCATAATCTAAACATTCTAAAGATAAAGCCCATAGGAAACGTTACAGTTCTAAAGGTCCGAATAGGTGCTTCGCCTGGCAGTCGTTTCCGTGATCTCCGAGGAATTGTGCGAAATGCTCCTGGTATCGGGACAGCGTGAGGCCGCCTTTTCGCCTGTCGTCATCCTGGAAATGAAGTAGAGAAGCTGATAAACTGGAACTGGCTGGAATAATTCCGTAAAGTCGAACCTGTGTTAACTCCGAGTTATACCTAGTTAAATATAACACAAGATGGTTAGTATGGTGTTATGTATAGTGTTTCTGACCGAAACCCACTTTTGGTACAGAATAGATAAACAAACATAAACAGCTTTTAATGTATATCAGGGGCCTTACCCCTAGCTCGAAAAGTTGACCCGCATAGGTGTTATTTGTCTAAACGGTACCATCAACTACGATAAGCGGTAGTTATTTGATAGCCGCCATTTGTTATTTTCACGCACACTCGCATAGTAAAACGGATTTTCGTTCATTCAAGTTAGACGCTTTTAAACGATGCAGCTTAAATGAGTTGGTTAATTTTAGGTACCTATCAGGTACCTACTAAAAGTTGGCTCGCAAAATTGAAGCTAGGGGTAAGGCCCCAGCACAGTAAATAAGTGTAAGCTACACAGATACAAAAAAATGCGCGTTGAATTTTTTTATTGACATGGCATTAGGATTTACTACGAATATTTTGTAATAATTGTAAGTTAAGCAATCAGAATGCCAACGATCATATATATCTTGGCAGCAAACACGCAAGCAAATACGTTTTCGATGGCGAAGATGAATAAGTAGGTAAATACAATCCGCGCCCAAAACGCTCTTATGTATTCTACAAATGCAAGGAATTTCCTAATTTCCCCCGTTTAAAATTCTCTTCACCTTTACCATTCGCTAAGAGTAATGACATCCGCCTTACACCTAGTTAACTATCTGCGATCATCTCGGAGATATGTGTAAGATTTCCTCACGACTCTAGGAAATGTTTTCACTATTGTAGAACGTTTGGACGCGTGCCAGAATTTTAGTTAATGTTTTATTTATCTTGTTGCATAGTTTTTACATCTTTTTATAATGCACACCGATCGAAGTGTATTCATACATTGCGAGTATTTTCGACGAGTTTCTAAATGCGCTTTATTATTTAGACGTAAATCTATGACATTAGTGTTTTGTAATTCAAGGGATTTAGTTGGATTCTCAAGCAGCTGTTACGGGTTAGATACTATTTTTCGCTTAATAAATCTCGGTTTATGACAGTTTTAAATGTCTATGTGATTTGCAGATTTGTAGAATGTATAATGAGTTCATACATTGAGTAAAACATGCTTTTATTGTTATCGGTAATCTGTGACTGTTTCACATGTAACTGTCGCTCAATTGTAGTGCGAAAGTCACTCTAAAAAATCATCACAAGTTAACCGTGACCGGCATTTACCTACAAATGAGCGCTGCCGTGGGTCATCTAGCACGTTAAATTGTGGGTTCCGGTTGTTTTTCCTGAAACAACTGCATAGCCACATCAGAGGCCTTCGGGCAGCCTAAAAATCTGACATTAGGGTGGACTACTCAGTCTACACAAACTCACTTTTATTGTAGCTAATCTCATGTTTTTATTTTAAAGCGATCCTAAAATGTTTGCTGAATTAGCTGAATAAAGACTACTAGATGCTTTAGGTTTATCCCGCTGGAGTAGGAAAAGGGTAGGAGATTGGTGTAGCCTTGAACTAGGTCATATAACTCGGAATCTCCTTGAATATTTATGTACCCAGCAAAAATAAGAGCACTCATGGCTGAGATGTTTCCGATACCTCACCGTATCGCCGGCGTTAGATCACAGCTTAAATTCGGCCCTGCCACTGATACCTATTCGTCTAGAATCGGTGCCAAGCTATAAGTATTTCTAGAAATTGTGGTAAATGTTTATTACTTCGACTACCTACTATAGGTTTCAACGATCTTGCTAGATTTGAGCTGCCTTCCTTTTTAAATAATAGTAAAATTATTATTGATTTTCTACAAAGGTCTATACAGCCAAAGGACACATCTTAAGTATGATTCTCAAATTTTGTAAAAAATTGTGAAGGTGTAAATAATTATGTACCTTAGTGGAACTCTGTAGCATAATGGGATAGCATGTTGTTACGAGCTTTGTTAGGTAATCTTTAATATTCCACTGGATCAAAACGAAGATTTATGAGGCATCTTCATCGTAATTAACTACAGGGGCCTTACCCCTAGCTCGAAAAGTTGACCCGCATAGGTGTTATTTGTCTAAACGGTACCACCAACTACGATAAGCGGTAGTTGTTTGATAGCCGCGGCTATCAAACAACTACCGCTTGGACAAATTGGACATTGGAATTGGACAAACAACACCTATGCGGGTCAACTTTTCGAGCTAAGGGTAAGGCCCCAGGGCAATTAAACTGTTGATTTTAAAATGCATATGGCATTGTTTGGGTTGTTTACTAGGGCCATTGCACCCCATTGGTACCTATTTTATGATACATATTTTTATTTGGCTACGATTTCTGGCTCTGAGTTAAAGTCAAACAGTAAGCGCGACAGTAGCGTGACTGACAAAAAAGTAGCAAGAAAGCGCGAATACAGACAGCGTTGCGCGAAGGCGCGTAGCACGTGACAAGCTAGTTGTACTCTGCCATCGCGCTATTTTCTTCCACCTCATCTTTAAAACCATTTTCATCAACTATGGTGAAATGGTTGGATAAATTTATTTGATTATAAGAAACATTAACACATAGTTCCTACTTACGTACTTACCTAAGTTGAAACTTTATCTCGTTCCTAAGCCGTTCCGACGCACACGACGTTACAAGTTCAGTTACAAGGAAGCGAAAGGCCGAGGATCGGGCTGAGTGGTGTACCTTTAGAGTCTAATAGTGGATTCCAGGGGCCTTACCCCTAGCTCGAAAAGTTTACCCGCATAGGTGTTATTTGTCTAAACGGTACCATCAACTACCGCTTGGACAAATTGGACAAATAACACCTATGCGGCTCAACTTTTCGAGCTAGGAGTTAAGGCCTCAGGGGCACACAAGAGATGATAACGATTTATGTAGGTAGGTACCAGGGTTTTAGAAAAAATAAGAAATGGAAGCGTTATACCTACAGTTTCCCCTTTCCGTCGTCCATCCCATAGCAATGAGAAGCGTTTTTTTTTCTCTTCTGTGGTCCATCCGATTAGATATTGGCACGTCGTTTGCAGTTGTGTTCCGCTCAATATTGTTAATAGTGCAGAACTAATAAGAATATGTCAGTGTGTGCAATAGTGTTTACTTCGCCCCCTTCAGTTTTAGGCAAACTTTTTTAAGGTACTCACATTGAGCAAGGAATCGAATGCTTCGTCGATCTGCCTGATGTCTTCCACCACCAGGCGCTGCACGCAGTCGTACCGGTACTCTTCTAGGCCGATCACGCCGTCCGCGTTTATGTCGATCATTCGGAAGTTGGTCTCGATGAAAGCCTTCATGGCCTAGCAACAAATAACGTGTTAAACAAAAGACGGTGTTTGATGATGATTTTCAATGAAACCTGGCTTGTTATTGACTCGCAAGTGTGAATGAATGGTAGAGTATGATCCTCTGGAATAAAGCCTGTCTTCGTCTTGGGCAGCTTCAACTCTCGCTTCACTCAGGACTCTATATATCTCTCTTGCTACGCTCGCGAGTTAACTCTACAGTTAAGATCAGGGTTCAATATGCCGCCCGTGACGTACCTAAAACACTGCTTTATTCCCTTAGTGCATAATCTACTATAATATATATATAGATGAGGATGCCAAGATATCCTTATTGAATTTACAAAGATAAAGTTATTAAAAAACCTAATTTTTTTTAATGCATAAATAGGCTTGCGTTTGACCGCCAACTCGCCTGATGTTAAGCGATGATGCGGTCTACGATGGAGCACGCTTGCCTAGAAGAAGCCGATTCACTCGTGGTTTTCTACCTACCTGTAATTAGAAACCTACCTGTGGAAACTCGTTGTATTTCCTGCCGACACAGCTGTTCATGACGGCCTGCTTGAACTCATCCACCGTGATCATCCCGTCCTGCAACACACTGCGCCGTTTATACACAAACTATCAACACTTCTACACAATCAAGCATAAGCGTGTGCTGTGCAGCGTACGTGAGCGTGTGTGTGGAAGGAAAGAATAGCTGAACTACACAGGTTTCACTGAAGCATAGATAGAATAGGCCTTCTAGAAGGTAACTACTGCGACGAAGTACTACGAGCTAAGTTCACAAAATTTGTCTATTTCCGACACCGGATCATTTTTAAATTTACATACAAACTTAGTTTTTTAAGTAAACTTTTTCTACTCTTAATACGAGTATATTTATAAATTTTAATTAATAGTAGATATGTCTAAGGAGTCCAATCGCTAGAATGTGATTACCTTGTTTAAAAATAGATATTTTGGCGTTCACCGTTTAAGTAGTATTGTTTGAGTATGCATAATCCAATCAAATTTTAACAAAAATTCTGCCATCCTATCCTTGAAAATTACCCTCCAGGCTGCTAGATTGCTCATTGCATGCGGTCGGCTGTGCTTCTTACACGGTGCTTCATAGCGCTTTTATCTCTGCATTAGATGATAATTTTCAAACGTTTCCATTAGAAAAATTCTACATCTTCTGTAACCCTTTAGCTATCTCAACAATACCTTCAACTATCCTTTGCTGAAGACCCTAAAAACCCTAAAGTATGCGGACACCGAAAGCCGTCCCAAAGCAGGCGACACCGCGTACTGTGTGATCCTGTAACCGACATAGTCTGGAACCTTGTCGAAGTCCGCCAGCTGTGCGATCTCCTCCCAGAGGCTTAGCATAATGTGCTGGTACTTCTGGAGACGCCCCGCGCTGCAGTCGCCTTTACCCTCCAGCACACATGTCCGGAGGGCCAGGCAAGCAAAGTCGTGGGCGTCTAGGTAGCCGTTGTTGTCTATGTCTGGAAAGAAGAATGGACTTTATAAATAACTAGTCGACCGCCCCGGCTTCGCACGGGTGTAAGCTCGGCCTTCGGCCTCGCTACTATGACCCGCTCCAGGAACACAAAATTTCATCAAAATCGGTCCAGCCGTTTTTAGAGTATCCTATGTCCGTCTCCTGGTTCTAAGCTACCTCCCCACCAATTTTCAGCCAAATCGGTTCAGCCGTTCTTGAGTTATAAGAGTTTTGAGTTTATAGTAACTAGTGAGTTATGAATAGTAACTAACACGACTTTCTTTTATATATATAGATGATTATGGTTGAGGGTAGAGGAAGGGGGAGGACTTGGAGAATACGTGATAATTATATATCTATATAATAAACTATTCACGCTATCCTTTTCAATTCAGCTATCAATTACCTTCACACATGCGTGATAAATGTTGCGAATTTAATGTTGCCATCAGAGGGCCTATAAATTATCGTAAACGCGATCGAATAAGTAAACGCCACCGGAAAAACGCGCACTAGGCCCTCAGTAATCTCTTCAAAATGTCTCTATTCAACATCGAGCACATTCCATTCCTTCAGAACTTCTAACGACGTGTCAGAGATAAAAATGATTGGGCAATTGGCAATCCCCGCAACATTTCCCTGTATTTCATTAAACTTGATCGCATTAAAATGAAAACATCTTTTATTATAGAAATGTGAGATCATAAATTTCGTTGCGTTATACTGCCAATAAAATAATCATCGCTGTGCCTTGACATATTGTACATTTCGTGGCACATGGTGGCATCAATTAGCCTGGTAGTTGATATAACTATTTGACGTGGTAGTTCAACAATTTCGGAAGTTACAATGATGGTGGGTACTGGGCTCTTTTGTACCACCTTATTATAAATTATTTAGATAAATTGAGAGTCAAGCTTCTGATTTCAGGGCTTCAGAGAAACTTAGTGCTCTAGAGCTCGTAGTAATAGCTACCTATTTAGCTCAACGTCTTTGCAGTATGATCCTTTTTGTCTTTTTCGTGGTTGACAGGCGTTTCACCGCTAGATGTAAAGTAACGGAATCACGAGAAAAATATCAGCTGAAAACGGTCATTCAACTCTGTCCACTCAACTCTACAACAACGGGGTTTGAGTGAAATTTGGCATGGAGGTGGTAGAGTCTAAGCTTCTCAATCTCATAACCAACGTAGTACATACACCCTTCTCTATATTATCTTCTCCACATAGTATAAAATAAAGTCGCTTTCCGCGTCTGTCTGTCAGTCTGTATATTCGCTAACCCCTCCCAAACCACGCAACGGATTTTGATGCGGTTTTCACCATCAGTTACATATTTTTTCACGGAAGGTTTAAATATATATAAAACTTACACACTGTACGAAGACGGGGCGGGTCGCTAGTTTATTATATTAGTTTGATTACTAGACTGTTTCCATTAAAATCGGCAGAGATCAGTGTACGCGACACTTATAAACCACCTGCTCAAATAACTTCATATTTACTATTACTAAAGATATTTACTACGTTTGCAAGGGTCCTTGAGACATCCACAAATTGATTAAGAGTTGCATCCACCTGTCTCTAATTAAACTGTTAATCACTATTGTATTGAGAACCATTACTATAAACGCGTGGGAGTGATGAATTGGCTGATTGTCTGGGTTCTAAGACTATTAGAGCTACAGGGCGTTCCAACAAGAGCTTTCATGGTAAATTTCTTGTTATTTTCGCGTTTTAATAAGGGTGTATCATTGTTAGAAATATTGTATGTACCTAGAGGCCAATTCAAGTATAAAGTACCTTAATTTTAGTAATTTTAACGGTTGCAATTTTTTGGCGACTAGTTTGTTGTCACCAATCAGCCTCATAGCACCCCGGTCTACCGAATCTAAAGCTTCCAGCTGGTACTTGGCTGCTCCGTCGAATGGGTGGCAGTAGTACTCAACATACGATAGGACTTGTGCTTGATACAAGTGAAGCAACTGCCTCGGTGAGAAGTACCGCCTGACCTTATTAAGGATGCCAGATTTCTTAATAGCCTGTGTAGTCTTAGATTCGAGGTAGGCTCCAAACTTCAGGGTAGGCGTTACAGCTGTTAGGAAAAGTCCTGGTCTAGGGGTAAGTAATGGTCTGCCAGAGGTATGAAAAAACTGAATGAAAACTGAAAAGAGGAAAACTGACTCTTTTTGGGGGGAAGAAAGACAAGCTTGGGTCTTGTTGGCGTTGAATTTGATGAGATTTTTGTCACCCCAGTCGGAAACAGCTTTAAGAGCTTGATTCATACGCTCTACCATGTCTTCTCTCAACGCCTGAATTCCGCCTTCTTGGCCCTTGGATCTGCGTAGCCAAAAATACCGGGCTTAAGCAGGTAATTAATGTGCAGCAATAATAGAGTTGCGGAAAGCACATACCCTTGAGGTACATCGGCATTGATCGCTAATTGACCAATGAACAGCCGTCAACAACCACTCGGATCGATCGTTCCCTCAACAAAAAGTCTTAAATCCAGGAGTAGGCAGCCCGAAAGATGCATGGAAGTTTGTTGATGAGGCTGTCGGTCCAAATCCTATCAAAAGCTTCTGAGATGTCGAGAGAGCCAAGGCTTCACCGCGTGTCTCTCGATATATAGCCTCGCTCAGAAAGTGCGTGGCATACACGAGAAGATCCCCAGTCGTCCGATTTGAAATCCATATTGTCCGTTACTCAGGCGCAGTATAAAATGCAAGCACATATTGAAACATCCTTTACTTTTCTCCGCTGTGGTTCGGCGGTGATACCTATTGTCTCTGAGAGTAAGTTGTGAAATCTTGGCAGTGCTAGTTGAAGGGTGAGTCGATGATGGATGACTGTGCAATATCGGCTGACACGGTTTGTGGTGACGAACGATCGAAAAAGTCTGTTATTGTAGTAAATAGGTACAGTAGGCACTATTTAGAGAGAGTGTATTTCCTGTCAGTACCCTTAGTACAAGATTTGATAGTTTTCGAAAACTTTTTTCGTTTTCGTTTTGATGCATACATTGCTGGGCTGAAAGCTATTCGAAACTATTTTTCGTATTTGAGTGAAGCAACCTATACTGCCGATTACTACCGATTTTAGTTCATCCGCGTTTCCGCTAGAGGCACTTTACTAAAATGTATGGGACAATACGGAAACGAAAAAAGTTTTCGAAAACTGTCAAATCTTGTACTAAGGGTACTGGTCGGGTGAAAAAGGGTTACCATTTTGAAAGTCCTGGCAAAAGCCAGAAATTTTACATAATTTTCTTTTATAAGTATAATTCTCGCAGTTTAAAAAACTATACATAACACGCTTTAAGGTGAAACGTTTCACTTTGGCGGGAAAATCAAATTTCAAACAGTTTTTTTGTCCTTGTAGCTAGGCCGGGTAATTATTGTGAAATGGCATAGTGTTCGCGAAAATTGTTGATCGTTCTTTACATTATCATGTACAGCTATTAATCAGTTCTTTTTCACCTTTTGTTGAAGAAAAAATTCAAAATATTATGAGTGCTTCCGACAGGTTACTCAAAATAAACGCCCATATGGCGTTTACAATTATCAGATACTGTTTGTTTGTTCCTAAATTTATGTACGCTTTACGATGTAGTCCACTGTGGAAACACGGTGAGCTCCTTTCGAGCTTAGACAATGTCGTAAAGGAAACTCTAATATCGGTTTTGAATGTTGATTTGAATGACAGGACATGGTCACAAGCCTCACTACCGATAAGGTTAGGAGGCTTAGGGATCCGCCAAATTTCAAGTGTTGCATTACCGGCGTTCTTGTCCTCATTTCATAGTACTCATAATTTAATAGAAAAAATCCTTGCACCCCCTTTAGGCCCTTCCGATGTAGTTGTATCTCATTCGAAAGAGGCAATGAATGCTTGGAGGCTGGCGTGTCCAAATACCGATTTTCCCAGGAAGTTGTCTTCCCAGAGTCTGTGGGATCGGCCGATCTGCGAACTAGCACGGAAATCGCTCTTAGATACGTGTTCTAGTATTGCAGATCGTGCTCGTATTCTTGCAGTCTCTGTTTGGGAATCGGGACTTTGGTTGCAAGCCATGCCCTCTTTTAATACCGGTAGCATTTTGGACCCAACCGCATTTCGTCTAGCTGTCAGCTTACGCTTGGGTGCAAGGTGCTGTGAGGCTCACCGCTGTCAGTGTGGTACTGCAGTTGACCAGCTCGGTCACCATGGTCTCTCTTGCTCGAGAAGCGCTGGTCGTATTGGCCGACACGCCAGCCTGAACGACATCATACGCAGGGCTTTTTCCACCGCCAATGTCGCAGCTGTGCTCGAACCGAGCGGTCTTGCGCGTGACGATGGAAGGAGGCCTGATGGTATGACACTTGTTCCCTGGAAGTTGGGGCGGCCCCTTGTATGGGACGCGACTTGTGTCGATACTTTGGCACCGTCACATCTTCCTGAGACACAGGGTAGGGCTGGTGCAGCTGCCAATTCGGCAGAGCAGCACAAGCGGCGCAAATATGCTAACCTCGGCAGTGGTTACATATTTGAGGCGTTTGGTGTCGAGACATTGGGCCCTTGGGGACCGGGAGCTCACCTCATTTTCAAAAATCTTTCAGAGCGTCTGATTAACGCGACGCGTGACCAAAATGCTGGCGTGTATCTGGCTCAACGTATAAGCATTGCCATTCAACGTGGTAATGCCGCCAGCATGCTGGGTACGCTGCCAACTGATAGTGGGTTTGAGCATTTGGATTGTCTTTAGATCTTCAACGGTCTATGGACAGTCTAACTGTTTATTTAGTGTTAGTTTTAGCTAGTATTTTGTTTATTTAATAAAGGCACTTGCCGTTTAAAAAAATCAGTTACTCACCATATTACTTACATTTGGCAGTAGGTAAACCGTTTGAAACAGCATAAATTTGTTTATTGACAAATGTATGTAATAATATGCATTGAAGATAAATAACTTTACGCGATTTTGTAAAGCATAATAATCAATTTTTGCAAACATCATTATCGTTTACAATAATGACTCGGCCTAGATACAAGAACAAAAAAACTGTTTGAAATTTGAATTTCCCGCCAAAGTAAAACGCTTCACCTTAAAATCGCTAATCCTGAAGATCCTGGAAAGTATAATTGGACAAACAATTTAAATTAATGCATTGTCATCGGTCCTTGATAAGTGTGCAAAGTTTCAATTTAATTCGACGTTTGAAGTAGGTAATTGAAAATCTAGTTTAAAGATTCCGTTACATAAGTACATATACATACATAACATACCAATCTAATAAAACGTGTTAATAAAAGAATTCAAAAGGAGTAGGAGCTTTGAAAAAAAAAAAAATACAAAATCAAAATCATCATTGACAGCTCTTTAGCCCACTGCATACCTAAGCCTCCCTCTCCCTCTTTCGCCATGTTCCCTGTCTAACGCCAGTCTCATTCGCGTATATCCGAAATATTTGTTTATTTCATAATTAACATGCGCCTGCATAAAATTATTTATATTATTAGTTTGGTTAAAATAAAGACTCATTAGCAGAGAAAGCGAGACAAAATTCAATTTAAGGTAATTATAAGAATGTTTTTGAGACTATGGTAACCCATCACTTTGACTGCCCCGGTGGCTCAGTTGGTAGTGAACCTACTTTCTGTGCTTGGGGGCGTGGGTTCGATTCCCATCTAGGACAAACATCTGTGTGATGAACATTTGTGTTTGTTCTATGTCTGGGTGTTAATATCTATTTAAGTATGTATTTAAAAATATATATGTATGTATATCAGTCTCTGGCAGCCATATTACAAGCTTTGCTTAGTTTGGGGTCAGATGACCGTGTGTGCAATAATGTCCCAGATATTTATTTATTTATATCACTTGTGTGGTGACTGGTGTGGCCACAGTTTTCAATACTCTGACCTCTGGAGCCTTACGCCCAACTCTAACCGCACTCAGGCTCGAATACGCGCAGTTTGCAAAAAAACCATAACGCGCCAAAATACGGTTTGCGGTCGCGTGATTTTGCAAGCTGCACCGATTCGGGCCCGCGTTTAGAGTTAAGCGTAAAGCCCCTGGAATAGCAAAAATACAAATATTATTCTATTCGGGAAACAAACAACTGATATTTTCAAATTATAGTAGGTAGATAGATAGATAGAAACTCTTTATTGTGTACACCAGAAATAAAAATTACATACAGATAGAAAACATGAGCTAGTGCCACAAATGGCGGCCTTATCGCTAAAAGCGATCTCTTCCAGGCAAGCATTGAAAAGAATTTACGTAACAGGATCGACGGGGGAGGCTAAAACACTTTTAGTGATACCATTAAACAAATACCTACTACCAAAAAAAGCCTTAAAAACTGTTCACTTCAAAAATCAACCAACAACTTCACATATCAGCTGTTCCATAAAGGTCATTCACAGCCGACAAAATGCATAGATATCCTTTTCGCGATGTTCAAGGTTGGTCCCATAGTAAACGTTGTCCTTAATGATGAATATAACGGACCCCTTCGCGTAGTACACCGTTTCCGCTTAACCCCTTAACAAGATTTATATTTACAAACATTTATAGTTGTGTATCGTTAAGTACTTACCGTATAGAAACCTCACTACGAACGCGACTCGATTGTCCCAAGAATACGCCATTATAACAGAACTTTTATCTAAAAGTTCAAACAAAACTTTAAAATCGACTTTCAACTGTAAAAATTTTACGCGTAATTTTCACTACTATACAGAAGATCGATATATCAAAGTATTAACTCTATCAAGAAATGATATATCACTCTCCTGAAAATGTTTTTACGAATTGGTACTGACGTTAGTCACTGAAACTGGTGAAACTTTGTGTGTGGCGGTCGGACGGGTACTGCTGCGTCGTTCGGCGCTCGCGCCGCCGCACACAACACAAATAAAACAACATTCAATACCCAAGCTCGGCCAGAAGCTCAGTAATACACGTCACGGAAGTACTATCAGTTATTCTGTCACGACTACACCCTGAATACTCACTCCGACGTGATAACTCTGACGATGGTGTACCTAACGCAACGATCAAGGTCGCTAGGGATTATAGATTTATTTTTGTCAGTCGGGATTAGACGCTTTTCAATAAAAGCGTCTAATCAACGCTCTCAATAGAGCGTTGGTTATTTCTGTCTGATCGGCTTTATTGGATGTTATTTACGCAATATTTACAGATGAACTCTTTGGATGAACTCCTACAGATTAGTATACTTACCGGTGAATTACGCTGTGACATGTCTACTTTTAACTACACTATTTTGTGTATATCTGTGCTATTTTACCTTTTTTTACGGCTTACTTTTTTTGTAGAAATTTCGAATGAGCCGCCCGAAGAGAATGTAACCGCCAAATTTTCATATATTATTATGGCGAAATCCATAAACCGTGCAAAGCCAAGCTAGGCATCATTTTTCCGCCCATTACAGAGCAGGCTAGAGCCATTATGGCCAGATATCCCAAAATAAGTCAATGTAGTAAGTCAGTCAAGTGTTTTACTATCACTGTCAAATTGAACAAAGCAATAGTGTCACTGTCAAATTTAGCAGTCAAATTTGACTTTTCTGAATTTTGTATGATTTTCAAACCAAAACATTGATTGACTTGGATCTTGAAAATAAATAAAACTAAAAATATTGTTTTAGAAATATAATTTCTTGTATCGATTAAATTAATCGAGAAAATGAATTTCAACTTTAGAAATAATGTATATTTAGTTGTATTAATAATCGGTAAGTTCGCATTTCATTTCTAAAACATACATTCGTTAATGAGTTCAATTCCTGACTTTACAGAATAATTAGATATGTTTTTGCATTAATCAGTCTCAACTAAAGTACTTAATTAATTAATGGGGTGAAAGGTTGTAAGCAGAATTATATATTTTTACTAACTGTATCCCGCTATTTTCCAGTTTTTCCACATTTTGGGAGCAAAAGCACCCTATGTCCGTCCTCTATCCTCTGTCCACTATCTTCCTGCCAAATTTCATCAAGATCGGCCTAGTCGTGAAAAACGAACAGAGATAGTTACTTTCGCTTTTATAATATTACTAGTTAGGGTTCCATTACATGTCGTGTCAATAACACTTTCATAATAAACTATTCTTACAGGTTTTTCCACATTAACTACACAATATGACATTCAAGAGGAATACACAGAAGAATCAGAAGATTTAGATATCCCCAATGTCGATGAATCAGAAATGGACACAGAATCAATTCTCTCGAATGTTGTATCCGATGTAAACAAGACTCTCACATCCATCTACAATACTGTAACACTGGCTAATGTGACCGTAGAGAATAAGACTCAAACTACAAATGAAACTCGGAAGCTAGTCAAATGTAAGGAAATAACTTACGAAGATGTTATAGCAGATCCTTTAGTAGAAATAATTAATAGTTCAAGACTTACTAAGTTATTGCAGGCGGACCCAGAGATCACAAGTCGAGATACAGAAGCTGACTGTGTTTTAGTACTGTTTTATGCCCGAGCATGCCCATTTAGTGCCCACGCTGCCCCACATTTCAATGCTCTGCAAAGATCTTATCCAAATGTACGATTGGTAGCATTAGACGCTTTGAAATACCACGGAATTAATGCTCATTATGGAATAGTCGGTGTTCCAACTTTGAAAATGTTTCATAATGGCCGGCCAGTTGGGAAATTCAATGGCACAGAGTATAACATTCAATCGTTCAGCAAGTTTGTTCACACTATAACTGGCCAGTATCCCCAAGGCTTGTTGGTGACCTCAAAAGACTTCAGAGGGCCATTATCAAGTGTGGTTGAGAAGGATACAGACTATTTCCTAGTGTTGTCTTGGTTGTTTATTATATTTTGTTCAATATATTATTTTATGCAGTCGAAATGGTGGAAGATGATTGTAGAAATGGTGCAAAATAACTGGCGGGAGTCAGAAGCACAGCATGAGCATAATGATTAGTAGAGCTAGATTTAAGTGACTGTCTGTATGTTTTTATTAAACTGAAGTTTTGTTTGTAAAAGTTGTTTTCATAATAAGATGATACCTATTTTAGGGTCACATATCATCATACAGATAGAAACACACCAAATTCATATTAATTAGTTTGTTTTTTTTTTCAAATTTTTATTTTAAATGTGGTTTTGTCATAAAATGACTATGCCACCCCGTTAAGCTACAGTAAACACATTTATCACACAAACTAACAACTCCCACATCATCAGCCAACTAACGTCCACTGTTGGACAAAGGCCTCCCTCATAGAGAGGGGTGTTGCCATAATCCCCACGCTTGGCAGGCGGCTTGGGGATCGCAGTACGTTCACCGTGTAATATTAGGATGCTGCTGCCCATCCTTCGGTGGTTCTGGTCGCAGTTTTAGGACATACCAGAGTCCCGCACACGCTCCCACACGTGCACTTATAATCTACAAATAAAAGATACATTTGTATCAGCTTCCTGATACAAATGTATCTTTTATTTGTAGATTATGCCTCCCTGGAGTCAGGTGAAGCCAAGACACTGTTGCAATAACCTACATTGCTACCATAGTGCGACAATGCTCTCCGCTGGAGTTACTACTGGCAATTTATCACATAGAGAGTTCTGGCACTAACATGGAAAAGTTGCATCGTGGCGTTCTATTATTTTATAAAATCTTGTGTATTTTCGAGTTTTTATGTGTAGAAATTGTTTGTATTGTGACTTTTAGGCATAATGTGTTCGACAACGAGGACCAGTGTAGGAAAGCGATCTAATATAGTGAAACGTGATTTTCCTAGTTGCGTCCAAAGCTCTTTAGGCACTATTACTTACTGGGGCATACTTGTCTTAAGGTGAGTTTTTCCCACTTTTAAGTAAGCGCTTACACACAGTCGTGCGTCTTGCTACTTCTATTTTTGAGATTTTTCGAAAAGTATAGCTGTAATGTTGTTCACGATCTTTCTTACCTCATACCTGCAAAATGTGGAATGAGCTACCTTTCGCGGTGTTTCCGTGAAGCTACAACATGGGGTTCTTCAAAAGTCGAGTTAATAGAGTCTTGAAGGGTCGGTAACGTATTTGTGATGCCTGTGGTGCTACAATTATCCATAGGCGACGGTGACTGCTTACCATCAGGCGGCCCGTCTGCTCGTTTGCCACTTATGGCTATTCTGTGCTATGGCATAACAACATATTGTGTATAATGTACCTTTGCGAATCCCTCTATAAATATGAAATCTGTACGTAGACATCATAAAATTATTTTTAACGGCAAGTGCCTTTATTGACTAAACAAAACACAAGCTATCACTAATAGCCGTAACACAAGTTGACACAAGTGTCGAACGTGGCCGACGAACCACCGATGGAGGGTCATAAGCAAGGAATATACTACTCTCTAACGAGAGGTCATAAGTAAAATACACAAGACGAGGCGGTATGGCCTTAATAGCTTTAGACTGCCCAGCAATGGGTTAAGAACAATAAAAACAAAATTAAATTGACAAATGACAACTCGATTGTTGTTGATTTTCTAAATTCCAATCCAACCTTTGCTATTGAAGTTTTATGATAATTTGGTGTTTTTTCCAGTTTCAAGTTACGTGATAATGAATCTTACGTATTTTGTTACGTAATAGAGCCGATAAACTTGAACTTTTAATAATATCAATAATATGAGCGCACTATCATTCATAAAGTCTACGAAAGGCAAAGCTTTGCTGGCAACAGTGGCTGCTCTGCACTTGACTGTATATTTTGCGAAGCCTTCGTTTTTCAAGAGCGAAAACGATAAAAAACTAATCGCTACGCCTCCTAAATATCTGCCGGAGAACTGACCTTGTCAAAGATTAACTTTAACAAAAAACCAGGAACAGCTAGAAAAAACTGCTTTCATAGTATTCATGCTTTATAAAAGTGTAGCGTCTTTCACTCCTAGTTTAGTGAGCAATAGTATTAGGCTAGTGCGGAAAATGAGTGGAAAACATCAAGTATTTATTACTCGCAATGATATGCCGGCGTGCGGAGTGGAATTACTGAGAAAAGAGTAAGTAAAGTGATAAATAAGGTTCTAAGTTAAGATTTAGAATTATCATGCCTCTAACTATTAGAAGCATGCTACTTCTATGAACAGCTGCTGTACACTCAGATGTATTAGTGGGTTACCATAATCTCAAAAACATTCTTATAATAACCTTACATAGGCTTTTCTAATGTTCTCTTATTAGCCGAGAGAGCAGGTCAAAATGTAAGGTATATTTTAAAAAAGCTACTTAAACAAAGATAAAACAGTAAATAATTAAAACTACTACTTAAAATTATTTACATTCTCAAAACCTTCACCGTTTCAGATGTGAGGTGAAGCTATGGGAGAAATCATCGCCAGTTCCACGCGAAGAGCTCCTCAAATCCATCCCTGGAGTGAGCGCCATCTACTGTTCCCTCAGCGACAAGATTGACAAAGAAGTTCTTGACACCGCCGGCACATCACTGAAAGTTGTCTCTACAATATCAGTGGGGTACGATCATGTAGATGTGGCCGAATGTAAGAAACGGGGGGTCAGGATTGGGTATACCCCTGATGTGCTGACTGATGCCACTGCTGAACTTACTGTAAGTATTTCAAAATATTCTTATTTTGGTAGGTGACGAGCAACGGAGAAAGCTATGCTCAGAGTTTCTTTGCGCGATAAAATCAAGAACGTAGATATTTGCCAAAGAACCAGAGTCCCCAACATTGCTATAAATATTTGCAAGTTGAAGTGGCAATGGGCAGGGCAAATTGCTCGAAGAACTGATGGCCAATGGGAAAGAAAGGTTCTTGAGTGGAGAACACGAACCAAAGACGTAGCGTAGGTAGGCTTCTCAGTAGATGGACCAACGACATTGTGAGAGTCGCAATATAATCCATATCTTGCCTGAATGTATATCAATCAAGACTTTAAAAAAAGTTTGGGGATGGTACGGCTACCAACTGTGCGAACTTGGACGTGAAATCCCTGCCATATCCATTTTGATCCACCTAATCTAAGATACCTCAGGCAAGTTGGCGATCAAACGCAAGCCTATTTTTTATTTTATTTTTTTAAACCTAATAGACCCAAAAATCAACTATTACAACTCAAAGTAATTGTCCAATTAATTGCTGCTATCTATATGAATATAAATTGAATTTCATATTTCTCATATTTTCTATCATAAAAAAATCCAATCACCGTCGACTTTGGCAGTGAGATTGTAAACATGGTGTGAAGAAACAGTAAAAAAGTTGACTAGTCGATTATCGATAGGCTTTAATGCCCTTGATGTAATCTGCGAAATCGTAATTTCAAAGTGTCGAAACGATGTGCGCGCGCTGATTGGTTAAAGTAATCACTTATCATTATTTTCTTTATATCGGACTAGGCTTATGTTTGAGCGCGATATCGCCAGATGGGAAAGGATGATGCGGTCCAAGATGGGGCATGTTTGCCTAGTGATAAACTATTAACCCTAGGCTAGAACATTCCAATATTGTAATGCTGCGGAACCACAGGCACAGCAAAGGCGTTGTTTAGTTTTATCTTTCATTTCTTTGAGGCTTCACTATAAATTACGCGAGTCCAACTTAGTATAGAAGTAAACCATCAACGCATATAATCAACGCAGTATAAATAAAATGTGTAAAACCACGTCAGTTTCCTTAATAATCCATCAAAGAATAAAGGTTCGAGACAAGATCTGCAGTAACAAAACTAAAGTGAAGGTGGGCAGGATACTTTATATAGTTTTTGTAGATGCATTTAATTCTAATTTAAAGTGGGGGTGATAAGACCTGCACTGACATCCTGCTTGGGGTGTATATTGCATTTGTCCCAGCCTACACAAACCAGCCGAGCTCCCTAAGATAAGACTTGTTGTTGAGTTTCTTCAAGAAATCTCGACCTTAATCGTATGTCTTGTAGATGCATGCGAAGGAAAACACGAAAAAAATCTCTTCTGTGGGGAAAACACTGAATTAATAAGTATGACCTGTAATTGATATTACCAATAAAATTATTATGATTACTTTCAACTCACCAAAAGTTTTGAATTTTCCAGCTAGCCCTTCTTCTCGCAACATCTCGCCGGCTGCCGGAAGCCCAGCACGAAGCCAAAACAGGTGGCTGGGTATCATGGGCCCCCACCTGGATGACCGGCCCCGGGCTGGCCGGCAGCACCGTTGGTATTGCTGGCTTTGGACGCATCGGGCAGGCAGTCGCTAGACGAGTGCACGCATTCAATACTGCACGGATTTTGTACTACAATCGAAGGTGAGCTGGTCTCTTGTAGTATAAGCAGAATGGGTCAGGTAGCCCTAGTCGTGGAGTCAAAAAGCCCATGTTATAACACAGAATAAATTGTAGTAAAGCGCATTTAATATGTCCTCCAAAACGAAGTGATCTGATACAACCAATGTTACCAACATAGAATATCATTTATTATCATATAGTCATAGAAATAAATAATAATAATAAGTCATAGAAATGAACCCCTATTTATCCTGGTCACGCTATAACTCGAGAACGGATTTGCCGATTTCATTCATCTGTTTTTTTAAATGTTTTCTAAGACTTCGTAGAAGGTTCTTACATTTAACGGCTTGACTGATTTGGATGAAATTTTGTGCTCCTGGAGCGGGTTATAGTAGCGAGGCCGAAGGCCGAGCTTACAACAGTGCAAAGCCGGGGCGGGTCGCTATATATGTAATAATATAAAAAAATAAAAATATCTACTACGAATGCTTCTATTATAGACCCGTGAATTTGGTACACAATTAAATATTTTGAAGGTAAGTAAGACCCATTGAGTCACATTCAGCAAAGGAAAAATTATACCTAAAAATTTGGACAGATCTATGCGCGTAAAAGCGATAATTAAGTTATAGTTCAAATGTTTAGTAATTAATTTTTGCAGTGCTAAATAATATTGTTTAATCTTGATGTAATCTTGACATGCTAATTCTGCATTTTAATATTTGATTCCTTAACTTACTACTTGTTACTTGTTACTTGTGTAGCGGGCGTTTTCCGCAACCAGGCCAATCATTGGCCCATTTTGCGTCACCCGGCTGCAGCTAGTTCAGCCAACCGGTCTCCTCCAGAAAAGCCAGCAGCTCGCTGATGCCTGTGCAGGCCTCCTGGAGCGTCCTCGGTGATCCGAGGATAGTATTTCGTTGTTCTTCCACGCTGCTGCACTCCAGCAGCAAATGCGCGGCTGTTTCTTCAGTCTCCATACACCCTCTGCATAGGGGACTGTCTGTAACCCCAATTTTAAAAAGGTGTTTGTTTAAAAGGCAGTGACCTGTCACAACCCCAACTACCTGCCGGAGCTTGTCACGTTTTAAATTCAACAACCTACGAGAGTATCTCGGGTTGAGTTCCGGGAAAGCTTCCCTTGATTGTTTACAGTTCTTGGTACTAGCCCAGTATTCTTTGTGAAGTTTTGTAGTGCGCTGTCGAATCCATGATTTGATTTGGCTGAAAGGTAGGGGGATTATCGGCTCGGGCCCTACAGGTCGTATGCTCGAGCCTCTCCGTGCTAGTTCATCAGCCGCATCATTACCCCTAGATCCGCTGTGCCCCTTGATCCATTGGAGAGTAAGATTATTATTATTTTGGTTGCTTACGGTCTCCAGCAGGTCGTGGCACTGTAGAGTTAGTCCTGAGGTATGCTCATATCGCTGTAACGCCTTCAGCACTGCAGCACTATCTGAGAGAATTCTGATGTTTTGGTCAGTTACCTGTCTTAGTAGTACCGCTGTTGCCGCCTGGATGATACCTACACATTCTGCTTGGAAAATGGAGTTATATTCACCCAGGGTCGTTGTTATATGTATGTTGAGGTCTTCCGAGAACGTACCAGACCCGGTGCCTCTATCTGTTTTAGATCCGTCTGTATATATCCTCACTTCCCTTATCCCAGAGCTATCACTGTGATCTTCATATAGTTGGATATCGTAGCTCCTTGTAAAGATGTGTTTCTTTGGCACTCTATCGTATAGTGAGATCATTGCTGGGTTACAATCTGCATAGGCAGCTAGTATGGTGGTATGTTTGGCTAGATTATCTTGTACCCAGAGACCTAACGCTTTGAGCCTGTATGCAGATGCTGCTGCTTCCTGCTGTATGTAGAACTGCAGCGGTGTCAGCCCCAGTAGGGCTTCCAGCGCCACTGTGGGTGCGGAGCTCATGCAACCTGTCGCCGCTACACAGGCTAATCTCTGTATCGTGGCTAGTTTATCTATTGTTGTACTTAATTTGGTTCTAGGCCACCATACTACTGCACCATAGGTCAGAGAGGGTCTGACTACGGTGTTGTACAGCCAAAGTGTTATTTTGGGGTTTAGGCCCCAAGATTTCCCTATCATTTTCCTACATTGCCAGAATGATATGGTAGCCTTCTTTGTCTTATTTTCAATATGTTTTGCCCAATTTAGTTTTTTATCTAGTGTAATTCCCAGGTATTTTACTTCTTCCGACAAGCAGAGCTGTTGTCCAAAGAGGGACGGTAGTTTATAAGAACCCAGATTTCTTTTGTTTGTAAACATTACAAGTTCTGTTTTACCCGGGTTGACGGTTAGCTCGTATTCATTGCACCATCTTTCTACAATTTTTAGTGCATTATTCATGAGGTTGCATGCTACGCTGGCGAATTGACCTGAAATCAGGATCGTCAGATCGTCAGCGTACCCAACCGTAAAATAGCGTTCTATGTTCAGTCTAGTGATTAGGACGTTCACTACCATGTTCCATAGGATCGGTGATGCTACCCCACCTTGTGGGCAGCCCTTCATCACCAGTCCCCTGGTCGAGCCATCTGAGTCAATTCTCACCGCCCTTAGTCGCAGCATGTTTAGTGTCCATTCTATCAGCGTTGGGTTAGTATTGTGTTTTTTCAGTGCTGTTTCAATGCTATTAAAGTTAGTCTTATCGAAAGCACCTTCTATGTCTATGAAAGCTCCCAGACATAGTGCTTTATTGTTGATGTCTCGCTCTATAACCTGCACAACTCTATGCAGGGCTGACTCAGTAGATTTGCCCGAGCTGTATGCATGTTGTTGTGGGTGTAACGGGTTACTATTAAGAATGTTATCCCTAATGTGTCTTTCTACAAGCCTCTCTAAAGTTTTCAATAGGAAAGATGAGAGGCTAATTGGTCTGTAGGCTTTAGGGTCTGTGTAGTCGCTTTTACCCGGTTTCGGGATAAAGAGTACTCTCACCTCTCTCCATCCAAGCGGGATATACTTATTGGCTAGGCAGGCCCTAAAGAGTTGTTTTATAGTCTCATTTAGTAAGTGTTCTCCCCATTGCAGGAGTCCTGGAAAGACTCCATCAAGTCCAGGAGATTTGAATGTCTGGAATGATTTTATTGCCCAGGTTAGCTTATCACTTGTTACTACTATCCGTGCAGCCGCCCAGTCAGAGTCTGTTGCTATAGTCCCACTGTTCTCAATCCATGTGGATTGGTTACTAATAAGACATCCTGGGAAGTGTGTTTGTAGTAGTAGATTATTAGTTTCTATTTCTGTTCTAGTGTAGGTGTTATCAGGTCTTTTGAGTGTTCCTATATCACGGTTTGAGTCAGCCGCTAGGATTTTCCTGACTCTGTTCGCTGCAGAGTTAGACTCAATATTACTAGTAAATTTTTTCCATGATTGTCGCTTGTTAGATCGTATGCATTTTTTATATTCTCTCATCGCCATTTTGTAATTATCCCAGTCTAAATCGTCATAGGTATTCATGGCGCGGTTGTACAGTTTACGTGTCTTCTTTCTTAGCTTCTCTGCATCCCTGGACCAGCACCGGTTACCTTTACCTTGGCCTCCCGGAGTTGACAGTGGACACGCTGCCCTGAAGCTTGTTATAAGGTTGTCTGTCAGTTTGGTCACAGAATTTTCTATTTCTGTAGTGTGCGTATAGGTTGCCCCCAGGTGAATAGGGTTAAGGTTTTGTTTTAGGGCTGAGATGTAACTTACCTTGTTTGTTCTACGTGGGTTTCTAATCGGTGTTGGTGTAGTCTGGGTCAGTGTTAGGTCATACCTTATCCATCTGTGATCTGAGCCGGAGTGCTCATCTGAGACTCTCCAGTTTCTCACAAGATTGCAGTTGTCCGAGACTAGCGTTAGATCTATAATAGTGCGGCTTTGCCTCGTCACAAAAGTTGGCTCCGCCCCTGTATTAGTTATGGAGAGATTAGTGGTGAATAAAAAGTTTACCAGTTCCTCTCCCCGACTGTTTGATGCGGGCATCCCCCAAAGAGGGTGGTGTGCATTGCTATCTGTTGAGATAATTAGTTGATAGTTATTGTTTTCACAGTAGTTTATTAGATCACCTACCGCTTTAGGTGGCGATGTATCATCACTAGGCATGTATGCTGATGCGATAACCACCTCCTCATTTCCACTCTTGATTCTAGCTGCTGCCAGATCTCTAGAGCAGAATTGCGTTATAGATACTGCTGTTGTACTTCTTGGTATATATATACATGCTCTATTATTATTACAGGTATAGTCAAGTATTAACTTACCCCTTAAGTTTTTCAGACCACACACTCGTCCCATCCTAATCCACGGCTCCTGGATTAGCGCTATGGTCCCCTCGTTTGCCTCCAGCTCTCTGCGCAGGTTAGCCGTAGCAGCAGTACAGTGCTGGAGGTTGGTCTGTATGATCTTAGTTACTGGAGAGTGGGTCGCCATCATCCAGGTTGTCCAAGTCCCTCTCGGCCATCTCCAGCTCCACCACATCACCCCACTGTCCAATCCTAGGCACTGGATCACTGCCTTCTGCCTCCGTTCCTGCCTGCGATGTAGGCTTCGGGGAGGATTGTGGGGGTCCGGTAGGGACAACGTCAATCGTGTCCATGGCTGCTATGGCGCCCGTTTCTTTCGTTCCTTCTTTTGTCTGCACCAATGCCACAGGCGGTTCATCTTGCAGTGACCCATCAGCTGCCACAAAGCGCACGTACACATTTCCCAGATTGTGGGCAAGTCTCCGGCCTTCCGACATCAGCAGTGGGACAACACTCTCTGGAATTCCCAGGGTAAGAAAAAGTGCCCCATCTGCCGATGTGTTGTGAGCGTACACCGTCCACGAACGCACCACGGCCCATTGGTTCTGATAGTCGAGGACCAGACTTGTATCCTCCAAAGAGTTTACACAGTCTGGCAGAACCAGGACCGCTCGTACTTTCCTGCACAACTCACTCTGCCGTCTCACCAACAATCTCGGGCACGTATCTGTTGGCAGGCTACCCACCGCGTCGTTCAACCACTTTAGTGTGGGCTCGTCTTCACACCACAGTTTGAGTGCACCATCACTTATGATGGGCTTACCTCTAAACCGGGCGATAATCGTGCTGGTACCCTTCTTCAGATCTGCAAGGATTCTTGTTTCCAGGTACCGTTTCACTAAAGTGGCTTGTTCTTCCTTCAGGGGTTGGTCGTCTGCTCTGACTACCGCTACGCAGAGTTTGTTGCCAGTAATATCTGCATAGCTGGCGGTTGGCCTACGCTCATTTTCTATCCGCTGTTTCTTGTGCTCTCCCCTCGGAGAGATCGTGTCGTCTAGTCTGACTCTTTTCAGAGGCTCATTATGAACAGGAGCTTGCGCGGATTTGGAGACGGCAATTCCCACACGCTTCTTCCTGTTGAAGTGGTTATTGTTCGCGGTTCGCGTTCCTTGGCCTCTGATACCTACAGTCTCGGGGGTCTTCATGGACAAGTCCACGCTGACTACCGGCGGGTCATGCGGCTTCAGGTCGCGTCTCGCAGGTTCGTTGTTTTTATGTTTGTTTAGTACAGGCTTCTCCCTGTTGGCTACTCCAACCAGGTTCTTCCTGTAGCCAGTGTTGCCGCTGGCTGCTTGCTTTTGCGCTTGCAGTTCTTTGGCCTTGCGCTGTCTGTTGAGCCGTTGGATCTTGCTCTTGCTGATTTTGACCCCTGGGACGCGAGCCACCTCGGGGTCAGGTATCCCGGCATTAGATGCTCCGGCCGTTTGCCGTTGCCCCCCGATCCGGTTACCGTTTTTAGCCTTGGGTCTTACGACCGTCCAGCCAGCAGTGTCATCCTCGGCAGCAGCGAAAGCTGCCGCCAGGTTGTCCACTACCTCCCCCATCCTGGAGGGTCCAGCAGAGCTGTGCGCTATCTTTGTTTTCTCATTCGTGTTACTCGGTTGGAAGCGTTTCTCCGCCATTGAGTTTCTAAAAATTTTCGTCTCGCTGGCTCCCCGCCCTCCACGGAGCCCGCACCAGGGGGATGTGCCGTTTGCACACCAGGGCTACCTGCAGAGATATAGAGGGGCAAATCAAGAAACACACAGGCCTCGTACGACACCACCGACGTCAATGCCAACCGCTCATCAAACAACTCGGCGTGCACCGCGGGCCGTGGGCCCCATAGACTCACCCCTCTCGCCGGCAGTAGCGGATGGCTGCCTGCCATGCTGAATTGCCAATAGTGGCTACCTATTGGCCCCCCGTTTTGGATGAAATTCACACCAAAGAGGAGTGTTGTGATGGGGTGATACCGTAGCTGACCACCTCCTCACTCAGCCACCAGGTTTGTTGCATCCACCCGTACGGGCCCCTACGCGCAGCATCAAACACGTAGGTGGTCAGCCCTCCCGCTCACCGTCCTTCATTTGTTAGTCGGCGAGCCCACGATGACCCGACCACTATGTCATCGTAGCTGATTATGGTTAGGATAAGATTGGATGAGAGGGATGGTAGTGTGCCAGGCCCGCGCCGCGCCAAGAAATAGTCAACTAATTTTGTAGTTATGTGTCTGAGGGACCTATACAATTTTATTCTATCAAATACAACCAAAAATTTTACGTACCCAAAACCGATGACGAGCACAAGTATTCCTTAACTTTATTAACATGTTTTAATCTTTGATTGTAGGTAACTATGATATTTATTAATTTTTACATTCGCGTAGAAAATAATATGACAATTATTTGGGTATTATGTCATAAAAAAATTGGAAATATTGTTAAATTAAAACCGAAAATCTGCAAGTTGAAGTGGCAATGGGCAGGCCACATCGCTCGAAGAACTGTTAACCGATGGGGAAGAAAGGTTCTTGAGTGGAGACCGTGAACCGGAAGTCGCAGCGTAGGTAGGCCTCCCACTGGATGGACCGACGACATTGAGAGTCGCGGGCATCCAGTGGATGCAGATGGCAGGATGTCGTTCAGTGTGGAGGTTAAAGGGGGAGGCCTATGTTCAGCAGTGGACGTCTTCTGGCTGATGATGATGATGAAAACCTAAAATTAATAATAAAAAGTCACAAAAAGGCTCATGTTCAAGATTTTTTCGATTGAGCGAAATATAACTAATCGTATTTCCAACTCACTGAAAACCATTTTGGAAATCATTTCGCCTTAAAAACCCATTTTCATTACAGCCAGAGACCAGAAGAAAAGGAGACGGGCGCTGTCAAAGTAGACTTTGACCAGCTGCTAGCGGAAAGCGACTTCATTATCTGCTGCGCCGCTCTCGTCCCAGAAACTAAGGAAATCTTCAACAAACCTGCATTTGAAAAGATGAAGAAAACCGCTGTTTTTGTAAACACAAGCCGTGGAGGGACTGTGGACCAAGACGCATTGATAGAAGCGTTACAAAATGGAACAATAAGAGCGGCAGGATTGGACGTGACGACACCGGAGCCTTTACCGTTGGATAGTCCATTGTTGAAGCTGAAGAACTGTCTAGTTCTACCTCATATAGGCAGTGCGTCTATAGAAGCTAGGGATATTATGAGTGAGTTGACAGCTCAGAATATACTGGCTGCTTTGAGTGGTAAAGATATGCCAGCCGAATTAAAATGATCTTGTTATTTAGTTATAAGTGAAAGTTACATTCAGTTGATTTAATCACAAATATCTATATTTTATGTATAATATTCAATTAAATTGGACATTATTACATTTTGCTTGTTTGTTTACATCTAGAGTTTATTGTAAAGGGTCTTATATATACTGTATTAAGCCGAAAGGAGGTCACTATGCTCATCATTATAAACAACTTTTACTATCGGACCAACACTGAAATCGCGCAAAAAATATCTGCCATTTCATACATTTTGTCTAGTGTCAAAGACCGTTTTCTCTGGAACAGCTGATTCAGGACGTGCGAGCGCTAACTACGTACTGCTATATTAACCTAGAAGTTGCCTCTCTGTCTATCGCGTAACTCTTGTCACGATATCTCTGTCTACCGCGCGGCAGTGGGCACGGCAAGTCCGACCAGTCGACTACTTGTAACTTCATACCTAAAGTGCGGAGTGCCTTATTATGCATAGATTTTCATATAAACTTTAAACCCCTTAATTCGGCTCTTTCGCAAAGTCCTCTCTTAACCTATAATTTTGTCCTGATTTTTTATAGCATGAGACGATTGCAGAGCTCGCTCGGCTAGTGCAAGAGTAAGACAAAATTCATAGTAATATTAAATATGAAAATGTTTTTGAGGTTGTACGCCCTCTCGCTCCCTAAACACAAGATTGTCAGCACATAACTATACTCAGTCCAAGTTTTTTTTAAACTTTTACAGCTGCAAAAATAATCTAAAAATCGAAATGAAAACATATTTTTTAGTATTTTTAACAGTATTGGCTACTACTATTAAAACGTATAAAAGTGAATAGAAAATCTTTGGGCGAACTAAGAAATATTCGATGAGCAAAATACGTTTCGAATTCAATATAAATTTCGAAATTGAAATTTGTATGAAATTCCAGAAGTATTTTATGTATCAAAAACTCTTACTAAAAGGGAGTTAGACCCAGATGGCGTCGCGTATTTCGCGTCATTGACTCTGACAGTGGGTTTTTATGGCGTAATTAGGCGTGAGAATGATATGGTCCGGTGGCCTTGTTACACAAATCTCTTTGCTGGGAATTATGCTAAATCGATCATGCGTGGATAGATCGATGCTGACTTGTTAAGTATACAATAACCGTATACTATGAATACAAGCTGCGCCTGCGCCCAGAGAAACAGTTCGACGTCATTTCTTGCATAGAGATTTTAGGTGTGCCGGAGAGTGACACAGTTTTTTTAATGTACGTTTCTTCAGGGAATGTCTTCGCAGATGAAATTCCGCTCAGCTAGGTATTGTTTTTTTGTTTTCGAGGGTTTCCTGCCGTTTCAAATTTGTATTATAACAAAACAGTTTGTTGTGAAATTTAATAGGTAAATACTTGATGTAGAAAATTAAAACTATTTTTATTCAAAAAAGAAAAAGGATAAATATCGTGGGACACCGAAATTGGAGACTATAACAAAGCATAATTCTGGCTGAAACGATCGCGAAATAAATCTTCAGTTTCCCGCGTCTCGGGGCTTCGTTCTTTCGTGTGCGGATCTTCTAATTGCAATAGAAAGTACAATGTTGCGTTTTTTTCTACCGCAGCCCGTCTCTCGGACGCTATGATTTTTGTGCGTTACTTTATTTAATTATTACGTGTAGATTCCTCGCTAACAAGATGAAAGTTTGATCACACTTTTTAATTCCGGCGGCATTCCTGCGTGTAGATTTGCTGTTTGCTATGCTACCACTTGCCAGGCTAGGTGATTTTTCCTGTGGATTTTTCCCAATTCAGTTCAGGCTGACTTTGACAGTTAAACTTGACCTAAATTGCTCGATTAGTGATCCGAGGAGGCCATAGATTAATAAGTCGTATTTTTTTCACGTTTTAAGTTATTAGAGTAAGTTTTGTACTTTTTTTTAGGTACCTATTTTTAATTGCATGTAGTATCTATCACAGAACTCCTTAATGGTATTTGGTACCCATTATCTGATCATACTTTGCTATATCTGGCCACTAGCAACACTGATTAGCGACTGGGGAACGGCGCGGACGGCGCAGCGTACGGTGGATTTCGGAAAGTGAATACTTTATTTGGTTTCGTGAGGAAAGTCGATCTCGCTAATTAGCCGATTAATTAGGCAGTTACACCGATTCAATCCTCCCGTGACGGCCGGTGTATCATTATCTTTGAAACGGAACGTTCTTGCATCGAAGCGTGTTTATACATAGTTTAGTGTTCTGTACCTACCTACTCAAATGGTGCCTACGGGATCCTATCACTACGCTCACGCTGTCTGTATGTCTTACCTTTTAACGGCTGTATCATTTGAACCATAATAGGTAGCCAGTTAAAATATTTACATAATATCTAGTAGCTACTAAAACAGTCATGGAAGAGCCGTATGTTCGATTGCAAGTTTCTACCAGCAAGTCAAATTTTCGGATGAATAAATGAGAACTTTCAGCTTTGGAACGTGCGAAGGCTATAATATAATTCATATATTCGAACTAGCCAAGTCAGACCTTAGGCATCAATATATTATCCTAAGTTAGATCTCACTTCTTTTGTCGTTGAAGTCAACAACCAAAGCATATACCATAATATTCACTTGGATCTCATTTCACATATATGTTTTTGATGGGATAGCTTATACTTCAATCTGGTCATAGCTGTGAAAACAGCATTTAAATCCTTCCAGTGGTTTAGGAGATGTTCGTGACAAACAAACAAACATACACAAATTCTAAAAACTATTTTAACGTGTTCAGGACGCCCTGTGGTTTTTCTTATACCTCGCTATTACAGATTTTTTATCTCAACGTTTTTATTATATGTATAGATAGAAGATATAGACTTAGGGCCGATTTCACCATCAAAGTGAACGCGATCAACGCTAAACTAAACTGGTATAAAGTGGCTTATCGAGTTCAAAACGTCAATTTGGGTTTCACCAACATAAACTGATCGCAGTTAAGTTTATGTTGGTGAAACCCAAATTGACGTTTTGAACTCGATAAGCCACTTTATACCAGTTTAGTTTTGCGTTGATCGCGTTCACTTAGATGGTGAAATCGGCCCTAAGTAGAGAAGATAACTATAAGCCGACAACAATAAGTAAGCAACTGATGTAAACCTTTATAACTGGTTCCGAAATAAGTAATTGATGACGTGAGCCAATAAAGTGAATATACTTAAAGCATTCTTCGACCCGACAAACGGGTTGTTGCAAAAAGTGGGTGTGTCTATCTGTACTCCATAGTCCATAGCATTCTGGCTAGTTACTAACGTCTGTTAATTTGCGCTACATGATTTATTGTGAAATTCTTTCGAAATATTTATTTTTGTAATGGTTAACAGTGCAGGGGCCTTACGCCAAACTCTAAACGCGGGCTCGAATAGGTGCAGTTTTCAAAATTACGCGACCGCAAATCTTACCTATCAGGCTGTACTTATAATTATGTAAATTAATAAGTGCTAAATTGTTTTTTTTAAGTTGTCACTACCTAGTATAAAACAAAGTCGCTTCCCTATGTCTGTCCCTACGTATAGATCTTTAAAACTACCTACGCAACGGATATTGATGCGGTTTTCACTATCAGTTAGAAAAAAAATCACGTAAGGTTTATATGTATAATAAAACATATACCCGTGCGAAGCCGGTGCGGGTCGCTAGTCTACACTAATATTATAAAGAGGAAAGATTTGTACCTATTTTTGTATGTTTGTAATGAATAGGCTCCGAAACTACTGAACCGATTTGAAAAATTCTTTCACTGTTGGGAAGCTACACTATCCTCGGGTGAAATAGGCTATGTTCTATTTTGTAGCGAGGCCGAAGGCCGAGCTTACACTCGTGCGAAGCCGGGGCGGACGGCTAGTTATTTATAAATTTGAAGTATGTTTCCATACTAGAATTTCACATTAATAGTTGAGAATTGACGCGTTAAAAGTCGTGTCATGCTCGTGTGCCATACTCTTTTATGATAGGTAATTACTCTTTATTTTAAGCTTGATTAACATACCTACTTGTTGAATTAAAGCGTGTTAATAAAAACCTGTCATTCTTGATAAACAAGGAAAGTGGTTTCGCTAGCGTTACATAATTTTCGTAATACCTACAACGTTAATTAGGGAGAACATTTTACATAATTTATTGAGTGTAACAATTCCATCTAACTAATGCCTTAATATATCGTAGGTAGGTATCTATGTACCGTGTTTTATGAACATTATAATTATCTTAATAACGTAGGTGGATACTTTCTTTAGTTTTATTTGTAACCCAGCCTAACAAGTTTTTGCAAAATTTAAATATTAGTGTTTAATTTTTTAATTTATATATTCGTATACGGTGAGCTAGCCGTTTGCTTGATAGTTAGTATCACACCTGTCCATAACAGAATCGCCAACCTCCGCTTTTTGTTAAATGTTTTAAATAAATAGCTATTATGTATAATCATGGATAGATAGATAAACTATTGTTCACACTACAAATTACATACACATGACACGATAACACAGCTTAAAAACTAGTGCAACAATCGGCGGCCTTATCGCTAAGAGCGATCTCTTCCAGGCAACCTTAGGATGGAGAGGACTATGACATGGACTAGCTTAAAGTAGTTTTAATAGGTAACTAGCTTTTGCTCGCGGCTTCATCTGCTTTGAAAACAAAACAGCCAGTCACTCGGGGATAGAATAGAAGTAATGGAGCCCAATTGGGGATTTTAAAATTTAGCTACTCTAGAGCGTATTACTGAAGAGGGGTATCTTGCGCCCTGTTGAGTACCTCTACCATATATTTAAGCACTTAATATAGGATCACGCGTCTAGGGTCCGCAGTGGCAGATTTTTACCGTCTTGGCCGCCCTAAGCCCGGGCCTACTGGGCCGAATTCAATAATATATGAAAAACGCCAAAACGGAAAAGGGTTGCCCTCGATTTCCCTGGGATCCCATTATCAGATCCTGACTTGGTGATAATAGGACCAAATTGGAAGTATTTCCAAACAAAAGTTTTTTTTTATCGGTCAACCTTAGAACAATTACTTAGTGTTCTTTTTTAGGGTTCCGTACCCAAAGGGTAAAACGGGACCCTATTACTTAGGCTCCGCTGTCTGTCTGTCTGTTCGTCCGTCCGTCCGTCTGTCACCAGGCTGTATCTCATGAACCGTGATAGTTAGACAGTTGAAATTTTCACAGATGATGTATTTCCGTTGCCGCTATAACAACAAATACTAAAAAATAGAATTAAATTTATATTTAAGGGGCTCCCATACAACAAACATGATTTTTTTGCTCGTTTTCGCTAGATATTGATAACGGCAAGATATATACGCTTGAAATATTCACAGAATATTTAGTTATATACCTATTCACTTTAAAAATAAATTATTAAATTAAAATAAAATTAATATTTAAGGGGGGCTACCATACAAAAAACGTGTTTTTTTCCGTTTTTATAGAAAATGAACGGTACGGAAATGAATGGTACGGAACCCTTTGCGCGCGAGTCTGACTCACTTGGCCAGTTATTTATATTGAGAACTATTGGTACTGTTGTTGCTGTCAATCTGTCAATAAAAAGGTACAATATGATAATGGCAACATGGCAGTTTGGCGCCAACTTGAAAAAATGTGTCGCTTCCTTGTATTATTTTACTTAAACTTTATTTCGAGTGTATATGAGCAATAATGGTGGATTATTATTTTATAAGAGTACTCTTTTTTACCATACAATAGGCTTCAATAGGCTGGCCGTCAACTCGCATGATGTTTAGCGATGGTGCGGCCTACGATGGATCACGCTTGCCTAGAAGAAACCGATTCAGTCTTGACTTGAAGATACTCAATGATTGATGAAGATGAAGATTGTAACTATCTAAATTGTTATTCGAATTGTTCTTGCACATATTTAACTTTAGCTAGTGTTATAATGAGATGAAACATGACATATATTTACGTGATGTTTCCATAACTCCACAGAAGCCTCTAGTAAAGTCCCCACCACTTTACTAGGTCTTGGTCGTGACTTACTTTGCCTGAATTTGACTTGTTTAACGATATTTAATACCTTCTAAAATCTAAATAAACCTTAATAATATTACTCCGACTGAAGAACTATGTATACATGGTCACAAAAAAAATAAAAAGTTACACATACCTATGCATGCGCGAGGTCTGCGTGGCGGGTGGCCAATGAGTTTAAGAAGACGTATTTTATTTATTATTGGTATTTCTTCGTCATTTTGGGTGGCGGACAGCGAACGAAAACAGAATCTACTATACTATATAGCATAGATATATAATTTTCTTTTCTCTAACTGTATAGTACCATACTTATTCTGTGATAGTACCGACATTCGCGCGTCGAAACGAAACGCAGAGCTGAAACGTCACATTGAGTGACCGGTAACACACCGCGTGAAATATCCCGAGATCAAAGGCGGGATTGCTTTTTATAAATAATAATATCAAGATTTTTATGATGTACCTACAAAGTATTAATTAAACAAACATTTATTCCCAAGAACAAATTCTATTCAGCTAAAATAATTAAATATTAATCAGTCTGTCAACATAACGTATACAAAATAGTAACGTACTTAAGTAGTATACAAATAACCTGCCACATAGAAAGCCTTCATGTGTTTTTCCAGCGTCTTATTTATTCGAATATTTTGAATATTGTTCGAAATACTTATAACAGTTTTATTTATAGCTGGTATTTTTTTTTCCAATTAGTCGTCATCTTCGTCTAAGTTGTAACAAATTATATCCTCATCGCTGGTTTCCTCATCATCATCAACTAGCATGTTATCAATGTCGTCAAAGGCACCATTAAATACAAAATATTCCGATTCAACTTTTTTAACATAATCGATACTACTATCCCATTTATCTTTAGGATAGTTATTGCAGAGTTTTTCCAGTGTTTTTTGCAGGTTATCTAAAAAACGAAATGAGCCTCCTAAGCAATTGCTTTGTTTCATATCCCTCCATATCAGTTCCAGCGGGTTGAGGTCTTGGTGGCAAAGAGGCATTCGGACTAGTTCATGACCGCTGTCTGACAACAATTTTTCGATTTCCTGAGGATTCTGCTCTGAAAAATGATATTCAGCATTGTCCATAATCACAATGCTCTTCTCTGGCAAATTGGGTAACAACTTTTCTTTTACCCATTTAATAAACACATCATAATTGATCTCGCATTCTCTTATGTTGAGCGTCTTGATCAAATGACAAGTATTCTTTAGAAATCCATCACTACCGCCTGCGTGTACCACAATAAATCCTTGCCCCTTTCCGCTGAAATATAAAACACCGAGATTCTCATAATCTGTCTCCCACTCATTAAGTTTGCTTTGATCTGGATTGAAATATGTCTCATCAACGTAAACGATATTTCTTCCCTCTTCACGGTATTTCTTAATACAATTTATGAACTTCCAGCGATGTGCTGCAACATCGTCGTTCTCGAAAAGAATGCGTTTCTTGGTCATGTATTTGAATCCAATTCTTATCAACAGCTTTCTTAGATAATTGTTACCCGATTTGATAATGTCTTCTTTCTGCATGATTTTGTGAATAAGGTTTAAGGAGACAGGAGTTTCGCTTTCAGCGCAAGCATGGAGCACTCTTCTCCGAATGTGGCCTTCGATGAAGCAGTTCATGGGTATTCTTTTTTTCGGTATAGTTTTTTTTCGTTTGTCCGTAGTTACGAACAGAGCTTGGCCATCGATGCTTTTTAATGACAAACCTTCCACAACCACTCTCCTTACCGTCCTCCGACCGACCCCAGCCGCTTCAGCAGTGACGTTGTTAATGTTTACGTCTTCTTCAAATTCTACTGAGCTTCTATCTTGTTTTCGCTCTTTGTAGTAATTGTGTAGATTAAAAATAATTTGTCGAGATTGCCAGTTAAGTTTTTTTCCGTTGGCCGTTGTCATCTCGGGATAATAATACCTTGTATGTCCAAGTGTGGCAATTTTACTCCGCAATCCCTATACGCAGACCAGCCAGACGCTCTGCTCAACTCTGCTGAGATATCTCGGGATAATACCTTGTTTATCTGGATTCGTTGTCGATAATATGGAAAACACTGCGGCCCTCACCAGTCCTTGTTTACAATGCCATTAAGCTCACGAACGGCACACCAGACGCTCTATTATAGAGATCTCGAAACGCCTTGTTAAGTATGGTAAGTCTGCATTCTTTGACGGCAAGCGTGGAAACAAAATAATGTGCTCTAAAGTCTACAAAGAAGTAAGAACGTGTTCACTCCGCGTCCGCGATCACACGAGGTCGGGCTTATCGCAGTGATGCCAAGCTAGATTTTCATTTTACCCCAACCAATGCCTGATTAATTTTACCCTGACTGAAATCATAACTATTTATATAAAAATTCCCTAAGACTAAAGTTTTAGATAAATTTAAATAATAAAACAAGTTCTTTCATAATCACAACATAAAAAAAAAAAATATGATGATATTTTTCAACTAAAATTAATTCAAATTAATGGTACGTTTATTACTTACCTAAAAGTCCGTAAACATTAGTTGAGTAGTACAAGCGTTATTTTGTGTAACTAAAATTGCTCTCTAGATTATCCTAAACAATTCTTGACCCAAAAAATTACCCTGTGACATAATTTTTTACACTAAATCTAGGGTAAAATACTCTAAATTGGCACCACTGATCATCGTACTGACTGCTGACGTCACATCCTGTCACGCCCTCCGAGCGCGCCGCGCCGCCGCCCGAGAGAAAGAGCGCCGCTGAGCCGCGCCGCGCCGCCGCGCGCCGCCGAGGGTTGAGGACTTTATAATGCATTCTGTGGTAGAGGTGCGAGAGCTGTGGCAAAAAAAAATAGAAGTGCATTGCCATTGGTAATGTTGCCATTTTATGTCACTGATTTAATGTTCGATGTAAAAAAAAAGACCTACTTACACATTCCCTAGCAAATTGGAACCCTTGTAGTTTCGCCGTGTCCGTCCGTCTGTGAATCACACGTGATTGCATTCCAAAGCCCTAACATACGTGTGGTGTGGATTTGGTTCGCCGGAAAACAGAAAAGATTTTTTTTTGGTTAAAAGTGGGCCTAATGGCAGGATAAATTCTGATTTCCCCCGCGC
This sequence comes from Agriopis leucophaearia, assembly GCA_949125355.1. NCBI lineage: Eukaryota > Metazoa > Arthropoda > Insecta > Lepidoptera > Geometridae > Agriopis > Agriopis leucophaearia. The sequence goes on along the minus strand of OX421276.1, from coordinate 3,055,615 downwards.
ATCTCGCCACACCCAGCGCATGTACGGATAACAAACACGGGCGGCGCGACGACGCGCGGAACCAAGCTTGCGTACTCGACGTCTGAACTGACATGGACTACCCGTCTCAACAGAGCGATGGTTACTGATCGGTGCAGCAAACCGATGCCTCAAGCTTGTGTCACGCGAGACGAAAGACAGCGTATTGCGCGGATTAAAAATGTTGTAAGCGCCAAGTGCTTTCTACTCTCATAGCTTATAGAATAGACAATATTTTTAAAAATTGCTAGGGTCAGCTCTAGGTTATACATGAGTGATAATATTTACATAATTTATTGTTCAATAATATGTACCAAAACAGAATGCAAACCAAAAATGTTGAAAATTAGAGGTAACTTTGTGATGGTTTTCTATCGAGAAAATTTTATCCTACCATGTTTTCGTCAGGGTCGACCTTTTTTTTTCGATTTTGGACATGATTTACTACTGTGAAAATCTAATCAAAGATTGAAGATTTTGCTTTAGGCCCACTCTTAAATTAGAACGGCTGTCAAGGCATTTTTGTAAGAAATTTGTTGTAGCCACTGGCACCCACATAAACCCATATCAATAAATAAGAATGTTCAATCATATATCTGTCACAATACCTGGCGACAGAGTTTTCAAAGCTTCTCATTTCCGTTCTATTTACTTCGCTTTTCTGTGACGTACCTATATAGTATAGGTACATTTATAAAAAAATTATACTTACTACCTTACAACAAGAAAAAAAGTAAGAATAGCTAAGTACAATAAAAAAAAACTGTCCCGTCAAGGGTATCGTTGAAAAGAAAATTTAAAAAAGAATTTTCAAATTCAAAAATATACATTTCTATATGAAAACTATTTTTCAGATTAATCTCTAGTGTAATTCTGCTTCTACGTCGCTTCAAGTATTAATTTTTCAATAAAATTATAATTATTTTATGTTTCAGAGTTAATTAATTTTTGTTTCAGGTTAGGTTAGATTTCTCTTTTATGTAAGTAATATTTTATTTCAGGTTATGCTAAATTAAACTTAATTAAATTAACTTCTTTAATTTAATTGTTTATTTCATTTGCATTTCATAAAATTATATTTTATGTTTCAGAATTAATTAATTTTTGTTTCAGGTTAAGTTAATTCACTCTTTTATGTAATTATTATTTAGTCTCAAGTTAGGCTGAATTAAACTTAATTAAATTAACTTCATTAATAAATATATACCGAGTAAAATTTATCCCAAATTCCTTATTGTACTTAACGAACCGACATAGAAGCGGAATTACACTAGATTCATCAGAAAAAATGTTTAGAGGATGGACATCCGCAAAGTAACGCCTGATTCAATCAACATTTCTAAATAATTTGAATTATTTACATAGGTATTGTAAGTATGTATAACACAATAGTTACTTGCCAAATGTATGTTCGAATGACAGTTAGAACAATAATTCAGTACCATTTCACTGATCTGTTAATCGTGCCAATAGGTCTTAGCAATAGGTAGAAGATAGGAGGAACTCTTCGATTCAGTTTTGACTCCTTTCATTTGTTTTGACAATTCACTCTTTTTATTTTATAAATTATAACAATTTATTTATTTCCAACATAGTTTCGGGACTCTACAACCTCGGGACACTACAACTATGATGGTGTCACTGTCACCCTATAAAATGAGGTGTCACAGTGACGGCTCCTTTACACACCATTTTTTAATTGAAAAAAAAAAACACTTTATCAGACTCAGACAGTCCTGAATCCCATCCCAGTAACAATAAATAAAGTGCAACGCGACGGAAGACACTACGAATGGGAAAGTGGTTACATAACCGTGAGATTTCAAATGTAGTAGGAGGTATCACTAATTACTGTTTATTGCAGTTACCAGCCGTCATGCGAAATAATTAGTTTTGCTAATTAAAACTGTTAGGTTTTTTCATTAACGGTCATTATGAGTGATGAAACGATTAGCATTATTGAGTTAATAAAACAATTAGGTAGGTACTGGAAGTGCCGTAAATAGGGCTATGCCAGCGGCGCAGACTCTGGGGAGACGCAGAAATGACCACACAATGACCAAGTTTTGTTTTCAAGGGCGCAGTTATAGAAGCTCGCATCGGGCGCATAAAAGGCTAGTTACGGCACTGGGTACTGGGTACCTACTTATACTTATTATTTTTTCAACCCCCAGTTAAAGAATCAGATAGGATTTATTCCATTGATATGATTGATAGCATTGAACTCTAAAGCACGAGCCCGGCTCGTACTTGGCCGATTTAATATAATAAAACTTGACATACCAAATCATGGCAAAAAAACGGATCGACATCAGGAACCTCCTTTTTAACACGCTTTTATTAGCTTGGTATGTATGTAACGATTCGAAATTTTTGAACTTTATTTTCAACTAGGTACTACCTACTTTAAAGCGTCGAATTCAATTGAAATATTGCACATTTATCAAGGACCGATGACAATGCAAAAATTTAAATAGTTTATTTATTTGCCAGTTATTCAACCGCCAAGCAGTAGTGTGCAAACACTACTGTGTTCCGGATTGAAGGGCAATGTTTCCAGCGAAATTACAGGGCACACAGAGATTTGACATCTTATATCTCGGGGTGACGAGTGCAGTGCATTGCCATCCAGGGTTTTGAACTGTTGAAGTTCAAAATTCTGAGTGGCGTTGAGCTGTTATGGGCAGGCGTTAAGAGCCATCAGGCGAGCGAGTTTGCTCGTCTCGTCACTCAGTGTCATTAAAAAAACGCTATTCAGGCTGAGCGATTTTAAAGCGTGTTTTTTTGTTGGTTTTTAAACTGCGAGAATTCTTTTACAAGTTCTTTAAAAATTACATAACATTTCACATCAATCATAAGCTCTAAATTCGTGCGAAAACCTGAATAGTCTATTATTAAAAGCACAATTCTCGTTTGCAACCATAAAATGGAAATTAGCCAAAATAAGCAGTGTTTACGTAACTGTTATATTTCACAGGCGCTTTCTCCGTGCCATGTCTGTCACAAGTGACAGAGACATGTTATCATGCCTCATCTTCGATATATTTTTTTGGATTGAAGTGGATCAGACAAGAGGCCTCATCTTCTTCTGGATTTATAAAGGTAAACACTTAGGGGCCTTACTAACGTTACTCAAGTTGACATACGCTTAAATATGCTCCGTCTTGTTTTCGCGTGTGACGATTGCCGTCAGCGAGAAGTTGAGAGAGCATATTAAAACATACATCAACTTGAGTAACGTTTTTAAGTAAGGCCCTTATATTATAAATATTCTGTATTTTTAACAGACTTCCAAAAAGGAGGAGGTTCTCAATTTGATTGTATTTTTTTTTATGTCTGTTACCTCAGAACTTTCGACTGGGTTAACCGATTTTTATGATTGTTTTTTTATTTTATTTGAAAGCTGGTGCTTCCCGTGTACCATTTCAATTTAGTCCAGACATTTTTATGAAGTCTGTTTTTTATATTAAGTATCTTCTTTTTTGAAGTCGGCTTAAAAACAAACAGTTGCTATTATTACAGTTGGGTTTATATGGGTGCAAGTGGCTACAACAAATTTCTTACAAAAATGCCTTGACAGCCGTTCTATCTGTGGGACCAACACTGAAATCGCGATTTTTTTTTATCAGCTGTTCCCTTCGGCTGTTCCATAGAAAATGGTCTTAGATCTTAGATTGACTCTCGACAAAATGTCTTTGGTCTTTGGACGTTAATCCATAATAAAAGTTGTTCATAATAATGATTACAATGACCTCCTTTCGGCTTAGCACAGTCTATATGGGTAACCCTGTATATTACATAAATAAAATGGTCGGTACAATGCATTCATTAATAAATAAATAAATATCTGGGACATTTTTGCATTTTATATATATATATATATATATAGTTGATTGAATCAGGCGTTACTTTGCGGAAGTCCATTTACAAAACTGTTTTAATGACGAATTTCTAGTGTAATTCCGCTTCTACGTCGCGTCAAGTACAATTTGTGTTAAATATTTGTTGATAATGTTAATTTTATTGAGTTTAATTTTGCCTAACCTGATATAAAATATTAACTAGATAAACATAAATTGAAAATTAACGTAACCTGAAACAAAAATTAATTAATTCTGAATTATTTTTAATTATAAAATTATTAAAGTAATCTGAAACAAAAATTAATTAATTCTGACATATGAAATATATATATAGTTATATAGGTACATTCACTGAAGTGAGAATTTCTTTTCTGTGGGTACATTGAATTCGTTGGTACAATGACATTTTTAATCACAAACAAGGTGATCTATCATCATCCGAGACGAGCGTTTGTGGCAGGCATTTGATTAGCACATGTAGGTCAGGACATGACTTTACACGACACGTAGTGAGTAATGGTGCTGGTGCGATCTCAAGGCTTGATCGATGGGATGTACGAGGTCATCCTACGATATAATGCTCCACAATTAATGTACAGATTGTAGTAATTTGTACCTCATTTTTAACTACCAAGAATAACTGGCCAAGAGCGAGACAATACAAGCATTTCGTAGTCACTTTCATCTACCTATAGATATATTATAGATCAGAAATTGGTGGTTAGTTACTCGTATATATTTTACGTGTGGAATCTTTTATACAGCCTTCTGTATCTTATAAATATTAGTTTAATGTATATCACATCACATCACATCATCAGCCAATTAACGTCCACTGTTGGACAGAGGCCTCCCTCATAGAAAGGGGTGTTGCCATAATACCCGCGGCTTGGGGATCGCAGTTAATGTATATAGATATTTTTAATTTATATATTAGTATTTCTTATTGATATATATTAGTTTAAGCTTTATTATAGCTGTAAGATTACCTAAAATATTTAAAATTAAAATAAAATAAAAATCTAACGAACGAATAGCTCTGTGGACTTAGCCAAGATACGAGTACGTGTCATCCCGACGTAACATAAATATATTTTATGGTTTCGTCAATAAAAAAACCACTAGGGAAATATTCTTTGCGAAAAGGCCGATGACCATTGAGCTAGAACGTCTTGAATTTATTACAGTTTTATCGCAATAACTCAAAAACTCATGATCAGATATAATTATGAATTAAAATTTTAAATGGCGTAAGTATCAGTATAATATTGTAAATTACAAATTTCTATGTCTTATAACTAGTATAGTTTAGAAATGCAGGGGGGGGGCAAAAATACAACTTTTTGATTTGGTTACGGAACTTTACGATATGCGTGTCTGAACACGCTCTTGGCCAGTTATTTTCCCCAACTTTTCTCTTTACAAGCTTTTATTTAACTTGCCCTGTATGTATGTATGTATGTATGTATGTATGTATGTATGTATGTATGTATGTATGTATGACAAGACAAGCACTAGCGAAGGTGGCGCCACCTGGGATTAGTTATGCCTGTGGCTACTCCTTTGTTGTAGACTAGCCGTCCGCCCCGGCTTCGCACGAGTGTAAGCTCGGCCTTCGGCCTCGCTACAAAATATAATATAGCCTATGTCACCCGGGGATAGCGTAGCTTCCCAACAGTGAAAGAATTTTTCAAATCGGTTCAGTAGTTTCGGAGCCTATTCATTACAAACATACAAAAATAGGTACAAATCTTTCCTCTTTATAATATTATAGTGTAGATAAGCAGTAAGTTTTTTTTCCCCATACATGTCTGTTTCACTCCAAGGACCCCAACGCTGTTGGTATCGTTCGCGCAAAACTTTATGAGCCCTCTGAAGTTAGGCGCGAGGCCTCCCCGACGCCCTGTAAAGTCCCTCGGATACCTATAATATGCGTACTGCGCAGCCACTGGGCCTAACTTCAGATGGCTCATAAAGTTTTGCGCGAACGATACCTGGGAGTTTTGGCGCCAACGCGGAAAAAACGTGTCGTCTCATTGTATTATTTTCTTAAACTTGTGTATTTTCGATTGTTAATGTGTAATAATGGTGGATTATAATTTATTTTGTGCTCGTGAACGTTCACGAATGTGGAGAAGTGATATAATGAGTTAAAACATGTTGTTTTGATGCTTCCAAAACTCCATAGAAGCCTATTGTAAAGTCTCCGCCACTTGATTTGGGCATAAGTTTAACTTGACTGTGACTTACTTTGCTTGACTCTGCCTGTGACTTGTTTGACGCTTTTTAAGACTAAGTAAATATGAATAATATTACGACCGAAGGACTTTGTATTCATGGGCATGAAAAATTTACAACACCAAAACAACGCTGTTGGTAGGTACCTACTCTTTGTTAAATCCCTGTCAACAAAAAGGGCTGCTTTTATAATTTCATTTTACTTGTACGTTTCTACTTTTCGAAGAATGCTACAGGCTAACTACAGATATTAGGTAATCATTCGTAATGCTGCGCTACGCCTTTGCGTTTTGCGCCCATTCTCTCGTTTCCGATGCAAAACGTTTTGTTTAGTTTCGGGCGCTTCGGCCGCCAGCCACCAGCCCAGCCAGCCAGTCAGTTTGTTTTGTTTGATTGAGCCAGTCGATCGAGAGCGCGCGGTGAGTGCGCTGCGTATCGCACGATATCAATATTGAAATCTAAAAAGTTTCGTTCCTAATTCAAACGTGAAGTTTTTTTAATATATATTTTCTGTGGAATTTTGTGAAGTGCCAACATCTAATTTGTTTTTTTGAACAAGGAAGGGATATTTTGTTCTTTGTTCTGTGTAAGTGCATTTTTGTTTGTTTCGTGCTATGATTTTCTTCCAGTGTGTTGCACTTTTGCACTATTGCTGATTTAAACACACTTTTTTCAACCCGACCAGCGGTTTAACTTTGCTAATATAAAACGTTTTTAAGAATTTTGATAGATTTGCTATGGTAAAGTAAAAAGTTCAAATAGCGTTCTTATTCACAAACGAAATTTGGGGATATGGGGCCAGACTAATTCTCTGAACCTTTCTTCAGCATTTTATTTTATGTAGCTACCTATCTTACTAATTACTTATTGAAAAAAGACATTTTCTCTACTCAATTCATCATTTTACCTACGGCTGTGTAAATATAAATAAAATATTTTGTCCAATTCAACGGAACTAGGTAGATACCCAGACCCACCTTACCTGGATTTTTACGGACCTAGTTTCATTATATTAGAGGTATTTTAAACATTTTAGGTGACTGACAGTGTAGATCGTTGACTGACGTACCTACCTACTCTTGGTGGGTAACGTAGATTTGTACATACCTACTCGCTTCACATCATGATCAAAAAAATCTAAGCCGTTTTATCTATCCACATGAAAAAAAAGATTGCGCGCTCAATCGAGCACAAAAGCATGCAACACTCGCTCAATTGGTCACAACAAATGATTAGAAATTCTGGTAGGTAGCTCGGCTATTTGTTCAACATTTGTAAATTATCATTTGGAGGTATTTATTCTGGTAGGTAAGTAGATACGTATATACGTACCTACCTGCAAGTGAGAGAATGAACTACTATAAGTAATATATTATTTTAAACATAGTAGGTACCTAGTAGGACTAGGTAAGTAGGTAGGTACTTAAAGAGTGTGGAAGTTTCGAAAAAAGGCTATAAAATTACCTTTATCCTATATTTATAATAGTAGTTACCTCTACTATATAAGCTGAGGTAGACAAGTACCTACCTATGTTTTATTTTACCGAGGTCTGCGCGGCAATATACCTATACGTACAAGTTAATTAGCTTGAGTGAACTCAGTTCTACCTGTTTGGCAAGCAACGATGCAAACGTAGGCAGGGGCGTATTTACCATGGCCCGGGGCGGCAGGCTGTATGGTGGTTAAAGGGGGAAGCCTATGTTCAGCAGTGGACGTCTTGATGATGATGAATCTTACAGGCCCAGCCAGGGCGCTGAATCTTAGAATAGGTACGCCACTGAACGTAGTACCTACGATGCGCGATTTTGAAATTAGGTATGCAAAATAAAATAATCAAAAATGCCATGTTGTGTGTTTCAGTGCTGTTAAGGCTGTAAAGTTCTATGGGTCCGAAGTGAGAATTTTAATTCTCTTTTCTGTGGGTCCTGATGAAAGACTACGCTTAAATCTCAGAAATGAAACCAGGATTATTAAGATATTTGAGGATTTATTATAATATCACAATAATGTCCTATTTGCTTTACAGCTCGATATCAAGTGCCAGTCTTAAATTCAACTGACAATTATCTATTGGTGACGAGTATCTGTCAAAGTCAATGTTACCGTTTGAAACGTCATTACTATTGTATCTGTCAACAGTCAACAGATGCTCGTCACCACAGAGCATAAACACTTTTACATTATGGTTCATAATAATATTAGATACAAATGATTAATATACTCGTAAATAAAGTAATAGTCTTACACTATGTAGGTAGGAAGCTATAGTAAAATATCGCCTTATTTTTAGTGCTTTTTAATGAGTATGACGTCTCTATTGGTAAAACCTCATTAAGCCTCTACCTACTTGCATTTCTAGCAAGTTCCCAATTAGAACATAAACGTTGATTTATTTGTAGTAGGTAGGTACCTATTAGATAGGTATAATTTCAGTGGACGAACTCAGAGCATATCGTTTCTACCTACCTATGTCGTATGAATCACCGCTAACGGTCTAGGCTAGGGTAGCCGTAGCGTAGAGCAATGGAGTGACTAGTGGCACAAGTATAGCGTTGCCATCTCTAAAATTTGGCAACCAGGTCAAGACGCGTGAAAACCCCGGATTTAAGAGCCCAGAACCCGGACATGTCAACAAGTTTTTTCCAAGATAGTGTAAAAATCGCAGCCACAGTGCGTGTGTCGCGGGCGACCCAAGACTTTACTTTTTTAAACCCGGATTACAATTGAAGCCCTCCCGGACGCTCACCGGGTGCCCTCTAAACTAGGACAAATCCGGGAAACCCGAATTGATGGCAACCCTAAACAAGTAGTGAGATGATAATATGTGGATTCTCCGATATTATTTTCAACAGATTTATAAAACAAGTAGGTAGGTAGTAATATAGGTACCTACTATCTAGGTTTAAATTGTTTTTTTTTTTTTTACCCTCGATAAAACAGTTTTGATTTACAGATTTTCTTGAACCATAGTATGGACTAGTATATGAATACTTGATCTAGGAACACTAAATTAAGTTGCCTTTCAAACAAAACAATACTAAATCAAAATCGGTTCAGCCATTTGCAAGCTACAGATGCCACAGACATACCTACACAGATTACACCATGTTAAAAAGGTAAACTAAAAACACCTCTCTTTTGCGTTGGGGGTTAAAAGAGTGGGGGAAACACGGGACATTTGAACACGTTTCCTTGCTTGTCTGATCTGCAGGGACCGTACAACCCCGCTTTAGAGTTGCCCCAATAAAATAGGTTTTACATCATTCGTCTACCAGATGCACGATGTTACCTTTTGTTGAGGTAACCACAACCATAACCCATTAAAAGGGTAATCCTATCATTAAGGTAATCACTTTAAAAGGGGTCACTCTTTTATTTTGGCACAGAATACATATACACAATTTTGGTATCTAATCGAAGGGGTAACCTCTTTGATGGTAACCCCTACCATTGTGGTAAGGGTGATGGTGGTTTACGTGTAGTGGTAGGACTCTTTTGCAGGAGTGCGCCTGGGGAAGTAGTTGTGGATTTGCCAGTTATTCAACCGCCAAGCAGGGGTGTGCAAACACTATACTGTGTTCCGGATTGAAGGGCAATGTTTCCAGCGAAATTACAGGGCACACAGAGATTTGAGATCTCATATCTCGGGAAGACGAGCGCAGTGCATTGCCATCCAGGGTTTTGAACTGTTGAAGTTCCAAATTCTGAGTGGCGTTGAGCTGTTATGGGTAAGTGTGAAGAGCCACCAGGTAATAGACTGCGCTCGTCGCGTCACTCAGTATCATAAAAAAAACCTCAGGTTATCATTTAAATTTAAACTTACCATACCGACACACTGCTGTGGAATGGACTCGTTTTATTATTATTACATTCTTAATAAGAAACGATAATTCAATCATTTGTCGACTTTCGTTGGGTTAGTGCTTGGCGCTAGTGCTTTGAGTGTAACCAATAAGAAATGGGTTTTTTATTAACCCATTCAAAAACCCTGGGTTAACCCGTTCAATAGGTCACCACACCATAATGGTCCCTAGATCTGAGGAATGATCATTCGATTCGTTGAAAAATTAAAGGCAAAACGGAAAATGATGAAAGATCGGATAGCGAAGGCGGATGGCACTGCGGTGAATGACCTGACCACGTAGCGATCTTGGCAACGGTCATGTCAAAAGGTGCGAGAAAGTGGAAAGTGATTTATCGGATTTGTTTTATAAGATTGTCGTGACGTTATTTGCTTGTAAGTGGTGCTGTAACTGATGTAAGTTCACGTTTTTAACCGCCGACGCAAAACAGAGAGGTGTTAAGATATCGCGACACGACAAGAGTTACGCGATAAACAGAGAGGCAACTTCTAGGTTAATATAGCAGTATTTGAAATTAGTATCTATGGAATTCGATAGAAAGTATTTTACGCGAATATTCGTAGGTACTTGGGCCACTATATAGGTACGTATTGGATGTTGGATCAGCTTGCTACTTGCTGCAAGGTGCTCAGAGGATCGGTTGACTCCTTGCATCTGCACAATTTATTGTGCACTTTGTTTGTGCCAGATAAACCCGGGGTTCCGGCAAATAGGCGTGGAAAATTGCCCAAGTTTTTCCACGTGGCTCACAGCCGAACCGTGGCGCGCTCCATGTCTCCGCTGATTTGCGCCCGCCGCCACTTCAATGCACTCCTTGCTACCAACTCACTGATCACTGATTGTGATATTATTTGTGACAGGGAAAAATGTAACGAAAGTTTTTTTGACTTATTGTGAAAATTTAACTGATCAATGGGACAGGGGCAAAGAAGCCGTTGACTATGATGACAATTTGTATGACATACTAATTTTATGTTGTCATATTTTTACAGCAATTTGTTGTATTTATTATATTAGTAATTTTATAATATTATTCCTATTTTTACTAGGAAATCCATTTTAGTTTAACAGTCGGTATGTGAGATAAATAAATTTGTCCGTTTTTATTCTCAATAAATAATTTGAATTTGACTAGTTAGCGCTCGCACGTTCTGAATTGCACTTTATTGTGTAGTAGCAAGAGTCGCCAGTGCCGTAAATAGGGTTGTGCCAGCGGTGCCCAAGCAAAGGGCGCAGACTCTGGAGAGGCGCAGAAATGACCACACCAGGACCAAGTTTTGTTTTCAAGGGCGCAGTTATAGAAGCTCGCACCGGGCGCATAAAAGGCTATAGTTACGGCACTAAGAGTCCCTAGGTACTTATTTAAATGATTTTGCTGAGTGAATCTTCTGTAGGTACTTGTAGGTATATGTATTCTGTGTCGTAGCTCCCCAAACGGCTGAACCAATTTGGATTTAGTTTTTTGTTTGAAAGGTAAGTACCTACTTTATCTAGAGTGTTCTTATAGCTATGGGGGCGTCCATTAATTATACGCGAGGTGTTTTTGGTGATTTTTCGATCCCCTCTCCCCCTTGGTGAGATGTCGTGAGATTTGCTCGACCCCCCCCCCTAATCTCACGTGAGATTTTCTTGTATTTTGTATATAACGTATTAGTATGTAATAAGTTGTAAGTATAGGATTTAACGATAGATATTTTAGTGGAGAAAGTAGCATATTTGATTTTTATTATTTATTTATTTATAAACATGTTTTACCTAATTTAGCCCAGTTTTTTGAAATTTTATAGTAATTATTTCTTGCGGGAAAAAATATTACGTGATATTTGCCGAGACCCCCTCTCTCCCCACGTGAGATTGAGTGAGATTCGGCATGACAACCCGGAAACGCCTCACATAATTAATGGATGCCCACTATGATAGATCACGAAAATCTGTTGAGCGGTTTAAAAATTATCAACTCTTAAATTTAATATTTTCAATTTATACTTGTTTAGACAATTCGTTACATTTGTTATTGTTTTATTAAAATGACCTTCAGGTATTATGACTAAAGTCTAACTGCGCAATGTTTTTATTTTATAATGATTAGTGCCTAACCTTTTATCAATCGCGATAGCAAATTGGGGAAATTTAACGTGTTTATGCAAAAATTAGGAAATATCGAAAAGTAAATATAGTAGGAAATCTGCCCATTACCCATACATTGTGGACTTCCTTGGATACCAAACCTTTAGATTCTTCGTTTCTAATCCGTACGGCCGAGGATTGGAACAACCTGCCGGCTTCCTTTTTTTCCTGAGAGAAATAATCTGGGCCTTTTCAAGGCAAGAGTGAATAGGTATCTTCTTAGTCTGCGTGCTTCATCTTCGACCACATCGTCGCTTACCAACGACTGATTTGGAGGCCAAAGCGCGGACTTATGCACGATAGAGAAAAACCGCTTTTATGACCAATTTCGGTGTATATATATATATATTTTCTTTTATGATACTGGGTGACGAGACGAGCTAAGTCGCTCGCCTGATGGCTCTTCACGCTTGCCCATAACAGCTCAACGCCACTCAGAATTTTTAACATCAACAGTTCAAAACCCTGGATGGCAATGCACTGCGCTCGTCACCCCGAGATATATGATGTCAAATCTCTGTGTGCAAAATTGGTCAATACAAACAATAATGTAGGTAATTTTACCTACTTAAGCATAAATGTTCTAAAAATTGCGGGAAATACACACGTATACACAAATATGATAAAAGACCTGGTTGATAATGCCACATGTCTTAAAAGTAAAGGGTTTTCCAATAAGAGGTGTTATTTTGATATTCAAAGAAAAATGCCATTTTTTATTATAAATCATCAGATGTTTATTTCATTACAAAGAGGAAGGTATGCCGTTAATAGTGGAAAATAACATCAGGCAAATGACCACCACGGCCACGCTTACAGGACAAAATCCTTTTCATGAAATTTTCCATAACTAAATCGCAAAGTGGCTGCTCTATGTCCTCGATAGCCTCACGAATTCCATCTTTGAGGTCTTGAATCGATACTGGGCTGTTGGCGTAGACCTTCTCCTTCACGTGGCCCCAAAGAAAGAAGTCGCAAGGTGTTAAATCACAAGATCTCGGTGGCCAATTGTGATCACCTCTTCGAGAGATAACACGGTCCGGAAACTTTTCCCTTAAAAGATCAATGGTTTCGTTGCTTGTGTGGCACGTAGCGCCGTCTTGTTGAAAGTGAACGTTGTCCAGATCAATACCATCCAATTCCGGCCATAAAAAATCGTTAATCATCTCTTGATAGCGCAATCCATTCACCGTAACTGTTGCGCCAGCCTCATTTTCGAAAAAGTAAGGTCCAATGACTCCGCCGGACCATAAACCGCACCAAACAGTCACACGTTGAGGATAGAGAGGCTTTTCAACAATAACTCTTGGGTTTTCTGAGCCCCAGATGCGACAATTTTGCTTGTTGACGAAGCCACCGAGGTGGAAATGGGCCTCATCACTGAAGATGATTTTTCGATGGAATTCCGGATCATTTTCATGCATTTCAACGACCCAATCAGCAAAGTCACGACGTTGTTGATGATCGGCCGGCTTGAGTTCTTGTGTTAACTGGACTTTATAAGCCTTAAGACCCAAATCTTTATGCAAAATACGGTGTAATGACGTTTGTGGAATACCTAATTCCAAAGAACGACGAGGAATGGACAAACCTGGGTTTTCTTCAACACTTTCGGCTACAGCAGCAATATTCTCGGCTGTTCTTGAGCGACGTGCACGGGTTTTATTCTTCTCATCACTAACTTGTCCCAACAGCTCGAATTTTTCCACCAATTTCTGTATTGCGGTCCGACAAGGTGCTTCACGACGACCCAAAAATGTTCGAGTTTTACGAACCGTCTCTGCCAAATTTTCACCATTTTTATAGTGAATTTTAATAATTTCAATGCGTTGTTGAAGCGTGTATCGTACCATTTTTATTAATGGCGTAGTTTCTACTTGTCAAATGCCAAGAAATGACAGCTTCAAAAGTGACATCTACCGAAATAGCGGGCTATTCAAAATAACACCTCTTATTGGAAAACCCTTTAAATAGCATCGATAAGATAAATATCACGTCCGTAGAAAGATTAGTGCCCTTGTGCTCAAGTTCTCCGGCAAACAACATTCGGTATACCTAGCAACCTTCTGATAAGACTTTTTTCGTTTCTACATACGGGGCTCTTGGCTCCGTGCGGTGGGTGCATTCGCCACCTTAGGCAAGGAAAGTTAAAAACCGACATGCAGAAAAATTATGAAGAAATAGTTATCAATTCATAAAACCGTCTTCAAAATTAATAAATACACAATTTCGTTTTAAACTGACTGACACTGATTGACACTGTATTGAAAAAAATGTGTCGTCCAAACACATTTTTTTCAATACAGTTATATGATTATTTACGGGATAAAATTTTCTATAATATCTTCAATGTACAGAATTGGACCTGTTACAGTTTTATTATAAGTTTAGATATCAATAGCTACAGGAAATATATTTGTAGTCCAGAAAAGAAGAGAACGAGTGAATCGGTTTATTTTAGGCAAGCGTGCTCCATCGTAGGTAGACCGCATCATCGCGAGTTGGCGATCAAAGGCAAGCCCATACTAATACATTAAAAAAAACTTTTATATGTACATCGAACATGAAAACTCATAAAAGTAACGAAGATAAATATCTTAATTTAAGTTGTAACAGTTGTCAACTGTAAAAATATTTGCGAAAGTTGTAATAACTCACATTTATGGGTTACGATACGATTGTTATATTTATTCTAGAGACTATTAAAATAATACTAGGTTAAGTGGAAAGAGTACTAAGCCAAAATGGGTTTATAATATGAACAACTTATACTATGGGATGTCAATGAGTGTCAATGACCGTTTTCTATCAACATCATCAGCCAGAAGACGTCCACTGCTGAACATAGGCCTCCCCCTTTAACCTCCACATTGAACGACATCCTGCCATCTGCATCCACTGGATGCCCGCTACTCTCACAATGCCGTCGGTCCATCTAGTGGGAGGCCTACGTACGCTGCGTCTTCCGGTTCACGGTCTCCACTCAAGAACCTTCTTCCCCATCGGTTATCAGTTCTTCGAGCGATGTGGCCTGCCCATTGCCACTTCAACTTGCCACTGCAACTTCTGTTTAATAGCTATGTCGGTGACTCTGGTTCTTTGGCGAATATCTACGTTCCGAATTTTATCGCGTAAAGAAACTCCGAGCATAGCCCTCTCCATTGCCTGTTGTGTGACTCTGAGTTTTTCCAAAAGGCCAACAGTTAAGGACCACGTCTCAGTACCATATGTCATCACTGGCAACACACACTGGTCAAACGTTTTCTATCATACAGCTGATATTTTTTTCGTGATTTTTAGTCCCATATTTTTATCGACATTGGTACTATAGTAAAAGTTTTTTTTGTGTTGCTTTTGGTTTCACGTTATTGACGCAGTTGCCATGTACAACTCGTTTAATTTTTATGTTTTAGATATAGGTAGGGAAGATAGAAAAAGTTATTCATAATGATGTACGTATAACCAAGGAAGGTAAATAGGTACTTTTTTCTACTATGGTATAATGGACCCCTTTCGGTTTAGGTACACCATCTCTGTGTAATCCTGCATACCATTTTTAGGATTCCGTACCCAAAGGGTAAAACGGGACGGGAAACAGATAATTAAATTAAAATAAAATTAATATTTAAGGGCTCCCATACAAAAAACGTGATTTTTTTGAACGTTTTTTATAGAAAATGGTACGGAACCCTTCGTGCACGAGTCTGACTCGCACTTGACCAGTTATTTTTTTGTGTGCCGAATAACAGTCAAGTAATTTATGAAATGTAAATCATAGTTTCTTATTTCCTTCGTACCTATTTTTATTTTCAGCTTTGGGGATATAAGTTAAAAAGGTAGGCCTAAAAGAGTCACAATCGTGCCAAAAAAAAAAAAAAACGAAACAAAACTCGGCGCTCGCTACGTATTGCGCAGACTTTTTGATTAGTTGTAAGGCAATCGCAATCCGACTACAACGCCGCGCGATGCCAGTGCTACGATGACTTCGGACAAGAGACGTTAAACACTAAGCAAGCGACATAACTAACTAACGTCTAAATTGAAGTAAATGTGGCATTGTGAGCTATATAACTATGCCTAAGTATGTACAACGACGCTCGGACGTTTTTTTGAATGTTTTCACTTAGCAATTGTGACTCTATAGAAGGTAGGTTTGTTAGTTTCTTCTGGGAAGCTACTTAATATAAATACAGTAAAAAAACAGATGATTAAATTACAGTAATTAATCAATTGTCTGGCTGGTGCTGTAGTGTAGGAGGCCCAAGTCCTTATGGATGCAAAAGTACATGAATTAATATGACAGGATATTGTAAAACATTAGCTCCATACCAATCTATACCTACATGCACCGACACTAGATCATAAATAGTATATTTGACTTTCATTTTCGTGTGTAACATTCCATTGTTTTAGGTTCAAGGTTAATTCTTCGGTAAATAACTCCAATTCACGTTACAAAACACACTATTTAAACCAATCCAATTTAAGCCTTATTCCCAGAACTATTAAATTTAAAATTGAGGTAGATAAAACAGTTTTATGGTTCTAAATGATACTCGACTGGAGTCAAACAAAGGTTGTTATTGCGGAGATGCAAGGTTCAAAATTGATCTTAATTGAAACATATGAATTAGGTCATAATGCGGTGTTAAGGTCACTTCCTTTCGAAGCGAGCCCAATCCTTTCAAAAGGCGATAATTATAATGAGTAGCTATAGGTAGGTATAGTTGTAGGCAGATATACTAATGGAGTCAACAAAGGGGCTAATCAAGTTATGATATCACACAGATACACGCAGTCACTCTAAAACATGGAAATAAAATATGTACGCTAAAACTGCCTGAACGGATTTAGGATTCAATAAAATATTATAACATTCTCTTGACATAATATATTAGGATATTTTTTATCTCGTGGTACTGGAAACTTGTAATTCCGTATGTACCCAGTTACTTATTAAAAAAAAAATCGTGATTATAGCTCAGTCTAAAGAGCTTGAGCTGCCCGATGAAAGAAAACAAGTTGAGAAAACCGTAGCATGGATGGTGGTATTGCACTTTATAGTCTGCGGTGTGGCATTGTGCCTGTGACATTAGTAAATTTGACAGTTACACTTTAAACGAACCGTCAAGTTGCGACTAAATTGCGAGTTTGACAGTCCGGTCTTAGCGAAACTGTCAAATTTACTAATGTCACAGGCACCATGCTACACCGCACAGACTATACCTAGTAATAGTGCTCGACTGGAAATCTGCAGGGCTATTATGGATCTTTGATCGGGATCGCGAGTGTCAAAATTTTGACAAAAAAAGCGTTGTCTATTTCCAATTTCGTAGTACGAAATTGGAAATAGACAACGCTTTTTTTTTGCGTTATAACCCCTTTCAAGTGTCAAAATTCTGACACTCGCGGTCCCGATCAAAGATCCATAATAAGGCTGCTGTTGCCAAGCAATTGACAGTTTTTCGACATCCTCAGTTGTGAGTCAGTTCCCATTCTAGGCTAGGTGTGTCTATCACATAATATATTCGACCACACAATGAATTAAAATCTTGTGAGTAGATGACAATGTTAAAACATAAAAAAAAACACATTCAGCAGACAGTAAAAAAAAACATTACTGCACATTTAAGGCCACATTATTAAAGTTCGAACTTCTTTGTCGTGTTAAGTGACATAACTTAGAACAATAACCGATACTCATTTGCAAAGTAAACCATAAACGTAACAGAATTGTAATTCAGTAGAGCAGCCTCTGGAGTTCGGTTATTATGCAAACTGACGAGAAAGCGTGTCCGATGCGACAATGTGACATTGTTGCGTAAGGGGTCCTTTACGGACAGAATGTGCTATCCATTCCATGCTCTGAGCATAACAATGAATAGTCTAGAAGAATAAATAATTTAAATTACGTGTGATGGGATCCTTGACGACTTTTAGAGTGCCATGTCATTCATGCTATAATAAATAGCATCGAAAAAAAAAACCGGGTAAAAACCCGTATTTTTTGCGTATTTTTGTAATTACTCTAACGCAAAAACAGTAATACGTACAAGCGTCTAACTTGGCATGGTTATAGTACACACTCTAAAGTATAACAACAAATTATAAATAATGGCCAAGTGTGAGTTGGTCACAAATTTCTGTTCAATACCTAGTTATAACTACCAATTTCGTTATTTGGACGACCTTATTTCTTTCAACGAATCCACGTTTAATTAATTTTGAAGTCGGTTTTTTTGTATTCATAATTATTGTATTTTGTGGTGGTACGGAACCCTCAGTGCGCGAGCCCGACTCGCACTTGGCCGGCGAATTATTTTAACAGAACAAAAATGTCCTACGAGTACATTTAATTATAAATGAATGCAAATAATGTTAGACAGCTTCACATTCAAAATAGTTTTAAAGCAAAATTACGTAACTTAGGTACCTACAGGTTAGTACTTATTGGAATGCTTTCACTGTGTGTATTCTGTGTATAGGCCTTATAACGAATTCTAGTAGCCACACAAGGAAACCACAACCCGCTAGAATTGTATACGAGTTGTGCTCCTATTTTTTTGGCAGCTGCTGGAATTTTAACTCGTACGGAAACGCGTGTCGAAATTACAGATTCTTAAAACACTGTTTTAAACTATCACGGTTGTTCACTACACAGGAGCTCCTTCCACAACCTTACCACGGTAAATATCCCGTAATTAATCTTGCAGATTCTTTTAAATTTATTTACATAACTTCCCACTGTTAGCAATTTTGTTATTTATTTATTTTTCATCAGTTTGAAGACGTCTACTGCTGAACATAGGCCTCCCCCTTTAACCTCCACTCTGAACGACATCCTGCCATCTGCATCCACTCGATGCCCGCGACCTACGCTGCATCTTCTAATTCGTTGTCTCCACACAACCGTTCTTCCCCATCGGTTATCAGTTCTTCGAGCGATGTGGCCTGCCCATTGCCACTTCAACTTGCAAATTTTAATAGCAATGTTGGTGACTCTGGTTCTTTGGCGAATATCTACGTTCCTGATTTTATCACGCAAAGAAACTCCGAGCATAGCTCTCTTCATTGCTCGTCACCTACCAAAATAAGAATATTAACCGCCACACTGAACGACATCCTGCCATCTGCATCCACTGGATGCCCGTGACTCTCACAATGTCGTCAGTCCATCTAGTGGGAGACCTACCTACGCTGCGTCTTCCGGTTCACGGTCTCCACTCAAGAACCTTCTTCCCCATCGGTCATCAGTTCTTCAAGCGATGTGGCCTGCTCATTGCCACTTCAACTTGCAAATTTTAATAGCAATGTTGGTGACTCTGGTTCTTTGGCGAATATCTACGTTCCGGATCTTATCGCGCAAAAAAACTCCAAGCATAGCTCTCTCCATTGCTCGTTGTGTGACTCTGAGTATTTTAAAAAAAAACTGGGACATTTATTTGCTAGAATATAGGTACAGGATAGGTCTTAAAAGAAAAAAGTTGCACTATATCCAACCTTTGAGGCGTCACATGGTCATCTGACCCCAAACTAAGCAAAGCTTATTAAGGACATTTGTCCCAAAATCATTCAAATACCTATTTACCAATGATGTCTACAGTATCATAATATTCAGATTTCATAATTATGGGGAGAACCGTAAAGATATATTTTGCATTAAAGCTATACTTTTCGAAAAATATGAGAATAACCCAAAAATAGACGCGGCGAAACGCAAGACTGTGTAAGCGCCGTGGTTTTGCTCCACTAAATGCGACTTTAAAAAAACAACATATTAAGCCATGGTCATGGCCATTATGGTTATCTGTAGTAAGGTAAGCCTAGTAACAAAAGTGTGAAAACCCCGCCTTAAACAAAGATATATAAAATGATTGATGATTGAACATTTTTCTTTTCAGGTATTGATGACAAGACACGTCTCAGATTAGCCCTGTGTTTACAAAACGGTAAGCAATGTTCCTATTTAATATTGCCTATATATTCGTGTGACAAATTACGTATGTATCTTATATTGAGGAATACTAAAATAAGGTCGAATATTAACAAAACTTATCCCTGTACCTATGCCACCCTTTAGTTTGCCAACGGGGTGGCTAACGCCACTAGATCGTTTAACTTGCCACCATATGTCCTACGCAACTAACGCAACTAGATAGTTTAAGTTGCCACCATGTCTCCTATACGCAACTAGATAGTTTAACTTGCCACCAATGTGGTCAACGCCACTAGATCGTGTAACTTGCCACCATGTGGTCAACGCCACTAGATCGTGTAACTTGCCTACATGTGGCCAACGCCTCCAGATCGTTTAACTTGCCACCATATGGCCAACGCCACTAGATAGATTAACTTGCCACCGTGTGTCCAACGCCACTGATTTTATTCCTGTATGCAACCACCTAGTTTGCCACCGCGGAAGCCAACGCCACTAGATCGTTTCACTTTCCACCGGGGTGGCTAATGCACACCGCACGACCAAATGATTTTGCGATCATGATCCTCTTAGGCCGTATAGTGCGCGATTCACCTGTCTTGAATAGTAATGTAGCCTTTATGCATTTCCTTACATTTAACCAGTAGGTGTAATTAGTAAATGTAGGTATAATTTATGGGAACTGGTTAAGAGTTAACGACAGTTAGTTGCCTACTTACCAATATCCAACCAGTATTTTACTTTTTTTTTCTTCTAAATGTGGTATCGATTTGAAACTTTGCAAGTGTAATAATAGCAATAATAGTTCCATTATTAAAGTGTTTTAAGGCCTGTTTTCGGCGAATTATTCTATCGTGAAGAGTTTCACTAATCATGTTTCTAAAATGACATTAAACTCATTAATATCCTCAAATATTTATGACCAAAATATGAGTACAGTACTGTTTGCCATAACCGCGCAAATTTATGCAACGCAACCCAAGTTTAAGACGTATCAAATTTTAACGTTAACGCGATCGAATAGGTGAATGCAATTGGAAAAACTCACACTAAGCACTTTGTATAGAGTGTACAGTTCACTCACGGTAGTACCATATCTACAATACAGTCCTATGGTGATGTTAGTTTATGCTCCACTTCCGCAATATAATGTTATCGCAGCTCCGCCATTAGCTGACGCAGAGGATGTGCGCCTGCGCATACGACACGACAATGGAAACGAGTTCGCTGTGCATTATTCTTTTCCTGTAATTTAGTTCTTTGTAAAATAACTGCGCTATTTTCCAGTTTTGCCGGACTAAAGTACCATTGTTACGATTAGCCGTTACGGAATTGATTGGCACACTAAACTCTTGCTTTAAGCTCCAAATAAAAGTTGCCATCATAAAGAGCTGATAATCTACAAACGGCTCAACAGGTTTTCATGAATAAATAGTTAAGAACATTCTTGATCGAGTCACTTTTCAAACAAACAAATAAACGATTCGGCCGTTTGGGATATACGACGCTACAGACAGACACACAGCTACACAGACACATATAGGTAAATACATTAAATTTGATCTAAACCAAAATGTACAATATTCTGACCTAAGTCAACTCGGAAGGGACTATACACCAAGATACGGGCTAGCGCTCAGTTTGGTGGCTAGGGCCGCTTAATCTATATTGATCTATAGTGAATCTATAGTGAAATAAATAAATTTAAAAATTTGAAATTAAACTTATAACACCCCTCTAAAACATCTGGGACAAATGTCCCAGATATTTGTCCCAGATATTTTTTATAACACCCCAGTTTGCGGCGGGGGTTACTAAAAATAGCTAGCAGTAATTACTAATCATCATTAAATTTATAATGCCTATTTAATTAGGTCACGATAAAAGATAATGCGTGTGAATTACGTATTACTCATCGAGGATTGTTGATAACTGTAATTGGTCCTTGTCAATTACATACCATTATCGGTCAATAAACTAATCATCAAGTGCGAAACTGCAGACAGACACATGTCTGAACTACATGAAGATAGCGGTAGAGCGTTAGCCAAGTTCTCGGAAAAAAGCGATGCACCAAACGTGTATTTATTAGGGTGTATCAAAAATTCGATTCGATCTGCGTTTTGTTCTCTTTCGAATCCTGGACGATGACAGAGGGGTGTTTCTGTGCATCGTAGCTCCCAAACGGGTGAACCGATTTTAATGTTTTTTGTTTGAAAGGTGACTTGATCGATCAGAAAAAATAAATAAATGGAAGCGTTATACCTACAGTTTCTCCTTTAGCAATTACACTCCTCCCCTCCTCGGTCGTCTATTCGTTTACATTTTGAGCACATCGTTTGCAGTTGTGTGCGCTCAATATTGAAGTGTGCATTTGTAGAACTAGTAAGAATATGTCAGTGAGTGCAATACGTGTTCTTCTCGACCCCTTCAGTTTTTGGCTTTTTTCGGTACCAACTCGAGTTTAACGGCAGATCCAAACTATATTAATTATCAAAGCTTGATCGATTGTAATCTTAGCTATGACACAGAATACATATAAGTACAAGTAGCTATGATTCAAGAAACTATATTTAGATTGAAGATTATCAGCTTTTTTATCAAGGGTTGTTTTATATTTGTACTTGTTTGAAGAAAAAGAACGGCAAGCTGGTATGCAATCCGTCTTTTTTTCTTTACATGATCATAATCATAAAGGGAAAGGTAGAAGGAGCGGACCGGAAAGACCAAGAAGAGTATTCTTAGACTAAATAAAAGGCAAATGTCATGTCGTACAGGGAGCAGAAAACGATGGCAGAAGACCGTCGAGCCCGGAAATTACTCCACCGACAAGAGCTACCTACGCTTTTATATGTTGAATTAATGAATGATCATAATCAGTTCACTGCTTCTGTACAGTAATCTTCTCTCCAGCCTCTGTCCAGTATTGTCAAGTTGACAGAGGCCGAAGAGATTACTGTCAATTACACACTTTGGGAAAAGTACATTTTACGAAAGGGACATTCTGCGACGAAGCCTGCGTGCCCTGCCCATATCATATTATTTCTAGCTTTACTTTGCTGCATGCAATGCTAATTTAATAAGGCTAAAAAATCTGTTGTAACTTTGTAAGGCGTGGTAAGAAGCTGTTCTAAGCTGGTTTTGCTGTAGGTAAGCACAGAAATGCTCTCTGTAGGGCTATAAAAACTTACTTCAGTCTTTAATCCGGTTAGAACACTTGGTAGGCTTTGCTACTGGTTGGGTTTGTACCAAGTTTTACATTATAGTTATGTATTTAGAACAGTCGGCTATTTTCTAAACTTCAAGTTTTGCAGCATGTCTAATGCTGCAATAAACACAACTTGAAAGTTTTGCAACACAAAAAGGTTTTTGTTTATGCCATAGGTGGCATAGAAGCAGTAATGTAATCAATCGAGTAATCTAAGTACCAAATATTTTTTTTCATTTAACATTTAAGAGCGTAGCTCTTGTCGGTGGAGTAGTTTCCAGGCAAAACGGGCTTCTGCCAGTGTTTTCACCTCCCTGTATGACATGACATTTGCCTTCTCTTTTATTTGGTCTACGAATACTATTCTTGACTATCCCGGTCCTCGCTTTCCTTCTACCTTTCCCTCTATGATGGTTTTAATTAATTAGTCATGTCGTACAAGGTGGCCAAACATCTTCCCTCTTCAAGTCTCTATACTCGCTAGTAGACTTCTTTTCTCCTATACCATATCTAGCTAGCTCCCACCTTATCTATTTGGATTAATTATTTGACCCCGTCAGCTGTTTGATAACGATATAATTCTATTGTTTTTATTACTTAATAGTTACCTACTTA
This sequence comes from Agriopis leucophaearia, assembly GCA_949125355.1. Lineage (NCBI taxonomy): Eukaryota > Metazoa > Arthropoda > Insecta > Lepidoptera > Geometridae > Agriopis > Agriopis leucophaearia. The sequence goes on along the minus strand of OX421276.1, from coordinate 3,031,746 downwards.
ATTTTTATCTCTCCGGCTCGAGACGACGTAACCATTTGATCTAAAAACACATTCAAAGATGATAAGAAGACGTACCTGTGGTACCGGTGACACTGACAACTTTATATTTATTTATTTATCTCAGTGAATAACATGTATTGTAGAGTTGCATAACTCTGCCAAAATGCAGGCAGAAAATATAACTTGCTCGTCATGTAGGCTTATTTAAGGCCATCTCAGAGGTCTATATTATGTGGCTTAAACACTCAACGGCTAGGATGCATATGGGCCAGTTTTGTATAGAACTTTTTATAGACTTTCGACCTCGACAGTTTTCCAGCATTGTTCTTCTGTTTTTTTAGGGTTAGAGCCCACGCTGTCTGTCTGTCCGTCCGACCTACCTTTACCCACAAGTATTACCATTTTTACACCAGAGCAAATACAAAAATACGTTTGTTGTATGGGGGCCCCCTGTTTATTTTTATATTTATACTTTTTTATTATTTCTTAATTAATCCGCCATAACATTACATATTATGTGAAAACTTCAACTGGCTATCTTCTGTTTTATATACTATATTATTATATTATATATATACTATTTAATATACTATATTCTGTTTCGAAAGATCCAGACGTCAAAAGGTAGGACAGACGGTCGGACGGACAGACAGACAGCGTAGGCTCAGTAATAGGGTCCCGTTTTAACAGTTTGGGTACGGAACTCTAATTATAAAAAGCATAAAAATATGTTTTTATGTTCATCAAGTTAATAACGCAAGATGACAGGCAATAAAATAATTCAAACATTACGTCGAGTTATAAAATTCGAGCGGTCATTAGTAGCGGTGAAACTGTTGATGTTTTCACTGAATCTTGGCAGTGAAAGTGCACAAATAAGTGAATTGCTAAGTGATGTTAGTGAAATACTTGTCACCTTTGAATACTCACTCACTTACTAAGTGAAGTGATTTTATGCACGATTTGTGACTACGAGTAATTTCGGAGTGTTATAATATGGTTTCTCCAGGCAAATGGATAAAATTCACTTTTTTTTAAAGTTTGTTTCTTAACAAATAATAATACAATTTATCATCTTATGTTGCGCAAAAAAAACGGCATCGTGTTTCAGTTTTACGAAATTTCGAAGCAGCTTATTTCGGTACTTTCGGAGTAAAGTAAGTATAACCTAATGGATCCACACGCGAATGAAACTGATTCAGCGTCATAAACTTCTGGAGTCTATGTGATTTGGCCTTACGATCTTTCAGAATAGCGTAATTCAGAATGATACACTTTCGGGGTAAAGTGATTTGCAGTTTAGAATTTTGGAGTTCTGTAGGACAGTTAATTGTGCGCGTCTTTGTTGGACAAGCGTGGCTTTTACTATCAGGCACACTGATAATTTCCTCACATTATATTACGTACATAATATAATAATATCTTTCTTTCTATCTTTTGCCTGCATGCGACTTGCACTCCGAAATAATGCAGCTTTCTATTGAACAATTATTTTGGCTGGCATCATTCTGGTTCAGTAGTTCTAAAGGTCACCCTCGACTTACAAAAAACAAAGTCACAAACTTTCAAATCCTAACCTAATCTTTCCTCATTACAATAATAGTTAGATAGATGTGACGTTCCATCAGTGGCCCTAGTACGAGTACTTGCGAAAAAGTATTCGTTCCGTAAACGATAGCAAAATGTATGAAAAATTGAACAGCGCCTCCGATAGAGGCGTAACGGGAAACTGAATTTTTCATACATTTGCTATCGTTTACGGAACGAATACATTTTCGCAAGTTCTCGTACTAGCCCCACAGGCCTCTAAATACTTTAATGTTTAGCTACTCTGCCTATATAAGCAAATAAGCAACTTACTTCGTCATAGGACATGTGTATGTAAAGTGCTGATACCGTATTAGCAGCCTTGACATTTTTTTCTATGCTAGTAAAGTTTGGCTCGAGCGGAACAAGTTACTGTGCTAATCAATTTGTCACATTTTCTCGTTTGTATTATTGTGGATGGTCAAAATAATATGGTAAAAATATGTTCATTGATAATTCATTTATTAATTACAAAATAGGTGTAAACAATAAATTGTGATTATAAATATGTAGTACCAATTTTTTTTTAATGATACTGAGTGACGAGACGAGCGAAGTCGCTCGCCTGATGGCTCTTCACGCGTGCCCATAACAGCTCAACGCCACTCAGAATTTTGAACTTCAACAGTTCAAAACCCTGGATGGCAATGCACTGCGTTCGTCACCCCGAGATATAAGATGTCAAATCTCTGTGTGCCCTGTAATTTCGCTGGAAACATTGCCCTTCAATCCGGAATCACAGTAGTGTTTGCACACTTCTGTTTGGCGGTTGAATAACTGGCAAAGGCGTGGTACTTCCCCAGGCGGACCCCTGCAAAAGAGTCCTACCACTACATAACTATATTTTCGCTTGTAAAGCATGCAATCAGTTTTTATCATCTCTATAATAATTTCATCGAAAAAAAAAGCACCAAACTTATATGTCAAATAATATGTCATGTCATTATTAATATTATAATAAATAATTGTAACCAATGTATTTTACTATTCTTGCATTTTTAGTAATAGGGAGAAAATGTTAACGTTCGTCTAATGTGTTAGTTCCATAGTTACACTCTAATTTATCATTTTGGACCCACATTGAGATAAATTAGTTTGCAAGACAATGCGCACTTGCATTTAGAAGTAAAATGGTGCATTTTCGTGGATTAGTAAAACTACAATGCCTATAGAAGTTTTGACAGAACTGTCAAGAGTTCTCAGACACCTGTCTAATCTTTGTCCTAAAAACCTATGCAAGTAAATGTTGTTTTGCCCTTGGGGTTATTAAATACCTACTTATAGGCTCTGAGCACAGATTAAATCAGATTAGGCCGCTTATTACACTGTCTGGTTTTGTATTAATTTGTAACTTTTTTTGGTGTATATTAACGGACCCGGGTATGTCCTAAAACTGCGACCAGAATTTTGGTACTTAATTCGAACTTTGAAATGAAATGAATGCTTTATCAAATTTTTTGGTGCCAACTTTAATTTAACTTTAATTTTTAATTCCATTGGCCATTGTGTTTGGTACATTGCTTGGTTGGTTTCTCATCCAACATCATCTCGACATTGGTTCTGTGTTTGGCAACTTTGGTTATGTAGCTCATTCAATGGGCCTGTCAGAAGCACTCAAAGTAATTAAAGTTTTCAGTCCTTTTCATTTTCAAATTATGTCATTATATCCTATCCTCCGAAAAAGAACTAAAGCATAGAGGTAGTGCTAATTTAGCATAAACGAAAGAAAAGTTACATTATTTACTCGTATACTAAAATTGTTGTTATCGTTCGCGCAAAACTTTATGAGCCCTCTGAAGTTAGGCCCAGTGGCTGCGCAGTACGCATATTATAGGTATCCGAGGGACTTTACAGGGCGTCGGGGAGGCCTCGCGCCTAACTTCAGAGGGCTCATAAAGTTTTGCGCGAACAATACCAGAACGAAACATATATATTTTTGACAAGACGGCAAATTTCAGGGATTTTAATGCACTAGAGACGTGTAAAAGGCTCCAAAGACTACATTTTGACAGAATGCCTTGTACGCTTTGTAAATCACGGGACGGATACTATGCTATTTAATATTTTGTGATTCTATCTCTTAGTATCTTGACAGCGCGTTCAACCAATAACAGACGTTTTGTAACTTGGCTAGCTCCTTGGTGTACTTATTCTGTGCTAGCTGTTCTGTCGGTCAGCATTTAAATTCGTATTGGTCGTAACGCTCATATTTTACGCACGACTTGTAAACTATTTATTTCAAAAATAGGTAATGAATTCGTGTTATTTCAGGTGTTATGAAAATGTCTATTCACTAAATTTGAAGCAATAATATTTATGTTCGGAAGGTACGGAAATGGCAAAAATAAATTGTCAAACAGTTCCAATTAACTTTCAAGGGCATTTGGGTATGTCAAAACATTATACTTATTTATATTACACTAGCGACGCGCTTCGCACGGGTGTAAGCTCGGCCTTCGGCTTCGCTACTATGACCCCTTCCAGGAACTCAAAATTTCATCAAAATCGGTCCTGCCGTTTGATCACCGCTTAAACCTTCCCTGGACTACGACAAACATTTCAAAACCAAAATCAGCTAAATCGTTCTCGTTTCGTTAAAACCCGTTCTCGAGTTTTAGCGAAACTAACGAACAGCAATTGATTTATATATATATATAGATTTTCAGTTTGCAATTACTGTCAGCAGGACCATCATTATATTATATATCGATGAACTTTTCAAACATAATTATCAATATAAAAACCGACTTCACCAGAACTGTAAATGAAATGGGACCAAACGGGAAGCACCAGCAATCAAATAAAAAAAGAATCATTAAAATCGGTTCACCCAGTCAATAGTTCTGAGCTGGCAAACTTAAAAAAAAAACGAATTGATAACCTCTTCCTTTTTGGAAGTCGGTTAAAAACAATACTAACGTACTATACTAACAGTACAACAACACATTGACACCACAAGGAAAAAAAACACAAAATAAAATAGAGACACAAAAGGCACAAAAGGTGGCCTTTCGATATCCAAGGCATTCCGATAAGGGTTCAGTAACTTTTATAACTGAGTATACTAGGTAACAGCGGAAGCAAACGAAGAAGCGGAAAAACGAAGAAAGACTAAGACACGAGAGGAAACAATTCAATTGCAATGTATACGGAAATGTGGTTTAATTGTAGTGTTATCATCAATTAATTACTTAGTAATTGAAGCTTGTCAATTACTACAATTAACGCGTTATCATTGTGACAAAAAACTTTCTCAGTTAGGTGAATTTTGAGACGAGGATTAAACTTTCTATTTCTCTCTCTGTTTCGGGCCAATTATCTGAGAAAAAAAATATTATTTAAAGCAGGGTTTCTTAAAGTGGGCTCCATGAACCTAGAAGGGGCCCATGACGCGAGTCCCAGGGGTCCAATAGTCATGAGGTTTATATATTAGAATTTGTTGAAGTATGCAGCTATTTAAATTAACAAAACCAGGAATAAAGTAATTTTAGAAAAAGCACTTCTTATTCGAAACTTTTTCTCGCCAGGGGTCCGTATTATTTCAGAAATTTTGTAAGTGGTCCGTGATTACAAAAAGTTTAGGAATCATTGATTTAAAGGTAAAATTTAGGTCTAGTTTACACTCTACATAGAACGAGTGTAAACTAGACCTACATTTTTCCTTTAAATTATATTTTTTCTCAGGTAATTGGCCCGAAAATTTAATAGAAATGTGGGCCAAAACGATTCCGGATCCTTTAATATAAAAATTTATAAAATTTACTAAACAAAGTATATCTATCTATTCATATCCATCCATATTATATTATACTAGCCGCCCGCCTTTTCGTGTAAGCTCGGCCTTCGGCCTCTACAAAATATAATATAGCCTATGTCACCCGTGGATAGTGTAGCTTCCCATCAGTGAAATATTTTTTCAAATCGGTTCAGTAGTTTCGGAGCCTATTCAATGCAAACAAACAATCAAATCTTTCATCTTTATAATATTAAAAAAAAGTACAGATATAGATAAACGCGACCACTGACTGACTACTTGACTTCTCACGAAGCACGAATTTGGCAAGTAGTCTTTATGGGGTGTATAGAGTCTGTAGAATTTCAATCAGAAAGGACGTTGCGAAAGGGCCGATTTAAAGGGTTTTAAAATGTGTATAAAAGTCTACACGAACGAAGTCGTGAGCAACATCTAGTATAATATAAAATCTGCTGATTAAACAGTAAGACCTTTGCATTAAGATATAAGATAAGACAAATAATAATAATGAATGAATTTGACAGAAAAATTAAAAAAAAATGAAATCATTGCAAGATGAAAAGCAAGCAAATTTAGTTACCAGCAGACAAGGCTATAAAATATAAAATAAAATAAACCCTTAGAAAGTTATATATACTACCACAATCACAGAAAAAAAAAAACAGGCTACAATAATAAAATGTTTCATAGGAAAAGCGCCCATACCCAACACAATCTAATTCAAATTAAAATGCACCACTAAGTTTTTTATTATTATTTCATCTCACTGCATATAACTCGGACAAAGCAAAGCGACCAACATTATCTGTAGAGTTGGCGAAATAAGGAATTCAAAATTTGCAAATGAAGGCTGTCAGTTATGTTAAGAATATGCGATTGTGTCTCCGCCACTCAACTTTATAGATAAGTTGGTCGTACTGTAATTATCATCAGAAATTGGTGCATGTTGGTTGAACATTCTAGGTCGGTAGAAAACTGTACTTCTAGATATATATTCCGCTAGGTGTGGAGGGAAACCGCGTACGAGACTCGAATACCTTTATGTGAGGTTGGCAGCGAACGAGAGAACATAGGAGATTCCTAAAAATACTTGGGAAAGTGCGAGGAATGTTCCATGTTGTGGACCGCATGAAACCAAACGTAGGAAAGAGGAAATAACCAAAATAATTAGGGGTAAATTTTTATGGTGCACCTTTTGTCACATAGAAAATCTTATTTCCTACATAATCGATGCCTGTATATTATAATAATAGTACATACATACCTATTAGGAGCTCGATTTTTGAATCGCTCGTAAGAGTTCGTACGAAAATATCATGCGCAATGAAAGATTTTCTATTGATAGAAAGCAAATTCGTACGGTTCAAACCGCTCATTGCGTTAGCGAGTGATATGATTATTTAAAAAGTGCGACTTTTGTTTCTGATTTCGTTCTGAAGTCAGCCATTTCGCATGATTGATGCGAAATATCATATGAACGATAAAAAAATCGAGCCCCAGGCGCCGTACGGTCACCAAGCGATTCAGTTTAGGTGATTGAGGAATAATGCTGGAGTCAAGGCGTAACCAAAATCAGAAACCCTATAAGTAAATAAGATTCAAAGCCCGGCCGATAATTTTTCGCTATCGTTTATTTTGGTGTCACCCGTTTAATAAAATCCCGTGAAAACAATATTTTCCTCGTAAATCTCGTAATCCGATATCATGAATTTACCTACTTCAAAAATTTCAATGAACGACCACAGAATACATAATAGTGCAGTCCGACCTTGAACTTTATTGATATTTTCACACCAACCGCATTACCGCAAGGCGAGATGACAGTTAATCGCAAGCCTATTGTTTAATAAAAAAAACTAGGTACATACTTATATCGGTTTTATGCTCCCACAGAAAAGAAAAAAGAAAGGCACTGTGTTACCACATATAGAATATACTAGTCCAAGCCAATTTATTTTCTCCGCAACTGGAAAGGTTCTGGTAAAAACTGGCATGTCAGGTGGAAAGTATCTTTACTGAGAAGTTGAAAGTATGCGCCATGGGCCATGGGCTTGTCTGGGCTTTACCAAGAAGGCCATAAGTCAGTAACTTCACCTTTTAGATGAGCAGGCGTTGTTTTTAAATCCCGACGCAGAAAGTTGTTGTTATAAATTCGTGGATTTTGATTTTATGTTTTTGCAACAATAAATACGTGGCCTGAGTTTAGTTCTAAAATAAAAATAATGCTCATGTAGATTACAATTCAATGAGCATTATAATTCTAATTTCCATCATAATAGACAAGTTTACGAAAACGCCAAACCGTTGCATTTTGCAAAGCGTCTAATCACAACATTTGATATACGTAATTACATAGAACAGTTACTCGTAACTAGGCTAACAGTCTGCAAAAATGGCTTTTTATGAAATTGTTTACGGCCCGTGTTGCCGCGGATTAGTGTGCAGGTCACGATTTGCCCAGTTTGCCCACTGAACTGGTGCTGCCAATGCCAAACTTTATGACTTCATGTTGGACGGGCCAATCACCGCTCGGTGAGTGAAATGAGGGATTTCCCTGTAAGCAGAGTAGGCCCTTGCTGGGGCGGAAAAATTAGGGGGCGCCAAAACTGGGTGACTTTTAGTAGTTGCGCCCTCGCCAGGCAAAAGACAATTTGTGAATAACAATTCATTGTTACTCACAAATAAAAATGGTAAGCATCAGAATCTAAAGACACTGATTGAGATAATTTTATCATATACAGACTTTAGCTGTTTTTGACTGTAATTCAATTCTCAAAGATCATTAAATTTTTCGTGCTTGACTTAGGAGTAGCGCGGCTATCTTCCAAAGGCCTAGGGCAGTCAAGGTACCAGGGGCGGCCCTGGAGGAAATATGAACATAGAGAATAGACAGACTTGGCAAGCGAGATTGGAGTGATATTTTTACTAGACAGGGTTATAAGGAAAAGGTATGCTAAGCCGAAAAGGGGGGTTCATTATACACTCATTATTATGAACAATTTTTACTATGGGACCACCTTGACATCGCGAAAAACATATCAACTGTTCCATAGAAAACGATATCACATCATCAGCCAATTAACGTCCACTGTTGGACAAGGCCTCCCTCATAGAGAGGGGTGTTGCCATAATCCCCACGCTTGGCAGGCAGAAAACGATATAAGAATTCATAAATACACTAAGCAATGAACCTTTGTTTGCAGTAATTACACCGCTTGCATAATTTACTGATCTGCCGTCGAAATTTAATAAAAGTGTATAATCACGTAGAAGACGTAGTCATTTAATTTATACTGAGAGGAAGGAACGTTGCCCGCCGCTGGTCGGGTAAACTCTTCATCTATAGCCTCTTTGAAGCTGAATTTTCGAAGTCAGTGGATAGTGGGACCACATAGATGAACGCGGCAACGCAGCGGTGCCATCCTAGATGATGATTTTGAGTTTGACCATAGTTTGACATACCTACAAAGTGAAGGCCTGATTCCTCTGTACTCGCCACCGTCCCATTTCCGCTGTTACTGCTGCCGTTGATTTTCTCTTATTCTCGGACGATTTTGATATGAGAATGCTACAAAGAAGTATTGCACCCCTCAAAACGGTCATAAAACTTGGCACGCACTCAACCTACCTAGATTTGGTGTTTGGAGTGGTAGCGGATCGCGGATGCCTTACATAGTACTTGATAGTACATACGTGGAGGAATCTCTGCCCTGGATTATTGTCTTGTCATTTGTTGGATCACGAATCAAACTAAAACACTCGTATAAAATAATTATGATTTGCCATTTTAACTAAACGAAACTAAAAACTGATGTTTGCACTGATACTGATAGTGTCTGTCTGCGCCTGGCAAATCTATTCATATATATGATTATTGTATAGGGTTACGCATATAGACTGCTAAGTCGAAAGGAGGTCATTGTACTCATCATTATGAACAACTTTTACTGTGGGACCAACCCTGAATTCCAAATAAAAAAACACAAAATAAAAATAATGCCATAGGAACTCCTAAACGAAACGACGTAACCCCGTCGAGTTTGGGTTCGTTGGATTTGTCTTCCCAAACACTTTGTTCCTAGATGATAAATTCTATATGGCCGATGCCCAAGATGGCGGACAAAATGTTGTTCTTATCTACCATCATGATATGGGTATCAAATGCGAGGCTTTGCTAAGAAGAATACGAAAAAGGTTAATTAATTTTCCCTATTTGGTTAGGTTCGGTTAGACAGCTTTACCTACCTACGAGCTTACACAAAATGCAGTATAGCATTATGCATTTCTTTACCAACCCAACCAAAACAACACTTACTTTTTATTCCACCAAAACTTTGTAATTGAAATTTTCGTCGCACATCAACGTTACTTTTTCAATTTATTTTGCACGATAGAGATCAACGACCGCTGTTAATTTCACGTCTAGAACTGTAATTTGCGTAATTAGAATCGCGTAATTTCGCTGAATTACTGAGTTAACTAAATAAAATTAGTGCAAACTGTAATTAATTATTGTTTTCACGTCATTTCATGAAATTTTACGGTTGCTACAATTTCAAGAAAGACGGATACTGTTTCCTACATACTTCACTAACATATTCATACCTATCTTTTGAAAATGAGAACTTTGCTGTGGTTGTGCGTTTGGTTTTTGTAATGAAAAAACTTCTTTGACGTCTAAAAAATCTTCTTTAGCGGCGTTGAGCAATTTTTGGTAGGGGCAAAACATATGGGTTTGCGTCACCGACATGCCAAATGTGACGTGTTGTGTTGTAAAAAAAATCTCACTTCAGTGTGAAAGACCGAGTTTATATTTTCACGTCTGTCTGCAAACCCTACGGCGGCTTTATATTTTATTTTAAACCAAACTTTCGATATAAAGCTTAGTTTAACAACCTCAATATAAAATCTAAATTAGTTTTGGGTGTAAGTTTATATTTGGTATCCATTCCTTACCAGCTGAGCAAAAGTATAAGGGTAGTAGTCGCGGGCCATATAATATAGTATAAGACGCACCTTAAAGCACAGAGAGAAAAAAAAATGTTTAAACTAGAACGGCTGTCAAGGCACTTTTGTAAGAAATTTGTTGTAGCCACTTAAACCATGGCAACTGTGATGCGGAGTTCGATGCGTTGACATAAATAAGAATGTTCAATCACATATCTGTCACAATACCTGGCGACGGAGTTTCCTTCTCATATCCGTTCTATTTACTTCTCTTTTCTGTGCCTTAAACAATTAATTAATTAATCAAAATCTTAAATTCTTTCTCTGACGGATCACACACAGCCTAAACGGCTTGATCTAAATGCATTACATTTTGCACAAGTATTCCTTTTATATGTATAACGCAGTAGCCTAAAAAAGATTAGGTAGGTTAGGCCCACTTAGAAAATTATACGTCTTTTCACGATGGGGAAATCTTCCACGGAATAGGGAAGTAGGCAAATTAACGACTGCATTGGGGTGTAGCCAGGTTATGTAGGATTATACCTACTCATTAAAACCTCCCCGGTGACCAGCTTTAGTGCTTGACAAGAGGGCTCCTGGATCTCCCGAGGAACACACGGGAGCCCTCAGCACTCCGCTACGGCTCCTCCCGAGTCAGCTGCGTGTTGCCTCGGCCCCAGTATAAAAGAAATATAAAATTACTTTTAGTTTCTATGCTTTATTTATACGGATTTTATAAAGACAACGCACATAATCGACCTAAGCCAAATGGGAAATTTCCATAACAATGAAGTTTACGGAGAGCAGACATCGAGGTCTGCAGGGTAACAGTACCTACTCGGTCCATTTACCCACTTCTTTGTTGCGTTTATCTTGGTTACTCTCATATTAAATGTAACTAGGAAGCGATTATAAATTTTAACTTCATAAAAATCGCTAAGCCATTTCGGAAGCCTTCTTTTTTAACCGACTTCCAAAAAGGAGGAGGTTCTCAATTCGACTGGATTTTATTTTTTATTTATGTTTGTTACCTTAGAACTTTCGACTTGGTGAACCGATTTTTATTTGAAAGCTGGTGCTTCCCGTGGGGTCCCATTTCAATTTGGTCCAGTTCTGTCATTTTTATGAAGTCGGTTTTTAATATTGATAATTATCAAACTTTAACACTAAGGTTGACCATTCAGCCACTAACGGCTGATTGGTTGTAGATAGATAACTTTTTATAACTTCACACTCAGACCAAACAAAAAGAAGAAAAAAAAAATACAAGTAGGCTATTAGGCCTACATTGAAAAGGAAAGTCCTTAAGAATTTGAAATGCTAGTGGGAATGTCAGAGTTTCAGCAGGATGCTCGCTCACGTTTGACCTTTTGTCGTCGAAATCAGGCCTGGCGCACTTCGCACTTTAGATATGAAGCTACAAGTAATCGTCTTTTCGGACTTGCAGTACCCGCTGCCACGCAATAGAAAATGTCAACGCGACAAAAGTTACGCGATAGATAGAGAGGCAACTTCTAGGTTAATATAGCAGTAGGTAGTTAGCGCACACACATCCTGAATTGGACTTTATTGTGTGGTTGTAAGAGTCGCTACTTATTTAATGGCTTTTGCGGAGTGAACCTTCTGTACTTGTACTATATGTATTCTGTGCCGAAATATAGATATTTTAATCTTTTTAATCAAATTGATTTAATGAAGAGAATATTCTATACTATTTCTAGAAATACGCGAGTACGTCCTCTTGAAGGGACAGTTCCAAGTTCATCGACACTTGCTAGCTTCCAAACACACTCACACTAACGTTTGAAATATGTGTAACATAATTATAAAGCAAAAACGTCGCCATACGCCGCCGGCTGCGCGCGCGCTTATTGTTTATCGTTGGGCGTTCATAACCGCGAATGTGGAATAAAATAAAATAAATTAATAAAATTTTGAACATATTTTTTACATTACTATCACATTTGAATGTTTGATAGTTACAAAATGTAAGGTACTAATAAGTGTGTAGGCTACATTCGTGGTTATGAAGGCCCAACAAATGTGAACATTTTTTAGCACGCACGTGTCCACCGAGCTTTATTTACTTGTTCTGACAAGCCCATACGAGCAACGTTCATTCAATTTGAATTCAGATGGTGTCGGATCTAAAAATATGAAAAATCGTTGGTCTCGTCATGGATTTGGTATGGTGGGTGATGTTGACATTACCTCAATAACGAATTTTGGAATATTTTAACATAATTTCGAATAAATTGAACCATAATTATCAAATTTTTGAAAAATGCGTATTACTTAACATAAAAATTTACAATACTTAATTTAAATTTTTAATTTGGCCTTTTCAAGAGGCGAGAGTGAATAGGTATCTTCTAAGTCTGCGTGTTTCATCTTCGACCACATCGTCGCTTACCAACAGGCGAGTTGGTGGTCAATGAAGCCACGGAGAGTGCCATTGGAGTGGCGGAATTTTGGTCCAAAAATTAAAATAAGTGGCGAAACATCGACTCGAAAGAAGAACTGCTACTAAATTTTAATTAGGTCTTCCTACTATCTAAGTATAACATCTTGTCTAAACGACAAAAAAAGCGCTTCATAGTATAATATCCAATCCTACGAGCATAGGCTACGAGCTTAGGTAATTCTTCAAAAATATTTTTGGCACCCGACCCCCATACCTAAAGTTTCGACCCCAAAAGGCTCAATGTATCCACTGTCTATACTACTATATTTGCGCCTTTTGAGACCTTCAGCGGATTCAGCCACCGCACCAGCGTTATTACTACTACAAAAAAAACCTAACAACCTACTCTCGATTCCATGACTTTTTTCTCCAAAACTACTGGACCGTTTTCAATGTGTTTTTTATAGATTTGGAAGCATGTTTTAATTCATTGCGATGCTTCATATTATAGCTATGTTTATTCAATATGTCTAGCGGTTTAAAAGTTATGAGGTTATTCTCTGAATTCAGGCGGCCCGTCTGCTTGTTTACCACCTATGGCATAAAAAAAAAGATTGTCGTAATTTTTTTTATTCAAAATAAGTACTTATTATTTTTGATACGGTAGGTTCGTACGTACCTATATTATACACGCATGAGAGAGAGGTAATGCATACTTTTTCTTTTTATTATACATTTATGTACCAACCAGGTAACAAATTTAAACGTTCTCCTTTCGTCCACCTGCAACAAAAGTACCTACGTAATAAGCAAGTAACTATTTTTTGTGAAAGGAAAAAGAAATCTTTTTTGATCATAAAATTTCTTCCCACGAACAAGATTTACGTTGTGCCTATTGTATGTATGTAATGTTGTATCTACCTACTCGTATGCCAGGCAGGTAAGTTACGGTAAAATGGTAATTTACCTGTACAGTACTGTTAGTAAATCAGTTAGTAAATTTGATTTGAGTGAAACTGTGAGAGTGCTAATTGCAAACAAAAAAGAAATCTGCGTAAACACGACAAAATTCTGCGGTCCAAAGGAAAAGTACCGTATGTGCAATATGTGCATAAGTAATTAGGTATCTACTAATGGCACACCCAGTATTTAGTAATGCATAACCTGGTTATACCATTGTTTCCACCTACACTAACATTGGCAGGGATAGGATTTTTAGGTAATAAAACTGTACTTACATGATCCATTTCACGTCTTTATATTTCACTCTTACTTTAGGTATATTACATAGAGTTTGAAAGATTCAGCGTGACGCCACAAAGTATGAAACAGAACTAAACTAGTAGTCCGACTCTTCGTCGTTTTATAGCACTCCTTATCGCCATTTCCATGCACAGACGGCGCGAACGCCGATGCCTGCGATTGGCTGTTAAAACAAGCAATCGCATGCACGGCAGCGCCACTATCGGCGTCTATGATTGGCTGTTTCAAAATTACCCGCGAGTTAGACCACGTAGTCGGTTGTTGGTTCAATATCAATTGAGACATTCATAATAAATATGATTAAACTAAAGGATTCTAAACCATAAATATAAGTATTGTTAACAGTCGGCCATCCAAGTGTCATAGTATGTCCTCATACTATATTGCATTAATTAATCATAATTATCATAATATATAACATTATTAATCAATATCTAGACTATATCTATATACTTTGCCTAACTTATACATGTGTAAAGAGATCTAAGTTATTTATGATTTTACAAAAGTTTCTTATCTCTAAATTTATACATTTGAGAAAAGTATAAATAATTATATCATCTAATTTAAGTTCTTTTAAGTGGGGGTAAAATATTTTCCATCGAATACAAAAATATAGAGCCAGAAGAACCATCGGCGACATTTACTAGAATAAAATAATTATAATCTTCCATTACAAATTAAGTTTAACAATACTTATTGAAATATATGAATGATTGAAAATTACTTACTACAGTTATACAATAAATTACATACATTCACGACGGACGCAATCCGCGTACAATATTTAAAGCTAAAGTAATACGACGGGCAAAGTCCGCGTTCAATAAAAGTTGAGTGTCACCAGGTACGACGGAAGGTTCCGCGTAAATCATATAAATAATAAACCAGTGAACGACGGGCATAGTCCGCGTTCAATAAAAGTTGTGTGTCACTAGATACGACGGAAGGTTCCGCGTAAATCATATAAATAATAAACCAGTGAACGACGGGCATAGTCCGCGTTCAATAAAAGTTGTGTGTCACTAGATACGACGGAAGGTTCCGCGTAAATTATATAAATAATAAACCAGTGAACGACGGGCAAAGTCCGCGTTCAATAAAAGTTGTGTGTCACTAGATACGACGGAAGGTTCCGCGTAAATCATATAAATAATAAACCAGTGAACGACGGGCATAGTCCGCGTTCAATAAAAGTTGTGTGTCACTAGATACGACGGAAGGTTCCGCGTAAATTATATAAATAATAAACCAGTGAACGACGGGCAAAGTCCGCGTTCAATAAAAGTTGTGTGTCACTAGATACGACGGAAGGTTCCGCGTAAATCATATAAATAATAAATCAGTGAACAACGGGCATAGTCCGCGTTCAATAAAAGTTGTGTGTCACTAGATACGACGGAAGGTTCCGCGTAAATCATAAATAATAAATCAGTGAACGACGGGCATAGTCCGCGTTCAATAAAAGTTGTGTGTCACTAGATACGACGGAAGGTTCCGCGTAAATCATATAAATAATAAACCAGTGAACGACGGGCATAGTCCGCGTTCAATAAAAGTTGTGTGTCATCAGATACGACGGAAGGTTCCGCGTGACTGATATAAATAAATAAATAATGATTGAGCTCTTGATTTTTTTTTTTGAACATACATAGAAGCAGATTTTTCTGCTGAGCAGAAATATTAATGCCCCTAAAATAATCTCAGATTCGAAGATTTTTCCACCTTCTTTTGATCATACATGTGGCTTGTAATATTGACGTCTTTATGTGCGTCATTCAACTAGGCCACTAGACCACTGGCAATAAGGGGATCTTTTGGAAAGGTTATTTTACGAAATAGCTGACTTTTTCAAATTGCCGGACCATTAATTTGTTAATTAATCTAAATGAAATTATTATTAAATTTATTTGAAATTATTATTTATACAATATTTATACAATTTTAAAATTATTATAAGGAATTAATACCGTTTATTGACGTGTAACATAGGTGTTATTATAAATATTTGTATTTGTGTTTGTAATGCTCTCAATGGACTAGTGTTCACGACAAGGTGTCCTTCTCCGTTCTCATTTAAATGATAGTCCAGAAAGAACGGTGTAGTGGACTCCTTTAAAACATCTAGATCCACCTTCAATTTATATTTCGCCACAATATGACGAAATTGAGTATACATCTAGTATCGTAGCATCACAATTGCAAATTCATTGCTTGAAAGAAGGAATGCATTGCTCTCACAGTAGACAGTATACATTTAATTTGCTATTTATAGCCGCGCCCATTAGCTAGCTATGAGATTTACAAATTGCTACTGGTCTTTCGAACAATCAGATGTGGTTGTTGTGTGAAAGTCTGGTCTATCAATAATGGAACATGCATATTTGCATCGGGAAATATAAGGAGAACTTTGCACCTACATCAACGATAATAATTTTTGCTATCTGCCTTCCTATACAATGTATGACAGAATTGCCAGAACCTCGTAAAGTAGGTAGATCATAAACTATAATCCAATACAAGCCAATATTTTGGAAAGCAAACGAACGTATCATCGAACATTCACTCCCAAAGTCAATATACGATTGGATTGCATACCCATTTACAAAGGCGGTTTTGTCATACTTGATACTAGGCTCAGGCGCGTCGATGAGTTTTGGCTTAATCGGTAGCAAACATCCAGAAGAGGGCATGAACTCGCTACCACTACCTAAACGCATTACTTTTTGCCAGTTGTTTCGTTTTTAGGTTTGAAAAAACAATTTTCAGAGTCGTGGCCGACTCTACTGCACTTAGTACATCTTTTTATAGGCTGCGTGCATTGCAAGACAGTATGTCCCTCTTTTTTACAATTAAAACAGTAGGGAGGCCTATGCGAAAAGTTATATTGTCGATCAGGTTGTGTTTTTAAATGGTCAGTGTTTGTTTTGATGCTACGAGCATTACGCAAGTACGGCAAAAGTTTGTTGGGGTCGTCAAATTGCGATGCTTCCGCACCAAGTCGAACAGACCGATCGTCAATACCATGTAACAAACATTCAACGGCTTGCCTACCCGCTATACCGCACCTATTAATGAGAACCAGTTTCTCGTAGAAATATTCTTCTAGGGAGTCGGTATACTGGGCTCTTTTGGCTAGCATGTCACTTAGCATTTGACCATAATTTTCTTTGGATGGAAAAGCAGTTGAAAGTTTATCCTGCCACTCGACCCATGAAAACAAGACAGATGGCAGACCTTCATACCATCTTTGAGCTGTTCCCTTTAGTTTTGGCAATGCGAAATGAACAATTTGCTTTTCCGTCCAGCCATATATGGTAGCACACTCGTTGACCTTATGAAGCCACATAGCCATCGTTTGTTCCCGTTTCGATGGGTCAAACTCGGGAACCGTGTTGTGTATGGAGCTTAATTTTTCGAAACTATTGTTTGAAATTGATTTGAGAGCAGCTGCAAGTTCAGCCAGGTATGGATTACTATTATACGCAGTAGACTCACCACTGGGGATTACAGCTTGGCTAACGTGTTGGTGTCCCTCACGACTATCAGGCTGGTTTTCAGAATAGGGCTCGAAGTAAGGCGCAGCTCCGCTGCGCGAGAAGTGCTCAGCTTGGCTGCTGGAACGGGGCTCGACGCGAGGCTCAGCTCTACTGCGCGAGCGGTGCTCAGCTTGGCTGCCGGAACGGGGCTCGACGTGAGGCTCAGCTCTACTGCGCGAGCGGTGTTCAGCTTGGCTGCCGGAACGGGGCTCGACGTGAGGCTCAGCTCTACTGCGCGAGCGGTGTTCAGCTTGGCTGCCGGAACGGGGCTCGACGTGAGGCTCAGCTCTACTGCGCGAGCGGTGTTCAGCTTGGCTGCCGGAACGGGGCTCGACGTGAGGCTCAGCTCTACTGCGCGAGCGGTGTTCAGCTTGGCTGCCGGAACGGGGCTCGACGTGAGGCTCAGCTCTACTGCGCGAGCGGTGTCCAGCTTGGCTGCCGGAACGGGGCTCGACGTGAGGCTCAGCTCTACTGCGCGATCGTCGCCTAAGTATGTGCCTGCCTTCCGGGGTATGCACCACACGTTCTCGTGGGTAGTCCTGAAATTCAGATTATTCGCGCAAAGTCACTGAGTAATTACTGATGCTCTAGTTAGAGCAGGTTGACTAGAACCAAGTAATAGTAGTAGTACCACTGGTAGTAGTAGCACTGGTAGTAGTAGCACTGGTAGTAGTAGTAGTAGTAGTAGTAGTACCACCGATAGTTTGACAAACAAAATAGGATGGAGATAATTATTAATATAGCCAATAAAATTTCATCCTAAAAACAATCAGCAGGAAAGCATGCATAAGGTGGGAAAACTATTAATTTAAAAATAAAAATAACGTTTAAAAAGAATATAAGCGTTTTCGGATCCTGCTCTGCAAACCCCTTCGTTTGATACCAATCTCATGATGATAGGCAAGAAAATGTTGTCCGCCATCTTGGGGCTTTCGCCATTTTGATTTTATCATCTAGGACCAAAGTACTTGGCAAGGCAAGTCCAACCAGGCAGCCCAAACTCGAGAGGGTCACATCGTTTCCCTTGGGACTGCCCCTTCTGCTTCCACTATTAGACCAGCTCGACGGTACCATAACATCGTATCCTAGCCGAATTTACATAATTATGCAAAATTTTGGCTCAATTGGTTGAGGATAACTGGTCTAAAATTTAGTTACAAGATCTGTCCCACACATACGAACGTACATACGTACTAACTAACAGGCAAAATGAATAAAAGATTGCAACAAAAAAAAAAAAAATGCGGGTACTATTGGTAGTCTCAACATTTACTATCCGGGAGCAATGTTCATATAATTTATCTATCATCATAGCATAACCCCGGCATCCTACCAGTTCTTTGTTGTGTGTTTAGCCATTGAATATTTGCAAAATTACAAGATTTTAGAAAAATCAAATAGATACGAGGATGAGCGAGGAGGGAAAACATAAATATAAAATCAACCGTTTTGTCCAAATTTCAAGTTAATCATTTGCACGCAAATCCAGTAGGGTCGCTAATAGCGAATGAACCCAATCGGAGGGTAGTCGATTGAGTTGATCTACACTGACACAATATAATTAATCTGGAATTAAGCCAGCATCACTGGGTAGTCTCGATCTAGGTCGACCAGCAAGTACTAACAAGAATCCCTGACCAATTGTCGTTTTTGAATGCAAATGAATAGGCTACGTACTTCTAATTTAACAAATTAGCAACAGCATTTTTTTTTTTTTTTGAGGGCGTTTAGATCATCCCACTTCTGATATAATGGCACACCCAGTATTTAGTAATGCATAACCTGGTTATACCATTGTTTCCACCTACACTAACATTGGCAGGGATAGGATTTTTAGGTAATAAAACTGTACTTACATGATCCATTTCACGTCTTTATATTTCACTCTTACTTTAGGTATATTACATAGAGTTTGAAAGATTCAGCGTGACGCCACAAAGTATGAAACAGAACTAAACTAGTAGTCCGACTCTTCGTCGTTTTATAGCACTCCTTATCGCCATTTCCATGCACAGACGGCGCGAACGCCGATGCCTGCGATTGGCTGTTAAAACAAGCAATCGCATGCACGGCAGCGCCACTATCGGCGTCTATGATTGGCTGTTTCAAAATTACCCGCGAGTTAGACCACGTAGTCGGTTGTTGGTTCAATATCAATTGAGACATTCATAATAAATATGATTAAACTAAAGGATTCTAAACCATAAATATAAGTATTGTTAACACTACGGTAATTTTTGGTAATATATACATCTATCTATACCTACATATAATAAAAACGTAGAGATAAAAAATCTATAATTGCGAAATATCAAAAATGAACACACAGGGCGTCTTCAAATAAGCAACTGAACACGAATTTTTGTCTGTTTGTTAGTCTCCGCACATCTTCTAAACCACTAGACGAATTTCAATGCGGTTATCACGAATATGCTTAGCTATGATCAGTGAGGCTACGTTATTTTGAGCAAGAGCCGGATCAAGGGAGGAAAAGAGAGTTGAAAGTTTATATGAAAATCTACACGTACGAAGTTGCGGGCAAAGGCAATAGTTATTAATATAAAGGTTAGTTTAGGTTTTCTTTACAAATTATATTTATTAAGTAGGTTCAAATACGTAGTAAGAAGTATTTTTTTCGTACTTATATCTACACTAATATTATAAAGAGGAAAGATTTGTACCTATTTTTGTATGTTTGTATGTTTGTAATGAATAGGCTCCGAAACTACTGAACCGATTTGAAAAATTCTTTCACTGTTGGGAAGCTACACTATCCCCGGGTGACATAGGCTATATTATATTTTGTAGCGAGGCCGAAGGCCGAGCTTACACTCGTGCGAAGCCGGGGCGGACGGCTAGTATATTATAGTTAGATGTTTGATTTTTTTGACGTAATTGGTTAAATTTGTAAAAATAATAATAGGTTAAGTAATTATAAAAATGTGTTAATCTCATCCAACCTTAAAAATCGTAACGCACTTTTTATCATAGGTTAGTTTACAGACTAGATGTCAGGCTACTGTCTGAACCCAAATCGGACGTAGCCAGGGAGCTGTTCGGATATGTGAGTCACCTCAAATGACCTCTGACACGTGTTCGTGCTGACTATGTTTTAACTTTGAGTCCTCTGGATTGGTATTTACAATGGGACTGTCATTTAGGAAACAAAGTGTAATTTTTTTTTATAATAAAAACATTGGTTAGCATAATATTGTCATAAGGTTGGCAAGAGTAGGTAGGTGAGGTACATACCTACATTTACAAACGAGAGTGCGATGCGGAACTCATGCAACCAAAACTTGATATCAGAATCGGAAGTGCTGCTTATTATGCAAAAAGGTAATCTTGGACATCCTACCTAAAAGTTAACTAAAGATAAAAAGAAAGAAGTCAATGAGTACCCAACGAGAAAAAGTGCACAATATTTAAATCGTGTAATGGCCAAATTTAAGCGCAAAATAATGTAAAAGTAGGTAGCTGTTAATAATGTGATTCAATGCAGGGCAATGCCACGACATCTCAGTCTGAAGATGCCTACAGTGCAAATGGGAGGTTATAGAACTTACAGTAGGTATGCTAGGTAATAATTATGGATAGGTTTTGTTCTGTAGCCTCCAATTTACTCGCGTGACCTACTTTCGAACGCACTTTGTTTTCGCGCCAACACTGGTGTCATCTTACATCTGTCAATTTGACAACCTTTATGTTTTTAAAGGTTGGCCAAGGACAACAATAAAGTAATGGTAAAAAAAAGGATCCATCTTTATTAGCCTTTTAGAACTCTTAACTCTATATGGCTAACAACGATGGAAAAGGTCAAAGATTTGACTTTGAACTTTTTCACCAACCGTGGAAAAAAAATGCATGTGCATGTAACTGGGCCGAAATATCGGTAGCTCCTTCCACAACTTTACCACGGTAAATATCCCGTAAATAATCATATAACATTAAGGTCAAAGATGTTTTAACAGATAAGTAATGCAAAAAAAAAAAAAACTGCTGCGTCCTTATTTGTTTGCTGAACCCGCGACTTTGCCATACAAGAACATACACTTGTAGGTACTGCTACTGGACAAATGGTAGCCTCACATAAGCTACTTTTTAACCGACTTCCACAAAAGAGGAGGTTTTTACTGACCGTTTTATTTTTTATTTGTTACCATAGATGTTTCGATTGGGTGAACCGATTTTGATGATTCTATTTTATTTGAAAGCTGGTGCTTCCCGTGTGGTGCTTCCAATTGTTCTGACATTTTTATGAAGTCGGTTTTTTATGTTGATAATTATGTCTAGGAAAAAAATATGTCATATCGGATTAAAACTTTTTCCAAATTGTTTAGCCGGTACAGCGTCAAATGATAGCAAATACTTTTAAGTACACTTATTTATTAGTAAGTAATAGACTTTCATTTGACTGCCAACTCGCCTATGTGTGACTTTCGCATTTACTTTAAAACAATCATACAATAAATACAATTTTAGAATTGTAAAGTGAGTAAAGAGTAAAATCGAGCTTGCAAGTTGCAAAAGTTCGAAGCGTGAGCGCTGTAAGCAAAACACCGAGCTCGTCGCCCTTGACCTCGAGGTGCGCGGGCGCAGGCACTTTCTTCTTCATGCACACAATGCGACTTGTGGGGCTTCATGTGGGCAGATGTAGAGAAGTGTTATAATAAGAAGTTTTTGTGTCGATGTTATGGATGGTGCAAATTTCTCTGAATATGCTACGGAAGCAATCAAGTTTGGTAAACCGTATTTTTTATATAAAGTTTTTAATTTTATGGGATTTACTTAAATTCATGTTGGAGTTGGACTCACTTCAGACTATAACGAATTACTTAGGTTCTAATAAGTGTATGAAAAAGAGAGTACACAAGAGTATGGCACTCTCCACGTTAGCGTAGCAATGAACAGCCAATAAGGTGTCAAAATCAGTTTGTACAGGAAAAACACTGAAGGTAGATAATATATTTTTTTATCATTGAAACAGTTTTCAAGTTTGGGTATTTTACCGTAATTTATTGCATAGTAATAATGCCTGTGATCATCACTGTAACTCAAATTGTTAATATAAGATTATATTCGAAGCCTACGATAAAGCAATTTACTAATTATTTTGCCCTTGTCCACGTATTTATCAAAATACCAACCATAATGTTCTAAGCGTTTTATGCCTCTAATAAAACGCAGCGCCGCCGTGAACAAAGCTTCAAGCTGGTATTTGCAGGCTTCACCTTCACTTTTGAACTATACTCCTACCTTAGGTTCTATGACACACAAGGCAGGTATGATAGCATCATCATCAGCCAGAAGCCGTCCACTGCTGAACATAGGGGTCTTTTTTTTGTTTTTGAGGGGGAAACCTTCCAAAGATATCCGGCTGCATTGAGGTGCAGCCAGGTTATGTGGGATTATACTCACTAAAACCCCCCCGGTGACCAGCCGAGCTTGTCAAGAGAGCTCTGGGATCTCCAGAGGAACGCCCCTCCTCCCCTACACTCGCGACAACGTTGTCATTCTCTTCCTGGGCACGCTTAAGTTGATGATCAGAGCCCCAACTTTGACCATCCTGAGCCCAAAAGTCCCCTATTAGTAAGCTCTTACCACAGGAAGGGGGTACCGGTGCCGTATTCTATTGCCCCGGCACCAGGGCTAGAACATAGGGGCCTACTTCTTAAACCTTCACACTGAACGACAGCCTGCCATCTGCATATTCTGCATCCACTGGATGCCTGCGAATAATAATACCGATGCGTGATGATATACCTACCGTCTGCTATCAGGATAGTAAAGGCATTTTAAACCAAAATGTTGGGAAAACGTATTATGCTGGTAACAGTAGGCATCTACAACACATTCATGCTTTAGGCTCTATGAAAACAACGAATATGAACGGAAGAAAGGAAAACCATCTTATGATGAACTGCTGTAAACTTGAAAAAATCCGTCAGCCCATTTGTCATCCCAGGACCAGCCAGGCTAGCCAGGGTGGGGCGCTTGCCCCTCCCTGCCCCAACGTGGTTACGCCCATGGGTCCTACCCTGTTGTATTTTTCTGCTGACTTGTCTTCCCATGACGGTCAAAGGTAACAATAGCACACTTAGCCTGGAATAGGGGATGTCTCTCGCGCTTCTGGAGCGTACAGAAAGTATGGAATACACTGTTATTCAGCGGACTTGCATATAATTGCTAAGTAGGTACGCTTTAAGTTGTTTGTAACTTGTACCAAAATGTTACGCAAGGCTTGGTACCTACTAGTAAGGGCATTTTACGCAGGTTCCACAGTTCCAGCATTCCAAAAGCCAGGTTTGTCAAGCTCATGACATGGTCTGTTTACTGCGGTAAAATGATTGTAAGCAGTTTAATCAGGCTGTTGATTTGTTCGAGTATGGCTGTAGAATGGCGAATCGGAATGTCTGACGTTTGTCTTACGAATATGGAATGGAAACATTATTTTATTCTATCAGTATTAGGTTGGTTGGCCTCACAGACCTATATCTACTCGTAGTTAGCCTACTCGAAGTAGGCATGCCATTGGTTTGATTCACACTTACTTAGATTCTATTAGTTGCTTTGATAATGATTTTTATTATGCACCAACATCTTGTATGGTATGGCTGACTTAATTAACATTATTATTTTTATTAGTTGTAGTCATTAGTTTGTAGATTATGGGTCAAACTATTTTTAACCTACTTCAAAAAAGGAAGTTCTTAATCCGTTAAATGGTATTAATTTAATGTTTATAAATTTTTGCAATACAGGTGTAATCCAATAGAATTTCACCCACTTCTAGTGCAGGCGGTTATTATTTATTTTGAAAAATATATATATGGTAGGTACAATTTTAAACCGGATCTAAAATATAAGTTTCTGAAAAGTTCTATACCAGACCACAACGCCGCCGAATGCCAGCCGATGTGGCAACCCCTTGTCACGACTGTCTTTGTCAAGCGTCAGTATGCAATATCTGCTGTTTATTCTGTGGCTCAAATGGTAGACTTATGATCCTTCGTCTGTGTGGTCACAGATCTACTACCTATATCTGTGTGTGTGGTAGACCGTGAGCGAGCCTTTTCCCATTTTGTTACCTTCACAAGCTATTTACAATATATTTTCAAACGGCTGTACAGATTTCCTTAAATCATATATGAGAAAACTCGATCAAGTCACCTTTAAAGAAAAAAAATATGGCTAAATCGAAATTGGTTCAGCCGGAGCTACGAAGCATGCGGTCCGCCTGATGTACCTGCAACACTAACGGTGTTGACGGTGCTTTGCCAGTCCGGAGAGGTAGTTGTAGACACCCTTAAAAATTTCATGGTTAAGATCGAATGAAAGACCTTTGGGAGAAGAACATTGCACGCCTTGCAGGTCCGCGGAATAAGGCAGCGAAAAAATCGGACGGTGTGTGATTTCCAGCTTTGCAAGATGTAGGGTGGAGCTTTTTGACGGTGTCGGAATGTGTGGTAGTGGATTTCCAACGCAGGAATGAGATCAAAAAGCTCTTCAGAGCATTCCCGGAAAAACAAACGATGGAAAATGCAGAGGGATCCCACATCTCTTCGTAAGCTAAGTGGATCCAGCTTGTTAGTGAGCTTGGGATCACAATGTTTAACTTATAATACCCATCTGTTTGCGTCGTCGGGGGCCATATTTTGGCGTGTCCTCAGTCAGTGTGCTAGTCCGCCTCGCACGTTATAATATTTTTTGATGAGTGTACATCATAACATAAGTAGGTATACATCATTCACACAGCCTGTTTATTCTACTCAAATTGTTGGTCATCATTATACCTCCCCAAAGTTTTAAAATCATACCTAAGAACTTTGCTAAGAACAGTCAAAAGAATATTGTACGTTATAGGTACGTATTTATTCAGACCTACTTGAGCATGCATAGAATACAGATAAGGTATATCCTCCATCCTGCTATCGAAGCCGTTCCACTCGATTTACACTGTATGTTTTATTATCTATGTGTGTATTGCATGTGGTTATGGTTTAATCTTATGTAGACAGACACGATAAGGCTCGTAACACTCGACCATTTCACCTCACGAGCGACCATTTCTTGTCGCGCGAATTTTTACGAAGTAGCGTTAACACAGTAGTGCAAGATTATATTTGAAATATATATATATATATATATATATATATATATATATATATATATATATATATATATATACCTTTCGGTAGATATTGATATCGAAAATCACTTACTATAATAGATTGTAGTTATGTGACAGCTCACTTACTATTTAAAAGTAAAACAGACGTGACAGCTATGTCGGAGACGCGAGATTTATTTTTGTTGCGTGGTGGTTGAAATACGATGTCAAATTGATTTGTCATTGACAATGTCGTGTTTTCTTGAAATTAAACCTAGAAATTTTAATTAATAAACATTTCATAGGTGAACGATGCACGTGAAATAAATTACAATATCATTTATTCGAGATGGGGGTCACTGAGCGGGATACTGACCTCCTGCAACTATCAGAGCCAAACCAGCTCCTTGAAATACCGGAGCGACGCTCAGGGTTGCTGGCTCAACGTTGAAAATGGAATAGATGGAAATGTTCCCTAATCAATAACAATGAAACGGGGAGAGCCACGTGCCAAAAGTCGCACGACATTAGACGCAATGAGGTGTAGCCAGCCTACGTAATGATGCTCGTAACATGAGAAAAACCACATACTGTTTACAATTCCACTGCCAAGGTTTGCTGCAATTTATTGTTACTTAATTTTATAAAGAAGCGGTTGACCTTTTCGTTTATTGCTTTTAAGATTGGTATCTTTTTTCAGGCGACGTTTATGATCCTTTTGTACAGTATATTCGTGGCTTAGGCACCTACGAGTACTTGATTGTAGGGTAAGAAAGACTAAATCATCATCGTTATAAGTCTGTGTTTGCTCACTGGGCTGGGCATATGCATCTTTAGTTATACGTATCAGTATTCAATGAGAGAGGTCTGCAATCCATAGGCCTCGTTTTTCCTAGAAAAGGTCCTCGTGTGGTCAGCCAAAGTAGAGCTGAATTTTCGTGAGAGATGCGAGAGCCAACCTACTTACAATGGAAATGCCAAAGACCATAAAAGCGGACTCCGTCTTGAGCCGGGATACACGCATACAACAAGAAAGGGTTCTTGTTTTGTGTTTTGAAATTAATTTTAGTTTGTCACAAGAAACTAACACACCTTCCCGAACAATAGATCCCAACAATGCCTGCCCATCAAACGTTGCGCAGGACCTTCTGAATAATTCATTCTGAACCTCTACCCAACAGCTCTACCCTGAATAACCGTGTGTGTTTTCGTTTATTTTCGACTCTATTTCATTTATAAAAGACGGCAATATACCGGGAAACGTTCATAGTAGATTAGGGTTACCAAATGGAAATTCGAAAAGGCCTGAAAAACCCCGAAAACATTTATTCGCTTTAAAATCTATGAGCTATAAAAAAACATACGTCGTCGGTAAATCGAGATGTGGAGCCCAATGCGATTCTACCAAAATGTCTAAATAGCTGACTAACCTGGTCTGCAGGTCGAAAAGACTTGTCCGACATGGTTATTACTCTCTTGCCGTGTTTACCGTCGTTCCGTCATCGTCGGTTTTTGCCACAGACAAAAAAAAAAATTTGCTAGTTTTTGCCGTCTATTACGGTATTCGGGATCGTCCCTGTCAAAAGAGCGGTAATCGCAAATTTGTTTTTTGGTAATGATTCCTACCACCTCCAGATGTGTTGGTTTGGTAACCCTAGTGAATGCTATCAGTATGCGTCGTGCGCCCGCGCCCGTTCGTCAAAGCTTTATAATGCTTTGTTCTTTATGGTTCTCAGAATTTCAAAGGATGGGCTTATGCAACGAATATTCAATGGCTCTGTCAATAATTAATAATATGCATGTGCACTTGACTTGATTATGACTTGGAGATTGTATATATGATAGAAATGTGAACGTTCTGTATTTATCGTGGAAAAAAGGTGTGTCTGAGCAGATTTCTAGCGATAGATAAGAAAAATTGCAGCGTGTATTACGATAATTCTTTAATAATATCATATAATATGGATTTCTTTATGGGAACTATTCACATGTGATTAAGTTCTGTTGAATAAAAAAAACATGTACTTTTTTCAGTTTAATCATCATTAAGTACCGTTCTTATCGTCCTACTGCTGGATGCCTTACCTGTTATAAACGATTCTGTTTAGATGATTGCAGAAAGTTGCGCGACCGCAAAACGTATCTCAGCGCGCGTTCGCATGATTTTGCAAACTGCGCGTATTCAAGCCCGTGGTTAGAGTTAGGAGGAAGCCCCTGGCCTCATTTTTAATATACCATCCTGCGCCGATCTAATCGGCGCAACCACGTCTAGCCCTGTGTCTTAACAAGATAGTCTTATTAACCGACTTCCAAAAAGGAGGAAGTTCGGCTGGGTGAACAGATTTTGATGATATTTTTTTTTATTTCAAAGCTGATGATTCCCGTTTGGTCACATCAATTTGGTCCAGTTCTAACATTTTTATGAAGTCGGTTTTTTATATTGATTCTAATTATCATCTGGCTGGTGGTCTGCCAGTAGGTTTTATCACTCCTCTAGATAGTCTAGATTACATCGAACAAATTTTTCGATATCGGATCTCTTTATTAAGAACTAATTTTTTGGATTAAAGACAATGATGACTCGTCACTAAATCTCAAAAACTACGTGAAGCAAACATTCATGCCCTAGTAAAGTGGTAGGGACTTTTATGGAGTTAGTCGGAGTTTTGAGAACACTTGTCCACACTTGAGCTCGTTCGTGAACACTTACGGAGAGTGAGCATCGGATATGCATGATCTAATTCCCTCTTGTCCATTTTTCTATCGGACTGCCAGAGCGGGCACGAAAAACCGACACCGCTTTATGATTGATATTCCGAAAACCCGTACGAAGCGCTTTGATTCCACTTTTATTGTGCGTACTGCAGCTGATCTGTGGAATGCGCTGCCTGAATGGGTGTTTCCCGATAGTTACAATCTAAGTGTCTTCATATCACGAGTGAATCGGCTTCTTCTGGGCAAGCGTGTTCCATCGTAGACCGCATCATCGCTTAATATCAAGCGAGTTGGCGGTCAAACGCAAGCATATATGCATATATATGCATAAAAAAAAAACTTATTATTACACACACAAGATTATTACACACTTAAAAAGATCACAAGATTATGAAATAATTCAATGAGACGACAAGTTTTTTTTCACTTTGGCGAATGGCGTTAAAACTCTAAGGGAAGGAATCCTCAATTAGTTGAGCAAAACACGATATTTTTATTCCCGTATACCTATAAGAGAGCGTCCATTTACACCCGCATATTATAAAACTAGATATCAAACATAGGGGTGTGTTTGTTATTTGTTTATATCGTTCCCGCATAGACGCTTACCATCAGGTGAGTTGTGGTCAAACGCTAACCCATTTTATCATGAAAATAAAATTAAAATAAAAACTTCTAAAAACAGCGTTCTTGAGAGTTATGAAACGGTTGTTTAAAAAAAAAAACATCACAAAGTATTCAAAATATTGAAAGTAAATGAGTAAAACACGGTCAAAACGCCGGTCCAAATGTAAATATTTTAAACCACACTCTCCAACTATCATCGATGTAATTGTAACACCGAGAACAATAGCAAATGCCGTGACGAAACTTTCTTTGTACAGAAGAAAATATTACACGTTTAAAATTAAAATAACGCAGACTTATTGATATTACAAAAAAAAGTATTGATGCTTTATGTGTCACTCGACCGGACTCGATTCCACAGACTAGGTGTAGCTCACAGACCCAATTTTTTTTGACATCCTAAATCTATGGTATAGCTACTACATAGAAAGTCTTTGCTCGATTCTGGCTGCGTTTACCAGATTTAAGGTGAAACGTTTCACTTTGGGGGAATTCAAATTTCAAACAGTTTTTTTGTTCTTGTAGCTAGGCCGAGTAATTACTGTAAACTTTAATGATGTTCGCGAAAATTGATTATTGTTCTTTACAAACTCGCGTAAAGTTATTTATCTCCAATGCACATTATTACATACATACGGTTAATTGCCAAATGTAAGTAATATGGTGAGTAACTGATTAATAGCTGTACATGATAATGTAAAGAACGACCAACAATTTTCGCGAACACTATGCCATTTCACAATAATTACCCGGCCTCGCTACAAGGACAAAAAAACTGTTTGAATTTTGATTTTCCCGCCAAAGTGAAACGTTTCACCTTGCATTAGCATTTCCGTTCAAAAACATCATTCATAATATCTTTTACTGACTTCAAAAAAGGAAAAGTTCTCAATTCAGTTTTTTTATGTTTGTTACCTCAGAACTCCGGTCATTTATGAACCGATTGGGAAAATACTTTTTTTCATTTAAAAGGAAATATTTTCAGTTTGATCCTGTAGAAATTTCATCACAATCAGTTAAGTAGTTTGGTTGCAGGAGGCTGCAGTAGGAAAAGAGTGGAGCAATTTTTTTCGCGGCACGCATGCTAGGCCTGCCGGTTGATTGTGTATTTAAATCGCAAATAGTGCCCATTGAGTGATCGCAAATGTTGGTATGTTGTTGATATGTAAAGAGGAAATACTAACTTTGTAAACAATGAACAAAGATCTACAAAGACAAGTGTATGCTAGCGTGCGTGAGTTACGTATCTATACACGGAACTTTGTAGCTCAGGAACAGTGCTTGGGAAAAACAAAAGCAAATGATTTATATTTTATAGCCATTTATTACGTTTTTAATATCATAAAAATCGGTTCAGTAGTTTTTTTTATTCGCGTTTGACCGCCAACTCGCCTGATGCGGTCTACGATGGAGCACGCTTGCCTAGAAGGAACCGATTCACTCGTGATTTGAAGACACCCAGCTTGTAACTACAGTGGAACACCCATTCAGGTAGCGCATTCCACAGACTAGCAGTTCGCATAAAAAGTGGAATCAAAGCGCTTCGTACGGGTTTTCGTAATATCAAACATAAAGCGGTGTCAATTTTTCAGAGTTTAGATTTTAGATCATAATAACTGGACATTTTTGTTACCTGAAAAGTAATATGATCATCCAAGTAAGTAGTAGTTTTTTGTCCTTTAAATTTTCATTGAACCAAGAACATAGATGATTTTAAAATTAATATACTACAAAAAAAAAAGTTCTGTTTAACATTTAGTGTCAACATTATTATATAGTATAAGTTGTGTACGGTTTTAATTGGAATTTAGGTTAAAATGTTATGTTGAATGTGCTGATATATATATATATATATATATATATATATATATATATATATATATATGTGTAATAAATTAAACTTTGTAACCGAACATATCTCAATAAAATAAAATAAGTTACCGAATTCACCCATTTTATACTAATTTTGAAACCGAACCTAATCAACCGAACCTATCTCAATAAAATAAAATAAGTTACCGAATTCACCCATTTTATACTAATTTTGAAACCGAACCTAATCAACCGAACCTATCTCAATAAAATAAAATAAGTTACCGAATTCACCCATTTTATACTAATTTTGAAACCGAACCTAATCAACCGAACCTATCTCAATAAAATAAAATAAGTTACCGAATTCACCCATTTTATACAATTTTAAGAAGTCGGTTTTTTAAATTGATAATTCAATTACCAAGTTAATTTCATATCAAGTTCCAATCTTCTTTGTTTTAAAATCGAACGAAACCGTGTAATCTACTCGTAACAGAACGAATTCTGCCGCACAAACGCATGCGGCAGAATTCGTTCCTGTGGCCGAAGTACAAATATTCGCGTAAAATACCGTACTATTGAATCGCATGCGGCAGAATTCGTTCCTGTGGCCGAAGTACAAATATTCGCGTAAAATACCGTACTATTGAATTCCATACAAATTTCGAATTTGAAATTCAAAATTTGTATGAAATTGGATAGTACGTATTTTACGCAAATATTCGTACTTAGGCCATTGATTATGTAGGTACTAGTTCAGCTTATAATATTTGTTGTCACAAGAACTACACTGAAATATTAATTACTAGCCGCCCGTCCCGGCTTCGCACGGGTGGTGATTTATTGTCTAAACATTCTAGGAATAAATGTAGCCTATGTTACTCAAGGATAATGTAGCATTCTAATGGTGAAATATTTTTTTTATCGGTTCAGTAGTTTTTGAGTTAATTCGTTTCAAACATACAAAAATACAAATCTTTTCTCCTTATATTATTAGTATAGATAAGTGTAGATTCAATACATAAATACACGGTTATGCATAAAGGGTGCTAAGCCGAAACGAAAGGAGATCCTTATACTTATCATTATAAACAACTTTTGATATGGCACCGACCATAAAATCGCAAAAAAAATTGCTATTCCATTTTTTTTTGAGTCTGACTGTAATTTTTCTATTGAACCGTTTTTTTTTTCTTGTTCGGCCCCATAGCCTAATTTGTTCATATATATGAGTACAATTACCTTCGTTCGGCTTAGGACACCCTTTCTGCGTAACCCTATACATACATTAATTAAAAAAGGTAATTAACAGTTGGTAATTTATTGATATCTGTTTTAATTTTACTCTTTGTCTTCTGTTATTTTATGTATTTTATATTAGCTTTTTTACGGATATGGTATTGGAGCCAACGTGAATAAACTAAGATAGACGGACAGAACGGTTTCTTGTAGTACTACGGAACCCTAAAAAAACTACTAGGAAATCATCGAAATCAAATCGAATCGAAATCAGGTACAAAACTCCGGTTTTAGAAGGCCAAAGGAAAAATAACTCATCTCCATCTGTCTGTATGTAACGTTTTCAAGATTAAACGGCTGAATCGATCTTCACGAAACGTTATAAGGAAATAGTTTAAATAATGAGCTAGAATATTTGATACTTTTTGTCCCGGAAAAGTTTCATTATCATGGGTAAAACTGCAGAGCAAAACAACTAATCAGCAAACCCAGCTATAAGGTGAACTACTGGCAAACCTCTGAATGAAATACGGAAATACAACGTAAGTAAAGTACCACTCGTCAGTTGCAGGTCATAATAAGTAAGTACCACTCGACCGTGGTGCGGAAATACTGGTATTCTAATTAATACTGTAGTCTATGTGTGTGGTAGCCGACAGGCGGTGTAGTGGTGACCGACACAGTTGTAGGTTGAAACTAACAACATTTACGACGCGACGCTGCGCTGGTACGCTTTCTCTGCGTAACAATATAGCTGGCAACTTATCGTAAAAGTTTGTTTTATAGGCAAAAATATTTTTTAAGAAACAAACTATGTATGTAACTGATGAGTAATTACATAAATATCAGAATGAAATCATAATTCAATTGACTGTTATCTAAAATTAAAAAGAAATAACTGGACAAGAGAATCTGGCTGATTCATGTCGACACTCGGGAGTCGAGACACGCATATAATACGCATAGAATAGGATTTCGTTTTTCGTAGCCAAAGTCATATAATTGTATTATAGAAACTGACGTGGTTTTCACACATTTAATTTATATCACACGGGAATTTCTCACGTAAGATTAAGCCGGTTACTCTGACTATAGTTTCAACCGCAGTCGGCTGTCTTTTTCAAGGTAAATGAGCGCGCGCGGCTGAGTCTCACTTTGCACTCCAACGCCGAATGCGGTTGAAACTATAGTCGGAGTAACCGGCTTAATATTATGTGAGTAATTCCCGTAGAATATAAATAACATGTCATATAATTGTGGTCACAATCATGGTTCAGAAATTGGTAGTCAGATAGATACGGACAACAGACAGGCAGACGGATGGACAAAACGAACTCATAAAGGTTCCTTGTAGGACTACGGAACCCTAAAAACTGCATTAATGTCGCTGTCTCCGGGAGGTGCAAAAACCTAACAACATCACCGCGTTGAATGGCCAATATTCATCTTGTTTCTTCATCATCATCATTTCAGCCATAGGACGTCCACTGCTGGACATAAGCATTTCCAAAAGGGCCGGTCGGAAGTAGCCTGCTTCCAGCGTTTTCCTGCGGTCTCTTTTAGGTCGCCGGCCATCTTGTGGGTGGACGTCCTACGCTGCGTTTACCGGTCCGTGGTCTTCATTCGAGAACCTTTTTTCTTCTTTATTAACGTATTCATTATTTGTTAAAATGTGTTAAATATCAACATCGCATTTACAAAGGCACTACTCCTACTACATATTTGTGATGATACTACACGCATATTCGTTCATCTATTGTGGCGTGTTTACGCGCGTAGGAATTCCAAATACGTCGACGGACGCCTTTGTTTCGGCGAATGTTTCGACGAGATTCACAAACAATCCTTATTCTGAATATTTGCGATACGTGATGACTGACTAAGTGTATGTATTCATTTGAGAGGAATTAATTCATGATTAATTAATTTGTTGACTGAATCAGGTGTTACTTTGAGGAAGAATATTCAAAACTGTTTGTTTAACGACCTTCTGTGGAGCGAAAAATTAATAATAAAATTGATCCCTGATTTCTTATTGTACTTGCGGATTTTGAAATACACTAGAGATTCGTCAAAGAAGCAGTTTTTAATTCTTACCAAGATAACAGGCAGCACAAATCTACATTTTGTAATGTAAATAAAGTAGGCACTAACTTCTATAATTAAGAATTAAGTTATTACAATAAACATAAAATATGAACTGAAATTAAAACCTAACACTACTATGAAAAAATACTAATCGAATTGAGAACCTTCCTCTTTTTGAAGTCGGTTAAAAATTAATATCTTTATCATCAGCCTTCTTTAGTCTGTCAGTGATGGACGTAGGCCTCTCCTACAGAACGTCACTAGGCACAATCTTCTGCTTTTCGCATCTACTTGTTTTTGCTCCACCTGGGTGCAGGGTGTCTTACTCTACGTTTGCCGATACGCGGTCTCCACTCTAGAACCCGTCTACCCAACGGCTGTCGCTTCTTCTAGAAAGAAAGAAAAAAAAGGAATATTTATTTTGTAACCACAACTTAGCATAAACAACAATTATAATATGGTCCTTAGGTAGTGAAGTTGTGTCACAAACATGGCCTCAACTCAGCATAATGCTGTTTACCAAACATCGCTGATCTGCCGTTGAAGCCACTCAGTGAAGTCACGAAAGGCTCGAAAAAACAGTGCAACGTAAAAATTCAAACAATTCAGATATGGGCAGCCCATTGCCCCTTTAGCTTGATTATCCTTTGAGCTATGTCGGTTAGTTTAGTGCTAAAAATGATTGTACCGAAAACTAAATAATAAAACTTATCGATTTGAGAACCTCCTCTTTTTTGGTCGGTTAAAAACTGGTAATTTTTGTCAATTCAATAAACCCCGTGTCATTTGTGTTCAGGGCGGCGCCATGCTGCAGCAGATCCTGCGTGACATGTGGGTGGACCCCGAGATCCTCGCCGAGCTCGACGAGGCGCAGAAGCAGACTCTCTTCTGCAAGATGCGGGAGGAACAGGTACGTCTGTCTACAGGTCTACAGTATGAAGGCTACAACAAACAATACCTTGGCACCTGCGCAGGCGCGGATCCAGCCCTCAAAACAGGTTGTGGTCACAGCCACCCAAAACCTTGCTCGTGCATGATCGATATACTTTGTGCATTTCTACAAAGGTAATGTTTATAAAAAATTATATGACGGCCTGACCAAGATTTTGTACAGTGTATCGTAGTTTCACGCGGGTAAAGCTGTCACAAGTCACGTATTAGGGTTGCGGGCATGCCCACCGTGCCCACAACGGTGGATCCGCGCTTGCACCTGCGGCTGTCATAGCACAGCAGACTTTAGTCCTCAGTTAAAACAGAAACAGACGGTCTTCTGCAATATGAGGGAGGGACTAGTACGTTCATCTAGCACTAGTTGCGCTCCGCGGTTTCACCCGCGTGGTGATGAAAATCGGTGATGGTGATGATGATGAAATGTAGCCTATGTGTTAATCCAGGACATAAGCAATGTATATTCCAAATTTTATGCAAATCCATCCAGCCGTTTCTGCGTTATTGAGTCACAAACATCCATCTATCCATCCATCCATCCATTCATTCATCCATCCAAACCACTGAAGTGAGAATTTTTTCCTCTCTTTTCTGTGATCCAAACTTTCACATATAAAATGGTACGGAACCCTTCGTGCGCGAGTCCGACTCGCACTAAGCAGTTTTTTTAAATTACTTAGCTGCATATTTGATCTCGTTCGAGTACCTACCTACAAATGTCGTGTTCAATTAAGTTTTGTTTAGCCGTTGGAATATAAACGAATTTACAAAACAACTAAAAAAGCAATAGGATGACATAAGAACGTTTCAATTTAGATATTTAAGCCCAATGTTATAAAGCCGCACAAAAAACGACCTTGTCTGATGAAAGCTACATCGACACGACCGTGAATTATGAAATGATTAGAGGCAGCCATTCGACAGGAAATAAAAAGAACGAATAGCAGTATCGTTAAGATTAAGTGTCGATAGATATGGATGGAACAAGAATCTTTCTTTAAATAGGGTTGTCATCTCTAAAACTTAGCAACCAGGACAAGACGCGTGATAACCCCGGATTTAAGAGCCCAGAACCCGGACATGTCAACAGGTTTTTTTTAAACATAGTGTAAAATTCGCGGCGTGCGGGCACAGTGCGTGTGTCGCGGGCGGCCCAAGACTTTAAATTTTTAAACCTGGACTACAAATGAAGTCCTGCCCGGACGCACCCCGGGCGCTCTCTAAACTAGGACAAATCCGGGGAAACCTGGACGGATGACAACCGGCGAATCATTTCACAAACACTAAAACCTGCACAAAAACAACTGGACAGATTTTAAACCGACTTCAAAAATATATGAAAAACGTAATAAGTGGCTATACAATTTGAGGGTTGTCCATGATTTCCCTGGGACCCATCATCAGATCCTAACTTGGTGACAATGGGACCAAATATACTACAGAACATTTTTTTTTATCGGACAACAGTTGGCGGAGGAATCAGAGAACATACATCAAAAATATATACAGTCAAACATATAATAGAACCGTCCTCCTTTTTCGTCGGTTAATGATGTAAGGATGTAAGTACAAAATGATGTAAGTACAAAACCTCACTTTAATTTTAAAATATCTATTCAATACGTGACATGAGGGGTGAAAATGTTTCCATTCCTTTACACGTTGCCATCTTGTCATCATCATCATCAGCCAGACGTCCATTGCTGAACATAGGCCTCCCCCATCGATTTGCAAAAGGGCCGGTTGGAAGCGGCCTGCATCCAGCGTTTTCCTTCGGTCTCTTTTAGGTTGTCTGTCCATCTTGTGAGAGTACGTCCCACGGTGCGCTTACCTGTCCGTGGTCTCCACTCGAGAACCTTTCGGCCCCATCGGCCATCTGTTCTGCGTGCTATGTGCCCTGCCCACTGCCACATCAACTTGCTAATCCGTTGGGCTATATCGGTAACTTTCGTTTGTCTAGGTCCACGGATCTCCTCATTTCTGATTCGATCTCGTAGAGAAACCCTGAGCATAGCCCTCTCCATGGCTCGTTGTGCGACTTTGAGCTTGTTAATGAGGCCCACTGAGCTATCATTGCTACAAATAAGCTGATTCCACACTCAACAATATTGCTAATCATCACCAAAGTTATCACGTGGGACGGCCCCATTCATCACCGCATTATCTCTATCAATGCAATGACTTGCCTCGTCACCTAGACTCCTCTCACTATCGTGTTTAAACCTTGTTTAAACCACTAAATGACGTGTGTCATCTACCACGCCCTCGTCTTCATTTCTCTCGTTTGTGCATTGACGTTTATTTTAAGGACAACATACTTACATATAGGTACATACCACAGAAAAGAGAGGGGTAATTCTCACTTCAGTGGGTACATACATACTAACTTTAGCAGATAACTATATTAGGTAGGTAGCTAGTGTGAAGTGTGTTTGAACTGTCACATTACACATTTCTTCATGAATACGTTGAAATATGCAGGCCACCGTTGTCTGGGAATGAAACTTACTATGTTGGAATGATTCTTGGAAATATGACTCAGTCACATTTAAGTCAATTGAGCTTTGTTACCGCTTTTTAGCGACTTTCAATTAAAACTATGAAAATTATAACAATATAACAAGTCTCTTGTTAGCCAGAAGAAATCTTTTATGTCTTTCTATGATACAGAGTGACGAGACGAGCGAAGGCGCTGCCTGATGGCTCTTCACGCTTGCCCATAACAGCTCAACGCCACTCAATTTAGAACTTCAACACTTCAAAACCCTGGATGGCAATGCACTGCGCTCGCACCCCGAGATATAAGATGTCAAATCTCTGTCTGCCCTACTGTATTAATAAATAGAATATTCCATATCTTCGTTGAGTATTCAAGGCCAAAAGGCTGCAACTACCTAATGAAAGAGCCAAGTTTTATGGTCTTTGGGAATGCAAAATCAATCTCAGCGTAGGTAAAATCGTAGACGTTTGCAAAAATACGTTTTTGCCAATGATTTATGTATAAGATAAAATTATTTAGTTCACAAAAAAAACATTGATTCGTATCGTACTAGGCACGTTCGCACATAATGACTGAAACAAATTTTAAAAGTCATTGTTCTCCAATCGAAGTTTTTATGGATACAGTTTTTTACCAGCGAGCAAAAACTGATCTAGAAATCTATTTTGCTACACGGATCAGTGGAGGTAGATCCGTGATTATCTCGGCAGGAGGTTGATACTTGATCATTGTTGGTTGACGGTCCTATGTGTCTTTGAGCGGCAGTATAAATAGATTATGTTTTACTGTGGCCTTAGTACGAGAACTTGCGAAAAAGTTATCGTTGCGTAAACGATAGCAAATGTATGAGAAATTCAGTTTCCTTTCACGTCCGATAGAGGCGCTGTTCAATTGTTCATACATTTTGCTATCGTTTACGTAACAATAACTTTTTCGCAAGTGCTAGTACTAAGGCCACTATGTAGATTTTTCACTGGAGGGTACTTCTACAGTTGTTTTGGTTGACATTCGTTTGACAAATTTTATCAATATAAAAAACCGACTTCATAAAAATGTCAGAACTGGACCAAATTGAAATGGGACCACACGGAAATCACCAGATTTCAAATAAGAAAGAATCATCAAAATCAGTTCACTCAGTCGAAAGTTCTGAGGTAACAAACAAAAAAAAAAAACATTCGAATAGAGGACCTTCTCCTTTTTGGAAGTCGGTTAAACAGTGAATGCAAAGTAGAACAAAATTACAAGGCCTCTAGGTACGTAGTAGTCAACTTGTAGTCAAACTCTTCAGCCACCATTTTAGATTCATATTCTTTTGACTCGAAACGAAAACCGTTGGGGAAAAAGGTTCTTGAGTGGAGACCATGAACCGAAAGTCGCAGCGTAGGTAGTCCTCCCAACTTGATGGACACACGCCTTCGTGAGAATCGCGGGCATCCAGAGGATGCTTATGGCAGGATGTCATTCAGTGTGGAGGTTAAAGGGGGAGGACTATGTTCAGCGGTGGACGTCTTCTGGCTGATGATGATGATTCTTTTGTCTTGCATGTAGGCAGAAACGAATTGGCCGATGCGGCCGAAGGGTTCTCCAGTAGAGACCACGGATCGGTAAGCGCAGCGTAGGACGTCCACCCACAAGATGGACAGACGACCTAAAAGAGACCGCAGGAAAACGCTAGATGCAGACCGCTTCCAACCGATTCTTTTGGAAATCGATTGGGGGAGGCCTATGTCCAGCAGTGGACGTCCTATGGCTGAAATGATGATGATGAGGAACTAATTTACGTGTATTCTTGAAACCATTTTTCAAAACGAACTAGAAACTAAAAAAATATACCTAACCAAATTAAATTGAGTACATATCAAAAACAAGAAATGAAAAGGTCGCTGCCTGCGGGCAAGGTGTTTATAATGCTAGCAACATTACCACTTTGAATGGCCTTATTCTTTCGCCAAGGTAAGCGCAAGCTTTTTCGTTCTTTTTGTGCTTTACCTATGACATAGGTATACGTGTAATTTCCCTTACTGTGAATAGATAACGCCTCTGAATATTCTTAGAATAGGTTTTATGTCGCATCGGAATTGACTGTGGTCAAAGGTGGTCAAGGATATAGTAAAAAAACTGCGCTAACTTACTAACTTGTTACTACAGTTACAAACGTTATGTTATGCAGTTCGTGCGTTATCTCTTGTCGACAACGCTGCAAGACCCACGAAATAAATAATGCAAGTAAAATTTGCAATTGCAAATGTTACCTAATTAGGTAAGTTTAGCGTAGGCAATACAGTCCAAAGTCAAACTAAAGTTAGAGATAAGTTTTCACCGCTTTACCGGAATGTGACTTGTTTTGTTTGAAAGCCAAACAAAACTGTCATAAAATTGTCATATCTATGTCCATGTCATCGGCATTTTTGCCCCTGTCCCATTAGTGGGTTAAGTTTTCACAATAAGTCAAAAACACTTTCGTTAGTTTTCCAATTGTCACAAATATCATCAACAAAATCATGTTGACAGAAAGTAGTGCATTGAAGTGGTGGCCAAATGGTGGTGGCGGGCGCGGATCAGCAGAGATATGGAGCACGCCACAGCGTGCTGTGATCCACGTGGAACAACTTGGGCTATTTCCCTCACAATTTCAATTTAAAATGATCATAAAACATACAAATGAGTATTGGATTTGGTGTTTCCAGGTCCGTAGATGGCAGCTATGGGACCAGAAGGTTGGCGGCGACGAGGACAGCCCAAAGTTCCAGAAGAATGGCAAGAAACAGGTGCAGTTCATGAAGGGAGAAGACGGAGAGCCATGGGTAAGTGAGTTTATCTATCAGCACTAATAATCAGTTAAGTTTTATTTACCTTTGACGGCTGCATTACGCATAAACTCGGATATGCTACATTGAAACATTTAAAGAAAATATGTTCACCAATCTAAGCATTGGTAACGCCATCATAAATAAAAAATGCCCGCCCTAACACTAACTGAGAGACGACTCGTTTTATTATATTAACTCTAACTAAAGTGTTTTTATATTATTATAGGATTATGTTAAAAACAATTCAAATATAAAAGCGAACGTAACTTTGCGGATAAAGCGCTCTACATCTACAGGGTTATCTATCTTGATTTTTCAAGCCACCGCTTTCTTCAATCGTAATGAATTATCTGGGGAAGCACGGCATGATTGATATCCCATGCTTGTTCAATAAGCAACAAAGCCTAATCGGAAATGCAATCACCGTTGGAAGGCCGCCAAATACCAACTCATACTCATAGGGTTATGCGGAAAGGATGTACTAAGCCGAAAGGGGCCCAAGTTACCATCATTATGAAGAACATTATAATGAGAGCAACTCTGAAAACGCGAAAAATATTTCAGCTCTGCCGTAGAAAACGGTAATTGACACTTGAGAAAATGTATTATCATTTCAGCCTATCATGTCCCCAGTGCATATTGGCAGGCTTGACGCACTCCGCACTTTAGGTAAAAATGTACAGATAAACAGATAAACAATTTTATTGATAATAGTGTGCATAATTATAAGTCAGTAAAATGAATTTCTTGTAAAACAATAATAAAAATAATTCCAATTAATTAATTCATAAATCATTACTTAATTATTACATTGCGTCCGTAGTTATTTAAATAACATTTCCTTTCACTTTTAAAAAAGTCGTCGATGGAGTAAAAAGTTCTTTCAACGAGCCAGTTCTTTAATTTAATTTTAAATATATTGTCACTGGCGGTACTCGTGACATCCTTTGGCAAACAGTTATATATTTCGGCACCTATCACGTGAGTCAATTTCCCGGAGCGTACGAGCCGTCTGTGTACTGTCGCGAGACTGTTCACGTTACGGAGGTTACACTGAAACGAGTGGCTGGCTCCTCGCCTCTCGAACGAGTCTAGGTTCTGCCTCACATAGAGAGCTGCCTGCATTATCACGATCGAGGGTAGTGTCGGTATACCGAGCGCCTTAAAGAAAGGCTTCGCTGATGTTCGGCGCGACACCTGCACAATCGCCCTTATTGCCCGTTTCTGCATCCTGAAGGCACGCAGTCTGTCGGCTGCTTGCCCCCACAGTTCGGCCCCGTATTGCAGGACCGAATGCACGGTCGCAAAATAGCAAGTGCGCACCACATCAGCAGAAACCACTCGGGACAGTCGGCTCAAGGCATAACAAGCACTACCCAGTCTCGCACAGAGCTTGTCTATATGCGAGGACCACGTCAGACCACGATCAAGTTGGAAGCCGAGGAATGTAACCGAGTCAACCTGGCTTATCGGTTCTCCGTGTATTAGCACTCGCAGTCTGTCTAATCGGCGCCCTGAAACTGAGAACTGTATGAAGTGGGTCTTTTTAAGTTTAAGAACGAGGCCGTTCAGTCTAAACCACTGCGCTAGTTCATCCGCTGCATCGTTGAGTCGCTTCTCCAGCTCGTCGGACGTTTTCGCGGTAACGATCGCGGCTACGTCATCCGCGTACATAAAAATTTCGCATACAGTTGTCGTCTTGTCGGACTTGCCGTGCCCGCTGCCGCGCGATAGACAGAGATATCGTGACAAGAGTTACGCGATAGACTGAGGCAACTTCTAGGTTAAGACACGTAACAGACGTATCGAACTTGGCTGACGAACCGCCGTCTGACCAACGGGAGAGAAAAAGTGAGAATATGATTCTCCTCTCTTTTTCTCTCGTTGGTTGACGTGGTTGACGTCAACCATGTTGACGTGTCTGTTACGGGTCTAATATAGTTGTAGGTAGTTAGCGCTCGCACGTCCTGAATTGTACTTTATTGTGTAGTAGCAAGAGTCGCTACTTATTTAAATGATTTTGCGGATTGAATATTCTGTACTTGCACTTATATGTATTCTGTGATATTAGTGAATGTCGAAAAGCTTTGAACTCTCGAGGTTCTTGTACATTTCGGTTTCCTCAAGATGTTTTTTCCTTCACCGTTTTAGAGCAATGCCATCTTGATGGCATCGAAACGGCCACATAATTTATTTAGGTACTAAATTAGTTATTGGTGCAGGGCCGAGGATCGAACCGGGTGCCGTTAGATTGTAAAGCGTACATGACCTTATTCCACCCTCAAGGGTTAAATTCCTAAAAGGAGGAGCCCTTTTACTGCAGGACAAGTATAAGGATTGCACACTATCACCCCTTCCTCGTAGGAATCGCAACGACTCCTACTCAACGATTTGGGTCGTCATTTATGATTCGCACTGCCCAAGAATGGAACTCCCTGTCGTCCTCCTTGTTTCCAGAGTGAATAGATTTTCTTCTAGACCAACGTGTTCCATCTTCGGCCACACTATCGCTTACCATCAAGCGAGTTGGTGGCCAAAAGTAAATCTATTCTATTAAAAAAAGAAAAAATACTATGGCTCGGCCATCAGCGCTCTCCAAAAAGCAGATATTTTTCTGCGATTTCAGGGTTGGTCCCATAGTAAAAGTAGTTCATAATGATAACTACAACGGACCCCTTTCGGCTTGGTACTCGCTTTCCGCGTAACCCTGTATTCCTTCCAATGGGTTCTAAATCTATTTATTTAGCAAGGACAAGCGAAGGTCTACCTATTGTGTTATACACTGTAGAGGATTAAATAAGAATAGGCCTTATTTGATTGTAATAAAGGTGGAATGAGTTGTGTTGTGTGTTTTGATGAAATATTGACCTTTTGAAACAGTAGGCAGTTTGTCACGCTGGTTAACACGATGAAAGCGGTGCTGTCGACTGGCCGGGTCATTGTGAACGGCGGCGTCTGGTGCTCGCTGAGTGGATCGGCAATAGGGTATTTGACTATATCTACACTAATATTATAAAGAGGAAAGATTTGTACCTATTTTTGTATGTTTGTATGTTTGTAATGAATAGGCTCAAAAAGTACTGGGCCGATTTAAAAAATTCTTTCACCAATAGAATGCTACATTCTTCCAATTTGACATAGGCTATATAATATTTTGTAGCGAGGCCGAAGGCCGAGCTTACACCCGTGCGAAGCCGGGGCGAGCGGCTAGTTAAAAATATAATTAATACTGGTGTAATACTAGAAGATTATTATTTTCAAAAAGTATTTAGTGACTAAAAACTAAAAAATAAAGTCCCTATTTCTAGAAAAATACATAATAAAAATATATTTTTCACTGATCACGTGACTTGACTGCAAACGCTCTATGTTAGCCGAATGTCCTTATGTCGTCACAGAACAGTAAATAGAGGCAACAATTGTATGGCGAGATTAACTAGTTTGTTTATGTGTGACGTCACTAATGTCACGTGGCCCCATGAATGTCAAAGGTAGCGTTTACGCAGTAGTTTAATAATTTGAATTTTGATCCGTCATTTAAAACACATATACTGAAAATTATGAGGATTAAATTACCAAGATTGCTTTATTTTAATGTAATAAACAATTTAAAATGGTTTTGTAAAATCAGTCAAATACCCTATTGTTTGGTTTGCAGTTCTATATCAGTTTGTAAGTATGGCATATCAAGCAAGATGTTATTATTATACAGCAAGGCTAGCATTCGCACCGCGACAAAATCTTGTCGTCACTTTGTCGAGCGAGAACGTGACAAGATGCTTACGGTCTTATATACGTTTGTCTCGCTTTGGCACGATAAAAAGAGTTGACAAAATTTTGTCGCGGTGCGCATGCTAGCGCGGCAGGTGTGAAGTGGATAACCCCTTGCTTAGACCCCCAGGTCATGACTATTAAGAAAATCTAAGTTTATGCCAAGTAAAAGTAGCACAGTTTTCGAGTTTTTGAACTTTCAAATTTTTCTCCATGAAATATTTCCCGACAAGTATAAATAGTTTTTTTAAACTCCCCTGTGAAAGAACTGATAATCTTCAAACGGCATATACAGATTTACAGACACACACACACACACACACACAAACACGTGACACGACTACCTATTTTTTACCG
The DNA here is from genome assembly GCA_949125355.1 of Agriopis leucophaearia. Taxonomy (NCBI): domain Eukaryota; kingdom Metazoa; phylum Arthropoda; class Insecta; order Lepidoptera; family Geometridae; genus Agriopis; species Agriopis leucophaearia. The sequence continues at coordinate 2,987,266 of OX421276.1, read as the reverse complement.
ACTTCCAAAAAGAAGGAGGTTATCAATTTGACTGTTTAAAAAAAAAACAAATAGGTTTGTCACTTCAGACCTTTTGACTGGGTGAACCGATTATGATGATTCTTTTTTATTTGAAAGCTGGTGCTTCCCATTTAGTCCCATTTCAATTTGGTCCAGTTCTGATGAAGTCGGTTTTTTATATTGATAATTATTAAAGTCCCAACTTTATTTCGAGTCGCCGATATCCTCTATTTACGACTATCTAATGACACAACAACTGAGGAATCAGAGAACACTGCGCGTCTCAATTATGCGCGTTAAATTATACTTGAGCGTAATTTCGCTGCGTTAGCATTCCGAAACCCCATATTATCAGATTTGTATTTCCTCGTCTCCAGGTGTGGGTGATGGGCGAGCATCCGGACGACAAGACGATCGAGAGCATCCTGGCGGAGGAGGCTCGTAAGCGAGCCCTGACGCAGGCGCGCGAGGAGGCCCACCAGCTCAGGAAGTCTGTAGAGAAGGAGCTCACGCACCTGATCGACTACAAACCGCTGGACACCTTGGAACAGGTCAATATAACACCAAAATTAGACATAGCGTATATTCTGGATGTCTTCAAATCTCGAGTGAATCGGTTTCTTCTGGGCAAGCGTGCTCTATCGTATACCTCATCATCGCTTAATATCAAGCGAGTTGGCGATCAAACGCAAGCCTATTACTGAATTAAAAAACGAAGACTGGTGATAGTGTTGGTTTTTTAGAGTTCCTTACCCAAAGGGAAAAAACGGGACCCTATTACTAAGGCTCCGCTGTCCGTCTGTCACCAGGCTGTATCTCATGAACCGTGATAGTTAGACAGTTGAAATTTTCACAGGTGATATGTATATATGAACCTTCCGTGAAAAATTATCTAACTGATGTTGCAAACAGCATCAAAATCCGTTGCGTGGTTTTGGAGGAGTTAGCGGATATACAGACAGACAGACGCGAAGACTTCATTTTATACTATGTAAAAATTCACCTGAGCGTCGTGACTAACAATTTGCTTGCCTGATGGTAAGCGTTACGCTTGCTTTTAACAGTTCAGTGCCATCCAGAATTTAGTACTGAACAGTTCAAAACCTTTACGTGGTTCGTAGATGTTAAATCTCTTTATGATTTTTTTTAAATCCTTTTCCATATAGAATGAGGAGCTATGAAGAGTGATAAGAACTCCTACAGCGAATGTTTTAGCACTCTGCCCTAGGGTTGCCAAATGAAATTTACAAAATTGCCAAGTATTGCCTCATCATTGTATATTGCTCTGACAACATGGCATGCCTCGAAGATCCGTTTTTCCACTATGATAGTCTTGTTAATGTAACTTTTAAACTTTAAAGATTTTGACACTTATTATATAATCTATCGGGACTTATCGCGCTTTTTTAATTCTGTATTTGGCCACAGCAGGCCAAATACAGAGGATGAGAGGACCCTATAAATTTTAGGGCCATGGATACGACGAACTAACCTTCCATATTTCCTGATTTTCAGAAATTCGACCTATCTCCCAAGAGCATAGAGTCCATAGAAGACAACCTAGAGATCTACTGCACAGTGGACGAGCTTCGACAGCGCATTGACGCGTTAGAACCTGAAGTGACGTCAGAAAAGGAGCTGGGAGAAAGCCTGGAGGAGAAGACGGACTACTGCAACGAAAATATCAACCACCAATTGGACTTGAACAAGAACACACTGCACTTCAACTTTATTGAGGGGAAGAGAGATGTTTTACAGGTAAGCGCTTTAAAAAAGGCTAGACCGACTTCAAGAGTTCTTAGGCCTAACGGGCACAGAAAAATCTAAGCGTACAAGTGGCCATTGTCATTTTTACAAGCTTATATTTCACTTTGGGTCAAATCTGGCAACTGAAAACACTTGTCCCCAACTACTGAAATTACGCATACATATTTAGTTTGACAATGCATGGTTAGCTAAGTGACGACATTCTAAATACAATATGGCGAACTCTCAAAGTTTGCTGAGAATAATATGAAAAATTAAATGACGTCAGACTATGGTTCATTTTGGCGGACGCCTAAAAAGCTTGATTTCAAAAAGTTTTTTTTGAGATGGGACATTATTAGGCAGGTTTTGTTTCTCATCCAATAGATCTGTTCTCCTATCCACAAGTTGTTCACCTCAATAGCCCAGTTTTTTTAAATCCTATACTGTACAATTGTTTCATATTCCTTTTTATACATATTCCATAATTGCATGTATTTTTTATATTCAACAGGGCCTCTTGGTGTTGGTTTCGGCCCCACCAATGCATACCAAATGTCTGGGCTAGACCCGAGAATCTTATGAAATACTAATAAACGTTTATTTTGAAAAGTTAACAATGGGTTTATAACAACAGTAGAACGATGTTACCTACAATAGTTCGAGAACTGTGTCGCGGGTAACAAAATATCCCGTTAATAATCATAAAACTGTAATGAATAACCCTGATAGTTTGAAACAGTGTTTTGCTCAGGCCTGTACTACTAGCTAAGTTCTAGATAGGTGTGGAAATGTAATGAGATATTTGTCCGTTTCCAGGAGCTAGGGATCCCTAACACGGGGTCAGGCGTGAGCGTGCGCGTGGCGGCGTGGGAGCGACGCGTGGCGGCTGCGCGAGCTGGGGACATCCTGCGCACGCTGCGGGCACGCCGCGCGCGCACGCTACGGGACGCGCAGCTGCACGCCGGGGACGGGGACGAGGCCTGGAGGGAACAAGGTGGGGGAAACACTACTCATATACACTACACTCACTACACTCATACCTCCACACACGAATTCCTTGTTAGGGGAGTATTATTTTCTTGGATTTGTGTGTTTCCAGTGAATTGACTCACTAGCAACGCTCCGCGGTTTCACCCGTGCGTCCGTCTAGAGCTGTAGATATTCTTTAACTTGTAAAAGAGCTGATCATAAATAGAGCCGAACAACGTAAACATATTGAAATGACAACGTAAACAAAATTAAGGAAGATATAAATGGATATGTTATTTAAGTTATTGTAAATAAAAACTAGATTAATTTTACAGTTGGTACAAAAATAGATATAACTTACATATAATAACATCGCAAATCATCACCAGCAAAGTTTGGGTCACCAATGAACTCTTAAATTTTAGGTTTAGGAAGATATAAGCATTATAATGTCTTGCTAGACAAAGATCTCACTATACTAAGGTTGCCTGGAAGAGATCGCTTATAGCGATAAGGCCACCAATTGTTTCACTCGTTTTTGTCGTATAATGTATGTAATTTTTGGTGTGTACAATAAAGAGTTATCTATCTATACTTTCGAATCATACCTTGCGGGAAAGAGACAGCGCATCTCATCATAATCCGAACAAAAACTTTGAACGCTTATATCTCAGAACTTTATTAGCCAATTTAAATAGTTTTTAATTGCATTTAATTATATTTTTCACTAACCTTGTTATTTTTACAAGTTTAATACCTGTGCGATTGCCTAATGTTTGTATAATGTTGCAGAGCGCAAGGCGAAGGAGGCTGAGGCTACAATGCGTCAGATCGCGCGCGCGGCGCGGGAGGCGCACCGACGCAGCGCCGGCGCAGACCTGCCTGCCGCCGCAGCGCACCTACATACACACACTCCACAAGGTGACGCTTCTCTATTATCTATTTGTTATATGTATTTATAAGTACCCGGGACTCCACTGTGATGTTTATTATTTTAACGATACCGCTTTATGGTTGATATTCCGAAAACCCGTACGGCGCTTTGATTCCATTTTTATTATGCGAACTGATAGTCTGTGGAATACGCTGCCTGACTGGGTGTTCCCCGATGTAACAATCTTCTTTCTAGGCAATCGTGCTCTATCGTACACCGCATCATCGCTTAACATCAGGCGAGTTGGCGGGGAAACGAAAGCCAAAAAAAAATTGAAAAAAATTGCCTTATTCCTAGTACCGACCGCGCCCGACGTTACTTCTTCTTCTTCTAATCTTCAGTAAATAGAAAAATGTCACCGACTCTATTTTAGTGACATTGTCTCCTTGCTTCCAGCTGGCAAGCCGCCGAGCAGAGAGGCGGTGCTGGAGTGGTTCCGGACGCAGGAGCTCAAGCGAGGAGTCGGCATCGATGAAGACAACAAACCAGTTGAATGGTTCCATGGTAACAACTTCAGTTAAATTTAGGCTCTTAACCTTCTATATCTATATAATTACTAGCGACCCGCCCTGGCTTCGCACGGGTATATGTTTTATTATATACATATATAAACCACCCGTGAAAAATTATCTAACTGATAGTGAAAAGCGCATCAAAATCCGTTGCCTAGTTTTAAAGATCTAAGCATATATAGATACAGACAGAGGGAAGCGACTTTGTTTTATACTATGGGATGATATAAAACAAAGTCGGTTTACACCATTTATAACTCATGAACGGCTGGACCTATTTTCATGATCTTTGATTTGTTGGATTTCATTCCGCCCCGAATGGCAGAATAAGTATAAAAATAACGAAGAAAATCCCAAAAAAAGAATATTCCCATATATTTATATGGAACGGTAAGAATTGAAATCTATGCACTGACATATTACATCATAGAAAAAAAAAAAGTCAAAGGAGGTTACTATCGCTCCCAAGGAGGTTGCTTCAAGGGGAGGTATATAACGTGGGCGCAGCTATTAATAATATATTTATGAAGAAAGTACTGCGCCCCGCGGTTTCACCTGCGTGGTGATTAAAATCGGTGATGACTACGATGATGATGAAAAGTAGCCTATGTGTTAATCCAGGACATAAGCAATGTATATTCAAAATTTCATCCAAATCCATGCAGCCGTTTCTGCGTTATTAGGTAACAAACATCCATCCATCCATCCAAACTTTCACATATATGATACTAGCCGCGGCCCGCGGTTTCAGCCGCGTGGTGATGAAAATCGGTGATGATGATGATGAAAAGTAGCCTATGTGTTAATCCAGGACATAAGCAATGTATATTCCAAATTTCATCCAAATCCATCCAGCCGTCTCTGCGTTATTGAGTAGCAAACATCCATCCACACATCCATCCAAACTTTTACTAATTTTTTTTATGTATATGATATTAGTGTGGTGTGTCGCAGGTCTAATCACGCGGTCGGAGGCGGAACAGATCCTGTCGGCGCAGGCCACGGGAAGCTTCCTGGTGCGTATATCGGAGCGTGTGTGGGGCTACGCCATCTCATACAGCTGCGGCCCCGCGCCCGGGCCCGGCCTGCGCTGCAAGCATTACCTCGTCGAGGCTCATGGAGGGACTTATCGCCTGCTCGGCACCGCCCAGATGACACACACTACCTTAGGTAAGGTATTCGTATTATCATCCAGCTTTTGCCTCCCTCATTTACTTAATCATACTTATTTCTAAGACTCACTCTTTTTAAGACGAAATGAGTACCAAAGTAATTTTCTGTGAGTTGGAAATATTAATACTATTTCCTTAATATATAACGTACATCAATAATAATAATAAAAAAACAGCTGTCCCTTTTGATTGTCATAGTCAAAGGCTGTTCCATACTTTTTGTTGCAGATTAATCAAAACCTTTTCTATGGAACTGCTATTTTTTTATTGCTTATAAAAAAAGACAAGGTCTAAAGACAATGTAAGAATATGTCCTAACGCAAACAAGCGTTCATATGCTCGCGCCCACTATCTGTTGGCAGCGTATCCAGCAAGCTGGCAGCATTACCACGCTGAATGGCGTTGAGCCACAAAAACGCCAGAACTATTTCAATGTGGTGAATTGTATCTTTCATTCAGAAATTGCATCCTTATTTGACTGGGAAATACGGAGACATTCTGAATTTTTGTATACCATGTACCTAGATTGTGTTTTTTGCATTTTCCGGGAACGATGCTTTCTAAAATCTAAATATTTGATTCCAGCGGATCTCATAAACTACCACAAGGCAGTGGTGATCACGGAGAGCGGCGGCGAGCTCCTCACGTCCCCCTGTCCCCCCACACAGCCTCCACTCCTCTCCGCGCCGCCATCTTGAACTCGCAATTACCCTCTTTTGTAATAAATTTTGTAGTAGGGTCTATCAAACCTATTTTAGGCGCATTTATCTTCTAATCAGATGTTATGTATTTCTATGAATACAGGTAAACGGGGTGAATCGGGACTGTTGACCAGAAAAGATAAGTTGGGACAGTCAACCAAGTGGGGTAAATTCGCCAGGACCGTTGACCAAATGGGGTAAATAGGAACGTCCGAGGATAAATACAAATATTTTGGGGATTAACTAAAAGAGCCACCGTATTCCAATTATACAAGTAATGTGTTAGAAAAAGTTGCTAGTTCTTGTTTCTACTTGTTAGCTGTTGCGTTTCACCCCATACCACATCATTTATTATTGTATCTAAAATGGATCATTATTGGACTTAATTATTTAAAAATGACCCGTGAAGATGATTTTACTAAGGGACCATTATTTAAAGTCAAACTTAGTCACTAAGTATTGTAATTAGTTATGTTATATTGAAATGATGATGTTTACTCTTAACTATGTTATACTCAAGCAATAGGAAAAAGTTTGTGATAAAACTTGTTTTCTAAATGAGTTTCAAACATTGATTCGTATTATTACACAAATCACTAATAATTCTATGGTAAAAATATACCTGATATGCTTTAGGGAAGTGCCTTTGGCATATATCGATGGTGCTAATTCGAATATAACTATAACCTTTTTATTTTTTAAGATTGGGTAATCTCGTCAATTAGACAAAATTACTCACTAATTGTATAGCATCATTTTTGCATTTTCTTAGTAATAAAAATTATGAACAAAGTTGTTATAATATGATAGATTTTTCTCATATTGTGTTATTAGCTATTTTGATATTTAACTACTACTTTTTGCTGCTTACTTTTGGATATTTCCAGCTGTAAAAATGCTTTTTTTTTACTTAGTATCATTTGTCATCCAAGAAAACTTTGTCTATAGAAGCTATTTGCTTTAACGCTGTTAAAAATGTTCTTAAGTTCTATAACTTCGTATATTTACTCGTGAATATTTTGAGCAAAAAGCGGCGTAGAAAGGGAAATGTTAGCGCGTGGTTCACTTTAAAATCAATGGCGCTGTCGAATTACTCTAAATTCGTCTTGGTTGGATACGCCAGAACGAAAAGTCGCCTATAGCGACTTTTTTAAGATGTTTCCCAGTCATTTGTACCCAGCCCCGGATCTACGATTTTTCCTAGCTGGCAAAAACTTGACATTAGCGCCCCTCACCTCTAGCATTAGAGATTAATGATTTTAAAAAGTGGAATTTAAGCTGCCATCCGGGCAGATCCGGGCATGCTTGTACCAACTGGTACTTATCATTAGTGAATTTATGTGAAAGTGTTTACTTCTTAGATTTGTTAGTAAGGGTCTCCTTATATCTGCGTTTCAGTATTACGCTATAATTAGAATAAACCCGAATTCTGACAAATGAAGCCAAAGTCAAAAATAAACAGAAGTCGGAGTGACCTATCTCTTAGGTTTGTAGTTACTTTTAAATGATTTGTATGCCATTTATTTCGTTTGTAGGTAACCTATAGATCTATGATATTGTATTTTAGTCATTAACTGCCAACAAATATAAATCTTAAAAAAAATGTCTCTTTTTATTTCATCAACTTCGTGATCAGCAGCCAGAAGACGTCCACTGTAGAACACTGGCCTCCCCTTCAGACTTCCACACTGAACGTCACCCTGTCATCTGCATCCACTGGACATCCCATGACTCTCACGATGTCGTCAGTCCATCTAGTAGGAGGACTACCTACGCTGCGTCTTCCGGTTCATGGTCTCCACTCAAGAATCTTTCCTCTATATCGGTTCTTCGAGTGAGTTTTTCCAATTGTCTTATCACAATCCTAATTCATTGCTTTTGAAATATTAAATTAATCGTTAGAACCCCTCGTGTTTGCTTAGTCATTTAGAAAAAATTACATTGTTAAGAAGCTAATTTGTTAAGATTCGTTTGGTGCACTCAAAACAAATCCTGTTGTTCCCCGTTGGGGGCAAAAGGAACAACCCAATATACTAGAATAAGTGACTGCAAGTGGCATTTAAAAGAGAGTAGCGTGGGTTCGGAGAATAGGTACCTACGTTAAATTGACAGTCTTGGCTATGTTTTAGAAATTAACTATTATATATATATATATATATATATATGCCCTATTCTATTAGTCGTAGCTGAATGTCACCTCTATAGTACTTGCAGAGAACTAATATACGTATCGGTAATATCTATAGGTAGATGATAGAAACAGGAATCGATAATTTTCCGAAATAAAAAGATGTACCGTACTAACCTGCAAGATATAAACTATCTTTACACCTTATTAAATTCAAATTATATAATGGGGGACAAAAGGGTAAAAAATATTTGTCAATCATGGGGAAAAACAGGAAAATAAAACCTGTATTCCCCCATTGGCCATGGGTGACAAGAGGAACAACCCGAAATAAGTTGGTCAAGTGTGGTAATTTTCCTCTCATGAAGATTTTTGATGTAATCTCCTCCCCTCTTCATACAATATTCCAAACTTCTTAATCTCTAACCTATTATCTGTATTATTTATTACAACATTTACTTAGGAAGTATAGGAAAATAAATTAGAAAGTATGTCTAGATGTTATTGGACTTCCTCCTCACTTCCTTCCTCGGTGAGATCATAAAAAAGTGTAATTTTTTGAAAAGTGTTTATTAAATTTCGCGTGTAATAAAATGTAACACTATACAATATTTACAAATAACACCGTAACTCCGTAACGACGTAAGATACAACTTACAAAACTCTTCCAAACATGAAACTAAATTCTATTCTAAAACATCCGGCAGTGGCAGCGATACAGTTAGAAATTCACTCATTTTGAATTACACACAAGTAACGTAGAATGGCGGATAACTGGGGTGAATGAGTTCAGAAAAAAAAAAGCTTTATACCTCTACAGTTTCTTACACCCCCATCTCGATCTCGGTTGTCCATTTGTTAACATTTTGAGCACATCATTTGCAGTTGTGTGCCGCTCAATATTGAGGTGTGCGTTCGTAGAACTAGTAAGAATATGTCCGTGTGAACAATACGTTTTTACCTCGCCCCCTTCAGTTTTTGGCAGACTTCGATACTAGCTCGAGTTTAAGCCAGATCCAAACTATATATTATCAAAGTGAATAAGGATTTGACTGAGCGGGGTGAAATAAGACTGTCATGTTTCTCACTACACTCATACCTCCACACACGAATTCCTTGTTAGGGGAGTATTATTTTCTTGGATTTGTGTGTTTCCAGTGAATTGACTCACTAGCAACGCTCCGCGGTTTCACCCGTGCGTCCGTCTAGAGCTGTAGATATTCTTTAACTTGTAAAAGAGCTGATCATAAATAGAGCCGAACAACGTAAACATATTGAAATGACAACGTAAACAAAATTAAGGAAGATATAAATGGATATGTTATTTAAGTTATTGTAAATAAAAACTAGATTAATTTTACAGTTGGTACAAAAATAGATATAACTTACATATAATAACATCGCAAATCATCACCAGCAAAGTTTGGGTCACCAATGAACTCTTAAATTTTAGGTTTAGGAAGATATAAGCATTATAATGTCTTGCTAGACAAAGATCTCACTATACTAAGGTTGCCTGGAAGAGATCGCTTATAGCGATAAGGCCACCAATTGTTTCACTCGTTTTTGTCGTATAATGTATGTAATTTTTGGTGTGTACAATAAAGAGTTATCTATCTATACTTTCGAATCATACCTTGCGGGAAAGAGACAGCGCATCTCATCATAATCCGAACAAAAACTTTGAACGCTTATATCTCAGAACTTTATTAGCCAATTTAAATAGTTTTTAATTGCATTTAATTATATTTTTCACTAACCTTGTTATTTTTACAAGTTTAATACCTGTGCGATTGCCTAATGTTTGTATAATGTTGCAGAGCGCAAGGCGAAGGAGGCTGAGGCTACAATGCGTCAGATCGCGCGCGCGGCGCGGGAGGCGCACCGACGCAGCGCCGGCGCAGACCTGCCTGCCGCCGCAGCGCACCTACATACACACACTCCACAAGGTGACGCTTCTCTATTATCTATTTGTTATATGTATTTATAAGTACCCGGGACTCCACTGTGATGTTTATTATTTTAACGATACCGCTTTATGGTTGATATTCCGAAAACCCGTACGGCGCTTTGATTCCATTTTTATTATGCGAACTGATAGTCTGTGGAATACGCTGCCTGACTGGGTGTTCCCCGATGTAACAATCTTCTTTCTAGGCAATCGTGCTCTATCGTACACCGCATCATCGCTTAACATCAGGCGAGTTGGCGGGGAAACGAAAGCCAAAAAAAAATTGAAAAAAATTGCCTTATTCCTAGTACCGACCGCGCCCGACGTTACTTCTTCTTCTTCTAATCTTCAGTAAATAGAAAAATGTCACCGACTCTATTTTAGTGACATTGTCTCCTTGCTTCCAGCTGGCAAGCCGCCGAGCAGAGAGGCGGTGCTGGAGTGGTTCCGGACGCAGGAGCTCAAGCGAGGAGTCGGCATCGATGAAGACAACAAACCAGTTGAATGGTTCCATGGTAACAACTTCAGTTAAATTTAGGCTCTTAACCTTCTATATCTATATAATTACTAGCGACCCGCCCTGGCTTCGCACGGGTATATGTTTTATTATATACATATATAAACCACCCGTGAAAAATTATCTAACTGATAGTGAAAAGCGCATCAAAATCCGTTGCCTAGTTTTAAAGATCTAAGCATATATAGATACAGACAGAGGGAAGCGACTTTGTTTTATACTATGGGATGATATAAAACAAAGTCGGTTTACACCATTTATAACTCATGAACGGCTGGACCTATTTTCATGATCTTTGATTTGTTGGATTTCATTCCGCCCCGAATGGCAGAATAAGTATAAAAATAACGAAGAAAATCCCAAAAAAAGAATATTCCCATATATTTATATGGAACGGTAAGAATTGAAATCTATGCACTGACATATTACATCATAGAAAAAAAAAAAGTCAAAGGAGGTTACTATCGCTCCCAAGGAGGTTGCTTCAAGGGGAGGTATATAACGTGGGCGCAGCTATTAATAATATATTTATGAAGAAAGTACTGCGCCCCGCGGTTTCACCTGCGTGGTGATTAAAATCGGTGATGACTACGATGATGATGAAAAGTAGCCTATGTGTTAATCCAGGACATAAGCAATGTATATTCAAAATTTCATCCAAATCCATGCAGCCGTTTCTGCGTTATTAGGTAACAAACATCCATCCATCCATCCAAACTTTCACATATATGATACTAGCCGCGGCCCGCGGTTTCAGCCGCGTGGTGATGAAAATCGGTGATGATGATGATGAAAAGTAGCCTATGTGTTAATCCAGGACATAAGCAATGTATATTCCAAATTTCATCCAAATCCATCCAGCCGTCTCTGCGTTATTGAGTAGCAAACATCCATCCACACATCCATCCAAACTTTTACTAATTTTTTTTATGTATATGATATTAGTGTGGTGTGTCGCAGGTCTAATCACGCGGTCGGAGGCGGAACAGATCCTGTCGGCGCAGGCCACGGGAAGCTTCCTGGTGCGTATATCGGAGCGTGTGTGGGGCTACGCCATCTCATACAGCTGCGGCCCCGCGCCCGGGCCCGGCCTGCGCTGCAAGCATTACCTCGTCGAGGCTCATGGAGGGACTTATCGCCTGCTCGGCACCGCCCAGATGACACACACTACCTTAGGTAAGGTATTCGTATTATCATCCAGCTTTTGCCTCCCTCATTTACTTAATCATACTTATTTCTAAGACTCACTCTTTTTAAGACGAAATGAGTACCAAAGTAATTTTCTGTGAGTTGGAAATATTAATACTATTTCCTTAATATATAACGTACATCAATAATAATAATAAAAAAACAGCTGTCCCTTTTGATTGTCATAGTCAAAGGCTGTTCCATACTTTTTGTTGCAGATTAATCAAAACCTTTTCTATGGAACTGCTATTTTTTTATTGCTTATAAAAAAAGACAAGGTCTAAAGACAATGTAAGAATATGTCCTAACGCAAACAAGCGTTCATATGCTCGCGCCCACTATCTGTTGGCAGCGTATCCAGCAAGCTGGCAGCATTACCACGCTGAATGGCGTTGAGCCACAAAAACGCCAGAACTATTTCAATGTGGTGAATTGTATCTTTCATTCAGAAATTGCATCCTTATTTGACTGGGAAATACGGAGACATTCTGAATTTTTGTATACCATGTACCTAGATTGTGTTTTTTGCATTTTCCGGGAACGATGCTTTCTAAAATCTAAATATTTGATTCCAGCGGATCTCATAAACTACCACAAGGCAGTGGTGATCACGGAGAGCGGCGGCGAGCTCCTCACGTCCCCCTGTCCCCCCACACAGCCTCCACTCCTCTCCGCGCCGCCATCTTGAACTCGCAATTACCCTCTTTTGTAATAAATTTTGTAGTAGGGTCTATCAAACCTATTTTAGGCGCATTTATCTTCTAATCAGATGTTATGTATTTCTATGAATACAGGTAAACGGGGTGAATCGGGACTGTTGACCAGAAAAGATAAGTTGGGACAGTCAACCAAGTGGGGTAAATTCGCCAGGACCGTTGACCAAATGGGGTAAATAGGAACGTCCGAGGATAAATACAAATATTTTGGGGATTAACTAAAAGAGCCACCGTATTCCAATTATACAAGTAATGTGTTAGAAAAAGTTGCTAGTTCTTGTTTCTACTTGTTAGCTGTTGCGTTTCACCCCATACCACATCATTTATTATTGTATCTAAAATGGATCATTATTGGACTTAATTATTTAAAAATGACCCGTGAAGATGATTTTACTAAGGGACCATTATTTAAAGTCAAACTTAGTCACTAAGTATTGTAATTAGTTATGTTATATTGAAATGATGATGTTTACTCTTAACTATGTTATACTCAAGCAATAGGAAAAAGTTTGTGATAAAACTTGTTTTCTAAATGAGTTTCAAACATTGATTCGTATTATTACACAAATCACTAATAATTCTATGGTAAAAATATACCTGATATGCTTTAGGGAAGTGCCTTTGGCATATATCGATGGTGCTAATTCGAATATAACTATAACCTTTTTATTTTTTAAGATTGGGTAATCTCGTCAATTAGACAAAATTACTCACTAATTGTATAGCATCATTTTTGCATTTTCTTAGTAATAAAAATTATGAACAAAGTTGTTATAATATGATAGATTTTTCTCATATTGTGTTATTAGCTATTTTGATATTTAACTACTACTTTTTGCTGCTTACTTTTGGATATTTCCAGCTGTAAAAATGCTTTTTTTTTACTTAGTATCATTTGTCATCCAAGAAAACTTTGTCTATAGAAGCTATTTGCTTTAACGCTGTTAAAAATGTTCTTAAGTTCTATAACTTCGTATATTTACTCGTGAATATTTTGAGCAAAAAGCGGCGTAGAAAGGGAAATGTTAGCGCGTGGTTCACTTTAAAATCAATGGCGCTGTCGAATTACTCTAAATTCGTCTTGGTTGGATACGCCAGAACGAAAAGTCGCCTATAGCGACTTTTTTAAGATGTTTCCCAGTCATTTGTACCCAGCCCCGGATCTACGATTTTTCCTAGCTGGCAAAAACTTGACATTAGCGCCCCTCACCTCTAGCATTAGAGATTAATGATTTTAAAAAGTGGAATTTAAGCTGCCATCCGGGCAGATCCGGGCATGCTTGTACCAACTGGTACTTATCATTAGTGAATTTATGTGAAAGTGTTTACTTCTTAGATTTGTTAGTAAGGGTCTCCTTATATCTGCGTTTCAGTATTACGCTATAATTAGAATAAACCCGAATTCTGACAAATGAAGCCAAAGTCAAAAATAAACAGAAGTCGGAGTGACCTATCTCTTAGGTTTGTAGTTACTTTTAAATGATTTGTATGCCATTTATTTCGTTTGTAGGTAACCTATAGATCTATGATATTGTATTTTAGTCATTAACTGCCAACAAATATAAATCTTAAAAAAAATGTCTCTTTTTATTTCATCAACTTCGTGATCAGCAGCCAGAAGACGTCCACTGTAGAACACTGGCCTCCCCTTCAGACTTCCACACTGAACGTCACCCTGTCATCTGCATCCACTGGACATCCCATGACTCTCACGATGTCGTCAGTCCATCTAGTAGGAGGACTACCTACGCTGCGTCTTCCGGTTCATGGTCTCCACTCAAGAATCTTTCCTCTATATCGGTTCTTCGAGTGAGTTTTTCCAATTGTCTTATCACAATCCTAATTCATTGCTTTTGAAATATTAAATTAATCGTTAGAACCCCTCGTGTTTGCTTAGTCATTTAGAAAAAATTACATTGTTAAGAAGCTAATTTGTTAAGATTCGTTTGGTGCACTCAAAACAAATCCTGTTGTTCCCCGTTGGGGGCAAAAGGAACAACCCAATATACTAGAATAAGTGACTGCAAGTGGCATTTAAAAGAGAGTAGCGTGGGTTCGGAGAATAGGTACCTACGTTAAATTGACAGTCTTGGCTATGTTTTAGAAATTAACTATTATATATATATATATATATATATATGCCCTATTCTATTAGTCGTAGCTGAATGTCACCTCTATAGTACTTGCAGAGAACTAATATACGTATCGGTAATATCTATAGGTAGATGATAGAAACAGGAATCGATAATTTTCCGAAATAAAAAGATGTACCGTACTAACCTGCAAGATATAAACTATCTTTACACCTTATTAAATTCAAATTATATAATGGGGGACAAAAGGGTAAAAAATATTTGTCAATCATGGGGAAAAACAGGAAAATAAAACCTGTATTCCCCCATTGGCCATGGGTGACAAGAGGAACAACCCGAAATAAGTTGGTCAAGTGTGGTAATTTTCCTCTCATGAAGATTTTTGATGTAATCTCCTCCCCTCTTCATACAATATTCCAAACTTCTTAATCTCTAACCTATTATCTGTATTATTTATTACAACATTTACTTAGGAAGTATAGGAAAATAAATTAGAAAGTA
This sequence comes from Agriopis leucophaearia, assembly GCA_949125355.1. Taxonomy (NCBI): domain Eukaryota; kingdom Metazoa; phylum Arthropoda; class Insecta; order Lepidoptera; family Geometridae; genus Agriopis; species Agriopis leucophaearia. The sequence goes on along the minus strand of OX421276.1, from coordinate 2,972,135 downwards.
TGTCTAGATGTTATTGGACTTCCTCCTCACTTCCTTCCTCGGTGAGATCATAAAAAAGTGTAATTTTTTGAAAAGTGTTTATTAAATTTCGCGTGTAATAAAATGTAACACTATACAATATTTACAAATAACACCGTAACTCCGTAACGACGTAAGATACAACTTACAAAACTCTTCCAAACATGAAACTAAATTCTATTCTAAAACATCCGGCAGTGGCAGCGATACAGTTAGAAATTCACTCATTTTGAATTACACACAAGTAACGTAGAATGGCGGATAACTGGGGTGAATGAGTTCAGAAAAAAAAAAGCTTTATACCTCTACAGTTTCTTACACCCCCATCTCGATCTCGGTTGTCCATTTGTTAACATTTTGAGCACATCATTTGCAGTTGTGTGCCGCTCAATATTGAGGTGTGCGTTCGTAGAACTAGTAAGAATATGTCCGTGTGAACAATACGTTTTTACCTCGCCCCCTTCAGTTTTTGGCAGACTTCGATACTAGCTCGAGTTTAAGCCAGATCCAAACTATATATTATCAAAGTGAATAAGGATTTGACTGAGCGGGGTGAAATAAGACTGTCATGTTTCTCGAGTAAACACATCATTTTCCTATTTTTAAGTCTTATAAAAATACATTTTTATAATCGTTGCGTGTGTTTACATTCGATTAGCACTTCACAGTTTTGTACATAGACAGTTTTTAATATACATCATATGTATTGATGTGACGCCAACACCATTGCACTAAAAACAGTATAGGTACTTGTACTGACAATGGTGACGTCCAGCCACGTCACTGAGTGATGCGTGACTAAGCGAATGCCAGGCAATTTACCTTGCTTTTATATTAACAATATATACGGACAATACATCTATTCATTATATCAGAGAAATACAAGTGATGATATTAATTATAGTAATTATAAATAAAAACAGTTTTTAGTTTGTATGATATCAATAAGACAATGTTACACACCATTCTACGATACGTTGTTCAACAAAACTATACTAATTATATATGATGTCTGGGCAACCAAATAAAAATAAAATTGTTGAATTAATCTGTATAATTTATTATTTGCAGAAAAAATTGTTTGATATTTGTCAATGGTTTGAGCGCAAATAGAGTTGTTGGTATAAAAAGTGGTCCTACCAGCTCTATCAAAATCTACGATGTCTATATGACTGTTCGTTTTTAAACTAAAATAAAGACTCACGACTAGTTCTAAACATTTTCCACAATAAAAAGGAAACTAATAAACTTTCAAAAACAATACCAGTACCTACCTACTAAATAATTTTCAACATTAACAATGTATATCTTACAATCATAAATCTTTATTTGATTCTAACATTCCGAATTCTATAAGTCTCAAAGATACTAGGAATTTTAGACTGATGTAACATAAATACACAATTTATTTTATAACCAAAAGAGTATACATATATATAATTAAGTAATGTGTTTGAAATGAGAATGATATTTGACCTTATTACCGAATAAGAGATAAGCTAGTGTAAAGACATATATCTATAAAAATAATTTAGGGCAAATCGGGAGAGATAGATGGAGTAAATTAGGGTAGATGGGTAAAATGTAAATAATAGGATGAATCTGTATAAATGGGGGTGATTAGTTAATGACAATAAATAAGGGTGAATTTTGAAAGCTAGTGAAACAGATTAGGTACAAATGAAATGGTTTTAGTAATAATATCAATACGGATAGGTATAATTTAGGGCAAATCGGGAGAGACAGTGTCGATTAGATGAATAACATAGATGGAATAATAATTTATTACATCTATGTGATAAATTATTATTCCACCTAATCGACACTGTCTCTCCCGATTTGCCCTACCTTATGTCCATATTGATATTGACAGATGCTCTAATGGGCAGATACGTAAAATATACATAATATGACAAATCAGTAATAATGGGGGTAAATAGGTACTGTAAATTACGGTGAATATTGAAACTGGGGTGATTAGGAACACACAAAATGGTTGTAGTACCTAATAATATCAATATGGATATAAATTAGGGCAAATCGATATAATATTATAATTTGATGAATCGGTCACAATGGGGTGGTTAGGTACAATAAAGATTATTTGTGAAACAGGGAGGGGTGATTAGGTACAAATGGAATGGTTGTAGTGATAGTGTCAAAAGTATCCGGCTCGCCAGTAGCCGTGCAGTCCGGGTCACATGTAGGGCAGGTTGGTGGCGGTCCGAGCCAGGGCCGCCGCGTCGCCCCCAGTACGCTGGAACAATACAACAATAATATATGAAAGTACAGTCGTGTGTGAGATAATTAATATGAATAATTAATACATTTTAACAATAACAACTAATTAGAAGATTAAGTTAGAAATAAATTATTTACTAGCCTTACATTAGGCTATATTGTAAATTACAGAGAGCTATTTACTAGAGCAACATTAAAAAAAACAATAGACTTCAATGGAAAGTTCAACAAACGGTATTCATCCCTGAATTTTCGACTTTTAGAGTCAATCGTTCCGATATAATTATATCGGAATTATATAAAAAGATCGGATTTTTGATATTTATTATAAAAATCGGATTTTTTCGAACCCAGGGGCCTTACCCCCAGCTTCACTTTTGCGAGCCAACTTTTAGTAGGTACCTGAAAGGTACCTAAAATTAACCAACTCATTTAAGCTGCATCGTTTAAAAGCGTCTAACTTGAATGAACGTAAATCCGTTTTACTATGCGTGTGTGTGCGAAAATAGCAAAGCTTGGCGGCTATCAAATAACTACTGCTTTTCGTAGTTGATGGTACCGTTTAGATAAATAACACCTATGAGGGTCAACTTTTCGAGCTAGGGGTAAGGCCCCTGTTATTTATATTGTCCTATAAAATGCTAATCATACTAAATAGAGACGAACACCGAAAATATTAAAGTTAAAGAAGACAAACCACTTTTGACATTTTTTTTGGCACGATTGTGACTACAGGTATCTCGATGGTGAAAGAAGACAAACCACTTTTGTCATTTTTTTTGGCACGATTGTGACTACAGGTACCTCGATGGTGAAAGCTAAAAATCACACACATAATCAGCCAATTAAAGTCCACTGTTGGACAAGGCCTCCCTCATAGAGGGGTGTTGCCATAATCCCCACGCTTGGCAGGCGGCTTGGGGATCGCAGTACGTTCACCGTGTACTATTAGGACGCTGCTGCCCATCCTCCGGTGGTTCTGGTCGCAGTTGAAGCGGTATTTTTAGACATACCCGGGACCGAGATTGAAAGCTAAAAATATTGGGCCCATATCACAGATGTGAAATATCAAACAGAAGAAGTGAAATAGGTACCAACTAAACACATAAAGTAGTGTTTGTAAGTTCTTACAGTGGTGTCCCAGTGGTGGTGGCTCTCAAATGGTTTTGGTGCCGGGTGGTGCGACTGGTGGGGCTTCTTCACTTTCTTCACTGTACTGTTGCTCGCTGGAAAGTAAGACAACGTAAATTTGTTAAAAATAAATTCTCAGAAATCCAATTTGTAGAGTTCTTTTCATGAAAAAAATCTCCGCGGCGCTGTCACAGCTTATATATCACCATCAGTATCATTTCTCAAGCAGCACTTTTAACAGTTTTTTTTTTAAGTTTAAGGTAGAATGTGAGAAAATTCTGTCAAGGGTTTTAAATCCTACCATATTCCTTATTAATATTTTAAAGAGGAAAGATTTGTATTTTTTAATATTTGTAACGAAATAACTCTAAAACTTCTGAAACGATTAAAAAAAATATTTCACTGTTGGGAAGCTCCCGGGTATATTATATTTTGTAACGAGGCCAAAAGCCGAGCTTACACCCGTGCGAAGCCAGGGCGGGCGGCTAGTTATTAATAAAATTAATATTCGTGATATTTTTGTACACACGGTCATTTGACCCCAAACTAAGCAAAGCTTGTAATATGACAGTTTTGGAGGCAGGGGTCACAAAATGACAGTTCGGAGCGAACTATTAGTTGGTACAAGTGTTACCTCCCGGCACGTAGGGCAGTGAGAGCTCAGGGCAGGTCTTCTTGGTGTTCTTCTTGGCGGCGGCGCGCCCGCGGAGCAGCTCCTCGTCCATCACCAGCTTGTTGTTCACTCTACAATACATACATATGAGGTTACAACTTGTATATAATGGGTCTGATGAAGAGGCGCCATACAAATATTATAGTAAAAAAAACACGAAGTTACTTGTTAAAACAAACCAAAGGAACCCAAACTCGAATTAAACTCATCATTACGTTTGCTGACGAGGGTCTGATGATGGAGCTAGGAGGTGTATAGTGGTACTCTTGTTATGGGACTCGTTAAAACAAACCAAATGATCCACACTTGAGGGATTTACTGTTGCCATTGAAGAGTTCCACTATTCACCTCCCGGCTCCATCATCAGATCTGTTTGATGGTAACATATTATTGTATTATATATTAGGTAGGTATATGTAATTCAGATGGCTACATATACTTGCAAAGTTTCAAATGGATACTTACGTACAAGATTTGATAGATAATAACTATTTATTGTTCATACCAGAAGAGACATGCCTACATAAGACAAAAACAGAAACAATTGGCGGCCTTATTCTCTTCCCCACTGGGCACTCTGGGCACTTACCCAGGGCCCCGCGATCGATAGGGGCCTAGTTCCCGCCAGATCGCCAAACGATAACCGATATTTATTACCGAAAAATATATGGATTTCGTAAAACTCAAAGGATAATGACAGATCGCATGCGCGAAGCTACTCTACTCTCGCCCGAAAATCAGCTTATCTACTTTCTTTGTCTATTCTAACAAAATAGTGCTCTATGTCAAGGTCATAATGTGCCCAGGGCCACCAATAGGTTAAAGACAGCCCAGCTTCCAGGCAGGATTTGTTTACATTGGAAGCTAATAGTGCTATAACCGACATGATGATTTGGTACGCCGAGAAAGAGGGAGAACATATGATTATACGATGTATAAGTATGAAATCTTTGATATAATTATTCTCACTTTTTGTCTTCCATTGGTCCGCGTACCAAATCCACACATAAAGTCTGTTAGCAGTATATTAAAACCAATCATACTACTTGTTAATATTATACTACGCAATAACTCACTTTTTGATGTAAGGTGTCCGGGGAAACACGTTTACTGGCACAGGAAACGTCTGTAACAGTCATCAGAGCATCAGCCTCATCATTGTGTTTTGTTTTAATATTAAGTCTTCTAAGTCTGCGTGCTTCATCTTCGACCACATCGTCGCTTACCAACAGGCGAGTTGGTGGTCAAACGCGGACTTATTCGCGATAAAATAAAAGTATTTTAAGTTTCCTGCTCTTAGATTTGTTGTAGTTCATCATTTCAGCAATAATAATACATCCACTGCTGGACATAGGCCTCCCCCATCGATCTTCAAAAGGGTCGCTTGGAACGAAGCGGCCTGCAATACAGCGTTTCTCTTTCGCGGTAATTTTTTGGTCGTTTGTCCATTTTGTGGGTGGACGTCCTACGCTGCGCTTACAGGTCCGTGGTCCCGGTGGTGTTGTAGTTACTAATTTTTGGTGCTAAATAAAGATAATAATATTGTTATATTTAAAAAAAGTAATAGGCCTGCCTATATTTGTTTCGAATCGCCTGATGTTACGCGATGATGCGGTCTACAATGGAGCACGCTTGCCTAGGTATACAAGAAACCGATCCACTCGCGACTTGAAGACACCCAGATTATAGTAGCCCAGATGGTAACTATCGGGAACACCCATTCCGGCAGTGCATTAGAACTCAGACTAGCAGTTCGCACAATAAAACTGGAATCACAACGCTTCGTACGGGTTTTCGGAATATCAACCATGAAGCGATTTTTCGTGCCTGCTCTGGCAGTCCGATAGAAAAATGGGCAAGAGGGGGAATTAGATCATGCAAGACTAAGAAGCTTAGTCTGAACTAGAAATTCGTTGGTTATGAGCCACTTGGCACGTTTCTCAATAGACTCCAACGCATCCACCTGGTAATAAGGTCATTATTATTGTAGTTAAATGCAGTTAGCTTTGGGGAGGATATGAGTTAAGTTACCTGAAACGTGTCGTTGATAGCTCGGGCGAGGGAGCGCGGCGCCGCGGGCTTCGGCGGAGGGAGCACCGCGCCGCCGTACACAACCGCAGTCTGGAGACAACACTCTTTCTGAACTTCCAACTCAATTTTTAAACGCAAGGGCGGATTTGTGAAGTGCCGTCGGTGGCGACACCGTGTACCTCGATTCATCATCATCAGCTAGAAGACGTCCACTGCTGAACATAGGCCCCCCTCTTTAAACTCCACACTAAACGACAGTCTGCCATCTGCATCCACTGGATGCAGCGACTCTCACGATGTCGTCGGTCCATCTAGTGGGAGGCCTACCTACGCTGCGTCTTTCAGTTCGTGGTCTCCACTCAAGAACCTTCCTTCCCTATATCGGTTATCGTTCTTCATAACATCGAAGTCATTCTACATTACGTACATTTTAGGACCCTCCCACGGGGTTAAGTTTATTAATATTCTGAATTTTAAGTAGTGACGATTTAGTGCAGATTGCAGCGTTTTTGGACGTGGAAGCACTTCAACAAAAAAATAAGTTTTAATTATTTGTATAAGTATGGTTGTACCTCCATGGAGTCAGCATGTGGCTGCAATTGTTGCGGCTTCTTCTCCGTCGGACTCGTCTCCATCGGCGTGTCTGAGTCTGCAATACAACACAACACAACTTCAACTTTTGCAAGTTGTTCCTATAGCAGTATTACGGGGACAGGAAGAGCAGATCGAAAGGTCCCACCACAGGTGATCCCACCGCTTCAGCGTTGGCGGTTATATTCTCATAGGTTGTCAATAACTCTGTAGAGCGAGCAAGGTGTGGTTATTATTAAGGCTAAGAAAACTACTAGAGTCTGATCAAAAAGAGAGTCCTCTGCCATCTGAAAAATTTCAAACTCATCTACCATGAGCTGACCTATCATTGTATTGTTTTGTTGAGTGAATCTACGTGTTATTTATTGAGATATTTGATGTCCATTCAACGACAATCCAAATCCACTTTCTTTCTGAACAGCCTGCCGTTACTCACTGGGCGTGTAGTTGTAGTCGATGAGGGACTCTCCGGCCACGCTGTCCGTTCGAGATCTGCTATGATCCTGTCAAATCAATTATACAATTAAGTGGATATTTCAAAACCTGTACGATGTGCTTTGATTCCACTTTTATTGAGCGAACTGCTAGTCTGTGGAATGCGCTACCTGAATGAGTGTTCCCCGATAGTTACAATCTGGATGACTTCAAATCACGAGTGAATAGGTTTCTTTTAGGCAAGCGTGCCATCGTAGACCTCATCATCACTTAACATCAGGTGAATTGGTGGGCATACGCAATTAAAAAAAAAAAAACTAAGAGCCCAGCATAATGCAAAAAAGAAACTTCTTTTTCGATTTTTTTTATCTCCTCCACCATCTTATAAAATATATTCACGAAAATTGCTTTAATCCTACTATTTGCAATGTTATTTTAAAGGTAATGCCTAATAATCTGATAATTATACTACTATGTATTTTTGTATAGTCTATAGGCTAGCTGGTTAACCACAGCTCACCTGTGACGGTGTGGTCGGATGTGATAAACAAGCCTAGCCTGGAATGAGAACTGGTTCCCAAGTGATAGATGGTTCAGACAGGTGCTGCATCCATAAAAGCAAGGATGGATGTTTTTTGTCGATGATAGAAGGAAGTAAACTTACAGGAATAATGTTTAGGGTCCACTGTTGTCTTGGTTTGCCGGCCACTCTAGCAGTGCTCTGTTGAGGTGCTATCACCTGATACAATGGATGATATTTATAAAAATAATAATATATATACCTACATTTTACTGTGTTAGAGCTCTATCTCAGATCAAATAAACATTGCTAAATGGATTACGGCGAACACGAAAAGTGAAGCCGCTTTTAAAACATCTGTCGTTTGACATTTTCAGTATGAAATTGATTCGTATTTATACTGGGAATTCGCGTAGTTTTGGAAGCGATTTTGACTTCACTTTGGCAGTACGCCGTAATCCATTTGTATTTTTATTTGATCTGAGGGTTCAATAGAAATATTTTATAGTTGTGAGCTCAGATCAAACAAACAAGGGAGATATGCCTTTGTGTTCAAAAGTCTCCGTTAGTCCAGTCATTACAGAAAAAACGGGGTAGAAATGCAAGTGAAGCGCGAAAGCGAAATTTTTGATATTACGTGGGGAGGGCCTAGAAAAGCTTAACTTCAAAATGTCGCCAAACCTGGCTTGTGGAATTTTCGCCATCATAAAAAAAGGGTTAATTCAGTTTTTCCATAATAACTCGGTTTTCCGTTGAGATACAATTTTTTTATGCAACACTTTTTTGTTGCTTTCATTAGTATCTAAATTTAAGGTCCTATACATTTTTCACCTATCGTTCATCGTTATTGAGATGTCGATTGAAAAAAACATATATTTTGGGAGTGAATTTTTTTTTGCTACTTACCCTTTTTTCAAGATGGCGGAAATTCCACAAGTTTTAAGTTTTGGTCGCCATTTTGAAGTTAAGCTTTTCTAGGCCCTCCCCACGTAATATCAACAATTTAGCTTTCTCGGTTCACTTGCATTTCCAAATGTATATAATGACTGGAATACGTGTTTCACCCACTTTTTTCACCATACCGCTCAACGCAAAAACTGTAAGTACGGCACACTTACACTAAGAAACTTGCAGTGTCAAAATGAACTAACTAATAGTCTACACGCAAAAAATACAGCAATAGGTCGTCTGCTGGGCGAGTAACTTACGACTAAAGGCATCAAGCCTGATTTAGGCCGCGTGCCACGCAACCTTAACATATCTCCCTTGTTTCTCTGATCTGAGGGCCTAAATATACGAAGAGTGTCAACTCATTCGCAGACCGAATTCATTAGTGTGGGCCCGTCGTACTTGAGAGCGATGTAACGTAGATATTTTGACAGATAGCGGATTTTTTTGATTACCTACTCGACATGCTGGGATGCAAATATTCATACGAGCAAATAAATAGAGAGATAACGAGTAGATAAGTAAAAGTTACAAAAAATATGATTTACAAAGTTGTCAAGAAGTGACCATAGCAAAACAGACGGCTCACTTCAATTTCTTTTCCTAATTTCTTCCGTAGTTCCGCATTGAAGTTTTCTGCAAAGGCATCCAGCAGGAAATATCTGAAACGTGAAAGAGTGCACAGAATTGTAGTTTCTGAATGAAAATGGTAATGCAAATTTCAGTAATAGTTAAGATTTAAATTTATCACTGCCGGCAGTCATTTCTAATTTCTGTTGGTTGTTTACTTGAAACAGACAACACATCAGATTGATGCTCTCCACCGTTACGACTAGCGAGGGAGAAGTTGTAGACCTTGCGGCTGTGTACAGAGACAATACATCATCATCGTCGTCAGCCAGAAAACGTCCACTGCTGAACATAGGCCCTTAGATCTCCACACTGAACGACAGCCTGACATCTGCACCCCATTGGATGCTCACGACTCAAGATGTCGTCGGTCGATCTAGTGGGAGGCCTACCTACTGGCTCGTGTGGGTTGGGTGGTATCCTCTCAAGAACCCTTTCTTCACATCGGCTATCGGTTCTTCGAGTGAAGTGGCTTGCCCTTGCAAATCTGATCAGCTATGTCGGCGACTAGTTCTTCGGCGAAGATTTTATGGCGCATAGAATTTTCGATCATAGCTCTCTCCATTCGTGCCAAAGTTCGTTGGAAGTGGTAGCAGGGCATCTGCCGGAGATTCTTCGCACTCTATGGCTCCACCGTTATCTTGGCCAGGGAAATGGGAGCTGCCGGGACTGGGGCACTAGCAGGGTTGGATTCAGACCTTCACAAAATTATTGTCTATGGAAGTCAAAATTATACTACTTGGTCTAAAATTATGCTACGCTTCGATTTTTAGCCGACTTCAAAAAAGGAGGACGGATCTATTTTCCACTGTATATATATATATTTTTTATGTACTTATGTTCACCGATTTCACCGCCAATTGTTGACCGATTAAAAAAAAGTTTTGTTCGGTAGGGTATACTTTCAATTTGGTCCTATTGTCACCATGTCAGGATCTGACGACGGGATCCAAGGGAAATCGAGGGTAACCCTCAAATTTCATCACCACTTATTACGTTTTTCATATATTTTTGAAGTCAGTTTTTCAACTTGTCGTCGTTATTATTATGAATTGAAATAAAATTGCATTCAAAATTAACAAAGCATAAGAAATAATAACACTCCTAAACATACAAATACAAATGTAGGTAGGTATGTTGCGATAGTGTTCAAAATTTCAAATCAATTCAAAAGTAGGTAGTACGTACTGCAAGCAAAATATATTCACTGTCGAGTACTGGCTTACAGTAATCGAAAATATTTTTATGTTTGTACTTATTGTCTCACTCACACTCATTCATAATACATACATCCATCCTACACTGTGAGAACGAGCGGGATAGTAAAACATTACGTGGGTAATCCCTCACCCTCACTTCACTACCTTGGCAATTTTTTATGCCCAATAAACGAATATATATTTATATTTTATATAGTACACGGTGAACGTACTGCGATCCCCAAGCCGCCTGCCAAGCGTGGGGATTATGGCAACACTCCTCTCTATGAGGGAGGCCTTGTCCAACAGTGGACGTTAATTGGCTGATGATGTTGTAGGGCCTGTGAGTCCCACTACATCACAGAATTGTTATTATTATAATATAAACAAATTATTGAAGCGCACCGACATTCAACAGTCATTCGCTGGCGCTCAAACAAAGCGCACGTACTCAATCCATCTACCGGAGTTTCAATTACCCATTCATATTATTTAGGATAACCTTCTACATCAAATCCAAGGAGTCAGATAAATACAACATCACCAACCACACAAATCTGCAATCAATTCAAAAGTCACATATCAACCAACAAAATTATCCTAAAATGTGATGTGTGATGGGAAACGAATTTATATTTGTTGCCTCATTCGATGCTGCCATACATATAGAAATATTTTGTTGGTTATACATATTAAAAATCAAAAAGACCCAATAATACAAGTCAGATGACCTTATGATAAAATTATGGTGTTTTAGCGTAGCATACTGACATTACGATACTACACGCTACACATCATGAAATAATGGTACAAATAGCATGATTATGCTACGAAATCCAACCCTGGGCACTAGGGCCCCGTACGCAATGGCGGGCAGGTGGTAGCTTGGCTTGGTGACGGCTGCACGGTGAACTCGAGGGTTAATCGTGCGGCCGAGCCTAATAGCAAGCAGAGAGAATGTAACGCTACGCTTAGGATGGCAGGATTCCAGGGATAATTAATTTTACAATCTCAAAAACCACTATTATGGGTAGCGAACGAAACGCCACCGCGAGTTAATTCGACGCGCATGCCATCTAGTTACAAAATACGAAACTCAGTTACTTATAAATGGTCCGTATACACCTAGGGTTACCATATCTCAGGATTTGTCCTGAGATTTCAGGATTTTTCGAGTCTTCTCAGGATTCCGGCCGGATTTAGCAAATCTAGTGATAGCTCAGGATTTTCAATAAAACACAGGTTACATTTTAAAGATCTCTATTATTAAACTACTAAAAATAATTTTCTTTTGGTAACGATTGAACAGTTCAAATCAATACTTATTTATCAAAGTAAAACAAACTAAAAACAATCTTCTTTTGGTAACAATTGCAGTTAAAATCAATACTTATTTATCGAAGTAAAACGAACTAAAAACAATCTTCTTTTGGTAACAATTGCAGTTAAAATCAATACTTATTTATCGAAGTAAAACGAACTAAAAACAATCTTCTTTTGGTAACAATTGCAGTTAAAATCAATACTTATTTATCGAAGTAAAACGAACTAAAAATAATCTTCTTTTGGTAACAATTGCAGTTAAAATCAATACTTATTTATCGAAGTAAAACGAACTAAAAATAATCTTCTTTTGGTAACAATTGCAGTTAAAATAAATACTTATTTATCAAAGTGAAACAAATTAAAAATAATCTTCTTTTGGTAACAATTGCAGTTGCAGTTAAAAGTAGAAAATCTCAGGACTTTTCCATGGAAATCAGGCCTTTTCTCCGGACTTTTGATTTTTTCATCTGGTAACCCTATATTCACCTCTCTTCTTCCCTACTCACATTTGCCTTGTCCGCCCACATTTGCAATTTCCCAACTTTATTTTTTATTTTTGTAATAACAATTCCCTTCTTTTTTTTTTGTTTTCTCGTCTACTAAATCTTGAAAATCTGTCGGCAAGCAGTCCAAGCACCTAACAATATGTATAGGCAGTCTCACTTGAGAGCCAGTTTTTAAACCAGGCTAAGCGTCTTTACTTTACCGTCTTCGACCACACCGTTACTTAACATCGGGTGAGCTGTGGTCAAACGCCGCGTCTCTCAACAACAAAAAATACCAAGTATTTTTTTATAAATTGGGCGGCTAGAAAGCTTGCATTGCGCTTGATGGTAAGCAAGTAAGAAACCGCTGCCTATGGACACTGGCAACATGAGTGATGATGTACACTCCTTATCGCGTCACTTCTAGTCTCCACAGTGGTGCATTATTATGGAAATTATTGCTAAGATTCAGCAGCAATTTAAAAATAATTTAGAAGTACCAAAACATGAAATTATCCTTTTTGGGTTCCGTAGGAAACAGGAACAAGGAACCTTTATAAGTTCGTTTTTTCCGGCCGTCTGTTTGACGGTCTATATGTCTGTCCCGTCTGTTCGTCCACTCAATTTGTTAAACGGAATTTAGTTACTAAGGGCCATACTTAAAAACGTTACTCAAGTTGATCTATGTTTTAAAATGCTCTCTCAACAACGGTAATCGTCACACGCGAAAACAAGACGGAGCATATTTAAGCGTATGTCAACTTGAGAAACGTTTTTAAGTAAGGCCCCTAGTCCAAGTAGGGAATACAAAAGCGAAAATACAATAACATAGGGTAGCTTAGAAAGAAAGAAAATAAATTATTTTCGCTATTAATTCTATACTCTTCTAATTATCTAAAGGTTACAATGAATGTCGCCCTTGCTTAGGCCCTTAGGGTGTAGATATAACTGTAAGTATAGGAACTAAACCGAAAGCATATACAAATTATTACACATATGCAGAAAGTCTAGGTCATTCTGTTTTTTTTTTATGATACTGGGTGACGTGACGAGTAGGGCATGCAAACCGGGTACCCGAGTACCCGAAAAACCCGATTAACCGACTGATTTGAAAACAGGGTTTTTAGGATTTAAAAAACCGGGTTTTTCGGGTTTTTCGAGTTTCTTTTATTCACGATTGTTTATGTTAAATACTACCAGTAGAACATTAATAAACAATGAAACTTCATAAAAACTTACTGTTTCTCTATTTCTTCTCTACTGATCGAATAAATTTAACAGTTTGACCACAATCTATAATAATAATTAGGGATTAGGGAGTAATATATGGTTAAGCTTTGGTTTGACGTTGCCTGAGTGAGGCGCTGTGAGCGCTACTAAGTGCTACTAAGTGTTATTGTATGGTATTTCTATGATTTTTTGAAAAAATTTCTAATACTACGTATTTTAATGTATAGTCTTTTACTTTCTAAATTTTCATGTTTTTGTGTTAACATAGCTAAATCAATAACCATCATCATCCCTATTATTATTTTCAATATTTTGCTAAGCGTACGTTATACTAGTTCTTCGTATCAACAGAGATAAAAAAAATAAGAGGACTGCCAGTGCCGATTCAGCAACATTAAAATATATAGAGTATAAAAAATCTGCTTGTGATAAATCATCAGCGTGGTTTTAATCATTGCATGCCACGGAAGGAAGCAGCTCCAAGGGTAAAGAATGTAATAAAATGCTGGAGATGACAGGCAGTTCTATTGAATAATCCGTCGCGGCTTTTTACACTAAAAAGTTTAACATGCCCCAACGTAGACTAATTAGTGACTCCCGCTGTCTATCGTCATCGTCATCAGCCAGAAGACGTTCACTGCTTAACATATGCCTCTCTTTGACCTCCACACTGTACGACACCTTGCCATCTGCATCCACTGGATGCCCACGACTCTCACGATGTCGTCGGTACATCTAGTGGGAGGCCTACCGACATTGCATGTTCCGGTTCGCGATCTCCACTCAAGAACCTTTCTTCCCCATCGGTTATCAGTTCTTCAAGTGATGTGGCCTGCCCATAGCCACTTCAACTTGCAAATTTTAATAGCTATGTCGATGACTCTGGTTCTTTAGCGAATATCCACGTTCAGGATTCTATCGCCCAAAGAAACTCCGAGCATAGCTCTCTCCATTGCCCGTTGTGTGACTCTGAGTTTCTATAAAAGGCAGTTAAGGACCACGTCTCAGTACCATATGTCATCACACATTGATCAAAGACCCTTGTTTTTATGCACTGTGGTATCTTGGACGAGAAGATTTCACGCAATTTCCCGAATGCTGCCCATCCGAGTTTGATTTTTTAGGCGACCTCTTTGCCTAAGGACTTACCTAACTGAACAATCTGACCAAGATATATATAATGTAATGGTCAACAACTTCGACAGTATCGTTCTCTATAACTACCGGCACGGGTACAACATGGACATTGAACATGATTTTTGTCTTGTCCATGTTCATTTTAAGACCCACCTGTTGGGAAAGGCTACTGAGGTCGCTGAGCATTGTATTGAGATTCTCCGGTGACTCTGCCATGATAACTATATCATCGGCAAAACGAAGGTGAGTGATGTATTCGCCATTGATGTTGATGCCGAATCTGTTCCTAAGCTGTCTAAGTCTACGTCTAAGCTTGAAAACAACCTCCAATGCGTTCGTGAACAGTTTTGGAGAGATAACATCTCCCTGTCTCACGCCTTTCTGCAATTGGATTGGTTCCGTGCTCCTTTTATCGGATTGACATGGTGGCGTATCTTTACAAACACTTCAGCACTTCGATATATCTATAGTCGATATGACAACGCTGGAGGGACTGCAATACTACCCAGGTGTCGATTTACTCAAAGGCTTTTTCATAGTCCGCGAACGCTAGGCATAATGGCCGATTACACTCCTCAGTCTTCTGTATAATCTGGCAGAGAGTGTGTATGGGGCTTATGGTGCTCCAGCCTTTAAGGAAACTGGCTTGTTCGGGAGGCTGGAAGTCTCAACATTATACCAAACGTTACTTGATTAATCTCTTGTTAGAGCTAAACAATAAGAATACGAAAGTCTAAATACATATATAATTACATTTTAGCATTTTCTTTACACTGCACACACTAAAACAATATTTTTAAGGCTTAAATAAAGAAAAACTCGAAAAACCCGAAAAACTCGAAAAAACCGGTTTTTGAAATTGAAAACTCGAAAAAACCGGGTTTTATAAATTACCCGAGTTTTGCATGCCCTAGTGACGAGCGAAGTCGCTCGCCTGATGGCTCTTCACGCTTGCCCATAACAGCTCAACGCCACTCAGAATTTTGAACTTCAACAGTTCAAAACCCTGGATGACAATGCACTGCGCTCGTCACCCCGAGATACAAGATGTCAAATCTCTGTGTGCCCTGTAATTTCGCTGGAAACATTGCCATGATCATCATTATTTATGAACATGTTTCATGTTTTACTATGGGACCAACCGGGGTTGGTGGTATGGGGTTGTTGATGTAGGGTTGGTCACATAATGATAATTACAATGACCTCCTTTCGGCTGAGTTCACCCCAAGCTTATAACCCTGCATATAATTGTAAAATGTTTGGATTAGTTTATGTTTTTTCTATACTAGTTTTTAAGTTTATAAGCATAGGTTGCTGATTATTTATGTACCTAACTATATAATAATAAATTGTTATCAAGATAATTAGCAATATAAAAAACCGACTTTAGAAAAATGACAGAACTGGACGAAATGGGACCAAACGAGAAGCACCAGTTTTCAAATAAAAAAAGAATCATCAAAATCGGTTTTCGACTGGGTGAAAGTTCCGAGGTAACATACATAAAAAAAACCAGTTGAATTGAGAACCTCCTCCTTTTTGGAAGTCTGTTAAAAATGAATAATGTTATCTAACGTTTTGTTATATTGAAGTGTAAATACACAAGCGATTTGTTTAAAATAAGTACAGGTTAAAAAATGGTTTTGATATTTAAATTTTTCAAATTATGGCATGGCTATCACGCTTTGGACGATTCGCGATACGCAATAGAACCCAATTTTTTCCCTGTCAGATACCTACCCACTAAAGAAAAAAAATACTGTTATGATAATTACTATAAAATTGTTTGGAATGTTTGCAATTTGCAATCAATCAAAAAGGTAGGTTAGGTAAAACATGTATTTTCTCACCTAAGTGAATTATTGTAATAAAAAAAAACTTAATCCATAATTACTCGTATGTTGTCTAGAAGTAGAGCGTTGAGTGAATGTTTGAACTGACTTGTGCCTGAGCAGGTGTTGGGCGGAGGGCCGCGCGCGAGGCTCCGTCCGCAGGCAGGCGGCCAGCAGGTCGCGTGTCAGCCCCGTGCCAGGCAGGGAGCCCCGCGCTCCGCCCCCAGCGCCGCCGAGCCCCGCGCCGCCCGCCAGCCGGGACACCACCTGCTGGTGCCGGGGGGCCAGCTTCCCTGGAACATGGCAGCACAGACTAGGTATAGCTACTACGTAGCCCAGACTTGTAGTTACGATTATTTTCAATGGAAACAATTCAGTCAAATACCTGAGGGGCAGGGTTAATAAATGCTAATTGGCCCATTCAACGTCAGTTCAAAATGTAAACAAAGCATAGTGATGGCGTACCTACGGTATTGGTCGGAAATTACGTGAGGTTCAGTGGAATCAGTAGGCGTGTTTTTATATCAGTAGTGGTCAACTGATGAAGTGTCTGAACATGTTCGCCCTGCATTCAATGTCTAGTTATAGAAAGTCTTTGCATGGCAGTCATTGGCAATGTTAGCTTTTAGATTAGAAGAACTAGAACAGTAGTTCTCAACTCGTTTTCATGTGTACCTCATGAAGAAAGTTTTCAAACTCGTGTATTCCTTACTTATTTATAAAGGTTTTATCACTAGACAATATGAACAACTTTTACTATGGGACCAATACTGAAATCGCGGATAACATCAGCTGTTCCAAACATTTCGTTGTGAAGGTTGGTCCCTATGTATAAGTTTTTTATAATGATAAGCACAATTAATGATCCTTGAATATTATCATCATTATCATCGTTATTAGCCAGAAGACGTCCACAGCTGAAAATAGGCCTCCCCCATTAACCTCCATACGAACGACATCCTGTCATCTGCATCCACTGGATGCCCGCGACTCTCACAATGTCGTCGGTCCATCTAGTGGGAGGGCTACCTGCGCTGCGTCTTCCAGTTCGTGGTCTCCACTCAAGAACCATCCCCATCGGTTATTGGTTCTTCGAGCGATGTGGCCTGGTCATTGCCACTTCCTTGAATATGTCCGTCGTCTAGTCTCCCGGTATAATACAGATTTCATTACAGATTAATTTTGCGGCGATTAAGCCCTGACGCAAACTGAGGGCTGTTATAATATGTTATGTTTAATGTCTGGATGTGCCATCGTAGCTCCTAAACGGCTGAAAATTTTTGATTTCGTTTTTTTTTATTTCAATAGTGTTTTTCTTGGAGAGTGTTTGTAGCTACGATTTAAAAAAATCTGTTCAGTCGTATGAAGATTATCAGCTCTTTTACCAGAGGTTTTAAACAAATTTCATAATTATACGTTACTGATCCATGACCTCATCCATGTGCCCTGCAACTTCAAGCCACGTCACGTACCCCCAGGGGTACGACTACCACTAATAGGGAATTACTGAGCTAAAGATAGGTACCTATATAGTTTTTCCAGGAGTATCTCTATCATCTCAATTAAAGTAAATTTAAAATATTGTGGCTCTTTGACCGAATTCAGGAAGACGGAGTACACTACAAACAGCAGCATTTCGTAGGTATAGTTAGACCAACATGACCATAAGACTTCGGATCAATGCATTCGTTGATTTATCCAGATTAATGTCTTTGATATCGACGAATATGAGACTCACCAACAGTCTTTATGATAAGCGCCAGTTGGTCGATGTCCGAGTCTCCGGGGAACAGCGGGTCTCCCGTCAACATCTCCGCGAAGAGGCACCCTATCGCCCAAATGTCCACCTCTGGACCATACCTACGAAATCATGGAGAGTTTTTAACAGAAGTGGAAAAAGATACAAGACCTATATAGCAATAAGTGAAAACTGAGTACCTGTGCTCCGCCACGAGTAGCTCGGGCGCGCGGTACCAGCGCGTGGCGACGTACTCCGTGTAGGGCTCGCCGGGCGCCGCCAGCGCACGGGCAAACCCCAGGTCGCACAGCTTCACTATCCCCGTATTCGATACCAGCACATTCTCTGGCTTCACGTCTCGGTGGATTATCTGGACAGACAGGACGTCACAGATCAGACAGATAATATAGATAGCTTCTAGAAGAGGCTAGACTTCAGTGTGTAGGTACAACCAGTGCCTACAACTGAGCAGTGCCGTAACTAGCCTATTATGCGCCCGGAGCCAGCTTCTATAACTGCGCCCTTGAAAACAAAACATGGTCCTGGTGTGGTTATTTCTGCGCCCCTCCAGAGTCTGCACCCTGTGCCTGGGCACCGCGGGCACAGCCCTATTTACGGCACTGCAACTGAGATGGCCTTAACACGTTAGCTGCGGCACCAATTTTTGCATACTTTCCGTTCCTGCGGCACGAGGTATAATCGGCCCGTACCGTGACCAGACGTTAGGGCGACACGCGGTCTATTAGACCCCACCTCCTTTTACAGACTAAAATCCATTTTCTGGCGCGAAATCAAAGATAAATGAGAATTTTGGTCCTTATTGATATAGACAGTGAATTGATGAACCCTAATCCACCGTCGCCCCGGGATCTGATGGCTAGTTTAGGAATTATTAGCAAAACAAAATATGGGATCTTATACACCTCGTAACGCACTGAAATAGGGCAAATTTTCGCTGCGATTAGTGATGGGAAAAATAATATCGACGTTTTTAAACTGTCTTAACTACGCAACGACTTGACCGATTTTGATCAATTATATCTCATTAGATCGTTTTAAGGGCAAAACCTGGCAAAACAACAAAAAGCTATCAAAGGATACATTTTTTTTTAAATAATCTAAATTGTGCTTGAAGGCGCCATAAAGAAAAAAAACCGGCCAAGTGCGAGTCGGACTCGCGCACGAAGCGTTCCATTCTATACCATTAAGAGGCACCTATTACAGACTTATTATTGGAAAATAATGGATTACGGTTTATGCATAAGGTTTATCTTTTCATTTGTATATGAAAATCTTAATGCGGTTCACAGAATAGAAAAAAAAGGCAACCAGAAGTAGTGTGCTCTCCAATCGACGTGATGCACAACACTGGTCGCGGGAAGCTCGCGTTGAGTGCGGTACGAGGTCAGGGGGGATATGGGACGTTTTAGCCTCGTTCCGCACTGCATTAAAATTATATTAATTCAGTGCGGCACGAGGCCTAAGACATCCGGTACCAAGGTAGGTACACCACCGAGTCCGGAACCATTAGTGATCTCAAATATATATTTATCTCTTTCCTACACTGGACCAAACCAAAGCTATGCCATTCGCACGACAGAGAAATTCACTTTTTTGCTTGCCGCACCACAGGGAAGTTGCATCAGGGGTGATTTAGGCCTCGCTTCGCACTTAACGTGTTAACCGTAACTCTTTTAATTCTGGTCATATAGCGATCCAAAGGTAAAGGTATATCTATTGATTTATCTCATGATAGTTCCTCAACAGACCTCAGGAAAATAAGTAAGATCATTTAGTACTTGCCGAGTTCTGATGGCAGTAGTCGATACCCTTGAGCAGCTGGTAGAGGTGCTTCTTGGCCTGTTCCTCGCCGAGGCCACCGGGCGAGGCCTCCAGCTCGTCGAGCAGCGTGTGCTCCAAGTATTCAAACACAAGGTAGAACCGCCGCTTGCGACGGAACACCTCGATCATGTTCACTAGGTGGTCGTGCCGAAGTTTCTACAATTACAAATTGTAATTGGTTAATTATAGGAAAACTGAATATAGATGTTTTGGATCTTCGGTAGAATCATTTGGTAGAAATACATCTGTGAAAATTTCAACTTTCTAACAATCACGGTTCATGAGATACAGCCTAGCGACAGATGGACAGACAGACAGACAGACGGACGGACAACGGAGTCTTAGTAACAGTGTCCCGTTTCAACTTTTGGGTACGGAACCCCAAAAACAAACTAAAGAACAAAGGAAACTTAGGCCCACTTTCGCAGCTTCACGGCCCTGGGAGTGAATTAGTTCCGAGCTAACTTCATAAATCTCAAGATTCGTCTTCCATGACTAAATTAGAACTACAAGACAATTACATTAGAATGTTTATTTACAACAATTAATTTGTTCGCCTGGATTTGCTAAGTCTTAAGTCTTATAGTTTCTCACTGTCACCTCACTTTTAGTGTATCTTACCAGTTACCATGAAGCAACCGTCATGTTCATCCTATCATTACAAGTTACCTTTAACATCCGTATCTCCCTGAGTGCCATCTTCCTGACGGCAGCGTCATCTTCTGTCTCCAGGAACTTCTTGATGGCGACGAGCTCGCCGGTGTCGCGCCGCCGACATTTCAGCACCACACCGTACGACCCTTCACCTACCTGACAAACATGCAAACAAACATCACAAACTTCAATAATTATCAATTTAAATAAAACCGGCCAAGTACGTGTCGGATTCACGCACGAACGGTTCCGTAACATTATCTATAAAAACGGCAAAAAAATCACGTTTGTTGTATGGGAGTCCCCCTTAAATATTTATTTTATTCTGTTTTTTTTTTGTATTTATTGTAATAGCGACAACAGAAATACATCATCTGTGAAAATTTCAACTGTGTAACTATCACGGTTCATGAGATACATCCTGGTGACAGACAGACAGACAGACGGACAGCGGAGTCTTAGTTATAGGGTCCCGTTTTTCCCTTTGAGTACGGAACCCTTAAAACCGACTTCAAAATGAGTTAATACACTATTTCGTTTACTTGGATGACATTTTTTTCCGTTATTTTGATTTAAAAACCAATCTACTGAACCGATTTTGATGAAATTTATATGGGATCACCTCTGAAGTATGGCCTACCAAACAAAAAAATAATCATCAAAATCAGTTCATCATTGGCGGAGAAATCGGTGAACGTCAATAAAAAAAGCAGTGGAACATAACCTCCGCCTTTTTTGAAGTCGGTTAAAAAGTGATATCTTTGCCAAGAAACTCAAATTCGTTTTGATCCCAAAGAACATCAGGATCCGAAAGTATTTATTGTATAAACTGTGTACATGGATGGTAAAGTAATTAAGTACTAGTTTCAACAGTTTTATCCATCACGAACATGCAATATTATTCTGTCTTATAAATAATAAATATTTGACAATTAGTTAAATTTTAATGAATAATCATGCACAATATGAACAATTAGACATACATAGTATCAACATTTTTGGGGCATAGGTATACAGTCAATATAATTCGTAAGACGAAGCGGTGAAAAAAATAACAGATGCATGAACGCGAAGATTTATTCGTGTTAAAATAGTAAATACGAGTAAATATCTGGGAATAAATATCTGGGACATTATTGCACATATGATCATTTGACCCCAAACTAAGCAAAGCTTGTAATATGGCTGCCAGAGACTGATATACATACATATATATTTTTAAATACATACTTATGTAGATATTAACATCCAGACAAATAACAAACACAAATGTTTATCACACAAATGTTTGTCCTAGGTGGGAATCCATACCACAGCTAACTGCTCGTATTTGTCCATAGCCCGACTGTTAGGCGTGGAGGGCGAGAGTGCGCGGCGATCCATCCTGGTCAGCATCGCGGGGCTGGCGGCGAGAGGGCATCTTCAACACGTACTACTAACACACCTGCAACAATCATATTTCGGGCTCGAGTCTGCTCAATCAAACGGCGCACGCGTCGAAATGTAGATTGGTTCTCTACAATAACAGCATAGTGAAGAGGGTAGAAATTTAAGAGCCGTAACAGATATGTCAACTTGGCTGACGAACCGCCGCCGTCTGACCAACGGGATAACAAGATTGAATTCTCTATTTCTCTCAATCGCTTGTATTTTGTTTAGGTAATAAGGCACTTGCCATTTTAAATAAAATTAATATTGATTCATGTAATAATATTGTGTTTATAATTATGCATACCGTCCGGTATGCATATATATGTAGAACATGGCGAAAAAACCGTAGGTAGTTATTTCAATATTTTGCGAAGTTGACGTAATAAACGTAAAGGCATTATCGTAACACACTGTAAAGATCAAAATTGTAAAACCCCATGTTTAGTGGGTTTTTTTACTGTTACAGGGCAGATTTATAAAAAAAAATACTTTGAGTTGTTTATTTAATTCTTTCCGCGAAGGATTGCTTTTACAGAATCACTTTACATTAGTATTTATACTTTTTATTTACAAGGTTATGACTTGAAAATATCTACAAACACAAAACCGCGAATTCTATTTTAGTGTTCCTAATCGTATACCTAGGTACTAAAGTTTCCATGAAATCTAGCATTATTGAAAGGGAAATACGGCCTATTCATTAGTCATGGGTTGCTAATAACAGGGGTGGCGGTGTGGCGGCTATAAGTCGAAGACGGTAAACAATTATATGTTCTGCTTCCGACTGTCATTGTAGAAAATTAAAGCCATTAATAGCACTGAGGCACAATATAGGGCGAAGAAAAATTGTGATATCTTATTAGATAAGATTTGAAGGCCTAATGTTCAGCATGCAGAGGTATAGGCTGATGACAGTGAAGATATTATGCACTTATGAGAAAAACAATACCGTCAAATACATTGGGTTGGTAACTAAACTGCTGGTTGACATTCCAAAAACCGAATCAAGCGAAAACTCTACTTTAATTATGCGACCCGCTAGACTGTGGACTTGGGCAAGCGAGTATTCCCAGATAGGAAGTTACAATCTGGGTGCATGGGCGTATTGCAATAAGGCACGTTGGGGCAGGGTGGGACACCCTGGCTGACCTGGCTGGCCCTTGCATGACTTCTGGGGTGCATGACCAAATTTTCAAATTTACATTACTTCAATGTGGTTTTTATGTCTTCCATTCATATTCTTAGTAGGTATTCATAAAGCCTAAAATATGAATGTGTTGCTGTTGTAGAAGCCTACTTTTGGAATTCCCAAAAAGCAGGCTTCAATGTCTACAATGACCAATGACTACACCAAACTTGGTTACGGTCAACAACAACAGAAAGTCGGCTTATTGGATTGTGTATGATGAGTGTGCATAGAAAAAGAGTTTTAGAAGCGAAAAGGTAATTTAAAACTGAAATTCTTTTAAGATTTGGCCAGCGTGGGCTAGTTTTAAAAGAAAGTTTCTATGTGGAAATAGGTCATCATATTATTATGATTATTGTTTAAGTAAATAAATAATCGGTATCTTATCACTCTAGACATTTATTTTTTGCCGCTTCCTAAATTACAACCTAGCTACGCTTGTCTAGCAGACGGGCCGTCTGATGGTAAGCAGTCACCGTCGCTTATGGATACTTGTAACACCAGAGGCATCACAAATACGTTGCCGACCCTTTAAGACTCTATTAACTCGCCTTTTGAAGAACCCCATATGTTGTTGCTTCTCGGAAACAGCGCGGAAGGTAGCTCATTCCACATTTTGCAGGTGTGAGACAAGAAAGATCGTGTGAATCGCACAGTATGCTGTTTCCACTGGTCTATGATATGCGGATGCGCTTTCAAACGGTGGCGGCTAATGCGATGATAAAACCGCGACGCCAGCATTAGATCGAATAGTTTTTCAGAACACTCCCCATTATAAATGCGATAAAAGAACTGGATGAGATCTGGGTGTCTTCGAGTCACGAGTGAACTTCTAGGCAAGCGTGCTCCGCGTAGCATCATCGTTTAATATCAAACTTCGTAGCGTCTAAAGTTATATGATTATTTACGGGATATTTACCGTGGTAAGGTTGTGGAAGGAGCCCCCGATATTTCGGCGCAGTTACATGCACCATGATCACGGGAAGACTGAAGAATGCGGGTGGTTGGTGAAAAAGTTCAAAGTTAGGTTCAGACAAAACGAACCGTCCCCGTCGTCCGGTCTTCCCGTGAACATGGTGCATGTAACTGCGCCGAAATATCGGGAGCTCCTTCCACAACCTTACCACGGTAAATATCCCGTAAATAATCATATAACTTTAGTGAACAACCGTGATAGTTTAAAACAGTGTTCGTAGCGTCTATTCACTATCGACAAATCGCTGACATTTTAATTTTCTTAAAGGGAATAAAAATCCTGTTTCCATTTGCTATGATCGTTTTGTCCAACGTAGAGAGAAAAAAAGCCAAAAACAAAAGTTGCGGCCAATATTACCAAAACAGAAAAAGAAAACAAGGCATACAGCTGTCACCAATGGACTATTATAGTGGCCTAGAAACCGCAAAAGGTTTTGTATAATAATTATCAAAGCATAGTTTTAGCAACACGAAACCTATGCCCAAAAAAAGCTAGCCTAGAGTCTTAACTTTGACAACGTTAATTTCATAAAATTATCCAGACTATTTCAATTATAGTCACGACAGCGAAAGGTCATGGCTGACACAAATTAAATATGAATTACAGAATAATGGAGAGTCAATAGCAGCAAACGGTTGAACAAAATGATGACAAATGTAATGACGCAAGCGGTGGTTGATGGATTGAACAAAAATGAAACTATGTGGAACTTTCAAGGTGAGCTATTGCTTGATGAAGCCTTTAAATATAAAATTAGGGGTGGTAACGGTTACAATATCTATCTATATTTCAGAGCCAATATAAACATTTTTGTTTGCTTTGGGATCTATTTATATAAATAAGCGTTAAGAACATCACTTGAGACCGGCTATACCGAAATGGCAATTTTTAGGGTTCCGTACCCAAAGGGTAGGGTAAAACGGGACCCTATTACTAAGACTCCGCTGTCTGTCCGTTTGTCATAATTTTAATATTATTACCTTTTTTTTTTTATGGAAGCGCTTGCGCTGCGCTCTTTTCACTTTAAACATAACACTTTCCTTTATGATTTGCGTCGTCGGGTAAAATTACGTACCATAACTTTGAACACATAATCAAGTAGCACAAAGTAACTTTATATCAGTTTGATATATCTTAGAATACTACCTAGGTAGTAGGTAGGCCTCAGTAATAAAATAATAACCGAAGCCAAAGTTTCATACGAAATTGAGCTTTTCCGCCAACCCATCATAACTTTACGTTGTATTTCCCGATTTAGACGATTCTTCGCTAAAGTATCGATAACAAAATCGTTACACAACCGCTGTGGGAACGTTTAAATAATATTTCATGTTGAAGTGACATTGGTGCCGTTGCGAAGGCCTAGTCCCTTGCTGGTGAATACCTAGGAACCTACTGTGTGTACATATTGCGGTCAATGCCAACGCGTGACTGTTTGTTGACACTGGGCATTACTAAGTTAACTTGCAGATGATAGAGTTAGCAGATAGATTTGTTAACTTTAGTTCCGGGTTTTGATACTCAAACTAAAATCATCAAGAACGACAGTTCCCAGGCCCCTTTCCCACTGGGCACTCTGAGCACTTGCCCAGGGCCCCGCGATCGATAGACCCCTAGTTTCTGCCAGATCACCAAACGATAACCGATATTTATTACCGAAAAATATATTTATTTCGAAAAAAAAAACAAAGGATAATGACCGTCTACTGGTTGGACGACATCACTAAGGCACGATAAAGAGGAGATCAGGAGACTTGAGGAGTAAGTAAGACTCAATAGTAGGTGGAAAATGGTAGCAAATGATCAAACTTTTTGACAGAACAATTGAAAAATAAAGTGCGAGATACCTATAAACCAGTAAGGTTCAAATTGCTTAATTAAACGAACCCTCGTGCGCGCACCGTGCTAACGATGCATGTTTCAATGTCAACGCTTGTCCATGAGTCGCACTACATCACTAAAATATTCATAGACATGGCTATGGACATCACATATTGTACAACAAGTCATGAAAACGACATAAGGCCGTTAATCGAGTCAAGGGTAGGTTGTGGTTAATTAACGCTATACTTTTACACCCGCTATGACACCTGGCCTCGCCATCTCCCTTGTTTTTCTGATCTGAGATACATATATGGGTACTCGCTGATTACAATAACCTCCTTTTGTTTTTTTTTTGCCAAAGGCAAAATCCTCCATGGACGACTGGGAATGGAGGATCCAGACAGTGCCGGACTCTTGCCGGCTCAAACCTTTGGCTGCTGCGAGCTAGGTGCTAACTTAATTAGGGGTTTATTTCTAACAAATTTAACACAGCAATTATCTTAAACGAATACTGACATATCTTACATAATTAAAACTACACATTTTACATCTTAACTTAAATTTCAAGGCTGATATATGATGTACCTATTACAAAATGTAAAACAAGAATCGCAAAGATCAATTCCATCCCCCATTTCACATTTCCAAAACACAGACAGGCGTAGGACAAAACAAAAAACAACCCCATATCGTGTGACAATCCAGCAGTGCACTGCACCGGCTCGGCAATGTTATTGATTTGTAATTCGTGATACTGGCGACACAAATCGGCGGAGACACGCGACATGGCGACCCTACCTGGAAGTACGTACCCCGTACTAGCGACTGACTGCGTTTCGGAATTTTCGCAACTGTCAAAGAAACTTGAAAAGAACTCTTTTCTCTTTTGAAAAGAAAGATTTTCGTTTGTCAACTATTGCTGCATGCGGAAAACTTGTAAAGACAGTCTTAAAAGATAAATAATACATTCCAAACAGTTTCTTTGACGATTTTCTAGTGTACTTTCGCCTCAACGTCGCAGTAAGTAGAGTAGGGAAAAATTATTATTGTTTTACTTCACAGAAGTTTGTCAATGATGCTAATTTAACCTAACTTAGAACTATAATCAATGACAAAAAATACCTGTAATATAATAAACTTTGCTAACCAAAGAAAATAAAATAAAAAATACAATAAATCGATATACCTGAAACAGTTTTGAAAATGAACTTCCGCAAAGTAAAGCCAGATTCAATCAACGAACTAATACATTCATAACATTTTAAAAAAATACATAATTTTTCATTCATTCGCGGTGGAATATTTCTACTTCATTCTTCAAATTGATACGGGACTTATCCATAAAAAAAGAATCATTGAAATCGATTTATGGCAAAATATCGGGTAATATGCAAAAAAAACTTTCACATTAAAAACATCACTTTTAAAAGGATGTTAGAAAAGAAAAAACAGAAGAAATTACTTTCCCTAACCAAAGAAGCTCGTGTTTTATTTAATGTACCGGTTACATTGTCGTGCAAAAACCCCATAAAAATAATTACATCAACTATGCCAAATTATGAATTAAAAATCACGTTGTCTTCAGGTTTATTCCAGAAGGATCGTGGCGTGATCGGAGTTCATTTATTATGTAAATTCGTAAAGACACTGTTTGCATACATTGACCTAGGTTATAATTGATTCGTTTATTTCAAAGGCTCGACGACAAACCTTTCGCGATTTATCGAATTCGTGAAAGAGGTAATAGATACTACGTAGACTGAAGGTTGAGAGTTACATAGTCTTGGTTTATTTGGAAAGCTTCATCATCATCAGCCAGAAGACGTACACTGCTGAACATAAGCCTCCCCCTTTAACCTCCATACTGAACGACATCCTGTCATCTGCATCCACTGGATGCCCGCGACTCTCACAATGTCGTCGGTCCATCTAGTGGGAGGCCTACCTACGCTGCGTCTTCCGGTTCGCGGTCTCCACTCAAGAACCTTTCTTCCCCATCGGTTAACAGTTCTTCGAGTGATGTGGCCTGCCCATTGCCACTTCAACTTGCAGATTTTAATAGCTATGTCAGTGACTCTGGTTCTTTAGCGAATATCTACGTTTCGGATTTTATCGCGCAAAGAAACTCCGAACATAGCTCTCTCCATTGCCCGTTGTGTGACTCTGAGTTTTTCCAGAAGGCCAACAGTTAAGGACCCCGTCTCAGTACCATATGTCATCACTGGCAACACACACTAATCAAATACCTTTGTCTTCAGGCACTGTGGTATCTTGGACAAGAAGATGTCACGCAATTTCCCGAACGCTGCCCATCCGAGTTGGATTCATCGGGCGACCTCTTTGCCTAAGTTGGACTTACCTAACTGAACAATCTGTCCAAGATAGGTGTAATGGTAAACAACTTCGAGAGTATCGTTCCCAACGATTACCGGTACGGGTACAACATGGACATTGGACATGACTTTTGTCTTGTCCATGTTCATTTTAAGACCCACCTGTTGGGAAAGGCCACTGAGGTCACTGAGCATTATTGTATTAAGGTCCTCCAGCGACTCTGCCATGATGACTATATCGTCGGCAAAACGAAGGTGAGTGATGTATTCGCCATTGATGTTGATGCCGAATCCGTTCCAGTTCAAGAGCTTGAAAACGTCTTCCAATGCGTTAGTAAACAGTTTCGGAGAGATAATATCTCCCAGTCTCACGCCTTTATGCAATTGGATTGGTTCCGTGCTCCATGGAAAGCTTATTAAAACCCAATGACTTAAGATATGGACCCGGGTATGTCTTAAAACTGCGACCAGAACCACCGGAGGATGGGCAGCAGCGTCCTAATAGTACACGGTGAACGTACTGCGATCCCCAAGCCGCCTGCCAAGCGTGGGGATTATGGTAACACCCCTCTCTATGAGGAAGGCCTTGTCCAACAGTGGACGTTAATTGGCTGATGATGTGATGTGTGACGATAATTATGTATGTCCCAAGTTAGTTTATCGTCCAGAAAAACCTCAAGGTATTTAATAAAATTTACTTGTGATAAAGTAGAGCAGTTACACGAATTTGTTTTGTCTACACATACCTATGATTAGGTACTTGGATATGTATTTTAATTTAAAGTTGATTTTTTGGGTTATTCTTTTACTAAGCATACTCGTATGTACTTTGTTTTGTATACAATCTTCTAATTGTCGCATCGATTTGAAACTTTGTAAGTATATGTAATCCGGATGACAATACAATAATTTGGTACCATCGACCTGATGATGGAGCCGGGAGATGGTAGAACTCTTCGATAGCTTTGTAAGCGTCTATCCTACTTCTACAGCCCCAACGCCGTCAACAGCTACTGCCACAAAGCCACACAACTTCAGCTACAGCCTACAGCGTAATAAACCACTTGAGTAAGGGCCCGTAATTTTTTCATCATATTCAGCCTTTCATGTTCCATCTGTTGGGGCACAGGCCTTCTCTTAGTTAGAGAGAGAGAGAGAGAGAGAGAGAGAGAGAGAGAGAGAGAGAGAGAGAGAGGATGGGCTCTAATCTACCCCGCTGGCCTAATTCATGTCGGTGCATTCATACCGGTTGCCTCGCAACGTTTTCCTTCATCGTTTTTGAGGATTGACATCGAAACTGCACATAATTTATTTAAGTACTAATAAGTCATTTGTACCGGGCCAAGGATCATACCGGGTGTCACAAGAAAGTCACAAGAATTGGGTCACTTCAAATTCATTCCCATTAACAGACAAAATACTAAATATCTGTATACCAAAACCAAACCTCATCAACTCTCCGTAGATTTTTATCAAAATATCGTTGTGCTGGAGCCCTACCATAACTCACGGGCCATAGGGCACCGACACGCACCATCGCGTACCTCCTTCTTCAACCCTCCTTTACTATACAATTGCTTAATAACAATACTGAAAGACAATGACAAAAATTCGCTTGCCCACGTCGAAACTGCTAATATTCTGCGGTACGAATCAGTCGAGTAATTTGGAGAAATGATGACTCATGATATGGTTGAAAAGGGGTCGTTATACATTACATTTGATTCGTGTGTATGTTATTTGTATTTTAGTGATGCTCAGGGACATTTTAGGGTAATCGTGCACTTGTATTAAAGTAGAAGGCCAGATTTTGGCACGTAGGACGTTATTTTCACCTACATATAAATTGGTATCATTGAACTGATCTGATTTGACTGTGGGATGAGCTACCTCCAGAAATGAAACGGGCACCCTCACAGGAAGTCTTCAAGCGTCGTGTGAAACTGCACTATATCTCGGAGTAGCTACTGTACCGTTATTATCTCGCTTTATGTTTATAAGTATGTATGTATTTAATATTTTTATTAATGTATGTATATTATTATTGTATATATTGTTTGAGTAGGTATTAGCGTATTATTATAATGTATGTCTATGCTTTATATACCAGTTATTCCATTATTACATCACACCCCGTCCCTTACCTCTTCTGTATGTCCTCTCCATACACAGGTTGCCTGGAAGAGATTGTTTATAGCGATAAGGCCGCCAATTGTTTCACTAGTTTTAAGTTGTTTTTATGTTACTATGTACCTATGTAATTTTTGGTGTGAACAATAAAGAGTTATCTATTTATATATTTATCTATCTATCTATGATGGCACTAAGAGGTGGATAGTGGAATCCTTCAATTGTGAATCACACTGACAGAGCTATCTAGCGGGAAAGACACCAACTATCATGACTTATGAGCCGTGTCACGATGTCGACCCCCTCTCCCGTCTATCCTCACCTCCCGGTATGCTCGCGAGTCGTATTTCGTTTTGCTTTTTTAATATAGCGTAGCGCGAGTAGCTAATAGCATGTTAATAAGTTTTAAAACTATGTACAATCAACATCATTATCATCATCACCCAGAAGACGTCCACTGCTGAACATAAGCCTCCCCCTTAGACATCCACACTGAACGACAGTCTGCCATCTGTATCCACTCACGAGTACAATATTATTATTAAATCTCTAGAGTTAGAGAAATAAAAAAGTATGTTATGTATGACCCTTTTGTAAAGATAAAACGCAAAATCATGGACTTGGTGGTGCACGATTACCCCAAGACTATCGATGCTATCAAGTATTGCACTCTATTCGCGTGTGTTTTGATTAATAGGTTAGTTCGACCGTATGTGATCGCATAAACGACCATTATAAATCAGATTCCGTGCACATCTTGCCAGCAGATCAGATAATTATGAACGTACCAAGAACATAAATAAGCTAATCTATGTCAGGCATGAAGTTTTCTGTCAATATGAAGTTTTCTGTCCATATGAAGTTTTCTGTCAATATGAAGTTTTCTGTCAATATGAAATTTTCGCTTCTTTCGCAGCGCTGAACGCGTTCGTAGAAGGATGCGTTCCTGGGCGTGATGTATTTTTGCACCACTTTTTTGACTTAAGTCAACTTTTAGTTTAGACAACTATTTAACGATTTATATGGTGGTACGAAACCCACAGTGCGTGAGCCCAACTCGCACTCTGCCGGTTTATTACATAACTAGCCCCGTGGTTTCACCCGCGTGGTGATGAAAATCAGTGATCATGATGATGATGATAAGTAGCCTATGTGTTAATCCAGGACATAAGCAATGTATATTCCAAATTTCATCCAAATCCATCCAGCTGTTTCTGCGTGATTGAGTAACAATCATCCATCCATCCATCCATACAACCATCCATCCAAACTTTCACATAATATGATATTAGTGAGATTAGTGTGATAGCACACGTAACTAAGGTTATATCATAATATAACGTGGTAATTAAAAGTCTGTGATATATAATTGTAAATGCAACTCCTTAAACTAAGAATTTGAAATAAGTATTCGCTATTTAGTACCAATATAATCAACTATAGGTGTTGCCCTAGACACAGTACGCGTAAAGAGCTTCTTATAAATCCCTTTTGCCGCCCTTAATTCGGTCCTTTCGCAAAATCCTTTCATAGCAGACATCTACACCCCATTCGAAGTCTAACACTGACAAACTTCAGCGTCGTAGTCTAAGACGCTTCATTCCAGAAGCGTAGATCAAGTTTTCAAGATTTCGTGATGAGTTTATTTTGAATCTTGTTTATCTGAACGTGAACCAAATAATAAAAGTTTAATTCCTGTTATTATTTGGAACCTATTTTGTCCTACTTCTGGACTAAATTGTTTACTCTTTACGATGTAATGATTTTTGGGTCCAACCAAATGTAATTTTTTTTATGAATTTCAAAACCGACTGCAATGTTAGTAAATTCGTTCGTTCGTTAGTAATTCATTTACTTGCATTTTATTTTATTTTTTATTTAAGGATCAACAAACAGTATAGGTACAACAAAATATAAAACTCGAGAGTAAGAAAACAAAATATAGCTAGTTGTGATACCAGCATCGTTGACCACGGATTAGAGAGTTATTTTAATTTAAAAACCAAGCTACTGAACCGATTTCGGTGAACATTATATAGTACCAATCTGAAAGTATATCCTTTCAAATAATTTCCCAAAACAGTTTATAAATGACAGAGTTCTGAGGTAACAACGTTAAAAACGTAGTAATAGGCTCCCCTAATAATCCTTTGGGTACGGTACCCTAAAAATACGACCGGATTCAGAACCCCTATTTTTTTAACTCCGTTAAAAAGAAGTGTTCGTCAAATAATTTAAATATAAAGAACCGACTTCATAAAAATTTATAACTGGATCAAATTCAAACGGGATCACACGGAAAGCACCAGCTTTCAAATAAAAAATCATCAAAATTGTTGCACCCAGTTGAAAGTTCTGAGGTAACAAACATTTAAAAAAACAGTCGAATTGAGAACCTCCTTCTTTTTCCAAAATACGCACAAACAAAATATACCTTAAATAAAATAAAAAACTCACCTAAATTATTCAAAAGACAAACCGCAAACTACAGATTAGAATCACGCAGCAGACATTTCACGAACACAAACGTAATAAAAACCTCTCAATTTATTACAAAAAAACTCACCACTTTCCTTTGAAACACATCACCATAAAAATCCCCATATTTAAACTTTTTAAACAGACACACACACCAACTTTTTAGATAATATTATAATTCTATTTTAGTAAGTTGGTTTTCTACGTTAGTTTATTTTTAGTTAGTTTCACGTGGTGATGTTTTCGTAGAGCGTTTGGGCGGCGTAGGCGGGCGGCTACGAGCGCGGGGTGGCGTAGACTGGTTATTGCTACGGAGGCACTTGTCACGAGATTTAGGACATGAATGCATACTTTCGCGGAAGTTATCTTGCTACTATTTTGAACTATTCGTTATGAAAGTATAATAAGTAATCGATATAATAAATAATGATATATAGATAAACTCTTTATTGTTCACACTACAAATTACATACACACGATAAAACAGCTTGATATTTGTTTCTTCAGATAATCTACAATAACGAAGTGTGTGTTAAAATTCCAAGCAAGGGTCATTCTAAGTAGCCCTGTATATCAATCAATAGGTCATTGTATTTACTCATAATATAAACGACGCGGAAAAAAACCAGCTGTTCCATGTTTTTTTTGTGCCATGTGTTTTCATACTCAACGAAATTTGTGGAACAGTAGATTTGTTGTGATTTCTTAGTTGCCCCATAGAAAGTTATTTAATGAGTATCACGACCTCCTTTCGTCTTAGTACCATCGTTCCGTGTAATCCTGTATGGTATATGACTCGGCCATGTGCTAATGTCTCGGACCAAACAGATTTAAATTGTATAAATTAAAGATAAGTTTGTATTATACAGACAAGTATAGACATTTTACACAAAAACTTGTCGTCCCCTTTTTCTTGGTAAGCACTTATTTGTAATTGTCGCCATATTTTCACAAAAAGATCAAATCAGCGGCAAATTGCAAAAAAGTATTCCTACAGGACCGCAACGAACGCAATTACGAAGCAAGGAACGGGTAGCACGAGCTGACGCGGAGTTAGGGCCGTAGGGGGGCACTTGCCCCATCTCCCGAATGTTAAGTGACTTTTTTCTGATACATTATAATATTAAATGCATAATGGGGGGAAAAGACCCCCCATTTGTACGCACGCAGCCCAACAAGATGAACCAACCATGTGCCAAAAGATCTCGACACGAACATCTCTGACGCCATGCACCAGGCTGAGGACCGTCAGAGATGGATGCAGATTTCTCGCCAGATTACAAAAGATTGGGAGCATCTCGACGCTCTGCCATAATAAATTTATTATACATATGGCTCTGCTAAGCGCTGTGCTAAGTTTGCTAGTGAGCAACCGAACTGAGGAGGAGGAATAATATTAAATACTGCTATTGTTCATAAAAATACTTTCTAGCTCAAAAACAGGTACCAAACTTTATCAACTAAACAATAAGGTCGTTCTAAAAATGTTGGTAGTACTGTGAGATAGAACATTTTCTAATTTCCACATTGCAATATTTCATACTAGCAGCATCCCGCGGTTTTACCCGCAATTTTGCAGAAACCATGTTTTTTTTCGGGATAAAACATGTGTGGTATAAGCTACCTCCATACCAAATTTCATTCAAGTCTTTTCAGCTGTGTGGTTACACTCTTTCCTACTTCCACACAAACTTTTGTATAAAATATATGTATAATATTAGTGTGATTTGAAATTAAGTATACGTTTCTCAATTACATATTTTGTTTCTATGTACTTCGAAGTAAATTTAAATTGTAGTGCAGCGTGAAGTAGAGCACTGTCGTGCCCCGCTCTTAATCATCTCTGTCGAGCCGCGAGTACCGAGAATGTCGCCTGCCATAAATCAAGCGGTGTCACGGGATCGCGAGCGCTGCAGCGGCTTGATGCGGTAATGCGTAGTTAGTGCTACGTACCCTACGTGTACCTAGCCACGCGTCCTACATGTACCTCGTAGCTTCAAGTCCTATACGTGTATCTAGCTACGCGTCCTACATGTACCTAGCCACGCGTCCTACATGTACCTAGCCACGCGTCCTACATGTACCTAGCCACGCGTCCTACATGTAACTAGCTACAAGTCCTAAGTGTACCTAGCTATGCGACCTGCTCGTAGCTAGCCACGCATCCTACATGTACCTAGCCACGCGCTCTACATGTACCTAGCCACGCGTCCTACATGTAACTAGCTACAAGTCCTACGTGTACCTAGCTACAAGTCCTAAGTGTACCTAACTATGCGACCTGCTCGTAGCTAGCCACGCGTCCTTCATGTACTTAGCCATGCGTCCTAAGAGTACGTAGCTATACGCGTCCTGCGTGTACTTAACTTACGCGTCCTGCATTAAAGTAGCTACACATCTTACGTGTACCTATCTACGCGTCCTGCGTGTACCTAGTTACGTATCTTACGTGTATCAAACCACTT
The DNA here is from genome assembly GCA_949125355.1 of Agriopis leucophaearia. Taxonomy (NCBI): domain Eukaryota; kingdom Metazoa; phylum Arthropoda; class Insecta; order Lepidoptera; family Geometridae; genus Agriopis; species Agriopis leucophaearia. Next base: position 2,936,651 of record OX421276.1, on the reverse strand, counting down.
TATTTTTAACACGAAAACCTATATATCTTTTGGAAAATACGTTGATAAACTGTAAAACTGTTTAATAATTCAAAAGAAAAAAGGCTCCTTTCATAGAACCGCCATAACAAGAAGTAGATGTAGACAGTATAATTAAAATGGAATGACCCATTCAAGTAGGTCGTAGATTAAAAATTCAAAGACAACCTGTGTCTTTCTCACAGTGTGTTTGCCGAGTTCTACTTTATAGTTTCTGATAGTCGTTGCGTAATGTACCTAATGAAATAAATTGTATATTTTTTGAAATAGAACACAGCAGGTATGTAGATATTCATAGTGTCAATAAAGCCAAAACGTTGACTCGAGACGAGATCAGGGGGTGTAACAAAACCTCAAAAACATTGTCATATTGCTCTTACATTGAGCTTTATCTCCGTCCCTCGGCTAAAGAGAAAACAAGAAAAAATTCATCATCATTATTGGCCATAAGACGTCCACTGCTGAACATAGGCCTCCCCCTAGCAAGCCACTGCATCTGCACTGGATGCTCGCGAGTCTCACGATGTCGTCGGTCTATCTAGTAGGAGGCTGCGTCTTCCGGTTCGTGGTCTCCACCTTTCTTCCCCATCGGTTATCGTTTCTTAAAGTGATGTGGCCTGCTCATTGCCACTTCAACTTACAAATCTTAGCAGCTAGTAGTATTACATTCTCTTTGGGCAGCTATTTCGGTGACAGTAGTTCCTTGGCGAATATCCTCTTTCGGATTTTATCGCGAGCGATAGGAAGAGCCAGAGTGATTTAAACCAAGCTTTTATTTAAATGATGCTTTTAATTTTGGCGGCCATTTTGAAAATATTCCAATATTGGACATTGGCATAATTTATTTTCCACAGAACTAGAGGTGTATGCAAAATTTCTACAAAATTGGTTAAGGGGAAGTTCTAATTCAGCTTGCAAGATTTGACCTAAACAAACTGAAAAACATTGCAAGTTTAATAAAAGCTTCTCGCGAAGCACATTAATAGTTTTATAACAAAATCTAGGTTTCACTCCATAGAGCACATTTCATAATAAGCATACGTAACTGGCAATCAAGGCTTTACTGGCATTACGTTCAGCGCCTGTGCTCTACGTTTTACCAGCTTACTTGAAAAGGTGGCCAAATAGGAGGACTAACATTCCACAAGGAATAGTTGTGTTTAGAAAATACGTTAGTGGCTCCTCCACACAATTCTTCTAGTATATTGGTACGTACGTTGTACGTTCTACGGCGCCGTGAAGGTAACAAGGGTCACGTGATCACGTAGACGACCGGTCGGCGACCCCTCGCGTGCAAGAGAAGCACGGTCAAGGGGTGGACGAGAGTATAGCGCCTTCGACTAGATAAGGTGATACTTTTGAAGGCCTGTACAAGTAACTAGGTTTGCAGGACCGGGCCGATATTTTTTATTGTCTTTGAAAGCAGACTATAAATAAAACCGATCACCAATAATTTATCAATATAAAAACCGACGTCATAAAAATATCAGAACTGGACCAAATTGATGGATCACACGGGAAGCACCAGTTTTTAAATAATAATAAAACCAAGTTGGACTCGCGCACGAAGGGTTCCGTACCATTATCTATAAAAACGAGCAAAAAAATCACGTTTGTTGTATTGTAGCCCCTGAAATATTTATTTTTTATTCTATTTTTCAGTATTTGTTGTTATAGCGGCAACGGAAATACATCATCTGTGAAAATTTCAACTGTCTAACTGTCACGGTTCATGAGATACAGCCTGGTGATAGAGCCTTAGTAATAGGGTCTCGTTTTACCCCTTGGGTACGGAACCCTAAAAACAGTCGAATTGATGAGATCTTCCACTTCTCGTTGTCTAGATTTTGTGATATAGTCGCTGCAGCAGTCAAGTTCGCAACCTAGACAGGCGCGCTGCCTATATCGCGGCAATTTTGTAAGATTGAGGCAAACCGGATGAGATTACGACCCGGTCACAAATCAAGCCGACACATTGTGTCATTTTGTAATACTAATTGCCTTCAAATCTATATAACTCGTTAGTAATAACTTGGTGGTTCGACCTTAAGGCGCGGTACAATCGCGACCGAAATTAACCAAAAGACCGACTTCCAAAAAGGAGTCTCTGAGGTTGTCAATTCGGCCCTCAATTATGATTACAATATTTCCATTCATTTATCTGCTCTGACAGCTGCAGTAACATCTATATATTATAAAAGAAAGTCGTGTTAGTTACACTATTTATAACTCAAGAACGGCTGAACCGATTTGGCTGAAAATTGGTGGGGAGGTAGCTTAGAACCAGGAGACGGACATAGGATACTCTAAAAACGGCTGGACAGATTTTGATGAAAGTTTGTGTTCCTGGAGCGGGTCATAGTAGCGAGGCCGAAGGCCGAGCTTACACCCGTGCGAAGCCGGGGCGGTCGACTAGTTGTAAATAAAAGCGACCAAGTGCAGGTTAGGCTCGCACACTGAGGGTTTCGTACCACCACATAAATCTAAATCAAATCAAATTATTTATTTGACAGAAATTGTTCTTAACTTTTTTCTTCTTCTTTTTCTATTTTAGCTAAGTTTTTGAACAGTGCTATGTTCAAAAACTCGTGGTTTCCATTCAGCTTTGTAGAATTTTAATGAAGTTGTTAAAGCAAATAAATTAATGGAAATAGTGTAGGAGCTATACTTTAGTCACCATCATCATCACCAGTCTATCATGTTCCCACTGCTGGGATACAGCCCTTCTCTCAGAGAGAGAGGATGGGTCCTAAACCACCATGCTGGCCCAGTTAATATTGGTGAATGTCATAAATCTTTTGAACTTATTTAAACTTTTTGAGATTTTTGGACATACCGGTTTTATATCAAAGTGCGTATTCCTCTGAATTGGTATCTTTGAAAAAGTTCATTTAGTCTGGTCCTTCCTTACGAAAAAGACCTCGGTTATCGCAAAAAACAACCTAAATTCTAAGCGCCTTTACTCTAGCATATAACGGAATGAATTTGCCTTCAAAATTTCAAAGTGCTTCTCTCAGGTACTTCAAGCTAAACTCATAAATCTGTCCAAGCAAGCTTTTCAAGTGCAACTAAGTGGTAAACTAAATGTGAATTATAAGTAAGTGCCTGGCGAATAACGACCGATGAAATGATGAGATATAACGCCTGAGGGCAACGTACCTACTAGGTAGAAGTTTATTAGAATTGAATGAATTAGAAAACCTATGCGGATTCCTTGTGCAAGAAATATAAAAGTTTTTTTTTTTGTAATCTATATATTGTGTGTATGCACCCTATGTACTTCGAAACAGCTGGAGCGATTTTGACGGGAATTTCACTGGCAGACAGCTGATGTTATAAGAGTAATCCGCGCAAATCCGAATCCAGAAACAAGCTGTGCTCATCATGTTTATTACATTTTAAGAGTCATAAGGCATTAAAATTAAACACTTAAGTGATTTTATTCTCTCTCTCGCTCTCTCTCTTTCTCTGAGAGAAGGCCTGTGTCCTAGCAGAGCATGATAGGCTGATAATGATGAAGAAAGCCATCCACACTCTATAAATACATGGTAGTTTCGTACAGTTCGATGTGATCTATTGTTTCTGCCACGTACCTGTAAGATATGGAATGGCTTACCCCACCTTCAGCTTTTTCACCAAAATATGACCTCAATTGCATCAAACAAAGAGTGAATAGAGTCCTCGCAGGCAGGAACGCACTGATAATGAATGCCCCGAGTAATATAATTATGTGTCTATAGGTGACGGTGATCATTTACTACGAATCACGAGTGAATCGGTTTCTTCTAGGCAAGCGTGCTCCATCGTAGACCGCATCATCGCTAAACATCAGGCAAGCTGGCGGTCAAACACAAGCCAATTTTCAATAAAAAATAAGCCATTAGGTGGCCCATCGCTTGTTGGTCTATATATCCTTTTGATCAGGGCCGTCTTTAACCTATTGACCTATGGACCTGGGCACATTAGGAAAATGGGGTGGGTCCCTATGACCTTGACTGAGTACTATTTTCAGACGAGAGTAGAGTAGCTTTGCGCATGCGATAGGTAATAAGCAAGTAGGTTTTGTAGTCAGTCATTATCCTTTGATTTTTTCGAAATAATTATGTTTTTCGGTAATAAATATATCAGTTATCTTATTTATATTACACGGGAATTACTCACGTAAGATTAAACAAACTGTTGAAACTATAGTTGGAGTATCCGGCCTAATCTTACGTGAGTAATTCCCGTGTAATATAAATAAAATGTGTGAAAACCACGTCAGTTTCCATAGCAAAATATCGGTTATCGTTACGTGAGCTGGCAGGAACATTGATCGCGGGCCCTGGGCAAATGCCCAGAGTGCCCAGTGGGAAAGAGGGGCCTGCTTTTGATGATTCAGCCGTTTCCCAAAATACTCTACATACCATAAGGAATCTATCCACAAAAAGATAACCATAAAAAAGAGCGCAAGAAAACGCAAGACTGATAAGAAACTGGATGCAAGACGCTTCCAACTGGCCCTTTTAGAAATCGATGGGGGAGAACTATGTCCAGCAGTGGACGTGCTATGGCGGAAATGATCATGATGATGATGAATCTATGAGTATTATATTACCTACTAATCAATACTCAAACCTCGTAATAACGTTAGTGCCAGCGAATAGTAATTATTTCGCCTACCTAATGTAACCTTACACTTTGTCGACACATTGAATAGCAAAGGCTTACAATGTAGCTTATCGTTTCCGAGTACCCTTGGATGCAAACAAAGAGCGTTTAGATTTTAATAAAGCTGACGTAACGTTCTGGGAAAACTGTCGCTCTTTCAAAAGCGTACCTACTATAAACAAGACAAGTTACTATCAACAAAACGATGCTACTAGCTGAGCTCCGAGGTTTTACCTGCGTACAGACCTGTTCAGTACCTATTCTTTGTCAATCCGGCCTTCTAACCATCTTTATGTAAAAATTCACGCAGCTCCGTTGCTCTGCTGCTGAGTGAAAACGGAACAAACTTTACAGACAAACACGCTTTCGCATTTATAATATTAGTGTGAATGTAGTAACCTACACTCGGGAGGCGCTACAATTCGTTCTGACAGCTGAAATTAAATTTCATAAGGCTGAAGCTACCTTTTTCGTCCGTCTTCAAAGTTCTCAATTGGACTGTTTTTTTAGGTTTCCTTACCCAAGGGGAGTATAAAGGTATTACTAAGCCTGCGCTGTCAATCTGTCCGTCTGTCTGTCCATTTTTATCGGCTGTATATTTCGAACCGTAATAGATATCTAGTTGAAATTTTCACAGAATATTTGAGGATATGTAATGTTACGATGGATTAACTTAGGAAATAATTATGAAGTCAAAAAGTAAAAGCTAAAGCAACAAACGATTTTTAAACTACTTTTGTATTTGTGATAATGTAAAAACGATAATACGTACAAGCGTCAAAGGTGTAGTCCTGCCCCAGAGGACTGCAAAGGAGTCCTACCGCTACAAAATAGAATGTAGAGTTATAAAAAACTCGAACCTTTAGCAAGAAACATTTCAGTACTTAATCGACCATTATCATCATTATCAGCCTTTAACTGTCCACTGCTGGACATAGGCATCTCCTAATACACGTGACAGCTCAGTCGGCAGTTCTCTGCATCCAGTTTTTACCCGCTGTTTTACGCAGGTCGTAAATCCACCTGCAGGCTTACTCTCGAACCCAATACTATTTCTGATCCAATGTCGATTTCAATCCAATATTGAATAACGGTTAAGGACAAACACTTCTGTGCAGAGACACAAGTTGAAGACATACGAGTACGTTATGGGAGGAATGAGGCTATGGCGCGCAAATTTTATAACTTTGGATGGAATGTTATCCCATCCAGTAGCGCAGTCATTTTGTAAACCAATAATAAGCCCCTCAATCTCTTTGAAATCAGTCGGTATTAGAGCCATTGAGTTTGGGAGATATTGCGACAAATGTTCAGATTGTGATGTGCTTGAAGAAATTAGTTTGTTAGTTTGGCGCTAGGTTGGCATTCAAGAGTGTTCAAAAGTTTGAAATGTCAAAATTCCAATACCGATCGATCGGAGTTGTGTTTGAGAGTAAGCCTGCTATCTGCAGGGTGTCCTACACTACGTTTTCCTAAACGTGGTCTCCAGTCCAGAACTCGTCTACCCCATCGGCTATCGGTTCTTCCAGGCAGGGTTGCTATCTCTAAAATTTGGCAACCAGGACAAGACGCGTGAAAACACTGGATTTTAGAGCCTAATACCCGGACATGTCAACAGGTTTTTTTAAACATAGTCAAGTGTAAAAATCGCGGCGTGCGGCCACAGTGCACGGGTCGCGGGCGGCCAAACCCGGACTACAAATGAAGCCCCGCCCGGACGCTGCCCGGATCTAAACTAGAACAAATCCGGAGGAACCCGGACGGATGGCAACCCTACTAATACTTTGACCCATGTCGGTAAACTTCGTTCTATGCCTGATCACTTTTGAATTTTGTGCCGAATAGAAATTCCGTTTTTTTTATTATATAATAGGCTTGCGTTTGACCGCCACCTCGCCTAATGTTAAGCGATGATGCGATCTACGATGAAGCATATTAGTTAATCGATATTTATTGCTTAATATTTCAAGCATTTGCAACACTAAAACTATTCTAACTTTTGTCTGCGTCAGGAGGTAGGTAGATATCGACATTTCTACTTCCTCATAAAGTACCCAATACCAAATTTAAAGCTTCAAACGTCGCATTTTGAAACTAAACATAATTTATGTAACGGTTTATATCGGCGACTGAACTGCACGCCAATTTGTTCAATTACCTTGGATCTTTGATTTAGTAAATGAAAAATAAGCTTTCGAATGGAAGGTATTGGTAGATAATCTACTTTCTGCGTTGGAAGTCTTAGGATCAATTTCGTAGGGCGGGCATTTACAAATCAAAATCTGGACTCAATGTCGTACAGTTTAGATGAAATATTATATATATCACAAAATATTCTACCTTATCTGGTGTACAAATCTTTGGTTGTCTTTAATTACCTATATATTAACTTGTTTTAGCGTGTCTTTAGAAAAATATTTAAATATCTGGGTCGTTACGCCCAACTCTAAATGCGGGCCCGAATAGGTACAGTTTGCAAAATCACGCGAACCTTAAGGTTTGCGTTCAAGTGATTCGACATTCTATCCGAATGTAAGCGTGATTTTGACTGCCTAAAACCCTTACTTAGTGGTTGAGTTATGGAGTGCGTAAATTGTATTTCCCTCCGGTCAAGTTTATCCACTTGCAACTAGTCCATATGTCCATTTCAAAATACAGCATTCAGTCACTCAAATGATACAGATTGACGTATTTATTGGATTTACGTCCAATTTGGATCTGAGGTATACCTACTGTTAACCTGTTTGAGTTTTTAACACGTTAGCTGCGGCACCAATTTTTGCATACTTTCCGTTCCTGCGGCACGAGGTATAATCGGCCCGTACCGTGACCAGACGTTAGGGCGACACGCGGTCTATTAGACCCCACCTCCTTTTACAGACTAAAATCCATTTTCTGGCGCGAAATCAAAGATAAATGAGAATTTTGGTCCTTATTGATATAGACAGTGAATTGATGAACCCTAATCCACCGTCGCCCCGGGATCTGATGGCTAGTTTAGGAATTATTAGCAAAACAAAATATGGGATCTTATACACCTCGTAACGCACTGAAATAGGGCAAATTTTCGCTGCGATTAGTGATGGGAAAAATAATATCGACGTTTTTAAACTGTCTTAACTACGCAACGACTTGACCGATTTTGATCAATTATATCTCATTAGATCGTTTTAAGGGCAAAACCTGGCAAAACAACACAAAGCTATCAAAGGATACATTTTTTTTAAATAATCTAAATTGTGCTTGAAGGCGCCATAAAGAAAAAAAACCGGCCAAGTGCGAGTCGGACTCGCGCACGAAGCGTTCCATTCTATACCATTAAGAGGCACCTATTACAGACTTATTATTGGAAAATAATGGATTACGGTTTATGCATAAGGTTTATCTTTCTATTTGTATATGAAAATCTTAATGCGGTTCACAGAATAGAAAAAAAAGGCAACCAGAAGTAGAAAAGAAACTGTCCTATTTATTCTGCCTCGGGCTTTAAAAATACAATTATTAGAACTTGAATTAACATTAAAAAATCAGTATCAATATACTTTTTTTATAAAAATCTCAATATATATGTTGTACTTATTTATGAGTGTTTTTCATTGAAACAGGGTAGACAATAAGATTTTTTGCACTGAGTGCACTGAGTCAAAATCTTTTTGGATTTTTTATCAGCTTCACGAGATGGTAAAAATGTGCGTAGTTTTTGGTAACAACCAACACATCCTCTTTTTTCACCCTTTTCGAGGCAATGGCGTGCGCTTTCAGGTGCTGAAAAACAATCAATCGACGTGATGCACAACACTGGTCGCGGGATGCTCGCGTTGAGTGCGGTACGAGGTCAGGGGGGATATGGGACGTTTTAGCCTCGTTCCGCACTGCATTAAAATTATATTAATTCAGTGCGGCACGAGGCCTAAGACATCCGGTACCAAGGTAGGTACACCACCGAGTCCGGAACCATTAGTGATCTCAAATATATATTTATCTCTTTCCTACACTGGACCAAACCAAAGCTATGCCATTCGCACGACAGAGAAATTCACTTTTTTGCTTGCCGCACCACAGGGAAGTTGCATCAGGGGTGATTTAGGCCTCGCTTCGCACTTAACGTGTTAAGAGGTTTTTTTAATTATACTGAACTCATATTTACCTAGTAAAGTGAATAGTATAAATATTAAATGCCATATAAAAAATACTTGCTAAATATTAAAAGAGATCCCTGCTAAACTGTAAAATAAACAAAATATTAGTCAAAGTCAAAGTTTTTTATTTGCTTGCTTGCAGTGTAACGTATCTTCCAATTTCAATTCATCAAACGCATGATAGGTATGTACGATAACATTTAAATGGGCCAACGGACTACTTAAATTTTATGGGACAATAAGGAATTAATTCGGAGTTAGCAAAAACGTTATGGTTACCTAATAGCGATGTGTTTTATGATGACTTTTCAGGTTGTTTAAAGGAGGATTCTGAGTTGAAAAAGCAACATAACTCAAAAAAAAGAGATTTCAGTTTTTACGCGCATCAGTTTCTGAAGCTAGCTTAAAAAAATTCGCACCAGATGGACTAAGCAAAATAACCGTATTACACTGGAACATTGAAATAAAAAACCATAAAAAAGATTTTTTTTCTTTTAAAACTCATGTTTAAAAACTATTAATTCTAAACGAAATGACGGTATCTCACAGAAAATAACATAAAAAAAAAAATATTGGATTTTTGACATATATTTATGAAATATATTGGTCCTAGGCACATAACTGAAAACAAATTAAATTATATGTCATTAAGGTAACGAAAAATCAATATTCACAAAAACTCGATTTTCTCGAAATACACCTAGGTTGAGATACCGCTCTTGGGCCTATGACGGCAGAATAATATATTTTATTTTATTATGATATATTTATTTAAATCATAATAAAATAAAATTGTATCATAATTAACTTATTAGTATTGTTGTCCGCGACTTCGTACGCGTAGATTTTCATATAAACTTTCAACCCTTTCTTCCTCCCTTATAGTCCGCCCCTTTCACAAAATAACATCTATAGCCTATACTACTTGAATCTGGTCATAGCTAAGCATATTCGTGAAAACCCTATTTAAATCCGTCTAGTGGTTTAGGAGATGTGCGTGGACAAACAAACAGGCAAAAAAAATTCAAACTGTCTTAACGCGTTCAGCTGCTTATTGTAAAACGCCCTGTGTGTTTATTTTTATGATATCTTGCTATTACAGATTTTTTATCTCTACATTTTTATTATATGTATAAAAAGAATAGATAGATAAAGATTATACTATCTGCTCAGTGGTTTTCACGTTGGGCTTTCCAGTTTTCCGACAAATTTCTAGATTAGAGTATCAATAAAGGTTTGTATTGCACACTATCTCTTTACTAAATAAATGATCGGATAAGCTGTTTAATCATAAAAAGGTGACAAATAGAGCAAAACACTGTTAGGAATACAGGAGCATTCTTCATATTTTCAAAATTAAATCTTACTCTGAAAATGCCTTGATAAGAAATGTTTGTCGGGTAACTGCTGACCAGCCTAAAACTGTGACAGACCTTTCAAACCGCCCGAAGGTTATTGATAAGAGATAAGATTATACAATTACAATTAAATCAATACTGCCGGACAGACGGTGGACTAAAGAATGACAGAATATTAATTGTGACCGCGAAAGGCAGTCCCGTATCTAAGGGGGAGGGGGATAGACCAAACGGGTACCAGCAATTCAAGGGGGCGCCGAATTATTGTCTATACTTTATCTCTAATCAATCTTACCCGACAGGCATTGTCCTGTCCTTTGTCCGACAGAGTTATATGGTTCGTACAATAAGATTACATATCAATATAAAAAGCCGACTTCATAAAAACTGGACCAACAGACACACAGATATACACGTTAAACTTATAACATCCCTCTTTTTGCGCCGGGGGTTAAAACCAATATAGTCATTGGAATGTAGTAATACATTCCAACTTTCTTTCATTAGGCGATATGGCGGTCAAACGCAAGCCTATTCCCAATTCCTGCAGAGTAAAAATAATAACCTGCCATAAACGTATAAGCTCGTAATTAAAAGTTTGCTCGTTGTAATGTAATTTAAGTCTTATGTTTAGTTATGTAATTATTATTTTTTCAAATTATTAAATCTGCGTTGTTTTATTTAACGGATTTTTTTTAATGATACCGGGTGACGAGACGAGCGAAGTCGCTCGCCTGATGGCTCTTCACGCTTGCCCATAACAGCTCAACGCTACTCAGAATTTTGAACTTCAATAGTTCAAAACCCTGGATGACAATTCACTGCGCTCGTCACCCCGAGATAAAAGATGTCAAATCTCTGTGTGCCCTGTAATTTCGCTGGAAACATTGCACTTCAATCCGGAACACAGTAGTGTTGGCACACTACTGCTTGGCGGTTGAATAACTGGCAAAGGTGTGGTACTTCCCCAGGCGGACCCCTGCAAAACCACTACAAAAACGACTGTTCTAGTTGTAAGTATACTAACCCAGCAATTTATTTGGTAAGTCATTACGACAACCTAGAATCCTAGATCCTTAGATCTCAATCTGTTGTTTCTTACAACTTTTGTAACAACTACAGTAATAACGCCTAATGGTAAGCATTAGCCGTCCGAACTAAGGTTTTCGCAAGCTGTCGAATAGTGTAGCTGTACGCTTTGAACGCCATGAAGCCATGATATGACTAATTGACTAACTATTGATTTTTGAAAATCATTATATCGCTCGCTAACGCAACGAGTGGTTTGAACCATTCGGATTTCATTATCATCATCATCATTTGAGCCAGAGGACGTCCACTGCTGGACATAGGCCTCTCCCATCGGTTCCAAAAGGACCGGTTGGAAGCGGCCTGCATCCAGCGTTTTCCTGCGGTCTCTTTTAGGTCCTTCTTGTGGGTGGGCGTCCTACGCTGCGCTTACCGGTCCGTAGTCTCCACTCGAGAAACTTTTGGCTCCATCGGCCATCGTTCTGCGTGCTATGTGCCCTGCCCACTGCCACTTCAACTTGCTAATCCGGTGGGCTATGTCGGTAACTTTCGTTCGTCTACGGATCTTCTCATTTCTGATTCGATCTCGGATCTCATTCGAATTTGCTTTCTATCAATAGAAAATCTTTCATTTCGCATATTTTCGTGCGAAATCATACGAGCGATTCCAAAATAGAACCCCTGGCTCTTAACGCACAAAAACATGATAAAAGCGGCAAAACAAGGTCTGTCGGCACAGTGACCTACCCAGCCTCGCTAACTTACACCAGCCATGTTTACCTATAGCTAGGTAAAGCTAGGTAGCATTGGTATCTAGAGCACCGCCTGCGGAAGGATTCTCTGTTTCCGACTCAATGAGACATGGCCACTTGCTATTTTGTCATAAAAATACGAGCTTTTTGCACGAAGAAACTTGTAAGGCTAGGAATAGAAGAGCGCTACATTTGATGCATCGTGTGCGTTGCATTTGAATTTGAAATGGATCTAAATTTTACAAAATTACGAGTTGTAACTGGTAAAACAAGAAACATTACCCTGATTGAAATGTAGTGGAATGCCAAAGAGAATATGTGGAATGCAATCGTCACCTTGGTTTTCTTTACTAACTAATTGGTACGATTTTAGCCTCTTCAAGGCATTAGTAAAAAGCCAAAGGTCAAAGCGTCACTTTTCATGAGATGTCAAACTGGGACTAAACTACTTAAAATAACAATAAATCATAAAACTACACTCGTTTGGCCACAGCAATAAAGCAAATTTCTTTGATTGGTGATTTTGTGACGTTTCTAAAAAACATTCAAGACAGCTGTTCAACATGTAGGTATTAATTATTGCAAAAACTTACCATATAAATAAATTTCAGGAAATAAACCAAACGTTTCTTCTAAAACCACAAAAAGATATGATCTTGTAATTATTTTCACTATAATAAATCAAATACAAACAGAAAGAAACCGTGACAATACACAAATGCCAATTTTAGAACTATTTGACTGAGATGTCAAAAAAATAGAATTTTATTCTATGAAAAACTTATTTTGGGCCAGTATTTTTTTAAAGTTCTAATCTTTTCTCGATACTATTTTTAGAAATAAAAGTAGTAAATTTACATTTGTGATTTGCATGATTATGTAGTACCTACCTAGGTATACAGTGCGCGAAGTATATACGAATATTCGATACGTAAAATACGTATGTATAGAACAACTTTCGAATATCGAAAGCAGCGCCGTAACTAGCCTTTTATGTGCCCGGTGCGAGCTTCTATAAATGCGCACTTGAAAACAAAACTTGGTCCTGGGGCCTTACCCCTAGCTCGAAAGATTGACCCGCATAGGTGTTATTTGTCTAAACGGTACCATCAACTACGATAAGCGGTAGTTATTTGATAGCCGCCAAGCTTTGCTATTTTCACGCACACACGCATAGTAAAACGGATTTTCGTTCATTCAAGTTAGACGCTTTTAAACGATGCAGCTTAAATGAGTTGGTTAATTTTAGGTACCTATCAGGTACCTACTAAAAGTTGGCTCGCAAAAGTGAAGCTAGGGGTAAGGCCCCAGGCTGTATCTCATAAACCGTGATAGGTAAAAAAAAACACAGATGATGTATTTCTGTTGCCGCTATAACAAAAACAACAAATACTTACTAAAAAACAGAATAAAATTAATATTTAAGGGGGCTCCCATACAACAAACGTGATTATTTTGCTCGTTGTTGCTCGATATTGATAACGGCAATAGGTAGTTACACCGCCAGCGCCAGTCGGGCAAGCGATGTTTATTATGCCCTAGTCGCCTTTCGCGGAAGCGCCCACGCGTTATCATACGACCGCCGCACCTGGCATTCTGCTGAGACGGCGACTCTATCCGCCGACCCGATAGCTTAGGACTTAGTTTTAAGGCATTCAGTTGTCGGCTATTAAAATAAGCACATGTCTTTTTCATTAAATAATTAAACTTCAATTATATTGCATATTTTTAAAAAGCTCTTCCGCGCTTCCCTAAACAAGTCTGGCGCAGCCGGAGCGGATTTCCACGAGTTTCACGAGCGCCTTATCATCGCGATCGTCCTAAAATCGTCATCGCGGAAATAATCGTTCGCCGAAAACCGTCAAACTCGCGGACGTGGAAATTCCCGAACCAAATAAATACGACTCCTGCGGAAGCGTGAACGAGTGGCCGGCACTGTTTCAAGGAGGACATGGGACCCAGCAGCTTGTGAGTAAACCTTTTCACTTCCTGTGTTTCATATTCCTGTGTCTTTTCCACATTTTTCCTCGATCCCAAATAATCGAGCTTATTAATTGCGTTTATCTGATTTTGGTTTGCACAAAAATAGGCAGATCTGTTAAGCGTAACTAATTCGTATAGTGATAAGTAGTAGTAGTGCACATAAATAGGCAAGCTGATTTACACTAAAATTGGTAAATCAGTGTAGAAATTTAAGTAATTAAGTAAGTAATACTCTATAAAAATGGAATTCAAACCAATTCCTAAGGAATTTTTGTGTATCATCCCTAAATATGACGGGGATGAAAACCAATTGAATTTATTTCTGTCTAAGTGTGACTATGTGGTCGCCGGGTGTAGAATAGTAGGAAATCCGGCACAAAATCTATACTTGTTTCATGCTGTGTCGAGTAGACTTTCCGGTAGAGCTGCGACTCTACTTAGTGACCACCCAAATATAACCACGTATGAAAGTTTGAAAGAAATACTTACGCAACATTTCGGTGACCCTCGATCGGAGGAGTGCATAGCGATTGAACTAGAGACCCTAACTCTATGGGAATAGTTGAGCGATTTCACTCGACTCTTATAGAAATCTATCGAATAGCTAAGTACGAACAAAAGGTAACGGACGCTGCATCTGTCATGAGCTATGCAATAATGTCATATAACCACACGATTCATTCTACTACAGGTCTTACCCCATTCGAGGTAGTTTTCGGCCATACTGAGTCCAATAGCGCATTTTACTTAGACTTCAATAAGCAGTTTACTCAACAATTGGTAAAAGAACACGTAAGACGGACCAAATACTTGTACGAATACTTGACGGACAAAATTATTGACAAAAAACAGGCTGAAATAAGGAAACGTGGCGGAGAGAAAGATTTTGATATAGACGTTGGCGACACAGTCTTTATAAAAGGAGTAAATACTAGGCGCAGTAAAGATAAACCGCGATACCAGAAAGCTCAGGTTACTGGAGCTATAGAGAGAAATGTAGCACCAGTTATTACTCATAATCGAAAAACAAAAGTTCCCATTAAAGACATCAAACGCCCTCCGCAGGTTAATCCTTCTGGTGGCTCAAGTGGGGGCCCTTCAACTGCAGCGGATTGACAAGAACCCGGGACTATTACCTGTAAAGGAAGGTCAAGCCCTCGTCAGTCATGACTCATGGACTGTTATCAAGATCCTAGACTTAAAGCTTTTATTTGAGGAATTAGAATTAAATGTAGATAACTATTTAAGATTGAAAAAACAGATACATAACACCTTCGATACCAAAGCCTTCGATTCTGACTTTATTGAAGTAGAGGCACAAACAGATTACACTATGAATATGGCATTAGAAAAGTATAGACAATTGATACCATCGGTAAGATCTAAGCGCGGCCTAATTAACCCTCTTGGTTCATTAATCAAAACGATAACCGGCAACCTTGACAATGATGACGCTGTCATGTACGAAAAATTAATTCAAGCAGTAGAAACAAAACAGAACGTTTTAAATAATAAAATGACAATCGTTACCGAAATGGTGGGTACACTCACAAAAATGGCTAACTCTACCAAAAGCAATTTTATTAAAATAGAGGAAAGTATCCAAGATATTAATCGGGGCTTAAACGAGTTGACATTAACACAATTAAGTAACAGAGCAATACATATCTACAACGCCTTTATACATAACCTCCAAACTCTCTACATCAGATTTAACGAGATTGAAACGGCAATTGCTTTTGCTAAAGTTAAGCTTTTACATCAATCAATTGTAGACACAGATGAACTTATATCAATACTAAGGAAAATTGAGAAAACAGATAAAATTGTTTTCCCAGTCAGCTTAGAGAATATTATTAAAATAGAACAATGTATAGAACTGAAAGCGTACGTAAAACAAAATCAGATAAAGCTAATCATGCATATTCCCTTGATAAGAAACGAAGTTTTCAATTATTTTAAATTAATCCCTTTACCTGTCCATAATGAAGCCAACAGTGTAACCTCCCTTATTCTCCCTAAATACCCCTATGTCCTTGTGAAAGGGTTGAAAGCAAAGCCGCTCTCCCAGCCATGCAGCGAAATTGACGAAGCCCGTTTCTTGTGCTTCGAGAACGACGTCTTGCCACCCATCGAAGACAATTGCATTACTGAGCTCATGCAGTTTTCAATAAATATCACGAGCTGTCATCCAGTTCCTGTCACCATTGAGGATGTTAAAGCAGATCTAATACAGCCTAACTGCTGGATTATTTACGCAAAACCGGAAACTCTCCTTACAAAGTACTGCGAAGACGAGATAACACAAACTATTATTTCCGGAACCTATATTTTAACAACGGACGACGATTGCCAAGTTAAAATAAAAGAATTGAAGTTTAAGAAACACCAAATTCAAGGAAAAGATGTAACTTACATCAAGTTTCCAATAATCACCTTACCCACAATACGAACGAGCCCGTCAGATATGCAAAGAAAACCTGTCAACCTCAATGGAATTGATCTTGCCGATACTCAGTTTCTGAATTTTTTATTGCAGAAAAGTGGAAGTGAAAATAGTGATAGTGAAAATCATTTTAGTGCGTTAGATTATAAAAGTGATAGGATAAGAAATATATCGTTTTACATAGTGGCAGTAATCTGTCTAATACTGTTAGCCCTTAAGAATAGAATTAAGAAATTATGTACGATCTTAATGGGGAAAGCTCGAGATAATCCTCATCCCTCGGATAATCTCGAACTTACGGAGGGAGGAGTTACACCGCCAGCGCCAGTCGGGCAAGCGATGTTTATTATGCCCTAGTCGCCTTTCGCGGAAGCGCCCACGCGTTATCATACGACCGCCGCACCTGGCATTCTGCTGAGACGGCGACTCTATCCGCCGACCCGATAGCTTAGGACTTAGTTTTAAGGCATTCAGTTGTCGGCTATTAAAATAAGCACATGTCTTTTTCATTAAATAATTAAACTTCAATTATATTGCATATTTTTAAAAAGCTCTTCCGCGCTTCCCTAAACAAGTCTAGGTAGACGCTTGAAATATTCACAGATTATTTATTTATATTTTCACATTAAAATAAATAATTAAGGTAATATAATTGGGGGTGAATTTTTTGCCGTTTTTATAGATAACGGTACGGAACCCTTCGTGCGCGAGCCCGATTCGCACTTGGCCGGTTATTGTTCTTAGAAGTAAGTTCGGATACAGGCGCTCTAATCGTTTGACAGATTAACTATTTATTTATTGTGATCAACTGACAAAACTATTAAAAAGACAAAAAAAACTCACAACAACCAGTCTTAGCTTCTTTCTGAGACCCAAAAAATACGACATCCATTGTAATTTACATTCAGTAAAAAAGAAAGCTACAACAGATTGGAAAGTGGATGGTCAAACTTAAAAACACATGTTGCACAAATAAAACAAGGAAGGGATGAAAAAACCAGCCCAATAGAATAGGATGAATTATGTGGATAAGTTTGCACATGTTCGTCACTCTAGGTAGATGTTTTTTAAGCTGTAGAATAGAGAGCAACATTTTATTATGGAGCTACATTGTCGGTTATATAAGCTCATAAAACCCGTTAAAAACATTAAAGAAAGTATTTATTAATATCTGTAGGTAACAACTTACTATGCATACAGTTTATATTATCATATTTATTGAAACAAAGGTAACTAAAAAAACAGAAAATTAACATAAACTTAAATGTTAACTAAAAACTAAAACTTAAAATAATAAAGTAGCTAAATAAATACCTAAATTAAATCTAAATTAAACTGAATACCTATGCAAAACTATAAACTACAGGTAAAAAACTGCATTAAGGTCACTGTCTTCGGGTAGGGTACCTAAAAAGCTAGCGACATTACCACGTTGAATGGCCAAACTTATTCTTTGGCCAAGGTAAGCGCCAGCTCTTTGATCACCCGTCACATCTATGAGGCGTCTGGACAGCTCATTATTTATTTATTTTGTAAAAAGTATTTAAGATACATATGCGAAAGTATTTTATGTGAAACATATTTTTTTAAGTCCACAGATGTACCTAGTTAATTTGTGTTGGTAATAGGACCGGGAACGCAACGAAGTTTACTCCTTTAAATGGCGACTAAACCACCAAAACGGGTAAAGTCAAGGTAGGCCTTTGCCCAGCAGTTGATTAGGAACGTCAGCAACTAATACAACGTGCATTGTCAATACAACCTCCACACTGAACGACAGCCTGCCATCTGCATCCACTGGATGCCCGCGACTCTCATAATGTCGTCGGTTCATCTAGTGGGAGGCCTACCTATATACGCTGCGTCTTCCGGTTCGTGGTCTCCAGTCAAGAGCCTTTCTTCCCCATCGGTTTTTTCAATATATACATACCTATTTCTAATAATAATAAATGTGTATTATTATAAACTGAGTCACTAAGAGGCAGTATGAAAATTACCGGGCCATGGCAGAACAATGTCTGGAAAACACTGGTATAGGCGAGTCCGTGATCATCGATACGCGATTTAAAAAAAAACACCTTACAAACTATCCCTTATTCTGTCCCGTACAAACAAACACTTACATCACATTATTGAGCTCAATTGGTCCGCCTGACGCTCTTTAATTGAGTACAATAGACGAATGCCAGTAACCCTTGACAAAGCGAGTCGGTACCCCATAACCTCGAAGACTCTACATCTAAGAAGCTACTGTTGTACTCGGCTGGGTAACATCGTGATTTCTCGTTGGATTCAATAGAAATTGATGAAAGTAATCATTATCATCATCATAACCAGCCTAACTTAGACCGTTACTATCTTAGTCCTCTCTCAAGGCAAGCCACTCAGACCGATCTGTTGGCGAAAGACGAATTTCAATTTCGGAAATTAAAATTTGTATAGAATTCGACATTTTCACGTATATACGTTGAGACCTACTTCATAGTAACGAAACTACTGTCATGACCTCCTTCAATAATTTTGTGAAGCTAAGATAACGCGGACAAAGCGGGTCTGTATACTTCGTTATTGGGTATTCCGATAAGTTTGATTAATTTATTTGCCATAAGAAAGATGAAGACTCTATTCCCCCCTTAATAGCAGTAACAGAAATGTCAACTTTGCTGACGAACCACCGTCTGACCAACGGGGTTATCTGACACGTCTGTTAGTTACTTAAGAGAAACCCCCCTCATCTGATACCATTTTTAATGCCATGGGTGGCAAATAAGCAGATGGGCCGCCTGATAGTAAGCAGGCACCGTCGCCTATACACAAATACTTTGCCAACCCTTTAAGAATCTATAAACTCGCCTTTTAAAGAGCCCAATGTTGTAGCTTCTCGGAAATACCGCGAAAGGTAGCTCATTCCACATTTTGCAGATGTGAGGCAAGAAAGGTAATGTGGATCGCACAGTTTCCGATTTTCATGATAATGCCAATTATATAATAGCTTGTGGCCGTGAAGCGAAGATAGGAGTTTAAAAAAGGTTATGATATGCAAAAAACTCTTCAATGTTTCATTTCTTTTCACACAATCTTTATCAGTCGCTATTGAAAGAATGACGTCGTAGATTTCAAGAAAAGACACTTGGAAACTAATAAATTCTATAAGTTATTGACATGTGGTCTCGTTTTGTAGTGGCCACTTTTAAATTATAAACAAAATGTTTTTTGGATATTTGGTATCGATGTTTGAGAGTGATTATAATATAGATCTTAGAAAACTTTTCGTTAGGTAGGTACCTGCTTGTGCCCTCTTGAATAATCAACTCTCAAATCTACAAAAAAATTAACAAGACAAAATGTTTTAGCAATTTCTGTCCCATTTTTTTATTGCGATTTATCGCCAACTCGCTTGCAGCCTACGATGGAGTGGAGCACTCATTCATTCGTGATTTGAAGACACCCAGAATGCAACTATCGGGGAAAACCCATTCAGGCAACGCATTCCACAGACTAGCAGTTAGCACAATAATGATACAGTTAAAGTATGAAAGCGATTGTTTACAAACGGTACGATTTTACTTTCGCAATATTTTTTTGCCAGTTCTAAACTTCGCTACTCACAAAAGAACCTCACTACCACGTAATTTTATATCGCCCAACAGTGTAGTCGATAGCGTGGTACAGGGGGCACCAAAATATTGCTCTTCGGCTCTCCGCTGACTCCCGGCGCGGTCGACTGCGCCCACATGTTCACGCTAGTGATGTTCTTTCGATGGGCTCGATTTATCGATAAAATTAATCGAAATGTCTCAATATTTCTCTTTTCTCAAACATACAATATAGCAAAAACTAATATATTATGTTTTTTATGTTAACCTGTATTGTCCCACTGCTGGGCAATATTTGAAAATGGTTTTCCAATAAATTCTTTTCAAATAAAAATTGTTAAAAAATTATTTTTAATTACAAGTTTTTTTCGTATTCTTTTCAAATTAGCAAACCCTTTCATTTGATATCCATAATTATCATGGTGGTAGATAAGAACATTTTGTCTGCTATCTTAGGGCGTCCGCCATATTGAATTTTTCATCTATAATGAAAGTGCTTGGGAATACAAATCGAACGATCCCAAACTCGACGGGGTTACGTCGTTTCATTTAGGAGTTCCTTCTGTCTCCATCAGCAGACCAGCTCCATAGTACCATAACATTGCATTGTCACCGAACTGACACAAGTATTCCTAATTTTAGCTCAATCGGTTTAGGATAGCTGGTTTGAAATTCAGTTGCAAGACTTGTCCCATACATACGAACGTACATACTATACGTACATAAATCTATCCTCTTCTTTTAATACAATACTTAGATCAACTATCTTGCACAGTTTTATATCACATCTTGCTTCAATAAATACAATGTAAAATTTTGACGAAAAACTGTAAAAAAAACTACCAAAAGCTTCAACTGAAGTTAAAGTTTTCAAAGATCCTTCTTTCGAATGGTGATAAAAATTATTTAAAAATCTTCCATCACGTAATGTACTTTCCTGATATATTTTTTGCAAAAAAACCAATGGGCTATTCATACCGTGGACCGTACCGTATGTGTTGTCTGTTATGATACGCACAAACACTCAACATATTGAAACAATCTATAATGTCTTAAAAGTGCCACATTTGCTACTATTTCACTTTCCTTTGTATTCCTAGTTGTATCGACAAAGCTTCCAACCCAGTCCCTAATCCCACCATCTCCCATCCCGTCTCAAGGAGTGGCCGCCTAGTCTCAGTCGAACCGGCGCGCGCGCATCCCGCCCTCTCCCGAAATAACACGGCCCGGACGCTGACATGGGCTGACGGATACACACGGGTTTAAAGTAGACTAGTGAAGTGCCAATGGGATGTCTCCCACAGCAATGGGAGCAGACTTCCCCCAGTGGAGCGGAAAGGCCGAGGCCTGCCCCCAGGCGCTGCTAGGCTGGCTATATCTGACTCCAGAGCAGAACGATCAGGTATGCTCGTTGCTCTCTAAATCAGTTCAAGGACTCCGGAATTGATGCAGATTTTTGGAATTGCTAGCTTTATGTGAGCGATTAAGGCAAACGAAATAATACACGAATGAATAGTGCTTGTTATATTGTAATCGATATCGATAAATAACAATTTACCCACAATTTTCGTCATATATTTTTTTGTAATTTCCGGTGTTAAAGAGTTTCTATTTTGGATTACCATATCTGAGATGATAAATTGTAGTATATATTTTAATTGGTCCAATATAAATGGAAATGTCGAATATGATAGGTACACATAAGAATTGTAAATATACGCACATTGAGTAATTGTAGTACTGACTGGTGTTGTTTATCATAATATTGAAACTCAAAATCGATTTGTAACAACTAGGTTGGGAAAATCGCGTGTGTAAAGTATTTAATGCTATCCAAAAGCTCTTCCTAATTTAGCTTTTTCACCAGATGTTCATGAATAACTACAATGATTCATAAAAAGTTGTGTAGTTACATGATTTATAATTTATTTTTGATCACCACATGAATTGTGTATATTTTTAAATTCAGGATATAGTTACTATTAAAAAAATTGGCTTGCGTTAAACAGCCATCTCGGTTATGTCCACGATGGTGCTCATCGTGGACATAACCGAGATGGCTGTCTGGATGGATGGATGGCTTGTCGTATATAGAAGAAACCGATTCACTCGCGTTTCTTTTTTTCCCCTTTTTTTCTTTTTAACCTACTTCCTAAAAGGATGAGGTTATCGATTCAACTGTTTTTTTTAATGTTTATTACCTTAGAAGTTTTGACTGGGTAACCTATTTAGATGATTCTTTTTTTTATTTGAAAGCTGGTGCTTCCCGTTTGGTCCCATTTCAATTTGGTCCAGTTCTGGTGAAGTCGGTTTTTATATTGATAATTATTAGATTGTAACATTTGTTACTGTCGGGGATATATTCATTCGTGCATTCCACAAACTAGAAGTAGTAAAAAATACACAGTTCCAGTTTCTGCGTCCCACGGTTTCACTCGCGTATGCAAATTCCTTTCCATTTTCAGGGATAAAAAGTATCCTATGTCATTCGCCGGTTGTTTAAATATATTTATGCAAAAAAATACGTCGATCCATCGCAAGAGTAACAAACATACACATTCACATGTTATAAATATTGGTATGATCACTTCAATCTCTTTATTTTATCACCTACTTGGGTATGAAACATACGTTATCTAAAAAATCTTGGACACACCATTGTCAATAAAAAATCGATTAGGTATTGCATTTATACAAGCTTTTTGTTAAACTTGTCTTGTCAGTATGGGTCAAATGTTTCAACTGAATTTTAAAACAGTCATCCCCAATCGATTAACTGAAATTATACATACCTACACGTTTAGTTTGGATGACAATGCATGGTTAGCTAAATGACGTCATTCTAAATACAATATGGCGGACTCTCAAAGATGGCGGACCAGTTATTTTTTATGCACCCCTCATTATATGGGATATCAAATAAAAAGTTTGCTGAGAAGATAAATAAAATGATGTCACACTAAATTAAATATGGCGGACGCCTAAAACTTGTTTTTAAAATACATACTTATAAAAATATATTTATAGGTATGTTATTTACCTATCAACTCCATTGTCTTGAAATGAAATTGCATAGTAGGTAGGTATTTGTATAAAATTTACGTCGTCGCTTCGCTTTCGCTGTGCTATTGGGTTAAGATGTTTAAATACCTACAGAATTATAAACATTGAATTTTTCCCAAAAAATACCCTATTATATCGATTACGCTCACGATTCTGTCTGTTCAACCCGATAATGTATACCGAAATTATATTTGTAGGTATATTTGATAATTATCACTACATAGTATAAAACAAAGTCGCTTCCCTCTGTCTGTCCCTATATATGCTTAGATCTTTAAAACTACGCAACGGATTTTGATGCGGTTTTCACTATCAGTTAGATAATTTTTCACGAAAGGTATATATATAAATATATACCCGTGCGAAGCCGGGGCGGGTCCCTAGTATTATATAAATAGATATTTTTTATTATTATTCATTTACTAGCGACCTGCCCCGGCTTCGCACGGGTGTAAGCTCGGCCTTCGGCCTCGCTGCTATGACCACCTCCAGAAACCTATCGTGGCTAGCGTGACCAGGAGTATAAGAAAGAATTCACCAATTAGTTCCATATAAAGCTGTACCATTTGTGAACTCCCCTCCGCTAACCAAACAAGTGATATAAACCAAACACAAACAGGTAGCGTGCTCTAAAATTAGAGTTACGACCCGCTTCCCGGTTCTCGAACTAACTTCTGAGTAACCTGTGACGACACAGTACACTTTCAATATAGTAGTAGAGCACGTAGAAATTACTATACAAGGTACATCACTTAAGGATGATATTGAAATCACACTGCAATAGATTACCGGACGAATTTTTAAGGTTCCGTCGCCAAAAGGTGTAAATGGAACCTCATTTTACTAAACCTATATTGAGGCTCCGGTGCGTTCCTCTCGAGATCCCGGAGCCCTCTGGTCAAGCACTAAGGCTGGTCACCGGGGGGGTTTTAGTGGGTACAATCCCACATAACCTGGCTGAACCCCAATGCAGCCGGGTATCTTTGGAAGATTTCCCCCTCGAAATAAAAAAAAGGCTTATATTGAGAATGTATCGATTTTAGATTTTATCGGTAAGTTGTTGTAAAATCGTCTGTAAGCCCCTTCGCTAATCACTTCCATTTCTTTCTTCTTTTTTCCCTTTTTTGGGGACTTTTATTACTTCAATTTCAGCCCATTGTACCCTCTCCCTACTGATTGGTAAACATTGGCAAAAGAGTCACTGTGTTAGCGACAGGCGAGCCGACCCATTCCGCGAATTAGTAATTATATAGAATCATAGATAAGAACGATTAGGAACAGGAATGTGCAAATAAAATATTTTAGGTAGTTAGCGACAGGTGAGCCGACCCGCTCTGTCAACTAGTTATTGTGTAGAATCATAGTTAGGATCGATTAAGTTAAGAACATGAAAATAGGTAGGAATAGGTCTAGATTTATTTTCATTAGGTACCTAGTAACTAAGAACACAGAACAGAACACGATAGGAACACTAGGGCCACATGTTAGGTACACAAACACTATAGGTACACTTTTGAACCACGAACACAGAACACGATAGGAAATCATTGTAAATATTCGGACACGTAAAGTACATAACTTAGCTTGTAAAATGTAGATTGTATTAGTCACACGAACACGAAAACGATGATGTAAACAAACACAAAGAATGTCTCTCATTGGCGAACAATGAACACGATACTCCGTGAGTTAGATACTAAGTGACGGACCGTACTTTAGATTATAAGCCGCATAGATTATGGAATAAAACACTCTCAACTGCATCTTGCTATTGTGAACAACTCTGAACAAGCCTTTCTCTCCGAAACCTCATCTTCACCCTCAGCTGAACAAGGAACTACAAGAACTCTCAAGACTCAAGACCAAGGAACGATCAAGAACCACCGAGACCGAGAACAAGGAACGCTCAAGATCAAGAACCTTCAAGAACTAGGAAGAAATCAAGATTGAAAACGTACCCACGTCGGTGCCACTGCTGAAGAAGCATCATCATCATCATCGCCATCTTCGGTTGAACGAGTGGCGCCGACAGTTTCTGGTCCTTCGAAAGCCGGATCGTGCGTGAACGATCACTATCGCACACTACACCAGATCCTGAACTACCCCGGGTCTACGCCTGGGCACGTGTAGAACAAAACACGGGCTATGGTCATGACGCGCAGCCAAGCTGGGAACGAAGAAGAAGCAACGAACACTTCAGCCTTCGGAATCAGCGTGATCAACCCGGAAGACGCACGCCGAACCATCCGCTTTGAAGATTCTCCACACTCACCGTCTGTGATGGAGCGCCGCAACGTGACCGTGCTTTCAGACTCCCAATTACGGGAGGAGGAAGTCTCTCTGATCGGAGGGCCAACCGGCCCTAACGCCACACTGCTTGCGGAGCTGCCAGGAATACGTATGGGGCATCACCGCCACGTGTCACCAGCGCGATCGGTGGCATCGGTCCGATCAACAAGCAGCGTGGCAGCGAGAATCCGGCAGGCGCAGTTTGAAGCGGAGGAGCGGCTGACACTGCTGAAGAAGAAGGAGTTGCAGCTGGAAGCCGAACAGATCAGGAGAAAGCTTGCCTTGGACCTGGAGCTGATTCAAGAATCCGAGGAGAACGAGACCAAGCTAAGCGAAACGAACAATGCAACAGCAAGATGGATCCAGAACATGGCGGTGGCCAGTGGTCCACTGGAGCATGGCGAACGGCGTGCTGTCCCTGAACGTGGGACGCCTTTCGATGAACGACGAGAGGAGCAGTCACGCAGCCGGCCCAGTGGCGAACACCGAAGACCGAGGTCACCGACGCCAGCGAGAAGCACATCAAGAACACGAGGCATCGACCAACTAGTGGAAGCGCTGGACAAGATGTCCAGGGCCCAACGACCACCACGTCAAACATATGATCTACCATTGTTTTCAGGTGCCAACAACGAATGGTTTTCATTCAAGGCAGCGCTACGTGATACCACGAAGCTCTACGGTTTCTCACCATTGGAGAACATGGCGCGGCTTCGGAACTGCCTGCGCGGAGAAGCCAAGGAAGCGGTGTCAGCGCTTCTTCACACGGTGGACGACCCCAACATCGTAATGAAGACCCTGGAGCAGTGCTTCGGACGACCGGAGGTGCTGGTGGACAAGACCATCCAGGATCTGCGCCAGCTGCCGAAACCCGGAACGTCCGCAAGTGAACTGAACATCTTTGCGATCAAACTCCAGAACACAGTCAGCGTGCTTCGGGCGATCGACCACAAGGGTTACCTGTACAACCCAATGCTGACAAGGGACGTCATGGATAAGCTGAGTCCTCATCTGCGATCCAGATGGTGCGACTATGCTGAGGACCATGCCGATACTGCGGATCCCGAGATCATCGTGTTATCCCGGTTTTTGATGAAGGAGGCAGATCGGGCCCTCAGACATGGATATACCACGACACCAGCAACAGCACCCTCGACCAGCCATAGGAAAGAAGTCACGACCCTGAAGAACACCGCAGCTAAGAGGAAGTCAGTTTACGCGACCGACGAACCTGAGACCGACGAGAACAAGTACCGGTGCGTCAAATGCACTGGAGAACACGTGCTCACCAAATGCCCCAAGTTCAAGACCATGAACACGGACGATCGCTGGGAGCTGGTGAAGAAAGAAGGGCTATGCTTCAAATGCATATCCAGTCGCCATCGCCGAGTGAACTGCAAGGCGAAGTCCTGCGGAATCGATGGCTGCCGACATCCACACAACCCCATGCTGCACTCCGATCGAGTGCCATCATTGAGTCCTATCACGCCCGAAGCCCAAGACAACGTAGAGTCGGTGACTGCCACCACCACGACCACCGTGAGGCAGGTGATGCTGAAGATCTGCCCTGTCACTATCATCGGACCACGAGGACGCATGAAGATCTACGCGCTGCTTGACGAGGGATCTACAATCTCTCTACTAGACGAAGAAGTAGCACGGGGCATCAGAGCTAAAGGACCGAACAAGCCGCTCAGCATCAACGGCGTGAGCATGAAGAAACACGACACGACGAGCCGACATGTCAAGTTTCAGATCCAGGGCGCCGACAAGAAGATGCACACGATACGGGCGAGAACGATGCAGAACATGGAACTACGGTCGCAGACGATCCCGGACCAGTTGCTGCGACTAAACCACCTAATGGACTTGGACCAAGAGAACGTCTGCTACGAGCAAGGCAGACCACGTCTTCTTATCGGGGCAGACAACTGGGAATTGATCGTGTCCCGGGAGCTGCGCCTCGGGAAGAAGAATCAGCCAGCGGCATCACAAACGAACCTCGGCTGGGTGAT
Source organism: Agriopis leucophaearia (assembly GCA_949125355.1). Taxonomy (NCBI): domain Eukaryota; kingdom Metazoa; phylum Arthropoda; class Insecta; order Lepidoptera; family Geometridae; genus Agriopis; species Agriopis leucophaearia. The sequence goes on along the minus strand of OX421276.1, from coordinate 2,909,313 downwards.
CCACGGGACGATGCCAAAGACGGCGCTGAAGCAGGGAGCTGACGAAGTGCATCACATCTTCAGTGTGAACACGGACCGTCTAGAAGATTTGGTTGAACGTCATTTCGAGATCGACGCGTTGGGGGTATCGCTTAAGACCAAGGCGAACAAGACTGAAGAGCGCGCCATCAAGATCTTCGACCGAACAGAGAGGAGAATCGACAGACACTTCGAGGTCTGTTTGCCTTGGAAAGAGGACGAACCGAAGATGCCACCCAGCTACGCGACAGCATGGAGATGGATCCCGACCGACCACAACGTAGCCGACCTCGCGACACGCACCGGCTACGTTCCCACGAACGAAGACTGGTGGTTTACAGGACCGGCGTTCCTCATAGATCGAAGGGACACATGGCCAGACTTCAAGAATCCAGTCAACGAACACAAGCAAGAAAACGAAGACACCTTCCACATCGAGCTCCATATCGAGCAGAACCTGAACGAGATACTTCCATATGTAGGCCGGTTCTCTAACTACGAACGACTTATTAGAGTAACCACCCTTGTTATGCTTTTTGCCTACAGATGCCGGACCAGAACAACGACCATGGAAGCGCACCATTTACTGAAGGCAGAGCAACTCTGGGTGGCAAGGATCCAACGAGACAGCTTTGAAGAGGAGCTGAACCTGATACGAGCGAGCAAGCCGATTCCAGCAAGAAGCAGACTGTTCAAGCTGGACCCGATCCTGACCGAAGATGGACTACTGCGCATCAACGGACGAATTGGTGCGGCCGAAGTTCCAGCAGCAGCCAAGCAGCCGATCATCATGGACAGCCGCCATCCCTTCACCTGGCAGCTGATTCAGAAGGAACACAGAGCAGCAGGGCACGCGAACCAAGAACGAGTGGTGAACGACCTTCGACAGCGGTTTTGGATCCTGCGGCTAAGACCAGCCGTGAAAGCCGCTGCAAGGGATTGTGAGGATGGAGCACTCCGGAGGATAGCTGCCAGGCGAGGCTGGCCCGCAGTCATCTGGAGTGACAACGGGACCAACTTTAAGGGAGCAGACTCAGAGCTACGGGCTGCCTACACGGAGTGGGCACCAGCTCTGCGTGACTACGGACTGCTGCATCGAGTGTCCTGGTGGTTCATACCGCCCGGGGCACCGAACCAAGGAGGCTCCTGGGAACGATTGGTGAGGTCCATCAAGGTGGCTCTCACAGCCGCCATGAACGAGAAGACACCACGAGACAAGGTCCCGCAGACACTGATCATCGATGCCGAGCACAGCGTGAACGCGAGACCCCTGACCCACGTCCCCGTCGACCCAAGAGATCCAGAAGCCCTGACACCCAACCACTTCTTGTTGGGCTCATCAGCAGGCCTGCCGACTACGGGATCCTGCGAGTTGGCTGACAGGCGTATTTGGCACGCCAGTCAAGCCCTCGCTGACGAATTTTGGCGCCGCTAGGTACGCGAGTACCTCCCGACGCTAGTGCCGAGGCAAGGCACTACCACGAACATGGAGCAGCTACGAGAGGGCGACCTGGTGGTAGTTGTTGATCCAACACTACCACGGAACATCTGGCCACGAGGCGTCATCGAGCAAGTCTACCCCGGACCAGATGGCAACGTGCGCAGCGCTGACGTGAGAACACGCAACGGGATCTTCCGCCGACCGACCACGAGACTCGCCGTGCTACGGGTAGAGGGCTCCGCTGAAGCTTCGCCGGGAGGAGAACTGTTAGCGACAGGCGAGCCGACCCATTCCGCGAATTAGTAATTATATAGAATCATAGATAAGAACGATTAGGAACAGGAATGTGCAAATAAAATATTTTAGGTAGTTAGCGACAGGTGAGCCGACCCGCTCTGTCAACTAGTTATTGTGTAGAATCATAGTTAGGATCGATTAAGTTAAGAACATGAAAATAGGTAGGAATAGGTCTAGATTTATTTTCATTAGGTACCTAGTAACTAAGAACACAGAACAGAACACGATAGGAACACTAGGGCCACATGTTAGGTACACAAACACTATAGGTACACTTTTGAACCACGAACACAGAACACGATAGGAAATCATTGTAAATATTCGGACACGTAAAGTACATAACTTAGCTTGTAAAATGTAGATTGTATTAGTCACACGAACACGAAAACGATGATGTAAACAAACACAAAGAATGTCTCTCATTGGCGAACAATGAACACGATACTCCGTGAGTTAGATACTAAGTGACGGACCGTACTTTAGATTATAAGCCGCATAGATTATGGAATAAAACACTCTCAACTGCATCTTGCTATTGTGAACAACTCTGAACAAGCCTTTCTCTCCGAAACCTCATCTTCACCCTCAGCTGAACAAGGAACTACAAGAACTCTCAAGACTCAAGACCAAGGAACGATCAAGAACCACCGAGACCGAGAACAAGGAACGCTCAAGATCAAGAACCTTCAAGAACTAGGAAGAAATCAAGATTGAAAACGTACCCACGTCGGTGCCACTGCTGAAGAAGCATCATCATCATCATCGCCATCTTCGGTTGAACGAGTGGCGCCGACACACTGAATAAATGTTTCTTCTTATTAACAGCAGCAAACTGGCACGCCGTTTGCCTGATGGTAAGCGGTAATCGCTGCCTATGGTTATCTACAACACTAGTAGACAGTAGTGTTGTCGATTCTTTGCCGTCCGGGGAGATATTTGTAGATAGTGTACTGTTGTAGCTCGGCGGAATACTGTAAAATTGAGAACCTCGACGCTTTTTGAAGTCGGTTGATAAAATAAATAATGTCGTCAACATCGTAGACCTTCGTAGACGACCTACAGAGCTACCCTCGTAGAGACTACGTGCGATTTCTACGAGGTTATTGAAATTTTTTCATTTTGGCTAGATTTTATTATTCCCACCAAGTGTGTTACGGTACCTGGCATCACAAAAAATAAAAGAAGTTAAGCTGTCAAGTACTTTATTTTTAACTGACTTTTCAAATGGAGGTTCTCAATTCAGCTGCGTGTTTTACGTGAACCGATTTCAATGATTCTTTTTTTATTTAATAGTTTGTTTCTAGGGTGGTCTCATATAAATTTGAAGAAAGTATTCTTCCTCTAAGGGTGAATTAATTAGAGACTGAATCTCGTTTATCCCTTAAAATTGGTAATTTTTATATTTTTTACTATCTAAATACAGTTAAGAGATAAAAACCATACAACCTACACACCTACAACCTACTCAAAACATTTTAAGATTTCAAAGGTACTTTTTTAGAGTTTCTTTTGTTTTTCAATATTTCTGCTTTGTTACTTCGCGGGCGAAAGTAACAAAACTTGCAAGAAAAAATATAAATTAAAGTGCTACGATCTATTGCGTAGAGACTGTTGTAGAATCTGTAGCAGCACGTGTGTATCTACGCAGTATTCTGTGGCGGGTGCAACGGCAGTGATGTTTGTTGTGAAGTGAAATGAATACATTTAGAAGCAGATGGTTCTTAACTTGCTGAGATGATGCAGTGCAGGGCCGCGCAGGACTTGATCAAGTTTTATGCGACACCAAAGTGTAAATGGTACTAATAAACAAAAACGACTTGGTGGTCAAACGCGGAATTATTCGCGGTACAGATTCAGAGGCGATATTCATCGTTTAAAAATCTGCCTGGCCGGAAATTGAACCCGGGACCTCTAGTTCATAAGGCAGATTTTTGTGCTACCACTGAGCCGTACCGGTGGTCAACAACAATAAGTATTATATCGTCTCATGAACTCATGAAACTAGGATCAAGTTGCGGATGGTCGCATCCGGCGGCGCGCGCGCAGCTTTGATCTTCGACACCTTTGTTTGGCCTAATTGAAGTGCTTGTGGCCGTTTTGTTTAATTATGAATCACTGGCAACGCTCAGTGGTTACCTGTTGTCATATATGAATTACTTTTTCAGGATTAAATGTAGCCTACGTGCTTTCACGGTGTGAAGAACCTCCTGATATTTTATCAGTATGGATATTCAAGATGTTTTACTAGTAGGTCTTCGAAAAATTATACAAGGCATTTTCGCCTTTGCGGTGTTCTTCGCACGTAGGCATTTTAAAATTATATTCGGTAGTTCTACAGCCGGTCTATTCTTTTTTTTTAATGCGTAAATAGGCTTGCGTTTGACTTCCAACACGCCTGATGTTAAGCGATGATGCGGTCTACGATGGAGCACGCTTGCCTAGAAGAAGCCGATTCACTCGTGATTTGAAGACACCTAGATTGTAACTATCGGGGAACACCCACTCAGGCAGCGCATTCCACAGACCAGCAGTACGCACAATAAAAGTGGAATCAAAGCACTTCGTACGGGTTTTCGGAATATCAACCATGAAGCGGTGCCGATTCTTCGTGCCCGCTCTGGCAGTCCGATAGAAAAATGGGCAAGAGGGAATTAGATCATGCAGATCCGATGCACACTCTCCGAAATGTATCCGATAAAAACTGACAGACTGGCAACTTTGCGCCGATGCTCAAGACTAAGGAGCTTAGTCTGAACCAGGGATTCGTTGCCGATGAGTCTCTTGGCGCGTCTCTCAATAGACTCTAACGCCCCAAGCTGGTACTTAGCTGATTCATCCCAAAGGTGAGAGCAGTACTCCATGCACGAACGAACTTGTGCTAGGTACAGTGTAAGCAACTGTTCCGACGTGAGGTATCGACGCACCCTCGACAGGATAACCAGCTTTTTGGCAGCCAATTGAGCCTTTTCCTCAGTATAGGAGCCAAAGTTGAGGGTAGAAGACAGACAGACGCCCAAAAGCCCAAGCTGGTCGGCTATCGGAAGATCCCCGGTGGACCGGTTTCGGCGGAATCCGTATTGCCGGTCACTGAGGAGATCGTTAGCTTCTACATATGCCAGGAGCCTGTTGTTGAGGACACGTTCCATAGTCTTACAGAGTATGGACGTGACCGAGATTGGCCTGTAGTTGGCAGGGTCGGCACGACTACCTTTCTTGGGCACAGGTTGCACGTTTGCAAGCTTCCATGACTTGGGCACTTGACCAGTCTCAAGCGAGAGACGAAAAAGGCGTGTCAGTATTGGAGACAATTTAGGCGCACATGTCTTCAGAACTATGGCTGGAATACCATCCGGGCCACTGGCTTTGTTCACGTCAAGATTCCGAAGCGCTCTCCGAACCTCCATTTGGCGAATGCGAATTTCAGACATAAAAGTCGTGCAGCCAGGTGAGGATGGAGGTATCGCGCTACCAGCATCGAGGCGCGAAGACTCCGCAAACTGAGAAGCAAACAAGTTTGCCTTCTCTTCAGCGGTGTGAGCCAGCGTCCCATCAGGTTTCAGCAGTGGAGGTAGTGAGGGGTGGCAGAAGTTCCCCTCGACTGATTTAGCTAGGAACCAAAACGCTTTACTACCAGAAGGGTATGAAGCCAGTTTGTTCCCTATTCTACTAATTTGGTCGAAGCGTGCCCTCTGTAGAACCTTTTTGCAGGACTTGGCAGCCTTGTTAAACGCTTTCTTTTTCTGACATAAATCCTTCGCTTTACGGTGTCGAGCATCGGCCCAAGCTAGGTATGCCTCATTTTTGCGTGTTTCCGCGCGAAAACATTGAGGCCCAAACCATAAGCGTGCTTTGCCAGCCAGTGGTACGTCGGAGTATGGAATATAGTACTCCATGGCCTGACGCAACACATCTGTCACAGCATCCGCGCAGGTCGAAGGATCATCTGAGGAAAAGCACACTGACTGCCAAGGATAAGACGCAAAAAGGACCGCATCTCATCCCAATCCGCCGACTTGTATCGCCACGTCCGCCGAGTGCCTCTGGGGCTGAGATCGGGCGGGGAGTAGACAGATTCAGATTTCACCAGACAACGGTCAGAACTACCCAGAGGTGAAGAAACTGACACTGAGTAACGGTCTGCATCGGTTGTCAGCAGAAGGTCTAAGCAATAGGGCGTGTGCGTGTCAACGTCGGGTACCCTTGTAGCACCCTGGACCAGCTGAGTGAGACCCAACGTTAGAGCAAGCTCTCGCGTTTTTCTCCCAGCATGATCTGTGTCCCGGTATGGAAATAGCCACTCCTGGTGGTGGCCGTTAAAATCCCCCAGTAACACTAATTGTGCTGAAGGGTACTTTTGCTGAGCCGCATCCACCGCCTCAGTCAGATATTCGGTGAGCCTGGTTGTCTCCTCATCCCCGCTGTGCGATCGGTAGACACAGGCATAGATATTTTTCTCTATTTCTGTGTCCACCAGGACACAGAAATAGAGAAAAGACGGAGTACGGAGAATCTGGGGTCTTCAAGTTGGCGGAGACGCCGATAGCAGATGTCATCCCGGGCGTACAGGCACACACCAGCTCGAGGCTTAAAAGTGTGCTCCAGGGTATACCCTGGGTATGATAGGTACGCCAAGTCAGATGGACTACCGGGCCCTTTCATCCGGTCGCCGACCGACACGATGGCGCATCCCGGGATTTTTCGCGAGTTGGCGGGGCAGCCTTTCATGAGTGGCTAGTTCACTACTTGGGCCCCCTACTAACTGCGGTCGGCCAGTGGTGCACCGTGCCTCGGATCCCGCTACGCTCCACGACTAGTTACCCGATGCAGTTTAACAGCGCATGACAGGACGGTCTTGCAGCAGTGAAGCTACTGTTCCGACCCGTTTTTCCCTAACGGCGTCACCGGACAATATGCCGGAACACGGCTAGGCCGCTTGGCGACATGACTTTGTCCGGTGGGTGGTCATTAGCCCCGGCCGAAGCCTACCACCAGTATTTACACCTGATTTGCACCACCCGGGGATCACGTGTGGGGTTTCTGAATTTACGAGTGCCTTCCCACGGACGAAGGTGACACGATCCCCAAAAAATATTCTGCAAGCTAAGTTAACGTGCAAGTGACGTGATAAGCTAAGTGATTTGGAAAAATAATATATGTGGGAGAGGCTTCTAAAACAAACAGAAAACTAGTTCGGAACCAATAGGTTTGAAATTAGTTTTTAGACAGCATTCTTATGTCCAATATAAATTTCTTTTGTATTTGTAACATACATTCAAAAAAAGTCCATATAAAAACCTACGTTTTTGAAGTCTGAAGCAATCAGCTTTCACTAAGATTATCATTTGCGTACCAGTTATTTTATTTTTATTTTTAGACAAAAAATCTTGGTGTCGGAAAAAATATTTCAATATTTTCTACCCATAACGACGTATTCGTGAGTTAGCTATATTCGTGAAGTTCTTACTGTACCTAGTTTTAGTATACTTAGTTTTAGATATGTACTACTAAAACTAAGTACAGTAAGAACTTCAAGATATTTGGGTTGAATATTTTGACTTCTGTCATGGTCTAGTGAGGCATAGAAGATATTCTAAATAACTAGACAAATGAACCATTTAGTCCAATTGACACTCATCTCGCCTTCTTAACTAGAAAACCATACACATCGTCCAATAACATTCAATGGGCATACATCCATTACATGAACTAAATCGCGGTCCCATTGGTCAGTGCGGTGCGTGCGCGCATCTGTTAGGAGAATTATGGAACTGGAGTTTGAACTGTGGCACGTTCCAAATACGAAGAGCGTTGTCCCGTGATTCATTGGAGATTATTGGGCCAGTGAGGAAGGTAAAATTGTGTTGGATGCTTTTTTCAAAGATGGTAATGATTTTCTGTTGGCGTATTTTTTGCTACATTTCTTAAATCAACATCACAGTAGAGCAGGAGCAGGGAGTGAGGGAAACTCTTTAGAGTTAGTATTTTACCCAAGTTAGTATTTTTTTGCAGGCCCAAAAGACTCATTATATAACATTCCAAAAATGTATCCGTAACACAAAACTCGTTTCGTGTTCCAGTGGGTGCCGGGATCAGTATGGGGCCCGCTGCCGACCGCCGCTACGGTCACACAGCCACCAGCAGACGATACAAGCTCATTAGCCGAACAGCTGTCTTTGCTGTCACTGCGCAGGCCACCGCGACCACCGCCGCCAGCATATATGTGCCACCTCTGCTTCAAGAAAGGACATTATATCGGGGACTGTCCACAAGTGAGTATCTCATTAGGTAATTATTATAATGAATACTGGCCTCACTGGCTGTACAGGCGTCTTTGCAGTCAATGCGCTGGCTAAGGTAACCACCCTCGCCAGAATACATTTGCCAGTTCAGCACTTCACTTCACTCACACTTCTTTTCACTTCAGCTTGAAGAAGCTTCATCGGTAGGGTTGCCAGGTATTTGTTTTTTTACCGAACTATCGTTATAAGATTATGATAAAAATACCGAAATAGTTAGTAGTGGTTCAGTATTGTTGTTTCTCTAGCAATAAATATCGATAATAAGGCCATTCGGATTAAGGAACCCGTGGATTAGGGGGTTGCTTGGTATTCCGTGGCAAGAGCAAATATTAATCACATCTATAGCTGAACAAATCACCAGGCAATGTTTGGAAATATTGACAAATTGATCTGACAACCCTGAACATTGGGAACGGAACTGTCCTCAAGCGAGATTGCCGAAAGGAGTTGACGGAACAAACTCTTCTGCTATCTTTACTTATTCTAAACACGTGATACTCGTTGTTAGTACCAGTTTGTTATAGTACTTTCGTTTCCAGAACTGCCGGAGCCGTTTTATCTTACGTTATCTACGTTAACCTGTAAACCTTTCTGGAAATAAACTTTACTTTACTTAGCTCTATTATAAGTTTATGACCACATCTACTATATTAGTCGGAGATTTATGACAACTAAATTTGAATGATCACAAACTGTCCCAAAAAACATTTGACGGCCTCTGCCAAATATCTCGTCACAAACGTAGGCTTCCGTTTTCAAATTAGTTTAATGTTATTTGTCTGATTGCCTGATCGGTATCTGTGGGCAAATTGCCAAATTATCACGCAGAATATCTACCTGTTTCAAATTTTTCTTTTGATGGCAGAAATGCCACCGAAAATATACCTACACCAGAACTTTACACAGAATTTTCTAACACGCTTCTGCTATGATTTAAGGACGGGTAAACACAATAAGAAGTAGACCTAGATGTTGTCACATAAGGTTTTATTTCGCATAGTGAATCATTGCATATTTTCCATAGTAAACAGTATTAACTTTGAGTTATTTAGGTACCTAGGTGGAAGAAAGACTTGATTCAATACCTCCACATTAGCAACTTGACAAAACAGAATTAGATAAACAAAAATGCCCACTTAAAAAAAGGAAACAGTTACAAAACAAAAGGTCATTCTCCCGGCTTCTCAGAGTCCATTTGTTTCAATAATTTATTACCGAACCCGAAACTTCGAGCTCCTATTCCCTATGCCTTGGTTTTGTATTACAAAGACGCTTCTGTCTTCAGATCTTTGAACCTCCGCAACTACGCGATAAAGTTTGTCTATTTTTAATTCAGTTCTATAAAAATAATAACCGCCTAGTTGGTTGGAGGCGTAGATTATTAGAATGTGGGATAATTTTGGAAGTTCAATGTTACCTTCATTTTTAATGACAACAAGCGTGATTTTTTCCACGTCTTTCATTCCAGGCTATGATTGTTTAGTTTTTAAACATGCATAGACTTTACAAAATGTGGGGTCCAAATCCTTTGATGTATTTATTATTTTAACTTTTTGCTAATCGTAAAATTACCTAAGTAATATAGATCTCCTTCGTCTTTAACCGTTCACCTGTTCTTGATGTAGTGATCGAGATGGTTACTATACTTTTAGCTTTCCTGCTTCAGGATGGTAAACTTTCCCATGCGGAGCAGTTCCTCTACACACACAATATGTCCAGCGTTTTTTCGGTTTACCTCAAGTTAGAGAACAAAAAAAATCATTGTAGCATTGTGGCTTGGTTGAAGCAAGTGATATGTTCACCTGGCTATTGACCTCATTTCAGCCACATTAAAAGGCCGCCGAAATATATTTGAAAACTAACATACCTAATAATATTATTATAGCTCCTATATGGCGGTCATTCCTTCTCCTATCACAAAATTGTATGACGTAATAATTCGGTGGAAGTCTGCGGGCTGGTCTAATATACTCCCAAATTGATTAAATACATTATTTATATCGGACAGGGTCAGAGGGTAGAAACATACATTAGATTAGGTGGTAATAAACTGCAATGTTGGACGTTATCGTTTCCCAGAACTTTCTCATCTCTGTTACCAATTCTAGTTAGACTTTTGTTTGATCTCTTCCCACAACTGTTTTGTCTGTACTAATTACTTCATTATCATCATCATCATAAGTCTTTAATAACCCATTACTAAGCATTTTATTTATTTATTCTCCTTAGTCCTTTTCCAATCGCTTGCTGGCTATTTCACGGTATTCAAATAGTGAGAAAGCCAAATTATTACTACCCACAAACGAGTAGATGCGACTTGAACGAGACTGGGGAGAGTGGCATAAACAAAGAGAAACCTGTACTCTATACCCAGCAGTGGGTTATTCAGGCCTGATTATTTTGATGATTACATTTGAGTGTGAACGACAATTTTTGGAACAGTATTTTTTGGGATTTCAGAATTGGTCACAGTAAAAGCATAGAGTAAAAGTTGTTTATAATGATGAGTTCATCGACCTCCTTTCGGCTTAGTACAAGAGTTCCGTGTAACCCTGTTTAGGTAGTTTACATACTATATCTAGTTCAAGTTGCGTAGAGAAAGAACACCACAACCACACAAAGAATTTCTGCAGTGTAATGTATAAATAGTTAACACAGTAACACAATCCGTTGAGATGAATTCTCAGAAGTCGATAGCAAGTGTGCTGGTATTGCACTTTGGTATCAGCAACTATGAAATCGGAATGCCAATGAAGTGACTATTTGTTTGGCTATTAATAGTCACAGCTCAGATTACATTTTTATAACGAAACTGCTTAGTTACTTACACTCAAAATGAGGTTTAATTAAAACTAAAAAGGATTGACCTCATTTTTCTTTATATTGCACAGGATTTACTCATGGTTTGAACTCACTTTTTGGTTTGCAACAAAGAGTTTTTCATTTCAGCTTCGAGCATAGGCAGCACAGAATAAAAAAGATGGGGAGTATTTATTCTGTCATAGTACGTCTGGCTTTTTGACATATTTGTGCGTTTTGATCATGCACACAATATTATGTAGAAGTATGTGTTTTAAGTTGATGTTGCGAGTTTGTTGGTATGCGATCACATGGGATTTTATTTTGAGCACGTGTGCATTTATTTGCAAATGTATGCGAAATGTGTTCTACGCCCCCTCAAAAAAGGAAAACAAAAGTTCGCGGGTTATTGCGAGTGCATCTCCCGTCGTTAAATGCTCTTTTTCCAGTGAAGGAAAACATTGAGAGTAAACCAGCTTGGCATGGTGTTAGTTTTCTAATGCTCGTTTCTAACGGTGTATTATGGAGTTAATTTCCATTCCAGGCTTAATATATTTATTTTTACCACACCTTAGTCAAGCAAGCTATAGTAAAATGCGTTTCAACCATAAAATATATGTTTCGCTGCAAAAGAGTAGAATCCGTTCTGAGGGGGCTGAAATATGGCTATGATTTAAACAACTAGCTGTACATTTAGGTTTAAGTCAGCTCTAAAATACTTTTCGTCAACATAATAATAAAACTGGCCGGCTACGAGTATTTGATGCATAAAATAAGTATCGAAATTCATACAAATTTTGAATTATGTGTTTGAAATTTCTATGGAATTCGATGTGTATTATTCGTACTACGCCCATAGTTCAGGGCCCCGATTCTACTAGAGCAATTGTTTTTAAATTGATAATGAATTGCCTCAAAAATTACTTATCTAGGTACCAAAAGTGTCAAAAGAAAAAAAAAATGAGGCAATTCATTAACAATTGAAAAACAATTTATTTAGTAGAATCGGGCCCAGCTCTAATGTAAATTATTTATTTACTGATTCACCCTATCCCTATAGAACGTTTTACCAAACAACTGTAGTCCGAAAACATATAAACTTCTAAAATACTCTATCGTCGCTATGCTTTATATTCATAGCTCGAAACCACGTTAAACTGACACTAAAACTCATTGTAACTCTGTAAAAATACATGTCAGCTCTGTACTAACGATATCCTAATCTTTGAATCAATTTTTACCCGACTACAACAAAGAAATGTATGTGTATACTACTTAAAAGCTGATTATTAACAATTTTATCACCAATGGTCACCTTTTAAATAATTTTAGTAGGCTTGCTAGATTACTATTTACAGTGACAGAATAAAGTATGCAAAAAATAATAATTAAAACAACTAAAAACATCTAGTGGTCCATAATTAGTGGGAACTGTCCCCAAAATGCTGGCCCCATTACCACGTTATAAAGTAAGTAGGATAACTGTCTATATGTGTCTAATAATAATGGTGTTTGTGAAATTCCAGGCTCGGCCAAAAGGCGAAGGCCTGACCCCGTACCAGGGCAAGAAACGGTGCTTCGGCGAGTATAAGTGCCCGAAGTGCAAACGCAAGTGGATGAGCGGGAATTCCTGGGCCAATAACGGCCAGGAGTGCATCAAGTGTCGGATCAACGTGTTCCCGCACAAACAGGTACACTACATTTAGAGAAGTGCATTTCTTCATACAAGCTAAAACCGAGCTTCCTGCGCTTTAAATCTAACATAACACGTTTAGCTGACATCGGGGTTTTATGGAGGTCCGTTCGTCACGACCGCGTCCCATTTCGCTCACGCGCGTGGTGCAAGCAAGTAAATGGAACGCTATAGAACGCGATCGTGATCACAATCCTAATCACGAACGGACATCCATAATAAGCCCAATGTTAGCTAAACATGTTTTGTTAGAGTTTGGACGCAGGAGACCCGGCTTCCCTAACACTAAATGCCTAAACTACAATCCTATATTGTACACAAATAAAACCTCCGACAAAATATCTGATGCTATTCAAACGACAGATATCAATTGACAGTTTCTCGAAATTCAAAAAATCAGTACTCATATTTTTCTTCCATAGAGAACCGAACTAGACGAAAAACGAACGACTAGAACGAAAAAGACTTACAAATATCATATCTTCAGGTCACTCTTATTGTAACTTGTTGACATATTTTTCATCGAAACAAAAACGATTTCTCAAGACATAACGAGTCACTCTCCTCTCCTCCTCTCTAGTTAATACAACTAAATGAGTAATATCCCGGCCGTGTTCAGGTTACATTACAGATATGTCAACTTTTATCATACATGGATGACTTATATTATGGATTATTTTCAAACATTATGCAAATTATTTTTAACTCAAAATAACTACTTCCAGTTAAGTGCTACAACTTTACTGTCATAGTAAAAAATTTTAAGGGTAGCATGTCCAAAAAGAATGCAGGTTTTTTTTCTGGCCGGCAGTTTCGTTAGTGCGGGTTATTTTTTATGGAGCGTGGTGTCAGGTGTGACTGTAACGGATGTTTTTATTATTTATTTATTTAATTAAGGCTTCACATTGATATCTACATCAACACATTCACAAAAATATTGTACATTTATATATATAAACTAAATGTGATAACTATTAAAGGAAGCACAGCATGCATTATTTCTTGTTATAAAATGTCAAAATGTTCAAGTATGTATGGAATTCGATACGTATCTTACGTATCGAATATTCACCGCCTGAAAAACACTTTCACCGGAGTGGGCCGTTCTTTAAACTATGGACACATAAATACCATGAGAAAATAATATTAACTAGTATGATGTTCCAGAGGCCGCTCGAGAAGCCAGACGGGCTGGACGTGAGCGACCAGTCGAAGATCCACCCACAGCATCTTTGCCAGAAGTGTCGCACTCTGGGGTACTACTGCCGGCGCGAGTACTGAATGAATCTAGACGCTGGTGACCTGGACTTTCACTTGTATGAACGAAATCTGTCTAATATTACGTTACAAGTAAACAATCATTCGCGACATGAGCGTTTCTTCGAACTATAGACAAAGTATAAATATTTATGTGCGTAAATAAATGTCGCATTCCATATTTTCAATTCCAAATTTTTTACAGAATTTGATTCGTATTTAACGCGCGTGAATATTCGTACTACGCTCAAAAGAATATTCTCGCGAATCAATAAAAAATTGTTTCAAATATTTTTCCTAGCCGAATAACGAGTACTTAATTATAATTGTACATTTCATTGAATGCAAACACCGCGTATGTTTCATCGTTTGAAATCAACACTTGCTGCTATGAGATTGACATAGTTGAATATAGCTCATGTCACAAAAATATAACAAAAATAACCTGAAGCGATTTTTCCCAGTCATGTCTGGCATCTTTCAGAAGAATAGAAGAATAGATATTTTTTTGTTTGTTTTACTTTTTAACTGTTTCTTGTGACATTGGCATCTGAATATTTATTATGACTTTTTGGCTACTATTTTTTCCATCTGGATTCTGGCTATCTATATCGTCTATATAGAATAGGCTCTTGTAGACTGCATGTGTAATTTCGAGTATGGGTCATTATGTGTGAAATCTGTGTTATCGATAAAATGTTCGTGTGTGTCAATGTAACAATGAATGCGAATGTACATCGTTCTGGTATAAGTGATGCTCATGTCTACCAGTGCCATAAATATTATTATTTCCAAGTTTTTTCCTTTTCCTTAGTTTTTATAGCGTGATTTGTTTTTGTCCTTTTGCATGAACCATGTTATGATAAAGGTATAAAATTTCTACGTATCATTATCATCCTCAAATTATTATATTCGGTCCAAGTTTAATAACGATGACAGCCGCAGTAAATTGTAAAAAGCTGAATGAAAAACGAAAATTCTGACCAATTTTGCTTTATAACGTAACGTGACTGCATGGTAGCGTATACCTTAAAATATTACAAGCAAAATATTGCATTTTTTAAAGTTATTGCAGCTGTCAGACCTAAAAAAGCTTGAACCGTGTATAGAGCTTCGTGATACACTATATTTAGATTTTTATAAGTAAACACACAACCTACCTAAATTAAAGTTTTTGCATTTTTTCCTGTTTATTTTATACCACCATGAAAACTTTTTTATATTACGAAAAATCGGATGTTTTTGAATTACACGTTTGTTATTAGATTTAAGCTTTTTTTAATCAAGATAACATTATGATACTGAATTGTATATTTAGAAAAAAACTTTTATATCAAAGATTTTACGTGTGTTTACTAACATTAGCGTATGTTTTAAATATGTTAACTCCAAATGGCATCGCAGTTACTTATGGATTTTATATGTATATTTAGACATTAAAATATATTATAGAATTTGTTGAAGAGCCACAGATTTTGTTAGATTGTTAAACTTCATTAATAATTAACATTATTAACATGAATATACAAATGATAGTACCTAATATATATATATAACAAATACATATTATATAATTATGTACAGCTCTATGTTTAAACGTCCAATTAAGTCGAAGATTAATCAATAAAAGCATTTTAGACATTTTTTGTGACTATATTTGTGGGTTTGAATTCTATTGCACAAGTAGTTTGACTTGTCAAGTCAAAGTGTACTTATATGAGAACTGTATAAATGTATTTCTTTGATATGCATCGAAAAAAACACTATAAATAATTTTAAGTCTATCCTTAAATTTACCATTAATTATGCATTATTAATTTAAATGTAAGACTTCTACTAATCCCAAAGAACTCAGTGAATTCTTTTGTGCCAAAAAATTTAGTTTGTATGAAATTAGCTGTGCCATAATGTGCCTTAAATTTTAGATATTTAAGTTTAGTTCAGGAATCAATACTTAAATTTATATGATTAATCATACATTATTGTAAGTATAAAAATCTATATATATATATAGGTATTGGTACTTAAATAACAAATCATCTACATTTTTAAATACATTTTGTTATCGAAATCAATTCGTAATTAATTATTCCACATGTCATACAGTCATATTATGACTATAAATTATGGTTTTTACATAATTATATAGAAAAAACGAAAGTGTAACCTTTACCTAACATTTTATTAACAATATTATATGTAACCAAATAAAATTAATATAAGAATAATGTCGCTGAATCGACGGTGCTGTAACGTTAGTCAATGTTGTGTCAGTGTGTTTTGTTACCCAGATTTTACTATTGTATTGCTTCTTTGATTTGAGCAGTTGTGAATTGAACTTTTTTCATCATAAATGTATTTTTGTTAGATTTTAGTATAAAATATAGCAAATGTAACACATAATTCATATCTTACTAAACAGCCGTCAATATTAACTACCTTAACAGCGCCAATGTATTCATTATCAATGAAATAATGTATAATTAGGTAAAATGTACTTATCAGTCGGCGTTAGATTTTTTTATTAATACATTCAAAAATATAAAAGCTTCTAAAGAAGCTATTAACTTTATTATATTCTCTGAGGTAGCAGCAAGGTCAGAGTATTCCCATTTACCCAGTATTCTTGTGAATTCAGGCAAATGCTCACACGGTATGCGCATTTTATCTAGCGGGAATCGTAGCAAATAAAAAAACTACTTCGTTCAATTGCCGAGTTCAAAGTCAAGACTAATTTTTTTCAGATGAAGAGGTAGTTACCGTACAAATGGAGGAACTAGGTACTTATAGATAGAGGTATTTTTAACTTGTTTATATATTTGAAGTGTCGTTCCAAACTTTATGAAAGTAAGAGTTTAGAAATGAAAAAAGGTTAAGTTTAAAAGGACAAATTGAAAAATAATTGCAGGTTGAAGATTTCTTGCAAAAGTTATTAATACCAACGATTTGATTGGTAGCAAAGACAGCTCAAGAATTTAGAGGCCGACAGGAAAGCGACCGCAACTTAGCGGATAGAGCGCTCGGGACGTAATTCCGGACGGCGCAGGTTCGAATCCTGCCGATCATCAAATTTTTGAATAGTCTAATTGCCTCTACATTCTTTGATAAAGATTTAGTTGGTGTTTTGACGAAAAATTTCTCGTTTTAGTGTTTTTGACCATTTGATTTGACATAGACATTTTTTTGCGAGACTGATTGACAAATGTGCTCTATTCTGTATTCAATTTAAAAAAAAACAAAAGCTGTAGGTTTTGCTCGAGTCATTGTTCAGTGGACGAAGTAACTTTGACTAATATATTATTGTCAGTATTGATTTGTACTGTTTGTACTATACAACATTTTATATAATTGTTTCCAATAATGTGTTTGTTGTTCTAACGTTCAAAAGTGTGTAGTGATGAACCCATTAGAGGAAATTGATTTGATTTGATTGAAGTACGATTAATCGCAATGTAAAATACGTATAGAAATCAAAGCAATATTAAATTTTAAAATTTGTATGAAATTCGGCACGTATTTTACGTAGCGAATACTCGTACTTCGCCCACTGATCTTATCTGGACTTTTTAGATAGTAACTGTTTAAAGTGATTATTAACTTTGCCATCCAACACCACAACTAAAAAAATACTTGAAAATGTATTCTTATTTGATTTTAATTTGATTAAATTCATATAAATATATTTCTCAGTTGCGCACTGGATTATATTAGTGTCGATGAACATAATTATTGTAATCTGTTACTTACATAGTTTAGAATATATAAATTACTTATTCATGAGATTTTTTTAGTTTTTAAATAAAACTTATCAATAAACTTTTATTTTTTTTCACCTTGAAGATAATATTTCAATTGTATTAAAATATTGTATATAGAGTATACGAACGTGGTCTAACAATTGGTCCCTTAGGAACTCCAATATAGTATCTCTATCTACCAAAAAATTCTAAATACATAAAATCAAACTTATTTACTTTAAAAACAAGATAGACATTGATTAGCTTTTTATTATAATAATTTAAAAAAAACTTACATGTAGGTACTTAATTTAGGGTCAGGATTATAAATTGCATGATACCCAAATAGAAGGTATATAGGAAGTCTTTTAGTGAAGGAAGCCAGGCAGGACACGGATCCTGTGGGGTCTGTCGAAGGAGCTCTCGTAAGCAGCAGCGTCCTGGTAACCACCATCAGCGTCTCCAAAATCCCCATAGTCAGCATCCCTCTTCACAAAATGAGCACCACGAGGTTTCGCAGCCTGGTTTGGACCTTGAGATTGATTTGGACCCTGATGCTTCTTTGGGCCTTGAGCTTCGCACACCAGTGCAAAAAGGCATACCACTAACATGACAGCTATCAACTTCGAAAATGCCATTTTGTTTTGTATATTATGTTCGTTCCAATTTCAAATTCCGTATGCCTCGATTTGTTTTCAGCCAGTTCTTATATGGCAGTTTATGTTTTTTTATTCAATAATCGTTATTAGCGATAACATATGCATTTTTTACGAATTATCGAATGGGCAGGATAAAGAGTTTTTGTTTGGTATTTGTTTAGGATTTGCGTTAGTAGTTAGTTTGTATAACTTATTTGAGCCTTTGCCCTGAAACTGCACACAATACTTATTAATAAAGGCTATAACCCAGAAAAAACACAGATGTTATGACTTACATAGATAGGTATTTTTACAATTTCCAAGCTACAGGCTAATGTCAGGCACCATCGTACACTGCATATAGTATAGAGAACTAAGTACATATAAGAATTGAAAAAAGTATTTTTATTAACACTTTACCTCACCTAACGGGCATCTTCATTTTGATTTTAAGTGTTATTAGGGTTTTGTGTTTTTAACCTAACTTTATACTTTAAATAGAATAATGAAATAAGTAATAGAAAAAGAGATAATTCAGTCCATTTACATGTATGTAATTGAAATAAGTAACAAGAAAAAACTAATCTAAAAGTTCCTTGTTGGAAGGAAGGGTAACCAGCTAAAATTAAATTTCAGTCTGAATTGATACTCTGTGATATTCAGTGGACATTGGTAAGCAAATGCAAATACCCCGTATTATCTTCGACCAAAATAAAAGAATGGACGGGCCCTAACCATTGAACTTGATCAGTAAAAACGAGTCAAAACCGTCGGACATATACTTCAACACCTAATTATAAAAATGTACTGTATATATGTTACAAAAAATAGATATCGGTTTTATTTGTGTATTTACACTTCGGTAAAGCATACGAATTCATAATTTAGTCAGATGTTTCGTTATCGCGTAACAATAGACTCGTGTTTCACTTCCTACGGCTAGAGACCGACTGAAACAAAATGAGAGCTGGCGCTCATTTTGTAATCTTCAAAAATGCTCTTCTACTGGGCCCGTCCATTCATTTTATTTTGGTCGAAGCGTATTATTAGTAAATTATACAAAACACAAACAACATCATTACTAAACAAGTAGTAGGTATGTCGACTCGTTAACATCCTACTACGCTATTTGCTCCGATAATAAACATGAGACACTGTGAGTAACATCATAATAAAATAGTATTACATTGTAATCTTTTGTAATTTTCCAGGTTCATTAATTAGAATTAAAAAAATCATAGTGTTTTATTCTTATTAAATACGTCTCTTCATCGTTAACTTCCATTCATGAATTTTAAGTGTTCCGCAGTAGGTACAAAGGAATGAGGAACTCAAGTTCGTTCCGTCCGTCTGTTCGTCAGCCCATCTGCCCATCTGTTTGCCTGTCCGTCTGTCTGTCTATCCGTCTGTCCGTATGTCCGTCTGTCTGTCCGTCCGTCCTAATTCTCTAGAACCTTCTAACTTCTATTTTTACAAAGATAAGCGAATGAAACTGTGCACCATTACAATTATGGTATAAATAGACGTAGATCTTTTATTTTAAAAGTATGTTTTGCGATACTCATGCGATTTCATCCCACAAGAGAGCCGAAGGTCTGCTCGGTAATCTTTTGATTTAAAAAATAACAGTTTTATTTCCACATCTTTTCTTCTTATCGTCTTTCTGGTTTTCCTCTCCATGGCTCTTTGCTACACTACGATCCCATCTGCGACTCCAACGAGAAGACTTATTGAAACAAGGACTGCATGAGCTGCATGGATCCAAAGCTGTCTCTAGGATAGGATTCTGCCCACAGCTTAGTGTTATATGTATATCAAGTTTGAGATTTTGTGATCTATGCTTAGCTTACACTATACCAAAATAACTTAATTTTAAAATTTCAAGAACTATCTATGTTTTGAAATTAAACACGTTTAACGGATTTTATTGCGTGTATTTAACATTAATTAAATTAAAATAATATAATTCAACATCAAACTAATATTACAAATGCGAAAATGTGTGTGTATGTTTGTTAGTCCTTTACGCAGAAATGCGTGGATGGATTTGGATGAAATTTAGAATATACATAGCTTATGTCTTGGAATAACACATAGGCTACTTTTCGTCATCATCAATTTCACCATTTTCCATCACCACGCGGGTTAAACGCGGGGAGCAGCTATAGTTAATAAAACATAGGTATAGTAATTATTAACACTTTTCAGTGTCCGAAGTGTCCAGAAATTAAAATAATGTAAAATACACGCGATAAAATCCGTTAAAAGTGTAAAATTTCAATGTATTATACATTGAAATTTTACATTATCGCAAATACATAAGAAATCATTACCACCAACGACATTATTATTTTTCTAGTTCCTATATTTGTCTCGATATTGTGTCAATTATTTATATAGGTAATGGACACAGGATCAAGACATTACATATTACATATATTATGTAATCTAAGTATATACTTATATTATACTAGCCGTCCGCCCCGGCTTCGCACGAGTGTAAGCTCGGCCTTCGGCCTCGCTACAAAATATAATATAGCCTATGTCACCCGGGGATAGTGTAGCTTCCCAACAGTGAAAGAATTTTTCAAATCGGTTCAGTAGTTTCGGAGCCTATTCATTACAAACATACAAAAATAGGTACAAATCTTTCCTCTTTATAATATTAGTGTAGATAAAAGGAAAGATTTGTATTTTTAGATGTTTGTTACGAAATAACTCAAAAACTTCTGAACCAATTTTAAAAATTCTTTCACTGTTGGTAAGCTACACTATCCCCGGGTGACACAGGCTAGGTACATTATATTTTGAAGCGAGGCCGAAGGCCAAGCTTACACCCGTGCGAAGCCGGGGCGGGGCGGTTAGTTAATAATAATAAGGTTTTAATACGTCCATGGCAATGACTATGAAATGAAATATTGTCATTTTGACATTTGCTTTATCAATAAAAAAATATTATGATTATAACATAGCACTCACAATACTCTAGACGTAACATCCATGAGTAACGTGGACTTATCTTTATTGAGCATAATAATAGTTGTACCGTCTTCTTAAGAAATAAACCAAATGTTAATAATAAAGTTAAAACCTTAATGCTAAAATAAACAGACTTAAATAAACATTATAAACGTTTGTTTCAATCTCGTGATTATAGTTTAGAAGGCTGCTTCGTCAAATTACAAGGGGCCTTACCCCTAGCTCGAAAAGTTGACCCGCATAGGTGTTATTTGTCTAAACGGTACCATCAATTACGATAAGCGGTAGTTATTTGATAGCCGCCAAGCTTTGCTATTTTCATGCACACACGCATAGTAAAACGGATTTTCGTTCATTCAAGTTAGACGCTTTTAAACGATGCAGCTTAAATGGGTTGGTTAATTTTAGGTACCTATCAGGTACCTACTAAAAGTTGGCTCGCAAAAGTTAAGCTAGGGGTAAGGCCCAAGGTCTCTGGTAAATCAGTATTTATGATAATTAGCTTGACCTTTTTAGGATTCCGTACCCAAAGAGTTACTAAGACTCCGCTGTCTGTCACCGGGCTGTATCTCATGAACAGTGATAGTTAGACAGTTGAAATTTTCACAGATGATGTAATACTGGTGCCGCTATAACAACAAATACTAAAATACAGAAAAAATAACTATTTAAGGGGGCTCCCATACAACAAACGTGATTTTTTTTGGTCGTTTTTGCTCGATATTGATAACGGCAACAGATAGACGCTTGAAATATTCACAGAATAAAGTGTTATATTATTCACTTTAAAAATAAATAACTAAATTAACATTTAAGGGGGGCTCCCATACAACAAACGTTATTTTTTTGCTGTTTTTATAGATAATGCTACGGAACCCTTCGTGCGCGAGTCCGACTCTTACTTGGCCGCTTTTTTTAACCACGTTTGATTGCCCATGTACCGTTGAAGTTTTACTAACAGTCCAAATGTACAGATACAAAAACACACACTTAAACTTATAATACTTCTCTTTTTACGTCGGGGGTTAAAAAGAGATGGCCACCGCTCGAAGAATGCACCAACTAAGCTCTTAAAGTACAATGAAGTAATCACTGAATCACAGCCATTCAAGTCATTTAACTGCCTCCTTGTCTATAATTTGTGGCACTTGTTGATGTCAGCTGATAGTTTTCGTAGTTGTCAAATCAATTAAACGAATAGACGTTAGCGCGAGATCGCTCCTCTATAATATTACTTGAGTAACGTAAAAAATTGTCATAAAAATGGTGAAAGATACAAAAAATCTTGAACATTCCAAAGTTTATGACGTTAACGAAGTGCTTGAAAAATTCGGAAAGTATCAATTAATTCAGTTCCTGTTATTGTGTGTGCCTGCAGTTTTCATCAACATGGTCAATATCAATTATATTTTTACGGCTGGAGATTTAAATTATAGGTAAGGGGTAAACATTTATATTTACGTCATTTTTATTAATCGCCACACAGGGTGGTCGATCTTATATTTTAATCTTAAGAAAATATTAAGTAGGGGTATCTGTACAACATATTTAGAAACGTTAGTTAAGTTAAACAATGCTTAAAATTGCTCTGACTCGCGTTTCATTTCGTCAGTGAGAAGTTGACAAATTTTAAAGCTTTAACTTAAGTAGCGTTTTTAAATAATACTGATTATTATCATTATCATCAAGCCTTCACAGACCTTCTCTCAGAGAGAGAGAGGATGAGCCTTAAATCCACCATGCTGGCCCAGTGCATGTTGGTGTATGTCGTATTACTTATTATGTCTTTCACACCGGTTTCCTCACGATTTTTTTCTACACAGTTGTTGAGCGATGGCGATCCATCACCAAGGGGATGGAATCACAAAGATTGTTAGAGATGATGTAGGTTAGCTGCCGGGGCGAGGTTGTTAGCTAACAATCAACATTCCTGTACATGATTCCTTGTGTCGTCTCTGTTTTATGCCATTAAATACACACATAGACACTTCAACACCCAGACCCCAAACACCAACACCTGTACACCTACACACACCTGCACACTACAACTTTAGTCAAGGTGTAAAATTATTTTACTTTCCAGATGTAAAATCCCTGAATGTGAAGGCATAAATGCCACATACGAGGCCGCCTGGTGGCCTAACGCCTCAATAGACCGATGCTCCAAGCCGCTGCTAAGATCAGATTACATCTCAGGCTCCGGGTGTACCAACGAGAGCTTCAGCGGAGTCCTAGAGACTTGTGACGAATGGGTGTATGAATCTAACAATACAGTCGTTGCTGAGGTAAGAATATAATATTGCCTAAAGTATCACTCCTGATACCCCAGGTTGATTCCACCCACTCCAGCGAAGCATTTCAGTTTCGCTTCTTGCTCATATTGGACGCGTCTCAGCATCATTATCATTATCAGCCTAACATGTTCCCACTGCTGTGATACAAGTCTTTTCTTAGAGAGAGGATGTGCCACAATCCACCATGCCTGGCTCAGTGCATATTGGTGGATGTCATTTGTCTTTGATCTTTTTGAAGTTTTGCTATCGCTCGGCCAATATGCTCTTGATCATCGCGCGTCTGAGCATGCGTAATGATACAATGTACATAATGACATCTCTCAATCCACACAATTCAGATCTTCGATTAATCTCTTCCAACTGCCTGTCCAGTTGCAGGTCGTATACTACGTTCGCCGATTTTAGTGGTCTATATACTCTAGAACTCTAGGTCTTAATCGAGTGGTGATAGCGATAGCGTTGTATCCTGCTCTCTGCTACACTCGTACCATATGCGTGAGTAGGACAGCAGACGAACACTATTGCCATGCGACTTGCGCGCTAATGCCGCAAGTCCAACGGCAATTAGGAGTCCTACTGTATATCTGAGCTTTGTCGGTAAATCTGGTTCCTGGTTAATGAATGTCTAAGTTCCTCAGAAGATGGACTGATTCTGTGCTAAGTTCAAAAAATCATCCTTCAGAGATAACAAAGCATAGCAAAAATCGGGTCTGTCACATGCTCCCGAAGAGGTGGGTGACGTTCTCGCGCATTGGGTGCCTGAAGATGGGCATACATCCACAGGAAGGCCCAGTGCGTCGTGACTGATCCTAGCTAGCAATGGAGTGTGAGAAATGGAAGGGGACGGAATATGGGGAAGACCTCTTCCCAGAAGTGGGATCTAATAGGTAAATAAAAAAAAAACAAAGATCGTTTGCCACCACGTTGCACCCACCCTATGTCAAGGATTTTAACTAATTGTGTCATATTATTCTCCAGCTGGATCTGGCCTGCCGACCGTGGCTGTCGAATCTTATTGGAACAATACACAGCACAGGGATGGTTTTCGCTATGCTCGTGTCAGGGTGGATGTCCGACAGGTATGCGTAATTGATCATTTCCAGTTCCAAACTGAAGTCCCAAACATTCTTAAAAGATCCCCGAATATTATTTAATGTGTGTGTATATGTCAGTGGCAGGCATCGTAGAACATAAACGGCTGAAACAATTCAGTTTTTTTTGTTTGATGATGGCTGGATCGAGAATGTTCTTAGCTATAATCCAAGAAAATATTTCCAGCGGTTTGAAGATTATCAGGTCTTTGAAGTGACAAAATTTCAATTTACTTCCACGTTTTGAAGTAGTTCAAAATCAAATTCAATGATTCCGTTAAATACATATTAACCAAGCTAATAAAAGCGTGTTAAAAATAGAGAAAAAATAGGGGTAACTTCTTTACATGAAAAGAAGTTGGAAAAAATGTATTACCTCATTTTTGAAATATTCGTAACCGTAGTGGCCGTTTTTAATTTAATTTTTCTCAGTCATAATTTTATCAAAAACAAAATAAAATTATCCGGAAAACCCATAGTAAGGAAAATCTGCCTATGTAGTAGCTTTGCCTAGCCTGTCTTTGCCCGCAACAACTTTGCACGTCATGAAATCGGTCTATGATGATGGTCGATTTTATTGTTTTTTTTTATTACAATATCTAATATCTAATCTAATATCTAACAGGTTTTTTATTTATTTATATTTTATAACGAACTCGCAGTTGACGATTAGGTTATTTTTGATAAAGGTTTGCGTTTCACAACTTCTGATGCTACTAAGCCAGTATACTGTATACGATGGAGCGCGTTTGCCTAGAATTAAGAAACCTGTTTATCATTTTTGGTTGTTATTTGTTTGTCCTTCTTGTTTAACACTGTTTTGCACCTTAAAATGTTTATTAATGGACGTCTTCCTAGAGTAAACAGGTTTGTTCTTAGTAAACGTGCTTCATGTTACAAGACGTCCTTAAAATAACAAGAGAATTAAAATTTTCCGATGATTCGCAGAAGCTAAAGTTTTCTAGATTTACATCGCTGAATTAAAATTTACCGATATTTCGATGAGTATAGTGTATGCAAATGCAGAACTAGAGCAGAAGAGGCTAGACGAGAGTAGAAGAAATTACAGGACGGATGCTGGGCCGAAAAGGAAAGGGTGGGATATGAGTAGAGTTGATTAAAGTATGGGATCGAGTGTGAAGAGTGTGGGACTAGAGCGGAAAGGATAGGACTGAAGTAGAGTGGATTACGGATGGATGCGGGAATAATATAGCGGAAAGGGTGGGATGGGAGCAGAGTGGATTATGGGAGTGATGAGATGGATGCGGGACTATATTAGACAGGGCGGGACTGAAGTAGAGTGGATGGACGGATGCCGAGTTGGATCGGAAAAGGCGGGCCTGTTGTAGAAAAGATTACGGATCTAATGCAGGACTGGTGAGGTAAGGACGGGACGGAAGAAGAGTGGATTACGGGACGGATAAGCGGCCTGCAGCGAAAGGAGCGGAACGGGAGTAGAGTTGATTATGGGACGAACGCAAAACCGAGGGGAGTATGGCGGATTACAGGACGGATGCGGGACTGAAAGTGAAAAGGCGGAAGGGAGTAAACTATAGATATATCTACTACGCGAGCGAAGCCGCGGGCAACAGCTAGTACGCAACAATAATATTTAAAAAAGTAACTGCAGACTGTTTCGAAATGACATAGGTACTGATTCTTGTCCTGACCTTAATATATCTGACTTTAAGCGAAATAAGACTAATGGAATCGTCACGTTCCATTGCCCGGCGTTCTGGAGTGACGCACGATCTCCTTAAGAGCCCGTTTTCCGCCAAATTCTATATCGTTCAGTTCAGGCTTTTTAACCGACTTCAATTAAGGGAAAGGGTTCTATGTGCCACTGTGTGTATATATATATATATTTATGTATATTCACCGACATCTCCGCCAAATGTTGACTGATTTAAAAAAAAATACTTTTGTTCAGTAGAGTTATTTGAGTTATTTGTTTATTGTTGTGATTTTATAGTTTAGAATATCAAAAAACATGATGTGACTCGTTAAATAGCGGAACGGAGTATCCCGTGCACACATAGGTAGGTGAGACAACAGCTCTGCTCTTGCAGTATGTTGGTTGGAGTCTTTTCCGCTAAATGGCTTTGTCAGTGAGATTCACCATCGCGATGCATTTTTTGAACCGCATATCCACCTAGGTCCCGATTCTATTAAATCAATTGTTTTTATGGAGAGAGCTATGCTCGGAGTTTCTTTGCGCGATAAAATCCGAAACGTCAGAGTCATCGACATAGCATATATTAAAGTTATATTTTTTTTAAATGGCATGTGCCTTTATTAAATAAACAAAATACTAGCTAAAACTAACACTAAATATACAGTTAGACTGTCCATAGACCGTTGAAGATCTAAAGACAATCCAAATGCTCAGTCAAAGTTATATATACATAGTATATTAAAATTTGCAAGTTGAAGTGGCAATGGGCAGGCCACATCGCTCGAAGAACCAATGGGGAAGAAAGGTTCTTGAACGTAGACCACGAACCGGAAGACGCAGCGTAGGTAGGCCTCCCACTAGATGGACCGACGACATCGTGAGAGTCGCGGGCATCCAGTGGATGCAGATGGCAGGTTGTCGTTCAGTGTGAAGGTTAAAGGGGGAGGCCTATGTTTAGCCGTGGACGTCTTATGGCTGATGATGATAATAATGAATTGTTTTTAAATTGTTAATTAATTGCCCTCTTGACATTTTTGGTACAGATAAAGTGTCATAAGTGAAAAACCAATTATTTTAAATTGTTAATGAATTGCCTCAAAAATTACCCTTTTGACAGTTTTGGTATATATATAAATAATAAATAAATAAATATCTGGGACATTATTGCACACATGGTCATCTGACCTCAAACTAAGCAAAGCTTGTAATATGGCAGCCAGAGACTGATATACATACATATATATTTTTAAATACATACTTAAATAGATATTAACACCCAGACATAGAACAAGTGTGTATAAAGTGTCATAAGTAAAAAAAATGAGGCAATTCATTAACAATTGAAAAACAATTGGTTTAGTAGAATCGGGGCCCTGCTGGCTCCATTATCAGACCAATTCAATAGTACCAAATTATTGTGTCATCCGAATTATATACATTATAATTATGTACTTCTTGTAAAGTTTAAAATCGATACGACAATTAACATTAGGTTAAAATGGACTTCAAAGATTTTATTACATTGTTAGTTATTTAGTCAGTTATTATAATCTGTCCATTATGTTAATCGCTTTTTGATAGCTCATACCTACAAAGAAATTGACCGCCAACTGTTAATAATGCCTGTTCCTATTATTTTATCTCACTCGATCGTTTTTTTTATCTCAATGCCTCTTTTTAGGGTTCCTTACTCAAAGGGTAAAACGGGACCCTATTACTAAGACGTCGCTGTCTGTCCGTCTGTCACCAGGCTGTATTTCATGAACCGTGATAGTTAGTTGAAATTTTCACAGATGATGTATTTCTGTTGCCGCTATAACAACAAATACTAAAAACAGAATAAAATAAATATTTAAGGGGGCTCCCATACAACAAACGTGATTTTTTGCCGTTTTATAGATAACGCAAACGCAAACTTTCGTGCGCGAGTCCAACTCGCACTTGGCCGGTTTTTTTAAATTCCATCCATCATCCATATAAGGTGAGTTGGTGGCAAACGCAGACCTAGTCTATATATGTATTTTATAGAAGACCGGATTATACAGATTGCCGGTAACATATATATATAAATAAATAATAAATATTCGGGACATTATTGCACACACGGTCATCTGACCCCAAACTAAGCAAAGCTTGTAATATGGCTGCCAGAGACTGATATACGTACATATATATTTTGAAATACATACTTAAATAGATATTAACACCCAGACATAGAACAAACACAAATGTTCATCACACAAATGTTTGTCCTAGATGGGAATCGAACCCACGCCCCCAAGCACAGAAGTTAGGTTCACTACCAACTGAGCCACCGGGGCAGTCGTATATATAAAACTCTGGTCAGGATCGCGGTCTTAATAGAAATCAATGAATATTGGCACAGAGTCCACACGCTCATGTATGAAGAATTGTTTTGTATTCATATCTTACAATCGAGAAAACTATAAGCACGAGTCTTTCATCAGACTTGGTAATACTATTGAATAGTATTTTCCGACTTACCAAAGAGTCGATTATACTAATCACATTAATATTATAAATGAGAAAGTTTAGATGTGTATGTTAATCCGCACTCAAGAGCTAAATGGACTTAAATAAAATTTTATATGGAGGTAGCTATACACTGGGTAGCGTCAATGTTTCGTACAACCTCTGTCTCGCTCGTGCATTTGAATATTTGTAAGATATAAGTACAATAATTAATATAATTACTTGAAACCTAAGAACTAATGAAGATAAAGACATTACGTATATACCTACAACATGCTACAACTAACATTTTTATTTTGGTTAAAAAAACGGGGAATAAATCTTGATGAAAATACATTGATGTACCCTTTGACCAAAATAAAATGAATGGACGGGCCCTAACCATTGAACTTGATCAGTAAAAACGAGTCAAAACCGTCGGACATATACTTCAACACCTAATTATAAAAATGTACAGTATATTTGTTACAAAAAATAGATATCGGTATTATTTGTGTATTTACACTTCGGTAAAGCATACGAATTCATAATTTTGTCAGATGTTTCGTTATCGCGTAACAATAGACTCGTGTTTCACTTCCTACGGCTAGAGACCGACTGAAACGAGGTGAGCGCTGGCGCTCATTTTGTAATCTTCAAAATAGCGCTTCTACTGGGCCCGTCCATTCATTTTATTTTGGTCGAAGGATGTACCTAAATAAATAATGGGAAGATACGGGACGAACTCCTTGAAATCTCATCTCATCATCAGCCTGATGATGATGATATGATATACATATATGATGAAGATGCTAAGATGGTCCAGGGGAGTAACACGCTTGGATATGGTTAGAAACGAATACGTCTGGAAGCCACCCTCACCTGTCTATACGATTAAATGTTGACTCTTAGACAAATGCCTAGGCATGACTTGAACATCTTTCGCGTGTAATGATTGTCCAAAAATGTTTCTTCCAGGTTCGGGCGGAAGCCAACCTTGATATTCTGCGTGGTGAGCAGCTGGATCGGGCAGCTGAAGACCCTCGCTACTTCATACTACATGTACGTAACTATAGAGTTCTTCGAAGCCGCCGTCACAGGAGGCATTTATGGTGCCGCTATGATGCTTAGTAAGTACCTAGCACTTAACAGTTTCAAGAAGTCTGGTTAAAATAATTGGTTCTTGCTGTGCACTAATTCAAAGAAGTGTGTTAGCTCGCCTGTTGGTAATCGACGATGTATCGTTCGTCGTTCTTTGATAGATTAAAAACCAATTCACTCTGACTTAAAAAAAAAACTAGATTATAGATAGATAATAAATAATAAATATCTGGGACATTTTTCACACACGTTCATCTGATCCCAAACTAAGCCAAGCTTGTAATACGTACATATATCCTACACTAATATTATAAAGAGGAAAGATTTGTACCTATTTTTGTATGTTTGTAATGAATAGGCTCCGAAACTACTGAACCGATTTGAAAAATTCTTTCACTGTTGGGAAGCTACACTATCCCCGGGTGACATAGGCTATATTATATTTTGTAGCGAGGCCGAAGGCCGAGCTTACACTCGTGCGAAGCCGGGGCGGACGGCTAGTATTAAATACATACTTAAATAGATATTGAAACCCAGACATAGATCAAACACAAATGGTCATCACATGAATATTTGCCCTAGGTGGGAATCGAACCCACGTCCCCAAGCGCAGAGGGTAGGTTGAGTACCAACTGAGCCACCGGAGCAGTCAAGATAGATAAACTCTTTATTGTTCACACTACAAATTACACGATAAAACAGATTTAAAAAACTAGCGTAACAATCGGCGCCCTAAGAGCGATCTCTTCCAGGCAACCTTAACCAGGTAACCTTATATCGTGAGTAGTTGGTAGAGGACTGTCTACTTGTGCTGTAGTAGAAAGGGGATGGTAGGATCGTTTAGCTCCGATGCACGTTCTTCGATATTAATCCTGTAGAAAATTAACAAACTCGATATAGAGGTCCATATGGCGGTGTTCCACGCTATGAAGTAGGCAGGAAAACACAAACAGAAACATAAGGTGAAATGAATTTCAAATGCTTTTCTGTGAGTTGGAAATACTAATACTATGTCCCAAGGTCCCAGATTTCAATTACAAAAAAATAATAGTAGATTAGGTACTAAGGGAATAAAACAGTGTCTTACGTCGCGGGCGGCATATTGAACCCTGAGCGTAACGAGGCACTGTAGAGTAGTTATATAGAGTCCTGAGTGAAGCGAGGGGTCAAGCTGCCGAAGACGAAGACAGGCTTTATTCCAGAGGATCATACTCTACTTTTCCCACCTTCTGCGAGACAATCAAAAGCTAGGTTTCACTGAAAATCACAACACCAAACACCGCCTTTTGTTTCACATTCTTTGTAAACGCACCTTTTTCTTTCTTTTTTGATTTCTGCTTATGGTGGCCAGTTCGATTTTCCAACAAACCTCTTTACAATGCCATATGGGAATTTTTTACTTATAGTTTTCCATGAGTTTCCACAAATTCAAATCACTTTATTGCCTAAGGAATTTCATACAACTTTATATCCCTAAAGAGCTTGCTTTACTTTACGTTGAGGTTTCATGATATGTAATTTGACATTGTCGAGCAGGTGGTGTGAAAATTATATCGTTTATCTTAGATATATTTCTAAGGCTCGCTGGGAGTCGAAACACGACTCTAGATTTCCTTAATCGAAAAAAAAACTTGAACATGATTATTTTTATGACTTCTTATTGTTTATTTTCGGTTTTATATGATAATTTTTATTTTTTTTAATGACATAATACCCAAATAATTTCCACGGTCACCTCTTAGAGAACGCACGGGCTCATTTTTAGGGTTCCTTAGCACGACAAGAACCCGTATAAGTTCGTTCTATCCATCCGTCCGAATTTTTTAGAACCAGACTTCTATAATTATTAATAAAACACATGAAACTTTGCACAATTACAGATATATCTGGGACTTATCTGGGACTTTTTTGCACACATGGTCATCTGACCCCAAACTAAGCAAAGCTTGTAATATGGCTGCCAGAGACTGATATACGTACATATACATATAATAGGTCGGGGAAAAAGTCTTTTCGTATTTTGTATGTATGAAGTTGTAGTAAAAATCTCATCGGTTGTACTGTTTGTATCTGGCTGGTTTTGATACCATTAAAAATATGACATTTGAAAAGAGGAATACAAAAAGTAAAAAGCAATTTCCCGCCATTTTTCAATTGTTTTTTTGTTCGATAAAATGAGTGAATCTAACGAAGAAATTCGATATATTGTGAAATTTTATTACAAAAAACTGAAAAATGCGACACAAGCCGCGAATAAAATTTGTGACATTTATGGACCTAATGCAGTGTCATCAAGAGTAGCACAATGTTGGTTCAAGCATTTTCAGTCCAGGAATTTTGATGTCAAAGATGCAGCTCGCTCTGGTCGCCCTGTTACGGATAAAGTCGATGCCATTTCTGAAAAAGTGGACCAAGATCGGCATATTAGTAGTTACGACGTAGCTGAAAACCTGGGGATTGACCACAAAACAGTTTTGACCCATTTGAAAATAACTGGGTATACAAAAAAACTCGATATTTGGGTGCCACACCAGCTCACTGAAAGAAACCAAATGAATCGTGTACTCATTTGCGATTCTCTATTGAAACGTAAAGAAACCGAACCGTTTTTGAAAAGATTGATCACTGGTGATGCAAAATGGATCACCTACGACAAGAATGTGCGCAAACGATCATGGTCAAAGGGCAGTGAAGCACCACAGACTGTAGCGAAACCCAGATTAACACGTAATAAGGTGATGCTGTGTGTATGATGGGATTGGAAGGGCATCGTTCATTATGAGCATTTACCGCCGGGCAAAACCATCGATTCGGATCTCTACTGCCAACAGCAGATGAGACTCAAACAAGAAATTGAGAAAAAACGGCCGGAATTGATCAACATAAAGAGTGTGGTCTTTCATCATGATAACGCCAGACCGCACACATCTTTGGCCACTCAGCAAAAATTTAGAGAGCTTGGTTAGGAAGTGTTAATGCATCCACCACATAGCCCTGACCTTGCACCCTCAGATTTCCACCTGTTTCGATCTCTTCAGAATTCTTTGGGTAGTGTTAGATTAACATCAAGAGAGGACTGTCAAAACTACTTGTTGCATTTTATTGATCAGAATTCCCAAAATTTCTACAGCAACGGGGTCATGTCACTACCTAAAAGATGGCAACAAGTTATCGAACAAAATGGTACATATATATTATAATTAAATGTAATTAAACTTGAAAAAAATATGTCTTGAATTTGTTTATAAAATACGAAGAAACTTTTTCCCCGACCTTATATTTTTAAATACATACTTAAATAGATATTAACACCCAGACATAGAACAAACATCAATGTTCATCACACAAATGTTTGTCCTAGATGGGAATCGAACCCACGCCCCCAAGCACAGAAGTTATGTTCACTACCAACTGAGCCACCGGAGCAGTCAAAAGATGTAATATAGATTTCAATTTTATGAGTATAAAAATATATAATATTGTATTTTATGTTATGGGTGGCTCTCGTACATGTGAAATGGGGATGATAAAATTGTTTTTCACTGTTCCTCCTAGTGTGGGGTTATAGTTGAAAAGGTTTTTTGAAATGAAGGCACGATTTCTTACATCACTTTTTTATAAAGTCTATACTTTGCGAAATATGGCCCGCAAAAATGGCAAAAAGTTGTTCCCCCCCCCCCCCCCCGCATTTCTAAACTATAAGGCAGAAACTTTTAACAATACGGATAGGTCAGTATAGATAGTTGATTTCTATACTACGCGAGCGAAGCCGCAGGCAACAGCTTTCTTATAAGAGTAAAATTACAGATTTAACCAATACCCACGTTACATTTATATGTGCTTTCAGTGTTGGAAATATGCGGCAAAGAAAACCGAATAATGTCAGGAGTCGTCTTCTCGTACGCTATCTACTTCGGAGAGTGCCTGTTCGCAGTTATCGCCATGTTCGTTCCCTACTGGAAAACTCTCATCCATATCATAAATGGCCCTTCCATCTTGTTCATATTCTACATATTCCTCATTCGAGAAAGCCCTCGCTGGCAGATTATCAGCGGGAACACCGAAAAGGCAAAAGAAACTCTATTAATAGTTGCTGATATGAACAATATTAACATCAACCGACATGAATTGGCAGAACTTGACGAGATCAAATTGAAAAACAAGTTCAATATTAGTGCTGAAGAGAAGCAAGAAGGGTTGAGACAAATTTTGAAGTCTAAAGAGATTTTGAAGCGAGGTTTAGTAGCGGCTGTATGCCGTTTCACGGCCAACTTTGTCTACTATGGGATGATGATAAACTCTGTATTCTTGCCCGGGAACAAGTACACTAACTTTCTTCTATCGACGGTGATGTCCTTTCCAGGAGAGCTGATATCCCAGTACTTGATGAACAAGATTGGTAGAAAAATGCCTTTGTTAGTTGGGTTCTTGATTTCTGGAGTTCTGTGCGCTGGTACGGGGTACGTACCATCAAGTAAGTATCAATTTTCTTACTAAGTATTAAGTAACAAGTATCGGTAACTATAAAAAAAATAGATCTAATATCTTAAATTGGTAATTCATCGAGGAATACTGTTCCCCAGAGAAAAAGAAAGTGGGCAATGGGCATAATCCATCAAGCTGGCTTAGTGTGTGTTGGTGATTGTCATATATTGTCTTTGAACTTAGAATCTTACCGGTTTAATCACGATGTTTTCCTTTACCGGTTTTGAGCGATTGCATAGCAACTGCACGTAATTTATTAAATTTTAATATGTCAATAGTGCAGGGCAGAGGTGCTTATCTAATTTTGAAAGTCTTTCTGAGCAGCTGGTTAATTCGATATGTGACCAAAATGGTGACGTGTTTCTGACCCAAGCGCTTATGCATTGACATTCAGCGTGGTAAATGCCGCTACACGACAGCATGTTGGGTGCGCTACCAACTGTGGCCTTAGTACGAGCACTTGCGAAAAAGTTATCGTTACGTAAACGATAGCAAAATATATGAAAAATTCAGTTTCTTTCACGTACGATAGAGGCGCTGTTAATTTTTTCATACATTTTCACTTACGTAACGATAACTTTTTCGCAAATGCTCGTACTTGAACATTTGGATTGTCTCTAGACTTCTAAAGTTCTATGGGCAGTCCAACTCATTTTTTACTATAGACAACTAACGTGGCCAGTATGAAAAATTGTTTAATGGTTTTACTATAAGCACACGGGTGTATGCTGAAAAGTGAAATGGTGCTAAATAGTGCTGCTGGAATAGGTAAAGTTTGCCTAACACTTGAATTTTGATAAAAATGTGTTATGTTCTAGCATACACGTGGGTGAAGATCCTACTGTTTCTGCTGGGGAAGATGCTGATATCTGTCAGCTACACGGGCTCAATCACCTATACTATGGAGCTGTTCCCGACCAGTGTACGGGGATCTTTACTCGGGTTCGGATCCTTCGCCTCCAGTGTTGGCGGTATGCTGGCCCCGTTGACTCCTATACTGGTATGGATCAGATATTTCGCTACTATACCGGGTGTATCTCTAGATGAAAGACATATTTATTTGGCAAGTGTCTTATAAACATAATTATGAATATAAAAAACCGACTTCGTTAAAATGTCAGAACTGAACCAAGAAATGGGACCAGACAGAAAGCACCACTTTTCAAATAAAAAAATAATCATTAAAATCGTTCCACCCAGTCGTTTCCTAAAAATGTAATACTATTCCTAAAGGTTACATAATAATGTGAACTTAATTGATGCAAACGTAATATTTGAAGTATAACCTATTAATTGTTTTTACCTCACCAGCTATAAGTTTATATCAGTGTTGAGCTTGAAAACGTATTTATGTAGTATTTCTTTGTACCTCTAGGACTTAATTAACACTAGAGATATCCAATGTATAGAAAAAAAAGTTTTATGTGAAATAAAGATATTTTAATAACTAAAAAACTAACCCAGTCGAAAGTTCTGAGGTAACAAACATAAAAAAAACAGCAATCATAGGACTGCACGTCAGAAGTGAAAACTTAAGTAGTAATTCACCTATTCTACAAGAGATGGCGCTGTTTTAAAATACATGGTACAGTGTTGTGTATTATGTATTCTGTGACAGCGTGACGATGCGCGAGTTCCATGATTTTTTTCACCTAAAAAGTGCTCGACGTTTTCACTTCAAAAATACAGTCTAATTGAAAACCTCCTCCTTTTTGCAAGTCGGTTTATCAAGTAGTCTCAAATCGGTTGCTTCTACAAAATACGTTCTGAACTCGTCGACCTTTTCACAGGACTTGGTAGGTGTCTGTCTACACCAGGACGTATAGGAAGGTACGGGCAGACGGGTGACAGCTGTTAGGAGAGACTCGTTTGGAGTGCTCCCGAACTGGAGAGTAAATTGCATCTGTCCCCCAGAACAAAATTATATCTAGGCCATTGCTTCCACACTGACCCTTCTAACATATTTTGTGTAGTTTTGACAACAACCCAAAACTTTACATTCCAGAACCCAATCTCGGAAGCTCTTCCCTCGATTCTGTTTGCCTGCTCGGCGATACTGAGTGCAATCCTCCTGACCCTCACTCCGGAGACGAAGGATCTTCCGCTGATGGACACTATCCGACACGTCGAAGAAAGCGTCATAACTGCCAAGATGAAGAAACGTGTCACCAACAGTTCTGGGAATGATCTAGCAGACATTAGACATGACTAGTTTTAGAAATAATAATTTTTCTTCATTGAAGACTACGTTACTTTGAGGAACTTCGTCTTCAAATCTGTTTCTTAGACGTTCCTTTTTATATTTGACATGACACTTGCATTAAAGTTTTTTTAAGAAAGTTATTGGAAACTAGTTGTAAAAGCAGAAACAACTACCTACCCTTGATATGGTAGGTGTAGGTGGGTGTTAAACTTAATCATGTAAATTAACTATTGATAATGAACTATTGAAAAAAACATTGATTTCTCATCCCGATATAACGACGGGCGCAAAGATGATAAAACCAAACCAGGGGCCTTACGCCTACCTGTTATAAGCGATTCGGTTTAGATAACCGCGAAAAGTTGAGCGACCCCAACCGTACCTCGGCGCATCGCGTGTTTTTTAGCACTGCGCTGTTTCAATCAGCGCTGTTTTTTCTGTGCATGGTTTGGTTTTATTATCTTTGCGCCCTAGCCTGGAAGGACCGCTGAAAGCGACTTGGTTCTGTATAAAGATGTATAATAATAAATTACATCTGGATTGTTGATGAGTGTTCATATCAACGCATACAACGATGTTTAAAAAATTACTTGACCTCCAAAACTACACTTTCGCAGAAACAGAATAAGATGGCTATTTTATCCAGAGTTTTATTTAATGCCATATGTGGCAAACAAGCGGATCTGGCCGCCTGGTGGTAAGCGATTACCGTCGCCAATGGATACCTGCAACACCAGGGGCGTTTGCCGACAAAAACGCAAAACAAAGAGTAACGAGGAAAACTTTTCAAAGGCGAGTTAAAATTGTTTGAAATATAGTAAGTGAGATAAATAAATATTACCTTTGAGTTAACTAATGCTTGTTACAATAAAATAAGTTGATAATAAATATAGTTTATTACACAAAATACATAAGACAGCTTAGATCTACGATATAACAGCAGATAAACTGATAATTTTGAAGTACTTAGTAAAATACAGGTTTATGTAGAGATTTGTGTCTAACGGCCGTACTCATAAACGTTACTTAAGTAAAGCAATACTTAAAATTGCTCTGTCTCGTATTCATGTCTGCCAATTTCCGTCAGCGAGAAGTTAACAGAGCAATTTTAAGT
This sequence comes from Agriopis leucophaearia, assembly GCA_949125355.1. NCBI lineage: Eukaryota > Metazoa > Arthropoda > Insecta > Lepidoptera > Geometridae > Agriopis > Agriopis leucophaearia. Next base: position 2,871,720 of record OX421276.1, on the reverse strand, counting down.
ATTGCTTTACTTAAGTAACGTTTATGAGTGCGGCCGTAAGCCTAATTTGAATACAACTTAAAATGTAGCAATTTTTATTCTTAGCCCTTCCGCATTTATCAAGGTGGATGAAAGTAAATATAAGTTTCCTTTCACGTCCGATAGAGGCGCTGTTCAATTTTTCATACATTTTGCTATCTTTTACGTAACGATAACTTTTTCGCAAGTGCTCGTACTAAGGCCACTGGTGTTTAATACATATTCCTCTTACCAGAAATATATTAAATCCGGTTTTATACACAATGCCTAGGTAATATGAGCAATGCAATGTCCAAAATAGTTTTATCTTTTGATCTACCTTGACAAAATTGGAAGAAGCCACAATCACGCATACAATCATAACAACATTCATCCTAAAGACCTGATCTACTGAGGGTAAGCAGCTTCATTGTACTCCTTGACCTTGGGCAGTGAGAGGACGGTGTCGACCAGTTTCTTGAACGCTGGGTACTGGGTGTCCAGCTCAGGCTTCTGTAGCATTGTCTTCACGTAGTCGTAGAGACCAGCGAACACGAAGTCTCCCCAGGTCAGCTGGAAATAGTAATTTGCAGAATGGAATACCACTGCTATCCAAAAGGAGGATTCACATGAATTAAATGACTGTCCCTTATCTCGTCTAGGTGGCCACCCATAAATTACGTCACACGAATTTTAGGACTTATTAACCCCTCCCTCCATCCTTGTCACAGGTTGTCAAATTTTCAGAACCCCTTCCCCCCTGATACGTCATAAATTTTTCAAATTTATGCATGCATTTAAAAATCATAAGAAATCAGTTTTTGTAATTTTATAGTCTCACTTGTATTACAACGCCGCTCTAGAAGTTAACTGTTGTTGCCTTAGAGATAATCTCATAGCGAGAGTGTTAAATTATTAATAAATATAGATCAAGTTGGATTTTTTTAACAAACCTTCCCCCCCTGCCCCTTTCCACACTATGTCACATTCTGGTGATACCCTTCCCCCCATTAACGTGTGACGTCATTTATGGATGACCCCTTAATGACTATGATTAATAATGTTTTCATACAGCAACCAAATAAGAAATAACAACAAAAAGTGCCATATGTATCAGATACAATGTCAGATATTTTTATGTTAAGAGCCTTCTTATAGATCAAAGTATTTTTGTGCTGATACGTCTTTAGGTACTATTATTTAGGAGCCGTATTACAAAATGCAATCGCTCATTTTAGTTATCTGGATTTTCTGACATATAACGGAAAAATAAAGCCGTAATTGTCAAGACGAATATATAACTTTATTTCAATATTAAAATTGTTTATTTTATGTCAGTAATTTAGCAAAATCTACTCTCCGACTTTCTCTCCTAGAGTTTTACGAAAAATTACTTTTGTAATTTGGAAATAAATTGATATGTTCAGTTTATCCAAAATTTGAAACTATAAGTTTCAATAAAAATAATGATCTACTTATTTACTACAGAAATATAATTTCATTGTTTTTTTTTTTCCTATACATCTTTCGATTAGAATCAGAACGCCAAAAATCCAGGATTTCGATGCTTTTTTTGTCATGGAACTGGCTCTTAAAAGTCTGCATTTTAGGCATAAAAATAAACTGAACCTCTTTAAAATTGTTCAAAGAGGTTTAGTTTCCAATATGTATAATGTAAAAAGTTTGCTTGGTTCTTTAATAAAAGACCCTTGAATCAGGGTTTAATTAAAGACCCACGTAATTTTTCGTTGTTAAAATATCAGTTAAAATTTTCATAAAAGAGACATTACTTACAATATCCTACGCTTCATTTCCTCGCAATTAAAGTGAAAAGCCTAGTTTAATGTTATAACTCGTTAATAAACCCCATTTTATCCCTGACTTAAATAACATCTCGGCTAAAATGGATTGTTTTATGCACTCGTTGTACGTAAAATGTAATATTAATATTGCATGGATGTACACACTGTTAGGTGCTTGGCTGGGTTTTTATTTGAGGATGGTAGCTACCCAACACAGACGACCGCTATTAAAAGCACACTGTTCACGGTGACAGGTGGAGTTTTGACACAAAATATGGCCAAACTCCTCCTGCGTTATATTTACTCGTATTGTCAAAGAATCTTACTTTCCCAAGAGCGATATGTCCATCGTTCTTCTTGATGATATCATTTAGTGTGTCGAGCATGGCGGGGTAACGGGTCTCGACCAACTCGGCGTGCTTCTTAGCCTTCAAGGCTTCGTCCTTCTCGTAGTGGACTGCTGCTGATACTGCAAAACAATAACACCCCTAATAAGTAAAGTAATGTAAAGTTTATTTCCAAAAAGGTTTACAGGTTAACGTAGAGAGTGCCATGAGTTATTTAAACTATAATGCGCAAGTACAATGTATTACCAGTGGACCCCAAACTCGGCTAGGCTGGTCTCTTGGTGGCCCTGGGAAGATTTTACAAAAGGATAGATCGCGCGCGCTTAGGAGTTTCTACTACTTAGGACTAGTAAATTAAGATCAATTAAATTATACATTATAAAGCTAACAAAAAGAAGTAAAGTTAAATCAAATTAGGTAACAAAGCAGACAATATATATACATACAGAAGCACAATATATTATTGTAACCAATCGAGCTGTCAACTATGTGTTTGTTGTGCTATGTGTTTGTTTGTTGTGTAAGTTTGACCAACAAAGATTTCCAGAAAACAACTTATTTCAGTAGTATATTAGTGTTTGATAACAAAAAATAGTCCAAAATTTGCTTCAAAAACACTCGCAAGCGCGATGGCGTCTACGTCACGAACTCTTCAACAGTCAACATTCCATGATAACAGTACAGTGGGGTTAGTACGAGAACTTGCGAAAAAGTTATCATTACGTAAACGATAGCAAATGTATGAGAAATTCAGTTTCCTTCCGATAGAGGCGCTGTTAAATTTTTCATACATTTGCTATCGTTTACGTAACAATAACTTTTTCACAAGTGCTCGTACTAAGGCCACTGTACAGTGGACCGAGTACGAATATTCGATACTTAAAATACGTATTCCATCCAAATTTTGTATCTTAAAATTGAAATTTGTATGGAATTCGATACTAGTTTTACCTACGTATCGAATCGCCCAGTGAACTTTGAGCGAACTTTATATCATAATGAGTTTTTTTATCACTACGGTGATGTCATTCAATCAGTTTGGTGTTTTTTTTATAATTATATTTTATCAAAATATTAATCTCTTGAACGCCAAATAACAGTTTTCTGAAACTTTCTAGCTAGCCAATAGATCAGTTTATAAAATCATAATTTGTTATTTTTTTGTTCTGTCATATCCAATTACTGAATTTCATGATTGAATCTGATGAATGAGACTAAATTACTTTCACTTCTTATACTTGTAAAGTTCTTGTTTACCTATGCCCGGTTGTGTAAACGGATTAAACTAGTTTGTAATGTTTTTTTCTAGTGTAGAAAAGTCTGCATTTTGGGCATAAAAATAAACTGAACCTCTTTAAAATTGTTCAAAGAGGTTTAGTTTCCAGTATGTATAATGTAAAAAGTTTGCTTGGTTCTTTAATAATAGACCCTTGAATCAGGGTTTAATTAAGACCCACGTAATTTTTCGTTGTTAAAATATAGGTTAAAATTTTCATAAAAGAGACATTACTTACAATATCCTATGCTTCATTTCCTCGCAATTAAAATGAAAAGCCTAGTTTAATGTTATAACTCGTTCATAAAACCCATTTTATCCCTGACTTAAATAACATCTCGGCTAAAATGGATTGTTTTATGCACTCGTTGTACGTAAAATGTAATATTAATATTGCATGGATGTATAAACATTTACTAAATGATAACATCTTATCATTATGTGCAAACATAACTTATTATCGTAATACATATTTGGACGACATTCCACAAAAAATAAAAAATAATTTCTTATCAACGATAGAAGGTATAGTTCGCGCAAAACTTTATGAGCCCTCTGAAGTTAGGCGCGAGGCCTCCCCGACGCCCTGTAAAGTCCCTCGGATACCTATAATATGCGTACTGCGCAGCCACTGGGCCTAACTTCAGACGGCTCATAAAGTTTTGCGCGAACGATAACTAGGATATCCAATACTACCCACATAAGCCCAAGAGCGGTAACTAAAAAAAATGAGATGTCTGTTTTTTTCGCGCATTTGATAACTTAAAAAATTTCGCACCAGATGGACTAAGCAAAATAATCGTATCTACATTGGAACATTGAAATTGAACCTTTTGTGTTTTATTTTGTAAAAAAACCTTTTTAAAAATCGGGTAAATTATTTTATTTTATAACCGACTTTCAAAAGGAGGAGGTTATCAATTCAACTGTATCTTTTGGTTTTTTAAAGTTTGTTACCTCAGAACTTTTGACTGGATGAACCGATTTTGATGATTCTTATTTTATTTGAAAGCTGGTGCTTCGCGTTTGGTCCCATTTCAATTTGGTCCAGTTCTTCGTCGGGTTTTTTATATTGATAATTATTTACCCCAACGTGGTGTTCAATGACGGTGTTATCTAAGATCTAGTGTGTACTGAGAACTGGCACTCACCAGCGCGGATATCGTTGAAGAATTCCACGTTCATATCGATCTCCATGTCCTCTTCAATGTCGGCGCCGGCGAGGTTGTACTTGTGACCCAAGTAGCGGGAGATGGCCAGGCTCTGAGCGTACTTCTTGCCGTCAAACTCCAGCACTGGCATCTGACCGAAGGGTGTTTCTGAAATATATAGGATATAATTTAGGAGTCAGTTTATCGGACTGTCTCTACTGGAAAACCGGAGATCAGTGGCCTTAGTATGAGAACTTGCGAAAAAGTTATCGTAACGTAAACGATAGCAAATGTATGAAAAATTGAGTTTCCTTTCACGTCCGACACACACGACATATTTTTCATACATTTTCTATCGTTTACGTAACGATAACTTTTTCGCAAGTGCTCGTACTAAGGCCACAGGGCGAGTGGCGTGTCTGAAGGAGTGAACTGATGAGGTGATAATATTGACTACATGATGACAATGTCTACTACAATTTTCTATCGGAGAATTACAAGTATTCGTACTTACTAGGTTTGAAGTCAGGCCATTGGTCTGAGGGTACCCGGTTGTCTTCGAAACCTTCTCCGCCGTAAGCGAGCAGCAGCCTCGGGCCTTCGCCGAGGGCCTTGATGGGGAAGTAGCTGAACGTGTACTTAGGCATTGTTCTGGAAGGAAACAGATCCTCTGAGAAACATAATTAGACACAAGTTTCTTTCTAATTCTAATTCAAAGTGGGGATGATAAGACCTTTGATAAGACTACAGACATCTCATCATCTTGGGTCGTCTTCCTCTTCTGTCTTGCTGAAGAGGTAAGGAGATCGGCGGCTAGGGAATCCCTTCTTGCCGAGGGTGGGCGCTGGGGGAACATGTCCCCAGGGGTAAATTTCTTCGAGGGCGCGAGTGCCTGACATCACGCTTGAGGTGTATTGTGCATGCATTTGCCCCTGCCAGCCTGCACAAACCCCACGGCTTTGGGTCACTGACTAAACTGTTCTACCCCTATTTCACTAAGTGATGTGGTATTGGAGACATATTGTAGAGTTCCTTCAAGGTTACTGTTGATAATTTTTGTATAATGTAGCACTTTATTGTAAAACTATAACTATTTATCATAGTACCTTTGGAAGAAGCTACTTTTGCAACACAGTGTTTTCACTAAAGCAAAGGCATAACCACAATTTTTTTTTAACACAAGTTTCAATCAATATAATATGTATTATCTTTTACATAATAATATAAGTCCTATACTCATACTCATTTATTTATACGATCAGTATATATAAATATGTGGTTACTTACATAAAATATGTGTTGTAAAAATAATAGACGTTGTTTCACAATGGATACAGAACCCTCAATGAATTTATCAAGCGAAAGACTTCTAATATAGCAGTTGTGAAATAACTGAGTCACTGTTCCCACAATCTTATAACGGCTGTAGTCAAAGAAGTACCCTGTAGAATGGGTAAAAGAGCCTTTTCAGCGGCGGTTATCAAATAAGTATCTAGTGTTTTATCAAGTTGCGTATAGGTTTAATAAATATAGCATGTTGATATATGATGATAACGAACTAAAGCTCAATTCACACCGAGATGATTACACGTTTTCTACGTTTCTAATCCGTACGGCCAAGGACTGGAACCTGCCGGCTTCTTTGTTTCCTGAGAGGTATAATCTGGGCCTTTTCAAGGCAAGAGTCAACAGTGATCTTCTAAGTCTGCGTGCTTCATCTTCGACCACATCGTTGCTTACCAACAGGCGAGTCGGTGGTCAAATGTGGTAATTGGCGATTTAAAAATAATAATTAAAAAACCCTCAAATTTTTGTAGAAATTTATTTCACACCACAAATTATGTTTTGCGCCGCATTGCATGCAAGTTGGCAATACTGCAAATTAACAGGGAATTTTCTAATATTAATACCATAAACTTGATAACCTAAAACTGTTCTTCAACTTTTTTTATGTCGTGACCCCCAGTATGAAAAAAAAAATCGCGGCCCCTACCTTCCACTGTAGGTACCTTTGATAATATATAGTTTGGATCTGCCTTTAAACTCGAGCTAGTACCGAAAAAAGTCTGCCAAAAACTGGAGGGGGCGAGGTAACACGTATTGCACACACTGACATATTCTTACTAGTTCTACAAACGCACACTTCAATATTGAGCGCACACAACTGCATATGATGTGATCAAAATGTATACGAATGGACGACCGAGGGGGGGTGTAAATGCTAAAGGGGAAACAGTAGGTATAACGCTTACATTGATTTATTTTTTCTGAGGTAGGTACACGTGATGACACTCACAACTTTTTTTTACTTACTCTTCGTACCTTCCGCGAACCTTTTATAGAAGCTTTGAGACGAGACCCGCACGTTGAAAAACACTGACCTAAAGCAATCCAAGGGCCCCTTGATAGAATTTGCTACAGGCCTCGCGCTGACTTAATCCGTCACTGCCTACTTACTATTCATTCATTAAACCAAGAACGATCATAATTGATTAAACTCATTCAGAAAGGAATTCCATAAAACATGCCAAAAATTGTTGTTTCATTATAGGTACTAAATATTACTTCGTTAGGTACCTACTGTATTTCGATAAAATAATGGTAGTGACTGTTTGTCACGCGCGTACTCCTTATATTCCGTATCTTTCTCCGAAGGGGGTCTTGCACAATTTTACCTATCTGATAAATAGGTTTTATCTGAGGTTAGTAGTTTTTATTTTACGTTTTTTAGGTTCCGTACCCATAGGGTAAAACGGGACCATTACTAAGACTCCGCTTTCCTTCCGACTGTCTGTCTGTCTTACCGTCTGTCACCAGGCTGTATCTCATGAATAGTGATAGTTAGACAGTTGAAATTTTCACAGATGATATATTACTGTTGCCGCTATAACAACAATACTAAAAAACAGAATAAAAGAAATATTTAAGGGGGCTCCCATACAACAAACGGGATTTTTTCGCTGTTTTTATATAATGGTACGGAACCATTCGTGCGCGAGTCCAACTCGCACTTGGCCAGTTTTTTAAATTATCATCTAGTATTATCGCCGCAATGAATTGCAAATAAGTGTGTTTTCCCTGAGTTTTTTTTCCAGTTATAGAATAATATTTAATTCTGTGGTAATAGTACCTGTTTAAAATTAAATTAAATGACAATTGTATCATAATATAGCTCTATGTAAAACCGGTTAGGATAACAGTGCATTTGCCTGCTTACATTATTCTGTAATAGGTATTTGAGTAAGCAGCTGTTCGTACCTGCTTAGAAACCTTGTGAAACTAATCGCGGACTGTTAAGAGCGGGCCTAATGGCAGGATAAATTCTGATTTCCCCCGCGCATCTCGCCACACCCAGCGCATGTACGGATAACAAACACGGGCGGCGCGACGACGCGCGGAACCAAGCTTGCGTACTCGACGTCTGAACTGACATGGACTACCCGTCTCAACAGAGCGATGGTAACTGATCGGTGCAACAAACCGATGCCTCAAGCTTGTGTCACGCGAGACGAAAGACAGCGTATTGCGCGGATTAAAAATGTTGTAAGCGCAAAGTGCTTTCTACTCTCATAGCTTATAGAATAGACAATATTTTTAAAAATTGCTAGGGTCAGCTCTAGGTTATACATGAGTGATAATATTTACATAATTTATTGTTCAATAATATGTACCAAAACAGAATGAAAACCAAAAATTTTGAAAATTAGAGGTAACTTTGTGATGGTTTTCTATCGAGAAAATTTTATCCTACCATGTTTTCGTCAGGGTCGACCTTTACTTATATATTGAAGTTTCCTAACGTATTTTTTTTTTCGATTTTGGACATGATTTACTACTGTGAAAATCTAATCAAAGATTGAAGATTTTGCTTTAGGCCCAATCTTAACAATGAAAGCAATGGCGGATTAACGCAGGAAGAGTAGCAAATGCTACGGGCCCCGCGCACCAACGCTTTATGACCGTAAAATGGTATATATTTATATTCAATACTTACCGCGAAAGAGTTGGTATCAAAATGTTCAACTTAATAAAAAAAAGGACATTTCTAAAAGTGAGCGCTGGTAACACCTCAAAATATGTTTTGCACCGCATTGCACGCAAGTTGGCAATACTGAAAATAACAGGGAATTCCTTAATATTAATACCATAATAATTTCCTTAGTAATAATAAACTTGATAACCTGAAGTAATCCAAGGGCTCCTTGATAGAAGTTGCTATAGGCCCCGCGCTGACTTAATCCGTGATTCTTCATCAAGTACCTTGATGAAGAATCATACTATTATATAGGCATGGTTCTACAATACCTAAGTATTCTTATCATAGATAGGTGTATCTACATAAACCTGGTACCTTACCTACTACCTCATTCCTTGGCTTGATATATACCCTATATAGAAATGAAATGTTTATTCACTAAAAATAGGGTTTTAAACTGATCTTAGGTATTTTTAACAGACTTCAAAAAAGGATGAGGTTAGGTACAATATACGGTGTTTTTTTTATGTTTCAAATTGGCCCCATATTAATTTCATCAAAATAGGTCCAGTAGTTTGGTTTTTAAATCAAAATATGTATTAAGAAAATTCGTTTACATGGATGATATAATATTGTCATCCAAGCTATTGACTGCCCCAGTGGCTCAGTTGGTAGTGAACCCACCAACTGAGCCACTGCGCTGCTACCTAACCTTCAGCGCTTGGGGGCGTGGGTTCGATTCTCACCTAGGCCAAACATTTATGTGATGAACATTTGTGTTTGTTCTAAGTCTGTGTGTTAATATCTATTTAAGTATGTATTTAAAATTATATATGTATGTATATCAGTCTCTGGCAGCCATATTACAAGCTTTGTTTCGTTTGGGGTCAGATGACCGTGTGTGCGAAATGTCCTAGATATTTATTTATTTAAGTCGGTTATTTAAATTGTTTATTATATACAATACCTATGTAGTATTATGTCAATTTGACATAATACTCAGTCAGAGTATCAGTTGAATACTCGCTATCAACTTAGCGATTAGATTCCACACCTCAAAATCAAATACAATTTTTCCATTGCTCACCAATAGACATCGCCCTGATAATAAAATTAACAGTGGAATAAATCTATAAGAAGTACTTATAGCATAAGATTTTTTCATAAATAAATGGCTTAGAATAAGTACCTACATTCTAAATAAATGGCTTATGTTGATGTGAAAAATCTATTAGCGCGCTTTCGCAGTAAAAACGAATCGTATGCAGTGACGGCAAATGACATGACGCTCTCTTATGCCGTCATGTTTTACATTTCGTCCCGTGACGGCCAACTTTTTTCATGTGTCAAACTGTCTAATCAAATAAGGCAGATAGTACATAGCTTCCAGCCACATACGTAATTGCAGCCATCAGAGCATTGTAGTATTGATCAAAATGTACGTACGTCATGTGGCCTTCGCCTTGAAATAGCATCCAAAGTGAGGCGCCACCGCCGCCGCTGTCTGGGCAAGTCTTAAATAATAACCAATGTCTATTGATTTTTTAATTGAATAGTGTAGGAGAACTAACTTAAAGGTAGTCCTTTTAAGGTTAAAGCTTAAAAGGTAGACTTTTTAGGGATCCTTGTGACTCTTGTGAGTTCGTTCTGTCTGTCCGTCCGTCCGTCGATTTTTTTTAGAAACGTCTATAGTCATAAAGATAAGTGCCTGATATTTCGCATAATTAATTATAGGTAACTAGTTTTTGTATACGTAGATCTCAATTATTAAAAAAAATGCTTTTTTGGAGTGGCTCTCGTACATGTGAAATGGGGATGAAATATTTATTTTGCTGCATTACCTATCATTTAGATGGATAGGCATTTTAAAATGAAGGTAGGTAATTCATACATATTTTTTATGCTTTGCGAAATAAGGCCCGCCAAAGTGGCAAAAGTCGGTCCATTTCTAATTTATTAGACACTAGCCGTCCGCCCCGGCTTCGCACGAGTGTAAGCTCGGCTTTCGGCCTCGCTACAAAATATAATATAGCCTATGTCACCCGGGGATAGTGTAGCTTCCCAACAGTGAAAGAATTTTTCAAATCGGTTCAGTAGTTTCGGAGCCTATTCATTACAAACATACAAAAATAGGTACAAATCTTTCCTCTTTATAATATTAGTGTAGATAGTGTAGATAGAAACTTGTTAGGTACCATGCGGATAGGTCATATTCAAAACCTTTAAGTATTTAAAGTTATTTCGAGCATTTTATGATAGTAACTTTTTGATTTATAGCGATAAAGTTGTATACAAATTCATGACTTTCCAGTTCAAAGGTCATTGACCTTTTCGCTCAATGATGTTTCCAATGTAGTTCTCTTTTTGACTAAACCATAAAAAGTATAAGAATATGTTATATCGAGATGATACACTTTGAAGTTCACAGACCTTCGTTCGTTCGATTTTTTCTCTGACCACAAATTGTGTTGAACGTGGCTACAATTTTGTAGCTTTGGTTACGGAACCCAATCATATGCGTGTCTGGACACGCTCTTGGCCAGTTATTATTAAAATACGTGATCATGTGAACGAAGATTTTGATAGTTATCTCGTGAAAACGAAGGCAATATTGACGTCTCTGTGGATTTTTAACCCGCTTCAAAAAAGGAGGAAGGTGTTTGTTACCTCAGAAATCCATCATATACCTTTAGATTATTATTTTATTTGAAAAGATAGATACTTTCAGATTGATCCCATACAAATTTAATCAAAATTGGTTCGGTAGTTTATTTTTTAAACAAAAATTACGTAAAAATATGTCACGCAAGTAAACGAAATTGTGTATTTAGGTAGGTAGGTACTCATTTTGAGTCGGGTTTTTTAATTGATAATAATTAAAAAAAAAAAATTTTTTGGTTTCGCAAGATGTTAGCATTTAACCACTGTTGCAGAGTAATAGGTATGACTATACCAAAAAACTTAACATAATTTCGGAGGGTTTCTTTCGATTTCGAAACAGCTCTTCAACACATCGATCATTGTTAACGATAACTGGAAACTCGATATTTGACACAAGATAAAATAACTTATCAATGTAACAATCAGTTAAAACTTGAGTAATAATTACCGTAGACAAGTGCACTGTCTATTGTAATATATACCAACCGCACAGCGGCACGCCAAGGTCAGAATATTCTAAAAGAAATACTCGTTATAAACCGTCAGTCCGCGTTTCAAAACTAAAATACAAGAAGAGATAGAAGTAATTTCACACTTACCTCTGCTTGTGAAGTTATCAACCAAACTAACGTAACGGGAAATTAAGCCAACCCGAGGCGATAGAAAAACAAGTCAGACGCCGGCCGGCTGGTGGGTGGGATCTAGAAATAATATGCCGAGTGTGGCCGCTTGCAGGGCACGTTTTCTACCAATAACAACGAGATTCTACCACAAAATATATACACAAGTGATCTCATTAAAAACCGACTTCAAAGTTATATGAAAAAGGTAATAAGCGCCTATAAGATTTGAGGGTTGTCCAGATTTCCCTGGGATCCCATCATTAGATCCTGACTTGCGGGGGTATTATGGATCTTTGATCGGGATCAGTCAGGGATTGCCACTTGAAAGGGGTTATGACACAAAAAAAAACAGCGTTGTCTATTTCCAATTTCATACTACGAAATTGGAAATAGACAACGCTTTTTTTTTTAGATAATTTTGACATTTCGCGATCCCGATCAAAGATTCATAATAGCCCTGTTGGTAACAATGGGACCAAATTGGAAGTATTCCCTACCGAACAAAAGTATTTTTTATCTGTCAACAGTTGGCAGAGAAATAGGAGATCATACATTAAAAAAAAAGTGGAATATGGATTTGTCCGCCTTTTTAGAAGTCTGTTAAAAGTATAAGGATTTTTTGTGCCACTGAATCAAGACAATTTTAATTTTTATCGAGATTTATCGCGCATAATTTTTCTGAATTATGAGATCCATAACCTATTAATTATTTATGGATAGATAATTAAAATTTGAAAATTAGACCGAACTGGAATATTTCTGACCAATTATTTTAACTAGTTGGACGTATAATTGAACTCAGTGGACAGTATTTCTACCAAAATGGTAGAAACAATATTAAGCCACCATCCCCACATACAACACGCCAACTCACAAGACTGCTGGGTGACATCCGGTAACACATTTGTTATTATAATACAAGGAAGCGTACAGCCATACAAGACTACCCAATAACTCCATCCGTGGAGTTGAGCAGAGGAGCCACTATAGCGATTTCTTAACAGAACTTGTGGAAAATTCTAGTTCCCTTATTTGTCCAATTAATAACCTTAGGTACATTAGCATAGTGGTGGTACTATGCATGCAATGGATTTAATACAGCGAGTTTATTAGTAAGGACATATTCAGTAAAAAAACAACAAATTAAACATAACAACAATTTATTCTTCTTATCACAGCACATTATGAAAATGTATAGTGTATCCTTAGATTACAGATAAATATAGTTAGTTTTATAATGTAATACGCAATTACTGGGTAAATGTTTTATGACCTAACAGCCTTATTATTGATGCCGCTCACGGACCGATTAAGTTTGCGGGAAGTTTGATGGTATGTGATCAGAATCACAAACATAATATCCATAATAAGACCGCTGTGGTCCCATTCACAAAATTCGTCATGACACTTTTTGACATTTTGCTGTAAGTAAAAGTACCTACTAAAGCTGTCAAGTTCGACGTCGTTACGAAAATTGAGAAGATATTTATAGTACCTCTTTAAACGCTTTGTTGTGATTGTAATTGTATATTTTCTGAAATCACCATTTACAAATTCATATAATCAAAACAGATCTAAGTAGACAGTTAAGAAACTGTAGTTTTACCATCAAGTAGAAAATCTAGACTATTCTAGTAGAAAAACTAGGTTATTCTAATAGAAAATCAAGGTTATTCTACTAGAAAATCCAGGTTATTCTGCTAGAAAATCTAGGTTATTCTAGTAGAAAATCCAGGTTATTCTGCTAGAAAATCTAGGTTATTCTAGTAGAAAATCCAGGTTATTCTGCTAGAAAATCTAGGTTATTCTAGTAGAAATATAGGCCATTTTAGTAGAAAATCTTGCTTATTCTAGTAGAAAAACTAGGGTTATCCAGTAAAATCTCAAGGCTCATCTAGTAGAAATATAGGCCATTTTAGTAGAAAATCTTGCTTATTCTAGTAGAAAAACTAGGGTTTTCCAGTAAAATCTCCAGGCTATTCTACTAGTAATCTAGGGTTTTCCACTCTACAGTTAATTATCACAATGCGATATTTAGAAAGGTAATTCTCTCTGTGGCATGTTGTCCACATATTTCTTGACCTTTGGGATGGAGAGCACTGACTGGATGACTTTCTTGAAGACTGGGTACCTCTCTTCAAGGTCTGGAATCTGGAGCATCGTCTTCAGGTAGTCGAACATACCAGTGAACACGAAGTCCGCCCAGGTCAGCTGGAGAGGAAAATATCATTTAAACATCATCATACCAAGTCAAAGTATTTTAGTCATAAGTATAAATTTAAACTCAATACATATTATTTACTTATTTAAATTGTATACAAAAACATACAAAGCAAAATAAGATAATAAATCTGTAGCTAAAATAATGTAATTCTGACTGCCCCGGTGGGTCAGTTGGTAGTGAACCTACTTTCTGCGTTTGGGGGCGTGGGTTTGATTCCCACCTACGGCAAACTTTAATGTGATGAACATTAGTGTTTGTTCTATGTCTGGGTGTTAATATCTATTTAAGGATGTATTTAAAAATATATATGTACATATATCAGTCTCTGGCAGCCATATTACAAGCTTTGCTTAGTTTGGGGTCAGATGATCGTGTGTGCAAAAATGTCCCAGATATATTTATATTTATCATCATCATTTCAACCATAGGACGTCCACTGCTGGACATAGGTCTCCCCCATCGATTTCCAAAAGAGCCGGTTGAAAGCGGCCTGCATCCAGCGTTCGATTAATTGGCTTAGGGTGTCGAGAGGTGTGCTGCACTTTTACTAAACGCTACTCGCGGCTTTATGGCCTTTAACACTTCCACCATGGAGCTTGATTGAGATCAAGATCCATTGAATGAATACATATCCTATGGTGTTTCCTTTTAACCTTTTATATTCATTACAATCTAAAGTTACCTTGCCAAGAGCGAGGTAGCTCTTGTTCTTCTCAATGATGGAAGCAAGCTTGGCGAGCAGTTCGGGGTACACGTTCTTAACAGCGTCTTCTTGCTTCTGAGCCTTCAGGACCTCGTCAGCCTCGTAGAAAATGACGGCAACCTCTGTAAATAGGACAGTAGAAGTGAAATACCTAATCTCAAAGAATAAAAGGTGGGAAATAGATTTTTCTTTTAACTATGTAGTAAGTAATGTTATCATTAATCACTACAATACCGATCACAAAAGACGTATTTTGTGCTTAGAACCAAAACAGTGCAGAAATGTTATATGAAATGTCATGGTTGCACAGTTTTTCATTAATGCACTGTTTTATTTTTAAATTTAGATATTAATTTACTATAGAGGCTTAATGTCTCCCATTAAGTTTAATATAATGTGTGAGAAAATCGGCGGAATAAACTCAACTTGATGAAATTAATATTATTAATGACCTCTGTGGATAGGAAAGTAATAGAGTCAAAGAATAAAAGGCGGGAAATGGAGTTATGGTGCTGGTACTGTGCGATAATCAAACACTAACCATACCAAAGCACGGTTATACTTACTGGCATGAATCATCATCAACATCATTAACCGCCTATTGTACCCATAACTGGGCCACAGTCCTTCTCTCACAGAGAGAGAGGATGGGTCCTAATCCACCATGCTGACCCAGTGGATGTGGATGAATGTTGTAATAAGCGTTTTTATACCGAGTTGAAGAAGTGGTTGGTAAAGGAGTGCTTCTATGAAGTGGAAGAATTCCTGTCATGTCGTTTTTATTCTTATGATTTTGGTTGTTAATAAATTATTATTAAAATAAATTAATGTAGGTAATTCTTTTGATATATTTATAATCTAATTTAATTTTTCACGCCCTTACGGCTGTTAATGGATGGACATTTTATATTAAAAGACCATGTATACCCATTGGCAAGCAAATAAAAACTGACTTTATCTTTGAACTGGGATGCATGAATATCGTTCAGGAATTCCAGCGTCCTGTCGATCTCCAGTGCCTCGCGTTGCTAAAGCCGGCAAATCCGTGCGGCCCCGGTACTGCACACTGGTCGAACCCTGTCCATAACAGTCCAAAAAGTCTCCAAAACTCTGGTGATACTTACTGGCACGGATGTCGTTCAAGAACTCTACGTTCATGTCGATCTCCAGCGCCTCTTCGTTGGTAGAGCCGGCAAGTCCGTATTTGCGGCCCAAGTACCGCGCGATGGCCAAACTCTGGGCGTATTGCTTTCCGTCGATTTCTAGAATTGGCATCTGCCCGAATGGGGTCTCTGGAAAGGATAATAATACATTGATAAAATATTATGAAATTACCTAGTTACAAGGTTAAAAGAGACTAATAATAATTATCAATATAAAAAAAACCGACTTCATCAGACCTAGACCAAATTGAAATGGGAAGCACCAGCTTTCAAATAAAAAAAAGAATAAAGTTCTGAGGTAACAAACATTAAAAAAAAAAAAAAACATTCGAATTGATAACCTCCTTTTTGGAAGACGGTTAAAAATTAAGACATATTAAATGAGTTTTTTTTTAAATATTTGTTTTTAAACGAAAAACCATATTGAATTACCACGAGAAAAATTGCGGGGAAGGGGGGATCTTGGCATATAATAGTGCTTAATCACGGGGGTGAGGCGTTTTTTTTTAGTGGATCCATTAAAAAAACCCTCCCCGTCGATGGATATAGTGGATACATTCCCTAATACGAAACGAACAAGTCTTTCCGTAGCCCGAATAAAAACAAGATAAGTAGTTATGATATGTATTTAGTTAGATACCTACCTACCGCTATCGTGAAAAATGTCACTTGAGTACATAAATAAATTAGGTGATAAGTGCATATTACGTCAAAGTAACAATATTTTGTATTTACTTTGATTAAGAGGTGACCAAATGCGATAACTAAAATGTTCCAGAGAGGCTATCATCATGTTGTTCAGAAACTACGATTGTAGCTCCCTCCTTCAACTGTAGGTACTTAAAAATTTGTTACGTTGTTACCAACCGGGTGGCATTGTTATGTTTTAAAATAGATAAAAAACATTCGATAAAACGGCCTTGACATCCAGTTGTTAGGGCCTCCGCACACAAGAAGAAACAAAACGCTGCGCGGAATGTTGAAGAAAGGAAATTGAAATGTTATGAAGATACGCGACGGCTATGCAGCCATATTGTTTTTACTATGGTGCAGCCCATAGATCAGCTCCTACAGCTACCCTACATGCTTGTCTGGCAAGGGGTTGGAACTATCAAAAATGTCTGGCTAATGAGGAAACATCATCAAATTATTACCTAAGTATGATATATAAAAATCAGCTTTTATACTATAACATAAGTAGAATTATAATTTCATGAACATTAGGGGTGTCTGGCAAGGGGTTGCCACGATGTTAAGTGTCTGGCAATCAATAACGTGATTTTTAATAATATTCTGAAGGTAATACCAAAAAAATCACACTTTATTATATGATGAATTTAGATCGGTATTTTACACACCTTTAGTACCGTTTACCTGCCAAAGCCACGGTAACCCAAACTTCATAATGGTCCATCGTTCTTACCTGTGTTGGAAGCATGCGCTGACAAACTTTCAGCTTTTATAAAATAACGAAGGTCTGGGGTTCACGGGCTCTTAGACTAATAGTTTTTGCAATCTTTGCTTGAAACAGTTTATTTTATTTCGACTTTATTCAATAATAATATTATTACTTATTTAATTACATTCTCGGGTCTAACCCGGACATTTGGTGGAGCCGAAGCCAACACCAAGAGGCCCTTTAGAATATAAAAATACAATAAATTTATGGAATGTGAAACTATTTGTACAGAATAGGATTTAAAAAGTCTTGGCTATTGAGGTGAACAACTTGTGGATATGAGAACAGATCTATTGGATGAGAAACGGCACCTGCCTATTATATTATTATTTATCAACAGGGTCTCTTGGGGTTGGCTTCGGCTCCACCGATGCCCACCAAATTTCCTAGCTAGACCCGAGAATTTTATCAAATAAAGGGAAACATATAGTGAAATCCGCGTAGCGCTTCGCCTTGTTTGAACAGAACTTTATGCAGTGACTGTATAATGATGTGAGTCAACAATGACTTGCAATTCTCTAGAGGACACAAGTGACATATTATACATGCCTATTCCAGTAAATGTAGGTATACCTATTTATATTAGAATTGAATAATCACAGTTGAATTGTGGAGATGCGTTTTAGTTTTGTCGCGATGGAATCAGTCCAGTGGGAAGAATATGCAACACCACTAAATAAAATGAATTACGAATATGAAAAATATAATTAAACAACAACCCAATCAACAAAGACACGTCATTAATCACGTCAATTTATGTTCAGTTTTAACGTCCGATCACGTCATTATCAACGTCATGATTCACGTGTCGATGTCACAAATTAAACGTCATTCACGACGTCATATTGCAACGTTAGTTAACGTCATTTTCGACGTTAATTGGCGTCATACTGAGACGTCATTAAACGTCAAACTTCGACGTTAATTGACGTCATTTTGCGACGTCTATCGATGCTATTCTACGACGTCAGACAACGTGATTCTACGACGTCAGTCGACGTGATTCTACGACGGCAGTCGACGTGATTCTACGACGTCAGTCGACGTGATTCTACGACGGCAGTCGACGTGATTCTACGAAGTCAGTCGACGTGATTCTACGACGTCAGTCGCCGTGATTCTACGACGTCAGTCGACGTGATTCTACGACGTCAGTCGACGTGATTCTACGACGTCAGTCGACGTGATTCTATGACGTCAGGCGACGTGATTCTACGACGTCAGTCGACGTGATGCAACGACGTCAGTCGACGTGATCTACGACGTGGGTTGACATCATTTATTGCGACGTTATTGACGTCATCATATTACGTCAATTAACGTCATCCATACCTAAACATTACAAGACGGCCACACCGCACTTGTAGGAATAAGAATAGAGGCTTTGAATTTTTACTATAATGCAACACGACACACCTATTCCAAGCTTAAGAACACAAGTGTAATGGCGCCGCTCAGAAAAAATAAAGACAAAATAATTAGGAGAAAATTTTATTGTTGCTAACATTAAAAAAAACTATGATTTTTAAACAATCATTTACTAAAATAAGACAAAGCTGTGGAAGAAAAGATAATTTCGTACTTCTGCGAGTCAGAACGGAATCACTATCTTTTTTTCTTACTTACCTAAACTACTTATTTATTTCAAATTGTTGTATCTGTTTATCTTTAGTGTATTTCCGCTGTAATATCGTCTCGAGTACTCAAAAGATGCAAGGGCCAAAGTACCCTATAGAAATATATAATTACTATTGTTTTATTACCAATAGGTATACCAATAGGTAATAAAACAAAAGTAATTTGTATATCATGCCTCATGCAGAGGTGAAACACGTGTCGGCAACCGAATACTTCTAAAGGATTAAGGGTGATATAATTACTTTTGTTTTATTACCTATTGCTCAGACCATTTTTTGTATGTTAATAATTATTCTCAATTTACAGCTCAAATCAAAATTATTTTGTTTCAGGATAATTTTACATTGAAACAGTTTAAATAACTATTTGTTTTCAGAATAATTTAATAATTATTTTCAGGTTTGATTTTCTGTTTCAGGTTTAATAGAATTTTTGTATCAGGTTTAATTGATTTTTTGTTTCAGGTTTAATAGATTTTTTGTTTCAGGTTTAATTGATTTTTTGTTTTAGGTTAGATTGATTTTAAATTACAGTAGATTTTCTATAGGTACTTTGTCCCTTCATCTTTTGAGTACTCGAGATGATATTACAGCGGAATTACACTAAAGATAAACAGATACAACAATTTGGTTACAATGGACTTCCGCAAAGTAACGCCTGAATCAATCACATATATAATAATTATTTAATTTAAAGGTAAAATAACATACTTATTACAAAAAGGCATTACTAAACATTTACAATAAATCTCTTCCACGGGAAAATGATAGAAATTTTCTGTACATTCGCTAGCCAAAACAACCCCAAACTGTGAAGATGGACATGGAGTATTGTAAAAGTTTTTGTACTTTTTGAAAGATTTAGCGTATAAAGTAACTTTGTCACCAACTTTCAAGATGTTTACGATTACAATCACAATTTTGTTTTTCATCATGCAGTAACTATCTGCCTCGGAACTAGGAATAAACACAAAGTCACCCCAAAACAGTTTTTTGTACTGATTGCCCTGATATGACCTCGGCACGGGACCTTCAGAGTGTTCTTTATAGCAATTGTAAAGTGTATTCAAATTACAATAAATCGGCTGAATGTGATTCTCCGACAACCGATTGGCTGCTTGCTGTAAGGGTTTATATGGAGCTCTTAGGGATCTCTTTAATGAACCTAAATAATTTTCAAATTTGAAAGCTGAAAATGAATCTAAGGTGCCAAATCTTTCAACGTCATCAACGAGATGTATTAATGAGTGAACATTATAAACTAAATATTGTCGACCGTAAATAATGGCACACTGCTCAACAAAAGTTTTTAGAAGACTTCGAGCATAACTAGAATATTGTGTGCATAATTTTTTTGAAACCAATATGTAAATAGAACAATGCAGCAACATGAAATGTCTGTATACATTTTTTTCTATAATGTCATGTAAAATAATCGGACCAATATATAAAAAAAAGGTCCTAAATTCAGTGGCTTTCCAATGTTCTACTTCGTTAAGAGATCTAGGCTTACGATTAAACTCTAGTGGAATAAATTTCCTTACATAAATTAACCTTTCGCTTAAAAAAATTGTACGTTTAGAATCTAGTTTTACATGTTTTACATCTGATTTCACTGGCTTTATCCAGGTATGAATTAATTTTCTCATAACCCCTAGACATACACTGTGCATATAGTCTGTAGGAAAAGAGGTAACCATTCCAATACCCAATGTAAGTAATGGCGATGCTCCAATATGATGGTCTTCATCTATCTGCAGTTCAAATGATCTATCTGTTCTAAGTGTACAATTTAAATCGTCTAGAACGACGCGATGTTCCACATAGCTCCCAGTACAAACACATTTATCACAACTGGAATAACCATTGTGCGACTGTCAAAATCTTGAGTTTTCATTGGAGTCACGGTACCTTAAGTAAAAGAATGTAGATATAGTTACCTTACTACACGTCATGCAATATTGTATAGGACACCTATATTCCATTATAACTATACTTGTGAACCAAACTGGGGTACACACTAACACAATAATAGATAGATGCCTACTCAATGTTTTCATGATAAAAACTATAGATGCATCTCCCTGATGCTCAGTACGAGCATGCCACAAATTGGTAAAGCTGCTTTATAAACATGCTTAGAAGTGATGATTAAAATATTTTAAAGGGATCCTTTGAAAAGTAAAAACTATCTTCTAAAAAGCTTGATATGACCCTATGAACAGGTACTCGGTGACAGAAAATATTGTTTCCAAAATAGAATATGTACAATAGAACACACTAGACACATACTTGTGTCCAGTAGGTAGGTGAAACTTAAAATATTTATCACTTGTGGTATATTACAACTGGCTAGCCAGGTTAAACATACCTTTTCTTTTAAATATATTTGTAGCATCAAATGTTTCTGTTTCTTCGTCTGATGTGTCCGATTGAAATCTAGGCTTGCGTTTTCTTTTTTCCGGAACTACAATGTCTTCATCAGCATCAGTGAAATCACTGTGCAGTTCGGCTTGTTTAGCTTTTTTACGTGCTATAATTAAATCGTCTGAAATGATATATTATGTTATAGAATACTAGCTTCACCCACAGTTTTTATTTACCTCTATACCAAAAGTAATCCAAATCCATTCAGCCGTTTCAGCGTGAAGGAGTAACAAACATACATGTACACTTGCAAACACACACACCAACAAACTTTCGCATTTATAATATTAGAAGGAGCAACCCACCCCGTCTTCGCAAGGCTATCAAACAAATAACCAGTTTACCCGCTGGGCTAAAAAAAAAAACTAAATCATTCCAGCAGTTTTGGAGTCCAAATGGCACTATCCATACGTTTTTGTTATATATTTAGATATATATGTATAGGTATCTAGATAGATTACAATCTTCAAGGTAGGTAGTGTTTCCTTGGATTATGATATCTTCAATACAAAAAAGATATGTCAGGAGTGGGAGTGAAGAGTATGGTAATGAGAGTGACATACTCTTTGCTACCAAATGCCTACAACCTCCACGGCCATGGCGTCAAGTAATTAGTGACTGCAGGTATCAAGTTTTAAACAAAATATATAGGTACCTAAGCACAGTTTAACTCAGTGATGGTGATTCCGATAACAACGACGCTGGTTTAACTTACCAGTTTCGAAGAATTTTCTTTTGATGTTTATTAGTTGCCAGTCGTCATTGGGTTCTTGGTGTTTTTGTAACAGTTTATTAAACTGATTGGAGAGTTTGCACGTAGGCCAAAATGCCTCAAATTTCTTTGGAGTCAGCCATTTTTCGCTAATAATGACGACGCTGCCTGCATTTTCTGAATCTTCTTCCGCCACAATATATTTCGCCGGTGCTGACTGCATGTTTCATTGTTAAATGTTAGTTGTCTCAAATCACGGTACTGCAAAACACGAAATGGTTACGCACTAGTTCATAGGTACTTATAGGTTATGTACAGTGATTTACTTGTTATCATTATTATGTACATAATGTCACACAAACTTAATTTATTATAATAAGAGTAAGTAACATACCTCTGCCAACGGTACCGTGATCTTGATAGAAAAGAAACGTCCAGAATTTTATAGGTACTTATGTACTTTCTCTGAATCACTGAGTACTTAACTGTAATTAATTCCTTAAGCATTGGTTGGAATCTTAAAACTTAGTACTGCTAGCTAACTGTTTATATTCAAATTCAATGCGTTGCTACGAGTTAAACTTAAACGAAAAGTGAATTAGAAATTTACTACACCGGACCGGCCAAAGAATACTATAACTAATTAAGTACTCACAGCGTCATCAGCAGTGTGACCAGATATTTTTTTACGAAAATGCCGATGCACCTCAAAAAAAATACTGAAATATACCGACCTACACTGGGCAAATATACTAATAAAAATACTGATATTCTTATCATGTTTATGGCCATGTGACATTTTGGCCTAGTGGTTTTTTGTATGGCGTTTTTTTAATCGCGGCGGAAGATGAAACCTATAAAAATCTATAGAGCATAAAAATGCAATGCCTAAATGTTCTAGCACTAAGCCCGTATTCGTTTCTGTTTCCGAGTTATTGTTGAATAAAAATGCACTATTTGTTCGAAATTATATTTTTAATCGTGGCGGAAGATGAAACCTATAAAAATCGATAGAACATAAAAATGCGATACCCAAATGTTCTAGCATTAACCCCGTATCCGTTTCCGAGATATTGTCGAATATAATTCCGAACAAATAAGTGCATTTTTATTCGACAATATCTCGGAAACGGAAATTGTTACAGGGTTAGTGCTGGAACATTTAGCATCGCATTTTTATGTTCTATCGAATTTTAAAGGTTTCATCTTCCGCCACGATTAAAAGTTTTTTTTTTTTTTAATTCATAACAACTTAGCGGCAAAAGAATCGAAATAATCAAAATTCATTCCATAATTTAAGTGTGGTCACGGCGTATCTGCATCATAATAGTGGACAGAGAAATTTATACTTAATATTATTTTAGAAAGGATTTATACAAATTATGACAATACCTATAACCAACACCGCGGGAGAAATATTTGTGTCCAACTTCAAGGAAAAGGGTTTTAGCTGACAACACTTTGATGATTTTGGTACGGCCGCCGGCCCAACGACCGCGAACAGTCTTTGGCGCCATTTTGCGCCGTGACAGCACTGACCACTGACAGTGACAGCGCGGGAAACTAACTACCAATTACTGAAGGCTTCGACCAAAATAAAAGAATGGACGGGCCCTAACCATTGAACTTGATCAGTAAAAACGAGTCAAAACCGTCGGACATATACTTCAACACCTAATTATAAAAATGTACAGTATATATGTTACAAAAAATAGATATCGGTTTTAATTGTGTATTTACACTTCGGTAAAGCATACGAATTCATAATTTTTTCAGATGTTTCGGTATCGCGTAACAATAGACTCGTGTTTCACTTCCTACGGCTAGAGACCGACTGAAACGAAATGAGAGCTGGCGCTCATTTTGTAATCTTCAAAAATGCTCTTCTACTGGGCCCGTCCATTCATTTTATTTTGGTCGAAGACCGAAGGGCCAATCAAGACCGCGCGGAGTCCCTGCCGCGCTCGTCTCGCCCCGCGTTTCCTTCCTGGTAAAATTATAAGATGACTTTCTTTCTGCTGCTATTTGCGCATTTGAAGATTTGACTTGAGTCGTTTCGTTGTGTATAATATACATTTTATCAATAATTATTTATATTTATTACCTTTATAGGTAAAAATTCGAAATTACTGGGCTGGAGATTTAAAATAATAATATCTGAGGCTGTGCTGCGCTGCTTCGTGTATGTGTTAACACGTTTTTTACAGCCGCTGTTTTTAGTAAATAATAATTAAGTTGCAGTTACAGCCACACAAAATCTTTATTCGCACTGGTGCCAAAACGAAAACTAACAGCAGAATTCGTCGCGTTTTAATGTCACTCCACCGCCAATATAAGACTAAGGACAAAATTCCCTTTTTACGTTAATTAAAATTCCTTGATCTGCGGAAGAGCAGCCTGGTCAGCATCGTCATAAATATTGGGTCCTTACCTATGAAATAGGCGTATTTTTTTTTGAGTTTTAAGTATTATATTTTTCAGATGTAGATAAGTAACTGAATGTTTATTTTACATTTAGTAACAGCACTCCATTGAGATTCAGAATCATTAAAAATATTTTTTTATTACAATTTTCAATACATTTTATTTATGCATTTATCTGCATGAAAAAACTCGACTGCAAAATTAGGGTTTAAATCACCTATAAGTTTTTTGTATTCATTGGTTCATAATAAATTTTGTCGTTAATATGTGTCGCTATGTTGTAACATAACGACAAGCTAATTTTTGTTAAATATAAATAGATCATTCTAAGACAAAAATGCATCAACGTTAGTATGAAAAAAAAATCATTCAAAATGTTGTTTGGAAAACACCAATTTCATGGGTAAGGACCTATTATTACTTTATTAACATAGAAATCATTGCTGGTCAGGATAATAATATTGTAGGTTTGGCAGTACCTACTACCAATTGATGAATATCAGAGACGGACGGTATCAGGTTATCAGGTTTAATGACGTGTTCAGTAAATTCTTGACGTCTAATATGACGTCAGATATATAACGACTACGTCATCGGTCCTTGTTAGACGTTATTTACGACGTCAGGTATATCCTGTGACGTGATCCGCATATTATAGACGTCTAATATGACGTCAGATTTATTCCGACTACGTGTTAGGTCAATTTAAGACGTCGTGTACGACGTCAGGTATATCCTGTGACGTGTTCAGCATATTTTAGACGTCTAAAATGACGTCAGATTTATTCCGGCTACGTGTTAGGTCTATTTAAGACGTCATGTACGACGTCAGGTTTATCCTGTGACGTGTTCAGCATATTCCAGACGTCTAAAATGACGTCCGATTTATTCCGACTACGTGTTAGGTCTATTTAAGACGTCATGTACGACGTCAGGTATATCCTGTGACGTGATCCGCATATTATAGACGTCTAATATGACGTCAGATTTATTCCGACTACGTGTTAGGTCAATTTAAGACGTCATGTACGACGTCAGGTATATCCTGTGACGTGTTCAGCATATTCTAGACGTCTAAAATGACGTCAGATTTATTCCGGCTACGTGTTAGGTTTATTTAAGACGTCATGTACGACGTCAGGTATATCCTGTGACGTGTTCATCATATTCTAGACGTCTAAAATGACATCAGATTTATTCCGACTACGTGTTAGGTCTATTTAAGACGTCATGTACGACGTCAGGTTTATCCCGTGACGTGCTCAGCATATTATAGACGTCTAAAATGACGTCAGTTTTTTTCCGACTACGTGTTAGGTCCATATTAGACGTCATATATGACGGCATATTTAATCGAATGACGTCATAATTTTAAAAATCACCCTGATATGACGTCATTAATGACGTCTCTTGTTGATTGGGAATGTCAGTTAGTGTGGTACTAACAAAGTGTTAGTTTTCTAATTTTAAATTTGACTACGCATAATTTAATTTACTTAATTTTTTAATAATTAATTTACAAATATTTATATATTTAAAACGAATTTAAAAAATAATTGTAATCGACTAGCTTTGCTATTAATAAATATTTCATTTCATTTCATTAGAAGCAATGCTTGCAACCAACGCATAAAACACAGTTGCACGGGCCGTTTAAGCTGCGCCCGCGTCGTGTGGTTTTTCTAATGTAGGTATGTATGTAAGTAAATATCTGGGACATTATTGCACATATGGTCATCTGACCCAAAACTAAGCAAAGCTTGTTATATGGCTGCCAGAGACTGATATACATAAATATATATTTTAAATAGATATTAACACCCAGACGTAGAACAAACACAAATGTTCATCACACAAATGTTTGTCCTAGGTGGGAATCGAACCCACGCCCCCAAGCGCAGCAGGCAGGTTCACTACCAACTAAGCTAACGGGGCTGTCAGGCAGAAGCGTCAAACCATTGTCTGACGCTCCACGCGATGTCCCGGGAGCATCGCCTTGTTTTAGGCCTCTTTTGTGAAGACGGGTCTCACTAATAACCACGCATATCTTACTTGGTTTGAAGTCGGGCCAGTCAGCAGTGGCGATGCGGTTGTCCTCGAACTCTTGGCCGCCATATGACAGCAGCAACCTGGAGGCCTCTCCTAGGGCCTTGCCGTTGAAATAGAAGAACTTGACCTTAGGCATGTTTCTGGAACAGACATACGAGTTTAGTCAATCATCAATTTCTCTTCGGGCTCTAAGAATATCGGAAATCACATTAGGTAATTAGTTAAATGCGAAAATTTGTTTCTAAAGTACCTGTATCTATCTATATATCTATACATATATTATTATACATATAATAAAAACGTAGAGATTTAATCTTTTTGTCTGTTTTGTTTGTTTGTCCACGCACATCTCCTAAACCAATGGACGGATTTAAATGCGGTTGTCATGAATATGCTTAGCTATGACCAGATTGAAGTATAGGCTATGTTATTTTGCGCAAGAGCCGGATTAAGGGAGGAAAAAAGGGTTGAAAGTTTATATGAAAATCTACGCGTACGAAGTTGCGGGCAACCACTAGTAGACAGATATAAGTGTGACATTACGTGAAAAGTGCGGGCTTTTAAACCGTTTCGTTTTATTGCCTATTGGGAATATTCACGCATTTTTTTTTTCATTGGAAGTCTTGCGTTCGCTACCACCTCGCCCGTTAACAGATGCGGTCTACGATGGAAAACGCTTGCCAAGATGAAACCAATTCACTCGCGACTTGGAAGATACCCAGATATTGTAACTATCGGGGAATACCCATTCAGGCAGACTAGCAGTTAGCACAATAAAATGGTAAAACACCTGTCGCTCGATGTTTCGACCATGTTACAAATGAACGACCGTAACCACCACAGAAAAGAGTAGTAAATAGAACGGAAATGAGAAGAAAATTCTGTCACAAGGTATTGTGACAGATATGTGACTGAAAATTTTATGTCAACGCGTCGAACTCCGCGGCACAGTTGCTAACACATTTGCTATGGGTTTATATGAGTGCAAGCGGCTTCAACAAATTTCTTACAAAAATGCTTTGAGAGCCATTCTAATTAAAACAAATAAAAAACTTTTATGTGGTGACCACGTCCTAACAAAAAAAAATGAACTTGAGCAATAGTACCTATTAGATACAATCGCCAACTCTGCATGCAGGCATGAGTTATATATTACCGTACCTATTCTCCGTTAATAGTTCATCCCCTTGCATTTTTATTCTTATTTGCAAAACGAACAATAAAAAAATCTGCTACAAAAAGCAAAGAGAATATAAATACTACACAAAAAGTAGATCAACTGACATTAATGATATGTTTTCATATTTATCGGGACTTATCGCGCACTATTAAATATAGGTAAAAATAGATACCTGACATTAATGACACAAGCCTCCAAAACAGTTTGACTCAATAAAGCTGTGTACCAAAGAGTGCGATTTACTTTTATAAATATCTTGTACAAAAAAGTTTTCTATGAGTAGGTACCATAGAAAAATCTCATGAAAGTACCCACCTACAAGGTAAAACTGAGTAACGAGAAAAGCAAGTCACGCGCCGAAATGAATAAAAAATTGTTGTTTCATAGTTGTCATCATTCACATCCAAGTTCATCCAACAAAATATATGATTCAGCAGATATTGTATTCATTACTTCAAGGTTGTAGGTACCCATGGTAACAGTTGTTCATATTGATAAGTACATTGAGCTCTTGTCAGCTTAGTACACCCATTCTGTGTAACCCTGCATATCGGTTCACATTTTTTTTAAATCAACCCATAGTCTAAAAACTGTTATAAAGTAACAGGTACATTAAATGACCATGACATAATTGACACATAATTTTGCTACCTAACTGGACTAGACTATAGAATATTGAATAGGCTTTTAAATAAATTTTTAATTGACATTTTATTACTGATGACATAACTATTAGATTAATAAATTTTTATTTGTGACTTTATTGTGTGTGAAATGTGACCTGAATGTATTTGTTTATTTGCAATTGCCTACTGTGTTGATGTTTTGATTGCCTATGTTTTATTTTTGATTAAGGGTTTATAAGTACCTGAAATAAATTAATAATAAAAATAATTAAAAAATACGATTTTACGGGAAGTTCGATAAACGGAATTCATCCCCTAGTTTTCCACTTTTAGAGGTGGATTCGTTAAATTTCAATGGAACCACCCTTGAGCAGGGTTACCATTTCAAAATTTGAAAAGTTCTAACCTATAGCGGGATATTTAAATAAAAGTCCGGACATTTTAGTCACAAAATTCAAACACTGCGCAAGTTGTTACATACAGTAGTAACAAAACAGTAGTATTACAACTTCCAAGCTAAAAACCCGGAAAAATTACTTAGCCGGACAAAAAATTCTAAAGTCTGGGCATGTCCGGAAAAATCCGGACGGATGGTACCTTGCCCTTGAGACAGCTTATTAAATAAAATAATTATCAATATAAAAACCCGACTTCATTAAAATTTCACAACACAAATTGGACCACATGGGAAGCACCAGCTTTCAAATAACCTGAGGTAACAAACATTAAAAAAACTATTAAATAAAACAGTTGAATTGAGACCCTCCTCCTTTTTGGAAGTCGGTTTAAAAAAAAGATGCTCGAAATGAGAAACTCCTTTTTGAAGCCTGTTCAAAACTGGAGCGACGTTTCACTGAACTGAGGCCTTACTAACTCTAACCGCAGGCTCGAATTCGCGCAGTTTGCAATGACACGCGAACCTTAACTCGCCAAGATACGGTTTGCGGTCGCGCAACATTTCGCAACCACCTAAACTGAATCGCTTATAACAGCTAGCGGTAAGGCCGTCGTATGGTAGGATGTGCAAGAAATCTGCCATAAAAACTTACCTCGTGGTAAGTATCAATCACTACTGTCAGCAACCGCGGTTGAGATCCAACTGAAAGATCAATCGTTAACGAGGCATATATATATATAATATTTACTGATATCGTAGGAGGCTATAATCACACTATGTTATCAAGTTCGGTAAGTTCGTACGTAAACTAAGTAAAAAATTATTGAGTTTTAACTGCCCGGTTCTCAGAACTATTTCTTTTGCAGGTTTTAGTAGTGGTAGGACTCTTTTGCAGGGATCCGTCTGGGGAAGTACCACACCTTTGCCAGTTATTCAACCGCCAAGCAGTAGTATGCAAACACTAATGTGTTCCGGATTGAAGGGCAATGTTTCCAGCGAAATTACAGGGCACACAGAGATTTGACATCTTATATCTCGGGGTGACGAGCGCAGTGAATTGCCATCCAGGGTTTTGAACTGTTGAAGTTCAAAATTCTGAGTGGCGTTGTGCTGTTATGGGCAAGCGTGAAGAGCCATCAGGCGAGCGACTTCGCTCGTCTCGTCACTCAGTATCATAAAAAAAAACTTACGGTACGTGACTCTAACTGTGACTATGACACTTATTGTATGAAGTTTAGTAAAACTTGATAAGATAGGCATCAAGGACTAAGTTAAGTACCCAGTTGCCAATATAATCTAAAAAAAAATGTTCCCTTAAGTAATGAACGGATATACCTACATAAGCTGAAGTCACGTAAAATTACTAGATAATTCTAGTAATTTTTTCGCGACATGTAACGTGTAAGTTAGATATAAATATCTTACGTAGGGGAAGCCGGGGAAAGAGCGCCCATCGGGTAATGCCGCTCACCCCGTTTACTCGATAAATACAGCGCATACAAACACACCATGGCACCACGCAGGCTGAAGAGCAGGTGGAATGACGCCTGAGGAGGCAGCGACATGTAACATCAGCCTGGCTGGACGTAAAGCGAGAGTGTGCGTGTGTTTGTTTGCGACTGTTTTGATCTAATTTTTGGCTGGGCCCTGATTTCATGACTACAAACACGCTCGTAACGCAGCGCATTAAGTTAACCTCAAAAAGTTGACCTACATTTCCTGATGAATAGAGGCCAAATTGTTAGGGGTTAACTTAACACGCCGTGTTACGTGCGTGTTTTAATTATGGAATCAGGACCTGGACGTTTTTATCGGTAAGTCCAAACTTTTAGCGTTTTTTTTTTATTATTATTCAAAGTACCAAAACATTATATTTAGCGATAATTTAAACACTTTTGCACAAATGCAAATGTATGTATATTTCCACTTTAATACAAAACGGTCATTTGGGGTTATGCCGCTCAAGTAAACGACATTACAAATGTTTTTTTAACAGTTATGCCCAAAAAGCGTCAGAAAACTACTGCGAAAGCGGCCTGGAGCAAAGAAGATCTATTGCATGCTAAAACTGCCATTGAAAGGGAGATGTCCAAAAGACTAAGCGAAAACACATACTATGATGAAAGATAAAGAATGAAAACATGGCTAGCTAAATATATGAATAGGTTAAATTACATAGCTGAAGCTGGTGGGATCACTAAACTATGCATTAAACGTAACCCCTATAGCTAAGCGGTATTACCCATGGCGGTATTAGCAGTATATTTAACGGAAGACCAGCGCTGGTTTTATACGACCAGCACTATGCTGAGTTGGGACCGATTTTTGACAGAAACCATATATTTTTTTTCCTGTTTTTAATATTCTATATAGTATTGTTTCTGTCATCAATAAATATTTTTCTTTCTTTCTTTCTTTCCATGGCCAGAGGTAATGGTACTCAGATCTGTATTTTTAATTTAAGTGTTCCTACTTCTCGTAGGTGAAATATAATTACGTTTTATGTTAAAATGTTGATTATTCAATAAGTAGTTAAACTTTTGTTATTTTGTCATACTTTTAATATAAACCAAAATGAATTCAGCGTTTTTCCCTGAACTGAACGGCATTCCCCCGGCTTCCCCTACCTACTTAATATAGTACCTATACCTACTTTACGTGGTAACACACCAATCTGGAAGATAGCGTGTTGATGTAAAAACAAGTGATAATTCTGGCTTATTTATCAGTTTTATGAGCAATAAATTAAAAAATCTTCCCTATTTCGTGTAAAATTCAGTAATTAAAAAATTACTAACACTTGACGAAATTCGCAATGACTGCTATACTATTTTCTGTGTAGCATGGTGTCTGTGACATTAGCCGAACGGCTCCCTGATTATGTAACTTACAACTCGTGATTTAGTCGTAAATTTGTCAGTTTACTATGACCGACAGGCACCATGCTACACTGAAAATAGTACAGTGTCCATTGTAAGGGTGGGATTAATCCGGCTAATTTAGATAAATTCGCCGGATTAAATAGCCGTTTTTTCATGTTTATCGAAATCATGTCCATCCAGAGTGAACATTTGTATGTCATGGTCATTTTCAAAACACCATGATAAGTGCTTTCGGTTAACGATAACCCGAACCCGAAGTGTTATGACTTATGTTACTACTGATATGGATTGCCGTGCAAACTGGTAATCATGAAATACCTACCTACATTTCATTACTTGGTATAGGTAACTGATTTTTAGTTGTGTATTTCGATGAAAATTAAAAGCTTACTTAAATTACATAGACGAAAATTAGTACCTATAAATGATTGCACCAAACGACAGGACAGGACCTAAGGCGACAGGAAATCACTACTCATGTTGAACCGGACTGCCCCGGTGGCTCAGAAAAGTGAACCTTCCTTCTGCGCTTGAGGGCGTGGGTTCGATTCCCATCTAGGGCAAACATTCATGCGATGAACATTTGTGTTTGTTCTATGTCTGGGTGTTAATATCTATTTAAGTATGTACTTATTTAAAAATATATATGTACGTATATCAGTCTATGGCAGCCATATTACAAGCTTTGCTTAGTTTGAGGTCAGATGACCGTGTGTGCAAAAATGTCCCAGATATTTTAATTATTTATATTTATTTGAACACTGATAGGTATTTTATATAGCATGGGATCAACCCCGAAATCGCAAAAAAACTGCTGTTTCATAGAAAAAAATCATTCACACTCAATGAAATGTAATTAGAATTACTTTTTTATGTGACTTTACCTTTTAACTAAACAAAATACATGCTAACACTACAAAAACAGTTATCTGCCTATAGTCCGTTGAACGGCCGTTAAGTTGGCCGTTCGGCTAATGTCACAGGCACCATGCTACACCGTAAACCACAAAAAAAGATAAAGAAAAATTCTCTCTTTAGTGCCGCAAATAGTTTTTTTTTTTAAGAGCAGCGGTTTTTTTAACCACTGAATTTTACACGAAATTGGGAAGTAGGAATTAGGAATTGATGCGTTCTATGATGGAGCACGCTTACCTAGAAAAGAAACCGATTCACTCTTGACTTGAAGACACCCAGATTGTAACTATCGGGGAACACTCATTCAGGCAGCGCATTCCACAGACTAGCAGTTCACACATTGAAAAAAATAGAAGAAAAATAACCGGCCAAGTGCGAGTCGGACTCGCGCACGAAGGGTTCCGTACCATTATCGATAAAAACGGCAAAAAAATCATGTTTGTTGTAGGTATAGGAGCCCGCCTTAAATATTTATTTTATTTTAATTTAATTGTTTATATTAAAAGTGAATAATATAACTCAGTATTCTGCGAATATTTCAAGCTTCTACCGGTTGCCGTTATCAATATCGAGCAAAAAAATCACGTTTGTTGTATGGGAGCCACCTTAAATATTTATTTTATTCTATCTTTTAGTATTTATTGTTAAATCGGCAACAGAAATGTACCATCTGTGAAAATTTCAATTGTCTTAACTATCACGGTTCATAAGATACAGCCTGGTGACAGACGAACAGACAGACAGACGGAGGGACGCGGAGTCTTAGTAATAGGGTCCCGTTTTACCCTTCAGGTACGGAACCCTAAAAACAAATTAAACATATCACTTAGAGATCATTTGAACTTTCTATAGGCCTTCGTTGTTCTAAACGATCTTCAAAATCATTCTATAAAATGTAAATCCGTTATTGGCTGTCAGTATATCTATAAGGTTAATGTATTAATTTCGAGACCTGTGGATTTTGTTGAATAAATAAAATAAAATCAATTAGTTAGTTTTTAAGTTTTGTGTTTTGGTATTCTTAAGTTAACACATCCCTATTAAATAAATTGATAATAAAATAAATTAAAAATAAGGTTTTGACATATTAAATTAGTTAAGTATATTAAAATCACAGTTCCCATTAATATTGTCCAAATCAAATAGTCTATTCTTAACAAGTATTTTCACAAGCACTGGCTTATTTAGGAACATCAAGTCAAAAACCAATGATTTCATCAATATTTAAACCTATTGAGTTTATTTGAATTAGCGCTGAATCAGCATGGGTATGGAACCCTAAAAATTATGAAAATTAAATCACATTGCTTTACTATGAATTATGATATAATAAACAATTTAGGATGGTTTCATAAAATCAGTCAAATACCCTATTTAAAAACAAATTTTGTTCAAAAATACATATAAAAATAGGGTATTTATAACTTATGTATTTTTGAACAAAATTTGTTATTTAAATAGGGTATTTGACTGATTTTATGAAACCATCTTAATTGTTTATTATATCATAATTCATAATAAAGCAACAACAACTTTTGAACAAAATTTGTTCAAAAATACATAAGTTATAAATCTCAGATCAAATTAAAAATACAGATGGATTACGGCGTACTGCCAAAGTGAAGTCAAAATCGCATCCAAAACTACGTGAATTCTTTTAAATGTATTAATAGGCTTGCGTTTGACCCCCATCACGCCTGATGTTAAGCGATGATGGTCTACGATGAGCACGCTTGCCTAGAAGAAACCGATTCACTCGTGATTTGAACACACCTAGATTGTATCGGGGAACACCCATTCAGGCAGCGCATTCCACACACCAGCAGTACGCACGATAAAAGTGTAATCAAAGCGCTTCGTACGGGTGTTCGGAATATCAACCATAAAGCGGTGTCGATTTTTCGTACCGGCTCTGGCAGATTGGTTTTTGTCAAGATGCTCCTCATCATTATGTATTGGCGTTTATGATTCAGCAGCTTCTACTTCATCATCAGCCGTTGCTTCTTTGTACTGTTCACACCAGTGAGTGAGCTCCTTGTCGAAGGCCTGCAAATCATACATACAAATAATCTCCCACTTCAAAAAACCACACACACCAACATAAATAGGCAGCGCACTCCACAGACTAGCAGTTCACACATTGAAAAAAAAATAGAAGAAAAATAACCGGCCAAGTGCGAGTCGGACTCGCTCACGAATAGTTCTGTACCATTATCTATAAAAACGGCAAAATAATCACGTTTATTGTATGGGAGCCCCCTTAAATTTTTACTTAATTCTGTTTTTTAGTATTTGTTGTTATAACGGCAACAGAAATCATCTGTGAAAATATCAACTGTCTATCATGGTTCATGAGATACAGCCTGGTGACAGGCGGACAGACAGACAGACGGATGGACGGCGGTGTCTTAGTAATAGGGTAAAATGGGACCCTAAAAAGGAGGGGTTCTCAATTCAATTGTACATAATTTTTTTAATGTTTTTACCTTGGAACTCCTTCATTTTATGAACCGATTTTGAAAAGTTATTTTTAAACTTCGAAAAAGGATTAGGGTTTATGTTCCTCTGTATTTTTTTTTTGTATATTCACCGATTCCTCCGCCAACTATTAACCGATTTAAAAAAAAAACTTTTCTTCGGTAGCGACTTCAATTTGGTCCTGTTTTCATCAAGTCAGGATCTGATGATGGGATCTCAGGGAAATCGAGGGCAACCCTCAAATTTTAAAACCACTTATTACGTTTTTAACCATCTACACAAAAATATGAATGTTATGTTTCATGTGTGTATCTGTGTATAAGAAAGAAAGGGAAGTCCGTTTTCGTTTCTCTTTAAGTCGTCGGGCAATTGACTAAATATCTGTTCAGCGGTTTGAAGATAATCAGATCTTTGAATGGTTAAAAAACCCATTGCAATCATAGAGTTAGAATAAGCCAGTTAAAAGTTACCGTAGCCATTTTCTGCAGTACATCCTTTTTGGACCATTCTTCGTTGGCTCTCTGTCCCCATTCGAAGACATTTCTAGCCAAGTCTCCTTCTCCAATCTGGAAACATAATTGTTTTAAATCAACGTTTGTATGATATAAACTGGCCAAGTGCGGGTCGGGCTCGCGCACTGAGGGGTTCCGTACCACAACATAAAAAAGTAGTGCAAAAAGACTTCACCCCAGATGGTCACCCATCCAAGTATTATCCCTACAAAAACAAGAATTGAAGTATATACATTAACATATTACATGATAGAAAAAAAAAGAAATTGTTTGTTAAGTCAAAGGAGATTGCTGTTGCTACTCGCTACCAAGAAGGTTGCTTCAATAATATATGTGCGTGAAACCGCGGGGCGCAGCTAGTTTACAATACATATACATACAAAAATTTATAAAAGCCGTAACAGACGTACGTACTTTCTCTTTCCCTCCTGTTGGTCAGACGGTCCGTGGTATGTGGTCAGTACATCTGTTATAGCTTTAAGAATTAAATCACAAGATTGATTTATTCATATTCTTCATTTCAATGGGAACACCTACTTATTCACACCACTGCTCAGATTCTCCCCCCCCCCCCCCCCCCCCCCAACAGAAACGCACGGAGAATCGCAGGGTTCAGAAATGCACCCTAAGACCATTTATAGTAAGTAAAAAATTGTAACTCCACGGACACCGGAGTCCATGACTTTTGTAATATTTATGTGGCTACAATTTTGTTAACTTAAACGAATTTACTTTAGTTATAACAATACAAGAAGACGAAAGTTAGTTAT
Source organism: Agriopis leucophaearia (assembly GCA_949125355.1). Classification (NCBI taxonomy): domain Eukaryota; kingdom Metazoa; phylum Arthropoda; class Insecta; order Lepidoptera; family Geometridae; genus Agriopis; species Agriopis leucophaearia. The sequence goes on along the minus strand of OX421276.1, from coordinate 2,835,329 downwards.
ATCTTAATATTAAACTATTTTTTTTAATGATACTGAGTGACGAGACGAGCAAAGCTGCTCGCCTGATGGCTCTTCACGCTTGCCCATAACAGCTCAATGCCACTCAGAATTTTGAACTTCAACAGTTCAAAACTCTGGATGGCAATGCACTGCACTCGTCGCCGCGAAATATAAGATGTCAAATCTGTGTGCCCTGTAATTTTGCTTTGCCCTTCAATCTGGAACACAGCAGAATTGAGTAATTTAACGTACTTTAGTATAACTCAGGTAGAGCTGTTTAGTGAATGTGTTGGTGAGTATCTTCCTCCCTGCGTAATCATTCTCCTCCAGCAGACCGGCTTCCGATAAAAACTTCCACATTTCATCTGAAACAAAATGTTAGGTTTATGTTACAAATGTTACAATACCACATAATTATCAATATAAAAAACCGACTTCATCAGAACTAGACCAAATTGAAATGGGACCAAATAGGCAGCACCAGTTTTCAAATAAATAAATAAAAAATGGTTCTGTCAAAAGTTCTGAGGTAACAAACATAAAAAAGAAAAAAAAAAGGAAAGAAAATACAGTTGAATTAATAACTTCCTCTTTTTTGGAAGTCAGTTAAAAATAGACAGAGAGAATCTCTCTCTCTCGCTCTCGTCTCTCTCTCTCTCCTCGGTCTCCTTCTGCGACATCACTACCTCGCAGAAAAATACCATCACCTCCCATAACCTCATATTGTCAGGTCATTGGTCTTCCTAGCCCAGATGGTCGGCAACAAGAGGTCTGACCCAACAACCGCAACCAGTCCTGGGCACACCTCCAGCACACACTGTGCGGTTTTCTCTGCATAGCCACCTTGTTGGCACACCGGGTTGCCTCCCCCGGCCTCTGGGCCACGTTGCACAGGTACCTCCTGAGATAACCATACCTGTGAGCACCTGCATCAACCGGAAGGTCAGTGCCCCATGTCAGCATCCCATAGCCCCGCTGGACCCACACAAGTACAGGCTGGACCGCCTCTAGAAATCGACAAGCCCTGTCCTCCTATTCGTTGATCTATAGCCAGACTCCTACTCCACAACCTCAGGGTGGTATCTCTGGCATCTGCCCTCCACTGCCATACCTTTCGTGGGACAGAACGGAGGTTCTCCTCCCCTACTTCATGCGTCTCTCAACACACTCTCAGCCAGTTATTTTATCTATCTTGAAAAGACTGTTTTTTCAATACTTTCTTCATCTTTCCACAATAATTTTAATTCAAACTATTATACCATCTTTAACTGGTCCACCAGACATGAAGATATGTGCCAGGGCAGCAGTCAACAGTCTTCTATGGTGAGGGTCAGTCAAGACTGAAGGTGTGGAGTCACAGGGCTGATCTAGGACCAGGATATACTGGATGCCACTTCTTGACTCTACTTGCACCAGTTTGTAACCGTATATCTGAAAATATAACATTTTCCACTTTATTCAGCTCGTATTCATACATAAGAATTGGCTGCCTGGTTTGTCTGATACAGGCATACAAAATTACACAAAGTTGAGGTACTAGGACGATATTCATTCGGTCATTGTGCTAATCGTTATGAATACGGAACTTTAGTAAGAAACAATGGAACTAGCCTTGAAATCACTAAAAAGATTAAATATCAGCTGTTCCATTCATTTGGATGAATACAAGATACTGATTAAGTACAACTCCTTGCTGAATATATTAACTTTTTAGATGCATGGAAAACGCAAAAAATTTACCCCGGGAACCAGTAACCTGCCTGTACATTCTGATTTAGTTAAAACTTTGGTTAGAGACCTACTAACCTGTTTTAGCTGCCTATTAGCCCCAATTATGACAAAATTGATTTTATTAGATGGAGTTTGACAGCTTGTACTCAGCATCTTCAATATTTCAGCTCGTTTCAGTGGAATCTTGCTACTTTCGCGGTTGACGATGTATTGGACGCATTTGTTGATAGCTTCTTCCAGTCCCGGGTCATCGTCAGACTGCGATCTGTTGCTACGTCTTTGATTCATATTTAATCGTTTGATCAACTTAAACGGATTTAGTTAAACGAAAAGGTAATTTATAAATATTTTTTGTAACAAGCTTAGCAAAACAAGAACTTTACCGCCAATAGCTACTAAGTACTAACCGATACATACCGAAAAAAAAAATACAAGTGTTGCCAGACGACCGTCTCACGTTTCCCCCAAATGAGTCCCAAATCTTACCGAAAATCCCCCCAAAGTTCAGGTTTTGAAGAATAATTCCCCCCACAAAAGGCAAAAGTTAAAATAATAATTTTATTAATGAAATACAAATTTTAACCGACTTCAAAAGAGGAGGAGGTTCTATGTTCCACTGTTGTTTGTGGTGTGGACCTGATTTCTCGTTCCCTCCCGTTAGTCAGCCGTCGGTTCGTCAGCCAAGTTGACTTATCTGTTACGGTTATTAAAAATGGGGAATATTTAAGTAAAACGTAAAAGTAAAACACGTAAGACGAGGCGGTGTGGCTTTAACGGCTTTAGCCAGCCTCCAAATTAGGGCATTTTTTAAATATTAAAGTGTCTAGAGACTGTTTGTGTCAATGTCAAAATCAGCCGATTTCACTCATTTATCGTTTTCGTGTCGCGACGCGGCGCGATCTACAATTTTTTCAATTATAATCAGTCGTGTTCTTGTTTTTAATCATTCAAAACGAAACAAACTTCGCTCACAATCAGTTTACTATTAAAAGCTAAGTTAAAGTGTGAACAATGGCTCAAGCAACTGTTACACCACCAAAGGAGCGATACATACCCAATGCACTGAAATTCGCTTTCGGCGGCCTTGCCGGGTACAAACATTTGATTTATTTTAAGATTACGTGTCCTTTACCGTGAACCAATGTCATTGCCATTTCTCCGTGAATTTCTTAATATTACTTTATAGTGCACTATATCGTAATAGTACTCCATATCCATGAACTGGAATACAGCTTGTACATTATTTGTTTTTGCCACTGGATGCCAATTGAAGTTCCTGCCAGAGGCTAATCATTTTATTATCGTAGTATATCATTTGTAGTTTCTATTACACGGTCACGATAGTTAGCTTAGTTTATGCAATATTATCTATGAATGTTGTAGAATAATATTCCGTACTTACCTTTTTTTTTCATGTAGCAGAGTAGTTACCTGTCTCCGACTAGTATAGTAGGTATCTGTGGTTACCTATAGTATGACTTTTCTCTGAAACTCTTACCATCAGGTTTAAAATGATTCTACTCATAATGAAACTATTTACCAGTTGGCTACACTTTTGGAAACTCCTTGAAACACTGGTATACATACATTTCGTCTAGTATCAATGGAATGACCTTTTAACTCCACAATGCAAATCCAATAAAAAGGTATTGTGTTAAATGTGTAGGTATGTTTGCACCTATAACCCAAAAACTTTACCGATTATGATAAATGAAGTATCAGATTCCTCTTAGTTCTGGCATAGTCACTTAGTAGGTGACATCTGCGTAAATGCAAGGTAGCTCCCAGTTAGGGAGAACGAGTCTCATGGGAAGGGCACCCATAAATTCAGAAACCCCACATGTGGGCCCTGGGTGGGGCTAAGCAGGTGACAACATACTTCGGCCGGGGCTAGAAACCACCCACTGATTAAATCCGTGCCACCAAGCGGTCTAACTGTGTTCCAGTGTGTTGTCTGGTGAAACCGGTCAGAACAGTTGCTTCGATACTGCAAGACCATCCATACACACTTATGCTGCATTGGGTAACTAGTCGCGAAGGGTAGCTGGATATGAGGCACGGTGCACCGCTGGACAACCGCAGCTAGTAGTCAGCCCAAGTAGTGAACTAGCTGCCTATGTTCAGCTGTGGGTGTCTTCTGGCTGATGATAATGTAGATGTAGTTTACAAAATGAATCGCCAGTCTTAATAATAATCTATTTAAAAAATTCACGTTTTTAATTTTTTAAGAAACTTAGTTAAAGTAGATTTAGTCACCATATCAGGCTTGGTGCTATTAGTTAAAGTCATATGAAAAATACTATCAGTCCCTTTCGCCAATTGACAGCCAATTTGGCCCAACCCAAGAAATTACAAAAGCTAGAACGTAGACATTAAATTTAGGCATGACAATCAGGGAGCACCGAAAACTAAATTGAAATGTTTTCAAAATTAAGGATACAAGCATTTTAATGTCTTACTAGGCATAGAGCGCCCTATACTTATGACATCACATGACAAAGGCCTTACAAACTTCATACTGATTCTGCAAGAAAGGGACGGAGCATCCCTTCCTAAAGTCAGGTTGTCTACGCCCAAATTATAACAAAACATGTTTGGCTAAAATCTGGCTTATTATGGATGTCCAATAGTATGGAATGGCATGCGATCGTGATCAATCCAAATCTCGAATGGGCATCCATTATAAGCCAGATGTTACATGATTGTGTAAATGCACAGTACACCCCAAGAATGCACAATACACCCCAAGCGGGACGTCAGTGCAGGACTTATCGCCCCCATCTCGAATAAGAAATAAGAAGAATAAGATTAAGCCAGATGTTAGCTATACATGTTTTGTTAATTTATTTTGTTAGATTTTGGGCGCAGGGGACCCAGCTTAATCCAAACAAAAACTTTCAACGCTTATATCTCAAATCTTTATTAGCAGATTTAAATAGTTTCTTCAGAAAGTGTATTAAATAAATAATATAATTATATTTTTCACTTAGCCTGCTATTTTTGACAAATAAAATACCTGGCCATAGCCTATTGGGTATATGCTCCTTGCTTTGCCTAAATTAAATGTACAGACCAATTGCACAGCAAAAAGTTGGTATTTCGAGACAAAAATCTCTCTCATTTGGCAGTATCGAACACTCAATAGGAAAAAAACTGTTTATGCATTGTTTCACCTTGGAAATAGTAAGGTAAACCCACGCAATACTAGTCATGATTGATCGCATACTTTCACATTCTCGCCAAAACATGTTGCATAATTATTATGAAGCAAGTGGACATAGAACCATGCTACTTATGCATCGGTTAAAAAGACGTTATTTAACCGACTTCCAAAATGGATAATTTTTTTATGTTTGTTACCTCGGAACTTTCGACTGGGTGAACCGATTTTGATGATTCTTTTTTTTATTTGAAAGCTGGTGCTTCCCGTGTGTTCCCATTTGAAATTGGTCCAGTTCTGTCATTTTTATGAAGTCAGTTTTTTATATTGATAATTATTTAAAACATAATACGTACCTACATAGTAAATGCGCAGAAGTTGTGTCGCTGTGAGACTAATGTTTAAAGATCGAGGGTAAAATTCTTTTCTCTAAAGAAGTCCTTAGCTAATATCTGGGACATTATTGCACACATGGTCATCTGACCCCAAACTAAGCAAAGCTTGTAATATGGCTGCCAGAGACTGATATACATACATTTATATTTTTAAATACATACTTAAATAGATACTTAATATCTCAAAATGTTCAACAGAATGGCAGCAACATGCGTAGTCCAGCCGCTAGACCTTATCAAAACCCGAATGCAGCTGAGTGGCAGCGGAAAGACCTCATTTGCGGTCGCTGGAGAGATTGTGGCAAGAGAAGGCTTCTTCAAACTATATGCGGGGCTCTCTGCTGGACTTCTTAGACAGGCCACATACACAACCACTCGATTGGGAGTCTACAACTATCTCTTTGATTCTTATAGAGAGTAAGTACATTATAAAATTCCCTGTTTATATTTCTAATAGCTGCGCTCGGCGCTTATACCCGCACGGACACTACTGTGTTCCTGCAGCCGTATTATAGATCTTTGATCGGGACCGCGAGTGTCAGAATTTTGACACTTGATAGGGGTTAAGACGCAAAAAAAAAAGCATTGTATATTTCCAATTTCGTACTTTTTTTTGACAAAATTTTAACACTCGCGATCCCAATCAAAGATCCATAATAGCCCCGCTGATTGAAGGGCAATGTTTCCAGCGAAATTACAGGGCACACAGAGATTTGATATCTTATATCTCAGGGTGACGAGCGCAGTGCATTGCCATCCAGGGTTTTAAACTGTTGAAGTTCAAAAAATTCTGAGTGGCGTTGAGCTGTTATGGGCAAGCGTGAAGAGCCATCAGGCAAGCGACTTCGCTCGTCTTGTCACCCAGTATCAATAAAAAAAAAATGGACTATTCTTTTTTTTTTATATAGAATAAGGGCCAACAAGCTACGGGCCACCTGAAAATTCCTTAGGAACCATATCTTTTTCTGGGATAAAAATTATGTTAAGGCGTTGCGGTTTTATCATCGCACCGTTAAATATACGGCCGTTATACGTCCACTGCTGAGAAAAGGCCTCCCTCTTAGAGAGGGTTGTTGCCATAATCCCCACGCTTGGCAAGCAGCTTGGGGATCGCAGTACGTTCAACGTGTACTAATAGGACACTGATGTCTATCTTCCGGTGGTTCTGGTCGCAGTTTTAGGACATACCCAGGTCCCCTTGTACCTTTTTTTAAACCCTTTGAGTACGGAACCCAAAAAAATATATGCATTTGTATGTGCATTTAATTAAATCAATAAACCATTCTAACTGCAGTGCGATACACTAATGGCCTTGCCTGGAAACTACTTTAGATTCCAAGTTAAAGTCAACAGCACTAGTACTGCCATGTCCTTCACAATAAATACATTTGTATAGAGCAATGCCCTCCTTTTACTCCTACTATATACTTATACCGACCTTCTATATCATATCAAGCAATATTATTGTAATACGTGAGAGTAAATATTTTGACAGCAAGAGCACTGTTTTTTTTATGATACTGAGTGACAAGACGAGCGAAGTCGCTCGCCTGATGGCTCTTCACGCTTGCCCATAACAGCTCAACGCCACTCAGAATGTTGAACTTCAACAGTTCAAAACCCTGGATGGCAATGCACTGCGCTCGTCACCCCGAGATATAAAATGTCAAATCTCTGTGTGCCCTATAATTTCGCTGGGAACATTGCCCTTTAATTCGGAACACAGTAGTGTTTGCACACTACTGCTTGGCGGTTGAATAACTGGCAAAGGTGTTCCCTTGGTGAGTGTGCTTCCCCAGGCGGACCACTGCAAAAGAATCCTACCACTAGAAAAAATCGATTCAATATATGTTATTTAACGGCCGAGTGGTAAAAAAGGCATTTTTATCACATCTATTCGAAAAGAGCTAGAATATTCTTCGTAAACAGGGACTAAAATAGCTCTTTAATCCGTAAGGACTAAAATTGTTTGAGCTTTGAATGTGGATATTTTTAGTAAAGGTTCCAATCATCAAAGAGATCAATCACAAACAAGTTATATGTATGCGCGGCTGAAAGAAGGCAAAACGCGCGAGTCAAATAAAAAAAAAAAAAATTGAAAAAACGCGGCAAATGCATTCCACCTTCGTTCGTAACACACTCACAATCACATCACATTCGAAGTTTACTTAGTTTTATCTTGGTTTATAAAAAAATGAGTGTGTCTTCCAATAGTGAAAATGAAATAAATAAACGTATCTACTATTCTTATTCATAAGTTGCACTTATTTTCTCATAGAGGGTGAATAATGAATGTGAATGAAGTAGAGTTTCCACCTCAGGAACAAACAACTATTTTAAGCTCGAGTAACTTTTCGCTGCACTCAGGATTCAAAGAAACACCCTCGACTTTAAAATAGTTGCTTGCTCCCTAGGTAAACAATCTACTATTAAGAATCTCAACCACTGGGACATCCTCTAAAACTTAAAAGTTCTATTAAAATTATTACTGGCAAAATTATCTGGAGCCGAAACTTAAAAGAAGGTAAGGCATATCATCCCTTCAGTATGCTTAGCACGCGCCGTGGACAAATTTTCTTCATCATCATTTCAGTCTATCATGCCACCCACTGCTGTTCCCACTGCTGGGTGGAACACAGGCCTTCTCTAAGAAAGACGATGGGCCTTAATTCACCATGCTGGCCCAGTGCATGTAAGTGAATATCAAATCCTTGTTTTTTTTCTGAGGATCTTGGACATACCAGTTTCCTCACGATGTATTCCTTCACCCTTTATGAGCGATGTCATCGAATCTGCATATAATTTCTTTGGGTACTAAAAAGTCATTGGTGCTGGGTCGACTATCAAACTGGGTGCCTTCAAATTGTCTTGCCACCGTTTTTATCCCCCGAAAAAGATAAAAACAACAATATTCTAGCTTTGTCGCGTCTACGCGCAGATAAAAACGGTAGAACAGCGATTTGTCCACGACCCGTGCTATATAGGCTTGCTTGGGGGTCTAAAACGTTGACAAGGTCTGGACACTCAACCTTTACGAAACGTAGTCACTGTTTGACCGTCCCACCGCAGGGCAAATGCTTTCCCTCCTTCCATAGTAGCTTACGTACTTAACATGTTTGAGTATAGATTTTTTTTTATCGATACATTAACATCATGCGATGAGTACATGATGATAAAGGTTATGCAATTAGGTATTTGACTTCTTATCTCTCTCATGGCCTACCTACGTAATTCACGTCAACTAGATAATTATGTGATTGCTACTAAGTTGTTATCATTATCACTGAACTCTAGCCAAGCTGAAGTGGAGCTAAGCTGGCCACGTCATTCACATGCCGGAAGATCCATGGGCCCAAAATCTTACTACTATTATAAATGTGAAGGTGTGTTTGTTTGTTCCTATTTTGCGCAGCGCATTAACATGATTTTTTAAAATAAAAGTTGGAGGGTCAGACATTTATTTATCTCGAGAAATGTACGGTGCCTGTGGGATTATTTTTATTCGAGATGAGGGCGATAAGTATCGCGCAAAGAAACTCCGAGCATAGCTCTCTTCCTTGAGCGACACACAGCGAGTGTGTCTTTCCAAAAGGCACCACGTCTCAGTACCATATGTCATCACTGGCAACACACACTGGTCAAAGACCCTCATCTTTAGTCACTGATATTTTTTGACAAGAAGATGTCACGTAATTTCCCGAACGCTGCCCATCTGTATTGGATTCTTCGGGCGACCTCTTTGTCTAATTAGGACCTACCTAACTGAACAATGACGTCCAAGATTGTCTTTGCTACCATGACAAATGATACAAGTAGGCACTTAGCATTGAAAATCATAAAGCGTAACAAACCGAGCGTCGTAAACAAGAATCGGTTTCACAAATTATTAATATCCTGACCTCACTGAACTGTCTTATGCCACTCTATAGTACGATAAATTGACCATTGTATGATAATGTTAATATTGAAATACAGTGTAAACTCGATATAGCGACACTCTATTTAACGACAAACTCCCTAAAACGTCGAAATTACTTGACTTTGGTTGGTTTACCTTATTGTCCTTACAATTATACACTCTATGTAGCATCACACCTACTCTAACGACAACAATACATTAATAAGCAATAAATATTACCTTCTAACACCTCGTATTTAAGGTGAAACGTTTGGCGGGAAATTCAAATTTCAAACAGTTTTTTTGTTCTTGTAGCTATGCCGGATAATTATTGTAAACGATCATGATGTTTGCGACAATTGATTATTATTCTTTACAAACTCGCGTAAAGTTATTTAACTCCAATGCACATTATTACATACATTTGTCAATAAACAAATTTTTGCTGTTTCAAATGGTTTATTGACAAATGTAAGTAACATGGTGAGTACCTAACTGATTAATAGCTGTACATGATAATGTAAAGGCCGACTAACAATTTTCGCAAACACTGTGTCATCTCACAATAATTACCTAATAGCTACAAGGACAAAAAAACTGTTTGAAATTTGAATTTTCCGCCAAACATGAAACGTATCACCTTAAAATAAAATACTGGAGTAGCAAAAAACGTCAGACGAAGATAACAGACACGCAATAAGCGTTGTTATTTGTATCAATATTAATTTTATACTTTACTTGTAAATACATATTAAAAAAATATTGAGTTTTCTTTCTATTTAACGACAACTCTCAATAACGCAATAAAATGCACAGTCCCTTAAGTGTCGTGTAGTAATACTGTAGGGCAGTGTTTTTCAAACTGTGGGTCGCGACCCCTTGGGGGGTCGCACTGCCTCTATAAGGGGGTCGCGGGGGTCGCGAAGCCTCGGTAAAAGAAAAAAAAAACATAAATAATTATAAAAAAAAGGTTACAAGTAGTTGATATTTGTTATATAATAAAATACAGAATATAAACTGTGAAAGAATGTAGGAGGTCCCGATATTTTTTTTTTCATAATAAGGGGGTCGCGTCGTGAAAAAGTTTGAAAAACACTGCTGTAGGGTATGTATGTACTCTTTAGTAAAAACAACTTCTACTATGGGATCAACTTTGAATACGCGAAAAAAAGTCAGGTGTTCCATACATTTTGTCGAGCGCCAATGAGCGCTTTCTATGGAACAGCTGATATTTTTTTCGCGATTACAGAATTGCACGCATAGTAAAAGTTGTTTATAATTATGGGTACTATAACATAAAAGAGAAGTAAATAGAAGGGAAATGAGAAGGAAACTGTCGCCAGGTATTGTGACAGATACATGATTGAACATTCTTTTTTATGTCAACGCGTCGAACTCCTCGTCACAGTTGCTATGGGTTTATATGGGTGCAAGTGTCTACAACAAATTTCTTACAAAAACGCCTTGACAGCCGTTCTAATTTAAACAAAAAAAACTTTTCTGTGGGTACTATCGCCTTTCGGCTTACTTAGCACACCTTTTCTGCGTAACCCTGTATAATATTTTATACCGACTTCTCTCCACAGACGTAACGGCGGTGCTGCTCCTGGTTTCGGCACGAAGACTCTACTAGGTATATCAGCGGGATCGATCGGTGCGTTTGTCGGCACACCAGCGGAGGTGGCTCTCATCCGTATGACGGCTGACGGACGACTGCCCAAGGAACAACGCAGGAACTATAAGAACGTCGCAGACGCACTTATGAGGTAACAACTCAAGATACAAGAGTTGCTAACACATACATGCAGACACATACATGTGGCTGCATGTATGTGTATTCTAGTGAGAATGTCACTGCGTAATATTCTCACTAGAAATGTTACTTGTCCAATCTTTACCCGAGAGCACCTGTAATTGGTTTCTAGTTCTACAATAATTAACAATTTAAAAAGACTTAAAAAAAAAAAACAGTTCTGCACCAAATTGAAATGGGACCACAAGGGAAGCACCAGCTTTCAAATAAAAAAAGGATCATCAAAATCGGCTCACCTAGTCGAATGTTTTTAAACCGTCGAATTGATAACCACCTCTTTTCTGAAGTCTGTTAAAAATACTTTAACTACGAAACAAAATAACTCAAAAACTAGCATTTTCTATAGGAATAAGCAAGTCATTTTATATTGACCGTTTTTCGTCTGTGGTTTTGAAAAAACTGTCAACGCCATCAATCGCGTTTTTACGAACTAATGTTTTTTTTCCCATTCCAGGATAATCCGCGAGGAAGGTGTCCTGAAGCTATGGAGAGGTGCGACCCCCACGGTGAGCCGCGCTATGGTCGTCAACGCTGCGCAGCTCAGCACTTACTCGCAGGTACCGGCTTCAAACTATAAGTACCAGACTGATCAACTTATTCGTAGCTGGTCAAATAATAATTATCAATATTAAAAAACCGACTTTTTAAATATGTCAGAACTGAACCAAATGCAATGGGACCACACGGGAAGCACCAGCTTTCAAATAAAAAAAGAATCATCAAAATCTGTTCACCCAGTCTAAAGTTCTGAGATAACAAACATTAAAACAAAAAAAACTCGAATTGAGAACCTCCTCCTTTTTGGAAGTCGGTTGAAAAACAGTCATTCTGCCTAAATGGGTGTTCCCTGGTAGTTACAATCTGGGTGTCTTCAAGTCTCGAGTGAATCGGTTTCTTCTAGGCAAGCGTGATCCATCGTAGGCCGCATCATCGCTTAACATCAGTCGAGTTGGCGGCCAAGAATCCGAAATATATCCGATAAAAAACCGATAGACTAGCAACTTTGCGCCGATGCTCAAGACTAAGAAGCTTAGTCTGAACCAGGGATTCGTTGCGTTCGTTCGTCTTTTGGCACGTTTCTTAATAGACTTCACTCTCAATAGACATTAAATCGTAGATACGAGTTACGAAAATACAAGCAGACCTTGATATATATGAATCGAAACTCAGCATCCGCGGTAAGATAAAAATAGACGCTAATAAAATATTTTGTACGCCGTTTGACCTTTCAGTTAACTACGGTGTCGCCTATTAGTTCGGTCCAAGCATTCATTTGTTCCGACACCTGCAATAACATTAAAATCAAATGAAAAATAAATAAAAACTTTTCTAATAGTAATAGTATCCGATGCGAATGAATGAATGAATGCGATGAAGGCGGTAATCCTTGACACGGCACGCATTGTCAGGAGGTTCCTCACTTTGCAGCCCTAACCACCGGTAGCTTGGGCCCTGCCCCGCTGCTGGCGGCGCTCTAGGTTTAGGTTTTTTATAATATATTGTAAAAAAAAAATAAGATTGAAATCTAAATGATGTGAATAGTATCCGGATTATTACAAAATTAATTAAACTTATTTAAATTAAGCTAGATATTTAAAGGTCAACTATGGTCCCCAAACTAGGCCTAGCCTGTATTTTGGAATCCCTTGATTTTCCAGGAACATAATAGGTCGGGGAAAAAGTCTTTTCGTATTTTGTATGTATAAAGTTGTAGTAAAAATCTCATCGGTTGTACTGTTTGTATCTGGCTGGTTTTGATACCATTAAAAATATGATATTTTAAAAAAGGAATACAAAAAGTAAAAAGCAATTTCTCGCCATTTTTCAATTGTTTTTTTGTTTGATAAAATGAGTGAATCTAACGAAGAAATTCGATATATTGTGAAATTTTATTACAAAAAAGGGAAAAATGCGACACAAACCGCGAATAAAATTTGTGACGTTTATGGACCTAATGCAGTGTCATCAAGAGTAGCACAATGTTGGTTCAAGCGTTTTCAGTCCGGGAATTTTGATGTCAAAGATGCAGCTCGCTCTGGTCGCCCTGTTACGGATAAAGTAGATGCCATTTCTGAAAAAGTGGACCAAGATCGGCATATTAGTAGTTACGACGTAGCTGAAGAACTGGGGATTGACCACAAAACAGTTTTGACCCATTTGAAAAAAACTGGGTATACAAAAAAACTCGATATTTGGGTGCCACACAAGCTCACTGAAAGAAACCAAATGAATCGTGTACTCATTTGCGACTCTCTATTGAAACGTAACGAAACCGAACCGTTTTTGAAAAGATTGATCACTGGTGATGAAAAATGCATCACCTACGACAAGAATGTGCGCAAACGATCATGGTCAAAGGGAAGTGAAGCACCACAGACTGTAGCGAAACCCGGATTAACACGTAATAAGGTGATGCTGTGTGTATGGTGGGATTGGCAGGGCATCGTTCATTATGAGCTTTTACCGCCGGGCAAAACCATCGATTCGGATCTCTATTGCCAACAGCAGATGAGACTCAAACAAGAAATTGAGAAAAAACGGCCGGAATTGATCAACAGAAAGAGTGTGGTCTTTCATCATGATAACGCCAGACCGCACACATCTTTGGCCACTCAGCAAAAATTTAGAGAGCTTGGTTGGGAAGTGTTAATGCATCCACCATATAGCCCTGACCTTGCACCCTCAGATTTCCACCTGTTTCGATCTCTTCAGAATTCTTTGGGTAGTGTTAGATTAACATCAAGAGAGGACTGTCAAAACTACTTGTTGCATTTTTTTGATCAGAAGTCCCAAAAATTCTACAGCAACGGGATCATGTCACTACCTACAAGATGGCAACAAGTTATCGAACAAAATGGCACATATATATTATAATTAAATGTAATTAAACTTGAAAAAAATATGTCTTGAATTTGTTTAAAAAATACGAAGAAACTTTTTCCCCGACCTTATATAATCATTCGTTCAACCCTGTATAAAAGATCACATTGTAAAAAGCTTTCGAGGTGGAAGCTTTCTCTACATAATAAAACGAGTAGAAGTTGTAAATTTATCAACCCCTGATAAAAGAGCTCATCATCATCATTAGCCAGAAGACGTCCACTGCTGAACATAGGCCTCCCCCTTTAACCTCTACACTGAACGATATCCTGCCATCTGCATCCACTGGATGCACGCGACTCTCACAATGTCGTCGGTCCATCTAGTGGCTGGCCTGCAGTCTTCCATTTTGTTCCAATCAGACAATAGTCTATCAGACACTAGTCTATCAGACTCTAGTCTAGCAGACACTAGTATATCATACTCTAGTCTATCAGACTCTAGTCCAGCAGACACTAGTCTAGCAGACACCAGTCTATCATACTCTAGTCTATCAGACACTAGTCTATGATACTCTATTCTATCATACTCTAGTCTAGCAGACACTAGTCTATCATAATCTAGTCTATCAGACTCTAGTCTAGCAGACACTAGTCTATCATACTCTAGTCTATCATACTCTAGTCTATCAGACTCTAGTCATCATACACACTAATATCACAAAAGCAAGTGTGTTTTTGTTATTCGATTTGTTTGTTCCTCTTTCACACAGCAAAAAAAAACAATGAATCTGTGATTTTTCATAAAGATAGCTGGGAAGTGGCATCATACTTTTATCCTGGGATGTATGATAAATTAATCTTTATGATACAGAGTGACTAGACGATCGAAGCCGCTCGCCTAATGGCTCTTCACGCTTGCCCATAACATCTCAACGCCACTCAGAATTTTGAACTTTAACAGTTCAAAACCCTGGATGGTAATGGACTGCACTCGTCACCCCGAGATATAAGATGTCAGATCTCTGTGTGCCCTGTAATTTCGCTGGAAACATTGCCTGCATCAATCTGGAACACAGTAGTGTTTGCTTACTACTACTGCTTGGCGGTTAAATAACTGGCAAAGGTGTGGTACTTCCCCAGGCGGACTCTGCAAAAGAGCCCTACCACTACTAACTAATGTATTGTTATTTGCAGGCGCGAGAAATGTTTGTGGGCTACGTCCCAGACGGCATCACCCTTCACTTCTGCGCGTCAATGGTGTCTGGTCTCATCACCACCATCGCTTCCATGCCGGTGGACATCATCAAGACAAGGTTAGTGTAGCATTATACAGCGTGTCCGGGGATCGCCTAATGACGTTATATAAATGGTGTGTTATTTATATCATTTTGACGGAAAAAGTGCCCGCTTATGGTGTCCATACACTTTCATGTCGAAGCAATTTTTTTGTTTTTTATTGGATTAATTACACATTATATTATAACAAAACAGCTTTATACAACTATTTTGGTGTTTGGCAAGAAGAAGACCATAGGTCAACTTGAGAAAGCAACGCGAGACGCAAATCGTTTGGTGTAGGTTCGAATCCTGGTTGACGAAATTTTGAATTTATCCTTCGTAATATTTTCTACCTATTTACTACAAGATTCTTAACTTTTAAAGATTCATAGTTATGCAAATTTTGAACAAAACTTCAAATTACTAACATACACTAAAACTTTTAAACGAATATGTCATTAGAGATTTACTGCAAAACTAGAAAAAAAATGATTAGTAACGAGTTATATTAAAGAATTCAAACTGACACAATCTCATACAATTTCAGAATCCAAAACGCCGCCAAAGGCGAAAGCCAAGTAGCAGTGGTGACCAACTTGCTCAAAAACGAGGGCGTTCTATCCCTCTGGAAAGGTTTCCTGCCTTACTACGCACGTCTCGGCCCGCACACTGTCCTCACGTTCATATTCCTTGAACAGATGAACACTGCTTACTTTAAATATACGTAGAAATTGGCTAAAGTGACAGGTGTGACGTTGTTTTGGGGGAAAATCGTTGTATACACATGAAAAACAGTTAAAAATGAAATCTAAATCGGTCTAAATAAATATGCGCAAGATAAAACAGATGCAGTCTTATTTTCTCTTTGGATGATAAACAGAGAAAAACGGTAACAACGAACTCTTTTCAAAATTGACTTGATGCTTTTGAAAATTTATATTAAATTGCACTGTTTACACACATAAGCTTAAATTGTCCATCATAACACTTTGTTAGAATTTAACATGTGTGAAAACAATAATACCGAGTGAAAGATTAACATAGTACTGGTATTTGCTGATATGAAACCATAAAAAAAATACGCAATGTAATGCAAATAAAATATCAGCTGACGCTAGACGTCAACGAACGACCTGCGCCGCGCGCACGCTTGTACACTTTACATTGCTTGTTTGCAAAATTTAAACCACAAAAAAACACTAAAACACCAAGTATAATGCAAATGGTTATTGGTATTTGCTTGTGTATAGATATGTAGTGTAATAGTAAATGTTCAAGAACTTTTGATGGCAAAATTAGTAAAAATATTTATCGCGAATAAGTCTGCGTTTGACCACCAACTCGCCTATGGTAAGCGACGATGTGGTTACGTTCAATTAAAATACTATTTCGTTGAATTATTATAGCATGCATAAAGTCTGAAATTAATTGAAGACCGTTGTTTTGAAGTGCCAAAACTGAACGTTATTTTTCCTCAAAACAACATCATTAAAAATTCGAATGAGTTATAATGAGAAAATTGACATTTACAGTTTCAATTCTGAATTGTGATTTTATTGGTTTGTATGTACTTTGTTATTTTTAGGAATGTTGATTTTGAGCTTTATTTTTGTTGAAGAGTTTATGTACAGATTTTTACAAATATTTTTATATTATATTCAATATTTGTTACTAATATTTACGAATGGTATTTAAAAACTGTAAATGTCAACTTTTTTAATTGCTTTTAAGTTAAAGCACAAAAGTGCCTGTTGTGTATTTTAAGTAATGTTAAGTAAAGTACGAAATTATACCAATACAGGGTTATGCATATAGCCTGTACTAAACCGAAAGCAGGTCATAGTACTCATCATTATGAACAACTTTTACCATGGGACGAACCCTGAAATCGTCACGTTTGGTCCCATATGTGTTTATAGGGTTTAAATAAAATAATTTGCGATAAGTCCCGATAAATATCAAATCGCGAAAGTTTAAAATGACTGTTGGTCCCATTGTAAAAGTTGTTCATAATGATGAGTAAAACGACCTCCTTTCGACTTAGTACAGCCTGTATACTTAACCCTGTATAATGTACAAATAATAAGAAAGGGAATAACACAGAAAAAAAAGATCCCACTTCTGACAGCAGTCGAATTAATATTTTATGATATGTAACAGTTGATTATGATAAGGCATACCGTGGCATTTAAATAAATTACCACGGTTAATAATACCAGTTATAATTAGAATACTTTTTCAGAAAGTTGACTGAAGTGATTGATTTTTGCACAAAAAATATGTTGAAATGGTTTGTAGTGTATTAAAAAAAAGATGGACCCAATTTATGCGGTAACTATTCGTTGCTTCTTAAATACTCTAAATTCATCAAAACATAATAAATACCTACAAACATTATTTAAATTATATTATTATGAAGATGAATTTCTGGCATCGACTTTTAAATATTGCCGTATAATCCGTATATATTTTTCACTCTTTCGATATTATATGCCAAAAGTTAGGCGTCTTTTTATAAAAACAGTTAACATTTCCAAGACATACTGTGAATCTTAGAAAGTAAGTGTAATGTATTTTTGGAAATTTTTATTTCGTTTTTTTTTTTTTTTAAATATATTTTACGTTAAAACTAATTTTACCTAATATCTTGATGAAACTTGATAGTTTAAAAAGTTATTTATTGACCCAATAGTGGTTTAATCTATTTTTTTATGCTATTTGTGGCAAGCTGACGAGCCGCCTGATGGTAAGCGATCACCGTCGCCACTCTATACTTCCCATATCTAGTAATTTGAGAAATTGAATTAGTCCCACTGTTGAGATTTACAATCTTATTTTATGGATGTTATGTTTGATTTTCGACCACATTGTCCAAATAAGGACCTAATAAAAATAACTATCAAATATTTTTATCAAGATATTTGTAAACAAAAGATATTTCTTTTTTACTGATGTTTATTTTTATACATATATATATTTTTACCTAGATTATTTCTAAAACTTTGGATTGAGATTATGAGTTTTTTTGAAAATTAATGAATTCACACGACAAAATATTAAAACAATTTTTTTTTTCACTCCTTTAAAGCAATTTCGACCTTACTGCCGTATTAATACGATACAAAACAAAAAGCGCGCGGCGATTTTTTTGTTTGTTGCATATTAAAAGGTCACTAAGGTTGAATTTGCTTTGAAGGAAAGCGCTCGCGCTCCGACTTATAAGCGTGTTTTACGCCAACTTGTTCCATATTACAATGTGCTTAATGTTTACTTTTCTCAATCACCTAAACTGAATCGCTTTAAACAGGTAGCCGTAACATAGCCAGATAAATAATTACGAATAGTTTTCATGAATACGTTAAAAACGTCGATTCCATGTGATACGCTAAATATTGACTATTTTTAGATGCATTTTGTTTTGTGACTAACATTTGTAATTGTTTCAAGATAAATAAATATTTTTTGTTTTGAAATATTGCTTTTATTTTGAAATTTAATCTAATTACCTAATCGTTTAAATATAAATAAAACTAATTTACTTTAATGTATATTAAAATAAATTTTCAAGAACTTTTAGATTCAGAGTAAAACGTGTTTTATTTAGAAGGCCTGTTTTCGCCCAATTATTCCATAGTGAAAAGTTTCACCAATCATATTTCTAAAATTACATTAAGCTTATTATTACACAACAACAACAAAAAGCAGACGGGCCGGCTGATGGTAAGCAGTCACCGTCGCCTATGGATACTTGTAACACCAGAGGCATCACAAATACGTTGCCGACCCTATCTCTATTAACTCGCCTCTTGAAGAACCCCATGTTGTATCTTCTCGGAAACACCGCGGAAGGTAACTCATTCCACATTTTGCAGGTGTGAGGCAAGAAAGATCGTGTGAATCGCACAGTATGCGATTTCCACTGATAGATAGATAGAAATGTTTTCATATTTATCGGGACTTATCGCGCACTATTAAATATAGGTAAAAATAGATACCTTTCGCTCGACGTTTCGACCATGTTACAATGGCCGTGGTCACGAGCTGACTGAAAACTGCGGGTGAGTCCGGCGAGAAGAGCGGATATTTTGTTCTCCTACCCTCACTTGATCTTGAAAAATTGCAGGGAATTTAAAAAAATTGATAGATAGAAACTCTTTATTGTGTACACCAGAAATCAAAATTACAAAAACACTTACGAGATAGTGCCACTAGTGGCGGCCTTATCGCTGAAAGCGAACTCTTCCAGGCAACCATTGGAAAGAATTTTCGTAACAGGATCGACGGATCACTGATCTGCGATATGTGTGTGCATTATAATCAAAATATGAATGTAGTATACTGATTGTTACTTTTTATTATTTAAAATGATGTGGATATTGTTGATATGTTTTAAGTGCTTTCAGTTCCATCAGATCTGTGGCCTCAGTACGAACACTTGCGAAAAAGTTATCGTTACGTAAACGATAGCAAAAGGTATGAAAAATTTAACAGCGCCTATCGGACGAGAAAGGAAACTGAATTTTTCATACATTTTGCTATCGTTTATGTAACGATAACTTTTTCGCAAGTGCTCGTACTAAGGCCACTGGTTTAAATCCGTACCGTGTGAGATCAAGACCACAGTCTAGTCATGAGATTAGACTGTGTAAGAGCCTCAGAATACAGAAGGTTAGAGCAAAGGATAGGTGATATTTCTAGGAGGATTGCAAAGTCAAGGCGGTTCGAACTTAAATGCAAATCGATTTATAGTGACGCAAACTGATGCAGGTTTGACTGTTCAATTTGGCCTCTCCGTCATCTCCGTGTAACCATAGTCACTGTTGATGGCAAAATTGCCCCAACGTAACATAATTATATTAAATAATCGGCCCCAACACTAAAAATGGCAGTAGCCAAGTTTAAAATAATTATCAATATAAAAACCGACTTCATAAAAAATTCAGAACTGGACCAAATGCAATGGGACCACACGGGAAGCACCAGCTTTCAAATAAAAATAAAAAACATCAAAATCGGTCCCAGTCGAAAGTTCTGAGGTAACAAACTGTTAATAAAACAGTCTAATTGATAACCTGCTCCCTTTTGGAAGACGGTTAAAAATAGCCCACTGACTAGCTCAGATAGCTTTATGGCACTCGAGACGATCCGGTCTAAACTGACTTAAAAAACGCTTTGTCGCAGTCCCAAAACCTCTAAAGAAAGCCGTTGTTGCGGCCACGCTCTTCTCAAACTTTGGAGACTAGGTCGGAACAAAGATCTCATAATGCGGTATATAGGGTAGGGTATCTATGCCATGCTATTAGTTTAGGCCCCGCTAAGTCACATAGTTTTTGTTACTGCCATAATTATAACTCTTAGTATTATGATTTTTAAGCAAACTTCTTTGACTCATGTGGTAGAAGCTTTTAAATGTCTTCTCACCTCTTTCAAATTTGTCTTTTGTGACAATTCGTCAAAATGGTCAAAAATGAAAAGTATGTTATTTTATTTCGATACATAAACAAAGCGGTAAAATTGTTTGGTAAATTAATATTAAAATACCAAAAAATACGAAACTTAAAAACTAAGAAACTTGAATTTAAAGAGTACAGTATTGTGTAGCCACTGGAACTTACCGGAACTGGAACCTTGGTATTTTAAACACCAAAATTCAAACAATTTCTCATTCATGGATAGTTTAGGGAACAAAGTGAGAATAAAATCAACAGAGAATCATGTCACTTAATCCAACAACACATTACACTTATTCTAGTGTCATATTTGGAGGCGCAATTTCGGGGTGAGTTTCTAACCTTCATTATCTTTCAGTTGATGGAGGTTCCACGTGAAAAGTTAGGCATCAGTTCTGTCCGTGACCAGGATCATCAATAATCATGATTGTATAAGGTCGGGGAAAAAGTTTCTTCGTATTTTATAAACAAATTCAAGACATATTTTTTTCAAGTTTAATTACATTTAATTATAATATATATGTACCATTTTGTTCGATAACTTGTTGCCATCTTTTAGGTAGTGACATGACCCCGTTGCTGTAGAAATTTTGGGAATTCTGATCAATAAAATGCAACAAGTAGTTTTGACAGTCCTCTCTTGATGTTAATCTAACACTACCCAAAGAATTCTGAAGAGATCGAAACAGGTGGAAATCTGAGGGTGCAAGGTCAGGGCTATGTGGTGGATGCATTAACACTTCCTAACCAAGCTCTCTAAATTTTTGCTGAGTGGCCAAAGATGTGTGCGGTCTGGCGTTATCATGATGAAAGACCACACTCTTTATGTTGATCAATTCCGGCCGTTTTTTCTCAATTTCTTGTTTGAGTCTCATCTGCTGTTGGCAGTAGAGATCCGAATCGATGGTTTTGCCCGGCGGTAGTAAATGCTCATAATGAACGATGCCCTTCCAATCCCATCATACACACAGCATCACCTTATTACGTGTTAATCTGGGTTTCGCTACAGTCTGTGGTGCTTCACTGCCCTTTGACCATGATCGTTTGCGCACATTCTTGTCGTAGGTGATCCATTTTGCATCACCAGTGATCAATCTTTTCAAAAACGGTTCGGTTTCTTTACGTTTCAATAGAGAATCGCAAATGAGTACACGATTCATTTGGTTTCTTTCAGTGAGCTGGTGTGGCACCCAAATATCGAGTTTTTTTGTATACCCAGTTATTTTCAAATGGGTCAAAACTGTTTTGTGGTCAATCCCCAGGTCTTCAGCTACGTCGTAACTACTAATATGCCGATCTTGGTCCACTTTTTCAGAAATGGCATCGACTTTATCCGTAACAGGGCGACCAGAGCGAGCTGCATCTTTGACATCAAAATTCCTGGACTGAAAATGCTTGAACCAACATTGTGCTACTCTTGATGACACTGCATTAGGTCCATAAATGTCACAAATTTTATTCGCGGCTTGTGTCGCATTTTTCAGTTTTTTGTAATAAAATTTCACAATATATCGAATTTCTTCGTTAGATTCACTCATTTTATCGAACAAAAAAACAATTGAAAAATGGCGGGAAATTGCTTTTTACTTTTTGTATTCCTTTTTTAAAATGTCATATTTTTAATGGTATCAAAACCAGCCAGATACAAACAGTACAACCGATGAGATTTTTACTACAACTTTATACATACAAAATACGAAAAGACTTTTTCCCCGACCTATTATGTCAGTCGAAGTGTACACAATCAACCTGACTGACCTGACTCAATCCAGGACCGACTGAACTACTTGAACGTGTAATCTCCGTCTCTTTCCGTTCTCCGTCTGAATTTGAACAAAATCCTGCCTTATCGTTTGCCCGCATTTGCTAGAGTAAAAAGTATCCCATTACTTTATTGGTCGCCTTTACTACCTTGCCAAACCTGGATAAATTCCGATCGATTAACCCGTTTGTCGTAAAAAGGAGAAAAAACACTATTACTTTCGCATATTCATGTCTAGCTATTTGGTAAGCCTACAACAACTACTTCTATTGCATTTTCTATTTCCTGATGCTAAAATTCCCTTCCAGTTCGCTTGTCACAACCATTGTCCATCCCCTTGACCTGGTCAAGGTCCGAATGCAACTGTATCCTGGTAAAATGACCACCGAAGCGATGGCAAAGAAGATTCTCCGCTGCGAAGGCGTGCCAGCCCTTTACAACGGTCTCACTGCTGCATATCTGCGTCAGGCTACCTTCACTGTCACCAAGCTTGCGATCTACTATGGATGGCATGAGAAATATATTCAGTTAGTTGGCTGCTGATGTAGATGCTTGCCTTATCTTGTGACTTCTGAAATAATTGTTCAGTAGTAACCGGTTTGTCGTAATGGTCGTAAAGTTCATGAGCACACTCACCAAAAAGGATACAATAGATGCCACCGAAGTTTATGCTCCGAACTTTCAAATTCTAATAAAATAGAATCATTAAGCAGATTGTGATGGTATATAAATAATATATCAGATCGCCATTCTCTAACCTGTTTGGCATACTACATTTGTGAAAATTTGTGAGTTGGGACTTTGCAGCCTAGTCTCAACCAACTTGTCTGTAACATACGATCCACTTTGATGTCACCGCGCTGACGTAGCAAGTGTTCATAGTGTATCAAGCAGAGTTCCGTGACCTAGTTGATTTTGGTTTCTGAAACCAGAGAACGACATCGCCATTGATCGACTTTGTCCATTACAGTTCAGGGACATCCAGAATTTAGAACTTGCCGCAATGCACAGCATTCATCGCCTTAAGATAGATAAGATAAGATATTAGATCCTTATTCTCTATATGCCTATTAGCAATTAGCAATATTTCCAGTGCAATTACTTCCTAACTACACTGGAAATATTGCTCTTCCGTAACAGTAATGTTTGCTCACTAATGCACTTGGCCGTTGAACAACTGGCTCTGCGAAAGAGCCTTACCACTATAGGCTATAGTCCCCCTAAGAACTTAACACTGAACGACAGCCTGTAATATGTATCCTTTGAATGCCCGCGACTCTCACGATGTTGGTCCATCTAGTGGGAGGCCTAACTACGCTGCGTCTTCAAGTTCGTGGTCTCCACTCAAGAACCTTTCTTCCCCATCGGTTATCGGTTCACTTACGTACTTATACCTATCTAAATTTATTTGAGGAATGTCTTTTTGAAAATAGAAAACACGGTATGCTTCCCGGGTTGCTCGACAAGGTGAACATTGGTCTGTACTCGGGCCTGGTCGGCGGACTGGCGGGAAACCCCTCGGAAGTAGCGCTAATCAGGATGATGGCAGACGGCAGGGAGGACCCATGCTGCGTCAGGGAGCGACACAAGCTTTACAAAGGAGCTTTCCATGCTTTGTATAAGTGAGTCTTTTAAATACGCTTTTATTAGCTTTACTTACACTAACAAAACTGTAAACGAAACTTGGAACTTGATTTTAACCTACATTTAGGTAATTGTAGTGTTGATTTTAAACTTTGCAAGTATATGTAATCATCATCATAAACAGCCACACTATTCCACTGCTGGACATGCCATGGAATGGCCGGATCTTAGGCTTTTCTCTTCCATAATATGTAATAATACAATAATTTGGTACCATCGAACCGATCTGATGATGGAACGGCTGGTAAGTAGTCGAATTTTTCAATGGCTACTGGTAAGTTCCTCGATTTGGGATTGTTTGGTTTGTTTTAACAAGTAATGTTTGGATATTACTCGTTATATGGATACCTATTGGTAACGAGGGTGTGAGGTAAGATGGTAGCAAAACGTATAAAAAAAAAGGTAGAACTATTTATTCTATATAAAAAAATGGAGAGGTGGATAGTGGAATTCTATAATAATATTTTTTTAACTATTTACTGTTGATTTGATACAACTACATCTGCAAAATGTGGAATGAACTAGGTACGAGTACTTTCCGCGGTGTTTCCGAGAAGCTACAACATGGGATTCTTCCAAAGGAGAGTTAATATAGTTCTAAAAGGTCGGCAACGTATTTGTGGTATTACAAGTATCCATACATGATGACTGCTTATCATCAGCATTAAAAAAAAACTTAAATTGTTATGCCGGCGGCGGTACGTAATCTACACTCTCGCCGGAAGAGAGGTATACTATCAGATACAACTTTTGTCTCGTTGGACGGTGGCCTTTGCTCACTTGCGCCTTGCCTCGTCTGTTCTTGCGGGGAGTATAAGGGAAGGGCTAGTTTTTGTGGAAGGTTTTTAAAGTTACTTTCCGAGTCTTAACTACATAAAACACACAGAGTACTGTGAATGTAACTTTCGAGAGCTTTGAAAAATGTATCTATGTCCTCATATGGAAAGTATTTTTAAAATTTACTTATCAGATCCCGTTGCTGGGCATAATCTTTCTCACTCCCTTTCATGTCTCAAGCGCCATTGCTAGCTAGGACCATCAGTCTCGACAAAACGCAGTTAAGTCGTCCTGTGAATTTTTAGGAACCCAAAGCGTGAAGACCCTCGTTAAATTACTTATACTTATGTGTTTTACGACAGGACTAAATTTGAGTTAAAAACTATGAACACATAGATAGTTAAATGTACTTAACAATATTTTTTTTTACAGAATAGCTACGACGGAAGGGTTCTATGCTTTATGGCGGGGTGGAACGCTGACTATGACGCGGTCAGCGTGCGTCAGCATCGTCCAAATAGGAAGCTACACGAAGGTAAGATTACCAGCCTATCTCAACGACGACACCGTGTTTCGGAAGGCACGTTTAGTAAAACTGTTCCTTAATGTCGCCTTATGCCAATGTCAAAGTGAGAATTCGGGTGTAATAAACATTTTTATTATGTACTTACTTAAAATTCTTAGCAAAGATGTAAACAAACAAGTGTCACTTTAAGTCAATGTCAAAGTGAGAGTTCAGGTATAATAAACATTTCTTAAAATAATGAAAGTAATATACTCTTCTTTTATATTACTACTAGTTTTTTGCCCGCGACTTCGTACGCGTAGATTTTCATGTAAACCTTCAATCCTTTTTTCTTCCCTTAATCCGGCCCTTGCGCAAAATAACATAGCCTAAATTTCAATCTGGTCATAGCTAAGCATATTCGTGAAAACCGCATTTAAATCCGTCCGCATTTTCTTCCAGGGGTTTAGGCGATGTGCGTGAACAAACAAACAAAAATTCTAAAAACTGCCTTAACATGTTCAGCTGCTTATTTTAAGTCGCCCTGTGTGAAGTATTGATAGAAGCATAACAGTAAAAACACCGTCAACAGTTTTCAAATCAAAAAGATAATGTGACCACAGTGCAGAGCATGTTTTGAAGTTTTCTTTTTGTCTATACCATAAAAAGTATATCATGTCATTTCGGGATGATACATCTCTGAAATTTGACTGTCGCTTCGCTCGTTCGAATTTTTCTATGACCATGCAATTTCTGAACTCTATGAATACGACCACAAGTATGGCTTTGGCCACGGAACCCTGACATATGCTTGTCTTGCAAAATGCATTGGATTGAATCACCAGACGTTGTAAGGCCTATGTTTTTATAACATCCTTGATCTACACGTTCATTCATTTATGAAGGTTAAGGGACCTTCTTTAAATTTAAACTGATTATCTGAATGACAGTTTCAAATTTTTATAATGGCTAGGTATGTCAATAACATTCTCTTTACTTTGGACCTCCTTGCTTGAGGCTATGTGACGATCCTCATATTACGTTTCGGGTAACGAAGAAAATAATCATTGATATTTTAATTTATTTTATGTACTTAATAATAAAGAATTAAAATAAATTATATAACATAGCCTATGTTTTAATCTGGTAATTTCTAAGCATATTCGTGAAAACCGCATTTAAATCCGTCCAGTGGTTTAGGAGATGTACGCGGACAAACAAACAAACAAACAGACAAAAATTCTAAAAAACTGTCCTATCGTGTTCAGTTGCTTATTTTAAGACGCCTGGTGTGATTTTTTTTGTTATCTTCCAATTACAGATTTTTTTATCTCTACGTTTTTATTATATGTATAGACTAGTTTTTTTGCCCGCGACTTCGTACGCGTAGATTTTCATATAAACCTTCAATCCTTTTTCTTCCCTTAATCCGGCCTTGCGCAAAATAACATAGCCTATACTTCAATCTGGTCATAGCTAAGCATATTCGTGAAAACCGCATTTAAATCCGTCCGCATTTTCTTCCAGGGGTGTAGGAGATGTGCGTGAACAAACAAACAAAAATTCTAAAAACTGCCTTAACATGTTCGGCTGCTTATTTTAAGTCGCCCTATGTGAAGTATTGATAGAAGCATAAAAGTAATAAATAACACCGTCAACAGTTATCAAATCAAAAAAATTATGTGACCACAGTGCAGAGCATGTTTTGAAATTTTCTATTTGTCTAAACCATTAAAAGTATATCATGTCATGTCGGGATGATATACATCTCTGAAATTTGACTGTCCAGTTTCGCTGGCCACGGAACCCTGACATAATGCTTGTCCTCTTGGCAAGTTATTTCTTATTTCGCGTGCATTTGTATGTATACCTTGATTAAAAAGCCATGAAATGGAACTACTCTATTTATCTGTTAAAATATCACAGTAAAATAAAATAATTTCTATATTCTTATTCTTATTGCAAATATACACTGTATTCTTCTAAAACCTAAGTTTATGTACCCTGCATAAAGGGTGCAGCAATGACTTATGTAGTGTCTGTTCACAAAACCAGACCACAGACATAAACATATAAATTTAAGTATAGTTAAATCTATTATATATACTATTCAAACTTAACCTAGGGTGAAGTAATTTTACAAAACAAAAAAAAACATACTTAGTGTGATAGGTTACTTAATTATATATGAGATGATACAAAACTTATGACGCTACTTTCTTAACTATTTATATATCGATATTTATTTTCTAATTATAATTTTCTAAAATTTATTGTCGAATAAATCTTTTATCTCGTAATAACATTTTTGGGTTAGAAAACTTACGAAGTTGGTTCTGGAAAAATGTTATTATTTCTTTCTTTCTTTATTGCGTCCGGAATTTTGTTGTATAGGTTTATTTTCATGTACAAAGGGCCTTTTTTGAATATTTCTATTCGCGGGACTGAATTAAAATAGGATGCGGTATATTTTGTGTTTTAAATGCTAACATAGAATAAAACCAAGAGAATGTAATACTCCTACTCCATGCACTGGAATGAATCACCAAAGAGGTTCTAAGAAGGTTAATTTAAACTGATTAACCGAATGACAGTTGACAGTTTCAAAATTTTAATGGCTATGTCAATAACATTCTCTTTACTTTGGATCTCCTTGCTTGAGGCTATGTGACGATCCTCATATTACGTTTCGGGTAACGAAGAAATAAATCATTGATTTTTATTTTCGTTTATGTAAAAATAAAGAATTAAAATAAATGATATAAGATAGCCTATGTTTTAATCTGGTAATTTCTAAGCATATTCGTGAAAACCGCATTTAAATCCGTCCAGTGGTTTAGGAGATGTGCGCGGACAAACAAACAAACAAACAAACAGAAAAAAATTCTAAAAACTGTCCTATCGTGTTCAGCTGCTTATTTTAGGACGACCTGTGTGATTTTTTTTTTGTTATCTCGCAATTACAGATTTTTTTATCTCTACGTTTTTATTATATGTATAGATAGAAGATAGAATAGATAGATTAGTTGCGCAAACTATAAGTTGACACTTTTGATTAGGTACATCTTTGTTAAGACTTTATGATTTTAACCATAGCTGCAAGGTTGTCTTTCCTATGAACATCTTCATCAGGCACGTCTGATCCTGGCTGAGCAAGGATTGGTGGAACAGGAAGCAGAGGCGCAACTACACACCTGTGCGTCTTTCATATCCGGTTTCCTGACTGCAATCATCACCCTTCCCGTGGACACCATCAAAACAAAGTACGGCCTCTGTCATGGTGTCGGTTGTATCGTCTAAGGTTATCGTATATTCTAGTCGATTTTTTATGCCACAAATGCAATTGTAGTGGCAATGGTGTTTTATGTGTTCCCCGATAGTTACGATCTGGGTGTCTTCAAATCAAGACTAAAACGGTTTCTTCTAAGCAAGCGTGCTACATCGTAGACCGCATCATTGCTTAACATCAGGCGATTTGATGGCCAAACGCAAATAAAATAAAAACAAATTAACAAGCCGTCTGATGGTAAGCGATCACTGTCGCCTATGGATAACCTGTAACACCAACGTATCTGTGATGCCCCATCACAGATACGTTACGGAACCCCAAAAAACGGGAAACGAGTACCTAAATCGACGGAGTTGAATAAGCATACTTAGCGCTGGCTCTGGAGTAGAGCGAGTGGAGCGGTCATTCTAGGCACTAAAAAGACTAAAGCGAAAAATAAAACTAACGTTAAATAAAAATTGCGCTGAGTATACTAACTAAGCGAACGCAGCAATCCAAAGCGAATCTCTGACGCTCATACCATACAAAAAAACGCTACTGCTTCCTGCCCAGTGTATTATCCTGAGACCTCTTAAGAAAAGTCATCATCATCATCAGCCAGAAGAC
Organism: Agriopis leucophaearia; assembly: GCA_949125355.1. Classification (NCBI taxonomy): domain Eukaryota; kingdom Metazoa; phylum Arthropoda; class Insecta; order Lepidoptera; family Geometridae; genus Agriopis; species Agriopis leucophaearia. Next base: position 2,806,199 of record OX421276.1, on the reverse strand, counting down.
GTCCACTGCTGAACATAGGGTTCCCCCTTTAACCTCTACACTGAACGACATCCTGCCATCTGCATCCACTGGATGCCCGCGACTCTCACAATGTCGTCGGTCCATCTAGTGGGAGGCCTACCTAAGCTGCGTCTTCCAGTTCTTAAGATAAGTAAGATAACTCTTTATTAAAAGACCACACAAACAAGGAAAACATACATTACAATGAAAATATTATCTAGATTTTTAATAGGCGGCCTTATCGCTTAAAGCGATCTCTTCCAACCATGCACGGAAAGTAATAAAAGTACCCACTGGTTATTGAAAAGGATTTTCGTTATTTCAGCTACCAAATCAGATCGGATGACATGTCACAAAAACAAGTTTTCTTAGAAACCTTCCGGGAGAACGGTGCTTTGTACTTTTGGCAGGGGTTTTTCCCCTACTTCATGAGACTGTCCCTGCATACTACCTTAACGTTTTTCATTCTAGAAGAAGTTAACGTGTTCTTTAAAATATTCGGTATGTTTCAAGAGTGAAAAGCATTGTCCCTTACTAGTGTTGAAATAATGTGCAAAGTTGTAAATAATTAGAATTAAACAGTGTTCATGTTCGTGCAGTCTTGTATTGGATTAAGGGCATAAAACCTACCATCTATATGATGTGGGTTGACATCGGAACAACAATGTTGACACCGATCAGTGACGTGGCAAGGAGTTCTTTGTGGGGTTGGTCTGGGGAGGCCAGGTTGTTAAAGACAATAATTCCAGTAGAAAAACCCGTTTTGCAGCTGTTTTGTCAGATTGTAGGCACAGGGTTTTTGCTCTGCAGCTGTTTCGCAAGTGCACAGATTGTCAAATTGGTAGACAGATTGGATTATTCTGGTCTGTCCCGCTGCTTTGTCCCCTCGGCGAGACAAATAGGAAAAAAGGTCGGTTTCACTTCGGGACAGTTTTACAGCTAGAAAAAGTGGGTGGGCTGTGAACCCCTACTGCCTCTGCCTAAGTACGCCACTGGCTCCGACGTACAGTAACACGCTAATACCTCACTTGAGGGACTTCAATTAGCCACTATTGACATACTTTTCACCGAGTCATAGGAAAATTGCGCTCCTATACGCACTTATTTAGCATATTCAGTGAGCACACCAAATTAAATTTCAAGTTATATGAATCGATCACAAAATTGTCTAAATTAACATCAAACTAAAGGGGTTACTTAATGAAATTCAAATTCGATAAATTGAAATCATACTTACTAAAGAAGACAGGAAAGATGTTCAACTTATACAAGCATATGCAGCAAGCCGGGGGCGAGGGCAAAGAGCCTAAGGAAGCAGAAACCACGGGACATGACAGATTCTACCAGGAGCGTCAAAGGACAAGCTACAGGAAGAAGAAACGTCGTGGCGCGTGCAGGAGAGCGCAGTCTGCAGCTGAGTTGAACCCGGAGTCTATCGCTGCAGCAAATAAGAGAAACGCGTTCCGGATAAGATCTGTATCTACGGACAGAGAGGAGAGTGAAGGTAAGAGTTAGTAACAATGAAGAAGAAAAACAACGTTGATGAGTTGATGAAATTTATTCTACTTTGCTGGTCAACGTGGAATACAGGTCTACTGCACGGTGTGTCTAGTGTTTTTTTAATTATTATTTTTATGCCATAGGTGGCAAACAAGCAGACGGGCCGCCTGATGGTAAGCAGTCACCGTCGCCTATGGATACTTGTAACACCAGAGGCATCACAAATACGTTGCCGACCCTTTAAGACTCTATTAACTCGCCTTTTGAAGCACCCTATGTTGTAGCTTCTCGGAAACTAGCTTGTGTTAGCAATAAAATTGAATAGGTAAGCTCAGATGAAATAAAAATAGCCAGATGGATTAAGGCGAACACGAAAAGTAAAACCACTTTTTGAAACATGTGTGCGTAGTCGTTTGATGTTTTCAGTATGAAATTCACGTAGTTTTGAATGCGTATGTGTACGTGAGCCGTGTGTTTATACTGGGAATTTACGTAGTTTTGGAAGCGATTTTGACTTCACTTAGGCAGTACGCCGTAATACATCTGTATTTCTTATCTGATCTGAGTAGGTAAGTATGCGGAAAAAATTACCTTGCATAAAATAATAAAAAACTAACTAAATAATAACTAGTAGTAGGTACTTATGTATTTAAATGGGATGGGTTTGATTCACGCCCGGGACAAACATTCATGTGATGAACATTCGTGTTTGTTCTATATCTGCTACTTAAGTATGTATTAAAAATATACGTATTGAATCTGTAATCTGTATTGATATCAGACCCTGGTAGCCATAGCTTTGCTTAGTTTGGGGTCGATGACCGTGTGTGCAAAAATGTCCCGAATATTAATTTATTTATCTGAATACAGTTACGCTGATATGTTCAAATCACGCTGACGTTATCTCTTCATCTTTTTTTCATAGTTTTTTATACTTATCTAATTAGGCTTTGCAGTGCTACCTATGAGTCTGATTTTCCTCAGCCAACTTATTTCCATTCGTACTTTTACGTTTTTTCGGAGTTAGATTATTTTATTTTATTCTTAGTTTGTATAAGTACTGTTTTCTGTTAATGTTCGCACTCGAGCCCCAAGACACAGGCCCAGGGGCCTTACCCCTAGCTCGAAAAGTTGACCCGCATAGGTGTTATTTGTCTAAACGGTACCATCAACTATGATAAGCGGTAGTTGTTTGATAGCCGCCAAGCTTTGCTATTTTCACGCACACACGCATAGTAAAACGGATTTTCGTCCATTCAAGTTAGACGATTTTAAACGATGCAGCTTAAATGAGTTGGTTAATTTTAGGTACCTACTAAAAGTTGACTCGCAAAAGTGAAGCTGGGGGTAAGGCCCCTGTGCTTAGTTTGGGGCTCACTGCTTTACCTAGTTCGACATAGTACCAACTGATTTTGGTTAATATTAATAAGTAGTTTAAGCTTCCCACTTCAAATTTGATGTACTAGTTTTTATTGGTAAATAAAGTTATTTGTATCTAGATCTTTAGATTGGTCGAGACGACTTTAGTAATTCCACGTAAGTTCATGCCTACTTTTTTAAATATCGCTTGTATGAGCAATGTTGACTTTTTCATTCAGTATGCTTTATATAGGTACACGTATGTATGTATCTATACTTATTATTTGATTTATTGCTTACGGAAGAAGGGGGGAAGACTGACGATGGCGAAGGAGCATCGTCTGCTTGTAGCTCAAGTATTTATTATTTTATTCAATTATCTACTATTTTAACCGACTTCAAAGAATACTTATTACGCCGTACCGAGGGGTTCTCAATTCGTTTTTTTTTTTAAGTTTGTTACCTCCTTACTCCGTCATATATAACTCGATTTGGACAAAACTTTCAGATTTCAGACTTTGTTGGGTCTCATAAAAATTTCATCATCGGTTCAGTAGATTGGTTTAAAAAAATCAAACTAATTGGAAATTAGGTTACTTGGATGTTATAATATAAGTTAACGAAATTGCGTATTTTATCAATTTTGAAGTCGGTTTTCTTTATTGATAATTATTATATTAATCAATTACTACGTATACCTATTAGTTTTTATTTTTTTATTTTGTATATTTTATTTTAGTTTACATTTATTTATAATATTTTATTTATAGAGCTTACAATTACGAGTACATTTAATTCTGTTAACTGCTGGCCAAGAAATTCTACCTTTTTGTCATTCTAATCAATCTTCTATATCTTTAGTTACCTAAGCTATTTAACATTATTTGACCAATAAAAATCTGATTTCTAGAAGAAAACTCGGAACGCGCACCATTGGTCGCCCAGAAAATCGACTCGTTAGCCAAGCTACTGTTCAACAAAACCCTGATCGGCACCGGGTCCGGGAAAAGCAGTCCTTCGGAACCGCCCGCTTCACCAAGGTGACCCACTATGCCCTATTTTATTTAACAATTCGTCTTGCCGACAACTGGTCAGAAATTTTATGTTATAGGGTTTTCCACACTTGTTTTGTAAAATGTAAGCATAATATAATGTGCTTTAATACCAATTACTTTGAAATGGGATTAGGCGGGACATGTGGCGCGTATCCATCCGACCGATCGGCCACAGGGTGCCTGATAAACAACGCAGTCAAGGAAGGCCTAAGAAATGCTGGCGTGACGATCTCGACTAGTTCCGGAGAGGTTTACAGGAGGAGGTGGTACAGGGGGACCGGGTTCTTATGGAAGGAAATGGGGGAGACCTTTGCCCAGCAGTGGAACAGTATAGGTTAAAAAATACAGTATAATCTCACTAATCCGGCACTATTAATAATCAGAGGGTGTCGGATTATTGGAAAGTTCAGATTACTGGATTATAGAGAAAAAAATCATAATAAATAAAACAACACACTATTTTCACTTCAAAAAAACAGGTAAACACGTACGCACATGCACGTGATGAGTTTTGAGGTTAGACTGCTAGACGACGACGCGACGGCGTGGTGACGGAGCGCATAGGCGTAGAGGGGCGAGGGAGGAGCGTGTGGAGGGTGCCGGATTATTGGACGTATCGGACTATTGAAGTGCCGGATTAGTGAGATTATATTGTATACCTATATAATATGTGTTGAAATAAGTATGCGGACGTAGCTCACTAGCGTATATATAATGGAAGCGTTCACCCAGATCATTAAGAATTTTTAACCGTGCTGATAGCAGAGTTTTTTATTGTCCGTTTATGTTGCAGCTTTTACAAGATAATAAGGTTGTTTTTTTATGATTCCGTTTGTTTCACGAGTTAAGGCCGCGTTCGCACTACACTACCCATTAATGGCAGTGTAGTATGGTAGGTTTAAACATAAATATGGGATTGTTTTTGACAGGATTGAAAGAACAATGGAAAGTTCAGCAGCACTAGCCATCTGCACGGAATACCTATCGCAGTCATCTAGGTAAGATGATTAACAAAAAAAACGCTTTCTCTTTTATTTCTTTTTGTATTAGGGTGCCGTACCCAAATAGTGAAAACGGGACCCTATTACTAAGCCTACGCTGTCTGTCTGTCCATCCGTCCTACCTTTTAACGGCTATATCTTTCTAACCGTAGTAATAGCCAGTTGAAATTTACACAGAATATGTAATGTTACGGCGGATTAACTAAGAAATTATAATAAAGTAATTTTTTTTTTTTTTTTTTTTTTTTTTTTTAATTTTTTTAATATTTTTTTTTAAAGTCAAAAAGTAATGACAAAAGTTTTTTAAACATATTTTTTTTTATTTGCTCTAGTGTAAAAACGGTAATACGTACAAGCATTTAACTTGATAGGATTATAGTCACACTCTAAATTAAAACTGCAGATAATAAATACTGGCCAATTGCGATTTAGTAACAAATTTCGGTTCACCAAAGTTAGGCAACGTCGGGCACGGTCGGTAGGTTTTTTTTACGCGAAGAAGTCCGCGTTTGACCACCAATTTTCCTGTTGGTAAGCGACGATGGACTTAGGTACTTGAATGGATGACCTGGGCGTGATGCTGTTTTTTTACTTCTGTAGTTAACGATTTATGTGGTGGTGCGGAACCTTCAGTGCGCGAGCTCGACTCGCATATGGCCGGTTTTTTTTTTACTTAACTTAATTTTATAGGCAGAAACTGCAAAGTAGGTGCCTGCAAACATGTAAGAGCCGTAACAGACCTGTCAACTTGGCTGACGAACCGCCGTCTAATCAACGGGAAAGAAAGAGTTTTTTTTCTCTTTCTGACCAAGTTGACGTGTCTGTAACGGTTTTAAATTGTTAAATATTTCAGATACGACTTGATATCACAACTAGGTCCGATCGGATCTCGCTCGAATAAGCATTGGTTTGCTATTCACGACAACTCTATCAAAACGGATCGACTTCTTACTTTGGTAAGATAAAGAACGTATCTGTTAACTTAGAAACATCAACATCGTCATCTAACTCGTAAATACTTCATTTCGTGATGTCCATAAAATATCAAACTACCCTCAAAAAGCCAATGTCATCATTATTATCAACGTATAGTGTTACCATTGCTGGGCGACAGGCCTTCCCTCAAAAGAGAGAGAGAGAGAGAGGATAGGGCCCAATCCACCATACTGGCCCATTATCTGTTGGTGAATGTCATAATATCTTAGAATTTTGAGGTTCTTGGATATACCGGTTTCCTCCTTCGACCAAAATAAAATGAATGAACGGGCCCAGTAGAAGCGCATTTTTGAAGATTACAAAATGAGCGCCAGCGCTCACTTCGTTTCAGTCGGTCTCTAGCCGTAGGAAGTGAAACACGAATCTATTGTTACGCGATAACGAAACATCTGACAAAATTATGAATTCGTATGCTTTACCGAAGTGTAAATACACAAATAAAACCGATATCTACTTTTTGTAACAAATAATAGGTTGGGGAAAAAGTCTTTTCGTATTTTGTATGTATAAAGTTGTAGTATAAATCTCATCGGTTGTACTGTTTGTATCTGGCTGGTTTTGATACCATTAAAAATATGACATTTAAAAAAAGGAATAAAACAAGTAAAAAGCAATTTCCCGCCATTTTTCAATTGTTTTTTGTTCGATAAAATGAGTGAATCTAACGAAGAAATTCGATATATTGTGATATTTTATTACAAAAAAAGGAAAAATGCGACACAAGCCGCGAATAAAATTTGTGACGTTTATGGACCTAATGCAGTGTCATCAAGAGTAGCACAATGTTGGTTCAAGCGTTTTCAGTCCGGGAATTTTTATGTCAAAGATGCAGCTCGCTCTGGTCGCCCTGTTACGGATAAAGTCGATGCCATTTCTGAAAAAGTGGACCAAGATCGGCATATTAGTAGTTACGACGTAGCTGAAGAACTGGGGATCGACCGAAAAACAGTTTTGACCCATTTGAAAAAAACTGGGTATACAAAAAAACTCGATATTTGAGTGCCACACGAGCTGACTGAAAGAAACCAAATGAATCGTGTACTCAATTGCGATTCTCTATTGAAACGTAACGAAACCGAACCGTTTTTGAAAAGATTGACCACCGGTGATGAAAAATGGATCACCTACGACAAGAATGTGCGCAAACGATCATGGTCAAAGGGCAGTGAAGCACCACAGACTGTAGCGAAACCCGGATTAACACGTAATAAGGTGATGCTGTGTGAAGGGTGGGATTGGCAGGGCATCGTTCATTATGAGCTTTTACCGCCGGACAAAACCATCGATTCGGATCTCTACTGCCAACAGCAGATGAGACTCAAACAAGAAATTGAGAAAAAACGGCCGGAATTGATCAACAGAAAGGGCGTGGTCTTTCATCATGAAATAAATAAATAAATAAATATCTGGGACATTATTGCACACATGGTCATCTGACCCCAAACTAAGCAATGCTTGTAATATGGCTGCCAGAGACTGATATACATACATATATATTTTTAAATACATACTTAAATAAATATTAACACCCAGACATAGAACAAACACAAATGTTCATCACACAAATGTTTGTCCTAGATGGGAATCGAACCCACGCCCCCAAGCACAGAAAGTAGGATCACTACCAACTGAGCCACCGAGGCAATCATGATAACGCCAGACTGCACACATCTTTGGTCACTCAGCAAAAATTGAGAGAGCTTGGTTGGGAAGTGTTAATGCATCCACCATATAGCCCTGACCTTGCACCCTCAGATTTCCACCTGTTTCGGTCTCTTCAGAATTCTTTGGGTAGTGTTAGATTAACATCCAGAGAGGACTGTCAAAACTACTTGTTGCATTTTTTTGATCAGAAGTCCCAAAATTTCTACAGCAACGGGATCATGTCACTACCTACAAGATGGCAACAAGTTATCGAACAAAATGGCACATATATATTATAATTAAATGTAATTAAACTTGAAAAAAATATGTATTGAATTTGTTTATAAAATACGAAGAAACTTTTTCCCCGACCATATACTGTACATTTTTATAATTAGGTGTTGAAGTATATGTCCGACGGTTTGGACTCGTTTTTACTGATCAATTTCAATGGTTAGGGCCCGTCCATTCATTTTATTTTGGTCTATGGTTTCCTCACGATATTTTACTTCACTCTTGTTGAGCTATAGCATCGAAACTGCACATCATTTATTTAAGCACCAAATAAGTCATTGGTACAGGGTCGAGGATCGAACTGGGTGCCTTCAGATTGTATAACGCACTTGCTATCATCGATCCTAAAAAGTGCTTAAGTATTTTTTTTATTTGCCATTATACACGATACATGAGGTCCTTAAAACTACATGACGGTACAATGACCCTGTTAGGGCGCAGCAATTAAATTACTTAATTCTAACATAATAAAATATCATAAATTTACTGTAAGAAACAAAATAAAAACTATAATCTTAATATTTAAGTAGGTATCTAATGCTAAATGTCTTCTAACACTTATCGTCCATGTAGTCTTGTATATTGTAGTAGGCCTTTTCAATAAGTTTTGACTTGACTATATTCTTAAACGAGCAATCTTTACTGGTATTTTTTATGGTATCTGGTAATTTATTGTTGATTTTAACACATCTGTATTCAGGACTACTTTTATATATTTCTAAATTGGGTACAGACAGGGAGAGCTAATTTGGTTTCACGGCGTTTGTTTTTCTCAAAATTAAATAGGTTTAAGTTTTTTCTAACAAATATGACCACTTCGAGTATATAAAGAGAGGGTAGGGTAAGAACTTTTTCTGTGATAAAATGGGGTTTACAGCTTTTCCTTTGTTTAATATTTACAATTATTCTAAGGCATTTCTTTTGTGCAATGAACAAATTTTTCGCATCCGAGCTATGACCCATGACGATGCCATATCGGAGCCATGTGTATGCATACCCGTAATACGCGGACATGGCGCAATCTTTTATAGTGTTTGTGTTTAATACACTAAGAGCATGTAAATTGTGACATTTTTGAGCAAATTTTTTCTATGTGGGGTTTCCAATTGAGGTGAGTGTCGAGGGTCAATCCTAATAAATTACATTCACTGGTTTCCTTTATTTTTATGACCTTAGTTATTGGTTTAGGTTTATGTTTTTCTTCTGATATGGTTTAAATTGTAATATGTTGGTTTTTTTGTCATTTATTTCAAGGTTATGGTTTTGGAGCCAGAGTTTCAATGTATTATAGGTTTCGATAATATTCGAATTAGTGTTTGTGGAGTTATTAGGGCTATTGAAAAGAAGGGAAATGTCGTCAGCGTTATGCTTATAAAGACTATATTTTGGGAATGGGAACTGACTAACGCATATGTGGGACCTATCACCGTGACTGTCTCGTCACTCTGGTCCAGTCTATGGTGAGTCCATAAAACTCCATAGACCCTTTTGCAAAGCCTGTATCAAAATGTTAAATTACAGATGCCTCTAACCAACATGTGCCCCATAGAGCAAGGAGAGAGGTCCAAATGTCTCATCATGGAGCTGTTCCGAGCTCTGCACCATCCTTACATATATCCAGTGTTAGACCTGGAGCTCTGTAATGGACATGCATTGACAGTGCTGCCTTTCAACATCAGGGGCAGTTTAAAAGATCTTATTTATAAGGTAGGTGCAATGTTAAAAATAGTTAGATAAATTTCTTTCTGCAACCAACAGTAATTCTTCTATGAGTGTTAATCGCAATAGTAGCATCCCGCTCACGCGAGTGGTGCAGGTAGGATGACGTGGGTAGGATGCCGCATTTACGACTGCGAGTAACAACTAATGGAACCAGGATATTGGTCTATTTAGGCTAAAACCTTGACGGTAGATGTTTACATCGTGTGACAGTCAAGCCCTTATTTTGGTGACGATATCTATGGAATAACAGTTTCGTCGTTTTATACGATATCCAAAATAATTATCTTTTCATATTCAATCTTTGCATGACGTGTCATGGTCGATTAGACCATCGCGTTACAAGCTTCTGAGCTGCTCTAACTGGAAAACGAATCTGGGCAAAAATGTCCCTGTTAACAGACTAGCCAGGGAGTTTAATGTTTTCTGCCAAGATGATGTAGTGGACTTATTCGCTAGTGGCGTGGGTAGGTTCAAACTATCTATTCGTAGCAAACTATCAAACTGTTTTGATAAGTGATGATTTTCTCTTTTTTCTTGATTCCTTTATTCAGTCAAAAAAAAAAAAATGAATTTTTAATGTATAATGTACTCAGTCAATAATTTATTGAATTCTTAATGTATAATGTACTAACTTCTATTCCAAAAACTCTCGCTTTTTATAACCATGTAGTCTGCACCTATAATTGTGGTGGCGTTTAGTTTAAGTCTTGTACCTTGTCTCCGTCATATAAAGTAAGGGCGTACATCATGTTGGTGTTCACTAATAAAATAAAATAAAATAAATATTCCAGAGTACATGGAACGAAGAGTACAACCGTAAATACGGGTCGAGCGGCACCGGTCTACCCGCGTGGCAAGTGGCGAGATTTGGTCGACAGATGCTGGAAGGCCTGATGTTTCTCAAAGAAAAAGGGTTTCCGCCATTCCGTCATCTGCATTCGGGGAACGTGGTAGTGCAGAATGGAGTCGCGAGGTGAGTTACGTTAGTCCTAATTTGGGCGACAATTTGGTGAGGCGGTAAAATTGGCGCCCATCATGGTCTTATGTTCTGTTCGTGAAATATGAAAAATTGCCCTATACCTATAACAATTATTGTGCAATGCGCATATTTTAGTTTGATATTCTACTATCGCTGGTCAGGCGCTAATAACTCCTGAGATATTTTACTCGCGAATAGCATTATTTCGAACGATAAACCTCACACGACACGCAAGTACCGATAAATACATAGTAACACGAGCAATACAGTGAATCAGCAAAAATATATTTTTACTAGCATTTTTCCATAGGATAGATTTTTGTCGATTTCTTGCTTGAGCGCTCGCAAAATGTTCCTATCTATATTTGGCTTTGATTCCCTCAGGATATGCGGTCTAGAGAACACGTTGATCGGCGCATTGCCCCACTGTCCAATCGCACTTGCAGCACCGCTGGAGCACGTGGAGGCGCTCTCACTTGGGCAGGTGCTGTTCGAAATGTGCGCCGGCGCAAGCATCGACCTCTCTCTGCTGCCGGACCTGATGTCTTCCTACCCTCATGTACGTATACATGCGTGTCAATATTACGACCTCACGAATCTCAAGATCTACGCGCATACGGCGCCATCTGAACTGAACTGAAATTGGCACAAGTAGCAGCAATCGAAACTGATAATATTGTGTCGTACAGGCTTTAGATGTGGGTCTTTCTTTTTCTTGTTTAACTTTAGGGCACTGACATCCTACTTGGGTTTATTGTGCATTCCCCAACGCCTACATAAGCGAGCTTGTTGAAATGTCCGCCTGGGGAAGTACCAAACCTTTGCCAGTTATTTAACCGCCAAGCAGTAGTGTGCAAACACTACTGTGTTCCGGATTGAAGGGCAATGTTTCCAGCGAAATTACAGGGCACACAGAGATTTGACATCTTATATCTCGGGGTGACGAGCGCAGTGCATTGCCATTCAGGGTTTTGAACTGTTGAAGTTCAAAATTCAGAGTGGCGTTGAGCTGTTATGGGCAAGCGTGAAGAGCAATCAGGCGAGAGGCTTCGCTCGTCTCGTCACTCAGTTACATCAAAAAAAAAAAAAGGGCGTGCGACTTTGGGCTGCTGACACAATATATTTGGACGTGAAAGAGAGAAGTTTATATGATTGTAGATGCATCCAATTATGTCAGGACTGGCTCGCCAAACGTTCACCTGTACAGTATAGTCTCTGCATATATAGTATGGTATAGAAATTTGGATGTACCTACCGTCTTCTAGCAATGTTTTTCCCAAAAGCCTCTCTTCATCATTATTGTTCGACGCAGGTGGTGGAGATCATCCAGCAGATCTTCAGTCCACGCACGCCTTCTCTGCACGAGTTGCTACTTTGCGAGCTGTTTCGGAAAATAGACCTGCGGGAGATGAAGGGCTCTTGCTTACCGGTAAGGGAAATGCAACATTCACCCTCAACGATGACCGGAATTGTTTAGGTGATAACTCGTATGCCTTTTGCGTCGATGGTTCTGGGATTCGATTCGATTGGCTAATCTGTTCTGAGCGTGCGTGTAAGCTGTGTATCTTTATGTGTATATGTTCCATATGGCATCCCCTGATATAAGGAAACCTAGAGTTGGGACCGATTTGTGACAGAAACTATAATTTTATTTTCCTGTTTTTAATATTCTATATAGTATTGTTTCTGTCATTAATAAATATTTTTCTTTCTTTCTTTCTTTAGAAACCTCGTGAGTAGTTATGGGTGTGACAAGGTTTTATTTAACTAGCAGCGTTTGTATGTTAGTTTGTTTAGATCAAATTAGAATAGAGCTGAATTATAATCATTCATTCTTTAAAAAATTAAACTCCGTAGGATACCCTACGTAGTTGAATTTTTACTTGTTGGTTTAGTACCGATGACAATGCATTTTTATGGCAAGCATGACCTGAATCGACATCCAGGATTAGCTCCAGATAAAGGAATTCTTCAACGGTCAACAGCATAGACACGAAATTTTGTGTACACATTTTATTATGATAGCCGGTTTTACGTTTTACCATGACATGGTTGCAGCACTCAGGGTGACTAGGTAACTCTTCAATGATTAGCAGCACACACATGAAATGTATAATTCAATTATGATAACGCGTTACAAGTTTGACCATGACGTGGCACTTGGCAGATTACATTTGCCGTTTGACGATAGTTTTTCTTTGCTAAAGCCAAAAGCTTGTTTTAAAAACTGTTTTTTAAAATAAGTACTAACCTCAGAATACAGAAAGACTGTATTCTGAGGTATTAACTTAGTTATCATCAGTAATCTTAGTACAAGATTTGATAGTTTTCGAACACTCTTTTCGTTTTTGTTTTGTTCCATACATTGCTGGGCTGAAAGCTATTCGAAAACTTTTTTCGTATTTGAGTGAAGCAACCTATACTGTCGATTACTGCCGATTTTAGTTCCTCCGCGGTTTCGCTGGAGGCGCTTTACTAAAATGTATGGAACAATACGAAAACGAAAAAAGGTTAAAACTGTCAAATCTTGTACCTACCATGGGTACAAGTATGTTATGTTATGGCGGCTCCACATTAGTGCCGCGAATTCACGGCGTGAATTCTCGCGTGAATTCACAAGTCATGCCCTCCACATTCACGGGATGTTCACAGTCGTTCGTGAAACCCGCCGCGAAATGGACGTAGAATCTGCTGCTGCAATAACTTTGTTTGCTGTGGCAACATATTACTATTTAGACGTCCAAAACAAGAAAGTTATTAAAAAGCGTTGGAAAAAAATATGATGGTAGATGACATCCGTACGCCTTTATAGACCGGAGTAAACAAGAAGTAAACTGGCGCGGGGCCGTGAATGTGGATGTGTACTCGTGAACGCCGCGCGAACGGGGCGCGAACCCTTTGTCGCGGGACAAAATACCGACTCTGATCGGGGAACAGGCGTGAACGCGCGTGAACCCCGCGAAAACCCTCCACATTCACGTTCACGCTTGTTCTCGGAGCTTCACGGCACTAATGTGGAGCCGCCATTAAGGTACTCCTACATTTAGCGTGTCTTCTAACCAGACCAAAAACTTAGCCAGTGTTTCTAAAGCAGTGTTTTCTTGACAGAACTTCAGCCAGCGTCTCTCCCGGTCGTGCCTGTCACTCCTGGGTGAGGTAGCGCGCCGACAGCCCGGGTCCCCGCGCCGCCCTGCCTCCCCCGCGACCCCGCCAGCGAGGAGGTATTACTCTTCATTGTATAGACCTTCTTGATTTTGCCGACTTCCACTTATACCGCACGGAGAAGCCACAAAGAGAAGATAACATAGTGACATTTTTCTTCATAGAATTTTTCAGTAAAGAAATTCGGAAGTTGAGTAGGTACATCCCGCCTTCTTATACTCTACGAAAAATTGCAGACTTTATTATGCCATAGGTGCCAACTAGCTAACAGGCCGCCTGATAGTAAGCGATCACCGCCGCCTGTGGATACCTGTAACACCAGGGGCATCACATATACGTTGAGTTTTAAAGACTCTATTAACAGCCTTTTTGTAGAAATGTTATACTTACTCGGCAATGCCGCCGAAGCTCATTCCACATATTTCTGGGTGGACATAGGTTATGCATTGTGCATAAAATAAGGTTTTACCGATAGAGACGTTCATCATCATCAGCCAGAAGACGTCCACTGCTGAACATAGGCCTCCCCCTTTAACCTCCACACTGAACGACATCCTGCCATCTGCATCCAATGGATGCGCGCGACTCTCACAATGTCGTCGGTCCATCTAGTGGGAGGCCTACCTACGCTGCGTCTTCCGGTTCGCGGTCTCCACTCAAGAACCTTTCTTCCCCATCGGTCATCTGTTCTTCGAGCGATGTGGCCTGCCCATTGCCACTTCAACTAATATATAGAGACGTTATACTCATTAAATAAAACCGGCCAAGTAAAAGTGGGGCACGCGCACTGAGGGTTCCTTACCACCACAAAATACCTACTAACCTACATACCTACAACTTTTGAATAGTTAACGTAACCTAACCCTTCTTTCGCTTGCAGGAGACATTTTCCAGTAGATCAAGATTTCACTGAAGAGTGGCAGCAGTGGTGATTTCACGACTTTTTATCTGTTATAATATTTATATTGTAATTATATTATTATCTACTCTAACTACTGGCCTTTTGTTATGTTATGCCTGTAACTTATTGAGAAATTAAAAAAAAAACTGGAATAATACTCGTCGGAATTATAGCGCGGCCCATCGCGTTCGCTCTACATCGAGTGGGTTTTTCATCGATATTATTGATCATTCCTAACTTATTAGTAAAATACACGTCATGAACTTTTTAGGCTTCGAACCTCTTTGAAAAACGTTTTTAAGACATTGACTTTCTAAAGACGTTATTCTGTCAATCTTTGACAAGCAAAGTGACAAAACTACGTAGGTAAAGCCCAACAAAAACCACCAAAACTATAAAATAAATATCTAGGAAGCTACACCAGCTAGAATAGAAGAAAAATATAGTTTTGATGATATAATAAACATACGTACATGTAAACAAAAAAAAAGTAGTAAATAACAAAATATATTTTTCACAATGCTATAAGTATTTGACGAGGTGATAAGTTTTTGAACAGTGTATGAGCCAAACTGAAAAATGGCGGATAAAAATAAGCCTAAACCGAAAACTATACCAGGGTTTATGAACTTTGTCATCGGAGGTGCAAGCGGGTACGGTTTTTTCTTCTAAGGGCTGAGCTAGACAATACGTTGCAGCGCGCGAAAGGGGCGCGGTGGCACGACGCCAATTACGCTTCTCTTTTTGCACAGACTCAATATTTTAGTGTGACGATTGACTACCCTCTTACTCTTTATCTAAGTCAATCGCAGGGTGAACCGGGGAGGTATAACAGTTCCAGTGACTCTAAAAACCGGTTCGCTGACTTCCATAGCCGAGCCAAATTCCCAATTTTTCATGGCTACCATAGCACCATGCACACGACTGGGTTGGTAACTTTGGTTAGCATTGATACTCTCGAGTTTTGGTGCCAAAAAACGTGTGGCCTTATTTCCAAAACTTCATAAAAACCTCCACCAATTTATTTGCATGACTTTGACTTGACCGTGACTTACTTTGCTTTTCTCTGACTGCGACTATGACTTGTTAGACGATATTCAATTAAATTTGATAAATTGTAAAACTAGACACTGGTTAATACACACTAAGTGCGACGCCAAAATCCTAACAGGGGAAAGAATAAAAAAAATACTCCTTGACAGAATGCTGGCAATATGTATCGTGCAGCCTGCCGATCTGACGAAAACTCGCATGCAGCTCCTCGGGCCTGCTGCGAAGACCACTTCGACAATTACTGTGGCTAAGGGTATCCTGAAGAATGAAGGGCCTTTGGGGTTTTATACAGGGTTATCGGCTGGGCTGTTCCGGCAAGCCACATATACCACGGGACGGCTGGGTTGCTTCAATGCCCTGTTTGACTGGTATAAGGTGTAAGTAGTAGACTTAAACAAAGAAAATAATGTGGAGAGAACTGAGGCATCTATAAGTAAGCAGAGCTAGTTAGTGGCTAAGAAACTTCTCAGTCTAGAACACCGCCGTAAAGTACCGAGTCTGTCAATTTTCTGTAAGATTCATTTCGTAGAATGTGCATTAGAGCTACACGACCTTATCCTACCATCCCCTTTCTACTACAGTGGCCTTAGTACGAGCACTTGCGAAGAAGTTATCCAATAGAGGCGCTCTTCAATTTTTCATACATTTGCTATCGTTTACGTAACGATAACTTGTTCGCAAGTGCTTGTACTAGGGTCACAGGACATGTAGAAAAACGGCCCATTATCACCCATACATTGTAGACTTTCTTTGGATACATACCAAACGTTTCAATTCTACGTTTCTAATCCGTACGTCCAAGGATTGAAACAACCTGCCGGCTTTCTTGTTTCCTGAGAGATACTTAATCCATCAGAATGAAAAAAACAAAAAATCAAAATGAATGATGAATGTAATCAGATGAATCGGCTTCTTCTAGGCAAGCGTGCTCCATCGTAGACCGCATCATCGCTTAACATCAGGCGAGTTAGCAGTTTAGCAAGCCTATCTATGCATAAAATAATAAAAAAATCTGGGCCTTATCAAGGCAAGAGTGAATAGTATATAATATAATCTTCTAAGTCTGCGTGCTTCATCTTCGACCACATCGTCGCTTACCAACAGGCGAGTTGGTAGTCAAACGCGGACTTCATCATCATCAGCCAGAAGACGTCCACTGCTGAACGTAGGCCTGTAGAACGTCCCCTTTTAACCTCCACACTTAACGACATCCTGCCATTTGCATCCACTGGATGCCCGCGACTCTCACGATGTCGTCGGTCCATCTAGTGGGAGGCCTTACACGCGATATAAAAAAGGTACTGAGCCGAAAAAGGTCCATAATAACTACCCATCATTATAAAAAACTTTTACTGTTGGAGCAAATCTGAAATCACGAAAAATTATCAGCTGTTCCATAGAACAGTTATTCATATTCGACAAAACGTATAGTGGTCAGATAGCAGTTGATATTTTTTTCGCGATGTCAGGGTTGGTCCTATATAAAAATTGTTCACAATGATGAGTATAATGGACCCCTTTCCGCGTAACCCTATTTACATAAAAGTCGCCTCGTCACATTCTCGCTCGATAAAATATCAGAACAAAATTTTGCCATGGCTCGCATAATAATAAAAATAAATTTGAGCGAATTCAAAACGGTTTAGCAAATACCTGCGATTATCTTTTTCCTTGTATGACAGCACGTATGGAACCCCACAGTTCCCAGCTAAAGTGGGAATGGGTATCATAGCTGGAGGCATAGGAGCCTTCATCGGTACCCCAGCTGAAGTTGCGCTTATCCGGATGACGGCTGACGGTCGACTTCCGCCGGAGAAGAGGAGAAACTACAAACACATCTTCAATGCCCTGGGAAGGTTAGTAAACCACTAAATCGGGTAAAACCTGACGTATCGGATCGTGCTGAATTCTTATGGATTCAGTGGCCTTAGTACGAGAACTTGCAAAAAAGTTATCGTTACGTAAACGGTAGCAAAATATATGAAAAATTCAGTTTCCTTTTCCTTTACGTCCGATAGAGGCGCTGTTATTGTTTTCATACATTTTGCTATAGTTTACGTAACGATAACTTTTTCGCAAGTGCTCGTACTAAGGCCACTGCGCAGCGTAAGTTATTATTATTCACAACTTAGTGACACTATAAGCTATGTCTTAGTGCCTCAGAAAAAATAAATATATGGAAACGTTATACCTACTGTTTCCCCTTTAGCATTTACAAATTGGTCGTCCATTCAAATACATTTTGATCTTATCATTTACAGCTGTGTGCGCTCAATATTGAAGTGTGCGTTTGTAGAACTAGTAATGATATGTCAGCGTGTGCAATACGTGTTTACCTCGCCCCTTCAGTTTTTGACAGACTTTATCCGGTACTAGCTCAAGTTTAAAGGCAACCCAAACTATATATTATCAAAGCTTAGGTCATACAATGTAAATACATATAGGTGCTAAGAGCTATAATGATTTGCCAACTGCAGGATCATAAGAGAAGAAGGCTTGACGACGCTGTGGACTGGCGCTGTGGCCACCATCACCAGGGCTATGGTCGTCAACGCGGCGCAGCTGGGGACCTACACACAGGTGACCCACCGATACCTGCAATTTTTAATAGACTTCCAAAAAGGAGAAGGTTATCAATTCGAATGGTTGTTTTTTATGTTACCGCAGAACTTTTGACTGGGTGAACCGATTTTGATGATTCTTTTTTTCATTTGATGGGTGCTTCCCATTTGGTCCCATTTCAATTTGGCCCAGTTCTGATGAAGAAGGTTTTTTTATGTTGAAAATTATTATTATATATTACGAATAGGTAACTACGTTGATTGAAGGTTGCCTTGAGATCACAATACATTTGTTATTATTTTAAAATAATAGTTGATAGATAGATAGATAGAAACTTTTTTTTTATATAGTATAGATCTACGTTTGGCCACCAACTCGCCTGTGTACACCAGAAATAAAAATTACATACAGATAGACTTACGATCTAGTGCCACAAGTGGCGGCCTTATCGCTAAAAGCGATCTCTTCCAGGCAACCATTCATATTTTTTGTGATTATGATTGATTGATTGATATTTTTTATGATTATTATTGATATTTTTAGTAATTGTGATTATTAAAAATACCTTCATTAGCCTTTGAATTACTTCTGGGGCCTTACCCCTAGCTTCACTTTTGCGAGCCAACTTTTATTAGGTGCCCTGATAGGTACCTAAAATTAACCAACTCATTTAAGCTGCATCGTTTAAAAATTGAATGAACGAAAATCCGTTTTACTATGCGTGTGTGCGTGAAAATAGCAAAGCTTGGCGGCTATCAAACAACTACCGCTTATCGTAGTTGATGGTACCGTTTAAACAAATAACACCTATGCGGGTCAACTTTTCGAGCTGGGGGTAAGGCCCCTGGGCGATTTTATTTTTCTGACATCTCAAAAATGTAAAAAAAAAACACTACTTATTGATTGTTAGGTAATGGATGGCGTTGACAAATAATGGATTCAGTGTGATCCTGGTGACAGCGACTGGCATAACTTGATGGCATTTAGCTACTAGCTATAATATATCAGTCATTATTTGCTAACGCCTTCTATCGAGTCATTTTGTAAACTTTTAGTAGGTACGTAGCTGTTAGCTTATTGTGTTGAAATCGTTGCCTGCTTAATCAACAAACAAAAAAAAAGCTAGGGGCCCTTATTCTGCACGGGCAAACACGCTCGTAAAACATTAATCATTACTCAATCTAAGTGAGCTGTGGTCTGTTTCCAGGCGAGAGAGATGCTGCTGCCTTCGTTTGGCGACGGCATGCACCTTCACTTCACCGCTTCGATGATAGCGGGGTTAGTCACCACAGCTGCCTCGCTGCCAGTCGACATCGTCAAGACGAGGTAAATAGGTAACCATTTTATCAACGAAAGAACTTGCGTCTTGCTACTTACCACTTCAACATGCCTTTCAGCAAGCTAAACAATGTCTTGGCCTGGTTGTTCAAATAAAAAAATGTTGCTATATGCCGTAGGTAAATTTGGTCCAAGCATTAAATTTGTTTGCTCCGAAGCGAAAGCTTCAATAACAGCATTGTAAAAATTAAAAACCACGAATTCTGATCCCTTAATCAATGACAATCAGTTCGGTTTTTGCAAAGAGAATACTCACCATCTAATAGCGAATCTTATTTTGAATTTCCAGAGTACAAAATGCGGCGAAAGGTAAAAAAGTGACCCAAGCAGGCGTATTTATGAACGTCATCAAGAACGAGGGTATCTTCGCTTTATGGAATGGATTTTTCCCTACCCTATTAAAAATTGGACCGCACACTATTTTTACTTTCATATTCCTTGAACAATTAAATAAACTTTACCTTAACAACTTGGCATAGAGCTTCAACTCTCCAATCTTTTCCCGATTTATTTCGCGTGCTGAAACTTCACCCGCCGAGATCTAACTGGTCAGGTGAGAAGTTTGCGGACTAGTAAAATGTTGAAAGTGACGGGGATTCGTAATTAATTTGTGAAATTTGTAATATGTCACTTAGAGCTGGCAAAATCTTTACCTCGCTGACGCGTGCCGTGTGTCGTGCGACAGAGTTTGGCGCTACTCGGCGTTGCTCGCCGCATGCTACGCTACGTACTTATCAAACAAAAGCCCTTTTTTTCCTAATGTGACTTATTGCTGTTGGCCTTGCGGCCTCTACAGCTTGACCGGGCTAGTTGGTGAACGCAGAAGGCGTTGGGCCAACATGGTTTAGATTTTGGGCAACAAGCGCAGGGCACCTCGGAGGTACGAGCCTTGGCTTGGACTGTCGCCGGGGCAAACAAAAGCTTCTCCAAGAACGCTTTTATACCTCCCGGGCTAACATGCGCACCGCGACTAAATTTTGTCAACTCTTTTTATCGTGCCATCGCGAGACAGTCGTATATGAATCTGTAGGCACGTTGTCGCGTCCTCGCTCGACAAAGTGACGAGCTTTGACGACTAGCCTTGCAGGCCATACGTTTGAATAGTTATTTTAAACATATAGGTCCACTTGACTTATACGTTTGGTACCTTTGAGCATTCGCCCACGCGCCGCGCAACGCTTCGCGTTTCCATAAACGAGCCCTTACGTGGGCAATATTCTAAATTAAATTAGACGGCATTGAGAGCATTGCTGTTTCTTTATTAATATTGACTGAAATAAATACTGATACTTTAGTGTTGCCAAGTTTAATTTGGATTACATCATTTATTGTATGTAGGTTGTATTATTCATGGTTCTAATAGTTTTAGAATTGACGTCAAAAATAAAATCGTATTAGTACTTAAGTATTTAGATGTGCAAGTTTTGGATGTTAATCGTGCCGTCCTGATTATTATGAAAGTTTTAAATGGTTTCGTAAAATGTTTGATTAATGCTTATACTTTTATATGATTTATATTTAGTAACCGATCTGTAAAACTCTCAATAAATACTTATTAGTGATTTGGTGTTATTTTTATATCAGCAGGCCTAGCACGGGCCGTGGACAGATTGTCTTTCCACCGTTTTTATCCTTGCGTAGACGCGACAGAGCTAGAATATGGATACGTTTGTCTCTTTCTAGCGGGATAAAAACGGTGGAAAGACAATCTGTCCACGGCCCGTGCTAAGCCTGCTGAGGTTCTGACAATACAACTCACATCCATTATGATGGAGTATAATTATGGACACATACATATACATACCTACATTAAAATATATTTACAACAATATTATAATCTAGCCAGAGTATTTGTAGTACACAGTGTACACACAGGGCATAAAACTTTTAGTGGGGGGGGGGGGATATAAACAGGAAATAAGATTAATATTAACTTTCCTGTTGTCCCCGACCTAGGTTCGTTTATTCGCAGGAGTTCCGTGAAAGTAGTTCCGTAACGGAACTATTGTAGTGGGGGATAAAAACTTTGTCCCCCATGTTTCCCTTCCTAGTCTTGTCCCATGTCTTCCTATGTTGTCTTGTCTCAGTTCTTGTCCCCCATGCCATGGGGTACAAGAGAAATAGCCAAAAAAACATAACCCTTCATTTTTAGGCACTCTTGTAAAACCCAGTTTCAAACACAACCTCTGAAGCAAAAAGGTGCTTCAAGGGATGGGAGGCTTCCCAAGCGTTTTCTTTTCGACTGAAATCTGTACAAGGTGGCTGACCAAAAACAATACTGAACAGGCTCACCTTGATATTCCTCGCCGACGGCTCCAGGACGTCCTGGTACTGATATAAAACAATACACGGCACACTCGATTGGTTTTTGATGCTAATTAATACAAATTGTTATTTCCAGAGCACTTGTGGTTTTCGTCTCGCTGTCCGAAGTTGAATGTCGTTCAGCTAGTGATGAGGTAGTGTTTTGCACGGCGCGTAGATATGTTTTTTAGTTGATTGATTGCATTGACAAGCCTGTTAGCGCAGCTCTTTACTGCGCTTGTAATTAGTCATTGCCTCTCGTTGACACAGTCTACTTAAACGCTTGAGCGGGAAGATTTGAAATGCGATATGACGGTACAACCTCAATTCGCCATAACGAAAAGATAATTAGAATAAGTTTTTTAAATTATTTATTTCACATCGATTTTTGATATAACACAGCCCTTTACAATTAATTTATAACTATAGTACACTAATTTTACATTCACAGATATCATAGGCGAAAGACACGACAATTTAGTCGCTTAAATAATAACTAAGTACCCACACCTTCGCACTTAAATAATAGGAAATAGGGACTAAAATTGCAGTTTCACGTCTTCCCTCCACCTTTGCTTAGCGAAAAAGATATTCGATCCCTATATGTAAAATATTACGTCGAACTCTTTCAATCCTTTGACAGAGAATTAAAAATACGACAAATACTTTTTCATTATTAATTTTTAACCGACTTCCAAAAAGGAGGAGGTTCCCAATTCAACTGTTTTTTTAATGTTTGTTACCTCAGAACTTTCGACTGGGTGAACTGATTTTGATGATAATTTTTTTATTTGTAAGCTGATGCTTCCCGTGTCGTCCCATTTCAATTTGGTCCAGTTCTGGCATTTTTATAAAGTCGTTTTTTTATTCTGATAATTATTTATTTACTGTCTGTGCTTGTCTTTTTGACAAGTTGCCCAGGGCCGGATAGACCAAACAGACCAACAGACATTTCTAAAATGTTCTAACTGCAATATTATAATCGAAAATAATAACATCAAATTTCTGATAAGCGAACATCTTTAGTTTGTCAGCTTGTGTATCTGTGTGCATGTCTGTGACATCATAGGTCCCAAATGGCTGAACCGATTTTGATTTAGTTTTTGAAGAAAAACCGTTTTTAGGCAAATTGGGCACCTTTTGGGTGAACAAAAATCGTGGAACTCGCGTCATCGTCACGCTGTCACAGAATACATAATGCCGTGTATTTAAAACAGCGCCATCTCTTGTAGAGTAGATGAATTACTACTTAAGTCACTTCTGACGTGCAGTCCTATGACTGATGTGTTTTTTTTAAGATAACATGATCGAGTATATTTTTAGCTATGATTCAAGAAAATCTGTTCGCCGTTTGAAGATTATCAGCTATTTTATAGGTTTTATTTATTTATTTACAATCGTTGCTAAACATGTTTTCCCGTAGGTACACTATTTTAAATACAGGGTTATAAGGAAAGGGTATGCCAAGACGTTAGGGGTTCGTTATACTCAATTATTATTGACAACTTTTGCTAAGGGACTAATCCTGAAATCGCGAAAAAAATATCAGTTGTTCCATACATTTTGTCAAAGTGTGAATTACCGTTTTCTTGGAACTGCTGTTTTTTTTTTTGCGGTTTTTTTTTTATGATACTGGGTGAGGAGACGAGCGAATTCGCTCGCCTGATGGCTCTTCACGCTTGCCCATAACAGCTCAACGCCACTCAGAATTTTGAACTTCAACAGTTCAAAACCCTGGATGGCAATGCACTGCGCTCGTCACCCCGCGATATAAGATGTCAAATCTCTGTTCAGATAGTAAAAGTAAAATAATGATGAGTGTAAAGAATCCCTAACGCTTTAAGTACCCTTTCCTTATAACCTGTGGCCTTAGTACGAGCACTTGCGGAAAAGTTATCGTTACGTAAACGATAGCAAAATTTATGAAAAATTGCCTCAACAGCGCCTCTATCGGACGTAAAAGGAAACTGTTTTTTTTTTCTTACATTTGCTATCGTTTACGTAACGATAACTTTTCCGCAAGTTCTCGTACTAACCCCACTGTATAAATATTATAAGTGACAGCCATGATAAATAAGGTCATAAACTAGCGACAACCGAGCGTATTGAAAATTAAGTTCACAAAGCAGCGACAACCCAGAGTCTATGGAATAGCGAAGTCCATCGCGAAATCCAGGATGGGGAGGATGTTGCGAGGTCACCCGTAGGCTTCCTCCTCAGCCAGGGTCTCCCACGAGGAGGAAGAACCGGAGTCCCAGGTCGAACTCTCCGCATCTGGACCATCATCATCCTCGTCGTAGTACGACATCTGCGGGTAAAGATGAATATCTCAATCAACCAGTAGTACAAGAATTAGTTTCTAAGTACTAAAAGAACACGTGAACAAAGTGTAGAATGTAGCAGATTTATTGCCGAATCAGCTGTTTTACAAAACCACTAGCTATTTTACATAATTAATATAAAAAAACGACCACATCGGAACTGGACCAAATTGAAATTGGACCAAATGGGGAGCACCAGCTTTCAAATAAAAAAGAATCACCAAAATCGGTTCTTCAACAGTCAAGAGTTCTGAGGTAACAAACATTTAAAATAAACAGTCGAACTGACAACCTCCTCCTTTTTGGAAGTCGATTAAAAACGCTCAGCTGAACGCTGTTCAGCTGGATTGCCGTTGGGCTACGCTTAACAAAACTGCTACCCAAGTTTAGACGTAATGCAGAATGGCTTATATAGTTACAATAAGCATTTTGTGTAGGCCCTACACCAAACGCTTGTGCTATGGGTCGCCAAATAATTATAAAAAATAATTTTGCAGTAATTTTTACTCATATCACTTGTTTTATTTACGAATCCTGGCAAACAACTTTCTGTTTCGGACGCCATTATTGTTGTTATGACACACATAGCCACGAGTGTCAAAATTTAGAACTAAAATCTACAATCTGGCGTTTCGTTTCACGATGTTTTACATAACCGTTGACCAGCTACATTGGTAAATGTAATACGATTTACGAAAAAGCGCTAAACGTCGTTCAGCTGTTTTATAATATAAAACACCTGAACGACGTTTACAAAACAGCACCTTTAGCTGTTTTACAAAACAGCACCGCTAGCTGTTTTGTAAAACTACTAATTAAGCAATCCATCTGCGACAGAGACAACAAGAAACGTGTTACACATCTTTAGTTTTTATAATTATATAAGTTTTTTATATAAGTAGGAAATAAACTATTTATTAGCGTAACATTAGGTTATGTAAGACTGTAACTAAATCAAGAGGCGCCCTTTACAAGCGCAATTTATGAAAAAAATAAGAATATATACTTAAGTTGGGTTTTGAGAAATACTTAGTAGATAGATACGTAAGAAAATCGTAGAAAAGTTTTTGAAATAAACATTTAAACAAAAATTATCGATAATAAAAAACCGGCTTCATAAAAATGGCAGAACTGGATCAAATTGAAATGGGACCACATGGGAAGCACCAGCTTTGAAATAAAAAACGAATCATAAAAATCAGTTCACCCAGTCGAAAGTTCTGAGGTAACAAACATTTAAAAAAAAGAGTCTTCCTCTTTTTTGGAAGTCGGTTAATTAGTTATTACCCATAATAGACCTCGCGCTTTTTTACTACGCAATTACTTATTGTATTACGACATTTGTGACACAATTAGACGTGATCAATAAACTGCATTGTAGCTAATCAAATCAACAGACGAAGGCCGAAGGGATAATCCTATGCATGCGCTTCACGTAGGTTCGTTTGAAACATACATTCCTACACATTCCTAAACATTTCATGCATCTAGAGTAGGGTCACAAAATACATATATTCCAGATCCCGCGGCACAGAATACATATAAGTGCAAGTACAGAAGAATCACTCCGCAAAATCATTTAAATAAGTAACGACTCTTTAACTCTTGCTACTACACAATAAAGTGCAAATCAGGACGTGCGAGCGCTACCTCCCTACAGCTATATTAACCTAGAAGTTGCCTCTCTGTCGTCTGTAGACGAACTAAATTCACCGACATAGCCCACCGGATTAGCAAGTTGAAGTGGCAGTGGGCAGGGCACATAGCAACAGATGGCCGAAGGGGCCGAAAGGTTCTCGAATGGAGACCGCGGACCGGTAAGCGCAGCGTAGGACGGACGTCCCCACAAGATGGATAGACGACCTAATAGAGACAGCAGGAAAACGCTGGATGCAGGCCGCTTCCAACCGGTCCTTTTGGAAATCGATGGGGGAGGCCTATGTCCAGCAGTGGACGTCCTATGGCTGAAATGATGATGATGATGCCTCTCTGTCTATCGCGTATCTCTTGTCGCGTTATCTCTGTCTATCGCGTGGCAGCGGGCACGGCAAGTCCGACAAGACTACTACTTGTATCTTCATTCCTAAAGTGCGGAGTGCGCCAGGCCTGCCAGCGGCAGGATTTTTACTAAGAATGTTACTTACATCCACATCCATCAGGGGTTGGTGATGATCCACCAATGCGAGATGTCTGTCCTCCTGAGTTCGCATGTTTAAAACAAGCCTTAATTAACAACAAATTGTTGGTATGGTGCCAAAGAATATGTTGATATTGATGGCATGCTAGATGCGAAATCTGCTAGGTATATGGTGTTTAAATAATCAATGTTTAAGTAATCTAGATGTACAGCACTACAAATTCCGAATAAAATAAAATACCTATAATTATCTACTTATTCGGTCGTCTTTCACGGAAATGATACTCTCACAAGCAGAACTGACGATCTCACAAGCGGAACTGATACTCTCACAAGCAGAACTGACGCTCTGACAAGCGTAACTGTCGATCTCACAAGTGGAACTGATACTCTCACAAGCGGGACTGACGCTCTGACAAGCGTAACTGTCGATCTCACAAGTGGAACTGACACTCTCACAAGCGGAACTGACGCTCTGACAAGTGTAACTGACGATCACACAAGCGGAACTGACACTCTCACAAGCGGGACTGACGCTCTGACAAGCGTAACTGACGATCTCACAAGCGGAACTGATACTCTCACAAGCGGAACTTATACTCTCACAAGCGGAATTTATACTCTCACAAGCGGAACTGACACTCTCACGAGCGGAACTGACGCTCTTACAAGCGTAACTGACGATCTCACAAACGGAACTGATACTCTCACAAGCGGGACTTATACTCACACAAGCGTAACTGACGCTTTAACAAGCGTAACTGACGATCTCACAAGCGGAACTGATACTCTCACAAGTGGAACTGACACTCTCACAAACTGAACTGACGCTCTTACAAGCGTAACTGACGATCTCACAAGCGGAACTGACGCTCAGACAAGCAGAACTGACGCTCTTACAAGCGGTAGTAAATGACGATAATTACCTCGTTTTCATGCAATCCCTGAACTGTCTGGACTCTGATCTGAAACATCCAGGCGCGGCCCAGCATCGCCACAGTGCTGCTCAGCAGGAGCGGCATGCTGAAGCGGAACTTCCACGCGAGCCCCATCAGGAATATGAAGAGGCTCTTGCGTTCCCGCATAGTTCTGTAGAAGGAGACTGGTGGTGAAAAGTAGCTAATGTACTTGGGTACTGCTATGTTCTTCAAGGTCCAGTCAATCATTTTATAACAAGTGCAGCGACTGGTTACCATCAGGCGGACGGCCTCTATCATTCACTAAAATGGTAATGTATACCGTTCTAATAATCTTATCTTAATAAATACCTGAAACATTACCTATTATATTATGAAGATCTTCCTGAATCGGAGGAACCAAAACTCATTTTGGCCGCTGCTTCAACCTCGCGTTCTTTAAGCGTTTGCATCGTGATACTTCAAGAATAATGCGTCTATTACATGGTGCAAATAGCCTGCACAACTTAGAGTAATGGTGTGCGTGCATTAAGCACATACGTGCATCCTTCTCAACCTGCGCAACTCAGATGCACCGTGTAAATAACTTCAACATGACGTTCAATGAAAACGCGCTGCTTAAAACGCCGTTTTTAAGCGCTGCTCTTAGATATACTGTTTCTATTCGTTTATTTGCTCTAACAGCTGCAATTACATTGTAAAAAAAAAAAAATATGAAAACATTATCTTTTAATATATACGTATCTCTGGAGTATACATACCTGCTACAGTTTTACGAAACCTAGCGAAAGTGAATCAGAATTGGAGGTTTTCATTCTACTTTTTACCAGGCGGCTGTCAGAGTAAATAAACGAATGGAAATAGTATAGTGGGACTGTGAGATGTAGGTCTGCTACAACATTGTACCTTGACCACTATATTAATATATTTTATTGTGTCCATTTTCTGACTGTAGGTCCTAAATAGCAACGCCTTCTCATGACTTACAATTAGTTGCTATCAAGGTACATACCTAGCGACTTTATCTGGGTCACATTTTATATCTACTCATTTTGCTAGTATCTAATGCTATAGCGAAACAGTACCGTGAGGTCAACAAGACAGTGATAGCGAGAGATAACCTTCGCTTTTATTAGGTACTTATGTATACAAATCATGCGGCCAGCTTATTTGAAGAGAAATCATTTTCTTTTAATATATCACTCGAAGTTATAGTAGAGAAGTATAAGGTGACCCCATTGATGTAAGTAAATAGTGGGAAGATACGGGACGAACTCCTTGACGTGGACCGCATAAATTAGGCCCACGGGCCTAATCGACTTCAGTCACAATCGAACTGGCAGTTGTCAAAATTTTGTTTGTTGCCAAACCAGGCCTAGCAAAAAAAAATTGGTCTGTGGGCCTAATTATATTTTTGACACAGACAGAGATATAATACCTAAAGAGTCACAATCATGCCAAAAAATTGGCATTGTTAACTATAATTAATGTCTAGGTAACAACGACGCTCGGACGTTTTTTGACTGTTTTCATTTGGAGATTGGACTTCTATAGGTATTGCATCTCGATGGTCCTAGGCCTTGGATTGGTCCGAGTCTTGTGAGCCTAGGAGAAATTCTAGGCCCAACTGTTGGAGTCCACAGACCTTTTGGTTGGACTCAAACTGTTTGACAATCTCTCCATCCCCTATCATTAATTCATACCCTTTTTATCCGCGTTAGAGGTAAAGTCATTTCGGAACTTATCTTCCCTAACAGCCTAACGTCCCCTAAGATTAGACCTGACTACTACTAAATTCCATAAAAGACTTGGATAGCTCCGCAAACTTATGCATGGTCATACATAACAAAAAAAAATATACGCGTCGACTAGGAAAAACTACAACGCGAAGTTATGTGAAAGAAGAATTATGATCTAAGTAGTTACATCCATCCGGATTTGCCCGGACTTTCGGCCTTCCGTCCCCTCTCAGAAAGCTCTCAGAAGGAAAAACCCCGTAAAAAATTCTCAGCGAGTGGGGTAAGTATACGATTTATTTTTTTAACCAAAATAGCCGGACTAAGTTGGACTTTTTTGAAAGGTCATGCTTTTTGCCAGGTCGTCACAATTTTTAAAATAGTAACCCTAGATGTAAATAGGGTTACCATTAGGCTATCTAGGCATCTTCAAGGCTAGAGTGAATAGATTTCTTCTAGATCAATGTGTTTTATCCTCGGCCACACCGTCGCTTACCATCAGGCGAGCTGGTGGCCCAACGTAGATCTATTCTATATAAATATAAAAAAATGTCAGAACTGGCCCAAATTGAAATGGGACCACACGGGAAGCACCAGCATTCAAATAAAAAAAAGAATCATCATCAAAAATCAATATTAAGACAAGTTTCATAATTTCAACGCGCCAGTGGGGTTAGTACGAGAACTGGCGAAAAAGTTATCGTTACGTAAACGATAGCTAATGTATGAAAAATTCAGTTTCCTTTTACGTCCGATAGAAGCGCTGTTCAATTTTTCATACATTTTGCTATCGTTTACGTAACGATAACTTTTTCGCAGGTGCTCGTACTAAGGCCACATATAAGTTGTTCGTATTGTATCAATAGGTCATAACTCCTATCAATGTAGGTAAATTGTAACCAATGTTG
Source organism: Agriopis leucophaearia (assembly GCA_949125355.1). Classification (NCBI taxonomy): domain Eukaryota; kingdom Metazoa; phylum Arthropoda; class Insecta; order Lepidoptera; family Geometridae; genus Agriopis; species Agriopis leucophaearia. The sequence goes on along the minus strand of OX421276.1, from coordinate 2,776,310 downwards.
CTACCTAATCGATCTATGACCTTTTTATCAGCATAGAGATAAACCTTACGGTTAGATTTAGTTTGCTCCAATTTATAACCTTACTTCGCGATAGAAATGATGTAATAGAAACAAATATAAACAGGGTTACGCATATACGCATACATCATCATTATTAACTACTTTTCCTAAGGGAACCCCAAAATTGCGAAATAAACAGCTGTTCTACCCTTTGTCGAGTGTCAATGACCGTTTTCTATGGAACAGCTGAACGGATTAGGTAGGGATGCTCTGTCCCTTTCCCGCAATGTGAGTGAGTATGAAGTTTGTATGGCTAACCTACGTCATTCATATCATAGTTACCTATATAGTGCGCTCTCTGTCTAGCAAGACATTGAAATGCTTATATCTTCCATAGATTTTAACACATTTCAATTTTGATTTGGTGGTAGCCTGGGCGGATATTTTTTAACCGACGAAAACGGAGGACGGTTCTATTTTCCACTGTATTTTTTTTTTGTGTACATATAATCACCGATTTCTCCGGCAACTATTGAGAGACTTCAATTTTTTTCGTTTGTTCGGTAGGGTATACATCCCATTTGGTCCCATTGTCATCAAGTCAAGATCTGATGATGGGATCCCAAGGAAACAGAGGGCAACCCTCAAATTTTATAGGCACTTATTACGTTTTTCATATTTTTGAAGCCTATTTTTTTATGTGATCCATTTGTTTTTAATAATTATATAGGCTTAAGGCCCTCGGAATTGTAACAGACTCTCAAGCTATGCTGCCGGAAGCTATTTTTACCTGGCCCGAAGACTTTATTAGACAATTTTCGACTTAACCGTGGCAATTTAAGCTAACCTAGCGAGTATTCAAGTGCCCCAAGGCTGTTTACTCGTAAACTCAAGTTTTGTATTTTGTTTTCGTTGGGATTTAAATTTTAAACTCCTTGCGGTATGGCGTCACCGCGAGAAAGAGTCAATAGTCTCAAGGCTTCAATGTTGACAAACTCAGATCAGACAAACAAGGGAGATATGGTAAGGTGACGTCGCGGATGCGAACGCATCAGGCCTAAATCAGGCTTGATGCCTTTAGTTGAACTCGCCTAGCAAACGACCTGTGGCCTTAGTACGAGCACTTGCGAAAAAGTTATCGTTACGTAAACGATAGCAAAATTTATGAAAAATTGAACAACGCCTCTATCGGACGTGAAAGGAAACTGAATTTTTCATACATTTTGCTATCGTTTACGTAACGATAACTTTTTCGCAAGTGCTCGTACTAAGCCCACTTGTCGCCCTTTTTAGATGTGGAGTATAAGTTAGGTCTTTTGTATCGCTAAAAGTTTCTTTGTGTGTGAGAAAAATGAGTAAGTGAGCCGTGCTTATTTATTTTAATATTTATCGGGACTTATCGCGCAATATTTTAAATAGGTAAAAATAGTTACCTTTCGCTTGACGTTTTGACCACAGAAAAGAGAAGTAAATAGAACGGAAATGAGAAGGAAAATCTGTTACCAGGCATTATGAGTGAACCTTGATTGAACATTCTTATTTAGATCAACGCGTCGAACTCCGCGTCACAGTTGCTAACTGATTTCGAATGACTGACGTTTCGTTTATAAGGGTGCAACTGGCTATCAAATTTCTTACAGAAATGCCTTGACAGCCGTTCTAATTTAAACAAAAAAAAACTGTGGTTTTGACCATGTTACAATGGCCGTGGTCACGAGCTGACTACTACTCAGTACTCACATTTTTTGAGTGGTTTAGTGAAAAAAAATGAAACATACATTTGAACTAAAGCATATCCCTCTTGTTGGTTTGATCTGAGTTGCCAACAATATATATATATATATATATCTTGAGTGTGATACCTAAACAAGATGTGAAGTAGGTAAGTGTCTAGTATATTATAACACTGTGACATAACGATTTATACCTACTGATAAGCTGTAATCATGAATGGAACTCATATTTTAAAAGAAACTCAAGATAAGGTTTAGGGAAACAAAAACACATTTAAATTTTAAACATTTATTCAAATATGAATTGCATTCATAGATACTATGTTACAGGTTTAGATTTGCAAGATAAGTTTTCGGAAGTTGACTTACGCACGGAATTTGTAAAGTCGCGGCAAGATTGGCAATGTTAGTTTTGTCAACTTGCAGCAACTGGTATGTCCAAGAAATTGCACAACTTCTTGCAACTCTAAACGTGGCTTAGTTACAATGGAATGTTGATTTTCTAATTTGATTATTTATTAGAATCACAATTACAATGCAATGCAAAAGTCGTATATCTTGACCAAAGTTAAGATGTATGACTTTTGCAATTAACGAGGTATCTATTCTGACCTGCATACCATTCTTCAAACTTTAATTAGGCAAATGTAAAGTAGCTAGCAGACGTTTGGTTTTGGTTGACCTCAACCCGATGTCTGACCAGCGAGAGAGAAAGAAAGGGAAATATGTTATTCTTGCTCTTTCTTTCCCATTAGTTGAAAGGTCCATCTTTAGCTACTTAAACTGACCAATTGTTTCCAGCTTAGTTCAACATTTTTAGGTCGGAACGTTGCTTGTTCGAATTTAGTTTTTAGGGAATGGTACTACAGAATCAACCACTTTAAATTTTAGACACAAATTCATCAAAACTTAACAATGATCAACCATACGTTAAATTGCAACTAAAGATAACAAAACATTAATGTTATACTGTACAATAGAAACAAAAGTATTAGATGCCTATTCTTTGTGTTACTGCAAGATATGGCAAACTTTTTTTTTATTTATACCTATTTGAAATGTGTAACTAAACCATAAATTAATTTTATTAAATTTGAGCAGATTCAATTGTACTCTTTCTGGAGTAAAATAACATGAAGAAAGCTGTGAGTTTCTTCTTCATGTTTAATAGACCAACGAAAATGATAGAGATAATTAAGCAGTTTCAGTTTAGTCCAGAAAATGGTACCACAAAATCGACGTCAATTTGTTTGTGACAGGCATGTGTGAGTGAGAAGATATATATTATCTAACTACATTATTTATGTATAACAAATACAGATGAGTATTATTTATTTCCCAATACTTTGGAAGGAACTTGAGAATTTGATTAGTGTGTAATTTGGTGTGAATTCTATTGTGTCATCTCTTAACTAAATCTACCAGACAGGGCTACTTATGTCTCTTTTCAATTCGATACGTAAGAAAAGGCCGGACATAATTTTAGAGCTGTCACATTTCGTTTAGTTTAGAATACTTTAAAACAATACAACAGAATTTACGCCTTCATGTATGTTACCTAAAATTAGCTCATTATGTTTCTAAGCTACATTTTGTAATAAAAAAGATACATATAACAGTTTAGTAGGAAAAGTACAAAATGTTGGAATGTTGAGATTCTGTTAATAACGTAACGTCTCAAACGATTAAATAGATTTTTGTTTCATTGACTTTTTTGTTTATTCATCATCAAAATAATCAACATGTTCTCCGGGCGAGAACTTACTCATTTGCAAGACTCTCATGCATTTCTTTGCAGTCACTTCGGGCTTCAGCAATGTGTTTTGATTTCTGAACGATGTGAACACGTCTCTCAGATTCTCATTCACTGCTTCAGCTAAGACGTAATCAATCATAGCAGTCTCTACTGGGCCGGGGGAGTAGTTCAGAACCTTGATATGCTTTTTTTCTTCGGCTAAGACACGGAAATACATTTCCCGGGCAGCTTTTCCGCTGCAGTAGTACGCCATGCCGCTCATTGGCTTTATGGCACAGAGAGACGTTATGTTCACAATCACCAATCTGTCTTCAATCTCCTCAAAAATTTTCAAGAATTGTGTATTCAATGAGATCACATTGAATACGTTTAGATCAAAGTAACCTCTCAGCTCGTTGACGTCCTCCATACGTCCCGTGTCTACAGCCAAGTTGCCGAGAGATCCAACATTATGGAATATGGTTCCGGTGGCAAATTCTGTTACCTTACGCCCCTTCAGAGATTTGTTGATAACATCTATCATATTGGCTGCTGAAGCCTTTGATAAGTCAATAGATTCGTAAACGACCTTGACGTTTTTAGACTCGCAGAGACCGGCAGTTTTGGCCAGTTGGTCTTTGTTCCGAGCCAACAGGAGCATGAGAGAATTGGGGCCGAGGAGTTTGGAGACTTCCACTGCGATGGCTCTTCCGATGCCTTGCGAGGCACCGGAAAGGATGCAGTAGGTAGCCCCAGATAAGTCGACGCTAGATGACATTGCCATGATTACTTACTTTTATTCGGTTTCTGGTTCTTGGAGAAGGCGGTGGGATTCTGTGTCTCCGATTACGGGGTCCAGGTCACAGCCGTCGCGCATCAACCGGTTGATGCAGTCTTCTCTATATGCTGACAGGTTCTCCACTACTTTGTTTTTTGATCGGACTGCTTTAAGTTTTCTTTCTGTAAGTAAAGAAGGCTCATGATAATTTTGCTACAAAATTAACATGTTTTTTTTTATTGAGGAAGATAACTAATATGTAACCCACATCCACACTGGCCTTGTTGCCAAAAGATCTTTCTCGTACCAATAAAAAGGATTGAGTCCTATTAATGTACTAATTTTTTCAGCAAACTAAGGAGCCCTTATAGTTTCTGTTTACAAATACTAACTTGTCCGCACAGCTTCGCTCGAGTAGTGATAAAACCTCTACTTCCTTACCGCCCTTTCCATTCCAGTCTCGCATGCATCTCCTAATCTACTCTACTCCAGGCCTGAGTTTTTCGGTCCACCTGCACTGGGCAACTAGTTGCAGAGGCTAGCAGGATCAGAAGGATTGCAAAGGGAGGTCAAGTAGTGAGAAAGCAGCATGACAGGCTGCCCTGCTAACTCTCGATAAAACCTAAAATGCGCTGCCATGTCCTAATAACCCTGGAGCACAATTAAAAATTGACTTGTCTGTGCAGCACCACCAGTAATTTTTTTTCTTTAAATGCCACAAACAAGCTAATTGACGGCCTGATGTTAAGGCTTAACATATACCTAGGCACATTTTGTAACAGGAATTTATTCAAGTTGTAATAAAAAATCGAAATAATAATATAAAAAGAAGAAATAAATGGCTATTGCAATGTAATAAGTTGATACCTTGAGTTTTTCCAATATTTTAAGCCGTTATTTTAATATAAAAAATACAGATATCACACAAATTGATTTTTCTATAGAATTTTCTATTAGATAAAATCAGAATGCAAAAAGCCCAGTTTTCATTGCTTTTTTTTGTTATTTTTTTTTATAGGGCTCTAATTACATGAATTGGCAGTCAAGCGGAAGCCTATTGAATAAAATAGAAGTAATTTAGAAAAAAAAAAAACTTTGGTACCCTATTCCTGTCATCATTTCTTATCCTGTGACCAGAGATAGTAAGAAAACTAATGTCATGAGATAATTTAAACTCACCAACATCAGGAAATCAGCAGTGTATCATTACAGAATAAAGTGAAACCTAAGACTCGTGGCTACAAAATTATTAAGCAAGATATACAATCACCTTCAAATACTTAGTACCTATATAATTTGTTGTAAAAAAGGTTAACAAATTGACTTACCTAAAACGGCTAAATATTCAGCGGAGTCGGCTAACTTCTCACTCTGAGCGCTTGGCTTAAAATTATCTTCAAATTCCGACACAGGCTCGGCGTTTTTTATATCGCTGCCCCACGGATCCATCAAATTCTGCAAAATGCAAACCCGATAATTTTATTGATATTTACTTATGACGTTATAGGCATGTGCAGACAAGATAACTATAGTTTAATTTCCAGTTATAGTATTTAACGACTTACTAAGACGAAGGCTGGCTGCCGAATAATAATATAAGCGATAGAAAAAGATAATTTTTACGAAAAATATTGAATTTTGGTTGGTTGGGGAATGGTGGGTTCTCGAAACTCACTCATGACTTTGACGGTGACGGTTGAAAAATCAATATTGAAATGACAGTAGCAGCCATAACATCAGTGACACTGACAGTGATAAAAATAACATCATTGGCAGTGACAATCAGACTATTCTTTTTTATTATTATCCGTAATTTTGGCTTCGCATTTTTTTTTAAATATAGGATTTCATTTCATTGCATATCAATAGGACAGAGTATCAGGGAATGACTGTCGTAGATGAGCACTGCAGCTGTGAAATAGGGTAAAAAATCTTAAGCTAGGGTTTATTTAAGAAAGAGGTACTAATTTTATTTATAATTTGTAATTTTGTAGATGAAGTTTAGTGAGATACGTCTATGTACTTCATTTGCATAACATTTACAATGTTCAAGTTCAACATTTATTTTCCGGAGGCTTGATAACTAAACAGAGCGTAGTGAAGAAAAGTTTAGCTAAGCCCTTTGTAGAGCTCTTTCGAATTCGTAAAAATCTGTTATGTTGGTGTAAGTACTACTCTCTCTCTCTCTTTCTCTCTCTCTCTCTCTCTCTCTCTTTCTCTACTATTATTTTAATCTATACGCCTTTATTATATATTTTTCTGTTGTGTTTGCTTTATAGTAGTTGACTAGAGAGGTAGGCAACTAGCAACTACTTATTGCAAAATGTTTTTGAGTGCATGACTCTTCCAAAATCTATCCAAACCAAACATAGGTTCATACAAAAATCTACCATTCTGCTTCACAATAAAGTCGCGAACAATTCCAGCAAATAGCCGTTTCAAAAATTTGATTTGTAGTTAAGGGCTCCCGTACATTCTATTATAGGTTTTAAGGCTTTAGTAATAAGGTAGTGATTGGTATTGGTGATGTCAATTAGCGATAAAAGCAGTTTTCACGGAGCAGCGAGCGAGCGGTCGCAGTAGACGCAGCTGCCCCCCGCATCCCGCGACGCTTCCCTCGCGCCCCGCGGACGCCCCGCGTGTGTCGCGGCACCAAAGAATAGCTGCAAATTCAGAAAGGACGAAAAAACTTTACCTAACTAGTAGTTCGTCCCGAACTGAGACCTCGCGATGTTACGTTTTTATAAGCTTTTACAGACTTTTGCTTCACGTACACTAAGGCACACCCGCTTCATAGTTTCTTACCTACCATGATCAGGATTAAAAAATATAACAGTAAACGGCTATGCAAGCACGTTATAAAACCATTATTTAGGTCTTACAACGTCGTCGCGGCTATGATATTTAACTGTATTCAACTGACAATCTTTAGTCATACTGACATTATTTGCACAAAATAAGTTCATTTCGGATTCAATACGAACTCTTTCCTTTATCCAACGGTATTTTATAACTTTGTTGGTACAAAACATCAAGGTAGAATGATTAGTCAGTCACTGCAAGAAGCAATAGGCACTGAGCGTCCAGGGTGCGCCGGACGTTTTAGCAATTCAGGTACTATCAGTTAAACGACACTCGGGGAGGCTCTTTCCGTGCACCCCATGTGCTCTGATACCGAATATCTTTGTGGTGTGAACCCTCAGACAATGTCACACTTGATGAACTGTGCAGCGTGCCCACCTGCACACTAGACGACCTGAATGAAGCCACGGAGAGTGCCATTGGAGTGGCAAAATTTTGATCCTAAAACTTAATTTAATAAATAAAATAAAAACGAACACTGACTCAAGAGAAGAAGAATAACTTTGTTATATTAAATTATAATAATAATAAATTCATATAACTACGAACTTTAAAATTATACTTGTATGCCTACTTCTATCACATAATCTTCTGACAATAATTAACAAAAAGATTCACATAAAAGTACCCATTTACATGATAAGATTTCAATAAACATCTATGGGTACATATAACAAGAATAAAATTTGATTAAATAAATAAATTACATACAAATAACAAAATATTATGTAAGCGTTATTGGTTACCAATGTGAATGTTGTTTTATTATTAATAGATTAAACATTTTTTTTAATTTATTTACAATAATAGAAAAAAAGATATAGAAAAATAGAAATGAGAATGTGTAGTTACGTGTTACCAGAAATGTATTAAATTATGGTATTATTTACAATGCCTAGATATTGTATATAATTCTGGCCTGATTTAGGCAGCAAGTGAAATGCTATTTTCATTTGTATAGTCTCGAAAACGACGAGGTTTTATTTTCAAAAACAACCTGCCTGCATCCGACTTGATTCTGTCATTGGAAGGGTTTCCTGGAGGTCATAATAAAATTAACTTAACCTGTAGTAGATAACGTCCGTGTGGACCCGGGTATGTCCTAAAACTGCGACCAGAACCACCGGAGGATGGGCAGCAGCGTCCTAATAGTACACGGTGAACGTACTGCGATCCCCAAGCCGCCTGCCAAGCGTGGGGATTATGGCAACACCCCCCTCTAAATGAGAGAGGCCTCGTCCAACAGTGGACGTTAATTGGCTGATGATGTTGTATGCCTACGAAATTTCATGAAGATCGAATGAATGGTAGGTACTAGGTACTCAAGTTATCGTCAAACAAACCTACAAACATAAATTTGTTTCAACGACGATTTGTCCCAGTAGACTCTTACTAGGAGTAATAGTGTTCCCTGCTCTGCTTACTCACTTCTCTCTGTCTGAGAAAGAAGTGACAAACAAAAAGTGAAAAACTTAATAACTAGTAGTTCACCCCAAACTGTGATCCCGTGTGATTTTATCATTTTCTCTCGTGACTGATTTTGCTCATGTTCAAACTTAATAAATACAATAGTGAATTAATCAAATGCCTTTTCCTGGGGCAATTACCTACCTTATTGCCGCTAGGGCATATTCATTAATTTACTTATCTATATTACTTTAATCGCACTTCGTCAGGATATTCACGGATATATCACGAAAGTAATGAATAAATGTCTGAAAAAATCATTATCCGCCGTTATTTCGTGTAATTTTTTCTTCTTTACGTTATTTACAGTTTCATTTCATGTAATACGGGATTATAATATAACTTTTTTTACTCGTATACATCTCATTAAACCCATGCTCCCAAAAATATCCTATGAGGTAGGTATTTACTTGCATTTTAAAGTCTAACTAGCATATATTAAACTGAAAAGGCGTGGAGTTGAGAATAACTTGAAAAAAATATAATCATTAATAAAATCGATTATTAAGCCAAAAGAAATAGAATAGTGGATAGGGCAGCTAGAAGAAATTAACAACCAACAATATGTCATAATTATGTCAAGGCCAACTACCTAACTTTGGATACAAGTTTAGTAAATAGTTATATACCTACCTACCTACGCGAGTAAATTATAAGATTACTCTACCGAAATAGGTACATTTGATATTTTTCAAAAATTTGATCCATCTGTGTGTGTTATTCTTGTTAGCTCGCAGTCCGCGGCTCGCGCCACCATTCTGGATATTTTGACGGGAAGGTCGGTCACGTGACCCGGCGGCGACGGGGCGGGGCGCGGGCTGCGGGGCGCCGGCTAGACTCTCCAGTAGCCGAGCCATCCGTCTGCTGCTTTGACTGCGGCCGGTCGCCGGAATCCCCGCCCCAGTGCGTCGCGCGACCGCGACCGCCGACCGACCGTGCTGAAACGCTCCTTTCTCGACCTATGTCGCGCGGATATTCACATACGAACTCTCGAAACGAAGGCAGGTTAGGAAGGATACGGGAGAACCGTGCGTGTGTACCTCAGTTGTATCAGTAAAGTGCGCCAGGCCGCGAGGTTATTTGCGTATATTTCGCACGGGCGCTGGCGTGCGGCGACGGGGCGAAGACGCCGCGTCGCGGTTGCGGGCGGCGCGGCGGCGCTCTCGACCGCTCGGCAGACATGTTCCGTTCGCGGGCGGAGCGCGTCGCGCGCGGCGCGTAGGGACATGGTGCGACCATGGACGTAGTGACCCCGCACATCACCTCCGTGCTGAAGACGTACCAGGCTGCAGCACCGCGCAGCCTGCAGGGCCCGGGCGCGGCCGCGGCAGGCGCCGCGCGAGCCCCGCCGCCGCCGGCGCGCGCCGCACCGCCGCTGCTGCTGGCTGCCGACACGGAGCTCGGCGAGCGCGGCGAGACGCTGCTCGAAGGCGAACCCATCGCCTGCTTCGGCGTGGGCGGCGAGCGACGGCTCTGCCTGCCTCAGATCCTCACCTCCGTGCTGACGGACTTCACGCTCGAACAGATCAACCGCGTGTGCGACGAACTGCAGATCTACTGCTCGCGGTGCACGCACGAACAGCTGCACGAGCTCAAGTCGACGGGCGTGCTGCCGCGCTCGGCGCCCTCCTGCGGTCTGATAACGCACACGGACGCGGAGCGCCTGTGCGCGGCACTGCTGCACGCTCCCGCCGGCAGCCGCCCCCACAAGCAGCCCGGCTACCGGGTCTACCACGAGTGCTTCGGCGGCGCGCGAGGCGTGCTGGCGCCGGCGCCAGTGGACGGCGGCGCAGTGCTGGTGCAGTGTCGGGAGTGCCGGGCGCTCTACCCTCCTCGCCGGTTCGTGTCGCACTCGCACGCGGCCGAGCACCGCACCTGCCACTGGGGCTTCGACTCGGCTCGCTGGAGACGCTTCCTGCTCCCGGCGGACGAGGAGCCCGACCAGGACAAGTGCGCCGCGCTTTTGGATGAATTAGCCGCGCGGGACACGCAGCAGCCCGCGCCGCAGCCACTCAAGCACCACCACCAGCTGCCCTTGAAGAGAAAACAGGTATGTCACTCTTTCAATGGAACTTGTATCTTTACGACTAGCGCAGTGCTGTGTCGCGCAACATTTGACGTTTTGAAATTGTAGATGACAGTTTCTATTAAGCATACGCTTTGCCATCTCGTTGCTCTATCATATCTTTCTACTTCCTCCGAAACCTTGCACCTTTAGTTGTTGCTGTCAGCCAGTAAAGTGCGAAGCGTTTCGCTTAAACTTAGATCCTTTGCAACTGCGCGTCTGTAGAATAGACGTCATCGTCGTAAAGCCATCTAGATAATTGCTTCGATCCGGTGAATTCTTGCGTTTTGGCTATCAGTACAGCTAGTGACGTAGACTTGTTAGATTCCAATAGGTTTCGACCGTTTCTAAGCAATAAGAATCGCTTATTGTCATCTCACTGTCGTATAAGAACGAAGAAATTCAGTTCATTGGCCTTGAAAATATCTTTGGCACCGATATAAAACAGAATGTGAAGAATTCGTGATGAGGAAAACCGTTATCCAGAAAACAACAGCCTAATTATCCCAACAAACATGAAAAAATAGTGGTCCCTCGAGCCCTAACGCTAGGCTGGGGGGTGGGGGGGCTCTTCCCGTCTGCAGGATTTTTATATTATTGACAATATAAAATTACTGAATTTACAACAAATGAAACCAAGTTTTGCAGACTTTTTTACGGAGTAGGTACCTAGTCACAAGAAATATCACTTGTTACCATTTTACTCCGTCAAATTATAAGATATCGAAGCAAAACAAAATTTGTTTGTAATGTTTTGAGAGCAAAACTTGGTTTTGTCACTTTTTGTAAATTCACACTCATATTTTACATCGTCAATAATGTAAAAAGGCGCGAGCGAGAGAACAGCAGACGGGAATAGTCCCCTTAGAGTCGATATTTCATCAGCTCAAATCCAAGTTTTGCCCCTGCGCGAAAGTGATAAAAATATGTGATCTACGCTTCCAGATCGCGCCCAAATGATAAAAACTTCAAATTTCTCAAGTATTATTTTAATTTCAAATAAAACTAATTTACATTAAATTACAATACATTCATTATACAACTGACCATAAGAATATAATAAATAAATTTTCAAGACCTCTAGACTAACAGAAACAACTAAAAACTTGTTTTAGAAGGCCTCTTTACGCCGAATTATTCTATCGAAAAAAGTTTCACCAATCATGTTTCCAAATTTATTTACATACTCAACTATTTATAACCAAAATATGGATTTGTTACTGTTACCCATAACCGCGTAAATTGATGCAACGCAACCCAAGTTTACGACATAAATAAACTCTTACAAATTATAACCTCTGAAAACCAGCAGGTCTATTGCTAAGCTAAGTGAATGTGATTTTTTCTTGCCTATTTCTGCAGATAAATGTCAAAACATCGAATTATAAGGGTTAGTGACTACAGTCATGGATGTAACGTACTTCTTTGTCGATGCTACAGTCAAGGGTGATCACTCGACATTTTGACAGTTATCTATAGCAATCGACAAGAAAAATAGCTTATCACACCTCACTTGCGCGTTCACTTAGCTTGCAGAATAGACCGGCAGAAAAAAAGATTCTAAATAGCACAAGCATTAAACTAGAGACTAACTAACTAGGTAGGTACCTAATTACCATGCGGCGCCTCAAACAAAACCAGTAGCGGCAAATTTTGAGTTTGAATTAAACGTAATTTAATTAACTAAAAACTTAATGAAGATAAAATAAACATTTGTAAGCATTTAATATATCATTTAGTGGAACATTTAGCGCTTTAATTTATCATATTATAGTGGGCTTGAGCATTTGGACTGTCTTTAGACCTTCATTTGTCTGATTTGCAATATTAGTTAGTGTTAACCGACTTCCAAAAAGGAGGCGTCTGTATGTTTTTTTTGTGTATGTTCATAAATATATTCGCCAATTGTGAACCGATAAAAAATGATGTTTAGTTAATAAAACAACTAAAACTTTTTTTTTTTACTTTGGTGACGAAATTACGTAACCAAGAAACGAACGTTAAATAATTTTATTATCAATTGATAAAACCAACTTAAATATGAGTAAATACGCAATTTCGTTTACTTGTATGACATATTTTTTAAGTTATTGGGATTTATAAAACCAAAATACTAAACCGATTTTAATGAAATTTATATGGGACTACTTCTGTAGCCTACCAAACAAAAAAGGAATAATCAAAATCAATTCATAATTGGAGAACACTTCGGTGAACATACATTTAAAAAAAAACAGTGGAACATAGAAATAACGCCTTTTTTGAAGTAAGTTAAAAATACAAGCTCGCACTTTACAAAAAGAGTTCGACTGCCCATGGACTGTTGAATGTCTAAGAAATAAATAAAAAATCAATATATGGGACATTATTGCACACATGGTCATCTGACCCCAAACTAAGCAAAGCTTGTAATATGGTATGGCAGCCAGAGACTGATATACATACATTTTTTTTTTTTTTTAAATACATACTTAAATAGATAGAACAAACATAAATGTTCATCACACAAATGTTTATCCTAGATGGGAATCGAACCCACGCCCCCAAACGCAGAAAGTAGGTTCACTACCAACTGAGCCACCGGGGCAGTCCGGTAATGATAATACAAATGCACAAACCTACTTTGTGAATTGAATTCCATCTATATAACGTTCGAAGATCTCAAAATCAGGCAAGTCCTTGAAAAATTCGTTATGCAAATGCGATATCAAAAGATAGCAAAGCCTTATCGCATTTGAAAGGTCATTTTTCATACTTTTTTTACTGCCACTTGCCTAACGAAATACAAGCTATACTAATACTATTAACATGAAAAAAACAGTCTGCCCATAAACCGTTGAAAGTCTAAAGGCAATCTTAATGCTCAACCTCACTGGCAGTTGGCAGCGTACCTGGCTTGCTGGTGGAATTACCACGCTGAATAGCAATGCTTTTGCATTGAGCATTTTGGTCACGCGTCGCATTAACCAGGCGCTGCGAAAGATTTTTGAAAATGAGGTGAGCTCCCGGTCCCCAAGTGCTCGACTCCAAACGGCTCAAATATGTAACCACTGCCGTAGTTAGCATATTTGCTTGTGCTACTCTGCCGAATTGGCCGCCGCATCAGCCCTACCTCATACATAATTGCTCCAGTGAAAAATATGATTTTAGTTACATACAATCGCTTATTTTGATTACTTTTGATTCTGCTGTCTCTCAGTAAACTAAACCAATATGACTGCGTCTTCATCAGAACTGGACCAAATGGGAAGCACCAGCTTTCAAATAAAAAAAGAATCATCAAAATCGGTTCACAGAGTCAAAAGTTTTGCGGTAACAAATAAAAAATACAATCGAATTGATAACCTCCTTCTTTTTGGAAGTCGGTTAAAAAAGGGTGGCAACAATTCTAGAGAGCTGCCAAATTTAGGTTACTCTAGAAAATAAAGCGCAAAGCAAAAAAAAATAATTACAATCACTGTCACGAGTTTTTTTTACAAGAGGGCACTGAGTTCATGAGATCCTTAAACAAAATGGAAATGAATTAAGTGCGAATTGATCATGATATAAATAATCAAATCACGTGTCATAAAAAATGTCCGTCGATTACCTACATCAAAATAGAAGTTGCCAGGTGAGATAAGATAAAATTACAATGAATATTCAGATCATAGCGACGCTTTTATTTTAAGTTACCTCGATGCTTCTTAATGCCAAATGTCGCAGGTAAATTGTCAATGTCGTGACAATTTTACTGATGAAATTACAATTTTAAGGTAGTTTTTCAGCCTTTTTGCATCATCTGCCTCCATCTATGCCTATAGGTTGTTTCACGAATTATCAATTCTTTCTGGGTTTTTATTAAGGCCTGTGGGTTGGGTTGTTCCGAACCCAGGTGTTTAACTGGGACCGTCAATCTTCGAGCCATCCAAATTTTTCCTTCTACCAATGAAATATGTACCAACCAAAGCGTCCACACAGCCGTGGTAGCTTTCTTTCATTCTTTCGGCAAACGAAAACCGATACACGTTGGCAAAAGAATGAACGAAAACAATTTTGGGACCAACGTGGCCCATAAGTGTACGACCTACGTACTTACCTATATTTCGGTATGCCTGGGTTGGGTTATAGATCCTCACGCGAATTTCGAAAGTGTCTGTGTTAGGTATTTGTTACTTGAAAACATTGATGTAAGGAAATGTGGGAAGATACGGGACGATCTCTTTGACATCGACCGCATAAATAAGGCCCACGGACCTAATCGACTTCAGTCACAATCGAACTGGCGTTTGTGATACACGTGAAGTACTTGTCAAAATTTTGTTTGAACCGAGCCATATTTAATGGGTAGGTACAATGTTTTGGATGTCACGCGTCTTTCCCCTTTTTAAGCGACTTCCAAAAAGGAGGAGGTTCTATGTTCGTCTGTATGTATTTTTTTTTTTTTTAAACAGTCATTGCTTGAAAAACATGCTTTCCGCAAATAGCAGTTTAGTTATTTCTGCCACTCCGTCTCCACCAGGAAGGTCGTTGAAGATGGTGTACTCGTATGTTCTCGAAGTGTCTCCCGTGACCAGACCAGACCATATTGCTCGATATTGATAACGGCAAAGGGTAAACGCTTGAAATATTCCCGGAATATTTAGTTATATATTCACTTTAAAAAAATAAGGGTGGCTGGCTCCCATACAACAAACGTGATTTTGTTGCTGTTATTACAGATAATGGTACGGAACCCTTCGTGCGCGAGTCCGATCCGCACTTGGCCGATTATTCATATATATATATATTAAATGACTTCCAAAAGGAGGAGGTTCTCAAATGGACTGTTTTTTTTAAATGTTTGTTATCTCAGAACTTTCGACTGGGTGAAACGATTTTGATGATTCTTTTTTTATTTGAAACCTGGTTCTTCCCGTGTGGTCCCATTTCAATTTGGTCCAGTTCTGACATTATTATGAAGTCTGTTTTTTATACTGATAATTATTTCAATTAACCGCTTAACGCAAAACTGTAAGTACGGCTCACTTACTTTCTCACGCACTCTAAGAAACTTGTAGCGAGACCAATGAAATAACTAATAGTCCCTATACAAAAAAGGGCGGAAAGGTCGTCTGCAGGGTGAGTTTGACTGAAGCCTGGTTTAGGCCAGATGCGGTCACACCCGCCACGGCTCCATATCATATCTCCCTTATATCTCTGATCTGAGAATGTACTTGTTAATATTCACATGATAACTTATCAAACTGCCACTTTATAGTGTTATGTCTAAACTTATTACTACTTCGTCATTACTGGGCTCGCAAAAACAACTTTATCAGTTGTCAGATAAATATTATTAATGTTATATTAGATAGCAACATTTATATTTGAACTATACTTATCGTTTTGTTAGTCTGTCGTTGGTACATTGTTGCTTGTGACTCTTTGTAAAGGACATCGGATCGGACAGCAAGGGAGATATGCCTTAGTTTCATTATGATTCGTGTACAAATATCTCATTTTTTTTGCAATATACCGCTAAACAGCTTACCGCAAAAAACTGTAGGTTTTTTTTTACTGCGCATTTATTAATTTTTCACGCATACTAAGAAACTTGTAGTAACATACCACCCTACCATATCTCCTATGTTTATCTGATCTCAGTTTATAATATACTAGCCCACCGTCCCGGCTTCGCACGGGTGTGCTTCCCGTGTTGACCCATTTCAATTTGGTCCAATTCGTTTTTTTTATATTGGTAATAATTTTATTTATATTACACGGGAATTACTCACGTAAGATTAGGCCGGTTACTCCGACTATAGAAAAAAAATGTGATAAATTTATTTAAAAAAAAATATGTGTGAAAACCACGTCAGTTTCCTTGATAATAATTATTAAACAAATGTTTTCCTTACAGTTCCGCAATATATAACATTCTACTTATAATTCTGTAACGTGAAGCTTATACGATGTACGTTTGACGACCGATATGGCTCAGTGGTAGCTAGTCTGCCGTTTCCGGGTTCGATTCACGGCCAGGAAAATGTTCAAATGATGAATTAAATATATATTTAAAAAAAATGGTAGAACGAGAAAAAAAAACTGCTAAAGTGAAGCCGAGGCACCCTTCCGATGCCAACTAACGGTTTGTTTCTGAAGCTAGCTGTTATCGGCCAGTTTTATTACCATGGCCATGCAGTAATTTGCAACTGTAACCACAGATAAGATAGACTGTAATATTAATGGAGGAGTACGTATCGAAGTTTCGTATCTTCCGATACAAATTATACGATACGTCTCCACAAAACTCTAACGATACCACTGAAGTGAGTTTTTTTTTCTCTTTTCTGTGAACGATACTAATGATGCAGAAAATCTATATAAATACGCATAATAAAACAAAATGAACAACGATTCGATTGCAAATCGATAGAAAAAGATAAAAAGGACATTAGTCCTTCTACAGGACAAGTAGAAGGACTGCACACTATCATCCATTCCTCGTGGAAATTCTAAAGATTCGTACACAACGATTTGGGTCGTCTTTTATGATACGTTCTGCCCAAGAATGGAACTCCCTGCCATCCTCCTTGTTTCCTGAGAACTACAATCTAGACATCTTCAAGGCTAGAGTGAATAGATTTCTTCTAGATCAACGTGTTCCATCCTCGGCCACACCGTCGCTTACCATCAGGCGAGCTGGTGGCCAAACGTAGATCTACTCTATATAAAAAATAAAAATAAAAAACATTTGTGTGTTTGGTGCCTACTTAAATAAAACCTGCCAAGTGTGAGTTGGGCTTGCGCACTGAGAGTTATCACCACATAACTTGTTAGCTACTAAAATACAAAAAAAGTAGGTAGTGCAAAAAGACAATATACCATCAATGCCCAGGCTGGTCACCCATCCAAGTACCGAGCGCCTGACGTAGCTTAAATTCGGTGAATAGAAATTTGTCACAGACACGCACTTGGCCAGTATTTATTACTTGTTGTTTTAGTTTAGAATGTTTACTATAATCATGCTAAGTTTGACGCTTGTACGAATTAACGATTTTACACTAGATCAAATACAAAAATACAGGCCACATCGCTCGAAGAACTGATAACCGATGGGTAAGAAAGGTTCTTGAGTGGAGACCACAAACCAGAAGACGCAGCGTAGGTAGGCCTCCTACTAGATGGACTGACGACATTGTGAGAGTCGCGAGCGTCCAGTGGATGCAGATGGCAGGATGTCGTTCAGTGTTGAGGTTAAAGGGAGAGGGCTATTGTTCAGCAGTGATGATGGTGATGAACTAAAAAGTAAACCCAACATATCAAAATAACTAGAGTTTTCGTTTTACGTGAATACCTACAAAATGGGTAAAAGATAAATAGCAAACAAGTCCAGAAACGCTCAACGACATAAACGATAAAAGCACTAACAACGTTAACTTTACAACTGCGGCCAGCTTTCTGATTCCATGTCGCGATGTCTAAGTATTACCAGTACAAATAGGTCCGCTAATCTTATCGATTCTTCCAGAACATTACCCCAGTATCCGCCTATCCGTTACCAACGCAGACGTGGGACTTTTTGTACGCGCGAGTTCACGAGACTGTGCGTCAAAATGGAAGAGAGTAGAGTACATCAAGATTAAGAAAGAAGAGCAAATAACCAAAAGAAAATCTATCTTTCTTACTATGAAGTCTGTTTCGAGTTACTATGACACAGGCAGACAGACAGCCACACAGATGCACAGACATTTCATACTACCTCTCTTACTCGTATTGCGTCAGAAGTTACAAAATGGTTCGTTTGTCCTTTCACACGACAGCATCGACGGATCGAGGTGATTTTTAACCGACTTCTAGCGAGAAACTAATCGAGACCCTCCCCGAAAGGGGAGGGTCCCGATTAGTTTCTTTTTATGTTTGTTACCTCAGAACTTTCGACTGGGTGAACCGATTTTGATGATTATATTTTTATTTGAAAGCTGGTGCTCTCCGTTTGATCCTATTTCAATTTGGTCCAGTTCTGACATTTTTATGGAGTCGGTTTTTTTATATTGATAATTATTATTACATAGTTTATTTGAGGGCCAGATAGTGACATGCGTTATATAGTTTTAGTCCCGAAAACGTAGTTCCTGTAAGCGCAGGCGAAACCGCGGGAAACTATTTAACTTATGAAAACTTTTATAGTACCTCTGACTGATGATCACACTTTAGCACACCTATTAATAAACGTAGAATAGTAATAGGTTTGGAATACTTGGTCTTTTGTCTTTCGATCGAGTTCAAAATTTGAAAGAGATAAAATGACAAAACTTTGCGTAACTATTCCAAGATTACTCTAAGTTTATTAATAAGGGGATAGAAGTCTAGATAATCCTCAATGCCTGTCTAAGCCTTGACCTTAACAAGTCATTGCATCCAAGCTTGCAAACATAATGACAATCTAAAAACAGAAATCTTTAAGAAAATTACACAGGTCTTAGTCCAGCAATTACCAATTACCCTTCATTACGATGCTAACAGTGCAGCTTTACCCGCATGGTCTGAATTACCAATTCATTTAACCTGTTAGGCTTTACTTGGCGAATAGGGTTGCCATTTTTAAATATGAAAAATCTTTATAAAGGGCTTTATAATTTATATTTAAGATTTAAAAAAAAAACACGCGCAAAGTAGCACTCATTTAACAGGAATTTATTTATTGGAAAATGATTCGATTGATTGATTGGAAAACGTTTTTTTTTTATCTGTGATTGAAAATGTTATTTTAATCTGTTTCGTGAAATGTCACTGTCAATATCTCGATTCAGGAAAACTCAGATTGTTTCTGAGACACGCTTCTTTACCAGTTAGTTATTTATTCACCGGCGTCTGATCATGGTTATTACGTATCATTGCATCTCTTGAAACATTCCTTCGTTCGCCATGCTGCGAAACGACCAACTTAACTGTAGTTGCATGAGGGAGCTATCGTCGTATTTTCAGAACAAATCTGGCAGCATCTTGTGGAAAGTTTTAGTTCCCCCATTTGGCCGTCTGTCTGTACAGACAAGCCGGTCGTTCTGTACGTGTAATTTACAGCCCGCTGCTTCTTAGAAACTGGATGCTGTTGTATGAACACAATTTGGTGCAATTCGTTTCACGAAATGGTTGGAATTGAAGGTTTTGCGATCCCTAATGACCTCAGCGCTTTCGAATTCAATTTGTAACTTTCGATGCTATATTATTAGTGTTATTATCTTTATCTTCGACAGTAGGTTAGTAAACTTTAAGCTTTATCACCAGTGAGACGCAAAAATATCTTAGTTATTCAACAAGAATCTTCTCATCAGATAGTTAATCTTCTTTAGAAGATGGTAACAATTCAGTGCATAGTTTTCACACAACGTTGACCCGCCAAATTGTATAAAAAGGCACAGAAAAGAGCTTTATTTTTCGTAATAAGTATACCTCTACCTATTTTGTTATAATTTTCCTGGCCCACTATTTTCACATAAACAAAGGAAAAGGCGTTAAAATCACTGAAGTGAGAATTTTTTCGTTTAGATTAGAAGGGCTGTCAAAGTATTTTCGTAAGAAATCCAAAGCTAGACGACACGTAGTTATAGTGCAAGATACATTTTGTATAAATCCGTTGGAGCAGCATACGCATTCGAAGTCAGTTAGAAACTGTGATACGGAGTTCGACGCGTTGACGTACATAAGAGTGTTCACTCATATGCCTGGTAACAAATGTTCCTTCTCTTTTCCGTTCTATACTCTTGTCTTTTCTGTGGTTAAAATGAAGGAAAAAAAACTGGCTAAAATGTTTTTTTGTTAAAGTTATTTATGGTAGTGAATTTAAATAACGGCTGATTAAACTACTTATTTGTACAAAAATAATAGTTAGTTTTTTTTTCTTTTTACAGCGTGTTCTCCTAAAGATAGAAAAATAAACAAAAAGTTTTAAGTGATGGCGAATCGATTTTTTTTAAATCAGAATTTACTGAAAGCAATAAATTCGTTCCCGCTAATTCATTTAGCCAGCCAAGTGGCGGACACAATAACGAGCGAAATAAAAGTGCGTATGTCCTAAACCAAGGATCTGATTCGCCTGTATGGAATGCAAACGATTCTCTCGGCAATAAAGACAGGCTTTGAACATCAGAATTGGCGACGAATCGTAACAACTGCGATTTAAGACATTGAAAATAGCCTAGATTCTCGGCTTGCTAACGCGCCGTAGTGCATGTCTGGGTAAAGTAACATTGCATATGAAGATTGCGAAGTCGATACACATTGATTGGAGGACTTTATCGCTGCTATAAATGTGCTGTAGACTAAGCTGTAGAGCTTTAAAGTTGAAAGACTTACAGTGGCAAGGCATTAAACTGGATAGGTAACAAGGTGGCTTGAATGCCAGTGAACGCAGGGCAGCCGCGCCTGCCGACTCGGCCAATAGCACCGCACTTTGTTAGCTACCTTTACTTGTTCAATGTTTTGTGATCAGCTTTATAGCTATTCAGCCGTGACTGTCCGCATCATCTGGAAATCAAGGTAACGAGGCAGTTTTATAGATTCTCACTATTTATGCGCAGATACTTGTAAACGAGTTTCTTTGCGCGATAAAATCGGGAACGTAGATATTCGCCAAAGAACCAGAGTCACCGACATTGCTATTAAAATTTGCAAGTTGAAGTGAAAATGGACAGGCCACATCGCTCGAAGAAATGTTGACTGATGGGGAAGAAAGGTTCTTGAGTGGGAACTACGAACCGGAAGACGCAGCGTAGGTAGACCTCCCACTAGGTGGACCGACGACATTGTGAGAATCGCGGGCATCCAGTGGATGCAGATGGCATGATGTCATCCAGTGTTAAAGGGGGAGTGTAAATCCTATGTTCAGCAGTGGACGTCTTCTGACTGATGAATTGCGAACGATATTATGTATAGCGGAAACTTGGAGTAGATAAAATTTTGTGGCAGGAGTTGATGAAACTTGTTGGAGTTCTTAGATTATATTTGTAGCAAGAGTTAAAGCAAGCTAGTCTAAAGGATAGTTTGGTTTTTAACTTCCTCTCCCTGTACTGTGTAAAGTAAATTCATTAAAGTTAACAAAATAGTAGTAAAGCATAATAAAAGTCATGGACCCCGGTGTCTGTAGAGTGATATTTTAAATATATATATTTAAAAAAAGATGGTTTGGCAAAGAAATTAAAAAAAAACTGCTTTTTCTACTTTTAAATTCCTTCGCTATACTGTCAACATGAAAATGTAAGTGCAATGTTATTCAGTATATTTTTAAAGTCAGAGAATTTTTTCCATGATAGGTATGAGAGCTCAGAGACCACATACTTGAGTGGCATCATCGTGGCTTCTAAACGGCTGAATCGATTTTACAGCCGTTTGAACACTATCAGCTCTTTTATCGGAAGTTTTTTAAACTCTTCAATTTACATATACTTACTTGTTTACTTAACAATTCAGATAGCAATCATTATAATTGTAATCATATTTATTCATTGATTACACTAACTGCATCGGTAAGGCGTGTGCGGTTGCCCCTCTTATTTGGTGTGGTTATTGCAATTCGGTATGTCTGTACCAAAGTACATAGTACACACCCTTCTTTCTTACGTTACCTTCCTTTCTTTATCATCATTCCCGGATAGCAATACAAAAAATCTTCGTAAACTTGTATAGAAATAGATAACAAACTAGTTGTAATTTTTTTATGTGACTCAAGCGTCTAGATCACATTAAATTCTGAGAGATAGGAGTTGCTGGCCAAATCGATGCGACAGTGGGCGTAATTAACCTGATATTAAGAAACCGGTCGCCAATACCATCTCACACCATATAAAGTGACCGTCCTTATCTGAATCACCAGACAATTGATCAGGGATGACGGTACATTGCAATGACTGTTTAAAAATCGATTTCGTCTTTTAAATCTCAAAGTAAAAAACCCCGCCTCTCCACTTAGGTATCTCATAAATTGATTTTTGTGTCTTCATAAAGAAGGAGGCTTCATATTACTTACAGGTATTAGGTTACAAAAGAGGATTCAAGGCACATTTGTTTTCTTTAATATTTTTTTGTTATTTTTGCCTAGCATTGTATAATTACCTATATGTATTTTAATCAAGATGTTTGAAGCTATAACTTTGAAAGAAAATATTGTGCGTTCCAAATCCACGCTAACAGCACTAACGATGTCTCAGAAATTACGCACTAAATAAATAATTAATGCTTTATTAGTATCTAAAAGGTGCTTTTTCTTAGTATTTTAACCAGTTTATTATTCTATGCTTCTGCGATAGTTGGTAGTCCCTTTTACGCTACCAAGGAAAAATAGGTCGTCGGTTATTATCATCCGCTCTAATGAGTGCGTATCGTACATATTATATAGCAGGTATGTACTGTACATTACTGTACGACTTGGGGCCCCAAGTGGTTAGTGCCGCAGTCTGAAAGCACCTAGGAGGGGAACTGTTAGTACTCTTAGTACCTATGGAAGTATTCATAAGACACTTATACTTGGGTATAGGGTGGGTTTATGTCTTCTAGAATATTCTTAAGAAGATTTTACGCTGACGATGGATATTGTGAAGAAAGTAAATGGCTTCCTCGCATCTAGCAGTTGCTATCAAAAAATATTATGCATGAAGACTGAGGACGGACTAAGTAGCTCAGATCAGAACTGTCGCCAGGGCTGGGAAAGGCTACATGAGTTAGGAGTCAACTCGGCGGCAATAAACTCGACCACGCGGCTGAGTTAAGCGTTTTTTATTTTACCTACATTTCTAAGGGTCAGTTCGACCAATATCATATATTGGAGAAAATCTAATTCCATACCAAAAACCATGTTTAAGGTACGATAATAATGAAAATACGAATCCGAAAATCAAGTGACTATCGTAAATGTCAGCAAATGGTCGATGAAATAGGTAAATAACAAATAATCGAGCCAAACCGACGACAGCGATAAATAGCGACTACAATAAAAATTCTGTTTAGTATGCGAATGCGAACTCTAAGAGCATGCAAATCCTAAGCATAGCGCGCGCTACATTGCTCTATTAACCCGACCATTTCGAACACACGCGTCGATCGTAACATAGTAGTGAGTTTTAAACAGGATTTTTAATTCGCTAGGATAGTTTTTGCGTGGTGCTACCCACCTAAGGAGAGAAGTCGGAGAATTTAAACACGTGTAGCAGGAAATGACGATGTATTCAATTTAGCCGGATAGTGCACCTAGCAACAACCTTCTTTGCCGTGCATAGACTTTGGCTATGGTATGTGTTGTATATAGAAGGGCGACTGGCAGGCCACGAGCGACCGGAGTTTTTTATTTATTGTGGTTACTATTTTTCTATATTTGTCATGTCAGCTGAGTCAGGAGCCCTAGCAAATTCTCTGACTTGAGATATTACGATAGTTGCTGTAATCACATTTTACCATTGGTGGTAATTTTAGTGTAATTTTGCCACAAGACTAGATATCAGTGGGATAGGCCGCGTAGGTGGTAGTAACATTTCACCATGACTCTGCCCATAAACTTTTTTTAACTGTTTATTATTTGTATTTGAAAACGTCATAATGGCAATATTACCGACATTCCCGTAACAGAACTACAAGCTATGTAGTGCCACTTTGACAGCAAACTTCATTGAGATGAAACACTACATTCACTAGGAAAAAAATGCTCCTGATTGATGTTTACCAACGGGTAGAATTTCGTCCCAATTGACCACTGGTGGCGGTCAAATGGTACGAAGCAGGAATAACCGGTAGCGTTTTGTAAACTTCGCGGAACGTACGTTAATCCATGGCGGAACTAAGCTGCGCCATGAACGTAACTCCATGTAAAAAGAGTTGCCAGCATCACTGTAATTACCACTTTGCAACTTCATTAATTCAGAAAGCTTTGTCGCTGCGGTGAAGAATAGAAGTCCGAAATTTCTGCTTAAAGGTCAAAGAGACCCAGGGAAGATAGGTCCGGTTACTTTAATGACCAACTTTACGTCGCTAAGCATATTTTTAATGTCCGTTTTGTTTTCGTAATGAAGCTATTAAATGTGAAATGGATTTGGTAAAGCTTAACAAATGACAGCATATTAATTAGCTAGTTATTCCAGAATAAAATAAAAATAAATAAATATCTGGGACATTTTTGCACACACGGTCATCTGACCCCAAACTAAGCAAAGCTTGTAATATGGCTGCCAGAGTCTGATATACGTACATATATATTTTTAAATACATACTTCAATAGATATTAACACCCAGACATAGAACAAACACAAATGTTCATCACACAAATGTTTGTCCTAGATGGGAATCGAACCCACGCCCCCAAGCACAGAAGTTAGGTTTACTACCAACTGAGCCACCGGGGCAGTCAAAGAATAGCAGGTGTATATGGATGTATAGAATCGATCTCAATCGTCTAAGAAATGTGGGGTTATTCCCAAACGGGTCTAATCGTCTAATCAAGTAAAAAAAACACCAGATCCAAAGTTATATCATAATTATCAATTTTAAAAACCAATTACGCAATTTCGTGTACTTGGATGACATATTTTTCCAGTTATTTTGATTTAAAAACATAACTACTTGGTGAACCGATTTTCTTAAAATTTCTATGGGACCGATCTGAAACTATATCTTTCCAAATAAAATTTCAATATTTTTCCAAATCGGTTTATAAATGACTAAGTTCTGAGGTAAGTAGTAACAAAAATAAAAAAGAGTCTTCTCCTTTTTGAAGTAGGCAAAAAATACACACTTACTCAAATCTACTTTGACCAATGAAGATTATTAGTGAAATATTTATAACCATATTGTGATCTTAAGATAGGCAAAAAGTTATCAAATAAATTAGGTAGCTTAGCTTCCTATGGCAACACGAGTGAATTAATTAACTTATTTTTTTCATTCGAAAAATCGATTCTAAATTTTATTTTCGAAATATATGGCACTTAATTGCCACAGAGATATGCTATAAATGTAAAAAAAAAATGCCATTTCAATTACATTCTTATCTCGTATTGTTTATATCGATTTAATGATTTTTTGCTCTACAGGGACGAAATAGCAATTCATTAAGAAACACTAAGAAACACATCGCAGTAAGAAACATTAAGATTTCAAAGCTTTCATAGACATAAGCCAGTGTGTTCCTAGTTGATATAAAACTTATGTACTAAGCCTATGTTTATGCAAATAAAAATATTTTTCATTTTCATTATCAATAAAACTATATGAAAAAAAAAAAAAAAAAATTATTACTGCAAATATAAATATAGGTACACGAAAATAAACTTCTATAGTACCTACATACGAGTACATTGCAGAGACGTTTTTGACTCTGTCGGGGATGCCATGGATGCAGCACACAAAGACAAACTTTCCACTAAAGTTCATCACACTTCACACTAAAGTTAGTGTGAAGTGTGATATTTCCTCGACAAATCTAGTCTAAGTAGATCGTAATGTCAGCAGATCGTAAAGTGTTGAACTCCATACCTGCGCCTGTCTTTAGGAACAAGTACAATGCGTTGTTCAAGAAAAAAGTGAATAGGTATTTCCTAGGCAAGCATGCTACATCTTTGACTTTATCATCGCTAACCATCAGGTGAGATTGTGGTCAGTCATACCTAGTCCGTCGTAAAATCAAATTAATCTGCCAGAAGCAGCGTTGTCGCACCATATATTTTATAATAAGACTATTAAATATGCGAGAGTATTTTATTCTCTATGGCTCATTCGCAGTCCCTACTCAAAGCCTGCCTACGTTTTTTTTTTTGGTAAATTACTTAAACGGGCCAGTAAAAAATAGAAATGACCCATAAAATTTGGGAAAGCGTAGAAAAATCGGGCTGACGACAAGCGTACAATTATATCGCAATTTCGAGCATGAAACTCGCATTATCCCAACGGGGAGTCCTGTAGCAACACTGGCAACGCATATTGAGGGTACATTGGGGAAAGTTTGGACTACTTTGAGTTTTATTTGGAAGGGAAAGAGCACAGAATTGTTTTAGCATCTATTTAAAATATTGCCAAATGTTGTGTTTTCGGTTATTAAGTTAGTAATTATTTAATAATTTGAGATTTAAAATAATGACACCTTAGTGACTTAGTGAATGAATGTCTAAAAACCTTGCAAAGTTCGTTTAAGATACCAAAATTAACTTTCTGCTTGCGTCATAAGTTTTTATTTAAAACAATTGTATAAGAGAAAGACAGTTCTAATGATACCTTAAAAAGTTGGCCGTCACGGGACGCCCGGCAAATGTGAAACGCGACGGCATAAGTAAGCGTAATAATGTTTGTCGTCACGGCATCCGAGTTGGTTTTACTGCAAAGGCGCGCCAATAGATGTTTCATATCAAAATATGTCAAGCCGTTTAGGATTACACCCGAAAAAGATTACTTTACTTTTTGGGTAGGCGGGTAATTTAGCATGTTTTGCTTAAATTTTCTAGCAGAAAAAGCTATCTCCACCATACGTACCTATCTACTAAATTGGGCTAGAAAAATGCAAATGTTATTTGTAAGAAAAGAATAACTTAAAAATTAAGATAACGCTCATTTATTATTATCTTAATGTGTAATGTTTTGCACGTGAGTTTACTTAGTTTTAAATACCCAATTAAATTAATTAGGTAGTTTTATTTACATCCTAATTAAAAATGTAAGTATGTACTTTACGTGGTCGAGTAGAAAAAAAAAACAACAAAAAAAACTGATGATTCTGTTTAATGTAAAACCTTGGACTAATAAAAATAACGTTTTTGATAATTATATATGTACTTAAGTTCTTTTCTAAATAATATGGTAGTCTTTTATGGTCAGTTTTTTTTAACCTTATTTAGCAGTTTAATTCTAACGTGATGATAATTATAACCGTTTTAGACTAAATATAAAGAGACATCACTCGATAGTTCCTTCATGGTAGATTCGTTAAAAGTAACGAACGTTGAAAAATTACCATAAATAAGTAGTAAACGCCACCGCATACATGTAAGTACGGTAATAATAGTAAATAATTACTGTACTAATTAGTTTAAATTAATTACAAAGATGCAAGAGGTAAATATGGCAAGAAAAATAAGTTTTATTGTTATTTTAGACTGGTTCAACTTACCCTCATGTATTTCGATGACGTAGTCCATTTTACCAGCATGTGCTATCAAGGTGCTATAAGACGGCTCAAATAACACCACGTGGCCCATAATTACCTGCATTTACACTCAGAAGAGTCGTATAGGTATTCATTACAACAATAAATATCAATATAACAAACCAAATTCATCAGAACTGGACCAAATTGAAATGGGACCACACGGGATGCACCAGCGTTCAAATATAAAAAGAATCATCAGAATCGGTTCACCCAGTCACAAGTTCTAAGGTAACAAACTTAAAAAAATACAGTCGAATTGATAACCTCCTCTTTTTTGGAAGTCTGTTAAAATAGACTGGGAACCCCGCCGCACGGTGTCGATTTATTTAACTAAGTAAATTTTTTAGTTATTTATTTTATGGAATAATGGGTTCTTGGTTTTAAAGTATTGTTTTTTCTTAATATGTATATACTAGGTACATTATAAAAATAATTAATTGACTTAGGTTTTAAATATCTGTGTTTTTAATCTATATAATATATAAAAATCAATTGCTGTTCGTTAGTCTCGCTAAAACTCGAGAACGGCTTGGCCGATTTAGCTGATTTTGGTTTTGAAATGTTTGTCGTAGTCCAGGGACGGTTTAAACGGTGAGTAAACGGCTGGACCGATTTTGATGAAATTTTGTGTTCCTGGAACGGGTCATAGTAGCGAGGCTGAAAGCTGAGCTTACATGCGTGCGAAGCCGGGGCGCGTTGCTAGTATGAAATAAAATTATTATTATTTTGATAGAAAAAATATATAGACTAAATGCATAAATTGCAATATGATGTTGTAAGGTTTTAGTTAAATTGAGTCGTATTAGACGTGATGACCATATTACCCGCGTATACTCTCATTGAAGGCAACCTTGGCTGACAAATCGGCTAACAATGGCAAATCTGTGTTTACATACGTTACGGTTACGGAGCCATGACCGAAACCACTTTTTTATGGTACCTAATGCTATTTATAATTAGTTACTAGACCCCAAAATGACGTGTGTATCTGTGTGAGAGTTTTGGTTCTTGTTGCTTAAAATCTTCCTGCTTTCCTGCAAGTGTGTGTGTGAGTATTGGTTGAAAATCTTCCTGCTTTCCTGCAAGCGTGTGTGAGTTTTGGTTGTTATTGTTTAAAATCTTCCTGCTTTCCTGCAAGTGTGTGTGAGTTTTGGTTGTTATTGTTTAAAATCTTCCTGCTTTCCTGCAAGTGTGTGTGAGTTTTGGTTGTTATTGTTTAAAATCTTCCTGCTTTCCTGCAAGCGTGTGTGAGTTTTGGTTGTTATTGTTTAAAATCTTCCTGCTTTCCTGCAAGTGTGTGTGAGTTTTGGTTGTTATTGTTTAAAATCTTCCTGCTTTCATGCAAGTGTGTGTGAGTTTTAGTTGTTATTGTATAAAATCTTCCTGCTTTCCTGCAAGTGTGTGTGAGTTTAGGTTGTTATTGTTTAAAATATTCTACCTTTTGAGGACAAAGGTACTTCTTTTATCACGAAAACTTCATAATACGCACTATCTCCTTGCCTCATTTCATCGCAGAATGTATAGATTGGTACCGTAATGTAGTAGTAAAAACCCCTGACCAATGCGAAGAAGCGCTTATAACTTTTAAACGGCGGCTGAAACAGTTTTCATCCAACACAAATCATAATCACGGCAATGAAATAAAAGAAATAACTAGCCGGTATGGAAAAAATGGTAACAGAACCACTGAGTTATGTAGTAGGTACGTACTACGTACATATAACTCAGTGAACAGAATTGACATGCAAACTTTACAAACACACAAATTACGAATCGCATTTATACTTCCTTTCCGTCTAGTCTAGTGTAATAATTCTCGCAGTTTAAAAAGCTAAACACGCTTTAAAATTTAGTTTGAAGTAGTTGAAAATCAAGTTCAAAGATTCCGTTACATAGGACATATATGTATACATACTAAGCTAATAAAAACGTGTTAAAAAAGAGACTAAAAGAAGGAAGTGATTGCTTTTTCATTTAAATAAAAAAATTGGTTAAAAATTAACACAATACAATTATCAAGCTATATAATAGATTAATTCATGTGCGATATTTTTTTTTCTTTCGTGACAGTGTGTACCTTGTCATTCAGTCGGAATAATAAAATAAAATTACCAGGTATTAAAATATAACGTCAAACAAGTAATAGTCGGAGTCAAGCAAAGTAAGCCTCGGGCAAGTCCAAGTCATGATAGTGGTGGAGACTTTACTAGAGGCTTCTGTGGAGTTTTGGAAATATTACAAAAATACATGTTTCACCTCATTATATCACTTGCCTACACTCGAACACACTCAAGAAGATCTAATAAACAATAATCCACCTATTATTACACATTAGGGGTCTTACTTAAAAACGTTACTCAAGTTGATCTATGTTTTAAAATGCTCTCTCAACTTCTCGCTGACGGCAATCGGCACACGCGAAAACAAGACGGAGCATATTTAGGCGTATGTCAACTTGAGTAACGTTTTTAAGTAAGTCCATAGCACTCGAAATAACTTAAGTTTAGGAAAATTATACAATGCAGCGACATTTTATTTCACGTTGGCGCCAGAACTTTTAAGCGATCAGTTTACATGATATTGCCCGAACAATAAAACAATACCTACCCGAATGTAGATATTGGAAGCCTGAATGTTGGCATCTGAAAGCATGACAGACGAATTTGTGTTCAATTTCATTCAGAGGGCCGCTGGTAAAAATAGCGCTGCCGGGAATGTTATGCTTTAATTTTTCTGCACATAGTTTGTGAGTTCATTGAGGCATGAGCTACCCAAGACATTAAAAACAGTCAGATGTGGAACACCATCATATTTTCTAAACAATTCTATAGCCATCCATTGAAAATATTAAAATCCTTCATCTTACCAACCTAGGCACTTTTTAAAAGGATAACTCTATATAAGTACTTATAATAAAAAATAAACCTAATTCGGTTCACAAAAGGCGAAATAAATGGTTTAAAATAAATATCTCAATGTTGATTTATTAGAAATACTACGTGTGTAAAAAAAGTTTTTATCTGCAACGCTGCAGTCGCAAATTTTTATGACAATTGAAAACCAAAGAGATCTCTGTTGAAATGAGGATCTATAAAAAGTATAGTAATGGCGGCTCCACATTAGTGCCGTGAAGCTCCGAGAACAAGCGTGAACGTGAATGTGGAGGGTTTTCGCGGGGTTCACGCGCGTTCACGCCTGTTCCCCGATCAGAGTCGGTATTTTGTGCCGCGACAAAGGGTTCGCGCCCCTTTCTCGCGGCGTTCACGCGTACACATCCACATTCACGGCCCCGCGCCAGTTTACTTCTTGTTTACTCCGGTTTATAAAGGCGTACGGACGTCATCTACCATCTTCTTTTTTTCCAACCCTTTTTAATAACTTTCTTGTTTTGGACGTCTAAATAGTAATATGTTGCCACAGCAAACAAAGTTATTGCAGCAGCAGCTTCTACGTCTATTTCGCGGCGGGTTTCACGAACGTCTGAGCATCCCGTGAATGTGGAGGGCACGACTTGTGCCCTCCACGTGCGAATTCACGCCGTGAATTCACGGCACTAATGTGGAGCCGCCATAAGTTTTTTAGAAATTCCGCGGGACTAGATAAGTTAACGTCTGGAGCTCCAATTGGATTGAATGATTATTCTAAATTCAAAAATAGTACTACCAACTTATTTATAGAGTTGTACATATATTGGATTTGATATCGTGTTTTCTGAACAAACCTTTTTTATATCTACTTTTTAGTTCTCTCATTTACCAACTGCACAAATAAGTTGGTCGGTTTTTTCTGTACGCAGTCAAACTGCGGCAGAGCCTCGTAAATAAAATCATCGAATCATAACCATAGAACATTCAAATATCTGTAGGTATACCATGACCTAGAATAACTTACGTATTTACACCTACTACGTAAACCAATATATTCCGATGACGCAAACTGAAATAATGTTAACAAGAGTTTTTCGCAACTAGAAACACTTTAGCTGCTATATTTTTACAGTGCTACGCGACGGGCGCGCGAAGCGTGGACTCTTAATCCTTGTTGCACTTTGACGATTTTATGGTAGTTTTCATGTGACGGCAACCCCATAGCTGCTATTGTCTAACCTGTGGCAGCGCAGATGGGTAGCCGTTATATTATAGAATGTTCGCAGGGTGCCGGGCGATAACATTTTTCATTTCCATGCTACGACACGAGCTAAAATTATTATACCCGGGCTGCCCCCCAAGCTGGCCTGGCTGCCTGCTCGAATGGGGGGAATGGGAGGTCGGGAGGTACTTGAGGCAGGAGTTATAAGCGATTGGCCTTTGCCTCTTGCATGGCACTCTGTTGGTATATGATTAGACAAGCAGGCATGCATTTTTGTGATAAGCAGTAAACAGAAACACTGCCTATGGACTACTGCAAGTCTTGCAACACTGGCGGTGCTGACTATCTATGCTTTTCCAGCCCAAGAGGACACCCCTTTTAACTGACTTCCCAAAAGGAGGTTCTCAATTCGACCGTTTCTTTTTAGGGTTCCGAACCCAAAGGGTAAAACGGGACCCTATAACTAAGGCTCCGCTGTCCGTCTGTCACCAGACTGTATCTCATGAACCGTGATAGTTAGACAGTTGAAATTTTCACAGAGGATGTATTTCGGTTGCCGCTATAACAACAATTACCCACTAAAAATAAAATAAAATAAATATTTAAGGGAGATCCCATTCAACAAACGTGTTTTTTTTGCTCGATATTGATAACGGCAACAGGTAGACGCTTGAAATATTAACTACGCTTCTAGAATTCACATTCAAGTGTGAAGCCACTCACAAAATCAGATTTCAGCAACACGCTTGTGACTTGCACAGGATTCCGCAAATGACTCCCTGTCAGCCTAAGAGATGAAACAGGATGAAACAGTTATTTGGGCCAACTTCACTAGGGCAAGCCTGTTTTTAACCGATTTCAAAAAAGGAGGACGGTTCTATGTTTCACTATTTTTTAAATTATGTTCACTGATTTATCCGCCAACTGTTGACCGATGTAAAAAAAAATCTTTTGTTTGGTAGGGTATAGGTACTTCCAATTTGGTCCCATTGTCACCAAGTCAGGATTTGATGATGGGATCTCAGGGAAATTGAGGGCCATCTTCACTTTTTACTTTTTTCATACATTTTTGAAGTCGATTTTTAATGTGACCTACTTGTTTACAAGTATCTCTCACATCGACTACGTTCTGTTAACTGGTGCGAAAAAACACGTTAATTAGATATTTTTACCATATAGGTAATTCACATCTTCACACCATAACGCTAGACTCTCAAAGAATTTAACGAGATACTTATAACAAGTTTGTCAGATATACCGCTCTTAGGGTGGGTTGCACCATCTTACTTTAACTTTAACAAACATCGACATATCAGTTAAATGACCGGTTATGCAAAAAAAAATATGTTGTACCATCTGACAATTGTTAAAATTAAAAGAAGTCATAACTTTAACCGTAACTGCCCACGCTTCGCTAGTTATTGTTATAGTTTATGTTAAATATCTGTCAGATGCATAAAATATAATACGAGCATGGTCTCATTTGACTTGCAACCCTGGTAACTTTAACTATGCTAGTCAATGTGCTGGTGCAACGCATTTCACAGTAACTGCTAAAATTAGCGTTAATGTTATTGTCAAATTTGTCATAAACCTTTACTTTAACTACTACTATGGTGCGACCAAGCCTTAGTTATGTAGATAACTAGCTTCGTATTTCGGTCTTTCAAAGACTTTTAGCAGGATTAAGGAAATCAAGATTAGCATCTTACTAAAACTTAGCCGTTAATTACCATACTGAGTTTGTTTAAAATGTTATGAAGTTGTAAATTCCAGTATTTAAGTGAATTTATGAAAATCGTTCGCAGCAGAATTTAGAATAGAATTTGAAGAAGGCTGTTTATTATGTGCATAGATAATTAGGCAGTGAAGCATCGACATCGATTGAACATTTCCTTGCTTGAATGGCTGAGTGTGTCCTAGAGTCAGAGTATCTAGACCTGGAAAGCGTTTGACACGGCCTTACGATTGTTGCTTTAAAACAACAACAAAACAAATAAACATGTAACAACACAGACATGAAACAACAACATAATCTTTCAGAGGGCCTGATTAACGCGATGCGTGACCAAAATGATGGCGTGTATCTGGCTCAACGCATAAGCATTGCTATTCAGCGTGGTAATGCCGCTAGCATGATGGGTACGCTGCCCATTGGTAGTGGGCTTGAGCATTTGGATTGTCTTTAGACCTTCAACGGTGTATGGGCAGTCTAACTGTTTATGTTAGCTTGTATTTTGAAACAACAGTACACAAACACATAAATATGTGTTAAAATCGCGAAAGTTTAAAAGTAAATGTTGCTCTAAAATTCAAATTAACCTGAACCTTTCAAGAGTTCAAGAGTTGAAAATTTATTGCAAATCCCACTTGCCTTTTACCCTTCAGTGTCTGACTATAAAAATTAGTTGGCTAGTTGAGGTGTCATAAGCTCTATTAACAAAGAACGCTATTGCGTTTAGAAATGTTGAGAATTTTTAAAGGTTACGCAATCCCACCAAGTTGGACTACTAGAGGAGTTTGACAACTGTCTAATTATAAATTTGGCCGCGTGACAAACTGCTCCCCGCACTCGGCCACGTAAATAAACCTCGGGAAATCCAGTGGGCAGTGCTAAATGACCATTATGGAGTGCCATCAGCATTGCCTATCCATCTTGAGGAGCTATGCGAAACGCGCGGGCCTTTCCGCGAACCGCGCCGTTCCGTGTGCAAGTGTTTCGTAGTTTCACTTGATTACGTGTCAACGTGTAATTTCTCTTATTTATGTTCTATTTATACAGAGTTTACTATTTTAACAGTTGGTAATATATTTCTTTCTAATTACATGATTATGAAGCAGTAACCACCTCGGGCAATTTTGTTGGCGCAATACACAGATCATTGACGGACAAAAGTCAGATAAAAGAGGAGAAAAAAGTTCTTATAAGAACTCTTGTCCTGCAGTAGGATAAATGAGCTGTTGAAGATATTGATGACAAAAAATTACGCAAAAAGGTTCTACTTCCTAAGTAAAATGTTGTAGGTACCATATTTAGTTTAGATGGGTTAAATCGCCAGACTTGTTATATGTAATTGAATTTAACCAAATATTTAGTTAGTTACCTCAACTCAACACCACTAATACCAGTCTCCGTTTGTACAAGATATAATTTTACAAACACGTGAGATTATACGTCACCATCTGAAGGTAAACATGATATCGTCAAATTATCTGTGAAGTATTCGAATATTATGAATTATTATTGTCGAAGATTTCGATGGTATTCGTGCTAGAGCTGCTTTCGTCGAATCGTGCGCACTCCATAGATGTCTCGCGCAATCCACGCATGCCAAGAATAGTGCGGTGTTCCCTTCCGCGACGCTTACATTCTATATAAACGAGACGACACGCTTTTTCTGAATCGTGCATGCATCCAGTTTTCCTACGCATGGGAGGTTCGCTGGTTCGATGCAAGTTGGTTCGTGACCCGGTGCGAGTGACGTCACGTCTACCGCCACCGCCATGTCGTTGCGCCGTCTGCTTGCGCCCGCGCACGGCCCCCTCCCGCGCGCCCCGCTGTCTGACGGAGAACGGCTGACCAGTGACCTTGTCGTTCTATCTCTTTCCCCCCACTTACTCATCGCACGTGCGAGCGAGCGAACAGAAATTCTCCGACCGGTATTCGAACAAGTTGTTTGTGCGGGAAAGGTTTCTTCTCTTATTTATTTAAATGTTTTCAAATTCGCTTTGTAATAATGTTGCTGAGTCGTTTGTTGTGGCAGGGTAATGACCTTGAATTTTAGTTCGCTAGTTAGCAACACTTCTTATGTAGGTCGTTTTACACACACAGCACACCTACACTCACGCCGTCTACTAAATATTGTTACACAAGATTCTGAGACTCAACACCGAATGACTGTTCATTACTTTAATATAGTTTTCTTTTACGAGCGGTTTCTACCTACTCTAGGTTAGGTACATAAATCCGCTTAGCTCATTGAATCTTTGACTCATGTATATAATTTTTCCCCGATGGAGAGAGATTGTTATTAGGTATCGTATGTACAAACCGGGGAAACTAATCTTTAGGGAATCTTCACTAAAGTTATATTTATTTACCAACCTCTTATAAATGTGGTAGAGCCTTTCTCTCCAACATTAAATACCTAAGTACCTATACCAACTATTAATTACTATATAATGCTTATTTTTCATACACTAAGTATATTTTTTTCGATGTCAAAGCCGTTAAAAGTTGTAAAATAAAAGGTACCTACTCTAGTTTAATATCGTTGAATGTTTATGATACCTACCTACTCAGACTGAAAAAGCAAAAATAAAATCTCTGTTTGTTCCACAATCTAAATATGGAACTCATATCTACAGCATGGAAGCATTAAAAACTGGAAACATAAAATCTTACCAAGATAAGCTATAATTTAGTTTTACTATTTCCAACTTGACTTGAGACTCGAGTGGAAACATTTCACTTTTTATGTAGTAGATTCGAGCAAAATCATATAAACGTCTAGCTAGATAAAGTATGTAACTAAAAGGTCGGTGTCCATAAGAGGGCGTCCCTCCTTTTCCCGTCAGCTGTTAGGAGGGCAGTAACCTCCAGAGGGAGCTCGGTTGAACCTCTTTACTGCTTACCATTAAACTTTTACGTAAATTCAGACGAGTTTAGTGAAAAAGAGTACGTCAAATTAAAAAATTTACACGGACAACAAACACTACACATTTAGACATAGTAAAGTATTTATGGAATACATATCTTCGAACCATGTATGAATTTTGAAGAATAAAGGATAGGAACCTGTACTTTTTTTAAATCATTTTAAAAGTATGAAACTGTTTTTTTTTTTTTTGGTTTATTACTTCAGGACTCTGTCGTGAACTCAATATAGTTAAATTACTTGCGAGCGGCTTACTTCGTTTTGTTAAATTCTAGAGTATACTTTAGTAGGTAAGTACACTTAGCTTGAATAGGCAGGCATTACTTTTTACGAGTTTGCCAAAAAAGTTGGCGGCAACCTTAAATATAAGACCCGAGATACTAACTCTTGTTGTAACAAAGATCTTTATGATCTGAAATGTAATTTATTCTAATAATAAAATGTACATTCGCATTAAAAAGTGGTTCGTGAAACAAATTAGCAATTAGGTACATTGTGATGGGATGACAAGTCCAAAGAGGTCGTTGCACGATGCATTACATTTTTGTAAATGGCCAATAATAATTAAAATGATCCTTCTTATTGACCTTGTTGTTTTTATTGCTTTATTAATTTGATCTTGCTTATTCATACTTCAATTAATGTAATTTAATAAGCCTCGCGGTGTTTTTTATTCCTGTTTCGATCCATCACAAATATCACAATCATAATCATAAACGTATAAGTACGTCTTGTGAGTACCTCTATTTACATCCAGCCGATTCCTCTTTACATTTTTAGTATCTTTTCTCTTGAGAAAAAGATTTCACTGAAACGTTTTATTCCCTCAATTTTCGCAAACACAATTCCGACCTTGGTGTGCTGTACCCACAAAAATCTTTTCGAAAAATAAAATAAAGATCTTTCGGAGCCTTGCGGGGCAACGAACGCTACATTGTAAGTAGGTTTATTTTTAACCCAACTTTGTCAACCAACACAATTTATTATACGAGCTATAGAGTTTCGCTTTGTCTCAACATGGCGTTATCTGATGATGCGTCAGATTATTTTGCAAAAAGGGGGACACGGATTTTAAGAATAATTTGGCGCCAAAACTCTTTTTTTTTCTCGTGTAGTAGTCAAAGTTTGAACAGCATTTTTTTTTTGAAGTTACCGACATTACTTTTGTGTAAAGAGAATTTATCTGAATCGGACCAAGCCTACTGAGTTAGAGATTAGCTAGTTAGTCGCGTGTCTTTGGATGAGTTTCCTTCCACGGCATCCCCAGCAAGTAATCCCATGGGGAGCTATAAGTGTGAATCGTTATTTTATTGGATTCTTTCGCAAGTTTCTTAATCTCACTAGACATAAAAATATGAGATCAGAGTCTAATGACATCAATTATCCATGATTTTCGTGATCTCCGTAAAGATAAATTGCGAACGGGACTATTAAAATCTGGAACAAAAACTGAGGCTATTGACGAAGTCACTTAACCTCAGATGAGCTGTTGTCAGTAAAACGCCTGTCTAATAAATAAAAAAGCCGTGGCATAAAATAAACGAAATAATTTTTGTTTTTTATGCCCATAGCAACAAGAGTTTTAGTACAGGGTTACGCACATAGACTGTCTGTACTAAGCCGAAACGCCGAAAGTAGGTAATTGTAGGTACTCATCATTATGAACAAATTGTCTATGACAACCCTGAAATCGCGAAATAAATATCAGCTGTTCCATAGAAAACTGTCATTGACACTCGACAAAATGAATGGAACAGTGGGGTTAGTACGAGCGAAAAAGATAGCAAATGTATGAAAAATTCGGTTTCCTTTCACGTCCGATAGAGACGCTGTTCAATTTTTGATACATTTTGCTATCGTTTACGTAACGATAACTTTTTCGCAAGTGCTCGTACTAAGGCTACAGCTGATGTTTTTGCGGTTTCAGGGTTGGTCCAGTATAGTAAAAGTTGCTCAAAATTACGGATACAATGGGGTCAATTTTGTTCTATCTTTCTCTAAACTAAACTAATTTGACAGATCTAAAATTATCGGCGTTTCTTTTCATTTCAATACGCCAGAAAAGGTTGGCAACAGTTTTAGAGCTGTCAAATTTAGTTTAGAGAATGGTACATCAGAATCGACATCCATGACCACCTTTCGGCTTAGTAAAGTCTATATGCGTTACCCTGTATAACGCAATCATTAAGTCTTATACTCTATGTTTTACATTATATTTTAATGATACTGTCCATATTAAT
Source organism: Agriopis leucophaearia (assembly GCA_949125355.1). Lineage (NCBI taxonomy): Eukaryota > Metazoa > Arthropoda > Insecta > Lepidoptera > Geometridae > Agriopis > Agriopis leucophaearia. Next base: position 2,737,543 of record OX421276.1, on the reverse strand, counting down.
GTACGGTGGAGGAATGTGAATGAATGCGTCTCAGTGAGCGATCAAAATTTTAATTTAGCTTCGCATACAAATATTAATTAACAGGAATTACCATGTTTATCATTGTTCTTAATTAAGTTCGTAATAGATAAAAGAGTTTGTTAAACTCTTTACAAAAACGATTTATTAATTTATTACCGGTTTTACACTTAAAGCAAATCGTTACAACATGGGGTTCTTCAAAAGGCGAGTTAATAGAGTCTTAAAGGGTCGGCAACGTACTTGTGATGTCTCTGGTGTTACAAGTATCCATAGGCGACGGTGACTGCTTGCCATCAGGCGGCCCGTCTGCTTGTTTGCCAACTATGGCATTAAAAAATATGTTTGTTGTATGGGGACGCCTCATTAGTTTTTACTTTTTGACCTTATTAGTTCTTAGTTAATCCGCCGTAACATTGCATATTCTGTGTAGATTTCAACTGGCTATCTATTACGGTTCGAAAGAAGGTAGGACGGTAGGCCAGACAGATAGTGAATAGTGGCTTAGTAATAGGGTCCCGTTTACACCCTTTGGGTACAGATCCCGGTAAAAGGCGTCAATACGGAAAATCTTGAGTGAGAGTACAAAAAAAACAGTCATTAAAATATGTAATCCTACACCACGATCTTAAAGCCAGCTTTTTAGTCCTTCTACCCGACTTAGGGGTAAACGGGTAGAGTTACAGTTTGCAATTGCACGTTAGTGCTTTGACACGTGTTTTGAAGTTAACGCTGGTTCCTGCGTTAATTGCTGCTGCATTATGCGTGCACCCTTATGTAGTAGGGTTCCGTATATAAAACCCACTCATCTTTTATATACGGAGGGAGGGATGAATACTGCGCTGTTCTCCTTTCGATTTACCTATAACTACCTACACCGTTATTAAAGTTCGCATGAACAGCGCTAAAAGAGCTTTAGGTACACACTCTACTCCATTATCGTTACTTACAACTTTGAAGACATCTATTAGTCTACCTAGTATATTCACTGATGATAATTTCTTCATAGTTATTTATTTTGCAGTCGTTTAGTCAAGTAAAGTCAAGTTAGAGCTTTGCCTAGATGTTTTTATTATTTTCTCGACGCATCTTTGCCATAATAATATGAAAGGTTTCGAATCGAATATCGTACATAATCCGTATCGTATCGTACATCCAGTGGATGCAGGATGTCGTTCAGTGTGGAGGTTAAAAGGGTAGGCCTATGTTCAGCAGTGGACGTCTTCTGGCTGATAATGATAATGATGATCGTACATAATTCGGTATGTAAAGTTTTTTTTTGGTATTTTTTTTATATTTTTATTTCGTAGATTAGGTCATTATAAGAAACTAATTTCAATATTTCTGTTTTATATTCAGTAGTTATTTTATAATATTTTTTTGAAAATTTGAAACCTATGACGTCACTTTTTTGCACAAATATGTAGTTGCGTTGAGGAGCCAAGAAAAGCACGCGAGTAAAAAAAAAAGAAACTAGAATTTACTTTGACACTTGACAGTGACACCTACTAATTCGTAAGTCTATTCAATCAAAACAAAAGTCCATCTAGAGTTGCCATCTACTAAAAAAAATACCCCATGTCAGGCTTTTAATTTAGTCAAATTATTATCCCATTATAAGGCCTCATAGTAACATTATATTAAATAATAATAATCTACACTAATATAATAAAAAAAGAGGAGATTATTAAGTTTGTTTGTAGGAGATACACTCCGAAACTACTTGACCGATTAAAAAAAAACCTGTCACTGATAGAAAGCTTCACTATTCCTGAGTCCGGGAGTAGAGGATTACGGGGCGAATGCAGAACTGGGGCATTACGGACAACAGCTTCGGTATGTAAAGTTTTTTTTAATATTTTTATTTCGTAGATAAGGCTATTTTAAGAAACTAATTTCATTATTTTTGTTTTCTATTCAGTAGTTATTTTATAATATTTTTTTGAAAATTTAAATTTTGTGACGTCACCAGATAGCTCAAAATGTTGTTTATTTAAATATTTTATTTGTTCGATTATTAAGGTTCTGTGTTTTTTAATCTTAGGTTGAGACATCATGTTTGAATATAAATTATTAATCATACATCAAATGACATATTAAAATATGTTTAACATTATATATCGTTGTGAGTAGCACCCATAATAAAAACAAATTAATCTGACGTGGTGAAAATTAATTCTATTAACTAGGTGCTTCCAGTAAAAACGTTCTAAATCAGATATTTATTTCCCCGAAAAAAACCTTCCACATGATTTTTCCCTACGCTTAGGGAAAAACACCCCATATTGGCAACTCTGAAAAGAACTAGACTGTAAAACCACAGATATGAAAGAAAAATATTTTCTGTGTGACGAACAGTGTGTCAAATGTATTATATTTTTTTATTCTTAAAAAGCACAGATAATAAAATGCAAAAACGTGACGTCATTTAGAGGTCAATGAAAGTCGAATGATTTCATAGTTTTTTGTTAAAATAAATGGCATCTTATCATTTTAAAAGGTCAGAGTAGAAAAATAAGGGTTTGTAACATAAAATCTCGAAATGGTTTCGGAATTGGCATAGGTAATTTTTTTTAGCATACCGAATTATGTAGCACTGTAACGCTGTAACGCTGTTATTTTTAGTGAAGAAGAATGTTATAAACACAGAATATATAGAGAATCGAAAATCAGAATCAAATAAAAGTTGCACTACGATTTATTTTGCAACCTAACCTTTTCGGAAGTTACATAACATGGAATTTCAAACCTCTTTGTTTGCTAAAGCCAAGCGTCTCCGCGAACAATTCCCCACTAAATCATAATAAATCCAAGTGATCGTAACGCGAAAACACACGACCAGCGAGATTAACCCCGAGCGATATTTCTTCATAACGAAGCCAATGATATTTGTGTGTTCCCGCCAAAAATAAGCGGCCATTACTTTGGAGACTCGTTTGACAGAATTGGACCGCGCGCGCTTTGGCAACGTCATGGCATACCGCCAGCTTACGTCCCACTTTTTTCTGTTCGTTTTTTAAATTTTCACAAATTGACTACTAATACAGGGGCAGAGATTCCAAAATTGATTTAGAAACTGCTAACGACGACTTTTGTTTTGTGGCGATGTCGCCAAATTGTCTAATGTCGTGGAACTATTGTTTGCGCACGCATAAAATAATACAGATTGAGGTGGTTTGTTTTGAATACGAATTCCGACGTGGCCATTATTATTAGGCTGATTATTGTATTATTGAGCTTATTTTTCAGCTTTACAATTCTATGATAATTCTAATTTTGAATTTGCGTTTGTTATAAAATATAGTTAAAATATCTACATAGTAATTTATGGAAATCTTTTGTTACAGGTAAACATCAAATGATCTACAATAACTGTGTTTTGTAAGTAATGTAGTAAACATCACCATCATCAGCGTACAAGCCTCTACCAAAGTGCTCCACATAGCTCAAAGTATTTATAATACAATACAATATCGTTATACATACTACTGTGTTCCGGATTGAAGGACAATGTTTCCAGCGAAATTACAGGGCACATAGAGATTTGACATCTTATATCTCGGGGTGACGAGCGCAATGCATTGCCATCCAGGGTTTTGAACTGTTGAAGTCCAAAATTCTGAGTGGCGTTGAGCTGTTATGGGCAAGCGTGAAGAGCCATCAGGCGAGCGACTTCGCTCGTCTCGTCACTCAGTATTATAAATAAAATACACAAAGTAATGTTTAATTATATGTATGCGGGAATTTGTCTGTTAATTGACATAAAAAAAATTGCTAAATTAAAAAAAAAAAAAAAACTCGTAAAGTTCAAGATCTACTAAGATTTCAGAAAACGATTCGCCAAGAGTCTAATAAGACGGCCAAAACATTCCCAAGACGCTGAGATTTATGGGATCACTTTAAAAGACGCAGCTTCAGATAAAACGGACGCCACGATGGCGTTGCCTTGGCACGCAGGGTTGCGTTCAGAGGACTCGTGGGAGCGCGCCCAGAGTGCAACTTCGCTGTTCATAACATCAGTGAGAAAAACAACCGTGGCACAACTGGGTCGTTACGAGCATTTGAGCGTACTCCTCGGTTGCAAATAAACAACCGTCGAAATCGATGGTTAAAAAACACTGACGTTTATATGTCATTTTTGTTTTGACACTCGTGTTGACGTTTATATAATCAAGTTTATTTTTATTTTCGTTCCTATTTGCAAAAATAACATTAATTGCTTTCCAGTTTTAAGCATTGATGTTAAGGAATAAATAGTGGGAAGATACAGGACGATCTCCTTGACATGGACCGCACAAATTAGGCCTAATCGACTTCAGTCACAATCGAACTGGCGTTTGTGATAGCACATGAAGTTCTTGTCAAAATTTTGTTTGAACCGAGCCATATTTAAAGGGTACAATGTTGGGATGTCACGCCTCTTCCCCCTTTTTGAAACAGTCATTGGTTTTAAGTGATAATCTGTGAAAGCAGCAACAATACTAAATTATGAGGTTATAAAACAACTTGGTCGTTCCGTACACTAGGGCAAATGCGAAAACAACTAAAAAACTGGTCATCGATCTCCTGAACGCAGCCCAGCTAAGCCCTACACAATTTTCAAAATCAAGAAGCCGGCAATAAATTGAATACACTCACGTTACCTCGATACAATTTGATAGGAGAAATTGTGTTACCGTCCTAAGGTTGCGAGCATGATTGGATGGGACTTCAATTCCGCTTATCCGATATACCCCGCGGGTAAAATGGAAATTTCACCGTAAAAATTACGCTTCTCGATATATCGCGTTTTCTACGGCTAATTCGCAATTTTATCGAAGTGATTTTATATCATGGTGATTTGTTTTGATGGTGGCCCGCGCAAGGTGCGTGCGGGCGGCGTTAGAATTTTTTCCTGATTTATTTTCTCTAACGTATCATTAGCCGACATCATCTGAAATCGACTGCGTAGTGTGTAATGCTTCTAATCGTATGGCTGTGTGATGACTATCAGTTTTGGGATTTCGGGACAGCATTATCGACCTTCATATCTTCTTATCTTTATAATAACTTTGTATATTATTTTGCATTATTTAATTGTTTGCTTTGGCATAACTATAATGATATATAAGAGAAGCCACTGGCACCCGACACACAGTCGAGACTAGGTCGGGAGCCTATGGAATAACACATTATGTAAAACTAAATTTATGTCAAAATAAATTACTTTGTTTGTTTGTTTATATCTAAACAACTAACATTTAACATACACGCAGTATCATTACATTTTAAAACTGAATAAAGATTTCCTAGTCCAATAAACGAATAAGGTAAATCTATTACAGATAGAAATCTCATACAGGATTTTTTATATAACAGCCTTTTTTAATTACGTTTAGAAATTCGATGACATGAGTGCGAATGGTTTCCGAAGATGATGACAGGAATAGAAGTAAATGTGAAGTAAATAGATAGATAAACTCTTTATTGTTCACACTACAAATGACATACCATGATAAAAAAACTAGTGCAACTATTGGTGACCTTATCGTTAACACTGATCTGAAGAGAAAAGAAGTGGTGGAGAAAAGGAAGGAACCACCACCATTGAGGGTTCATTGTTGGGAAGAGAGAGATTAGTCATCTACGAAATATAACGAATTACAATCGAGTGGAAATAGTAGTCCGGAAGCTGCCAGGGGCCCGATTCTACTAAATTAATTGTTTTTGAATTGTTGATGAATTTTCTCAAAAATTGCCCTTTTGACAGTTTTGGCATAGATAAAGTGCCAAAAGTGAAAAACAAAATTGTTTTTAAATTGTTAATGAATTGCCTCAAAATGTAATTTTTTTACACTTTTTGTATAGATAAAATGTCAAGAGTAAAAAAAATTAAGCAATTCATAAACAATTGAAAAACAATTGATTTAGTAGAATCGGGCCCCAGTAATGCATGTATAAGTATGAAAATACTCGATGTACGGAAAGCAATATTTATTCACAATCCACATACATAATTAAAATAGCTTAGTCGTCAAATCACTATATTAGTGTAGGATCTAGTGTATTACTTCTAGTGATAAATAGTGACTGAGTAGATGAATCTTTTACCACACTCTTGAGTTTTGTAGAACGCCAATATCTACCCAGTTAATATACCGTCGTGTTGTTTATAGACTAGAAAGGTTCCTATAATTTTTCCACGGATATAAGCCAAGGTTCTGGTGTGCCTACGACCGCCCACGGCCCTTGGGGAAGCAAAAACTTGTAATGTGTTCCGCGTCGGACGACGGGCGTCGGCGGCGGCGCGACGGTTGCGTCATAGTGAAATCAATGATGGCCGAGCCTGGTTGTAAAGTTGACCTTGCCACGGCGTGGCTTAGATTTTGAAGGTCCATGCAATACGTGGCTTGTGCAGGCTTTTTGGAGATTCGCAAGTATGCTGCTTGGTAAATACAATGTGTCCGATACGTGCTACAGTCAGAATAAATAAATAAATATCTAGAACATTGGAACATTTTTGCACACATGGTCATCTGACCCCAAACTAAGCAAAGCTTGTAATATGGCTGCCAGAGACTGATATACGTACATATATATTTTTAAATACATACTTAAATAGATATTAACACCCAGACATAGAACAAACACAAATGTTCATTACACAAATGTTCATTACAAAAATGTTTGTCCTAGATGGGAATCGAACCCACGCCCCCAAGCACAGAAGTTAGGTTCACTACCAACTGAGCCACCGGGGCAGAATAAAATGTCAAGCAGTTTGTTTTTAACATGGACGTAACAACCCTAAAGGGAATTATGCCATTAGGTTTTATTACGTTCATGGTTTTTAACTTCAGTCGAGGTTGGGGCTCGAGGTTCGAGTGAGATAGAAAAAGATAGGAAAAGTATTTAAAAAAACAGACACTTGAATGTGTAACTAATATTTATATATTGTCTCTGAAATTCTTATACCTACCAATCCGTAATAGGACTAGAAATTTTTGAACATCTGTACAAATTTTCATCAACTACAACTATGGACCATCCTGATGCAACTAACTTATATTTAAAAACCGCACTGAAATCAGTCCTTCAGTTTGGATGCTACAAATCCATAAAAGACAAATCAAGGTCATAGGCGATAAACTTACAAACACGATTTCAACTTAGGGTGTTAAAAAAGAATAAAGCCAGCAGTAAAAGCTGCAAGCTGATTCTTGCGTGCACTCAAGTCCGGATTTGAGCGATTATAAGAACTGCTGAGATTTAAAGAAAAGGTTTTCACGCTAGTACCAGTAGAAGCAGATGCTTTTAAAGTTTCTTTTGGTGAGACGATGAAGACAAGAAAGGCGAAAGGCAAGCTAATTTTGACCTGTAGGAAACACCTGGGTTTTAGATTGTAATTTAACTTTAAGATTAAAGCATTGACATTGGTCGCACATCCGCAAGCGCCTTGCCAACTAGAAGGTCTGGTCGCATTAGAATAACGAGAATGGTAATATGGTTAGTTTGTAATTAGTTTGCCTTCTTGCCGGCACCTGCAGCGTTACATTCAATTAGTTTTGCATTTGATTTAGCATCAGTTACTTCTGAAGTACTTAGATAGGTAGTCGATATTGTTAAAATCGCGGGTCGAACCTGGACCAGAGTTGCGCAGAGCTGATGAAGATGGCAAAACAGAGAGAGGCCTATAGCTAGCTGTGGGATAAAGAAGGCTGTGGGTGATGTGATGATGAGCTACCCAGACTCATAGTATAGGTTGATCTCCAAAATTATGTATTTTATCCACGACGGAACTGAGTAGCCATTTGCAATGACATCGTGTGCTAGGGTGTATGACTTTTATTTGAAAGCTGGTTTCATCATAAGGTGGTTCAAGCATGTTTGATCAAAATCTGTCCAATGTTTCAAAACTTCTATACAAAATGTTTTATATTTTTTTATTTACCTATCGTGAATATTAAAAATAATTACATGTATCAAAGAATTGTATTGCATTGCATCCTACAATGAACACAGTAGGTGCTAAACAGTTGTTATCTCCTACAGAAGAATATAGAACCAATTAGTCATTACACAAAAAATCGTCTAAATTGAAATTTTATGCAAATGAGACGTGAAGCAGGTCCTAAATGCCATTATTGCGTTGTTGTCGGCTGACCGTGAAGGTCTACCACTGGCCGCAGACATGACCTCCTTGGTGACCGTTAAAGATGGCGCCAACGTAATCTAAACACATCGATCGTTTGAAATTGGAACCATATATTTTTAAATGTTGGCATTCTTCATCTCTCTTCATCTCTTCATTCATCTTTATATCTAAGTTTTGCGTCAAATTTTATTTTCATGTTGAATATTATCTTATGGTATCTTGCCACCGCATTGACGCGTTCGATCCTATTAGAACAATTTATTTTGCCAAATGTCGAGAAGCTTGTGACATGCGTTCTCCGTTTCCTGAGATGCCATGTCATGTGTCAGGTCAAATTGTAAACAACATTGAATGTTATTTTGTTTTATTTTATTGTACCTCGCATATTTCTTTTGTTTTATTGTGCGTTCTACTTCAGTATAGTAGTCATTATATTGTATATATTTTAAATATGTCATTATTTAAATTATTCATGTCATTATAATTAGTCACATTTCTAACAACGTTATCAACCTAATATGTATCTAACCTGGAAGATATGAGACGTCCAAAGATATCAAAATCAAAACATGTTTTTGAAACACTTTGTAAGTATTTCATTCAGGTCATGCGTAGAATGTTATCTTCGGCCTTTTGCGTTTCCGATCTAATCTATAAAGACGACGTATTTGGCAATACAACTGAACAGAACACTTTTACGAGCGGCAAAAGTAGGCACCTCGTTATAAACCCGCCTATCGTCGAGGAGCAATAAAAAGAAATCAAATCAGAAACGGACGCGCGACGGCCTCGCCTCAACTCGTAAACACCCAAAAAAGTGTAAATGGAAAACAATAAACGCGTCTGCGACGATGCCGCTCGAGTCTGGGTACGTGGTATCGTAATATGCTGCCGCGAGCCGGAGCGCGCCAACGACCACTCCACTTACGATATCGACTTGTAAATAAACTCGGCTGGTTAATTCGTGACCGTGGGCGGTCAACGCATCAATATGTGCGCGCGGTCACGGGGTTACCGCACCGCCAGCGACCGCGGCCGCGGTCGGGAGCGCACGCCGAGCGCGTTAGGATTTCAAAATGGCGACGGGCACGTACCGCGGATTTTATGCGTCTACTATAATTTTGTGTAATTTATATTCAATACGGCGGCGGGCGTTAGATAGCTTTTCTATTGAAGTGTGAGGATCGCGCCGTGTCCGGGAGCCCTCGACGAATACTGATGGTACGCCGCCGGCAGGATGCGTTCGCATGCGGGCTTCTGCATATACATGCATCCCTGATTGATTTTGTTTATTTTCGAACAATGTGTGAAGATACATTGTTTGAAAATAAACAGAGCCGAGAGCGGCTTTTGAATATCAATCGTCTTGGCTCACCGTCGACGCCGACTTTAACAATAGGCCCGATCTCAACTTAGGTGCACATGCACACTTTGGGGTTTGCCACAAACATTATCTATTCAGGGTTCACGAACCGTATGTGTGAATTTGAACCTTGAAATGATAATGATGTCACGTAAGTAATCATCGTACGGGCAATGGAGAGAGCTATGCTCAGAGTTTCTTTGCGCGATAAAACCCGAAACGTAGATATTCGCCAAAGAACCAGAGTCACCGACATAGCTATTAAAATCTGCAAGTTGAAGTGGCAATGGGCAAGCCACATCGCTCGAAGAACTGTTAACCGATGGGGAAGAAAGGTTCTAGAGTGGAGACCGCGAACCGGAAGACGCAGCGTAGGTAGGCCTCCCACTGGATGGACCGACGACATTGTGAGAGTCGCGGGCATCCAGTGGATGCAGATGGCAGGATGTTCAGTGTGGAGGTTAAAGGGGGAGGCCTATGTTCAGCAGTGGACGTCTTCTGGCCGATGATGATGATGATGAAGTAATCATCACAGAACGCAAATTCTTCACAAGAGTGCTCTTATTCAAAGGTCTGTTAAAAATGTGGATCTTTTGTTTTATTACTTGACAATGTTTCTTATAAACATATGTATGCAGCTAAGTGAAAATACCTATTCAAATTCTTTTAAATCCAACCATTTTTGTTCTATGCTAATTTGAAGATAAGCTTCATTCGCGTCAAGCGATGTGAAATTGTTAGGCTGATTGGAAACCGAGAATTATGAACTTAAATTATTTTTAAAGTGTTTAGGTACAAGCCTTCAGATAACATTGTTTTGTTATACATTATTTATCTAATAATAATTAATTCATAACACGGCCACAAGGAAGTAGGTTCAGCATAAAACCATGTTGTTTTTCTAATTTTGCCACTGATAACCCAACATGACCTATGCCATGACGGAAAATAAATACCTACCTACTGAGTACATAAGATTACATAACATTTTTGCACGTGATACAAGGTCGACAACTTATTACCTATATTTTAAACTTATCACAACTACGGTTTCTCAAACAACAAACCTAATTAACTAAGCTTGCTACTTTACTAGTAACGTGACTACACGATCTACTTTAACTTTTTCTATTTCATCAGTCTCTTTTCGTTCTCTCAAACTAAAACGTCTGAACTTTACAATAATCATGAAATTACATAACTAATTATTTCACACTTAAGTGAGACTAATTAAAATGTTATCGTAAAGTGCTGATATTTGACCAATATACTTTAAAGAAATATTTACTTTACTACCTCACACATAGAATATAGTTTCGTTACCTTAGCGCTATGTCACAATAAATTATTTATAGTTGTGTTTATTTTCTTGTTGAGGATGACTTTAATCTTTTCAACAACGTGTTTCAACAACGTTATCATATGTAGCTTAATACACCTCAATGAAGACTTGTTCATATCTCATAAGGCAAAAGGTCAATTAAAATCGTCAAAGTAATATTCATTAAAGTTCAAATATAGATATCAAATTAATTGTATTCAAAATATACAAATTCTAGCGTATTCTTTTACTCGTTTTTTGCTGAATCATGAGTTTTTATGACTTCCACAGCATCATACGATTGATACTTAATTAAACCACTGGTTGTTATCAATTCTAATTAAATCTCCTTCATCTCTTCGCTTAGAAACTTATCTCAATTCTTCGATTACATTACTGATTGTAAATAAATTTGTTTTACCTATATAGTATAGTTAAATCCAGTTTTATATAAAACTAGCTAATGCCCGCGACTTCGTACGCGTAGCGCAAAGTAATTAGTGGGTGGACGATTAGACTGACATATCCAAATATAAATGTTACACTAACGAACACGAACGGAACTTTAAATAGGCACAAATCCATCGGATTATTTATACTGAATATTTTATAGATAATACCTACATATATGACATGATTGTAGATTTATTGCTCTCCATTTTAATGCGGATTGTCATACTATCGTCATAGTATGATTTTAGTCTAGTTTTAATCTGACTCGATACAAGTATCCCGACATGTCCATAGTTTCAAATATATTTCAAGCAAATAATATATTACTTTCACTGGTTAAATACTTTGGATGTGTGGAGCCATGGAGCCAATAAGGAAAAAAAATTGGTATAAGTCAAGCGAAATGTCATGCATGACAAACGTTATTATTGAATTATTAGTAAATAGTAAGTAGGAAGCATGGAGCGGTATCTATAATTAATCGCTGTTATTTAACATTACTCCGCGTAAAGACTGCCAATCAATGATGTCTAAATAATTTTTGCCCGCCTTCTGCGCCTCGACCCTTCCAACAACTAAACCGCTTTCGTTCACCACCAAAATAGCTGCTAATCATAGATCAGTAACCGATTAGATGCCGCGAGTTCACCTACTTTGCGTGTCTGTTATTGGTCTTAAGTTTGATCCTGGCAAAAAAATGTATTCATTTTAATCTCCGTCGACTTGGTATATTAGTACGTCAGAAGTCAATACAAAAATAAACGTACTTTAAATTACGCCATAATAAACTGTAAAACCTCTTCAAAAGCAGTTGGCTGTCCTGAAAATAACAAACACAAAAAAAACTATTTGGTGCAGTCTATCGGAAGTTATGCGGGTACATACATTTCGGCGATTCGTTTTTATTTCATCATCATCATCAGCCAGAAGACGTCCACTGCTGAACATAGGCCCCCCCCTTTAACCTCCACACTGAACGACATCCTGCCATCTGCATCCACTGGATGCCCGCGACTCTCACAATGTCGTCAGTACATCTAGTGGGAGGCCTACCTAAACTGCGTCTTCCGGTTCGCGGTCTCCACTCAAGAACCTTACCTACTTCCCCATCGGTTAACAGTTCTTCGAGCGATGTGGCCTGCTCATTGCCACTTCAACTTGCAGATTTTAATAGCTATGTCGGTGACTCTGGTTCTTTGGAGAATATCTATATTTTTATTTACATATAGATTATATGGCAACAGCCGCTTCAGTCTTCCTACCTACCATGTCTGCGAGTAGAAGTCTGTCATTACGACAACATTACTATAATATAAGCTAGATGGCGTTATAAATAATTATTTAAAAAAATTTTTTTTACTATTTATTATCATAAATTAATATAGCCTATGTTTCAATCAGGTATTTTATAAGCATATTCATGTAAACTGCTTTGAAATCCTTCTAGTAGTTTAAAAGATGTTCGCGGACAAACAAACAAACTGACAGCCGTCAGATTTGTAGTTCCATAGTTTGAAAATAGATTGCGTACTAAAACGATGTTTTGCGAAAAAAATTTAAATTTGCTTAAACTTTACGAATAATATTATTAAAAACGTAATAAGGTATTCAATAATTCCTAAAATAATGAGTGTAAATGGATCGTAGTTTCACAAATATGAAAAGTGCGTCTATTATAGGTAAATACGACACTTTACCTGAATCACGCAAACGGCATTTTTGTGCAAGTAAAACCAATATCAGGTATTGCTTCTACTTAGTTAGAAGTCATGTGTGAAGGTATTTGATCTACACATTTATAATATGGTAGGGATGACATTACTGATGCTTTTGCTGCCTCCTATAATGCTACTTCTAGTTTTTCCTTTGCATTTCACAACATTGGCGTAATTTTTATAGCATTTCGCATCTAAACATGTATACAATTCTTTCATCATTATTGTCATTCGATATATAAATTTATTAATATTTCCTGAATTTTTGCTTGTATGTTAGTTATCGTGGCGTAGCTATACTTTCCAATGTCAACAGGATTTTAAGCGACGGACGATCTGGTCAGTTTTATGATGGGTGCAGTTGTATTTGCAACTGAGCACTAGCTCAGGCCGATGATAGTATAAATTGAAAGTCCAGATTGTTTGTCCTAGCTAGATTAACATCTAATCAAATGACAGGCTTTCAAACGGCCTGAGTTCTAAGACTTTTTTAGTATTTTGGTTTAAGACTGAGGGCGGGCGTAACAAACTATGATACCATATATGAACTTACTACTTAGCTATTATCATCTACTCCGTATAATATAGATCTCTCATATTCATCATTCTACTTTCCTGATAGTCTCTAAACAAACAAGCCTATTCTCCACGTCAGTGATCATGGGTTCATCAACCGGTGCACGCGCGACCCCCGACCCCGCTATCACGACCCAATAACAACTGATAAACGGACAAAGGAATCGCCTCTTCACATGTATAATTATGTTAGTACTTTGTTAGGGAAAAGTGAGATAAAGTAAACTTAAGGCAACGGGGTGACGTACAGATGGATAAATCTAGAAATAGATACGCAACGTATCTGTGATGCCCCTGGCGTTACAGGTACCCATAGGTGACGGTGATCACTTACTACTAGGCGACTCGTTAGCTTTTTTGCCACTTATGGCATAAAAAGCCGAGTAAGATTGTGTTTTCGATAGATTACAAAAAAATACTTTTAGGACCTTTTCTTAGATCAGTTGAACTTATCTATTTGATCTAAGAAAAGGTCTTAAGTCCATCCGCATGATGCACGGTAATATTTACCAAGTTTCATCAGAATTGGATCAGAAGAATGGTCATAAAAATCTAGTAAACATAAAAATTTGATATCTACGTAAGACTGACACAAAAATATATAATATTATCAAGGATGATTTTAATCGTCATTGATATTATGCACTGTAGCGGCTTTGGTAGCGAAACTTATACAGTTAATTTATTATTATCTCAGAATTCGTTTTTAACTACAATAATTCTAAACAGAAATATATTATGTGTGCATTTTTTGTTCTTGCATAGTCTGACATGACAAAAAATTATGTGCAATCCTCCAAAATATGATAACAGATTGCGAAACGCCGCACAGCCGCGGCGATGGTCGTTTTACACCGACGATAAATTACTATATTTGCATAATACGAGTTGATCTCGACGGACGTGGGATGGATTCCATTCGCGATAACATAATCGTATCGAGATGCGTGTGTAAATCAATTGAACGAGGGCAAATGAAAAGCAAGAAAAATGGGCGCATGATTTATTCCTTTTACTTTTAAGAAACCTTTGACGTTTCGTGATTTTTGCGATTTTGACTATGTATATTCTAATATTGTGTATGTACTCGTAGTATGTACCATGTTCTGACAATTAAATGATTTGATTTGGACAACCTAAAACATTGGCACTAATGCTACCCAATCTAATCAATGCAATCAATACCCATGCTAATCAGCATGCATGATAAATGTTAAACAAACACCTAATAATGGTCATCATTTATTTAGCCCATCTTCACGATCTTCAAATTTTCGCATCCAACCACTACCAGCTGCTTTACATTATATCGTCATTCCATCGAGTCTCAAGGTGTTCTCCACTCTAGAACCAATAACCATCGTTGTTTGGTGATAGTTGGTTCTGCGACATGTACGACCGGCCCACTGCCATTTCTTAAGTGAAATTTAAACAAATATCCAACCCATCTTTATTTTTGGCTGAAGTATGTAGTTACAGAATGATCGTTCTAGATTTAATATCATTTATTGATTTAACTCAGAATTGAGGTACACATTCTTAGGTTCTTACAGCTGATCCTTGTACGTTCACGTTGTTGTACACACAATACGCTTACCAATCGACGAGTTGGTGGTTAATGGCGGACACTATGAAAATATACACTATGAAAAAATGTAACTAAATATAACTCTAAATCATCAGTCTTTTGTTTTTAAAATCGTTCTATTAGTCAAAGACAACCAGATCTTTAGTTCTGTAAAAGTCATAGTTAAGTTTAGAGATTAGTAGATTTAGTAGGTACACAAGAATTATTGGATTTCATATTGTTATGAGAAATTTTCTAGCATTGATTGATGTGACAGGTTTTGTAGTTCATTCAAGAGTTGATAGCAACTTTGATCAGTACATAGATAATAGCTCCGAGACGCGTTGACAAACATTGTAGCTGTTTATCTTAGGTCATTGCTAAAGATGAATGAAAGACACAATTATATTTACGGATGCTTTCATTCGACACCTCCTCATAGCAGCTCTCAAGAAAGTCAAGAAACTGTTGACTAACGCCATGCGCTGCGTGCAATTATCAGAATTTGATTCCTATCGTCGACACATGGCATACTCGTAATAACTAAAATCTTTTAGTGGAGGCTTAAATAATTCCTTTCTATTTATAGTGAATTACAATCAGATACTTTTTTTTTCGTGTCAGCGATTCAAAATGTAATTATATTATTTGGAAGTTTTTTATAATATTTAGAATTATTTACCAGTTGGAAGCCACATATATAACGTATTAATTATCCTATGATAGATTCTACTTAAAAAGCGATCCTAGGTGATGATGATGATTTTATTGCTTATCGTAAAGACAATACCGAATACTAATCAGGACGTTAACATTTCTCTGAATTAAAATTTAGAAAATCAAATGAAGGAACCGAAAATGGTTTGCAAATTTGTAGGCAAACTTCTCCCTTCAGATCTTTGTAAAGAGTTCCATGGTTTAATCAGCTTAATTTCTATACTATTGGTTGTACAATGACCTACCAAATTACGTCTACGTAAATATTGTGAGAAAATAGCAAATGATTTCAATTAATCCCTACATATTATAAATGTGTAGATCAAATACCGTCATACATGACTTCTAACTAAGTAAATACAATACCTGATATCGGTTTAACTTGCAAAAAAAAATGCCGTTTGCGTGATTCAGGTAAATTGTCGTATTTACCTATAATAGAAGCACTTTTCATGTTTGTGAAACTACTCATTATTTTAGGAATTATTACAAATAACTCCATAGTTGACTTACTTTACGGAAGTACATTTTCATAACTGTCGCTTAGACGAATCTCTAACCTATTTCCGCTTCAATGTCGTGTCATGTCTGTTGTCTTGCCTTATTGTGTGTCATTGAAGAGGAAATATACTAGACAGTCTTCTAAGAAACAGTCAGGTTAATTACTGTAATGTACATGTATTTGTCGTATAGCGGTCATATTATAATTATTTAGATCGAATAAATTGGAGTTATAAAGGTAGGTGTGAAGTAGCATCCGTGCTAGAATTTTAGCGAAATAGTTAACAAAGAAGAATTCAAATGCGCAAATAACTGTGCTAATATCTGAATTAAAATTCAGCATTCGAAAATACGGATGGCTCCAACTGAATCCTAATTACCATAATTTGTGTTGCAAATTGCGAAAAGTCGAGGAACCATGGCTACCTTTTATCGCAACGTTTTTTTGGCAAATGCGTCTGTAGCGTCAATTCTCAAATGCTAATCTGAAAGCAAGAAAAAAATTTAGCGTTGTTAAATTCAGCTATGTTTAGAATCTCCTTCCTTTGTCAGAGTAGAATCTATTTTTTTGTATGATGAAATGGGCTAGCTTTTGACCACAACTCTCCTGATGGTAAGCGACGATGTGGTCTAAGATGGGGCACGCTTGCCCATGAGGTGCCTATTCACTCTTGTCTTGAAGAGACCCAGGTTGTAATTTATAGGGAACACTGAAGCAGGGAGCGCATTCCATTCCTGTGCAGTTCGTATTAAGAAGGAATTTTGGAAGTGCTGTGTACGGACTTTACCAAAGTTCACGACGTAAGGATGGATCTACATATTTCAATGTATCATATTTGTTTTTTACGTGATTTTTTAGTTTGTAATTCAATTTCTGATATTATTATAAGATACAAACTAAATTTATTTATTATTTTATACTTTCTTCAGCTTCTTTACGTTCGCTTATGTTGTTTTATAAAAGCTCTGTGCTTTGTGTCACGATCTTAGCAAAAAGAATGTTTTTTTTTCTGCCTAACTTGTATCTCTGTTTAAGTCGGAGTTCGTAGTTTCGTACTCCTTTTGTTTCTTCCACTTCGCATTATCGTTAGCGTCTTGCAAGATGAGTTGGTTGGCTCTGGTGTCATCTCATACGACGTCAAGACAGTCGCTTTGGCCGTTCACCACGTTTTTTCAATCTTTTTCAGGTGGCAGTAGTACTAGATATACATAACTATTAGGTCTGAGATGTACAAATACATTACCCACAACACAGATACAATAATAGTTACTATGTAGCCACTCTCTCCAATCTATTCCCGTTCGCACAACATTTGCAGCGCGACCAACATCTCTGTACAATGAATGGGGGAGCTACAATCGTAGTTTCTGAGCAAAACTGACAGTCTCCCGCAAAAAATGTTAGTTCCCTAATTTGACCAACTCTGCAGATAAAGTATTATTTCCATTTGACATTTTCCTGGGTTATTCTCAACTGCCATTCGTTTTGTTTGTCCTGTGGTCGCAATGAATTATGAATGTTTGGATTGGACGGTGCCTGATTTAAATTGAAATGCCTAGTTGGATTGTGCTGGGATTAGTTTATTAATATTGCTTCTGAACAAGATTTCTGCATTCTGAGTTTGTTTTCCTACGTATTACTTTAAGGTGTAAGCGCGCGCGATATTTCCATTGGTGTATCCTTTTCGGACCTCAAGATACAGGCCTAGTCTAGTTTAAGGCTCTCAGGCAATTGTTTTATTGTAAATGTATTTTATGTGAAATAAATTGTATTTATATTTCCCTACGTATTCACGGAAACAACTGGCAACTGTAACTAGGTTTACTAATATTCTTGCGAAGGCTACATTAGTTGAAAAGCAGTATTTTTCCTTTAGACTGTTTTCACTAGTTCATTACAAAGCAAGTAGATATAATTGTGATAGATAATAGATATAAGGGGGGGGGGGGGCTATGTTCAGCAGTGGACGTCCTATGGCTGAAATGATGAATAGATATAATAATAAAGCCTGACGATAATTGCAACCCGTCTATATCCAAGCAGTTCTGTTCTTTCATGGTTTTTTGTTTTCGCGGTGTCGTGGATCGCAATGACATTATTCGCAGCCTGTTATTCGCAGTAACGTACTCGTAGCAATGATAGCATAGCAGAAAAATAGCAATGCTATTAGGTAAAACAATTTAAAAAAAAAAACAATTCAGTTGTATTTTTTTGTTTGTTACCTCATAACTTCTTCATTTATAAACCAATTTAGAAAAATATTTTATGCATTTGAAAGGATATTCTTTCAGAGTGGTTAGTCCATGGAAATTTCATAAAAATCGGTTGAGTTCAGTTGTTAAATCAAAATAACTGGAAAAAATATCCGAGTAAACGAAATTGCGTATTTATTAATTTTGAAGTAGTTTTTTTAAATTGATAATTATAAAATAAAATAAAAATTACAGAACAAGTGCCTTTATTAACAAAACAAAATACAAGCTAACAATAACACTAGGTACATAATTAGACTGTCCATAGACCGTTGAAGGTCTAAAGACAATACAAATGCTCAAGCCCACTATCAGTTGGCAACGTAGCCAGCATGCTGGCGGCATTACTACGTTGAATGGCAATGTTTATGCGTTCAGCCAGATACACGTTAAATAAGTTATATTGAAAATAATTTCATAGACAAACATAGACTTATAGAGCAGCTGGCTTCAAATCAAACCCACCGACTTTTTTCATTCACGTCATTCTTACTCATAAATATGTCAATTTCTAAGGTGCCAGGTCAGGTTACAAAAACAATATCCATTGCTCGCAGCACTTTCCCGTTATTAATCACCTAAATAATTGAAAATGGAAGGAAAATATTGAACATAATATATTGCTATCCAATGTTATGCCTAGCCACATGAAATACCTACGGAATTGTGTATCGCACAAGAGAGGTCAAACGCAGTGGTGACCACAAATTGCAAAAGCAGTAAACCACAGTCGTCGGTCTCTTTACCACATTCACTACTCGTACTCATAAGGCTAGCTATTAAAATCTGCAAGTTAAAGTGGCAATGGGCAGGCCACATCGCTCGAAGAGCTGATGATCGATGGGGAAGAAAGGTTCTTGAGTGGAGACCGCGAACCGGAAGACGCAGCGTAGATAGGCTTCCCACTAGATGGACCGACGACATTGCGAGAGTCGCGGGCATCCAGTGGATGCAGATGGCAGGATATGGTTCAGTGTGAAGGTTAAAGGGGAGGCCCATGTTCAGCAGTGGACGTCTTATGGCTGATGATGATGACTGATAAGGCACAAGGCACCCAAATTATTCTCTCTACCGTGTCATTCTGGTCCAACAACTGCTATAGTATAGACCTAGCCCACTAAAACACCATTGTGAAAGTACGAGTATGTATATATATCTAATTTTGATGAAGTTCTATATGAGTGGCACTGGCGATACGTATATTTTTCGAAAGTGATTATGTGATATAGTAGTTCGTGCTGACGCTGTTATATAGCTATCAATAATAAAGGTACGGACGTTAAACATTTTCATAAAAAAATTGTTGTAAAAAAATTACAGAGTCGATAAGTCCGTGGTGGCCGGTCGCTTTGGGCTGTATCGGGACTAGGCTAGGCTAGAGTTGCCATCCGTCCGGGTTTCCCCGGATTTGTCCTAGTTTAGAGGGCATCCGAGGAGCGTTCGGGCGGGGCTTCATTTGTAGTCCGGGTTTCAAATTTTTAAGTCTTGGGTCGCCCGTGACACACGCACTGTGCCCGCACGCTGCGATATTTACACTGATTATCTTTAAAAAAACCTGTCGACATGTCCGGGTTCTGGGCTTTAAAATCCGGGGTTTTCACACGTCATGTTTCACACTAGTTGGCAAATTTTAGAGATGGCAACCCTAGGCGATTGGTGTTGTCGTCGGGTGTCCAGAATGCTGGCTTTTATTTCGCACAAAAATTGAGCATTGCCATTTATCATGGCAATGCCGCTAGCATTCTGGGGACTCCACTAATTGTCTTTTAGTTTTTACTAAGTTATTTTAGGTTTTCGTATATAGTTTTCGTTAGTATTCTGTTTTGGAACCAACCCTGAAATCCCGAAAATAAAATCTGCTGCTCCATACATAATTGTCCAGTGTTAATGACCGTTTTCTATGGAACAGCAGACTTTTTTCACGATTTCAGGGTTGGTCCCATAGTAAAAGTTGTTCATAATGATGAGTACAATGACCTCCTTTCGGCTTAGTGCAGGGTATATGCGTAACCCTGTAGATATTCAAGATACTTTTTGTTGAAAACCATAATTTTTTATTGATACTCAGAAACGTTATTTCCAGTAACACCTCACTGCGTTTTTAGTGTTAAGGTGAAACGTTTCACTTTGGCGGGAAATTCAAATTTGTAACATTTTTTTTGTTCTTGTAGCTAGGCTGGGTAATTATTGTGAAATGGCATAGTTTTTGCGAAATTTGTTGGTCGTTTTTTACATTATCATGTACAGCTATTAATCAGTTACTCACCTTATTACTTAAATTTGACAATAAACCATTTGAAACAGCAAACATTTGCTTATTGACATATGTATGTAATAATGTGCATTGGAGATAAATAACTTTACGCGAGTTTGTAAAGAATAATAATCAATTTTCGCAAACATCATGATCGTTTACAATAATTACCCGGCCTAGCTACAAGAACAAAAAAACTGTTTGAAATTTGAATTTCCCGCCAAACGTGAAACGTTTCGCCTTAACTAAAAAAGTCCTTACTAAATAAATGCCTTTGAACAATTAGTATATTTTAATTTGCTGGAACGAATCACTCGAATAAGGGCATATAATAGGTCGGGGAAAAAGTCTTTTCGTATTTTGTATGTATAAGGTTGTAGTAAAAATCTCATCCGTTGTACTGTTTGTATCTGGCTGGTTTTGATACCATTAAAAATATGACATTTTAAAAAAGGAATACAAAAAGTAAAAAGCAATTTCCCGCCATTTTTCAATTGTTTTTTTGTTTGATAAAATGAGTGAATCTAACGAAGAAATTCGATATATTGTGAAATTTTATTACAAAAAAGGGAAAACTGCGACACAAGCCGCGAAAAAAATTTGTGACGTTTATGGACCTAATGCAGTGTCATCAAGAGTAGCACAATGTTGGTTCAAGCGTTTTCAGTCCGGGAATTTTGATGTCAAAGATGCAGCTCGCTCTGGTCGCCCTGTTACGGATAAAGTAGATGCCATTTCTGAAAAAGTGGACCAAGATCGGCATATTAATAGTTACGACGTAGCTGAAGAACTGGGGATTGACCACAAAACAGTTTTGACCCATTTGAAAAAAACTGGGTATACAAAAAAACTCGATATTTGGGTGCCACACAAGCTCACTGAAAGAAACCAAATGAATCGTGTACTCATTTGCGACTCTCTATTGAAACGTAAAGAAACCGAACCGTTTTTGAAAAGATTGATCACTGGTGATGAAAAATGGATCACCTACGACAAGAATGTGCGCAAACGATCATGGTCAAAGGGCAGTGAAGCACCACAGACTGTAGCGAAACCCGGATTAACACGTAATAAGGTGATGCTGTGTGTATGGTGGGATTGGCAGGGCATCGTTCATTATGAGCTTTTACCGCCGGGCAAAACCATCGATTCGGATCTCTACTGCCAACAGCAGATGAGACTCAAACAAGAAATTGAGAAAAAACGGCCGGAATTGATCAACAGAAAGAGTGTGGTCTTTCATCATGATAACGCCAGACCGCACACATCTTTGGCCACTCAGCAAAAATTTAGAGCTTGGTTGGGAAGTGTTAATGCATCCACCATATAGCCCTGACCTTGCACCCTCAGATTTCCACCTGTTTCGATCTCTTCAGAATTCTTTGGGTAGTGTTAGATTAACATCAAGAGAGGACTGTCAAAACTACTTGTTGCATTTTTTTGATCAGAAGTCCCAAAAATTCTACAGCAACGGGATCATGTCACTACCTACAAGATGGCAACAAGTTATCGAACAAAATGGCACATATATATTATAATTAAATGTAATTAAACTTGAAAAAAATATGTCTTGAATTTGTTTAAAAAATACGAAGAAACTTTTTCCCCGACCTTATATGTAAAATTATTCCGGCCAAGAATAAAACACCAATAAGATTTTCACAATTAAAAAACCATTCCTGTATTTATTTTCGTTTGAACTGGCAATAATCACATTTCGGCCGGTTGTCAGTGTCACCTCGTTTTGCTGTTAAGGTCTTTTACACTGAGTCATTCTACTTTTCCTTTGACTCCAGTGAGTTAGAGAGAAAATATCTCCAATTCTTTACCTTATTGTTAAAGCATCAGTGGCGTTGGGCTTGATAGTTCTAAGAACCTCGTGAAAAATATTTATTATAGTTATTTACATGATTCAAATAACCTGTTTGTTCCTCATAGGTGTTATTGTTAAACTTTTGAAAAGTTAATTTGTTTCTCTCTTTTTTGTCTTTATGTAATTAACTTATTTTCCTTTGTTTGTTTCAGGTAATTATCTATTATTCAATTTTCGTGGCGAGCGTAAATTCATTATGTAAGTTATTGTCTTGATAAATAACGTCAGATAACTACGAGTATAACTATCAATTTATCAACATCACGTCATGTCCTTACTTATGTCATGATGATGTCTTTAAATAATAAGATAATTATCAATATAAAAAACCGACTATCAGAACTGCATGCGTATTATGAAACTTTGATCGGGATCGCGACTTGTCAAAATTATGTAAAAAAAAAAAAGTGTTGTCTATTTCCAATTTCGTAGTATGAAATTGGAAATAGACAACGCTGTTTTTTTTTTTTTTTTGCGTCATAACCCCTTTCAAGTGTCAAAGTTCTGTCAATTCTGACACTGACTGACCCCGATCAAAGTTTCATAATACGCCTGCAGGACCAAATTGAAATGGGACTAAATGGGAAGCACCAGCTATCAAATTAAAAAACCATCAAAATCGGTTCAACCAGTAAAAAGTTCTGAGGTAACAAACATTTTAAAAAAACAGTCGATTTGATAACCTCCTCCTTTTTGCAAGTCGGTTAAAAATAACAGACTTATGTACTTTTTGTACTAAATGATGAAACTCAACAATTTTACTATAACAAAGCTGTAAAAATTCGTTAGCAAAATCTGAATGGGCTAACCCTAAGCAGATAAATATAAGGGTACTACTTTTCAGTTCTGAAAGCTGCAATAGTAATGTTAAACGCAGAATGAAAAATATTTCACTGTGAATCAAATTTTACGGTATACATTTAGCTTTTTTTTTTCAATCTACTGCAGCTGTAAGAGGTAGAAAAATCTTTGACAAAGTAGCTAAACACTGGTAAAATTGTATTCAATTCGTGACTGCTATCATTGCGCTAGCAGACAAAAGGTCACGGGCCAAACCCGTATCTGTAATTTCATCAGCAAAACTACCTTTCTAACGCCTCCCTAGCATAGAGCAGAAATAAGCATTAACGGCCTCTGGACAAGTTCTCACAAATCAGGTTCTCTCTCTCTAGGCTCTAGACTATTTTCTCCTTTGCGGACGGCAAGAATTCTTAGCATAGTGTTAGATTTGGTGATTTAAATAGTTCTAGAAATATAAATAGTTCCAGAAATATTGCAGCTTACGAGTTTGCAGATATTGGACGTTTTTGATGTTTTATTTTATGCATTTTAAACATACTAACGTTGTCTGATCTTATGCCAAGTCATTTTTGTGACATATTATTTGGCCTATGACACGTTATGGCATTCCGTTCCCATCAACGGGGATCCCCATGGCTCTAAAATAAGGGCTAGGCCAATTATTCAATTAATTAATTAATAGCTCTCTAAATTATCACGTGTGAGGTGTTATTATGAAAGCATAAAACTATGTCTATGTTTTATGTTTAAAATGTTGTGTTCTTAGTCGTAGAAAATGTTTTTTTATGAGGGTAGTTTTGTGCCTACAAGCTGCTACGCAATTTGGTAGAGATATGTAACTACAGTATGTATGTTATTCACAGAGATAACTACTTAATAAATATTTCAATAAATACTTCACACAGGTATTTATTTCCTAAAACTATAAGTACATACTTGGAAACATAATTCACTAACCTAAATTAAAATAAAGAAACAGACTTAACTATTTTTTGCCTTGTCAATGTCATTACATATTTATTGAAACAAAGGTAAATAAACATAAACATTAACTATTATAAATTAAATCGTAAACTATGAAATAATTAAATTTATAAACTTAATAAATAAAAAATAAATAACGAACATTGGAATACAATGTTCTAAAGAAATTTTTTTTAAACATTTTTAACCGACTTCCAAAAAGGAGGAGGTGTATCAATTCGAATGTTTTTTTTTTTTTTAGTTTATGTTTGTAACTTTTGACTGGGTGAACTAATTTTGATGATTCTTTTTTTATTTGAATACTGCTGCTTCCCATTTGGTCCAGTTCTGATGTAGTCGGTTTTTTTATATTGATAATTATATATGCTGCTTTTTCCCATGCGAAGTCATAATCTCTAAAATTATTAGTTCAAAATGACTTATCGGTTTTCGTAATATCATATGCAAATTCTCAGACAATTGAGTGAGAGCCATATCGGAGCATAATGGCCCGAAGGCACAAGTGTGTAGTCCACGCAGTCCACTCGAGGGGTCGGCACCCGCGGCTTGGCTCACCGCCAGCTGCCGACTATTATTACAACCCACTGCAATGTCATATGCACCTCTCGTAATCCCTATTACAGCGCTATAAAACCTATTATCTCATTTAGAAGCTGTAAACAAGCTGTATAATGTATTGCAATGCTTTGATGCGCACCTGGGTCTACCGCTAACGTGAAGTCTTAAGAACTGTTTTGGTAAATACAGAAGGATTGTTCTATAGATTTACTGTCTTAGTACTAATTTTATGTATTGTCCAGTGCTAACTCTGCACAAGATTCAGTGATCCTTATTACTTAAACTATTGAGATAAATTTTCTATGTTTCTAACTTTCCGAATCCTCCGTAATACCTGCGACTATTCATATTTAATTTCTTTGATCCTTATTGCAATAGTATTTGGTAACAATTTTAAGCGTCCGGACTGAACTCTCCGAAACAATTTCTGGTAAGATTGTCTTGTTTCTCTGCTTGTCAGTTATAATAGATGCAAGGCAGGTGCATGCGAATAAAATCATTTATAATGTTTGTAATGCAAGCCTAAACCATATGCTTGACAAGGGACATCTAGTTAGAGATACCGACTTAACTCAGTTGAACAAAATTAGAACTATTTCCTTGACCACTAGCGACGATGTCGACTGAACAGATAAGTCGGTAGCGCGACTAGCGCGGTGCAGATACTGCAGATGAAGCGATTTGCGAGTTGTGCTCGGGTTTCAAAGTGCTTGTATCGCTTTCCTAGTGGTCGGTCTATGACGGAACGCTTTGGAATGTCATCAAGGAAGTAGGATATCAGTAGGTCTTTGCAGGCAGGCTCATTAAACTGTTAGAAGTTGAGCGTGTTTACCACAAATATAAATTGTTATTGTGTTGTTTAGATCAATAGAATTATCCTATTCATAATAATAAACGGCATTGCACAATGGGACACTATTGTGCAATGCCGTTCAATCTGGATTTTGATCCTATCCCATTGACTGCTCGAACTAGTTGCACGAAGATCTGATGCTAGGTGATCTGGATTCTGGACATCTGGTTCATTCTTAGGAGTAAAGTACCTAAGTAGGTACTTAATATATACCTTGGAAGAGTTTTTCTGCTACTGATTCCAACGAGAGTGAGACAGAAACGTGTAAAAGTAAAAAAAAAACGTTAACGCTGTGGGTAAAGTAGAATTACCCTTAGTTTAGTTTTATCAAAGGTAAAGGACACGTACGTGCATAATTCAGGTAATCTTATTATCTACGACCTCCAGGTATGTCTTAGATTAGAGAAGGTAGTTTATTCCGTACACATCCCCATCTTTCAGACATTTTCGTTCGCATGGAGGAAAATTCAGTTGTTATTCTACCTTTTCTTACGTCTCCATCCATTTTGAAAACACCTAATTTAGATAAAAGGTTTTATTAGATTAGATGACGCACTTGAATTGACAACGCCATGATTAAAATAGCAAAATTGGACGAAAAATTATTATTATGAAACCGTTTCAATTTGTTGGATCTACGGAACATGCAATATGAAATAACGTATACACTTAAATAAAAGGATGTCTTAATTGTTGATAATTAAAGATTGGTGGCTGTTTAGAAGCTTAATCAGAGTGATAAGTGAGTGCAAATCTAAAAATATGCAAGAGTATACTTTGATTCTCGTAAAATACGAGTAGAGTTGAATCCTTCCCAAATCATAGTGAATTTGTCATCGACACAGTATTTAGCTGATGGCACGCGAAAAATTTGGCTTCAGAATTGATACGCAATAAACTAGCGCGTTTTCAGCATTCGTCACCGGAATTCCGAGGAAAATGTAAAAATTTCGTGTGAATACATTAGCATAAATCATTATTTTAACTGTACTCTCTCTTGTTTGCGTGAAATTAATGTTATTTTGTGAGTCATACTAAAAGATCGTAAAGAGCAGAGTAATTAAAACCGATTGGCAGATAACAGTACAGTAGCTGTGCCTGTGTAATAAATAGTGCTATTAAAATTTATTGTAGCATTGGTAGTTTGTAAAACGCAATAACAGAAATTGATTTTGAGCCGACAGAGATAGATTACTTAAATTTTTATGCGATTCAATTGTCAAATAAGATTACACGATTGAAATCTTAGTAGCTACACAACTACTTATTTACAATCTTTCCGAAACCAATCGACTCTAAAGAAACAGGAAAATAAATATAATATCTCACAGGTCACAACGAAACATCACTATTAAGCCTTATAAAAAAATAACTAGGCTCCCACGAAATGTGGCAGTCACAAAAAAGTTCACGGATATCCAGGAGGTTAAAGCAATAATGCTTGAGGAAAACTGAGGCAGAAATCTTTTTCTTCGTGTCTTAGACAAAGCCATTGAGAATCCTCGAGAATTTTATCTCGGAGTACGAGTAGAATCTAGCCATCTACGAAATTCGTATATAGATGAACTATGGGAGATGCTTCTATGATGAAAAGTGACTGTTGAAATTTTGCGAATGACAAAGCAATGTGTTGATTGAATTGGTGAGATGATTAGGTTCTAAGTTACGGAAAATATTTTTGGTACTCTCTGAAAATTTACACATCTAATTTGGACCTAGACCCTGGCACTTTATGGTTCTTTCAAACTATAGGTAATAATGGCATATCAGGGATAGGGAAGCCGAGTTTGATTCGTTCCACTAGGCTCCCGTTTTGACCACAAACAACAGAATTCTTGTAATATTGTGAATGTAGAATCTAATAAACTTTTTTTTTATGCCATAGGTGGCAAACAAGCAGACCTGATAGTAAGCAGTCACCGTCGCCTATGGATACTAACGCCAGAGGTAGCACAAATACGTTGCCGACCCTTTAAGACTATTAACTCGCCTTTTGAAGAATCCCATGTTGTAGTTTCTCGGAAACACCGCGGAAGATAGTTCATTCCACATTTTGCAGGTGTGAGGCAAGAAAGATCGTGTGAATCGCACAGTATGCGATTTCCACTGGTCTATGATATGTGGTTGCGATGATAAAACCGCGACGCCGGCATTAGCTCAAAACTCAAAGGATTATGATTTAAGGGATTGTTTCCTATATTTTTCCACATCAAAGGTTTCATAGTAATATTAGCAATGTTGCCAACATACATTCTTGTTGGGTAAATGCCTATCGAGCTGGTCACTTTCAAGAGATTCGTCGCCATACATGCTGACTCATTAATGAATGAAAGCGGTACTCTTGCCAAAATATTTACGTTCTGCCGTATAAACAAAGGCATAAGTTTATGGGAAATATACTCTTAAATTACGTATACAATATAACTTTAGTGAAATGATAAGCATCTTGATAAACATGCGTCGGGAGTGGGACAAATATTTGTGTACAAAAGCGTAAGCATTTTGATTTAATGGAACTATGATCCTTCTTTAGATCAATATATTGTTTACTTTATATTCACAACGTTTACGTTTTATGTTCACAAGTCAAGTCCAAATACCTTATCTTTTGATAGCACAAAAGTGTTTTGTCCCCACCTGAGATAGAGACAAGTTGGGTGCTATGAAATCGATTTCACATGGACACCAGTTAAATCGAGTTACTATTGACCACGTTTTACCCAGTATGTTGAAGTTACGTGTTGAAAAAAATATTATGAATAGTTGAGAAAAGTACAAAAGTTAATAAAGCAAACGTATGACACAAGATGATTTATTATGCACGTGTCACCTGTGTTTTCTTTTGTTTCACGTCTAGCTTCAGTCTAACAGTTTCTCCTAGATAAGAGCATTTTGTGTGGCCGTTATAAGTAGGTCGTAGGTACTATTATAAAAAAAATACAATTATAACTTTACAATCGAAATTTTTTATGCGTCTTATTTTAGCGTTATGCTTGAAGAATTTAATAACTAAATAGGTTATGTTGCCACTATGTCACACGTCTCTGCAATGGACTGAACTACGTTAAATAGCTATAAGATAGGTATTTATTAAACATACGTGAAAATTTGTTTTGTTGCTATATACCCGTTTTATTATTGTTTTGTTGCTCCGAGCTCCAATTTCTGTAGCTAAATATAAAGCTAAAAATAGTGTACTACAGTTTGTATTGTACAGCCGTAATACAATTATTATAAAACTGCTAAAGAGTCATATCAATGTTTTTATCTAGATAATTTCATCGGCTTCCCCTGTAGAGAGGCCCCAACCTTATCTTCTTCAAAACAATCAGCCGTGCCGTTTTAGCTAACAATCTAAATCCAATTTATCTTGGCCACGCAACACAATCAATAGAGCATCGTTGCAGTCTGCCTACAGGCTAGACTGCCAAGGTTATTGCTACTCTTTGTTTAGCCCCATTATGTAGGCAACGTTACTACACAATTACAGTCTATATATATATCTGCCATGTACAGAATAGACACGACAACACAGCCTGTTTAGTATTGGTGACACGATGTGAGGTGAACTAACCTATTTGAGAAAAGTAACGAGGAAAAGTCATCGGTTATCTGGAGAATGGAGATCAAAGCGCCACGTGTTGAATAGATAAATATTAAAAAATGCTTAGATATACTAAACTTACCTATATTTACTAAAGTTATATGATTATTTACGGGATATTTACCGTGGTAAGGCAACCGTCATATAACTTTAGTGAACAACCGTGATAGTTTAAAACAGTGTTTACCTATATTTTTCTTATGGATATTATTAGCTGTGCTTTGCTATCCACTATCGTACAAAAACGATTAATTTCCCGAAATAATAGGCACTCGCACAAATTCTCATTTATTCATCGAGTTAGTAAGTTATAGAAGTTGTTCTATTCTGTATTATTTTAAGTAGGTAACTGATGTTTTATTTACTGTTTACATATGGTTCCAGGAATTTATGACTCATATTTTTCATCCACCTAAAATTATATGATTATTTACGGGATATTTATCGTGGTAAGGTTGTGGAACGAGCTGTGGATCGTATAACTTTAGTGAACAACCGTGATAGTTTAAAACAGAATTTATAACCTCATTTTCCAAAATACATGTATCATTGCATTGTAGCATGCTGTGTTCACCTCTAGATGGTTGCATTCATCGCATTTAAAATAACAAATGTATTTAATTTTAAGACAAGAGTGTATGATCAGTTTTGTGAAACTATTAAAAAATATATATTGACATTTAAAAATAATGTATGCACATGCACACCGACAGACGCTATGCAAAGCACAGGGCACAGACTTATAAATGACTGCTATGTGACCAGTGTGACCATACATACCTCGCCGCCGCCGCCGTCTTGCCACTGCAGACGATGCTGTTATGCATACAAGGTGCTTTTTAATTAATAATTAACACTTCAAATGGTTAGAGGTATATAATTTATGTATATTAATGTAAACGTTTTTATGAATAGTATTCATAAAAACGGACTCTTCAGAGTTCATTGTGTGATTAATTAAGATATTTATGCACTGCAGTAGATTGAACTGTTAAGTTTCTAGCTATTTCATATATACGAGTAAAACATTAAGTACCCATATGAATACGTTTACAATGACTATCATGCTGAGCTTAATACTATTTGCATAATTCATTTTTTAAATATGCATCATTGTATCCTATACTTGTTACTCTTGGTAGCTTATGAATGACCTCTTATATTCTAACATTTTTTTATACCTACCTCACCTATCATTTTGTGTTTTTGATATAATACTATATCGGAGCCAAATTTAAAACGCCAATTTGTTCTTGCTTCGGTTATAGTTACAGGAATAATGAGTATTGAATTTTTTACGCACATATTATCAATGTCAGTATTTTTTTTACATCATCATCATAATTTCAGCCATAGGACGTCCACTGCTGGCCATAGGCCTCTCTCATCGATTTCCAAAATCCTGCATCCAGCGTTTTCCTGCAGTCTCTTTTAGGTTGCCTGTCCATCTTGTGGGTGGTCGTCATACGCTACGCTTACCGGTCCGTGGTCTCCATTTGAGAACTTTATTTTTTTATGATACTGAGTGACGAGACGAGCGAAGTCGTTCGCCTGATGGCTCTTCACGCTTGTCCATAACCGCTCAACGCCGCTCAGAATTTTGAACTTCAATGGTTCAAAACCCTGGATGGCAATGCACTGCGCTCGTCACCCCGAGATATAAGATGTCAAATCTCTGTGTGCCCTGTAATTTCGCTGGAAACATTGCCCTTCAATCCGGAACACAGTAGTGTTGGCACACAACTTCAGTCCCATCGGCCACCTGTTCTGCGTGCTTTATGCCCTGGCCACGCCCACTTCAACTTGCTAATCCGGTGGGCTATGTCGGTGACTTTAGTTCGTCTACGAATCTCCTCATTTCTGATTCGATCTCGTAGAGAAACCCCGAGCTTAGCCCTCTACATAGCTCGTTGTGCGACTTTGAGCTTGCTAATAAGGACTATAGTGAGAGACCACGTTTCACTGCCGTTCACGTTTTACTTTTAGGTACTTCCAAATAATGTATAAGTGCAATGAAAACTAGGTGCCTCTATATTTTCATTTTCTGATTACGTCCCTGTCCAATTTATCAATACCATAAATAAATACGACAAATGATTGTCTCTGTATTGTCGTCACGTTGTTTGTTTTGTATACCTACTAGTAACTATATTATAATATTTATGTATCACTTTGTATGCGTCAGGTACTTCAAGTAATACTAATAAGTATTGATAAAGTATTTAAATTGCATTTAAAATTCTAAATGCCTACCGTTCGTTGTTTGTCTACTAACTGACTGATAAAATATGTACCTGGTCAAGAGCGTGTCGAGGCACGCATGTGGTAGGGTTAAATATTTTTTATAGAAACAGTTGGCTAGTACGTGGTCTCCACTGAATAACCTTTCTTTCCCATCGGTTGTCGGTTCTTCGAACGATGTGGCCTGCCCATTGCCACTTCAACCTGCAAATTTTAATAGCTATGTCGACGACCTAAAAGAGATCGCAGGGAAACGCTAGGTGCAGGCCGCTTCCAACCGGTCCTTTTGGAAATCGTTGGGCATCCAGCAGTGGAAGTCCTATGGCTGAAATGATGATGTCGGTGACTCTGGTTCTTTGGCGAATATCCACGTCTAATAAACCACTTTCACTCAACCATCCATCCTTGACCACATAAAATTTCCAATATTTAACGCTGAAAAAATATTTTCATCGTTCTTACCTCGCTGTGATATCAAACTGTTGCCAAGGCTGAAAAAATAATATTTATTTGATATATTGCCACATTTTCTCAATAGTTCTGTGGAAGTGCCGGTGGCGCCATCTCTCATATATATTTATGACCCAAACATCCGGTTCTGCAATATATTGACAATATATAGAGTCATTTAGGTACAGCCAGATGAGAACTTATAGATATATCAATTTGTAGTTCGTAAAGTTCTCTAAATATACTTGCAAATAAATATAAACAAGTGATTATATATGATTTATACATCTATACCTATCTATATCTATACATATTATAAAAACGTAGAAATAAAAAATCTGTAATTGCGAGATATCAAGAACTCGTTAAGACAGTTTTTAGAATTCTTGTCTGTTTGTTTGTCGACGCACATTTCTTAAACCACTGGACCGATTTAAATTTTGATTCCCAATACATAGTTGGCCAACTTAGTAAAATAGAGTACCCTTAAATCAGACTGAGAGTAGATCATTACCAAGTCAATCAACCCAACTTTAGGGTACCTATAGAGCCAAGTTAGAGAGTCACCACACCAATTTGCTGACTTCTGTCGGATTTTCGGAATTTTCAGTTCATTATTTGATCATCCCTATCCTCTTCTTTTTATATTCTCTTAGAGAAAGGTTCGGCCATAAATAAAAGAGTAATTCACAAGAGACAAAGAAGTCATTTATAATTTTCTACTTATAAAGAATAACTACATTATAATATAAACACTTAATACATGAGCATAAAAAGATAGAATTAGGATATTGCTAACTAATATAAACTAAGATCTACTAAGATCATAAATATGATGATGTATTAAGGCATAGATCATAGATTTATGCCATAATAGGTGGCAAACAAGCAGACGCGCTGCCTGATAGTAAGCATTCACCGTCGCCTATGGATACTTGTAACACCAAAGGCATCACAAATACGTTGCCGACCCTTTAAGAATCTATTAACTCTCCTCTAGACGAGTATCGCCTATAGAAAAGTTAGGTGCACTATATAAAAGTGTACTTAGTCTATATTTCGATCAGGTATTTTTATAGATTTAGCTCCTAGCTACATGTACTGCATAGAGGTTGCTTGTATATCGTCAGTCAGTAATAACCCTTTATGACTCATACCATAGATTAATTCGAAGCTGCTGTCTTCTACTGTACCCATCACGGCACGTTTTGTTTGACTGTCGCGGATTAGCCACTTTGATGTCCATTGGCAGCAGACCAAGCCAATTCATCATCCCCACCGGAAGTCGAGTATCTGAGTATCTTCTAAATGGACGCGCAGATCCGTCGCATTCTTTGCGGAACGGTCATCAGCCTACGAGGAAAATATCCCATGGAACTATCATGGCTCATGGCGCAAATATTTTGGCAGTTTTCTTCTCGATTGGTATGTGGGGCTGTTTTTAGAATGATGAAATCAGTTCCAGAAGATTGTTTCTGAACAGAAATTTTTGGTTAATGTTAAACTTATAGATATATACTATACTCACTAGCTGTACCAGGGACTTCATCCGCGATGTCTTCAGAAAAAAATAGCCTATGTCCGTCCTCATGATACATACTATTATTACCTCGCAAAATTTAATTGAGATCGGTTAAGCCGTTTAGCTGTGATTATGTAGCAAACATACAGAGTTACTTTCTCATTTAAAATATTAGTGTGGATTCAAATACAGGTCTGTATTATAGTAGATATTTTTCAAACTAGTAAGTTTTCTAGGTTTAAGTTTATTAAAGACACACCTCTTGCCTGAAATCTCTATTATTATTGTACGTAAAAAGAGCTAAACTCCTATTGCGTACGTACGTAACTCCTATTGAATAGTGCCTACATTAAAGCAGCGGCCTGTTACAAAAGAATTTATGATCGAACGTGAAAATGTTGGTAGAGGCGTAAGGCCAGCATACACGAGTCCGAAAATCTGTTGCTGACAAGCCTTGCTACAGTACTTTTCTGAAACATTGACTTGCAAGTAAAATATGCATAAAATAAAAATAAGATAAATAAATAAATATCTGGGACATTATTGCACACATGGTCATCTGACCCCAAACTAAGCAAAGCTTGTAATATGGCTGCCAGGGACTGATATACATATATATTTTTAAATACATACTTAAATAAATATTAACACCCAGACAGAACAAACACAAATGTTCATCACACCAATGTTTGTCCTAAGTGGGAATCGAACCCACGCCCCCAAACGCAGAAGGCAGGTACACTACCAACTGAGCTAACGGGGCTGTCATTATGGGTTTCAGTTTTAAACTACGAAAATAAAATCGAGTCGAATGAAATCGCATGCACTATTAGCAAACTACAGTAGAAAATGTTTTTTGTTCTTTTTTTTGTAAATTCGAACATAACTTCTGCATTCACTTGTTTTTTAGTGGATAAACGTAATCAAACCACGTTGCACATATACCTAAATATTGTACTCACTTACAAGTTAAATCATAGGTGGCATAAATTGGGCACCAACTTCAGCAACGGTCAAGGCTGTCGCGCGTTCTATGCCAAGGTTCAGTACTAAATAATATATATGCAATTACATTATCATGCATTATCTGATACGCGACATAAACGCTACATGGGGGTAAAACAATGAGTCGACCGTATCATTGCTGGTTATGCTTCGCTTTTGATTTTACTACCGTAGGCTTTGCCTTAACCTGGGGCCTGATCAGTTCAGAGTTACCCCACGATCGACTATGGCTCCAGTCAAAGCGCAGCGACTGTGCCCGGGTGCCCCCTTTACACGTGATCATCTCCGTGCAGGGACGCCTGGCCGGTACAGTTTGTCCCTTTATCGGCACCCGCTGGACATGGGGCTTTTGCCCCACGAGGACCTCCACCTTCCCCTCTAGTCCTGCCCGTTCTCCAACTACATAGCCGATCGTCTAGCTCCCAGTTGCGAGTGTACCCCGGGCACACTCTCTGGGGTGAGCCTGCATCATGCAGGTTCTGTCCAATTTCATTGACTCTTGTACTTTGTATATACGCAATGATTGGACCCCGCTTAGCCGTTATCCACACTTTGATATGGTCTTCCCATTATTCCATCCCATGGCTCTTAATAGAACTAGGAATTATGTTTTAAGCACTTACCAAGTAGGATTCTGCTGGTGATTCACTTCTGAGGTGAACGCCTGAACCTCTCCCGTGCTTACCCTCTGCGCTGTGCGCTGTGTCTGCCGCTCGTCATATCTTGTCCGCCCCTACCCACATAATTTTCATACTGTCAAAAACCAGCACTCAGCAGAGTTGCCATAGTGCAAATATAGATTGACATTACATATGAAAATGACAGTGACACTTACCAAACGTGTTATGGCGACTCGCGCATCGCGCGACAAAGGCGTCCTAGTTTAATAGAAGGGGGTCTTAAAAAATAGACGCGTAAATTCCATGTTTCAGAAAAATAATAACCTCAGCTAATAAAAGTGGCGGGTATGAACACTGTGAACGTATCTGGCCTAAGTCAGGCTTGATGTTCAGCAGACGACTTGTCGCTCTTTTTTGTATGTGGACTATTAGTTCATTAGTGTCACTGCAAGTTTCTTAGTGAGTGAGCCGTACTTACAATTTTGCATTACGCGATTTAGCGGTATAGTATTTTTTAATGGAAAATGGAGACATTTGAAGACAAACGAAAATTGTGCTAAGGCATATCTCCCTTGTTGGTACCTGAGATAATAACAAACCTAATGCAGGTAGGTACATAAAGCTATTTCAGACCTATTTCCAGTCGCACACTGATCCTCCCATTGTCCTCCATATAAACACACACACTGTCACACTACACGTGGCTACTGTTTCCCATAGCCCAGTGCCATGGCCTTCGTGCAGTTCCATACCGTTTTACGAGTATATCACGTTTGCATCATGTTCATGACACCAAGCATGCTAATCACTTTGTTTTGAACGTGCTACGCTGAAATAGTAGTGTTATAGTAGTCTTTTAGTGGTATTTTTAGTGCTTTGTTTGCGACAGGTAAGGTCTAGGTTACGTAGTAACTGTTATTTATTATGTGTTTCTAG
This sequence comes from Agriopis leucophaearia, assembly GCA_949125355.1. Classification (NCBI taxonomy): domain Eukaryota; kingdom Metazoa; phylum Arthropoda; class Insecta; order Lepidoptera; family Geometridae; genus Agriopis; species Agriopis leucophaearia. The sequence goes on along the minus strand of OX421276.1, from coordinate 2,701,224 downwards.
CTAAATGTTTCCGGCGTAAGTGTTTTAGGAATAAGTCGTTGACTTATTTTTTTAGGTAGACAGTCGAATAGTTCTTCGTCCAAATTCAGTTGCCAGATTTAAGACCTAGTCTAGTTAACTTAAGTGTGATTATTGCGTAGGAAGGTCAGTGACTGCCATCATTTTTATTTGTTAGCCTAGATAGTTGTTATGTTACATACAGTTTTGCTTATGATTATTAGCGTTGTTATGTTTTTAGACATAGAGTAATATCTTTATTCCCAGTTTCTCACGAAGGCGATAAAAATAAAATATTCCGAACATTTTTGCACACACGGACCCCAAACTATGCAAAGCTTGAGCTATGGCTGCCAGAGACTAATATAAGTACATACATATATAATTTAAATAGATAGTAACACTCAAATATAGAACAAACACAAAATGTTCTAGGTGGAATAGAACCCACGGCCCCAAACGCAAAATATAACCGGTAAACTACCAGAATTTATAGGCACTGGTTTTTATAATATTCCATACTTGTCTTTTTTAGTTAATAATGTTATACTGAATATAACATCCTTATTCTTGATTCGCTATTTATTCTTGCTCCGTTATGTTACCCATACCAGTGATACCACTAATATTTTTAGCCTACTTCCAAAAAGGAGGAGGTTATCAATTGGCCTGTTTTTTATGTTTGTTACCTCAGAACTTTCGACTGGGTGAACCGATTTTGATGATATTTTTTTTATTTGAAAGATGGTGCTTCCCTTGTGGTCCGTTGTGTACCCGTGTGGTATTTCAATTTGGTCCAGTTCTGACGTTTTTATGAAGTCGGTTTTTCATAGTGATATTTTTTTAAGATACAATTGTAAATTGATAATTATTTAATAATATGCTAAGAAGATTAGGTGTTTAGTGTTAGCTTGCTTGTGTTTTGTTGCTTATAATTTCGTTCATCGACTTCTCGCTAATGTGGAGTGCTAAGTGGAAGAACGGGATGAAGCATTTTTAGCTGTTTGGCTTATTGGACATTTCTGATAAGACTGGTCCAACTCTAAGCAACACCACCACTAAAAGACAGGTCTTTGACCAGTGTGTGTTGCCAGTGATGACATATGGTACTGAGAAGTGGTCGTTAACTGTTGGCCTTTTAGAAAAACTCAGAGTCACACAACGGGCAATGGAGAGAGCTATGCTCGGAGTTTCTTTGCGAGGTAAAATCAGGAACGTTGATATTCGCCAAAGAACCAGAGTCACCGACATAGCTATTAAAATTTGCAAGTTGAAGTGGCAATGGGCAGGCCACATCGCTCGAAGCACTGGATGGGGAAGAAAGGTTCTTGAGTGGAGACCGCGAACCGGAAGACACAGTGTTAGGTAGGCCCACTAGATGGACCGACGACATTGTGAGAGTCGCGGGCATTCAGTGGATACAGATGGCAGGATGTCGTTCAGTCTGGATGTTAAAGGGGGAGGCCTATGTTCAGCAGTGGACGTCTTCTGGATGATAATGATAAGACTGGTAAATATAACTATCTATACCTTACTCTACCTGTATAAGATATTTGTATTGAATTGAAACTAGAGGGCGCTTGTGTCATAGTCTCGTACATCTCATAAATTTACAAGTAAAACAGCAAATGGCATCTATAAATAATGTTTTCTACTATTATCAAACAGCAGCGCGTCCACGTCCATTAATAAACACAATCGGGACAATAACTCAGATCGATATCGGTTATCCGAACACGATTGCCATTGTGAAAAAAACTACGGTAGGCATTATTTTATCTGTGTGAAAGCCGTGACATTTGAAACACTGACTAATCTTCGCTTGTTTGCACTGAGGTTACCAAGGACTTAACAACTGCCTTTAGGTTTGTTACACGTCCATGGAGGTTAAAGATGGATATAGACAGGTATGTTGAGATTTATCGTTGACATAATGTTTTAGCTGGTGGTATAATAGGCAACTTAGAAAAAACAAATGGAAGCGGACCTCGGTCGTGTCAGTGACGTTATGATGATCTCTTTTACAGTTGTGTGCCGCTAAATGTTGAAGTGTGCGTTTGCAGAAATAGTAAGAACTTGTCAGTGTGTGCAATACGTGTTTATCTCGCAGTTTTTAGAATATTTTTTTCGGTACTAGCTCGTAAGTCAAATGCGAACTATATATTGATAAACCAGCGTATTTATTAGAAGAAAACGGCATGAAAGTCAACAATCGTTTAGATCTGACCATTGAAGTGCGATTTTTTTCGTTTAGGATCTGACTTAGAACGACTGTTTTTTTTTTACATTACTTTGCTTATGTTCTCAAATGTCCTATTCCATTAGAAATGATAAACAAAAAAAAAACATTTACCTACTCTAACAAAATTTGGTCCCTAAAGACTTTGATCTTGGCAAGGAACCGAATACGATATATGTCCAGTTTTTAAATATGTTTATGCTAATCGATAGCTTGAAAATCAACGGAATGCTTTTTAAAACTTTCCATGTAGCTATAGGTATAAGTGTTAAGATGTCCCTGACTGTTTCCATCCTGTATACGGTACGGGATCCAAATAGACCTCGCCGGACACAGCAAACTAGAAGAAAGAAGGACGATTAGACCACAAAAAAAATATAAAAAAATAGAGCTCCTTACCTTTCCTATATTCCGTACTTAGACCATTATAGTTTCTAAAATATCTCATCCATGTTATTTCCTGTAAATCTATCAGTTCAGATCGCTGAATAATGCTTATATTAGCAAAACCCACGGTTAACAGGAAGGTATTCCTCAGAAGTCAGAATTGTCAGCACGGCAGTCTGCAATATTGAACAGGGTTCACGTTTCCCAGAAGCCGTCTATACGCAAATGCCGTCACCGAAACGTCAGAAATATTCCTCCAGTTGTGGCCTATTCAGACGAGATTCGGATCTCTTTCACAGATGGAATCGAATAAGAATGCGCCCTTGCTTTGCACGCCTGTCAAATTCAGAGCTAAATGTGTTTTTGGAAATCGGGAGTTTGAGACGTTTCCGTGAGGAGCGGCGACAGTTCCTAAAAGCCATTGTTAGCTCTTCCCTTTCGGGAAACTGACGGGCGTGCTTTGGGCTGCGGCAACATCCTTGTATATTCGTAAAAAGAAAATCTTCATCCCTTTCCTCCGTTTGTGTCCGAAGTCATTGTAACAATAATTTATACTATGTAGTTAGTTATATTACGGCTGTATTTAGATCCAAATAGCTGTATAAATATATGCATGTATCCTCATAATGAAGACGGCCACAACTACACAATAAAATATTATAATTAATAGAAAAAGCTTAACTCAGATGTCTTATCTGCTCTCTAGAGGGGTAAGAGAGTCTATAAGTACTCGTACTTAAAAACGCCCTTGAGGTCAGAGCTATTACAGGTTCAAAAGTATTCAACTGTGCAAGCGAGATATATGTATCACCAGGACCCTTTTTTTAAAGGATCATGGTGGTACAGCTTTCTCACTGTCCCCCCGTTATGGGGAGGGGGATCTCACAAAGATACCCATATGCACTGTGGTACTGCCAGGTTATTGAGAGATTGCACCTATTAAAACCTCTTCGGTGGCCTGTCTCACTGTCTGACGGAATACACCGGGACCTCCATAGGAAAACACCAGTATTCCCCTAGAGCATTATTTAATTATCTACGCTACATAACACTCCCAGGGAATGCTCGGAGCATTTCCCCTCCTTTCCTCTACAATGTTGCGGGCCACACCGCGCTATTGTCTTCCCTTCGCTTGATAGAGAGGTCAGATTGCCAAATCTGACCTCGAGCTTAAATCCCCCTCCTGTTAATCGTCTCTTACAACAGACAGGAGATACCGAAGCCGTATTCTAAGAGCCGTAACAGATGTGTCGAACTTGGCTGACGTGTCTGTTACGGCTATAAGACTTGCTCCAGGGTCCACGACCCTATCAGATCAATTGATGATGAGTGAACATATACTTAGCTTCTATTAGCTACCAGTATAATCAGTGACTTATGACGGAGGTCCCACGGTCCCGGAGAAGCCACCAAATCCGCATTAGCTCACTGATGCTTGTCTAATGACAATCGATCGCCGACGGCCGAACTATTCCAGTGCGGTACTTAACTTTCATGGAGTCGGACAAAGGACTAGCAAAGTTGCTTACGAGGTCGGAAATTGACATATTTATCAGATCTGACCACGTTTTTCTTCACTTTGAATAAGGATGTGAGCGGCCCGCGATAATTTGATAACGATCTCTCGAAGGCAGCCCTACATCACCAGAATATCAAAGTTTGTATCTTTTTTTTTTGTTTTGTAATCACAAATGTCCGCTTCTGAGATTTGATCGATCCTCCGTGTTCTTTCTATTTAGTGACCGCATATATTATGGCAATAAATATCTAGGAAATTTTTGCACACACGGTCATCTGACCCCAAACTAAGCAAAGCTTGTAATATGGCTGCCAGAGACTGATATACGTAAGTACATATATATTTTTAAATACATACTTAAATAGATATTAACACCCAGACATAGAACAAACACATATGTTCATCACACAAAAATAGCCCTTAAAAAATCGCTTTATAAGGAAAAAATACTACGAGTTATTAAAAGTCATGAGGCTGTTATATATCTAATATTATAAATATAATCCGTAACGGCTGTACGGATGAATTCATGAAATTTAAGTTGTACGGATACTGACTGATTTCATTATCCGATTATTCCGACTATCATCTATATATATCCGACTTAGATCCGGGATGGACATAAGACAGGCTACTTTTTATTCTTATAGGTTAGCGGGTAAAACTGCGGTACGCTGCTCGTTTAGAAAAATCCTGTATATCGCTACCATTCCCGCACCGCAGCCTCCAGAACTAGCCCCTGATCGATATTCACCAAATGGAGATGCATATCCGTTCCGTCAACAAACCAAAATATGTTTTCGAGTAAACCGTCACCCAGAGCGGTCCGCTCCGCACCATACATAATTCATGCCTAGCAAGGCTGAAGCTCATTGATTGCCTCACAGACTATAACTGCGAACGTACTACCGCCACGACGTCGATATTTTCAGCGGCACAATAGAATTCCAACCATAATATAACTCGTAGAAATTCTATTCTAGCGTGGAGCTCGAATACTGAACTGCTACTGATGAAATTTTAGTCTTAAACTGGATCGAATAAGGTCTGGAGTCAATCGTAGAGGTTCTGGCAGTCTGCGGCCTGACCTTGGTCGTTTAGGGGGTGTTTTAAGGTGGCGTCTGGTGTCCTCACACCCTCAGGGGTGGAATGCGTCGACGGCTTGCGTAATAAGATATTTTTACGTGTAGCTAGGCTGGCTGTCAAGCGAAATTTCGCTTAGTTGTCATAGCGACCGGTAATGATTTTGCGGATTTTAGTTTTCTAGTTGTGAACTGCGCAAAAGCCTAGAGCGCGCCCTTTGAAATATGACGCTAGGAAGCTTGTTCGGCAAAATAGCAAGTACCTTGATACTTACTTGTCTACTTCTTGTCTATTCCTTGTGGGCGTATTTACTGCTTTACTTACGTACAAGTCAATCTAACAAATTTTTCCCTGATTATTTATTAACACGGTTTTATTAGCTTGGTATGTATATATGTGGCGGAATCTTTGAACTCGATTTTCAAATACTTTAAAATATTTTACATCTCTCATATTCGGTAAATAGGTCCTTATTACCCCCAAATGGGGCTTGTAGGTGACCAATTAGCGCTCTAGGGTAATAATGTAGCTAGAAAAGCCCTAGGGCGGTAAGTATTTAAAAAAACCTTCACTCTTTAAAAAAGTTCGCGTACATCTTAACCATCATACTGGCAATAGACATCATGCATTCAGCCCAATGACAAAAGAGGTCGCTTCGCTATTCAGCCTTGTCTTCGTATGAGTATAATAGTCATCAATTTTAAATATCGAACGGCGAAGCTCAATTTCGTTTTTGAAAAAAATAATTTAAAAAAAGATGAAAAAAGGCAGGAAAGAAAACTTTTACTTTAAATATTGTTTGTTTTTGGGATTTTTTTATAATTACCTCTGGTTAATAACTTATGGTTTTTTTCTACTTACCTCAGAATCGAGATGTAAAGCAGAGTAGTTAGCTCGGGTGTAAGCATCAATTGCACCCTCGAACTATATATAAATATATCTCGGGCTGCAATTGATGCCTTACAGCCCTTGGCTACTAATCTACTATTGCACACTTATCAAGGACCGATGATAATGCAATAATTTTAATAGTTTGTCCCATTATCTTTAGATCTTCAGGATTAGCGATTTTGAAGCGTGTTTTTTAGTTTTCTTACTGTGAGAATTATATCGAACTAGCTGTACCCGCAACTTCGTTTGCGTGAACATTAAAATTGTCTCTGCAGACGGAATCACTGGGAAATGCAGTAATATGTTACTAACAATATTGTTTACAGGAGATTTTATTACTTGCCTATCAATTATGTATAGGTGCGATTGTGAAACTTTTTCCCAGTAGCGTGGCAAGCCAGTATCTCTCCTCTACGTCCTACTCTACTCCCATAGCCACGCCCACGTCGTTCTGGGAAATTTCCCGAAACTGTTTCCACGATTCTAATTTCCATATCGATTACAAACAATAATTGTAAGTGATATTGTGGCTTTAGCAAAAACAAAAATTCTATATTACTACGGTGCTGATAAGTACCGAAAAGTTGGTTGTAAATACTTTACAAATAGAAATAGAAACAAGGCACTTTCTGCCAATGAATTGTACTCATTGCATTCTTCCACTTCCACTAAGAATCATCTAGGCTTCTCTCACATTTTTTGCCAAAAAAGCAACGAAAACTGGGCTTTTGGCGTTTTGATTCTATTAGAATTTTCAATTTCTGTAATAAGTAGAAAACACTCAGGGGTAAAATTCGATAGTGGATTTCGTTAAATTACTGTCATAAAATGAAAAATAAACACATCAGTCATAGGACTGCACGTCAGAAGTGAAAACTTTAGTAGTAATTCACCTATTCTACAAGAGATGGCACTGTATTAAAATACACGGTACAGCGTGACGATGACGCGAGTTCCATGATATTTATTCACCCAAAAGTGATCAACGCACCTAAAGAAGTATTCACTTCAATAAAAATGTGTTATGGTTTATACTTGTTTTATATTGGTCTTGATAATTAAAGCTTTTGATCAACTGCATTTTGTAATACAGCTCTTAAAGTTAGAGTATAATATAAAAAAAAACTTGTAGATCGACTTGGCTTACCACCTTCATAACACCGTCGTTACTATCAGACGAGGTGGTGGTGAAACGTATCTATTCTCAACTTCAATAAAACGTTGCAGCACTGCCTCTACCGGCCTGTCCAACTTGTAGCTTTATGGAGTTAGACCACCGCCTACACTCTTTCCATTCGTTTATTTGCGACAATAAGCAACATTTTAAAAAGCCGAATAAAAACATTTAGTTTTAATATTTCAATGAAGTATATCGGGTACCTACTGTCTTATGTTAAAAATCTAGAGAATGTCATTAGAATTCGTGGTTTTCATTCCGGTTTTTACAGTGCAATTGCAGCTGTCAGAGCAAATAAACGAATAGAAAACGTGTAATTATAAAACTAAACTCCTATGCCATGCTTCAGGCGTAGTACCTTCTAGTATGACGGAATTATATAACTTCTGCAGGCCTCGCACGGGCCGTGGACAAATTATCTTTCCACCGTTTTTATCCGCGCGAAGACGCGACAAAGCTAGAATATGGATACGTTTGTCTCTTTCTCGCGGGATGAAACGGTGGAAAGACAATATGTCCACGGCCCGTGCTAGGCCTGCTGGAGGACTAAAAGTACCGGTTTTCCACCCGCTCTCAGTAGTTCTGTCGTGATTCCGTCATTATATTTTTGTAACGTGGCGCCGAAACGTGGATATTCGCCGATGAACCAGTCACCGACATAGCTATTAAAATTTGAAAGTTGAAGTGGCAATGGGCAGGCCACTTCGCTCGAAGAACTGATAACCGATGGGGAAGAAAGTTTCTTGAGTGGAGACCACGACAAGGAAGACGCAGCGTAGGTAGGCGTCCCACTAGATGGACTGATAACATGTGAGAGTCGCGGGCATCCAGTGAATGCAGATGGCAGGATGTCGTTCAGTGTGGAGGTTAAAGGGGGAGGCCTATGTTCATTAGTGGAAGTCTTCTGGCTGATGATGATGAATTATAAAACTATCAAATAGCCTTAAATTCAGTCTTTCAATGATCTTAATATATATGTACTATAGCTTGGTTCCCAATGTGATAAACCCTCAGATCAGGAAATCAAGGGAGATATGGTATCTATGGTTGCGTGACTGGTGCAAAAGCATCTGGCTTAAAATAGGCTTGATGCTTTTAGTCGAACTCACCCTGCAGACGACTTTACCGCCCTTTTTTGCATGTGGAATATTATGTTCATTGATGTGCTACAAGATTTTTAGTGTGCGTACAACTTAGTAAGCCGTACTTACAGTTTTTGCGTTAAGCGGTATAGTGAACAATTTTTATGAAAAATGGAGACATTTTAACACGAACTATAATTCAATAGGCGCGTGGTAGTGAAAGCTATCAAACGAGTCGGCACTAGCCTTTGCTCGGCGCGTGGACGCCTGTTATCGCGACTGAAAGCCTTGTGATAAAGTATTTACAGACTCCCTAATGGGTCGCTTCTGTTGCCAAGCCAGAAGCCACTTCAGCATCAGCATGCCTATCAGGAAACATAACTCCTCGTAGAACGTAAATGTAACCACGTGCCAGAAGAAAAACACTGCTAAATTGTAAGTAGGCCGAAATGTTAGTTGGGCCGCACCCACGCGACCAGACACGCTTGAGCCTAGAAAGCCCATTGACCCACCTACTCCCCGCCTTTAAAGACAAACAACTAGTCGAGGCGCAGGGGGCGATAGAGCTCTTAAAATGCTGGTTATCTCTAGACACGTTCCGTAGATGAGTCTCGGCGGGAACCCCGCCGTCCTCTCATTACGAACATTGTTTTCGAGGCTGTGTTTTGAACACGCCGTCGCCATCTTGCCTGCCAGACGCGGCAGACCATATTTCTTTGGTGTAAAGTCGAAAATACCGCGGCGCTGGTGATAAACAATGAGTGTGCGCAGATAGTACGTGGATACTAAAATTCTGTAAGTGTTATCTCTCTCTGTATTTTAGGCTCCCATCGCTTCAATGTCTCTGTCTTCGTTCGTGTAGGTAGGCTGGGCTCTCTCGCTAGGCCTGTATATCTATAGGAAGAATTTGCTTCTATGTTTCCATCCCTGGATCCCTTACGCCATGTTGTCTAGTGTTACATAATTTCCCATTTTCTTTAAACGCTCACAACTCTGACAAGATTAGGTACATTGTTTCAAGGAATTCTGAAACGCTTATTACGTACAATATAAAATGGAAAAGGAATTTACTTTTTTCCATAATGAACTTCCATAAACGCTAAGCCACTTTTCCTTGTTGGCTTATCAGTCTACGTTTACGGATGTTCCACGTTCGACAAAAAACACGAGCGATTGAAGTCATTCGAACAATTACAAACAACGTCATAGACTACGCCTGTAGGTATTTCAAATATTTAACAGAGTCTAACATAATAGCCAATCTAAAATCAGCTGTGAACGGCCAAATGTTCCGAATCGGTAAACAAATTCGTCCGGGCATGGGCGCGGCAGGCGCGGCGCGGCTCGGGCGTCGTCTGGGGGTCGTCTGCGCCCGGCCGCGACCTACATCTCACCCCACTGTCGTCCCAGACCACCCCCTGACCCCCTGAAGGGGTGAGGCTCCCCGGGTGATGACGCGCGCCGTCTGCACCCCTCGCACCTGCATTACGTAAGACGAATGTGCCGGGATGATAGCGAGCCCCTCACGGATGTATTTACGGCCTTATATCCTTGCTTAGTGTTGTTTTTGGGAGATATTGCCAGCATACCGGGTATGTTTACTGCGCGGTGGGCAAGAAAAGCCGCGGGCTCGAAGTTTTACGTAATAAAGGGAGCAAAACATCACGTACGCAGGATCTTCGCAAGATTCGCCAGTTTTATTACGTCATGCCAAAACATTTCCCTCGGCTAGCTGGCAAGCGTTTCCTAAATACATTTTCCAAATTTGGGTAGGGCAATTTTTTTCTTCTAGATGGCACTTTTATCACCCAATTGCTTGCAATGTAAAATTGCGGAGGTAATCGGTATTTCCGATGAATCAAAAGAAACGAATCTGGGTCCTTGTCCAGCGGAGCATTGACGTCAGTAAGGTCATCCCTAATCTTTTGACGCAGTTATGTGAACTGAATAATGCCGAATCCTGCGTACTTGTTATCTCGGGTTGAGAAGCCTTGTAAGTTTGGACGTTACGGGCCTCGTAGCCTCATTACTGGGGACGGTACCGGGTAACGAGAATTTCTTATCTCAGTTTGCAACAGTTTTTCTACCATAAAGATTTACCAAACTCTTGCCACCTCTTAAAGAAAGCTTACGTACTCTCGCCCCTAAAACGTATTTTCAATAAGTACTAGCCGTACTCAATGATGATTTCTCTCAATTCCAGGTGGTGGAGACAGTAGTATGCAAGCCGGAGCCGCCCGAGTCTCCTCCGAAGAAGGCGCGAGGCGAGGACTACGGCTACGCGCTGTTCCTGGACCCGTACCTTCACTACCGGTCCATCTCCGCGTTCCGACCGTGGGGGAAGCGCGAGCCGGCGCTGCAGCACCCTGAGCGTGTTGTACGCGTTGCGGACTGCACGCGCTTCGAGCGCGACTTCCAGCCCAATGTGGCGCTGAAACCCCTCACTCCTCCCGTAGACGATGTGACGTCGTCCACGTCCCCGCCGCCGCATAGCGACGCGGAGCTCGCGGCAAGACTGTTAGACGTGGAGGCGCGGCTGGCGGAGCGCGCGCGATTGCTGGACGAGCGCGAGGCGGCGCTGGCGCAGCGCGAGGCGTGCGTGGAGCGGCGCGAGGCTGCGCTGGAGCAGCGCGAGCGCGAGCCAAGTGCCGCGCCCGCGCCCCCCGACCCCGACCCGCCCTGTTGACCGGCGCGCGTCATCACCCGCCTGCGCTTCCAGTGATGAGATCCGTGATCCGTGATCAGTGCCGTAAGGCAGAGGGCGCCGCTCATGAAGGACCCATTTCTATTTTTACCGTTTTGAATTTTTATGGCGAGTACGATTTACGATTTTTACCACGTTACTGTAGCAGGATGCAAAATGGAAATAGATGTACATAATCATATCAAGTACAGTTTTATTAATAGAATTTTTGTACAATATACAGTTTCTCTTGTAGTCTCTTCGGTGTGCCATTCTGAGGTACGTCTGTTACCTTTTCATATAACCTCAATCTGTGCTTTTTCGATACCTAATTAATGAAATACTCACATAATAATATAGTAAAATAGTTTTAAAAGTAACAACAATAAGCATAATTTATACAGGGTTATTTTAAGATTTTATTTCCTTTTTCAGTATGAAACACGTATTTTATTGTAAATCTAAGCAATTACAGTTGTAGTTAAGTTTGCGTATATTCAAACAGTACGAGTACGTACTTTTTATTATAAAACAATGCGTTAATGTATTTGGTATAAATAACTCTGTATAAACCTCAGCCATACCAAATAGTAATAAAATAATTCATGTTTTCACTCTTTACAATTGTATTTTGTATCTCTAATCGCCTATTTGAAGGTTGTATCGATCTTGGGAGTTAAGATTTTATTATTTTATATGCATTACTGCAGCCGAACTACAGTAGAGGCGCAGTTTTTTCTTAACAAATACTTTATATGTTGCTGCACCTATCTTATCTGACAGCTTACATTTCAATATTGGTAACAACGCCATCTCTTATCGCAGAACATGCTACTTTTATGTTTAACAATTTAACTAAAAAAAAGTCCCGAATATTTATTTATTTTATTCTCACGATTATCATTATTTTGGTGAGATAGGTGCTGGCCATAAATAAAAAAACATTATTTGTAAGATTTATTATATAAAGTAGTATTCAGGCCAACAAAATTATCTATATGTAAGGGACACTTCCCGCTGTCTACCTCATTGTAAATAAAAAAGTATATTGGGCTAAAATAAGGCAAAGAAAAAAAGTTTTATTTATGGAGCTAAATAAAGATTTACTCGACGTTTTCTATTAGATATTGAGCAATAATTTTGAAAATTGTGAAATTTACTGCCTAAATTGGTTTGTATTATCTAAAATTGCCTTTGGTGGTTGTTCGATGTAATTTTAAGCGCTGTTTATTTTATGAAATGCAAGGTAGATAGTCGCCTCCTGGTTTTAAATTAATAATTAGGTATTTTGTATCATCACAAACTAGTAGTTTAGTCCTGCGGCATTTTGTTCTATTTTTCGAATTTAAAGTCATGTTCAGAAAAATGTTTGTGAAATGTCTTCTGTACAATTTTGGAGGAGCTACGTAGTAAGGTACGTCCAGTCACCAGTGTTACTGTTGTGGCAAGAACGGGCATGTTGTCATTTGTAATGGTTATTACTGAGTAAGTTTTTTAATACTTTGCCAGTAACAGTGCATTTTATTTTAGTGCATATAATGTGACTGACCAATTTATAATATTCTCTAATATTATTCTGAAAAACTATTTGAGGCGTCGCTTATTTAATTCTTTGAGTGCCTCAAGTGTTTATATTTGTTTCAATACGATATATCAAAATAATAATTAAAAAGACAATGATAATACCTTGTACGCAGGTATACTTACTTCTGTTATATGTTAGTGTAATGTACTATTTATTTTATTTATATTTTCTTGATCATTTCTTTTCTTAAATTCGCATTATTGTTTTTGTGCTTGAGGCATATTTTGAGGTTTATCTTGATGATATTATGAACTATGTCAAGTTGCTTTTTAGATGACTTGAAATAGTGGCGACTAAAGTTTTAAAGTAGGTCAAAAAAAAAAACACGTTTTTATTTCTTGACTCGGTTGTATTGATACCGAGAGAAAGCTCGTGAAATTAGATTTCACTATTGAAAATGACTTTGGCAAAGCTCAAATTGTAGAAAAAAATCTTTTCCTTTATGATATTTTAACTTGGAAATGTCAGGGCTGGAGCAGTTAGGGCAATAAACTATTAACAATAAATTTGCAGGGGATTAATCAAATTGTCTTGCCCTATGATTGGTTATAATCATAGGGCACGACAAATTGATCGTCATCGGCGCTAAGGGATCCCCTTGGATAAAGCCTGTTCAGTCCTGACTACTCCTGACTTATCTAAATAATTTAACTTTCAAAGAGTGCTATGTTACGTAGATAGTCTTAGATAGTTTCAGTTAGGTTTAGTTTACGATATAATCTCTAGTCAGAGACATTTTGAAAAAATAAATTACCATTTACTTATTAATATAGGTATGTATATTCAATATGTATGTAGAGTAAGGAGTGTATAAGAGTAACTTATTATTGTGTTAAATATTATAGTTATAGTGTAAATTAGAAACGGACTGCATGTCGTTAAGGATGGTTCAATCCACTAAGACGTGCCCCACCCGTTGTCTTAATTGCTTTCAGTGCAAGTAGCAATGTTCTACTTCTGATCAATTAAATTTTACTATGTGTTAACTAAAATTATTTTTATCCCAGATCTAAAATTGTCTGTTAGATAATTATATTAATACTGAAACAGTAATTATCTTAGTGTCAATATAATTGTCTATACAGAGAGAATTATATTAAGACTAATTTAATAATTATCTTAGTCTCAATGTAATTGTCTAACAGTGAGATCATTATATTAAGACTAAGTTAATAATTATCTTAGTCTCAATGTAATAGTCTAACAGTGAGATAATTATATTAAGACTAAGTTAATAATTATCTGAGTCTCATTGTAATTGTCTAACAGTGAGATAATTATCTTAGTCTCAATGTAATTGTCTAACAGTGAGATAATTATATTAAGACTAAGTTAATAATTATCTTAGTCTCAATGTAATAGTCTAACAGTGAGATAATTATATTAAGGCTAAGTTAATAATTATCTTAGTCTCAATGTAGTTGGCTAACAGTGAGATAATTATATTAAGGCTAAGTTAATAATTATCGTAGTCTCATTGTTTAATCTAATAGTGAATAATTTAACTAATCACAAGTAGAACTGACTGCTGTGCTGTAAAGGCTTAGACTAAGAATGAGGGTGTGGTGCGTGTTCGTGGATTACTATCCATGTTTAAGATAATTGTAATGAAACTTTTCTGTCTGTACGTTGGATGTATTTTGGTGCTATGATGTTTTTGGCTTGGCTAACTTAGTATTTTAATTGTATATATTTATGTAGATACCTATTTATTGGCAACTATTTCTGTTTTACTGTATTGGTTTTTAAAACGTTAAAAAGTAAACATTTATGTTTCGCGTTTGGAAATATTAAGGCTAAGCCGATTTTTAACTAAAAGAAAACGCTTTAATTATTAGCGTAGGGTTTATATTTTGTATCGATGGAAAAGTTTCAAAATACAATGCGACCAAATTGTTTGTAGAGCTGGCAAGATCGAAAAAAAATGCGGGTAGTTGTGTTTTTTTTTCTTCAGAATTTAAATTTGATAGTGGCTCCCCCAGTCAACTGTACGGATTAGTTGGTCGCACTGTTCGAAAATCTCTCACTGTCTTGCTAAAATGAAAGATATATAAGATGGTGCTAAACATATTTTGGCGTGGCTTGTGTTACGGATAGAACTCTGCAGGTTGTATTATTTTTTTCGGAATTGTTGAATTTTTCTCGGACAGTGAGAGTGATGTAAATAATTGTTTTAATAAGTAGGAGGCGCTAAGTTGCCAGGCTACTTTAAATACTTGGGTTTATGCAATAAAACTTTGTCTCTGATCTTAAGAACTTGCTTCCCGCACAATTTGTCTCATTCGCATTTTTATTTTTAAAGATAAATATGGTCAAACATAAAATCTTTTATCTTTAGGATAACATCGAATGTTTTAAAGCAATCTGTAAGTTGATAGATTTTAGCATTTTATTTGGGTCTAAAAATCAATTTTATCGAGTATTTCGATTTCCTCCGCCAAAATAAAAAGTATCAAAATTAAAATTGCTTTTTCATATTTGCAATGTTATTCCAAAGATAGTCATTTTTTTTAATAAAATCTGCTGTGATTTTGTTATTCTAAAATATAGAAAAGGAAAATGCGAAAAAAAAATGCGAACGGGGTAGATCTGGCCGGAACTCGTAGAATATTGTACCATGATGTAATTGTCTAATGGTATTAGCTTAGTACCATCTTTACCATTACAGGTATAATTGGGACAACTTAGTTGTACCATTAATGGTATAATTCAATAGTATAACTGGTCCCAAGCAACTGGTTTTTTTTATTTTGAAGTTTTTTTCTGTTATAATAAATCCTCACGCGAGTTTTGATGAAGATGATGAATAAGCGATTTTCAGAAAACAAAACGGACTATAGTAAAAAAAATGTAAAATTATTTTTTAGTTTACAACCGAAATGTAAAAAATCTATTTTTTGGAAACTAAGGAACGCAACTACAATGCAACCCGTGTAAAGCCGTGTATTCACTGGGGATCAATCTTGCAGGACAAGTCGCCGATTCGGTATTGGCAGAAATTAGTCACGCACGAAATTTTCTATGATTCAGTGTCGTTGATATAATATCGGTAACTCTAATAACATAAACTAAAGTAGGACGTAACATTCAAAATAAAATGCCTACATATATTTATTATTAGTCAACCTCGATATGAAACAATATGAACCAAATCAGTTTTTTTTGTTACGTAGTGTAATTAAATACGACGCTGGCTCCTGGAGATTCAGGAAACAGATTCAGTTGGTCTGTGCGGTCACACAGTACGGTGCAGACCAACAGCAACAGTCTAATAACTATAAGGATTAGTTGGTCAACTTATCCGTAGACTGTACAGTACACAATACTAACTCTACAGATAAGTTGGTCAACTTATAGGACTGCAAACTGCACATATAGACTGCAAATAAGTTTGTCAACTCATCCGTAAAGTTGCGGAGCCACTGTAGTATTCTTAGAACAACACTGTCATCCATCAGAAGAAATTTTTAGTTCAATTATTTGGTCAGTCTGTGGCTTTATTCCCCAGTGTATACAACATCCGTGAGACAAAGTTTTATGCGTGTAGTGATTTGCCAGGGTATACCGTACTCTGTGATCTCATGTGCGATCGTTATAGCATCGTCGACGATTTGAATACATTCATGTTAAAAGTCGCAAAATCTGAGTTTTAATAAACATTGAATTAAATAAATTCGCTGTTTTGACACTACCTTATCCACAATCCTTCGACCAAAATAAAATGAATGGACGGGCCCTAACCATTGAACTTGATCAGTAAAAACGAGTCAAAACCGTCGGACATATACTTCAACACCTAATTATAAAAATGTACAGGGGCCTTACCCCTAGCTCGAAAAGTTGACCCGCATAGGTGTTATTTGTCTAAACGGTACCATCAACTACGATAAGCGGTAGTTATTTGATAGCCGCTAAGCTTTGCTATTTTCACGCACACACGCATAGTAAAACGGATTTCATTCAAGTTAGACGCTTTTAAACGATGCAGCTTAAATGAGTTGGTTAATTTTAGGTACCTACTAAAAGTTGGCTCGTAAAAGTGAAGCTAGGGGTAAGGCCCCAGTATATTTGTTACAAAAATAGATATCAGTTTTATTTGTGCACTTCGGTAAAGCATACGAATTCATAATTTTGTCAGATGTTTCGTTATCGCGTAACAATAGACTCGTGTTTCACTTCCTACGGCTAGAGACCGACTGAAACGAAGTGAACGCTGGCGCTCATTTTGTAATCTTCAAAAATGCGTTTCTACTGGGCCTGTCCATTCATTTTATTTTGGTCGAAGCCACAATCCACAACTTATAGCAATAAAATTTATACGAGCAGTGGCCTTAGTACGAGCACTTGCGAAAAGTTATCGTTACGTAAACGACAGCAAAATGTATGTATGTATGTATGTGTTTTGTTGTTATGTTATGTCAGGATGATACATCTCTGAAATTTGGGAAGTCCACAGAGCTTCGTTCGTTCGATTTTCTCTTTAACCACCATTTTTTTTACTATGAATGTGATCACAAGTATAAGCCTTAGGCTACGGAACCCTACTACGCGTGTTTCGACACGCTCCGGCAATATAATTATTCACAATCCACATGTCAGATTTGATGAAATTTGTTAAATGTTTGACAACAAAAAACCTTATCATATAGACGGATAGGGTTTAAAAAAAGGAAATCATATTGAAAATTTGGGTTGCTAATTCAAAATCTAAAGGTATATACTTACTAGATTACTTACGTTCCTTGGTCCATACCGCAGATAGGTCCACTCCAGGGGCTAAAACTTAACGCGGGCTCGAATTGGCGCTGAAACAGAGCAGTTTCGCAAATCACGCGAACGTGAACCTTAACACGCCGTGATACGGTTTGCGATCGCGCATCTTTTCTCATTACCTAAACCAAGAACAAGTACCTATTATGGATCCTTGCCTAAACAGAATCGCATAAAACAGTTAACCGTAAGGACCCAGTACTATATACTCTATGGACCCGTCCAGTCCATAGACTCAATTTCAGACGGCGGCCGCATGTTATGCTTATGTTGTAAAATAGCGACATCTACAATTATATCCCTTGTTAGGTTGCTGGATAAAAAGTGTCAGAGGGTGCTGATTACCTTGATTACGTAAACTTGTGTGCTCACTTGTACAACTGTACCATACGGATACAGTATCTCCCGAACAACAGAGATGGCGCAAGCAGTAATCTCAAACTAATCAAAATTCATGGTTACGATAGTTGATACGAAATGGAAAATTACAAAGCCTAAAAGTAAAAGCACTCATAATAATATATTTATATCTAGACAACTCTAATCTCTACAGAAGTCTAATGTTTGCTTTATTACATATAAATAAGATTACACATACCTATAAAAAAACTAATTGTAACTATAAATATACCCTAAACCAGTTTTGAGTCTAATAAATAAGGTAGAGTAACCTAGTTTAGATTACTTTTTTAATTCGAAAAATCCATAAATTTATACAAATCCATTTATTAACAAAATAGTGCCATCAATATATTATTTGGAATGATCAAATAAAACATAATTACATTATAATATAACACAGTATACTTACTGTATATAACATTCATTGCACTAGCACTTGTGAAGTCTAGACTTTCATTATTCAATAACACTGTATAAAAATGCCCTATACCTTCCATAACCGACGGTGAATATTACAGATAAAAACCAGTTTAAAACTAGTTTTAGAATTTACAGTTTGGAGCGGATAGCGTCGATTCTGCCGGCCGCTTGCCTCTGCAAATCTGTGAGTTTCATTGCCAGACCCATGTTGCCTTGGATTTTGATCTTTCCTTGGAAGAACGCCTTCTGAGGGTTGAGTTTCCCAGAGATTAGGTCGGTCACATCATCGTCGCTAACGGTAAAGGTTACGTCGGGTTTATCACTTCCATTATAGGATACCTTCCCCTTTCCTTCTTTAGCGTTGATCACCCAATAGCCTTCCGCTCCGTTAGGTCCATTCCTCACTTTGAATCCGTAGATACCTCGAACCTTCTCGATAAGGTTGTCTGCATCGTTTTGCATCGCCTCTTCTAAGATCTTCATATATTTGAAGACCTTGAAGTCATCGGGGCTGCTGGCGATGGCAGCCACCTGGTGAGGCAGGGCGTTGGTGAAACCTTTGCGGTACATGGTGATAACGACTGCTCCTCCTAGGCCCAAGTTGTGCTGAAGAGCGATGCGAGCTCGGGGCACCTGGAATAAAAGTAAGAAAAAAAATATTACCAAAATTGTTTAAGCCATTTATTTTGTTAATCTGTATTCTCCCAATGCCATGCAAAGGTCTGTTTACGCCGATACAAAGATTGAATATTTATGTTATTCTTACAGATTAAAGAGTCAGAATTGACTGTGACCTTGAAACTTCAGTTAAGACTGTCTGTAACTCAGTTATATTAATAAATTTTAAATCGTAGATTTCAATTCGTCTTCGATGTCCGTAACGTCCGTCATGCGCGATGTCGTAACAACGTGTGAGCGGGATCATTGTATTCTAAATTAATTACGAATTAGAATATTGTGAAGGTTTTATGATGTCTGTATTTTATCACGCTTTTATTAGCTTGGTATGTATCTATGTAACGGAATCTATGAACGTGAGTTTTATCCCTTTAAAAACGTCAGATTGATTTGCAACTTTGCATACTTATCAAGGACCAATGACAGTACAATATAGTGTTTTTAAATGCGTGATTTATTTATCGTTAAAAATCTAATTATATTATGTTTTAGGTAATTCAACAAAATCAATGTCACTTTAAAGAAAGGTTTTTTTAGTAAATAGGTAAATCAGTCACGAAAATTCGTCTTTCTTCAATGGAGCTTGAATAATTGGACAAATAGCTTGTTTCGTTAAACTTGAGCAAACATAAGTCCAAAGTGCAAGAATAACTTGACCTTCTGCTAGCAAGTTATGGCCTAGGTTAGCAACACACAAAGAGGCTGTTACACGTGCAATTTTAGCAGCAAATGTTTCCCAGAAATAGTCGCCGTGGATAGTGGAGCAATCTGGTTCAATTTCTAGCAATATTGTCTTTAAATTGCTTTATAAAATATATGTATATACATATACCTATTACCCTATGGACTCCGAAACGACTGGACAGGTTTTGATGGGACTTTACAGATCGGCACACACTTTACCATTTATCTACTTGGCAGATAGCTGCTGATGTTATAAGGAGTACATAATCCCGTATTCTATATTTTCTATATATTATACTATAATTACATGTCGCCAATATAAATTAAAGATATAACTAAATTCCTCTCCCTGTATTGTGTAAATAAAGTAAATTCGTTAAAGTTTACAAAATAGTAGTAAAGCATAACAAAAGTCATGGACCCCGGTTTCTGTGGAGTGATATTAAACAACAATGTTGCATATTGGCATCGTAGGAAATTGGTGGTGTTACATGACGTCGTAATTGCCCAGGATTGAGCAATTTAAATTGCCCGTGTAACTGCACCTTACAGATTGGGTAAGCGTTAGTAATGGTAGGCAATGGTCTGCTCAACTACTATTTATTCTGTGCTCAGTCAAGATGTCCGCGTAAATTTATATGCACAGAATTTTCAATTGAATAAATAATTACATTACGAATATAATGCATAATTAGTTTATTTGAAGAGTATAATAGTTTAATAAAACCTACGATTGTTTTATATTTTCAGTTTTGCAATTTGTTAATTTTATTATTTGTATTAGTTTCAGCGTAAATTAGAATCCCACTAATAATACAAATGTGAAAGTTTGGATGGATGGATAAATGTTTGTTACTAAATCACGCCAGAACGGCTGAACGGATCTGGATGAAATTTGGCACAGAGATACATAATAGTCTGGAATAGTACATAGGCTACTTTAAAAACGGCTGGACCCGTTTGTATGAAATATTGTGTTCCTGGAGCGGGTCATAGTAGCGAGGCCGAAGGCCGAGGTAACACTCGTGCGAAGCTGGGGCGGTATGCTAATACTTCATAAGGTTCTAAAAACTAGGTACCTACTTCATACATAAAGGAACACGAATATAAAAATGTTTTGATCACGTTTTACCTTAAATAAGTGGCAACAGAAGATATATATAAAGAACCAATTTACACTCTAAGCACAGGAGTCTAAACTAAACATGGAAAATGTGAGATACATACGCAATATAATTATCAAAATGGATTACGCAGATAAATTAGTCAAGCTTTCAGATAATTCTTACAATCATAATGTATTGCTGTGATAATAATTTCAAAATATATATAATGGCCATGGCTGACATGAAATAATAGGTAGGTAATTAGATAAGGTTTCAGACAAGATGCAGGATAGTAGGCTGCGATGGTTTGGCCACGTAAAGAGGTGACCACCTGACTACGTTGGGACCAGCACTACAACTTTCCATTTCCGGTCAATGATCCAGAGGTAGACCCAAGACAAGGTGGAAAGATGCGCTAAAGGACATGAGAGAGTATAAGGTTTCCAAGGCGATGTCGAGAACAGCGCGAAGTGGAGAAGTAAGGAAGGCTCCCCACCATGTTGGATTCATAGTCGGGAAGAGAGAGAGAGAGAATTGGAGAAGGTTGCATCGCAACAACATCATTTTGTTCTAAATATTTTGAAATATTAACGTATCAAAATGATCGGAACATATTTTTCAAAAGTAAAAAAAAACTAAAACAAAATCAGTTCAGTTGTTTGGAAGCTACGATTCCTCAAACAGACACACAGTTAAACTTTTAACATCCCTTTGTTTGCGTTGGGGGTTAAAAAAAGAAGACGAATGATCGATTCATCAGCAGAAATCTTCCCAACTAGTCCGGTCAAATTAGACCAAAAAATAGGAGTGAAAGTACAATAATACGCACCCAGATCAAAATTGGTAGGATTATTCAAAACACTATCATAAATGAAATCTAAAAAATCCTCATCGATCCGATACCTATTTTTTTTACTCGGGGTCCAAATGTCACAAAAACAGGTTATTGCGATTTTCAGCAAAACGGTAAGTTGCTTGTAATTTTTTTCCAGGTATTGGCTTGATGACGATTTTTTTTTATTTCATTTATGATGCTGTTTTGTACAATCCTACCAAATTTGAGCTAGGTGCGAATTATTGTAACCTCGGATGTCTAAATTGACCGGACTAAACACTGGAAGCAACAAGTAGTTGCTAAGCAAAACTGACAAACTACGATAATAAAAAATCCACTGATCTGATATTACAGAAGCCCCTGATTCGATCCAGATATCAGAGCTGCCCTCACATTATCACATACTAGCCGCCCGTCCCGGCTGCGCACGGGTAGAGATTTATTTTTTTAGCATTCTAGTAATAAATATAGCCTATGTTACTCAGGGATAATGCAGCATTCTAATGGTGAAAGAATTTTTAAAATCGGTGTAGTAGTTATTGAGTTAATTCGTTACAAACATCCAAAAATACAAAGTCAATATTAGTGTAGTGTAGATTAGTGACAGTGAAAGTGCTTTTATGGCAAATACTTTATACCAATGATATAATGATTATCCATAATTACAATAATCTCCGAAAAACAACGAAAACAGTATTTATCGATGCCTTGATTAGATAAGCACATACTTTTTTTAAAGGTATTCGAAGAACCTTCTGAAATATTGCATAGTTATTTAAATGATAAAGACAATACAAAAATTTGACTTGACTTCTTGGATTCTGGGACATCTGGGATTTATGACCACACCTTGACTTGACTTCTTGGATTTATGGCCTCTGCGACTATTAATCTAAGATCCGGCCGCAGAATTACTTCGGTCATCGAGTTTTTGCTTAAAACCAAATTTTTACGCATATTTATGATAAGGAGAATATATATCAACCAATGCCAATCAAAATGTGGCCGCTAGTATTTTTAATTAAATTATTGTTAATTAATTTATGGGATTTTTTTGCGACAATATACAATATAGCTACTTCACAGCAATATAAGAAAAAAAAAATGGTTTAATTTGATATATAAATGATAAATATCAGTTATGACCGTAAAATTGTACCAAAATCTTACCTGTTTACACCTGGCTGTGAAGAGGTGCGGCCGTGGTTTTTCAGAGTGTTTATATATATTGCCGTGAAGTGGACGATATTTTATTAAAAAACCAAGTGAATCAATTTTTTTCCCATATATTAATTAACAATAATTTAATAAAAAATACTAGCGGCCACATTTTGATTGGCACCCTGGTTGATATATATTTTCCTAGTCATAAATATGCGTAAAAATTTGGTTTTAAGCAAAAACTAGATGACCGAAGTAATCCTGCAGCCGGATCTCGTACTATATGGTGTTACAATTCTGCTAATGTCCGTTTCGTGGCAGTTTTGTAAACGGTATTATGAAACGTCAACTAATAATATGCTCAGAGCTATAGATATCATTTGAGCGCATTTGACACATGCGTCTACAACTGGTGGACAGTGACACATTTAAATTAATTATCAATATAAAAAATCGACTTCATAAAAAGACAGAACTGGACCATATTGAAATGGGACCAGAATGGAAGCTCCAGCTTTCAAATAAAAAAAGAATCTTCAAAATCGGTTCACCCAGTCGAAAGTTCTGAGGTAACAAAACTAAAAAAAAACATTTGTTTTGAGAACCTCCTCTGAGAAACTGGTGATAACTGGTCCTAAATTAATTTGCAAGATTTATAGATATACCATACACACAAGTATGTACATGCATACTAACAGGGTAAGTGGAATAAAAGCTTGTAAAGAGGGCAAATATCATTGGACTCTGAGGGCAGCGTAAGATAAACTAATGACCTAATAGAGTCGAGCGAAGCTCTTTTGACACCAATTTTGGTGAAAGGAGCATCAACAACTTAGTACTTTCACTTGGAAGGTTGTAAAATGTTAAGTTATAAGTTTTTTTAAAGTTTAACTTCAATATTATGTACCTAGTGTTTTGTGTTTTACATTTATATTGTTTGTGACTGTTCCCAGTTTTGCGGAAGACACTGACTGTTGCAACACAGCTTACGCTAACGCAGCAGGCAGGGAATTCTAAATGTATTTGTGCTTTCTTTATGTAACAATAAATAAATTTTGTATTTTGTATAAGTTATTTTAACCGACTTCAAAAAAGGAGGACGGTTCTATGTTCCACTGTATATTTTTTATGTACGTCCAATATTGTTTACTGATTTCTCCGCCAACTGTTAACCGATTTCAAAAAAAAGTTTTGTTTGGTAGGGTATGTTTCCAATTTGGTCCCATTGTCACCAAGTCAGGATCTGATGATGGGAAATCGAGGCCAACCCTCAAATTTTGCAAGCATCTATTAAGTTTTTCATATATTTCGATGTCAGTTGTTAATGTGATCCACTTGATGCCAACTGCACAAGGAGGGCATTTTTTTGTTGTAAGTAAAGTGCGTCTGTCTGTTTGTATTACCTCCTGTAGTCTAAATGGCTTAACAGAATAAGAAGACAAAAATGTCTTTAGATTTATCTATATTTCCAGAGAAGGAAGCAAAGGCTATTTATATATTTATTTGGGTTTTTTAGATATTTTTTTACATCTTATATAGGTTTAACGTGTGTATCTGTCTGTATGTCTGTGGTATTGTAGGTTCCAAACGGCTGAACCAATTTTGATTTAGTATATTTTTTTTGTTTGAGAATAGATTTGATCGATTAGCATTTAGCTATGATTCATGTTTTTTTTACAGGCTAGCATTTGACCGCCAACTCGCCTGTTGTTAAGCGATGAAGCGGTCTAAGATGGAGCCTAATAATATTTGAGTGATATGGCGTTTGCTGTAACACAGTCTACTATATGGATTTCCTGTTGGAAACTACATAATTAAATATGTAAAACAGTGTGTAAGTTCAGCAGATGTCAAGAAACATAATATATGAATGCGTAAACACCAATCTACATACATTTACAAAAAATTCACCATATTTTAATACAGATGCAAGCACATTTATAAAAAAAAAAACAACAAATGAGCTGATAATCTTCTAACGGATGAACAGATTTCCTTGAATCATAGCTAAGAACTATCTCGAACAAATCACATTTCAAACAAAAAAATCTACATCAAAGTTGGTTCATCCGTTACAGAGCTACGATACCACAGACAGACACACAGATATACAGACACCGATACATATGTTAAACTTATAACACCTGTCAGTTCGCGCCAGGGGTTAATAAACATAATTTCTTAACAAACTTCCCGCATGCATGCCTTGTGTGAAGATAAAAAACATCCTAAAGTTTATTTGAATTTTATCATACTGATATTATAAATGCGTAGACAAAATAAATTGTGTAAGGCAAAGGGCACAGACCCGAGTCCGTGGAGCTGCACAAGAAAAAATTAAAAAACTTATAAATAAGTTATAAATAAGTCATAAATAAGTATGTGTGTTGTTTGTTTATGCCAAGCTAACAGGCCGTCTGATAGTAAGCGATCACCGTCTGCTATATAACATTGACTGGTAGAAAATGTTTAGCATTAAATCCTCCATTTGTGCATTGTACTTAATTTGTTTGTGTGCCTTTAACATTCGTTTGTTTAAATATATATACAAAAATAGTTTTAAAATATATATGTATGTATAAAATTTTGTAATTTGTCCAGTTCCCCTCCAACTCATTTGTGTTTGTGTATGTTTAACGTGTTTTGGTTACAGATGTAATAAAAGTCTGCATTATTTTCCACATACAAAATCATTGCATTTGACGGTCTATCTACGTGACATTGAGTTGTGAGGCATCTTCACGAAAGCCACAAACTAAGAATTCAATTTAAAGTCGAAGGGCATCACAGATGCGTTGACGACCATTAAAGACTTAACAGCCCTTATGACGAAACCCATGTTACAGTTAGTAAGAAATGCTGCAAGAGGGACCCATTCAAATATTTCCACAAATCTATAAAATTTGTTCATATGTTGCCCTTTCACATGGCATCAGAGCTACAAATTGGCGTGATTTTTAGCACAGAGATTGTTGGAGGGGCAGTGAGTGTGACAAACAATACTATTTATATGGGAAAAATTTAGTTCCTCATGTGTTATCCATGCGAGGGAAACTGCAGAGTACATCTAGTCATTTATAATTTTTATGTGACATGGCATGTTTGAAGCCCGTTGCAGACAATGCGCAGTAATACTTGTGTGAGCACTGCAACGAGCTATAACACTTTTTATTTAGAGTGAGACTACTAAGCAAACCACTGCCACTGGTACTAAGCAAAAAGTGTTGTACCACATTGCTGCAACGCTTTAATGTGAGGGTTCGCCCGAGCTTGAACAGGGCTAGGTGTATTATGAATTAAGCTTAAGTGTGTCTTCCAAATTGAGATATTTAATTTCACTGTTTAAGAACTACTACATAATGGCTTACACTCATTATGTCGACACGACATTATGTCAATCAGAACACTCTAATGCCTCTGAAACCAGTTGATAATTTCAAACAATAAACATAACGTTAGTGTAAGCAATTTTATAATAGTTTATAATGAATCTTCATGCCAGTTTTGATGAAGTATAAGATATTATTATTGTCTTGGAGTTTTATTGAAAAAATTTTGAAGGCTGAAACCAAAATTGTTGATAATATTACTAGGCCGTTTCATATTACAATTACCTCTGCACTGAAAGAGTGAAATATATTGTGTGTTTGAAGTTCTGGTGTAGGATTTGACAGCACAAGCCTTTATAACCCCTGTAACCAACCTGTCTTTCTCCGGCCTCGCCTCGCAGTTGCCACACAAGCTCCGCGCACTGTGCCAGGCCAGTCGCCCCGAGAGGATGTCCCTTAGCAATCAGCCCACCGCTCGGATTCACCACCACTCTGCCTCCGTAAGTATTATCTCCAGCGTCAATAAACTTGCCTGCTTCCCCTTCGCCACATAACTGAAGCCCTTCGTACGTAATCAGCTCATTTGCGGCAAAGCAATCGTGCAGTTCTACGACATCTACTTGCTTTGGGGAAACACCAGTCTTTTCATATACTTTTTTTGCAGCAAACGCGGTCATATCGTACCCGGCCACTTTCATCAAACTGTTCTCAGAGAACACAGCTTCAGTGTCCGTTGCCATTTCCATGCCAATGATCTCAACAGCTTTGTCTTGTAGTCCGTATTTGATTACAGCTTCTTCTGACATGAGAATAGCAGCACCTGCTCCATCACTCGTTGGACAGCATTCTAGTTTAGTAAGCGGGCCATAGATTTTTCTCGAGTTCAATACTTCTTCGACAGTGTATTCCCGCCCGCCTTGTGCACGAGGGTTCTTAGCACCATGTCGGTGGTTTTTAGCAGCAATCTTGGCAAGGTGGAGTTCAGTAGTGCCATACTTTTTCATGTGTTCCATGGCGGCATTACCAAAGTACTGAGCCGTCATGGGGGCACCGGTTAGTTCGGCAAGCTCTGCCATTTTGAGCGTATGTCTGTCTAATGGGTTAGTTCTATCGGTGAAGTTGCCCCCGCCGAGCGCGCCAGGTGCCATTCTCTCGAAACCAACCGCAAGGACTACATCAGAAATGCCACCTTCCACGAGCTGTTTGGCGAGGAAAATGGCGTTGGAGCCCGTGGAACAGTTGTTATTTACGTTGTAGATGGGAATGCCGGTCATACCAATTTGGTAGAGAACGCGCTGACCGCTAGTGGAGTCACCATACACGTACCCGCAGACTGCTTGTTGAACATCGGTGTAGCGCACGCGAGCGTCCGCGAGCGCCGCCACCACCGCCTCTTTACCCAGCTCGGGGTAGTCTCCGCCGGTGGTCGGCTTTATAAATTTCGTCATGCCGACGCCAACAACGAACACTTTTCTACCCATTTTGTTAAATGTATAATTAGAATTACCTCTAAGAGACGGCAGCGGAGAGCGATGGACTCGAACTGAGCGCCACAAAAGGGAAATAGCTGGTTGATAGCGCGAACTGAACTTTGGTCCCAACAATTTGCGTTGATAACTTTCTATCTGATAACGAGTGACTTGTAACTCTTGTAAGAGTTATAAGTTTATGTGGATACGGATAGTCTGCTTGTGCTTCGTAGATCACTCGCCTCGAGGAAAATGCAAAAAACTGTACCACGACCGAAACGAAAGCAAAAATAGAAATTAATACACGACTTCGACACTTCGTAAAATCAAAATCAAATCAAAATGTGGAAGGAAATTGTGGAATGAAATGGAAATTAAAAAACAAATCAGTGTTGCCAGACGGCCGTCTCACGTTTCCCCCAAATCTTATCTGAACAAAGTCCCCGGATACAGGTTTTGATGAAAAAATCCCCCAAAAGGCTAAGTTTTTTTTTCTATTTATTTAAGGATCAACAAACAGTATACAACAAAATATAAAACTAGAGAGTAAGAAAATAAAAAATAGTAAGTTGTGATACCAGCATCGTTGACCACGGGTTAATATATAACAGATATGAACATGGCGAAAAGAAAATTAATAAAAATTTACACCAAAATACTAACTAGTGCTTAATAAATATGTAAGTTTAAAAATATACCACTAAAGGTAGGTAACCTACCAGAATTGATATGAACAATTTTATACTTTAATGTAATGTAATAACAAAATGAATTTAACACTATTTCAGCAATGGCTTTTATTACTGGATCAATATCTACACACGCGTCATCTGCAGCTCTGTTAATTTTTTCTGAGTTAAATCTCTTCATTTTTGGCATTGGAATATATTTATAATTATCACGGCTTTTCCCAATCCAGTTTTACCAAATATCCCCCCGAAAATATTGTACCCTCACAAGATAAAAAAAATATTAGTGAATTCCCCCCTATCTGACAAGCGCGCAAGTTCAAAGCACGTTCATTTGACAGTTCAAACCTTGGCCCTTATTCCGCACGGGCAAACGCGCGCTATCGTGGCCACGGTAAGATTCCCTCAAAAAGTTGGCCTCTATTGCTTAGGAAATAAAGTTCAACTTTTGGAAGTTAACTTACCGCGCCACGATAGAGCGCGTTTGGCCCGTGCAGAATAAAGGCCCTTGCTCAAAACGGGGAACGCGCCTTGTCACACTTTGGTACCGTACAGAATGCCGTTTCACGCAGATATCGTGCTCATATCGTGTCGCGCCACGATAGAGCACGTTTGGCGTTTGCGGAATCAGGGCCAGTAATTTTTATTATATAGTGTTTTTCACCTATTTATGAGCAGGCTAAAACCATACAGGCTAAGCCATACGGCGTCGTCTTCGGTCTTCCTATTTTACTTTACTGCCCCAATCACAGATCTAGTGGCCCCAATTAGCTGTAGTGGCCCCTTGGTGGCCCCTATAAAGCAGCGGAGACTTTATATTACTTATCTGAATAAACCAACTGAAATTCTATTTTCAAAAATTGATTCTACATGACATGTCTTGAAAACAAAAACAAATACATTCTGTCATTTTAAAGTTTCGGCATGTCCAAATTGTAAAATTTTCCACAATTCCGAAATTCTTGTAAAATTAAGTGGTGTGGTGTAACAGCAAATTTAGAGGGTAGACATAAAAATGGCTTTGGATAAGCAGGGTATTTTAAATGAATTAGGTAGCGTTATGAATAAACTGCAAAGTGCTGACTGGTTCGTATGACCTGCGTACATAACTCGTAGATACATCCTTAGTAGCTAAATTATTCAATACCTTTCGTAATAACCCGATTTAAATTGTCAAAGTCCCTTTTAAATATCTACTTCTATTAGCAGCTTGTAGCTCGTCACTAAGGAGTAAGGCTTAAATTCTGCACGCTTCGATTGTCATATGTCCATAATCAAAGCTGCTACGCTTACTCGCTTACATCGGTCGCTGATGCCAGCCGCACATAAGAATAATATTTCGTTCTCGGTTCTACATTGCGACGATGATCAATTATCGTACTACGGGAGCTTGCAATAATATGACGAGCATGCATAGTGCATAGTATTGCTACGAACTTACTTAAACACCAGCAATGACAGGTCGCATTATAAAGTACTGTCCTGTGATATATTTTTGGCAATTGTCCAGTTTTTTTCATTGGGAGTAGGTTAGCTCCACAACCAGTTCCACACACAAGTTCATTATAAAAGGTGCTGATATCACATTAACTGCCTTAAACTCGAGCTTTTCAATACATATTATAATAATGTTTTCAGTGGCTGCATGGGAAAACTATTTTCGAATCCAAGTGGCGGTGAAGCTGGAGCTACGGGTAATTCTCCACCAAGTGGGGGCTGTGGGTTTGGAGGTTTTGGCGGTAGGGGAGGGTGTTGTCACGGTCACGGTGGTTTCAACTTTGGTCACGGCGGGGGAGAACCTTGCATGGGCAATTGTAACCCGCGTAAAATTTACGCAGATACTTATAACTATTTGAACACTAATCTTATGCAGCCCACGGTCAATGAAGTATACAGCGATTTGAAAAGTATCACACCTGAGAATACGGTGATGAATAATTCAATGGCTGCGAAGATGGGTTTGTCAACATCAGAAAATATGCAAGCAGGTAATCTTATGCATGGAGGAAATCCTATGCAAGGAGGAAATTCCTTGCAAGGTGAAAATGCTATGTATGGAGGTAATGCGATACAAGGTGGATATCCTATGGAAAATGGAAACGTGCATGAAGTAAACTACATGCAAGGAGGAAACCCTGTGCAAGGAAGAAATGCTATGTATGGAAGAAACGCTGTGCAAGGAGACTATTCTATGGAAGGAAGAAATGCTCAAGGAGGAACCCCCATGCAACACAATCAAATGATGTCAAGACCAATGGGTAACCAAATGCAAGCAAATTTTGGGAACGATAACACAAACCAAAGGGTTCAGCAAATGATGGGTGGAATGGGGCCAAATATCGTTGATATGATGAAAAGTGGTGGTAATGCTAAACCTATGAGTTCAACACCACAAAGTGGCCAGATGGCAGGCCAAATGCCAGGCCAGATGCTTATCGATGCTCCACAGTCTCCTCATGGCAAAGTAGGCGTTACGCCATTGAATGCTCCTGGAGGAACGTATAACGCTGAAGGAGAAATGTTAAACAATCTAAACCAGCAACTGTTCACTCCCACAACCCAGTATGTAACTGGTGCGGATATATCCAGTAGAGGATTTAATTCCAATGAACAAAACTACAATGCCATGGCCATGCAGCAAGGTCAAACATATCCTAACATGCAACAAGGAATGAGAAATCCTAACATGCGGCAAGGTATGGGAAATCCTAATATACAGGAAGATATAGTAAACCCTAATATGCAACGTGGTATGGGAAATCCTAACATGCAACAAAGTGTGACAAATCCTAATATGCAGGAAGGTATTGCAAATCCTAATATGAATCGTAGCATGGCAAATCCTAACATCCAGCAAAGTATAGCCAATCACAATCCTGGTCAAACAGGACATTTTTATGGTGGCCAGCAAATGGCTTCAACAAACCGCAACTATGGTCAGCATTCACAAGGAATGAAAAAGTTTAATGAAATGTTTCCCGGAGTGATGGGTGGAGACCTTGATTTCGACCCGATGGCTATTGCCGTACAAATGAATCCTGAAAACCATAAAAGAGCTGCTATGGACCAAATGAACAAAATGATGTCTGGAAATAAGGGGTCTAATATGAGCAAAGCTTTAGCTAGTGCAAATGCTGCAGCAGTAAATTTTTCCCAAGAAAATGCTGCACCTACTAATCAAGGAAATGTTCCACCTTCTAACCAGCAAGTATTGTATGGTCAACTTGAATCAAATGCTGCACAAATGGCCCAAAATCAGCAGTATGGTGGTGATACTAATACTGCAGCAACACCAGTCCATCAAAATCAGCAACAGGTATATTATGAAACTAATAAAATTCCCCAGCAGCCAGTTTTAACTGGAGCCCCATCTACGAATCAGGAGCAAGCATTAGCACAGCAACAATATCAGCAGCAACAAATAGTAGATCCTAACATCAGAGCTCCAATACAGCCAACCTCTCAAACTGCAAATCAAGTAGCAGCAGATATCAATGCTCACCAGCAAGGACAAGGATACATATCTGAGTCACCACCTGATCCGCAACTAATGATCCAAGATCCGATATTCCCTGCGGATACTTCTTCCAGGCCCTTTAACCCTCCGCTTAACATGCGACGTCAAAGGTTTTACCAGTACAATACTTTAGGACAACCTGTTCAGATGATACCAGCAAAAATGTTCCATAGCTCACCAGAAACTAACCTGCCACAGACATTATATCCTCAGCCCCCTACTGGAAAACTTCGAAAAGACTTGTCAGGACACAATGTTAAATCAACTGTGAGCAAGACATCACTGATGGCTAACAAGCCTGGAGGAAGAACTCCCAGCAAAAGTCAATTGCAGAATATCTATCATCAGTACAAGGGCTCTCATTCGTACACCCAGCAGAATGTTAGGAATCCGGCTGGCCAAAGTGATACTAACTCTGAAGGGAAGCTTGGAGTTCAAAGGGTAACCATGGAACATACGCGTCCAATGCCAGTGGAAAGAGTGGGAGGCGATACCACTGCCAACAACCAAATGATGCAAAACCTGCCTCCTGTCAAAGAGCCGCTAATTGAGCAGCACGGTGATGTTCCCGCTACCAATAAGCATCATGGAGATATAATTCCAAATAAGGTTTGTGTGTGCCATTAATATATTTTAGAATGATTAAAGGAATAATTCTAGACAGGCCCTAAGCTGGTGATATAAAAAACAGGTCGAATTAACCACTACCACCACTACCTATTTTACCGTTACACTACACTCATTTTATTTTCACTTTTAGGAACCACCCAAGATGCAAGGCAATGTTGGAAATTTACGAAATGGTCTCCAGGATATGGTGTACACGGCATATCCAACTTCTGCTGCTTGGACTTTTCATGGTGATGGTGGTATGCCCTATTCTTCTGGTTATCGAGGCAATCGAGGCAGAGCCTGAAAGCCAACTTAAATGTTTGTCATGCATATTCTTGTGAAATTATGTTGCTAATAATGTTAAGGTGATCAAGTAGTTTTGTTTAGGTGAATGATTCATTTTGATTTGGTCCTTTGTGGTCGCAAATATTATAATTAATGCCCATAGGAATAAAAATGAAACTAATTACAATGACCATAACTAGTTTTATTTTCTTACTATTGAAAACGGGACAGTGGATGTGAAGGCGTCTTTGATTAATTATTTTAAGGCAGGTATGTTCATGGCTACAAGTTTTGAAAAATAATCTGCAAAATGCATAGTGATTTTCGCATTCAAATTCAACTAAAATATACAGAAAAAAACAACGAAGATTATAATCATTTTAAACTCTTTTGCTACACTTTATACTACAAAGAACTTTCCTAAAATGCACCACAGATATAGTAGTATTTTACTAGGTACATCTGCGGATGAGAAAACACTACTTACACTCTAATTACCCAACACAAGTGAGACTAAGTAGTTTAGTCTCAATAAACTCAAAGAGAATGTAACGCTACGACTAAACTCTATAAAGACAGGATATTAGTCATTATTCTGAGTATTTCTGAGACTAAACTACTATCACATTAAAAACCGACTTCAGAAATATATGAAAAGCTTAAGAAGGGCCTATAAAATTTGAGGGATGCCCTTGATTCTTGATTTCCTTGGGATCCCAAGATCCTGACTTGGTGACAATGGGAACAAATTGAAAGTATACCCCACGGAACAAACTTTTTTTTTTAATTCGGTCATCTCCCTTGTTCACTCGTGTTGTCTTAGTTTGTCATTGTCACTGTCAGTTGTCGCATTTGTTACAGTTGTCTTATTTCGCTAATCGCTTCGCTTGCAAGCAATGAGCAATCTGCAATCTCGCAAAGTTGCTATAGTCTTCCGTGGTTACTTGGTACTTGGTTAGTTGGTTTGCTTTGCTAGAGCTTTCGATTTTTCCTAAGTAACGAATCGAGCTGCATTTCAAAATTCGAGACAAACGCGGTATTGTTTGAGTTAATTTCTTTGTGATTTGGAAGTGACTCGACGCATTCGGGATCATGTCTCTTTTTGGATCTTTGATGGGCGACGTGGAGGACGACTCTTTCTTCGGGTAAATAACTCTTATTCATTTTCATCGTACCTATTCCCTATTGGTTAGCTCATATACCAAATTCTTAATTAAGTTTCTTGGTGATACGAAGTTAAAATAAAACTGCGTAAAATGGCCATGACATGAGTTTGTCATTGAGTGATTGTTTTGCACATTTACATACTAATTCCCCAGAAGAGACTTGAGGCACATGCTGTGTTTCCCAGAAACGTGAGGCTGTGCTACTCCTCTCACATAAAGCACATGTCTTTTCCTCAGGCCTCACATGAGGCAAGTGCACCAGATGAATAACATGATGAACTCGTTATTCTCCGACCCGTTCGGGATGCTCGGGGGTGGAGGACCGCTCGCCATCGCTGGCCCGAGGCATGGGGGAGCCATGATGCCTTTCATGCCTCAGATGTCTCCGCTCAACAGATTATTCTCAGGTAATGGTTATTGTTTTGACTTCTTTACTTGCTTGTCTTGGTTCTATCCGCTTTTCAAGTATGTTAGAGATCTTTCATTATAAATATGCACGCCCCTCTACCACTCTATTGCATACAAAATACTACAAAAATACAGTGGAAGGCATGCACATTCAAAATACGGTGGAGAGGCATGCACATTCAAAATACGGTGGAGAGGCATGCACATTCAAAATACGGTGGAGAGGCGAGTACATTCAGGATGAAAGATCTCTACTATTGTAGGTATAATGTGTCTTATATTTATTCACACTGTTTGCTTGATAAAATTAAATTTTATTAACATGAGACTTGGTACTAGGAAAAATTAAATAATAATAACTAATATAGGTAGTAATTAACATGTTCCTTTTATTAATTTACGCATAAAATACAACTTAATTAAAATATGATTTTGACAATATTCTAACATAGACATAATTACCTTTTTTACTTTAACAAAAACTTACTAATAAAAAAATATACAAAAAAAAACACACATTTGTACGCCATACCTGGCAAGGACATGAGATACGTTTCCATTCTTATGACCATGTATGCTACTTTATATGTTTAACTACCTTGTTCTGATAAATAAATAATTTGATTTGATTAGCTGACGCCATTACCTTAACTACCCAGGGTATGTACTGGAGTACAAGTTCAAGCCTCATGCCAATGACATTTGTTTAAGTCATGCCTTGAAAAGCCTAGTTTATACTGATTCTGGTTGACACTGTCTGAGAGAAGATTTGTAGAAAAAAAAAAAAAAAAAAACTGTTTTAATGATGAATTTCTAGTGTAATTCCGCTGAATCTGAATTTTGCGGAATTACACTAGAAATTCATCATTAAAACAGTTTTGAAAATGGACTTCCGCAAAGTAACGCCTGATTCAATCAACTATTTAAGATTTGTAGATTCAATTCCATAGGTTTATCTTCCTTTAGATGCGTCCTATAAGACTTGGGGCCGGGAGAAAGTTGTGGTTTAATGTGGATTAATCCTATTATGTGTGTTTTTAGCTAGAGGAAAGGTATTGAAATAGTCAAAACACACAGGTCTTAAAATTTTCCATCATCTTTTTCATCATTTACATATTATGACAAACCTAATTTCTCGTGTAGACTATTATGTATGTAAGCAAAATTTTCATAAAGATGCTCTTAAATGTTGTAATTTGGTCATAGATCTGGATGGAGGGCACATGAGCGCGGGTAGTTCATTCAGCAGCAGCACGGTGGTCATGTCCAGTGGTCCCAACGGCAATCCACAGGTCAGTCAACACTTCTGGTATGACCGGTCAAACCTCAGAGTCCTCAAACCAATCGAATGCCGCGGCGTGCTGGCCATTAAAAAATCAATCCTACCTGTTTGCTGTAGGTTCATAATAGCCACGGCACGCTTCCCCGCTGCTGTCACGCATAGACTGTTTAAAACAAGTACAATACCCGGTATTGTACAGTAATGCACATCGAGCTAAAGAGCTATAATCAGCTAGTTTCAGAGCGTCGGTAGTTCGTAGAGTGTCGTCGACAAAGCCGATGTCCATTATTTACTTCTGGGTACTGTATATGAAGTAAAATTTCGAACCTTACTTAAATTAAAAAGATCTAACTTTTAACCAGCCGCTTGTTAGGCTCGACGCCGTCATAATTTCCAGTCGGCGTTGAGCTGTTTGACAGGTAAATTCACAAATCGATTTATCGCTTTTTATCAAATAAGAGTCGATACTCTATATCATGTCGTCAGCTCAAATTACAAGTATTGTCCCTGCCCGAAACAGTGAGAAGTGACGTCATTATAGTGCGCCCTCTGTGTATAAGACATTCAAATCATCAAAAATTTCCCTTTCCCAAAATGATTCAAATGCTTTACATATGTCTTCCTTAATATTGAACATACATATTTTAATATGGTTTTCGATTATTGGCTCTATTTATTTCTTTGTTTTTTTTTTGCTCTTTTATCCTTTTTCAGGTTTTTATAAGACAAAAAAAAGCAGTACCGTTTTGGAGTTCTTCATTCCATGGAATGAAGATTTAGTAGCATTCGTTGTGTGTAGCATCAGAATGTTAGAATGTCTTACTAGCAATGACATGGGCGTCAATGCTAAGGGATACTGACTTCACTAACCTATAGTTAAACGTTTACCAAACCTTTTAAAATGTTGCAGTATTTTGAAAGCCAGCTACCATTCAAGGTTTCCCGGCCGTGAAAGGATATTTGTGGTAAAAAATTTCTTGTGGTCTTTGTTGCAATCATTGACCACACAAATAATTATTACACATTATTTTACTGTCCGGAGTTTCCAGCCTTGTTTTGTTGTAATTATTAACATCAGTCTTTAATAACCTACTGGGGATAGGCCTCCCTTTGGATAGCCTATACCCTGCAATGGGTTTGGCCGGAGTACCTTGCCAATCAGGTCCATTCCTGCTGCCTTCCTTATATCGCCGAACCACATATTTTGTAATAGTCTTGTTTATACCATTATGTACTAATAATGTCAATGTGTGTACTTTCAGACCTTTGTCTGGCTTTGTAGTTTGTCCGGTTTTTTTTGCTTGAGCGATTTAATATGAGTAAATAAATTTTGGTTACCGTCTCGCTAAACACAAAACCAATATCGTCTTTAAAAATTTACCAACATGCTAAAATGTTCCAGACATTTTTCGAAATATCCGACTTTAGGTCAGGACTTTTTAAATGATGTGGTAACCCAAATTGGGAGTTAAAATGTTCGAGTTAATATACCGACAATCTACTAATCATCAAACAAACAAACATCATCATCAGCCAGAAGACGTACACTGCTGAACATAGGCCTCCCCCTTTAACCTCCACACTGAACAACATCCTGCCATCTGTATCCACTGGATGCCCGCGAATATCAACTGTATTAATAAAAATTATGGATGTATTGTTTTGTACAGGTGTACAGTTCTTCAAGCAGCACAAAGATCGGTCCGAACGGCGTGAAGGAGACACGCAAGACGCTGCAGGACTCCCGCAGCGGCACTAAGAAGATGTCCATAGGTGTGTATTTATCTTACAATCTTTGAGACCAAGCTTCTCTCATCGGCATCTACGGATTTCTATTGGAGCTCTACAGGCGGCGCAGAACCACTGTCCTGTATTTCGAAGAGCTGGCTCGGGTGGTGAACGAGTTGGCTGACTGCATGCATAATACACCTCAAACAGGACATCAGTGTGTGATCTGTACCTCTCAAATCAGATTAGCTTATATAAGCTGAACTGCCAGACTTTGTCCTTTCTAAATTTGTCTGATAAAGTTATGGTATATGTTATGTGTAATAAATATACACATATCACATCACACATCATTCGCCAATTAACGTCCACTGTTGGACTAGGCCTCCCTCATAGAGGGGTGTTGCCATAATCCCCACGCTTGGCAGGCGGCTTGGGGATCGCAGTACGTTCACGGTGTACTATTATGACGCTGCTGCCCATCCTCCGGTGGTTCTGGTCGCAGTTTTAGGACATACCCGGGTCAAACACACACACACACACATATGCATACACATATGCTTATGGTTAATACAAAAATCCCATAAAAAGAATGTTCAGTTGGTGCCGCATTTAAAAATGTCCTAGAAAACTTTTAATTTTTTCTCTGAGGCATAAACGTCCAGTTTCTGCAGATCTTTTTCCACTTATTTTTATCTTTATACTCTTGTTTTTTTTGGATCCTCCAACGGCAATCTTCCCTCTTAAATTTTTCTGAGCTTCTTGCCACAGAATACATATAAGAACAGTTACAGAAGATTTACTCCGCAAAATCATTTAAATAAGTAGCGACTCTTGCATCAAAGTGCAATTCAGGATCAGTGCGAGTGCTAACTACTTCCAGCTATATTAACCTACAAGTTGCCTCTCTGTCTATCGCGTAACTCTTGTCGCGTTATCTCTCTCTATCGTGCGGCAGCGGGCACGGCAAGTCCGACAAGACGACTACTTGTAGCTTCATACCTAAAGTGCGGAATGCGCCAGGCCTGACCTAGCGCTCTGCCACTAACAGCTTGTTTTCCTATTTCTGGGTTAGTGTCCAGACTTCTCAGCCGTACATAAGTATTCGTCGAATGACTAGAGATAAGAGTAATGTATATATTCCCTGAGAGTTTTTAGTATTAGTAATTTAGTATTCCAGTTTTTAAGTATGAACTTAAGGCAAAGCGCATTCCAATACGTCACTCGTCGTGGTTTGTCGATGTCATGTAGTGATGCATATTCATTCATCCTGTTTATTAAAAGGATTTGTTACGTCGGGCTTCGACAATATCTTAGTTGGTATCTATTAATGTTATTGTGAAATACAATCCTGTGACCGGAGTACAGTGGATCTTAAGTCTTGCCGGCGAATCCTAGGTGTCATCGACAACGTACCGGCAACGTACATACACACGTATACGTATTTGACTGCCCCGGTGGGTCAGTTGGTATTGAACCGGGGCTTGGATTCGATTCCCATCTAGGGTAAACATTCATGTGATGAACATTTGTGTTTGTTTTGTGTTTGGGTGTTAATATCTATTTAAGTATGTATTTAAAAATATATATGTACTTATATCAGTCTCTGGCAGTCATATTACCAGCTTAGCTTTGTTTAGGATCATATAACCGTGTGAGCAAAAATGTCCCAGATATTTATTTATTTAGATATTTATTGAACATCTATGGACAGATTTTTTTATGTTGACTTGTGCCATCATTGGCAAAGGTCTCTCTAACTCGTCCCAATTGTCTCTGTCCTGGGTCCGAGATCAGGAGGTTTAGTAAAGAATGAACTGGTGACCCACGACAGTATTGAAAAAGTAAAATTTGTCTGTTGGTTTGTTCATCATTCTTTCGCTTAGATATAGCAATATCGACCGTGATTACTTACGCAGTGAAAAAAAAAACGGCCAATTGCGAGTCGGACTCGCGCACGAAGGGTTCCGTACCATTACTAAAAAAATACGTTTTTTGTATGGGAGCCCCCTTAAATATTTATTTTATTCTATTTTTTTGTATATGTTGTTATAGCGGCAACGGAAATACATCATCTGTGAAAACTGTCTAACTATCACGGTTCATGAGATACAGCCTGGTGACAGACGGACGGACAACGGAGCCTTAGTAATAGGGTCCCGTTTTACCCTTTGGGTAAGGAACCCTAACAACGAGACCCTAACCCTTTCGGAGAGGGTGCATCGAATCTACATGATCTAATTCCTTCCTGTCCCAGTTTTCTATCGGACTGCCAGAGTGATAAAACCTGTACGCAGCGCTTTTATTGTGCGATCTGCTAGTCTGTGGCATGCACTGCCTGAATGGGTGTTCGATAGTTGCAATCTGGGTGTCTTCTATTCGCGAATGAATTGGTTTCTTACATACAAAGAGAGAAAACAAAAAGATTTTCAAAGGAAATTGTTAGTGGTAGTAAAACTCACCAGCTTTGCTCAAAGAAGTTTGTCAAAATAATGACCACATTACAGGCATGTTTGAGTAAATACGTAACCACCGCGAAAATATTTCGCAGTCACATACCTTATTATTAATGTGATATTATGTGCGTGTTGCCAAAATAGCATCATTCATGAAACGTTTGTCATTCGTGGAGGCGTCGCGGAGTATAAATAGATAAGGAACTCGTGTTATTATGTCATTGTGAATTATTTAGGTATGCGGTTATTTTATCTCGTTCGTTTCTTTACACCTGCACAAGGACATTAGAACAGGGGGTTGCCATGAAACAATATCGAAAATAATTATCACTATAAAAAACCGACTTCATAAAAATTACAGAACTGGACCTAATTGAAATGGGACCACACGGGAAGCCCCAGCTTTTAAATAAAAAATAATCATCTAAATTTCAACCAGTCGAAAGTCCTGAGGTAACAAACATTAAAGAAACAGTCGTATTGAGAACCTCCTCCTATTTGGAAGTCGGTTAATAATGGAGACGCCATTATCGCAAATAATTGCCACATTGGAACTGCTCCTACGCCACAAAGTAATCTAGAATCGCCTTTTTTTTTTGTTCTTTATTAGAAATCTATACATATAGTTATATAAAAGGCGATGTGTGTATGTATGTAGTATGGACTCTGAAACGGCTGGACCGATTTTGATGAAATTTTAAGACGATCCTTAGAGCCCATCGAGTGATCCTGTGAAGTTTGGTAGCGATCGGATGAACCGTTTTTTGTGTTTTATTATTTTCCCTACAAAAACAATAACAATTATAGAAGTCTATACATTGACATATTACATCGTAGGAAAAAAAAAATATCATCCAAGTCAAACGAGGTTGCAGTCGCTACCAAAAAGGTTGCTTCAAGGAGGTATATAACAGATGAAACCACAGAAAAGAAAAAAAAATGTTTAAACTAGAACGGCTGTCAAGGCATTTTTGTAAGAAATTTGTTGTAGTCACTTGCACCCATATAAACCCATAGCAACTGTGACGCGGTGTTCGATGCGTTGACATAAATAAGGATGTTTAATCAAGTATCTGTCACAATACCTGGCGCCAGTTTCCTTCTCATTTCCTTTCTATTTACTTTTCTTTTCTATGGGTGAAACTGCGTAGCTAGTCTTGCAATTGTTTGAATTATTGGTAGACACAAATGCGCAATTCTACGCTGTATATTCACTTGAAAATTAGTACCAATTGTCATCTCACCTGTAATGGGCAGTTCGAAAATACTAGAAATATCCTCTGTGAGTGGATATTTTGTATGAGCTTGGCCTTGAACTCTACATCTTTTTATAATAAACAAATGTGTAATCGGCATTTAGTGCTAATTGTGACGTGCTTGCGTGTCGTATATGCTGGCCAACCCAGTAGTAAAGTAAAATGTCACGGAATCAGACATATTTTAACCGACATCCAAAAAGCAGGAGGTTATCAATTAAACTGGTTTAAAAAAAATGTTTTTGCCTCAGAAATTTTGACTGGGTGAATCGATTTTGATGATTCTTTTTTTATTTGTTAGCTGGTGGCCGTCTTAGTCGAATTTTAAAAGGTAAGGTATATTTGTTGTGGTAGGACTCTTTTGCAGGGGTCCGCCTGGGGAAGTACCACACCTTTGCCAGTTATTCAACCGCCAATCAGTAGTATGCAAACACTACTGTGTTCCGGATTGAACACAGTAGTGTTAGAACATAGAACATAGAACGGCACATAGAGATTTGATATCTTATATCTCGGGGTGACGAGCGCAGTGCATTGCCAGCCAGGGTTTTGAACTATTGAAGTTCAAAATTCTGAGTGGCGTTGAGCTGTTATGGGCAAGCGTGAAGAGCCATCAGGCGAGCGACTTCGCTCGTCTCGTTACCCAGTATTATTAAAAAAAACTAAGCCACGGAAGGAAGAAGATTTTTTTCTTCGTCGATTTATAATCCCTGACTTTGAGACTGTACCTACGTACATCAGTCAGTGTTTATTTTGCCATACATCAACAGTTCATTACTCCATAGTGAGGCGGTCATGATGTCATGTTTGCTTATTACTACTCCGAGCCTAGACTGAGATTACATCGACTCTAAAAATATTGTACTGGAAACATCGATATATAATACCTATAGAGTTACAATCTCTAAGTGAAAACTGTCAAAATAAAACCGGCCAAGTGCGAGTCGGATTCGGGAATGAAGGGTTCCGTACCATTTATCTATAAAAACGGCAAAAAAATCACGTTTGTTGTATAGGAGCCACCTTGAAATATTTGTTTTCATTTTATTATTTATTTTTAAAGTGAATAATATAACTCAGTATTTTGTGAATATTTCAAGCGTCTACCTGTTCCGTTATCAATATCGAGCAATATAGAGAAGAAAAAAACACGTTTGTTGTATGGGAGCCCCATTAAATATTTATTTTATTCTGTTTTTTTGTATTTGTTTTTATAGCGGCAACAGAAATACGTCATCTGTGAAACTGTCAACTGTTCAACTGTCTATCATGGTTCATGAGATACAGCC
This sequence comes from Agriopis leucophaearia, assembly GCA_949125355.1. Classification (NCBI taxonomy): domain Eukaryota; kingdom Metazoa; phylum Arthropoda; class Insecta; order Lepidoptera; family Geometridae; genus Agriopis; species Agriopis leucophaearia. The sequence goes on along the minus strand of OX421276.1, from coordinate 2,659,039 downwards.
TGGTGTCAGACGGACTGACAGACAGGCGGACGGATCTCTGAGCCTTAGTAATAGGGTCCCGTTTTACCCTTTGGGTACGGAACCCTAAAAATCTGTAAAGTGGTTGTGAAGTTTTTTTTTATATATGAGATGATGCGGTCTTCGATGGAGCACCTATTCGCTCGTGATTTGAAGACACCCAGATTGTAACTATCGGGGAACACCCATTCAGGCAGCGCATTCCACAGACTAGCAGTTCGCATAATAAAAGTGGAATCAAAACGCTTCGTACGGGTTTTCGGGATATCAACCATAAAGCGGTGTCGATTATTCGTGCCCGCTCTGGCAGTCCGATAGAAAAATGGGAATTAGATCATGCAGATCCGATGTACACTGTCCGAAATGTATCCGATAAAAAACCGATAGACTAGTAACTTTACGCCGATGCTCAAGACTAAGTGACTTAGATAGAGAGGTCGTGAGATCATAGTTCGGGGCGAACTACTGATCACCTAGATTGAAATGTTAAGCCATCAGGTCATGCCGGGCGTTGAACTGACCCTCATACTTCCATGGTTACAGGGCACCACATCGGCGACCGAGCGCATGTCATCGAACGCGAGCAAAACGTATACTCGGGCGATGCTGAAGAAAACCAGGAGTTCATCAACCTTGACGAGGATGAAGCTGAAGAGTTTCACAGGTTTGTTTCGTTCTTTAGCACGTAGGGTTGCCATCTCTAAAATTTGGCAACCAGGACGAGACGCGTGAAAACCCCGGATTTTAGAATCCAGAACCTCGGACATGTCAATAGGTTTTTTTAAATATAGTCAGTGTAAAAATCGCGGCGTGCGGGCACAGTGCGTGTGTCGCGGGCGGCCCAAGACTTTAAATTTTTAAACCCGGACTACAAATGAAGCCCCGCCCGGGCGCTCCCCGGATGCCCTCTAAACTAGGACAAATCCGGTGAAACCCGGACGTATGGCAACCCTATATCACGTGCCCCCCCTGCGGCATTTCCGAGTAGCTTTAATATGGGGTTCTTCAAACGGGCTAGAGTCTTTAAGGGTCGGCAACGTATCTGTAATGCTCCTGGTGTTACAAGTATCCATAGGCGACGGTGATCGTTTACCATCAGGCGGCCCATCTGCTTGTTTGCCACCTATGGCATAAAAAAAAAACTAAATTAAACGGGAGCAACAATGCCACAGACAGACACACAGATATATAGTACATATCTACGTTAAACTTACAACATCCCTGTTTGCTCACCTCAGTCAGGCAAGAAAAAGTGCCCGTGGTCCACCCAGGTGAACTGAGAAGGTGGACCATGGGCACGGCCTGATAAAAAGGACAGCAAGGTCGTTTGCAGGGTGACTTCGACTAAAGGCATCAAACTTGATTTAGGCCAGATGCGTTAGCACTCGCCACGCCACATCTCCCTTGTGTGAACTGGGGCCTTACGACTACCTCTTAACGCGAGCTCGAAACAACGCAGAGCGGAAAATCTCGCCAACTGGAACCTTAAAGCATAAAAAAAAAGTTATTTTATTTATTTATTTTTATGATACTGTGTGACGAGACGAGCGAAGTCGCTCGCCTAATGGCTCTTCACACTTGCCCATAACAGCTCAACGCCACTCAGAATTTTGAACTTCAACAGTTCAAAACCCTGGATGGCAATATTGGCAATGCACTGCGCTTGTCACCCCGAGATATAAGATGTCAAATCTCTGTGTGCCCTGTAGTTTCTAAGTAAAAAAAAAAAACTTACGTTATTAACATAGTCTTTTCATCAGTCTTTTTCCGACGGTAGCGATCATGCATTTCGCAATGCTTTTCCATTTTCCCCCAAAACATTTCCTTCAAACTTGGTTAATTGTGTCAATGGAAAATTCCAAACCGATTTCTGATAAGTTATTTCTTTGTTTATTTTTTACGAAATTATAACTTTGGATGACCTTTTGCAAACAAAAAGAACCCCGACAAACAGCACTTGACAACTTTGAAAACGTGGTAAAAGGAAAAGTTTCAGTGTTTTCAACTTATTATAGGAGCGATATAAAATAAGAGCCAAACGTATCAAAACTCGTAAACGTGAGATTCTCTCTAATAATATATTTTCACCGCAATAAATTAGGGTTGTTTTTACTTGATTCCTCAAAGAAGAGGGTAGTCGAATTTTTATTGCTTTCACACTTAGATTTACTCACATGAATAAAATAAATAAACAAATACCTGAGACATTTTTGCTCACACGGTCATCGGACCCCAAACTAAGCTAAGCTTGTAATATGGCTGCCAGAGACTAATATACGTACATATATATTTTTAAATACATACTTAAATAGATATTAACATGTTGTGACAGGTTAAAATTGATTACATATTGGTCGATCGTAATCGCGGGGGCCATATACATACAATATTGGTTGGGTACCTATTCCATATTCTATTGTCACCAGAACTAAAGGTGTATGCAAAATTTAACCATAATCACTTAAGAGCAACTGGTCGAATTCAGCTTGCAAGATTTGATCTAAACTAACATTGCAAGTTAAATAAAAGCTTGTAAAAAAGGGTAGGTAGGTAGGTATAGATAAAAAGAAAGAAAAGCACAAAAAAAATTGTTTAAGTTAGAACGGCTGTCAAAGCATTTTTATAAGAAATTTGTTGTAGCCACTTGCACCCATATAAACCCCTAGAAACTGTGTTAGCAACTGTGACGCGTAGTTCGACGCGTTGACATTTATGAGAATGAAAATTCTTATTTATGTCACAAAACCAGGCAACAGATTTTCCTTCTCATTTCCGTTCTATTTACTTCTCTTTTCTGTGGATATTACGGTGTTGGACTTGAAGTTCTGCAAGTGTTTCTGGAACCGTTGAAGGTGACTGGAACGTGTGTTGCAGGGAGTTCCAGCATAAGGCGGGCGCAATTCGCGAGCGCGCGTGCATCACTGGCGCCGGACCGCGCCGCGAGCCGCTGCGCCTCGCGCTCCCCGCGCCCCCCGCTCTCCCCGCACACCCCGCACTCGCCGCGCCGCACACACCCAAGTATGTAACCAACCTTTAGATATAACATGACCAATACCATTAAGCCCGTCACACACGTAGCTATAATAAACATTAATACGAGTCATTGCTAACCATATTACGATATATTTTCAATGCTTTCTTTGTGTTACCACACACGCAGCTATAATATTTATATCACATGCGCAGCTATAATTAATAATTTGATGAATATTATTATTTTTTGTCAGATTTCAAATGTATTTCTATTGACTAAATTAAATTTGTACTGTATATTAATATATATTATAGCTGCGTCTGTAACGGGCATTATGCGGTTGCGCACCCGTTTGTACGTACGGAAGATAATAGACACTTCAAAAATTCGTTGACTGGCTGGATTCGAACTTGCGACGATGTTGGCGTACAAATTGATGCCTTAGAACAATAATACGTAGCAAATAAACTCTTCAAGATTTTTGAGGACTTGGCCTCAAAAAACGAATATCATTAGATAAATAAAAACACTTTATTGCGCGTACAAGATACAAATATTGCATACAGATAGAAGACCTTTCGAATTAGTGCCGCAACTGTTGGTCTTATCGCTGTAAGCGATTTCTTCGGCAACAATTCGTCGCTTAGTTGGTAAAGTAACGGGGCCATTTTTACTGGTTACAGGTTCAAACCCGTACTTTAAAAAAATATAGGATTATTTGAAAATGTTTCCCATTGAATAGCGCCCACAACGTACTTAAACCACAAATTAATTTCCCAATTTTAATATTATACTATACCTATAGTAAATCATTATCTTTAAGGATGTTGTAATATGTATTATGCTTATTATATAGTTATAGACGCTAGCATGTATGTGCTTACCCTTTTACCCTTTTTTTATGCCCTTGACTGACTCTCACAAAAAAGTATCAATATCCGTTTTTTTTTGTCAGCGTGGTGATTTTTGAATGTTAATGTTACCATGTTAAACTTACCAAGCTAGTATTTTTTTTCTAAATAAGTTACAAACATTCGTTTTGCCTACATAAATTGTACACACCAAGTGATATTAAAATCGGATAGTTTTCGAACTTAACTATTAAGTTTGCGTGAGCCATAGGTAAGGTAAAACATATTTTAATTTTTTTTTTTATCAATTTTATTTTGACGCTAAAATTTTTACCAATATTGTAATGTGAACTTTTTAACTTATGTGTAACTGTGCATAGTTAGTTTTAAGATTTAATTTTCTGTAACAAATGTATTTGACCTACCTAATATAACGAACCATTGTTATAAGGTGAATAAAAATCTGAATCTGAAAAATTATCGCTACCGAGGTTACCAATTCCCCAGGTTTTCCTCCTTGAGTGTTTCTTGTAAGAGTCTGTAGGGGGCTTTAGAATGATTTAAATTTTATTTTCGCTTGTCTATTGTTTATATTTTTGTTATTTTATTTGCGGATCGGTGGTAGATTGGTATGTAGCTAATTTTAGTTGATTCTGTATCTATTTTTTGTAGATAAAAGGAAATGTTGCATGGCTACCTCTTTTAGTACTATTATAAATCTATATATATAATAAAAAAGTTGAGATAAAAAAATCTGTAGTTGCGACCTATAAAAAAACCACACAGAGCGTCTTAAATTAAGCAGCTGAACACGTTAACACAGTTTTTAGAATTTTTGTCTGTTGTTTGTTTGTCCACGCACATCTCCTAAACCACTGGAAGGATTTAAATGCAGTTTTCACCAATATGCTTAGCTATGACGAGATTGAAGTGTAGCTATGATTGAAGTGTGGCTATGTTATTTTGCGCAAGTGCCGTAATAAGGGTGGAAAAAAGGGTTGAAAGTTTATATGAAAATCTACGCGTACGAAGGCGCGGGCAACAGCAAATAGTATAAAAGTAAGTATAAAATACAACAAGTAGTATAAAATATTTAAAAAAAACTTATTTAAACCGTCACTGAAATATTATTCTTATTGTCTTTGACCCAAATGAAAATAAAAAGACTCGGTTCGTAGTGTGTATTTATTATAACAGTATGAAATCTTTATATATAATATTTTTTGCGAACTCATAATATTTTACTAAAAAAACAAATTAAATTATATCAAAAACACAATTATATTTCATAAAAACGATTTTACACTAATTTAGATAAGAAATGCAAACGAATATAGAGGGTAGGAGCGAGAGAGCGGCGCTGGTGTGCGCCCGCTTTTATAGTTCATCGCACAGTGGCGCCATACAAGATGGCGGTTGTCCTCTAACAATATATAATTAACATTCAAAGAATGGCTAAAAACAAGTTGTGGAATCTCCGTTCGTTCCAAATCTACGTTGTACAGTGGTACACAAATGTGCTATTATGAGACAATTATTGTGTCAAAAGGAATGTAAAAATATGTGAAAAATTAAATACCTGCCTGAAAATTGTAGTTTGTGACACTTTGAACATGAAGTCAAATATAATAACACTACACACATCAAACCCGCGGGGCTATTATGGATCTTTGATCGGGATCAGTCAGTGTCAGAATTGACAGATTTTTGACACTTGAAAAGGGTTATGACGCAAAAAAAAAACCGTTGTCTATTTCCAATTTCATACTACGAAATTGGAAATAGACAACGCTTTTTTTTGACATAATTTTGACAAGTCGCGATCCCGATCAAAGATTCATAATAGCCCTGCCGGTCAAGTCGTTGAGCCTATAGGAGGTCATATAGAATCAGTAAACAAAATACAAACAAACATACATAAGCCCGATAAACATTACTCACCTTAGTAGTCCGGTCAATTTAGACATTCGAAGCTACATAAATTTCCACCAAGCTGAAAATCAGTAAGATTGTTTAAAATATGAATAAAAATAAAATTTGCAAGTTCCCCCATCTTTCCCCTGTATGTTTTTTTTTATTCACGGTCAAAGGTAAAAAAAAAAAATTTTTTGCGATTTTTACCAAAACGGTAAGTTTTATCATAAAAATACTTCAGACAAAAATTGTAGATCTTAAAATTATCTGCCAAAAATGTATCAATACTTTTTTTTCTACGAGCCACCTTTTTTGAGATATATATCTTATCTTATTTTTTGGTCTAATTTGACCGGACTATTAGGTAGTCCACCATTTCTATACGGGTGTTGGGAAATCGCCAGATATTTAGGTACAGCCTTATTTTGAATTTCACCCAGTAAAACGGTTATGGTAAACAGTTGCCTGCCTCTATGGCTAACGGAGAGCACCAGCATCTTCAAAGGAACATGCTGGTATCAATCTAGTATATTGCCTTGGGAAATTATTTTACAATGTCACGACCTCACCGCGCCTTTTTCCTGGGCTGGCACGATTAATTGAGGTCAGATTCTGACCACTCACGAGCTTCACCTCACCTTTTTATCAGCTCTTAGTAGGACGCCGAAATCTTATTCTAAAACTAAAAACTGAGCGATGGTAGCATGTGCGCTTTACAATCTGATGGCACCCGGTTCGATCACCGGCACAATTGACACTCCTCAACTACTATTTAGTACTCAAATAAATTATGCGCAGTTTCACAGTACACCCCAAGAAATGCACATTGCACAATATACCCCAAGCGGGACTTATCGCCCCCATCTCGAATAAGAATATACGCAGTTTCGATGCCATCACTCAAAATAATAAGCTCAAGCTTTGCTTAGTTTGGGGTCAGATGACCATGTGTGCAATAATGTCCCAGATATTTATTTATTTATTTATAATAAATAAAATAGTCTTTATTTCAGGCATTCTCATTCAGGTAAAACCCATATGTTACCCATGAAACAAAAAATAGAATAAAACATTATTAAAATAAAATAGAAATCTTGAAAAGTAGCCAATATGTCGAAATTTAAATTAATTATAATAAAATTGTTCAATAAAAATATTTCAGTCATATTCGGTTCGCACTTCGGTGCAGTGTCAGACGATTTAATAATCGAGCTACCAAGATATTTCCATAGGCATTGCATATGCCATTCTTTGAACTCTTCAACCCAGCCCAAAAGAAAACCACTCTGGATCTGATGACGGTAAAGAAATCCTCAAATCAAAAACGGTGAAGGAAAACATCGTAAGGAAACCGGTATATCCAAGAACGTCAAAGTTCAAAGACATTCACCAACATGCACTGGACCAGCATGGTGGATTAGGGCCCATTCTCTAAGAGAAGGCCTGTGTCCTAGTATTGCGAACATGATAGGCTGATAATGGTGGTTCTAAAACTCCATTAGCGTCATCTTGACTAGGCCTAGAGTCTACCAGGTCACTCTATTAGTAGTTACCAGCTACCCCGGTCCGCATAGTGAGTAGGGCTCTCCAATGTACGTTGCAGCGCCAGCGAGGAGCCCCGCCGGAGGCCTGGTGCACGCCGCCCGCTCCGGACCACCGCCAGTCCCAGCCAGACTCACAGGTAAACGGAGGAAACTGCGAGTCTACATATATTGGTCACTAACACGTATAATCATCATGTCATAAGAAGCTGGGGCTCTAGCTACACTGGTCATTATTATTCTCAATTTCTCGCTGTAGGTCATAAATCAAGTTTGCATAGTGATGTGCCCGACATGCATGAGTTATCGACAATAATGCCGTGGTTACTCACGCTCTTACTCACTGCACTGCACAGTAATGCATAGTGCAGTGCGATCAATATTTTAGTCATAACTTTAAAAAAAATTTTTTTTGAAGTCATGGTACTTTGCCATAATGAAGTCTTACATTTTTACATTATTATATTTTATTGCCATTTGAATGTTGTTTAATAAGGTTTATTTTTATTTCGTATTTGTCTTGTCAATATCATTACGACATGAGCAATATACGTACATCACTACGCGTTGCTATAAGACTTGTAAGTGCGAGTGAGCGCGCAATATGCCCTGCTCGGCTCACACGTATTATGACCCAACCTGCAGCGATAAATCGTTAGCACTATAGCTGTATTCGTCACTAACAGGTTTAATCATCATGTCGATAGTCATTCCCGTCATAAAAAGCTGGGGACTTAATTACACTGGTCATTAACAGTTATGTCATGAGACATCTGTCAAAGTTCACTACAGGACGACGTTCGCTAGACCCCAGGGTCTAGCTACACTGGTCAGTGGACACGTACCATTTCATAAGAAACTAGGGGTCAAGTAAATAATATTATAAGTATATAATACTAACAATCATATTATGCAGCAGAAACATAAGTAACTGAAGAAAGTAAGAATCTAATACTGTGGGCTGATTCTGAGCTATCGACAATGTTTCTGTCCCTTTCACATTGCAATGTGACAGGTGTCAGAAAAAACTTCTATTGCCTGTGCCTGATTATATTTTTTCTGGTTACTAACAGTCGTTCAATAAAGGGTTACGCATATACCCTGTACTAAGCCAAAAGGAGGTCATTGTTCTCATATTTATGAACAATTTTTACAATAGGACCAAACCTGGGACCAAATTTCAGGGTTGGTCCCAAAGTAAAAGTGTTAGTTTAATTGAGAATTCAGCTAGGTACGGATATAGAAGATAAAAATTGTTTCATAGCAGTTCACACTGACAAAGAAGTTTCACATGGACAAAGAAATAATTACTCGTGTCTCTAGTGATAGTAAGATTTGTAGTAACGCGGGTAACAAAGAGAGTAAAACCTATTTTGTGCTAAAAATTAAACAGACAGCCATTTCACTGTTTTAAACTATCACGGTTGTCACGCGGTTGTATACATATAACTGTTCGATAGCCTATTGAGGGCACCTGTATTGGCCTTCATTGTACTAACACAAATCTAATAAATCGTTCTCACATTCAATCTAATAAAATATTGACACTTCATAGTTCCACCAGTAAAATTACGCAAAATATAGTTAGCAGTAGTAATTCGTAAAGTGTTGAGAGAGGGGCTACCATAACCTCGAAAACATTCTTATAATAATGTTGCATTGAGCTTTGTCTTGCTTTCTCATCAAGACGAAGCTCAATGTAATGTCCCCTTTCTACTACAGGACAAGTAGAAAACGGCCCATTACCAATATATTGTGGACTTTCCTTAGATACATACCATACGTTTCGATTCTACGTTTCTAATCCGTACGGCCAAGGATTGGAACAACCTGCCGGCTTCTTTGTTTCCTGAGATATAATCTGAGCCTTTTCAAGGCGAGAGTGAATAGGTATCTTCTAAGTCTGCGTGCTTCATCTTCGACCACCAAAAAATCATCGCTTACCAAAAGGCGAGTTGGTGGTCAAACGCGGAATTATTCGCGTTAAAAAAAAGTAACATAATGTAAGAATGTTGTCGATGCCCCGCTGACGTGGATTTGGTTGACCTCGATCGCCGTCTGACCAACGGGAGTGAAAGAGAAGAACATATGTTATTCCCGTTCTTTCTCTCTTGTTGGTTGGACAGCGGTCCGTCAACCAAATCCATACGTACAGTCGTACATGCACTACTACTTTGGTACACTTATTGAGCACTTAAAATGCGTCCGTGCACGTTTGTTAGTGTGCGTGTAACACTAACACATTTATAATGTAGTTTGAAAGTTTCTGAAAATATTATTTATAACAATTCTTATTATGAAGTGCCTCGGTGAATCTTGAAAAAAAGAATACTTGATTCTGCAATTTTTTTTTCTAATTCAAAACTTTTCTTCTTATTCCATAAAAAATATTATTAGAAAGATTCTTATTATCAAGTTCCATGAATTAACCTTATTAAAAAAGTATTTGATACTGTTTTTTTCTATCTCACATTTCTTCATAATCCATAAAATAACATACCTTTCGTTTTTAACAAAACCCATAAAACAAAATAACTACTAAAACTATTAATTTACTAAACCGAAATTAATGAGAGTTTTCTATTTGGAACAGTTCCAGATACTGGAGGAGGAGATACTACTATTAAAAAATCGTAACTTGAATTAAAATATATTTATTTATGTTTGTCAGGCTGTACATACGTTTGCTATGGATTTTTAGTTATATTTTGCGTTTTTTTCAGTTATTTTTTTCTTCAGCATGTAATCGCTTTTGCTATAATAGCATGAATGTTTTAAAAACAAGTGTTATTATAAGATTTCATAAAATAATTTATTTAATTAAATAGTATTGTCTATAGAATCCAAACTATTGACGGTTTGGATTCTGTACACAATACTAGCTTTAATTATTAAGTTAGGAGATATAAAGAAATATTTTTCAAGCAAGAAATCCATTGAACGCTCTTTTAATTTCATCATGATCAAAGTATTTTTGTATTAGTGTTGATACAGCTTTAATTAGCATTTTTTGGATTGTCACCATTGATATTATATTTCGTAATATAAAACCGGTCTGTTTTTAAAGACGTTTGTTTTTATTGAACGATTTTGTAACTAGTCAAGTTTTTTAAAAACAACATTAGCACAATTAAAACTAAAGCAATATATACAGGGTTATTATTAATTCACAAACTCTTGCAGGCTGCAGTAAACATTGTTATTATTATTTAAATTGACATCTGACGTGCTACCACCAAGACAACAAAGATCGAACTGAATTAAGTTGAAGCGTCTGCAACTTAAGAAAGGCCACCATCACGCCAAGTAGGCGAACTCGCTGCATCTAACTTGATAAAGATCTGTGGTTTTATCTGTGCTCCAGTTTAGCCTCAATATATAGTATGTATGCCAACTTGTAACAACACGGTATAAATTTCAAATAGATTTGGAAAATAAAGTAAAAAATCGCTCAATGACATCAAATGTCTTCATCGCTACACTCTTCTAAAAGCGAAACCTTCCTACCCACAGCACCAGCGTGCGCGAAGTTTACGGAGGTTCGCATCCTCAGCGACGCCACAAACACGGTAAACACGGAACGCGCAACTACGACAACTAGCTCACTACAATGTGCACCTACTACTTCGATGTGACACCGACAACTAGGCAACCTGTACTGCGATGTGACACCAACAACTGGGCAACCTATACTGCAATGTGACACTAACTATTGGGCAACCTATACTGCAATGTGACGCTGACAACTGGGCAACCTGTACTGCGATGTGACACAACTAGGCAACCTATACTGCAATGTGACACTGAAAACTGGGCAACCTATACTGCAATGTGACACTGAAAACTGGGCAACCTATACTGCAATGTGACACTGAAAACTGGGCAACCTATACTGCAATGTGACACTGACAACTGGGCAACCTGTACTGCGATTGCGTTTGACCCCAACTACTTATATAATATGTCCTACAGAAGGGGTTTGTGTTAATTGTAACTAGTAACGCGTTATAATTATGTCATCTGCAACTAGCATAATTGCATTAATGAAATGATCCTGAAAACCTTTAAACTATTATAAAGTATTGTTTTAAGAAACTAGCAAAGCAGTATATCTCAAGTAATCTCAACATAACTAGAAACGTAGTATGTATGTGACGTCAAAATTTACTGATCTGGAAAATCTGACACAAGATTGACAATGCGTGGTATGGCAGCAACAATGTCAGCAACCTACAAGGTTTCTGACAAATGTCATAAACCATGACAACAGCAATAGAATATGAGCAAGCTACCAATGTTCTAATCATCTACGGAAAATTGACATTGCATTTAATTCGACCGGCCAACTTTCAGTATGTTTCCTTGACCCAATATAAGACAAAATTGTGAAGCCTCAAAAAAAAACCGAAATACATTGTCATGATTTCTGACAAGTGTCATAAACCATGATGATTGTAGTTTGCGTATTCAGTCTTTTGCTGTCATGATAACAGCAATAAATGCCCAGGCGCTAGTTATATTTCACTGACCATGACAACCATTCGCAATTATTTTTGACAATGACAACTATGGCCAATGAACGCAATTACTACAAAGTTAGTCCCGTGTGCCAAATATAAGCGCGCATCTGCTTTGCTAGCGATTAATGTACCCGGTAAATAAGTACATTTTATGACTATTATTGTGTTTTATCATCAAATCTACATTTTACTTAGCTATTTATTTGTACATTTTGCAATTTATATGTAATAATTGTTAATTTTACTTGATTAATGATTCTCTATTGGCCCACTTTTAACTTGTTTTTTGATTTTTCATCGCTTCATCTTTTCCATTTGTAATCAAATCGAACAGATAATGTGAAGAACAATTTTACAGACAAACAACATCTGACTGCCGATTATTGACAGACTGATGTAATCTTTCATGAATTTAGAATAAAATTATTGTTTAAGACCGCGCGTACCGGCCGGAGCTACCTTATAAAAGATAAAAATAAAAACTCGCTATGTAGAAATAAAATCAATTGGGAATTAAATTAATAACATTACTTACAAACGTTTTGAAGTAATTTTTAAGTTGATATATTTTATTTTGGCGGAAGAGATCGAGTTTTTTATTTAGTTTTTAACTCTCCGCCATGCTTTTAAATATCGATACGAAAATTGCTTTATACAATTTGAATTGTTACTCTTAAAGATAATGCCCCCAATTTTTTTTTATTCTTAGGCAATAATATATCTTAAAAAAAATTGCCATAGTGATAGAGCTATCCGTGATAATAGTCCGTGAGAGCACTGCCTTAAAAGTATTCTAAAAGCCGTAACAGACACATCACGAGAGAAAACGAGAGGGGAATTATATTCTCACACTTTCTCTCCCGTTGGTCAGACGGCGTTCGTCAGCCAAGTTCGATATGTCTGTTAAGGGTCTTAGAATAGCTATGTACTTTTAAATATCTTGGGCCGTTTTCATGATTGTTTTGTCTTTAAATGTGTTTAAACCTTGTTTATTGTATAGGTAACTTTTTGAAGTATTTTCGATGTAAAATTCTCGTACTCTGTCGATGTTCATTTTGAGTTTTATTTATTTATTGTTCGACGATGGTTGTCGGTTTTTAATTATTGTAAGTTGTTTGAACGCGCGACAGTTGCATACATCTGTAATTTGAAATATTTCTCATAAAACATTTCACTTTAAAAAAAAAAAAAACCGTAACGGATTGTGTGTAACTGTCCTATAATAAACATAAATAAATTTGAAGTTAATTTTAAGTGCTTTCTTCACCTGTCAAAACTATAACTGACGTTTTACGAGGTCGACGATTTTTTTAACTCTTTGAATGAACTTATTTCTTGAATTGCGTTATGAACTTGTATTTCGATATGGAATTATTATTGGATAACGATAGATAAATTATATTTTTAGATATTTATCGTATATAAGACCTAGTTTCAGAGTGTAAAGGAATAAGGATAAGACGAGTATCTTAAATGGAGATAGGAGTTTTCACAGAGACGATTAACTAAAAAGTTCGGACGGACTCGATAGATGTCGCTTTTTGCTAATTAAGCGTCAACTGCTGTGTCAAAAAGTTAACAGTTGTCAATGTCACGGACAAAGACACCTACATATATATATAATACATATTCTTTATCACCTCTGTTGTCTTCGCGTTTGACCATTCCTTCTTCATCCAACATAATTTCTATACTTAGTATTATGTATCTCTATTCTATTTGGGTTTTTTTAAGTATGGAGGTTTAATATAATTACTGTAATTAGATGATAAATAGTAATATTTTCGGAATTTTAGTGTAAATTAAATTATTTCCTTCTAGCTTTAAAAATTTGGTAAGTCGACTATATCTTAGGTTCTAGTAAAAATAGTATTTCCTAAAGGCTTTCAAAAAATAGCGCCGATTCTTTCTACCATAACCGTAACTAATGTATAAACACTGTTTTAAACTATCACGGGTTTTACTACAGTTATACGATTATTAACGTGATAATTACCGTGATAAAGTAGGTTGTAGATGAAGCTGTCGATATTTCACAGTTACAGTTACATGCACCATGTTGACAATAAGATGTTCATGTCTTGTCGTGAACACAGTACCTTATCACGGTAAATATACTGTTCATAATCATATAACAGTAGTAGACAAATTTAAAATAGCAGTAGTTTTACCTGCGTCTTTTATAATTTTAGTATGTGAGAAAAGTGGCATCAATCCCAGAACTGACAAATTAGTAAAAAAAAAATGGCACATCAGAATCGACGCATACGTTTAATAAATAAAATAAAAAATTATGTTAAGTACATTGCCCCAACGTCCACAAATAAAACTAAGTATCTCTCTCATTTGACGATAAAGAGAGACAGCTATAGTTTTGTAATAGTGTCTTCACTGATAGAGTTAAATTAGTATAGATATGAAATATAGTTAAGAAAGTAGTGAATAGGCATATTAAAGCATTTAGAATAGATTTCAATTAGCCTTAATCCCTACCTCCATGTCCGATTAAACAGTTATAAAAGGTAAATTATAAAGTTAATAGTCATGTACCAGACATACCATTACATAAATGTAAATCCTTTCGAGACAATTTGTAATTGCAAGTTAATAGTATCTACTTAGAATGCTTAGCTCGTTTGTAATTTGTTTCACAAAGGGCACTTATGCCTGATTTACACTTTGTTAAGTATCAAGTGCGTGAAATAAGTGATAAATTAACAGGTTTTAATCATGTCTAGTGTTGAGTGTATTCAGAACGTTCACAGTTTTTAGTCAAATTAACTAGTGCAGTGCATTATGGAGGACCATCAGAGGAGGAGGGGAGAACGTGGGTATGACTTGACAGTAAAAATAGTCACGGGTTCTAAATTACTTGACTTCGCACCTGCACTTGTAACTTGCGCTTATCAGACTAGGTATAGCTACTACGTAGCCCAGACTTGTAGTTAAGATTATTTCCAATGGAAACAATTCAGTCAAATACCTGAGGGGCGGGGTGAGGGGTTACTAAATGCTAATTGGCCCAATCAACGTCAGTTGAAAATGTAAACAAAGCATAGTGATGGCGTACCTACGGCATTGGTCGGAAATTACGTGAGGTTCAGTGGAATCAGTGGGCGTGTTTTTTTATATCAGTAGTAATGTCAACTGATGAAGTGTCTGAACATGTTCGCCCTGCATTAAATGTCTAGTTATAGAAAGTCTTGGGCTTATCACTTAACAGCTAGTCCGTTTACACGCAGATTTTACTAATCACTTAAAACTTACAATTGTCACTCGCACTTGATACCTTAACAAAGTGTAAATTAGGCATAAAGTCATTGGAAATTCGGTTGTATTTTGCAGAATATCCCTCCTGAATCCCAGAATATCCCAGGGCTCCTATTTCCATATATTTATCAATTTACTTTTCCTTATCCTTTGACTATCTTTTGTTTTTCGTATGTTAATTGCCGCACAAAATAGAGGTGCTTCCTCCCTTTTAATAATTGACTACAATCAAAAATGTAATCACTGTTGATTCGTCTTTGGACTCGCAACGCTCATTCCTTCAATAAAGTATTAGTATTTCGTCTCAAATCTCGACTGGTTTCCTTCCGGTACATAGACAAGTTTGGCCAGTGAATTGACAAGATACCGATTAAAAAGCTCTTTATCTGGCAATGTGATGTGTCAAACTGACAATGTCATAATATACGAGGTGCGTTTTTAATGACTTTCGTTGTCATTTTTTAGCTGATTGACTTATCTTGTAATAAGCTGGAGCAGTTTTTGTAAGCTGTTTTGTGAATATTCACTGGTTTAACACTGTAATAGACATGTAGATATAATTTATTTTTAAGCAACAACAATATTCTCATTAATGTGTGGTGAAAATTAGATTAAATTAGTGAATTACAAAATAAACTGTCTTTCATTTCAAATAGGGCCAATAAAACAAATATTTCGACAAAATAACGACTGTTTAATAGGAAAGTAAATATATTCAGTAAATTATAAAGTGTCTAATAGTCCAAATTATATAATTCAATCTATCACCCTTAATAGCTACTAAAACACCAAATATAATCCCATTACCCAAAAAATGCTAATACATAATAATATTTGTGTAAACCAATTAACTAATCTACTAAATAATTGATGAAAAAAGGGCAACACTAAGGATCAGAACTTTGTGACAGTTCTTGTTGGATGTCCGCCATCTTGGCTTGGTCGGCCATTTTGTCGGGGCGGTCATCTTTGTCCCACTGTCAAATGCACATGCGACAGATGTCATCGTTGATTTCCAGCATTTGATCGATGAATTTCGCGTTGGACATTACTCTGGCGAGTTTGCAGAGGATCTTTAGAAGCTCGCCATCCTTGTAGCTCAGCTGCGAATTGCATACTTGTATTTCTTCTGATAAAACTACAGGAACCTGTAATAAAATAAAAATTACATTATTTCTATGAATGAGACAAGCAAGGCGATGATGCATGATCTAATTCCCTCAGATGGCACTAATTTCTAGTACTGGACCAACTGTTACGCAAAAGTTCAAGATCTTTTTTTGAACTTCAAGATCCTGGTCAATACCGTTGAGTTCGTTACTGATATTAGCCATCTATATGTACATATATCGATACATATACGTACGGTATATATATATATTTATACCGTACGTATATGTACCGACTGATGTATGATATATAAAAGGCGCTGTGTGTATGTTCCCTATGGACTCCGAAACGGCTGGACAGATTTTGACATGACTGCAGTAAGGAGTAATCCCCGCGTTGAAACCGCTGCGTATAAGTATAAGGCTATGTGTGTGTGTGTCCTATGTATCCCTATGGACTCCAAAAGAGCTGAACCGATTTTGATGGGACTTTCACGGACAGATAAATAAATATCTGGGACATTTTTGCGAACACTGTCATCAGATAGCTAATGTTATAAAAAGTAATCCGCGCGGATGAAACCGCGGAGCGCAGCTAGTAAGCTATAAAATCTCAGTACCTAAGCTCTACTATAAAAAAAAAAAACTATGCCTGTCAGTCCAGAAACACTGTATTATGTAAGTCATTCAACAATTGTTCAAATAAAATTGAAAGTTAAACTTCTACCCTCAAATTATTGCGTGAAATATAAATGTGAGGAAAGCCATGCTAAACAAAGACCCATTATGTAGATTATACATAACCTGTCACATAACATACAACGTAATGACGCTATGATTATAATGTTTGAAGAACCTACTATATAATTTAGCTATTGTAGATAATGGTGTAGGTATATATCGTGAAATTGGCAATCAGCCCTGGGAAAGGGAATAAAAGATCTGTGCCAACCGGACTTCCGTCTTCAATTTGCTTTGTTTCGATAATAATGAATAGTCTCCGTCAGTACGAGCGATTCTGCAGGGGAGCTACTATCGCATTTTTCGAACAAAACTATTGATCGTTTTTAGTTCTTTCAATTGGCCACTTCTACATTTGGTTGCGTTGTACCTACGTGTGTCAGTTGTTTTATAAACATCTCAAGCATTTTGGCACTCCCAGCAATGTTAAGATTTGTTTTCAAACATGACTTACGCAATATGCAATGCATACGCGCTGCATTTCGATCTTCTAATCGTGCTTCTAAAGAACGCATAAAGCTCTAGTGATATTTGGGCATTTCTACCGCGTAATATTTGGGAATTTTCATTAAAAAAAATTTTTTTTTTGGTTAGGTAAGTTACGTAATTATAAAAAATTCAAAACACTAATACCCGACACTAATTTTCTATCGCGCAGCGTCGCTACTCTAATGGCATTCCTAGTTTACTACTCTAAATTTCCTCTACTGTTAAATATAAGTATTTATAATCTGTTTAATACGTTTTAAGCGATGATATAAAATATCCAAAAAAATTGGAGTCATGTTTCAAAAGTTGTTTTCTTTTCTAAAGGATTCTATGATACCATATACGATCGATTCAGACGTTTAGGAGATATAGTGGAACTAAAAAAACCCACATACATACATACAAGAACCCAAAAAAGCACATATTTTGTTTTGGCAGTCTTGCCAAAATGGCGATTGCAGTACCGCGTCTATCCAACAATTATACGTCAGTGTACCCACTGGTGGGTGAAGCTGATGGATTGGACGGGTCGTAGCTCTATAAAATGTTGAGCTAAGCTTCCAGTAACGGCTTCACCACTTTACTAGGGCATGACTTGGACTTGACCGTAGCATACTTTGCTTGACTGTGAAACTTGGAAAAATCTCAACACTTGATACTGGCAAATGCATAAGACGTGCGACGCTAAAGTCTCTTAAGAAGAAAGAAAACTTTGACACCGGACTTACATTTTTAGGATCAGCAAAGTCTGTGAATTTGTACTTTTTCTTGCATTTCTCGTTGCCGTTGTCGAAGAAGAGCGTAAAATGTGCATCTTTAGTACATGTTCCCACGGGGAAGTACAGCCCGGCCACGAGGTGGCCCTTCTGGTCTCGGGACAGCAGACTCCTGGAGAGAAAGGATTAGTTTCAAAACCACTGAAAACTTAGTTTTTTGTTTAAATTAGAACGGCTGTCAAGGCATTTTTGTAAGAAATTTGTTGTAGCCACTTGCACCCATATAAACCCATAGCAACTGTGACGCGGAGTTCGACGCGTTGACATAAATAAGAATGTTCAATCACATATCTGTCACAATACCTGGCGACAGAGTTTCCTTCTCATTTCCGTTTATTTACTTCTCTTTTCTGTGATTAAAACTATAAAATCATGCTGCAATCATGGAAACATCAGTGGCGTCAATTTGTAAACAGTTGATGAAGCCAGCGCAAATGTGGCCGACAATGGTTCCACAATAAAAAATGAATTAGGTATACTATTTATTGCTCTGCTGTCTTTTGAAGTCACTCAAACTAGAGGTGACAAGGGCCCAGTTCCAGAAGTTCCTCCCAAAAATGGCGTTTTATTATGTAGGCAAAATTTGCTTAAGGCTCTTGCTATATTAGAATCCTCACCTAAAATTATAAACCAAGTTCCTCCTCTCGGTGACATTAACTGCGTCCAGATATGGTTTGGCGACATAAACGAGCGAGGTCTGGTTCTTGAGGGAGCCGCCTCTGGTCTCCCGCTCTTGCCACTCCACGTAGCTGCTGTTGTGTGGGCTGAACACGTAGTTGTACTCCTTGCGGCAGTGCGCCTCGTCTGACTGGGTGAACCAGCCTGGAAGGAAGGATACACAGGTTCGCTAAACTTTGCAACGGTCTGTTTTAAGGCCTCTTACGTTTATTGCAGCATGTTTTAGCTGTATGGTCTTTTGTCATTACGAAGGTGTTTGACATTTTTCATCGTGGACATTGGAATAGGGAGGTTTTTCTTCGTTTGGAAATATGTATTTTATAACAATGGACTAGGCATGCTTTTGACCACAATCTCACGTGATGGGAAGCGAAGATGTGGCCGAAGATGTAGTATGCTAAGTCTATCAATGTAGGTATGTGTGAGACTTTGAGAAAGCAATTTGTAAAAGAAAAGGATCGT
Organism: Agriopis leucophaearia; assembly: GCA_949125355.1. Classification (NCBI taxonomy): domain Eukaryota; kingdom Metazoa; phylum Arthropoda; class Insecta; order Lepidoptera; family Geometridae; genus Agriopis; species Agriopis leucophaearia. The sequence continues at coordinate 2,639,696 of OX421276.1, read as the reverse complement.
GTGTGAACTAACCGGTGTGCGGGTATGCTCTGTCCAGCATGACGGTGACGATCCTGGGCACGTGGTACCCGGGGTCCGCGAGCAGCACGCCCGGCCGGCCGTCTACGCGCACGTGAACACACGCCATCACGTGCTCCTTCTCTGCCGTGAGTACTGCATCAGGCGCGCCTAGCGCCACGTACTCCCGGACTCGTTCTACTGCCTCCTCACACGAGACGAGCGCAGTCGCCTCCGCCAGTCCCGCGTATAACCGTTCCAAGCCTCGCCACCGTTTGACCAGCTCCAGTGCAAGTCCCACACACGTGTGCTTCTTCTTGCGAATCGGTGGCGCATAGCCTTCGTAGACGTCATAGAGCGGACTCCTCGAGCGGTCGTAAGCATCATGCAGCGAGATGAAGTTGCTGACGGAGTCGTAGTTGTCGGTGACGAGCAGTTTCCGGATGATGGCCTCGAGCCTGGTGGCGAGCTCCTCGTGTCGCGCGGCGGAGAGAGCGACGGGCCGCCGCGGGGGCCCCCAGCGCGCGGGCGGCAGGGGTTGCCTGGTCAGGTGCCGGTCGGCTTCCGAAGCGAGTCAACTCGGCCATTCTGCGCCCCAGCGGCCCACGGCGGGCGCCGCGGGTTCGGCCTCCGCCCCGGTGCCGTCATCGTGCCGGCACGCCTCATCGCGCCCTCTCTTCGACGCAACGTCAGCGCCCTTTGCGAGCGCTTCGCGTTGCCTCTCCAACAACAATGATGTCTGTTTTTCACGCTCTGCAAAATATAAATCTTACATAAAAAACAAATTAGCATTTTAAATCTTGCTTAAATCTCTTGAAGAATAATGGCTGAACAATTTCTGTGTTTTATTTGTTTTATTATTACGATTAATCAAGTATTAACTCACCCTCTATCTCTACTGTCGGGTAAACGAGAGCATAGTAAAATATTTTTTTTAAATATGAATTTATTTTTTACTGGAGTGTTCCTCACTGTAGGATTTACTATAGAAATATTATAGAAAAATATGAAGGAATTCGGGAAAAACCCGACGATCGGCAGGATTCGAACCTGGTAACGAAAAAACCCGAGAAAACGCGCCCCAAGCCATTTAGGTAACTACAGTCGCTTTCTGTTCGGCCTCCAAGTTTACCGATGCGAATCCTGCCGTTCTTAGAATTTTTTGATTTTTCTACATTTATATAATGAAACTAGCCAACGTGAAATATCTATTTACAGGGGCCTTATGCCTACCTGTTATAAGCGATTCAGTTTAGGTGATTGCGAAAAGTTGCGCGACCCCTAATCGTATCTCGGCGCGTTAAGGTTAGCATTACGTGGTTTTGCGTATTCGAGCCCGCGGTTAAAGTTATACGTAAGGCCCTGTGCCTCTCTCGATATCACATCAACACACTTCTCAGATATCATATTGCATGACCTGCCTCTAGTAAAAAACAAGCTCTGCTTAACTCGGTCCAAGCATTTATTTGCTCTGATAGCTACAATAATATTGCAATAAACCGGCCAAGTGCGAGTTGGGCTTGCACACTGAGGATTCAAGATGTATTAGGGACGCAATTGAGCGGAACCAGGGCTCGAGAGTGTTCGCGAAGAATGCGTCTATTGGGAAAAGCCAAATGACGAAGCTGAAAATCGAGGATGGCAGTATCATTTCATCAAAGCCGGAGATTATGAGAGAGCTCGAGAGGTTTTACGGACAGTTGTACACCGGCCCCAGTACACATGTGTAGGTACACAGGTAGTCGATATGGTAAGATGACGTGGCGGGTGCGTTAGCATCAGGCCTAAATCAAGTTTGATGCCTTTAGTCGAAGTCATCCTACAAACGACCTTGCTGTCCTTTTTATCAGGCTGTGCCCATGGTCCACCTTCTCAGTTCATCTGGGTGGACCACGGGCACTTTTTCTTGACTGACTGAGGTGACAGTTTATACCTGGTTATTAACTCCCGACCCAAACTGAGAGTTGTAAGTTTAACGTAGGTATGTATACTATGTATCTGTATGTCTGTCTGTGGCATCGTTGCTCCGAAACGGCAGAACCGATTTAAATGCCATAGGTGGCAAAAAAGCAGACGGGCCGCCTGATGGTACGCGATCACCGTTGCCTACGGATACCTGCAACACCAGGGGCATCACAGATACGTTGCCGACCCTTAAAGACTATTAAAAACCCTTTTGAAGAACCCCATATTAAAGCTACTCGGAAATGTCGCAGGAGGGAGCTCATTCCACAAATTGCAGGTGTGAGGCAAAAGGAACGCGTAAAACCCACAGTGTGCGATTTCCACCGATTTATGATATGTGGATGAACTTTCAGACGATGGCGGCGGTTTGACAGGTGACTTGATCGAGTGTCCTTAGCTGTATCTTAGCCTACTTTATATGACTTCCAGCCTTCACAATCTTCTGCCATCGACTCCTCGTTGTACGACATGACAAGTGCTTTTCCATTTTCTTCTCATAAGCTGTTCTCAGATAACTAATTCCATGAAGTACAGTACTGTATGAGTTGGGTCAACGCGTACGTAACTCTTAAATTTTGCTTCGTGACTATGACAGTAATTCGCTATAGTAATTGTATTTCCCGGAAAGATAATGAAAAGGCGTGTTTATTACGTTGGGGACAACGCAATATGACATCAGCGTAAAAGATAGCATAACAATATTATACAATACTTAAATTGCGACCCACTTATTAATTGTATATTTGTCCAAAGGAAGGAAAGATAGTTACAATCTGAGTGACTTTATCGTAAGGTGAAACGTTTCACTTTAGCGGGAAAATCTAACCAATCTTACCCGGCCTAGCCACAAGAACAAAAAACTGTTTGATATTTGAATTTCCCGCCAAAGTGAAACGTTTGGCACCTCTTTTATATAGGGTTAAAAAAAATACTTGTACTTTATGGAAAAAAATGCCTTAGTAAATGATAATAAACCCAAAACAAACTCGTTTGAAAAAACTCGTTTCTAGCATGATGTAAAGTTAAATGCAAACAATGTCCTTCGTATGGGTTAAGAGGGGGCAAAAAACTTAAAAGGGTCGTAAGTCTAGAGGTCTCTCTGTAAAGGGGAATAACTATGCGCACTGAGAATAAGATTTGACCTAAATAATGCGTGAGAAAAACTATGACTAAGTCCCGTTTTTACAAAATACCCGTTGTGTTGTAAATAGTCCACGAACCCGCCCCGAGTCTTGCTGATGAGAGCTATTACAGTAATTGCAGAGAGGATTGCATTGCCCCAGATAGGTAAGACAGTTCAAGTGGATAGGGAACTAGCTGTTACCGGCAACTTCATACGCGTATTCGTATAAACTTTCAACCCCTTTCATAAAGCCTTTTCGTAAAATAATTTATTAGCAGGCAGACATACACCTAATAAGGAATCGAGACGTAGAAAGGTTGGCTAGAGGGTCTAGACAAGAACCACTTACTGCGTAAACGCCTGCGGAAAGATAAAATTGTATGAAAATGACATTAGAGAGATGTCACGTGACTGCTAATGTCATTTTCATACAATTGTATCTTTCCGCAGGCGTTAACGCTAACAGAAACGCTTTTAGCCGTTTTAATAAATAAATGTTTTTTTTTGCTAAGTAATAAGTATAGTAGGTAGCTACTTAGTTGGCCAAGTTCCTTAGAACACGATAATGACAATTTTTGTTACGTACTAACATCGACAAAAGATAGAATCATCCTTGGTACTAAGTAGGTATAGCTAGTACTTATAGCTACTTGGTAAAGTTTCTGGGAACACGATACAAATATCTGCTAATACCTAATACATTAAAGAATACCAGGAACACTATTTTGGTTTGGAACTGATCCAAACCTTTGGGATTCCCAAGTATCGATTTCATCTATTATAATATGTGTTTGTCTGCAATACATAACTTTTGCAATTGTAAATTTCTAAATAAAATGCAAACCATATAATTTTCGTAAATAGGTTCCGAAGCCTCATTGACGAAGAAGTTAGAAACGTCCGCGTCTTCAAGAAACTTTGCCATGCTCACGCTAGAACTACTCCAGGGGCCTTAACCCTAGCTTCACTTTTGCGAGCCAACTTTTAGTAGGTACCTGATAAGTACCTAAAATTAACCAACTCATTTAAGCTGCATCGTTTAAAAGCGTCTAAATTGAATGAACGAAAATCCGTTTTACTATGCGTGTGTGCGTGAAAATAGCAAAGCTTGGCGGCTATCAAACAACTACCGCTTATCGTAGTTGATGGTACCGTTTAGACAAATAACACCTATGCGGGTCAACTTTTCGAGCTAGGGGTAAGGCCCCAGGTCTAGACAAAAATGCCTTCGGCAATTCTGATTCTAAGCACAATTTAAGCTAGCCTTTCAAGGCAAATTAGTTTTAAAACTCGCATAGCCTTTGTGCAAGAATTAGTAAAAGGCATCATACACGTCGAACTGTCACACGACCTTTTACTGAAAGCAAAATGTAATATTACCACCTGAAGGTGAGATGCCTTCACCTCACTATTTATAAAATAACACATTTATGTTTTAAATAAACCCGTGACCCTAAGAAGAAGAATTAGAGAAGAATATTCTGAAATCAGAAGAGAAACAAAGAAAACAATAACCTGACACTGGCAAATGCACAAGACCCTCCCAAGAAAGGAGAGAGAGAAAAGTACTGTACGTCACACATTGTAAGCCAAAATAACATGTACATTCCACGAACAAGCCCGGATGTTCGGAAAACCAGATGGCATGCAGTGTAAAGAAATGAGTCAGATGGAATACGTCAGCTGATCTGACTCACAGACACAATGACCCCTTGTTCGAGTTAGCGTTGCGAACTCAGGGAAAAACATTCTGGGTTGAGTTAGAGCCGAAACAAAGAACACATACATACAATGAGCATGGCCTTAGTGTTGGAGACACAATGGTATTTTCAACCCCAACGCCAAAAGAAGGATGTTATAAGTTTAACGTATACTTGTAAATGGTGAAGTAATGGGTCCACTTTTGGGTACCAATATAGTAAATCTGTACGTATAATGATACAAAGTTATAAAGGATTAGGACGGATAGACAGAACGAACTTATAATATAGCGTCGTACTTACTACGGAACCCGAAAAGTGAAATATACCAGCATTCACTAACTGACTGACTCTACCAACACGAAATCTCGAAAACTACTTGACATCCCACAGAAAAGAGAAGTAAATAGAACGGAAATGAGAAGGAAAATCTGTTACCAGTACCAGGCATTATGAGTGAACCTTGATTGAACATTCTTATTTAGATCAACGCGTCGAACTCCGCATCACAGTTGCTAACTGATTTCGAATGACTGACGTTTCGATTATATGGGTGCAACCAACTAGCTACAACAAATTTCTTACAAAAATGCCTAGACAGCCGTTCTAATTTAAACAAAAAACTGTGTGACATCCGAAGCCAAAAAAAAAAACAAAAAAATTTGGCATGTATATTCCATGTAGAGATCCACAAAGATTTTGCGAAAGGGCCGAAAAAGGGAGTAGAAAATTTAAAAGAAGTCGCGGCTCACAGCTTGTAAATAAATAAATTTCGAACTATTATATACCAGAACAAACTTTTTGTTATTAGAAATGGAACTACGTTTGGTAACCTTTCATGTTTGGCCTTCACTTGGCCTCCACAGAAATGAAATGACATTCTAGGAAGTGGTCTTAATAGTACCAGTCACCATGCACGTGACCTCATAGATTGAATAATAGTTGGTACCTACGTGATCAGCGTGCATCCACGCAAATATCGGAAGTGGGCCAGTATGTCGACGGCCTTAAAGCCTGCAGACACGTGACTCGAGTAGTACAGCTAAGAGGTTGTTGCAAGGATTTTTGATGTGGGTAGTTTGGAAAGTGAGTTCGTTGGTGCCTATCTCAGATCAGACAAACGACAGAGATATGGTAAGGTGGTGTGGCGGTGTGGTGGCGGGTGCGAACACATCGGACTCACCCATCCCAGCAGACGATTTTTCGTCCTTATTTCCATGTGGACTATAATATTAGGTGTCGCTACAAGTTTCTTAGTAAGTGAAAAATAAGTACTTACAGTTTTTGCGTAAAGAGGTTTAGCGGTACGGTGATTTTTAACCTTTTTTTTTAATGTTTGTTACCTCAGAACTTTTGACTGGGTGAACGGATTTTGATGATTCTTTTTTTATTTAAAAGCTGGTACTTCCCGTGTGGTCCCATTTAAATTTTCAAGTTCTGACATTTTTATGAAGTTGCTTTATTATATTTTATTTTTAAATGAAAAACGGTGACATTTGAACACGAATGATAATTGTACTAAAGCATATCTCCCTCGGTTGTCTTATCTAAAGGTGCGGACAGACAGACTTCGAAAGTAAAATATGATGAAGGTCATACGTAATTAATTTGCAAATATATAATTACAAAATGTAATAATGAAATATGGCTCTAAGAATGCCCGAATACCTACATCTATGTACAATTTGGCCCGTGGCAGGCATAGCTCTGCCTCGCCTTGCTTGCTTGACCTATTTCTGGTGCCAACTTTTTTCTGCACAGTAAGATGGGCGTTTTTAACACGCTTTTATTAGCTTGATATGTATGTATGTAACGGAATCTTTGAACTTGATTTTCAACTACTTCAAAACGTCGAATTAAATTGAAATTTTGCACTTATCAAGGACCGATGACAATGCAATAATTTTCTACTTTTTAGCGTGTTTTTAGTTTTTTTACTATTATTTTATTTTAACTAAGTAGGTACCTACCTAGATGCGTATATATGTAGATACAGCTTTTATTAATTAATTAATAGGCTTGCGTTTGACCGCCACCTGTAAACAGTGGACAACACTTGCTTATTAGAAACAGATTCATTCGCGTCGCGACTTGGACAGTGGACACAGATTGTCACTATTGGGGAATATAAATCCAGAACCATATTAGATACACCTAACAAAATTTATTTAAAAAGAAACAGAAATACTTGATGTCAGTGTTTCAATCTAAAAGTTGGTTTCTGACCAAAAAAAAAAATAAGTTACAAGTTAGGTTTGCTAAAGTTTGAGTGTAAATAAAGCTATGGTCGAAAAAAAAAATTTTTTTTGCCCAGAGGTGGCAAACAAGCTGACGGGCCGCCTGATGGTAAGCGATCACCGTCGCCTAGGATACCTGCAACATCTAGGGCATCACAGATACGTTGCCGACCCTTAAAGACTCTATTAACAGCCCTTTTGAAGAACCCCATATTAAAACTACTCGGAAATACTGCCGGAGCTTTGAGCTCCCCTCATTCCACAAATTGCAGGTTTGAGACAAAAAGGAACGCGTAAAACGCAGTGTGCGATTTCCACCGATCTATGATATGTGGATGAACTTTCAGGCGGTGGCGGCTGGTGCGACCGGCATCAGATCAAACACATTCGCCGTTGGAAATGCTATAAAAGAGAACAAAGAGACCCAACATCGCTCTTAGCGATAAGGCCGCCGATTGTTACACTAGTTTGTTTTGTTTAAAGCTATTTTATCGTGTAATATGTTATTTGTGGTGTGAACAATAAAGAGTTTATCTATCTATCATGTCTGCGCATGCTGAACGGCTCTAGGTGTTCCGTGAGCTTAAGATCATCCACAATTCTGACAGCTCTACGCTGTAATGCATCAAGTGGCTCAAGCTGATACTTGGGTGCTCCGTTCCAAAGATGGGAGCAGGAGCCTTACCCCTAGCTCGAAAAGTTGACCCGCATAGGTGTTATTTGTCTAAACGGTACCATCAACTACGATAAGCGGTAGTTATTTGATAGCCGCCAAGCTTTGTTATTTTCACGCACACACGCATAGTAAAACGGATTTTCGTTCATTCAAGTTAGACGCTTTTAAACGATGAAGCTTAAATGAGTTGGTTAATTTTAGGTACCTATCAGGTACCTACTAAAAGTTGGCTCGCAAAAGTGAAGCTAGGGGTAAGGCCCCAGTACTTCATTTATGAGGTCGGAATTGCGCTTTGTAAAGCAAAAGTCTTTGTCTCGACGTTAAGTATCACTTCGCCTTGATATCTTACGATATCACCCAAATTTTCTGTTTGGGAAAGTGTTGGTAATTATTGAAAACTGCAAATGCAACCACCGTGATGCGAGGGATTTTGGACAACCTATTATATCGGGAAAATCCGTCAAGTGATTTGATTTAAAGAAACTGTTCTGAAATTTCCTAGAAAAACTATTTACTTAACGAGCACCCAAAACAATAATTTTATCTTATCACCTATCGGGAAAGTCCGTCAAATGACCTGTTCTGAAATCCCCGAGAAAACATTTGACGTCACGAGCACCCCGATAAAATAATGTTATCTTATCACCTATCGGGAAAGTCCGTCAAGTGACCTGTTCTGAAATCCCCTGAAAAACATTTTGACGTCACGAGCACCCTGATACAATACGTTGGTACGACTCATCACTACGACCAAGTAGTAGATCCTGAAGAACCCTGATGCCGGGATATTAGAATACGGCTTCGGTGTCCCCTATCTCTAGAACCACAGCGAAACCTCAATGCAACCAGGTTTCCAATGAAATCCCCTTAAAAAGCAATTTGTGACCGTTTACAGCGCAAATATCCAAAATTCCTTGGACTAGTTTCACCTCAAATGCCAAGGTACTTGAAAAGGTTAACCGCAAAAGAGAGCTGATGTCTACAATCATGAGACGAAAAGTAGGTTTCTTCGAACTTATGCTAAGAGCCCGTTATGAATTTCCACGGTTGATCCTCGAGAACAAAATTTCGGGGAGAGAATCCCAGGACAACAGCGACGTAAATGGCTGGAATGGACCGGGTTAAGTTACTAGCATCCGAAGAAGATATCATTGGATCGCAAAATAATGCATACTGACCTCCAAACATCAATATAAAGATGGCACTTGGTGTTGATAAAAAAAACCAGGGTTCTGATTTACTAACTAAAACACCCACGTAAAGCGGCGCTTTAAGTTAACCTCTAAAAATTTGGCCTGTTCCCTAGGGCATAAAGGTCAACTGTGACCTTAATAGTGACCAGGGCAATAATAGTAGATTATGCACTAAGGGAATAAAACAGTGTCTTACGTCGCGGGCGGTATATTAAACCTTGAGCGAGACTTGTAACGAGGGACTCTAGAGTTATAATAGAGTCCTGACTGAAGCGAGGGGTTCAAGCTGCCCAAGACACAGTCGTTTGTTTCACATTCTTTGTAAACGCACCTTTTTTTCTTTCTTTTGAGTTCTGTTTATGGTGGCCAGTTCGATTTTCGAACAAACCTCTTTACAATGCCATATGGGCATTTTTTTACGTAGGGTTTTCCACGAGTTTCCACACGAATTTGACGTTCCAAATTCAAATCACTTTATTCTCTAGGAAGTTTCATACAACTTTATATCCCTTAAGAGATAATGCTTTAATTTACGTTGAGATTGCATGATACGTAATAAGACATTGTCGAGCAGGTGGTGTGAAAAGTAAGTAACTATACCTACCTAGTTTTTCTTCTCGACATTCCATCTTATACCGGTCGGTAACTAGGCAAAACTATCACATTGACTGACAACTAGCTACCAATTCTTCAATTCATTTTTTTTTCTAGCTCTATCATTGAAGCCTAGGTATTAATTAGCTGAAAGAACCTGTTTGATCATAGTACATAGACAAAAATTTACCTAACACCTACAATCTTTACGCATTATACGATTTACCCTAACCTTTATCTGCTGCCCACGTCTCATCGGCACTGACAGGTGACCTTTGACGCGTTTATCCTATTTTACTCTTTGGCGTTTTATAGTACCTAAAACCTAGTAGGTACCTAGGTATAAAGTCATTAGAAAAATTTCGGGGAAGTACCTAAAATTGATTTGTTTAACACAGCGGTATTAAGAGATTTTTCATATATTTTTTCTGGGATATTGTTAAAGACTGTCTCCTACAGAATTTCCATTCGTTTATTTATCTGAATGAAAACCACTAATTCTGGTAAACTTTCGCAAGGTTCTTGTACAGAAGATTTAGCGGGAACCCGAAATAGGTACTCAGTGCAATATTTAAAGAAAAATGATTTTATTCAGATTTTTACAATGGTAATGCAGCTGTCACAGCAAATAAATGCTTGGACCGATTTTAGTTCGCTTACTCAATAGGCTTTACGTCAACTGGTCCCACTCTATACTGATCCCGCGGGATCAGTTGACAAATTCATTAATTATATTATTTTCCTATTTCGGCTTGCAAATTGAACAAAAAAAACATTTGGTATAATTTCAAATCAGTGTACACTCGTACAGTGTAGAAAATTATCAAGATAAATAAAAATAATACACCTGACTTGATTAGCCTTAAAAATATTCAGTCAAAAATAAAGTGGTATGAAAATCGCTAAATAAGCCGGAGACGCGCGAGGTGTGATATCGGACGATACGCATATCGATGGATATATCGAATGGATTATACACGGTTTGGTTGAAAATACTTTAATACTATTATTTTTGCTAAAGCAATAATCTAATCTGATATCATTAACTACTTGTCAACTTATCAATATTAATTAATAATTATAGATTAAAAAAATACACTAACGATAAACGAATAGGTACGTTGAATAAGTAGGTAGGTACCTACTTTGCCTGAAATTTTAAAATTTATTTTATATAGATCAAAGAAACAAAGAGAAATAACAGCTGATCCGGAAAAAACTAGAACCTTAGTAAGTATATAATTTTAGTAGCTACTTAAATAGTACCATAATCAAATTTGGTATGATAATGACATCAATATTTTCGAATCAAATTTTATTAAGTACTTTAGCGATGAAGCTACTTAAATTAATTGTTTCATACAACATTCAACGCGTATGAATTTATCGATACATAATTTTCGAACAGGGTTGTCGAAACTTCTAACGTCACCAATACGAATCTCCTTTGAACAAAAATGACAAAATATTGTGAAACTGTGTCTGAAATCAAAACAGAACACAGCATTTTTGCGAAACGCGTCCAATTTCCACGCTGTGTATTGTTTATGTTTTTTTACGGGTGACAAAGAACCATATCTTTCACTATGCTCTCGTTATCACATCACTACACATAAAAAACAATTGTAAACGCGATTACAAGCTGTATAGAGTTTGTATATAAAAGTGTCAAAGACACTTACCCATACAACGGCTAGAAGCCAAATAAAAAAAGAAAAATAGTTCGAGCGTGTAGCGCGCGCTATCCGGCCGTGCGTCCCCTGCGACCACAACAGACAAACTGATCGTTGTTTAGAGCTAGCAACTCTCTATTATATTCGCAGTAGTGCTGCGCGTAGCTGCGAATGCTATATTTTATTTTCGCAACTGCTTCTAACCGGTTTATAACCGACTAACTTGCTAGATGCTTAGGTCATACCGCTTTAGGTCTAGTTTTTCGATCTAATCACGAGACCGAGTTAAAGTTTGTTGTAAATTAATTAAATGTTACCTTCATAGATTGTTGAAAGCTAAATTAAGGCTAGAAAATACTCCTATAGCATTAGTTATTAAAAAAAATAGTTCAAATATGAGTAAGCCCATAATATATTTTTATAGCAGCTTTACGAACATGGCAATCTAGGTTTTTATTACGTTAAAAATCGCTAAGCTATTACTAGATTTCCAGTCACTGGCTAGCTGCCCCACGTGGCTGTGTGGCGTCATGGCCATTGCGCATGACAGCCTCACTCCACCCACCCCCAATGATCCTCGCCCCGTCAGTGAGACGGCTCCGCGTGACGCGTCTTATCTGTCTGATAAAACCAGCGTGCGTTGCTAAAACGTTGCATTTGTAACAAGAAACGTTACTTTTGACACGTTACTTTTCCGTCACCGTTACTTTTCGCAAAGTCCGTCACGCAGGGTGTCTATTAGTGTTTTTTGTTACAATACGTTACTCTTTATCGTTACTTTTTATTTAATACTTTTGACAAATGGGCACTGGCAACACTGCTTAGAACCCATTAATAAATCAAGCACTATGTAAACGGGGCAAAGATCACGAGATTATCGTTCGACACAGGATTGAACCGCAACAACGTTCTCAATTTCTAAGAAGATAGGCTAATTGGGTTTACCAAACAAAATATCGATCAGAGTCGAGTGAGACTCGTGCCATTCACGGTCTATTGTTCCCTCACGTTTCAGAATAACGTGACACATGTTTTGTTTTGTGTGTTAGTGTAAGTTAACAGTTCAGCTGATATTACTAATGCTGTAATTGTTTGAGGATTGTTATCATTTTTATAGTATGAGACTTCCGTAATGAATTAACATGCGTCTGAGGGTTGTCGCGACTTGTCTTGGTCACCAAATTCCGTAGTTACGTAGTAGGTACATTATAAATCGATGGTAGTTACAACTTTATTGATTTCTTTACGTGCTGTCACGCTTTGCGACTTGTTCATTCAGTAGACATTTTTGATTTTAGTAGCACTTCTCGTTTCAGTATTAAATTTATTGAGAAGCATAACAACGATAACTAAACCTTTTTTTTCTATATTCTAAGACTAAACCCGAAACTTTGAAATCAGTTAAGAACTTTTGCTGCCGTATTTTGGTTATTGGTACATTGACTATTCACGTTCATAGGCTTATTATTTTATCGATATGAATCTAGAGTTTTGACTAAGAGAAACTAATTTTTATTTCCTATCTATACTTAGGTATGAATAAAATGTGAAATATGATGTCTACTCACATAGCTTACATTCAATTTTACAAAAGTTACACTTACCTCTGTTTGCAAATAAATTATTGTACGTAATCATTTTGTGAAGCCATAATTAGATACTGGTAATAATATGAAATTATCTGCCTTATGATTCAGAACTTTGCTGTATATTACTTAACCTTTTGTTATGACATTTTATGACGCAACCTTATAGAAATAGTAAGTACTACAATTATATCAAAGCAATGTCATTGTAACGGTTCACCTGTTGTAAACATGTTTTTAAAACACACGTTTGTAATATATTTCTATTGTTTGATCATGTTATTACTCAACTGGATAATTACAAGTAATGTAGTTAATCTACATAATTATATAGTGTGTTCTTCTTTCACGAAGCATCAGTGCAACAGGTCGAAGAGATTAGTTGCATACAGACACAGGATTTAAGCCACACATTTCTAGGGTTAATTAACCGTGGTAATCTGTGGGAATGTCCGCGGGGTGCAGCTAGTTGTTTTACATAATTGTGTTCAAAAAACACAAGTTTCATGTGCAGATGGTGTTATGAAATCAACAGTGTTTACCGTCACTTTATCACGACAGGCGAGGTGACGTATCTCGCACGTGCTCTACCAATGGTAATCGATTGCTCACGTGGTGAAACCAAATGTTATATAAACTCTATGTAACCTTTACATTGAAGAATGTAGTTTATTATCTGAAGAACTGAAAAATAAAAGTACGAGTATAAATAAATAAATATCTGGGACATTATTGCACACACGGTCATCTGACCCCAAATTAAGCAAAGCTTGTAATATGGCTGCCAGAGACTGATATACATACATATATATTTTTAAATACATACTTAAATAGATATTAACACCCAGACATAGAACAAACACAAATGTTCATCACACAAATGTTTGTCCTAGATGGGAATCGAACCCAAGCCCCCAAGCACAGCAAGTAGGATCACTACCAACTGAGCCACCGAGGCAGTCTGTCTGTCAGTATGTCTATATCGCATCAATATTACAGCATTTAGTTGCTAGAACCATTTGAGAATATTATATTGGATACTCAAAAGCCTTTTTTACGGTTTTTACTGACAATATATAACATTCAAGGTTTACGTATAATTCAGAATACGTGCGCGGCACCAGTTTAAAATTGAAAAAGAGACAGATATCATCATTATCAGCCTATCATGTTCCCACTGACACAGGCCTTATCTCAGAGAGAGAGAATGGACTCTAATCCACCATGCTGGCCCAGTGCTTGTTGGTGAATGTCACATTCATATGTCTTTGAACTGTTGAGGTTCTTGAACACTTTCCTTCCGATGCTAAAATAAACAGATAGACAATTTAAATTATGTGTTTTTACAGCAAATTGAAGTTTAACTATTGAACCCCTAGATAATTTACGTTTCGTTTATTGTCAATTTGTCACAATTAAATAATTACATTGTTTGAAATCTTAATATCTAGTACAGTACATAATTATAATTTCTATAGATTATTTTTCCTTGTATGTGTTTTATCTTGTAAAACTGTATATCTCTTTCATTAATAAATATACACCGCGTAAAAAAAACCTATTACTAATCGATTTCGTTGCTAAGGGTTAAGTGATTATTTATTTGTACATGAGACTCATTTCATAAGGGTTCAATCAATATATCACGTAAATTAATTACAATTCAGTTGAGACCAATTGGTTTCGAGTCCGTTGAACTGTCCTTTGAAGTAGCACAGAGTGTCAGACGTCTCCTCACTTGACCTATCGCTTTACACTAAGGCACTGGGTTCTAGACTCCTAGCTTAGAAAATTATTTCTTGCATATTTCTTGAAATATACAGACGAGCTTATTATATACCATACTCAATTGTGTAGCTTATATAAAACTTTGTTACAATTTAAAATTTCATTCATATTGCAGCACAAACTCTACAGAGGTCAACTGTAACCGGTGGCTAGCAAAAATGTTTGAATTGAACCGTGCCCTGCGGCTACGTGTACGTCTTATAGCCTGAACCAAGGAAGATAGTATGGATCCTTGGCCTCAACAGAACATGCCTTTGGCAGAAAGTATAAACTACACTACATGACCTTAAAAGAGCATGTTCAGTTCGCGGCTTTCAACGTGTTAACATTGATTCCATGTATTCATCAGTGTTGGACTTATACTCGAAGTTACTAAAAATAGGTTAACTGCTAACCTGTTATGCTCTAAAAAGTCCTCAAAACTAGTTATTCACTTCGAATTGAGACCTCGCGAATTCTAGACCTGTTTTGGTTTAGAATATACAAACAAACTTGAAAATTGTTCTACAAAGTTTCATGAAGATTGCATAAACGATACGCAAGATATATTGTAAAACTATATATATATATATATGAATATATATAAACTCTGAACTGTTCCAGTAGACCTTCGTTTCGCTAGCTCAATGAAACAACTAATATACTTTTTAAATTTTTATTTGCCAATTGTGTTCCGTCTCGTCTTTGTCTCAGATACAATTTTTACTTTAACTACGACGACGAAAACTAAGTGCATACCAATTGTGAAATTACCATGAAAGAGAAACAAAATGATTTATTTGTATACTACGTTTTTTTATACAGATTAAAGTTTTTCATAAACTAGTTGAAGATAGTAATATAAAAGTGACGATAGAAGAATGATTCCATAAAAACCCTAATGTCCTATAGTGCAAAGTGCACGCAAAAAGATCTAAATGCCTAGACATCTAAAGCTACATTGGACGACTGCATAGCATCAACCAGAACTGCAGGTCTTCTTATAAGTTCATTTATTTTATGGTTGCATTGCTGGCGTTTTTGTTGATATTTTATCGAAATGATGTCGATGTTCTGTTCTGTCCGAATGGTTATCGGTATTCTCTACGCATTGTTGATGTTCCATTAGCTTTGTTGTTTACTGCCCAGCAGAGAGTTGAACGACTTTGTTGTTGATATCGAGAAGTTCTGCCATGTATTCCTCGTCAGTGAGAATGGTAGCGAGGCGGTTGAGGATGCGCAGGAGCTCACCATCTCTCAAGCGAAGCTGTTCGTTACATTGCTCCACTTCATCTACTACCTCATCCGGGATCTGGAAATAAAGAAAAAAAATGTGAGCCATCTTTGTAAGCCAAGTCGTAATGAGGATCGGGAGCATCATGACACTCAGCACAGCAGTAACCAAACGAACTAAGCGATCATTGGCAATACATTTTTTTTCTGCTAAGTTCCGACCAGTAATAAATTTTTAACTAATCTTCCAGGAACTGAGTAGCTTTTTGTTATTTATAATCAGAATTTTGCCGTTTCCATGGGAGTAAAGTGTATTAACGATTTAAAGTTGGGCTAGAGCCAAAACTATGATATTATGACGTTGTCATAGAAATATTGCTGAATAGCATACACATATAGTTAAAGGTACACATATAACTGAGAGACTAGTTTTCTTTCTCTATACAAGAAAATGCTATAAGTACTTCGTAGACTTTAATTTTATTTAGATACATCAGTCGGTACATATACGTACGGTATATATATATATATATATAATACTAGCCGTCCGCCCCGGCTTCGCACGAGTGTAAGCTCGGCCTTCGGCCTCGCTACAAAATATAATATAGCCTATGTCACCCGGGGATAGTGTAGCTTCCCAACAGTGAAAGAATTTTTCAAATCGGTTCAGTAGTTTCGGAGCCTATTCATTACAAACATACAAACATACAAAAATAGGTACAAATCTTTCCTCTTTATAATATTAGTGTAGATTTACCTTTCGCAGTTCCAAGAAGGTCTCAAACTTGAGCTTCTTCCTGGTCTTTCCGTTAATGCTGTCGAAGAACATGGTGAACTGATTATCCTTTGGCTTCAGGGGGAAGTAGATACCGGCAGTGAGATGACCCTTCGGATTCCTGGCGAGAAGACTCCTGAAAAAAATATAGGTAGAAATTTTAATACATTAACAATTTTAGTTATTTCTATCAGGTATGAGTAGAAGAGTCAGAGGTCCTTTGCGCAGTAGTTAAAATCTACAGGCTAGTAAAAATAGGTATAAGACGTTAGACGTATGATCGAAGTAAACCATTTCTATACTTTAGATATAGTTACAACTTTCGGCAGCATTCAAATATTTACCAGAAGGTACGTAGACCTTACTAAGTATTAACTTGCGTAGGGTGCGCTGCGATCCCCATCTAGGATTTAAATTTTTTATATCATAGGGAGTTGAAAGGGCGAGGGTAAGCAAAAGGGAACATCGTAGATAATAAGGCCTACACAGAAGCAAGAGATATTCAATAGTTTTAAGTTATACAAATATGGCGAAAACAGGCTAGCATAGGAGTAGGATATTCTAAAAAACAACCAATTTGATCAATCAATAGTTTCGTTTCTTTTCAATGCATATCTTATATTGTTGTCGTTGTTATAAATGATAATAAAAGTATATTCTGGAGACTGTCGACATGTTTTGCGAGTATTTGTAAATGTACTGTTACTTTTTTAGTAAGTGTGTCTCGTTGCTAGCACACAGGTGTTGTTTTGCTTAGATAAAAAACAAAATGAGACAAACAGATAAGCAGATGCTTATCAATCCTTATCGGGATCATTCAGGCAATTACGGTACGACTCTCTATCTATATGTCTATCTAAATATAAGTTTTTGAAGGTCAATAGTTATGTAGATGGAAATACTAAAACACTCCTTCCATAAAACAATTGTTACGATAAGCTTAGTTTGCCGTTCCATGCGATTTTTATAGAAGAAAAAATGCGGTTTAGTTTTTCGTCAACTTATATTAAACCGATCTCGAAACTTAGTTCGCAGCTGGACATAAGCCTCTCCTAAGGCGTGATTCGAATTAGTCCTAATGTGAGAGTTGTTGTTCTTACCTCAAATCCCAAACTAAGTTCCTCTTCTCTGTGACGCTGACGGCTGATAGATAGGCCTTAGCGACGTAGATCAGGGACAGACGTTCTTTAACGACAGCTGCCCTGGTCTCCCTCTCGTGCCACTCCACGTAGTTTGTATTGTGGACGTTGAACTGGTAGTTATACTCCTTGCGGCAGTGGGGCTCGTCGGACTGCGTGAACCAGCCTAGAAATAAGAATAAAAAGGGTTCATTAGCATTTTAAAGAATAAATAGGAGGACAAAGGCACTTTGGACGCATATCGTTTCATTTACTTACCAGTATGCGGATAACAACGGTCAGCCATCACGGTGACAACTCGAGAGATGTGGTAGCCCAAATCCGACAGGAATATACCAGGTCTTCCTCCAACCCTCACGTGAATCGCCAGCATCACGTGGTCTTTCTCTGTCTCGATCAGGAATTCTTGCGGTCCCGGACTGGATGTCGCGTAGTCTTCTAAGTTCTCGATGTTCTCATCGCAAGACACCAGCATCATAGCTTTGGTTATTCCAGGGAAATCATCCTCTAAAACCTTTAGACGCTTCATCACCTCCATGGCCAAGCCGACACATGTGTGCTTGTGGGCACGGATAGGCGGGTTGTACTTGGGATAGTACTCCGCCAGAGTTTGGTCTGGTGATGCCATATAGGCGTCAAAGAGACTCATGAAGTTGTTGACTGAGTCATAATGTTCTGAGACGACGAGACGGCTCAACAGCGCCTCGGCTTTCGCGACCAGCTCCTCGTATTTCTGGAGGGAGAGGTGCAAAGCCGGGCGTGGCGCCCCCCACCGTGGTGGCGGGAGGGGGTGGTCTGCCGGCCACTGGGGGCCGGCAGTGAGCTTGCTGTCGGAGCTGAGTCAGCTCAACCACTCGGCACCCCAGCGACCCATAACGCGGCGTATGGCGCGCTCCTCGCTCGAGGTGGAGGCGAGAGGCACGGCGGGGCCTTGGCCGTACGATCCTGCGACCCCAGTGATCTCCACGCCGGATGACGCATCCGGAGACCACTCTTTATCCTTACTTAACGGTTTTATATTTAACGTATCTGGAAAAAACAAGAAAATATTATATTATGATATGTCAATTAAAAAGAATAGATATGGATGGATAATGTTGATAGCGAGTTTATCGGATTCGGATGTCGCTAAAGTTGCATAAACGTGAAACCCACAATCCATTATCAAGCATAGCTGCGTCATACCCACCATACGTCATGGAGGATGACTAATCCGTTTCGCATTAAACCGTATATTTCTCAGTAATGGCATGGCACAGAGTTGATGATACTTGATAATGTATAAATAAAAAACTTTCAGCTCTATAATATTTGTAAAGACTGAGTAGGTATAACTTCAATTATGTAGGTTTAAGTGCGTCAGATACGACTATATGCAAAATATGGCGTTTCGCCAAATTTCGGGCGTCTGCTTCCAGTTCAGCCTTTCAGAGTTCAGACGTTTTTTCCGCTGTTTATGCTCTATTTATAACACACTACTGGTAAGTAATGCTTGCAAGAGCAAACCCAATTCTGCGTACGTAAAGGTATTGAATACTGGGGAAAACATTAATAGGTATATGTATCTAACAATTACAGGATAACATTCAAATGACGCAAACGTTTGTCCCCGTAACCATAAATTGGGACGTTTTTCCCAATATAGTTTGCAATAATATGGGTTCTCTCCCAAACAAAAAGCCTTGCTTTAATCTCACTTTATGCTGGTTAGTAAAAACCAAGAAGAAAAAGGAGTATTATAGTGATTATCAAACAAAATAGAATTAGTGAGATACACTATTAGTGATATACCCACCTAACCTACTAATGGAGAAGAAAAAGCCTACCAAAAGCCATACATTGGAATCCATCTATTTGAATGGATGTTTTGAGCCAGTGCTGAGAGATGCCATCAGTTAAATTGTTTTATAAATGTATACTATAGACCCAATATACGAAGTAGAATAATCAAGAACCCAGCAGGGACACAAAGTAATTGAATTAGCTAGGTAGAACACGCGAGGTGCCATCAGTGACGCAGTTGGTGAGGTGATGCAATGGAGACCACTTATCGATCGGTCGATATGGAAACTAGTCAAGGGCAGACATTTTGCGCTATCAGAGACAGTTAATGAATGATAAAAAGTGTGTAAATAAACAACTGATATTTTAGAATAGAGTGTATAGACAAGAGAAGCACAAAAAAGTAGTAATAGTAGTAGTGAAATTCAGTCATCAAATCAATAAAAATTTAAGCCCGGCACAGAACTGCATGGACCATTGGACCATTGGACACCATGAGCGACTACTTCGTCTACTAGGGAACGCTATGATTAAAAATTATTGGCGATTCGTAAATAATTTCATAACATTTCTAAAGACATCCGTTATGCAAAATGTTTGAAACCTTAGGAAGTAAAATAATGTAAAATACACGCAATAAAATCAGTAAAAGTGTTCAATTTCCGTGTATAATAGGTAATAGCGAAAACCTGAGACATGATTTTTAGTATACCACCTTTTATTATATTCATAAGCTATATAGATTATAAAGGAAGTAAAGGTTGCATTTTCATTCAATTCTGAACAGTATTTTTATAGTTTCAAATCTCTTGCTCATTGCGAAGTTATTTAAAATTTGTACCGTATTAATGGCAGACAGATAAGAACTGAGTTTATAAAAACGTGGTAATAAAATAATACACATGTAACGCCTAATATCAGGTCACCACGGGCCTGCTCGTTTGGTAATCCATAAAATTATGTTCCGATATTTTATTATTGAAAACAGAAATAGAGGTAAATTCTGTCAGTGAAGAACAATACGTAAGAAGAGTTAAGAACAATCCTGAATATCGTCAGACATATCTCGAGATGGTGTGACCTTGTGCGTTTAAAATGCGTGGTGCGTTCAAATTTCGAAAAATAGTGATGGGAAAGAAGTATATACAGATAAAATCGATGCAACGCGGAAGGAATCGTTGATTTGAAATTTAAATAAATAACGGCAGGAAATGAAAACCAAAACAAAAGTTGCCATGGTGATTATTGTTATTAAAATGGCGATGTTAGTTCACGTGCAAGCTGAAATAAACCCATCTACAAGCGTAGTAGTAGTATAGGGTAGTTAACGTACCCATTGTTGGCCTTAGCCGGGTGAAGAACTATTACTGTCTTCTGGGAGGTGCGACTTAGTTTACTTCTAGAAGAAAACTGGTTTGAATTGCGTTTGCACGCCCTATATAAACCGTCCAATGCTTTCCGCCCGTCCCCCCTCCGACGCCACCTCGCCCCTCATGCGTCATTCATATTCGAGAAAAATATACGTATTTTTGCATGTGTGCGTGTACAGTTATTTGCACCAATCGTATCAGAACGGCTTTTGGTGGTGTGCGTGCGAGCGTCAAAACAAAACGTGCTATGTGTTCGTTATGTTTATATATTTATGTATGTAGGTACTTATTTGTATGTTAATTTTATGATAGTCTGTTGCCGAGATCTTTTTCCATATGGTTCATAAGTAAACACTAGCAGCACCCCGTTCACATGAATTTCACTTTCACCTGAAATCTATCTGGAAACTTTCACTTTTTTTAAATAATAATTATCGATAGAAAAAACTGACTTCATAAAATGTCAGAACTGGACTAAATTGAAATGAACGGAAAGCACCAGCTTTCAAATAAAAAAAGAATCATCAAAATCGGTTCACCTAGTCGAAAGTACTGACTGAGGTAACAAATATAAAAAAAAAACAGTCGAATTGAGAACCTCCTTCTTTTTGGAAGTCGGTTAAAAAGAGCATAATATCTACCAACATAAATGACTCACTATCTAGTTGACTACTTATCTAAACATGATTAATAGAAGATAAAAACATTTTTTCAGGCTACAAAACAACCCATAAATTCATTGAATCAAGCAAGTTAAAAATCACATTAAAAATATGGTCGGTGATAAATCAAATTGATAGTGCCAAAGAAAAAATAAATTAGTAAGTACCTAAATAAATAATGTCAAACAGAAAAATAATAATGACAAACAAGTGTATCACATTAATAACCGACTTCAAAAATATATGAAAAACATAAGTGCCTGTAACATTTGAGGGTTGCCCTCGATTTCCCTGGGATCACATCATCAGATCCGGACTTGGTGACAATGGGACCAAATTGGAAATACCTACCCTACCGAACAAAAGTTTTTTTATCGGTCAACAGTTGGTGGAGAAGTCGGTGAACATACACAAAAAATTTACAGGCAAAATAGAACCATCCTCCTATTTCGTCGATAAAAAAATCTTATAAAGTAAGAAGGTAATTATGCCTGCTTATGCCAAGTAAAATAATATATCTACTTACCTAAAATAATACAGAACAAAGCATAGATATTTTTCCTCTATACCTCAAGGATTATTGATAACAAAACAACCTTTTGCAGACAGCTTCTCTAGATCATACGTAACAACTTTTAATACCTACTTGTCATTTTCAAAACCTAATAATATTTTTTAAGTTCGTATGAAATTTTAGTGTGCAAGAGTCTGCTCCGAGGCTAAGCTAGGGCACCTAGTTTCTTTTGATTTGAAATGGTGTAATCTAACATTATGGCCCTTTAGAGCCCTAATTAAAGCAGTCCCGTTGCTTCATAGAGACATGACAGAGTGACATAGGGTACAAGAATGCAGGATGGAGCCAAACAAAACTTGTTTTATTTTATTCAGTAATAGTTATATTTATATTCTTAGCTAGGTTATACTTTTTAATAGTTTAATTAACAGCTGATATTTTTCCGCGATTTTAACATTGGTCCCATAACCCCCATATTAATAGTTGTTCATAATGACGAGTACTATATAATATGGACCACTTTCAGCTTAGTACACCCTTTCCTTGTAACCCAGTTTATGTAGTATTTACTAAATGACTACCTACCTACGTACCAGAGCGTTGCCAGGTTTATTTTTTGCTAAGTTGAAATTTTGGAACTTTTTGAGTGACAAAAAGCGGGATTCCTTAGTTGAAAGCGGGACATACAAGTACTTAGTAAAAAACACGTATATAATCAGAAGATTTTAAATATTTTTATTTGAGTTCAAATTACGTTTACGTGACAATAGATAGAATAGAAAATAAATAGCCATAGAAAATGTATTGTAATAAAAATATGATATTTTAAATCAGATTTACCCTATCGCTGCACGGCACGGTCGAGTTATCCCCGAAAAGCGGCACTGAGCCTGTCCGCACGGGACAATTAATTTTGATTAAAAAATCGGGAGGTCTGGCAACGCTGCTACGTACATACATATATGCATGGCAACTATAACACTAACGTCACAGAATAACACAACAGTAAGTAAAGTACTCACGTGTCGAGCACGTATGGTGATAGGTGGATGATAGCAACACACGTGCTCCAGTTTAATCTATTTACATATAATATACATAAGCTTTACAAACGTATGCTTGTGTGGAACTTGTGATAAGTTAGTAGGTACCTACCTAACCTAGGTAACCGAACACCTTGAGCCATGATGGGCGTAGCCAGGTGGGGCGAAAAATTACAATGACCTTTTGCTATGAAACAGCAGATATTTTTTCTCTTTATGTCTGAACTTTTGAGGTTCTTGGACATACCAGTTTACTCACGGTGTAGTGGACTAAATTAGGCTAATTATGATGATGAATATTCAAATCAAACTCCGGACTTATTTAAACCGGAAAGGAAGCGCTATACGTCTCAAGCCATTTCACCCATTCTGTTACCTCCGCGTTTTAGCAGTCTAGACTTCAGTCTAGACAGTTTTGCTTTAACTACTTCATAGAGTTTAGACAAAACAGCTATCCAGCAGCCATTAGCGGCTGTTTGCTATCTTGTAATCATTATCATGAACCGTTTACAATGGGATCAAGCAGCACTACGCTGTGTTGGGACCGGCTTGTGACTGAAACTATTATATTTTTGTGTTCAACTTGAAATGTCTATTATCTTTTGTTCCTGTCATAAATAAATAATTACCTTTCATTCCTTCTTTGGTTCTCTCTTACAACCTTCTTACAACCTTGAAATCGTGAACAAACATCAGCTGTTCCATAATTGATCGTGAATGTGATTTTCTATGGAACGGTTATATTTTTTCGTGATTTCAGGTTTGGTCCCATACACGTTTTTCTTAATGATGTGATGAGAACTATGGTCACCTCTCGGCGCAGTACCTTTGGTCCGTGTAGCCCTGTCTAATTTGGTAGCAGTGGTAATAAGTTGCTAGTCTCTGTATTTTTGTGTTCCATTTTATCATTATCAAATATCAGGGGCGTCTTCCACGAAATTATGTCATCAGCTTTAGTGGAACTAATTTTCCAATACTAAACCACTTCGCTTATACCTAATAACATTAAAATCTGTGACGCATTGGCCCACCAGTTTTGAGGGAAAGTGACTCATTTCCCAAAATAGATAAATCAATAGTTTCGCTATCGTATACCAGATTAAATATTAGTTTCAGCGTTACTAGAGTGTAGATTGCATGGTAGTTGCTGATGAAGTGACGCATCAAGGTCAAAGACGGTGGTCGACCTTATTTCCACCTGCACAGTTAAGTATTTACTGAATGGTCCTGGTGTACAGCTAGGGTGTCGCCAGTATGGGCAAATCGTCCCAAAAATTATCTTACTCTAGTGGTCCAGTCCAGGATCAGTAATTCCATTGTTAGACCAAGGAGATCAAAACAGATGTGGATGGAATCGAATATATGGGTGACAATGAAGTGAAGAAGATTCTTAAATCTCGGGTTCCACAATTACTCTACATCATCATCAGCCAGAAGACAACCACTACTGAACATAGGCCTCCCCCTTTAACCTCCACACTGAACGACATCCTGCCATCTGCATCCACTGAATGCCAGGGACTCTCACAATGTCGTCGGTCCATCTAGTGGGAGGCCTACCTACGCTGCGTCTTCCGGATCTTGGTCTCCACTCAAGAACCTTTCTTCCCCATCGGTTATCCGTTCTTCGAGCGATGTGGCCTGCCAATTGCCACTTCAACTTGCGCCGAGCGAAACGCTGTACTCGCGCGTGCTTACTGTGCATCGTCTGCAACGGGCTTTAGCCTTTGCATTTTACAAATGAGCTAAAAATCAGTTCACCGCACTCATATCATATATACACATACATAAAGTCCGGGCACGTGTGTGTGTCAATAACAATCGGATACACTATCTCGACTCGACATGTGTGTCAAATACCTACATAGAATAACCACTTGCATGCCAAGTTTCATTCAATTCTGGACTTTATTCTTGTTTCGAAAAGGTTTTTTTTGAGCAAAGTTAAGTTTGCGAATGATAAATAAACCAAACAGATGTGTATTGGTAATTTTCCAGAAGATTTGTTTGTTTTTGTGACTGTAGATAAGGTATTTAATGCGCAATTTTATAATCCACGGAAAACACCTCTTCTACATTACGTATATAATTTTGGAAACTTAATACTCTTTACTCTACTGCCCAAAAAGTAACGTGTGTTTTCTAGGGCCACCTGATGGTGAGCCTATCATCATTAGCCAGAAGACGCCTATTGCTGAAAATAATCCTCCGCTTTAGACCTCTACACTGAACGACAGCCTGCCATCTGCATCCTCTGGATGCCCGCGACTCTCACAATTGTTTTATATTTTTTTATGACATATGTGGCAAACAAGCAGACGGGCCGCCTGATGGTAAGCACTAGTAAGCAGTCAACGTCGCCTATGGATACTTGTAACGCCAGAGGCATCACAAATACGTTGCTGACACTTTAAGACTCTATTAACTCGCCTTTTGAAGAACCCCATGTTGTAGCTTCTCGGAAACACCGCAGAATGTAGCTCATTCCACATTTTGCAGGTGTGAGGCAAAAAAGATCGTGTGAATCACACAGTATGCGGTTTCCACTGGTCTATGATGTATGGATGCACTTTCAAACGGTGGCGGCTAGTGCGATGATAAACCGCGACGCCGGCGTTAGATCGAATAGTTCTTCAGAACACTCCCCATTGTAAATGCGATAGATACAGAGAGAACCAACCTCTCTGCGCATGTTAGCGGCTCTAGGTGTTCGATGAGCTTGGAATCATCGACAATTCTTACAATGTCGTCGGTCCATCCAGTGGGAAGCCTACCTACAACACATCTTCCTGTTCGATTTCCTTACAGAAACAAATCGAACAGTGCGAGACTTCCACGCATCTACGGGTTATGCGGAAAGGGTGTAAAAAAGAAAGAAAGGGTTCTGTTACTCACCATGAAAAAAAAAACAGCTGTTCCATACTAAGGTTCCATATAGATTTTGTAGAGTGTGATTTATAACGTGTGAATTAACGTTTTCTATGGAACAGCTGATATTTTTTCGTGATTTTAGGGTTGGTTTCATGGGAAAAGTTGTTAATAATAATGGGTAGGTTTTGTCGACCCATTCAAATCTATTATTCCAATCAGAATCAGAATGTATTTATTGTAAAAACTGTGTACATGGATGGTAAAGTAATTAAGTAGTTTCAACAGCTTTGTCCATCACGAACATACAATATTATTCTTAACTAATAAATATTTGACAATTATAATTTTAATGAATAATTTTTAGCTATAAAGAAATAGTATACAAGTACTTACAACTAATAAAACTACTACTAATAATAATATCATACTTATCAAATCGTTTTATTTACAATAACTTAAATAACATTCCAATAGTAAAAAATAAAAATAAAACATATTAATACCTAACTACTAAAGTAATCTATTAAACCGCTACCAGTGGGAATCGTCCCCAAAATGCTGGTACCATTACCACGTTGTATGGCAATGCTCACTCTAATAATAATATTACTTTTCAATTCCAATATTAATCTACGCGTACGAAGTCGCGGGCAAAATAGCTAGTGTCATATATGAAGAATAACGTTCTATATATATTTATGTATAACTAGTCGTTTGACAAACTCGCTTGCGAAGAAGTGGTCTAGATCATCAGTCAGTAAACTGCTGAACAAAGGCCTCCCTCTTAGAGAGGGGTGTTGCCATAGTTTTGACGCTTGGGGAGCGGCTTGGGGATCGCAGTACGTGCACAGTGTTCTAATAGGACGTTGCTGCCCATCCTCCGGTGGTTCTGGTCGCAGTTTTAGTAGGAACCTAAAATTATTATTATACTCATGACGCCACTCATGAAGGCTGTAGGTGTGAGGTTTGATGTAGTGACTTGCTAAAAATCCACTTTATATCTGGATTTTGTATAAGAATTCGAAAGTATAAATGAAAATTTGCATGTATAAAATAATTATGACTTCCAACAAAACGCAAAAATAACAACTGTCTGTCAGGTGTGGGGTTCGAACCCACGCTCCCTCTCGGGAACCAGAGCTTAAATCTGGCGCCTTAGACCACTCGGCCAACCTGACGTGATGTAAGATGTCAAAATATTCGTATTATTTCAACTTTCTTGGCAATTTGCCTTTAATTAGTTATTTATGAATATCAGTTAGCGGTTTAATAGATTAGTTTAGTAGTTAGAGATAAATTAATTTGAATATCAGTTTGAAATATTTCAATCACGTCATAACTTTTGGTAAATTATTTTATTTTGTTAACTACATGCCTATAATACATATATATCTAAACCAATATGTACGAATTAACGAGGCGGAAAATGCAATTTATTTTTAATTGTTTTTTATATAATAATAATTATAACACTCTCTTGAATATATCTAGCAAACATCATTTTTTTAAATTTTAAACATTTTTGTCTGGCTATGAACATTCTGCCATCTATCGTTGATCGTATGAAACTTTTGCTTCATAAATAAACAAAATTGTTATGCTAAACAGTACCTATCTAGATCACTTAGTACATTGGTTTTACACTAGGTGGAGTTATTTTTAGATACTTTTGATAGTATCTGGACAATATTATTGTGGCTGGGAATAGATTGGGAAGGGAAATCCCTGCTGAGTTTGACTTTGCACTTTCAAAATTGAAAATATTCATCCCGCTCAATTTTTTTTTATATTTTCAACTTCTCTTCTCGATTGTGCTGGAATCGGGGAGCGTGTCTTCATTCAAAAGAAAACTGGGGCCTTACCCCTAGCTTCACTTTTGCGAGCCAACTTTTAGTAGGCACCTGATAGGTACCTAAAATTAACCAACTTATTTAAGCTGCATCGTTTAAAAGCGTCTAACTTGAATGAACGATAATCACAATCACACGCATAGTAAAACGGATTTTCGTTCATTCAAGTTAGACGCTTTTAAACGATGCAGCTTAAATGAATTGATTAATTTTAGGTACCTATCAGGTACCTACTAAAAGTTGGCTCGCAAAAGTTAAGCTAGGGGTAAGGCCCCTGTTTCTTGATAACCTAGGGTTACCTACTCTATCACAGTGTTTTTCAAACTTTTTCACGACGCGACCCCCTTAATATGAAAAAAAAAATCGGGACCCTCTTACTTCCATATTTTATAATCTGTATTTTATTATATTAGAAATAAATGATCTAACTCGTATTTTGTTTATGGCAAAAAATAGATAATAAACTATTTCGGATGCCGAAGTTTATTAAAGTATCAAATATATACAACCTTTTTTATTTTTATAATTATGTACTCATATACTTGGTAAAATATTTTTTTTTTCTTTTACCGAGGCTTCGCGACCCCCTTGACTCCCTTATAGAGGCATGGCGACATTGGCGACCCCCAGGGATACGCGACCCACAGTTTGAAAAACACTGTGATGCCTTTTAATCGGTTAGGCGGCGCACCCTTGAATCGGATCGCGCGGGTATGTACTTCCCATCATTAAACTGCTCTAGAAGGTATTAAAAATTTGACATGATTGGTATTGGTATTCAGTTTGAACAGCATGTGACATCTACTTCTTTTGTATGCGCGATAGAATCCGAAACGTGGATTTTCGCCAAAGAACCAGAGTCACCGACATAGCTATTAAAATTTGCAAGTTGAAGTGGCAATGGGCAGGTCACGTCGCTCGAAGAACCGATAACCGATGGGGAAGAAAGGTTCTTGAGAGGAGACCACGAACCGGTAGACGCAGATTAGGTAGGCCTCCCACTAGATGGACCGAGCTTTCATCACTATCACCTGTTTCAGAGCACTGACCGCGCGAGCGTCGTACGTGGCCATTTATGGCACCAATTGATCGGCTTATTCTTCGTATTCACGATGAGCTGAAAAGTACTTGGGTTCTATAGGTACTTATTCTAAGGTGTCCATACTATCCATAGTCTAAATGGTTTGACCATATAGGTATGATGAGTAGCTTTGAGGTGTCCAGTTAGATTAGTCTTCATGGCCAGAGTGTCATATATATGTATGTATATCAAGGATGATGTATATATATAATATATACATACTACATTCTGCAGCCTTTTTTTTTGTACAATTTACTTGTTGATGTAGGTAAAATAAAACCACATATATACCACAGAAGGTTAGTGCTGAAAATCAGCGCTGCAGAGAAATCTGTAGCATTATCGCTGATCCGGTGGTTCTGGTCCACAAACGAAATATTTACTATTCAATATATAAAATCTAAATAAAAGTAGGTAAGTACAGTTTATTGAAAGCCAAGCTGACGCATCTATGAGAACAGAATCACGCGCAGGAGTGGTTGTGCTGCGACCAGCAGCAGCAGGCCCAGGCCTCCGCGCCCCGCGGCTCCGTTGCACCCGTCGCTGAAGCACTGGCACACCGTCTCCAGGTGGTCCTCGTTGTCAGCCTTATAGCAGTCCTTGTGGTGACGCACCCAGCCGCAGCCGCGCGTCACCCGGACCTCCGGCTCGTACCCCTTGTTCAGGACTGCACAACAAATATATATTTTTATTAGAAGTCATGTGTGACGGTATTTGATGTACACATTTATAATATGTAGGTTGGTATGGTTTCTGAAGCTGAAGTTATCAAAAGTTTTAGTAATTTTACGTAATTTTAAGAAAAATATAAATACTGAGAGACAAACTTACGAAGCTATTATCTACCAGTCTATCATCATCATCATTGCAAACATAGGACGTCCACTGCTGGACATAGGCCTCCCCCATCGATTTCTAAAAGGGCCGGTTGGAAGCGGCCTGCATCCAACGTTTTCCTGCGGTCTATCAGTCTATATTAACATGAAAAGTCTACTCAATCATGAATAAATGTCCGCTGTCCTTTGGTAAAAAGAAAAACTCAGATTTGCATAAGTTTGCACAAGGAATGGAGACAGCTAAGCTCGGAATTACATTGCGCGATAAAATTCAAAACAAATCAAATTATTTATTTTACTTTTCAATGTTATTTTACTTTACATATTCATTTATTTAATCCGGAACGAGGAAATTCGTTAAAGAACAGTCACCGACATAGCTGCTCAGATTTGCAAGTTGAAGTGGGCCACATCGGTTGAAAAACCGCGGCATGCAGAGGATTTAGATGGCAGGCTGTCGTTCAGGGTGGAAATCTAAGGAGCAGGGGCTCTATTTTTTAATCACTCGTAGGAATTTTTCTATTCGCACACGCAAATAATCACCGGTGATTTCAAATATGAGTGGTTTGGTATTTTTGAATCGCTCGAATTTTGGGTTGCCGTGGTTCTGTCAGACTTTCTATCGATCACTCGTAGAGTTAGACTTGTTCAAAAATACGACTTTTGGGATTTCGTTCGCAAGTAAATCACATCGTTGAAAAAAGTCGTACGAGCGATTCAAAAATAGTGCCCCAGGCATATGTTCAGCAGTGGACGTCTTCTGGCTGATGATGATGAATTGATGATGATGATGAAACATGAAATGCTGTACGTTGGTAAGTGCATCAGCGCTATATAGTGAAACGCGTACGGTCACTAATTTTTCACGCACTAAGAACCTTGCAATAACACCAATAAACTAACAAATAGTCCACATATAAAAAAAGAGCAGCAAGGTCGTCTGCAGGTTGAGTTCGAATAAAGTAGAGGTTCCCAGACTTTTTTTTCTCATAGACCACTTTCAAAATTTAGCTGATTCCGGTAGATGCCCCCCCGCAGTTACATTTCTACCATATTCGCAAAACTCGACAAAAAAATTACGCATACGTACACCCTCTTCGAGCCCCCCGTGGGGGTCCACCTGGACCACTTTAGGAACCTCTGGACTAAAGGCATCAAGTGTGATTTAGGGCTGATGCGTTTGCGCCCGCCATACCTTCCTTGTTAGTCTGATCTGCGGTTATATTGTTCGGTACCTACTTAGATTATTATGGTACCTACGTTTCTCGAGCTGTTTGTCTGCTTCATCATTATTATCATTAGGTTTATAGGTTATCACTTAATTTTTCACACATAATGCAAATCTGACCTTATGTCGGAGCTGTTTGCTTCTGCAGTCTGTACTCACACGCAAGTATAATTTGTCACACTAATATTACTTGTTATTATTATGGGTTTGCTTGTCTGGGTGACGTAACAGTTTATATTCTGAGTACCTTACCACTTTCTCGTCTGTGTGGCCTAACACATGCTCTGTTCTGAGTGGTTTAACACTTACATGTCTGAGTGGCCCATAACACATCACGTACCTACTGATTCGAGTGGCCTGAAATTTCTTGTCAGAATGGCATGTGGCATTAGCGATCACGGTGTCCTCAGGTGATGGAGGGCACCGTCATCGCTAATCAGTGTGGTTATGCTGCTTACTCCACATCGCTAGAAGAACCGATAACATCTTGAGTGGTTCTTGAGTGGAGACCATGAACCGAAAGACGCAGCGTAGGTAGCCCTCCCCCTAGATGGACCGACGATATTGTGAGAGTCGCGGGCATCCAGTGGATGCAGATGGCAGGATGTCGTCCAGTGTGGAGATTCAAGGAAAGCCTATATGTTCAGCAGTGGACGTCTTCTGGCTGATGATGATGCTACTTACTGGTCTGTGTGATCTTCCTGCAGAAGAAGCTGTGCTGATCTGCTGAGTAGATGCCGCTCCCGCAGGTGGTGGTCGGCAGGAACTTGACCAGCGTCTCACGGTCGTACATGGCTGGCTCCAAGCACATGGAGTTGTTCACGCTGGTGCAGTCGTAGCAGTGGATGGCTGATGCTGGGGGTAAGTGATGATGTAGTTAGACATATTATCATCTAATAGTTGATTGAGACAGGCGTTACTTTGCGGATGTTCATCTTCAAACCTGTTTCTTTTATATCATCAGTCTTCCACTGGGCCCACGAAGTACATGGGATTGTATTTCAAAACATCACCAACATCACATGTGCGCTGTAAGCTGTGGTCAAACTCATAGCCTGGTCGTCATAAAAATAAACACCTCTAACCTAATTTATAGGCCTCCCTTTCTAAAAAGTAGGCCAAAAGGCCGAATGTCTAGTAAATTCTTACCTATAGGCCAAGTGGCTATTAAGCCAAAAAAGTTAATTCATTCAATCCAAAATGGCTCTGCATAGAACTATAAATATGATTAAAATAGGTATTAGGTAGTATACATTATTCTACCTAATATCTGAAATTTGTTTAGTTTTTAGGGTTCCGTACCCTAAGGTTGTAAACGGGAACCTATTACTAACCCTATTTTTTATGTTTGTTACCTCAGAACTTTCAACTAGGTGGACCGATTATGATGTTTTTTTTTATATGGTGCTTCACGTGTGGTCCCATTTCATTTTGTTCAAGACCTGACATTTTTATGATGTCGGTTTTTTATAATGATAATTATTACTAACCTCCTTATAGAAGTCATAGACTAAAACCAAGACTCACCAACCCGAAGGCAAACCGCCAAGAGGACCGCAACGAGCATTGTTTTCTCAAACATGATTTATTTATTTAACTTATAATATTACGTAAACAGTGTTCTATCTGAAGCGAGTTAAATCAGTGAGCGATACAGATGGACTGTTTTCTAAAGTAATTGGGAGCTAGTCCATTTACGAGCGTGTCCATATTCAGTGAACAGCGGTGGCGGTACTGTTGGCGGACGGTTCATATTATGTCGCAAATAAGATGTAGTGTAGGCTTCTTTTTAAGGTTCAATGCCCAATGGGTATAAACTGGACCCTATTACTAAGCCTCGCTGTCTTTCCGTCTGTTTGTCTGTCTGTCCGTCCGTCCTACCTTTCAACGGTTGTATCTTTCGAACCGTAATAGATAGCCAGTTGAAATTTTTACAGAGTATGTAATGTTACGGCGGATTAACTAGGAAATAATAATGAAGTCAAAAAGTTTAAACTAAAGGGGTCTCCATACAACAAACGTTTAATTAAACGTATTTTTGTATTTTCTCTAGTGTAAAAACGGTAATATGTACAAGCGTCAAACTTGGCATGATTATAGTACACACTCTAAAGTAAAATAACAAATAATAAATACTGGCCAAGTGTGAGCCGGTGACGAATTTCTTTTCACCAACGGTTCTCGTACCTAAGTTAAGCAACGTCGGGCACGGTCAGTATTGGGATGGGTGACCCCTTGGAAATAATTCTTTTTGCACTATTTTATTAAATAATAATTTATGTAGCTCATAGCCATGTATGTATTATGTATTCTGTGCCATTACTATATTTGACCAAATAAGTCTTAAAAATAAACGTAGCCTTTTCACAATTTACGAATTTTACGACATTTTACGCACACCTACTGAGTAAGTAGAGTAACAGTTATTTTTATTTGATCTGAGACGACATAGTGGAAACAAGCGTCGCGTCCTCTCCTGCTTATTGTGTTTTTCACCAACGGCCAGTGAATTCGACACGCTGTCATAACCAGCGTTATTATGAAAACTGAACCTCATTATAGCTATTATACCGCTCGCACTAACTAAAGCTGCAGTCACACGACGCGCATACTTCCTGCGAGTGATATCGCCTCGAGTAAACTCGCTTGGTGCGACAAACTACTCGCTGCTATTGAAATCGTCACGAGCGTGTTTCTCGCTGCGATTGCAGCGTTCGGGCCAGTCATGTGACTCGTTGTGAATTCATATCGACATTTATTGCTTGGGTCTTCGATCAAAAAAATACATAGATGCCACAATGAAGCGCTAATCACGGCAATACTCAATCTGGCTGGACTCAATACGCAGCCAGATTGGATCTACAGTCACGCGATAGTTGCACAAGCCGTAACACACCGTAATAGCCGTAACAAACACGTCAACTTGGCTTACGAACCACCTTCTGACCAACGGGAGAGAAAGAAATATTTATTTTTTCTCCCGGGAGAGAAGTTCCCACTTGCGATTTAGTCATAATCGCCATCTCGCTTGCTCAACGACGGTTCACGAGTTTTGATGGTATTGTGCAAATCGAAGAGACTTTAGAGAACTGAGCCGATATGTAATGTATAAGGTAAATATGTATATGTATAAGGTTGGTTTTGGTAAAATAGTTTTGTTTTGATATAAATTGTATACAGCTATGTTTGTATATGAAACTGCGAAAGTATATTGACTATAATTTTCTACGCGTTGTGACTTCTATGTATAATTTTTCGAAGGCTTGGGCACTAACCGATTATAGAATTTCCCGTGCAACGCGCGAATCGCAGTCGTTACGTGACAAATTGGCAACGTGGCTTTAATTCAAGGCGAATAAATCGCTGCGAGGAAACCTGCTTAGTGTGGCTGAAGCTTTATTACTCACACCATGCTTGTGAACGGGACTCGATAGCGATAGCGAGTGTCAGATAACGCAATAACCCCGCAGTATTTGAGCTGTCATGTATTTAAAATACTTCTGTGAGACAGTACCTATATCTCTTTTTAACCGACTTCAAAAAAGAAGATGGTTCTCCATTCAACTGTTTTTTGTCTGATTGATTTGATTAAGTATGAGGTTTATAATTATAAATAAAAAAAATCGACTTGAAAATTAGTTAATACGTAATGTCGTTTACTTGGATGACATATTTTTTTAAGTTATTTTGATTTAAAAATCAAACTATTGAAACTATTTTGATGGACTTTATATGGGACTATTTCTGGGGATATTTCTAACATAGCTACGGAAATACTACTACGAACGTGTCACGACATACCTACATTTAACAAAAAATAATAATTAGAGTTTTCCACGAGTTTCCACACGAATTTAACGTTCCAAATTCAAATTACTTTATTCCCTAGGGAGTTACAACTTTATATCCATGTTTTCATATTTATCGGGACTTATCGCGCACTATTAAATATAGGTAAAAATAGATACCTTTCGCTCAGCTCGTGACCACGGCCATTGCAACATGGTCGAAACGTCGAGCGAAAGGTATCTATTTTTACCTATATTTAATAGTGCGCGATAAGTCCCGATAAATATGAAAACATGTGTTCGAATCGCGAAAGTTTAAAAATAACTTTATATCCCTTAAGAGATAATGATTTACTTTACGTTGAGGTTGCATGATAATATGTGATCGGACATTGTCGAGCAGGTGGTGTGAAAATTATTTTAGTAGATCATTCGAAGATTTTTTCCAACATTTCATCGTATCGTATCATTTTGACATCAATTTTTTTCACATCAGTTCGTGAAAAATGTCAGCAATGTCATTCATTTTGTAAGCGCAAATCACAGACATTTAATACAGAAAGCGCAAATTACGTTTTTCTATCGAGCAGCTGTTTTTTTCTTCGATTTTTTGTTTGCATTAAAAGTTGTCCATAGTGATGAATGATTTTTGACCTCTTTTTGGCTTATTGTCACCGTTACCTACATGTAACCCTATCTCTTGTCACGATCGCTCTGATCTATGATATACTCTGATCTATGGTCACGATAAATATTGACCATGTAAACTGAAACTGCGTCAATTTGCCGTAAAATTGTAGACAAGCACTATTTTGTACCGGTTTACCTTTAAAATTAAACTATGTAAAGTCTCGCGAAATTGATTATCGCCAGCTTATTAATAAGTAGGCACCATACATCTAACGACAGAAAGAAAGAGTTTGAAAAACAACTCACTGCAAGGTCAGCACCGGATTTACACATCAAATGGATGTACCGTCCATGAGATAGCGAAGGTCAGTGCCAACTTGCCAAGCCAAGATAGTGTTGAAAGTCCACCGCTCTAGAAACGTACCGTCCACCGCTCCCTGAAGTCTACTCCACATGTAATGCTACGCTGCAGTCTAGTCTGCCCTATCCATAGGCTGTTCCAGGCAGAAACCAAACCACTCTTACCTCATAAACCTAAACAAAGTTACTTTTAGAGAGTGCTGCACAAACCAGCAGAAAACATTAAAATATTCTCAATCTTTTTGCAGATGCCTATTAGTTTTCGTTTATAGGCATTCTGCTTCTACCTATCTCTATAGAATCAAGAACTTTAGACCGTTGCATGTCTTCGTAAAGGTTCGTCAGTTTTGTCTCTGATGTCATAGTCTTCTAGAGGTCTCCATTCAACATCATCATCATTGTCATCAGCTTTATGACGTCATCTTCAGAGTATAGGCCTCCCCTTTAGCACGCCACAATGAACGACAGCCATCCGCATCCACAGGATGCCCGCAACTCTCACGATGTCATCGGTCTACCTAGTGAGGCCTACCTACGCTGCGTCTTCCTTTTTTGGGGTCCCTCTAATATAACTTGGATTAATAAGTAGAAGAAGCTTTTAAAAATAATAATTTATTCACACACGCCCTCTCCAACTTCTATACGCGACCAGAAGACTGGCAATAACCCCCAGAGCCGTCACTTTGACGTGTTGCAGAGCTGTAGCCGTGTTGCACATGTCACCGAAGCATTGGCAAACGGTCTCCAGGTGGCCTGCATTATCAGCCTTGTAGCATGCGCGCTTGTGCTTCACCCATCCGCAGCCTCGCGTCACTCGGACCTCTGGGCTTCGTTCGGCGTAGATTACTGTAGAAATGAAAATGTTATGGTGAGACAAGGTATTCTAATTTAAGATGCTTGGTTAAGTCAGATCTCTTCCAGCCATCTGGGTCAGATAAAAGCAAGGTAGATAACATTTCTTGAGCCAATTTGCCTTTAAGACGCAAGGGAAACTTCGAGCATTGAAAGTAATCTTTAAGAGTTTCAGTGAGATAAAAAAGTTACTTTGAAGAAGTGTTTGTTTGTAGTCTTAGATAACCATGCTAAATGGGAACTCTAGACTGCAGAGCCCTAGTTTCCTTTCCTCTGGAGGATGTCCAGTCCAAATTCCGGGCTTCTGAACTTGATGTTTATTATACTAGGATTACACGATGGGGTAGGTATATAGAGTAACGTACTGATATCTGCCAGACCATAACCATTCTGTTCTTTTCTTTTTATCCCATGTAGTTTTTTTTTACCATAAGTATTTCTGTTTCCAGAATAGGTCTGTCAACGCACTGGTAATCAAACGCGTGTCATTAAATAGTTAGGCACGTTCATTAACAATAGTTACATCTGCAATGACACTGAATGCTCTGTCCACAATGCTGGTCAGCCCTATGCCATTGTGTTGATTGCCGATCGTTCGTTTGATAGCTTGATTCAATTGAAACGGTGGCTATTAATCTGCGTATCTAGGTCTAACAGGTGTACCTACTAGGTTATACCTATGAGATACTAAATAGAGGCGCGGTAGAACGTCAAGGCCAAACCATGGAACGCATTGTCTGTGGATACGTTCACACTTTTCACACGAACTATTTAAGCCAATTTCGAGCCCGATAACTAAAGATTTATAGGTATTATTATATAATATGATAAGGTTTCGGCTGCCAAAGGAGAGGATCGGAGGATCCACAGTGTGGAGGAGGTGTTACAGCAAGAAAACAATTACGCAAACTAATTAGGGTAAGGTAATTATAGAAAACTCAAATCCTACACTTGAAATATCATCTGATGGCACAGTAGTAGGTCTGTGTCTGATGGTCAACACCATTCTGACGTCTTGGCTCTACGGTTGTCAAACTAACGCAAAAGAAATCAAAACACCCACATTTCAGAGAGCAGCAGAGCGTTTGATGCTGGGTGTTAGAGCTAGTTACAAATAAGACAGAAGACTAAAGTCATAGACGCAGTAACGATGAAAGATGATATGATTAGGCATCAATCAATGGGAAATGTAAACAAGATTTTTCGGCGATAATACCTTCAGTTGTACAAATCCACGCTGCGATCTTTCAGGACTAAAATAGCTGGATCCTTAATGACCGTGTGATTTGATGAGAGCAGTAAGCTTGATTAGACGAATGACATCATTACGTGATCTTATGAGTCCATATCTATAGACACGCACAGAGATAAACCCATAGATATGCGTGTATGTGCCGGTCTGCTGGTATATTAATTAATCTACTGGTCTGCTGTTCGTCAACTGGTCTGTTGTTGATCTACTGGGCTGCT
The DNA here is from genome assembly GCA_949125355.1 of Agriopis leucophaearia. Taxonomy (NCBI): domain Eukaryota; kingdom Metazoa; phylum Arthropoda; class Insecta; order Lepidoptera; family Geometridae; genus Agriopis; species Agriopis leucophaearia. The sequence goes on along the minus strand of OX421276.1, from coordinate 2,601,701 downwards.
GTTAATCTACTGTTCTACTGCTAGTTTACTGGTCTGAATCATCTTCCTGCAGAAGAACTCGTTGTCTATTACACTCGGCTGATCTACTGAGCTCCTGTAAATCTACTGTTCTACTGTTACGGTCTACTCACTGGTCTGATTCATCTTCCTGCAGAAGAACTCGTTGTCTATTACACTCGGCTGATCTACTGAGCTGCTGTAAATGTACTGGTCTACTACTACGGTCTACTCTTTGGTCTGATTCATCTTCCTGCAGAAGAACTCGTTATCTATTACACTCAGCTGCTCTACTGAGCTGCTGTAAATCTACTGGTTTACTGCTACGGTCTACTCACTGGTCTGAATCATCTTCCTGCAGAACTGGTTGGCTATTTCACTCGACTGATCTACTGAGCTGCTGTAAATCTACTGGTCTATTGCTACGGTCTACTCACTGGTCTGAATCATCTTCCTGCAGAAGAACTCCTTGGCTATCACGCTAGGAAGCTCCTTCCCGCAGTCCACCACAGGCACGATGGTGTGCATCTTGCCCAGAGCGAGGTCGAGACACGCAGAGTTGTTAGCGCTGTTGCAGCTGAAGCATTTTATTGATTCACCTGGATAAAGAATAGAGGGCATGTAAGACTGATGTATGCAGCGAATTATTACGCATTTCGAAGTAGAAAAAAAAACATCAAGTATAATTTTTTAAACGGCTTAATCAGGCTGAACCGATTTTCATGAATCATAAAAATAATATTAATCAAGTTCCTTTCAAACAGAAGCAAACTAAGTAAATCAAAATCGGTTCAGCCGTTTGGGAGCTACGATGCAACAGGCGACCACACAGACACAGCCACACTATATACACAAGTTAAACTTATAAACACTTCAGAACTTTTTGTGTCGGGTGTTAAAAAGCTTTAAAGTTAAATTTTTTGTTTAGAGTTTTCCAAATGTTCTCTGAACCCAGGATAATTATCAAGTTAATATTTTCACAGCTCATGAAAGTTTTTTCTTAATTTATGTTGTTCAGTCGCTTTGGCGTGGCTGAGCAATAAACAAAATCCAATTATTAGTTTTTTAAGAATATTAATTTTGTGAGAGAAAATAACTTCGAATTTTATTTTGGTGCTGACAGTTGGTTGATTAGAATTCAAGAGACAAGATAATAACCGACTAGTATATAGTAGATATCTGTGATAATAACATGTAAACACGGAAAGTAACATGTAAAAACTCATACCTACATGTATTACAGAACAGGACAGTCAGGAAAACACTAATAACAGCGTAGTTTATGTTTAGAGCCATATTTTGGTAGCGCCTGATCACAACTTTAGCGCATTACAAGACGTCAATTGAGGACGTAAAACAAACAGGCGCTTTTAAAAAACCTTCACTTTACTTGGTACTAGCCGTCCGCCCCGGCTTCGCACGGGTGTAAGCTCGGCCTTCGGCCTCGCTACAAAATATAATATAGCCTATGTCACACGGGGATAATGTAGCTTCCCAACAGTGAAAGAATTTTTCAAATCGGTTTAGTAGTTTCGGAGCCTATTCATTACAAACATACAAACATACAAAAATAGGTACAAATCTTTCCTCTTTATAATATTAGTGTAGATTTAAACACTTTACACTTCAAATGAAGACAAAAAATCTATCCGAAATATGAAGACACCTTTTGTAAAATCGTGAGCAATTTTTTGAACTTAAATTTATCTACACAGGTACATTTTAAACTATTCTCCACGGATTGTATAAAAGATTTACAATTCACGTTTTTGAAGTTAAATAACGTGTTCCTCTAACTTGTAAGAGTAGCAGACTGTCAGCCCAACAAGTTTACCTGACTTTATAACTGGGCCACTGGCTATACAGTCATTTCACACAAAGGGATGAACCGGTGCAAGTTGGTTCTAATCCTGACACAAGGGAGGGGTAGATAGAAGTTGATGTACTTGTAAGTAAGCAGATTGAATGACAGTTGCTGAAGTAGAATAGAGGAAATATTAATAAAAGCATAGACTAAAGTTAAATGATTATTTACGGGATATTTACCGTGGTAAGGTTGTGGAAGGAGCTCCCGATATTTCGGTAAATATCCCGTAAATAATCATTTAACTTTAGTGAACAACCGTGATAGTTTAAAACAGTGTTTAAGCATAGACTAGTTCAATAAAGTTGTTTGTAACCTCGTGCAAAATTCCGGTGCAATCTTCCTATTGCATATTTTTTCCGGATTTCTCAGCATTGACGTATAGGTCTATATTTGTCGTTCGTCGTTCGAATTTGGTCTAGTACGTTCCAAATCTAACTGATTAATCAACTTTTTGGCGAAGCCTGGCCGATAACAAAAGGATGATACCAAGAGGGCATTGAACCGAAGTATGCAATTCGTCTCTAGTAGGTTAGGTAAGTGTAGATGTTCTATCTATATTTTTCTAAATGGGCCATTATAGGACAGACGTGAGGCGTCTTGACGCACTAACCGCCGAGAAGAAGTTACCTCTCCCCTTTTACCGTAGGTAAGAAAATGTCCAGCCACGACTCGACAATTTCAAAACTCTGGTAAGTGAGAAACAATTAAAATCTATTTGATTATTTTTTATATTTTTTATTGGCGATGGTTAGCGAGCGGTTGCATGTGCGTTATACAATCTGACGGTACCCTGTTCAATTCTCGGCCCTGAACCAATCACTTTTGTACTCAATTTATTTGAGTTATATGCAGTTTCGATGCCATCGCTCAATAATTATCAATATAAAAAACCGACTTCATAAAAATGTCGGAACTAGACCAAATTGAACCACATGGGAAGCACAAGCTTTCAAATAAAAAATAATCATCAAAATCGGTTCACCCAGTCGAAAGTTCTGAGATAAAAAATAATTTAAAAAAAACAGTCGACTTAAAAACCTTTTTGGAAGTCGGTTAAAAACGGTTAAGGAAAACATCGAGCAGAAACTGGTATGTCCAAGAACCCCAAAATTTTTAAGACACATGTCATTCACCAACATGCACTGGGCCAGCAAGATGGATTAGGGCCTATTTGAGAGAAGGGCAGGGAGTGTCCCAGCAGTGTGACCATGATAGGGTGAAATGATGATGATGGATTAAAAAACGTCTTGATGCGTAAACAGAAAGGAGTTGAATTTGGCCACTGAACCACCGCCGCGACAGTCGGTGTTGAGTCTACGTAAAGATAATATAATTACGAGTATGGTTGTATCGTCATCAGGTCTACCTCTACGTGACTGCCTGACGGCTGAAACAGTGAAAACCTAGGGGTGGAATTTCAGGCCTCTTTAAATGAAATGAAATATTTATTAATAGCTACAGGACCGTTTTTGTTTATTAGTTTTAAATATTATATTAATGTTTGTAAATTAGTTATAAATTAAATTAAATTATAAAAAAAAATAAAAAAATATGCGGTCAATTTTAAAATAAGAAAAACTAACACATTGTTTGTACCGCACTAACTGACATTGTTGTTTTAATTATATTTTTCATATACGTCCAATTTATAAAACGGGTGTTCGCACAACTACAGTTTCAATTTATTTTTAACCGACTTCCAAAAAAGAGGAGGTTCTCAATTTGACTGTTTTTTTATGTTTGTTACCTCAGAACTTTTGACTGGGTGAACCGGTTCTGATGGTTCTTTTTTTATTTAAAGGCTGGTGCTTCCCATTTGGTTCCATTTCAATTTGGTCCAGTTCTGATGAAGTCGGTTCTCTATATTAATAACTAGCCGTCCGCCCCGGCTTCGCACGAGTGTAAGCTCGGCCTTCGGCCTCGCTACAAAATATAATATAGCCTATGTCACCCGGGGATAGTGTAGCTTCCCAACAGTGAAAGAATTTTTCAAATCGGTTCAGTAGTTTCGGAGCCTATTCATTACAAACATACAAACATACAAAAATAGGTACAAGTCTTTCCTCTTTATAATATTAGTGTAGATTATTAAATATCGCGATGGAAGAAGTGGAGTATTGGTGAAAGAATGTTTGGAAACTGTTTCAAACTATCCCGGTTGTTCACTAAAGTTATATGATTATTTACGGGATATTTACCCAGTAAACACCACGGTTTTAAACTATCACAGTTGTTCACTAAAGTTATATGATTATTTACGGGATATTTACCCAGTAACACCAGTACCCACGGTAAATATCCCGTAAATAATCATATAACTTTAGAATGTTTGAAATCGAATCAGTAATAGTTTCGGAGATTACCTTTGACAAACAAAATTACAAAGCTACAAACTTTACCTGTATCGGTTTATATTTGTTATTGTGACTTTCTTATGGAAGTTAGATGCCTACATTATATGCTATCGCGGCCTTTTTCGGGAACTATATTTTTATCATACATTGCCTCAATCTGACGTCGATAAAGGAGCAGGTCAACTAATTTTTCTCCGACCTGTTTTACGAATACTGTTATTAATATAATAATAATAATAAGAACGCAGGGGCGGCTTTATGCGAGCCGTCGGTGAGTGGCGACACCGCGTACCCCGATTCCATGGGGCTAAATGAGACCCCTGACCCCTGGCTTGCCTTAACTGGCCGTCCAGGGGTGGAAACCGCAAGAGCTAAGAATCTAAGCTCCAGGGTGGAAGTGTTAAAGGGCATTACGCCGCGAGTAGCTCTTAGTGAAAGTGCAGCACACCTCTCGACACCCTAAGCTAACTTAGTCTGAAGGACGTGTTTAAAGGGTACTAAGTGCCGGACATCTATGATACCACAACATTTCTAATATTATTTTAAACTCCAAATGTATGTTTTTCCCTTTTTACTTATTTATTGTAAGTTTGTATATAATAGTTTAATAATTTGATGTTATGTAGATTTTTAAGTATGTTTATTATAGTTAAAGTGTAAGTAACTTAGTAAAGTGTGTAAGTGTTAGCGTGTGGAGGTTAAAGGGGGAGGTCTATCAGCAGTGGACGTCTTCTGACTGATGATGGTGATTTCGATATTATAGTTTGATAATTTGACGTTATGAAGATATGTTAGGACACTCATTCGTTTAAGTAACTCGTTTATTGGTACTTTTTGAATTGCTTCGCGTATTATTCTATATAGGTACAACATTATTTATAGTATTAGTAGTATTAGAAGCAGTGGGTACATGATGGACTGATAAAGGTAATGAAAGGCATATAATAAGTTAGTTTGGAGAATTAATATGGTCTTTTTATTATTATATTGAAATATAATAATAAAAAGTATTATCATTTAACTATTTCCAGGATTTGTTCTGTTTCGTCTTTGTTAAGGTATAACAGTCACTTCCTTAGGGCTTTTTTGCACAGTCTTCTTGTGAGCTGTAGTATGTTAAGCTGCCGGTTTATTTTAGAGTATAGATAGGGTGCGAACCTTTCGCCAAAAACAGTTCGTCTGGACGGCAACTTCCATTTGATATGTCTATGAGAGATAATTAGTGTTTGTAGTGCCGTTTTATGAAACCTTAGAATTACAGATACAATATAAAGCTGTCTAACTCTAAGATGGCCAAGCTCTTCATAGAGCTCGTTCGTAGGGTGAAGTCGTGGCTTTCTATGAGCTACTTTAAGAACAGCTCGCTGAGCAAGTTCCATTTTTTCTAGATGAGTCTTGCATGCCCCACCCCATGGTACAATGCAATAGTCTAGAATAGACTGGCACAAATAAGTGTAGACGAGCTTAATGATGTCTGGGCTGGCTACAGCTCTGAGCCGTTTAAAAATGACCATGAGCTTTCTAACATATATATATGTTATTGTATTTAGTACTAGTCCTGTTGTCCGCGACTTCGTACGCATAGATTTTCATATAAACTTTCAACCCTTTTCCCTCTCTTAATCCGGCCCTTGCGCAAAATAACATAGCCTATACTTCAATCTGGTCATAGCTAAGCATATTCGTGAAAACCGCATTTAAATCCGTCCAGTGGTTTACGAGATGTGCGTGGACAAACAAACAGACAAAATTTTTAAAAACTGTCTTAACGTGTTCAGCTGCTTATATAGACGGCCTGTGTTTTGTTTTTGATATGTCGTAATTACAGATTTTTATAACTCTACGTTTTTATTATGTGTCAGATTCAGATTATTTATTGCTTCCATATTGGTACAAAGGTGGTAAATAAAATATTAAAACTAGTACATAGTTCATATGGACCCTGTCGGGCACAGCACAGTAGGAGTGAGGAGGACGGCTGTATAACACTTTTTAATTTATATTTTAATTTAAATATTCAGCTATTGAATAATTACGTACTGCTTTAGATTACGTACAAAGTTAACGTTATTTTCGATAACTTATCCCCTTTTTTTACCCTTTTTAAATAAGTGATTATTGTACAAATTTACATATTTCTAAAATATAGATGCATGTCAAAGTTAAGATTTTATACTTTATAAAATAATGTTTACAGCTATCCATTTGATCAATATATATAGTGTATAGAATGATAGATATATGTATACAGAAAAGTAACTTTTATCATAAAGTATAAAATATGGCCTATAGCACTCATGGATAGTCTATCATTCTATTAGTGAAAAAATTAAAAAAATCAGACGAATAGTTTCAGGAATGCTCCGACAAAAAAACTAACAAAGCCACATAAGTGTAGAGTGTAAAAGTGTAGATAGTGTAAATTAGTGTAGATGTAGATTATGGAAGTGTGAATGTTGGCTCACTTTACAGTGAATAGAGTCTGATTCCAATTGAACGCCGTTTTTATATGATACGGGTCAAGGCAGTAAACCGTCGTAAAATCATAACTGGACGTAACCAGCGTATTTTCGCCGCGTTATGATTTGCACGCCGTTTTATGGGTTCACGCTGAATCCGTTCGCGAAGGTCAGACCGACTAACTTATCTCTACAGTTGGCAAAACTATAGAACTTAAATTTTCACAGGATGGCTGTCTGATTTGTTTATGAAAAGACAACGGTGGCTCTCATATTCAACTCTATTGATAAGTTCGCCGTACAATATAGACGGGTCACCAGAAATATCTGTGACGCAATATCTTGTGAAACGTAAGCCCTTCGTGTTTACAGTTTTTTTATGCAAACGGTGGTAAACCAGATGATGGAAAGCATGGTGGTTATCGCTTACCATCAGGCGGACCGCATGCATGTCTCCGTTCTTTTTAACCCTCGACGCAAGAGGGGTGTTATAAGTTTTACGTGTGTATCTGTGTATTCGTATCAGTGGTTTTCAAAATTGTTTAATGTATACTTGCATGTGTAGCAAGTATACGTACATCATCATTATGTGCAACTTTTACTATGAGACCAAACGTGAAATCGCGAAAAAAAAAACCTTTTTCAGAGAAAACGGTCATTGACACTCGACAAAATGTATGGAACAGCTGATTTTTTTCCGCGATTTCAGGTTTGTTCCATAGTAAAAGTTGTTCATAATGATGAGTACAATGACCTCCTTTCGGTCGGCTTAGTATAGTCTATATGCGTAACCCTACACACACGTTTAACACACACAACAATACACTCTTTTTGGTCTGCGTTGTCGGGTTAAAAGTCCTTTTAGCCGTTACGGAATATCGTGATAACATACACTCTTGGCAAGCAATGATCAATATCGTGATAACATACACTCTTGGCAAGCAATGATCAACTTCCGTGACAATGATCTCCACATCCCATTATTCCCAGCAGCCATCCTGATTGGACCCTACACCTCATTTCTTCACGTGACACAGTCCTTATCGCTACAATTGAGCATACTTATTTTTTAAGGGGTGACAGATCGGATGACTAAAATATTTAGCCAAAAGTTTTCCAAAGGTCGAAATGTTGTCGGAAGAAATTTTGCTGCTGAAAGATATATTTTTAACTGACTTCCAAAAAGGTGGAGGTTATCAATTCGTTTTTTTTTTCTATTTTTGATTTCATGTTTGTTACCTCATAACTTTCAACTGAGTGAACCGATTTTGATGATTCTTTTTTTATTTGAAAGCTGGTGCTTCCCGTGTGGTGCCATTTCAATTTGGTCCAGTTCTGTCATTTTTATGAAGTCGGTTTTTGATATTTATTTATTTTATATCAAAAATAACTCGCCTGATTTTGATCGATGATGCGCAGTCTCCGATACTGCACGCTTGCCTAGAAGAAACCGATTCACTCATGATTTGATGTCACCTAGATTGTAGATTATTAGGGAACACTATTCAGACAGCAAAGAAAATACAGTTTTTAAACTGGATAACGTCTTTAAGACACAGATTTGTGCATTTGTACTTAATTTGTAAGTGTGCAATAAAGTATTACATAAATAAACAGCACAAGATCCAAGTGGCACAAAAGACGATGGACGGGCAATGTTAGGCATCTCACTCCTGGACCACACACCAAACGTGGAAATTCGATAACGAACTTAGGTCGAAAACATTAAACGGATCGATAGATTCAAGTGGAATAGACTAGGAAACTTGCTTAGAAGGAAATACGGTAGACTAAAGCAGTCACATAATGATGACCGCGGAACGGAAAGCGACCACTGGGCAGACCTCTGGAAAACTTGGTCAGAAGGAAAGACGGTAGATTAAAGTAGTCACATAATGGTGGCTGCAGAACGGAAAGCGACCACTGTGCACACTCCTGGAAAACTAGGTCAGAAGTAAAGGCGGTAGACTTAAGCAGTCACATAATGGTGGCCGCGGAACGGAATGCGATCACTGGGCAGACCTATAGCCCGCTTGTCTGGCGGCATAAGAAAAGCAGTGAACGCGGCGACACTGGCACAGAACCAAAAAGACGGCCCGCTGAAAAGCAGCACTCACTCAACAGTGCGTAGAAAACATTTGATGATAATGAAATTAATTTATCATGCAAAAGACCATGCATGGTAGAACTTCACGATAAGCTATTTATCGGGAGACACATTTTGTCATGGGTCTGGTCTTATTAAATGTTGAGACAATCCAGAGGAATCCCGACCATGGCAACCCTATCGTGAATAGAGTAATGGACGTGTCAACCTTGTCGCGCCTTACATGACCTAGATCAGGCGAGAGAATACTGCTTTCCAAGGAAAATCGCAGACTCGTCGCGTAGCGTGTGCCATTGTGACAGTATTTGTATGTGTGCGTGCTTTTATAAGCAGAGTATTGGTCGTGTTCATGTAATAGACGAAGCCAGGAAAGACTCCAGGGCTTGAGAAATCACACTAATATCATATATGTGAAAGTTTGGATGGATGGATGTTTGTTACTCAATCACGCAGAAACGGCTGGATGGATTTGGATGAAATTTGGAATATGCATTGCTTATGTCCTGGATTAACAAATAGGCTACTTTTCATCATTATCACCGATTTTCATCACCACGCGGGTGAAACCGCGGGGCGCAGCTAGTCATAAATAAATAAAAATTTGCTGATAAGTTTCTTATCAGGTTTTTAGGCCTAAGCAATCATCCCAGTGGCCAAATTGACAAACAACTAAGTTTTTCATGCCCTCTGATGCCTTATTCACATTTTAGGGTTCCGTACCCATAGGGTAAAACGGGACCCTATTACTTAGACTCCGCTGTCCGTCCGTCTGTCTGTCTGTCCGTCTATCACCAGGCTGTATTTCATCAACCGTGATAGATAGACAGTTGAAATTTTCGCAGATGATGTATTTCTGTTGCCGCTATAACAACAAATACTAAAAAACAGAGTAAAATAAGTATTTAAGGGTGCTCCCATACAACAAACGTGTTTAAAAAATATATATTTTTGTATTAGCTCTAACGTAGGCCAAGTGTGAGTCGGTGACAAATTTCGGTTCCTTACCAAGTTATAACTGGTAATTTCGTTACTTGGATGACCTTATTATTTCTTTCACCGAATCGAAATGCCACATTTTACTAATTTTGAAGTCGGGCTTCTTATTGAAAATTAATTATAGTATTTTGTTGTGGTACGGAACCCTCAGTGCGCAAGTCAGACACGCACTTGTGCGGTTATTTATTTTTGTCTATAACATTCAAATAATGATACAATATTTGCCGTACGCTCACCACGTACACGCCACGTTTTAGTTAGTTACATCATCATCATAATTAATGTGCTCACGCGTATTTTAACCGACTTTCAAAAGGGATTAGGTTCTCAATTCGACAGTTTTTTTAAAATGTTTGTTACCTCAGATCTTTAAACTGGGGGAAACGATTTTGATGATTCTTTTTTTAATTTGAAAGCTGGTGCTTCCCGTGTGATCCCATTCCAATTTGGTCCAGTTCTGACATTTTTATAAAGTCTATTTTTTACATTGATAATTATCTTGTTATAACTATCGTTATATTCTAATATTGGTAAATAGCAGAAGGGGTAAGTGCCCCCTCGGTCTCCAGCCTGGTATATAGCCGATGGAGTCATCTTCTGAGTCCTGGAACCTTGTCGGCCCACATGGAGAGGAAGAGCGGGCGGAAGGCGTGCGTTCAGGCAATTGTGACAACTATCACGCCTTGAGGTACCTCGTGTGTACTGCCGCTGGTCATACTGGAACATCTGTATCTGTGCTGTATCTAATATGAGCAGCGCCTCGCGGTTTCACTCGAATCGCTATTCTAAAGGAAACCTTATTTATTTGATTATCAGAGAAATGTAAAATACAACTGGATCACATTAGTAACCGGCCAAGTGCGAGTCGGACTCGCGCACGAAGGGTTCCGTACCATTATCTATAAAAATGGCAATAAAATCACGTTTGTTGTATGGGAGTCCCCCTTAAATATTAATTTTATTTTAATTTAATTATTTATTTTTAAAGTGAATATAAATATATATTCTGTATATATTTCAAGCGTCTACCTGTTGCCGTTATCAATATTGAGCAAAAACGAGCAATAACAATCATGTTTGTTGTATGGGAGCCTCCTTAAATATTTATTTTATTCTGTTTTTTAGTATTTGTTGTTATAGCGGCAACAGAAATACATTATCTGTGAAAATTTCAACTGTCTAACTATCACGGTTCATGGGATACAGCCTGGTGACAGACTGACAGCGGAGTCTACGCCACACATGAACGCCAAATAAGGAATCTACCTGCGAAATTTCAGCTTCGTATAATATGTCAAGGTATTTCTGAGAATTTCGTGATGACAGTCAGTCAGTGAGCAGGTGTCGGTTTAACGTTTATGTGGTGATTGTCAGAGATTCCAGTTTATCTCGCAGCATTGCTCACAGGATGCTGACAATGTTCCAGTGACTGGCGCGGTGCGGGGGCGGACATGCGCACACGCATGCAGACAACACTATTCATCCCATTTACAAGAGTGAGCTATGGAATTTATTTATTTATAGCGTTTATTGTCACTTACTTAAAGTCTATTTGAAGAGGATTGATTGAAGATTTTATTATTTGGAAAAGGTAGCTGAAGTCGAATCGTGGAGATAGAGTATCTAACAGATAGGCAAAACATAATTTTAGTATCTGGCACACAATATTGATATAGACATACCTAGTTGTGGCAGACATCCTCATAGATGTCCAGATCGTCCAGTTCAAGTCAAAGCACACAATATTTAATACACATTTTTAACCGACTTCCAAAAAAGAGTTTCTTTGTTTTGAGAATTTGAGAATGTTTGTTACCTCAGAACTTTCGACTGGGTGAACCGATTTTGATGATTCTTTTTTTTTATTTGAAAGCTGGTGCTTTCCCTGTGGTCCCGTTTCAATTTTCCAGTTCTGACATTTTTATGGAGTTGGATTATTATATTGATATTTATTTAATCAATTCGTGATCATGGGGACAGACTCTTTCAGTCAGAATAATAAGATTTACAAGGAATTAAATAACGTCAATCAAGTCACAGTCAGTGTTAAGTTTTTTTGATTTTATAAAGATCTTTATTTATCATAATTAATTAAATTCTAACAATACAGACACGGTCTTATGTAGATAACAGACAAATATATTGACTACTTAGGCTACATACACCTCAGTGTTAAGTAAATTAAGTCACGGTCAAGTCTAAGTCATGCCTTAGTAAAGTGGAGACTTTGATAGAGGCTTCTGTAGAGTTTTGTAAATATTACGAAAATACTTATTTCACCTCATTATATAACTTTCCTACACTCGAGAACGTTCATGAACATCTAATAAATAATAATACACCATTATTGCACATTAACACTCGAAATAATACAAGTTTAATATAAGGAAAAAAACAGAAAAAAGAAGTAAATAGAACGGAAATGAGAAAGAAAAGCTGTCGCCAGGCATTATGACAGAACCTTGATTGAACATTCTTATTTAGATCAACGCGTCGAACTCCGCGTCACAGTTGCTAACTGATTTCGAATGACTGACGTTTCGTTTATATGTGTGCAACTAGCTACAACAAATTTGTTACAAAAATGCCTTGACAGCCGATCTAATTTAAAAAAAAAAAAAAATTGTCTGTGAAAAAAACAGTCGTTCAGTGTAGGGTTCTAATGGGAAGGCCTATGTCCAGCAGTGGACTACCACCACGTCCAAGCTGTCTTCTATCTCGTGATGACGATGATGCTTGTGATTGTTGAGAAGTTAGGTAACAAGCAGAAAGTGTCGGTTATTTCCGTATCAGGTAACTCTAGGGGATACAGACAAGCATTGAAGGGATCAGCCAAAAAATATGGATGTTATTTCATCACGCGATCTTTATGGAATAGTACATTGAACTACCGCATGACGACATGTCATATTGATTTAACAATGGGAAAGAAAATCGTTAAATAGGGACGAACTTTACGGGCAAAGTTTAACAAGATCTTACTAAAACAATCTATAAGGCTTTACTAAGAACACGATTACCACAATTATAACTTACAAATTTTCTATAGTAGCGCCCCGTCGTCCCAGTTTTTAGGGTTAGCCCGACAAGGAACCCTTATAAATTCGTTTTGTCCGTCCGTCTATCTGTTTTTTTCTGTCATATAGTATCTATACATATAATAAAAACGTAGAGATAAAAAAAACTGTAATTACGATTTATACAAAAAAAACAACACACAACGTTAAGACAGTTTTTAGAATTTTTGTTTGTTTGATTGAATATACTTAGCTATGACCAGATTGATAATAGGCTATGTTATTTTGCGCAAAGGCTGGATTAAAGGAGGAGAGGAAAAAAGTGTTGAAAGTTTATATTTTGTACGCGTCAAAATCGCGGGCAACAATACTAGTTATTTAATAAGTATTTCAAAAATGTCATCATCAGCCATAAGACGTCCAAACGCTGAACATAGGCCTCCACCTTTAACCTGCACACAGAACGACATCCTGCCATCTGCATCCACTGGATGCCCGCGACTTTCACAATGTCGTCAGTTCAAAAATGTGCTCAACAAATTTTTGACGACGATAATACTGGCCCCAAATCAGAAGAAGAATCTTCCTAGTTATTATAACTAAATAAATTATATTCCTCGTTTGTAGCCGAAGCTGTAATAAGTAGGCAGTGTGTAGGCCTTCGTCGGAATCCAAGTTGAAGCCCCCATCCAGACACTCCAGACAGATCAAATGAGATGAAATTGCAATTTGCAGCTTCCTTTACTCAAGTAGGTAATTGAATCGACGAGAATCAAATCGAAGAATTCCGTACGACCGATTTATGTATCCAGATCATTTCATGTCAAGAACTTTAATTTACAGCGACACTTTAGCGATTACAATTTAACGTATTACACATTAAATACACCATAAAAAGGATATTTCAAGAAACATCTGATGAGAGAAGGGGAGATATTAAATCAACAATGTATACTTGTTTTACGTCTAATATTCAGGTCAATGCTATGTTTGGTGGTCGGATTGCCCACCAAACATAGTATTTGTTTATAATACTACCTAACATAACTAAATAAATGCGGCATTTTAGAGAAGCTATAATTATGGAGTTCTTCAAAAGGGCTATTAATAGAGTCTTTAAGGTTCGGCAATGTATCTGTGATACCCCTGGCGCTGCAGGTATCCATAGGCGACCGTGATCGCTTACTATCAGGCGGCCCGTCTGCTTGTTTGCCATCTATGGCATACAAAATATAGGTATAGGTATATTCGAGACATTTATGCAGACACGGTCAGACAGCTGAGTCCGAAAGAAATTATAAATTTAATGCAAAGAAAAATCTTAGACAAATCTTAGAAAAAACGAATGACAATTCTATTTGAAAATCGGTGTTCTTTTTATTTTTTTCTTTTCGCGCCCCAGCGCCACACGTCGTGGAAAATTGGAATGAAATTCACGAAGGTTGGCGCAAGGAGTACGAGTACGCCACAAACACACTTTTACATTTATAATAATATATGATGCAGTTGCTTCGGAAATGTTGCCCGGTTGCCTGGAAGAGATCGCTTTAAGCGATAAGGCCGCCTGTTAAAAGCCTAGATAATTACTGTCACGTATAATGTTATGCTTGTTTTGTGGTTTTTAATAAAGAGTTATTGTATTGTATAATGCCGCCAATATTTGAATCCTTTATTTAGTGATGGACTGGAGAATTTGACGTTGCCCTAGCCGTTGTATAAACGGCTGAACTAGTTTTGGGTAGGAGCAAGCCGTATTTACTAGTATTTGGCATCTTCTTATTTGGAGTGCGGATGATGTACCTTAATGAACGTCCTGAGTCCTGACGGTGCTGGCTCTACATTGACACAGGCATTGAGAAATGTGCCAAATAACTCATCAGCAACGAATTACGAATACCTAGTTCAAGCTTAAACATCGGCGTAAAGTTGCTTCAGATTGGCATAACTTAATTCCTTACTGCTAATTAAACTTTTCTATCGAACAAAAGCGAGCCGTTCCACGAAGAAGCCGTACGAAGCGCTTTGATTCCACTATAATTGTTGTGCGAACCGCGAGACATGCTACACACAGCGAAACAAACGTACATGGAAGTATTGAATTTCACCAGAAACGTAAAGTGACCATTAATTTAGTTACGTAGGAAAATTCCATCCGAAGCTAGATTAATTCCGATGCCATCTGCTAAACATGACATGGTCAAAAAATTCAACACTATTGTCTTTTAGTCTGTATAGATTAATTAAATAAACAATATTTAAAACACACTAATATTTCGATAGTTTGTGTGGGTGTGTGTGTGTGTACACACTCAATTCCGTAACGCTATCAACTGGTAGTGGACTTGAGCATGTGGAGTGTGTTTGTTAGCTTGTATTTTGTTTAGAAAATCAGTAATATCTTAACGGAATTCAATCAAATTTGGTATGGAGGTAGTCCCAGGTATACCCTGGATTAACACATAAGCATTTTATCCCGAAGAAATAATAAGATCCTGTAGGAAAGCTGATAAAACCGCGACGCAGAAAACCCGAATGAATCTCTGCACAGCGACCCACGGCGGAAGTCATCACACCTTCCGTCCTTAGGGTTACGAAACCGATAGGTACCATCAGAGTCAATTTGAAGAGCAATTGGATAAGCGGTCCTATTCCATATATGATACGTGGGTATAGATCTCGTGGGGTGCACGGAGTATAGAGCAAGGTGGAGGCAGCACATCAGTCATAGTGAGTCGGTGGCCGCAGTCGCGCGGCTGGCAGCGGGACATACCGGTGTGAACTAGAACAACGAACCAACAAACATGGCGCTGACGATCGTTTGCTTTTTGGCGGTACTTTGCAGTTTGCTTCAACAAGGTTCGTCTCATTATTTTATTAGGGTGCGGTCGCTGACCCGTTCAGGGTAGGGCTTCATTGAACGAAGTATCGTCTCGTCTGATTGTGTAGGACGTATTGTCCGTTCCTTTCATTGGGATTATGGCCTCGTAAAGTTAATCTTTATAAAGCGGCCTAGATAAAAAATATAGACGGTCATATAAAAGTCGCATTCAAAACTTGATGATTTCTTAATGCTCTATATATGTACTGGAATTTATCCTGTAACAAATTTTTTGAAACAGACGTGCAAGTGACTTGGCGTACTCATATAGGCAAATTACTAATGACATATCTATGTTTATCAGGTTACAGGCATTATATATACAGACTTATAATATTCTTGCAAGCAGCTACCACCGTACTTACTTATGGGAAACAAAATAAAATTAATTGAAATTCACTAAATAGCTCTCGGCAAACGTTGTCCTGGCAAAAAAACACTTTCAGTTTTTAACAAATAACAAACCGACTTCAAAAAAGGAGAACGGTTCTGTTCCACTGTATTTTTTTCTTCTGAAGTATGTTCACCGATTTCTCCGCCAACTGTTGACCGATTTCAAAAAGTAAATATTTTGTTCGGTAAGGTAGGTATACTTCCAATTTGGTCCCATTGTCACCAAGTCAGGATCTGATCATGGGATTCCAGGGAAATTGAGGGCTACCCTCAAATTTTATAGGCAATAATTACTTTTTTCTTATGTTTTTGTTATATTATACACTTGTTTCTTAACTATTACATCACTATTGAGGGTAAGGAAAATAAAAATATTCATATCGGTCAAGCACTTTTCGAGTTTTAGCGAGACTAACGCACGGCAATTTATTTTTCTACACTAATATTATAAAGAGGAAAGATTTGTACCTATTTTTGTATGTTTGTAATGAATAGGCTCCGAAACTACTGAACCGATTTGAAAAATTCTTTCACTGTTGGAAAGCTACACTCCCCGGGTGACATAGGCTATATTATATTTTGTAGCGAGGCCGAAGGCCGAGCTTACACTCGTGCGAAGCCGGGACGGACGGCTAGTATATTATATAGATAGAATCTAGATAATAGGGTTTTACATTGATCTTAAGTATTTTATATATAACTAGCGACCCGCCCCGGCTTCGCACGGGTATATGTTTTATTATATATATATATATACATATAAACCTTCCATTAAAAATTATCTAACTGATAGTGAAAACCGTATCAAAATCCGTTGCGTAGTTTTAAAGATCTAAGCATATATAGAGACAGACAGAGGGAAGCGATTTTGTTTTATACTATGTAGTGATAGTGATGATTCTCATATTTTGTCGTTTCTCTGCCTGTGAATTTGGTTACACAGGGTTTATATGGAACGATTACAGTATAAGGAGAGCAATAATCTCCCTTTAGGCATGCAAAAAACTTAGCACCAAAGAAAAGAGAAAAAAAATAAACAATAAAAAAAAAATGATGTTAACGAGTTTGTTGTTTTGTTTTATAAAAATAAATACATAAAATAAGTTGTGTATTTTTTTATTAGTTTCATATTTTTAGGTGCAAGAAATGCACGGGGCCCACGCATTTTTTCTCATTTGAAATCGATTAAAGTTATTGCCATTTAGCCATATTTTAATGTGATAATAGACTTTAAATAATTTATTTATGAATGAAAAATACGATTTAAAAAAGTTTTAAAATTAAAATTTCTAGATATGGTATAGATAAGGAATCTGCTTGCGAATGTTTTTTTAAAAACTAATTATCAAAAATCGTATACAGAGTTGTGTGTTATTTTAGTAGCCTCTTTAGAATTCTGGTACCATGAGTAATTTCGAAATTTAATCGCTAAAGCTTTTTGGTTGAATCGATCTCAGCATATTTTGGACATAAAAGATTTCTAATTACCATACTTATACAAAACATAACACATTTTATTTCCGTTACGTCTATATTTTTCTATAAATTTTAAGTTTTAATTTTTTTGTAAACAGAACTCGTCAGGATAATATTTTTATTTCAGTAACATAAATAACATTCCATCTTCGTAATATATAAAAAAAACGACAATTTAATACCTAATTATTAAACTATACTTATATATTAAACCGCTACTAGTGGGAATTGTTCCCAAAATGCTGGCCCCATTACCACGTTGTATGGCAAAGCTCACTCTTTGAGCAAAGTAAAGACCGGCATTCAGGAAAATTAGGTATGTAGGTACACAGATCATTAATAAGTACTACGTTAGGTTGTACACAGATCTAAAGATCTGTAAAGTAAGTACTAGGTTCTAATATAATCAGTATTTAGGTAGTCAAGTAAACAGTCTAAACAACTGAGTAAATTAAACAGACTTCATTATCATTTGAATGATCTAAAACACGTAAGGAAATGTACGGACCAGTATAAGTAGAACCAGATTGTTTCGCAAGTAGGGTTGCCATCCGTCCGGATTTGCCCGGACTTCAAGACCTTTGTCCGGCTTTTTTTAGCTTGGGGGATATAATACCACTGCTCTGTTACCACTGTAACACCGTGCGCAGTGTTTGAATTTTGTGACTAAAATGTCCGGTCTTTTGTTGAAATATCCGACTTTGGGTAAGGACTTTTTCAATTTTAATATAGTAACCCTATTCGAAAGAATTCCGAAACGCTCAGGGCAAGAGGAAGTGGGGTCTCTTTCGGCATGCAACGCCAATCTACTTAGTTCGTTTGCTTGTCTCAATTTTTCTTGGATCTCTAAATTCTAAACCCTACATCGTTTTGCCAACAGTTTGGCCGCATGTGCCGCGTCGGCGCTTACCATCAGGTGAGACAGCGGTCAAATAGGACTCTGTAGAGATTGACCATGATTAGGTAGGTACATAGCTAGACTGCCTTCTGCTAAACGAGCGCTAAACAGTTTTGTGAAATGACAGGTTTCATGTTAGGGACAACCCACTTAGGTAAAAGTATATAATTTTAAGTTTATGGATGAAATGTTAAAATGTCAATTTAAGGTTGACTTCCATGATGATGCGATAAGTCTTCGCGCTATGAAAATGTATGACGCCGCTTCCGCGTCAGACGTGGCCGGTGCGGTGCGGCTGACGACTGACTTTGCCATACATCGCATCAGCCGCGAGCGTTAGACGGATGCGTCAAACGCGCGCGACTGCGATCGGCCGCGATGCACGGAAGTCTACCAATAAGATCCTAAAACGCAGTGATTCTCCCTTAGTGAGAGAGTTCGTACCTATACTTATTACATATTATATAACGTATGATACGGACAGGTACCAATAATACCATTTAAACCTCCGCGGTCCCCATTTCCATTGTTTCCTTGTCCTTCCTTTTTTTTGTCTTATTTGTATAATCTATCACTCATGCTTTAGTCAGGATAAAACGTTCAGCTCTTGATCTTTCTTCAAATTGACGACCAGCAGGCTCTTCTTAAATATACTGAACTTGATATTATCCTTCTTTTCCAGGTCTAGCGTTAAACTGCTATCAATGCAACAGCCATAACGACTCGCGCTGTCTACTAGCCAAGTTGCCAGACTCCCTGCGGCTACCGTGCGGACCCAAGGACACCATGTGCAGGAAGATCTCGCAGGTGGTGGAGTTCGAGATGAACGGCATGCCTCCTGATAGCAGGGTCATCAGGGGATGTGGCTGGGATGAGACTAGCTATAAGGTGAGATATTTTTTGTTGACACTTTAAGGAAGCTGGCTGAAGTCGTGGGTCATATCTATCGCAGAACCGGTAACCGTTGGACAGTGTTCTAGAGTGGAGAACTCGAATCGGCAAAAGAAGGACGCACTGTAACAAGATGAAGCGACAACTTATATAGGGAAAGCAGCAAAGTCGAAGATGAATGGCGTTTTTTTGATGAGTGAGAGGCACTTGCAGTTGATTGATGGTAGCTGATGATGATAAGACTATTTGGAGTTGTAATTTTTACGGAAATTCACAAAACCTACTTACTACCTGTAGGTAGTGTAAACTCTTTACTTAGTGAAGTAAAGAGAAGTAAAAGTAAAGTTTGTAGAGTTTACACTACACATTATTATCACTACATTTTATTGTGATGTACCATCAACCTAGCGATAATTCGACCGACCTAGCTCGGCCTCAAGGCATTCAACTAAACTGCGTCTCCTGGACCGGACCTGGACTCATGGACTTATAGTGAATGCCGTGCTATCCATTAGCCTCATAAAAAAAAACTACCAACACGTCTAAATAATTAGGAATTACACAGCGGAAATGGTCAGTAGATATATGTGTGAATGTTGTGCCAATTCAATTGGTCACAAATATAGTGTGGTTACATGTGATAACACATGTAACCGCACTATATATGTGTTATCACATGCAACCACACTATATTTGTGAACAATTGAATTGGTATAACTTATGTTATTTGTTTTTTTTTAATCCATCATTCTGAGGATGTTGATACCGACTATTACCAGGGGCGTATTTACCTTTTATATTATACCTAATTTAAAAAAAAAACTTTTTCCTGTTAATTTATGAGGCGGCAAACCTTACAGGCCCAGGGCGCTGAATCTTAAAATACGCCACTGACTATTACATAAACCAAAGTCAAGCCCTTGTCAAAGCTTTTGATATAAAACAGCTCTACCATATCGTAACCACACATAAAAACAATCAAAACACTAGCAGAATAGTCCATTCAAAGCCTAGCAGTAGGTGTTCCAATGCTCCAAGATTGCAGTCCAGAAGTCAAACTAATATGACCAAATAGCCGACCAATATGAACATCCGCTACGGGCTGGTTATCTCAATTTGAATGATATCAGAGGGGACCTACTTAAATCATATATGTATAAAGGCGACCGTTTGTCCACTGATTTCAGACGCTTACGCCCGGTTGGCTCCCACTATATCACATTATTTGATTTCCCGTGAAGAAAAAATGTTTATGAAAATGTAACCGAGACTTAATTAACTGGTGTCCTCAACACTGAACTTCTTTATTTTAAATCTAACGTATACAATTCAAACTATCTTTATTTTAATACTAACGTATACAATTTAATAGTTCAGGGGCTGGCAGAATTTGATTCTGTAACGACCCTAATCCTAAATAAACTACGGTCTTCTCTAGCCAAGCTCCGAAACTTGAACTGTCCATTGCAAACTGACTAAGCGTCGGTAGATTTATTTTACCTAATTCCATAATACAAATGATCAAATTACATATTTTCCCCTCAGGGTCGCTGCTACCAACGCTCCGGTTTCGGAGGAAGACAGGAAGTGTGCTCGTGTCTGGAAGACGGCTGCAACTCCGCCTCCATCCCTGTGGCAGCCACGGTGGTGATGCTCATCACATTCGCACTCCTGCGGTTCTAGACTCAATGCTTACACGTCATAGTTTTGTTTTGTGCGTGTTAAAGTCGAGGGGACAACAGCCGAAGTAAACCGAATAGTTTAAAAGTTAAGTGTTAATAAAAGTTTTGTCAAAACTCTTGACTCTTCTGTTTGCTTTGGTTGATGCCGTATCGAAATGTCCAATGACTTCTAAGTAAAAAATTAGAAGATGCGACACCATTTATAGTCACCATTCACCAGTCTTAGATCGGCTGTTCACCCACCTGTGTAGTAGCCAAGGTAGTCAATCTGTTGTCACCACGGTTTGTACAAGAAACAAAATAGCTTTAACGAATTTAGGTACATAATAAAATGCGGTCAAACTAATACCTCTTTTACTCAGCAGTAGAATAAAATTAGATAGAAAGTTTATTTACCGAAGATGCTATTTTTAAACCCATAAAATTGATGGAATAAATTCCTCGTAAGATAGAGTAGTCTTGGGAAGATGTTTGTTTATGATATTGTATTTATTTTATAGTTTGAATGCCTCTAGTGTGTTCAGGATAGTGTGAAAAATAGTCTTTACATGTAAAGTAACTTAGCGATGCCATGTAAATAGATGATAATCTATAATTTGCACCTAGATGACCTAGTGAATTGTGAATACGTGATAGATACGTCTGAGAAGATGGCGGCTTCTTCAGACCAAGTTTCGACCAGATGGAGGCGATTATGTTACAAACTGTGTAGCTATTGTTATGTTTGTAAGTTGCTGATTGTATTTATTAAAAGTTTTTCATGATTATGCCTTTTACTGCCTCCCAAATGTAGGAAAATCCTTGTTTTTATTGCCAAGTTTTTCTTTTGCTTTTTTCGTGGCGCGTGTAGTCAGTTTAGCTAAATCAGATGCCACCAGTGTGATGACGGTTATAACTAGATTAGTATCAATGAAATCCTGTTACAAACAGTAAAATGGTCCAAATCGGTAGCTTCCTTTGCCTGGTCAATGGCTCATTTCCTCCGGCGCAGTTACCAGTTCACCAGTGGTAGGTTAGGCAAGTGATAGGTAGACTATCCTGGTGTGGCTTGTACTTGAGTGATAGAGGTGGTGAGGGTAGGTCAATTCAAAATGTGGAATTGTTTGATCGGGGCTCTGGTACTTTGTGGACTTTTTGAATATGGTAAGTACATTATTTCATTTAAGAAGTTATTAAATGTGAGATTATAATAATTAGAAGATTTAGAAAATCTTATTCCTGTATGTACATATTAATTTAAATATCGACAGTAAATATTTTTACGCGACTTTAAACAAGATGGAATCACCAAGCCACATTTTTTATGTATGTACGTCATTAGGTACTGTAAAATTAGAGAACCGATTTACGTGTTATTTTTTATTGAATAGAGAAAGCTGATAAGGTGGACTCGAAAAAAAAACATTAATTAAATGATAAAGGGAACTTTGTATGGATGTTTGAGCCCAACCCGAATATAAGCTATCACCTCAATTGTTTTCTTCTGATCTTAATGTTCTCAGGGTTTGAAATGAACTCCGTTTTTGTAGGTACATAAAAGTAGCTTAATTTAATTTTATGGGATTTTTTATACAATAAGACGAACAAGATCTTCGTCTGATAGCAAGCAGCATGCATACAAAAGTATGTGCCACCTAAAACCCTGATTTTCAAATTCTTGTGCAGCATTGCACTGCAAAACCGAAACTTTTCTTGAAGAAAACGGTATGTCCCTAGAAAGCTCAAAGAAATAATAACATTCACCAACATACACTGGGCCAGCATGGTGGTGATCTTCTGAGAAAAGGCCTGTGTCCCAGTGTGCAGTGGGAACATGATAGGCTGATAATAATGAAGATTATTGTACTACGCTGTCCAGAATCGGACTCGGCCGGAAGGGCCCGGGTGGCTCTGCACAAGCCACTGACGCACTGGCTAGGCTGCGCGGGCCCCTACCGTATCCTACATACCACCTGGCTTGTGGCAAGCCAGGCCCGTAGGGGGCCCGCGCTGGCTGGGGCCGGCTGGCAAACGCCACCTCGACTATATGGCCAGTCCGACGCTGGCGCCGTCAATCAGTCTGAGATTGGAGATCAATAGATATGAAAACTGGATATATACTAGCTGCGCCCCGCGGTTTCACCCGGGCGGTGATGAAAATCGGTGTAGGGGTATGGAAAATAGATAGTAGCCGATTCACAGACCTACTGAATACGCATATAAAATTTGGTAAAAATCGGTAAAGCCGTTTCGGAGGAGTACGGTAACTAACATTTTGACATGGAAATTTTATATATATATAGTGATATTACATATTATATATAAAATTATATAAATATAATTAATTAAATATGTTTTATATGTAATATCTAGGGCAACGACAGAGGAGCGTTACTGTATGCTATTTAACACTTCCGTTCATGTTCCACGATAGACGCGTTGATGTACGAGAACTACGAGGTTATCTAATAATACTGAACGGCCAGATCATTCTACTGGAATCTTAATACTTATAACTCGTTCCCGTATACTGAAAAGAAATTTCAGACTTTCTTACTGGGTCTTGCCTTTCAAAACCGATACCTTCTGAAATAAGACCTTTGCCTTAGCAAACAAAGGCAGGAATAGGTCATATTTTCGAAGGAATTGGTTTTGGAAGGAAAATGTTTTCAGAGTAGTGCGAAAAATCACAAAGTAATAATAATTAATATCTGGGACATTATTGCACACATGGTCATCTGACCCCAAACTAAGCAAAGCTTGTAATATGGCTGCCAGAGACTGATATATATACATATATATTTTAAATACATACATAAATAGATATTAACACCCAGACAGAACAAACACAAATGTTCATCACACAAATGTTTGTCCTAGGTGGCAATCCAACCCACGCCCCCGAACGTAGAAGGCAGGTTCACTACCAACTAAGCTAACGGGGCTGTCAACATAAGCATTTGTTGGGGAATGCAACATTAAAATAGACATTTTTTTCTCCAAATTTCAATAAATTTATAAATATCTGGGAAATTTTTGCACACGATACCTATAGATATTGGTACGGAACCCTTCGTGCGCGAGTCCGACTCGCACTTGGCCGGTTTTACTTAAACCGACTTTAAAAAAGAGGACGGTTCTATGTTCCACTGTATATTTTTTATGCATATTTCTCCGCCAACTGTTGACCGAAAAAAAACTTGTTCGAGAAAAAAAATACTTTCAATTTGGTTCCATTGTCACCAAGTCATAATCTAATGATGGGATCCCAGGGAAATTGCGGGCAACCCTCAAATTTAATAAGCACTTATTACGTTTTTCATATTATATTTGATCCACTTGTTTAAGTCGGTTGTAAAATTAAAATAATGAACGAATGATTCCTCGACCCTGGGCAGGTTCTCCGATAATGTGCTACGAGTGTAACAGCGCCATCAACTCCTTATGCAGTGAGAAGGTGCCTCCTGACAGCTTGAAGCGGAACTGCTCCGAGCACGACCGAGGATTCACCCACACACTCTGCAGGTATCTTAACATAAACGATGATCTCTAAGGCACGCGGAAAGGCAAAATGTGGAATGAGCTCCGCGCGGTGTGTCCGAGAAGCTACAACATGGGGTTCTTCAAAAACAACTCTGTGATGCCTCTGCTGATACAAGTATGCATAGGCGACAGTGACTGCTTACCATCAGGCAGCCAGTCTGCTTCTTTGCCAACTATGGTTAATAAGAAACGTGTTTCCCTAGTTAGTACGTTACATGTGAAGTTAATAAAAGCGTGTTAAAATATTAAGCAAGTAAACTTTATTTTCAGGAAGATAATCCAACATGTGGACTACGGAGTGAATGGTAAGATCCCAGATAGTCGGATTGTGAGGAGCTGCGGCTGGGACGAGAGCAAATACAAGGTTAGCTCTATCAATATTGTTATGAGTAGTTATTAAATAAGATTATTATTTATTATGCACAACTTAAAAAACAGAAAATTAACTAAAACATCAACAAAAACTTAAAATATGCTGTTTGGGGTCGAGCTGCGGCTGACCTTATAAGACCGTGGAGGCCAGCCGCCCATGATTTGTATACGGACTTGTCCAAACGTTTAGTGGAGGCATTAATGTGAGGGTGCGTGCGACAGGTTACCGGAATGCTGGCGCCTATTTTGACTTAAAAATTAGTATTGCCATCCAACGTGGTAATTCTGCCAGCATCCTGGCCACTTTTCCCTCCACCGAGGGGCTTTTAGATTAGTCCTTTTTTAAGATTTTTATTTGTGTAAAATAAGTAATTTATTATGAACTAGAGACCCGCCCTGGCTTTACACGGGTGTAAGATTTATTATACATATAAACCTTCCGTGAAAAAATATGTAACTGATGGTGAAAACCGCATTAAAATCCGTTGCGTGGCTGATTACTTCCACTGTATTTTTTTGTATGTTCACCGATTACTCCGCCAACTGGTGACCGATTTAAAATAAATCGGTAGGGTATACTTCAAATTTGGTCTCATCATCAGATCCTGACTTGGTCACACCAAGTCAGGATCTGATGATGGGATCCCACCATCGAGGGCAACCCTCAAATTTTGTTATTAGCATTTATTACGTTTTTCATATATTTTTGTAGTCTGTTTTTAATGTGATCCCCTTGTAGCATTAGTGTAATGTTATAGGTGAAGATAACTACTTACTATCAGGTGGGTCACTTGCTTATTTCTCTAAACTAAACCTCATCATCATCAGCGATAAGACGTCAGCTGCTGAACATAGGCCTCCCCCTTTAACCTCCACACTGAACGACAACCTGCCATCTGCATCCACTGGATGCCCGCGACCAAGGAACATATTACTCACAAGGAGCCCGCGACTCTCACGATGTCGTCGGTCCATCTAAACATACGTAACTATTATTCTGAGCAAATCGAAACTTCTTCGATGTATTGGAAACACAATGCCGAAAATAACTAATATCTTGACCCAGACGCAGGCACTTGACCCACGAGTGCTGACAGTCTTGAAGAGCCTCTCTAACTGTTATTTTCGACAAAACCAAGCATTATTTGCATGTAACGACAAGTTAGGTTGACCTGTGACTGTTTGTGACACTGTTAACATGCGTTGTGCTTGTAGTATTACGGATTTAACTAACCTTTCTTAAAACATACATTGGTACAATAGCGAAAGTAAGTGTGAACTACTTTTTAAATTATGATAAGAACTGAAACTAAATAAAAGAGAAAATAAAAAACTGTTTGACAATATTTACTCTTCTGCTGTATTCTTCAGTATTCTCTTTGCTATTTACATAAACTGATAGAGAAACAATTTATAGTGTAACCGAACGTAACGAACGTAAATTTTTGATTTTCCATTTCCATTTGTGGAAGAGCAATAGAATGCGGCACGAAACGCTATTGCTGGCGAGTTACCAAACATGCTTTATATATGATCTCCATCAGCCCTGAATAGCCCACTGCAAGTACAGTCCTCTCTCTTTGATTGTACAACTCTGTTCTGTTTGGCAGACAGTACCATCCACTACACTTCTTTTTGACTTGGTGTTCCCTAGTACATCCTGGTTCTCTTCAAGACAAGAGTGAATAGGCACCTGATGAGCAAGCGTGCTCCATCATATACCATGTCATCACTTTTTATCAGGTGAGTCGTGGACAAACGCTAGGCCATTTCATTACAAAAAAAAAAACTGCAAAATCGTTTTACGCACGAAGGTAGAACGTCATTCGTTTCCCGCAAGGACGCTCCCGCTTGGAGTGTAATGTGCATTTCCTCCTGCTAGCATCTATCAGAGCCGAGTCAAACCAGGTCCTTGAAATATCGGAGCGAGGCTCTGGGGCGCTGGCGTAGTTAGTCTAGTGGCGTAGAAGGAAGTTTAAATAATGATGATAAAAAGAAGTCTAGCTGTTGATGTGACGTAGATGATAAAGGTAAAGATGCCTCATGTAACCCGGTAGCTATTCTAGTTTCTTCTTGACTTCACAATGCCACAGCACATGCTCTACATTTTCGTTCTTCTTCATTCAGCTACGACACAGTGGACTGTCCGTGGCTCCCAGTTTATACAAGTTGCAATAACCGGTTCTAAGGCCGACTAGCAGGCAAAGATCCTGTTGCAACTTCAGTAGGTTGGTAGTGATAAATGAAGATCTTATTCGTATTTCCAGGGGCAGTGCTATCACCGGGCCGGATACGGCGGTAGACAGGAAGTCTGCTCCTGCACGAGCGACTACTGCAACAGTGGTCACTACAACACGATCACCACCTACCTGCTAGTCTCCACCGCACTCATGGCTATGATCTCCAAGATTTGTGAATAAAATCGGATAACGAATGTCGGAATAGTGTAGAAACGAATTGGGTTGGGTTAAAAATAAATGTTTGTCGTTTTTTTTTGTCTTTTATATTATAATGCACATAATATTTACTTGTACACTCGGCTAGGACTATAGCGAATTAGTAAAATTATGTGAAGTATTTTTATGCCATAGGTCGCAAACAACCAGACGGGCCACCTGATGATAAGCGATCACCGTCGCCTATGGATACCTGCAACACCAGGGGCATCACAGATACGTTGCCGACCCTTAAAGACTCTATTAATAGCCCTTTTGAAGAATCCCGTATTAGAGCTAGTCGAAAATGCCCTAGGAGCTCATTCCACATATTGTAGGTGTAAGGCAAAAAAGAACGCGGAAAACGCAGTGTGCCATTTCCACCACCACTACTCTACTCCTATATCAACATTCTACCTTTCACTATACCTAGAAAAAGTTGAATTACGAATGTTTTCAAAACAGCACTTGCTGTTTTTATCATCATCATCATCAGCCAGAAGATATCCACTGCTGAACGTAGTCCCCCCATTTAACCTCCACGCTGAACGACATCCTGCCATCTGCATCCACTGGATGCCTGCGATTCCCACAATGTCGTCGGTCCACCTAGTGGGAGGCCTACCTACGCTGCGTCTTCCGGTTCGTGGTCTCCACTCAAGAACCTTTCTTCCCCGTTGGTTATCGGTTCTTCGAGCGATGTGGCCTGCCCATTGCCACTTTATGCCACTACTATATTAATTTTAATACCTATGTCGGTAACTCTGGCTCTTTGGCGAATATCCACGTTCCGGATTCTATCGCGCAAAGAAACTCCAAGCATAGCTCTCTCCATTGCGCGTTGTGTGACTCTGAGTTTTTCCAAAAGGCTAAGTTAAGGACCAGTCTCAGTACCATATGTCATCACTGGCTGTTTTATGGAATAAATTCATTATTGCAATATTTTTAATAGGCTTGCGTTTGACCTCATCCTCGCCTGATGTCAAGCGATGATGGAGTCTACGGTGGAGCAAACTTGCCTAGAAGCAACCGATTCACTCGCGACTTGAAGACATCCAGATTGTAACTGCAGGGATAGAGACATATGGATAGAGTCGACTATTTCAACTTATTTTGCATGAATATATTACTGTATATCTGCCGTAACAATGTGTTATTAACCACCGAATACGTAGAGTTTAGTGTTTATTTCAACTCCTACTTACCAACCGTTGTAAACTCTTGAGCAGACGCAGTTAAAACTGCATGGAATATAAAACAGTAAGACCGTTTTCTGTCCCACCGGAAAAGCAAAAATAGAAAATGTCACGAAACAAATGAAGGAAATCATATGGTTAATTTCAAGCAATTGGCAAGTCAGACATCATCCTATTCACATCGTAACTAGTGAAAAAATATTATAATGATAAAAAAGAACTAAAGACATACAACTGTTAGGCATAAGGCAGCGTAGATAGTGGTCCGGAATCATTTGAATCGAGTGAAATCTGAACTATCCGTAATATTAAGATAAAAGAGACGTTTAATTTTTGACAATCAGCTTGTAGGAGTAATTTTGAATAATGTTTTGAGCGCTTTAATAGATCCCCTGACGAAGGAAACGGGCAGGGAAACTTGGTGAGTCGATAGAATTTACTTTCTGGACAAACTCTACCTTAACAAGTAGTACAAATTCGACTTCCTTGAGATTTAACATCTCCCGCATACGCACAGTAGTTTAGCCAAGTATTTTTAGAAGAAAATCGCGAAAACCGCATTTCGTTACAGAAGTTCTCTAATTTTCAACGATTTACGGAATTTTCATCTTGAGATCCATACCAACTAGATCTGAAATTTTCCTCGTTATGTCATTTAGGAAATGATTTTGCAAGTCAACTTTTTTACGTTATTTTCCTGAAATCACATTATATCTGCTGGTTTTACAAGCTGGTTAGTTTTTTCTTCGAAGCGAACGCAAATGGTGAGACGAATTCCGGCTTGATTTTTACGAAACGACACTTTTTTTCAGACACACCCAATTGACATTATAAGAAAAAAAATCAATCGTGTTTTACACTCTATTTTGTATTAATTTCCCCATTTCATTTATCGCGTGAAATGAGAATCGCTGCAGCTGATTTCCTGATCAATTTCGGGTCGGTATTGAAAGTTCTCTGATTTTCAAACTCCTAGAATATTCAAACCCAACTTCAAATATTCACATTATACCAAATCGCAATATCCGACTTCAAATAAAGGCCATGAATGAACCCGTAAAAGAATGCCAAATCTAATCTGATTCAAACAATAGCAATACCTCACGGAAGCTATAAAATATTATCTTTTTATCGTTCTAATGACGAATCTGCCGAAATATACAAACATCATTGTTATCAAAAACAGCTTATCATATTCGAAGGTATTGCAGGGCCATAGGTAAACGTTTTAGGAGGTTCCACCCTCACCCCCGAAAGATAAACTTTTTCTAATAGCTCTTTCTAAAGCCACAAAATATGCATTTATAATAATTTTCTCTAAACAAAATCATTAAACAAAACAGGCTTACGTTTGACTTACTCGCCTGATGGTGAGCTATGCTGGTCTACGTTATAGCAACGTTACGTCTAGAAGAAACAGATTCTTAGTAACCTAAAGATGATAAGATTTTTATTGGAAGTATTTTGGTTGTTAAACGTAGCGTAAGAATAATAGCGTAGCGTATGCGTCTCGGTGAATTAAATTATACGGAAGAAATTGGCGATGACGCTATAGAAGACAGTCTGAGGATTGTGCGACAGTCTAAGCGTCGTGGCTTAGAAGAGGTTTTTAATTTTCCAGCAGTAATAATGTTGGTGAATGTTTTTATTGGTGAAGTAAATCAATGATGTTATAGGCATCTGCAAGCCCAATGCAAGAGTATGGAGGCGCGTCGAGCAAGCAAGGGGAGTACCGTGAAAACAGCGGCGATGGCCGAGACCGAGGCGAATACCAATCTTATGTGATGCAGCAAAAGAGCTATGGTTAGTGGTTGCGTAGTTTTGAAAGGTTTCTACACTTTGAAAACACAAGCTATATATCTTATTTTCTTCATGGAAAGGTAAGGTGGCTATCGCTTATCAGACATCTATCATCTGCAGTATCTTTAATTAAGCACAGTGAAAGTTATAAATAATATAACATAGACATATTATTAAATAGTAGGCGAAGAATACCCAAGTTAGTTAGGAAACTTGTGTTACATTAAAGTTTTTAAATTGTATCTTATTATACAATAAACTAGTTAGTAATTAGATCTAAAAAGCAAAAATATTGCAATTGCATAATTCTTTGTGGAAATCCCACTATAATGCAATTAATAAATTAAATTATCTGTCGTATAAGCACGTCTAAGAATAGGCTTTGAATTGGACTGGGTACTGGAACAGTGTTCTGCAACAAATTTGACATGAAGATCGTAAATGGTCACATCGGGCTTCCTAGGGTTTTATTTAGCTTTTTACAATATATTGCAGCTGTCAGAACAAATTAAATGCTTGAACAGAGGTTACAAGCAGCCTTCAGTAGGTAGTAGGTACTGCTAAGTTATCATCGCTTCTTCTCTTGCATATTTAATTTTGGTCCGTTATGAGATCATATACGTCTGAAATATCTAATTTTACCCATCCAAACATCAACCAAACTAAGTACGTGCAAAATACCACATTTGTAACTCAAATTCTACGCAGTTTATCGAAATAGGTACCAAAATTACATTGAAACCAATTCGATGAAACTACGTCATTCTCGGCAACATCAAATGTTCAGATTACATGTTTACAACAGATAGCGTATTAATAAATGAGGAAGAATGCGCAACAGTAAAACTAAAAATAACGTAATTATCTACATCAATAACTGGTGACAAGTATCAATAAACTACCCTAAGGCTGACTGGTCATCCTATTGTTCAGAACTGATGACTGATACGTTTATGACTAAACTTCTGAATGCTTCTTGATTTCTTGCAGCTTACACGATCTGACTTCTTTTATAAATTGATAAAATTATTTGTAAATAATAACTATGAATGTTTTAACAAAGTAGATGCAAGGTTGTGACTGATAAAGATGTCTGTTGTAACACAGGATGTTCTAGCAAAGATGTCTCCGATCAAAACATGGCAACCTACTGCCGCGTTGCCAGCAGTATCTACGAGGCTACCTCCAGCCAGCAGTATCAGAACCCGAGGTAAAAAAGTACAATTCACACTCTTATCTCGTTTGCCGCAGAGATCAAACTCGAAATAAACTTTCAGATACAACAATCCATCGGCGCCTACGTTTAGCTCACCGCCAAACTCGCCGTTGGTCGGCCTCGTCTTCGATCCGTCCTCACCAAACTACGGGGGCCCCAGCATGATAGGTGATCGAGGCGGCACCGAACGACGCCCGCAAAACTGGACGAACCAAGAACCAATCGGCACCGGAGCCAAGAAGAAAATAGTCAAAAGCCAGGATAAACGCAACGCCTACAGCGCTGATCCAAGGTATCACGACAAATACAAAGACAATTCTGACTCCGATCGCCAAAAGAAACAAGATCGAAACCTTACTTCGGAGTCCACTTCTAGCTTGGACTTCTTTGCTGAAGGAGAAAGAATGGTCTCCGAACTATGCAACATATCAGATTCAAGATCAGATGGAAATAATCAAAAACAAAATCAGAAAATAACAAATCAGGAGGAAGACAAAAATAAGACTTCCGTTTCCAATTCATCAGAGTTATTACTAAGCGTTCTCGATAAGATTGTGATACACGATCAGATTCCTAATCAGATAGTTCAACTAGCAATCGAAGCGTGCACTGATGCAGAAAATATTGCTATTGCTCACCACAATAGACCATGCTTTAAGAATATTCACTCTATCTGCGCAAAAACTAGGTCTAACGTCCAAAAACCAGACAGTGCTGTAGCTAATCTCCATTCCCAAGGCATCCCGTGGGTTATCAAGAACTTCATATTCTCATTCGTGAGAATTTTGGATGGATGGAAAGGAGTCAAAGAGCTACTGAGTGAGAAACATGACACGTTTTCTAGAATTGAGAATAAATATTACAGTCCTAACATAAGGGAATGTTTCGTTCAGTGGCAAGCTGTCACCAAGGAGATGCTCACTCACATTTACAAGACTTTCAAGTGTCTCGATCACGGTTTCACCATGGAGCAGAAAAGCTTTACGCATAACTATTACGCTACTAATTCGGCAGCTCCGAGACATCAAAATCAGAAGTTTCAAGCGTCCAAGTCCCACGTCAGCACTCCGAGACCCGTAAATGCGTCCCCTCAACCATTCAATGCAGTCCAGCCTCCCTGGGTACAGAGTCAGAATCAGTCTACTTCACAGAGTTTTAACGAAGTTCCTTGGCCGGTAAGACCTGGAGTCGCGTACAAAAAGTTCCCTGTGGTTCCACCACCAAACTCTCACAACTTCTATCCTTTGAATGATCAGAGTGATTTGGAAGCATATCAGAAGTCGCAGTACAAATGTGATCCTTGTGCTATTCGTGAGGCGAAACCTCGGCAGTCTTGGACTATCACCAACGTGCCTGATTTTCGTGCTCTCGAGGGCATGTGCCACGCTGAGCAACGAGAGCTATACAATCAATTAAAGCACAAGATGGATGCAGAGCTTGGTAAGGCACCGGGACAGCCTGTATTGGGAAATATGCCGTGCGATTTATTGCAGCGCAGAGATATGGAGCTAAAAGCTAAAATGATACCTTTGAGCCATGTGGAAAAGAGCCTGATACCGAGTATGGCGACGGCGGCAGAAATGCGAGGATACGTGCAAAAAAACAACAGCTGCGGCGACACTAAGGAAGAGGCTGATTTTTTTGCGGCGTGGGGTCAGATGGTCCAAAAAGAACCTAATGAATTTATAACTCATCACACTCACAATGTTCAAATACCATCGAACGTTGTGATTTCAAATAATATCTCTGGCCCCGTGCAATTTATTGATACGGATAATGATGAGTTTCACGAAATGTCTAAAGTTTATATGAAGCCCGGAAGTTATAAGGTTCCGATAAAACCGTCGGATCCAATATCTTCATTCGTAGCGGGGGTATCACAGGATGTGACATTCGATAATGTTGCGGCAGATGACATGAAAATTAAGGCGGCATTCACACCTGTCACTTTGGCGCCACAACCAAAGTACAACCTTGAGTCTTGGCCGTGTCTGATGTCTAGACGTAACGAGGAAATCTTCACTGATGACCCCAAATTAATGGCGAGGCAAGGAGTTGGATGCATGGATATGAGAAACGCTGACACTTTTGATTTTTTCGGTGCAATAACACAAGATCGCGCTTGGGAAGCTGCAAAGCAATCAGCTCCCAAGTTAATGGATTTTATTCACGAGGGGTCCAAATCAGACACAGCACGCCTTTACGATGCTTTGGGTCTAAGTACCACTGATGAATTACCTGAAGATTTTAAACAAATGAAACTAGGCTTGGAACAACACAATGCGTGGTCCATGGGCCTCGCATCAAACCATTTTATGGCTAAAGATTTAACAGGTATATGGAATCAGTGTACTAATAAAAACGATTACATGTTAAAAGATCAAAGCGTTTTTAGCGAAGAAAATAAAAATCAACACTATACAGAAATTAAAACTTTAGAACCAGATGATCAATTCGATATGCCAGACGTTAAAAATGAAGAGATTAAAGAAAATAAACGCTGTCCAAATTTTGATCACTCAGGAAACTGTGTTAGAGATGACAATCAGAAGAAGCCTAGCAAGTCTAAGGTACCAGTATCCGGCATGTGGTATCATCCCAAAAAAAAGAAGCCACTACCGTCTAATACTATTAAGAAGTTCGAGAATGTATTAAATAACTTATCACAGATTAAAGAAGCTGCTTTTATTCAACACGATATGGATATAAAAGTGGTAAGTTTTTAACAAATTACGTCATCTCTTCATTCTTAAAACTAAATTACATTCTAACTTTTCATCTGGAACTATCACTGCTGTAACCCATCCAAAGTCAGATCCGAATACGAATAGACTAGTGAATACGATTATCAGAAAAATATATAATACCGACTCTCTTCCAGGCTCCAAGATTTTACGAAGTTGTAAAGTATCCTATGTGTTTGCATGATATTTCAACAAAATTGAAGAATTCATCCTATAACGAATATGAGCAAGTCGTGCAAGACTTTCGGCGTATTTTTAATAACGTTCGCTTATATCTCAAGGTACCGTTGTATAGGAACAATATAAAACTTTATTACAATGTAGTTGTAGTTCACGTTTTAAAAAACACTAAACTTGCAGAGCTATCCAGATGCAGCTATGAAAAAGAATGTGAATAAAGTGTCAAATGAATTTGAGAAGACTCTTAACGAAGAATTTCAATACAGGGGTGAATCGAAATCAAAATCACAAGACCATTCTGAATCACATGAGAGTGTTAACAAGAAAGATAGTAAAGATGCTGACAATAAAGGTATTGATTCTAAAAATGACGAGACAACTAAGAAGAATGATCCGAAAACCAGTGGAGATGACAGAAAGGGGTAGTTAACAATAGGTAACATACCTGTGGGAAAAGTACGCATATTCAAATTCAAAATTCATTTATTTTCAGGTTCATATTACCCATATGAACCAATAAATATATAATATGTATATGTTTTAATAAAAATTACATTATATTTTGACAGCTCGTATTTGATACAAATACGTATAGAGTTCCTTATTTTCTTTTTCAAAATTATATTTATTTGAAATTCGATACGTATTTTACATATCGTATAGATCTTATATTAGTACTTCGCCCACTGTTAATTACAGTAATTTTAACTGTTACGTAAGTTCTTAAAATTATTGTTCGTTGTATCGCCATTTGAAATTTTATAGTAGACGTTTATTTATTTTAATTATTTATATTATTTAGTAAGTTTGTATTCATAAAATCGTCACTCATCTATTTTATGCTAACTGAAAGATTCTGATTTATAATATACAGGTCTCAGGTCCTTTTGTACGCTTATAGGTGTAAAAATCTTTATTCTAGTCAATGTTATTATTTTGTAAACAAATGTCAGTGAAGTAACCAGATCTTGTAATTCGTAAGATTTACCAATTAATATGTAAGTGCTTGCCAATTTTTCTATTCGACTTTACGAGTTTCAAAGAAAAGGAGCAATTCTTGATGACTCCTTATCTCTTCTCCTTTACTTTAACGTTTAGTTTTTAATTTCTTTTGCATCTCTTTTCCTCAAGTTCCTTCTTCATGTTTCATTGTCTTATAAAGCACTGTGTTGATTTTGTATGCAGAAAAACAAATTTATGTTTTGATGCGACGTCAAAAAAATAAAGTCGTTTTAATCACGATGAAAGTCACATTCATATCGTTCCACGCAAGCAACACACAAAATAGATATTAGTTCTTTTTTATCTCTATCTGTGATGTATATTTAGGTAAAAGTTAATAATTTGAATCGTTTTTCACTTAATTGCTAGTTGTATGCTGTTGGGAAACTGTAAATAGACTTACTACATCTGAACTTAAAAGCTTAAGTTTAGAGAATAATGTGTCTTCGCTATATTCAGTATCGGTACAAACAACGTGAAATTCATTAAAATATACGCATCATAAGGAATAACATCCGTGATACTCGTTACTTTAAAACACGTCTCAAAATAAATAAAAATGATCCAATGCAAGATTCCATTTAGTTGCGTTTCTTATGATCCGAAATCTTTAGCCAAACTGTGTGCTCTTTGGCGTTACTAAGCAAACATGCGATATTTTTAAACCAATTTGTTCTTTGGTATGTTCACATTGGTATTTAAATATTTTTTAATTGATTTTTGACTCCATTTTACCTGCCATAGAAATAAGTGAATTGCTGTTAACGTCACTGTTCGACGACGTTTTTGGTTAACTATTCAATGTCGATTGTTGATTACAATTTCAAATTCAAAATTTTAAATTTGAATTTGTTGACGTTCGAGTTAATTTTAAGTATTCATTAAGTTGTGATTTTATTATTTAACTTATTTACCCTAAAATTATGGCAAGGAACTCCTATGATAATAAAAGAGTTGTTTCGTTATATTGTAGTTTACTATAAAACCTCTTTAGAAAGCAGGTAAGAAGTTTACATTCCTTGTTGCTCAAATTTCCAATATCTACGGCTTGAGTACTAATAGGTTTGCGTTAATTTTTATTTTATTGAATATGATATCTTGCCTGATATTAAGCGATGATGCGGTCTACCATGGAGCACGATAGAGTTAAAAAACTATAATGCACTAGATAAACGAGGCTAGTTATTTCCGTGACAGACTCGGAGTCTTCTCGGGGAGACATCGGGATTTTGAAATCCTGTTGGAGATATCAGACCTTATTTTAAAATAATAATTTAAGTATTTTGTATACAGCTGATGATCTAAACATTGTTTCTGTGCCTGAGCGCCAAACTCTTCACCTCTTTGCTCCTCACAGAGGTTGAAAAAAAATTAGTAATTTGAATACAAATAACTCAGTACACCAACAGTACACCAAAACAAACAACTATTGTTCTACAACTTTTCGAAATTCGAAAAAAATACAGCCGCTCCATACAAAAACTTCACCTCCGACAAAATATATGAAGCTATGGATTCTCGCGAATTTTGATAAGTCTTAAAAGAAAATTATTTGTTTTGACGTGTTGAAGCCCCTAAAATTAACAAAAACTTAAATATCAACTAAAACTTAAAATAATTAATACCTATCGACCTATATTACTCAAATAAAAATCATAAAAAAGGACTAATCTAAAAGCCCCTCGGTGGAGGGAAAAGTGACCAGGATGATTGCGACGTTGGATGGCAATACTAATTTTTTCGCCAAAGCAGACGCCAAAAGAAGCCTCTAAGATGAAGCTGATTACCAGCAACCCTGTTAGTTTTTTATCTGATCTGAATTTTTCATACAACGTGACGCCCTTGCGGGAAGAGTTGTTCTACAGTTTCGTTCTCCTTCATGCAGCCACGACACAGTGGACTGTCCGTGGCTGCCAGTTTATACAAGTGGCTATTCAAGTAGCAATGACCGGTAATAAAGCCTACAATCAGGCGATGGTCCTGTCGTTGCAACTTCAATAGATTGTTAGTGATCTTCCTGTCAAAATTGTAATGTTTATATGTGTCTAGAACTAGGCTCGTGTATCTCGGGGTGGTATATCACTTATTTCTGATTCATGATTAATCATTTCACCGTTGATTCACGCCAGGCACGGCGCAAGTAGATCGTGTTGATTTCTACTATCCACACGACTTGAATGCTAACCAGCTGATTATAGAGAATTTGCCTGCGGGTTTGTCCATGGTTTTCCAGTTTCACTGCGTATTTAAGGCCCTCTTTTTCCCATTTGAGTCGTCTACTTCCATGGTTAGCTTTAGTTATAAAAATGGTGTCATATCAATAATTAACCCCCGATAGCGAGCCAGCCTAGCATTAGAAAAGACCCTACCACCATTGGTGAAGCGCCAATGCATATACATGCAATTTCCTAATGTATAAAGTGTTTAATTAGATTTGATTTAAACAAACCGCGCTTTTCTGAGTTGTTGATAAGTATTGCAAACCTGTCTGCCTTGTCAATGAATCCGTCGAAGTTCCGCATCGAATCACGAGAGATGGCGTTAGCTGTTCTTAGCCGTGTTATAAAACGACGACTATCCAGGACTTCCATTGGTCGAATATGACGTGATCGGCGGATAGACATACACCAGCAGACACATACACCACCCGTACTCAGGTCTCGCAACGCAATATATTTTGATGGTGGAATCTTGCACTTGTGAAAAAGTTTTTTTTCATCGCTCTCGCTTAAATTATAAAAACTAGTGAAGGTGCCGGCCGGCTAACCTGGTTGTACGTGAAATAAAGATCCTGCTGCAGAGGAGATCTGCCAGCTGCTCTCAGGATGACAGGGATGGAAGCGGTCATTTGCAGGTCAGTGCAGGTTCTAGTGATTTCTTATTGACACTCAGGAATTGTAGTCACTCCAGCTTCGTGAGCAATCACATCAGGAAGGGCTATTTACACGCCCCTCCATACTTTGGTCCTTTTCGAGTCACGGATTGTCCAGTGAACTGCAGATTCACGTAATTTTTTGGTGAATTCTCGCAACATAATTCATATATATATTCACGTAATTTTGGTGAATATCTTACGCAGCGCCCTTATAACATTCGGATTTACGTAATTTTGGTAAATTCTGATAATTTACGCCCTAGATTTTACGTAACTTTTTTGGTAAAATCTGTAATATTTACGCTCAAAGTTAACCTACGTAATTAGTTTGGTAGGTTGACACCCGCTCAATTATACTAGGTACAATTGATTTAATTCTTAGAATTCTACGTATTAATTGGTAGAAATATTCTACGCTTTAATTTCGTTCTACCTTATATTTATTCACATTCCGCTTAACCTTCATTAGGTATAAAAACATTTCGCCGCTTCGCCATAATTCCGCCATTTAGTGTCATTTTTAAGTCGTTTGAATTTAACTTCGTGTGTTTGAACTTGTGTTTCAATACCTACTTATCGCTGACAGTTTGTTTTTTCGTGTTATTGTCGATTTATTTGCGTAAACATGACGGAAAAACAAGCCGATCAGGAAGTAATGTTAGTTTTAGTGAATCAAAAGAAAGAATTATTGTTTCAACGTATGAATCGATTGTATAATTCGTCAAAAAGTGTTATTTCTTTTGATTCATCTACGCGATCGAATGAAAGCTTCCTGGCTGAGTCAGAAACTATTGATGATTTACGAGATAAATTCGAGTCTTTGGTAGATAATTACAATAAAATAAGAATACAATTAAAACCGGACACAGTTCCTGATTACGCGTGTCTCGAGTCATTTGAAGATTTGTACATAAGAGTGAAACGCGTTCGGAATAAACTTACTGCCGCCACTGCCGTAGCTGGTAATTCTAAGGTCTGTTCACATGGGGCGACTAACTCGACTATGCCTGTATTGAAATTGCAACCTTTAGTGATTCCTAATTTTGACGGACGCCCTGAAAACTGGAATCTGTTTTATCAGTCGTTTAAGGCGAATATTCACTTAAACGAACAATTGTCTGACGCGCAGCGAGTGCAGTACCTAATCTCAAAACTTACGCATGAGGCGCTTAAACTCACCGCGGGTATTGTTCCGTCTGGTGAGACTTATAGCATTCTCTGGGACAGTTTAGTTAAAAAATTCCAAGACAAACGCGCATTAGGAAGTTTTTACCTTAATAATATTCTTGACTTGAAAGCAAGCTCGCACAATGCAAACAGCCTCGAGGCATTGATAAGCAAATATTCGGCGTCAATTGCAGCGCTCAAACAGTTACAAATCGAAGATTTGACTGATTTTATTTTTGTCCAATGCGCGCTTAGGAAGTTGGACACGCATACCTTCCAGTCTTTTGAACTGACAGTTAGGGACACTGAAATACCTACTACTAAACAGCTGATAAGCTTTGTACAAGATCAAGCGAAAATATTGGAGCGTTCGCGACCTAGTACTTTTAATAAACCGCCCGCCAATACATCGACTCGTGATTCACGTAGTCAACATACCTACAAGTCTTTCGTCGCGACGGAACCAAGCGCTCAATCACCTGTTGGTGCACAGCCTGCTGCAGCGCCCTCTACGAAACGAAGTGGATGCGCTTTCTGTGGTAGTACTGATCATGTGCAACTTTATAATTGCCTACAATTTAAAAAACGTGATTCACATAGTAGGTATCAATTCATTAAATCGAAACATGGTTGTGTGAACTGTCTTAGTACAGTACATAACCTTCTGAAGTGCAATTCTACTTCCGTCTGCGAACACTGCCGAAAGCGCCACCATAGTTTACTTTGTTTTACTAAAGATAATGGTGAAAAGAATAATAGTTATTCGCATACCGCTACGACACATAGTGACGTACATATTATGTCACCGTCTTTCACGCCCGCGTCTTGTGTGGATGCCGACGTGAGCTCGCCGCCGCCGTGCGTTCCGACCGCTTCGCTAATTCTGGAAACCGCTACACAATCGCAACCATACGCGCTCAATTATAAAGGCCATGTTAGCATGCCAATAGCATCAGATGCTGATAATAACGCTTTACCGCTTTCGCTGTCGCCACCATCAGGTCATAATACCGCAGTGCTACTCACGGCTGGATCGAAATTGAAGTCGACTGTTCTGTTGTCTACGGCGCAAGTATATGCACGACCTAAGGGTTGTACGACGTCATCAATAGTGAGGTGCTTAATTGATAACGGGTCTCAAAATAATTTGATTACGACTGACTGCTGCCGGAAGTTAAATTTACCAATAACGCCACTACATAACTCGTTTGTAAAAGGTGTTGGTGCAACTTCACGTCCGATTATTGGATATGTTTACTTTGACATCCAATCGCGCGTTTACCCGGAGCAGCAATATACAATATACGCACTTGTGGTTGAATGTATCGCGGAGCAGTTACCGACTCAATTTCTTGAGTGCGACAGTAGCATTTTTTCTGAACTACCGCTCGCTGATTTGAGTTGGAATATACCGGGTGATATTGATGTCATACTGGGAGCTCAACTCTTCCCATACATATATTTAGGGAATAGGGTTGAGTGTGGCTCGCATGCCCCACACGCATTATCAACGACATTTGGATGGATTTTGATGGGTGACTACCCTCGTATCGATATAACGACTGCCTCTTCCTTCTCCGCGTTGGCGTTGAATGATTTAGTTCAGAAATTTTGGGAACTCGAAGAAGTGCCAACGAAGAGATTTCTTTCACCGGAAGAGACAGAATGCGAGAATATATTTACCTCCAGCGTGACTCGTGATGATGTGGGTCGCTACACAGTATCTTTGCCATTTTCCAAAGATCCCTCAGAGCTAGGCAACTCGCATGCTGCCGCTTATCGCCGCTTTTTGTCGCTTGAACGAAAGTTTCTCCTATCACCAATATTGCGCGAAAACTACAATAAGGTGATTCAAGATTACCTGGATAACGGTTACCTCAGTCCTGTTGACGGATCTGAGCTGACTCCCGATGGATATTATATACCACATCACGCCGTGGTTAGGCCCGACAAACCGATGCCGCGAATCGTGCTAGACGCAAGTGCGAAAACGCACACTGGGCTTTCGCTCAATGATGTATTACACATTGGCCCAAATCTACAAGCTGATCTGTTTCTACTGCTTTTAGACTTCAGATTATTTCCTATCGCTATGAACGCTGATATAAAACAACACTATTTACGTATTGGTGTACCAGTTGACCAGCGTAAATACCTACGCATTTTATTTCGGTTCAATGAATCCGAAGAAGTTCGCACTTTTGCCTTCAATAGGCAACCATTCGGTCTCAAGTCAAGCCCATACATAGCTATGCGCACTGTGCGACAGCTGGCTTTAGACATGAGCCCGAATTATCCTGACGCCGCTAAGGTGGCTGAAAGCAGCCTTTATATGGATGACTTAGTTCATTCAGTCCAAAATGAGGAAACTGCGATGCAGCTTGCTCAAGACTTAATTAAACTTTTCAAGGCAGGTGACTTCGACTTAGTCAAGTGGTCGAGTAACTCTCCAGCTCTCTTGGATAGTCTACCCGACTCACATCGAAAGTCACTCGAGTTTGATGTTAGCAACGATGCTTCAAAGGTTTTAGGACTTTCTTGGGAACCATGTGAAGACAATTTCTTCTTCACATCCGCCGCGATAACTGAAAAATGCACGAAGAGAAATATACTCTCGGTAGTTGCACGGTTGTTTGATGTGCTTGGATTGGTTGCGCCAGTGATTCTCTATGCCAAACTGCTTATTAAAGAATTGTGGTTGGGCAGTTTTGAATGGGACGCTCTCGCACCAGAACATATACGCACCCGGTTTGCCGCATTAACGCAAGAATTCCCTCTGCTAGACACGTTACGGATCCCACGACATATAGGTGTCGAAATAGATTGTGAACTACGCCTTGTGGCGTTCTGTGACGCGAGCATGAACGGTATGGGTTGTGTCGTATACGCTCATTGCACTTACCCGTCTGGCATTCAAACTCGTCTACTCTGTGCCAAGTCAAAGGTTTCGCCAACTAAAATTACAACTCTGGCTCGTCTTGAGTTATGCGCCGCTTTGCTTATGGCAAAGTTAGTAAAAACTGTGCGCGATACTTACGCACCACGCATTCCTATTGCTGGAATATATGCGTTCTCTGATTCTACGATAGCTCTATCGTGGATACATTCCTCGCCGCACCGCTGGTCGATTTTTGTGAGCAACCGCGTCGCACAGTGTCAAGAAAATTTGGCTGCAAAGCATTTCTACCACGTGGCTGGTGCCATAAATCCTAGCGACTGCCTTTCACGAGGAATGCTCCCATCGCAACTTTTATCCCACGATCTGTGGTGGAATGGGCCCCCGTGGATTCGCTGCGCTCTTGAGGAATGGCCAATAAAGCCATTCTCTCCCGCTAACTGCAATGAACTACCTGAGCACAAAGCGACTGTGATGGCTGTTACTACGCATACAGAGCCACCGTTGCTATATGTATTAGCGCAACGGATTTCCTCTTGGGAAAAATTGCTCCGCATAATTGCATACGTGTTGAAGTTCGCGCGACCTAAATCAATAATTGAACCCCGGTCTGTATTGGGATTGGCAGCAGCAGAGAAGACTCTGCTGCGTGCTGTTCAAACTGTCCACTTTTCTGAGGACATCAAACTGATAAAGGCTGGGAAGATACTATCAAAGAAATTACAAAGCCTTGCAGTATTCTTGGATGAAGAAGGCATTTTACGGATTGGAGGAAGACTTTCAAATGCAGACCTTCCTTTTGAAGTCAAACATCCAGTTCTTCTCCCAAAACGCGACCATATCGTCGATTTAATAATACAACATCAACATGTTATGAATTGTCATACTGGACCTGGACTTCTTATGTCCATAATTCGACAACGCTACTGGATATTAGATGCCAGAACGGTCATTAGATCGAAGTTGCGGAAATGCAACACTTGTTTCAAGGTTAATCCGACGCACCCAACGCCAATGATGGCAGATCTTCCCGCGTGTCGTGTCTCTGAAACTTCAACATTTGCCCATACGGGCGTTGATTATGCAGGACCGATTCGCATAACGCTTTCACGACGCAGAGGCCAGCATGCACAGAAGGCATGGGTGGCTTTATTTGTATGTATGCACACGCGTGCTCTACACACAGAACTTGTATCAGATCTGACTTCTCAAACCTTCTTGGCAGCGTTCAAACGCTTTATCGCCCGCCGTGGTCCAGTCTCATGTCTTTATTCAGACAACGCTACAACATACGTTGGTGCGAAGGCGCATTTAGATGAGCTCTACAGATTTCTACAGAGCTCTGATTTCAAATCTTCGCTCTCGAACGAACTGTTATCCCGACGCATTGAGTGGAAAATGATCCCACCTCGCGCCCCGTCGTTCGGTGGTCTTTGGGAAGGTAACATAAAAAGCATGAAGACACACTTATATAGAGTGATTGGAAGTCAACTTCTCACTTATGA
Organism: Agriopis leucophaearia; assembly: GCA_949125355.1. Classification (NCBI taxonomy): domain Eukaryota; kingdom Metazoa; phylum Arthropoda; class Insecta; order Lepidoptera; family Geometridae; genus Agriopis; species Agriopis leucophaearia. The sequence continues at coordinate 2,557,776 of OX421276.1, read as the reverse complement.
AGAACTTCAAACCGTTCTGACGCAAATAGAGTGCATTCTTAACTCTCGCCCTTTGTGTGTGTTATCCTCAGATCCGCACCCAGAGGTATTAACTCCAGCGCATTTTTTGATGTCTACGCCGTTGCAATACTTACCCGCAGCCGATATGTCCAATCAACGCGTGAACTTGCTAGAGCGAAAACAGTTGCTAGATAGTATGGTTCAGTCTTTTTGGAAGAAATGGCGTCTAGAGTATTTGCATACGTTGCAAGTTAGACAAAAATGGGCTACTCCAGACAAACCGATAGAATTAGGAACTGTAGTTCTAGTAGAGCAAGAGAATACCGCTCCATTGAACTGGCCATTAGGAGTAATTATCCAAGTCTTCAAAGGTTCGAATGACACCATCCGTGTGGCAATTGTCAAGACCAATATTGGCATTTACAAACGCGCTGTCACGAAGTTGTATCCCATTCCCACGCAATAATAGCTTAGCATAAATATAATAACTATCTTTAATTAAGTGTTATTCATAATATTATGTATTATTTTTTATTTCGCTATGTATTCTGACCAGTCATGAAGTTAGTTCGTTTTGAAAGATCTGACGACCTTCCAAGGCGGGGTGCATGGTGAAGCGCCAATGCATATACATGCAATTTCCTAATGTAGAAAGTGTTTAATTAGATTTGATTTAAACAAACCGCGCTTTTCTGAGTTGTTGATAAGTATTGCAAACCTGTCTGCCTTGTCAATGAATCCGTCGAAGTTCCGCATCGAATCACGAGAGATGGCGTTAGCTGTTCTTAGCCGTGTTATAAAACGACGACTATCCAGGACTTCCATTGGTCGAATATGACGTGATCGGCGGATAGACATACACCAGCAGACACATACACCACCCGTACTCAGGTCTCGCAACGCAATATATTTTGATGGTGGAATCTTGCACTTGTGAAAAAGTTTTTTTTCATCGCTCTCGCTTAAATTATAAAAACTAGTGAAGGTGCCGGCCGGCTAACCTGGTTGTACGTGAAATAAAGATCCTGCTGCAGAGGAGATCTGCCAGCTGCTCTCAGGATGACAGGGATGGAAGCGGTCATTTGCAGGTCAGTGCAGGTTCTAGTGATTTCTTATTGACACTCAGGAATTGTAGTCACTCCAGCTTCGTGAGCAATCACATCAGGAAGGGCTATTTACACGCCCCTCCAACCATGTTATAGTTTCTTCACGATGTTTGCTTTGCTGGCAGCTCAAGATCATTGTGAAGTATCTAATGTATGTCGTGTTCTACTTTGTCAAATGGTGGAGGAGGTTAAAATTAGATCTATATTAAAACTGTAATTGTGAAAAGTGTCATGCGCTTACTCGTATCTTAAAAACTATATAAGATAGGTTCTAACAATTATCAATATAAAAAACTGACTTCATAAAAATGACAAAACTGGACCAAATTGAAATAGGACCACGCGGACATATAAAAAAAGAATCATCAAAATCGGTTCACCCAGTCGAAAGTTATGAGGTAACAAACGCAAAAAAAATACAGTCGAATCCTCCTCCTTTTTGGAAGTCGGTTAAAAATGTGGACGGACAGACAGACAGAATGAACTTATAAGGGTGCCTCGTAGAACTACAACCCTAAGAAGGCTTTTAGACAGCGTTGTTCCTGTCAATTTTAGGGTTGCCGTATTCTAATGCTGAAATTGCCGGATTTTTGGGGAAAGCTAAAAAAATGCCGTATTGTATTTATTTTTTATTAAGGTAAATTTAGGTATTATTATAAAAATCAAATACGTAAGTACGTATACGTATGTGTAATTAGAAAACGATGAAATTTATTCCTCACAATATAAATTTTGAATCGTTTCGAGCACTTCTGATTCAGATACATTTAGCTCGTACTGTTTCTTGTCTTTCATTTTACTAATCATGTTGTTTGGCACTTGAAATTTAGTACAGTTACCCTGATTACGGATTGCTTGTTTAGCTAGAAGAGTTCCGTTAACAGTTGAAGTTACTAATTTGTTGCGAAGTCGCGTTTTCATATTATTATTCGTAAATTGTACCTACACAACACCAAACCAAAACAAAACAAAGCATTCAATGACAATAATCCACTGTTCCGGGGTTCCCCACAAATCGAATCGACCCCGGACAAAACTAGACACTAATTACTTAAAAATAGGGTTGAAACTTGAATTTAGTTGAATACTGTACAATAAACGTTTCGTTTCGTGGCTTTCTACTTTATCTATGGTTAACAAATTGATGCATTCCTTTAAACGCAATTTTTTAAAGTTTTTTATGGTACTTCAGTCAATTGCCGTATATTTTAATACGGTACTTAAATAGCTGCCGTATACCGTAATTTTAATGCTTAAGTTACCTAAATGCCGTATATTACGGCAATTGCCGTATCAAGAACAACGCTGCTTTTAGATAATAATGCAATTGAAATTGAAATCGTTATGAAATCTATTAAAATTACTTTACACAGGGCTACGCGGTAAGTGGCCTTAATACAAAGATCCATAATACGAAAGGAGGCCAGAATACAATCCAACCCTGAAATTGCGAAAAAGTATCACATGTTCCATAGAAAAAGGTTATTTACACTCGATAAAATGTATGGAACATCTGATATTTTTCATCGATTTCAGGGTTGGTCCTATATTTAAAGTTGTTTATACTGACGGGTATTGTTGACCTCTTTTGGCTTAGTACAACCTCTCCGCATAACCCTGTATTTATATACCCTTAGTGACGAATACTCTTGTTTCATTACGCTATCATTTAATACTATTCTAAGCAAGATTTTACTAGAGAGAGTATATCTACGTAGGTACTATATAAAACAGATAATAAATCTTAAAAACAATCGAACAAGCACAAAAATAACAAACAACAAAACAACACACAAGCAACAAACACAAAAACACACAACATCAAAAACACAACAAAACACAAGCACAAACATCAAAATCAAAATACAAGCATCGAAAATCTCATTTTTAATTAGGTCAACTAACAAGGTGACTAACTAAAGATTTTTCGGCAATGCTGAATCTGGGGCAGTATTCTCTTTTTTATTCATAACAGATTTTGACATCTTTATAAATTTGTTATAATATTTTACGGAAAATCAGATTACGGTCTCAGGCGTTGTGGAAGTTATGTGAAATGGGTTTTATGAGAGACCTTGAAACATTACAGAAAGTGCACTTTGCAGTATTGGTAAATGTAGAAGATGGACATTTAGGGACGAAACACTTCAGGCGTTTCAATGGATTCCTTTATTTAACTATCGTAACATTTATCGTACATCTTTCAGAGTAACCAGTAAAGATCACTAATTATTATCTACCAGTAAAAAACCTTTTTTTTCAGCTGCAATAAACGACCAAGTGAAACTGAATATTTAACTAGTACAACACAAAAATAACTTAAAAATAAAACTTAAATTTTAGAAAAACTCAGAGTCATACAACGAGCAATGGAGAGAGCTATGCTCGTAGTTTCTTTGCGCGATAAAATCCGGAACGTACATATTCGCCAAAGAACCAGAGTCACCGACATTGGTATTAACATTTGCAAGTTGAAGTGGCAATAGGCAGGCCACATCGCTCGAGGAACTGATGACGGGGAAGAAAGGTCCTTGAGTGGAGACTACGAATTGGAAGACGCAGCGTAGCGTAGGTAGGCCTCCCACTAGATGGACCGACGACATTGTGAGAGTCGCGGGCATCCAGTGGATGCAGATGGCAGGATGTCGTTTAGTGTGGAGGTTAAAGGAGACCTATGTTCAACGGTGTATGTATGATGATGATGAAGATGATGATGACAACACAAAAATAGAAGAGTTTAAAAAACGCAAAACAGCTAAGTCATACATGTAAAATTACAATTCCGCTACAAATTCGAAAAAAGCCGATAACTTTTCAACCGCTAACCAGATCTTGTTCAAACTTAGCGAAGAACCACTGCATGTAGTAAAACATGCTTAAAAATAAAAATAAAGCTCATTCAAATCGTAATCTTGGAGTAAAATGGTAACAGACACGACCACTTACCCCACAACCAAATCAGTTCCGTCGTGGGTAAAAAAGGAACAGAGAAATGTGATTTATTTCGGCTTTGTCCCACTAAGCAAATTTACTTTATTTCGAGCGTAGCGGAATAGTAATGTCGCGGTTAGCTGTGATTCAATCTTATTTAGTAGAAAGTTAGAGCAAATCAATCTGTTTGATTAGAAAGAGCGTTAAATTCGTTTTTCCGTTCAGTTTGTCGCGGACAGTCGGAAAGACCACCGGAAGCTATCACCGGCTTTCCGCACGATTCTAGTCCCCGGGAAAAATATACCGCCCATCTCTAAAGTATTATACGAGTAATTTAAAAAGACCATATGTGATACTAATTGTATAACTTTAAATTACATTTTAATTCAGTAGTGTTTTTGAGATTTACATTTATATTATTTTCTGAAGCTGGATGCCGTTCTTTTATCTCTTTTGAATGCAGAAGTTCGCAAGCTCGAAAGTTATCTACTGTATAGTTTTAGGACAAATTGATCCTTTATCAATTTACAAACACATTTCGTAGAAAAAGTGAATTGAATTTGATAACAGATAAGCAATTGCGACGATATTTTACGGTGCAAAATTTCAAACATTATAAATTAATAAAATTTAACTATGAACTTGATAAAGTAACCGGCACTTTTGAGTTAATAAAATTTATGGAATTCACCGAAATATTGTTTAGATAGTGAGGAATGTGTCACATTATCGGTTAAGGACTCGCATGTCAGTGAGGGGGGGGGGGGTCACGTACCCATCGATCAACATCAGCTAAGGGTGAGTGTACCTACCTATATACCTACTTATCTAGGGATATTATCGAAGGGTATAATCTAACGTTATAATGCTTATCTAAAAAAAATAACGCTATATAGTTATATAATTAAGGGGAAGCGCTGTCTTTTTATTTTTAGTGGCAGTTTCCATCAAAGATAAAGAGAACCTTCATTAGTCTAACCTTTTGTGAATGACTATGGGCTTAGACGAAAAGCCTGCCAATGATATTTAATACTACAGATTCAACATAAGCACACAACTACTAAAAATCCTCCCAGTTTAAAAAATACTAAAAACACGCTATAAAATCGCTAATCCTGACGATCCTGGTAAGGATAATCGGACAAACTATTTAAATTGTTGTATTGTCATCGGTCCTTGATAAGTGTGCAGTTTCAAATCAAGCCATCTTGAAAGGGGTAAAAATTACGTTCAAAGATTCCGTTACATAGATACATACCAAGCTAATAAAACGTGTTAAAAATGCGTTACTATGTTTGCCTAGATTGTAGTTCTCAGTAAATAAGGAAGACGGCAGCCTGCGTTTTGTTGACGATTTTGGCGAGTGAATCGGTTTCTTCTTGGCAAACGTGCTCCATCGTTGACCGCATCATCGCTCAACATCAGGCGAGGTGGCGGTCAAACGCAAGCCTATTATTAAATAAAAAATAAAATTAAGATATCTTTTATAGTCGCGAATTTTAACTCATGAGGTCACAAAGATTGCAATGGCTCTACGTTTCTAAACCTTTTGTCATTTTAGAATTTGTCACTTCGAGCAACCAGGGTATTCATTCTTCTACACAAAGGAAAAGGGATTGCTAATATTCCTATTAGTCATACGAACATATTGAGTAGTCTTTGTGTGGTTGAAAATGTTGAAATGTCGATAAAGGTATCGGAAGACGGTATGAAATCACGCGTTGTTTACTAATGTATACCTTTTCCTCGTCTTCATGACGAGCGCGGAAGAAATGGTGATTTTACAGAACTGCGTTGTCAATATTGTCATAGTTCAACGACATTGCATACAAGCAATACTCGTATGCTAATTTTATACAAACAGCATCGTGAATGAAAATGTTAATGCATTGTGCAAAGATATTTATACCATGGATATCTGGTCGACGCTCAAAAACGTCCGAACTATAAGTACTTAAAGGGATTTAAAGGAGTCTAAAACCGTTATTACTCGTAAAGAGTAGGATTCGAACTCAACGGCGAGTCTCCTGCACATTTTCAAAATTTTAGAATATAAAATTTGTGTTAAGAAAGAATAAAAAAACGATTAGGCATTATATCTAGAATAACATTGGAAAAATTTGAAAGTATTTTTTTTTGTTTTATTATGGCGGAAGATTTAAAAAAAAACAACTTCGAAAATGGATGGTTGTTAATTCAGTTGTACTTTTTTTTAAATATTAGGTACCTTAAAACTCCCTCATTTATGAACCGATTTGGTTATTTTTTTTTATAAATAAATTTAATAATATAATTAGCTTTGCTTAGTTTGGGATCAGATGATCGTGTGTGCTAAAATGACCCAGATATTTATTTATTTGTTAGAACATACTTTCAGATAGGTCCCATAGAAATTTCAACAAAAATGGTTCGGTAGTTTGGCTTTTTAATCAAAAAAACTGTTTTTTTTTTTCTAATTAGTGAAGTCGGTTTTTTAAATTGATAATTATTTTGGGGTTTTTTTCTATGTCCCGCGCTATCCTACAAAACATCAACACGAAAATTGCTTTATGCCATTTGCAATGATATAAAAAAAAAACTATCGGTTTTTTAATGACTCACTCAAAGAAAATGACGAAAATGTCCAAAAGAGATAGCTCTACCGGTGAGCACAGCCGCATGGTAATCCAAAAAAATTTCGTCTAAATAACATTTAAAGGGGGAGGCCTATGTTCAGCAGTGGACGTCTTCTGGCTGATGATGATGAACATATAGACGATATTTTTTGCTAGTTAAATTAGGCGTTATTATAACGACAAATAAGGGATTTAAATTAGTTTGTCGGTATTTTTTACATGTCTCTAATTACAATTATAGATGAGTCATCATCATATTAAGCCATTAAGAACGACAGTCTGCCATCTACATCCACTGGATGCGCGTGACTCTCACAATGTCGTCGGTCCATCTAGTGGGAGGCCTACCTACGCTGCGTCTTCCGGTTCGTGGTCTCCATTCAATAACCTTTCTTTCGCATCGGTCCTTTGAGCGATGTTGCCTGCCCAATGCCACTTCAACTCGCAAATTTTAATAGCTAAGTCGGTGACTCTGGTTCTTCGGCAACTATCCTCGTTCCGGATTCTATCACGCAAAGAAACTCCGAGTATAGCTCTCTCCATTTCCCGTTGTGTGACTCTGAGTTTTAATTATTTATTTTTAATTTTAATATATATTTGTACTTACTTAAATTATGGATCTTTTGTGTCTGAAAATAAAATTATTTTGTTTTTGTATTTATTTTCAAAATGCTAGCAGTTATGAACCACGCCCGAGTACCATATGTCATCACTGGCAACATGTATTTAGGCACTGTGGTAGGTATTTTTTGTCGAGAAGATGTCACGTAATTTCCCGAACGCTGCCCATCAGAATTGGATTCATCGGGCGACCTCTTTGACTAAGTTGGACCTACCTAACTGAACAATCTGTCCAAGATAGTTATAATGGTCAACAACTTCGAGAGTATCGTTCCCAACAACTACCGGCACGGGTACAACATGGACATTGGACATGATTTTCGTCTTGTCCATTGTGTACCAGACCTAGCATCCATGTGTATGTAATTAGTGTAATCAAATAATGCTGTATTGCCACAAAAATTTGTGCCTACTCTACATATATACAGTTTTACTTGGTATTGTTTTACGTTTCGTTTTTTTGAGGAAAGAAACTATATATTAGTAAAAAAAACGGACGGCAGACGTCGTCCTGCCTGACCGGGTCCAACTGTTTTCACACCATCCAGGAACCCATTGAAATATACACACAAAATTTAATCCAAATCGGTTCAGCCGTTTAGTAGGAGTTAGGTGACAAACACACGTACAGAAGAATTATATATATTAAGATGTAGAACAAGTGTCTGTCCACAAAACGCGCACTATCCGTGAAACTGAAAACTAACAGACCTTCGCAAGGCCTTCCCTTGTTATTGAATCAAAGTAGAATTAGCAGTGACCTAAATTTCTTATCATTTATCTTGTCAGTAGTTAATTTATATAAGTACCATAACTTTTTGTTTGTTATTAACAAAAATCTGCATCCCCAGCTACACTCGCGATATGAAAATCTGCATTTGCTTTTGATAAAGAGTATAAAGTACGCCAAATTCAGGGTACAGTCAATCTTCACACAAAATTTTATGCAAATCTGTTCAGCTGTAACAAATGTGTAAGTTTTGAGTAAAAATTTAATTATCTATATAAACCTTCCATGAAAAATTATCTAACTGATGGTGACAACCGCATTATAATCCGTTGCGTGGTTTGGAAAAGTTAGCGGTTATACAGACAGACAAACGCGGAAAGCGACTTTATTTTATACTAGGAAGAGAATATGTAGAGAAGAGAAAGTTATTACCTAATTATAATTTAAAGGCGCGAATATAGTATTCTAAACAGTGGGTACATTTTTGAGCCTTTTGGGGTCGGAAACATGAGTCCATGGGAATCAAGAGCTATTTTTTTTTACAAAATATGTCATCACGTCTGGTTGATGCAACACATGGCTAAAATGCTGCCCTCTACTTTGCTCAAATGGTATCCATTGCCATAAGTAGTAATGGGGTTACCATTTTAGGATCAATTCCCACTGGTAGCGGTTAATGATAGTCTTTTTAACCAACTTCCAAAAAGGAGGTTATCAATTCGACTGTATTTTATTATTTTATTTTTTGTTTGTTACCTCTGAACTTTCGACTGGGTGAACCGATTTTGATGATTATTTTTTATTTGAAAGCTGATGCTTCCCGTTTGGTCACATTTCAATTTGGTCCAGTTCTGAGATTGTTATGAAGTCGGTTTTTTTATATTGATAATTATTTAGTACCTTTTTCTGTTATTGTAAATAATAGAAAAAGATTTGAGTAAGTTACCTGTGTATGGCATATGTATTTGATATTATTATAGTAACACTAACCTTCTGTTTTTTACCTAAAATATGTATGTATATATTTTTCTTAATTTGTATTTGCTCGCGTGTGGCACTTCTAAAACAGATTCTACCTGGAAATGACACGCGTAATCCTCAATAGGAATCAAAAGATAAGAATTTACATCGATTTAATTGTTCTGATTTAATCTATTGTCATTACACTTGTAATAGCTATCAATATCAATCAACAAGTGATAAGAATCCTTATCAGTAACTAAACTCTTTACTATATAACGCACAGGAACCAAACTAGAAGTCAGTTTTTTTGCTTAAACTGTTCGTGTAAAACGTTAAAGAAACACAAAGGTAGAGTATTGTTTTAATTTTCCATGCGTAAAGTAAGAAATGAATAAATTTCCGCCCGTTTCGAAACAAAAGATTGTATTTTCTTCCCTCATAATAAATATGGCCAAGTCCGTTATAAAATATCATTTACGATTGACGAGGATAGAGTTGGTGTCTGTCGAGTATCTATTAAAAAATTCTCATTCAATCGGTTTTTTTAAAGTGCGTTTTTAACTTTATTGATTAATCTTGAGACCAAACATTCTATATTTACGGAGTGATTTTTTTTGTAATTAGTAAACAAAGTTTGCGAGTTATATTATTGGTTTGTGTAGATCAAAGTTACAGACAGTCAGTCAAATCAAATTCAAAATTTGCGTATATTTGACTAAACATTGATTAATTTTGTGATCATGGACTTTTTTTATTAATTTTCACAATCATTACAAGTTCCGATTATGTACCGAAGAGACAGTAGACATTTTATAGGGATAAAGAAAAATCAGCAAAGTTTGAAATTTTTAGTATTTTTTTCGTAGTTACGATTTTATTTTATTGGTTTCAATTAGAGACTATAAATTCATATCAAATAACATATAATATGTAAATAGTGCTTTATTATTGTTTTAACATACGAATACCTACCTACTAAACAAATAAGTAATAAAACGTTCGTGATCATATCTACATCTACACTAATATTATAAAGAGGAAAGATTTGTACCTATTTTTGTATGTTTGTAATGAATAGGCTCCGAAACTACTGAACCGATTTGAAAAATTCTTTCACTGTTGGGAAGCTACACTATCCCCGGGTGACATAGGCTATATTATATTTTGTAGCGAGGCCGAAGGCCGAGCTTACACTCGTGCGAAGCCGGGGCGGACGGCTAGTAAGTAATAAAACTTTCGTGTTCATATTTGTAATAAGTAGGTAAAAGTAATAATAGTGAATTATAAATAGAGAGCGAAAAGACGCGGTTCATTTTGTATTCAATTACAGAAGTAGACTGTAGCTATCAAGTAGCTTTTTAAAAGTTATCTAACTGTGTTAAATATGAATTTAAAGTGAGTCTAATACCACTATTAGTCATAGCTCGATACTTTAATGAGGTCTCTTGATTATTACTCTCAACCTTTTTTTTATTGTATATAGGCTTGCGTTTGACCGCCAGCTCGCCTGATGTTAAGCGATGATGCGGTCTACGATGGAGCACGATTTTCTAGAAGAGACCGATTCACTCGTGATTTGAACCGCTACCGCATATGCATTAGCGGGGTGAAGTTTCAACAGGTCAAAGGCTCGAGTTACCTGACTTTAATTAGATTTTTAGCGAGTCATTTCGAGGTTAATCAAGGTGTACGTACACCTCACTAACCTCACACATAAAAAAATACAACTGAATTAATAACCCCCTCCTTTTTGAAGTCTGTTAAAAACTGGGGAATCCCTATGGAGAGATATAATACTTATTCAATAAAAAAAAAACAATGAAAACGTAACACATAAAAAAGTTTAATTGAGAAATTACCTTTTTGAAGTCGGTTGAAACAATCATATCACTTTATTTATTTGGCAAACTACACAACATTATCTATATATATATATATATAAAATTAACCCCTATTTCTCCTGGTCACGCTATAATTTGAGAACGGCTTTTATTATAACGATTTTATTCATCTTTTTTCAATAGTTTTCTAATATTTCGTAGAAGGTTTATTTATTTATTTAATACATTATTGAACACTTACAAATTAAGTACAATGCACAACAGGAGGACTTAATGCTAAACATTTTCTACCAGTCATCCACCAGGTTGGAACAAATGGTATGTAGGCATATGAAAAAAACTTATAATTAAAAAACAAAAAGCTGGTCAACCAAAGAAAATAAACTAAAGAACAAAACTTTTTTTAGGGTTCTTATATTTAAAAACGGCTGGACCGATTTGGATGAAATTTTGTATCCCTGGAGGAGTCATTGTAGCGAGGCCGAAGGGCGGGCTTACACCCGTGCGAAGCCGAAGCGGGTCGCTAGTTATATATTATAAATAACAGTATAGATAGAGCATAAAAATGCCAAGTTTGTGGTATAGAGTAACACAAAGCCGACTCACCGTCTTCCTGACACCGCAGTATCTTCCAGATGTGGACCTTCTTGCTAACCCTGGCTGCTGCTGCAGCACTAGTGCACGGCCACGGCCGCGTGCTGGACCCCCCGGGCCGAGGGACGCTCTGGAGGTTCGGGTACTCCGCTAAGGCTAACTACGACGACGACGGACTCTACTGTGGAGGATTCTACCACCAGTACTCTGTTAATGGGGGCAAGTGAGTATAGATCCTTTTTTATTATGGGGGCAACCACAACTTTGATCAGCCACAGATTAAAAAGTATTCCATTTTAGGGTTCCGTACCCAAAGTGTACCCAAATAAATATTTAAGTGGGCTCCCATACAACAAATGTGATTTTTTTGCTCGTTTTTGATAACGGCAACAGGTAGACGCTTGGAAATATTCACAGAATATTTAGTTATATATTCACATTAAATATAAATAATGAAATAAAAATAATACAAATTTTTAAGGGGGGCTACGGACAAACGTGATTTTTTTGCCGTTTTTATAGATAATGGTACGGAACCCTTCGTGCGCGAGTCTGACTCGCACAAGGCCGGTTTTTTTTTGTTATAATATTAGTTTCACCAAATCTAGAACAAAATAACTGAAAAAAACCCTAATGTAATTAATTTATATCAGTTGGCGGCATATTCTTGGCAACATACCACTTTTGTATAAAAAAATAAAACGAAACAAGTTGTTTTTTTATCAGGGGCTTCTCTATTTGCATATACAACGGAATAGATAATTGCCTGTAACCATGAGTCTAGTAAGATTTAAAGTCATGGTCTTAGAGTTGAAAAAACTTTGCCTTTCCTTGTTTACTTTTTTCCGCTTTGACATGAATGTATTACCAAGGCCAAGGGTACAAAGTAAATATTATCAAATAATACAAGTACCAGGGGTAAAGATAAAACCTGGCCTACCTGATATGTTTGTTATAAAAATGTTGTTGTTAAATTAATCACAATTATCATCGTCAAATTCTAGTGGTTGTAGAACCAAGCAGGACCTTGCAGAGTCCGTTCCGTACGACACAGTCACCAGTTATTCCGCTAAGCAGTGCAAACATTACTGTGTTCCAGAATGGAGGGGATATATTTCTAGTAAAATTACTGAAAATAGAAATTTAAGGCGAGGTTTTCCCACTTTAGGCCATATGACCTAAGGCTTAATAATATACATTGTATTATAGTCGCATTTAGTGGAGCAAAACCATGGCGCTAATATAGTCGTGCGTTTCGCTTCTATTTTTGAGGTTTTTCTCATATTTTTCGAAAAGCATAGCTATAATGTAAAAACTGTAAAATGAACCACTGCGATTCCCTCCACAATTATGAAATCTGTACACTTAATAAATAGGTATTTGAATAAATAAAAAAACAGGGAGAAAAGCTCAAATCAGTTATACTTTCATATTCTTTGTATCGAGCGAAATGTCCTTAATCGGTCTTTGGGGTTTCTTAGATAAAACATTCAATTTTGATTGAATTATTACTAATTCCATGGATGGTGATCCATGGAGTTAGTCATAATTCAACTAGTATGATTAAAATTGCTAAAAGTGGGAAAAGAGGGTCTTAATATATAATATCTCAGGATGACGAGCACAGTGCAGCCGCGATGGGTTTTGAACTGTTGAAGTTCTGAATTCTGGGTAGCAATGAACTGTTATGAGCTAGCGTGACGCTTACCAGCAGGTGAGCAACATGCTCGCCTGATGGAAGCATGTCGCTCGCCTACGTAACAACGTAGAGCCGATTGTTTACTCTTTTCGACGCTTTTGAGACGAACTTGAGCTCACTTTAAAAAAGTTTGTTTTCTACTGAGCAGTATTTAATCCTGATCAATTACAGATGCGGTATCTGCGGCGACCCTTACGACGCAGCCCAGCCCAGGCCCCACGAGCGAGGAGGCATCTATGACTCGGGCATTATCCCAGCAACTTACGAAGCCGGCTCTATTATCCCCATCACCGTTCAAATCACCGCCCACCACATGGGCTACTGGGAGTTCAAACTCTGCCCTGACTCAGAGTCCACCGATCAAAATTGCTTCGACCAACACCTCCTGGAGCTCGAAGTGGGCGGAACTAAATACTACCCAGAGCAAGGCAGTACCACTTACGTGGTCAACTATAGGCTGCCATACGACCTGACCTGTGAGAATTGTGTTCTCCAATGGAAGTACACTTGTGGAAATAACTGGGGAGACTGCAAGAATGGAACCCAAGGTCTTGGATGTGGAGACCAGGAAACGTTTGGAGCATGTTCTGATATTGCCATCACTGGAGGGTCAGGTGGAAGTTCTGACCAGTACATTCCAGTGGACTCTCTGCTGCTGACGCAACTCAATGAGCTAGGTAATAAGAAGTAAATTGGATTAAAAAAATGCGACTCAGGCTTTTGTATTGCTGGATAAATAAAAATGGCACGAATTTTAGGTAGGATTTTAAAGCCAAAGGTTTGCTCAATTTTAGAATCATGTAGGATAAATTTTGACCTTAATTCAAGTCAGGTCATAACTAAAATCAAGGCACCTACCATTTCGTTCTTATTTCAATCTTACAATGAACTTTCTCTCCTTCTCTCAACTTTAGATGGAGCGAGACTAAATCCAAGAATGTTATAAGAATATTTTAAAAGTGGTAGGGTCCCAGGTACTTCGACATAACAGCTGAAGATGTTTGTAGTTGTTTGAGCCTATTTAATTTTTTTGCTTTATTTTGGGTCATATTTCAAAACGGAAAATTGGTGTCATAGCCAAGCTTCTAGATATGTTTAGTAATAGGAACTAATAGTACAAGGTTAGTGATTTTCTAGTTAATTTAAGACTGTTTTTAAACAACGATTTCAGACGTGCCAAAAATGTATATTATAAAACTAAAATAAAATATTTTTGAGTGTTTAGGTGCGTTACTTTTTATTGACTTGCCTTACTCTATGAGATTCTTCATTTTCCTCTTTCTCGATCATTTTCATTTTGTTGTTTTTTACTATTTCTTTCATCTATATCCTGTCAGCTAATACCAAGTGCTTCTTTCCTTTTCACGAATTTATCTCAATTTTCAGCATCAATTGGTTTTATCCTTTAGTAATGTTAGGTTTAATGTCAGCCTAGAGCAAAATGACCTTGAGAAAAGCGCTATATATTTAGTTACTCATTTATGGAAAATATAAGAATAGCAAAAAAGTGTATAGTGGTAGGCATAATACAATATATAGAGGTATACATTAAGAAGAAATGTATTAGAAAAAAATAGATTTTTGTTGGTTGTGATTTTTATTGTCTGCCACGGTCGTTATTAGAGGTCATAAAAGAAACTTTAAATAATAACCTATGAAGGTACCTATGTTATTTACATACTACACTACGGTGCAAGCACTTGTTTAAATCGGATTTAGTTATACATCAAAAAAACAAACAGTTGTTTTGGGCACTATAACAGGCACAGTTAATGGGCACTTAAACAGGCATAGTTACATTAGGCACTTAAACAGGCACAGTTACATTAGGCACTAAAACAGGCACAGTTACATTGAGCACTATAACAGGCACAGTTCAATTAGGCACTAAGACAGGTACAGTAACATTATGGACACTAAAACACTAAGCAGTTACATTGAGCACTAAAACAGGCACAGTTAATGGGCACTTAAACATGCACAGTTGCATTATGGACACTAAAACAGGCTTAGTTAATAGGCACTCAAACAGGCAGTTACAATGAGCACTAAAACAGGCACAGTTAAATTGAGCACTTAAATAGGCACAGTTAAATTAGACACTAAAACTTTAATACTGAACACTAAAACATTTACATTGAACACTTAAACAGGGACAGTTACTTTGAGCACTAAAAATACATAGTTACCTACATAATAGGCACAGTTGCATAAGGCACTAAACAGGCACAGTTACATTAGGAACATTAGGGCGTATTCTTGCCTGGCCACTGGCTAGCTACCCTCCAGTTGAGACTCTGTCGCCAAATATCTGTGTGTTCCAGAAGCCTCACATAAGAGCCAGTTCCCAGTCTAGGCTTGGCATATTATCAGCTTCGACTACACCGTCACTTTTCATCAGGTGAAATCATGGTCAAACTCCTAGCCTATCGAAATAAACTGATGATGATAGGGCATGCCCAAATATAATAAAATATGTAAATATAACACTCACCAAAATTCCAGCGAAGAACGATGAGATTCAGATGCCTTACTTTTATTTTTCTTTTCTTTTTGGCATTGACTAGTAAGCCTTATTCCTTGTCAGCAGCGAACTTTTTTTCGTAATTAAAACTACTTACTCGATAAATATTTATCGATATTGTCACATCACTATCGGTTTACTGTTATGATGTTTTTGCGATGTTTTTCTTCATTCGTAGAGTATTTTCTGCCTTTCTTGACCTTCTTTCGTTTGACATCTTTCTCTTGATTTTTGTGCCCTTTCTTTCATTATTGCTGTTTAGCCTCGTCCTTTTTTTCTGTTTTATACGCTGAAGTGTCGTCTCATGGCAATAGCTAAAAACAGCATGCAAATGTGAACCATATTTTAAGTTCCTCTAACGACTAATTTCAGATGGCTACACTGCTTAACGCGTTATATTCCCACGTTATATTTCATTGAAAATTCTGCTATACGTAACACTGTTTAGCGTTCTCTTTTCAATGTTTCTATCAATTTTAAAGGCACAGCGGAAAACAGCCATTAGCCTATTTTGTTAGCACTGATAGGAAACGATAATATAGCTCTTCATACATTTATGCATCGCTTCCCTGTAATTTTACGCTTCTACTGCATTTGTAGTACGCAGTGGCATAAATGACTAGCCGTCCTCCCCGGACTACGAGCCGTCCTCCCCGGACTACGAGCCGTCCTCCCCGGACTACGAGCCGTCCTCCCCGGACTACGAACGTGATAGTAGCGTAAAACAACAGGGAAGCTATACATCAAGGACGGATCTATCTTTTGTCGATGCTATACATAAATGTATCCGAGAGTGATATTATCGTTTCGTATCGGTGCTAACATGAGACTAGATAAATGGCCGGTACGGCTAGCTTTTTATTGAAATTCAAACCATAATGATGAAGATTATTATAATAATAGGGTATATAATTTTACAGATTCCTCTAATATTTTTAAGTGTTTAATCCCCTTACAGAATGAAATTCGCTTCTTTTTCTTAGCCTGGATATATATTCGGATATAGGTATATTCAAAAATAGGATTGGTGATATTTATTATAAAAATCAGATTTTTCGAACCCTGATTTATAGACCTCTATGAACATTAGCATCTTTCCTCAGAATGTGTTAATTTCCGCAGGACTCATAAAACTGATGTACAGCGGTAACATGAAACCATACTACTGGCAGAGTAACACAGTAAAGCCACCGAGGAAGAACTCCAAGCGGCGGAAACACAAGGGCAAGAAGAAAGTCAAGCCATACAAATCTAAATGGGTAATAATATTTAAATAACATCTTAATGATAATCATCAATACAAAAAACCGCCTTCATAAAAATTACAGAACTGGACCAAACTGAAATGGGACCAGACGGGAAGCATCAGCTTTCAAATAAAAAATGAATCTTCAAAATCGGTTCACTCAGTCTGAAGTAACAAACATGAAAAAAAACACTCGAATTGAGAACCTTCTCCTTTTTGGAAGTCGGTTAAAAAGCAGTACAATTATTTCTTAGGTTATCGCGATTAATTCACCTTTAAGAAGTCCCAAAAATTCTACAGCAACGGGATCATGTCACTACCTAAAAGATGGCAACAAGTTATCGAACAAAATGGCACATATATATTATAATTAAATGTAGTTAAACTTGAAAAAAATATGTCTTGAATTTGTTTAAAAAATACGAAGAAACTTTTTCCCCGACCTTATATTTTTTATTTATTTATACTCGTTGCTATAACTGAAGTATTCCTTAATGCTACGTTATTTTTTGTTTCAGTCTAACTATTGGAGATAGCAGCCTTCGTACAAAATATCCTATTAAATTATAAATCTTATTATTTAAATGGTTATAAAATAAAATATAAGAATCAGAGTTACCTTAGAAGTAGACAAAGGCGGTAAAGAGGTAAATGCGTTAGGTTGGGAAGCACAGTTTTTTTTTTTTTTTTGTTTAAATTAGAACGGCTGTCAAGGCATTTTTGTAAGAAATTTGTTGTAGCCACTTGCACCCATAGCAACTGTGACGCGGAGTTCGACGCATTGACATAAATAAGAATGTTCAATCAAGTATCTGTCACAATACCTGGCGAGTCTCCTTCTCATTTCCGTTCTATTTACTTCTCTTTTCTGTGGTTGGGAAGTTCTTTGAAATAGCACTTGCCCACTCTTCTAGCGGCTTCTACCACATATATGGGACTAATGGGTTCAAAATACTGGTGTCACTTGTCCCATGGGACTGCTGTAACGAAATAGTGTCAGTTGTCCCATCACGGGACAACACGATGGGACTAACATAGTAGGACGAACTCTATAATGCAAGAGCATAGCTAGGATTTAGTATGTGTTTCAGTTGAGGGCAAATACAATAGTTATTTGCTTTTTGATTCGGAAGCACTCCGAACGAGACTCATACACTGCTAGAAGGGGAGGGGGGCCGCTGCCCCCGTACCTGGCTACGCCCTTGGCAATTTGAATAGCATCATTTAAGGTGATACGTTTCATGTTCGATTCCCACCTAGGACAAACATTTGTGTGATGAACATTTGTGTTTTTCTATGTCTGGGTGTTAATATCTATTTAAGTATGTATTAAAAAAAAAAATGTATGTGTATCAGTCTCTGGCAGCCATATTACAAGCTTTGCTTAGTTTGGGGTCGGATGACCGTGTGTGCAATAATGTCCCAGATATTTATTTATTTATTAAATTCAAATTTCAAACAGTTTTTTTGTCCTTGTAGCCAGGCCAGGTAATTATTGTGAAATAACACAGTGCTTGCGAAAATTGTTGGTTGTTCTTTACATTATCATGTACAGCTATTAATCAGTAACTCACCATATTACTTACATTTGTCAATAAACCGTTTGAAAGAAGCAAAAATTGTTTATTGACAAATGTATGTTATAATGTGAATTAAATAGCTTTACGTGAGTTTGTAAAGAATAATAATAAATTTTCGCAAACATCATCATGATCGTTTACAATAATTATAACCGGCCTAGCTACAAGAACAAAAAAAAAAAAACCCGCCATACGCGAAACGTATCACCTTAAGTGAATGAAATACCTGTGTGTAAAATAAGTAGGAACATAAGCCCTACATAATAATTGCCGCAAATAAATACAAACGTTTCGTATAGTTAAAATTTCATTTATTGCTTTTTATTTACACAATAAATATGTAATAAATCGGATAACAACCTAACAAAATTTGTTTCTGTCATAACAAGCTTGCTCCGGCGCATTGATGCAATATTACAATTACCATGATGAATTATTGACCTAATATTACAGCAATGAACCAATTTCACTAACATTTGATTCCCAAACTATGATAAGTGTATAAAAGGTTGAAAATTAACGCAAAACTAAACCTTCAGGGCTACTAGATACGAGGCCATATTGGACTGGCAAACTTAAGACAGTCAGTGGCGTAGCTAGGAAACCAAAGGCCCTGGGGCAAAAAAAATTGAGGCCCTATCTAAACAGGCTAGGTTTTATCAAGTAGTAGGTAGTTATCAATATAAACAAAAAACTTCGTCAGAACTGGATCAAATTGAAATAGGATCAAATGGGAAGCACCAGCTTTCAAATAAAAAAAGAATCATCAAAATCCGTTCACCCATTCAAAAGTTCTGACGAAACAAACAAAAAAAAACAGTCGAAATGATAACCTCCTCCTTTTTGGAAGTCGGTTAAAAACTGTTTGGGTTTTTTTTTTATATCGAATAGATCTACGTTTGGCCACCAACTAGCCTGATGGTAAGCGATTTGTGTAGAAAAAAATCAGTTTGGATTAGACCGCATCATCGCTTATAGGAGAAATGGCGGCCAAACGCTGTTCTATAGTATATGTAGGTTTTTGGTATCAAAGTAACCCTGTATAATGCTCTATTACAGGCGAATTCTTAGTTAATAGCACAAGTACAGTCGTGTACTCAGGAAAGGTAATACTTGACCATTTTATGCGATTCCTCAAAACCTTGCGCTCCCTGTGAACGTCATTTACATACAAACGTATTGGTTAAATTTTTCGAAAAACTACTTGTCTATTTATGATGAAACGCGTTCTGTATTATTCAAATTAGCAATACGAATGTTTTAATGTTTATCGGAACTTATCACGTAATCTACACTAATATTATAAAGAGGAAAGATTTGTACCTATTTTTGTATGTTTGTAATGAATAGGCTCCGAAACTACTGAACCGATTTGAAAAATTCTTTCACTGTTGGGAATCTACACTATCCCCGGGTGACATAGGCTATATTATATTTTGTAGCGAGGCCGAAGGCCGAGCTTACACTCGTGCGAAGCCGGGGCGGACGGCTAGTATTTTATAAAGGTAAAAATTTGTATCTTTCGCTCGATGTTTCAAGTTAATAATTATGCATATAATTAACCGATTACATAAAAATGACATTTTTTTAACGCGGCAAGTGGCTTTATTAAAACACTAGCTATACAAAATACTAGCTAAAACTAACACTAAATAAACAGTTAGACTGTCCATAGACCGTTGAAGGTCTAAAGACAATCCAAATGCTCAAGCCCACTATCAGTTGGCAGCGTACCCAGAATGCTGGCGGCATTACCAAAATGTCATTAAATGAGATCACACCGGAAGCACCAGCTTTCAAATAAATAATAATCATCAAAATCGGTTCACCTAGTCGAAAGTTCTAACTTCTGAGGTAACAAACATAAAAAAACAGGCGAATCGAGAACCTCCACCTCTTAGGAAGTCGGTTAAAATATGTACCTTTCGATCGATGTTTCAAGTTAAAAAAAGAAACTCGAGAGAAACTAGCAATACGAATGTTTTTACCGACATATTTTTTTTACGGAAAACTGGAAGTTTTTTTTTGTAATCTTTACAATGTCCCATACTGCAAATTTAGATTATTATTATAAAATTGGACAAGCAATTCCGATAAATGTAACCAGTATATTTGTATGAAAACGATCGTCCGAGGACGCGTTAAATAATGTTTTATATTTACAAAACAACATCAGCTGCTTCTACTTTAAGTCGCCAGCGAACTACTAAAATATACACATAAACGATTTATACAATTCACAAAAATACACTAAAATAACAACGAGCAAACGTAACCTTACCATGTTTAAAGACACAGCCCGCGCCAACCCTGAACGAAACACACAAATACATACACACTATTACATCTTCGATCAAATAAACAGAGGATGTCGCACGCCAAACACTGCCAAAATAGTGTCATAATAGGCATTGGCACCAATTCTGTCATAACATTTTCTAAACTAAACTGATAGGACTAATATTATCAGCGTCTTTTTTCATTTCAGTACGGCAGAAAAGGATGGCAACCATTTTAGAGCTGTCAAATTTAGTTTAGAGAATGGTACATCAGAATCGACGTCTTTGTGTCATATTTTTTTATTACGTCATTAAAAAACAGATAAATAATAGAGCCTATCAACAAAACAAAAAAAATCTTTTCATATTTATTTTTCTTACTTTTTTTTTTTTTTTTTTTTGTATTTTATTTTCATGCTAAACAGAGAGCGCACTATAGCACGTTTAAACGCTTATACCTCAGAAATTTATCGGCCAATTTTAATTTATGTCAGTTTATATAATGTATTTAATTATATCCTTCGCTAAGCCTGTTATTTGTTGAGAGAGCTGTATAAAACGCTTGAACATAATCTACCTAGATGAATGCCTATTTATGTGCTATCCATTTTTTTACTTTAACTCATAATGGTGTATAAAAAATGCATAGTGCGCGAATTATTCGACGTGAGTTCATTTTACGAGTCTGCAGCTTGTTCAAACAGGCATAAGAGGCTAAAAATGCAAGGTGAACGACTGTTTGTAGAAAACCCGAATGATAGCCGAAGTCAGTCGAAGGCGGCCGAATATCGATATAATTGACATTGATCCCTTCTACTATTTCTTCACAATAAGTAAATTAATAAGCTTTTACAATTTTTTTAGCATAATTTGATCATGGTCATTAATAAAACTACTAATTTGTCACGGCATCTTTTTAGATTGGTTGGAAGGATTTTGAAAACTTTTGATGAGAGACGTGTTTACGCATCGCTAGCTAACGAGTAACTGAATGCAAACTGCTGCACCGACGCGGCGCGGCGGAGTTGTAGGTAGGCCGCGGGCGGGTGATTATTGCAATACCCTCCATTTATTTAATCGAACCAATACATCTACAGGCGCACAACATTCACATTCACCAAGAAATTTGTATCTAATTGGATTATGTTCATCAAAAAACAGACTTCTATAAGGAACGTAATTATAATGGCGTTAAAGATCAAAATTATACACAGAAAAATCCGGCCGAAATTAAATAGTAAATCTGGGAGCACTTTAGCCTTTTCTCGCAGACATGTATAGCTTTGAAAGAAAGAGGAGAAATAAGTGGGGGCGCGTCTATCGCAAATAGTTCTATAGCAACCCTACAGTACATCTGAGAGAAATGATTGAATGAAATTCTTCTACTAACGTGCTTTCCACAGTAGTGTCAGAAGAAAAATAGTTTTGGTTTCAAGACTTTTTTCCAAGCTGTAAAGGTCGAATACGTTGTCAAGTGACATCGTATCTTACTGAACCTCATTGCTATTTACTGAAAGAAATAGACGGAGGACCGAAATTCGATTTCAAATGCACATTCCAGCTTAGATATAAGTTCCTTGGCAAAAACACCGTAATTAATGTCATAAATGTGTACGCACAATATCTACAAAATAATAGCCCAGAAATTTCGAGACATATTTTATACTTACATGTTTTTTTTGGTCAAAATATTCGATTATCTAATTCTCTTTCTCAATCTAAACCATTTTAAATTATTTTTGTGTGCAGAGTGTGAAGCGTAATAAAAGATAGGCAATAGTTTCTAACGTTGCAGACATATTATACAACGAGGATTTCTTTAAAGTTTCATATATGCAACGCATTAGAAACTAGTTTTCAACTATACGCGCGCAATCGTCATTTTATGCCATCCGGTCTGATTCATGCCGTCTCATAGGTCATGACTGAAATTGAAAGCAGATGGGACTCAAGTCGAAAACCAGTTTCAGACGCGTTGCAGTGTTTACAAGAGCTTTAGGGTAAGATTCAGAGACGAATTTAAATGGACTTACGCTTCCTTATGTCAAAATTCAGTGCTTACGCTCAAATTTGTATTCAGAAACGTATGGAACACTGCTTAAACTTAGCGCTGGCTAAGCTAAGCGTAAGTAGTAAATATCGGCTACTTGAGCCGATCTTAAAACAGTAGTGGCGCCATCAAGCGAGTAAAAGTTTAGTTATTATTGACATTTGACTCATTTGATTTACATCATAAATATTTTGTTTCACTCACTCTAAATCATTTTATGTAGTTGTTGCTATCTTTGTTGTTTTTTTGTCACGACTACTTAAAAAATCGGTAAAGGTTCCGCTAAAAACAAAAATTACCATAGATAATAAAGTATAGTCTTAGCTAAGACCGCGCTAAGTTTGTGACGATGAATGCAAATTTTAAAGATCGACATAGCCGATGGTCGGTTAGTCTGGTCTTGTACCGATGTCTCTGAATCTTAGCATTAGACATACTGACTTAACCATTTTTGGCTTGCCTAGGTACATAGTTTTTAATTGTTTAAACTTACATGGCAGACTAAAAAACCGTCAGTCCACGCCCGGCGTGCCTTGACTATTGAAGTAGCGATGTCCGCTATGTTTGTTTAAATATTTAAACAAAACAGAACAAGATAGAACCTACAGTTATATGATTATTTACGGGATATTTACCTTGGTAAGGTTGTGGAAGAAGCTCCCGATATTTCGGCGCAGTTACATGCACCATGTTCACGGTAAATATCCCGTAAATAATCATATAACTGTAGTGAACAACCGTGATAGTTTAAAACAGTCTTTTAGATAGAACCTGTTGAGAATAGTAATCATAGTATTTCTCAACACTTTTATTTTTGATCAACAACTAATATCTAAGTTGAACTACTAAGCATGATATAACAATGGCGTTGATTCTATAGCGCCATTTTCTTAACAAATTTCATTGAAGTCGATTAATAAATATTATGAATAAAACGCAGATACTTTTAGGGTCTTAGTTTAAATAATGGTGACAGAATCGACGCCATTGCCCATTTTTCAGAAGTGGGATAATTTATCTCATAAGCGCTCTAACACTACTCAATAAAGTTTATTTACAACAAGATATAAATATACAATAATATCATCGTCCAACAATCGGTAAATAATTCCTCTGATATATTTAGTTTTGTAAACCAATTTTTATATATATCTGCGAATATCTCTCGTAGTAATTTTATCACCGTTGCAGAATTTACCCGATATAATTTTCAACGCATAAAATCTAAACTTATAAAATAAATACATGATTATATGAATATTTACGGGATATTTACCGTGGTAAGATTGTGGAAGAAGCTCCCGATATTTCGGCGCAGTTACATGCACCATGTTCACGGTAAATATCCCGTAAATAATCATATAACTGTAGTGAACAACCGTGATAGTTTAAAACAATGTTTTAAATATATGATAATAACACACTTTGTGGATTTTGAACTTTTTATTTCATTTAGTTGATTTTATTGGTTAAAATTTACTGTTTTTAATATAATCATGTTAAGATGCAAACAAAAGTCAACTTATTTCGGAGGTCGGCTAGAGACGACCGTAATTTAGTTGGTAAAGCTACGGGGTGAGTACAAAATGGTCGATGCAGGTTTGAATCCAGCCCCTATTTGCAGCCAAATTTTTTAATTGTCTGCCATAAAATTTGAGTAAACAACTGTGAACAGTCATAATAAAATTACGTGGATAGTCAAACTGTATAAGGGACTTATTTTAAGACGGCATCTACAATCGTCAAATAAATTATGTACTCATATGGAGAAAAATCAGGTCATAGTAGTACTGATATATCAAAGCAGTAAAGAACCAGAAGCAGACATCCAACTATTGAATTCTAATTAATGGATTAGTATTTTTGAGCAAATAGGGCTCAAAAAACATTTGAACATTATAATATCTCCATACTAGACAAAGCAATTTAAGCCTTATTTAAAACCTATAGACGACAAAATCCACTTACAATTTCAACAACTTCACTGTAGGTTTTATTCGTATAGACACCAAGTAACTCAAAATCTGTCGCGCACAGCGCTCACTACACGTAACTGTGGATTTCAGCCGCTTTGCTGCTGCTTCCAGAATTAATATTAGGCAGCTGTACCTCCTGCAAACGAAACCTGTGTTTTAAATGGGTTTTGCTATTTGTCTATACTTCGTAAGTTACAAACAAATCGTTTGGATGGCAAATTCATCATCATTTCAGGACTGGTGGGACACAGGTCTTATCTCAGAGATGATGGGCTACAGCCACCACCATACTGGCCCAGTGCACAAGCTGCTTATTTTAAGACGCCCTGTGTGTTTTATTTTTGGATATCATTTAAAATAATAATAAATAAATATCTGGGACATTATTGCACACACGGTCATCTGACCCCCAAATTAAGCAAAGCTTGTAATATGGCTGCCAGAGACTGATATTCGTTTTTTTTTTAAAATACTTTAATAGATATAAACACCCAGATGAGAACAAACACAAATTTTCATCATACAAATGTTTGTCCTAGGGGAGAATCGAAGCCACACCCCCAAACGCAGAAGGCAGATTCACTACGAGCTAAACTAACGGAGCTGTCAATTCCACTTTAGACTGGTGGCTTTTTGTATTTCAATTGCGCAATCACAATTGCGCAGTGTCGAGTTGGCGACTTCAGTCGCTCAATTTAACTCGTTTAAATCGTTACTCACCTTTATATATATATATAGAATAGATCTACATTTGTTCACCAGCTCGCCTGATGGTAAGCGACGGTGTGGCCGAGGATGGAACACGTTGATTTAGAAGAAATCTATTAACTCTAACCTTGAAGATGCCAAGATTGTAGTTCTCAGGAAACAAGGAGGAGACACAAATGATAATCTCACCTAATCGAGTTCTATCCGCGAGGAAGGCGCGAGCGTGCCGCACTGTATCTTGGACTCCTTCAGTTTGGTGAGAGAGAGGCGCAGGTCCTCGTGTGTTATCGGACGGACAGCGTCCACGAACTCGTCTTCGGAGTCCGAGCCACCCGTGTTACTGGACTTGCTCTGGAAAATTGGACCGGAAATAAGCTATTTGTTTGGACAACTTTTTTGCACACATGGTCATTTGACCCCAAACTAAGCAAAGCTTGTAATATGGCTGCCAGAGACAATAATACATACATATATATTTTGAAAACATACTTATATAGATATTAACACTCAGACATAGAACGAACACAAATGTTCATCACAAAAATGTTTGTCCTAGGTGGAATCGAACCCACGCCCCCAAGCGCAGAAGGCAGGTTCACTACCAATTAAGCCAACGGGGCTGTCGAACTCGTAAAAGTAACTAATTTAACTCTTTCTAACCATTAATTTGCTCTGACAGCTACAATTACATTTGCTGAGAGGTGAATAGAAAGATTATCTTTCAATATTTCACTGAAGTATATCGGATACCGGGGTATGTCCCAAAACTGCGACCAGAACTACCGGAGGATGGGTGGCAGTGGACATCTTGATGATGGTAAATCCCACTAATATAATAAATGTGAAAGTTTGGATGGATGGATGGATGGATGTTACTTAATCACGCAGAAACGGCTGGATGGATTTGGATAAAATTTGGAATATACATTGCTTAGGTTTTGGATTAACACAAAGGCTACTTATCATCATCATCATCATCACCGATTTTCATCATCACGCGGCTGCAACCGCGGGGCGCAACTAGTGATAAATACCTGGTCCCTGTGTATCTCGTGCCTGGCGAGGTCCCGCACGCGGTAGACAGCAGCTTGCCGGCACAGCTCGTGCAGGTCGGACCCGGAGAAGCCCTCGGTGCTGGCTGCGAGGCGCCGGTAGTCGATGTCCGGGGCTACGGGCTCCTGCTGCAGGATGAGGGAGAGGATGCGCTCGCGCTGCGCCTCGCTGGGCATGGGCACGTGGAAGGTGGCGGGCATGCGCCGCTGGATCGCTTTGTCCAGGTCTTGGGGGCGATTCGTAGCTCCTGACAAATAAATATACAGTCACAATGTGTAGCAAAATGGTATCACGTTTGTTGTATGGGAGCCCCCCTTAAATATTTGTTATTATTGTTTATTTGTTATTTAGTATTTGTTGTTATAGCGACAACAGAAATACATCATCTGTGAAAATTTCAACTGTCTAACTATCACAGTTCATGAGATACAGCCTGGTGACAGGCGGACAGACAGACAGATGGCCGGACAGCGGAGTCTTAGAAATAGGGTCCTATTTTAACCTTTGGGTACGGAACCCTAAAATAGGTCTAAAATATTTATGACTTTGCTCTTGAAGTAGAGAGACCTATAGAGTCACAATCTCTGAGTGAAAAACGTCAAAAATAAATCCGAGCGTCGTTGTACATACCTAGACATCAATTATATAGTTAACAATACCATATTTACCTCAATTAAAAAGGTTATGTCGCTTGCATAGTCTTCAACGTCGCTTGTCCGCTATGGCATCGTAGTAGGATCGTTGCCTTACAACTAAATAAAAAGTCGGCGCTATGCGTAGCGCGCGCAGAGTTTTGGTTCGGACATTTTTTTGGCACGATTGTGACTCTATTGGTATTGTATCTCGATGGCTTTTGACTAAAACAGTAAGACGTACAAGCATAAACTTGGCATGATTATGGTACACACTCCAAAGAAATACCAAAAAGTTATAAACCTCGGCTAAGTGCATGTCGGACGCGCATTAAAGATTCCGAAGTGCATGAAAGAAAACACGTTTGTTGGGTGCATGGCCGGTGTATATTCGAAAAAAAAAAACACAAATAGCTCAAAAAGATTTTGTTGCTCACCCATGATAATGACGGTGCAGGTGGGGTCTGTGATAAGTCCGTCCCACAGCGACATGAACTGCGTCTTCATCATGGCAGTGGCTTCGTGGTCGTGTGCCGTGCGTGTGCGCAGGAACGACTCGATCTCGTCTGCATACATACCACAACACTTTTAATTATTTTTTTGTGCCATAGGTGTATTTGTGCACACAAGCAGACGGGCTGCCTGATGGTAAGCGATCACCGTCGCCTATGGATACCTGCAACACCAAGGGCATCACAGATACGTTGCCGACCCTTAAAGACTATTAACAGCCCTTTTGAAGAACCCCTATTAAAGCTACTCGGAAATGCCGCAGGGGGAGCTCATTCCACAAATTGCAGTTCTGAGTGTGTGAATTTGTCCTATCATGGTGCTCAGCTTTACGCCTTGAGGATTTAAGGCTTGGCCAGAGAGACCTTAGACCCTGCAACCGATGGGGAAGAAGACGCAGCGTAGGTAGGCCTCCCACTAGATGGACCGACAGCATCGTGAGAGATGCAGGCATCCAGTGGATGCAGATGGCAGGATGTCGTTCATTGTGGAGGTCAAAGGGGGAGGCCTATGTTCAGCAGTGGACGTCTTCTGGCTGATGATGATGAACTTCTAGCTAGACAATAGTATAAGTAAAATTTTATTTACAGAGAAAAATATTTAAAACCTAAAACTATTACTTAATTATACTTATACTTAATTATGAAAATAAGTACAAATAATTTGAATATCATACATTACAAAACAAAAACGATGTCGAGATCACCATCGTGCGGAAGGTTCCCAGAACACTGGCAGAATTGGCCTGCTGTATAGCAATACTTAATTTTTGAGTAAAGTATGTGCCAGCTCTATGACCCCCCGAGGCGAGGACCAACCTAGTTGATATTTTTATTTTTATGTGGTGATAAATCAGAATGGAAACCTCAGGGAGCGGAGAGATTATTGGCTGATGACAGCCAAATCCCACAGCCAATACCATGGGTGGTGCAGCGATTTGCACCGCATTTGATTCGTTATTACTTTATTAGCACTAATAAGTCTAACACCGACCCTAAGAAAATAAAAATCTGTTAGATTGTCATAATTTAAAACATAATAAACTTGGGCTTTGTTTTATATCTGTGATTTGTAGATAGAAAACTTAAGTGTTGGATAGCTACGAAAATAAGGTTTTTATTAATGTATTATTCGATATTTATGAATACGTGTTTTTTACACATATTGATAACAAAAGCAAGAATATGGCTGACAACTTGCTTTCATTCCAAAACCTCCCTTCAGATCGTCAACAGTCTGTTGCTTGGCAACAGCATGACATTATTTAAAACCTCTTTGAGGTGCTATAATACTACATAATATAACTTTTCTACTTTTTACATAATTGCGTGATATCTCCTCGTCCAAGATACCACAGTGCCAAAAGACAAGGGTCTTTGACCAGTGTGTGTTGCCAGTGATGACATATGGTACTGAGACGTGGTCCTTAACTGTTGGCCTTTTAGAGAAACTCAGGGTTACACAACGGGCAATTGGAGTTTCTTTGCGCGATAAAATCCGGAACGTAGATATCCGCCAAAGAACCAGAGTCACCGATATAGCTATTAAAATTTGTAAGTTGAAGTGGCAATGGCCAAGCCACATCGCTCGAAGAACTGATAACCGATAGTGAAGAAAGGTTCTTGAGTGGAGACCACGAACCGGAAGACGTAGCGTATGTAGGCGTTCCACTAGATGGACCGACGACGCATTGTAATATAACGTATGAACTGACCTATGAAAACAATGCAGGGCTGCAGTTTGACAGCGAGGCTGAACACCGCTGCGGCCAGCTTCTGTGTCTCTCCATACCACTTGTCTGTTAGAAGCGATACGTCCAGATTGATGAAGCTCATGTTCGCTTCCTTCGCTGTTGCTTTGGCAATCAAGGTCTTGCCACACCCTGGAAAATTATAAGTAAAAACACATCAACATAATAAACAGATAAAGTACAACTTTGTGAGTGTAAGTGGGTAATTCTGTATCAGCTGAGTGAATTGGTGATATTTTTGGTATGAGGGTCATCATCATTATCATCGTCAGCCATAAGATGTCCACGGCTGTTTATAGGCCTCTCTCTTAGAATGTTATATTGAACTGATGTTGAGATGTTGTTGTTTATACCCTGGATTAACACTTTTTATCTATCTTATTAACTGAGCATTTATTTTTGCTTTGACCAAATTTTATGGAAATCCACAAGTTTCACTTATGAAAATTTGTAAAGCAATATAAATTCTACCCTACACTATAATACAAAGAAGAGAAAAAATAACATAAATTATTTATCTATCTACACTAATCATAAGCCCAATACTCTCTTGTCCGAGTTAACGTAAATATGCATGTAGTTACCAATGTTATGATCATAAAACGTTTATTGCATATGTACTTGCACTTAGTAACCATTATGCAATTGTGTAGCTTCATCAGCTGGTCCTGATCCAAAAAATGTTAGGACCTCTTGACACGAGAATATACTTAATCAACAAGCATATAAAAACTCTGCAATGCTGAATGAGACGCAGGAAAAATCGTGTGCGACTTAGATAGGTAGACAGATATCTATCTAATATTGCGACTTACATATATTCTATCTATCTATACCAGAGGTTCCCAGGCTTTTAATCTCATAGACCACTTTAAAAAATTTGCTGGTTCTGGTGAACCCCCTGCAGCTACATTTCTACCATATTCCCAAAACTCGACAAAAAATGTACGCCTATGTAGACCCTCGTCGAGTGTCTCGTGGACCACTTTGGGAACCTCTGATCTACACTATCTATAGCGATTTGATAGATATCTATCGCAACTTAGATAGATACACAGATATATACGTATCACGACTTAGACAGATAGATATTTACATCTAAGATGTGCAGATTTTTTTCCTGTGTCTCTTTCACTATTGTGAAGTTTTTATACAGACATTCACTAAAAGTCCTTTAAAAAAATTAAGAGTGTGAGACACTATTAACGGACTCAGGGTCTGTTGTCTGCGATGGCCAGTGTGAGATACGCACCAGGTGGCCCGTGAAGCAGTACTCCTTTAGGTGGCTGCGTGAGGCGGCTGTCAGCGAACAGCTCCCGCTTCTGTATCGGCAGGATGACGGTTTCGCGGAGCTCCTGGATCAGCTGATCTAGACCCGCAATGTCTTTCCAGTTCACCTGGAAAGATAACATGCTCATTATAATACTATGTACACGACTTTATAAGAATACTGGGCAAGTGCTAAAAACTGTAGGCAGTCAAAGGCCTCCCTGGCTTTGTCAATCTCAACAGTTTATTTTCTCAGTTTAATAAATTGGAGGCGAGGCCGCCTGGATAGCGACCTTAGCTTAGCGGATAGAGCTCTCGGGGAGTATATCCAATGGCAACATTGGCTCGTCATTTTATTTTTATTGTCTATTACATTTTAATAGTACATTTTAAACTGATGAATGAAAACTTCTTCAAATATAAAAAAAATCCTTCAGGCTATTAGTTTTGATTAGCTTTAAACAATACAATAGTGGCTCCATTTAACTTTATGGATAACTTGGTCACGCTGTATTACAATAAAAAAAATTGTAAGCAATTCTCAATGATGCAAGAATATAAAGTAATTATGTAATATGCTCTCAATGGGTAATTAACCTTGAGTTTAGTGGTGCGAGGTAGTTAACTCAATGGAAGCAAAGAAATAACGTTATTATAGTGTTTTTTAATATACTATTTAAATGGGAAATTATATAACTTGCATTTTGATTTGTATATGCTTACAAATAAAAATTAAATAGTAATCTATCAAAAATATATGATGAGTTATAAAATTAGATGTCGACATATCACTTTATTGATGGTATGGGCAATTTATTAGAAGCTCACTGTGTGTGTTCTTAGAAAGTCAGATGCTTTAAAGCAGCATCTGAATTGAAAGCTGAGATTAACTCTTACATAGCTTATTTTTATATGGTAAGCAAAACAATATTTTTTTCGACTCCTATAGATTATCGCTAACCTAATAATTCACAGAACAACTTAGTAAATTATAGGACAAAACTGCTATTTAAAAGAAGAATGGGTGTTCCCGGTTGCCTGATAGTAACAATCTGGGTTGTATTCAATTCACAAGTGAGTTAGTGTCTTCTATGCAAACGTACTTCATCATACACCGCATCATTGTTTAACATCAGGCGATGAGGTGGTCAGGCACAAGCAAATTATTAAATAGGAAAAAATATTTCAAAAAATAAAGTACTTATATGAGCAAGTTAGGTGACAGGCTGATATAGGGGTTGCAAAGTCACAATTTGAAGTGAACAACAAATTAATGATTTTTTTAATGCCATTGGTGGCAAACAAACTGACGGGCGGCTTGATGGTAAGCAATCACCGTCGCCTATGGATACCTGCAACACCAGGGGCATCACAGATATGTTGTTGACCCTTAAAGACTCCATTAAAAGCCCTTGTGAATTTTGAAATTTTGTACTGTAATGGACTATACTTACACTGATTTCTTCTGGCACGACCAGCTGTGAGGCGATGATCATCTCATGGTCGGTGAGCTTGTCCAGCGCCAGCGTGTGCTTGCCGCTGAGCCCCGCTCTGGAAGATACCCTTAACACATGCAATCTCTGTTCAGTACCTGCTTTACATATTCAAGGGCTTACCACTCTTACAAACTGTACTACTACAATGTAAACATATGATTTGTCTTTTAGTTATTATAAAAGACAGACAGGTATAGGCAAAACTAAGCGTAATATATTATTATTAAAACACTTGATAAACTTATTCAGAATTTGCTAAATCAATCCATGGATTCGGTGGCTGGAAGACTTGTCCACTACTGGAAGTAACTTTTAAGATACGGTTTTGTTTAAGAGCCTTTGAATCAGGAATTATTATACAGTAGAGTTTTACTAATCTTGTGCTATTAAATACTAGGACGGCTATTGGAATACATATTCAGATTACTGTAACAGTAACTAACAGTAGTAACATACCAACTAGTAACAGTTACTAGTTGGTATGGTTTAAATTTCTAATTGTTATATGTTTTGCAATAGCGTCTACGCTGTCTGTAGCATTTGGGCCAGGAAATAGGAGAATTAATGTAATATTGTGAGAAAGAGAAGTGTCGATCGATAATACACTCACTTGCGTAACTGTTCCCGGGCCCGCTCCTCTGCTTTCTTCCGACTCTTGGAAGTAGGGTCTATTTGGTTCACGAGCCATTTAATCGAGAAATAAGTCACTGCAGACACGAATGCAACGCGAATTGCCATTTGGAAAACATCGTTTCGAGTAAATGCTGAACCTTCCACCATCATGCCGGATCACGAACAGGTTTTCAGTCACGAATCAAACACAGAGCAGTCGCCTAAACGCGTGGGCTTTTAGATGTTAGATAATTGAAGTAGAGTTTCAGTTTTACGCGAAATTATCTCTCGTCCGTCATGCTTTTTGTGAATTTCTGAACCATAGACAATTTTAAAAATGTGACAGGAAGTTGACAAATGACAGATGACAGCTTCAAAAAAGTTGTTATTGTCTATGTAACGCGTAGTTAAAAGCCCTAACAGACGTGTTGATTTAGTTGACCTCAATCGCCGTCTGACCAACGGAAGAGAAATAGAAGGAAATATGTTATCCTCACCTTTTCTCTCCTGTTGATACAAAGGCGGTCCGTCAACCAATTCTACACATCTGTTTGTGCTTTAAATATCACCTTTTGTCGATGATATCACCAAGGTGGTATAGCCTTATTAGATTTAGCACGCCCAATAACTGAATAAAAAACTGTACAATAGTACAAAATTTTTTCTTCCTTCCTGTTGAGTAGATTTTGCCATCGCACGTCTTGTGCATTTTCTAGTTTCAAAACACAGAAGACAACGTAAATAGTACACCGCAGTTCACTCCGCAAAAAAAATAATAAGAACTCTATCTATCAAGCAAAAAAGTAGAAATTCTTCAAATATAACGAATCCTGTTCTTTAATAAATAGAATACATATTCTATATTATAATTGTCTTAGATGTAACAGTATCTTTTATACGGATTATTTAAGATAGTTTACAAATCACAAAAAAGATGCTTAATTAAGCGCGACGTGGCTAGCGTGCTAGCCGAGCGGCCAGTGCAGTGCCAGAACAGTTTAGGTAAATTTGGCTGGCGCGCCTTTCTGGCCCAGAAAGGCGCGCCAGCCAAATTTACCTAAACTGCGCAGTGACACCTCCGGCCCCCGTGGCCAAGTATTAATATATATTTTCATGTTATCTCGCTTCACTTAAAAATAAAATTATATTTCAATACTTGGCACTAAAAAATGCACAAGACGTGCAACTCCGAAATCCACTTAGCAGGAAAAAAGAAAAAGTAAAGTTGACATAAAAAGGAACAAAAAAAAAACCAAGCAAAACATTGAAAACATAACCTCTGTGTTTTATTTAAATAATTAAATAAGTACATTTATATTAAAATGGGCAAAATGAAGAACGCCAAGAAAATGAAACAACCAAAAGTAGATAACTCACGTAAAGCGCAGCGCAAGCAGAAGAGACTTCAAAAAAAAGTGCACAGGCAAGAACACTATTTGAAGAAAAAACCTGTGCAAGAACAGCCTAAATATACGGCAGGAAGATTTGTAAAGCGGCCGGCAGACGATATAAAACCTGAGAAAGTAGTTAAAGTACGTAGTCTTTGCATTTTTTTCACATCTAATTCAAGTTGCTTATAACAAATTTGGTTAGAATATGTTCGCTGTCCCTCCAAAAATCGTCTTTATAACCTCCTCCCTTCTACTAAATACCAGTATTAGTACTAGTATTCTACTTATTTCTAAATATTTTTGTAGTTAGAAGTTTTAGAAGTTGTCTTTTACAGTCCACCTGGGGCAGTATCACCTTTGCCAGTGTTTAAATAGCCAAATGAATGCAAACATAACTGTCACACAGCGATCCCGCCGGCGGGATCGTAGTCCCTCGGGATCTGTTAGAAGATCGGTTAGATTCTCTCCAAATAATCATTCAGTTCAACAAACCGCTAGGGCTCCAGGGCACACCCCTTCTGGGGTGCCTGGGCAAGTCTGATTCCCACCCCCGGCGACGGCCCAAGCCGAGGTTCGTACCTTCGAGGTGCCCTTGTGCTAGTCGCCCAAAAACTTAAACCATCAAGTTATGCCGAACGCACTCTGCGTTCGCTAACTAGTCCGGTCCATCTGTAGAGGCCAAAAGGCCAACATTACAAGTCAATATAAAAAAAAAAAAAAAAAAAAAAATAACTGTTACTACCATGTGTACCATGACTATTATACTGTCAAAAATTACATTTGCAGAAAAAGCAACCCAAACTCCAGCCATCAGCTCAAGACATTGTCTGTATAGAGCGAGAAAAGGAGCTGAAAGAGGCCAACAAACTCAAGTCGGAGATGGACGAGCGCAGACGAGACATTTTTCTCAAAGCCAATGAAGATGAAGACAAATTAATTAAAAAATTAGAGAAGCAATTGGGACTGAACAAGTCGAAGAATAAAAATAACTATTTTGCTGATGATGGACTGGATTGTATCCTTTACTGAATCACCTATCTGACTCACCAAGTATTATTCATCATTATCAGTTTGTCTCAGTCCACTGCTGGACATTGGAATATCCCGGCCTGATCTGTGGCTTTTTGCTTGGAGTCACTGCCATACATATATCATCACTCCGTTGAGTCTCAAAGCATCCTATCTTACATTTGCTGATTCCCCAACAGTATGATCTGCCCACTGCCACTTTACTTTGTCTGGTTTTGTTTTGGGCTTTGCCACATTCATGAGCCTTTGACTGCCATTGTTTCTTTTACCAAACATAACTGATCCTTCGGCACATTTCGCTACCCAGTGGGTTTCTTTTACCAAGCATAACTGATCCTTCGGCTCATTGCGCTATCCAGTGGCGGCCCTAGGGCGGTGCGACAGCACCAGGCGCCGTCATGTGAGGAGTGCCGAAAACACCTGACCACCGACCGACTAACATACATACCATACATCAATATATTTTTAAATACTTAAATAGATATTAACACCCAGATATAGAACAAACACAGATGTTCATCACATGAATGTTCGAACTTACAACCCCAGGCTCAGAAGGCAGGCTCACTACCAACTGGGTCAATGGGGCTGTCAAATTAATCTATTATTATCTTTCTAAAGAAAGTTTTTTTACTAATCACGTTAAAGGTCAATTGTAACAATGATATCTTTGACTCTCATACAGATCTTTTAGAAATATGTGACAAATCAACTACAGAACAGATCGTAGCTGCAGAGAAGCACCTTGCAGAAGTAGAAGGCGATTCAGACTTTGACGAAGACCTAGCAGCTGTCACCGGCAAAGAAATAACTAAAACAGTTAGGAAAAGAAAAAGAAAAGATGATGATGAAATGGGTGACGATGATGATGATGATTCAGGGCAAGAAAGTGAAGATGAAGATTTAAGTGAAAAAATGAGTAAGAAAAATCGGAAAAGAAAAAAAAATGACGATCAAAGTGAAGATGACGATACAGGTGATGATGATATAAGCCAAGAGTTAAGTGATGACGACGAATTAAGTGAAGACGACGAATTAAGTGAAGATGATGAATCAATTGAAAATGAAGATCTAAGTGATGATGATGATGATGATGAAAATATGAGTAGTTTTGGAGAAAACAATGGAGAGTCCGAATCTGAAGGTAAAATAAAGAGCTTAAATTATAATATTTTGCTGGCTATTCTTGTATATGCAATATTGTTTCTGTTCCCAGATCAGATAAACAATGGAGATATGGTAAGGTGGCGTGGCGGGTGCAAACGCATCAGGCTTAAATCAAGTGTGATGCTTTTAGTCAAATCAAGTGTGATGCTTTTAGTCAAACTCTGCAGAAGACTTTGTCGCCCTTTTTTGTACAAAGGCATATCTACTTTGTTTGTCTGATCTGAGTTTCTGTTCCTGTCACACTTACCTCAACCGAATGGGAGAGATGATGACAAAACTGATATTGCAGGTTCTGGAATTGGCGAACTGATTATTACATGTTTCTTTTTTTTGAAAGCCATTTATGTGATTCTGTAGCTAGGCCGTCTACGTCTTAAACTTTATCACACAATTTCTTTACATAATTTTTTGTCTACAAAATGTAAATACGTTATTGGCTGTTAGTATATCTATAAGTTTAATGTAATTATTTATGAGAGCTGTGGATTTTGTTAAATAAATAAAATAAATTTATCAAATACAAATAAACCTTAGGATGCTGTCTGCCATTTCATCATTTTGGTACGAACTGGCCGTAACAGGCTTACATTTTAAAATAGGTCCGTCCTACAAAGGGCGCGTTCCGAATCGCGCCATCGATGCCAACAGAGCATGAGAACCAACACGGTAAAAAAAATAGCCGGTCAAGTGCGAGTCGGACTCGCGCACGAAGGGTTCCGTACCATTATATATATAAACGGCAAAAAATTACGTTTGTTGTATGGGAGCCACCCCGTAAATATTAATTTAATTTAATTATTTATTTTTAAAGTGAATATATAACTAAATATTCTGTGAATATTTCAAGCGTCTACCTGTTGCCGTTATCAATATTGAGCAAAAATGGGCAAAAAAATCACATTTGTTGTATGGTAGCCTCCTTAAATATTTATTTTATTCTATTTTTTAGTATTTGTTGTTATAGCGGCAATGGAAATACATCATCTGTGAAAATTTCAACTGTCTAACTGTCACGGTTCATGAGATACAGCCTGGTGACAGACGGATAGACAGACGTACAGCGGAGCCTTAGTAATAGGGTCCCGTTTTACCCTTTGGGTACGGAACCCCAAAAAACATCCAGTGTTCTTATTAGTGATGTTGGTGTTAATTTAAAACGCGCCCTAAGTAATGTTATACTTAAAGATAGCAGCACTATTGGCCTGGATTGGGAACTAGCCCCCAAATGTTAACAGTTGGTTCGATTTTCTATAATATTTATTATATTAAACACTTTTTTAATTACATTTCAGAACCATCAAAATCCCAAAGATCAAAGAAACTTGAGCAAAAATCAAAAGAAACAAACAAATTAAAATTAGAAAATAAAACAAAACTAACAAAAAACAAAGAAAAGATTATTAAAGCTGATGAACTGAGTAAAGTCTTCAGCGATGATGAAATATCGCACCTATCTGGAGACGATGATTTAGAAGGGTTCTCAGGTGATGAAATCGGTGATGAAGATTCTAATAAGAAAGAAGAAAAACCAGATATTTGGGAAGATATTTACGGAAGGAAAAGGGACAAGGAAGGAAATATAATCAAGGTGAGAGAATTTAGCATTAGATTGACAGAAACTCTTTATTTTGCACACCAGGTGCCTTACGCCCAACTCTAAACGCGGGCCGGAATAGGTGCAGTTTGCTAAATCACGCGACATCAAACCGTATCTCGGCGCGTTAAGGTTCGCGTTCGCATGATTTTGCAAACTGCACCAATTCGGGCTCGCATTTAGAGTTGGGCGTGAGAAATAAACGTAAAATAACTTAAGAGCTAATGCCACAAGTGGTAGCCTTAGCGCTAAAAGCAGAATTATCTATATATTTATAATAAAAAAGGCCATGTGTGTATGTATGTTTTCTTATGGACTTCAAAACGTCTAGACCGATTTGGCCGAACTTTCACTGCTAGATATCTGATGTTATAAGTCCCATCCCAGCAAGTGAAACCATGGGGCGAAGAAAGTTCTTGCCAAAATTATAAATGCTAAAATCTTCAATCTCTTCTGTTTATATAACCTACTAGCTGATACCCGCTACTTCTTACGCGTAGAGCTCAGCCTTCGGCCTCGCTACTATGACCCGCTCCAGGATCACAAAATTTCATCCAAATCGGTCCAGCCGTTTACTCACCGTTTAAACCTTCCCTGAACTTCCACAAATATTTCAAGATCAAAATTAGCCAAATTGGTCCAGTTGTTCTCAAGTTATAGTGTGACCAAGAGAAATAGGGGTTCGTTTTTTAAATCATGATCATCATCATCAGCCATAAGACGTCCACTGCTGAACATAGGCCTCCCCCTTTATATATATTTACAACTAAATGCCTGAACCAATCTTATTCTTTTGTCATTTTGATGATGCACAAGGTCCATAAGGCTTTGCGATCGCAGTGAGAAGACTGGTAAGACCAGCTGAAGATGTGCTGGCTAATTTAATGTCAGTGATGACATTGATGTCAACATGGATGTTTGATGATTATCATACAAAAAACTTAGATGTAGGCCAACATCTCTCTGTGTTGCTGTACACATTAAAAATATTTGGTCCTTACAAATGAAATTGGCGTTTTGTCGAAGTGGGGGTCCAGACAAGAACCACTTTCTGTTAGCTTTAAAGCCTGCGGAATGATAAAATTGTATGAAAATAACATTAGCAGTCACGTGACATCTGTCAAGCTAATGTCATTTTCATACAATTTTATCATTCCGCAGGCTTTAAAGCTAACAGAAAGTGGTTCTTGTCTCGTTCTGCAGGCGTTAACGCTTACAGAAAGTGGTTCTTGTGTAGACCCCCTGGTCTCTTTTCTCAAATATGTGGTGTTTGTTTAGGAATTTCAGATTCAAATTTATTCATTTGGGATTATTACGTGTTTACTAAAAGCGTATTCATTTAAACATAAAATATTACAGGAAGAAAAAGGCGTCTACATTCCACCACATTTGAGAAATAAAGATTCTTCAACAGATAAACAACTGGCACAATTGAAGAGGCAAATCAAAAGTAAGTCGCTTATTACATGTGCGTTAATGTCAAACATACATAGATCCAAAAAATATTATTATTTTTTGGCTTAGGTACTTAATACTGGCTAAATAGATAAACCACACTTCCAAAACCCAAAACAAAAAACCCTATTGTAAGTCCCGGGTTCAATTTCCAGCCGGCCAAAAGCTTGCATATTTTTTTATTTAGTAATGGGCTTGCGTTTCCAACTCGCCTGATAAGCGATGATGGGGTCTACGATGGCACGCTTGACTAAAAGAAACCGATTCACTCGTGATTTGAAGACACCTAGATTGTAACTATCAGAGAACACCCATTCAGGCAGCGCATTCCACAGACTAGCATGGTGGATTAAGGCTTATCCTCTCTCTCTCTGAGAGAAGGCCCTGTGTCCCAGCAGTGGATACATGATAGGCTGATGATGATGAAATTAGTATATTTTTACCGATTTCAAAAAAGGAGGAGGTACTCAACTCGACTGTTTTTTTTCTTTTAGTCTGTTTTTCTGTTTTAGTCTTATTTCAATTTGGTCCAGTTCTGATATTTTTATCAAGTCTGTTTTTTATATTGAAAATTATATTTTATATTTTCAGGTGTTCTGAACAAATTAGCGGGCACAAACCTCCACTGGGCATGCATGTCAATAGAGAGCTTATATTCGAACAATAGCCGGAATTCCGTCAACACAGCGTTAACTCAACTGTGGCTGGAAGCGACGGTGGGGCCGTCTATGACTCCGGACCGGCTGGTGGCCGAGCATGCTGCGTTGGTCTCAGTGCTTCATGCCAATGTGGGCTCCGAGATTGGTAAGTTCTTTAGATCAGACAAACAAGGGAGATGTGCTCCACTGTAGACCGCATCTTCGCTTAACATCAGGCGAGTTGGCGGTCAAACGCAAGCAGTCAAAAGAGATGCGCATTGCTTCTCAAATCATTGCTTCTCAATTCCTTGATTCTCAAACTTATATATGTTTATCACAGTGAATCTACTCATAATCTTATTTATCTACACTATTAGTTACTGCTACGCTCAATTTCGAAATCTTATTCTTTTCACTATAGGCGGAATCAAGTAATTGGCCCAGTCACCAAATCAATTTTTTTAGTTATATACTATTAGGCTGTAAGTTTCCCTAAAAATGCAGAATAAAAATAAATAAAATGTCTGAGTTGTGAAATGTTGTCCCACTTTTTCACTAGAAAAAAGAGGGAGAAACAAAGGCTTTTAAACACGCAAAAATTATAAGTACGTACTCATCTTTCTCACACACACTAAGAAACTTGCAGAAACACTAATAAACTCATGTATAGTTCACATTCCAAAAAAACAACTACTGCAAACCGTCAAGGTGAGTTTGACTAAGCAGAAACTCGCATTAGGCCTGTTTTAGGCCTGATGCGTTTGTACCCGCCCCGTCACTTTACCATAAAATTAATATCCTTTGTTTGTTTGATCTATGATATCTGTTTTGTTTTTGTGATATTTTCATGTGACATTATGAGGCAAAAGTTGATTTATCTCAAAGTGACGAACGCAATCAATTATCATGCAGGTTTTTATAATTAATACATTCTAATAAAAAATAACAACGTGACTTCACGGGAAGTTCAATAAACAGGATTCATCCCCTAATATTCCACCCTTAGAGGTGGAATATTTTCTACAAATTTAAATGGGACCACCCTTGAGATATAACTTATTAAATAAATAAAATCATTAAAATAAAAATTATAAACAAGCTTTTCTTATTGTTCGTAACAAACCCTTTTCCATATCATGATGGTAGATAAGAATACGTGCCCGCCACCTTGGGGTGTCCGCCATATTGAATTTAGTGTGACGTCATTTTATTTTTCGTATTCATTTCAGCAAACCCTTTCATTTGATACCCATATCATGGGGGTGCATAAAAAATAACTGGTCTGCCATCTTTGGGAGTCCGCCATATTGTATTTAGAATGACGTCACTTAGCTAACCTTGCATTGTCATCCAAACTAAACGTGTAGGTATGCAAAATTTCAGCTCAATCGGTTGAAGATAACATTTAAAATTCAGTTGCTAGATTTGACCGAAACTAACATGGACATGGACATAAGCCTCCCCCATCGATTTTCAAAAGGGCCAGTTGGAAGCGGCCTGCATCCAGCGTTTTCCTGCGGTCTCTTTTAGGTCGTCTGGCCATCTTGTGGGTGGACGTCCTATAAAGCTATGCGGGCTTACAATAAATACTACACTTTACACATAAAAATACTCGTATCTTTTTGATACAATAAAGACTTGAAATTATTTACTTTGCAGGTGCACATTTCCTGCAAGATTTAGTGAAGCAGTTCGATCTGATGATGGAGTCGCCGCCGCCTCTGGCAGACAAGAGCCTAGACAATCTGGTTGCATGTCTAGCACACTTTTATAACTTCAAGGTTAGTTTATAACTAAGCCAGGCCTGGCGCACTCCGCACTTTAAGTATGAAGCTACAAGTAGTCGTCTTGTCGGACTTGCCGTGCCCGCTACCGCGCGG
Organism: Agriopis leucophaearia; assembly: GCA_949125355.1. Lineage (NCBI taxonomy): Eukaryota > Metazoa > Arthropoda > Insecta > Lepidoptera > Geometridae > Agriopis > Agriopis leucophaearia. The sequence goes on along the minus strand of OX421276.1, from coordinate 2,515,837 downwards.
TAGACAGTGATAACGCGACAAGAGTTACGTGGTAGACAGAGAGGCAACTTGTAGTTTAATATAGCTGTAGGTAGTTAGCGCTCGCATGTCCTGAATTGAACTTTATTGTGTAGTAGCAAGAGTCGCTACTTATTTAAATGATTTTGCGGAGTGAATCTTCTGTACTATATGTATTCTATGACCAAGCTAAATATTTATAGCTAAAATTTGTTTCTTACTTCATCATTACTCCATCCCTTATCAACGTACAGTGTAAACTTTATTTAGCAACACTCGATTTAACGACAAACAATTAGAAAAGTTGCTCAGAAAATTGAAAAATTTGGGTACGACTGAAAGTGCTTGACAGACATGCTTGTACAACATAATCCTTGCCCTTCAACTGTTAATTATGAACTGTTCAGATATTCGACAGCCCGCTCCTCCACGACATTCTCACCCGTATTCTGCGTACCCTCACGGAGAAGAACATCGACTGTGCGTTAGTAGCGCTGCGATGCTGCGGAGCGACGCTCAGGAAACACGCGCCCAAACAGCTGCAGCAGCTGGTGCATGATGTGCAGCCGAGGGCCGCGGGGCTTAGCGAGGGCGCCACCAGCGGGTGAGTACTCAGCCCAGGGGGGCATGTGGCACAGGCATCCCTATTATGGACACGCAAAATTCACGAGTCATTTAGGCAAAGAAAAGACAATTTGTTGGGGTTATACTAATATAATCATTTGTTATGGTCATACTAATATATATTATAATTTGTTAGTGTTGTAATAATATTATAATTTGTTAGGGTCATACTAATATGTATTATGATTTGTTAGTGTTATACTAATATAATTATTATGATTTACTAACTACTGATCCGATTTTGATGTAATTTCTATGGAGAAATCTGAAAGCATATCCTTTCAATAAAAAAACCACAAATTGGTTTATAAATGACGGAGTTCTGAGGCAACAAACTTATTATAAATAAATATCGATATAAAAAACCGATTTCATAAAAATCCCAGAACTGGACCAAATTAAAATGGGACCACACGGGAAACACCACCTTTCAAATAAAAAAAAGAGTCATCAAAATCGGTTCACCCAGTCGAAAGTTCAGAAGTAACAAACAAAAAAACAGTCGAATTGAGAACCTCCCTTTTGGAAGTCGGTTAAAATTTAAAACGAACTGTGAAGTCTTTTTTTAAATCGGTTAAAATGTAACAGGTCCCGTATAAAGTTCCTGCTGGAAGTGCTAATGGCTATAAAGAACAACAATCTGATGAAGATCCCGAACTACGACCCTACTTACCAGGAACATCTGGTGAAGATGACCAGAACTATTGTCAGGAAAGGGAACTACATCACACCACTTAACATCAGGCTCGAGGATTTGTTGAAAGGTAATTTGTTGATTACAGAAATGAAATTATTTAAAACTAGCCGTCCGCCCTGGCTTCGCACGGGTGTAAGCTCGGCCTTCGGCCTCGCTACAAAATATAATGTAGCCTATGTCACCCGGGGATAGTGTAGCTTCCCAACAGTGAAAGAATTTTTCAAATCGGTTTAATAGTTTCGGTGCCTATTCAATGCAAACAAACAAACAATCAAATCTTTCCTCTTTATTATATTAGTATAGAAAGGGTCAGTCATAAGGACTGCACGTCAGAAGTGAAAACGTTAGTAGTAATTCACCTATTAGTATAATAGTATTCTACAAGAGATGGCGTTGTTCTAAAATAATCGGTACAGCGTGACGATGCCGCGAGTTCCATGATTTTTGTTCACCCAAAAAGTGCACAAAGCTCCTAAAGGAGTTTACACTCGAATAAAAAAACAGTCGAATTGATACCCTCCTCCTTTTTGGAAGTCGGTTAAAAAGAGATTTTTCAATAAAAACCTTGTTTATGGACGTCATAACAAAATTTAAAACAAAAATAAATCATTTCATTCTGGGACTTATACAAGTCGAAGTTTAAATATGAAAGTGTACGCGTAAGAAATCGCGGGCAACAGCCAGTTTAATATACTTACTAATCCGTTTGCAGCGGACGAGAGAGGTAAGTGGTGGGTGGTGGGGTCGGCGTGGGAAGGCGGCGCCGTGAGGGACGAGCCTGCTAAAGACACAAGCACGGCGCCCGCACACGACCAGAAGCTTCTAGAACTAGCTAGGAAACAGAGGATGAACACCGACGTGAGACGGAGCATCTTCTGTGTTATTATGGCTGCTGAGGTAAGCATTAACATCGCATCGCTTCTTTATTCTCAAAATCTGTCTCAACGTTCTGTCTTTATTCTCTACTAGCTGCGCCCCGCGGTTTCACCCGCGTGGTGATGAAAATCGGTGATGATGATGATGATGATGAAAAGTAGCCTATGTGTTAATCCAGGACATAGGCAATGTATATTCCAAATTTCAACCAAATCCATCCAGCCGTTTCAGCGTGATTGAGTAACATCCATCCATCCATCCATATATCCCTCCATCCATCCAAACTTTCACATTTATAATATTAGTGGGATCATTCATGAGAATCATGAGATTCCTTGCCATAAATGCGTGAAGTCATAAAATGAAAATGTAATTGAAAAACCAGCCAAGTGCGAGTCGGACTCCCTTATATATTTGTTTTATTTTAATTTAATTATTTATTTTTAAAGTGAATATATAACTAAATGTTCTGTGAATATTTTAAGCATCTACCTTAATAAATAAAATAAATAAATATCTGGGACATTATTGCACACATGGTCATCTGACCCCAAACTAAGCAAAGCTTGTAATATGGCAGCCAGAGACTGATATACATACATATATATTTTTAAATACATACTTAAATAGATATTAACACCCACACATAGAACAAACACAAATGTTCATCACACAAATGTTTGTCCTAGATGGGAATCGAACCCACACACAAGCACAGAAAGTTGCCGTTATCAATATCGAGCAAAAACAAGCAAAACAACTCGCGTTTGTTGTATGAGAGCCCCCTTAAATATTATTTTTATTCTGGTTTTTTTACCGGTACCATTTCATTTTGGTCCAGTTCTGATATGAAGTCGGTTTTTTATTATTGATAATTATCTCTTTTCACTAGCGCCATACGATACCTCAACGGACAATGGAGAGAGCTATGCTCGGAGTTTCTTTGCGCGATAAAATCCGGAACGTAGATATTCGCCAATGTACCAGAGTCACCGACATAGCTATTAAAATCTGCAAGTTAAAGTGGCAATGGGCAGGCCACATCGCTCGAAGAACTGATGACCGATGGGGAAGAAAGGTTCTTGAGTGGAGACCACGAACCGGAAGACGCAGCGTAGGTAGGCCTCCCACTAGATGGACCGATGACATTGTGAGAGTCTCGGGCATCCAGTGGATGCAGATGGCAGGATTTCGTTCAGTGTTGAGGTTAAACGGGGAGGCCTATGTTCAGCAGTGGACGTCTTCTGGCTGTCGATGATGATGATACGATACCTCCCCCCTTCCCCTCACGACCGACGTAGCTTACGTCATGCACAAGCAAATTATGGCTCATGCGTGATCAAGCAGTTATGTTATTTTTGTTACCAGGACTACATGGACGCTTTCGAGAAGCTGCAACACCTGGGCCTGAAAGGTCAGCAGGAGAGGGAGGTGGTCCACGTGCTGCTCGCGTGCTGCCTCAACGAGAACTCTTACAACCCGTACTACGGCGTGCTGGGGAACAAACTCTGTGACACTGACAGGAGGTACCAGGTTAGTTTTTTTTAACCGACTTCCAAAAAGGAGGAGGTTCTAAATTCGACTGATTTTTCATGTTTGTTACCTGAGAACTTTCGACTGGGTGAACCGATATCACCAACATCGACATCGTGAGAGTCGCGGGCATCCATTGGATGCAGATGGCAGGATGTCGTTCAGTGTGGAGGTTAAAGGGGGAGACCTATGTTCAGCAGTGGACGTCTTATGGCTGATGACGATGATGAACCGATATTGATGATTATTTTTTAACCGACTTCCAAAAAAGACGAGGTTATCAATTCGATTGTATTTTTTTTATGTTTGTTACTTCACAACTTTGCACTGAGTGAACCGATTTTGATGTTTTTTATTTTATTTGAAGCAATAAAAAGAAACAATTTATATTTGACCTGGTGGCTCAGTTGGCAATGAACCTACATAGCTTGTGCGCTTGGGCGTGTGTTCGATTCCCACCTAGGACAAACATTCATGTGATGAACACTTGTGTTTGTTCTATGTCTGGGTGTTAATATCTATTCAAGTATTTATTTAAAAATATGTATGTATGTATATCAGTCTCTGGCAGCCATATTACAAGCTTTGCTTAGTTTGGGGCACAGACTAGGTATAGCTACTACGTAGCCCAGACTTGTAGTTACGATTATTTTCAATGGAAACAATTCGTCAAATACCTGAGGGGCGGGGTGAGGGGTTACTAAATGCTAATTGGCCCATTCAACGTCAGTTCAAAATGTAAACAAAGCATAGTGATGGCGTACCTACGGTATTGGTCGGAAATTACATGAGGTTCAGTGGAATCAGTGGGCGTGTTTTTTTATATCAGTAGTAATGTCAACTGATGAAGTGTCTGAACATGTTCGCCCTGCATTAAATGTCTAGTTACAGAAAGTCTTTGGTTTGGGGTCAGATGACCATGTGTGCAAAAAATGTTCCAGAAATTTATTTATTTTATTTATCATTTCATTCTAGCTGTCGATTCAGTTCGCGGTGTGGGACAAAATAAAAGACATAGAGAATCAGTCTAAGCAACGCCTCACCAACCTCGCGCAGTTTATGACACACCTCATCATGGAGAAGGGACTGCCGTTATCTGTGCTGAAGGTAACATCATCAGCAGACTTTATAACAGTGGCGGATTAGACACGTAGCTAATGCTACGGGTCCCGCGCATTTGGGGCCCCGCGCTCCAACGCTTTCTGACCGTAAAATGCGGTATCTATTTATATCGAAGCGTGTTTTTAGGGTTCCGTACCCCAAAGGGTAAAACTGGATCCTATTACTAAGACTCCGCTGTCCGTCCGTCTGTCTGTCCGTCTGTCACCAGGTTGTATTTCATGACTCGTGATAGTTAGACAGTTTAATTTTTCACAGATTATGTATTCTGTTACCGCTATAACAACAAATACTAAAAAACAGAATAAAGTAAATATTTAAGGGGGCTTCCATACAACAAACGTGATTTGTTTGCTCGTTATTGATAACGGCAACAGGTAGACGCTTGAAATATTCAGAGAATATTGAATTATATATATTTACTTTAAAAATAAATTATTAAATTAAAATAAAATACCCATACAACAAATGTTTTTTTTTGCCGTTTTTATAGATAATGGTACGGAACCCTTCGTGCGCGAGTCCGACTCGCACTTGGCCGGTTTATTTTTTCTTCGTACTTTTCGTCGTATTTTCGCTCCGGGTTTTCGGAATGTCAACCATAAAGCGGTGTCTATTTTTCGTGCTCGCTCTGGCAGTCCGATAGCATAACCCGTCGATAGAATGATTGTTTGTATGTTCCAGGTGATTCAGTTCTCTGATCTGAACAAGCAGTCGGTCCGATTCATGCGTCAGATACTGCTCTCCATCATCATGAATGAGAACCTGCCGGCTTCACTGGAAGTCTTCCACCGGATCTCCAGGCCTCCCAAACTGCACATGTTCAGGTTGTATTCACATCTTTATTTCTCACCAACTCCTGCGGCATTTCCAAGTAGCTTTAATATGGGGTTCTTCAAAAGAGTTGTTAATAGAGTCTTTAAGGGTTGACAACGTATCTGTGATGCCCCTGGTGTTGCAAGTATCCATAGGCGACGGTGATCGCTTACCATCAGGCGGCCCGTCAGCTTGTTTGCCACATATGGCATAACAATTATTATCTATAAAAAAAACCGACTTCGTTAATTAAATACGCAATTTCGTTTACTTGAATGTCATATTTTATTCAGTTATTTTGATTTAAAAACCAAACAACAAAATCGATTCTAATGAAATTTACATAGGATCACCTCTGAAGTATGGCGTACCAAACAAAAAAAGGAATCATCAAAATCAATTCATAATTGGCGGAGATATCGGTGAACATACATAAAAAAATTGCCCGCTTTTTTTGAAATCTGTAAAAAAATAACTAACTTTCAAACTCTTTTGTGCGATTTATTTTCAAAAATATTCCAATGAGCGTTTCTTTGTTGGATTTTTTAATAAGCCTATTATAACATTTAGTCCGCCCGTGCCCAATGCCAATAGACCCTTAAGGTCTAAGGTCTTAAAGACAATCCAAATGCTCAATCCCACTACCAGTTGGCTGCGTACCCATCATGCTGGTGGCATTACCACACTGAATGCCATTCATCCACACTAATATTATTTATGCGAATGTACCTCTGTCCATCTGTCTCTTTGCTACATAATCACGGCTAAACGGCTTAACCGATCTCGATAAAATTTTGCGAGGTAATAGTATGCATCATGAGGACGGACATAGGACATATATTTTTTTTCTGAAGAAATCGCGGATGAAGTCGCGGGTACAGCTAGTTTGTTAATACTTATACGAAATGCGTCTATAATTTCATGCAACATTCAGTGCGGTTACATGTCCATATTAATAATAATAGATAAACTACTGACATTTGATTTCCATTTTTTTAATTTGTGACATTTGATTTCGAATTTTTACTCATTATATTTCTTTTAATTTATGTTTAAAGTAAAAAAAATTTTTTTTTATTATCTGATTGTAATTTGTGTCATATGTATATACATTTATGGGCCTAGTCTGAAATAAATGATTAATATTAATATTTCAGGGAGAGTGTAAGGCTGTTCATCCAGCACTTCCTCGTGAAGAACGCCGGCAAGAAGTCCAGCGTGCTGGCTGATGACGAGATGAAGATACTGAAGGAGCGGGTCGGGGAAGTGGACAAGATACTCACCATGTACGACTCAAAACTCAAGTTCTGATTAAAAACTATTGTTTGCATGTTGTTGTATTGTATGTCGAGTAATCGATTAAAGATAAGACCCTCCTTCGTCGCATGCGCATTTGATTCTCTAGTACCAACGAACGGTACCATTAATGGTACTATTGACACTATTGATAGTACGATTGATGGTACTAGTGACACTGTATTTATACCAGTGATGGTACTAGTGACACTGTATTGATAGTACCATTAATGGTACTAGTGACACTATTGATAGTACCATTGATGGTACTAGTGACACTATGTATTGATAGTATCATTAATGGTACCATTGACACTATATATTGAAGGTACCATTGATGATATTAGTGGCACTGTATTGGTAGTACCATTGATGGTACTAGTGACACTATGTATTTATACCATTGATGGGGACACTGTATTGTTAGTACCATTGATGATACTAATGACACTGTATTGATAGTACCATTGATGGTACTGTACAACTCATGCTTATAGAAAATAAATGCATTAAGTTGCCAAGTCTGTCTATCTTATCAACCATCCGTCTCAGGCCCGCTTAGGGTTGCCAACTTTTTTTTGCAAAATAAAGTATGTATATATCTCTCCGACTCTCTCTGGATATAAAAAAAATATTTGAAATTAAAAATGGGAATTTTTCAAATTTATTTATAAAAATTCTGAAAACCTATATTGCTGAGCACACTGTATTTTTAACCGACTTCCAAAAATTCGGTTCTCAATTCGACTGTGTTTTTTTAAATGTTTGTTCTCTCAGAACAGCAGAACTTTCGACTGGGCGAACCGATTTTGATGATTCTTTTATTTGAAAGCTGGTGCTTCCCGTGCGATCCCATTTCAATTTGGTCGTTCTATCATTTTTATGAAGTCGGTTTTCATATTGATTAATGTTCAATTTTCTTATAAAATTGGCTCGCGCTTGGCCGCCAACTCGCCTGATGTTAAGCGATGATGCGGCCTACGATGGATCACGCTTGCCTAGAAGAAACCGATTCACTCTTGACTTGAAGACACCCAGATTGTAACTATCGGGGAACACCCATTCAGGCAGCGCATTCCACAGACTAGTTTTTTTTAAATACAGTTGTATTGAGAACCTCATCTTTGGAAGTCGGTTAAAAAAATTAAGCAAAATAAAGTATAGTAGGCAACCCTAGGTCCGCTGTATCAGACACTACAAGTATAGAATATAGCCTAAACCTGATAACGAATACAACCATCCACAGAGGTGGCTAAATGATTGAACTAACAATATTCTGTCAGGAAACGCGATTATGGCACCCCATAACTTTGCAGTTATGCTGGTCGTCTACAGCTGCGTTATTTACCCCGACAAGGGTTTTTTTATGTTTGTTATTATGTTCGTGGCCTTGAATGCGTTGTGCTGTGGTCGTTATATCAACAAAGTACAAATAAAACTGCATTCAAATGGTTTATTATCAAGTAACCATGGACAGGTCCCTCCTTGACTCTGGGCACAATTATGACGTCACTTCTCTGTACGCCATATAAATTCTATTCTGACAAGTATGGCGCACAGAGGCGTGACGTAATTTTTGTTTCGTGGGAAAGGGACAGAGTTTTCTCTGCCAAATCTTTAAACGCATATATATCAGAACATTAAAAACCAATTTCAATTATTTTTTCAATAAATTAAACATATTATATTTACTATTTATTTTACAGATATTGCATTTACTACATAGGCGTTTTGAAAAAAATATATAATTAAAATAGAGTTAATTAAGTAGTCCTAAATGATAATTAATTTCAGGTAGAGTGCCCAAAATGCAGGCCGCGTTGCCTCGCTGGATGGCGAGGCTAACTTTCTGACCCAAATATTTATACCCAATTATATTTACATAAATTATTCATCAAGCTTTCAATGATATAAACATCAGTCATCTACCCTATTTGCTATTTGCCTATAAACTAACAAAGTTTATATACCTATCTATTTCCTGAGTTTGTCCTGTCATTAGGAAGCCCTTAGGTACCTTCGTTTACATACAATGGTTTCCTTCCTGTATTCGATTGCTAATTGACTCGCATAGACTAAGGTCATTGATGATAAGTAGGTACATTATATGGTCTCATCATATCTGTACGTTATCACTCCGTAGGTACGTAAAGCTTATATAAATAAATCATAAAATTAAATATCAGACAATAATTAAAAAGTTATTTTATCTTCATCTTTAAAAAGTAATCTGAAAACGTGATATCAAAATGGGCTCTAATGTGTCGATAGAAAGGTCTCAAACTTGCGTGATTAAAATGTTATACGAGTAAGTACTAAAAATAAGCGATAACTGGTGGGGAAGAAAGTTTCCACCACGGAGACCACGAACCGGAAGACGCAGCGTAGGTAGGCCTCCCACTGGATGGACCGACGACATTGTGACAGTCGCGGGCATCCAGTGGATGCAGATGGCAGGCTGTCGTTCAGTGTGGAGGTTAAAGGAAGGGAGGCCAATGTTCAGCAACGAACTTTTCTAGCGGATGATGATGACTAAAAATAAGGAATGCTAGGTTACTACCTACTGAAAAACTGACATAATAGTTTTAAACCTTTTAGAAGAGAAGGCTAATGTGGTTATCGACACTTACGAAAAGAAAATAGATAAATATAGGTATCATATCAAGATACCTACTATGTGGGTTATGGGTAGACAGCCGTTCCATACAAAAAAATATACATAACTAGCGACGCGCCCGGCTTCGCACGGGTGTAAGCTCGGCCTTCGGCCTCGCTACTATGACCCGTTCCAGGTTCACAAAATTTCATCGCAATCGGTCCCGCCGTTTAATCGCCGTTTAAACCTTCCCTGGACTTCGACAAACATTTCAAAACCAAAATCGGCCCAGCCGTTCTCAAGTTTTAGCGAGACTAACGAACAGCAATTGATTTATATATATATATAGATTGCGGCATAATTATCAATATAAAAAAATCGACGTGATAAAAATTTCAAAACTGGACCAAATTTAACAACAACAGCACCAGCTTTCAAATAAAAAAAGAATCATCAGAATCGGTTCACCCAGTTGAAAGTTCTGAGGTAACACATAAAAAAAAAACAATCAAATTGAGAACCTCCTCCTTTTTGGAAAACGGATAAAAATGTATGAAAAGTCGTAGAACTAAAGTTGTTTGTTTTGACGTATTGAAATCGGACATTTAACTTCTTCGCTATATTCAAGGCGGGTATTTTATTGATCATCAATTAACTATCTGATAGTTCCGATAGTACTATCGCGGTCACAAGCTTGTACCTACTTACCTAGCCAGACAACAAAATGATAAATGTTCCTTTACCCACCTACTTACTTACCCGTGAGTGCTTTCTCGAATCATGTCCCGAAGTCACTACTTCAATTACCATATTACCTTCAAATGGTAATTTTATTAAGTGCTTTCCTTTTTACTATTATGGGCTTCACTAGACTTCAGGTTGACATCATGTTTCTGTCTAGGGAAGGCAACTTTCTTCTACTTGGTTTAATCATGCCATTAAATAAAGGAGAGACTTTTACCGACTTCCAAAAAGGAGGAGGTTCTCAATTCGACTGTCTTTTTTATATTTTATGGGCCTTACTTAAAAACGTTACTCAAGTTGACATACGCTTAAATATGCAGTCTCGTTTTCGCGTGTGACGATTGCCGTAAGCGAGAAGTTGAGAGAGCAATTTTAAGCATAGATCAACTTGAGTAACGTTTTTAAGTAAGGCCCTTAGAATTTAGTCTGGGTGAACCGATTTTGATGATTCTTTTTTATGTGAAACCTGGTGCCTACCGTGTGGTCCCAGTTCAATTGGTCCAGTTATGACATTGTTATGAAGTGTGTTTTTCATATTGACAATTATTTCATTTGTAGGGAAACTTACAGCCTAATCATATAATTAAGAAATTTGATTAGGTGACCGGGGTAAGCTAATTAGTGTTAACTTAGCTATGATACAAGAAAATCTATTCAGCCGTTTAGATTTTTTTACTATTTATTTGTTTACTATAAGGCTTGCGTTTGACCGCCAACTCTCGTGATGCTTCGTCCGCGTTTGCGGAACATCAACCATAAAGCGGTGTCAATTTTTCTTGCCCACTCTGGCAGTCCGATAGAAAAATGGGCAAGAGGGAATTAGATCATGCAGATCAGATGCACACTCATATCTCAGCTCTTTTATAGGGGTATCCTTAAAATATTTCAGTTTATAGATAGGTACTAAAGCATACCTTGGACTTGGTTGACTTGTTAACGATATATTAGCCCCCAGTTTCCCCACTCGTTTAAAACCCTACACGGCGGCAATAAACTGGGCTCACCAGGGCCGTCTTTAACCTATTGGAGGCCCTGAGCACATTAGGATAATAGGGCCCCTGTGACTTTAACAGAGCCCTATTTTCGGGCGAATTTAGAGTAGCTTCGCACATGCAAAACTTAATAAGCAAGTAGGTATTGTAGTCAGTTATTAACCTTTGATTTTTTCGAAATAAATATCGGTTATCGTTTGGTGATCTGGCAGGAATTAGGGGCCCCTATCGATCGCGGGGCCCTGGGCTAGTGTTCAGAGTACCCAGTGGGAAAGAGGGGCCTGGCGCTCACCCTAAAATTAGCCGGTAAATTCTATCTACGCATAACTGTACAGTAGCCTTAGTACGAGCACTTGCTAAAAAGTTATCGTTGCGTAAACGATAGCAAAATGTATGAAAAATTCAGTTTCCTTTCGCGTCCGATAGAGGCGCTGTTAAATTTTTCATACATTTTGCTATCGTTTACGTAACGATAACTTTTTCGCAAGTGCTCGTACTAAGGCCACTGTTGGTTAGCAACAGCTGTTTAGCCCTCCAGTAGGTATATTTCACGGACAGGCTTGGTCCGCAGATAGCAAAGATAAAAACGGCCTGGTGACAGCGTGATTCATAGGCATAGGCAATTAAAGACGACCTTGAGCGTACAGCTTCGAATAATACTTAAAATCGACGTAACACTGACCTGATTCTATGCGGGAGGGAAGGAATTCCGTACCATTACAGCATGTAATTGTATACCTACGTAGAACATCAGGTGTTACAGTTTCCATTATTTTCTTTATTTATTTATTGCAAATATGTACAGTCTTTTCTATACGCTAAGTTTTAGAGTACATTGTGTAATATACCCTGCATAAAGGGCAGCAATGTTTATGTAATGGCTGGTAAGAAAACCAGACCACAGATACAAATATATACATTTATAATTAAATCTATTACATATATATCTACTATTTAAACTTAACTTAGGATGAAGTTATTAACAAAACAAAAAAGAAACATAAAACTTAGTGTGATATGGTTAGTTAACAATATATGAGATCATAAAACTTATGATGACTCTTCTTAACTTAAGAGATCACTATTTATTTTCTAATTAAATGTTATCGTTGAAAAAATCTTTTAAATCGTAGTAGAAACTTATTAAACTTATTTTCTATTCTTTAACACGCTTTTATTGGCTTGGTATGTATGTATGTAACGGAATCTTTGAACTTGATTATCAACAACTTCAAAACATCGTATTAAATTGAAATTTTGCGCACTTATCACGGACCCATGACAACGCAATAATTTAAATAGTAATGCGGCGTGTTTTATTAAAACTTTTATTACAAGCTTTTTTTAACCAACTTGCTATTTTTAACCGACTTCCAAAAACTATGGGGATTCTCAATTCGGTTGTACCTTTTTGTTTGTTACCTCAGAATTCCATCACTTATAAACTGATTTGGATTTATTTTTATTTGAAAGGTTGTAGGTACTTGCAGTTTGGTCGCTTAGAAATTTGATCAAAATCGGTTCAGTAGTTATTTTTAGTCAGAATAACCGGAAATAATTGCATATTTAGATACTAATTTAAAAACCGGATTTGAAAATTGGTTGTTTTGTTGGTGTGTTAGTTAGAGTTAGAGTTCTGAGTTAGAATCAGTTCCTCCTAACCGAATTTGCTAGTATAATATCCTTGGTATATTACGGACATGGACATGCGAACAAAGTTGTTTCCAATAATAATGCCGTGTACAGACCCAGAGCACGAGCGCGAGCATGCGCGCGAAGAACGCTCGAGCACTGCCAGAGACAGCACGCTCGTTCACCACCAATATTGCGTCTGCCAAGAAACTTACACTAATCTGAAATATGTATTTTTAGGATGTATTACAAAGCCTACGCTGTCTATAGCTGTATGTCCGTTTGTCCTACCTTTTAACGGCTGTATCTTTCGAACCATTATATGTAGCCAGTTGAAATTTTCACAGAATATGTAATATACGGCGGTTTAACTAAGAAATCATAATAAATTCAAAAAGTAACAATCATATTTTTAACGTATTTTTGTATTTGTTCTAGTGTAAAAGGGAATACGTATCTACAAGCGTACAACTTGGCATGATTACATATTCTAAAGTATAACAATAAATAGTGAAAAAGTGCGAGTCAGTGACAAATTTCTGTTCACCACCGGTTCTCGTGCGATCAGCAACATCGGGCGCGGTACTTGGATGGATGACCGCCGCTCCTGGGAGTTGATGGGATGTTGTCTTTTTGCACTACTTAGTTGTACTTCAGAAGCTAATAATTAATTTATGTGGTTGTACGGAACCCTCAGTGCGCGAGCCCGACTCGCACTTTTTTATTTGGACATGATTGTCTCACTGCAGAGCAAAAGCTTATTCCGGCAAGAGAAGCTTTTGCATCATCAATATACGAAGTTGCTTGCTAACGTATTCGACCTTATTTCTATTGGCCATGGCTGCCAAAAAGGGACATAGTGGTCCCAGATCTGCTTTATATAACTACGGCCGGTGTTCTCTAATATTTCTGTAGATAGAGATAATCTCTATCTTATATTTTTTTATTCTAATCCTAATAATAAGTATAAAAGCGATCGCCTCTTTTTATATCTTCTGGGTATACCTGATATTTGGCAAGCAGTTGCAGGGGTCCGCCTGGGGAAGTAAGTACCACACCTTTGTCAGTTATTCAACCGCCAAGCAGTAGTGTGCAAACACTACTGTGTTCCGGATTGAAGGGCAATGTTTCCAGCGAAATTACAGGGCACACAGAGATTTGATATCTTATATATCAGGGTGACGAGCGCAGTGCATTGCCATCCAGGGTTTTGAACTGTTGAAGTTCAAAATTCTGAGTGGCGTTGAGCTGTTATAGGCAAGCATGAAGAGCCATCAGGCGAGCAACTTCGCTCGTCTCGTCACTCAGTATCATAAAAAAAAAGCACTGGCGAAGTACCAAACGCGAGTTTGGAGCGAATTCATAGTTCGTTTGCTTTGATATCAATACATAAACTCGTTTGCGTGGGTCCGCTAGGTGTGTACACGGCATAAATTGGCACGGCACGGGTACGCCTTATCATCCACGATTGCTAGCCGCTATCAGCTCCAGACCAACACAATCCTAGTGCAAACTAACTGCGTTGCCCCACCTTATTCACGCTTGGCAACAGGCAGTCTATTCAACCATGATAATAAATGTAACTTATCTACACCAATATAATATAAATAGTAAATCTACGACGTATAGGTACTTAGTAGGTAAATATGACACCACACCCACATGGTGTGGTGTGGTAAATATAACAATAAATATTTGCAAAGTATTAAATGCGTCAATGCTCACAAAACTTTCCAGGCAAATATTTTATTTTGCACGATTATGCCAGAGAGTTGTCTTCCGCATTGCACGAACATGATCACCATGACATCCTTAGTTTCTTTACAACTCGATTTGTTTATATGGCAAATGCGCCGATCGCGCTAAGCCAAAAAGCCCATTCGGGGACAAAACTATATTTGATTTGGACGGGCCACTGCGAAAGCGTTACATTCTCTTTGGTCCTCTCAAGACGAGACTATCAGTCTACGAGACCGAGCCGAGTAGTAGCAATTAGTACAAAGAATTAGTATTAATTTTGTGAAAAAGTGAAGAACATCTGTGACAGAATTTATACTATTGTCACATGTTTAATCGACTTAAAAAAAATTAGAGGGGTTCTCAATTCGGTTGTTTTCAGGGTTCCGTAACCCGACAAGGAACCCTTATGAATTCGTTATGTCCGTCCGTCTGTCTGTCTATCCGTCCGTCTGTTTTTTTTTTTGTTACCCTCCAACTTCTATAATTATTAAGATAAGTGCATGAAATGATATTGTACAATTACAGATGTACTTAGATCTCAATTTTATAAGTATAAAAATATATAATATTGCATTTTAGGGGTAGCTCTGGTACATGTGAAATGGGGATGACAAAAAAACTCACTGCACCTCTTTCATGTGGGGTATTGTTGAAAAGGTCGTTGAAAATTAAGGTAAGGTTTCATACATCACTTTTTTATAAAGTTTATCCGCAAAGTGGCAAAAAGTTGAGAGAGAGCTTCGTTCAACAGTGAAACAACAATAGTGTTTAGAGCTTCGTTCGTTCGAATTTTCCTATGACGACCAATTTCTGAACTACAATAATACATGGCTTTGGTTTCGGAACCCTACCATATGCGTGTCTCGACACGCTCTTGGCCAGTTATTTTTAATTTTATTTTTTTATTGTAGAATAGGCGCTTGGCGCTTGGCCGCCAACTCGCCTGATACTAAGCGATGATGCGGCCTACGGTGGATCACGCTTGCCTAGAAGAAACCGATTCACTCTTGACTTGAAGACACCCAGATTGTAACTATCAGGGAACACAAACTAGCAGTGCATTCCACAAACTAGCAGTTCGCACAATAAAAGTGGAATCAAAGCGCTACGTACGGGTTTTCGGAATGTCAACCATAAAGCGGTGTTGATTTTTCGTGCCCGCTCTGGCAGTCCGATAGAAAAAAGGGCAGGAGGGAATTAAATCATGCAGATCTGATGTACACTCTCTAAAATGTACCTATTCGATAAAAAACCGATAGACTAGCAACTTTGTGCCGATGCTCAAGACTAAGAAGCTTAGTCTGAACTAGGGCTTCGTTGCTGATGAGTCTCTTGCCACACTTCTCAATTGACTCCAAAGCCCCGAGCTGATACTTAGCTGATGCATCCCAAAGCTGAGAGCAGTACTCCATGCACGACCGAACTTGTGCTTGGTACAGTGTAAGCAACTGTTCCGACGTGAAGTACCGACGCACCTAATGTTTGTTGCCTCAAAATTTCGTCCTGATTTGGAAAATTATCTGAAATACCTACATACTTTCAGATTGGTCCCATAGAAATTTCATCAAAATCGGTTCATCAGTAGTTAAGTAAGTACATGAAATTGCGTGATAACTAATTTTGAAATAGTTATTTTTAAATTGAGTTTATTTCATTCCACATATTAATATATTTTTTATTCTGTATCTAACATCTTATATATATATATTTGTTTCTTTGTTTTGTATTTAAATCTCAGAAGAAGGAATTATTATTATTCTGCGGTTTGAATTTGTTTATGTGCCTATGAAACTTTTTTTAAATTAATTTATATTATTATTTCGCTTATTAAATAACCATTGTGTATACTGTATGGAATTTATGACTCGAAGGACCAAAACGGCCTCTAAAACATTTATAAAAATAAAATACATATTTCGATTGACCTCAGATAGTTTTCTAGTAAGAAAATAAACTAAGCCGAAACCACCGAAACGGTGGTCGGTGGTTGTGTATCAGATCCGTGGAGATGGAGACAAACCCTACCAATCTACATACCTAATATATAATCTGTAGGTATTACGTATTTCTGTCATGATGTAGTAGGCATCATGATTTCTGTACTTAGTAGTGCCATCTAGGAAAACATTTTAAATTGTAAACTTCAATAGTCACGGTGATGTACAGAGGGCGCTACAGGATGTTTTACAAGGTTTAAATTTATAATTTAATTTATTGAATAATAGAATAGAATTAATAATATAATACTCAGTTAAAATCTTAAAATGCTGATCAAAAATTGTATTCAAGAAGCTATAGTATGGAATATATTTCTACGTGGAATATTTTATAGTTCAATCAGAAAATTTATTATGGTTCAAAGTTTTAGCGCCAACGTTATGTCTGTGACAGCGCCACCTATCCAATAAAAATAAAACTAAACCTGAACAAAGAGCTACAAGCCATCAGTGGAAAAATAAGGTTGTGTTTTATCTCTGTCAGTTGCAAAGTTATCGACGTAGAGGAAACGAGATGCACAATCGACTTTCGGCCGTCAAACCATCTTTCTTTCTTGTGCAACTGTTTCTCTTCGCCCGTGTTCTAGTGCACTGCAAACGCAGGATGGACGCCATTCGCGCGAGATACATTTTTGTGCGGTCGTGAAGCGAGAACCATAAGCTTTGTGTGGCGGGCGTGGAGCTATGCTATAGTGCGTATCGTGTGCAGTGCTTTCGGTCTGGCGGTGGTGTGTCGAGGAGGTTGTCGCAGGTCGGGTCGGCTCGCCTCGGCAGCGGTGAGGCGGTGGCTTCGCCCGGAGGCGCTCGAGGCGTCAGGAGAGGCATGGCGGGCGCGAGCTGAGCGCCGGCCGCGGCCGCTCGCGCTCCGCCGCCGGCCCGATGAGTGCGGCACGCTCTGCGCGGCGGAGGTTATTTTATGGGTATTTGCGTGAGCTGCCGGCGTCGCGAGCGGAAGGCACCAGAGAAGAGGTCGGTGCCGGGAGCGGGCGGGCCCGGTAAGGGCGCTGCGGCGGCGGAGCTGCTGCCGCGCCGCTCGGACCGACTGCCTACAATGGCCAACTCGATGTCCAATATCAAAATGACCAACCCTATCAAGGGCATCGTCAGCAAGCGTCGGAGACGCTACCAAAAAGACGGATTTAACCTGGACTTAGCCTGTATCCTTTTATGTGCTGTGAAGTTATAGTGGTGTTTAGTTTGGCGTAAGATCGATGGAATGGGTGAGTCCCTATGTGTTTTGACCCCTGCTTACACCTTCGAGCTCTCAGGACTCTGTTCCAACACTAAAATCGCCGAATCATTTACCAATCGGATTGATAACCTGACAAGACCATCCTTTAGTTCTGTCAAGGGCACTTAGTTTATAACCTATAAATTACGTTTATAAAACTACTGATAAATATCGTGGCTCTTATGAGCGAGCTAGGCCATTATACAGTTTATTCATATTATAGTTCCAAAATACGAAACCCAAAGAAGCTATCAGATAAATCCCATCAATGCTACTAGATCCCAAACAATAGTAATGGATCCTCTAGCCCACTGTGTAGTGTGTACATTAGATACTGAGCAATAAAAAGGGTATAACAGCTAGGATTCAGGAAAATCTCAATTCAAATACAGTTTAGTAACACAAGCACAGAGTTTATCTAAAATAGTAGTGTTGGAACTGCATGGCAACAAGCAGTACCTACTGTAGTACAAGTATAACCTATAAGTTTGTATACATAGACTCAGTACATGCCTATTTTATCTCTGTACATAGAAACTATCTGATAATCATCGTCGAGTGGAGCACATGCTTCAGAATCATAATTTCTTTGGATATTATCAGATTACAGGTCTGTGGTTATAATTAAAAGCCACCAATGCCTTCATATTTAGTAATAATTTAATCACAATATTCCAAAACTCGTGAAAGTCAGTGAATTGCTAAGATTTAAAATATCTGCTGAAACTACATTTTATTAGGATAAAATCAGCAACTCCCTGTGTCTGAGGGGTGCTGTGGAACACACAAAGATACAGACAATCAACACCCAAAGCAGATATTTAAATTCATCAGTCACACATTTGCGCGACTGGGAATCAAACCCGGGAACTCTTACAAATGAAGTGGACACTACTAAAATTACTACTAAGGCATACCGATCCTCAAAAAGTCCATATCTAGGTCCGTGTGTGAGCCCATGGCAATGGTGGAGTTGCTACAAGGCAAGACCTGCCTGCAGTCTGTGGGCAGCTTCAAGGGAGGAGATGGTAGATTTCTGGCCGGCTATTCTTGTGTTTGCAATATTGTTTCTGTCTCTGACCCACTTACATCAATCCAAATGAAAGTGTCAGGTGACTTTTAACTCATTTTGCAGCCTTGAAATAATCTACCTTTGTTGGCTCAGTGGATTTCAGCTGTATTAGAGAGCTAGTGGGTATATTAGATTATAGGCTATGAGTGCTGCACTGAAGTCCCACACTGAAGTCCCGCTTGGGATGTACATCTTCGAGTGTATTTAGGGAGTTAAATTTCAATTACAAATAAATACTAATACTTCCACAATGTTTCAGATAGTTGATCCTTTATCTAAGTATAAATAAGTTTATAAATATAAGGATCGCATTCCGAATCACGCCAAAGACGCTAACCGCGCTATTGTTGATCCAGTAGATTGAAATAATTTTATTTTATACAAGTGTTAAAAATGTATGAGTATAAGGGCGCATTCCGGATCACGCCACCGCTAATATTAAATAAGTATAAATAACGATTGTTAATCCAGTAGAACAAGGACTAACCCTGGCTTTGATTTTATAATGCACAATGTCAATTCAAAGCAAATGCTGTGGTTTACCAAAATTTACAAACGTCTGTATTTATTTGGTAGGTATGCAGTAGGTACTGTTTCAGTTTTTTCATCACTTACTGCCTCAAATTTTATGATCACTGTGAACTGTCCTAATAAACCCCACCCCACATCTTTCATGGGCGTCTAGGTCATACATAAAATTTGTTACTTCAATGTGTTTTACTGCTAGGTACAAACCAACAATGCAGGACTACACGGAATGGAGTACTAAGCCGAAGGTGGCCACGTAGTTATGAACCACTTTTTATTTTTTACTATGGAGCGAATCCTGTAACAGCAAAAAAATATCAGTTTGTTAAAACACATAACATACAAAAATATCTTATTTATCTATGTTACAGCCAATTTTTTTTATTATTAATTTTTGATCCTATATAGGTTACCACCCGTCCACATTTGTGCAGACATGTCCGGCTTTGTAATTCATTTAGCTTGGGCGATGTAATATGGGCAAATCTTGATTAACGTCTCCCCAAACAAAAACAAATCTTAAAAAAAATAACCAACATATCAAAATATAATAAATTTTTATATAGTAACCCTATATAACCCTTTTGATATGGTGTCCTATAGTAATACCCTTTCAAGCTTAGCATCACCGATCTGCATAAACTCATATAAATTAGCGTGGATTTTACATATAAAATAATTTACTTCAATTCAACTAGAAACCTAGTTAGTAAAGGTACCCTATCAACTTTAGACTAACAACTTTTATTAGCCTGGTATGTATATGTAATGGAATCTTTGAACTTGATTTTAACCTCTTTCAAAACGATGGAATAATAATAAAAACTTTATTTGAACAGAGTACATGGCTGTTGATATTGCATGGCATGGCAAAGTGCATGGATTGATTTGATACTTCGCACACTTTTCAAGGAACCGATGACAATGAAATAATTTGTATAGTCAGTCCCATTATCCTTACCAGGATCTTCAGGATTATTGATTTTAAAGCGTGTTTTTTAGTACTGACTTTAGTATTATAGGAACAATTTGGGTATCTTCAGATCAAGAGTGAATCGGTTTCTTCTAGGCAAGGGTGCTCCATCGTAGACAGCATCATTGCCTAACATCAGGCGAGATAGGGATCAAAAACCTATAAGTAAAATAAAAAACTTTGGATTCTATCGATTTTCATCAACTCCTCTTCTGTTTATGTTTTAAGCATTTTTTTCTTTTCTTGTCATACAAAGCTTGAGACAAATATGGGAATATTCAAATTATAACAAAGATAAACAGCAGCTGTATTGTGTGGAATAATAATTTTCGCATGTGTATATTAGTGCTTACAGAGGTCATTCACCTACATAGCTAAAGTAGGTTCTATATCAGACTTCCTATCAGTATGATTGCATATAATACGTTTTTAATGGCTTAGATACTGCTTAGATATTGCAAATGTTGCCTGCGTTTTAATGATTTGAAGATTAGCTTTTGTCTATGGTTTCACCCTCAGATCAGACAAACAATAGTCCAACAACAATAACTTTTTGACTTTTTTATTATTTTTCAGTTATTTCACCGTAACATTTACATATGCTGTGAAAATTTCAACTGGATATCTATTACGGTTTAAAATATAAAGCCGTTACAAATTAGGACAGACAGACAGACAGCCGGAACAGCGTAGGCTACTAAGCCTGTCTGTCTGTGCTATTACTACTCACACCCTTTGGGTAGAGAACCTTAAAAATACCTACTTGGACCAAGTAAAGTCATGACAAACAGCAGACAAAGCATGGGCCGTGGACAGATTGTCTTTCCACCGTTTATCCCGTTAGAAAGAGACAAAAGTATCCATACGCGTGGATAAAAACGGTGGAAATAATTTTTATCCACGACCCGTGCTAGGCCTGCAGATAGACACAAGATTGACAATATTAGGTAGTTCGTCATCATCATCAGCCAGAAGTATTCCATAAAACAAGGCCTCCCCCTTTAACCTCCACACTGAACGACATCCTGCCATCTGCCTCCACTGGATGCCCGCGACTCTCACAATGTCGTCGGTCCATCTAGTGGGAGGCTTACCTACGCTGCGTCTTCCGGTTCGCGGTCTCCACTCAAGAACATTTCTTCTCCATCAGTAGGTATTAGGTAGTTACATCTACTAATATTAATGTTTGAATTATAATTATCAATATAAAATACCTGACTTCAAAATTGTTAAGCACTTAAACAAAATAATTGATATTGCCAAATCAACAGGCACTCAAGCACAAATACTTGTATTAAGTACTGGAGCTTGTTAAAAATATAACTTTGGTTAGGTTTTAACAAGCGATGGTGGCCAAACTGTTGCATGTGCAGTTTATAATCTGACGGCACCTATCTACAGCCGTGGCACCTTAAGTACCTAAATAAATTGTGCAGTTTCGATGCCAGGTGAACATGGTGAGAAAACCATATGTCTAAGAACCTCAAAAGTTCGAAGAGATGACATTCATCAACATGCACTGGGCCAGTATGGCGAAGGGCCTATCCTCTCTTTCACAACAATAAAACAACAAAATAAAAAAGAATCACGTAAGTAGGTTCAGAACTGATGGAATAGAATTTAAAAAAAAAACAAATTGAAACCCTATCCTGAAGATGGTTAAAAAAATATTCTATAACTTTAATCTTATTTCTATCTCAAGAAATCAGCTGTTCTAAATACCCTAACAACATAAATATCTTATAACAAGATACATTGTTGTGCTAAATTAGTATTCTAAATAGGTATGATAAATTAACATATATCTCTAAATAATCTCATAAGGCAACCTCGTCTGTAGCAATCACATTATAAAATCTGTATTAAATTACTTGGTGAGGAAAAGACATTGTAATAAACGTAAGAGGCTATGAATCGTACGCATACGTACTCTCCAACGTATTGTCGCTGTGCTCACAGTAAAGAAACTACATACAAACTGCAGTATCACAAATAGGTAGAATTTCAAATGTTGAGTACATTTGCATATAATTATATCTAATATGAAAATGTCCTAGTATAATATAATTTAGCACAGAGCAGACAAAAGTGAAAAGAAATTGAGGCCAGAAAAGAGTATATATAAAAGATGAAAATTTAAAAAAAGCTGTCTTGAGATCAACTAGGGATAAAAGAAGATTAGCTCATTTCGGTTTGCCTTTCTTTCTTTTTTTAAAGTGCAGTATCGATTCATTTTACCAGAGAAGATATGCGTTTGGAGTGAGAGATTGTGTGTGTATGTGTGTATTAAGGTTGCCTTGAAGAGATTGCTTATAGGGATAGGGCTGTTACACTAGTTTTAAGTGTTATAATTGTTCTCCAAAACGGCTGGGACCGATTTGGATGCGGTTTGTTTTGGAAGCAGGTTTTATTTCATAACTTCATAACAGTTCATATAAATTTTACTGTTAATAATTATTTAAGTACTTAAAAAATATTTTATTACTTATTTGTAGTAATTTGTAAAAAAAAAAAAATTATTAATGTTTTTTTTATTTAAATATAATATTATAGAATAAATAAAAAGAATATTAATATATATATAAGTACTTACACGAAAATATCATGCGAAATGGACCATTTTCGAAAACAAATTCGAATGGTCCAACCACTCTGCCTTAGCGAGAGATATGATTACTTATTCCAAAAATGCGACTTTTGTTTGGTATTTCGTTCGAAAGTCGGATATCATAAGATATGGAACAAAACGAAAAAGAAAAAAGTTTTCGAAAACTATCAAATCTTGTACTAAGGGTATAGAACCATATAAAAAGTAGCAACGGGTATTTGCGTAAGTGTCCATACTGTGATGAGGGCCGCGTAGTACGGTCGCCACTCGGCTTGCCTCGCGACCTTCGCCCGCTGGCCGCTTAGCAACAGTAATTCTCAATTGATCCCAAAAGGTATCATTAAACCGATCTTAATTTAGAAGTTACCTTGCTGCCGCAGCTTAAAAAAACGCTAAGCGTTAACGGCTCGTAAACCGCACGGGTTGAGTATACGATGCGCTGCCCGCATGGAAACGGATATTTTATTACACGCGAATTAATAAACAACTCGTAGTCGGTCTTCATTTTTTAACTGTCGTATTAACCGACATCAAAGAAAGGAGGTTCTCAATTTGAATCTATTTTTGATGTGAAACATCTGTTGGCGCGCCTTGGCAGTATAACCAACTCGTGTGCCACGACGGCAGACAATATGACGCTCTCATGCCGTCATGTTTCACATCTGCCGGGCGTTCTGTGCCTGCCGATTTTTTTGTGTGTATGTTATGAGATATTTTCGCCAGTTGTGTACCAATTTTGATGAAATTTTATTGAATCTTGTTTATAATATTTAATCGCTTGAAGAAATGATAACCGATGGGGGAAAAAGGGTCTTGAGCGGAGACCACGAACTAGGAGACGCGGCGTAGGTAGGACTCCCACTAGATGGCATCCAATGGATGCAGATGGCAGGTCTATGTTCAGCAGTGGACGTCTTCCGGCTGACGATGATGATTAACTAGTGAAGTAATTATTCTGTCCGCTGATTAAGTCGCATCTTCAAATAGAACCCTAATCGTAGTGAAACCAAGGCCACGTAATAACGTACAATTAAAAACAAATTACGACAAATGCGTACTGCCCCTTATTTATGCCGCTACACGCTACCTATCGGAGGATCTCGACACTTATTAAAATCTCCAAATTGACTTGATTGTGGAAAGTGCAGTATGCACATACTCGTAGTCAAGTTGAAGCATGAAGCCGCTGGGCATGGTTGGCTGAACCGCATATATCAACGATGATATAATCGGAATGGAACTTTGACTTAATTATACCAGTAGGTACTCATTGTATTATCTTAATGGATTAATCCAAACGAGGTACATACTTACCTCAGATCAGATAAACAAGGGAGATATGGTAAGGCGGCGTGGCAGCGAACGCATCTGGAGAAAATCAGGCTTGATTAGTCTACTTTGTCACCCTTTTTTGCATGTGGTTCATTGGTGTCGCTACAAATTTCTTAGTGTGCGTAAAAATGAGTAATTGAACCGTACTGCGGTTTATATATAAAAATCAATTGCTGTTCGTTAATCTCGCTAAAACTCGAGAACGGCTGGGCCGATTTAGCTGATTTTGATTTTGAAATGTTTGTCGTAGTCCAGGGAAGGTTTAAACGGTGAGTAAACGGCTGGGCCCATTTTGATGAAATTTTGTGTTTCCGGAACGGGTATAGTAGCGAGGCCGAAGGCCGAGCTTACACCGGTGCGAAGCCGGGGCCCGTCGCTAGTAAACAATAAAAATATCTTATATCAGGATTGTACAGCCTAAACAACTTTAAATCAGGCATGCAAATTAATAATTAATAATAAAAGCTACATATTTTAAAATGTCACAAATAATTGCTTTAAACACGAACGATAATGGTACTAAGGCATACCTTGCTTGTTGCTCTGATCTGAGATCCAAACGAAGCAGGTAGTTATGAATAACCAACATTGAGTGCTTCTAACGTAAGCTCAGGTTCGTCATTATATTTTCTAGGATTATGGGACAATGGAAAATAGTCTCTACTGAGCAGACTTCAAGAAATATAGTTGTGCCTAGCTTTAAATAGGTAATTCAACAGCTTTCTTCACGTACTAGGTAGGTACGTGTTCGATCGACCTACAAGTCCTGCAACTAGCGTGATATAGTTCTTTGACATCAGATTTTGGAGGTCGCATACGTGAGGTCAACATCATCAAGCATTATATCACTATCACTAGATAGTATAAAACAAATTTGCTTCCCTCTGTCTGTCCCTATATTTATATGCTTAGATCTTTAAAACTACGCAACGGATTTTGATGCGTTTTTTTAAAATAGGTAGAGTGAATCAAAAGGAAGGTTTATATGTGTAATACATGCATAATATAAATAAATAAATATCTGGGACATTATTGCACACATGGTCATCTTACCCCAAACTAAGCAAAGCTTGTAATATGGCAGCCAGAGACTGATATACATACATATATATTTTTAAATACATACTTAAATAAATATTAACACCCAGACATAGAACAAACACAAATGTTCATCACACAAATGTTTGTCCTAGATGGGAATCGAACCCACGCCCCCAAGCGCAGAAAGTAGGTTCACTACCAACTGAGCCACCGGGGCAGTCCCCGGTATATAGTAGAGAAACACTGATAATTTTAGACGTTCCTAATGTGATGTCGTAAATAAACACTTTTTTGCTCCTACATTGCAAACGCTGGCTGAACCCTACGAGATAGATCCATATAATGTATGTACTGTATTGTACACCTTAAAATGTCCACAAAAAAGTTCACGATGGTGTCTATCTCTTAGGGATAACCCACAATAACCATTTTTTATCCTTTACTTTTTACGAGAAATAATGGCTTATTTACGAAGCGATTTTAAGCAATACAGCATTAATTATTATCCAATTGAGTACCTCAATTACCTACATTGTGCATTTAATATAGATCAATATGGCCCTTTACAGCATGTAATTTAAATGAATATTTTCGAATAGTTGGTAGCGATATCTACACTAATATTATAAAGAGGAAAGATTTGTACCTATTTTTGTATGTTTGTAATGAATAGGCTCCGAAACTACTGAACCGATTTGAAAATTTCTTTCACTGTTGGGAAGCTACACTATCCCCGGGTGACATAGGCTATATTATATTTTGTAGCGAGGCCGAAGGCCGAGCTTACACCCGTGCGAAGCCGGGACGGTAGGCTAGTTATATATATTATTAGAATAATTCGGATTTGACAAGAAAATTCACTAACAGATAGCTTATGGTAGTAAAAGTATATATCTAGATGTATATTGGTATAGTGCCTAGCCACAAATCGATTTCACAAGGCGATCCTATGGAATCCCAACCGCCTGTTTACACTTTTTAATGTATTCCAAGCTGGTTGGATTTCGCACGATTCGTTTGCTAAATGAATCGCGAACAGCCAATAATACCAATAAATCGATTAAACCGACCCCGGCTGCACACTCTCGCCGAGATAGTATAGCTGTAAGTAAATAAAATAATTATCATTGTAAAAAACCGACTTCATTAAAATGTGTCAGAACTAGAGCAAATTGAAATGGGACCACATGGGAAGCACCAGCTTTTTAAATAAAAAAATAATCATCAAATTCGGTTTACCCATCCAAAAGTTCACATTACACAACAAACATTAAAAAAATATTTAAAAAAACACTGTCGAATTGAGAACCTCCTCCTTTTTGGAAGTCGGTTAAAAACTTATACCCATGCTAAGCCGTACTGGGTGGCTATATAGTAGCTTAATATAATATTTACTGTGGTCCCGGTGTGATCGGCGAGAGTGTACACTAAGTTCCATCTCGACCGAATGTCTCTCGTGCGGAGAGAGCATTTCAAGGTACAGTAGTTTTATCGAAACTCAAAATCTGTTTAATGGGCACCTAAAACGCTAAGTCGAACATACAACACGCCAGTTCTGACATTTTTATGAAGTCGGTTTTTTAAATTAAAATTAAAAAAACAGTCGAATTGAGTACATCCTCTTTTTTGGTAGTCGGTTAAAAATTACGTCGATCCGTTGCTCTGTTGCTGCTTGAAAGAGAAACAAACAAACAAATAGTCGCATTTATGATACATTTAGTATGATTCCGTGGCCGAGCGGTATCATGTGCGCTTTACAATCTGACTGCTCCCGGTTCGATCCTCGGCGACTTATTTAGTACTTAGTAGATAGTTTTTAAATAAATTATGTGCAGTTTCGATGTCATCGCTCAACAACGGTGTAGGAAAACATCGTGAGGAAACCGGTAGGTTAAATAACATCAAAAGTTCAGAGATGTAATGACATTCACTGCACTGGGCCAGTATGGTGGATGGTGGCCCATCCTTCTCTCTGAGAGACGGCCAGTGTCCCAGTAGGAGGAACAAGAAAGGCGAGGAGATGATAATGATTCTGTGCTAATAATATTGAATTGACTTGTAATTAATTAGTTATATCTGTAAGTATGCGTAAATGACCGCTCTAATGCAGTGACCTACTTTTAATGCGTTTTCCTATAGGTCCTATTTTATAAAGTAAAAATTATTTATTCGTATAGGTTTACCGGTATACTCAACATGCGCAGAGAGGTTGGCTCTCTCTGTATCTTTTATCGCATTTACAATGGGGAGTGTTCTGAAGAACTGTTCGATCTAATACCGGCGTCGCGCTTTTATCATCGCATTAGCCGCCACCGTTTGAAAGTGCATCCACATATCATAGATCAGTGGCAATCGCATACTGTGCGATTCACACGATCTTTCTTGCCTCACACTTGCAAAATGTGGCATGAGCTACCTTCAGCGGTGTTTCCGAGAAGCTACAACATGGGGTTCATCAAAAGACGAGTTAATAGTCTTAAAGGGTCGGCAACTTATTTGTGATGGCTCTGGTGTTGCAAGTATCCATAGGCGACGGTGACTGCTTACCATCAGGCGGCCTGTCTGCTTGTTTGCCACCTAGGGCAAAAAAAGTCTGATGGCTGAGTAGGCCCGAGCTTAGGGTAACAAAATTTAGGGGGGCGGCAAAACTTGTAGTTCTTTTTAGTAGTCAACTAGTCACGTACTGTCACTTTTTTTAAAGTAAAAAAGTGGGTGTAATACCTCTCCGTATTTTATCATTTGAACACGAACGATAATAGTACTAAAGCATGTCTCCCTAGTTTATCTGATCTGAGAGAGATGCGTTAATATGAAAGGCGGGCGCTGCTTCACCTCGCCATCATTTTTATCGCCCACGACCCTGATACACTCGGAGCCGTCTAGTATTCTAGAACACTGGCCAATGGCCATGTGAATAGTAATGCAAATTACACAAACGTACATAACATACAGATATATTGAATTACACGGAACGGTTATACTAAGACTAAAGGAGGTCGTTTCACTCATTACATAAACAATTTTTATATTGGGACAAAATGACACAATCGCAAACTATTTTTAACTTTCCTTAGATAAACGTCATTTCACATAAAAATTGTGTATTTTTTTAAATTCTGTACTCTAGCTCACACATTTGATAGGCGTTGGTGCAATTGGGCCGCAAGAAAAGGTCTTGAGTGGAGACCACGAACTGGAAGACGCAGCGTAGGTAGGTCTCCCACTACCGACCGTGTGGAGCGACGACATCGTAAAAGTCACGGGCATCCAGTAGATGCAGATGGTAGGATGTCGCTCAGTGTAGTGGTTAAAGGGGGATGCCTATGTTCAGCAGTGGACGTCTTCTGGCTGATGATGATGGGCCGCAGCTAACACCAAGAGGCCTTGTTGAATATATTATTTATAGTTAAATAAATTATCAGTTTAAAAAACGAACTTCAAAATTAGTAAATATGCAATTTCGGTTACTTGGATATATATATTTTCCCAGTTATTTTAAAACAAAACTGCTGAACCGATTTTGATGAAATTTGTATGGGATCAATCTGAAAGTAAATCATTAAGTATCAATAAAAAAATATTTTTTTATCTGTTTATAAATGACTAGCTGACTAGCCGCCCGTCCCGGCTTCGCACGGTTGGAGATTTATTTATTAAACATTCTAGTAATAAATATAGCCTATGTTACTCAGGGATAATGTAGCATTCTAATGGTAAAATAATTTTTTTAATCGGTTTAGTAGTTTTCGAGATAATTCGTTACAAAAATACAAACCCTTCCTCTTTATAATATTAGTGTAGACAGAGTTCCAAAGTAAAAATAAAGTTATTGAAAGTAACCCGTACGAAGCGCTTTGATTCCACTGTTATTTTGTGAATTGCTAGTCTGTGGAATGCGCTGCCTGAACTGGTGTTCCCCGATAGTTACAATCTGGGTGTCTTCAAATCACGAGTAAATCGGTTTCTTCTAGGCAAGCGTACTCCATCGTAGACTGCATCATCGCTTAACATCAGGCGAGTTGGCGGTCAAACGCAAGCCTATTTCTAAATATTAATTTAAAAAAATACAAAATTACTATCTCTAAAATTCATATGACCTCCTTTCGTCTCAATATCACAACCGTGTAACCTTGCCTTTTGGAATCATAATAAAATAAAAAAGCGTGCACCGGCCATATGTACGGCGGGTCAACGAACTCCGCTCACACGTACATAACCACATAACTGCAATTGTAAAAATCTTCATACCTAATCCCTGTTAACACAAAGGCCTTCTTTATAAACAATGGTTAGCGATTAAAAAAAATAACCGACTGATTGTTTCGACACTCCGCACTTGACATTAAAAGTAATGACACGTCGTATCTACCATTGTTGCATGCGATTTGATGCACAAACATTGGGCACGCCTCAAAATGTATAAACGACAAGCTGCGCCCCGCGGTTTCACCCGCGTTATACACCTCCTTGGTAGCGACAGCAACCCCATTTGACTTGGATGACAATTTCTTTCTATTTTTAACCGACTTCCAAAAAGGAGAAAGTTATCGATTCGACAGTTTCTTGTTACCTCAGAAATTTCGACTGGGTGAACTGATTTTGATGATTTTTTATTTGACAGCTTGTGTTTCCAATTTGGTCCAGTTCTGATGAATTCGGTTTTTTTATATTGATAATTATATATAGTAATAGTATATGGATTAGCCGTATACGATAGACTTATACGACAAAAGCAGTAACAATGGATTGTCGCCGCATTGGGGACACCTCCTTAACAAGTTTAGTAAACTCGACGTATTTGACTCGTTCCAAAACATGCATCAAGTCTAGTAGCGCCCCTCCCCTCCCCGCCCCCCCACCGCGCTGTTGCTAGGCACGCGACGCGCCACAGAACACCTAACAGCAAGTATGTACAGCCAGCGTGCGTTCACTTCTCCTAGACTCCAAATATCTCCCAAACAAGTCTGACCTTTCAATCTTAAACTGCCTTTTTCAAACTCGACTTTCCAGTCGCTTTCTATAATCCAAAAAGCAAGACTATTTTCGAACGCAACTTTCTCCCCTATCCGAGTTGCACGTTGACCCTTTGTCAGTGTTGTGTTACCTACGGAACTAAAGTCGCGATTATTTTGGTCCATTCTATAATGGAGGCATAATTTAACGTGTTAGTTCAAGGCTGCGAGGAGATGTGCTAGTGAAATGTTTTACGAGCGAGCGCGCTTGGCAACAATGCTTGATTTACATAACTGGGCTCTGAACCTTGTTTTTAATTAACTTTTAGGCTTCGGACAAACGGGCGCGTTTTTTGTTCCATTTCGGATTACAATTTGATTTCTTAGGTTCATTACATCGTGTGTGCCTGGTTAATACACAAAGACGCGCCCTACCCTATCTTATTTATTTTTTACCGGCCTCCAAAAAAGGAGGAGGATATCAATTCGACTGTTTTTTTTTTAATGTTTGTTACCTCATAAATTTCGACTGGGTGAACCTATTTTGATGATTCTTTTTTTTATTTGAAAGCTGGTGCTTCCCGCGTGGTTCCATTTCAATTTGGTCCAGTTCTGAAATTTTTATGAAGTCGGTTTTTTATATTGATAGTTTTTTTTTTAAACCAACCCAGTCCTGTATTGAGACGAACAAAACAAACAAAAAAAAAAAGGTCAAGTCAAACAGTTTTTGAGTTTTTGCGAGACTAATGAACAGCAATAGATTTATATATATATAGACTAGCTGCGCCCACGGTTTTACCCGCGTGGATTATTCCTTAATAGCTATTTGCCAGTGAAAGTTTCGCCCAAATCGGCTCAATCGTTTTGGAGACCATAGGGAACACTACATACATCACCTTTTCTACACTAATATTATAAAGAGGAAAGATTTGTACCTATTTTTGTATGTTTGTAATGAATAGGCTCCGAAACTACTGAATCGATTTGAAAAATTCTTTCACTGTTGGGAAGCTACACTATCCCCGAGTGACATAGGCTATATTATATTTTGTAGCGAGGCCGAAGGCCGAGCTAACACTCGTGCGAAGCCGGGGCGGACGGCTAGTAATGTATAAGAAGAAGATCCGCAGCCAATTTATCTTAGTGTGTGTAGTGTGTAAGTACGCCAAACATATATAAATTAATTTGACATAGTAGCTAAAGATAACTTTGTCAGTAATTGAACAGACTTTAATCTACAAATAACTCAAATAATGAATATTACATTAAATAGCCGATTTAATAATTATCAATAAAAAAACCGATTTTATAAAAATGACAGAACTGGACCAAATTGTAATGGGACCACAAGGGAAGCAACCAGCTTTCAAATAAGTAAAACAAAAGGATTATCAAAATCGGTTCACCCAGTCGAAAGTTCTGAGGTAACAAATATTAAAAATATAAAAAACAGTCGAATTGGTAACCTCCTCCTTTTTGGAAGTCGGTTGGAAGTCATATATTTCCGTCACTAATATTAATTATTTAAGTTAGTCTTGCCGTCCAAACGAACATAACGGTTCTGAAACTAGTTTCCGCTGATCTGATGGAAACCATATACTTAACTAGTTCAATGGACAATGTAGATCAGGGTTGCCACCCATCCCTATTCTGCCGGGACAGTCCCGATATCTGTGATATTGTTCCACCTATAACGATTGCTCAATTCATTAATACTCGCAGGCTATCGCATCACAAAAAAATACGCGTCGACTAGAGGGCCATTCATTAATTACGTACGTAATTATCCCCCAACGTCGTCATGACCGACCGATTGTCCCGACTTTTTTTTTTGAAAAAGGTGGCAACCCTGATGTACATCGATTTTTACGTAAAAGACGCGAGAAAATGAAATGAACAAATGAGGTAGAGGCAGGCAGTCGTCATGGACACGCCTATTTCATGTCGCTGATCAAAGGCAGATTCTATTGAGCAATATTTAGAATAAGAAAAGCGTATATTCTTTTCCATTACAACGTTACTTCAGTACTACGATTGTCTATAAATTTATTTGACGATGGTTGCCGATAGTAACAACGGCGACCTTGCTTCGTAAATTATTAAAATTGACAGGCAGCAATTTAAGGATGACAAAGTATTCTATTCCGAGGGCACACGAAAAGTAGACGACATAATTTAAGGCCCTCTTTTCCCACTTTAGCAATTTTGGTCTTTTTTTATGATACTGGGTGACTAGACGAGCGAAGTCGCTCGCCTGATGGCTCTTCACGCTTGCCCATAACAGCTCAACGCCACTCAGAATTTTGAACTTCAACAGTTCAAAACCCTGGATGACAATGCACTGCGCTCGTCACCCCGAGATATAAGATGTCAAATCTCTGTGTGCCCTGTAATTTCGCTGGAAACATTGCCCTTCAATCCGGAACACAGTAGTGTTTGCACACTACTGTTTGGCGGTTGAATAACTGGCAAAGGTGTGGTACTTCCCCAGGCGGACCCCTGCAAAAGAGTCCTACCACTACAATTCTAGTTTTAATTTGTCTACTTCCTTGGTTAATTTAAAATTATAATGGTGTCACCGTAGGTCCAATCGTAGCAGGAAGTAAGAACCTAGGATTATTCCCGCGATTGTTTGTCAGTCAGCCATCAAAACAGACACATTTAGAAACTATTCTGAAGCTTGAAGGCTCTATCTTAGAGGCATCAGTTCAGCTGTCACATCAATAAGCTGTCCCGGGTTCGGTTTCTCAATAAAGGTCAACTCCTAACTGGACGTGGTCGTTTTGAATCACGATGTACGTAACTGTGATGCTGCCAGATAGTTTTAGACTTCCCTACCCAAAGCGTGCGCAAAAGGGACCCATATTAGAGAGAGAGAGGCCTCATTAGTGCGTTGCGTTGCGTCGTCGCGGCGGATCAACAAAAAAAAGTCAAAACGAAAGGTTACAGATCCCCATTCCCCATACAACAAACGATTTTACGTATTTTTGCATTTGCTCTAGTGTGAAAACTGTAATACGTATTAACGTCAAACTTGGCATGATTACACTCTAAAGTAAAACAACAATTATAAAATACTGGCCAAGTGCGAGTCGGTAATAAATTTCTATTCGCCACCGGTTCTCATACGATCACCGAAGTTAAGCAACGTACGGCGCGATCTACTTACTAGGATGGGCATGCACCGCCCGGGCATGATATTTTATGCTCAATACTTTTTTGTACTTTAGTAGTTAACATTATTGTGGTGATATGGAACCCTTAGAACTCGCGAGCCCGTCTCTCACTTGGCTGGTTTAATACAACTCTGTGTATAAGAATTATGGTAGGTACCTAACTGTACTCCATCTTGAAATGTGTATAGTGTTAGTGGCCATTTCCCAGTATTAGTTGCATTGCTCACGTGTGGTATGATGAATCCTTCTTATGGATATGTATACCACAGAACAGTTAACTCTAGTTTGTGACCTCTCCTCTGACCATGTTTGACGTACCTACACAGAGGTCGACACGTCAGTTACAGTATTTCCTCTTAGCCTCTAACATAATTTAAATCATGTCTGAACATGTCTGTTTGGAGTTCACGCAAGTACTGACGACATTTTGCAATCTTACACATGCATAGACATGATATACCTACGTAAAAATGCGTAGGAAAGTTATGTAAAAATTATGGATGTTTCGTCGTTTTCTAACTGATTGTGGCATCGTTGCGTGCGCGCTGGCAGCTGAAATAGTTATTAAACGTTCGTTTGGACTAAGACAGTTTGTCGTCACTGATGACATGACAAGGTTGATTGATGGGCACACCAATTTTTCAATGAACTTGAATTCTAAGGTTCATTAGCATCATCAGCCAAAAGACGTCCAATGCTGAACATGGGCCTCCCACTTCGATCTCCACACTGAACCACAGCCTGCCATCTGCATCCACTGGATGCCCGCGATGTCGTCGGTCCACCCAGTGGGAGGCCTACCTACCTAGGCTGCGTCTTCCGGATCGTGGTCTCCACTCAAGAAAAAAATTTTCCCGCGGTTATCGGTTCTTCGAATGAAGTGGCCTGCCCATTGCCACTTCAACTTGCAAATTATAATAGCTAAAGAAGCTTATTTCAAGGTTAACTTAGTAATATCAGGGTAGCAATTCCAATATACTGGTAAAATCCAAACTCATTGTATTAATATTGCTGTGGTTAGTTTAGGTAATCCATTTAGTGTCGTCGTAATTTTACGTGGAACGTGATTCATTTACCAATGTTTATGAAGTGGTTTCCAGTAATTACAACAATTTTCCATAGAATTGATACAATCCGCCTGCGGTACAAGCCACAAATATATAACGATGCCATTCAGAAGTCTATTCCGTTTCGCAATATGACAATTGCACGGGTATCATTTCAGAAATGACCAATTTGCTTAACAACCTACGTTGTTTCCTAGTTCTATGTAACTTCCCCGAAGTCTGGTTAAGTTGGCTGGTAACAAAAAAGTAAAAATAAAAGCAGAAACGGCGTTCTGAGTTCCGAAGGATAGTGGCCTTAATCCAGTTTCTTGAAGGAAAAAATTGGACGGGCTTTGTCCGCAAGCGGGGTCCCATAATGGTTTACGATGCTGATTAAATCGAGCGGAAAGGTTATTTGGGATACCTTATTTAACTAGTTTCCTTCATGTTGTACTCAGTTGCCGTATATTTACTATTAACCCCTAACAAGAAAAGAACCCTCCTAATTTTCAAATAGTTTTGTGGTCGGAGCATGTCTTTAATCGCGCCTATGAAGCATTTCTAGTTCAAAAGATGCTGATTTTACAAAAAAAATAAAGCAAAATAACATAGCAGAGCATGGTTTCGATCCACGGACCTCTGGGTTATGGGCCCAGCACGCTTCCACTGCGCCACTCTGCTGTTGGCAGGCGCCGCGAAAATTGGCTACACGTGTAACCCGGGCCTACTCTACATTACTGACATAGATTAGATAATACTGCCGAAAGTAGGTGTTTAGATACCGAGAAGTCAATGCCCGACGAAGATCAATATACCTACCCCACAGAAGCGGACGATCTCGTATCCAAATCAGAACAGTATCTCATTCATTAAGTTAATAGGACAAGGTAATCACATTTTAAACTGGACCACATATCAGTTAACAGTTTCACGGCTGCAGGGACACGCATTACAATTTAACGACATAATTAAAATCCAATCTCGAGTTTTGCGCCCTACGCGTCGGTGTTAACGAAATTTTATTCATGATTTTTATGTGTCGGTTACCCCAGATAGTATCGCATGCCTCTCCCGGAGGATAGATCGCGGTAACGAAGCGAACTCTGGCGATCATGCGAGATGCTATCAGAAATCACGTTTCACGAGATCATTACCGCGTACGAGATACGCAGCATCGTTTCGTTCTCTTCAGAGCCTGGATTGACCTGCCTCGAACCTATGACTCAGCTGTTTTTGTTTGCAAAATGTGGTTTGCGACGAGATTCTAGTTTTGGCTTCTGTTTCTTTCAGTTTCACGAGCACAGTTTTACCCCGACGCGAACAGATGGGTGTTTTAAGTTTAACGTGTGTATCTGTCTGTAGCATCATAGCTCCCAAACGGCTGAAACGATTTTGATTTCGTTTTTTTTTATTAGAACGGTGACTTGGTCGAGTGTCTTAGCTATACTATGATCCAAGATAAATTGTTCAGCCGTTTAAACATTTATCAGCTCTATTATCGGGGGTTTTTAAACATTCTTAGTTTTATTTTGATTAACGCATGGTTTCTCGAAGTGGGGTCAAACCCGAACCCTTCCCAACCGCGTTCCCAATTTAATGGTAGGGGGTTCGCGGCAAGGTTCACGTTATGAAAGCCCATCACATTCAACATTCGTTTTGAAACGTTTAATTTATACGTACTTGTTAACTAAATATAATAATGCGCGACAAGTTCCGATAGACGTTTAAAACATGTATATTATACTCTTTTTACTCTCTGCTGCGTCGTAATTCTAATCTAAACTTGTTATTTTAGTCACTAGATAGTCTAAAATAGACTATCTAGTGACTAAATACTACCGAAATAAGTCTGTTTTTACTAATATTTGACTACTTGATGTCTACGTATTGTATTAAAATAACCTAATGTAAGATACACTGAACTATTTTGCAAGTTGAAGTGGCAATGGGCAAGCCTCGCTCGAAAAACCGATAACCGATGGGGAAGAAAGGTTCTTGAGTGGAGACCACGAACCGGAAGACGCAGCGTAGGTAGGCCTCCCACTAGATGGACTGACGACGATGAGAGTCGCGGGCATCCAGTGGATGCAGATGGCAGGTTGTCGTTCAGTGTGGAGGTTAAAGGGGGAGGCCTATGTTCAGCATTGAACGTCTTATGGCTGATGATGATGATGAAGATGCACTGAATCTCACTGCACGGGACTCTAATGTGACATAAGGGTTCACGATTCGAAGTTATGTTCAGGAACCAAACCTGCTAACACAAAAAAAAAGTCTTATTTACTAATTTTGTCAACCGTTTACTTTGTTCAAATAAAGTCAATTCCGTATTTGAGACATTCGCCCTAGATCGTCCAGTATTCGCCCGAGTCTAGTAATACGATGCACGACCATTACCTCGGTCAATCAGCTTGAGTTATTGAAGCCGTAGGTACATGTCGCACGATCGATTCGTGCTTCCGCGCCGTCTGGCGGTCTTCTTCGATTGCATGCGACCGATATCTAGCATCGGACAGTAAGGATTCTCACAAATTTGAGCGCTTCTATTTCAGGTTTCCTTGATGCAATGGGCGGTAGAAAATTTGCCGGTTTATTATCATAGCCACCTTATTAATCCCCGATGCAAAAGTTTTAAAAGCTAGAATACCGGGCGCATCGATCTTGCTCGATGTTTTATCTACCCGTGGTTCACTTAGCTAGTTCACCTGGGTGGACTATGGTGGACTTACACTGACCCATGCTCCACTTGCTTAAAGTACTATCTGGTGTACTGTCATTACTAAATTTCATTACCCGGTAGTCCTCTCGAGAGGTGGTCTGTTGATATTTCGGAAAATGTTATGACCCATGTTACACCTGCTTGGTGTACTATGGGCACCACTCAGATAAAGATTAATGGAAGGTGGTGGTTTTGACCCTCAGACATAAGGAATACGATTCAAGGTGGTAATAGAGGTAATTATGTGGGTGAAAGTGCCTACTCTCTGTAGGTGTCTTATGTGCCTATCTATGAAGTT
The DNA here is from genome assembly GCA_949125355.1 of Agriopis leucophaearia. Classification (NCBI taxonomy): domain Eukaryota; kingdom Metazoa; phylum Arthropoda; class Insecta; order Lepidoptera; family Geometridae; genus Agriopis; species Agriopis leucophaearia. Next base: position 2,478,202 of record OX421276.1, on the reverse strand, counting down.
TGTCGATGGAATCCCTACTGTTTGAATCGAGTGGTGATTCATATACCGCTGACAATATAACGCTGCACTCGCGCTGATAATCCCTATCCACTTGTCACCTGATCTGCTGCGTCAGCGGCGCGCTTCTTTGTGTAATAGGATTGGTGGGGTTATTGCTCTTTATGCAACTCCTTTGTTGCCATACGATATTTGCCGTCTGGTTGCGAAGCAGCGCTATCAGACACTGCAGTCTAGGCGGAATTTTTGCCTCGTTGAATTTCCTGTTACTGTTCTAAAGGATACTGTCTGTATTTTCTTGTAATTTTTGGGGGAGCTTTTGCTCCCTCTGAACTGTGGAGCGCTGCGGTCGGATGTTCATTTATTGCGTAATTCTTTTTTTTATGCCATTTGTGGCAAACAAGCAGACAGGCCGCCTGATGGTAAGCGATCACCCTCGCCTATGGATACCTGCAACAGCAGGGGCATCACAAATACGTTGCCGACCATTAAATACTCTATTAACAGCCCTTTTAAAGAACCCCATATTAAAGCTACTCAAAAATGCCGTAGGAGGGAGCTCATTCCACACATTGTAGGTGTAAGGCAAAAAGGAACGCGTATAACGCACAGTGTGTTTTGTTATTTACATGTCAGTAGAAGTAATAATACATTAAATATATGTTTTTTTTTTGTAATACTTTTTTTTTATGCGGCAACAAGAGGCGCAAATATGCTAACCTCGGCAGTGGTTACATATTTGGGCCGTTTGGGGTCGAGACATTGGGCCGTTGGGGACAAGGATCTCACCTCATTTTCAAAAATCTTTCAGAGCGCCCGGTTACTGCGACGCGTGACCAAAATGCTGGCATATTTCTGGCTCAACGCATAAGCATTGCCATTCAGCGTGGTAATGCTGCCAGTATGCTACTGATAGTGCGCCTGAGCATTTGGATTGTCTTTAGACCTTCAATGGTCTATAGGCAGTCTAACTATTTTTGTAGTGTTAGACTATTAATGTTGTAATAGTAACATTCAATTTATGATTGTACCTTTATCCAATTTACAGTCCAGGAAATCCTTGCATTATATGATCTGTGAAGAATTCGTTTGTTCCACAAAATTCCGCCGAACATTCTCATCATCGGAAACCCTATCAAGTTCTCTCCAGGTGTTTATTTGAAGTCTCGAAAGCCTCAGTTAGTTAGCCGATTGGTTCCGCCATGCAAATTCAGTCTAATAGACGGCGCTTGGAACAAAAAGGCATAATAATAAACGTTTTATTGCCTCAGCCTAGAGGTGTAGCAATCAATGCGTCTTTCCTATTATGTGCTGTGCCACGTTGAATTGTACGGACATTGCCTGGCAACAGGCGATTACGTGAGCGAATGACTTTTTTCGGCTTCCATATATCGCTTTGTGGAATTGCTGTTAAATTTTTCCGTACAATCAACGTCTTCAGTGACTGTGACACAGTTTGTAACACAGATCTTTATTGTAATGAGTTTAGTCTGGGTTGTGTTGAACTGTTAAGAGCAAACAAGGGCGGATTTTCCCATAGAGAAATCTGAAAGTTCATCCACATATTATCATAATAAATAAATATCTGGGACATTATTGCACACACGGTCATCTGACCCCAAACTAAGCAAAGCTTGTAATATGGCTGCCAGAGACTAATATACGTACATATATATTTTTAAATACATACTTGAATAAATACATAATCATAGATCGGTGGAAATCGCACACTGTGCGTTTTACGCGTTCTTTTTTTGGCTCAAACCTTCAATTTGTGGAATGAGCTCCTGCGGCATTTTCGAGTAATTATAATATAGGGTTCTTCAAAAGGTCTGTTAATAGAGTCTTTAAGGGACGAAACGTATCTGTGATGCCCCTGGTGTTGCAGGTATCCCATAGGCGACCGTGATTGCTTGCCATCAGGCGGCCCGTCTGCCATCTATTGCATTAAAAAAAGTCCGTGTAGGCTCGGGCCTAGGGCGACAAAATTTAGAGGGGTGGCAAATCTTGTAGTTTTTTAGTAGTCGCGTACTCTAAACTCAAATATGAGTCCAAAGCACTTCGCAAAAAAATACACGTATAGAAATAACGATTATTAAAAGTTTGGATCATCGAACTGGATCTTTGCTTACTAGTTTACTCCAAGTTCAAGCGTATCATTTTCATTTTGCTCCACCACAGACTACAGATAATTAGTACATACTGGGTTATTTGGAATTTTCGCTGCCACTAGTATTAGTTTTCGTACTCGGTGAAGAAGAGGAATAAATAATTGTTCCCGGGATCATGGTTTACAAGGAGTAGGAATGGCAATCTTCTATAGGCCCAGGGCAGCCAAGGTATCACATTCGCTCCTAAGGGCAGGTGAAGTGCAAGGGCGTCTTACTGCAAATGAGCTACTTGGTCGTCTCGGCACTGTTCTATTTAAAAAAGTCTACTAGCTTTTGTCCGCGACTTCGCCCGCGTTGTGAACGCTTAGGGATTGTGTTGCTCTCTATGTGTAAAAGATTTTTTTAAACGGTTCCGGAGATTTCCTCAAACATACTTTCCACAGTTATGATATTTTTATTTTTTATATATTTAATACCTACCTTTTTTTAGACCACGTATTAGTGAATGATTATTCAAACTATCTACTAAGTATAAATTATGTACTTATAGCATATACTTACCTGATGAGACTATGAAAAACTTTACCTCCTTGTAATATTAAAGAACGCTATTACTATATAAATTTCTCTTTTTTAGAACTAAAGAGAAAATAAGACATGTGTAGTTCCATTTTTGGTTCCGTTCATTATAAGCTGTGACGCAGTCCGCGTTCGGGCTGATGCATAAGAAGCGTGTTTTGCATGGTTTTGAGGCCGCGTCTTGCAACCCGAAGTAGGTGCTGAATATTTTGAACTAGCTGCGCTCCGAGATTTTACCCGTATTTTCCTCTACCCATTGTGTGTTTTACCCGCCTTATTTGGTTTTCCTCTATCCTTTAGGGATCAAAATATCCTATGTCCGTATTGTCCATCCTGGTGAAAGAGATGTTGTGGGATGAAAACGGAACCAACCCTAATTCATGTTTTGTTTTTGTCAAGATCGGATGACCTATTTTGTCGTGAAAAGGTAATAAAAGGACAAAATGAAAAAAATACTAGTAAATAGAAGCTTATCTAAGTAACTAGTGATAACATCACATGTGTGTTGCTAGTGCTAAGTTACTAGTGTGCGAAAAGCACACGTAAGTTACTTGTGTGATAGAAAGACATGTAAGTTGCTAGTGCGATAACAGCACATAAATGTAAGTTACTAGTGTGAGAAAAGCACACGTAAGTTACTTGTGTGATAGAAAGACATGTAAGTTGCTAGTGCGATAACAGCACATAAATGTAAGTTACTAGTGTGAGAAAAGCACACGTAAGTTACTTGTGTGATAGAAAGACATGTAAGTTGCTAGTGCGATAACAGCACATAAATGTAAGTTACTAGTGTGAGAAAAGCACACGTAAGTTACTTGTGTGATAGAAAGACATGTAAGTTGCTAGTGCGATAACAGCACATAAATGTAAGTTACTAGTGTGAGAAAAGCACACGTAAGTTACTTTTGTGATAGAAGCACACGTAATTTACTTGTGTGATAGAAGCACACGTATGTTACTAGCGTGATAGGAGATGTAAGTTAGTAATATGATAGCTGCATGGATAATGTATGGGTCCAGCCAGACAGCTTGGAGCGTGCAAACTGCTGGATGACAGCTGTAGGTTTTTGTTTCCGCTATCTAATTACATTCTATATGTATGTCTCGCGATACATATTATACCTATTGCGAATGTCCGTTTACCAATTACCTATTTAATTTAGCAAACTTGACAATGACTAATGAATGGAAATAATCTGTGTAGGCATTGTTCGGTATTTGTATTCAATAATGGGGATAATTTTGGATGAACACTATTGTATTAGGTATTCCAGATATATTCTACAGCACTAACCCCGCCCCCTGGTGACCAGTCTTAGTGCTTGACAAGAGGGCTCTGGGATCTCCAGAGGAACGCACCGGAGCACTGTGCTACGGCTCCTCCCGAGACAATTGCGTGTTGTCTCAGCCTCTCTCCTCGCTACAACGTTGCTCACAACGTTGTCGTTCTCTCCCTGGGCACGCTTAACTGGATGGTCAGAGCCCCAACTTTGACCATCCCAAGCCCGGAGGTCCCCTTTTAGTAGCCTCTTACTACAGGCAGGGGGTACCGGTGCCGCATTCTACTGCCCCGGCGCCAGGGCTAGGGGCCTATAACCTATGTGTTAATCCATATATCCATACCAAATTTCTCACACAGCGGGCAATGGAGGAGAGAGCTATGCTCGGAGTTTCTTATAGCGTGCTAGAATCTGGAACGTAGATATTCGCCAAAGAACCAAAGTCATCGACATAGCTATTAAAATTTCAAGTGGAAGTGGCAATGGGCAGGCCACGTAGCTCGAAGAACCGACAACCGATGAGGAAGAAAGGTTCTCGAGTGGATACCACGAACCGGAAGACGCAGCGTAGGTAGGCATCCTACTAGATGGACCAATGACATCATAAAGAGTCGCGGGCATCGAGTGGATGCAGATGGCAGACTGTCGTTCCGTGTAGAGGTCAAAGGGCCTATGTTCAGCAACGGACGTCTTCTGGCTAGTGATGATTCCAAATCATCGAAATCAGTCCAGCCGTTACAGAGTTTATTGCGAACAAACAATACATTTACACGCGAACTTTTGCGTTAATAGTATTAGTGTGATACATAAAGTTACCTTGTGCTATTTATTTTGAATTTATTAACTTATTCACCATAATTTTACTCATAATGATACCTATAAACTACTATAGAACGACGAATGACAAATACACGACAAGAGACGTGTATGAGGCGAATAGCAGGTACGATTACATCAATATTGCTTCTAGTACTTATTGCTTTCACGTTTCCAGCAAATATGTTTCATAGGTAGGCCATTCTTGTTCTACGGGAGAAAACTTGTGAAGTCAAAACTCATCTGCCAAAAGCAGTGTGGGGTGAAATTTAACTCTTTACGTAGGTTGAAATGGAACTTCTTACGTGTGGTGGGTTGAAGCTTTAGATTAGGTAGACCGGACATAGCACTCCGGTCTACCTAATCTAAAGCTTTAACCCAGGCTGATTGGTGACAGCAAAGTAGTCGCCAAAAAATTGCAAAGCTTCGATCACCGTCATAAAGTAGCTTGTCTGTCTATTTTCTGTCGGTTACATTTCGGCAAGTGTGTGTAAGAGCTTCATGACCTTATTCCGCCCTCCCCCTTTTACTACAGGATAAGTAGTAGGACTGTACACTACCACCCCTTCCTCGTAGAAATTACATCCGTCATGCAAAGATTTGTACTCAAGAATTTGGGTCGTCATTTATGATACGTACTGCCTAAGAATGGAACTCCCTGCCGTCCTCCTTGTTTCCTGAGAACTACAATCTAGACATCTTCAAGGCTAGACTGAATAGATTTCTTCTAGATCAACATGTTCCATCCTCGGTCACACTTACAGTTAGGCGAGTTGGTGGCCAAAAGTAGATCTATTCCATATAAAAATTAAACTCTTACGTGGGGTTGAAAGGAACACATATATGGGATGAAATGGAACTTTTATTTAAGCTTAAATGGAACTGTTATATGGGGCAAATCAAAACTAGACGTTTAAGGCAAAAATTGACCTTCGATAGTTTAGATTAAGGGTCAATTCGTACTGAGATGAGATGACAACTCTAATCGAGCATAAAGATTAATGTATTGATGTAGGACGCACAGTCTAGCCTAGTGGCTATGCCCTACAGAATACAGACCACGAAAAATTTCAAATATCATATATTCATTATAAATCTTAGTTCAGATTAGCGTTGGAGCGCTGCCATACCATCTCGGTATGAATAAATCGCACAAAATACAACACTTTGTATCGGGTTAGATGCCGCCGGTTTACCTATTTTGCGTGTCTGTTTGCCGTCTTAAGTTTGATCCTAGCTCCAATTTATCTCAGTTCGATGTCCGTCGTGTTGTCAGTAGCGCGTAAGGGAGCGTTGAAGTATTACGTAACGCAATTTTTGGAGATTTTGTTCTCCCCCTCCCCCCCCCGTGTTGGACGCGCCGTGAAGTTTTTCTGTACTCCCCCCTAGTAAAACGTTACGTAACCACCAAGTGACAATTTTTACCTAAGTCACAATTATGCGGCGTCAAGTACCGGAAAGTCGCTAAAATATAAAGGTTATATAAAAAATGCGCGAGAGAATCTCTTTACGCGACCGTTCTGAAGGGTAAAAAAAACAATGTTACGTAACGCGTAGATCAAACACCCCCTCCCGCCCCTGTAACACATCGTAACGTTTTACAAGACCCCCCCCCCCTGAATTCTATACGTAATACTTGAACGCTTCCTAAGACGGCAATACAAAAATAAACAGGCCAAGTGCAAGTCGGGCTCGCGCACTGAGGGTTCCGTAACACCATAAAATACAATAATTATTAATAAAAAACCGATTTCAAAATTAGTTACATGTGTCATTTGGGGCTCAGTGAAACAATGATGAGGACGTCAAGTAACGAAATTACCAGTTATAACTTGTTTGGTAATGAACAGAAATTTGTCACCGACTCACACTTGGACAATATTTCTTATTTGTTGTCACTTTAGAGTGTGTTAGAATCCGGTTGGTTTTTTTTAATGTTTGGTACATGGAAGAACTCATCATTTCTGTCACCGGATCCAAATGACACAATACTAATATACTACTACTAATATATTACTATACTAATATGATACTATTTACTAATATTGAAGTCAGTTTTTTTAATTAATAATTATTGTATTTCATGGTGGTACGAAACCCTCAGAGCGCGAACCTTACTCGCTCTTGGCCTGTTTATTTATCTAACACTATGAACCTTAAACTCTCCTTAAAAAAACTCTCCTCAAATGGTATTTTCAACGTTTGCGTATGGCACGTATGACGTATGAAATCGAGGCGTAGTTTTCTATTTCTGTCCAACATGTGTGATAGTCATTGTGACGCCGACGACCCACAATGTTGAGGAAAATTAATTTATACGTGTAGTATCACATTAGGTACCTTTAGGCCAATCCTGATACTTACATTGGTATTGATCTCAGATCAAACAATCGAGGCAGATATGGTGAGTTGGCTCGGCGGATGCGAACACATCGGGCCTAAATATGGATTGATGCTTTTAATCGAACTTACCCTGCATTAGAACTTCCCGCCCTTTTTTGCAGTTAGGTCTTTGGTGTCGCTGCAGTGAAAAATCAGTAATTAGCTGCATAGAGAAAAAAAATATGAAAAAAAAAATACAAAAAAAAACCACATGAACTGAGATACAACACATGACAAGATCGATTTCAATACGAATGTACGTAATTCACGGAGATAAATAAAAAAAAAAAAAACTATTCATATTATCCGTAATTTTCCATTTAAATTTAAATATTGCTCGAGAAATCAAAATAGAAGGGTCTCGGTTCGTTTTTTTTGTGGCATGTTACGCGTTATCCTTTCCGATTGTTAACCGATTTTTATAATTATTTTTTAGGGTTCCGTAGTACTACATGGAACCCTTAAGTAAGTTCGTTCTGTCCGTCCGTCTAATTTTTTTAGAACATTCTAACTTTATAGTTATCAAGATAAGTTCATGAAACTTTGCACCATCACATATTTTGGTATAGGTATATACCAAAATATATATATAGATAGATGTCAATGTAAAAAACATGCCTTTTAAGGGTGGCTCTGGTACAGGGGACGTTTTTTTTACCTTTCTTATAATGATCTTAACAAATGCTTTATGTTTCCCAACTTGTTTTCTTTTCGACTAAACCATAAAAACTATTGTTATGTCGGGTGATACATCTTTGAAATTTGGCCAAGTCCACAGAGCTGCGTTCGTTTGAATTTTTCTATGCCCAAACTAAAATGTCTGAACTATGAATGTGACCACAATTTGTGACTTTGACTATGAAACTCTACAATATGCGTGTCTCGACACGCTCTTGGCCAGTTATTTGTAAAAATACATTAATTATGTAGGTATTTGTAAGCTTTCATCAAAGAATATAAATCTTTTGGACCGCGGCCTGTTTACGCAATGCTGAAATAATTATAATTTTCGTGCATCAACGCTTTTTTTGGATATTTTATTTTTATATCTGGCAATAAAACGGCTGATTTACAGTCGTTATGTTCATTTACAATTGCACATTACGCCCTTGTGCTGCCATCGTTAAACGGCCGCTGGATAACTGACTGCTCTTAATATTTCGTGCACGTTTTGAACGGGTGCAATGACTGGTCTCACTTCAAATGTTCAGCAATGCATCGCAACTGTTACGCTCTGTGACAGAAATGATAAAATTATTCAAATTGGCAACTGTTTCGTTAGTCTAACGCAAGCCAAAATTTTACCAAACTGACGTCAGCTTTTACGCTAGAAACGAGTGTACAGCTGGACGGAATCGCGAATAATTGTCTTGTCTTTGGTGTTTGTCACCTCATTATCATACTGCATAAACTGATCATACAGCATAATGTTCATACATCAAGGATTGATAGTGTCATGTTACTAGCTCCTTGCACTACCGGTTACATTAAATATAAAAGCTTCTACAGACCATAAGTAGCAGCAATGGCAGCGCAGCTTCAACGCTTGTCCTCGCGTTTTGTACTATTAACTATATGAACCATAGTTTTAAACACAACGGTCTATATACGTAATTGTGGCTTTCTTATAAAATTTAGAGGTAATGCTTTATGCAACTGCGATTTTTTTGTCTCTTTTTCTCAACCATTATATCTACTTATCTCAAACCGTCACGAATGTTACGATAAAGGAGCCAATCTGCTTATTTTTTTTACGACTTTAAAAAAGGCGGAGGTTCTATGTTCTACTGTATTTTTAAACCTATTTCGCCGCCAATTATGAATTGATTTTGATGATTCCTTTTTTGTTTGGTAGGCCATAAGTACTTCAGAGGTGGTCCCATATAAATGTCATCAAAATCGGTTTAGTAGTATCAAAATAATCAACTGAAAAACATATATATCATCCAATTAAACGAAATTGCGTATTTACTAATTTTGTAGTCGATTTTTTAAATAGATAATTATTTTCGTGAGTTTTGTGCTAGACCCAATTCCATGGGTTCTATGAATTTGTAAATCAATGCTTGCATTACAAACTGCGCGGGCGCGCGTTCAAGCTGTGCTGCTGCTGACACGTTTGGTCTGCGGAAGCCTTTAGAATTAAACAATGTAACAGTTATATGACATTTTCTTACCATTTTGAGTTATGGCTATCCTTGACATTAGCTAAACTAAAATTCCTAGTATTATTAGGTATCAATAATGTAGTTGTATTTTAGATCCAATCAGACAAATAAGGAAGATATGGTGAGGTGGCGTGGGTGCGAACGCATCAGGCCTAAATGAGGCTTGACCTTGTCTCCCTTTTTTGCATGTGGACTAATTAGGACATTTTTTTGTAGTGTCGAAGATGCTGGTGGCAACCGGGAATTAGACGGATGCAAGTTTTTTAGTGTGCGTAAAAAGAATACCTAAGTGTATCGTACTCACAGTTTTTAACCGAGTACCAAAAAGGAGCAGGTTCTCAATTAGACTGCTTTTTTTTAATGTTTTTTTACTCAGAACTTTCGACTGGGTGTCCAATTTTGATGATTCTTTTTTTATTTGAAAGCTGGTGCTTCTCGTGTGGTCCCATTTCCATTTGGTCCAGTTCTGACATTTTTATGAAGTTGGTTTTTTATATTGATAATTATTGCGTTCCTTAACTGAGCGGTTCCTAAGTATAGTAATATTTTAAAATTAAAAACTGAGACATTTGAACATTAATGATAATTTTACTCTTCAAGGCAAATCTCCCTTGTTTCTCTGATCTGAGTATTAGCGCGTATGTCTCGAAATAAATACGGAAGTCACGGCCCTTCAATTAACAAGTTTTATAATACATGCCAATTGTTAACTCTAAAAAGCAAACGAGTTATGATCATGACCTAGACAATTTAGTGATATACATTAGTAAATTTAAATTAATAGAGATCCAACGTCTATCTTGCGCCATTTTTGATTTTTATGCCTTTCTCCTTAGGAGCTTTCAATATGGGTTGAGTGGGCCAGCCACATTGCCCAAAGAACCGATAATATGGATGGAACCGATGGGGTAGACGAGTAGTAGAGTATGGAGACTATGTTTAGGCAAACGTAGTGTAGGACACCCTGCGGCCAAGTGAAGTGACGACCTGCGTCAAACGGTGGGTATAATTTGGATGGAGAGAAATGCCAACCGTGCTCAGTCGTGTGTATTCATCATCATCAGCCAGAAGAAGTCCACTGCTGAACATAGGCCTCCCCCTTTAACCTCCACACTGAACGACATCCTGTCATCTGCATCTACTGGATGCCTGCGACTCTCACAATGTCGTCGGTCCATCTAGTGGGAGGCCTACCTAGGCTGCGTTTTCCGGTTCGCGGTCTCCACTCGAGGACCTTTCCTCCCCACCGGTTGTCGGTTCTTCGAGCGATGTGGTTCAGTCGTGTGTATTAGGAGAGGCCTATGTCCAGCAGTGGACAGTTAAAGGCTGATGATGATGATGAATGTAGGTTTGTTATGATTATTTTTAATTGGATTTGGTATACCTCCAAAACGCTGTTTTAAACTATCACGGTTGTTCACTAAAGTTATATGATTATTTACGGGATGTATACCGTGGTAAGGTTGTAGAAGGTGCAAAGTCAGGAGTACGGGAAGACAGTTCAGTCTTCCCGTGAACATGGTGCATGTAACTGTCCTGAAATATCGGGAGCTCCTTCCACAACCTTACCACGGTAAATATCCCGTAAATAATCATATAACTTTACCTCCATAATAGTCCCATACAAATTGTTATCAAATCTAACTATAGGTTATGCATGATTTGCCACAAAATGCGTAAACAAAACTTGATGCCGACGATGACATTTCACGATATGACTTGTCGTATATCATTGTTTATTAGACTGCCCCGGTGGCTCAGTTGGTAGTGAACCTACCTTCTGGGCTTGGGGGCGTGGGTTCCATAGATTGTGTGTAGATTGTTGTGTGTTTGTGGTAAAAACTTTTGCCTTAATATTCCTGAGCGTGTCGTCCAGATATCACAGACAGGCTGATAGCGATGGGCTTCCCCGCGGAGAAGCTGGAGGGCGTCTACCGGAACCACATCGACGAGGTGTACAGGTTCCTGGAGAAGATGCACAAGGACCGCTACATGATCTACAACTTGTGCTCCGAGCGCTCCTACGACTCCAGCAAGTTTCATGAACGGGTGAGTTTGTATTTTACATTTAGATTTTTCAAGTAGTTTCGACGTTTTAGAGAGTTTTTCGTTAAATCGAGTGTCCCTATCCCTATATAGAGTTTGCACCATAGACCTAAAAAAAAATTTGCACTGTATTTGAATTCCTGACGTTTAGAACACTCAGTCACAGATAGACTAGATGACGGATGTCTATAAAAATGTTATGAAGGCCTCCAGTTTACTTTTTTATGCCATAGGTGGCAATGTGGCAAACTAGCAGACGGGCCGCCTGACGGTAAGCGAACACCGTTGCCTATGGATACCTGCAACACCAGGGGCATCACAGATACGTTGCCGACCCTTAGACTTTATTAACAGTCCTTTTGAAGAACCCCATATTAAAGCTACTCGGAAATGCCGCAGGATAGCTCATTCCAGAAATTCCAGGTGTAAGGCAAAAATGAACGCGTAAAACGCACAGTGTGCGAGTTTGTGTGATCCACTCCACTTGTGGAGCTTGTGAGCGATGGTGGCCAAGTGTTAGCATGTGCGCTTTACAATCTGACGGCACCCGGTTCGAACCTCGGCCCCGCACCAATGACGTATTTAGTACATAAATGAATTATGTGCAGTTTCGATGCCATCGCTCAATAACGGTGAATAGAAACCGGTATGTGGATACCATGAACAGGAAGAAGCAGCGTGGTAGGCCTCCCACTAGATGGGCCGACGACATCGTGAGACTCGCGGGCATCCAGTGGATGCAGATGGCAGGTTGTCGTTCAGTGTAGAGTTAAAGGGGGAGGCCTATGTTCAGCAGTGGACGACTTTTAGACAATGATAACGATTAGTTATAATCGTACCGGCACAGTGCGAGCGCGGGCGTGGACCTGGCATGCAAGTTGGTATTCACAGAAATGCATACGTGATATCCCGGGACGTGAGACTGACGGTACACGGCCCGCCTACGTCCACGTGTGCCCGTACCCTAAATCCTATGACACTAAATTTCACTAGATTCCACGTTTGTCAAATATCACGTAATTTTTAACCGACTTCAAAAAAGAAGGACGGTTCCACTGTTTTTTTATGTATGTTCACCTATTTTTCAGCAAACTGGTGACCGATTAAAAAAAAAACTTTTGTTGGGTAGGGTATACTTCCAATTTGGTTCCATTGTCACCAAGTCAGGATCTGATGACGGGATCCCAGAGAAATCGAGAGCAACCCTCAAATTTTATAGGCACTTATTACGTTTTTCATATTGTGTCAAATTATGTGATAACTGGCAGAAATGGAATCTGGTGAATGTCATTGTACTAATATTATATTTGAAAGTTAATTGATTCCTCTTTCACGCTGAAACAGGGTCAATTGGACAAAACTGCACGAAACGCATCTGAGCGTTGAAGAAGTCGACTAAATCAAATGATATCGTGATCGTCCAGATCCAGACAGACAGAATCCTTGAATACAATATGCTAACAATATTATTTGGCATAGACAAACCACGTACTAATGCTGTGAATTACGCGCCGTGCTCTGTCTGCCCTATGACTTTGTGAAAGGCAATATGTCCGATCCATAAGCGATACAACCGCTTGCGCTGCCGACCTTATGTCTCTCTAGTTATGGTCTAAAGTCTATTGATACTTTGGCCTCGATTTCCTTTGCACATGACTCGTGCCCTTACAGGCGCAGCGCTAAACAGTAGTGCGATTTTATGTAACGTTCGATAAAAACACGTGCGACGCGGCGTGACGTCACTATGAAAGTTTCAATGTCAATGCCAAGGGGGTTGATAAAGTTGCGCAACTGTCGTCAACCGGCGATAGTTGAGGCATATACAGATTTATTGAACTAGTTAACGACCTCTCGCAAGCAAATCCCTAATTATATTTAGCAACTTTTGTTCCATTCGTCTTTTTGGGGTTCCGTACCCAAAGGGTGTAATCGGGACCCATTTACTGAGCCTACGCTGTCTGTCCTACCTTTTAACGGTTGTATCTTTCGAACCGTTATAGATAGCCAGTTGAACGAATGCGTAATGTTGTGGTGGATTAACTACGCAATAATAATATATATTAATATTTGTATAATAAATAAATAAATAATAAATATAAATTAAAAAACTTTGTCAATATCGTAAAAGTATAAATCGGAGTTTATTTGCGCGATAAAATCCGGAACGTAGATATTCGGCAAAGAACCAGAGTCACCGACATAGTTATTAAAATCTGCAAGTTGAAGTGGCAATGGGCAGACCACATCGCTTGAAGAACTAATAACCGATGGGGAAGAAAGGTTCTTGAGTGGAGACCACGAACCGGAAGACGCAGCGTAGGTAGGCCTCCCACTAGATGGCGACGACATTGTGAGTCGCGGGCATCCAGTGGATGCAGATGGCAGGATGTAGTTCAGTGTGGAGGTTAAAGGGGGAGGCCTATGTTCAGCAGTGGACGTCTACTGGCTGATGGTGAATAATAAATTAAAAACCAAAGTTTTTTTTTCGGGATTTTAGTGTTGGCCCGATAGTAATGATTGTTCATACTGATGAGTGCAACGGCCACCTTTCTGCGTAACCCCTTACATACATAAATACATTAATGTATGTATTGTGCATGTAATGTGACCTGAGTCATACATACGTGGTCCGTCTCACGTCAAGCACTGCTGGAAAACCAGACGAATTTCTACCTTATTCCACGGACGTCACGACTCAGTTCGCCTCGTTATCATTGCCAGGTGGAAATTACCATCTGTGCTAATAAATAGATAGATAGAAACTCTTTAATGCTGTACACCAGAAATAAAAATTGCAAACAGGTAGAAAACACTTACGAGCCAGTGCCACAAGTGGCGGCCTTATCGCTAAAAGCGATATCTTCCAGGCATCCATTGGATGGAAAGAATTTGCTTAACAGGATCGACGGGGGATGATGCGTGTATAAGCACTTTTAATGATACCATTAAATAAATACTACCAAATTATATATGGATAATATATGTATACTAGCTGCGCCCCGCGGTTTCACACGCGTGGTGATGAAAAATTGTGATGATGATGATGTAAAACTCGTTACGACTTATTCTCATACCTACCAAATATACATAAAAAATCATAAAAATCGGTCGAGCCGTTTCGGAGGAGTGCGATCACAAACACCGTGACACGAGGTTTTTATATATAAAATATTAAAAAAACTGGGACATTATTGCACACATTGTACTCTGCGATCCTGTCGTGCCCTCCAACTAAAGATTCCTTCTTCTTCCCATGTCAATCTTTCCTACTGTAAATCCTTCACTTTTCAAGCTGTCCTGCTGTGGAATGCTCTGCCTGCATCTATCAGGCAGGCTAAATCTCTTTCTACTTTTAAGAATCAAGTCTATACACATTATCTAAGTTTATGTTAACTGGTACGTATATATGTATTTTATTTATAATATTTATGGTATGTATGTAGCATTGTGTATTTATTGTATACATATATGTAGGGATATATATTTATTTAGGTATATTTTATGTGCACCACCGACCCTTTTCAAATTCTTGAGTCCTGTCCATCCAAAGGTTGCCTGGAAGAAATCGCTCTAGGCGATAAGCCCGCCCATTATACTGCCGTATATTTATTTTTGATGTTAGTTTAAAGTTTATTCTGTATTTTTCGGTGTGTAATAAAGAGATATTGTATTGTATTGTCTTCTGATCCCAAACTAAGCAAAGCTTGTAATATGGCTGCCAGAGACTGATATACATACATATATATTTTTAAATACATACTTAAATAGATATACACAATACAAACGCGATAAGTACATACTATACTTTGGAGTACCTTCGCATTATGCGATATTTACAATGTACTTACAATACATAATTATATTTAGACATAAATCATATATGAGCACACAATGCAAAGGCAGCAAGGAACACACAATGACAGAGCAAATAACTAACATGAATTAGGAGCAATAAATAGGTGTGTCCAAAACTCTCTTCCAGCAAAAACACATCACACATTCAAACATCAATCACTAAACGTCCAATGCTAAACGAAGGCCTCGCTCTTAGAGAGGGCTGTTGCCATAACCCTCACACTTGGCAGGCGGGTTGGGGACAGCGACAGGAACGAACAGTTCAAAACTTGAGTTTTTTTTTTATTATACGTGGCAAACAATCTACGGGCCACCTAATGGTAAGGCAACGGCAACAGGTAGACGCTTGAAATATTCAAAGAATATTTAGTTATACATATATTCAGTCTTAAAAGAAATAGTTAAATTAAAATAAAATTAATATTTAAGGGGGGCTCCCATACAACAAACGTGTTTTTTTTTATTGATAATTATTGTATTTTGTGAACGGAACCCTCAGTGCGCGAGTCCGACTCGCACTTGACCGGTTTTTTATTATTAACACGCTTTTATTAGCTTGGGTTGTTTCAATGTAAGGGAATCGTTAAACGTGATTTTTTCACCCCTTTCAAAACTACGGATTGATTTGAAACTTTGCACACTTATCAAGTACCGATGACAATGCAATAAAGCGTGTTTTAACCGACTTCCAAAAAGGAGGAAGTTCTCAATTCGACTGTTTAAAAAAAAATGTTTGTTACCTCAGATCTTTCGACTGGGTGAACCGATTTTGATGATTTTTTTTATTGTGGTCCCATTTCACTTTGGTCCAGTTGTGACATTTTTGTGAAGTCGGTTTTAATATTGATAATTATTCGTATTTTTATACTGTGAAAATAATTTTCCTCTAGCCGAATGCTAATGTGTCTTAAAACCCTTTATATCTACAATTCAGAATATTTTTGTTATTAATTTTATTGTTTGTTAATAATAGAGCATCAGCTGTTCAACACATATGTTTTTCCTCGATATATTTAGGTGTTTAACGCACATGCGGAAAATGTTGGAAGTCGTGTAAGCTGGTTCAAGTCATATTACCGATGTTAAGTGGAGATTACGCTTGGCCTTGACACGTTTTGAGTTGAAGGAGAAAACCGAAATCTGATATAAATGCTTGTTACTTAGTCACGTGTTGTAAAGACACCGGTTTTGTATTTTTAACTCAAAACCATAGAAATACAATATCTGTAGAGGCACAATCTCTAAGCGAAAACAGACAAAAAAAACCTCCTATTTGGAAGTAGGTTAAAAACTCACAAAAAGTGTCTTGGGTGTGTCTTATATACATTTAAGTAGATAAAAGAAATAACGACAAACTACTAGGCAAGCGTGATCCATCGTAGGCCGCATCATCGCTTAACATCAGGCGAGTTGGCGGCCAAGCGCAAGCCTATCGTACAATAAAAAAAAAACTTCAGAAGTAATTTAAATGTTCGTGCAATAATTTTTAGTCCAAAGGGCAAATTTTTTTGTAACATAAATAATTCAGGCTACCAACTCTATTTTTATTTTATTTTTTAAATCCCCGTGAGGTTTCCTGATATCGCTTCTCTGTTTGCATATTAAATCGCTTTCTGAGTCAAAATACTGCTATGATTTGAAAACACGCCTTTATTATACGAAATTATCATAACTTAGGCATAAAATTAAAAAATCTGCAGACTTCGAAAATCATTACAATAAATAATAACAGTTTATTTCCGGCGGGCTATTTTCTAGATGCATATTAACGTCAGAAGGATTTACAGGTGTTTTCACTGGCAACAAATGTTCTAGACGGGCAACATTGTGTGTGAGTGTCAATATTTTAACAAACAATCTGCGCCAGATCGGTAGAAAGACTTTAAGTTTCATATCTAGGGTTGTCGGCTAGTTGATTTAGTCCAGCGAATTAACTAAATTCGCTGATTTAGTCACGTACGTCTCGACTGCCCCCAAAAAGACTGCACTGCTTCCAATGATATTAAACTGAGGTAGATACGTTTTACAGAGTATTGCCCAGCGATACAAACACAAGTTAATTAGCTTGAGTGAACTCAGTCTGTCCTGTGTCTGGAAACGACGTACACGTACGTATATGTGCGATTTTGCAGTATGTATGAATAATTATCATTATAAAAAACCGACTTTATCAGAACTGGACCAAATTGAAATGGGACCAAAAGGGAAGCACCTGCTTTCAAATAAAAAAATAATCGTCGAAATCGTTTCACCCAGTCAGTTCTGAGGTAAATTTTTTTTTTTTAAACAGTCGAATTGATAACCTCCTCCTTTTTGGAAATCGGTTAAAAATAACATGGCAACCCTAACTCCAGCAGCTCGTGAAGATGAAATTATATCTAATATTGTCTTAAGTATTTATGTACAAATATATTGAAACGGTGACAGTAAGCCACGTGTAGACGTTGAGGAAACTTAATTGCACACCTACCGGCATATATATTTGCATACATAATAATACCTAATAGTACGAGTATTTAACGCGAGTAGTACTTGTCATGAGCCATGAATGTCGCGCGACTTTATTATGGAACTGTGGACAGCTGGATGTTGGAATTGATGGTAAACGTGGCTGAAAGTCCGTTTTTTTATGATACACTGTGAGAAGACGAAGCCGCCCGTCTGATGGCTCTTCACGCTTGCCCATAACAGCTTTACGCCACTCAGAATTTTGAACTTCAACAGTTCAAAACCCTGGATGGCAATGTACTGCGCTCGTCACCCCGAAATATAAGATGTCAAATCTCTGTGTGCCCTGTAATTTAGCTGGAAACATTGCCCTTCAATCTGGAACACAGTAGTGTTTGCACACTACTGCTTGGCGGTTGAATAACTGACAAAGGTGGTACTTCCCCAGGCGGACTCTGCAAGAGTCCTACCACTACAAAACTACTCAGTGGCTGGAGCGATGGTAACCAACCAGTGGCATGACATGTGCGCTTTACAATCTGACGGCACCTGGTTCGATCCTCGGCCCCCTACTAATGATTTATTTAGTACCTAAATAATGCAAGCTTTGCTTAGTTTGGGGTCAGATGACCATGTGTGCAATAATGTCCCAGATATTTATTTATTTATTTAATGTGCAGCTTCAATGCCATCGCTCAACAACGGTGAAGGAGAACATCGTTAGGAAACTGGTATGTCCAAGAGCCTCCAAAGTTCAAAGACATGACATTCACCAACATCCATTGAGCCAGCATGGTGGATTAAGGCCCACCCTGTTTGAAAGAAGACCCGTGTCCCAGCAGTGGGAACCTGAAAGGATGATAATAAATAAATAAATCATATCTGGGACATTATTGCACACACGGTCATCTGACCCCAAACTAAGCAAAGCTTGTTAATCTGGCTGCCAGAGACTAATATACATACTTTTTTTTTATACATACTTAAATAAATATTAACACCCAGACATAGAACAAACACAAATTTTCATCACACAAATGTTTGTCCTAGGTGGAAATCGAACCCAAGCCCCCAAGCGCAGAAGGCAGATTCACTACCAACTAAGCTAACGGGGCTGTAACAATATTGTTGATGGTGGATGACAGGCTAAAACAAGCAGCTAAAAATTAGCACTGACAGCTCAAAATAGTACAAATAAATTGCTGAGACGAATATAGTCTGCTGTAAATATTGATTAAAATAGTAATAAAGAAGTAACAAGGAGTGCAAAGCAAACAAGTGGATCACATAAAAACCGTCTCAAAAATATATGAAAAACATAATAAGTGCCTATAAAATTTAAGATTTGCTCTCGATATCCCTCGGATCCCACCGTCAGATCCTGACTTGGTGACAATGGGACCATATTGGAAGAAAAACCCTACCGAACAAACGAAAAAATAATTATCGGTCAACAGTTGGCGGAGAAATCGGTGAACATACATAAAAAAAAAAATTAAAAAAAAAAACATACCGACTAACATAGTGCCTCGTCCTTTTTGGAAGTCGGTAATAAAACAGTGGAACATAGAACCGTCCTTTATTGAAGTCGGTAAAAAATTATAGCCATGCTTTTAGTTTGTAGTGAAAATAACAGTACATGATGTCGTTACATGTGATTGATCCACAGAAAAGTTTTTTTTTTTTTTTTTGTTCAAATTAGAACGGCTGTCAAGGCATTTTTGTGAGAAACTTGTTGTAGCCACTTGCATCCATATAAACCCATAGCACCTGAGTTAGCGACTATGACGCGGAGTTTGACGCGTTGACATAAATAAGAATGTTCAATCATATATCTGTCACAATACTGCCCTACTAATTCCACTTGCAGTAATCGAAATTTTTGGGTTACGTTTTATGCAGAAATTGTATCCCAAGGGAATAATCTATGCACAAAAAATAATTTTGATCTTGTTCTTTAGATACTTAAAAAGTTATAAAATGAAGTCGGTTTTTTTATATTGATGATTATTATAGTTTTAGACCGACCGAAGAGATGTTTTAAATTCTAATAGTCTGCGTTTCTATGCATGTTTTTATATTATACTAGCCGTCCGCCCCGGCTTCGCACGAGTGTAAGCTCGGCCTTCGCCCTCGCTACAAAATATAATATAGCCTATGTCACCCGGGGATAGTGTAGCTTCCCAACAGTGAAAGAATTTTTCAAATCGGTTCAGTAGTTTCGGAGCCTATTCATTACAAACATACAAAAATAGGTACAAATCTTTCCTCTTTATAATATTAGTGTAGATTTGTCGATAATTGGCGTATTGATGATCAGATCTTCACCAAATTTTGTAGGCAAGTATTTAATTCTAATGTAATTTTTAAGTTTGAATATGAGAAAAGTCGGTCCAGGAAGTGTGGAGATATCGGGGTCGTGAGGTCCCAGCTCTACAGCTATTAATATTAAATGACGTTATCGACATCAGAATAATTAGCACCGAGTATGTACCTATTAGGTACGTTCTGGCACGTGTCAGCGGTACCGACGTCACAAACCCACGAGTTTTACATATTCATATATCTCGCATACACGAGTGCATGTAGGATAGGATAGAGTTGGTGCACGCCGCGCCGGCCTAATATTCTCTCATACAGGATTCTCTGTTCTCCTATACGTTTGCTCGAATTTTGTAACATTTTGCTTTAAAATTTGAAAATACAAGACAGTCCATCATATTGTTTTTTTTTCTCCTGCAGGGCTCCGATTATACTAAACCAATTGTTTTTAAATTGTTAATGAATTGCCTCAAAAATTACCCTTTTGACACTTTTGGTATAGATAAAGTGTCAACAGGAAAAAAAAATTGAGGCAATTCATTAACAATTGAAAAACAATTGAATTGAGTAGAATCGGGGCCCAGGTATACCGATGGTCCTATTACACAAATAATAGTGCATAACCATTGCAAGTTTTTATTCGGCTAGTTCCGATTGTCCAAATTGAACAAATTGTTAAATAATTAATAAATATCTGGGACATTATTGCACACATGGTCATCTGACCCCAAACTAAGCAAAACTTGTAATATGGCTGCCAGAGACTGATATACGTACATATATATTTTTAAATACATACTTAAATAGATATTAACACCCAGATATAGAACAAACACAAATGTTCATCACACAAATGTTTGTCCAAATGGGAATCGAACCCACGCCCCCAAGCACAGAAGTTAGGTTCACTACCAGCTGAGCCACCGGGGCAGTCGAAGAGTGTATAACCATTGCAACCTTTTTCTCGCGTGGTTTCTGCTTCTGATTGTCCACTTGCACAATTTATAAGAGATGAAATTGCTGTAAAATTAACTAATGAACAAGATCACATTAAAACATTAAAAACCGACTTTAAAATATATGAAAAACGTAATAAGTGTCTATTAAATTTGAGGGATGCCCTCTATTTCCCTGGGATCCCATCATCAGATCCTGACTTGGTGACAATGGGACCAAATTGGAAGTATACCCTACCGAACAAAAGTTTTTTCTAAATCGATCAATATACATTAAAAAAAATACAGTGGAACCTCCGTTTTTTTTAAGTCTGTTAAAATATTGGTTTCGATTGCTTGCAACTTTCTGTCAGTTGGATTCTCTTGCACAAATTGAAAGTGCAATTGTTTCTGTGGGTTTCGAATTCGATTAACCCCACACGTGAATTGAACCTAAAGCGAGTTAATTGTCAGTCACTTGCACTTGGTTTTCAATGCGAAAGATGATACTATGACCGACAAGTTTAACGATATTACGTTTCAAAAGAATGTAGGTTAATAACAGAACATATCATTAGATTTTTGATTATTATAATCCGTCTTCAGTGATAAAGCGGATTTCATAAAGCATAGAGTACACCGCCCTCGCATCCATTCCGGCTATATTTAGTACGGGCATCATTATCGAACTGCGATAGTGTCAATCAGTCTCCTCGATAACAAACCTAACTAAGATGTTATCGGTCTTTGACGACAAAATACTTTCTGCCTTTCTTCTTTTCTTCGTTTGCTTTGCTACTAGCCGATCCTAGGGATCGTAGGACCTGGACCAATGGCTCAATGTAGTACTCCAAATGATTATCAATATAAAAAACTGACTTCATAAAGATGTCATAACTGGATCAAATTGAAATGGGACCAAATGGGAAGCTGGTGCTTCCCATATGGTTTGGCCCCTACTTTCAAATAAAAAAAAAGAATCAACAAAATCGGTTCACCCAGTCCAAAGTTCTGAGGTAACAAACATTAAAAAAAACATACAGTCGAATTGATAACCTCTTCCATTTTGGAAGTCGTTTAAAAAACTTCAAAGTTCATAGAGCTGGCGTCAGACTAGATGGCACCGCCGGCGGCTTCCCGACCCGCTATCAGTCACCGATAGCGCTTATCACACCACCGAGTGTGTCAGATTCCAGTGAAACCACTCTTGATTCCAAGAAGCGGCGCGGTTTAACCACGCCGTATGCCGATATTGGCGGTATCTAATATCTATTATAGATCTATATATATAGATCAGACAAATAAAGAAGATATGCCTTACTACATTATCGTTCGTGTTCAAATATCTAAAATTTTCATAATTTTTATACCGCGAAATCAAAAACTGCAAGTACGGCTCACTTAATATTTTTTACGCTCACTTAGAAAATTGTAGCGACATCAATGAACTAATGAACCACACAAGCAATAAAAAGTGCGACAAGGTCGTCTGCTAGATGACTTCGACTAAAGGCATCAAGCCTGATTTAAGCCAGATGCGTTCGCGCCCGCCACGCAACCTTAACATATCTTCCTCGTTTGTCTGATCTGAGGTCAATGTTACCGAATGTGACTTTGCATTGGTGTAAATATTTCGATACCCAATCAATGTTACCGGTAAATGCGCAAGTATGTTTGTTTCTTGGTTTCTCGGTTTGATTGTTCCTCTTTCACGCATCATAGAGGTCGTTCGAGGGCCGGAGAGTGGCATAGTTTTAGTCTCTAGATAATTATAAAACAAAGTCACCAGATGTACTGAATCTGTCAGAGACGGCATTTTACTGTCGCAGATAGAGCGTGATTTTACTGCTATAAATAATTGCGTTTCACAGCGACTTTGTAATCCTGTAGATTTATGCACGCCTGGTAGAGCAATTTCATTTGTCATGTTGTTAGAGTAAATTGGGCCCACACGCCCAGTAGGTATGGGCCTAGTTGACTCCTAGTGCCAACCCGTTTCAATAATGAAGGGTTTTAAACAAATACATTTCAAATTATGGACAATTCGGGTTAGTGCTCAAATTTTTTCGAACTAAAGTAACTATTAAGAGCCATATTTCAAAATGCATCGTAAAATTTTAGGTATCTGAATTTACGAGTATAAAACAAAAATTAAAGCTGTAATTTTCAAGACGAAGGATACAAGAGATTCGTTGCTGATGAGCTTTTTAGCACGTTTCTCAATTTATCTAACGCCCTAAGCTGTATACTTAGCTTGGTGGATTCATCATCATAATTGCAGCCATACGACGTCCACTGCTAGACATAGGCCTTCCCCATCGATCTCTAAAAGGGCTGGTTGGAATCGGATTGCATCCAGCGTTTCCCTGCTGTCTCTTTTAGGTCGTCCATCTTGTGAGTGGACGTCCTACGCTGCGCTTATC
Source organism: Agriopis leucophaearia (assembly GCA_949125355.1). Taxonomy (NCBI): domain Eukaryota; kingdom Metazoa; phylum Arthropoda; class Insecta; order Lepidoptera; family Geometridae; genus Agriopis; species Agriopis leucophaearia. The sequence goes on along the minus strand of OX421276.1, from coordinate 2,454,840 downwards.
GGTCCGTGGTCTCCATTCGAGAATCTTTCGGTCCCATCGGTCATCTGTTCTGTGTGCAATGTGCCCTACCCTCTGCTACTTCAACTTGCTAATCCGTTGGGCTATGTTGGTAGCTTCGTTCGTCTACGGATCTCATTTCTAATTCGATATCGTAGACAAACCCCGAGTATAGCCCCCTTCATAGCTTGTTGTGCGACTTTGAGCTTTCTTATGAGGCCCATAGTGAGGTGAGACCACGTTTCAGTGCTGCTTGTCATCACTGGCAACACACACTGGTCGAAGACTACATGGTGGATGATGGATTAGTTTGATTTAATAATACATTAAATGTACGACAAAATCATATTTGCAGTCTTCGACCAAAATAAAATGAATAGACGGGCCCTAACCATTGAACTTGATCAGTAAAAACTAGTCAAAACCGTCGGACATGTACTTCAACACCTAATTATAAAAATGTACAGTATATTTGTTACAAAAAATAGATATCGGTTTTATTTGTATTTTACACTTCGGTAAAGCATATGAATTCATAATTTTGTCAGATGTTTCGTTATCGCGTTACAATAGACTCGTGTTTCACTTCCTACGGCTAGAGACCGACTGAAACGAAGTGAGCGCTGGCGCTCATTTTGTAATCTTCAAAAATGCGCTTCTAATGGGCCCGTCCATTCATTTTATTTTGGTCGAAGTTTGCAGTATCATTCGAAACAAGACGGTGACTATCTCGTAGGTAATGGGTTACTATCTCTCGAGATACACGAGTTTATTGTTCACCAATATCGCACCCCTTATCGACGGTAATCATTGAAAACTACGCGATTATATAACTAATGATCATATAAAGTAATTAATGTACGCGTACGTTAACGATACGGAATGATGCTATGCGTTCAATTCTGGTGTTTGAGTTTTGTTGATGAGTTTTATTGACCGCTTGACCGCAATGATGATTTGCTAACGGATGTTATTGATTCGTAATTACATAATTATCAATTTAACAAACCGACTTCCTCAGAACTGGGCCAAATTGAAATGGGACCAAATGGGAAGCACCAGCTTTCAAATAAAAAAAGAAACATCGAAATCGGTGAACCCAGTCAAAAGTTCTGAGGTAACAAACATTAAAAAAAAACAGTCGAATTGGTAACCTCCTCCTTTTTGGAAGTCGGTAAAAAATTGGTCCGTATTGAAAAAGGCCCCACCCCTACTGATCATCATCAGCCAGAAGACGTCCACTGCTGAACATAGGCCTCCCCTTTTAACCTCCACACTGAACGACATCCTGCCATCTACATCCACTGGATGCCCGCGACTCTCACATTGTCGTCGGTCCATCTAGTGGGAGGCCTACCTACGCTGCGTCTTCCGGTTCGCGGGACCCCTACTGATGCAATATTCAAATGCAGCTGCATTGTTTCCAGGTGAAGAGGTACGCGTTCGAAGACCACATGCCGCCTGAGATCGAGATCATCCAGCCGTTCTGCGAAGACGTGCACGAGTGGCTCAGTGCAGACCCCAAGAACGTGGCCGCCGTGCATTGCAAGGCGGGGAAGGGACGGACAGGTTTGTCTATTTGCCGTAACAGATATGGGCTTAGCGTAACAGACATGGGCTTCCTGAAACAGACGTGGGCTTGGGGGTAGCAGCCTTCGGTTTCAATCACAGAAAAGAAAAGAAAAAAGTTTAAATTAGAACGGCTGTCAAGGCATTTTTGTAAGAAATTTGTTGTAGCCACTTGCACCCATATAAACCCAAGCAACTGTGTTAGCAACTGTGACGCGGAGTTCGACATAAATAAGAATGTTCAATCACATATCTGTCACAATGCCTGGCGACAGAGTTTCCTTCTCATTTCCGTTCTAATTACTTCTCTTTTCTGTGGTTTCAACGGATCAACGGATCCTAAAGCAGTTCTAGAATTAAATGAGACTTGTTTCAAGAATGTCAAAAAACACTTGCTACTTCTTAATAGGCTGTGAAGTTTTGTAGCGATCGGATTAATAGAATTTGATTTGGTGTTATAATATTTTTCCTACAAAAAACAAGAACAAGAAGTCTATAACTTTGACATAATTATAACGTCATAGAATAAATAAAGATTTTGTCATCTAAGTCAAAGGACTGTTACGAAAAAAGAGGTCGTTTCAAGACGGTGTAATAAAGCGGGTGAAACCACGAGGCGCAGCTAGTCACTATATAAACGTCAAGGACATGTGGACTAACTCTACAAAAATCTAATCTTTAAAATGCATTTTATAAAAATATTTAAATTATTCTATCAATATTTAATTAAAATGTTAGTTTTTAGGGTTCCGTTCCCAAAGGGTAAAACGGGACCCTATTAGTTAGACTTCGCTGTCCGTCCGTCTGTCTGTCTGTCCGTCCGTCTGTCAGCAGACTGTATCTCATGAACCGTGATAAAACAGTTGAAATTTTCACAGATGATGTATTTTTGTTACCGCTACAACAACAAATACTATAAAACAGAATAAAACAAATATTTAAGGGGGCTCCGCGAGTCCGACTCGCACTTGGTCGGTTTTTTTAAGCTTGTAAGTTTGTGCATAATAATTGTGCCTGCTTGAATAAAATTACCATGACACGATCTTCGTGGAATTTTGTAGCCAAGTAGTGTATACAAATACTATTCCCAAGTTCGCTAATGAGCGGTCGGTCCATGGATGAGGTTACAGAACAACTAGTACATAAATAGAATAGGTACTAAAGCAGAGTTTCTCAATCTTACACCCCCACGTAATCCACGTCTCCCTGTTAAAGTTCCTATATGAATGCGAACCCGTTTAAAAATGAAAATAAGATAATTACCAATAAAAAAAACCGACTTCATAAAAAAAACAGAACTGGACCAAATTGAAATGGGAGCACACGGGAAGCACCGGCTTTCAAATAAAAAAAAAGAATCATCAAAATCGGTTCACCCAGTCGAAAGTTCTGAGGTAAAAAAATATATATAGTCGAATGAGTACCTCCTCCTTTTTGAAAGTGGGTTAATAAGGTTTTTTATTTTAATCAAAGTTAATACAGTGACAAAAAGAAATAAGTACATATGTTGTTTATTAATGTCATGGGTGGGCTTGTCGCAAATTGAATCGATTTTAGGAGCAATTTAGGTCAATTTCAATCTATTCTGACATGGCATATAGTCGATTTCTTCGCTTGCCAGCCAGCCACCATAAAATAAATCTTGCCGCGAACCCCCTTCTTTCATATGGGGAACCCCTAAGGGATCGCGTACCCCACTTTGAGAAACTCTGTAACTAAAACATTGATAACAATGTAAAAGGTCGTTGACGATTTATCTGCGTTAGTTTTGGCAAGTTACCGTACCTGAGCAACAAAGCAAAGAGATAACCTACATTTGTCTGAGTCAAAGAATTAATATTACTATTTATGAAGGTTAGTCAGGTCACTTTGTAGCTAAAAATCACAGACTTTACGTCCCGCTTACAAAAGACTCCATAATGTCAATGTCAGACCCGTTCCTTTGTATCGGAATTGACAAAAGCAAACATACCCTTGTGAATCGGTCCTATCATCATAAACTGTTCATATTTATGCGTCTGCGAAACGGTTGCGTATTCTACACAGTCAGCGCCTAACCAAGACCCTCACTTGTACCACCACCGAGGAGAAAATGTACAGAGAAACCTACTTGGAGAAAACAAATTGGACCTGCTTACCGCTTGTTTAGATCCCCTAGGACCAACTTCTGTTAGCGTTAACGCCTGCGGAAAGATTAAATTGTATGAAAATGACTTTAGCTTGACAGATGTCACGTAACTGCTGCAAAATTGGTAGACAAAATCTCATATGAGAGAGAGAGAGAGAGAGAGAGAGAAAGAGGATTCAATTTTTTTTTTTTTGTTTTTTACCTCAGAACTCCGTCATTTATGAACCGATTTGGAAAATTCTTGACTCATGGAAATTTCATCTAAATCGGTTCAGTAGTTCCGCTTGTAAATCAAAATAACTGGAAAATTCGTAAAACCGAAATTACATATTTTACTAATTTTGAAGTCGGTTTTTTAAATTGATAATATTTTTTTATATTTATAGACCAAATGATTCGCAAAACTTTATGACCGAGAACATTTTATGTAGACATTAAATATATATTTTTTCTGTTCTGCATAAAAAACCGTTTCTATGTATTCTATCTACAAATTTACAATCTCCATTTCTTGCCTTAATTCAACCCTTTCGCAAAATCCTTTCATATCGGACCTCTACCTACACCCGATCAGAAATATTACTGCCAAATCAGGTAGATATACTTCTTAGGTATTAGTACTCTCAGGTCAATCTAGATTTTTGAAACTTCACGATGAGTCATTCAATTAGTGAGTCGTATTTCGCTTTAATATGTATAGATTCAGCTAGAAGTCGGTCCCGTCTGCTTGTTTGCCACCTATGGCATAAAAAACAAGTTCTAGCTATAGATTCCAAGAGTCTGGTTTTTTATATTAGATCAGCTGATCTGATATAAAAAACCAGACTGGAACTAAAGGCAAAACTGCATATTCTTTAGTTGCGCAGCAATTTTTACGTATACACAGTATTCTCAAGTCTTTTACAAACGAGTACACCCGTCTAAGAGCACACGCACGCACACATCACTGTGCAAGAGTAACTTTTTTTTAAACTTATTTTTGAATTGTATTTGAGTTAATTATAGTTATTTGACGTTCATAAGTGTACACTAATGTACCCATTTGAAGAAATAAATGAACTGAACTTCGTTTTAAGTTATATTTCTATACATTTTCTATTCTGTGCCCATTCTTTAGAACGTATCGACACCACACTTCACGAAAAGAATAAATTATCTTACACCCAGACTGATGCCCAGATGGAGAACATAAAATTTAGCATAATCGCATAATAGGTCCCGAAACGTTCCAGCCAACAAAGGTTAAGGCAACAAATTACACGAGGCAGCATTTTATTGCCTATTGAAACGTGGGGAATAGACTGTAGAGCGTATTGTCGCGAACCAAAAAAGGAACGGCCCAAAGGCGTAATTGCGAAGTTTCCTTACACCACATAATTGGGCACATTACACCGCCGGCTTTCACGTCGCACTCGTGAATTAAAAAAGGTTCTTTTCAAACCGCTTCTTTTTTGTGGGCAGCCCTGAAGGGACGTAAAAAATAGGGTTGCGATCGGGAGATTTGGCAAAAAACAGCGGTCAACGTCGCCTTTACGATCATATTGGCGAAAGAAAGTGCCTTTACAAAATGTCCGTTGATTTTATGCTTTTTTTCAATGGTTTTGAATTTTTTGTTGAGGCTTTTGAGCTTAGTAACACGGGTGCGAATGTGAAAGAACGTAGGAGTCGCATTGACTTGCATTGAAATAAACCAGATAAAGATATGTAACAAAGGGACAACTCTACATTATACATTTCTCAACAAAAAAATGACACAATATACAGAGCAATGCATGCATAAATAAACGAAATTTCTATTTGTGGTAATTTCCAATTTCACCAACTCAGCCTTCAGCTTTCAATCGATCCTTAAATACCACAGAACAGCGTCCAAATTGTCCATTTCAAATGATCACATAAACAGATAACGAGGTAATTAAAAAGTTTTTATGACCCGAATGCCCTTTCATAGCTCGTTATACCGGAAGTCAATAGACAGTTGGAGAGATCAATGGGCAATTAGCCCTTCCCGTAAAGTATATTGTTGGGCTTTAAATAAGCTCTTTTTTTATTGCCAACTAACTGTATTGCGTTGTGCGCGTAATTGAAAAGAATAACGCGTTTTTGGGTTTAATACAATATAAAAACCAATTATTCACCTGATCTTTAAAAAAAATTGTTAACTAACCCCATGGTAAATTTACTAAAACATGGTACCTATTTAAAGCGTCCATTTTTGAAGAACCGGCTTCGTTTTGACGAAAAAGGCAAAGAAAACTGGATTTTTGGCGTTTTGATTCTATCAAATAGAAATATATATATATGTATAGAAAATTCTATTTCTGTAAAGTTAATTCTTATAGATCTGTATTTTTAACACGCTTTTATTAGCTTGGTATGTATCTATGTAACGGAATATTTGAACATGATTTTCACCCTATTCAAAATGTTGGATTGATTTGGAACTTTGCACACATATCAAGGATCAATGACAATGCAATAATTTTAATAGTTTGTCCCATTATCTTTACCAGGACCTTCAGGATTAGCGATATTAAAGCGTGTTTTTTTTTTAAAGTTATTTATAAGACATTGTGTAACGTTCCAGGCACGATGGTGTGTTGTTACCTGCTATACAGCGGACAGAAGGCCACGGCGGATGACGCGCTTAAGTTCTATGGCACCAAGAGAACCCACGACGAGAAGGGTCAGTACCAAAAACTTTCTAGAACTAGACGAACATGTTCAGGCACTACATTAGAAGAAAACGTCTGATGTAAAGACACGCCCACTGAAGACATTGAATGTCACGTCAGTACTGACCAAGCCTGCGATTCGTCAACGTTTTGACGTGACGTTGAATGGACCAATTAGCATTCAGTGACCCCTCACCCCGCCCTTCAGGTGTTTGATTGAATTGTTTCCATTGGAAATAATCGTAACTACAAGTCTGGGCTACTTAGCTCTACCTAGTCTGTGGTCATTACCTAATTACCTACTTTTTAATCCGCGATGCAAACAGAGGGGTGTTGTGTAAAGTTTTTGTATCTATGTGATTGTCTGTGGAATCGTAGCTCCCAAACGGCTGAACCGATATCGATTTAGTTTTTATTTTATTTGAAATGTGACTTTATCGAGAGTGTTCTTAGAGCCGTAACAGACACGTCAACATGGCTGACGAACCACCATCCAACCAACGGGAGAGACGAACCACCATCCAACCAACGGGCAAGACAGTGAACGGGTTAAAAAGAGGATAGCTTATTCTATTTGTATGAGTTACTATTAAAAAGTAATTCGAAAAGTTGGTAAATTTTTACAGAAGTCGTGGATACGTATGACATATACGTCGATTTTAAAAGTAGGCAAATACCCTACCTATATTACCTTATATTTTTACCCTTACATTTATTTTTTTGCTAAGTACTTAAATTTCATGTGACATTTTTCTTTTATTTTAGTGTTTTTTTTTGACATTGTTAATAATTTATATTTGTTATGTGATTTTTAATTTTAAATACTGAGTCCATTGTCACTTGTTAATAAACAATTTGAAGTAGAAGTAGTTTTTTTTTATTAATCTTCCGTCTTACCCACAGAATAAGGAATAGTAGCGAAGAAGTAGCGCTAATTTAGTATAAACGAATTAACCATGTTACATTCTTTACTCATATGCCAAAATTGACTGCCCCGGTGGCTCAGTTAGTAGTGAACCTACTTTCTGCGCTTGGGGGCGTGGGTTCGATTCCCATCTAGGACAAACATTTGTGTTTTTCTATGTCTGGGTGTTAATATCTATCTAAGTATGTATTTAAATATATATGTATGTATATCAGTCTCTGGCTGCCATATTACAAGCTTTGCTTAGTTTGGGGTCAGATGACCATGTGTGCAATAATGTCCCAGAATTGTTGTTACCAGATATATGTTTGAAAGGACGGCGAATTGCAGGGTTGTACGCTTTTTTAATATACTAGGGCTTGGGACATGACTTCTAAAAAGGCTCCAAAGGCTACATATTATTTGACAGACGACCATGTACTCTTTGTAAATCACGTCACGGATTCTATGCTACTACTCCTTATTGTGTGGTCTTACCATATGTTAATGTTTTGAGAAATTTTTGAATGATGTATTTTGTTCCTTAGACATTATTTGTTGAAATAAATCGTGATTATTTTTTAATGTTAAATGTATTGTTGTTATGTGTCCAGGAGTAACGATTCCCTCGCAGCGTCGCTACGTGGAGTACTACGCGGCCCTGCTCCGGTCGGGGCTCCCGTACGCGCCCAGTAAGGTGCACGTGCGGGAGCTGGTGATGTGCGGCGGGGCGGCGCTGGCGGCCTCCACCTGCAGCCCCGAGCTGACCATCACGCAGGCCAAGCCGCCCTTCAAGGCATGTATTACTTATAACTAGATGAGCCGTGCTTGGGGTTCAATATTGTTTTTCTTAAGGCTTTTAGACGTCATATTTATATGTCGAGCCCCATCATAATTATCTTGACAAAGTAATCAATACAATAAATGTATTTTTAACCTCTTTACAAGGTTAAGTCAACTTGAAACTAATTAACTTGGCTTTCAAGTCTTGTGATTCTGAGTTTTTCCAAAAGGCCAACAGTTAAGGACCACGTCTCAGTATCATATGTCATCACTGGTCAAAGACCCTTCTCTTTAGGCACTGTGGTGTCTTGGACGAGAAGATGTCACGCAATTTCCCGAACGCTTCAAAAGCGTGTTTTTCGAAGAATAAGATGTGTCAGACCTTACATATCCCTGTATGTTTCAGACGCCAGCTGGGTGCCAGGAGGTGTCACGCTCGGCTAACGCTGTCTCAGTGCGGCTCACGCACTGCACGCCGCTCTGCGGAGACGTGCGGGTCGACGTCTACAACAAGCCTAAAATGAAAATGAGAAAAGAGAAGCTGTTCCATTTCTGGTTCAACACGTTCTTTGTGACGGCAGAGCTGGGAGCCTGTAGAGTGCCTCCGTTACACGACAGTATGTATCACTCATATTAATTAGGTTGTCTGGAAGTGATGGCTATTAGCGATGAGACCGCTTTTTGTGTTTATTTCTAACTCATTCTTCTTGTAACGTTGTTTTTGTGGTGTATTTACTTCGTTAGCATTATTACTGGGTTTTGGCCTCCGACGTAGAAAACACCATTGGTTCCGGTTTCACGCTGTCTCTCTTGAAGCTCACAATCATCTAGCTCAAATGACCGGTCTAAATTAATCTGCAAAGTCAAGCAAATTTCGGTCTGTTTAGTATCCAGTGACATTTATGTCAGATTGCTTCAGCGCTTCATCACTACTGGGCGTCAAATCATTCAATGGGTTTCATGACGTAGACTTGATTCGAATGTTCGTTCATCGATGTGTCCGCAGCGTTACAGAAAGACAAGTTACATGTCTTCTAATTCGAGATGGGAGTAATGAGTCCTGTACTGATGTCTTGATTCAGGTGTATTATACATTTCTTTGCCATGGTCTACCCAAGCTTTACGTTACGTAAAATTTTTACAAAGTGGTGCGGGAGTTTCCTGCTACTAGGCCATCCATAGGCTGTTTTTAGCAGCCTAGCAGTTGTATTATGTATATATATATATATATATATATATATGCATTGTTGCGTATACCGGCTGCAGCTAGTTCAGCCATCCGGTCTCCTCCAGCAGGCCTAGCACGGGCCGTGGAAAAATTGCCTTTCCACCGTGTTTATCCACGCGTAGACGCAACAGAACTAGAATATGGATACGTTCGTCTCTTTCTAGCGGGATAAAAACGGTTGAAAGATAATTTTTACACGGCCCGTGCTAGGCCTGCAGGAAGGCCAGCAGCTCGCCGACCCTGGTGGAGGCTTTCCGGCGCGTCCTCGGTAACTCGAGGATGTTTCACTACCCATCTTTTGTCTCCCGAGCCAACCCAGCTCCTTAAAATGCCGGAGCGACGTTCTAAGACGCTGGCTCAGCCGCTCCAGGGCCGTAGTCGAAGCAGTCAAGCTGTTGTAGCATAGATGATGAAACTGCATTAATTCTAGTTTATAAAGTGGCTTCGCAATGCCACTACACATACTCTACTGAAGAAACGTATACACCGACTAATTTTAAGGTGTTCTCTTTGAATTTCAGGTCCTAACTTAGAAACGTTCAAGTTGACCCTGAACAAATGGCAGTTGGACGATGCACACAAGGACAAAACTCATAAACACTACAGCCAAGACTTCAAGGTAACCACTATTTTGTCACCTAGGGAACTATTGCTCCGAGATGTGTCTCATAGTAGTATCATAAGTCATATTCAGCTAAAACCTTTGATAATTTTATACAATGGAGTAACAAAATGAGGAATACGTGAGCCTGATGGTGAGACATAGACATCATTTATTTGTGACAAAAAAACACAATATACAATAGAAGAAAAAACCCATTAAATTTAAAATAAACCTTAGCGCTATGCCTGTCCTGTCCAGTGTTGCTCAGAATTCTGAACTTCAAACGCTTTGTGCGCGTCGCGTTGAGATGTTAGGCCTTATATAATTTTACTATTCATTGAAACACTGGAACTTTGTTATTCCAACCCAAACGGCAAAATATGCTGTAGTTACCTTTAAAATTAAATAAGTTTCGTGACTCTAGAGGTTAAATAAATGCATTTCATGCACACAAAAGTTTGCATGCTATTGCTTGGCAGTTGTATATTCAGACATTTTCTTTTTTCCCTCTTGTTTTTGTTTCGGCATCACAAATACTTTGCCGACCCTTTACAACCATATTAATTAACTCGTCTTTTGAAGAACCTCTTGTTGTATTTGTTATTTTACTAATATTATCCTGATGGTAATGTTTCCAGGTGGAGTTAATAATTCAGAAGATGCCAGAAAGTTCAACATTCAGCGGCGTCGCGGCGCGAGCGCCCTCCCCACCCTCCTCCACCTCGTCATCGGGCTCGGAGCCGGACACGGAGCCCGACGGGCACTGGGACTCCGGTGAGCACGTGCCCTACACCCGGCTACCCGACCCCGCCACACCTGACGCGACCAGAAACTACGCCACGCTCGTGCAAACACCCTGCTGTCACTGCGATGGTGTACAAGATCCCACTTCTGAGAACAACACTATTCATAGTACTGATCCCACTCATGGCAGTTTTGCGAAACTCGAACGCCCGTGCTGCCATTGCGATGCCACTAGGGCGGAAAGTTATTCTAAAGATACGGATCTAGATAGAAATTCGCCTTTTTCGGACTGGAATTGCGATACGAAGTGCACGTGCGCTAATCGATGCTGTCGGTCGTTATCTGTCTCCACTCCGGACGATGAATCGATACCGGATTATCAAAAGGAGAGCAAATCGGAACCGTTACACTTCTATCGATTATCTGCTCCCGATTCCGATCCTTTCTATTTGACGAATAGCGCTGAAAGTGATTCCTATCTCTTACCTAAGGACAGTAAACCTGACTTCTTTATACCATCCGACACGACCACCGATACCCCCGATTCTTACTACAAATTAACAACTGAGAGTAAAAAAACAGAAGTGTCGGATGGCTTTTATAAAATGTCGACGAATGGTAAAAAAACGGAAGGTGTCACTAGGACTAGACTGTCGTTGGGTGATGTTCGCGCGTCGTGGAGGGAGTTCAGCGGAAAGTTTTCGGATAGTAGGAAAAAGAAAGACGAGTCGTGAATACGAATTGTTACTAGGAATTTCGAGTTATAGGGAAATGTTTAATCGAATAACAATCTAAGATTGTGAAGATCTTATTGCTTGCTCTTTTCGCCAAAACTCAAGATGTACAGGGTATATGCGTAACCGTGTATACAATTTTGGTAAATATTTCCGTACGTACAGTCGATTTTTGCACCGAATTTTGCGGATAAATATTCAAGCAAAATGTGAAACGGAATAGGACGATTTGATTGGACAGTTATAGATACTATAAAATTTCGATAATTAAAGTAAACGTTAGATAGGTTTGTCATTTAATTCTATGTTCTATCATAGCTACAAATTGCGAGACATTCTTTTAAGAAATCGTATTGATATTTTAAAACAAATAATACAATATTTAATCGAGATTTTTGTCCAAAAAAGTATTTGTAGCTATGTTAGAATACTTTATAGGGTATACTTTGATCCATATTGCGTATATTTGTTATTATAAAACTCCATTCTAGAGCGTCCCCATTGAAACCCGTAAAAAAAATTACAAATAAAAAAAACATATTTACTTCAGATTACTTTCACCGCGCAGTTTTTATGAACTATCGGATTTTTTAGGAGTTTAAATAATGTTATATTTTAATTATGTTATCAAATTAATTTAAACGTTACATTTATTTTATATGAAGAGGCAGTCGTTAGATGTTTTTAGATGTTAGACGCGTTGATCTCTTACTGAATTCCTATATTTATCTACGGATTTAATTTACATTGAATCACAGACAAAGTATAGAGAAATATAGCTGAATGAAAACTTTATATACCGAGGGTACCTTAAAAAATTTAAGGCAAAAAGTAATGTTTTCAAACATTGCGCAATGGATACACTTTTTTAACCGAGTTCCAAAAAGGAGAAGGTTCTCAATTCGACTATTTTAAATTTATGTTTGTTAATTTCAATTTAGTCGAGTTCTGACATTTTTATGAAGTCTGTTTTTCATATTGATATTAACTTCATTTATTCAAGTATCCCTGTTTTTCACGGGTGTCCAATCTTTTAATTTTAATTTAATGTCACATAAAATTATCGTTAATCTATTGTGTTAACTATTTTAAAAATGAATAGGAAATTTTAATCCAGTTTATATGTGTGGAACTTTATTGTATTTAAAAAAAAATATATAGAAATAGGCTTGAGTTTGACCGCCAACTCGCCTGATGTTCAGCTAAAATAAATATGTGTTTAAATCTATATATATATATATATATATATATATACCACAAACACCGTGATTTATATATATATATATATATATATATATATATATATATATAAATCACGGTGTTTGTGGTCGCACTCTTTCGAAAAGACCGATATTTGTAAAAAAATATGTATAAATGGTATGAGAATAGGTCGTAAAGTATTTTTCATCATCATCATCATTACAATTTTTCATCACCAAGCGGGTGAAACCGCGGTGTTGTTACATAAAGATAGCTAGGTACCAAAATTGCTTACCTCTTTGGACACTCGTGAAAAAACAGATTGTAGATATTTAAAGATGTCCGGAGACAACTAAAAAAAATGTGATTGTCCGGAAACATATTATGTTCACAAATGCATCAATAAATGTACAGTGATTCATAAATTAAATTCGAAGGTCAGTTACAGGGTTCGGTCTCCAACCGATAACGAATTTTAATTTTAGGCCAGTCAATCGAATGTAGATCTGTGCAAAGGGGTTTTGTTATTTAATTTTGTGTATAAATAGGTGCTAGGTACATGGCCAATATTAATATTTACGCATAGGTAATAATAGATGTGATTACACATCGCGTAATTTTTTTAATAATTTCTTCTACCCAAAGTAGTATGGGGGTTCCTTGAAAAGAAATCCACAAGCCACTGTATTATTGCACTGCATTCGTTTTTTCTACCATTTACCACGCAGTGGACTACGCAAGTTGTCCAGCAACCTACTATGACTGACTTTTTTCTGTTGTAAAATAGTTTCCTTCAAATTTCAGTAGTTAAATTGCATTAAAATGCATAATTTTGGCACTCTGACCAAAACAACGTTGAGCTCATTTTTTGTCCAACACAAACTTGCATAGTCTATTCTCTCACAATGTGTCGTTTTGTTTGACCTTCTTGTTTCACAAATGAAAACAGGCGCATACTGTGTTTTACGGTATGACAACGGGACTGAGTAGTTTAGGAAAGGATTTTTTTTAATGAATTAAGCAACGTCTTTTTTAATTAGGCTTTGCGTTTGTCCGCCATTTCGCCTGATGTTAAGCGATGATGCGGTCTACGATGGAGCACGCTTGCTTAGAAGAAATCGATTCACTCGTGATTTGAAGACACAAGACATTTATTCCTGTTTACATTTTTTTATATTTATCACGCTCATGTTTTTTTTTCGTTTTTTTTTCGTTGTTTGTTATTTTTAATTGTCAAGTTTTTTTTTATTCTAAAGGGAAAGTTTTTTGCAAGAAGAAAGAAGTAATCCATCCCAAAACGCTTTACAAAATAGGTAAGATGTGGTCAACTGCGAGCCTATCTTGCTTGCATTTTAGGATTATAAATGTCCGTCGACGGAAAAAAAATTTGCACATTTTTTCCGTAAATATTTTACATTATATTAAAATAAAACAATTCTATCTAACCGACAAAAGTTGTCCTGTCAGAATTTTAATATAAAAGCACCTTGAGTTATTCCTGAATTTTCCAATTTTTCGGGCACATTTTCCAATTATATTTTTTTTCTAAACCAACCCCTTCAGACGAACAAAACAAACACAAAAAATATTCAAATCGGTCGAGCATTTTTCGAGTTTTAGCGAGACTAACGAACGGCAATTGATTTTTATGTAGGTACTTATCACCAACGAAAGTATTTTTGACGTCGCATATTAAGGCGATTGAAGACGCCGTTTTTTTTATAGTAAATATATATATATATATATATTGATATTTCATCTACGTTTGGCCACCAACCGGCCTGATGGTAAGCGACAAAAATACACAGTATTTTTTAAATATTACGAACACAAAGCTCGATGGACAAATATTAGGGTATTTTTTTCGGCGACCTGACTGTGGTAAAGTTTTATTTTGATGCGTAGGGGCGGTGTGCGACCGCGTGGGACTTTACCGCCAGCTGTCGCCCGATCACTCTCCGCACACGTAACTATACTACGACTATATATGTATCACTTATAAGTCGATAATGCAGTTTCACCTCACTACTTATAGAAATTCGTTAAAAGAGGATGAAACTTTATGCTCGCCCTGTTCCTTGGCTCTCTCAAGTTTATTTTCCTTATTGTTCTCTACATCTATTTTTATCTTTTATTTATGATACCGGGTGACAAGACGAGCGAAGTCGCTCGCTTGATGGCTCTTCACGCTTGCCTATAACAGCTCAACGCCACTCAGAATTTTGAACTGCAACAGTTCAAAACCCTGGATGGCAATGCACTGCGCTCGTCACCCCGAGATATAAGATGTCAAATCTCTGTGTGCCCTGTAATTTCGCTGGAAACATTGCCCTTCAATCTGGAACATAGTAGAACACAGTCAAGTGTTTGCACACTACTGCTTGGCGGTCTCTACATCTTGTTATAGTTCCGATTTTTTTCTCCCCCGTTAGCTGGCAAAATTTGTTGTGTTCTTAAAAAAGCCAAGTCGAAATTAGTGTTTTAGAACCTAGTCGTTTATGAAAAGTTTACTGAAAATAATTGTTTTGGTTAAAAAATTAAAAAATCGTTTGAAAAGCGTTGTTTTTTCTTCTTCAGAATAATGGAGGTAAACTGCATCATCGATTGTTTTTTTTTTTTAATTAAAGCACGTACCGTAACTTAAAGCTCGGCTTCGTTATTAAAACCGCTTGACCTTGCCGTCTCGTTTGGTTCATCGCTTGTATCTGTCCCATTACTCATTGCATCTCTCACACGTCTAGGACCTATTTTACATCTCTATCACACTTAGGATCTTGTCACTTGTTAGTTTTAATGCTGAAAGATGAGATCTTAAACAAGTGATGGCTATATTTGTTGTGACGTCTTTTATGTTGAATGTATGCTGATATTCACCGATGTCTACATTGCCACGCCTCATTTGCGGCGTTAAAATAATCTCTAAGAGACAAAGGGAATTTAAGCATCTTTTTTTTTGTTTGTAATTTTATTATTGTATTATTTTACAGCTTCACACCAGTGTGCATGCTATTTTGAATTGTTATATTGATATATCCATCTATGGTTTTATAATTCTTTCGCTTGGATACATTAATATTCCAATTTATTTCCTTTAGCCAACTTAATCATGAATTGTGAATATTTTTATGTACTAACGTATTTATTATCGGTAATGAGCGAAATTTGGAAACTATGCAAGTCTTGCAATATAGATACAGATATTAGATCAGTTAGTACATGTATCTATTGCTTTCGAATTACGCTCTACCGTCATTTAATTTCCCTCGTTTTTGCCCCGTTTGTGTGGATTGTGTTTTGTGTAAATATGTTTTAATTAACTCCCTAAAACCACTTTCATTTACGTTCTAACATGTCATTGCTATACATTGCTCGCTTTGCACTGAGTCTACGCACAGCACATGCCACAACAAGCTTTCTAAACGCTTTAACTCGTAATTTTTGTTTGCATGTTTCTAGTCTCATTGTTTTCTAGTTCGAAGCGTTTAGAAAATTTGTTCTTAGATTTGTCTGAATTTTTGGTCAGCGGTAAAATGCCACTTCTGTGGATTCGAGTCCTTCGTTCTAGCAAGTTACGGTCATAAATTATTTATTGGTTTTAGTCATTTTAACAGTTAAAATATACCTTGGGATATTTTAACTATATTTATTATAATTTCTGAATAATTTGTGATTTAGTAAAAAAAAAAACGGAATAAATATTTAAAATGCTAATGACCTCGTGTATATTACGTCGATGATATACTACTTTTCGTTGCACCAATTCGAGTCACCAAAAATTGAAACAAGCTGTGTATATCAGTGGCATATGTCGTGGTGTCGTGGCTTACATGGGTTTCTTCCATTTCAGGTGAATCCACGTACTTGTGAGGGGGCACGGGTCGGTGACCTCTACACTCCTATATAAATAGACCCCGCTTTTATCCCCACCAGTGGCGAAGGCTAACTCTTAACACGGTGCCCTAAGACTCCTCGAAACCTTAGTGACGTTACGAACTAGTAGTGTTATATGTGTGTCTAATCTGTGTAGGTAAAAGGAATGAATAAGCGGGTTGTGCCATTGCCGCGTTCGGGACACGATACGGTTCTATGAGGAACTATTTGTGATATATTGAGTGCTGAATGGACTAATAGGACGATATAAACAATCTTGGTACTAAACAGCGGCGCGTGCGTCGTGTTTACTTATTTCTCTTTATACTTGTATTTCGACGGATATGTCATGGTCACAAGGTATGTTCTCGTCTGTATAATCCTATAAATTACGTAATTCTTATGACTGATAAGTACATTGAGTATTTTTATTGTCAACTTATTCTGTACACGGGGTACGTTGTACCGTCGTTGAGCTTAGGACAGGTTTTATACGTGTTTTTTTTTTATTAAAGCTGCATATTAGAATCGTATTTTTAAAGTAATTTTTCTCAGTACATTTGTTAGTCAGTTGTATTGCCATAATAATTTGTCATAAAGTGAATCGAATTCAAGTAATGATGTGAAAATTTTTCCCGGTAGTTGTTAAAAATCGCCTAGTTATGTGCCGGCCAGTGACGATAGTGAATCGATAAAATCGATTAGTCAGGACTCTTCGATGTGTTCGGATTTGTAACGAGACTATTGTTTGGATAGTTTGGAAAAGGATGTGATTATTGATATGCCGTATTCATTTGGTGTACATACCTATTTCTTAGTATTCAATGTGATTTTATTTTTAAAGATGGCGTTCGATTCTGTAAATCGATTTGAAACGTTTACGAAGCTAAATGCCATCTTTGAATCGATAGTAGTCGGTGTGTCTGAACTTGATTGAGAAAATGTTAAAAAGGTATTAAAAATAAGGAACCAATTTCTAGATGGTGCTCTTATGTTAACGTTTTTACGGGAACTGTGTCTACGTCATTAGGGTGGAGCAATCAACGAACATACTCGACCGTTGCTTAGAATGTTCTTATAGTTTCGCACCATCTCTGAATTCCTTTAGATGTTTTGTATATTTTTATAATGTTTGTTAAAGAACTACATTGCCGAATGAGCGAGGCAGTATCTCCCACCAGCATATTGACTAAGTCCACAGGACGGACAGTTTTTTTGTATATTTTCTAAAAAAAGATCTCTATAGCTGCCGTCATATTTTAATGTTTTAGGCGCGATGTTGTTTCTGTGAGATTTTTGAGGATTATTACGAAATTCACTGTTTTAAACTATCACGGTTGTTCACTATAGTTATATGATTATTTACATGGTGCATGTAACTGCGCCGAAATATCGGGAGCTCCTTCCACAACCTTACCACGGTAAATATCCCGTAAATAATCATATAACTATATTACGTAATTTCTTTTCGCGAATCAATTATTATGATACAGCTGTGGTGGTCTACAACACAGTGACCCCCTGTCCACTAACCTTTTCACTGAATAAAAAACTAACTTACGAAAAGTTACTTTTGTCGTTGAAAATCTCACAGTTACACACAAGTAAGTAAAAAACTTCCAAAAATATAGATTTGTTAATTTATAACGATTTGTTGAACATCTCCGGAGACCTTTAAACCGAAATATTTCGCGCCGTTACACAATTTTAAATCAAATTCTTTTACTACCTCGACTTCATGGCAGATGTGTTATGATTCTAATTGCGTCGATAAATTGGTAAAAGCGGACGTGAAAGGCTGTGGTCTTCGGTAGATAGATTATACGCTACGTGCGAAAGAGATGACACTATTACAGTGTTTGGTAAAGTTCAGGTGGATAGCCGAAATAATGCCTTATGTTTGAAACCATACAGAAGGAAATGTGTACAAGCAACTTTACTTACCAAATGTCTAAATGAGCATATATATATATATAGCGCAGTACTAATGATGTTAAAAAACATTAACTACCCACATTGCTATAAAATTGTCACCTTGCTTTGTAAAATTACACCTTGCGTCTGGGTTAAAACGGCATTAAATAGGTTATCAATTGTGATTTGGAAAGAGTTGTTGATAGTTATATTTTGTATTTCTAATACATTCGTACAAATGAGTGCTGTTTCAATGTTTGCTACTGCGAGCGGAGAGTTGGACAATATAAGGCTAAGAAAATCCAGTCTTCATCACAAAGTAAATAAATCTCATTATTTCTTGTAATAATATATCATTTCTGATTAAATATCACGTGTTTTACTCACACATGTAAAATCATTCAGACTACTGTTTCAAGCAGATTCGGGAAATATTGTTGAAACAATAGTCGGAAATATCCGACTTGCAGACATGAGTAACCGTGATTTTACCTATGATTTTTAATCTAAATGTCTCAAAAGTGCGTTGGTTGTCTGCTAATTGAATTTTTTGCCGAAAACATGTGGAAAAAGTCTAACTCTCCACATATAAGGCTAGTGCTTCAAGTTCGGACGTAAAGCGCTATGAAATAAACCGATGTTCTAGCCTGACCTTATTCGGCAGAAAGCGAACAAAAATAGTGCGCTCCAAAAACTCGGGATTTTGAAATACTTTCATTTCTTAATTGTAAATACTATTGTTATTACATTACTTAGTGGTTATAAGAGATCTGTGTTTTTTTTTCTTTAAATATTTAAGAGGGTTGTCGTAACCGTTGCCTGATCATTTTTTTTAATCATTTTGACAATAGAATCGCGCCTGGCGGGTCCAAGCGCGGTAAAGGAACTTTTATAAACTGTAACTGAGATTGTACTTTTGATTTTGTTCTAATAACTGATTAGGCTGCCAAATAGTAACAACCATAGCTGGAAACCACACATGCCTGCAGTAAGGTCAACCAAAACTGGACGGTTAATAGATAATAATGCACTGAGTTACTTTACAGAGATTTTTGTGCGCTATTGTATTCAATTGGAAACGAAATCGTATTGTCTCTTTTGTTTCTAGTTCAATATCAGAAAGAGCGAAAGGGACATGATGACGATAATTGGCTAGATGACTGTTTTTTTATTGTCCTATTAAAATATAGCCGATTAATGAAAAAAAAAAGGAAAATCTGTTCAAAAATAAGTAACTTATTAGCATTTTAACATCACGCAGAGAGCGCGAAACAGCAAATTATGACGTCACTTCTCTGTACGCCATATACATTATATTCTGTCAAGTATGGCGCACAGAGGCGTGACGTCATTTTTTGTTTTGTGGGAATGGGACAGTTTTCTCTACCAATAACTTTGAACGCTTATATATCTGCAGATTTAAATTATTTTTTCAATATACTTGTTAAAGCCGTAACAGATGTATCGAACTTGGCTGACGAACCGCCGTCTGACCAACGGGAGAGAAAGAGTGAGAATATAATTTCCCTCTCTTTTTCTCTCGTTGGCTGAGGTGGTTGACGTCAGCCATGATGTTGACGTGTCTGTTACGGCTCTTATATATACTTACATTTTTCATCAAAGCTATTGGTTTCAATGATATAAACGTCAGTCATCTACCCTAATCTATTTATGAGCTAAAGACTGTCAATATAAAAGTTTTGGTTGATTACTGTAAAGCTATGTTCGCAATTGTCAACTGAGAGACATTTTATTACAAACTTCGGGTATTAACAATACTGACTCGAATATTCTAATGTTACAATTGTCCTCAATTCGATGTGATGGTTAATTTTCTGAATTAGGTGTGTATCTTGCAATTTTATTTTGACTACAAAATATATTAAGACCTATAAAGGCTTTGTGCGTACACTTTGTTTCCTTACCTAAGGAGATTGACGAATTTGGGACGCATTTGTGCGGAATAAAGTTGAATCATGTTCGGTTTTTTTTTACTACAAGGTAGTTTTTACCTTGTATTATCTATTAATCATAATACAATTGCATCTTTTTTTTTTAGTTCAAATTAACGTTTCTGTGAATTTGTGGTCAAAATAAAATAGTCAGACTGTAATGTTTATGTGTTTCTATGACGTTTAGGGGAGTCCAGGGGCCTTACGACTAACTCTAAATGCGGGCCCGAATAGGTGCAGTTTGCAAAATGACGCGACCGCAAACCGTATCTCGGCGCGTTAAGGTTCGCGTTCGCGTGATTTTGCAAACTGCACCTATTCGGGCCCGCGTTTAAAGTTGGTCGTAAGGTCCCTGGTAATTGTGATATAGCGGCTTCGTAGAGACGTTTGTGGCTCAAATTGATTGAAAACAGATATGACACATTATGAAGGTCAACACAGAAAAGAGAAGAAAAAAAACATATATTTTTTCTCTGAATGTCATGCATCAGTGAAAGAGCTGAGCTTATTGAGGTAGAAGTGTACACTTCAAGCTGCCTGAGGTTGGCAACTGTGAAATTCAAGCATACAAGCATAGCTAGCACGTTTCTTGTGAGAATTTGGTTACTGTCCTAGTAACATGTGTCTAAATGTGTTTTTATTTACCTCAGAGCTCCGTATTTAATAAACCGATTTCGGAAATTATTTTTTGTTTAAAAGGAAATACTTTTAGATCGGTCCCATTGAAGTTTTACCAAAATCGGTTCAGTAGTTTGGTTTTTAAATCAAACTGGAAAAAAATTTGATATGAAGTAAACGAAATTGAATATTTACTAATTTTGAAGTCGGTATTGATGTTATTCTATAAAAACGTCAAATACATATTTTGTCCGTATCGATCGGGATAAATTTCTACATAGTAGCGTTAATCGGGGAAAATTTGTAACTCTGTCCTAAATCTGTCAATTATGTATAACTTCCAAGATATTTGAGCCATGATCGAGTAATCCGTGGATTTTATCTGATCTGTTGGAAAGATACATATAAAAATATGTTGAAATATGTCTGCGCTGCATCCGTACGTATGGGATTAAAAGAATTAGCAATGTCATACAAGTAGCACGTTGGATAATTTCCACGGCATGTATTAGAATAGGATTAAGGATGGTTACTGTAGTTAGGTTAGATCCTGTTTAGATAGGGTTTGTCAACGTCATAGGAACGGAATGAGAGCTGAGTAAAGAAAGAAAAAATTAAAAAAAAAGTTTTGGTTCGTTCTTTATTTCATTTTTTTTTAACGGCTAAGAACTCACGCGAATGCTTCCAGTTTCGAGAAGGTTTCTTATTAGTATCATGCGTTGTTTTTAATTAGTTTGTAATATTATTTTTTTTATTGTATCGCTTCCGATTTCATGGTAGATATCTGTTAAGAATTTTGGCTTATTATGTTTCGAATTCGATGCGTTTTTAACTTCCATTATAAATAAGGTTGGTGAAATTCTAAATTAATGTTTTTTTTTTAGTTACGATTTGGCTCGATTGTTTCCAAATTGCGCTACCTAAGAATCTATTTGGCGTCCGAAGTGAAATTACGCGTATGTATGAATCACATCAAGTACAAAATATTTAGGTTTTGTTAGTTTGACCGTCTGAGTCAGTCGGACTCAGTCAGTCTTTTTATCTCCTAAATCTTACTCCCTTCATAACCGTACGATAAGCTACTTTACGCTATAAAGTGTTGTCAACTTTTCGGCTTCGGAAAGCGCCAGGCGTGAAAACGAGACAAACTTTTTAGTTATAAGCCTTATAGTTCGATTTTGAATACCTATAGTATTAAAATAACCCCATTCCAGAATGTTAGTTTTTGATATTGCACGGAAAATTCGTTATCGGTTATTCGCTCCCCCCTACCCCCTTCAAAGGTTTAGCTTTAAAAGATTGTTGTTTGCCTTATAAAAAAATGTGATCTTATGACGATTATTATACTTGAAGGATGTTACTGTATTTTGTTGACGCAGAACTTTGCGACTTTTCGGAATTATCAATAATTTTTGTGGCAGTAGGATAACTTATTCTTTGCTTATAAATTCTCGCTAAAAATATTTTAGTATTCTCTAGACTGAAAATGGCTAATCGCCGCGTTCTCAGATCTAACAGAATATTGCTTCGGTAGTTTTTATTTAAAAAACGGACAAAATTAAAAGGCATTACTTATTTACTTAACGATAATCTATGCTTAAAATTTCTGCCTCATTTTCGCGCTCGACAATTTTCGTCCGCAAAAAGTTGACAGGCCCATTTTAAACATTGAAACTTGGCTTATTTTTCTAAGCAAGGCCGTAAATACCAATTGTTGACCCGTTTTCAGATTAACCAAACGATATAGCGAGTTGATGTTATATCTTAGAATACGGGGATCAAATTAATCTCGCATTTTTCGTAACCGGTCGCATTGAAAAGTTATTTTTCACTAAACGCCTTCGTAATTTAGCCGAATTTTATCGTATTTTCTCAAGTGTTGGTAGTTTCCGGTACGAGTTCTGCGTTAACAACTTGTACGAATGTATATGCCTTGTATAATGATAACAGAAGTATGTAATATAGTTATTGACACATGCGAGAAATCATCAATTGGATTCTGTGAACGGAAAGGACTTTGTTGCTTGGAGAGCTTAGTTTAGGCTTGAATCACATTACAACGGGCCCTGTTCGGGTCAGGGCGGATCAAGACATTGGAAAGTGTGCCCTATATTAAGTACAGCAGAATTTTCTATACCTAACTTCGAATGTATGTCAAGTTTATAATGGGAGGTATTAAAAAAGTTCAGAAAAGCAATTTAAAAAAGTTCAGATAAATGCGAAAAGCAATTTAAAAAAGTTCAGAAAAATGCGATCATGGCGTTGACGAGATACGCACATATGAAGATTTTGCAAAATCACAGACAACGAATGGTCATTAAAAAAACCTGCTTATTCTCATAGACAGACAATATCTATCTGTCTTGTTTTTGTGTTATTATATTTCGTAGTATTTTGTGGTTATTGTTTATTTACAAATTACTTGTTTTCCAACAACACAACACAAATTACTAGGTACATAAGTCTGCCTTACTTAGCAGTGTTATAAAATGTTTCCTCTTCCTTGTATTGTAGGTTTAGTTGAAAAAAAGCAACAAAAAAAAACATGTTTCGTCAGCGCCATCTAGCGATGGTTGCAGAACTATGTTCCTTCAGCTGTCAGAACACCTCCCATTTGTTTGACGCGGGTATTCATACCTGTGACTCTTAATATAGAGTTCAAATTTCAATGTCTGGGTCTCGATGTGAATAAGGTTTTATTTATTTTTCTGATACAGGAGCAGTTTATTTCAGAAGCCCAATTTATTTCATGGTGCCAGTATAATTAATATTGTTTGGGCTATCGGAAACATAATCTGATTCTCTGTGAGGAGGAAAATGTAAATTTTCTTACTTATTGGTGCGATGCGTAACAAACCACAAAGCCTTTTCCGTAAAACATAAAATAGTTTTCATTTATTAAATCGTAAGTTCATAGTTCCACAATAATTAATAAAAAAATATGTAAATTTTTCTTATCTTAGTTAAAAGATCTCATATGTCTTATTTTTGTTTTGTCTTTTTTATATTTTGAGGAACTTCGGAATAGTCGAGTTGATTTAAAGACAACTAATTGTAAAATAAAATATATTGATGTATATAATTCGGATGTTTTATTTAATACAGATCATCAGATCCATAGTCATGCATGTAAAAATAATGAATACACAAAATACTTAGCTTACAGGATAGAACATGTTAAAACATGTTATCTGTCGCCAGGATTATTTAATAAAAAAAACATAATTTTCTAAATTATAGGCCTTCTTTCAGATCAGACGAATATGGGAGATATGCCATACAATCATAGTTTGTATTCAAATGTCTCGATTTTTCACCCACTTTTTTACTATACAGGGTTACGCATGTACCCTGTACTAAGCCGAAAGGAGATTATACTCATCATTATGAACAACTTTTACTATGGGACCAACACTGAAATCGCGGAAAAAAAACAGCTTTTTGTAGTGGTAAGACTCTTTTGCAGGGGTCCGCCTGGGGAAGTACCACATCTTTGCCAGTTATTCAACCGCCAAGCAGTAGTGTGCAAACACTACTGTGTTCCGGATTGAAGGGCAATGTTTCTAGCGATATTACAGGGCACATAGAGATTTGACATCTTATATCTTGGGGTGACGAGCGCAGTGCATTGCCATCCAGGGTTTTGAACTGTTGAAGTTCAAAATTCTGAGTGGCGTTGAGCTGTTATGGGCAAGCGTGAAGAGCCATCAGGCGAGCGACTTCGCTCGTCTCGTCACTCAGTATCATAAAAAAAAGCTATTCATACATTTAGTTGAGTGCTAATGAACGATTTCTATGGGACAACAATTTTTTTTGTTGCGGTTACGGAGTTGGTTCCATTATAAAAAAAAAAAACAATGATGAGTACTATTGACCCCTTTCGGCTTAGTATACCCTTTCCGCATAACCCTCTATACAAATTGACATGCTTGTGGGGTTGTTAAAGATCTGCGGCTGGCAAAGATAATATAACCAATTGATTGCGCGTGAGCCATGGGGGCGCTTGTGATTGGGGAAAACAAGTCATTCATTCAATTTACGCCTAGGATTGGCCCGCTCGAAAAAGATCATGCTGAAAATTTACTTTTCATTACTCATACTCGGAAAGTAGGTCTGAAGTTGCCTGAGGAGCGGGTTGAAAGTAATACAATTCAGCCCTAGGGAGAATCACTTGACAGTGACAGTTGACAACTGACAGACACTCAAATTATTAAAAAAACTAGTTCTATTTTCGCATTTGTATTGAACCATGTTCAAACTTTTATGGTTCCGCACTTCTCGTGCATTTGCCAGTGTTAGTTCATGTTTTTATTATCCTTGTATTCGTAATGAAAAGCACAGTGTTCAACTCGGGGTTAAAGACTTCACCCCTAGGATAACAATGTACTATTTCATCACAGCGGGGTAAAGAATGAGCTGTCAAGTGGTTATATCGTCATTGGCTGGTAATCTCATGTGGTTTACTGATTAGCGCCCCTGCCCCGGCCTCTGCCCCTAAACCCGCCCCTGCCCCTAGCCCTAGTCCCCTTGCTGGTGTTGGGCGGGCTCTTAGGGCGGAGCGCCTCTATCCGGTCCGTGCAGCCGGTGCTCTCGCGGCCCTCGTTGAAGTAGGACGCGTACAGTTCCGCGTTGAAGTTGGAGTTGGTGAGGTCGTGGCCGACGGTCACCCAGCCGGGACGGATGGTGGAGTCGCGACCGAATATGTGCAACCTGTCACATCGATAAATAGTTCAATACAAATGGTACATGCGTAACCATGTATGTAGTTAAATCATCATAGTCAGCCATAAGACGTCCACTGCTGAACATAGGCCTCCCCCTTTAACCTCCACACTGAACGACATCCTGCCATCTGCATCCACTGGATGCCCGCGACTCTCACGATGTTGTCGGTCCATCTAGTGGGAGGCCTACCTACGATGCGTTTTCCAGTTCGTGGTCCGGCTTCAAATAAATATCTTGTAAGAATCATCGATTCAGTGATAGATGATGATGGTGAAGTTTCAACGCATGATGGCTAATAGAACTTTGAAAAAGTCACCTTCTCCTCCCCAGACAGAAGTGCTCCATGATGTGGAATATCTCGATTGGCTTCTCCGTGCTGCCAAACTCGGGGTCCTCCGAGATGATGAGATCTATGTCCACGTTGGCGTGGATGAAGTCGCCGTCCACAGACCGACGGACGGTGCCCTGAAATAACCACAAGATAGCAGAAATATCTCATAACTAATTATTCTTTCCGAGCGATGGTGGCTAGGCGGTAGCATGTGCGCTTTACAATCTGACGGCACCTGGTTCGATCCTCGGTCCTGCACCAATGACTTATTTAGTACCTAAATAGATTATATGTGTAGCTTTGATGCCATCGCTCAAAAACGGTGAAGGATTATATATAAGGATATGTCCAAAAACCTCGAAAAATGGTTCAAGGATATATGACATTCACCAACATGCACTGGGCCATGATGTTGGATTCGGGTTCATCTTCTCTCTCTATCTGTCCCAGGTCCCAGTAGTGGAACCATGTAAGGCTGATAATAATGATGAGTCATTCTTCCCACTTGTTTCCAACAGTTTTTTTGTCATCAGTCCACCTTATCCTCAGTTGGCCCAGGTTCCACCGACCTCTGTTCTGTTCTACGCTATTCTACGTTCCACTAGACCATGGTCCACAGAATTAATATGAGTACTACAGTAATTCCCATTGTCCACCCACTCAGAACCAAAACCATCGAAAGTATACCTTAATGCCCATGAGGCAGTGCTCCTTGGTCCTCTGGAACACCGCGTTAGTCTCCAAGTTCTTCGAGTGTCCCGGGTTCTTGATGTTGGTCTTGATCCAGCAGATGTCCTCGCAGCGCCGGAAACCCCACTTCTTGAGACACTCGCGCCCCATGTCTAGACCTGGAACATTTACAATTTTATGGTTTTAACTATGTAATAAAAGTTCAAACACATGACATTCCAACATGCACTGGGCCAGCATGGTGGATTAGGGCTCATCCACTCTCTCTCTAAGAGAAAACCTTTTGGAAAAACTCAGTGGCACAGCGGGCAATGGAGAGAGTTATAAGCAAGGTCTTGGCCACATCTTAACTCTTGGTCTGAAGCTAACGCAGGCCGTGAAGCAGGTTCAACTGACCATCAGATGAGCCGCACCACAGAAACACGAAGCTCCGGGGCTGCGCCACGTGGTGCAGTTCGAGCGCGAGGACGTCTTGCCAGCGCCAGCCGGCTCCCAGCGGAGGCTCCACTACTATCACGTCAAACTTATTGTTTAGCTGCTTCAGGTCAAATGTCTGTAAGGGATAATAATGAATAAATCATATATTTTCCAAAAGAACAGCACATAAAATTTCTATAAAAAGACTTACATAGGTATATAAAATTGAAAAAAAGTTTGTGGGCCCCAAACTAGGTAAAGCCTGTATCTTGGGGTACCCCAAGATTTAATGAAGAGTACAAACAATAGGGAAACTTTTTTGGGTATATTTCTAACCTAATAAAACCTCAATCATGTACTAATAAGGTGGGGTAAGGTAATAATACTACTTGGTAGTAATAATTAGAAAAAACATATCTAAGTGGTACAAAATATTACTCGTTAAATTGATTATGTAGACCTAATATCATTTAGGTATATAAATATATTTTTTTTTAATTTCAGGAAGACAAAAAAATGACCCCAAATTTGCCTTGGCTCGGCCTGTCGTTCTAGGTGCAGTTCCAAGGGGGAGGTTTATGTTCAGCATTGGAGACCTTCTGACTGATGAAGCAAATTAAGAATCTTCAGTGAATAATCTAGTTACTCTTGTACCTTCAAGTCGCACTTCAAATACATGGGCGGGGTGGCAGTCTGAGAGATCAGGTCATCCTTCAATTTGATCAGCTCTCGTAGCTTGGGGTACTCCTCGAACCGGTCAGCGAGGCCTACATCTCGGATAAAGTTCTGAGGACGCTGGCCCGTGTCTACGAAGTGTTGGCAGTAGTCATTGTGAGGGTTTGACGATTGTGTTCCCTGAAATGAGATAACATTATTCAAAGATTAAGAAAAATGTTAATCCTTGTGGGGAACCCCAACTTTGAATTAGAATTAGATGCACAATACACCCCAAGCGGGATGTCAGTGCAGGTCTTATCACCCCACTTTGTGGGGAGCTATGAGTGTTATATACCTACTAGCTGTACCCGCGACTTCGTCCGCGATTTCTTCAGAAAAAATTGCCTATGTCCGTCCTCATGATACATACTATTACCTCGCAAAATTTTATCGAGATAGGTTATAGGCCATTTAACCATGATTATGTAGCAAACAGACAGAGTTACTTTCGCATTTATAATATTAGTGTGGGTGCATATAGACTGTACTAAGCCGAAAGGTCATTGTACTCATCATTATGAAAAAGTTTTACCTACTATGGGATCCCTTAAATCGCGAAAAAAACCCAGCTGTTCTATACATTTTATCGACTGTCAATGGCCATTTTATATCGAACAGCCTATGAATAAGTATACACTAGAAATCACAGCGCATAGAAAATCATAGTCAATGAACGTCCGCAGTTGCATATATTTTTATTTATTTATTTATTTTTTATTTCCACTTACAACTCCACTTACATATAAACATAGCTGCATACAATTTATATCAAAACAAAACCATTTTACCAAAACCAACCGTATTTTTATACATTAACGGCTCAGTTCTCTGATGCCTGTTCGATTTGCACAACATCGTCAAAACTCGTGAACCGTCATTGAGCAAGCGAGACGGCAACTATGTCTGAATCGCTGAAGTGGGAACTTCTCTCACGAGAGAAAGATACAGTTTTCTCTTTCTCTCCAGTTGGTCAGAAGGTGGTTCGTCAGCAAAGTAGACGTGTCTGTTACGGCTTGTGAAACTATCGCGTGACTGTGGAACCATTCTGGCTGCGTATTGAGACCAGACAGATTGAGTATTGCCGCGATTAGCGCGTCATTGTGGTATCTTTGTATTTTTTTCTCAATGGGAACAGCAATTTTTTTCGCGATTTCAGGGTTGGCGCCATTGTAAAAGTTGTTCATAATGATGAGTACAATGACCTCCTTTCGGCTTAGTGCAGGTTTTATGCGTAACCCTTTATAATTCCATGTAAATTGTTTTAACATAAGTAAAGAAGTAACCTCTTTGGTTATTTAATTTGCGGCCGAGGATTGCAGCCATTTTTCTTTATTCTTTCCTCTATGAGGATTTTGGCGTCGCACTCTTGTGCATTTGCCAGTGTCAAGTAATAATTTATTGTATCAAGTTTGAAGAAATAAATTATCAAGTCAGTCAAGCAAAGTCATAGTCATGTCAAAGTCATGCCCTAGTATAGTAGTGGAGACTACAAGAGGTTTCTGGAGCTTTGGAAACAATGCGAAAATACATGTGTAACCACATTATATCACTTTCCGCACTCAAGCACGTCATGAACACTTAATAAATAATAATCCACCATTATTATGCATTAACAGTCGAAAATACACAAGTTTATAAGAAAATTATACACTGAGACGACATGTTTTTTTCATGTTGGCGCCAAAAAATTCTTGCCACCATTTTCAGCGAGTAATTAATTATTTTAAGCTATCACGGTTGTTCACAACAGTTATATGATTATTTACAGGATATTTACCGTGGTAAGGTTGTGGAAGGAGCTCCCGATATATCCCACCGGTTGTTCCTTCCACAACCTTACCATGGTAGATACCCCGTAAATAATCATATAACTGTGGTAATTAATTGACATGCTACTTAGTACAATTATAATTATATTTGATTAGAAAGATGTTTTATTTTGAACATAATAACCTTCAAGAAAGTAGAAGAGTCAGTGTAAACCAGTTCATCGGGCTGTTCCTTATCAGTTTTCTTGACATGTGCATCTCTGTTCTTCCCGGATTTGGACTGCTTCTTGGGCGGGACGTCTATAGTGGCCCCGAGGGCATGACGGAGTTCGCTCACGCTTGATACACCCAGCTGGAAAGTCAGATTTTGTTATTATAGATCTGTGTAAATAGTTTTGCCTAAAATTAAATATTGTAACCTTTTTCTACGACAACAACTAAAAGAAATTCAAAACAAGAGGAGCTCAATTCAGTTTTTTTTTTTTGTTTGCTGCTTCAGATCTTCGTAATTTATGAACCGATTTTGAAAATTCTTTTTTAATTTAAAAGATATGCTTTCAGATTGGTCCTATAGAAATTTCATCAAAATCGGTTTAGTAGTTTAGATTTCAAATCTAAATAACTGGAAAATTTCGTTACTTTGATGACAACATTATGTCATCGGAGGAACTTAAATTGTATATTTTACCAATTTTGTGAAGTCGGTTTTTAAAATTGATAATTATTATATAATCTGTCACATCATTGAAGAACCGACAACCAATGGGGAAGAAAGGTTCTTGAATGGAGACCATGAACCAGAAGGCGCAGTGTAGGTAGGCTTCCCACTAGATGGACCGCATGGTTTCAGGCATCCAGTGGATGCAAATGGCAGGTTGTCGTTAAGTGTGGAGGGTAAAGGGGTAGGCCTATGTTCAGCAGTGGACGTCTTCTGGCTGATGATGATGATATAATCTGTGACCAAGGTTTGTCGCCATTTTTACGTCGAGCATTACTGGACACTTCAAACCGATTCAAAAATAACAGAATCGGAGGTGTAATATTCTATTTTTTATCATGCAGGTTTCCATCTCTTAAGCCATGGTTTGCCGACCAACAGCAAGCAGCTTGTGCTGACATTTGTCCTAATCTGTCTGTCTCCATGGCGGGCACAGCATGCATGGTACAGAACATCGGCTTTGGAGATGCTGCTCAGAGGTTACACCTTGACGAACATGAGAGCCTCATTCTGTACAGAACAATGTCAAAAACATGATAGGCTTGGCCTCAGGTAAACTTGGGAAGTTGTAGTTTTATCATCACAAATGAAAGGGTCTTCTTATTGGGTGCTCACATTACCTGCTGTGAACCACGGTTTGTGGTGGAGCCATGACTACGAGGCTTTAGTAGGAGCCGAGGGGACTCTATGCGAAAGAGTCCCGGGCGAATAAGGCTGCCTCTGCGGACTGGGTCAGGCCCAACTAACTCTCTGAGCCGGGGAAAAGTCTAAAGCCAAACAAACAAAACAAGGTTATGTATTATCCAACATTGAAACAAACCGTCTGTGCAAGCAGCTTCTTCCTCTTCTGTGATCTTTCCCGTAATTCCTTGAGTTTATCACTCATTTTTATCGTTTGGTTTGCGGTAATTCTTCATGAAAATGAATAGAACAGAAATGCACGTAAACAAAATCGTTGCTTCGATACTTCGGCCTTCGGCAACTTCACCTACTCTACGATTTGACAGTAAAGTTTAATTTGAAAGTTTTGACTTTTTGGTGTTTTAACACTGACATGACACTGACAGAAAACTCAGCAACAAGGAATATATCTCTCTAGCTCAGCAAATACTAATTTCTGAATCACGCCTATAACGTGAATGGCGCTAATGAGAACCAACACGGCAAATAGAGGGTTTTTGTTTGTACGGTGTTGGTTCACATTAACGCTGTTGGTATCAAATCCGCTATTGGTATGATTCAGAACGCGTGAACTATTTTGTGTTTGACAGAAATGTTTCGTTTTATAAAACTCCGAACTATCTTTTCTTTTTCCTTTTTAACTACACAAGACTTGTCTTATCACAGTTTAGATTCGGTTTGGAATACTGAAAATAAAAAAATCAAGTGTATTATAATGTGATTAGTTCTATTTTTGAACGAAATATATTTGTCAGATTAAATACCAAAAATTTAAAATCGTAGTCATGATCTTCGGTAGTATAGTGGTAAGTATCCCCGCCTGTCACGCGGGAGACCGGGGTTCGATTCCCCGCCGGAGAGATCTTTTTTCGCGCTTTTGTACGTTTCGATATTTTGTTATGTAAATACGAATAAATCGTGGAATAAATTCACTAACTATTAATAAGCTCCTTGCATCACTGATCTGACGTTAATTGTCAAACCACTCATCCACAGATCTATATTATCTGGATTTTGGTAACCTAACGATCTATTTATGTACTATGTAATGTTTTCCAGTGCCATAGATCTAACAAAACATGATTGTCATAAACATTATGATGAACATTCCGGAAGTTTTTTTTTAAATAAAATCGGACGAGATCTACGGACGAGATGGACGCAGGTATGTATATATTTACTCAATGTTCTTGAAGTTATTTCAATACAAGAAAAAAAAACTATCTAAAGCAAAAATTGTTTTTTTTTTCTAATATAATAATATATACCTACTTGATATAATAATATTCTCAATTCAGATCCAAGATCCTTTGACAGGGCCAAATTAAAAAAAAAAAACGATAATAATACTGGATATTTAATTTTGAATCGTATAGCTACAAAAAAAAATATATATAAAAATGCAGTCGAATTGATAACCTCCTCCTTTTTGGAAGTCGGCTAAAAAGCAAGTTAACTCAAGACTTTATTGCAATCCAACGCGGCAATGCGGCCAGCATTTTTGGCACGTTGCCAACAGGCAGCGGTTTTTTAGATTAGTGTAGTTTAACATATTTAATTTATTTTATAATAACTAAGTCTTTTTTTATGTTTTAATTTAGACTTTATTATACAATTTAAAGATATCTTTATAATATGGCACAATAAAAATATCACAATAATATTAGGGGTGTGTGTACAATGAATATCACTCTACTACAATAATCGTGTTATTAGTAAAACAGTGTTCCCCTGTGACGCATCTGTCCCCGTCCCTGAATAGGCCCCGTCGGCAGTAGCAGCCGAGCACGCAGCGCAGTGGGTACCGGCGTACTTGGCAACTGCCGTCATCTGGCACTGCAGGCGAGCAGTGCCGCTCGCACCCAAAGAGGCAGGTGTATTCTTCGTTGGGATCCGAGCATTTGGCTGGAGATGAAGAAATTGAAGAATTATTGGACTGATGAAGTTTCCTGTCTGAGACCCGATGGAGTGACGATATATCTAGCCAGCATCAAGCGAACGCTGACCAATTCGGCCAAACTTACCTATTCATGCCATGGGCCCCGACATGTAAACCTAACCATATCACCTCTCAGAACATGTTACTGTGGCTCCAAGCCTGCAACCTACCTCCTTGTTGAGCAAGCATTCTATTCATCATTACCTATCTGCCAGTTAAAGACCTCCGTAGGAGTATTACATTCTCTTGGAAATTAACGGGACGATTGTCAATATACACTCATACACATGATTTTTTGTTTTATTTTGTACAAATTGACATAAATAGGCACGAGTAAAAAGACTATAACTATATCATACCTACTTAAGGCTATAATTATGCTTCTGTAAGCGGCCTATATCCAGCACTAAGATAGGCTGATTATGATGATAAAGTTCAACACTCACTAAAGGCTTCATAAAATGTACTTAATTGGTAACTACTTGTAATAAAAACTTGTATTATATGTATTCTATGTAAAAACTACGCTTCGCGATATTAGCCTAATTTCCCAATTTTTCAAAAATGTATGTTCATCCTCAAAAGACGAACCGTCCATCGTTCACAGTTTTAGACGAATTCAAAACGGTGGAAGAAAAACATCGTTGGAAACCGGTATGTCCAAGAACCTCAAAAAATTATAGTCATTAACACTATAACATACCCTGGGCCATGGTGGAACATGATAAGCTAATAAATTAATGATTGTACATCCTCTGTGTCCGCTATTACTTAACACGTCCTTTGACAGTGCGTCGATAGGCGGGAAATTTAAAATGTTGAGTTATGACAGTACGTCGAAGGACGGGCTTATTCTTTCAAAGAATACGTTCACTACGTCAGCCGGCGATGATTTTCCATACAAGCATCATGAATAGTAACATCTACTGTCGTATTGTGAGCAATCTTATACTTCTTACTGTCGTATTACGAGTATTTTAAAGATAGTTTGATATTGCTGTCTCGTTCGCTCACACTCACACGTAAATGGCTCGCACACAAGTACTACGTCGACTGGCGTGAGCGCGCGCTTGAATTCTCGAACAATCAGTGTGCCGGTGCCATTTTGGGAACAACCACGTGCGGAGTTTGCTAAAATCGTAAGTAAATTTTGCAAAACAGATAATATTGTGATTATAACATTTAAAATACCTTGATTTTGGTGCAATTGCATTATGATTTGGATGGATAATGATAGTATGTACGAATTTATGGGTGTTTAGTGTGTAATTTGCGACTTGCTAGGTTAGTTTGTTAAAAACACAACTAGATGGCCTACTTCCCTTGTAGTTTTGTTATAATATTGTAACTACTTTGTTCGATGGGTAAAAATGAGATTCTTACTTAACGATTTATAATTTCAGATGTCAACAAAGAAACCCAAGAAACGACAAAACTTTTTCCTCGATACTTCGTCAGATTCGGATGCAGATCAGGATCCATTTGAAGATAATGAAGGTGACTATGGCTCTGACGTCAATTACGAGCCTCAGAAGTCAGACCAAGCTAACGCCTCAAGCTCATCCGAAGAGATATTTTCTGTCTGAGATATGTCCTGAATGTTTCGGGGACTATCACCAACTACTTGAACAGCAAGAATAGGAGTCTTGTGTCACAATTCATAAAATATTTGTATTGTGTAGTTAGCAATAGAATATTATCCTGAAATACTTAAAAACTTAACACAAATTACAATAGCAAAAACTCTCTTATATAATATAATTAAAATAGTTTAAATGATTATAACTAAGTCTTTTACAAAATTCCCTTGGTAGGAGTTTCGACGTAGTACTTGATTTAGGTGAATAAACTTATTCAAAAAAGTCACTACGTCAAGAATAGTTCTCGTCTGTAGACGTAGTTTCCCATTTAGGAATAAAATGTGGGTCAAACCAGATACTACGTCGAGAGACGTTCACGCCTGTCGACGTAGTCTCTCAGTCAGGCAGTTAACAATGGGTCCAAACAGATGCTACGTCGAGAGACGTTCTCGTCTGTCGGCGTAGTGTCAACTAAGTACTAAATAATAACTCTAAATCTGTAACTACGTCAGTAGACGGGGTATATAGAATTAAGTGCCGTATTGTGATGTCAGAGTAAGCGGTTACTGTCAGTGAACGTGTTAATCAAAGCATGAAAACAAATAGTCAGGCAAAGAAGTTCTCTTTAGTTGGTTTGCTATAGCAAGGACGATCATATAGAAGCTATAGGTACAAAAAAAGATGCAAACGAAAGAAGTTCTCATCAGTTTGCTATTTATTTTATGTAGGCGTTACAAATGAGAGGAAAGGAAGCATTGACCAAAGAGAAAGGGATTACTTTGGAAAGACGTACCTATCCGAAGGCGCCATTATAAACATACCATAAAAATTATATAAAGTTTAAAGATCTTTTGTGGCACTAATAATTTTTATTAATGTATTTTAAGGCTATCATATAACCGGTATGTGTCTTGGTATGTCCAAAAACCATAAAAGTTCAAAGACATAATGACAATCACCAACATGCACTGAGCCAGCATGGTGGATTAAAATTAAAGCCTCATTTCTGAGAGTAGGTCTGTTTCTGCTCAACGCATACGCATTGCCATTCAGCGTGGTAATACCGCCAGCATGCTGGGTACGCTGCCTGAGTGGTTTTGAGCATTTGGATTGTCTTTAGACCTTCAACGGTCCTCAACGGGCAGTCTGTTTTTGTAGTGTTTGTTGCTTGTATTTTGTTTACTCAATAAAGGCTTTTGCCTTTTTAAATATTTTTTTGTAATATCTTTTATATAATTACATAAAAATCTCGTATCACAGTGTTTGTGGTCGCACTCCTCCGAAAAGTTGCGCGAATTATTCACCGCGAGTACATTTTGGGAGTCTGCAGCATTCACAGTTCCTCCCGTAGTAAAAGTTGTTCATAATGATGGATACCATGGACCCCTTTCGGCTTATTACAACCTTTCCGCGTAACCCAGTATAGGGACTGCATCTTTGGACTGCATGGAATCCCTACACTGTCCCAGTATGTCCGAGATCATGGCATACAATACAAGGTCCTCGCTGCAACATGTGGATACGGCTAGGATGCCTAGAAATATATCAACATCTCGGGGCTTACCTATGCTCGTAATTATGTTGCCATAGACTTGCTCCGTCTACTATCATCAGCGAGAAACCAGTGGGAACCTTTTACCAGTGGGAAACATCTTCCAATCTGCCGCAGACTCCAAGTACTTACTTAATCCATCATCATCAACATTTCAGCCATAGGACGTCTACTGCTGGACGTAGGCCATCGATCTCCAAAAAAGCCAGTTGGAAGTGGCCTGCATGCATCTAGCCTACCTACTTAATTAATCATTTTAAATCTTTTGTAGAAGTCACAAAACTTCATACCAGGAAAACTATGTAGATTTTGTTCATCAAGGTCAATGTTAATAAGTTACAAAATTAAATGTCAAGAGCATACATCGCCCTGTATTTAAGGGCTTGTCAAATCAGACGAGTGGGGTATGCAGAATGTGTTACAAGATAGCAACAACTTTATAAAGCTGTCATTATTCATGCAGATAGCGCCTAACCTAGATAACAGGGCTATAGGTACGCTTACCTACTCGTAGTACAGAATACCTAATGAATAAATGGTAAGAAACATTTTGCAAACTCAAGCTTTAATATTTTAACAACGGGAAGTGATTGGATGATGGACGGGAAAACTGTGCCATATTATCGTGTCGTAGACGAAACTCGGTTATTTCTCTTTTCGCAGCCTTAATTTAAACTATCAGTCGTCTATTCATGCCTCCGGCCTTTGGAAGGCTGGCCACGCAGCCTTCCGATAAAAAGAAAGCGAAAAAGAAGCCCCTCGCAAGTCTTTGCAATTCTTTGGCGATGTAAAATTCGTTAGAGTACCTAAACGTGGACGTGTGGCACAGGCAGCCTAGGGTCAGCCATCACGGCAGCTCGGAGGCGAGTCCGAGCTGGTTGGCTCGCACAAGCCACATGAGAAGTAGATATACTCCACGTCTCACGAACAGTCCTCGATATCTTGAAATCATATCGGAAGCTTTCGAGAGGTTTACAGACTTTGACCTAGTTTAGTTGGCTAGAAGAATTTACAGATTTCATCAGAACATACGTGGACACTGTTCCTGCGCGACGCAAAGTCCGTTGGCATGCCTGACCATCGGTGGACGGCACAAACATCCTCTGGTGCAGCCGTCAGGGCAGTTTGGGTTCGGGTTTTGGCAGGTGGGTTCGCACCAACCACATGAAAAGAACTCCTCGCTTGAGGAGCAGTCCTCGACGGAGGTGAAGAATTGGGCCACGAGGAGCGTCGCTTCTGTCGAGTCAAAATACCAGAGATTGTTGACTAGTTGTACGTACGCTAGAAGAAAGCTAACTCTAAATTAGTTCAGGCCGTGCCAGTTTATCTCAGTGTTCATATTAACACTAAGACCAACCGGCTTTGCTTAAGTGAATCTAGTTTACCTTTACCCTATCGGGCTTATGAACTAGTGTGGCCTAAGTTTTAATATTTATCGGGACTTATCGCGCAATATTAAATATAGGTAAAAATAGATACCAGCTCGTGACCACGGCCATTGTAACATGGTCGAAACGTCGAGCGAAAGGTATCTATTTTTACCTATATTTAATATTGCGCGATAAGTCCCGATAAATATTAAAACATATGTTCAAATCGCGAAAGTTTAAAAATTAATAGTGTGACATAGGCTTAATCTATTGCGCTGAAAAAAAAGGTGACCGTTCTTTTGAGCCTTAGGCCTTCCAAAACTGATTTCTTCAAAAATAAGACATTTTCTGCCTAAACTGAGGAAGGTATCGGTTTTGGAAGGCAAGACTCAGCAGAAAATTAAGTTTTTTTTTGTGTACAAGAAAACGTGTGTAGTTACGGCGAGGAAAAAATTGTTTGTCCTTAAATCGGGTTTGGCTGGTGACATTATATATTCCTTTTCTGTTCTGTCGTGGGCTGAGGTCGTGGGTAACAACACTGCAATACGAGATTAGAACATAATTTTATGACTACATAGTCCTAATACCATTATTGCTTCTGCAATAAGCAATAATTATATTATAACTATGTAATTATATACCTGTGTATGTCTTTTCACTCCTACTTCTGTAGGAGTGAAAAGTGTGCCTTCTTTGAGTTTTGTTGTGCATATTTACTAGCACAAGGAACAAATAATAACAAACTTGAAAAGCATAATACCGTGAAGTAAAATATACTACTGAAGTGTTGTGCAAACTGTATTTATTAGAATTTAACCTTGTGCAAATGTTGAGGAAAATGTACATAAATATCGAAAGTTCATTCGCGTTTAACATCACTTTTAAAGATACCTCTGATTAATAAACTGACTGCCTTTCTGCTGATGTCTGTTTATTTTTCTCACCAATATGCGAACAAGATTTAATTGAGGCCCCAGGATAGTGCCCTAGGGTACTCCGTGTGTTTCTTTTGTATTTCAATTTTGTGAACCTTAGTGATAATGCATATTTAACGTCTTTACAAATTGACAAAAAGACAGTAAAAAATTAAATAGTTGTATGTAGTGTAGGTATTCAACTGAAGATAAATGACATAGGCGCTATCTGTCTAATGCAAGAGTTAAAACTAAACAGGTTTGCGAGTAAGCACGACTGTTAAGCCGCAGAACAATAACAATTTAAAAAAAAAGTGTTTTTAAACAGTTGGTGTGATTTGACAAAATTTTATGATCAAATTCAAGCTACTGAGAAGAGAAGTGAGCGGGTGATAACTCCTTTGAAATCGTGATCAGAACGCGTCTTAACACAGTGCGCCTCGTTTAGGAAATAGGAGACATAAAAAAGTAAATTATTAATTAAACAATTTATATATTCCATTTATTAATAAAATATCAGAGGTGCTATCTAACATAGATCTTAGAAACTATTCAGTACTTATAATTAGGTACATGGTGAAGATTTAACATCATAGAAAAGTGTGATAAAAGTAACACAAACAATAAAAGTGGAAATTAAAAAAGAAAGGAGTTTAATAAACGAAAAAATATTAACAGAAATGCTAACAATATTTAAGATTTTTTTAAATATTGTTAGCATTTCTGTTAATATTGAGAAAACCTGAGAAAACTACAACGCCAGTTTTTAGGTACTGGTAGAAACTTAAAACTACTACCTATATAATTATTCACAGTCAAAGCTTCTCACATTATTGCTAAAAATCGATTATCTATAAAATAGCCTTCTTTCAACCTTGTTTATTTATTCTCTTTATTTTTGATATAATAATGGAACATTTTTATTATCAGACATATACCGGCAGGCTTATATATTCAGGTTTAACAGACCACACTGGATTCGCAAAATGGTTAATTACGTTATTACTTGTTGCTTTATTGGACCATTTACTGATCAAATCGGAGGTAATGATATCTTGAAAACTATATGTGTCTTTGTAATAACATGATATTACAATATGTGATTAGGAAATTGCAATAATTTTCCTACTACTTTCTACTTTTAATCTAAATCCCTACAAACCTTTAGGGCACTCTTCCCTTCTCACACATTTCCCATCTGGCCCCTTCACGAAACCTTCCTTGCAAAAGCACCCAGTCCTGCACTTGCCGCAGACGGGCTTAGGGTCGCTACAGGTTTGCGTGCATTTCTGGCATTCTGTGTACTGCTGGTTGTGTCCGCACGAGAAACGGGAGGGGACAGGATCAACGCGATCTGGAATTAGTGAAATTGGAATTGAGAATAGAAAAGCGCATATTGTGAATGAGCGGGCGGGCTTTTTCATGTTGACTAGATATTCCTTTTGGGATGTTGGCATTAAGAATATCACTGTACATCTAAAAAGTTTTAGATGTTCGTTGCGATGACGACGCAAGTCCCATCTACCACATCGATGCCCATAATATTAAAGGTACTCACACAAGGCTTTGCGTAATTTCTCTGGTTGGTGTGTGCTCGTTTTTTTTTTTGTTGATGATGTAATAAAACATTGTAAATAATGGTTTTCTTTTAAAACAAGTATATTCAAATAGCAAACTTGATTCGGCTGCTGTCATGAGGGTCAGTCGTCGAGATAGATATTATGTAGTTACATCATGATATTTGAATTAAAGGTTGGATCCGGTAAGTTATCTCCGTAAATAAGTGATCCATTAAAACGTACTCATTTGTCTACCAGTTTGCGAGTCCAAATGATATGGAGTCTTAAAGTAATATGTAGAAAATGATACGGATATAAACGTCATAGGGATAGTTTTATAAACGTCGATACAACTCGTGGTGAAAATGCCTTAAAGACAGTTAAAGAACTGTGCAATCAGCGATATATATTCCCAGTTCAAGCACAATAAGTCAATGTCAATCGAAGATGATAACAGATGAAGTCTTATTACTCATGCAACTCACATGACCAGTTTTACGTCAGCTCCATTGATAAATTGAAAGCATGTTCGGAGTTGCTAGGACAGACAAAACAAGACCAGATAGCCAATTCGAAACAACACCTCCAAGCAGGCTACAAAGGCATGCATAAATATTAACGTCACAAGGCCTTTGTTTTCACATGGCTTCGTACAGTTTTCGCCTGTTGTCGTTTTTGTAATTTCCTATAACTTATTTATCTGTGTCAATAGTTTGTGAAGCTAATTAACTATAGATCCGTAAACTTGACCTTGGTAAGTTCTCAGTATGAATGCGAATCGAGCAGACATAAGCAGACAATGATTCAGTGAAACAGTGCAAGGTTAAACAAACTTTATGAATGACCAAAATTAAATAAATAAATGAGGCTTCGTTGACCTTCTGCTGACTCATGTGCAATTAAGCTTAAGATCTTTCGACAATATTCAATTTGGGGCTGTTGAAATACTTTATCGTTTTTAAAGACAGCCTTCGCACAATCTACCTACCGCTTTGGAGACGCAGATAGGTAATGGCAGAATAACTAATGCATGATGATACTTGAAAAATTATAATAACTGTTTGATCATAAATTAGCATTTCTTCTTTAACTAGGTTAGTCTTTGATATAATTAACGTTAACTTTTTTGAACGTAAAACATATCGCAGTCGTGTCGATGAATATAAGTATTATTGGTCCGGGCGCACGGATTCCTCACCGCAGGGTGTAGGGTCAAATATTAACAAAGAGCTTCATTTTTCATTTACCAGTAGGTAAAGGTCACTTAACATTAGATGAATTGTGGTCAAACGCCTAGCCTGTCCACTAAAAACATTAAATATCCAGCCGCATTGCCGCAGGAAAGCTGTTGCAAAGATCGAAGAGCCACTGTACTAGTGGCTCTTCAACTTTAGAAGATATATTTTTATTATCATCATCATCAGCCTATACTAGTCTGCAACTGGATATAGGCCTTTCCTAAGGCACGCCATTCAACCCGATCTTCAGCTTTTCTCTTCCAGCTCTGCCAGTCTTACGTACATTGTCGCTTCGACGAGTTTCAGAGCATCTTCTATGCTACGTTTGCCAATTCGTGGTCTCTCACTCTAAACATGTTTACCTAGACGAGGCGGCTAGCAGTTCTGCGACAGATATGAGCGGCCCACTGCTACTGCAGCTTGCTAATACGCTGAGCTGTCGATAATTTCGGTTCTCTGGCGAATTGCTTCGATCTAGATACGATCCCTTAGAGAAACGCCGAGCATAGCTAGAATATAAATATTTAAAGAACTTTCACTTACTTTTCTCTCTCTCACTGATGTACTCTAGGAAGTTAGAGCATTTCTCGAATTTCACGCATCTTCCATCCTTGTCCCGCAGCAGGTCTCCTTTACAGAAGCATCCCTTAGCGCATTGCGCTGGGCAGATCGGATAGGGATTGTCACAGGAACGGTTGCAGGGCTCACAGAACCGGTACTCTTCATCATCAGGACAAGTGCCTCCGTGAAGGCGGGGTTCAGAGGTTTCTAGCTTATAAGGTAAAGCTGCAAGGCAAAATTATAGACGATTAAGCTTCTTGCTTTCTTACCCCAGATGAGTTTTACTAGGAACTAACAGTTTCCCGCGAATTCGTACGTTTAGAATTTCATATTAACTTTCGACCCTCTTTTGACCCTCTTAAATCTCTTAATTCGTCTTTGTCGTAAAATATTTTCAAAGCGGACCTCTACATCCATAATAAATGCCAAATTTCAACTTCGTAAGTCAAGCAGTTTTCGTGATTTCGTGATAAGTCAGTCAGTCAGTGAGTGCATGGTATTTCGCTTTTATAAGTACGAACGAGTGTATATATACATAGTGTAGATAGACTGCGCATTTTTAACTTGTTGGTTTATTTCTTACTACCTGACCCGATAGGAAAGCTGATGGTACTGATGATGAAAGAGTGATGGTAGCTGAGCGGTAGCGTGTGCGCTTTACAATCTAACGACACCCGGTTCGGTCCACGATGGCTTATTATGTGCAGTCTTGATTCCATCGCTCAAAAATTATGAAGGAAAACATGGTGAGGAAACCGGTATGTCCAAAAAACGTTCAAGTTAAATGATCTATGGCATTTACCGACATGTACTGGGCTAGAGTGGTGGATTAGGGCCCATCCTCTCTCTCTGAGAGAAGGCCTGTATCCCAGCAACGGGAACATGATAGGTTGATAATGATGAAGATGATACCAACGGTAGAGAATGTGGAGATGGTGGAAGGCTTCTAAACTGCTCTCTGTTATATTTTCCCGTTCTATGGTCCGTTCTATTCTAATCCGAATGAAGTGCTTTGATTTGATTTTTATTGTGCGAAGCGCTAGGCTGTGGAATGTGCTGCTGGAATGGTTGTTCCCCGATAGTCATACAATCTAAGTGTCTTCAAGTCGCTAGTGTATCTGTTTCTTCTAGGTAAGCATGCTTAATCTTAGACATCATCGCTTATCATTAGCATAGACAAACTACTATTGTCTGTCATTAGGTAATAATTATCAATATCAAAAACCGTCTTCATAAAAATATCAGAACTGTACCAAATTTAAATGGGACCATATGATAAGCATCAAATTTCAAATAAAAAAACAATCATCAAAATCGGTTCACCCAGTCGAAAGTTCTTAGGTAACAAACATTTCAAAAAAAAGTCCAATTGAGTACCTCCTCTTTTTTGGAAGTCGTTTAAAAAACCGACTAGTCCACCACCGCATTTGGCTATCAACTCGCTAAGGACGAAAGACGAAAGACAATTGATCCAGAGACTGCACATGCAGATGTAGAAAGAAGGGCAAACGAAAAAAGAGATAAAAGGTGTTCATATCAGATGCATGTCTAAAAAACTGTAATTTTTAAGAATTTGTAATATGTTCACTGTTGGCGTATCTCAATAAATAAAGAGATGTACTCGGTACTCACGTATAGGAGGACATTTAGCCAGGTCCACGCAGAAACCCGTGTCATTTCTGACTTGCCCGTCCTCACAGAAGCATCCTTCCTTACAGACGCCCTTGCAGTCCGGGACAGGGTCGCGGCAGGTTTTGGGGCAGCCGCAAGAGAGCAACCTCTCGTTCGGCCGGCAGACAGAACCGACTTGACCTGCAATTATCAAAGAGAGTCATTAGATTTATCAGTTTTAAACTATCATGGTTGTTCACTACAGTTATATGCGCCAAAATATCGGGAGCTCCTTCCACAACCTTACCACGGTAAATATCACAGAAAAGAGAAGTAAATAGAACGGAAATGAGAAGGAAAATCTGTCGCCAGGTATTGTGACAGATCCTTGATTGAACGTTCTTATTTATGTCAACGCGTCGAACTCCGCGTCACAGTTGCTATATATGGGTTTATATGGGTGCAAGTGGCTGCAACAAATTTCTTACAAAAATGCCTTGCCAGCCGTTCTAATTTAAACAAAAACGAATTATTTTTTCTGTGGTATATATCCCGTAAATAATCATATAACTGTAGATTTATCAGGATATCTACAAAAAGGCAATATTGCGGTGACTGGTGAAAGCTTTGGGATCGGGCTAAAAGTGGCGTGTCTTGGGAGAGGTCTACGTCCAGCAGTAGACTGGTGATAGGCGGTGGTGATAGGTGAAGGCTGATGATATTGATGTAGTGATTTTAGGAACACGAGTAAAGCCGGGATAGATCAGTATGCCAGTCGCTGTAGTTCATTCGCTATCAAATGATCGTTGACAACGTAAATTGAAAAAAAACCTTGAATGAAAATGAAAAAGAAGAAAAGAAAATATCACGAGTGAATCGGTTTCTTCTAGGCATGCGTGCTCCATCCTAGACCGCATCATCGCTTAACATCAGGCGAGTTGGCGGTTAAAAGCAGGCCTAAATTATATGAAAATATCTTATTCATTATAATCATTATCCATAATTTTAACGTCATCATTTGTTTTCCAGTTTGTTTTTTAATCCAGTGGATGCAGATGGCAGGATGTCGTTCAGTGTTTAGGTTAAACGGGGAGGCCTATGTTCAGCAGTGGAAGTCTTCTGGCTGTTGGTGATGATATTAAATTTAAGTAGATGTAAAAGTAGGTACGAGCTTCTGAAGCAGAACTGCTAGTTCTGCGAATCATCGTTTCATTCGAATCATTGTTCGGTCTGACACAGAAGTATCGACTTGACATTCTGTTTACTAACAACTGGTACAGTTTGTTGCAGAACTAACAGTCAATAAAATCGTTGGCTACCCCATTTTTAACCTTCGACGCAAAAAGAAGAGTTTTATAAGTTTGACGTGTGTGCAGTCCTGTTTACACCCACGCACCA
Source organism: Agriopis leucophaearia (assembly GCA_949125355.1). Lineage (NCBI taxonomy): Eukaryota > Metazoa > Arthropoda > Insecta > Lepidoptera > Geometridae > Agriopis > Agriopis leucophaearia. Next base: position 2,410,150 of record OX421276.1, on the reverse strand, counting down.
GTGCCCAACACGCGGAAATAGCTGCTTAGACCATGCATTCATTAGATCATCATTTCCGTCCTCAGCAGTGATATGTATGTCTGGCATCAGTGATCATGACTCAATTTTGTTAAGCGTTCAAGGAACACCGCGTCAAAGGTGCCAAACCCAGAAAACAATAACAAAAATTAATTATAACCTAGTAGCTAGAGACTTAGAGTTAAAAAACTGGTCAGAATTTTATGCATGTAATGACGTCAGCACAGCTGTCAAAGAATTAGAAAATACCATAAATGTAACAATTGAGAATCATAAAACTGTATCTGTAGTCTCAAATTCAAAGTACATTAGAAAAGAGTGGATAACTCCAGGCCTCATAAAATGTATGAGAAGAAGAGACTTGTTACATAAATTAGCTAAAAAAAATCACGAAGACATAAAATCATTGAATAAATATAAAACTTATAGGAACATCTGTAACAACATTTTACAAAACTTAAAAAACATATACGAACGTAGAAAGATAGAAAACAGCAAAGGTGACAATAAAAAATTATGGGAGGCAATAAAAGATATATGTGATCTAAAATCTACCGAGACTACTAGTTCTTGTCTGTTAAATGCCGCTGCGACCACGGAAGAAGCTTTGAACAACGCTAACAAGTACTTTGCCACGATAGGAGAATCACTATCAAATGATATTCTCTCAAAACTAAATGTGTCAGAAGAAGACCTTACAAACTACGTCAAACTTCCAGACCCCCCCATAAACTCACTGTTCCTAGCCCCTACAAATGCAGCAGAGATTAACAAAATAATCAGCAATCTGAAATCAAAGTCTGCACCAGGTAGAGATGGCATCAGTAACCACTTACTTAAACTCTGCAAACACGTACTTGATGCTCCAATAGCCTACATTTGCAACCTCAGCCTAGAGACCGGCACAGTTCCAAAGGAGCTTAAACAAGCAAATGTGTGTCCTATATTTAAAGCGGTGATGCTGAACAAGCCTCTAACTATAGACCGATCTCGTTGTTAAGTTCAATCTCTAAAATTATTGAGAAGGTTGTTAATAAAAGTCTTGTGTCATTTCTCGAGAAAAACAACATCCTGTCGAGAAACCAGTATGGATTCAGGTCTGGCAGATCCACGGAGGACGCAGTTATAGAGCTAGTAGATCACGTGTCAAAAAACCTAGATTCGGGGCGCAGATGCATTGGCGTCTTCCTGGATTTAGCCAAGGCGTTTGACACTGTCTAGGCCTATACTATTGAAAAAACTTGAAGGTACTGGCGTTCGTGGGATGGCTTTAAGATGGTTCCATTCATATCTCAGTGACCGTAAGCAAAGAATCAGTGTCGATGGCCACTACAGTGACCTAATGGACGTGTCATCTGGCGTCCCGCAGGGAAGTGTGCTTGGCCCTACTCTTTTCTTAGTCTACCTAAATGATCTGTGTAACATCACATTAAACCAAGCCAAATTATTCGCATTTGCCGACGACACAGCAATAATCTTTGATGGCAAGGATTGGGACGATGTATGTTCGAATGCTAACGGTGGTCTTCAGCGGGTCGTGCACTGGTTGCAACACAATCTGCTTACCCTCAATGCAAGTAAAACCAAAATTATCGCATTCAGAGTATCAATTCGCAGCAGACCTAACAAAACTCTGTGTATAAAACTCCACACATGCGATGATATAAATTCAACGCAATGTCCGTGCTCAAAATTAGAACAAGTAAAAGACGTCAAGTACCTAGGCATACATATTGACGAGCTCTTGTCATGGACTAAACAGATTCATGTCCTCAGCGGGCGAATCAGAAAGTTACTTTTTGTTTTTAAAAGACTCAGAGCTGTGGCGGACATTAAAACGATAACAATGGTCTATACCTCACTTTGTCTGTCACTGCTTAACTATTGTGTCATTTCCTGGGGTTCAGCAGGCTCAAGCCACCTTCTGAAACTGGAACGAGCACAACGAGCTGTTCTAAAAGTAGCTTACAATAAACCTTATAGATACTCAACCAACTTACTTTACAAAGAAACAGAACACTTAAGAGTAAGACAAATATACATCATGGCTACAGCTCTAAGATTCCACCGGACAGCACTTACTACGCAGGTCGGTTTCGCCGAAAACTCCGGTTCCAGAAGAAAACCTCATTGGCCAGTGCCACAAACAAAAATACTGATAGGGCAAAGAAGTTATGGTTTTCGCGGACGCTACATTTATAATAAATTAAACAAAAAACTACATTTAATCAAGGATTCTAAACATGTAAGCAAAAACAAGATTAAAAAATATTTAATTACTCTACAGGAAATAGAGACAGAGGAGCTGATACGGATCGTAAGCTAAAAAGCTGAGATTCGTACCTACCAGCCTACATACACAAACATACTAGAACTTAATACCTACTAACAATAACATAATATTAATATTGCATGCATTTGTATAAAATCAATTTAAATAAATAATAATCTAACTAATAATATAAAATTATAATTCTAACTAAACGTAACTATTCTAAATTATTATCACTTAATAAGTTGTCCCTAGAAGAGCACTAGTTATCGCGACACAGGGAATCCTACAGCGATAACTAGCGACTGCAAATTGTATTATTGGCATGTTCATTTTAACCTTATTGCAATAAGTTTGTAACCCTATTATTTTATTAATTTTAAACTAAATATTGTACGTAATATTAGTGGCAAAATAAATAAATTTATTATTATTATTATTATTTATTATTAAGATAATCACATCTTTTATCGGGAGTTTAAAAAAGCTATTTACACTACAACTTTTTGTAGTGGTAGGACTCTTTTGCAGGGGTTCGCCTGGGAAAGTACCACACCTTTGCCAGTTATTCAACCGCCAAACAGTAGTGTGCAAACACTACTGTCTTCCGGATTGAAGGGCAATGTTTCCAGCGAAATTACAAGGCACACAGAGATTTCACATCTTATATCTCGGGGTGACGAGCGCAGTACATTGTCATCCAGGGTTTTGAACTGTTGAAGTTCAAAATTCTGAGTGGCGTTGAGCTGTTATGGGCAAGCGTGAAGAGCCATCAGGCGAGCGAGTTCGCTCGTCTCGTCACCCAGTACCATAAAAAAAAAAAAAAAACTCTGAATCTCAGATTAACCTAAGCAGAGCTTCATCCCTTGGTGGGAATTTGAAATTCAGGCAAATAGGGTAAAATGAAGTCGAATAAAGTAGGTACGACATTCACTAATTTCAATTCAGAATTATCTACCTGCTGATAATGTGGATTTAGAATAGACTGTATCTATTCTGAAAATTCTGAATTGAAATTAGTGAATGTCGTAGAGATTGCATCGAATAGTCTAAGAGAAACTATTGTAGTGCCTTTCTTTATTAATTAATTACATCTCTAACAGGCCAGTCTGCTTGATAATATCACTCACAGAACATTTCTGTGGTTTAGCGGTTATGTAATTATTTTGCACGATTTCAAACTAAAAATATTCCTCAGTTTTTTCGGGCAAAATTCGATTTCAGACTAAATTTTTTGTTAATTTTTCGGACAAATGCTTTTGCTAACTTATCATATGACAAGCTAATAAACACTAAATAGTTACCCTAAACTTTTTAGCCTGGTTTTATAAATACAAAAGCAGTTCGCCCATGAACCGTTGAAGGTCTAAAGACAATCCAAATGCTGTAATCCACTACCATTATTTTTTTAACCACTAGCCATTGAAGAGTTCCACTAAAAAATAAACCACTGTTTTTTGTGAAAATACTAAACTTTATAAACCTATCAGAGAAACGTAAAAAAAAAATAAGTAGGTACTTCAGTGCTTAAACCGACTTCATTTATTACCCGATTGCGCCACACAAAAAAGGAGGTTAATGTTTTTAATTGCAAGTTACTTAACAAACGATACGTTTTATCATGTTATTATCGTTTTTATATGAAGACACAAGATGGTTAAAACTGGCTTAATAGAGGAAACATATCGTGACTTATTTAAAGTGTAAGGAATATTATCAATATAAAAAACCGATTTCATAAAAACTTCAGAACTGTAAATTGAAATGGGACCACACGGGAAGCACTAGCTTTCAAATAAATCGGTTCACCCAGTCGAAAATTCTGAGGAAGCAAACATAAAAAAAACTGACCTCCTTTTTGGAAGTCAGTTAAAAATATAAAGTAGTGCCTGTAAAACTACGTATATACACTCACGATGAATTATTCAAGTAGGCGTGGATGGCCAAATCCGAAGTTATGAGGAATAGCGAAAAGTACTCAAAATAAAGAAGAAAGAACGGAGTCTCGTGCCTGATTTTGATGTTGATGAATCATTGGAATTTAGATTTTGATCATATAATTTTAATTTCATATTATACGGAATACGTAAATTTTACGGTAAATAAAATTAATCCTCTTCTCTTGACGACGCCTGTATAGGATCTACGAATAAAAAATCTGTGTGTATGTAAGATCATTGTATGTATGTATTCCCTATGGAATACGAAACGACTGGACCGATTTTGATGAAATTTTCAGGAAATTTTCAGATTAGCCAAATGAATGATCCTGTGAAGTTTGATAGCGATCGGGTTTTATATCGTATATTTTTGTGTTTTAATATTTTACCTACAAATAACTATATAAGTTAGAAGGTTCTAAAAAATTAGGACGGACGGACAGACAGACAGACGGACAGACAGACGGACGGACAGAACGAATTTATAAGGGTTCCTTGTCGGATTACGGAACCCTAAAAAAGGACAAGAATTGAACTCTATCGATACTTTTTGCTCTGTCCATTGACATATTACATCATAGAAACAAGAGAAATTGTCTTCTAATTAAAGGAGTTTGCTGTCGCTCAAGGAGATATTGCTTCAAGGAGGTATTGCGGGTTAAACCGCAAGGCACAGCTAGTAATTTATAAAAGATCATTTATTTAATCTCACGAAGATACGACCCATCTTAAGATATGACCTCACAACTTGAGATAAATAAATTCAAGTAATAACTTATAGGTAAGCTATTGTTCTCAGGTGCCATTTACATGGAGTAATTAATCTATGGTGTCATTTTATTGCTTAGGATGAATAAGATGACTGCAACGGGAAATCCATAAAGAAACATTGTTTATATGGAACTAGTTGCGCCGCGCTGTTCCACCCGCGTGGAAAGTACATCCGTGGATCCGTCATTTTTCGGGATACAAAGTATCCTCATAATTATGAGCCTATCATATTCCCACTACTGGGACCACATAATAAAATATTGTTTAAATTAGAACGGCTATCTAGGTATTTTTGTAAGAAATTTGTTGTAGCCAGTTGCACCCATATAAACGAAACTTCAGTCATTCGAAATCAGTTAATAGTGTCAACTGTGATGCGGAGTCCGATATGTTGATCTAAATAAGAATGTATCTGTTACAATACCTGGCAACAGATTTTCCTACTCATTTACGTTCTATTTACTTCTATTTTCTGTGCCTTAATCCAACAACTGGCCCAGTGCATGTTAGTGAATCACGTCTTTGAACTTGAGGTTGGATATACTGGTTTTCTTACGATGTTTTCCTTCGCAGTTTTTGAGCGATGGCATCGAATCAGCACATAATTTTATGTATGTATAAGTAATTGGTGCAGGACCGAAGGTATGCCAAATATGAAGAATTTCTTTTACAAATAAAAAATATGTTATCTAACTTCAGGCTCTCTAAAAGTCAGATTTTCAATTTAAGTTTGCTGCCATAGTGGGAGGCAATTAAAAATAAATAACGGGCCAAGTGCGAGTCGGACTCGCGCACGAAGGGTTCCGTACCATTATCTATAAAAACGACAAAAAATCACGTTTTTTTGGTATTTATTTTATTTTAATTTAATATTTTATTTTTAAAGTGAATATATTATATACCTAACTAAATATTCTGTGAATATTTCAAGCGTCTACCTCTTGCCGTTATCAATATCGAGCGAAAACGAGCAAAATATCACGTTTGTTGTATCGGAGCCCTCTTAAATATTTATTTAATTCTATTTTTTTGTATTTGTTGTTATAGCGGCAACGGAAATACATCATCTGTGAAAATTTCAACTGTCTAACTATCACGGTTCATGAGATACGGCCTGGTGACAGACGGACAGAGGAGCCTTAGTAATAGGGCCCCGTTTTACCCTTTGGGTACGGAATCCTATGATAAATCGGGGATACAGTATGATGCTGCAGTTACATATCTATCATCTACATCCAAAATTTAATTACACCATTAGTTTGATAGCTAAAGGATCAAAGAATTCGTAACATTGCGTGAGACCAAGGATTCATATACCTACTACCCGAGACTTCGTACGCGTATCACAAATCACAAAAAAAATAAAAAAAATATGTTCACTCGCACTTCACTCTATAAACCATCTAATTAAATTAAATGTCAAACCGACAAAAACTGTAGCCGAGCTAAATATTATGATTGACTTGTGAAACTGCTGCTGGTTGATATGTAAGTTATTATTAGTAAATAAATAAATATTTAAAAAAAATTATATTTAAAAATAAAATATTTAAAATAATTAATAACAATAGAGAAAAATCTCGATACGATCCACTTGGCTCTATAGTTTTTTGACCACTCTAAGAACTACTACTAACTTTAAAAACATATGGCTCTCAAATGATCGTATCATTAAACCCACGGCGTGATGTTAGTTAAACTAAAGTTTATAAATTAGTTAAAAATCCCCTCTTGAAGACGTACGTATTGGTAACAATAATGCAGTTCGGCCGGTTATTGGGTAATCGCTGAACGTTACTTTATTTCATCATTGTAATGAAGGTACCTACCATTTATCAACTGTAAAGTAAGCACTTTGTAAATTTAACGGATTTTAAAAGCACGTATTTAAGGTGATACGTTTCATGTTTGGCGGGAAATTCAAATTTCAAACAGTTTTTTTGTCGTCGTAGCTAGGCCGGGTAATTATTGTGAAATATACAGTGTTTGCGAAAATTGTTGGTTGTTCTTACATTATTATGTACAGTTATTTACCTTTAATGTACATTATTACTCATTAACACTCGAAAATACACAAGTTTAGGAAAATAATACAATTAGACATGTTTTTTTTCAAGTTGGCGCTTAAACTCCGACGTTTCGAACTCTTTGCAGTGTCCGACCACAGATAGACTAGGTATAAGTAGGTCTACTTGTGACTAGGACCCTGCAAAGAGTTCGAATAGCCAGAGTTTTTAGGCGACCCAATCCCTTTACACTTTGACACGACTACTATTAGTCAAAGGTTGTTTATATCTGTTAGTATATATAGTAGATATCGTGCTCTGACATGCCATGATTGTCCTAATATCGAACTGATAAGTGGAACATACAGTTGAAGACTTTCCTAATAAATAGACAATAAAGAAACCTCGATTTTATGATAACCTTTAAACATGCCCCTGTGCCAGCGCTCCAGAGCCTCACTCCGATATTTTAAGGAGTTGGGTTGGCTCGGGTAACTGCTGGTAGGGGGAAATACACAATACATCCCAAGCGGGACGTCAGTGCAGGACTTATCGCCCCCATCTCGAATTAAGAACCTTTAAACGGGGTAAACAGATTTTCTTGAACTATAGCTAAAACATTCTTGAACAAGTCACCTTTCAAACAAAAACTAAATCAAAATCGGTTCAGCCGTTTAGGAACTACGATGCAACAAACACAGGCATTACACTTATAACAGCTCTCTGTATGCGTCGGAGGTTAAAAATACGGATGCAATTAAGAACCTCCCTCCTTTTTTTGAAGGCAGTTTAAAAGTTATCAAACTTACCGAAAACTCCGTTAAAATACACGCACAAGAAGACACAGAGGATCACGAGTCGAGCGTCCATCGTGGATGAATGTTGCAACCGCACTGAGCCGCACACTGCGTCAGCGCAAGTTATACGTAACCTGGTGCTACAGTGACTGCTGCATACGCTGTGGCAGGATGATAGCCCTGTGTCGCGAGTGGTAGTTGATAACAGGAAATTGTCTTTATTTTTCGTGGTTATAGGGTCGTAATGTACAAATACTACCTTTGTTATCAGTAAAAGTTGGGCACCTTCTCACACCAGACAAACAAAGAAGATATGCCTTAGTCTAATCATCGTTAGTATTCAAATGTCTCCATGCTTCATTTATTTTTAGGGTTCCGTACCGTTGGGTACAGAAAACGGGGCCCTATTACTAAGACTCCTCTGTCCATCAGTCCGTCTGTCTGTCTCTCTGTCTGTCCGTCTGTCACCAGGCTGTATCTCTTGAACCGTGATAGACACTTGCAGCGACAATAATGGAACTAATAATCCACATGTGAAAAAGATGGACGGCAGTTGTCCCCAGGGTGACTTCGACTAAAGGCGATGGAGTTGAATGGGTGTTCCCCGATAGTTACAATCTGGGTGTCTTCAAGTCACGAGTGAGTCGGTTTCTTCTAGGTAATCGTGATCCATCGTAAGCCGCATCATCGCTTAACATCAGGCGAGTTGGCGCAAGCCTATTAATCTATCTATATCTATTCTATACATATAATAAAAACGTAGAGATAAAAAAATCTGTAATTGCGAGATAACAAAAAAATAATCACACAGGGCCTCTTAAAATAAGCAGCTGAACACGATAGGACAGTTTTTAGAATTTTTGTCTGTCTGTTTGTTTGTGTGTTTGTCCACGCACATCTCCTAAACCACTGGACGGATTTAAATGCGGTTTTCACGAATATGCTTAGAAATTACCAGATTAAAACATAGCCTATCTTATATAATTTATTTTAATTCTTTATTATTACTTGAAATAAATTAAAAATAAATGATTTATTTCTTCGTTATATGAGGATCGTTACATAGCCTCAAGCAAGGAGGTCCAAAGTAAAGAGAATGTTATTGACATAGCCATTAATAATTTGTAACTGTCAACTGTCATTCAGATAATCAGCCAGTATAAACTTTTTATTTAAATTATGAACCTTCTTAGATGAATGAACGTGTAGATCAAGTATGTTATAAAAACATAGGCCTTACAAACTCTTTGGTGATTCCATGTTATTATTCAATGTTATTTTGCGCAAGGGCCGGATTAAGGGAGGAAAAAAGGATTAAAGGTTATATGAAAATCTACGCGTACGAAGTCGCGGGCAAAAAATCTAGTAAATAAATAAAGGCATTAAGTCTGATTTAGGTCATATGCGTTCGCACCTGCCACGTCAACTTAAGATATCATAAGTTTGTCTGGTCAGAACCTTGCAACAACAGTTCAGTTCAGTGGCAGTTAGTTGTGCCTGGTGGAGTAGAGCTTGGTGGTAGAGCTCTGACAGAGTAGCTACCAAAGTAAGCATTCCGTTGGCAAAAAAACAGCCTGGTGGTCCATATCAAACTCCGTGGTTACACCATACATACTTTTTATTTATTTATTATAAAATAGGCTTGCGCTTGGCCGCCAACTCGTCTGATGTTAAGCGATGTTGCGGCCTACGTTGGATCATGCTTGCCTGGAAGAAAACGATGCACTCTTGATTTAAAGACAACCAGATTGTGACTATCGGAGTACACCCATTCAGGCAGCGCATTCCACAGACTCCCAGCTTGACTTGACTTGGGCGACCCCCAAGCCGCCTGCCAAGCGTGGGGATTATGGCAACAGCCCTGTCTATGAGGGAGGCCTTGTCCAACAGTGGACGTAAATTGGCTGATGATGTGTGTGATGTGATTCCACAGACTAAGCAGTTCATCAAACATTCTTGGACAAGAGCGGCCAGAGACGGGGAACAATGGCACAAGGGTGAGGCCTATTCCCAGCAGTAGGTCGATACAGGCTGGTGAATGTTGGCAGTCAACAGGGTGGCAGGGGAACAGTGGATGAGGATGGCACAGGACTGGAACTGATGGCGCGCCTCGGAGATAAAACAACACCATCATAAGCCATAAGACGTCCACTGATGAACATAGGCCCCCCCTTAAACCTACACACTGAACGATAACCTGCCATCTGCATTCACTGGACCCGCGTCTATCATGATGTCGTTGGTGCATCTAGTTCTGGTCTACCTATCTACGCTGCATCTTCCGGTTCGTGGTCTCCACTCAAGACACGTTCTTTCTCATCGGTTATCGGTTCTTCGAGCGATGTAGCCTGCCCATTGCCACGTCAACTTGAAATTTTAATAGCTATGTCGGTTACGACTGGTTCTTCGACGAATATCCTCGTTCCAAATTCTATCGCGCAAAGAAACTCCGGAGCATAGCTTTCACTATTGCTCGCTGTATGACTTTGAGTTTTTTAAAAGACCAGCAGTTAAGGACCATACGTCTCAGTACCATACCTATATCTAATGGACGTTAGCTGCTGATGATTGCAGCTGTCGGAACAAATGAATTCGTGGACCGAGTTTAGAAGAGCGAATTCACGTCTCGATTCTTCAGTTCTTTTAAAATCTGCGCCTTGTAGCTTGTATTTTTTTTTATCTAGTAACATTATTTGTCTTTTAAGTGGGTAATCTAATATGCAATTAGAAAGAATATAAATTAGTTTGTGAGTTTTTAATAGCTAGAATTTTATTCGAAGTTTCCTTAATAAAACGTCAAATAAAATTCTAAAAGAGAGAGTCGATGAAGGTCTGGTAAACCCGCAGATCTACAAAAGGTAGGGAGGTGGTTATGGTAAAATCCCGAGATGACGATATTTTCGCGTCATCTCGATTATTGCGACCGGCGATTATGCCCGAAGTAGAACGAGGTCTGTGCAAGATAAAAATAAATTATTTGCACTTTATACGAGTAAATAGTAGTAGGCTACTTCTTTGTGAGTGCGTTTTTAAATGTGTTCGGGATTTACTAGTGTTGTGTAATTTTTTTTTATATTATGATATTCGGATTATTTTTGCACACACGTTCAATATCTGACCCCAAACTATCGTCAACCATCCATCCTTGCCCCAAACTAAGCAAAGCTTGTAATATGGCTGCCAGAGACTGATATACATACATATATAATTTAAATACATTACTTTATTAACACCCAGGTATAATTAACAAACAAATGTTCATCATATGAATGTTTGTCCTAGGTGGGAATCGAACACACACCCCCAAGCGCAGAAGGCAGGTTCACTACCAACTGAGCCACCGGGCAGTCAAATCTTTACACCTACACATCAAACACTATTTTCATTTTTTGATTTGCTCTGACAGCTGCAAAATTATTGTAATAATAAAAATAATTTTTAGAAGAAAAAAAAAATGCCTAAACTAAAAAGTATAATAATTATCAATATAAAAAACCGACTTCATAAAAATGACAGAATTGGACCAAATTGAAATGGGACCACACGGGAAGCACCAGCTTACAAATAAAAAAAAGAACCACCCAGCCGAAAGTTCTGAGGTGACAAACATTAAAATAAAAAACAGTGGAATTGATAACCTTTTCCTTTTTGGAAGTCATTTAAAAAACGCCATATAAGTATATGTTTTTGGTATTTGTTGTATTTTTTCAAAAACTCAATTAATTTCAATAAAATGTATATGAAATCTCTTCTGAAGTTTCGAATTGAGAACCTCCTCCTTTTAAAGTCGATTTTTTTTATGGAACCCGTGGGCCTTACGCCTAACTCTAAACGCGGGCCCGAATAGGTGCAGTTTGCAAAGTCACGCGAACGCGCGCCGAACTATAATTTTCGGTCGCGTGATTTTGTAAACTGCAACTATTCGGGCCCGCGTTTCCCAGCCCCGGACTATTTCCATTCTTTGATGCAAGCTGCAATAATATTAAAGTTATATGATTATTTACGGGATATTTACCGTGGTAAGTGTGTTTTGTCGAGACTTAGGTTCGAGTTCGAGTTCCAGTGATAACCGTAGCAAAAGACTAAGAAAGAGGGTAGATCGTTTTGTCTGTACCTAACTTTGAACTTTTTCACCAACCACCCGCATTCTTCAGTCTTCCCGTGAACATGGTGTATGTAACTGCGCCGAAATATCGGGAGCTCCTTCCACAACCTTGCCACGGTAAATATCCCGTAAATAATCATATACGTACCTTTAGTGAACAACCGTGATAGTTTAAAACAGTGCAATAATATTGTGAAAACGTGAATGAAAATATGATCAACTAGCCGTCCGCCCCGGCTTCGCACGAGTGTAAGCTCGGCCTTCGGCCTCGCTACAAAATATAATATAGCCTATGTCACCCGGGGATAGCGTAGCTTCCCAACAGTGAAAGAATTTTTCAAATCGGTTCAGTAGTTTCGGAGCCTATTCATTACAAACATACAAAAATAGGTACAAATCTTTCCTCTTTATAATATTAGTGTAGATACCGCTAAGTTTTAGAACGTACTATCAGACAAGTACCCGATATACCTATTTCAGCCATATTTTGTTTGTATGGAAATGTTATAATTTTTTTTATCGCGGATAAGTCCGCGTTTGACCACCAACTCGCCTGTTGGTAAGCGACGATGTGGTCAAAGATGGATCACGGAGACCTAGAAGATACCTATTCACTTTTGCCTTAAAAAGGCCCAGATTATATCTATCAGGAAACAAGGAAGCTGGCAGGTTGTTCCAACCCTTGGCCGTACGGATTAGAAAGGAGAATAAGGAAAGTCCACATTGTATGGGTTGTAATGGGCCGTTATTGTTTTTTTGTTTTACGATTGAGCTGGTTTTAAAACTCGCGATCATCAGATGGGATATCCTAATTATTCATGACGCAACGTAATGCAAAAAATGGAATATTAAAATGGAAATACCCGTGTGTAAACAACCCTGAATTTCAAGATCATAAAGATTCATCTCCGGCTGTGATTCCGAAAATCCGCTTCAAGGGCGTTCTCCGCTTGCTCTGACATTAGTATTAATAATATGCAAATATTTCCTACATGTACATTTCCTTTTCAGATAAACTGTAGTGTGCAAAATTTGGTTTATGTAGGAATACGACCTTAGATCAGCTAAACTAAGGAGATATGCCTTAGTACATCGTTAGTAGAATCATTACTGTTCAAATTTCTCCGTGTTTTAACCACTTTTTAACAGACCTCCAAAAAGGAGGAGGTTATCAATTCGACTGCTTTTTTATATTTGTTACCTCAGAATTTTTGACTGGGTGAACCGATTTTGATGATTATTTTTTTTATTTGAATGCTGGTGCTTCCCGTTTGGTCCAGTTCTGATGAAGTCGGTTTTTTATATGGATAATTATAACACTATATAACGATTATTATACTATTGCGTAAAAAGAAAGAGTACGGCACTTGTAAGAAACTTGCAAAAACGCTAATAAACTAATAGTTAACTTGCAAAAAAAAGTCATAGGAGTGCACGTCAGAAGTGAAAATTTAAGTAGTAATTCACCTATTCCACAAGAGATGGCGCTGTTTTAAATTACACGGTTCGGTGACGATGACGCGAAATCCATGATTTTTGTTCACCCAAAAGTGCTCAACGCGCCTAAACAAGTTTTCACTTCAAAAAAGGGGTATTAAGGTCGTCTGGTGGGTTAGTTCGACTAAAGGCATCAAGCCTGATTTAGGCCAGATGCGTTCGCACCCGCCACACCGCGCCGCCTTATCACATTTCCCTTGTTTGTCTGATCTGTAGGTACTTGTAGGTTTTTTTATTGGAGAGCTAGGCGTCTGAACTCAACTCAATCTAATCGCATAAGGCGAGGTATTCCCACTTTTAAGCAACGCGTGTTACTACAGATGGTCATAAGGCTTAAATTGTATTCAGTGGAGCAAAACCACGGCGCTTACACACGTACGTTACGTTATGTTTAGTCGTGCGTTTCGCTCCTTCTATTTTTGAGGTTTTACTCATATTATTTTTCGAAAAGTATAGCTGTAATGTAAAATGTACCTTGACGGCTCCCTCCTTATAAAGGTAAGGTAATTAGGTATTTTTGAAATCTGTATGGTAAACAGTTTTTATCGTAGGGTTCACAAGTCTTCCTTTGTGAAATTTGTCAAAACTATGTTAAAAATGAAACTACCATCGTCATTCTATCCTTTATTATATACGTAAGTAAAGAAAGCTTTACATAACTATACACTAAGTACATTACATAGAATATGTTGATTTATGTCTGTAACACTTTCTGATTTGTCAATAAAAATATTAAATAATTTTCCTAAAAATAAACTAATAATGGGCAAATGTCACGGACGCTAGCAGCCGGACTTATAAACGAAAAAAATAAACAACATGACAGACACCTGTCACCTGTTGACGTAAGGAAGCGGCTGTCATGTAGTTTTTATAAATTAATTTGAAAATGAGTTAAGATTTTGTATTGCCAAATTAGAAAGTGTTACATGTCTCACGAAAGAAAACCCGCGGCAATTTTAGGAACTAATTTTATTTTATACACAAAATAAGTACGAGAAAGTCTTTATTTATAGATTAAGTGTTACAGGTAACGTGACGAGCCCTCCAGATAAGTTTTCACTTCTACATCGAAAGTAAAGTCCAAGTCGTGCCACTTGGCTTGACCGTGACTCGACTCGTGACTGGGGCTTGTTTTTGACTGTATTTCCTCGAAATATCTTCAATACACTAGACATGCGGAACCAAACCTTAATTAAGAAAAACAATACATAAAAATATGTAAAAGAATGTGTCTGAGACAAATTAATATATATACACAAACAACTCTAAAGACACGTCTGAAAGCCAGTATATTATCAGTCAGTATATTGTAAAAATCTGCATAAAACATTTAAATTTAAAATTTGTTTGTAGTATATCGTCAATAAACTACAATTTTATGTTTAAAGTAAATCATATTTTTCAGTTTCCGTTAATGAGAATGAGCAATAAAAACGCTGTCAATATTAAAACTATAGGATAGCGATATTCCAGGCCGTGCCCGTGGGTGGACCACGGCTCACCTGGGTGGACCATGGGTACTTATTCTTGCCAGTGGTCCACCCTAATGATAAATAACAGGAATTTAAACCAAGTAATTTATGAATATGCATTAAAATATGGGGTCACATGTGAACTAGTTCAATCGCCCTCATGATCTCTCTCACTTCTTTAATCGTAAACCATCTTGTCTCTCGCACGTTACGTATTTTGATAGCGTATATTTTGCCAATATTTGTTTATTACGAAAACTTTGGTGCTATTGAAATAAGGTTGAGAATGAAACAAACTCAGCAATTTTCGCAGACCTGTCAGAGACATGACATGTGTCTGTCTATTGCTCCTTTAACGCTTTTGCATGTGTCACTGCATCTGTCAGACGTCTTCTTAGTGTCAGAACCCACCTGTTCACCTACTTAGCATGTCTGTAGCCTATCTAGCTGGATCATACTCCGACTAGGACGCCGCATATTTCACTTCGATCTCCGACGTCTTGGCAGTAGCACGTCAGACGTCAATACAAGAAATGTCAAATTGCGTCATAGCAAATTGTAAAAACTCTTCATAAGCAGATGTGCAGATGGAGTTAAAGTGAAGAGAGTGCAGGTGTGAGTGTGTTCTCTGTCTTGTTAGGCAGAGAACACACTTTACTTACATATGACGTCACTTGTCAGTATACCTCATATAAACTCCATACTGACACTGCGGAAACGGGACAGAGTATCCCTTCCTAATCCGACCACAACCACTAATCGTTTATATCTGAGAACTTTAACTGCCCATTTTAATAATTTCTTCAATATACGAATTACATATATTTATACTTTTCAATAAGTCCGTTTTTTCAAATTGTCTGATAGACTATTAAGTCCTAAATCACGCTGTGCCGGTTAGACGTACAAATGTTAGAGCACTATCTCTCTGTCAGTATGCTCCTTCAAAAATTAGAAATAGATTTTTTGAATCATAAGTAACTATAATAAAATAACAAAGCCACACAGATAAAAAAAAACTAATGTCAATGTAACGTCAACGTCAAAATTCGTAATTTATCGATTTTAAACCGTCGTTGGACCCGGATACGTCTTAAACTGCGATCAGAACTACCGGAGGATGGACGGCAGCATCCTATTAGTACACGGTGAACGTACTGCGATCCACAAGCCGCCTGCCAAGCGTTGGTGATCACAGAAAATAATTTTTGTTTTTGTTTAAAAGAGTTTCCTTATCATTTCCGTTCTATTTACTTCTATTTTCTGTGGTGGGGATAATGGCAACACCCATCAGAGAGGGAGACCTTTGTTCAGCAGTGGACGTTTACTGGCTGATGACATGGAACCGTTGTTACGAACAATGTGAATAAGAACCGGGTGTTAGACGGAGTGTTTCCGTATTTAAGGGTGGTCGCATACGAGTGCGGTGCGGTCTATGCTGGCGTACTCCTTCCCGGAGCGCGGGCGGGTCACGTGCCGGTCGGCAGACACGTCGCACGAGCTGAACGAGGACACGGACAGAGACTCCATGTAGTCGGAGGTGTCGGAGGCGCCGCTCGAGGTGCTCTTGGTGGTCAACTGGCTGTGGCGGACGGACGACTCGGTATCCACTGGAAAAGATACAAGTTTACATAAAAAAACCCTTGATAGAACAGTTTTTTTATGGTTCCGTACCCAAAGGGTGTAAACGGGACCCTATTACTAAGCCTACGCTGTCTGACTGTCCGTCCGTCTGTCCGTTCTACCATTAAATGACTGTATCTTTCGAATCGTAATAGATAGCCAGTTGAAATTTTCACAGGATATGTAATGTGGAAATAAATAGTGGATTAACTAAGAAATAATAATAAAGTAAAAACTAAAATCATCTAAAATCTAATACGGTTTAAAAGATTTAAAAGCTGTTAAAAGGTGGGACGGACGAACGGATGGACAGACAGAGTAGGTTAGTAATAGGGTCTGTTTTTACCGTTTGGGTATGCAACCCTAAAAATAAATTTTAGAAACGCTGCTTGCAGAGGTTAGCTATATAACCAAAGACCCTGGTGGGAAAAAAATTAGGCCCTATCTAAACTGGGTTAGGTTTTATCAAGTAAAAATATAAATACTTTAAAGGTACAAAGCTACTTTATCATCAGCTCTTTATTGTGTTCAAAGCTACAATTTCTACATGTATGTGTAAGAAGGGATGTTTTTTCGTAATTCCTGTTTGAGGTCCGGTGCCCCCAGAGTTTGAGGGCCCCCCTGCACGGCATCGCCTAGCCCTCCGATAGCTACGCCACTGGCTGCGTACGGACTTAAGTTCACGACGACGTAAGGATGAATTTCTACCTCGATGACCTGGGCCCCGATTTTACTAAACCAATTGTTTTTGAATTGTTAATGATTTTTCTCAAAAATTGCCCTTTTGACAGTTTTGGTACAGATAATGTGTCAAAATTTAAAAACAAAATTGTTTTTAAATTGTTAATGAATTGCCTCAAAAATTACAATTTTGACACTTTTTGTACAGATAAAGTGTCAAAAGTAAAAAAAATTTGGCAATTCATTAACAATTGAAAAACAATTGGTTTAGTAGAATCGAGGCCCTGTCGGACTTAAAACCAATTAAAATTAGATGGAAAAAATTTCTTACCGTTTCCCTTTTTCCGCCTCGTCAAAGTATCGGCGTCGCAGGAGTTTGATTTAGTCATCGTCGCTACTTCCTCAAACTGAAATGTCAAATTTTTCAACGGGTCCGACGAATTCGACTTGGTTTCATGCACGGGAGTTATAGACCGCCTCATCTGCTTGTTTTTAAAGTGTTTCTTTATAGATTTCGCGCTCGTGATCGGCATTTCAAAGTCGAAATCCCCTTTGTGATGCTTCAAAGACCCCGTAGACACCCCAGAGTCATTCGAACTTGAGGAATCTCTGTTTTTATCAGATTTACTTGGAACGCTTGAGGATCTTCGTATCTTGACTGCTTCTCTGAATTTTGTAACGAAAGTCTCATTTTTAGGCTCCGGTATCTTAAAATCCTTAGCCTCGACGATTAAGAGAGGTCTTTCGTTTATTCTTTCACTTTTGGCAGCTTTTCGTAAAACAGTCGGTGTGTAGCAAATCTGGCTGTTGATGGAGAATTCATCATCAATTCTTTTGGTGAAGTCTGCTGAGCTCGACCTTCGGGTGCTTAAGGTGTTGTCGGTGTCCGAGTGTTGGGGATCGGAGAAATGGCTGATTCGACTGATGTTGTCGCAGTTTTTGTTGCTGCTTGAAATACTTTCTGGCAAGTGACAGCATTCTGTGGAAGGGTGGACGGTGTTGGTCGTGGCTGTTGAAATATCATCGTCGTGTTCAGGAATATCTTCCAAAGCTTCTAACTCTTCTTGGCTAAAGCCAGCGCTTCTTAAAATTTGTAAAGAACTCTCGAATTTCTCTAATGTGGTAGTTAAGTCTATGTTGGCGTAATTGCCGTAATCTATTTCTTGGTTT
Organism: Agriopis leucophaearia; assembly: GCA_949125355.1. NCBI lineage: Eukaryota > Metazoa > Arthropoda > Insecta > Lepidoptera > Geometridae > Agriopis > Agriopis leucophaearia. Next base: position 2,391,795 of record OX421276.1, on the reverse strand, counting down.
TTGGTAACGGGGTCTACGTTTACGTAGTTTGCGTTTGGTTCATGGTTGTCTGGACGGTCGTGGTTGTCAACCATCCGGTCGTGGTTATCAACAGTTTGATCGTGGTTGTCAACCGTCCGGTCGTGATTGTCAACCGTTCGATCGTGGTTGTCAACCGTTTGATCGTGGTTGTCAACCGTCCGGTCAGGGTTGTCGGTCGTACAACAACAGGCTTGACCGTTGATGAGACATTTCAGTTTCTTTGGTGTGTCGTATAAACTTGCGGCGTCTGTGTGGGCGTCGATTGGATGTTCCTGAAAACAGAATCGTGTGTGGTGTGGTGAATTTATTAACGTTTTAAACCTTGTTGTTTAATTTATCAGACTGCCCAGGAAAAGCGAAAGACTGCCCAATTTCTGGCGTAATATTTGGTATGTATTCAAATTCAGTTTATTTACATAAAATATTACATAACAGTTAAAAGCCATGGCTTAATACCTTATTTACTTACTACATAATATTATTCAAATTAAACTACCAACTATAAAACTAAATAAATAGTAAGGTAACATAAAAAGTTAGACAAAATTTAAAAACTACAATAATAAATATTTACAATTTTATAATACTTTCACAATACTGGTTGCACTTCCTAACCAGTATCGTCCATCTATCCGCAAACATATCTGTGGCGGGAAATACTGAGAGAAGGTGGTTGAGGTGTCGTTGTGCACGGAACACCGGAGAGTGCTGGCGCGCCACAGTGCGTGCCGGACTCGGCGCAAACAGTGGGACTCGCCCGCTACGGAAACACACGCGCTGCTCCGGTACACTCAGACGACTAGCTTCACCTAACAATTCGGGGCAGTATACTCTCCCATGCAGTATTTGCAACACCGTTAATAACTGACTATGCAATCTGCGAGTTTCAAGAGAGTAGAACCCAAGAGAACCCAACAAAATTTTTGTGGGATATAAAAATGGATAATATCGATACATTTTCTTATATAAAAAACGTAAGAAACGTTTTTGGACTTTTTCCAGCATTAGAGTGTAACTTTTCTCATGAGGGTTCCATATGCATGCACTCACCTCAATTTTTGACCTTATTAAGGCAGTGTAAAGCAACTTCATGGCCTCAACATTTGTGAAGTCTTTGCAGTTGCGCGTCACAAATCTCAACCTTTTAAAACAATCTGCCGCAAGTGCACGCATATGGTCGTGAAAAGCAAGTTTTGGATCAAACAAGACACCCAGATCTTTAACTCTCTGATTTCGCGATATTTGTTGTTCATTTATACTGTATTGCGCTATTATAGTATATGTGGACTTGGTAAAGCTCATCACGGAACACTTTGAGACATTTATGTTGAGTTTATTTTGTTCACTCCATGTTAGTATAGTGTCCAAGTCTTTTTGGAGATTTATACAGTCATGGACAGATTTTATGGGCATATAGATTTTTAGATCATCGGCGTAAATTAAGCACTTGGCATGCAGTAGTGATTTCGGCAGGTCGTTAATCATAAACGTGAAATGTATGAAAATGTAAAAAAATGTATGTTTGTTTGTAGTTTTTATTTTTCTATATGGACTCTATAGCCAAAACGACTTGACTGACTTTGATGTGTGAGGAGTCGTAAGAATCGACATCATGCGTGGAGTGTCATAAGTTACATTTTGCAGTAGGGAATTTATGTCAATGCTTTTACATTGAGGAAATTGAAGTGTTTGCACAGTAGTTAAAAGTTCTGTGGACCAACCAGGTTCCAAGTTCTATAAGTTCCATGCAAATATGAACTTTAACTTAAGTCTAGTCAAAGTGTCTCCTCTCCTTCCGTCTCTCCCGTTTCCTCTCCAAAACATCAGAGATAATATCTTGACATGCCAATGATCAAAGAAACAAACAGCAAAAACTACAACGCACGACTGATACCGCATACTAACAAGCTAGCCATACAGCTCACACAGTCCAACAGAAACCATAAAACAGGACTAAAGAGAGTATGCATAACAGACCTGAGGAAATGAGAGGATAATACACCAGGGATATGAAGTTACTGGACCTCAATCCTTAAAATGACCTCCACATATAGAGAAGGAAATATTAATTAAAACGTGTCACCTTTGCTGCAAATTATGCACAGTAAAATGAATGATAGTTGTCGAACGGTAGCATGTGCGCTTTACAATTTGACGGTACCCAGGTTGATCACTGGTCCTGCACCAATCACTTTTATTATGTGCAGTTTTGATGCCATCACTCAAAATAGGTGAAGCAAAACATCGTGAGGAAACCGGTATGTCCAAGAACGTCAAAAGTTCAAAGACATATTACATTCATCAATATGTACTGGGCCAGCATGGTGGGTTAGAGCTTCTGGAGAGAAAGCCTGTGTCCCAGCAATGAGAACATGATAGGCTGATAATGTAAAATGCGCCTTGGCGTAACTTATACAAACAAAAAATATTTACCTGTATCAAAGGCATAGGCGTCTTTGGCACATCGTAGTTCTCGTACGGTCCATTGTAGACCTTCTTCCGGCAGCAGCAAGGCTTCTGTTGCCAGCACTGGCAGCCCTGCTTGGCGGGGACGGTGGGGCAGCACCCCACGGGGCTGCTGCGCTTCGACTCGAAGCTCTTCTCGAGGAGGCACGAGCTGCGTGGCACACTGGACAGATTAAACGCTGACTTTATATATCACGCTTATATCATATATGTGAAAGTTTGGATGGATGGATGTATGGATGGATGTTTGTTACTCAATCACGCAGAAACAGCTGGATGGATTTGGATGAAATTTAGAATGTACATTTCTTATGTCCTGGATTAACACATAGGATACTTTTCATCAACATCATCATCACCGATTTTCATCACCACTCGGGTGAAACCCGGGGGCGCAGCAAGTAAAGAATATTTTTTTCCTTTTAAGTGAATTTTGGCATCGCACGTCTTGTGCATTTGACAATGTCAAGTTGAAGTTTGTGGTTAAAGGAGCAGGCTGGGGAAAACTCGGCTGCTGCTTACTTGGTGTTGGTTTAGTAACGGACCTGTACTCTGAAGCGCTGCCGCTGGACCTGGAGTAGATGGAGGCGCGGTCCGAGTCGGAGCGCTTCTCCAGGATGTTGTCCATCGTCCATACGGGAGACATGATGGCGCCGGGAGTTCCCATTGTTGAACACCTGGAATAATATAGCTAAATAGTCAAAAACTGGCTATCTATTACGGTTTGAAAGATACTGCCTTTAAAAGGTTGGACAGACGAACAGACAGACCGCATAGGCTTAGTAATACGTTTAATTGGAACATTATTGTTAATAGGTATTTTTTTATGTCATAGGTGACAAACAAGCAGACGTGCCGCCTGATGGTAAGTAATCACCCCTGGAACACCAGGGGCTTCACAGATACGTTGCCGACCCTTAGAGCCCTTTTGAAGAACCCCAAATTATAGTTACTCGGAAATGCCGCAGGAGTTCATTCCACAAATCGCAGGTTTGAGGAATGAGTTGCGTAAAACGCAGTGTGCGATTTCCACCGATCTATGATATGTGGATGATCTTTCAGGCGGTGGCGGCTGGTGCGATGATAAAACCGCGACGCTGGCATCAGATCGAACACTCGAATCAGAGTCCCGTTTACACCCTTTGGGTAAGGAACCCTGAAAAGAATATAGGCTAGATTTATGCCAATTTTGCGTGTATTTAAATGCAGCTAATTGCCACACACAGCAATTTGGGAGTGTCAAGGTAACCTGATAATAAGCCTTAGCACCATCGCAGGCGCACTGATGTGGATCCACCCATGAATGAACACCGTCTGGTGATATGCTACAGGTTTTCCTTAATGATCGGGGTCAATAAACTTTAGAAGGTTGAATTTGGTTTCGTTTTTGTTGTCTAGAATTAAGTAAACTTTTTGGATGTGACGAAGCCTTATGGTCTTAGCTTCTGATAAGATAAACAAGGAAGATATGGTAAGGTGGCGTGGGTGCGAACACATCTGTCTTAAATCAGGCTTGACGCCTTCAGCCTGCAGACAACCTTGTCATCTTTTCTTTCATGTGGACTATTAGTTAGTTCATTGGTTTCGCTACAAGTGAAGTGTGAGTGAAAAGTGAATGGAGACCACGAACCGGAAGACGCAGCGTAGATAGGCCTCCCACTAGATGGACCGACGACATCGTGAAAGTCGCGGGCATCCAGTGGATGCAGTTGGCAGAGTGTCGTTCAGTGTGGAGGTTAAAAGGGGAGGCCTATATTCAGCAGTGGAAGTCTTCTGGCTGACGATGATGATGAAGTCAGCGTGAAAAATTTGTAAGTGAGCCGCATTTACAGTGTTAAGTATGAACAAGTATAATATAATAATTTTTTTTAATCCCCATATAGGAGGAATCTTTGTACGGCTTAACAGGTATTCATGAATCATAGCAAAGAACAAGACAGGTGATTTGATCGAGTCTTTTTCATGAAACAAAAAAAATATTGGTTGAGCTGTCTGGGAGCTTCGATGCTAAAACAGACACAGATACAAACTTTAAACGTACAACACCCCTATTTTTGCGTCGGGAGTTTTTTTTATGTTACTTAGTGATGAGACCAGCGAAGTCGCTCGCCTGATGGCTCTTCACGCTTGCCCATAACAGCTCAACGCCACTCAGAATTTTGAACTTCAACTGTTCAAAACCCTGGATGGCAATGAACTGCGCTCGTCACCCCGAGATATAAGATGTCAAATCTCTGTATGCCCTGTAATTTCGCTGGAAACATTGCCCTTCAATCCGGAACACAGTAGTGTTTGTGCACACTACTGCATGGCGGTAGAATAACTGGCAAAGGTGTGGTACTTCCCCAGGCGGACCCCTGCAAAAGAGTCCTACCACTACAAAAGTTAAATACCAGCCAAATTCACTAGTTTGAAGTCATCACCTGGTCAAATGGCTGATCTTCCCAATACAGCTGGAGCACCGAGGCAGCGACGTAGGTCTTCGGAACTTCTCCTCGCTGTCCACGCTGGAGTCCAGGTCGGAGAGACAGTGCATGGTCTGTGAGGTCGGGGCCGCCCAGCAGGGGGACGCCGACCGCAGCGACGGATGGAAACAGTCGTCCATCGAACTGGTATCGGAGAACCGTTTTTCCAGCACTGCAATAACATTTTATAAGGTCAAAACCAGTGATCATCGATTATGCTGCGAGCTCTTTCACTCTCTCACTACGACGACTCTAGTACGATCTACACATCTCGCTCATCATATTCATAGTGACAACAGCCGTCTAAGATTAAATAATTTATATATTTTTCTGTAAATACAGCAGCACATACGCGTGAAAAAAAAAACTTGTCTCTTACAGTGCGTGTGTAGTTTGTGCAATTTATAAAGACACAGAAAATAATTTTATTACAATATTTTTTGCTAATACACTTTAATTAGCTGCAATTTGTCGAGACACTCTAGAGTTCGTGACTGAGAGAAGTTGTAACGAGTATGATAATGTGCCTTGCATTTGTCTAGTCAATATGATGGCGGGCACAACCTATCTACTGGGAAAAATATCTTAGGTCAAAACCAATTTCCTTGTTTGTAAAGACAATGAGTGGAATATAACGGAAAACGACTCCAGACATAACAGACACGATATTGATGTATTTGCTTAGTTTTTTGGAGTTGGATGCTATTGTTGTTTAAAGAACACATACATTTTCAGAGCGCCTAAATTTTGTGTAGAGTTTATACAGGTTTACGCGGAAAGGGTGTACTAATTCGAAAGGGGTTCATAGTAAACATCATTGTGAATAACCTTTACTATGGGACTCACGAAAAATATATCAGCTATTCCATAGAAAACAGTCATTCATACTCGACAAAAGTATGGTACACTGATATTTTTTTCGCGATTTCAGATGTAGTCTCATAGTAAAAGTTGTTGATAATGATAGGTTTGGATCCCCTTTCAGCTTTTTCCACCCTTTCCGCGTAGCGCTGTTTAGGTTTGACTAAGCCTGTTCTTTGTAACAAATCAAACATGTCCGATAGCCTAATTGCCATAAGAAACTGTAAATATTCTTCGAATGCAATTAACTGAGCATTTGTTTGTGTTGTTTGTGTTTTGTTATATTTTTTTGTGTTTTGTTTGCTGTGTTTGGTTAAACTACCACTAAATTACTCTTGTATGTCTTAGTAGGTACAAAAATGCAGCACGCTTGGTTTTTATGCAATTTGACGTGCTTGCTGTGTCTATAAGTTGTCAGTGGTTGCAGCCGCGTATTTGGAAGCATAAAAAAAAAACATTTGTATAATCTAATAAGTATTTAGAAATTAAAGGCTTTTTATTTTTAACCGACTTCCAAAAGCAGGAGGATTGGTTATCAATTCGACTGTTTTTTTTTTCATGTTTGTTACCGCAGAACTTTTGGCTGGGTGAACCGATTTTGATGATTCTTTTTTTATTTGAAAGCTGATGCTTCCAATTTGGTCCAGTTCTGATGAAGTCGGTTTTTTATATTGAGAATTATTATTTATTTTATTTATTATTTGGATGTATAACAATTTGAGCAAATGATTCTCACCTGACCCACTCCTAGAGGCGATGCTCAGCCGTGAATGCGCATCATGACTGTACACATTCAGCAGTTCAGTCAGCTCCCTCCCTCCTTCTGCCGCGAAGACGAACAGCCCCTCCCCCCTGCCGCAGCGCGACCCACCTTCCACGCAGAACCGTTTGTCGACCACGCCGTATCGCCTAGAAAAGACCATGACACACTATATAATTACCAGTATTTTTTTACAACAACGCAAAATCTTCCCTCTCTACCCCTTTATCAGGGCATTAGGATACAAGGCAGCATTCTTGAAATAAAATATATGCACATTCTAATCACACTATCATATATGTGAAAGTTTCTATGGATGGATGGATGTTTGTCACTCAAACACGCAGAAACGGCTGGATGGATTTGGATGAAATTTGGTATATACATTGCTTATATATATTTTTTTTTGTCCTGTATTAACACATAGGCTACTTTTCATCATCATCATAATCACTGATTTTCATCACCACGCGGGTGAAACCGCGGGGCGCAGCTAGTATCATATATCTGAAAGTTTGGATGGATGTTTGTTACTCATTCACACAGAAACGGCTAGATGGATTTGGATGAAATTTGGACTATACATTGCTTATGTCCTGGATTAACGCATATGCTACTTTTCATCATCATGATCATCACCGACGCCCCTCGGTTCAATATAATGAGAGCTATTTTCAATAATTGTATTCGCTCACAGTCTTTCGCCAATTAATATTTCAGTGAGTCATATTCAGTATTTTTGACACCATTAATTTGAATTTGTATTCGCTCGTTTAAATACTCCAAATATATGGCAAAGATAGAATACCACCAACACCACAGGGCGCTGTAATTTTCATCTAAATCACCCATTTCTATGATTGTAATTGCTCATTGTCCTCTCCCCCATACATTAATAGAAAAAAGGAATCATCCATCATACGCCATTGCGTGTCATCACAGGAAATTAAATATTAATTAAGGATTAATTACCAATTTAGATAATTGGGTACATAGGGGTGTACTGCAATCTACTAACTCAATTGGGTATTTGTAAACAATTATGATTAGGATCTTCAATTAGAGGATAATGAAGTCAAATAGAATTTATTTTATTACACTCTTTGTATTATCTTCATTGTTAACTATGTACACAAATCTTGGAAATTAATTGTAATCTACGTCTTATTGATTGTTATATACCTATACCCCGGATCTGCGATTTTTCTGAGCGAGGAAAAAACTTGACATTGGCGCCTTTGTCATTAGATATTTATTGATCAATGTATTTACGAGTATTACTCGCAATGTCCAATAGGACGCGTTTTCCGTGACCGACTCATAGTTCTAATTGTCCAAGTTAGAAGAACACCTACCTACCACACAAAACAGGTTTACTTGAATTTCACACTAATATTATGAATGCAAAAGTTTGTGTTTCCGCACTCAACTCCTTAACAGATCTGTGGGGTTAGTACGAGAACTTGCGAAAAAGTTATCGTTACGTAAACGATAGCAAATGTATGAAAAATTAAGTTTTCTTTTACGTCCGATAGAGGCGCTGTTAAATTTTTCATACATTTTGCTATCGTTTGCGTAACTATAACTTTTTCGCAAGTGCTCGTACTAAGGCCACTGAACTTATTTAAATGACATTTGGTAGCTTAACCTACCTTACCTTACCTGCTTTAGCAAATAGGCTAATTTTTATCCCAGAAAAATGATTTATTATACCAGGAGAAACCCCGGCTAACTAAATGGAATTTCTAGTCAGAAATTGTTTTGATATCATAGCCTGGTATGTCAGAGTATAGCGTGTGTTAGCATAAGATATCGGAAAATGTTTTCTTTCGAGCCACAACATAATATTTGGATTTCAAGTTAATAGCAGACGCTCTAGACGTTCCTTGGAGTTTTGACTAGGTTTGGCGAGTTCAGAATTATCTCCGGCGAAGAATTTGTGAGAGCTCTGACCGCACAATGGTCAAACCCACCACGCTCGCGTAGAAATTACTTAAAAGTCGTTTTTTTTAACGAATCTTAAGAGAAAGAGGCTTTGAAGAGGAACTTCCGTAGAGTGACGCCTGATTCAATCAACTATAAATTACTTGTATTTTTTTTGTAAAACATGCTTTGCTGGCATCCATTAATTACGTGAGGCGTTTTAATGTGGAGTTTTTTATACCATAGGTGGCAAACAAGCTAAATAGGCCGCATGATGGTAAGCGATCATCGTCGCCTATGGATAACTGTAACACCAGGGGCATCACAAATACGTTGCAGACCCTTAAATACTCGACTAACAGCCATTTTGAACTATTTTTGATGATAATTATTTTAATTAATATCGTCAAACAAGTCATACATATTTTAAAATAACATAGTATTAAATAAAGTCTGTTTCCGCGTCTGTCTGTCTGTAAATCCACTAACTCCTCCTAAACCACTCAACGGATTTTTATGCGGTTTTCACTATCAGTTAGATATTTTTTCACGAAAGGTTTATAAAAATAATAAAACCTACACACGTGGGTAGCCGGGGCGGGTAGCTAGTAAACTATAATTTCAAAAAAAAATATAATATTTCCAAGGTTTTGCCACAAGCACATCCCAGCAGACTTCGACCCCCTGGAATTTCATTTAGCCAAAGACGGTCATGGCTCGCGACTCGGCAATATCTGCTGGTCGCTGCCGACTGGCGATGCAAGCAGCCAGGACCTCGCGAATATTACGGATGCCTAGAAGTATTTCTACACCTTGTGTTTTTTAAGGATACACTCGTGTCTAGAAATACCTTTGCCAGTTATTCAACCGCCAAGCAGTAGTGTGCAAACACTACTGTGTTCCGGATTGAAGGGCAATGTTTCCAGCGAAATTACAGGGCACACAGAGATTTGACATCTTATATCTCGGAGTGACGAGCTCAAGGCGTTGCCATCCAGGGTTTTGAACTGTTGAAGTTCAAAATTCTGAATGGCGTTGAGCTGTTATGGGCATGCGTGAAGAGCCATCAGGCGAGCCACTTCGCTCCTCTCGTCACCCAGTATCATAAAAAATCCTTGAAGTATTTTATCAAAAGAAAGAAAAATAACCTACCTTCATAACTCTATGACACTCTAACCAAAAAATATCGTTCAAACCGTTCAGGCCATGGAGGAGGTAAGAATCATAAAAAATACATACATACGCCCGAAAATCATTACCATTCTTGGGAAGTCGGATAAAACTATTTTAAAGAATTAATGATTTAATTATCAATATAAAAACCAACTTCATAAAAATGGACTTCAGAACTGGACCAAATTAAAATGGGACCAAACGGGAAGCAGCTTTCAAATAAAAAAAGAATTATGCTTGCTTTTAAAGGCAAGAGTGAATACGTATCGTCTAAGTCTGCGTGCTTCATCTTCGACCGCGTCGTCGCTTACCAACAGACGAGTTTGTAGTCAAACACAGACGTATTCACGATAAAAAAATATATGATCAGCCTAACCATACTTAGATCAAAGTAAATAACATAACTGTGTACCTCTTCTTACGATCAAGATACCTACGACTATTTTCCAAGCCCTACGAGAGATTTCAAGTCGAGGGGCTGCATTAGACATCGTCTTTGAAATATTCCGTCCTTTCCTTTGTGTGGCGATTCTACAGACCACTTAAATTTATTTTCTAATGGAATTGGCATGCTCATATTATTTCTTAATCCAATAGGTTTTTTTTCTCCAAAGTAATGTAGATGAAAAGCTTTTTTTTCTCTGAAATTATTGTACCCCTCTCAAAACTATCAAAATCTCAACTGTGACAATAGCGCGTGTCAACTTGTTAACACGACACAAATTAAAGCTGCACAATACCCAGCATAAACCAACCACGTTCCGGCCGTAAAACTAAAACGGACCGCGAACAAAAGCTCCCTCGTAATATAAAAGTTTTTAAAAATACATAAAACTAACGCACAACTTCCTGGCATAATAGCGACACGTGCTCGACTCATTAAAAGAAAAAAGTCACAATAAAAAAGTACATCGGAACACGCGGGTACGGAATATTCCGAATTTGAAAAGGATTCGAATTTTAAAACGAACACGCGTCGATTTTCAGATGATATGGCGTGAGATGAACCGTGCCAAATATCAACTCTTCTGAAAACAGTCGAATTGATCTGACAGCGCTTTTTCTCGATGAAAATCGCAAATGAAAAGGCACTGAGGTGAAACACTCAGAGCATGTTTCATCACTAAAATGCTGAAAAAAGATAAAAAAACATTCGTTCTGTGTTTTTACCTGTGTTTTCAATGTTGGCAAATCATTCAATCGCCAAGATTTCTTTCTTTTTTTTCTTGACTCCGCACGGTTTGGGTATTTAGCCAGAGATAAGTTAAAAACAATTATAAGCTGTAATAGTATCCTTACAGTTATCAGCCTAAGTAGATTTTCAATTCGGCCGGTTAGTATCGGCATAGTAATTCGGAAACATGTCACGTAGCCGTTTTACTAGAAGCGCGCCGCCGCACGCATGTGGAATGTAGCAGGCTTAATAAGGACCGAATTACTCGTATTACTTTGTTTTAGCAAGCTTACTATTTTTAAGTAGGTATACTTTAACAATGTAGTTCAAAATTTACAAAAAAAAGCACATCAGTCATAGGACTGCACGTCAGAAGCGAAAACTTAAGTAGTAATTCACCGATTCTACAAGAGATGGCGCTGTTTTAAAATACACGATACAGCGTGTCGATGACGCGAGTTCCATGTTTTTTGACCCAAAGAGTGCTCAACGCGACTAAAGAAGTTTTCACTTCAATATGGCGAGCAGGCATTTCATCTGATAGTAAGCGCCCTTTAACTAACAAGTAGTAGTATTGGTAGAGCAGGTATTTTTAAATATTTTAGAGTTAATCAAACCAAATCAAACATAAATCTTCACGGACTGAAGTAGGTAATTGGTGGAGCTAGTTGATAACTTCACTTCATATTTCACCCAAGGCGTTAAAACATTGCATATTATAGGGGTGGAGTTTGACACATTGTGATGTCTTTATCTCAAAGGCAAGGAATCATACATTACGTTTCTATCGATAATACCATTAATTTTTTATCGACATCGATGCCCTAATACACAACAATGGCGCGGCCGATCAGCCCATCCGATCTGAAATAACGACTGATATTAGAAGCAAGGAGATTATCTTCCGGTCCCCTTTTCATTAAAAAGATGGGGCAATATCAAAGGACAGTAGTGTTGTGCAAAGAAAAAACAAATCATTTCCTATGTGTGTAGGAAGTATTACGATTATACGATGTATTAAAATACTTTTATTTTTTCTATTTTGGTTAACACGTCTACTGTATTTAGCCATATTTCAAGGAAAGTAGTCAAAAACAAGTCCCAGTCAAAGTACACTAGTTGTAATACTGAAATTTGAACAATTTCATGGTAGGTACGACTAGGTACAACACTAGAGACTCCGAACAAAATAGAGACGTTAGGGAAGGCGCTGCGTCGCGCTCGATTTAACGATTATTGGCTCTTACTTTATCAAAGAGTACCTAGCATCTAAATTCGTGCAAAAATGAATGAAGCCAGATTAAGCTTATTCTAAGATGATAGCGTAATATTTTGTCACACAGAATTGGATCGAATGCTTGTTAAACATCAACGTGATTTTCATTGTGTGTCGCATAGACTTAGTGGGTGGTCCTAGCATGATCGAACATAGAAATTGATAAAAGATTCTGGATAGTGAGTGAAAAGTTCTTAGTCTCTTTCACGGAAATATCAAGGTGTGTAAGGTAGGAGAAATTATTTTTTTCTTTGCATTGTATTTACAAAACCAATTTAGACGAATAATATCCATTATCACGATACATACATTTTTGTTTATAGTAGAGGAGACGTGGAAGATCGACCTTCACCGATCTGATAACCAGATGAGACGTATTTTTTATCAAATATAATAATTTAAAAACAAATATGACTATATGATAACTTGCCTATCAAAAAGTGTTCGTAGCAAGTTTTTAGTTTGGCAATAATATTTTATGTACGATTTTTGCAGGCAAGCCTATATGATTGGTTTTGTAATTAAAATATCTAACCTATAATACCAATTTCCATTGGTTAGCAGATCGGTGTAGTTACCTATATTGACTTACCTGTTCACATTTGCTTGCCAGGTAGCCATGCATAGAAATGAGTAGGCAAGCCTACCTAGGCATATTCTGTGTGTTAAAAACTATCAGTTGAGATAAAACTGATTCGGTTATCAAAAGCTATGCTCGGAGTTTCTTTACGCGATAAAATTCGGAACTTAGATATTCGCCAAAGAACCAGGGTCACCGACATAGCTATTAAAATCTGCAAGTTGAAGTGGCAATGGGCAGGCCTCATCGCTCGAAGAACTGATAACCGATGGGGAAGAAAGGTTCTTGAGTGGAGACCGCGAACCGGAAAACGCAGCGTAGGTAGGCCTCCCACTAGATGGACCGACGACATTGTGAGAGTCGCGGGCATCCAGTGGATGCAGATGGCAGGATGTCGTTCAGTGTGGAGGTTGAAGGGGGAGGCCTATGTTCAGCAGTGGACGTCTTCTGGCTGATGATGATGATGGTTATCAAAAGAGTGTCTCAAAAAAAATATGTCTCATCTGGTTATCAAATCGGTGAAGATCGATCTTCACTGGCTCTTAGACTATTACAAATATATCTCAGGAGATATATTATTTATATATCTCAGGGATTTGACGTTAGATGTCTAGTGCATGTGCCAATATAAAGCATTTCAATATTTGCAGTTTAGTATTATAAAATAACCGGCCAAGTGCGAGTCGAACTCACGCACGAAGAGTTCCGTACCATTATCTATAATAACGGCAAAAAAATCACGTTTGTTGTATGGAGCACCCTTAAATATTTATTTTATAATTTTTTAGTATTTGTTGTTATAGCGACAGAAATACATCATCTGTAAAAATTTCAACTGTCTATCACGGACCACGGTTCATGAGATACAGTCTGGTGACAGACGGACGGACAGCGGAGTCTGAGTAATAGAGTCCCATTTTACCCTTCGGTTACGGAACCCTAAAAATACAATGAGGCGCCATGGTATTTTTCATGTTGCCGCGAAAACTTTGCATGTGCATTTCAAAACGTATTTACAAGGTACGGATATGTATATGTATGATTACAATAATATCTCGTAGGCATGTATATTTCTAATCTTCGTACCCCTTTGAGTACACAAAGCTCCGAGATACGAATAGATGAATAAAATATGGCGAACTTAACTCCTTTGTGGACCTCGCTTATTTATGTAAGGGATTCATCCCCAATAACTCTAACCCTAAGCGAACGGGGTAGGAACCTTGTAAGATGAAACTGGCTTCTAATAGTACCATGTCGAAGTCAAGGTATTTTTTTTATCACTAAACATTAAACTCCTTTATAAAAATAAGAATTAACAAAAAAAAAAGTTGCCCTAAAAAGTCTCGACTGATTTGGTTTTGACACGACTTCACAGTCACGATATTTTACAGTTCCATGCAAAATCGAACAAATAATGGTCCCCAATAAAAATTTACGACTTTTAGAAAAATCGGAAAAGAAATAACACCGAAAAAAGTGTATTGAAAAATGAAGCACACAGTCGTTAGAGCGAATGAGAGCGAAAAAGGCATATTTCTTGTTTATGCCTTGTTTTGCCGGTACCATTTTTTAGGCGGCAACAGTGCATCTACAGAAATTTAATATCGAAGCATACAGTTCATATTCTCCGTGACATAAAAGGAATTAAAAAAAAAATGCCTAAAAATATAAGGCTTCCTAAGTGTTTTAAGCTGTACACAAAGTTGAAAAATCTATTTCTACACTATTTCTGTTCATTTTATTTAGTTTGTCAAGGTTCTCCGCTGTAAACTTATTTAACACAAGTCCAACGCATAAGTTGTGTCACTTCAGTAACTTAACTTAGTAATCCGTTAATGCCTGTTTAGTCAACAGCTATTAGTTAAGTTGCGCTAAGTTAAACCTGGCTCGTTTAGTAAAGTTCTTATAGAGTTAGTGTCAGCTGTTAGCTAGATTCATTTATGTTTGAAATGTTAAATATAATTAATGATTTTATTACCATATTTTTAGGATTTCGTACTCAAAGGGTGTACACGGAAACCTATACTAATCCTACGCTGTCTGTCTGCCTGTTTATCCGTATGTACGTCTGGCCGTTTTTCCTACCTATTAACGGCTGTATCTTTCGAATCGTAATAGATTGCCAGTAATGGTAAGTGGCAATGGGCAGGCCACATCGGTCGAAGAACTGATAACCGATGGGAAAGAAAGGTTCTTGAGTTGAGACCGTGAACCGGAAGACGCAGCATAGGTAGGCCTCCCACTAGATGGCCCGACGACATTGTGAGCGTCGCGGGTCGCGATGCAGATGACAGGATGTCGATCAGTGTGGAGGTTAAAGAGTTCAGCCTATGTTCAGCAGTGGACGTTTTTTAGCTGATGATGATGTTTTTTTTTACAATACATGACGGCGGATTAACTAAGAAATAATAAAAGCAAAAAAAGCTGAAATCGAAAAAGTTATAACTAATTGGGTCCAAATACAACAAACGTTATTTTACAACAAAAGTTATAACTAATTGGGTCCAAATACAACAAACGTTATTTTACAACAAAAGTTATAACTAATTGGGTCCAAATACAACAAACGTTATTTTACAACAAAAGTTATAACTAATTGGGTCCAAATACAACAAACGTTATTTTACAACAAAAGTTATAACTAATTGGGTCCAAATACAACAAACGTTATTTTACAACAAAAGTTATAACTAATTGGGTCCAAATACAACAAACGTTATTTTCTTGAATATATAAACATGTTTTTTCGTCTAATAAACAATATGTTTTCCTATATTTTTACATTAATATATATTATAAATAAAATAAAAATTACGTAAGTAAAAGAGAAATAACCTAAAAATACTCCATCAATTCTCGTGAACGGTCGAAACAAAATAAACGTATCGTCACAAAAATTTATTCTCATCTATAAACCGGCGGCGGAAATTAAAACGGTCCGAATCCGACAATGTCAGCCGTTTAAGGCTATACATTTACTTTTACACGAACCCCAAAAAATTTATTAAATTTATCAGAGAAAAAAAAAATTGTGCGTGGAGTGCCTCCGCGCGGAAGAAGTGAAACTTTATACCCCCTCCATGATAGCGTTAAACGTTTAACGCAACCTTTTTGGAAGTCGCATAAGAAGTTTCACTTCAAAAAAGTCCACTTGCAGCACACATTTTCCCACCATTAAGGAACATATTAATTTGAAGTTTTAGCATCCACGAGAAAATATAATCTTTTGGACATTATTACTTATTTATTAAGTGTTTATGACAGTGCTCGAGTGTGGGCGAGTGATACAATGAGCCGATATGTGTCGTACGTGTAGAAGAGTCTCCACCATTTCGCTGAGGCGTGACTTGAACTTGGCCGTGAATTACTTTGTTTGAATCAGTCGGTGTCTATGGCAAATCTACAAAACGTGCGACGCCAAAATCATTTCAAGAGGAATGGAAAAAAATAGTGGTTACAATAAAGTTACACAATAGCTATGCAAATAAATAAATATTGATTATAGTTTATATTAGTGTTCCGTGGTTTATATTTCCATCACTCATTGTAGGCATCATTTACATAA
Organism: Agriopis leucophaearia; assembly: GCA_949125355.1. Lineage (NCBI taxonomy): Eukaryota > Metazoa > Arthropoda > Insecta > Lepidoptera > Geometridae > Agriopis > Agriopis leucophaearia. The sequence continues at coordinate 2,375,528 of OX421276.1, read as the reverse complement.
TATTAGCTTCAATAAATCTCAATAGGTTTATATCACGGGTTTACATTCAATCTACATTAATCTCGGCAAATACATGATTCAATATATCATGTTAATTACATAATAACAACATAATCATATATTATTAATTACTTACTATATCGAAATAAGGCTGGCACTCCACATGAATGCAAAACTATGACATTATATGGGTATAGTAGGTTCATGCATTATATACAGCTTATGAACTTTTTGACGTTTTGGCGCTTTGATAATGTGTCAAAGGTTTGACGTTACATTATTTCGACAAGGCCCTGTACAGAGTATCATATAAAAATAAAAGATAATAGTGGTTATATCAACATTGGTAAAAACCGTCTATTTCTGTTGTCTACCATTTTCGTTCCCCACTGATGGAAGTCGGGAAAAGTTGCGATGTCCACCAGTGGGGACCGACGACACAAAAATTGTGACCCTACTGGCGGACATCAGTTACGAACGTCTGGCAACGTAGTAAAAAATAAAGCAGAGGTTTATGTTGATGAGAAGTCTGTGATCGATATTAATAACGAGTACACCAAATCCCCCTTCTAAACCAACCTCCCTCCCCTCTCCTGGTGGGTTATTCCAGTACCCTTAGTACAAGATTTGATAGTTTTCGAAAACTTTTTCGTTTTCGTTTTGATGCATACATTGCTGGGCTGAAAGCTATTCGAAACTATTTTTCGTATTTAAGTGAAGCAACCTATACTGCCGATTACTACCGATTTTAGTTCATCCGCGTTTCCGCTAGAGGCGCTTTACTAAAATGTATGGGACAATACGGAAACGAAAAAAGTTTTCGAAAACTGTCAAATCTTGTACTAAGGGTACAGGACCTGCGATGTGTTTTTCTTTTCAATCTGATTGACATAAGTGCGAGGTAGACAGAAATATTATTTCATCCACAGGAACCACATCATCAGTCAGTAAACGTCCACTGCTGAACAAAGGCATCCCTGTTAGAAAGGGGTGTTGCCATAATCGCCACGGGGATCGCAGTACGTTCACCGTGTAGTAATATATAATAGGACGCTGTTGCCCATCCTTCGTTGGTTCTGGCCGCAGGTTTTGGACATACCCTGGTCCAATACCCGGGATGTAGGCACAAGTTCCAGTATGCACAATAATTATCAGTATAAAAAACCGACTTCATTAAAATGGCAGAACTGAACCAAATTGTAATGGGACCACACGGGAAGCACCAGCTTTCAAATAAAAAAGAATCATTAAAATCGGTTCACCCAGTCAAAAGTTCTGAGGTAAAACATAAAAAAAAAAATACAGTCGAATTGAGAATCTCCTCCTTTTTGGAAGTCGGTTAAAAATACCCAAAGACTATGATATAAACCCAGGCTTGATAATCTGTGGACGGATCTTACAAATACATCGTATCGCATAGCGTTGTATGGAAACCGTTGACAGTGGAAACTAATCCTGAATCACTTGATGTATTGTAATTCATTTGCTTTATTTACCGAGCGCTTAAATTGGATTCAATTGGAATGCTTTCTATTCAAGTGCTGTACTGACTTATTTAATGAAATAATTTGGTAACGACAGCTCAAGAGAATTGTGTCCTATTCTGATAAAATTTACAACTATTTTATATAATTAATTAAATATGTCGTTAATTTAAATAATTAACCAGTTTGAGCTGTAAAACTTCACGCCCGCGACACATCCGAACGATATGGTGACAGGGTTGCGGGTGAACATAGAATTAATAATTATCAATATTAAAAAACAGAATTCATAAAAATGTCACAACTACCAAATTGAAATGGGACCACACGGGAAGCACCAGCTTTCAAATAAAAAAAGAATCATCAAAATCGGTGCACCCAGTCGAAAGTTATGAGGTAAGGAACCATAAAAAACAGTCGAATTGATAACCTCCTCCTTTTTGGAAGTCGGTTAAAAATGGAATAGCCAAGGACGCTCAATAGAGTGGACCTGTGGAGTGGACGCGTCACCAAGTAACACATAGACCAATTTTTTTTTCTAAATCTATGAAGTAACATAATCTAGGACCTCCTTGCGGTACGTCGGCCATATTTGTATAAGTACCTGTCAAACGGTTTGTACATTAGCTGTCAAGTCAGCAAAAACAAACATCACTAGTGAAAGACGCCATTTTGAGCAATCAACGTGCCTATCCTATACTTACACTCATTTTCGCGTGTTCTACGAATTATTTGTAATAACATAGAAATTAATTTTCTATTCTCTTTATTATTCAGAAAAATAAAACATTTAATTATCAGCACCAAATGGGAAACACAAACAAGCAAATTCCCAAATCGGCCCCTCACACCACAACGTAGAACAAATTAATAACCTTAGTGCACGCCCGGCGTCACCCGATACTCTTGTGCCGCGGTGTCGAGTGCTCGCAAATTGCTTTCAGATATAATAGGGATAATGAGAATATTTCTGTTTACGGAAACTTAGAAAGACGGACTACACGATCACATAAACCACAGAAAAGAAAAAAAAAATCGTTTAGATCTTTTCTGTGATATAAAACCAATGACGAAAAAAAACTTAGTGTATAAAACACAGTAAAGAAAAAAAAAATACAGTCATAGGACCGCATGTCAGGAGTGAAAACTTAAGTAGTTAATTCACCTATTCTACAAGAGATGGCGCTGTTTTAAAATACACGGTACAGCGTAACGGTGAGCGAGTTCCACGATTTTTTTTCACCCAAAAAGAGCTCAACGCTCCTAAAGAAGTTTTCACATCAAAAAAACCTTTAGGTATATCTTTTCTGCGATATAAACCACCCCTGAAAAGAAAAAGAAAACGTTTAGATAAACGATTTGGTAAAGGAACAGGCAACAACAATGGCGGGGCTTTTATGAAGTACAGACTATTTACTTACTTATACATTATGATCTACGGGAAAAGTCTGAATATTTTATAGGGCAAGTAATATTGTTTAGAGTTCTGTCGTCAACATGAAAAAATTATATCCATATCGCGGTATTATATTATTTTCCAAAACACATCGACGTTTACCAACACGCTTGTTGGTGGTCAAACGCGGACTTCGCGATAAAAAAAGAACCTATGTTTTTCGAGTGTTAATGGTAAATTATTATTTATTAAGTTCCTATCAGATTATATAGTGTACGGTAAGAGGTAATGAAGTGTCTTTTCGTGTTGTTTCTAAAAGTCTTAAATAAAGTCTCCACGACTTTATCAGGGCATGACTTGAATTTGACCTTAACTTATTTTGCTACCCTTTGACTGTGACTATCCTTTGACGGTATCTTCTAAAACATGAAGTTATCGACAAATGTCAAATTTTATTATATTTGTTTAAAAAGACCAGACCAGAGTCAAAGTTTCAAAAAAGTATTAATATAAATGTTTTTGTTGTTTCTTCTGATATAGGTGTACCTACCTAGCTTTATTAGAAATAATTACCTATATTATGTAGATAAGACTAAAAACGGCTGATATTAGGGTTTTAAGCACTGATATGCACTCAGCCTTAACAAGCAAGCAAATACGAAAACTTTACAGAACAATTCGTAACATAACGTTAAAAATTTGTATGATACCTGAGAGCGCCTCTATCGGACATAAAAATAACTAATTCATAATAATTTGTACTCGAACCTTCGATAACAAAGTTTTAATTTTCTAAAACAGAAATTAAATGTCGGCATTGGAATAACACTAATTATCATTATCAGCAATAACAACCAATGTTCCAAACTGTTCTAATTAACAAGGATCCTCGACGAGATAATAACGCTTTTCCAACAAAAGGAGAAAAAAACGCGAATCTTCCTCCATTTCCCTAAATCGTAAATTATAATGAAATCGCCAAAGGGCGCGAAAAATCCTCGAAAATTCTCATAATAGGGAACCTTTTTGAGAAGTGTCACGGGGCTGGACTCAGGGCAGGTCAAACGCCTGTAGATTTTATATGGCCACAGCACTTACAATGTTATGTTATTTACAAACTTTATTACGCTTTTATTAGCGTCACTTTAAACTATGCAAATAAATCTTGTGGGTATATTTGACTGATTCTACGAAAAATCTTAAATTGTTTATTATATTATAATAAAGCAATCTTGTGATTTGATCTTCATAGTTTTCAGTATTTGTGTTTTAAAAAGTGGATCTTATTTCAATTTATTCAACTACCGCGTAAACACATTTTGGCATTGATAGGGCCAAGTGACATTAGTGACGTCACATATGAGCAAACGAGTTCTTCTCCCCATACAATTGTTGCATCTTTTTACTTTTCTGTGACGTCATAAGGACATTCGACCTAAATATTGTTTCCAGTTACGTCACGTGATCAATGAATAACATTTTTATTTTGTATTTTTCAGAAAATCGGGACTTAATTTTTTTATTTTAGTATTTAAATAATAAAAAAATATATACTTCTAGGATTAAAGCAACATGAATTATATTTTTAACTAGCGACGCGCCCCGGCTTCGCACGGGTGTAAGCTCGGCCTTCGCCCTCGCTACTATGACCCGTTCCAGGAACACAAAATTTCATCAAAATCGGTCCAGCCGTTTAACCTTCCCTGGACTACGACAAACATTTCAAAACCAAAATCAGCTAAATCGGCCCAGCCGTTCTCGAGTTTTAGCGAGACTAACGAACAGCAATTGATTTTTATACTTATATATATAGAATATAGCCAAATACCTTGTCGTATCGATTTGAAACTTTGCAAGCATATGCGATCTAGTTGCCCATACAGCAATTTGGTACCGTCGAACAAATCTGACGATAGTGATGATGGAGCCAGAAGGTGCACAGTCTAACTCTTCAATGGATACTGCGGTAATCCCCTCGAGTTTAAGCTCGTTTGACAACTTGGAAGTATATCGTCACATGTCTTAGTTGACGTGTCTTGGTTATCTTGGGAGACGCTGATTATAATAATGCCCACAAAGGCCTTATGTGGAGACCGATAAATAATTTCGTTTTAAATCTTCAACCAAATCAAACCAATCGTCAGAACATGGTAGGAACACATACATACAAAGTAACATACAGAGCCATACAAATTGAAATGCAGAGTATCTCGTGTCCACATAGTGCGGCGAAAAAAATTTAGAGGAAAAAAGGTTTTATTCAAAGTAAAAATATGACAATGTTAGCTTAGAATATGGTCAAAATAACTTATTTTATACCTAAATAAATAAAAGAAACCTACCTATATTATATTAGATTTTGCACAGAATTTCTTAGGTTATTATTATATCCATGCTCCCCCCAAAATAACGCCTAGATCCGGCCCCAAGCGTTCGTAAGTAACTAAGACTTTTAATGAGTTAACTAACAGCTTATTAAAATGTTAAGAGATATTCTTGTAATTGGCTTCATAAACGAATTTAGGCTTGTTTCCTAATACTTTCCTTGCTGTTGTTTTCTTTTATAGCTTGATTATTATTAAACAAGCTATAAAAGAAAACAACAGCAAGGAAAGTATTAGGAAACAAGCCTAAATATTTAATTATTACAAAACAACAACAAACACATTATTAACAAATACAGTAAAACTGTTAACACAGAATCGGTGTCAAATTTTTATTCACCACCAAGTTTTTAAGCAACTTCGGGCGCGGTCCGTACTTGGATGGGTGACCGTCTGGGCGTGATGTTATCTTTTTGCACTACTTTATGTATTTTGTGGTGGTACGGAACTCTCAGTGCGCGAGGCCGACTTGCACTTGGCCGGTTCATCTCTATCACCTCCGCCATCCACCAAAGGAACGTATTTAATAAAGAGAACAAAACTGAATAAAACTCAAACCGCAAAATCACGAGCGACGAACAAAATTTCAACAAATTTTCAGCACACGCGACATATTTTCGCAAGAGAAAAGCCGCAATTCAATAAACTCGAGGAAATTTAACAGACGAACACAACAGCTTTGTTCTACCCACTAACGAACTGAGATAGATAAATAAAAAGTTACCGCGAATGATTGGAGACTTGGAGCCAGTTGGAAGAAAGGCGGAAAACTGAAGAACACATAGTTATGGTGTGTTGACTACAAAGACTTTCTTTAACTAGACATTTAATGCAGGGCGAACATGTTCAGACAATTCATCAGTTGACCACTACTGATATAAAAAACACGCCCATTGATTCCACTGAACTTCTACGCATCACTATGCTTTTTTTACATATTGAACTGACGTTGAATGGGCCGATTAGCATTTAGTAACCCCTCACCCCGCCCCTCAGGTATTTGACTGAATTGTTTCCATTGAAAATAATCGTAACTACAAGTCTGGGCTACGTAGTAGCTATACCTACTGTGTGGTTGACTATAAGGGTGTTTATAATCTAAGAAATTACTGCGTACCTTTGACAGTATCTAACCGACTTCAACCCTCAAATTTTATAGGCACTTATAACGTTTTTCATATAAGGTCGGGGAAAAAGTTTCTTCGTATTTTTTAAACAAATTCAAGACATATTTTTTTCAAGTTTAATTACATTTAATTATAATATATATGTGCCATTTTGTTCGATAACTTGTTGCCATCTTGTAGGTAGTGACATGATCCCGTTGCTGTAGAAATTTTGGGACTTCTGATCAAAAAAATGCAACAAGTAGTTTTGACAGTCCTCTCTTGATGTTAATCTAACACTACCCAAAGAATTCTGAAGAGATCGAAACAGGTGGAAATCTGAGGGTGCAAGGTCAGGGCTATATGGTGGATGCATTAACACTTCCCAACCAAGCTCTCTAAATTTTTGCTGAGTGGCCAAAGATGTGTGCGGTCTGGCGTTATCATGATGAAAGACCACACTCTTTCTGTTGATCAATTCCGGCCGTTTTTTCTCAATTTCTTGTTTGAGTCTCATCTGCTGTTGGCAGTAGAGATCCGAATCGATGGTTTTGCCCGGCGGTAAAAGCTCATAATGAACGATGCCCTGCCAATCCCACCATACACACAGCATCACCTTATTACGTGTTAATCCGGGTTTCGCTACAGTCTGTGGTGCTTCACTGCCCTTTGACCATGATCGTTTGCGCACATTCTTGTCGTAGGTGATCCATTTTTCATCACCAGTGATCAATCTTTTCAAAAACGGTTCGGTTTCGTCACGTTTCAATAGAGAGTCGCAAATGAGTACACGATTCATTTGGTTTCTTTCAGTGAGCTTGTGTGGCACCCAAATATCGAGTTTTTTTGTATACCCAGTTTTTTTCAAATGGGTCAAAACTGTTTTGTGGTCAATCCCCAGTTCTTCAGCTACGTCGTAACTACTAATATGCCGATCTTGGTCCACTTTTTCAGAAATGGCATCTACTTTATCCGTAACAGGGCGACCAGAGCGAGCTGCATCTTTGACATCAAAATTCCCGGACTGAAAACGCTTGAACCAACATTGTGCTACTCTTGATGACACTGCATTAGGTCCATAAACGTCACAAATTTTTTTCGCGGCTTGTGTCGCAGTTTTCCCTTTTTTGTAATAAAATTTCACAATATATCGAATTTCTTCGTTAGATTCACTCATTTTATCAAACAAAAAAACAATTGAAAAATGGCGGGAAATTGCTTTTTACTTTTTGTATTCCTTTTTTAAAATGTCATATTTTTAATGGTATCAAAACCAGCCAGATACAAACAGTACAACGGATGAAATTTTTACTACAACCTTATACATACAAAATACGAAAAGACTTTTTCCCCGACCTATTATTTATGAAGTCGTTTTTTAATGTCATCCTTTTGTTTTTATTGCCTTTTCTAAACTAATTACTGTTTGTTCGTTTGCGTTGCGTTTGACTCCCATCCCGATAATGTGGTCTACGATGGAGCACGCTTATCTAGAAGAAACTGATCCAATCACGACTTGAAGACAACTAGGGTTTGATTTTTGAATCGCTCGTATAATTTCAAACGAAAATATCACGCGGAAACGATTTTCTATTGGTAGAAAGCAAATTTTAATTGTTCAAACCACTCGTTGCATTAGCGTGATATGATAACAAAAAATGGGACTTTTGTTTGGGATTTCGTTCGAATGTGAGTCATTTCGCAAGTTTGCTTGGATTATTTTGGTCTGAAAGTTAGGTCTTGTTTCGAAAATTCAATAATTCAGTCGTCGCATCGAGATAACCGTTTAGTAAAATCGAAACACTCCACGAATTCCTATAAAACGATGTCATTTCATAGTCGAAAGAACAACTTTGGTGAAAAAGAAAGTTCTCAATTTTTCAACGAGCTTTTCGGCGGGGTAAACGCGGGAAAAACAATTCAGGATTGTTTTGACAGTTTGCAGCGGAATCACGCGTTCCAGTTAAAACGTCACTCCTAACTAGGTCAAACATAAGAGCTATCCCCACTTATGGTCAGAATCCACTAAGCTAGCTCTAGGTTTAGAGCAGTGTAAATGTTTATATTGCATTAAAACTCAAACTCAAACCGATTTTCATTATACATAACTAAAAACCACCTAGATTAAACCAAAGCCGGTTGAATCGAAGGAGAAAGAAAGCTAACAAACAAATATAAAGACTAAAGATAAAATACAAGTGCATCACATTAAAAACCGACTAAGTGCCTATAAAATTTGAGGGTTGCCCTCGATTTTCCTGGGATCCAATTATCAGATCCTAACTTGGTGAAAATGGGACCAAATTGGAAGTATACCCTACCGAACAAGAAAAAAAAATCGGTAAACAGTTGGCGGAGTAATCGGCGAACATAAATAAAATGTATATATATACAGTGGAATATAGAACCCTCATCCTTTTTTGAAGTCGGTTAAAAATAGAAAAAAACTACATGTAGTAATTTTCATGAATACAAAATGTCAAAGGCAAAAGGTAAAGTCAAGATGTAAAAGGCTGGACCAATTATTTTCAAACATCTGAGGAGTTAGAAAACATTGCATAAAAATGGTCAGTAACATGTTAATTGGTTAGTAACATGATCCCCTCAATCTCCGTCGTAGCGTGGATAATTTTTATTTTAACTGAAAGTCCTTTTTTCATAACTTTAAGTATTCTTTTTCGTTGTTTTAATATTTTCAAGTTTTACACTGGCAAATGCACAAGTCGTGTGACGCCAAAATTTTCTTAAACACGAAACTTTTGTTTGTAATAGATCTATCACTTTTATATGCATTTCGCCATTTTTTCTCTATGGTGATTTTTGACCCTTATCCGGGTACAGCGCAAATGGACGGATCTGTACCCGGATGAAAAATGAGGTTATTTTTCAACGTTCTGTTGAGATTACAGAGTTTCAAAGTTTGAAGGTAGATGTGATTACGGCTGTACCCGTGTAAAAACCCGGATTATCCGGATTAGGGCTGGGTACCCGGGCGATTGTGTAATCACTTGGATGCTTGTGTAATTAGGGTGCATTAACTTAATTGGGTAGTAAGGAATTAGTGGGGTACGCAATTGGTTTAAGGTTTGCTAATTGTATTTCTTGATCTTTGGATAACATGTTTTTTTTTAAATGTAATAATAGGATTGCGTTTGACCGCCAATTCATCTGACGTTAAGCGATGATGCGGTCTACGATGGATCACGCTTGCCTAGAAAAAACCGATTCACTCGCTGGCTGATGGCTTCTATATCTATCTATCTATACATATAATAAAAACGTAGAGACAAAAAAATCTGTAATTGCGAGATAACAAAAAAAATCACACAGGGCGTCTTAAAATAAGCAGCTGAACACGATAGGACAGTTTTTAGATTTTTTGTGTGTTTGTTTGTTTGTCCGCGCACATCTCCTAAACCACTGGACGGATTTAAATGTGGTTTTCTCGAATATGCTTAGAAATTACCAGATTAAAACATAGGCTATGTTATATCATTTACTTTAATTCTTTATTATTACATAAAATAAATTAAAAAATCAATGATTATTTTCTTCGTTATCGTTCGCGCAAAACTTTATGAGCCCTCTGAAGTTAGGCCCAGTGGCTGCGCAGTACGCATATTATAGGTATCCGAGGGACTTTACAGGGCGTCGGGGAGGCCTCGCGCCTAACTTCAGAGGGCTCATAAAGTTTTGCGCGAACGATACCCGAAACGTAATATGAGGATCGTCACCTGTGATCGTCACATAGCCTCAAGCAAGGAGGTCCAAAGTAAAGAGAATGTTATTGACATAGCCATTATAAAAATTTGAAACTGTCAACTGTCATTTAGATAATCAGTTTAAATTTAAAGAAGGTTCCTTAATGAACGTGTAGATCAAGGATGTTATAAAAACATAGGCCAACCTCTTTGATGATTCAATCCAAGCATATGTCAGGGTTCCGTGGCCAAACCCATACTTGTGGTCGTATTCATATAGTTCAGAAATTGCATGGTCTTAGAAAAATTCGAACGAGCGAAGCTGGACAGTCAAATTTCAGAGATGTATCATCCCGACATGACATGATATACTTTTTATGGTTTAGACAAAAAGAAAACTTCAAAACATGCTCTGCACTGTGGTCATATTATCTTTTTGATTTGAAAACTGTTGACGGTGTTTTTACTGTTATGCTTCTATCAATACTTCACACAGGGCGACTTAATAAAATAAGCAGATGAACATGTTAAGGCAGTTTTTAAAATTTTTGTTTGTTTGTTCACACACATCGCCTAAACCCCTGGAAGAAAATGCGGACGGATTTAAATGCGGTTTTCACGAATATGCTGAGCTATGACCAGATTGAAGTATAGGCTATGTTTATTTTGCGCAAGGGCCGGATTAAGGGAAGAAAAAATGATTGAAGGTTTATATGAAAATCTACGCGTACGAAGTCGCGGGCAAAAAAACTAGTTATATATATATATATATACTTATACCATAATAATTATCAATATAAAAAACCGACTTCATAAAAATGTCAGACCTGAACCAATTTGAAATGGGACCACACGAGAATCACCAGCTTTCAAATAAAAAAAGAATCATCAAAATCGGTTCACCCAATCAAAAGTTCTGAGGTAACAAATATTACTTTAATAAAAAACTGTCGAATTGAAAACCTCCTCCATTTTGGAAATCGGTTAAAAATGAGGGTAGTTTGTAGCCGTTAGTAATGAAATGATCAATATGAATTTGACAGTACAGTAGCAGGTAGCAGCCAGCAGGTAAGGGTGGTAATACGCTGGAAATGTCCTGGAAACTGACCCACGTATCTGACTTTTCAGTTGGGCTACAGAAAACCAAACCCAGTCTTTTTGAGTAACAAAATTCTGACCATCGATCTAAGAGTTTGAAATCTGGTTACAGCTGATCCTACAAATAACGGACATATGGTAAAGAGACATGGCAAGCAAACTATCAGGCCTTAATCGAGCTTGATACCTTTAGTTAAAGGCGGCAGGCGGCTTTGTCGCCTATTTCTTTGCATGTGAACTATTAATTAACTGGTGTCGCTACAACTTTCTTAGCCTGTGTGAAAATTGAGTAAGTTGCCGTCAATCGTCAATGAGTTACTGCTGTGGAGAGTTACCGTCAAACTTAGACCTTATAAGGTCTAAGCCCGTGCAAATGTTGCCTGTGGGTCAGATATGACCCCAACTCGCAATAAAATCACTCACCTCAGCAGCTTGACGTCCCAAAGCGCCAGCACTTCAGGTGGCCTGGAGGCGCACAACGCGAGCCGCGGCCCGCACGCGTGCAACCGTACCGGGCCCGCGCGGATGTTCGTCGACGAAGGTGCTGATATCAGCACGGCAGCGAACTCTTTACTGCTGCCGAGGTTGTGCTGGACCTGAGGAGCAGGGTCATCATTATCCTCAATGTATAGCAAAAATGGATAAGGCTGTCACAGGACGGAACTGATCGCGCGCTTTAGAGAGAAAACAATCAGCCTAAGACGTCAACTGCTGAACATATGCCTCCCCCTTAGAACTTCACACTGAACGACAACCTGCCAATGCTTATCTGTCATGGGGATTTGCCATAACTTCAACGCTTGGCAGGCGGCTTTGAAATCGCAGAACATTCACGGTGCAGTAGGAGGATACTGCTACCCATCTTCTGGTGGTTCTGGACACGGTTTTAGGACGTACCCGGGTCCTCGGGAAGCAGAATAACAACAGATATTACAAACAGGGTGTAGAAAAATCAGGCTTTTCTGATTTATCCTGTCACTGTAACCGAATTTTCGGAGTGTCATTGAGATAAAAAATAAATATTCGAGAAATTTTTGCACACATGGTCATCTGACTCCAAACTATTCCAAGCTTGTACTATGACTGCCAGAGACCGATATACATACACATATATTTTTAAATACCTACATACTTAATTAGATATTGACACCCAGATATAGAACAACCACAAATGTTCATCACATGAATATTTATCCAAGGTAGGAAACGAACCCACGCCTCAAATCGACGAAGGCAGGTTCACTATCAACTGGGCCACCGGGGCAGTCATAGATGGTTAAGATAATGTAGCATACGTTTAAATTTACATCCCCTTTACATAAATAAACAGATCAAAAGAAGGAACGGAAAGAATGGTGTGCCTATTTCTAGCAGTGGGCCGATTTTGAGTCAATGACGATATTATTTAAAAAATACATGGATATCTTAAGAATCCTTTTTTTAAAGGGGTGTGTCGAGATAGAGGTATTGCTGGATGGTTAAAAAGTCTGGTCTGCGCTTTTTATTTGTGACGTGGGGGAAATCTTCTTCCTTGGTCTACATGTTCTTCTGACATCCTTCATCCGTTTTTTTCTGTGTGTAGGTAATTAGTAAGTATTAGTAACACGTATTCCTTACCTTGACCCTCCACTGGATCAGTATCTCTCTTGTGTCAAACGCCAGGACCGGCACCACGTCCTCGCAGAGTATGGCGAGCGTATTGGACTCCTTATCGAGCGTAAACCCTGACTCGAAGCCCAGGTACTGCTGGAGGGACAGCGAGGCCTTGGTCTGGCCGTTCTTCTGTCGTTCTTTCAGGTCTTTGTAGAGTTGCAGGTGCACGCAGTCTGGGGAAGAAGAAGGATGGATCTGATAAATATGATACCACGTTCACCAAGTGGGCCAGCATGGTGGATTAGGGCCAATCCTCTCTCTGAGAGGAGGCATGTGTCGCAGCAGTGGGAACATGATATGCTTATAATATGATGATGTAGAGCATGTTTGTTGCCGATCATATCAAACCTTCACCCGGACTGGATACAAGGACAAAAAAACTTTTTGAAATTTGAATTTTCCGCCATAGCTGAAACCTTACCTTTACTTTACCTTAAGTACCTGCTTAAATAATTTGTATCTGCAGAGTAAATAGAATACGTATTTACGTCATAGGATAGGGACCCACAAATTAAACCAATTCACACTCGCAAAAGCAGGTACGGAATTTGAACTCCATTCTCCCATAGCCGCTCAAAGCCGCTCTTCCCAATTTCGCCAAACCCGTTTAAAGCTTACCAAATATGAGCGAAATGAGCGAAACGAACAGATCGAGCGAAATTTTGTCACGTCTAGAATTTAACTTCCGAATTTCCAACACAAAATTACTGGCTTTGAGCAAGTAATCAGGGAAATTGGTCCACGTAAAAATGCTTGAGGAATTCTTTGGTTTAGCGTAAGCTTAGTTCGCAAAGACTTCGAATTACATGTTTTGTAGATATACGTTCTGTCCGTAGGAGTATTATATTCTCTTGGCGTTCTGTAGCTCGGTGCAACGTCAATATAGAGAACTAAGGAGTTTTTATCTATCTATCTATAGCCACTAGCTAGTAAGCCAGTTGGCAGTAACTGGAGCGATAATTTGTGCCATTCCTTTAGATTTTCGCTAAATGGGATGCTTTGTGTCAGGGGTCTCCATACTTTAAAGTCTAACGGCTAAACTGATTGCACCACAAAGCTTCAGGGCCAAGATCTAGCTAGTTTATTAGATAAACATACCATTACGATTTTGAAAATTTGAATAAATATATATATATTGAATATCGTTCATGTTTCCACTGGCCGACAAGAATTTTTGTTATATAAAGTTTATGCCAGCACCTCTGATCAGACAAACTTGACATGTCTTGAACAAAACGTCAAGCCGCCTTTCAAGTCAGATAAAAGTAAGATTCCCGAGTCCCAAGGCAGGAAAAAGAAATCCTTTCAACCGCGGACTAGCTTAATTGGTTGGGCTAGACACGTACGACGTGCGCTCTAGTTTAATCCCTTGTATCTCAGTGTAGGTATATTGTAGGGATGTAGTTAATGAGTGTGACCTCTCTACTTGAGGCCTGCTCTTTGGTAATGTAGACGTATTTCTTCTGTTTTAGTTTTTGTCCCAGTAAGGCGCATTTCGAGGTTACACTGATTGGCTAGAGCCAATCAGTGTAACCTCTCTGTCAAATATCTACTCTTTGGTAATGTAATTTTTTTTTGTTTCAGTTTTTTGGCTCTGCACGGTTTGTGCTTTTAGCCGAAAAGCCAGTATCATTTTGTCAAGGTGGTTTTTATTTTTGAGAACATTTCGTTTTATGAGCCTCTTACGCAACGAATAAAAAGACTACATACAATATTGCATAACACCACAAACGATACGAAAAATCCTCTTAAGGCAGTTCGAGGCAATTCTTAAGTCCTGTCCATCTAAAGGTTGCCTGGAAGAAATTGCTCTAGGCGATAAGGCCGCCCATTATACTGCCATATATTTATTTTTGATGTTAGTTTAAGTTTCTTTTGTATTTTTCGGTGTGTAATAAAGAGATATTGTATTGTATTGTCGAGCCTTCTAGGTGTAAACTACTTACTGAAATTTTATTATTATCCATTCTGTGCGTATATTCTACGTTCACACCAATATTAGGAAACTTAGAATTAAATCGAACTATAATATCGCAATACAACGTTCAGAACGATTCTCGTCCCTAGAGCCACTAATGACATTTCATAATTTCTTATTAATAATGTTATTTTTCAACCTAAAATGTATCCCTAGATCGGGGCCTATCCGGGGACCTTCCCTTTATTACATCACAGTTCCAATCAGAAATAAACATTAAGTTCCGAGCCATAAAACTCAAATTCAATTTAAACTAGTTGAGCTGAAAATGTCATGCTCTTTCGACTCACATGCAAGAACGCCTTTGAAGATTTTAGAACTTATTGCATTACCGTAAGGTTGCGTTTCGATAGGAATGTTCAGACAAAGAGAATGACAGATGTCACTACATCAAAATCGAGTGTTCCATTTTCAAATTAATTCGCGCGCTATTTGGGCGCGTTCTCTAATTGGCGCGACGTGACTCTTGTGTTCGGATCTAATCAGTGTGTTTGAATTTGGAACGTAATTTTGTGGGGACAATTGTTCTATTAGTGGTAGCCATTAAATATTGACAAAATGTAACGTGAGATAGAATTGGAGTTTAATTATTATTAAGAATACACAACTCCACACATAATTTCATCCAAATCCGTTCAGCTGTTACGAAGTTGAAAATAAATAACATACAAGCTTACACGCAAACTTTCGCATTAATAATAATTTAATTACTTAATTTGACAGCTCCGTTAGCTTAGTTGGTAGTGAACCTGCCTTCTGCGCTTGGGGGCGTGGGTTCGATTCCCATCCAGGACATACATTTGTGTGATGAACATTTGTGTTTGTTCTATGTCTGGGTGTTAGTATCTATTTAAGTATGTATTTAAAAATATATATGTATGTATATCAGTCTCTGGCAGCCATATTACAAGCTTTGCTTAGTTTGGGTTCAGATGACCATGTGTGCAATAATGTCCCAGATATTTATTATTATTTATTAATTACATTCTCGGGTCTAGCCCGGACATTTGGTTGGCATTGGTGGAGCCGAAGCCAACACCAAGAGAATATACGTTGAATATATAAAATTACGGAATGTGTATAAAATGGAATATGAAACTATTGTACAGTGGCCCTAGTACCTACGAGCACTTGCGAAAAAGTATTCGTTCTGTAACCGATAGCAAAATGTATGAAAAATTGAACAGCGCCTCTATCAGACGTAAAGGGAAACTGATTTTTTCATAAATTTGCTATCGTTTACGGAACGAATACTTTTTCGCAAGTTCTCGTACTAGCCCCACAGTATAGAATTAAAAGACGTCTGGGCTATTGAGGTGAACAACTTGTGGATAGGAGAACAGATCTATGGGATGAGAAACGGCACCTGCCTTATCCTGTTTCATCTCATAATATATTGAGGCAGGAGATGACTTGCCACCCACTGAATGGGCCCCCCATAAAGGCTGCCGTATCTTGGCACCGGAGGGGCAACGGCGTGGGTGGCTTAGGGTGTTGAGAGGTGTGCTGCACTTTCACTAAGAGCGGCGTTATGCCCTGCAACACTGCCACCCTGGAGCGTAGGTTCTTAGCTCTTGCGGTTTCTACCCCTGGACGGCCGGTTAAGGCAAGCCAGGGGTCGGGGTCCCATTTAGCTCCATGGAATCGGGGTACGCGGTGTCGCCACTCACCGATGTCGACGATGTCGTCGGTCCATCTAGTGGGAGGCCTACCTACGCTGCGTATTCCGGTTCGTGGTCTCCTCTGAAGAATCTTTCTTCCCCATCGGTTATCGGTTCTTCGAGCGATGTGGCCTATTGCCACTTCAACTTGCAAATCATGATCAGTCCACGAATCGACGAAACGAAATTAGCGAATCATGTATCAACGAATGAATGATGAATGGATGATTTTAAACACAGAAAAGAGAAGTAAATAGAACGAAAATAAGAAGGAAAATCTGTCGCCAGGTATTGTGACAGATATGTGATTGAACATTCTTATTTATGTCAACGCGTCGAACTCCGCGTCACAATAGCTAACACAGTTGCTATGGGTTTATATGGGTGTAAGTGGCTACAAAAAAATTCTTACAAAAATGACGGCCGTTCCAATTTAAACAAAAAATAAATATTTTCTTTGGGCCCATTGCCACTTAAACTAGCAAATCATGATCAATCTACGAATCAACGAAACGAAATTAGCGAATCATGTATCAACTAATGGATGAATGGATGATTTTAAGATTTTACATTCATGTTTTTGCTTGCCTTAACTGCCAAACTTGGTACCTATTGAAATCCCGTTTCTTGGTAGTTACATCACAACTAGCGCTGACCCCCATTAGGCAGGTGAAGTCACGATTCGACCTGAATCCACGCGAGGATCGTGACAAACAGACAAACATATCACTATCTCCGATTAGTCACGACCGATAGAAAGACACACGACCAGAGCAAACTTATTTGTTTAGTTGACCAAATGGGGGAATTAAAAACTTTCAAAGGCTGATTCACGGAATACGATGGTGGCTCCCTCACATAACTTGTGTAATTTTATGTTATGTCACTGAGTTCGTGGTATGTATATACTTTAAACACAATCATACTGATAGATCATAGCACTAGTGTTAGAATGAGAAAACAACGCGCGAAACAGATGTAGATATATAAATATCGTGCTGAGTCAATAAGACATAGCTTATACCTTGGATTAACATGGGTTACTTTTTATCCCGGAAAAACATGATTCTTGGAGAATACCGGATAATAAAAAATCTAGTGGCTTTAGTACGAGCACTTGCGAAAAAGTTATCGTTACGTAAACGATAGCAAACTGTATGAAAAATTCAGTTTCCTTTCACGTCCGATAGAGGCGCTGTTCAATTTTTCATACATTTTGCTATCGTTTACGTAACGATAAATTTTTCGCAAGTGCTTGTACTAAGGCCACTGTTCCATAGAAAACGATCATTAACACTCGACAAAATGTATGGAACAGCAGATTTTTATTTCGCGGTTCAGGATTCGTATCATAGTAAATGTTATTCATAATGATGAGTATAATGACCTCCTTTCGGCTTTGTACAGTCTATTAGCGTAACCCCGTACTTGGCTTTTTAATTGAAAGTGACATTGTAAGTAATATTTCATTAATTAAAATTAAAAATGAAATTAGAAGTGTTCTACATATTTTTTATTCGTCAAAAGTTATGACTGGGTCTTTAATAATACCCTACCTTGACCTATGGTTAAAGACCCAGGCAAACATACAACACGGAATATATTAAAAAAACTGAACCTCTATGAAAAAAATTATTGAGTCAATATTTTTATGCACAAAAAACAGACTTATGCACTAGAGCATAAAAAACAGTTTTAGTCCATTTACACTGGGCTTACACAATAACTTTACAAACATAAGAAGTGAAAACATAATGTTACAACAATAAAAAAAAAAATGTAACGACGTTTGTTTGTAAATTAGTTATGCATCGCTGTAAATCACAGAGCAATTTTTTTTGCTATGGCTGTACAACAGATGAAAGGAGGTATGGTCTAAAGGCTTAAGCCTACCCAATGGGCGAATAATGAAGAAAAAAAATGAATCAGTTTTCCGCTTTCTGAATAAAAACTCATAAAATACAACTCTGGTCCGGGCGAGACTAAACTTTACAATGCCTAATAATGTGTTTGTTTACGATCGACAGCCTACGTTTTCAATTAACTTTGTGACCTACACTTTTAATCTTCGACCAAAATAAAATTTATGGACGGACCCAGTAGAAGCGCATTTTTGAAGATTACAAAATGAGTGTCAGCTCTCACTTCGTTTCAGTCGGTCTCTAGCCGTAGGAAGTGAAACACGAGTCTATTGTTACGCGGTAACGAAACATCTGACAAAATTATGAATTCGTATGCTTTACCGAAATGTTAATTCACAAATAAAACCGATATATATTTTTTGTAACAAATATACTGTACATTTTTATAATTAGGTGTTGAAGTATATGTCAGACGGTTCAATGGTTAGGGCCCGTCCATTAATTTTATTTTGGTCGAAGCTTTTAATATGTTTTTTCACAAGAAAAACGACCCCGTAACATAATTTCGTCGTGCAAGCATTTCTCGGGTTCTTTTCATAAAATACAATAAACTTCCCCGGTGTCCCCTTGTGTCAATTTACCTATATCTTGAGCTGACGCTGCAAGGCGCATCCCTTAGAAGACATACGGTAACAGATTGCGTTATGTGTTACCAAAGAATAATAATAAAATAAGCCATAATAGCTAGTTGTGACCGAAAACGTTGCGGGTTTTAATAAAAGTCATAGATATGCTAAAAGTTAATCGTCACACAAATAAAATAAGAACTCTGTTTTAAACAATCACGGTTGTTCACTACAGTTATATGATTATTCACGGGATATTTACCGTGGTAAGGTTGTAGAACGAGCTCCCGTTATTTAGGCGCAGTTACATGCACCATGTTCACGGGAAGAAAGCTCGGGGAGCTCCTTCCACATCCTTACCACGGTAAATAACCCGTAAATAATCATATATTTGTAAAATAAGAACCAATGTTGCAGATCTTTGATGGCAACGATAAGTTTTTTTTAGATTAAACTCTTTTTCCCTCAGATTACTAGATAAAAACGTACCGTTTATGCATCTATAAAGAAGTAAAAACGTGGCATTAGAACTGGCACAGAATGTAGGTTGTGTGCTAATTTGTTTATGTAACTTCTTAGTCAAAACCATAGATATATATTAATTATAATAATACTAGCTAATCAAACAATAAAAAAACTATTCAAAAGCCATAGACAATTTAACAAAACGAAAAAGAATTTACGTATAAGTTTTAAAAAGTTGCATCTTTTAGTTTTGACTGGCGCCTAGCCAACGTAGAGAAAGCATTAAATTTCTCGGTATTATATGAAACGTGTATTTTCGTGTTGTTTCCAATTCTCCATAGAAACCTCTAGTAAAGTTTATACCAGTTTATTGAAGCTTGACCGTGACTGGCTTTACTCGATATTGATTGTGGCTATGACTTTAGAGACTTAAAATTGATAATATCGATTACTTGAAAAAGTTATTATACTGGCTGAATAGAAACAATGGTTGGATTGGAGCTTAAAGGCACAAAAAAGTAAGACATTTTGTCAATTGATTTTTGGTGTGCATTGTGTGCATTTACCAGTGTTGATGCAAGCTGTAGGTATTTAAAAACAAAAAAATTAATAACATTCTTGTATGTACTTTTTATCACCCGTGAGTTTTCAACGTAATTCAAAAAGAGCTTCTCCCGGAGTAAATCTATTCCCGGGATTCCAGGTAACTAGAACATGAATATGTAACGCGCTTTCCACGAAAAGTGTTTAAAGTTACATGTTTTTGGCGAAATAGCTCAAGTTTCAACTTGGAACTTAGCGTAAAGTGGTCTGAAGTTTGCTGAAACGTAGTAAATACTTGAGTGAACATTTCAGAAACTTTAGAAGCGATGTACATTTAGCAGGCAATAATAATATGGTTACAGAAAAAACCGTATTTTCCCAGTTGTCGCCAATAGCTGCGTCACCCACAGAAAAGAGAAGTAAATTTTTCTTTTCTGCGACGTCACCAATGGCGTCACAAATGGCAAAAAATAATAATTTAGTTTTAAGTTTTAACATAACCTCCTTGCACTTGCCTTTGTTCGTGGAAAAACTTATTCAACCTTCTTGCCACAAACTAGACTAGCCTGTTCACAGACATATAATACCATAAATGTCTGTGAGCCTGTTGCACATTGTTTTTTTTTTTGGCTTCGTGTGATTACCGCATTGTAATATTGTACGCATCGCATATACTTACAAGATTTTAGAAGAGACAACATCTTATAATTTTCCAATGATGTTTGTTAGAATAAGAATTAACAAAGAAATTTTCTTCGTGCCGTGTTGGTTTACATAAGCGTCGTGAAATGAAACGCGTCCCTAGCTAGTCTCGCTGTTTGTATTGAAGTAACGCAATTCTCAATAGTTTCACAAATTCCTTTTGTGCCGAAAATTTTATTAGGGTCCCCTTTTCTGAGGATTCCGTTTTTATTGTTTTTTTTAGATCCTCTAGTTAGAATACGTAAGAAGTGTCATAAGAAATCTTTTTATAGTTTCGTCGAGTTGAATTTGTTTTTTGATGTGTCAAGAAGATAAAAGTGTTTGTTTGAAGTTTTTGAAGTAGTGATAAATCATTATTTTTATTGAGCAAGACCAATATTCCTTTTGTAGGCTTGTTGATTTTCGCTATTTATTTGAACTTGTTTTCCATAAATGATAGATAGCATATGCCTGTAACCTTTTTCTATCATGATACAATTTTGTGATAGCAATCGTTAACGAGTGACGTCATTATCGATCCCACATGACACGTTCACGGTGGTTGTCACATGCCATCTCGTTAGGGTTTTGATTGTTGATAAAAGTAAGGTCACTCCTGGAAAAGTATTTATGCAAAACAGAAAATGCATGTCGGAAATAGAACGGCTCGTTGGAAATAACTTACGGTGTTACTGTAAATAAATAAGGTTACTAGAAAGTACTTTACCACCATTTAAAGTTATATGATTAGTTACGGGTTTTTTTTATTTTTTTATTTGGTGCTCCTGCCACAACCTTACCACGGTAAATATCCCGTAAATAATCATATAATTTTAGTGAACAACCGTGATAGTTTAAAACAGTGTTTTACCACCATTTGTTCTTCTTCTCTCTTCTTTTCTCTACGAGAGGATTTTGGCGTCGCACTGCTAGTGCATTTGCCAATGTCAAGTTATAAAATATTTTAGACGTGTTTGATTTGACCGCCACCTCGCCTGTTGTTTTTTTCGTCTTCTACGTCGCTTCAAGTACAATAAGGTTTTTTTTTGAAGCGATGTACGGGGGAACGTAATTACAGTAGAGATTCATCAGAAAAACAGTTTTGAAGATGGACTTCCGCGTAGTCACGCCTGATTCAATCAACATACTATAATAATTATTTTGAGGCAGTTTCTGGTGAGTTGTCTGTTACTCGTCCGAGCTCGAATGACTACGTCGCGCCCGTATGTCAAACGAGTTATCAGTGGTGCCATGTGTCAGGGCTACCTCGTTAGAACGTATTGATAAAACTGAGGTCACCGGTACAACACGATCTGTACGCTTTGTTTACTTTCAGATATTTTGACATACACGACTCTGTGGAGCATGTGGAGTCTGTGGTAAGCGTTGAAATTAAGGTGGAACGTTTCACGTTTGGCGGGAAATTCAAATTTCAAACAGTTTTTTGTCCATGTAGCTAGGCCGGGTAATTATTGTGAAATGGCACAGTGTTTGCGAAAATTGTTGGTTGTTCTTTACATTATCATGTAAGTACAGCTAATCATTAACTCACCGTATGATTTACATTTGTCAATAAACCATTTGAAACAGCAAAAATTTGTTTATTAAATGTACGTAATAATGTGCATTAGAGATAAATATCTTTGCGTGAGTTTGTAAAGAATAATAAACAATTTGCGCAAACATCATGATCGTTTACAATAATTACCCGGCCTAGCTACAAGAACAAAAAAACTGTTTGAAATTCTAATTTCCCGCCATACGTGAAACGTATCACCTTAAATACTGGTAACTGGTGACGACCTGACGACCCGAAAAACAGCGGGGCTCAGTGGCGAGCATTAGGTTATGACCAGCAGTGGACAGTTAAAGGATAATGATAACCCTTCATAACCGTATGTGCGCTCTGTATATACCTGATAATTATATACGGCACAGGCCCAGTTTTAGAAATAAGCTTTTTTCAACTGGTCTTAGCCGTACGAAGTCGCGAGACTTTAGCCCGATGTGCCGTATCGTTCGTGGTCTCAACGCATTCCTCAAAGAGTACCCTGAATGTGACATATTTTGTGATAAATTGCCTACTATGCTAAAATTTATCTTGACTTTTTGTGAACAAAATTGCATATGACTGAATGGTAAGAATATTATTTTAAATTTATTGTAATATTTATAATTGACATCTAACATAGTATATTTTGGACTAATTTTATAATTTGTGACTAATACTCAACTAATTTGTTAATAATGTAAACTAAATAGTAAGTGTAAGTGGCATTCATTAGCCGTTCTTATTATTATTAAATAAAATAAATAAATAAATAAATGATGATGATGAAGGAAACCGGTATGTCCAAAAACCTCAAAAAGTTCTTAGGCAATTATATCATTCACCAACATGCACTGAATCACCATCGTGGATTAGAGCTCTCAACCTCTTTTTAACCGACTTCCAAAAAGGAGGAGGTTATCAATTTGACGGTTTTTTTTTAAATGTTTGTTCATCAGAACTTTCTACTGGGTTAACCAATTTTGATGATTCTTTTTTTATTTGAAAGCTGGTGCTTCCCGTTTGGTCCATTTCTGTAGTTTTAATGAAGTCTGTTTTTAAATTGATAATTATTCTGACACAATAATAATTTGGATCGTCATTGCTGCTGAGAGAAAACCTGGTCCAGCAGTGGACTGGACATGATATGTTGATAATGATGAATAGATTTTAACGCGTTTATTTTACGTTGTTTATACATACAACTCTTTTTTTTGTATGGGCTGGTTCGACCAGATCATTTTGATGGTATTTAAGTATTGTATTGTCATCAGGATAACCTAATATTCAAAAGTTTTAAATCAGTACGAAAATTAGCAGCAAGTTAAAATAGCCAAGATTTGTTTACATAGTTAGAAATCATAGTGTGCAAGTGAAGCTAAGTGTGTAAGTTAAGTTCTTTCGAAGTAACCTGTTTTTAACCGACTTCAAAAAAGGAGGATGGTTCTATGTTCCACTGTATATATATTTTATGCATATTCACAGATTTCTCCGTCAACTGTAGATCGATTTCCAAATAAATCTTTTGTTCTTCAAATTTGGTCACCCATGGTAACCAAGCCAGGATTATATAGGCACTTATTACGTTTTTCATATATTTTTGATGTCAGTTCTTAATGTGATCAACTATTAAGTTTTGTGAAAAGTTATGGCACAAATATGATGTAGAGGGGACCCGACTGCGAAAGGTTTTAGGTAAGTCAAAAATAACCCTGTATAAAATCGAAACACTACTCACTCATCACGAAATCTCAAAAAGTACAGGACATATGGAGCTAAAATTTGAAGCAGATCCATTCGTTATGGGGTGTAGAGATCCGCTAAGAATGAATTTTACGAAAGACATAATTAAGGGGGACAAATGGAGGTTGAATATGAAAGTCTACGCGTGCGAACTGGTGAGCATTAAACAGTATAGTAATAATTATAAGCCAATGTCAAGAAGACAATGTAGTACGCATCTATCTACGCAAAGTGGCAACGCATCTTTTACGCAATAAGTCTGCGATAGTTGCCACAGTGAATAGACAAATCTGGCTAAAGATTTCAACGTGCTAAGGTGTGTCAAGGTATATAAACAAAAGATTCAATCATCTGTCTTAATGCAGACGAGGTCAGTTTACAGCCTCACAAATGGTTCAATTTAACGCCTTTAACGATTGTCGTTTGGTTCTATTCCATCCAATACTGATGCTATAGATCTGTCTTTTTATAAATAACTATATCTACTAGTCGTCCGCCCGGGCTTCGCACGGGTGTAAGTAAGCTCGGCCTTCGGCGTCGCTACAAAATATAATATAGCCTAGGTTACCCGGGGATAGTGTAGCTTCCCAACAGTGAAAGAATTTTTCAAATCGGTTCAGTAGTTTCGGAGCCTATTCAATGCAAACAAACAAACAAACAATCAAATCTTTCCTCTTTATAATATTACTATAGATTAGCCGCCCGCCCAGCTTAGCAAGGGTGTAAGCTCGGCCTTCGGCCTCGCTACAAAATATAATATAGCCTATGTCACCCGGGGATAGTGTAGCTTCCCAACAGTGAAAGAATTTTTCAAATCGGTTCAGTAGTTTCGGAGCCTATTCAATGCAAACAAACAAACAAACAATCAAATCTTTCCTCTTTATAATATTAGTATAGATTAGCCACCCGCCCAGCTTCGCAAGGGTGTAAGCTCGGCCTTCGGCCTCGCTACAAAATATAATATAGCCTATGTCACCCGGAGATAGTGTAGCTTCCCAACAGTGAAAGAATTTTTTAAATCAGTTCAGTATTTTTTGAGTTATTTCGTTACAAACATCCAAAAATACAAATCTTTCCTCTTTATAATATTAAGTATAGATTTATCAATATAAAAACCGACTTCATAAGAATGTCAGAACTGGACCATATGGAAATGGGACCAATCGGAAAGCACCAGCTTTCAAATAAAAAAAGAATCGTCCAAATCGGTTCACCCAGTCGAAAGTTCTGCGGTAACAAACATAACAAAAAAAAAAGTCGAATTGAGAACCTCCTCCTTTTTGGAAGTCTGTTAAAAAAAGGCGATGTGTTTATGTATGTTTCCAAAGGGCTGCTGGCTAGACTGATTTTGGTTTAAGGTTGCCTAAAAGAGACCGCTTATAGCGATAATGTCGCCAATTGTTTAATTGTTAGTCGCCAAACGCGGGCGAAACTTCGGGGCGCTGCTAGTATGGTATGCGCACAATGTATGGATGGGTTTGCCATTGAATTTATTTAACTTAAATCATTTATTAAAAAGTGAAAGGAAACCGAGAACAGAGTTAATTGTACCAAACCTCATTCGTGTATCCAACCCCGTGGGCATTTAGCTTCTATTCAAGAAAATTCCTTTCAATTCGAGCCGTTTAGTCAAAGAAAGAGTGAATTATTTCCTCCATTTGCGCCAGACGGAGAAAATTAGCGAGGAAAAATATCTACAAGGAAAATGGCAGAGAAAACCTTAATTAACTATTGAAGTTTTTCTTTATTTCTGGACAAAATGCATGAAAATATATTTTGAT
The DNA here is from genome assembly GCA_949125355.1 of Agriopis leucophaearia. NCBI lineage: Eukaryota > Metazoa > Arthropoda > Insecta > Lepidoptera > Geometridae > Agriopis > Agriopis leucophaearia. The sequence goes on along the minus strand of OX421276.1, from coordinate 2,349,817 downwards.
GTGCTAAAACCACAGACTGGGTAAAGTTGCTTAGAAAGTCTTTGCTAAAACATATCAGCGACCTCGTGATAGATACAAAAAAAACATTGTTTTAAACTATCACGGTTGTTCACTAAAGTTATATGATTATTTACGGGATATTTACCGTGGTAAGGTTGTGGAAGGAGCTCCCGATATTTCGGCGTAGTTACATGCACCATGTTTACGGGAAGACTGAAGAATGCGAAACCGCGAAAAAAATAAGCATGTTCATTTTGTCGAGTGTCAATGACTGTTTTCTTTGGAACAGCTGATTATTTTTCGCGATTTCAGGCTTGTCCTATAACCTCACTTCAGGAATACATACATACCCTTCAGTATTACTACACCTTTAATAAATCCGTTGTATTTTTTTTAATACAACCGATAATAGGTAGTGGTAGGACTCTTTTGCAGGGGTCCACATGGGGAAGTACCTACAACACCTTTTCCAGTTATTCAACCGCCGAGCAGTAGTGTGCAAACACTACTGTGTTCCGGATTGAACGGCAATGTTTCCAGCGAAATTACAGGGCACACAGAGATTTGACATCTTATATTTCGTGATGACGAGCGCAGTGTATTGCCATCCAGGGTTTTGAACTGTTGAAGTTCAAAATTCTGAGTGGCGTTGAGCTGTTATGGGCAAACGTGAAGAGCCATCAGGCGAGCGACTTCGCTCGTCATCAGTATCATAAAAAAAAAGAAAACATTTTTAAATACAACCGGGAATCCTAACTAATAAGGTTCTGTGTAAAATATTGTAAAGAGAGAACGAAGCCGCGGGCAGAAGCTGGTTTACTAGTTCATTATAAACAGTCGCTCTGGAACTTTCATATTATCTCCTACATTTTCTTTCTCTCTCGTACATAACGACGTTTTTCTCCACCGTTCTGCCCTTCTTATAACAAATGCAGTACTTGCAAAATGCCGGTTTCGAGAATAACGCGGGAAACGTATTTTTGGATATATAAACAACCATGTCCATGTTTTATAACTTTTTAAGTGTATCTAAAGAACAAGATTTTTTTTTTTGTGCATAGATTATCCCCTTGGGATACCATTTTCTGCAAAAAAGTGAAAAATCCTAAAATGTCGATTACTGCAAGTGGAATTAGTACGGCAGCGTTTTTGAGCGATGTCATTGAAAATGCACATAATTTATTTTATTATTTATTAATTTATTTTTAGGTACTAAATAATGATCTTACTTAAAAACGTTACTCTAGTTGATCTATGCTTAAAATTGCTCGGTCTCGTTTTCGCGTGTGACGATTGCGAAGCGAGAAGTTGAGAGAGCATTTTTAAGTATTGATCAACTTGAGTAACGTTTTTAAGTAAGTCCCTTAGTGATTACTGCAAGGCCGAGAATTGAACCGGGTGCCGTCAGAATGTAAAGCGCACATGCCACCGCTCTGCTAACGTGATACTTATCGCCTAATCCCAAGTTTTAGGGCGTGTTCACACCGCGTTCCCACGGAGAGACGAGTCGACTAAACTGTTGATAGAGCCATTAACGCGTTGGTCAAGCGCGAGTGACCACGAAGTATTTGTCATAGATTCGATACGAGTTACCGAGTATTTGTGCCGGAGATTTATAGTATCTATTGTTTAGTCTGTGGTGTAGATAGGTGTCTTTGTTTGCCCTTTTGACGCATTTCTTTGTTTTGTAACGGATACAATAGGAGAGATTTTATCGTTGAAAATGTTTTGGTACATTAGAAAAGTTTCTATGTAAAGCTTTAAAAGGCTTGGTGAGTTTTTAACTCAAGTATCCTAGGAAGTAAAAGCTCTTGAGAGTCCATTCCGATTCTTGGATGTACTTGCTAGATTTGTCATCTTTGACCACAAGGCCCGCCCAACTCTAAACGCGGGCCCGAATAGGTGCAGTTTGCAATATCACGCGACCGCAAACCGTATCTCGGCGGGTACAGGTTCGTGTTCGCGAGATTTTGCAAACTACACCTATTCGGGCCCGCCTTTAAAGTTGGGCGTAAGGCTCCAGGACTGCCACACCAACTTTGTTGCCAAACGATAAAAATGCAAGATTTATCGAGATTTTCTTTTACCGGTACTAATGAATAAGTAATAATATATCCCGGAAGTTTTCATTCATTCATGTTTTGTTCATTGAAATTTTTTTTATGCAACTGAATAACGATGTCGATAAACATACAAAAAGATACATACAGACCAACATAGAACCTTCTCCTTTTTGAAAGTAGGTTAAAAATAATACTTTTCATAGCGGACCTCTACCTACACCCCATATAGAATCTGCCAAATTTCAGCTTCGTCGATAAAGTAATTTTCGAAATTTCGTTGGTATTTCGCTTTTGTATTATAAATATTGTAATTTGTTCACAAAACAATCATTTTTTCCGATAACGTTTCGCTAACGAGCCGTTAACGTTCTCGTTACGTCAATGCGAGTCGTTATACCGATTGTAACGAACGTTACGATGTCGCCGTTAATGATAACGTATACCTAATGTAGTAAATTTTTGCACCTGCATATTTCTTGTTTATGAATGAAATTGTTGTTGTTTTTTTATTATGCAAATAGGTACGTTAGTTTGTGTGCATTGTGCAAGTGTGTATGTTTGTCGGTTGTCCACATTTCAGATCAGACAAACAAAGAAGATATGCCATGGTACAATTATTATCGTTCGTGTTTCATCCACTTTTTTTTCACTATACCGCTGTAAGGTACTACTGTAGGGCACATTAAGATTGGGCCTAAAGCAAAATCTTCAATCTTTGATTAGATTTTCACAGTAGTAAATCATGTCCAAAATCGAAAAAAAAAAATGTTAGGAAACTTCAATATATAAGTAAAGGTCGACCCAGACGAAAACATGGTAGGATAAAATTTTCTCGATAGAAAACCATCACAAAGTTACCTCTAATTTTCAACATTTTTGGTTTGCATTCTGTTTTGGTACATATTATTGAACAATAAATTATATAAATATTATCACTCATATATAACCTAGAGCTGACCCTAGCAATTTTTAAAAATATTGTCTATTCTATAAGCTATGAGAGTAGAAAGCACTTGGCGCTTACAACATTTTTAATCCGCGCAATACGCTGTCTTTCGTCTCGCGTGACACAAGCTTGAGGCATCGGTTTGTTGCACCGATCAGTTACCATCGCTCTGTTGAGACGGGTAGTCCATGTCAGTTCAGACGTCGAGTACGCAAGCTTGGTACCGCGCGTCGTCGCGCCGCCCGTGTTTGTTATCCGTACATGCGCTGGGTGTGGCGAGATGCGCGGGGGAAATCAGAATTTATCCTGCCATTAGGCCCGCTCTTAACTCATTTTTCTCGCACTCTAGGAATCGCCGCTACACGAAACCAATGAACTAAGTTCATATGCAATAATTCTCAATATAAAAAAACCGACTTCATCAGAACTGGACCAAATTAAAATGGGACCAAATGGGAAGCACCAGCTTTCAAATAAAAAAAGAATCATCAAAATCAGTTTACCCAGTCAAAATTTCTGCGGTAACAAACATTTTAATAAAACAGTCGAATTGATAACCTTCTTCTTTTTGGAAGTCGGTTAAAAAAGGCAGCAAGGTCGTCTGCAGGGTGAGTTCAGTTTTAGTACAGAGTGAGGCCTGATTTAGACCTAAAATGTAAATTTCAATTGTCTAACTATCACGGTTCATGAGATACAGCCTGGTGATAAACGGACAGACGGACGGACAGCGGATTCTTAGTAATAGGGTCCCATTTTACCCTTTGGGTACGGAACCCCAAAAACGTCATTTATTACATAATTGTAATAATGCAATTAGTGAATAAAGGACGAATTTAAAGCGAGGGCCATAGATGAATCACGATCGTAGCATGTAACTGCGCCGAAATATCGGTAGCTCCTTCCACAACCTTACCACGGTAAATATCCCGTAAATAATCATATAACTTTACTATTTAGTTTTTTTAAACAAATAATCTTAAAAGACATCAAAATCAGTCAAGGAAGCGTTAAATACTTCTTATCAGGATATAGATAGATTCTTTAAATCATTACCTAAACGATCATGATTTTAGAAGTGTATTTCTAACGCAAGCGAAGACGCGAGCGGAAAGCCTGTCCATAAATGTGCCGGAGAAGTGTTCATAAATCTGAAACTTTGCAGATTAACTCCTCGTTTCAGGCCGTTTCAGGCAGTTTCAGGCCGCTCCAGGACGTTGGCAGTCGAACGGGGGAAGTTCCACGGGTAATTTATTTATTTTGGATATAACTCAGCATTTGCGGATTTAGGTTAACTGTGTTTGTAGCGGTTGTGTTCGCAAGAGCTTTATACTCGTATTTAAGGAAGATAAAAACTAAATATATTATTACAATCATCTTTTAAAACTTTAATAGACTTACTGTACACTTTTAAAGTAGCTAACAGACGTGTCACATCGGCTGACGAACCGCCGTCTCTCCCGTCGGTCAGACGGCGGTTCTTCAGCCAAGTTAACGATCCTGTTACGGCTTTTCTATTCGTTCTGGTCGTGACACTAAGGAGTTATCTATCTAATACTTGCGACCAACTTATCTATTGAATTGAGTCGAGGGTAAGCGATGGTCGTTTTTCTGAACAAAAGGAAAATAGTTCTTTCATTTGATAACTTTTCCTTCGCCACCTTCAATATTGTTTTTTCGAGCATTTCGTGACTTCACTGAGTGGCTTCAACGGAAGATCAGCGCTGTTTGGTAAACAGCATTATGCTGAGTTGAGGCCATGTTTGTGATACAACTTCACTACCTAAGGACTATAATATTATATTTCTTGTTTATGTTAAGTTGTTGTTACAAAATAAATATTTCTTTCTTTCTTGTATATATTAACAGCTGTTTTGACCACAGAAAAGAGACTAAACGAAAAAAAATCTCACTTCAGTGGTTTTGACAGTCACTTGGAAACTACTATTAAATGTGACACCCAAAACACAATAGCGCTAACATGTGAAATTTTACTAACATTTGCCCATAACTCATAATTTTAGCCTATAATGCGACTGCTGAGACACAGTCCATAATTTTTACTCAATACTCAATTTATTTATTGCGATATATGTATGCATGCAAACCTTAAATAACATGTTTTTGTCTTAGATAACACATCTTCAAATACATGTAGTACATATGACCCTGTTAGGGTATGGCAACAGAAAGAACAGAACTGTTTATTTTATTTTTGTGATGAAATGGGCTAGCTTTTGACAACTCACCTGGTAAGCGACGATGCGGTCTAAGATGGGGCACGCTTGCCCATGAGGTGCCTATTCACTCTTGTCTTGAAGAGACCAAAATTGTACTTTATAGGGAACACCGAGGCAGGGAGCGCACTCCATTCCTGTGCAGTTCGTATTAAGAAGGAATTTTGGAAACGCTGCGTACGGACTTTACCAAAGTTCACGACGTAAGGATGGAATGTCCGATCCACCACCATGCTGGCCCAGTGCATGTTGGTAATGTCTTACGTCTTTAAACATTTGAGGTTCTTGGACATACCAGTTTGTTCACGATGTTTTTCTTCACCGTTTTAGAGCGACCGCATTGAAACTGCACATATTATTTATTTAGGTACGATTAAGTAGGTGCAGGTCGAGGATGGAACCGGGTGTCGTCAGATTGTATAGCGCACATTTGTTACCGCTCCATCGCTCAACTGCCACCGCCAATTACTTCCATACAGGTACGAATTAGAAGTTTGAAATAATTACTCCCTGAAAGCCAAGATACGAACATAAAATTACCTATACCAAGGATGATTCTAGCTTTTGTCGATGCCTATACCTACCAACTTCAAATCTCCAAAGTCTCTGACAGATGTCTCGCTATATTATATACAAATTGAGATAATTCTCGGCTGTCGTATAAATTAGAGACTTAGCAATATTAATTAAGATTCACGGCCCAAACTCTGGTTAAATATAGCTCTGGTGATTGTACGGGGAGGAAATTGATTTCCTTTGATAGAATATTCAGTAAAAGACATGCATAATTTAACATGATGAGTTCGAATTACAAAAATCAATTTAATTAGAAAATTTATACAAAATTTGTGATTGGAAATACTGATGTATCAGTACGGCTTTACTTATGGAAGTTAGTTAAACAATGATTAAAATTTTATTGGTTTGTATCGTTCGTAGAAGGAAAAATTTCTGACACGAAATTGACGAAGTAATTTTCATACATACAACATGTTACTTTCTGATTAAAGATTTGTAGAAGCTTTAAAAAAAAAATAAGTGTCAACAAAGCCAATGTAATCTAAAAACTAACGAAAGTAAATGCATTAAAGTCTTCAAGCCCTGACCTTCTTGCCGGCGTCATTGTATGCAAATTTTAGAGGCCAAGGCCCGGATATTACGCGTATTACCCATGCAAACATTGCTTGTAGATCATTTACAATCAGCGACACCGATATGACATATGAAACGATTTTTTCTTAGTCGTTATCACTCTTGGCAGAGTGGTCGTGGTCATCAGTTAGGGTGGAAGCTCGCTTCACAATCCATCGCCATTCGTCGTGTATTACAGCATTACTCGTGCATATGTTGTAATGTAACCCTCGATTTTAAATAGATACCCAATATGTACGTTGAGCAAAATCGGTGGAAAATATAAGCCATTTTGGTGTTAAAAAACTTAGCTGTCACTTTTATTCTGGCAAAATGCGAAGGGTGTCATACATAATGTGAAAAAAGTAAGTTTGACAGCTCTTGTCAGTGACACTGACAAAGGCTTTTTTGTGAAAATCGAAAGTTACAACGTCACGGGATCGCACATTTATTTGGTCGGTCCACCGCAATGTTGGAGCTGCGTGGTCTCGCTAAGCTTTAGCAAATCAAAGCTTGAATGTACAAGCTTTGATTTGTTAAAACCTCTTTACGTTTTGTTCTAAATAATTTGTAGTGCAGCTCCACGAGTCCGTGCTCTTTGTCAACTCATACAGTTTATTTGTCAACTATTATTACTTATATATCACAAAACTAATACATAGTCGAGCTTCGACCAAAATAAAATGAATGGACGGGCCCTAACCATTGAACTTGATCAGTAAAAACGAGTCAAAATCGTCGGACATATACTTCAACACCTAATTATAAAAATGTACAGTATATTTGTTACAAAAAATAGATATCGGTTTTATTTGTGTATTTACACTTCGGTAAAGCATACGAATTCATAATTTTGTCAGATGTTTCGTTATCGCGTATCAATAGACTCGTGTTTCACTTCCTACGGCTAGAGACCGACTGAAACGAAATGAGAGCTGGCGCTCATTTTGTAATCTTCAAAAATGCGCTTCTACTGGGCCCGTCCATTCATTTTATTTTGGTCGAAGTAGTCGAGCACCACTTTAGGTTTAGGTAACTAGTATCTCTACCCTCGGCATCAATACTTTTATCCATTTGTAGGATTAGAGGGTGTCTTCCAAGGAAACTTCACTTGGCGCGTGTGTGGGAATGTGCCTCCACACACGAAACGATGCTGCCGTCTGCTTCTTTTGCTGTGCCTCGCCGCTCCGAGCGGGCGCGGACTTCGATGGGCTCGATCACGTCGGGGTCACCAATGTAGGATTAGAGGGTGTCTTCCAAGGAAACTTCAGGTTAGGTTTCACGTAGGTTATTATTGGTACTTCTACTCCCGGCGTGTGCTGTGCGACGCACGGGCTCTCACGTCTTACAATCTTTTAATTATAAAAGTAGGATTAACGGTGATGTAAAACAGTGCAGCAGTACCAATAATAACCTACGTGAAACCTAACTTGAAGTTTCCTTGGAAGACACCCTCTAATCCTACACATTATCTGGTCTAAGTATTTAAGTCGTTTTTTTTTACGAACATGCAATATGCTATGCCAGCACGTTTTCTTTGTTAGCCGACTTCCAAAAAGGAGGAGGTTCTCAATTATGTTTTTTTTTTATATTTGCTACCTCAGGTGTTTCGACTGGGCGAACCGATTCTGATGATTATTTTTTTATTTGAAAGCTACTGCTGCCCGTGTGGTCCCATTTGGTCAATCAATTAGATCCAGTCCTGACATTTTTATGAATTCAGTTTTTTATATTGATAATTATTTATTAGTGTACAAAGATAAAGCTTGTCCTGACATTTTCACCTTAATGGTTGCTTTTAATGACATCTGTTGACCTATTCCGTCAAATCGTTTACTTATGCTATTTTGACTTGTCATCAGTCGTATCGTGGACTGTAAATGGCCCGTTTAAAGCAGGTATTACCATAATAATAAAGTTTTAGTATACGCAAGTAATCCTATTTCGTTAATGCTTGAATGAAGTTGTTTTCTTTAAAAGGGATTTTGAATTGCTCGAACCTCGGTTTGATTTTTGTTTTCAACCTTAATAAGGAGGCGGAAACATTATTTTATGTTTACGGGAGTACAAAGTTTGTTACTTTGATGTTTTATTGAGATAATAATTTTGTGAATTTACATCTTTTATTGTTACTTGAATGGCTTAATTTTGAAAGTGAGTCTATTTTGCCAGATCGAGGTTATATTGAAATCTACTTGTGAATGTATGAAGCATACTGTGGCCCTAGTACGAGCACTTGCGAAAAAGTTATCGTTACGTAAACGATAGCAAAATGTATGATTCAGTTTCCTTTCACGTCCGATAGAGGCGCTGTTCAATTTTTCATACATTTTGCTATCGTTTACGTAACGATAACTTTTTCGCAAATGCTCGTACTATAGCCACTGTATTTTTCTTTTATGGAGCATTTTATTAAAAGGTTAAATACATAAACAAAGCGCCCACTACGACTATAAAATAATTACTATAATACAATACTGTACGGAGTTTTTGGTGTAAAACATCTATTGGCGGGCCTTGTCAGTAAAACCGACTTAAATGCCGTGATGGCAAACGAGATGACGCTCTCTTATGCCGTCATTGTTCACATCTGTGACTGCCACTTTTTTTTATCACCACCGATTTATTTTCCAAACTTCATAGAGGTAAACAAAATGCCTAAGTCGGTTCAAGGCGTTTTAGTACACTATGTTGCCTGTGAGGTAGATTGTGTACCTACAAAGACGTAAGTTTTCATTATATTGGTCTGTCAAACTTTGATTTACCTAATTGTTAAGCCACAGGGATAAAAACACTCTATAAAATGCAAAGCCCAGGTGCCAGACCTTGAAACTTTCCCAGCCAAAACGTAAGCCATTAGAATTGCAAAACGGCGAATCTGTCTGAACATTCGGTACGAACCAGACGTGTCAGTTCTCATTTGTCAAAAGCAAGAAGGTATAGGAATTATTCACAGTGTCAACGTTGACATTGTAGGTACAGGCAATGTTGAGAGTCACACTAATCACACTTCACACTAATCACACTAATATTATAAATGCGAAAGTAACTCTGTCTATCTGTCTATTTGCTACATAATCACGGCTAAACGGCTTAACCAATCTCGATAACATTTTGCGAGGTAACAGTATGTATCATGCATGCATTCAAAGTATAAGGACGAAATAGGCTATTTTTTCTGAAGAAATCGCGGACGAAGTCGCTGGTACCGCTAGTATTGTATATGCAGATAGATTTTAATTTTTTAACGGGCAAGTGCCTTTATTAACTAATCAAAATAACACCAAGCTAACACTACATTAACAGTTAAGACTTCCCATAGACCGTTGAAGGTCTAAAGACAATCCAAATGCAGATAGATCGAATTCAGGCTTAATATTATAGAAAACTATTCGATCTAGCCCCTTCGATATCTCGAAATCCTTGTTTAGAGCTCTGCAAAACCACGCTTTTAAATAAGTTTAGATTATCTAAACAGTAGTATCTTCCTTAAAAACTCTAAACTCTTAAAACTCTTTCTTAAAATTCTCCTATACCTATGCTGTGCCGACTTTTACTTAATAGTAATAAATAATGAACCTTGAATCATATCTCCAAGATATCTTTATAGAAGCGATTATGTCTGAATCACAAGTGGGAACTTCTCTCCCGAGAGAAAGAGATCATTTTCTCTTTCTCTTCCGTTGATTAGACAGTGGTTCGACAGCGAAGTTGACGTGTCTGTTTCAGCTCTTACGGTGTGTTACGGCTTGTGCAACTATCGCGTGACTGTGGATCCAATCTGGCTGTGTATTGAGTCCAGCCAGATTGAGCGCGATTAGCGCGTCATTGTGGCAACTTTGTATTTTTTGATCGAAGATGATTATATATTATGCATGTTTTTCGATAGTAAATTACGCTAAACTAGTTAGTAGTACATCGAATTATATGATGAGTTGAAACATATACAGGAGTACAAAAACGGTAATTACTGAAAGCCGCTTACGTTGAGTGATTCGTTTCCCCCAATCTTGTGCCAAATGAGGGCTCAATGACACGGCACCAGGGGTGGAACTAGGACGCAACAAGGGTCCACATATTTACGAGGTACTTATGATGGAAACTGACGTGGTTTTCACACATTTTGTTTAGATAGATAGATATTATAGATAGATATATATTATAGATAGGAATTACTCACGTATATTAACCGGCAATTAAGTGAGCAATTCCCGTGTAATATAAACATTAATTATGAATTTAAAAAACTGACCTAAAAATTAGTGAATAAGTGCGCAACTTCGTTTACATGGAGATGACATATTTATTTCCGTCATTATAGATTGAAAACCAAACTACTGAACCGATTTTGATAAAACTTGTATGGGACCAATCTGAAAGTAAATACTTTCAAATAAAAAATATATTAAATCGGTTTTCATATGACGGAATTCTGAGGTAACAAACATAAAAATACACCCGAATTTAAAACCCCCTCATTTTTTTGAAGTCGGTTAAAAGGTATGGTTGTCTACGTCCAGCAGACAAGCCTGATGGTAAGCGGTAACCGCCGCTGCTGGACACTACCAACACTAGCAGTGTTGTCGATGTTCTGTCAGTCCATAAAACGGGTTTTAATTGGTTTTTGGGATGGTTCTTGGATAAAAATCTGTAAATATTTTTTTGTGTGTGAACTAGTTTTTACCGAAACCACGAAAACTTTGTAAGAACCTTCCAAGTTTGAACGTTGTTTGTTTGACTCGAGAAATTATATTTTAGGCGTCGGATGTCTCATGCAAGTTCCGATTTTCTTTTTCGTCTCACCCTCACAGTCCCCTATCCCTGAATACAACACTGGCAACAAACGATAAGTCCTCCCCAAGCTGGCAACTGGCAAATGAGGGCTCGATCGCATGTCAGAACTGCTGGTAATGTTGCCAGTTCTGCTGCGTCAGCGGTTGTTATTGCTGGGTCGGAAGCACCTTGCACATTTTATATTGCGCTAGGTTTTTATAATTTTTGGTGATACCACCTTCGGATATCACTATCAACCTTTACTATGACCTCAGATCAAAGAAACAAGGAAGATATGGTAAATGGTAAGGTGGCATGACGGGTGCGAACGCATCTGGCCGATTCTGGCCTAAACCAGGCTTGAGATCTTAGTCGAACTCACTTCAACTTTTTTATTTTATTTTTATTTGCATGTGGATTATTACTTAGTTCATTAATGTAGCTGATAGTATCTTGAAATATGGATGTGGTGGATGAATAAATAAAATGAAACGATTATTCAATGGAAATAGCGTTTTTTTGCAATTCTCGTTTTCTGTTCGTAGTAAAAGGTTTATGCACTGAAGAGACAATTTTTTCTACACTTAACTTTTCTGTGGGTTAATGGTAATGTAGTTAAACAATTACCTTCACAGATGAAACACCTGCTCAATAGTAACTGCTACAATGCCAAAGTCAACTACAATAATGTTATTACATAACAAGGTGTCCAATTCCCATGCGACCACGACATACAATCACACGTCACACAACACGGTGAGCTGCAATCAATGGCAACATGACCATTTATGGCAGGTCGTCGACCCGACACGTGACAGGTGCCAAGTGTTTTGCATACCCCATGAATGACTCATTGTCATGTGTTGCCGTGCTTGTATTTCTTAAAATTATCAATATAAAAAAACCGACTTCATAAAAATGACAGAACTGCACCAAATTGAAATGGGACTACACGGGCAGCACCAGCTTTCAAATAAAAAAAGAATTATCAAATTCGGTTCACCCGTTCGAAAGTTCTGAGGAAACAAACATTTAAAATAAAAACCATCGAATTGGCATTCCCCTCCTTTTTGGAAGTCTGCTAAAAAACTTCCATGCAATTAAAATTTCCCGCTAATACCTAACCTGATTAATAAATGATTTAACTTCAAATTGCACGAGTCTTGCATGACCGCTCCGCTCGATAGCACCAGAAGAACTGAATATGAGTACAAACTAATTGCAATTTGCATAATGAATAATTATGAAACGGATGCTAATTTGACAAATTAATTGACAGGAATAGTTGTTGTTTTGACCACAGATATGTTTTTTTTTTTGTTTAAATTAGAACGGCTGTCAGGCATTTTTGTAAGAAATTTGTTATGGCTACTTGCACCCATATAAACCCATAGCAACTGTGTTAGCAACTGTGACGCGGAGTTCGACGCGTTGACATAAATAAGAAGGGTTTCCTCGTCATTTCCGTTCTATTTAATACTCTTTTCTGGGGTTTTGACCACCCACGCTTATGATAAGAGCTGCATGCATGTTTAATTACTTTGTGTTTAATAAGTAATCTGTCCTATTAAATGAATCATTAAATCCTGCTGAAACATTTACTACCATACTTCAGAAAAAAAAGATGTGACCAATAATTCAATGTGACTCATTAGGAAAATCCGGTTAGATTATAAGAATGTAATTTTGATACATATTTTTGCAGTAAGTGCAAAATTTAGATCTTAGCCAGACCTGTGGGCGAAGTACGTAAAATACATTTCCAAATTCCATACATTTAGAATTCCGAAGGTCATTTTTAAAGAATTTGATACGTATTAATTTTTTTTTATTCTTTCCTTTTGATAAGATTCTGGCGTCACTCGTTTTATGTATTTGCCAGTGTCAAGTATTGAAATATTTTCAAATTTGACTAAATATCATCAAACAAGTCAGAGTCAAACAAAGTGTTTTACAGTCAAGTCAAAGTTCTTTAATAAAGTGGCTTCAGACTTCACTAGAATTAAAGGAAAGTAAGTACATGTTTCGCTTTGTTTGTATCACTTGATCCACACTCGAGCACTTTCACGAATACTTACTAAATAAATAATGATCCACCTTTCACATTCGATATTCACAAGTTTAGGAAAACAATTTTTCACGTAGCGCCAAAACTCTCCATAAATCCCACAACACATTTCTTTTTATTGACCACATTTTTGTCTTTGTTTAATGACAACGAACTACGTTCAGTGTTGTTATCTAAAGTATTTTTAATTTTCTCGCCATTTTCTTTTGACAATATGCTGGCTTGACTTCAAATGAAAATAAAATTCCAAAGTAGCAAAACAATACGTAGCCTATCCCGGGGTGGACTTTTATTCAGTATACTTCAGCAAGGTCGTAAAACGTAGAAGTCCATAGTAAAAACCGTGGAATTCGCCCACTGTTCCGCAGTAAAATGGGGCACATTGTCGCAAGTGTAGTCCAGCGCAAAATTCTGTATTTGGCGACGCGTGGTAACTTAACCGAAGATAATGGTATTTCTGACAATGTCTTTGGTTACATTTAGGCAAGGCGTTATAAAACCTAATTTTTTTAAAGACAGGACCATGTTTTAAATTATCACCAGAATCCAAAACAAATAATAGTCAAATTGAGAACCTCCTTCTTTTTTTATCTCGTTTAGAAATAAAGACTAAGTACCATCTTTTTCCTAAGCATTCGCGCCATGGCTGTAGTAGTTTCAAGGTTTACATTACAACCATTAAATTTTTTGTAATGTTTATCAAGTCTTGTAGTTTATTAAAAAAAGTCATTAGACCATTTCTCAGTTCTTTGGTCTAAAATGTAGGAAATAATTGCAACTTGCAAATCTGTAATTTGTGGAATGAGCTTCTCCGACATTATCGAGTAGCTATAATATGGGGTTCTTCAACAGGGCTGTTAATAGTCTTTAAGGGTCGGCAACGTATTTGTGATGCCCCGATGTTGCAGGTTTCCATAGGGGCGGTGATCGCTTACCATCAGGCAGCCCGTCTGCTTGTTTGCTACCTATGGCATAAGAAAATGCAGACCTTTAAAGTAAGGAATTATTTCTCGAAAAATTTCCTTTGCTTTCAGTTTATACGAATTCCCCACGTCGGTTCTTAGTTTAGACACGCAATATAACCAAAGATATACAGTTGAATGAACTTTCTGGTTAGTTTATTGTTATTTTACTACATTCTAGATGGAATTGATCGTATTGTCTATGAATTTCAATAGACCGCTCGGCGGCGTGACTTCAGTATTTTTTTATTCAGTGATAGGCTTACGTTTGACCGCCAACTCGCCTGATGTGCGAAGATGCGGTCTACGATGGAGCACGCTTGCCTAGAAACCAATTCACTCTTGCCTTGAAGACACCTAGATTGTGACTCGAGGTATTTCACAGACTAGCAGTTCGCACTAAAAAAGTGGAATTAAAGGTCTTCGTAAGGGTTTTCGGAATGTCAACCATAAAACGGTGTCGATTTTTCTTGCCCAGAAAAATGGGCAGGAGGGAATTATATCATGCAGATTGCAGACCCGATTCAGGTATAATTGGCTAGACTACCATGACTGGGCAAGTTTTTCGAGGACACGTTTTTTTGTGTTGCAAAAACTTGTGCTAAAACATGACTAGAGGGTTACTCGGAACGGCAGTAGGTACTATGACAGGCAAGGCGTTTGACCACAACTCGCCTGAAGGTAAGGGCGCACTTACCGGCCAGCATTCGTACCACAGGGCGTGGACAAATTGTCTTTATCTTATTTCTATCTAAAGGATGGGATTCTTTAAGCCAAGAGAAGGCCTAAACAATTTTTAGTTTCCTTAATAAATCTCCACATTTTAGGAGAGAGAATTGTCCAAAACTGCAAGCAATCGCCAACAATACATTCAAGTCACGAGTAAAAAAAATAAACATAGTAGGAACGCGTCGTCCTATTCCGTCAATTTTGCGCCTTTTTTTTTCAGCGTATGTTTTATTTCTTTTGCTACAAGCGCTTAGTTACATCCCATCCATAGCATTCTATGGGCCAATATACGTGTGCATTGAGGGGTCAAAAAAGACTAAGTATATTTCTAATCTTTTTCGTATTCAACGGAAGTTGACATAACTATAATATGATATAATTTTGACATTGTACATCGCGTGATCTTATTTCTCATCGCCATAAGGTTCCTTGAAACCACAGATATACACAACGTCTGTGCTTGAAACTTTGTCATTATGACAGTTGACATTTGACAATTTTTGACAACTTTTTGAATAAAGGTTATGGCCACAGAAAAGAGAAGGGTATAGAACGGAAGAGAGATGGAACATTTGTTACGAGGCATACGAGTGAACATGAGTATGCACGTCAACGCGTCAAACTCCGCATCGCAGTTGCTAACTGAATTCGAATTCGTATGCTGCTCCATCGGATTTATTCACAATGCCGGCTTGCGCTGTAATTACGTGTGGTAGAGCTAGAATGGATTTTAATTTTAAAAAAGGAGGAATTTCCTATCTCCGGTATAGTCTAAATTGTTGATAATTTTGTGATTTCACCGTGTTTTAATTATAAGCCCTTGACAAGCCGTTGACAATAATAGTGGTTACCATAATTTTATCGATATCGATAATTTTTTATTTTTCTTACAACATTTCCTACAATACCTACTTTAGGAGTATTTTTTGAAGATTAAACTTTATTGTGTTATTATTCATTTGTCTTATTATGTAGATGTAGACAACAACATTATCACACTATTATTAAAAATAAGAAAGTCTGCGTATTAATATGTTTGTTTTCACTGAATTCTGTAATAAGTGAATGGATTAAAATAAAATTTGGTATGGAGGTAGGTTATATTCTGGATTGACTCATAGTTTTTACCCTGAAAAAATAGCAGTTCCTATAGGATAGCGGGTGAAACCACGGGGCGCTGCAAGTCGTCAGTAAATCTATGAATTATTAGACAGACAATAAATATTGTTTTGGACCCGGGTATGTCCTAAAACTGCGACCAGAAACACCGGAGGATGGACAGCAGCGTCCTAATAGTACACGGTGAACGTACTGCGATCCCCAAGCCGCCTGCCAAGCGTGGGGATTATGGCAACACCCCTCTCTATGAGGGAGGCCTTGTCCAACAGTGGACGTTAATTGGCTGATGATGTGATGTGAAATATTGTTTTTGTCTTTTTGGTCTAATAGTCCTTATCAAAATGAATTCAACGAGTCCAAACACGACGGAGTAATAAGTAAAAGTATGTAGTAGAGAGGTTACTATGGCCTACTTTTCTGGCTCCATCATCAGGCCAGTTAAGTACCACCATATTATTTTACAAACATCAAATTTACTTAGTGCAACTGAAACGTGCTTAGAAAAATGGATTACAAATTTTGAATCGGGAAGCTGACAGACATACCAACGATGCAAGTTAAATAAGAGTTTGTAATTTTTTTTAAACGACTAGGGCAAGTTTTACCATAAAATATTTTATAAGGTATACAATAACAGGTTATCGATAAAATCAAAACTGCACACAAAACTGTCCCATCACTAGCTGTGATACCACATTCTAAATTTTATAATATAATTTTATTTTCAATGGCTTCGCATGGATATTGCATTTAACCTTATCAAATAATATTTATTTTTCTACCTATTTAAAGTCACATAAAACGAGCTCTAAACATAGCCTAAATCGATATCATGGTCAAAGCATGACCTATTAAGGTCATGGAAACTTATCTAGCTAAGTTTGTGCGGAGTTTTGGGGCAAAACCGAAAATATATTTTTTTACTTCCTATTGTTTGCCCACACTCATGCAAACCTACGAACTTACCTTAATAGTATTTAAAGGATAATAATTCACTAGTATAACACAATTACATGCGTTAATACACAACTTTTGTTAATTGAAATAAACAAAATTGTTGAAAAACTCTTTAACTCAAATTTTTTACCAACCACTTTTCGTGCAGTTTAAGGTAGAACTGTTTTAATAATGAGGTACGTTAATTTACGATACGGTCTATATTTCTCTACTAGTATTATAAACCGCACAATAATCGTGCAGTTTTTTTGCACTAGCAACATTTACCAAAATAATTGCACAAAATTCAAGGGGAACTGAACCGTATTGCACCACGAGAAGGTCAATTTTAAACTTTATTAAAATGGTGTTCATAACCTTTTGAAATAATACTAATCTTGACGAATTACTGCAGTCCTTCCTACGTATTTATATTTTGACGTATCGTTTGCATGTGTTCAACTGGCTACAACGGAATTCTTACAAAAATACCTTGACAGCCCTTCTAATCTAAACGAAAAAAATTCTCACTTCAGTGGTTATGGCTATGCTCACGCCGTTTTTACTAAGTTTCCAACAGCGAGCCTTACTTAGTACATCTAATTGTTTTTATTTAGTTTTTAGCAAAAACTCAGGTCTTTGCTAAAGTTTTTAGTTTAAATTCATATAGCCTGAGTTAGTAGTCCATCTGCCTAGTGAACAGGAGGTACTAGGTCCCTGGCTAGGTAAATAAAATTTGAATAAAGAATTTAGATTTACGTTCACGGTTATTAAATATATTTTTAATTCTTTTTGGCGTCGCACTCTTGTACATTTGCCAGTGTCAAAACACTTTTTTTTTATAGCTTGGAAAATGAGGGAAACCACCGTGCGTGGCAGTGTAGGTATAAGCTCTATTTAGAAATTTTAGCCTCAGTGCAGTTAGATCACTTTTTTTTAGTCTTGTGGAACTGACAGATGCAGGATGGTCCACTCGGTCGGTTCAAATATTTTACTATTCCCACTATAAATTGGTTTGGCAAGTATTGGTTACTTTTTCGGGAGTTTATTTTAGCCTTTATTTTTACGAGTGCCTGTTTCTTATAGTTTTTAGCAGGTCATTTGAGGACAAAGACTTTTTTTTTTTTTATACAATATGTTCGTGAACGGGATCGAGTATGAGCAAGTGATATAACAAGAGAAACACGAGTCTTTTCGTGTTTCTTTCAAATCTCCATAGAAGCCGTCTTTCATAGAAGTCTTCACCACTTTACTAGTGTATGGCTTGACTCTAAATATGTCTATTTTTAACCGACTTCCAAAAAGGAGGAGGTTCTCAATTTGATTGTTTTTTTTATGGGTGAACCGATTTTGAATATTCTTTTTTTATTTGAAAACTTCGCATGTGGTCTCGTTTCAATTTGGTCCAGTTCTGACATTTTTATGAAAACGGTTTTTTTTATATTGATAATTATACGATAACTTAACTTAACTAGAAAATATTTTAATAGTCGATCCTGGCAAATGCTTAAGACGTCTGACGCCTAAAACTTCTCAATAGGAAAGAAGGAAAAAAGAATAGACCACAGAATATATAATAGTGACTGTTATAATAACCTCAATCGCAAAATTGTCATCACAAACAATAAACACGCCACTCAAATCATAGAGTACGTGTACCTATCTAATCAGAGTCCATAAAATCAGTACATAAATTAATTATGAGCGGTTGTCTGTCTCGATTCTCGTGGGACTACTTGTTTATAGGCCACTTTGATCTTGCGACGGGATGAGCTTGAACTAGAGCGTGGCAGGATAACAATTAGTGATTCAATGGGTCAAATTCGTTATAAGTAAATTTCATTAAAAATAATAACCGGCCATGTGCAAGTCGGACTCGCGCACGAAGGGTTTCGTACCATTATCTACAAAATCGGTAAAAAAATCACGTTTGTTGTATGGGAGCCCTCTTAAATATAATTTTTTTTTTTGTATTTGTTGTTACAGGGGCAACATAAATACATCGTCTGTGAAAATTTCAACTGTCTAACTATTACGGTTCATGAGATACATACAGCATGGTGACAAACGGATGGACAGACGGACAGCGGAGGCTTAGTAGGGTCCCGTTTTACCCCTTGGGTTGTCATGTGATAAAAAAAGATTTATTTTAAGTTTAAATAGAAAGGGATTGCAAACGGTATATTTGCAATATAAATTGTTTGTGATGGAAAGATCCCTATAAAATCATGACAAAGAAGTTATGTTGGTTAAAACGTTGCCTGGATATGAATCAGTCCAGAACCATCGGACTCATGGAGTACAAGGGTCCTCTTGTGGAAGCTAAATGAGTCTACTGAACCTATCTTGTGCTAAGGGAATGTGGAAAATAAACTAATGCAAATATTTGAGGTTACAATGCATTTACTCTCTTAAATTGCCTAATACAAATTGTTATAAAGTAACTTAAATCCAGAGAGGGCTCATGGCGGTTAGTTAAGGGAAAGCTGGCACACTACTGTGCCTCAGCATCAAAAATTGGGAAATACTAAGTGAATATGAAAGTGAAAATAAAAAGTGGTTATCTATTGAAATCCTGCGTGCGCGGTGGCTTCACAGGATCATCTCCACTTGAAACTGGAACATTCTGGAAGTTCTGCGTTCCTGATGCGTGATCAAGTCTTCATTTCCAGGAAATAAGAAAATTTGTTCGAGCGCGTGGCGTGCCCGAACATGTTGTTCCAAAGTCAATCCAATGTTGTGCTCATGTTGGTTTCGAGCCGGAAATCTGATTCCAACGTTTCCACAAGGAAACTGCAGTATTTTTCTTCAGGTCATCTTGTTAAAATTGGATGGAAATTAAAAATGTGATTCCCACGAAACCTGCCCGTCGCGCGGTCTCCGTGTGAATAATTCCATACCAAAATGGTGTCCTGCATCTCCTTTCTCTTTCTTGTTTACGGAAGCATTCTTTGAGTGCGAACGAGTCAGCGCATATGGCGATACCGCTTCAACAGATAACAAATATTATATTGTATTTAGATATTTGATTAATTCTAAATTATTTTAATATTTGTTTACAATTCCAAAATAAATTCCTGAATGTAAATCTAAGTACTTTGTTTTGTTTATAATCTGAAAATAATGACATTCTACCATCTTAAAATGGTTCCTAGCCTTTATGTTAGAGCAATGTCCCCAGCGCCAATTTCTGCCAGGAATAAAATATGTATGTTATATGACCGGGTACGGAACCCCAAAAATAAAAAATAAGAAAGAAAGACCACAAAGATATACAACGAAAGCATAATACCACCAAAGAACTAAAAGTCCTCCTTCAAAAAAAAGTCTGGCAACCTTACCCCTGACTTCTTCTGCACTTCGGCTTAAGGCATTAAGCCCGCTGCGTTCACACCCGCCAGGCCACCTCACCATATCTCCTTGTTTGTATGATTTGAGGTTGAAAACTACAGAACTTCTTTTATTTCTTGACTTGTTACAGTATGAACCTATCTGCTGTCCACTCGCAGCCAATTGGCTTTAATGGAGAAGCTGCTTACACGGTCGTCTGTACACAGCTTTATCGTGTGGACTCATCGAGTCATTCTTAATGATACGTTTATGAATGAACACTTGTGTTCGGGTTTCATATGCCAAATGGAGGAACTAACGTTATACGGACGGGTGGTCGTCAGTTATTTCGACCTTTTTGCTGCACTGTAATGCAAACCTACTTTAAATAGACAACAAACCAGTATATATGAAGAAACTAAAGTTATACGGACGGGTGGCTGTCAGTTTTTCGACCTTTTTGCTGCATTTTAATGTAAACCTACTTTAATTAGTCAATAAATCAGTAGGTATATAAAGAGGAACTAAAGTAATACGATGGCTGGGGCCGGTTTGTGGCAAAAATCCAAAGTTTATTTTTTTAATATGTGTGTAGCTTTAAGTGTGTGGATTTTTGCTATAAATAAAATATTGTCTATTGTCTATGGCTGTCAATAATTTCGACCATTTTTGCACTGTAATGTAAACCTATTTTAAATAGTCAACAAACCAGTATATAAGACGGAGGAACGTAAGTTATACGACGGGTGTCTGTCAGTTTATTCGACCTTTTTGCTGCACTGTGTTATAAACCTATTTTAAATAGTCATCAAACCAATATTTATGGAGGGACTAAAGTTATACGACGAGTGTTTGTCAGTTTATTCGACCTTTTTGCTGCACTGTATTATAAACCTATTTTAAATAGTCAACAAACCAGTACATAAGATGGAGGAGCGTAAGTTATACGACGGGTGTCTGTCAGTTTATTCGACCTTTTTGCTGCACTTTAATGTAAACCTATTTTAAAAAGTCAACAAACCATTATATTTTAAGTATCTAGTAGTAAGTATATTAAGTAAGTACAGTAATCCAATCCTAAATCGCATATTAGCGTTATTGATATCATGTAGTTTCTTTCCTAATTTGAGTTATAAGTATCGAAACGTAAAGTTAGTCCATGGTTCAGATTTAAATTTAAAAGAACTTTTCATAAGTCCCATAATATTTGTCATAATAAAATACCTTACGATATATTTATATACCCAATTAAAGCTCTAACTTCACTGTATGAAAAAAACAACCTACAATTCATTTATCATTCTACTCCCTAATTTTTGTAACAAACCATACATCCAATTTTCAACCCTAAATTAGAAAAGATAGAAACAATTTTTACCCGAAAGAGGCTTTAATAAGAGCTCAAAGGAACAATTATCTCGAAATATATCATAAAGCGATATATTATAACCCGTGCCTGTAATATTTCTATCGCTGCTATTAATAACGGCCATATTTTTATGGGACGCGTCTTTTTATTGGACTATTGCTCATCTCTTGTCGGGAATGTCGGGAAGGCAAACATTGCACGAGGCGGGCGGGAAATTACACTTTATGCTATAATTAGGAAAAATGTGATAACAGTGATTTAGTAGCGTAGTAAACAAGAAAACTTGTGTACCTACATTATTTATAAAAACAGCAAACAAACAAAAAAACACGTTGTTGTTGCCCCCCTTAAATATTGATTTCATTTTAATTTAATTATTTATTTTAGAGTGAATAATTATAATTCAATATTCTGTGAATATTTCAAGCGTCTACCTGTTGCCGTTATCAATATCGAGCAAAAACAAGCAAACAAAATCACGTTTGTTGAATGGGAGCCCCTTTAAATATTTATTTTATTGTTTTTTAGTATTTGTTGTTATAGCGGCTATATCGGTTATATATAAATACATCATCTGTGAAAATTTCAACTGTCTATCACGGTTCATGAGATACAGCCTGGTAACAGACGGACAGACGGACAGCGGGGTCTTAGTAATAAGGTCCCGTTTTACCCTTTGGGTACGGAACCCTAAAAATTACAATAGCATAATCAACCTTCTGGACTTAAGCCTATACCCCCGATTGGGTCATATCCATAACGCTGGCCTAGTTGCGGGTTGATGGATTAACATACGCCATTGAATTTCTTCTCCGTCTGTTTTTAAGTACTAAATAAGTCATTGGTTCAGGGCTGAGGATCGAACTGAATGCCGTCAGATTATAAAGCACACATGCTACCGCTCTGTCATCAGTGCCCGAATTTCCTCCTCCAGGTACCTACCTGAGACCGACATAAAATAGGATAAGAAAGCAAACATTTGATATCTTTACTTTAAATAACTTTTCGAACGAGTACGTTATTTAAGAGTAACAGTTTAATAACACTGCATGAAACTGAAACAAACTTACAGAATTACCCTTACTTAAATACCTTACTTAAGTTAATCAATGCTTAAAATTGCTCTATCTCATTTTCGCGTATGACAATTGCCTTCAGCGAGAAGTAGACAGAGCAATTTTAAACTTTGTGCAACTTAAGTAACGAACGTTTTTAAGTAGGTAAGGCCATAAATATTACTCACTGCTCGTACAGTAAAACACTGTTTGCCAATTAGTACAAAAAATACTCCTCTTAATTAACAACGCGTGTGACTGTACCTTCAAAAACAGTTTGGAAAGCTTTTTGAAATATTAAATAACTAATTTTGTTAACGAATGTGATTATGTAAATGTGTCTTGGCAACGTGCCAGAGCAGTGTTGGGGAATAATAGGATTTTAAACAATTATATTGTGTAAATATTTGTTAATAGAGTTAAAACTTCTATAAAGCTCCCTCTCCCACTTTTGGTATTTATTTTTAGTTTGTCTACTTCCATGTTTAGCTTAAAATTATAATAACCGGCCAAGTGCGATTCGGACTCGCGCACGAAGGGTTCCGTACCATTATCTATAAAACCGGCAAAAAAATCACGTTTGTTGTATGGGAGCCCTTAACTATTTATTTTATTCCGTTGTTATTATAGCGGCAATAGAAATACACCATCTGTGTCTGAGCCGTATTTATAATCTGTAATAAGAAACTCATACACTCACACGCACACTCACACACGCTTCTCACTTCCTTCCTTTCCCCCGCCATTTTTGCCAATTCATTCCGCTGTCAACCGTCGTATGGATACCACGCATCCTCAGCCAAAACGCTTCAACGGCTGCCGCGATTACCAACCGGTTGGTGCACACGCCAAGTTCGCGATCATCATCATCACGCGACCAGCTCACCTCAAGTTTAAACAAAAGGATCGAGAACGCAGCCACCATCATCCATTTCCCGTAAGTCCCCAACAATTTGGTCCAATCCCGAGCCGGATTTCCCACTCATTTTCTCACACAAAAAAAACGCATTAACACTCAAAACTCTCTCTCACTCTTTTACACGCATTATTTACGCTATTATTATATATTCATTTTACTCATATCTATTTTATACGCATTTTTGTAACGTAATTTCGTTGCTAATTACAAACGATCGACGCCATTGTCATTGAACGTCCTTCACGTACGCAATCACAGGTGCATATTTCTCGGTTTTATCGCATCTAACGCATTTATTTACACTCTTATAAACGCATCTCAATATTTATTATATATTTCTTTGGATCAGACAAGTTCGCTAGTTCAAACAACGGTTATCATTGTCGGTGGTTGAACGTTGCTTTTTTGTTTTGTTACTCACCTTCATTTTGAAAAATAAAATATTAAAAATATGTCGAAGAAAGGGGATACTGAGCCTCAAAATATTAAAATCACTCTGTTAGAAGCAAAAAAGGAACGTTTATTCGAAAATGTACAAACTCTTTATAATCTTAGTTTGAAAATATCTGATCCGATTTCCAAAACTCAATTTATTACAAGAATCCAGTCATTAGAACATACAAGAACTGAATTTATTGACACGGTCGATAAGTTGGTTACCGCTTATCTAGAAAGTGATCCGACGCTCAAACCTAATTATAGTGTTTTAAATTCTTTCGATGAATTGTATTGTTACGCGAAACACGCCGAACAAGAAATCAAAGATTCAAGGTCTAGGAAGTTTCAAGCTGATCTTAATTGCGGTCGAAAGTTACCTTTACTGGAACTTGTGTCATTTGATGGAACGCCTAATAAATGGCCTGTGTTTTACGAAAACTTTAAGTGTTTAATACATGACAATACGCGTTTGTCGGATAGTGAAAAGGCGCAATATCTCGTTGGGAAACTCTCGAACAGTGCCCTTACTGTTTGTAGCGGTATATTACCGACTGGAGAAAATTATCCCTTATTATGGGAAGCTCTCATTAAAAAGTACCAAGATTCGCGGGTACAAGCTTCCTTGTATGTAAACCAGATGTTAAACTATAAATCTAATCAAAAGATAGACTCATTCATTGAACAGTTTGTCTCGGCAGAGAAGGCACTCGCACGTTTGAAACTACCCGATTTATCTGATTTTATTATTACTCATTTAGCTCTTAGCAAACTGGACAAGGAGGTAGTCGATTTGTTCGAGCAGACACATAGGCACATAGATATGCCCACTTTTGAAAATGTTACGAAATTTTTAAATGAACAAAGTAAAATACAATCATTACGCAATAACTCGCTTTATAAAACAACCAGTGTTCAAATGAGAGATAATTCTAAGATTAAGACAACTCGGTCGTTTGTAGTAAATGACAGCTCGTCGTCGAGCCAGTTAGGTACTACGAAAAGGCAAACTCGATGTGTGGTTTGCAACTTGCAAATCCACCCTCTATTTAAATGCTCGGAGTTTATGAAGTTAGACCCTTATCGTAGAAATGAAATTGTTTCAAAACATCACTTTTGTAGAAACTGTTTGGGTTTCCACGATATTAAATTATGCAAATCTAACAATCGATGCTTTTCCTGTTTAGGTTTACATCATAGCGCGTTGCATATGAATGTCAAATCGAATGAAAAATCGAGCAGCGATGCTGTTTTTCCGCAACCGAGCGCAGTAAAACCGGTTACGAGCGGCGCTCGACGCTCGGAGTTGTCGCTGCATACTAGTTCCGACGCGAAAGATAAACAATTACACGAATCACGTACCGTTCTGCTTCCAACAGCTGTTGTTTACGTATATGGAAATAATAGACGCTCTAACGTAAGAATTTTGGTAGATACAGGTTCGATGACACATTTCATTTCAAAGGAATGCTGTGATAGGATCGGACTTTCAATTAAAACTGATACCTCACGCGTTCGTGGTATTGGGCAGATTGAAAGTGCTTGTTTGGGTTATACTACTTTCAAAATTCATTCACGCTTTGATAAAACTTGCTCGTATGAAGTTCACGCACGCGTATTAAACTCGATTACAGATAAATTACCAAACGCGCTTATAGATACGACGCACTCACGCCATTTCGATAATTTATTCTTGGCGGATAGTCAATGGGAAAAGCCTGGAACAATTGACTGTCTTATAGGTAGTGCTTTAATTTCTGAAATTCTGGGAGGTGATAAGATCATCTCAGGCGATTCATCCTTAATTGCACTATCCAGCAAGCTGGGATATTTAGTGATGGGTAAAGCAAATTATGTTTCTAACTCGTATTTATGCAATTTCACTCGTAATGTCGATAGTAACGCCGATAAAAGTTTCTTTTGCTCATCAGAAAATTCGCAAACACTTGCTCGTCTGACAGAGCGGTTTTGGGAGCTCGAAAGTGTCCCTAGTAAAACTCATATAAGCCCAGATGATGAAGCATGTGAACAAAGTTTTATATCCACATATTCGCGCGATAGTTCGGGTAGGTACGAAGTGCAGCTGCCATTCAAACGTGAACCTTCGGAACTCGGCAACTCGTACGCAACTGCAAAACGCCGCCTAATAATTTTAGAAAAGAAACTCGACGCCTGCCCAGACTTACGCACAAATTACAACGCGACGATACAGGAATATATTGATAAGGGATACTTAAACGAAGTTCAGGGTTTTAAACTCGACAGTGAATGTTATTACATTCCTCATAGGGCAGTGTACCGGCCTGACAAACAAAGCACGAAGACGCGAGTAGTGCTAGACGCGAGTTGTGCTACCACGAGTGGCCAATCACTGAACGATTTACTGTACAAGGGTCCCAATTTACAAAGCAATATATTCGAATTATTGATAAACTTACGCATGTTTCCAACTGCCCTGAGTGCAGATATTGAGAAAATGTATTTTCAGGTGAAATTGGTACCTGAACATCACTCGTTTCAACGCATTTTATATCGATTTCATCCCGACTCAGAAATACGTATATTTGAATTTAACAGAATCGCTTTCGGACTATCTAGTTCACCGTACTTAGCGATGAGATGTGTACGTCAACTCGCCGCTGATAGTCGCGAACATTACCCGCTCGCCGCTTACGAAGCGGACCATATGTACATGGACGATTATGTCAACTCGATAGACGGTCCGGAAAAGGCTGAAGAAGTTTACCACGAAATGGTGAATATGTTCAAGGCCGGCGGTTTTGACTTAGTCAAGTGGATTTCCAATGACTCAAAACTCATGGGAAAAATACCTACTTCTCATAGAAATCCACAACTCGTCGACTTTGACGACGGATTGTCTGATACTCTTCAGACAAAAATAATAGGCATGCAATGGCATCCTATCGATGACAACTTTCAGTTTCAAATAAACGCTGACATTCCTGAATGTTCAAAACGCACCATTCTGTCTGTTACCGCGCGTTTGTTCGATCCGATTGGGCTCATTAGTCCCGTGTCTGCGTACCTAAAACTGTTGGTGCAGGATTGCTGGGCTGCCGGCCTTGGATGGAACGACCCAGTAACACGCTCAATACAAGACAAATGGACGCAGTTTCGAAACGAACTACCTGATTTAAAACTTATAAAAATTCCACGCCATGTGGGTATCAATTTTAAGTCGCATATAACCGTAATCGGGTTCGGTGATGCCAGTGAGGCTTGTTACGGAGCGAGCGTGTACATTAGGGTTGGGTCAGACAGCACCTCCAAAGGCACTGTCAATCTATTAGTGGCTAAGTCTAAAGTAGCTCCCTTAAAAAAGACCACTCTTGCACGTTTAGAACTTTGTGCCGCCGTTCTGTTAGCCAATCTAATCAACGCGGTTCGTGAGATACTGATCAAACGATGCACGATCGACGGCATCTATACATTCTCGGACTCGACAGTAACACTTACGTGGATACACTCGCCGTCGTACAAATTTCATACTTTTGTCGCGAATCGAATAACTGAAATCAATTCTAAACTACCCGCTTGTCACTGGTACAAAGTAAAAGGCTCGGAAAATCCTGCTGACATAGTTTCTAGACCGCTGACACCGCGAGCGCTGCTGAACTGTGATATGTGGTTCCACGGTCCACATTGGCTGTGCGATCCTATAGCGCAGTGGCCCGTGACCACGTTTCAAGTAAATTCTACGGAAAGTAGTATTGAAGAAGCTAAACCTGTAGTATTGCTGACGGACACACCTTCCACGGTATCGTCGTCGCATGAACTGGTTCACCCATTTTCTCAGGTAGCTGAAAGAGTGTCGAGTTGGATGAAGCTACTACGCGTCGTTGTTTACGTTTTACGCTTCTTGAAACGTTTACCTAAAGGCGAGAGTATTACAGTTGCGGATATAGATCAAGCTGAAAATTATGTTGTGCGATACGTACAGGCTCGACATTTTCCTGCTGATCTAGCTTTAATTAAAAATAATAAGATTTGCAGCAAACGCATAATTAAACTTAGCCCGTTCATTGATAATGAAGGCATTCTGCGAGCTGGTGGTAGGTTAAAGAACTCTGAACTGAGTTATGGGCAAAAACACCCCATAATACTCCCCGCGAAAGACCGCATAGTCACACTGATCGTTGACTATTTTCATGTTGCAAACCTACATACCGGGCCGTCTCTATTAATGGCGTTACTTCGCCATAAATTTTGGATACTATCTGCCAGAAACTTAATAAGGCAGAGAGTACACGCATGTAACATTTGTTTTCGCCTCAAACCTAGATATTCAAGCCCTAAAATGGGGGATCTGCCCGATTTTAGAGTTTCTGGAGACAAAAGATGCTTTGTGCATTCGTCAGTAGACTATGCAGGACCGTTTTTTACAACGCATATTCGCCACCGAGGCGTCAAAAGTCAAAAAAGTTATGTTTGTCTGTTTTTTTGTCTTTTTTCATCCTCAATTCATGCGGAATTAGTCTCGTCTCTCTCGACAGAACTATTTCTGGCAGCTTTTAAGCGCTTCATAAGCAGAAGGGGACCCGTCGCTATGATATACAGCGACTTTGGTACAAATTTCTGTGGCGCTCGAACTCAATTAGACGCAATTTACGATTTTATACAGTCCACTAACTACGAAAATTACATAAGTCAAAACTTATTGGAACAACGCATTCAGTTCAAACACAGTCCGCCGTTTGGACCGCATTTCAACGGGGCCGTCGAGGCCAACGTGCGCTGCGTGAAGACCCATTTGGCCAAGGTGATTGGGCTACGCACCCTTACGTATGAGGAATTCAATACGGTACTTGTGCAGGTCGAAGGCTTGTTAAATAGTCGCCCCCTGTGCGTTCTACACTCCGACGACCCAGCTGAGGTTACGGCTCTTACACCTAACCATTTTTTAAACGTGACCCCGCTTAAATTCTTACCCGCTGAGGATTTAACGGAAATCCCGGATAATCGCTTATCTCGCTTTGAACTTGTGAGTAAACTCACCCACTTGTTCTGGCAACGTTGGAGCAAGGAGTATCTCACGTCATTGCAACAACGAGAGAAATGGCACGTTACTTCCAATCCTATAAACGTAGGATCGGTAGTTATAATCAAAGACCAAACCACTCACCCACTAGCTTAGCCTATCGGCATAGTGGAAGAAGTATATCCTGGAAAAGACTCTGTTGTTAGAACCTGCAAGGTTCGCATTGGCACTCGCCACTACATCAGACCAGCAGTTAGATTAGCACCGCTTCCTAGCCAATGAATCTTATCAATATTGCTAACTGTCGAGTGTCACCATAATTTAGTTTAAGTTTTAGGATAAATTACTTCTTATTTAATTAAATAACTTAATTTTCCGCTTTGAATTTTCGCGTTTCTCTTACTTAGAGGAAACCTCTAGGCCGGCGGAATTGTCTGAGCCGTATTTATAATCTGTAATAAGAAACTCATACACTCACACGCACACTCACACACGCTTCTCACTTCCTTCCTTTCCCCCGCCATTTTTGCCAATTCATTCCGCTGTCAACCGTCGTATGGATACCACGCATCCTCAGCCAAAACGCTTCAACGGCTGCCGCGATTACCAACCGGTTGGTGCACACGCCAAGTTCGCGATCATCATCATCACGCGACCAGCTCACCTCAAGTTTAAACAAAAGGATCGAGAACGCAGCCACCATCATCCATTTCCCGTAAGTCCCCAACAATCTGTGAAAATTTCAACTGTCTAACTATCACGGTTCATGAGATACAGCCTGGTGACAGACAGACAGACAGACGGACAGCGGAGTCTTAGTAATAGGGCCCCGTAACCAAAGGTTGATTTATTAAGTTCAGAAAGGCTGAATGAAGAGACCTGTTGTGAGAGTTTTTATAGTGCGAATGCCTCCAGAATGTAGACATGTTAAAAGCCTAGATAATTACTGTAATGTATAATGTTATCCTTGTTTTTGTGGTTTTTAATAAAGAGTTATTGTATTGTATGTTAATAACAGTTAATCAGTCTGTTGAGCTGTATGAGCATTGCGCGTATTCTAGCTATGGCTACGGTGTCAAGACACCACAGATCAGTAAATCACCATAACAGTAAATTGGCGTTAACGTGTCCATCCGGACACAGACTATCCATCCCCTGCGGTGTCTGTTCGTAACTTATCTGTACTAGACGGGCCCTTATCGATTGGGGAGTGACGTTCAAGACTTGTATATTAAAACAAAAGAGTGCTACAGTATTTCAGATGGTTCTGAATATAAAATGCAGAAATACTGTAGGCCTCAGATACACTAGACTGCAGGTTAGGTCTTAGTTAGATAGGAAAATGTTGTCCGCCATATTGAATTTAGTGTGACATCAATTTATTTTTCGTATTCTTCTCAGCAAATCTTTTCATTTGATACCACAGATTTGATACTCATATCATGGAGGTGCATAAAAACACACTTCAGTCATAGGACTGCATGTCAGAAGTGAAAACTTAAGTAGTAAAGCACCTATTCAACAAGAGATGGCGCTGTTTTAAATACACTGTACAGCGTGACGCGAGGTCCATGATTTTTGTTCACCCAAAAAGTGCTCAACGCGACTAAATAAGTTTTCACTTAAAAAAATTGTCCGCCATCTTTGGGAGTCCGCCATATTGGATTTGGAATGACGTCATTTAGCTAACCATGCATTGTCATCCAAACTATTTGTGTATGTATGTTCAGCTCAATCGGTTGGGTGGAGATACCTAACTGTTTTAAAATTTAGTTGTAAGATTTGACCCAAACTAACAAGATCATAGACGTATATGTACTACGTACACATTTAGATCGATGCATAAGGCAATTAAAATAAAAGCTTATAAAAACACGAATAAATAAAATTAATCAACACGACACAACAAGACAAGTAGGTATCTAGCAAAGTAATTTCTGTCGATTATAATTAGGACACCGCACCACACACTTCACCCAAATTACCACGATAAACCGTTTCCTTCAACAAACATATCGCCACGTGGTGAGAGGTCGTTGCATTATTAAATATTGACTATTCGAATGTTCGTTAACTAATAGCGAGAGCCGACTAGTCATATATTGTAAGGTGCTCTGAGGTTTCCGAAATAGTTTTTTTTTTGAAGTGAAAACTTCTTTCTTTAGGCGCGTTGAGCACTTATTGGTGGAACAACTCGATGAACTCGCACGTCACGCTGTACCGTGTAATTTAAAACAGCGCCATCTCTTGTAGAATAGGTGAATTACTACTAGTTTTCACTTATGACGTGCAGTCCTATGACTGATGTGTTTTTTTGTTTGTAACGACTACCTGAAAGGCATTGTTATACTACCACTACATGCGTTTTGATAATCTTCAATTCCTCACCGAAGAGAGCCGAATCAAGGATGCCACGCGAGGTTTAAGAAATTAATAAACATCCAAATTTTAATAGAGGATTGTTGGCAAGTACCGCCTGCTTGGGATCCAATCATCAAATTAATAAAATCTAGAGCTCAACACAGAATTGCAAGACCTCAGGACACCGAGAACAACTACAGTCCTTTCACAGTTATTTTACCTCTGACATTATGTAATTGTTACAGTCTGGCACCAAGCGTTGCCATATGTACCTACGGACAAAGACAACGATATAATGTCAGAGGTAAAATAACTGTGAAAGGACTGAACTGCGTTCACAGGGAACGAAAACATACATACATTGCAAGTTAAATGGATGCTTGTAAAACATGAACTGTGGCTCTTCAACTAAGCTAGTTCTTGTTCATAAACCATATAACCGTGTTTAAAACAAAATTGTGTAACGTTTACTAGATAGCGTGCTTTATAGAGAAACTCACGAATTCCATTGTGAAATTAGTACCTATTGTTTTACATTAAGAGCGGGCCTAATGGCAGGATAAATTCTGATTTCCCCCGCGCATCTCGCCACACCTAGCGCATGTACGGATAACAAACACGGGCGGCGCGACGAAAGACAGCGTATTGCGCGGATTAAAAATGTTGTAAGCGCCAAGTGCTTTCTACTCTCATAGCTTATAGAATAGACAATATTTTTAAAAATTGCTAGGGTCAGCTCTAGGTTATACATGAGTGATAATATTTACATAATTTATTGTTCAATAATATGTACCAAAACAGAATGCAAACCAAAAATGTTGAAAATTAGAGGTAACTTTGTGATGGTTTTCTATCGATAAAATTTTATTCTACCATGTTTTCGTCAGGGTCGACCTTTACTTATATATTGAAGTTTCCTAACGTATTTTTTTTTTCGATTTTGGACATGATTTACTACTGTGAAAATCTAATCAAAGATTGAAGATTTTGCTTTAGGCCCAATCTTAACAGTAACGTAGTCCTAGTCTACAAGCCTTGGATTTTTATTCCTGACAAAATAATTTCACACAGCTACAAAACCCTAGCTGGCAAGATATATATTTTTAACTGACTTCCAAAAAGTAGGTTCTCAATTGGACTGTTTTTTTTATCATTGTTACCTCAGAGCTTTCGACTGGGTGAACCGATTTTCTTGACTTTTTTTATTTGAAAGCTGGTGCTTCCCGTGTGGTCCCATTTCAATTTGGTCCAGTTCTGACGTTTTTATGCTGTCGTTTTTTCATTGATAATTATATTTTAATTATTCTGTACACAACACAGAATACAGTCATAATAGAAATTAAATTATATCTCAAAACAAGCGTGCTTATCGTGGTTATTGTAAAAGCAGTTATGATACAACAATATTGAAATTGGCTTAATAATAATAGATTTCACTTTCAGTTCGACTGCCCCGGTGGCTCAGTTGGTAGTGAACCTACTTTCTGTGCCTGGGGGCGTGGGTTCGATTCCCATCTAGGACAAACATTTGTGTGATGAACATTTGTTTGTTCTATGTCTGGGTGTTAATATCTATTTAAGTATGTATTTAAAAATATATATGTACGTATATCAGTCTCTAGCAGCCATATTACAAGCTTTGCTTAGTTTGGGGTCAAATGACCATGTGTGCAATAATGTCCCAGATATTTATTTATTTATTTAGTTAGCTATATTCACGATCAGCCGTGAATGCAATCTTCGTTATATTTCTCTTGAACTTAGGTACACTCAAATAATTATCAATGTAAAAGACCGACTTGTTAGAATTGGACCAAATTGAAATGGGCCACACGGGTTGCACCAGCTTACAAATAAAAAAAGAATCATCGAAATCGGTTCACCCACCCAGGTCATGAGGTAACAAACATAAGAAAGAAAGAAAGAAAAAAAAAAGAATTGAATTGAAAACCGCCCTTTTTGGAAATCTGTTAAAAAGGTCTATAAAGCTATAATGCTTTTTGAAGATTTCATAAGTTTCGTTTGATAAGTATTTTCAGTTGCTTGTCAACTTATATGAAGTCTAAACGTAACGAAAGTCGGCCGGTGAGAAAATGCGTTGATAGTTGCAATAACATTGTAAAAATCGGAATAAAAAAATATTATTCTAACATTTATCTTGCGTTCACAAAGCTACTAAATATGATCAGAATAACGGTTCACGGTTTTCGTATAGCTTTTTATAAGGTTAGGGCAACTGTCAGATGCATTCTTCTAGCGGCTGCATTATCCCACTAATCACACTATGGATGGATGGATGGATGTTTGTTACTCAATCACGCCAGAACGGCTGAACGAATCTTGATGAAATTTTGCATAGAAATAGATTATAGTCTGGAAAAGCACATATGCTACTTTAAAAACGGCTGGACCGATTTGGAGAAAATTTTGTGTGCTTGGAGCGGGTCATAGAAGCGAGGCCGAAGGACGAGCTCGACAAGTGCGAAGCCGGGGCGGGTCGCTAGTAAAATATTAATTGCATTTATTTTTAACGAGCAAAACATTCTAAAAGTCAAAATTAGTGAATAAATATATTGAAATAAGCATTTTAAGATAAGTTTACTGTAACAAACCGCAAAAACACATAATTAAGAATAAATGTGCTATAAACGAAACGCTCACGGAGGACTATGGGCTGATATAATCATGAAACATTAACCCTAAAAATCCACCGAAAAAAGTTTAAGCGCGTCCCAAATGGATGAGGAAAAGGCTAGTAAAACATAAAAGTGAAGTCGTAAAAGTTTCCAAACTAACTGAATGCAAAGTTTAAAAAGAAAAGGAACCAGAGATCAGAAAAACTAGAGAGATATGCAATACTGTTTTTCTGATGAATTTCTAGTGTAATTCCGCTTCTACGAAACTTGCTACTCGCTTTGCTTCGTAGAAGCGGAATTACACTAGAAATACATCAGAAAAACAGTATTGAAAATGGACTTCCGCAAAGTAACGCCTGATTCAATCAACTAGAGAGATATGCCTTAGTAAAATTACCGTTTGTGTCATAGCAATTTATACAAGTAGGTGCAATTAGCACACTTTCGAACGTCGTTCATAACAACAACATTTAGTTAAATAATGTAATATTTTTTTTTTATTTTTTTTATTTATGAAAACACGTTATGTAATATACTGTATATTAAAGGCTAAGCATTTGCAGTCAGTCCATTTGTAGATTTCTCATTTCAGTGATTTTAACCATGGTATGTCTTTTTAGTCCACAAACCGGAAGACGCAGTGTAGGTAGGCCTCCCACTAGATGGACCGACAACATCATGAGTCGCGGGCATCCAGTAGAAGCAGATGTCAGGCTGTCGTTCAGTGTGAAGGTTAAAGGGGGGAGGCCTATGTTCAGCAGTGGACGTCTTCTGGCTAATGATGATGATGCCTTTCCAGTATTTTGGTGTTTGATGACATTCTTAAAACAAGTCTCATTAAGATCTAGATTTTATAATAAACTAAATGAGTTACGACTTTTTCGTGTTCAAATGCCTCCATTTTTAACAGACTTCCAAAAAGGAGGAGGTTCTTAATTCGACTGTATTTTTTTAATGTTTGTTACCTCATACTCGTAACTTTCGACTGGGTGAACCAATTTTGATGATTCTTTTTTATTTTAAAACTGGTGCTCCCGTGCGGTCCGATTTGGTCCAGTTCTGTAATTTTTATGACGTCGGTTTTTTATATTGATAATTATAGAGTAGTTATTCAGATTTGTTTGGTGAGTTCGAGTAAAGTCGTCAAGTCCGATTTAAGGTCAGATACGTTCGCACCTACCACGTCACCTTATCATATCCCCCTTGCTTGTCTGATCTGAGAGAGGAAGAAAGATATTCACGCGTCACTGAATATTTTAGGTTAC
Organism: Agriopis leucophaearia; assembly: GCA_949125355.1. NCBI lineage: Eukaryota > Metazoa > Arthropoda > Insecta > Lepidoptera > Geometridae > Agriopis > Agriopis leucophaearia. The sequence continues at coordinate 2,314,487 of OX421276.1, read as the reverse complement.
TTTATCATTCTCCTTTACATTTGATGTGGAAATTGGATAATATTTTTGGTGAATAACAGTTCCGGTTGAATAAAGATGGACGAGAAAAGTTAAAAAAGAAAAATGATACGTATTTTTTGGGACCAACCTCAATTATGAAGGTATTTTACCTACGGTTTATGAAAAGAATCGTGTGTTAGGTGCAACCGCAAACCATGGCCCTTATTCCGCACGGGCAAACGCGCGCTATCGTGGCCACGTTAAGTTTACCTCAAAAAGTTGGCCTCTATTGCTTAGGAAATAAAGTTCAACTTTTGGAGGTTAACATAAGGCGCCACGATAGAGCCCGTGCCCGTGCAGAACAAAGGCCCAGATCTCGGCGCGTTAAGATTCGCGTTCGCGTAATTTTGCAAAATGCGCGTATCCGAGCCGCGGTTAGAGTTTGGCGTAAGGCCCCAAGACTCGCTTAGTACAATTTTCGACATATTTTTTGTAGACCAAATGGTATGCCCATAGTTACGACATTGATATATCGTAAATACTGGATGAAACTAATAAAAAGTAACTTACAATAACCGGCCAAGTGCGAGTCCGGCTCACGCACTGACGGTTCCGCATCACGACAAAATACAATAATTATAATTTTTTTTAATTATAATTTTTTAAAGTTAATAATATAACTCAATATTCTGTGAATATTTCAAGCGTCTACCTGTTGCCGTTATGACCATCGAGCAAAAACGAGCAAAAAAATCACGTTAGTTGCAGAGCCCCCTTAAATATTCATTTTATTTTGTTTTTTAATATTTGTTGTTATAGCGGTAAGAGAAATACATTATCAGTGAAAATTTCAACTATCTAACTATCACGGTTCATTAGATACAGCCTGGTGACAGACGGACAAACGGACAGCGGAGCCTTAGTAATAGGGTCCCGTTTTATCCTTTGGGTACGGAACCCTAAAAGATAAGTGATTGTTCCTTTTACGACTGCGGCAACCAAAATGCTGTAAGAAAAATTTACCGAGGTATCGACTATCATTAATGAGGTACCTACGTTAGTTTACTATACAATGAAAGTTAATTACCGCGAAGTACTGTTATCTAACCCGTTTTGAAATGTTATCACTTGTGGTATGCTGTTGTCACTAAAAAAACCTGTATATTATAACAGACTTTGCCAATGGCTTTGTTTTTACAATAATAACAGTCTCCTACGGCATTTTCCAGTAGCTTTAATATGGGGTTCTTCAAAAGGGCTGTTAATAGTCTTTAAGGGTCAGCAACGTATCTGTGATGCCCCTGGTATTGCAGGTATCCATAGGCGATGGTGATCGCTTACCATCAGGCGGCCCGTCTGCTTGTTTGCCACCTATGGCATAAAATAATAATATTAAAAAGTCTTTTGTAAAATGTCGGACTTTGATCTTAGATACTCATATTTGGGATAGTTGATTGAATCAGGCGTTATTTTGCGAAAGTCCATCTTTAAAACAGTTTTTTAACCGAGTTCCAAAACGGAAGAGGTCATCAATTCGACAGTTTTTTAATGTTTGTTCCCGTTTGGTTCCATTTCAATTTGGTCCAGTTCTGTCATTTTTGTGAAGTCGGTTTTTACATTAATAATTATTTATCTGACAAATCTCTAGTGTAATTCCGCTTCTACGCATAAATTATCCCAAATTCCTTATTGTACTTGAAGCGACCGACGTAGAAGCAGAATTATACATATTTTGTTTAGTCTAAATTTTGTAAGTCTGGCGCTTGTGGAATCATTCACTTATAAATAATAGCGCTAGTCAGTTGATAACGGACGACTCGGTCAGTCTTCTGTAGGTCCCGGTTGATAACACCCTGCCATGTCAGAGGCTTTCAGGCGACAACTTCTGAAATCTATGATAATGGGACTTCATTATTATCAGCTAGAAATCCGTCCACTACTGAACATAGGTCTCCTTTAAACTCCACACTGAACGACAGCCTGCCATCTGCATCCACTGGATGCCCGCGACTCTCACAATGCCGTCGGTCCATCTAGTGCAGGGGTTCCCAAACTTAAAAGTATCACGCCTCCCTACTGCTTAAAATAAATATGCCCACGCCTCCCCTCGGCTTGGTCAGATCACATGTTTTTTATTTTGTACACGTTTCGCAAGGCACGTGCAGCGCGGGAAGTGAGGTGCGTGCGGTACGTATGCGCGGGCGACCGGAGTGATAACCGCCGCCCGCGCGCGCGCCCCCCTGTACATGTCTTCACGCCTCCCTAGTGGGGCGCGCCCCCCACTTTGAAAATCAATGATCTAGTGAGAGGACCTACGCTACATCTTCCGGTTCATGGTCTTCGCTCAAGAAACTTTCTTCCCCATCGGTAGTACGTCTTCGAGCGATGTGGCCTGCCCATTTACACTTCACTTTCACTCTGGTTCTTCGGCGTTCCGGCTTTTTTCCAAAAGGCCAGCAGTTAAAGACAACGTCTCAGTGCCATTATTATGCCGTGTCTTAGTTACCATACGTATGAGCCATATGTACGTTCATATATTTTTAGCGATGCTAAAAACTTAAATATCTAGCTTTCAGCAACGCTAAAACGCTTTCAGTACACCAATAACGATTTTCATAAATTTTTCAAGCGTGTACTGTAATTATTCGCAATAACATATATGTATTCTGTATGTTTATAATTATTCCAACAAAACAACTCGCGCGTGTTCTATCGCGCATTATCGTGCAGTCCAATAGAGGTGTTTGCATTACAAACATTTTTCCAATAAGATATCGGGTTCAATACCCGCCGGGTTGATCGAGTAAATATGTAAATAGGGCCATTGGGCCGCGAGCCCACATGTGTGCTCAAGGGTTAACTGCTTGTGACGTTTTGTGAGAAAACCTCCGAAATGACTTTGGCTATGTTTGATTAAGTTTCGCTCGGTTTGTGATAGGAAAAAATCTATCATTGTTTGGGGAAAAGGGTTAACATTTCCAAAAAGGAGGAAGTACACTTTTTTTAAATGTTTGTTACCTCGTAACTTTAGGCTGGGTGAACCGATTTTGATAATTCTTTTGTATTCAAAAGCTGGTGCTTTCAGCGTGGTCCCGTTTCAAATGGTCCAGTGCTGACATTTTTATGAAGTCGGTCTTTACATTGATAATAATTTATCTGAAATTCGCACGTTCACACCTTCTTTAGGGCACGGACAGGTAATAAAAATCTATAAAAAAAAAGAACTAAGAAATCTGTCCCTAAAATTTTCCACAATACAACAGGCGTTGAGTGCTTTCAAAACTTTCAACAGAAACATTCCTTTCAGGGCAGCACTTTCAAGAAATATTATCTTTCAACTGAACAATGAAAAACATTTTTTCCACAGATAAGTAAAAGCCCCTTCGATGGTATCACCTGAGTGACAAGCCATTTGGACACTCGTTTTACAGTTACAACCATATTTCCAAGTGGGGAACTAGGAGGGTTCAGCCCTCACCCCTGGGTAAGGGCTGGTTTGATTATAAGCTAATAGCGGGCAGCGGTGAGGTGGGCTTTACATATTCTTTAATTATTTGAGTTGGCAGTGTACATAATCCTATTATCGTCGACCACAGGATATTTTTTTTTTATGATACTGAGTGACGAGACGAGCGAAGTCGCTCGCCTGATGGCTCTTCACGCTTGCCCATAACAGCTCAACGCCACTCAGAATTTTGAACTTCAACAGTTCAAAACCCTGGATGGCAATGCACTGCGCTCGTCATCCCGAGATATAAGATGTCAAATCTCTGTGTGCCCTGTAATTTCGCTGGAAACATTGCCCTTCAATCCGGAACACAGTAGTGTTTGCACACTACTGCTTGGCGGTTGAATAACTGGCAAAGGTGTGGTACTTCCCCAGGCGGACCCCTGCAAAAGAGTCCTACCACTACAGAAATAGCAGAAGTACAAAGAATAAATACCCATCTTAAGACCATCAAGAATTCATCACAATAGCCAAGTTTTTTTAAATCCTATTGTGTACAATAGTTGCGTAGTTCCCATTCACACACATTAAATATTGTATTTTATATTTAATATTTATCAATTAGAAAAAACTACTTCAAATTAGTAAAATACGGTATTTCGGTTACTCATACTATTGTCACCCAAGTAACCGAATTTTTCAGTTATTTTGATTTAAAAGCCAAACTACTAAACTGATTTTAATGATATTTCTATGGGACCGATTTAAAAGTAATCAAATAAAAAAATAATTTTACAAATCGGTTCATAAATGACGGAGTTCTGAGGCAACAAACATTTAAAAAAAAAAAAAACAACCGATTTGAACTCAGTAGAATTGAACCTCCCCTTGAAACAGAGGTCCTCCTCCATCCTCCTTTTTGAAGGTTAAAAAAAGACCCACTCTGACATGACATTACTCTCACAATGTCGCAAGGCGCACGAAGCGCGCATGCGCAGGCTATCATTTATGCGCGCGAGAGCTTTTGATCTGACCGTTAGAATATACGAGTAACTCGTAAGTTCTGATACTTTCACATTCCTTAAGTTATAAAAAAATCAATCATTCGTAGATCTGGCATATGGTCGGCTTGGGACCCACAGTGCAATAACACCCGAGACAGAAGACTTATTTTTGTTAACTATCCTCTTTGTTTATGACTTGTCCCGTAGTGTAAGGTGTATCGAGTTCTAAACGAAATGCACAGGGCATTAAACATGAATTTCCCTGCCCCACCTGCGCTAGGGGAGGGTTTTCTCAGTTCCCATAACGGTTCAAACAATTGTTTATTCCAGCGTTGACGAAATATTAAAATATCTGTAGGCGACTGAATAAAAATTAGCAGACGCTTTATCTATGCGTTATTTTTATTAAGTTGTCTATGTAGAAAAAGTGTTGTACTAAAGAAATCAATATTACAATCAAAATCGTATTTTTGGATTGTCTGTCACATTTAAATAGTAGAGTAAAATAGCAACAGAATTTAGTAAGTAATCCTAGACAACCTCTATTAACACTCGAAATAACACAAGTTTAGGAAAATAGTACAATGAGGTGACATGTTTTTTTTTGCGTTGGCACCAAATCCTCTATCATAGCTTCAAGCAAGTATGAATCCTTGCTACAAGTGCGTCAGTGTGACTATCTAGAAAATGAAGAGAATAAAGAGAATCTGCTCTAAGCTTACTGTAATTCTAATAGCATGACTAAAATCTAACTAAGAAAATACCCAAAATAAGCCAGTCATATTTCAGCGTTTCTATTGGGACAAGTTATTCATTAAATTGTGGCAATCAATCACGTATCAGTTATAACTACCCGCATTCTTCAGTCTTTTCGTGAAGATGGTGCATGTAACTGTGCAGAAATATTGGGAGCTCCTTTCACGGTCAATATCCAGTTAATAATCATATAACTGTAGAGAACAGCCGTGATAGTTTAAAAATTTACTTCTTTATTCAACTGATCTCGTGACAAATTATCTCGAACTATAATTACTTTAGAATTAATGGTAACACTGAAGTACAACTAATTTGACGCACCCCTTTCGAACAGCAGGTGTTTTGTCTCATAGATTAATTACCCAGATTATTTGCGACTTAAACGATTGAAATATTAAATCAAATTCGTCATCAGATTGTGCCTAATCACGTTTTGCGACCCCTCTGTTGCGAGACGGGGTCTTATTTCGCGACCCCTGTGTTTCGCGATGGGTCTCAGATTTGATATTAATTTGAAACGCCCCAATATTCATTAGTTCATGACAGGTGAGTGGTTTTAAGCTGCCATTCTTGTTTAGGGATTCATTTTGGTGTAATGCCTTTGGCGTATTTCTATTCGGCTAGAAATAATTAACCTTTGCCATTTTATAATTTATTTATAATAATATTTTTATTAATAACACAATTCTTAACAGATCCAAATTAAATCTTCTCTACATAGAAATATAAAAAAAGTCGCTTTGCGCGTCTGTCTGTATATCCGCTAACTCCTCGTTAGCGGATATACAGACAGACGCGCAAAGATTTTGATGCTGTTTTCACTATCAGTTTTCACTAGTAGAACGGCTGTCAAGGCATTTTTGTAAGAAATTTGTTGTAGCCACTTGCACCCATATAAACCCATAGCAACTGTGTTAGCAACTGTGACGACATAAATAAGAATGTTCAATCATGTATCTGTCACAATAACTGGCGACAGAGTTTCCTTCTCATTTCTGTTCTATTAACTTCTCTTTTCTGTGAGTTATACCGCCAAAGTAGAGGCGCCATCGCTTTATATGTTTTAAAAAGGTTTATAACCCGAAGACATAACTTTAAAAAAAGTTGTCAATTTTGCGAGATATTGTACCTCAAGACATTTGTTCTCTTTCAGCGAACCAAAGCTCCAAAATCTTACCTGAAATAAAAGAAAAAATACATAAGCACTTTAGAAATACACTGTAGAGCCAATAGGTAGTAGGGATACGATGCCCATTAATAACATTGTTTTTTGCACCCAAACCTTCCCGCGAATGATGTGCGGAAATTATGCGCATAAATATCCGGGAATAGCGTAAACACAATATTATGTAAACAATCCGCCAGCATCGGAACGTAGCGAGGTTCGCGCCTCTCGAGTCTCGCGTCTGTCATTGTCACGTACCTGTCAAAAGTTGGCGTACAACGTAAAATGATAAAGCTTAGTAAACCATTTATAAGAATGAATTTAGGACTGACTTTTCTATGTTTAACGGGTTTGCAGCCCCGAATACTTAAAATACTAACATTTTTACATTAAAATTACTCCATCTTCGGCCACAATATAATCGCTTTCCATCACGTGAGTTGGTGGTCATACGTAAACCTATTATTTATAAAAATTAAAAAAAAAAAACATGTTTTTGCTAACTGAAGTTTTCTCACTACTGGGCAAAGGTCTTCCCCATCTCCTTCCTTCCTGTGCGATGTCCAGCCGTTCTTTGGAAAATACATTTAGATCGTCTCGCCATCGTTTCCAGACCCCTGAAACGACGGCCTTGGGATCGTGTAGCCAAAAGAGCATAGTGAGAGTTTTTGTGACAATAATAACTAGATAACTAAAGTAAAAGTAGTAGTAGTAGCTGCAGAAAATAAAATAACTTAAACGTAGTAATCGTGCAAATTGTCTTTATAAAATCTGACAGATTGGGCTGATATGAGTGCGGTGCCAAAAGGCAAGAAAAAAAAAACGATATGAATTATAATGAAACCCTTTGTTCATAGCTTCCATCTATCAATTCAAGCAAACACACCCTATCTCACCATAAATTGATTGCTCTTTTGTAGCCACGAAGCCCTGTTTGCATTTGACGTAAAGGTGTTTACCGTGAAGTGACGTGCCATTTTTCTCGCACGTTCCCGCGTGTTTCGTTTGGATTTCGAACGCAACGTCAATCAGAGCCTTTCCGCCATTTCTCACTGACACCACCGGAAGGAGGAAACTATTTAAAATAGAGCGGAACGTGAATCGTAGTACGATTCGAATGATGACTCGAATTCTTTGTGGTGTTCCATGAGTTATATACTAACTTGGCATAAAAGTCTGTGTGTAATCGCTGTTCATTGTTTTATCAGCATTGTAATTAGAATTTTCATTAGACGGTGAACAGATAGGTTGGAGGCAGCGAAATGCGTCAAATTATTGTTTATAGGTTAGCCTTGGTGCTTAGTTACACTTCAGTAATTAATTTCAAAATATCCAGATAAAAAATGGGACAGAATCTAACGGAACTCTATGCCTTTTTAATTTCTTATCGCCAGCTTATGGCACTTAAACTGGGCGTGATCGGATACATGCATCGATTCCGAACGATGTTTTCTTTTTATTTGCAGTTTAAAGCACAGGGGCGCAGTAGCGTTCTAACTGACAGTGACATTGACGGGTCGCTTCCGGCGCAATGAAAAGTGAAAGCCGATATTAAGATGATATCAAACAGTAGTGCGGTTATGTGCTGCATGTTTGTTGGTTAATTTTATGGTTCATTGAAAAGTATTGGTATTGAATTACATAATGGGAGAATGGGGCAGTTTTGAAATACGAATTAACATTAGACTTTAGGCTATAATATTTAAAGTAGGTAATAAGAATTTTAATGTTGAGTAATGTTGTTAATAACGCCACCATCAAAAACAACGTTCATAATAAATATTGATCATATATATATGTTCATAATTAAAACCAAAGATGGCATTATCAGTGATAGTTTTGTATAACAATTTAAACGTACAAAACTCAAACACACACCGTGTTTGGGATTTGTTTGTTTGTCATCATTGCCACAGACACATGTTAAACTTATAACACCCCTTTTTGCATCGGGGGTTATGCATACCTGCCTTCAGAAAGAACAGCTGCCCTTTCCAGATTTACAGTTAGCTAATCTATTTAATTATTTAATGAACACCAACATGATGTACGTCATAACATTACATAGGAGAGACAAGGTACAAGAATTTGACTAAACGTCATCACCATTATTATAGACTAGCCGTCCGCCCCGGCTTCGCACGAGTGTAAGCTCGGCCTTCGGCCTCGCTACAAAATATAATATAGCCTATGTCACCCGGGGATAGTGTAGCTTCCCAACAGTGAAAGAATTTTTCAAATCGGTTCAGTAGTTTCGGAGCCTATTCATTACAAACATACAAAAATAGGTACAAATCTTTCCTCTTTATAATATTAGTGTAGATGTAGACTACATGCGTTTAGAAAAACAAAAGTTAAAGTTTTGTTATTAATAATTTAGTAGATCAATTGCGTGTTTATTACAGCTTATATAGTTAGTAGTTTGTTTATAACATTAAATTGTACATGTCAAATTATAAATCACTAACCTATTCAAATAACCCACCCCTAACTGTTCCCGGCGCAAAGGTGCCCAAAACACTCGCTGCATTACCGCATTGGATAGCAACGGAGTTAGTAGATACCTATATTAAACATTAAAAATCCAAAAATATTTTTTTACTAAGAAGAAATCAGAGTAAGGATTCTATAACGTTAAATATGCAATACGAAATAATCACGGGTTTTCCAAGAATCAATTTCCGAGAAAAATTCACAAACTTTTACAAAACGTAGAAATTACGCCATCACGCAAACGAATGCCAATCAAAGACCGTAGGAAACGGAAACGCGATAGTTCGGAATTCTAATAGAGCGCGCTAATTCGTCGGCGGCGAGATCAAAAAGGGCCACGGGCGAATTGCAGCGCTGCGTACGCGCAACGAAACGCTCCAGTTTGAATTATGTTTGGATTAAGTTACATTTTTGGTGCAAAACGTAAGAGTCAAGCGTTTCCTGACTGGCTGGTAGCATTTTCGTCAAGTATGTTCGGGAAACAGTGTCTTTTACATTTCGGTTAAGTACTTTATTTTTGTTGAGCCGGACATGTTTGCAGAATGTGACTGAATGTGAATGTGATCAACAAGTCCACGTACATATAGACCGATAGTTAAATTATTTCAGACTATTAGAACCGACTTCAATATAGGCGGAGGTTCTATGTAAAGTCGGTTTTTAATGTGATCCACATGTTTGCTTCATGATCGCATGACTTGTACCAGTACAGTTAGCCCGTTTAGCATATTGCAACACAGAGGTTGCTGCACGCAGCGTAGGTAGCTTTATTCCGTGGTTATTTGTGTCCAGGACCAGGATACTAAACTACTTTATCTGTGTACTCGTTAATAATCGCGGCTCTACATGAGGTGAAACTTACTCGATGCTTACTGAAGCTCATCTTGTCCCATTGTTGGGCAACGCTTCTGTTATCGTTGATTGAATCAGGCGTTACTTTGCGGAAGTCTAACTTCAAAACTGTTTTCCGATGAATCTCTAGTGTAATTCCGTTTCCGCTGTCCATCGCTTCAAAAAAAAACCTTATTGTATTTGAAGCGACGTAGAAGCGGAATTTTACACTAGAGGTTCATCAGAACAACGGTTTCGAACTATTTTCTGATGAATCTCTAGTTTACTTAATTCCGCTTCTACGTCGCTTTAAGTACAATAAGGAATTTGGGATAAATTTTATTAGGTAGATATTTGTTTATGAAGTTAATTTAACTAAGTTTAATTTAGTCTAACTTTCTGTTATCTTTCTAACATTAAGTTTATGCATATTAAGAATTAAGAAGAGTTATGGTAGCACTATCTACCTACATAAACATAGAAATAGAAAACAACTTCACGAATGTTCTTAAAAAATCTTCGAATCCAAATGTCACTAAACCCTAGACGAAATTGTCACGGATAATTTTGACGATGTACAAAAAGACCGTTCCATTCTTTCTATTGCCATACTTCGAAAAATTTTCTCCATCGCCATCATTTTTTGTACTTTTTTTCTGTTATTGTTGAATTTATCACGGTGCACTTGGTCGTTTTTTATTTTTTATTTATCTCAGTGTATAAGGTACATGCTATGTTTACAACTCTGCCAAACTGCGAACTAACTGCTAACTGCTTGTTATGGCTTGTGTAACTATTGCGTGACTGTGGATTCAATCTGGCTGCGTATTGAGTCCAGCCAGATTGAGTATTACCGCGATTAGCGTGTCATTGTGGCATCTGATCTGTCGGCACCCGGTTCAATCCTCGGCCCTGAACCATAGACTTATTTAGTACTTAAATTATGTGCTGTGCAGTTTCGACGCCATCGCTTAAAAACGTAAAAGTTCAAGAACCACAAAAGTTCAAAGTCATATATGACATTCACCAACATGTACTGGGTCAGCATAGTGGATTAGCCCATCCTCTCTCTGAGAGAAGGACTGTGTCCCAGCAGAGAGATCTTGATAGGCTGATAAAAAAATAAATAAAAACTGGGACATTATTGCACACGTGGTCATCTGACCCCAAACTAAGCAAAGCTTGTAATATGGCTGCCAGAGACTGATATACATAGATATATATTTTGAAATACATACATAAATAGATATTAACACCCAGACATAGTACAAACACAAATGTTCATCACACAAAAGTTTGTCGTAGATGGGAATCGAACCCACGCCCCCAAGCGCAGAAAGTAGGTTCACTACCAACTGAGCCACCGAGGCAGATGATGATATTGAGTACGTAGGTACATAACGATTGTCCTTAGAAATTGTCCGTATTATTGGAGCTAGGTACCACTGCGCCATATTTAATGAAATTTTTGTGGAACCTCGCCGCAAGCTCTTCCTCTGCATAATAAACAAGAATAAATAAATAAAAATAACAAAACATAAATAAAGGAGCTGATAATCTTCTTACGACTGATCATATATTATCTTACGACTGAACATATATTATCTTACGACTGAACATATATTATCTTACGACTGAACATATATTCTTTAATCATAGCTAAGAATATAATCAATCAAGTCACCATTCAAACAACAAAAAAACTAAATCAAAATCGGTTCAGCGTTTCGGTACTACGTTGCCACCACAGAAAAGAAAAAAAAAACCTCTATGTGGTTGCCATAGACAGATTCATACGTTAAACTTAGGTATAACACCCCTCTTTTTGAGTTGATGGTAAAAAAATAATTTATAAGGTCGATAACTAGCGGCTTAAAATTTTCTAACTAAGAAACCGTAAAACTTAAATGGCTACTAAGTAACTATCAAATTATTATTTTTCCAACAGGGGACTTCAAAAAGCTTTCTTCCCGCCCTACCGTCACGCGCCATCACTCTAACCTTCTCTGAAATCCCATAAAGAATCCAATACATCATAGCTCCACACTTCAGAGGACATGAGGCACTCATTACACACAAGGGAATAAGCAGTTAACTGTAAAAATAATGTTGTGTATGCATGGTACCTTGTCACAGTAATACAAACTGCCATGGGTACCCAAATTATGAATAACTTTTTCTATGGGACCTAATGGGACTAACTCTGAAATCGCGAGAAAAAAAACAGCTTGACGAAATGTATGGAAGAACTTTTTGGTCCCTTTGGAAAAACTGGAGACGTCAAAAACTGAAGAGGGCGAGGTAAACGCGTACTGCACACACTGACATATTCTTACCAGTTCTACAAACGCACATTTCAATATTGAGCGCACACAACTGCAAACGATATGGTCAAAATGTATACGAATGGACGACCAAGGGGGGGTGTAAAAGCTAAAGGAGAAACTGGTGGTTCGCTTACATTTATTTAATTTTTCTGAGGTTGGTCCCATTGTAATAGTTATTCTTAATGAGTACCTGCGTAATATGAGGTCGTGCGTTATTTCGATGGCAAGTTGTATATTTAGAAATACGACAGGAGGATATTTAGAAATACAAACTATAGGTGGGTTTATTCCAGGACCTGAATGAACCTGATTGGCTACCTGGATGGATGTTCCCCGATAGTTACAATCTGAGCGTCTTCAAATCAAGAATGATTCGGTTTCTTCTAGGCAAGCGGGCTCCATCGTAGACCGCATCATCGCTTAACATCAGGCGAGCTGGCGGTCAAACGCAAACCTTTTTTATTTAAAAAAACCTGCTATTTGTGTTAACGTCATTCTCATTACGATTGACAGAAGTGCGACGGAAACTGAAACTATCGCTACAAGAAAGAACAGTCAATTTAGGTGGGTGGTCCATATTCTTCGCAAACCGGAATATGTTGACAAGATCTTGTCATATTATGAGACAAACAGCTAAAACGGTGATCGCATGACGTCGCATAGTCGACATGGATACTTCAACCATGTATACAAGAAGAAGTAGAGGGCGTCGGATAAACCCCCTGGCAAAGCCGTAGTTAATACATCAATGAAACGCTAGTTAGAAACAGAATTACGTTTTTTCAAGTTTGTAATTATGTAAAATATGTTGATTTCACATAGAGTTCCTTAAAGGGTGAACCGATTTGCATAAAATTTCGTATGGAAATGGATTGAATCCGATTTTATATCGCATAAATAAATGCACTAAAGTTCACAGCGAGGCGCGTAGAACTGTCGAGCCAGTGAGAGCATACATAAGTTACTTTGACAAGGTACTCTGACCTTGCTACGTAGTCTACAGGGGAATAAGTCATACGCCATAAATAGATCTTTATAGCGTTCTAAAATAGCTCTTTTCAAGTTACACGTCGAGTCCAATTTATTAGGCCTCAAGTGGAACATGGAACATGCCACTGTGCTTTGAAGCATTGCTGTCACCTGTCGGGTTAAAGTGACAGTGACAGTTATCATTATCCAGTCAATGACAATATTTTATGTAATTTTACCCTCAGGAGGGCAGCCTGTTTATGTGTTTGTATTAATTTGTCCAGCAGAAGCAAAACGTACATTTATAAAGAAACCTATGTAAGTTTCTAAAATGTTTTTTTGCTCTAACAGCTCCAGTAGATTGTTTAAAGCTGGATAATAAACCAGCCAAGTGCGAGTCGGGCTCGCGCACTGACGGTTCCACCACCGTAAAAGACCGACTTGAAAATTTGTAAAATATTCAATTTCGATTCGGTGAAAGAAACGCTGAAGTCGTCCATGTAACAAAAATACGAGTACGTTGCTTAAAATGGTAATGAATATAAATTTGTCATAGATTCGCACATGGCCATCATTTATGTTATAGTTTAGAGTGTAGGTACTATAATCATGCCAAGTTTGACGCTTGTACGTATTACCGTTTTTTACACTAGAGCAAATATAAAAATACGTTTGTTGTATGGGGAATTGGGATGTTGTATTTAATTTATTTTTTTTGACTTTTTTAATATTTATTTGTTAATCCGCTGTAACATTATTCTGCGAAAATTTTAACTGGCTATCTATTACGGTTCGAAAGGTACAGCCGTTTAAAGGTAGGGCGGACAGACAGCGTAGGCTCAGTAGGTAATAGAGTCCCGTTTTTACCCTTTGGGTACGGAACCCTAAAAACAGTACCTAATTTCTTGTAACTTATGCCAGATTTTTGTACATAATATTAGTATTATTATTTATTACGTATTACATGTATTATTTACAGTAGGTAAAATATTTACTGAAAAATTCAGCATCTTTTTAAAATATTTTTGCAGCTGTCAAAGGTGAAAACTTGGACCACGTATAAAGCTTTTGAGATACGCTGTTACGTCTCGACAATATAAAATCGATATCGATTGTATTTTATCGATCATTATGTAATAAATACGGCGCCTGGCGTGTTATCAGTGTTAACAGAAGGTCACATATTGCAATAGGAAACATTAGCGATAAACGTAATAAAATAACTGATAACTAAGTATAGTTATTAATCATTAAACTAGATTTCGTAGAGATTTGAGTCTACGTGATATCGAATCACTAGAAGATTTGAGTTTACGTGATATCGAGTAATTTAGAAGATTTCAGTCTACGCTTCAAAAACTATACTTTTGATCGAAGAGTCTACGTGATATCGTGTCATTTAGAAGATTTAGTCTACGTGATATCGAGTCACATAGAATACTTGAGTCTACGTGATATCGAGTCACTTAAAAGTGACTCTATATCACGTAGACTCAAATCTCTGCGAAACCAGTCCAACCAGCACCACGAGAGTTGGCTATTACATAAAATAAATCTCGCAGTTTGAAAAACTAAAAAACACGCTTTATAATCGCTAATCCTGAAGATCCTGGCAAGGATAATGGGACAAACTATACAAGTCATTGCATTGTCATCGGTTCTTGATACGTGTGCAAAGTTTCAAATCAATCCGTCGTTTTAAAAGGGGTGGAAATCACGTTCAAAGATTCCGTTACATAGATACATACCAAGCTAATAAAACCGTGCAAAAAAACTCAAAATCCGGCTTTTGTGAGTTGTTCAAAAACTTAAGGTACCTAATCTTGAGGAGTTTCCTAACAGCTATTGAGGAATTCGCCACCTCTGAAATCAGAGTCTTGTCACCAAATCCAAATATAATGTAAAGGAAATGAGGCCAAACTAGAGGTATGTAAGAAAATGAAAAAATAAATAAAAAAAAACTGCTTCTGGCTTCTTCACTAAATCAGTTTGTTGATAGCAAATTACGAGGTTGAAGCAAAAATACAGAGATACGTCTAAGAAACAGTTCGAACCTAATAGATCTACGTTTGGTGGCCAAACGTAGATCTATTAGATTCGTACTGTTCCTTAAACGCGATAAACATTCTATATACTTTAAAAAAAAAATTGTTTATAGAATAAGTGGTAAACAAGCTACGTGCCACCTGATGGTAAGTGGTCACCGCTGCCTATAGACACCTACAATACCCGGGGCATTGTCAGTGCGTTGCCTACCTTTGAGGACTCTATTCACCCTTCGTTTGAAGCAGTCCAAATTATACCTCGGAGGAAAAACCGAAGGTGGTAAGCCATTCCACAACTTACAGGTACGTGGCAGAAACAGTCGATTAAATCTAACAGTGCGAGACTTCCACGTATCTATAATGTGTGGATGGCATTTCTGGCGATGGCGTCCGGTTCGGACACATATTACACAATATTGCTACATACTTTTAAAGTTTTGAATCAATAGAACAATTACTTTTAGATATAGGTTAAAAATGTTAAAATAGATCTCTGAGATTTTCAAAAGCGTGTTACTAACTAAATGCTATGTCTCATCTCATGAACATAATCCCTGAACTTTCCAGACCATAGCTTAGCATAAAATGGTCTTTATTAAGAAGTTTGAAGTGAAAATTCACAGACAAAGCGCAGACTGCGAGGGATTTTTAATCATACCAAGCAGTAATTATGCAAGGCTTCGTAAGTTCTGGCGGAGAAATGGATGGGAGAGAACGGCCGGAGTTCAAACTCGCAAGCGAGTAGACGAAGCAGATGCAAGTAATGCCTTTCTAAATTCTCTTAATTCTATAAACAATTTTACTGTTATACCTTAGGAAGCTGTTTTTTGTAACATTGGGGGTACAGGGATCATCATCATCATCATCAGCCAGAAGACGTCCACTGCTGAACATAGGCCTCCCCCTTTAACCTCCATACTGAACGACATCCTGCCATCTGCATCCACTGGATGCCCGCGACTCTCACAATGTCGTCGGTCCATCTAGTGGGAGGCCTACCTACGCTGCATCTTCTGGTTCGCGGTCTCCACTCAAGAACCTTTCTTCCCCATCGGTTAACAGGGTACAGGGATATAGGCTTTCAACTACTAGAGCTCCCTCGGTGGCCTGCTTCTATGCCTGGCGGAGGACACTGAGAATTCCATAGGAAGGAAGAAGATTAAGAATTCAATGAAGCATGAAGAAGTTTCGAAGAAAAAGGTGATATTCATGTCAGAACTTTTTTATGAAAACACATCGAACACCTAGCATGTTGCATGAACGAACAATTCCGAAAATTGTTGATAGCAAATGCTATCAACAATTGATAGCATTTGCTATAAACAATTTTCATGCAAATCATCATGTAAATGTTCATGTAAAAAATGCTATCAATTGTTGATAGCATTTGCTATCAATTGGAGTGTTTTATTACGGGGAAATCCCCCAAAAAAACAGTCCCGGGAAATGTTGGAAGCATTTCCCCCTGAACAAAAATTTCAGGATTTTTTATTGTTTGTTAAATAATAGGTTTGCGTTTGATTGCCACCTCGTCGGATTTTAAGTGACGATACGGTCTACGAAGATCACGCTTGCCTAGAACAAACCGATTCACTCGCGATATAAAAACACCCAGATTATAAGGATCGGAGAACACTCAATCAGGCAGTGCATTCCACAAACTAGGAGTTCACACAGTAAAAGAGGAATCAAAGCGCTTCGTGCGGGTTTTCGAGGTGTTGAGAGCATTTCCGCCTGAGTAAACACTCCCGGGAAATGTTGGAAGCATTTTCCAACTGACAACATTATTTTATCACCTACGGTTGAATGTCATTGTGATATATCACAATCACAACTGCATTAAACATGTTAGAGCCGCAAACAATCACAAAACTAAACGGTAGAGACCGGCCAACGCATTAGCTCTGTCGTGCTTATGTGGTGGTGATAAGGGCGGACTGTCTACAGAACAAAGAAGTAGAAGAAAAATTATTTTCATCTCAGCGGCTTGGAAAGACTTTCTTTATCGTTTAAATCAGCGCGCAAAAGCAGTTTTCATCCGCTAGCGCGGAGAGAAAACTCAAAATTTAAACGTGATGAATTTGTCGAACCTAAATTTTTTTAGTGTTAAAACATTCCAACTTCTTTGAATAGCAACTCAAATAATTTGATTCAAGAAGCCTATCAAGGTG
Organism: Agriopis leucophaearia; assembly: GCA_949125355.1. NCBI lineage: Eukaryota > Metazoa > Arthropoda > Insecta > Lepidoptera > Geometridae > Agriopis > Agriopis leucophaearia. Next base: position 2,297,299 of record OX421276.1, on the reverse strand, counting down.
CCTATCTTAAGTTAGAAGAAATACAATATTTTCTTCGCTAAGGTGAGATGAAAAGTTGTGTGTTTCGCTCGGCAGCAAATTTTTTTTGCGTCTCGTACCTTTGAAACCCTCGCTACGCTCAGGATTCAATATTTCAGAATCCTAGTATCCTTCTCTTGCTCAGGTTTCAAAACAAGACTCTGTGACTGTCTGTTTGTATTATTTTTTTCAAATAAATATTTCGCTTTAGTTACTAAGTCTTTACATTGCCTAATAATATTTTACAGCTTCTACTAACTCTTATCTCCTTAGTATCGGATAAGCCTTTAAGTACTCATTCCCTAGAAAGGTAAATCTCTAATCCCATAAGATCCAGACCTTCTACCCTACTAATACCTCCCTAAAGGAGACAAAATCTACCCTTGTCTAGGAAGTTTCGAGCCGCGATCCTGTGTTTTAATTCGGATACACCTTGGATACAAGACAAACGCATTTGCTCGTGACGTTCGGATACAAGTTGGCACACAAACTCAAACGGCACTCGTAGCGTGTTCGTAGTATATATATTCTCTTTGGTGGTGTTTTGACGATATTTAGGAAACGGTGTCTTGAAAAGAATTTGGCATTGGCATATTTAACAATGACACTCTAGGTTAGAAATATTTGACGGGTTTTTTGACGTTGTTTTGATTTTAGGTAAAGTAAGTATATATTTTTTCGACTTTGTTTTTAATTTTGGCACCAAATGGTCATATTGTAATCCGGATGATAACACATGCATAGTTTGAAATCTATACGACAAATATAAGTAAGTTTATATTCACATAGTTCGTTAATCACAAATGAAGTGAATAAAAGTGTGATAAATATTTAATCAGGCATTTAAGCAAATCGACACCTTGCCTATTTTAAAAACTTTGGTAGTTCCTGAAAAGACTAATGCTGGCCTATCATAAGTGCGGATTGAAACCAGCCACAGTGTTTGGCTGGTCCGGATTTAGATTTATTAGCCATGTACAGACGGCGACTGCTGGCATTCGAGTGCAGTTTCTTTGTGTCCGGAAATAGTCCGAACTACGGACTCCGTCGGCCCGTCTCGGAACGGTTTCATGTCATATATATTGTAGAGCAGTAGAGATTGCTATTCTATTAAACATGAAATTATTGACGTAAAATTTGAAAAAAAAAAAAACTGGTTAAATAGACAGTACCTTTGGAACCAAAACTCTAAAGAAAAAATATATTTTATAAGGAGTTTAAAAAGACTTTGGCTTTCGACTACCCGCCATCTTGATTTGCGTTCAAAATAGCGGTCGTAGAAAGGCCGACGATGATTCATAGGAAATCGATAGCTCATATTAATACAAACAGGAAATATCCCATACAAAAAGCTTGCAGTGTCACATTCCGGAGATATATGCAACGAAAGTTATCAGTTTATAATTTACTGTCTGTACAAAGTTGAGTAACTGCAGACACTGTGGTTATATAGTCTGTGTCGAAACTAACCGAATGAGCGTTATTGCGTGTTTGAATAAATAAAGCTTGGCTTTATAGCTTGTTTTGATGTTTAGATTGTGCTTAGATCATAATTCTTTAAGATCCAAATAAACGACGGCATTTATTGGGTAAATCGCTTAACACGGATAAGAATTGATGAGATAAATAATGTATGTACTTACTTGGTTGATTAAATTTTATGGGTTTTCATTTAGGTAATTCCAGCATTGATAAAATTTTAGTTATGCATGCTACAGAGTATAGAATACGGTTATTGCTAGAAGTTTTTGCTAAATATGCTATGAGAAATCGAAATCACTATTATAGTAGATATCAATTTATTTTTTATAATATCATACATAATTATGCCTACCAATAGTAAGTATTTTGCTGGCGAGACAATTTAAACATTTGTTAGAAGTTTTAGAAATTATTATAAATATTTTACATGACAAAAATATGCTGGTATAAGCTTCTATTAGGTGTTTTTTAAGAGAGCTTCCGTTTGTTTTGCTTGTTATAAGAACAGCAATCCGCTTTAACATTTTGAAACGAAAAATTTAGCGTTGTAAGTATTTTTTAAAATTAAGTATAGTGTTTGGGCCTCTACTATTATAGTAGATGACTATATTATACTGGGTTAAGCAGAATGGGTGTACTATACCGAAAGGTGTCTATTGTATCCATCATTTTGAACAATTTTTAATACTGGAGCAATTCTAAAATCGCGAAAAAAATACCAGTTGTTCTATAGAAAATCTTTATTGATACTCGTTAAAATAAATGGAACAGCCGATTTTTTTTTCGTGATTTCAGAGTTGCATCCTCTGTGAAAGTTGTTCATAATGATAAATATAACCATCGACAAAAGATAGTTACATCCATGATATAACGGACCCTATTATAGTAGGGTTTGGCAACACTAGCTACCATAGATAACCTATGAGAGTTTTGGCGCGGAAAATGTGGAAAAAAACATGTCGGCTCGTTGTATTATTTTCCTAAACTTGTGTATTTTCGAGTGTTAATATGTAATATGGTGGATTATTTTTATTAAGGGCTTGGAGAGGGAGTGTAGACAAGTGATATAATGAGGTGAAACATGTTGTTTCCAAAACTCCATAGAAGCCTATTGTAAAGCCTCCACCACTTTACTGGGGCATGAGTTTGACTTGACCGTGACTTACTTTGCTTGACTCTGACTGTGACCATCACTCGTTTGACGTTATTTAAGACTATGTAAACTTGATTAATATTTCGACCGAAGGACTTCGTATCCATGGTCATGAAAAAAATTACAACAACAAATAGATAACCTATAGTTTGAATGAATATGAATCAATCTTGGGGTTTACGTCGTAATAAGCGGTTAGTTGCTATTGTAAGACAATTACCATAATTACGAGTATATAATCATTTGTATCTAATATTAGTATGAACCATAATGTAAAATTATTTGTTCTGTGTGACGAGCATCTGTTGACTGCTGACAGATACAATAGTAATGACGTTCCAAACGGTAACATTGACTTTGACAGATAATCGTCACCAATAGATAATTGTCAGTTGAATTTAGCCTTGATATCGAGCTGTAAAGCAAATAGCACATTATTGTAATATTATAATAAATCCTCAAATATCTTAATAATCCTGATTTCTTTTCTGAGATTTAAGCTTAGTCTTTCACTATAAGCGAAGCGTTATAACTTGATTATAATGTAGTATTATAGATTAGATAATTTTGTTTAATAAATGGCGCCAGACAATGTCAATCAATTCTTTATCGGTTCATTTAGAAATCATCCATTCATTACGAAAATATAATTTATTGAATATAAACGCCATTTGTTTAAACAATAGTTCTGATAAGAATTAAGATGGACCTTTAGATGTTGTTATCAATGCTTTACAAAACATTAGGTAATAAATGAGGCGATAACTTTAATGGAGAGGAGCCTTTAAAACACTCGCGTTGAAACGGTGGATTAGAAGACGAAAAAATCGATTAACAACTCTGAGGTTAGCACAGAGATGCTTCATGGATTTCCACGTTAAGACAGCGCTTACCAGCTAGTGCTAATTCATTCGCAAATTTTCAAAACTTGAAAAGAAGTTGGTAGAAACTGAGTAAGAATTGAATAAAACCGATTGAGCATTATATCTACTTCTCTATCTATTTGATCTTTATAGTAAAATTGCAAATGTTATAAAGCAATTGTCGTGTTGATATTTTATTGAATGGCGGCTTCGACCAAAATAAAATGAATGGACGGGCCCAGTAGAAGCGCATTTTTGAAGATTACAAAATGAGCGCCAGCGCTCACTTCGTTTCAGTCGGTCTGTAGCCGTAGGAAGTGAAACACGAGTCTATTGTTACGCGATAACGAAACATCTAACAAAATTATGAATTCGTATGCTTTACCGAAATGTTAATTCACAAATAAAATCGATATATATTTTTTGTAACAAATATACTGTACATTTTTTTAATTAGGTGTTGAAGTATATGTCCGACGGTTTTGACTCGTTTTTACTGATCAAGTTCAATGGTTAGGGCCCGTCCATTCATTTTATTTTGGTCGAAGAATGGCGGAGCAGAAAAAACTGTTTTAATCGATCTCTTCCACCAAAATAAAACACATACATAGACATTTGCAATGTTATTCTGAGAATAATGTCCAAACGATTTTTTTATTCCTATTGTGGAGAATTAAATGTGCGAAATGTATACCTGTAGGCCTAACATGCCGACCGTGAGATAGCGCGCGCGCGCACCGCCAAAATTTGTCGTTGTAGGCAGTTTAGTCCATAACGCTAACATGGCACACGCGCGAGACTATTATCTCGTCGTCTTCTCGTATAGCCAAACCACTGTAGTTTAGTTCATTCAATTTGGCTTGATTGCTTCATTTTTATTCAATTTGATAGTGTGGCGCGGCCATTAAATGACATTTTAGTGAATTTGACGTTGACGTTGACAAGTTCAGTCAAATTTCAACAGTTTCGCTAATAAAAATATTTATTTAATCACAGAATAATAATCGGCGAAAGTGTATCTTTGAATTATTCAGCAAAGTATTTAATTGAATTGAATTATAAAATGCAGAGCCCAAGGCAAAAAAATGTGAGTAAATGTTTACATTAAATATCCGAGATCGATCAAGTACCAAAATCCTTTTTTGTATTATTAACACTACAACATAAAATGAAATTTTAGGAATTAATCACCTAAGCAGCACGGAGAAACAAATTAAATGAAAAAAGAATTACCGAATTGGGCAGGAGGAATGTACTCAAGGAGGAACTCACTCACCGAAGCGCGCAGGAGTAACGCCGTCATGGAGGAATACCTTAACCTTTTGTAAGTACACATCACATCATCAGCCAATTTAAGTCTACTGTTGGACAAGGCCTCCCTCATAGAGAGAGGTGTTGCCATAATCCCCACGCTTGGCAGGCGGCTTGGGGATCGCAGTACGTTCACCGTGTACTATTAGGATGCTGCTGTTTTGTAAGTACAACACAGCATTATTATTTATGTTCATTGTTCAACAGCGTCATGTGCATGGTGTTACCTATATCCATTATAAATTTCATCTAAATCTATTACTGTTAAGAACTGTTGCTGAGTGTTTAAGAAGAGTAAACACATGAGTACACATAAAAGTGGTCACTCTCTGGTAGCATTCGCTTGTAATGTATAAATTCAGATTTGTGCTTTACATCAGTGAGTGGGGCAAACCAAGCATTACAGTGCGCAACTTGTAATGCGATAATAGTGAGTGTGGAGAACTGAGCATTACAGTATGCACATGTGAGATACAATTTTTAACATAAATATACACATATAACATGACTGTCTCAAGGCGCAGGCTCAGTGAATGTTAAAACAAGAGATTTGATGATACTTTCGAATCCTCACACACAGAGCTACAATTTCTAACGTTCACAGTGCAAGAGGTTAAAACATCAAATGCTCCTCAGTGAGTAGAGCTAGCGCAGTATTGTAATGTGAATACTTTAAGTTCAATCTTGCATCGTTAAATAAGCGAATGCTCCCAGTGAGTGACTGCCGTTTTCACACAAACCTTTACATTTCCGCATTAATATTATTTAAGATAACATGCTAAATTTGATATTTCCTTTTTTACTTCAGGCGCAGACCATAACGGGACCTGAGACGGAATAACCTTTTTGATGATGCTGTGTTGTGATTGCCCAAATGGCGGTAGTTTTAGTAGTTTATTTTGCCTGTTAAACGATTAATAAAAACATTTTTTTTTATATTTAAGTCAAGACTGATTGAAGAAAAAGGAAGAAAAATTATGTAGGACATTTAACAATGTATTAAGACTGATTAAGTAGTATTAAGTTTTAATTGCCTTAATGGCAGTATTGATTGATTGTGATTGCCAAGTTGGTACAAAACTTAACAATTGTTGATTTTGATATTTTATTTTAATTTTATTTAGACTAAAGGAAAAAAAAAACTTTTCTTTGTCCCTAGATTTAAATTCAGGGCCAGAATGAGAGGACAGACAGGAGTAACTGAATTTATTAGGTATACAATCTTCCAAGTTTCTAATTTGCAAACTAACATAGGTATTTAAATTATCAAATAAAAACATTAGAAATCAAGTCATGTTTTTTTATTTCTGCATGGACCCTGAGAAAGTACTCCATGCTAATGATAATTTACCGCCACATTCGTAAATCCCTAGGATGCTGGAGAAAAAGAGCAAGAAATTTCACCACCATCACATTTATTTATTAAATTTTAAATAAAATAACATATTTACATACTTGTACTAGATAATTATAACTACATTAGTAAAACAGCACAGAACCTAAGATAGTATAAATTATAATATTTTACATTTTGTGTACACAACTTGATGTTCCTAGCATAACATATATTATTTTACTGTAAGAAATATAAATTTTGGAGAAGTTCTGCTCTTCTGGCTTGGGCTTGACGAAGAAGACCCACAGGTGTCTGGTTGATCGCATCGCCTACTTCTCCATCCTGCTGCTCTTCCCTGACTTCCTCCATCAACACCCTGTAATATTTAAATAATTATGAATACTGAACAGTATAAGTATTCTAAAATGGTGTCAACGATAGTTCCAAATTTTCCACATCATGTGTTTAATAAATACATAATCGTATTTGTCTAAATTAATACTTTGATCGACCGACGACATTGTGAGAGTCGCGGGCATCCAGTGGATGCAGATGGCAGGATGTCGTTCAGTGTGGAGGTTAAAGGGGGAGGCCTATGTTCAGCAGTGGACGTCTTCTGGCTAATGATGAATACTTTGATTTATAGAATGCTTACTTAAAATGTTTCATTAGATTATATATAATGCAGCAGGCGTAGATGATCTGCATAGCCTTCTCCGGTGTATAGTGGAGGAATCTGTCCATACTTAGGCATCTCAGGCTTCCCTTTAAGTAGCCATTGGTGCGCTCAATGCCATTCCTGACTTGGCAATGCCAGTCGGTGTAGCGCTGTTCAATGATCAAGTCACTTAGAAATGTTTTCAGTAAACTTGTAACATCAATAATAATAAATATCTAAGACTATTTTGCACACACGGTCATCTGACCCCAAACTAAGCAAAGCTTGTACAATGGCTGCCATATTCTGATATAAATTCTTTTTTTTTTACACATACTTAAATAGATATTAACATTCAGACAGAGAACAAACACAAATGTTCATTACATGTATGTTTGGCCTAGGTGGGAATCGAACCCACACCCCCAAATGCAGATGGTAGATTCACTACCAACAGCCACCGGAACAGTCAAGTAATTAATACATACGTATTGAACGATCTTCACATACCTAGAAGATAGAAGTTCCCTAATCTCCTCTCGGTAAGTCTATTCATCTCTTCACGAATCATAGAATGACGCCATATGAAGGCATCATGCACCCTTCCAGGATATCTGGCGTTGATGCTTAAAATCCGGCATTCGAAATCTGCCACCTATGAAAAAAGTATATGAAATTTAGTACCTACGTAACAAAGTACATATGCTAACAATAAGTTTTTCCATACAGTCTTTATATTACAATAGTTATACAATAACAGTATAAAATAGTTATAAAATAATACAATACAATAGTTATTGTATGAATCTTTGACATTGTAAGCATATAGAAAGAAGAAATTAAGATATCAGTTTTACTCTATTAGGTTGTACTACAGAAAGGTTGTACTAAGCCAAAAGGGATCCCTAATACCCATCATTGTGAACAATGTCTACTATGAGACCAACACTGAAAGCGAAATAAATATCAGCTATTCCATAGAAAACGATCATTCACACTCGACAAAACATGGAACAGCTGTTTTTTTCAGTAATGGTCTCATAGTAAAAGTTATTAATAATGATGAGTATAACGGACCCCTTTTCGCTTAGTACACACATTCCACGTAACTCTATATAGTACTATTTACCAGCTGAACGTTGATGGTATGTGCATTCTTCCTTTTGTTTTCGTATTGAGCCCCTTGGGGCCCAGACGGCGGGAATATTTTGATATGTGTGCAGTCCACAAGCCCCAATATATCTGACACATTGGACTTAGCTCCAAGGCTGAAGCCACACTTCTTCGGGCAGCCACTGTCCCAGGGAAGTGTACCCATTCATTGAAGAGCCTGCAAATTTTATTAAACTCCTTGTACTAACTAGTTAATAATAATAAACTATAAACCCCTAGAACAAAATACTAACTAGATAACTACCTACTATAAATGGAATCGGTAAACTGGCCGAGGAAGCTGCCTACTGTTGTTTGACCCTGGCACAACGTATGGTCTTGCCCGAGTTGCCGCTGGTACCCACCATTATCCAGAAATTGAATTGAGCACAGGACCTAGAACAAGATATTTTATAACTAGGCATTAAATTGACGTAACAGATTATGGTCAAAGTCAGAGAGAAAGAGAACCTAACCTTATACTATTGTATGCTGATATTATATATTGTATGATGCATCCATGTGGTATTTGAATTACCAAGATAGAATTGAATTATGTAGGAAAAATACTCACCTTCAGATGCGCTGGTAAGCCCGCATTTTGAGGCTCCAAGTCGAGTCTTAGCTTTTCTACTATAGAAAGTCATCGGCTTTATGACTCTCCAAAGTCGCTGAAACTCTTTTTCGGATATATCGAAGGGATCACACACGTCCCTTTTCTTTAAATTTTACGCCGTTCGCGCTCTTCATAGATCGTTAAGTAATAATTGTAATATGGCACTGCCATTTCGCGAAAATTGTAGTTACGTTACAGAAATCCACTTTAGTCGCACTCACTATTTACTTATGATAGGTTTGGCGTTTTTCTCGTCCTCAAAAAGTTCGACGAGAAGATTGGAGAAGATACTAGCGCTCAAATGTCAAAATTAGCCAAAAAATGGTTGCGCATGTTAGCGTTAGTCGACAAAAGTGCCACAGATAATGAAACCGTATTCATTTGTCGTAATTTGACAGAACGAATGTAAAAGATTGCATCGCCATGTTAGCGCTCGTGGACAAGGCGCGTTGTTGCTACTTTCGACGAGATAACGCGACGGCAAAATTTTGTCGTGGTGCGCATGTTAGGCCTACTGGGGCGGGAATCCTGCTTTGAAGGATGTTTTTTTTCTTCATTTTCCTTTGTTTGTTGTCATAAGCTGAGTCATTTTAAGTCAATGAACTAAATACGAGCGAGTGCAGTGGAGTAGGTCCAAATGTCGGCAAACTTCAAGTTCTTCGTATTAAAACAAGTTGGTAAGTACGTTTGTAGTGTTTAACGTTTTATCACGTTCCAAAAACAATGTTTGGCAAAACAATAGCGACACTTATTATTAAATGTATTGTTTCTGTGACACAATAACATCGCTTTATAGATTTGGTTTTGGCACTCGTATTCATAAGTAGGTAGGGCATGTATGTAACTTTGGAATAGTGACCTACTTAGAGTACATATTGTGCAGCTAAAAGCAACAGAAGCATTTATTATGGACTAACTTTCATAGACCTTGTAATGTATGAATGCCAGGGCCCTTATTCCGCGCGGGCGAACGCGCGTTAACATGGCCACGTTAAGTTCAAAAAGTTGGCCTCTGTTCCTTAGGAAATAAAGGTCAACTTTTTGAGGTTAACTTAACGCGCCGCGATACGAGCGTGTTTGCCCGTGTGGAATAAGGGCCCTAGGCCCTGGCTCCATAGTTACACTATTTATTTTATGCGATATTTCGGCACAGTTACATGCACCGTGTTCACGGGAAGACTGAAGCATGCTGCTGAAGGAAGCATGGTTGACAAATAAATCCTCGCATATGTCTGTCGGTTTCCCAAACATGCTTAGATAAAAAACACTCTGTTTTAAACTATCACAGTTGTTCACTACAGTTATATGATTATTAACGATCGATTGTTTCATGTTTGTTCTAATTAATCCTTATCCAGGTACTAAAAATAAATATACCCAACTATAAACACTGTTTTAAACTATCACGTCAAAGTTATATGATTATTTACGGGATATTTACCGTGGTAAGGTTGTGGAAGGAGCTCCCGATATTTCGGCGCAGTTACATGCACCATGTTCACGGGTCTTCCCGAAATATCGGGAGCTCCTTCCACAACCTTACCGCGGTTAATATCCCGTAAATAATCATATAACTTTATACCCAACTATACTTTAGATATTATATCTACAGTCCATCTGCAACATTTTATGGATATAGGATATTGTGAAACTCCCAAACCGACCGAAAATAAACAAAAACACCATAAAAACATTATTACTATTTATTTAAAATGCGGTCGCCTATTTTGCAATGGGCACGATTACACACCAACTATACAATAATCTATGGCTATAGAGATGTGTATACATGACTTTATGTTGAACATAAACTATTTCCGCTTGGTTACCCATAATGCCCGTAGGTGGCGTTGCCAGAGATGACAGTAGTTGATAAATGTCAAATTATTACTTTTTAAGGTTCCGTATCCTCTCAACACATTTTTTTTGGTTGCTGCACCCTCGGTGTTTTCTGCGAATCCGCAAATCTCGCAATTGGCCGGTGTTTATTTAGTATTCCAGCGGTATAATGTACATTCAGCATTTTTGAAGAAATAAAACGTCGCCCAAAATTTAGCATAATAATATCAAGTTAATTTTGCTGAACAATCAAAAACTAAATATATCTGAGATAATATTTATTATTACATGAACACAATTTACGCAAAATATCAGCATTCTTTCTCAATTACAGTAATTAACAGTTATGTCTAATTCAGATCAAAAAAAAAAAACATTTCAGAATTATATTGAATAATCTTTTCTAAGAAAAATAAATACCTTATTAAAATCTTTGCCAATGAGTTCATAATTATCAATATCAAAAACCGACTTCATCAGAACTGGACCAAACGGGAAGCACCAGCTTTCAAATAAAAAAAGAATCATCAAAATCGCTTTGTCAAAAGTTCTGAGGTAAAAAACAAAAAAAAAAACAGTCGAATTGATAACCTCTTCCTTTTTGGAGGTCGGGTAAAAATGAAGTCACGCGCTATATTATCTGTGGCAGATATTTCTATTTTATACTGCCACACATTTTATCAATAGGGTTTCAAATCGAGTGACCTTATAATACCTATTCTCGAGACTATCGATTCTAAATTTTCATTCGTATCACGTCTTCACATGACAAATGAAGTGGCGGTCGAATCGCGAAAACTTTTTTGTATGTTTTTCTAGGCTGTGACAGGCGCCGATATCGTGATAATTATTATTCATAACCTGTCTAAGATAATTTTACCTGTAGATAAGTTGTGCCCGCCACCATATTGACTAGACGAATGCAAGGTACATTACCGTACTCGTTACAGCCGTCTCTCAGTCACGCACTACGAGTGTCCGGCAACACATCGCAGTTAATTAAGTGTTTTAGCAAAAATAATTGTAATAAAGTGCCTTCCTGTGTCTTTATAAACTGCACAAACTACACACGCATTGTGAAAGACAAGATTTTTTTTATTTCACGCGTAAGTATTGTATTTTCTTATTGAAACAAAAAAAAAGTGTTATCTTAGGCGGCTGCTGTCATTATGAAGTGGGTAAGCAAGATGTGTAGATCGTCTTGAGTGAAACAACTCGCAGTATAATCGACGACCAAAGCCGAATTCAGCCGATCACCACGACCGGCGCCGGCGGCGAGCCGTAGTTAGTTTTTAAGAAGTATTGTTCGCTTATAACGTCTCTACTATTACACCTCACTGTAACCTGTCATGTTTTCCTTATGTCATAATATGTGGCAATCAAGCAGACGGGATGAATAGCAAACACCGCGACAATAATTATGGATCAGAGGCATCATAAATACGTTTAAACTATGGGACTGACATAGTCAAATGTGACTCAATGTCCCTAAATAAAAGAAATAAAAGAAGATTAAAAAAAAAAAAAACTACTTTTATTTTTATCTTTTCATATTGATTGAATATAAGTTTAGTTTTTGTTTTTACTGACATATTTTTTAATAGTTTAATGCAGGTAGAATAAAATAAATTCAATATCCGTGCAATTTCAGTCATTGCGTATTCTTTAGAACCCTATATTATGTTGTACATGAAACCTTGTAGATATGGCTTCTATCGGTAGATTTTATTTATCCACTTTCTAAGTAATTTTTTAACGACTTTTGTCAAGCTTTCTTCCAGAATAACAATCCCTATACCCTTCTAGTTTAACTTCAATAACGTCGCCGCAAATGATGCGAAAATAAGATTTCTCGTGTGGTAAACACATTACCCGATAATTTACTTCCAAATCCGCAATGAACAGAGAAAGTAATCTTTTTCCGATCGGATGCACATTACCCAGTCACACGGCCAAGTTGGAATGGACTAGGGATGAGCCACGATAAGGATTATCCGGAAGGATTAGAAATAATTTGTTAGTAAGTGAGCATCTGCACTGACTATATGATCAACATACGTTATATAAAGGCTTTAGTTGACAGAGCTAAACTAAAAGGGTCTTCGTCTATTAGATGCAAATATTTGCAGCAAGTTTTGTTCTGTCAATATAGTTTTCTAATTAGGAAGTTTTATTAACTTCCTAAATAGAAAACAATTTTTCATAAAATCCAATGTGACGGCTTTAATTAGTTACTTATTTGAAAAGATTATCTTCAAGATCATTTATTTACGAGATAGGGTATCAATTTTTTTCTAACATTTAAGTATAATAAATATTTTAATTCATTTTAATTTTAAATAATATTTCTTGTTTCAGAATGAATGAATTTTTATTTTCTCTTTTATTTAATTAATATTTTATTTCAGGTTAGGAAAAAATTTACATAATTAATACAATTTTTATATCAAATTATATTTCAGGTAAGGCAAAATTAAACTCAAATTAACTTCATTAAGAAATATCTACAGAGTAATTTTTTTCCCAAATTCCTTATTGTACTTGAAGCGACGTAGAAGCGGAATTACACTAGAAATTCACCAGAAAAATAGTTTTAAATAAAAAAAACGATTTCTATTGTTTGTTTTTGAAATTCACCATGAAATTATCAATAAAGCTCAGCTAAGAAATGAATAGAACGTAAGAAAAGAATCACTTTCATGAAGAACAAGATAACCACTCAAAATAGGGCGCGGTCTAAACAAACTGACAAGTGGTCATATCCTGTAGCCACATTCGTATAACTATCCGGTCAAAACAGCGGAGATGGGGTCAGAATGACCCCATCTCTAACATGAAAGGCTACAATTGGAGCTTTTGTCCGAAATCCCAAATGACTCTTTTCAATCCAAGAATGTTTTTCCCGAACCATTGGGGCCTAAAACAATGAAGTCGCTACAAAAGAGGGGCCTAAAGGGAGCCAAAAGAAGACCGGTCCCTTTCCGGTCCGAATGGATCCGATTTTTTCCCTATAAATCCAGAAGCCTTCCATAGAGAATTACGACGTAATCGTCTTTTTTATTCAACTGTATAATTGATTTTATTGTTGAGGTCGATCAAAGTGCTAAACAGATTGAATAGGATTTGGCCTTCATTGAATCAAATGCCCTTTTGATTGAAGACCTTTGTCATTCTTTTTTAATGGTTTTCTTCAAATTGATGAGGAAAACTACATCCTGATTGTTCGCTCTTTAATTTAGGTGAGTACTTAAATAAAACTAATCAAAAAACTGGTCAAAGTAATATTAGAAATGTGTATGAAACTCATAAGAAGAGTCCTATTTCTGAGGTATGAAGCCGACATGTCATTTGTTACCTACCAGTATAAAAAATTAAAATGTTGGCAAAACGTCTGCATTGTTGCTCGGAGGTTGCAACTGGCAAGCGTGCTTCAGCGTACTTTATTTTATTATTAGGCACTGATAACAAGTCACAGGACATATTATACAGATATAGTAACACGTTAAGAATTTTGCTTGATCCCATGACCCAAAACAATGAGCACACAACATAGCTTACTTTGTGCTAAGTTCTGGCGCTAATGTGGAAAAATACAGTAGGTATAGTATTAATTTGTAATAATGGTGGATTATAATTTATTAAGAGCCCATGAACGTGCTCGAGTGTGAACACGTACTTAATATAACGTGAAACGTATTTTCGTGTTGTTTCCAAAACTTCTTAGAAGCCTCTTGTAAAGCCTCCACCACTTTAATGGGGCATGAGTTTCACTTAACCGTGACTTACTTTGCTTGACTGTGACTATGATTTGTTTGACGCTATTATGTAAACTTGTTTAATATTACGACTGAAGCACTCTGTATCCATGGTCACGAAATGAATGAATAAAAAAGTCTACTTAACATCTGGCAAAGTATGATAAAATACAAGCCAATTTAACTAAAGAAAAATCTTAGAGAGAGTTAACTTGATATGAAAATTAAAATAGCGAATATTACGAATAAAAATAACAAAAAATAAGTGTCACAAACAATCAAAAGCTAACGTTTCTTACGTCCCACGCTCGATGACAAAAAGTCGCCCAAATAAAAGTATCAAGTGAACGTACTAATACTTTCACACCAATATATAAGATGATCTGTGAATAATTACGAAGATGATATATCAGAAATATGAGAACATTTCAAAATGAGTAGGTATTAATATCGCTCGGTTAGAAATATGAATTTGTATTGACGAGATTTATGTATACAAAGAAAACAGCGATGCGTCAGATTGAGAAAAAAAAAAGTTGCTTACTATAATTAGCTTCACGTCATTTGGATTAAATTTCAATCTAGGCGTGTTACAATCTTCAACACTGTGATGGAAAAACTCGAATTAGGCACTCAGGTAAGCTACGGTCGAACGCCTAACCTGTGAGCATGCTGCTTCTAATTTGCGTCACACAACAATAACCTAACCTCATTTATCTAGAGCATATTACCATAGCATTGGCTAACGAGAGAACTAAGACAATAACTAGAGTGTGCCTACAAGCCTAGAATAGGCATTTACATATAAATGGCTCTAGAAACGTATAAATAATGTATTCACATTTCAAATGTAGGTTTCAAATAAATAAGACCAAAAGAAATGTAACTGACGCTCGTATAGAAAGGCAATTTTCTAGAAACAATATCGGAATGAAAATAAGAATTTTATGAAATGGCAAAGAACAACGTCTGGCTCTACATAGATGGAAATTTCTTTGCAAGTTTTGATGCTGACAAAATAATAAAAAAAAAAATCATTAAAGTAGGGTCTATTCACAGACATATCTGTGGGTCTATTCATCACATTTGACATCTGTCAGTCTATTGTTTATTAGTCGAAGTAAATCGTAAAATTGCCTTCTTAGTTCAGCACAGAAAAGAGAAGGAAAAATTGTCACTTCAGTGTATTAAGTACAATAAATATGTATTTTTAACTGAAAAAAGTAAAGCACTTGTGGAGTTCTAACTTTGAAAAATAAGTAATATCTTTACAAGGTTACATTGTTGAATAAACACTGTTTTAAACTATCACGGTTGTTCACTACAGTTAAATGATTATTTACGGGATATTTACCGTGGTAAGGTTGTGGAAGGAGCTCCCGATATTTCGGCGCAGTTACATGCACCATGTTCACGGGAAGGGTTCTTCCACGGTAAATATCCCGTAAATAATCATTTAACTTTACATTGTTGAATGTTGATGAAGTGTCAAAAGAGACCTACTAAACTGGCCTTACTTTAGTGTAAAAGTGTACCAATTGTTATTTTTTTTAATTTTTATGCTCTGACTTTTCACTATTTCTTAGGCCTGATTCACACTATTTAAAAGATTCCTTTTAGAATGCACATATTGACGACGACTTATTTTATCCATTTCCATTCTTATTCTCGGCTGAACGATCGCGGCACGTACGGAATCTTTCGAAAGCACGTGGTTGGTGAAAATTTGTGGTCTCTAAGACAAACGTTTTTTTTTTCATTAGTCATCATCATCATCATCAGCCAAAGGCGTCCACTGCTGAACATAGGCCTCCCCCTTTAACCTCCACACTGAACGACAACCTGCCATCTGCATCCACTGGATGCCCGCGACTCTCACGATGTCGTCGGTCCATCTAGTGGGAGGCCTACCTACGCTGCGTCTTCCGGTTCGTGGTCTCCACTCCAGAACCTTTCTACCCTATCAGTTATCGGTTATTCAAGCGATGTGGCCTGCCCATTGCCACTTCAACTTGCAAATTTTAATAGCTATGTCGATGACTCTGGTTCTTTGCCGAATATCCACGTTTCGGATTCTATCGCGCAAAGAAACTCCGAGCATAGCTCTCTCCATTGCCCGTTGTGTGACTCTGAGTTTCTCCAAAAGGCCAACAGTTAAGGACCACGTCTCAGTACCATATGTCATCATTGGCAACACACATTGGTTAAAGACTCTTGTCTTTAGGCACTGTGGTATCTTGGACGAGAAGATGTCACGCAATTTCCCGAACGCTACCCATCCGAGTTGGTATGCCTTTTCATTAGTTTTATTGCTTTCATTAGTATGCCTAAGTTATTTCTATTCTGTTTATTCTTTTCAGCACTTTTAGCAATTAAACATGTTAACGATTTGGATAGGTTTTTTTTTTCATGCTGAGGTGAGGCCGGTTTGTGACAAAAAAAAAACATTTATTGTTCTCCTGCTTTGTTTTTTTTTGTGTATTGTCTTTTTTTACGCGAATAAGTCCGTGTTTGACCACCAAATAGCCTGTTGGTATGCGACGATGTGGTCGATGATGAAGCACGCAGACTTAGAAGATACCTTACTCTGGCCTTGAAAAGGCCCAAATTATATCTCTCAGGAAACAAGGAAGCCGGCAGGTTGTTCCAATCCTTGGCCGTACGGATTAGAAACGTAGAATCGAAACGTTTGGTACGTATCCAAAGAAAGTCCACAATGTATGGGGTGGCAATGGGCCGTTTTCCTACTTGTCCTGTAGTAGAAAGGGGATGGTAGGATAAGGTCATGTAGCTCCGCTCTGTGTTTTTTTTGTCATAAATAAACGATATCTATGTCTATTTTAACTTTGGCTCGCTTCTATACCCATGAGCTGTGCTTTATTCTTAGCCTTGCCTTGAGAATTGGAACCTCTTTTATACACAAATGAAAATACTTGCCGTGCAGATTTTTTCCCCTTTCTGAATTTGTAAAACGTAAGTCGTGTCCTGGTTACGTGAGATGTCTTTGTATTTAATGAACCTCTCTAATTTGCGAACTACAATTAGAATTTTTATTTAGGCATTTCTTGGAAGTTTTAAAGATGTTCTACCCAACTTCAAAATTATTGAAAAAAGTGCAAGTGCAACAAATCTGCAACAAAGTTACAAGATTCCAATGCACCTGTCACCTATGCACACCCAATCATTTAATTTACATTATATTTGTTATGAGAACATAAAACAAAAATTCTGAAACATTGATGTAAGGAAATGGTGGGAAGATACGGGACGAACTTCTTGACGTGGACCGCACAAATTAGGCCCACGGGCCTAATCGACTTCAGTCACAATCGAACTGGCGTTTGTGATAGCACGTGAAGTACTTGTCAAAATTTTGTTTTTGTACCGAGCCATATTTAATGAGTACAATGTTTGGATGTCACGCGTCTTCCCCTTTTCTGAAACAGTCATTGCTCTGAAAGTCAAATTTTGCAACCGGTTATGCCAGTCTCAACATGATTAAAGTTCCACAAATATCAAACTAAAAGACCGCGGTTTACAAGTTCCTTTGTCGGAAGACTCGGTCGCCTGTGAAGGAACCACTTCCAACATTAATGGGGCAGGATAGAGTATCAAATTGAATTCAAAGGACCGGCAAGTTGGATTGGGCTTTGGACGAACACTTTAGCTAAATAGTTGGTGGTGCTGTGGTGCTTAACTTTTGCTGCATGTGAAGTCTTTAGAAAGCCTTGTACGAGCTTAAGGTGGCTCTCTCATTTGATCATTATATATAAAACATATTATTAGAACTAAAAATAGCTAATATCTACAGCAATGAAATCTGCTTTCAAATACAAAAGCCGCATTGAAATCGGTCCAACCGTTTTAGAGAATAATTCTCAATATAAAAAACCGACTTTATCAGAACTGGATAAAATTGAAATGGGACCAAATGGGAAGCACCAGCTTTCAAATAAAACATAATCATCAAAATCGGTTCACTCAGTCAAAAGTTCTGCGGTAATAAACATTTTAAAAAACAGTCGAATTGATAACTTCCTCCTTTTTGGAATTCGGTTAAAAATAGCAATAGATAGACATACAACCTTTTACTCCAAACCAAACGCATATTATATCTACCTTCTCCGTTCCGTCGTCCTGGGTAAATTATTTCATAGCAAACCTTTATAAACGAATAGAAGTAAGAGTAACTTCTATGTGTATATAAGAAAAATAAGAAAGAAGCCTACAAGATTTTACATACAAATTAATAACATAACGTCAAACTTACATCACATAGGCCATTGCATAGGTAGTACTTGTAATAAACACCTTACCAGTGACCACTTCCTAAAGCTTTACCAAAAATAGCAAAGCCGACTACAAAGTGGGTGTAAAATAAACAGTTAAGAGATGGGCCGGTATTTTCGTTTGATGAAGTGTTTATCTCTACACATGGAGGTGTTAAAAATGAACGCTCTTAACGGGACATCTGTTTAGTTTTTGAAGACAAAGTGCCTGTAGACATAATGGAGGATTGGTTGGTTTCACGCTTTAGATACTAAATGACATTAGTGTTCAATGATGTCGATTCAGATGTAAACTTAATTGGCAATATTAGATACCTATTTAAATCGGATTTTATCGCATGTATTTCACATTATTTCAATTCTTGACGATTCGAACACTTTGCAGCTTCCGTGCACACAGGTTAACTAAAAATGGTTAAATGTTAGGTTAGTGTTTAATTTCAATGAGTAATAATTACGAAAACCTAAGAAACCATTATTTATGTTCAAACTACACAGACAATAAATAGAATTAGAATGGATTATCCACACCAGACCATTTGACGAGTCATTGTTTGTACCTAGTAATTTTTAACGTTGTGTAAATCCTTACAATTATTATAATAGCGAAAATAACTCTGCTCCCCGTCAGTTTGTTTGTTCGCTTTTCACAACTAAACGGCTAGACCGATCATAACAAAATTTGGCAGTATGATTATTGATGAGCCGTATTACATAATTACTATTATGGTTTTCTCCCCAGAAAATGCGCAAAAACTGACAAATGGGTTTCAGCTAGTCTTAAATAAAGACAAAACATTACTTGGCTGGCTGTAGATTGCGGCATTCACTGGGCTAGTGGCTTGATTTGGCTTAGGAGAATGGCTTCGTGTAAATGTAATAATAAATCTAATAATAGCTTTACAAAGCACATTCTTGCTGCATAACCGATCACTTTATTTCATTCGCTCATGAAGAATATTGAGAACCACAAATAAAACAAAATAAAAACTCCAGACATAACCTAACAATCGCCGATAATTTACGTTCCAAAGGCACGCAAGTTTACGTTGTTAATAAAACTTTACATCCTCACCAACCTTGTGCCCGTTTGTTAGCGTGAATACGTTCTATCGCAACCAAATGTTATTTAATGCACTCGTGGATATAAATTAACTGTTGATACATTAATTAAAAACGTTGATTGTATAGCCCTCCTACGTTGTGAAAGTATTTATAAAAGTGGAGGGTGTTTTGAGACAAGAGAACTCTTGGAACGATTAAAATTGTCAAAGACAATACGAAAGAAAATCTGGGTTAGATTGGCTAGAGATATAATTTGTTGGCATAAAAGAATAGCATAATATTCTGTTGCCTAATAAGATAAGATCCTCAGAGAATATAAGAAAGGACGGAGGACAAAGCTGCAATTGTTCAAAAGATATGAATTGAGTATTTGAATAAGCTGGAAATAAGGATAATGGCGAATAAATATGTAAATCACAACTTAAGTGAGTGTAATCTGGGACCGATCAATCAAGATACTCCAGATCCTATTATGAAAGTTAAAGAATAAAAAAAAGGAATTAAGTGGAGCAACTTCATTAAAAAATAATTCATCATCATCAGTCATATAATCATAAAAAATCATTAAACAGCTCAAATTTTCCTGTTCCTGAACTTTTGTAATTAAATGTCCACATTATAGCATCCTTTATACGAAGCATCGTATTATATCCAAACTAACATAACGATTGGTTAAAAACAGATAAAACATCCGTATCCATCCCTTTAGAGACCTAAATCAATCAACAGCTGTCTAATTTGTCCAAAAATATTAATTTTAATCCTTAAAGCATTTGCAATAAAGCTTTTAATATAAAAAAAAAAAAACTGTGACACAGCCTAATTAATACTATTTTAGTGCTGCAGTAAAAATAGCAGATGTCCAATGCACCGGTCGGTTAGATTTTGCACCTGTGGCGTCTGAACAGGTCCCAACCTGTTGCGATTCTCTGAGTTAATTTGATATCCGTAATAGTATGCAAGGGAGCAGATTAAGACGTAGCTACTATACTTAGTATGCGATAATCTATATACATATAATGTAGAAAGAAGCTAAGAAAATGCTATGCTAAGAAATTGCTAGCTTCACTAATCTTTATGCATAGTAAAACTACCAAGGGCTTGAAATAACCCGTTGCATCGCTTTAATTCTCTCTTTCAGCATGCAAGTATGTTTTATGAGATCAGCTTTTAGTTTGTGCAAATTCATATCCATTAACTTGCAGTTTCTATTAACGATTCTTGAAAGGCGTTTGGTTGCGTTGACCTTGTAATATTATGTGCAGTCATGTTCATTTTAGTTTAGATTTGAATAAACATGTTTGTTTTAATTAATTTAGCATTATCTTCAATGTGAGATCAGTTTAATAGTTGATCATAGAGTTATGTACTTGTGTACCTCAAGGTCTGTTTTAAGTTATTTATCTTAAAGATTATTAATAAACAACATTGAGCATTGTGCTGTTATTTTAAACCAAATTATTCAAGCTTCAAACTAATTGTAATAATAAACTGGCACAAATAATACCATATTTGGGTACTTATTTTTATTGTGTTGCCAAGCCATACCTCTGATAACGCCTTTCGTCACCTTGCGATCGTTATTATCATAACCAGATTTTCAAGGTTGGAGATTATGTAAGTAAAATAATTTTATTTGAATAACATTACTTGAGTTATTTACAAAAAACATTATTGAGGTTAGCAGCTTTTACAACCACATTTAGATGCACGAACTATGTCGCATTAAGAATTATTAGACACTCTTTTTCATAAAAGTAAAAGTGTGTTAAAATATATATTCTGTTAAGATACTATGATAGATGATACATTGATAAAGTATTGAAAATTGGACACGGATTGCCTTAAGGGCCTCTCTTCGAGCCACTTCGTTTGTTCATATTTTTATCATGTTCTTTGTTGCGCAAAAGATGTAGAGTTTGGGTAATCCATCATTTACAGATAATATTTGTAAGTATAAAACCTTGAAAAGTACTCGAAGTAGTAAATCGAATAAGTTAAGCCTTATAGCTTTGATTGCTTCTTTAATTGTGTTGTTAAACTTTACAAAGAAATTAAATAGTTCAGCTGCGTATTACGGGTTATGGACTTATGGGTTCCCCACAGTTTTTCAGTTTACCGCATTTGCTACAGTAAAAAGTATCAACTGTCCATTCTCACGATGCATACTTTTTCCTAGCCAAATATCATCAAAATAGGTTCAGCCATTAACTGAACTGTACTGTAGGTGTATTAAGTATTATATTATTGTAATTTAGAATTTTTCACTTGCCTCCTTTTACAGAAAAGTTAAAATAGAACTCTTCACTATTTATTGTAGCCTGCTGGGACATAGGTAAGTCTTCTTTCACGAAAGAGGATGGGCTATGGGATGGATGAAAGAGGATGGGATTTATCCACCATGCTGGCCGAGTGCATGTTGGTGAATGTCAATGAATTTTTGTCATTTTTGGTCATATAAATTATCCTCGGTTTCGTTATGATGTTTTCCTTCACCATTATTGAGCGATGGTATGGAAACTGTACCTTGAGAATTAAAGTCATTGGTGCAGGGCCTAGGATCGAACTGGGCGCTGTCAGAAAATAAAGCGACCATGCTACCGCTCGGCCACCATTGCTTTCATTTCCAGTATTAAATGTTCATTTTCTCCATGCACACACTTCTTCCAAGCTACATCAACAAAATGGTTCATTAAGTCCTGAAGTAACCAAACGCGACTAATTACTTTCATATTAACCATATTAGTGTAATCTTTTATAACATAGAATCTGTGGCCTTCACTACTTTACTTTGTTGGTAATGGCATTTGTCATCAAGAAATTCAGACTGGGCCACATAAAAGCTAGTCTGGACTTCATGGAGTTCGGTCTGGTTTTCTTGTTTCGTTCAGAACTTAAATGTATTATGTTATGTATATGTGTGCGTTCGCTATGTGAATAAATTATCTCATCTTATGAATTGATTTCTGCTGCACAATACTGTATATTATTGTTATTTAAAATTTCTCATTTGCGTTCTTCAATTAAAATGTTTAGATAGAAATTAGTACTATATTTCCATATTTCTAATTCCATTATCACCCAAGTGAAGTAAGTAGGCAAACTCAAGTCATGTCTCGTTAAAGCAACTTCGTCCGGAACAACCGAAACGTGATGTACGTGATGTAATTAAATCGAGATAAATGCTTATTAATGGATTTTAGTGGAGTTGATGAAGGCTGCATTCATTTTATGAGGGCTCTGGTCTTTGTCTCGTGATCTCTAATGGTGGAATGCTGAGAAAAGCAGAATTAAATTATTTTACAAGAAATTCAGAAACACGTATTTTAAAATTTATTATTAAAGTTTGTATGTTTTATTTTTACTGTTAAAATTTGTAGTGCAGACTGTAACTCCACGGATCCCAGGGTGCGTGCCCTTTGTCAATTATAACCTAATAATAAGTACAATAAAAACTTTACAAAGTATGTTAGTTTGTAAGATTGTTTGTAGGGGCTAACTAAGGATCTGATTTTAAATATGTAAGAAACTTTTTCACCAATTGAACTGTCCTTTTACTGAGTAACATAAGCTTTGTTCACAACACGGGCGAAGCCGCAGGCAAAATTTATTAGTCACTGTAGATCGGTAGTAATATACCAGCGAGGGTGTGAAACTCTCTGCCGTAGTCTGTGTTATCCGAAAAGTACAATATTTATTAGGTGTCTTCAAATCGAGAGTACTTAAGCAGTTTCCTTTTGAGCAAGCGTGCTCCATCCTATAGCTAGTCTGCGTGTAGGCATGATGTGAACAAAAAAAATTCTTACTAAATGAAATTTACCACCACTCTTTGGGATACATTTTTAAAGCCTAGCTATTAATGACCTTGGGCCTTACTTAAAAACGTTATTCAAGTTGATCTATGTTTTATCAACTTGAGTAACGTTTTTAAGTAAGGCCATTAAAGCATAGCAGTTCTCACCGGGGCAGTTGCTTCACTTGTATCAATCACAAGTCGATCGTGTGTTGAGTACTGCTGCCTCCTTTTCGACTGAGAAACCAAATTCCAGCTGGTAGCTTTAGATTCGGTAGGCCGGCGTGCTATGAGGCAGATTAGTGACAACAAACTATCAACAAATTGCAAAGCCTCGAGCCCCGCCGTAAAGTAGCTTGTCTGTCTATTTTCTATCGAATACATTTTGGCGAGTGTACGTAGACTACGTACGCAAGAGCTTCATGACCTTATTCCACGTTCCCCTTTTTATTACAGGACAAGTAGAAGGACTGCACACTACCCTCTCTTCGTGGAAATTGCAAAAATTCTTACACAACGATTTGGGTCGTCATTTATGATACGCGACTGCCCAAGAATGGAACTCCCTGCCGTCTTCCTTGTTTCCTGAGATAGAGTGAATAAATTAGGTACTTTTAGATCAACATGAACCATCCTCGGCCACACCGTCGCTTGCCATTAGGTGAGTAGGTGGCCAAACGTAAATCTATATACTTACTATCTAAAAAAAGACTAGGTAAGCATTTCAATTTTAGCTACAATAACTAAGTACTTATTTTAAACTCAAACCTCGTGCCATTAAACCTTCATCATACCTGTAACAAAAGACGTCTTTATTAGTCCAAGCATGGTCCAAACTAAGAATATGGTAACGAGAGAGAAGCACAGATTAATATTAAGGTACTACATACAACTAAACTGTTTATAGAATAACAAATAAAGACCGAGTAATAGACACAGGTTAAGAATCAGTTACTATTAACAATTGCACCGTTTTTAGAACAACAAGTAAAGCTGGGTACACAAGAGTATAATGGGGCAGTTGACAGGTGTAATGTCGGTAACGCTGCGGCAGCGCAAGCGCATGCCGCGATTGACTCTAATATTAGCTAGGGTTGCCACTTGCTAATCAACGAAGATAAAGTAGGCGGGTTTATCTTTGCAAGAGACATATATATATTGTTAACTCCAGTATTGGCCTAATCCTTAAAATAGAATTTCACAAATATATTTTTACACTAATAATATTTTGTTCTATGAATTTAAGAGAGTCTGTCAAAGTAGTCGTCATTCTCTGTCTGTCAATTCTCCCAGCCTTTTGACCTCATAAGTTACGACATTTTCTTTTAATTTATTGGTAAATAAAAATGTTTTGGAACACCCTAAACCAAGGACGATATAAACAAGTAGAAGTTTCTCTATTTTAATATTAATATTAGGATTCTCTCCTCCTGTCTGTTAACTACATTTTGATGACTCGGTTGCAATAATTTTGGTAAGAAAGTTGTGCGCACTATGATACGAGGATGGACAGAATACTCTGTACTTCAGAAAATTGGATAATTGGGGCTAACACTGCAGGGCGTAGCAAGTTTTAGACACAAGTCTCTATATGTGGAATTTCTTTCAAAGAAACTCCACTACAAGTCTGTAATACCACAATACCTGGCAAAATAGTAGAACAGTTTAGTCAGCGACCCAAATCCGTGCTTCGTTATTTTAAGGTCGGCTGGCAGGGGCCTGCCTCTGCCAGCCTACCGAAGCCAAGATCACCCCAAGGGAGATGTCAGTGCAGGTTTTATCACCCCCCACTTTAAATTAGAAATCTCTGTTTTCTATTAGACAGCCCTGAATAACTACAGGAAACGTACTTCAAACTGTTTACCATAAATTGTCACCTCGTCCGGATTATTTCAAGCCTGTAATCAGTTTCTGTAACATAGACAGCGCCCCGAGGGGCAGTCTGAAGTTTGTTATTCCATTACGCCCTTGGACAAGTAAACTGTTGGCCATTCTAGCTTTTACCCTCAGATTACGGAATGAAACCGTTTACTTCCCTGTCTACGAATCAAGAACCATTGGCCTCAGTAAATTACTGAAAACGTTGAGTTTAATTCTAGTGTGAATTTGTTAAACATCTGTGTTGATCTTTGGACATCACGCGTCAAGGATTTTTTAAGGCGCGTCAGGGTCTTAGAAAGATTGAAGACAAGACATTCAGGATATTTACCGTGGTAAGGTTGTGGAAGGAGCTCCCGATATTTCGGCGCAGTTACATGCACCATGTTTACGGAAAGACCCGTGAAATATCGGGAGCTCCTTCCACAACCTTACCACGGTAAATATCCCGTAAATAATCATATAAATGTAGTGAACAACCGTGATAGTTTAAAACAGTGTTTTAGACATTCAGGACCCTGATTCTATAACTATTAACACACTCGTAACGCGGCGTGTTAAGTTAACCTCAAAAAGTTGGCCTTTATTCACTAAGGAATGAGGCCAAATTTTTAGAGTTTACTTTTAACACGTCGTGTTATGTGCGTGTTTTAAATATGGAATCAGAGCCCTGGTAGTTTGATAATAACGCGAGTTCATAGTATTGGTCGTTCGTGAGAATAGATATTCGGGAAATTGGACGTTGTGAAACTCTTCACGGCGTTTTTCATTTCAGTCTATTAAAGGCAAATAAGAGAACACCGGAAGACGCAGCGTAGGTAGGCCTCCCACTAGATGGCCCGATGACATTGTGAGAGTCGCGGGCATCCAGTGGATGCAGATGGCAGGATGTCGTTCAATGTGGAGGTTAAAGGGGGAGGCCTATGTTCAGCAGTGGACATCTTCTGGCTGATGATGAAGAGAACATTCTTCTTCTTTTGATGTATTAATTTTCATCTCTACCTATCCACAGTCAGCGTCCAAAAATTAAAAAGAAAGCAATTTTTGGAATCAATAAGTATCATCTCTCCCACAGACAGAAAAGAGAAGTAAATAGAACGGAAATGAGAAGGAAGCTCTGTCGCCAGGTATTGTGACAGATACTTGATTGAACATTCTTATTTATGTCAACGCGTCGAACTCCGCGTCACAGTTGCTATGGGTTTGTATGGGTGCAAGTGGCTACAACAAATTTCTTACAAAAATGCCTTGACAATTGCCGTTCTAATTTAAACAAAAAAATATTCTGTGATCTCTCCCTTCATTATCTTTTCAATAACGTTTTCCGTTTCAAGTCCAACACCGTATTTGTCAAAGACTACACTACTTGTAATCCCTTTGAGACGTCTCTACTTGTTAACTTGTAGAGAACTTGTAATTTGTTGAAAGTTACTAAAGTGCCGTAGAATAGTATTGTCCGTTTAAACTTCCATTTTGAGTTCGGCGTGTAGATTAATTGTCGTGTGTCGTAATGTTGTAGAAGGACTTAGTTTCCAGAAGTTAGTAAGATTAGGATGAAGTTTAAGTTTCGAGTAATTGGTTGCATGTATGTCTTATGAAAAAATATAGAAGCATAGAAGAGTTAGAGGCCCGGAGAGAAATTTATTATCCCGCGAAAAATATACTCAGGTAAAAACGCGGGGCGCGGCTAATAAAAACATCATTTCTTCGTGTATAATTTGTAAAAAATGACTTATTTAAGTCAAATCCCTGCGTGTTCGCCGCATTGCCTTCAATTTTTTTTATTGATTTCGTGACCCTGGATTCAGAGTCCTTCAGTCGGGATAATAATAGGTTTGCAAGGTATTAAATATCGTCAAACAAGTCATAAACACAGTCAGAGTCAAGCAAAGTTTGTCACGGTCAAGTCCAAGTTATGCCCAAGTAAAGTGGTGGAGGCTGGAGACTACTAGAGAATTCTGTGGAGTTTTGGAAATATTACGAATATATACATGTATAAATTAATAAATTAACTAATTATATCACTTGCCTACACTCCAGCACGTTCAATCAACACCTAATCACACTAATGAATATCATATAATTATGTGAAAGCCTACCAAGCGTGGGGATTATGGCAACACCCCTCTCTTTGAGGGAGGCCTTGTCCAACAGTGGACGTTAATACTGATGATGTATGATGTGTATGTATGTGAAAGTTTGGATGGATGGATGGATGTTTGTTACTCAATCACGCAGAAACGGCAGGATGGATTTGGATGAAATTTGGAATATACATTGTTTTTTTTATGCCATAGGTGGCAAACAAGCAGACGGGCCGCTTGATGGTAAGCTGTCACCATCGCCTATGGGTACCTGCAACACCAGGGGCAACACAGATACGTTGCCGACCTTTAACGAGTCTATTAACAATTGATTATGTCCTGGATTAACACATAGGCTACTTTTCATCATCATCACTGATTTTGATCACCACGCGGGTGAAACCGCGGAGCGCAGCTAATAAACACTAATCCATCATTATTACACATTAACACTCGAAATAACACAAGTTTATGAAACTAATACTTAGAATGAGGCGAGATGTTTTTTCCACGTTGGCGCCAAAACTCACAAAAGAACCTTGTAGAATGTTGCCATTAGCATCAGAGTGCGCGAGCGCAGATGTTCCGACAGGTGGGACCGACCAGATTGCACACTCAGGTTTGGAAGACAGGTTTTAATAGTTCCTACAATGTTAGCTCTTTCAAAAGAAGTCAGTGTCGGTGTGTTGTACACAACACATTGACTTCTTTTCAAAGACAAATCTGGGATACACTTATTTTTAATCGACTTCCAAAAAGAAGGAGGTTCTCAATTCGACAGTTATATTTTTTTATGTTTGTTACCTCAGAACTTTTGACTAATGAATAATAAAGACGAGTTAATTTTATTTGATCATGTTTTGCACGCAATGCCGCTAGGCTAAATTTTGACCATAATCCAGTCATGCTGGTCGAAGACACATTATAATAACTGATGCTGTTTCCCAAAACATCCAAGAAAAAAAACTGGCCAAGTGCGAGTCAGGCTCGCGCACTGTGGGTTCCGTACCAGCACATCATCAGCCAGAAGACGTCCACTGCTGAACATAGGCCTCCCCCTTTAACCTCCAGATTGAACGACCACCACAAAATACAATAATAATCAATTTAAAAAATCACGTTTGTTGTATGGGAGCCCCCCCCTTAAATATTTGTTTAATTTTAATTTAATTATTAATTTTAAAGTAATGACCCTCGCTCCGGCTCGTACCTTGTGAAAAGGTTGGCCATAGCCATTCAGCGCGGCAATGCTGCTAGTGTTATGGGCACCTTCGCACAGGGTACAGTTAGGGACGGGTTATTTGATTAATCATATTTTTATTTTTGGTTTGTAATTTTTTTTTTTTTTACTAGTTATTTTTTTTAGATTTAAGTTTTAGTTTTTAGTTATTAATTTAAATTTTCCTTAATTCCTTATTTTAAGTTTTAGTTTTTAGTTAATACATATTTAAGTTAATGTTAATTTTCTGTTTTTTTTTTTTTTTTTTTTAAGTGATTATATAACTAAATATTCTGTGAATATTTCAAATCAATATCGAGAAAAAACGAGCACTAAAAATCACGTTTGTTGTATGGGAGCCCCCCCATAAATATTAATTTTATTCTGTTTTTTAGTATTTGCTGTTATAGCGGAAACAGAAATACATCATCTGTGAAAATTTCAACTATCTTTCACGGTTCACGAGATACAGCCTGGTGACAGACGGACAGACAGACAGTGGAGTCTTAGTAATATGGTCCCGTTTTACCCTTTGGGTACGGAACCCTAAATACGGATTAGATTTTATTACAGTTTTCACTAATAGATAAAACCATTCAAAAAGCAGAAATGAAAACATATATTATGAAAAACGTGCTAATCCAGACCATGTCGCTGCTGTATATTCACGCCGCCAAGAATATTATAAAGCCTTCATATGCATAATTCATTTTATATAAGCGAAAGTGCTTTATTTGAATAAACAAAGCCGGGAATGAGAAATCCGAATGACCTGAAATTCATGAGACAATAAACATATTTTCTGTTAGCTAGAATACTGCTTGGCGCGGAATCGGAGCGTCGTGGAGGCTTTTAAAGGGTACTAAAATATTCATTGCCAAATATTAAGATCCGGAGCTTCGTTCACAGTCTATATCACTAGCGCGTTTCAATGTTTTTGAAAATATAAAATTACTAAATGAATCCCACGGTTTGTTCGTATTTCTGAGGAGGAAAGTACTCTATGTCCGTCCTCATGATGCACACTCTGCCTGCAAGATTCCGTTAAGATCGGCCTAGGCGTTTAGACGTGAAAAGCGAACAATGTAAACAATGTAGGATTGATTGAATGTACTTTAAAAAATTAAGATACGAATAAAGAAAATAACTTTACAACTGATCAGTAAAATTTTCATTTCGATTGAAACCAATTTTCTAACATATAAATACTAAAACACTATTTTAAACTATCACGGATGATCAGTTATATGACAACAGAACCATCACAACGTATATGTCCCGTTAATAATCATATTACTTCATATCACTTACTTATAATAAAACAAGAACGAACTAAAAAGACGCTGAATGCAGAGCTGAGAAGAACGTCGGATGCAGGCCGCATCCAACCGGCCCTTTTGGAAATCGATGGGGGAGGCCTATGTCCAGCAGTGGACGTCCTATGGCTGAAATGATTATGATGATGAACTAAAAAGAACGGTGCACTGAAGAAGTCACAGAATAGTGACCATTAGGCGAGCAACATTCAAAAATATCTCTGAGCTGACCCTACACTCTAGGCAGATGGATAATATTGCCAGAATTCTACAACATTCAAACCATAAGATAGAAGCTATTCAAGTGTTCATTCATCCTGAGATAATTATCAATATGAAAAACAGACCTAATAAAAATATCAGAACTGGACCAAATTGACTACAAGGTTGGGACCACAAGGGAAGCACCATCTTTCAAATAAAAAAAGAATCATCAAATTCGGTTCACCCAGTCGAAAGTTCTGAGGTAACGACTGTGGTAACGAACATAAAAAAACCACTCGAATTGAGAACCTCCTTTTTGGAAGTCGGTTAAAGTGACCGCTGGGACACGCTAGATGCAGGCCTCTTCTAACCGGCGCTTTTGGAAATCGATGGGGGAAGCCTATGTCCAGCAGTGGACGTCCTATTGTTAAGATGATGATGATGAAACAATTATGAATGAGTAAAACTCCTGCACAGCGACTTACATACGTATTGTAGCGAAAGCCAGCGATAAGTACGTTACAGAAGATTTCACAAGGACTCTAGGCTTCAGTGTTTACACAGATATCGCAATAGTACCAGGTCACGACGTGACGACGTAGCGGTTCACTTCTGAGACAAACTTGCCATTCTTACGAATCCGGGTTAATAATATGTGAAACTCTAGAGCCAGTCTCTTTATGGCGACGAGATCATGATGTTTTGAATATGTTTAATAAATGTCTGGTAGTAGCTGAGCCGCTGATCTTGTTTTGGATTGTGTTTTCTGATAAAAGAGGCCACGGTCGTTATCTTCATTCCGCTTTCTTGGTCTTATAGTAACAAAGTTCATATTCATTCAGTAGTGGTGAATAGTGCAAGAGCTTCTTATACTCTGATTATTTTTGTATTAAGAAACACTTGTGCTAATTTGTTATGCTTCTAGATCCAGCGGTTAAGGTTATGCATTGTCCGCCAGTCAACGCTTTGATAATACATAGTTTTGATCTGCCTTCGAGGTAGTACCGAAAAAAGTTTGCCAAAAACTTAAAGGGGCGAGGTAAACACGTATTGCACACACTGACATATTCTTCCTAGTTCTGCAAACGCACACTTCAATATTGAGCGCACACAACTGCAATCGATGTGCTCAAAATGTAAACGAATGGACGACCGATGGGGGGTGGGTGTAATTGCTAAATAGGAAACTGTATAACGCATCCATTTATTTATATTGTCTGAGAGTCAATGAGTAAGTAGACGCCCCACAGAAAATCTCTAGGCAAGAAAACAACTTTCATTTATTCTAACTTATACGTATTGATTAGTCTGCATGCTCCCAGGTTTTCTGATTATCGTAAAGTTTCAAATTATAAACGACAGGCTCAGCAGTTCGTCCTGAAAGCTCCTCTCATTACGGTGTTCTATTTAGGGTAGGACGGGAACCAGATATGTTTCCAAGCCTGAAAAAGGAGCAATAAACCAACAATGATCTTGTCTTCCAGAGCGACCGTTACATTGACCATTTGACCAACAAAATGATCCTCAATTTCATGCCTAAAGAACGCTTCCTAAGGCTTATTTTCCCCGACCATTCCGTGTCCTGACATTAACAACCTGTCGTGTCGGATACTACTCGTATTATGGCTCGCACGTGAGGACATTGCAGCCGAGATAGTTTCAAACGTGTCTACAGCTAGAGATTTGCATTTAGATCATTATTTTGAGAATGCTAGCACGCGCCAAACTATGTGGCCCACATGTCGCAGCTTCGAACACAGTTACAGATCTCGCAGTAGCTTCGGAAACAGCCGGATAAGTGGTTGTCAGTCGGATACATATATGTATATAAATTGGACATATTGGACAATTGGACACTGCATTTTTGGCGGACAAACAAACGATATCAAATACTACTACTGTGAACAGTACTGTGTTCCGGATTGAAGGGCAATGTTTCCAGCGAAATTACAGGGCTCATAGAGATTTGACATCTTAAATCTCGGGGTGACGAGCGCAGTGCATTGCCATCCAGGGTTTTGAACTGTTGAAGTTCAAAATTCTGAGTGGCGTTGAGCTGTTATGGGTAAGCGTGAAGAGCCATCAGGCGAGCGACTTCGCTGGTCTCGTCACCCAGTATCATAAAAATAATTAAAAAAATGGCACACCTAATAATTTAATATTAAAAATCTATAGACTCCTATAAATCCTTCATCATCAATAGAGGTTCTTGGACATACCGGTTTTCTCACGATGTTTTCCTTCAGCGTTTTTGAGCGAATCATCGAAACTGCACTTCAATTAAGGTACTAAATAAGTGATTGGTTCTGGGCCGAGGTTCAGCAAACTTTGTAAAACGCTCCTATTGAAGGTCTCCCTGTTGAATATTGAAAGTCGGCGGGAAAACATTCGGGAGAAAGGCATTTCAAACCGCGGAAGAACCGAGCTATGTGGAATTTCAAGCTTTGCAAGATGTGGGCAATCTTTTGTCGACGTCGAAATGTGTGTATATTATACATGGAGATTATCACTAAGCAAATCAAGGCATTACGTTACTGACGTCACTCCACTTTAGCGGAACATCAGATGCAAGTGCTGAGCTGATAACAATGCAATTTGGAGCGGACGTTATCAGTGATATGCTTGTTAGGTAGAGCAGAAATGATAGATCGATGTTCTAGAATGTTTTGCGAAAACACTTTCTACAAAACTGCGGAATATTTTGGGTATTGTGCTATGTACCACCTTGTAGATATTATCACGGTTTTCGGCAATCTTTCATTGCTTGCCTTTTTGTCCCTAATCAGGATTTTTGGGCACGTGAAAGCTTCTGAGACTTTTCTGGGCTTCGCTGTTGCTCAACGCTGACTTGATAGCGGTATTAAACTTTGGTGCAAACCTGAATAAAGTGTCCTATCCATCAGTCAGTCCATATCCAGTTCAGACAAGTGATGGTGTATCTACATCTTTCACTGGAGCGTTACATCGAACTTATACGTTTCCACCATTGACTTATTGTGTATAGTAATGATGGGACCATTTTCACTAACTCAGTGGTGCTAACAAGTATACTGCGCACCAGTAAATCAGTCGTCGTCGACTGCGTTCGTATGCAGTCGTGCGTCGCGAAAGCAAATAGACACATAGATCATCATATCCAAATTATATACGCAAAAGTGTGTTTGTTCGTTGGTTTGTTTGTTCCTCTTCTACTCAGCACTGATCGAGGTGATTTTTAGTACAGAGATAATTTGAGAGTCGGACAGTGACATCTAGCCTACTTTTTATCCAGATAAAAAGTAATATTAACGCGGGTATAACCGCGGGACGCAGTTAGTTATGTATTAACACGTATAGGTAGATGCAACGTAGTTGAAATTTCGGCAAATGGCACACATTTTACTGCTAAACATAGGTATCGGGACGAAGCAACGCCGACGACGCAATGTTCCGAGCACGGACTCTTGATATTTAGCTCTATGGTTTCCATATTGTGTTTCCACGCTCGTGGCTGATGATCGTTGATCATATTTTGCGTCAGATTTCTAATATTTCGATTGATTTTAACAAAATAGTGGTGTATGATAGATGTTGAATGTTGTAACATTATCTATGACAATCGAACCGAATCACAAAAAGATAAACGACAGCTTCCCGAGGCGTCGAATAACTTACAAACTTAGCTTTAACTCAAAAAACAAGCAACAACGTTAATCCAAGGACACAAGGTTAAAAATGGCATGTTTTGAAGATACAATGATGTATGAAGGTGGTAAATGTGTCTTTAAAAGGTGTTTTTGTAGTATTGCGTTAGGAAATATATTTTTGTGCAGGTAGATTCTTGGTTTGATTTTTAGTTGCGTTTGGATAATGTTATTTTGATAGCCATTATGCAGCACAAATTAATAGTAGTTGCTACGGAAACCGGTAGCTGGTTTTACCAGAGTTTTACAGAAAGTTAATTACAAAGTTATTGGCATCGTATTTTTTTGTAGTCGTTGCCGGTAATGCACTTGCATTCCGTCTGAGAAATTACCACAACTTTGCCAGATATTCAACTGCCAAGCAGTAGTGTGCAAACATTATTGTGTTTTATTTTTAAAGGCAATGTTTCCAGTATAATTACTGCATATACTTAAAGAGATTATACATCTGAGATCGCAGTGAAGAGCGCTGTCTATTGACACGCAGGGTTTAGAACTACGAAAGTTCTAATTTCTGTGTGGTTATGATCTGTTATGGGAAAACGTGAAACCTTTTTTTAATAGGCTTGCGTTTGACCGCAACTCGCCTGACGTTAAGCGATGATGCGATCTAAGATAGAGCACGACTGCCGCCTTTCTTTTTTTTTCCAAGGGGAAATCTTCCAAAGATTCCCGGCTGCATTGGGGTGCAGCCAGGTTATGTGGGATTATACCCACTAAAACCCCTCAGGTGTCCAGCCGTAGTGCTTGACAAGAGGGCTCCGGGATCTCCAGAGGAATGCACCGGAGCCCTCAGCACTGCGCTATGGCACCTCCCTAGACAACTGCGTGTTGTCTCAGTCCCTCCACTCGCGACAACGTTGGTCACACAACGTAATCTCCCTGGGCACGCTTAATTGGATGGTCACAGCCTCAACTTTGACCATCCCGAGCCCAGAGGTCCCCTTTTAGTAGGCTCTTACTACACCCTGCCTGTAGTAAGAGCCTACTAAAAGAGGACCTATTCCGGTACCGGTGCCGTATTCTATTGCCCCGGCACCAGGGCTAAGAGCTGCCTAGAAGAAACCGATTCGAAAAAATATATACTGCAGGTTAGCGACATGCTCGTCTCGTTCATAAAAAAAACTGTTTTAAAAATCTTTGGGCATCGTGAAAGTCCCACAGTTACAATGCGTTGAGTGTTAATGTCATTTTTCTACGGAACAGGTATAATTTTTTCGTTATTTCGGTGTTGGTTCCTCAGTGTAAAAATTCCCCCTTCACCTGGCCCTTTCACTTCACGTTGTCATAGCTATACCCTAGAAGCTACATTGCCGACAATCACCAGTGCTCATCACTATGTTTAAAAATTTAATCTTTATTAGTTTTAAAATCCTCCTAAATTTTACGTGTGTTTGTAAAACTTGTTAATACAAAGACACTCTTGTGAATTTGTCTGTCTGTATGCAAACAAGATAAAAAGTGTCCGTTCACCTGTCGTGTTGTAAACAAACTTGTTACTAGTGAAGCGGTAATGACGTTTACTCTAATGATCGATATATCGAATATCGATATAATATTTTTTTTTTGACATAGACATAGACATCATTTTTTTGGTATTTTATTTTTGTAGTAACTAGGTATAACAAAAAGAAAAAAAAATTAAGGTTCTTGAGTGGAGACCGCGAACCGGAAGACAGCGTAGGTAGGCCTTCCACTAGATGGACCGACGACATTGTGAGAGTCGCGGGCATCCAGTGGATGCAGATGGCAGGTTGTCGTTCGGTGTGTAGGTTAAAGGGGGAGGCCTATGTTCAGCAGTGGACGTCTTCTGGCTGATGGTGATGAGTAGGTATAAGGTTTTAGTTCGTATTTTGTGTTTATTGTACGTAATAACTTTCTATATATAAATACTAGTAGCTTTCATACAATAATTTGAACACAGATTTGAAAATATGACGTTTTCATATTATAAGTAGGTATAGTACTTAAGTAATAATGACTACCGCGTAATCTGCGAATATGGAATATGGAGACCACGAACGAAGAATTCCACTTTTTTACAATAAAAATATGTATATTGAAATTAACAATTTTTAACGGATTTTATCCCCCTAAACTGCTTAAATCTAAACATAAGAAATTATTAATGGACAAATATTTACGATATTTTTCTTCTTGTTTTAATATCAGAAGTGTTAAAATAAATGTGAAAAGCAAGCATGGTATTTTTTTAGTATCGCGAATAAGTCTGCGTTTGAACACCAACTCACCTGTTGGTAAGCGACGATGTGGTCGAAGATGAAGCACGCAGACTTAAAAGTTTTGGACAAGGAAACAAGAAGATTATCTATCTTACTACCAGAATTAGCTACATTTTCGCTAAATATCGATATAGTAACTTTTGTGTCCCATCTCTTCACCAAAAGAATTGATATCGTTTTTGGGTTTCCGCACAAACACTGACAAAAACTGACAAGTATTTACGGCTCGTTCCCACTATGGTACGTAACGTACGAGAATGTATAAGTACCTATCAGTAGTAGGTTTATGGATCACACGATGTGCTCTGTTGTGACCCCATCCTTGGACTACCTCCTTTTTATCCCTGATGCAAAAAGAAGGGTGTTATAAGCACAGAAAAGAGAAGTAAATAGAACGGAAATGAGAAGGAAAATCTGTCGCCAGGTATTGTGACATAAATAAGAATGTTCATTCTTATTTATGTCAACGTGTCGAACTCCGCGTCACAGTTGCTAACACAGTTGCTATGGGTTTATATGGGTGATAGTGACTATAACAAATTTCTTACAAAAACGCATGGACAGCCGTTCTAATTTAACAAAAAAATACTGGTAATAAGTTGCGTGTGTATTTGCGTGTCTGTCAGTAGCATGGCGTCGTAGCTTCCAATCAGCTAAACCAATTTTGATTAAGTTTTTTTGTTTGTTTGAATGGTGACATGATCAAGAGGTCTTAGCTATGATTATCAATCTCTTTTATCGGGGGTCAAAACCAAAACGACGTAAAGTTGTTTTTCATATATATTTTTTATAAGTTCTCCGTTCACGCCGTTTTTTGTTACTTGCCAAATACAGCGAAATTACCTTACTTACTAAAGACACCAATAATTTTATTGTTTTAGCAGTTAAAACTAAATACCTCATCAAAGTTATTTTTATGAAGGTTCAAAGCGGTAACCACGCTGCAAGCCTTGAAACAACCTGAGTCCAAAATAACCCTTATTCGATTTGAAATAAAGTTTAAAATAACTTAATTAAGTGCTGTTGTAAAGTTCCAAAGTATGAATTTTCAAGGAATGTTGTTCCGCGGAACTCCGCATAATTTGATAATGCGGGAGATAAACTTAATCTGAGGTCGAGATTTTGGCTTTATTTTTATTGTTAGCGTTTCTTTCGTAAGCGAGATTTTGCAGGTGAATGTAAAGTGGCTCAGTTTAAAGAAGCGGAAGGCTAATTGAGGGTACCTAAATAATAATAATATAATTTAAAAATTAAACAACTCTGGGCATGAGGGATAGCAACTTGGCCTGACACGAATTACCAAATTTTATATAAACAATAGATAGATAGAAACTTTATTGTGTACACCACAGAAATTATTTTTTTGTTTAAATTAGAACGGCTGTCAAGGCATTTTTGTAAGAAATTTGTTGTAGCCAGTTGCACCCATATAAACCCACAGCAACTGTGTTAGCAACTGTGACGCGGAGTTCGACGCGTTGACATAAATAAGAATGTTCAATCAAGTATCTGTCACAATACCTGGCGACAGTTTCCTTCTCATTTCTGTTCTATTTACTTCTCTTTTCTGTTGTGTACGTACACCAGAAATAACAAGTAAGTACTTATAGCTTTTTTTAAACCCCCGGTAAAAGTGGTGATCATCTACAAACGGTTAAAAATAGGTTTTATTGAATCATACCTAAGAACTCACGATCAAGTAACATTTCATAAGCAAAAAAAAAACACATAATCATAGTCATTTGACTGCACGTCAGAAGTGAAAACTTAGTAATTCACCTATTCTACAAGAGATGGCGCTGTTTTAAAATACACAGTACAGCGTAACGATGACGCGATTTCCATGTATTTTCACCCAAATAGTACTCAACGCGAAAGAAGTTTTCACTTCAAAAATTGTTTCAGCCACCGCCAGTCAGTCGTACGTTAAACTTATAACGCCTCTTTTTTATGACAAAGGTTGGTAAAAAAAGTTATGATATATGAAATAGTATAAAAAGTCATTGTACAGTAAAGATAGACGATAGGTGCCAAACGAGTAAGCACGTATCGCGCGTCGAATCTCAGTTAAAAATCAATTGTGTGCGAATAAAGTTTCCAAACCTTATTAAAAGTTTCTAATAAAGTGACTGTTCTTAACGTGTTGCGTGTTCCGTTAAATGTGTGATATTTAAAGTGATTAACACCTAATTGCGGACAATAAATCTAATCAAGTGACATCACCTACCCACTTTTTTTTATTTAAATTTTTTCTTCTTTCTATAATCATGTCCACTAAGTGCAGCGGCTGCAATAAGCCCATCCAATCATTGAA
Organism: Agriopis leucophaearia; assembly: GCA_949125355.1. Lineage (NCBI taxonomy): Eukaryota > Metazoa > Arthropoda > Insecta > Lepidoptera > Geometridae > Agriopis > Agriopis leucophaearia. Next base: position 2,259,028 of record OX421276.1, on the reverse strand, counting down.
TTTCCTGGAATGTAGTGGCTGCCAAGATACCTATGATCTCTTATGCGTGGGCATGGATGTAGAAACATTTGGGAGGCTAAATCAACATGCTAAAGACATATGGGTTTGCCCCTTGTGTATCAGCTCTCGGCCGAAGGGAGACAACACAAACACTCCAATCGGAAGTCCCGCTGGCTCGCTAAACAGCACGTATGACCGCGGGAACACTACTTTGGACCGGGTAAACCAACTGCGTGGAACCCGCAGGCAGATGTCAACTCCAACTCTCCTCTGTGGCTCAGACTCTGAAATACAGCAGCTCAGAGTAGAAATGCTGGAACTCAAGGAGCAAAATAGGGAAATCACTCTGCTGAGACAAGACGTTCATTCCCTGAAGGAACAAATATTATCCCTTCCCTTGACTTTTACGGCCAGTCTGAACACCTACGAACAAAAAATAGCCGTTCAAGATGCCGAAATAGCTGATCTCAAAAGTTCGATTTGCAGTCTGCAATCATCTCTAAATGCGCAGGAACAGGGTAGCCTGCGGAACGAGCTGGAAATTGCCGGCGTACCAGACGCTAAGCTAAGCTTGATAAAAGAATTACGACAGGCTCGAACTACCAGCTGCGGACATCCAGACGATCTGTTTCCTAGGCCTTACCATTGCGATAAGGATACAGGAAATAAGCCGAATATATTATCACCTAGCCCGATTAATTCTGTAGCGGGTACGATCGAGCCTCGCAGCGAAACGTCCGGAAATGATTTCGGAGGTAAATGCGGTGAGAGGGCGCGGACTGCATGGAGGGGCGCTCGCGCACTCCCAAGTATCGAGTGCAAGCGCACTGCCGCCGACACCTCCTGCCGCTTCTGCGCCTGCGCCGCGCACTCCTGCCCGCACCCCCGCCGCCTCTTGCCGACAGCTGACGGCGGACACTGACACAAAGGCAAACTATTCGAGCAAGCCTACCTATAAAGATATAAAACAAGGGGCCACGAAATCAGCGATTCTTATTGACGGTCTTGCACATCAGGATATTGTGGTTGAGGTAGAAGTTTCGGAATCTGATGAGGTAACCAAGTCATTCGACGGCAGTCAAAATGAGTGGATTACGGTGGGAAGAAAGTCTAAGGAAAACCCCAGCAACATCAGAAACCTGAATGGACAGTCCAGAACGGCTAAGTCAACTATGAGTAGGTCATCCGAAATTGATCATGCGGTAGTCTCAGTCAGTAAGAATAAAATAAAATGCGATGATTCTGTCAAGAGAGCGGCACCTCTGCAAAACAAAACAGTGCAGCGAGGTCAAAATAAAAACTGCACAGAAATCAAAGCCTTGGAACGGAAAAAACATCTTCATGTATGGCGACTGACTTTAGACACCACGGTAGAAAAGTTGACAGCTCATGTTAAATCTATATGTGGATCAGACATCGTCGTTAAAATAGAAAAAATTAAACATAAGACTGAACGGGACTATTCATCGTTTATCATTACGGTTACGGAGAATATATATGATAAGCTGTGTCAACCCGAAGCATGGCCTATAAACGCAGCTTATGGAGAGTGGATTTGGTTTCGGAGACCTACAAATAAACCCATCGACAAAGCATAGTAGCATTACTTTGTACTACCAGAATGCGAGGGGTCTCCGAACTAAGTTAAATTCGTTTCAAAATAATATGGATTCTTCGGGAGCAGATATATTTGCAATTACGGAGACGGGTTGTAATGACAGTATACACGACGCAGAAATTGTTCCACCCGGATACCAAATAATAAGATGTGACCGTACTGACGGAAGAAAACAAGGCGGAGCGTTTTTCGTGGCCACACACCGGTTCGAGCTGCGGAGAGTGAAGCTACCGAGTAACGTTAACATAGATACGTGTACTTTCGAACTAGTCTGCGTGGCGCTGTATCTAAATAATAGATTTTTGTTTCTTTGTTGTGTCGTTTATATACCGCCGAGTAGTAATGAAACCGAGTATATGATTTTATTTAAAATAATAGAGGATTGTTGTACTAAATACAAGTCGATAATAATAGTAGGAGATTTCAATCTGTATTCGAGTAACGATAGCGTCATACATTACTATGAATATTTTCTGGCTTTTTGTGAATTAATACAACTGAATACGGTTCCAAATTGTAACTCAAGACAGCTCGATTTAGTGCTATGCTCACGTAGTCTGGCGGGGGAAGTGTGCGTGTGCGCGGCGGACGAGGAGCTGGTGCCGGTTGACGCGCATCACCCGCCACTGGCGGTGCACGTGCGCCGGCGCCCGGGGCGCGCCGCACCCGCCGCCGGCGCCGGCGACGAGCAAGCCGCGCGTCGCTCACACTCACTACCTGATGTTTCGCGGGATTATAATTTCGCAAAAACGAATTTTGTCTCATTGTATGAGTTAATTGCAAACGTAAACTGGAGTCCGTTATATGATATACGTGAGCCTGAAGATGCAGTTCATTATAGTAGGATAATATTGGGGGTTCTAAATCAAATTTGAAACACCGTTGGACTTCGTCCAACACTGTTCCAAATTTGATTTAGAACCCCCAATATTATTTATGATTTAGAAGCCCCAATGATGTTTTGTGAAAATTTGTTCGGAAAAACTGGCAGGTAAGTAATTTTGATTTAGAAACCCAAATCGTTTTTTTTTGCATTTATATTTTACTTGATTTAGAAGCCCAATGATGTTTTGTGAAAACTTGTTCGGAAAAACAGGCAGGTAAGTTATAAATATTTATGATAAAAATTGCATGGGTGATATGTGACAAAACGTATCTGCTTTCACGTACTTTCGCCACGCTTCCGCAATCGATATTGTATATAATGACGATAAGTCTATCTAAGCGGTCATTATAATACAAACATTCTTATCTTACATAACAATGAAACTTGTGAAACAATTAGAATCGTTACAGATAAATAAAAATTATGGAGATTCTGGTAATCATAATATTCGACATGGAAAACTTTTGCCTAATACAATTCGTTGTTTAATTAGTGGTCCGTCAAATTGTGGAAAAACAAACTTAATGATTGGTCTGCTTTTGCATGAAAACGGTTTACATTATCGAAATGTTTATGTTTATTCAAAAACTTTATATCAACCTAAGTATATGTTTCTGGAAAAGGTTCTAGAAAAGGTTCCTAATATTTCTTTTACCAAATATCACGGAAACGAAGATGTTATTAACCCACAAGAAGCAAAATCTAATTCGATAATAATATTTGACGATGTAGCATGTGAAAATCAAAGCAACATACGGGACTATTTTGCAATGGGAAGACATAAGTATATAGATTGTTTTTATCTGAACCAGACATATAGTAAAATACCAAAACAATTGGTAAGAGACAATGCTAATTTGATAATTATTTTTAAACAAGATGATATTAATATGAGACATGCCTATGATGAACATGTAAACATGGATATGACATGGTTGGAATTCAGAGAAATGTGTTCAAAAATATGGACAGAGCCTCACAGTTACCTGGTAATTAATAAAGATTGCGAAAAAAATAGAGGTGCCTATAGGAAAAATTTTGATACTTTTGTTGTGTTCGAGTAATTATATAAACCATCAGCTTATTACGATTAGATTCATTTCACATTCAGTAATACTCACATAAATACGTGATAAAATATCAATAATGGAAAAAAAACTTAAAATGCAAATAGTTAATGCTGCACAAGCTGTTAAAAGAAAAATACGTAAAATGAAGGACATAGAGATTGAAAGCGATCAAGTATTAAAAAATGTCTTCAAACCAATAATTAATCCGCTGAACCAATTAGTGGATAAACATGAACATGATAGAAATATAACAAGATCTGACAAAAATAACTTTGATAAAACCTTTCTGAACAAAGAATTGAACACGGAAGTAATTGATCGCAAAAGTAAAGATAAAATCCCAGATTCTGGTGACAATTATAATGATTCAGAACTGTCTGAAAATGAAGATAATGGCGCAAGTAATAACTCTTTCAGAACAGTTGATTCTAGTAATAGTGATGATGGTTGTGATGCAACCTCATGGTCGTTGTCTTCAGAAGCTTTTAGTAACGTTCCGTTTGGTGTGAGGAGAGAACTGGGAAAACTTATGATGGGCTCGGTGCATGTAATGGTTAGCGATGATTACATACAAGTGGGGAAGAATAAATATAAAAAAACGTGTGGATTAAAAGAGTTGTTGTTTAATAAGGTACCTGATTTAGATACGGTTACTCAGGAAGATACAATACATTACAAAACGATGTTGTTAGACAGCAATGCGCATCGAAGAGATTATGATTCAAGTAAACCAATAATGAGTAACAGAGGGCAAAAATATCTAACTATTATAAAACCAATGTTTATATTTTCAAAAAAATCTGCGAATACTGATAGTACCCATCAAGGAACAGGACTACCGATATTAAAGAAATGGAAGAAAAATATAGATTATGTTTATTGGGATGATCCTAATGAATTAATCGACAGATTAAAATTATTAGTTGCTTCACGAGATGCTGGTAACACTGGGCTGGATAATGAAATCATATCAATTATTGAAGAATTGCGTGAGAGTGGTATAATAAATAAATAGAAAATTACAGATAAATTGTTTCATTGAAGTTGTATCACTAAGACCTAACGGTTCACTTAAAATGAATATTGATAAATTTGGTCATCATATACATAAACGATTACGTATAGCAGAATTCTTTGATATTTTCGACAAGACTTTAACAAAGACAGAAACCGGAGAATTTGATTTAGAGTCAGTGAGATTGACTGGAGTTAAATTTCCTTCAGCTGGCAGTGATGCTGTTAGTAAAGATTACGTGGATGGAATAAAACACACTTTTTATAGTAAAAAAGAAATTCAAGTTTTACTTGATGCGATGAAAGTCGATCTCCAAATATTCTTAAGTAATTTTAAAAAGGAATATTATACAAAAGCTGAATTAGATAAAATTAAAATTAAAATGAGTAGGCAAGAAGTAGTAGAAGAAATTCATAAAACAGCAAGAAAAAATTTCATTCGACGATCTGTTATATTAAAAGGAATTGATGATTTGTGGCAAGCAGATCTAATTGACATACAAAACTTAAGTAAATTTAATAAGGGCTTTAATTTCATTTTAGTGATAATAGACTGTTTTTCAAAAATGTCTTGGGCTGTTCCAGCCAAAACAAAGTCAAAGTTAGAAATAGCGAATGCATTTAAACATATTTTAGTTACAACACATCATGATCCAGTAAACCTACAAACTGACATGGGAAAGGAGTTTTACAATAATGAATTCAAAAAGCTTATGCAGTTGTTTAATATAAACCACTATTCGTCATATTCTGTAAAAAAAGCATCGATTGTTGAAAGACTGATCAGAACTTTGAAAAACAAACTACACAAATGTTTTAGCTTAAACGGCAATTACAAGTGGATTGGTAAACCTCTGGAAAGTGTTGTAAAATCGTATAATAACTCTAAACATCGTGTTACAAAACACAGACCAATAGAAGTTAATCGAACGAATGAAAATATGGTAAGAGATAACATACGAAAATCGCAGGATGTACATGAAAATCGAAAAAATAAATGTAATATTGGTGATTACGTTAGAATAAGCAAATACAAAGGTAGTTTTGAAAAAGGTTATACTCCTAACTGGTCAACAGAATTATTTATTATAAAAGAAGTTCAAAATACATCACCAATAACTTACTTTATAGAAGATTTGCACAAACAGCCTATATTAGGTACATTTTATGAACAAGAACTGCAAAAAACAAAGTGTCCTAATGTATATTTAATCGAAAAGGTAATCAAGAAAAAAGATAACAAACTTTTTGTGAAATGGTTAGGGTTACACGAAAGTGAAAACAGCTGGATTGACAAACATGATGTTTTGTAAACATATAAAAAATCAACATAAAGTGCAATTTCTGCATTAGTATATCAGATATGCAAGGTGGTGGACTTATTAATAGTATCATAAACAATTTACCATTTGAACTTCATTTACCAGGATACAATTTCTGTGGACCTGGTACAAAACTAAAGGAACGACTATTGCGAGGAGACAAAGGCATTAATCAATTGGATGACGCTTGCATGAAACACGACATTGCATACTCGAACAATATTAGTTTAGAAGGTCGTCATAAAGCAGATCAACAATTACTAAAAATGGCAAAACAGCGAATTAAATCAAAAAATATAGGAAAAGGAGAGAAAGTTGCATCTTGGTTGGTGAGCAAAGTTATAAAAGCCAAATTGAAACATGGTGCTGGCGTAAAATCATTTCGAAAGATTGTTTCTACAATTCGCTCGCGTTTAAAGAAGCTTAAACCAAGGAATGATGCAACGGCGATTAAAGTAGCATATGATGTAGCAAAGAAACTCTTCCATTCTAAAAACAATAATGTTCGCTTACCCCGCGTTATACCAATACCAAAAACCGGTGGTATTCTACCTTTGATACCTATATTTGCTGGACTGTCAGCTTTAGGTGCGTTAGCTGGAGGTGCAGCAGGCATAGCAAAAACAGTTAGCGATTATAAATCTGCTGAACGGAATTTGCAGGAGTCTCAACGACATAATAAGACAATGGAATCTATTGCGTTGGGCAAGGGCATGTATATGAAACCTTATAAAAAAGGTAATGGACTGTTTGTAAAATCAAAAAACTAACAAAAAGGCTACCTTATCGTGCTCTCACAAATTTAGATATTCTTAATTATGCGGTCGATCGTATACCCTACTTTAGAGGTGTTTATATGAGAGATAGATTACCGAAAAAACCTAAAGATATTGAATGTGCTATCATTAATTTAGATAGTTCCGCTAACAAAGGAACTCACTGGGTAGCCTACGTTAAAGTTTATGATTATTGTGAGTATTTTGACAGCTTTGGTAATTTAAAGCCGCCACTTGAATTAAATAAATATTTGAAAAATGATATATCGTACAACTATTGTATTTATCAAAGATTCGATTCAATCAATTGTGGTCATCTATGTTTAAAATTTCTTGTAAATTTTTGGAAAAAATATGAATAGAATATTGTTTTAAAATGTAAATAATGTGTATCTGCAGAATTAAACAAATAAAAATGTATAAAATGATAAGTACTGGTTTTATTGTTATCATTATTATAATGTCTTTCACGCTGTCTATAACTGGTAATACATCTATTTTATCAACAAACTATTCTCCTGCTTTGCAACTTGATGAAGAATATGAGTGTGCTTTGTTGTATTTATCTACTTTTAATTCGATTCCGAATATTGACTCTAAAAATAATAAATTCCATTATGGACATAATGAAAAAATAGAAATACCAGAAGGAGCATATGAACTTCAAGATATTTGTGATTATTTGAAATCAAAAGTAAAAGGTGCAACTTTTAAATTATATTGTAATAACAACACATTAAAAACTTTCATAATATGCACAAAAGATATACACTTTGAGAAAGAAAATTCAGTTGGGATGTTATTGGGTTTTAGTCAACAGACGTACAAAGCCAATATAGTACACGAGTCACATCTTCCAGTTAACATTTTATCAACGACTGTGGTGAGGATCGAATGTGATATAGTGGGAGGGTCATATATTAATGGAAAATTAAGTCATATTATCCATGAGTTTGCACCTAACGTACCACCAGGGTATAGAATCATAGAAATACCACGAAATAACATTTATTTTCCTGTTAATCAGAATAATATCAGCTCTATAAATATAAGAGTATTGGATATTAATAACAATTTGGTTAATTTACGAGGTGAAGAACTTCAACTTTATATACATTTCAAGAAAAAATGATAGTTTATAATAAATACGAGATAGCAGCATCAAAAATCGTCAGTGCTAGTCACGCTATTCGCAAAGGAACAACTAAACGGAAAATAAATATAACTAAAGAAAATAAACAATATTTGAAACTGATTGGGTTATTAAAATGAACATTTTAGATATATCAAGTACGCCTGCTTACGATAACACCATAGATGGTATCGAATTCCATTCATATAAACCATATGTAACAAGTTTCAACAGAAATGATGAAATCAGAATTCCAATTAACCAACAAGATCTGTATTTACTACCATCAGAAAGTACTCTTTATTTGGAAGGCGTTGTCAATGTTCATAAAAAAGATACGAAAGCAAAAGTAACAAATATTGAATTCACCAACAATCCTTTACTCTATCTTTTTCAAGATATTCGCTATGAGCTTAATGGAGTGGAAATAGACAAAATTAAAAATGCTGGTATAACAACTACAATTAAATCTTTGATTTCGATGACTGAGAATGAATCTAGGGCGTCAAAAGCCTGGGGTTGGGATATGGATGGCACAAAGATGGAAGGTCATTTTTCCGGTTCAATACCGCTAAGCAATATTCTTGGCTTCGCAGAAGATTATAAAAAAATTGTAATTAACTGTAAACATGAATTAATACTCTTACGTAGCAATACGGACCTGAATGCTTTAACAATAAACACCGGAGAAGTTCTAGACGATATTAAAATACATAAAATAATATGGCGTGTACCACATATTAAAGTATCGGACAGAGAAAAGGTTAATTTACTGAAGTTCTTAGAGAAAGATCGTGCAATTATGTTAGCTTTTAGAAATTGGGACTTGTACGAGTATCCTTTACTACCTCAAACAACAAAACATACGTGGACCATCAAAACTTCATCTCAAATTGAAAAACCTAGATACGTAATTATAGGATTACAAACTAGCAGAAAAAATCGGGCAGATAAAGATATGTCTCAATTCGATCACTGTAACTTACGCGATATTAAAGTGTATCTTAATTCTACGTACTTTCCTTATGAAAGTCTCAATTCTAATTTTTCTGATCACAAATATGCTATATTATACGAACAATATGTTCGATTTCAACAGTCTTATTACGGACGAAGAACAGAGCCCTTGTTAGACACAATAGAATTTAAAGATAAAGCGCCACTATTTGTAATTGATTGTTCTAGACAATGTGATAATATTAAATCAGGTCCTGTGGTAAATGTGCGCGTAGAGTTCGAAAGTAACACAGCAATACCTGGTGATACATCAGCATACTGTCTTATTCTTAACGATTGTATTGTAGAATATAGACCATTAACAAATCTAGTGAAGAGGATATCATGATGCCCGACACAATAATTGTCGATATTCAAGGATTTAAAGATTCTGAAAACAACTTTATTGTCAAGGAACTAGCTATTCTATATTCAGAAAAACACACTCAGACGTTTTTAATAAAGCCTCCCTACTCATATGGAAACTTATCAAGAGAAGAAAAAAGGCAGGTGAGATGGATAGAAAACAATCGAGGAATATTATGGAGTGAAGGATTTGTAGACTATCAAGAGTTTAGGCGCATAATTATACCGTATTTAGTAAATAAAAAAATTATAACCAAAGGCTTGGAGAAAATTAAATGGATTAAAGAGCTTTGCGGTAACTGTGAAATTATAGATGTAGGGGAAAAGGGTTGTCCTAATTTTTTGAAATTGTTTAATGACTATAGTAATAATACTTTTAATTGTGTTAACCATTATAAACAATGTGCATTGAAAAATGTAATATGTATAAAAAGGTGGTTTGATGATAATAATATGCACATTATTCTAGATACTTAGTTACCTACTTTGTTTAATGATTTACGCTTTGATTAATGTAATGTATTTTAATATTAAATTTACTTGTTTGAAATATAGTTCTATTTTATAACCTACCAATATAGTTTCATTGTATTCCTATTTTGAAAATAAAACAAACAAAATGTTTTAAATATATTATATTAATAATTAGAAATATAGAAGTAAAATTAGATAAGTAAATTATAAACAAAGTAGACTTACCAATATAATAAACATTATTTCTTTTATTTTTAGCTTTATAGTACATTTATAACAACATTATATTTAAAACAATGTACTTATTAAATAAATAAAAATTATCAAAAGTTATTATTACACAGTTTCTTAGATATTTTATTGATTAAACTTTCTGCCTGGTCCATAATTTCATCAATGTGGTCACAAGTCACATACTGCGCGGCTAGCACAACGTTATTATCACTGGTATAACTATTATTGTTTTCACTAAATTCACTATTATTGGTTTCTCCAGTTAAGTCCATCACACTAATTTTAATCAGCCTTATGCCTTTTAAATTCCTTTTGTTGATGACATATGAAGGAGTTCTGCTCAAGGGTTTCTTTTTCTTCTCAACCAATCCAGGCTCACGAACCTTCCTTGATTTGTTTTTTCTTTGAAGTTTCGCTATCTCTGGATAGGTTTCTTCAAAACTTTGTAGTTCGTACGGATCTTGTGCGTCCTGGAAAAATGACGACTGCATAATGTCCTCTGAATCACACCGCGTCTGTAGGCAATACATTTATATTATATTAACAATGAACTTTTTTTTGTTTTTATTTATTTAATCATACTTTATTTAATTACAACTTACCGACATGTCAATATAATAATATTATTGATAAAAGTAGGAAGTGCTTTCAATAGAAACGGAGAATGATTAATGAATCGCAATTTTCCTAAACTGAAATAATAGCGACACCTAACAAAATAAGTTTGTAAACCTTGCAAATTATCCGCATGTTTGCTGTGCATGCACATTGCACATATGCATGTTATGTTAGTGATACAATACCTAATAAAACAAGTTTGTACTTGTTTGTTTGTAACCCTCCCTGCACTACGCACGCTTGCTGATGCATGCAAAATGCACACATGCTGTATGCCTATAGCCTATAGTAATTTGTATCTACCTATATCAGATAAATTTATCATACTCTTATGAGATGAAATTGAGGAATTCTTTTAATAAAACAAATGCAAAAAGTTAAAATTATTTATTGTTAAGAAAACTTATATAACTAACAACACAAGTTATTACGTCTTAATTTTTATGCTTAAAAATAGACACAGGTATAAGTATTAATTCTAATATTCACTCTTGTATTTACCTACCTAAAAATACGAATAATGCCCCCAAGACATTGTTGACATATTGTCTTTTAAAACAATGCGCTTATCGTCATTTGAACATAAAGCTACTTTATTGAGAGATTGGGTAAAAATTTCGTGTTTAAGAGATTTAAAAATGATGTTCTTTTTTTTTACTACTTCTTTATTAATCAATACATTTTTATAATCATTTATACTCAACCGTTTAATTGCATGATATTTTACACCTTTTGCTTTTTTTATTTCTTTTTCAAAAGTTTTAATACAATATAACTTAGATCTTAATCCTACAAACTCTTCAATAAGTTTACCCCCTAATTCATCTTTAAAAAGGCCAGGAACTTTTTTATTACGTTGAATGATGCCATACGCGTTATTTTCCGAATAATTGCTAGTGTCAAAATATGAACCAAAATTGAGTTTTAAATCTTTATAAATATCATTTGTGTTTATTGAGTACAAAAAGCTATCAGTATCAGTGTAACAAAGTTTTATATTTTCACCATAAAATGGTTTCATTACTGAATAGTGAAAATCATACATGTGACTTTTAGATATTTCTAGTACCGTAAACCCGATATAAATTGGTTTGTCAAGCGTTACCGTTTCAGGTGTCATTTGAATAGCAACAAAGTTTTCACTAAATACGGTTATGCTATGAAAGTTAGGTCTCGATATTAACTGCTCGGCTGACAGATATTTTTTTGTTTTATTAGAACAGTCATTCCATTTGTTAACTAATTTTACACTGAGACGTTTTTCTGTGTTTTCCAAAGTCTTGCCAAATATACTATTATTGAGTAATTTGAAAAAATCTTGTTCAAATTGTGATTTTGCCCTCTGTCGCAGTTCCGTGTTTAAGTCTATATATTGTTTTAAAAATGGACTCTGTTTGAATTTTACTACACGATGAATTTTCTTTAACTTTAAACCATGTTTTACACATGTTTTTAGGTGGACATAATGGATGACATACATAAATTTGTCGTACAAATTAGGTATTAATTTAGGAGTTTTTGAACCAGGTGGCGTAAATTTTTGTGGGCAAAAGGGTAATTCATTATGTGAATTATGTAAGTATTCGGGGTACTCCAAATCTACTTCCAATATAAAACCGTACTCAGAATCATTAGGCACATTTATAACGTCCAGTTGTTTTATTTGTGTTTCATTTAATAATTCAAAATCAGATATAGGTAAATATGCACATGACGCATAACCGTATAGGTTGTTTGCGTCAATATAAAATAAAAAGTTACTTGGCGTGGCTGGATTGTAGCTGGATAGATATTTGTTATTAGCTTTTGCATATCTATTGGGACATAAACATAGACCACCGCGGATACCTTTTTGTAGCAGACGCACAATTTCCAGATTTTCGATTAATTGTAAGCTTACAGCAGTTTTTAATAACATTGAATCAAAACTTAAACTGGGTGCTGTAATGTAAAACGCTGGATCTAAACGAAAATTCTTTTTACAGGTTTTGCGAAATTTTTCAAAAACATCCGTTAGTAATAATACATCTGATTTGAGATACAAATCTGTATAATCGCCTAAGTTTTTAATATCAAACGTACTCCACACTTTTTTGGCATGCTCATAATTTAATTTTGTCACTGTATCATCGCACAAACTACTATAAAAACAATCTCGTGGTGGTAGAGATTTTTCTTCAAAAGAACTCCAACTAGTCATATGTTCATATGGAAAAACTCCCTTTCGGGTCAATAATTCAAATTGTTTACTTTCCGGAAAAAACTTAGACAGGTAAAAAAAGTCATTTTTATCAAGGTTTTCGACTAGTTTGTCTAAACTAGTACCCAAAAATTTGAACGAGTCTACGAATCGAACTGGTAAGTATTTCTTATCTTCAGTGACAAAATACTTTGTGAAAGATATGTAATTTTCTTTATTCTTAGCTATAACTTTTATATTTCCTGGCAATTCGCCTAGCTGACGAATAAAAAGATGACTATCGTATCCAGACAAATTATGGAAAAAAACTGGTATGAAATTAGGTAAAGTGAATCGTAAATTACAAAAAGAATGTGCCGCACCTCTATATAAACCAGTTAAATGGCAGTGATCGCGTACTTTATCATCAAATAAAATCTGATTGCAAATAAAACAATTTTTGGCTTCTAAAAAGTCTTGCGCATCCTTGTTTGTAAATTTTATAGGGATTTGCGTCTTCAAAACTTTATGTATTTTACTTACATCTTTTTGAAGATAATAAAGAAATTGATGCACACAGTCAGATCCGCGGTATGACACATATTTATTGAAAGAGCTATCGTATGAACAAACAATATAGTATGCGAATGCCGCTGGCACATGTTTTTGTAAGTTTATTGTAGAAGTTGTGCGTTGTCTACTTATGGTATGCGGCAGTAAAGATTCAAAATCCGCATAAATAACAAAAGGTAAATCCTGCAGTCTTTCAAAATGTTTAAACTGTGTAAGGGTTCCTTTATTAGGAAGAATGGTTGCAACACCACCGCACACGTGCGAGTTTAATTTATTTTCACAAGCGAAAAAAATCATACATTCATCGCAAAAATAAATTTTTTCTTTATGCTTTGTTATCTGAGGTTTGAGTAATTTACTCAGGTTTTTGATTAAACAATAGTGAGTACGAACACCGCTTTCTAAAAACAATAAATTGACATGTTTAGATTTTTTACAACGAGTTTTGTATAATGGTCCTACTATATTATTAATTTTACTAAGTCCATACACGTTAACGCTAATGCCCGGATTATAATTTTCAAAAATTTTAATATCCGTAAAACTAACCGGGAAATTCATGCTTTTTATGTTTAAACTTTGTTCGAAATGTGGGTATGATGATGTTCGATCGCGGTTATTTTTAGAAGGAAATAACGCCGCCATAATGCACCACAAGAAGCAAAAATTATCAGTATTTCTAATATTTATGCATGCCCGACTGTATTTTATTTTTTCAGGTAATTCAACAAAGCTAGAAGCTCTCAATGGATTAAATTTGTTTATGTTTACTTCTAGGAATAAATTTTTTACTAGCGACCATCCACTGCCTTTTTCTTCTAAGTCTTCAATTTTTTTTACTATGGTATTGATAATGTTCGAAAATAAATCCGTGAAATCATAATTATGATATATGACAATATTTTTTGTAGCAAATGATTTTATCTCACATGAATCGTTTTGTGGTTTACAAAATTCGGCGAAAAACTCAAAATTTACTTTGATATTGTTAAAAGTAGCCTTTCTAGCGTCAATCAATCCTCGCACGCGATCTTGCATCCGTTGCAAGAACGCCGCTGGCTGCATCGAACCCTCGTCCACGACAGTGGTGCCCTCTTCCGCAGGTCGCACTCTGTACGAGGATATACGACTGCGAAACGCACTATTAATTTTTTCGATACCTTTGTCTACTTCAACCGCAGCGTTAATTTTATGAGAGTTAGTGCGGAAATGCCCCGATAGCGCATTGTTTTTAACAGATTTATCGCAAACGGAACAATAAATAGTTTTGTTCGACATTATTATAACTGTTATTAGGTAAATAGATACCGACTTAAATTAATTAGGTATGCTTTTTGTCCGGGTAAAATACGCCCTCCCCATCAAACTTAGATCAGCATTGTTTTACAAACGTGTGTAGTAGTTCCAGCCCGAGTTCATTTGGAATTTTAGTAATAATATTATGGCCTTCTCCCAACGATCCTTGGGATCAAGTTTATTTTATATCGCAAACATAACCCAGATAGCGCATAGTTTTTAACAGATTTAAACTATCATTAGGTAAGTAGATATACTGTGAATATTTGTATGTAGGGAAAAAGAAAAAATAACCAAACATGAAAGACTTAAATTAATTAGGTATGCTTTTTGTCAGGATAAAATACCCCCTCCCCGTCAAATTTAGATCGACATTGTTTCACAAACGTGTGTAGCGGTTCCAGCTCTGCACCCGAGTTCATTTGTAATTTTAATGATAATGCGGCCTTCTCCCAACGATCTTTTGGATCAGTTTTTTTTATATCGCTAACGTTATAAATTTTTAAATCTATGTAAATGTCACCGCTTATGTGAGCTGCTGTGCGGCGTACAACACCGTCAGCGACGCGTCGAGTCAGCGAAGACGGCAAACTGGATTTCAGTACGCGTGCACGACGTTTTGTCTGTACCTCAAGCTCGTCGTCGCTGTCGGTCATTTGTCCCCATTTAGCCACGGGTTGGATTTGTTTTGAGGCGCCGCTGCGTGCTCCTTTTTTCTTAGGCTGTTTTGTTTTCTTTTCACTGAAAGTATTTAAAAATATTGCAATGTAGAAACTATTTGAAAAAAAACGAACAAACGCAGGGACTACTACCTTGAAACTTTAGCTAACAAACTAAAACCTGAATATCAAATAAAATATAATTAATTAACAGCGGAACCACAACAGGATTCGCTAGAGAAGTGGAGCGTCGAATGTCGATGCGAAACGCAGATTTCACGACTACTCTCAGTTAATCTGTAATGTGCAGCCAGTTTTGCAACTAGTAAAAAAAAAAACGAACCCTCAACGATCCATATTTTTGAGATGTATTTAATTTTATAAAATATTAGATTTATTGTTACATATTACGTACCTATGTATTAGGTACAGAAGCTGAAAAAGTACACAAACACTTATTTAGATTTAAAATCAATAATTAAAATGGTTAATGTAGGTATTATGAGAGTATATTACCTTATGCAAGCTTCTCCGTCGTCTGATCCCAAAAATATCCGTTTCCTGGCATAGCAGCTCTCAGAGTCCGACCTGGAATATTAAATAATGTCATTAGGTATATGATAGCATTTTCTTATGACTAATACCAACTTCAGCTGCACTCACGGCGATATCACGGCGTAAAGACACAAGTTTATTTTATTTTTTAAAGTTTTAAACTAATATTTTAAAGTACCTACGCTAACCGCATCAAAAAAATAATCATATTTTTTCGAGGTAACAACAAACATACATTATTATTATTATAAAAGAAATAAATAAGATCTTATAAATTAAATATCAGCCAATTCCACTTATCATTACCTCTCAGATTTTTTCTATCTTATAGAAAAATATAGAAACAATCATAATATTTTAGATACTACGAGTAGTTACAGTTTTAGAAGTACAAAATAAATAATTATAGGTACATAATATGAATAAGTAAGTTAAATAATATAAAAACTTACGAACATTATTTGGTTATTTTTTCTTTTTTGTGAATTGTAGAACAAAGTATCGTCACACCACGTCACTCGTCACTAATTAAATGAAATTCCACAGTAAGTAGGTAATGCTCGCAAATTGACAATATGTTGAAACAATAAACATATCAGATTTCATTTACGCGAAAGCCGTTGTGCAATGCCTACGAGTAGGTACTAAAGGAAAATATGGTAAAACGATACCGACAGATAAATCGATGATTATATTATTAATAATATTGGTATTTCAGTTTCAATTTTTGGTTAGTCTAATAAGTTAAGAATAATAAACTCTAACCTACCTAAAACTTATTATAAGTTACTTTAAGATGGCTGCCTGGAAGAGATCACTTTCTTCTAAGTAATACGTCCGTTGATTATTCTAATTTAAGACATCTATTTATGTCGTGCAATTTCTCTACTTTGCAATAAAATTTTATCTATCTATTGCATGTTACATACAATAATGCATGCAGTTTATAGAATAATAATTATGCGATTTGATAATTTTATAAAGTAGTTCATTTTGCGCAACTTTCCTCTGGCCTCAATTTTCTTAAAATCATCGTTTATTCTATTCAAAACAAAATCGGTGTTGTTTTCATATTGCTCAAATGTAATTCAACACTATTGTGTTAAGAAGCCGCCTTACTAAAGGTACAGTCAACGCAGCAATCGTCAACCGAAACTTTTTTTATATTATAATGGTTGACATAAAGTTTGTGGTAAGTTACTTTAATTAATTAGTTTTTTGTTGTGTTTACCAAAAAACGTTATACCATTATATTTTAAAAAAAAGTTCATAAATAAATATTCTGGACATTTTTGCACACACGGTAATCTGACCCAAACTAAGCATAGCTTGTGATATGGCTACCAGAGACTGATAAACATACATACATAGTTTTAAATACAAACTTAAATAGATATTAACAACCGGGTATAGAACAAACACAAATGTTTGTATTAGGTGGGAATCGAACCCACTCCCCCAAGCTTAGAAGGTAGGTTCACTACCAACTGGACCAACGGGCTATCAAAATTCAAAATCATAATTGAAGATTGATGACTACAATAGCCAATTCGTACATACTTACTTTCTCACAATAATTATTTAAATCTGAAATCAAAACTTGCCTATTTACCTACGTAAAGTAAAACAAATGCTAACACTATTTTGTTTAAATAAATACCTAATCATCAACAAATATCTGCTTGTCAATAACCGACCCACTTAACTATTGCTCCAAGGAAGCTCTCAGTGCTGTTTTATGAAGTTGACTGTACGTGGCATCCGTAACAAACAAGCTTAGTGCTAGTGTTCTAAACTTAGCACTTAATTGCTAGATTTAGCTATGTTTTCATGAGTCTATCACTGAAATCTATCATACAGTACCTAGGCCTAAATAGCAAACATATCAATTATTTTCTGGTATCCGAAGAACAAACCCCTGTCATGCTGGAAGTAAACAAAAAAAACTATTTAGCTTTTATAAGTTGCTATACTGTCTCTGCCAATTGCGTGTTTATTGATGATGTGAGCACCGTTTTATGTTTATAACTATAGTAAGAATAAAATGAAGTTGTAATTCAATAGTTTACATCTGAACAGGTCTCTAAAATAAAAATAAATATATGTGTTTTCATTATATTTCATGTTCAATAAAATTAGCGCAATTCTGAAATGTAATTTATCACTCATCCATGGTATCCAGTTGGCAACTCTAATGAGAACGGACACTTCAATTCCAGAGTCCAGATGTCTTCGTCACATACGTTACTGCATTACTAGTTTTATTGAAATTAATGAATTTTGAATTACCTTGTGAAGGAAATATCGCTTCTAGGTGCCTACTAACTGAGAAATATAAACGAACTAGTGGCACGAACAAACGGTCTAGAATTAGCGAGATATTCCTTGAGCAATCGGCCACTTGGGATTTTTTTATGTGTTTTGTGTATGTTTAAAATTATCAAACTGAAACGTACGAGCAAACGGCCTAGATTAAAACAATAAATCTTTGAGCAAACGGCCACTTGGTGTAGTAACTACTCACCACGTGAAGGATTTATTTTTTCTAGGTACGTTTCAATATTATGATTCTTTAAAACATAACAACCACAATAATTAATATTATTTGAAATCATAATTTAATAATCTAACTTGCAGTGACAGTTATGTAACATGAATGTTCTCTATCTTACAACAATAAACAAGGTGAGCATTATAGGTACCTAATAATACATAAATAATTATTACTTAGCTGTCCGTTTTCCAAACTTATTCTCAAAAAAAAAAACATCATTGCAGCTTCCAAATTAAGTAAAATGTAAATGTAAAACATAATCTATAAACCAAGTTTTTTAAAATGCTTTGTCATTGAGCTTCTATGAAGTTTCAGTCGGATAACTAATCGAGAAGTGCTCGAAATTTCATTACAGCCAAAACAGCAGACAGACAAACAAAAAATATAACATAATAAAACCGTGGTAAATAAAAAACGATTTGTGTTTCTAAATCAAAATTACTTGCCTGTCAAGTTTTAAAACTCGTTCTCAAAACATCATTGTGGATTCTCAATCAAGTAAAATATAAATGCAAAAAAAAAAAAACGATTGGGGTTTCTAAGTCAAAATTACTTACCTGCCGGTTTTTCCGAACAAGTTTTCACAAAACATCATTGGGCTTCTAAATCAAGTAAAATATAAATGCAAAAAAAAAACGATTTGGGTTTCTAAATCAAAATTACTTACCTGCCAGTTTTTCCGAACAAATTTTCACAAAACATCATTGGGGCTTCTAAATCATAAATAATATTGGGGGTTCTAAATCAAATTTGGAACAGTGTTGGACGAAGTCCAACGGTGTTTCAAATTTGATTTAGAACCCCCAATATTATCCTACTCATTATTTTTACAGTATAATTAATAACATTATTTGTGATTGTGTACCCAAAAAGCGGCGAAATAAGAACGGGTCCGAGAGGTACACTTATCCAGTATGGTATACGCTGGATATTATACGAGCTATACGTCTAAAAGCGAAATTACATAAGAGCTATAAATCTAGTAATACGATGGAGAATTACAAACTTTTTTCTGAAAGTAGATCAGAGGTCAAAACCATGATTGCTCGTGCGCATGGACAACATTTGGAAACGGTCGAAAATAATTTATCGAAGGATCCCAAGGCGTTTTGGAGTTATATAAGATCGAAAAAGGGTACAATTAACAATAAAAAAATTACCGAGGAGGGAAAAATTTTGCACGACGACGAGTGCGCGAGTAAGTTTGCAAATTTTTTTCACTCAGTGTATGGCAGCAACGCAGCAGTGCTGGACGTAGAGGCGGCGGCAGCAGCGGGCGGCGCCAGCGCTGCGCGCGTCCATCTCCCGTGCCTTACGCGGGCCGAGGTGCGCGCGGCGCTGGCGCGGCTGAAGCCGAAGCGCTCGGCGGGGCCGGACGGGATACCTTCTTTTGTTATAAAAGATTGTCGCATGGCTCTAGAGAAACCACTGCATCACATCTACAACATGTGTTTGAATGCGTCATATTTTCCGGAATGTTGGAAAATAACGCGGGTGATTCCGATTCCAAAGGGTGACGCCGGTTCTGAGGTGAGCGGTTTTAGGCCCGTGGCGATCCTGTCGACACCGGCGAAAGTGTTCGAGTCTGCCGTGCAGTACAGTATCCAGTGCCAGGTATCGCCGCAGCTCTCGGATGCTCAGCACGGTTTCAGGCCTTCACGCAGTACCACCAGTAACTTGCTCAATGCCATGGCTTACATCATCCCTCATGTGGACGCGGGGGTGCAGGTCGATGCCGCCTATTTCGACTTCAAAAAAGCGTTTGACTTGGTCGACAATGATATATTGTTGTCGAAGTTGGCTGCTATCGGATGCACCAATAAGATGTTAAATTTTTTTGCAAATTACATGAGGGATAGGAGACAGTACGTGGAATATGCTGGGTGCAAATCTGAACCTTATTTAACAAGAACGGGTGTCAGCCAGGGATCAAACCTGGGGCCGCTGGAGTTCATTATTATGATTAACGACCTGCCAAATGTTGTTCAGGAAGCTCGGTGTTTACTGTTTGCGGACGACCTCAAGTTGTTTTTGGCGGTTAAAGACAAAGCTGACTGCCAGCGTTTACAAGAGGACGTAGACAGAGTTGCCGAGTGGAGTCGAAATAATAAGCTCACGTTCAATGTCACGAAATGCTCGGTAATCTCGTTCGGCAGGTCAAAAGATCCACTCCGAGTCGATTATAACGTTAATGGAAAGGTTTTAAAGCGGGTAGAGACGATCAAAGATCTCGGAGTAAATATAACTAGCGACCTGACGTATAGAAACCACGTAGTATATATTTGTAAAAAAGCATATAAGAGGTTAGGGTTTGTGCTGCGTCAAGCTGCGGGGTTTAAGAACATAAGAGCCATATCGGCCCTGTATGATGCTCTTATACGAAGTCAGCTCGAATACAACTCTGCAGTGTGGGCTCCACATGAAGCAAAATACACGTTAATGTTAGAACGGATACAGAATAAGTACACAAGGTTCTTGTACTTAAGGCTATATGGAGTTTACCCATTCTATCCTCTAATGTATCCAACCCTATTCGTGCTGGGCATGGTTGGATATAATAAATTGGAAGTCAGAAGAGATTGGGCGCTCGCTTATTATATGCTAAGAGTATTCCGAGGCCTTGTGATAAATCCGGAATTATTGTGTACGATGCAGTTGTGCGTACCGGACGGGTACGTAGCGCGCCGGCGGAGGCCACACTTGTTCTCGGTCCCCTGCGGTAGGACTAACTTACTGGCTAAGAGCCCATTGATTCGGATGTTGCAAGCGCTAAATCAAGTTGCAAAGGAAATAGACCTGTTTGTATGTCCAATAGTAGAATTTAAAAAGACGTTATTGTTCTATTTATGTTATAAATAAATTAATAAATTATTGACTACTTTGCTGACATAATAATTGAATAATCTAATATAATTGTTTTGTATTGCATGTATTATAATTTTACTATTGACTAAGTAATTAAGTTTTTTTATTGTAATAATTTCATAAAATGTTGACTTAAACTACACTATTGCATTGGGTTTAACCTGTAAAAATAGTTGTAAAGAATGAATAAATAAATAAATAAAATAAATAATTGTACATCCTTGAAACTCTAGCATAGAACGTATGAACGACAAGCCGGCGGCAGCGTTTTAGGCGATATTTAAAACGAACTAGGTTAGGAGTTAGGTTATTCTATACTGTAAATAATGTAATGCCATTGAGACGACCGTTATGTAAAGTTGATCAATGTTTACTATTCTCATTTGCATAAATTATGAGTACCTACTCAATATCTTGAATGACAGGTTGGCTAAACATGATTGTGATTCTGTGTGAATGGACCTTTTTTTGTCCCCGCACGGTTTGTGCATTTAGCCCGTATGAGGCCGCTATAGATGCTACCTCTTTCGCTCAATTTTCAAGATAAAAAAAACACATCAGTCATAGGACTGCACGTCAGAAGTGAAAACGTAATAAGTAATTTACCTATCTACAAGAGATGGCGCTGTTTTAAAATACACGGTATAGGTACAGCGTGAAGATGACGCGAGTTCCATGACTTTAGTTCACCCAATAAGTGCTCAACGCGCCTAAAGAAGTTTTCACTTCAAAAATCAATGAGTGAGAATTAAAAAAAAAAAACTTTATGACGTGTTTAAAATAACATTGCAAAATGGTATAAAGCATGGTATAATCATGTTAATATTATAATTTTCCTCTCGTTACTTTAAATCTCGCAGAGTTTTTATGCTTACTGACTAAAGGTTAGTCTGCGTTAATATACGTAGTAAGCGTAAATATAATTTTACAAGGACTTACCGACTTCAAAAAGTTACCTATCTAAGTTAGTGTTAGTGCGTGTTTGCACGTGCAGGCTATGATGTCACTTAGTTTCCCAGAAAGCTTTCAAGGCAAACCGCTGAACTTAAAGCTAACTTACCTAGACTATATGTTAGAATCAAGTTAATAATACGGTTGACATGGATCGTGTCAGTTTGTATTTTTCATATTATTATTTTTTCTATAATCTATAAATAAAAATGGTCAAGCGTTTGTGGGGTGAATGGATTTTATGTGAAATATCTATGGGTATCTTGGCAGTAAAACTGACTCGCATGCCGTGACAGACGTGACGTGCCGTCATATATATTCTCTTATGATGTCATGTTTCACTACATGGCGTCCCGTGACGGCCGACTTTAGTAATCTTTAACCTCCTTGGTTGAAGGAATTCTGGCTAAAACGCTTGCTTCCACCAAAGAGGTTATGTATAGAACAGTTTTTCTGTATAATTTTTTTCGTGGGGTTGTGTGTTATGTTTTTTTTTTTTATTACAAAATAGGCTTGCGCTTGACCGCCAACTCGCCTGATGCTAAGCGACGATGCGGCCTACGATGGATCACGCTTGCCTAGAAGAAACCGATTCACCGATTGATGTTTGTTGCTATTGATCTTCGTAACAGCTAAACAAGTACGGTTGAATGTTGAAAATAGGAATGGAGGTAGCAAAACCTAAATACCGTGTTAACAAAGCTACATTTTTGCCCCCGAAAAATGAACGATTCGTATAGGATACCTTATAAAATGGTATGCGCTTTTTGGCTACGCGCAGTTTGTGCATTTAGTTAGTGCCTAATATAAAATAAAATAAACAATGGCGTCGCTTATCTGGCAGAACTAAAATTATGTGTCTCTTTATAATAAGGACGTGGTAAAAAAATGCAATAAACCGTCAAATAACAGCTGTCAAATTTAGTTTAGAAAATGGCAACACAAAACCCGATACCAGGGTATTTCTAAATAGCCGGACAGATTAGCAAACAGAAGAAACGTTTTGTATTGGACAATAATTCACTAGAAGCGAGGAACAGCCGAAAATAACGTCGACTCGCTCTTGACACATTTATTGTCTACACTGCTACAAACACTAGCTACCGAAAATCTACCAACTTATCTGTACACTTGGACAAATTATACAACTAAAACTTTCGACGGAGACCTGTCAATTTTATTCATAAATATGAACTTATTACTCGAGTTAATCTATGCTTAAAATTGCGCTGTCTCGTTTTCGCGTGTGGGCTATGACGTCAGCGAGTTGAGAGAGCATTTTTAAGCATAGATCAACTTGAGTAACGTTTTTAAGTAAGGACCATAATAACATGATGGTGGCTCGGTCAATCAATTGCACATATAATTTGGTTTCTCTACAGAAGTAACTGTTATTTTTAATGTGTGCGCATAGATATAAATGCGCAGACATGACAATGTATTTTTAGCAAGCACTTACCTTGAACGAGTTTAAATAAAGAAATACAATCAAAATAAATTGTAAGTGATTTAAATAGGTGCAAACATGAATTTCTTTTGCAAAATTCCTAAACTGAAAAATATCAGTATCAGTGTGTGTAAAAAAAGCTTTGCACAATTATTTTTTTCTCCATTTACTTACGATTGTCATTTTTGTTATCACTGTAATTTTTTTAGTTGCCTCCGGGGTGGATGCTGTCTTTGCACGTCTTGTGCATTTGCTAGTATATTTCAATCGTTCAGTATTTAGTATATAAAATATCAAGAAACCTGACATCACAACGATTGACATCATGTTATTATAACATTATAATAAAATCATCATTCTTGTTTAGTTCTTGTTTATAACATTTATGCAATGAATTATGCAATAAACACTATTATGATAATCTAGTTAAGTTTTTCTTTCTTTCAATATTTATCCAATTCAGTAAAAAGATACTTGATCTTGCATCCACAAAACAACCGCATTTGAAAAAAAATTAGTGAAGGTTTCAGTATATGGAAATGAATTGCCGTTTATATGCTTCGACCAAAATAAAATGAATGGACGGGCCCAGTAGAAGCGCATTTTTGAATATTACAAAATGAGCGCCAGCGCTCACTTGGTTTCAGTCGGTCTCTAGCCGTAGGAAGTGAAATACGAGTCTTTTGTTACGCGATAACGAAACATCTGACAAAATTATGAATTCGTATGCTTTACCGAAGTGTAAATACACAAATAAAACCGATATCTATTTTTTGTAACAAATATACTGTACATTTTTATAATTAGGTGTTGAAGTATATGTCCGACGGTTTTGACTCGTTTTTACTGATCAAGTTCAATGGTTAGGGCCCGTCCATTCATTTTATTTTGGTCGAAGTTTATATGTATGTATGTTTTCATATTTTTGTATTGATATATTTATTTATTATTTATTTAAATATAAATCAGTTCGTTTGTATGGACGTAAATTTGAATTTGTTCTGCGATAAGGCAAGTAGTTCATGCAAATATAATTTTAAGTTCGAATATGAGCAAAGTGTAAATATTTTTTAATATTTTTAACCGACAAGAATAGGAGGATCTTTTTCAGTCAACGCGTTTTTTTTTGCACAATTTATACTTAGTAACTTAGTACAAAGTTACTAGTACTAGTAAACAATATATACTATGAACAAAAATTTCATTACAATAAGTCTTAAACTATCACGGTTGTTCACAACAGTTATATGGTTATTTACGGGAAGACATGAAACTCATCAACTCACGACCGACACCGTTCATGAACTTTCATGAACTTTGTCTTCCCGTGAACATGGTGCACGTAACTGCGCCGAAATATCAGGAGCTCTTCCCACAACCTTCCACGGTAAATAACTCTTAAATAATCATATAAATACAATAAGTCTTATTCATTCATAGTCATTAAAATCATAATATTGGCATCAAAATTATATCTAGGTATTGTTTTAGTTGCCTTCTTCGATTAAGTGACCAGTGTGTGACGCTTCGGTACCATAATATTCTTTATCAGAATTCGGAAGATATAGTCTTGGCCCCTGCGTTATAGCCACAGAATATTAATAGTCCTTATGTTCTTCTGAGAATCGCCTCTGACATCAGTCTCATAGAATCTAACTCAAGGTGCAGTGATCATAAAGTTGTAGTATAATTATAGACATTGGTCAGCACCTCGATGCAATCATATCATACCAATATCATAAGCCTTTCATGTTCCATCTATCGAAAAGGGTGAAGGAAAACTTCGCGAGGAAAACGGTATGTCAAAGAATCCCTAAGGTTAAAGACAAAACATTTACCAACATGGACTGTGCCAGCATGGTGGACAAACTTGATCTATATTTATTAATAATTTAGCACTTTCGCTATGAGATTTATCTCTCACGCAACAAAGGCTAACATCTAGAGCGGCGTTGTGATAAGTGAGACTCTAAAATAAAAGTTCTGAAACTGTGACAACCTGTGACAAGTACGAGGGGAGGTATTAAAAAGTCCTAAAATTCGTGTGACATAATTTATGGATGCCCCCTTAAGGTAAGGTACATATATTAAGTACTTTTTATGACGGAAAATAATAATATAGTAGTAAAGAAATACGCGTCTGATTGAGAAACGCCTCGTTTTTTCATCGGTAAAAAATAACAAATTACTAGTAGTTTATCTATAGTTAGAGAAGGGAACTGAAGCTGGTGCTCAAATACACATGGGCATTATTCACTGTATTGGTCTTGGAGGTAGAATAATAATGTTTGCGACAAACTATACGGCCGCTCTCTAAATCTAAGACCCGTAACAGACATGTCAACTTGGCTAACGAATCGCCGTCTGACCGACGGGAGAAAAATATTTTTTTTTCTCTTTCATTCTCGCTGGTCAGACCACAGAAAAGAGATGACCTTGATTGAACATTCTTATTTATGTCAACGCGTCAAACTCCGCGTCACAGTTGCTATGAGTTTATGTGGGTGTAAGTGGCTACAACAAATTTCTTACAAAAATGCCTTAAGTCAGTCATTCTAATTTAAACAAAAAAAGATTATTTTTGGGTCAGACGGCTGTTCGTCAGCCAAGTTGACATGTCTGTTACGTCTCTAAGGCCGCGTGTTCATCTTTAGCAGGCAGCTTGGCGGGATCGACACATCGAAACAGTAAAAATTGGATGCGTACTACTGCCGCTGTCATTGTTTGTCCACTGAGCCTTAATAAGTGCAATAATTATCAATATAAAAAACCGACTTCATAAAAATGTCAGAACTGGACCAAAAATGCGCCCTCTAACCCATAGCGCGTGCATGAATTAGGCACTATCGGTTTTAGAGGGCGCATCCCTGATTTAGTACTGAGGCGTTCCGACAGATGTCTCTTATAATAATTTTTGTGTGGAAATAAATTTTTCATTGTTACATTGTAAAAACAATAAAACATAGTAGAACTGGATCAAATTGAAATGGGACCAAACGGGAAGCACCAGCTTTCAAATAAAAAAGAATCATCAAAACCGGATCACCCAGTCCAAAGTTCTGAGGTAACAAACATAAAGAAAACCGTCGAATTGATAACCTCTTTTTTGGAAGTCAGTTAAAAACGAGGTGTAATGTTTAGAGCAGTCATAAAGTTTGTAGTGCTCACATCGACTACAATACTGCCTAGGTATTGGTATTGCTTTACAGAGCAGTGACCGCATTTGAATGCAATCGTTGTGCGTCTCTATCGCCAACTGTTTAGTTTAGACCAACACCGAGCTTCCTTGATTGTAGCTTGTAACGTAATAGTAGACCATCCGTCGTGAGATTTCCTCTCGCTAAACTCACAGAAAAGCTCAAACAAAAAACAGCTGTAGCAACCAAAGTAGGTGTGGCAAAGTCGAGCCCTGTGTTTTAGTAGGAAGCCAGCGTTATGGCGCCAACATGAAAAAAAAAACTGGGTGTCTGCAAATCTCGAGTGAATCGATTTCTTCTTGGCAAGCGTGCTCCATCGTAGACCGCATCAGGCGAGTTGGCGGTCAAACGCAAGCCTATTACTGAATAAAAAAATTAATTGCCTCATTGTATTATTTTCCTAAGCTTGTGTATTTTCATATTTCGAGTGTTAATGTGTATAAACAGTGGATTATTATTTATTAAGTGTTCGTTAACGCACATAATGAATTACTTTTGCTTGACTGACTGTGATTATGACTTGTTTGACTATATTTAAGTAAACTTGAAAATATTACACGTATCGACAATGGCAGATGCACAAGAAGTGCGACGCCAAAACCCTCGTAAAAGGAAATGAGAGAAAAAACTTCTTTATGTACAAGTGGATCACATTAAAAACCGACTTCAAAAATAAATGAAAACGTAATAAGTGTCTATAAAATTTGAGGGTTTTCCTATATTTCCCTGGGATCTAACTTGGTGATCATGGGACCAAATTGGAATTATACCCAATCGAACAAGTTTTTTTTTAAATTGGTCAATAGTTTGCGGAGATATCATAAACATAGAACAAGAATAATCAAACATAGAACCGTTCTTCTTTTTCTTCGGTTAAAAAGTAATCTATTGACCTCGAATTAAGGGTGAGTTGTATCGTAAACTTAGTTGAAAGGTGCGCTCCTCCGGGAGTGTTATCTCCAAGTTAAGGAGGGTTATAGATAAGTTCTAGTTAAGTAACGCGGGAAAAGGCGGAGTTGTCGACTTTATAGGTGTTAAGTTGGGTCACGAGAGATCGAAAAATTTGCTGAAACTTGACCCAGTTCAGTGGCCTTAGTACGAGCACTTGCGAAAAAGTTATCGTTACGTAAACGATATAAAAATGTATGAATAATTATCAACATAAGAACCGACTTCATAAAAATGTCAGAACAGGACAAAATTAAAATGGGACAACACGGGAAGCACCAACTTTCATATAAAAAAAGAATCATCAGAATTGGTTCACCCAGTCATTTAGAACCTCCTCCTTTTTGGCAGTCGGTTAAAAATGTAACAGCGCCTCTATCGGACGTGAAAGAAAACTGAATTTTTCATATATTTTGCTATCGTTTACGTAACGATAACTCTTTCGCAAGTGGTCGTACTAAGGCCACTGGTCATAAAGGGACCAAATACAAAAGTAGCTTTCAGTATGTTTGAAGTTTTATTTCAGAATAATAAGACAAAAAAAAAAACATAGCTAGGTAGGTATATATAAGTAATGTTTCTTGTAGTAAGTAATGTGTCTTGTGTTTCAATCTTTGTAAACCAGCAGGGCTATTATGAATCTTTGATCGGGATCGCGACTTGTCAAAATTATGTAAAAAAAAAAAGCGTTGTCTATTTCCAATTTCGTAGTATGAAATTGGAAATAGACAACGCTGTTTTTTTTTTTGCGTCATACCCCCTTTCAAGTGTCAAAATTCTGTCAATTCTGACACTGACTGATCCCGATCAAAGATCCATAATACCCCCGCCGATCTATAATTATATAGATAGGTAGAAACTTTTGTCTACATGTTTCTTCAACAACAAAAACAAAAGAGATATGTAATAGTAATGGGTCCCGTTTTACCTTTTGGGCACGGAACCCTAAAAAAGGAAATGGGCTTTACCTGCAACTGGAGATAGTTTCCGCATGACGCACCATCGCGATTTCCACTGAAAAAGAAAAATTATGATCAACTACTAATAAACTACAAACTTGTGACCAAAACTAACATTCTTAGTTATGAAATGAACCATGCGACGCCAAAAAACAGCGACAATAGAATTTTTTCTTTCTTGTTTTTTTTTTTTTGTAGTTATTGTAGCAGCGATTTTATTGAAAATATTTAACTATCAATTTAAAAAACCGACTTCATTAAAATTTCAGAACTGGACCATATTGAAATGGGACCACACGGGAAGCATCAGCTTTCAAATAAAAAAAGAATCATCAAAATCGGTTCACCCTGACAAAAGTTCTGAGGTAACAAACATAAAAAACAGTCGAATTGAGAACCTCCTCCCTTTTGGAAGTCGGTAAAAAAATAAAGCAGTTTTACTACAAATTTTGTCAACCTATGAGACTAGTAGCACAACTTGTGGTCGTCAATCGCGCCACGCTGGTTCAACTGCGCAGTAAGTTGACCACGCGTTGCCAGGCAGCAGGCACTCGACGCGACGTTGCCAAGTTGCCGTCCTCGGTCTCGCTCGCTCGCCGGCGATTATTGATATTGAGTTGTTGACTATGTGGTGTAGGGTGACCATATTTTTTGGGAGGTTATAGTTAGCCTATTTCTTTAAAGGCGAGGTTTTCCCCACTTTTAGTAGTGGTAGGACTCTTTTGCAGGGGTCCGCCTGGGGAAGTGCCACACCTTTGCCAGTTAATCAACCGCCAAGCAGTAGTTCTGTGTTCCGGATTAAAGGGCAATATTTCCAGCGAAATTACAGGGCATACAGAGATTTGACATTTTATATCTCGGGGTGACGAGCGCAGTGCATTGCTATCCAGGGTTTTGAACTGTTGAAGTTTAAAATTCTGAGTTTAAGCTAACCATGGAAGACAAACTTAAACTAGAATTACCAAAATTGATAACAGTCGGAAAAGAGGGCTTAAGGGGTTACCATACCTGTTACGTAAATTCTTTCCATCCACTGGTTGTCTGGAAGAGATCGCTTTTAGCGATAAGGCCGCCACTTGTGGCACTAGCTCGTAAGTGTTTTCTATCTGTTTGTAATTTTTATTTCTGGTGTACACAAAGAGTTTATATCTATCTATCATACCGCGGCAGTATCATCTTACGGATATCTGTCCCACGGTTGCAATTTTTTGTGATACAATACAAAAAATGAAGCTTGCTTGCAATCATCGATACCGAGAAAATCCCGAACCGTGGTCATACTAGTCAATAACGAGCGACACGAACACAGTTGCGCGATGGTGGCGCCGCGGCTGCGCCATCTTAGTTGCCCAGAGTGTGCACGTGCGATCGCACGCCACTTTTTCTCATATATTTGGAGAAAAAATCGCGTTATTTACGAAGAAAATTTGTCATTTTCTTTTGTGTTATATGTAGTTACTGTTTTAATTAGCATTTTTAGTGTTTTCTTAAATGTAATCAGCTGGACTGTGCAGTTTGTTTTATCATTGCCAGAACAATAAACTTTTTAATCTGTGTCGTGCAGGAGTGGTTTGTTTGAAGTCAAAACAAACAAGGTATTATTATGCATATGGCCTTCGACCAAAATAAAATGAATGGACGGGCCCAGTAGAAGCGCATTTTTGAAGATTACAAAATGAGCGCCAGCTCTCATTTCGTTTCAGTCGGTCTCTAGCCGTAGGAAGTGAAACACGAGTCTATTGATACGCGATAACGAAACATCTGACAAAATTATGAATTCGTATGCTTTACCGAAGTGTAAATACACAAATAAAACCGATATCTATTTTTTGTAACAAATATACTGTACATTTTTATAATTAGGTGTTGAAGTATATGTCCGACGATTTTGACTCGTTTTTACTGATCAAGTTCAATGGTTAGGGCCCGTCCATTCATTTTATTTTGGTCGAAGCATATGGCTATGTTGTTTCAGAGTTAAAATAAAGTCATCAAAAGTAAATAAAAAACAAGTTTGTACATAATCGACCAAAATAACTGAAGCAGCCAAAGTGAATGGCTAGTTATGCTAACCTAACTAAAAATTCACAAACGTAGACGAAGAAACCGTTCCATAGACCATTTATATTCATAGACAACAGTCAGAGATAATTTAAAAAAGATAGAAGAACTGACACACGATTCACAAAAAAAAGTTGAAACCATAGATCTAGGATGCGTTGCAAACAAAATTTTAGGTCTATGGTTTAAACAAATCTGTCACAGCAAACTTTGGTTTACAATTTCTTGTAAGTATGTACATTTCATCCAAATTATCCTCTAAAAACTTACAGGAAAAGTATGAGAAACGTTGATGGTTATACGTGAAACATCATAACTGGACCACATTTCTTCCAACATGCAAGATTGAGGTGCTGCTAGTAGAAAAATGGACACAGACTCCCTCTGGAGACGCATCCAACTGGACCCTGCTAAGTTAATAAAGGCCATTAAAAAGCGTCGGATGCTGTACGACAAGGAAGACCCGCATTACTACCACAACAAAAGACAGAAGGCGATGTGCTGGCAAGACGTCTGCAAGGAGGTCATACCGAACTGGGAGGGTATGCGACCTCATGAGAGAGTGGAGTGCTGTAAGATATTTTTTTTAGCACATAAGTACTTTGTTTCACAAAACCCAGGAGCCAAAATTGCCAGACGTCCTGATTTTGGCGGGACGTCCCGATTTTAAATCAAAATTAAATGTCCCGTGCGGGACAGGCTCAGTCCCGATTTTCGGGGATACCTCGACCGATAAATATCAATCTAAAAAAAAAACTTCATAAAAATTACAGAACATGACCAAATTGAAATGGGACAGCACGGGAAGCACCAGCTTTAAAAAAAACATCAAAATCGGTTCACCCAGTCGAAAGTTGTGAGGAAACAAACATTTAAAAAAATACTGTCGAATTGAGAACCTTCTCCGTTTTGGAAGTCGGTTAAAAGGGACATCAAGGTCGTCCAGGAAGAGTTCTACTAAAGGCATCAACCCCCATTCAGGCCTGATGCGTTCGCAGTTCGCACCCACCACGTTATCTGACCAATCTCCCTTGTTTGTCTGATCTGAACATGGAACACACATGAATAAAACACCTAGTCCCACAGATGATAATAAGTATATTAATTGAACTCTACATTCAAACATCTGGGCCTCGATTATAATAAACCAATTGTTTTTAAATTGTTACTGAATTGCCTCAAAAATTGCCCTTTTGACACTTTTGGTATAAAGTGTCAAAAGTGAAAAACTAATTGTTTTTAAATTGTAAATGAATTGCCTCAAAAACTAACCTTTTGACACTTTTAGTATAGATAAAGTGTCCAAAGTAAAAAAAATGAGGCAATTCATTATCAATTGGTTTAGTAGAATCGAGGCCCTGGCCAACTGGGAATCGCCGATTACCACTACTAAGCCAAAACAGGTTGACGATGTGTTGTGATTAGTGGAGTATTTTCTTAACAGACCTGACAGCCTTGCTGCGGCCTCCCGTCAATTTTTTGTCCATCATTTGGCCATTCTACAGATAGTCGGTTACTTTGTAGTACTTTTTATCATATTACCTACAGTACTTCGTATATATGAAGTATATATAATTGATTGAATCAGGCGTTACTTTGCGGAAGTTCATGTTCAAAATAATAGTTTTGAAGACATCTTGGATGAAACTAGTTTATTTCTGCTTCAATGTCGTGTCAAGAACAATAAAGAATAAGGGATCAGTTAAATAAATAATTGATACTTTCTTTTTTAATAAGCTGAACATTACACTATGACCAAAACATAATAGGTCGGGGAAAAAGTCTTTTCGTATTTTGTATGTATAAAGTTGTAGTAAAATCTCATCGGTTGTACTGTTTGTATCTGGCTGGTTTTGATATCATTAAAAATATGACATTTTAAAAAAGGAATACAAAAAGTAAAAAGCAATTTCCCGCCATTTTTCAATTGTTTTTTTGTTCGATAAAATGAGTGAATCTGAAGAAGAAATTCGATATATTTTGAAGTTTTATTACAAAAAAGGGAAAAATGCGACACAAGCCGCGAATAAATTATGTGACGTTTATGGACCTAATGCAGTGTCATCAAGAGTAGCACAATGTTGGTTCAAGCGCGTTTTCAGTCCGGGAATTTTGATGTCAAAGATGCAAAGATCTCGCTCTGCTCGCCCTGTTACGGATAAAGTCGATGCCATTTCTGAAAAAGTGGAGCAAGATCGGCATATTAGTAGTTACGACGTAGCTGAAGAACTGGGAATCGACCACAAAACAGTTTTGACCCATTTGAAAAAGTCTGGGTATAAAAAAAACTCGATATTTGGGTGCCACACGAGCTCACTGAAAGAAACCAAATGAATCGTGTGCTCATTTGCGATTCTCTGTTAAAACGTAACGAAACCGAACCGTTTTTGAAAAGATTGATCACTGGTGATGAAAAATGGATCACCTACGACAAGAATGTGCGCAAACAATCATGGTCAAAGGGCAGTGAAGCACCACACGTAGCGAAACCCGGATTAACACGTAATAAGGTGATGCTGTGTGTATGGTGGGATTGGAAGGGCATCGTTCATTATGAGCTTTTACCGCCGGGCAAAACCATCGATTCGGATCTCTACTGCCAACAACTGATGAGACTCAAACAAGAAATTGAGAAAAAACGGCCGGAATTGATCAACAGAAAGGGCGTGGTCTTTCATCATGATACCGCCAGACCGCACACATCTTTGGCCACTCAGCAACAATTGAGAGAGCTTGGTTGGGAAGTGTTAATGCATCCACCATATAGCCCTGACCTTGCACCCTCAGATTTTCACCTGTTTCGGTCTCTTCAGAATTCTTTGGGTAGTGTTAGATTAACATCCAGAGAGGACTGTCAAAACTACTTGTTGCATTTTTTTGATCAGAAGTCCCAAAATTTCTACAGCAACGGGATCATGTCACTACTTACAAGATGGCAACAAGTTATCGAACAAAATGACACATATATATTATAATTAAATGTAATTAAACTTGAAAAAAATATGTCTTGAATTTGTTTATAAAATACGAAGAAACTTTTTCCCCGACCTTATACATAACTAACACAAACATAACTAACGACATTAAGGGTCGATTTTTCAATCCGCAGTTAAACGCTCAGATACTTAACAAATCTATAAATTTACAGGTTTTACTCCACAGGTAACCTCTAACTGACATTGAAAAATTTAAAATCACGCTATCAAAGGAATAAATCCTATCTGATTCTTTAAATGAGGATTGAAAAATAGCCTCTAAGATTAAAGTTTTTTTTTTTAACATCTGCCTGGGTATGTGTGTTAGTTATCCGTGTTTTATATATCCGAATTCTAGCGAAGCATTATTTATTTTAATAACGGTGAAATATAGTAGACGTTCGTCTAAGTTTTTTTTTACTTGTGTTCATATATTTCCATGACATAAATTTGATGATATGAACCTAGACCTTACCAACCCAAATCGCCGATTGAGGCATGTGAAAAGTGCTAGTGTGCTTCGGTTGTTATATTAATAAATAACTTAAATAAAAGCCTTGAAAACTAGACAAGACATACGCATAACATGCTTGGCGAAAGTGGAAGGCGCATGACATACAGTAATCCATAAGCTTAAGCTCTTCAAATCGTGAGTGAATCGGTTTCTTCTAGGCAAGTGTGCTCCATCTTAGACATCATCGCTTAACGTCATGCGAGTTGACGGTCTAACGCAAGCATATTTATTATTAATAATAAAAAACTAAATTAGCTGCTAATGATAAAATATCAAGTATACATAAATGTCAGTCAATTTATATTCACGCTTATTAATTTTAATTTGCTATCTAATAGATTATGAATGCTAATCATTTCAATATTTATGATCAATAGCGAATTTCACAGAAATAGACAGACAATAAATCAAAAAGACCAAAAGCCACGGAACGAACCAAGGAATACCGTAGGTACAGAACTACGGATGCCAGAAACGCCACAATCATTAGTTACACGTTCCCACAAAGTTATCTGTCAAACAAACAAACTGACGAGGGTGTCGGGTTGTTTCGGAGCTGTACCCTTTTCTACTTCTTTGGTTTAACGAGTTAAGTTAGGTATTGGATTTAAAACTGTGTGCGCTAAACGTTGACCTTTTTGGCCTTGTACCCTTTTCTATTAGCAAAGTTTTAGTTAATAAAGGTATTTCAGTTCCGAAATAGCCTACGAGCAGTTTTAGCTTTCAGCCAGTACGATTAACTTTAAATTAAATTCATGTCATTTTATTGTATGTCTTAACGCAAATTAACTGGAATCACCTTCACAGGTCATGAACTCCAAAAACGCTGGAAGAGTCTAAGAACATGCTTCGGCCGAGAAGTGTCGGAGCAGAAGAAGGAAGAACAAAGACGAAAGAAGAACCTCCCACTGAAGCGTCGAAAAGTATACGGATACTTTAATAAGATGAGATTTCTTCTACCCTCTTATAACATGAGCTGTCGCCCAGCTAAAGACTCTGACAATGACGATTCAAATGATCAAGACAATGATGACATTGAAGACGATGACGATCCTCTAGAAAGTGTCATAAAAGCTGAATCCTACGAAGAAACATCCAGACATGAAGCAATTATTCTAGAACCAGATACATTACAGCAGATTTATGAAAGCAATCAAACTTCTGATGGGAAGATAATAGATTACCTTAAAGATGTGAAGAAAGATGAGGATGATGAAGATAAACAGTTTCTTATGTCCTTAATTCCGACGTTTAGAAAGTTTAATGATAAGCAGAAGTTCGAAGGCAGGATAGAGATATTGAAAGTGTTGAAGGAGATTAGTTTTAGGCACGAATGCGGGCCTTCGAGTTCCACTAACTAATTGTTTCTAGGAATAATTACTTTTCGTTCTTTAAGAAATAGGTCAATAATCTAAGTTTTTATCAATAGAGTTAGAAAATAAGTGTTTTCCATGAGTAGACTTATTGTTTAGTTACTAAGAAGTTTTCTGTTTTTCAATGTTCGACCTATCCAGTTTTGTTAATAGCAAAAAAAAAATTGTAACTTTTTACTTGTTCTATTTTGCTAATTACGAATAAATACGGCATTGAATAAATATTAGCAAGAAACGTTGACTTTTAATTTCAAATTTCAAAGGGTGAGCAGATTCATATTTCAAAAGCCATCTTTTTACTATGAAATTCAATGTTAGTATTTAATTTATCCGAGCTCTCCAATCCTCGTGGAGTATGCAAAAAGAAACCGTAATTTTTTAAATTAAAACGTGAAGAGTACGAAGAGTTAGTTAACTGGAATAGCCATGAAATCGATTTTAAGTATTAATAGATGTATCGCATATTGTTAAGTGGAGGCCACGAACCGGAAGACGCAGCGTATTTAGGTCTCTCACTAGATGGACCGATGGCATTTTGAGAGTCGCAGGCATTCAGTGGATGCAGAAGGCTGGCTGTCGTGGAGGTTAAAGAGGGAAGCCTATTTCAGCAGTGGACGTCTTCTGGCTGATGATTATTATATGTTTGCTAGGGGTTGAAGAGAGTGGCAGAAACAAAGCGAGTCTATCGAGGCCGCTGTCCAACAGTGGGTTATTCAGAACTGATAAAGATCATTGCATAAGTCACAACGTGAAAATGAGTCTTCATAGACTATGCGATTGCTGTATATAAGTTACTAGCAGTCACGGCGGTTTCACCTACTACAAAAAAAACTGGGATTAAATAAACCCATGATTTAATCGAAGGTTATAATATAATCTGCAGTAGTTTCAGAGTTGAATGGGCACAAACCAAAGACTACGTAGTAGCTTAACCTAGT
Organism: Agriopis leucophaearia; assembly: GCA_949125355.1. NCBI lineage: Eukaryota > Metazoa > Arthropoda > Insecta > Lepidoptera > Geometridae > Agriopis > Agriopis leucophaearia. Next base: position 2,222,478 of record OX421276.1, on the reverse strand, counting down.
CTGTGGCACAATCATACACAAATCCCATTTGATCTTTGGCTGAAATATAACCGCCAAAAAACGTCTCCGCGAAATTGTCTTATTTTAAGCGCTCGTTGTATACATCTACTATTTACCAGACATCTATTAAAACGAATAAAAACAGAAGGCCCACGATTCACTTTGTTTGCACATCTGATCAAAGTCCTTTGCATACTCAAACACTCGTGACACTAGGTATGACTGTAAATTAAACTATACATATTAACAATACAAACACATGGCCAATAATGTAACGTCTGACAAACTAATTAAAACATACATATAAGTTTTATAATTAATTATTAAGTATGAGTAGGTCTTTATCAGTAGATTTAGATAGATATGTGAAAATCCAAGGACTCAAGGTCTTTAAAACCACAGAAAAAATATCGTTACTACTCTTTGATAATAAACTTTTAAAACTAAATAGTATCGAAATAAGTATGCCAAAAACTGAAGGGGGCGAGGTAAACATGTATTGCACACACTGACATATTCTTACTAGTTCTACAAACGCGCACTTCAATATTAAACGCACACAATTGCAAACGATGTGATTAAAATGTTTGTTATTCTTCCATTTGGATCTTTACGTAAATCCGGATTTCGAGATCTTTATATTGTAGTTTTCAGTGTCTGATACACGGTAAACCATGCAATGAGTAACGCGTTGTATCTAATCGTATCAAAACACGCCCTGTTCATGGAATGCCACGATGTTGTCTGAATTAGAAGACGAGATAATTGTTACAGAGTTTGAAGAAAGTTTCTCTGTCTATTGTGTCTATACATATAGTTTATAGGTAAGTACTTCCACAGCCGGGTCTTCTGCAACCATATTTTTGTTAGTGATTGGTCCTAACGCGTTTTCTGACCAAATGGGGGCTGTTTGGTCAAAGAATATCACACAGACTAGACCGGACAACACCGGCGTTTGCCAGCGGGGGAATGGAATGTTTTTTTCACCGCGGATCTCGAACAATACACACGGCCATCTCTCTCGCGAATTCATTTTAGCTGAATGCAAAGTAATATGCTGCATACATTTGCTAACTCTTTATTTATAACGTCGCTGGAGACCGCAACGTTTTGTGGCAAACATATTTTGTTAGATTCTTGGCGCAGCAGACCGCTTTACTATACTCTTCCGCATCGAAGTTTTTTTGTCATTATCTAGTTCTGTGTCGCTCTTACTCTGTAAAACCTTGGAAACTTTTCAGATTACATGCGTTGCCTATATAGGCATCAAGCCTAAGATTTATTATTACATTGCCGCAATAATTTTTTCATAGAGACCTTTCCATCCCTAATAAAAACATTCTTTCCATTTTTTTAATTCTCAGTTTCATCTTAAATAGGTACCATCTATTTTTTATTACTACAAATTATGAATATACCTATTTTTTTTTTAAATATTCCTAGAATCAACTACCGTGTACGTGGGCAGTGGGCACTGTTATCGAGTATCGACATAGTTCCCGATATCGATAACGTTATCTAAAAGATACGCAAACAACACTATCGCGGGTACCGCAGGAGTCGCACTTCAGGTTCCCAAAAGGATAAGTTGGTATATATTTGAGTGAGGATGATGAAAGATGCCCATCATTCATCACCCTCAGTTCACATCAGTCTTATTTACCCTGTACCTCTGACAGATGTCTCTCTTCAGCACACTCTTCAGTTTAAGGATAATGCTTTAGAGCTAGTTATATTAAGAAATGCCTATTATTATCATTTTTCGTCTGTTTATTCTCTGCAGGATGCAGGTTCTCTTCGCAAATCAGTCCAGTCTTCATCTTTTTCTAGCTGCATCTAATAAGCGATTCTGCTCCAATTTACGCAGGTCCTCTCTTCTCTAATAAACCACAGGGCGTCTTTTTATCTATCTGAATGCATTAACTTTAGAATACGTCTAAGTTCTTATGAATTTTTCAAAAAACGTAGTTGATGAGCCATATTAGTTTATGTCACAAACTTTTTTTGGCAAGGAAGTTTGTTTCTCATTAAGACAGGCAGGAATCAACTATAGAGAAAGTAAACGTCATGTCGTACAAGGAAGTCAAGATGCTGGCAGAAGATCGAGATGGCTGGAAGCTACTTCACGGGCAAAAAGAAATTAGAACGTGCCAAATAGTAAGAAGGACTTCGAATAAACCTTAAACATTGAATGGACCAAAAAAATCTGTTGACATCGAGGTTTAGGTCGTTCAATTTTTGTTCAGAGGATCAGAGGTAAGGAAGGTGAGATTTACCACAGTTCAGATCTTCAGACATCAGAGCGACCATAAAGATTGTGTTGGTATTCATGAGGTTTAAATACAAGTCAAATCATGTGGATAACTTAGAATGTGGACCCTAGACTTGTCAACATTTTATCCCCCCCCCCCCCCCCCCCCCACTATATCACCCTACCGCCGTCGCTTGCGTAAGGTGTCAAGGGAGTGACATTTTGACAGATTTGGCTTAGAATTAAACGTTTCTATTTACCTTTTTCCCATCGCGGAATTTGACAGTGCCCTCTATAATAGAAGTGGCGGGACTGCTTTCCGCCATCTTGGATTGGTGACGTCACGTGACACGACCGCAGCGCCACTGCGGCGACATCGCGCACTAGCACATTACTGACACATTTTGACACTATTTCTCTCACTGTAACACTGTCTTCACTTATGGACCTGAAACAAGGAAACCAACAACATTAGATTAATCGATTTATAAGTCGAGATAACTCACAATACCAGACAAGAGTTACACACTGGTTTTTTATAGATATAAATATGACTCGCGGGTCGAGGCGATCCGATATGATGAAAATAAATGTTCTTGTTACAAATTGAAATACCTATTTAAACAATTCAAGAACGTTCACTGGAGTTTTGGAGCTTTGGGAAAAATATGTAGCGGTATAGCATTATTTTCAAAATCTTATTTTTGCGAGTTTTAATGTGTGATAATGGATGATCGAATCGATTTGAAAGAGTGTATGTATATATAAATACGGAACCCGTAAAAGTGTATTGTCGTGGTATTTCTTAATCTCTATAGAACCTTCTGTCCACCACATTACTAGGGCGTGACTTGGACTTGACTGTGACTGAAAAAGGACGGACGGATAGACAGACAAGACAATCATCCCAAGAGACAGCGTGGACTCAGTAATAGGGTCCCGTTTTTACCCTTTGGGTACGGAACCCTAAAAACTAAATCAAAATCGGTTGAACGGATGAATAACACGCAAATTTTTGCGTCGGAAAAGTTTAAACGAGACGAGCAAATAGCTTGCCTGATGGTAAGTTCTAGGCTTGCCCATAATAGATCTGTGCCACCCAGAATTTAACATTGTGAAATACTAAATAATTACTCAAACATTTAACAAAATAAAGTAAATTTAAACATCCGAGGCCCTTTAAGGGCCAATCCCAAGTTTTCTCATTGAAGTATTCTGTTTCGATCCTAAACAAACAAAGTTATAGACTTATTTGCATTAAACAGATTGGTCGGCGTTACAGCGAGATTTCAAATTAAAAAAGTTTAGGGGCATTGAAAAAATTACGAGGTTTGAGGTTTTGAAAATGTACTTTCGATCTTTCGCCTTTTGACAGTGTTTTGCGGAATTTATATGAACTTTTGTGGTGTACAAAATAATTTGAGTTTACTTAAATCAATTAAACTACCTATTACGTAGACGCAGCGTAGGTAGGCATCCCACTAGATGGACCGACGACGTCGTGAGAGTCGCGGGCATCCAGTGAATGCAGATGGCAGGTTGTCGTTCAGTATGGAGATTAAAGGCCTATGTTCAGCAGTGGACGTCTTCTGGCTGATGATGATTACGTATGGCATAATCAGTGCAAAAGTTTGAAGAGTTTTTTCCTAGTAACTAAATTACTCCAAAATGAGTGAATCAATTTTAGTAAGATTGCAGCAAAAATAAAAGAATGTATCAAGGAAGTTTAATATAAAAACATTGTATAAAAATCTAAACAAATGTTACATGACACTAAAAGCATTGAATCTTTAGGCTCTGATCTGACACTTCGCCTAAATGGCCGCAGCCCCTAAAATCCCCAAAAAAAGAAACAAATTAAGCCTACCCCATGTGGTCCGTACGTAAGTGTGCAGAATTCAATAAATACACAACAGCCCCCCGGAGGTCAATAAATAGGATTGCAGAACGGCCCTCGGACTTTGGATGATTAATACTTTTTCGTAAATATCGTTTGGGTAAGTATTATTGATTGGGGTTTTAACTACAGGAGGATGTTATGTTTTTTTATTTTGTCTACTAATAAGAGGTTAAATTAGTGATCATAATAAGGACTTAATTCAATTTGTATCGAAATATGTCAAAATATAAAAGAAATTTTACAAGTACTTATAAGTACTTATTTAAAAAAACTAACTGAATACGCAGAGAGTTATATAAACAAGATTTTCCCCCTTTTCCACCCTTAGAGGCGAAATATTTTCTTTAAACTTAAATGGGACACCTTCGATATGTAGCCTATTTAAGGCCCTCTTTTCCCATTGGTAATTCTCGTTTTCGTTTCTCTACTTCCAACAATGGTGCCATATCAAAATTGAAGATTTATTTAGAAACAGGATTAAGGACCTTTTGCTCGATACAAAAAGTAACACTGATTTGCGATTTCCTCCCTGTTTTTTTCCTGTATGACTCCATCCTAAGGTTGCCTGGAAGAGATCGCTCTTAGTGATAAGGCCGCCGATTGTTACGCTAGTTTTTTAAAGCTGTTTTATCTATCTACCTATTTACTAAACGATGTCTACGATATTTTAATTTACAGATATCATAATTATGGAGGGAACCGTAAATCTTTTGGAAAAATATGAGAAATAGATGTAGCAAAACGCACTGTGTCTAAGAGTCATGGTTTTCTTCAGCTAAATGCGACTTAAATATTAATATGTTAAGCTTTATAGTCATCTGTAGTAAAAAGTGTTGCTTATAAGTGGAAAAATCTTAGTTGTATTGATTTCTCATCACAATTCGTTATCAGGGTGTTTATTTCTCTGGGGTGACACAACAATCGCTGACACGGTGGAAAGTACTTAAATAAGCTAACACGGGAAAAATAACGTACTTGGCTAACATTAATATCATTTCATATTAGACGCATGTATTTTAAAAACGTTATTTCCCCAACAGATGCCCGGAAAGTGGTAATTAAAAATTCACGTGCAATTAAAATGTTTTCCGTCAGACGAGTGTATTTTTCTCTCTCTAAGGGTCACTGTTATTACTGGCGGGCGCACGCAGCGGGTAAATTGCGGGCCTAGTATACAATTTATTAACTTTATAACTAAAGTTATATGAATATTTACGGGATATTTACCGTGGTAAGGTTGTGGAAGGAGCTCCCGATATTTCGGCGCAGTACCACCTTACCACGGTAAATATCCCGTAAGTAATCATATAACTTTAGTGAACAGCCGTGATAGTTTAAAACAGTGTTTTAACTTTATATGTTCTTCTATAAGACGCGCCTTAACTTTTCTTAATCATTGTAATTCCTCACAGCGAAAGTGTGTTTTGTAAGTCTGTTGGATTTATCGAATATAAACTCGAATTTACTCATTGTTAGTTGCTGTTACAGAATAAATACATATTTCTTTCTTTCCTGATATCTATATGACGAAGGTGCACGATAACATAAGCAAGATAAACAGCCTAATCACGAGCACTACATTTACATTGCATATTTGCAATATTATCCCAGTGGGCCCTAGTTCTACACCATAGCTGGCTTACCACAGCGCAACGCCAGCATAGTCGATTGACTTTAGGCATTGCATTAGGTTATCCTGTAATAATAGTTGTAATTTTGATAAATAAATAAATCTTATTTAACAACCATAATTAAATTATGTAAATTGCGTGCCCAAAATGGTAACTATTGAAACATTCTTATTTGTATTTATTTGACAATAAATCATTGTGAGTTTTTCAAGTCCAATTCAATTCTTTATTTGCTAGTTATGAGTAACATTGATCTTAAAATATTATGATTTTACAGCCAGTTTTGGCTGTAAAATCCTAATCCCTTAAATTAGGCATGCAAATTAATAATATCAAGTATTTATTTGCTCTGACGGCAGAAATGTTAAAAAGCTGTATGTTTTTAATGTAAGCTATAAGGATTAACTGGGAAAGTAATAAGTACCCAGTACAAGTTATGTGGCCACTGACAGGTATGCACTGAACTATAATGGTTGCCTGGAAGAGATCGCTTTTAGCAATAAGGCCGCCACTTGTGGCACTAGCTTGTAAGTGTTTTCTATATGTATATAATTTATATTTCTGGTGTACACAATAAAGTGTTTCTATCTATCTGTACGCCGCGTGCGCCCGCTTGCAATAACTAACAGCCTTATTTCCAAAGCAAAAGATACTCATACATCGGAAACATTACGTTACATAATTACTTATTAACATGCTAGCATTGAAAAATGCAAGCACTTTAATTAAGGAAAAAAGTAAGGAAAAGTTGCTCAAGGCTTGAATATGGCGTGATGCATGCAAATAACGAATATCCTAATTAAAGATGTATCACATAATAGATACTGTACGAGCTGTGCAAAATAATAGTAGATTATATACCAAGGGGATAAAGCAGCCACGGGTGTCATATTGTATCTCGAGCGTAATGAAGGAGTCGAGGGAGTTAAAAAATAATCCTTTATTACACTCGGGATTCAAGCACGCCCAAGATGAAGACACCTTTATCCCCGACGAGAATTCTCTGCTTTTCACAGTTTCTGCCAGACACTAAAAAAAAAAAAACTACTAGGAAGAAAGTATATACCTACTCTTAGAGAGATACATTTTTATTAAACTAAGATTGAAAATAAATGTTTGTTGTGGAATGACAAATGAATGTTTGTGGTTTATTAAACGAGCGATTTAGCGCTTTAGCGAAGTACTCGCGCCTTTCTTTTCTTGTTTTCTTTATTATCTTCTAATCGTAATGGCCAGTTCAAACTTTGGATAAGTTATTTTAAGCGCAGGCCTCTATGGTGGAAATAAATAAAATTAATGGTAGAGGTGCCAAATTCTAAATTCAATTCATATTATTGACCAGCAGCGGGTCATAATGAAATTCAGTAAAATATTATAACCGGAGAGTTCCATTGGAGTCACACTTCTCTTTTCTGTGATTGGAGTGGCAAAATTATAGACCAAAAACTTAATAAAAAAAAACGACTCGAAAGAAGAAGACCGGCTAGATCGTAGGGCACCAATTACTTATTTTAGGGTTGGTTTGCATTACATATAATTGGACATTTTCGAGCAGGTGGTGTGAAAAGGAATAAATCGATCCGTTCCGTACTTTGTTGCCATACCCAATTATAGGGTCGTGTCATTATGTGATACCTTAAACATGCTACCTAATCTAAGATCTGTGAATTTCATCATAATCATCATTTCAGCCATAGGACGTCTTTTTCTAGGTCTCTCCCATAGATTTCAAAAACCGGTTGGAAGCGGCCTGCATCCAGCGTTTTCCTGAGGTCTCTTTTAGGTAGTCTGTCCATTTTATATGGACGTCCCACGCTGCGCTTACCGGTCCGTGGTCTCCATTCGAGAACCTTTCGGCCCATCGGCCATCTGTTCTGCGTGCTATGTGCCCTGCCCACTGCCACTTCAACTTGCTAATCCGGTGGCCTATGTCGGTAACTATTGTCCGACTACGGGTCTCCTCATTTCTGATTCGATCTCTTAGAGAAACCCCGAGAATAGCCCTCTCCATAGCTCGTTGTGCGACTTTGAGCTTTGCTAATGAAGCCCATAGTGAGAGACTACGTTTCAGTTCTGTATGTCATCACTGGCAACACACATTGATCGAATAGACTTTCGTCTTATAGCACTGACGATGTGAAATCTATAATGCGCAATTAATAGGGCAGATGAGTGATAAACTTCAGTCATCTGCCCTATTAATTGCGCATTATGGATCGTTGAAACCAATAGTTTTGATGAAGAATTTAAGTAAATATAATATGTTTATTGGAAAAATAATTTTAATCGGTTATTAATGTTCTAATATATAAGCGTTTAAAGTTTTTGGTAGAGAAAACTCTGTCCCTTTCTCACAAAACAACAAATTACGTCACGCCTCTGTGCGCCATACTTATCAGAATATAATTTATTACTTAAATTCTTCATCAAAACTATTGGTTTCTCTGTCACTCTCTGTCTAGCATGATATTAAAATGCTTATAACTTGCTTATTTTTGATCAGATTTTAATTTTGTTTTCATTAATCAGCTATATTTTAATAAGACAATAAAAAAAACCGTCATCTAGCCTATTATTGAGTATTCAAAGCCTTACAACCAGTTTATATTTCACTAGCCGTCCGCCCCGGCTTCGCACGAGTGTAAGCTCGGCCTTCGGCCTCGCTACAAAATATAATATAGCCTATGTCACCCGGGGATAGTGTAACTTCCCAACAGTGAAAGAATTTTTCAAATCGGTTCAGTAGTTTCGGAGCCTATTCATTACAAACATACAAACATACAAAAATAGGTACAAATCTTTCCTCTTTATAATATTAGTGTAGATTAAATAATAAAGAAACACCCTGTCTATAGGTACAATTTGAAATATGGATTGCCAATTGCCATTTTACAATACTGAATATTAATATTTCCCCTGATATATTCAGTTCACACCCCAACTCGCTTCGTTAACTGCAGCTGTTTACCCCATGTTATACATTATTATACTATACATTGTCAATATAAATACCTAAAGCTTATTTAACTGGAAGCATTGCAGAAAATTCTGAATCTGTCTTTCAACTTATGACATTAGCCTGTATCGTCTGCTTTCCCTCCTTACATTCGTCTGTTTTTTATTTTTTATTTGGGTCCCGTCTTTCCAGTAGGAGTCCAGTTCATCCTTTTACTCCGTGTGTTTAACTAAACGTACTAAAAATTGTCAGTTACTTGCAAATATCCTACTTCACGGGAATTTCAATGACCGGGTCTCATCGCCTAATTTGCTACCCTTAAGAATTGTATTCTTATATTATACTACTAGTGTGGTTGCCCACGACTTCGTACGCGTAGATTTTCATATAAACTTTTAACCCTTTTTTCCTTCCTTAATCCGGCCCTTGCGCAAAATGACATAGCCTATACTTCAATCTGGTCATAGCTAAGCACATTTGTGAAAACCGCAATTAAACCCGTCCAGTGGTTAAGGAGATGTGCGTGGACAAACAAACCGCACCTTTAATAATAAACCGAATTAACTCAAAAATCATGATTTTTGGGAAATTGCATTCAAAGTTTTACAAGTTTGACGCCACCTATGTTTTGGTAAAAATTTTAAAATATGGGCACAGAAATGTAAATGTATTTAGAGTATTGTCAATAGAATATTCTTTCAAAAAACATTTTTAAATACCAAATATTATTTATCCTTTTTAGAATACAAAGGTTTAAAAAATATATTAGCGACTAACACTGCACTATCTCTGATAGTCAGAGATAGTGCAGTTTATTATTAAGAAATAATTATTGCATGTTATGCATTTAGGTTTAATTCTATCACTCTGATCCCTGCCGGCGTAACACTGGTTCATCTCGTTTGGTGAATTTTGATTGGACCGACGGGTTAGTCAAAAAGAGACGGACCGTACTCTATCTCGCTTGTATGGCTCCGAATGGAACGCCTGTTGGACTGTTCCTGATCTTTTCACGTAATTAATTCGTTTTATGATAAAATCTCCTAAACCCCATTTTTTGAGTTAATTCAGTTTATTATTAAAGGTGCGAAACAAACATACAAAAATTCTAAAAACTGCCTTACGTGTTCAGCTGCTTATTTTAAGACATCCTACGTGTTTTTTTTTTTTTGATATCTCACAATTACTGCCTCGGTGGCTCAGTTGGTAGTGATCCTACTTTCTGTGCTTGGGGGCGTGGGTTCGATTCCCATCTAGGACAAACATTTGTGTGATGAACATTTGTGTTTGTTCTATGTCTGGGTGTTAATATCTTCTTAGGTATGTATTTAAAAATATATATGTATGTATATCAGTCTCTGGCAGCCATATTACAAGCTTTGCTTAGTTTGGGGTCAGATGACCATGTGTGCAATAATGTCCCAGATATTGTCCCAGATAATAACAGATTTTTTAATCTCTACGTTTTTATTATATGTATAGATAGATATCAAATGCGTAAAGAATATTAGCGTAGATCCGAATTCTGTCGGCTTAGCCTTCGGTGGCTATTTTTTGTTATAAAAACGTTAAATCTAAAGACTCATCTATCAGAGCAAATAATAGAATTTTCTGTTAGGTTAACTTCGAGCATTCTTGAAATAAAATACAATTATGCAAAATGTGAATACAATGTGAGCCATTTTCAATATTTTTTATTCGCCCAGTCTTTCGTCCACTTAGTATTTCAGTACTTCATATTCAGTAGTTTTGACACCTTTAATTTGAATTTATATTCGCTCGATTAAATTTTACTACCCATTATTTTATTATGAGTAAATGTGAAAGCCGAAACAAGATTTAAAGTTATCTAAACAAGACATTAAAATAAGATATTGTCAGAGAAGCCACGCGACCGATATCGAATCCGCAGGTGTGTCCGGAGACGGGACAATCCCGGGCAATCGTATTGTGCATCAGTTACAGATTTGTAAGGGCTGGCAAGAGATAAAAACGTAAAAATATACAAAAAGACAAGAATATTTATATTCATTTTCCCGCGATATAATTTAATACTCAATACTCAATCATTTATTGCATAATTATTATGAAGTTCACATACAGATGTTAGGTAGCATGTTTAAATTAGGTAATACATAATAATAACCCTGATTGGGTATGGCAATATAGTGCGGAGCGGATCGATTTACATTATGAAATAATGTAAATATGATTACCTCTGATAAATGATATCTTTTAAAAACTTATTTAAGTCTAACCAAGCAACCAACCGATCAACCAACTAACTTCAACCTTAAATGTTGATACTTGAGAGTAACTAATCCTAGGCTTTGTGTAAGGGTCGAAGTTGCCTGAAGACCTAAATACTCTGACAATGTAACTGATGACCTACATTCTGAATTTTGTGTAAAAGTATGTAACTGATAATTTTTTTACTACATTGTTTTAACGATAGATCCCAAAACGACATAGTTATTAACAAAAATTGTCAGCGGAGCTCGATCAAAGGGAAATCTAATTAAACTTAATTTAAAACTACGGCGTAATTAGGCCCATCCTCCTCATTTTAATTAACCTTAAAATGAGCCCCCTAAATTGCAAACGCCCTGAATCTAATAACGTAACATTAATTAAATCCTATACGCTCTAGTAACTGCGTTATTTATAGCTGTTATCGTTAATGAAGCAATATGAGCGATAAAAATTGTAATATTGTATTTTTTCTGATGCGTGACAGCCCTGGGCCATCTGCTGTGTGTTGCGGGTGACGTCACAGTGGTTTTCTTTGTGTGCGTTGCAGATGCAAGCGCACGACTTATCTGTTTCATTTCATTTCTCTGTTTTTTTTTCTAAGTGAGTGCGAAACTGCTAACCTTTTTTGCGAGCAGATGTATCTTTGACAATGCTACCTTTTTGTTGTTTCTCAATTACAGTTACTTTTGAAATCACCATTTTACGTCAGGGAAGTACAAGGTCTTTAAAGTGATACGGCGGTTTATTGAGTTGAAAAGCGTGTTTTTACGTGAAACAAAGATTTTTGTGAGATCTTTTGTTTATGAAGTCAAGAAAGAGATCTCCGTAATCTTGACCGACTAGTTTGGCACAAGGCTATAAAAATACGCAACAATAGCTACATATTGACAGCCCCGTTAGCTCAATTGGTATTGTACCTGCCTTCTGCACTTGAGGGCGTGGGTTCGATTCCCACCTAGGACAAACATTTGTGTGATGGACTTTTGTGTTTGTTCTGTCTGGGTGTTAATATCTATTTAAGTGTGTATTTAATCATATATATATATATGTATGTATATCAGTCTCTGGCTGCCATATTACAAGTTTTGCTTAGTTTGGGGTCAGATGACCATGTGTGCAATAATGTCCCTGATATTTATTATTTTTTTATTTATATTTTATTGCACCAGCTGCAGTTTTATTAATAGTTTACCAAGTTTTCTTGCAGGTATTCTGTGTCTTTTCTCATGATGCATGCATTATAATATTTTCTGTCCAAACATACCGAATCGACACAGTAAATAACCTATCAGCATGGAAAGTTACAAGTTTCTATGTGTAATAGTTTAGACCAACTTTTTACCACATTGGCAGGCTATATTGACTATGTTGAAAGCCTCGGTGGTCCAGTTGGTATAGTGAACCTACCTTCTGCGCTTGGGGACGTGGGTTCGATTCCCACCTAATGCAAACATTATTTTATGTGACGAACATATTTTGTGTGTGTTCTATGTCTGGGTATTAATATCTATTTAAGTATGTATGTAGGTACCTACATATATCAGTCTCTGGCAGCCATATTACAAGCTTTGCTTAGTTTGAGGTCAGGGGGCCTACCATACACGTTACACAAAATAACATTGCTGCGAGAACATAACGTTTCGAGCGTAAAACATTCTTACTTTCGACCGTACCATGCACGTGAAAACGTTTCCGCTTTATTAGGAAAGCACGAGACGACGCTATACGTTAATACAGAGTTCTCACTCACACACCCGGTCATAGTTCGTTAGATTCCGTTCTTTATTCCGTAATACAAAAGTTTTAAATTAAACTCCGTACCATAGACGATTTTAACAACGTGAATAACATTATTTTTGGGGCTATGAGGCTCCATTCTAGCGATAATATAAAAGTTAGTCAGGACCAACTTTTTTATTATCGCATTGAAATTAAAACTGCTTTATGCCTCCCGAAGGCCTCTGAAAAATATTTAAATCAGTTTATAAAGACTAAGCGGTCGATCCAAATGTCATGTTAGGCCTCCGGGAGGCCTCCGACATGTATGTGTTCCAATCACTAGAAAAATAAGCCAATTAGCATAGGCCGAATTGCCAATCCTAGTGTTCAGAACTATTAGGCCTCCTGAAGGCCTCCGACAAATACGTGTCATTCACTAAAATTAATGTAGTAAGCAAGATAATACAGGCTGAATTGGCAACGCTAGTGTCAGAAAAATTAGGCCTCCCAAAGGCCTCAGAAAAAAAAATGATTTTTAGTCACCTAAATATGTAGGAGGCATTAAACAATTGGCTGTATTGGTAACCTTAGTGTTAGGACATTAGGCCACTCAAAGGCCTCCGACGAATATGTAGATAAATCGCTAGAACATGTAGTAGACAAGATAGTAAAGGCTGAATTATCAATCCTAGTGTTCAGAACTATTAGGCCTCCTGAAGGCATCCGACAAATGTGTGTTCCAGTCACCAAAATATGTAGGAGGCATGAAAATTTTGGTTTAGTAATAGTGTTCCGTGCATCAGCCATGGAACAAGGATTTACCAAGGCAAATTCCGCTAATTTGCCTAGAGTTGATTCATTGATGGTGGGAGTGTTCCAGGCTTCAAACAAAGACTTCTGTTTAGCAGAATTTAGAAGCGTCAAAACTTCTATGTAAGTACATTAAATCTTCATAATATATCCAACAATTTAAGCGTTTCAAATGTAAGATAAGTTCTGTATGGGTTTTAGGTTATGTTATAAAATGTATTGTTTTCATTTTTGATGTATAATGTTAAATATTTAGTTTTAATCTACTGTACCATATTATAAGATTATTGCTTAAACATAAATTTCTTTGTTTTAGATCCTCGAGGCCATCTTATGGCGATGACGCTGTAAGCTATGTACAGCTTAAACGCGAAGGAAGTCTGTGCACCATCACCGCAAAAATTTGCCCTGAGCATAAGGTCCACGCAAAGTTGTACAGAGTTACATTAATAGTCGACAAAGAGGGTGAAGTAGTGAAATCTGAGCAATGTCATGACTGTGTTGCTTCACAAGGAGGCTGTAAACATGCTGTAGCATTTCTTATGTGGGTCCATCGCAGAAGTGAGGAGCCTTCCTGTACATCAGTGGAGTGCTACTGGATAAAATCGAAGCTGTCTAGGGTTGGTACTACATTAAAATATGTAACTGCCAAACAGTTATCCAATGGCAAATCAAGCTTGCCATCAAATAGTGGTGTGTTCAAAAAATTTTTAGAAGAAGGGAAGAAACGTAAACTCAGTGACTGTGAGGTACTCAAGTATCAGGCAGACTATTTTCCTGATACATTAGAAAGATTATCGATGCACAAACTGGTACAGAAATACAAAGAAAAGTCCTGTGACACCTTTTTAGTAAACCTTGTGTTAACTAATGAAGATATCCTAAAAGTTGAGGAGGCAACTAGAGAACAACATAAAAGCTCGCTTTGGTACGAATTGAGGTATGGCAGAGTGACAGCCTCACGAGCTTTTGAATTTAGTAGGTGCAAAACTAGCGATGGCACCCTGATTTCCTTAATAATGGGAGGGAAAATTCCAGATACTCGGGCCATGAAGCGGGGTAGAATGTTGGAGGATGAAGTGAGACAAACAGTAAGCAGCATACTGGGGAAAAGAATAAAAAAATGTGGCCTAATGCTCTGTAAAAACTATCCCATTATAGCAGGATCGCCTGATGGGATCTGTGGTGACTACATAATAGAAATTAAGTGCCCAACAAGTGCAAAAACATATAAAAATTATGTGAATAATGGGAAACCTACGGAGAAATACTATGCGCAAATGCAGCTACAAATGTTTTTGACTGGCCAGCAAAATGGCTACTTCTGTGTAGCTGATTGCAACTACACTGAAAATAAAAAAGTGGACGTAATAGAAGTTCATTTTGATCAACATTTTGTATCTGATATTATCAAAGTGATAATTTCTTCATGGAAAGAATATGTGAACCCTATACTATATAAAAGTGTAATATAATTATAGGATTTTTTAAATAAAACACACATAATATAACTCTGTAGTATTATTTAATCAATGAATCTTGCAAATTAATTAAACCGCAGGCAACGGTAATAACATCGTCAAGTACTTTGACAAGATTGTGATTTAAACATGCATGTGGCTTTAACATGTTAAATTCTCTCAACCGCCGAATCACTTGCTCTATATGTATCCTCAAACTAGCAATCTGTTTGGTTTCCCTTGCTTCAGCTTTAGAAAGCTTTGTCCCAGTTGTAACACTTGGAGGTCTTACTAGTTGCACTCCATGTCTGCGTAAATATTGCTCCACATGTTTAAAACCCCTGTCTGCCATCACACACATGCCTGATTGCAAGCTATTTATAAAATCACAAGATTCCACTAAACATGTGTCTGTAATTCGGCCTCCGAAACCAGGTGATATGTAATTAACTAAACCGTTGGGTGTGCAGGATACAAGATATTTAACAGTATTGGCCTTTTTATATTCTGACCATGTCAGAGATTGATTTAAGGCTTTTGTACCTCTATTTCTAAGCAGTCTATGATACAACTGACATTGTGATATTTATGCCTAAAAGCCATAGGTAAATTTCCTTTTATGGAATCTTTATTTAATTCAACAAGGAAAGGACGCATGACACTTGCTAACACAGGTATATTTTTTAAAAATGTTTTGCTAGCATGACTTGGACTCATTGAAAAGTCATCAGCAAGCTCTCTAAATGGGTTATTTAATCTAATTTTCTTTAGACACAAGAGTATATTGGTAGCAGGAATATTAATTTGTTTTTCTATTAAATCAATCAAGTAATAACAGCTTTTGGGAACACCTGTGTAAAAACGCGGGCTCTTCATAATTTTAAGCAAGGTACATTCAAGAATTTTAGATGCTTCCTGCTTTTTATCATCTCGCTGCAGTCTGATGTGGATTTCATTTGGAATAACATTTTCTTCGACGTTTCCATGCAAAACTAAAAATTTAAAATAGTAAAACTATTAGACACAAATAAAAAGTAGGACTTAATAAACATACATAGGTAAATACAATCTGCACTTTTTTACAAACAATAAATCAGTCTATCAACAAAGTACTAAGTACATCTATTTAATTTAAAAAAAATCATAGTAAATGTTTAAGCTGGTTATTTACTAGGTATGATAACAGACAGTGTTTTTAATAGCAATTGTTTAATTGGTTAAAGTAAGGTAAACGAAATTAATCTTTGCTTTAAAGGATCTGTCACACTGCCTGCATTCTCGTCCTGCGGTCTGGTCAAAATGAATGCTGTCCGCATCATGTGTGAACATCATTTGCAGTTTCCATATATACATAGACCGGACTGCAGGACGGGGAGCGCGGGCAGTGTGCCAGATCCTTAATATTATGATTTATAAACAGGTACCTGAACTGCTAGATGAAGCTTCTCCGAGCTCTAAATGTTTTATAGTAATACTTCTTTCCTCTAAATCTTTTTCAAATTCTTCAATTAGTGTCTGTCTTTGTTTCTTGACAATATACGGTCGTTCTGTCGTATTAGCAGTTCGTTTTCTTCTATCTATCTGGCATTCAAATTTTGTGGAAATACAGCTTGGTTTCATGCGGACCTGCGACACTGATCCCATTACATGATACTCCATATAATTGTCCATATCATTTGGCAACTGGAAAATGAATAAAGTACTCATTAGGATAAAGATTGATTAGATTAAATCACTATTAGAAGATCTTCAAGACTTCGTAAAGAGGGATCCTGCCTCCAATAAAACGGACAATCTCCAGAATATTTGCTCAACTCTAAACATGACATTGGCAAGTTGTGGCAATACCGCACGAAGCCACAAAGAAGAAATTGAATTGAATTGAACTACTGGTTATTCAAGAGATAAAATATGACCACAGAAACTATTGAACTTATTAAATTTACACCTAAATTAAGGTCACACACCATTTAGAATTTACGAAATAAGTACAAACTTACGTCAAAATGATCTTCACAGAAATAAATTGAAGTATTTAGACTTAAAACTGTTGGGTCTCGCCGTGCAAGGGTCAACCACTTATTTCGCATTGTTTGTTGCAATGAGGGACCACACACCACTTATATATTTTCGAATTCATATTTATTACGCATAACTTGATTTAGTTTATAGGTTCCTAATGTTTACTGTTGACGACGTTGACGTACTGAGCGTTTTGGCGTGAATTTGAAACTTAAAATTTGATTGTCATTTTATTACATATAAACCTTTATTTTTTAAAGAAATATGATATATTTTTTACATATTGGATACTTCTGAATATCATAGAATAGATTTTGAAAATCAGTCATCATGCCTATTATGTCGTATACTTACCTATATCTATAAATAATCAAAGCTACGAGTATATCTACTTCTACGCGTTCAGACAAGTCCAAGAAAGTAGAAACGGCAACACAAATCTATATCGCTGTCTTGCTCTACTAAGCCGTTACCGTTCTTTATACATACATTCATTCTCAATAATATAATGATAATACATTTTTTGTCCATGGTACGTAGGATAATACAAATCCGACGACGTTATGTTATTGTTTTACTAAAGTGTCAAATCGCGTTCCGATACACGCAGTAATTATGAAAAATCAAATAAATACATTTCATTTTATAAATTATTATTTATAGATACAGTATTTTTAATTAAAAAAACAATCAAAAGTGATTGTTTTATTAATTATTAATTAAATAATGCCGCGCAACGCGTTTTCATGTTGTTTCCAAGACTTCATAGAAGCATAGTCGATCGATTATACAAAGGATTTCACCCGCATTTTTACATTGACCTCATTTTATTATTTTCATAAACTTGTGTATTTTGCAAGTGCTAATGCGTATTGTTGATGAATTATTATTTATTATGTGTTCGTGGACGTGCTTGAGTCTGAGAAAGTGTTATTAGGCGCTAAAACGTGTATTTTTGTGTTGTTTCTAAAGCTCCATAGAAGCCTCTTGTAAAGTCTCCACCACTTTACTAGGGCATGACTTTGACTTGACCGTGACTTACTTTGTTTGACTCTGACTGATTTGTTTGACATAAATAATGTTTAGCAAACTTGATATGAATATAATTACTTGACACTGGCAAATGCACAAGAGTGCGACGCCAAAATCGTCACGGAGGAAAAAAAACTGTTTTCTTCGCTCCCGTATTGGGGCTTTTGGCTCCGCGTGATTGACACAGTTGCCATATACAATTCGTTTAAGAATTTAAAAGTAGGGAAACGTAGAGGGAAAAAAACCTTTGTCCTGCTGCTCACTCTCAATAAGTTGTTCATATACGTTATTTTACTTTCGTAATTATTATTATTTTAAGTCGCGTCTAGTACCAATATACATAGCCTATGTAGGGAAACGATACGCGAAAATTTGGATGTAGGAAGAATCCATTTTACGCGGTGCAAATGGTGCAATTCAGAATTCACGAGTTTTGGCGCCAACGTGGAAAAAAACTTGTGTATTTTCGAGTGTTAATCTGTAGTAAATGGTGAATTATTATTTATTAAGTGCTCGTAAACGTGCTCGAGTGTGGGTAAGTGATATAACGAGATGAAACATGTCTTTTCTTGTTGTTTCCAAAACTCCATAGGAGCTTCTTGTAAAGTCTCCACCACTTTACAGGGGCATGAGTTTACCACAAAGTAAAAAAATAAAAAAAGATTCCATTGCACTCACTTTTTCAATCAAACCGAGTTGTTATGTTTTTGTTTTGTTCCCGTGTGAATTAAGTATTTAATCCCTAAAATAACAACGAAAAAAAAGCACAGAAAAACACTTTTTACTCAAACAGGAAAATCGATTTTAGCAAGATTTTAGACATAGAAAGACCACGCTTTGAGTAGTAGGTATCATGGACCACGCATTCCACGCAAAGCAAGCAATCTGACTTTTATTTTTGTTAAAATATTCATGACCGTGAATTCAATGTCCTTTAGTCGTAATATTAACCATGTTTAGATGGTATTAATAGCGTCAAACAAGTCACAGTCAGAGTCAAGCAAAGTAAGTCACGGTCAAGTCAAACTCATGCCCTTGGTAAAGTGGTGGAGACTTTACAAGAGGCTCCTATGGAGTTTTGGAAACAACATGAAAAGACATGTTTCACCTCGTTATATCACATGCCCACACTCGAGCACTTAATAAATAACAATTTATCATTTACTACACATTAACACTCGAAAATACACAAGTTTAGGAAAATACTCCAACGAGCCGACATGTTTTTTTCCACGTTGGCGCCATAACTCCAGCAATCTGACGGCAATGCAGCGATGCCAACCTAGATTTCATTTTACCCCAACGCCTGATTAATTTTACCCTTAAATCATAACTATTTATGTAAAAATACCATAAGGCTAAAGTTTTAGTATTATATAATTAATAAAAAAAGTTCTTTCATATTCAATGGTTGATTTTTTATCTAACGTGCGTTCTGATTTACACACGCCATTATTATTATACTTAGTACAATACTAATATATCTGTAGCCATAATTAATCAGCTTTCAACGTTACAAGAGTTGTTGTTTGTAACAAAAAAAAATCCCTCAAGATTACCTCTAAACTCCCTAAACAATTAATTCTATACCCTAAAAATTACCCTGCGACATAATTTTTACTCTAAATCTAGGGTAAAATACCCTAAATTGGCATCACTGCGGTTATTAGCCAAGTAATGACCACAGATAATTAAAATTCATCTAATATGAGTGAACAAAATAGAATGACGTCATCAAAACGTCCTAGCCATTGTGATAACATAATGATAATGTATTTTGAAGTCTATGGTACGAAATTAGAAAGTAATATCAAAATAACATTACTTGTGCACGCCATGGTAGGGCCCCAGATGACTGTGTGTGCAAAAATGTCGCGAATATTTATTTATTTAACACTTGTTTTTCAAAAAGCAAGTAGTCTGCACCTATAATGGTGATGACGTTTAGTTACATTATTGTGCCTTGTCTCTCCTATGTAATGTAATGACGTACATCAAGGTGGTGTTCATTACATCCACACTATAATATTATAAATGCGAAAGTAACTCTGTCTGTTTGCTACATAATCACGGCTAAACGGCTTAACCGATCTTGATAAAATTTTGCGAGGTAACAGTATGTATCATGAGGACGGACATAGACTATTTTTTTCTGAAGAAATAATAATAATAATAAATTTATTTATTTGCCACTAAAAATATTACGTACAATATTTAGTTTAAAATAAATAAAATAATAGGGTTACAAACTTATTGCAATATGATTAAAATGAACATGCCAATAATACAATTTATAGTCGCTAGTTATCGCTGTAGGATTCCCTGTGTCGCGATAACTAGTGCTCTTCCAGTAGGCCTAACATGCGCACCACGACAAAATTTTGCCGTCGCGTTATCTCGTCGAAAGTAGCAACAACGCGCCTTGTCCACGAGCGCTAACATGGCGATGCAATCTTTTACATTCGTTCTGTCAAATTACGACAAATGAATACGGTTTCATTATCTGTGGCACTTTTGTCGACTAACGCTAACATGCGCAACCATTTTTTGGCTAATTTTGACATTTGAGCGCTAGTATCTTCTCCAATCTTCTCGTCGAACTTTTTGAGGACGAGAAAAACGCCAAACCTATCATAAGTAAATAGTGAGTGCGACTAAAGTGGATTTCTGTAACGTAACTACAATTTTCGCGAAATGGCAGTGCCATATTACAATTATTACTTAACGATCTATGAAGAGCGCGAACGGCGTAAAATTGAAAGAAAAGGGACGTGTGTGATCCCTTCGATATATCCGAAAAAGAGTTTCAGCGACTTTGGAGAGTCATAAAGCCGATGACTTTCTATAGTAGAAAAGCTAAGACTCGCCTTGGAGCCTCAAAATGCGGGCTTACCAGCGCATCTGAAGGTGAGTATTTTTCCTACATAATTCAATTCTATCTTGGTAATTCAAATACCACATGGATGCATCATACAATATATAATATCAGCATACAATAGTATAAGGTTAGGTTCTCTTTCTCTCTGACTTTGACCATAATCTGTTACGTCAATTTAATGCCTAGTTATAAAATATCTTGTTCTAGGTCCTGTGCTCAATTCAATTTCTGGATAATGGTGGGTACCAGCGGCAACTCGGGCAAGACCATACGTTGTGCCAGGGTCAAACAACAGTAGGCAGCTTCCTCGGCCAGTTTACCGATTCCATTTATAGTAGGTAGTTATCTAGTTAGTATTTTGTTCTAAGAGTTTATAGTTTATTATTATTAACTAGTTAGTACAAGGAGTTTAATAAAATTTGCAGGCTCTTCAATGAATGGGTACACTTCCCTGGGACAGTGGCTGCCCGAAGAAGTGTGGCTTCAGCCTTGGAGCTAAGTCCAATGTGTCAGATATATTGGGGCTTGTGGACTGCACACATATCAAAATATTCCCGCCGTCTGGGCCCCAAGGGGCTCAATACGAAAACAAAAAGAAGAATGCACATACCATCAACGTTCAGCTGGTAAATAGTACTATATAGGGTTACGTGGAATGTGTGTACTAAGCGAAAAGGGGTCCGTTATACTCATCATTATTAATAACTTTTACTATGAGACCATTACTGAAAAAAACAGCTGTTCCATGTTTTGTCGAGTGTGAATGATCGTTTTCTATGGAATAGCTGATATTTATTTCGCTTTCAGTGTTGGTCTCATAGTAGACATTGTTCACAATGATGGGTATTAGGAATCCCTTTTGGCTTAGTACAACCTTTCTGTAGTACAACCTAATAGAGTAAAACTGATATCTTAATTTCTTCTTTCTATATGCTTACAATGTCAAAGATTCATACAATAACTATTGTATTGTATTATTTTATAACTATTTTATACTGTTATTGTATAACTATTGTAATATAAAGACTGTATGGAAAAACTTATTGTTAGCATATGTACTTTGTTACGTAGGTACTAAATTTCATATACTTTTTTCATAGGTGGCAGATTTCGAATGCCGGATTTTAAGCATCAACGCCAGATATCCTGGAAGGGTGCATGATGCCTTCATATGGCGTCATTCTATGATTCGTGAAGAGATGAATAGACTTACCGAGAGGAGATTAGGGAACTTCTATCTTCTAGGTATGTGAAGATCGTTCAATACGTATGTATTAATTACTTGACTGTTCCGGTGGCTGTTGGTAGTGAATCTACCATCTGCATTTGGGGGTGTGGGTTCGATTCCCACCTAGGCCAAACATACATGTAATGAACATTTGTGTTTGTTCTCTGTCTGAATGTTAATATCTATTTAAGTATGTGTAAAAAAAAAAAGAATTTATATCAGAATATGGCAGCCATTGTACAAGCTTTGCTTAGTTTGGGGTCAGATGACCGTGTGTGCAAAATAGTCTTAGATATTTATTATTATTGATGTTACAAGTTTACTGAAAACATTTCTAAGTGACTTGATCATTGAACAGCGCTACACCGACTGGCATTGCCAAGTCAGGAATGGCATTGAGCGCACCAATGGCTACTTAAAGGGAAGCCTGAGATGCCTAAGTATGGACAGATTCCTCCACTATACACCGGAGAAGGCTATGCAGATCATCTACGCCTGCTGCATTATATATAATCTAATGAAACATTTTAAGTAAGCATTCTATAAATCAAAGTATTCATCATTAGCCAGAAGACGTCCACTGCTGAACATAGGCCTCCCCCTTTAACCTCCACACTGAACGACATCCTGCCATCTGCATCCACTGGATGCCCGCGACTCTCACAATGTCGTCGGTCGATCAAAGTATTAATTTAGACAAATACGATTATGTATTTATTAAACACATGATGTGGAAAATTTGGAACTATCGTTGACACCATTTTAGAATACTTATACTGTTCAGTATTCATAATTATTTAAATATTACAGGGTGTTGATGGAGGAAGTCAGGGAAGAGCAGCAGGATGGAGAAGTAGGCGATGCGATCAACCAGACACCTGTGGGTCTTCTTCGTCAAGCCCAAGCCAGAAGAGCAGAACTTCTCCAAAATTTATATTTCTTACAGTAAAATAATATATGTTATGCTAGGAACATCAAGTTGTGTACACAAAATGTATAATATTATAATTTATACTATCTTAGGTTCTGTGCTGTTTTACTAATGTAGTTATAATTATCTAGTACAAGTATGTAAATATGTTATTTTATTTAAAATTTAATAAATAAATGTGATGGTGGTGAAATTTCTTGCTCTTTTTCTCCAGCATCCTAGGGATTTACGAATGTGGCGGTAAATTATCATTAGCATGGAGTACTTTCTCAGGGTCCATGCAGAAATAAAAAAACATGACTTGATTTCTAATGTTTTTATTTGATAATTTAAATACCTATGTTAGTTTGCAAATTAGAAACTTGGAAGATTGTATACCTAATAAATTCAGTTACTCCTGTCTGTCCTCTCATTCTGTCCCTGAATTTAAATCTAGGGACAAAGAAAAGTTTTTTTTTCCTTAAGTCTAAATAAAATTAAAATATCAAAATCAACAATTGTTAAGTTTTGTACCAACTTGGCAATCACAATCAATCAATACTGCCATTAAGGCAATTAAAACTTAATACTACTTAATCAGTCTTAATACATTGTTAAATGTCCTACATAATTTTTCTTCCTTTTTCTTCAATCAGTCTTGACTTAAATATTAAAAAAAATGTTTTTATTAATCGTTTAACAGGCAAAATAAACTACTAAAACTACCGCCATTTGGGCAATCACAACACAGCATCATCAAAAAGGTTATTCCGTCTCAGGTCCCGTTATGGTCTGCGCCTGAAGTAAAAAAGGAAATATCAAATTTAGCATGTTATCTTAAATAATATTAATGTGGAAATGTAAAGGTTTGTGTGAAAACGGCAGTCACTCACTGGGAGCATTCGCTTATTTAACGATGCAAGATTGAACTTAAAGTATTCACATTACAATACTGCGCTAGCTCTACTCACTGAGGAGCATTTGATGTTTTAACCTCTTGCACTGTGAACGTTAGAAATTGTAGCTCTGTGTGTGAGGATTCGAAAGTATCATCAAATCTCTTGTTTTAACATTCACTGAGCCTGCGCCTTGAGACAGTCATGTTATATGTGTATATTTATGTTAAAAATTGTATCTCACATGTGCATACTGTAATGCTCAGTTCTCCACACTCACTATTATCGCATTACAAGTTGCGCACTGTAATGCTTGGTTTGCCCCACTCACTGATGTAAAGCACAAATCTGAATTTATACATTACAAGCGAATGCTACCAGAGAGTGACCACTTTAATGTGTACTCATGTGTTTACTCTTCTTAAACACTCAGCAACAGTTCTTAACAGTAATAGATTTAGATGAAATTTATAATGGATATAGATAACACCATGCACATGACGCTGTTGAACAATGAACATAAATAATAATGCTGTGTTGTACTTACAAAACAGCAGCATCCTAATAGTACACGGTGAACGTACTGCGATCCCCAAGCCGCCTGCCAAGCGTGGGGATTATGGCAACACCTCTCTCTATGAGGGAGGCCTTGTCCAACAGTATACTTAAATTGGCTGATGATGTGATGTGTACTTACAAAAGGTTAAGGTATTCCTCCATGACGGCGTTACTCCTGCGCGCTTCGGTGAGTGAGTAATTCCTCCTTGAGTACATTGCTCCTGCCCAATTCGGTAATTCTTTTTTCATTTAATTTGTTTCTCCGTGCTGCTTAGGTGATTAATTCCTAAAATTTCATTTTATGTTGTAGTGTTAATAATACAAAAAAGGATTTTGGTACCTACTTGATCGATCTCGGATATTTAATGTAAACATTTACTCACATTTTTTTGCCTTGGGCTCTGCATTTTATAATTCAATTAAATTAAATACTTTGCTGAATAATTCAAAGATACACTTTCGCCGATTATTATTCTGTGATTAAATAAATATTTTTATTAGCGAAACTGTTGAAATTTGACTGAACTTGTCAACGTCAACGTCAAATTCACTAAAATGTCATTTAATGGCCGCGCCACACTATCAAATTGAATAAAAATGAAGCAATCAAGCCAAATTGAATGAACTAAACTACAGTGGTTTGGCTATACGAGAAGACGACGAGATAATAGTCTCGCGCGTGTGCCATGTTAGCGTTATGGACTAAACTGCCTACAACGACAAATTTTGGCGGTGCGTGCGCGCGCTATCTCACGGTCGGCATGTTAGGCCTACTGGGACAACTTAAAAATATATATATATATATATATATATATATTTTATATAATCGCGGATGAAGTCGCGTGTACAGCTAGTAAATAAATATATTTCGTATACGATATCGTACAAAAGTGATGTATGAAACCTTACCTTCATTTTAAAATACCTATTCAACGGCACACCACACACACGTGCAGCAAGTTTTTTCATACTTCCAATTTGGTTCCATTTTCACCAAGTCAGGATCTGATGATGGGATCCCAGGGAAATCGAGGGCAACCCTCAAATTTCATAGGCAATTTACATTTTTCATATATTTTTGAAGTCGGTTTTTAATGTGATCCGCTTTTTTTATATCTACTATGTAGAGATGATCTGAATAACCGTTTTTATAAATTTTATGATTAGCATAGTGTTGGAACGAAGTTCCTTATCGCGCGTTGTGAAAGGGGGCTAGACGGAAAAAAATCTTACGAAAAGTTGTCACGACACTTTTTGCTATAGTATTGTAAGCTGTGCGGCGTCGCATGTTTCTCTGTCTGTCTCTCTCTCTTATCTATAAGAGAGAGAGACAGACAGACTTCAGAACTTCGTTCCATCCGGGTGTCCCTTGACACCTCTCAAGTTTTTTTAAATTAACTTAACAATTCATCATCAATTCAAGATAATATGTACAAACTTAAGCGCATAAACAAGAGGCCGTTACCTGACTATAGGGCGTCCAAGATACACGCTTTGCCTAGTTTGGGACCCATTGGCACAACTGTTCTTGCGGGTAGTTAATTGCTAATTTGTAATTATTTCTACGATTGCTATGTTAACTGATTTGTAATGAATAAATAAATAAATAAAAAAATCACATATATACATATACATATATATATAGCAACTAATAAGAGTTATAATAATAATTAAATAGTAGCTAAGATGAAATGTAGCATGGTCAAATAAAGGCTTTTTTATTTATTTTATTTTATATGGTTATACCGACACCAAACAATGTTTTATATACTTCCCAAAAGATACATAAAACAAAATAAATATATATATATCATCAGCCAGAAGACGTCCACTGCTGAACATAGGCCTCGCCCTTTAACCTCCACACAGAACGACATCCTGCCATCTGCATCCACTGGATGTCCGCGACTCTCACAATGTCGTCGGTCCATCTAGTGGGAATCCTATCTACGCTGCGTCTTCCGGTTCGTGGTCTCCACTCAAGAACCTTTCTTCCCCATCGGTTATCCGTTCGTCGTGCGATGTAGCCTGCCCATTGCCACTTCAACATAACAACTAAAAACTTTTTTCGACTTAACGATTGCATCAATTTAATTTTCATTAATCTAAAATTGATTTAACTGGAAACTGATAACACAGCCATCTTAATCCAGGCCCGGGCTAACACTGACCGTCTAGACGCACTCAATAATGCGATTAAGCGACTTAGAAACCCTTAATCCAACTTTAATCTAATCCAGACTAAGTGGAATTAGATTTTAACTTAATTTTGAATGGTAGGTTGAGATAGTACATAGTAGGTGAAACAAGCTAATCGTCATCTTAGAGTGAAAAACTCGTAAGTGAATAAGAAATAACTTTTCAGGAAGAAGAAAAAACTACCTCCAATAAACATTCAGGACTTCATATTTTTTTTCTTCTGTGTTAAATTACATACAAATTGCATGAGTATTATATTATTCCATGATATGTAAATTAGGACATGAGGTTTACTTTCCAGAAATGTAATAATAAGAAAATGACCCAAATTGCATTCCCGAGGTTTTCACTCTGGCGACGAAATATAGAACTAACTTCACAAGTGTAGTGTTAAATGTTGTCAGTCCCGCTGAAAGAATGTCTCTGATAGTTGCCATATTATTGTTAAAAGCTGAACAAAAACAGTAAATTCTGGACCCTGATTCCATAAAACTATAAACACGCTCGTAACGCGGCGCGTTAACCTCAAATAGTTAGGGCCTATATTTCCTAAGGAATAGAGGCCAAATTTTTAAAGGTTAACTTAACACGCCGTGTTACGTGCGTGTGGTAGTTATGGAATCAGAGCCCTGATAATTTTTAACCGACTTCCAAAAAGGAGGATGTTCTCAATTAGAGTGTTTTTTTTTCAATATTTGTTACCTCGGAACTTTCGACTGGGTGAACTGATTTTGATGATTCTTTTTTTTTATTTGAAAGCTGATGCTTCCCATGTGGTCCAATTTCAATTTGGTCCATATCTGACGTTTTTATGAAGTCGGTTTTTTATACTTATTGATAATTATTACTAGCTTTTTTAACCGAAACAAAACGAGCTGATACCAATATACTACAGAATTTTAGTAAAGAAAATGTTTTCACTCAATTTACAGCGTTATTGCAGTTATCAGACGCATTCTCTCAGCGACCGGACTATAGTTTGCGTAAAAATCTGTATCTTTATACACTCTTAACTTTCTATAAATATACCTCCATTAGCATTCCAGAAGCCAATTACTAGGGTTTGAACACTTTGAACGTATTTTGTTTGTCCTAAGGGAATAAAGCACATAATATATTATCAATGATCTCGTCCCTCACTGTTAATGGCAATATTGCCCCAACAACCAGAGTAGCAGTAGCCAAGTTAAAAAAAAAAACACATTTATCAGTAGCAATTTTGTGATTGTCATGGACAGTGTGTGTGCCATGTACTCGTATTTTCGTGATGTTTCCAAAACGTAACAGAAGCTTCTACCCAGTAAGTATAGTCTCCTTCACTATACTAAGGCATGCTTTGCTTGACTCAGTGACTTTGACTTGTTTGACGATATTAAATAAAACTTAAAAAAAAAAACAATATTTGACACTGGAAAATGCACAAGACGAGCGACGCCAATATCCTTTAAACAGAAAAGAAGAAAAACAGAATCGAACAGTTTTGTAAGTCGCCTTGCCTTCCAACTTTATTATCTATGCAACAAAGTCGAACAAACATAATATGAGTAAAGATTGCTATTTCTTTGGTTTTTTACTATAATAAAAAGGTATGTAAACCTTTAATTAACCCAGATTACACCAAAAACATCGTTTACCTCACACGGCTATTGAATTTAAAACCAAACCCATACAAAAAGGATCGCGTTGCCATATGTTGCGCCTTTCGGATCGAATTTAACACGCTCTGGTAATTTTTATCGAAGATTAAATTTATTTACAATACAGTATAAGGTTTATATTCAAACGAAACGGTTCGATTCGTGTGAATTCTGTAATGAATTTGTATGGGATTAAAGTTCGTCGAGTGTCATGATTTTTATTGGAAATATGAGGTTCATTTTAATGAGTAAACCGCTCTAACAGCAACACTCAGTGGGGTTAGTACGAGAACTTGCGAAAAAGTTATCGTTACGTAAACGATAGCAAATGTATGAAAAATTCCGTTTCCTTTCACGTCCGATAGAGGCGCTGTTCATTTATTCATACATTTTGCTATCATTTACGTAATGATAACTTTTTCGCAAGTGCTCGTACTAAGGTCACAGATCAGACAAACAAGGGACATATGGTAAGGTGGTAAAGGTAGCGTGTTTGGTGCGAACTAATCTGGCCTATATAAGGCTTGATGCCCATAGTTAATACCTCCATGAAATTGCAAGATTTGTTAACATAGCTATAAGTAGAGCTAGTAGGTAAAAAAAGTGTTAAAATTCACACACACACATCATCAGCCAATTATCGTCCACTGTTGGACAAGGCCTCCCTCATAGAGAGGGGTGTTGCCATAATCCCCACGCTTGGCAGGCGGCTTGTGGATCGCAGTACGTTCACCATGTACTATTAGGACGCTGTTAAAAATTGCACCGAAACAAATAACTCCGATACGTACATAAATACGTATATATGAAGCTATATTTTTTTATCGGGAAAGTTCCTTTATTAACTGAACAAAATATAACTGCATAAACTGTTACCCATATACCGTTGAAGGTCTAATGACAATACATATAATAGTATAAATTGAACGTTCTATGAACATTTAATAAATAATAATCCACCACTATTACACAAATCTAAAAAAAAAAACAACTTTAGGAAAATAATACTATGAACGTACCATGAACCTACTGAACGTACTCATATTTTTTTTTTCGTTGGCGTCAAATCTCTGTGTCACTGTTTTAAACTATCAAGGTTGTTCACTAAAGTTATGCGATTATTTACGGGATATTTATATCTGTGTAATTTGTGACGTCATCATGTTGCCAACCCTTAAAAAACTACATGGTTACATAAAAACTCTAAATGTTCAACTAATCACAGAGTATTAAGCTCCCAGACTGTCCGCCACAGACTAAGCCGAAACGCATGGCGTTCCGGGCCGCGACCGGCGTCGATTAAACGTCTGTGGTTTCAGCCATGTCCAACTACCTACATCGTTGGAAGAACTCGAAGGGTGAAATGAATTTAGGCAAAAAACACAACAAAATCGAAAACAAGTACATAATATAAGGGTAGGTTATTCCGTGATACAGGATAAGTTGTGATAGTTTTTTTAAACGTTTGTAACTTATTGCAGACTGCCTCGATGGCTCAGTTGGTAGTGAACCTGCCTTCTGTTATAATACTTACAACAAATTAATAACACCTGTTTTTTTTAAATCTAATGTGGCTAATTAATGTAAAAGGCCTATTCTGTTATCCGTTACTGTTCATCCGAATATGATCTGCAATGTGTACAAATTGTTAGAGACATTAGATGTGCGATAATTAAGTCTGATGTGAAGGTCTCTTTATAGTGGTCGCCAACGTATCTGTGA
This sequence comes from Agriopis leucophaearia, assembly GCA_949125355.1. Taxonomy (NCBI): domain Eukaryota; kingdom Metazoa; phylum Arthropoda; class Insecta; order Lepidoptera; family Geometridae; genus Agriopis; species Agriopis leucophaearia. Next base: position 2,192,416 of record OX421276.1, on the reverse strand, counting down.
TGCCCCTGGTGTTACAGGTATTCATAGGCGACGTTGATCGCTTACCATCAGGCGGCCCGTCTGCTTGTTTGCCACCTATGGCATGAAAACACTCATTATTTCCTGTCCTAAAACATGCCTGTGCCAAGATTAACCCATAAACCCCGTCAAGCATACCATCGCAGCTACCCCTGTTGCCAATATAGGACCTATTTGGCATCGGTAGTGTCGCCATGTGTTGTGATTTTACGCGGATAAGATGGAAATAGCTGCGCCCGCGGTTCCACCTGCGATGACAATCCCTCGGGAGCTGTAAATTTTTCCGTAGTAAAGTCTCCTCTGATGTTGATACTATTTTTAAGCCCCGATTCCAAAAAAAAACTATGACATTTTTGCACACATGGTCATCTGACACCAAACTAAGCAAAGCTTGATATGGCTACCAGAGACTGATATATATATGTATTTTTTTAAATACATACTTAAATAGATATTAACACCCAGACATAGAACAAACACAAATGTTCATCACACATATGTTTGTCCTAGGTGGGAATCGAACTCACCGGGTTCGATTCCCATCAATTTTATTGCAACCCCAATTTAATAGGCCATTTCTTGCTGGATCGCTTTGAAGCCTGAAGCACAAATAATATACCTATGCTGATAAATATCATATTGTAGAAACAAAGCGTCTAGTTGATGTGCAGTTGTGCAGTACGTTTGCGCAAGTATAATACTGCCCTCATAATCCCAAGAGGAGTAACAAAAAAAAATGATTGCAATTATTTCGAGCATCTGATAGCTTAATAAATTTCGCAGCAGATGGACTAAGCAAAATATAAATAACCGTATCATTGGAACATTGAAAAAAAACTCTAAAAAGATAAAAAATAAATAAACCCATGTTTAAAAACTATTAATCCTAAACGAAATGACGGTATCTCATAAAACATAAAAAACAATAATATTGGATTTTTAACATATATTTATAACAAAATATAAATAAGCTCAGTCGCAATAGAGCCACCGCTCAAATCACTCGTGTTGATTCCACGTAGCTATCCGCTACGAAGTACAGTCAGCATGTCAGACACCAGAAAAAGAAAAATCGTACCATGAGTTAACAATATCAATAAGTTGTTTAATTTACATCACTTATTATATTACTCAACTCATTTACATAATATTCTTAATTTTATTAATAAGTTTATAATACCTACGTGTATTTTTTTTAGTTTTTACATAGTTATGCTGTTTTTTTATGCATACTGATTAAAATGGTGATACCTATGTGTTGAATGTCGCGGGCATCCAGTGGATGCAGATGGCAGGATGTCGTTCAGTGTGGAGGTTAAAGGGGAAGGCCTATGTTCAGCAGTGGACGTCTTATGGCTGATGATGATGACCTAGGTGTTCTAAAAATACAAGGATGATCCAAGAAAATGTGTACATTTCTTGCAAGGGAGATTTATTGAACTTCAAAATTAAAAGTAATACATGGATAGGTACATCAACGCTTTATATAACCTTCGTTTTTATTTTTCCAGGGTCGCGAAATCATCGCTCGAGTGGTGCATTTTCTTAAAGACGAATATAAAAATCTAAAAATCATAGTACCTTTTGTGATATACAACCTTTACATCATGTAAGAATACGAGTAGCGAACGCTACTGAAGTTAGCATTACAGCTGTACGGGACTACGGGCACACACCGCACCGTCCACACGCAGGCACTCATAGAACCACGCGCAAAAAGACGGAAATACAGTCTCTCTTTCCCTCTCGTTTATAACGGTGCGATAGCTGCGAAACATTGGGGCAGTGTATTATTATTTTCTGTGACACCGCGTCAAGTCGCGTCGCTCGTGTACTATTGTTTATTCTCTGGCCGTGCTAAATAATGACAGGTTCGCATACATAGAATACATAATATGCGTTGGTTTTTAGGGTTCCGTACCCAAAGGGTAAAGCGGGACCTTATTACTAAGGCTCCGCTGTCCGTCCGTTCGTCTGTCCGTCCGTCCGTCTGTCACCAGGCTGTATCTCATGAACCGTTACAGTTAGACAGTTGGAATTTTCACAGATGATGTATTTCCATTGCCGCTATAACAACAAATACAAAAAATAGAATAAAATAAATATTTAAGGGGGCTCCCATACAATAAACGTGAATTTTTTGCTCGTTTTCGCTCGATATTGATAACGGCAAGAGATAGACGCTTGAAATATTAACAGAATATTTAGATATTCAGTTTAAAAACAAATAATTAAAATAAAATTAATATTTATGGGGGGCTCCCATACAAAAAACGTGTTTTTTTTGCCGTTTTTATAGATATACGGAACCCTTCGAGCGTGAGTCTGACTCGCACTTGGCCGTTTATTGTTTATGTTGCGAGTCGTATTATCGTATAGTAGGCGTGATTAGGAACGCAACATCTTTACAAAATGCTACGTTAGCAAAAAAGTTTTATACACACATCTACCTACCATTTATTTTTCGGAAAGAATACGGAAAGCTCTTCTCATTTTTCAATGTTATGAACAGAAAAAATAACAAAGTTGTGCAAAAAATGTTACTTATTCGTTTCTATTCTATGCAAGTACCTATTTCAGTTTTCTTTTTAACTGACTTCGAAAAGGGAGGTTATCAATTCGACTGTATTTTTATAATTTAATTTTCATATTTGTTACCTCAGAACTTTTGTCTGGGTGAACCGATTTTGATGATTCTTTTTTTATTAGAAAGCTGATGCTTCCCATTTGGTCCCAATTCAATTTGGTCCAGTTTTAGTGATGTCTTTTTTATATTGATAATTATTTTCTTGTCAGATTATAAAGCGCACAATATGCTATGTACTTCACCAACAACGCACAAAAATATATTACCTATTAGGAGTTAAAGATTGAAGAGCATAAAAAAACCATCTACCTACATAAAATCTAAAGAGTCTATCTGTAAGTAGTTTATTATTATGGCCCCACTATCTGCCAGCAATTTGGCACCTCTCTGAGTCAATGACCGAATTTGGATGTAGGACGGTAAGTAACAAGAATATTCTTAAGTAGTGTGCTTAGAATAAGTAACTCTACCTAGTAGTGAGGATCATTTTATTTGGAAATCTTTTAAATGCTTAAATAACGGAAGCATTTGTTCTTGCAATCATTTTGAATCAAAGTGAAAAAAGTCTTTGAACCTTTGAAGAAGGTACTTTTTAGGGTTCCTAACCCAAAGGGTAAAACGGGACCATATTACTTAGACTCCGCTGTCCGTCAGTCTGTCTGTCTGTCTGTCCGTTTGTCACCAGGCTGTATTTCATGTACCGTGATAGTTAGACAGTTGAAATTTTCACAGATGTATTTCTGTTGCCGCTATAATTACAGAATAAAATAAATATATGATTATTAGAATTTAACAATACGTGGAAGTAAATGACCATTTTTAAATGAATCACTTTCGATCAGCAAAGTTCGTTATGTTCATTTTCCTCGAGTTTGTTTTGCCAACTACAGTTACGGTCAAATGCAAGGTCATCAGTTACTTTGGTAAGTATTGTATAATTGCATCATTTCTAATAAAAACATGTTAACATTTTTAATATTGCTTTTGGTTTTGTGTTTGCTTTTGTCAGGTTTTTGGAGGTATACATTTTTGTATATTTCATGGTAGTTTTTTAAAATAATGATTATACATAAAAAATGAAACAATAACAAAAATAATTATTTACGGGTAAATATCCCGTAAATAATCATATAACTTTAATGATTATACATGTCTTGGTAGTACATAATGTGTAAATGTCTTTTATTAAGGTATAATTTACATTTAAATAGTATAATTTACCTACTGAAGAACGACCTTATATTTTAAGAAAAAATAGGCTTGCGTTTATATCTCGCCTGATGTTAAGCGATGATGCGCTCTATGATGGATAACGCTTGCCTAGAAGAAACCGATTCACTCATGATTTGAAGACACCCAGATTGTAACTACCGGAGAACACCCATTCACAGACTAGCAGTTCGCACAATAAAAGTGGAATCAAAGCACTTCGTACGGGTTTTCGGAATATCAAGCATAAAGTGGTGTCGATTTTTCGTGCCCGCTCTGGCAGTCCGAGCTTACCATGGTAAATATCCCGTCAATAATAATATAAATGTAGTGAACAACCGTGTTTTTTTTCCGTGATAGTTTAAAAGTTTCCAAACTATACTTTTGTATTCAAAATTATACTTATAAAGTTTTATATGAGTTAGCGTAATTGAGTAATACCAAGGATGATTTTAACTTGTCGTCCTTGGTAATACAAATAGCAAAAAATCAGTGCTGTGAAATCATTGTCTTGTTTTATTGAAATTGTAATACAATAGTTTTGAAACTGAATGTTGCACAAAAGATTGCTTCAATTCCTCCGATAAAGTAACTTCGTAATGTTTCGAGATTCAAGACACGAAACAAACCGTGGTTGGGTATTATCACAGAAGTGAGACATTATTCTTTTTCTATGGGTATTATTACAGTGTGACCTTTTTGCTACGTTTTAAAATTTTATTACACAATAAATGAGTTTTTAGAAGAAAAAAACCTTTCAATCTCATGAATATAGAATGAATAGGTATTCTTGAATTCTTAATTTTTCAAGTAGTATTTCTTCAATTTAATTTTATTATTTTTATAAGTAGTATTTCTTCAACAACTTTTACTGTTTGCAACTCCCCATAAACACTGTTTTAAACTATCACGGTTGTTCACTAAAGTTATATGATTATTTACGGGATATTTACCGTGGTAAGGTTGTGGAAGGAGCTCCCGATATTTCGGCGCAGTTACATGCACCATGTTCACGGGAAGACATAACCACCCCCATAAACAGCGTATGATGTGTGTATAGTGCATTTTACCCCAAATGTTCTCAACGCATTATGTGGCAATGTATTTGCACTATCACGACGACGATTTAGTTTTAATTTAAATTTTGTTTCAAGGAGGATAGTTGCTAGCTTAAAAACTGTGGAAGCAAGAGGCTGTTCGCGTTTTGGCGCCAACCTGTATTTTCGAATGTTGATGAGTAATAATCACAGAAAAGAGAAGAAAAAAATTCTCACTTCAGTGGTAATAATGGTTGATTATTATCCCAATTACACCCGTGAGTAGGAAACCCTAAGACGTTGATCATATTTATGAAAATGTGTAGTTTCATTTCCAAACGAGCAACTGTGTGAAGTGAACACAATTAAATGGAACACTGAATCTTCGGCGTCTTCGGCGTAGACGTACAACGGTTTCGCAAAAAGCTGTGACCATGGTTTAGTAGAAACAATAATCTTTTAATCGACACTCATATCGAATTATTCTTGATCGCATCAAATCCGTGTTAAATAGTTATAGCTATTACGTTGATGACCTGTTCGTGTCTGGTCACCGTTTATTACTTGTGTAGCTAGTTTTTGCGACGACCATTAATTTTGCAAGCAAGTGTGAACCATTCAAGTTCATTTAACCGGTTTTTTGTGAAGTTAAGATAGATGGCAGCTTTTTGACATTGGTTTTGAATAACTTAGATAAAATATTTTGCCATTTTTACCCCTTCATTTTGGTAATTTAAATAACTCTCAAGATCAAAGATACACGATGGAGCATGCTTGTCTAGAAGAAACCGATTGACTCGTGATTTGAAGACTATTAGATATACTAAATTTTTTAAGTTGAAATGGCAATGGGCAGGCCACAACGCTCGAAGAATCGATAACCGATGGGGAAGAAAGGTTCTTGAGTGGAGACCACAAACCGGAACCCGCAGCGTAGGTAGGCCTCCCACTAGATGGACCGACGACATTATGAGAGTCGCGGGCATCCAGTGGACGCAGATGGCAGGATGTCGTTCAGTGTGGAGGTCAAAGAGGGAGGCGTATGTTCAGCAGTGAACGTGTTCTTGATGATATTTATATTTCTCTTGTTTGTGTAAGCCGAGGTTTCTACAATGCAATCATGGTTATTTTCACTTCAAGAATGGTCACAATCCGGCCACAAAAGCAGCTCAATTTGTCATTTCTTAGCAAGTTTTTGCCCACAGCGGCATTTGTAATTCAATACGTCACAATTGACGACCAGTCACGCAATAATTGACGTTATTTACCTTTCATACGCGTGAAAGTGTTGTGTGTTCGCATTGTATGATTCGCGTGTGAATGTGTGAAGCTCGAAGGACCAAAATAAAAATCCCATTTCTTTTACAACTATCTGTTTATTAAAGGATCTTTCATTCTAAACGTTTACACCTTCGTGCCCCACCTTCGTATTTTTTGTATTATTTTGTAGTGTGGTGGAGGGGCGTGCAAATTTAGAATGAAACATCTCTAGGACCAACCATGCTGTTGTCCTGATAATACGGCCTAAGCGTATATAAAATTATACAAAAAGGTCACCTGATTTAAAAGGCGGGAAAATGTCGCTTTGCTAAAGAGAAATGATAATAAATATCTGGGACATTTTTGCACACACGATCATCCGACCTCAAACTAAGCAAAGCTTAGTTAAATAATATGGCTGCCAGAGACTGATATACATACATATATATTTTTAAACACATACTTAAATATATATTAACACCCAGATATAGAACAAACACAAATGTTCATCACACAAATGTTTGTCCTCGGTGGGAATCGAACCCACGCCCCCAAGCACAGAAGGCAGGTTCACTACCAACTAAGCTAACGGGGCTGTCCAAAAATAATATCGTGCGAGTGCTAAAGATCTTTGAACGAAATGAACACCGGAAAAAATCCGATACTTAATCGTCTCGACCTCAGATTATTCAAACAAGGTATAGGTATATGGAATGATGCCGTGGCGGGTGCAAAGTTGCAAACGCGTCTGGACCCTTATTCACTAACTGCAAACACGCTCGCAACGCGGCACGTTGAGATAACCTCTATTCTTGATCCCTATGGATTATAGGCCCAATTTTTAGACGTTAACATGCCGCGTTACCTGTGTTTTTTAGTGAATAAGGAACCTTGTCTAACGGAAGATACATTGTACTTATCATTATGAACAAATTTAACTGTGAAACCCTAATGTTGCGAAAGAAAATATATCTATTATACATTTCGATGATTCAGAATAACATCACACACACATCATCAGTCAATTAACGTCCACTGTTGGACAGAGGCCTCTCTCATAGAGGTGTTGCAATAATCCCCACGCTTGGCAGGTGCCTTGGGGATCGGCGGCTTGGCGAGAATAACATATTTCTATGTAATAGCACTACTGGAAGTCAGTAGTTAGATTATTTTCTTTTTCCTGGAGGTGTTTATCTTCGCTAACAATGGATATTACGAGAGGCACGAATTAGGGGGGTACGAAAAAGAAGGTTGAAAGTCTGTACGGATGTTTGTTACTCAAATACGCAGAAACGGCTGGATGGATTTGGATGAAATTTGGAATATGCATTATGTCCTAGATTAATACATAGGCTACTTTTCATCATCATTACCGATTTTCGTCACCACACGGGTGAAACCGCGGGGCGCAACTAGTATTTTTATAAATCTTTGTCATAAACGTTCTCGTCTTGGCATACCATGGAACCAGTATCAAGCGATATCAATTGGCGTGTAATAAGTATACTTAAATAGAGGTTGCAGAACCGGTACCGACTTTTTACAACTTTCATTGGTATTTACGTTTGTAGTACTTAATTACATATATTGCAATTTTATAGCAACATATATATATAGAGTCAAGAAACAAGATCAATTGCTATTGATAGACTGATAACAACAATTTACATATTATCTTTTCTTAAAATTCATAAAATTGAGGTTTTACTAACCGAGCCAAGCCAAAACGCCAAGCGTGGGGATTATGGCAACACCCCTCTCTATGAGGGAGGCCTCTGTCCAACAGTGGACGTTAATTGACTGATGATGTGACTACCCGAGAATGTTTGCTTGGATTGCTTCGTTTGCTGAGCGCAGATCAATGACTAGTGATGGACGATTGTGTTTGATTCATGTATGATAGACTATGATTCGATAATTTTAATATCGATGTTATTTTTTTATCAACTTTTTAGTTTTGATTGGCGGGTTCTCATGTCAATGTCAAAAGAGTTTTGACACAAACGTGAAAAAAAGGTCACCTCCAAAGATTTCATACCTGGTTGTCAGCTCATTGTATATGTTATTGTAATTTTCCCTATATGTACTTTCGTGTAATGCTATGATATATTTTTTAATACATCTAACTGATTGTATGTCTAAGCAACTCGAAAAGTAAGTTATTTAATTTGAATTCAGACATTGTCGAGAGATGTTTGAAAGCAATCAAAGTTGAAAGGCAATTAAAGTTTTATTAATGGTTTTATTGCTAAAGTTCTTTGTTCTAGATGTTGAAATAATATCATGAAAACGATATAGATACCCGCTTATGCATTAACGTTAGATAAGCTAATCTATGCTGTAAAATAGTCAGTCAAGGGATGTGACGAGTCACGTGCTCAGATCAGAAAAACAAGGGAGATATGCCCTATCGTTACATCGTTCATGTTCAAATGTCTCCACTTTTCATAAAATAAAAAAACACTATACCGGCTCACATACTTATTATTTACGCTCACTAAGAGACATGTAGCGACGCCAACAAATTAAGTAATAGTCAACATGCAAAAAAAGGGGCGACAGTTGATTTGACAAGGTCGTCAGCTGGGTGAGATGGACTAAAGGCTTCTAAAGCTTGGTTTAAGCCAGATGCGTTTGCACCCGCCACGTAACCTAATGATCATTTATCTATACTTAATATTATAAAGAGGAAAGAGTTGTTTTTTTTTTATAAATAAATATCTGGGACATTATTGCACACATGGCCATCTGACCCCAAACTAAGCAAAGCTTGTAATATGGCAGCCAGAGACTGATATAGATACATATATATTTTTAAATACATACTTAAATAGATATTAACACCCAGACATAGCACAAACACAAATGTTCATCACACAAATGTTTGTCCTAGATGGGAATCGAACCCACGCCCCCAAGCACAGAAAGTAGGTTCACTACCAACTGAGCCACCGGGGCAGTCGAGTTGTTTGTTTGTTTGCATTGAATAGGCTCCGAAACTACTGAACTGATTTGAAAAATTCTTTCACTGTTGGGAAGCTACACTATCTCCGGGTGACATAAGCTATATTATATTTGTAGCGAGGCCGAAGGCTGAGCTAACACCCGTGCGAAGCCGGGACGGTCGACTAGTTTATTTAATAAAAGGCTTGCGTTCGACTGCCAACTTGCCTAACTTTAAGCGATGATGCAGTCTACGATGGAGCACGCTTGCCTAGAAGAAAACGATTCACTCGTGATTTGAAGTTAAAATTGTAACTATCGGGGAAAATATTCAGACAACGCATTCCACAGACTAGCAGTTCGCACAATAAAAGTGGAATCAATCATTTATCCTTCTTTTAGTTGATCTAAAGCTAGAATCGCTTGGTAGCAGAAATAATCGCGCAAACCCATCGATATATTATGTACTACGTAGTATGCACTTTACTTATAAATAGCTTAATGTGCAAACTGCTGTAAATTCGGTTAGCTCCATAGTTCCCTTTATAACATGTTAAAAAAACAACACAAAACACATGTTAACAAAACATGTTAATAATACATCCTTCTTTAACCCAATTGTAAGAATGGCTCGTCAATATAACGAGTTCTTAGTAAATACATAATTCGGAATCAGATATATTTGATCCTAAGTTTAGTAGTAACATAAGAACCATAAAAGGTATCCTCTATCTTAGTCTTAAAACAGCAGCTGTGCTGCATCTGAATAGTCCATCTCACTGTTAGTTTATAAAAATTAGTTTTTGAAAAAATGTTATGCCGTCTTGGAAGTGCCCATCAGCAAGCTCATTGCTTTGAGAGGACTGGATGGGTACTTTCATCAAGTTCGTCTATTCCGAATTCCTTCATTATAATTTTTTGTATAATCATGTTTTGGGTTACAATCCAGTTCAGATTTTAGTTACTATTTATTTAGTAAGGATTTTTGGTTGTAATCTGTTTTGTGTATCTAATCTGTAAATAAATAAAATGAAAAGAAACGCAGATATGGCAAATTGAGATATGGATGAATACAAATTGGCAAACAGTTCAATAAGATTGTCAAAATCGGTCAGAGGCGCTCACTAAAGCTGCTGTGTCCATTCCAAGCAGATCATATCGTCAAACATCAATAAAACAACGCGACAAATTATGCACATACATTGAACAACTGTTTGATGACGTCATGACGTCAAAATGCCCTCTGAGAGACTTGTTTTTCCTGATAACTGTTATTTCCTATTCTTGATATCCTTGCAATTGAGGAATGTTTCCTTTGTGCTTTTGGTACATTCGCTTTTTTAATGACGTCATAAACTATGATACTAGTTACTACCTTCGTTTTTGATCTGTCGACGCAAAGCCAAAAGGTTGTGGGTTCTGATCTACAGCCTTACATAAACGATCCACTCGACCGATGTGGATAAATGAGCTGTCAATAGAAATAAGGGGATTAAGGGGGTTCCCGTCTGCAGCTCTTTGACTTGCACTTTATCACATTATTAAAGATATAAAATAACCGAGTTTATCAATTTAAAACACCAAGAAAAAAAAGTTTTGTTTACTTAGATGACATTTTTTTGGTAAAAATCAAACTACTAACCCAATTTTGATGAAGTTTCTATGGGACCAATCTGAAAATAAGTATGTATGTCCTTTTAAATAAAAAAAAGAATCGGTTTATAGATGACCGAGTTACGAGGTAACAAACATTAAAAAAATACTACCGAATTAAGAACCCCTTCTTTTTGAAGTCGGTTAAAATATAACAAAACTATGTTTTATTATCTATCATGACTTAAGAAACAAAATATTCAATTTGATATATTTAAATTTGTCGGAGAAAAATGTTAACAAGATAATTTTCTTCTCGTTATCATGTTACTCCGTCAAATTAAAAGATATCGAAACCAAAATTTCTTCGTTTGTAATGTGGTAGTTGCTGTCATTTTGTTTTTGAACTTTATTCGTTTCTTGGACATAAAATTCCTCACTAGCAGAACATCATCCCCATCATCAGCCCTGAGTAACCCTGAGTTGTTTTTTGAATCGCTTCATTCAATCCTTGCTGTGAAACGGCTTACTTATCCTATAAAAAGTCCACGGGATGTAATGACATGGTGTTTTATGGAGTCGCTGCGCCGTCCTAAACCTACATCGTCGACCTTGGAGCGCCGTCATAACTTTGCCAAAGATGTGGCCAAACATGGCTGCGCAAACAGGTGCAGGCTTTGACGTAACAAGGGAGGGTCTAAAGGCGCATGTTTGCAGGGCTAAGGCATAAGTTACACGTACAGTCTAGCATCAGTACAGTCTGACCTCAGCAACCATCAATCACGATTGGTACGTGATCTTAAAGTTGTCCTGAGATAACTGTTGCCCTTTTAGAAAAACTCAGAGACTATACTTTTCGAAAAAGTAACACAGTGGGCAATGGAGAGAGCTAGGCTCGGAGTTTCATTGCGCGATAGAATCCGGAACGTGGATATTCGCCAAAGAACCAGAGTCACAGACATTGCTATTAAAATTTGCAAGTTGAAGTGGCAATGGGCAGGCCACATCGCTGGAAAAACCGATAACCGATGGAGAAGACAGGTTCTTGAATGGAAACCACGAAACTGAAGACACAGCGTAGATAGGCCTCCCACTAGATGGACCGACGATATTGTGACAGTCGCGGGCATCCAGTGGATGCAGATGGCAGGATGTCGTTCTGTGTGGAGGTTAAAGGGGGAGGCCTATGTTCAGCAGTGGACGTCTTCTGGCTGATGATGATGAGGTAGACTTACACAGTCACAGAGGTGGTAGGAATTATTACCTAGAGAATGCTATGTTGACATGAAATAGAGATACATTACTGTTCGAGCGAACAGTAATGTATCTCTATTAGTTGTAGTTATAATAGCAATGCAATCCTAAGTACCTACTAACACTAAATATAGTATATAAATTTACTAACTTCACAGCCATGTACTTTGTTCAAATAAAGTTTTTTATTATTAAAGTTTTTTATTATTATTATTTCTCTTTATTTAAATATATTCTCGGGTCTAGCCCGGACATTTGGTGGGCATTGGTGGAGCCGAAGCCAACACCAAGAGGCCCTTTTGAATATAAAATACATGCAACTATTAAATATGTATAAAAAGGAATATGAACTATTGTACAGTAGGTATAGGATTAAAAAAGTCTGGGCTATTGAGGTAAAGAACTTGTGGATGGAATAACAGATCTATAGAATGAGAAACGGCACCTGCCTCATCCTGTCTCACCTCAAAATATATTTAGGCAGGTGATGACTTGCCACCCACTGAATGGGCCCCCCATAAAGGCTGCCGTATCTTGGCACCGGAAGGGCAACATCGGCGTGGGTGGCTTAGGGTGTAGAGAGGTGTGCTGCACTTTCACTAAGAGCTACTCGCGGCGTTATGCCCTTTAACACTTCCACCCTGGAGCTTAAGTCCTTAGCTCTTGCGGTTTCCACCCCTGGACGGCCGGTTAAGGCAAGCCAGGGGTCAGGGGTCTCATTTAGCCCCATGGAATCGGGGTACGCGGTGTCGCCACTCACCGACGGCTCGCCATAAAGCCGCCCTTGCGTTTGGCAAAGCCGCCCCTTATTATTACACTTTATTTCATGAAATTCTCGGGTCTAGCCCGGACATTTGGTAGGCATTGGTGGAGCCGAAGCCAACACCAAGAGGCCCTGTTGAATATAAAAAATACAATTATGGAATATGTATAAAAAGGAATATGAAACTATTGTACAGTATAGGATTAAAAAAGTCTGGGCTATTGAGGTGAACAACTTGTGGATGGAATAACAGATCTATAGTATGAGAAACGGCACCTGCCTTATCCTGTCTCATCTCAAAATATATTTAGGCAGGTGATGACTTGCCACCCACTGAATAGGCCCCCCAAAAGGCTGCCGTATCTTGGCACCGGAGGGGCAACATCGGCGTGGGTGGCTTAGGGTGTAGAGAGGTGTGCTGCACTTTCACTAAGAGCTACTCGCGGCGTTATGCCCTTTAACACTTCCACCCTGGAGCTTAGGTTGTTAGCTCTTGCGGTTTCCACCCCTGGACGGCCGGTTAAGGCAAGCCAGGGGTCAGGGGTCTCATTTAGCCCCATGGAATCGGGGTACGCGGTGTCGCCACTCACCGACGGCACTTATTATTATTATTATTAATCATTCAATATATGCGCTTTCACATGCCTCCACGTAACACATGATAATTGCTAATTGCCAAAAGTTGTTCAGGTATTCGAAAGTGATCAATTATATTCGAGAAATAATGTTCTACGTTGATAATTATCTCTTCGAACAAGAATTATCTAGACATCTATAAGAACCTGCGTAAACGGCATACCTACATAGAATTACACGCAATGAAACATCTAAACTTTCGCGGACTTTTTTCTCTCGCTCTAATTCACGCATGATCTTCGTCTTCTCTCTTTCTAACTCTTCAACCTTTGACGCTGATATATATTTACAAATATTATCTTCTTTTTCCTCTTGAGAGACTTTTGGCGACGCACGTCTAGTGCATTTTCCAGTGTCAAGTGTTGAGGTTTTTTCAAGTTGTATGAAATATCTTCAGACAAGTCATAGTCACGCAAAGTAAGTCATATTCAAGTCCAGGTCAATAAAGAGGTGGAGACTTTACTAGAGGCTAATGTGAAGTTTTGGAAACATCACGAGAACACATGTTTCACCTAATTACATATATCACTTGCCTACACTCAAGCACGTTCTTAATAAACCATAATACGCCATTATTATACATTCATACTCGAAATAACATACGTTTAGAAAAATAATAATAAAAAAATACGTTTGGGCTAAAACTTCAGAGATATTATTTAGAGATTTGTGGGTGCGGATCTTCGATAAAAAAAAATAAAGGCAGCCTAAAAAAATATTTGACAAATTGTTCTAATAGGAGGGAGTAACTTGCGGGCCGCTGCAGCCTGCTGCCTCTTAAGGGCCCGCTTCTCTCCAAAGGATATCTCGATTCAAATATTTAAAATATAGTATTGAAAATTGCCATAAAACATTTACAATTATATTATTGCAAAGATAAATACTGTCAGGTTCTTTTTTTTATTCTACATAAAAAAACGAGAGTTTAATATTATGTAATACTACTTAATTACCTTCATAAAAAAACACAATTCTACGATTGGATTTTCAATCTTCAAAAATGTTGAAAAAGCGCGCCCTATAGATAGCTCTGAACTCGAGGGTGGCTTTAAATGGAAATAAAAATACTACTGAAGTGGTCAGTGGGGCTAGTACGAGAACTTGCGAAAAAGTATTCGTTCCGTAAACGATAGCAAATGTATGAAAAATTCGGTTTCCCTTCACGGCCGATAGAGGCGCTGTTCAATTTGTCATACATTTTGCTATCGGTTACGGAACGAATAACATTATTTTTCGCAAGTGCTCGTACCAGGGCCACAGTAGTAATAAGCATTAAAAAAAACTCATGTTACTACTGGTAGTAATCACGGGCAACACACGTATCTCTCTAAATTTTTAGCTGTTTAAAGTCACTAGGTATTCGTTTCAAATTCAAGCAAAACTATTATTTATCTGAAACGAAACGCAGAAACATTTTCATGACGGTTTTGTCTATTATTTCCAAAAATATAATCCTATGTTCACAGGATTTCCACCTCTATAAACTCAGGACTAAAATACATTGTTCCGATCACTGTTTACACTAGTTTTTGCTTAGATCCATTAAGACGAGGCGTGAGGGAGCTATTCTTGTATTGAATTACCATTTTTTACTCTCCAACTAATTACAGTCTGTTTTGGACATTTTAAATTATCTTATTCCGCTTTTTAGACATTTTAAAGTGTGTTGACCTCTATTTTAAGTAATAATTAATAAATTATACAACAGAGAAGAGAAATTACTAATGTAATGTACTTCAGAATTCAAAATGAAATTAATGTCGATTGTCGACGCCATTTAACAAAAATGCAGTAACTGCAAAAGCGCACTTTTTAAACATACCCTTTTCGTTTGATTTCTGGATTATTTTAGTATTGTAAAATAATAAATAAAGATTCATGCACACATTGAAAATTGCTTACTAACTAACTTAATTCGTCGCTTACCAACAGACGAGTTGGTGGTCAAACGCGGACTTATTCGCGTTAAAAAATAATAATATGAAAAACTTATAACTGTCTTTTTGATTATGTTTTTTGTGAATTTGTGTGTCTGAAACACTTGAATATAATTTTATTTCTTGTAAAAAAAAAAAAATTGTAGTTGAGGTTTTTTTATTTCTTTTATAATTATACAACAATAGATCAAAACAAAGACTTGTTTGTATGACATTTGAATTCAATTTCTAGTCCGGCAGCCAGTTATCCTTGTCACTTTAATTGCCATTCTGGTTATAATTGATGTAGAACTCCAAGAAATCAGTTCCTCAATCATATTACTTTATGTTGAATTATTACATTAGCTTCATGTTTAACCCATTATCTCGAGAAATTGTGTCAAAAAGGAGGGATTTCAATTCGATAGTTTTTTTGTTTGTTGCCTCAGAACTTTGTCATTTTTAAACCAATTTTAATTTAAGTAGAATACTTAATACTTTCAGTTAAGTATCATAGAAATATCATCTAAGTTTGGGTTTTAAATCGAAATACCTGAAAAAAATGTCATTGTATGACATTATTTAAAACGAAATTGCGTCTTCACTCATTTTGAAGTCGGTTTTTTCAATTTATAATTATTGTAGAATAAAAAGTAATTTTGAGGTAAATTATAAAACTACCCTCGCAGTTTCAAAGCAATTCAGCTGTTACGGAGTATAGTTGGAACATTTACAAAGATAACCTTTAGCATTTATAATACTAGGATTTCGTTTTAGCCTTGCCCAGAGCAGTAACTGTTATTAAATCTATGCCAGAGGTGCCAGTTTGGAATTAACATTTTACAACAGGTAATTTGTATTTAACAAGGCTTCGTAATCAACGAGGCTTAGCACGTAATTAGTAAAATAATTAATTTTATTTTGAGTAAACAAATTAATAAGTCATCCTGGGCTTTCACTTGACTTATTCTATGGTTTTCACGAAAATATATTTAATATTCTTTTAACAAATTTTTAAAAACAAAATATTTTTCTTTTTGTGTTGTTGATATTCTTCACGTTTGAGGGTAGTGATCGTGACCTTCAAACTCGCAAAATAATATTTAAAATATTTCAATGTAATAAGGTATGCTAAAGGAATTTTGGATCTGTGCCCTTTTCACTAAATAGTTGAACTGATCTTAATAAAATTTAGTATGGAAGTATTGTGTATAACGAGGACTGACATGAAACATAGATTGGTATCGATGCGAGAATTTGAAATGTGACAGTTGCGGGTAAAATAGCAGAGCTGTTATTACACTAATATTATAAATGGCCAAAGTGTGTGTGTTTGTTTGAAATTTGGTATGAAAGTAGTTCATACCTTGGATTATCACATAGGCTATATTTTTTTACTTATTTATGAAAAGAAATTGTATGTCCAGATTTGCATCCATAGCTTATTAAAATACGAAAATTATACTCAATAAATATAAATTTGAAAATTAAGATTGAGATTAAATAATTTATGTCGGGAAAAATCATAGTACCCACTTGTAGGATACCAGATGAAACCGCGGGGCATTACTGTTTTTTAAATAGATGTTCTAGTATTTTGTAGCTCTAAAAAGCTATTTAACGAAGCCATACGTACTTGAGGCTTGATCTTGATAGACAAAGCAATTTCCAGGGCTTCACTTAATAAAATTGAAGCTAGACTAGACCTATTCAAATATCTAAACTAATAAGGAAGTTGCATTGAAAATTACATGTCAAGAACTACAGTTACAGTTACAATAGTGGCCAATCTTAATTGCATCTGAGCATTCTGGGCACTGCCGGATGTAAATCATAGTATGTTATGTAATTGCAAGTATTGTGAGGCACAATGAACATAGACCAAATAGTTATTACAATATGAGGTACTATATATATTAAGATTTGAGAATGAGAACAGGTGTTTCGTCATAGATCAATTTGAATGATTGATCAGTTACATTAGTGACATGATGTGGTCTTGAGATAATTTATTGCCTCGAAAATTGACGGATTAGTTTTAGACGGGTTTGATACTTGGTCGAAGAAAACATGACACCTCATTGGGGAAATAAATAGCTGGATTTTATTTTTGTGCCATGTAACGGTTTCCAACTTTTGTATATATTTTTATTTAGTTTCTTCAAGCAGTTAAATGTTATACTTTTTATTTTGAAACTACACGACTTGGTTACGTTACGAAATATGATAAAAAAATATTTTCGTAACAGGCGAGTGCAATAGGTTTGTTCATGCTTACATATTTTTATACAAACAAATTTTGTCAGATTTGGTGTGTTATTTTTTTTTTACCTGTAACAACACTAATACTTTTCTGACAAGAAATCGTTTACTTAATTTAATATTTTTTATACTCAATATGTCAGTAGAACTTTTGTTAAAAGTTCTAGAATAAGTACTGATTGGATAACATTCTACCTGCGCCTCTTGACGAAAATTCCCCGAAAATAAACCTCAACGAGCCTTCTTGGTATTTATAAATTAGATTCTCAGTACCAATACAAATAGAAGTTACTGGTATCAAACATTACAAAGTGGCATGTTTTGTATCTACAAAGAAGTCAGCACTACAAAGTTATTGGTGAAGGATAACTCCTTGAAGAAACTTTTAGCTTCGAAAATGCATCAAGTTTAAAATTTAAAATAATAATCTATGACTAGACCACACACATTTGGAAGATTGTTACTACAATTCTTTTCCAAGTAAAACTCAACAGCACTGCACTCAAAAGAAATAGAATAATATCTAAATTGTAAAACGTATAAATAACCGTTAACCTGATACGATAGACAGATAGAAAGATAATCTCTTTATCAGTTTATCTATCTATCTACATTTATCAGTAACTAGTCGACCGCCCCGGCTTCGCACGGGTGTAAGCTCGGCCTTCGGCCTCGCTACTATGACCCGCTCCAGGAACACAAAATTTCATCAAAATCGGTCCAGCCGTTTTTAGAGTATCCTATGCCCGTCTCCTGGTTCTAAGCTACCTCTCCACCAATTTTCAGCCAAATCGGTTCAGCCGTTCTTGAGTTATAAATAGTGTAACTAACACGACTTTCTTTTATATATATAGACTAGCCTACCGTCCCGGCTTCGCACGGGTGTAAGCTCGGCTTTCGGCCTCGCCACAAAATATAATATAGCCTATGTCACCCGGGGATAGTTTAGCTTCCCAACAGTGAAAGAAATTTGCAAATCGGTTCAGTAGTTTCGGATCCTATTCATTACAAACATACAAAAATAGGCACAAATCTTTCCTCTTTATAATATTAGTGTAGATGTAGATTACATACGACAAAACGGTACGGTACGAGCGAAAAGATTTATTTTAGTTGCCACTTACTCGTGTTTAAGTTTTTCAATGAAGAATTTCGCTATAAAAAGTGAGATTTAAACCCCCATAAAGTACTAGCTCACATTTAAATCAGCAGTACTTAAAACGAGCTATAAAAGGCATGCTCATTATGGTGGACTCGTGAGAAAGCAGGCCGCAGTGAGATTTCAAGAACCTATGAATAGAAAGGGATAGATGGCGGACTGAAGATAATGTGTAATCTATGCGTAGGTAGACGCATACTGACGACCTGATGGAAAAGTATCCTATGTGCATTTTAAGATTTATACAAACTTTTCTATACATGGCAGACGCTGTCATGTTGATAACGCAAAATTCAGTTGCAAGATTTATCCTACACTAACAGGGCAAGTTAAAAAAAAAACAATATAAATCGACATCATAAAAATGACAAAACATAAAAAAGAATCAGCAAAATCGGTTCGCCCAGTCGAGTCGAGTTCTGAGGTAAAAAAAAACATACAGTCGAACTGATAACCTCTTCCTTTTTGGAATTCGGTTAAAAATAGAGAAAAGCATAAGTCTTACTTCTATCAAATGGTTTTATAAACTTTAACGTCAGTCTATACTGTACTCTACAAAACCTTAAAATAACTGAAGTAAATAATTGAATGAGTATATACACTACTAGCCGTCCGCCCCGGCTTTGCACGGGTGTAAGCTCGGCCTTCGGCCTCGCTACAAAATATATTATAGCCTATGTCACCCGGGGATAGTGTAGCTTCCCAACAGTGAAAGAATTTTTATAATCGGTTCAGTAGTTTTTGAGTTATTTCGTTACAAACATACAAAAATAGGTACAAATCTTTCCTCTTTATAATATTAGTGTAGATATACTTACCTATCTCGTCTAAAAGTTGTACTTTCGTTATTTCCTAGTCTGTGATCGTTCTAGCGTGAATGCAGGCATTGACAGGAACTTACTAGAACTCAGTAGCTTTTATATTTACACTTTATATATATAAAAACTTGTAATGCTGGAACATAGCTCAGAGCAAAAACAATGATATATGTAAAAATTCGAAAGCAATTCAATATTTTTATGCATTTTATGACATTTTAAGCCTCGTGAGAAAGTATGCCAGCGAGATTTCGAAAGCATAAACTACATTTGAGTACAATATAATGAATATAATACTTAACTTTTTTTTTAATGCGATACACATACTCATTTCTTCGACCAAAATAAAATGAATGGACGGGTCCAGTAGAAGCGCATTTTTGAAGATTACAAAATGAGCGCCAGCGCTCTCTTCGTTTCAGTCTGTCTCTAGCCGTAGGAAGTGAAACACGAGTCTATTGTAACGCGATAACGAAACATCTGACAAAATTATGAATTCGTATGCTTTACCGAAGTGTCAATACACAAATAAAACCGATACCTATTTTTTGTAACAAATATACTGTACATTTTTATAATTTGCTGTTGAAGTATATGTCCGATGGTTTTGACTCGTTTTTACTGATCAAGTTCAATGGTTAGGGCCCGTCCATTCATTTTATTTTGGTCGAAGACTCATTTCATTTATTAATACGATCAGTATATGTCAGATGTAAAAATAATATAAAATGTCAATAAAAAGTATTTAATAGTACCTAAGTAAAAACTAATAATAATTAAATACATTTAGAATACTTGTTTTCATATTTATCGGGACTTATCGCGCACTAACTCGCTTAGTGCGCGATAAGTCCCGATACATATGAAAACATGTTTTCGAATCGCGAAAGTTTAAAAATTACTATTTAGAATACTATAAATGGACCCGGGTATGTCCTAAAACTGCGACCAGAACCAGCGAAGGATGGGCAACAGCGTCCTATTAGTACACGGTGAACGTACTGGGATTCCCAAGCCGCCTGCCAAGCGTGGGGATTATGGCAACACCCCTCTGGGAGGCCTTTGTTCAGCAGTGGACATTGATGGCTGATAATGTGAATACTATAAATAATAAGTTTTCAGGTCGCAATATTATTTTTTTGTATGGAGAACATCTTTTTATGTACTCGTCCTTTTTTTCTACCCAAACCTCAAAATTGGAAGAAAAAAAAACAGCTGTCCTCAGAACCAAGCTATAAAGCTTATTTATCTAAACATCCTCACCACCTGTGGTTATTCGCTCGAGTAGCCAGGAATTTGACTGTCTCATCCTTGATGCCATAAACCTATTCTGACGGCCACACGGGCTGTTGTTTTTGCCTCTTCCGTCCAAACCAGTTATTTAGGCTTTGTCTCAAATTCTGACCAGCGCGAATTGAGTTCCTTGCAAAATTTACCATCTAGGCCAAAAGCTTTTATACATAAAATATATTTGAAATTCAAATCAGTTCAAATTTCTGAAATCCTTGAATTACTGGATTGTGTCAACATTAGGCGATTTATTAATTCATTAAACATCAAATCAATGAATTAATAGATCTTATTTTTACTTATTAGCTTATTTTTACTTTACCAGACAATTGCATATTCACGGATTCTTAAGTACTTCCTTCAGACATCCGAAGTTCAATAACTGAAACTCAAGAGTCATCTTAACTAAGCTACTTTGATAAATAAACTAATAATACATAGTACCTTCCCAGTCTTAAATTTAACTGTCATATTAACTAAGCAACTTAAACCTACATCTACTACGTCAATGCACTAATAATATTTATGTCGGTTCTCAATTAAGTCATTACACCTTACTATTGAATGTTTTTTTTGCCGAGACCTCGTGTGGCTGTGTGAAACCTTTCCGCGCCGGTGATTTGAAGATTGGAAGGTAATTTGTGTGAATAATTGGCAGGCAGGTGATTTGCTTACGTACGTTCAGGAAAATGACCAACTTCGATGACGTAAATGATTTTGGACTTTTTTAGTTTCAATGGAATCAGAGAGCTGTCTCAGAATTTCTCAGTAACTTACTCATGAAATACGTGATTTTAGTATATTAGTATTGACTTCAGAGGAAAATTTGTTAATGCACAAATATCTATCTGTTCCTGTGTGTTTGTATTTCAACAAGCAAAGATAATAATAACCAATGTGGTTATATCGTCATTGCCTTTTAACGAATAACAGTATTTATAAACTTAATGAGATTTAGCAAGAACTATTCTCAAGTTGTACAGTAGGTAGAGAACGGTAATTTTACTAAAATATACGAGAAAAATCGCAGATAAAAAAACCGCCACAGGTAGCTTTTGAAATAAACCTCGCATCATTTAGATTCTGCGAGTGCCTTCAATTTTGTCAATGGCAACATAAAATTGCTACCACCTCAAGATTTCTCATGACATGACCTTTCCTTTGTGAAGCTAGCAGATAAGCCTTTTACGGACAACGATGCTTCTGGACACTCGCTTAAGGTATGGCATGTACATAAGTGCATACGATTCGAAAGTTATGCGCAAATGTATACTAGCTGCGACCCTCTTGCACTTGCTAAATTTCTTACTAGGGAAAAGTGCTGTATTAATGCGTTGCACTTTTAGCGTAATTGAATACCAAACAAAGAAATAAGCAAACTCTTTAATTTTTATATATGGTGTAAGCATAATAAAGATTTGCTAGGGCTGAACATTAGGCATACCGCTAACTATTCTAGTCTGTGCTACACTATTAAATAATATTATATTGAGAATTTTTTGTACATTGCTCAGAATCTTTTAAAGTTTCGAGTGCATCATAGACCGATATTGGAGTACACTGGAGCCAAATTGAGTTTCCCATGTGAGACACAGAATTTGGAGACTTGGAATGTGATCAAATCATCAAATATGCAAGGAGCGTAGGTACGCGATTTGGCAAAGTTTTTTCCTTGTTTGCGTCTTTCAACTAGAGATAAGATCTAAAATGTAGCAATAGCGTTTAAAATGCTATTAGCGATTTGCAGTAAGCACTAAGCCGGTTTCAATATTAAGTGTGACCATTGGACATACTATAAGCTTAAATACAAACTGTCGAAACTCATAATAATAGAGATAAGACTGGTTGATCTCACATATATCTCCCAAAGAACAAGTGTAAAACAAAACTTTTATTTCAAAACCTGGACATTGCAAAATAAAAATAAATGTGAAATATATTTTTCCAGCGAGGAAGGGTTGTAAGAGGAAGAGAAGTGATATATACATATAGGTACATTTCACAGTAAAGTCATACCTAAATTAATTGAAATAAAGTTAATAAGTACTAAGTAGGTAGTAATGAATAATCGTAGATTATCTTCTCGACGTCGATGGCTTTACTCTAAAGGTCTTGTTGCAAAATGAGAATCTGAAATTCCAGAAAACGCTCGGATAAACAAAGCTCGTCAAAATTACTCGTGTTACAGTTTCAATTCAAAGGGCTCAGAGTTTACCTTTGTTATAAGTTAGAACACAATGGAGTAATGACCTTCACGTCAAGTTACAGTAAATCTGTTGTAGTGTTTGAAATCTAAGTAACTATTATTTGCTCTGTGGCTGTGGCTCAATTTTCACGTAACGCCTCGTGTGCAAGAAAGCGATAAGTCAAGTTTTAGTTTTTTTTCTTCCGTTATACTGTAACATGTTAGTTAAATAATATATGTACCTAGGAATGAAATAAAAAAGCAATTATCCTAAATGTATCATGTTGAAACTTTCTTCAATGTGGTTAACCAGACTTGGGGTTATTTTTGAAATATTTTCTTAAAACCCTTTGAACATTTTTATTTGTTAATAAATTGCATTGCAAAATCATATGAAACCACAAAAAATAATATTAACGAAAATAGATTGAACAATCAAAGTCAAAACTATCATTCGAAACTTAATCGTAAATAACAGGAATAATTAACAGTAACACCAATAGCAGCCTGAAGTATTTTCTAGGAACGCCTTGTCAACCACAAGGTACCAAGTCGCCAGGAGTTCTGAGAAAGCTTTTAGTTTCAATGGAAATCACTTAGAAGCTAGACAATAACAAACTTAGGTAGGTTCTAGAGATTAGCAAGACGTTCACAGTCACACGGTATAACTTAATATGCCTTTGTTTTAATGTCAAAACGGTAATACGTACTCGCATCTACAAGGATCAAATTTTGAATTATTATTTAATATTAATACACACTCTCAAGCACCTACCTAAAATAACATACTTAATAATTATCAATAAAAAATAATTATATTCATCATAATAAATTTCTATATATTATGTTACTTTCTTTGGTTATATTTTCGCACATCAAACATGTCTTACGTCAGTATAAAAATACAAATTGTTTGTCACCAAATATTTAGGGTGAATAAACATAATCAAGAAGGACAATATCATTTTACATAGAGTCATACATAGTGTCAATTTGAATGATTGCATTATTTCTAAGGCACAGTACAATGACAACTTGCACAAAAAGGTAGTGGTAGGACTCTTTTGCAGGGGTCCGCCTGGGGAAGTACCACACCTTTGCCAGTTATTCAACCGCCAAGCAGTAGTTGCAAACACTACTGTGTTCCGGATTGAAGGGCAATGTTTCCAGCGAAATTACAGGGCACACAGAGATTTGACATCTTATATCGCAGTGCATTGCCATCCAGGGTTTTGAACTGTTGCATGTTCAAAATTCAGAGTGGCGTTGAGCTGTTATGGGCAAGCGTGAAGAGCCATCAGGCGAGCGACTTCGCTAGTCTCGTCACCCAAAAAAATTAAAACATTTCAAAGAAATACATTAACAAAAACTATATAAATGTACCTGATTTACGCATTTTTATCATCACAATGATCACAAAAAGAATAAAATATCATCACGTAAGTATTCTTTACATGGCAAGCGGTTACAAAACAGTAGGTGAAGTTGATTGCAAATCAACCACAAAACCTTTGCGGTTTTAGAAACTTAATAGGTACCTGGAAGTTTATTTCTAGCAAGAGATCGATTTATTATCCATATATATTATTGTTAATAAAGAAGTTTAAGTATTATACAGGAAATGAAGCTTTCTGTTTCTGAGAAGGCACTAAACTTAATAGTCAGTTCAATTTATAGATTGCATTGAATTATGATTTCGATTACTTAATATCATGAAGACAGGATTGAGTTATATCATAATAGTAGGAATAATGTTATTATTGTTATTCAATTCATGAACCTAATTAGTTTACCTTTTTTAAATACTTACTCTTACTAAATCTATGCCGGTTTTATCACGGTTAAAATCTACTTGAAGCAATAATAAACTGTCAGTGAAATATATTGTGATAGATGTATAAATACTTGCAAAAGGAAGATGTCGAAAGGAGCATTTCTTTACTATTCGTAGACAAGATAAATCTTGAGCCATTTCCGTGCGGAAATTCCGTTTTATTTGTCCCAAGCTAAAAGAACCATAAAAACGATTCAACGCTGAATAAATATACCCACTAGAATAGCTATATATAACAGAGGTTTGAACTACAATAGTAGATTTTCAGCAGCAAAAAACTAATTGATCTTATTGTATAAAGCTATACAACGCCATAGCTATAGCTATTCTAGGTTACTAGAAAACTTATATTTTATTGTAAAGGTAGGTAGGTATTGAAGTGGCAATGGGCAGGCCACATCGCTTGAAGAACTGATGACCGATAGTTAAGAAAGGTTCTTGAGTGGAGAACTGGAACTGGAAGACGCAGCGTAGGTAGGCCCAGTGGATGCGGCAGGATGTCGTTCAGTGTGGAGGTTAAAGGGGGAGGCCTATGTTCAGCAGTGGACGTCTTCTGGCTGATGATGATGATGAGGTACTATTTTTATCGTGAACAAAGATCAGTATGTATTTTCGATAGAAGTACTTCCTTAAATAAACTAATGACTACAACGGAAACTCGTGATATCACCGCATAGAGCGTTTAACTCCGGAAATGACGGGCATTTTATGGCGAGTGAAAACAAATTATGGCATCTCCAAACCCATTTATCACTCTAGATATGGAAAGCAGCGTGTAAATCAAACTGTATGATGATTTTTCCCAAGCGGAGTAAAGAAATGTCTGTGTAAGCTTATCTTATATTTTTATTCCTCTTGTTTTAGGGGAAAAAGTTAAGTCTTTTTTATATTGCGTTCAGATTCAGACAGACATTGTTGTTTTTGTTAATTTGTAGCTTGTTATTTAAATCTTGTTGTAGGTGTGTTGTTAAATCTCTTTGGTGAATAATAAAATATTAAAAGAAATCGTAACTATTAATATATTTGGATTTAAGAAGACCAAAGAAAGTCACCAAACATTGAAACACCAACTAAATGATATGACGTGAAACCTTCTGGAATACAGTTTATCGGACTTGGATACTAACTTAAGACTTTTCGAAGCTGATGACCGATAAATGAAAGAAATGCTTGTCGGGATTAAAGCGATCGGAATTCGTCACGATTGTAGTATTTTATCTGATTACAATACAACTAACAAAACTAAGACGCACATATGAATCGTGATTGAACCTCATAATCAGAACAAAATCTATTCGGTAAATTATTGAAGAAAGTAAAAAAAAACAAATCCCTACAATAAAATCTACATACTTTATTGGTAAAACAATGTTTGATCAAATATTAGGTATAATACAGCATATGTTGTGTTTTAAACTGTAAATGTACACCTATCTTTATTGCCAAGTTACGTTGGTAGTTATTTGCGACAAAACATATGCAAACGGACCTCATTTACGAAGCATTATCTTTATTACTTTGGTTAGGCAACAAGGAAGGGTAAACAATGTACAATGTTTAAATATGTATAAACATTCTAAATTAACTGATAAACTGTTCGTTTTCTCATCATAAGTTTAATTAACATATAATTGTCAGCCAGCCGATAAATTGTTTGAAAATGGATTTAAACAATTTATCAAAGCTGCTACTTTGACAATGAGTTATTGAAAATAAGCTTTACATTGACAATATTACAAATCACAGCTAACACGATATAAATCGGTTGCGCTATTATATAAATGTAATAAAATTATTGATGGGAAATAAAAGTATTGATCTCTTATATTTCTCTCTCTCTTTCATGTAGTAAAGAGGTTATCTGAAAGAGATTAGACTTGTTGATAAGATAGCCCATTTTGTGCAGAGCGATGGAAAAATCTATTTGATTACAAAAAGCAACAAATAAAAAAAACACTAATACAATTTTTTATAATAAATTAACGCGACCGAACTATATTTAATTACAAAACCGCAAATAAATATACAAACTTAATTACCTACTATAAATCTATGCAAAAAAGTATAAGTGCGCACGTAACTATAGGTAGGTAGGTACCGTTATCATGAATTTCAGCGTGATAGAATAAAATATGTCACTGCAATAACTGCACATCTGATAACGTTAACTGTGTCAACAAGTACCTACCTAACTACACTGGTTGGCGTAATAACCGTCACGAAAGCCATAAATTGTAGTTGCGGCATTTTTCCAACATCACGTCGATATTGCGTCCGAACTTCGAACGAAGTAATGTAAATGTAACAAAAACATACCTATATATTTTTACATTATATGTATGTTAATTTGTACAATCTATTGTATCCTACGTAGGTGCCTACCGAGGTAAGTACAAATAAATAGGTAATTATCAATATAAAAAACAGACTTCATAGAAATTTCAGAACTGGACCAAATTGATATGCGACAAGGGAAGCACCATCTTTCAAATAAAAAGAATCATCAACATCGCTTCACCCAGTCGAAAGTTCTGAGCTAACAAACATTAAAAAAAAACAGTCGAATTGAGAACCTCCTCCTTTTTCGCAGACGGTTAAAAATAACACAAATGCTATGCAATCTTACCTACCTACCTAGGTTACGTAGTTATTTTTTTTCTCTTCAGCAATTATAAACACAATATGTAGGTATTTTTATTGCGCGAATAACCTTGGTTTTATTCACATTGACACGGAAAGAAGATAAATTCCTGTTTTTGTTACAAAAAATCTTGGAAACTTTTAGATAATTCAATACTTACTATTGGTACTTTTAACCTTTAATTGACCTAGGTAGGATTTAGCGTCGCAACTGTACAAATATTTTCATGCAATCAATAAAATGATAACGATAAAAATTATCACAAAATTGATATCAATATATACGTATAATAGGTAAGCACAAGCAGGTACTTCAAATAGGCAAATGTATATACTTCAAGTTAACAATGAAATGATAAAATAAAAAACTTACGGTTAAGTTCGTAAAATCCAGTCACTTGGCTTAGCGATCGGCACTTAGTTCAGCAACATTCCAAAATACACAATCATTCACTATAATCTACTTTAGAATCACACTACACAGAATATGCGATACCGTTATTACACTCGCGCGAAAACACGCAAAAAACGAACAAAAGTAATTTAGAATGTTTTTTACGAAAGTTATCACGAAATTCGGAACGCAGCGACGCAACCATCACCTACGGAGTTTAGTCGCGGACTGACAGGCGCGCGGGAAAGAGAAAGGTCATTGAAATTTGAATGAAAAAGTATGGACAAGAAAGAGATGGGTATATCGATAAGAATGAAGTTAGCGGAGCGGCCGAACGGCAATGACCACATGGCACGCATTGCTTTTCGAAGTGGGTAAAATTTTATTATTGCACAAATTAAAGATGCCGCGTTTTTGTTCGGCAGGCCACGTGTTTGAAATATGTTTTTAAAAATAAACAACTTTAGTGGAGAGGTATTTAATTTTTTGTTGGGATAAGTAGGCTGATCCTTGTTTTTGTATGTTTGAACAAGTGCGTCTTCATCGCTAAAGCTGTTTGTAATTTATTTTGTTTTGATTGAAAAGTGTCTAACGAATAAATAATTACGAATTTGAACGTTAGAGATAAATTTATTGGGTAGGTACCTAGCTTATGTAAGAGGGTTACAAACAGGGCCGGATTTCCCTATAGGCCGAGTAGGCCCGTGCCTAGGGCGGCAAAACTTGGTGAGTTTACCGACTTCAAAAAAGACGAAGGTTTACAATTCGGTTACTACCTATGTTTATTACCTCGGAACTTCTTCATTGACCGACTTCATTACACCTAAATCGATATAGTTTTTTTTATTTATTTAAAAGGATAAAGGTTCTACCTACCTAGGTAGGTACTTACTTTTTTTTTTTTTTTGGTCCAATACAAATTACTTCAATATTGGTTTTCTATCTACTAACAGGTAAATTGAGAACTTCCTTTATTAACCAACTTTAAATAAAGAGAGGTTCTCATTTCGTTTGTATTTTTTATTATGTTTGTTACCTCGGAACTCATTTATTAAACTTTTTTTATTTTTATTGAACGGATACTTTTAGATTGGTCCCTTAAAATTTTATCAAAACTGGTTCAATAGTTTTTTATATAAGTATATACTAATTATGGGCCAATGATGCGATCTACGATGGAACCAAACGTGTTCCATCGCAGATCGCATCATTGGCGGTGAAACGTAAGCCTACTCGTTCTAAAGAAAAAAATGCGCTAGTGAGATAGCCGCGCGCGCGCCTTTAGCATGCCAGATTCAGGCAGCACTACGTTCCTAAGTTTTTGAAGATAAAAAAGTCAATGAGCGAGCATTTCCAATAACTGATCGGGAATTATCTTTAGAATAACATTGTAAATAGTATAAAGCAATTTTCGTGTTAATATTTTATAGGATGGCGGAGAAGATGGAAAATAATATTTTTTTAACGAGTTGCTATCCTCAGTTCGTTATCGTTTCGGCTTGTTCGCTTCGCACCTTACCTTGCTCTTGGACGAACGACTCGCTAGAGAGAGCCGGTCGGGATAAAATGTCGCCAAATCTACCCAAAATTGTGAAACCCACTTCTATGTAAACCCTACGAAAGTATACCCTACGAGCGTGTGTGGAAAAATACATACTAGTGTACCTATAGGTAGTGTGCAGTACTTAGTAGCACTAGAGTTGAGTACAGGAGCTACGCTCAAAAGGCTGTGCAAAAAGCTCCTTCTACTGAGGCTGGGATTGTATTAAGTGGGAGAGCGATTTCTTATAAGCGATTTTAGTGATTGTTCTAATAGTCGAGGTGTTTTTAACCGACTTCCAAAAAGGAAACGGCCCATTACCATACATTGTGGACTTTCCTTGGATACGTACCAAACGTTTCGATTCTACGTTTCTAACCCGTACGGCCAAGGATTGAAACAACCTGCCGGCTTCCTTGTTTCCTGAGAGATATAATTTGGGCCTTTTCAAGGCTAGAGTGAATAGGTATCTTCTAAGTCTGCGTGCTTCATCTTCGACCGCATCGTCGCTTACCAACAGGCGAGTTGGTGGTCAAACGCGGAAGTATTCGCGTTAAAAAAAAGGAAGGAGCTTATTCACTGAAGTGAGAATTTTTTCGTTTAGAGATTATCAATTCGACTGTATATTTTTTTATGTTTGTTACCGCAGAACTTTTGACTGGGTGAACCGATTTTGATGATTCTTTTTTTATTTGAAAGCTGGTGCTTCCCACTTGGTCCCATTTCAATTTGGTCCAGTTCTGATGAAGTCGGTTTTTTGATATTGAGAATTATTAGATCAACGGGCGCGTCTTGTTGGCCACTGGCCACCTATGGCCGCTATACAAAAATAAATCGGCCAATTGCGAGTCCGGCTTGCGCACTAAGGGTTCAGTACCAAAATAAATAATAAGATAGGAACAGTTTTTTTTTTAATTAAGTACAATTACATCATAAAGACGGCGCAGGTTCCGCGAGACAGGCGATTTCGCGTTTTAAATTGATTACAGAGACCAATAGATGTAAGCAGTCTTGATTGTGTTAAGTTACGAATAAAAATTTGTCACCCGATTCGCACTTGGCCAGTGTTTATTATTTGTTGTTATACTTTAGTTAGAGTGTGTACTATTATCATGCCAAGATTGACGCTTGTAGGTACGTATTACCGTTTATACACTAGAGCATAGACAAAAATACGTTTTTTGTATGAGACCTTTGATATTAACTTTTAGATTTTATTATTATTTCTTAGTTAATCCGCCGTAACAATACATAATTCTGTGAAAATTTTAACTGGCTATTGACTACCACCACTAAGCACTGGACACAAATGTATTATGTATCTATGTATTTATTTAGCTCTCTCTATTTCACTTGCGTGAAAGTTCAAACTAACTCGAACGTAAAAATAAACACACTAGTCATAGGACTGCACGTCAGAAGTGAAAACTTAAGTAGTAGTTCACCTATTCTACAAGAGATGGCACTGTTTTAAAATACACGGTACAGCGTCACGTTCCATAATTTTTGTTCACTCAAAAAGTGCTCAAACGCGCCTAAAGAAGTTTTCAATTTAAAAACTCACAGAGGAATAATCGCTATCGCTTCCCGCTTCACTTATCACAGCATCCTTTATCAAAGAGGTTAAGGCTTTGTACCTACAACGCTGCGCTCCTTTGACAGCAGTTAGACATTGTTCTTTTGCTTTTGTCACGTCACTAATTCCCTATAGTGATGTGCTTTTACAATGACATGTCTTACAAGGTTTATGAGTCGTATCGTGTATGTTTGTTATAATATTCTTGTAGACAATACAGGTTCACATGCAGTCTGGTACACACGATCTAACTTGATAAGTTGAAGATTTTTTTATTAATAATTTGACTATACACGCTCTGTCCATTTCGCAAGTGAAATCTGTAGCCCAATTCCGAATGCTATTAAAGTTCAATCGAAAAAGGAACGAAAATAAATTAATAAGAATTCGCAAAATAACTCTAATGTACCATAACTAAATGCAAACATTTTGTATGCTCGATCCAAGCATTTATTTGCTCTGATAGCTACAATAGAATTGTAAAAAAAGATACGAGTGCATAACCTTTTCCGTAATTTTTTTTATTGATCCATTTTCTTTTAAATATCACGTAAAATACGTGTCTGTCTAAAACCTATACTCGGTTCAAATTTTGTTTAGCTCAAATTTAAAATACTTATTTAATTTTAATATTCTATAATATACCTGTCATCATCATCATCAGTCAGATGACGTTCATTGCTGAACATAAGCCTCCCCCTTTAACGTCCACACTGAACGACAGCCTGCCATTTGCGCATCCACTGGATGCCCGCGACTCTCACGATGTCGTCGACGACGCGTCGGTCGATCTAGTGGGAGATCTACCTATGCTGCGTCTTCCGGTTCGTGGTCTCCGCTCAAGAACCTTTCTTCCCCATCGGTTATCGGTTCTTCGAGCGATGTGGCCTGCCTATTGCCATTTCAATTGGCAAATTTTAGTAGCTATGTCGGTGACTCTGGTTCTTTGGCGAATATCACACAAAGAAACTCCGAGCATAGCTCTCTCCATTGCCCGTTGTGTGTCTCGGAGTTTTTTCAGAAGGCCAACAATTAAGGACCATGTCTCAGTATCCACCATAATATGTCATCACTAGCAACACACTGTCTAGTCATAGTATGACTGTAATAGTGTGTGTGTGTGTGTGTGTTATTATGGTTTAAGATTTAATTATCACAATGATTTAAATTTTATTTAATGAATGAGAAAATACATATAACGAAAAAAATCTCACATCAGTGTGTTATCCTAATAGAACGTTTTACAAGTTCATACTGAATTACGAAGTCACGACTATGACAATTGCTATGTATTTTTTTGATTATGTATACAATTCCGACAAATTAAAGCAAATCGATCAAAACAATAGGGGTGCATGTCAAACACTCCACATATCATAGTGACAGACGGACAAACAAACAGGATATTGTGTATTGTCGACGCGTGCGATTGTAATTTGTGAACCCTTGCGAGGGCGTTGGACCGTTACTGGGGTGCCTCAGGGTTGCTTGTTGGGAATTGGGAACGGTTTTCTTTAGTCTTTATAAATATGTTCTGCTTTAGTGATTGACTGATATATTAATTCAGAGCACGTTGCTTGCTTTGAATATAAGCTTTAAGAGTCGTATTACAAATTACAATCATTCAATTTTAGGTATACTAATACACATAGTATTTACGGGCTTAAAACGAAAAAATAAAGCCGTAATTGTCAAGACGAATATAAAACTAGTAAACCATAAAATTAAACGAATAAACTTGTTTATTTTGTGTCTGTAATTTAACAAAACCCACTCTCAAACTTTCCTACCACAGACCTATATCTAAAGATCTACACTAATATTATAATGAGGAAAGATTTGTATGTTTGTAACGAATTAACTCAAAAACTACTGGACCGATTTTAAAAGTTCTTTCACCATTAGAATGCTACATTATTCCTGAGTAAGATAGGCTATAGTTATTACTTTTTTTTATGGTACTGGGTGACGAGACGAGCGAAGTCGCTCGCCTGATGGCTCTTCTCGCTTGCCCATAACAGCTCAACGCCACTCAGAATTTTGAACTTCAACACGACTTCGCTCGTCTCGTCACCCAGTATCATTTAAAAAAAAACTTGGATAACATAACTTTGTCATCTAAGTAACCGAAATTTCGAGTTATTTTGATTAAAAATCCAAACTACTAAAACGATTTTGATGAATATCTATAGGACCAATCTGAAAATTTATCCTAGTAAAAAAAAATTATCACATTAAAAATCGCCTTCAAAAATATATGAAAAACGTATTAAGTGCCTATAAAATTTGAGGGATGCCCTCGATTTCCCTGGGATCCCGTCATCAGATCCTGACTTTGTGTCAATGGGACCAAATTGGAAGTATACCCTACCGAACAAAAGATTTTTTTGTAAATCGGTCAACCGTTGAACATACATTAAAAAAAACTAAAGCCATATAATTGTAGTCATAGTTCAGAAATTGATAGTTATAGACAAACTAGCTGTACCCGCAACTTCGTTTGCGTGAACTTTAAATTGTTGGGTTCCTTGTCGGGCTACGGAACCTTAAAAATACAGTAAAACATAGAGCCGTCCTCCGTTTTCGTCGGTTAAAAATCGGTTCATAAATGACGGAGTTCTGATTCACACATTAAACAAAAAAACGGCCAAGTGCGAGTCGGACTCGCGCACGAAGGGTTCCGTACCATTATCTATAAAAACAGCAAAAAAAAAACACGTTTTTTGTATGGGAGCCCCCTTAAATATTTATTTTATCCTGTTTTTTATTAGGTATTTCTTGTCATAGGCAACATAAATACATCATCTGTGAAAATTTCAATTGTGTAACTATCACGGTTCATGAGACTGGTCTCCTGGTGACAGACAGACAGAAAAACGGACGGACAGTGGAGTCTCAGTAATAGGGTCCCGTTTTATGCTTTGGGTACAGAACCATAAAAAAGAATTGAAACCAATGTTGTACACAAGGAGTGGCAGAGACAAAAGCTGTAGCGCTCTAAAACAGCGAAGTTGGATAACTCTAAAAGCAATAAAAAACACTTTGTCCTTTTTACTAAAATTATTAATGGCCACAAGCAAAAAAAAACAATAATGACCCTTACATTTTGTTTTTGTTGTCAAACGAAGATCTTTTATATACCCTAAAAAATAAAGACGTGTCTGTCGTAGCTGCTTGATTAACGTTCATAATTTATTGCTGGTGGAGTTAGTCTTTGTTCATAAACGGGAGATATTATTTTTGTAAAACACGAATTTGTGCACGAGTGGTTATTCAAGCGACCCGCAAACAAACAAACATCCTTAGCAATAAATAATACATTTTTATATTTAGATTCACATAATATTTACTGTTAAACCTGCGTATGGTATTAAATAACAATAAAACTACTTAACGTCCATCAAATATTTTCTTCCAATTTAAATTAGACCATCGTTGATAATCTATTCGATAAAAATAAAACATCAAAATCCGTTCACTAGCATGGAAGATACAGAGTAACACACATATAATTATAAAAAAATACTAAAAAACACGCTTTAATGGTACAAACTATCCATTCACACTAATATTATACATGCGAAAGTAACTCTGTCTGTTTGCTACATAATCACGGCTAAACGGCTTAACCGATCTCGATAAAATTTTGCGAGGTAATAGTATGTATCATAAGGACGGACATAGGCTATTTTTTTCTGAATAAATTACGGACGAAGTCGCGGGTACAGCTAGTTTAAAATATTTCATTTTCATCGGTCCTTGATAAGTGAGCAAAATTTTAATTTAATTCGACGTTTTGAAGAAGTTGAATATCAAGCTCAAAGATTCCGTTATATACATAATAATAATATATGCTAAGCTAACAAAAGCGTGTTAAAAATAATTTCATATGGACAACAATTCCGTTGTACCTTTTCAAAACAAAACTAAATTTCACAACTCTACAATTTTCTCACTTATTGATTTGAAAAGTGACGCAGAATATTTTAGGCCTGTCAGATTAATTTAGTGAGTGGGAGAACAGAATCGACGCCATAGAGCCATACTTTTTTAAAGTCTATTGAAAACGACGAAGCAAGGAAAGTTGGCGCACGTAGGTTTAGGTATCGTACATCATATACGTCGTACATTATATCCAATCGCGCCGACCACGAAAAAGACCTAAAAATCCAAAATTGCTCATTTTTAAGATTTTTGGCGGTGTTTCCTTTATTTTTAGTACAATAAAAAAAAAAAAATGACTTCATAAAAATTCCAGATCTGGACCAAATTGAAATATAGAACCACACGGGAAGCACCAGCTTTCAAATAAAAAAAGAATCATCAAAAACAGTTCACCCAGGCAAAAGTAAGGTAACAAACATAAAATAAACAGTCGAATTGATAACGTCCTCCTTTTTGGAAGTCGGTTAAAAATGAAAACAATGTCACAGTTTTAAAACTCGAAGCGTATAGCACTTTTCAACTCTGTCTACATCCATTAACGGCGAAAACAATAAATTGTTTTATTTTAGAACCATTTTCGAGTTCTATTTTCAAATCGATAATGTGCGGTGCGCGGGAGTCACAATTGTGTTCTATTTTCGAAGTAATTGTCTACACGAGCGCATATCCGCTGTTTAGGAGGGTAGGAACGTCGGTTTGGATTTTATTTAGTGCATGTTTGTTTGTAAGTTTTGTAACAATAAGCTTGCGTCATTTCTTCAAGTCTAGCTTAATATTTTTTTACTAATAGATCCGTGTGCTTTGGCGCTTTTGATGCCAAACATCTATCGGTGCGCCTTTGCAGTAAAACAGACCCGTATGCCGTGACGGCAAATGACATGACGCTCTCTTATGCCGTCATGTTTCACATCTTTTAGCGATAAGGCCGCCACTAGCTCGTAAGTGTTTTCTAACTGTTTGTAATTTTTATTTCTGGTGTACACGATAAAGATCTATCTATCTATCCACGGACCGGTAAGCGCAGCGTAGGACGTCCACCCACAAGATGGACAGACGACCTAAAAGAGTCCGCAGGAAAACGCTGGATGCAGGCCGCTTCCAACCGGCCGTTTTGGAAATCGATGGGGTAGGCCTATGTACAGCAGTGGACGTCCTATGGCTGAAATGATGATGATGATCTATCTATCTGCCGGGGGTCCCGTGACGGCCAACTTTTTTCCGTCTGCCTACTTTACCTCCTTGTGACTGAATTTTGATGGCAAGAAAGTAAAAAGTTCTGTAGGCATTAGAATTGACAATAGCTGTATAAGGGGAGATCCCTAACCTATAGCAACCCCTCCTAATCATACCTAATAACATATTGCAATTTATCAAAAACCAGGTGTGCGTTTCCTAAAGCTAATAAATTGTTTTCACCCACGAATAACCCTAATTAGACGTTTTGGGGGTTCCGGACCCTTGATCACAGATTGTAATAACTGCAATGCAGCACAGCTTTTAATGAACGTGGTCAACAGCAGAACTACTAGTATAGCCTCTTATTTTAACCCCCGATGCATAAAGAGAGGTGTTATAAGTTTAACGTTTGTATCATTGTGTCTTTCTGTGACTTCGTAGCTCCCTAACGGCTGAACCAATTTTGATTTAGGTTGTTTTGTTTAAAAGGTGGCTTGATCGAGAGTGGCTCAAGATTATCAGCCCTTTTTTTAATGTTCGATGTATAACTTGTCTCTATAGAGTTCATCATCATCATCATCAGCCAGAAAAAGTCCACGGCTGAACATAGGACTCCCCCTTTAACTTCCACACTGAACGACATCCTACCATTCACTGGATGCCCGCAACTCTCACAATGTCGTTGGCCCATCTAGTGAGAGGCTTACTTACGCTGCGTCTTCCGGTTCGTGGTCTCAACTCAAGAACCTTTCTTCCCCATCGGTTATCGGTTCTTCGAGTGATTTGGCCTGCCCATTGCCACTTCAACTTGCAAATTTTAATAGCTATGTCGATGACTCTTGTTCTTTGGCGAATATATACGTTCCGGATTTTATCGCGCAAAGAAACTCCGAGCATAGCTCTCTCTCTATAGAGTTATCGAGTAAAATATTTGTTACAGTATTGGTAACTTGATAATGATCTAAAAGACTGAAGAATGGTCCCACCAGAAATAAAAATCTGAAAAGATTGAAAAATCAAAAGTAAAATGTAATTGTCATTATTATCATGTCTGTCACTGTCATGCATGCCTGGTAATGGCGAAACTGTTAATAAGTTTATTTTTATAAGGAGTTTTAATGCCAACGTGAAAAAAACAATACATGTTGCCTCTTTGTATTATTTTCACTTGAATATTTTCAATTGTTAATTGTGTAATGATGGATAATTATTTATTAAGTGTTCGTGAATGTGCTTGAGTGAGGGTAAATCAAGTAATGAAGTGAAGCGTGTATTTTTAATTTATTTCCAAAACTCCATAAAAACTTCTAGTAATTTATTGGAGCATGAATTGGACTTGACCGTGACTTACTATGCTTGATTCTGACTGTGACTATGTTATCTTATTTGACGTTATTTAATAACTTTAAAATCTTACTATTATTCCGACTGAAGGACTCCGTATCCATGGTCATGAAATGAATAAATAATGATTTAAAAAAACTTTGGAAAGTTTTATTGTAGTGGCTAGTGGCTGAGCTATCGGAAGCATCACGTTAAGGCTGTGAATAAGTACCTATATTTTAAGCGTTAAGGTTTGTTACATCTTAGAGCGTAGTAAAATAACTGCGCCCTCTACCTCATCCACATTCATTGTAACCGTTGTCGTACTATCTTCTCTTTATGGATTGGTTTCATTTCGACGCGTGCGCATAGTTCAACATATGGTCGAAGTTAATGATTATTATAGAAGTGTTTTAATTTGAAGTTAGGGTTCCAAATTGGCACGTGGTGTGCCACGGCAAAAAATATTGTATTGTATGCCTTTACCAAACTCATCATCATCATTTCAGCCATAGAACGTCCACTGCTGGACAAAGGCCTCCCCCATGCATCGATCTCCCAAAGAGCCGGTTGGAAGCGTCCTGCATCCAGCGTTTCCCTGCGGTCTCTTTTAGGTCGTCTGTCCATTTTGTGGGTGGATGACCTACGGTGCGCTTACTGGTCCGTGGTCTCCATTCCAGAACCTTTCGGCCCGATTGGTCATCTGTTCTGCGTGATATGTGCCCTGCCCACTGCCACTTCTTCTGAACGTCCATAGACGAACTAAAGTTATCGACGTAGCCGACCGGATTAGCAAGTTGAAGTGGCAGTGGGCAGGGCACATAGCTCTACGTCTCCCTCATAGCTCTGTTTCAAGTTACCCTCACGAAGAATGCATAGATAGCGATCAGCCATAAATCCATGGGCCATGATGGCGCCATTATCGGGGGAGATAAACTGGTTATTGGTGTTTGATAGTTTTATTACTTGTTAGGAGGGTGCACTGTTTCTGAGACTGATTGTACGACCATAGTTTGGCAGTTTGTTTGCCTTGGCTTGTTTTACAGATCAGACAAACAAGACAATATATGGTAAGGTGGCATGGCGGTTGCGAACACATCTAAATCAGGCCTAAATCGGGCTTGATGTCTTTAGTCGAACTCACCCAGCAGACTACCTTTTTTGATATGGTAGGACTCTTTTGCAGGGGTCTGCCTGGGGAAGTACCACACATTTGCCAGTTATTCAACCGCCAAGCAGTAGTACATACAGATACTGTGTTCTGGATTGAAGGGCAATGTTTCCAGCAAAATTACAGGGCACACAGAGATTTGACATCTTATATCTTGGGGTGACGAGCGCAGTGCATTGCCAACCAGAGTTTAACTGTTAAAGTTCAAAATTCTGAGTGGCGTTGAGCTGTTATGGGCAAGCGTAAAGAGCCATCAGGCGAGCGACTTCGCTCGTCTCGTCACTCAGGTATCATTTAAAAAACCTAGGATTGCCTTATCAAATAACTTGAGTACGGCTGGACCGATTAGGCTTGTGACTGAATGTTGATGGCAAGAAAGTAAAAGTTCTGTAGTCTATTTTTGTTTTAAAATGTTCGTTATAGTCAAAATTTGGTTTTAGTAAAAAAAAATTAGGTCTGTGGTTTCAATGGAAAGAAATGTTGGAAAAATCTCTTTTTTTTATTTGGCTAAAACTGAACGCCCGACTAAATTGCTTTAGTTGATTTCCCGAAAACCCGTGCGAAGAGCTTCCAAAAAGAAGGAAGTTCTCAATTCGACTGTATTCTTTTTTATGCTCCTTACCTCAGAACTTTCGACTACGTGAACCGATTTTGATGATTCTTTTTTTACTAGAAAGCTAGTGCTTGCCGTGTCGTCCCATTTGGTCCAGTTCTGAAATTTTTATGAAGTCAGTCGGCTTTTTTATATTGATAATTATACAAATTTTGTGAAGGCGTTTTTATATTGATAATTATTGAGCGATGGCATCGAAACTGCACATAATTTAGGTTGGTGCAGTGTCGAGGATCGAACCTGGATCCGTCAGATTGTAATGCGCACATGCTACCGCTCCGTCATCATCGCTCTTATTCCGCATTTTAATACTCACATTTCCTTTGAGAGCTCTAAAAATATTGCTCATAAAAATGCATCACTTCATCGCTCCAGGCTCCCATCGAATCAAGAACTCTACCACCAACTTATCTGTAAACTTGAACAAGGGAGCCACCATTGTATTTTTTGGACAACATTGACAAATATCCGTAGAAACTTTTTAGTTCCATCACTTGTTCAACTCCACAGACGTAGATCGGTCTGTACTGCATTCGATAGCTCTTGTATTTTGCAAATACCTGTCCAAAATAAACTCTGTTCCTCAGGAATAAGATTCAAATGCGAAGCCTTTTCCATGATCCTGATGTTATGTGACGATAGAAAATGAATTCTATGCCTGTGAGAGAAGGTGGTATATGCAACATACCACAAGGGGTATGATGTGGACCCACAGCGGAGTTTGGCCATGAAAAAGCGAATTTTTCTTTGAAACTTTGAAGTGGTGAAATTGTTGTGAAAATATTTTGAGCGTTGAAATGTAACTCTTCCTGACTGCACTACGGAACTCTCGAGATTGGAGTTCGATATACTATCAACGGCACTTTCAGTGACCACTTTCTTTTTAACCGACTTCTAAAAAGGAGGATGTTATCAATTCAACTGCTATTTCATGTTTGTTGCCTTAGAACTTTTGACTAGGTGAACTGATTTTGATGAATCTTTTTTTATTTGAAAGCTGCGGTGCTTCCCATTTGGTCTCATTTCAATTTGGTCCAGTTCTGTGTGAAGTCTGTTTTTTATATTGATTATTATTTGTATAATATTCCGCCTCCACTGACCTTATTTACCAAAATCAGAAGAGGCGTTTAGGATGTTTACGTCGTCAGCTTGTGACTACGTGGGATATCAACAGTTTATTAGAGGTCTTCGGGTAAAAATTTACTAACTCCTCGATGGTTACAACCCCTTCATATTTTGTAAAACGGAAAAAAACTTTTTCCTTTCATTACAGTATTTACTACCATTGATTCTGAAGCCTTTTTTTTCATTTGCAAGCAAATTTTGCGTTCTTAATAAATGGCATTTCTTGCAAAAAGGTAACACGCAAAAACCCCGCTCTATAAATTATCCGGCGTCAATATTAGCTAGGAGAAATTTACTGCGCGGCACAACCCTACTAGCGTTCGTGCCTAACATTATGACCGCTCTGATATGTGACTGTGACTCCTTACTTTGTATATGCCGATGAAACCTAAATATAAGTGTGAGGTATTGGTTCCAACGTGAGAAAATGTCCTGATTGTATTTTGGGTGATCAAAAATCATGGCACTCGCGTCCTCGTCATTTAAAATAGCGCCATCTCTTGTAGAATAGGTGAATTACTACTTAAGTTTTCACTTCTGACGTGCAGTCCTATGACTGATTCTTTTTTTTTCTTATATGTACTTGTGTATTTAAATTTTTTGAGTGTTACTGTGCAATTATAATTTGCCGGAGCAGTAGAATACGGCATAATTATCCCCTGCATGTAGTAAGAGCCTACTAAAGCGGAATCTACTTATAGCGGTATAACTGTAGCTAAATATCAGCCTGGTGACGGGCAGCATCACCATCACCTATGCGAGAACCTATGCCAATGCCATTACCCCACATACCCAGCGTGCTGAACTACCGACTATGGGTACAATTTGCCATGGAAAGTCCTAAGAATAAACGCCCCCAGTTCTCGGCTGCCCTACTATTCCTGGATAAGGCGGCTGTCATGGTTATGGCAGGTTAATAGGTGTGCCAAGAATCACCGGGCTACCGTAGGCTGCTAAACCCCACTAACACTGGCAATGTTTGCGTCCTACCTGTCATGACTAACGATTCAGAAACTTGAACACTTACAGTTGGATCGGTAAGTTCTAGTCGCTTAGCAAGCTATAAAGAGAGCTTCGCTAGAGAAACAAAGTCACCGATATAGCTCAGCGTATTAGTAATTTGAAGAGGCAGGGAGGATGATGTGACGTTTTCTGCGACTGTATTGAAAGCTACCATTGAGTTTGGCGCGAACTCTACCTAGCTAGAGTATTGGGTGCTATGAGTAACCAATAAATAAAACTTACATACATACAGGGTTTCACAGAACGTAATACTAAGCCGAAAGAAGCAAAAATTTTGCCATGGGACCAACCTTGGAATCGCAAAATAGCTGTTGTATAGAATGATAATGCTTGTATGGTTGATAAAAAGCAAATGTTTTTTTCGGTATTTCATGGTTGGTCCCATAGTGAAAGCTGTTTATATAAGTTTGAGATTACGCCCTTTTTTCGGTGCTTTCGGCTTTGTTCCTTAATTCATTCATTTTAGTGACACAAATTCACACTTGTATAAATTCTTGATTAACTCCTACTTGGTCTGCTAATGTTGGATTTACAAAGTACTTAGATATATAAAATAAAAATAAAAACATTTAAAGAAATACTATGAACGTACAGTAGATTTTGTATATCTGTCCTGTTATACTGGGATGGACACGAGATGCATTGTCGACAGCAGTTATACTGTGCTATTCTTCAGTGGTCCTACATATTACGTAGAAAATAATCCGAAAATAACGAACAGTAAGTACCATAAACATAATTATACCGTCTAAGGTTGCTATTTAACTATCCCATCTGCGATCAACCCTCGCGTTTCTACCGGGGGTATTTTTTACCCCCACCGAGGGGTAAAAAATACCCTTAAAAAACTACGTCTTAGACAAATGACGTCTCCAATGTCATTATTTAACGACTACTGTTAAATCTCTGTAGTAGCATGGTGCAAGAGAGGGTAGGGAGCAAAGACAAAGAAAACAATAGACATCGGGACGCGGTCTATTCACTCTTTCAAGAGAAGGATATTATATAGAATAATTACTCATGAATGAAAAGGAAAAAGCTATATTATATCCATCCTGCAACAAATGTCCGGTTATTTGATGGCCAGTCCTGCAACTGGTGATCAAGACATTTTGCTGAAAAGAACTGTGAAACCCTTAGATTTCTATCATTTGTGACTTTGTTGATATTCCCTAGAAGTGTATTTAGTGTTTAGTGATGGTAAATTACTGTATAATCGGCTGTAAAAATCGAGGTTATATATATGGTTTTCTGTTTCATGTGGACACGTTATCCCATATTCTAAAGATACCTATTCTCTGGTAGGGAGGGATTTAAGGTAGATAGGTAACAATGATTTCGAATTTAGGTGGATTTGACTTCTTGGATTTGTGGCTTCTGCGACCTGTCTCATTTCTGCCAATATCCGTTTCAGGATAGCTTCATAAATGATATATAGGTAAAAAGAAAAGTACAATAAAAAAAATTGGCTTGCGTTTGGCCGCCATCTCGCCTGATATTATGCGATGATGCGGTCTAAGATAGACGCTTGCATGTAATTGAAATTAAAATTATTTATTGTGAATAAAAAAGCGGTCAATTGTGAGTCGGGCTAGCGCAATGAGAGTTCCGTACAACCACATTAAAATAAGTAGTTAACAAACTACTAAAGTACTAATACTACTTTTGATTTTTATCTATTTTATACTTTTATATATATAATCGTAATTGTAAGTATTAGTATGTATCACTGTTAGTATGTATTATTATTAGAATATGCGTATAAATTATTTATCACATCAAATCTGAAGAGTTTTGATAACAAGGTGGACGGTGGAAACTAAATATTTCCCAAGGCACACACACATGAACAAAGGTGAGCCGTTGTAAAAAAATACTTTCCACGGTTCACCCAGGTAGTCTCAGGAGGTGGATGGTGGGTAAGTACTCCACTATTCAATATTGCACGCCCCGCCTTCTACCTCCTTTTACCTTTATGAATCCTCTCCATCCTAAGGTTGTCTGGAAGAAATCGCTCTTAGCGATAAGGCTGCCGATTGTTGCACCGTTTTTAAACTGTTTTATCGTGTCCTGTGTATGTAATTTGTAGTG
Organism: Agriopis leucophaearia; assembly: GCA_949125355.1. Lineage (NCBI taxonomy): Eukaryota > Metazoa > Arthropoda > Insecta > Lepidoptera > Geometridae > Agriopis > Agriopis leucophaearia. The sequence goes on along the minus strand of OX421276.1, from coordinate 2,149,035 downwards.
TGAACAATAAAAAGTATCTATGTAAAGTACAAAAAAGTCGTGCAAAAAGACATCATGCCCTGGCGGTCACCCATCCAAGAAACGAAACACTTCAAACACGCGACAAACGCACACTCAAAAACTCGAGTTTGTCCCCTACTCTATCTACTCTATCTTCTTTTATCTATCGACACTGCACGTCGAGACACTCTTAACACTTTCCATTTTAAAGACTTTAAATGCGAGATAAAAATGTTATTAGGTGTGGAGTGATCTCGGTGTGACAGAGCTTTTTGTCCTCCTTAGTTTTTTTACTCTTTTATCAGCTTCACATGTACCTATTTTTTTCCCCATTCTGGGCAGGTTAAACCTGCCCAGAATGGGAAAAAAAAAAGTCTGCCAAGATTACAATTAAAAAGTTAGCCAGACACATCAATATTCCAAATCCCTGGTTAAGTTCCGAACCCCGGGTTATGTTTACGCAACCTGCGTGTAATCTTGCGGAGCTCGTCGTCATACGAATTATCTATTCTGTTGGAACAATAGCGACTCCAGTCGGCTTATCAGCTTGCAGGGATAGGGCTGCCTACTAAAGAAGTCACTGCATAATGCACGTAAGTTACATAAGTATGTTCACTATAGTTATATGATTACTAGCGGACCCGGCAGACGTAGTCCTGCCCGCTAACGGGTCCAATTGTGTTTTCAAACCATCCAGGAACCCATTGCAATATACACACAAAATTTCATCCAAATCGGTCCTTTTTTATTTTTTTATTTAGGAATAGGCTTGCGTTTGACCGCTATCTTGCCTGCCGTTTCAGAAGAGTTAGGTGACAAACATACGCACAGAAGAATTATATATATTAAGATTAACGGGATATAATATATCAAAATATTATTATTAATACAGGATATTTATATTATTTTTGGGGATTATTGTATTTTATTAAAGGCTAAGAAAGAGGGAAGATTCGTTTTGACTGCAACTTTGAACTGTTCGACCAACCACCCGCATTCTTCAGTCTTCCCGTGAACATGGTGCATTAAACTGCGCCGAAATATCGGGAGCTCCTTCCCCAACTTTAATACCACGGTAAATTTCCTGTTAGTAATCATATAACTGTAGTTGCGAGCAAAAACATTCTGCAATATCTCCTTACTCTCATGATTTTCCAGATTGCAATCTAACAATACATGAAAATATCTAAGTATTTCCAGACCAAAGTAGCAACCCTGACTAAACGCGGATTAACTAACCGCCTGCTGGTTAAACGCGTGGTGTAGACGACCACACACGGCGGGCGTGTCGTTCTAAATTCGAATTTATTGCGAGGTTTACGTAATTGAGCTTTTTTCCGGCGTGTGTTGTTTTTCTATGTCAATACTGGCCAGTGAAAAAAAGGAATGATTTCTTGTGATTTGCATGATTTATGAAAACGGGAAGGGTTTTGGCGTCAACGTGAAAAAAACATGTCGCCTGCTGATTCTAAGTATAATTTTTCAAAACTTGTGTATTTGTCATGTGTTTATTACATGTGGTGGATAGTTATATATTAAGTGTCGTGCTCGAGTGTGGTTAAGTGATATAACCAGGTAAAAATTATATTTATATTTAGACCATCTATTATACTGCCAGTTTTTGTATGAATTAAAATATATATATTTTTTGTAAGTATGTTGTATAATAAAGTGATATTGTATTGTATTGTATATTTTTGTGTTGTTTTCTAAGCACCGTAGAAGTTTCTAGTAAACTTTCCACCAATTTACTAGGGCATAACTTGGTCATGACCGTGACTTTGCTTGACTCTGACTATGACTTGTTTGAGTATATTTAGTGACTATAAACAAATTAAAAGTATTTCAATACTTGTCACTGGTAAAAGCATAAGACGTGAGACGCCATAATTCTTTTATAAGAAAAGAATTTTAAAAAAGACAAGAAAAGCGAGGAGTTTTGTCGCCAAAATGAAAAAAAACATGTCATCACATCATTAAACACGTATCGCGTATAATTTTCCAAAACTTGTGGTTTTTGAAGTATTTTTGTTATCCCTTTGACAAAAATGACATAATAATGGTGAATCGTTTTTTGTTGTTTCCAAAAAACCTCAGTAGTAATAGTAAAAACCGTAGAAGCGAGTAAAGCCTCCACTTAACGGGACATACCCTGTCTTGATTACATAGATACTCTCCTTGAATTCGACTGTTTCAGATTATAGGACATAATTAGAAAAATACAAAGTTGTGGGTGAAAATATAACGAAAATATGAAAATACAGTGCAGTTGCCTTACTTGTATTTATAGTTTAATTGTGAAAACTTATTGATGTCACTCATCCATCATAATGTTTTCCCGAAACTTGACAGGCCCGCCCTTTGGCCGTTTGAACTTACCAAACGCATACATAATCGAATGATGGATTTTCTAAGAATAGCTTTTGATTGAGGGCTCAGCGCCCAAGCTATCACTTTCACACATTTTCAACATTTTTGAAGATAAAAATATCACTGATAAAAAATCAGTTGGACATTATCTCTGTAGTAAAAGAATAAAAAAAAAAATGCTAACTTTCGATGTTGATAAAATTAAAGTTGATATTTTATAAGATTTCGGAGAAAATCATAATAACATAACATAATTAATATTTTAAGTATAATAGTTTTCATTTTGCTGATGAATAATTTTGCGTAAGTAGTACGTATGTGTCATTTACCGTGCCTAGTTGGCATCGCTTCTGTTTAAAATACATCATTACACGTCAAATCTATTTGACACGTTTTTGGGAATTTTGTATTCATTTTCAAGTTCCGTGATATCTATACTATATCTATACATAGACATAAAAAAATCTGTAATTGCGAGATATATATATATATAAAAAACACACAGGGCGTCTTAAAATAAGCAGCTGTTAATAATTTTTGTCTGTTTGTTGGTCCACGCACATCTCCTAAACCACTGGACGGATTTAAATGCGGTTTTTACGAATATGCTTAGTTATGATCAGATTGAAGTATAGGCTATTTTATTTTGCGCAAGGGCCGGATTAAGGGAGAAGGAAAGGGTTAAAAGTTTATATGAAAATCTGAGCGTACAAAGTCGCGGGCGACAGGACAAGTCAAAAATAAAGTAAAACTTTTGTAATGATAAAATAAAACCAAAAATACTTACCTTATTTTCAAGTTTTAGTAAGTAACTTAGTGCAACAGTAAGTAATACAACTTAGTGCTACTTACTACAAAGTTGTATGAAAATTAGACGTTGCTGTTGCAAACATCGTTCAGTGTTTGTAATATACAGCTATTAATTCTGTTTGTTCGAATTAACTATTATTGCATCTGTGGCACCGCCCTCATTTCCTGAATATACAAATACGGAACCATTCTGTAGTTGTGTTTTGTTTGTGTTTCACGGTACCCTGATTTTACGTGTTTGCGTACAAGTTTGTCTTGTGAAATCTTTGTACAGCCAAACTATACATAACTACAACTACTGGGTTACGCGGAAAGGGTGCACTATGCCGAAAGGGGTCCATAGTACCCATCGTTATTAGCAAGTTTTACTATGGGAGTAACTCTGGAATCACGAAAATCTGCTGATCCATAGAAAACTGTCATTGACACTCATCAAAATGTAAATGGAACAGCTGATATTTCTTTTGCGCTTTCAGGATTGGTCCCTTAGCACAGAATGCATATAAGTACAGAAACTTCTTTCCGCAAAATCGTTTAAATAAGTAGCGACTCTTGCTACTACACAATAAAGTGCAATTCAGGACGTGCGAGCGCTAATTACCTACAGCTATATTAACCTAGAAGTTGCCTCTCTGTCTATCGCGTAACTCTTGTCGCGTTATCTCTGTCAATCGCGCGGCAGCGGGCACGGCAAGTCCGACAAGATGACTACTTGTAGCTTCATACCTAAAGTGCGGAGTGCGCCAGGCCTGCCCTCAGTAACAGGTGTTCATAATGATGAGTACCCCAGGGCCGTAAAGGCTCAAAAATGTACCCACTGTCCAGGGTAAAATATTTGCGTCTTTTGAGGTCTTCTGCGAATTCAGTAGCCGCGCCAGCCCTACTCTGCGTTCTGAAAAGTAAAGTGAAGTAGGTACACTTGGTGAAAATGAATCTACTTAGACAATAATATTCGTTGACATTTCGTAGTGGTTTTCTCTAAACATTATGGCTGTAAATTTAACAGATAAATTAGTGGCACTGTACGTTCCTACAATGCATGCCGTTACGAAACCGGATGCAATTGTCTGAATCACGGCGCGGTAGGACAATGGCATTATAATAATATGATAATTTTGAACATTTTCACCTTCCGCTATCCCTTTGAACAGTTCGAGGGATAAGAAATGAGCGATTCTTGATTATATGGCAACATCTACCCATGCCATTATGCTAGTCCACTTCTGGATATAGGCCTCTCCCAAAGCACTCCACTCAGCCTGATCCTCGGCTTTTCGCGTCCAGCCACTGCTTCATGAGGGCGTTCTACGCTAAGTTTTCGGGTTCTTGATCTCCACTCTGGAACGATGCTCAGCGACCTCAGTAGCCTTTCCTAACAGGTGGGTCTTAAAATGAACATGGAAATGGGAAGAAAGGTCCTTGAGTGGAGACCACGAACCGGAAGAAGCAGCGTAGTTAGGCCCACTAGATGGACCGACGACATTATGAGAGTCGCGGGGATCCAGTAGATGCAGATGGCAGAATGTCGTTCAGTATGGAGGTTAAATGGGGAGGCCTAAGTTCAGCACTGGACGTCTTCTGGTTGATGATGATGACTCTGGAACGTCTACACCAACGGCTCGGCGAAAGGTATGACCAACCTACTGTTACTTCAGCATGCTATGAGTTTTGTTCTGTAGTAAATAACTTCGTTCCGGATACGATCCCTCAGAGAAAAGCCGAGCAGAGTTCTTGCTGATTCGCTGAGAGTCTTTTGACTAATGACGCTTGACTTGATTAATTTAATTATTATTATTGTATTGACATTCTTATTATTTAATTTATTTGTTGATATTCTCATGATTTAATTAATGTAATGTAATTGGTTTATCTGTTTTTATTATAATAAATATTTTATCTTGTTATTAATGAGATCTTCGAAGTTAAAACTACACGGCATCTACATAGTATATTTAGTGGACAAGCATGCAGTTTCAGCTTGGAATATATATTTTTCTAGCCGACGACGCAAAGCAAAATGGAGGCTTGATGATTGTACTATGTTCTCAGTTCTCACTTACATTCTAAACGCCTCAATAGTTTTTTTTATAAACGAGGTATCGAGTTGTCGATAGGTTACTTTAAGATGATTTTTTAAATCTTTATTTAATGTACTTTTTTGCATGGTAATATTGGTGCCGATTCCCTTGTTCACAAACTAAACTAAATTTAAGTTCAGTGCATCTTTTTCTTTCCATTTCATTAAGAAAAGGACAGAAGATAAAATATTAGTTTAGTCCTGTCAAATTTAGATACTTCATAGACCGTTTAGACGTGATTAAAAACAAGGCAACTAAAAATACGTCAATTTTCTTCAGGCGCTTACTAATTTGACAGGACTAAACCAATATTTATCTTCTGTCCTTTTCTTAATGAAATGGAAAGAAAAAGATGTACTGAACTTAAATTTAGTTTAGTTTATGAACAAGGGAATCGGCACCAATGTCTCACTATCTAGGTACTTAAGGGTAAGGGCATCGTAAGACGTCCACCCACAAGATGTACAGACGACCTAATAGAGACCACAAGAAAATGCTGGATGCAAGGCCTTTTGGAAATCGATGTGGGGAGGCCTATGTTCAGCAGAACGTCCTATGGCTGAAATTATGATAATGAATGTGCTTACGTTGATTAACAGGATAGATTTCAAGGTCTAAGTAGCTTTCACAGTGTGTTCACAGTGTAACTCATTTGACACTGGGATACGGTAGGTTTTACACACGTTTTATAAATAACTAGCCGCCCGCCCCGGCTTCGCACGGGTGTAAGCTCGGCTTTCGGCCTCGCTATAAAATATAATATAGCCTATGTCACCCGGGGATAGTGTAGCTTCCCAACAGTGAAAGAATTTTTCAAATCGGTTCAGTAGTTTCGGAGCCTATTCAATGCAAACAAACAATCAAATCTTTCCTCTTTATAATATTGGTATAGATAAATTTAGGCTTATGAAATAGGCTTGAGTTTAACTTCGACATCGCCTGATGTTAATCGATGATGCGATCTGCGAGGCCTGTTCTGTTTGCCAAATCCTCAGATCATTCAAACAAGGGAGGTTTGGTAAGATGGCATGGCGGGTGCGAACGCCATCTTATCACAACTAGTCTAAATGAGTCTGGAATGTCTTGATGTCTTTAGTCTAACTCACCGTCGAACAATCAATTGTACCTGGCAAGCGCTTAAGAATTAAACCATGCCAAAGTTTCCATTGTGGCTCTTCTAAGCACAGATGCACTTTATGGTTAACATCCATTTGAATCAAATTGCTATTAAAATATTAAAGGAACCGTAGTCTATTATTACATCTTTAAAATAACGCCACGTCTTTTTTCTTCGAATGATAAGTAAAGTACTTCTTGCTTCTTTATTCGTGTATAGGGAATGCAATCCCGGGAACCACCCTGAACAACATTCTGCCATCTGTATCCCCCATCTGTAGTAATTTACCTATTTTAAAAGATTTGGCCCTGCTTATAACCGACTTCCAAAAAGGAGGAGGTTCTCAATTGTTTTTTTTTATGTGTCAGAACTTTCGACTGGGGGAACTGATTTTGATGATTCTTTTTTATTTGAGAGCTGGTGCTTCTCGTGTGGTCCCATTTCAATTTGGTCCAGTTCTGACATTTTTATGAAGTCGGTTTTTTATATTGATAAATAAATATCTGGGACATTATTGCACACACGGTCATATGACCCCAAACTAAACAAAGCTTGTAATATAATTATGTTAGTTTAAAACGAGCGCGTTTCGCACCTCATCACTAATCTAACTTGATATTGCCAATTCTATGCAGATAACGTAACGCGGCCGCGTTACAAGTTTATTTTTCATAGAGACTAAGGGCACAAGTTTATTTTTTACCGACTTAAAAAAAAGGAGGGGGTTCTCAATTTGGTTGTATTTCTAACCGACTTCAAAAAGGAAGGTATTCTCGATTCGGTATTTTTTGAAATGTTTGTTACCTCAGAAACTCTGTCATTTCTAAACCTTCTTTTTTAATTCAGAAACACTCAGTACAATCTTTAGTATAAACATTATTTTGTTAATTGAAAGGCTATTTTTTCAATTTGATCCCATAGAAATTTCATCAAAATCGGTTCAGCAGTTTTGTTTGTAAATAAAAAAATGGCCCATAATCAAGTGGCGTATAAACTCTAAGATCCTAGCCACTCGATCTGTATGAATTAACTTTTATCAAATTAAAAGAATCCACTTACAAAATAATAACTGTACCATTTGCCACCGGAAAATGTCAATCACACACTAATGACAGACGTCTGAGGGAGCGAGATAAATATAATTAGAAAAAGAAAGAGTAATCAGAAATGAATAAGAATGTACAAGATGTGACAGATGATTAATTAACGAGTGATTAATTATGTGATGAATCTTAATAATAAGAAATGAATGAAGTTAAAGTACAGCACTTTTAAACCGACTGTATTATCATCATCATTATCATTTTAGCCATAGGACGTCCCCTGCTGGACATAGGCCCCCATGGATTTCCAAAAGGGCCGGTTGGAAGCGGCCTGCATCCAGTGTTTTCCTGCGGTCTCTTTTAGGTCGTCTGTCCAGCTTGTAGGTGGACGTCCTACCTTGCGCTTAGCGGTCCGTGGTCTCCATTCGAGTACCTTCCGGCTCCATCGGCCGTTGTTCGTCCCATCGTTTCGTTGCATCGGTCTCTGGCATCTGCCAGAGATTCTAACCCCCCTTGGCCCCTTGCCCCGCCGTTACCGTAGCCAGGAATATTGGGGCTGCCGGAAACTGGGAGCCTGGTCCTCTTTGAACTCATCATGTAGGGGGTGATTGCTTATACTCGCCACGCTTGGCAGGAGGGTCGGCGAGCGCAGTTGTTGTTACCCAGATGACGCACGACTGTATTATGAACTCAAAACTTCAGAAAATTCAAATTTGAATTAAAAACTTGCCAAGAGCGTGAAGACACGAGTATGGTACGTTTCCGTAGGAAAGCCATGTGATTGTGGTCACCTTCATAGTTCAGAAATTAGTGCTTATAGAAAAATTCGGAAGCTGGGCTTGATCGAAGGAGTTCTTAGCGATGATTCATGAAATCTGCTCCGCTGTTTGAAGGTTATATCAGCTCTTTTATCCGTTTTTTTATTTATTTATTGTACCTACTTATAACTTCTGTTGTTTGCCATAATCCACACGCTTGGCAGTGGCTTGCGGATCACAGAAAGTCACAAGCCACATCGCTCGAAGAACCCAGAAAGGTACTTTAGCGGAGACCACGAACGGAAGACGCAGCGTAGGTAGGCCTTCCACTATATGGACCGACGACATTGTGAGAGTCGCAGGCATCCAGTGGATGCAGAATGCAGAAGGCAGGCTATCGTTCAGTGTGAAGGATACAGCGGGAGGCCTATGTTCAGCAGAGGACGTCTTTTGGCCGATGAGGGTGATGATGATGACTTCTGTTGTTGTTAATTTTAGATCATAAATCTATATCCACAAACAATATACAATATATAATCCAAAAACTGCTCCTTCGTTTAATAAATGATAACGACAGTAGATCCGGGGATAACTGAAGTTCATTAATCATTGAACGTTAATGCAGCATCTGATTTGAACATGCGGTAGCTCCTGGTCTAAAAATAAATTAACTGAGATGGCAGTTGAAAAATTGATTAAGATGCACGTGGGTAGTACTTAGTTGAAATTGATTGTAATAAATGGAATCGCTCCTGAATATTCTTTTCTGAATATGCTTTTCTTATGTTTGTGTTTCTGGCTCAACGCATAAGCATAATAGCATTCAACGTGATAATGCCACCAGCATGCTGGGTACGCTGCCAACTGATAGTAGGCTTGAACATTTGGATTGTCTTAAGATCTTCAGCAGTCTATGGGCAACATGTTGAAATCCCGTGTTGAGTGGCAATTGTTGCGTAATGAATGAATGGGGAGACATAAACTTTCTACAAACATCAGAAGGGCTTTATAGTCTCTAGTCTATCAAACAGATGTTTTATGCAAGCCATAAATTAAACTTTAGAAACGTCACTAGTGACTACACTAAACGTAGGTATAAACATTTAGGACAAGTCTAAACCCTCGGATCAGACAAATACCTAAGGGAGATATGTCGGGGCGGGTGCGAATGCATATGCCCTAAATCAGTATGCCTTTAGTCAAACTCATTCATCAGACGACCTTGCCCCCCCCCCCCCCCCGTTCTTTTTACATGTGGACTATTAGTTGGTTTATTGGTGTTATGGAAACTGACGTGGTTTTCACATATTTTATTTATATTACACGGGAATATAAATAAAATGCCCAAAATCATATATGTGAATGGGAATATATATATAATGTTTTCTTTGTGCCCCGGAAAGCCAGTGAAGCCATTGAGATCAGTCGACGTCCAACCTTCAATAGGAATTCGTTGCCTGAATGGGTGTTTCCCGATAGTTACAATCTGAGTGTCTTCAAATCTCGAGTGAGTCGGTTTCTTCTAGGCAAGCGTGCTCCATCTTAGACCGAATCATCGCTTAACTTCAGACGAGTTGGCGGTCAAACACAAGCCGAATAAAAAAATAAAAAAGATGGAGGATGGAACCTGCCACCGACTTGGAAACCGTGTCTACATGGCGTTCGTGGAAGTTACCGTGAGACTGGTGGCGACGTAGCGAGCTCCGTGTGCTGGAGTATTCCTGATACAAGACGATTCGAGTGAGGAAGAGCTCCAGTGCGTGCCGGCGCAACATACTCTACGTGCCCCCACCCCCACACCCGATCAGCACCCGTTGTCGTCACGTGCGCGTCGCGCGGCGGCCCGAAGACCGAAGCGCAAAGCAAGACGCAGCCGCGCGCGCGCATTCGCTATGAAAAAGACCGCTAAATGCGGTTGAAACTATAGTGGAGTAACCGGCTTAATCTTACGTGAGTAATTTCCTTGAAATATAAATAAAAAGTAGTTTATTGGTGTCGCTAAGGTTCTTAGTATGCTTGAAAAATTTGTACCTACCTTAGTGTGCCATAGTAGTATTGCGGTTGAGCTGTAAAATGAAAAAAGTGGGTGAAACTCGGAGTAATTTGAACACAAAACACGAACGATAATTATTGTACTAAGGCATATCTCCCTTGTTTGTCTGACCTGAGTTTAGGCCCTTAGGGATAGCTTTCTACCATTAGCTTTCGATCCGTTGCGATTGACATTTACTAATGCACGATTTGTGGCTGACCGAAGCAGTTAACAGACGGTTCGTGTTAAACTATTGATTAAAGATTAAATAGAACTCTGAGACTTTATTCACAATTATTGTCTTAACAGATTTTGTCAAATTTAGCAAAGATGTGAAAATTCGTCGTTACGAAAAAACTAAACAGCCCTCCCTCATGAGGGAAGAGGGGGCAGGTCAAGTTAATATTATGGAGCTAGAGAAAAATATGAATTGTAGGTACAAACAAGAGCAATCACAGTTTTTTTTTTGCAGTTGGCAAAAAAAAAGCTCTAGAGGCAGCTGCCCCTCCCTGCGGCTCCTTGGCGACGCCCTTGCCTGGGTTTTTCCGCAAAATGTTCAGTGAAACATTTTCTGAAATACTCGATTAAAGCCATTGTTAGACAGGTCTCTCACGCTTATATAACCACAACCTATGGTTCAAATAGGGGTGTGGCACAGTCGAATAACAAATAGGTATTTGCGTCCCTACTCCCTAGGTATTGGCACGTATTGTGCGGTCGTGTAGGTGTCTAACCACAGAGCAGACATACAACGGAGGTATGGTATGTTTGCTTGGCGAGTGCGAACGCATCTGGTCTAAATCAGGATGTCTCCAATCAAACTCACCCAGTAGACAACGTTGCTGCCCTTTTTAACCAACTTCCAAAAAGGAGGAGGTTATCAATTCGACAATTTTTTATGTTTGTTACCTCAGAACTTTCGACTGGGTGAACCGATTTTGATGATTTTTTTTTTATTTGTAAGCTGGTGCTTCTCGTGTGGTCCCATTTTAATTTGATCCAGTTCTGACATTTTATGAAGTCGGTTTTTTATATTGATAATTATTGTACCCCCGACGCAAAAACAGGGATGCGATTAATTTAACGTGTGTGTCTGTGTATTTGTGTGTCTGTCAGTATGTCGTAGCTCCCAAACAGCTGAACTGATTTTGATTTAGTTTTTTTATTATATTGCAAAATTACATTTGTCAAAATTTGTTACGTAAAAAATTCTGAATAAATCCTCTGTGCTCGTGAATAGGGTTGTAGTGTTGTTTAATTATGAACCATCTTATTCTAATCATATAGATCAATAAAGTAATCTATAGATTCATCCTATTATTTTTATTTTTTAATGAAATTAATTATTCTAAACAATTTTCTAATAAACCACAGAACAAAAGATTAGACAATAGACGAAGTAATTTGTAGAATGCAAGAGCGGTCGTGAGTAGGGTTACCTTTTTGTAGTTTGAATAGGTAGATATTCTAACAAAAAACTGTATATCTGCAAAATTTCACTTGACATTTAGTTAAAAAAACCGCGAAACGTTTATTACTGAAAATACACAGAAAATGGAAAAGTTAAATAAGTTTTTACAACAAAAACATTGACTGTACGTGAAGTATAGGTGAAATTCAATGAACGATATTCATCCCCTAATTTTCTATCTGGATTTATCTTCAGCTGTCTGTAGATAAATCCGGATAAAATCCAGATAGATGGTCACCCTACTTGGCACATAGCAGACGCGTCTATCCAGTGCAGTCGATGAGGTATTTCTACTTTTGAAATAGAAATGTGGAATTAAAGATGTCCCTATACAAGGTAAGTCAGAAAGGGTATGTTAAGATAAAAGAAAGTAATCATTATAAACAATTATTGCTATGGGACCATAGCCTATAATCTTGTGTATGGGGCAAAGATTAAGGGTGTATGGGAAAGAGTCAGTTTTCATTATATCCTGTTAACCAGGGTGTATTCATACCTCTGGCAGACTACTAGGAGATTTAGAGCTACTAGGAATTATACCCTAACGCCTACGCTGAAGTTTGGAGCCTACCTCGAGGCAAGCTACATAGTTCAGCGTATGCTAAACTGGCTAGTAAAAAACTTGGCACCCTCAATTAGGTCAGGCGGTTCTCACCGGGGCAGTTGCTTCACTTGTATCAAGCACAATTCCGATCGTGTGTTGAGTACTGCTGCCACCTATTCGACGGAGCAGCCAAGAACCAGCTGGAAGCTTTAGATTCGGTAGACCAGCGTGCTATGAGGCTGATTGGTGACAACAAACTAGTCGCCAAAAATGCAAAGCGTCGAGCACCGCCGTAAAGTAACTTGTCGGTCTATTTTCCATCGGATACATTTCGGCAAGTGTGCGCAGAGCTTCACGACCTTATTACACCCTCCTCCTTTTGCAACAGGACAAGTAGTATATATATAGGTGCTGACGCCTGACTTTGCGGTTGAATAACTGACAAAGGTAAAAGGAAGGAAGAAAGCCTAACATACGTTTGCTTGATTTTAATTATCCAAGTATGAATCCAGAGAAATATTATAAATGCGAAAGTAACTCTGTGCGTCTGTCTGTTTGCTACATAATCACGACAAAATTTTGCGAGGTAATAGTTATGTATCATGAGGACGGACAAAGGCTATTTTTTTTTTAAAAGAAAACGCAAACGACGTCGTGGGTACAGCTAGTTATTTGTGTTATCCGGACTTGGCCAGGCGATTGGTGGAGGCGTCGGGTATCCAGAATGCAGGCTTTTATTTCGCCCAGAAATTGAGCATTGCCATTTAACGTGGCAATGCCGTCAGCGTTTTGGGGAACTTTCCCTCCACTTAATGGTCTTTTAGTTTATATTTTTATTTAGGTTTTAAAAGTTTTAGTTAATTTTCTGTTTTATAAGTTGTATAAACATATTTCCAAGTATCCAGGTCAGATAATATGAAGTAGAGTAACGTAGATAAATAACAAAATCATACCGAAGTGAAGGAAGTAGCTAACTGTATACCAATTAAATCGTGGAAGCCACCTGCAATCCGTCAGTTTGAATGTAACTTAGTTCTAGCGAGGAATCTGTGGTTCCAGTTCAAGTTACCAAGTTACTGACTGAGCTTAGTTCGCAAGTTTGTAGTTGGATTGAAACTGGAGGTTAAATTGAAAAGCGGGATGGTGTTTTTTGATCACATTGCTTTAGAAGAGTTATTTTAAGTTTTAATGACAGTAAGTTATTTTTAATTGGCGATGTAAAAAACATAAAAAAAAAGTTTAAAAAGAGATCGAAATTAGGATATCTTTAAAGAAAATGATTCTTATTCGAATTAAACGCAGATTGCACATGGTATAATAATAAATACTCGTCCCGCTAGATATGGCAATCCGAGACACAAACGACTGTTTGTCAATGAACGCTGGCAATTCTCAACAAAAACTAACCAAAATTTTACCATAATAAACCAGCCAAGTGCGAGTCAGGCTCGCGCACTGAGGGTTCTTTACCACCACATCACGCCCAGGGCGCGGCGGTCACCCGTCCAAGTACCGACTGTGCCCTACGTTGCTTAACTTTGTAATGAACATACATTTATCACCGACTTGCACTCCCCACTTCACTGCGCCCTTTTACTTTAGAATAAAGTCATGCCAAGTTTGACGCTTGTACGTATTACCGTTTGGACCCGGGTATGTCCTAAAACTGCGTCCAGAACCACCGGAGGATGTGCAGCAGCGTCCTAATAGTACACGGTGAACGTACTGCGATCCCCAAGCCACCTGGCAAGCGTGGGGATTATGGCAACACCCTCCTCTCTATGAGGGAGGCCTTGTCCAACAGTAAATAAATAAATAAATATCTGGGACATTATTGCACACATGGTCATGCAGTGGACGTTAATTGGCTGATGATGTGTGATGTGACGTATAACCGTTCTTACATTAGATCAAATACAAAATTACGTTTGTTTTATGGGGTTTAGCTTAACTTTAGTTTAAACTTTTTGACTTTATTATTATTTCTTAGTTAATCCACCATAACAATACATAATCTGTGAAAATTTCATCTATCTATTACGGTTCGAAAGATACATTCGTTTAAAGATAGGACTGACACACACAGACGGACAGACAGACGGACAGCATAGGCTCAGTAATAGGGTCCCGTTTTTACCCTTTGGGTACGGAACCCTTAAAATCAGGTAAAAATATCTCAGATAAAAATAGATGTCCAAACAAATTCCAATATTCTAAAACCGTTCACGGAAATTGAAACATTTGCATTCTAAAACGCGGTCACAAATATAACTAATGCATTTCAATTACTCGAACAATGCTTTACGCTTTGCCTGAAACGGCGTGACCGGACTATTTCCCGTTTAACGGATGGTTAAACTTACTAAACGACCGTTTAGAGTAATAGTTTTTACTAGATTAGTTGGAAAGTATTGTTTCAAGCTTTGACATGCAGTTTGAATGAGGCCAGGCAAGCTCGGTGTTTGAGAATATTCCTGCATAGCCCTGTCACACAATAAATAGGTTCAGAAGACCAGCGGTGCACGCAAACAAAGACGCGTAATCATCATCATCACCCAGAATACGTCAACTGTTGAAAATAGACCCCAAATTGAACGACAGCCTGCCATCTGCATCCACTGGATAACCGCGACTCTCACGATGTCGTCGGTCCATCTACCTAGTGGGAGGCCTACCCAAGCTGTGTCTTCCGATTCGTGGTCTCCGCTCAAGAACCTTTCTTCCCCATTGGTTATCGGTTCTTCGAGCGATGTGGCCTGCCTATTGACAATAGTGCAAATTCGGTGACTCTTTCTTTGGCGCAGAAAGTTGCGTACGCACACGGATCTCGGATCAAGACGGACGAGCGTCAATCGCGAGTTGGCCCAGCGGTCTTCGCAATGATTGTCCCTTGTCATATTGCAAAAAACCTTGAAATTATTATAATAACTGTGCATTTCGAAAGTACTTTAATTTGGTAACCTTTTTCTACTACAAATAAATATGTTTTTACAGTAACAAAAAAAACCACATCAATCATAGGACTGCACGTTAGAAGTATTCACATATTCTACAAGAGATGGCGCTGTTTTAAAATACACGGTACTGTGTATTATGTGACAGCGTGACGATGACGCAAGTCCCATGATTTTTATTCACCCAAAAAGTACTAAACGCGTTCTCGAAGTTTTCAGTTAAAAAAATATTTATTGAAACTCGCATCAAGCCCGATTTAAGCCTGATGTATTCGCACCCGCCAAGCCCCTTGACATGTTTCCCTTATTTGACTGACCTGTACTCTGAGTTTGTGTGTATTTGTGTGTGTGTCTGTGTGACCTAAGGTTATGTCAAGGCTACATTATGCAGTCGACTTTTTTAATAATTTATTTTTCGCGCAAATGTGTTTCCAATTCCAAATACAGCGTTTACGTTTCGTTCTTAGCACTATATCTAATTTATATATCATTGTACCATCAACATTATATTTTCCAATTTATTTAATTTATAAGTATTTTTCGTTTTGTAAGTTTTAAAAGAGCCTGCGTGCCCGATAAAATGTTTATAACACATTGCACTGTACTACCAGGATCCATGTACACTGGTAATTGTACACATCTGTTACACTTATGATTAATAAAGATATTTTGAAATTGAATTGACTAAATCTAATGGTTCTCAGAAAAAATAAATTGTTTAAATTAGAACGGCTGTCAAGGCATTTTTGTAAGAAATTTGTTGTAGCCAGTTGTACTCATATAAACGAAACGTCAGTCATTCGAAATCAGTTACTCGTAGCAACTGTGACGCGGAGTTCGACGCGTTGATCTAAATAAGAATGTTCAATCAAGTATCTGTCATAATGCCTGGCGACAGATTTTCCTTCTCATTTCCGTTCTATTTACTTCTCTTTTCTGTGGTTCTATTAGCTAGCTTTATAACTCTTTTGACAGTTCTATATCACAAATTGCGCCCACGCGTTTTACGATGCCCCCACATGACAATCATAAAACTATGATAATTTTAGGGCCGGTAAAGTCACTAATTTATACGGATCCATAACTGCTTTGTGTTAACATGAATACTGCATTAGGGCTTTATGTCTTCATACAGTTTCATGTTGTGCATATCATGGTGATGTGTGAAAATGTTGGCTAAAAGTTTATGTGTTAGTTCAGGGAATACTAAGCGATCACTACAAATGCATTAAAAAAATACGAGAATCTCTGATTTTCCACCCTTAGAAATATAAAGTATAATAGAATAGAAAAATAAAGTAATTTTTAGAAGAAAAAAAAACCGTATTCAAGACTATAACTACATGTATACTTACATTGAATTCTTGACATGACATATTGTCTTGAATCTTGTGTCTTGAATTTGGAATATATTTTAAAACTTAACTTAAACTAAAAAGTCAAAAAAGCAAAAAGAAAACGTCAACTGTGTATAAGTTTTTTGTCTTTTTGATGTTTTCATAAGCGTTGAATCAATTTCGATAAAGATTATTTGGGGCCACCTCTGAAATATGTCCTACAAAACAAAAAACTAAATCATCAAAATCAATTCATAATTGGCGGAGTAATCGCGTCACAAACATACAAAAAACCGGCCAAGTGCGAGTCGGACTCGCGCACGAAGGGTTCCGTACCATTATCTATAAAAACGGCAAAAAAATACACGTTTTTTGTATGGGAGTTCCCCTTAAATATTAATTTTATTTTAATTTAATTTAATAATTTATGTTTAAAGTGAATGTATAACTAAATATTCTGTGAATATTTCAGGCGTCTACCTCTTGCCGTTATCAATATCGAGCGAAAATACGCAAAAAAATCACGTTTCTTGTACGGGAGCCCCCTTAAATATTTATTATATTCTACTTTTTTGTATTTGTTGTTATAGCGGCAACGGAAATACATCATCTGTGAAAATTTCAACTGTCTAACTGTCACGGTTCATGAGATACAGCCTGGTGACAGACGGACGGACATACGGACGGACAGACGGACGGACAGCGGAGCCTTAGTAATAGGATCCCGTTTTAACCTTTGGGTACGGAACCCTAAAAACGTGAATTGGATTATTATCTTCAAATTTAAATGGGCCTAATCTAGCCCTAGGACTAAGTTTACTTAGCCCTATTCGATAAAAAAAGAAGCATCGTCGATGTAATCGTGTAACAAAAACACACCCAAAACAGCCCAAATTAAAATCGCCTCCTTTTTTGTGGTCTGTGAATTAGAAAGTTTAAGAATACAACCAAGGCTGAGTAAATTTCAGACTAGACTTAAATGTAAACTCCGCAGACGTGGTCTTTTCCATTTTTAGGGTTCCGTACCCAAAGGGTGTCAACGGGACCCTATTATAGTAATAGGCTAGTAGAAATATTTACAATATATGTAATGTTACAGTGAATCAAGTAATAAATCATAATTAAATCAAAAAGTTTAAAATAAAAGGTAAAAAAGTGTGTGTGTGTGTCAGCTACGACGCACGATTGGAGTTTACTCGGCAGCAGTATACAAGTTGTGGCAGAACTTCGTAATACGCAGGCGCGCAACACATGTATTCCATCTCATTCTTTTACACGTTCAATCCTACAGATATATATGTTTGTCTCTTTCTACGTAACGCCTCAACTTTTCGTGTTACACTTGATTTTACTCCTCATAAAATTTCCGTACCGGGCCTTATAACTCAAATCGTTTCTTAAGGAGTAAACTCCAATAGAACAAACTTATTTTTATCTTTGCGCAGTGTAATATGTACAAACATCAAACTGAGCATGATTATTAATAGGTACACACTCTAAAGTATAACAACAAATAGTAAACGCCGGTAAAGTGCGAGTCGGGTGACAAAAATCTGTTTGCAACGTAACACGTACTTCAAGACTGATTGCACCTATAGTGCGGATAGATAATAGTCAAGGAAGATAGCACTCTAGTATATCCATCCTTGATATAGTGCACTTAAATGGTATTTTGTACGAAACGAAGGAACGAAACCCTCATTTCACGAGCCCGACTCGCACTTGGCAGGTTTTTAAACGTACACAAGACGAAATATAATTCTTTCTCATACGAAACTAAGTTATCACGCTTCTAAATCGCATTACGTGTTCACTTGAGGTCGAAGTCATAAACTTATCACGATTTTAACGTTACAGCAATGTCCTGAAGGAAGGATACCTAAAAAAAACATCATACTGCACGCCAGAACTGAAAACTTTATTTTTTATTTATTCTGTAATAGGCTTGCGATTGACCGCCAACTCGCCTGATAATAAGCGATGATGCGGTCTACGATGGAGCACGCTTGCCCAGAAGATACCGATTCACTCGAGATTTGAAGACACCTAGATTGTAACTATCGGGGAACACCCATTCCAGCAGCGCATTCCAGAAACTAACAGTTCGCACAATAAAAGTGAAATCAAAGCGCTTCGTACGGGTTTTCGAAATATCAACCATATAGCGGTGTTGATTTTTTATGCCCGCTCTGGCAGTCCGATAGGAAAATGGGGAGGGAATTAAATCATGCAGATCAGATGCACACTCTCCGAAATGTATCCGATAAAAAACTGATAGACTAGCAACTTTTCGCCGATGCTCAAGACTGAGGAGTTTAGTCTAACTTAAATAGTAATTCACCTATTCTACGAGAGATGGCGCCGTTTTAAAATACACGGTACAGCGTTAAGTATTCTGTGACAGCGTGACGCGAGTTCCATGATTTTTGTTAACCCAAAAAAGTGCTCAACGCGCCTAAAGAAGTTTTCTCTTCAAAAATATTGTTTTAAACATTTAAAAGTTGATACGTCGTCAGTTCCAATTCAAGTTTTACCCCTAAGCGAAACAGTGACAAAATCAAATATTAGTCAAAACTATGCGATTTGGGGAGGAAACTAAAAACGTGTTTAAGAAGACTTTTCTTCACCAAATTATTCCATCGAGAAATGTTTCACTCACATATATCCTCAACTATTTATAATCAAAATATGAATTTGGTACTGTTTGCAACAACACAGAAAATTGATGTAACGCACAAAAAAAAACTGCTGTTCCATAGAAAACGGTCATTTACACTCGACTAAATGTACAGAACAGTTAATATTTCTTTCGGGATTTCAGGGTTGGTCCCATTGTAAAAGTTATTCAAAATGATGGGTATTATCAAGTATTCATTATGATCGTTCTTGGTATTATGGACTCCTTTCGGCTATTAGTACATCCTGCAGTTACTCTTAGTACGTTCCGTAAAAAATATCTGCCATTTTTAAACGACATATTAAATTAAAATGCAAGGAAAAGCTGTTTTTTCCGCGATTTCAAGTTTGGTAGGAGCTTTGATTTAAAAAAAAACAAAGATGCCACAATGACGCGCTAATCGCGGCAATACTCAATCTGGCTGGACTCAATACGGGGACAGAATGGATCCACAGTCACGCGATAGTTGCACAAGCCGTAACACACCGTAAGAGCCGTCAACATGGCTGACGAACCACCGTCTGACCAACGGGAGAGAAGGAGAAAATTGTCTCTTTCTCTCGGGAGAGAAGTTCCCACTTGCGATTCAGACATAATTGCCGTCTCGCTTGCTCAACGACGGTTCACGAGTTTTGACGATGTTGTGCAAATCGAACAGACATTAGAGAACTGAGCCGTAAATGTATAAAAATAGGGTTGGTTTTGGTAAAATAGTTTTGTTTCGATAAAAATTGTATATATACAGCTATGTTTATATATGAAACTGCGGACGTGCATTGACTATAATTTTCTACGTGTTGTGACTTCTATGTATAATTTTTCGAAGGGGAAGAGTATAAATAATCATTATGATGAGAAAAAAGTTCCCTTTCGGTTTAGTGCCACCCTTTCTGCGTAACCCCGTATAAACAGCTTTCTTTCAAAGTTAAAGATGTGGTAAATCTCCCGTCACTTTTCACTTGGACTTATTTATACGCCCGAGTCGAACAGATGTAGTCTGCAATACTACGTTATTACATTCAACAACCACGCAGTCTGAGTATGCAGGATGGAACAATTTCAGCTTCCTTCTACGACGTATACCTACAATAATATTCTGGTGCACTCGAGATTATCGCGGTCTCTCTCACGCATTTAGATCTATACGTATTATATTTCTCGAGATACCTCATCCAACATTCATTCACACAAAATAATACATGAAAAATTATATGCCGATAGCAGTTTTTATTACTACACTTTTGACTATTTTGAGGTTTTTCTTTCAGTTGCGCGACCGCACTCTAGCGAAACCGGCCTGCGACTGACCTCATATCGGTGCACACGACGCGTTTGTACACCGACTAGTTGGTGCCATTCGCACTTCACAACTATCCCACATTCGCATTAGGTTCATAAGCCAGGTTTTTAAAATATACTATGCTCCAACGACATTTGTAATGCACTGCAGCCACACTGTCGACGAGCGGCGAGAGAAGTAGGTGGAGACGTGGTGTGGCAGAGCGTGGCTGCGATATTTGTCCTACTTGTTTGTACTCTACTTCATGAGACGAAATCGAAAGTCAAAGCATGGCGATGAAAGGCGTGAGTAGAGCATTGTCACAGCGTAGAAACAGTAGCTCCCTCTATTACTGCTCCAAACCAACGAATCGCGTTTAGAGCACACAGTGATTCACGTGTATTTACGCACATACAGATCCGCAAATAAGGCCTGCTTTCGATTTCGTCTCATGAAGTAGAGTACAAACAAGTAGGACAAATATCGCAGCCACGCTCTGCCACACCACGTCTCCACCTACTTCTCTCGCCGCTCGTCGACAGTTATTTACGCACATACAGATCCGCAAATAAGGCCTGAGCCTTATTTGCGGATCTGTATGTGCGTAAATACACGTGAATCACTGTGTGCTGTAAACGCGATTCGTTGGTTTGGAGCAGATATGGAAACTTGCTGTCAATCTGGCTGTCACTGGCCCAGCCTGTAAAAAGGTCATTCCTGAGAAATCTGCTGCAGTATGTAGCTGTCTAGGGAATAATCGCGGCAACATGAGGAGCAGAGCGAAAAGCATAGTTGCAGGGTAACAATGACGGAGATAATCTCGAGTGCGCCAGAATACCCCCAGGGTGTAGGATGTAACTTGAATTGGAAGTTGGAAGGTAAGAGGATGAACGGAAATGCAATATGGCAGCGCTCGGAAGTGGAATGCCTGATTTGATGAAATACTGATTTAGTATCGTTATGAATAACCAGACAAACTCGGCATATCTAGGTATAGCCCACGAATTGGGGTATAGCCTAGATTGCATTTTTATTAGATACTTGCAGCGCCTCGCGGTTTCACCCTTGGAGATTCTATCAGGAAACCTTCGATCAAAAATACATTTAACCTCCACACTGAACGATAGCCTGCCATCTGCATACACTGGATGCCCATGACAAAGTCAAGTGTGGACTATCACAAAGTCGTCGGTCCATCTAGTGGGAGGCCTACCTGCGCTACGTCTTCTGGTTCGTGGTCTCCACTCAAGAACTTTTCTTCTCCATCGGTTATCGGTTCTTAGAGCGAGGTGGCCTGTGCATTGCCACTTCAACTTGCAAATAATAGCTATGTCGATGACTCTGGTTCTTTGGCGAATATCCTCGTTTCAGATTCTATCGCGCAAAGAAACTCCGATTGCCCGTTGACTACTATATAATATTAGGTAGAGTTCGCGTCATGTAAAAAGAACGCTGGCGGTTAGGCTGCGCAGTAGACGTAGTATCGGTCTATTTGGTGGTTCTAGGTTATTATAATGGGCATGTTGTTCTAAACGATGTCGCAGTAAAAGGTTTTAACTGTATTTAAAACAAAATAGGCCTAGTATCGAGAGTTCTTCCTCTCTCCGGGTCGGAGAGGTGGGTATCAGCGTCAAAATGATTATTTTCTTGCTGTAGCTGGGCTCTGGGGGATCACTGCCCCCTGGCCTAGTAATTTTGAGCGCAAGTGTAGCCATGCGCAAACACACCCCCTCTACTTTCTTCCAGCGTTCTTTTTACATGACGCGAACTCTACCTACTGTAAAATCAAATATCAGAGTTTGGACATCGCGTAATCAGATCTGTGTACCACAAACAATCTTTAAATAAATAAGCCCATTAAATCACCAGTATCTGCCCGTCCCATTCCAAAGCTTTATGAAAGCAGTAACTCTTCTGACCCACATCCTGACAAACATACATGTAGTGATTGATTAGATGTTAGTTTTATTTGACGTCGTGTTTTATATCCGATGTCTGTCAAATAATGAAAAGATTGGCTTTTAGAGAGATTGATTTGTGGTGTTGACATTACACATTGGTATAAATCACAAAGTATCAGTGTTTTCTTTTGATTAATGACCAAATCCAGTCATTTACGTTGTTAGGTTCGTTTTTACCAGACTACTGCAAAAGGAGAGGTCGTCAGCGACCGATCGACGCTGCCGCTGCTGATCGTCAGCGTAGGTAATTGAATAGCCCACAAAAAGTGGAGATATTTCATATTCATTAAGTATTTATTACATAATATCATTGTCTAGTAGTTTTTTTACCGCCACATTCAGTCGACGCCGCTGGTGATCAGAGAGTTGGCTCATTCTTAGCACAGAGAATTGCTTTGGCAATGCAGCCAGCGTTCTTGGTACTTTACCACACGGACAACATCTTGTTTTTGATTATAAGTTTAAAGTGTATTATTTAAGACTTTTTTGTTTGCTTCATTTAATATACACAATACAATACGATAACTCTTTATTAAAAACCACAAAAACAAGGATAACATTATACATTACAGTAATTATCTAGGCTTTTAACAGGCGGCCTTATCGTTTAAAGCGATCTCTTCCAGCAACCGATGGCACGGAAAGGAATTAAATTAACAACAATAGTGGCCTATAAAATATACCTTTGTAAATAAAACACGTATTGCACACACTGACATATTCCTACTAGTTCTACAAACGCACACTTCAATATTGAGTGGCACACAATTGTAAACGATGTTCTCAAAATGTATACGAATGGACGACCGATGGGGGGGTGCTAAGTAAGTGCTAAATAGAAAATTGTTAATGTAACCCTTGGATACGCTGCTAACTGATAGTGGGATGGAGCATTTAGATTGTCTTTAGACTTTCAACGGTCTAAGGCCAGTTTAACTGTGGGGCTAGTACGAGAACTTGCGAAAAAGTATTCGTTCCGTAAACGATAGCAAATGTATGAAAAATTCAGTTTCCCTTTACGTCCGATAGAGGCGCTGTTCAATTTTTCATACATTTTGCTATCGGTTACAGAACGAATACTTTTTCGCAAGTGCTCGTATAATAAATACTAGGGCCACTGTTTATGTATAGCCCTGGTGCCGGGGCAATAGAATGCGGCACCGGTACCCCCTGCCTGTAGTAAGAGCCTAGTAAAAGGGGACCTATGGGTTCGGGATGGTCATAGTTGGGGCTCTGACCATCCACTTAAGCGTGCCTAGGGAGAGTACGTTGTGTGACCAACGTTGTCGAGAGTGGAGGGACTGAGACAACACGCAGTTGCCTCGGGAGGAGCCATAGCGCAGTGCTGAGGGCTCCGGTGCGTTCCTCTGGAGATCCCGAAGCCCTCTTGTCAAGCACTAAGGCTGGTCACCGGGGTTTTAGTGGGTACAATCCCACATAACCTGGCTGCACCCCAATGCAACCGGGTATCTTTGGAAGATTTCCCCCCCCCCGAAAACAAAAAAAGGGCCACTGTTTACGTAGTGTCAGTGTTAGCTTGTATTTTGTTTAATAAAGGTACTTGCCCGTTAAAAAAAACCCTTAAATATGTTTTTTTGAGGGCGCCACAGATTATGTACAACCAATTTTCCAAAAGACTAGTAGGAATTTTCCAATATTCCAAGTCAATTGACGAACACCGCACCGCATCCCCAAATTAAATTCACATCCCCTCACTGAAAACCAAGTTCTATGTTTATGACACAAGGTTTAAAGTATGTGGGGTTGTTTGTAGGTTCTTTATTGAAGGAAAGTAGAGTGGAAGCGACGCGGTTGCATCGGCTTGTGTCGTCTGTCAACGAAGTAGGTCGGTGCGTTTAATTCGAACTTTTTGGCAGACATTTTAGATTGCATTGTGGGCGTAGTACGATTTTCACTACTTAAAATTCGTATCGAATTCACAACAAATTTTGCATTTCGAAATTGAAATTTCTATGGAATTCGATGCGTATTTTACGTATCGAATACTCGTACTTCGGCCACAGGAGATTCAGATTTTTTAAAATCTTTTTCTTAGTTGATTTTTAACCATAGATTTAGGATGCGTAGTAAAAAAAAATTGTTCTATGTTTTTAACTGACTTCCAAATTGGAGGAAGTTATTTTTTTTTTTTATGTTTTTTACCTCATAACTTTCGACTGGGTGAACCGATTTTGATGTTTTTTTTTTTATTTGAGAGCTGGTGCTCCCCGTGTGGTCACAATTTGTTCCAGTTCTGACATTTTTATGAAGTCGGTTTTTATATTGATAATTATTATTTATATGGTGTTCATAACCGTAATTGAGTGTGGGTAAGTGAAATAAGGAGGAATTTCGGTAAGTAAAGTTCCTATCAAGTTAGTCAGGCTTCGTAACTAAGTTATTTAGTATGTCCCTTGAACAGGCAAGTTAGTGGCACTGTACGCTAAACAGTAAAGATAGTGGCACTGTACTTGTAACTAGGTACGTCAGAGCGTCCTACAATGACAGTCCCGCCTTTGTCGTGTTCCCGGGACGGACAGAGCGGCCATTAAGCATCTTGTCTTTGTTCTTTAGTTTCTACATAATGAACTGAGACGTCTTCAGAGATATAGGTACCTAAACGATTTGTTGTAGAAATGTACTAGTTTTAAAACACAGACGACGAAATGACGGAAAGGACGGAAAGGTACGCTGGTAGAAATAAAAACGGCCTAGTGAGAGTCGGGCTCGCGCACTAATTATTAATTTAAAAACCTGACTTCAAAAATAGTAAAATATGCAATTTGTATTCGGTGAAACAATAATGAGGTTGTCCAAGTAACGAAATTACCAGTTATAATTGGTAGTTATAATTTATAATTTTAGTTATATTTTGTTATAATTTGTCACCCACTCGCATTTGGCCATTATTTAAAATTTGGTATGTTGGTTGGTTACAAAAGTTGGTATAGAGTGTATACTATAATCATGCCTGTACGCTTGTACGTATTACCGTTGTTACATTAGAGCAAATAAAAAATACGTAAAAATTACGTTTGTTGTATAACAGGGGACAGCCCTTTTTTTATTATTTCTTAGTTAACCCGCCGTAACATCACATATTCTGTGTAAATGTTAACTGGCTATCTATTACGGTAAAGATACAGCTGTTTAAAGGTAGGTCGGATGGATGGACAGACAGACAGCGTAGGCTCAGTAATAGGGTCTCATTTTTACCCTTTGGGTACGGAACCTTAAAAACGATCAATGTGTGAGAAAGTCCGGTTTATATTAGGTAAACGTATATTATTACAAATACAAAAAAGAAACAACAATAATTCTCGTAATTTAAAAAACATAAAAACACGCTTTAAAATCGGCATTCCTGACGATCCTGGTAAGGATAATGAGAGAAACTATTAAAATTATTGCATTGTCATCGGTCCTTGATAAGTGTGCAAAGTTTCAAATCAATCCGACGTTTCGAAACGGGTGAAAATCACGTTCAAATATTTCATTACATAGATACATCCCAAGCTAATAAAAGCGTGATAAAAAACCGTTTTTTAATGCGATAGGTGGCAAACAAGCAGACGGGCTGCCTGATGGTAAGCAGCCACCGTCGCCCATGGATGTAACACCAGAGGCAGCGGAAATAACAGCCTTACTATAACATTATTCTAAAATCAAATTAAAAGCTTTACAATTGCTTATTTATTATTCAAAATCATTAAGTACATATCAGCTCGACATATTTACAATTAAACACTAATATAAACAAAATTTACATAATTTATAACTATTGACAAAAATCAAAATAGTATGAGCCTTGTGACTGTTAGGGTGTTTGATTTTGGGGAGATGGTGATGGTGAAGGTCGCTCTAGCTTTTGATGTGGTGATTGATAGGGTGATGAGACTTGGGTTGATGGTGATGGATAATGTTGCATATGATCTGTAACGATGCGGGACGTATAATTTAAGTTGTTGAACTCAGCATAAAATATGGCATCGTTTATTATTTTCTGACAGTACTTGGCTGCATCTTTGTCCATCGTTCTCAATTTCTCAGCCACATGCTCGCCAAAAGCGGTAAATGCTGGTTTGGGTATTGAAACAGATGAGTCTAGCCTGCAAGAGATCTTTGCTAAAACTTCAGTAGCTGCGTCGTTCATTTTTCTCTTCGACTTGTTGGTTATATTTTGTGTATTTTGTACCGAAACGCTAGTTTGAGAGTATTCCATTTCTCCTCCGATCTCCGATCCTTGTTCCATTTCTGTGTAGGGTTTTATATCCTGAAACGAATGCGTTGTTTTCGTAACGGATGCCTGTAACTGAAGATGAGTGGCGAACTATCACAAGAGGGCCAGAAGAAAGAAGAGTTTCCTAATTGCCTGGGTGCAATCGACTGTAATAAAAAAGCTGATCATCAATTAGAGTCTTTCATGGAAAACAAAATTTCAATTAGTTCAATAATAAATAAGTTATAAGCATTTTAATTTCATGCTAGACAGAGAGCGCACTATACTGAGCTATGACGTCAAGCCTCAGGCGCGGCATACTATACTAACACACGCTTTGCGAGAAAGGGATGGAGCATCCCCTCTCTTCAAAATAACTTGAAAAAAAATATCATCCAAGCAATCGAAAGTGCGTATTTACCAAGGATGATTTAGGTATTTACTAATTTTAAAACATTTTTTTTTAGGTAGATTTATTTATAATTATTTAATTCTATTCTATAGGTACCTTTACTAATTATCAATATAAAAAACCGACTTCATAAAAATGACAGAACTGGACCAAATTGAAATAGGACCACACGAGAAGCACCAGCTTTCAAATAAATAAAAAAATATCATCAAAATCAGTTCACCCAGTCGACGACGAGTCGGTAACAAACATAAAAAAACAGTCAAATTGAGAACTTGAGATCTTGACCTTTATAAAGGTATTTACCTGATTATCAATTGTGGTTTCAATATCAGCATCGATGCCATGAGAATCCTTTTGCTCAGTATCTCTATCTGGCAAAAATAGCAATAAATCATAGTACCATAATTTCGGTACATGCACATCAACGGTTCCAGCACCCGATCGGTAAGATGCTTTTACCTGCAACAAGCCAGTAAAAAAACACATCAGTCATAGGACTGCACGTCAAAAGTGAAAACTTAAGTAGTAATTCACCTATTCTACAAGAGATGGCGCTATTTTAAAATACACGGTAAAGCGTAACGATGCGATGATGCGAGTTCCATTAATTTTGATCACCCAAAAAGTTCTCAACGCGCCTAAAGAAGTTTTCACTTCAAAAATATGAATTAAAAAAACTGACTTAAAATTTGTAAATACACAATTTTGTTTACTTGGATGACAGATTGAGTGATTTCAGTTATTTTGATATAAAAACCAAACTTCTAAAGCGATTTTGATAAAATTTCTATAACGTGTTATTTATAAACCTATTTAGAAAATGCTTTTTTATATTTGACAGGATATACTTTCAGATTGACTCCATAGAAATAAGTCCATAGAAAGCAGTACCTAGTATGGTTCATAAATCTAAATAGCTGGAAAAAATATGTCATTCAAGTAAACGATATTGCGTATCTATTTACTAATTTTCTTATCAGTTTTTTACATATACAGTAGAACCTCTATAAGTCAAATATCAAGGGAGAAAAAAAATCGAGTTGCAGAGTTTTCGACTTATAGAGGATTTCGACTTAGGCGGATTTTGATTCGACATAAAGAGGTTGAGATTCATTCTTATAAATTTAGATTTAAACACATTTTTATTTATTATAAATCAACATCATTTCAAAACATCCTTAAAATAAAAAATATGGCATTAAAAAAATTCTGCCAATATTTCACTCGACAACAAAATTACTTGCTTCGCTAAAGTTCAAATGAAATCAAAAATAATAAAATTAAACACCTGACACCAAGCAAGCAAACACGTGTTAACGTGAGCCATAAAGTCGTGGTAATTATATTCATTGTATAATCCTAAATTGCTTACACTGTCGGCGAATTCTTAAAAGTCTCAAATAATATAATTGTAAAGCTTGTATAATAAAACATTGATGGTTGAGATACAGAGGTAAAATTTGATTTTTCGAGTTTTTGAGGAAAAATATGTATTAAAATGGCTTGGAGGGTCTCACTGATTATTTCGAATAATAGAGGGTTGAGATTTCGAGTAATGGAGGTTTTGGTGTTTGAAGGGAAGGGAACAAAACATTTTTTCAAGATATGGAGGTTTTCAACTTATCGAGGTTCGACTTAGCGAGGTTCTACTGTACTTATAAGTTTTTTACATTTACATTTGATAATTATTTTTCATTAATGTAAGCTATGATTACATACCTTATTGTGCTCCTTATTAAACGAACTTCTTATAGAGTTTATTTTTTTCGTCACCGTGTCCATATTAGCGTTCTTGTCGGTTTTCTTCAGAATTTGCATCAGTTGCGCCATAGCATTAAATCTTTTATGTTTATTTTTGTAATCTTTATCGTTTACTTTCCACAGACATTCCAACTCCTTGTATTTTTCAATAAATTCTACAAGAATCTCGCGCCCGGACGGCATTGCGCGCGACCTATTCGTTACACAACTCGAAGCGGAATGAAATGAGCACAAAATGGACGTTTTCATTTTCGTCTCCACACATACACAGGCGTGGCGTGATGCCAAATGGCGTTAGGCTGTGGATTATGGTGAGCAGGGTTGCGTTCAATACGTTTATTACGGTCATCGAATTTTGCTACTCTTGCACCCGCTCAACGCCAGGAACGGTTTGGTTGTTTTTATAAGGGTTATTATTAATCGTGCGAATAAAAATAACTTGGCAACTTAAAAGTTGACTATCTACTTGGGCGGTATTTAATTATTTTTGCGGAAAGTATAATAAACAGTTGATTACTGTTTAGTAAAATAATTGAAAATTAGTTACCTAAGTACTTACTAAATATAAAAACTGGAATTACCGAGTTCTGTAATAAATATTATGACGGTAGATCCGAATTCTGTCAGTTAGGTTAGAAGACTAGGAGAGAAAGACTGGAGCGAACCGGCCGCGCCAATAGTTAGGTTCTTGGCACGTGGATATGGGTAGCTTGATGTGGGCACAGGAACCAATTTGTCCTTAAATTGGGTTTGGCTGCTAGCTAACAGATAAGTAGGTAAGTACATTAACTTCTGCTCACGAAGAAAACCTTTATTTTTTCACTTTTGACTCCGCCCCTTTAAAACCCCAATGATGCTACCATAAAGCACACATTTCAACACAATCCTTGGTTGACAATGCTTTGTTTTGAATGAGAAATGATCACGTTTTGTCCCGTCCTTTGTTACGCATCCCACAGAGAAATATAACCTACTGTTTTTGTGTTAGGGATGAAAATTGTTTGAAAAGTTACAAGATTTTGAATGAAACTATAAATTTAGCTAAATCTGATTTATTCACACATAAAACCGGGACAGTTTGATTATAAGCTATCCACTAATTATTTTCGTTAACATCTTTATCAATTGTTTTAGCTATTCAATAATATAAAATTTAAGATTTATGTTATAAAATACCTACTGACATTAAAATAATTGAATTTGAAATACTTATTAGTGTTAAATATTACATTTAGAAAAAAAAAAAAAACAACTGACTTCACGTGAAGTTTAATAAACAGGATTTATTCCTTCATTTTCCATCCTTGGAAGTGGAATATTTTTTTAAAATCGAGATATACCTATTTAGTACCAAGTGGATCACATTAAAAACCGACTTCAAAAATGTATGAAAAAACGTAAGAAGTTCCCATAATTGATTAATTTGACAGTTACCCTCGATTTCCCTGGGATCCCATCATCAGATCTGACTTGGTGACAATGGAACGAAACTAGAAGTATACACTACCGATTTTTTTTATCTGTCCCCAGTTTTCAGAGAATCGGTAAACATAAGTACATAAAAATAATATACAGTGGAACATGGAACCGTCCTCCTTTTTGGTCGGTTGAAAATGAACCATTACAATTGGTCACAGTCGGCGAAGATGTTTCATAACTCTCATACGAGTACTACATACATACAAAAAAAATCGGGACAAATTTGTTTTGTCCCTGTCACTCCTACGTAAATATCAGTGAGAGTGAAAGAAATAACATCTCTTCCCTGAGAGTAGATTTATCTCCGTCACGGATGAATATATGATGCCTAAATGTTTATTAAAGATTGATTGCAGCTTCACCTCAAAAACTGCAATTTTTCTGAGATAAAAAATATTAAATAACACTCTTCGGCCGTCTATCTATCTCTGTGCAAAAAATCACACCGACCCGCTACTCTGTAACTGCGTAAAAGAATAACAAACAAATAAGCAAACTTGATTTTTTTCTGGGAAAATGCGAAAAAACGTAACAAATCATGGTCATCCGCGGAGCATAGAATATAGATATAAATCAATATAAAAAACCGACTTCATAAAAATGACAGAACTGGACCAAATTGTAATGGAACCACACGGGAAGCACGAGCTTTCAAATAAAAAAAGAATCATCAAAATCGGTTCACCCAGTCGAAAGTTCTGAAGTAAGAAACATAAATAAAGACAGTCCAATAATTGAGAACCTCCACCTTTTTGGAAGTCGGTAAAAAATCTTTGTTGTGGTTAAATTTTTTCCCCCACGCCACAGAATACATAATACCCAAGTATCAAAACATTGTAGATTGCATAACGTCCAATTATTTCCAGAAGCGTTACACTTTTTACCAATTGCCCATTTTCCATTGAGCATCGGCTCCGAGTAGAAAATCTACAAAGAGCATGCTAGGAGGGTCTGGGCCTTACTAAATTTTTTCGAATTAGAGTTTGCTTCGATTTTTTGCATTTTCTGAGAACATTTACTATTGTAATGTATTTTTTTTTTTAACCATCAGAAAGAAGAGATTTCAACGAATAAAAAGCACACCGACTTTTAAAAAAAAGCTAATATTTTGACACGAGAATTTTCGATTGAAAATTAGGGTGCTTTTTTGATATTAAGTCAAAATAAGGTGAAAAAATAAATATTTTAAATCAAATAAATTACAGTGTATTTGGGACATAAAAAGGAAAGTTTTCACCAAATTACGTAGAAAAAAAAAATTAAAAAAAATAAAAATAAAAAACCAAAAACTTGGTTATTTGAATTTTCACATTAATTTTGAGGTTATGTAAAAATTTGTCAATATAAAAGTTGTAGACCTTTTTATTACCTACAACTTTGCCATTTAACTTTTTTTCAAAGGACTTGTAGTTTTACCGGAAATCGAGATAAACCATTTTTTACCATTAACCCCCCCCCCCCTCCCACTTCCCGAACTCAGATCGCCTGTAATTTATTTTTCCTTTCATTTTTATCATATTCACCTCCTTTTCTAATGGGTTTCATTCTACTACAATTTTTTTTGGTTTTTAAAAATTATCTACCCTGGTCTAAATTTTCCGAATAGGTTTATATATGACGGAGTTCTGAGGTGCAATCATTAAAAAAACAAGCGAATTGATACCACCTCATTTTTAAAATCAGTTAAAAAGTACTTCATACATTTGGATTAATATATTATTAATTTCTTCTGTGCCACAGGTTAGCGCTTTTAGCAGTTGTTTTTCTGTAGATTTTTCTGCTCAGTATTTCTGTTGCATTCAAGGATGGCACAAATTTTTTGTCCTCATAAAAAGTACAATGGTTATTCAATCGGTACTAAAGGTCAGTAGGCAACCCTGGGCGATCGAAACAGATATTACAGATCGAGTTTGCATTCGAAGAGTGTTAGAAGTTTATCAATAATTTAAATTATTAAATAACAGTTGAAAATGTTAAGATTCTCTGGAGAAAATCTTGTGTTGATATTCCTTGGTGCGCTGGCTCTGGGTCGCGGCATCTATGTTGTAAAAGGTATGTGAATAATATATACATAGTATACAATGAAATAATGATTATCAATTTAAAAAAACTGACTTCATAAAAATGTCAGAACTGAACCAAATTAAAATGGGACCACACGGGGAACACCAGCTTTCAAATAAAAAAAGAATCATCAATATCGGTTCATCCAGTCGAAAGTTATGAGGTAACAACAACAAAAAAAACTGTTGAATTGTGTACCTCCTCCTTTTTGGAAGTTGGTTAATAAAGTAGTTTTTCGCTTCTGTCTGTATATCCCGCTAAGTTCTCCTAAACCACGTAACGAATTTTTATGCGGTTTTCAGCATCAGTAGAATTTTCACGGAAGGTATTGGCATTACTAGCTTCGCCTCGCGGTTTCCCCACGCGTGGTGATGATGATGACGATGAAAAATACTTTACGACCTATTCTCATACCTAATTACCAACCAAATCTACCAAATAAATATAGAAAAATACATAAAAATCGGTCGAGCCGTTTCGGAGGATTGCGACCATAAACACCGTGATACGAGATTTTTATATGTAAGAAAGATAATAAAATTTACACCTGTGCGAAGCCAGGTGGTTCGCTAGTTATCAATATAAAAATCCAACTTCAATTATTAACTTATTCTGTCTTAGTAAAACCACGATTGATCTAATACATATTTTAATTGAACTGGCCCAAATGATTGCGCAATTTACTGCGCAACTTGGTGTGCTAAAGTAAACTGTAGTATCATTTGGCAACGATGTGGAGTCTCTTGTGGATTGGCAGTTTAGCGAGCATGGCGGTGATCCTGTGGTTTGTACAGCCAGCTGCTGGGATGCACCCACCGCCGGGGTGGTCGCGAACGTAACCTTTCCTGATCAAACGTACGGGGAAATTAACATAAACATACCTACTGCAAACACGTAATAATACAAAACATTGTGGCTCTTTCTTATGAGTTAGTTGAAAACTGTGTTACAAAAGGCAACGTCTTCCAAAGGTGTGTGCCAGCGCCCCAGAGCCTCACTCCCTAAGATTACGAAGTATAAGTATGGAATCTTTGCTCACTCCGATATTTCAAGGAGTTGGGTTGGCTCAGGTAACTGCTGGTAGGGGAAATGCACAATACACCCCAAGCGGGACGTCAGTGCAGGACTTATTGCCCCCATCTCGAATAAGAATAAGAAGGGTGTGGTGTTTTTAAAAGCCTTGATAAAAGAGCTAAATCTTCAAGCGGCTGAACTGATTTTCATGAGCTAAGAAAACCCTAGATAATGTCACCATTTAAACAACAAAAAAAAAAAAAAACGAAGTTGCTATACCACAGACAGAAGAGAGACATGGGATATTTTTCATCACAGAGGGACAGCTTGAAATGGAAATATCTATTCAACGATTATTCTTGACGGTCTCTACGACCTGGAATGAAAATATTACATTTTCGCTGTTTTGAATGTTATACATTGAAACTAAACTATTAGTTAAGTAAAACGCACATGCTACTTAGCATGTGCATTTTAGAATTTGACGGTACCGGACTCATGCCTCGGCTCTGCAAAAATGACTTGTTTAGTACCGTGGTAGCATCAATAAATTATGTGCAGTTTCGATGTCATCTCTCAACAGGAACACATCGTGAGGAAACCGGTATGTTCAAGAACCTTAAAAGTTCAAAGATATTTGACATGCACTGGGCCAGCATAGTTGATTAGGGCCCGCCTTCTCTTTCTGAGCGAAGGCTTGTGTATCAGCAGTGGTACCGTGTGTGGATATTTAGGGAATGTCTAGTCTACGCATGGCATATAGGCAAAGTGACTGAAGTCATTCGATATGAACTGATCGAGTATTTATGTATATAAGCATGTTACCTGGTCAAAACTCTGCTCGGTTTGGCCTCTCAGACCATGAAAGGCGCGTATACTCTGGCAAAAACCAGATTGCTAATGATCTTACGCAGGAGTAGCATCATACTTACTCTAGGAATGGAAACCATACTCTAAATCGAGACGGCATTAATATAGATAGAAGAAATATACTTGCTGAAACAACCAGACGTGCAATGAGCCAGCCGCTGGAGGAAGGCATTCACTATGCCGAGTCAGTTCTCCATCACCAAACATTCGTGTACGTTGAATAAGCATGACTTCAGCGAGCTTCGTCTACAAGATTCTGCCGACTTTTCTGTCAGTTGCACCCAGAACTTTCAAGCGCAAACAATCGTGGCGCCCTTTTCCTCAGACAAACACCAAATCCTTAACATTTGTAATGCAGCATGCATCATCAGCAGTACTCTCTATCTGAGGTACCTAGAGGTGCCTAGAGACAGAAGGAAAGCAACAGCCGACGAACAACAAGCTTTACAGTCTCGTTTGCTTCTCGCCTCCATCCAGAGAGTCTCATGCTATACCCGAGAGTATAAAAGTGGTATAAAAGTGCATACCTGCAGAAACATCCTGACTTGCAATGATCGAGTCGCTTGGGCGAGGTCTTCACTCTGTCGCGTCGTTTCTCCGTCACCCAACACACGTACTCCTCGTAGAACGCACATGACTTGTGTGCCTCGTCCACTGGACACACTTTTTCTGCACAAATACCAGTATTTAGAGGAATGTTATGGGTAGCAACGGGGACGTAAATCCGGATTTTTCCAGATTGGAATCATGTCGGTCGACTGGTGACTGGTGTGTCTCTCGGGGAGAGGTCATCATCATCATCCAGAAGACGTCCACTGCTGAACATAGGCCTCCCCCTTAGAACTCCACTTTGAACGACAGCCTGCCATCTGCATCCACTGGATGCTCGCGACCAGCTCGCTCGTCGTTGGTCCATCTAGTGGGAGGGCTCCCTATACAGCGTCTTCCGGTTCGTGGTCTCCACAGAACCAATAATATGAAAACAACTTAAAATCAAATACAAACAAATATAACACTAAACTAATTTTACCAAATAGAGTACTTATTTAGCCAAAAATGCAGGAACTAAACTACCAAAAACTAAAAAATAAAGGCTATTTAAATAAAACTTACTGATCGTAATTCCACTAACTTTGCGGATCGCATATCCACAAAGAACGAATAATAACAAAGTATATATCATTCTATTTACAACTGCATATCCAACTCTGATGAGCAGTTTCGATTGATTAATTTCAAGCACTTTTTTAATCCAATTTCAGTTCCTATTGCTCGTAATGAAACTTTATTGCGTAGAAATACTAATTTTAACATTATTTGCCTGATTTTTAAGGCACTATTTTCACATGGATTTTTCAACGGCCGGTTCAACGTATCCGATTTTCCAGTTTTTAAATTTTTACCAAGATACAATCTGCCATAATTTTATTATTATGTACTTTTGTTTTGTATTCTTAATGAACTAGCTGATCTGGCAGAAGTTATCCTGTCCAAATCTCAATTAATTTGTGTTATAGTCATGATTTTTATACAAAAATAGCATAGAAAAAATATCACTATCAGTTTTCCCAATTTTAAAAGATTTCCCAGCAACGTTGAAATATTTTTATTCCCTAAAAATCTTATTCGGACTTTTACGAACATTGAAAAATCGGTCCAACCGTTCTCAAATTATTATTTTAATATGCGTTACATTTTTAGGGTTCCGTACCCTAAAACTCCCTTATTAATAAACGTGGAGTAGTCTTGGAATAGTTACGCCATGTTTTGTCTTTTTCTCTCTTTCAAATTTTGAACTCGATCGAAAAAGACGGAGTAACTATTCCAAGGCTTCTCTTATACTCTATGTTTATTAAACTAAGTCTACTCTGTCTGTCCGTCTATCTGTCCGAGATATGATTTTATATTTCTCTATATATGAAGTGTAACTGCAATTCATTATTAATAATTAATAAAATACTATGAAACTATGATACGTACTAACTAACGTGCCTAAAGTTACTTGAATTTGCGTCAAATAAATTCGTATAAACTGCCGTAAATCTGAGAGAAAACCTCAGCGCTATTAACGCCCGTGGACATAAATTCTGCTAAATAAACATCAAAAGCTAGCAGCCTCCATCAGCCAGCTCAATATCGTTTTACTGAATTTAACGCTAATTAATCACGCGTGAAATTAATCGAACGTTCCATCACTAGAAAAAACAAGGGAAAAGGAAATGAAGCACTTTGTGATTTTTTTGGTGGAAATATTTTTTCATTAGGTCGGTAGAATGCTTTGTAGTAATTTTCTTTTAGACAACG
This sequence comes from Agriopis leucophaearia, assembly GCA_949125355.1. NCBI lineage: Eukaryota > Metazoa > Arthropoda > Insecta > Lepidoptera > Geometridae > Agriopis > Agriopis leucophaearia. The sequence continues at coordinate 2,112,478 of OX421276.1, read as the reverse complement.
TTAGTAGCATGAAGTGGCCTTTCCGCCGGGGGTTTCTAGGTAGAGAACTGGTAGAGTTTTTTTTCTAATTAAAGATAGATTTGATCTATCTCTAGCCATCATGGTCTTAGTTGAAAAGGTAAAACTAACCAGATAAGTTTTGTAATAAGATATTTTTGTGGGCCTGTTTGGACCACATTGGGTACAGAATAATAATATATTTATAGAACCTATACCACCAAAATTAGCGATCACAGCTTATTCTTTTTGATCATAAATTATTAACACATCTTCCTTCTTCCCAGAGGAATGCCCATCAAACGAAGAGTACCTTCTTTGTGGATCAGCCTGCCCAGTCAACTGCTCTAACCTGACCGCCCCTGCCACTTGCACCGATGACTGCGTCGAAGGATGCTTCTGTACTGTTGGACTCGTGAGAGACGACAACGGAACCTGTGTCAGCCCTGATCAGTGTGGTAAGTAGAGGAATTTAGGAAAGGGCAACGGACTACAGCCGCGGGGCTCCACAAGAGACCACAACCAACATTTCTAGGTAAAATTTTCTAACCGAATAATAAGCAAAATAATAAACAAAAAAAAAAACATCCAAGTTCTGATAATTTTGAGAACATCTTTTCCTTTTATATATATTTAAAAAAAAGATTAAAAACATTGTTGAAAGGAATTGACCTCGCAATAAATTATGAAACACTTGAATGAAACAAATTGTTTAACCTATTTAAAAATAATTAGGTGTCCACTCCTTTGTTGGGAACCGATGGGGAAGAAAGGCTCTTGAGTGAAGTTGAGTTTTATTTATATTTTACCAGTCAGAACGGTAAACCCTAGAGACGCAAAACAAAAAAAAAAGTGCCAGTAAACATCTTGCGACAAACAAGCTCAACAAATAGTGCCGGGACTAGGTACACAAGTCTAAAAAGAGTATAATATTCTACTAAAACATCCCCAGGTTCCATCCCCACTTGCCCTGGGAACCAAGAGTATATGACATGTGGACCGGCCTGCCCGCTATCTTGCTCCCAGCCAGATGACCAGGCCTGTACTCTGCAATGCGTGGGTGGATGCTTCTGCAGTCTACCAAACATTATGGATGACAACGGAAATTGTGTGGCCCCGGAAGACTGTCCTGCTGGTAAATAGAGCGTTTTCAAGCAGAACATCCTTTTGTATGTTTAATAGCATAAATATAATTATATATTTAACTAAACAGAGGCTTGCGGTAAAATTGCTACTGTTTAGATAAGCGATGATGCAGTCTACGACTGAGCATGCCTCCTTAGACGAAATCAATTCACTTTCGATACGAAGACTTTGGAGCTTAGCCTGAACAAGAGATGATTGAAGAGATTGTTGATGAGTTTCTTGACACATTTTTTAATGAATTTGTAACTCCTCAAGCTGGTACTTGGCTGGTCCATTCCAAAGGTTTAAGCGAGCAATTTAAGGGGTTGTAGTCAGAACAACGCCCAAGATGTCAAGATGGTAGGTTTGAGTATCAATAATCTCGGAAAGTAGGAGCTAGTTGAAATTACCGTTTTGCGGGGAGAAGATACACCTCGATCCACAATTGCTTCATTGAACTTGACCAGGCTGATATTGCCCCAAAGAAATACTGCCTTAAGGGACTAGTTCAAGCGCTCGAACATGGCCTCTCTCAGAGACTGGATTTGGGTTCAACTGGATGTGAGCGCCCGAGTTGTATCCTGTACTCACACATCTCTTTCATCTCTCTCGAAACTGGTCAAGTGCTACAATCATAGAAGCTTGTTAACGTGCAACCTGTGCCCAAAAAGGCAGTCGTGCTGACCCTACTACAGGCCAATCTCGGTCACGTCCATACTTTCTATGACTGGAACGTGCCCTCATCAACAGGCTCCAGGCAACCTCCTCCTAAAAAGGTCTACTGGGGAATCTTCTAGCATACTCTACTCACATCTGGAATGAAATCATCGAGATACAAGCCTGAGGAAGCCTGAGGACAATGAGGAAGCGTTTGCAGTTATTTCCTTTGATATATTGAAGATTTTCGACAGGGTTTGGTATGATAGCTTTATTGGCAAGCTCTCTTAGTATGGAATGTCCAAAAGTTTTGTTGAGTTGATATCGGACTTCCAGAGCGATCAATCGATTCGAGTCATTGATGATTGCTCGTTGGTTTGAATCCATCAATGCCGGTAACCCCCTGACTCTTCGATGCCATATAAACTACCTACAGAAAATGGGGTCAACTTTTGTACAAAAATAACTTGGTGTTTTTCACTTTGCAGAGCCCTGCCTGAACGAAAACGAGGTCTACGACAGCTGCCGCGGCGGCTGCGAGCCATCCTGTTTTGATCCTGAGCCCTTGTGCAATAAGGTATACTCTGAGTTAAGAATTCATTAGTTTAATACAACTTTCCTAACCTAATTCTATATTTTTGTCTCTCCTCTGTCTCTTTCACGAAATATGGAAGTAGATAGAGTAGAAAGTAGCGGGGAAGTATTCCCGGAATAGAGAAAGCCCTATTCCTCTGTTTCTTTACATACGGCTGAACCGATCTTGACGAGGATTTTTTTTTTTTGAAAAAATAATAATAATATAATTACTGTTTTTTTTTAATGCAGTTTGAGCTCTATGCAAATATGCAAATATTCGATAGGTGGTAAAATTTTGTTGGGTGTCAAATTATTTCTGATGTGCAAAAATTTTAAATACATAATTCCCATTTCTCTTTTTATAGATCTGCATGGGCGGCTGCATATGTGCCCCTGGGCTGCTCCGGAACGAGTCCGGGGACTGCGTGAGCGTGGACAAGTGTCCCACCAATGGGACTGATGTACCTCTACTGACTAAATACTTGAACGCTATCAATAATATTTTGCATCTTTAAGAGCTAAGGAAATTATGCGAACTTATCTATCACCTACAAACCAAACTGTCGGATTAGTACGAGAACTTGCGAAAAAGTTATTGTTACGTAAACGATAGCAAAATGTATGAAAAATTGAACGGCGCCTCTATCAGACGTAAAAGGAAACGAAATTTTTCATACATTTGCTATCGTTTACATAACGATAACATTTTCGCAAGTTCTTGGACTAACCCCACAGGAAGCCCTGAGCCCTGATTCCGTAACTAAAAACACGCACGCAACACGGCGTGTTAAGTTAACCTTTAAAAATTTGGTCTCTATTCCTTAGGAAATAAACGCCAACTTTTTGAGGTTAACTTAACGCGCCGCGTTACCATCGTGTTTGTAGTTATGGAATCAGGGCCATGGTATTCCATTCATAGCTTCCCCACTTGATTTTCCTGTGTCGTGGATTTCATGATACATAAAGATTTAGGTACATAGATTCATAAATACCTAAATGAATCATTCATACTTTTTTAATAATAAATATAAATAGTAATTTTAAGTATAAATTAACATAATTGAAGAACTAAATAAGATGAAATTAGTAAAATAATCTTAAAATCACTCATTTGTAGCTGGAGACCGTCGTTTGTCATCGGCAATGTAATAATGTTAGAAATCTGTAACAAAATAAAATAATTGTAAGAAACGGACGATTTTATTTAGTACTAGCCTACCGTCCCGGCTTCGCACGGGTGTAAGCTCGGCCTTCGGCCTCGCTACAAAATATAATATAGCCTATGTCACCCGGGGATAGTGTAGCTTCCCAACAGTGAAAGAAATTTTCAAATCGGTTCAGTAGTTTCGGAGCCTATTCATTACAAACATACAAAAATAGGTACAAATCTTTCCTCTTTATAATATTAGTGTAGATGTAGACTAGCCGTCCGCCCCGGCTTCGCACGAGTGTAAGCTCGGCCTTCGGCCTCGCTACAAAATATAATATAGCCTATGTCACCCGGGGATAGTGTAGCTTCCCAACAGTGAAAGAATTTTTCAAATCGGTTCAGTAGTTTCGGAGCCTATTCATTACAAACATACAAAAATAGGTACAAATCTTTCCTCTTTATAATATTAGTGTAGATTTGCAAACTACTAGTGACATCTAGTGAATACTCACGGTACATTTATGACTTCTAGCTTGCTTAGCGCACGTAACAATACAGATAATACTAGCAGTTACCATTTTATTAGATGCAGTTTGAAGTTATAAGAGTTTTGGTGACTACTCACAGATAGCGCTTAAAAAAATACGAATTGTCAACGCGCGTAGTGCGTTTGACATAACTTTCTAATAAGAATTAATAAAACATTATTTTATTACGATTTTAAATAAGATTATGATTTTATTCCTGGTTACGGACTGCAAAGACACGCCGATTATACTGTGCAGTTCGAAGGCAAGATAGTTTAACCGACTTCTCATAGATAGAGCTTAACAAAATTATTCGCTTAGAAAAGCTAATATTACGGTATGCAGTTTTTTTTCTACTTGCCACCTGAGAGGATCTTTACTTCGCGCGTCTTATGCATTTGCCAGAGACAAGTATTAAAATATCTATACTTATCATAAATTTATAATATAGTCACAGACAGAGTCAACTAATAACTAGTCACGGTCAAGTCTAAGTCATCCCTAGTAAAGTGGTGGAGGCTTTACTGGAGGCTTCTATACTGGGTAACTGGTTAGACAGTGGATATATTTGGGAATATAATTGTAGGTACTAATCAAAACAACTTTAAAAGGGACCAAACATGAAGTTGAGAAAAAAATAACTGCTGTTCCATACAAAAAGTTCATTGACACTCGACGAAGTATGAAACAGCTGATTTTTATTCGAGATTTTCAGGGTTGGTCCTATAGTGAAAGTTGTTCTAAGTTGTATAATGATGTCCTCCAATATTTCCACTGTCTAACCATTCACCCAGTACAGCACGTTAACTTTTTGAAGTGAAAACTTGTTTAGGCGCGCTGAGTAGGTACTTTATTTTGTTACTGAGCTGTCATGCTAGGCTAGATGCATAGAACTAAGAAAAAACTTTTTTTTCTTAATTCTATGGCTAGATGTAACGCTCGTTCGGGTAAAGTCGGCTCGAGTCGACTAAGTGAGCGAGAGAGATATAGTCAACCTTGATCACAGACTTTTAATACAGAAACAGACCGAACATGTTTTTTACAACTACATTCGCAAAAACAGTTATGTTTGCATCCCTCTCGATTACACAAAAATCATATATTCGTTTCTCTTTTTGTCATAACGTTGCAACATAATAGAAAAAAATTAGCATGTGGTACGGTGTTCCAAGTTGCCATTTTACTAAGCTGACAGAAGGCTGACAGCGAAAACCACGGCTTGCACAAATTACCTAAAATAAAAGTTATTTTTACATATTTGGTTTAAAAGACACGAAAATACTATGGTGAAGTGCAGTGTCCTCATGTGTTTTAATTCATCTCATAAGATGCCACCCAGTATAACGTTTCACAGGTAAGGTTTCACTATCATGAATCTCAAGTTGTACTACATTATGATAACTTGCATGTAATAATTTTCAGAGCGATAACATACCAAGTGAAAAGAAAGCCACAAAAAGAAGTGTTACTGGCAAAAATGTTCTGCGGGAGCTGCAGAATACCTCATTTCCATCAAATTCAGATCCCGCAACCACATGACACAGCTGGCAAATTGTTTTATACAATAATAAATGATTTGACTTGGACTGGTGTGTTTGAATATTAATACCCAATGGGACCATCCATAAATTCCGTCACATAAAGAGGAAGGGAGGAGGGCTCGACGAAGTGTGACTGACAAGGGATAGGGAGGGGTCGTTAATTTAGTGACGTCACATTTCAGATACAATCTAATAGTATCTGTTAGCACTATTATAAAAAGATGTCCTTGGGTCCGGCCCGCGTTTTGCTAATGTTTGCGTGTATGTATATGTAGTGTATTCTGCATCAATATTTCTGTGGCTTGCTGGGTCTGCTTCTGTATTATATGTCTGTGACCATGATGAAGTTTTCACTTCTGTCGTGTGATCTTAAGCCTCAGAAGAAGGACTTATTATTAAGCTTATTATTCTGTGTCTTAAGCACATACGTACGCATACATATTTTTTCCATGTTCCCGTCTCACGTATACACAATGATTACAAGACTCAGTGGAGAGGTTAGTATTCATGATATCATTTTTCTGTTCACCAACTAACTAAGACTGTCGATTATTCCTGGATAAATCTCTGGCACTTCACTCATTCATTCAAACGTGCATGAATGAATAAACATTTTGTACAATACAAACTAACCTATCCATTATTAGGTTGTGAAACCGGCATCACCTTTCTATACTCCTCCTCCCGTATCCCGTAAGCCAGGTAGGTGTATGCGAGGAAGTCCGAATGGTTGGAGACCAGCTGAAAGGTCATGGTCTTGGAGCCGGTCTGGCCGCGGACTACGTGGAAGTCCACCTCGCCTGCCGCGTCCACTGTGGCTGATACTTCGAGGTACGAGATTACGAATCCACTCTGGAATAGGAAGATATTTGGGACATAAGTACGGCTGGTAAGAAAAGCTGGTAAGTAGGATTTCATAGACATGTTTGTTACCTATTGGCTCCGATTCTGTTGAATAGTCTGAGATCAGACAAAGAAAGAATATTTGCTTTAGTAAAGCCGTAACAGACGAACGAACCACGTACCATGCACCGCCGTCTGACCAACAGCAGGGAAAGAGAACATTTTCTCATTTTCCTGTTGGTCAGACGGCGGTGCGTGGTACGTGGTACGTTCGCCTGTTACGGCTTGTACAATTTAAATTTTTAGGGTTCCTTACCTAAAGAGTGTAAACAGGACCTATTACTAAGCCTACATTGTCTGTCTGTCTATCCGTTCGTGCGTTCGTTCATCCGACCGTCCGTCCGTCTGTCTGTTCCTCCGTTCTAACTTTTAACGGCTATACCTTTCTAACCTAAATTTAATTTCTAACAATGGCGGATGCATAGATGAGATAAAGCGACGAATGGCCATTACAAGAAAATCAATGGATAAGATGAAGAAAATATGGAGGAATAGAAATATCACAAAGACCACGAAAACCAGGCTCGTGCGAACTCTTATCTGCCCTATATTTCTATACGCTGCTGAAACGTGGACGTTGAGAGAAGTGGAAAGGAAGAAGATAGACGCTTAAAAGATGTGGTGCTGGAGAAGAATGCTCGGGGTATCGTGGACCGAGTTTCGCACGAACGTCTCGATACTCCGATCGATTTTCCGATTTTCCACAGTACAGTCTCGGATACTAGCCTTTTTCGGACACGTTTCAAGACGAGATAATCAGTCCATAGAACGCCTCGTCGTCCAGGGAAAGGTGGAAAGCACTAGACCGCGCGGGAGGTCGCCCATGCGATGGACCGACCAGATCAAGTCTGCAGTGGGTGGTCCCTTAAACGAATGCAGCAGGATGACCTCCAGCAGAGATGGCGAGACATCGTAAAGCTCATTTTATCTGCCCCTTACAATACGACTACATGACGACCACGATCGCTCTGCCAAGAGCGAAACGACTAAGAAGAAGATACCTTTCTAACCGTAATAGGATAGCCAGTTGAAATTTTCAAAGATCAAAAAGTTAAAACTGATCCCCATACAAACGTATTTTTTTAATGTATTGTTGTGTAAAAACGGTAATACGTACAAGCGGCAAATTTGGCATGATTATAGTACACACTAAAGTATAGCAACAAATAATAAATAATGTCTAAGTGTGAGTAGGTGACAAGTTTCTGTTCATTACCAAGTTATAACTGGTAATTTCGTTACTTGGACGACATTATCATTTCTTTCACCGAATCCAAATTCCACATTTAACTAATTTAGATGTCGGTTTTTTATGTAGAGAATTATTATAGTTTACCTTGGCAGTCGCAGACACGGTGACGAAGAACGGGTCGTAGTTATTGCGGTGCCTGAACCGATCTGACCCTCCATACATTGGCAAGGAATCTGGAATAAATCACCCGGCTGAGTAAATAAACTGCTTGGAAATAGATTTTGGTATTATCTATGATATATGATTATAGGTGAAGATTTATCTGTTCTACGTACTGTGCTCTGTCCAGAGTACTCTAGTCATCTGGAAATAGAGTTATTTTAAATAATTTTTTGCTCGGAGTTTCTTTGCGCGATGGAATCCGTTACGTGGCTAAAGAACTAGAGCCACCGCCATACGATAGCTATAAAAATTTGCAAGTTGAAGTAGTAATGGGGAGGCCAAATCGCTCGAAGAACCGATAACCAATCTGGAAGAAAGGTTCTTGAGTGGAAACCATGAACTGGAAGACGCAGCGTAGGTAGGCCTCCCGCTAGATGGACCGACGCTATCGTGAGAGTCGTGGGCATTCAGTGCAGATGGCAGAGAACCCCATATTATAGTTACTCGGAAATGCTGCAGGTGCTAATTCCATAAATTGCAGGTGTGAGGCAAAAATGATCGCGGAAAACGCACAGTGTGCGATTTCCACCTCTCTATGATATGTGGATGAACTTTCTGGCGGTGGCGGCTGGTGCGATGATAAAACCGCGATGCTGGCATCAGATCGATCAGTTCTTCAGAACATTCCCCGTTGTAAATGCGATAAAAGCCACAAAGAGACCCAACGTCTCTGCGCATGCTGAGCGAGATTCAGTGAGATTGGGATCGTCGACAATTCTGAGAGGAAAATTTTAATAGTGCTGATATTTCAGTAAATGTTCGGACGTTTTAATATGTTGGTTAGTTTTTAAAAGAAGACCCTATTGTTTTTACTTTTAGACTTTTTTTATTATTTCTGAATTAATCCGCCGTAACATTATATATTCTGTGAAAATTGCAACTGGTTGCTTATTACGGTTTTAAAGAGGTAGGACGAACGGACGGATTGGTAATAGGGTCCCGGTTTTACCATTTGGGTACAGAACCCTAGCTTTTACTTAAAACATGGCGATAATTTACTATAGCTTCCTAGATAGGACCCATAGAACTTTACCAGCTGTCTTACTATTAAAGGAGGGGTTTCACTTTCTAAACACACAACATGGTATTTTTGACTAATTATCATACTCTAAAATCGCGCGTCGTACGTTTGCGTCGTTGACAGACACAGGACGAACTGAGTTTACTCAAGCTAATTACCTTGTGTTTGTATTGTCCCGCAGACCTCAGTAAAGCGTATCTACCTCAGCTTAAACAGGGTTACGCATATAAATGAATAATAATCTATTTATATTTATAAATCGGTTGATGTTGTTTGTCTCGCTAAAATTCGAGAATGGCTGAACCGTTTTGGCTAATTTTGATCTTGAAATATTTGTGGAAATTCAGGGAAGGTTTAAACGGTGGCGGTAACGGCTGGACCGATTTGGATGAAATGTTGTGTTCCTGGAGCGGGTCATAGTAGCGAGGCAGAAGGTCGAACTCTACGCGTACGAAGGAGGGGGTATCAGCTGGTAAATAATAAATATCTATAACATTTTTGCACACACGGTCATCTGACCCGAAACTAAGCAAAGCATGTAATATGGCTGCCAGAGACTGATATACCTACATATATCTTTTTGAAATATATACTTAAATAGATATGAACACCCAGACATAGAACAAACACAAATGTTCATGACATGAATGTTTACCCTAGGTGGAAATCAAACTCACGCCTCCAAGCGCAGAAGGTAGGTTCACTGCCAACTGAGCCACCGGCACCGGGGCAGTCTTTTCGGCTTAATACAAGGTATGTGCGTAACCCAACATATAACATCATTGTCTAAACGGCCATTTATAAAAGAACTTACGGTCATATTCGATCCCAACTCTGAACTTGCTCGTTTCAAATAGAATTGGGTAACCGATCACCACACCAACAATACCTAATAAGAACCACAACCAACTAAACTGAACCATTTTCCAAACAGTATATTCTACCAAAATAATTCACTCACAAAACTACCGTACCAACAAGAGTTTAAGATATACTGATTTAACTATTTCATTGTCACAATGGAATTTTATCTCGATTTATCTACAGGCGTCGATATTTTCATCCTACTTTGAGATATAAGATAAAAAGAATCGGATGCAGCATTGAAAATTTCATATTTTACTGAATGCGGTTTCGCAATTTTCTAACTGGTTGTGGTTATCTTTGCAACTGTCTAGATAGCAGGGACGGTCAGAATTTGACCTATTTTACAAGATTTTGTAAGGAAAACGTAAACATCACATAATTATTGTCTTTGCCTGTTTATGGCTGCCTACCTTTCACAAATCTAATTTACGGTTCAATAATTAAATATCTAAATTAAATCTTACAGTAGGTACAAAAAAAAGAAACTTTCTAGTAGGTATACATCAAATGGTAGTACTTGGATATTAATTGCGTTTAATTAAACTTTGAAATGGACAAGCTCAAGCTTACAAGCTACCAGCATACTTTCAAACGAAATATTCCAGTCAAAAACTTCCTACCCTTTCAGTTGAACGGGGTGAAAAGTCGCCCAAATTAGATAGGTCTGCCACAGACTTAGAGAATGGAGACGGGAAACGTAATAACTTGAAAAAAAAAACATAAATACAGGGTTATTTACAATATTTACAAACTTTACGCTCGATTTCGTTGTGTTCCGTGACTGAACGGTACCAACCGCATAGTTTGTCACCTTCACTGAAGTGAGACTTTTTGTTGTCACCTTGGCTTAGCGGCCGAGTCTGGTACCTATTCGAGTACGTGCTTCTATACCGATAGAATTAACTAGCTTTATAGAATAGTAACTAAGACACCAAACGTGTAACATCACTGAAGTATATTATACAAACAATCATCAAGAACGACGCAGCGTAGGCCTCCCACTAGATGGACCGCCGACATTGTGAGAGTCGCGGACATGCAGTGGATGCAGGTGGCAGGATGTCGATCAGTGTGGAGGTTAAAGCGGGAGACCTATGTTCAGCAGTGATCGTCTTCTGGCTGATGATGATGAATCATCAAGCAGAGTTTCTCTTCGGCATCTCCTACTCCACGACAATACTGTACAGCAGCTGCTCCACTATACGGGGACTGTACAGTGACTAATAATAATGCAGGAGCGGCTTTCTGGCGAATCGTCAGTGAGAGGCGACACCGTGTACCCCAATTCCATGGGGCTAAATGAGACCTCGACCCCTGTCTTGCCTTAACCAGCCGTCTGGGAGTGGAAACCGCAAGAGCTTAAAACCTAAATTTCAGGGTGGAAGTGTTAAAGGGCATAACGCCGCGAGTAGCTCTTCATGAAAGTGTAGCACTACACACTAAGCCACCCACGCCAATGTTGCCCCTCCGGTGCCAAGAAACGGCCTTTAGCCTTTATGGGGGGCCCATTTAATGGGTGTCAAGTCATCACCTGCCTAAATATATTTTGAGATGAGACAGAGTTAGTAAGGCAGGTGCCGTTTCTCATCCCATAGATTTATTATCCCATTCAAAAGTTGTTCACCTCAAGAGCCCAGTTTATTTTTATCCTATATATACTGTACAATAGTTTGATATTCCATTTTATACACATTCCATATTAATTGTATTTTGTACTCTTGGTGTTCGCTTCGGTTCCACCAATGTCTATCTAATGTCCGGGCTAGACCCGATGTTAGAAGTAAATTAGTTTTATTTTTTTATGCAATTTATATCTAAGTAATAATTAGAATTGACTTGTAAATGTATATTTATTAATAAGTGACTTTGACTTTGAAATAATAATAATAATAACTGGCCATACGCGTAGGTTAGGGTTCTGTAACCAAAGCTATAAAATTGTGATAATTGTCATGATTGCCAAAATGTAATTTAAAACAAAAAAGCATGTAATGCCACGCTTAACAAAAAACTTCCATCATCTTTAATTATCTCTGGTCCCTTCAGAATCAGATAGCGTCCGTCGGTCGCGCAGTAGTTTGCACCCTCGTCAAGTGGTCAAACGGATCTTCCTTCGGTTTAATTATTCTTAGTATTAATGCTCTATTAATCTCTGGCTGTAATTACAAGGGAAGGGATATTCTGAGTTGGGTATTAATTAGGCTGGGAACAGTCCAGACAAAGGTAACTTTAGATAGCTGTACTAAGTAATCGTACCTCATTCATATCTAATTTTTAACCAACAATGCAAAAAGAGGGGTGATATAAGTTTGACGTGTGTATCTTTGTGTGTATCTGTATCTCTGTGACATCGTAGATCAGCTGAACTGTGATGATTATCAACTCTTTTATTGAGGGATTAAAAAACTATTTATAATTGTTGAAAAAAAAAAAAAAACACTGAGCTAGTATTAAAAAAAACCGAGTGGGCAAGATCCTTAGAATGACATTGCCAAACATCATCATCATAATTATATTTATTTTTGATGTTTGTTTAAGTTTCTTTTGTATTTTTCGGTGTGTAACCTAATCCATCATGTTGGCCCAGTGCATGTTGGTAAATGTCATTGTACTTTTGAGGTTCTTGGTCATACCGGTTTCCTTAAGATTGTAGACGGTTTGTAGGCAGACGCCAACTCTCGTTGTCCACATATTAAGCTAAGTTTTTTTAATCAGGCAAGTGCATTTATTAACTTAACGAAATAAAAGCTAATGCTAACACTACACAACTAGACTGCCCATAGACCGTTGAAGGTCTAAAGATAGACTAAGACTAAGAGATAGGTCAATACTAATTTACTTAGTCTTGAGCATCGGCGTAAAGTTGCTAGTCTATCGGTTTTTTTTCGGATACATTTCGGAGAGTGTGCAACGGATCTGCATGATCTGATTCCCTCTTCCCCTTTTTTCTATCGGACTGCCAGAGCGGACACGAAAAATCGACACCGCTTTATGGTTGAGCGCTTTGATTCCACTTTTATTATGCAAATTGCAAGTTGTGGAATGCGCTACCTGAATGGGTGTTGTAGTTACAATCTGGGTGTCTTCAAATCACGAGTGAATCGGTTCCTTCTAGGCAAGCGTGCTCCATCGTAAACCGCATCATTGCTTATCAACAGGCGAGATGGCGGTCAAACGCGTGACAGATTTTTGAAAATGAGGTGAGCTATGTTAGTTGGTACGTTACATGGGTAGATACAACTCGTCAACTTGATCTACAATAACGCTCGCAGAAACAGCGACTAAGTTACAACCTTCCTAATTAGGTGAAACAATGTTCCCACTCCAAGGATCCTGTATTACAATAAGCCTGGATTACATCCCTTAACATTATATTAAAATCTGCTTAAATTAGACTTAAGCAGTTGTTTATTTGGTTACTTAACTTAGATACTTTGGGCTACTTTGGTGTTTTAGGACATCTTGAATTCGTTTATAAATTCCGAAAGTAAGCTGAGAAAGTTAGCAAGTGTTTTCAGTTTTATGTTGAAGAACCCCATAAAAATAATACTAGCAGTGAGCAAAAAACACGCTTTATTGCATTGTCATCGGTCTTTGATAAGTATGCAATGTTTCAAATCAATCCGACGTTTTTAAAGAGGTAAAAATCACGTTCAAAGATTCCGTTACATAATTACATACCAAGCTAATAAAAGCGTGATAAAAAGTTCAAGGACATATGACATTCGCACCAACATGTACTGGGCTAGCATGGTGGAGGGTCCATCCTCTTTCTCTGAGAGAAGGCCTGTGTCTCATCAGTGGGAACATGATAGGCTGATGTTGATAATGATAATCTTCTGCTCTAAATGACAGCCCCGTTAGCTTAGTTGGTAGTGTACCTGCCTTCAGGGTCGTGGGTTCTATTCCCATCTAGGACAAACATTTGTGTGATGAACATTTGTGTTTGTTCTATGTCTGGGTGTTAATATCTATTTAAGTATGTATTTAAAATATATATGTACATATATCAATCTCTGGCAGCCATATTACAAGCTTTGCTTAGTTTGGGGTCAGAGGACCATGTGTGCGGTAATGTCCCAGATATAAATAAAAAAAACCAAATACAGTATTTTTTTACCAAAAAAAATTAAAAAATTGCCCTGTTGACCCAGTTGGTAGTAAGCCTGCCTTCTATATTATTATTATTATATATTATTTATTTTTAATAGGCCTCTTGTACACATTCTTGCCGGGTCACGAAAATACGATTCGGATTCTCATATTTAATGAAATAAAGCTCACCATTTCACCTTTACCTTGTCATCCACAGACAAGGCAAAGCTACTACGTAGCCAAGTCTTTGTTGTCATCCCAGCTTACGAGAACAAAAATGAATTATGAATAAAATTAATTATAATAATATCTTACACATTGTTTGCCTTTTGAATATTTAACTAGGCCGTGTTGTAGGCGTTACGTGGTTCTTACCAGCCTACGGAAATGAAACAGAAATAAGATATTTTTCAATAAAAACCTTAAACTCTGTTTTAAACTATCACGGTTGTTCACTAAGTTATATGATTATTTACGGGTCTTCCCGTGAACATGGTACATGTAACTGCGCCGTAATATCGGGAGCTCCTTCCACAGCTTTATCACGGTAAATATCCCGTAAATAATCAAATAACTTAGTGAACAACCGTGATAGTTTAAAACAGAGTTTAAGGTTTTTATTGAAAAATATCTTATTCGAACGTCGTGATGCAATACTTATAGAGTCACAATCGTGCCAAAAAAAATGTCCGAACCAAAACTCGGCGCACGCTCCGCATTGCGCAGACTTCTTTCTTGTAGGGCAACCGCGATCCGACTACAACGCCACGCGATGTCATAGCAGACAAGCGACGTTGAACACTATGCAAGCGACATAACGTAATTTTTTTTATGATCCTGGGAGACGAGACGAGCGAAGTCGCTCGCCTGATGGCTCTTCACGCTTGCCCATAACAGCTAAACGCCACTCAGAATATTGAACTTCAACAATTCAAAACACTGGATGGCAATGCACTGCGCTCGTCACCCCGAGATATAAGATGTCAAATCTCTGTGTGCCCTGTAATTTCGCTGGAAACATTGTCCTTCAATCCGGAACACAGTAATGTCTGCACACTACTGCTTGGCGGTTGAATAACTGGCAAATATGTGGTACTTCCCCAGGCGGACCCCTGCAAAAGAGTCCTACCACTACAAAAGAGTAAAATAAATAAATAATATCTGGGACATTTCTGGGACATTTTTGCACACACGGTCATCTGACCCCAAACTAAGCAAAGCTTGTAATATGGCTGCCAGAGACTGATATACATACATATATATTTTTAAATACATACTTAAATAGATATTAACACCCAGACATAGAACAAACACAAATTTTCATCACACAAATGTTTGTCCTAGATGGGAATCGAACCCACGCCCCCAAGCACAGAAGTTAGGTTCACTACCAACTGAGCCACCGGGGCAGTAAATGGAGTAAATGTGGCATTGTGAACTATAATTATTGATGTCTGGGTATGTACAACGACGCTCGGACGTTTTTTACATTGTGACTATATATGTATTGTATATAGATGTATTCAAACCAAGCTTTTATGAGATTAGTGATCGGAACGGTGTGCTGATCAAAATGAGCCCAAACACTGCCAGTCTACTACATATTATCCATCGAGGAGAGCCATTGTCCATCGTCATCATCATCAAAACAGCTCGCTGTCAACATAATATTGTAATGTCATCGGAACTTGACAAAAATTTCAGCTCAATCGAACGCCGGGAAGCGAGTCAAATTTAACTTGTAAGATTTGATTACAGACAGACAGACACCGGGTGAAACGAAATATATACGCGATTTTCCACTGCCTAATCAAGAAACCTCTGAAGTTGACATTGTCTATTAGATTTCTTAATGTGGACATCCTCAATGAAAATGAGATGAATGTGGTTTCAGCAGCCTCACTTGAGAGCCAGTTCTTATCCCAGACCAGATGTGTTTACCATCTTTGACAACATCATCACTTAAAACTACTTTTTTTTTTAATTGTAAAATAGGCTTGCGCTTGGCCGCCAATTCGCCTGATGTTAAGCGATGACCGATTCACTTTTGACTTGAAAACACCCAGATTGTAACTATCGGGGAACACGCATTCAGGCAGCGCATTCCACATACTGGCAGTTTGCACAATGAAAGTGGAATCAAAGCGCTTCGTACGGGTTTTCGGAATGTCAACCATAAAGCGGCTATAAACCATAGTCCACTTTGCTATGCTTTCTATTGGTGTCTTTCATGTTTTCAGCGTAAAAACCTGACTTATATTTTATTTACGAAATATCAAAGATTTTCCTTTTACAAGTACAAAAGGAAGCAAATTAAAAGGACGAAAAAATTTAAAAGGTAAGATAGGCAAAAAAGGTAGAAATGTGTGAAAATACTTCAAGGGAAACTTTTATGGTGTTATAATTTTGTTGGGGAAAAATACCTTATTTACGACTATACTACTGTGCGGATACTGCGTATTTTCTTGAGCCACATTTTGTGAAAAAAAGAAGGACGAATTGTGAAAGCACCAGTTACTAGTTACCCATCTGCTAAGTAGTAGTGTGCAAACATGCTCTTCAATGTGGTGACAAATCAGTGCCTTATTATCAGCCTTTCATGTTTCTGCTAGGACACAGGACTTTTTCTCAGAGAGTGAGAGTAAGAGAGAAAGAGACAGAAAGAGAGAGAAAGAAAGAGAAAGAGAGAGAGAGAGAGAGAAAAGGGACTGGGATTCACCAGTAGTGGGAACAAGATAGGCCGTAATAATAATGATGATGATGAAGCTTGATTGATTGTTTGAAGTGGTAGGACTCTTTTGCAGGGGTCCGCCTGGGGAACATCTTTGTCAGTTATTCAACCACCAAGCAGTAGTGTGCAAACTCTACTGTGTTCCGGATTGAAGGGCAATGTTTCCAGCGTAATTACAGGGCACACAGAGATTTGACTTCTTATATCTCGGGGTGACGTGCGCAGTGCATTGCCACCCACGGTTTTGAACTGTTGAAGTTCAAAATTCTGAGTGGCGTTGAGCTGTTATGGGCTAGCTTGAAGAGCCATCAGGCGAGCGACTTTGCTCGTCTTGTCACTCAGTATCATAAAAAAATAAAATAAATACATTATCTCTTAGATACTCATGCTAAGTAATTAAACTGTGATATGGGCGTCTGCGCTTTCATATTCATCATCAGCCACTGCTGAACGTAGGCATCTTCCTTAGATTTCCACACTGAACGACAGACAGCCTGCCATCTGCTTCCACTGGAAGCCCATGCACGATATCATCTGTCCACCTAGTGGGAGGCCTACCTAGGCTGCGTATTTCGGTTCGTGGTCTCCACTCAAGAACTTTTCTTCCCCACCGGTTATCAGTTCTTCGAGCGATGTGGCTTGCCCATTACCACTTCAACCACAGAATACATATACGACTTGCAAATTTTAATAGCTATGTCGACGATCTAAAAGGGACCGCAGGGAAACGCTGGCTGCGGGCTTTTATCAACCGGCCATTTGGGGATCGATGGGGGAAGCCTATGTCCAGCAGTGGACGTCCTATGGCTGAAATGATGATGATGATTAATTTATCAGTTACATTTAAATACCGGCAAAATTTTTGCCCAACAATTTACATGTCTTTCTTAAAGTGGAAGGTTGGTTTGAAGCCCCCGCGCGCTCGCTCGGCTCAAGTAAGCCGCCACATCATTAGAGCTCGCGGAAGGTGACACACATTAATTAATTAGTAACACTCGAAGGTGCGAATCTCATATTCAAGAGTGACACAGGTTACTTAGTAGTTACTCAAAGCTGAGCCGTAGATTAGGGAACAGATTCTACGCACTAAGCTGCAGTTTAAATGAAATAGGTTTGTTGTTGAAATAAAAAACATGTCCATGGATTCGAAGTCCTTCGGTCGTAATATTAATCAAGTTTACATAGGCTTAAATATCGTCAAACGAGTCATAGTCACAGTCAGAGTCAAGCAAAGTAAGCCATAGTCAAGTCAGACTCATACCCAAGTAAAGTGGTGAAGACTTTACAATAGGCTTCTATGGAGTTTCGGAAACAACATGAAAAGAGATGTTTCACCTCATTATATCAGTTGCCTACACTCGAGCACGTTCATATTACACATTAACACACGAAAATACACAAGTTTAGGAAGATATTACAACGAGCCGACATGTTTTTTACACGTTGGCGCCAAAACTAAATGAAATAGGTTTAGAACGAGTATTGCCACATCTTACAAAATGTTTTTTGAACAAAAAGAAAACGCAGAAAACTAGGACCTAATTTACTAAACCAATTACAGAATGTGAGTAAAACCTAAAACCCTTAAGATACACATAAGAAGACTTAAAACACTTAAGAAAGTACACATTAGAGCCGAAGCGTAGATTTCTGTTACCCAGCGCGATGAACAATAATGTAGCGAGCCATTCGTAATTTGAAGAAAAAAAGGATAATATAATGGAGCTGGCACTTGCTCTATCATAACAAACAAGCAATTGAAATGCGCAGTGCAGTGAGACCAAAAATTTGTTATTTTTAATGTAGAAAAATTTGTGGGTAAAAACTTAAAGAGGACGTAGGAAGGCGAAAAACGCGAGCGGAGAGAGTGCGTAATTTATTGCTTTTTTATTCAATGTGTTTTTTTGATTTTTGATTTGAGCGGCACGGGAAGAAAATTGAGCTGCCGTTTTCATTGGCGGCACTAAAATACTAATTGCGTATACTGCCCATAAGAATGAAACTCGGCCATTCTCCTTGTTTCCTGAGAACTACAATCTAGGCATCTTCAAGGCTAGAGTATATAGATATTTCTTCTAGATCAACATGTTCCTTCCTCGGCCACACCGTCGCTTACCATCAGGCGAGTTAGTGGCCACACTTCGATCTATTCTATATATAAAAAACTAGCCGTCCGCCCCGGCTTCGCACGAGTGTAAGCTCGGCCTTCGGCCTCGCTACAAAATATAATATAGCCTATGTCACCCGGGGATAGTGTAGCTTCCCAACAGTGAAAGAATTTTTCAAATCGGTTCAGTAGTTTCGGAGCCTATTCATTACAAACATACAAAAATAGGTACAAATCTTTCCTCTTTATAATATTAGTGTAGATATGCCACAAAATGTCTCAAAACTACGTCAGTTTTCACATTGATATCTACCTACATACGACTAAATAATGACTGGTCCCTGAACACCCCAAAACAAAAATGTAAAGATTAGAAACAAAGCCACCGTCCGAATGAGCACTCCAAAACTGCAATCTCCCAAGAACACACGTAATGAGAAACGAATGAGATGCTCAAAGCGGCCTCCATCATAACTTGAAAGGCGCAAAGGGGTCGACTGCAGTGCGTGCAGGCTACAGGTGGGGTGGAATCCACCCCCTCATCTCATCTCCCAGTACCAATCCGACCACCGACGCGAACGGTCGTGCCAAATAAAAACATATTTTAATTCCCCGCGCAAAAAACCAAATCCGTATTCGAATTTCGAAAAGTGTTGACAGCCAGTTCGTTTCTAGTGTCCGTTCAGTTCCAATTTCAAAGGTGAAAAATTTATGGGCAGTATTTTAGCGGCTGTGATTGGTGATTGTGTTTTTGTTTTTATCAAATGTCAGTTAAGTGATTTTTAGTGCAGGAATGGATGGGGAGAATAGGATAATTTTGAACGTCGGAGGCATAAGGTGCGTAATGGTAGTCGTCAATTAGAACCTTTATATACGAGAGAACCTTTCTATGTTCTGTTCTTTATAAAAAGGAAAATTCTAAGCTCCTTTGTTGGAGTTTAATGAAAGACCGATCCGAACTTTGAGCTGAAATATAAGCTATTATCATGAGATAGATTGTTCTCCGGTTATTGGAAGGCTTTGTACTTCGATAATTATGATTTATGCCTTTTACCTGTATACAATAAGATACTTTATTTACCTCTATTACTAAGAATTTATCTTCCTATCATTAATTAAATACAGAAGTCTGCTTATTATGTAGAGCTGATGATGAGGCTAGTCCTAGTGTCAGAAAAAAGTCTTAATGCCGTGAAAACCATATTTTGTACAAATATAATGAGTAAGCTTGAACATAAATGGAGTATATGTACCATCTAGAATCATGGATTTTAGTGAAATTTTTATTATCTGAAACGATAATGTATGGACTTTATTTAAACTTTTAGGATTGCATTTTCTATAATATCTAACTGCAGCAGCGGCTAACAGAAGCGTTCATAGATGAACGTGAAAATGTGGGTCAAGGCCAGCAGTATGTAAGTCCATAAATGGTCAGTTGCAGCCAGGCGTGTATAGTACTTTTCTTTAACATTGCGTTGATATTCACGTAATATGCTCAAATATTTTGGGTTACATTCACATTTCATTAAAACGATGCCTAACTACCAAACTTCGAAAAAAAAAAACAGTTTAGTTAGCATGCTAGGCGTTAGACTACAGCTCATCTGATCTAAAGTCCAATCACAGGACACCATCTGGAAATTACAATTGTTTTTAACCGACGAAAAAGGAGGATGGTTCTATGTTCCATTGTTTTTTTTTTATAATGTATGTTCACCGATTTCTCCGCCAATTGTAGACCGATTTAAAAAAAAAACTTGTTCGGTAGGGTATACTTCCAATTTGGTCCCATCGTCACCAAGTCAGGATCTGATGACGGGATCCCAGGGAAATCGAGGGCAACCCTCAAATTATATAGGCGCTCATTACGTTTTTCATAGATTTTTGAAGCACCGACCGGCAGCATAAAAATAATAATTTAAATACAGTGGAACATAGAACCATCCTCCTTTTTTGAAGTCGGTTAGTAAAAACTTTTTTCAATACCTTTAAGGTTTTAAGTGCTATTATTATTTTCATAAAATGATTTCATCGCAAACGTCAAGATTGTTTAGATATAAAATACAGTGGCCTGTAAAAAAACGCGTTTTTTATCATGCTTTTATTAGCTTGATATGGTAGCTATGGAACGGAATCTTTGAACGTGATTTTCACCCCTTTCAGAACGTCGGATTGATTTGAAACTTTGCACACTTATCAAGGACCGATGACAATGCAATGAAGCGTGTTTTTTAGGTTTTTAAAATGCGACAATTATTTAGAGTTACCTTCCTTATTAGAGGTACTTTTTTTTTTCGAGGGGGAAATCTTCCAAAGATACCCGGCTGCATTGGGGTGCAGCCAGGTTATGTGGGATTGTACCCACTAAAACCCCCCCGGTGACCAGCCTTAGTGCTTGACAAGAGGGCTCCGGGATCTCCAGAGGAACGCACCGGAGCTCTCAGCACTGTGCTATGGCTCCTCCCGAGACAACTGCGTGTTGTCTCAGTCCCTCCACTCTCGACAACGTTGGTCACACAACGTACTCTCCCTGGGCACGCTTAAGTGGATGGTCAGAGCCCCAACTTTGACCATCCCGAACCCATAGGTCCCTTTTTAGTAGGCTCTTACTACAGGCAGGGGGTACCGGTGCCGTATTCTATTGCCCCGGCACCAGGGCTTTATTAGAGGTACCTAATGTTATATCATCTTCAAAAGTAAATATTTTGTGATCAATAAGATATTATGAATAAAATGTGAGACTCGTTTTAAGAATCTTAAAAAATTACAAAACTTCCAAAAAAATGTCAAAAAAACATTAAAGCGACTACGCAACGAAACGGAAGTTGCAAAGCCACTTACGCTAAGTAATAAGTATTTTTAAGTTGAATTAGCTCTGCCTGTGGGTTCATTCAAGATTTGCCAGTTATCCCGCGCCCTTTCGACATAAATTGTAGGTATGCGGAGCCGATCATTTGTGCTACTTTTTTTGTCAAATTCCTACAAGATTGATTCAGCCGTTACATCGTGAATAGGTAACAATAGACAATACTTCTGGAACCGCATATATTTCCGGGATAAAAGTAATTTGTATGACACTTTCCAGGCTTGAACTCCCATGCAAAATTAAATCGATCAGTTGATCTGTCGCTGCTCGAAAAAATAACAAGCATTAAACCTTCACATAAACATATGATATGATATGCTCTGGGCCAGTATGGTGGATAAGGGCCCACCCTCTCTGAAAGAAGGTATGTATCCTAGCAGTGATTATATGTTATATGTTAGGCTGATAATAATGATGATGAAACTTTCACATTTATAATATTAGTAGATAACTAGTGCTGTCGCCCGCCCCTTCGTACGCGGAGATTTTCATATAAACTTTCAACCCCTTTTTCCTCCCTTAATCCGGCCCTTGCGCAAAATGACATAGCCTATACTTCAACTGGTCATAGCTAAGTGCAAACCGTGAAAACCGCATTTTAATCCATCCAGTGGTTTAGGAGATGTGCGTGGAAAAACAATCAAACAGAAAAAAATTCTAAAAACTGTCTTAACGTGTTCAGCTGCTTATTTTGAGACACCTGTGTTTTTTTATATCTCGCAATTACATATTTATTTATCTCTAAGTTTTTATTGTTATGTATAGATACAGATATTATTAGGTATTTAGATACAGTACTAAGTTTGATGCTTGTATTTCTTAGATATATTGATTGATAGTTGTAATGTAGAGGTAAGATTTTTTTCAAAGCCTATTTTTATCCTGAAAAAAAAATCCTATCAAAGAAGTCTTATAAAAAGATTCTTGGAAAGCAGTGAAAATGTAATAGAAGAGTTACTGATAGATAATAAAAATAAATAATATTCGCGTGAGGTGTGACATAAAATTATGATTTTATTCACGTTTTTTTTAAAACATTCTTTGAAGGTATCCGCGTCATTTCTCTGTGAAGACGTAGACAAACTGGCACATTACTTGTAACTACACCCCGGGGTCCTCAATGCGCGAGATACGAATAATAAACCAGCCTTAAATAAACACAGATAAACCGCCCGCAATCGCGGCATTGCTACTCTACATACTCTAGATACAGAATGTATCCTATTGCTTCTGTGGAGCTACGTTTTTGACTGTAGATTAGTCTACGGCAAAGGCGCAGCCAGGATTGGGGAAAAAGGGGGGGGGGGGTAAAATAAATGTTATTTAAAATTATTTACTCTTAGGTCTTACTCTTTTGTAGTGGTAGGACTCTTTTGCAAGAAGTATCACACCTTTGTCAGTTATTCAACCGCCAAGTTTGCCAGTTATTCACACTAATGAGTGTGCAGACAATGATTCCAGCGAAATTACAGGGCACACAGAGATTTGACATCTTATATCTCGGAGTGACGAGCGCAGTGCATTGCCATCCAGGGTTTTGAACTGTCGAAGTTCGAAATTCTGAGTGGAGCTGTTATGGGCAAGCGTGAAGAGCCATCAGGCGAGCGACTTCGCTCGTCTCGTCACTCAGTATCATAAAAAAAAAGTTGGGAAGATATTTGAATGAGCGCTTGGCCTGTCGACGCTCTTGCTCTACGGTTTAGTACTTTTATATATCCACAGGCAAAAGGTGGGACTTCTGGTTTAAAAACATGCAGAATTGGTTTATTCCAGCACCACCTCGTTTTTCACAGCAGCATGCGGCAAGATTAGAATTGCTTTAATACCATCCAACTTCTGAAAGCAGCGAAATAAAATGAAATAAGAATGTGTTATTGAATCATACATAAGTTAATTTTTTGTTAAGTTTAGAAGGGTAATGAGTTGATGAATTTGTCAACTCATCCCACAGGATTAGTATCAGGTGGGACCAGTTGACGTATGAGCCTGCTATACGTAGAATCATAGATACTTTCTTTTATTTATAGATATATAAACAATTACACAGTGTTTTAAATAAGTGTCTAAATTGCTAGATACGAAAAAGTGTTACATCATCCACAACCTCACTGATCAAGAAAATAAAACTACAAAACTGTGCATGAAATGCGTGGTTTGAGCTTCCAACCTTCCCCCCATGGGCTACGCCCATGCTATAAATGTTCCTCAGAACTCTACATTGAATGACAGCCTGAAAATTGTCAACTTGCGCTTTCTGCTTGGTACTAGTCTATTTAAAATGCGAACGTCCTAATATATATTGTGAAAATGAACCGCGCTACGCCTGTATGTGCCCTCGCGCATTGAACGTGTGATCACATGTCACACCCGGTTGGTTTAAACATTTGCAACCTCCCGTATAAAACTGAAGAGCTGAGTATTTTAAGGTAAACTTACACTAAGATCGCGCTTTCGTACAAAATTTAGTGACCGAGGATTGAGGCATGTACAGGCAGGTTTTTTTTAGTTATTTTTATTTATTTTGTCTGTTTTTTAGGGTTTTTTTGTTGTTGTTCTGTTATTCTTAATAAAAGTATGTGACATTGGTGGAATTGGTATTCATACAAAATTTTCATTTTTCGTGTCGCAAATTCTTTGCTTTGTGCGTCTTTGAGTAATATTTTAAAAATGACCATTAAAATAAATAAAAAAAATGCGTCATTTAAATAAAATCTTGTTTATTAAGAATGTTTTTCAAATAAAAGCTTGGTATTAAGGCGAGGTTTTCCCACTTTTTAGCAGCTCTTTTAACTAGGCTTAATCGTGCTTTGCGATACTTCTATTTTTGAAGTTTTTCTCATATTTTTCGAAAAGTATAGCCGTAATGTAAAATTACATACATTTAAGGTTCCTCCAGATATTATTATCGTAAACATCTAAATGATGATGTTGTAAATAGGTAAATGAATAAAAAAAAAAACAGGGAGAAAAGGTGTCAATTTCATATTGTTTTCTATGGAGTGAAATGTCCTTAATACTTATATGATTATGATATTTACCGTGGTAAGGTTGGAGAAGGAGTTCACGATATTTCGGTGCAGTTACATGCACCATGTTCACGGTAAATATCCCGTAAATAATCATATAACTATAGTAAACATCCGTGATAGTTTAAATCAGTGTGACAAATAAATAAATTGATTTGATTTGTCCTTAATAGTGTTTCGATCTTTACTGTTTCCTAGATAAAACATTCAATTTTGATATGACACCATTTTTATAATTTTAAGATAACCATGGTAGTAGACAAACTAAAATGATCAAAATTGCTTATATGGGAAAAGAGGGCCTTAATACAAAGTTTTCATTTGTCATATCGTAAATTCTTTGCTTTGTGCGTCCAAGTGCGTTTGCACCATTATTTATGTAAATACGGGGCGTTTTCAGCCCTCGTGACTGAATGTTACAGGGTAAGTTGCGCGCCAATCGGGACTTAACTTTAAGCTATAGGGTTTTATGGACTTGAACATTGGGAATTAAGAAACTAAGCCTATTACGAAAGTTTCCTTAATCTACTGAGTAGTTTTGATAGTGACTTTGTTTAATAGTAAGTAAAGATTAATACAAAATTGCATCTGGTACAATTAAATGTTTACAATTCGAAGTCACACTTTTGACTGATAAATTTAATACGAAAGTGCAAAGTGTGATGTTTTAGTGTGTGCCAAATTGTTGAAACTACGTAAGGGCAGAATTTGGATCATATTTGTTATCTGTAGTACCTATATCTAAGTAATATTTAAGAATAAGAATAAGAATAAGATATATTTGTAGTATGCTCGTGTGTAATGGTTCTCCATAGTATATGTAATTGATTTATGTTGTATAATAATATGTAATCGTTCTATGTAGTATATTTAATTGTATTTTATAATATTATAAATTGATCAATGTTATATTTATGATCCTTCCATGTAGTATGTAATCTACACCAATATATAAAAAGGAAAGATTTGATTGTTTGTTTGTTTGCATTGAATAGGCTCCGAAACTACTGAACCGATTTGAAAAATTCTTTCACTGTTGGGAAGCTACACTATCCCCGGGTGACATAGGCTATATTTTGTAGCGAGGCCGAAGGCCAAGCTTGCACCCGTGCGAAGCCGGGGCAGGCGACTAGTTAATCTATAAAGTAAGTAGGTATAAGTGCTCAGAATGCTAGCTGTATTATCAATTTGTATATCAAGGCATTTTTTTTCCTGTAGTAAATGTTATTGTGTTAAGCAAAAAAATTTAAGTAACTTTTTTATTTTGGATCAAATGTGCGGCTCCAGCATTTGTATAATCACAGGGTGTAGTAAAGCGTTACGTCAAAACTTCAAAATGATTTAATTTTGTAACGATTACAAAATTAAAAGTAGGTACTTAAAATTTATGTCGGCTAAACAATTGATATTTATCATGTGAGTGCTCATTGATTTTCAACTAAACAACTGTTACTCTACTAGTGAGAGATTGTTTGTTTCCACACTTTAAATATAGTCCGAGGTTGAATCGTATTCAGAGTATTTTATTGGTGCAGAGTAAACTTATTTTTCAATCATTTATTATTAGAATAAAGAATGATTCACACTACACTAGTCCCTGGCTCTGGGTGGGCGCTGACATTGTAATATGAGCCCTATTTTATAATTATTAAGCATTAAATATTATCCCGGGTATGTCTTAAAACTGCGTCCAGAACCACCGGAGGATGGGCAGCAGCGTCCTAATAGTACACGGTGAACGTACTGCGATTCCCAAGCCGCCTCCCAAGCGTGGGGATTATGGCAACACCCCCTCTCTACGAGGGAGGCCTTGTCCAACAGTGGACGTTAATTGGCTGATGATGAAATATTATCCAAAGACCAACTACGTCATATTATGGTTCATGTGAAACAAATAGCTAGCAATAGCAAACGCGATGTGCCTCAAAAGTTTTTTATTGCCAATTGTGCTAAATGCTACTGGATATAGAGCTCATATTACATGTTTTGTTTTAATCGCAAGTGCTTTTATAACTAAGCAATATGCTTGTATATTGTATGGCGTCACAACAGAGTATGAAACAAAGTCGCTTCCCTCTGTCTGTCTCTATATGCTTAGATCTTTAAAACTACGCAACGGGTTTTGATGCGGTTTTCACTATCAGTTAGATAATTTGTCACGGAAGGTTTATATATATAATAAAACATATACCCGTGCGAAGCCGAGGCGGAAAGCTAATATTATAAAAAATAGATTGACCATAGACAATTAAAGTTCTAAAGACCACCCAAATGCTCGCGCACACTATCATTTGACAATTGGCAGCATGCTGGCGGCATTACGACGCTGAATGACAAGACATAATACATTGAGCCTAGAAACACGCCAGCATTGCATTCGCCGGGTGCTTTGTAGATTTTTGAAAACGCGTGAGTTCCTGGTCTCTAAGGACCCAATGTCTCAATATAACCACTGCAGAAGTTAGCATATTTGCGCAGTTTGCGCTGCTCTGCCGAATTGGCCACACCAGCTCTACCTTGTATGGTTATTGGGCTCGTTGGAGCTCGGTTTTTATTACAAATACTTATACAAAAGTGATGCAATCGTTTATCATGAACACAAATATTTCAATAACAATCTTGCGAAAAACCACCATCATTGTAAAATACCAATTAAAAAGCACGCGCCTAACAACCATTCATTTCCCATAAACATTTTATAGATTGAGCTTTATTGATTCTAAAACCCGCATTTTTCAGAATAAATCGCTAAATATAATATATGAAAATAAATTGTTTGTTAACTTGTATGTATGAACTGAGTGTACATGTTTTTTGGTTCGCCATAATTTTTTTACTGTCGAATTGATGTAAAAACTTGGTTTGCAGTTATTTCGCTACCAAGTTAAAGCAGCGTCTAATTTTGATTCAGCTTCCCAGTATCAAAACTTGTAGAGTATACCTTTTTCTATTATTTTGACAAAATTATACATAACTAGCTGTAACTGCAACTTCGTTCGTGGTTTCTTCAGAAAAAAATAGCATATATCCGTCCTCATGATATATACCTGTTACCGGCAATCTGTATAATTCAGGCATTCTATACAATGCCTAGGCAATGTATGGAATGCATGGGGCGTTCAGGCAATGTATGAAATAGAATATTATTGTCCGTTACATACTTTGCCTAAGCAATGTATACAATGCCCAGGCATTGTATAGAATGCCTGCTGGTCCACCGGCAATGTGTAAAACAAATATATTTTGGTCTATATTTATCAACATTATGTAAGTATCGTAATTCTGAAACCCCACACGTGGTCCCCGAGTGATTCTAATCAGGTGACCATCCACCAGACACATCCATGCCACCAAGCACCAAGCGGCGGCATGGATGTGTCCGGCGTGTTACGGCGTGGTGTATGGAGACGCCTTTAGAAAAAACGGGTCGGAAGAGTTAATTGTGCAATAAGCTGCAAAACCTGCAGGACTACCATGCGCTGTTACGCTGCATCAAGTATCTAGTCGCGGAGGGTAGCGGGATCCGAGGCACGGTGCACTGTTGGCCGATTACAGTTAGTAAGGGGCCCTAGTAGTGAACTAGCCACCCACGAAAGGCTGCCCCGCAAACTCTGGGTGGGGCAGGCCTCAAAATCCAGCCATCAAAAAAGGTTGTGGTCACAGCCACCCAAAAATCGGGCATGTGCGAGTCAGCGTATGAACTTTGCTCGTGCATAATAGATATAGTGCATTCAAGGAAATGTTTATAAAAAATTATATGATGGCCTGATCAAGATTTTGTACAGTGTATCATCGTAGTTTCACGCGGGTAAAGCTGTGGGGCGTCACAAGTCACGTATTAGGGTTGTGGGCATGCCCATCGTGCCCACAACGGTGGATCTTAGCCTGGGGCAGGATGCCAAGTCCTGCGAAAAAGTTCTACAGAGGGCTCACTTTGACCACATTAGTAGAATAGGGATCAAACTGGCTTCGTACCCTGCTGGTAGTACAGCGTTTTGGTCCCTAGCTAAATCAGCAGGCCTAGCACGGGCCGTGGACAGATCGTCTTTCCACCGTTTTTATCCCGCTAGAAAGAGACAAACGTATCCATATTCTAGCTCTGTCGCGTCTACGCGCGGATAAAAACGGTGGAAAGACAATTTTTCCATGGCCCGTGGCCATGCCAGCCTCATAAAGGCTGCCGTATCTTGGCACCGGAAGGGCAACAGGTGTAGAGTATGGTGTAAAGAGGTGTGCTGCACTTTCACTAAGAGCTACTCGCGGCGTTATGCCCTTTAACGCTTCCACCTTGAAGCTTAGGTTCATAGCTCTTGCGGTTTCCACCCCCGGACGGCCGGTTAAGGCAAGCCAGGGGTCGGGGTCTGGAGTTTTAGCTCCCTGGAATCGGGGTACGCAGTGTCGCCACTCACTAATTATATTTTGTTGTTAGGGACTTACTTATAAGATTTATGAAGACTTTTTACACATAATATTTTTTTTATAATCAATAATCTCTAATAGTCTCCTACTTTCCCGCTGTCATCTTTTACACACATTGCCGGCTGCACATTCGGCATTGTATAGAATGCCTAGGCAAAGTATAAAATAAAAAATATTTTATACATTGCCTGCACGTTTTAGGCATTCCATACATTGCCTAGGCATTGTATAGAATGCCGGATTATACAGATTGCCGGTAACATACCTACTATTACTTCCCAAAATTTTATAGAGATCGGTTAAGCTGTTTATGTAGCAAACAGAAAGATGGACAGAGTTACTTTCGCATTTATAATATTAGTCGTGAAAAACGAATTTATTGATTTTATGAGAAATATTTTATTTCGGAATTTTATTATTTGTGTAATTTCATCTCGTGACCAAAATGCTGAGCGGTACTTTGCGCAAAGCACTAGTACTGATGCAACTCAACGCGGCAATGCGGTCAGCATTTTGAAAATGATGCATGCTGGCAGCGGTCTTATTTGATTAGTCTAGTTTGTTAATAATTGATATTGATTTTTGGTAATATTAATTAGTTTTTCAATGTATAGGTAGGTATTACCACTTTTACCACCTAAGTGAATTAACAATTTAAAAAGATGAATTCCGTTACACAGGTACATAGAAACATATCAAGCTAATAAAAGCACGTTAAAAAGCTTGTAAAAAGGTATACTTTCAAGTTTTTGTATACTTAGGGGTTCCTTTGCCATATTAAAACATAAATTTTGGTAATATTCAGGTAAAGCTGCGGGGTTTCAGTTAGTTAAAATACTTTGAAATTGATGTCTAAACGAGATACGTATTTTACCCTCACATTTACATAAAATACAGAATTTTTCGGATTTCTAAAGCTTACAGAATAACACGGTATTTATGAGAGTTTTAAGTTTATGAAACGTTTTATTAACACTGCTTGCTTTTAATCAACTTCAAAGTTTAATGATTTTTAACTGGAAATGATTAAAGTTAGAAACTACTTCAGGTTAAAAATGAAAATTTAATTACAATTCATTGCTTATTTTGATGGTAAAATGAAAAAGGTAGTACTTTGAATTATTTTGATCGAAAATTGTATTGAAATGAGACGCAATTACAAAAGGTATGTACTTTCATATTTATAAATAACTAGCTGTGCCCCGCGGTTTCACCCGCGTAGATACCCTCGATAAAAGTAAGTTGAGTTACTCCTTATAACATCGACTATCTGTCAGTGAAAGTCCCGTCAAAATCAGTCCAGCCGTTTTGGATTCCATAGGAAACATACACACATACATATCGATTATTATTTACTAGTGCTAATGCCCGCGACTTCGTACGCGTAGAAATTCATATAAAACTTCATCCTTTTTTCCTCCCTTAATCTGGCCCTTCCAGTGGCTTAAGAGATGTGCGTGGACAAACAAACAAACAGACAAAAATATTAAAAACTGTCTTAACGTGTTTAGCTGCTTACCTGTGTGTTTTATTATATTTCGAAATTACAGATTTTTATCTCTATGTTTTAATTATCAAATTAATATCATATATGTGAAAGTTTGGATGGATGGAAGGATGTATGGATGGATGGATGTTTATTACTCAATCACGCAAAAACGACTGGATAGATTTGGATGAAATTAAGAACATACATAACTTATATCCTGGATTAACACATAGGCTACTTTTAATCACCATCACTGATTTTCATCACCACGCGGGTGAAACCGCGGGCGCAGCTAATAGATTATATAGATTCAAATTTGTATGAACCTTAATCACTGCATCCATCGTTTCTTTAAAATTATCTTATTTTATTTCTGTGAATGGTAACAATTTATTTCCCGAGCAGTTGATTGATGTTATTAAATTAAGTTATTAAGTCGAATTAATAAATAAATTTTGCTCTACCATTTTGCGCAATAAGCTGCTGACGCATATTGATAACTTTGAGTGAGTTTCTAAATAAAGTTGTTTCGTTATTTTGTTGGGTAATTGCTTATCTGAAAGTTGGCTTCATTTGGCTTTTGTAAAATTCTCGCTGGGAAGATTTACTATTTAAAAAGAGGAAACAACTTTTACTGTATTACACGGGAATTACTCATGTAAGATTAGGCCGGTTACTCCGACTATAGTTTCAACCGCATTCGGCGGTCTTTATCAAGGTGAATACGCGCGCGCGGCTGCGTCTAGCTTTGCACCTTGATAAAGACCGCCAGGCAAGGACATGAGATACGTTTCCATTGTTACATGTATACTACTTTATATGTACCTACTGTTCAGACAAATAAATAATTTTATTTGATTAGACCTTCTGTCTCAAACAACGACTTTTGATTGCCATAACTAATTAAAATCGTTAGCTAAGTACGAAACAATTTCAGAAGCTATTAATTTGCGAGATCGACACCCATTCACTAATTATAAATTTGATCCTTTGACATTAAATACTAAAAGGTCAAAGAGTTTGGACAGCAAAATGTTGTGAACTAATCTGATAATTCTACAACGTGTAACAAAAACGTGTGATAATATCAGAGAATTAGCCATAATTTCAAAAGTCAGCCATTACGGTGTGGAGTGAAGAATAATTCTCAATAAAAAAAACCGACTTCTAAATTAGTAAATACGCAATTTTGTTTACTTACTAACTACTAAATAAAATTCATATGGGACCACCTCTGAAGCATGGCCTACCCAACAAAAAAGGAATTATCAAAATTAATTCATAAGTGGCGGAGAAATCAGTTAATATACATAAAAAAAGTGGAACATAGAACCTCCGCCTTACTTATTTGAAGTCGGTTAAAAACATATGCTGGAACGAAAAAACGACATTTCATTATAGAACTAGAAAAGGTATAAAAAAAGGTCCCGATTAAAGAGCTGATAATCTATAAGCGGGTGAAAAGATTTTCTTGAATTATAGCTAAGAACTTTCTTGATCAAGTCACCTTTAAACTAAAAAACTAAATCACAATCGGTTTAGCCGTTTGGGAGCTACGATGCTACAGACAGACAGACACGCAGATACACAGACACTTACACCCCTCTTTTTGTGTCGCGGATTAGAAACAAAACGCAATCCTCACAAAACACTTACCCCCATTTTGGGCACGCCTCAAAAAAGGTTCATCAACATGAGTACACTTCAGGGAATTCTAAAATGAAGCGAATACTTGAAGCATTTCATAGCCCCCGGAGATGGTGAGTTTTCACAGAAACGTTGAAATCTGGCCGCTATTTAAGGTCGCCCTGACCCGAGCAATGCCCTACCTAAACTATTTTAGAGACAGTCTGACACCAAAATGAAAGCTGGATGCAGTAAAATTTTCTAGGTTGGTGCTAGGTAGGCTTTCAACTCAGGTGGAAGGCAGTTCGAGAACACCTGCTGTAAAAATTCTCACATTGGTGTTACGCGGTAGGTTCTTAATTTAAGAGAAGCTCAAAAAAAATTTTTTTTTTCATAAAGCAACTGTGAACTGGTTCCCTACAAAAAATAAGAACAAGAATCGAAATCTATACATTAGCTAGTTATCCAATTCGCTGACATATTAATTATGTAATTATGTAGTCGTCTTCTATTAACATCTTAATTATTATGTTAACATCTTAATTATGTAATTAATATGATAATTAAAATTTTAATAAGTAGTTATTTTGTTTAGATTTAAGGTTTAGTTTTTAGTTATTAATTTAAATTTTCCGTAATGTTCTGTTTTATAACTTATTTTATAAGTCGATTAAGTCACTAATTTAATTTGAATTTATATTATTTTCTTAAAGATGTGTATTTTACTATTGCTCTAATGTTAAATCATACAATAAACGTATATTAATATATTAACATCTTAATTATGTAATTAATATGTTAATAGAAGAAAAATAGGAGTTTGCTGTCGCAACCAAGGAAGTTGCTTCAAGTAGGTACCTATATAACGCAGGTGAAACCGCGGGCCGCAGCCAATAAATAAATACTCACAACCGGCTTGTGTCAGAAACATTTTTTTTAACTCGTTGTCTGTTTCTTTTGTTTTCCGTCATAAATAAATATTTTTCTTTCTTTTACCAAAACCAACAAATAAAACAGTTTGCATAAACAGTACCCTAGAATTGCTCATTTTTCAAAACACCTTTCCCGGAATGGATCTTAAAAATACGGCCACATAAAACAATACAGCCTCCTGGGCGGTGTACATGCATAAACAAAATTTTTCACGCGAGCGAAGGTCCGGAATGGGGGCTGCGTATTTTTTGAAGACCTGGGAACGGGCAAAGGGGTAACTGGATACAATAAGCGAACTTATGGGTGTTGATGCCAGAGGTAACGTAGGCAGAATTCATCATCACCATCATCATCATTTCAGACTATCGTGTTCCCAATGCTGGGGACACATGCCTGCTCTCAGAGGGAACGATGGGCCGTAATCCACCATGCTAGCCCAGTGCATATTGGTGGAATGTCTTTGAAGTATTGAGGTTCTTAGACATACCGGTTTCCTCACGATGTTTTGCTTCACCTTATAATTGAACTGTTTTTTAACCGTCGACGCAAACAGAGGGGTGGATTGTGTCTATCTGCGAATCTGTAGTTTCCAAATGGCTGAATCGATTTAGGTTTAGATTTTTTAGTTTGAAAGGTGACTTTTTTTGATGATGAAATGGGCTAGCTTTTGACCACAACTCACCTGATGGTAAGCGACGATGTGGTCTAAGATGGGGCACGCTTGCCCATGAGGTGCCTGTTCACTCTTGTCTTGCAGAGACCTAGGTTGTAATTTATAGGGAACACCGAGGCAGGGAGCGCATTCCATTGCTGTGCAGTTCATATTAAGAAGGTTTTTTTTTTTTACTTGAGTGTATTCTTTTCTATGTATGATTCAATAATCACTATTTTGCTGTTTGAAGATCTGGTCTCTGCAAAGCAGGGAATTCTAGTGTAGGGGCCAGGGTTACAAGTAGAATTAAATTTACTATGTTATTGGATACAAAGTACTTTAAAAGCCATGTATAACTTTGTTTAGATAATTATGTATAGTTAAGTACTTAGTTTAACTCTAGTTTGTAAGCAATATACCTTGTGGAAATAAATATTTATTTAATTTTATCATCTCTTATATCGGGGGTTAAAAAATATATATTTGTTATTGTATTTTTAGGGTTCCGTACCCAAAGGGTAAAAACGGGGCCCTATAACTGAGCCTACGCTGTCTGTCTGTCCGTCCGTTCTACCTTTAAACGGCTGTATCTTTGGAATCGTAATAGATAGCCAGTTGAAACTTTCACAGAATATTTAATGTTACGGCAAATTAAAGAAATAATAAAAAAGTCAAAAGTAATAACAAAAGGGGGGTGTCCCTATACAACAAACTTATTCTTGTAATTGCTCTAATGTAAAAACGGTAATATGTACAAACAAGCGTCAAACTTGGCATGATTATAGTACACACTCTAAAGTATAACAACAAACAATAAATAATGGCCAAGTGTGAGTCGGTGCTAAATTTCTGTTAAATACCAATTTATAACCGGTAACTTCGTTACTTGGACGACCTCATCATTTCTTTCACCGGATCCAAATGACACATTGTACTAATTTTGAAGTCGGATTTTTTATTCATAATTATTGTTTTTTGTTTTGGTACGGAACCCTCAGTGCGCGAGCCCGACTCGCACTTGGCCGGTTTATTTGTTTCTAAAGGCACTTGCCCCAATACAGGTACTTTTGCAAAGGACTAGGTACTTACAAAGTTCTTTTTAACCGATTTCCAAGAAGGAAAAGGTTCTCAATTCGATGTTTATTTATGTTTGTTACCTCAGAACTTTCGACTGGGTGAACCGATTTCGATGATTCTTTTTTTAATTGAAAGTTGATGCTTCTCGTGTGATTCCATTTCAATTTGGTCCGGTTCTGTCATTTTTATGAAGTCGGTTTTTTCTATTGATAATTATTGCAGTACCCATTCTCTCTGTTTTTATCTAGTCTGCGAAAGGTTGTCTAAGTACCTAACATTGCTCACGGGACGATCCCTACAAATTGAGGGACGGGTTCAGGCGAAGCGCCACTTAAGGCGATGATGGTTCACGATGGATATTCTGATGATGTGACGTCATTTTATGCCAGGCAGTGTGAGTTTATTTGGGAGATAAACTTTTCGGTGCAACAGTTGTTGTGTAGGATGCAACGCGATGTATAAGTTCGTAGAGGTGATTGACTGATTTTAGACTTAAAATTACTAAAAAACTATTCAATTACTCTGTTTTAAACTATCACAGTTGTTGACTACAGTTGTATGATTATTTACGGGATATTTACCGTGGTAAGGTTGTGGAAGGACCAACTGTACTTGTTGTAGTGATAGGACTCTTTTGCAGGGGTCTGCCTAGGGAAGTACCACACCTTTGCCAGTTAATCAACCGCCAAGCAGTAGTGTGCAAACACTACTGTGTTCCGGATTGAAGGGCAATGTTTCCAGCGAAATTACAGAGCAGGGTTTTTTTTTTATGATACTGGGTGACGAGACGAGCTAAATCGCTCGCCTGATGGCTCTTCACGCTTGCCCATAACAGCTCAACGCCACTCAGAATTTTGAACTTCAACAGTTCAAAACCCTGGATGGCAATGCACTGTGCTCGTCACCCCGAGATATAAGATGTCAAATCTCTGTGTGCCCTGTAATTTCCCTGGAAACATTTCCCTTCAATCCGGAACACAGTAGTGTTTGCACGCTACTGCTTGGCGGTTGATTAACTGGCAAAGGTGTGGTACTTCTTCAGGGGTCCCCCTGCAAAAGAGTCCTACCACTACAAAAGCCCGAGTCCAGTATTGCTATTATTACTATATTTCGTTTTTATTTAATTTGAAATGTAATTATGAACAAATTTTAATATCAACCCTAAAATTGCGAAAAAAATTACACCTGTTCCATATATTTTGTGTGAATGACCTTTTTCTATTAAACAGTTGATAAAAAAAAATAAAACAAAGTTGCTCTTCCATAGTAAAAATTGTTCATAATTACGTACAATGAACCCCTTTCGGATTAGTACACCCTTTCCGTTTAACCCAGTAGGTATGTAAATTCTGTCTGTCTTCAAAGTTTCTGATTTCTGTTTCCTGATATGGGTTAGACTGGTCAAGATTTTCAAATTCTTACTATGGAGAGCTATTCTATCGGATTTAAAAATCTGCACGAGAATTTCACAAACTGTAACACAAATCTAGTCATAATAAATCATTACTAATATTATTCTGTAAGATTTCCAGTATCCTAGGCATATAACACGAGCGTGACATGGCGCTTGCGTTTCATCAAAACACATCAATCAAGCCTTTCAAACGGCTTGACAGTTTCGGATCTATTTGATTTTGAAAGCTCTGTGTAATCACGTTTTATAGAAGCGTTCTGTGGCTTTCCCCCAGAATTTTCTTAATTGTTCCCATAATATGAAGAATAAAGTATAATCCAGCCATTCGCTAATCTATGTATTTTTAAGGTCAGTGTCTTGTCTGAGTAAATAGGTATCTTCTAATCGAAATTAAACACTTTTACGTATTTTATCGCAGGTATTTTACATTATAACAATATTATACGTGACGTTTCAAAAAAATTGCAGAGTTCGTGGTCACATCACCTACACAGTGTTTGCGAAGTGCTCGCGAAAGTCTATGATATCATTAGTATATTTTTAGTTGTGTCTTTTATCTTCAACCACAGCGTGGCGAGTTTGTGGTCTAACGCGGACTTAACCATACGTTATAATAAAAAAGTATATGTTCTGTTTCAAACACAGGAAATCGAGTGACGTTCTAACGTTCTAACATTCTAATGACAACCACAAATACCCTATTTTGTGACACAACCACCGAGATACATTACTTATAGAGTCACAATGTCAACAGCCAAAAATCGTCCACGCGTCGTTGTGCATACCTAGACATTAATTAATAGTTCACAATGCCATATTTACTCCAACTTAGACGTTATGTCGCTTGCATAGTGTTCAAAGTCACTTGTCCGCGTAGCACTGGCTGGTTGTAGTTGGATCGCGGTTGCCTTACAACTGTAGCCAAAAAGTCGGCGTCGTTGTCGGAGTTTTGGAACGTTTGTGATTCTAGAGGTTTTGTATCTCGACGGTCACAACACATGGTTCTGAAACTAATTTAGATTCTAGGGTACTAAGGGTTCAATCACTACCCGAAATGATTAACTGCTGTAAAAAAGTTTTAGTTTAAAAAATAATAATAGAGTATTGTTTTTTTCTTCAAATCCTCTCAGAAATCAATTCCTGGATATGCTTTGTAGTAAAATATATTGCCGCGGGCATCCAGTGGATGCAGATGGCAGGTTGTCGTTGATGGATGGTTGTCGTTCAGTGTGGAGGTTAAAGTGGGAGGCCTATGTTCAGCAGTGGACGTCTTATGGCTGATGACGATGATGAAAATATATTGCATTAGCAATTAAATGTCCCAAATTAAATCTTTGAATAAGGTTTGAAATTTGGTACGAGTTTGGTATGAGTTTAGCTGATTATTCAAAATTTAGAGACGTGCAACGATGCACGACTTGAGAAACTCTGAGACACGCTCCAACTTTCCGAGAAGTTGGTATAATTTAAATAACAATATTGAAGACACAGTTATATAATTATTTATGAATTTTTACCGTGTTATTTATGGAACTCTCGATATTTTGGCGCAGTTATATGCACCATGTTTACGGGTAGATTGAAGCATGGAGGTAGTTGGCAAAAAAGTATGAAGTTAAGGAGCAAACAAAACGATTTATTTAGTTGGTGCCAAAGGTGAAACTAAATAAAAGCTTATAACAAGTGGATCACATTTGAAACCGACTTAACATAGTACCTCCGCCTTTTATGAAATCGGTTCTAGTACCCTGAAGGAATACAACTATCGGTTCATATGTAGGTATAATTTTGAAAGAATTTCCTTTCAGATCCTAACTATTGAGGAGTTGTACCCTTCATCATCAGCTCATCTATATGAGATGATTATAAGACGCAAATACCTACTTGAACAGCTGTAGAAAATATATGAAAAACGTAATAAGTGTCTATAAAATTTGAGGGCTGCCCTCGATTTCCCTGGGATCTCATCATCAGATCCTGACTTGAGTGATGATGGGACCAAATTGAAAGTATACCCTAGCGAACAATTTTTTTTTTAATAGGTCAACAGTTGGCGGTGCTATCGGTGAACATACATTTAAAAAAAAAACAGTGGAAAATAGAACTTCCGCCTTTTTTGAAATCGGTTAAAAAGACAAAGACACTTTCCAATTTATACTTATAGTATATTAATAATAATAATAATAACGCTTAAAAACGCAGGGGCGGCTTTATGGCGAGCCGTCGGTGAGTGGCGACACCGCGTACCTCGATTCCATGGGGCTAAATGAGACCCCTGACCCCTGGCTTGCCTTAACCGGCCGTCCAGGGGTGGAAACCGCAAGAGCTAAGAACTTAAGCTCCAGGGTGGAAGTGTTAAAGGGCATAACGCCGCGAGTAGCTCTTAGTGAAAGTGCAGCACACCTCTCTACACCCTAAGCCACCCACGCCGATGTTGCCCTTCCGGTGCCAAGATACGGCAGCCTTTATGGGGGGCCCATTCAGTGGGTGGCAAGTCATCACCTGCCTAAATATATTTTGAGATGAGACAGGATAAGGCAGGTGCCGTTTCTCATTCTATAAATCTGTTATTTCATCCACAAGTTGTTCACCTCAATAGCCCAGACTTTTTTAATCCTATACCTACTGTACAATAATTTCATATTCCCTTTTATACATATTTAATAGTTGCATGTATTTTATATTCAAAAGGGCCTCTTGGTGTTGGCTTCGGCTCCACCAATGCCCACCAAATGTCCGGGCTAGACCCGAGAATATATTTAAATAAAGAGAAATAATAATAATAACGCAGGGGCGGCTTTATGGCGAGCCGTCGGTGAGTGGCGACACCGCGTACCCCGATTCCATGGGGCTAAATGAGACCCCTGACCCCTGGCTGGCCTTAACCGGCCGTCCAGGGGTGGAAACCGCAAGAGCTAAGAATCTAAGCTCCAGGGTGGAAGTGTTAAAGGGCATAACGCCGCGAGTAGCTCTTAGTGAAAGTGCAGCACACCTCTCTACACCCTAAGCCACCTACGCCGATGTTGCCCCTCCGGTGCCAAGATACGGCAGCCTTTATGGGGGGCCCATTTAGTGGGTGGCAAGTCATCACCTGCCTAAATATATTTTGAGATGAGACAGGATAAGGCAGGTGCCGTTTCTCATTCTATAGATCTGTTATTCCATCCACAAGTTGTTCACCTCAATAGCCCAGACTTTTTTAATCCTATACTGTACAATAGTTTCATATTACTTTTTATACATATTCCATAATTGTATTTTTTATATTCAACAGGGCCTCTTGGTGTTGGCTTCGGCTCCACCAATGCCCACCAAATGTCCGGGCTAGACCCGAGAATTTCATCTAATAAAGTGTCATATAATAATAATAAAAAACTTTATTTCAGACACTAGGTCCATATTACAATCAAATAAATCAATTAATTAAATCACAGTAAATAGTGGAAATAAAAATAAATAAAAAAATATATATAACTAAATTAAATTAAATAACATTAAGTGGCAATTTTCACCCATCGTCATCGTCTATTAAAGTAGATTAAAAAACAAAACAGTAAATAGTGGAAATAAAAATAAATAAAAAAATATATATAACTAAATTAAATTAAATAACATTAAGTGGCAATTTTCACCCATCGTCATCGTCTATTAAAGTAGATTAAAAAACAAAACAGTAAATAGTGGAAATAAAAAAAAATAAAAAAATATATATAACTAAATTAAATTAAATAACATTAAGTGGCAATTTTCACCCATCGTCGTCGTCTATTAAAGTAGATTAAACTAATATCCAAGTACCTTCATATAGCATTTGTTCTAAGTAAGTAAATATTATGCTAGGATTTGGGATTATATTAAGATTTATTTACTAGAATCGGTCTGAGGCTTTTTACGTAAGATAAAGTATATTTCATACTATATCAATATCAGATAATATATAGCTACTTAAGAGTCTTGTAAATATTTGGTGCGGTTTGTGGTCGACACTTTAGCCTAAAGTCTTTAGGACCATGGGTGTCAGCCCTTTAGCCCAGCCAACCAAGGTTACGCGGAAAGGTTGTATTAAGCCGAAAGGGACAGGGGAAAAAAAACCTTTCCTTCCAAAACCGATTCCTTTCAAAACATTACCTTTTTCTTCTAAATATGAAATATTTTGGAAAGAATCAGTTTTGGAATGCATAGAACTCAGCAGGATTTTTTTTTCAGTGTGGTACTCATCTGTGTAGTTTGGTTTTTATCAAAAATTACATAAAAAAATTGCTTTTTGAAGTAGATCCTACGAAGAACAAAACTGACGAAGAACCATTATGTAAATTCATTTCAACCCAAGTAAAAATAACTTCTTTAAAATCCGGTGAAACCAAGCAAACTACACAGTAATAACACAACCCTTTCAAAACACTTGTTTAATGCTAAAAGCTAAAATTAAGCGCTCAATTATTAATTAAATGAGTATTTACTCTCCCACGTAACTCTAACGCCGAGTAGAAAATCTGATAAAGAAAAAGTTTCTTTATAACTCCTTTCACTGCTCTGTTCTGGGCCAACACCGACCAGCGTTTTTGTTTTATTTCCAGTGCTTGTTGCTATTGAATAAATAGAAAAATATTGATTTGCCTCTGAATAATTCTGCCCTCCTTATAACAAATGCAGTACTTGCAAAATGGCGGTTTCGAGAAAAACGCGGGAAACCTATTTTTGGGATATATAAACAACATGTCTATGTTTTATAAACACTGTTTTAAACTATCACGGTTGTTCACTAAAGTTAAATGATTATTTACGGGATATTTACCGTGGTAAGATTGTGGAAGGAGCTCCCGATATTTCGGCGCAGTTACATGCACCATGTTCACGGGAAGACAGCTCGGGAGCTCCTTCCACAACCTTACCACGGTAAATATCCCGTAAATAATCATTTAACTTTTATGTTTTATAACTTTTTAAGTGTATAAAGAAAAGTGTGTAAGTGTACAATATTGCATAACACCACAAA
The DNA here is from genome assembly GCA_949125355.1 of Agriopis leucophaearia. Lineage (NCBI taxonomy): Eukaryota > Metazoa > Arthropoda > Insecta > Lepidoptera > Geometridae > Agriopis > Agriopis leucophaearia. The sequence continues at coordinate 2,071,266 of OX421276.1, read as the reverse complement.
CGATACGAAAAATCCTCTTAAGGCAGTTCGAGACAATTCTTAAGTCCTGTCCATCCAAAGGTTGCCTGGAAGAAATCGCTCTAGGCGATAAGGCCGCCCATTATACTGCCGTATATATATTTTTGATGTTAGTTTAAGTTTCTTTTGTATTTTTCGGTGTATAATAAAGAGATTGTATTGTATTGTAAAGAACAAGATCAAAATTATTCTTTGTGCATAGATTATCCCCTTGGGATAACATTACTGCAAAAAAAAGACCCAAAAATTTCGATTACTGCAAGTGGAATTAGTTAGGGCAGAATTATCGAAACAAGTTCTGGTTTTTTATTACTACATAGGCATAAGGCTACAATACAATATGCTTGACCGCCAACTCGGCTTTACTTTAAATAAACAAAAAACGCTTCATATTCTTATCTAGAATTAGAACTCCCTTTGTCGAGATGTGATGGAACAAAGACAAGAGCAATTACACCCAGCGCAAATTATGTTCAATTTCATTATTCAAACGTCTGCTCATGCGGGAATCTAACCAGAAACCTCATAACGCAGGCGTGTGATCACTGAGCCAAACTGGCCGTCTCTTGTTTCGATGTGTTGGAGAAATGTATTGACGTGTGTTTTTTCATCGATCAAAAAATACATATATAATTTTTCAAAGATGTTATTAAAAAACGTATCGATTCATATTTATGTAAGCCTGTCCGCTGATGAAAAACTGCTTCTCTGTAGAATTCCCTAATCAATGATTCCACCTAGCTTGAGAGACTTAAAATTAAGACCTTGTAGAGTTATAGTCGACTTTTAGAAGCCGAATTCCAAACCACATGGAACCTTATCATTGTAAAGATTTAGCACTCTCCTATCCAATATTGACGTGTCGCCTAGCTACTTCTATTAAAAAATAGTGATTAAGTCAGTACTTTGCGATAAACCAATTCTCTTCTCTATCTCTACATAGTATAAAATAAAGTCGCTTGCCGCGTCTGTCTGTCTGTATATCCACTAAACCACGCAACGGATTTTGATGCGGTTTTTACCATCAGTTAGAGTTTTTTTTACATAATAATAAAACTTATACGCGTGCGAGCCCGGGGCGGGTCGCTGGTTAAAAAAAACACGGAATGTAAAAACTAAATAAGTCATTGGTGCAGGGTGGAGTTCGAACCGGGTGCCGTTAGATTGTAAAGCGCAAATGCTACCGCTCAGCCACCATCACACAGAAATTACTAAATTACCTAATCGTCCAATTTACAGTACGTCCGACGAACCGGACCGTTACGAACCGGAAGACGCAGCGCAGGTAGGCCTCTCACTTGATGGACCGACGACATTGTGAGAGTCGCGGGCATCCAGTGGATGCAGATGGCAGGATGTCGTTCAGTGTAGAGGTTTAAGGGGGAGGCCTATGTTCAGCAGAGAACGTCTTCTGGCTGATGATGATGAGGAGCGTCCAGTCACCACGTTTAGCTCCCTCAAACGTACCTCTAAGGTGACAATAATGTCTCCAGACTTTATGTATTTCCGGATTCTCCAATTGGGAGCCACTCCTAGGTACATTTATACAGTGATACCATTACAAAATTGAGAAAAAATACAATGCACAATAAATCCAGGTCGTTCTCACGGGAAATCAACGTTTTATCGGAACGGAAGGCGCCGGAACGGGTTTATGTAAAGAAATACTACAGTGCTAGTAGGAGGTTCCGGAATACAAGAGTTAGGATTTTGTTCGTACACTGCAGAGCTTGATTGAGGATAATTATCAATATGAAAAACCGCCTTCATAATAATGTCAGAACGGGACCAAATAGACATGGTAAAATAGTTTTCAGTTCCACAGCTAGATGGCATTATTTGTAATCTTTCGTAATAATATAATAGGTACTAAACATATTGTAAAAATATAAAACAGTAGAACTGGACCAAATTGAAATGGGACCACACGGGAAGCTTTCAAATAAAAAAAGAATCATCAAAATCGGTTCACCCAGTCGAAAGTTATGAGGCAACAAAATTAAAAAAATACAGTCGTATTGATAACCTTCTCCTTTTTGGAAGTCGGTTAAAAATAGCTGTGAATAGAACCAGTTCTGGTTACACCTATTTGCTAATCTTCGCTTGCGCTTGATCATCTCGCCTGATGTTAAGCGACGATGCGCTCTACGATGGAGCACGCTTGCCTAGAAGAAACTAATTCATTTGAATTCGATTCGACTTGAAGACACTCAAATTTTAGCTATAGGAAAACATTTATATTATAAAATGTAAATAATTACAAACTATAGAAATAACCTAAATAATCACAATTAAAAACTATAGAGACAACATCATCATCAGCCAGAAGACGTCCACTGCTGAACATAGGTCTCCCCCTTTAACCTCCACACTGAACGACATCCCGCCATCTGCATCCACTGGATGCCCCGCGACTCTCACAATGTCGTCGGTTCATCTATTGGGAGGCCTACCTACGCTGCGTCTTCCGGTTCGCGGTCTCCACTCAAGAACCTTTCTTCCCCATCGGTTATCAGTTCTTCGAGCGATGTGGCCTGCCCATTGCCACTTCAACTTGCAGATTTTAATAGCTATGTCGGTGACCCTGGTTCTTTGGCGAATATATACGTTTCGGATTTTATCGCGCAAAGAAACTCCGAGCATAGCTCTCTCCATTGCCCGTTGTGTGACTCTGAGTTTTTCCAAAAGGCCAACAGTTAAGGACCACGTCTCAGTGCCATAATTATGTCATCGCTGGCAACACACACTGGTCAAATACCTTTGTCTTCAGGCACTGTGGTATCTTGGACGAGAAGATGTCACGCAATTTCTCGAACGCTGCCCATCCGAGTTGGATTCTTCGGGCGACCTCTTTGCCTAAGTTGGACTTACCTAACTGAACAATCTGTCCAAGATAGGTGTAATGGTCAACAACTTCGAGAGTATCGTTCCCAACGATTACCGGTACGGGTACAACATGGACATTGGACATGACTTTTGTCTTGTCCATGTTCATTTTAAGACCCACCTGTTGGGAAAGGCTACTGAGGTCGCTGAGCATTGTATTAAGGTCCTCCAACGACTCTGCCATGATGACTATATCATCGGCAAAACGAAGGTGAGTGATGTATTCGCCATTGATGTTGATGCCAAATCCGTTATCATAGACAACATAACAACAACAACATAAATAATCACAATTACAAACTATAGAAATAACATAAATAATCTCAATTACAAATTATAGAAATAACATAAATAATCTCAATCACAAACTATAGAGACAACATAAATAATCACAATTACAAACTATAGAAATAACCTAAATAATCACAATTACAAACCATAAAAATAACCTAAATAATCTTAATTATAAACTATAGTATTTACAAAAAAAAAACACAATTATAAACTATAAAAACAACAGAAATGATCACGTTCAACAAACAGTTACTGATCTCCGTGGGAGGTGTCCAGAGTGCCGATGCCAATTACTGACAAATCTGCCCTCCGGGGAGGCCGCTGCAAATAACTTGAGTGATTCCGACTTGTTCGGTAATTTATTGGTTCGCTAGGGCTGCAAGGGTTTATTTGTATTAGGAAAGGGCTTTTAGAACTCTACGCCCCACACAGAGTGAAACATGTACCGTTTTATTACTAGGAAACTGTACTTTACATAGGGTTACACGAAATAATGTAATACACAGATGTATTAAGCTGAACGGAGGTCAATGTCTCTATCATTATGATCTTATTTTTATTATGGAACCAACACTGAAATTGTGAAAAAAATACTTTCCAAACAGATTAATAATTAAAAAAAAAATAACCCAACTTCAACGGAAAGTTCAATCAACAGAATTTCATTCCCTAAAATTCTACACTAGTCTGCGTTCACACGTGCGCAATTTTTTTCGGCGCGACACCGCGGGCGAGTTGCGTACGCGCCGCTTGCTGCTCAGAAACTTTGTAATTTATAGTTTATGTTTTTTACATAGAGTACATATTTTATTGATATAAATATCGCGCGCACGCTCAGCGCCCGAATAGAAAACGCTTCGAACCCGCGTTGCGCACGCGCCGTCTATACTCCCCTTATAAAATGCTACCCGAACGCGATCAGCGTGATCAGTTGCGCGTGTCGTATGAACGCGCTCTCACAGGTGTACTAAGTTTCTTAAAATTTGAATGAGACTACCCTTGAGATAAATTAATAGTTAAAATCGGGTCACAAACCAAAACATCAATAAAGATAATAGTAGATTATACAACAATAGAACAAAAAAGGAATTTTATTCGAGGGACTAAGTAGGATCCCAAGAGCAGCGAAGGATTCTGCAAGAGATACAATGACCGAGTTTTTTTTTCATGATTTACGTACTCTTCTTTTACTAAAGACTGTGATAAAACTTAAGCGTCTCAGTCTTTCAAATAGTGCAGGTCACCAAGCGTTGTCGAAAGCTGTCTTCTTGGAAACAGCTAGAACGAGCTGTTTCTACCTCTTTGCAGCACGTACGTTGTCAAGTGTTTTTTGTTCCCGGAATCCATGATCTTAAGAGGCGATGTCGTGGTTCGGTGTCTACGCAGTCATCCGAATAAAAATATGGGTCCCGAAGCTGATTTAGAAGCGTTAAAAAGGTATGCGCAAAAAATACCTATAAGTATTCAAAGGTAAACTACTTTCTTGACCACTAGCAAGACCTTCGATGGAAATCGACTCAATACAAATAATGGAACTATTCGTGCATCCCCTATTCACTCAAAGTTTATTGTAACCCAGCGCGAAAGGGTCAAGAGGGATGTCTTTGGAATTCTAGATAATGGGCAAAAGGTTGTTCAACAGACGCCTCTTCGAAGACTTCTGCGGTTACATTTGCTGGAGTCTGTAGTAGGCATGCTCTTATATACATCTGTTTGTACAAGTATCTACTGATTTCATTGGAAATTTGCTGGTATCAAAAAAAATATATTTCATGTTTATAATCTTCAAAATTTGTCAAACAAGCGTCGACGACTTGTTCGCGTATTTATATCTGGCTTCACCAACAGGTGAATGAATGGCTTAGTTACTGTTAGCGTTCACTATCAGACGAATAAACTGCTCGCATAGCTATATCTGACTCTCACTATCAATTGATCCTCTTATTACTAATGTGCATACTAAAGATTCACGTCGATTCGTTTTCAGTTGAATGAAGATAATTATCAATAAAAAAACCGACTTCATAAAAATGTCAGAACTGGACCAAATTGAAATACCACATGAAAAGCATTAGCTCAAATAAAAAAATAATCATCAAAATCGGTTCACCCAGTCGAAAGTGCTGAGGTGACAAACATTAAAAAAAAACAGTCTAATTGCGAACCTCCTCCTTTTTGGGAGTCGGTAAAAATAAACAAACACATGTTTTGTGTTTCAAATAAGGAAGGATAAATAAACACATCTGCAGATCTTTATTAATATTAATGTAATATATTATGTCTAAGTATACTTAATCCACAGAAAAGAGAAGTAAATAGAACGGAAATGAGAAGGAAAATCTGTCGCCAGGTTTTGTGACATAAATAAGAATAATCATTCTTATTTATGTCAACGCGTCGAACTCCGCATCACAGTTGCTAACACAGTGCTATGGGTTTATATGGGTGCAAGTGGCTACAACAAATTTCTTACAAAAATGCCTTGACAGCCGTTCTAATTTAAACATTTTTATTATTCTTTTCTGTGACTTAATCAGACAAGAACTTCTCAGAAGCATTAGACTTGTCAATTCACGGCACCCTTCCGCCAACTTTCTGGCGTCCAATTCTGCAAGTCATCTCTTTATGGCGTGGAAGTGGCAGGTTGATTGATGAGCTGTCTGTATGAGAGGTATTATGTACACAACGTTAGCTGAAGACGAGTCCAGGCTTGATGAGTTTTTATTATAGCGATCACCTAGCATTGCAAGCCATAATATAAACACAACTTGTAATATAGACACTACTACTGACAAAGCAGATAAGTGCGAGTCGGGCTCGCACACTTTTGGTTCCGTACATGAAGTTATAACCACAGATCTTTCTTTACCAGAATAGATTCCGCAAGTACGTCAAGCATCGGGCCTGCACGATCTAATTCCCCCTGTCCATTTTTCTATCGGACTGCTTGAGTGGGCCCGAAAAAGCAACACCGCTTGATATTCCGAAAACTTGTATGAGGCGCTTTGATTCCACTTTTATTGTGCGAGCTGCTGGTCTGTGGAATGCGCTGCCTGAATGGGTGTTCCCCGATAGTTACAATCTGGGTATTTTCCAATCACGAGTGAATCGGATTCTTCTAGGCAAGCGTGATCCATTGTATGCTGCATCATCGCTTAACATCAGGGAGTAGGCGGACAAACACAAGCCTATTAAAAAAAAAACGCCTTAACATTAGATATTCTGTGAAAATTTCTACTGGCTATTTATTACGGTTTGAAAGATACAGCCGTTAAAATGTAGGACAGACAGACGGACAGACGGACGGAAAGACAGCGTAAGCTTAGTAATAGAGTCCCGTTTACGCCCTTTGGGTACGGAAACACTGGCATTCTCTTGAGGTGTTCACATTTGCTTTGATTTAGCATGCAGGTTTAAGCATGCTCCTAGCTCCTAGATTCTAGGTACTGACTTCAGATTAGACAAATAATGACAAGAAAGATATGGAAAGGTGGCCTGGCGGGTGCGAACGCATCTAGCTTCAGGCAGAACTACATTGATGGCATTTTTTTTTTGTATGTGGACTATTTCTAGTTCATTGGTGTCACTGCAAGATTCATAGTGTGCGTGAAAAAGTGAGCAGTACTAACAGTTTTTGCGTTGAGCTGTTTAAATATAATTGTTATATGATTATTTACGGGATATTTACCGTGGTAAGGTTGTGGAAGGATCTCCCGATATTGCGGCGCAGTTACATGCACCATCAGTCTTCCCGTGAACATGGTGCATGTAACTGCGCCGAAATATCAGGAGCTCCTTCCACAACCTTACCACGGTAAATATCACGTAAATAATCATATAAGTATAGTAAACAAACTTGATAGTTTAAAAGAGTGTATAACTTTATAATATTTTTATACGTCACACTGGCAAATGCACAAGAAGCGGGTTGCCAAAATCCGTACAGAGAAAAGAATTAATGCAGTGGAATTATGAGTACAACGTACCCATGACAGTCCAGCGAAGCGAAAGGAGAGCGGAATTGTATATTTTATCAGTAGAATTTGTGATGGTGACGGTTGTACTATTGAAGTGAAAACTTCTTTAGGCGCGTAGAGCTCATTTTGGGTGAACAAAAATCATGGAACTCGCGACATCATCACGCTGTATCTACCGTGTATTTTAAAATAGCGCCATCTCTGGTAGAATAGGCGAATTACTACTTAAGTTTTCACTTCTGGCGTGCAGTCCTATGACTTTTTTTAACCGACTTCCAAAAAGGAGGAGGTTATCAATTCGACTGTTTTTTTTTTTCATATTTGTTACCGCACAAAATTTGACTAGGTGAACCGATTTTGATGATTATTTTTTTATTTGAAAGCTGGTGCTTTCTATTTGGTCCTATTTTAATTTGGTCCAGTTCAGATGAAGCCGGTTTTTTATATTGAGAATTATTTTATTATATTCTCCGCTTTCTGTGCTTAGGGCATCTTAGATTTATGTTTTTTTTTTACCGTTTTTAAAGGTCTTTGTCTGTTGTTTCTCAGATACGAGACGTACAAGGCGACGCTGAAGAAGATCCCCGCGACGCGCCTCTCGCGGCTCACGGAGGCGCTCGCCAACTACGACCCTGTGCTCAACGAGTACTTCTTCGACCGCCACCCCGGGGTCTTCGCGCAGGTCCTCAACTACTACAGGTATTGCCTGATAAGAGACTTCAAAGCAGTAGCCAAAGCCTCAGAATTCCCAATCCAGGCCTACATGCCTGGATTTGATTTAATTTGACGATACAGTGTGTTAATAATAACAACAAGCTTCTAGAAGTGAGATGTGGTCAAGCGCCAAGCCTATCTTAGTGTTAAGGGTACTCTTCCACCAGCCATAGATGTGCGAGATAGCTAAGTAGTGCGCGAGGAAAAACTGACCAATAGAATAGCTTCATACCGCCTTGCCTTGCATCCTATTGGTTGATTGGTTCAGTTGAAAATACTCGCGGTCATCCAGCCAAAGTTGTACCTTTTATGTAACATTGTAACCAGAGGCCGTACTGTCACCTGTTTTAAGCGATTCAGTTTAAGTGATTGCGGAAAATCACGCGAACGTAAACCGACGTGACATACGGTTAGCAGTCGCGCAACTTTTAGCAATAATAACCCAAATAGAATCGTTTAAAACAGGAAACGGTACGATCCTACTGGGGTTCTCCTTGAAAATGCCCCCAATTGCAACCAGTTCCCCATTGCAAGTTGTCTCTGCACTTTTCTTTAGGAGAGGTGGCGATCATGCGCAAGCCTGGCTAGTTTTCAGGCGTGTAAGTTGGCCACAGTAGCCACGTACGTCTCAACATTCAAAGATTTGTATGGAACAAGAGTCACGTAGCGTTATGTCACACATGTTGACACCAGGCCTTAATTCTGGTGAAAGGTCACAGCACACCATATCAGCTTGGGATCGAATCGGCATCGCCTCGCCGTCCACCTAACACAGGTTCGTAATCGGATCGGCTCGGATGTGCCGAGGTGTCGACGCGGGTACTAAATAGCGATGTCGCGCTTATGGCTGGGCAAAACCTTTTAACACAACTCTTGTTAACGTAAACTCGGTGATAGAAATGACTACGAACCGCAAGCGGATTACTAGATTGTCCCGAGGCGAAGCGATTAAGCCGACAATGCTAATCAGTGTGTGTTTTTCATAATTATAATTTACACACATTAATTTATTTCATCGTCGTAGATTACACTTTACGACCTCATTGCAGTTTTTTTCTCATCATAAGGATCTACTATTATAAAACTATTGGGGGTAATAGTAGTTTTATAATTAATAGGGGTAATTGTAGACCCTTATAATGAGAAAAACTGCAATGAGGTCGTAAAATGTAATCTACGACCTCATTGCAGTTTTTCCTTGGAACTAATGTTTTTTTTGATGAACTAACGAAAAAAAGATATGGACAACTGAAATAATGGTTCATGTAAATTTAAAAGTGTTTCATGTCTTTTGATAAAAACACGTTTTGATAGAAAACTATCACGGAAGTTAATAGTTTTAATAGAATTAATACGTTAATTTATAAGACCCTGTAGTAAGGATATTGTAACACCGTTTCATAGTAGAATTACAGAAGTGAAAATATTTGTAAATTACTGAGCTATTTTAGTTAAAGCTATGTTGATTCGAGCTGAAGCGTTTGGTGTGCTGTGACCTTAACTAAGTTAATCCACACACACCATAAAAAAACCCAGTGCCATCATTATCATCAGCCAGAAGACGTCCACTGTTGAAAATAGGCATAGATTTACACATTGAACGACAGCCTGCCATCTGCATTCATTGGATGCCCGCGACTCTCACGATGTCGTCGGTCCATCTAGTGGGATGCCTACCTACGTTGCGTCTTCCGTTTCGTGGACTCCACTCAGAAACCTTCTTTCCCCATCGGTTATCGGTTCTTCGTGCGATGTGGCCTGCCCATTGCTACTTCAACTTGCAAATCTGAGCAGCTCTGTTGGTGAAAGTGGTTCTTTGGCGAATGTGCTTTAGTATACCTAACTTTAACTCATTTTTGAGTCACTTATTCCACTAGAAATAAATGATACATGATCTAGTTCCTAGCAAAGTTCCAAGCTTTTATTGAAAACGTAGGCAAAGTCAATTGAAAATAGGTTTTAAACTCCAGCCGCATTGTCTAAAATAGCTTTGCCCCAGTTTGCTTAATATTATCGATCGCTATTTAACTGGGAGCAGACTTGCCTATGATACATTAAAAACTTATATGAGCAAGCCAATCATAGTGAAGCGTTTTTAGGGTTCCGTGCCTAAGGGGGTAGGCTTAGTAATAAGGTCCCTTTGCAACCCCCTAGAAAATTTCGCAAATATTGAAAATTGCGTCCGCAATACTGCGGGATTCAGCTAGTTATAAAAACAATAGGTACTTAAAATACAGTTATATGATTATTTACGGGATATTTACCGTGGTAAAGTTGTGGAAGGAGCTCCCGATAAATATCTCGTAAATAATCATATAAGTGACCAACCGTGATAGTTTAAAACAATAATTAAAATAAATTTATATTAGCATAATATTTCAGTTTCCCCATGGTTTGCGCTTGCGAGAACGTGAAATGTTAGCCAAGGTGTAGCCGAGGTCAGTATATGTGAGTCTTTAAATACTCGGTGATGGCCAAGGCATATATCGTATTTTTCTGATACATTGCATTGATATTCACGTTAAAAATAAGCGTAATTTTTTTGGGGTAACTTTCTCATTTCATAAAAAGGTACACCTCGAAAAAAAAAATCGAAGAGGTTCTTCAAATTATCGACATATTAACACCAAATTTCAGAAAAGTAATTTTAACAACATTGTGAATCGTACGAAAAGGAACTATCGTTACGTCACTAAATACTTGTTTCAGTAATAATATTTCACTCTGAAATCTATTAAAATCAAAACGGCTACAATAGCAAGTGTTTCTTATTACCCGGCAATAGTGACATTTATTGCCATTGAACTTCAAAATCTCCAACTTCAATATTGAAAACAGTTAACTGCATAACTGTTCTTCTGAATGGTATTTATTTTAATCAAATTACTTAAAATAAGCTATTGAGCTCAAACTAGACTATAATAAATTATGATTAGACCGGTAGAGTTGTCTGTAGATTTAAGTTGTAGCACTGAGTCTATAGTCTGTCTGAGTTGAGTCTGTAGACAATACAATACAATACTTTATTAATAACACCATAGTTAAAAGTCAAACTTCTCCAGTACACTCTTCTACAACAATGTATATAAACTTAAATCTTAATAATAATATTATTATGTAGGTATGTACATCAAATTAAAATAATTAGACTTAAGTTGTAGCACTCTATAGCTTGTTGGAGTTGAGCCTGTAGATTTAAGTTGTAGCACTGAGTCTGTCTGAGTTGGGTCTGTAGAGTGAGTCTGTAGTCTGTCTGAGTTGAGTTTAGATTTCAGTTGTAAAAAGAATGTATAGTTGAGTCGGTAGTCTGTCTGAGTTCAATTGAGTATAATGAGCTGGCTAGTACTATTACGTAAAGAAAATATAAGTTAACTAACATTAAATACCAAAACTACTTAGCCTATGATATAAAGCAGTTGGATTGCAGTTGCAGGGCTCAAAACAATCAAAATGCTCAAGCCTGACGCCTGAAGTCTGAGTTGGTTGAGTCCGTAGTATTAAGTTGAGTCTGTAGAGTAGGTATGTAACTAGAAGTAGAGTATAGTATTTTCTGTCGAGTCTTTATCGTTATTTTTGTAAAAAACACGTGGTCAGTCTTATTTATAAAATAAACACATTCAATATAATTAGGTATCGTTATTTGGCTATAGATCTTGGATATAAGATCTCTTATTGAACATAAATTACTGCATAACTACCCTTTGGAAAGGCATTTAATTTGATTGAAATAACTTGAAAACGGCGATTGTGCTAAAAATAAAATTGCTCCAGTTTTCTCTCGCCATCACATTGATTACAGTTCGACCATCTCATTCTCTGGATTTGAGTGGGGGAGCCACCATCGTGTCTTCTGAACAAAACGACCAGCCATACTCGTCCAATATTTTTAGTTTGTCTTTGGACCACCTCTGAGTTGGTCTTTTGAGTTGGTCGCACTATATTTATATGTGTGTACAGAGTTGGTTTTAGAAAACATTTATGAAGCTTCATTTCCTTACTTAAAATTGAACAGTTTATTTTAAAAACTTAGTTATTAAAGATATTTTATCGTGGTTTAGAAAATCGCCGCAAAGCAGAAGGGGCAAGAGGAATAAAATTTATGATTTTGAAGATTATAGCCATGTTTTTATCACGCTTTTATTAGCTTCGTATGTATCTATGTAATGGAATATTTGAATGTGTTTTCAACCCCTTTAAAAACGTCGGATTGATTTGCAACTTTGTATTCTTATCAAGGACCGATGACAATGCGATAAAGCGTGTTTATCCGTTTTTTAAACTGCGTGAATTATATTAGAAAATAAAAAATAATGTTACCGTTTTATTCAGCTAGGATATCTGTAACTTTAAACATTCGCTAATCGCTATCATGCCTTTAAAAACTTGTTAATTGTTTTTTAGTTTTGTTGGTCTCCATATTACGGGCCTTGAGCCAAACACTAGGCTCAAGGCCCGTAATATGGAGAATGTAGGTTACAGTCCAATTTAAGTAGGTAGGTTGTTTCAGGGAAATATTTAATTTACTTATAGTTATACAGTTACTTATTGAAATGATAACAAATATAAAACCAATATACTATAAAACTACTCTAATCTAATAGACCGCTGTCCGCCAGGCATTGTTTCTAAAATGCTGGCCACATTGCCTCAGTGGGTTTACAATACTGACGCGTTGCGCAAGATACCGACTAGCATTTTGATCACGGCATGCTTCGACCAGTCCACTGCAGGACATAGGCCCAAACACAGACACAGGCCTCTCCCAAGGCACTCAACTCGGCCCGATACGTAGTCTCCAATCTAGAACGCAAAAAGCACCAGCTTACTAATAATAATAAAAAACATCAAAATCGGTTCACCCAGTCGAAAGTTCTGAGGTAAAAAACATAAAAAACTCTAGTGTATTTCAGAAATTTATCTGTAATGACTATAAATATGATTTAATTTAAATGTAAATGAAATACACAATTATACCCGTTCACTTAGTGCACATTGTAGAGACGTGTTACGACTCTTCACGAGGAATCCTCAGGACGTGTTGACGCTAACAGTTTTTGAGATGGACTTCCGCAAAGTAACGCGTGATTCAATCAACTATCTAAGTACAATTACATCTTTTAGACTCATTTCACTCGATCTGTGTAACCTTAGGGAAGATGGGGAAGAAAGGTTCTTGAGTGGAGACCACGAACCGGAAGACGCAGCGTAGGTAGGGCTACTAGATGGACCGACGACATAGTGAGAATCGCGGGCATCCAGTGGATGCAGATGTTCAGCAGTGGACATCTTAAGGCTGATGATGATGTGTAACCTTGTAGAGATGTATCGGAATCGATGTTAACAAATTAATAACAATACAGAACACAACACGACAAGCAACAACATAACAGAACATTAGCAAGCTTTGTACGACGATACTGATATAACCTGGATCGGAATGACACTGAAATACAACGTTCGATGCTTGGTAATAGATTTTCCATTAAAATAAATAAGCTCTATGTAAAAACAGACCGTTATTGGGATAGACATTGCAGGTTCTCTTACTTTGCGTGTCTGTAGTATGTCTTAAGTTTGATCAATTCTCCAAGTACGCTGCGTATTTCAGTTCAATCGCTGTCGTTATGGCAGTGTACGTCAAACGTCAATAAAAATTTCAAATTGCACCATAGTCATCATTATCAGCTTACCATATTCCCACTGCTTGGACACACCTTCTTTCAGAGGAATCGGTTGGGCTCGGATCTACCATGCTGGCCCAGTACCTACATGTTGGTGATTGTCATACATCTTTGAACGTTTGAGATTCTTGGACATACCATTTTCCTCACGATGTTTTCCTTTGCCGTTGTTGAGTGATGACATCGAAACTGCACAAATAATTTATTTAAGTACTAAACAAGTCATTGGAGCAGGGCCGGGGATCGAACCGGGTGCCGTCAGACTGTGAAGCGCACACCTACCGGCCTCATCGCACCATATTAAACTGTAAAAACTCTTCGAAAGCGGTTGGTCGTGATAATGGAGTAATTGCTCTCGGTACGTCATAGTAGGTACAAAAAATACGGTACGCAGGATATAATTTTTTTTCTTTATTTTTAAAAATTAAATAATAAGACTTGCGTTTGACCTCCACCTCGCCTGATGTTAAGCAATGTTGCGGTCTACTATGGATCACGTTTGCCTAGGAGAAACCGATTCACTCGAAGACATAAATTGCAACTAACAGCCCCGGTGGCTTAGTTGGAAGTGAACCTACCTTCTGTGCTTGGAGACGTGGGTTCGATTCCCACCTAGGGAAAATATTTATGTGATGAACATTTGTGTTTGTTCTATGCCTGGGTATTAATATCTATTTGAGTATGTATTTAAAAATATATATGTACGTATATCAGTCTCTGGCAGCCATATTACAAGCTTTGCTTAGTTTGGGGTCAGATGACCGTGTGTGCAAAAATGTCCCGAATATTTATATTTAACTATCGAGGAACACCCAATCAGGCAGCGCATTCCACAAACTAGCAGTTCACACAATGAAAGTGGAACAAAGCGCTTGGTACTTTTTCGGGCCCACTCCAGCAGGCCTAGCACGGGCCGTGGAAAAATTGTCTTTTCACCATTTTTATCTGCGCGTAGACGCGACAGAGCTAGAATATGGATACGTTTGTCTCTTTCTAGCGGGATAAAAACGGTGGAAAGACAATCTGTCCACGGCCCGTGCTAGGCCTGCTGGAGTGGGCCGCAGCAGCAGCAGCAGTCCGATAGAAAAGTGGGTGGGAAGGTATAGATCGTGCAGATCCGATGCTTGACGTACTTGCGGGATCTATTCTGGTAAATATCTGTGGTTATAACTTATAACAGATTCCAACAATCACCCGAGACCATCCGGCAGTTTACAGCGGTTCGGAACTTCCGTTTGTAATCTGTTTCGAACTGTGTTGGGTACCTTAAGCTGAGTGTCGGTGACGTAGCTTTAAAGGTGCGGTCAAATAGAGAACGCGACGGCATGCGGCATCGCGACAGCGTGTCGATGGCGTTGCGATTTGGGAGAAAAGTATTTGACAAATCACTTTTATTGTGCCACAAGAATAAGCTTACACTTGCCCGGTTTTTGTTATTTTACTGTATGAGTATGAGTTAGTACTATAATTAAACTAGTTCAATGATTGTGTGTTTTAGCGTTTTTAATATAAAGCCAAAATTAAAACAATCGAAAACACGTTTTTGTATCGGAAACCTTCTTACTTTTTGACTTTTTCTATTTTATTTTTACGTCAGTTTTTACGTATAGCTCTTCATAGGTAGATCAGTCAGCGTAGCCTTAGTAATAGGGATCCGATAACATCCTTTGACTACGGAACCCTAAAATGTATACCTACGTTTAATGTTTTGACGGGTTAAAGTTATATGAAAATAATTAAACTTATAATATTAATTATAAATAAATAAAAACAACTTCAAAATTAGTAAATACGCAATTTCGTTTACTTGGATGACATATTTTTTCAGTTATTTTGATTTCAAAACGAAACTACTAAACCGATCTTTATAAAATTTATATAAGACCTCTGAAGTATGGCCTACCACAAAAAAAAATCGTCGAAATCAATTCATAATTGACGGAGAAATCGGTAAACATACATAAACAAGAGAACATAGATCCTTCTTCTTTTTCGAAGTCTATTAATTAGGCACTAGGTTATCACCTTGTTACACTTTGTTGGACCCTTTTTTGGTCATTTTGTTACACTACCAGTGAATTACAAACTCCGCGTTGTCACGCTGCGCTGCGCTTCCTGTTTGACCTGACCTTTAGTCTCTGTTATCGGTGGCGTATGTACCAGTGGCTATGATTTAATCTGTGGAATCGGCACCATATGCTGGCCCGGATTAATGGCCGCTCCGGCGTAACGGGTGCGATCACTCGTGATTGTAGGAGCCCAGAGAGTTATGGCAGCTTGAAATCGGAGTTACTGTTTTGGTAGGTTTCAGTTGACTATTCGAGACTGCACATAGATAATCCAACTAGATCAGCCAGTCCCAAAGTGTTATACATTGACTATTCGACAGCCCCGTTAGCTTAGTTGGTAGTGATCCTGCCTTCTGTGCTTGGGGGCGTGGGTTCGATTCCCACCTAGCACAAACATTTGTGTGATGAACATTTGTGTTTGTTCTATGTCTGGGTGTTAATATCTATTTAAGTATTGTAAGGAGGCAAAGAGTGTAGTGAAGGAAATGACGATATAACAGTCTCAACCTTTATTGCAGGAAATATGGTATCGCAGAGTTTTGTAGTTTCAACAATACTTAGACTTTCCTATCGTTCCCTAACCAGGCGTCAGAGTGGACTGCAAGTGGCTATCGCACTCTTAGCCTATACGATGGTGAGCTAAGCTAATTACCTAGCTGAGGCGCGGGGAGAGGACTGCAGGTGGCTATCGCACTCCCGTTGCCTAACTCGGCCGATACTAGAGGACTGCAGTGGCTATCGCTCTAGCACGGTCGCTAGCTAACTGAAGGCTCCGCTTTTTTTTTTTTTTTTTTTTTTTTTCTAATGTGACTTATTGCTGTTGGCCTTGCGGCCTCTACAGCTTGACCGGACTAGTTGGTGAACGCAGAGGGCGTTGGGCCAACATGGTTTAGATTTTGGGCGACAAGCGCAAGGGCACCTCGGAGGTACGAGCCTCGGCTTGGACCGTCGCCGGGAGTGGGAGATTAGACTTGCCCTGGCACCCCAGAAGGGGTGTGCCCTGTGGCCCTAGTAGGTTGTTGAACTGAATGATTATTTGGAGAGAATCTAACCGATCTTCTAACAGATCCTGGGGGTCTCCGATCCCGCCGGCGGGATCGTTGTGTGTGTGTGTGCCTGTGGTAACCGGCGCCTATACCAAAAACTGAATATTTCCTGTTGCCAGGAGTAGTCGGATCGGACGAGCCCAACGCCGCCGAGGTGACGACGGCGATGGGGTCGTCCGGGTCGCCTAAGATATTTCTGGGGCGTCTACGGAGGGGTGGAGTGTTTGTCGTGTCTGTCGAGTAGTTCGAGGCCTGGACTACGAGAGGGTTGGGATGGTGGGGCGCCGCTTCAAAGTAGCGGCGGGAAGTGTGCTTCATATATTGAAGAATGGACGGGAGTTCGAGATCGCAGTGCAAATCGGCGTTTCGCATGTACCAGCTAGCGCCGACCGCTCTGCGTATGAAACGGTTTTGGATGACCTGAAGCTTGTCCAGGTCAACGCGGGATGCGTGGGCGAACGCCACGGAGGCATAAGTCATGACGGGACGGATGCAAGTTTTGTAAATTGTCAGCTTATTCCTAAGTGACAATTTACTACGCTCGCCAAGGATGGGGCTGAGACGGCCTAGGAAGAAAGCCGCTCGGTTGCGGACTATCTGGCTATGTTTTGAGAAAGTGAGGCGACGATAGAGGGTCACGCCGAGATATTTGGTGGAGTGTGTCCAAGGGATGGGCTTCCCGTGAAGCGTGATGGGTTTAGCGGGGGGATTTTTGGATGGGTGGAAGTACATTGCTGCACTTTTGTCAGGATTGACCGTGATGGCCCACTTCTTGAACCAGTCACCTAGGTGAGTGAGGGCTCGTTGAAGGTGGGCCCGCTGGATGATCTTGTTCCACCCTCTGGTGTAGAGGGCGGTGTCGTCAGCGAAGAGAGCTATGTTCACGTTGGGAGATCGGGGAATATCGCTTGTGAAAATCGTGAAGAGAACAGGTGCCATGACGGAGCCTTGAGGGACACCGCCACCAATGGAGTGAGGTGAGGAGCGAACTCCCTCGACGCGATAGCGAAAGCTTCGAGCCGTGAGGTAGTCTTGTATGATGAGTACAAGACGGTCTGGCATTCCGAATTGATATAGCTTGTATATCAACCCGTTATGCCAGACTTTGTCGAACGCTTTTGCGACGTCGAGGAAGACCGCAACTGTGCCCTGATAGATGGGCTTGTGGGTGAAGCCGTGAGATGGTTTCTTATTGAAACCTTCAAGGATATACTCCGTGATGCGGTGCACTTGTTGGACGCAGGAGTGTTTGGCTCTAAAGCCAAACTGCTCGTCGGGGAGGAGGTTGTTGTCCCTGATGTGGGACCAGATGCGCTTCAGAAGGATGCGCTCATAAATCTTCCCCAGAGTACTGAGGAGACTAATGGGACGGTAGCTGGAGGGCTCAGAAGCCTTTTTACCTGGTTTGTGAATGCCGATTACGTCGGCAGACTTCCAGGCATCGGGAAAGATAGAATTGTTGATGGCCGCATTGAAGATGCTGACTAGAAGGTACACAAGCGAGACTGAGAAGTGCTTGAGCACTTTATTTGAGATGCCATCGGCACCAGGGGCTTTCCTGACTTGGAGGCCCTTGATGATCGACTCGACCTCAGAAGCCGTGACTGGCTCGAGGGTATCAACGGGCGGGGTGGAGGATTTGTGTTCGACTTCGCTGTCCACCGCTTCGCGGTGGGCAGGGTCGACCTGAGCTAAAGAGGGGCAGCATTGCTGCTCGAGGCTTTCGGCCAGACATTCGGCCTTTTCCTCGTCTTCGAAAGCGGGGGGGAGATCAGGTCGGGTGAGGGGGGGCATGGCAGTCACGGTGTCAGATTTCAGAGATCTAGCCAACCGCCAGTATGCCTGGTGGGTTGGCTGAATCCCTGAAAGTAGGTCATCCCACCTCTGATTACGGAGCTCACTGATGCGGTTTTTTACGGCACGCTCGTAATACCGCAGAGCGGCTCTGTTATCTTCGGTGCGATACCAGTCAAAGGCCCTAGCGGCAGCGTGTTTCGCTCTCAGAAGCTCCTTCACGTCCTCCGGCAGGACCCAGCGTTGGTCTTCCTCGGCTGGGACCTGCTTGGAGGATGTACATATAGCGGTGCGAAGATGGCTAGTGAGAGCGTCCATTGAGGTGGTGACGTCGTCAGGGGTCACGATGTCGTCGGGGATTTTGTCCAAGTCTGGAGAATTGATCGCCTTTAGGGCTTCGCCTAATTGCTTCCAATTCACCACGGTCTTGGTTTCAGGAGGTCTGTCAGTCGGTTCGGGGCCTAGTCGCATAAGGACGGGTCGGTGGTCAGATTCGAGTTCGTGTAGCACCTCTAACGAGCGTAAACGAAGTGTTACGCCTTTAAGAAGTGCTATGTCGAGTACATCAGGTCTTAGGTCCAGGTTGGAGGGAAAGATTGTCGGGGTGCTGGGAGGGAGGATATCAAAGTTGAGTTCGTCAGAGAGGGAGTTCAGGAGGTTACCCTTCACATTGGACACGTTGCATCCCCACATGAGGTGCTTGCTGTTGAAATCGCCAGCCAGAATGACGGCGCTTCCTAGAGACAGGAGGGCCTCGAGGTCGCTCCTGTGGATGGTCTTGTTACCGGAGAGGTAACAAGATACAAGTGTGATGGACTGATGACCGGTCATCGAGAGACGGCAACAGGACGCTTCCATAGCTATGAGGGGAGGAGTAGGGATAGGAATGCAGTGAAGAGACCTTTTGTAATAGATAAGAGTCCCGCCTTTCATGGCGGTAGTCCTATCATTACGTACCAGCAAGTAGTTTGCGATCCTAGGATCCCTCTTGCTTGGTTTTAGAAAAGTCTCGTTCACAAGCATAACATCGACCTGATGGGTCGAGAGGAATTGGTGAATCAGGGGGCGTTGGTCCCTTGATTCTGTGGAGAGGCCGTTGGCATTGAACCATGCCAACGATAAAGAACGAGGTCTCAGTCTTTTAGGTGTACTATCCATGATAGTTACCAGAATTAAGACGAGGGGACAGACGCTTGATTGAATCAAGAAGAGTGGAGTGCTCTGCCAGGACGTCGAAGACGTCGGTGATGTCAGCATTCCGAATTTTGCGGGCTACCAGCCGTACTTCCTCACAGTCTAGGGTCGTGGCAATTTCTACCAGGAAGGCGAGGTCCGACTTTAGACCAGAATGGCCTGAAGAGGGAGGGGCCGAATGAGGCGCGAGAGAGGGACGGACTTTGTTCTGGACGCGAGCAGATGTGGTGGCCGGAGTTGCAGTGGGCGGCTGGGAGGCCTGAGGGGCATGCAGGGGCTTGGTCCATGCATTGGTTGACGGTGCAGGGGCGTCCACGTATTTGGGAGCCTGCGTGACGGGGAGTTTCGACTTAGAGCCGGCTCCTTTGGAGTGAGAAAGCTGGTGGGGACGAGGGGTTTTGCCCTGCCCCTTTGCGGCCCTCGGGGCCTTGGGGCAACCACGATAGTTCGCGGTGTGTCCCGTGGTCCCGCAGAGCACACAACTGGGCGGGGTTTGGTCGCCCTTTTCCCGCGAGCATTCGGAAGTGCTGTGCTCGCCGGCGCACTTGACGCAGCGAGGAGCAGCATGACAGAAGCGGGCAGCATGCCCGTAGAGCTGGCAGCGGTGGCACTGCCCGGGAACACCTTTGCGGTGCGGGGTCTCGACCTTGAGGCCGGAGAGGCTAAGAACCGCCTTCAGATTGAAGATGGTTTTCCCCTCTGGTGTTTTGTCTAAGATGACCAACACGAGGTCAAGAGGGGTTTTGGCCCTACCGCGGTACATGCGGTGGACCTCTCGGGCGGGGAAACCCTGGTCCTTGAGATCTTCGCGGATCGAATCCACGGGGATCTCTTTGGGAAGGCCGCGTATGACGACGCGGAGGACCTTTTCTTCCTCAAGCGGGTGGTTGTGGAAGGCTAGGCTCTCTTCCCGGAGGACTCTGGTCAGGAGACGGTAGTTGTCAGAGGTGGTAACCCTGATGCTAATTCCGTCACTGACGGATTTTGCGACGAACTTTATGTCATTGTCGGACATAATCTGGGAGACGCGCTCCCAGTCTTCTCTTCGTCGTAAGACAAGAGGAGGGGGGGGTTTGGAGGATGTTGTCGCGGGCGTTGGAGGAGCGGCGGCAGCATCGGTGGGAGGCATAGCTCCAGAAGATGGGCACTGGGCCTTGGACGGAGGAGGGGGGGATGCAGAAGAAGCAGGGCGCTTCTTGCCCTTGCCAACGACTGTGAAGCCGTCGTTGCAAGCGGTGTCCATCTCCTCTTGCGGAGGGATGGGATCGAGAGAGGCCGTGACCTTGAGTGAGGCGCGCGAGTGGCTCCTCTGGTAGGATTTCTCCCGAGGGGCTACAGAGCGCGAGCGCGACCGAATGCGCCTGGGAGAGCGCGAGCGAGAGCGGCTCGTTGAGGGAGCCCGGGACTTGGGAGCAGAGGCTGGGCCTTTAAAGGAAGGCGTCAGCTTGGCCGCCGCGGTGCGGTCATGCCCAGGCTTGGGCTTGGGTGGAGCCTTACGGGTAAGGGAGGAGGACGGGGAGGGGGAGGCTTTGGAAGCTTTCCCGGTAAAAAAGGAGGCCGCGAACGTCGCTGGGGAGCGGAGAAAGTTCTCCGCGTCTGCCGGATTGGCAATAAGCTGAGCCAGGAAGGGGCCTGAGAACGCTTCGAGGGCGGTCTCGAGATCCTTCCTGGTCGCCATATTAGCGGAAGGCTTAATTAAACAAAGTTAAAAAACAGAGTCAAAACAAAGTCAATATTGGGTTGGGGGGAAGGGTCCCCCCAACAGGCTAAGGTGAATGTAGTCTCCCTACTGGGGCAGGGAGCTGAGTACCGGGTGAGTGAGTAACAACAATGTGAGATGAGTACACGAAAAACACGAAAAAACAAGTGAGTGATAACGTGAGGTGAGTACCTGGTAACCACGAAAACGGCAACGGCTGGAGCGAACTAAACAATGAACTAACACGCACGCGCACTATTCACCCAACACACGCGGCGGCACAACGGGGGTGGCCAGATGGTATGGCCACCTGTCAACGACTGCTCGCCCGCGTCAGCGGCGATGCAGGGTCAGCCGGGTGAAGTCTCCTGAGAGAAGCTTAACCCGATCAGCGACTGAGGACGCAAGACGAGCGGTCGGTCAACGTGACGGACAAGCACAGTTTCAACACTACACAAAACACTGACGTGAAAGACAGAACCGCGCGGGGGCAGGGCCTCCGGCGGCAACTGAGAGGTGGGGTAGCAGCGAGCGGAGGGCGGACAAGACGTCCGTACGGCGCGGCGATGCGAGCGGAACTGTCTCTGAAGGCTCCGCTTTTTTTTTTTTTTTTTTTTCTAATGTGACTTATTGCTGTTGGCCTTGCGGCCTCTACAGCTTGACCGGACTAGTTGGTGAACGCAGAGGGCGTTGGGCCAACATGGTTTAGATTTTGGGCGACAAGCGCAAGGGCACCTCGGAGGTACGAGCCTCGGCTTGGACCGTCGCCGGGAGTGGGGGGATTAGACTTGCCCTGGCACCCCAGAAGGGGTGTGCCCTGGGGCCCTACTGGGTTGTTGAACTGAATGATTATTTGGAGAGAATCTAACCGATCTTCTAACAGATCCTGGGGGTCTCCGATCCCGCCGGCGGGATCGTTGTGTGTATGTGTGCCTGTGGTAACCGGCGCCTATACCAAAAACTGAATATTTCCTGTTGCCAGGAGCAGTCGGATCGGACGAGCCCAACGCCGCCGAGGTGACGACGGCGATGGGGTCGTCCGGGTCGCCTAAGATATTTCTGGGGCGTCTACGGAGGGGTGGAGTGTTTGTCGTGTCTGTCGAGTAGTTCGAGGCCTGGACTACGAGAGGGTTGGGATGGTGGGGCGCCGCGTCAAAGTAGCGGCGGGAAGTGTGCTTCATATATTGAAGAATGGACGGGAGTTCGAGATCGCAGTGCAAATCGGCGTTTCGCATGTACCAGCTAGCGCCGACCGCTCTGCGTATGAAACGGTTTTGGATGACCTGAAGCTTGTCCAGGTCAATGCAAGATGCGTGGGCGAACGCCACGGAGGCATAAGTCATGACGGGACGAATGCAAGTTTTGTAAATTGTCAGCTTATTCCTAAGTGACAATTTACTACGCTCGCCAAGGATGGGGCTGAGACGGCCTAGGAAGAAAGCCGCTCGGTTGCGGACTATCTGGATATGTTTTGAGAAAGTAAGGCGACGATCGAGGGTCACGCCGAGATATTTGGTGGAGTGTGTCCAAGGGATGGGCTTCCCGTGAAGCGTGATGGGTTTAGCGGGGGGATTTTTGGATGGGTGGAAGTACATTGCTGCACTTTTGTCAGGATTGACCGTGATGGCCCACTTCTTGAACCAGTCACCTAGGTGAGTGAGGGCTCGTTGAAGGTGGGCCCGCTGGATGATCTTGTTCCACCCTCTGGTGTAGAGGGCGGTGTCGTCAGCGAAGAGAGCTATGTTCACGTTGGGAGATCGGGGAATATCGCTTGTGAAAATCGTGAAGAGAACAGGTGCCATGACGGAGCCTTGGGGGACACCGCCACCAATGGAGTGAGGTGAGGAGCGAACTCCCTCGACGCGATAGCGAAAGCTTCGAGCCGTGAGGTAGTCTTGTATGATGAGTACAAGACGGTCTGGCATTCCGAATTGATATAGCTTGTATATCAACCCGTTATGCCAGACTTTGTCGAACGCTTTTGCGACGTCGAGGAAGACCGCAACTGTGCCCTGATAGATGGGCTTGTGGGTGAAGCCGTGGGATGGTTTCTTATTGAAACCTTCAAGGATGTACTCCGTGATGCGGTGTACTTGTTGGACGCAGGAGTGTTTGGCTCTAAAGCCAAACTGCTCGTCGGGAAGGAGGTTGTTGTCCCTGATGTGGGACCAGATGCGCTTCAGAAGGATGCGCTCATAAATCTTCCCCAGAGTACTGAGGAGACTAATGGGACGGTAGCTGGAGGGCTCAGAGGCCTTTTTACCTGGTTTGTGAATGCCGATTACGTCGGCAGACTTCCAGGCATCGGGAAAGATAGAATTGTTGATAGCCGCATTGAAGATGCTGACTAGAAGGTACACAAGCGAGACTGAGAAGTGCTTGAGCACTTTATTTGAGATGCCATCGGCACCAGGGGCTTTCCTGACTTGGAGGCCCTTGATGATCGACTCGACCTCAGAAGCCGTGACTGGCTCGAGGGTATCAACGGGCGGGGTGGAGAATTTGTGTTCGACTTCGCTGTCCACCGCTTCGCGGTGGGCAGGGTCGACCAGAGCTAAAGAGGGGCAGCATTGCTGCTCGAGGCTTTCGGCCAGACATTCGGCCTTTTCCTCGTCTTCGAAAGCGGGGGGGAGATCAGGTCGGGTGAGGGGGGGCATGGCAGTCACGGTGTCAGATTTCAGAGATCTAGCCAACCGCCAGTATGCCTGGTGGGTTGGCTGAATCCCTGAAAGTAGGTCATCCCACCTCTGATTACGGAGCTCACTGATGCGGTTTTTTACGGCACGCTCGTAATACCGCAGAGCGGCTCTGTTATCTTCGGTGCGATACCAGTCAAAGGCCCTAGCGGCAGCGTGTTTCGCTCTCAGAAGCTCCTTCACGTCCTCCGGCAGGACCCAGCGTTGGTCTTCCTCGGCTGGGACCTGCTTGGAGGATGTACCTATAGCGGTGCGAAGATGGCTAGTGAGAGCGTCGATTGAGGTGGTGACGTCGTCAGGGGTCACGATGTCGTCGGGGATTCTGTCCAAGTCTGGAGAATTGATCGCCTTTAGGGCTTCGCCTAATTGCTTCCAATTCACCACGGTCTTGGTTTCAGGAGGTCTGTCAGTCGGGTCGGGGCCTAGTCGCATAAGGACGGGTCGGTGGTCAGATTCGAGTTCGTGTAGCACCTCTAGCGAGCGTAAACGAAGTGTTACGCCTTTAAGAAGCGCTATGTCGAGTACATCAGGTCTTAGGTCCAGGTTGGAGGGAAAGATTGTCGGGGTGCTGGGAGGGAGGATATCAAAGTTGAGTTCGTCAGAGAGGGAGTTCAGGAGGTTACCCTTCACATTGGACACGTTGCATCCCCACATAAGGTGCTTGCTGTTGAAATCGCCAGCCAGAATGACGGCGCTTCCTAGAGACAGGAGGGCCTCGAGGTCGCTCCTGTGGAGGGTCTTGTTACCGGAGAGGTAACAAGATACAAGTGTGATGGACTGATGACCGGTCATCGAGAGACGGCAACAGGACGCTTCCATAGCTATGAGGGGAGGAGTAGGGATAGGAATGCAGTGAAGAGACCTTTTGTAATAGATAAGAGTCCCGCCTTTCATGGCGGTAGTCCTATCATTACGTACCAGCAAGTAGTTTGCGATCCTAGGATCCCTCTTGCTTGGTTTTAGAAAAGTCTCGTTCACAAGCATAACATCGACCTGATGGGTCGAGAGGAATTGGTGAATCAGGGGGCGTTGGTCCCTTGATTCTGTAGAGAGGCCGTTGGCATTGAACCATGCCAACGATAAAGAACGAGGTCTCAGTCTTTTAGGTGTACTATCCATGATAGTTACCAGAATTAAGACGAGGGGACAGACGCTTGATTGAATCAAGAAGAGTGGAGTGCTCTGCCAGGACGTCGAAGACGTCGGTGATGTCAGCATTCCGAATTTTGCGGGCTACCAGCCGTACTTCCTCACAGTCGAGGGTCGTGGCAATTTCTACCAGGAAGGCGAGGTCCGACTTTAGACCAGAATGGCCTGAAGAGGGAGGGGCCGAATGGGGCGCGAGAGAGGGACGGACTTTGTTCTGGACGCGAGCAGATGTGGTGGCCGGAGTTGCAGTGGGCGGCTGGGAGGCCTGAGGGGCATGCAGGGGCTTGGTCCATGCATTGGTTGATGGTGCAGGGGCGTCCACGTATTTGGGAGCCTGCGTGACGGGGAGTTTCGACTTAGAGCCGGCTCCTTTGGAGTGAGAAAGCTGGTGGGGACGAGGGGTTTTGCCCCGCCCCTTTGCGGCCTTCGGGGCCTTGGGGCAACCACGATAGTTCGCGGTGTGTCCCGTGGTCCCGCAGAGCACACAACTGGGCGGGGTTTGGTCGCCCTTTTCCCGCGAGCATTCGGAAGTGCTGTGCTCGCCGGCGCACTTGACGCAGCGAGGAGCAGCATGACAGAAGCGGGCAGCATGCCCGTAGAGCTGGCAGCGGTGGCACTGCCCGGGAACACCTTTGCGGTGCGGGGTCTCGACCTTGAGGCCGGAGAGGCTAAGAACCGCCTTCAGATTGAAGATGGTTTTCCCCTCTGGTGTTTTGTCTAAGATGACCAACACGAGGTCAAGAGGGGTTTTGGCCCTACCGCGGTACATGCGGTGGACCTCTCGGGCGGGGAAACCCTGGTCCTTGAGATCTTCGCGGATCGAATCCACGGGGATCTCTTTGGGAAGGCCGCGTATGACGACGCGGAGGACCTTTTCTTCCTCAAGCGGGTGGTTGTGGAAGGCTAGGCTCTCTTCCCGGAGGACTCTGGTCAGGAGACGGTAGTTGTCAGAGGTGGTAACCCTGATGCTAATTCCGTCACTGACGGATTTTGCGACGAACTTTATGTCATTGTCGGACATAATCTGGGAGACGCGCTCCCAGTCTTCTCTTCGTCGTAAGACAAGAGGAGGGGGGGGTTTGGAGGATGTTGTCGCGGGCGTTGGAGGAGCGGCGGCAGCATCGGTGGGAGGCATAGCTCCAGAAGATGGGCACTGGGCCTTGGACGGAGGAGGGGGGGATGCAGAAGAAGCAGGGCGCTTCTTGCCCTTGCCAACGACTGTGAAGCCGTCGTTGCAAGCGGTGTCCATCTCCTCTTGCGGAGGGATGGGATCGAGAGAGGCCGTGACCTTGAGTGAGGCGCGCGAGTGGCTCCTCTGGTAGGATTTCTCCCGAGGGGCTACAGAGCGCGAGCGCGACCGAATGCGCCTGGGAGAGCGCGAGCGAGAGCGGCTCGTTGAGGGAGCCCGGGACTTGGGAGCAGAGGCTGGGCCTTTAAAGGAAGGCGTCAGCTTGGCCGCCGCGGTGCGGTCATGCCCAGGCTTGGGCTTGGGTGGAGCCTTACGGGTAAGGGAGGAGGACGGGGAGGGGGAGGCTTTGGAAGCTTTCCCGGTAAAAAAGGAGGCCGCGAACGTCGCTGGGGAGCGGAGAAAGTTCTCCGCGTCTGCCGGATTGGCAATAAGCTGAGCCAGGAAGGGGCCTGAGAACGCTTCGAGGGCGGTCTCGAGATCCTTCCTGGTCGCCATATTAGCGGAAGGCTTAATTAAACAAAGTTAAAAAACAGAGTCAAAACAAAGTCAATATTGGGTTGGGGGGAAGGGTCCCCCCAACAGGCTAAGGTGAATGTAGTCTCCCTACTGGGGCAGGGAGCTGAGTACCGGGTGAGTGAGTAACAACAATGTGAGATGAGTACACGAAAAACACGAAAAAACAAGTGAGTGATAACGTGAGGTGAGTACCTGGTAACCACGAAAACGGCAACGGCTGGAGCGAACTAAACAATGAACTAACACGCACGCGCACTATTCACCCAACACACGCGGCGGCACAACGGGGGTGGCCAGATGGTATGGCCACCTGTCAACGACTGCTCGCCCGCGTCAGCGGCGATGCAGGGTCAGCCGGGTGAAGTCTCCTGAGAGAAGCTTAACCCGATCAGCGACTGAGGACGCAAGACGAGCGGTCGGTCAACGTGACGGACAAGCACAGTTTCAACACTACACAAAACACTGACGTGAAAGACAGAACCGCGCGGGGGCAGGGCCTCCGGCGGCAACTGAGAGGTGGGGTAGCAGCGAGCGGAGGGCGGACAAGACGTCCGTACGGCGCGGCGATGCGAGCGGAACTGTCTCTGAAGGCTCCGCTTTTTTTTTTTTTTTTTCTAATGTGACTTATTGCTGTTGGCCTTGCGGCCTCTACAGCTTGACCGGACTAGTTGGTGAACGCAGAGGGCGTTGGGCCAACATGGTTTAGATTTTGGGCGACAAGCGCAAGGGCACCTCGGAGGTACGAGCCTCGGCTTGGACCGTCGCCGGGAGTGGGAGATTAGACTTGCCCTGGCACCCCAGAGGGGGTGTGCCCTGTGGCCCTAGTAGGTTGTTGAACTGAATGATTATTTGGAGAGAATCTAACCGATCTTCTAACAGATCCTGGGGGTCTCCGATCCCGCCGGCGGGATCGTTGTGTGTGTGTGTGCCTGTGGTAACCGGCGCCTATACCAAAAACTGAATATTTCCTGTTGCCAGGAGCAGTCGGATCGGACGAGCCCAACGCCGCCGAGGTGACGACGGCGATGGGGTCGTCCGGGTCGCCTAAGATATTTCTGGGGCGTCTACGGAGGGGTGGAGTGTTTGTCGTGTCTGTCGAGTAGTTCGAGGCCTGGACTACGAGAGGGTTGGGATGGTGGGGCGCCGCTTCAAAGTAGCGGCGGGAAGTGTGCTTCATATATTGAAGAATGGACGGGAGTTCGAGATCGCAGTGCAAATCGGCGTTTCGCATGTACCAGCTAGCGCCGACCGCTCTGCGTATGAAACGGTTTTGGATGACCTGAAGCTTGTCCAGGTCAACGCGGGATGCGTGGGCGAACGCCACGGAGGCATAAGTCATGACGGGACGGATGCAAGTTTTGTAAATTGTCAGCTTATTCCTAAGTGACAATTTACTACGCTCGCCAAGGATGGGGCTGAGACGGCCTAGGAAGAAAGCCGCTCGGTTGCGGACTATCTGGATATGTTTTGAGAAAGTGAGGCGACGATCGAGGGTCACGCCGAGATATTTGGTGGAGTGTGTCCAAGGGATGGGCTTCCCGTGAAGCGTGATGGGTTTAGCGGGGGGATTTTTGGATGGGTGGAAGTACATTGCTGCACTTTTGTCAGGATTGACCGTGATGGCCCACTTCTTGAACCAGTCACCTAGGTGAGTGAGGGCTCGTTGAAGGTGGGCCCGCTGGATGATCTTGTTCCACCCTCTGGTGTAGAGGGCGGTGTCGTCAGCGAAGAGAGCTATGTTCACGTTGGGAGATCGGGGAATATCGCTTGTGAAAATCGTGAAGAGAACAGGTGCCATGACGGAGCCTTGAGGGACACCGCCACCAATGGAGTGAGGTGAGGAGCGAACTCCCTCGACGCGATAGCGAAAGCTTCGAGCCGTGAGGTAGTCTTGTATGATGAGTACAAGACGGTCTGGCATTCCGAATTGATATAGCTTGTATATCAACCCGTTATGCCAGACTTTGTCGAACGCTTTTGCGACGTCGAGGAAGACCGCAACTGTGCCCTGATAGATGGGCTTGTGGGTGAAGCCGTGGGATGGTTTCTTATTGAAACCTTCAAGGATGTACTCCGTGATGCGGTGCACTTGTTGGACGCAGGAGTGTTTGGCTCTAAAGCCAAACTGCTCGTCGGGGAGGAGGTTGTTGTCCCTGATGTGGGACCAGATGCGCTTCAGAAGGATGCGCTCATAAATCTTCCCCAGAGTACTGAGGAGACTAATGGGACGGTAGCTGGAGGGCTCAGAAGCCTTTTTACCTGGTTTGTGAATGCCGATTACGTCGGCAGACTTCCAGGCATCGGGAAAGATAGAATTGTTGATGGCCGCATTGAAGATGCTGACTAGCAGGTACACAAGCGAGACTGAGAAGTGCTTGAGCACTTTATTTGAGATGCCATCGGCACCAGGGGCTTTCCTGACTTGGAGGCCCTTGATGATCGACTCGACCTCAGAAGCCGTGACTGGCTCGAGGGTATCAACGGGCGGGGTGGAGGATTTGTGTTCGACTTCGCTGTCCACCGCTTCGCGGTGGGCAGGGTCGACCTGAGCTAAAGAGGGGCAGCATTGCTGCTCGAGGCTTTCAGCCAGACATTCGGCCTTTTCCTCGTCTTCGAAAGCGGGGGGGAGATCAGGTCGGGTGAGTGAAGGCTCCGCTGCTGCGTGGCTGCTTATATACCGTCGTAGAGGTAGCTCGGCGCTTGATCGCGTGTCTTCGTTGGATTGGATGAAACAGGTGGTCGGTGTGCGAGTGAGAAAGTATTCGAGTCTGCAGTGTTGTTGGGTTTCCGTGTTACAGTATGTATTTAAAAATATATATGTATGTATATCAGTCTCTGGCAGCCATATTACAAGCTTTGCTTAGTTTGGGGTCAGATGACCATGTGTGCAATAATGTCCCACATATTTATATCAACTCGGTTTATAACCTTATTAATAACATAAAAGAGAACATCTTAACCTAACCTAAAACAAAAACTAGAAAAATCAAAAATCTAGCAGTGATATAATTTCAGGTAAGGTTAATAATATTAATATTCATTAGCAGTGATATATTTAATTTCAGGTTAGGTTAATAATATTATCCTAACCAGAAATTAAATATATCACTGCTAGAAACATCCACTGCTGAACATAGGCCTCCCTCTTTAACCTCCACACTGAACGACATTCTGCCATCTGCATCCACTGGATGCCCGCTACTCTCACAATGTCGTCGGTCTGAAATACCTATAACAAGGACAATCAATAGGACGTATAGTTTCGTACGGATAGCTAGAAATACACAGCTTAGTTAGAACAAAGCAGCGGTCCCAGACTAGCCTATGGAAACTGGGCCAAGGTCTACAGTACTATTGTTTCGAAATTTCTCCTCAATCTGTTTAAAATTTACAACTTCAACCTTTCGAACCGTTGTAAAGTTTCTATTAAGTTGACATAATTTTGGCTAATTTATGTATGAGGTATATGTTGTTATTTTTAGAGGGTAGCCATTTTACAATAAATTTATTATTAACTAGCTTTTTTGCCCGCGACTTCGTACGCGTAGATTTTCATATAAACCTTCAATCCTTTTTTCTTCCCTTAATCTGGCCTTGCGCAAAATAACATAGCCTATACTTCAATCTGGTCATAGCTAAGCATATTCGTGAAAACCGCAATTAAATCCGTCCGCATTTTCTTCCAGGGGTGTAGGAGATGTGCGTGAACAAACAAACAAAAATTCTAAAAACTGCCAAAACATGTTAAACATGTTAATGTTCAGCTGCTTATTTTAAGTAGCCCTGTGTGAAGTATTGATAGAAGCATAAAAGTAATAAATAACACCGTCAACAGTTTTCAAATCAAAAAGATAATGTGACCACGGTGCAGAGCATGTTTTGAAATTTTCTTTTTGTCTAAACCATTAAAAGTATATCATGTCATGTCGGTATGATATACATCTCTGAAATTTGGCTATCCAGTTTCGCTGGCCACGGAACCCTGACATAATGCTTGTCATAACACGCTCTTGGCTAGTTATTTCTTATTTCGCGTGCATTTGTATGTATACCTTGATTAAAAAGCCATGAAATGAAACTACTCTATTTATCTGTTAAAATATCACAGTAAAATAAAATTATTTCTATATTCTTATTCTTATTGCAAATATACACTGTATTCTTCTAAAAGCTAAGTTTATATACCCTGCATAAAGGGTGCAGCAATGACTTATGTAGTGGCTGTTCACAAAACCAGACCACCATAAACACCATACATAAACATATAAATTTAAGTATAGTTAAATCTATTACATAAATATTATATATACTATTCAAACTTAACCTAGGGTGAAGTAATTTTACGAAACAAAAAAAAACATACTTAGTGTGATAGGTTACTTAATTATATATGAGATGATACAAAACTTATAACGCTACTTTCTTAACTATTTATATATCGATATTTATTTTCTAATTATAATTTTCTAAAATTTATCATCGAATAAATCTTTTATCTCGTAATAACATTTTTGGGTTAGAAACTTACGAAGTTGGTTCTGTTTTTTTTTTATTATTTCTTTCTTTCGTTATTGCGTCCGGAATTTTGTTGTATAGGTTTATTTTCATGTACAAAGGGCCTTTTTTGAATATTTCTATTCGCGGGACTGAATTAAAATAGAATGCGGTATATTTTGTGTTTTAAATGCTAACATAGAATAAAACCAAGAGAATGTAATACTCCTACTCCATGCACTGGAATGAATCACCAAAGAGGTTGTAAGGCCTATAACATGCTTGATCTACACGTTCATTCATCTAAGAAGGTTAAGGAACCTTCTTTAAATTTTAACTGATTAACCGAACACAGTGACAGTTGACAGTTTCAAAATTTTAATGGCTATGTCAATAACATTCTCTTTACTTTGGATCTCCTTGCTTGAGGCTATGTGACGATCCTCATATTACGTTTCGGGTAACGAAGAAATAAATTATTGATTTTTATTTTCGTTTATGTAAAAATAAAGAATTAAAATAAATGATATAAGATAGCCTATGTTTTAATCTTTAAATCCGTCCAGTGGTTTAGGAGATGTGCGCGGACAAACAAACAAACAAACAAACAAACAAACAAACAGACAAAAATTCTAAAAACTGTCCTATCGTGTTCAGCTGCTTATTTTAAGACGACCTGTGTGGTTTTTTTTTTGTTATCTCGCAATTACAGATTTTTTTATCCCTACGTTTTTATTATATGTATAGATTTTTTTATTAGGTACACAATTTTATTCACAGTAAAAAATCTAAATACTACATGCTGCAGAAATGAGAAGTAAGGACAACAGGGCCGCGATTCTACTAAATCAATTGTTTTTCAATTGTTAATGAATTGCCTCATTTTTTTTACTTTTGTCACTTTATCTATACCAAAAGTGTCAAAAGGGCAATTCATTAACAATTTAAAAACAATTGGTTTAGTAGAATCGAGGCCCAGCACTGATTCTCCCAATCTTATTAAAATATATATCCAGGGGTCTTACGCCTACCTGTTATGAACGATTCAGTGTAGGTGATTGCGAAAAGTTGCGCGACCACAAACCGTATCGGTTCGCTTCCACGTGATTTTGTTAACTGGGCGTATTCGAGCCTGCGGTTAGAGTTAGGCGTAAGGCCCCAGATCACATTGTTGAGAGAGTAATTAATGTTATTCGTAAGTTAAATTAATTTGAGCTCTTCAGTTCTTTGGCAGACTTACCTACTATCTAATGTGCGACCTCAGACACAGAATAAATATAGTACAAGTACCTCATATCAAATAAAAAATACAGATGGAATACGGCGTACTGCCAAAGTCAAGTCAAAATCGCATCCAAAACTACGTCAATTCCCAGTAGGTATAAATAAACAACACACGCGCATATGCATTTTTCTTAAAAAAAAAAATTATTGTAGAATAGGCTTGCGCTTGGCCGTCAACCCGCCTTATGTTAAGCGATGATACGGCCTACGGTGGATCACGCTTGCCTAGAAGAAACCGATTCACTCTTGACTTGAAGACACCCAGATTGTAACTATCGGGGAACACCCATTCAGCTAGTGCATTCCACAAACTAGCAGTTCGCGCATTCAAAACTACGTGAATTTCATACTGAAGACATCAAACGACTACGCACACGTTTCAAAAAAGGCTTCACTTTTCATGTTCGCAGTAATCAATATGGCTATTTTAATTTGATCTCAGATTGCGACAATCACTGTAAAAAAAGTTATGGCTTCAGATATCTGATCTATTTAGCTAGTATCAAGTATTTTGGAATTCACAGAATTGTTACAAGTTTAAGAATTTTTTTAAATCACTTACCTCCGCGTGATCGCTCACCATCAGGCGGCCCGTTAGCTTGTTTGCAAATAAGTCAATACCAAAGTGCAGCAAAGTCTCGGTCAAGTTCAAGACACGCCCCGGTATGGTAGTTTAAAAATAATCCAATGGGACTTTTTAAATATTGTGAGGTACTCCCAATTCAAGATAGATTATTGCATATTAAATGAACAATTCTTTGGATCTGAAATCCAACATGACAAAAAATATCCAGTATTACAAGAAGCATGACTAACAAAAAACTCGTTATACCTACATTCAAATTTTTTTATGGGAAACGTACTTCACAATATTTAATCCCTTATCTAATAAATAATTTACAATGCGAAATTTGTAGCAAAATAACACCAGTCAATATCAAAAGAGTTCTGCAAAAGTATTATCCATAGATTTAGTAGCAAAAAAAATTTTAGTTAGTAGCAAAAAAAAAATTAGGTATGTTAATGAATTGCGATGATTCGGAGCTATGTAGTAGGTCTGTGTTCGGAGCATATTCTGGTCGAATCGAGTGACGGCCGAGTGTATTGTTTGATACTCTGTACGCAGCAAGCCGAAGTCATCCGAATCGACCGACGGGCATGCACTCGGCACTCGCTCGGTTCTTTCCGATATTCGAGTATGTACTTAGATTGTTTACTTTAATTTTTTACTCACTGTGTAAAGATAACTTTAAGTAAATTGTGTTTCTTCTTTGTATAAAAGCTGAGAACCTAATTCCAAGATAAACCTCGGCGAGGTTTTTAGGTGTTAGCAAACAAATTAAATGTTTAACGTATATCATAAATATATAAAAATAAAATAATAAAAATAAGCAAGCGTGACCCACCGTAGGCACAGAGTTATTTTCACTGAAAATAAAAAAAGTGCCGGTTTGTCTTGTTATTAGTAAAAATCAATGTAATTTATAGAGTTGGCTTTAGGGGCATAAATAGATACATCAAATTAACATTAAAATATTTCTCACTCATAACTGCTACAGAGTTATTTTCACTGAAAATAAAAAAGTTACGGTTTGTCTTGTTATTAGCAAAAATCAATGTAATCTATAGAGTTGGCTTAAGGGGCATAAATATATACATCAAATTAACAAAAAAATGTTACTCAGTCATAACTGCTCCAGAGTTATTTTCACTGAAAATAAAAAAGTGCCGGTTTGTCTTGTTATTAGCAAAAATCAATGTAATCTATAGAATTGGCTTTAGGGACATAAATATATACATTAAATTAAGAAAAATAATATTTCTCACTCATAACTGCTCCAGAGTTATTTTCACTGAAAATAAAAAAGTGCCGGTTTGTCTTGTTATTAGCAAAAATCAATGTAATCTATAGAGTTGGCTTTAGGGGCAAAAATAGATACATCAAATTAACATTAAAATATTTCTCACTCATAACTGCTACAGAGTTATTTTCACTGAAAATAAAAAAAGTGCCGGTTTGTCTTGTTATTAGCAAAAATCAATGTAATTTATAGAATTGGCTTTAGGGACATAAATAGATACATCAAATTAACAAAAAAATATTTCTCACTCATAACTGCTACAGAGTTATTTTCACTGAAAATAAAAAAAGTGCCGGTTTGTCTTGTTATTAGCAAAAATCAATGTAATTTATAGAATTGGCTTTAGGGACATAAATAGATACATCAAATTAACAAAAAAATATTTCTCATTCATAACTGCTACAGAGTTATTTTCACTGAAAATATAAAAAGTGCCGGTTTGTCTTGTTATTAGCAAAAATCAATGTAATTTATAGAGTTGGCTTTAAGGGCATAAATAGATACATCAAATTAACATTAAAATATTTCTCACTCATAACTGCTACAGAGTTATTTTCACTGAAAATAAAAAAGTTACGGTTTGTCTTGTTATTAGCAAAAATCAATGTAATCTATAGAGTTGGCTTAAAGGGCATAAATATATACATTAAATTAACAAAAAAATGTTACTCAGGCATAACTGATCCAGAGTTATTTTCACTGAAAATAAAAAAGTGCCGGTTTGTCTTGTTATTAGCAAAAATCAATGTAATTTATAGAGTTGGCTTTAGGGGCATAAATAGATACATCAAATTAACATTAAAATATTTCTCACTCATAACTGCTACAGAGTTATTTTCACTGAAAATAAAAAAGTTACCGTTTGTCTTGTTATTAGCAAAAATCAATGTAATCTATGAGTTGGCTTAAGGGGCATAAATATATACATCAAATTAACAAAAAAATGTTACTCAGTCATAACTGCTCCAGAGTTATTTTCACTGAAAATAAAAAAGTGCCGGTTTGTCTTGTTATTAGCAAAAATCAATGTAATCTATAGAATTGGCTTTAGGGACATAAATAGATACATTAAATTAACAAAAATAATATTTCTCACTCATAACTGCTCCAGAGTTATTTTCACTGAAAATAAAAAAGTGCCGGTTTGTCTTGTTATTAGCAAAAATCAATGTAATCTATAGAGTTGGCTTTAGGGGCAAAAATAGATACATCAAATTAACATTAAAATATTTCTCACTCATAACTGCTACAGAGTTATTTTCACTGAAAATAAAAAAAGTGCCGGTTTGTCTTGTTATTAGCAAACATCAATGTAATTTATAGAATTTGCTTTAGGGACATAAATAGATACATCAAATTAACAAAAAAATATTTCTCACTCATAACTGCTACAGAGTTATTTTCACTGAAAATAAAAAAGTGCCGGTTTGTCTTGTTATTAGCAAAAATCAATGTAATTTATAGAATTGGCTTTAGGGACATAAATAGATACATCAAATTAACAAAAAAATATTTCTCATTCATAACTGCTACAGAGTTATTTTCACTGAAAATATAAAAAGTGCCGGTTTGTCTTGTTATTAGCAAAAATCAATGTAATTTATAGAGTTGGCTTTAGGGGCATAAATAGATACATCAAATTAACATTAAAATATTTCTCACTCATAACTGCTACAGAGTTATTTTCACTGAAAATAAAAAAGTTACGGTTTGTCTTGTTATTAGCAAAAATCAATGTAATCTATAGAGTTGGCTTAAAGGGCATAAATATATACATCAAATTAACAAAAAAATGTTACTCAGGCATAACTGATCCAGAGTTATTTTCACTGAAAATAAAAAAGTGCCGGTTTGTCTTGTTATTAGCAAAAATCAATGTTATCTATAGAATTGGCTTTAGGGACATAAATAGATACATCAAATTAACATTAAAATATTTCTCACTCATAACTGCTACAGAGTTATTTTCACTGAAAATAAAAAAGTGCCGGTTTGTGTTGTTATTAGCAAAAATCAATTTTATCTATAGAATTGGCTTTAGGGACATAAATAGATACATCAAATTAACAAAAAAATATTTCTCACTCATAACTGCTCCAGAGTTATTTTCACTGAAAATAAAAAAGAGCCGGTTTGTCTTGTTATTATCAAAAATCCATGTAATCTATAGAATTGGCTTTAGGGACATAAATAGATACATCAAATTAACAAAAAAATATTTCTCACTCAAAACTGCTCCAGAGTTATTTTCACTGAAAATAAATAAGTGCCGGTTTGTCTTGTTAGTATCAAAAATCTATGATATCTATAGAATTGGCTTTAGGGACATAAATAGATACATCAAATTAACAAAAAAAAATTTCTCACTCATAATACTCCAGAGTTATTTTCACTAAAAATAAAAAAGTGCCGGTTTGTGTTGTTATTAGCAAAAATCAATGTTATCTATATAATTGGCTTTAGGGACATAAATAGAAAAATCAAATTAACAAAAAAATGTTACTCAGTCATAACTGCTCCAGAGTTATTTTCACTGAAAATAAAAAAGTGCCGGTTTGTCTTGTTATTAGCAAAAATCAATGTAATCTATAGAATTGGCTTTAGGGACATAAATAGATACATCAAATTAACAAAAAAAAAAA
Organism: Agriopis leucophaearia; assembly: GCA_949125355.1. NCBI lineage: Eukaryota > Metazoa > Arthropoda > Insecta > Lepidoptera > Geometridae > Agriopis > Agriopis leucophaearia. Next base: position 2,034,062 of record OX421276.1, on the reverse strand, counting down.
CTCACTCATAACTGCTACAGAGTTATTTTCACTGAAAATAAAAAAAGTGCCGGTTTGTCTTGTTATTAGCAAAAATCAATGTTATGTATAGAATTATTTTTATTTTCATTATTTTCACTGAAAATAAAAAAGTGCCGGTTTGTCTTGTTATTAGCAAAAATCAATGTTATCTATAGAATTGGCTTTAGGGACATAAATAGATACATCAAATTAACATTAAAATATTTCTCACTCATAACTGCTACAGAGTTATTTTCACTGAAAATAAAAAAGTGCCGGTTTGTGTTGTTATTAGCAAAAATCAATGTAATCTATAGAATTGGCTTTAGGGACATAAATAGATACATCAAATTAACAAAAAAATATTTCTCACTCATAACTGCTACAGAGTTATTTTCACTGAAAATAAAAAAGAGCCGGTTTGTCTTGTTATTATCAAAAATCCATGTAATCTATAGAATTGGCTTTAGGGACATAAATAGATACATCAAATTAACAAAAAAATATTTCTCACTCAAAACTGCTCCAGAGTTATTTTCACTGAAAATAAAAAAGTGCCGGTTTGTCTTGTTATTAGCAAAAATCAATGTTATCTATAGAATTATTTTTATTTTCATTATTTTCACTGAAAATAAAAAAGTGCCGGTTTGTCTTGTTATTAGCAAAAATCAATGTAATCTATAGAGTTGGCTTTAGGGGCATAAATAGATACATCAAATTAACATTAAAATATTTCTCACTCATAACTGCTACAGAGTTATTTTCACTGAAAATAAAAAAGTGCCGGTTTGTCTTGTTATTAGCAAAAATCAATGTTATCTATAGAATTATTTTTATTTTCATTATTTTCACTGAAAATAAAAAAGTGCCGGTTTGTGTTGTTATTAGCAAAAATCAATGTAATCTATAGAATTGGCTTTAGGGACATAAATAGTTACATCAAATTAACAAAAAAATATTTCTCACTCATAACTGCTACAGAGTTATTTTCACTGAAAATAAAAAAGTGCCGGTTTGTGTTGTTATTAGCAAAAATCAATGTAATCTATAGAATTGGCTTTAGGGACATAAATAGATACATCAAATTAACAAAAAAATATTTCTCACTCATAACTGCTCCAGAGTTATTTTCACTGAAATAAAAAAGTGCCGGTTTGTCTTGTTATTAGCAAAAATCAATGTAATCTATAGAATTGGCTAAAGGGGCATAAATATATACATCAAATTAACAAAAAAATGTTACTCAGTCATAACTGCTCCAGAGTTATTTTCACTGAAAATAAAAAAGTGCCGGTTTGTCTTGTTATTAGCAAAAATCAATGTTATCTATAGAATTGGCTTTAGGGACATAAATAGATACATCAAATTAACATTAAAATATTTCTCACTCATAACTGCTACAGAGTTATTTTCACTGAAAATAAAAAAGTGCCGGTTTGTGTTGTTATTAGCAAAAATCAATTTTATCTATAGAATTGGCTTTAGGGACATAAATAGATACATCAAATTAACAAAAAAATATTTCTCACTCATAACTGCTCCAGAGTTATTTTCACTGAAAATAAAAAAGAGCCGGTTTGTCTTGTTATTATCAAAAATCCATGTAATCTATAGAATTGGCTTTAGGGACATAAATAGATACATCAAATTAACAAAAAAATATTTCTCACTCAAAACTGCTCCAGAGTTATTTTCACTGAAAATAAATAAGTGCCGGTTTGTCTTGTTAGTATCAAAAATCTATGATATCTATAGAATTGGCTTTAGGGACATAAATAGATACATCAAATTAACAAAAAAATATTTCTCACTCATAATACTCCAGAGTTATTTTCACTAAAAATAAAAAAAGTGCCGGTTTGTGTTGTTATTAGCAAAAATCCATGTAATCTATAAAATTGGCTTTAGGGACATAAATAGATACATTAAATTAACAAAAAGAATATTTCTCACTCATAACTGCTCCAGAGTTGTTTTCATTGAAAAAAAAAAATACCGGTTTGTCTTGTTATTAGCAAAAATCAATGTTATCTATAGAATTATTTTTATTTTCATTATTTTCACTGAAAATAAAAAAGTGCCGGTTTGTCTTGTTATTAGCAAAAATCAATGTAATCTATAGAGTTGGCTTTAGGGGCATAAAAAGATACATCAAATTAACATTAAAATATTTCTCACTCATAACTGCTACAGAGTTATTTTCACTGAAAATAAAAAAGTGCCGGTTTGTGTTGTTATTAGCAAAAATCAATGTAATCTATAGAATTGGCTTTAGGGACATAAATAGTTACATCAAATTAACAAAAAAATATTTCTCACTCATAACTGCTCCACAGTTATTTTCACTGAAAATAAAAAAGTGCCGGTTTGTCTTGTTATTAGCAAAAATCAATGTTATCTATAGAATTATTTTTATTTTCATTATTTTCACTGAAAATAAAAAAGTGCCGGTTTGTCTTGTTATTAGCAAAAATCAATGTAATCTATAGAGTTGGCTTTAGGGGCATAAATAGATACATCAAATTAACATTAAAATATTTCTCACTCATAACTGCTACAGAGTTATTTTCACTGAAAATAAAAAAGTGCCGGTTTGTGTTGTTATTAGCAAAAATCAATGTAATCTATAGAATTGGCTTTAGGGACATAAATAGATACATCAAATTAACAAAAAAATATTTCTCACTCATAACTGCTCCAGAGTTATTTTCACTGAAATAAAAAAGTGCCGGTTTGTCTTGTTATTAGCAAAAATCAATGTAATCTATAGAATTGGCTTAAGGGGCATAAATATATACATCAAATTAACAAAAAAATGTTACTCAGTCATAACTGCTCCAGAGTTATTTTCACTGAAAATAAAAAAGTGCCGGTTTGTCTTGTTATTAGCAAAAATCAATGTTATCTATAGAGTTGGCTTTAGGGGCATAAATAGATACATTAAATTAACAAAAAGAATATTTCTCACTCATAACTAATCTAGAGTTATTTCACTGAAAATAAAAAAGTGCCGGTTTGTCTTGTTATTAGCAAAAATCAATGTTATCTATAGAATTGGCTTTAGGGACATAAATAGATACATCAAATTAACATTAAAATATTTCTCACTCATAACTGCTACAGAGTTATTTTCACTGAAAATAAAAAAGTGCCGGTTTGTGTTGTTATTAGCAAAAATCAATGTTATCTATAGAATTGGCTTTAGGGACATAAATAGATACATCAAATTAACAAAAAAATATTTCTCACTCATAACTGCTCCAGAGTTATTTTCACTGAAAATAAAAAAGAGCCGGTTTGTCTTGTTATTATCAAAAATCCATGTAATCTATAGAATTGGCTTTAGGGACATAAATAGATACATTAAATTAACAAAAAGAATATTTCTCACTCATAACTGCTCCAGGGTTATTTTCACTGAAAATAAAAAAGTTACGGTTTGCCTTGTTATTAGCAAAAATCAATGTTATCTATAGAATTATTTTTATTTTCATTATTTTCACTGAAAATAAAAAAGTGCCGGTTTGTCTTGTTATTAGCAAAAATCAATGTAATCTATAGAGTTGGCTTTAGGGGCATAAATAGATACATCAAATTAACATTAAAATATTTCTCACTCATAACTGCTACAGAGCTATTTTCACTGAAAATAAAAAAGTGCCGGTTTGTGTTGTTATTAGCAAAAATCAATGTAATCTATAGAATTGGCTTTAGGGACATAAATAGATACATCAAATTAACAAAAAAATATTTCTCACTCATAACTGCTCCAGAGTTATTTTCACTGAAAAAAAAAGAGCCGGTTCGTCTTGTTATTTTCAAAAATCCATGTAATCTATAGAATTGGCTTTAGGGACATAAATAGATACATCAAATTAACAAAAAAATATTTCTCACTCATAACTGCTCCAGAGTTATTTTCACTGAAAATAAATAAGTGCCGGTTTGTCTTGTTAGTATCAAAAATCTATGATATCTATAGAATTGGCTTTAGGGACATAAATAGATACATCAAATTAACAAAAAAAAATTTCTCACTCATAATACTCCAGAGTTATTTTCACAAAAAATAAAAAAGTGCCGGTTTGTGTTGTTATTAGCAAAAATCAATGTTATCTATATAATTGGCTTTAGGGACATAAATAGAAACATCAAATTAACAAAAAAATATTTCTCACTCATAACTGCTCCAGAGTTATTTTCACTGAAAATAAAAAAGAGCCGGTTTGTCTTGTTATTATCAAAAATCCATGTAATCTATAGAATTGGCTTTAGGGACATAAATAGATACATTAAATTAACAAAAAGAATATTTCTCACTCATAACTGCTCCAGGGTTATTTTCACTGAAAATAAAAAAGTTACGGTTTGCCTTGTTATTAGCAAAAATCAATGTTATCTATAGAATTATTTTTATTTTCATTATTTTCACTGAAAATAAAAAAGTGCCGGTTTGTCTTGTTATTAGCAAAAATCAATGTAATCTATAGAGTTGGCTTTAGGGGCATAAATAGATACATCAAATTAACATTAAAATATTTCTCACTCATAACTGCTACAGAGCTATTTTCACTGAAAATAAAAAAGTGCCGGTTTGTGTTGTTATTAGCAAAAATCAATGTAATCTATAGAATTGGCTTTAGGGACATAAATAGATACATCAAATTAACAAAAAAATATTTCTCACTCATAACTGCTCCAGAGTTATTTTCACTGAAAAAAAAAGAGCCGGTTCGTCTTGTTATTTTCAAAAATCCATGTAATCTATAGAATTGGCTTTAGGGACATAAATAGATACATCAAATTAACAAAAAAATATTTCTCACTCATAACTGCTCCAGAGTTATTTTCACTGAAAATAAAAAAGTGCCGGTTTGTCTTGTTATTAGCAAAAATCAATGTTATCTATAGATTTGGCTTTAGGGGCATACATAGATACATCAAATTAACATTAAAATATTTCTCACTCATAACTGCTACAGAGTTATTTTCACTGAAAATAAAAAAGTGCCGGTTTGTGTTGTTATTAGCAAAAATCAATGTAATCTATAGAGTTGGCTTTAGGGACATAAATAGATACATCAAATTAACAAAAAAATATTTCTCACTCATAACTGCTCCAGAGTTATTTTCACTGAAAACAAAAAAAGTGCCGGTTTGTCTTGTTATTAGCAAAAATCAATGTAATCTCGCATTTTCGCTTAACATTAGGCGAGTTGGCGGCCAAGCGCAAGCCTATTCTACAAGAAAAAATAAAAAATACTTTTACCTACTAGAGGCGGGTCCTTCTTCAATATAATTGTTTAAATCGGTTAGTAAATTAACTAATGTTTTTTTTTACTTCGTTGAAATATTTCAGTGTAACATAGCATTCACAAAATTTGAACTTACATTTAGGTTCAAATAAGTACCAATTCGGCAGAGCAGCACAAGCGGCGCAATTATGCTAACCTCGGCAGTGGTTACTTATTTGAGGCGTTTGAGGTCGAGACATTGGCCCTTAAGGACCGGGAGCTCATCTCATTTTCAAAAATCATTCAGAGCGGATTCGGATACTTATTTTTTAAAGAAAATATAAAGTGCTAGTTTTGTTGTTCTGAAATCTGTAGTGCGTACAAAGTCAACTAAAATCAAAGTTAAATGTTAAGAAGTTTAAAATGCTTTAATCATAATTTATGTTGTACCTAGTAACCATTAAATCCAAGTCTTAAATAGTAATATTCAATTAATTTAATTCCAGACAATCTTTCATCAAGTTCTTCTCTTCCAGATTCCAGACAGTAAAGCTCTGAAGTTAATTTAACTGACGAGGTATTTCAATAAAATCTTTATGGAGTGCGGGTTGTCTCTTAAGAATCTATCTTAGTAGGGACTTAAAATTCAATAATTTGAGATTAATTTATTTTAAGTAGAAAGTTTTAAGTGGAAACTTTAAATTGCTAGTAGGTATACCTAGGTACTGTAATCGGCAAACATCTTGATTATAATTATTAATTTACAAAACCGACTTCAAAATACATAATTTTGTTTACTTGGATGATTAAAAACCGATTTGGAACATTCTTTTTTATTTGGCAGGATATACTTTTAGATTGGTCCTAGAGAAAATTTATTAAAATCGATTCATTAATTTGGCTTTTCAATTAAAATAACTGGAAAATACGCACGCAATTGGATGACAAAATAAATATTTATTTATTAATTTAATAAATATTTAATAACTTATAATTTAAGATATTTTTATGTTCTATATGATTTATACCACGTTTAAGAACTAATTATTATAAAAAAAAGATAAATTTTTAGCAACACACATTAGTTAAATACCCTTTTTTTAGGCACTGTGGTATCTTGGACGAGAAAATTTCACGCAATTTCCCGAACGCTGCCCATCCGAGGTCATTTGATTTTATTTAAATTAATTTTCCAATATTTTTTTACTTATTTTTTGTAATATGATATCGCTAATATTTAACCATCCATCAATATTAAAAGTGGACGCTGTCCGTTTGACGTAACCTTGTTTACAACGGACCCATGTCAAATGTCTATAATTTAGGACGCCCTGTCAATATCATTTGGCGATTGTTGACACAGCGGATTAGGGCTTGTTTCTTAGAAAATAAGTCTTTTATTAAATCCATTCTGGGTTTAAAAATATCTCTTATTATGGATATTTTTAGGTGCAAAAATGGTGGTAATATTTACGTTTTCATTGTTACCAGAGTTCGTTTACCACATATGTAATTATAAATTAAAGGCTCAATCTATCTATACATATAATAAAAACATAGATATAAATAATCTGTAATTGCGAGGTATAAAAAAAAACACAGGGCATCTTAAATCTTAATTAATCAATCTTAAGCATGCTGAACACGTTAAGGCAGTTTTTAGAATTTTTGTCTGTTTGTTTGTTTGTCCACGCACATCTCCTAAACTACAGGACGTATTTAAATGCAGTTTTCACGAATATGCTTAGCTATAACCAAATTGTAGTATAGGCTATGTTATTTTGCGCAAGGGCAGGATTAAGGCAGGAAAAAAGGGTTGAAAGTTTATATGAAAATCTACGCGTACGAAGTCACGGACAACAGCACTTGTTATAAATAAACTTGAATATATGATAATTATGAAGGTATATTTAATCTTGCTTGCTTCAACGATGTATGCTTGGTCAACTTGCTTGCTTGTCTTAGTATGTCAGTTTTTGGCAGCCTGATTGAAATTTACAATTGTTGTGGTAATAAAGTGGTACCTACAATATAACGTGCCATCCTAAAGACGGCAGCGCTCAGTTGTAAAGCCTATTCTCTGCTACTTTAGATGCTGATCAGATAATTGCAAATGTTTGAATGATGAATAAATATTTGCAGCTAGTTGTCAGTGTCTTTGTATGTTACACTAGCTGCGCCCCGCGGTTTTATCCGCGTGGTGATGATGATGAAAAGTAGCCTATATTCAAAATTTTATTCCAATCATCCATCCATCCATACATCCATCCATCCAAACTTTCACATATATGATAGTAGTTGCATACCTGAAAATCTGTGATGATGATGAAAAGGCTATATATTAATCCACGACATAAGCAATCATCATCATCTTCATCAGCCAAAAGACGTCCACTACTGCTGAACATAGGCCTCCTCCTAACATAAGCAATGCATATTCCAAAGTTCATCCAAATCCATCCAGTCGTTTCTGCGTGATTGAGTAACAAACATCCATCCATCCATCCATCCAAACTTTCACATATATGATATTAGTGTGATTATGGCAATCTCGACACAAGGAATCCTATGTGTATTATGTATTCTGTGGTAGAGACCTATGAAGCGTTGGTTATTTAACTTTTTTTTTCATTTCTCAGCATAATAAATCCCAAAAAGCCCACTCAGCTTATATGTTAAGGAAATTACTCCATCTGCATACTTTCCTTATAAGATAAGAAGGCGTGAGTTTGACGTTTCCTTCACTCTATGACGGAAGGCTCAAAATTTTCCGCCCGTAACTCCGGGCGTTATTTAAAATTCTACTTGCGTAAGACTCGCTTACCATAATTCTGCTTTGGACTAGAATAGAGCTCATCGCCCATTTATCGACTTAATTTTAGATTAATCATTGGGCTAGATGTAGATTTTAGCTTTTAGTTATACTTACTGAACAATCTGAGCTTTGACATTGAAAGTATTGAAGCTTGACATCATGAAAAATAATAATGTTAATTTTTAGAAAAAAAAACCGCTTCTAGACAATACATATTTACATGTACAAACTTGAACCAATAATATTACTTAATATAAAAAAAAACACAAACTGACTTTAAGACTATATATACTTAGACATATCAAACTTAAACCAATAATGTTAATTATAAAAAAAATCTTCAAGGCTATACTTATTATATGTACAAACTTAAACTAAAAAGTAGAAAAATTACAGTCAAATTGAAAGTCCTCATCAACTTTTACTGAAGGGATAGATAGAAAAACCATATCGTCACCAGTGTATATTTTTTTTTAATTTTTTTTTTAATGTTCTGAATTTATCAAATGTATATTACCTCTGAAGTATGAGAGACAAAAATAATCATTAAAATCAATTCATAATTGACGGAGTAATCGTGTGACAAACATACAAAAATTCGGGCGGAGGGACAGACAGACAGATGGTTAGACTGAACGAATTTGTAAGGGTTCCTTGTTGGGCCACAGAACCCTAAAAAAACACAGTCGAAACGAGAACCTCCTCCTTTTTTGAAGTCAGTTCAAAATGAAGGTTACTGCACAATTTAAAGATACTTTTTTTTTATAAAATGTGCGACGATCAGGTATACGGTCCACCGCTTATGGACATCTGCTGCAGTAGCGGTCGATATTTTGTCAGCCCGGATAGGTGGTTGTAGACCTTTTTTAGAAATGCTCCATGTTGAAACTTGATGGAAAGACCTACGGGGGAAGGGAATTCTTCGATAAAAAGTTTCATTTAGCCTATAATTATTTTGTAAAAAAGAGGGAAATACTATAGAAGTCGCGCCTAAAACCAGCAAACAAAAAGTGATATTTCAGTCAAAAAAAATAGAAGAGGCAGGTAATGCCTTTATTAAAGCCAGCTTAAAAATATCTAAAGTCAGTTACGTTGCCACTCTTTCCACTCCGAACTCCGCACTGCGCTGTATATTTTTAAATCTTTCAGCTGTTCACTGTGGTTAAAAACGGTGTTTTAAAAAGCCCGTAAAAATAAAGCACTAATATTACTCTATCGTCACAGACAAGTGTAACCAACCAAACAGGATTTAGTGTAACTTGCAGATTAATGTTATATCTTTGTTTGCCTTTACAGTTTGAAACTGGGTCATCTATGTGAGAGCTTTGCATCCATAACTGTGAATAAATGTTTAAAAGTTACTTTTATCTTCAACAAAATCACGAAAAGAGAATGGAGTTTTATAACTAGGGTGTCATTCTTGACTTTTTCATTTTCTTTTAGCAACTACGAGGAAGCTTAAAAATAAGTTTCGAACAAAAATCACCAACACAACACAGATACAGATAAATAGCCTTATACTTAAAAACGTTACTCAAGTTGACATACGCTTAAATATGCTCCGTCTTGTTTTCGCGTGTGACGATTGCCGTCAGCGAGAAGTTGAGAGAGCATTTTAAAACATAGATTAACTTGAGTAACGTTTTTAAGTAAAGCCCATAATACAAAAGTAAAATTCGTGATTGTACTAGTTGGTAGAATACGCCTAGTCCCTAAGCCCACGGAAACTGCCTATAGAAGCCAGTTTGTAAGTCAAACTGCACCTAATGACAGCCCATCACTGCTGCCTAGCTAGAAACTTTAAAATAAACATTTTAAAGTGGGCTTAAAATATCTTTAAACGGGTGCGTATATAAGTGGTACTGGCAACATCGCCACAGATAACAACCGCATTTTAATGTGTTGTTCCAGTGGTACGTACAGTCACAAACTTGTAAATATTACGAGGGTATAAAATTTAACGCAGACGGCCGCCATTTTATGCTTTGTTTAACAGCGCTTTTTACATTATTCTTACCTATTTGAATGTAATCCGATGTTTTACTGCCGGAGAATATCTTTCTTTAGCATGGTTTTGGGCCTCGTTTGATAAGAATGGCTTATGGGCCAATGAGGCATGGTTATGTCTGACCAAACCCTCTTTAAAAATTAAGTTTAAAAAAAAAGAATGGCTTAAAAGTCTGCTCCCTGGACAGATCTATCTATCACTTTCGCACAGTTTCTATTTTTTCGAATGTGAAAATTATTTAGTGCGAATTAAAAACAAACAATTAGTATTTTATTTATTTGACCCGGGAATGACTCACGTATGATTAAGCCGGTTACTCCGAGTCTCTATAGTTTCAACCGGTCTTTTTCAAGGTGAATGCGCGCGCGCGGCTGCATCTCGCTTTTTCAGTGCAAAGCAAGACGCGCGTGCGTAAAGAAATTTGTAAAAACCACGGCAGTTTCCATAATTAAATAATCTTTAAAATAACATTGCAAATGTTTGGAAGCAAATTTCATGTTGATATTTTATATTTTAGCGGGGGAGACAAAAAAAAAATACATTACTTATGGAATAAAATTTTTTTGAATCGACATTAAAATTACTTAAAATATTTGCGAATTATAACTTTTTAACTTTAACGATTCGTATTCACAGTATACCTATTTTAGGTGACATTATAAAAATAAATGAATTTTAGAAATTAAATCCCAACCCCATTTTTTATTATCAAAAATAGATTTTAATGTGCAAGCGGGATAACAAGAAGTTATTAATTTAATAAACTAACTCATTAGCATATTAACAATAACAAAAAGTCACCATCGCCTATGGATACTTGTAACACCAGAGGCATAACAACTACGTTGCCGACCCTCATCTTTTAAAGAACCCCATGTTGTAGCTTCTCGGAAACACCGCTGAAGGTAGCTCATTCCACATTTTGCAAGTGTGAGGCAAGAAAGATCGTGTGAATCGCACAGTGTGCGTATTTCCACTGATCTATGATATGTGGATGAGCTTTCAGGCGGTGGCGGCTATTGCGATGGTAAAACCGCGACGCCAGCGTCAGATCGGTTCTTCAGAACACTCCCCGTTGTAACTGCGATAAAAGATATGAGTACATAGAGAGTGAGACCCAACGTCTTTGCGCATGATGAGCGGTTCTAGATGTTCGGTGAGTTTGGGATCGTCAAAGATTCTGTAACAATAACTAAAATGTTTTCTTTTGACATGTTTTCGCTTGACAGCATACTTTTATCATCAAAGTTCGTATTCATTTTAAATTCACTAAGCCTAAGTCTAAGCCTATTATACCAAAATACGTAATTCACGTGCACATTATTGAATACAACATCCACGTGGCTTCATGTAATGCAGGATAATGCCTATTTAACTTCGTAAATCAAAGTGGCTTTGCAGGGTTGGGATAGCTTAACCCGTGTGTTAGCTATACGAAATTGTGTGATATTATAGTGTAGGACCTTGGTAAGATCGCACACTAAAAATATATGTTCGTATAGGGTTAGTAGATGAGCCTAATGTCAGAGTGTGGACGCCTGGAAGCCTGCGTCATGGCTTAACGGTCGTTCCCAAAGAATTCATCAACATCTCAGCCACAGGACGTCCACTGCTAGACATAGGCCTCCCCATCATTCGTTATTACGATTGTTCGTTACTTAAAATTGTATACCATATTATGTGGCAAACAAGCTAATGGGCTGCCTGATGGTAAGTAATCACCATCACCTATGGATAACTGTAACACCAGGGGCATGTCACAGATACGTTGCCAATCCTTAAATGCTCTATTAACGGCCCTTACAAAGAACCCTAATAATTCGTTATTATGATTGTGCGTTACTGCAATACTCGTAGTTCGTTATTTCTATTGTACGTTACTCCAATAGTTCGATATTCCGAACTTATGTTACTATGAACTTACTGAAGAACATTTCTTTTAAATGCCGATCAAGATCAAAAGGAATCTGGATTTGATATGTAGATAGAAAGAATACCAATTTATTGGGCTACAAATTACACAGATATTTTTTTTATGGATTATTATAGACACACTGTCAAAAAAGAGTACCTACGTCACAACGAATGTAATGTTTATACATATTTTTATGTAAAAAAAACTTTTCAGCAGTCAACGGATGTATGAAAAACATACTAACCCAATATATCGACACAGAAACCCAATTTTTTACTAAACGTGACAAGATTATGTATTCTAAATCACTGATGGTATAAGATCACAGATTTAGATAAATCGATGACGCAAGTGGTGTCAAGAAGTATGTTCATAAAAGTTTTTCTGAGCTATAGTTATTTGTTATACAAGAGTGAAAAGTTGCTTTTTAACCGCGTGTTCAATTTTGATGACCGAGCAAGCGAAGGACTCTACAATTAGAATCCTGAGCGTTAGCAAGACAATCAAAAGGTTCCGAGTCTGAGTTTTTAACAAATTAAAAAAGGTTGTATGATGAATTCGGCACCATGGAGGTAGAAGTAAATAGTTTTAATGATGTTTTGAATTCATAAACTTAGTGCACACGACGTTCTAAATTCAATTTACTTTATCCTCTAGCGGATAAAAACGGCTTTTGCACTCAGAAAAATGTTTTTTTTTTTCTGATTTCGTTTCACAATCTATTGTTTTAGAAAATTCAACCTTTACCTTGAGCAGACAGGACTTTATTAAGAAAGTTAACTAATATACATCTCGTGTCTGAGATAAAAGCTTATTTATAATCTGTATCCGGTCTCTCGGGGACCAACCTTGAAGATGCTTACCACGTGTGCATACGACGAAGACTCCAGGATGTATTATTATACATATACATATTATTGTAAAACTAACAAGTTTACTAACAAGTTATTTTTGTAGTTGCTCTTTTGCAGGGGTCCGCCTGGGGAAGTACCACACCTTTACCAGTTATTCAACCGCCAAGCAGTAGTATGCAAACACTACTGTGTTCCGGATTGAAGGGCAATGTTTCCAGCGAAATGACAGGGCACACAGAGATTTGACATCTTATATCTCGGGGTGACGAGCGCAGTGCATTGCCATCCAGGGTTTTGAACTGTTGAAGTTCAAAATTCTGAGTGGCGTTGAGCTGTTATGGGCAAGCGTGAAGAGCCATCAGGCGAGCGACTTCGATCGTTTCGTCACCCAGAACCATAAAAAAAAGTTTTATCCTTGGATATTGTAAGAAAACTTTAAGTTTTTTGTAAGTTAAACATAAAAGTTGAAGGGAAGTTGAAGAAACTACGGGATGCTGCTAGTTTACTATATTTCCAAGGAGTGTAATTTATATTATAGTGCACAATGTACGTACAGCTTATAAACAACGGAAGACTAGTACTGGCTTCTTTCTGTTTGTTGCTGCTCAACGAACTTTGGGGTCCATGCCCTATGTCAACTTATACATTTCATTTTGTAAACGATTTCTACTGTAACATAAAACTATCTGGACTGTCATGAGTGACTTTTTGTCTTTTAGTGATTTTTGAAGTGAAAACTTTTTTAGGCGCGTTGAGCACTTTTGGGTAAACAAAAATCATGGAACTCGCGTCATCGTCACCGAACGCTGTACCGTGTATTTTAAAACAGCGCCATCTCTTGTAGAATAGGTGAATTACTACTTAAGATTTCACTTCTGACTTGCAGTCTGACTTTTTTTGTAAACGTAGTTAATCACAAATAAACTTTTTTTCTCTCTCATTCTTTAAATTCAGTTCATGAACTGAAGTCAGTAACTTAGTACATAAAACCTCTTTAGGGCACTGCAATGGAGAGGAGGAAATACATTAGATATATCACAAAATATACGTAATATAATTAAGATAAAAATAACATTAAAAATAAAGACTTTAACTTTTTTTTGCGCGTGTATTGAGATTTTAGTAATTTGATGTCCGGATTCCATCTAGTTACTAACCATCGTCTTTGGATGTTTTTCCTGAAAACCTAAGAAACAATTATACAAATACCAGTAATTTAATTATGAACACTGACGTAGTTTTCACAAATTTTGTTTATATGACGCGGGAATTGGAATAACCAGCTTATTCTTACGTCAGTTTTTGCCGTCTAATATAAACATGACTCTTAAAGGAATTATCTTCATCAGTATTTTCAGGCTATCTTTTTTATTTTATTACAGATTCAAACAGACTCTCCGTATTCACGGTATTCTGTTTTTGTGGCGTATGTTAGTGTGTTCCTATATTATAACTAGTGCTGTTTCGCGACTTCTTACACGTAGATTTTCATTACAAATTTCAACCTTTTTTCCTCCCTTTTTCCGGCCTTTGCGCAAAATAACATAGCCATATACTTCAATCTGGTCATAGCTAAGCATATTCGTGAAAAACTCATTTAAATCCATGCAGTGGTTTAGGAGATGTGCGTGGACAAATAAACAAACAGACAAAAATTCTAAAAACAGTCTTAACTTGTTCAGCTGCTTATTTTAAGACGCCCTGTGTTTTTTTTATACTTAATATTATTTCAGCGTTTACTTTTAATGTTTTTTTCTTGTTTTTAAATTAATTATACTACTACATTCTTTAGCTATAAACGACTAGAAATAATTTTTATTCATTGATAGTTATGTATCGAAAATTTTGAAGGTTACGTTAAAAATCACGCTTACGTGCTCAAAGTTTGATCCTAAAATATGAACGTTATTCTTAAAATTCTAGTTCTATTTTGATCACGGCTCTACAATCAGCTTACCATCTCTTAGACTTTCGGTTAAGGTTAATCTGAACAATCGGCGTGAAGATTTTTATCGCTATAATTTTTATTCGATATAATTTATAGGTATTACGACTTTTCAGAATGAAAGTATTAATGTCGTGACCTATTGTAATTTCAGCAACGAACATCACAGATGTTCGAAGTAATTGTACATTTACATCGAATCACCGATACCACCAACTTCTGGAATGACATTCATCGAAGCAATTATTTTTGGAGTGACATATCCATATCAAAACCGCGAACTTTTAGAGTAACGTACATCGAAATAATAATAATACAATAATAAAATAATAGTAATGCATCGAAGCTGCGAACTTCTGGCGTAACATTACTCCATGAACATTCTCGGAGTAAATCTAATCAAAATCATGATTGATTTGAACTAACATCGCAGTTACAGACCTATAAAAATAGGTCTGCGAGTTTTCCTTGATAACCAAAAACACTGTATTGAAGACTGCATAACCATACAGTTAACATTTTAAACAGAAACTTGGCACACAAAACCCATTTCAATAAGTTTGAAATCAGGTTCCCTAGGGCGTTGTATTTTATATTTATTTTGGGATAAAAGCAAAAACTGGCGAGGAAGTAAAATAAATAACATGAAGTGTTGCTGGGAAAAGTGCGCATACTTTTTGAAAACTAAGGAGAACCTACATTTCTTGAGTTTTTTCTCTTCTCTTATTTAAAACTTCTGATATTAGGGCTAATTGCTCGCAGCCTCTACTTACATACCTATTTACTATTAGCACCTATTAGTTGTCTCCTTTCAACTCCACAGCCTCTGTGGCAAGAACACACAAAAGGCTGAATTACGTAGATTTAATAATAGTCACTACGTTCAATATCTCTTTGTTTTAGTGACTATGAATTAACTGTGGGGTATACAATGGGCGAACGCGGTTGGTAGGTACATTAAGACAAAAGGTGGCGTATTGCGGCCTGAAGGCCTGACATGGGATGTGCCGCAATGGCTACTATGTAGAGCCAATTTGGCCTTATCATCTATATGACTATGATGTTCATCTATGCTAATGAGGTTCTGGTTTATTCTAACTTTGGAATCTAGTCAAGATTCGGAACACTGCACGGATGTGCACTTAACATATAAAGAAATAAATTTAAGACAAAATAAATAAAATAAATAAATATCTGGGACATTATTGCACACATGGTCATCTGACCCCGAACTAAGCAAAGCTTGTAATATGGTTGCCAGAGATTGATATAACGTAAATTTTTCACAAATGAAAAAGTTGTCATTTAACTACTTCCTTATAGATGGTATCATTATCATCATTAGCCATAAGACGTCCACTGCTGAGCATAGGCCTCCTCCCCCTTTAACCTCCACACTGAACGACAACCTGCCATCTGCATCCACTGGATGCCCGCGACTCTCACGATGTCGTCGGTCCATCTAGTGGGAGGCCTACCTACGCTGCGTCTTCCGGTTCGTGGTCTCCACTCAAGAACTTTTCTTCCCCATCGGTTATCGGTTCTTCGAGCGATGTGGCCTGCCCATTGCCACTTCAACTTGCAAATTTTAATAGCTATGTCGATGACTCTGGTTCCTTGTCGAATATCCACGTTTCGGATTCTGGTCGAAGTTGTTGACCATTGCACCTATCTTGGACAGATTGTTCAGTTAGGAAAGTCCAACTTAGGCAAAGAGGTCGCCCGAAGAATCCAACTTGGATGGCCAGCGTTCGGGAAATTGCGTGAAATCTTCTCGTCCAAGATATCACAGTGCCTAAAGACAAGGGTCTTTGACCAATGTGTGTTGCCAGTGATGATATATGGTAGTGATACGTGGTCCTTAACTGTTGGCCTTTTGGAGAAACTCAGAGTCACACAACGGGCAATGGAGAGAGCTATGCTCGGAGTTTCTTTGCGCGATGGATGGTATACTAGAGACAAATATATCCATACCTAGACTATACTTACGTAGCCTATTTACGTATTAGCCTTACGTGTATCAATGGGTATGAATAAGGCAGTAAGGTACCAGTTTGTGGTCTCTGTATTAATAATTCTCATCGAACCATGTCCGTTTCTGTCGCAGGGAAACTGCAAGCATCCATTAGTCTACATACATACTATTTCAGTCTCGGGTCGGTATTGTTTGGCTGAAATGTCATTATCATGATATTGTGTTGAACTGCCTACGCCTTGTGGTTTCACTTTTGATTTTCAGGCTTGTGCTGACAATTTGATACACTACAAACAGACTTCACAGAAAGTAGGTGTTTAGTAAATTCATTATCTAGTTTCATACCCTGACACTGTTTTCATTTCACTAAGCACTACTCGCGGCGTTATTCCTTAATCCACACCCTGGAGTTTAGTCTCTTAGCTGTTTTGGTTTGCAACCCCACACGGCCTGTGAAGGCAAGCCAGGGGTTGGGGATTCATTTTGCCCTACATATTTTGTTTTATTTTTCTTAGTTAAATATTTATGTCAAGGAGTTTGGAAAAGGAAATATTTTAAAATATTTAACATCAGAATTTTACAAATTGTAACAAGGGAAATAAATGGTCTCATGTTAAATTACCAGTACTTACGCCCAAATCTAAACGCGGGCCCAAAAGGGCAGTTTGCAAAATCACGTGACCGCAAACTGTATCCCGGCGCGCGTTCGCGTGATATTGCAAGTTGCACCTATTCGGGCCTGCGTTTAAAGTTGTGCGTAAGGCCCCTGGTAGGCAGATAGTTGGATCAAATATGTTGTATCAAAGTCTAAACTAATTTAACATGACTAAAATGATCGGTGTTTCTTTTCATTTCAATAGGTCAGAAAAGGATGCCAATAATTTTAGAGCTGTTAAATTTAGTTTCGTTTAGATAATGGTACATCAGAATCGACGTCATTGATATACTACGAAAGTTTAGAGTTGAGATATTAAATAACAATCACACTAATAAGTTTGGACTGTCCCAAACTTTGACAGTTGTTAGTTTAGAAATCTTACGGATGCGATACGGTCATAACGTAAACTTCTATTTGTCTGGCAGTGGAACGTTTTGTTTTCAGTAACGTGTGATGAATGACTTGGGTTAGTAGCTGTGTAGTAGTAGTGATTAGGACACACCTTATGTATGTATATTTCACTACTACTTTTGTTTGTATGGTTTATACAAAATTCCTTCTTAATTTGAACTGTACAGGAAAATGGAATGCCCTCCCTGCCTCGGTATTCCCTATATAGTACAACCTGGGTCTCTTCAAGACAACAGTGAATAGGCGCCTCATGGGCAAGCGTGCTCCATCTTAGACCGGATCATCGCTTACCAGACTGCCCCGGTGGCTAAGTTGACTGTCCCGGTGGCTCAGTTGGTAGCGGGGGGAGGGTTGGTTTCGATTCCCACCTAGGGCAAACATTCATATGATGAACATTTGTGTTTGTTCTATGTCTGGATGTTAATATCTATTTAAGTATGTATTTAAAAATATGTATGTAGGTATATGGCACCCATATTACAAGCTTTGATTAGTTTGGGATCGATCAGATGACCGTGTGTGCAAAAATGTCCCAGATATTTATTATTATCAGGTGAGTTGTGAAAAAACAGACGAATTGAGAACCTCTTCCTTTTTGGGAGTTGGTTAAAAAAGGAAAACATCACGATGATTGTTGTTGATAGATGCATCATCTTATTTTAAAACATGGAAATACAGAAAATTTAAATAAATTATTACGAATAAAATATACATAAATTCTAACGGGAATGGTTAGGAACAGTCCACACTCATGCATGACTGTAACCGGTTCGCATTTTAAGCGGTACATTTTACATAATGAATATTTGATCCAGACCTCTGAGATTTCTGATTTAAACGTGTCTCTGAAGGAAATGAGGTTGGCGTGGAATCGAGTGAATTTCCAAATTGAGTAAGTTTTTTGGGTTCCGTGCCTTTTTTTAATGCCATAGGTGGCAAGCAAGCTAACGGGCCGTTATATGGCAAGCGATTACCGTCGCCTATAGATACCTGTAACACCAGGGATTTCACAGATACGTTGCCGACCCTTAAATACTCTAATAACAGCCCTTTTGCAGAACCCCATATTAAAGCTACTTGGAAATTCCGCAGGAGGGATCTCATTCCACAAATTGCAGCTGTGAGGCAAAAAATATTGCGGAAAACGCACAGTTTGCGATTTCCACAGATCTATGACATGTGAATGAGCTTTCAGGCGGTGGCGGCTAATGCGATCATAAAACCGCGATGCTGGCATCAGATAGAATAGTTCTTTAGAACACCCCCGTTGTAAATGCGATAAAGATACTGTTAGCGATAATTCATAAGTAGTTAAGTCATAATTTTTAAGGATGTAGAATACTTTCATAGTTTGTGTAAATTTTAGCTTAACTTTCAACTTAAATAAAAAAGGTCGGGGTTCGTCACTACAATAATTTAAGCAAAAAGTAAACGTAGAATGAAGGCGTTTGCATATGTGAGGTAGAGGTCATCAAAACCTACCCATCTCTGTCCCTCTTGTTAGCTTAGATTTAATAAATGAGCGAGGAGCTAGGGACCGCCCCAAACAGCGGGTGGGAAACAAAATGGTTCCACCGGGACGACAATGGCCGCGGGTTTGCTGAGATTTTTAGATTTAGAGTTAGTCTAAGAGCAACATCGGAATTGAAAAGACGTCTAACTTACTAACGGCAAACAAGATAGAACTGCGTAGACGTCCCAAGCTCCTCTTGCGAACCTCCTCAAAATCAAGAGTTTTATTTCGATCATCCGACCTGCAGTTGAATTTGGTTTTTGTCATCACTGAATAATCCCACCGGAGCGGCAGGCACCCTACATGCGCTGACGCACACGAGCGGACCGACACCAGCACCCGAGCGAGACGGAGGATACACACGTGGTCTCGGTCTCCTCGACCCTTCTCGGTCCGCACAAAGGAGGCGGCGCCTTTCGTACAATATAACAGAGCGCCGCGCTCAACAGCTGGTCCTTCGAGCCGGATCCTTGCGATCACCTTGCTGGGGATCCGGAGCTGACTGCTGCTCCATCAAGAGGACCACGATGCCACTTACCAGAAGTCAGAAAGGTTTGAAGAACGACAAGGAGCTGCGGAACGAGTCTACACCCGACGTAATGCCGACTTCGGCTGCTACGCCGAGTGCCACCAGCTCCAGGACCGGTCGATCTGCTTCATCCACGACTGACATAACACTGCGAGGTAATGGAGCTACTGAAGAAGAGTCTATGGTAGATACTGCGGCGAGGAAAACCGCAGAGAAGCCGCCTTCGGAGAAGTCCGTCAAGGGAGCTTCTAGCCAGTTGGACTCAGACGGAAGACATTCAGCGGCAAGAGGAAAAGTTCGTTGTCCTTCATCAGCATCGATGAAGATGAAGAGGCGACAAGAACTAGAAGCACGTGCCGAGTTGGCACGCCGAGAACTGGAGTTAGCCAAGATTCAACTCGAACTGGCACAACTCGATGATGATGATGAAGGAGATTCCACTATAGAAGATCCTGAGAACCGTGGAGAGGATGTCCAGGAATGGGTTCAGTCGACGATGGTTAGGATGTCCGGGGAGGGACATACGGAGAAGTCCGCGGAAGGACTGATAAGGAAGGCGTCCGGGAAGGGGCGGTTTCCAGAACATTCTCCAGAGCGCCGCGTCAACAAAGAACATGAGAACGAACCTCACAGCGGAACCAAAGATCTTGCCGAAGCCATTATGAAGGCCATTAGCACCGTGCCGAAGACGACAGCAGCGCCACCTGCGTATTTACATGAGCTGCCACACTTCGACGGCACCAGTGGGGAATGGCTGGCCTTCAAGACGGTGTATGAAGATACTGCTCCACTCTTCTCAACCGTACAGAACATGGCGCGGTTGAGGAGGGCGATCAAGGGAACTGCGAGAGAGGCAGTCAAGAGCCTTCTGTATTCCGAGTGCTTACCAGAAGACGTCATGGAAGCTTTGCGACGTCGCTTTGGTCGGCCAGATGCTCTGATACTCGCAGAACTTGATAAGATCAAGAATCTACCGAAGATAACTGAAAGCGCACGTGACATATGCGTATTCGCGAGCGCCGTGAACAACACTGTCGCAACGGTTCGGGGGCTGAAGAAACCTCAGTACCTGTACTCGCCGGAGATGCTGAAGAGTATCGTTGAGAAGATGCCGGCGGTGCTGAAATTCCGGTGGTACGATTTTGCCACTACAGAAGATGATGTGGACTTGCTACTAATGGCAAAGTTTTTGAACCGAGAAGCTGATCGATGTGGTCCATACGCGCTACAAGAAGAAGTCACGAAAAAGCAGCTTCCCCAAAAGCAAGCTGTTCATACCGCGACCGACCAAGGTAAAGATAAATCGACGTGCCCTCACTGCCAAGATAGTCATCAGCTCTTCGAATGTGGCAAGTTCCTGAAAGCTTCGACCCAAGAAAGATGGGAAATCGCCATGAAATCGAAAACTTGCTTCAAATGCCTGCGAAGTCGTCACCGAAAAGAGAGCTGCAGAAAACCTCCATGCAAGATCTGCAAGCGTTGGCACCATAACCTGCTTCACGAAGATAAGCCATCAGAACAGAACATACCGAAGCAGGAGGAGAAGAAAGAAGTTACCAACAACATAAGACTCTCAGTAAACGCTACGAAGACTGGAAGAGCGTATTTGAAAATGGTGCCCGTGGAGATTTACGGGCCAAAAGGATCGGCCAAAGTATTGGCTCTCTTGGATGAAGGGTCCACAGTAACCCTTCTGGATTCTTCACTGGCTGAACAAGTTGGACTCAAGGGACCCAAAGAATCTCTGTCACTTGAGACCGTGGGTGGAAAGACTATCACAAAGAAGGACTCCATGAGGCTCAACACGATGATTCGGGGGATCCACCAGAAAACAAAGAGAGACGTCACTGGGGCGCGCACTATTGACGACCTACACCTAACGCCTCAGAGAGTGGATAAAAACAGAATTGAGGAATGCGCTCATCTTAGCAAGTTGGCCGATCAGCTGTATTACGAAGGAGAGCGCCCCAAACTGCTGATCGGACAAGATAATTGGGAGCTCATTGTATCGAGGTCTACACGTAAAGGGAAGAAAGATCAGCCCGTAGCTTCTCTTACACGTCTGGGGTGGGTGCTACATGGGTCCGACGGGGGAGCATCGATACAAGTTAATTTTGTCACCTGCGCGCACATCTCCACCAGCGAAGACCAGATGGAAAAGCTCATTCGAGATCACTTCGCTGTAGAGTCACTGGGAGTTCAGCCTAGACGACCAAGTACTGATGCAGAAGAAATATCTCGAAAAATCTTAGAGAAAACCACTCGAAGATTGGAAGATGGTCACTTTGAAGCAGGCCTTCTATGGAAGAACGACAATGAGAAAATGCCGAACAACTACAAATCAGCAGAAAACCGGCTGAAGAACATAGAAAAGAAGTTGGACAGAGACACCAATCTGAAAATTGAGTACGAGAAGCAAATTCAGAATCTCCTGGACAGCGATTACGCCGAAGAGGTACAACAAGCGTCGACATCTGAGAGGAAATGGTATCTTCCTCACTTTGCGGTCACACACCCGACCAAGAAGAAGATCAGAGTGGTGTTCGACGCGGCTGCCAAGTTTGGGGGAAAGAGCCTTAACGACGTACTTCTGACAGGACCTGACCTGCTTCAATCACTTTTTGGGGTCCTTCTTCGGTTCCGTCAACATCCAATCGCTGTGGTAGCGGATATAAAAGAGATGTTTCTTCAGGTCAAGATCCGGGCAGAGGACAGAGATAGCCTGCGATTCTTATGGCGAGGAAATCAGCGAACTGGGTCTCCTAAGGAGTATCGGATGACATCAGTAATTTTTGGAGCTGCCTGTTCTCCAAGCACAGCAATCTACGTGATGAATAGAAATGCCGCTGAGTTCAAAGATCAGTACCCTGAGGCAGCGCATGCAGTGGTGCGTAACCACTATATGGATGATTACCTGCAAAGTTTCGAGACCGAAGAAAAAGCTGTCAAGATAGCCAGCCAGGTGGACACCATTCACCAAAGAGCCGGGTTTCACCTCCGGGGGTGGGTTTCCAACCAACCTGGGGTTCTGAAAAGGCTCACTAAAGAAGACAAGAGTAGCAACGAAGTCGAACTGGGGTCCAAAGAAGAAAAAACCTTGGGTTTACGATGGTTCACACAAGAAGATGAACTGGGCTTCAGAACGAGTCTTCATAACGTCGACGAAGATGTCATAAACCAGCTAAAGACTCCAACAAAGAGAGTGGTTACAAGCGCTGTGATGTCAACCTTCGACCCGATGGGGTTGGCGTCACCAGTACTCATCCAAGGAAAGCGGCTTCTGCAAGACATCTGGAGAAGTGGCATAGGATGGGACGACAAGATCACGCAAGAGAATATGGAAGCGTGGAGGAACTACCTTGATAGCTTGCAACTGCTGAAAGACCTACGCGTCCCCAGACTCATTACTCACTCCAGCACTGGGGGAGAAATGCACGTTTTCACCGATGCCAGTGAAGTCGCCTACGCTTGCGCGATCTATTGGATACAAGAGGTCAACGAAGGACAGTACAGAGTTACCCTCCTGGCTGGAAAGGCAAGAGTCACGCCACTGAAACCAGTTTCCATCCCACGGCTAGAATTACAGGCCGCACTGCTGGGAACCAGGTTGGCACGATCAGTAGAAGAAGAGTTAGATATCAAGCCAGAGAAGAAGACTTACTGGACTGACTCGAGCACCGTTTTGTCCTGGATCAAGTCTGATCCAAGAACCTTCAAACCCTTTGTGGCTCATCGACTCGCTGAGATTGAGGATACGTCGAAACCTCAGGAATGGCGCTGGGTACCAACGACTCAGAACCCGGCAGATGACGCTACGAGAAACATTCCGGAGGAATTTGGCAGAGATCACAGATGGTTTACCGGTCCTTCATTCCTGAGCGAAGTTAAAGAACGCTGGCCAGAACCCCGTTCATTCAAAGCCGAACAAACTGGTGAAGAAAAGGAAAAGTTCCCAGTTGCCACTATGAAGATAACGGACAAACATCCGACTCCAAACCCGGAAAGATTTTCGCAATGGAGCCGACTGCTGAGGGCAACCGCGAGAGTACTTCAATTCGTTGAGATATGTAAAGGACAGAATCAGCTCGTAAATGCCACTAGAAAACAAGAAAAGGAAGATCCAACGTGGAAAAAAGTCTCTCAGAAAAAGAGAACGAAGTTGGAGCCGATCAAAACGAAGAACCGAGACCGAAAGTTCATAGCACTTGAGCCATCATACTTAGAGAGAGCCGAGAAACTCTTATTGAAACGAAGCCAAGAAGAAAGCTTCGGGGAAGACATTACTTTCATCAAGAAGAAGAAGCCTCTGAGTCGAGCAAGTAAA
Source organism: Agriopis leucophaearia (assembly GCA_949125355.1). NCBI lineage: Eukaryota > Metazoa > Arthropoda > Insecta > Lepidoptera > Geometridae > Agriopis > Agriopis leucophaearia. The sequence continues at coordinate 2,009,881 of OX421276.1, read as the reverse complement.
CTGGGAAAACTCGTTTTGGAAAACGATGATGGCGTGCTACGAATCCAAGGAAGAATCGACGTAGCTACGAGTTTCGATAAGAACTTCAGGCGACCCGTGGTACTAGATAGCAAGCAGTACATAACAAAGCTGCTTATCGAACACTATCACAAGATCTTCAATCACGGAAATCACGCGACGGTAATCAATGAGTTGAGGCAGCGCTACTGGGTACTGGGGCTGCGATCTGCGGTTCGACTTGCCACTCATAGGTGCCAGTGGTGCCGAGTTTATCGTAACAAACCATATGTACCACCGACCGGAGACCTGCCGAAGGAGAGACTGCAAGTCGGCGAGCCACCTTTCACCTTTTCTGGCGTGGACTTTTTTGGGCCGATGGTAGTCACAGTGGGCCGACGACACGAAAAGAGATGGGGAGCTCTGTTCACCTGTCTTTCCACCAGAGCCGTCAGCGTCGAGCTTGCATCGTCACTTTCATCGGACTCCATGATCCTGGCACTTAGAAGGATGGCGGCCAGAAGAGGAATGCCGAAGGGGCTCTTCAGCGATAATGGCACGAACTTTGTCAAAGCCAACAAGGAACTTCAAGAAGCCTTAGAAGATATGAAGAAAGAAGACGTCATCGTAGAAGCCGAGAAGATGGGAGTCCGGTGGAAGTTCATACCACCAGGAGCCCCGAACATGGGGGGAGCGTGGGAACGTCTGGTGCGCTCTATTAAAGCGGCACTGGCTGTAACTCTCCGAGAGAGATATCCGAGGGAAGAAGTCCTTCACACGCTCCTATTAGAAGCGGAACACATCGTCAACTCAAGACCCCTGGTGGAGGCTATAGATGATGGAGAAGAAGCGCTCACGCCCAACCACTTTCTCATCGGGAGGTCGTGTGGTGCTCCAAGATTGGGAACCTTTACCGACTGCGACCTCAAGGGGCGACGAACGTGGAAGATGACTCAACGACTGGCCGACCACTTCTGGAGCAGATGGGTGAAAGAGTACCTACCAACTCTGATCCCGAGAAAAGTCGACGGAAAGGCCAGAGATACTAGAGACCTTCGATGTGGAGACACGGTCCTCATAGTGGATTCCACACTGCCGAGGAACACTTGGCCCCGAGGAGAAGTGGTCCGTACCTATCCCGGACCAGATGGCCGTACGAGAATCGTCGAGGTGCGTACGACTGGAGGCACCTTGAGACGACCGAGCTCTAAGATAGTACTGCTGGTTCCTGTGAAAGATAACGAGCAACCCGTTCCTGCGGAAAACTCCGAGCGCCAGAATGCTAAGTAACCAGTCAACGAGCTTCAGGTCATCAGATAACGAGAGAACGAGGAGGACATCGCTAGACCAGGAGTCGATGCTGCGCACGAGGGGGAGGATGTTAGCGATAATTCATAAGTAGTTAAGTCATAATTTTTAAGGATGTAGAATACTTTCATAGTTTGTGTAAATTTTAGCTTAACTTTCAACTTAAATAAAAAAGGTCGGGGTTCGTCACTACAATAATTTAAGCAAAAAGTAAACGTAGAATGAAGGCGTTTGCATATGTGAGGTAGAGGTCATCAAAACCTACCCATCTCTGTCCCTCTTGTTAGCTTAGATTTAATAAATGAGCGAGGAGCTAGGGACCGCCCCAAACAGCGGGTGGGAAACAAAATGGTTCCACCGGGACGACAATGGCCGCGGGTTTGCTGAGATTTTTAGATTTAGAGTTAGTCTAAGAGCAACATCGGAATTGAAAAGACGTCTAACTTACTAACGGCAAACAAGATAGAACTGCGTAGACGTCCCAAGCTCCTCTTGCGAACCTCCTCAAAATCAAGAGTTTTATTTCGATCATCCGACCTGCAGTTGAATTTGGTTTTTGTCATCACTGAATAATCCCACCGGAGCGGCAGGCACCCTACATGCGCTGACGCACACGAGCGGACCGACACCAGCACCCGAGCGAGACGGAGGATACACACGTGGTCTCGGTCTCCTCGACCCTTCTCGGTCCGCACAAAGGAGGCGGCGCCTTTCGTACAATATAACAGAGCGCCGCGCTCAACAGATACAGAGAGACCCAACGTCTCAGCGCATTCTGAGCGGCTCTATGTGTTCAGTGACCTTAGCATTGTCGACAATTCTACCAGCTGTACGCTGTGGACGCATCAAGGAAAAAAAATAACCCTTATAGGACCACTTCGCTGTTCATCTATCTGCCTGTCTGTCTGTCAAGACCCTTTTTCTCAGGAACGCGTCAGCCATGGATGTATGGGTGTAAGTCCTGGGGTGTTGTTGAAGGAAACCACTCCACTAAGTTTATGTTCAATGTTTATATTATCTTGTTACACAGTTTATAATGTTACAAGGAATTGTATTATAACTACACTGCGTGATAACAACGGAAACTGAATTTACAATATGAAATAATATCGGAGCATAAGTACGCGCAACCGTTAGGTAGGGAACTCTGTCATCGCCGCGGCGGCACGGCGCATGCGCAGTGGACCTGCGCATAGAGTTAGACGACGCGCGCGCAGCGGCTTAATCAGAAGCGGCGAGCGATTCTACTTTTCAAGGTAAGTATATTTATTAGATTTATTTGTTTAATATTTTGGTTTCATATTATGTTTATTTATGTATTATTATATGAGACACACCACATTACTCCCTTCCAGAGACCGGCCCTAAGGTCGATAATAATCTGGAAATGTTACCGTACGTCCTGATCTTGTTTTTCTTTGTATGTTTTCAGGTGGAGGAGGTATCTCACCAGGAGATTCATCTGGAGTTTTGCTGCTGTCATCCAATATATAGGCCGGCTTCAAGCGGTCTATTGATACTGTGACAGGTTTGCCTTTTATTAATAATTTGTAAAGTTTTTCAGTTCTCTCCAGGACAGCGTGTGGACCAGTGTATGCAGGTTGCAAGGAAGCTCTTAATGCGTCTTCTCTCAAGAATACATGACTGGCAGTTGGTAAGTCTTTGAAAATAAATATCGATGGCTTGGTGTGTCTCGAAGCAGGTGTGGGTTTCAAATTATTTGCGAACGAGCGTAATCGGGCAGTGTAATCTGTGACGTCTGTTGTTCCAGCTGTGCTTGGGTCGAAAAACTCTCCCGGTAAGCGTAGTGGTTCTCCATACACAAGTTCTGCAGCGCTCGCTCGGATGTCCTCTTTGTACGCGCTTCGGATTCCAAGTAACACCAAAGGTAAGGCTTCTATCCAGTTTTCTGTTGCATGACAGGTTATAGCAGTCTTTAGCTGTCTGTGGAATCTCTCTATAACTCCATTGCATGCAGGATGATATGCAGTGGTCTTTTTATGATGAAAACCTGATATTTTGGATAGCTGTTGAAATAAAGCAGATTCAAATTGTCTGCCCCGGTCTGTTACTATATCGACGGGGGATCCAAATCTCGATATCCATCCAGAAAGTAAGGCTTTTGCTACTGTTTCAGCTGTCGCATCGGGTATTGGTATCACCTCAGGCCATCGAGTGAAGCGATCTATGGCGGTGAGACAATAACGATTTCCATTACAGATTGGAAGTGGTCCGATGAGATCGATATGCACGTGAATGAAGCGTGCTCTTGGTAGCTGGTAAGTACCCAAAGGGGAAGATACATGTCTAGTTATCTTCGAACGTTGACAAGCTAGACATGTACGCGCCCACTCTCGGCAGTCTTTCTTTACACCGGGCCATACGTAGCGTTCTGCTACTAACTTGATTGTTGCGTTGGCACCGGGGTGGCTTAGTGCGTGCAAACTATCAAAAATTTGCTTGCGCATAGGCTTTGTGATGTAAGGTCTTGAAATGGGTGTGCTGATGTCGCAATATAATTCAGCACGGGTTCCAGGTATCTTCATCTTCTCCAGTTGTAATGATGTTCCTCGTTCTAGCATGTCTTTCAACTCTGAATCAGATGCCTGTGACTTGGCAAGCTGAGAGTAATCAATAGACAGTTCTAGCTCTTCGACTCTGCTTAGTGTGTCAGCGACTTTGTTATCTTTTCCCGATATGTGTCTCAAGTCAGTTGTGAATTGGGATATAAAATCCAGGTGACGAAACTGTCTCGGCGAACATTTATCTTTGCGCTGATGGAAAGCGAAACACAACGGCTTATGATCGGTGTATATTGTGAATTCTCTAGCTTCGACCATGTGTCTAAAGTATTTCAATGCTTCATAAATTGCGAGGAGTTCTCTATCGTATGGAGAATATTTTCTCTGCGCTGTGCTCAACTTGCGCGAAAAGAAGGCAAGCGGTTGCCAGTTACCATCATGGTATTGTTGTAAGGCGGCGCCGATTGCTGTATCTGAAGCATCTGTGACGAGACCTAGTTTGCATTGGCAATCTGGATGTGCAAGGAGTGCAGCACGGCAGAGGCTTTCTTTACAATCCTCGAAGGCTTTCAGAGAATCACCAGATAGGTCCACAGGATGGGAACCTTTCACAGAACCATTCATGAGAGCGTGTAGTGGTGCTTGGACTTCAGCAGCGTTGGGAATAAATCGCCTGTAGAAATTCAGCATCCCCAAAAATCTGCGGAGCTCTCGGACTGTCTTAGGAGGTGAAAATGACTTTATTGCTTCAACTTTATCATCCAGAGGCTTGATTCCATTGGCTGATATATGATAGCCCAGGAATTTGACTTCAGACCGGCCAAAGTTGCACTTTGAAATGTTGATGACGATACCATGTTCCTTCAGTCGGTTGAAGAGTATACGAAGGTGTTCTTCGTGGAGAACTTCATTTTTTTGAGAATACCAAAAAATCGTCAATGTAAGGGTAAACAAAGTCCAGTCCGCGTGTCATCTCGTCGACAAAGCGTTGGAATGTCTGCCCAGCATTTCGCAATCCGAATGTCATAAATGGAAATTCATATAATCCGAACGGCGTCGTGATGGCGGTCTTGTCTATGTCTTCAGGATTTACAGGAATTTGATGAAAAGCTTTCACGAGGTCGATTGTCGAGAACACCTCGCAGCCTGTTATACTGTGTGTGAAGTCATGCACATGTCTAATCGGATAACTATCAGGTATGGTGCGAGCATTTAGCATTCGATAGTCTCCACAAGGCCGCCATCCGTTGTCTTTCTTTGGTGCGAGATGTAACGGCGACGCCCAGGAGCTCTCTGATGGTCGTGCGATACCCGATTTCAGCATGGACTCGATTTCAGCTTTTGCAATTTTAAGTTTGTCTGGCGCTAGGCGGCGTGGGTTGCAGGATATTGGTGGTCCTGGCGTGGTCCTTAAGAAGTGGACAGTACGATGCTTAACTTCAGCTTGTTTTCCGGATGGATTTGTTATTTCAGGAAATTCTTTCAGGATTTGTTCGTAGCGAGACTCGCCGATTGGTATCTTGATTGAAGAAATTGCAGTCGACGAGTGTGCAGACGAGCAAACAACAGAGAGTGTTGTCTTGTTGTCTAGCAGGCTTTGGTTGCGAATATCCACTAGAAGGCCGTAGAACTTTAAGAAGTCAGCTCCTATGATTGCCTTAGTGACGTCACCAACGATGAAACGCCATGGGAAGTCGCGGCGTAATCCAAGGTCCAAATCCAGGTGAGTATATCCGTATGTGCTGATTGATGTACCGTTAGCGGCACACAGTTCAAAGTTTGATTTAGCACGACGCTCATGTAGTGCTCTTCGTGGGAAGACGCAAACGTCGCTTCCAGTATCGACAAGAAATTGCATCTTCGACCTACGATCCACGACGAACAGGCGACCAGAAGAGTTAAGACAGTCGTTAGTCGCCATTACCAACTGCCTTGAGAGTTTCCCGCTTGATAGTTACAAGGCTTCACGCATTTCTTCGCTTTTGATCCAAATTTCGAGTGGTACCAACAGTTGGGAAACTTTCTGTAGTTGGAATCTGATCTAGTTTCAGAGTGACTGCGGCTTCTTTGACGGGTTTGGGAGCGAGATTGGCGATCCAGCAGTGTCTTCATCTGCCTGCGAAGCTCGGCTATTTCATTGGCCATAGCGTCCAGCGGCGAACCAGGTGCTGATGCAGCTGATACTTGCGGCGTGGCAGGAGCGATGTCTTGGATCCGATCTGCGAGATCAGCTAGTACCTCCAGTGATGCAGTAGGTTGTGCTGCTATCACCGTTTGTACGCTACGTGGCAGTCTGCTCGTCCAGATGGTCTTAATAAAATCTTCTGGTACGCTCGGTCCCGCTAAGCTTTGTAGATGCCTTAAAAACTGAGAAGGGCGACGGTCTCCTAATTCTTCATGCATAAGAAGCTGTTTCATTTGCTTATCACGAGAAGCACTCAGGCGTTTGATGAGCTCTGTTTTCAATTTCTGGTATTTATCCGTTGGTGGAGGGGATATGATAATATCCTTAACTTCCTTTGAAAATTTGTGGTCAAGCTGTCCAATGACGTAATTAAATTTGGTCACGTCAGAAGTAATATTCGATACTGCAAATTGTCCTTCGACTTGTGCGAACCATATCTCAGGTTCTTCAGGCCAGAAGGGTGGAACGCGTATCCCCACTCTGAATAACTCGGAGGAGGATCACGTCGGGGTCACCAGTTATGGGTGTAAGTCCTGGGGTGTTGTTGAAGGAAACCACTCCACTAAGTTTATGTTCAATGTTTATATTATCTTGTTACACAGTTTATAATGTTACAAGGAATTGTATTATAACTACACTGCGTGATAACAACGGAAACTGAATTTACAATATGAAATAATATCGGAGCATAAGTACGCGCAACCGTTAGGTAGGGAACTCTGTCATCGCCGCGGCGGCACGGCGCATGCGCAGTGGACCTGCGCATAGAGTTAGACGACGCGCGCGCAGCGGCTTAATCAGAAGCGGCGAGCGATTCTACTTTTCAAGGTAAGTATATTTATTAGATTTATTTGTTTAATATTTTGGTTTCATATTATGTTTATTTATGTATTATTATATGAGACACACCACAGATGCAATAAGTTGAAATTAATATCAAATACTCAAGTCTGCAATCCCGTGCAGCTGTCAAAATATAACTTCTAAGTCAATGCAATCAAAAGTTACGGCCGTTTATGCCGCTATTTTGATACTCACAAGGGAATCAAAACCTACTCACTTCTTAAAAGGGTACTTCTAGCTGACGTAGGTTCAAATCAAATTTGGCATGAAGCAATGTCTTATAGCACAAGACCAGACCCCGGGACCCAAGGAGGTCATGGAACCCGACCTCTAGCTCATGAAGAAGACTACCACTAACATTGACTACTATTGAAGATAGATTCTAGTCTCACTGCATATGAGATTCTTATACCCGACAAAATGTGGACAAAACTTTGGGTTAAACTAAATAATAAAACCGCAGGACGTAGTCACAAAGTAAAATTTATTTGTCCGCTAACTAGTTGTTTTGGGTAAAGTCTCCTGGGTCTGTACTTACTGAATTAATTGGGATAAAACAAAAAATAGGGTCCAATTCAACAAAACTTCGCATCCTAATTATACAGAACACTGTACAATTATACGGAACACTGTATAATTTTGTTCGTGGTCTTCCGGGAATGTTTCAGAACTTTCGAGTAGGTTTTATATCTTGTTTTGTTTTTGATCTAAGCACACAATGGCGGTCGCCAGCGATTTGATTGCGACTGGGATGGGATTTGTTGTCGCGATCTCTTGCAAACGATAGCACATATTCGGGTTCTCGTCGGTTGTCATTATTCTTAACAACAGATCACGTGCAATGTTATGATAAATTGTAAGCAAGTCTCTTAGTTATATAGTAAGAGAGAGAGGGGGAGTTGGAACTCAGAGGTGCTAACAATTATACTGTGTACCAGTGTGATAATACCATAATAGTAGTTAAAGTTAAAGTTTATGACAAATTTGATAATAACAATAACACCGAATTTAGCAGTTACTGCGAATGCGTTGCACTAGTGTATTCACTATCATAGTTACAAGTTACCAGAGTTGCAAGTCAAATGAGACCTTATCTACCCAGACGCAGAGCTCGAATTATTTTTTATGCATCTGTCAGATATTTAAAATAAACAATAACACTAACCTGCGAAACGTGGACGGTTACGGTTAAAGTTAAAGTTATGACGTCATTTAATAATTTGTCAGATGGTGCAACTAATTTTTTGCTTAACCTGTACTTTAACTGAAATTTCGATGTTTGTTAAAGCTAAAGTAAGATGGTGCAACCCACCCTTAGTGTTTAAGGGTTGACACGCGAGGCGCGAGTAACCCTTGTGGGATTGTCTTGTGGTGGGATAATTAATTTTTATTACGCTAACCCTATGTAGGTACTAGATGTTTTAAAACCGCTAGGAAAGGTTTTAGGTCTTTGTAGGCTTTACGAAGCATAATTATGTAAGCAAAAATTTCCACAGAAAAGAGAGGCTTACAAAAACTGTGCCATTTTTTTTATAAGTAGAGAACGCTTCGAAAAATTATACATAGAAGTCACAACGCGTAGAAAATTATAGTTAGTAAACGTCTGCAGTTTCATATATAAACATAGATGTATACAATTTATATCGAAACAAAATTATTTAAACCGTATATTTATATATTTACGGCTCAGTCTTCTAATGTCTGTTCGATTTGCACAACATCGTCAAAACTCGTGAACCGTCGTTGAGCAAGCGAGACGGCGATTATGTCTGGATCGCAAGAGGGAACTTCTCACCCGAGAGAAAGAGACAATTTTCTCTTTATCTCCCGTTGGTCAGACGGTGGTTCGTCAGCCAAGTTGAAGTGTCTGTTACGGTTCTTACGGTGTGGTACGGCTTGTGCAACTATCACGTGACTGTGGATTCAATCTGGCTGCGTATTGAGTCCAGCCAGATTGAGTATTGCCGCGATTAGCGCGTCATTGTGGCATCTTTGTATTTTTTGATCGAAGAGACAACGCATATCCCGCGTGCCTGATAAAATATCTCAAGCTTTTTAGACCCACTAAATTCTCCATATTACATAGGTCTTAATTTACGTTATGCTCGCCAAATTAAATTTGAGCACGTATGACATTGTCATTTTAATTAGGTCATGACGGTCGTGACGGTCATAAGTTTTTCTCTCGGGTAATTTGGCAAGGCTGCCTTGGGAATGGGTGAACGTAATTTTGTCATGGCAAGACTAAACGGTTCAATGTTTCGTAAAATAAAGTGCTATCTTTAATGTTTTACCTTAGTTTAAGCGTAAATAGAAGACGTTACAAAGTATTTTTTGTTTTGAAAGAGTCTATAATACGAACTTTAGTGTTATTGGGTAATTTATTATATTTAGGTAGCTACGCGTATATAGAAACGAAACTGCAAGAGATTTTGCAAAAGATGTAGTTTCCCCAGTGATCTCATATATTTGGTGAGACCCACACGTTCAATATATCTCCAAAACATTCCTCGTCACGTTATAGAAATAAAACGAATATGATGCAGAAACTAAATAAACGTGATTTACTGTGAACTGTTTGTATTTTGATGTGAAATATAAAACTTTCAGTCTGTTTGATTTGAACGTTTCCATAGCTTACACGTTGGAGCAGACACACACATTTGAATGGGAATTTGAATAACGATACAATATAAAAATCAAACACACGATTCAAATCAGTAGACGTTTCGATGATTCGAATTTCGAAGTAACGTAGTTCGGATTCTTGAGCTTTTGGGTTTACCTACACTGCATACCTACAGGTTTAAAGGAAGTCGATGTAATCATCATTATGAACAAAGTTTTTTTTTTGTAAAAAGAGCGGCAAACAAGCATGCGGTCCGCCTGATGGTAAGCAGTATCCGCTGACTCTCACGATGTCGTCGGTCCATCTAGTGGGAGGCCTACCTACGCTGCGGTTCGTGATCTCCACTCAAGAACCTTTCTTCCCCATCTGTTATCGGTTCTTCGAGCGATGTGGCCTGCCCATTGCCACTTTAACTTGCAAATTTTGATAGCTATCTCGGTGACTGTAGTTCTTTGGCGAATATCCACGTTTCGGATTATATCGCGCAAAGAAACCAACCTTTTTCTTTGGTACCAACATTGAATAATCCCTACCATATTATAAATGTGTAGATAAACACCTTCACACATGACTTCTAACTTAGTAGAAGCAATACCGGATATCGGTTTAACTTGCAAAAAAAATCCCGTTTGCGTGATTCAGGTAAAGTGTCGTATTTACCTATAATAGACGCACTTTTCATATTTGTGAAACTACGATCCATTTACACTCATAATTTTAGGAATTATTGAATACCTTATTACGTTTTTAATAATATTATTCGTAAAGTTTAAGCAAATTTACAATTTTTTCGCAAAACATCGTTTTAGTACGCAATCTATTTTCAAACTATGGAACTACAAATCTGACGGCTGTCAGTTTGTTTGTTTGTCCGCGCACATCTTTTAAACTACTAGAAGGATTTCAAAGCAGTTTCCATGAATATGCTTATTAAATACCTGATTGAAACATAGGCTATATTAATTTATGATAATAAATAGTAAAAAAAATTTTTTTAAATAATTATTTATAACGCCATCTAGCTTATTTTATAGTAATGTTGTCGTAATGACAGACTTCTACTCGCAGACATGGTAGGTAGGAAGACTGAAGCGGCTGTTGCCATATAATCTATATGTAAATAAAAATATAGATATTCGCCAAAGAACCAGAGTCACCGACATAGCTATTAAAATCTGCAAGTTGAAGTGGCAATGGGCAGGCCACATCGCTCGAAGAACTGTTAACCGATGGGGAAGTAGGTAAGGTTCTTGAGTGGAGACCGCGAACCGGAAGACGCAGCGTAGGTAGGCCTCCCACTAGATGGACCGACGACAATGTGAGAGTCGCGGGCATCCAGTGGATGCAGATAAATATAAATATCTGGGACATTATTGCACACATGGTCATCTGACCCCAAACTAAGCAAAGCTTGTAATATGGCTGCCAGAGACTGAGATACATACATATATATTTTACATACATACTTAAATAGACATTAACACCCAGACAGAACAAACACAAATGTTCATCACACAAATGTTTGTCCTAGGTGGGAATCGAACCCACGCCCCCAAGCGCAGAAGGCAGGTCCACTACCAACTAAGCTAACGGAGCTGTCAAATGGATGTGGTTCAGTGTGGAGGTTAAAGAGGGAGGCCTATGTTCTATGTGTCAGCAGTGGACGTCTTCTGGCTGATGATGATGATGAAATAAAAACGAATCGCCGAAATGTATGTACCCGCATAACTTCCGATAGACTGCACCAAATAGTTTTTTTGTGTTTGTTATTTTCAGGACAGCCAACTGCTTTTGAAGAGGTTTTACAGTTTATTATGGCGTAATTTAAAGTACGTTTATTTTTGTATTGACTTCTGACGTGCTAATATACCAAGTCGACGGAGATTAAAATGAATACATTTTTTTGCCAGGATCAAACTTAAGACCAATAACAGACACGCAAAGTAGGTGAACTCGCGGCATCTAATCTGTTACTGATCTATGATTAGCAGCTATTTTGGATGTTATGGTGGTGAACGAAAGCGGTTTAGTTGTTGGAAGGGTCGAGGCGCAGAAGGCGGGCAAAAATTATTTAGACATCATTGATTGGCAGTCTTTACGCGGAGTAATGTTAAATAACAGCGATTAATTATAGATACCGCTCCATGCTTCCTACTTACTATTTACTAATAATTCAATAATAACGTTTGTCATGCATGACATTTCGCTTGACTTATACCAATTTTTTTTTCCTTATTGGCTCCATGGCTCCACACTTCCAACGTATTTAACCAGTGAAAGTAATATATTATTTGCTTGAAATATATTTGAAACTATGGACATGTCGGGATACCTGTATCGAGTCAGATTAAAACTAGACTAAAATCATACTATGACGATAGTATGACAATCCGCATTAAAATGGAGAGCAATAAATCTACAATCATGTCATATGTGTAGGTATTATCTATAAAATATTCAGTATAAATAATCCGATGGATTTGTGCCTATTTAAAGTTCCGTTCGTGTTCGTTAGTGTAACATTTATATTTGGATATGTCAGTCTAATCGTCCACCCACTAATTACTTTGCGCTACGCGTACGAAGTCGCGGGCATTAGCTAGTATGTAGTAAAATCATGTATTTATATAATTGAGTATTGATATAGGTTAATTTAAGTTGGAATTATATTTGATTTATCTGGTCATCCATTTCGTTCTGAAACGTTTTATTCTTTAGCTTATTTTCGTCGGTTGATCAGCTTTTAGCTTTTTGTATTTAAATTATAAGTATATTTCGTATAGTTTGTATAGTTCCGGGTACCCACGATACAGGCTTTGCCTAGTTTGGGGCCCAATGCAGACTTCTTTTTTGTGTTTTTCTATATTGTATGTCTATAAGGAATTTTATGTGCTGTTCTTTCGGAAATATATGATTTATGATTATGATTATTTATGATTATGATTTGATGCACGCCTACGTACTATTTGTTCCAACCTGGTGGATGACTGGTAGAAAATGTTAGTCTTCCAGACGACCTAAAAGAGACCGCAGGAAAACGCTGAATGCAGGCCGCTTCCAACCGGTCCTTTTGGAGATCGATGGGGGAGGCCTATGTCCAGCAGTGGACGTCCTATGGCTGAAATGATGAAGTCCTCCATTTGTGCATTTCTATTTAATTTGTAAGTGTGAAATATGAATTCTCGAAAAACTAATCTGCTGTAACATAGACTTCGTTGAGTGCTAATAACATTTTTCTATGGGACAAATGGGTTTTTTCGCGATGTCTTGGTTTTATCTATGGTTAGTGGATGAAAATGGCAGGCTGTCGTTCAGTGTGAGGTCTAAAGGGCCTACGTTCAGCAGTGGACGTCTTCTGGCTGGTGATGATGATGACAATATGTAGGATGCCAACTGGTAAGTGGGCTCGAGCATTCGGATTTTCTTTAGACCTTCAATCAAAATCAAGTTCAATGTCAAACTCATGGTATAGATTGACATTGCTCCATTGCAACTGAATGTCTACTAATAAATTTTATTTTTTATATAACACCATACAGATGAAAGTAAAGAACTTTGCGCCAAAAGGAATAATAAGTCTATTGGTGGTTTGAAACGATCGAAATCAAATAATTTGTTTGTCAGTACATACATACATGCGTACATATACAAAGTAGCATACAAGGTCATACAAATGTATGTTGCAGCTCATGACCTTACAGGTGCGGTGTATAAAGTTAAGAAATTTATAAAAAACCTTCCTTTTAATTTAAAAAATTCTTGTTCAAATTGAAAATTAAATAAAAAAAATATGTCAATGTTAGAATATTGTGAAAGTCACATTATATCTGTTTTTTTTTTTAAATCTAAATTACACCTACGTATATCTAAGCCTTTTTTTCTTCTATTTTTATTTATTTTTTATTTCCTAGTTTTCTCGATTTGATGTCAATTATATTATAGTCTACAATAGCACGTCAAAATATTTTTGTTACTAAAGAATTCCGAAATACTTATCATAAAACCATTCTAGTATAGTAGATATCAGTGAGACCATTTTTGTGTCATTAAAGTTTAAAATTTATTTTCGAAAACTTGTTCATAAAAAATATGAAGAACTGAATTTTGATAAGCCCATGAATTATATGACCTTATCAATCTATTTACTAAGTCCCAGCATGAGGGACTGGCGTACCCGAACTTTAGGTATGAAGCTACAAGTAGTCGACTGGTCGGACTTGCCGTGCCCGCTGCCACGCGATAGACAGAGATAACACGACAAGAGTTACGCGATAGACAGAGAGGCAACTTCTAGGGTAATATAGCAGTAGGTAGTTAGCGCTCGCACGTCCTGATTTGGACTTTATTGTGTGGTAGTAAGAGTCGCTACTTATTTGAATGCTTTTGCGGAGTGAATCTTCTGTACTTGTACTTTATCTATTCTGTGGTATAACGAGAATTTTGCGTCCATACTGAAGTTACATTGTATGAATCATTTGCGAGCTCGTAAATCACCAGCACTTCTCGCGTCTTCCGTTTATTTTGGCGATATATCTCGTGCGTCAGATGGTGCTTTCATCACATTTTTGACAGCGGAATAACGATCCGATAGACATTGTATAGAAATATATACCGGTCACGTGTGAGGCTCGCGCATTGGGGGTTCCGTGCCACCACAAAATACAAAAGGCACTGCAATCATTATCAACTCGATTATTTTATTCTCAACTATATTTCAATGACAATTAGCATTTTAGAAAAAGCAAACACAAACTTGTCAAAATGAGCACGGTACTAAATATTATAAATATAAAAAAACCGACTTCATTAAAATTACAGAACTGGACCAACTGGACCTGAAAGTTATGAGGTAACAAACATTTAAAAAAAAACTGTCGAATTGATAACTTCCTCCTTTTCGGAAGTCGGTTAAAAAAAGTAGTGACCGCGCCCGACGTTGCTTAACTTACTGGTGCTCAGAAATTTGTAACCGACTCGTACTTGGCCAATTTATTATTTGTTGTTTTACTTTAGAGTGTGTACTATAATCATGCCAAGTTTGACGCTTGTACGAATTACCATTTTTACATTAGAGCAAAATACAAAAGTACGTGAAAACGTTTGTCGTATGGGACCCTTTAGTTTTACTTTGTGATTTTATTATTATTTCTTATTTAATCCGCTGTAATATTTCAATACAAATTCTGTGAAAATTTGAAATTCTGTAAAAAAATATTTCCAAATTTTATTTTACACCGCACTGAAGTATAAAATGTGTGTGAAGCCACACGTATCACAACATGAATGACATGAATTGGCCAAATAAAACATTATTATTTCCTTGAACCATCCGACATTCGTCGTAACGACCATTTGAGAAAAATTGTTCAACTTGAAAATTCTTGTTCCAGGACAGGCAAGCTCCATTACCCTACAAATGTCTGCGGACCACTGTTCGAGGAAGAGCTGGAGTTCTGGGGGCTGGACTCCAACCAGGTGGAACCGTGCTGCTGGTCCACTTACAGCATACACAGAGACACTCAGGTTAGTTACTGATGGGATACCATAATGTCATTAACATTGTTATAATAACCTTACATAGACTTTTGTCGTCATTAGCCGAGCGATGCCCAATGTAAGATTATCAAAAGAATGTTTTTGAGATTATGCGAGCCCATCTGGTCACAAATCACGTGGACGTGCTTGCCTGCTGGCGGACGCATACGATAGTTTTTCTTCAGCTTCAATCCATTCACAGAAGGTCTTTGGGATGATCTTCACGAGAGACAGAAAAGTACATAATTATCAATATAAAAAAACGATTTTATCAGAACTGGACAACATTACTGGACAAATTAGAATAAGACCAAATGGAACGCACCAGCTTTCAAATAAAAAAAAATCATCAAAATCGGTTCACTCAGTCGAAAGTTATGAGGTCACAAACATTTAAAAAAAAACAACAGTCGAATTGGTAACCTCCTCCTTTTTGGAAGTCGGTTATAAATAACGCCACATGAACCCAAAGTAGAAACTAACAGTGAGATAAGGAAGGCCATAGATAGACGATGTTGATGACTTGGTAGAGTCAGACCAGACTCATGCGCATAGAAACAGTACAAAATCTTATTTTTACAAAACATAACTAATGCCAACCTCGAATAACTAAAGTAAATAAAATGTTTTCCACGCTCAAGGTAGGTATTGCAATTACAGTTTTCCTGTATATAAAACCCGCGGCGTTTCAATGTAGCAGTTATTTATTCAAAATAAACTATGCTAGTGGAAGTGATATTTTTGAAACATTATACAACTGGTGTGAGTCGTCGTTTGCACTGTAAAATGTGGGGCCATGAAATAATTGCTAAGACGAGAATACACCGATACTAAAATGTTTTTATGCCGTAGATGGCAATCAAGGTAACGGGCCGCTTATGGTAAGCGACCACTGCACCTATGAATACCTGTAACATCAGAGGCATCACAGATAAATTGAAGAATCGCATGGAAATGCTGCAGGGGGAGCTCATTCCATAAATTGCAGTTCTGAGGCAAAAAAGAACGCGTAAAACGTACAGTGTGCGATTTCCACCGATGATATGTGGATGAACTTTCAGGCGGTGGCGGCTGGTGCGATGATAAAACCGCGATGCCGGCATCAGATCGAACAGTTCTTCAGAACATTCCCCGTTGTAAACGATAAAAATACAAACAGATCCAACGTCTCTGCGCATGCTGAGCGGCTCTGACAGCTCTACGCTGTAATACTTGGGTGCTCCGTTCCAAAGATGGGAACAGTACTCCATGTGAGGTCGGAATTGCGCGTTTTTGTATGAAATCTTAGCTAACTTAGAGTAAATAATCGTTTCATAGAGTTGGTACCTAAGTTTTAGAAACACATAACAAACAAACAAACTTACATGTATTACTTTCAGAGTAATGCACAAAGTTACGAAATTTAGGAATAGCGTATATTACAAAGACAGACATAATTTATTTCTGGCAAAAGCACATTATACAATGGTAACTAAAACATTAACTTAAAAAAAATTAAAAATGTTTTTAAATAAAGAATTTTCGAGGTAACGTACATCAACCATGGGAACATTCAGAATTAAAAAAAAAAGAGTAACTATTACTTAATGATTTATTAGGTTTTCACGATTACTAAACATTGCAAATATAACTATTTTAACGTATAGATATTATATTTTTTTTTGTATTTAGTTTACTTCAATGCTTCTTCACGTCATATAAACAAGAAACCCGTCAATGTAAAAATTAATCGCTGTTTTAAAGCCCTCACTTGAAGTAACTGTCATCGTAAACGCTCACACGATTGCTCAACTTCGCTCATATCGCTCGCTTACCAGTTATTGCTCTTCCAGTGTGGTGGTTGCTGGCTATTGGAGTGATAATTGTTTCCTTTATTACACTTATGAATGTGGAAGCTAAAAAGCAATTTTAAAATAGTGTTTAATTCAGTTTTTATCTTATTAGGGCTTTTAAATACGAACTTGCTGATGTAGTAGCTAAGAAGATAATAGCTCAAGATAAATAGGTACAGAAGGCCGGCTTTGGCTGACCTTGATTTTACTAACCCACGCTACAGAATACATAATTATAAGTACAGTAGAAATACTCCGCAAAATCATTTAAATAAGTAGCGACTTTTGCTACCACACAATAAAGTGTAATTCAGGAAGTGCCAGCGCTAACTACCTACAGCTATATTAACCTAGAAGTTGCCTCACTGTCTATCGCGTAACTCTTGTCGCGTTATCTCTGTCTATCGTGCGGCAGCGGGCACGGCAAGTCCGACAAGACGACTACTTGTAGCTTCATACCTAAAGTGCGGAGTGCGCCAGATCTGCCCACGCGCAATCGCAGTGCTAGGGCTGGCAAAGCAACTATGATGTTCAGTGAAAAGATGCCATAAAGTTTAAACGCCTTGCACTCGTAATTTTTTAAGCCGACTCTGCGCAAAGCAAATATGAATGTGAACTACAGAACCTTCACCCAAGACCGATGTGGTAAAAGTAAAATAAACTGGCCAAGTGCGAGTCGGGCTCGCGCATTGAGGGTTCCATACCACCACAAAATACAAAAACTAGTGCTAAAAGATATCCCGCCCAGGTGGTCACCCATCTATGTATCGACTGCACCCTACGCTACTTAATTCAAATTCAAAATATTTATTTTACGGGATACGGGTAACAGGCAGATTTAAATGTATCTTAACTTGGTAATGAACATAAATTTGTTACCGACTCACACTTTGCAATTATTAATTACAGTTTTTTAATTATACAAAAATACGTTTTTTGTACCTTTGTGTTTAGCCCACCCGCCTTTAGTTTTGACTTTTTGTCTTTTTTTTGTTGATATGCCGTAACAGAACATATTTTGTGAAAATTCCAACTGGCTGTCTATTTCGGTTTGAAAGATACAGCCGTTAAAAGATAGGACAGACGGACAGACAGCATAAGTTCAGTAATGGGTTGCCATTTTTAACCCTTTGGGTACGAAATCCAATAAAAATATTTAGCCAAGTAGATGGAACATTTTATTGTTCCTTTCTTTCGATTTTTTCTCCCTTTGTACTCTTTGACTACAGCACCACAAAAATAAATGCAGATAAAAAATATTGATTCAACGAACAACGGCGGCCTTTTTGTTCAAATGCAGTGATTGAATGATTTAAATCAACAAACAATGGCTGGCTCTGGGTTACACTTTTTCGGATTGCGGGATTTTATCCCGGATTGAAAGCTTTTTCCCCGGATTGGTAGAAAACATGGCTCAGAAAGTATTGGTAAAGGAGTTAGTAAACTTTTTTTTTTGAGAGAGAATTATGTTTGACACATGTTTAAAGTAGGTCATAATATCACGTCAGAACTCGGATCAGACAAATAATGGGGATTCAATATAAATTCAATAGAAATTCAATGAATCAGATTCAATATAATGGACACAAAAACTGTTATACGGCACTTACTCATCTTATTTTCATCATACTAATATTATAAAGAGGAAACATTTTCATATGGAAACTGACATGGTTTTCACACATTTTATTATATTACACGGGAATCACTCACGTAAGATTAGGCCGGTTACTCTGACTATAGTTTCAAAGCAGCTTTGCTTTAGTTTGTGCAAAGCGAGACGCAGCCGCGCGCGCGTATTCACCTTGATAAAGACCGCCGAATGCGGTTGAAACTATAGTCGGAGTAACCGGCCTAATGTTACGTGAGTAACTCCCGTGTAAAATAAAAAAAGCATAAAAAGATTTGATTGCTTGTTTGTTTGTTTGCATTGAACAGGCTCCGAAACTTACTGAATCGATTTGAAAAATTCTTTCACTGTTGGGAAGCTACACTATCCCCGGGTGATATAGGCTATATTTATTACTAGAATATTTAATAAATAAATCTCCACCCGTGCGAAGCCGGGACGGTCGGCTAGTAAGCTATAAAAATAAATATAATGTAAAATAAATTAAATTCACAACAGTATCCTGTTTAGGCCATGTTGTGTGCTCATTGTTTTGGGTCATGGGATCGAGCAAAATTATTAACGTGTTACTATATCTGTATATATCCTGTGACTTGTTATGAGTGCCTAATAATAAATAAAATAAATAAATAAAACTTGCCGCAATACCTTCGATATGCAGTACCTATAGAGACACAATCTCTAAGTGGAAAAATCCGGACCCCTTCTTAACAAACGATAAAAAAATCGTGGAATATTGGACAGATGGCCCGGATAATCTGTGCCGCAAAATATATGTGTACGTAATATAGCGTCTATAGCTGTGCTTAGAAGCGCTTAGAATTCTGTATTTTTCTGGGCGAAGTCCGGGCAAAAATTTTGTATTTTTAGTACCCGCGGAAACCCTGCACGTGAAAGCTATAGCTACGCCCGTGAAACTTAACTGTAGAGCGAGTTCAACTAAAGGCAGAAGCTCGCATCAAGCCTGGTTTAGGCCTGATGTACTCGCACCTGACACACCACATCTGGTGTTTGTCTGACCTGAGGGCTAGACTCTATTAGAGAACTGATCTTCATTTTGCAAAGAAATAGTGTGCGTCACAGGCATTTTTTCCCGAGGAAAAAACGGGAAACAGGAAAATGTGTGTGTCTTCCCGTGAACATGGTGCATGTAACTGCGCCGAAATATCGGGAGCTCCTTCCACAACCTTACCACGGTAAATATCCCGTAAATAATCATTTAACTTTAGGAAAATGTGAGTACAAAAATGATTGGCAAAAAGCAACGTAGAAAACTGTAGCACAAAGATCAAAATGGTTACAGAGATGGTTTCAATTTGTTTCTCATCACCTTGTCCATTTACATAGAGAGAGGTCGATTTGCGATTTTAATTTAATGAATAAACAACAAGGTACAAATTATTGCAAGGTACTGTAAAAAAAGAACGAATAAGAAGCTTGGTTTTCTTATTCAAGATGCATCTGAAACATAGATCATTACATACTTTTAAGATTTTCTCTTGCAAAAGTGAATTCTAACCCAGTAGTGATAAGCATCATGATTGGCGTGTAACCTTGATGCCTGTGCCGTGTTGCTGAAATTAGCACGTGCGATGGTTATTGGAAACGTAATGAAAGGAGATGGAACAAATGAAATGGCAAGCCGAGTCGGATAATAAAAAGAGGGTTCCGTGACGACGTAAAAGAAATCACCGCAATATTGGTGTTAATTTTTAACACGCTTTTATTAGCTTGGCATGTATGTATGTAACGAAAGCTGTCTTTGATAACAGTATGTTAATTAATGTTTATGTAGTTTATTCATTTTATATATATGTAGATTGTATGTATATATGTGTAGTATGATGGTTTTATTATGTAGTACAAAATATATATACATAATAGTATGTATGTATATATCTTGTATTTATTTCTAGTCTATTGATTGTTTATCTTTTGTATTTTTAGTTAAGGCCACTATTTTTGTTCATGTAATTCCTTTCCGTGCACGGTTGCCTGGAAGAGGTCGCTTTAAGCGATAAGGCCGCTTGTTAAGAGCCTAGATAATTACTGTAATTTATAATGTTATCCTTGTTTTTGTGGTTTTTAATAAAGAGTTATTGTATTGTAAAGCTTGAACTAGATTTTCAACTATTTCAAAACGTAGAATTAAATTGAAATTTTGCACACTTATCAAGGACCGATGACAATGTAATAATATAAATAGTTTGTCCCATTATCATGATCCGTTAGCGTGTTTTTTAAACTAAAAATTCTAGACACGGCGACCATAAGCACTTAGTCAGTTTTTTCTCAAAATGATATAAACTGATATAAAAGCTTTGCTTTTTGCGTTATCCGTCGACGGGAATAAGCATAAGTCAGAGCATAAGTCATAAGTCAGTTCAATACACGAGGCGACAGGCTTACGCACCATACAACTTATGTCCAACATCGTCCTGTAAACTTTTCATAATATTTGAAATTTGACTTAAGTGCTTATGGTTTTCGGGTCTAGAATTATTATTAGATATTATAAATAATGCTCTAATAATTAGGGAGAGTTACATATAATTAACTTATCTTCTTTGAAATGCTTGATATATCACTTAGATAAGTTTAAAAATAAATTTGAGTTTACATAAGTGGGTGTAAAAATCTGGAATAATGCTATTGTATTTTCATTTCATATAACTAGATATTTTTTTAGATTCTAAGTAAGTTACAAGGTAATATAATAGTGTTTATTAGCTTAGGCTCAGAACTAAAAGTGGATGACGTTTAATTTTAATGTTCTAGGCTTTTGGCATATGTAGGAGAGAAAAATATATGCTTTTATACACTTTTTTTTAAACTAAGTAGTTAGATATTAATTATAGACCTTTACTCGGCAGTAAAATAATGCCGGTTCAGATTTAAAAAAAACTTTGCATTATCATACAATTATGATATATAATTTTAAAGTCTGTTTGTAGTTCATTAGAAAGTAAAAATTTATTTATACATATGTAACAGATAAGTAAGAAAACAAGTTCTTAAAACGGTGATAAAATAATTGCTAAAGTGTATTTAATCCTAAACGATTATTACAAAATTTTGGAAAAATTGAATATTTTATACTTAATGTCGAATATTTTATACTTAATGTCGAATATTTTATTGGCCTTATAACTACTTTTGTTACGTACAACAATTATTATAATTAATGCATGAAATTAAATTAAAACAAACAATATATATATATTATATAACGAGGGCGGAGGCCGTGCCTCGCTATCAGATGGTTCGGTCATGGCAGAGGATCCGAAATAAAACGTTTGAGCACTTAGTTTTAATGTTCTGTTACCTCAAACAATTAATCAGTTCACAAAATATATACTGGATGGCACTGAAATAGCCGGATTACTCAACGGAAACGTGGCTAGTTCGATACTACAAGGCAACAACCGTTCCTGTTCGTGTCCTGACCTTTAATGCCAGGCGGGCTATCTCCTCTTATTCTCTAAATGTCAAACGTCAGACATGTCATATGTCAGAAATCTCAGACGTCAGAAATGTCCCTTGTCAAACACCTAATCTGTTGCCATCGTAGTATTGACCTCACCCAAGTATACCACTTGACGTTTCCCGCAACTCCACCGATAGATAGCGCCACTATGCTGACGCTGCGACATATAAATATAATATATATAATGCTACATTAAATAACAGTGTTAATAAAAATGACCAGTTAGTGATAAAAACAAATAAATGTATCTAAGTCCTATAATTACTCACTCTACGTATTAAATCAACGAGAAGAAAGTCATTTATTTACACAATAATTTTAATATACTGTCAAGTCAAAGTAGTATTCACAACTTACCTATTAATATACCCTCACATTTTATTCATGCCTCGTCGCCTATAAAAATGAAATATGGTCCGTTTCCCCCCCGATACCATTGGTCCCTAAACCGACCGTGCCCGGTGTACCTGCGTAATGCGGAGTCAAATAACTACCTACCTATCCTATCTAGGTAATATTGTTAGCGTTGCAAACATTTGTATGTAAATTGGCGGAAAATGTCCGCTGTACCCTAAAAATAGGAAGGTTTTTTTTGGGCGATATAGATTTCTTGTTTGTAAAGTTTGGAGCTTTGATTATTAAATCATCATCACCAACATTAGCAGCCTTTCATGTTCCCATTCCCAATGCTGGGACTCAGACCTTGATTACTAAATTTGAACAAAAAACTCGCAGTTAAATAAAACTGAAAAACACGCATTAAAATCGCTAATCCTGAAAATCTTGATAATGATAATGGGACAAACTTTTTAAATTATTGCATTGTCATCTGTCCTTGATAAGTGTGCAAAATTTAATTTCAATTAGACGATTTGAAGTAGTTAAAATCAAGTTCAAAGATTTTTTACATACATGCATGCATGCATACATACATACATTTACAGTCTAATAGAACTGGGAACCGGTTATGTTAACCGATAGGTGAAGTTGCGTCTGAGCTTGACTCGTGCGCAACTTCACTTCAACTCACTAGTTCTGGTACATTTGGTCACATTGAGCTTAAATTACGATGCTGTAGGTATGTATTTTTTATGAGTGTAGTTCATATTTATTATTCATCTGTTTTTTGTAAGCGCCGCGTAGCATGTGAGCACCATCTCAAACCAACTATGGTTTTTGGTGCAACATTAATTTAAAATTGTGTTGTTATGTATAAAGAAAATAAATAAATAAAAAACATACATACATACATATATACATACAAACCAAGCTAATAAAAGCGTGTTAATAATTAAAATTTTAATACGCATAAATCTATATTTCCAACTGTGTCCAAATATTTAACACTAGCCGTCCGCCCCGGCTTCGCACGAGTGTAAGCTCGGCCTTCGGCCTCGCTACAAAATATAATATAGCCTATGTCACCCGGGGATAGTGTAGCTTCCCAACAGTGAAAGAATTTTTCAAATCGGTTCAGTAGTTTCGGAGCCTATTCATTACAAACATACAAAAATAGGTACAAATCTTTCCTCTTTATAATATTAGTGTAGATGGAGCCAATACCGCCAATACAGCCAATACCGAATATCATCTCAATTATACAAACCTACAGCAAAGTTTCAAATCAATACGACAATTATTACAAGTGGAACACAGTGGTTTGAGGGTTGTCCTAGATGTCCCTGGGATCCCATCATAACCTGACTTGGCAATGGGACCAAATTGGTATACCCTACCAAACATTTTTTTTTATCGGTTAACAGTTGGTGGAGAAATCGTTGAACATACATAAAAAAATATACAGTGGAACAAAGAACCATCCTCCTTTTTTCCTGTCGGTTAAAAAGTAGGTTACAATTGGCTTCAACGATTTGTTGTAAAGAATACATACTCGTTAAATATCTTAAGAATATCTTCTGTGGTAGCGATGGAAAACCAAACGCGAGAATAGAGAATAGAGGGATCTCCCCTGGGGGAAGATCTCTGTATTATTTTTATGGCAACTTCACAAATATTGCATTAACTTGGAGTGATATTTTATTGCTTCACTCAAGACATATGAAATCGTAAACGGTGTTGGCTAAGGGTCCAACCGCACTAGACTGCGGACAGCGTTGCACTGAGTATCACAACAGAAATCACACTATATAATATTATAAATGCGAAAGTAACTCTGTCTGTTTGCTACATAATCACGGCTTAACCGATCTCGATAAAATTTTGAGAGGCAATAGTATGTATCACGAGAACGGACATAGGCTATTTTTTATGAAGAAATCGTGGACGACGTTGGTACAGCTAGTACAGTTACAATTGTTAAACCCTCGGCTCCCAGTTACGCGCATCGCATTTGGCCGAGGCAGCATACCATCTCCAACAGTCACTTTACATTTGTTTTTTAAGTTGCTCGCGTGATGGTAGCCTTCTCGATTTTTATTAATATTAGGCTTGCATTTGACCGCCAAGGGCAGGGCACATAGCACGCAGAACAGATGACCGATGGGGCCGAATGGTTCTCGAATAGAGACCACAGATCGGTATTAAGTATAGCGTAGGACGTCCATCCACAAGATGGACATACGACCTAAAAGAGACCGCAGAAAAACGCTGGATGCAGGCCGCTACCGACCGGCCCTTTTGGAATTCGATGGGGGAGGCTTATGTCCAGCAGTGGACGTCCGATGGCTGAAATGATGATGATGATTTGACCGCCACCTCGCCTGATGTTAAGCGATGATGCAGTATGTCACGAATAACGTTTGCCTACAACAGATTCACTCGCGATTGAAGACTCCCAAATTGTAACTGTAGGGAACATATTCTGGAAGGAAAGTCTGGGAAAATCTCTGGAAGGCATCGCATTCCAGAGAACTAGCAGTTCGCACAATAAAAGCGGAATCAAAACGCTTCGCGCATGTCGCATCGTGTTGTACATTCTAATGCGGTTTTACCTTTAGAAGGCTGTATCGAGTTATTATGGATTCTTATCGATTGAGGAGGAAATAGGTTCTTGACTGATTCGATTATTTTGATTGATTTCTTCGTTCCCAGATATTATTTGCGGGGAAAAAATAATTGAATTAGGTTGGTGGTTTCGTATTGTATTTATATGACTGGTATTATTTTGTACCTATAGCGATAACACACCTCCACCAAATTGTAGTTACAAAACAGTTATTTGTTGTACATGAGACTGCAAAGTTGTTATTTAGAGTGAGTGTCTGGTATTGAATCTAGAGATTCTAGATAAAGGGAACTCGTTTGCCCGTGGTTCTACCCACTGAAAAGAGAAGTAAATAGAACGGAAATGAGAAGGAAACTGTCGCCAGGTATTGTGACAGATACATGATTGAACATTCTTATTTATGTCAACGCGTCGAACTCCGCGTCATAGTTGATAACACAGTTGCTGATGAAAGACTACGCTTAAATCTCAGAAATGAAACCAGGATTATTAAGATATTTGAGGATTTATTATAATATCACAATAATGTCCTATTTGCTTTGCAGCTCGATATCAAGTGCCAGTCTTAAATTCAACTGACAATTGTCTATTGGTGACGAGTATCTGTCAAAGTCAATGTTACCGTTTGAAACGTCATTACTATTGTATCTGTCAACAGTCAACAGATGCTCGTCACCACAGAGCATAAATACTTTTACATTATGGTTCATAATAATATTAGATAAAAATGATTATATACTCATAAATAAAGTAATAGTCTTACACTATGGGTGTAAATGGGTGCAAGTGACTACAACAAATTTCATACAAAAATGCCTTGACAGCAGTTCTAATTTAAACAACAAAAAAATTTCTTTTTTTGGTTCTACCGATGGATTCAATTGACACTAGACGCAAATAATAATTGCAGCCAAGTATCTAGTACACATAATTTTCACTTTACATTATCGAATAGTAGATTTTTACACAAGGGATGAACCCGTTCATCCGGGAATATTTTATTAAAATAGATATAAATAAACAACATTGGTAAGATAATATCTAGGTACATAAAATTTAGTAAATTTTATTTAAAAAAAAAATACAAATTAATTGTAATAATATTTTTTTGTTTATTTAATATTACGCCGCAATTTAACATAGTAGCCGTATAAAATGTTGGAAAAAAGCTTGAATAGTTTAAAAAAATGACAGCAGGGAAATTCGTTTCCCAGTGACGAAAAGTACTGTTTTCATCTCTCTGATCACATAACTTCAAGTGTAATTACCAAGTATTAGAAATCAAAATATAACCTTCTTGAATTAAACTATTTGAGGAGCTATTCAAAGAGGTTGGAACATTTGAATACTGAAAAAGATGAATAAAGGTTAGACAAAAGTTTACGTTTAAATTTCTAATTCACATTCCGCGCTGGGAGATCAAAACTACTTTTGCTTCAGATTTTAATTGATAAAAAACAAGAAATCTTCTTAAAAAAATATTATTACACCTACTGTATCGACAAAGTAGGTACTTATATCTGATTTCACGCTTCGAATCTAAACTAAATATTAATGATACACTTAATTAGATCTGAATTTAGAAAATATTATTTAAAACTAGCTATTAACTATTATTTATAACTTAGGGTTGCTACTGTTTTGTTTCATCGAATTTGTAGTTCTTTTTTTTATTTCCGCAATATTTGATAAGTCAGCTAACAGTTGCCTTTACAATATCTTTTACAGCAGTCAGATCTAAATAACTTGGGCAGAGTATATAAGCTCTATCGGAATCCACTTGTGCTTTGATGTGTTTGATTGACAAGCTAAGCGTATAATTCATCTGCCTATCTAAACTGGTGTTTATTTGGTTTAGTATTTGATCTCCGACGATACTTGAGTAGACTAGGGGCTTATTGTACATTACTGAAGTGGCTGGCAACTAATGTATTAATGGACTAACATGAAAATACGTAAATCCATCAATGTTCAGTTGCCGCCAGGGCTCGTACTTCTCTGAAACATTGCGATGAAATTCATGAAATACCACCAGAATTGTTGACGATCCCAAGCTCACTAACAAGCTGGATCCAGTTCGCCTCCGAAGAAGTGTGGGTTCCCTTTGCATTTTTATCGCTTGTTTTTCGAGGAATGCTCTGAAGAGTTGTTTGTTCTCATTCCTACGTCAGGCTTCCACTACCGCAAATCTCTACACCGTCAAAAAAGTCACCCTCACATCTTGCAATCCTACGCCATCCAATTTCTCAGCTTCTTTATTCCGCGAACCTGCAAGGTGTAGATTGTCCTTCTCCCAAAGGTCTTCCGATTGAGATTCCACATGAAGCGTTTCAAAAAGGGTGTCTACAACTACCTCTCCGGACTGGCAAAGTACCGTCAACACTGCTAGTGTTGCAGGTGTCCATAGGCGGTGGTTACTGATTACCATCAGGAGGACCGCATTCTAGTTTGCCGCTCTTTTTATTAAAAAACATATAAGATATAGCTAAATATTTCGTGATAACTTTCACTAAAACGTTGCCTAATTTGAACACATGTTTTTAGATATCCAGATGGCTTGTAATTTGAACCAATCAAGAGACACCATCTGGAAATGTAAA
This sequence comes from Agriopis leucophaearia, assembly GCA_949125355.1. Classification (NCBI taxonomy): domain Eukaryota; kingdom Metazoa; phylum Arthropoda; class Insecta; order Lepidoptera; family Geometridae; genus Agriopis; species Agriopis leucophaearia. The sequence continues at coordinate 1,982,348 of OX421276.1, read as the reverse complement.
TTTTCGTTAAACACTATATTAAATTAGCACGGTATTTTTTTATTTTATCCGGCTAGTATTTGACCGCCACTTCGCCTGATAGTAAGCGATGATGCGGTCTACGATAGAGCACGGTTGCCCAGAAGAAACCGATCCACTCGTGATTTGAAGACACCCAGATTGTAGTACTTATCAGGGAACACCCATTCAGGCAACGAGGTCTAAGCAAAGTTCTATAAATCCAGCAGTAGATTCTTGTGAGCGTATGAATACTTGTGTATTATTATTTTCCTCATAGTTCACGTCAACATTAAAATTTTACTACGTAAGTTATCAACGTAATTCATTGTGATGTTATTGCCAAGATTTACGCTCTTGACGTCCTCGCACATTGTTCGTTCATTCCAAGCTGTAAAGTGTCTTGTGAAGAATTCTACCCTCGTATTGACGTTATTGCGAGGCATTCTTCACGTGGTTTTATGCCTTTTAACTTCCGAAGCAAACAGAGGGGTGCTATAAGTCAAACGTGTGTATCAGTGTGTCTGTGGCGTTGTAGTTCCCAAACGATATTGTATTATATTATGGAAACTGCCGGTTTTCACACATTTTATTTATATTACACGGGAATAACTCACGTAAGATTAACAAAGCGTATTGTATTAGTTTTTTGTTTGAAAGTTAACTTGATCGAGAGTGTTCTTAACTAGTGCTGTTGGCCGCGACTTCGTACTCGTAGATTTTCATATAAAGTTTCAGCCGTTTTTTCTCCCTTACCCGGCCCTTTTTCAAAATAACATAGCCTATACTTCAATCTGGTCATAGCTCAGCATATTCGTGAAACCCGCATTTAAATCCATCCAGGTGTTTAGGAGATGTGCATGGATAAACAAACAAACAGACAAAAAATCTAAAACCTGTCTTAACGTGTTCAGCTGCTTATTTTAAGACGCCCTGTGTGATATTTTTTTGATATCTCGCAATTACAGATTTTTTTATCTCTACTTTTTTATTATATGTATAGATATAGATGTATAGATACAAGAAAATCTAACCTATTTCGTTGTTATATAATTATCACCTCTATTAATAAGGGTTTAAAAAAACATTTATTATTGTTTAGATATTCGAGTAATGGCGACGTCCTCAAAAGTGTTACTATTGATCTGATATTACATTTCAGAAATTAGAAAAGTTTATTTCATGTCATGATTTCTAAGTATATATTATTATTTTAATCGTTATGATTTCATGGTTTAAAACCATTTGATATGTATTTTTACTAAAATGCCGGTAGGAAACGTGTTGACTCGGTAGTCTCGGCAACAGTGCGAACCAAAAACGATTGTCGGAGGGTAAATTTAATGTAAAAAGTGTAAAAAGTGAGCGATTGGCGAAAGGGAATTCATTCTGGGTTGAGCGTTCATAGCGAAAGCATATTGTTCTGAGTATTGTAATATAATAAATAAATGTTTGAAAAGTGAGAAATAGATTATGATTTACCACGTTCATGACAATGAAATAAACACAAGAAATGTTAAAACACTGTATTAAACTATCATGGTTGTTCAATACAGTTATATGATTATTAACGGGATATTTACCGTGGTAAGATTTTTAATGGAACTCCTGATATTTCGGCCCATTTACATTTACCATTGTTCACGGGATGACTGAAGAATGCGGGTGGTTGGTCGAACAGTTCCAAGGTGCAGACAAAACGATCTACCCTCTTGCTTAGCCTTTTGCTACGGTTATCATGGAACTTGGACTTAAGTCGTGCGTTTCGTTACATTTATTTATGACTAGCTAATGCCCGCGACTTCGTACGCGTAGCGCAAAGTAATAAGTGGGTGGACGATTAGACTGACATATCCAAATATAAATGTTACACTAACGAACACGAACGGAACTTTAAATAGGCACAAATCCATCGGATTATTTATACTGAATATTTTATAGATAATACCTACACATATGACATGATTGTAGATTTATTGCTCTCCATTTTAATGCGGATTGTCATACTATCGTCATAGTATGATTTTAGTCTAGTTTTAATCTGACTCGATACAGGTAACCCGACATGTCCATAGTTTCAAATATATTTCAAGCAAATAATATATTACTTTCACTGGTTAAATACGTTGGAAGTTTGGAGCCATGGAGCCAATAAGGAAAAAATATTGGTATAAGTCAAGCGAAATGTCATGCATGACAAACGTTATTATTGAATTATTAGTAAATAGTAAGTAGGAAGCATGGAGCGGTATCTATAATTAATCGCTGTTATTTAACATTACTCCGCGTAAAGACTGCCAATCAATGATGTCTAAATAATTTTTGCCCGCCTTCTGCGCCTCGACCCTTCCAACAACTAAACCGCTTTCGTTCACCACCATAACATCCAAAATAGCTGCTAACCATAGATCAGTAACAGATTAGATGCCGCGAGTTCACCTACTTTGCGTGTCTGTTATTGGTCTTAAGTTTGATCCTGGCAAAAAAATGTATTCATTTTAATCTCCGTCGACTTGGTATATTAGCACGTCAGAAGTCAATACAAAAATAAACGTACTTTAAATTACGCCATAATAAACTGTAAAACCTCTTCAAAAGCAGTTGGCTGTCCTGAAAATAACAAACACAAAAAAAACTATTTAGTGCAGTCTATCGGAAGTTATGCGGGTACATACATTTCGGCGATTCGTTTTTATTTCATCATCATCATCAGCCAGAAGACGTCCACTGCTGAACATAGGCCTCCCCCTTTAACCTCCACACTGAACGACATCCTGCCATCTGCATCCACTGGATGCCCGCGACTCTCACAATGTCGTCGGTCCATCTAGTGGGAGGCCTACCTACGCTGCGTCTTCCGGTTCGCGGTCTCCACTCAAGAACCTTACCTACTTCCCCATCGGTTAACAGTTCTTCGAGCGATGTGGCCTGCCCATTGCCACTTCAACTTGCAGATTTTAATAGCTATGTCAGTGACTCTGGTTCTTTGGCGAATATCTATATTTTTATTTACATATAGATTATATGGCAACAGCCGCTTCAGTCTTCCTACCTACCATGTCTGCGAGTAGAAGTCTGTCATTACGACAACATTACTATAAAATAAGCTAGATGGCGTTATAAATAATTATTAAAAAAATTTTTTTTTACTATTTATTATCATAAATTAATATTGCCTATGTTTCAATCAGGTATTTTATAAGCATATTCATGGAAACTGCGTTGAAATCCTTCTAGTAGTTTAAAAGATGTGCGCGGACAAACAAACAAACTGACAGCCGTCAGATTTGTAGTTCCATAGTTTGAAAATAGATTGCGTACTAAAACGATGTTTTGCGAAAAAATTGTAAATTTGCTTAAACTTTACGAATAATATTATTAAAAACGTAATAAGGTATTCAATAATTCCTAAAATAATGAGTGTAAATGGATCGTAGTTTCACAAATATGAAAAGTGCGTCTATTATAGGTAAATACGACACTTTACCTGAATCACGCAAACGGCATTTTTTTGCAAGTTAAACCGATATCAGGTATTGCTTCTACTTAGTTAGAAGTCATGTGTGAAGGTATTTGATCTACACATTTATAATATGGTAGGGATGTTTTGCTCATATTAAAAAAAAAAGTATAGCTGTAATGTAAAATGTACCTTTGCGGTTCCCTCCCTAATTAATAAATCTGTATATTATGATATCGTAGACATAATTTAATAAATAGATATTTGAATGAATAAAAAACAGTGCAAATAAGTGTAACTTTCATATATTTTTTCTATCGAGCGAAATGTCCTTAATCGTGATTCGGTATTTGGTATTAGATATAATATTCAATTTGGATATTATATCAAAATTGAAGTAGACAAACTTAAACTAAAATGACGAAAATTGCTAAAAGTCGGAAAAGAGTGCCTTAAACACTAACCTCTCAACGACAAAACACAAAGACTATTTTCTAAAAGCAGTTCAAAATTGCGTTAAACAAATTGAAAAACGTGGATGAATCATGGATATAATTCTATACAAACGATAATTTTACTAAAGTATACCGCCCTTATTTGTCTGATCTATTTCAGCATCTAATCCTCGAGAAACCGTTTCCAACAGCTGGTTTATATTCTGTATAAATAAATCAGGATATTTTCGTCGCTATCAATGGATATCCGTTCGTCATCGTCCAGAATCGAAGGGACGGTGTACACGGTCAGCGGAGCCATAAATAATGTTGACCTTTTACATATTACGTTTCCAGATTTCTCTTCCTCGATACGTAAATCATATATCACGATATAGCTGCGGCATTTGGGTCTACCTGCATGCGTTGATTTACAAACACAAATGGGGTTTAAAATACCTATTTTCTTATTAATAATACTAGATTCATTTTATTTATATTACACGGGAATTACTCACGTAAGGTTAGGCCGGTTACTCCGACTATAGTAATCAACAAAAATCGTGATCATCTCGCTGTAACATGTATTTTAAAACAGCGCCATCTCTTGTAGAATAGGTGACTTATTACTTAAGTTTTCACTTCCGACGTGCAGTCCTATGACTGATGTGTTTTTTTAATTGATAATATTAATTACCCTGATTGTACGAAGGTAAGAAGTTTTACTACACCGTTGTTTTGACCTTATAGGTAGATTAGAGATTTTAAGGAATACGATATTGTGTTGCTAATATATGGAGAGCAAAGTCCCGAAAATTCCCATAAGTTATGGAATTTTCATAGCATGCCGTTATCCCTAATAGTTGTTGAAGAATGCGGCCCTCTTACGCCTTAGGTGTTAGCCCATGTTTATTATATCATGGATACAGTTATAGCGTTGGCAACAATGTATGTACTCGTAGGTACTAATTTCTGACGCGATGGTAAGAAGGTAACTCCTGAGGTTGCTTAAAGAAGATTCTTTAAGCGTTTTGAGGATTTCAAATAAATTGATCATCCAGTAAAAAACTATTAATATATTTATTATTATGGAATATCCTACTAAGATAGTAATATAATTAAGATTATTAATGGCGCATTCCGGAGAAAATTTCGTAATATCAACTATAAAAATGTATTACCAATACGTCCTTATTATTAATATGAGCAAGCATAGCGCTCACCGTTAGACGAACTACTTGTTTGTCTCGTTCAATTGTGAAAATAAATAAAACATTACTTTTTGCTTATATTTATAGTAAAAAAACGTCTGACGGCATTTTCATTGAGGTGAATTCAGGTTATCCAATTTTATCCTCATCGGAACGATATAGTATAAGAGCTAGCCACGTGGTAGTATAAAAATCTCAATTATTATTGAAAAAAAGGAAGAAGAAAAAAGTTAACTGAACGACATCCTGCCATCTGCATCCACTGGATGCCCGCGACTCCCACGTCGTCGATCAAAAGTCTTGTATACCTACTTATGATCTATTGATATTCGATAAAAAAAACATCTAGTTAGGACAAAAGTTGCGACCAAGCTTTTTTTGTTTTTTTTTTTATTATTGTAGAATAGGCTTGCGCTTGGCCGCCAACTCGCCTGATGTTAAGCGATGATGCGGTCTAAGATGGATCACGCTTGCCTAGAAGAAGCCGATTCACTCGTTAATCTTACTATGAAACTCTGACATTTGACATCTACCTCCTGGCCTATTATGCTATTCAAGCTTTATTAGAGAATCTATTTATTTTAATCGTATACAAAGCTTATTTCGAATCAATATTCAATTTTCATGAAAACGATCAAAGAGGTATGACTTTTGTTTATTATTAGGGTTCCATGGTTAAACACAAAAATGGCTACAGGATAAAATACAAAAAATGATTTTGTTGATGTTTCACCAGAGCAAGCAAAGTTTTCCGTAATACAATAATTAGACATTTTATTTTTTACAACTAAATTAGATTATTTCTATTGTAACTTGAGGTTTTTATCCTAAGAAAAGACTGATGGTGTTTTAATCTTAAATTTATTTGCTACCAAACGTAACCAAGCTATTAAAATACCTGGAAAAATATGACCACCTATCAATAAGAAGTAAGCACCTTTCTTTTGGAAAAACTCAGAGTCACACAACGGGCAATGGAGAGAGCTATGCTCGGAGTTTCTTTGGGCGAAAGAATCCGAAACGTGGATATTCGCCAAAGAACCAGAGTCACCGACATAGCAATTATATTTTGTAAGTTGAAGTGGCAATGGGCAGGCCACATCGCTCGAAGAACCGATAACCGATGGGGAAGAAAGGTTCTTGAGTGGAGACCGCGAACCGGAAGACGCAGCGTAGGTAGGCCTCCCACTAGATGGACCGACGACATCGTGAGAGTCGCGTGCATCCAGTGGATGCAGATGGCAGGTTATCGTTCAGCGTGGAGGTTAAAGGGGGAGGCCTGTGTTCAGCAGTGGACGTCTTCTGGCTGATTATGATGATGACCTGTCTTTTAGTTCTGATTTCAAAAGTTTGTAAGTTGAAAGTAATTCACATTCATTAGACTGAAATTGTCTGGGTGCGGACCCTAGGTTAATCCTATACACACACTTAACCATGAATAATTTTATTTGTTAGGTTTCTTTGTTTATTTGTATTCTATTTAACTGCGAATTTATTTTGCTTTCGCTAGAAATCTTTCAAACGGAAAACGGTACTGTAGGCGTTACAAAAAGCGTTGTTGCTTTCATATGTTTTGTGGGTATAAGTTTACTGCGTGAATAGAGGTCATTAGGCTCTTTATAACGGCCATCGTTCAGCCTGAAATCGCGAAAAAAGTATAATTTATTCCATACATTTCGATAGTAAAAGTAATTCATAATCAAGAGTATAATGATCTCCTTTCGGTTTACCACCGTTTCGTGTAACCCGGGATAGTTATAATTAATAATTTTAGAGAGTATGACAACGCTGCAGCTATTTTGCTTCATCATCAGCTTGCAATAGAGATATGGAATCAAGCAATTTTCGTGTTGATATTTTATGAGATGGAGAAAAGGTCGAAAAAACTTGATAAAAATGTTTTTTATTTATTTATTTATTTTTGCTTTTGAACTTTTAAAGAGTACATAATCAGTTATAATTCTAGCCAGTGAGTTTAGTTTTTTATACCTACTTAGCAAATTTTTATCTATTAAAATGTTGAAAATGTGCAAAAGATAGTTTTGGATGATAACTTTCGAGTAACTATAGTAACATTTAAAAGCTTTTTCAATTTATATGAGTTCCCAAGAACGTTCAATATTTTGTAAATCAATGTACTAATTTAATTGAATCTTATCTAAGTGTCTAAAATCTTTGTAGGTACTTTGTTAAAGTATGAGGCACTCAATTACACGCCTTATTCTTCATTGATAAAGTTAGAAAAATGCCTTATCGTTTCTGACTTATTTATTAACAGACTTCAAAAAAGAGCACGGTTCTATGTTCCAATGTATTTAAAAAAAATGTAATTTCACAGATTTTTCAGCCAACTGTTGACCGATAAAAAAAAACTTTTATTCGGTAGGGTATACTTCCAATTTGGCCCCATTGTTACCCAGTCAGGATCTGATGATGGGATCCCAGGGAAATAAAGGACAACCCTCAAGACCCTTATTACGTTTTTCATATATTTTTGTAGTCGGTTTTTATGAGATCCACTTGTGAAAGAAACTGATTCAAATTATTGAAGCGAAAGACTTTTTTCTCTCGAACAAACATTTTGTTTGTTCATTAATGTTCGGAACAAAATGTTCCGGGCAAAGTTTGCTGTTCTGTCATTAAAGTTTGTTTTGGGTTTGATTGAAGGGCCGTGTTATAATGACAAATTATGAATTTATATTTGCTTCGGAAAGTTTTTTTGTTGTTTAAAACTGCGCAATCTGTTTTTAACCGACTTCCACAAAGGAGGAGGTTCACAATTCGACTGATTTTTTAAATTTATATTTTATTGTTTGTTACTCATAACTTTCGACTGGGTAAACTGATTTTGATTATTCTTTTTTTATTTGAAAGCTGGTGTTTTCCGTGTGGTCCCATTTTAATTTGGTTCAGTCTCACATTTTTATGAAATGTAGGTTTTATATTGTTAATTGTTATGTAGGTATATAGATTTAATTTTATTGTTCACAGAATACCCTGGCCATCCTCGACAAGCTGGACATTGACAGCGAGAAGCCATCCGAAGAGGAGATCGCGAGACTTTTCGGCTACGAGGAGGCGTACCTCGCGGGTCACGTGGGCATTTGGCAGAGACTCAAGCCCAAGGTGTGGGCGTTGTTCGACGAGCCCTCCAGCTCACCTGCCGCGAAGGTGAGGACTTTTATATTGCGCCCCGTAGTTTCAATTTCAACCGCATTTCATCCGTAAATCTCAGTTATTCCTTATGACATCTGCTATCTGACAGTGGCAGATGAAAACAATGCAAACCTCTTTGAAGTTACCTCCTTGGTAGCGACAGCAACCTCCTTTGACATAATGACAATTTCTTTTTTATTTCTATGATGTAAAATGTCAATGTATATACTTCAATTCTTGTTTTTTGTCAACGTCTGTTATATAAATATTTGTATTGAATTCATTGTTTTTTTGCACAGAAAAGTTTGTTTTTTTGGTTAAGTTAGAACGGCTGTCAAGGCATTTTGTAACAAATTTGTTATAGCCTCTTGCACCCTTATAAGCCCATAGCAACTGTGACGCGGAGTTGGACGCGTTGACATAAATAAGAATGTTCAATCACATATATGTCACAATACCTGGCGACAGAGTTTCCTTTTCATTTCCGTTCTATTTACTTCTCTTTTCTGTGGTTTTTTGTCAATGACTGTTTCAAAAAGGGGGAAGCACGACTTTGTGACTGAAGTCGATTAGGCCCTAGGGCCTAATTTGTGCGATCTACATCAAGAAGTTCGTCCCATATCTCCCCACTATTTCCTTACTTCAATATTTTTTGTAGGGAACATCTCTACATGGTATAAAATTAAGCCGCTTTCCACGTCTGTCTGTCTGTAAATCTCTTTCTAAACGACGCAACGGATTTTGATGCGGTTTTCACCATCAGTTAGATAATTTTTCATGGAATGTAATACACATATAATACAACTTACACCCGTGCGAAGCCGGGAAGGGTCGCTAGTAATATGTAAAAACACAAAAAATCTATTGGTCCGATCGCTACAAAACTCGCTAGGCCAATCTAAAGATTCCCTGAAAATTTCATAAATACACACATCGTCTTTTATACATATAAGTAATAGATGACTGTGTTTGCCTATTTTTTTTGTTCAGTGATACGGGACTGACTGATTTATATAATTTATCTTTTTAAATTACAAATAAAATAAATTATTTTGTGTAAAAACCGGTATGTTCAAGAACTTTAAAATGCACTGGGCCAGCATGGTGGCCCATTCTTTCTCTGAGAGAAGGCCTGTGACCCAGTCGTGAGAGTATGATAACATTAGCAAATGGTGATGATGAAGGCGTGACCGGATTTGACAGGTAGATTCTTTACCTGGTGTAAAGGTTGTATGAAAGATGTTGCGAAATGGAAGTTGAAAGAAGTTAACAATAACTATTACATTTACGTATTTTTATAAATGTACATTACAAAATTGATACATTAAACTAATATCCATAAAAAGTGTCTTTGTGACACAAATTGCTGTTTGACGGGACTTGAGGGCTTAGGATCAAAAGTTTGGGAAACTTTGATTGCGGTGATAGGTCAAAGTGATCACGATAGATTTAGCTTTAGTGGCTTTGAGGATAAACTTATAAACGAATTTGATCACTTCGGTGGTTTTAATAAAGTTGAATTTTAGCCAGATTAGGTCGGACTAAGTAGGCTAAAAACTTTGACATTCTGACAGTCAGAATTTGCTCGTATTCTTTATCTCACGTGAAATTCCTTGCTATAAACGCGTGACGTAAAAACATGAAAATGTAAATAAAAATGGGCTCTGTGCCCTTAATCTCTATGACCACAAAATTATAGTTAGGTAAATTCTTTCTAACTATAGTTGCCTGGCAGAGATTGCTTTAAGGATAACGCCGCAACTTGTGGCACTAGCTCGTAAGTGTTTTCTATCTCTTTGTTTTTTTTTCTGGTGTACAAAATAAAGAGTTTCTATTTGCACCCAATTTATAGGCCAAGTGTGAGTCGGTGACAAATTTCTGTTCACCGCCAAGTTAAACAACGTAGGGGACGGTTGGCATTTAGACGGGTGACCGCCTAATCGTAATAATACCTGACCGCGTAATGTTATCTTTTTAACCGACTTCCAAAAAGACGGAGGTTATCAATTCGACTGTTTTTTTATGTTTGTTAACTCAGAACTTTAGACTGGGTGAACCGATTTTGATGATTCTTTTTTTATTTGAGTGCTGGTGCTTTCCGTTTGTTCCAATTTCAATTTGGTCCAGTTCTGATGAAGTCAGTTTTTTATATTGATAACTAGCTCCGCCCCGCGGTTTCACCCGCGTGGTGATGAAAATCAGTGATGGTGATGATGATGAAAAGTTGCCTATGTATTAATCCAGGACAAAAGCAATATATATTCCAAATTTTATCCAAATTCATCCAGCCGTTTCTGCGTGATTGAGTAACAAACATCCATCCATCCATACATACATCCATCCATCTAAACTTTCACATATATGATTTTAGTGTGGTTATTGCTCTACTTTTGTATATGGTGGTGGAACGGAACCCTCAGTGTGCGACCCAACTTGCACTTGACCGGTTTATTTGAATTGAGAACTATGAAATGTTGGCGTATGACGTTTCTTCTAAAACGTCGTATGAATAAGTGCTTTGTTTTTTTATCTGTTGACGGACAAAAACATATCTATTAATTAAAACAGCAGCATAAGAACTTTACGCGAGAAGGTTAATGGTGGTTTAACCCAACCTAAACCGAGGGTTTACGAGGGTATAAAAATTACTAGAGTGTGAAACGATGTAGCTAATTTTTTGTAACGTGGTCAAAAGTCGTTAAGCAGAGAATGTTGTGTGGTTGGCATTGCTTTAAGCGTTTCAAATAGTTTCAATGAATTTTGCTTTGTTTTGGTAGGAACTAACATTTTAAGAATATTTTCAATGAATAATAGACTAGGTCACGGTTGTTCACTAAAGTTAAATGATTATTAACGGAATATTTACCGTGGTAAGGTTGTGGAAGGAGCTCCCGATATTTCGGCGCAGTTACATGCACCATGTTCACGGGAAGACTGAAGAATGCGGGTGGTTGTCCGAACAGTTCAAAGTTAGGTGCAGATAAAACGATCTACCCTCTTTCTTAGTCTTTTGCTACGATTATCACTGGAACTCGAACTCGAACCAAAAGTTCGAGTCGAGTCAAGTCTCGACAAAACACACTCACTTTATCATTGCGTACAGTATTTTGAACACATTTTGAACGCGGAATTTTATTTTTAAGGCAACCTAATACTGGATTCCACGCACTAGCGAGTTGAAAAGCATCACCTCGATTGAAATTCTGGCATTTCGAGATTTCAATAGTTTTCTTTACCAGCCTTGGTATCTAGTGGCGCTCGGTAGACAGGATTTCAGGTATCTGTGATTCCTCTGATGTTACAGGTATCCTTAGGCGATGGTGATCGCTTACCATCAGGCGGCTCATTAGATTATTTGCCACTTGTGGCATTAAAAAAAGAATAACATTTAAAGATTAGAGTCTATGAGGTTTTTTTTTAGTAGCTCACATTTTAAGAATTTGTTTAGTGAAGTTTGCTTTATTTTGGTAGTAACTAACAGTTTAAGATATACATAACATATTTTTCATTACTCATACTCGGGAGTTGCCTGAGGAGCGGGTTGAAAGTAAATACATTTCAGCCCTAAGGAGAATCACTTTCAACTGACAGTGACAGTTGACAACTGACAGGCACTCATATTATTTAAAAAAACTAGTTCTATTTTCATATTTGTATTGAACCATGTTCCAACTTTTTTTTTCTCCTCAGAGGATTATCATTTATGGTCCCGCACATGTCGTGCATTTGTTACAGCATTATTTACCTACAGTTTTAAGTTAAGATTATATAATACAAGTTAAGTTACCAGTTATAAGCATACAATTAGTAAAGAATTTCATAAAATAATGTATTGTTAGTATTAAAACATAATGTCATTATCATATCATAATATCAGTGTCAGTTTGATGTCATGATTTTAAATAGTAGTCGTCTTAGAATTACAATTATTAGTGATGTGGTCCAGAGTTTGAGTGAGTAAATGTGTGTGAGTGAATAGCCGAGCCAATGAATGGATGAGTGAATAATGGAATGAGCGAGTGAAGAAGTGAGTAACTGAGTGTGTGATAACCATTTAGTATTTGTGTGCTATGTGACAATTGTCAGCAGTCTCTCTGTGTCAATGTACGTTAAGCTCTTTAACCATCTCTCAAGCGTCATCTTACAATTCATCAGATTCATACTGTAGATATTTAAAGATTTGTTGACTCTGTTATATAGACGGGAGCGTCGGTTCGCTAGGGATGTTCTTGTTCGTTTAGATGCACAAACTGAGTAGTTCCTACGTTTACTGGTTGGGTTGTATGGAGCTATAAATGTTTACGAAGAAGCACCTGTTTCACGTACACCTGTCTCACTGTGAGCACAGAGCAGTCAATGTATAGCTGTGTCGTAGGATACCGCACTCTTCATGGTTTACCGTACATGACCTTAGAACAGCTCTTTGAGCCCTCTCCAGTGAGAGCATGTTGGTAACGTAGGTTCCGCCCCAGGCCGTGATATAATATGACAACACCGACTGCGCAAGAGCACAATACACAGTTCTCAAGAGCTCTGGTGATGCGATTATTCTCAGTCTCTTGAATACAAACATAAGTTTTCTTGTGCGAGATATTAGTGTCTGTAGGTGGTAACTCCAGTTCAGGGTGTATTCTATGGTCACTCCTAGGTATTTTGCATGAGTGGCACGTGAGTGTTCCTGACAAGTGCAGTTTTTTTATCTATTTAAGTATGTGTTTAAAAATATATATGTACGTATATCAGTCTCTGGCAGCCATATTACAAGCTTTGCTTAGTTTGGGGTCAGATGACCGTGTGTACAAAATGTCCCAGATATTTATTTATTATTTATTATTATTTATTTATGTAGTTGACCACAGACTTGAGCTCTAATCGTCAGGGAGTCGATTGGTGGTCGCTTATTCACACTTGGTGAGAAAGCGATGTATTGCTAATATTTAAGGTTAAAATATTTTCCGTCAGGTACGACATTACCACCGCCAGGGCCTTTTCAGCAAGGTTTTGAGTGACTTCCCAAGTGCTACCGTGAATTATGAGAGCTGTGTCATCAGCATATATCAGAATCTTGCAATTTGGTATGCTTAGCTTACAAAGATTATTTATGTAGCCAGTAAAGAAGGTAGGTCCCAGCACATACCGGTAAGTTCTCTCATACCTGTAAAAATTTTACCACCGTCAAGACGTTGTTAGAGACACTTGAGAGGCAAAATGGCGGCTTTGTTACCAATCAGCATAGATCAGAGTATTAGAGTATAGAACAGTCCAGACTCACGGAGGTGCAACGTGGTGCAAAGCGCTGAAGACCATTTTGAACCCACGGTGTAAATGGACCGAGGTGGCGGTCAACAGCAAGAAAAAGGGTTAAAAATCTGACTCCTATTAAATAACTATTTTTTTTATTACTTGCACAATAGGTACTATAATAAATTCACTACCAAAACCTCTCGCTACATAGCTGAGCTTAGGAAATGGAACAAAAACGTTGGATCTCATTTTAAAACTGCATTTTGCGTGTGAAAAAGGCACTGTACGCTGTACCGTGGTGCCGCAACGTTTACAAATGAATGATTTGATTAATTATGCTACCCTTTTCATCCCGCTAACTGTGTTTTACATTTAAAACTCATGCATTGCTCTTTTAAATGTGAAAATAAAGGAAAAGTGAGGATAATCATCAGTTGTATTGCGTAAGGAGTAACCGTGGTAGAGTATTTGATAGCCATGAAGGAAACAGATTAACAGATATGAACCCCTATGTTCACGATCGTTTAAATAACAAATTCTCTTTTCTTCTTCTTTTCTCGTGAGAGGATTTTGAACCGGTTCAATAATCTACAACTATTTGACGCAAAAACACTTTGTATATAAAAAAACGGCCAAGTGCGAGTCGGACTCGCGCACGAAGGGATACCGTTAGTACCGTTTTTTTTTTTTTTTTTTTTTTTTAACGTCAATATGTAATAACAAAATATTCTGTGAATATTTCAAGCGTCTACCTGTTGCCGTTTTCAATATCGATCAAAAACGAGCAAAAAAATCACGTTTGTTGTATGGTAGCCCTCTTAAATATTAATTTTATTATATTTTTTAGTATTTGTTGTTATAGCAGCAACGGAAATACATCATCTGTGAAAATTTCAACTGTCTAACTGTCACGGTTCATAAGATACAGGCTGGTGACAGACGGACGGACAGACGGACAAACGGACGGACAGCGGAGCCTTAGTAATAGGGTCCCGTTTTACCCTTTGGGTACGGAACCCTAACAACTGTATTATCCGGTTAAATTAAGAATGTTTCGTCTACATACATACAACTTGCAGTGAGGTAGGTATAAACTTAACTTAATCGGGATATCATAAAATACGAGCGCGGTAATGTAAAGTAAATAAAACCGGCCAAGCGCGAGTCGGGCTCGCGCACTCAGGGTTCCGTACCACCACATAACTTGCTAGCTACTAAACTACAAAAAAGTAGTGCAGAGACAACATGCCAACAACGCCCAGGCGGTCATCCATCCAAATACCGACCGCGCCCGACGTTGCTTTACTTCGGTGATCGTACGAGAACCGGTGGTGAACAGAAATTTGTCACCGACTCGCACTCGGCCATTATACTTTAGAGTGTGTAGTACTATAATCATGCCAAGTTTGACGTTTGTACGTTTTATTTATTTATTTAGGAATAGGCTTGCGTTTGACCGCCAACTCGCCTGATGTTAAGCGATGATGCACTACGATGGAGCACGCTTGCCTAGAAGAAACCGATTCACTCGTGATTTGAAGACACCCAGATTGTAACTATCGGGGAACACCCATTCAGATAGCGCATTCCACAGACTAGCAGTTCATATAATAAGAGTGGAATCAAAGCGCTTCATATGGGTTCTCGCAATATCAACCATAAAGCGCTGTTAATTTTTCGTGCCCGCTCTGGCAGTCCAATAGTAAAATGGGCAGGCTAAAAAGATCATGCAGATGCGATGCACACTCTCCGAACTGTATCCGATAAAAAACGGATAGACTAGCAACTTTACGCCGATGCTCAAGACTAAGTAAATTTGTCTGAACTAGGGAATCGTTGCTAATGAGCCTCTTGGCACGCTTTTTAATAAACTCCAACGCCCCAAGCTGATCCATCCCTAAGGTGAGAGCAGTACTCCATGCACGACCGAACTTACATCACTTTTTTATAAAGTCATCATAAGTAAAGTATCCTTTGCGAAATATGGTCCGCCAAAGTGGCAAAAAGTTGGTACCCTTGCATTTTTAAAGTAAAGGCTTAGAAACTTCATTTAAATTGATTTCGAATATTATCTGATCATAACTTTTTGAGTAACAGCAATAAAACTGTAATTATATTCAAGGTGTGCTAGCTCAAAGGTCGTTTACCTTTTTGTGAAGGAATGTTTCTCAATCAGTTTTCTCTATGGTTAAACGACTGCCTCGGTGGCTCAGTTGGTAGTGATCCTATTTTCTGTGCTTGGGGGCGTGGGTTCGATTCCCATCTAGGACAAACATTTGTGTGATGAACATTTGTGTTTGTTCTATGTCTGGGTGTTAATATCTATTTAAGTATGTATTTAAAAATATATATGTACGTATATCAGTCTCTGGCAACCATATTACAAGCTTTGCTTAGTTTGGGGTCAGATGACCGTGTGTGAAAAAAAAAAAAAAAAAAAAAAAAAAAACCATAAAAAGTACATATATGCTATGTCGGGATGATACATCTCTGAAATTTGGCTAAGTCCACAGAGTTTCGTTCGTGTACTTATATCTGTGGTTCGTTCGAATTTTTCTATAACCATCAATTTCTGAAGTATGCTATGACTACAGACTTACTACAAGTACAATTTATATGGCATTGGTTACGGAACCCTACCACTGTCTCGACACTCTCTTGACCGGTCATTTCCTATATAAATAGTTCTTCTTAGTCGTGCACTCTTGGCAGAGTGGTCGTGATTGCGTTGATGGTACAAAAAGGCTGCTCGGTGTCGTCGTCCGTTCCCAGGGCTGCCGCTTGTCTAGCAATGCTTCTCCATTTCTGGCGGCTGGTTGCATTGCGAGCACACTGCATATAAATAGTTGGTGAAGCGTAAAATGTTTCACCTTTCAAAAATTCGAAGGTACGCGTTTGTAAGTTGGTACATCAAGGAGACGCGCGCATTTAGGAGCGCGCTGCGAACGAAATGCTTGCGCGAGCTAACTCGACTCTAGCGCCACCTAGCACAGTAGACTGGAAACAATACCAACAATTTAATACTATAGTCTATTAAATTAAATGTTGAATTGAATTAAAGCTTGATTGAAATGAAGTATGTCAAAATCCTCGAATAGTGCTGAGACAATTCGGACCAAATCGAGAATAATGTGTGTGTTTATCTTTATCGACTGGAAGTGTTTTGCACGAATAATATTTTCAAAAATCGTGTAAGTCCTCAGCTAACTACAACTTTATAATATGTTTGAGTTTTTATGGATTAAAAGCAAACCCATCTATATTTATGTTGTAGTAGGTACTAGTATAATGAGACTTTAGGATAATGAAATAAAACAGAAGAAGCAAGTACAATTACAATTTACAAAGACAGTTGTTAGTACTTAGATATTGTTATACTTTGTACAAAAGAAATCTAGGTTTACAAAAAAGTAGTACGTTATCTGTACGAGTTTTGTATTTTGATAGTACGGAGAGGAAATTCTGAAAAAACATACAAATTATGCTATTTAATTCGCACAACAAAATGAAAGAATCTATTTTACGTTTATCGATTTACCATGTCCCTAAAATTTTAGTCAAGTTGTCATAACCTTGTTATGACAGAAAGGAAAAAATATGGTTATTGTAATGTAATAATCCACACTAAATGCAGTTTTAAAGTTCAAATATACTTTTACTTTTTTTTTGACACGAGACGAGCGAAGTCGCTCGCCCGATGGCTCTTCACGCTCGCCCATAACAGCTCAACGCCACTCAGAATTTTGAACTTCAACAGTTCAAAACCCTGGCAATACCCTGCGATCGTCACCCCGAGATATAAAATGTCATAACTCTGTGTGCCCTGTAATTTCGCTGGAAACATTGCCCTTCAATCCGGAACACAGTAGTGTTTGCATACTACTGCTTGGCGGTTGAATAACTGGCAAAGGTGTGGTACTTACTTCCCCAGGCGGACCCCTGCAAAAGAGTCCTACCACTACAGAAAAAATATGTACAGTACTTGGTAGTTTATAGTAGTTTTACACGCAGAAAACCAGTGATCTTTGTGTTACAAGTAATGACATGGCCTCAAAAGCCGTCAGCTGTCATTTCAATCAAGCTACATTTAAAGGATTATAAAGAATACAATTTTTAACTAATACATATTCCTAAATAATCATAATATAATTAAATACACAACATGATTTTAACTTTTTATGCGATATTTGGCTAAGCCATCTTACCATATCTCCATTGTTCGTCTGATCTGAGGTTATCTGCAGCGTGCTCAATCATCGACCAAATTGTCTCTTACTAATATGCTAGTTGAGTTTTTGGGCTAAGATGAAAAAACATGTCCTCTCATTGTATTATTTGGGGTCATCCATAAATTACGTCACACGTTAATAGGGGGAGGGTATCACCGGAATGTGACATAGTGTGACAAGGGGTAGGGGGTATCAAAACCTTTGTGACGTCACATGTTAAAATTCAAAATCAATAACGCTAAATTTATGTTTTTTTAATTATTATTTTATTTACAAACTTGTTAACACTCTCGCTATGAGATTATCTCTCACGCAACAACAGTTAAGTTCTAGAGCGGCGTTGTAATGCACGTGAAACTCTAAAATTAAAAAAATATAAAAATACCTGTTATCTTTTGATTATTTTTAAATACATGCATGAATTTGAAAAATGTGTGACGTCACATCAGGGGGGAGAGGGTTCTGAAAATGTGGCAACCTGTGACAAGGACGGGGGAGGGGTTAAAAAGTCCTAAAATTCGTGTGACATAATTTATGTATGGCCCCTTTTCGTAAACATGTATTTTCGAGAGTTAATGACAAAAAAGGGTTATAATGGTACAATATTATTAATTAAATGTTAGAGTGTGGGTAGGTGATATAACGCGCTGAAAAATGTATTTTCGTGTATCCAAAGCTCCATATGATAGAAGTCTCTCGTACCACTTTGTTAGGGCATGCAGAGGGCATGAATTTGACTTAGCCGACGCGTACTTTGCGTGACTCTGACTGTGACTGACTAGTTTGATTAAATTTCATCAAACTTAAACATAATGTACTGGCAAATGCACTAGAGTGCGACGACGAAATCCTCACACATAAAAAACATTTTAGATGGTGGTCAAACGTAAATATAAATAGAATGATACACTTAAAAGTTAACGACTACGGTAATAATAGTACGAGATCCGGCTGCAGGATTACTTCGGTCATCAAGTTTTTGCTTAAAACCAAATTTTTACGCATATTTATGATTTGGAGAATATATATCAACCAGGGTGCCAATCAAAATGTGGCCGTGGCCAAAATGGGAAAAAAAAAATTCGCTTGGTTGTTAAATAAAATATCGTCCATTTCACGGCAATATATATAAACACTCTGAAAAACCACGGCCGCACCTCTTCGCAGCCAGGTGTAAACAGGTAAGATTTTGGTACAATTTTACGGTCATAACTGATATTTATCATTTATATATCAAATTAAAGCAGTTTTTTTCTTATATTGCTGTGAAGTAGCTATATTGCATATGGTTGCAATAAAACCTATTAATTAATTAACAATAATTTAATTAAAAATACTAGCGGCCACATTTTGATTGGCACCCTGATTGATATATATTCTCTTAGTCATAAATATGCATAAAAATTTGGTTTTAAGCAAAAACTCGATGACCGAAGTAATTCTGCAGCCGGATCTTAGACTATAATAAAGGTGGCAAGCGTCAAAAACAAAGTGTAAATTGAAATGTATATTATAAATTGCTTCCTAAACTCACCTGCCATTTCAGCACCAAATGGGATATTTACAAAAACTTTTCTTTATACGTTTTTATTGTGTGTTATGGACATGAAAAATTGTTTTTATCCATGCATACGACATAGGTAAGTTTCCTGAATGCCTAAAATATTGAACCTTAAAGCTGGTGGAATAGAAAAGCTGAGCTGCTTTTTCCCGCGAGTGCTTTAGGAAAGTCAGGCAATTTACCATTATGCAAAAACGGTACGCTTTTCGCGCCGGGAATCTTTATTTTCTTATGAAATGTCCCGCATCCGTTATGGAAAAAAAGAGTTTTGCTGGAAAAGTGGTCACGTTTATTATTCTTGGGTGTTTGTAGCTACTTAGTTAATACGATTAAATACCTACCTGTATTATTAATAAAATTAAACGTACGATATTCCTATACAGCATCATTAGGTACTCAACATTGTACCTATTATGAAATTATGAAATGAAATGAAATTATTTATTGTCCAGATTTGCATCCATAGCGTAAAAAATTAAATTAAATACGAAAATTATACTACACATTAAAATAAAAATAAAATAAAATTAAAATAACACAATAATGACTTGATAACATACATTAAAAATTTAAAATTAAGATTGGTCATTAGGATAATTAAGTGATAGGCGTGTGATACACCCTCCACGTGCGATGTATAGGGCTGGAGTGCCACTCTCGTACCGCAGCCACCAGTGTGTTATCTGAGCGGTGCAGGGCGGTCCGCACGGCGGCTGACCGGCTCCGCAGCAGCGCCTGCCAGCAGGGCGCGCGCCCCGCGGCGAACATGCTGCTTGCGCTGCACCACCGCGGCAGCCGGAACATCGCGCGCCATGCGTCGTTGTACTGCACGCGCATCTCGCTCATAGTGGCCTTAGTGTAGTTCGTCCACAGCTCTGCGGTGTACACGCTGGTGCAGTAACTTATGAAGAGTTGGGCCTTGACAGAGTCGCTACAACGGAAAAATCGCCTTGCCAGCATATTACCGCGCACTGCTATGGCCCGCCTCTGTCTCTCTATGTCAGCGTGGTCCGATAGGTCCGAAGAGATCATGTGACCGAGGTATTTGATCTCCTCGACTTGTTCCAGTGCGGCTTCATATAGTGTGAGAGGAGGCAGATTTGTGTAGCAGTTGTGCTTTGAAGATCATATACACCGACTTATCTGGATTGTACATCATATTGTGATCTTCAGCATACTTCTCACACACTGCTAGCAGCTTCCGCATAGCTGATATCGACGGCGCTAGTAAAACCATGTCGTCTGCATATGAGATATGATTCGTCATAGTACCATTGATGGAACAGCCTACTCCTGTTTGCGTGAGCTTTTCCGATAAGCCGTCCATGTACAGGTTGAAGAGGGGTGGAGACATGCTCCCCCCTTGCCTCACACCACATTTGAGCTCCAAGCCTGCAGAGTATTCATTTTTCCATCTGACTCGATTTTTCTGCTGCAAGTACCAATTCTTCAGTACCTGGACGACCTGTCCAGGTACTTGGCGGTCATAGAGCTTCTGCCACAGCAGGTTGTGATCCACGCGATCAAACGCTTTGCTTAGGTCGAGGTAGCAGGCTATTACCGATGTCTTCCTAGCTTTATAGTATCCCACAACCTGCTTAAGTACATAGATCGCCGTACTTGTGGATAAGTTACTTTTAAAACCATACTGGCAGTCTGACGTTTCCATAAAAGGCGCAGCAAGTTTGAATAGAACTTTCTCTAGTAATCTAGCTATCATATTAGCGAGCGCTATCGGCCGATAGTTGGTGGAGCTGGATATGTTATTGAAATGAAAACTTCATTAGGCGCGTTGGTACGGAACCCTTCGTGCGCGAGTCCCACACTTGGCCGGTTTTTATATTTCACACCACCTCTCTGATTTAGGTTAGTGTATTCTTGCCTAAATGGGATGATTGATAGTGTCGCTCGTCAACACCACGGTTTCCACGCGAAATTAAAAAGTATATCTGGCTCGATCTGGGAAAAGTAGACTCTTGCTATTATTGGTATTAAAAAAAATTATGACGAAAACAAAAAAAAAAACTGGACCAAATTGAAATGGGACCTCACGGAAAGCACCAGCTTTCATATGAAAAAAAGGATCATCAAAATCGGTTCACCCAGTCGAAAGTTCTGAGGTAAGAAAAAAAACCGTTGAAATGAGTACCTCCTCCTTTTTGGAAGTCGGTTAAAAACAATACAATACAATAGCTTAAGAGACTCCTTATAACATCAGCTATCTACCAGTGAAAGTCCCATCAAAATCGATCCAGCCATTTTGGTGTCAATAGGGAACATACACACATCAGGCTATAGCAAGTGGCTGTCTTTCGCAGACCTGTTAACCGCTGGGGTAGACGTGTTCTAGAGGATACCACAAATCGTCAACCGAAGCGTCGGACGCCCTGAGGGTCGATGAAGTGACGATATACTCGTACGTAAGTCAGCTGGCAATGATTGGAAGCAAAATAATTATCAATATAAAAAATCGACTTCATAAAAATGTCAGAACTGGACCAAATATGCGCCCTCTAGCGCGTGCATTAATTAGGCACTATCGGTTTTAGAGAGCGAATGCCTGATTTAGTACTGAGGTGTTCCGACAGATGTCTCTTATAATAATTTTGGTGTGGAAATAACTATTTAATTGTTACATTAAAAAAAACTTAGTAGAACTGGACAAAATTGAAATGGTGAAATGAAACCAAACGGGAAGCACCAGCATTCAAATAAAAAAAGAATCATCAAAATCGGTTCACCCAGTCGAAAGAAACAAACATTAAAATAAATACATTAAAAACATTAAAACAAAAATTGTACTGGTAGGACTCTTTTGTAGGGGTCTGCCTGGAGAAGTACCACACCTTTGCCAGTTATTTAACTGCCATGCAGTAGTGTGCAAACACTACTGTGTTCCGGATTGAAGGGCAATGTTTCCAGCGAAATTACAGGGCACACAGAGTTTTGACATCTTATATCTCGGGGCGACGAGCGCAGTGCATTGCCATCCAGAGTTTTGAACTGTTGAAGTTCAAAATTCTGAGTGGCGTTGAGCTGTTATGGGCAAGTGTGAAGAGCCATCAGGCAAGCGCTTCGCTCCTCTCGTCGTCAGTATCAATAAAAAAATAGTTAAATAAATAATCGGTTTCTTCAGGGCAAGCCTGCTCCATCGTAGACTGCATCATCGCTTAACATCAGGTGAGTTCGCGGTCAAACGCAAGCCTATTACAGAATAAAAAAATGCAATCAAATTGATAACCTTCTCCTCTTTGGAAGTCGGTTAAAAACTGAAGATTGGGCGGAGTATCGGGCCTTGAAAGAGGCCCATGTCCAGCAGTGGACTGTGTACTGATGATTATGTTAATCATCATCATCAGCTTTTAACGGTACACTGATGGACATAGGCCTCTCCTAATGCACGCCACTGAGTTCTTTACATCCAGTTTCTACCCGATAATGTTAATAATGAAAGGCTTTTACATTTACGAAGTCTACCCAAACCCGTGTCATAAATCATACGAATCCTGGGCAAATAAAAACAGGAAGTTGTCTTAATAAATGGTTTTTGGTCCCTAACTGAAGATTGTTTATGTGCCTAGTGATAAATGTATGGGAAACTTGCTAAATATTCGTTTTGGAATCGCTGTGACATGAACACAATTTATGTACATTATCTTAGGTTAGGGAAATGATTGATAAGACAGAGCTTTAATTCCGGGTACAGACCTACCGATCAAACACTTCCGAACGCGAGCGAACAAATTTGTGAATATGTAAAGTACTGAAGAGCACACGAGAACGTAGTAAATTGCTCGTGTACGCCCTCAGATCTGTAAGATATACGTAAGACGCCTAATATCTATTTTATTACGTACTAGTGCACGAGTACGAAGTCGCGGGCAACAAACAGCCCGCGACTTCGTACGCGTAGATTTTCATATAAACTTTGAACCCTTTTTTCCTCCCCCTTGCGTAAAATAACATAGCCTATACTTCAATCTGGTCATAGCTAAGCATATTCGTGATTCGCATTTAAATCCGTCCAGTGGTTAAGGAGATAATAAATATATAATAAATAAATATGTGGGACATTATTGCACACATGGTCATCTGACCCCAAACTAAGCAGAGCTTGTAATATGGCTGCCAGAGACTGATATACATACATATATATTTTTAAATACATACTTAAATAGATATTAACACCCAGACATAGAACAAACACAAATGTTCATCACACAAATGTTTGTCCTAGATGGGAATCGAACCCACGCCCCCAAGCACAGAAAGTAGGATCACTACCAACTGAGCCACCGAGGCAGTCAAGATGTGCGTGGACAAACAAACAAACAGATCAAAATTCTAAAAACTGTCTCGTGTTCAGCTGCTTATTTTAAGACGACCTGTGTATTTTTTTTTTATATCTCGTATTTACATTTTTTTTATATCTTCGTTTTTATTATAATATGAATAGATTAAAAAAAAGTATGTATATTAGTCTCTGGCAGCCATATTACAAGCTTTGCTACGTTTTGGGTCAGATGACCGTGTGTGCAAAACATTTCTCGAATATTTATATTTTAGTACAATTAACGTTCGTGTTCATAATAATATTTGTCTCCATTTAAAAAAAAACACTACCGCTAAACTACTTAACGCAAAAACTGTAAAGATGGCTCACTCATTAAATTTTCACGCACACTAAGAAACTGAGTGAGTTCGACTATAGCCGTCAAGTATACCTACCTCATACCTCAGAACTTTCGACTGGGTGAACCGATTTTTATGATTCTTTTTTTATTTGCAAGCTGGTGCTTCCCTTGTGGTCCTAATGCTACTTGGTCCAGTTCTGTCATTTTTATGAAGTCGGTTTTTATATTTATAATTATTAAATAAATTATCATTACAGATTAAGAGTAGAAATAGACTTAGAAGAAATAGACTTACAAGGTTGGCAACGTATATGTAATGCTACAAGTATCCATAGACGACGGTGATCACTCACCATCAGGCGGGCCGTTAGCTTGTTTATTAACTATGACATAAAAAAGCTGATTATGGGCAATTATAATTTTTGACACATATTTACACACAAGTATTTTATTAAAATTACGCGTGATATAACAAGAGATATTTTTAATAGTTTTCCATTTGCAATATTGTATCTAACCTTACCCTCCTTTTCAGGTGATATCCGCCACATCAGTGTTCTTCATCTGCATATCAGTTCTCTGCTTCTGCTTGAAGACGCACCCTGACCTCCGAGTGGTGGTCCCCACTCCACCGCCAGACCTGGAGAACGTCACCAGTGATAACTTCGCTGATATGGAGTTATTAGAAGCCTGGAGGGACAACAGGAAACCACACGTGGGTTTCTACTACATAGAGCTGGTGTGCAACGCTTGGTTCACCATTGAACTGCTGGTGCGATCTATGGTGAGTATCTACTTTTAAATTTCACCTCATGTTTACCGCTCCTACTTTTACATTTATTACTACCAGACCCGCCAGACGTTGTCCTATCCTAATTTAAGTCTTTAAGGGTCAGCAACGTATCTGTGATGCCCCTGGTGTTGCAGGTATCCATAGGCGACCGTGATTGCTAACCATCAGGCGGCCCGTCTGCTTGTTTGCCACCTATCGAAGCTTTCATAGATATAAGCCATTGTGTGTTCCTAGCTGATAAAAAACTTATGCACCTAAGCCTAAGTTTATGCTAAAAAAAACATTTTTCATTAAAACCTAATTTAAATAAATTAAATAAATAAATATCTGGGACATTATTGCACACATGGTCATCTGACCCCAAACTAAGCAAAGCTTGTAATATGGCTGCCAGAGACTGATATACATACATATATATTTTTAAATACATACTTAAATAGATATTAACACCCAGACATAGAACAAACACAAATGTTCATCACACAAATGTTTGTCCTAGATGGGAATCGAACCCACGCCCCCAAGCACAGAAAGTAGGATCATTACCAACTGAGCCACCGAGGCAGTCGTATTATTACTTTTTTCTCTCGAATATGTCTGCGTTTGACACCAACTCGCCTGTTGGTAAACGACGATGTGGTCGAAGATGAAGCACGCAGACCCTCTCTTGCCTTGATAATTATACGATCAAGAGATAAACCGCGGGTCTCACGAAGAATTATCAATTTTTAGAAAACAATTTAATTAAAAAACAATAGTCAAATCGGCACAGCTGTTCTCAATTCAACACTTGAGAACTTCGACCAAAATAAAATGAATGACGGGCCCTAACCATTGAACTTGATCAGTAAAAACGAGTCAAAACCGTCGGACATATACTTCAACACCTAATTATAAAAATGGACAGTATAATTGTTACAAAAAATAGATATCGGTTTTATTTGTGTATTTACACTTCGGTAAAGCATACAAATTCATAATTTTGTCAGATGTTTCGTTATCGCGTAACAATTGACTAGTGTTTCACTTCCTACGGCTAGAGACCGACTGAAACGAAGTGAGCGCTGGCGCTCATTTTGTAATCTTCAAAAATGCGCTTCTACTGGGCCCGTCCATTCATTTTGGTCGTAGCTTGAGAACAGCTGTGACTTTTTTTTTTTGCTCTGGATTTATACAAATAGGCTACTTTAGAAAAAAAAACAGATTTAAAAAATAGGCTACTTTCGTACTGTACGATCAAGAGGGTCCCGTAAATAATTATCAATATTAACTTTTATTTTTAACTAAATTTTACCATCAATTGTAAACTATAATAAATAAAAGAAAACTTAATAACTTAGCAAAAATAATATACATAAATATGAAAGCAAAATAATAATATTCTATAACTAACACTTTCACTTTGAAACACTTCTAGTTTCATTAAAAGCATTCCCTTTTTGCATTTAATTACTTTGTAACAAAGTTGTAATAAAAGCTGACTTTGTCTAGATTGAATAATTACACAAACATAAACATTTTGCCACAAACAAGATAATTAACAGATGGAGAACTACGATAAGTCTTAAACTTAAATAAATGCTTTAGATGGGACCGGTTGGTTATTTTTGTACTATTTGTGCCTACAAGTCTATATCATAATTAGCCTACTTTAGTCCACTGCTGAACATAGGCATCCAGATTTCCTAACGTATATCGTCACTCCATTGAGTCTCAGGGCGCCTACTCTACGTTTGCCGACTCATGGTCTCTATTCTATAACATGCCGACCCCAACGTTATCGGTTCTGCGACAGATATGACCAGCCCACTGCCACTTCAGCTTGCTAATACGCTGAGCTATGTTGACTTTGGTTCTCTGGCGAATAACTTCGTTCAGAATAAGACCCTTCACAGAAACACCGAGCTTAGCTCTCTCCATAACTTGCTAAGCAACCTACGACAAACGTCGTACAACTTACATGTAGTAAAAAAATCGAAAACGACTTTCGTCAGATCCATAATAACAAGATATGATATGATAAGAATGAGATCAATAATTATAATGATTAATAAGAGGAATTAACCCACCTTAAGAGGCTCTCGCTAGACGGTTGGGTCAAGGTTCATAAGTGTATATTAAACTAAACGTTCATAAGTGTACACTAATGTACCCATTTGAAGAAATAAATGAACTGAACTGAAGGGTCAGATGCAGAAGGCGGTCATCCTGGACACTGCTCGCATTGTCAGGAGGTTCCTCACTCTGCAGCCCTAACCACCGGTAGCTTGGGCCCTGCCCCGCTGCCGGCGGCACCCTAGATTTTAAGTTTTTTGTATTATTTGTTAGTTTTATATTTTTTAATAAATAATTTAAAATAATTAAAAAAACTTAAAATTATGTTAAAAACTAAGTCATTAAATAAATATCTGGAATAAAAATTATTAATTGATAAGGAATTTAAAATACATTATACACTAGCACGTTTGTTTGACATAATAACATTATGAAAAAAACATCATGATAAAAAAAATGGACTTCAAGACTGTACCTACCTATAGGTACTTACAATCTACATGTACTAACTTAAACTTAAAAGTGGATTGGCTAATGTTTCTGTGATGACAGTTAAAACAGAGATTAAAAGTCCCCCTCAAAACTATGGCGGAAAGAAACCACAAACCAAAACGTCATCTGTGTATATATATTTTGTATTTGTTGATTTTTTTAAAAGCACGGAATCAATTTCGATACATTTTAAATGGGACCACCTTTGAAGTATACGTGACTTACCGCCATAAGAATCATCAAATTCAATCCATAATTGGCGAAGTAATCGCGTAACAAACAAACAAAAACAGTCTATTTGAGAACCTCCTTCTTTTTTGAAGTCGGTTAAAAATTAAACATAATGTTTAAATGGACATATAAGTCAAAATATTACACGATGTCCAGAGCACCGTTATGTTCTATGGAAGCGCATAGCAAAGTCTAGCCTAGTTCTATGGTTTTGCTGTTCAAAGTGACACATCTGGTTATGTCTATACTCTGTGCATTGGCTTGGTGTTCAGTCCAACACGTATTCAAAAGTGCCTGTCTGCTACGTCTGCTGTGACTGACGTGCCACATTATGTCAGTTTGAAAACATAAGGGATTTCTTCTTGTACAGTTCAGTCCATGTACAGTCTATGATTGTTTCACGCACATCTCCTACACCCCTGGAAGAAAATGCGGACGGATTTAAATGCGGTTTTCATGAATATGCTTAGCTATGACCAGATTGAAGTATAGGCTATGTTATTTTGCGCAAGGCCGGATTAAGGGAAGAAAAAGGATTGAAGGTTTATATGAAAATCTACGCGTACGAAGTCGCAGGCAAAAAAACTAGTTGTATAATAAAATAAAAATGTCAGTACCAAATTAAAATGGGACCACACGGGAAGCACCAACTTTCAAATAAAAAAATTATTCAACAAAATCGGTTCACCCAGTCAAAAGTTCTGAGGTACCAAACATGAAAAAAAATACCAGTCGTATTGATAACCTTCTCCTTTTTGGAAGTCGGTTAAAAATATACCTAAAGTAGCGTATTTTAACACGACGTCATCGCATAAAAAATGTCTCCGTATATTTTCATTACGGGCAGCTCAAGTTGAAGTAAAATAGGGTACATAATGTAACTCTGGTGCGAAACTGTCTAGTTACGATGAAATAAATGTTCTGGAGCGTGTTGACTCCATTTCGACTGGCGTACAGCCAGACTAGCATTGTTTTCCTCTATGGGATATCGCTTTAGAGGTCCGTGGGCATGAAAATAAGGAAATCTCACACTCATAAGTTGGGTTGCGGACGCAACCTTCCTTTAAAGCAATGTCAACTTTAGTTTGTTTTTAATACTATACAAAAAGTATAGGTATTGGTAAATGGTCGCGACCGTGGCCCACGACGCAGCGTTGCCAGACGTCCCAATTTTAGGGGGGACGTCCCGATTTTTAAATCAAAATTAAATGTCCCGCGTGGACCGGCTCAGTCCCGCCTTTTGGGGATAACACGACCGTGCGTGCAGCGATAGGGTAAGTCTGATTTAAAATATCAGATTTTTATTCAAATACATTTTCTATGGATATTTTTGCTAGTTATTGTCACGTAAACGTAATTTGAATTCAAATAAAAAGAAATATTTAAAAAATTCTGATTATAAATACGTTTTTTTACGCCCCGCCCCGCTTCCCGCTGTCCCGCTTTCGATGAAAGAATTCCGCTTTTTTTACTCAAAAAGTTCCTAAATCCCGACTTGCAACTGAAAATCTGGCAACGCTGCCACGACACGTCATAAATGACATAAATATTTGTCCTAGGTAGGAATCGAACCTACGCCCCTAAGCGCAGAAGGAAAGTTCACTACTAACTGGGCCACCTGGGCAGTCAATGTATGTAGAAATGATAAGTTTAATGCAGAAAAAAATCAGTACATTTTTTTATATTTAATAGGCTTGCGTTTGACCTCCACCTCACCTGTTATTAAGCGATGACGTGGTCTACGATGGAGCACGCTTGCCGGGGAACACCCATTCAGGCAGCGCATTCCACAGACCAGCAGTTCGTATAACAAAAGTGGAATCAAAGAGCTTCGTAGAAATTATAGAAATATCAACCATGAAGCGTTAACTTTTTCATGCCCACTGCTGTCTGATAGAGATCAAATAGAATAGATCAAAGGTACAAAATAACAACTTGCAAACTAAAATATTAAATACGTAGTGTTTTTAAATAATCAAGCTTTAACGTCCTCCTGAAACCCTAGTAATTTGTAATAGTGGCTTTGTGCGATGCTATTCATAGCATCGCACAAAGCCACTATTATAAATTACAAATCAGATTTCAATCTAATTAAAAAAAAATAATGCAAACACTTAGCTGCTAAGTCAACATTTCCTATTACGGAACCCTGGGGTTTTAATCTCACCAGAACCTGACAAGGTTTGTTCCAGGAAAAATAAGTAACATTAGAGAAGCCGTGATTGATGTAAGTACGAGAAAAAACGTATAAAAATGTCACTCACCTGGCGGGAAAGTGATTTTGCTGTGATTCAACTTTTCCCCGGGAACTGACTCCGGGGAACATATTGCCGGAATTTTAGATTGATAATTTTAATGGGTTTGGCAATTACGTTTTCTCTCAACATGACGTGACGAACCCTCATTACTCATATCATCCACATCCCACGTCGAGCACAAGCTTCTTCCCATGCTGTGACATAAATATATAACCTCTTTATTCACATCTTTTTTTCTGTAGTGGTTCTGGGCTTACAGAAAAGAGTATTTATTAGCTTGAATGTCCATTAAAAAGATTTGAATGGAACGGAGATTCGTTCAAAAGTTGTTAAAGAAATCATGGTAAAAAAAGATAGGAAAAAAATAACGGCGTACAACAAAATTTCGCGAGTGAATGTGCGGCTTGACCAATTTTAACCACATTTATATTTTTTTATAACCTCACTGATTACGGTAAAAATTAGATAGAAGAAAATAATTACCAATATAAAAAATTTACTTCATAAAAAATTATCAAATTAAAAAAATAATCATCAAAATCGGTTCACCCAGTCGAAAGTTCTCAGGTAACAAACATTTAAAAAAAGTGTCGAATTGATAACCTCCTTCTTTTTGGAAGTTGTTTAAAAAACTGACTAGTTTTTGTAATTACGAATTTTGATGATGAGATTTGATTAATGATCAATCTGACAAAATTTTATATAAAAAACTTCGTCACGTGAAATGTTAATAGTGCCCTTAAATCTGCCTTAAATTTAACCTAACCACAAATAAATTGAACGTGGATAATGACTCTATAGCATTTGGAATGGACCTCCAAATCGATTTTTAAATGGAACGGTTGAATTATCCATCATCCCCTCCTAATGTGACGTCATAAATTTTATTGAATGCTTCGTCCATTCGCAGTGAATTTAATTATCAAATTCGTTTCTATTAAAATTCAATTAACATCTCGTTTGGTTTGGTTAAAATTAACATATTTTGTAAATTTAATTACGATGAAAAATATTTATTTTCACCAAACACAATATTAAGTAAACTATAAAACGAATATGATATACCTAACATTTTGGATGCAGTTTGCTTGTATTTTGGATTTACCATGTCTAATTGATTGAATGAGGCGTTAATTTGCGAAAGTTCATTTTTGAAACCATTTCCTTGACGAATCTAGTGTATTTCCGCTGGAAATTTGGGATTAATTATTTTCGTTTTGCTACCTAACCTGAAACAAATAATTCAGTTTTAAGAACTAAAAAACACGCTTTAAAATAGTTAATCCTGAATATCCTGGCAAGGATAATGGGACAAACTATACAAATTATTGCATTGTCATCGGTCCTTGATAAGTGTGCAAAGTTTCAAAACAATCCGTCGTTTTGAAAGGGATGAAAATCACGTTCAAAGATTCCGTTACATAGATACATACCAAGCTAATAAAAGCATGTAAAATAAATTACGCCTACTCAAAAAAATATGTACAAGCTAATAAAAGCGTGTTAAATCAATAAGCATCTCCCGTCGATCCTGTTACGTAAATTCTTTCCAATGGTTGCCTGGAAGAGATCGCTTTTAGCGATAAGGCCGCCACTTGTGGCACTAGCTCGTAAGTGTTTTCTATCTGTATGTAATTTTTATTTCTAGTGTACACAATAAAGAGTTTAGTTAAAGAGTTTAGAGTTAAGAGTTAGGTTAGGTTAGTTAAAGAGTTTAGTCTATCTATACCTACCCAGAAAAAAAAAAACTGTAATTAAGTTAACTTTGTTAACTATACAAATTTAACCTAAAATGAAACAAAAATGAATTAATCTTGAAATAAAAATCCGTTACGCCTGAAAGAGTCACTTCACCATTTGATAAGGTGATTCGGGGAAAGTCTTTCAAGGAAACGGGTTTTTATACTATGTCTATTGGTTTCCTCACAATGCAAGTCTGTATAGAAGAAACCGAATCCTCAATCAACAAATATACACAAAACTTCATTGATAAGATAGTAAATGACACAAATGATAGTAAAAGTACATTGATGGTTAAAATTAAATAAGCTGGTAAATATTTTTTAGTTGCTAAATATTCTTTTTCAAACCAAGCTATTATGCAATTAGTGGACGACACGATGTGCTGATCAAAATGAGTCCAAACACTGCCAGTCTACTATTATCCATCGAGGAGTGCCGTTGTCCACCGTCACCATCATCAAATCAGCTCGCTGTCAACACAGAAAATGTTTTTTTTCTTCTTTTCTGTGGCTGTCACTTTAATATTGTGTCATCGGAACTTGACAAGTATGCCAAATTTCAGCTCAATCGAACACCGACACCGGAACAGGTGAAACTGTGGGTGAAACTAAATAAAAACACAGCCATTAGACTGCACGTCAGAAGTGAAAACTTAAGTAGTAATTCACCTATTCTACAAGAGATGGCGCTGTTTTAAAAAAAACTGTACAGCGCGAGTTCCGTGATTTTTGTTTACCCAAAAAATGCTTAACGCGTCTAAAGAAGTTTACACTTCAAAAACTTCTAATAAACTAGAATTGAAATTAATAACATGAACAACTTCGCACATTTCGAGAAGCGCAGAAAACCTTCAACTCTCGCTGTGGAATATTTCTCTAGCACAGAGCATTTAACTCGCGCCACAGTGCAATAAATTTCAAAAGTAGGTAACGGCCACCCACTCCGAGAAGGCATTAATGAAATGGCTACTGGCCAAATAACTTGTTACTGTGAAAAACTTACTACTTAATTAGAGAGGAGAAAAGTGCTCTACTTATTGAAATTTAACACTATGGCGTATTGAAGTGGATATAAAAAATGGGGTTGGGTAGTATCTGACTGCCCCGGTGGCTCAGTTGGTAGTGAACCTACTTTCTGTGCTTGGGGGCGTGGGTTCGATTCCCATCTAGGACAAACATTTGTGTGATGAACATTTGTGTTTGTTCTATGTCTGGGTGTTAATATCTATTTAAGTATGTATTTAAAAATATATATGTATGTATATCAGTCTCTGGCTGCCATATTACAAGCTTTGCTTAGTTTGGGGTCAGATGACCATGTGTGCAATAATGTCCCAGATATTTATAAAATAAATGGATAAATAAATGTAGGTAGAATAAGAATGACGATGATGATTGAGAAGTGAACCTTACAACATTTCCCTTTTTGGCCGGCCATATTTCGCAAAGGATACACTTGAAACTTTCACTTGAACTTGTGAGTGAGTGATACTTCTTTCACAAATTAAAGCTTTAAATTCTTACACAGTGATTCAACTCACAAACTCTACGGACAAAAATCTCAACTCATTTTCCCCAAGACCTCAGTCGGAAACTTGTAACAAAGAAAACTTACCGTATTGAGCTAAGAGCAATTAAAAATTAATTATTACCCGAGTGGAGAATTGTTTC
This sequence comes from Agriopis leucophaearia, assembly GCA_949125355.1. NCBI lineage: Eukaryota > Metazoa > Arthropoda > Insecta > Lepidoptera > Geometridae > Agriopis > Agriopis leucophaearia. Next base: position 1,949,180 of record OX421276.1, on the reverse strand, counting down.
CTGTGCCCAACCACAGAGTAGATAATATACAAAGAGACAGCTCCATATTTAAACTGAAAATATTTCTACACATGCGCAGCGTTATGTCCAGATTTTCAAAACTTGTTGCTTTTTATTTTGGATGTTCGTTTTTCAAATATTACTTTTAAATATTATTTTTTTAAATTAATCTGTTTTGTTTTGGCATGATGTTTACTGTGCTATAGATATAGGAGAGGCCATTGACTCTGAAACACAGTGAAAACTAGCTCGTAGCCAATGGGTCTGAATTTACTTTGTGCATATTATTATTGTGTCAAATAAATTAATTTTGTATTTGTATTATTGTGTGCGTGCACGCAACGGTCGCTGATAGATTCACGCTCACAAATATAAAGGATGTGGCGTGGACAGGCGAAAAAGATACCACCTTGTCATATTATTATCAAATAAAATTATTTATTTGTCAGAACATGGTAGGTACATATACATACCAAGTGACATTCAGGATCGTACTAATAGAAACGTATCTCATGTGCTCACCAGGTGCGGCGTAGGTACAAATGAGAGATAATTATACGATGACGTCTACGATGGACGATACTTTGGTCAGGTTTAACTCTGTATGATGCTTCCTCTCTTATGTGTGTTCAGAGAAAAGAGGCGGAGCTATTCCTTTGTTGATTTTATACTCAGTAGCTTGGCTGGAGAGGGCTTTATCCCACTGAGCAATTTTTTGTAAATTTTCTTTAAGAGATTGATGGCTATGACTTTTATGTCTCGACTTTTTTTACTTTTTTGTCTTATGTTATGGATGGCGTCGTTTTAAGGGTAATTTAAAATGTAAAGCATTTCCTAAGCTGGGGATTAGATGGGGATTTGTCATTCATTCAGTAAGCCAAAAATACAGAATAATGATGTCTATATGCTTTTATTATGCAAGTTAGAAAGTAGGTACTCTACTGTTGACATTTGAACTCCAGTGGTGTTTGCAAATGAGCACTAACATGTTTTTAACACGCTTTTATTAGCTTGGTATGCATCTATGTAACGGAATCTTTAAACGTGATTTTCACCCCTTTCCAAACGATGGATTGATTTGAAACTTTGCACACTTATCAAGGACCAATGATAATCCAATAATTATTTGTAAAGTTTGTCCCATTATCCTTACCAGTATCTTCAGGATTAGCGTTTATAAAGTATAAGGATTAATGTTTCTAAACTGCAAGGCTAGAGTGAATAGATTTCTTCTAGATCAACGTGTTCCATCCTCGGCCACACCGTCGCTTACCGTCAGGCGAGTTGGTGGCAAACCGTAGATCTATTCTATAGATAAAAAAAATATAATTATTTAAGAGAGATAAAAAAAAATTTTTTAACATTTGTTAACCAAATATATATATATAAAAAAACCTTTTCCGATATACGCAAAAGTTGCTTGCCAGAGGTCGGTGTTGATGATTAATTTCGATGTTTATTAATCGTGAAAACCTATTAACTTATTAAATACCTACTCTGAAATCCCACACCGTCTAATTTTTCCGCTCCTTTCCCCCGTGGACCTGCAAAGTGCATGTCCTTCCCCCAAAGGTCTTCCCGCCGAGCGTTTTAAAAAGCATGTTTCTTTTAAATATTTTTGAGATTTGCGTTTGACCGCCAACTTGCCTGTATAATTATGATTAATATTTGGGCTGGAAAAGCACCTTGAACACCGCTATTGTTGCAGATGTCCATAGGCGGCGGTTTCTACTATCAGGCAGACCGCCAGCTTGTTAACCGCTGCTTTTTATATAAAACAACTTTGATATCAAACTTACCGAAATAACGATAAATAAAACCCGAAAAAATTCCACCACTTCAACCCCGATAAGTACTCCTACGAGATAGGAAGGATCTTAAAACGATTCCGAAAACAGTTTTCTGAATAATTCAATCGATTCCGGTACTTTACGGTATCTACGAACTCAACTCACCTAACAATGTCGTTAGGAAACTTAAAAACATTGGTTTGAAAAAGGTTTGAAATGCTTACGCCTTTAGTGACAAAAGTTAATAATGATTCAGTAGTGTAGTTCCAGCGATCGTTTTTTAGGGTTCCGTACCCAAATAGTGTAAATGGGAACCGTAGGCTTAGCCTACGCTGTCTGTCTGTCCGTCTCTTTTTTAACGGCTAAATCTTTCGAACCGTTATAGGTAGCCAGTTAAAATTTTCACTGAATATGACATTGTGAGAGTTGTGGGCTTCCAGTGGATGCAGATGGCAGGATGTCGTTTAGTTAAGGTTAAAGGGGGAGGCCTATGTTCAGTACTGGACGTCTTTTGGCTGATGATGATGTAATGTTACGGTAGATTAACTAAAGTAATAAATAATTAAAGGGTTCCAGAATAAATAGGAAAAACAGTTTATCCCATATTTTGTTATCATAGTAAAAAATATTACAACTAAAATTTGTTCTAAACATTTTGAAATATAAACTTCGCAAAATGACCGAAACAAATTTTTCAAAAATATACAGTCATTTTTTAAATAAAACAAAAAACAGCGGTTTGCCATATTATGGGCCTTAAACCATTAGTATTTAGGATAGGATACAATAATCCTTTGCAAGTAGTTAAAGCCGTAACTGCGTTCCTTTGATCGCCCTCCAATCGCCCACTTGAAAGTCGTCGACTCGAACGTATGTTCGAGCCTTTGAAGACCCTTACATCGTTAGAAGTCGAAAGTTCGCTCGAGATTTTCCGACTTTATTGGCTTCACACTCAGATCATATAATCATATAAAGGGAGATATGTGACGTGGAAGGCGCGAACGCATCTTGCCATCATCAAAATCGGTTCACCCAATCGAAAGTTCTGAGGTAACACATAAAAAATAGTCGAAAAGAGAACCTCCTCCTTTTTGGATGTCGGTTAAAAAACGATCTAATTGTTTTTTTTACGGCTCATCATGATATTTTTATTTTCTTCTGCTGGTCACTGGTCTCTTCTAATTCACGCCACTGAGCTCGGTCGGCAGTTCTCTGTAACCAGTTATTACCCGCCGTTTTACGAAAGCCGAGAAGATGATGCGGCGCGCGGTGGTGACGGTCCGTTCATGCATAACAAAAGGTTGCAGAATAAATAACTCCAGCTTTCCAGCTAAAGAACAACTAACTTGTAGGACTAATTCGCTTCGTCCTAGCAGTTCCATGATGGAACTAGTTGGGAAAACTCCACTTGTTCCATGGTAAAAAGCCACGGAAAAATTAAGTACTGGTAGTTCCACAACCGTGATAGTTAAAAACAGTGTTTTAAATTAGACCATTCTAGAAATATAGCCTATTAATTGAAAAAAGAATCGTTCGATTTTAGAACTTCCGGTTTTGGAAGTCGGTAAAAAAGACACGAATAGAAAGTATTTCTCAGTTATTTATGATGAGAACGGTACATTAAGACATTTATGCTGAACATGAACGTGATATGGCCACAAATCGCCAAGCGATTGTATCTGCAGTGCAGCCAACGTTGCCATTTTCTATTTTGCAATTGATTTGTAGACAAGTGAGTATGATATGGCGTAAACAGCGTATTAAATTGCCAATGGCGTGCTTGACGTGACCTAATTCTAAGTATATGGCGTACCCTAATTCTATGTATATGGCGTACCTAATTCTAAGTATATGGCGTACCTAATTCTAAGTATATGGCTCTCATTTTAAAACTGATCAATGATTGAAAAATTTAGGTTCTTAATTTATCTATATTTTGAGTAGTTGACTAATTTGAGCATTAGGCATATTTGTAGATTAGTAGATTTTACTAATTTGAGAATTAGTTCTATGTAGACTATATAGGCAATTTGTACCTAAAATACCTTATCGGCTAGCTGACCTGATGTTAATATCTTAAATAACTTATTTTAGACACATTAAACATCCATATATTGCACTAGCTTCCGCCCGCGGCTTCGCCCGCGTTGTTTGAGAGTAATATAATCGAGTTCTCTGCAAAGTAGGTACTTATATTTTAGGACAATATATTTCATCCTGGCTATTGACTTATGAGCAGGAGATTTCTGGTTAGATCCCGGCCTGGCAGATGTTTGAATGGTGAATTTAATTAAATATTTATATGCTTTGGGTCTCAGTGCTAGTTATCTGTATTTTTTTTACTTATTTGTACGTCACCTTTCCTTGACACTCGAACTCGCGAGCCGCTTGCGGCCCAGCAAACCGCGCGATATCGAAAAATTTTTTACTTGTTTGTTCGTCACCCGAACTCGTGGCCCCTTGCGGCGCAGCGAACCGCGCGACATCGAAAGTTTTTTTTTACTTGTTCATATGTCACCTTTTTTGACACTCGAACTCGTGGGCCGCTTCCGGCCCAGCGAACCGCGCGATATCTAAAGTATTTTTTTTACTTGTTTGTACGTCACTTTTTTCAGTTAACCGTTTAACCTTACCTTTTCATGACACTTGAACTCGCGGGCCGCTTGCGGCCCAGCGAACTGCGCGACACCGTTTTTTTTTCTTTCTTATTTGTACGTCAGCTTTCCGTGACACTCGAACTCGCGGGCCGCTTGCGGCCCAGCGAACCGCGCGATAACGAAAGTTTTTTTTTACTTGTTTGTACGTCACCTTTTCTTGACACTCGAACTCGCGGACCGCTTGCAGCCCAGCAAACCGCGCGACGTCGAAGTAATTTTTTTTACTTGTTTGTACGTCATCTTTCCTTGACACTCGAACTCGCGGGCCGCTTGCAGCCCAGCGAACCGCACGATATCGAATTTTTTTTTGTTTGTTCGTATGTCACCTTTTCTTGACACTGAACTCGTGGGCTGCTTCCGGCCCAGCGAACCACGTGATATCTAAAGTTTTTTTTTACTTGTGTGTACCTCACCTTTTCTTGACACTTGAATTCGCGGGCCGCTTGCGGCCCAGCGAACCGCACGGCATCGATTTTTTTTTTAAACTATATTGTATGTCACCTTATTTAGACACTCGAAGTCAAAATCGACCGCGCGACGTTGTTTTTTTTTTTTACTTGTTTGTACGTCATCTTTCTGTGACACTTGAACTCGCGGGCCGCTTGCGGCCCAGCGAACCTAGTTTTCTTTTACTAGTTTGTACGTCACTTTTTTCAGTACACTCGAACTCGCAGGCTGCTTGCCGCCCAGAAAACCACGCAACCTCGTTGTTTTTTTACTATTTTGAATATCACCTTTGCTTGACACTCAACTTCCAGGGCCGTTTGCAACCCAGCGAACCACGCGACATCCGTTTTTTTTTTATTTACTTCTATGTTTTTCCACGGGAACCGGGAACCATAATTTGTTACGGGGTCAAAAGTATTGTGTATTTTAATATGGCCCATGCATATCTTTATACAAAATTTTACTGAGCCGTTATTTGTTACGGTATCCTACAGGAATAGTCTTTTTTTTTAGATACAAAGTAGTCTATATCTACTATAGTCCTTGAACAATCTCAATAAAAAAATCACGTCGCTGGTTTGTTGCTGCGCGAAAGAAGAAAAAAAATACAATATATAATATTACTATGATTGTTATCCTACAGGGTTATATCTGGTGTCTTGGATTTATGAAGGTAGTATTTTATTTGAGAAAACAGTTAAAAGCTAATAATCTACGCTAAACTTGTACATTCTAGTGGCACCCTGCAATTTCAATCGCGCGGTGATGTAAAAATGACCCCTAAAATGAAATATTATATATTTTTTATACGTTTAAAATTGAGATCTATATTATTACTGTTGCAATACCAATTTTCATATCTGTAACTTCAAAAACGAATTTTATGGTTTTTACCCATTTTAACCCCCTTAGGGGTAGAATTTCGAAAAATCCTGTCTTAGTGGATGCATACACTTCTCAACGAACACCCTCCAAATTGCATCGGTTTAGGCTGTGCGTTGATATCTCAGTCAGGACTTTGAATTTTATATATACTACAGATTACTACTTAAAATTTTCATTATTTGTTTAAATTTTTCTGTTTTATTATTAGTTCAATAAACACACAATAAAAAAATGAATTATTATGATATTTATCTTAACCTATATTTATGGATCTAGGTGGATCTGTATGGATCTGGAATGTTGAACATGCATCCAGGGCTGCGTTAATTGACAATCCATACCCAACTTCTAGGAGAACAGTATTCTCTATACGTATTTTCGTATCTCCCAGTCAGTGTTTCAAAAATCCGTATGCAGTCTTGGTAAGGCATGATGCGCGAAGCAGGAAAACCAAATCAAATCTCAACAGTTTCAAAATGATTTTCAATTAAAAGGGTATTCTCTGAAAGTCGTATATTTCAAACTTCATGCGATTGGAGCGCCATCGCAATAAATTTTGTTGCTCTTTGACAACGCAATTTCGATTCGATGGATCTCTTCTCGCTTTATCGAATGCAGGCTTTTACAGTTACTCGTATATTCGTACTTCTGGTTGTATGTTCTTTTACATGGTAGGGTTGGCACGATCGGGTCACTTTCATCACCTTCGCTGTAACGTCACTTTGGTTGAGTCTATGGAGTGCACACCTCCATACCATCTCCATAGATCTGGACAGACTGAAACGGTAGGTAAAATTACCTGTACACGCAAGATTTTAAGGGGTAGCTAAAGGCACGCGGCTATCTCACTCGTGAAACGTGCGAAAGAGTGAGCATGGTTATTGAATTCATGTCTTTCCTTTAATTGTTCTCTCGCTCGCGAATTTACTTATTATAGACTATATAAATCACTAAAGTTAAATGATTATTTACGGGATATTTACCGTGGTAAGGTTGTGGAAGGAGCTCCCGATATTTCGGCGCAGTTACATGCACCATGTTCACGGGAAGTGCATGTAACTGCGCCGAAATATCGGGAGCTCCTTCCACAACCTTACCACGGTAAATATCCCGTAAATAATCATTTAACTTTAGTGAACAACCGTGATAGTTTAAAACAGTATATAAATCACCGTTAAAATTTACAAAAAGTGACTAAATTAAGTTTTGCTGTCCATCATAACATTACAAACAACGAAAGTTTTATTTTGATTTATTCACATTTGTTGAAGTAACAAGCATATAAAATTCTGTTGTTACCATTTTACTCCGTCCAATTAATATATATCAAATTTTAAAAATCTCTGTTTGTAATGATATTGTAACTTTTTAGAAATTTTATATCTTCAATAGTGTGACAATGTGCGAGCGAAAGAGCTGCAGACGGAAACAACCTCCATAACTATAAAATGGTCTGCCAGAACTTGATGTGTAAACCTGTGCATTTGATTACCTATTTCTTAACTTATCATGGTCATACGGCAAAGCTAATGTCGATGTATTTCACTTGACAAGCAGTTTCTATTCTAGGCTAGGCGTTTTATCACTTTTTTTTTTGTCTGTGCTCATCCATCAAAATACCCTGCTATTTATACACTATTCAGCTCGGCTTATTTATCTATTTGTTTTATTGATTACTTTCTCACATATTTTTATACACTAGGTATACAATAAACTTGTGTTTATCATCTTTGACCGCACTGTTTCAGAGGCAAACTGATGCCAAAAGCCTAACCTATACAAATAAAAAGATTTTTTGCATTCTTTTGCAATCAAACTACGCGTCCTGTTAAATAAAGTTTTTTCTGTTTGCTACTGAAATTTACCCAAAAAGTTCCCCCATTTGAACAAATGTAAACGTATTCATTTAGCTAGGATGCGACGTGGAATGGTCAATAAAATAAATTTGCAATTAAATTTGCATGCAGAGAACGCTTCAGCAACCTAATTACGGCATTGTTCCACTACGCAAACAACTCGTGACATGGCCACGTCACAGTAGCCAGGGGCAAGTACTATCAACTATAAAACAACTTTCTTTAAAAAGTTAATAACTAACATAACATGGGGCTTTTCAAAAAGGTCGTCTACAACACAACAATCACCGATGTTCTCGGGCTTGGAAAGTATTGACAAAACCGCTAGAATACCGCAAGATGGTTTGCCATTATTTTTTAAAGAAAACAAAAGAAGAAAACAACTGATACCGATTTTTTGCGAATATTTTACAAACGGTGGATCTGATCAAAAATAATTTATCTAACAAACCCCACGTTAGTTTTAAAACCAAGGACTCACCAAGGGATCCTATAATGGATACCTTGGTTAGTCATCAGGATTTTTTTAAGCTTGGTATGTATGTATGTATATGTATGTAACGGAATCTTTGAACTTGATTTTCAAGTACTTCAAAACGTTGAATTAAATTTAAATTTTTTACACTTATCAAGGATCGATGCCAATGCAATAATTGAAATAGTTTGTCCCATTACCTTTACTAGGGTCTTCAGGATTAGCGATGTTAAAGCATTTTTTTTAGTTTAAATTAGTTGAGGTTCAGTTTCAGTTTTCATTCATTCAGTTCGATTAGTAGAGGTTTTAGTCATGTAGACGGAGACATGCTTTGAAACTTTACATCAGGTAATGAAATAAAATGACCTGTAAAACAGAAAATAAAACTCAATTTGTGTTTTGTGGCATCCGACGCGAGTTTTCTCGATAGATGTTCGTACTAAGCCCTCAACTACAAGAATCACTGACTGTGTCAACGAATGCTTCATAAAATCTGCGAGGTTTGCGAACGAGTCGAACCCGAAGGCTAAATAAACGAACCGATGCGACTCGTTTCGATTGACATGATCTTTTTTATTATTATTAAATACAAGTGCTGTTGCCCGCGACTTTGTACGCGTAGATTTTCAACTGTTGTTGTTGTTGTAGAGTTTCAACCCTTTTTCCTCCCTTAATCCGGCCCTTGCGCAAAATAACATAGCCTATGCTTCATCTGGTCATTGCTAAGCATATTCGCATTTAAATCCGTCCAGTGATTTAGGAGATGTGCGTGGACAAACAAACAAATAGACAAAAATTCTAAAAACTCTTAGCCTGTTCAGGAGCTTATTTTATTGCCCTGTTTTTTTTATATCTCGCAATTACAGTTTTTTTTCCGCGATAGATGTATAGATAGATTACGCTTGCGTTTGGCCGCCAACCCGCCAAGCGATGATGCGGTCTACTATGGAGCACGCTTGCCTAGAAGAAACCGATTTACTCGTGATTTGAAGACGCCCAACTATCGGGGAACGCCTATTCAGGCAGCGCACATTTCGATTAAGTTTTATGGCGACAGCAGTGATGTTCTTAGGAAATGTAACCAGACGTTTTGTCAAGCTCAAATATCTTTTTAGGGTTCCATAGCCAAAGGGTGTCAACGGGACCCTATTACTAAGCCTATGTTGTCTGTCTGTCCGTCCGTCTGTCCTACCTTTTAACTACTGTATCTTTGGAACCGCAATAGATAGCTAGTTGAAGTTTTTACATAATATAGGTATAATGTTACGGCGGATTAATTGAGAAATAATAATAAAGTCAAAAAGAAAAACCAAAAGGGAGTACCCATAAAGCAAACGTTTCTTTAACGTCTTTTTGTATTAATAAAACTATCAAATATGGAAACTTGTAACTTGCTTGATTTATTTTAAAAACTTTTATCCAAAATTATTACGAATATTATCTGATCGCAACTTTTTAGGTTATAGCGATAAAACTGTAATAAATTCAAAAGTTTTAGCTTAAAAGTCATTAACCTCTTCGTAAAGTGATCTTAACAAAAACGTTTTCAACTAATTTTATCTTTGGCTAAACCTTAAAAAGTATGTTATGTCGGGATGACACATCTCTGAAATATGACTAAGTCCACCGAGCTTAGTTTTTTTAATGCTTTAGTTGGCAAACAAGCAGACGGACTGCCTGATGGTAATCTAACACCGTCGCTTATGTATATCTGTAACACCAGGGGCATCACATATACGTTGCCGACCTTCTTTCCTTCCTTCGATTTTTTTTAAAACGACTTAATTCTGAACTGCGAATGAGCCAACAATTATATGGCTTTGGCTACGGAACCCTACCATAATCGTGTCACGACATACTCTTGGCCAGTTATTAGTAACTATATTTTTATCAAGCACGATGCACTATTACATGAGCCGCACAGGAAAAAAATACATATAATTTTTAGACAAAGTCGAAGCGATAGGTGATGCGGCTCGGTACGACCGGTGCATAGCTTGTGTGACCTGAGCTTTATTGCTAGATTATGGGGTTGCTATGTTACTATTGCTGGCTACGTGATAATTGGAATATATATGACGTAGCAGTGACGTCATACCACGTTGACATTCATTAACAATGTAATCGGATATGTTGCGGAGAAATACGACGTACTGTGACATCATGTTGTTATGTCTAGGAAAATGGGTTTTTGGTGTAAAGTAGCTTCCTGTAAAGTTGTTAAGGACCCGCGTATATCTTAAAACTGCAACTAGAACCACCGGAGGATATACAGCAGCATCCTATTAGTACACGGTGAACGTACTGCGATCCACAAGCCGCCTGCCAAGCGTGGGGATTATGGCAACACAGAGACAATCAATTGGCTTGAATTGCGATATGTGGGTACTTTTAAATTGATACAGGACAGACGCCGGAAGTTCGAATCGTAGCAGTTGTAACACAGGTTTTACCTAGTACAGCTGCTTTTGATCTACCTACTAGACTCCAATGCGATTTCTTTAATTTTACATATATTATCATACTTTATTTCATAAGATTTTCGGGTAAATATTATTATTATTAGTTAGTATAAAACGTAGGTTACAAAAAATAAAATGTTTTTTTTTGAAATAAAGTTATATGATTATTTACGGGATATTTACCGTGGTAAGGTTGTGGAAGGAGCTCCCGATATTTCGGCGCAGTTACATGCACCATGTTCACGGGAAGACAAAAATAATCATACTTACATAATCATCATAAAATAATCATCACGTAAATAATCATATAACTTTAGTGAACAACCGTGATAGTTTAAAACAGTGTTTTTTTTAAAGTTTTTGGTAATAAATGTATTGTATTAAAAAAAAACGTTTTGTCTCTAAGAGGCCTATGTTCAGCAGTAGACGTATACTGGCTGATTTTGTGATGTCATGATGTGTAATATTGGTGTCTTTCCTAATCCTATTCAGTAATAAAATTATCAATATTTAAAAACCGACTTAATTAAAAAGATAATTGTCTTAAACAAATTTGTTATATGTAAATACATGCTACCTGTACCTACATATGGAATATCTTATTTTATTTACCGTGAATTACCCTATACGAATATTCCAATAATCCGGCACCTTCTTGTCTTTAATAGTGTCGGATTAGTGAAACTATACTGTATTTACTTATTTCTAATCCGCCAGCTAACACAACACGAACATATCCATGGTACCTATATTTTCCATTATAGTACATCTACACATTTCTCGTACCAATGTTACCAATACAAAACTCAATATAATAACGAGAAAATGTACCGCTTTTATTAATAAATAATCATGAAATTTTCCAGTTCCAGTAGTACATATATCAAATGGATACGTTTCAACTTAGCTAAATAACTTTTCACAAAGTTTTACTTTCCGCGCCGCCGAGTTGCTTTAGCGGCAACTGAAAATTAGCCGCCCAAGTGTAAAGATATCTTTAACTTCTAACTTCCTTCCAACAAACTTGAAGACTGATTTTTATTTGTAATAATCACCATCATCATCAGCACGAAAACGTCCACTTCGAAACATAGGCCTCCCCCTTAGATTTCCACACAGAACGACAGCCTGCCATCTGCATCCACTGATTTCCGCGACTCGCACGGTGTCTTCGGTCCACCTAGTGGGAGCCTACCTACGCTGCGTCTTTCGGTTCATAATCTCAGCTTAAAAATCTTTCTTCCCCTTCGGTTATCGGTTATTCGAGCGATGTGGCCTGCCCATTGCCACTTCAACTTGCAAATCCAGCCGTAATAACAACGAACAAAATAATTCTAAATTCAAAAAACCGACTTCATCAAAATTAGACCAAATTGAAATGGGACCAAAAAGGAAGCACTAGCTTTCAATAAAAAAAAAAGAATCATCAAAATCGGTTCACCCAGTCAAAAGTTATGCGGTAACAAACATAAAAAAAAACAGTTGAATTGATAACCTCCTCCTTTGGAAGTCGGTTAAAACTACTAGCAAAGTCAATATGGGTCTACTTATATACGGTCAAACGCTACTAGCACGACGCGTCGCACTTATAATTTCCTTGTAGCACTGGCAGCGTAGTGCAACTTGGTCTCTACCTCAGACCAATCAATCCAGGGAAATGTTTGCTGTTTCAATACAAATAAACACATCGCTGACTCTTACAACTTAGGTCATCAATATACAATACCCAGATGGGCTGAGCTTGCACCACAGAATAGCTAATACTTAGAGCTAAACCATTCTTACCAATCCGCACCGAGAGTACAGCCTAATTATAATTCCTAGGGACTTATTTCCATTCTGCCGCTTCCAAATTCAAGAACAAGTATTTTGAATACTAAGCTGGACTGAAGAAGTTTGTACATCTAAATAACAAAGTTAAATTTAAGAAACAGGATTTATTTAATCTAAGCTCTATCTCTTTTGTTTTAACCTAAAATAATGTTACTAAAGAGTTGTTGTTACTAGAACTCGCTGGCCAAAATGATTCAAAAAGTAATGTCTCAGAAATGATACAGTTATGTTACTAGGAGAAGAGTAGATCAAAGTCAACTTAAAAAAACGGTTCAGCCGATGCCACAGACACACAGATACACACATTCAACATCCCTCTTTTCGCACAAATTCATCAATTACAAAACCTTTTTCCTGTTCTTATCTTCTCTTCACAAAGGCGCAGACAGACTAACATACGTGCTACATTCGTCGTAGTAAAGTATAAGGACTGTCATAGTGTCATGCAAGGATAACGGCTACAGCTTATTATGTTTCTATTTTCTTAGAGATATCTTCTTTCTATTAGTCGTTTCGCTCTTGGCAGAGCGCTTGCTGTTGACTTGTACTCGTAGAATTGGACGGGCGCAGATAGAATGCGCTTCACGATGTCTCGCCATCTCTCTCTGCTGGAGGTCATCCTACTGCACTCGTTTAAAGGACCACCCACTGCAGACTTGATCTGGTCGGTCCATCGCATGGGTGACCTCCCGCGCGGTCTAGTGCCTTCCATCTTTCCCTGGACGAGGCGTTCTATGGACTGATAATCACTTCTTGAAACGTGACATATAACTTTTAAAAATGTTTATATTTTAACAACGTTGTAAATGTGCAAAAGAGATAGCCATGGCCGTTGAGTGCAACCTTAAAACACCGGTCCTTTGCGACGGGGATAAAAAATACCATTCCATAGTCATAGATAAAATCAAGCGTCCAGGATTTCTTCATCTGGTTGTGAGTTGGCCCCTAAAACAAAAGATCCCCTACATCACGCCACTTATCCCTTGATCCCGCCTAATTTTTTCGGTACACAATCTCACCCTCATTATGGCCTGATATGGACCCTACAAAGGAACCCTGGGGGGTTGGATACGTGAAAAGGGTGCGCACTACCTTAATTGTGGAGTTTGTTTGCTTTGTACTATCTGAGGGGCCATAAAGTTAAAGTATTGTGGAATTACGTTTGTAGATTCGCTGTCCGAGGCAAGAGAGGATTTTTGTCCATGATAAAAATATTGGTGGAAAAAAGTAAGTATTTACACAGAAATAGGTCATTGATGATCTTTAGGACAGGTAGATAGATCTAACTGTATCATCATCAGCAAGTAGATGTCGACTGCTGAACATAGGCCTTCTCCTTTAACCTCCACACTAAACGACAACTTGCCATCTGCACCCACTGGATGCCCGCGACTCTCAAAATGTCGTCGGTCCATCTAGTGGGAGGCCTACCAACGCTGCGTCTTCCGGTTCGTGGTCTCCACTCAAGAACCTTTCTTCCCCATCGGTTGTCGGTTCTTCGAGCGATGTGGCCTGCCCATTGCCACTTCAACCTGCAAATTTTAATAGCTATGTCGGTTACTCTGGTTCTTTGGCGAATATTCACGTTCCGTATTCTATCGCGCAAAGAAACATCAATCATAGCTCTCTCTATTGCCCGTTGCAAATAAGTGTAAACCACATTTAAATTTAATTTGTAGCACGGCTCGGCAAGGCACACTTATGTACTTACTAATTTGTGTTGTGTTGTAGAAGGACAAGCCAACAATAACCACAAAATACTATGCTAAGAAATAAAATAAACACAAAAAGTCGCATAACAGACGTATCAGACAAATTTTCTATCTATGAGAATAAGCAAGTATTTTTTAATTGACAATAAATTTTTTCGTCTGTGGTTTTGCAAAATATTTCGTCAACACCATCTATAGCATATCTAAGAACTTTTTTTTATTGCCTTTTAGAAAACCCCCCATTGACCCCGGCCAAGGCTGTGATGGTGTTGTCCGCCCAGCGTCAGCACGGGCGTTCTAGCAGGCGGCGCACGTCGCTTAGTACCTATTTAAGCTTTGATTATAAAAAGCTAATTTAAATAAAACTTATTTTTAATTTGACCATTGCTAGCTTATATTGTGGCCGTACTTAAATCGCAAAAGATTTAGTTTTCCGCATATTACACTAATTTTATTAGGTGATACGTTCAGTAACGGCTAGGCTGGCGGTACATATTATATTTTTACGATAATGGTTATAAAGTGGTCGTAAGCAACTTTTTTATTATGTAGGCACTGATAATCCGTGATAAATATAGTCATTTGCTGCCCGGGCGCACCCTTCTTTAGTTTAATTTCTACTCTTATTATAGTTAAGTACCTAGTGGCTAGCAATAATTATAGTGTTTATTAGTTAAAATGTTAATCAACACGTTAACATACAATGTGTCGATTAGCGACTAATCGCCATTCCTTATGGCGAATAGTCGAATTATTCGCCTTTATTATTAAATATTAAAAGTTGTCATTATACTTAAATAGTAATAAATGCCAAAGAACCAGAGTCTCCGACATAGCTATTAAAATTTGCAAGTTAAAGTGGGAAGAAAGGTTCTTGAGTGGAGACCACGAACTGGATGACGTAGTGTAGGTAGGCCTCCCACTAGATGGACCGACGACATCGTGAAAGTCGCGGGCATCCAGTGGATGCAGATGGCTGGCTGTCGTTCAGTGTGGAGGTTAAAGAGAAGCGGCAGCAATTATTATTCGGTTGTCGACGAATAATGAAAAATGGAGAATAAAGTCGCATATCGAATAATAGCGCCTATTTGCGGCACCTCTACTTTTTACTATTGAAACTCAAACACCTATCGTAGCAACTTGGCTCTCGAGCAGAAAACATGATCCCAAATCGCATCCAACAGCAAAGAGAGCTACTCAACACGCGATCCGAGTTCAGTAAATATTTAAAAAGCTAACGTCTCCTCGTCCTGCTCAAAGCTTTCTCAATAGTCAGTAAACAATAGGTAATGTTCCACTAAAGTTTTTACATTGGGATCGTATTTTTAGAACTGTCAGGTGTTAGAAAAATTTAAAAGTCAACTCATTCAGTTTACTCTTTTTTAACCTACTTCCAAAGGAGGAGGTTGTCAATTCGACTGTTTTTTTTGTTACCTCAGAACTTTCGACTGGGTGAACCAATTTTGATGATTCTTTTTTTATTTTAAAGCTGGTGCTTCCCGTGTGGTCCAGTTCTGACGTTTTTATGAAGTCGGTTTTTTATATTGATAATTATTACAAGTTCATCTCGTTAGAATTTTAAAATAGTCCTCCCCAACCGATTGCGCTGAAATTTTGCATAGATACTCGTTTAGTTTAGATGACAATGCATGGTAAACTACATTAGGTCATTTTAAATATGGCGGACTGCCAAAGATGACTGACCAGTTATTTTTATCAAATAAAAGAGATTCCCGACAAAAATACGAAAAATAAAATAATCATCATCATCATTTCAGCCATAGGACGTCCACTGCTGAACATACGCCTCCCCCCATCGATTTCCAAAGGGACCGGTTGAAAGCGGCCTGCATCCAGCGCTTTCCTGCGGTCTCTTTTACGAAAAATTAAATAATGTGTCACTAAATTATACAGGGTTACTGGCAATCTGTTAGCACTCTATTAAGGGCGGCCTCAGTACATCAAATAATCAATCTCATACAACTGACACTTGGTGCCGACTTTCCATAAGGTAAGCCGTATTTTACTGGACCTGAGCCAAAGATCAGACAGTTCTGTTCAATGTACAGCTTTCAATAAGAGAGACATTTTTGGCAATGGATGGTGAACAACGAAAAAATACCAAAAGATTTAAAGCTGAGCTTTGATTTAAGTCAGATTGTTGACGACTGGAATCTTTACAGAAGAATTGGGTATTTATTTACACTAACAGATAGAAGTATGTGCAGAGAAAATCTAATTAAATACTAACTACAAAAAAAAAACCTAATCGCAGAGAGAAATGGTTTTCACTTTTTTCTAAATACATTTTTGACAAGAAGAAACATCGATGTAGATGCTTATGCCCTATTTTTTTATTCAGACCCTGACACCGCCACGAAATCGTTGCAGCGAAACCGCTACCTTTTTTAAATATGATTCTTATATAATGCCTCTTACAGCAGAGTTATAAATACACCGGGAAACGCCAAACGTGTTGAGAGGCCGTACCAAATTTTACAGCTGCGTGTTACACGATATAAAAGCCGTAACAGACATGACAACTTAGCTGATCAACGGAAGAGATAGAGAACATTTTCTCTTCCTTTAAACTAGTATCGCTTTCGCTGCTGAGCACTACGGTTTTGTAGCGAAGGTGTGCTACCGGCGTTACCGGAAATACACTAGAGATTCGTCATTTTTTTAATGCGATCTTAGAGCGCAAATATAGTAGAGATTCGTCAAAGAAACAGTTTTGAAAATTCGTATATTTTTTTTCATATTTCAAATTTTATGTTCATAATTATATGTTTATTTAAATTGTCTCGATGTCCGTTTTCTAACTAAATTAATATTCTAACAACGTCATTTACGTTTCGTAAAATCTGGAAACATTTTCAGTGGGTTGTGAAAATAGTCCTTTTGTTCCTGAAATACGTAGCTTTCAAGAATTTATGATTGTGCTTCCGCTGAACAATACTGATTTAATTGCATCTTGTGGAAACAATCTAGAATTATGCGGTAATTTTAACGTTTAAGTAGTCCTTGTTATCTTGTAATTTTTTGAATATGTTATTCCGTGAGGAGTAATTATTGTAAGAGGCATAACTTAGATCTAACTTCAGATCGGACAACGAGATTTTGTAAGGTGGCTTGGTGGGTGCGAATGCATCAGGCCTAAATAAGGATTTCGGACTCACCATGCAGAAGACCTTACAGCCTTTTTTGCATGCATCATCATTATATTGATCTCTTTGAATATATTTTAACCAATTTTCATAAAGTAGGAGGTTCTCAATTCGACTTTTTTTTAATGTTTATTACCTCAGAGCTTTTGACTGGGTGAACCGATTTTGATGATTCATTTTTTATTTGAAAGCTGGTGCTGCCCGTGTGGTCCCATTTGAGTCAGTTCTGATATTTTAATGAAGTCGGTTTTTTATAATGATAATTATTTTATCGCAAATAATTCCGCGTTTGACCACCAACTTTTGAGGTTCTTTGTCATACTGTTTTTGTCACGATGATTTCTTTTGTGAAATTCAATATAATATAGCTAATAATGTGGACTATTAAGTTACTGATAATTTTAGTGCTAAGCGAAATAAGTGAGCGACACCCGAATACATTTATTTTCAACACGAACTACAATTACAGAATACATAATACACACTATAATTATACAGGCATATCTCCATGACTATCATCATCATCAGCCTGAAGACGTCCACTGCTGAACATAGGCCTCCCCCTTTAACCTCCACACTGAACGACATCCTGCTATCTGCATCCACTGGATGCCCGCGACTCTCACGATGTCGTCGGTCCATCTAGTAGGAGGCCTACGTACGCCGCGTCTTCCGGTTCGTAGTTTCCACTCAAGAACCTTTCTTCTCCATCGGTTATCGGTTCTACGAGCGATGTGGCCTGCCCATTGCCACTTCAACTTGCAAATTTTAATAGCTATGTCGGTGACTCTGGTTCTTTGGCGAATATCTACGTTCCGGATTCTATCGCCAAAGAAACTCCAAGCATATCCACGACTATGTTAGACTTGGATTGAGAATTAGGGCTCATTTACATTACACTATTTCAATCTAGCGCTGGAATTCAGTGACTCTGGATCGTTATTGGAACAATGTAAACACATTTCAATCGAGACCAGCGTCCGGTATCAGAACTAGATTGAAATAGAGCAGCCGTTCTAATAACGATCCATCGTTTGTGCACAAGGATTTCTTCGATTGAAATGCTGTATCAATGTAAATTAGCCTTTATTTATTGTAACTTTTCACTTGCTACATTTTACCTTACGCAATATTAAAAGAAAAAGTTGGCCGTCACGGGACGCCCGGCAGATGTGAAACATGATGGCATAAGAGAGCAAATGAATGAAGTCTCGTCCGTCACGGCACACGAGTCAGTTTTACTGCCAATAAGAAAAGCAATAAGAAAATCGCGGCAATAGATGTTGCACATAAAAAAATAAAAATACTGTGCTGACGTAAAAATTTACGGAAACTTATCCTTTATATTTTGACAGCCCCGTTAGCTTAGTTGGTAGTTAACCTGCCTTCTGCGCTTGGGGGTGTGGGTCGATTCCCACCTAGGACTAACATTTATGTGATGAACATTTGTGTTTGTTCTATGTCTGGGTGTTAATATCTCTTTAAGTATGTTTTAAAAAATGTATATGTACGTATATCAGTCTCTGGCAGCCATATTACAAGCTATGCTTAGTTTGGGGTCAGATGACCGTATATGCAATAATGTCCCAGATATTTATTTATTTATATTTAAAGAAGTTACCTCTTCCTATCATCTCTCCCTTTAGACATAGACATAATTTATTTGAGACAAAAAAAAACAATGTACAATAGAAAATTAAAACGATAAAAATTATATTAAACTAATATTATCATATTCCCTTTAGGTTCCCTTAAGTCGTGTCATGGCATTTTTAGTCGATAAAATAACCTTAAGGTTCCCTTATTAAGGTCACTCGGTAAAGGATGTCTACAGATTTGACGACGTCAGCTATTTCACATCACACACACACACACACACATCATCAGCCAATTAACGTCCACTGTTGGACAAAGGCCTCCCTCATAGAGACGGGTGTTGCCATATTCCCCACGCTTGGCAGGCGGCTTGGGGATCGCAGTACGTTCACCGTGTACTGTTAGGACGCTGCTGCCCATCTCCCGGTGGTTCTGATCTGCAGTTTTAGGACATACCCGGGTCCAGCTATTTATTTACGATCAAATGCTTCCTGCGCTAACAGCGAACCCAACGCGCACAACGAGCCAAAATTATATAAGTAGCTAATGCGCAGAACTGATAAGATTGACACCTAATATTTTACATTAAGTAGGTAATGTTACTTTAAAAACTACACAGGCATCCACAATTAACTTTAATGATGTTTTTGCATGTGTATTCTGCATGCTAAGTGAACGCGAAAGTGAAGTGATAAGCTAAGTGAATGTGGTTTTTTCTTGCCAATTTCTGCAGTTAAATGTCAAAACATCGAATTATAAGGGTGAGGGACTACACTCAAGGGTGAATACTTGACATTTTGATATTTCTCTATAGTAATCGACAAGAAAAACACACGTTCACTTAGCTTATCACCTCACTTGCGCGTTTACTTAGCTTATCACTTCAATTGCGCGTTTACTTAGCTTGCAGAATAGACCGGATGGTCACACGTTGTCCTCATTTGTGTTGGACCCTTTAGAGTAGACTAACAATGCCAAATATGAGGCAGATGCCAAATATGAGGCAGATGCCAAATATGAGGCAGACGCCAAATATGACAAATGGCTTGGAGGACCAACAATAGGAAACCTTAGCAAAATGAAAACTAAAGGTGAGGATTTGAGGTACCTTTATTGCGTTTATAAATATGGGGGCTAGAATTTGCTAGAAACATTCATCAAATCAGCCTTGTTTTTGTTTGCTGGAAACATTAAATTTATAATATTTTAGTTATAACTTGTTTTTCCTGGCAAGTACCTAAAATACAAGCTAACTAAAAGTCTAAATTACTAAATATTATACAAAAACAGTTGGACCGTAGACCGCTGACGGTCTAAAGACAATACAAATGCTCAAACTAGTTAGCGTTGTGCTAGCGGCATTACCACGCTGAATGGCAATGCTTATGCGTTGAGCCAGAAACTCGCCAGTATTTTAGTCACGCGTTACATTAACCACGCGCTCTGAAAGATTAATATATTTTTGTTATTAATCGTCCATATCCGCAGATTGTACGTATATGAAACGCACTTGCACTGCGTTTTACAACACAGGTGGCCTGTAAGATAATTCAATTGACAAATATGATAGACATTATTTGTCGAGACAGATTTCACAATTAACACATTTTAAAAGTATTTCCTGTTTTAACTCTGAAAGGAACTTACCCGATTGGAGTACGGGGCTACAAGATTTTAATTATAAGTTTAAAGGTTAAGTCTGAACGACTTTCACACGGGAGTACCACTGCACGAATGAGCGAGATTTTTAGTTCGGGTTCTATAAATAACCTATTCCTTCTAGAAGGAATATGATATTTACATACCCGAATCTTTTAAAAATGCAGTTTAATATTTCCGTGGGTTAGAACAATGATTTTTTGCTTAACGAAATGAAAGTGACTGACATTACGTCAATCACCTTCATTCTGTCAACAATGTTTATGTCATAGTAGTGACCTTTTTTATTCATTAATTTTGGCTTCTAGCTATGTGCCATTTGCCATGTATTGGAAGTAGGTAACGATCATGGAACGTTACATACGCTTTTAACATTGTTAACAGATTTTTATTTTGTTTCAGGTAGCACCAAACATCATAGAGTTTATAAAATCCCCAGTAAATATAATAGATTTTTTAGCAACACTTAGTTTTTACATGGACATAGTGGTAGAGTTAACAGTCGTGAGGCAATATGTCGACAAGGCGGACATACTAGAGTTCATATCTATTATTAAGATTTTAAGGTACGTACCTAACTTTATATTGTTTTTTTTATCACATTAATATTATAAATGCGAAAATTTGTGTGTGTGTATGTTTGTTACTTCTTCTTTTTCTGGTTGAAATTTAGAACGGAGACTGCTTATACCTTGATTTAACACCTTGATTACTTTTTATCCAAACAAAAAACGGTTCCTGTGGGATAGCGGGTGAAACCGCGGGGCACAACTAGTATAGAATAGATCTACGTTTAGGCATTAATTAGCTTGATGGTAAGCGACCTTTTTTTTTAAAGGCTTTTTTTTCGCGCAAAAAATTTCTGACCATAGCTCCTCTCCATTGCTCGTTGTGTGACTCGGGAGTTTTTCCAAAAGACCAACAGTTACGGACCACGTCTCAGTACCATATGACATCACTGGCAACACACACTGGTCAAAGACCCTTGTCTTTAGGCACTGTGGTATCTAAGAAAACGATGCCAAAGTAAAATTAATAAGTCACAAATCGAAATCACGCCCCAAAAAATTGGTGGCGACTACTGTAGCGCGCATGGAGACCACTTATGGTAAGCACAGCGTAGGACGTCCATTCAATCCATCCGTCCAAAAAGATTTTTTTAAATCGGTTCAAAATTGGCGAAAATATCGACGAACATACACATTAAAAATAAAAAACATACAGACGAACATATAACCTCCTTCTTTTGGAAGTTGGTTAAAAAACTTAAAAGAGACCGCAGGGAAACGCTGGATGCAGGCCACTTCCAACAGGCCCTTTTGGAGATCGATGGGGTAGGCCTATGTGCGCCTACGTCTACTGCTGGACAGCTGTGGACATCCTATGGCTGAAACGATGATGGCGACGATGGTTGTAGCGCGTTACCTTAAAATAAAGTTGTTTATCTCTTCCAGGCTGTTAATATAAGTGTCAATTATATAATTAGCATAATGTGAAATAAATGATTTGACTTTGACATTTGACAGGCTGTTCAAGCTGACGAGGCACAGTCCAGGGCTGAAGATCCTGGTACACACATTCAAGGCGTCGGCAAAAGAGCTAACTTTGCTGGTCTTCTTCCTGGTGCTTGGGATCGTCATCTTCGCGAGTTTAGTGTATTACGCGGAGAAATCACAGGTGAGATGAATTATGCTGGTTGACTGGTGTTTATTAGCCAGTGAAATAATTCAGCGGCTCACATCATTTCAGAATTAGTCGTATTATTTTAATTTGGACTGACGACATTGTAAGTGTCGCGGGCATCCAGTGGATGCAGATGGCAGGATTTCGTTCAGTGTTGAGGTTAAAGGGGGAGGCCTGTGTTCAGCAGTGGATGTCTTCTGGCTGATGATGATAAAATCCTCTACTTGTTGAAGGTGTAAACTTTATCCGTAGACCAATATGAGGATTCAGATGACCGCTGAGGCATATCAGACACTTTTAAGCGGCAAACATTTTGAAATGAATATTCGAACAACTGAAACCAAAATAGTTTCGTGTCAAAGACTACAATGATTTTCTTGCGAGGAATCAGTACAATTTAAAAGAAAATTTATTTATATCAATTTTAAAAACCGACTTCATAACTAGTAAATTAAAATTCCGATTACTTGGATGACATATTTTTCCAGTTATTTTGTTTTAAGAACCAAACTACTGAACCCATTTTGATGAAATTTCTATGGGACCAATCTGAAAGTATATTAATTATCCTTTCATATAAAAATAATTTTCCGTTTGGGTTTATAAATGACAGAGATCTCAGGTAACATTTTTTTTTATTGAGAACCTCCCCCTCCCCTTCCTTTTTGAATTCGGTTAAAAAAACAATTAATATCGCATCAAAAACAGAATCAATAATACGACAAATATCAACGTGTTTGATTAAAATGTGCTAAAGTCTATATGGAATTAGTTCTAACCAGTCGCCAAAGTAAACCCTGAGGACAGATCAAATTTCTGCGAAGGACAGTTTGAATTTGTAAGTTCCTATATTTCTCCAAAGTTCTAGGGACAGGCAGTGGGATGAACGAACAAAAATTTTAATGAACTGAAAATTTGCGGGAAAATAATAGCACTTCATTCCACGACTCTTGCCCGGCGTGATTGGCGTCGAGTCATGATCAGTAACAAGATTACATTGACCCTTTGTTATTCGCGAGTGTGGACTGCGCTTTATAATCACTACATAGTATAAAACAAAGTCGCTTCCCTCTGTCTGTAATAATGCTTAGATCTTTAAAACTACGCAACGCATTTTGATGCGGTTTTCACTATCAGTTAGATAATTTTTCACGGAAGGTTTGTACATATAATAAATAAAAAAACCATGCGAAGCCGAGGCGGATCGCTAGTTTATATTAAACTAATAAAAACAAGCGCAGAGATCAGGTGTAATATTTCCTAGTTTGAGTTTATAAGTACGTGCTGAAATACCTTTGCTAAAATAATTTTTAATCTCAAATTTTTGTTATATATTTCAGTAAACATACCTAAAAACAGTAATATTTATCTGTAAACAACAGTTTTAGTAAATGTACTTTTGTGTACTTAATAATTCCTAACTAATATTATACAAGTGACTCTGTATCTCTGTCTGTTCGCCTTTCACGACTAAACGCTTACGCCGATACGAAATTTGTCAGAATGATAGTGTACGTTATAAGGACAGGTATAAAGTTTTTTCCCAGAAAATGCAGAAAATACGTGAATGCGTGATATACGTGAGTAAATTACCTTGTAAAATAAATAAAAAAGGTAGTATAAGATTCTTAACCAGTGCAATTAGTTATTAATTTAAGCTCTTTGGGTCTAATGATTTACAAATAGACACGTCTCTCCTAAGGAGGTCTTTTGACCCTTGCGAACTAGGCTTAGGATTCAAATACGGGGAATGTTCATATTTGCTACTTGACACTATTTGTGGTCCGCTTCTCTGTTAGTTGGTGGTTATTGGAGGATTTCAATGGTTTAATACTTTGGAGCTGCAATGGGCAGGCCACATCGCTCGAAGAACCGACAACCGATGGGAAAAAAGGTTCTTGAGTGGAGACCACGAACCGAATGAAGTGGACGTCATTTTATTTAAAAACAAATCGAATGTGTTTTTTTTCCATAAATTAATTAACAATGATTTAATTAAAAATACTAATAGCCGCATTTTGATTGGCACCCTGATATATATTCTCCTAGTCATAAATATGCGTAAAAATTTGGTTTTAAGCAAAAACTCGATGACCGTACTAATTCTGCAGCCGGATCTTAGACTATAAAATGTGCGAATGAACTACTAATTCACGTGAGTTTTTAATTAACGAGTGCAGTTTCTACAGCGAAAGGTATAAATCAAAACCAATCAAAATAAAACCGGCACCAATTAAAATAAAACTCACAGTCGATGGCGCGACGGAGTGACGGACTAACAAAATATTAATTGATCCGTCATGGCGGTTTTATATGAGAACTTTGTAGGAAACGAACAACAGAAAACACAGGTAGAAAAGGAAAGAGACACAGAAACAAAAATATATAATATGCAGGGCTATAATAAATCAAGGAGCCTTGGCCTTTATTTTCTACTAGTACTAACTGTTGCCCGCGACTTCGTACGCGTAGATTTTTATACAAACTTTCAACCCTTTTTTCCTCCCTTAGTCCGTTGCCCTTGCGCAAAATAACATAGCCTATACTTCAATCTTGTCATAGTTAAGCATACACGTAAAAACCGCATTTAAATCCGCCCAGTGGTTTAGAAAATGTGTGTGGACAAACAAACAAACAGACAAAAACTGTCAAAACATGTTCAGCTGCTTATTTTAAGACGACCTGTGTTTTTTTATATCTCTCCAAGGTCTAAATTTTTAACAGATTTTTTATCTCTACGTTTTTATTATTATACTAGCTTTTTTGCCCGCGACTTCGTACGCGTAGATTTTCATATAAACCTTCAATTCTTTTTTCTTCCCTTAATCCGGCCTTGCGCAAAATAACATAGCATATACTTCAATCTGGTCATAGCTAAGCATATTCGTGAAAACCGCATTTAAATCCGTCCGCATTTTCTTCCAGGGGTGTAGGAGATGTGCGTGAACAAACAAAAATTCTAAAAACTGCCTTAACATGTTCAGCTGCTTATTTTAAGTCGCCCTGAGTGAAGTATTGATAGAATCATAAAAGTAATAAATAACACCGTCAACAGTTTTCAAATCAAAAAGATAATGTGACCACAGTGCAGAGCATGTTTTGAAATTTTCTTTTTGTCTAAACCATTAAAAGTATATTTCCGGCCAGTTTCGCTGGCCACGGAACCCTGACATAATGCTTGTCTTAACACGCTCTTGGCTAGTTATTTCTTATTTCGCGTGCATTTGTATGTATACCTTGATTAAAAAGCCATGAAATGGAACTACTCTATTTATCTGTTAAAATATCACAGTAAAATAAAATTATTTCTATATTCTTATTCTTATTGCAAATGTACACTGTATTCTTCTAAAAGCTAAGTTTATATACCCTGCATAAAGGGTGCAGCAATGACTTATGTAGTGGCTGTTCACAAAACCAGACCACAGACATAAACATATAAATTTAAGTATAGTTAAATCTATTACATAAATATTATATATACTATTCAAACTTAACCTAGGGTGAAGTAATTTTACAAAACAAAAAAAAACATACTTAGTGTGATAGGTTACTTAATTATATATGAGATGATACAAAACTTATGACGCTACTTTCTTAACTATTTATATATCGATATTTATTTTCTATTTATAATTTTCTAAAATTTATCGTCGAAAAAATCTTTTATCTCGTAATAACATTTTTGGGTTAGAAACTTACGAAGTTGGTTCTGGAAAAATGTTATTATTTCTTTCTTTCTTTATTGCGTCCGGAATTTTGTTGTATAGGTTTATTTTCATGTACAAAGGGCCTTTTTTGAATATTTCTATTCGCGGGACTGTATTAAAATAGGATGCGATATATTTTGTGTTTTAAATGCTAACATAGAATAAAACCATGAGAATGTAATATGGAGCTTGGAGCTTCCCGGTGTGGTACTGGATGTAGATGCG
This sequence comes from Agriopis leucophaearia, assembly GCA_949125355.1. Taxonomy (NCBI): domain Eukaryota; kingdom Metazoa; phylum Arthropoda; class Insecta; order Lepidoptera; family Geometridae; genus Agriopis; species Agriopis leucophaearia. Next base: position 1,923,023 of record OX421276.1, on the reverse strand, counting down.
ACCTGGGCTATAGGGACAACGTCATGTATGCGGTCGGCTAGGTCTGCCAGCACATCGAGTGATGACGTCATCTGCTGCGAAGCAATGATGGTCTGCGTGCTGTTCGGTAGGCGGCTGGTCCAAATCATGCGTAAAAAGTCTTCTGGAACTCCGGGGCCTGCTAGGTGTCGTAGATGACGTAAGAATTGAGAAGGCTTACGATCACCTAGCTCCTCGTGTGTTAAAAGTTGCTGTACCTTTTTTTCTCTTGATGCGGACAAACGTTTAATTAGCTCCAGCTTGAGTTTTTCGTACTTCTCGGTCACAGGCGGGTTGACGATGATGTCTTCGACTTCAGCTGCGTATTGCGGGTCAAGTTGTCCAATCACATAGTAGAACTTGGTGCTATCTGCAGTGATGTTGGAAATCGCGAATTGGCCTTCGATCTGGGCGAACCAAATCGCCGGCTTCTCGGGCCAAAATGGTGGAATTCGCACGCCAACTCGGAATACATTGTCATCATCTTTATTCTTCGTGTCAGCCGCAGTGCTATCAGTACGATCTAGCGGCATTCTGACCTTTGTCGGTGGTGTACGGTCCATTCAGTGGTCACCAATTATAGTGGATTTGTACTATTTATATAGAAGGAGAGGGTTAAGCTACCGACAATGGAAGAAAATAGCTGAGTCCGAAAGAAATTATAAATTTAATGCAAAGAAAAATCTTTCTTAGAAAAAGCGAATGACAATTCCATTTGAAAATCGGTGTTCTTTTATTTTTTTCTTTTCGCGCCCCAGCGCCACACGTCGTGGAAAATTGGAATGAAATTCACGAAGGTTGGCGCAAGGAGTACGAGTACGCCACACTCCTACTCCATGCACTGGAATGAATCACCAAAGAGGTTGTAAGGCCTATAACATGCTTGATCTACACGTTCATTCATCTAAGAAGGTTAAGGAACCTTCTTTAAATTTAAACTGATTAACCGAATGACAGTTGACAGTTCAAAATTGTAATGGCTATGTCAATAACATTCTCTTTACTTTGGATCTCCTTGCTTGAGGCTATGTGACGATCCTCATATTACGTTTCGGGTAACGAAGAAATAAATCATTGATTTTTATTTTCGTTTATGTAAAAATAAAGAATTAAAATAAATGATATAAGATAGCCTATGTTTTAATCTGGCAATTTCTAAGCATATTCGTGAAAACCGCATTTAAATCCGTCCAGTGGTTTAGGAGATGTGCGCGGACAAACAAACAAACAAACAAACAAACAAACAAACAAACAAACAGACAAAAATTCTAAAAACTGTCCTATCGTGTTCAGCTGCTTATTTTAAGACGACCTGTGTGATTTTTTTTTTGTTATCTTGCAATTACAGATTTTTTTATCTCTACGTTTTTATTATATGTATAGATAGATAGATATAGATAGATAGAGTTTAAATAGATTTGCTTTTAAAGCTCAAACTGTTAAAAGGCCGCTCATTGGGTAGAGGTCTATTCCGCATAATTTTTTAAACTCTAAATAATGCAGTGGGATTTTTTAAACTCGAGTATTCTCTGCAAAATGATAAATTCAAATGCTATATAACAATTCTCATGTTAATATTGTAAGGCGAAGGATTTAATAAAAATATATATTCAATACTATTGCGTTATTATTGCGAAAGTTTATCTTCAAAACTGTTTTTTTTTAACGAATCTCTAGTACCTATATTTCCTCTTCAGCGTTGAATTAAGCACAATAAGAAATTTGGTACCAATTTTGCAATATTCTCGGGTATAGTCCGGAGATTTGATAGGCATTGGTGGAGCCGAAGCCAACACCAAGATAGTTGTAGCCCTGTTTAATACAAAAAAAAACAATTATGGAATATGTATAAAATGGAATATAAAACCATTGTATAGTACAGGCAAAAAAAACTGGGCTATTGAGGTAAACAACTTGTGAATAGGAGAATAGATCTATAGGATGAAAAACGGCACCTGCCTTACCCTGTCTCATCTCAAAATATATTTAGGCAGGCGATGACTTGACACCCACCCACTAAATGAGCCCCCCATAAAGGCTGCCGTATCTTGGTCACCGGAGGGGCAACATTGGCTTAGGGTTGGAATCAATTATTACGATTATTATTTTACCTAAAACAAAGATTAATTATACCTACTTGGAATAAATTAAACTCTAATTTAATGAAATTTGTTACAGTATAATTTTTTCTCGAACTTCCCCAAAAAAACGCCTGATTTAATCAACTATTAATTAATTTCATGGGAAAACGTTCATATAACAACCCCAAAATGAATACCACCCAAAATAGGATTATAAAATGAAATTTTCATGGCATGCATAATAATTTTCGTCGGGCACCGTTACAATGGGCAGTGTTAATTGGCCTTAATACTATTCAAATGAATTATGGGCACAGAGGCATTGAGTAGAAAATCTTACAGAGAAACTGCACCCAAAATGAAAAACCTTAACTTTTTCACAAAGCTTTTGTACAGAGATAAGTAAATGATCGTTTGCAAGGAACTTTAATTTCGTTCGGAACAGAGTAACAGATGCGTTTCAATCTCAGATCAGACAAACAAGGGAGATATGGCGTAGTACAATTATCGTTCGTGTTCAAATGTCTCCATATTTTCATGTTTTTTTTAAACTATACCGCTAAACCGCTGAAGGTATTTAGTAATTTTGAAGTCGGTTTTTTAAATTGATAATTATTTCAATTTGCATAGTATGTAGGATTTAAAGGCAAAAACAATAGACTTTTCCAGAAAACTAGCGCGATGTATCCTATGAATAGCTCATAGACCATCTGGAAATGTTTTTTTATTCGAAGTTTGGTTGCTAAGCAACGTTTTAATGAAATATGAATTTAGATATGACCATGAATATGCACGCAATATTGAGAAGCATTGTTGCTTCTACGAAATGAATGTAAGCGATGTAAACCAGAACATTGAAGCGGGAATACACAGGAGATTTTATTAAGGAATAATACATTGTTATCCTAGAGGTGAAAGTAACTTATTTAGTTCCGAGACGGGGTTCGGAGCGTAGCGAGGGCGATAATAGTTCAAGGGACTAAATAAGTCTTCAACCTTGAGGTAAGCACTGTGCTTTTCATTACGAATACAAGGAAACAAAAAATAAAAACATGAACTGACACTGGCAAATGCACGAGATGTGCGGGAACATAATCCTCTGAGGAGAGCAAAAAAAATTGGAACACGGTTCAATACACATGTGAAAATAGAACTAGTTTTTTTAAATAATTTGAGTGTCGGTCTGTTGTCAACAGAAAAATCAATGTAACTTATAGAATTGGCTTTAGGGGCATAAATAGATACACCGAATATCGCAACAAAAAAAACTCACTCATAACTGCTCCAGCCAGAGTTATTTTCACTGAAAATAAAAAAGTGCCGGTTTGTCCTGTTATTAGCAAAAATCAATGTAACTCATAGAATTGGCTTTAGGGGCATAAATAGATACATCGAATATCACAACAAAAAAACTCACTCATAACTGCTCCAGCCAGAGTTATTTTCACTGAAAATAAAAAAATGCCGGTTTGTCCTGTTATGAGCAAAAATCAATGTAGCTTATAGAATTGGCTTTAGGGGCATAAATAGATACATCGAATATCACAACAAAAAAACTCACTCATAACTGCTCCAGCCAGAGTTATTTTCACTGATAATAAAAAGTGCCGGTTTGTCCTGTTATTAGCAAAAATCAATGTAACTTATAGAATTGGCTTTAGGGGCATAAATAGATACATCGAATATCACAACAAAAAAACTCACTCATAACTGCTCCAGCCAGAGTTATTTTCACTGAAAATAAAAAAGTGCCGGTTTGTCCTGTTATTAGCAAAAATCAATGTAACTTATAGAATTGGCTTTAGGGGCATAAATAGATACATCGAATATCACAACAAAAAAACTCACTCATAACTGCTCCAGCCAGAGTTATTTTCACTGAAAATAAAAAAGTGCCGGTTTGTCCTGTTATTAGCAAAAATCAATGTAACTTATAGAATTGGCTTTAGGGGCATAATTAGATACATGGAATATCACAACAAAAAAAACTCACTCATAACTGCTCCAGCCAGAGTTATTTTCACTGAAAATAAAAAAGTGCCGGTTTGTCCTGTTATTAGCAAAAATCAATGTAACTCATAGAATTGGCTTTAGGGGCATAAATAGATACATCGAATATCACAACAAAAAAACTCACTCATAACTGCTTCAGCCAGAGTTATTTTCACTGAAAATAAAAAATGCCGGTTTGTCCTGTTATGAGCAAAAATCAATGTAACTTATAGAATTGGCTTTAGGGGCATAAATAGATACACCGAATATCGCAACAAAAAAAACTCACTCATAACTGCTCCAGCCAGAGTTATTTTCACTGAAAATAAAAAAGTGCCGGTTTGTCCTGTTATTAGCAAAAATCAATGTAACTCATAGAATTGGCTTTAGGGGCATAAATAGATACATCGAATATCACAACAAAAAAACTCACTCATTGCTCCAGCCAGAGTTATTTTCACTGAAAATAAAAAAATGCCGGTTTGTCCTGTTATGAGCAAAAATCAATGTAGCTTATAGAATTGGCTTTAGGGGCATAAATAGATACATCGAATATCACAACAAAAAAACTCACTCATAACTGCTCCAGCCAGAGTTATTTTCACTGAAAATAAAAAAGTGCCGGTTTGTCCTGTTATTAGCAAAAATCAATGTAACTTATAGAATTGGCTTTAGGGGCATAAATAGATACATCGAATATCACAACAAAAAAACTCACTCATAACTGCTCCAGCCAGAGTTATTTTCACTGAAAATAAAAAAGTGCCGGTTTGTCCTGTTATTAGCAAAAATCAATGTAACTTATAGAATTGGCTTTAGGGGCATAAATAGATACACCGAATATCGCAACAAAAAAACTCACTCATAACTGCTCCAGCCAGAGTTATTTTCACTGAAAATAAAAAAGTGCCGGTTTGTCCTGTTATGAGCAAAAATCAATGTAACTTATAGAATTGGCTTTAGGGGCATAAATAGATACACCGAATATCGCAACAAAAAAAACTCACTCATAACTGCTCCAGCCAGAGTTATTTTCACTGAAAATAAAAAAGTGCCGGTTTGTCCTGTTATGAGCAAAAATCAATGTAACTTATAGAATTGGCTTTAGGGGCATAAATAGATACACCGAATATCGCAACAAAAAAAACTCACTCATAACTGCTCCAGCCAGAGTTATTTTCACTGAAAATAAAAAAGTGCCGGTTTGTCCTGTTATTAGCAAAAATCAATGTAACTAATAGAATTGGCTTTAGGGGCATAAATAGATACACCGAATATCGCAACAAAAAAACTCACTCATAACTGCTCCAGCCAGAGGTATTTACACTGAAAATAAAAAAGTGCTTGTTTGTCCTGTTATTAGCAAAAGTCAATGTAACTTATAGAATTGGCTTTAGGGGCATAAATAGATACATCGAATATCACAACAAAAAAAACTCACTCATAACTGCTCCAGCCAGAGTTATTTTCACTGAAAATAAAAAAGTGCCGGTTTGTCCTGTTATTAGCAAAAATCAATGTAACTTATAGAATTGGCTTTAGGGGCATAAATAGATACATCGAATATCACAACAAAAAAAACTCACTCATAACTGCTCCAGCCAGAGTTATTTTCACTGAAAATAAAAAAGTGCCGGTTTGTCCTGTTATTAGCAAAAATCAATGTAACTTATAGAATTGGCTTTAGGGGCATAAATAGATACATCGAATATCACAACAAAAAAACTCACTCATAACTGCTCCAGCCAGAGTTATTTTCACTGAAAATAAAAAAGTGCCGGTTTGTCCTGTTATTAGCAAAAATCAATGTAACTTATAGAATTGGCTTTAGGGGCATAAATAGATACATCGAATATCACAACAAAAAAACTCACTCATAACTGCTCCAGCCAGAGTTATTTTCACTGAAAATAAAAAAGTGCCGGTTTGTCCTGTTATTAGCAAAAATCAATGTAACTTATAGAATTAGCTTTAGGGGCATAAATAGATACACCGAATATCGCAACAAAAAAACTCACTCATAACTGCTCCAACCAGAGTTATTTTCACTGAAAATAAAAAAGTGCCGGTTTGTCCTGTTATGAGCAAAAATCAATGTAACTTATAGAATTGGCTTTAGGGGCATAAATAGATACACCGAATATCGCAACAAAAAAAACTCACTCATAACTGCTCCAGCCAGAGTTATTTTCACTGAAAATAAAAAAGTGCCGGTTTGTCCTGTTATGAGCAAAAATCAATGTAACTTATAGAATTGGCTTTAGGGGCATAAATAGATACACCGAATATCGCAACAAAAAAAACTCACTCATAACTGCTCCAGCCAGAGTTATTTTCACTGAAAATAAAAAAGTGCCGGTTTGTCCTGTTATTAGCAAAAATCAATGTAACTAATAGAATTGGCTTTAGGGGCATAAATAGATACACCGAATATCGCAACAAAAAAACTCACTCATAACTGCTCCAGCCAGAGGTATTTACACTGAAAATAAAAAAGTGCTTGTTTGTCCTGTTATTAGCAAAAGTCAATGTAACTTATAGAATTGGCTTTAGGGGCATAAATAGATACATCGAATATCACAACAAAAAAAACTCACTCATAACTGCTCCAGCCAGAGTTATTTTCACTGAAAATAAAAAAGTGCCGGTTTGTCCTGTTATTAGCAAAAATCAATGTAACTTATAGAATTGGCTTTAGGGGCATAAATAGATACATCGAATATCACAACAAAAAAACTCACTCATAACTGCTCCAGCCAGAGTTATTTTCACTGAAAATAAAAAAGTGCTTGTTTGTCCTGTTATTAGCAAAAATCAATGTAACTCATAGAATTGGCTTTAGGGGCATAAATAGATACATCGAATATCGCAACAAAAAAACTCACTCATAACTGCTTCAGCCAGAGTTATTTTCACTGAAAATAAAAAATGCCGGTTTGTCCTGTTATTAGCAAAAATCAATGTAACTTATAGAATTGGCTTTAGGGGCATAAATAGATACACCGAATATCGCAACAAAAAAAACTCACTCATAACTGCTCCAGCCAGAGTTATTTTCACTGAAAATAAAAAAGTGCCGGTTTGTCCTGTTATTAGCAAAAATCAATGGTACTTATAGAATTAGCTTTAGGGGCATAAATAGATACATCGAATATCACAACAAAAAAACTCACTCATAACTGCTCCAGCCAGAGTTATTTTCACTGAAAATAAAAAAGTGCCGGTTTGTCCTGTTATTAGCAAAAATCAATGTAACTTATAGAATTAGCTTTAGGGGCATAAATAGATACATCGAATATCACAACAAAAAAACTCACTCATAACTGCTCCAGCCAGAGTTATTTTCACTGAAAATAAAAAAGTGCCGGTTTGTCCTGTTATTAGCAAAAATCAATGTAACTTATAGAATTGGCTTTAGGGGCATAATTAGATACATCGAATATCACAACAAAAAAAACTCACTCATAACTGCTTCAGCCAGAGTTATTTTCACTGAAAATAAAAAATGCCGGTTTGTCCTGTTATTAGCAAAAATCAATGTAACTTATAGAATTGGCTTTAGGCATAAATAGATACATCGAATATCACAACAAAAAAAACTCACTCATAACTGCTCCAGCCAGAGTTATTTTCACTGAAAATAAAAAAGTGCCGGTTTGTCCTGTTATTAGCAAAAATCAATGTAACTTATAGAATTGGCTTTAGGGGCATAAATAGATACATCGAATATCACAACAAAAAAACTCACTCATAACTGCTCCAGCCAGAGTTATTTTCACTGAAAATAAAAAAGTGCCGGTTTGTCCTGTTATTAGCAAAAATCAATGTAACTTATAGAATTGGCTTTAGGGGCATAAATAGATACACCGAATATCGCAACAAAAAAACTCACTCATAACTGCTCCAGCCAGAGTTATTTTCACTGAAAATAAAAAAGTGCTTTTTTGTCCTGTTATTAGCAAAAATCAATGTAACTCATAGAATTGGCTTTAGGGGCATAAATAGATACATCGAATATCACAACAAAAAAACTCACTCATAACTGCTTCAGCCAGAGTTATTTTCACTGAAAATAAAAAATGCCGGTTTGTCCTGTTATGAGCAAAAATCAATGTAACTTATAGAATTGGCTTTAGGGGCATAAATAGATACACCGAATATCGCAACAAAAAAAACTCACTCATAACTGCTCCAGCCAGAGTTATTTTCACTGAAAATAAAAAAGTGCCGGTTTGTCCTGTTATTAGCAAAAATCAATGTAACTTATAGAATTAGCTTTAGGGGCATAAATAGATACATCGAATATCACAACAAAAAAACTCACTCATAACTGCTCCAGCCAGAGTTATTTTCACTGAAAATAAAAAAGTGCCGGTTTGTCCTGTTATGAGCAAAAATCAATGTAACTTATAGAATTGGCTTTAGGGGCATAAATAGATACACCGAATATCGCAACAAAAAAAACTCACTCATAACTGCTCCAGCCAGAGTTATTTTCACTGAAAATAAAAAAGTGCCGGTTTGTCCTGTTATTAGCAAAAATCAATGTAACTAATAGAATTGGCTTTAGGGGCATAAATAGATACACCGAATATCGCAACAAAAAAAGTCACTCATAACTGCTCCAGCCAGAGGTATTTACACTGAAAATAAAAAAGTGCTTGTTTGTCCTGTTATTAGCAAAAGTCAATGTAACTTATAGAATTGGCTTTAGGGGCATAAATAGATACATCGAACATCGCAACAAAAAAAACTCACTCATAACTGCTTCAGCCAGAGTTATTTTCACTGAAAATAAAAAATGCCGGTTTGTCCTGCTATTAGCAAAAATCAATGTAACTTATAGAATTGGCTTTAGGGGCATAAATAGATACACCGAATATCGCAACAAAAAAAAACTCACTCATAACTGCTCCAGCCAGAGTTATTTTTACTGAAAATAAAAAAGTGGCGGTTTGTCCTGTTATTAGCAAAAATCAATGTAACTTATAGAATTGGCTTTAGGGGCATAAATAGATACATCGAATATCACAACAAAAAAACTCACTCATAACTGCTCCAGCCAGAGTTATTTTCACTGAAAATAAAAAAGTGCCGGTTTGTCCTGTTATGAGCAAAAATCAATGTAACTTATAGAATTGGCTTTAGGGGCATAAATAGATACACCGAATATCGCAACAAAAAAAACTCACTCATAACTGCTCCAGCCAGAGTTATTTTCACTGAAAATAAAAAAGTGCCGGATTGTCCTGTTATTAGCAAAAATCAATGTAACTTATAGAATTGGCTTTAGGGGCATAAATAGATACATCGAATATCACAACAACAAAAAACTCACTCATAACTGCTCCAGCCAGAGTTATTTTCACTGAAAATAAAAAAGTGCCGGTTTGTCCTGTTATTAGCAAAAATCAATGTAACTAATAGAATTGGCTTTAGGGGCATAAATAGATACACCGAATATCGCAACAAAAAAACTCACTCATAACTGCTCCAGCCAGAGTTATTTACACTGAAAATAAAAAAGTGCTTGTTTGTCCTGTTATTAGCAAAAGTCAATGTAACTTATAGAATTGGCTTTAGGGGCATAAATAGATACATCGAATATCACAACAAAAAAAACTCACTCATAACTGCTCCAGCCAGAGTTATTTTCACTGAAAATAAAAAATGCCGGTTTGTCCTGTTATGAGCAAAAATCAATGTAACTTATAGAATTGGCTTTAGGGGCATAAATAGATACACCGAATATCGCAACAAAAAAAACTCACTCATAACTGCTCCAGCCAGAGTTATTTTCACTGAAAATAAAAAAGTGCCGGATTGTCCTGTTATTAGCAAAAATCAATGTAACTTATAGAATTGGCTTTAGGGGCATAAATAGATACATCGAATATCACAACAAAAAAAACTCACTCATAACTGCTCCAGCCAGAGTTATTTTCACTGAAAATAAAAAAGTGCCGGTTTGTCCTGTTATTAGCAAAAATCAATGTAACTAATAGAATTGGCTTTAGGGGCATAAATAGAAACACCGAATATCGCAACAAAAAAAACTCACTCATAACTGCTTCAGCCAGAGTTATTTTCACTGAAAATAAAAAATGCCGGTTTGTCCTGTTATTAGCAAAAATCAATGTAACTTATAGAATTGGCTTTAGGGGCATAAATAGATACACCGAATATCGCAACAAAAAAAACTCACTCATAACTGCTCCAGCCAGAGTTATTTTCACTGAAAATAAAAAAGTGCCGGTTTGTCCTGTTATTAGCAAAAATCAATGTAACTTATAGATTTAGCTTTAGGGGCATAAATAGATACATCGAATATCACAACAAAAAAACTCACTCATAACTGCTCCAGCCAGAGTTATTTTCACTGAAAATAAAAAAGTGCCGGTTTGTCCTGTTATTAGCAAAAATCAATGTAACTTATAGAATTGGCTTTAGGGGCATAATTAGATACATCGAATATCACAACAAAAAAAACTCACTCATAACTGCTTCAGCCAGAGTTATTTTCACTGAAAATAAAAAATGCCGGTTTGTCCTGTTATTAGCAAAAATCAATGTAACTTATAGAATTGGCTTTAGGGGCACAAATAGATACATCGAATATAGCAACAAAAAAAACTCACTCATAACTGCTCCAGCCAGAGTTATTTTTACTGAAAATAAAAAATGCCGGTTTGTCCTGCTATTAGCAAAAATCAATGTAACTTATAGAATTGGCTTTAGGGGCATAAATAGATACACCGAATATCGCAACAAAAAAAAACTCACTCATAACTGCTCCAGCCAGAGTTATTTTTACTGAAAATAAAAAAGTGCCGGTTTGTCCTGTTATTAGCAAAAATCAATGTAACTTATAGAATTGGCTTTAGGGGCATAAATAGATACATCGAATATCACAACAAAAAAACTCACTCATAACTGCTCCAGCCAGAGTTATTTTCACTGAAAATAAAAAAGTGCCGGTTTGTCCTGTTATGAGCAAAAATCAATGTAACTTATAGAATTGGCTTTAGGGGCATAAATAGATACACCGAATATCGCAACAAAAAAAACTCACTCATAACTGCTCCAGCCAGAGTTATTTTCACTGAAAATAAAAAAGTGCCGGATTGTCCTGTTATTAGCAAAAATCAATGTAACTTATAGAATTGGCTTTAGGGGCATAAATAGATACATCGAATATCACAACAAAAAAAACTCACTCATAACTGCTCCAGCCAGAGTTATTTTCACTGAAAATAAAAAAGTGCCGGATTGTCCTGTTATTAGCAAAAATCAATGTAACTTATAGAATTAGCTTTAGGGGCATAAATAGATACATCGAATATCACAACAAAAAAACTCACTCATAACTGCTCCAGCCAGAGTTATTTTCACTGAAAATAAAAAAGTGCCGGTTTGTCCTGTTATTAGCAAAAATCAATGTAACTTATAGAATTGGCTTTAGGGGCATAAATAGATACATCGAATATCACAACAAAAAAACTCACTCATAACTGCTCCAGCCAGAGTTATTTTCACTGAAAATAAAAAAGTGCCGGTTTGTCCTGTTATTAGCAAAAATCAATGTAACTTATAGAATTGGCTTTAGGGGCATAATTAGATACATCGAATATCACAACAAAAAAAACTCACTCATAACTGCTTCAGCCAGAGTTATTTTCACTGAAAATAAAAAATGCCGGTTTGTCCTGTTATTAGCAAAAATCAATGTAACTTATAGAATTGGCTTTAGGGGCATAACTAGATACACCGAATATCGCAACAAAAAAACTCACTCATAACTGCTCCAGCCAGAGTTATTTTCACTGAAAATAAAAAAGTGCTTTTTTGTCCTGTTATTAGCAAAAATCAATGTAACTCATAGAATTGGCTTTAGGGGCATAAATAGATACATCGAATATCACAACAAAAAAACTCACTCATAACTGCTCCAGCCAGAGTTATTTTCACTGAAAATAAAAAAGTGCCGGTTTGTCCTGTTATGAGCAAAAATCAATGTAACTTATAGAATTGGCTTTAGGGGCATAAATAGATACACCGAATATCGCAACAAAAAAAACTCACTCATAACTGCTCCAGCCAGAGTTATTTTCACTGAAAATAAAAAAGTGCCGGATTGTCCTGTTATTAGCAAAAATCAATGTAACTTATAGAATTGGCTTTAGGGGCATAAATAGATACATCGAATATCACAACAAAAAAAAACTCACTCATAACTGCTCCAGCCAGAGTTATTTTCACTGAAAATAAAAAAGTGCCGGTTTGTCCTGTTATTAGCAAAAATCAATGTAACTTATAGAATTGGCTTTAGGGGCATAAATAGATACATCGAATATCACAACAAAAAAACTCACTCATAACTGCTCCAGCCAGAGTTATTTTCACTGAAAATAAAAAAATGCCGGTTTGTCCTGTTATTAGCAAAAATCAATGTAACTTATAGAATTGGCTTTAGGGGCATAAATAGATACACCGAATATCGCAACAAAAAAACTCACTCATAACTGCTCCAGCCAGAGTTATTTTCACTGAAAATAAAAAAGTGCTTTTTTGTCCTGTTATTAGCAAAAATCAATGATACTCATAGAATTGGCTTTAGGGGCATAAATAGATACATCGAATATCACAACAAAAAAACTCACTCATAACTGCTTCAGCCAGAGTTATTTTCACTGAAAATAAAAAATGCCGGTTTGTCCTGTTATGAGCAAAAATCAATGTAACTTATAGAATTGGCTTTAAGGGCATAAATAGATACACCGAATATCGCAACAAAAAAAACTCACTCATAACTGCTCCAGCCAGAGTTATTTTCACTGAAAATAAAAAAGTGCCGGTTTGTCCTGTTATTAGCAAAAATCAATGTAACTTATAGAATTGGCTTTAGGGGCACAAATAGATACATCGAATATCGCAACAAAAAAAACTCACTCATAACTGCTCCAGCCAGAGTTATTTTTACTGAAAATAAAAAAGTGCCGGTTTGTCCTGTTATTAGCAAAAATCAATGTAACTTATAGAATTGGCTTTAGGGGCATAAATAGATACATCGAACATCGCAACAAAAAAAACTCACTCATAACTGCTTCAGCCAGAGTTATTTTCACTGAAAATAAAAAATGCCGGTTTGTCCTGCTATTAGCAAAAATCAATGTAACTTATAGAATTGGCTTTAGGGGCATAAATAGATACACCGAATATCGCAACAAAAAAACTCACTCATAACTGCTCCAGCCAGAGGTATTGACACTGAAAATAAAAAAGTGCTTGTTTGTCCTGTTATTAGCAAAAGTCAATGTAACTTATAGAATTGGCTTTAGGGGCATAAATAGATACACCGAATATCGCAACAAAAAAAACTCACTCATAACTGCTCCAGCCAGAGTTATTTTCACTGAAAATAAAAAAGTGCCGGTTTGTCCTGTTATTAGCAAAAATCAATGTAACTAATAGAATTGGCTTTAGGGGCATAAATAGATACACCGAATATCGCAACAAAAAAACTCACTCATAACTGCTCCAGCCAGAGGTATTTACACTGAAAATAAAAAAGTGCTTGTTTGTCCTGTTATTAGCAAAAGTCAATGTAACTTATAGAATTGGCTTTAGGGGCATAAATAGATACATCGAATATCACAACAAAAAAAACTCACTCATAACTGCTCCAGCCAGAGTTATTTTCACTGAAAATAAAAAAGTGCCGGTTTGTCCTGTTATTAGCAAAAATCAATGTAACTTATAGAATTGGCTTTAGGGGCATAAATAGATACATCGAATATCACAACAAAAAAACTCACTCATAACTGCTCCAGCCAGAGTTATTTTCACTGAAAATAAAAAAGTGCTTGTTTGTCCTGTTATTAGCAAAAATCAATGTAACTTATAGAATTAGCTTTAGGGGCATAAATAGATACATCGCATATCACAACAAAAAAACTCACTCATAACTGCTCCAGCCAGAGTTATTTTCACTGAAAATAAAAAAGTGCCGGTTTGTCCTGTTATTAGCAAAAATCAATGTAACTTATAGAATTAGCTTTAGGGGCATAAATAGATACATCGAATATCACAACAAAAAAACTCACTCATAACTGCTCCAGCCAGAGTTATTTTCACTGAAAATAAAAAAGTGCCGGTTTGTCCTGTTATTAGCAAAAATCAATGTAACTTATAGAATTGGCTTTAGGGGCATAATTAGATACATCGAATATCACAACAAAAAAAACTCACTCATAACTGCTTCAGCCAGAGTTATTTTCACTGAAAATAAAAAATGCCGGTTTGTCCTGTTATTAGCAAAAATCAATGTAACTTATAGAATTGGCTTAAGGGGCATAAATAGATACATCGAATATCACAACAAAAAAAACTCACTCATAACTGCTCCAGCCAGAGTTATTTTCACTGAAAATAAAAAGTGCCGGTTTGTCCTGTTATTAGCAAAAATCAATGTAACTTATAGAATTGGCTTTAGGGGCATAAATAGATACATCGAATATCACAACAAAAAAACTCACTCATAACTGCTCCAGCCAGAGTTATTTTCACTGAAAATAAAAAAGTGCCGGATTGTCCTGTTATTAGCAAAAATCAATGTAACTTATAGAATTGGCTTTAGGGGCATAAATAGATACACCGAATATCGCAACAAAAAAACTCACTCATAACTGCTCCAGCCAGAGTTACTTTCACTGAAAATAAAAAAGTGCTTTTTTGTCCTGTTATTAGCAAAAATCAATGTAACTCATAGAATTGGCTTTAGGGGCATAAATAGATACATCGAATATCACAACAAAAAAACTCACTCATAACTGCTTCAGCCAGAGTTATTTTCACTGAAAATAAAAAATGCCGGTTTGTCCTGTTATGAGCAAAAATCAATGTAACTTATAGAATTGGCTTTAGGGGCATAAATAGATACACCGAATATCGCAACAAAAAAAACTCACTCATAACTGCTCCAGCCAGAGTTATTTTCACTGAAAATAAAAAAGTGCCGGTTTGTCCTGTTATTAGCAAAAATCAATGTAACTTATAGAATTGGCTTTAGGGGCACAAATAGATACATCGAATATCGCAACAAAAAAAACTCACTCATAACTGCTCCAGCCAGAGTTATTTTTACTGAAAATAAAAAAGTGCCGGTTTGTCCTGTTATTAGCAAAAATCAATGTAACTTATAGAATTGGCTTTAGGGGCATAAATAGATACACCGAATATCGCAACAAAAAAAACTCACTCATAACTGCTCCAGCCAGAGTTATTTTCACTGAAAATAAAAAAGTGCCGGTTTGTCCTGTTATTAGCAAAAATCAATGTAACTTATAGAATTGGCTTTAGGGGCACAAATAGATACATCGAATATCGCAACAAAAAAAACTCACTCATAACTGCTCCAGCCAGAGTTATTTTTACTGAAAATAAAAAAGTGCCGGTTTGTCCTGTTATTAGCAAAAATCAATGTAACTTATAGAATTGGCTTTAGGGGCATAAATAGATACACCGAATATCGCAACAAAAAAAACTCACTCATAACTGCTCCAGCCAGAGTTATTTTCACTGAAAATAAAAAAGTGCCGGTTTGTCCTGTTATTAGCAAAAATCAATGTAACTAATAGAATTGGCTTTAGGGGCATAAATAGAAACACCGAATATCGCAACAAAAAAACTCACTCATAACTGCTCCAGCCAGAGTTATTTACACTGAAAATAAAAAAGTGCTTGTTTGTCCTGTTATTAGCAAAAGTCAATGTAACTTATAGAATTGGCTTTAGGGGCATAAATAGATACATCGAATATCACAACAAAAAAAAACTCACTCATAACTGCTCCAGCCAGAGTTATTTTCACTGAAAATAAAAAAGTGCCGGTTTGTCCTGTTATTAGCAAAAATCAATGTAACTTATAGAATTGGCTTTAGGGGCATAAATAGATACATCGAATATCACAACAAAAAAACTCACTCATAACTGCTCCAGCCAGAGTTATTTTCACTGAAAATAAAAAAATGCCGGTTTGTCCTGTTATTAGCAAAAATCAATATAACTTATAGAATTGGCTTTAGGGGCATAAATAGATACACCGAATATCGCAACAAAAAAACTCACTCATAACTGCTCCAGCCAGAGTTATTTTCACTGAAAATAAAAAAGTGCTTTTTTGTCCTGTTATTAGCAAAAATCAATGATACTCATAGAATTGGCTTTAGGGGCATAAATAGATACATCGAATATCACAACAAAAAAACTCACTCATAACTGCTTCAGCCAGAGTTATTTTCACTGAAAATAAAAAATGCCGGTTTGTCCTGTTATGAGCAAAAATCAATGTAACTTATAGAATTGGCTTTAGGGGCATAAATAGATACACCGAATATCGCAACAAAAAAAACTCACTCATAACTGCTCCAGCCAGAGTTATTTTCACTGAAAATAAAAAAGTGCCGGTTTGTCCTGTTATTAGCAAAAATCAATGTAACTTATAGAATTGGCTTTAGGGGCACAAATAGATACATCGAATATCGCAACAAAAAAAACTCACTCATAACTGCTCCAGCCAGAGTTATTTTTACTGAAAATAAAAAAGTGCCGGTTTGTCCAGTTATTAGCAAAAATCAATGTAACTTATAGAATTGGCTTTAGGGGCATAAATAGATACATCGAACATCGCACCAAAAAAAACTCACTCATAACTGCTTCAGCCAGGGTTATTTTCACTGAAAATAAAAAATGCCGGTTTGTCCTGCTATTAGCAAAAATCAATGTAACTTATAGAATTGGCTTTAGGGGCATAAATAGATACACCGAATATCGCAACAAAAAAAAACTCACTCATAACTGCTCCAGCCAGAGTTATTTTCACTGAAAATAAAAAAGTGCCGGTTTGTCCTGTTATTAGCAAAAATCAATGTAACTTATAGAATTGGCTTTAGGGGCATAAATAGATACATCGAATATCACAACAAAAAAACTCACTCATAACTGCTCCAGCCAGAGTTATTTTCACTGAAAATAAAAAAGTGCCGGTTTGTCCTGTTATGAGCAAAAATCAATGTAACTTATAGAATTGGCTTTAGGGGCATAAATAGATACACCGAATATCGCAACAAAAAAAACTCACTCATAACTGCTCCAGCCAGAGTTATTTTCACTGAAAATAAAAAAGTGCCGGTTTGTCCTGTTATTAGCAAAAATCAATGTAACTAATAGAATTGGCTTTAGGGGCATAAATAGATACACCGAATATCGCAACAAAAAAACTCACTCATAACTGCTCCAGCCAGAGGTATTTACACTGAAAATAAAAAAGTGCTTGTTTGTCCTGTTATTAGCAAAAGTCAATGTAACTTATAGAATTGGCTTTAGGGGCATAAATAGATACATCGAATATCACAACAAAAAAAACTCACTCATAACTGCTCCAGCCAGAGTTATTTTCACTGAAAATAAAAAAGTGCCGGTTTGTCCTGTTATTAGCAAAAATCAATGTAACTTATAGAATTGGCTTTAGGGGCATAAATAGATACATCGAATATCACAACAAAAAAACTCACTCATAACTGCTCCAGCCAGAGTTATTTTCACTGAAAATAAAAAAGTGCTTGTTTGTCCTGTTATTAGCAAAAATCAATGTAACTCATAGAATTGGCTTTAGGGGCATAAATAGATACATCGAATATCGCAACAAAAAAAACTCACTCATAACTGCTTCAGCCAGAGTTATTTTCACTGAAAATAAAAAATGCCGGTTTGTCCTGTTATTAGCAAAAATCAATGTAACTTATAGAATTGGCTTTAGGGGCATAAATAGATACACCGAATATCGCAACAAAAAAAACTCACTCATAACTGCTCCAGCCAGAGTTATTTTCACTGAAAATAAAAAAGTGCCGGTTTGTCCTGTTATTAGCAAAAATCAATGTAACTTATAGAATTAGCTTTAGGGGCATAAATAGATACATCGCATATCACAACAAAAAAACTCACTCATAACTGCTCCAGCCAGAGTTATTTTCACTGAAAATAAAAAAGTGCCGGTTTGTCCTGTTATTAGCAAAAATCAATGTAACTTATAGAATTAGCTTTAGGGGCATAAATAGATACATCGAATATCACAACAAAAAAACTCACTCATAACTGCTCCAGCCAGAGTTATTTTCACTGAAAATAAAAAAGTGCCGGTTTGTCCTGTTATTAGCAAAAATCAATGTAACTTATAGAATTGGCTTTAGGGGCATAATTAGATACATCGAATATCACAACAAAAAAAACTCACTCATAACTGCTTCAGCCAGAGTTATTTTCACTGAAAATAAAAAAGTGCCGGTTTGTCCTGTTATTAGCAAAAATCAATGTAACTTATAGAATTGGCTTAAGGGGCATAAATAGATACATCGAATATCACAACAAAAAAAACTCACTCATAACTGCTCCAGCCAGAGTTATTTTCACTGAAAATAAAAAAGTGCCGGTTTGTCCTGTTATTAGCAAAAATCAATGTAACTTATAGAATTGGCTTTAGGGGTGTGGCGGAACTCTTTTTCACCAGTGCGACCTTCGCGGTCGCCTTTATTATTTTATTTCAATAGAGTTGTTTTTTTGTTTTTATAAGAGATCTGTCAAGAGGTGAAAAAATAGATGTTTTCGATTCCGCAAAATAAATTGTTTTAATAATAGGAGTAACAATATCCTAAATTGGTGACCCCGATACGAACACAACATAAATTAAGACGATTCGAACACAAGAAGAGCAAAGGTACGCAAATATGTACGAGTACTTTCTTTGGTGGTACGAGTGAAGCGACCACGGTCGTCTGATTGTTCGTCGACGAGAATACGAAAACGTAGAAAAAGAAGTGGTGAATTCGACTACGAGAGCTGTGCTGCTGACTGCTGGCAACAATCGCATGGAGCGCGTCAAGACTAAAGTCGAAGTATCTTTTGGAAGAACCAGTGTGGACTAAAAAGACTAAGTGTGATTTATATTGTTGTGTGTTTTTGTGTGTGTATTTAATTTTATTTTATTTTGGTGAATTTTTGTACATATTTTTAAGATATTTTTGTACCAATGTTTTTTGTAGGGCATTCGCGCACACCACACTCCCACGTTTCTTTTGTTTTCAGTTTTTGTTTTTGAATTTTGTTTTTCTCTTAGCATGGTTTTTCATGACAGCACACGTCATGAGTGACAGTGAGCAGGAAGACTTCAAACCAGCTTCCGCGGGTACGGGTGGACGTGAAATGTCAAGCAGTGACAGCAGATCTGGCACAGGCGGTACGGAGAAGGTAATGATTAACAGAGTATCTATACGTACCCCTCCATTTTGTAGAGATCGCCCGGCCCTATGGTTTGCGAGTTTAGAGGCGCAATTTTCCATCAATAATATTAGCCAAGAAATCACGAAGTTTAATTACGCAGTTGCGCACCTCGATACCAATTGTACTCGCGAAGTAGAGGATTTCATAATCCAACCTCCGAGGGAGCAACCCTACACGAAATTGCGCAATGCAATAATATCTAGGTTCTCAGATTCTCGGGAGCAGAAAATACGCCGTCTTCTAGAGAAGGAGCAGATCGGCGATCAAAAGCCGTCGTTTTTTCTGCGTCATCTGAGATCATTAGCCGGTGCAGCATTTCCGGAGGATATTCTGAAGACAATTTGGATGAGCAGGTTGCCACGATATCTTCAAACTGTCTTGGCTGCTCAACGATTAGAATCGTTGGCTGAGCTAAGCGAACTAGCGGACAATTTGGCTGAAATTAACGCTCAATCAACTTCATTGGAGGTATGTACGGTTTCGCCTAACTCGAATACTGATCTTGTACAGGAGCTGACTAAAAAAGTTGATGAATTGACCCGTTTAGTAGCGTCACTTTCCTCTGCTGGTTACAGCTCGCATGTTGGTACGCGTGGTCGTGACTTCAATCGTAACCGTAATCGTAGTCGCAGCCGATCACGTTCACGTAACTATGATTTGTGCTTTTATCATGACCGTTTTGCGACAAAAGCACTTAAATGTGTGCCTCCATGTAAGTGGTCCGGTTCCCCGCCTAGTGATCAGGGAAACCAAAACAGCAACTGTTAAAGGCGACATCCAGTTGCTCGCCAGCTAGTCGCCGCCTTTTCGTGACCGACCGGAGATCCAACCGGAAATTTTTGGTGGACACTGGTTCGGATATTTGTTGCGTTCCTCGTAGCTTTATAAAAGGACGTACGCTTCAGCCATTATCATATAGTTTAGTTGCAGCTAATGGCAGTAAGATTATCACATATGGACTGGTACAGTTGAACTTAAATTTAGGGCTACGACGGGATTTCACCTGGAACTTTGTCGTGGCGGATGTGGAAAGTGGTATTATTGGCGTAGATTTTTTGTCGCATTACCAGCTTTTACCCGATTGCTCAAAAGGTAAGCTGTGCGATAGTAAAACTGGGCTTATTTCGTCCGCGGACCTTTATACCGCGGAACAGCAAAGTGTGAAGGTAGTATCTCTTCCTGACTCGCCATTCACAGCGATCTTGGAGAAATACCCAAGTATAACGCGACCACCTGGTGCACCTAGAATTATTAAACACAGCACCGTACATTATATAAACACTACCGACGGTCCCCCTGTGACATCTAGACCGCGTCGGTTGGCACCATTAAAACTGGGCATTGCAAAGAAAGAGTTCGAAGATATGGTCCGAGCTGGTACTTGCCGACCATCTGATAGCTCTTGGTCATCGCCTCTGCATCTCGCACCTAAAAAGGACTCAACGTGGCGTCCTTGCGGTGATTATCGTGCATTAAACGCCCGAACGATTCCTGATCGCTACCCTGTCCGATACATAGGTGATTATGCGCACAACTTGTCTGGCTGTACCGTTTTTAGTACTATAGACTTGGTCAAGGCCTATCAACAGATACCGGTGAATCCAGGCGACGTGTGCAAGACAGCGATAACTACTCCATTTGGATTATATGAATTTCTGTATATGACTTTTGGTTTGCGTAATGCTGGGCAGACTTTTCAGAGATTTATCGATGAAGTAGTCCGTGGCTTAGATTTTTGCTATGTCTATGTTGATGACATTTTGGTTTACTCAAAAGACCAAATAGCGCATGCGCAGCATCTGGAAATCTTGTTCCAGCGATTGCACGACTATGGCGTTGTGATTAATACAGCCAAGTCCGTATTTGGTGCCGCAGAAGTATCTTTCCTTGGGCATCGAGTCAATGCTGCGGGCACGCGTCCTCCTGAGGACAGAATTCGTTCTCTGGTGGATTACCCGCCCCCAAAGACAGTTCAGGGTATGCGCAGATTCATAGGCATGGTCAATTACTACCGCCGGTTTTTGCCAAGTACGGCTAAGTACCAAGCGCCGTTAATTGAAGCAATCACTGCTATTCAAGGCAAAGGCAATAAACCTTTTGTGTGGACTCCTGAGCTAGAAAAGTGCTTTGAAGAATGCAAGAAAAGCTTGACGTCCGCTACAATTTTAGCACACCCAAATAACAGTGCTGAGGTTGGGTTGTTTACTGACGCTTCAGGAACGCACGTTGGTTCTTGCCTACAACAACGCGTCGATAATGATGATTGGCAGCCACTAGCCTATTTTAGTAAAAAGCTGACTGCTAAACAGGCTCAGTGGCCGGCGTACTATCGGGAACTCCTTGCGGTGTACGAGAGTGTTCAACACTTCAGGCACCTGTTGGAGGTACAACACGTCACTATCTACACTGACCATAAGCCGCTAATATACGCTTTTGTACAACGACGTGAGAAATTGCCGCCTATCCAATTAAACCAGCTGTCTTTCATCAGCCAGTTTACTACTGATGTAGTGTATATTAAAGGGGTTGATAACATCGTAGCTGATGCCATGTCGCGCGTTGAGTCTATTTCTCTGGAAGAGGATTTTGCTGCACTCGCGTTATCGCAAGAATCGGATGAGGAGCTAGCTAGTATGCGTGGGAATTCGTCTTTGAAGCTCGAACCCATCCTCATCCCTGGCACAAATATCACAGTAATTTGTGATACTTCAACTGAGCGACCACGTCCATACCTGACACCAGCATTCCGTCGAGCTGCATTCGACAGGTGTCACAACCTCAGTCACCCTGGCGCGCGGGCAACCACTCGCTTGGTAACTGAGCGTTATGTATGGCCTCAAGTAAACGCAAATTGCCGTGAATGGGCTCGAACTTGTTTACGCTGTCAACTCAGTAAAGTAACTCGACATATTAATTCGCCACTTGGAGAGTTTAAATTACCGTCAAACAGATTTAGGTCGGTGCATTTAGACATTATTGGACCACTTCCTCACTCGAAAGGGTACAATTATTGCCTGACTGCGATTGATAGATACACACGGTGGCCTGAAGTATGGCCTATGTCTTCAATCACAGCAGAAGAGGTAGCAGATACATTCGTAACTGGTTGGGTTTCCCGTTTTGGGGTACCAAACATTTTGACACCGAACTCTTTTTCACCAGTGCGACCTTCGCGGTCGCCTTTATTATTTTATTTCAATAGAGTTGTTTTTTTGTTTTTATAAGAGATCTGTCAAGAGGTGAAAAAATAGATGTTTTCGATTCCGCAAAATAAATTGTTTTAATAATAGGAGTAACAATATCCTAAAGGGGCATAAATAGATACATCGAATATCACAACAAAAAAACTCACTCATAACTGCTCCAGCCAGAGTTATTTTCACTGAAAATAAAAAAGTGCCGGATTGTCCTGTTATTAGCAAAAATCAATGTAACTTATAGAATTGGCTTTAGGGGCATAAATAGATACACCGAATATCGCAACAAAAAAACTCACTCATAACTGCTCCAGCCAGAGTTATTTTCACTGAAAATAAAAAAGTGCTTTTTTGTCCTGTTATTAGCAAAAATCAATGTAACTCATAGAATTGGCTTTAGGGGCATAAATAGATACATCGAATATCACAACAAAAAAACTCACTCATAACTGCTTCAGCCAGAGTTATTTTCACTGAAAATAAAAAATGCCGGTTTGTCCTGTTATGAGCAAAAATCAATGTAACTTATAGAATTGGCTTTAGGGGCATAAATAGATACACCGAATATCGCAACAAAAAAAACTCACTCATAACTGTTCCAGCCAGAGTTATTTTCACTGAAAATAAAAAAGTGCCGGTTTGTCCTGTTATTAGCAAAAATCAATGTAACTTATAGAATTGGCTTTAGGGGCACAAATAGATACATCGAATATCGCAACAAAAAAAACTCACTCATAACTGCTCCAGCCAGAGTTATTTTTACTGAAAATAAAAAAGTGCCGGTTTGTCCTGTTATTAGCAAAAATCAATGTAACTTATAGAATTGGCTTTAGGGGCATAAATAGATACACCGAATATCGCAACAAAAAAAACTCACTCATAACTGCTCCAGCCAGAGTTATTTTCACTGAAAATAAAAAAGTGCCGGATTGTCCTGTTATTAGCAAAAATCAATGTAACTTATAGAATTGGCTTTAGGGGCATAAATAGATACATCGAATATCACAACAAAAAAAACTCACTCATAACTGCTCCAGCCAGAGTTATTTTCACTGAAAATAAAAAAGTGCCGGTTTGTCCTGTTATTAGCAAAAATCAATGTAACTAATAGAATTGGCTTTAGGGGCATAAATAGATACACCGAATATCGCAACAAAAAAACTCACTCATAACTGCTCCACCCAGAGTTATTTACACTGAAAATAAAAAAGTGCTTGTTTGTCCTGTTATTAGCAAAAGTCAATGTAACTTATAGAATTGGCTTTAGGGGCATAAATAGATACATCGAATATCACAACAAAAAAAAACTCACTCATAACTGCTCCAGCCAGAGTTATTTTCACTGAAAATAAAAAAGTGCCGGTTTGTCCTGTTATTAGCAAAAATCAATGTAACTTATAGAATTGGCTTTAGGGGCATAATTAGATACATCGAATATCACAACAAAAAAAACTCACTCATAACTGCTTCAGCCAGAGTTATTTTCACTGAAAATAAAAAAGTGCCGGTTTGTCCTGTTATTAGCAAAAATCAATGTAACTTATAGAATTGGCTTAAGGGGCATCAATAGATACATCGAATATCACAACAAAAAAAACTCACTCATAACTGCTCCAGCCAGAGTTATTTTCACTGAAAATAAAAAAGTGCCGGTTTGTCCTGTTATTAGCAAAAATCAATGTAACTTATAGAATTGGCTTTAGGGGCATAAATAGATACATCGAATATCACAACAAAAAAACTCACTCATAACTGCTCCAGCCAGAGTTATTTTCACTGAAAATAAAAAAGTGCCGGATTGTCCTGTTATTAGCAAAAATCAATGTAACTTATAGAATTGGCTTTAGGGGCATAAATAGATACACCGAATATCGCAACAAAAAAACTCACTCATAACTGCTCCAGCCAGAGTTATTTTCACTGAAAATAAAAAAGTGCTTTTTTGTCCTGTTATTAGCAAAAATCAATGTAACTCATAGAATTGGCTTTAGGGGCATAAATAGATACACCGAATATCGCAACAAAAAAAAACTCACTCATAACTGCTCCAGCCAGAGTTATTTTCACTGAAAATAAAAAAGTGCCGGTTTGTCCTGTTATTAGCAAAAATCAATGTAACTCATAGAATTGGCTTTAGGGGCATAAATAGATACATCGAATATCACAACAAAAAAACTCACTCATAACTGCTTCAGCCAGAGTTATTTTCACTGAAAATAAAAAATGCCGGTTTGTCCTGTTATGAGCAAAAATCAATGTAACTTATAGAATTGGCTTTAGGGGCATAAATAGATACACCGAATATCGCAACAAAAAAAACTCACTCATAACTGCTCCAGCCAGAGTTATTATCACTGAAAATAAAAAAGTGCCGGATTGTCCTGTTATTAGCAAAAATCAATGTAACTTATAGAATTGGCTTTAGGGGCATAAATAGATACATCGAATATCACAACAAAAAAAACTCACTCATAACTGCTCCAGCCAGAGTTATTTTCACTGAAAATAAAAAAGTGCCGGTTTGTCCTGTTATTAGCAAAAATCAATGTAACTAATAGAATTGGCTTTAGGGGCATAAATAGATACACCGAATATCGCAACAAAAAAAAACTCACTCATAACTGCTCCAGCCAGAGTTATTTACACTGAAAATAAAAAAGTGCTTGTTTGTCCTGTTATTAGCAAAAGTCAATGTAACTTATAGAATTGGCTTGAGGGGCATAAATAGATACATCGAATATCACAACAAAAAAAACTCACTCATAACTGCTCCAGCCAGAGTTATTTTCACTGAAAATAAAAAAGTGCCGGTTTGTCCTGTTATTAGCAAAAATCAATGTAACTTATAGAATTGGCTTTAGGGGCATAAATAGATACATCGAATATCACAACAAAAAAACTCACTCATAACTGCTCCAGCCAGAGTTATTTTCACTGAAAATAAAAAAGTGCCGGTTTGTCCTGTTATTAGGAAAAATCAATGTAACTTATAGAATTGGCTTTAGGGGCATAAATAGATACATCGAATATCACAACAAAAAAAACTCACTCATAACTGCTCCAGCCAGAGTTATTTTCACTGAAAATAAAAAAGTGCCGGTTTGTCCTGTTATTAGCAAAAATCAATGTAACTTATAGAATTGGCTTTAGGGGCATAATTAGATACATCGAATATCACAACAAAAAAACTCACTCATAACTGCTTCAGCCAGAGTTATTTTCACTGAAAATAAAAAATGCCGGTTTGTCCTGTTATGAGCAAAAATCAATGTAACTTATAGAATTGGCTTTAGGGGCATAAATAGATACACCGAATATCGCAACAAAAAAAACTCACTCATAACTGTTCCAGCCAGAGTTATTTTCACTGAAAATAAAAAAGTGCCGGTTTGTCCTGTTATTAGCAAAAATCAATGTAACTTATAGAATTGGCTTTAGGGGCACAAATAGATACATCGAATATCGCAACAAAAAAAACTCACTCATAACTGCTCCAGCCAGAGTTATTTTTACTGAAAATAAAAAAGTGCCGGTTTGTCCTGTTATTAGCAAAAATCAATGTAACTTATAGAATTGGCTTTAGGGGCATAAATAGATACACCGAATATCGCAACAAAAAAAACTCACTCATAACTGCTCCAGCCAGAGTTATTTTCACTGAAAATAAAAAAGTGCCGGATTGTCCTGTTATTAGCAAAAATCAATGTAACTTATAGAATTGGCTTTAGGGGCATAAATAGATACATCGAATATCACAACAAAAAAAACTCACTCATAACTGCTCCAGCCAGAGTTATTTTCACTGAAAATAAAAAAGTGCCGGTTTGTCCTGTTATTAGCAAAAATCAATGTAACTAATAGAATTGGCTTTAGGGGCATAAATAGATACACCGAATATCGCAACAAAAAAACTCACTCATAACTGCTCCACCCAGAGTTATTTACACTGAAAATAAAAAAGTGCTTGTTTGTCCTGTTATTAGCAAAAGTCAATGTAACTTATAGAATTGGCTTTAGGGGCATAAATAGATACATCGAATATCACAACAAAAAAAAACTCACTCATAACTGCTCCAGCCAGAGTTATTTTCACTGAAAATAAAAAAGTGCCGGTTTGTCCTGTTATTAGCAAAAATCAATGTAACTTATAGAATTGGCTTTAGGGGCATAATTAGATACATCGAATATCACAACAAAAAAAACTCACTCATAACTGCTTCAGCCAGAGTTATTTTCACTGAAAATAAAAAAGTGCCGGTTTGTCCTGTTATTAGCAAAAATCAATGTAACTTATAGAATTGGCTTAAGGGGCATCAATAGATACATCGAATATCACAACAAAAAAAACTCACTCATAACTGCTCCAGCCAGAGTTATTTTCACTGAAAATAAAAAAGTGCCGGTTTGTCCTGTTATTAGCAAAAATCAATGTAACTTATAGAATTGGCTTTAGGGGCATAAATAGATACATCGAATATCACAACAAAAAAACTCACTCATAACTGCTCCAGCCAGAGTTATTTTCACTGAAAATAAAAAAGTGCCGGATTGTCCTGTTATTAGCAAAAATCAATGTAACTTATAGAATTGGCTTTAGGGGCATAAATAGATACACCGAATATCGCAACAAAAAAACTCACTCATAACTGCTCCAGCCAGAGTTATTTTCACTGAAAATAAAAAAGTGCTTTTTTGTCCTGTTATTAGCAAAAATCAATGTAACTCATAGAATTGGCTTTAGGGGCATAAATAGATACACCGAATATCGCAACAAAAAAAAACTCACTCATAACTGCTCCAGCCAGAGTTATTTTCACTGAAAATAAAAAAGTGCCGGTTTGTCCTGTTATTAGCAAAAATCAATGTAACTCATAGAATTGGCTTTAGGGGCATAAATAGATACATCGAATATCACAACAAAAAAACTCACTCATAACTGCTTCAGCCAGAGTTATTTTCACTGAAAATAAAAAATGCCGGTTTGTCCTGTTATGAGCAAAAATCAATGTAACTTATAGAATTGGCTTTAGGGGCATAAATAGATACACCGAATATCGCAACAAAAAAAACTCACTCATAACTGCTCCAGCCAGAGTTATTATCACTGAAAATAAAAAAGTGCCGGATTGTCCTGTTATTAGCAAAAATCAATGTAACTTATAGAATTGGCTTTAGGGGCATAAATAGATACATCGAATATCACAACAAAAAAAACTCACTCATAACTGCTCCAGCCAGAGTTATTTTCACTGAAAATAAAAAAGTGCCGGTTTGTCCTGTTATTAGCAAAAATCAATGTAACTAATAGAATTGGCTTTAGGGGCATAAATAGATACACCGAATATCGCAACAAAAAAAAACTCACTCATAACTGCTCCAGCCAGAGTTATTTACACTGAAAATAAAAAAGTGCTTGTTTGTCCTGTTATTAGCAAAAGTCAATGTAACTTATAGAATTGGCTTGAGGGGCATAAATAGATACATCGAATATCACAACAAAAAAAACTCACTCATAACTGCTCCAGCCAGAGTTATTTTCACTGAAAATAAAAAAGTGCCGGTTTGTCCTGTTATTAGCAAAAATCAATGTAACTTATAGAATTGGCTTTAGGGGCATAAATAGATACATCGAATATCACAACAAAAAAACTCACTCATAACTGCTCCAGCCAGAGTTATTTTCACTGAAAATAAAAAAGTGCCGGTTTGTCCTGTTATTAGGAAAAATCAATGTAACTTATAGAATTGGCTTTAGGGGCATAAATAGATACATCGAATATCACAACAAAAAAAACTCACTCATAACTGCTCCAGCCAGAGTTATTTTCACTGAAAATAAAAAAGTGCCGGTTTGTCCTGTTATTAGCAAAAATCAATGTAACTTATAGAATTGGCTTTAGGGGCATAAATAGATACATCGAATATCACAACAAAAAAACTCACTCATAACTGCTCCAGCCAGAGTTATTTTCACTGAAAATAAAAAGTGCCGGTTTGTCCTGTTATTAGCAAAAATCAATGTAACTTATAGAATTGGCTTTAGGGGCATAAATAGATACACCGAATATCGCAACAAAAAAACTCACTCATAACTGCTCCAGCCAGAGTTATTTTCACTGAAAATAAAAAAGTGCCGGTTTGTCCTGTTATTAGCAAAAATCAATGTAACTCATAGAATTGGCTTTAGGGGCATAAATAGATACATCGAATATCACAACAAAAAAACTCACTCATAACTGCTTCAGCCAGAGTTATTTTCACTGAAAATAAAAAATGCCGGTTTGTCCTGTTATGAGCAAAAATCAATGTAACTTATAGAATTGGCTTTAGGGGCATAAATAGATACACCGAATATCGCAACAAAAAAAACTCACTCATAACTGCTCCAGCCAGAGTTATTTTCACTGAAAATAAAAAAGTGCCGGTTTGTCCTGTTATTAGCAAAAATCAATGTAACTTATAGAATTGGCTTTAGGGGCATAATTAGATACATCGAATATCACAACAAAAAAAACTCACTCATAACTGCTTCAGCCAGAGTTATTTTCACTGAAAATAAAAAATGCCGGTTTGTCCTGTTATTAGCAAAAATCAATGTAACTTATAGAATTGGCTTTAGGCATAAATAGATACATCGAATATCACAACAAAAAAAACTCACTCATAACTGCTCCAGCCAGAGTTATTTTCACTGAAAATAAAAAAGTGCCGGTTTGTCCTGTTATTAGCAAAAATCAATGTAACTTATAGAATTGGCTTTAGGGGCATAAATAGATACATCGAATATCACAACAAAAAAACTCACTCATAACTGCTCCAGCCAGAGTTATTTTCACTGAAAATAAAAAAGTGCCGGTTTGTCCTGTTATTAGGAAAAATCAATGTAACTTATAGAATTGGCTTTAGGGGCATAAATAGATACACCGAATATCGCAACAAAAAAACTCACTCATAACTGCTCCAGCCAGAGTTATTTTCACTGAAAATAAAAAAGTGCTTTTTTGTCCTGTTATTAGCAAAAATCAATGTAACTCATAGAATTGGCTTTAGGGGCATAAATAGATACATCGAATATCACAACAAAAAAACTCACTCATAACTGCTTCAGCCAGAGTTATTTTCACTGAAAATAAAAAATGCCGGTTTGTCCTGTTATGAGCAAAAATCAATGTAACTTATAGAATTGGCTTTAGGGGCATAAATAGATACACCGAATATCGCAACAAAAAAAACTCACTCATAACTGCTCCAGCCAGAGTTATTTTCACTGAAAATAAAAAATGCCGGTTTGTCCTGCTATTAGCAAAAATCAATGTAACTTATAGAATTGGCTTTAGGGGCATAAATAGATACATCGAATATCACAACAAAAAAAACTCACTCATAACTGCTCCAGCCAGAGTTATTTTCACTGAAAATAAAAAAGTGCCGGTTTGTCCTGTTATTAGCAAAAATCAATGTAACTTATAGAATTGGCTTTAGGGGCATAAATAGATACATCGAATATCACAACAAAAAAACTCACTCATAACTGCTCCAGCCAGAGTTATTTTCACTGAAAATAAAAAGTGCCGGTTTGTCCTGTTATTAGCAAAAATCAATGTAACTTATAGAATTGGCTTTAGGGGCATAAATAGATACACCGAATATCGCAACAAAAAAACTCACTCATAACTGCTCCAGCCAGAGTTATTTTCACTGAAAATAAAAAAGTGCCGGTTTGTCCTGTTATTAGCAAAAATCAATGTAACTCATAGAATTGGCTTTAGGGGCATAAATAGATACATCGAATATCACAACAAAAAAACTCACTCATAACTGCTTCAGCCAGAGTTATTTTCACTGAAAATAAAAAATGCCGGTTTGTCCTGTTATGAGCAAAAATCAATGTAACTTATAGAATTGGCTTTAGGGGCATAAATAGATACACCGAATATCGCAACAAAAAAAACTCACTCATAACTGCTCCAGCCAGAGTTATTTTCACTGAAAATAAAAAAGTGCCGGTTTGTCCTGTTATTAGCAAAAATCAATGTAACTTATAGAATTGGCTTTAGGGGCATAAATAGATACATCGAATATCACAACAAAAAAACTCACTCATAACTGCTCCAGCCAGAGTTATTTTCACTGAAAATAAAAAAGTGCCGGTTTGTCCTGTTATTAGCAAAAATCAATGTAACTTATAGAATTGGCTTTAGGGGCATAAATAGATACATCGAATATCACAACAAAAAAACTCACTCATAACTGCTCCAGCCAGAGTTATTTTCACTGAAAATAAAAAAGTGCCGGTTTGTCCTGTTATTAGCAAAAATCAATGTAACTTATAGAATTGGCTTTAGGGGCATAATTAGATACATCGAATATCACAACAAAAAAAAACTCACTCATAACTGCTTCAGCCAGAGTTATTTTCACTGAAAATAAAAAATGCCGGTTTGTCCTGTTATTAGCAAAAATCAATGTAACTTATAGAATTGGCTTTAGGCATAAATAGATACATCGAATATCACAACAAAAAAAACTCACTCATAACTGCTCCAGCCAGAGTTATTTTCACTGAAAATAAAAAAGTGCCGGTTTGTCCTGTTATTAGCAAAAATCAATGTAACTTATAGAATTGGCTTTAGGGGCATAAATAGATACATCGAATATCACAACAAAAAAACTCACTCATAACTGCTCCAGCCAGAGTTATTTTCACTGAAAATAAAAAAGTGCCGGTTTGTCCTGTTATTAGCAAAAATCAATGTAACTTATAGAATTGGCTTTAGGGGCATAAATAGATACATCGAATATCACAACAAAAAAACTCACTCATAACTGCTCCAGCCAGAGTTATTTTCACTGAAAATAAAAAAGTGCCGGTTTGTCCTGTTATTAGCAAAAATCAATGTAACTTATAGAATTGGCTTTAGGGGCATAAATAGATACACCGAATATCGCAACAAAAAAACTCACTCATAACTGCTCCAGCCAGAGTTATTTTCACTGAAAATAAAAAAGTGCCGGTTTGTCCTGTTATGAGCAAAAATCAATGTAACTCATAGAATTGGCTTTAGGGGCATAAATAGATACACCGAATATCGCAACAAAAAAAACTCACTCATAACTGCTCCAGCCAGAGTTATTTTCACTGAAAATAAAAAAGTGCCGGTTTGTCCTGTTATGAGCAAAAATCAATGTAACTTATAGAATTGGCTTTAGGGGCATAAATAGATACACCGAATATCGCAACAAAAAAAACTCACTCATAACTGCTCCAGCCAGAGTTATTTTCACTGAAAATAAAAAAGTGCCGGTTTGTCCTGTTATTAGCAAAAATCAATGTAACTAATAGAATTGGCTTTAGGGGCATAAATAGATACACCGAATATCGCAACAAAAAAACTCACTCATAACTGCTCCAGCCAGAGGTATTTACACTGAAAATAAAAAAGTGCTTGTTTGTCCTGTTATTAGCAAAAGTCAATGTAACTTATAGAATTGGCTTTAGGGGCATAAATAGATACATCGAATATCACAACAAAAAAAACTCACTCATAACTGCTCCAGCCAGAGTTATTTTCACTGAAAATAAAAAAGTGCCGGTTTGTCCTGTTATTAGCAAAAATCAATGTAACTTATAGAATTGGCTTTAGGGGCATAAATAGATACATCGAATATCACAACAAAAAAACTCACTCATAACTGCTCCAGCCAGAGTTATTTTCACTGAAAATAAAAAAGTGCTTGTTTGTCCTGTTATTAGCAAAAATCAATGTAACTCATAGAATTGGCTTTAGGGGCATAAATAGATACATCGAATATCGCAACAAAAAAACTCACTCATAACTGCTTCAGCCAGAATTATTTTCACTGAAAATAAAAAATGCCGGTTTGTCCTGTTATTAGCAAAAATCAATGTAACTTATAGAATTGGCTTTAGGGGCATAAATAGATACACCGAATATCGCAACAAAAAAAACTCACTCATAACTGCTCCAACCAGAGTTATTTTCACTGAAAATAAAAAAGTGCCGGTTTGTCCTGTTATTAGCAAAAATCAATGGTACTTATAGAATTAGCTTTAGGGGCATAAATAGATACATCGAATATCACAACAAAAAAACTCACTCATAACTGCTCCAGCCAGAGTTATTTTCACTGAAAATAAAAAAGTGCCGGTTTGTCCTGTTATTAGCAAAAATCAATGTAACTTATAGAATTAGCTTTAGGGGCATAAATAGATACATCGAATATCACAACAAAAAAACTCACTCATAACTGCTCCAGCCAGAGTTATTTTCACTGAAAATAAAAAAGTGCCGGTTTGTCCTGTTATTAGCAAAAATCAATGTAACTTATAGAATTGGCTTTAGGGGCATAATTAGATACATCGAATATCACAACAAAAAAAACTCACTCATAACTGCTTCAGCCAGAGTTATTTTCACTGAAAATAAAAAATGCCGGTTTGTCCTGTTATTAGCAAAAATCAATGTAACTTATAGAATTGGCTTTAGGCATAAATAGATACATCGAATATCACAACAAAAAAAACTCACTCATAACTGCTCCAGCCAGAGTTATTTTCACTGAAAATAAAAAAGTGCCGGTTTGTCCTGTTATTAGCAAAAATCAATGTAACTTATAGAATTGGCTTTAGGGGCATAAATAGATACACCGAATATCGCAACAAAAAAACTCACTCATAACTGCTCCAGCCAGAGTTATTTTCACTGAAAATAAAAAAGTGCTTTTTTGTCCTGTTATTAGCAAAAATCAATGTAACTCATAGAATTGGCTTTAGGGGCATAAATAGATACATCGAATATCACAACAAAAAAACTCACTCATAACTGCTTCAGCCAGAGTTATTTTCACTGAAAATAAAAAATGCCGGTTTGTCCTGTTATGAGCAAAAATCAATGTAACTTATAGAATTGGCTTTAGGGGCATAAATAGATACACCGAATATCGCAACAAAAAAAACTCACTCATAACTGCTCCAGCCAGAGTTATTTTCACTGAAAATAAAAAAGTGCCGGTTTGTCCTGTTATTAGCAAAAATCAATGTAACTTATAGAATTAGCTTTAGGGGCATAAATAGATACATCGAATATCACAACAAAAAAACTCACTCATAACTGCTCCAGCCAGAGTTATTTTCACTGAAAATAAAAAAGTGCCGGTTTGTCCTGTTATGAGCAAAAATCAATGTAACTTATAGAATTGGCTTTAGGGGCATAAATAGATACACCGAATATCGCAACAAAAAAAACTCACTCATAACTGCTCCAGCCAGAGTTATTTTCACTGAAAATAAAAAAGTGCCGGTTTGTCCTGTTATTAGCAAAAATCAATGTAACTAATAGAATTGGCTTTAGGGGCATAAATAGATACACCGAATATCGCAACAAAAAAAGTCACTCATAACTGCTCCAGCCAGAGGTATTTACACTAAAAATAAAAAAGTGCTTGTTTGTCCTGTTATTAGCAAAAGTCAATGTAACTTATAGAATTGGCTTTAGGGGCATAAATAGATACATCGAACATCGCAACAAAAAAAACTCACTCATAACTGCTTCAGCCAGAGTTATTTTCACTGAAAATAAAAAATGCCGGTTTGTCCTGCTATTAGCAAAAATCAATGTAACTTATAGAATTGGCTTTAGGGGCATAAATAGATACACCGAATATCGCAACAAAAAAAAACTCACTCATAACTGCTCCAGCCAGAGTTATTTTTACTGAAAATAAAAAAGTGGCGGTTTGTCCTGTTATTAGCAAAAATCAATGTAACTTATAGAATTGGCTTTAGGGGTGTGGCGGAACTCTTTTTCACCAGTGCGACCTTCGCGGTCGCCTTTATTATTTTATTTCAATAGAGTTGTGTTTTGTTTGATAAGAGATCTGTCAAGAGGTGAAAAATAGATGTTTTCGATTCCGCAAAATAAATTGTTTTAATAATAGGAGTAATAATATCCTAAATTGGTGACCCCGATACGAACACAACATAAATTAAGACGATTCGAACACAAGAAGAGCAAAGGTACGCAAATAGGTACGAGTACTTTCTTTGGTGGTACGAGTGAAGCGACCACGGTCGTCTGATTGTTCGTCGACGAGAATACGAAAACGTAGAAAAAGAAGTGGTGAATTCGACTACGAGAGCTGTGCTGCTGACTGCTGGCAACAATCGCATGGAGCGCGTCAAGACTAAAGTCGAAGTATCTTTTGGAAGAACCAGTGTGGACTAAAAAGACAGTGTGATTTATATTGTTGTGTGTTTTTTTGTGTGTGTATTTAATTTTATTTTATTTTGGTGAATTTTTGTACATATTTTTAAGATATTTTTGTACCAATGTTTTTTGTAGGGCATTCGCGCACACCACACTCCCACGTTTCTTTTGTTTTCAGTTTTTGTTTTTGAATTTTGTTTTTCTCTTAGCATGGTTTTTCATGACAGCACACGTCATGACTGACAGTGAGCAGGAAGACTTCAAACCAGCTTCCGCGGGTACGGGTGGACGTGAAATGTCAAGCAGTGACAGCGGATCTGGCACAGGCGGTACGGAGAAGGTAATGATTAACAGAGTATCTATACGTACCCCTCCATTTTGTAGAGATCGCCCGGCCCTATGGTTTGCGAGTTTAGAGGCGCAATTTTCCATCAATAATATTAGCCAAGAAATCACAAAGTTTAATTACGCAGTTGCGCACCTCGATACCAATTGTACTCGCGAAGTAGAGGATTTCATAATCCAACCTCCGAGGGAGCAACCCTACACGAAATTGCGCAATGCAATAATATCTAGGTTCTCAGATTCTCGGGAGCAGAAAATACGGCGTCTTCTAGAGAAGGAGCAGATCGGCGATCAAAAGCCGTCGTTTTTTCTGCGTCATCTGAGATCATTAGCCGGTGCAGCATTTCCGGAGGATATTCTGAAGACAATTTGGATGAGCAGGTTGCCACGATATCTTCAAACTGTCTTGGCTGCTCAACGATTAGAATCGTTGGCTGAGCTAAGCGAACTAGCGGACAATTTGGCTGAAATTAACGCTCAATCAACTTCATTGGAGGTATGTACGGTTTCGCCTAACTCGAATACTGATCTTGTACAGGAGCTGACTAAAAAAGTTGATGAATTGACCCGTTTAGTAGCGTCACTTTCCTCTGCTGGTTACAGCTCGCATGTTGGTACGCGTAGTCGTGACTTCAATCGTAACCGTAATCGTAGTCGCAGCCGATCACGTTCACGTAACTATGATTTGTGCTTTTATCATGACCGTTTTGCGACAAAAGCACGTAAATGTGTGCCTCCATGTAAGTGGTCCGGTTCCCCGCCTAGTGATCAGGGAAACCAAAACAGCAACTGTTAAAGGCGACATCCAGTTGCTCGCCAGCTAGTCGCCGCCTTTTCGTGACCGACCGGAGATCCAACCGGAAATTTTTGGTGGACACTGGTTCGGATATTTGTTGCGTTCCTCGTAGCTTTATAAAAGGACGTACGCTTCAGCCATTATCATATAGTTTAGTTGCAGCTAATGGCAGTAAGATTATCACATATGGACTGGTACAGTTGAACTTAAATTTAGGGCTACGACGGGATTTCACCTGGAACTTTGTCGTGGCGGATGTGGAAAGTGGTATTATTGGCGTAGATTTTTTGTCGCATTACCAGCTTTTACCCGATTGCTCAAAAGGTAAGCTGTGCGATAGTAAAACTGGGCTTATTTCGTCCGCGGACCTTTATACCGCGGAACAGCAAAGTGTGAAGGTAGTATCTCTTCCTGACTCGCCATTCACAGCGATCTTGGAGAAATACCCAAGTATAACGCGACCACCTGGTGCACCTAGAATTATTAAACACAGCACCGTACATTATATAAACACTACCGACGGTCCCCCTGTGACATCTAGACCGCGTCGGTTGGCACCATTAAAACTGGGCATTGCAAAGAAAGAGTTCGAAGATATGGTCCGAGCTGGTACTTGCCGACCATCTGATAGCTCTTGGTCATCGCCTCTGCATCTCGCACCTAAAAAGGACTCAACGTGGCGTCCTTGCGGTGATTATCGTGCATTAAACGCCCGAACGATTCCTGATCGCTACCCTGTCCGATACATAGGTGATTATGCGCACAACTTGTCTGGCTGTACCGTTTTTAGTACTATAGACTTGGTCAAGGCCTATCAACAGATACCGGTGAATCCAGGCGACGTGTGCAAGACAGCGATAACTACTCCATTTGGATTATATGAATTTCTGTATATGACTTTTGGTTTGCGTAATGCTGGGCAGACTTTTCAGAGATTTATCGATGAAGTAGTCCGTGGCTTAGATTTTTGCTATGTCTATGTTGATGACATTTTGGTTTACTCAAAAGACCAAATAGCGCATGCGCAGCATCTGGAAATCTTGTTCCAGCGATTGCACGACTATGGCGTTGTGATTAATACAGCCAAGTCCGTATTTGGTGCCGCAGAAGTATCTTTCCTTGGGCATCGAGTCAATGCTGCGGGCACGCGTCCTCCTGAGGACAGAATTCGTTCTCTGGTGGATTACCCGCCCCCAAAGACAGTTCAGGGTATGCGCAGATTCATAGGCATGGTCAATTACTACCGCCGGTTTTTGCCAAGTACGGCTAAGTACCAAGCGCCGTTAATTGAAGCAATCACTGCTATTCAAGGCAAAGGCAATAAACCTTTTGTGTGGACTCCTGAGCTAGAAAAGTGCTTTGAAGAATGCAAGAAAAGCTTGACGTCCGCTACAATTTTAGCACACCCAAATAACAGTGCTGAGGTTGGGTTGTTTACTGACGCTTCAGGAACGCACGTTGGTTCTTGCCTACAACAACGCGTCGATAATGATGATTGGCAGCCACTAGCCTATTTTAGTAAAAAGCTGACTGCTAAACAGGCTCAGTGGCCGGCGTACTATCGGGAACTCCTTGCGGTGTACGAGAGTGTTCAACACTTCAGGCACCTGTTGGAGGTACAACACGTCACTATCTACACTGACCATAAGCCGCTAATATACGCTTTTGTACAACGACGTGAGAAATTGCCGCCTATCCAATTAAACCAGCTGTCTTTCATCAGCCAGTTTACTACTGATGTAGTGTATATTAAAGGGGTTGATAACATCGTAGCTGATGCCATGTCGCGCGTTGAGTCTATTTCTCTTGAAGAGGATTTTGCTGCACTCGCGTTATCGCAAGAATCGGATGAGGAGCTAGCTAGTATGCGTGGGAATTCGTCTTTGAAGCTCGAACCCATCCTCATCCCTGGCACAAATATCACAGTAATTTGTGATACTTCAACTGAGCGACCACGTCCATACCTGACACCAGCATTCCGTCGAGCTGCATTCGACAGGTGTCACAACCTCAGTCACCCTGGCGCGCGGGCAACCACTCGCTTGGTAACTGAGCGTTATGTATGGCCTCAAGTAAACGCAAATTGCCGTGAATGGGCTCGAACTTGTTTACGCTGTCAACTCAGTAAAGTAACTCGACATATTAATTCGCCACTTGGAGAGTTTAAATTACCGTCAAACAGATTTAGGTCGGTGCATTTAGACATTATTGGACCACTTCCTCACTCGAAAGGGTACAATTATTGCCTGACTGCGATTGATAGATACACACGGTGGCCTGAAGTATGGCCTATGTCATCAATCACAGCAGAAGAGGTAGCAGATACATTCGTAACTGGTTGGGTTTCCCGTTTTGGGGTACCAAACATTTTGACAACCGACCAGGGCCGGCAGTTTGAATCTGTGTTGTTTCGCCGTCTAATGGATGTATGTGGTACCAAACGGGTGCGCACGACTAGTTACCATCCTTGCGCAAATGGTATGGTGGAACGCATGCATCGGCAGCTTAAAGCATCTTTGATGTGTCATAATGACACATGGGTAAGAGCTTTGCCGTTAGTTTTATTAGGGATGCGAACGGCGCTCAAAGAAGATTTGAAGGCATCTTCTGCAGAGCTCGTTTATGGAGAGACTCTTCGCTTGCCTGGAGAACTCGTCATACCTCCAATAACATCGCAGAGCCCAAGTGACGTTGTAGATTTCGTCCGTGAGCTGCGCAAATATATGGAAGCTCTCCGTCCTGTCCTTGCTACACGCCACGCCCAGCCATCGACTTTCATATTTAAAGATTTAGTTAAGGCGTCGCATGCCATGCTACGCGATGATTCAGTGCGAAGGCCGTTGCAGCCGCCTTATTCCGGTCCTCATCGTATCATCGGGCGAAGAGACAAAACGATCACTCTCGATATTAATGGAAGGGAACGTACAGTTAGCATAGATCGCGTTAAGCCTGCCCATTTGGATTCGGCGTTTGGCAATTGTGAACCAATTGTGCCGCCTGCGCCAACTCCAGCTAGCAGTTTCACGCCTGCGTTGGTCCCTGCACCTACACCAGCTCCTGTCATCACCCGGTCCGGGAGGAGGGTGAAGTTTAGAAATATTTTAGATATGTGATTATCTTATTTATTTATAAATTTTTCAACTTATTCTTCCTTTCTCCGTGGGGGGGTGGTGTGGCGGAACTCTTTTTCACCAGTGCGACCTTCGCGGTCGCCTTTATTATTTTATTTCAATAGAGTTGTGTTTTGTTTGATAAGAGATCTGTCAAGAGGTGAAAAATAGATGTTTTCGATTCCGCAAAATAAATTGTTTTAATAATAGGAGTAATAATATCCTAAAGGGGCATAAATAGATACATCGAATATCACAACAAAAAAACTCACTCATAACTGCTCCAGCCAGAGTTATTTTCACTGAAAATAAAAAAGTGCCGGTTTGTCCTGTTATGAGCAAAAATCAATGTAACTTATAGAATTGGCTTTAGGGGCATAAATAGATACACCGAATATCGCAACAAAAAAAACTCACTCATAACTGCTCCAGCCAGAGTTATTTTCACTGAAAATAAAAAAGTGCCGGATTGTCCTGTTATTAGCAAAAATCAATGTAACTTATATAATTGGCTTTAGGCGCATAAATAGATACATCGAATATCACAACAAAAAAAACTCACTCATAACTGCTCCAGCCAGAGTTATTTTCACTGAAAATAAAAAAGTGCCGGTTTGTCCTGTTATTAGCAAAAATCAATGTAACTAATAGAATTGGCTTTAGGGGCATAAATAGATACACCGAATATCGCAACAAAAAAACTCACTCATAACTGCTCCAGCCAGAGTTATTTACACTGAAAATAAAAAAGTGCTTGTTTGTCCTGTTATTAGCAAAAGTCAATGTAACTTATAGAATTGGCTTTAGGGGCATAAATAGATACATCGAATATCACAACAAAAAAAACTCACTCATAACTGCTCCAGCCAGAGTTATTTTCACTGAAAATAAAAAAGTGCCGGTTTGTCCTGTTATTAGCAAAAATCAATGTAACTTATAGAATTGGCTTTAGGGGCATAAATAGATACATCGAATATCACAACAAAAAAACTCACTCATAACTGCTCCAGCCAGAGTTATTTTCACTGAAAATAAAAAGTGCCGGTTTGTCCTGTTATTAGCAAAAATCAATGTAGCTTATAGAATTGGCTTTAGGGGCATAAATAGATACACCGAATATCGCAACAAAAAAACTCACTCATAACTGCTCCAGCCAGAGTTATTTTCACTGAAAATAAAAAAGTGCCGGTTTGTCCTGTTATTAGCAAAAATCAATGTAACTCATAGAATTGGCTTTAGGGGCATAAATAGATACATCGAATATCACAACAAAAAAACTCACTCATAACTGCTTCAGCCAGAGTTATTTTCACTGAAAATAAAAAATGCCGGTTTGTCCTGTTATGAGCAAAAATCAATGTAACTTATAGAATTGGCTTTAGGGGCATAAATAGATACACCGAATATCGCAACAAAAAAAACTCACTCATAACTGCTCCAGCCAGAGTTATTTTCACTGAAAATAAAAAAGTGCCGGATTGTCCTGTTATTAGCAAAAATCAATGTAACTTATAGAATTGGCTTTAGGGGCATAAATAGATACATCGAATATCACAACAAAAAAAACTCACTCATAACTGCTCCAGCCAGAGTTATTTTCACTGAAAATAAAAAAGTGCCGGTTTGTCCTGTTATTAGCAAAAATCAATGTAACTAATAGAATTGGCTTTAGGGGCATAAATAGAAACACCGAATATCGCAACAAAAAAAACTCACTCATAACTGCTTCAGCCAGAGTTATTTTCACTGAAAATAAAAAATGCCGGTTTGTCCTGTTATTAGCAAAAATCAATGTAACTTATAGAATTGGCTTTAGGGGCATAAATAGATACACCGAATATCGCAACAAAAAAAACTCACTCATAACTGCTCCAGCCAGAGTTATTTTCACTGAAAATAAAAAAGTGCCGGTTTGTCCTGTTATTAGCAAAAATCAATGTTACTTATAGATTTAGCTTTAGGGGCATAAATAGATACATCGAATATCACAACAAAAAAACTCACTCATAACTGCTCCAGCCAGAGTTATTTTCACTGAAAATAAAAAAGTGCCGGTTTGTCCTGTTATTAGCAAAAATCAATGTAACTTATAGAATTAGCATTAGGGGCATAAATAGATACATCGAATATCACAACAAAAAAACTCACTCATAACTGCTCCAGCCAGAGTTATTTTCACTGAAAATAAAAAAGTGCCGGTTTGTCCTGTTATTAGCAAAAATCAATGTAACTTATAGAATTGGCTTTAGGGGCATAATTAGATACATCGAATATCACAACAAAAAAAACTCACTCATAACTGCTTCAGCCAGAGTTATTTTCACTGAAAATAAAAAATGCCGGTTTGTCCTGTTATTAGCAAAAATCAATGTAACTTATAGAATTGGCTTTAGGGGCATAAATAGATACATCGAATATCACAACAAAAAAAACTCACTCATAACTGCTCCAGCCAGAGTTATTTTCACTGAAAATAAAAAAGTGCCGGTTTGTCCTGTTATTAGCAAAAATCAATGTAACTTATAGAATTGGCTTTAGGGGCATAAATAGATACACCGAATATCGCAACAAAAAAAACTCACTCATAACTGCTCCAGCCAGAGTTATTTTCACTGAAAATAAAAAAGTGCCGGTTTGTCCTGTTATTAGCAAAAATCAATGTAACTTATAGAATTGTCTTTAGGGGCACAAATAGATACATCGAATATAGCAACAAAAAAAACTCACTCATAACTGCTC
The DNA here is from genome assembly GCA_949125355.1 of Agriopis leucophaearia. Classification (NCBI taxonomy): domain Eukaryota; kingdom Metazoa; phylum Arthropoda; class Insecta; order Lepidoptera; family Geometridae; genus Agriopis; species Agriopis leucophaearia. The sequence continues at coordinate 1,881,183 of OX421276.1, read as the reverse complement.
CAGCCAGAGTTATTTTTACTGAAAATAAAAAAGTGCCGGTTTGTCCTGTTATTAGCAAAAATCAATGTAACTTATAGAATTGGCTTTAGGGGCATAAATAGATACATCGAACATCGCAACAAAAAAAACTCACTCATAACTGCTTCAGCCAGAGTTATTTTCACTGAAAATAAAAAATGCCGGTTTGTCCTGCTATTAGCAAAAATCAATGTAACTTATAGCATTGGCTTTAGGGGCATAAATAGATACACCGAATATCGCAACAAAAAAAAACTCACTCATAACTGCTCCAGCCAGAGTTATTTTTACTGAAAATAAAAAAGTGCCGGTTTGTCCTGTTATTAGCAAAAATCAATGTAACTTATAGAATTGGCTTTAGGGGCATAAATAGATACATCGAATATCACAACAAAAAAACTCACTCATAACTGCTCCAGCCAGAGTTATTTTCACTGAAAATAAAAAAGTGCCGGTTTGTCCTGTTATGAGCAAAAATCAATGTAACTTATAGAATTGGCTTTAGGGGCATAAATAGATACACCGAATATCGCAACAAAAAAAACTCACTCATAACTGCTCCAGCCAGAGTTATTTTCACTGAAAATAAAAAAGTGCCGGATTGTCCTGTTATTAGCAAAAATCAATGTAACTTATAGAATTGGCTTTAGGGGCATAAATAGATACATCGAATATCACAACAAAAAAAACTCACTCATAACTGCTCCAGCCAGAGTTATTTTCACTGAAAATAAAAAAGTGCTTTTTTGTCCTGTTATTAGCAAAAATCAATGTAACTAATAGAATTGGCTTTAGGGGCATAAATAGATACACCGAATATCGCAACAAAAAAACTCACTCATAACTGCTCCAGCCAGAGTTATTTACACTGAAAATAAAAAGTGCCGGTTTGTCCTGTTATTAGCAAAAATCAATGTAACTTATAGAATTGGCTTTAGGGGCATAACTAGATACACCGAATATCGCAACAAAAAAACTCACTCATAACTGCTCCAGCCAGAGTTATTTTCACTGAAAATAAAAAAGTGCTTTTTTGTCCTGTTATTAGCAAAAATCAATGTAACTCATAGAATTGGCTTTAGGGGCATAAATAGATACATCGAATATCACAACAAAAAAACTCACTCATAACTGCTCCAGCCAGAGTTATTTTCACTGAAAATAAAAAAGTGCCGGTTTGTCCTGTTATGAGCAAAAATCAATGTAACTTATAGAATTGGCTTTAGGGGCATAAATAGATACACCGAATATCGCAACAAAAAAAACTCACTCATAACTGCTCCAGCCAGAGTTATTTTCACTGAAAATAAAAAAGTGCCGGATTGTCCTGTTATTAGCAAAAATCAATGTAACTTATAGAATTGGCTTAAGGGGCATAAATAGATACATCGAATATCACAACAAAAAAAACTCACTCATAACTGCTCCAGCCAGAGTTATTTTCACTGAAAATAAAAAAGTGCCGGTTTGCCTGTTATTAGCAAAAATCAATGTAACTAATAGAATTGGCTTTAGGGGCATAAATAGAAACACCGAATATCGCAACAAAAAAACTCACTCATAACTGCTCCAGCCAGAGTTATTTACACTGAAAATAAAAAAGTGCTTGTTTGTCCTGTTATTAGCAAAAGTCAATGTGACTTATAGAATTGGCTTTAGGGGCATAAATAGATACATCGAATATCACAACAAAAAAAAACTCACTCATAACTGCTCCAGCCAGAGTTATTTTCACTGAAAATAAAAAAGTGCCGGTTTGTCCTGTTATTAGCAAAAATCAATGTAACTTATAGAATTGGCTTTAGGGGCATAAATAGATACATCGAATATCACAACAAAAAAACTCACTCATAACTGCTCCAGCCAGAGTTATTTTCACTGAAAATAAAAAAGTGCCGGTTTGTCCTGTTATTAGCAAAAATCAATGTAACTTATAGAATTGGCTTTAGGGGCATAATTAGATACATCGAATATCACAACAAAAAAAACTCACTCATAACTGCTTCAGCCAGAGTTATTTTCACTGAAAATAAAAAATGCCGGTTTGTCCTGTTATTAGCAAAAATCAATGTAACTTATAGAATTGGCTTTAGGCATAAATAGATACATCGAATATCACAACAAAAAAAACTCACTCATAACTGCTCCAGCCAGAGTTATTTTCACTGAAAATAAAAAAGTGCCGGTTTGTCCTGTTATTAGCAAAAATCAATGTAACTTATAGAATTGGCTTTAGGGGCATAAATAGATACATCGAATATCACAACAAAAAAACTCACTCATAACTGCTCCAGCCAGAGTTATTTTCACTGAAAATAAAAAAGTGCCGGTTTGTCCTGTTATTAGCAAAAATCAATGTAACTTATAGAATTGGCTTTAGGGGCATAAATAGATACACCGAATATCGCAACAAAAAAACTCACTCATAACTGCTCCAGCCAGAGTTATTTTCACTGAAAATAAAAAAGTGCTTTTTTGTCCTGTTATTAGCAAAAATCAATGTAACTCATAGAATTGGCTTTAGGGGCATAAATAGATACATCGAATATCACAACAAAAAAACTCACTCATAACTGCTTCAGCCAGAGTTATTTTCACTGAAAATAAAAAATGCCGGTTTGTCCTGTTATGAGCAAAAATCAATGTAACTTATAGAATTGGCTTTAGGGGCATAAATAGATACACCGAATATCGCAACAAAAAAAACTCACTCATAACTGCTCCAGCCAGAGTTATTTTCACTGAAAATAAAAAAGTGCCGGTTTGTCCTGTTATTAGCAAAAATCAATGTAACTTATAGAATTAGCTTTAGGGGCATAAATAGATACATCGAATATCACAACAAAAAAACTCACTCATAACTGCTCCAGCCAGAGTTATTTTCACTGAAAATAAAAAAGTGCCGGTTTGTCCTGTTATGAGCAAAAATCAATGTAACTTATAGAATTGGCTTTAGGGGCATAAATAGATACACCGAATATCGCAACAAAAAAAACTCACTCATAACTGCTCCAGCCAGAGTTATTTTCACTGAAAATAAAAAAGTGCCGGTTTGTCCTGTTATTAGCAAAAATCAATGTAACTAATAGAATTGGCTTTAGGGGCATAAATAGATACACCGAATATCGCAACAAAAAAAGTCACTCATAACTGCTCCAGCCAGAGGTATTTACACTGAAAATAAAAAAGTGCTTGTTTGTCCTGTTATTAGCAAAAGTCAATGTAACTTATAGAATTGGCTTTAGGGGCATAAATAGATACATCGAACATCGCAACAAAAAAAACTCACTCATAACTGCTTCAGCCAGAGTTATTTTCACTGAAAATAAAAAATGCCGGTTTGTCCTGCTATTAGCAAAAATCAATGTAACTTATAGAATTGGCTTTAGGGGCATAAATAGATACACCGAATATCGCAACAAAAAAAAACTCACTCATAACTGCTCCAGCCAGAGTTATTTTTACTGAAAATAAAAAAGTGGCGGTTTGTCCTGTTATTAGCAAAAATCAATGTAACTTATAGAATTGGCTTTAGGGGCATAAATAGATACATCGAATATCACAACAAAAAAACTCACTCATAACTGCTCCAGCCAGAGTTATTTTCACTGAAAATAAAAAAGTGCCGGTTTGTCCTGTTATGAGCAAAAATCAATGTAACTTATAGAATTGGCTTTAGGGGCATAAATAGATACACCGAATATCGCAACAAAAAAAACTCACTCATAACTGCTCCAGCCAGAGTTATTTTCACTGAAAATAAAAAAGTGCCGGATTGTCCTGTTATTAGCAAAAATCAATGTAACTTATAGAATTGGCTTTAGGGGCATAAATAGATACATCGAATATCACAACAAAAAAAACTCACTCATAACTGCTCCAGCCAGAGTTATTTTCACTGAAAATAAAAAAGTGCCGGTTTGTCCTGTTATTAGCAAAAATCAATGTAACTAATAGAATTGGCTTTAGGGGCATAAATAGATACACCGAATATCGCAACAAAAAAACTCACTCATAACTGCTCCAGCCAGAGTTATTTACACTGAAAATAAAAAAGTGCTTGTTTGTCCTGTTATTAGCAAAAGTCAATGTAACTTATAGAATTGGCTTTAGGGGCATAAATAGATACATCGAATATCACAACAAAAAAAACTCACTCATAACTGCTCCAGCCAGAGTTATTTTCACTGAAAATAAAAAAGTGCCGGTTTGTCCTGTTATTAGCAAAAATCAATGTAACTTATAGAATTGGCTTTAGGGGCATAAATAGATACATCGAATATCACAACAAAAAAACTCACTCATAACTGCTCCAGCCAGAGTTATTTTCACTGAAAATAAAAAGTGCCGGTTTGTCCTGTTATTAGCAAAAATCAATGTAACTTATAGAATTGGCTTTAGGGGCATAAATAGATACACCGAATATCGCAACAAAAAAACTCACTCATAACTGCTCCAGCCAGAGTTATTTTCACTGAAAATAAAAAAGTGCCGGTTTGTCCTGTTATTAGCAAAAATCAATGTAACTCATAGAATTGGCTTTAGGGGCATAAATAGATACATCGAATATCACAACAAAAAAACTCACTCATAACTGCTTCAGCCAGAGTTATTTTCACTGAAAATAAAAAATGCCGGTTTGTCCTGTTATGAGCAAAAATCAATGTAACTTATAGAATTGGCTTTAGGGGCATAAATAGATACACCGAATATCGCAACAAAAAAAACTCACTCATAACTGCTCCAGCCAGAGTTATTTTCACTGAAAATAAAAAAGTGCCGGATTGTCCTGTTATTAGCAAAAATCAATGTAACTTATAGAATTGGCTTTAGGGGCATAAATAGATACATCGAATATCACAACAAAAAAAACTCACTCATAACTGCTCCAGCCAGAGTTATTTTCACTGAAAATAAAAAAGTGCCGGTTTGTCCTGTTATTAGCAAAAATCAATGTAACTAATAGAATTGGCTTTAGGGGCATAAATAGAAACACCGAATATCGCAACAAAAAAAACTCACTCATAACTGCTTCAGCCAGAGTTATTTTCACTGAAAATAAAAAATGCCGGTTTGTCCTGTTATTAGCAAAAATCAATGTAACTTATAGAATTGGCTTTAGGGGCATAAATAGATACACCGAATATCGCAACAAAAAAAACTCACTCATAACTGCTCCAGCCAGAGTTATTTTCACTGAAAATAAAAAAGTGCCGGTTTGTCCTGTTATTAGCAAAAATCAATGTTACTTATAGATTTAGCTTTAGGGGCATAAATAGATACATCGAATATCACAACAAAAAAACTCACTCATAACTGCTCCAGCCAGAGTTATTTTCACTGAAAATAAAAAAGTGCCGGTTTGTCCTGTTATTAGCAAAAATCAATGTAACTTATAGAATTAGCATTAGGGGCATAAATAGATACATCGAATATCACAACAAAAAAACTCACTCATAACTGCTCCAGCCAGAGTTATTTTCACAGAAAATAAAAAAGTGCCGGTTTGTCCTGTTATTAGCAAAAATCAATGTAACTTATAGAATTAGCTTTAGGGGCATAAATAGATACATCGAATATCACAACAAAAAAACTCACTCATAACTGCTCCAGCCAGAGTTATTTTCACTGAAAATAAAAAAGTGCCGGTTTGTCCTGTTATGAGCAAAAATCAATGTAACTTATAGAATTGGCTTTAGGGGCATAAATAGATACACCGAATATCGCAACAAAAAAAACTCACTCATAACTGCTCCAGCCAGAGTTATTTTCACTGAAAATAAAAAAGTGCCGGATTGTCCTGTTATTAGCAAAAATCAATGTAACTTATAGAATTGGCTTAAGGGGCATAAATAGATACATCGAATATCACAACAAAAAAAACTCACTCATAACTGCTCCAGCCAGAGTTATTTTCACTGAAAATAAAAAAGTGCCGGTTTGCCTGTTATTAGCAAAAATCAATGTAACTAATAGAATTGGCTTTAGGGGCATAAATAGAAACACCGAATATCGCAACAAAAAAACTCACTCATAACTGCTCCAGCCAGAGTTATTTACACTGAAAATAAAAAAGTGCTTGTTTGTCCTGTTATTAGCAAAAGTCAATGTGACTTATAGAATTGGCTTTAGGGGCATAAATAGATACATCGAATATCACAACAAAAAAAAACTCACTCATAACTGCTCCAGCCAGAGTTATTTTCACTGAAAATAAAAAAGTGCCGGTTTGTCCTGTTATTAGCAAAAATCAATGTAACTTATAGAATTGGCTTTAGGGGCATAAATAGATACATCGAATATCACAACAAAAAAACTCACTCATAACTGCTCCAGCCAGAGTTATTTTCACTGAAAATAAAAAAGTGCCGGTTTGTCCTGTTATTAGCAAAAATCAATGTAACTTATAGAATTGGCTTTAGGGGCATAATTAGATACATCGAATATCACAACAAAAAAAACTCACTCATAACTGCTTCAGCCAGAGTTATTTTCACTGAAAATAAAAAATGCCGGTTTGTCCTGTTATTAGCAAAAATCAATGTAACTTATAGAATTGGCTTTAGGCATAAATAGATACATCGAATATCACAACAAAAAAAACTCACTCATAACTGCTCCAGCCAGAGTTATTTTCACTGAAAATAAAAAAGTGCCGGTTTGTCCTGTTATTAGCAAAAATCAATGTAACTTATAGAATTGGCTTTAGGGGCATAAATAGATACATCGAATATCACAACAAAAAAACTCACTCATAACTGCTCCAGCCAGAGTTATTTTCACTGAAAATAAAAAAGTGCCGGTTTGTCCTGTTATTAGCAAAAATCAATGTAACTTATAGAATTGGCTTTAGGGGCATAAATAGATACACCGAATATCGCAACAAAAAAACTCACTCATAACTGCTCCAGCCAGAGTTATTTTCACTGAAAATAAAAAAGTGCTTTTTTGTCCTGTTATTAGCAAAAATCAATGTAACTCATAGAATTGGCTTTAGGGGCATAAATAGATACATCGAATATCACAACAAAAAAACTCACTCATAACTGCTTCAGCCAGAGTTATTTTCACTGAAAATAAAAAATGCCGGTTTGTCCTGTTATGAGCAAAAATCAATGTAACTTATAGAATTGGCTTTAGGGGCATAAATAGATACACCGAATATCGCAACAAAAAAAACTCACTCATAACTGCTCCAGCCAGAGTTATTTTCACTGAAAATAAAAAAGTGCCGGTTTGTCCTGTTATTAGCAAAAATCAATGTAACTTATAGAATTAGCATTAGGGGCATAAATAGATACATCGAATATCACAACAAAAAAACTCACTCATAACTGCTCCAGCCAGAGTTATTTTCACAGAAAATAAAAAAGTGCCGGTTTGTCCTGTTATTAGCAAAAATCAATGTAACTTATAGAATTAGCTTTAGGGGCATAAATAGATACATCGAATATCACAACAAAAAAACTCACTCATAACTGCTCCAGCCAGAGTTATTTTCACTGAAAATAAAAAAGTGCCGGTTTGTCCTGTTATGAGCAAAAATCAATGTAACTTATAGAATTGGCTTTAGGGGCATAAATAGATACACCGAATATCGCAACAAAAAAAACTCACTCATAACTGCTCCAGCCAGAGTTATTTTCACTGAAAATAAAAAAGTGCCGGATTGTCCTGTTATTAGCAAAAATCAATGTAACTTATAGAATTGGCTTAAGGGGCATAAATAGATACATCGAATATCACAACAAAAAAAACTCACTCATAACTGCTCCAGCCAGAGTTATTTTCACTGAAAATAAAAAAGTGCCGGTTTGCCTGTTATTAGCAAAAATCAATGTAACTAATAGAATTGGCTTTAGGGGCATAAATAGAAACACCGAATATCGCAACAAAAAAACTCACTCATAACTGCTCCAGCCAGAGTTATTTACACTGAAAATAAAAAAGTGCTTGTTTGTCCTGTTATTAGCAAAAGTCAATGTGACTTATAGAATTGGCTTTAGGGGCATAAATAGATACATCGAATATCACAACAAAAAAAAACTCACTCATAACTGCTCCAGCCAGAGTTATTTTCACTGAAAATAAAAAAGTGCCGGTTTGTCCTGTTATTAGCAAAAATCAATGTAACTTATAGAATTGGCTTTAGGGGCATAAATAGATACATCGAATATCACAACAAAAAAACTCACTCATAACTGCTCCAGCCAGAGTTATTTTCACTGAAAATAAAAAAGTGCCGGTTTGTCCTGTTATTAGCAAAAATCAATGTAACTTATAGAATTGGCTTTAGGGGCATAATTAGATACATCGAATATCACAACAAAAAAAACTCACTCATAACTGCTTCAGCCAGAGTTATTTTCACTGAAAATAAAAAATGCCGGTTTGTCCTGTTATTAGCAAAAATCAATGTAACTTATAGAATTGGCTTTAGGCATAAATAGATACATCGAATATCACAACAAAAAAAACTCACTCATAACTGCTCCAGCCAGAGTTATTTTCACTGAAAATAAAAAAGTGCCGGTTTGTCCTGTTATTAGCAAAAATCAATGTAACTTATAGAATTGGCTTTAGGGGCATAAATAGATACATCGAATATCACAACAAAAAAACTCACTCATAACTGCTCCAGCCAGAGTTATTTTCACTGAAAATAAAAAAGTGCCGGTTTGTCCTGTTATTAGCAAAAATCAATGTAACTTATAGAATTGGCTTTAGGGGCATAAATAGATACACCGAATATCGCAACAAAAAAACTCACTCATAACTGCTCCAGCCAGAGTTATTTTCACTGAAAATAAAAAAGTGCTTTTTTGTCCTGTTATTAGCAAAAATCAATGTAACTCATAGAATTGGCTTTAGGGGCATAAATAGATACATCGAATATCACAACAAAAAAACTCACTCATAACTGCTTCAGCCAGAGTTATTTTCACTGAAAATAAAAAATGCCGGTTTGTCCTGTTATGAGCAAAAATCAATGTAACTTATAGAATTGGCTTTAGGGGCATAAATAGATACACCGAATATCGCAACAAAAAAAACTCACTCATAACTGCTCCAGCCAGAGTTATTTTCACTGAAAATAAAAAAGTGCCGGTTTGTCCTGTTATTAGCAAAAATCAATGTAACTTATAGAATTAGCTTTAGGGGCATAAATAGATACATCGAATATCACAACAAAAAAACTCACTCATAACTGCTCCAGCCAGAGTTATTTTCACTGAAAATAAAAAAGTGCCGGTTTGTCCTGTTATGAGCAAAAATCAATGTAACTTATAGAATTGGCTTTAGGGGCATAAATAGATACACCGAATATCGCAACAAAAAAAACTCACTCATAACTGCTCCAGCCAGAGTTATTTTCACTGAAAATAAAAAAGTGCCGGTTTGTCCTGTTATTAGCAAAAATCAATGTAACTAATAGAATTGGCTTTAGGGGCATAAATAGATACACCGAATATCGCAACAAAAAAAGTCACTCATAACTGCTCCAGCCAGAGGTATTTACACTGAAAATAAAAAAGTGCTTGTTTGTCCTGTTATTAGCAAAAGTCAATGTAACTTATAGAATTGGCTTTAGGGGCATAAATAGATACATCGAACATCGCAACAAAAAAAACTCACTCATAACTGCTTCAGCCAGAGTTATTTTCACTGAAAATAAAAAATGCCGGTTTGTCCTGCTATTAGCAAAAATCAATGTAACTTATAGAATTGGCTTTAGGGGCATAAATAGATACACCGAATATCGCAACAAAAAAAAACTCACTCATAACTGCTCCAGCCAGAGTTATTTTTACTGAAAATAAAAAAGTGGCGGTTTGTCCTGTTATTAGCAAAAATCAATGTAACTTATAGAATTGGCTTTAGGGGCATAAATAGATACATCGAATATCACAACAAAAAAAACTCACTCATAACTGCTCCAGCCAGAGTTATTTTCACTGAAAATAAAAAAGTGCCGGTTTGTCCTGTTATTAGCAAAAATCAATGTAACTAATAGAATTGGCTTTAGGGGCATAAATAGATACACCGAATATCGCAACAAAAAAACTCACTCATAACTGCTCCAGCCAGAGTTATTTACACTGAAAATAAAAAAGTGCTTGTTTGTCCTGTTATTAGCAAAAGTCAATGTAACTTATAGAATTGGCTTTAGGGGCATAAATAGATACATCGAATATCACAACAAAAAAAACTCACTCATAACTGCTCCAGCCAGAGTTATTTTCACTGAAAATAAAAAAGTGCCGGTTTGTCCTGTTATTAGCAAAAATCAATGTAACTTATAGAATTGGCTTTAGGGGCATAAATAGATACATCGAATATCACAACAAAAAAACTCACTCATAACTGCTCCAGCCAGAGTTATTTTCACTGAAAATAAAAAGTGCCGGTTTGTCCTGTTATTAGCAAAAATCAATGTAACTTATAGAATTGGCTTTAGGGGCATAAATAGATACACCGAATATCGCAACAAAAAAACTCACTCATAACTGCTCCAGCCAGAGTTATTTTCACTGAAAATAAAAAAGTGCCGGTTTGTCCTGTTATTAGCAAAAATCAATGTAACTCATAGAATTGGCTTTAGGGGCATAAATAGATACATCGAATATCACAACAAAAAAACTCACTCATAACTGCTTCAGCCAGAGTTATTTTCACTGAAAATAAAAAATGCCGGTTTGTCCTGTTATGAGCAAAAATCAATGTAACTTATAGAATTGGCTTTAGGGGCATAAATAGATACACCGAATATCGCAACAAAAAAAACTCACTCATAACTGCTCCAGCCAGAGTTATTTTCACTGAAAATAAAAAAGTGCCGGATTGTCCTGTTATTAGCAAAAATCAATGTAACTTATAGAATTGGCTTTAGGGGCATAAATAGATACATCGAATATCACAACAAAAAAAACTCACTCATAACTGCTCCAGCCAGAGTTATTTTCACTGAAAATAAAAAAGTGCCGGTTTGTCCTGTTATTAGCAAAAATCAATGTAACTAATAGAATTGGCTTTAGGGGCATAAATAGAAACACCGAATATCGCAACAAAAAAAACTCACTCATAACTGCTTCAGCCAGAGTTATTTTCACTGAAAATAAAAAATGCCGGTTTGTCCTGTTATTAGCAAAAATCAATGTAACTTATAGAATTGGCTTTAGGGGCATAAATAGATACACCGAATATCGCAACAAAAAAAACTCACTCATAACTGCTCCAGCCAGAGTTATTTTCACTGAAAATAAAAAAGTGCCGGTTTGTCCTGTTATTAGCAAAAATCAATGTTACTTATAGATTTAGCTTTAGGGGCATAAATAGATACATCGAATATCACAACAAAAAAACTCACTCATAACTGCTCCAGCCAGAGTTATTTTCACTGAAAATAAAAAAGTGCCGGTTTGTCCTGTTATTAGCAAAAATCAATGTAACTTATAGAATTAGCATTAGGGGCATAAATAGATACATCGAATATCACAACAAAAAAACTCACTCATAACTGCTCCAGCCAGAGTTATTTTCACTGAAAATAAAAAAGTGCCGGTTTGTCCTGTTATTAGCAAAAATCAATGTAACTTATAGAATTGGCTTTAGGGGCATAATTAGATACATCGAATATCACAACAAAAAAAACTCACTCATAACTGCTTCAGCCAGAGTTATTTTCACTGAAAATAAAAAATGCCGGTTTGTCCTGTTATTAGCAAAAATCAATGTAACTTATAGAATTGGCTTTAGGGGCATAAATAGATACATCGAATATCACAACAAAAAAAACTCACTCATAACTGCTCCAGCCAGAGTTATTTTCACTGAAAATAAAAAAGTGCCGGTTTGTCCTGTTATTAGCAAAAATCAATGTAACTTATAGAATTGGCTTTAGGGGCATAAATAGATACACCGAATATCGCAACAAAAAAAACTCACTCATAACTGCTCCAGCCAGAGTTATTTTCACTGAAAATAAAAAAGTGCCGGTTTGTCCTGTTATTAGCAAAAATCAATGTAACTTATAGAATTGGCTTTAGGGGCACAAATAGATACATCGAATATAGCAACAAAAAAAACTCACTCATAACTGCTCCAGCCAGAGTTATTTTTACTGAAAATAAAAAAGTGCCGGTTTGTCCTGTTATTAGCAAAAATCAATGTAACTTATAGAATTGGCTTTAGGGGCATAAATAGATACATCGAACATCGCAACAAAAAAAACTCACTCATAACTGCTTCAGCCAGAGTTATTTTCACTGAAAATAAAAAATGCCGGTTTGTCCTGCTATTAGCAAAAATCAATGTAACTTATAGCATTGGCTTTAGGGGCATAAATAGATACACCGAATATCGCAACAAAAAAAAACTCACTCATAACTGCTCCAGCCAGAGTTATTTTTACTGAAAATAAAAAAGTGCCGGTTTGTCCTGTTATTAGCAAAAATCAATGTAACTTATAGAATTGGCTTTAGGGGCATAAATAGATACATCGAATATCACAACAAAAAAACTCACTCATAACTGCTCCAGCCAGAGTTATTTTCACTGAAAATAAAAAAGTGCCGGTTTGTCCTGTTATGAGCAAAAATCAATGTAACTTATAGAATTGGCTTTAGGGGCATAAATAGATACACCGAATATCGCAACAAAAAAAACTCACTCATAACTGCTCCAGCCAGAGTTATTTTCACTGAAAATAAAAAAGTGCCGGATTGTCCTGTTATTAGCAAAAATCAATGTAACTTATAGAATTGGCTTTAGGGGCATAAATAGATACATCGAATATCACAACAAAAAAAACTCACTCATAACTGCTCCAGCCAGAGTTATTTTCACTGAAAATAAAAAAGTGCTTTTTTGTCCTGTTATTAGCAAAAATCAATGTAACTAATAGAATTGGCTTTAGGGGCATAAATAGATACACCGAATATCGCAACAAAAAAACTCACTCATAACTGCTCCAGCCAGAGTTATTTACACTGAAAATAAAAAGTGCCGGTTTGTCCTGTTATTAGCAAAAATCAATGTAACTTATAGAATTGGCTTTAGGGGCATAACTAGATACACCGAATATCGCAACAAAAAAACTCACTCATAACTGCTCCAGCCAGAGTTATTTTCACTGAAAATAAAAAAGTGCTTTTTTGTCCTGTTATTAGCAAAAATCAATGTAACTCATAGAATTGGCTTTAGGGGCATAAATAGATACATCGAATATCACAACAAAAAAACTCACTCATAACTGCTCCAGCCAGAGTTATTTTCACTGAAAATAAAAAAGTGCCGGTTTGTCCTGTTATGAGCAAAAATCAATGTAACTTATAGAATTGGCTTTAGGGGCATAAATAGATACACCGAATATCGCAACAAAAAAAACTCACTCATAACTGCTCCAGCCAGAGTTATTTTCACTGAAAATAAAAAAGTGCCGGATTGTCCTGTTATTAGCAAAAATCAATGTAACTTATAGAATTGGCTTAAGGGGCATAAATAGATACATCGAATATCACAACAAAAAAAACTCACTCATAACTGCTCCAGCCAGAGTTATTTTCACTGAAAATAAAAAAGTGCCGGTTTGCCTGTTATTAGCAAAAATCAATGTAACTAATAGAATTGGCTTTAGGGGCATAAATAGAAACACCGAATATCGCAACAAAAAAACTCACTCATAACTGCTCCAGCCAGAGTTATTTACACTGAAAATAAAAAAGTGCTTGTTTGTCCTGTTATTAGCAAAAGTCAATGTGACTTATAGAATTGGCTTTAGGGGCATAAATAGATACATCGAATATCACAACAAAAAAAAACTCACTCATAACTGCTCCAGCCAGAGTTATTTTCACTGAAAATAAAAAAGTGCCGGTTTGTCCTGTTATTAGCAAAAATCAATGTAACTTATAGAATTGGCTTTAGGGGCATAAATAGATACATCGAATATCACAACAAAAAAACTCACTCATAACTGCTCCAGCCAGAGTTATTTTCACTGAAAATAAAAAAATGCCGGTTTGTCCTGTTATTAGCAAAAATCAATGTAACTTATAGAATTGGCTTTAGGGGCATAAATAGATACACCGAATATCGCAACAAAAAAACTCACTCATAACTGCTCCAGCCAGAGTTATTTTCACTGAAAATAAAAAAGTGCTTTTTTGTCCTGTTATTAGCAAAAATCAATGATACTCATAGAATTGGCTTTAGGGGCATAAATAGATACATCGAATATCACAACAAAAAAACTCACTCATAACTGCTTCAGCCAGAGTTATTTTCACTGAAAATAAAAAATGCCGGTTTGTCCTGTTATGAGCAAAAATCAATGTAACTTATAGAATTGGCTTTAGGGGCATAAATAGATACACCGAATATCGCAACAAAAAAAACTCACTCATAACTGCTCCAGCCAGAGTTATTTTCACTGAAAATAAAAAAGTGCCGGTTTGTCCTGTTATTAGCAAAAATCAATGTAACTTATAGAATTGGCTTTAGGGGCACAAATAGATACATCGAATATCGCAACAAAAAAAACTCACTCATAACTGCTCCAGCCAGAGTTATTTTTACTGAAAATAAAAAAGTGCCGGTTTGTCCTGTTATTAGCAAAAATCAATGTAACTTATAGAATTGGCTTTAGGGGCATAAATAGATACATCGAACATCGCAACAAAAAAAACTCACTCATAACTGCTTCAGCCAGAGTTATTTTCACTGAAAATAAAAAATGCCGGTTTGTCCTGCTATTAGCAAAAATCAATGTAACTTATAGAATTGGCTTTAGGGGCATAAATAGATACACCGAATATCGCAACAAAAAAACTCACTCATAACTGCTCCAGCCAGAGGTATTGACACTGAAAATAAAAAAGTGCTTGTTTGTCCTGTTATTAGCAAAAGTCAATGTAACTTATAGAATTGGCTTTAGGGGCATAAATAGATACACCGAATATCGCAACAAAAAAAACTCACTCATAACTGCTCCAGCCAGAGTTATTTTCACTGAAAATAAAAAAGTGCCGGTTTGTCCTGTTATTAGCAAAAATCAATGTAACTAATAGAATTGGCTTTAGGGGCATAAATAGATACACCGAATATCGCAACAAAAAAACTCACTCATAACTGCTCCAGCCAGAGGTATTTACACTGAAAATAAAAAAGTGCTTGTTTGTCCTGTTATTAGCAAAAGTCAATGTAACTTATAGAATTGGCTTTAGGGGCATAAATAGATACATCGAATATCACAACAAAAAAAACTCACTCATAACTGCTCCAGCCAGAGTTATTTTCACTGAAAATAAAAAAGTGCCGGTTTGTCCTGTTATTAGCAAAAATCAATGTAACTTATAGAATTGGCTTTAGGGGCATAAATAGATACATCGAATATCACAACAAAAAAACTCACTCATAACTGCTCCAGCCAGAGTTATTTTCACTGAAAATAAAAAAGTGCTTGTTTGTCCTGTTATTAGCAAAAATCAATGTAACTCATAGAATTGGCTTTAGGGGCATAAATAGATACATCGAATATCGCAACAAAAAAAACTCACTCATAACTGCTTCAGCCAGAGTTATTTTCACTGAAAATAAAAAATGCCGGTTTGTCCTGTTATTAGCAAAAATCAATGTAACTTATAGAATTGGCTTTAGGGGCATAAATAGATACACCGAATAACGCAACAAAAAAAAAAACTCACTCATAACTGCTCCAGCCAGAGTTATTTTCACTGAAAATAAAAAAGTGCCGGTTTGTCCTGTTATTAGCAAAAATCAATGTAACTTATAGAATTAGCTTTAGGGGCATAAATAGATACATCGCATATCACAACAAAAAAACTCACTCATAACTGCTCCAGCCAGAGTTATTTTCACTGAAAATAAAAAAGTGCCGGTTTGTCCTGTTATTAGCAAAAATCAATGTAACTTATAGAATTAGCTTTAGGGGCATAAATAGATACATCGAATATCACAACAAAAAAACTCACTCATAACTGCTCCAGCCAGAGTTATTTTCACTGAAAATAAAAAAGTGCCGGTTTGTCCTGTTATTAGCAAAAATCAATGTACCTTATAGAATTGGCTTTAGGGGCATAATTAGATACATCGAATATCACAACAAAAAAAACTCACTCATAACTGCTTCAGCCAGAGTTATTTTCACTGAAAATAAAAAATGCCGGTTTGTCCTGTTATTAGCAAAAATCAATGTAACTTATAGAATTGGCTTAAGGGGCATAAATAGATACATCGAATATCACAACAAAAAAACTCACTCATAACTGCTCCAGCCAGAGTTATTTTCACTGAAAATAAAAAAGTGCCGGTTTGTCCTGTTATTAGCAAAAATCAATGTAACTTATAGAATTGGCTTTAGGGGCATAAATAGATACATCGAATATCACAACAAAAAAACTCACTCATAACTGCTCCAGCCAGAGTTATTTTCACTGAAAATAAAAAAGTGCCGGATTGTCCTGTTATTAGCAAAAATCAATGTAACTTATAGAATTGGCTTTAGGGGCATAAATAGATACACCGAATATCGCAACAAAAAAACTCACTCATAACTGCTCCAGCCAGAGTTACTTTCACTGAAAATAAAAAAGTGCTTTTTTGTCCTGTTATTAGCAAAAATCAATGTAACTTATAGAATTGGCTTTAGGGGCATAAATAGATACACCGAATATCGCAACAAAAAAAACTCACTCATAACTGCTCCAGCCAGAGTTATTTTCACTGAAAATAAAAAAGTGCCGGTTTGTCCTGTTATTAGCAAAAATCAATGTAACTAATAGAATTGGCTTTAGGGGCATAAATAGAAACACCGAATATCGCAACAAAAAAACTCACTCATAACTGCTCCAGCCAGAGTTATTTTCACTGAAAATAAAAAAGTGCCGGTTTGTCCTGTTATGAGCAAAAATCAATGTAACTTATAGAATTGGCTTTAGGGGCATAAATAGATACACCGAATATCGCAACAAAAAAAACTCACTCATAACTGCTCCAGCCAGAGTTATTTTCACTGAAAATAAAAAAGTGCCGGTTTGTCCTGTTATTAGCAAAAATCAATGTAACTAATAGAATTGGCTTTAGGGGCATAAATAGATACACCGAATTTCGCAACAAAAAAACTCACTCATAACTGCTCCAGCCAGAGGTATTTACACTGAAAATAAAAAAGTGCTTGTTTGTCCTGTTATTAGCAAAAGTCAATGTAACTTATAGAATTGGCTTTAGGGGCATAAATAGATACATCGAATATCACAACAAAAAAAACTCACTCATAACTGCTCCAGCCAGAGTTATTTTCACTGAAAATAAAAAAGTGCCGGTTTGTCCTGTTATTAGCAAAAATCAATGTAACTTATAGAATTGGCTTTAGGGGCATAAATAGATACATCGAATATCACAACAAAAAAACTCACTCATAACTGCTCCAGCCAGAGTTATTTTCACTGAAAATAAAAAAGTGCTTGTTTGTCCTGTTATTAGCAAAAATCAATGTTACTCATAGAATTGGCTTTAGGGGCATAAATAGATACATCGAATATCGCAACAAAAAAAACTGACTCATAACTGCTTCAGCCAGAGTTATTTTCACTGAAAATAAAAAATGCCGGTTTGTCCTGTTATTAGCAAAAATCAATGTAACTTATAGAATTGGCTTTAGGGGCATAAATAGATACACCGAATATCGCAACAAAAAAACTCACTCATAACTGCTCCAGCCAGAGTTATTTTCACTGAAAATAAAAAAGTGCCGGTTTGTCCTGTTATTAGCAAAAATCAATGTAACTTATAGAATTAGCTTTAGGGGCATAAATAGATACATCGAATATCACAACAAAAAAACTCACTCATAACTGCTCCAGCCAGAGTTATTTTCACTGAAAATAAAAAAGTGCCGGTTTGTCCTGTTATTAGCAAAAATCAATGTAACTTATAGAATTAGCTTTAGGGGCATAAATAGATACATCGAATATCACAACAAAAAAACTCACTCATAACTGCTCCAGCCAGAGTTATTTTCACTGAAAATAAAAAAGTGCCGGTTTGTCCTGTTATTAGCAAAAATCAATGTAACTTATAGAATTGGCTTTAGGGGCATAATTAGATACATCGAATATCACAACAAAAAAAACTCACTCATAACTGCTTCAGCCAGAGTTATTTTCACTGAAAATAAAAAATGCCGGTTTGTCCTGTTATTAGCAAAAATCAATGTAACTTATAGAATTGGCTTTAGGGGCATAAATAGATACATCGAATATCACAACAAAAAAAACTCACTCATAACTGCTCCAGCCAGAGTTATTTTCACTGAAAATAAAAAAGTGCCGGTTTGTCCTGTTATTAGCAAAAATCAATGTAACTTATAGAATTGGCTTTAGGGGCATAAATAGATACATCGAATATCACAACAAAAAAACTCACTCATAACTGCTCCAGCCAGAGTTATTTTCACTGAAAATAAAAAAGTGCCGGTTTGTCCTGTTATTAGCAAAAAACAATGTAACTTATAGAATTGGCTTTAGGGGCATAAATAGATACACCGAATATCGCAACAAAAAAACTCACTCATAACTGCTCCAGCCAGAGTTATTTTCACTGAAAATAAAAAAGTGCTTTTTTGTCCTGTTATTAGCAAAAATCAATGATACTCATAGAATTGGCTTTAGGGGCATAAATAGATACATCGAATATCACAACAAAAAAACTCACTCATAACTGCTTCAGCCAGAGTTATTTTCACTGAAAATAAAAAATGCCGGTTTGTCCTGTTATGAGCAAAAATCAATGTAACTTATAGAATTGGCTTTAGGGGCATAAATAGATACACCGAATATCGCAACAAAAAAAACTCACTCATAACTGCTCCAGCCAGAGTTATTTTCACTGAAAATAAAAAAGTGCCGGTTTGTCCTGTTATTAGCAAAAATCAATGTAACTTATAGAATTGGCTTTAGGGGCATAAATAGATACATCGAACATCGCAACAAAAAAAACTCACTCATAACTGCTTCAGCCAGAGTTATTTTCACTGAAAATAAAAAATGCCGGTTTGTCCTGCTATTAGCAAAAATCAATGTAACTTATAGAATTGGCTTTAGGGGCATAAATAGATACATCGAATATCACAACAAAAAAAACTCACTCATAACTGCTCCAGCCAGAGTTATTTTCACTGAAAATAAAAAAGTGCCGGTTTGTCCTGTTATTAGCAAAAATCAATGTAACTTATAGAATTGGCTTTAGGGGCATAAATAGATACATCGAATATCACAACAAAAAAACTCACTCATAACTGCTCCAGCCAGAGTTATTTTCACTGAAAATAAAAAAGTGCCGGTTTGTCCTGTTATTAGCAAAAAACAATGTAACTTATAGAATTGGCTTTAGGGGCATAAATAGATACACCGAATATCGCAACAAAAAAACTCACTCATAACTGCTCCAGCCAGAGTTATTTTCACTGAAAATAAAAAAGTGCCGGATTGTCCTGTTATTAGCAAAAATCAATGTAACTTATAGAATTGGCTTTAGGGGCATAAATAGATACATCGAATATCACAACAAAAAAAACTCACTCATAACTGCTCCAGCCAGAGTTATTTTCAATGAAAATAAAAAAGTGCCGGTTTGTCCTGTTATTAGCAAAAATCAATGTAACTAATAGAATTGGCTTTAGGGGCATAAATAGATACACCGAATATCGCAACAAAAAAACTCACTCATAACTGCTCCAGCCAGAGTTATTTACACTGAAAATAAAAAAGTGATTGTTTGTCCTGTTATTAGCAAAAGTCAATGTAACTTATAGAATTGGCTTTAGGGGCATAAATAGATACATCGAATATCACAACAAAAAAAACTCACTCATAACTGCTCCAGCCAGAGTTATTTTCACTGAAAATAAAAAAGTGCCGGTTTGTCCTGTTATTAGCAAAAATCAATGTAACTCATAGAATTGGCTTTAGGGGCATAAATAGATACATCGAATATCGCAACAAAAAAAACTCACTCATAACTGCTCCAGCCAGAGTCATTTTCACTGAAAATAAAAAAGTGCCGGTTTGTCCTGTTATTAGCAAAAATCAATGTACTCTTTAGGGGCATAAATAGATACACCGAATATCGCAACAAAAAAAAACTCACTCATAACTGCTCCAGCCAGAGTTATTTTCACTGAAAATAAAAAAGTGCCGGTTTGTCCTGTTATTAGCAAAAATCAATGTAACTCATAGAATTGGCTTTAGGGGCATAAATAGATACATCGAATATCACAACAAAAAAACTCACTCATAACTGCTCCAGCCAGAGTTATTTTCACTGAAAATAAAAAAGTGCCGGTTTGTCCTGTTATTAGCAAAAATCAATGTAACTTATAGAATTAGCTTTAGGGGCATAAATAGATACATCGAATATCACAACAAAAAAACTCACTCATAACTGCTCCAGCCAGAGTTATTTTCACTGAAAATAAAAAAGTGCCGGTTTGTCCTGTTATTAGCAAAAATCAATGTAACTTATAGAATTGGCTTTAGGGGCATAAATAGATACATCGAATATCACAACAAAAAAACTCACTCATAACTGCTCCAGCCAGAGTTATTTTCACTGAAAATAAAAAAGTGCCGGTTTGTCCTGTTATTAGCAAAAATCAATGTAACTTATAGAATTGGCTTTAGGGGCACAAATAGATACATCGAATATCGCAACAAAAAAAACTCACTCATAACTGCTCCAGCCAGAGTTATTTTTACTGAAAATAAAAAAGTGCCGGTTTGTCCTGTTATTAGCAAAAATCAATGTAACTTATAGAATTGGCTTTAGGGGCATAAATAGATACATCGAACATCGCAACAAAAAAAACTCACTCATAACTGCTTCAGCCAGAGTTATTTTCACTGAAAATAAAAAATGCCGGTTTGTCCTGCTATTAGCAAAAATCAATGTAACTTATAGAATTGGCTTTAGGGGCATAAATAGATACACCGAATATCGCAACAAAAAAACTCACTCATAACTGCTCCAGCCAGAGGTATTGACACTGAAAATAAAAAAGTGCTTGTTTGTCCTGTTATTAGCAAAAGTCAATGTAACTTATAGAATTGGCTTTAGGGGCATAAATAGATACACCGAATATCGCAACAAAAAAAACTCACTCATAACTGCTCCAGCCAGAGTTATTTTCACTGAAAATAAAAAAGTGCCGGTTTGTCCTGTTATTAGCAAAAATCAATGTAACTAATAGAATTGGCTTTAGGGGCATAAATAGATACACCGAATATCGCAACAAAAAAACTCACTCATAACTGCTCCAGCCAGAGGTATTTACACTGAAAATAAAAAAGTGCTTGTTTGTCCTGTTATTAGCAAAAGTCAATGTAACTTATAGAATTGGCTTTAGGGGCATAAATAGATACATCGAATATCACAACAAAAAAAACTCACTCATAACTGCTCCAGCCAGAGTTATTTTCACTGAAAATAAAAAAGTGCCGGTTTGTCCTGTTATTAGCAAAAATCAATGTAACTTATAGAATTGGCTTTAGGGGCATAAATAGATACATCGAATATCACAACAAAAAAACTCACTCATAACTGCTCCAGCCAGAGTTATTTTCACTGAAAATAAAAAAGTGCTTGTTTGTCCTGTTATTAGCAAAAATCAATGTAACTCATAGAATTGGCTTTAGGGGCATAAATAGATACATCGAATATCGCAACAAAAAAAACTCACTCATAACTGCTTCAGCCAGAGTTATTTTCACTGAAAATAAAAAATGCCGGTTTGTCCTGTTATTAGCAAAAATCAATGTAACTTATAGAATTGGCTTTAGGGGCATAAATAGATACACCGAATAACGCAACAAAAAAAAAAACTCACTCATAACTGCTCCAGCCAGAGTTATTTTCACTGAAAATAAAAAAGTGCCGGTTTGTCCTGTTATTAGCAAAAATCAATGTAACTTATAGAATTAGCTTTAGGGGCATAAATAGATACATCGCATATCACAACAAAAAAACTCACTCATAACTGCTCCAGCCAGAGTTATTTTCACTGAAAATAAAAAAGTGCCGGTTTGTCCTGTTATTAGCAAAAATCAATGTAACTTATAGAATTGGCTTTAGGGGCACAAATAGATACATCGAATATCGCAACAAAAAAAACTCACTCATAACTGCTCCAGCCAGAGTTATTTTTACTGAAAATAAAAAAGTGCCGGTTTGTCCTGTTATTAGCAAAAATCAATGTAACTTATAGAATTGGCTTTAGGGGCATAAATAGATACATCGAACATCGCAACAAAAAAAACTCACTCATAACTGCTTCAGCCAGAGTTATTTTCACTGAAAATAAAAAATGCCGGTTTGTCCTGCTATTAGCAAAAATCAATGTAACTTATAGAATTGGCTTTAGGGGCATAAATAGATACACCGAATATCGCAACAAAAAAACTCACTCATAACTGCTCCAGCCAGAGGTATTGACACTGAAAATAAAAAAGTGCTTGTTTGTCCTGTTATTAGCAAAAGTCAATGTAACTTATAGAATTGGCTTTAGGGGCATAAATAGATACACCGAATATCGCAACAAAAAAAACTCACTCATAACTGCTCCAGCCAGAGTTATTTTCACTGAAAATAAAAAAGTGCCGGTTTGTCCTGTTATTAGCAAAAATCAATGTAACTAATAGAATTGGCTTTAGGGGCATAAATAGATACACCGAATATCGCAACAAAAAAACTCACTCATAACTGCTCCAGCCAGAGGTATTTACACTGAAAATAAAAAAGTGCTTGTTTGTCCTGTTATTAGCAAAAGTCAATGTAACTTATAGAATTGGCTTTAGGGGCATAAATAGATACATCGAATATCACAACAAAAAAAACTCACTCATAACTGCTCCAGCCAGAGTTATTTTCACTGAAAATAAAAAAGTGCCGGTTTGTCCTGTTATTAGCAAAAATCAATGTAACTTATAGAATTGGCTTTAGGGGCATAAATAGATACATCGAATATCACAACAAAAAAACTCACTCATAACTGCTCCAGCCAGAGTTATTTTCACTGAAAATAAAAAAGTGCTTGTTTGTCCTGTTATTAGCAAAAATCAATGTAACTCATAGAATTGGCTTTAGGGGCATAAATAGATACATCGAATATCGCAACAAAAAAAACTCACTCATAACTGCTTCAGCCAGAGTTATTTTCACTGAAAATAAAAAATGCCGGTTTGTCCTGTTATTAGCAAAAATCAATGTAACTTATAGAATTGGCTTTAGGGGCATAAATAGATACACCGAATAACGCAACAAAAAAAAAAACTCACTCATAACTGCTCCAGCCAGAGTTATTTTCACTGAAAATAAAAAAGTGCCGGTTTGTCCTGTTATTAGCAAAAATCAATGTAACTTATAGAATTAGCTTTAGGGGCATAAATAGATACATCGCATATCACAACAAAAAAACTCACTCATAACTGCTCCAGCCAGAGTTATTTTCACTGAAAATAAAAAAGTGCCGGTTTGTCCTGTTATTAGCAAAAATCAATGTAACTTATAGAATTAGCTTTAGGGGCATAAATAGATACATCGAATATCACAACAAAAAAACTCACTCATAACTGCTCCAGCCAGAGTTATTTTCACTGAAAATAAAAAAGTGCCGGTTTGTCCTGTTATTAGCAAAAATCAATGTACCTTATAGAATTGGCTTTAGGGGCATAATTAGATACATCGAATATCACAACAAAAAAAACTCACTCATAACTGCTTCAGCCAGAGTTATTTTCACTGAAAATAAAAAATGCCGGTTTGTCCTGTTATTAGCAAAAATCAATGTAACTTATAGAATTGGCTTAAGGGGCATAAATAGATACATCGAATATCACAACAAAAAAACTCACTCATAACTGCTCCAGCCAGAGTTATTTTCACTGAAAATAAAAAAGTGCCGGTTTGTCCTGTTATTAGCAAAAATCAATGTAACTTATAGAATTGGCTTTAGGGGCATAAATAGATACATCGAATATCACAACAAAAAAACTCACTCATAACTGCTCCAGCCAGAGTTATTTTCACTGAAAATAAAAAAGTGCCGGATTGTCCTGTTATTAGCAAAAATCAATGTAACTTATAGAATTGGCTTTAGGGGCATAAATAGATACACCGAATATCGCAACAAAAAAACTCACTCATAACTGCTCCAGCCAGAGTTACTTTCACTGAAAATAAAAAAGTGCTTTTTTGTCCTGTTATTAGCAAAAATCAATGTAACTTATAGAATTGGCTTTAGGGGCATAAATAGATACACCGAATATCGCAACAAAAAAAACTCACTCATAACTGCTCCAGCCAGAGTTATTTTCACTGAAAATAAAAAAGTGCCGGTTTGTCCTGTTATTAGCAAAAATCAATGTAACTAATAGAATTGGCTTTAGGGGCATAAATAGAAACACCGAATATCGCAACAAAAAAACTCACTCATAACTGCTCCAGCCAGAGTTATTTTCACTGAAAATAAAAAAGTGCCGGTTTGTCCTGTTATGAGCAAAAATCAATGTAACTTATAGAATTGGCTTTAGGGGCATAAATAGATACACCGAATATCGCAACAAAAAAAACTCACTCATAACTGCTCCAGCCAGAGTTATTTTCACTGAAAATAAAAAAGTGCCGGTTTGTCCTGTTATTAGCAAAAATCAATGTAACTAATAGAATTGGCTTTAGGGGCATAAATAGATACACCGAATTTCGCAACAAAAAAACTCACTCATAACTGCTCCAGCCAGAGGTATTTACACTGAAAATAAAAAAGTGCTTGTTTGTCCTGTTATTAGCAAAAGTCAATGTAACTTATAGAATTGGCTTTAGGGGCATAAATAGATACATCGAATATCACAACAAAAAAAACTCACTCATAACTGCTCCAGCCAGAGTTATTTTCACTGAAAATAAAAAAGTGCCGGTTTGTCCTGTTATTAGCAAAAATCAATGTAACTTATAGAATTGGCTTTAGGGGCATAAATAGATACATCGAATATCACAACAAAAAAACTCACTCATAACTGCTCCAGCCAGAGTTATTTTCACTGAAAATAAAAAAGTGCTTGTTTGTCCTGTTATTAGCAAAAATCAATGTTACTCATAGAATTGGCTTTAGGGGCATAAATAGATACATCGAATATCGCAACAAAAAAAACTGACTCATAACTGCTTCAGCCAGAGTTATTTTCACTGAAAATAAAAAATGCCGGTTTGTCCTGTTATTAGCAAAAATCAATGTAACTTATAGAATTGGCTTTAGGGGCATAAATAGATACACCGAATATCGCAACAAAAAAACTCACTCATAACTGCTCCAGCCAGAGTTATTTTCACTGAAAATAAAAAAGTGCCGGTTTGTCCTGTTATTAGCAAAAATCAATGTAACTTATAGAATTAGCTTTAGGGGCATAAATAGATACATCGAATATCACAACAAAAAAACTCACTCATAACTGCTCCAGCCAGAGTTATTTTCACTGAAAATAAAAAAGTGCCGGTTTGTCCTGTTATTAGCAAAAATCAATGTAACTTATAGAATTAGCTTTAGGGGCATAAATAGATACATCGAATATCACAACAAAAAAACTCACTCATAACTGCTCCAGCCAGAGTTATTTTCACTGAAAATAAAAAAGTGCCGGTTTGTCCTGTTATTAGCAAAAATCAATGTAACTTATAGAATTGGCTTTAGGGGCATAATTAGATACATCGAATATCACAACAAAAAAAACTCACTCATAACTGCTTCAGCCAGAGTTATTTTCACTGAAAATAAAAAATGCCGGTTTGTCCTGTTATTAGCAAAAATCAATGTAACTTATAGAATTGGCTTTAGGGGCATAAATAGATACATCGAATATCACAACAAAAAAAACTCACTCATAACTGCTCCAGCCAGAGTTATTTTCACTGAAAATAAAAAAGTGCCGGTTTGTCCTGTTATTAGCAAAAATCAATGTAACTTATAGAATTGGCTTTAGGGGCATAAATAGATACATCGAATATCACAACAAAAAAACTCACTCATAACTGCTCCAGCCAGAGTTATTTTCACTGAAAATAAAAAAGTGCCGGTTTGTCCTGTTATTAGCAAAAAACAATGTAACTTATAGAATTGGCTTTAGGGGCATAAATAGATACACCGAATATCGCAACAAAAAAACTCACTCATAACTGCTCCAGCCAGAGTTATTTTCACTGAAAATAAAAAAGTGCTTTTTTGTCCTGTTATTAGCAAAAATCAATGATACTCATAGAATTGGCTTTAGGGGCATAAATAGATACATCGAATATCACAACAAAAAAACTCACTCATAACTGCTTCAGCCAGAGTTATTTTCACTGAAAATAAAAAATGCCGGTTTGTCCTGTTATGAGCAAAAATCAATGTAACTTATAGAATTGGCTTTAGGGGCATAAATAGATACACCGAATATCGCAACAAAAAAAACTCACTCATAACTGCTCCAGCCAGAGTTATTTTCACTGAAAATAAAAAAGTGCCGGTTTGTCCTGTTATTAGCAAAAATCAATGTAACTTATAGAATTGGCTTTAGGGGCATAAATAGATACATCGAACATCGCAACAAAAAAAACTCACTCATAACTGCTTCAGCCAGAGTTATTTTCACTGAAAATAAAAAATGCCGGTTTGTCCTGCTATTAGCAAAAATCAATGTAACTTATAGAATTGGCTTTAGGGGCATAAATAGATACATCGAATATCACAACAAAAAAAACTCACTCATAACTGCTCCAGCCAGAGTTATTTTCACTGAAAATAAAAAAGTGCCGGTTTGTCCTGTTATTAGCAAAAATCAATGTAACTTATAGAATTGGCTTTAGGGGCATAAATAGATACATCGAATATCACAACAAAAAAACTCACTCATAACTGCTCCAGCCAGAGTTATTTTCACTGAAAATAAAAAAGTGCCGGTTTGTCCTGTTATTAGCAAAAAACAATGTAACTTATAGAATTGGCTTTAGGGGCATAAATAGATACACCGAATATCGCAACAAAAAAACTCACTCATAACTGCTCCAGCCAGAGTTATTTTCACTGAAAATAAAAAAGTGCCGGATTGTCCTGTTATTAGCAAAAATCAATGTAACTTATAGAATTGGCTTTAGGGGCATAAATAGATACATCGAATATCACAACAAAAAAAACTCACTCATAACTGCTCCAGCCAGAGTTATTTTCAATGAAAATAAAAAAGTGCCGGTTTGTCCTGTTATTAGCAAAAATCAATGTAACTAATAGAATTGGCTTTAGGGGCATAAATAGATACACCGAATATCGCAACAAAAAAACTCACTCATAACTGCTCCAGCCAGAGTTATTTACACTGAAAATAAAAAAGTGATTGTTTGTCCTGTTATTAGCAAAAGTCAATGTAACTTATAGAATTGGCTTTAGGGGCATAAATAGATACATCGAATATCACAACAAAAAAAACTCACTCATAACTGCTCCAGCCAGAGTTATTTTCACTGAAAATAAAAAAGTGCCGGTTTGTCCTGTTATTAGCAAAAATCAATGTAACTCATAGAATTGGCTTTAGGGGCATAAATAGATACATCGAATATCGCAACAAAAAAAACTCACTCATAACTGCTCCAGCCAGAGTCATTTTCACTGAAAATAAAAAAGTGCCGGTTTGTCCTGTTATTAGCAAAAATCAATGTACTCTTTAGGGGCATAAATAGATACACCGAATATCGCAACAAAAAAAAACTCACTCATAACTGCTCCAGCCAGAGTTATTTTCACTGAAAATAAAAAAGTGCCGGTTTGTCCTGTTATTAGCAAAAATCAATGTAACTCATAGAATTGGCTTTAGGGGCATAAATAGATACATCGAATATCACAACAAAAAAACTCACTCATAACTGCTCCAGCCAGAGTTATTTTCACTGAAAATAAAAAAGTGCCGGTTTGTCCTGTTATTAGCAAAAATCAATGTAACTTATAGAATTAGCTTTAGGGGCATAAATAGATACATCGAATATCACAACAAAAAAACTCACTCATAACTGCTCCAGCCAGAGTTATTTTCACTGAAAATAAAAAAGTGCCGGTTTGTCCTGTTATTAGCAAAAATCAATGTAACTTATAGAATTGGCTTTAGGGGCATAATTATATACATTGAATATCACAACAAAAAAAACTCACTCATAACTGCTTCAGCCAGAGTTATTTTCACTGAAAATAAAAAATGCCGGTTTGTCCTGTTATTAGCAAAAATCAATGTAACTTATAGAATTGGCTTTAGGGGCATAAATAGATACATCGAATATCACAACAAAAAAAACTCACTCATAACTGCTCCAGCCAGAGTTATTTTCACTGAAAATAAAAAAGTGCCGGTTTGTCCTGTTATTAGCAAAAATCAATGTAACTTATAGAATTGGCTTTAGGGGCATAAATAGATACATCGAATATCACATCAAAAAAACTCACTCATAACTGCTCCAGCCAGAGTTATTTTCACTGAAAATAAAAAAGTGCCGGTTTGTCCTGTTATTAGCAAAAATCAATGTAACTTATAGAATTGGCTTTAGGGGCATAAATAGATACACCGAATATCACAACAAAAAAACTCACTCATAACTGCTCCAGCCAGAGTTATTTTCACTGAAAATAAAAAAGTGCTTTTTTGTCCTGTTATTAGCAAAAATCAATGTAACTCATAGAATTGGCTTTAGGGGCATAAATAGATACATCGAATATCACAACAAAAAAACTCACTCATAACTGCTTCAGCCAGAGTTATTTTCACTGAAAATAAAAAATGCCGGTTTGTCCTGTTATGAGCAAAAATCAATGTAACTTATAGAATTGGCTTTAGGGGCATAAATAGATACACCGAATATCGCAACAAAAAAAACTCACTCATAACTGCTCCAGCCAGAGTTATTTTCACTGAAAATAAAAAAGTGCCGGTTTGTCCTGTTATTAGCAAAAATCAATGTAACTTATAGAATTGGCTTTAGGGGCATAAATAGATACATCGAATATCGCAACAAAAAAAACTCACTCATAACTGCTCCAGCCAGAGTTATTTTTACTGAAAATAAAAAAGTGCCGGTTTGTCCTGTTATTAGCAAAAATCAATGTAACTTATAGAATTGGCTTTAGGGGCATAAATATATACATCGAACATCGCAACAAAAAAAACTCACTCATAACTGCTTCAGCCAGAGTTATTTTCACTGAAAATAAAAAATGCCGGTTTGTCCTGCTATTAGCAAAAATCAATGTAACTTATAGAATTGGCTTTAGGGGCATAAATAGATACACCGAATATCGCAACAAAAAAACTCACTCATAACTGCTCCAGCCAGAGTTATTTACACTGAAAATAAAAAAGTGATTGTTTGTCCTGTTATTAGCAAAAGTCAATGTAACTTATAGAATTGGCTTTAGGGGCATAAATAGATACATCGAATATCACAACAAAAAAAACTCACTCATAACTGCTCCAGCCAGAGTTATTTTCACTGAAAATAAAAAAGTGCCGGTTTGTCCTGTTATTAGCAAAAATCAATGTAACTTATAGAATTGGCTTTAGGGGCATAAATAGATACATCGAATATCACAACAAAAAAACTCACTCATAACTGCTCCAGCCAGAGTTATTTTCACTGAAAATAAAAAAGTGCCGGTTTGTCCTGTTATTAGCAAAAATCAATGTAACTTATAGAATTGGCTTTAGGGGCATAAATAGATACACCGAATATCGCAACAAAAAAACTCACTCATAACTGCTCCAGCCAGAGTTATTTTCACTGAAAATAAAAAAGTGCTTGTTTGTCCTGTTATTAGCAAAAATCAATGTAACTCATAGAATTGGCTTTAGGGGCATAAATAGATACATCGAATATCACAACAAAAAAACTCACTCATAACTGCTCCAGCCAGAGTTATTTTCACTGAAAATAAAAAATACCGGTTTGTCCTGTTATTAGCAAAAATCAATGTTACTTATAGAATTGGCTTTAGGGGCATAAATAGATACACCGAATATCGCAACAAAAAAAACTCACTCATAACTGCTCCAGCCAGAGTTATTTTCACTGAAAATAAAAAAGTGCCGGTTTGTCCTGTTATTAGCAAAAATCAATGTAACTTATAGAATTGGCTTTAGGGGCACAAATAGATACATCGAATATCGCAACCAAAAAAAACTCACTCATAACTGCTCCAGCCAGAGTTATTTTTACTGAAAATAAAAAAGTGCCGGTTTGTCCTGTTATTAGCAAAAATCAATGTAACTTATAGAATTGGCTTTAGGGGCATAAATAGATACATCGAACATCGCAACAAAAAAAACTCACTCATAACTGCTCCAGCCAGAGTTATTTTTACTGAAAATAAAAAAGTGCCGGTTTGTCCTGTTATTAGCAAAAATCAATGTAACTTATAGAATTGGCTTTAGGGGCATAAGTAGATACATCGAACATCGCAACAAAAAAAACTCACTCATAACTGCTTCAGCCAGAGTTATTTTCACTGAAAATAAAAAATGCCGGTTTGTCCTGCTATTAGCAAAAATCAATGTAACTTATAGAATTGGCTTTAGGGGCATAAATAGATACACCGAATATCGCAACAAAAAAAAAACTCACTCATAACTGCTCCAGCCAGAGTTATTTTCACTGAAAATAAAAAAGTGCCGGTTTGTCCTGTTATGAGCAAAAATCAATGTAGCTTATAGAATTGGATTTAGGGGCATAAATAGATACATCGAATATCGCAACAAAAAAAACTCACTCATAACTGCTCCAGCCAGAGTTATTTTCACTGAAAATAAAAAATGCCGGTTTGTCCTGCTATTAGCAAAAATCAATGTAACTTATAGAATTGGCTTTAGGGGCATAAATAGATACATCAAATATCGCAACAAAAAAAAACTCACTCTTAACTGCTCCAGCCAGAGTTATTTTCACTGAAAATAAAAAAGTGCCGGTTTGTCCTGTTATTAGCAAAAATCAATGTAACTTATAGAATTGGCTTTAGGGGCATAAATAGATACATCGAACATCGCAACAAAAAAAACTCACTCATAACTGCTCCAGCCAGAGTTATTTTTACTGAAAATAAAAAAGTGCCGGTTTGTCCTGTTATTAGCAAAAATCAATGTAACTTATAGAATTGGCTTTAGGGGCATAAATAGATACATCGAACATCGCAACAAAAAAAACTCACTCATAACTGCTTCAGCCAGAGTTATTTTCACTGAAAATAAAAAATGCCGGTTTGTCCTGCTATTAGCAAAAATCAATGTAACTTATAGAATTGGCTTTAGGGGCATAAATAGATACACCGAATATCGCAACAAAAAAAAAACTCACTCATAACTGCTCCAGCCAGAGTTATTTTCACTGAAAATAAAAAAGTGCCGGTTTGTCCTGTTATGAGCAAAAATCAATGTAGCTTATAGAATTGGATTTAGGGGCATAAATAGATACACCGAATATCGCAACAAAAAAAAACTCACTCATAACTGCTCCAGCCAGAGTTATTTTCACTGAAAATAAAAAATGCCGGTTTGTCCTGCTATTAGCAAAAATCAATGTAACTTATAGAATTGGCTTTAGGGGCATAAATAGATACATCAAATATCGCAACAAAAAAAAACTCACTCTTAACTGCTCCAGCCAGAGTTATTTTCACTGAAAATAAAAAAGTGCCGGATTGTCCTGTTATTAGCAAAAATCAATGTAACTTATAGAATTGGCTTTAGGGGCATAATTAGATACATCGAATATCACAACAAAAAAAACTCACTCATAACTGCTTCAGCCAGAGTTATTTTCACTGAAAATAAAAAATGCCGGTTTGTCCTGTTATTAGCAAAAATCAATGTAACTTATAGAATTGGCTTTAGGGGCATAAATAGATACACCGAATATCGCAACAAAAAAAACTCACTCATAACTGCTCCAGCCAGAGTTATTTTCACTGAAAATAAAAAGTGCCGGTTTGTCCTGTTATTAGCAAAAATCAATGTAACTTATAGAATTAGCTTTAGGGGCATAAATAGATACATCGAATATCACAACAAAAAAACTCACTCATAACTGCTCCAGCCAGAGTTATTTTCACTGAAAATAAAAAAGTGCCGGTTTGTCCTGTTATTAGCAAAAATCAATGTAACTTATAGAATTGGCTTTAGGGGCATAAATAGATACACCGAATATCGCAACAAAAAAAAGTCACTCATAACTGCTCCAGCCAGAGTTATTTTCACTGAAAATAAAAAAGTGCCGGTTTGTCCTGTTATTAGCAAAAATCAATGTAACTCATAGAATTGGCTTTAGGGGCATAAATAGATACATCGAATATCACAACAAAAAAACTCACTCATAACTGCTTCAGCCAGAGTTATTTTCACTGAAAATAAAAAATGCCGGTTTGTCCTGCTATTAGCAAAAATCAATGTAACTTATAGAATTGGCTTTAGGGGCATAAATAGATACACCGAATAACGCAACAAAAAAAACTCACTCATAACTGCTCCAGCCAGAGTTATTTTCACTGAAAATAAAAAAGTGCTGGTTTGTCCTGTTATTAGCAAAAATCAATGTAACTTATAGAATTGGCTTTAGGGGCATAAATAGATACATCGAATATCGCAACAAAAAAAACTCACTCATAACTGCTCCAGCCAGAGTTATTTTTACTGAAAATAAAAAAGTGCCGGTTTGTCCTGTTATTAGCAAAAATCAATGTAACTTATAGAATTGGCTTTAGGGGCATAAATTGATACACCGAATAACGCAACAAAAAAAAAAACTCACTCATAACTGCTCCAGCCAGAGTTATTTTCACTGAAAATAAAAAAGTGCCGGTTTGTCCTGTTATTAGCAAAAATCAATGTAACTTATAGAATTGGCTTTAGGGGCATAAATAGATACATCGAATATCACAACAAAAAAACTCACTCATAACTGCTCCAGCCAGAGTTATTTTCACTGAAAATAAAAAAGTGCCGGTTTGTCCTGTTATTAGCAAAAATCAATGTAACTCATAGAATTGGCTTTAGGGGCATAAATAGATACATCGAATATCGCAACAAAAAAAACTCACTCATAACTGCTCCAGCCAGAGTCATTTTCACTGAAAATAAAAAAGTGCCGGTTTGTCCTGTTATTAGCAAAAATCAATGTACTCTTTAGGGGCATAAATAGATACACCGAATAACGCAACAAAAAAAAAAACTCACTCATAACTGCTCCAGCCAGAGTTATTTTCACTGAAAATAAAAAAGTGCCGGTTTGTCCTGTTATTAGCAAAAATCAATGTAACTTATAGAATTAGCTTTAGGGGCATAAATAGATACATCGCATATCACAACAAAAAAACTCACTCATAACTGCTCCAGCCAGAGTTATTTTCACTGAAAATAAAAAAGTGCCGGTTTGTCCTGTTATTAGCAAAAATCAATGTAACTTATAGAATTAGCTTTAGGGGCATAAATAGATACATCGAATATCACAACAAAAAAACTCACTCATAACTGCTCCAGCCAGAGTTATTTTCACTGAAAATAAAAAAGTGCCGGTTTGTCCTGTTATTAGCAAAAATCAATGTAACTTATAGAATTGGCTTTAGGGGCATAATTAGATACATCGAATATCACAACAAAAAAAACTCACTCATAACTGCTTCAGCCAGAGTTATTTTCACTGAAAATAAAAAATGCCGGTTTGTCCTGTTATTAGCAAAAATCAATGTAACTTATAGAATTGGCTTAAGGGGCATAAATAGATACATCGAATATCACAACAAAAAAACTCACTCATAACTGCTCCAGCCAGAGTTATTTTCACTGAAAATAAAAAAGTGCCGGTTTGTCCTGTTATTAGCAAAAATCAATGTAACTTATAGAATTGGCTTTAGGGGCATAAATAGATACATCGAATATCACAACAAAAAAACTCACTCATAACTGCTCCAGCCAGAGTTATTTTCACTGAAAATAAAAAAGTGCCGGATTGTCCTGTTATTAGCAAAAATCAATGTAACTTATAGAATTGGCTTTAGGGGCATAAATAGATACACCGAATATCGCAACAAAAAAACTCACTCATAACTGCTCCAGCCAGAGTTACTTTCACTGAAAATAAAAAAGTGCTTTTTTGTCCTGTTATTAGCAAAAATCAATGTAACTTATAGAATTGGCTTTAGGGGCATAAATAGATACACCGAATATCGCAACAAAAAAAACTCACTCATAACTGCTCCAGCCAGAGTTATTTTCACTGAAAATAAAAAAGTGCCGGTTTGTCCTGTTATTAGCAAAAATCAATGTAACTAATAGAATTGGCTTTAGGGGCATAAATAGAAACACCGAATATCGCAACAAAAAAACTCACTCATAACTGCTCCAGCCAGAGTTATTTTCACTGAAAATAAAAAAGTGCCGGTTTGTCCTGTTATGAGCAAAAATCAATGTAACTTATAGAATTGGCTTTAGGGGCATAAATAGATACACCGAATATCGCAACAAAAAAACTCACTCATAACTGCTCCAGCCAGAGGTATTTACACTGAAAATAAAAAAGTGCTTGTTTGTCCTGTTATTAGCAAAAGTCAATGTAACTTATAGAATTGGCTTTAGGGGCATAAATAGATACATCGAATATCACAACAAAAAAAACTCACTCATAACTGCTCCAGCCAGAGTTATTTTCACTGAAAATAAAAAAGTGCCGGTTTGTCCTGTTATTATCAAAAATCAATGTAACTTATAGAATTGGCTTTAGGGGCATAAATAGATACATCGAATATCACAACAAAAAAACTCACTCATAACTGCTCCAGCCAGAGTTATTTTCACTGAAAATAAAAAAGTGCTTGTTTGTCCTGTTATTAGCAAAAATCAATGTTACTCATAGAATTGGCTTTAGGGGCATAAATAGATACATCGAATATCGCAACAAAAAAAACTGACTCATAACTGCTTCAGCCAGAGTTATTTTCACTGAAAATAAAAAATGCCGGTTTGTCCTGTTATTAGCAAAAATCAATGTAACTTATAGAATTGGCTTTAGGGGCATAAATAGATACACCGAATATCGCAACAAAAAAACTCACTCATAACTGCTCCAGCCAGAGTTATTTTCACTGAAAATAAAAAAGTGCCGGTTTGTCCTGTTATTAGCAAAAATCAATGTAACTTATAGAATTAGCTTTAGGGGCATAAATAGATACATCGAATATCACAACAAAAAAACTCACTCATAACTGCTCCAGCCAGAGTTATTTTCACTGAAAATAAAAAAGTGCCGGTTTGTCCTGTTATTAGCAAAAATCAATGTAACTTATAGAATTAGCTTTAGGGGCATAAATAGATACATCGAATATCACAACAAAAAAACTCACTCATAACTGCTCCAGCCAGAGTTATTTTCACTGAAAATAAAAAAGTGCCGGTTTGTCCTGTTATTAGCAAAAATCAATGTAACTTATAGAATTGGCTTTAGGGGCATAATTAGATACATCGAATATCACAACAAAAAAAACTCACTCATAACTGCTTCAGCCAGAGTTATTTTCACTGAAAATAAAAAATGCCGGTTTGTCCTGTTATTAGCAAAAATCAATGTAACTTATAGAATTGGCTTTAGGGGCATAAATAGATACATCGAATATCACAACAAAAAAAACTCACTCATAACTGCTCCAGCCAGAGTTATTTTCACTGAAAATAAAAAAGTGCCGGTTTGTCCTGTTATTAGCAAAAATCAATGTAACTTATAGAATTGGCTTTAGGGGCATAAATAGATACATCGAATATCACAACAAAAAAACTCACTCATAACTGCTCCAGCCAGAGTTATTTTCACTGAAAATAAAAAAGTGCCGGTTTGTCCTGTTATTAGCAAAAAACAATGTAACTTATAGAATTGGCTTTAGGGGCATAAATAGATACACCGAATATCGCAACAAAAAAACTCACTCATAACTGCTCCAGCCAGAGTTATTTTCACTGAAAATAAAAAAGTGCTTTTTTGTCCTGTTATTAGCAAAAATCAATGTAACTCATAGAATTGGCTTTAGGGGCATAAATAGATACATCGAATATCACAACAAAAAAACTCACTCATAACTGCTTCAGCCAGAGTTATTTTCACTGAAAATAAAAAATGCCGGTTTGTCCTGTTATGAGCAAAAATCAATGTAACTTATAGAATTGGCTTTAGGGGCATAAATAGATACACCGAATATCGCAACAAAAAAAACTCACTCATAACTGCTCCAGCCAGAGTTATTTTCACTGAAAATAAAAAAGTGCCGGTTTGTCCTGTTATTAGCAAAAATCAATGTAACTTATAGAATTGGCTTTAGGGGCACAAATAGATACATCGAATATCGCAACAAAAAAAACTCACTCATAACTGCTCCAGCCAGAGTTATTTTCACTGAAAATAAAAAAGTGCCGGTTTGTCCTGTTATTAGCAAAAATCAATGTAACTTATAGAATTGGCTTTAGGGGCATAAATAGATACATCGAACATCGCAACAAAAAAAACTCACTCATAACTGCTTCAGCCAGAGTTATTTTCACTGAAAATAAAAAATGCCGGTTTGTCCTGCTATTAGCAAAAATCAATGTAACTTATAGAATTGGCTTTAGGGGCATAAATAGATACACCGAATATCGCAACAAAAAAAAACTCACTCATAACTGCTCCAGCCAGAGTTATTTTCACTGAAAATAAAAAAGTGCCGGTTTGTCCTGTTATTAGCAAAAATCAATGTAACTTATAGAATTGGCTTTAGGGGCATAAAAAGATACATCGAATATCACAACAAAAAAACTCACTCATAACTGCTCCAGCCAGAGCTATTTTCACTGAAAATAAAAAAGTGCCGGTTTGTCCTGTTATGAGCAAAAATCAATGTAACTTATAGAATTGGTTTAAGGGGCATAAATAGATACACCGAATATCGCAACAAAAAAAACTCACTCCTAACTGCTCCAGCCAGAGTTATTTTCACTGAAAATAAAAAAGTGCCGGATTGTCCTGTTATTAGCAAAAATCAATGTAACTTATAGAATTGGCTTTAGGGGCATAAATAGATACATCGAATATCACAACAAAAAAAACTCACTCATAACTGCTCCAGCCAGAGTTATTTTCAATGAAAATAAAAAAGTGCCGGTTTGTCCTGTTATTAGCAAAAATCAATGTAACTAATAGAATTGGCTTTAGGGGCATAAATAGATACACCGAATATCGCAACAAAA
Organism: Agriopis leucophaearia; assembly: GCA_949125355.1. Lineage (NCBI taxonomy): Eukaryota > Metazoa > Arthropoda > Insecta > Lepidoptera > Geometridae > Agriopis > Agriopis leucophaearia. Next base: position 1,843,834 of record OX421276.1, on the reverse strand, counting down.
AAACTCACTCATAACTGCTCCAGCCAGAGTTATTTACACTGAAAATAAAAAAGTGATTGTTTGTCCTGTTATTAGCAAAAGTCAATGTAACTTATAGAATTGGCTTTAGGGGCATAAATAGATACATCGAATATCACAACAAAAAAAACTCACTCATAACTGCTCCAGCCAGAGTTATTTTCACTGAAAATAAAAAAGTGCCGGTTTGTCCTGTTATTAGCAAAAATCAATGTAACTCATAGAATTGGCTTTAGGGGCATAAATAGATACATCGAATATCGCAACAAAAAAAACTCACTCATAACTGCTCCAGCCAGAGTCATTTTCACTGAAAATAAAAAAGTGCCGGTTTGTCCTGTTATTAGCAAAAATCAATGTACTCTTTAGGGGCATAAATAGATACACCGAATATCGCAACAAAAAAAAACTCACTCATAACTGCTCCAGCCAGAGTTATTTTCACTGAAAATAAAAAAGTGCCGGTTTGTCCTGTTATTAGCAAAAATCAATGTAACTCATAGAATTGGCTTTAGGGGCATAAATAGATACATCGAATATCACAACAAAAAAACTCACTCATAACTGCTCCAGCCAGAGTTATTTTCACTGAAAATAAAAAAGTGCCGGTTTGTCCTGTTATTAGCAAAAATCAATGTAACTTATAGAATTAGCTTTAGGGGCATAAATAGATACATCGAATATCACAACAAAAAAACTCACTCATAACTGCTCCAGCCAGAGTTATTTTCACTGAAAATAAAAAAGTGCCGGTTTGTCCTGTTATTAGCAAAAATCAATGTAACTTATAGAATTGGCTTTAGGGGCATAATTATATACATTGAATATCACAACAAAAAAAACTCACTCATAACTGCTTCAGCCAGAGTTATTTTCACTGAAAATAAAAAATGCCGGTTTGTCCTGTTATTAGCAAAAATCAATGTAACTTATAGAATTGGCTTTAGGGGCATAAATAGATACATCGAATATCACAACAAAAAAAACTCACTCATAACTGCTCCAGCCAGAGTTATTTTCACTGAAAATAAAAAAGTGCCGGTTTGTCCTGTTATTAGCAAAAATCAATGTAACTTATAGAATTGGCTTTAGGGGCATAAATAGATACATCGAATATCACATCAAAAAAACTCACTCATAACTGCTCCAGCCAGAGTTATTTTCACTGAAAATAAAAAAGTGCCGGTTTGTCCTGTTATTAGCAAAAATCAATGTAACTTATAGAATTGGCTTTAGGGGCATAAATAGATACACCGAATATCACAACAAAAAAACTCACTCATAACTGCTCCAGCCAGAGTTATTTTCACTGAAAATAAAAAAGTGCTTTTTTGTCCTGTTATTAGCAAAAATCAATGTAACTCATAGAATTGGCTTTAGGGGCATAAATAGATACATCGAATATCACAACAAAAAAACTCACTCATAACTGCTTCAGCCAGAGTTATTTTCACTGAAAATAAAAAATGCCGGTTTGTCCTGTTATGAGCAAAAATCAATGTAACTTATAGAATTGGCTTTAGGGGCATAAATAGATACACCGAATATCGCAACAAAAAAAACTCACTCATAACTGCTCCAGCCAGAGTTATTTTCACTGAAAATAAAAAAGTGCCGGTTTGTCCTGTTATTAGCAAAAATCAATGTAACTTATAGAATTGGCTTTAGGGGCATAAATAGATACATCGAATATCGCAACAAAAAAAACTCACTCATAACTGCTCCAGCCAGAGTTATTTTTACTGAAAATAAAAAAGTGCCGGTTTGTCCTGTTATTAGCAAAAATCAATGTAACTTATAGAATTGGCTTTAGGGGCATAAATATATACATCGAACATCGCAACAAAAAAAACTCACTCATAACTGCTTCAGCCAGAGTTATTTTCACTGAAAATAAAAAATGCCGGTTTGTCCTGCTATTAGCAAAAATCAATGTAACTTATAGAATTGGCTTTAGGGGCATAAATAGATACACCGAATATCGCAACAAAAAAACTCACTCATAACTGCTCCAGCCAGAGTTATTTACACTGAAAATAAAAAAGTGATTGTTTGTCCTGTTATTAGCAAAAGTCAATGTAACTTATAGAATTGGCTTTAGGGGCATAAATAGATACATCGAATATCACAACAAAAAAAACTCACTCATAACTGCTCCAGCCAGAGTTATTTTCACTGAAAATAAAAAAGTGCCGGTTTGTCCTGTTATTAGCAAAAATCAATGTAACTTATAGAATTGGCTTTAGGGGCATAAATAGATACATCGAATATCACAACAAAAAAACTCACTCATAACTGCTCCAGCCAGAGTTATTTTCACTGAAAATAAAAAAGTGCCGGTTTGTCCTGTTATTAGCAAAAATCAATGTAACTTATAGAATTGGCTTTAGGGGCATAAATAGATACACCGAATATCGCAACAAAAAAACTCACTCATAACTGCTCCAGCCAGAGTTATTTTCACTGAAAATAAAAAAGTGCTTGTTTGTCCTGTTATTAGCAAAAATCAATGTAACTCATAGAATTGGCTTTAGGGGCATAAATAGATACATCGAATATCACAACAAAAAAACTCACTCATAACTGCTCCAGCCAGAGTTATTTTCACTGAAAATAAAAAATACCGGTTTGTCCTGTTATTAGCAAAAATCAATGTTACTTATAGAATTGGCTTTAGGGGCATAAATAGATACACCGAATATCGCAACAAAAAAAACTCACTCATAACTGCTCCAGCCAGAGTTATTTTCACTGAAAATAAAAAAGTGCCGGTTTGTCCTGTTATTAGCAAAAATCAATGTAACTTATAGAATTGGCTTTAGGGGCACAAATAGATACATCGAATATCGCAACAAAAAAACTCACTCATAACTGCTCCAGCCAGAGTTATTTTTACTGAAAATAAAAAAGTGCCGGTTTGTCCTGTTATTAGCAAAAATCAATGTAACTTATAGAATTGGCTTTAGGGGCATAAATAGATACATCGAACATCGCAACAAAAAAAACTCACTCATAACTGCTCCAGCCAGAGTTATTTTTACTGAAAATAAAAAAGTGCCGGTTTGTCCTGTTATTAGCAAAAATCAATGTAACTTATAGAATTGGCTTTAGGGGCATAAGTAGATACATCGAACATCGCAACAAAAAAAACTCACTCATAACTGCTTCAGCCAGAGTTATTTTCACTGAAAATAAAAAATGCCGGTTTGTCCTGCTATTAGCAAAAATCAATGTAACTTATAGAATTGGCTTTAGGGGCATAAATAGATACACCGAATATCGCAACAAAAAAAAAACTCACTCATAACTGCTCCAGCCAGAGTTATTTTCACTGAAAATAAAAAAGTGCCGGTTTGTCCTGTTATGAGCAAAAATCAATGTAGCTTATAGAATTGGATTTAGGGGCATAAATAGATACATCGAATATCGCAACAAAAAAAACTCACTCATAACTGCTCCAGCCAGAGTTATTTTCACTGAAAATAAAAAATGCCGGTTTGTCCTGCTATTAGCAAAAATCAATGTAACTTATAGAATTGGCTTTAGGGGCATAAATAGATACATCAAATATCGCAACAAAAAAAAACTCACTCTTAACTGCTCCAGCCAGAGTTATTTTCACTGAAAATAAAAAAGTGCCGGTTTGTCCTGTTATTAGCAAAAATCAATGTAACTTATAGAATTGGCTTTAGGGGCATAAATAGATACATCGAACATCGCAACAAAAAAAACTCACTCATAACTGCTCCAGCCAGAGTTATTTTTACTGAAAATAAAAAAGTGCCGGTTTGTCCTGTTATTAGCAAAAATCAATGTAACTTATAGAATTGGCTTTAGGGGCATAAATAGATACATCGAACATCGCAACAAAAAAAACTCACTCATAACTGCTTCAGCCAGAGTTATTTTCACTGAAAATAAAAAATGCCGGTTTGTCCTGCTATTAGCAAAAATCAATGTAACTTATAGAATTGGCTTTAGGGGCATAAATAGATACACCGAATATCGCAACAAAAAAAAAACTCACTCATAACTGCTCCAGCCAGAGTTATTTTCACTGAAAATAAAAAAGTGCCGGTTTGTCCTGTTATGAGCAAAAATCAATGTAGCTTATAGAATTGGATTTAGGGGCATAAATAGATACACCGAATATCGCAACAAAAAAAAACTCACTCATAACTGCTCCAGCCAGAGTTATTTTCACTGAAAATAAAAAATGCCGGTTTGTCCTGCTATTAGCAAAAATCAATGTAACTTATAGAATTGGCTTTAGGGGCATAAATAGATACATCAAATATCGCAACAAAAAAAAACTCACTCTTAACTGCTCCAGCCAGAGTTATTTTCACTGAAAATAAAAAAGTGCCGGATTGTCCTGTTATTAGCAAAAATCAATGTAACTTATAGAATTGGCTTTAGGGGCATAATTAGATACATCGAATATCACAACAAAAAAAACTCACTCATAACTGCTTCAGCCAGAGTTATTTTCACTGAAAATAAAAAATGCCGGTTTGTCCTGTTATTAGCAAAAATCAATGTAACTTATAGAATTGGCTTTAGGGGCATAAATAGATACACCGAATATCGCAACAAAAAAAACTCACTCATAACTGCTCCAGCCAGAGTTATTTTCACTGAAAATAAAAAGTGCCGGTTTGTCCTGTTATTAGCAAAAATCAATGTAACTTATAGAATTAGCTTTAGGGGCATAAATAGATACATCGAATATCACAACAAAAAAACTCACTCATAACTGCTCCAGCCAGAGTTATTTTCACTGAAAATAAAAAAGTGCCGGTTTGTCCTGTTATTAGCAAAAATCAATGTAACTTATAGAATTGGCTTTAGGGGCATAAATAGATACACCGAATATCGCAACAAAAAAAAGTCACTCATAACTGCTCCAGCCAGAGTTATTTTCACTGAAAATAAAAAAGTGCCGGTTTGTCCTGTTATTAGCAAAAATCAATGTAACTCATAGAATTGGCTTTAGGGGCATAAATAGATACATCGAATATCACAACAAAAAAACTCACTCATAACTGCTTCAGCCAGAGTTATTTTCACTGAAAATAAAAAATGCCGGTTTGTCCTGCTATTAGCAAAAATCAATGTAACTTATAGAATTGGCTTTAGGGGCATAAATAGATACACCGAATAACGCAACAAAAAAAACTCACTCATAACTGCTCCAGCCAGAGTTATTTTCACTGAAAATAAAAAAGTGCTGGTTTGTCCTGTTATTAGCAAAAATCAATGTAACTTATAGAATTGGCTTTAGGGGCATAAATAGATACATCGAATATCGCAACAAAAAAAACTCACTCATAACTGCTCCAGCCAGAGTTATTTTTACTGAAAATAAAAAAGTGCCGGTTTGTCCTGTTATTAGCAAAAATCAATGTAACTTATAGAATTGGCTTTAGGGGCATAAATTGATACACCGAATAACGCAACAAAAAAAAAAACTCACTCATAACTGCTCCAGCCAGAGTTATTTTCACTGAAAATAAAAAAGTGCCGGTTTGTCCTGTTATTAGCAAAAATCAATGTAACTTATAGAATTGGCTTTAGGGGCATAAATAGATACATCGAATATCACAACAAAAAAACTCACTCATAACTGCTCCAGCCAGAGTTATTTTCACTGAAAATAAAAAAGTGCCGGTTTGTCCTGTTATTAGCAAAAATCAATGTAACTCATAGAATTGGCTTTAGGGGCATAAATAGATACATCGAATATCGCAACAAAAAAAACTCACTCATAACTGCTCCAGCCAGAGTCATTTTCACTGAAAATAAAAAAGTGCCGGTTTGTCCTGTTATTAGCAAAAATCAATGTACTCTTTAGGGGCATAAATAGATACACCGAATATCGCAACAAAAAAAAACTCACTCATAACTGCTCCAGCCAGAGTTATTTTCACTGAAAATAAAAAAGTGCCGGTTTGTCCTGTTATTAGCAAAAATCAATGTAACTCATAGAATTGGCTTTAGGGGCATAAATAGATACATCGAATATCACAACAAAAAAACTCACTCATAACTGCTTCAGCCAGAGTTATTTTCACTGAAAATAAAAAATGCCGGTTTGTCCTGTTATTAGCAAAAATCAATGTAACTTATAGAATTGGCTTTAGGGGCATAAATAGATACACCGAATATCGCAACAAAAAAAACTCACTCATAACTGCTCCAGCCAGAGTTATTTTCACTGAAAATAAAAAGTGCCGGTTTGTCCTGTTATTAGCAAAAATCAATGTAACTTATAGAATTAGCTTTAGGGGCATAAATAGATACATCGAATATCACAACAAAAAAACTCACTCATAACTGCTCCAGCCAGAGTTATTTTCACTGAAAATAAAAAAGTGCCGGTTTGTCCTGTTATTAGCAAAAATCAATGTAACTTATAGAATTGGCTTTAGGGGCATAAATAGATACACCGAATATCGCAACAAAAAAAAGTCACTCATAACTGCTCCAGCCAGAGTTATTTTCACTGAAAATAAAAAAGTGCCGGTTTGTCCTGTTATTAGCAAAAATCAATGTAACTCATAGAATTGGCTTTAGGGGCATAAATAGATACATCGAATATCACAACAAAAAAACTCACTCATAACTGCTTCAGCCAGAGTTATTTTCACTGAAAATAAAAAATGCCGGTTTGTCCTGCTATTAGCAAAAATCAATGTAACTTATAGAATTGGCTTTAGGGGCATAAATAGATACATCGAATATCACAACAAAAAAACTCACTCATAACTGCTCCAGCCAGAGTTATTTTCACTGAAAATAAAAAAGTGCCGGTTTGTCCTGTTATTAGCAAAAATCAATGTAACTCATAGAATTGGCTTTAGGGGCATAAATAGATACATCGAATATCGCAACAAAAAAAACTCACTCATAACTGCTCCAGCCAGAGTCATTTTCACTGAAAATAAAAAAGTGCCGGTTTGTCCTGTTATTAGCAAAAATCAATGTACTCTTTAGGGGCATAAATAGATACACCGAATATCGCAACAAAAAAAAACTCACTCATAACTGCTCCAGCCAGAGTTATTTTCACTGAAAATAAAAAAGTGCCGGTTTGTCCTGTTATTAGCAAAAATCAATGTAACTCATAGAATTGGCTTTAGGGGCATAAATAGATACATCGAATATCACAACAAAAAAACTCACTCATAACTGCTCCAGCCAGAGTTATTTTCACTGAAAATAAAAAAGTGCCGGTTTGTCCTGTTATTAGCAAAAATCAATGTAACTTATAGAATTAGCTTTAGGGGCATAAATAGATACATCGAATATCACAACAAAAAAACTCACTCATAACTGCTCCAGCCAGAGTTATTTTCACTGAAAATAAAAAAGTGCCGGTTTGTCCTGTTATTAGCAAAAATCAATGTAACTTATAGAATTGGCTTTAGGGGCATAATTAGATACATTGAATATCACAACAAAAAAAACTCACTCATAACTGCTTCAGCCAGAGTTATTTTCACTGAAAATAAAAAATGCCGGTTTGTCCTGTTATTAGCAAAAATCAATGTAACTTATAGAATTGGCTTTAGGGGCATAAATAGATACATCGAATATCACAACAAAAAAAACTCACTCATAACTGCTCCAGCCAGAGTTATTTTCACTGAAAATAAAAAAGTGCCGGTTTGTCCTGTTATTAGCAAAAATCAATGTAACTTATAGAATTGGCTTTAGGGGCATAAATAGATACATCGAATATCACAACAAAAAAACTCACTCATAACTGCTCCAGCCAGAGTTATTTTCACTGAAAATAAAAAAGTGCCGGTTTGTCCTGTTATTAGCAAAAATCAATGTAACTTATAGAATTGGCTTTAGGGGCATAAATAGATACACCGAATATCACAACAAAAAAACTCACTCATAACTGCTCCAGCCAGAGTTATTTTCACTGAAAATAAAAAAGTGCTTTTTTGTCCTGTTATTAGCAAAAATCAATGTAACTCATAGAATTGGCTTTAGGGGCATAAATAGATACATCGAATATCACAACAAAAAAACTCACTCATAACTGCTTCAGCCAGAGTTATTTTCACTGAAAATAAAAAATGCCGGTTTGTCCTGTTATGAGCAAAAATCAATGTAACTTATAGAATTGGCTTTAGGGGCATAAATAGATACACCGAATATCGCAACAAAAAAAACTCACTCATAACTGCTCCAGCCAGAGTTATTTTCACTGAAAATAAAAAAGTGCCGGTTTGTCCTGTTATTAGCAAAAATCAATGTAACTTATAGAATTGGCTTTAGGGGCATAAATAGATACATCGAATATCGCAACAAAAAAAACTCACTCATAACTGCTCCAGCCAGAGTTATTTTTACTGAAAATAAAAAAGTGCCGGTTTGTCCTGTTATTAGCAAAAATCAATGTAACTTATGGAATTGGCTTTAGGGGCATAAATAGATACATCGAACATCGCAACAAAAAAAACTCACTCATAACTGCTTCAGCCAGAGTTATTTTCACTGAAAATAAAAAATGCCGGTTTGTCCTGCTATTAGCAAAAATCAATGTAACTTATAGAATTGGCTTTAGGGGCATAAATAGATACACCGAATATCGCAACAAAAAAACTCACTCATAACTGCTCCAGCCAGAGTTATTTACACTGAAAATAAAAAAGTGATTGTTTGTCCTGTTATTAGCAAAAGTCAATGTAACTTATAGAATTGGCTTTAGGGGCATAAATAGATACATCGAATATCACAACAAAAAAAACTCACTCATAACTGCTCCAGCCAGAGTTATTTTCACTGAAAATAAAAAAGTGCCGGTTTGTCCTGTTATTAGCAAAAATCAATGTAACTTATAGAATTGGCTTTAGGGGCATAAATAGATACATCGAATATCACAACAAAAAAACTCACTCATAACTGCTCCAGCCAGAGTTATTTTCACTGAAAATAAAAAAGTGCCGGTTTGTCCTGTTATTAGCAAAAATCAATGTAACTTATAGAATTGGCTTTAGGGGCATAAATAGATACACCGAATATCGCAACAAAAAAACTCACTCATAACTGCTCCAGCCAGAGTTATTTTCACTGAAAATAAAAAAGTGCTTGTTTGTCCTGTTATTAGCAAAAATCAATGTAACTCATAGAATTGGCTTTAGGGGCATAAATAGATACATCGAATATCACAACAAAAAAACTCACTCATAACTGCTCCAGCCAGAGTTATTTTCACTGAAAATAAAAAATACCGGTTTGTCCTGTTATTAGCAAAAATCAATGTTACTTATAGAATTGGCTTTAGGGGCATAAATAGATACACCGAATATCGCAACAAAAAAAACTCACTCATAACTGCTCCAGCCAGAGTTATTTTCACTGAAAATAAAAAAGTGCCGGTTTGTCCTGTTATTAGCAAAAATCAATGTAACTTATAGAATTGGCTTTAGGGGCATAAATAGATACACCGAATATCGCAACAAAAAAAACTCACTCATAACTGCTCCAGCCAGAGTTATTTTCACTGAAAATAAAAAGTGCCGGTTTGTCCTGTTATTAGCAAAAATCAATGTAACTTATAGAATTAGCTTTAGGGGCATAAATAGATACATCGAATATCACAACAAAAAAACTCACTCATAACTGCTCCAGCCAGAGTTATTTTCACTGAAAATAAAAAAGTGCCGGTTTGTCCTGTTATTAGCAAAAATCAATGTAACTTATAGAATTGGCTTTAGGGGCATAAATAGATACACCGAATATCGCAACAAAAAAAAGTCACTCATAACTGCTCCAGCCAGAGTTATTTTCACTGAAAATAAAAAAGTGCCGGTTTGTCCTGTTATTAGCAAAAATCAATGTAACTCATAGAATTGGCTTTAGGGGCATAAATAGATACATCGAATATCACAACAAAAAAACTCACTCATAACTGCTTCAGCCAGAGTTATTTTCACTGAAAATAAAAAATGCCGGTTTGTCCTGCTATTAGCAAAAATCAATGTAACTTATAGAATTGGCTTTAGGGGCATAAATAGATACACCGAATAACGCAACAAAAAAAACTCACTCATAACTGCTCCAGCCAGAGTTATTTTCACTGAAAATAAAAAAGTGCTGGTTTGTCCTGTTATTAGCAAAAATCAATGTAACTTATAGAATTGGCTTTAGGGGCATAAATAGATACATCGAATATCGCAACAAAAAAAACTCACTCATAACTGCTCCAGCCAGAGTTATTTTTACTGAAAATAAAAAAGTGCCGGTTTGTCCTGTTATTAGCAAAAATCAATGTAACTTATAGAATTGGCTTTAGGGGCATAAATTGATACACCGAATAACGCAACAAAAAAAAAACTCACTCATAACTGCTCCAGCCAGAGTTATTTTCACTGAAAATAAAAAAGTGCCGGTTTGTCCTGTTATTAGCAAAAATCAATGTAACTTATAGAATTGGCTTTAGGGGCATAAATAGATACATCGAATATCACAACAAAAAAAACTCACTCATAACTGCTCCAGCCAGAGTTATTTTCACTGAAAATAAAAAAGTGCCGGTTTGTCCTGTTATTAGCAAAAATCAATGTAACTTATAGAATTGGCTTTAGGGGCATAAATAGATACATCGAATATCACAACAAAAAAACTCACTCATAACTGCTCCAGCCAGAGTTATTTTCACTGAAAATAAAAAAGTGCCGGTTTGTCCTGTTATTAGCAAAAATCAATGTAACTTATAGAATTGGCTTTAGGGGCATAAATAGATACACCGAATATCGCAACAAAAAAACTCACTCATAACTGCTCCAGCCAGAGTTATTTTCACTGAAAATAAAAAAGTGCTTGTTTGTCCTGTTATTAGCAAAAATCAATGTAACTCATAGAATTGGCTTTAGGGGCATAAATAGATACATCGAATATCACAACAAAAAAACTCACTCATAACTGCTCCAGCCAGAGTTATTTTCACTGAAAATAAAAAATACCGGTTTGTCCTGTTATTAGCAAAAATCAATGTTACTTATAGAATTGGCTTTAGGGGCATAAATAGATACACCGAATATCGCAACAAAAAAAACTCACTCATAACTGCTCCAGCCAGAGTTATTTTCACTGAAAATAAAAAAGTGCCGGTTTGTCCTGTTATTAGCAAAAATCAATGTAACTTATAGAATTGGCTTTAGGGGCACAAATAGATACATCGAATATCGCAACAAAAAAAACTCACTCATAACTGCTCCAGCCAGAGTTATTTTTACTGAAAATAAAAAAGTGCCGGTTTGTCCTGTTATTAGCAAAAATCAATGTAACTTATAGAATTGGCTTTAGGGGCATAAATAGATTCATCGAACATCGCAAAAAAAAAAAACTCACTCATAACTGCTTCAGCCAGAGTTATTTTCACTGAAAATAAAAAATGCCGGTTTGTCCTGCTATTAGCAAAAATCAATGTAACTTATAGAATTGGCTTTAGGGGCATAAATAGATACACCGAATATCGCAACAAAAAAAAAACTCACTCATAACTGCTCCAGCCAGAGTTATTTTCACTGAAAATAAAAAAGTGCCGGTTTGTCCTGTTATGAGCAAAAATCAATGTAGCTTATAGAATTGGATTTAGGGGCATAAATAGATACATCGAATATCGCAACAAAAAAAACTCACTCATAACTGCTCCAGCCAGAGTTATTTTCACTGAAAATAAAAAATGCCGGTTTGTCCTGCTATTAGCAAAAATCAATGTAACTTATAGAATTGGCTTTAGGGGCATAAATAGATACATCAAATATCGCAACAAAAAAAAACTCACTCTTAACTGCTCCAGCCAGAGTTATTTTCACTGAAAATAAAAAAGTGCCGGTTTGTCCTGTTATTAGCAAAAATCAATGTAACTTATAGAATTGGCTTTAGGGGCATAAATAGATACATCGAACATCGCAACAAAAAAAACTCACTCATAACTGCTCCAGCCAGAGTTATTTTTACTGAAAATAAAAAAGTGCCGGTTTGTCCTGTTATTAGCAAAAATCAATGTAACTTATAGAATTGGCTTTAGGGGCATAAATAGATACATCGAACATCGCAACAAAAAAAACTCACTCATAACTGCTTCAGCCAGAGTTATTTTCACTGAAAATAAAAAATGCCGGTTTGTCCTGCTATTAGCAAAAATCAATGTAACTTATAGAATTGGCTTTAGGGGCATAAATAGATACATCAAATATCGCAACAAAAAAAAACTCACTCTTAACTGCTCCAGCCAGAGTTATTTTCACTGAAAATAAAAAAGTGCCGGTTTGTCCTGTTATTAGCAAAAATCAATGTAACTTATAGAATTGGCTTTAGGGGCATAAATTGATACACCGAATAACGCAACAAAAAAAAAAACTCACTCATAACTGCTCCAGCCAGAGTTATTTTCACTGAAAATAAAAAAGTGCCGGTTTGTCCTGTTATTAGCAAAAATCAATGTAACTTATAGAATTGGCTTTAGGGGCATAAATAGATACATCGAATATCACAACAAAAAAAACTCACTCATAACTGCTCCAGCCAGAGTTATTTTCACTGAAAATAAAAAAGTGCCGGTTTGTCCTGTTATTAGCAAAAATCAATGTAACTTATAGAATTGGCTTTAGGGGCATAAATAGATACATCGAATATCACAACAAAAAAACTCACTCATAACTGCTCCAGCCAGAGTTATTTTCACTGAAAATAAAAAAGTGCCGGTTTGTCCTGTTATTAGCAAAAATCAATGTAACTTATAGAATTGGCTTTAGGGGCATAAATAGATACACCGAATATCGCAACAAAAAAACTCACTCATAACTGCTCCAGCCAGAGTTATTTTCACTGAAAATAAAAAAGTGCTTGTTTGTCCTGTTATTAGCAAAAATCAATGTAACTCATAGAATTGGCTTTAGGGGCATAAATAGATACATCGAATATCACAACAAAAAAACTCACTCATAACTGCTCCAGCCAGAGTTATTTTCACTGAAAATAAAAAATACCGGTTTGTCCTGTTATTAGCAAAAATCAATGTTACTTATAGAATTGGCTTTAGGGGCATAAATAGATACACCGAATATCGCAACAAAAAAAACTCACTCATAACTGCTCCAGCCAGAGTTATTTTCACTGAAAATAAAAAAGTGCCGGTTTGTCCTGTTATTAGCAAAAATCAATGTAACTTATAGAATTGGCTTTAGGGGCACAAATAGATACATCGAATATCGCAACAAAAAAAACTCACTCATAACTGCTCCAGCCAGAGTTATTTTTACTGAAAATAAAAAAGTGCCGGTTTGTCCTGTTATTAGCAAAAATCAATGTAACTTATAGAATTGGCTTTAGGGGCATAAATAGATTCATCGAACATCGCAAAAAAAAAAAACTCACTCATAACTGCTTCAGCCAGAGTTATTTTCACTGAAAATAAAAAATGCCGGTTTGTCCTGCTATTAGCAAAAATCAATGTAACTTATAGAATTGGCTTTAGGGGCATAAATAGATACACCGAATATCGCAACAAAAAAAAAACTCACTCATAACTGCTCCAGCCAGAGTTATTTTCACTGAAAATAAAAAAGTGCCGGTTTGTCCTGTTATGAGCAAAAATCAATGTAGCTTATAGAATTGGATTTAGGGGCATAAATAGATACATCGAATATCGCAACAAAAAAAACTCACTCATAACTGCTCCAGCCAGAGTTATTTTCACTGAAAATAAAAAATGCCGGTTTGTCCTGCTATTAGCAAAAATCAATGTAACTTATAGAATTGGCTTTAGGGGCATAAATAGATACATCAAATATCGCAACAAAAAAAAACTCACTCTTAACTGCTCCAGCCAGAGTTATTTTCACTGAAAATAAAAAAGTGCCGGTTTGTCCTGTTATTAGCAAAAATCAATGTAACTTATAGAATTGGTTTTAGGGGCATAAATAGATACATCGAACATCGCAACAAAAAAAACTCACTCATAACTGCTCCAGCCAGAGTTATTTTTACTGAAAATAAAAAAGTGCCGGTTTGTCCTGTTATTAGCAAAAATCAATGTAACTTATAGAATTGGCTTTAGGGGCATAAATAGATACATCGAACATCGCAACAAAAAAAACTCACTCATAACTGCTTCAGCCAGAGTTATTTTCACTGAAAATAAAAAATGCCGGTTTGTCCTGCTATTAGCAAAAATCAATGTAACTTATAGAATTGGCTTTAGGGGCATAAATAGATACATCAAATATCGCAACAAAAAAAAACTCACTCTTAACTGCTCCAGCCAGAGTTATTTTCACTGAAAATAAAAAAGTGCCGGTTTGTCCTGTTATTAGCAAAAATCAATGTAACTTATAGAATTGGCTTTAGGGGCATAATTAGATACATCGAATATCACAACAAAAAAAACTCACTCATAACTGCTTCAGCCAGAGTTATTTTCACTGAAAATAAAAAATGCCGGTTTGTCCTGTTATTAGCAAAAATCAATGTAACTTATAGAATTGGCTTTAGGGGCATAAATAGATACACCGAATATCGCAACAAAAAAAACTCACTCATAACTGCTCCAGCCAGAGTTATTTTCACTGAAAATAAAAAGTGCCGGTTTGTCCTGTTATTAGCAAAAATCAATGTAATTTATAGAATTAGCTTTAGGGGCATAAATAGATACATCGAATATCACAACAAAAAAACTCACTCATAACTGCTCCAGCCAGAGTTATTTTCACTGAAAATAAAAAAGTGCCGGTTTGTCCTGTTATTAGCAAAAATCAATGTAACTTATAGAATTGGCTTTAGGGGCATAAATAGATACACCGAATATCGCAACAAAAAAAAGTCACTCATAACTGCTCCAGCCAGAGTTATTTTCACTGAAAATAAAAAAGTGCCGGTTTGTCCTGTTATTAGCAAAAATCAATGTAACTCATAGAATTGGCTTTAGGGGCATAAATAGATACATCGAATATCACAACAAAAAAACTCACTCATAACTGCTTCAGCCAGAGTTATTTTCACTGAAAATAAAAAATGCCGGTTTGTCCTGCTATTAGCAAAAATCAATGTAACTTATAGAATTGGCTTTAGGGGCATAAATAGATACACCGAATAACGCAACAAAAAAAACTCACTCATAACTGCTCCAGCCAGAGTTATTTTCACTGAAAATAAAAAAGTGCTGGTTTGTCCTGTTATTAGCAAAAATCAATGTAACTTATAGAATTGGCTTTAGGGGCATAAATAGATACATCGAATATCGCAACAAAAAAAACTCACTCTTAACTGCTCCAGCCAGAGTTATTTTTACTGAAAATAAAAAAGTGCCGGTTTGTCCTGTTATTAGCAAAAATCAATGTAACTTATAGAATTGGCTTTAGGGGCATAAATTGATACACCGAATAACGCAACAAAAAAAAAAACTCACTCATAACTGCTCCAGCCAGAGTTATTTTCACTGAAAATAAAAAAGTGCCGGTTTGTCCTGTTATTAGCAAAAATCAATGTAACTTATAGAATTGGCTTTAGGGGCATAAATAGATACATCGAATATCACAACAAAAAAACTCACTCATAACTGCTCCAGCCAGAGTTATTTTCACTGAAAATAAAAAAGTGCCGGTTTGTCCTGTTATTAGCAAAAATCAATGTAACTCATAGAATTGGCTTTAGGGGCATAAATAGATACATCGAATATCGCAACAAAAAAAACTCACTCATAACTGCTCCAGCCAGAGTCATTTTCACTGAAAATAAAAAAGTGCCGGTTTGTCCTGTTATTAGCAAAAATCAATGTACTCTTTAGGGGCATAAATAGATACACCGAATATCGCAACAAAAAAAAACTCACTCATAACTGCTCCAGCCAGAGTTATTTTCACTGAAAATAAAAAAGTGCCGGTTTGTCCTGTTATTAGCAAAAATCAATGTAACTTATAGAATTGGCTTTAGGGGCATAAATAGATACACCGAATATCGCAACAAAAAAAAGTCACTCATAACTGCTCCAGCCAGAGTTATTTTCACTGAAAATAAAAAAGTGCCGGTTTGTCCTGTTATTAGCAAAAATCAATGTAACTCATAGAATTGGCTTTAGGGGCATAAATAGATACATCGAATATCACAACAAAAAAACTCACTCATAACTGCTCCAGCCAGAGTTATTTTCACTGAAAATAAAAAATACCGGTTTGTCCTGTTATTAGCAAAAATCAATGTTACTTATAGAATTGGCTTTAGGGGCATAAATAGATACACCGAATATCGCAACAAAAAAAACTCACTCATAACTGCTCCAGCCAGAGTTATTTTCACTGAAAATAAAAAAGTGCCGGTTTGTCCTGTTATTAGCAAAAATCAATGTAACTTATAGAATTGGCTTTAGGGGCACAAATAGATACATCGAATATCGCAACAAAAAAAACTCACTCATAACTGCTCCAGCCAGAGTTATTTTTACTGAAAATAAAAAAGTGCCGGTTTGTCCTGTTATTAGCAAAAATCAATGTAACTTATAGAATTGGCTTTAGGGGCATAAATAGATACATCGAACATCGCAACAAAAAAAACTCACTCATAACTGCTTCAGCCAGAGTTATTTTCACTGAAAATAAAAAATGCCGGTTTGTCCTGCTATAAGCAAAAATCAATGTAACTTATAGAATTGGCTTTAGGGGCATAAATAGATACACCGAATATCGCAACAAAAAAAAAACTCACTCATAACTGCTCCAGCCAGAGTTATTTTCACTGAAAATAAAAAAGTGCCGGTTTGTCCTGTTATGAGCAAAAATCAATGTAGCTTATAGAATTGGATTTAGGGGCATAAATAGATACATCGAATATCGCAACAAAAAAAACTCACTCATAACTGCTCCAGCCAGAGTTATTTTCACTGAAAATAAAAAATGCCGGTTTGTCCTGCTATTAGCAAAAATCAATGTAACTTATAGAATTGGCTTTAGGGGCATAAATAGATACATCAAATATCGCAACAAAAAAAAACTCACTCTTAACTGCTCCAGCCAGAGTTATTTTCACTGAAAATAAAAAAGTGCCGGTTTGTCCTGTTATTAGCAAAAATCAATGTAACTTATAGAATTGGCTTTAGGGGCATAAATAGATACATCGAACATCGCAACAAAAAAAACTCACTCATAACTGCTCCAGCCAGAGTTATTTTTACTGAAAATAAAAAAGTGCCGGTTTGTCCTGTTATTAGCAAAAATCAATGTAACTTATAGAATTGGCTTTAGGGGCATAAATAGATACATCGAACATCGCAACAAAAAAAACTCACTCATAACTGCTTCAGCCAGAGTTATTTTCACTGAAAATAAAAAATGCCGGTTTGTCCTGCTATTAGCAAAAATCAATGTAACTTATAGAATTGGCTTTAGGGGCATAAATAGATACATCAAATATCGCAACAAAAAAAAACTCACTCATAACTGCTCCAGCCAGAGTTATTTTCACTGAAAATAAAAAAGTGCCGGTTTGTCCTGTTATTAGCAAAAATCAATGTAACTTATAGAATTGGCTTTAGGGGCATAATTAGATACATCGAATATCACAACAAAAAAAACTCACTCATAACTGCTTCAGCCAGAGTTATTTTCACTGAAAATAAAAAATGCCGGTTTGTCCTGTTATTAGCAAAAATCAATGTAACTTATAGAATTGGCTTTAGGGGCATAAATAGATACACCGAATATCGCAACAAAAAAAACTCACTCATAACTGCTCCAGCCAGAGTTATTTTCACTGAAAATAAAAAGTGCCGGTTTGTCCTGTTATTAGCAAAAATCAATGTAACTTATAGAATTAGCTTTAGGGGCATAAATAGATACATCGAATATCACAACAAAAAAACTCACTCATAACTGCTCCAGCCAGAGTTATTTTCACTGAAAATAAAAAAGTGCCGGTTTGTCCTGTTATTAGCAAAAATCAATGTAACTTATAGAATTGGCTTTAGGGGCATAAATAGATACACCGAATATCGCAACAAAAAAAAGTCACTCATAACTGCTCCAGCCAGAGTTATTTTCACTGAAAATAAAAAAGTGCCGGTTTGTCCTGTTATTAGCAAAAATCAATGTAACTCATAGAATTGGCTTTAGGGGCATAAATAGATACATCGAATATCACAACAAAAAAACTCACTCATAACTGCTTCAGCCAGAGTTATTTTCACTGAAAATAAAAAATGCCGGTTTGTCCTGCTATTAGCAAAAATCAATGTAACTTATAGAATTGGCTTTAGGGGCATAAATAGATACACCGAATAACGCAACAAAAAAAACTCACTCATAACTGCTCCAGCCAGAGTTATTTTCACTGAAAATAAAAAAGTGCTGGTTTGTCCTGTTATTAGCAAAAATCAATGTAACTTATAGAATTGGCTTTAGGGGCATAAATAGATACATCGAATATCGCAACAAAAAAAACTCACTCATAACTGCTCCAGCCAGAGTTATTTTTACTGAAAATAAAAAAGTGCCGGTTTGTCCTGTTATTAGCAAAAATCAATGTAACTTATAGAATTGGCTTTAGGGGCATAAATTGATACACCGAATAACGCAACAAAAAAAAAAAACTCACTCATAACTGCTCCAGCCAGAGTTATTTTCACTGAAAATAAAAAAGTGCCGGTTTGTCCTGTTATTAGCAAAAATCAATGTAACTTATAGAATTGGCTTTAGGGGCATAAATAGATACATCGAATATCACAACAAAAAAAACTCACTCATAACTGCTCCAGCCAGAGTTATTTTCACTGAAAATAAAAAAGTGCCGGTTTGTCCTGTTATTAGCAAAAATCAATGTAACTTATAGAATTGGCTTTAGGGGCATAAATAGATACATCGAATATCACAACAAAAAAACTCACTCATAACTGCTCCAGCCAGAGTTATTTTCACTGAAAATAAAAAAGTGCCGGTTTGTCCTGTTATTAGCAAAAATCAATGTAACTTATAGAATTAGCTTTAGGGGCATAAATAGATACATCGAATATCACAACAAAAAAACTCACTCATAACTGCTCCAGCCAGAGTTATTTTCACTGAAAATAAAAAAGTGCCGGTTTGTCCTGTTATTAGCAAAAATCAATGTAACTTATAGAGTTAGCTTTAGGGGCATAAATAGATACATCGAATATCACAACAAAAAAACTCACTCATAACTGCTCCAGCCAGAGTTATTTTCACTGAAAATAAAAAAGTGCCGGTTTGTCCTGTTATTAGCAAAAATCAATGTAACTTATAGAATTGGCTTTAGGGGCATAATTAGATACATTGAATATCACAACAAAAAAAACTCACTCATAACTGCTTCAGCCAGAGTTATTTTCACTGAAAATAAAAAATGCCGGTTTGTCCTGTTATTAGCAAAAATCAATGTTACTTATAGAATTGGCTTTAGGGGCATAAATAGATACATCGAATATCACAACAAAAAAAACTCACTCATAACTGCTCCAGCCAGAGTTATTTTCACTGAAAATAAAAAAGTGCCGGTTTGTCCTGTTATTAGCAAAAATCAATGTAACTTAAAGAATTGGCTTTAGGGGCATAAATAGATACATCGAATATCACAACAAAAAAACTCACTCATAACTGCTCCAGCCAGAGTTATTTTCACTGAAAATAAAAAAGTGCCGGTTTGTCCTGTTATTAGCAAAAATCAATGTAACTTATAGAATTGGCTTTAGGGGCATAATTAGATACATCGAATATCACAACAAAAAAAACTCACTCATAACTGCTTCAGCCAGAGTTATTTTCACTGAAAATAAAAAATGCCGGTTTGTCCTGTTATTAGCAAAAATCAATGTAACTTATAGAATTGGCTTTAGGGGCATAAATAGATACACCGAATATCGCAACAAAAAAAACTCACTCATAACTGCTCCAGCCAGAGTTATTTTCACTGAAAATAAAAAGTGCCGGTTTGTCCTGTTATTAGCAAAAATCAATGTAACTTATAGAATTAGCTTTAGGGGCATAAATAGATACATCGAATATCACAACAAAAAAACTCACTCATAACTGCTCCAGCCAGAGTTATTTTCACTGAAAATAAAAAAGTGCCGGTTTGTCCTGTTATTAGCAAAAATCAATGTAACTTATAGAATTGGCTTTAGGGGCATAAATAGATACACCGAATATCGCAACAAAAAAAAGTCACTCATAACTGCTCCAGCCAGAGTTATTTTCACTGAAAATAAAAAAGTGCCGGTTTGTCCTGTTATTAGCAAAAATCAATGTAACTCATAGAATTGGCTTTAGGGGCATAAATAGATACATCGAATATCACAACAAAAAAACTCACTCATAACTGCTTCAGCCAGAGTTATTTTCACTGAAAATAAAAAATGCCGGTTTGTCCTGCTATTAGCAAAAATCAATGTAACTTATAGAATTGGCTTTAGGGGCATAAATAGATACACCGAATAACGCAACAAAAAAAACTCACTCATAACTGCTCCAGCCAGAGTTATTTTCACTGAAAATAAAAAAGTGCTGGTTTGTCCTGTTATTAGCAAAAATCAATGTAACTTATAGAATTGGCTTTAGGGGCATAAATAGATACATCGAATATCGCAACAAAAAAAACTCACTCATAACTGCTCCAGCCAGAGTTATTTTTACTGAAAATAAAAAAGTGCCGGTTTGTCCTGTTATTAGCAAAAATCAATGTAACTTATAGAATTGGCTTTAGGGGCATAAATTGATACACCGAATAACGCAACAAAAAAAAAAAACTCACTCATAACTGCTCCAGCCAGAGTTATTTTCACTGAAAATAAAAAAGTGCCGGTTTGTCCTGTTATTAGCAAAAATCAATGTAACTTATAGAATTGGCTTTAGGGGCATAAATAGATACATCGAATATCACAACAAAAAAAACTCACTCATAACTGCTCCAGCCAGAGTTATTTTCACTGAAAATAAAAAAGTGCCGGTTTGTCCTGTTATTAGCAAAAATCAATGTAACTTATAGAATTGGCTTTAGGGGCATAAATAGATACATCGAATATCACAACAAAAAAACTCACTCATAACTGCTCCAGCCAGAGTTATTTTCACTGAAAATAAAAAAGTGCCGGTTTGTCCTGTTATTAGCAAAAATCAATGTAACTTATAGAATTAGCTTTAGGGGCATAAATAGATACATCGAATATCACAACAAAAAAACTCACTCATAACTGCTCCAGCCAGAGTTATTTTCACTGAAAATAAAAAAGTGCCGGTTTGTCCTGTTATTAGCAAAAATCAATGTAACTTATAGAGTTAGCTTTAGGGGCATAAATAGATACATCGAATATCACAACAAAAAAACTCACTCATAACTGCTCCAGCCAGAGTTATTTTCACTGAAAATAAAAAAGTGCCGGTTTGTCCTGTTATTAGCAAAAATCAATGTAACTTATAGAATTGGCTTTAGGGGCATAATTAGATACATTGAATATCACAACAAAAAAAACTCACTCATAACTGCTTCAGCCAGAGTTATTTTCACTGAAAATAAAAAATGCCGGTTTGTCCTGTTATTAGCAAAAATCAATGTTACTTATAGAATTGGCTTTAGGGGCATAAATAGATACATCGAATATCACAACAAAAAAAACTCACTCATAACTGCTCCAGCCAGAGTTATTTTCACTGAAAATAAAAAAGTGCCGGTTTGTCCTGTTATTAGCAAAAATCAATGTAACTTAAAGAATTGGCTTTAGGGGCATAAATAGATACATCGAATATCACAACAAAAAAACTCACTCATAACTGCTCCAGCCAGAGTTATTTTCACTGAAAATAAAAAAGTGCCGGTTTGTCCTGTTATTAGCAAAAATCAATGTAACTTATAGAATTGGCTTTAGGGGCATAAATAGATACACCGAATATCGCAACAAAAAAACTCACTCATAACTGCTCCAGCCAGAGTTATTTTCACTGAAAATAAAAAAGTGCTTTTTTGTCCTGTTATTAGCAAAAATCAATGTAACTCATAGAATTGGCTTTAGGGGCATAAATAGATACATCGAATATCACAACAAAAAAACTCACTCATAACTGCTTCAGCCAGAGTTATTTTCACTGAAAATAAAAAATGCCGGTTTGTCCTGTTATGAGCAAAAATCAATGTAACTTATAGAATTGGCTTTAGGGGCATAAATAGATACACCGAATATCGCAACAAAAAAAACTCACTCATAACTGCTCCAGCCAGAGTTATTTTCACTGAAAATAAAAAAGTGCCGGTTTGTCCTGTTATTAGCAAAAATCAATGTAACTTATAGAATTGGCTTTAGGGGCACAAATAGATACATCGAATATCGCAACAAAAAAAACTCACTCATAACTGCTCCAGCCAGAGTTATTTTTACTGAAAATAAAAAAGTGCCGATTTGTCCTGTTATTAGCAAAAATCAATGTAACTTATAGAATTGGCTTTAGGGGCATAAATAGATACATCGAACATCGCAACAAAAAAAACTCACTCATAACTGCTTCAGCCAGAGTTATTTTCACTGAAAATAAAAAATGCCGGTTTGTCCTGCTATTAGCAAAAATCAATGTAACTTATAGAATTGGCTTTAGGGGCATAAATAGATACACCGAATATCGCAACAAAAAAAAACTCACTCATAACTGCTCCAGCCAGAGTTATTTTCACTGAAAATAAAAAAGTGCCGGTTTGTCCTGTTATTAGCAAAAATCAATGTAACTCATAGAATTGGCTTTAGGGGCATAAATAGATACATCGAATATCACAACAAAAAAACTCACTCATAACTGCTCCAGCCAGAGCTATTTTCACTGAAAATAAAAAAGTGCCGGTTTGTCCTGTTATGAGCAAAAATCAATGTAACTTATAGAATTGGCTTTAGGGGCATAAATAGATACACCGAATATCGCAACAAAAAAAACTCACTCATAACTGCTCCAGCCAGAGTTATTTTCACTGAAAATAAAAAAGTGCCGGATTGTCCTGTTATTAGCAAAAATCAATGTAACTTATAGAATTGGCTTTAGGGGCATAAATAGATACATCGAATATCACAACAAAAAAAACTCACTCATAACTGCTCCAGCCAGAGTTATTTTCACTGAAAATAAAAAAGTGCCGGTTTGTCCTGTTATTAGCAAAAATCAATGTAACTAATAGAATTGGCTTTAGGGGCATAAATAGATACACCGAATATCGCAACAAAAAAACTCACTCATAACTGCTCCAGCCAGAGTTATTTACACTGAAAATAAAAAAGTGATTGTTTGTCCTGTTATTAGCAAAAGTCAATGTAACTTATAGAATTGGCTTTAGGGGCATAAATAGATACATCGAATATCACAACAAAAAAAACTCACTCATAACTGCTCCAGCCAGAGTTATTTTCACTGAAAATAAAAAAGTGCCGGTTTGTCCTGTTATTAGCAAAAATCAATGTAACTTATAGAATTGGCTTTAGGGGCATAAATAGATACATCGAATATCACAACAAAAAAACTCACTCATAACTGCTCCAGCCAGAGTTATTTTCACTGAAAATAAAAAAGTGCCGGTTTGTCCTGTTATTAGCAAAAATCAATGTAACTTATAGAATTGGCTTTAGGGGCATAAATAGATACACCGAATATCGCAACAAAAAAACTCACTCATAACTGCTCCAGCCAGAGTTATTTTCACTGAAAATAAAAAAGTGCTTGTTTGTCCTGTTATTAGCAAAAATCAATGTAACTCATAGAATTGGCTTTAGGGGCATAAATAGATACATCGAATATCACAACAAAAAAACTCACTCATAACTGCTCCAGCCAGAGTTATTTTCACTGAAAATAAAAAATACCGGTTTGTCCTGTTATTAGCAAAAATCAATGTTACTTATAGAATTGGCTTTAGGGGCATAAATAGATACACCGAATATCGCAACAAAAAAAACTCACTCATAACTGCTCCAGCCAGAGTTATTTTCACTGAAAATAAAAAAGTGCCGGTTTGTCCTGTTATTAGCAAAAATCAATGTAACTTATAGAATTGGCTTTAGGGGCACAAATAGATACATCGAATATCGCAACAAAAAAAACTCACTCATAACTGCTCCAGCCAGAGTTATTTTTACTGAAAATAAAAAAGTGCCGGTTTGTCCTGTTATTAGCAAAAATCAATGTAACTTATAGAATTGGCTTTAGGGGCATAAATAGATACATCGAACATCGCAACAAAAAAACTCACTCATAACTGCTTCAGCCAGAGTTATTTTCACTGAAAATAAAAAAGTGCCGGTTTGTCCTGTTATTAGCAAAAATCAATGTAACTTATAGAATTGGCTTTAGGGGCATAAATAGATACACCGAATATCGCAACAAAAAAAAACTCACTCATAACTGCTCCAGCCAGAGTTATTTTCACTGAAAATAAAAAAGTGCCGGATTGTCCTGTTATGAGCAAAAATCAATGTAGCTTATAGAATTGGATTTAGGGGCATAAATAGATACATCGAATATCGCAACAAAAAAAACTCACTCATAACTGCTCCAGCCAGAGTTATTTTCACTGAAAATAAAAAAATGCCGGTTTGTCCTGTTATTAGCAAAAATCAATGTAACTTATAGAATTGGCTTTAGGGGCATAAATAGATACATCGAACATCGCAACAAAAAAAACTTACTCATAACTGCTTCAGCCAGAGTTATTTTCACTGAAAATAAAAAATGCCGGTTTGTCCTGCTATTAGCAAAAATCAATGTAACTTATAGAATTGGCTTTAGGGGCATAAATAGATACATCAAATATCGCAACAAAAAAAAACTCACTCATAACTGCTCCAGCCAGAGTTATTTTCACTGAAAATAAAAAAGTGCCGGTTTGTCCTGTTATTAGCAAAAATCAATGTAACTTATAGAATTGGCTTTAGGGGCATAATTAGATACATCGAATATCACAACAAAAAAAACTCACTCATAACTGCTTCAGCCAGAGTTATTTTCACTGAAAATAAAAAATGCCGGTTTGTCCTGTTATTAGCAAAAATCAATGTAACTTATAGAATTGGCTTTAGGGGCATAAATAGATACACCGAATATCGCAACAAAAAAAACTCACTCATAACTGCTCCAGCCAGAGTTATTTTCACTGAAAATAAAAAAGTGCCGGTTTGTCCTGTTATTAGCAAAAATCAATGTAACTTATAGAATTAGCTTTAGGGGCATAAATAGATACATCGAATATCACAACAAAAAAACTCACTCATAACTGCTCCAGCCAGAGTTATTTTCACTGAAAATAAAAAAGTGCCGGTTTGTCCTGTTATTAGCAAAAATCAATGTAACTTATAGAATTGGCTTTAGGGGCATAAATAGATACACCGAATATCGCAACAAAAAAAGTCACTCATAACTGCTCCAGCCAGAGTTATTTTCACTGAAAATAAAAAAGTGCCGGTTTGTCCTGTTATTAGCAAAAATCTATGTAACTCATAGAATTGGCTTTAGGGGCATAAATAGATAAATCGAATATCACAACAAAAAAAACTCACTCATAACTGCTTCAGCCAGAGTTATTTTCACTGAAAATAAAAAAGTGCCGGTTTGTCCTGTTATGAGCAAAAATCAATGTAACTTATAGAATTGGCTTTAGGGGCATAAATAGATACACCGAATATCGCAACAAAAAAAAACTCACTCATAACTGCTCCAGCCAGAGTTATTTTCACCGAAAATAAAAAAGTGCCGGATTGTCCTGTTATTAGCAAAAATCAATGTAACTTATAGAATTGGCTTTAGGGGCATAAATAGATACATCGAATATCACAACAAAAAAAACTCACTCATAACTGCTCCAGCCAGAGTTATTTTCACTGAAAATAAAAAAGTGCCGGTTTGTCCTGTTATTAGCAAAAATCAATGTAACTAATAGAATTGGCTTTAGGGGCATAAATAGAAACACCGAATATCGCAACAAAAAAACTCACTCATAACTGCTCCAGCCAGAGTTATTTACACTGAAAATAAAAAAGTGCTTGTTTGTCCTGTTATTAGCAAAAGTCAATGTAACTTATAGAATTGGCTTTAGGGGCATAAATAGATACATCGAATATCACAACAAAAAAAACTCACTCATAACTGCTCCAGCCAGAGTTATTTTCACTGAAAATAAAAAAGTGCCGGTTTGTCCTGTTATTAGCAAAAATCAATGTAACTTATAGAATTGGCTTTAGGGGCATAAATAGATACATCGAATATCACAACAAAAAAACTCACTCATAACTGCTCCAGCCAGAGTTATTTTCACTGAAAATAAAAAAGTGCCGGTTTGTCCTGTTATTAGCAAAAATCAATGTAACTTATAGAATTGGCTTTAGGGGCATAAATAGATACACCGAATATCGCAACAAAAAAACTCACTCATAACTGCTCCAGCCAGAGTTATTTTCACTGAAAATATAAAAGTGCTTTTTTGTCCTGTTATTAGCAAAAATCAATGTAACTAATAGAATTGGCTTTAGGGGCATAAATAGAAACACCGAATATCGCAACAAAAAAACTCACTCATAACTGCTCCAGCCAGAGTTATTTACACTGAAAATAAAAAAGTGCCGGTTTGTCCTGTTATTAGCAAAAATCAATGTAACTTATAGAATTGGCTTTAGGGGCATAAATAGATACATCGAATATCACAACAAAAAAAACTCACTCATAACTGCTCCAGCCAGAGTTATTTTCACTGAAAATAAAAAAGTGCCGGTTTGTCCTGTTGTGGCGGAACTCTTTTTCACCAGTGCGACCTTCGCGGTCGCCTTTATTATTTTATTTCAATAGAGTTGTGTTTTGTTTTAGAAGAGATCTGTCAAGAGGTGAAAAATAGATGTTTTCGATTCCGCAAAATAAATTGTTTTAATAATAGGAGTAATAATATCCTAAATTGGTGACCCCGATACGAACACAACATAAATTAAGACGATTCGAACACAAGAAGAGCAAAGGTACGCAAATAGGTACGAGTACTTTCTTTGGTGGTACGAGTGAAGCGACCACGGTCGTCTGATTGTTCGTCGACGAGAATACGAAAACGTAGAAAAAGAAGTGGTGAATTCGACTACGAGAGCTGTGCTGCTGACTGCTGGCAACAATCGCATGGAGCGCGTCAAGACTAAAGTCGAAGTATCTTTTGGAAGAACCAGTGCGGACTAAAAAGACAGTGTGATTTATATTGTTGTGTGTTTTTTTTGTGTGTGTATTTAATTTTATTTTATTTTGGTGAATTTTTGTACATATTTTTAAGATATTTTTGTACCAATGTTTTTTGTAGGGCATTCGCGCACACCACACTCCCACGTTTCTTTTGTTTTCAGTTTTTGTTTTTGAATTTTGTTTTTCTCTTAGCATGGTTTTTCATGACAGCACACGTCATGACTGACAGTGAGCAGGAAGACTTCAAACCAGCTTCCGCGGGTACGGGTGGACGTGAAATGTCAAGCAGTGACAGCGGATCTGGCACAGGCGGTACGGAGAAGGTAATGATTAACAGAGTATCTATACGTACCCCTCCATTTTGTAGAGATCGCCCGGCCCTATGGTTTGCGAGTTTAGAGGCGCAATTTTCCATCAATAATATTAGCCAAGAAATCACAAAGTTTAATTACGCAGTTGCGCACCTCGATACCAATTGTACTCGCGAAGTAGAGGATTTCATAATCCAACCTCCGAGGGAGCAACCCTACACGAAATTGCGCAACGCAATAATATCTAGGTTCTCAGATTCTCGGGAGCAGAAAATACGCCGTCTTCTAGAGAAGGAGCAGATCGGCGATCAAAAGCCGTCGTTTTTTCTGCGTCATCTGAGATCGTTAGCCGGTGCAGCATTTCCGGAGGATATTCTGAAGACAATTTGGATGAGCAGGTTGCCACGATATCTTCAAACTGTCTTGGCTGCTCAACGATTAGAATCGTTGGCTGAGCTAAGCGAACTAGCGGACAATTTGGCTGAAATTAACGCTCAATCAACTTCATTGGAGGTATGTACGGTTTCGCCTAACTCGAATACTGATCTTGTACAGGAGCTGACTAAAAAAGTTGATGAATTGACCCGTTTAGTAGCGTCACTTTCCTCTGCTGGTTGCAGCTCGCATGTTGGTACGCGTAGTCGTGACTTCAATCGTAACCGTAATCGTAGTCGCAGCCGATCACGTTCACGTAACTATGATTTGTGCTTTTATCATGACCGTTTTGCGACAAAAGCACGTAAATGTGTGCCTCCATGTAAGTGGTCCGGTTCCCCGCCTAGTGATCAGGGAAACCAAAACAGCAACTGTTAAAGGCGACATCCAGTTGCTCGCCAGCTAGTCGCCGCCTTTTCGTGACCGACCGGAGATCCAACCGGAAATTTTTGGTGGACACTGGTTCGGATATTTGTTGCGTTCCTCGTAGCTTTATAAAAGGACGTACGCTTCAGCCATTATCATATAGTTTAGTTGCAGCTAATGGCAGTAAGATTATCACATATGGACTGGTACAGTTGAACTTAAATTTAGGGCTACGACGGGATTTCACCTGGAACTTTGTCGTGGCGGATGTGGAAAGTGGTATTATTGGCGTAGATTTTTTGTCGCATTACCAGCTTTTACCCGATTGCTCAAAAGGTAAGCTGTGCGATAGTAAAACTGGGCTTATTTCGTCCGCGGACCTTTATACCGCGGAACAGCAAAGTGTGAAGGTAGTATCTCTTCCTGACTCGCCATTCACAGCGATCTTGGAGAAATACCCAAGTATAACGCGACCACCTGGTGCACCTAGAATTATTAAACACAGCACCGTACATTATATAAACACTACCGACGGTCCCCCTGTGACATCTAGACCGCGTCGGTTGGCACCATTAAAACTGGGCATTGCAAAGAAAGAGTTCGAAGATATGGTCCGAGCTGGTACTTGCCGACCATCTGATAGCTCTTGGTCATCGCCTCTGCATCTCGCACCTAAAAAGGACTCAACGTGGCGTCCTTGCGGTGATTATCGTGCATTAAACGCCCGAACGATTCCTGATCGCTACCCTGTCCGATACATAGGTGATTATGCGCACAACTTGTCTGGCTGTACCGTTTTTAGTACTATAGACTTGGTCAAGGCCTATCAACAGATACCGGTGAATCCAGGCGACGTGTGCAAGACAGCGATAACTACTCCATTTGGATTATATGAATTTCTGTATATGACTTTTGGTTTGCGTAATGCTGGGCAGACTTTTCAGAGATTTATCGATGAAGTAGTCCGTGGCTTAGATTTTTGCTATGTCTATGTTGATGACATTTTGGTTTACTCAAAAGACCAAATAGCGCATGCGCAGCATCTGGAAATCTTGTTCCAGCGATTGCTCGACTATGGCGTTGTGATTAATACAGCCAAGTCCGTATTTGGTGCCGCAGAAGTATCTTTCCTTGGGCATCGAGTCAATGCTGCGGGCACGCGTCCTCCTGAGGACAGAATTCGTTCTCTGGTGGATTACCCGCCCCCAAAGACAGTTCAGGGTATGCGCAGATTCATAGGCATGGTCAATTACTACCGCCGGTTTTTGCCAAGTACGGCTAAGTACCAAGCGCCGTTAATTGAAGCAATCACTGCTATTCAAGGCAAAGGCAATAAACCTTTTGTGTGGACTCCTGAGCTAGAAAAGTGCTTTGAAGAATGCAAGAAAAGCTTGACGTCCGCTACAATTTTAGCACACCCAAATAACAGTGCTGAGGTTGGGTTGTTTACTGACGCTTCAGGAACGCACGTTGGTTCTTGCCTACAACAGCGCGTCGATAATGATGATTGGCAGCCACTAGCCTATTTTAGTAAAAAGCTGACTGCTAAACAGGCTCAGTGGCCGGCGTACTATCGGGAACTCCTTGCGGTGTACGAGAGTGTTCAACACTTCAGGCACCTGTTGGAGGTACAACACGTCACTATCTACACTGACCATAAGCCGCTAATATACGCTTTTGTACAACGACGTGAGAAATTGCCGCCTATCCAATTAAACCAGCTGTCTTTCATCAGCCAGTTTACTACTGATGTAGTGTATATCAAAGGGGTTGATAACATCGTAGCTGATGCCATGTCGCGCGTTGAGTCTATTTCTCTTGAAGAGGATTTTGCTGCACTCGCGTTATCGCAAGAATCGGATGAGGAGCTAGCTAGTATGCGTGGGAATTCGTCTTTGAAGCTCGAACCCATCCTCATCCCTGGCACAAATATCACAGTAATTTGTGATACTTCAACTGAGCGACCACGTCCATACCTGACACCAGCATTCCGTCGAGCTGCATTCGACAGGTGTCACAACCTCAGTCACCCTGGCGCGCGGGCAACCACTCGCTTGGTAACTGAGCGTTATGTATGGCCTCAAGTAAACGCAAATTGCCGTGAATGGGCTCGAACTTGTTTACGCTGTCAACTCAGTAAAGTAACTCGACATATTAATTCGCCACTTGGAGAGTTTAAATTACCGTCAAACAGATTTAGGTCGGTGCATTTAGACATTATTGGACCACTTCCTCACTCGAAAGGGTACAATTATTGCCTGACTGCGATTGATAGATACACACGGTGGCCTGAAGTATGGCCTATGTCATCAATCACAGCAGAAGAGGTAGCAGATACATTCGTAACTGGTTGGGTTTCCCGTTTTGGGGTACCAAACATTTTGACAACCGACCAGGGCCGGCAGTTTGAATCTGTGTTGTTTCGCCGTCTAATGGATGTATGTGGTACCAAACGGGTGCGCACGACTAGTTACCATCCTTGCGCAAATGGTATGGTGGAACGCATGCATCGGCAGCTTAAAGCATCTTTGATGTGTCATAATGACACATGGGTAAGAGCTTTGCCGTTAGTTTTATTAGGGATGCGAACGGCGCTCAAAGAAGATTTGAAGGCATCTTCTGCAGAGCTCGTTTATGGAGAGACTCTTCGCTTGCCTGGAGAACTCGTCATACCTCCAATAACATCGCAGAGCCCAAGTGACGTTGTAGATTTCGTCCGTGAGCTGCGCAAATATATGGAAGCTCTCCGTCCTGTCCTTGCTACACGCCACGCCCAGCCATCGACTTTCATATTTAAAGATTTAGTTAAGGCGTCGCATGCCATGCTACGCGATGATTCAGTGCGAAGGCCGTTGCAGCCGCCTTATTCCGGTCCTCATCGTATCATCGGGCGAAGAGACAAAACGATCACTCTCGATATTAATGGAAGGGAACGTACAGTTAGCATAGATCGCGTTAAGCCTGCCCATTTGGATTCGGCGTTTGGCAATTGTGAACCAATTGTGCCGCCTGCGCCAACTCCAGCTAGCAGTTTCACGCCTGCGTTGGTCCCTGCACCTACACCAGCTCCTGTCATCACCCGGTCCGGGAGGAGGGTGAAGTTTAGAAATATTTTAGATATGTGATTATCTTATTTATTTATAAATTTTTCAGCTTATTCTTCCTTTCTCCGTGGGGGGGTGGTGTGGCGGAACTCTTTTTCACCAGTGCGACCTTCGCGGTCGCCTTTATTATTTTATTTCAATAGAGTTGTGTTTTGTTTTAGAAGAGATCTGTCAAGAGGTGAAAAATAGATGTTTTCGATTCCGCAAAATAAATTGTTTTAATAATAGGAGTAATAATATCCTAAACTGTTATTAGCAAAAATCAATGTAACTAATAGAATTGGCTTTAGGGGCATAAATAGAAACACCGAATATCGCAACAAAAAAACTCACTCATAACTGCTCCAGCCAGAGTTATTTACACTGAAAATAAAAAAGTGCTTGTTTGTCCTGTTATTAGCAAAAGTCATGTAACTTATAGAATTGGCTTTAGGGGCATAAATAGATACATCGAATATCACAACAAAAAAAACTCACTCATAACTGCTCCAGCCAGAGTTATTTTCACTGAAAATAAAAAAGTGCCGGTTTGTCCTGTTATTAGCAAAAATCTATGTAACTCATAGAATTGGCTTTAGGGGCATAAATAGATAAATCGAATATCACAACAAAAAAAACTCACTCATAACTGCTTCAGCCAGAGTTATTTTCACTGAAAATAAAAAATGCCGGTTTGTCCTGTTATGAGCAAAAATCAATGTAACTTATAGAATTGGCTTTAGGGGCATAAATAGATACACCGAATATCGCAACAAAAAAAAACTCACTCATAACTGCTCCAGCCAGAGTTATTTTCACTGAAAATAAAAAAGTGCCGGATTGTCCTGTTATTAGCAAAAATCAATGTAACTTATAGAATTGGCTTTATGGGCATAAATAGATACATCGAATATCACAACAAAAAAAACTCACTCATAACTGCTCCAGCCAGAGTTATTTTCACTGAAAATAAAAAAGTGCCGGTTTGTCCTGTTATTAGCAAAAATCAATGTAACTAATAGAATTGGCTTTAGGGGCATAAATAGAAACACCGAATATCGCAACAAAAAAACTCACTCATAACTGCTCCAGCCAGAGTTATTTACACTGAAAATAAAAAAGTGCTTGTTTGTCCTGTTATTAGCAAAAGTCAATGTAACTTATAGAATTGGCTTTAGGGGCATAAATAGATACATCGAATATCACAACAAAAAAAACTCACTCATAACTGCTCCAGCCAGAGTTATTTTCACTGAAAATAAAAAAGTGCCGGTTTGTCCTGTTATTAGCAAAAATCAATGTAACTTATAGAATTGGCTTTAGGGGCATAAATAGATACATCGAATATCACAACAAAAAAACTCACTCATAACTGCTCCAGCCAGAGTTATTTTCACTGAAAATAAAAAAGTGCCGGTTTGTCCTGTTATTAGCAAAAATCAATGTAACTTATAGAATTGGCTTTAGGGGCATAAATAGATACACCGAATATCGCAACAAAAAAACTCACTCATAACTGCTCCAGCCAGAGTTATTTTCACTGAAAATATAAAAGTGCTTTTTTGTCCTGTTATTAGCAAAAATCAATGTAACTCATAGAATTGGCTTTAGGGGCATAAATAGATACATCGAATATCACAACAAAAAAACTCACTCATAACTGCTTCAGCCAGAGTTATTTTCACTGAAAATAAAAAATGCCGGTTTGTCCTGTTATGAGCAAAAATCAATGTAACTTATAGAATTGGCTTTAGGGGCATAAATAGATACACCGAATATCGCAACAAAAAAAACTCACTCATAACTGCTCCAGCCAGAGTTATTTTCACTGAAAATAAAAAAGTGCCGGTTTGTCCTGTTATTAGCAAAAATCAATGTAACTTATAGAATTGGCTTTAGGGGCACAAATAGATACATCGAATATCGCAACAAAAAAAACTCACTCATAACTGCTCCAGCCAGAGTTATTTTTACTGAAAATAAAAAATGCCGGTTTGTCCTGCTATTAGCAAAAATCAATGTAACTTATAGAATTGGCTTTAGGGGCATAAATAGATACACCGAATATCGCAACAAAAAAAAACTCACTCATAACTGCTCCAGCCAGAGTTATTTTCACTGAAAATAAAAAAGTGCCGGTTTGTCCTGTTATTAGCAAAAATCAATGTCACTTATAGAATTGGCTTTAGGGGCATAAATAGATACATTGAATATCACAAAAAAAAACTCACTCATAACTGCTCCAGCCAGAGTTATTTTCACTGAAAATAAAAAAGTGCCGGTTTGTCCTGTTATGAGCAAAAATCAATGTAACTTATAGAATTGGCTTTAGGGGCATAAATAGATACACCGAATATCGCAACAAAAAAAACTCACTCATAACTGCTCCAGCCAGAGTTATTTTCACTGAAAATAAAAAAGTGCCGGTTTGTCCTGTTATTAGCAAAAATCAATGTAACTTATAGAATTGGCTTTAGGGGCACAAATAGATACATCGAATATCGCAACAAAAAAAACTCACTCATAACTGCTCCAGCCAGAGTTATTTTTACTGAAAATAAAAAATGCCGGTTTGTCCTGCTATTAGCAAAAATCAATGTAACTTATAGAATTGGCTTTAGGGGCATAAATAGATACACCGAATATCGCAACAAAAAAAAACTCACTCATAACTGCTCCAGCCAGAGTTATTTTCACTGAAAATAAAAAAGTGCCGGTTTGTCCTGTTATTAGCAAAAATCAATGTCACTTATAGAATTGGCTTTAGGGGCATAAATAGATACATTGAATATCACAAAAAAAAACTC
Source organism: Agriopis leucophaearia (assembly GCA_949125355.1). NCBI lineage: Eukaryota > Metazoa > Arthropoda > Insecta > Lepidoptera > Geometridae > Agriopis > Agriopis leucophaearia. The sequence goes on along the minus strand of OX421276.1, from coordinate 1,809,614 downwards.
ACTCATAACTGCTCCAGCCAGAGTTATTTTCACTGAAAATAAAAAAGTGCCGGTTTGTCCTGTTATGAGCAAAAATCAATGTAACTTATAGAATTGGCTTTAGGGGCATAAATAGATACACCGAATATCGCAATAAAAAAAACTCACTCATAACTGCTCCAGCCAGAGTTATTTTCACTGAAAATAAAAAAGTGCCGGTTTGTCCTGTTATTAGCAAAAATCAATGTAACTAATAGAATTGGCTTTAGGGGCATAAATAGATACACCGAATATCGCAACAAAAAAACTCACTCATAACTGCTCCAGCCAGAGGTATTTACACTGAAAATAAAAAAGTGCTTGTTTGTCCTGTTATTAGCAAAAGTCAATGTAACTTATAGAATTGGCTTTAGGGGCATAAATAGATACATCGAATATCACAACAAAAAAAACTCACTCATAACTGCTTCAGCCAGAGTTATTTTCACTGAAAATAAAAAATGCCGGTTTGTCCTGTTATGAGCAAAAATCAATGTAACTTATAGAATTGGCTTTAGGGGCATAAATAGATACACCGAATATCGCAACAAAAAAAACTCACTCATAACTGCTCCAGCCAGAGTTATTTTCACTGAAAATAAAAAAGTGCCGGTTTGTCCTGTTATTAGCAAAAATCAATGTAACTTATAGAATTAGCTTTAGGGGCATAAATAGATACATCGAATATCACAACAAAAAAACTCACTCATAACTGCTCCAGCCAGAGTTATTTTCACTGAAAATAAAAAAGTGCCGGTTTGTCCTGTTATTAGCAAAAATCAATGTAACTTATAGAGTTAGCTTTAGGGGCATAAATAGATACATCGAATATCACAACAAAAAAACTCACTCATAACTGCTCCAGCCAGAGTTATTTTCACTGAAAATAAAAAAGTGCCGGTTTGTCCTGTTATTAGCAAAAATCAATGTAACTTATAGAATTGGCTTTAGGGGCATAATTAGATACATCGAATATCACAACAAAAAAAACTCACTCATAACTGCTTCAGCCAGAGTTATTTTCACTGAAAATAAAAAATGCCGGTTTGTCCTGTTATTAGCAAAAATCAATGTTACTTATAGAATTGGCTTTAGGGGCATAAATAGATACATCGAATATCACAACAAAAAAAACTCACTCATAACTGCTCCAGCCAGAGTTATTTTCACTGAAAATAAAAAAGTGCCGGTTTGTCCTGTTATTAGCAAAAATCAATGTAACTTAAAGAATTGGCTTTAGGGGCATAAATAGATACATCGAATATCACAACAAAAAAACTCACTCATAACTGCTCCAGCCAGAGTTATTTTCACTGAAAATAAAAAAGTGCCGGTTTGTCCTGTTATTAGCAAAAATCAATGTAACTTATAGAATTGGCTTTAGGGGCATAAATAGATACACCGAATATCGCAACAAAAAAACTCACTCATAACTGCTCCAGCCAGAGTTATTTTCACTGAAAATAAAAAAGTGCTTTTTTGTCCTGTTATTAGCAAAAATCAATGTAACTCATAGAATTGGCTTTAGGGGCATAAATAGATACATCGAATATCACAACAAAAAAACTCACTCATAACTGCTTCAGCCAGAGTTATTTTTACTGAAAATAAAAAAGTGCCGATTTGTCCTGTTATTAGCAAAAATCAATGTAACTAATAGAATTGGCTTTAGGGGCATAAATAGATACACCGAATATCGCAACAAAAAAACTCACTCATAACTGCTCCAGCCAGAGTTATTTACACTGAAAATAAAAAAGTGATTGTTTGTCCTGTTATTAGCAAAAGTCAATGTAACTTATAGAATTGGCTTTAGGGGCATAAATAGATACATCGAATATCACAACAAAAAAAACTCACTCATAACTGCTCCAGCCAGAGTTATTTTTACTGAAAATAAAAAAGTGCCGGATTGTCCTGTTATTAGCAAAAATCAATGTAACTTATAGAATTGGCTTTAGGGGCATAAATAGATACATCGAACATCGCAACAAAAAAAACTCACTCATAACTGCTTCAGCCAGAGTTATTTTCACTGAAAATAAAAAATGCCGGTTTGTCCTGCTATTAGCAAAAATCAATGTAACTTATAGAATTGGCTTTAGGGGCATAAATAGATACACCGAATATCGCAACAAAAAAAAACTCACTCATAACTGCTCCAGCCAGAGTTATTTTCACTGAAAATAAAAAAGTGCCGGTTTGTCCTGTTATTAGCAAAAATCAATGTAACTTATAGAATTGGCTTTAGGGGCATAAATAGATACATCGAATATCACAACAAAAAAACTCACTCATAACTGCTCCAGCCAGAGTTATTTTCACTGAAAATAAAAAAGTGCCGGTTTGTCCTGTTATTAGCAAAAATCAATGTAACTTATAGAATTGGCTTTAGGGGCATAAATAGATACACCGAATATCGCAACAAAAAAACTCACTCATAACTGCTCCAGCCAGAGTTATTTTCACTGAAAATAAAAAAGTGCTTGTTTGTCCTGTTATTAGCAAAAATCAATGTAACTCATAGAATTGGCTTTAGGGGCATAAATAGATACATCGAATATCACAACAAAAAAACTCACTCATAACTGCTCCAGCCAGAGTTATTTTCACTGAAAATAAAAAATACCGGTTTGTCCTGTTATTAGCAAAAATCAATGTTACTTATAGAATTGGCTTTAGGGGCATAAATAGATACACCGAATATCGCAACAAAAAAAACTCACTCATAACTGCTCCAGCCAGAGTTATTTTCACTGAAAATAAAAAAGTGCCGGTTTGTCCTGTTATTAGCAAAAATCAATGTAACTTATAGAATTGGCTTTAGGGGCACAAATAGATACATCGAATATCGCAACAAAAAAAACTCACTCATAACTGCTCCAGCCACAGTTATTTTTACTGAAAATAAAAAAGTGCCGGTTTGTCCTGTTATTAGCAAAAATCAATGTAACTTATAGAATTGGCTTTAGGGGCATAAATAGATACATCGAACATCGCAACAAAAAAAACTCACTCATAACTGCTTCAGCCAGAGTTATTTTCACTGAAAATAAAAAATGCCGGTTTGTCCTGCTATTAGCAAAAATCAATGTAACTTATAGAATTGGCTTTAGGGGCATAAATAGATACACCGAATATCGCAACAAAAAAAAACTCACTCATAACTGCTCCAGCCAGAGTTATTTTCACTGAAAATAAAAAAGTGCCGGATTGTCCTGTTATGAGCAAAAATCAATGTAGCTTATAGAATTGGATTTAGGGGCATAAATAGATACATCGAATATCGCAACAAAAAAAACTCACTCATAACTGCTCCAGCCAGAGTTATTTTCACTGAAAATAAAAAAATGCCGGTTTGTCCTGTTATTAGCAAAAATCAATGTAACTTATAGAATTGGCTTTAGGGGCATAAATAGATACATCGAACATCGCAACAAAAAAAACTTACTCATAACTGCTTCAGCCAGAGTTATTTTCACTGAAAATAAAAAATGCCGGTTTGTCCTGCTATTAGCAAAAATCAATGTAACTTATAGAATTGGCTTTAGGGGCATAAATAGATACATCAAATATCGCAACAAAAAAAAACTCACTCATAACTGCTCCAGCCAGAGTTATTTTCACTGAAAATAAAAAAGTGCCGGTTTGTCCTGTTATTAGCAAAAATCAATGTAACTTATAGAATTGGCTTTAGGGGCATAATTAGATACATCGAATATCACAACAAAAAAAACTCACTCATAACTGCTTCAGCCAGAGTTATTTTCACTGAAAATAAAAAATGCCGGTTTGTCCTGTTATTAGCAAAAATCAATGTAACTTATAGAATTGGCTTTAGGGGCATAAATAGATACACCGAATATCGCAACAAAAAAAACTCACTCATAACTGCTCCAGCCAGAGTTATTTTCACTGAAAATAAAAAAGTGCCGGTTTGTCCTGTTATTAGCAAAAATCAATGTAACTTATAGAATTAGCTTTAGGGGCATAAATAGATACATCGAATATCACAACAAAAAAACTCACTCATAACTGCTCCAGCCAGAGTTATTTTCACTGAAAATAAAAAAGTGCCGGTTTGTCCTGTTATTAGCAAAAATCAATGTAACTTATAGAATTGGCTTTAGGGGCATAAATAGATACACCGAATATCGCAACAAAAAAAGTCACTCATAACTGCTCCAGCCAGAGTTATTTTCACTGAAAATAAAAAAGTGCCGGTTTGTCCTGTTATTAGCAAAAATCTATGTAACTCATAGAATTGGCTTTAGGGGCATAAATAGATAAATCGAATATCACAACAAAAAAAACTCACTCATAACTGCTTCAGCCAGAGTTATTTTCACTGAAAATAAAAAATGCCGGTTTGTCCTGTTATGAGCAAAAATCAATGTAACTTATAGAATTGGCTTTAGGGGCATAAATAGATACACCGAATATCGCAACAAAAAAAACTCACTCATAACTGCTCCAGCCAGAGTTATTTTCACTGAAAATAAAAAAGTGCCGGTTTGTCCTGTTATTAGCAAAAATCAATGTAACTTATAGAATTGGCTTTAGGGGCACAAATAGATACATCGAATATCGCAACAAAAAAAACTCACTCATAACTGCTCCAGCCAGAGTTATTTTTACTGAAAATAAAAAAGTGCCGGTTTGTCCTGTTATTAGCAAAAATCAATGTAACTTATAGAATTGGCTTTAGGGGCATAAATAGATACATCGAACATCGCAACAAAAAAAACTCACTCATAACTGCTTCAGCCAGAGTTATTTTCACTGAAAATAAAAAATGCCGGTTTGTCCTGCTATTAGCAAAAATCAATGTAACTTATAGAATTGGCTTTAGGGGCATAAATAGATACACCGAATATCGCAACAAAAAAAACTCACTCATAACTGCTCCAGCCAGAGTTATTTTCACTGAAAATAAAAAAGTGCTGGTTTGTCCTGTTATTAGCAAAAATCAATGTAACTTATAGAATTGGCTTTAGGGGCATAAATAGATACATCGAATATCGCAACAAAAAAAACTCACTCATAACTGCTCCAGCCAGAGTTATTTTTACTGAAAATAAAAAAGTGCCGGTTTGTCCTGTTATTAGCAAAAATCAATGTAACTTATAGAATTGGCTTTAGGGGCATAAATAGATACACCGAATAACGCAACAAAAAAAAAACTCACTCATAACTGCTCCAGCCAGAGTTATTTTCACTGAAAATAAAAAAGTGCCGGTTTGTCCTGTTATTAGCAAAAATCAATGTAACTTATAGAATTGGCTTTAGGGGCATAAATAGATACACCGAATATCGCAACAAAAAAACTCACTCATAACTGCTCCAGCCAGAGTTATTTTCACTGAAAATAAAAAGTGCTTGTTTGTCCTGTTATTAGCAAAAATCAATGTAACTTATAGAATTGGCTTTAGGGGCATAAATAGATACATCGAATATCACAACAAAAAAACTCACTCATAACTGCTCCAGCCAGAGTTATTTTCACTGAAAATAAAAAAGTGTCGGTTTGTCCTGTTATTAGCAAAAATCAATGTAACTTATAGAATTGGCTTTAGGGGCATAATTAGATACATTGAATATCACAACAAAAAAAAACTCACTCATAACTGCTCCAGCCAGAGTTATTTTCACTGAAAATAAAAAATGCCGGTTTGTCCTGTTATTAGCAAAAATCAATGTAACTTATAGAATTGGCTTTAGGGGCATAAATAGATACACCGAATATCGCAACAAAAAAAACTCACTCATAACTGCTCCAGCCAGAGTTATTTTCACTGAAAATAAAAAAGTGCTGGTTTGTCCTGTTATTAGCAAAAATCAATGTAACTTATAGAATTGGCTTTAGGGGCATAAATAGATACATCGAATATCGCAACAAAAAAAACTCACTCATAACTGCTCCAGCCAGAGTTATTTTCACTGAAAATAAAAAGTGCTTGTTTGTCCTGTTATTAGCAAAAATCAATGTAACTTATAGAATTGGCTTTAGGGGCATAAATAGATACATCGAATATCGCAACAAAAAAAACTCACTCATAACTGCTCCAGCCAGAGTTATTTTCAATGAAAATAAAAAAGTGCCGGTTTGTCCTGTTATGAGCAAAAATCAATGTTACTTATAGAATTGGCTTTAGGGGCATAAATAGATACATCGAATATCACAACAAAAAAAACTCACTCATAACTGCTCCAGCCAGAGTTATTTTCACTGAAAATAAAAAAATGCCGGTTTGTCCTGTTATGAGCAAAAATCAATGTAACTTATAGAATTGGCTTTAGGGGCATAAATAGATACATCGAATATCACAACAAAAAAACTCACTCATAACTGCTCCAGCCAGAGTTATTTTCACTGAAAATAAAAAGTGCTTGTTTGTCCTGTTATTAGCAAAAATCAATGTAACTTATAGAATTGGCTTTAGGGGCATAAATAGATACATCGAATATCACAACAAAAAAACTCACTCATAACTGCTCCAGCCAGAGTTATTTTCACTGAAAATAAAAAAGTGCCGGTTTGTCCTGTTATTAGCAAAAATCAATGTAACTTATAGAATTGGCTTTAGGGGCATAAATAGATACACCGAATAACGCAACAAAAAAAAAACTCACTCATAACTGCTCCAGCCAGAGTTATTTTCACTGAAAATAAAAAGTGCTTGTTTGTCCTGTTATTAGCAAAAATCAATGTAACTTATAGAATTGGCTTTAGGGGCATAAATAGATACATCGAATATCGCAACAAAAAAAACTCACTCATAACTGCTCCAGCCAGAGTTATTTTTACTGAAAATAAAAAAGTGCCGGTTTGTCCTGTTATTAGCAAAAATCAATGTAACTTATAGAATTGGCTTTAGGGGCATAAATAGATACACCGAATAACGCAACAAAAAAAAAACTCACTCATAACTGCTCCAGCCAGAGTTATTTTCACTGAAAATAAAAAAGTGCCGGTTTGTCCTGTTATTAGCAAAAATCAATGTAACTTATAGAATTGGCTTTAGGGGCATAAATAGATACACCGAATATCGCAACAAAAAAACTCACTCATAACTGCTCCAGCCAGAGTTATTTTCACTGAAAATAAAAAGTGCTTGTTTGTCCTGTTATTAGCAAAAATCAATGTAACTTATAGAATTGGCTTTAGGGGCATAAATAGATACATCGAATATCACAACAAAAAAACTCACTCATAACTGCTCCAGCCAGAGTTATTTTCACTGAAAATAAAAAAGTGTCGGTTTGTCCTGTTATTAGCAAAAATCAATGTAACTTATAGAATTGGCTTTAGGGGCATAATTAGATACATTGAATATCACAACAAAAAAAAACTCACTCATAACTGCTCCAGCCAGAGTTATTTTCACTGAAAATAAAAAATGCCGGTTTGTCCTGTTATTAGCAAAAATCAATGTAACTTATAGAATTGGCTTTAGGGGCATAAATAGATACACCGAATATCGCAACAAAAAAAACTCACTCATAACTGCTCCAGCCAGAGTTATTTTCACTGAAAATAAAAAAGTGCTGGTTTGTCCTGTTATTAGCAAAAATCAATGTAACTTATAGAATTGGCTTTAGGGGCATAAATAGATACATCGAATATCGCAACAAAAAAAACTCACTCATAACTGCTCCAGCCAGAGTTATTTTCACTGAAAATAAAAAGTGCTTGTTTGTCCTGTTATTAGCAAAAATCAATGTAACTTATAGAATTGGCTTTAGGGGCATAAATAGATACATCGAATATCGCAACAAAAAAAACTCACTCATAACTGCTCCAGCCAGAGTTATTTTCAATGAAAATAAAAAAGTGCCGGTTTGTCCTGTTATGAGCAAAAATCAATGTTACTTATAGAATTGGCTTTAGGGGCATAAATAGATACATCGAATATCACAACAAAAAAAACTCACTCATAACTGCTCCAGCCAGAGTTATTTTCACTGAAAATAAAAAAATGCCGGTTTGTCCTGTTATGAGCAAAAATCAATGTAACTTATAGAATTGGCTTTAGGGGCATAAATAGATACATCGAATATCACAACAAAAAAACTCACTCATAACTGCTCCAGCCAGAGTTATTTTCACTGAAAATAAAAAGTGCTTGTTTGTCCTGTTATTAGCAAAAATCAATGTAACTTATAGAATTGGCTTTAGGGGCATAAATAGATACATCGAATATCACAACAAAAAAACTCACTCATAACTGCTCCAGCCAGAGTTATTTTCACTGAAAATAAAAAAGTGCCGGTTTGTCCTGTTATTAGCAAAAATCAATGTAACTTATAGAATTGGCTTTAGGGGCATAATTAGATACATTGAATATCACAACAAAAAAAAACTCACTCATAACTGCTCCAGCCAGAGTTATTTTCACTGAAAATAAAAAATGCCGGTTTGTCCTGTTATTAGCAAAAATAAATGTAACTTATAGAATTGGCTTTAGGGGCATAAATAGATACACCGAATATCGCAACAAAAAAAACTCACTCATAACTGCTCCAGCCAGAGTTATTTTCACTGAAAATAAAAAAGTGCTGGTTTGTCCTGTTATTAGCAAAAATCAATGTAACTTATAGAATTGGCTTTAGGGGCATAAATAGATACATCGAATATCGCAACAAAAAAAACTCACTCATAACTGCTCCAGCCAGAGTTATTTTTACTGAAAATAAAAAAGTGCCGGTTTGTCCTGTTATTAGCAAAAGTCAATGTAACTTATAGAATTGGCTTTAGGGGCATAAATAGATACACCGAATAACGCAACAAAAAAAAACTCACTCATAACTGCTTCAGCCAGAGTTATTTTCACTGAAAATAAAAAATGCCGGTTTGTCCTGTTATTAGCACAGTTGAAAGTGATTCTCTCTAGGGCTAAAATGTATTACTTTCAATCTGCTCCTCAGGCAACTTCAGACCTACTTTCCGAGTATGAGTAATGAAAAATATTCTAATGTGATAAGCAAAAAATCCTTATCGCAAAGATTATTTGCTTAATGAAGTGTCCATTGTTATGTTAAATTATCTCGCTTCTAATTAACTCTCTACAAACATCATTATAATTATAATTTCTTGGGTAAACATGTGCCTAAATTACACGAGACTCCAAATTTCTATCTCCTGTTAATATTTTAACATCAAAAACAATTAATTCTTGTTTGAAATTAAATTTACTTCCCCAGAATTAATGCGTGCTCAACTTACTGAGGCGTATATATGAGGCCGAATAAATGACACATTCAAAGACAGTCAATCCTATTACATGTATCAAAACAAAAATATACAAACACGTACCTATTTGCTTTTGAGGCATGTGTGACCATGATTTCAGTTTTAAGTGAGACTGTGTATCGCTGTATTATTTTTGTCTTCATAAAGCGATACCAGTGACATCTGAGTGCTTTTATCTTTATTAAATCATCGACCATTAAAACTAATACAAATAAATAATTAGAGATAACAAAAAGGTCAGATAAAATCATTATTACAATCGAAAATTATTTATTGGATAAATATATACCGAACAAGGTGATTAAAAAAAAATAAAAAAAATTGGTAATCGGAAAAATAGTTTAGTACCGAAAAGGTATCTAAGAGTCACTTGGCATTTTTTTAGTAATTTAACTTATTTTCAATAGTGTTAGATCAAATATTCTGAAAAACATGCCTCTATTTCTTTTTCTTATCTTCTTACATAATAATATTAAAGGCGATGTGTGTATGTATGTACTATGTATGTTCCCTATGGATTGATTTTGACGGTACTTTTAAAACAGATGTAATATAAGAAGTAATCCACGCGGGTGAAACAGCGGTGCGCAGCTAGTTAAAATAAAATAAAAAACGACAAAGCAAAAAACAATTTTTATTATGTTTCAGTGTTAATGAACAATGAAATAACAATATTTAACAACTTCATCATTGTCCTAATTTTATCAGATAATAAAGTCACCCTACACAAATACAGGAGGATACACGAATACTAGGAAGCATTCAAAATACATTCCTGAGACGGAAAGTTTGCACAGCTGTCGGTCTCCTCCTTAGAAATACGTTGAAAAGTTTTTCAATATGTCTATGTTTCGAAATTTGTCCACAACTATACAACTTTGAAACTTGTGTGGAAACTAATTTAGAAAATGACTGTTAAGTCATGATGCGTTGCGGGCAATGACTTTGGTTGCGGGAGTGATGCGGGGTAGGTTGTACATGAACTTGAATGATGATATATGAAACAGCATACACTAAACTGAAGAATCTCTAGTATATTTCAGCTTTTCGTACCTATATAGTCCAGTCATTATAGGGGGTTAACCTCGGAAAATCGACATACCCAGTATATTACCAGTATTACCACGTAAAAACTTGTATTTTGGCATCCTTAAACTGTTCTCAAAATTCACATATAATTGGATGTTTAAATACAGGGGTCAAATCACAAAAATCGCTTTTGTTAATTTTTTTGCAAATATCTCGTTTTCTATGGGTTGTACGCTATTTGTATTATGATCAATATTGTAGAAAATTAAATTCTCTACAACTTTTGTATCTAACATTTTTTAATACCTTGGATGTCGATTTTCCGAGATATTCACCTAATTTGGCCTAAGATGACTGGACTATACAGTAAGGAATTGAAATTTTAACCTGAAACAAAAATTTAACAGTTTTAAAGATGAACTTCAACAAAGTAACGCCCGATACAGTCAACTAGCATACATAATATTTCGGTATTTAATTATCATAAAATTTTATATCATTTCAACCAACAGTTGATATCCAGATAAGCTTCTGACATTAAAAAATACGGCACCAGCTCAGGAGGTCAGCCGCCATCCGGTGCAGTGTTTCTCAATGCCTCCGACACTGGCGCGACGATGTGAGCATTATATACATCATGTGAGCATAATTCCCAGAGCTCGGAATTCACATTGAACCTGATCAAAATTACAACTGAAATATGGCATAATGTTTGTCTGTTGTCATAAATGTTTCCCGATAACGGTTCACGTTTCGACGAACACGGGTTAATGATAGACCTATGAAATAAACGATGTTAACTCAATATCAACGGAGCTTTAATAATGAATACATGTTAATTGATGAAAATACGGCAATTTGTAATCAAATACGATATTGAATTTTATGTTGTGATGGACTTATCTTCTCTATCTACACATATAGTATAAAATAAAGTCGCTTTTTGCGTATACCTGTATATCCGCTAACTCCTAAACCACGCAACGGATTTTGGTGCGGTTTTCACCATCAGTTAGATAATTTTTCTAGGAAAGTTTGTATATATAATAAAACTTACAGCCGAGGCAGGTCGCTAGTTTGTTATAAAAAACAACATCGTTGGTAAATATTAGTAGTTACATATTTGAGCCGTTATGTGTATGGGGACTGCGAGCTCATCTACCAAGTGAGCTAATCGTTAATAACAAACCAAATCAACTCAACTTCGAGGTTTTGATTTATACAGGGTTACGCGGAAAGGGTCTACTAAGCCGAAAGGGGTTCATAGTACCCATCATTATTAACACCTTTTACTATTCCCATAGTAAAAGCAACTCTAAAATCACGAGAAAAATATCAGCTGTTCCATAGAAAAGGGTCATTCGCACTCGACAAAATGTATGGAACAGCTGATATTTTTTTCGCTATATCAGTTTTTATTAATAATAGGCTAGCGTTTGACCACGAACTCGCCTGTATTTAAGGGATGATGCGGTCTACGATGGAGCACGCTTGCGTAGAAGTAACCGATTCACTCGTGATTTGAACCATAGACCTATTTTTTTTTCCTAAATCTATGATTTGAACACAAACGGTCGAGTTGATTTGGTCCCATAGTAAAAGTTGTTCATTAGGATGGGTACTATGATCCTCTTTTCGCTTAGTACACCTTATCCGCGTAACCCTAAAATAAAGAAAGGAGTTTGTTTTCCAAAGACTTTTAACGAAATATCTTCTTCCATTTCTCTTTTCCAGGATAATCCTGACAACCAGTTCAAGTCCATTCCCCTCGGACTGTGGTGGGCCATAGTGACCATGACTACCGTGGGGTACGGAGACATGGCGCCGAAGACTTATCTGGGCATGTTCGTTGGCGCCCTGTGCGCGTTGGCTGGCGTACTCACGATCGCGCTGCCGGTGCCAGTCATCGTCTCCAACTTCAGTATGTTCTACTCACATACGCAGGTAAGTGAATACTTACCCCCACATTCATAGACGTAACCTCTCTCTTTCTTTACCCTTAAGGTTCCCCTAAGTCGAGATTTTTGAATTTTCAGTCGATAAAATATGGTAACCATAAGGTAAGTTTTTTTTATCGCGATTAAGTTTGCTTGTGAAGATCAACTCACCTGCTGGTAAGCGACGATGTGGTCGAAGATGAAGCATGCAGACTTAGAAGATACCTATTCACTCTGGCCTTAAAGGCCCAGATTATATCTCTCAGGAAACAAGGAAGCAAGGTTCTTTTACTAAGGTTACCTCACCAAAGGATATCTACAGATCTTATAACGTCATCTATGACGGGTGTGCCACTTTGTCCTTATTTAAGGTGTGACTGAGGTAACCTTGAGAGACGACTAACAATACTAAACACGAAGAATGCTTGGAGGAGGAGCAAAGAGAACCTTTAGCTAAGTGAGCACTCAAGGAGTGGATTTGAGGTACCTTTATTGCGATTATGAATATGGGGGTTAGAATTTATGAAGATACTAGAAATATTGTCGTCATATACTGTGAAGCTATTGATTGTGGCGTTATAAATCGTGTCAAAACTTAAACGGTAAGTGTTTTTTATTTTATTTTTTATGTGTTATAAATAATGTGACTTCAAAAAATTGTGTATTTCGCGTTGTTAGATGTCCCGGTGGCTCATATTTCGGCATGTTTTACTCGCATAATTATGTCAAACGCTGATGACGTGAGTACTATGTCGATTCAACGCCAGTTACAAAATTTATTGCAGAAAAATGTCTGCAAATATATTATACATATAAAAAGTTAAGCTTACCTCTTGGAACATTTATGTCAAGAAGTAGCAACATTCAAAAAATCATGTTAAATACATTTTGGCGCCATAAATTTAAATATACATAAGGACGCCATAAATTGTGATAGCATAGACTGTGATAGTCTTTACATTTAACAAATCTACTTATACTTATGTTTCTAAAGCAAATAATCGAAGGGCGTGACCTTGCACAGACGTTCGGTTTCAACTGTCAGTTAATAAAACTGGCGTCCTTGTACAGTGAACTGTCAGTTTTCATACTGCATACCGTCAATCTGTTTACCTATATGTCAGTTTGTTTACCTGTCTCAACTTTACGTGATAGCTTGATAGGGTACATAAGTTACTTTAGTTAAAATTAATCGCCTCTTAACGTGCTTTTAACGTGCAACTTAAACGTTGTTAAAACTATTGAGAGAGCCGTTAAATAACACTCTTGATAGGGGTAATGGTGTAACTTTACGAGGTCAGATTCTAACTTTGTTCTAACTTTGTAACTTGTCGTTTCGATAGATGACTCTACAACCATTAATGAACTCTATATCAACAGCTACGAGATTTCGTTAATAGAAAAAAAAAATCGGCGGCGAAATTAAAAAATCTTTAGATGATATTAAATTAAACAACTCTAAAACAGAGTTTTGGCGCCAAAGTGAAAAAAACTAACATGTCCTTCAATAGTGGTCCTAAAATTGAGTTATTTACAAATAAATAAATATCCCGGACCCGGACCCGGGTATGTCCTAAAACTGCGACCAGAACCTCCGGAGGATGGGCAGCAGCGTCCTAATAGTACACGGTGAACGTACTGCGATCCCCAAGCCGCCTGCTAAGCGTGGGGATTATGGCAACACCCCTCTATGAGGGAGGCCTTGTCCAACAGTGGACGTTAATTGGCTGATGATGTGTATGTGTGTGAAATAAATATCTGAGACCTTATTGCCCACGCGCTCATCTGACCCCAAACTAAGCAAAGCTTGTAATATGGCTGCCAGAGACTGATATACATCTATATATATAAAAGAAAGTCGTGTTAGTTACACTATTTATAACTCAAGAACGGCTGAACCGATTTGGCTGATAGGGAGGTAGCTTAAAACCAGGAGACGGACATAGGATACTATTTTGTAGCGAGGCCGAAGGCCGAGCTTACACCCGTGCGAAGCCGGGGCGAGCGGCTCGTACATATATATTTTTAAATACATACTTAAATAAATATTAACATTCACCAGCATTTGTGATTATTTAGATCCAATCAACACCCAGACAGAACAAACACAAATGTTCATCACATGAATGTTTGCCCTAGGTGGGAATCGAACCCACGCTCCCAAGCGCAGAAGGCAGGTTTACTACCAACTGAGCTGACGGGGCTGTCAGACTAAGGTAGAAGATATTTGCCGTGATTAGGTTATGGATAGAGCTCCCAATATATCACGTAGTTACACCCGTATTCTTCAGTGTTCCCGTGAACATGGTGCATGTTGCGCCGAAGTATCGGGAGCTCCTTCCACAACCTTACCACGGTTATCGGAATATCCCGTTAATAATCATAATAATTGTAAGTATCAATTCATTTTATGCATGTTTGTTGGCATGTCCTTGATTAGATAATATATATACAAATAGTATAGTAAAAAAATAAAACTTATTAGACATACTTTTGAAGTATTGTCTGGTCCAAGTTATGTGAAACTTAGGCGTGGACTTGCTACCTTAAATATAATTCCGCTAAATTCTAAATAAAGCGGATAGCTACTAAGTAAAGGGAAAGGGCTTAATTACTGATTAACTCTTGATTAATCTGAACCAAATCCTACCCGAGTAGTTCCCCAAACTAGCAAAAATCCTTTCGAAATGAGCCTTGAACAAAAAGCAGGTAAATGGCACCTACCGCACATTTCACCATAACTTTGAACTTTATTACAAACCTACAAGGATCATATTGCACGTACAGTGCCATGTAAATCTATTAAGTTTGACTTCTTGCGATATTGGATTTCCAACTTTACGTGTTTGTTGCAAGGTTGTTTGTTAGGTGTAGAGGTTGTTCTTATCGGGTAAACTTGCCTTATAGGATACATTTCCGTGGCTAATCGAATTTACGTCATTAGGTTCCGCATGTTTGTGACGTCATCATTAATTCGATCGGGTAAAAACCCCCGGGGTAGATGGGAATAATGTGATTATGGACCGATGGATTATACTGATGGGTAAATGGGAAAGATTGAGTGAAGCAGTATGTTGGTTTTGTTTTTTTTGGTGCGATTTCTTTTGCATTTGTTTTTTATCTATCTCTCTATTCTATACATATAATAAAAACGTAGAGATAAAAAAATCTTTAATATAAAAAAAAAACACAGGATGTCTTAAAATAAGCAGCTGAACACGTTAAGGGAGTTTTTAGAATGTTTGTCTGTTTGTTCGTTTATCCACGCACATCTCCTAAACCACTGTACGGATTTAAATGCGGTTTTGACAAATATACTTAACTATATTTAGCTCGCTTATATTATATTACAGATTTTTTTATCTCTACGTTTTTATTATTATGTATATAGACTTAGATCTGTGAAATCGCACACTGTGCGTTTTACGCAATCTTTTTTGCCGTACACCTGCAATTTGTGGAATAAGCTTCCATCCTGTAGCATTTCCGAGTAACTATATATGGGGTTCTTCAAAACGTGCTGTCAATAGTCGGCAACGTATTTGCAATGCCGCTGGTGTTACAGGTATCCATAGGCGACGGTGATCGCTTACCTTCAGGCGGTCCGTTAGCTTGTTTGCCAACGATGGCATAAAAAAAAACTTAAAACCAATCCGATGATTGAAAAATCAGTCCTTATCCCATTACCATTTGAAAGAATGAAAAAATCGCGTTTTCTCTTTGACGGCGGATTGATTATGCAGACATTATTCCGCCGAGGTCTTTGCCATGCAAATGTCGACCGTATTACCATAATTGTTATGGTTACGCTTCATTTGACACTAATCACTATAGGTACACATTCTATGACATGTTTTTAAGGTTCCGTACCCAAAGGGTGAAAACGGGACGCTATTACTGAGCCTACGCTGTCTGTCTGCTTGCCCGTCCGTCCTACCTTCTTTCGAACCCTAATAGATAAGTAGCCAGTTGAAATGTTCACAGAATATGTGATGTTATGGCGGATTAATAATGAAATAATAAAAAAGAAAAAAAAATAGGGTATAATTTTTTAATTTTTTTAATTTTTTATTTTTAAACTTTACCTATATTTAATAGTGCGCGATAAGTCCCGATAAATATGAAAACATATAAATAAATCAAACTATTTTTTTAGGTATTTTTGTGTTTGCTCTAATGTAAAAAGGATAATACTAAGAAGCGTCAAACTTAGCATGATTATAGTACACACTCTAAAGTATAACAACAAAATAATAAATAATGGCCAAGTGTGAGTCGGTGATACGTTTCTGTTCATAACCAAGTTAAGCATCGTAATTCGGTTACTTGAACGACTTCTTGTTCTTATTATTTTTTCTTTTCATAAATTGCTAAAGTCGGATTTTCAAATTGATAATTATTATATTTTGTGGTGGTACGGAACTCTCAGTGCACGAGCCCGACTCGCACTTAGCCGGTTTTATTTTAAAGACTAAAGACATTCGTTTTAAGTTGTATTTATACTTTTAAGAGAGTTATATTTGTCGACGAAGTTAAGGATGGAGCATAGTGGAGGAGAAATATAGAGAAGGCTGATCCCACACAATGTGGGACGCAGATCATCATTATCAGCAAGGCTGTGTGACCAATCTGAACACGAACTTGCCAAGTAACTCGCTCCGTCGCGCCCGCACTCGCGAGCTCGACGTGAACACGCCTTCAAAAAATTATACATAGAAGTAACAACGCGTAGAAAATTATACTCCATATACGTCCGTAGTTTCATATGTAAACATAGCTAATAATAGCTATATACAATTTATATCGAAACAAAACTATTTTACCAAAACCAACCGTATATTTATACATTTACGGCTAAGTTCTGTAATGTCTGTTCGATTGCACAACATTGTCAATACTCGTGAACCGTCGTTGAGCAAGCGAGACGGCGATTATGTCTGAATAGCAAGTGGGAACTTCTCTCCCGAGAGAACGAGACAATTTTCTCTTTCTCTCCCGTTAGTGAGACGGTGATTCGTCAGCCAAGTTGACGGCTCTTACGGAGTGTTACGGCTTGTGTAACTATCGCGTGACTCTGGATCCATTCTGGCTGCGTGTTGAAACAGTGAGATTGAGTGTTACCGCGATTAGCGCGTCTTTGTGGTATCTTTGTATTTTTTGATCGAAGGAATACGCACTAAAAACCTTGTTCCCTAGGGTAACATTTGCGTAAGAAAGGTATAAAGAACAATTAAATCAACAAATTTTAAACAAAACAGTGAACCTCATCTAATTTACAAAATAAACCATACATTTTTAATTTACTTAATAGATATATCCCATGAACACTGTAAATTGAACAGATTCGCAAAAGCCTAGACTTATTTCACTCTAACGATGATAAATATGACGTCGGGGCTCCATTAAGGTACTTACCCACCTATAAAAATCTTCGGCTCAGAAATAGCCAGCCTGTGACACAGGCCAATGCAAGCAGTAGGAAATGTTTCTAATTTAAGGGATTACAATAACAAAAATACAGAAAAGGATGCTTAGATGTCTAAGCCAAACATGTAGAGAGGATGGATGAGGCGAGCTTGAATGATCAAGCCAGTAAGAAATACTATTAGATGACGCGTATTTTTACATTCTTTATATTAGCTTCACTTGTAACTGACTGACTATCTATCAATGGAATCAAAGAAAAATACTTATCTGGGGTGAATTTTAGTTTATTTTCTGACAATGTTATGTAACCTTTCTTTCTGCTTATTACTGTACTGTGTCGCCGCCAGCCGGTAACCGGGGGGAGCTAATGAACCGGCAGACTCGCCGGACCGCGACCAGCTCCGGCAAAATTAAATATCTCTCGGGTGTTGCCAGACTAAAAAGAAAAGGTTTTGTCTACAATATGCTGAGACTTAAAACGCAAAAGATTTAAACATACCAACGTAAACAAGCCACAATTGCAATAGGCTTGTATCCTAATATTTTTTATATATATTACTAGCCGTCCGCCCCGGCTCCGCACGAGTGTAAGCTCGGCCTTCGGCCTCGCTACAAAATATAATATAGCCTATGTCACCCGGGGATAGTGTAGCTTCCCAACAGTGAAAGAATTTTTCAAATCGGTTCAGTAGTTTCGGAGCCTATTCATTACAAACATACAAACATACAAAAATAGGTACAAATCTTTCCTCTTTATAATATTAGTGTAGATATATATTTTATAAAAGGCTATGTATGTTCCCTGACTAAACGGCTGGAACAATTTTGACGGGACTTTCACAGGCAGATAGCTGATGCTATAAGGAGTAATCCCCGTATGTGAAACTACGGGGTGCAACTAGTTACCTTATAGAAGTGGATCACACCTTACATAGAACCTCCGCCTTTCTTGAAGTCGCTTCTAATAGCCTGAAATAGTACATTAATTTAATAAACCTATTTTTTGCGTCGTATCATAATAAAATTATCTGAAATTATAATATTAATTTATTATTCGATGTCAGAAGTGCTTGTCCTTGTCTCTCCCAGTCCCATCTAGACAGTTTTAATCTTTGGCTGACAGGTTAATCTGTGTTATTAATTAAGAGAATACCGTTCAAAAATTAATTCTAGTATCTAGTATTTAGTTTAAATTTTTATAAAGTTATTTAAAGTTTTAGTTTTTAGTATGTATAAAAAATGTCGTATATTTTCTGTTTTTTAAGTTGTGCATAATAAATTATCCCATCATTACCCATTCTACTATCTTAGAGTACTTAGCACATCTTAAAATAATCATAAATACATTTTAACTTTTTTTCTTTACCATTTGTGATCATGAATCGTTGATCACATCAATTAAATTAAACCTTCCGTTTACTCATCGAAACGTTTTACGTTATTATTAAATTATACTTTTATTGAAGTCCATTGCTTCCAGTTTGACCTTTAAACGAACCGACTTCCGCATTCACTCCACCTGACATCCGCACTCAACACTTCATAATGCTATCTTTAGAGCCCCAATTCGCAACAAAGCGGAAAATTTACGAAATTCGAAGAACCTAGCGGAAAGTCGGAATATAATCGATTGATAGTGTTTTGAAAACCTGGTTCTTCAAAATCGAAAAGTTTATCAAAACTGTATTGGCGGAAACTTTCCGGTTTCCGATTTCGAGCGGAAATTGCTTCAGAGTTATCGCGCGAAATCGGAGTTACCACAAAAAACTTTTATTTTGGCGGATACTTTCGATGAATACATGTCTAATTGACGTTTCTAAATAAAACCGTAACTATTTATAAAGTGCAGTCAAGGTTCGCCAACTTCAAAAAACTATACATAGAAGTCACAATTTTTTCTTTCTTCCCCGTTGGTCAGACGCTGGTTCGTCAGCCAAGTTGACGGCTCTTACGGTTTATTACGGCTGCTGCAACTATCGCGTGACTGTGGATCCAATCTGGCTGCGTATTGAGTCCAGACAGATTTAGCATTGCCGCGATTAACGCGTCATTGTGGCACCTTTGTATTTTTTGATCGAAGTTCGCCAACGACAAAACAGACTGTAGGAAACTTTGCGAATCGACAAAAACTTCCCGACTCGAGTGAATAGGCATAATTTACCCAACAAATTTGTGATAAATCAGTTCCGACAAATCCTCTGAGTGTCCGCAGCCCACGGGAAACTAAATAATACTAATGTCAGAGTAGTGCCGCCTTGTGATATATCACCGCGGCCAGAATAGGGATGGGGTGGAATAAAAAAAAAGAAACGTGGCCTTATACCTTTTACGAGATTTATATACTTTTTATTGCGTTGAACTAGTTTTCTTGTTTTGCGGTATTATAGGTCTTTATTTATGAGATTTCGGCTGTTATAATGGATTTTATGAAAGAAATTGAAAGTTATATGGTGCTTGAGAGAAATAAATACTATTTTTTGTGTTCATAGGTCGGCAACGTATTTGAGATGCTTTGTATGAATGTATTTTGTATTAAATTGCTTACTATGATCTTACCATTGTTTGATATCTATCCCATTATACACATACTAGCTGCACCCTGTCTTTAGAAAAAAATAGCCTATGTCCGTCCTTATGATACATACTATTACCTCGCAAATTTTTATCGAGATCAGTTAAGCCGTTTAGCCGTGATTATGTACCAAACAGACAGACAAACAGAGTTATTTTCGCATTTATAATATTATAGTATGGAAGTGTGGATTATGGCTACTGACGTGGAAGTGCAATTAAATTGTTAAGGACGATAAATTTGTTAAAATTTTGCTTGTTACTATTTCCAGATGTTTAGTTGCTGTCAATACTCGATACTACGTTGTCAGCTATTCAAGTTTTGCCCATGCGCGTAACAGTGACAAATCTTTGCGATCTCCGCTTGCAGGAAGTGATACGCACGAATCAGCGCCGGCGCCGGCGCTCGCCTCAGAACTAAACAACGTAACCGACAAATGATAAAACTCGAGATTACTCAAGAACCATTTTATTACGGAATAAAACTTTTTTTTATTACATTATATTAATGGCCATTAGAACATGACGAAAAATTACAATACTTTCTAGATTCAAACAAAATAAAATAATTAATTATAATTATAATGGTACAAACTATTTAAATTATTGCATTGTCATAGGTCCTTGATAAGTGTGCAAAATTTCAACTAAATTCGACGTTTTGAAGTATGTAGTTAAAAATCAGGTTCAAAGATTCCGTTACATACATACCAAGCCAATAAAAGCGTGTTAAAAAATAAAAACGTGTTCTAGAATGTTTGTTTCACCGAATTATTCTAACAAGAAAAGTTTCACCAAACACGTTACAAAAATATTATTAAACTTATTTATATCTTCAACTATTTATAACCAAAATATGATTTTGGAACTATTTACCATAACCACTAAAATTGATTTAACGAATCCCAAGTTGACGACATAGGTTAGAGGCACCTGATGCATCTTACCTGCGAAACTTGAAACATATGGAAACAGGACGGATATGAAAGCAAGATGTAACTATGTATGTAATGATTGGTGCATTCTTTTCAACCTGCGCAATATTTATTAAGGCTACCTGGAAAGCTACTATGGATTTTAATAGCGAGGTCAATGTAATAATTGCCATTTATTTAAGAAACGCAATATCACCAATAGATATAGCTTGAGTAGATTGTATAATTAATCGAAATTGGACGATTTTTTTTTCTTTTATTAAGTGATTGCAAGTCTTAAAAAAAACTAAAGCGTCATCCAGGTTGAATAGCTGTGAGGCATCCTTAATCACTTCCGTCACTCGTAAAACAATCAGCCCTAGAACAAACCGAGGGCACTTCATCAAATACGTGCTTTTTTCTCAAACTCTCACAAATAAAGATATTTTATCAAAGGTATTTTTACGTCCCAAGAGAATGAAGGGCCAGTTTTTCCTTCATTTACTTATTCATACTTTGATGGAATTAGATTGTGTCATATCTTGGAATTTTTGACGGGTTGGATGCATAACATAATTTATTTTCCTGATAAATAAGTAAATAGCAACTTTTTTGTATTTTGACAGATTTTCAACATCTTAATTTAATCAAAATTTTGAATACAGCACTGATTCTACATTCGATGTTTATACCATCTTCGACCTCAGCATTTTTTTGATTGTAAAATATCATTTTCCAACCAAGGTTTTATGAAAATAGTGATCGGAACGGTGTGCTGATCAAAATGAACCCAAATGCTGCCAGTCTACTATTATCCACTGTCACCATCATCAAATCAGCTCATTCTCATCATAATATTGTATTCTCATCGGAAATTGACAAGTATGCCTAATTTTAGCTCAATCGAACACTAGGAAGTGGGTCAAATTTTACTCACAAGATTTGATTACAGACAGACACCGACAGGGGAAACTAAATAATAAAAAAAAGCTTGTAATTAAAGAGGCTTATGTATAGCTTCCATCTCAGTTGATGTTAAGCGATGATGGGTCAAAACTCAAGCAGTGCATTCTACAGTCTAGCAATTCGCACAATGTGGAAATAAACCGAACCGAACCAAGGAGCAAGTAAGGTAACAGCGAACCGGAAGACGCAGCGTCGGTAGGCCTCCCACTAGATGGAGCGACGACATTGTGAGAGACGCGGGCATTCATTGGATGCAGATGGCAGAATGTCGTTCAGTGTGGAGGTTAAAGGGGGAGGCCTATGTTCAGCAGTGGATGTTTTCTGGCTGATGATGATGTGGAAGCCCTTCGTTTGGGTTTTCGGAATATCTAACGTGAATATATTTTGCTTTTTTTTTGTCACTAGTCGTTCGGTAGTAAAAAGGGCAGGAGGGAATTAGATCATGCAGATCCGATCCACGCTCTCCGAAATGCATACATTAAAACCGATAGACTAGAAACTACGCGTCGATGTTCAACTATTAGCTGCAGCCAGCGGTTTTACCCGCGTGGATTAGGTACTCGTTATATCATCGTTTGTCACAGTTACGTGAAGGGGAAGAACATGGATTTGAGCTGATGACGCGGTATCAAGTATCAACTCTTCTTACTTAAGAACTAGAAGAAGACTTAAGAAGCCCATCTTTTGTCACAGAAACTATGGACTATAAACGCAAGAAAACGACATTGTGCTTAGTTTGGAGTTCATCGACTATATTACCCACTTGTTTTGCATAGAATCCTAACTTAGTTTAAAAAAAATTGTTTTACTCAATAGATGTTAATTTTTTATGTATATTTAAAGCCTGATGGTAGGAGGCGGTGTGCTGGAGGATGGAGCATGTTGATCAAGAAGAAATCTATTCACTCTAGCCTTGAAGCCTAGTAGTTCTCAGGAAACCGGGAGTTCCATTCTAATCATAATTGACGATGACCCAAATCGTTATGCACGCATCTTTGGAATTGCCACGAGAAAGAGGTGGTACTGTGCAGTCCTTCTATTTGTCTTTTTGTAAAAGTGGGAGGGTGGAATAAGGTCACGATGCTCTTGCGCACACTTGCCGAAATGTATCCGATAGAAAAAGACAAACAAGTCACCTTACGGCGGTGATCGAGGATTTGCGAGTCATTCTTTTTAAGTTTCCTCTTTTTGTGAAAACTATCATATTATATATTTTTTAATAATATTAGTATGACTACTGCACGAAGCGTTATCCGGCCTGGCGAACGACTGGCCACTAATTATATGAACCTAAATTAAATGCTGCCAATGTAGGTGCGCCATTAAATGTAATTGCATGTTAGGAACTACCCTTGTCAGAAGAACTTTTTAACGGTAAGTTGCCGCAGGATTTGTGAAAATGTTTCCTGTTTCGCTACAAGGGCCAACGAATATAAACATGCTCTAGGAAAAGTCGGTAAAAGTAAATTAAGTTTTTCCAGAAACGTTCTTGTGTGATACTTTAGAACTTACGTACAAAGAAGAAATTAAATGAAAAATACATTTCGTTGAATGTGGATGGAATTTTTCTATGTGAACATTTAAAAAGAAATAAAAAATCAGTAGTTACTTTTTTAGTGTTGTCCTTTGTAAAACCTGTCCAGTCCTTTGTTTTTAAAGATGAGTACAATTGCCTCCTTAAGTGTCTTAACACCACCAAAACAACGAAAACCAGAATCAAGTGCCGCGCCTGAATCAAGTCTTCACAAGTCAGTTTCCTAAAACACAGGCTTTGGAGCAAGATAGTGATTTTACAAACAAGCTCACGATGCTAAATCTTCTTAGCAAAATTGAACTTTATAGCTTTTACAATAAAGTTTACATGCATATCGTTCATACTAGAATCCAAACTCGGTATTACCACAAAGTAAAATACGCTTTAATCTGTTTTAAACAGAGTCCACGTTACCGCAAGAAGTAAGAGTAGTACGTAGCCTGTCTACGGCGTAGCAATAACTCAGTGTTACGTAGTGAAAGCGTTACGAGCTACGAGGGCCGCGTAGCACCTCTACGGTTCTTTTGTTATGATATTCCGCCCTGTTTGATGTGTTTGTGGAGTTTTCAAAGAATGACTTTGTTGTATGTTTCTAATGACGTATGGATTGACATCATGGTACTATTTCTGTCTACTTTCTTTCTTTTATAATCTACTAATAGCTATGTTTGACCTCGTTGTCTAGTTCAGTGCAAGTCAAAAGATTTCAGGCTCCATTTACTTATTATTGTCTGCCCTACATACGAGTATTTGTGAAATATTTACTAATAGAAGTAAAGGTGGACGAAAAAAGATTCGAAGTTTTCTTAAACATTAAATTAAGAACAATCTAGAAAATAAAAATAAAATGTCTCATAATAGAGCAAACATCTTTCTTAATAAGCAAAATCTTTTTCATAAACTCAAATGAAAAAGAACAGCACTTGTTAATCATAATAATTGTGGAATTATGCGGAAAAATGAAATAAATCAGCAATTATCTATATTAACAGGAGAGTTGCTCTCGGAAAAAGGCAATTAAGGGGAAAATACCAGAAACCCCAGTTCAGCATTTCAGGATTTGCGACAACAGTGCTCTGAAATAGCAGTTGCCCTTTCTAGGGATGGTTATTACAAATAATACATTTCAGCAGAATTTATAGCGATTGTCGATTGAGAATTAAATTTTTGTACGAGTTTTTAAAAAAATAGGTTGTCAAAGGAGAACTTATTAGTTATTAGTAACTCACAAAAAACGCACCGTCTTAAATTTATATATATATATATAGTAATGTTCGATCGACAATATAAATAAATATTCGGAGAGGGATTTCTCTTAAAATATATTGTCTTATAATGTAATAAGTTGACCTCTTTTTGCTATATCACCTCTATTAAAAGTAATTTTCATATGAAAATAGTTATTTTTTGTAATAGGGGCTTTTCTTGAATTAATATCTGTGTTGAAATAGGTTGTCCTATAAAGTATTATAGGTCTATATTTCATGAAATTCTCGGGTCTAGCCCGGACATTTGGTAGGTATTGGTGGAGCCGAAGCCAACACCAAGAGGCCCTGTTGAATATAAAAAATACAATTATGAAATATGTATAAAAAGGAATATGAAACTATTGTACAGTATAGGATTAAAAAAGTCTGGGCTATTGAAGTGAACAACTTGTGGATGGAATAACAGATCTATAGAATGAGAAACGGCTCCTGCCTTATCCTGTCTCATCTCAAAATATATTTAGGCAGGTGATGACTTGCCACCCACTGAATGGGCCCCCCATAAAGGCTGCCGTATCTTGGCACCGGAGGGGCAACATCGGCGTGGCTGGCTTAGGGTGTAGAGAGGTGTGCTGCACTTTCATTAAGAGCTACTCGCGGCGTTATGCCCTTTAACACTTCCACCCTGGAGCTTAGGTTGTTAGCTCTTGCGGTTTCCACCCTAGGTCTATATTATTATTAAATCGTTTTAATAAATGGTTTTCCTTTGACAATACTTTATATAATAGAATAGATCTATGTTTGGCCACCAAGTCGCCTGATGGTAAGCGACGGAGTGGGCGAGGATGGAACATGTTGATCTAAAAGTTTTTTTGATTTTTTAAATACGAGTAGCTTGTCCATCAAGTATTAGGTTTTATTTTACCATCAGAACAAAAACATTCTTGTGTTGATTATGATTTGGTTTTATTAAGAGTCATACGAAAAGTTGCGTTAGTGCCTCAAGGCGGGAAGCTACCTCAGGCAGACCCTGGCGAGACAGTCAGAATGCAAAGAATGGCAGAACATAATACATGAAAAGGACAGCAGAAAGAAGAAGCAAGAGACTTTTACGCAGCAATGTGATATAGCATAAACTAGGGAAAAAAGGGACGCGCACACTTATTTTTAACACGCTTTTATTAGCTTATTATGAATCTATGTAACGGAATCTTTAAACGTGTTTTTTTTTACCCTTTCAAAACGTCGGATTGATTTGAAACTGCACTCTTATCAAGGACCGATGACAATGCAATAATTTAAATAGTTTGTCTCATTATCCTTATCAGGATCTTCAGGATTAGCGATTTTTAAGCGTATTTTTTAGTTTTTTAAACTGCGAGAATTATTATTGTCATGACATGACTGTTTGTAGAGTCCACAAGTACCATACCCTTGCCAGTTATACAATCGCAAGCATGTAGTAGTGTGAACACGTTTCTGTGGTCTAGATTAAAAAGCAATGGTTTCAGTTAAATTACTGGATAATATGAAATTTAATATCTCATAGTGATGAACGCAGTGCACCGACGCGCAGCATTTTGATTTGTTCAAGGTTTAATCCTGAGTAGCACTGAACTGTTATGGTGACAAATTTATAATTTGAGGGTGATAGCCAAAAAGGTAGCCGGGCACTAGAAAGTGCCACTACGACAGCTCAGGCACATTGTTGGGGTTCGATCCCACATGAATTGGAATTGGAACGCGCCAACCATTGAACTATCATCGGTAAAACATAATAATAATTCCAGTTTTGCCCCGCGGCTTTGCTTTGAAATTGATTTTCACAAGTTGAGAACAATATAAGAGCAAAAAAAGTTATATCAGAACCTAAACTATCTATATTCCAAATTTCATCAAGAACGGTTTAGTAGTAGTTACGGAAATACGTGGTAACTGGTAACAAACATTCCCACACACAAACTTACACATTTAAAATATTAGTAAGATTGTATACAGTTACTCCGATAAAACAAATGTTTGCTTTAATCCAAGCAACAATAAGGCAATAACCACAGATTGTATTGCTTGGTTTGGCTTAGAAATGGAATACTGTTTATCAAAGAACACCAATGTTTAGGCTGTGACAAACCCAATGTAAGCTTACGTTATCATTATTTTAACATAACGTGATGGGAAATTATGTTACCGACATTGTCACAATAAAGACAAGAGCACATTGAGATTCTCGATCATTATTTTAATGCCTTCGAACAGTGTTAGAACTTGAGGTACGCACTTCTTGTACTACAAAGCTGATCAGACATTTATAGACGAATGTCAAAATGTAGTGTCTCGATCAAGTTCGTGGATTTCATTGAATTACTAACATCATCAGCCTGCATCCGTCCACTGCTAGACGTAGGCCTCTCCCAATGCACGCCACTGAACTCAGTCGGCAGTTTTTTGCATCCAATTTTTACCCGCCGTTTTACGCAGGTCGTCACTCCACCTGGCCGCAGGGTGTCCTACACTACGTTTGCCTAAACGTTACTAACATACCCTAACCTACTAACATAAAATATATATTTTAATGTTTATCGGGACTTATCGCGCAATATTTTATGTAGGTAAAAATAGGCCATTGTAACATAGTCGAAACGTTGAGCGAAATTTACCTATTTTACCTATATAAAATACTAGTTGCACCGAGTTGTGAGGTGATGAAAATCGGTGATGATTATGATGATGAAAAGTAACCTATGTGTTAATCCAGGACATAAGCCAAATTTCAATTCCAAATTTCATCCAAATACATTTAGCCGTTTCTGCGTAATTGAGTAACAAACATCCATCCATCCAAACTAACACATATCGTATATGATATTAGTGTTATTGCGCGATAAGTCCCGAATCGTAGCTAAAAACACTCGATCAAATCACTTTTCAAACAAACAGAATTGTTTCAATATTATGGTTTACTTGTTTTGACAAATACTGCTTTATTTATTTGTTTTATGCCCGGAAATCCAGATACCTAAAATTGAACAATGCATTTTGTAATACGGCTCTTAAAATCACACTAATCTACACTAATATTATAAAGAGGAAAGATTTGTACCTATTTTTGTATGTTTGTATGTTTGTAATGAATAGGCTCCGAAACTACTGAACCGATTTGAAAAATTCTTTCACTGTTGGGAAGCTACACTATCCCCGAGTGACATAGGCTATATTATATTTTGTAGCGAGGCCGAAGGCCGAGCTTACACTCGTGCGAAGCCGGGGCGGACGGCTAGTATCATATATGTGAAAGTTTGGCTGGATGGATGGATGTTTGTTACTCAATCACGCAGAAACGTCTTGATGGATTTGGATGAAATTTGGAATATACATTGCTTATGTCCTGGATTAACACATAGGCTACTTTTCATCATCGTCATCATCACCGATTGTCATCCCCACGCGGGTGAAACCACGGGGCGCAGCTAGTACAGTATAAAAATCACAGCGCTATAATCGCTTGTGTATGCTATTATTATGTAAGTTTCTGCCCAATGAATCTTCATCTGGAAACCCAGATTTCGTGCTCGGTCACCGACCAGCGAACCAATGACCTGTGAAATCAATGGAGTCTGTTCATCAATAGGATATTGTGGCGACGGAACACAAAAACAAGGAAACTTTGCTACGTATGTAGCGCATTATTAAGAGATTGAACGAATATATTATGACACTTTATTATTGATCTGATTTTAGAAAGCTATGATATCAATACAGTAGAATATTTTAATAATAACTCCATATTTACAAGTCAAATGTCGTAATCCAACAAATTTTACAAAAAATATATTATTACCAAACCTATAAACGAATTATTACCCGTTATATTATAATATCGTTATGTCATCATCATAAGCCCTGAATGATCTATTGATCGGTATAATAATAATACGTCCCCCCCTCCCCTCCGATTCCAGGGGGCTAAAACCCCAGACCCCGACCCCTGGCTTGCCTTAACTGGCCGTCTGGGGGTGGCAACCGCAAGAGCTAAGAACCTAATCTCCAGGGTGGAAGTGTTAAGGGCATAACGAGTAGCTCCTAGTCATTCTTTAATTCTATAATGTACAATAGTTTCATATTCAATTTTATACACATTCCATAATTGTATTTTTTATATTCAAAAGGGCCTCTTGGTGTTGGCTTCGGCTCCACCAATGCCCACCAAATTTCCGGACTAGACCCGAGAATATATTTAAATAAAGAGAAATAATAAGTTTATTTACTAAATGTTAGTACATTATTATTATTAATAAATATTTTTCTTTCTTTCTTTCTTTACATAACAGTTTCAAGCGATCAGGAATTCCTTTTAGACAAAAAAACGCCTGTATTAGGAGGTCCTGCTCTTCCTTAATATAGAACATCTTTGACTTAGGCATGTGTGTGTTTGCGTGTGTGTTTGTGTGTGTGTTTGTGTGTGTGTTTGTGTGTGTGTGTGTGTGTGTTTATGAGTGTTTGATTGAGAGGGTGAGGGTGTGTGTGGGGGTATATGCCCCCCTTTGTTCATGCCACTCTCACAAGTCTGTCGCTAGTCCCATCCACTCGTTCCCGACAGTGCTTTTGATGTCGTCAGTCCACCTCATCCTTTGTCGCGCCGGGTTCCGCCGACCTAGTCTCGGCCACCACGTGGTTACTGCTGTACAAAATCTCCCATCATTATGTCTGACCATGTGTCCTGCCCAGTTCCACTTTAGTTCCGTCACTCTTTTCACTATGTCCACAGCCTTGGTGTGACGTGAGTCTATGTTCAGATGTCCACTGCTGAACATAGGCTTCCCCCTTTAACCTCCACACTGAACGACATCATACCATCTGCATCCACTGGATGCCCGCGACTCTCACAATGCCGTCGGTCCTTCTAGTGGGAGGCCTACCTACGCTGCGTCCTTCAGTTCATGGTCTCCACTCAAGAACCTTTCTTCCCCATCGGTTGATGGTTCTTCAAGTGACGTGGCCTGCCCATTGCCACTTCAACCTGCAAATTTTAATAGCTATGTCGGCGACTCTGGTTCTTTGGCGAATATCCACGTTTCGGATTCTATCGCGCAAAGAAACTCGCAAGCATAGCTCTCTCCATTTCGGACACGTTCTTGCAATTTGATGCCGAGCATGGCATACTCCCTGACTCTCTGTGACAACGGCTGTCTTGCGACTCTTCTCCGTGAGTATATGGACACTCACGGAGAAGAGTGTGCATAAATCTCACCACCATGCTCGTTATGTAGGTTTTTTTTTCGTGAATATGTTCGCGTTTGACCACCAACTCGCATGTTAGTAAGCCACAATGTGGTCGAAGATGAAGCAAGCTGACTTAGAAGATTTGTATTCACACTGACCTTGAAAACGCCCAGATTATATCTCCCGGAAACAAGAAAGCCGGCAGGTTGTTCCAATCCTTGGCCGTACGGATTAGAAACGTAGAATCGAAACGTTAGGTACGTATCCAAGGAAAATTTACAATGTATGGGTGGTAGTGGGCCGACTTCCTACTTGTCCTATAATAGAAAGTGGATGAAAGGTCATGTAGCTCCGATGCACATTCTCCAAAATGAATCCTGTAGGAAATTTAACTATTAACAAACTAAATAATCACTAAATCGAACATTACAATCAATATCGCCTGGCAAGGACATGAGATACGTTTCCATTTGTACGACCCTGTATGCTACTTTGCATATATGCATCCATGTCCATGTTCTGACAAAAAAATATTGATTTGATATCGCTAACAAGGGCGTTTTTTTCGCAACTCAGAAGGACTTGCGGGCAAAAACTAGTATATAATATTTAATTTCTTCTAATATGACCTTTCTGCTTTTTTGTCAGATTTCAGGGCCCTTATGCTCTATTTCACGACATTCTTTGATATAAACGCGTGACGTGAAAATGTTTAAAAATATTTAGACATTAGGGGGCGTGGGTTCGATTCCCATCTAGGACAAACATTTGTGTGATGAACATTTGTGTTTGTTCTATGTCTGGGTGTTAATATCTATTTAAGTATGTATTTAAAAATATATATGTATGCATATCAGTCTCTGGCAGCCATATTACAAGCTTTGCTTAGTTTGGGGTCAAATGTCCATGTGAGCAATAATGTCCCAGATATTTATTTATTTATTTTATTTATTTATTAACCTCGCAAATTACCGCAGCACATTTTACAAAAGTAGGCAAAATCAGTATATATCTAACAATATCAAATGCGTGAGTGAGGTAGTCTATTCTGGGTTATAAGGCATGAAACAAATAATCTATACACAATCAACTTAGCTATAGATAGTATTAAATAATAGTCTTACAGTACATTACACTTGCCTAATAAACTTCTAACACATTCAAATAACTTACAAACTATACTCCCCTTCTCAAGTCAAGTCAACTTACCGTAAATTGAGTCGATATCGTACAAAGAAAGCGGAAAAATACGTCCAGTCTACAACGTCCTCAGATATAGCCGTGTCCATGGCACTTCCGTAATAAATCAAATCAAATTATTTATTTGTCATAATCCCAAAGGAAGTCATTGTACTCATGATTTACAATGGGACCAACCCTGAAATCGAGTTTTGGCGGCAATGTGTTAAAATGAATGTCGCCTCACTATATACTACAGTGTTCGCTTCCCGTCTACCAAAATACGTACATATCTTCACGTACAACTCAGTTTGCAGACATATTGATATGACAAATAGAACATTTAGAGAGCATAAGCACAAAATTCAAACGTGGCTACTATCTTTGTCATACAAGCAAACAGAAAAACTTGTGAAATTTAGTGAAATGAGGCTTAAAGACGTATTTCCAGCAAGTAGTAGTCTAACATAACTACAAAGACTTCATCACACCCTCACGCTCATTCACACACCTACACGCACGCATACGCACGCACTCGCACACACACACTCACACACACACACACACCAAACACACACACACTCATACACACACGAACAAACACACACTCACACAAACAAACACATTAATACTTATAGGATAATTTAAATTTAATTTTACTTGATTTGATTTTAGTTGGGTTTAATTTATTCTGATCACCCATCTTTATTTAGATTAAATTTTAAAATTGGAATTTTATTAATATTGATTTTATTAGAGAATTATAAACACTCATATTGCACGCATGATTATAGTCATATTTATACTAAATTAAATTAAATATACATAAATAGAAAAATTGTAAGTAATTAATTAGTTGTGTTCCATTTTGTCAGCGCTGATCAAAAAAATACGTATGTTCTGTTCTCAGGGTACCCAAGATACAGGCTTAGCCTAGTTTGGGGCCCACCGAAAATGTTTTATTTAGGTTTCTCATATTGTGTATATCTATTGTAAATTTTTATGTGCTCTTTTTTGGAAATAAATTATTATTATTATATCACTTTATTTAATGAGATTCTCGGGTCTAGCCCGGAAATTTGGTGGGCATTGGTGGAGCCGAAGCCAACACCAAGAGGCCCTTTTGAATATAAAATACATGCAACTATGAAATATGTATAAAAAGGAATATGAAACTATTGTACAATATAGGATTAAAAAAGTCTGGGCTATTGAGGTGAACAACTTGTGGATGGAATAACAGATCTATAGAATGAGAAACGGCACCTGCCTTATCCTGTCTCATCTCAAAATATATTTAGGCAGGTGATGACTTGCCACCCACTGAATGGGCCCCCCATAAAGGCTGCCGTATCTTGGCACCGGAGGGGCAACATCGGCGTGGGTGGCTTAGGGTGTAGAGAGGTGTGCTGCACTTTCACTAAGAGCTACTCGCGGCGTTATGCCCTTTAACACTTCCACCCTGGAGCTTAGATTCTTAGCTCTTGCGGTTTCCACCCCTGGACGGCCGATTAAGGCAAGCCAGGGGTCAGGGGTCTCATTTAGCCCCATGGAATCGGGGGACGCGGTGTCGCTACTCACCGACGGCTCGCCATAAAGCCGCCCCTGCGTTTTATTATTATTATTATTATATTATTTTAGACAATCTTCAGATTAGCCCAGCGAGTAATGCTGTAAACTTTGATAGCAATCGGATCAACAGTTTTTTTTGATGTTTTGATATTTTCCGTACAACTTCAATTCTTACGTTGTGGCTATTGTGAACTGCAGATGCCTCACAACTCCGCCAATATCACGTAGATAGACCGTCAAACGCAATTTTCATTGTACGGTTTTGTACAGTTGGTCGGTGACTAGAAAAACAGTTTTATTTTATTTTATTATCAGTAACAAAAACACGAACACAAACATATAAACAAACACAAATAATAATAATAATAAATAAAAATAATAATAAAAACGTTTATTGATATCCATTACAGGACTATGGGTACATAAAAATCTTAAAAGGTAGTTATATGTAGTTATATATATATATGTATACAAATGTTGTGAAAGAGAGGTGAAAATAATCAAACAATTATGTACCTTAGTGGAACACTGTCCCCCACACTAGGATAACCTGTGTCGTGAGGTCACAGTTTTCAACTCTGGGCATGATTGTCTTCCCCGCAGAGGTGAACTTAAACTAGGTTTTTCATAACAGCGGTGTTAATAAAATTAATCATACTAGGCGCGTTGGCGAAGAATGTAAAAGTGACAGTACTAATATTTACTTACATATACAATAGAGCCTTTTGGTAAATTACTAATATTCTTTGTCAATCAAGTTTATGAAGGTGTGTTTTGCCTGAGTAGGTGGTTTTATAAAGGTGGTAAAGGTGGGTGGTGTACGTGTGCGTGTTAATGTGAGTGAGTGTATCTGTCAGTTTGAGTGTGTTTAGTGTCGAGTGTTGGTTGTTTGGGTGGTATTTTGTGTGATTGTTTCAGTGCTCAGTCATCTGGTACTTCTAATATTTAAGGTTAAGAGTCATAATGTGTCATTATTTAACTATAGTGAGTCAGTTAAGAGTACTCCAATCAAGCGCCAGTAAGTAAATTATCATATTATTATGTCGATCAGTTAAGTTATTTTGAGCAAATTCTCAGTTGATTTATAGTCAAGCTGTATTAAGTAGTCTGTTAAGGTTTTATTGCAAGCATAACGATTTAATTTTAAGATGGGTTTAAGTTTGCTAAAGCGGTTGTATAGAGCAGGGCCTAGTCCTACAAATGACTTCATTGCGTAATTAGTACGAGATTTTATGTTTTTAAAAATAATGTCTGATCGTCTTTTTTTAGACTTTTCAATAATTATTTCCATGTCAACCTTTGAATGTTGTCGCAATAAAAGAAGTTTTATAAATAGCTGTCTTATAGTAAGAACTTTAGTTTCCTGATACAGACAATGTGTAGGATAGCGCCGTGGTTTAAAATACATGACTTTAAGTAGTGCTCTTTGTGCTATTTCTAAAGGAATCAGGTGGGTGGCGGCAGCTGCACCCCATATTGTAATACAGTAGGTGATGATTGACTGTGCCAGAGCGTAATAAACTGTCAGGAGGATGTCTGCAGATAGAATGTGTCTTAACTTTTTTTAAATGTATATAAGCTTTCTAGCTCTTCCTGTTAGTGTTTTAATATGTTCATCCCATCGTAGGTGTTTATCAAGATATATTCCTAGATATTTGATTGATTCAGTGAATTCGAGGAGAAAATGTAATGTATGTATGAAGATGAAATGAGTGGGAGGGGAACTGGACAAAAAACACATACATATAATATTATTTACAAAAAACAAGAACAACTAGTATGAGCTGCTAGTATGTGGAATGCGCTGCCCGAATGGGTGTTCCCCGATAGTTACAATCTGGGTGTTTGCAAGTCAAAAGTGAATCAGTTTCTTCTAGGTAAGCGTGATCCATCGTAGGCCGCATCATCGCTTAACATCAGGCGAGTTGGCGGCCAAGCGCAAGCCTATTTTTCAATTAAAAAAAAAAAAAAACAAGAATTGAAGTAAAGTATGACTTTGATATTTTTTTTAAATATGTGTGTAGATTAAAGTGTGTGTGGATTTTTGTTACAAATAAAGTATTGTCTATTATCTATATTACATCATAGAAAAAAAACATCTAAGTCAAAGGAGGTTGCAGTTGCTACCAAGGAGGTTGCTTGTGTGGGTGGAAACAACGATCTATATGTACTACGTACACCCCAAAGAAAAAGTTTTTCATAATGATGAGCATAATTATCTGGTTTTGGCTTAGTAACACCTGTTTCTTGTATGGTTCATACAGCGGTGGTTATGTTTTATGGTTTGAGTAGCTGCAAGCAAAAGACCAGATCAAGTTGCGTGCTTTGGGAGAGACATATGTCCAGTAAAGGACTAGTATGGGCTGATTATGATGATGAACCTTTTAGAGCACCTCAATATCCACTGGACAATACATCAATAAATCGTGTAACACTTTCCGTTGCGAAATTATGGCTAATTATTTGGCTACGCAAAGTGAATTTCCAGGCTCTGTTTCCAGTTCACAAAGAAAAGATAGTGAAAAACAGTTTTCCGTCAGGGAACGCCTGGCAGACGTGCAACATGACGGCATTGTGACGTCACGTCCGTAACGTCATACCAGCCGAATTTACTGCCAAGGCACGTCTATAGACGTTACAAATAAAAAATAATAATGAATTGCATAAAATAGTATTTTCGTGAAGGTTTCGATCAATCAATGAGTTCTGATTTTTATACCGGATATAAACCTGCCGGCGCGGCGGCGGTGAGGGTAGAACAAACAAGCAATGAAGCGGGAGGAATGCCTATTAATCGATCCGGTGGCAATGGTTCCGTTTACGACAGAAAGCGGTTTATCAGTTAGGTGCTTGGACGAATAAACTGCGAGACAAGCTCTTCCAAACGTTTTACTTGAAACGTTTTAGCGCAGACTAGAAAAAGGTCAAAATAAAATCTGAATCGCTAGAGATTTGTCTCCTTTCTTTAGTTGCAGATACAAATTTAAAGATAAAGTTTAGTAAAATAATGCCAGAATCAAAGAATTTTTTGTATGATTTACTTAACACCTTTTAATTTGATGCTTTGTTTTTTATCAAAGGTAAAAAATTACACCATTATTTTTTTTTGTTTTTTGTTGTACACTCAACTCCTCTATGGAATTATGTGTCCGAGATACCGTACACAAAATCACGGGCAACTTACATCCAGATCCAGAGCATATATTCAAATTTATCATTTAAACATCTGCGCGGCCGCAAATCGAACCCGGGATCATAAATGAATAAATACAAGTGAGTACCCGACTCATTTGTATTTATTCATTTAGCACATATGAATATCATTTACACTAAAGACAGAACTATTAAAAAAGTTATAAATTAAAATAAATCTGGGTGTCGTCAAATCTCGAGTGAATCGGTTTCTTCTGTGCAAGCGTGCTCCACCGTAGACCGCATCGCGCTTAACATCAGGCGAGTTGGCGGTCAAACGCAAGCCAATTAAAAAAAACCTATCAAATTAACTAAATATATACATACACATACATTGCCATACAACACACATTTTTACATTGTCATATTCATCACATAGGAGCTCAAGTGGTAGACTTGCTACCACCGAGTCAAACCAGTCGTAAAATTTGAAGTTGATAGGCTTATAATTGTTTTGTACTAGCCTAGTCTATAACACGGCTGATGCCAGGTATACTAATATAAAATAGTGAAAAGGTGGTTGAGCGACAGAAATACTTGCCAAGACAAAGGCGTGTCCCGTACTATAATCGTCCAAGGACAATTTGATAGCGATAAAATGAGTATCGGAGATTGATATTTTGTTTGTTCTCTTTATTTGTCAAAGTTAATGGTGTTCGTAAGGTCTTTAGTTAGATGGAGCCTTCGATATACTTTTAGACTTTGATAAATAATAGGTCGGGGAAAAAGTCTTTTCGTATTTTGTATGTATAAAGTTGTAGTAAAAATCTCATCGATTGTACTGTTTGTATCTGGCTGGTTTTGATACCATTAAAAATATGACATTTTAAAAAAGGAATACAAAAAGTTAAAAGCAATTTCCCGCCATTTTGCAATTGTTTTTTTGTTCGATAAAATGAGTGAATCTAACAAAGAAATTCGATATATTGTGAAATTTTATTACAAAAAACTGAAAAATGCGACACAAGCCGCGAATAAAATTTGTGACATTTATGGACCTAATGCAGTGTCATCAAGAGTAGCACAATGTTGGTTCAAGCATTTTCAGTCCAGGAATTTTGATGTCAAAGATGCAGCTCGCTCTGGTCGCCCTGTTACGGATAAAGTCGATGCCATTTCTGAAAAAGTGGACCAAGATCGGCATATTAGTAGTTACGACGTAGCTGAAGACCTGGGGATTGACCACAAAACAGTTTTGACCCATTTGAAAATAACTGGGTATACAAAAAAACTCGATATTTGGGTGCCACACCAGCTCACTGAAAGAAACCAAATGAATCGTGTACTCATTTGCGATTCTCTATTGAAACGTAAAGAAACCGAACCGTTTTTGAAAAGATTGATCACTGGTGATGCAAAATGGATCACCTACGACAAGAATGTGCGCAAACGATCATGGTCAAAGGGCAGTGAAGCACCACAGACTGTAGCGAAACCCAGATTAACACGTAATAAGGTGATGCTGTGTGTATGATGGGATTGGAAGGGCATCGTTCATTATGAGCATTTACCGCCGGGCAAAACCATCGATTCGGATCTCTACTGCCAACAGCAGATGAGACTCAAACAAGAAATTGAGAAAAAACGGCCGGAATTGATCAACATAAAGAGTGTGGTCTTTCATCATGATAACGCCAGACCGCACACATCTTTGGCCACTCAGCAAAAATTTAGAGAGCTTGGTTAGGAAGTGTTAATGCATCCACCACATAGCCCTGACCTTGCACCAGATTTCCACCTGTTTCGATCTCTTCAGAATTCTTTGGGTAGTGTTAGATTAACATCAAGAGAGGACTGTCAAAACTACTTGTTGCATTTTATTGATCAGAATTCCCAAAATTTCTACAGCAACGGGGTCATGTCACTACCTAAAAGATGGCAACAAGTTATCGAACAAAATGGTACATATATATTATAATTAAATGTAATTAAACTTGAAAAAAATATGTCTTGAATTTGTTTAAAAAATACGAAGAAACTTTTTCCCCGACCTTATATAATCTGGAATGAATGGATGAAAAACTGGAACTTGTATAAGTACTTTTATCAGAGAAGTTCCTCCACTTTCGGGTCGATTGTGGACGGAGCGGGTTTATTACACAAATATTATACATGCAAATATTATCATCAGCCAGAAGACGTCCACTGCTGAACATAGGCCTCCCCCTTAACCTCCACACAACATGCCATCTGCATCCACTGGATCCCCGCGACTCTCACAATGTCCTCGGTCCATCTAGTGGGAGGTCTACCTACGCAGCGTCTTCCGGTTGGTGGTCTCCACTCAAGAACCTTACATTATCTCTCAGTATTAGTCATCATCATCATCATTTCAGCCATAGGACGTCCACTGCTGAACATAGGCCTCCCCCATCGATTTCCAAAGGGACCGGTTGGAAGCGACCTGCATCCAGCGTTTTCTTTTAGGTCGTCTGTCCATCTTGTGGACTCAGTATTAGTACATCGATGTTATATTTATTAAAAGACACAAAAGGCGTTCTTCCCGAGTCAAACGATCATTTAGCCAAATTAAACCATGGGAAAGTAAAATAAATCACGTTTCAATTAAGTTTGTTATTAGAATTTAAGGATCATTAATCTTGTTAGAGAAGTTCGAAGCCTATAATTGGTGCTGGAAATACGGCCCTACTAACATTGAAGGGGAAGAGGTTTTATATATAACGTCAAAAAATTACTTATCGTGCTGTATTTTTAGGCCACCTGATAATAGGCTACATCTTAATCCACTTTCCATATTAGATAATACAAAAATCGGGCGAAGTCCGATTCGGGCTTGCGCTCTGAGGGTTCCGTACCACCAAAACATACAAAAAGTAGTGCAAAAAGACAATATCCACATAATATCATAGATCGGAGAAATCGCACACTTTGCGTTTATACGCGATCTTTTTTGCTTCACACCTCCATTTGTGGAACGGTATTTCCGAGTAACTACAATATGGGGTTCTTCAAAAGGGCTGTTAAAAGACTATATGTCTTTAAGGGTTGGCAACGTATCTGTGATGCCTCTGGTGCTACATGTATCCATAGGCAACGGTGATCGCTTACCATCAGGCGGCACGTCGGCTTGTTTGCCACCTATGGCATAGTAAAAAAAAAAACTTATAGAGATAAAAAATAAATTAATATTATTTTAGTTGTTTGTAGTGTGTGTGTGTGTAGTGTGTAGGTATATAAGTGTATTTGGTGCTAATAGGCTTGCATTTGAAAATATCCTTACTAGTAAGATCTTTAAATGTAGCATACCAATTTTTCGAGAACACTTATTTATATCTTGTATATAAAAACCTTATAGCATATAAAAAACAATGTCTTTAATAAAAACAAATCCAAACCCCTGTGTCATACTAAGTTAATTATGTAAAAAAGCAGGAAAAGTGTGCATTGAGAATCCGAGTTGGTTCCGCTAAAGCTTCCTTTTATCTTCACCAAATCTTTTTTAGTTGGAGGGATTTATAAAATCTCTGGAAGTAATTTCGCTAGATTTATTTTTTAAGTAATGACAGGTCACGTCCTACAATGGAGGTCATCGTCCCAGGAGGGGAGATAATTAAATGAAACTTCAAACTGTAATCCAATAGCAATGTTTTATGAAAATCTGTACCATTTAGTCATCTGTACCATTTAGTTTAAATGTCCCAGATTTAGTCATCGTCATCTTTCAACGCCCGCCAACTTTTTTTTTTACAATTTTATGATTATTAACGGGATATTTACGTAGCCGAAATAGGTAGCAAAATACTAAGAAAGAGAGTAGATAGTTTTGTATACAATTTTAACTTTACTGCCAACCACCCTCATTCTTCAGTCTACCCGTGAACAACTTGCATGTAACTGTTCCGAAATATCGGTAGATCTATCCACAACTTAATCACTTTAAATATCCTGTTAATAATCATATGACTGTATTGAACAACCGTGATAGTTTAAAACAACGTTTTGATTAACTTCAATTAGCAAATAAAGTATAATTTTTTAATCAGAATTACAATAAGTTTGAGCTCTTTTGATTGATATGTATCATTAGCTTTTTATTTATTTATAATAATTTGATTAAGGGTCGAGATTTTGTTATGTACTTGTCAAAGGGAGACACATTAAAAGAAAAAGAAAATGTTTTCTTTGGCTTCTACATTTCTTAGAGCAAGGTCTTTTAGTACTTGAGGTAATCTATGTTTATCGGTGCTTAGTTGCTTACCCCTTAGGTCTTAAGGTAAATCTAGACAGATAGTATTGCGTAATTTCGTCTGAGTCACATCCAGATAAACTAAATCTCTCGTCTTGTCGTCTAAGCCAATATAAAACTTCTCTTCTCGCGTTTGCGTCGCATTCCTTAAAGCAGTCAATTTTAATTGAAACCAACAACGTTAAATGTATACCTTATCTTGTTACAGTAGAGCAGAATTTAGCTTGTCAACTGACTTCAGAAGTGGGATTTAATGTAAATTGTCAGATTGAAATGACGAAAGACGAACTGTGGTCTTTGGCATTTTGAAGTCTGGGGTAGCGTTTAATTTTTGTGTTTACATTTCTTAGCTTATTTAGATCAAAGAAAGTTGAAATTTGCTGATCTTAAATTTCACAAATTCAAAGTAAGCAGAGAAATAAATTATTTCACTGGTTAAATGACGCAAATTGAAGTTGGCAACAATTTGAATTATAAGAATTAGCCTTTGGGGGTTTGTCTAGGAACACCCCATTTTATATTAATAAACTGAGTTTATATTGAAAGTGGAGTTGAAATTTTAACCATAGATTAAAATAAGACTTATTTGGTACTTCATTAAAGGAATGTCCTTTAGAACGATAATTATCAATTTAAAAAACCGACTTCGAAGTTTGTAAATTAGGTACGCAATTTCATTTATTAAACTTTTTGCAACATAGAATTAATTCTATGTTTTGTAAACCCATTAAATAATACAATACAATAAATTTTCCATTTATTTGATTTAAAAACCATACTACTATACCGATTTTTACGAAATTATTATCTACTAGCCGTCCGCCCCGGCTTCGCACGAGTGTAAGATCGGCCTTCGGCCTCGCTACAAAATATAATATAACCTATGTCACCCGGGGATAGTGTAGCTTCCCAACAGTGAAAGAATTTTTCAAATCGGTTCAGTAGTTTCGGAGCCTATTCATTACAAACATACAAAAATAGGTACAAATCTTTCCTCTTTATAATATTAGTGTAGATGGGACCAAGCTGAAATTATATGCTTTCATATTTTTTTTTTCAATATCGGCTCATAAATGACCTCTTTCTAACGTAAAAACCATATTTATTTTTAATCCAACTGAATTCAGAACCCTCTTCTTTTTTGAAGTCGGTTAAAAGGAAGTATTATGACTTCAAAAATGTATGTAAAAAGTAATAAATGCCTTTCAAATTTTAGTGCTGCCCTCGATTTCCCTGGGATCCCACCATCAGATTCTGACTTGGTGACAATGGGACCAAATTTGGAAGTATACCCTACCGAACAAGTGTTTTTTTTAATCGGTCAACAGTTGGCGGAGAAATCGGGAACATACATTAAAAAATTATTATCAATATAAAAAACCGACTTCTTTAGAACTGGACTAAATTGAAATGAGACCAAATGGAAAGCACCAGCTTTCAAATAAAAAAAGAATCATCAAAATCGGTTCACCCAGTCAAACGTTCTGTGGTAACAATTATATTAAAAAAAACAGTCGAATTGACAACCTCCTTCTTTTTGGAAGTCGGTTAAAAAGCTTGTAAAGGAGAAGGAAGTTCAAGCTTATAAAGTAAACAAAGGAGACTGAATGCAAGTCATAAATAGGTAACATTGTATAAATGTAGTCACTTGAGTCTCTTCATCGCTGTGAGGGCGCTCGGCCCCGGAGAGTGCCATTGTTTCTGCCTCGCTTGAATGAAAAGGGTTTTTATCCTTTAAATTGGTTCTTTTTCGTGAAGGTGTTTGGGTTAGAATATTTTTAAATAGGTGTTTGTAATGAATCTTGAATTTAATTTATCAAGTGGAAAGCTGATATGTTAGAATCGTTAATATTAAAAAACGGAATTGGACCCTTGGGGACTAAGCTCACCTACGAGATACCTCACAAGATATAAGAAGACAAATCTCTGTGTGCCCTGTAATTTATTTATTTATTTATCAAAATTACAACTATTATTACTAATTGTTTAAATTAGAACGGCTGTCAAGGCATTTTTGTAAGAAATTTGTTGCATCCATATAAACGAAACGTCAGTCATTCGAAATCAGAAACAGTGACGCGGAGTTCGACGCGTTGATCTAAATAAGAATGATCAATCAAGGTTCTGTCTTAATGCCTGGCGACAGATTTTCCTCCTCATTTCCGTTCTATTTACTTCTCTTTTCTGTGGGCTCATTGCTTTGCTTGGTAGCGTGGTAATGCCTCCAGCATGCTGGGTACAC
Source organism: Agriopis leucophaearia (assembly GCA_949125355.1). Classification (NCBI taxonomy): domain Eukaryota; kingdom Metazoa; phylum Arthropoda; class Insecta; order Lepidoptera; family Geometridae; genus Agriopis; species Agriopis leucophaearia. The sequence goes on along the minus strand of OX421276.1, from coordinate 1,767,145 downwards.
TGACAACTGGAGTTGAGCATTTGGATTGTCTTTAGACCTACAACGGTCTAAAAGCAGTCTGTTTTTTGTATAATAGGCTGTATTTAGTGTTAGATTGTTTTTTTTTTTTTTTTCTTTTTTTTTCTTTTTTTCAAGATTTCTTGATGTGGCAGTCAGTGAATGAATGAGTTATATTTTTCTTATAATATAAAACTAGCTGTTTTAGAGCCCATAGTGAACATACATATATTTACGCATCGCGTATAAGTTAGGCTGATATTATATAGGTACTTACCAAACAAATTGGTTGAATTCCGGGGACATAATAAATACAAAATCATATTTGATTTTGTATGCAAAATAATGTTTTTTTTTTTTTTATGATACTGAGTGACGAGACGAGCGAAGTCGCTCGCCTGATGGCTCTTCACGCTTGCCCATAACAGCTCAACGCCACTCAGAATTATGAACTTGAACAGTTCAAAACCCTGGATGGCAATGCACTGCGCTCGTCACCCCGAAATATAAGATGTCAAATCTCTGTGTGCCTCTGTGTGTTGTTGGTATAAGACTTCAAATTTTTTATGGATGCTTGTACATATTAAAGCTGTGCTCACCATCTCAATCGTTCATGTATTTGTGCGTTGTTTAGTTTTGTTGCAACAAACTTTACCAAAAATAATATCTAATGAGCATCCTATCCTACACACAGTAAGGGCTTTTTGAATTTTTTGTTTCAAATTTGCAAAATTTAATCATACACTAAAATTATCATCAGCCAAAAGGCGTCTACTCTCTCTACTGCTGAACATAGGCCTCCCCTTAGAACTCCACTTTGAACGACAGCCTGCCATATGTATCCGTTGGATGCCCGCAACTCTTATGATGCCGTCACTCCATCTAGTGGGAGCCTATCTACGCTGCGACTTCCGGTTCGTGGTCTCCACTCAAGAACCTTTCTTCCCCATCGGTTATGCTTCTTCAAGCGATGTGGTCTGCCCACAAGTACTTCGAGTACAGCTGCCATTACCCGTCGTGCAACTCTGAGTTTTTCCAAAAAGCCAGCAGTTAAGTACCATGTCTCAGTACCAAATGTCAACACTGGCAACACACACTTGTTAAAGTCCCTTATCTTTAGGCGCTTTACCAAAATACTTATATGTGAAAATTTGGATGGATGGATGGATGTTTGTTACTCAATCACGCAGAAACGGCTGGATGGAATTGGATGAAATTTGGAATATACGTTGCTTATGTCCTGGATTAATACATAACCTACTTTTCATCGTCATCATTGCGCGAGTGAAACCGTGGAACGCATCTAGTAATTTATGAAGTTAAGATAGTATTTGTTCTCCTTACATCTATATGCTTGGTTTTTATATGCGGTTCGTCGTTATCTAAATATTCTTTAACATCATCTACCTACAATTGGTATATCCACGTCAAATCAGTTAGACGGTACTAAATTATTGTATTGCCATTCAGATTACATATAATATATGTATTTGCAAAGTTTCCAATGGTTACGTTAACTAGAAGGTTAAATTCGACTGCCAAGATTTGTTTATGTAGTCACAAGAGAAGCAGAATTAATTCTGAATCACGAAGTTCGTTCGTTAAATGTAAAACGAATCAGTAATTAATGTGTGTGTGTGTGTGTGTGTGTGTGTGTGTGTGTGTGTGTATTACTGATTAATTACAAATCAGTTTCAGGTACAACGAACTTTTTGTTTCAAAATTAATTCGTTTTTGTTTCAGGTTAGATTATATTAGTGTAATTAACAAAGTTCTGTAAGTTATTAAGTTTATAAATTATTTTTTGTTATAATCAGTATTTTTTTAATGTTTTAAATTAGCATCATTGATTTTTGTAGAGTAAAATAGAAATAATTGATCCTAAATTCCTTGTATTTGATGTGACGTACACTGAAGATTTGTCAAAGAAACAGTTTAAGTACCATCTGAGTACTGTATTATAATTGACCTAGTTTAATCTATCAGTGTCGCCACGTCATCTAATAGTAAAACGTGTCATAAATACCTAAGTGGTACCGTGTATGATGACACTGTTAGTTCCGGCGCATGTACCAAAGAGGAATAACGGAAGTTGCCGAAAATTCTCGAAGAAGCAAATGTAAGCTTATTGTTCGTGAACGTATCAAAACGTGGTATATTTTTTGATGTTGGCATTGGCAACACTGCCGCGTGAAACCTTCTCTTGTAAAAAACATGGCGAGAAGTGCATTAATAAAAAGTGACTAATTATCATTTAAACTAGTTTTTACTATGGGACTATGGGAGCAAATCTGAAATCGCAAAAAAATACCTGCTGTTCCAGAGAAAACGGTCATTGACACTCGACAAAATGTATGGAATAGCAGTTTTTTTTTCGTGTTTCAGAGTTGATCCCATAGTAAAAGTTGTATATTAAGTTTCTGTAAGAAATGCGTAAGAAAGTGGTTTCCCAAAAAAAACCTTGTTATTAGTAATAGGCTTGCGTTTGACCGCCAACTCGTATAGTAAGACTGTTTGCATTAAAAGTGTGAGGCCAATAGAAACTATGAAACTTGATTGTGACAATCAATTTTTACCAAACGATGGAGACATCCCTTGTTTATAAAAGAACGAATTTATTTAGAAATGTTTTTGCTTCATAAAAGAGCAAGTTTTCCCAACTGCGGCGTACTGGGTTTAATTGAAAGTTCTGGCTAACGATGCTATTGTCAGAGCCAGCTGTAGCTTAGGCTGTTTCTACAGCGTATTTTTCCAACAATTTTTATCTGACGACGCTTGGGATAATGGAACGTAACGTTTACGTATCTATGTTTGTATGTTCCCACGTTAGATCACAAAAACAAGGGAGATCTGGTAATAGTGTCGGCACTTAAGCCAAATAAGAGTCAACCTCGGAATGAGAAATAAAAAGCTGTACACTGTAGGTGTAAAGCTGTCTCAAAAGTCTCTTAAAATCTCGTGTGATGCGGACACGAGATTTCAAGAAACTTTTGACATTCAAGGTCAAAGGTCACAACAATTTGTTTATACACTTAACTTTGCAGACAACTTTATGCTCTACAATTTATAAATGAGATGCATATATCATTGAAATATATGAGAAGAGATATATTTGCGAGAAAAAAAAACGTGTGAGTCTTGATCTTGAATGTCCTAAGACACGGACACGAGATTTTACAAGAGTTTTAAGAGCCGATTTCACCATCAAAGTGAACGCGATCAACGCAAAACTAAACTGGTATAAAGTGGCTTATTGAGTTCAAAACGTCAATTTGGGTTTCACCAACATAAACTGATCGCAGTTAAGTTGTGCTCTGTATGTGGACTATTGATTAATTCATTGGTATTGCTAAAAGTTTCTTAGTGTGCGTGAAAAATGAATAAATGTGAGGTTTAGTGGTATGATGAAAAAAGTGGGGGGGAAATTGAGAAATTTGAACGTAAACTATAATAAAATATTAGCAAGGCATATCTCCTTTCTTTGTCTGATCTTAGGCTGTGAACGTAGGGTCACAGTTCGAAGCAAACAACCAATATTTATAGTAACTACGTAGTTTGTAACAGAACGTTGTAAATAACATTGGAGCAAACCATAGCGTGGAAACAGCGTCTTAGCTTCATGCAAACGTTTCGTTATTTCACTCGAATGAAAAGCAAACTTCAGCGACGATAGCTTATTAAATAAACAAAAATACACATTATACAATGAGAACGATAAAAGGAAATAAATTACGCGACTCGGTTTTGTATTTCTCGCGACTTGAATAAAGGACTCTGTTATGTTAGCTTTTGATATGAAGCTAGTGATGGGAAACGAGCGAACAAGATTGGTCTTGATTTTTTGTGTAACATCTTTGCTTTGCTCACGGCTTCACCCGCGTTGGGAACTAAACAGCCTATGTCTGGGACATTATTGCACACATGGTCATCTGACCCCAAACTAAGCAAAGCTTGTAATATGGCTGCCAGAGACTGATATACATACATATATATGTTTAAATACATACTTAAATAGATATTAACACCCAGACATAGAACAAACACAAATGTAGCTAAGTATAGTGTATTTAGCTTTTTTCTAACAATAATTTACAGGGTCGGTTCCGTAGTTCCAGACACACCCGCTACAAACGTAAAAAGTCGCTTAAAATCAAGTGACGTGGCTTCTCTCAAAGGAAGATATTGGGCCCTAATGCACCATGCTGGCCCAGTGTTGAAAACTCAAAAATTAGCGCCTTAATTTGCTACGATTGTCACTGTCACTTCAGACACCAATGATATTAACGATCGAAGCGCCCTCTGTCTCTTTTCCGATACCCGCCGAACTCTCGTGACGCGCTCTGTGTATGTAATAACTTTATAATAATAAAACAAGTAGATTCGATTACAAAAGACGTTTAATTCAACACCCAGTGCATGTTGATGAATGTCATAGGTCTCTGAACTTTTGGAAGTTCTTGGATATACCGGTTTCCTAGCGATATTTTCCTTCACCACTTTTGAGCGATGGCATAAAATAAATAAATAAATATCTGGGACATTTTTGCACACACGGTCTTCTGACCCTAAACTAAGCAAAACTTGTAATATGGCTGCCAGAGACTGATATACGTACATATATATTTTTAAATACATACTTAAATAGAAATTAACATTCATAACCAGCATTTGTGATTATTTCAATCCAACCAAACAATGGGTATCAGCAACGACGCTGATATGGTGAAAATTAAATTTACAAAATTTTGAGGTTCGCTGCACGTACCGACAGCACGCTAGTCGCGCTCTTTTATTGTTTTTTGCCAAAATCAGATATAGGAATTCAATTCCGACCCATAACTTTCTAAATTGCTGTCATAAATTTTAAAGATAAAACAATAATAAATTCACTGAATCTAGTTTTACCCTTTGATAATATATCGATATCAATTTACTTGGTTCCGTAATAAAACTCATAATTGCAATTTTAAATATGACAAAACAATTTATGTTTTAGCTATGTTTAGTAAATACTTCATTTTAATTAGTAAACTTTTTATTGATGATAACAGCTTGTCTTCAGGGGACCGTTTTATATAGTTGCCATAAAAAATTGGTGGTTTTTCCAGAATGCTTATTCTGGCGCACTCGTTATTGCTTCTCTGCCGGCATTCTCATTACCATCTCAGTAAGAGATATGTGACAGAAATTATATTTAAGACTCAAGACTGTACCTCCAAGACTCTTTTTACTTAAACTCGTTTAATGAACATCTCTATAATTCTTCTTTGTTGCTACTGTACACGACAAAGGGCTTGCAATAAAAGAACTTGAAGCAAGGTTTGTTAAGGATTCTTTTTCTTAGGCTTTCTTAGTCTTTTCATAAAGACTGTTTCAGCTATATTTTAAGAAATAAATTGAAGTAACCTTTGTATCGCTTTATATTTGGATTTCTGAGTAAAACTTTAACCTCTACTTAGGGTCTGGGGTCTTTCAAATGTTATCCTCTCTGACCGGAGTCATCGCATATTTTTAATCGACTACCAAAAAGGAGGTTATCAATTTGACTGTTGTTTTTTGTAAATGTTTGTTACCGCAGAACTAATTTTTGACTGGGTGAACCTATGTAGATGATTCTTTTTTTATTTGAAAGCTGGTGCGCTCTCCATTTGGTCCCATTTGGTTGATCAATGCCTATAAAATTTTAGGATTGCCCTTGATTTCCCTGGGATCCCATCATCAGATCCTGACTTGAGTGACAATGGGACCAAATTGTACGTATACTCCACAGATCATTTTTTTTTAAATCTGTCAACAGTTAGGGAGATGTCGGTGAACATACATAAATAAAATATACATAGAACCTCCGCCTTTTTTGAATTCGGTTAAAAAATAACATTTTATGAGAACCTTGCCGCTATCTTTTTTTTTTGTTTTTTAAGATACTGAGTGACGAGACGTGCGAAGTCGCTCACCTGATGGCTCTTCACGCTTGCCCATAACAGATCAACGCCACTCAGAATTTTAAACTTCAACAGTTCAAAACCCTGGATGGCAATGCACTGCGCTCGTCACCTCGAGATATAAGATGTCAAATCTCTGTGTAGAGCACACAGAGATTTGACAGAGAGTCTTATCTATTATAATAACTGACAATAGTAGCGTAAAAATAGCACACCAAAAGCCCTTCACCACGACAACCACAAAACACATTACAAGAAGCCCTCACATTTCCTTTCACAATGGATTTCGATGTTTATTTATTACTGAACTCGAATACAAATATTCGAACACATTCCAAAATATACCAGAACACAGATTACATACGGAACCTCGAAAGAAACCTTGCTTACAGAAAACAACCGTATTTTCAGCAGGAACCGGTGATAAAAGAAAATCAATGGACACGGTACCAGTACTACCAATGTGTATTATATCTTTTAAGCTTTTGAAAGAAAGAAAGAAACAAAGAAAGAAAGAAAGAAAGAAAGAAAAAAGTTTATTTGTGACCAAAAAGCTACATTTAAAAGAATATTATTATAAGAAAAAAAGGTAAAATTAAGTCACAAATCGGACCCAACTCAGCCGGCTAATGCCGGCTGTCAACCAGCGCTTTTGCGATTTGAACCTATGTTTTTAATCGCCTATCAGGACTCATCGTGCACTAGCTGCGCCCTGCGGTTTCGACTGCGTGGGTTACTCCCTATATCATCAGCTATCTGCCAGTGAAGGTGTTGTCAAAATAGGTCCAGCCGTTTTGGAGTCCATAGGGAATATATATACATTCATACATACAGTACAAAAACCGCTTTTTAGAGTTCCGTACCCAAAGGGTGAAAACTGGACCTTATTACTAAGCCTACGATTTCTGTCTGTGTGTCTGGCTGAGTGTCTGTCCTAGCTCTTAACAGCTGTATCTTTCGTATCGTAATAGATAGGCAGTTGAAATTTTCACAAAATATGGAATTGCTTCGGCGGATTAACTAAGAAAAAAAATAAAGTCAATAAGTAAAAACTAAAGGGGGAACCGTTGTATCCACCTTTTTATATATCCATGGCAAAGAAAGAACCACATTGGAAAGGCACCTTATTTTCGGTGTTCCAGATGTGCCAGAATCGCTTTGATGTAGCGACGAACAGAGATTCCTCCAGGAGGTTATTTACAGCGTTCTTTGTGCTGGAAATTGCGGCTGAAATTTCAGGAAAGCGTGCGTTTCGGATATCCTATTCTCGTTCAGGCGTTATCTACGTGCTTGGTGGAGAAAGGCGACACTCTTTTTGAGATTTTGTTTCTAGATTTCTGTGGACTTATTGTCTTTATTCTGTTTTTGTGTGCAGCTATTAGTTTTCATAGACATAGACATCATTTATCACGGCAAAAAAAAAACAACAATATACAATGACAAATAAAAACATGAAACCTTAGCTAGAGCTTATTATTTTTTGTCACAAACCGGCTCCAACTTAGCAAAATGCCGGTCGTGAGTTTCATGAGTTCATGCAAAAATTTGCCATTAATTAAATAAATAAGAAACCTTTTAGCTTCACACTTAAGTTCGTTAGGTTAATTTTATTTTTTAGGTTATTAATATTTTATTTCAAGATATAGGTTTATATTGTATTTAAATTAAAATACAGTTTTTGTTCCAGTATTAATAAACGTTTGGTTTCATTAGCATCATTTTTTCATTAACAAATATCTATCGAGTATTTATCCTTAATTCTTTATCGTTCTTGAAGCGACGTTAAAGCGGAATTATCGTACACTAGAGATTCATCAGAAAACAGTTTTGAAGATGGACTTCCGCAAAGTAACTCCTGATTCAATAGCATTTTACTAGCAATTTAAATAATTATCAATATAAAAACTGACTTCATAAAATGTTAGAACTGTACCAAATTGCCAAAGCACCAGCCTTTCAAATAAAAAAAGAATCATCAAAATCGACTCACCCAGTCGAAAGTTCTTAGGTAACAAACATTTTAAAAAAAGCAGTTGGTTTGAGAATCTCCTCCTTTTTGAAAATCGATTTAAATTAGGTACCTTAAAATTTCTTAATATATAATTTTTGTTTTATATTCTTTCCAATGGTTGCCTGGAAGAGATCGCTTTTAGCGATTAGGCCGCCACTTGTGGCACTAGCTCGTAAGTGTTTTCTATCTGTATGTAATTTTTATTTCTGGTGTATCTATCTAAATATCTCATTCACGATTCGGGTTTTTTTAGTTTTTTTTTGATATCCCAATATGTTGAAAATGTTCGCTGATAGCTGAATAATAGGGGGAATCGCTCTGGTCAGCAAGCGTGGTCTTAAAAAGAGCCCAAATTACGTAAAACCGTTACAAACATTCCCGTACTCTATTAATAATGACTCACCCTTTCTATAGTCAGCAAAATTAAAATCGCTAAATCGACCAAACCTTGTTAACGGTCCCTCGCATTTTCACAACTGCGTAATTATTGCGTTACCTTTTTAAAAGGGTTTTGTAATCGGCTCGTAATCTTTTTAACAGGGTTCAGTACATTAATTTGATATAATTGAAAACGGCGTCTTGTAAATAATTCTTACTAATACTTACCTACTTACAAATTTTATACAATAGGTATCATTATATATTACATTAGCTGCGCCCCGCAGTTTCAACCGCGTGGTGATGAAAATCGGTGATGATGATGATGATGAAAAGTAACTTATGTGTTAATCCAGGACATAAGCAATGTATATTCCAAATTTCATCCAAATCCATCCAGCCGTTTCTGCGTGATTGAGTAACATCCATCCATCCAAACTTTCACATAATATGATATTAGTGTGATTAAATTTCTACGCGGCGGACATGTTCAAGATTTGATTGTTTTGAGAGTATCGGCATATCATAGATCGGTAGAAATCGCACACTGTGCGTTTTACGCGTTCTTTTTTGCCTGACACCTTCAATATAATTATGTGGAATGAGCTGCCTCCTGCGGCATTTCCAAGTAACTATAGAAAGGGGTTCTTCAAAATGCCTGTTAATAGAGTATTTAAGGGTTGGCAACGTATCTGTGATGACAGCTTACCATCAGGCGACCCGTCTGCTTGTTCGCCACCTATGGCATATTTTTTTATTGATGCTGGTATTATACAAGATAATTATTATAATTAAAAAAATATTTAATAACTGCAAAATAATGTCTTGATTTTCAGAAAAATACGAAATAAAAATTATATTTTTCATAGATCACGTGACTTGACTGGAAAAGCTATATTTAGGTCGAATGTGTTTATGACGTCACAGGCAAGTAGCAGAGGCAAAAAAAATACGGCGACTGAGAACTTGTTTGCTTGCTTGTGACGTCACTGAAGTCACGTGGCCACATAAATGCCAAACGGAGCGTTTTAACAATATTCAGTCACGATTCTTAATAATTTACTGTTCTTATTACCAAATTTTTTATCATTACAACCGGTTAGCAAAGAGGTCATCCAGCCGGGTTCTAATCCGGCTAAGTGGTGCGCTTTCCGGGCAGGTGGCCGGCACGGGAAATTACCCGGATGTGCGCGATCCTGACCTTTCCTGATATCCGCGACAAGTTAAAAAAGTAGCGTGTAAGCAGAACGTCGTTACGTAAACGGTAACGATGTTTTTTTTTCCCTTATTTTGTTGATATTTTGTGGGTATCAAATTTTCAACTGGCAACAATTTCAAATTGTTGACTGTTGAAAATTTTTTCTTTTATGTTTTTTTTTATGATACTGTGTGACGATACAAGCGAAGTCGCTCGCCTGATGGCTCTTCACGCTTGCACATAACAGCTCAACGCCACTCAGAATTTTGAATTTCAACAGTTCAAAACCCTGGATGGCAATGCACTGCGCTCGTCACCCCGAGATATAAAATGTCAAATCTCTGTGTGCCCTGCAATTTCGCTGGAAACATTGCCCTTCAATCCGGAACACAGTGGTGTTTGTACACTACTGCTTGGTGGTTTAATAACTGGTAAAAGTGTGGTACTTCCTCAGGCGGACTCCTGCAAAGAGTCCTACCACTACAAAAATGAAATAATGAATTTTATGATTATATTGTAATCATTATCAACCTTTCATGTTCCCACTGCTGGGATATAGGCCGTCTCTCTCAGAGAGAAGAGAGATAGAGGATGGTCCTTAATACATGTTGCTTAATACTTAAGCTATGTTGGCTAAGAGCAAATTGATGAATGTCATGTCTTTGTATTAGTTTTTAGGTTATTTTTATTATTTACGAATATGCTTGCGTTTCACAATTCGCCAATGTTAAGCGATGATGCGGTCTACTATGGAGCACGCTTGACTAGAAGAAACCGATTAACTCGTGATTTGAACACCACCTAAGTTCTTGGACATATTGGTTTCCTCACGATTTTCCTTCACTGTTTTTGAGCGATAATAAATTATGTGCAGTTTGAACGCCATATGATATAATTATGTTTTGAGTACATATCATAAAAAATACTTAAATGTAGATAAAAGTTCTTTTTATAGTATCGGTAAAACTACAGTTTCATTACAACACCTTTGTCATGATATTTTTTTTTTTTTTTTTTTTAATTTATTTATTTCATATGTATACATAATAGTTTAAACAATAAGTACCGAAAAACTAAGATGTTTGTATCGATACTTAGCTTCACTACACGCACTGACATCATATCTCAAATTTAAATAAATCTAAATCTATACTTATAATTATTTACAAATAAGTAAGTACCTGAAATAATTTGCCGAGCAAGCATCTGTTTATCCTGGTAACATAATCAATACTAATACACAAAAAAAGCATAAATAAACATAAAATAAAAAATTAGATCAGTGATAAGTGTTACCTTCCTACCTCATTCTACGAAAAAAACATGTAATGTGAAGTCAGGTACAAATCGCTAGGATTCGGCCGCCGTGCACGCTCGGAACCGGTTCTAGTATAGTCGATCGGCAATAACAACACATATACAGGTCGCTGTTTATCATATGAATAACTATGACTTAATGATATCCATTTAGAATTGGTAATATATTCACATATATATAAAATTAATTGATGTTGTTTGTCTCGCTAAAAACTTGAGAATTGCTAGACCGAATTAGATGAAATTTCGTGTTTCTGAAGAGTGTCATAGTAGCGAGGCCGAAAGCTAGTACATGTTAATTATCTATCTTTAAGTACGTATTATAATTAAGTTATTGTTTTTTTTTTTTTTTTTTTTTTTTTTTTTTGTTATATTTAGGTAATGAAACTCTTATTAATATTTATTGATTTAGCTTTTAAGCTTTAAATTATTGTAAAAGTATTTTTTGTATAATCTCTTGCAGTTTTTACTACTCATATTGTTTCTAATGTCATTTGGTATTCTATTCATGAGAGTGGGAACTAAAAATGCTGTCATTCTTTTTCCGTAAAAATTATTAACCCTAGGTATCTTTAGCATGTTTTGAGAAACTTTTCTAGTGATGACATTATGTGACATTGGTTTTAGAATTTCTGTATTATTAAATTGTTCTATTAACATGGACATATGCACTTTAGTTTGTACGGGTAATATGTTACAAAATTCAAAAATATCAATCAAATTATTTTTATATTGTTTTCTTATATTGTGTGGAACTATGAGTTTTAGAATTCTCACTTGTAGATTATAAATTTTATCTATATATGTTTTAAACGTTCGACCATAACTTGTTAAACCGTATGAAATAATTGCTTCTGCCATAGCTACATACATATTCAACAATATCTTAAATGGTACTTTTCGTTTTATTATATAAAATTTTGCTAATATAGCTCGTAATTTGTCACAAACTGAGTCTACATGGAGACCCCAATTAAATCTGTTTTCCACTATTAGACCTAGGTATGTATGGTGAGAAACTTGTTCAATTTCCTCACAACTACATCTAATGACATCGTAATGAGGGGTTTTATGCAAACATTCGTGGCTGTGTGCAATAATTCTGAAGGATCCCGTGTGTCGTGTGTGGCTCGATTGAACATGTATGATCTTTGTTTTTGCAGCATTTATCACTAGCCCAGCATCGTGCGACCACATTGCAACTCGAGTGAAGTCGTTTTGCAAGTACTTGACTGCATCGTCTAGATTGTCAGCATAGGCTAATAGGCATGTATCATCGGCATACTGGTAAATAGAACAGCGATTTACAACATGTTCCATGTCGTTAACATACGATAAATAGTGCGTAGGACCAAGCACAGAGCCTTGGGCCGTGCCTTCAGTAACATCGATAGCTTCACTATAATCATCTCCTATTCTTACATAAAATTTACGACCTCTTAGATAGTCTCCACACCAGTCCAGGATCGGGCCTCGCACACCAGTGTTACTGAGTTTTTGTAATAGAGTATCATGCCTAAGCGTATCAAAGGCCTTGCTGAAATCAATGAAAAGTTGTATTACATGTTGCTTACTATCGAGGCATTGGTTAACTTCATCTGTAAATTTTGAAAGTAAATGAGCTGTGGATTTATTTCGTTGAAACCCGTATTGCACATTAGACAATACGTCGTTTTTAATATAGAAATCTTGAATCTGTTGGCATACAAATTTCTCAACTATCTTGTCTATGACTGGCAAGATAGTGATTGGTCTGTAATTTCCGTATTCTTTATGGCTACCTTTTTTGTATATCGGTCTGACGACTCCGGTTTTTAATTCTTGAGAGTACTTTCCTTTAGCTATACTTGTGTTGATGAACTTAACCAAGGCCCCTAATATGTTCTCGGAAATTAACTTTATATCAACACATCTAATATAGTCTATTCCAGGTGCTTTATTTGTATTTAAGTTCTTAATAATTTTATGCACATTTTGACACGTCGCCTTCTTAAATAACATTGATTTGTCTTGTGGATACGTATATTCAGATTCATCTAAAAGGCGTTTGCTACACTTAGGCATAATTTTTCTTACACAGTCACTAAATTCTCTGGCAAAATTATCTGAGATAGATTTTATATCGGTGTTATTTTTACTAAAAGCTTTGATGATAGCCCCATCTACCGGAGCTCTATTTCTACCTGTGAGAGAATTTAATATTTGCCACAGTTTGCGAAGATTTGTTTTATTTTCGCGTATAAGATTTTGGTAATACGTATTTCTCCTTGTTTCTATTAATTTATGAGTTTTATTTCTTAATTCATTATATTCAAGTCGTAGGATTTTATTAGTAGGATCGTTCTTCCATTGTGTGAATAGTTTATCTTTTTTCTTACACATATTGTTTATTTTGTTGTCAATCCACGGATCTTTATTTCTCTTGCTATTTACATTTACTGTCTTATAATACTTAGCTTTATTATAACAGAAGTTAAACTTATCTTTAATACACTCATATATTTTAATAGGACAATCTATATTATCAATGTCACTCCAGTCTAACTCAGTCATCAAAGACTTCATTTTAGTATTGTTAATCAGCTCAATAGTTTTTGTATCAACCTGTATCTGTGTTCCAGCGCTACCTATGCACGAAACTATAACCATGCGATGATCGGCCAATACAGTGCCTAGCGCGGCCGAGCGTACGTCTGACAAGTGTGTTCTGACAAATATGTGATCTATACAAGTTCGCGTTGTTATTGTGCCTAATTTTTCAACTCTAGTGTAGTCTGATATAACACCTGTCAGGCCACACTCGGACATGCCGCTAATGTAATGTTCCCGAATGCCGTTACTTGTTTTTAAGTCAATGTTTATATCGCCTAATAGATAAATATCGTGTTGTTGAAATGAGGTGTTCATAAGTAGGTTTTTAACTTCTACGATAAACAGGTGCTTACTCTCATTTGGCGGCCTATATATTGCACAGACAAATGCAGTGTAGTTATCTGGTGTAGTTACTTGGCCAAGAAAGGCTTCACAGTGAGTTAAATTGTTGCTTACTGTAGTGAATTTAAGATTATTTCTTACGTAAACAATAATACCTCCACCTTTTCGGTTATTCCTCAGTTGGCTGTGCAATGTGTAGCCATTTATATGATACATAGTAGCAATTTTTTGAGAAATATTTACTTCAGTGAGTATTATTATATCGATATTTAGGTTAGCATAATTAATTAAATGGGTTAGGTAACAAAAGTTTTTCTTCAATGATCTGATATTAATATGGACAATGTTAAATCTAAATTGATGTTTAGAAATGGTTGGTATACGCTTACTAAAGTCATGAATGTCAGCACAGTCGAAGAGTTCTTCATGATCCGGAGACAGATCGTGGCTGCCTAGTTATGATAATGAGGACATCTATTACCGCCTCATCTCTGCCTGTGTGGCAAGATCATCGATATCTTCTTCCGCTCTAACAACGAGGGGCTTTTCATTGTCCTCTTTACGTACAAGTACCTTTCCGTCCTGGAACCATATGTGTTTATATGATGGCCTTAGTTTTTGCTGCGCCTTCCATAGTAACGTCTTGTTTGCTTTAGTTAGGGCTCTACGCATTGACACCTTTGACTGGGCTGCTGATGGAGGAGGGCTACTGATAATATTTTCAACCAGCATTGTTTGTTTTCTGGCAGCACGTGCCCAAACTTCGGCCTGTTGAACCTGTTGTAGCCCAATCAAGATAATACAGTCTTTCCCATTTCGACCACCAACTCGTTTTGTGTATGAAATATCCGTTTTGTCCATATCCAAGATCGACGCCAGCTTATAGGAAACTTCTTGTATGTTTTCCTGCTCCAGCTTGGGCAATCCAACGACCTCAAGCACGCTATCCAACCGCTGCTGGTCGAAAGTACGAACATACTGTTTAAGTGCACCCACTTCCAGCTGTAGGTGCGCCTGCTCGTTCTTGAGATGGTTGTGTTTTCTTCCGAGGTCCTTGATCTCTTTACCTTGCAACTCGACTGTCTTTGTGAGGTCATCAATCTTGCTGACACAGGCCGCTAAAGAAATTTCTATCGGTCCCAGCTGCTTCTTCAGTATTTTATTCATTTGGCTCGTGACGTCTCTTAGAAACTTTTCGGTGTCAATATTGCAGTTTCCCGAATTTCTGCCGGATGGTACCTCATCATCGTCCTCCTCGTCTTCAACGTCAGGTGTGATGAAAGAAGACTTCCGATGAGGCGAATCGCGTTGGCAATCACTGCATGTCCAGTCGAGAGAATCGGCATTGCGCAACGCCGAGAGCTGCTTGGCTGTGAGACCTGTACATGCTTGACTGGCGTGCACGACTTTTTCACAACACCTGCATTCCAATCCCGGCGACTTTTTCGTGATCCCCTTGCCGCAGTTATCACATTTAGGAGCATTTGGCATATTTTCAATTAGTAATAATAAAGATAAAAATTAAAATTAAAATTGAGGGTAGTTTCGAGGGTAACTCGCGCACGTAGTTACACTAGACCGGCACTCTTGACAGCGCGTGAGCGAATGATATAAAACGTAGGTTGTCATAAATAAAAAACGTCGTCGCGACCTCCCCGTGGACCCGTATAAAGTAACTTACTATGATAGCAAACTGTGCAAACTCGTAAAAATTCTAAACAAAATAGATAAGAACATCTATGTTGAAGAAGAAACTGTGAAAGTACATACTTCTAGAGTTAGATGACCCAGTAACACAGATGGCGAAATACCACTGAAGTGAGAATTTTTTCGTTTAGATTTACCCTTCTCTTTTCTTTGCGAAATACGAATATTCGCTACGTAAAATAAGTATCGAATGTCATACAAGTTTTGAATTCAGAAATTGAAAATAGAAAGGCATTTTTTTATATTATTTTCTCTGTGAGGATTTTGGTGTCGCACTCTTATGCATTTGCCAGTGTCAAGTATTATTTATTATCAAGTTTAATGAAATGTAATCAAACAAATCACAGTTAGAGTCAAGCAAAGTAAGTCACGGTCAAGTCTCAGTAAAGCCCTAGTATAAAGGGGTGGAGACTTTACAATAGGCTTCTGTGGAGTTTTGGAAACATTAAAAAAAACATGTTTCATCCCATTATCATTTTTTTTTTATTCTGTAATAGGCTTGCGTTTGACCACCAACTCGCCTGATGTTAAGCGAAGATGCAGTCTACGAAGGAGCACGCTTGCCCAGAAGAAACCGATTCACTCAAGATTTGAAGACACCTAGATTGTAACTATCGGGGAACACCCATTCCGGCAGCGCATTCCACAGACTAGCAGTTCGCACAATAAAAGTGGAATCAAAGCGCTTCGTACGGGTTTTCGGAATAGCAACCATATAGCGGTGTCGATTTTTCGTGCCTCACATGCCTACACGAGCACGTTCAAGAACAGTTTTTTTTCACGTTGGCACCAAAACTTAACTTCTACATCTCTTCTACATCTAAAGTCAGGTTACCCAGTAAGTAATGTTTGACATTGAGGACTATTAGTTTTTTCCTACTGGAAGAATTTTGGCGTCGCACGTCTGTTGCGTTTGACAGCGTCAAGTATTTGAACTTTTTTTTGAAATATTGTACACAAGCAAGTCGTCGTCATACTATCATTATTTTTAAAACCACAGATCTGGTTAACATAGACTTTACAGCATCGCTGTCACTTACTGATGGTGCTGTCAAAGTCTACTATGACAAAGACGACTAACGAACAAACGCGAATAAGCACTACCGAATGCAAGCGAATAAAGCGGACTCCCAAATAGGCTACCACGGCTTTTTACCACGGCATGGTTACTAGACATCAGTACTAACCATCGGCCAGTAAAAAATATAAGGAAGTGTGCGGTTTGATTGATCGGCGGTACCATTTTTTTCTATCTAAAAATGTAGAAAAGAGGAAAGAAAATATTAAAATTTGATTGCCTCGCAGGTTGAAACGAAATAAAAGCTTATAAATTACTTTACTCCAGCAAGGGCATAAAAACGGACGTAAAAGAGACCTCTGTTCGACCTAAATTTATATTATTTTACCCAGGATATCTCTAAAAGGTAGATAGATATGCTTCTTACATAAAAGCGTTACGTGTAAGTCTTAACAAGCTTGTTTACAGCTACAGTGGATTTTATTATGCCGTTAATAGAAAATGAATTAAAGGGCACACAGAGATTTGACATCTTATATCTTGGGGTGACAAGCGCAGTGCATTGCCATCCAGGGTTTTGAACTGTTGCAAGTTCAAAACTGAGTGGCGTTGAGCTGTTATGGGCAAGCGTGAAGAGCCGTCAGGCGAGCGACTTCGCTCGTCTCGTCACCCAGTAATATAAAAAAAAAATGAATAAAAAATTGCAAAAAAAAAAAAAACATTTTTTTAAGTTAATGACATATCCCTTAAAAGCTATCTGAAAGAGATTGGTTAAAATAAACTTTGTGAAAAATTTAATTAAATGTAATATGTCGAAGAAATTGTTAAAATCTGGCGATAAAGGTTTGAGATATAAGCGTTTAAAGTTTGTGGTTGGATAAGGAAGGGGTGATCTGCACCTTCCTCGCAAAGTCAGTGTCACACAGACTAAGTAAAGGTAGTTATAGAAAGTCTTTGGAGAGTCAGTACGGAGTTGTATAGCGTACTTACCTGTCACTCCATATGCAGTATGCACTCTCTGTCTTGCAAGACACTAAAGTACTTATATCTTGCTTAATTGTGAACATATTTAAATTCTGTTTGCACTGATCGGCTCTGCTTATGATCAGCTTTTAAGTCAATAAAAAAATGGCCGTCACGGGACGTCTGGCAAATGTGAAACAATGAAAAAATTACGGCATAAGAAAAGTCAAGTCGTTGGCCGTCACGGCATACAAGTTGATTTTAATCCCAATGTGTGTAAATATAAATATTTACATCTAAAGCCAGTCCGATAGCCTACTATGTGAAACTCACAGAACAAAAATGTAGATATGCTTTTTAAGTTTTAGCGGGCCAAAATAGTACTAAAATAAGACGCTATGTCACAGGTTAAGTTAAGGCCTTAAATGCATTTTAACATCAGGATAATCTAAAGTAAAAATCATTGGAAATGACCTACATAAAAACGTGTTTCAAGAAAATATCTCTGAGCTCTTAATCTCTACCTATATTAAACTAACTCGGTCATAGGAATTTAGTTAAGTTTTAATGGAACATAAAGATGATCTTTTACGCGTTACTAGATTAGATCTAGTTTTTAGGTAAACTTCAATTAGTTTTTCTCCAGTATCTGACGGTGGTTATCGCTTACCATCAGGCGGACTTAATGCTTATTTACCAAAACACAGTACATTTGTATAACTTGAGAGATAATTAAATGTTTCGTTTGATCTAAAGCCCATAGACCAGCAATAAAGCTATACTAGCAACCCGCCCCGACTTCGCACGGTTGTAAGTTTGATTATATATTGTAAATAAACCTTTCGTGATTTTTTTTCTAACTGATGGTGAAAACCGCATCCAAATCAGTTGCATGCTTTAGGAGTAAGCGGATATACAGAAACACAGACGCGGAGCGACTTAATTATATACTACCTATTTAGAGATATTATACTGTTAAATTTGGTTCAAGAATTTATGTGCTCTGACAGCTGCAATAATAAGCTGAAAAAAAAACATTTTCTTGTTAGCCTCCTATGGCATACAATTTTAACTCGCCTGATCTTAAGCGATGATGAATGAATTGGTAGGTATAAAACGTGTAATGCAGAGTTAGCTAATGATACCTATTTAATGTAGCTTGAAATACGTTTAGATAAATAAAACCAGTATGGAAAATAATTGTCCTTAATATACAAAAATACAACATTCGTCAGTATTACGAGTGTTAGGTATATTTTTCTATTTATTTATCATCATCATGTATACATTTGCAACCACTACTGATAATCTTCTTCTTCATCCTATATGTATATAAAAGGCGATGTGTGTATGTAATATGTAAATATGTTCCCCATGGACTCCAAAACGGCTTGATCGATTTTGACAGGTCACTTATAACCGATGTTATAAGGAGTAAGCTACTGCTTAGCTGTGTGCCCGATGGAATTTTCCATCAGGTCAACTGACAGGGCATGACGCAGTTTATATCATTTTTATCCCCTTTTGAACTCCTTTAGGGGACGAATTTTCAAAAAACTCTTTAACTGCTTTTTTTATTTGTAACCAGAAGCCTAAAAAATACATACTTCCACGTTTTTAACTTGTTTGTTTGAGCCCCTTAGGGCATAAGTTTTGAAAAAACTTTAATACAACTAAATTTTACTTATAAACAGAAGTGTGAACTTTCACGTTGCTGACTTTAAAAATGTCGACTTCCATACAGTCATCCCTTATCTAAGCCCTTTAGGGGACGAATTTTCTAAAATTCTTCTTTTAGGCTCATTTTCATTATATAAGGAACAAAATTTGGTGAGCCAGCGGCTAAGGTTGTACGTATTATCTGGTAGTGAGTGAATGAATGAATTTAAGATTTTTATTAAGTAGAATTGTCCATACTGTAACTTGGTTTACTTCTCTTGAAACTCGAGCGGCACCCCAGTGGAGCGTTTCTAAAAAATTGGGCCGCGATATTTATCTCTCCCGCACAGCGGTATTTAATATTCATATGAGCGGAATTTTATTCCCCAGTGCTATGATTTGTCAACATTGGTTTAGAAACTGAATAGCTTTTGTTTTGTATTAATTTGCTTCAAAATTAGAACAAAACCTGTTACTTTGCGTGTGTTTTGCGAATATTATCTCAAAAATGAATCAACCCATTTTCATGCAGTTTTAAATAAAGCTGGAAGAATTTAAGTATATTTAATAATATCACAGAACTCATGTGAAGTCGAGATGGTTCAGAAAAATACAGTGGTTGATTATGAAAGCCCAAACGCAGCGCGTATATAGTCAATTAGAGTGGAATTTACCACTTAATAATGTGAATTTAAGGAATTTAATTCCTTTTTTATTTTAATTTAATTGACTGTGGAATGCGTTGTCTGAATATATCTATGTACCCCGATAGTTACAATCTGGGACACTCGTCTACTTCTTAACAAGTGTGCTCCATCGTAGACTGCATCATTGTTTAACATCAGGCGAGGTGGCGGTCAAACGCAAGCCTATTAAAACATTTTGTAAATACGCAATTTCGTTTACTTGGATAACATATTTTTTCAATTATGTTGATTTAAAAACCAAACTACTAAACGATTTTAATGAAATTTATATGAGATAACTTCTAAAGGCCTACCTCTATGGCCTACGAAACAAAAAAGAATCATCAAAATTAATTCATAATTGGCGGAGAAATCGTTCAACATATATAACCAGTGGAACATAGAACCTCCTAATATTTTGAAGTGGGTTAAAAATAGTTTATTTTTAAATATTTTTTAGGAATAAGCTTGCGTTTGTTAATAATATCAGACTTGATGGGGAAGAAAGGTTCTTGAGTGGAGACCGCGAACCGGAAGGCGCAGCGTAGGTAGGCCCCCACTAGATGGACCGACGACATTGTGAGAGTCGCGGGCATCCAGTGGATGCAGATGGCAGGATGTCGTTCAGTGTGGAGGTTAAAGGGGGAAGTCTATGTTCAGCAGTGGACGTCTTCTGGCTGATGATGATGCAATTTCGTTTACTTGACTGACAATATTAAACATAAGTATGTCATCCTAGTAAACACATTTTCTACTTATTTTGTTTTAAAAACCAAACTACTGAATCGATTTTGATGAAGTTTCTGTGGGAGCAACCTGAAAGTATATCCTCAAATAAATCTGTTCCTAAATGACCGAGTTCTGAGGTAACAAACACAAAAAAAAGAACCCTCTCCTTATAAATAAATATCTGGGACATTTTTGCACACACGGTCATCTGACCCCTAACTGAGCAAAGCTTGTAATATGGCTGCCAGAGACTGATATACATACATATATATTTTGAAATACATACTTAAATAGATATTAACACCCAGACATAGAACAAACACAAATGTTCATCACACAAATGTTTGTCCTAGATGGGAATCGAACCCACGCCCCCAAGCACAGAAGTTAGGTTCACTAACAACTGAGCCACCGGGGCAGTCAGAGTTTGAAGTTGGTTAGAGAATAATAGAAAAGCAAAAAGCTTTTGCATTAGTTCACTAATGAACAACACTTAGAAGGAACATTACTATCAGATGACGTGGCGACCGCTGCCTAATCTGTTGTGATTACGGTAAGGAGTCGTTTCCACGGAGAAACTATAGCTAAATATTTTGGGACAGGGGAAAAAAAGCCGATGACTATAATGACATTGTAATTTTAATAATATGAATATTGTAATTTAATTTTAACTAGGATTTAATGATGTTGTTATTATTTTGATACTCTTTTATTTTAAACGTGTGATTATGGATGTTATCTTCCGAAATAAAATAATAAATAAAATAAAAAAATATGACAATTTTGCGACATACTAATTATATAAGGTCGGGGAAAAAGTTTCTTCGTATTTTATAAACAAATTCAAGACATATTTTTTTCAAGTTTAATTACATTTAATTATAATATATATGTGCCATTTCGTTCGATAACTTGTTGCCATCTTGTAGGTAGTGACATGATCCCGTTGCTGTAGAAATTTTGGAACTTCTGATAAAAAAAATGCAACAAGTAGTTTTGACAGTCCTCTCTTGATGTTAATCTAACACTACCCAAAGAATTCTGAAGAGATCGAAACAGGTGGAAATCAGAGAGTGCAAGGTCAGGGCTATATGGTGGATGCATTAACACTTCCCAACCAAGCTCTCTAAATTTTTGCTGAGTGGCCAAATATGTGTGCGGTCTGGCGTTATCATGATGAAAGACCACACTCTTTCTGTTGATCAATTCCGGCCGTTTTTTCTCAATTTCTTGTTTGAGTCTCATCTGCTGTTCGCAGTAGAGATCCGAATCGATGGTTTTGCCCAGCGGTAAAAGCTCATAATGAACGATGCCCTGCCAATCCCACCATACACACAGCATCACCTTATTACGTGTTAATCCGGGTCTCGCTACAGTCTGTGGTGCTTCACTGCCCTTTGACCATGATCGTTTGCGCACATTCTTGTCGTAGGTGATCAATTTTTCATCACCAGTGAACAATCTTTTCAAAAACGGTTCGGTTTCGTTACGTTTCAATAGAGAATCGCAAATGAGTACACAATTCATTTGGTTTCTTTCAGTGAGCTCGTGTGGCACCCAAATATCGAGTTTTTTTGTATACCCAGTTTTTTTCAAATGGGTCATAACTGTTTTGTGGTCAATCCCCAGTTCTTCAGCTACGTCATAACTACTAACATGCCGATCTTGGTCCACTTTTTCAGAAATGGCATCGACTTTATCCGTAACAGGGCGACCAGAGCGAGCTGCATCTTTGATATCAAAATTCCCGGACTGAAAACGCTTGAACCAACATTGAGCTACTCTTAATGACACTGCATTAGGTCCATAAACGTCACAAATTTTATTCGCAGCTTGTGTCGCATTTTTCCCTTTTTTGTAATAAAATTTCACAATATATCGAATTTCTTCGTTAGATTCACTCATTTTATCGAACAAAAAAACAATTGAAAAATTGCGGGAAATTGCTTTTTACTTTTTGAATTCCTTTTTTAAAATGTCATATTTTTAATGGTATCAAAACCAGGCAGATACAAACAGTACAACCGATGAGATTTTTACTACAACTTTATACATACAAAATACGAAAAGACTTTTTCCCCGACCTATTATGTTGACATCTTTTTACAGCTATTTGTTGTATTTATTATATTAGTTTTTGAAGTGTACATTTCTTTGGACGCGTTGAGAACTTTTTGGGTGGACTAAAATCTGGAACTTGCTTCATCGTCACGCTGTCAGAGAATACATAATACACATCGCTGTACCGTGTATTTTAAAACAGCACCATCTCTTGTAGAATATGTGAATTACTACTTAAGTATTCACTTCTGACGTGCAGTCCTATGACTGATGTGTTTTTTTTAATTCCTATTTTTATTAGTAATTAATTTTAGTTTCAGTTTTTGTGCTAAATGTTAGTGGAATTGTCCGTCATTATTCTCAATAAATATTTTGCATTAAAATATTTTGCCAGTTCATATTTTCACAGAATATGTAATGTTACGGTGGATTAACTAAGAAATAATAATAATGCCAAAAAGGAAAAAGAGGAAAGGCACATAAAACGTTTTATTAAACGTATTTTTGTATTAGCTCTATTGTAAAAACGGTAATACGTAAAAGCGCAAACTTGGATGATCGCACACTCACACAGTGAAGTACACACTCTAAAGTAAAACAACAAATAATAGGTAATGGCCGAATGAGAGTGACTAATTTCTGCTTTCATTCTAAATGTGCAAGCCCCTTCCCTGTATATTTGTAGTATTTTTGTATGCGTAGTGTGATGGCGAGGCGTGCACAATGAAAAATCTGTACTTGGATGGGTGACAGCACAAAAATGAGAAAATCTGGCACCAGGTACCGTGAGAGAACCTTGATTGAACATTCTTATTTATGTCAACGCGTCGAACTCCGCGTCACAGTTGCTAACTGATTATGAATGACTGACGTTTCGTTTATATGGGTGCAAGTGACTACAACAAATTTCTTACAAAAATGCCTTGACAGCAGTTCTAATTTAACCAACATTTTTTCTATGGGTTACAGCCTGGTTGTGATAAACATGTATTGTAATAAATTATAGTTAGTCACTCGTGTAGACAGCGCCTAAATACAGGGGGCTTATTAATTGAGAGGAGAAACATATTAATGTTGCCCATTTGGCGCTAAGCCAGAATGTTGTTGGTACTGACACACTGTTTTTTTTAAACTCCAAGCCTGTCCGAAGTAACAACAGACATGGGAAAAGGAAAACATTGATTTTCATAAAAACATAAGTTGGAAATCGTCAAATCCAACAGGGTAGGTGACTGATGTTTATATCATTGAAACTAATAGCTTTGATGAAGAATTTAGGTAAATATAATGTTTATTGAAAAAATAATTTTAATCAGATAATAATGTTCTGATATATAATGCGTTTAAAGTTTTTGGTAGAGAAAACTCAGTCCCTTTCCCATAAAAAAAATGACATCACGCCTCTGTGCGCCATACTTGTCAGAATATAATTTATATGACGTACAGAGAAGTGACGTCATAATTTGCTGTTTCGCGCTCTCTGTCTGGCATGATATTAAAATGCTAGGAACAGATATTCATATTGTTTTTATTAATCAGCTATATTTATGGGCTACATTGTAATAGGATAACTTAAACAAGAAAAACTACTTTATGCATGTTTATGACTTTGTATGTTCGTATATTTGTTCCATGACAACCTTGTTAAAAATGTTCCTTGTTGACCACGGCCTTGGTCATGGTCGAAACGTCAAATGAAAGTTACCTATTGTTACCTAAATGAATGCACGATAAGTACCTACCGATAACCATTAAAAACATGGATTACATAATATGTACTTGCAAAGTTTCAAATCGAAATGACAAAAGTAGGTAAAGATCGACTTTCAAGTGATTAGTGAAGCTAATAAAAGCGTGTTAAAAGAACACAATCAGCTCAAAATATTAATCCACAGCACCGGCATAATGAAATGGAAACAATGAGGCAATCCAAGTTTTATTTTTCCATTATCCCGTGTTTTAGCAAAAACAGCCCGGGGCCGGAGCTAGTCAGAAAAATATATCTGCGTATTCGTAGAAAAGTTAAAACAAAATTAATGAAGTGAGACATATTACTGGAAAGGTTCCGTAGGTAATGAGAGAATTTTCGTGTACATTATTACTAATTGGTTTAATTTGGTACGTCTCACAGATCAGACCAACAAGGGAGATATGGTAAGATGGCGTGGCGGGTGCGAACGCATCAAGCCTAAATCAAACGTAATCTCAGCTTTTAGTCGAACTTGGTGGTCAAACGCGGACTTATTCGGGTTAAAAAAAAAAAAAAAAAAGAACTCGCCACGTCATTGCTGCCCTTTTTTGCATATGGACTATTAGTTCATTAGTGTCACTGCAAGTCACAGTATTGTGCAAACACTACTGTGTTCCGGATTGAAGGGCAATGTTTCCAGCGAAATTACAGGGCACACAGAGATTTGACATCTTATATCTTGGGGTGACGAGCGCAGTGTATTGCAATCCAGGGTTTTAAACTGTTGAAGTTCAAAATTCTGAGTGGCGTTGAGCTGTTATGGGCAAGCGTGAAGAGCCATCAGGCGAGCGCTTCGTTCCTCTCGTCACCCAGTATCATAAAAAAAAAAAAGTAAAAAATTTCAACACTCAACAATTTGAAATTGTTGAAAATGATACTGAGTGATCATAAAAAAGTCTCGTGTACGTAAAAAATGAGTCTAAGTCTAAGAATTCTACCCGATTTTCTCATTCCTTTTACTTTTCAGTCTATGATAGTTTTCTTAATTTTTCATGTCGTACAAGGTGGCCAAACATTTTCTCTCATTTAGTCTCTATACTCGCTAGTAGACTTCATTTCTCCTCCACCATATCTAATAATTCCTGTTTTTTAAATGGTTTTCAGAGCTCTACGTGGGTCTGATTTTATGATAAAATTTAAGTCCCGTATATTTGTCTAATTGTAGAAATAGTTGCCATGTTATTGAGTAAAATAATTCTGAGAAGCAAATAGAATTTATAATTCATCGAATGCCGAACCTTAAATCCATGTTTGTGTAGGCTACAAGTCTCGATGAATTAGCTTTCTTTCATTTTTATTGCTAAAGGAAAAATAAGATTTTTCTTAACATTCAAAATAATTTTGTGTTTGTTCTCATCCCACCGGTATAACGTTATAACTTTGTTATTTTTACAAACATACGGAAAAAAAACTTCGTTTACTATTTATTTTTGTATTAATGTTACTACTAGCTGCGCCCCGCGGTTTCACCCGCGTGGTGATGAAAATTGGTGATGATGATGATGATAATGATGAAAAGTAGCCTATGTATTAATCCAGGATATAAGCAATGCATATTTCGAATTTCATCTAAATCCGCATCCAGCCGTTTCTGCGTGATTGAGTAACAAACATCCATCCATCCATCTATCCATCCAAACTTTCACATTATGATACTACCTGCGCCCCGCGGTTTCACCCGCGTGGTGATGAAAATTGTGATGATGATGATGAAAAGTAGCCTATGTGTTAATCCAGGACATAAGCAATGCAGCAAGTGGCTTTATTAACTAAACAAAATACTAGCTAAAACTAACACTAAATAAACAGTTGGACTGTCCATAGACCGTTGAAGGTCTAAAGACAATCCAAATGCTCAAGCCCACTATCAGTTGACAGCGTACCCAGCATGCTGGCGGCATTAACACGTTGAATGGCAATGCTTATACGTTGAGCCAGATACACGCCAGCACGCGTCGCGTTAACCAGATGCTCCGCAAGAATTTTGAAAATGAGGTGAGCTCCCGGCCCCAAGGGCCCAATGTCTCGACCCCAAACGCCTCAAATATGTAACCACTGCCGAGGTTAGCATATTTGCGCCGCTTGTACTGCTATGCCGAATTGGCAGCTGCACCAGCCCTACCCTGTGTCTCAGGAAGATGTGACGGTGCGAAAGTATCGACACAAGTCGCGTCCCATACAAGGGGCCGTCCCAACTTCCAGGGAACAAGTGGCATACCATCAGGCCTCCTTCCATCGTCACGTGCAAGACCGCTCGGTTCGAGCACAGCTGCGACATTGGAGGTGGAAAAAGCCCTGCGTATGATGTCGTTCAGGCTGGCGTGTCGGCCAATACGACCAGCACTTCTCGAGCAAGAGAGACCGTGGTGACGGAGCTGGTCAACTGCAGTACCACACTGACAGCAGTGAGCCTCACAGCACCTTGCACCCAAACGTAAGCTGACAGCTAGACGAAATGCGGCTGGGTCTAAAATGCTACTGGTATTGAAAGAGGGCATGGCTTGAAACCAAAGTCCCGACTCCCTAACAGAGACTGCAAGAATACGAGCGTGATCTGCAATACTAGAACACGTATCTACGAGCGATTTCCGTGCTAGTTCGCAGATCGGTTGATCCCACAGTCTCCGGGAAGACAACTTCCTGGGAAAATCGGTATTTGGACACGCCAGCCTCCAAGCATTCATTGCCTCTCTCGAATGAGATACAACTACATCGGAAGAGCCTAAAGAGGGTGCAAGAATTTTTTCTATTAAATTATGAGTACTATGAAATGAGGACAAGAATGCCGGTAATGCAACACTTGACATTTGGCGGACCCCTAAGCCTCCTAACCTTATCGGTAGTGAGGCTTGTGACCATGTCCTGTCATTCAAATCAACATTCAAAACCGATATTAGAGTTTCCTTTACGACATTGTCTAAGCTCGAAAGGAGCTCACCGTGTTTCCACAGTGGACTACATCGTAGAGCGTACATAAATTTAGGAACAAACAAACAGTATCTGAAAGTAAGCAATGCATATTCCGAATTTCATCCAAATCTATCCAACCGTTTCTGCGTGATTGAGTAAAAAACATCCATCCATACATCCATATATCCATCCATCCATCCATCCATCCATCCATCCAGCATTTCATATAATTTATGATATTAGTGTGTGTGTGATGACAACCATATTCCATAACTTATGAAAGAAAATACACCTTCGTTCTACGTTAAGTAAATTGTGACTACCTATATGTAAGACTGTGACTATGTGTGGTTATGACTTGTATTTGACAGAGACTTACCCCATATTTATAGACGTTACCCCTCCCTATCCTTATCCTTAAAGGTTTCAAGGTTTGTGTTTTGGCATTTTTATTCGATAAAATAAGGTAACTTTGAGATGCCCTTATTAAGGTTAATTTAATAAAGAATATCTAAAGATCTGAAGACGTAATGTCTCATTTTGTACTCATTTGTGATTAACTGAGGGACACCTGTGAGATATGGCTAGCAATGCCAAACATGAGGGGGCTTGGAGGATTAACAAAAGGAACCCTAGCAAAGTGTGCAGTTGAGAAGGGGGGGGGTTAAGGAACCTTTATTGCGTGGGCTCTCATAGCAAACAAAATTTCCGAACATGAGCAAATGAGTTGGTGTCAGCTACTTAGACACAGTGTCACTTTTAGTACACAATTCAAATACTCTGATCGTATCTACCTAAAGCGCACAATAAACGCAGCGTAGCACAATAATCCACCCCCCCTTTTATCCCAGAAGTAAACAAGACATTAGAAAATAAGAAAAGAATAGAGACGTAGCGTTAAAATAGTGTGCGAAAAACTTCAAACGTATATGCATATCTATTGAAACGTTCACCAAGTGAAGCTTGGTGAAGTTCTACCTAGCAGTGGGTAGATGTTTCAAAGAAAAGAGTTTATGATAGTATAAGTTAAGATTTAATAGAGCAAGCGAATGAATTTACAAGTCAGACAGAGGGTCGTGAGCTCGGAAGGTGATGGCGATAAAAAAGTGTTGGTCCCTTGTTTGGAGACTTAGCTTGAAGAGCTTGGGGCGCCGGTCGCCGCGTAGCTCGACGCGGCTCGTGGCACGTGGAATGTCAGCTGGGCGGTGTAGCGACGAGACAGCTCCGTCCGAGGTTTTCAGGGCGTGGCCAGAGTGTGGTCAGCGCGTCACGTCGCTGTTGTTGGAGACGTGACCGGAGTACGGTCAACGTGGTAGCGAGTAAGGTCAGCACGTCACGACACTGTTGTCAGTATCGTGGCCGTAGTTCAGTAGAGGGTAGGAGCCTGAAAAATGCGTCGAAGAACTCCGCATGAGGATCAGTACGGCAGCCGCTCGGCCACGTCGTGTGAGTCCCGAAGAAAAGACGGCAGGTCGGACTAGGCGCCCATTATCTCACATGACGTGGTACCGGCGTTAACACAGTTTTTGATCGGAAGGATCCAAGTTACAGAATGCTTTAAGAGCTTAGAACACAATTATATTAGAAATATAAGTACAGCGCGCGTCCATATCCGCAGATTGTACGTATATGAACCGCACTTGCACTGCGTTTTACAACACAGGTGGCTTGTAAGATAATTCACATTTTAAAAGTATTTCCAGTTTTAACACTGAACGGAACTTACCCGATTGGAGTACGGGGCTACAAGATTTATAATTACAAGTTTAAAGGTTAAGTCTGAACGACTTTCACACGGGAGTACCGTTGCACAAATGAGCGAGATTTTTAGTTCGGGTTCTATATATAACCTATTCCTTCTAGAAAGAATATGATATTTACATACCCGAATCTTTTTAAAATGCAATTTAATTATTTCCGAGGGTTAGAACAATGATTTTTTGCTTAACGAAATGAAAGTGACTGACATTACGTCAATCACCTTCATCTGTCAACAATGTTTATGTCATAGTAGTGACCTTTTTTATTGGTTAAGTTTGGCTTCTAGCTATGTGCCATTTGCCATGTATTGGAAGTCGGTAACGATCATGGAACGTTACACTATATATACTAAAGATTAGTCTATTAGGTTCTATGTTCCACTGTATATTTTTTTTTAATGTATTTTCACCGATTTCACCGCAAACTGGTGATATTTTTTTTTTTTTCATTTGTTCTGTAAAGTATACTTCTTATTGGTCTCATTGTCACCAAGTCAGGATCTTATGATGAGATCCCAGGGAAATCGAGGGCAACCCTTAAATTTTATAGACACTCATTACGTTTTTCATACTAATTTTGAAGTCGTTTTTTTTATTGATAATTATTTTATAATAATAAATAAACAATAAATATCTGGGACATTATTGCACACATGGTCAACTGACCCCAAACTAAGCAAAGCTTGTAATATGGCTGCCAGAGACTGATATACATACATATATATTTTTAATTACATACTTAAATAGATATTAACACCCAGACATAGAGCAAACACAAATGTTCATCACACAAATGTTTGCCCTAGGTGGGAATCGAACCCACGCCCCTAAGCGCAGAAGGCAGTTTCACTACCAACTAAGCTAACGGGGCTGACTTATAATCTACATGGTATTATTTTAGTCAGTATCTTACTTATTCCTTGTTTTACTAGTAGAATCTCTACGCGTCCCTAGTTCGTGTAGATCCGAGCAGCTGTATCTGGTTGTTATGAAATTTTATGTAATCGCCGTTGAACCATTACCGGGGTAGAGTTGGGCAAGTACCGAGCTGACAGCGATGTGCTGTCTTACGGATACCTGTTATAAGCGATTCAGTTTAGGTGATTGCGAAAATTTGCAAACGGAAACCGTATCTTGGCGCGTTAAGGTTCGCGTTCGTGTGATTTTGCAAACTGCGCTAGTTCAAGCCCGCGGTTAGAGTTAGCCGTAAGGCCGGATTATACGGATCTTATGCTAAACACGGCCTTATCACGGTTATGTACTACATTCTCACTAAGTAGAGAATATTAAACGTGCCACAACCTTCGGTGAGCTTAAACACTGACATGAAGGTAAACCACTCAGCCAGCTAGATTTTGCATAACTTTCAGATTACGAATAATTATCAGTTTCGATTTCAAACTTAGTAAGCGCTCGAACAAAATTAGTTTAATATATATCCAAATCAACAGGCGTCCGAAAATAATTATGAAATTTTGTGGAATCACCTCTCGAAAGCGCCCTCTACAATCTCTACATTTTTTTATTTTTTTTTATTATATACACAAAACAAATTACAATCAAAAAATAATAAAAGAGAATCACGTTAATTCGTTATTTACCCTCAGGATATGGGCATCAAATGAAAGGGTTTGCTGAGAAGAATACGCAAAGCTTATTTTTAAAAACTTTTATTTAAATTAAAAATAAATAAATGAAAATAAATATCTGTGACATTTTTGCACACACGATCATCTGACCCCAAACTAGGCAAAACTCCAACCGAGCGGTCTTGCGCGTGACGATGGGAGAAGGCCTGACATATTTGAAGCGTTTAGGGTCGAGACATTTGCCCGAGCAAAGCTTGTAATATGGCTGCCAGAGACTGATAAACGTACATAATTATATATTTTTAAATACATACTAATAACAGATATTAATAATTTATTTTGACTTTTTTTTGTTTTATCCGCCTACCGCTTGCTCTTGTGCCGTTTTTATCCATTTTGACAGCACGTGTTAACGTCAGGGTCGTTCCAACTCACATTACAAAAGTTGCCAACTTCAACCATTTTTCTCACGAGCACACTTCATAAACTAAATTAACTGATTTTTTAACGGAAAATGTTTGACACGTTTAGATCATCATCATCAGCTAGAAGGCGTCTACTGATGAACATCGGCTCATTAACTAATTTTTCACGCACACAATAAAATTGTATCGATACCAATGAACTATTTAACTAATGGTCCATATGCAAAAATACTATTAACAAAATTAGTAAAATACGCAATATTGGTTATTAACCGACTTCCAAAAAGGAGGAAGTTCTCAATTTGTCAGTTTTTTTTAATGTTTCTTACTTCAGAACTCGCCTAGGTGAACCGATTTTGATGATTCTTATTTTATTTGAATGGCTGGTGCTTCTCGTGTGGTCCCATTTGAATTTGGTCCAGTTCTGACATTTTTATGAAGTCGGTTTTTTATATTGATAATTATTTTGATTTAAAAACCAAAGTGCTGTACCAATTTTGATGAAATTTCTATAGGACTAATCTGAAAGTATATCAGTTCAATTCAAAAAATAATTTCTGAAGTCGGACCAATAATGACGGAGTTCAGAGGTAGCAGACAGATAAAAAAATACAATTTAGAATTCCCTCCTTTTTTGAAGGCGGTTAAAAAGGGCGGCAAGGTGGTCTCCTGTGTAAGTTCGACTAAAGGCATTAAGCATGATTTAGGCCAGATGCGTTTGCACCCGCCACGCCACCTTACCATATCTCCCTCTTTTGTATGATCATAGGTTCTTACTAAGTATAATTATACCTACTTATAAAATAAATAAAAAAATAAAATAAATAAATTGCATTCCCGTAACTTGGGTGGAAGTTAAGATGGAAGCAGTTTAAATAGTTTGGTTCCGTATAAATTTAAAGTTAAGTTTTCCTGTAACGTGAAAAATTATTAAAGGGGTTTGAATTTATTTAGCCTCCATACAAAAAAAATCCTTTAGAATGTTTTTTTTAAAGAGCGCCACTCAAGCATGAGGTCCGCCTGATGGTAAGCAGAAACCGCCATCTATGGACACCTGCAACACTAGCGGTGTTGAAGGTGCTTTGTCAGCCTGGAGAGGATGTAGACACCCTTTTAGGTCGTCTGTCCATCTTGTGGGTGAACGTCCTACACTGCGCTTATCGGTCCGTGGTCTCCATTAGAGAGTCTTTCAACCCCATTGGCCATCTGTTCTGCGTGCTATGTGCCCTGGCCACTGCCACTTAAACTTGCTAATCCGGTGGGCTATGTCGGTAACTTTCGTTCGTCTACGGTTCTCTTCATTTCTGATAATTTATTTAAAAAACCCTTACATATTAAGTACGGCGCACCAGCATGGACATGATTATACGTTTCCATTTGTACGACCCTGTATGTTACTTTGGAAGTGTGTGTACATTGTGTGCCATATTCTGACAAGTAAATGGTTTGATTTAATTTAATGTGACACATTGTCTTTATTTTAGTATGGTTTTGGTCTACTTTTATTGTAGCGCAGATTCAATATACATAAATTTTATATAACTTTGGTTAAAATTTAAGCTCCAATCAGCCTATTGTTATATTGACTCGTGATTACGGACGGTAAGAGGTCATGCCGCACATACTAGTTGCGATTTATATCGAATGCATTAAACGCTGTCCCACTTTGCCGATCTATTTTGATTAGACTCATCGTCTATTTTAGCTACGCCACGTAGTGTTCGCAATAAAGACAAAAGTAAAAATAAGGATTTTTATTTCATAACTCCTTGAAACTTTTGAACTTGTTCTACGAAACCCTAAAAAGCAATTAAAACGCGCCATTGGTAGCCCGTAATTGGATTAACTAACGAGCCCCTAATTCACACCGTTCAAGGGGATTCCATTTTTAGTCGTCAATGTACTGCATTGAGGTCACCCTTGTGCTGGGCTCAGTTAGAGAGTTTTAACTTTAAAACTGCTGCCACGCGCGGATAGTCTTTTAATAAAAAATATATACCACGTGTTAATCTTCCTACCTACATAATCTGCAAGTTGAAGTGGCAATGGGCAGGCCACATCGCTCGAAGAACTGATAACCGATGGGGAAGAAAGGTTCTTGAGTGGAGACCGTGAACCGTAAGACGCAGCGTAGGTAGGCCTCCCACTAGATGGACCGACGACATTGTGAGAGTCGCGGGCATCCAGTGGATGCAGATGGCAGGATGTCGTTCAGTGTGGAGATTAAAGGGGGAGGCCTATGTTCAGCAGTGAATGTCTTCTGGCTGATGACGATGAACTTTCCTACGCTATCTTTGAGTAACTACGCTTTATTTTTATGAACCCAAACAAATAAACATAATATTCTTATGCTATATGAATTTTAAATCCATACCTTATGAGTATAACCAAAACTAATCTTAGAAATTATTATCACTAAGTTCCTAGCAGTTGTAAGGCATTTGATCGCTACCCGAGTAGGGTGAGGAACACAGATATACATAACTCTGTGGTGAGGAAGATGTTGAAAAACTAAAACTCGACAATTTTGTTCTCAACTATATTTCAATGTCATTAGCATTTTAGTTGTCAACACAAAGTTGTCAAAATGAGCACGGTACTGAAAAAAGTCAGTCATAGGACTGCACGTCAGAAGTGAAAACTTAAGTAATAGTTCACTTATTCTACAACAGATAGCGCTGTTTTAAAATATGTACACGGTACAACGTTCAGTGACGATGATGCGAGTTCCATGATTTTTGTTCACCCAAAATTTTCTACTAGCGAGTATAGAGACTAGAAGAGACTTTTCACTTTAACAAAATTTACGATTTTAATAAGCGTAGATTAATCTTGGATTAGTTTGTCTGATATCTTTTTCAATTGAGTTCAAAATTTGAAAGAAATAATAAGACAAAAACCGGCAGATCTGTTCTGTAGGTGTGAGTTAGTGATTCTACACTCAAACATGAATAAATCTGTACCACATGTAAGTAACAAACCAAAGGATACTTTCCTTCCACGATCCAATTTCGCTTCAACGTTAGTAATTTCGCTAACAAAGCAAGAACTTTATGCCCAGTCTATCGAATTTTCCACGACATTGCTCCTATCTACTTTCGTGACCCCAAAGGGCTTAAGTTTCCTTTTACATATATAGAGATTGTTTTAATAATACTTGTGAGACACAAGAAAATTTTATTTCGTTCATTTGACAGGAAATATTTTTTTTTTAATTATGAAGATTTTTTCTAATTAATTGAATGTTTTTTTTGATGTCATCCAGTGGATGCAGATGACAGGCTGCCGTTCAGTGTGGAGGTTCAGTGTGGAGGTTCAACGGTGAATGTATTGTGGCTGACGATGATGATGATATCATTGCCTCAAGCATTGATTCTATTAAATAGAAAGATCTAGAGAAAATTCATTTTTTATAATAAATATTTCAGTATTTTTTTTGTAACTATGGGCTTCATATTTTTGAAAAACTCAACGCGTTAACTTATTATACCTCCAATGTACAAAGTTAATTTTATGTTTTACTTCTTTTATACTCGTCTTGACTATTACTGCTTTTTTATTGTATGCCCGAAAATCCAGATACCTAAATTGAACAAAAAAAATATGCAATACATATTTCAGTATTGAACGATTGTATTTTTAATACGGCTCTTCTAAGATTCAAACCTGTCCCTGGACTTAATTATGATATAAGATTATGTAAGGTAGTAGACACTGGAAGCAAAAAGCATATCGACCCGAGTTTCGTGCCTTAGGAGAAGATTTTGCCTAGCAGTGGACTAACGTTGGCTGAAGACGATGATGATTCTGATAAAAAAAAATTGCTGACGTCGTATTGATCAGAAAGTCATGTAAACTATTTAAACAATCATACACAATGAAGGATATGTAAATATAGGTAACAAATACAATAGCCTGCCACTGGCCAATGAACATGCGAAGCCAACATCCCCTTAGGAGAAAAAAAAAACCAGTAGTATTTTGCTCGTAGGGGAGAGTTAGCTATATCGTACCTCTTTGTTTTTGAAGTGAAAAATTCTTAAGGAGCGTTGAGTACTTTTTAGATAAACAAAAATCATGGAACTCGCGTCACCGTTACGCTGTACCGTGTAATTTAAAACAGCGCCATCTCTTGTAGAATAGGTGAATTACTAGTTAAGGTTTCACTTCTGACGTGCAGTCCTATGACTGATGTTTTTTTATGGGACATGTCACTACATAACTATAATAAATCAAGAGCTTTTTATTCCGCTTATCAGTAGTTCGTAAAGCCAGTGCTGCATTCTTTATTCTCCATCAGAGAACTAATCTAAGTAGGCCCGGCTCCATCACAAGTAGTTAGCGATTAGTTGCCAACTACTTTACAAGTTTCGATCTCAGTCCGCAGAGGGATGTCCGCCTAATGTAGCGGCCGAAGCCGCCGGCACAAACATGTTTTGCGAGATTCAATTGTCTCGTTAAAAGTTTTATCTTATATTCGTTGCTAACATTTCGAAAGGTTAGATGTAAAGGATGGGGAATCTGACTAATTTCTCCTCTAGTACATACATAATTATTATAGTGGTACCACGGGTAAAAAACCCATGGTACAACTAATTAAACCATCAGTTGTACCACGAGAAATAGACGGTCTGGATTAAAACAAAATAGCTTAGAAAACAGCCACGGCTAAGAAATGCTGATTTTGAAAAATATCGGAAAAATAATTGTAGCGGGTAAAAACAGAAGTTTAATTTTTTGACTAATTTTCAAAACTCCAACTGGACTGCCCCGTTGGCCCAGTTGGTAGTGAAGCCTTCGCAGCCTTCTGCGCTTGGAGGCGGGGTTTGATTCCCACCTAGGGCAAACATTCATGTGATGAACATTTGTGTTTGTTCTATAGCCGGGTGTAAATATCTATTTATGTATGTATTTTAAAATGTATATGTATATACTATAATAAGTCTCTGGCAGTCATAGTAGAAGCTTTGCTTAGTTTGGGGTCAGATGATGGTGCGTGCAAAAATGACCCAGATATTTATAAATGTTATTTAGTTGAAATTAATTTACTCTTATCTCTTTCTCCCACACACTCACACTCTCTCTATCATAAAAATAGTATGGAGTTGGCAACCATAAATGTGACGTTAGAATTACTCATAGGTGCCCCTGGCACAGATCTAGCCATCTGTGTCCTGTGGTAAATGAAATTTTGTGGTAATTATAATATATTTTTCTGTATGACATTTAATGTATTACAAAATGTACCGTTCAGTTTTAGGTATTTGGATTTTCGGGCATAAAACCAAAAAAGAAAGCTGTAATTGTCAAGAATAATATCAAACAAGTAAACCATAATATTATTTGATTTTTATTTTTAGTCGGTAATTAAACGAAATCCACTCTCAAACTTTCTCGAAGAGAAAGTTTAAAAAAAAATGTAAATTGGAGGTAATAAGTTGATATGTTGAGTTTTTCCAAAATTTTAAGTGATTATTTTTAATAAAACATACAGATATATTTAATAAAGACAATGAATTTTCTATAGATTCTATTTGATAGAATCCAGAATGCCAAAAATTCAGCTTTCATTGCTTTTTTCATTAAAAAATGTGACAAGGCCCTTAACATTTTCCAAAAACAAAAATACGTACCGTCACAAAAGCTTTGAAGCTACAAAAAGATACAAACTATCCAAGCTCCTTCTGTTAAAGGTTTTTGCGGGCCTCAGTAATTTTTAATTTTACTAATGTGTCATCAAAGTACATCTTAGCATTTAACTAATTAACCCGTACGAAGCGTTTTGATTCTACTTCTATGGTATGAACTGCTAGTCTGTGGAATGCACTGCCTTAATGAAGTTTCCTTCCCCGATAGTTACAAAATCACGAATAAATCGGTTTCGTGCGCCATAGTAGACCGCATCATCGCCTAACATCAGGTGATGTGTTTTTTTTTTAGTTTGACAGTACATTCAAAATATAAAACAAAGGTTTATATAACTACAATCTCGGTTTTCTGGGATCGCCTAATTGTTCAAGGTAGGTTAATCCAAGGTAGTAATATTCTATCTGCAAAACAAATTTAATTGAAATCCTAACTTAAGCCGAGTGCAGACAAACATACACACTCACAAAACTTTAACATTTATAGGTGGTAGACCATAATGTTATTTATTAAAAAAACATTTCAAGTAACAGCTTGTCTTTAAACAAGAAATAAACAAATTTATCACTTTACAGCTAAAGTTTCCTCGCCATTTTTCACAAGTTCATTTTAATATTGCAGGAAACATTTTACAGTAAATTTTCAAGCCAACACCTGGAAACACCTCGTATTAACTGTGAAAGTTCAAGAGAGCTTTTGCCAAATTGTGAAGGTTTTTCAGTGGTTCCACCGAGAAATATGGGCATAGTGGCTTGGACTTTTCTTACAACATTTAAGATTTTACGAGAGGAACAATTTGGTTTTCGCAAAGGAAGATCGACTACGCTGGCATGTTTTAACCTAGTAAGATTTATTACAGAAAGTATAAATGACGGCATCCCGATAATAACATTGTTCTTAGACATGACCAAAGCATTCGATTTTGTTAATCACTCATTACTTTTGGATAAACTAGAATTTTATGGCATTCGGGGTCCAGCTTGTAAATGGATAGCTAGTTACTTAGAAAATAGAAAACAGTGTACAGAAATAGCAAAAATTGTCACTATTACTCAGAACAAACTTACGAAAGAGACGTCTAGATCGGAGCCATTAATTAACAATACTGGAGTTCCCCAGGGCAGTATACTGGCGTCAGTGCTTTTTTTATTTTACATTAATGACCTCCCAGACGCCACACCCCATAAGAGTATACTTTTTGCAGATGACACAACTATATTAATTAAATGTAAAAGTAAAGAACAGGCACAACAAACGGTAAATAACGGTCTATCAGACGTAATCCGCTGGATGGAATCTAATAATTTGAATATTAACATAAATAAAACTAAATTAATTCAATTTAACTCTTATAACACTAATCCATTGCAAATTGACATTAATTATAATAATGAAATAGTACATAACGTTGACAATTATAAATTTTTAGGAATATATCTTGACATACATCTTAACTGGAAAATGCATATCGATACATTGTGTAAAAAACTTGATCGCTTCGTATTTGCTCTTAAAAAAGTTAGACATACTGTGTCTATGGAGGCTGCGTTGATGGCATATCATGGTCACGTCTCATCTCTTCTCAGATATGGCTTGATAATGTGGGGAAACTCAGTCGACATAGACAGAGTATTCAAGATACAGAAGCGATGTATTAGAGTGTTAAACAGAGCTTGGTTTATGGACAGTTGCAGACCTCTATTTAAAACATGCAACATACTTCCTTTGCCATGTATGTATATTAGGGACATTTGTATTTTTACCAAAGAACACCCAGTATATTTCCAAAAAAGAAGTCAAGTTATTACCCGCCAGAAAAGAGCCAAGTTCACTAACCTATTGTATCAACCTCCTGTCAGAAAAAACTTGTACGAAAAAAATGTATATAATATGTCCATATACATTTATAATAAACTACCAAATGAAATAAAATTATTGGACGGTTTCAAATTTAAAAAATCGTTATCGGAGTGGCTACTTAAGCATTGTTTTTATAGTATTAAGGAATTTGTCGATTTTTTTAATGTAATATAATTTAATAATAATAATACCTAATTTTATATAATAATATACCTAATTTAATATAATAATACCTCTTAAAATGTATAATTTATTTAGTTTAAGAATATTTGCACGTCTGCTTGCAGACTGAATACTATGACACCAAAAATAATTTTAAGACCTCTTTATTGTAATGTATTCTAGCAAATAAATGATTTGATTTGATTTGATTTGATTTGACTATTATTTATTCTGCGGTAGTGCTTACAAATTGTGAAAGCTTTTGTTTTGGTTACATTGTTCAAGTCTAAGCTAAGTGTAGTGTTACCTACTTTCAAGTTATTTTTGAATAAGTTACTAAAGTGCTTTGAAAGTTCCAAAACATTTTGTTGTTAAAAAGCTGCGACCGCCGCTGGTGGAGGAGATTTAAATCAAGATTCTACGAGTTATTTCTATCACCTCTGCCATCGTATAAAATTTCAATAACCACATTGCTTTATACAAAAATGGAAATGTTATTCTAAAGATAATACCTAATGGGTTTTTATACAAAATAATCATTTAATTTTATTGTTTTCAGAAAACTAACAGCTACTTAAAAAAGATTAGATTTTGTTACATATAACTTACGGCTAATTAAAAGTTTTCACAAATATGAATCGGCGTCTTAATTTTTTTTACGTGGTTAATATAAGTTTAAATTAATAAAACATAAATTTAGATTATACAACAAGTGAAAAAAGGGAATTAAATTTGAGGGACTAACTTGAATCCCAGGGCAGCAAAGGATTCAAGAGGAGAATCCTGAGCGGAGCGAGGGATATAAGGAACGAGTGTTTTTTCACGAGTCGTATACTCTACCTTTTACTGACTGCGAGATAATAAATGGTAGTATAAGCATTTATATTTAACAACATTTTATTATATAATAATAGGTATGGTGTTTTTATTTTATTTAGTGTTATATTCTTGTTTGGTTTTGAAACGGTTGTATTAGATTTTTCAGGCGGCAAAAACTTATTTACTAATATTTCTGCTTTATACCAAAATTATTCCTGACTCCAGTCTCTTTTTCGTCGCTGAAGGAACTTATTTTCTTACATGATAATCACAGATCTTACGATCTGTGATGATAATACATTTTCCAATGACATAAATCAACCACGATACCTAATAGAACTATAATTGGGAGGATTTGTAAAAAAAATGCTCAATGGAATAGCATTGGTTTAGTCCTTTTTAAGAGGCATAGCTCCATTAAACTAGCCAGTATGTTTTATTTATTTTTTGTACATAATTCGTGCTTGTTCCAAATTCAATTTTTTTTATTTGATTGAGTGAGAAACACTCATTGAGAAAAAAAACGTTATTTTATAACGTTTTTTTTTTCACTGTAATCGATTAATCTGTACCCTTAGTACAAGATTTGATAGTTTTCGAAAACTTTTTTCGTTTTCGTTTTGATGCATACATTGCTGGGCTGAAAGCTATTCGAAACTATTTTTCGTATTTGAGTGAAGCAACCTATACTGCCGATTACTAACAATTTTAGTTCATCCGCGTTTCCGCTACAGGCGATTTACTAAAATGTATGGGACAATACGGAAACGAAAAAAGTTTTCGAAAACTGTCAAATCTTGTACTAAGGGTACAGATACTTTTTTCGAGTGGAGATGGTAAAAAATAGCCGTAACAAAACCTCCTCTTTTTTCGTCGATTAAAAATTCTTACTCAGTGATTTTTTATCTTTAATCTCGCTTAGAATCAAGATTAGGTATACATTTATACATAATGGGATTGAAACAAAAAGCAATTACCAATTTAAACATTTGTGTTGCAAGTTTACAACAAATATTGGTTAGCAGACACGTGTGACTCAAACTTTAACTATTATCGAAGTTAAAGTGGTATTTACTTTTTACCACTTCAGTTGCAGTTGTTAGTATAATTTGAAAAGTTCTGTAATTTTCATTTCGTAGAGGCCGCATTTGACATATGGATCACATTAAAAACCGATTTCAAAAATATATGAAAAAGGTAATAAGTGTTTATAAAGTTTGAGGGTTGCCCTCGTTTACACAACCACCTATTCTATCATCAGATCCTGACTTAGTGGCGATAGGACCAAATTGGAAGTATACCCTACCAAACAAAAGTTTTTTTTTAACTGTCAACTGTTGGCGGAGAAATCGGTGAACATACAAAAAAAAATTAAGACGCTTAAATAAGTAGCTTAAAAAAAAAACATTTTTAAAAACAATCTTTTATTTAAATGATTTGCCAGAATTTTTTATGTTTGTCTATTTAGATAACTATATTTATACTACATATTTTAAGCGTATTCTTTACCACCGTCCATACTCCACAAGGAACACCTAATTATACGATGGTTGTCTGGAAGAGATTTAGTGATAAGACAGAATTTAAATGTGTACCTTTAATTAATGTATTCCTTTCTGTGTTGTTCTATTGCATTGTATTGTACTCACATAATCAGAATATTTAAGTTT
The DNA here is from genome assembly GCA_949125355.1 of Agriopis leucophaearia. Lineage (NCBI taxonomy): Eukaryota > Metazoa > Arthropoda > Insecta > Lepidoptera > Geometridae > Agriopis > Agriopis leucophaearia. The sequence continues at coordinate 1,725,954 of OX421276.1, read as the reverse complement.
ACGTTTCCTGGTTTTCGCTAGCGTCTAACAAGTTACCCTAGACTACCAGGAATAATAAGCGTATTAGTAGAATAAATTTCCCCACCAGAGGCACGATTAATGTACGTGAAACGGAACTGATATTGACTACGAATAAGTTATTAGATTAGGGGGAAAGGAAACATTTAGCGCATGGAATATTAATTAATAATATCGATAAGAATCGCCTCAAATATTAAAAAGATGTCGCCAATACTATGATCAAATTGTCCTTCAAATATACTGAAGCAAAAACACGAGGCAAGGTTATTTTTCATAATAATACATGTTATTTGTACATATTATAACCCACTGTAATAAAAATAATAATTAAACTAAACATTTACATTAAAATAATATCTGTGATCTGAATTAATCTTTTGAGTGCTTCAACATTTGCGGATGTTGAGGCACTCTAGAGATTAATTTCATGGCATTTAATTGAATGCTCTCTACAGTAACGCGTAATTCAATCAATTTGTCAAGTTGAGTAACGTATGCGATTGGCACAATCTTGTAGGTTGTTAATTTCAGTCACACGCTGACAGGCAGTGCAATAAATCTACTTTGAAGAACATGCTCTACTCGTATTAGGAATATTATATCCGAATTTCACTTCAAAACACTTCAGACATTATTAGTTTGGCTTTTCTATCTATTTATAATGTTCCGTGGTTGTGTAAGTAGGGGTTTATTTTAAGGAATGGTTGTTAGGCAAAATTTGGAAATAATGTTGTTAAAGGTTCCGAGACTCTTATTGGGTTTGGTGTTTTAGATAAATATTAAATTTCTAGTGTAAGCATTATGTTCTCGGAATGTTTTTTTATAATTTTAGGAGAAAAGCTAGGTTTTGATAATAAGTTATTTTTTGTTATCGTTTTGTAAGCCATGACTCCTGTTTGGTGTTTTTATAGAATTCGGTGTTATTTCAGATAATGGTAAAATGTGGATTTTACATGATAGGTACTGTTTATACGACTGCCGAAAAGATTGGGTTATGGTTTTAGAGTTCATGTATTTATTATTAAAAAAAAACTTGTTTGCCTATTCTATTGCAGAATTGTAAAAGGCGGTATTTAATTTAGTTTATGATATGAACAATTATTGACTACAAATTTACATAATAGGTCGGGGAAAAAGTCTTTTCGTATTTTGTATGTATAAGGTTGTAGTAAAAATCTCATCCGTTGTACTGTTTGTATCTGGCTGGTTTTGATACCATTAAAAATATGACATTTTAAAAAAGGAATACAAAAAGTAAAAAGCAATTTCCCGCCATTTTTCAATTGTTTTTTTGTTTGATAAAATGAGTGAATCTAACGAAGAAATTCGATATATTGTGAAATTTTATTACAAAAAAGGGAAAACTGCGACACAAGCCGCGAAAAAAATTTGTGACTTTTATGGACCTAATGCAGTGTCATCAAGAGTAGCACAATGTTGGTTCAAGCGTTTTCAGTCCGGGAATTTTGATGTCAAAGATGCAGCTCGCTCTGGTCGCCCTGTTACGGATAAAGTAGATGCCATTTCTGAAAAAATGGACCAAGATCGGCATATTAGTAGTTACGACGTAGCTGAAGAACTGGGGATTGACCACAAAACAGTTTTGACCCATTTGAAAAAAACTGGGTATACAAAAAAACTCGATATTTGGGTGCCACACAAGCTCACTGAAAGAAACCAAATGAATCGTGTACTCATTTGCGACTCTCTATTGAAACGTAAAGAAACCGAACCGTTTTTGAAAAGATTGATCACTGGTGATGAAAAATGGATCACCTACGACAAGAATGTGTGCAAACGATCATGGTCAAAGGGCAGTGAAGCACCACAGACTGTAGCGAAACCCGGATTAACACGTAATAAGGTGATGCTGTGTGTATGGTGGGATTGGCAGGGCATCGTTCATTATGAGCTTTTACCGCCGGGCAAAACCATCGATTCGGATCTCTACTGCCAACAGCAGATGAGACTCAAACAAGAAATTGAGAAAAAACGGCTGGAATTGATCAACAGAAAGAGTGTGGTCTTTCATCATGATAACGCCAGACCACACACATCTTTGGCCACTCAGCAAAAATTTAGAGAGCTTGGTTGGGAAGTGTTAATGCATCCACCATATAGCCCTGACCTTGCACCCTCAGATTTCCACCTGTTTCGATCTCTTCAGAATTCTTTGGGTAGTGTTAGATTAACATCAAGAGAGGACTGTCAAAACTACTTGTTGCATTTTTTTGATCAGAAGTCCCAAAAATTCTACAGCAACGGGATCATGTCACTACCTACAAGATGGCAACAAGTTATCGAACAAAATGGCACATATATATTATAATTAAATGTAATTAAACTTGAAAAAAATATGTCTTGAATTTGTTTAAAAAATACGAAGAAACTTTTTCCCCGACCTTATATTTAATGTAATATTTTTTTTTTAAAGGTTTACTTTTGCAAATACACTATTGTATTAATCCTGTTAAAATAAGTGAAATGAATAAATAAATGATAATTATATTATTACTAGAAATAGCTATCATTTTATGTATTCGGTTTTTTTTGCCAGACTGGATCAGTATGGGAGTATAGTTAGCCACGCAAGTTTTTTATCCTATGTAACCTTCACTAGTTCACTTCTAGATACATGTGCTCTCGTAGACATCACATCACCAGCCAGTAAACGTCCACTGCTTAACAAAGGCCTTCCTCTTAGAGAGAATGCCATAATCCCCACGCTTGGCAGGCAGCTTGTGGATCGCAGTACGTTCACCGTGTACTAATAGGACGCTGCCCATCCTCCGGTGGTTCTGGTCGCAGTTTTAGGACATACCCGGATCCGTCATGTCTCTTAGATATAACTATTCGTAAACATCAGCAGAATAGTCGAACGTTAACTCATCGTGAGTGATTTGAAAAAGGAAAACTAACAAGCCTCTTCTTGTACATTGCCGTTTGTAAGCCCACCTTATTCAACGTATCTCAAAGCCCATCTGAATTGCCTTTACAGAATCCTATCAATTGCCAATCTCCCCAATCAGGGCCACAAAAGGACACCCGAAACCCTCCACATGTCAATGGGCCCAGCGAAAAACCCTAATACTTGAAGCCAGGCTTGTTACAATATGTCTCAAATCAGGGCACAGGCAAATGATAGGTATCGGTTTGAAAAGGATTCAAACCTAAAAAAAGTTTCTGAGATGTTAGAAAGTTTGAAGTCATATTTGGGAAGGGGTTTAGACATATAACCCACCACGCTTGTCTACTTGCGGGTTGGTGGGTGCAGTGAGCCGACTTACTAGGCCCGTTGGCACTGCCGTTGGTACTTACAGGAAGTACTCATCCGCCACCGCTCTGAGCCGACACCCTGCGCTCATGCCGGTTAAACTGCTTTGACCTTGGGAGGACGTTCGCGTCCAAGAGCTTCAAGCAGAGTTTTGACGATATTATCGTCTCGGACAATGTCTGCAATTGATACTTAAGGCGAAACCTTATTGTACCTAGTGCAGAGTTTTGCCAAATGTGTCTTGTCTTAGTGTTCAAATTTCCCAGGCAATAGGTTTTTCTTGCCTATAACGCGTCAGCTTAGGGGGACCTTTTTGGGTTCCGTGCCCAAAGGGTGTAAACGGGACTCTATTATAAGCCTCCTATAAGTCTGTCTCTATGTTTTATCTCGGATCTTCACAACATCCCAGATCCAGGTAGTAGACCACACTTCTTGTCTTTCTTAGAGAGGTCCTTCCGCATAGCGGCTAGGAGAAATTATACCCCCCACTCCATACCAATAACCCATTTCAAACCACCTCCTTACTACAAACCATCCCTCCTCTCCAAACCCACTCTAAACCTTCTATTATCTTATATCCTATCGCTTATTGCGATAAGTCTGCTATTTATTCCACCAGTTTTAAGTTTTTTTTTGTCATTTGTACGAATTTCTGCTGTGAACCAGTTTTTTTCCATACAGAGCTACTGGTAATCAGTTAGTTTCCTCTTATAGGCATCCTCAGTACATCAAAACAAACTACTTTTGAACGACTTTTCGAAATTCGCGTAGAAAAAATCAGCAGTTCCATACAAAAAAAAACATTCACCCCTGACAAAATATATAAACGCAGATGTTTTTCCCGCACATTTTGATAATTCCTAGAACAAAAGTTGTTTATTTTGACGTATTCAAGCCGCGCTCTTAAGAGAATGCTAACTGACTACCAAAAATCTTGTATATCTACTATACAAAAACAGTTGGATTCCTATGGATCGTTGAAGGTGTAGATAGATCCAAATGGCACAATTTAATAATAATACATTTTATTTTCTTCAACAGTCTTTCAAAATTATACATAGTATGCAGGAGTCCTCTCTTTTAGACATAAATTGTCTGTGCCAGAGGGCTCCACTCTTCTATCTCTACAATACGTTTTAGAAACTACATACAGAAACCAATATGGTGTGTATGTGGTGTGTGTACGTGTGGGAGGGGAAGGGGGATATAGTTAGATATATTTTATGGCACTACCAATACAACTTGGCAGCGTAGCCAGCATTCTGGCGGAATGGCCATGCAGAATGGAATGCTAATTTAATATTTATTTTAGGTAAATTCATACAGCGTGCTAACCTAAGTATATCGAAAAATACGAACGTTTGCTAGTAATTTTACTGGCGAAGCACGAATTTCCTAAAATGACCCCAACGTTTCGCTACTCCTAAGTGTTCTGTGTCACATAGATGGACGTCCCATCTTTGGCGTCCGTACGTTCGGCGTCCCCTTTCAATGATGACATCAATCCAATCAATCGCCGCGTGAGGGACCTCTCTATCTGTCCCTCCATTAAATATTTACGGAGGACAAGTTCCGAGCACGTCTGGTCGGAATCATGCTACGTCTTTTGTTGTTATATCTTTATTAATATTTAACAAGCCAATATGAATAAGGTTTTTTTTCTATATAGTAGAGGAGACGTGGAAGATCGACCTTCACTGATCTGATAACCAAATGAGACGTAGCTTGCCTATCAAAAAGTGTTCATAGCAAGTTTTTAGCTTGGCAATAATATTTTATGTACGATTTTTTGCAGGCAAGCCTATATGATTGGTTTTGTAATTAAAATATCTAACCTATAATATCAATTGCGATTGGTTAGCAGATCGGTGTAGTTACCTATATTGACTTAATAATAATAATAATAATGCGTACCGCGTACCCCGATTCCATGGGGCTAAATGAGACCCCTGACCCCTGGCTTGCCTTAACCGGCTGTCCAGGGGTGGAAACCGCAAGAGCTAAGAACCTAAGCTCCAGGGTGGAAGTGTTAAAGGGCATAACGCCGCGAGTAGCTCTTAGTGAAAGTGCAGCACACCTCTCTACACCCTAAGCCACCCACGCCGATGTTGCCCCTCCGGTGCCAAGATACGGCAGCCTTTATGGGGGGCCCATTCAGTGGGTGGCTAGTCATCACCTGCCTAAATATATTTTGAGATGAGACAGGATAAGGCAGGTGCCGTTTCTCATTCTATAGATCTGTTATTCCATCCACAAGTTGTTCACCTCAATAGCCCAGACTTTTTTAATCCTATACTGTACAATAGTTTCATATTCCTTTTTATACATATTCCATAATTGTATTTTTTATATTCAACAGGGCCTCTTGGTGTTGGCTTCGGCTCCACCAATGCCTACCAAATGTCCGGGCTAGACCCGAGAATGTAATTAAATAAATAATAATAATAATATTACTTTATGGCGAGCCGTCGGTGAGTGGCGACACCGCGTACCCCGATTCCATGGGGCTAAATGAGACCCCTGACCCCTGGCTTGCCTTAACCGGCCGTCCAGGGGTGGAAACCGCAAGAGCTAAAAACCTAAGCTCCAGGGTGGAAGTGTTAAAGGGCATAACGCCGCGAGTAGCTCTTAGTGAAAGTGCAGCACACCTCTCTACACCCTAAGCCACCCACGCCGATGTTGCCCCTCCGGTGCCAAGATACGGCAGCCTTTATGGGGGGCCCATTCAGTGGGTGGCAAGTCATCACCTGCCTAAATATATTTTGAGATGAGACAGGATAAGGCAGGTGCCGTTTCTCATTCTATAGATCTGTTATTCCATCCACAAGTTGTTCACCTCAATAGCCCAGACTTTTTTAATCCTATACTGTACAATAGTTTCTTATTCCTTTTTATACATATTCCATAATTGTATTTTTTATATTCAACAGGGCCTCTTGGTGTTGGCTTCGGCTCCACCAATGCCTACCAAATGTCCGGGCTAGACCCGAGAATGTAATAAAATAAAGTGTCATAATAATAATAATCTTTATTTACTATAATGCAAAATACATATTAAGTAGCAGCGGCCCCTGCACTAAGCGAGAGCTTGTATCGCAGGAACCAACAACAAGTTAACAATTTAGGTTTCATGGGCTGACAAACATTGTCTATTAAGCAGATACTAAAACAAATCAATGCAGTCTATACAATACTAATTTAGTAGGATTATAATCTAAGTAGACTTATGAAAGAGAAAAATAAATACATTTATTACGTTATTGGAAGTTACCTAGGTCACAACGCTTGTTTTGTGAAAAGAGTGTTGTGTGTGCGTAAGTGAGTGAGAGTATATGCGGGTTTGTGTTTGCGGGTGTGTGTGTGTGTGTGAGTGTGTGTGTTGATGTGTGTACGTGAGTGCGTGAACGAATTTGCATGCGTGCTTGTGCTATCAAGTAAGTGAATTTGGTAAGATGTTTTCTGTTTGTGTGTAGTCAAGACTGAGAAGCCATTTTTCTACAATTATTTTAACTTCTTTGGTTGAGCTACTTATCAATTGTCGCAAGTTTCTACAGACAGAATTGTAGAGGTAGGCCAGTAAATATTGGGGAAAGCGTTTTGCGAAAGAAGTGCGAACCTGTGGTACCTTAATTTTTGCTACTCTTCTTTTCAGTAGGAGATCGTAGTCAGGAGAGACCAGTACAGTTTTGTGCATTGCGGTTATAGATCTTAGTATAAAGAGTTGGCGAACACGCAAGACTCCACATTCCCTGTATAAGCTATTTGTAGGGAAACGAAAGGGCTTTTTTAGCATAACCTTCAGTACGGCCCGTTGAGCTCGTTCGAGAGCGATAATTTTTGTCTTTGCAGCGCCTCCCCAGATCTTGATGCAGTACAAAAGTAGCGACTGACAAAGACTTTTGTATACCAAGAACAGTGTTTCTCTATCCGCTGAATGTCTCAAGGATTTCATTATGCAAATGGTTCTTCTTATACGCCCCGACAATGCCGAAATGTGTGGTCCGAACCCAAGTGTTTGGTCAAATAGCACACCTAAATATTTAACTTTATCGATTCGCTCAATTGTTTGGCAATTGCATTGACGGCTCGAGTCAGTAGCATGATTAGAAGGTGCCGTTAGCAAACAGCTATGAGAGTGAAGTTTAAGAGGGGCAAGGTTACGGGGTGCGGAGGCCTGCGTTTTGTAAAAGGAAATCCATTTTGTCTTTTTTACGTTAAGCGTCAAAAGATTTCTGTCAAGCCAATCTGCAACCAGTCCAAGGCCATTTTCAGTAGTTTTGAAAACATCTTTCCATTTTTCGCCCTGGAACAGGATTACAGTATCGTCTGCGTAGCAAATAACCTCAGCATTTTCGAGGGGAGCGTCTGCTAGGTCACTTAAATATAATAAAAATAGAGAGGGCCCTAACACGCTACCCTGAGGGACACCAAAGTCTATTGGGAGTGTATCACTGAGAGATTGAGAGACCTTGACGCACTGCAGTCTGTCTGTAAGGTAACTGTGAAACCAGTTGTAGGATACGCCCCTAATTCCTAAAGTTTGCATTTTTCTAAGTAGGATTGGGATTGACACTGAATCAAACGCCTTGGCCAAGTCGAGGAACACACCTATACAGCGTCGACCCTGATCCAAGGCAGATGATATAGTGTTAGTCAGGTGCAGCATTGCATCTTCTGTTGATTTACCATGCCGAAAACCGTATTGCTGGTCCGGAATTATATGATGCTTATCAAGGAATTTAATTAATCTTTTGTTTACAAGTTTCTCAAGAATCTTAGAAAATATAGATAAAAGCGAGATGGGTCGGTAGTTACTAGGTACTTTCCTATCTCCGTCCTTATGAATAAGTATAACAACAGCGGATTTCCAACATTCAGGGAAGACTCCAGCTGATAAACTTAGGTTAAAAATGTGAGTCAAAGGTTGAATTATTAAGTGTTTTATTGATTTTATGAGTGATGACGAGCATCCGTCTAGTCCTGGTGCACTATTTGGCTTCAGATTATTAATTATCTCACTGACTTCTACGTGATCTGTAGGAGATAGAAACATGGTGTCGGCAACCGGTCTTGGAGATGTGTATTCCGCAGCAAGAGATGCTTGGGTAGAAGAAAGTTTGTCCAGAATTTTAACGGCCGAGTCGTTACCAACCTGAGTAAAGTACTGATTGCACTTGTTTAAAGACGCCACAGGGTTTTGGTCAATTTTACATAACTCTGTCGGATTGTTGTGTTGACTATTCATATGGCAGATGTCCTTAATTTTTTGCCACATCATTTTAGGATTGTCTTTGTTTTCGCTGAGTACTTGTTTTTCGTATTCTGATTTTAGTTTGTTTTGTAATTTATTTAGAAAGTTCCGATATCTGCGATAAGTCTTGTTAATTATTTCATTGGAAGGATTTCGTCTTGCTTCCAAGTGGAGACGATCTCTATTTTTCTGACATCTAATTAGGCCAGGTGTAATCCATGGATGGAGCACGAATTTGGACCGGCTAAAACGTATGATATTGGTGTTTTTCTTAATAGAGCTATCTAATATGGTAAGAAAAGTCGTGCAAGCCTCGTTTACGTCTGAAGATGACAACACCATAGACCAATCAACTGAACCCAATTCAGACACAACGGCATTTATATCAGTTTTGTTATGTGATCTGCTCCTGGGTGGCTGTTTGACTTTAGAGGCCATTCCCAACATACAAATGTAATGGTCGGTTATGCTAGATTTGCAGACAATTCCAATAGCTAAAGATGATTTATCCACAAAGAAATGATCAAGACATGCTGAAGATGCAGCACGCGTATGTTCTGTAATGGCAGGTAGGAGTTGGTGGCTAGACAGAATGCACAGATAATTAAAGCAGTCTTTGGAAAGTGGCTCAGAGCATAAATCTAAATTCAAGTCACCGGTCAAAATAATTTTTTTATTGTTTAGTTTACCCAGCAGGTTATCGAGTGATACAAGGAATGGCTCAATATCGCGAAAAGACGGAGATCGGTATATACCTAATACATTTATTTCGCTGTTTAAGTTAATTTCAAGACAATTACAATCAGCACACACAGGCTCGCACACTGATGCATCCCATTTATCATTGATGTAAGCAACTACACCTCCGTTTTTATTGATGAACTTTTTGGTATAGAAAGACTTGTATCCTGGGATCTGTTTGATAATGCAGTTTTCCGATAGCCAGCACTCGCTGAAAATGATAACTTACCTGTTCACATCTGCTGGTCAGGTAGCCACGCACAGAAATGAGTAGGCAAGCCTACCTAGGCATATTTTATGTGTTAAAAGTATCAGTTGAGATAAAACTCATTCGGTTATCAAAAGAGGAAAGAAAATGAAGGTGATGAAAGAAAATTTATAAAAATTAATTAAATTAAAAATAGCTATGAACACGTTTTGATAGGCAAGTTATCATAGGCATATTTGTTTATAAATTATTATATTTGATAAAAAATACGTCTCATCTGGTTATCAGATCGGTGAAGGTCGATCTTCACCGGCTCTTAGACTAATACGAGTCCATGTTTTCATATTTATCGGGACTTATCGCGCACTATTAAAAATAGATACCTTTCGCTCGACGTTTCGACCATGTTACAATGGCCGTGGTCACGAGCTGACTGAAAACTGCGGGTGAGTCCGGCGAGAAGAGCGGATATTTTGTTCTCATACCCTCACTTGATCTTGAAAAATTGCAGAAATTAATTGGTTTCGAATCGCGAAAGTTTAAAAATTACTAATACGAGTCCGTTTCCACCCACTAGTTTTTACTTACTTTTTACAGTTCTTACGCAAAGGGTGTAAATGGGACCCTATTACTAAGCCTACGATGTCTGTCTGTCCATCCTACATGTTAACAGCTATATCTTTCGAACCGTAACAGATAACCAGTTGAAATTTTCACCGAACATGTAATGTTACGGCGGATTTATAAGAAAAAAATATCAAATAAAAAAAAATACTCTCCCAAACAACAAACGTTATTTTTAAAGGTATTTTTGTATTTGCTGCAGTGTAATAACGGTAATACGCACAAGCGTCAAACTTGGCACGACTATAGTACACACTCTAAAGTAAAACAACAAATAATAAATACTGGCCAAGTGTGAGTCGGTGACCAATTTCTACTCACCACCGGTTCTCGGAAGTTAGGTAAGTTAGGGTGCGTTCGGTTCTTGGATGGGTGACCGCTTGGGCGAGTTGTCTTTTTGCACTACTTTTGTTAAATAAATGAAGTAGCTTTATGGCCTTAATTTAAATCGTGATTATATCTTTGAGAAATCAACCAGAACAGATATTCTCATATTTTGTTTTATATCACGTTTTTTGTATTTTATGTGGTAGTTCGAAACCCTCAGTGCGCGAGCCCGACTCGCACTTGGCCGATTTTTTTAAAGAAACTTTTTACCCGATTTTCGAGCCGAAAACTCAGCTTCCTCCCTAGGGGAGCATTCTTCACTTAATATTCCCTTTGTGTGCAGGGTTTTGGGTTATTGGCGCCACAAATCACTACCTTCAGGTGAGTTTAATCGAAATCGGCGCATTTTAAGTGGCCAGTCTTTATCATCATTGTTAACCATTAAACAGGTTGTGATATTTATATAACTCTAGTCCGAAACCACATGAACTCTAATTACTGGGGCCTTACGCCTAACTCTAACGGCGGGCTGGAAATAGCGCAGATTGCAAAATCACGCGAACGCAAACCTTAACGCACCGAGATACAGTTTGCGGTCGCGCGACTTTTAGCAATCACCTAAACTGAATCGCTTATAACAGGTAGGCTTAAGGCCCTGTTCTTCTAAAACACGCTATGTCTAATATCCGTATCCATATATATATGTGGATAGTTATACAATGGGACTGCCATGTAAATTATGATTATCTTAATATCTGAGGGAATTTTTGTAGTGGTAGGACTCTTTTACAGAGTTTGCCTGGGGAAGTACCACACCATTGCCAGTTATTCAATCGCCTAGCAGTAGTGTGCAAATAGGTACTACTGTGTTCCGGATTGAAGGGCAATATTTCCAGCAAAATTACAGCACACAGAGATTTGACATCTTATATCTCGGGGTGACGAGCGCAGTGCATTGCCATCCAGGGTTTTGAACTGTTGACGTTCAAAATTCTGAGTGGCGTTGAGTTGTTCTGGACAAGCGTGAAGGGCCATCAGGCGAGCAACTTTGCTCGTCTCGTCACCCAGTATCATAAAAATAAACATTAACAAACAAATACCAACGAAAAACTTGACGTTGCTTAACTCTGGCGCTCTTTACGTAGGTAATATTCCCTTAGTGTGGGATATTGGCGCCACAAATCACTCTCCCCAGGTGAATTTAATCAAAACCGGCGCAGATTGCCGCAGGATCTAATTTACGGGCTTCTAATAGACATTATAGAGGGAGCTAGTTGTTACGTTTAATATCTTATCTGTAGGAAGAATGAATTCTTAAAAAACACATTCCATCGACGCTCAACGCAACATGTGGATGCCGTGTTTGTGATAAGGAAGTTAACATTTTGATGTATAAGGTCGGGGAAAAAGTTTCTTCGTATTTTATAAACAAATTCAAGACATATTTTTTTCAAGTTTAATTACATTTAATTATAATATATATGTGCCATTTTGTTCGATAACTTGTTGCCATCTTGTAGGTAGTGACATGATCCCGTTGCTGTAGAAATTTTGGGACTTCTGATCAAAAAAATGCAACAAGTAGTTTTGACAGTCCTCTCTGGATGTTAATCTAACACTACCCAAAGAATTCTGAAGAGACCGAATCAGGTGGAAATCTGAGGGTCAAGGTCAGGGCTATATGGTGGATGCATTAACACTTCCCAACCAAGCTCTCTCAATTGTTGCTGAGTGGCCAAAGATGTGTGCGGTCTGGCGTTATCATGATGAAAGACCACGCCCTTTCTGTTGATAAATTTTGGCCATTTTTTCTCAATTTCTTGTTTGAGTCTCATCAGCTGTTGGCAGTAGAGATCCGAATCGATGGTTTTGCCCGGCGGTAAAAGCTCATAATGAACGATGCTCTTCCAATCCCACCACACACACAGCATCACCTTATTACGTGTTAATCCGGGTTTCGCTACAGTCTGTGGTGCTTCACTGCCCTTTGACCATGATCGTTTGCGCACATTCTTATCGTAGGTGATCCATTTTTTATCACCAGTGATCAATCTTTTCAAAAACGGTTCGGTTTCGTTACGTTTTAACAGAGAATCGCAAATGAGCACACGATTCATTTGGTTTCTTTCAGTGAGCTCGTGTGGCACCCAAATATCGAGTTTTTTATACCCACAATTTTTCAAATGGGTCAAAACTGTTTTGTGGTCGATCCCCAGTTCTTCTGCTACGTCGTAACTACTAATATGCCGATCTTGCTCCACTTTTCAGAAATGGCATCGACTTTATCCGTAACAGGGCGACCAGAGCGAGCTGCATCTTTGACATCAAAATTCCCGGACTGAAAACGCTTGAACCAACATTGTGCTACTCTTGATGACACTGCATTAGGTCCATAAACGTCACATATTTTATTCACGGCTTGTGTCACATTTTTCCCTTTTTTGTAATAAAACTTCAAAATATATCGAATTTCTTCGTTAGATTTTATCGAACAAAAAACAATTGAAAAAGGCGGAAAATTGCTTTTTACTTTTTGAATTCCTTTTTTAAAATGTCATATTTTTAATGATATCAAAACCAGCCAGATACAAACAGTACAACCGATGAGATTTTACTACAACTTTATACATACAAAATACGAAAAGACTTTTTCCCCGACCTATTATTAAAAATATTATAGTCAACTGTTGTAGTTTACTGTAGTTTAATTAGTATAGTTTACGCAAGGCAGCATTGCTCTCCAGTGGCAATTGCAATATTTTAAACTAACTAGCCGGCCAGATTTTATCCTGTCCTAATGTTAATAAATTCATACAAAAATACAATAGAAAATAACTTTTAGTTTTTCCAAAAATTTCGAGTTATATTTCTAATATTTTCTTTCCCTAAAAACCTTGTTTGGAACGTGATACCTACCTTATTATCTGTATGTGAATTCCATAATGTACAGTATTGTATATATTATACATGTCACCTTACATCAATAGCTTACCACAAAAAGTTATTTTCATAACTCTCTCCATAATGTGTACGTGACTACGATATCCTGTTACGATACGGGATAAGGGGATTGGATGCTTATTTTTCACCTTTCACATTGTCTTTACCTTACTCTGCGTATATTGGAAACATAGGGAAGTGTATTGCTTCTTACTTGACGACGCAAAACCAAGCAGGTATTGTAGTTATATTTAAATCACAGAATAAGGACTAAGCATAGAATCCGTCACGGGATTTACAAAGCGTACAAGGTGGTCTGTCATATAATATGTAGCCTTTAGAGCCTTTTCGAAGTCATGACTCAATCCTGCTCAATCCCTAGTAGGTATATTAAAAAAGTATACAACCTTGCAATTCACCGCCCTGTCAAAATATATCTGTTTCGTTTATGTAATAACATATGAGGCATATGAGTAAAGAATGTAACATGTTTAATACGTTTATGCTAAATTAGCACTACTTCTATGCAATAAGTCCTTATTGTGTGGTTTAAATACATGGTGGTTGAACGCTTTAACAAATTTTGTCAAATGACATTGATGATTGATGTTGATAGGTTTTTTTTTTTATCTTGCATCCATTGGCAAAGCGCTTCGTACAGGTTTTCTTTTGGAACCTGCCATAGCCATCCGAAAAAAAATGGGCAGGAGGAAATTAAATCGTACAAATGCTCTGAAATGTATTGTGTTATGCAATCTTCTCCGGTGTTTTCTTGTCTCTCATTCACGTGTAACAAGTAGCGTGATACCAGATAAGAAGTGAATTCTGCTGTTCCATTACTTGCCACGAGGTGTCTAAAAAAGCTTCAGTATTATAAGAACTTTTGGTTGTTTGGTTGGTGATTTGCTTTCAACGTAATATTCAACATTATCAGTAGCATTCAGCAGCAGCCCCGTTAGCTCAGTTGGTAGTGTACCTGCCTTCTCGCTTGGGGCGTGGCATCGATTCCCACCTAGGACAAACGTTTGTGTGATGAACATTTGTGTTTGTTCTATGTCTGCATGTTAATGTCTATTTAAGCATGTATATGTATGTATATCAGTTTCTGGCAGCCATATTTTAGTTTGGGGTCAGATGACCATGTGTGCAATAATGTCCCAGATATTTATTCATTTATTGATTATTTATAACTATATTAATTATTAGTAACGATCGGGGAACGCCCTTTCAGGTGGCTCATTCCATAGACTAGCAGTTTGAACAATAAAAGTGGATTCAAAGCATCGTATCAAATCCTTTCTTAGGGGTTTTCAGAATATCAACCAAAAAGCAATGTCGATTTTTGGTGTATCCCATTCTTTCTATTCCCTCAGTCCCATTGCTGTTTGCAACCATCTATTTAAATTTTAAGATTTTGACTCCGTAATTCTTGGTCAGTCAGAGTTTTGCCAACTGTAAGTTTAATATACAAAATTGGTTCTGCAAAACTGGTCTAAAATATATCTGGCAATTTCAAAATGTTGCTAGAAAATGCTCAGACGTATAACGTGATATTTTTCAGCAGTATTTTCTCGGCACAAGAAATGCTCGAGTGACTTTCGGTAAACTAATGACGTGCTATATTTTCTGGAAAGAGCTCAAGGTCTTGAATTCTTCTTGGACTGAAAACCTGGAAATGTTGAAATTTTAACTGTTTTTAAAAAAAAGTTGCACCTCTTGATTATTTTCTTGTAATGTCCCTATTGTGGTGTCCCGTGTTTATGTATTTATAACTCGACGTGTATTTTTTTTTATATGGCATCATAATTGTGGAGGTAGGTTAATAATTTTGATTAACACAATTTTACGCATACTTTATTACGAGACAATGTACGGATACCATACGACAGCGGGTAAAACCACGGGGTGCGGTTAGCTATCGTATAAATTACAAGGCCGTGATCTCGAACCTTCCAATCATTTCCTCTATAACTAGCCACTCTAATTGCAATTTAATCACGATCAATCGATATCGAATCACATGATTAACTGCATTTAAACTCGATTTACTCTCAATCGATTAGTTTATAATTGAATGGAATCCTTGATTGTATGACTTCTCCACAAGGTACGGCATTGAAGCTTGACTTATTTGAATTGTTTTATAACTTTGCTTGGAGGTTTTGTTTAGAAAATGAGTAAAAAAAAAAGGCAATACTGGCTGAGAAATGTTTTTTATTTCATCTATGTTACTGTTTCATGAAAAAGCTTATGGAGGGCGATCTTCCTTTGTCACTAAAGCATCGATCTTCGGTTTTTACTCCGAGGCATAATTTGGACTGCTTCAAACGAAGGGTGAATAGAGACTTCAAAGGTAGGCAATGCACTGACAATGCCCCGGGTAATGTAGGTGTTTATAGGCAGCGGTGACCACTTACCATATACAAAAGGAGGAGGTTCTCAACTCGACTGTATTTTTTTTTTATGTTTGTTACCTCAGAGCTTTTGACTGGGTGAACCAATTTAGATGATTATTTTTTATTTGTAAGCTGGTGCTTCCCGTGTGGTCCCATTTAAATTTGCTCAAATTCTAACATTTTTATGAAGTCTGTTTTGCGTATTGATATTGATTTATGTATTAATAGGCTTACGTTTGACCGCCAACTCGCCTGATGTTAAGCAATGATGCTGTCTACGATGGAGCACACTAAAAGAAACCGATTCACTCGTGATTAAAATATAAAATTACGATAAAACGGACGAATTGCTTAAAATGATTTGTATATTTTTTTAGTTTTAGATTATTGTAGTCCACTCATTGACTACAGTAATAATAAGTAGTCGTATTTCTAATTTATAAATATAGAAAAACACCATTTCGTCGCCTGTTCGTGATTGTATCTAGATTCTAAGTAAACACTACAATTTTCCATACCACATACTCAAATAAAATCACTATTCCAATACTGTATTATTTCATCATATGCCTACGAAAATACTCCAACCCAAGCGCTGGATAAGATTTATGTTTCAGAAATTGTTTTATTTAACATGAATATACAATATCTTTAGAGACAATAATATATATTTTTATGAACAACTAGCTGTTTTCCACAGCTTTGCCTGTACACTACAGTAAATTTTTTCATGTCGCTTAACATGTTTAAATTTATATACAAGCTTCAAAGACTAATTTTTGAGCATCAAAAAAGCGAATTAGCAGCACTTGTACATAACCTCAAAATTTATGTGAAAAATTCAAATAACCAAGTTTTTTTTTAGTTTTTTTTCAAATAAATTTTTTTTTCTACGAAATTTGGTGAAAACTTTCCTTTTTATGTCTCAAATACACTGTAATTTATTTGATTTAAAATATTTATTTTTTCACCTTATTTTGACTTAATATCAAAAAAGCAACCTAATTTTCAATCGAAAATTCTCGTGTCAAAATATTTTTTTTTTTAAAGTCGGTGTGCTTTTTGTTCATTGAAATCTCTACTTTCTGATGGTTAAAAAAAATACATTACAATAGTAAATGTTCTCAGAAAATGAAAAAATCGAAATAAACTCTAATTCGAAAACTTCATAGGACTTCACTTTCATAGGACTTGTAGTTTTACTGGAAATCGAGATAAACCATTTTTTACCCTTAAACCCCCCCCCCACTTCCCGAACTCAGATCGCCTGTAATTTATTTTTCCTTTCATTTTTATCATATTCCCCTCCTTTTCTAATGGGTTTCATCCTACTACTATTTTTTTTTGGATTCAATTAGTTTCATGGAAAAAACGACAAATGAATACCTAACTACTCAACTAATCTATTAAACCGCTATCAGTGGGAATTTGTATTAATTATTGTAGGTATGTAAGTATTATCTATGATTTGTTTATATTTTGCTAAGTTTGTTTAAATGTTAGTTTGTTATGTGTTATTGTTGCTATATTATTACTATTGGTAATTTTCCATTTCACGTGTACTGTTCCATGGGTGACGTGACCGGTGGTTCCATCGGAAGACCAGCGCTGGCGCAACCACCATTATGCTGAGTTGGAACCGGATTGTGGAGAAAAACAATTTGTAATGTGTGTGTTTTATAGCTAACACTTTACAAAATATTCGTTTTTGTCTGTAAATAAACATCGTCTATTGGATAGATAGATAGAAATTCTTTATTGTGTACACCAGAAATATAAATTACAAACAGATAGAAAACACTTACGACCTAGTGCCACTAGTGGCGGCCTTATCGCCAAAAGCGATCTCTTCCAGGCAACCATTGGAAAGAATTTACGTAACAGGATCGACGGGGGATGCTAAAACACTTCTATTATCTACTGACATATAAAGAAATAAAACTTTAAAGGCTGCTCAGCGGCTAGATCTAACTGTTTCTCAAGTTTTCAACATTATTTAAGACATAAAAATCACTGAGTGAACATTAAATTAAACACAGGTAGGTTTTACATGTATCCTAGGTGACGGTGATCGTTTACCATTATATTAGGATTTAAAATGTTTCCACTCAGCTTTTTACAATGTAATGACTGATTTACACTTTTTTAAGTGTCAAGTGCAAGTGACAAGTGCAAGTGTTAAGTAATTAGTAAAATCAGCGTGTAAACGGACGCGCTGATAAGTTATAAGCGCAAGTTACAAGTGCAGGTGCAAAGTCAAGTAATTAGAACCCGTGTCTATTTTTACTGTTTAGAAGTCCCCCGCACACCCGCGTTCCCTCCTCAGCTGATCGTCCTCCATAATACACTGCACTGGTTCCTTTGAACCTGCAAAATCGACGAAACACTGTGTAATCGTTCTGAATACACTCAACACTTCACATTAATAATTATCAATAAAAAAAACAGACTTCATAAAGATTAAACAGAATTCAGAATTGGACCAAATTGAAATATATTACTGTATTTCGGATTGAAGGTGACTGTATTCAGTGAAATCTCTCTTCTAATCTCTCACCTAATCAATCACCTTGGTGATATGGGTGATATGGGTAGCCATCAAGTCACCAGTGAATCGGTTTCTTCTAGGCGAGCGTGCTCTATCGTAGACCATGACATGGGTGACGATCAAACGCAAACGTATTATTAAATTTAAATAATGATCTATATAAAAAAACTGACTTCAACAAAACTGGACAAAAACTACACGGGAAGCATCAGCTTTCAAATAAAAAAAAGAATCATCAAAATCGGTTCACCCAGTCGAAAGTTCTGAGGTAACAAACAAAAAAAACAGTCGAATTGAGAACGTCCTCCTTTTTGGAAGTCGGTTAAAAACCTGTTAATTATTCTTTTTTTTTGCACTTACACTTAACAGAGTGTAAATCAGGCATTATTGCAAGTTTCAGAGTTAAAAATCTTGGACTAAGTAATAGTAAGACAGCCAGTCATTTATAACAATAACTTTATATATCAGGTTCTCTTTCAAGACGCGTTGAGAATGTTTATGGAGCGGGCATAAGTTTTCCGAGGCTTGTTGCATTACGTTAATTGTTTTGTGAGGAAAATAAACGTGTTTTCGCATTTCATACGATACGAGATAAATTGTTTATGACGTATCTTTCTGAATTTTACTGACTTGGACTTTTGTGGAAAATAATTTGAGTGGCAAGGTATTAAATAACATTTTGAATATATACATTACTTATTCGGTTTAATAAGTTAGCATAAAATATGTAGTAAGTATATACTTAAATACTTTTACTCTGAAATAAACTTGATTCTTTAAATTCCAGAGTACATAATATTGAAACAAGTAAACATTGTTCATTTTAAACTCCCGATAAAAAAGCTGCGAACCTTGAAACAGATGAACAGATTTTAATGAATCATAGCTAAGAACACTCTCGATTAAGTTATTAATTAGTTAGATAGATGTCCTGTGAAACGGGCTGAAAAAAGACGAAACTTGGAAAGGTATTTTACAACAAACACGAAATGAAAAACGTATCAAATTCTTATTACCTAAAATATTGAGTTTGGTACGTTTTTCACTTCGTATTTAAAGTTTCCAGACCGTATTAATGGCGTATTTTTCCAACTACGAACGAACGTTATTCTAACAAAGGCCAATTTATATAAACACTCCCGCGTGTTTACCGACACCTCGTAAACGTATCGCCTGGAAAGTGTCTCCTCTGATAAACCAAGTTTAGGTAATTCAATTAAAACTTGTTTTTATGCAAATATTATACCACTACGGTAGTTACACAAGTGCTAGGGAAATAGGAGTAAATAGCAATAACGTTACGTTGTTTCAAATGAGAAGAAATGCGGGGTCCAGCAGACTAGCAAGTCTAGTTTTTCACATCTTTTTTTTTATCAAGTCCTTATTGTGTGGTTTAAATACATGGTGGTTGAACGCTTTAACAAATTTTGTCAAATGACATTGGTGATTGATGTTGATAGGTTTTTTTTTCAATCTTGCATCCATTGGCAAAGCGCTTCGTACGGGTTTTCTTTTGGAACCTGCCATAGCCATCCGAAAATAAAATGGGCAGGAGGAAATTAAATCGTACAAATGCTCTGAAATGTATTGTTTTATGCAATCTTCTCCGGTGTTTTCTTGTCTCTCATTCACGTGTAACAAGTAGCGTGATACCAGATAAGAAGTGAATTCTGCTGTTCCATTACTTGCCACGAGGTGTCTAAAAAAGCTTCAGTATTATAAGAACTTTTGGTTGTTTGGTTGGTGATTTGCTTTCAACGTAATATTCAACATTATCAGTAGCATTCAGCAGCAGCCCCGTTAGCTCAGTTGGTAGTAGAATAGGCTTGCGCTTGGCCGCCAACTCGCCTGATGTTAAGCGACGATGTGGCCTACGGTGGATCACGCTTGCCTAGAAGAAACCGATTCACTCGTGACTTGAAGACACCCAGATCTATCGGGGAACACCCATTCAGGCAGTGCATTCCACAAACTAGCAGTTCGCACAATAAAAGTGGAATCAAAGCGCTTCGTACGGGTTTTCGGAATGTCAACCATAAAGCGGTGTCGATTTTTCGTGCCCGCTCTGGCAGTCCGATAGAAAAAAGGGCAGGAGGGAATTAAATCATGCAGATCAGATGCACACTCTCCAAAATGTATCCGATAAAAAACCGATAGACTAGTAACTTTGCGCTGATGCTCAAGACTAAGAAGCTTAGTCTAAACTAGGGCTTCGTTGCTGATGAGCCTCTTAGCACGCTTCTCAATTGACTCCAAGGCCCCGAGCTGGTATTTAGCTGATCCATCCCAAAGGTGAGAGCAGTACTCCATGCACGACCGAACTTGTGCTTGGTACAGTGTAAGCAACTGTTCCGACGTGAAGTACCGACGCACCTTCGATAGGATACCTAGCTTTTTGGTAGCCAATTGAGCCTTGCTTTCAATATAGGAGCCAAAGTTGAGCAAAAAGTTGAGTTGATAAATGCAGTTTATGCAATCTTGCTCCTCTTTCCTTTGTCTTGCCCCTGGTCCCAGTTCATCCACGGTCAGGCCACCTTGTTAATCGATGCCTGGACGACCGGTCTACTTAACTTGTTCAATCTATTAAACCTTAGTGGTTTTAAAATGCCATTATATCCTTTACTGTATAATTTTCTTATTAAATGATAAATAAATGAAAAAAAAAAACTAGAAAAAGATTAAAATAAATGTCAAACAGTCAATGACTGTTAAAAGGGGGAAGATGCGTGACATCCAAACACTGTACCCATTAAATATGGCTCGGTTCAAACAACATTTTGACAAGTACTTCACGTGCTATCACAAACGCCAGTTCGATTGTGACTGAAATCGATTAGGCCCGTGGGCCTAATTTGTGCGACGTCAAGGAGTTCGTCCCGTATCTTCCCCCTATTTCCTTACATCAATGCAAACAGTTGATTAATATAAAGTCGTAAATTTTAATTTATAAATAATGTTGTTTATTTGTATAATGTGGAGGACTATGACAGAGATAACCTCGATGAAATGAGGAGTTTCTGATCGTCTTCAGACAAAACATTAAACCCGCTCTACACCTGCATTTATGCAAATTATGCTCTTAGTGAACTGTTTTGTGATACAATAGAATCAATAGAATTCTGAAACGGGAGCTTGCAGTCTGCGTTTCCAGTTTTACGAGGCAAATATTCAAATGTTGTACTATCGGTTGTTTTAGCATAGAAATAGTGGTGCAACTCTTCTGTCCAAAGATTTGAAGATTTGGATCACATACCTTCGAAGTACAATACAATACAAAATATTTATTTGTTCTTAATAATGGTAACACAAGTATAGTGAATCTCTGACTCCTATGCTAGGTAGATTACCTGTATTATAGGAGTCAGTTCCTATAATACAGTTATAAGTAATACAGTCCACCACTCCATACCGGAGACCCATGGTCCAATATTTTTTTACGGTTCCTTAACCCTTTGGGTGTAATCTTTGGGTATGGGATTAATACGGGACCCTATTACCAAGTCTACTTTTATGTCTGACTGTCTGTCCGTCCGTCCTGACTTTTAACAGCTGTATCCTTCGAATTGTAATAGATAGCCAGTTGTGATTTTTTTTTTTTTTTGGTGTTGTGAAATATGCTTTCACGTCAAAATTTTACGTGCTTCTTGGACCGTTCCTTTACAATAGACTAAATGAAACTGCAAATATGTACTCCTCTTAAAGGGCTGAGCCGATTTGGGTGATATTTTGTGTGTATATTGCAATGGGTTCCTGGATGGTATAAAAACACAATTGGAGCCGGTAGTTGGCAGGATGACGTCTGCCGGGTCCGCTAGTATCAAAATAAAATTACAGAGTGAGCGAAAGTGGCGGTTTTTTGGCGCCCACGTGAAAAAAACGTGCCTGATTGTATTATTTTCCTTGACTTATGTATATCACATCATATATTTATACAAAATAAACAGTCCATAATCTCCAAATATCTTTTACAAAACCTTTTCATATTGGTTTTACATCAAACGAGTAGGCAAGGAATATTAGCTTCAAACCGATCGAGATGTTACGAAATATTACCTCATGTTTTATTTACAAAAACGAACGCAAAATAACAAAATAAACATTGTTTATATTCACAAAAGCAGATTAGGCTTAAGTGGACCGCGAACTCAGATGGAATCTTACCGAACATCCAATATTTGTATAATCTGATAGGAGGGTACCTATTGCATGATTATTTGGGATAATATTATTATTTTGGTTGTTAACGTTATGTTTTATTCAGGTTGTTACAATCTTTTTTTTTATATAAATTATATTTATTATGCACAACTTAAAAAACACAAAAATTAACATAAAGTTAAATATCAATTTAATTTTATTTATTTACTAGCTAATGCCCGCGACTTCGTACGCGTAGCGCAAAGTAATTAGTGGGTGGACGATGACTGACATATCCAAATATAAATGTTACACTAACGAACACGAACGGAACTTTAAATAGGCACAAATCCATCGGATTATTTATACTGAATATTTTATAGATAATACCTACACATATGACATGATTGTAGATTTATTGCTCTCCATTTTAATGCGGATTGTCATACTATCGTCATAGTATGATTTTAGTCTAGTTTTAATCTGACTCGATACAGGTATCCCGACATGTCCATAGTTTCAAATATATTTCAAGCAAATAATATATTACTTTCACTGGTTAAATACGTTGGAAGTGTGGAGCCATGGAGCCAATAAGGAAAAAAAATTGGTATAAGTCAAGCGAAATGTCATGCATGACAAACGTTATTATTGAATTATTAGTAAATAGTAAGTAGGAAGCATGGAGCGGTATCTATAATTAATCGCTGTTATTTAACATTACTCCGCGTAAAGACTGCCAATCAATGATGTCTAAATAATTTTTGCCCGCCTTCTGCGCCTCGACCCTTCCAACAACTAAACCGCTTTCGTTCACCACCATAACATCCAAAATAGCTGCTAATCATAGATCAGTAACAGATTAGATGCCGCGAGTTCACCTACTTTGCGTGTCTGTTATTGGTGTTAAGTTTGATCCTGGCAAAAAAATGTATTCATTTTAATCTCCGTCGACTTGGTATATTAGCACGTCAGAAGTCAATACAAAAATAAACGTACTTTAAATTACGCCATAATAAACTGTAAAACCTCTTCAAAAGCAGTTGGCTGTCCTGAAAATAACAAACACAAAAAAAACTATTTGGTGCAGTCTATCGGAAGTTATGCGGGTACATACATTTCGGCTATTCGTTTTTATTTCATCATCATCATCAGCCAGAAGACGTCCACTGCTGAACATAGGTCTCCCCCTTTAACCTCCACACTGAACGACATCCTGCCATCTGCATCCACTGGATGCCCGCGACTCTCACAATGTTGTCGGTTCATCTAGTGGGAGGCCTACCTACGCTGCGTCTTCCGGTTCGCGGTCTCCACTCAAGAACCTTACCTACTTCCCCATCGGTTAACAGTTCTTCGAGCGATGTGGCCTGCCCATTGCCACTTCAACTTGCAGATTTTAATAGCTATGTCGGTGACTCTGGTTCTTTGGCGAATATCTATATTTTTATTTACATATAGATTATATGGCAACAGCCGCTTCAGTCTTCCTACCTACCATGTCTGCGAGTAGAAGTCTGTCATTACGACAACATTACTATAAAATAAGCTAGATGGCGTTATAAATAATAATTAAAAAATATTTTTTTTACTATTTATTATCATAAATTAATATAGCCTATGTTTCAATCAGGTATTTTATAAGCATATTCATGGAAACTGCTTTGAAATCCTTCTAGTAGTTTAAAAGATGTGCGCGGACAAACAAACAAACTGACAGCCGTCAGATTTGTAGTTCCATAGTTTGAAAATAGATTGCGTACTAAAACGATGTTTTGCGAAAAAATTGTAAATTTGCTTAAACTTTACGAATAATATTATTAAAAACGTAATAAGGTATTCAATAATTCCTAAAATAATGAGTGTAAATGGATCGTAGTTTGACAAATATGAAAAGTGCGTCTATTATAGGTAAATACGACACTTTACCTGAATCACGCAAACGGGTTTTTTTTTGCAAGTTAAACCGATATCTGGTATTGCTTCTACTTAGTTAGAAGTCATGTGTGAAGGTATTTGATCTACACATTTATAATATGGTAGGGATTCATTCATTACAACTGTTTTTACAAGTTAATCCTAATACAATAGTGTAGTTTAAAAAGTCAACGTTTTATGAAATTAGTACCATAAAAAAAACTTAGTTACTTAGTCAATAGTTAAATTATGTACATGCAATACAAATAAAATAAAAAATTAGATACAACTAAAACATAAAATAACTAATCTATATCTACCTACCTATACCGTTTATAAAATTAATGTATTCATTAAATTATTACTTAAGTTAGGTTCATGATTTGGCGTCTCTTTTTCAAACATCTGTAATAAAAGTGGTGTTAAAATGAGACTATGTAAAAGAAGTAAAATAACAATAAGGCATAGGTATGTTTAGCTAATTCAGTTTGTGGTTTGTAGTGAACGCGGGTGCTATTTAAAGCTTTGAGACGTGTAAATTGTAGGTATTGGATCACTGGTTCTTGAATAACAATCTACCTTGTTGCTTATAAAAATGTTTTCGACTATCGTAGCAAGTGCTATGGTATCAGGTGCTACGGCCGTAGCACATGCTGCAAGCATCGTGCTACGCATAAATTGGACGATAAAATTGAATAAAGAAGAATTCATAACTAGCTTTTGCCTGCGGCTTCACCCGCGCTGTGAACACTATATTTTTTTTTTTACTGTGTAGAACGTTACACTGTCCTAGAGTGCTGAGATCGTGTAACTTTATATCAGTGAAGTAATTTTTGGGTATAGATTTAGTATTTTCAGATATTACTTATAAACAAACATGCAAAATCTTCAAACTTTAAGTCATTTTTACACATTATGTATGTACCGTTATGTAAAAAGTCTGAGCGACGTTTAACGCTTTTTCATAATTACTGAACTTTAATACGCAGAAGTGCATAAACGTTTTGCATTTATCAATGCAGCTGGTCAACGATTAGAGGTTATGTAAAACAACGTTGCTGTTTTGTTAAACAGCTAGCTAGCGGTTATGTAAATAAATAAATAAATAATAAATAAATATCTGGGACATTATCGCACACATGGCCATCTGACCCCAAACTAAGCAAAGCTTGTAATATGGCTGCCAGAGACTGATATACATACATATATATTTTTAAAAACATACTTAAATAGATATTAACACCCAGACATAGAACAAACACAAATGTTCATCACACAAATGTTTGTCCTAGATGGGAATCGAACCCACGCCCCCAAGCACAGAAAGTAGGATCACTACCAACTGAGCCACCGAGGCAGTCATATGTAAAACAGCTGATTCGGCAATCCATCTGCGATATATACATTACATATTACAGTGACTAGCAGCGTCCTGCTGCTTCACCCGCTATACTACAGAAACAAGATTTTTCGGGATAAACAAACCTGTGTTACTTTCATACCAAATCTCATTCATGTTCGGCTGTTACGTAGCGACCTTGATAGACCCTTGGAATAGCAAACATCAATTCTAAAGTATTTTTTTGCATTGGAAGTGCTGTTCCACACATTAAGATTTACTAATTAAATCAAAAAATCAATTCATTTTTTTTTAACTTCCATGATTGGGACCTGCGTCATCGGGTGTACCAACTGCTCTTTTCACTTAGCTACTAACAGTCGCCGTAAATTTTTTGAACTGTCTTTATGATTTAAATAGCAACTGAGCAAGTTTCGTTGGGTCACTTTGTGTCTTTTATCGCATTTACAACTGGGAATTTTCTGATGGATGCCAGCATCGCGGTTTTATAATGGCAACAGCCGCCACTGCCTGAAAGTTCATCCACTTATCATAGATCGGTGCAAATCGCACACTGTGCGTTTTACGTGTTCCTTTTTGTCTCAAACCTGCAATTTGTGGAATGAGCTCCCTCCTGCGGCAATTCCGAGTTACTATAATATGGGGTTTTTTCAAAAGGGCTGTTAATAGAGTCGTTAAGGGTCGGCCACGTATCTGGGATGACCCTGGTGTTGCAGGTATCCATATGTGACTTTGCTCGCTTACCATCAGGTGGCCCATCTACTTGTATGGATATATTTTTCTATAGTTTTAAGTAAGGTCTTTTTAGCGAAATTAAGTAACCAAATGACTCGACTGTATTTGATTAGATCATAAAGGATAATGCAGTCGTTTAGTTTTATTTGTCGAGTGAAGGAAGCTTCGCGGATATTTCTATAGAGCCCTATTAAGGCCCGTTATCCAGTAATATCCGGGCCCTAATGCTGTCGCTTAATTTCATAGTCAGTTCATTGAATGAGAGATAGGAGTTATCAGGCGATAAGCGATGACTGGAACGGCACGTTCTAGCTGATAGGTTCCAACAACGGTTTTAACTTTAACACACCTACTACCTTTTCTCGATGGAAATGTTGTTTTGCAACTAAAATAAATTACGATTAAAATTATATTAAATTAATCGTAATAAAAAATAATGTAACAATTTATAATAAAAAAAATAATCAGTCATAGGACTGCACGTCATAAGTGAAAACTTAAGTAATATTTCACCTATTCTACAAGAGATGGCGCTGTTTTAAAATACACGGTGCAGCGTGACGATGTTCTATGATTTTTGTTCACCCATATCTGTTGTTTGTTCTCAACGCGCCTAAAGAAGTTTTACTTCAAAAATTGTAAAAACAAAGACTTATTACACAAACCAAATTTTTCAGGGGGGTTTACTCTTAGATCAGACAAACAAGGGAGATATGGTAAGTTGGCGTGACGAGTGCGAACGCATCTCAAGCCTTTAGTCAAACTCACCAGACGACCAGGGCCGACCTTTTTTACCATGTTGACTATTAGTTATTTTATTGATATCACTGCAAGTTTTTTTTAGTGTTTGTGAAGAATGAGTACCTAAGAGAGCGGTTTAACGGTAGGTATAGTGTTTTATTTTTTCAAAACATGGAGACAGTTTATCACTAACGATAATTATACTAAGGCATTACCTCCCTTGTTGTCTGATCTGAGCTACAAGTAATAAGTGAAGCTAATAAAAGCGTGTTAAAAAATATAGCCGAGATAATACAGTTAGACACAGCGCTCTCTTGTATTTTTTCTGCGAAGAAGACCCGAGTTTATTTATATATTATTTACTTCACTTAAGTACTGCTCGTTGAGAAACAATACTAAGAAATTGCAATTTGGCTCCTTTGTCTTGTAGATAATCTACTTACACTGGAGTGCTTTGTGCGAGTATTGTTAGTACAAAAACCTTGGGCCTTACCTCTAGCACGAAAAGTTGACCCGCATAGGTGTTATTTGTCTAAACGGTACCATCAACTACGATAAGCGGTAGTTATTTGATAGCCGCCAAGCTTTGCTATTTTCACGCACACACGCATAGTAAAACGGATTTTCATTCATTCAAGTTAGACGCTTTTAAACGATGCAGCTTAAATGAGTTGAATGAGTTGGTTAATTTTAGGTACCTATCAGGTACCTACTAAAAGTTGACTCGCAAAAGTGAAGCTAGGGGTAAGGCCCCTGGTCCCAACAAAAACTCTAAATTGAAACCCACGTCATCTATCCAACAACGCAAACAAATGGTAGCGTAACTCATTAAACATATTTTACTGAAACTACTTTATAGAGTCTGCACTTAAAAAAATCTAAAACACTACTTCTCTAATCTAAACATCACCTCTCCGATATTTTGAATAATTTTCTTGGTCAAACTCACAAAATATTAAAATAAGCGACATCTATCCACAGGCCCGGTCAAAACTTCCCAAGAAGAGGCGTAGGGTGCTACCCGTCGAGCAGCCCCGGAGAAAACGTGAGGCTACCGCTTCTAACCGTCGTGTTAACGCAGTAAAACACCCTGTTGTGTTGAAAGAAATACAGACGGGATCCGGGAACAAGTTTGGTGAGTATTATCCGTCCTTAAGTGGAGATGGCGCTAATGGTTTGATTTGAAACCAATTGATATATTAGGTGCATACGTAACACTTTCAACTCTTTCTATTCTGTCAATCAAATTATGTGAAAATACAAATTACATCTTGCAATTTTTCCCGCGATTCAATCACACTCTCACACTGTTGAGGATTCAATTATCGTTTGTTACAACTTTTATCCCAGGATTTAAAAACATATCGTGTTAGTAAATAACAACACTATTGAGGATCAATTACCGTTTTTAGAGTTCCGTAGCCCAACAAGGAATCCTTATAAATTTGTTCTGTCCGTCCGTCTGTCCGTCTGTCTGCTCGCCCGAATTTTTTAGAACCTTCAGCTTCTATAATTATTAAAATAAGTGCAGGAAACTTTTCAAAATTACAGTTGTAATATAAATCACAATTTTAAAAGTATAATAAGTATATAATATTACGTTTTAGGGGTGGCTCTGGTACATGTGAAATGGGGATGAATTTTTTTCTTCACCCCTTCGTGTGTGTATAAATAGGTTTTTAAGGATTACTTTCCTCCATCATCACCGTCATCAACCTCATTCATAACACACTGCTGCATGGGATAAGCCTAGCACATTGATTTTTCTACTTTCCAGTCCTTAGCCAAATTATTTTTCATGTATGTCCTAAATTGAAAGTGTCTGTTATTAACCGACTTCCAAAAATGGAAGGTTACCAATTCGACTGTTTTTTTATGTTTGTCACCGCAGATTTTTTGACTGGGTGAACCGATTTGATGATTCTTTTTTTTATAACTATTTAAAAGCTGGTACTTCCCATTTGGTCCCATTTCAATTTGGTCCAATTCTGATGAAGTCGGTTTTTTATATTGTGAATCATTTTATTCCAGGTGTGAACGGCATGAACATGATCAGCCTGGCGCTGCAAGGGCCGCCCAACCTGCTCCGGCCGCCCACCACCACCACGCAGCCGCTGCAGGCGAGGGCGCCTATTGGTAAATGTCACATTATTATGTTTAAAACTTAGATTTAATTAGTCTTTAATGTTTATTTTCTTTTAGGTATAAAATACAACTAAACCTAATTATTTTGACAATATTCTAACAAAAATTTAAATTACAAACAAAAAAAAATAAAAAAAAATAATCGAATAACCCGCCCCTAACTGTACCCTGTGCGAAGGTGCCCATAACACTAGCAGCATTGCCGCGCTGAATGGCTATGGCCAACCTTTGCACAAGGTACGAGCCGGAGCGAGGGTCATTATTTGTCTTTAAGGTTTTGATTTATATTCCCTTATTAATAATATTTGTTGTTTAATAAACGTGGAGTATTCACGTAATAGGCCTTTTGCCTTTTTCGAATGAGTTCAAAATTTCGTGGAGTGAAAAAGATAAATTGCCCAACATCTTCTCCATGGTTTACTTGTCTTATAACGCGTTTATTTATTAATACCGAATAACTTTTCCAAGGCTTCTATAACGCGTTTATTTATTAATACTGAGTAACTTTTCCAAGGTTTTTCTATTAACACGTCCTTTGACAGTGCGTCGATAGGCGGGAAATTTAAAATGTTGAGTTATGACAGTACGTCGAAGGACGGGCTTATTCTTTCAAAGAATACGTTCACTACGTCAGCCGGCGATGATTTTCCATACAAGCATCATGAATAGTAACATCTACTGTCGTATTGTGAGCAATCTTATACTTCTTACTGTCGTATTACGAGTATTTTAAAGATAGTTTGATATTGTTGTCTCGTTCGCTCACACTCACACGTAAATGGCTCGCACACAAGTACTACGTCGACTGGCGTGAGCGCGCGCTTGAATTCTCGAACAATCAGTGTGCCGGTGCCATTTTGGGAACAACCACGTGCGGAGTTTGCTAAAATCGTAAGTAAATTTTGTAAAACAGATAATATTGTGATTATAACATTTAAAATACCTTGATTTTGGTGCAATTGCATTATGATTTGGATGGATAATGATAGTATGTACGAATTTATGGGTGTTTAGTGTGTAATTTGCGACTTGCTAGGTTAGTTTGTTAAAAACACAACTAGATGGCCTACTTCCCTTGTAGTTTTGTTATAATATTGTAACTACTTTGTTCGATGGGTAAAAATGAGATTCTTACTTAACGATTTATAATTTCAGATGTCAACAAAGAAACCCAAGAAACGACAAAACTTGTTCCTCGATACTTCGTCAGATTCGGATGCAGATCAGGATACATTTGAAGATAATGAAGGTGACTATGGCTCTGACGTCAATTACGAGCCTCAGAAGTCAGACCAAGCTAACGCCTCAAGCTCATCCGAAGAGATATTTTCTGTCTGAGATATGTCCTGAATGTTTCGGGGACTATCACCAACTACTTGAACAGCAAGAATAGGAGTCTTGTGTCACAATTCATAAAATATTTGTATTGTGTAGTTAGCAATAGAATATTATCCTGAAATACTTAAAAACTTAACACAAATTACAATAGCAAAAACTCTCTTATATAATATAATTAAAATAGTTTAAATGATTATAACTAAGTCTTTTACAAAATTCCCTTGGTAGGAGTTTCGACGTAGTACTTGATTTAGGTGAATAAACTTATTCAAAAAAGTCACTACGTCAAGAATAGTTCTCGTCTGTAGACGTAGTTTCCCATTTAGGAATAAAATGTGGGTCAAACCAGATACTACGTCGAGAGACGTTCACGCCTGTCGACGTAGTCTCTCAGTCAGGCAGTTAACAATGGGTCCAAACAGATGCTACGTCGAGAGACGTTCTCGTCTGTCGGCGTAGTGTCAACTAAGTACTAAATAATAACTCTAAATCTGTAACTACGTCAGTAGACGGGGTATATAGAATTAAGTGCCGTATTGTGATGTCAGAGTAAGCGGTTACTGTCAGTGAACGTGTTAAGTATTTACTTATTTATTTATAAACGCGTAATAAAAGCCTTGAAGAAGTTATTTGGTATTTTATTTTTTATCTCTCTCTCTCTCTTCTTGTTTATTTTTCTCTTATTAGATGAACTGTGTTTAAAGATTTAGTGATTATTGTGTGGCTTATATTTACTGTTTAAGGTTATTACGGTTAGGTATTGTATAAGATCAGTAGGGATGGTGTCTATGTTGCAAATGATGAGTTTGCAAACCTATCTTAGAGTGAGGCAGAGCGGTGAAACCATATCACTATACTATAAAACTAATCTACATTATCGCAATACCTAAAGCGTTTATGTCCACAAAGATAAAAAAGTAAAATGTTACGTTGTGGACAGACGATTTTGGAAGTTTTAGTTGACAGAATTAAGCTGAAGTATTGGTGGTAGCGTCCTATTAGTACACGGTGAACGTACTGCGATCCCCAAGCCGCCTGCCAAGCGTGGGGATTATGGCAACACCCCTCTGAGAGGGAGGCCGTGGCAGTGGACATTGATGGTTGATAATGTGATTGGTGTCTACTTTGCTAAGCAAAAAAATGGACAACATTATTTTAATTAGTTTACGTTTCATCAATAAAATCTTTCATTGTACAATTCATTATTGATTTAGGGTTTAGAATTTGATGAATTCTTGCTAGGCTTGTATTAGCGTTTTGATTTGTAAAGCTCGATGATGTATGTGACAGGTAATAAACAATGTCACAGAATGTTGCAGTGAAGTCTTTGTCAAAAAACTAGCTGGCAAATGTCTCTACCTAGCTATGGTTGTAATTTGTTTGTAAATGACAAAATAATAATATCTACTTATAATATTTTATAAACAAAATTCTAGTCGTATCTCTATCGTATTTACGTTTCAAAGTCGTAGTAAGTAAAAGATAAATATGGGATTATTTATTTTTTCACATCACGGAGTGATTTATTTGAACCTGAAACAAAAATGTATAACAGAATTCTAAAACAAGTATTACAAAAAAATAACGATAAAAAAGCCGATAAGCCTCAAATGCCTGAACAAATTGTAGCTAAGAAAACTCTTCATCAAGTCACTTCCTTACAAAAAAAAAACAAAGAAAATTATCTAAATCAGTTCAGCCATTTGGGAGCTACGATTCCACTGACAGACACACAAATACACAGATACATACGTTAAATTTATAACACTCATCTGGTTGCTTCGGAGGTTAAAAAATATTAGTAAACATCTAAAAAATTAGTAATTAATCTGTAATTATAATATATATAGGTACATATAATAAAAATACTATATACGGTATTGAAGTGGAAATACACTGAGATTCGTCTAACAGTAATTTTGAAGTTAAATTTCTGCAAAGTAACGCCTAATTGAATTGATTCTAGTCTATTTTATTTCCTCATACATTAAGTACGTATGATCCTAAGCATGTTAAATATATTGTCCGAATAAAATACCTGTACCTAACCAAAACCATTTCTCCATTCCAGTGGAGAGCCCAGTAATCAACACGCAGTCCGCTGCCATATCCCTGGCGTCGCTACAACCGCCCCTTATCACCGCCCCGCCCTTACAACCTCGGCCAGCCACCATCGGCTCCCTCGACCTCATGTTGCCGCTACAACCAAAACTACTACCAGGTTACAACCTACAATCTTCCTATCTATCTAACACTTTATCTACTGTCCGGCCACCAGACTTACCTAAGGATGACTTTAAACCTACTGTAGAGGTAATAGTAGAAAAAACTGAAAGTTCAACCGAATGTTCTAAAAGTATGGACAGTGATAATGTTAATCATAATGTATCAAATAATGTTAGAGATGAAATCAATTCGAATATAATTGATAATACGAGTAAAGATTCTATCACGTCTACTGATGATTGTCCGAATAATAATTCTTGTTAGATTTTTATTCAGAAATATTGTAAAATTGTAAATGCAAACCCCATAGAAAATATTAAAGTGAAGGTACTGGTAACTCCATCTGTAATATTTCTCTGGACTATTTACATAAGTATGTTCCAATTATCAAATTAACACAAGAACACAAGCATAGCTTGTGCCTTAGTTATGGGAGTTTTGTCATTATGACATTTGACATTTTGTCTGCATGATTTGGCATTTTCCAAATAAAAAAA
Organism: Agriopis leucophaearia; assembly: GCA_949125355.1. Classification (NCBI taxonomy): domain Eukaryota; kingdom Metazoa; phylum Arthropoda; class Insecta; order Lepidoptera; family Geometridae; genus Agriopis; species Agriopis leucophaearia. The sequence continues at coordinate 1,692,528 of OX421276.1, read as the reverse complement.
TAATATTGTTAAAAGTACAAGCTACGCTAACGCCATCTGTATTTTTTATATGTTAACCCCATTAGAAATAGAGACCCTTGAATGTATCTTACAATACACGTAATGACAGAAAGAAATGCCATTTTAAAATTCATACAATGGTGAATTAAAATGTTCTCAAAATGGGTAGGTTTTGTATGTCATGGTCAGATTGTAAAAGTTAAAATATGATTATCTTAAGTTAGCCGTAAGGCAGTAGTAGTAGCGTTGTAGCATGCTACAAAACCACATGCTGCCATTATGTATAATTATGCAAGAGTTTTGTAATGATTAAGACCTTCCAAGCTGAAACTGTGCGGTCCTCGGTAGCATCTACTCTAGTGATGGCAATGTTTGTTAAAATAATTATAGTTAATCTATTTCAATATCTCGTTCTAGAATGTAAACAAAAAGAAATAACAACTTCGGTTCTTAACGAATGTGAAAATTAATATTTGTTCAAAAACAGAGTTGATTGAAGTCGTATCTAAGGTTAAGTTTAATATATCCATCCGTTTTGCTTGTACAGTTGTCAAAGAGAACATGCGAGACTGATTTCATAGCATTCGCAGGGATTAGAAACTATGCTTAACTTGTTTAATGCTTTATCCGTCATAATGCATGAAATATTTAAATAAAAATAAATGAAACTAACTAATCCAACACTAGAGTATCGTACACTTCAGAGTACTTACGCTAAATTTGCTAAAACTTAGCTTGGAAGATCTGTGATAAACTATTTCAGAGTGACTTTTCTTTTCATACAGCAAGTCAATTGTATTGTAAATTCAGCATAAGTATATTATTATTCGTATTTTTTTCTATCAAGCAGTCGTTCGATGCTTAATTATTAAATGAAACAGTGGCATACCGCTATGTAGTTATTATACTTCATCTAGCATGCAACATTGATTCACATGTCTCACGTCCCATTATTATAGCATGCCACAACGCCAAACGATGTTGCCTTGGTATAACTTCAGATTAATGTTCTTACAAGTTGTTTTAAAATCTACATATTGACCAACTTTGCACTTAGAATAGCGCATACGCATAGTTTGTCGATCGACATTTTTGTATATTTTGTATTTGAAAGACGTAACAGTGATCAATTTATTTAATAAAATACTATTGTAGATAAAACATCTAAATTTTCTTAACTAAAATTGTTCAAAGGTAAATAACATAACTAAATGGTTCATAACGAGAGCTTTTCAGGGCCCTTCTTCTGTTAAGCTTCGCTAGGTGGCGTTAATTATGAATATAATCTATCAAGACACACGCCACAGAATATACACAATTTAAAAATCGCTAAACTTCCAGAAGTGGCTATTTTAGATTTAGATCACCACGGAGGTGCTACATGCTTCGGAATGTCAAAGGTTAGTTCCGTAGTTTCCCGCAGGTGAACATATCCGAATCCGATGGGTTACAACATAATTGTGTTAAATATTTTATCATTGCGGCAAGAAAAGTATACATATTTGGAAACATAATAAACTTACCCAAATTAAAATAAAGTCATAAACTTAACTAAATTAAAAACAAGTATACTAAATTACACTAATCTAATAAACCGCTACTTAAATTGTGTTAGATAACTACGGATACGTATACCGCCATCTATCGAATTACTGGAATTATAATATATATAAATCGTCTCTCTGAAAAGCTCTCATTAATCTCCATAAGTGTTTATAATAATTGTTTTTACTTCCAAATGATAATTACAAAAATAACTTCGAATCTTTAAAAGTCTTAGGTGTGCCAAATGAAAATGTAGATATCTAAAGTTATTTTAGATTTAAGCATAGATATAATAGAATTTAAATGATGGCTGTTGTTAATAATAAGACGTTGCTGGAAAATTAATTCCAGTTAAAATCTAGATGGTAATTTCATTAACATTATTAGTATGTAAAGGGTACTTAAGTTAGTAACTCTGATAAAGTCTTGAAATAAATGACTCAAAATAAAGCGTCATACACACCGCTAGTAAAGCTAAACTGAGGTCCAACTCTAATACAGAGTTTAGACTCTACTTAAATTTTAAATTCATTTCTAGTTTCAGAATTGCACCCATACTTTTCATACCTTGGTTGTTTATGATTTTACAAATATTGAACAGTGAAACCATAGACACTTAATTTTAATTCCACAAAGAACTTTATTTTGCTCTCTTTATTAAACAAAGAGGTAGAAACTTGTAAAACGCTAACCCCGGGTAAGTGATGAAGCTTAGATAAATCTAAGATAATCTCGCTTGTGGCTTGAATAGCGTAGGTAAGTATTTTTAATATTAAATGAGCGAAACTTAGATACAATTTTGCAGACAATGTATTTGCGAAATACCAGATTAAACAAAAGAGGCTAATCAATACTAATTTATAAATGCAAAACTAACTCTGTCTGTTTGCTACATAATCACGGCTAAACGGCTTAACCGATATCGATAAAATTTTGCGAGGTAGTAGTATGTATCATGAGGACGGACATAGGCTATTTTTTCATCATCATAATCATCACCGATTTTCATCACCACGCGGGGAACCGCGGGGCGCAGCTAGTATAAATATATATTAGAGTTACTTACTTATGAAGTCCCAAAGTTTCACAATATTTTTCTAATGTAATATTTTTTTAAGTTATTGTTGATTTTCTTTTCGATTACTCTTATAATTTTATCACTGTCTAATATGTATACTAAGATAACATTTGTTACACAAGTTTTTTTTTTCCACATTAATCATTTAAATTTGAATTCAATTCAGTCTGTTTAAAAAAAAAAATTACATCGATTACTCCAACATTTGTTAAGCAAATTTAGGTAATTCTTTTTTATTATGTAACGGAAGCTCTCGAAATGTTCGCACAAAAATTTCATCAACTTTGGCTCAGTAGCGAGTAGTTTTGTACTAGTGCCTGGTGATTTGGCAATAGAACTAATTTCGTTTGTGCACTTACTAATTTTGAACTCAGATTTTTGTTATGATAATTATTTATGATTTATTTTGATGCTTTCTTTTCGAACTAATTTTGTGAAGAATATTGTATTAAGTACCAATTTTTTATTGTTTGAATAAATGAAAGCAAGTATAAAATTGTTTTGATGCCACCCCTACCGGTAGGTAGGTCTTGTTTCTTAATTATTCAGAAATGTTATAATCCGCGAGAGAGATCAGGAACGCACGTTGCATATGCACAAACAACCCTTTTAAGGTAAAATGACAAATTATTTTTTTGCAATATTTAGCGCATTTTTTTAACTTTTGATGTGGAAATTTTCTCTTCCTGACAATAATATTTGTCAATTTAACTATAGAATAGAATAGAATATTATTTATTATCACGTAGTAGCATTAACATAAATTTTACAAAATATAAAATACTACTATTTGACACTTCTACGTGGACTCGTCATATTTTTTTTAATATTAATTTTAAGTTTGTAAATATGTAAATAGCCTATAATATTCTGTGACTCCCTCCAAAAACGACAAAAACATGTGTGCTCTGTCAAATTAACTATATCCTTTTGCACACAAGTATTTCCTATATATAAACCCTGATAAAAAATGTACACTCTGTGCCAGCGCTATTGGTGAAAAAGTTCCTACCGCGGCTAGCCTCATTGCACGTTTTGTAGTACTAGGGTAGCAGGGATTTTTGGAGAGTCCGCTTGGGACCTTTTACTACTAGCTTCGACAGCTCCTTTAGTGAACCCTCACTAAAGGAACCCTATTTAGATACCCGATAATTTGTAGTGCATGACGATATTGCCTCACACCTGCGTTTATCGCGACGATAGACGAAGCTTCGTATCGATAATACCTGTGTTCATCGCAACGATAGACGAAGCTTCGTGTCTATAACACTTGCGTTTATCGCGACGATAGACGAAGCTTCATGTCGATAACATCTACGTTTATCGCAACGATAGACAAAGCTTCGTGTCGATAATGCCTCTATTTATCGTGACTATAGACGAAGCTTCGTATCGATAGACGTAGGTGTAGCAGTAAGACAGCGAGGAAGCCGTGAGAATCCACTAGTAGCATAATAAGTTGTATCATTTTACGTCGACGTGTTATGTGCAAACTTCAATCTATGGCCGATGGGTAAATATTGACTGTCGCCGGAACGGTGCCACTTGCAGGCTTTGTTTGTTCCGAACAGACACGTCCGGGCTCAGAGTATAACACAAAATAAGATAGATTAAAGAGATAATATAACTTCATAGTTATTTAGTAGATTTACAACGCTTCGACTGTACCTAATATTATTGTGTTTTAGGAGTAAATAGGTAAGGGAGGTTATTCCGTGACACAGGTTAATTTGTGATAATTTTTTTAAAGTGCGACGTGAAGTTTGCTGCAAACGCTATTTAATTGAGATTCATACTGCCATCTCCCTCACTCTTAAGTGCATCCCTATACGCGTTTTCACTTCAATTCCGACACAGGCAAATAAGTTACAAACGTTTAAAAAAACTATCACAACTTAACCTGTATCACGGAATAACCTACCCTTACCTATATGACGTAGGAAATAAAAGTAAGTGATTACCTCAGTAGCAGTGACCTACTGTTTAAAACTTCAAAAGTTCAAAACCGCAATGCAAATGGCAATAGACTGCACTCGGAAATATTAGAGGTTAAATCTGAGTTTTCCTCTTGTCCTCTATCGGGGATAACATGATTTTTTTTCTGTTCTCCCTAATGGTGGACAAAATTAATATTTTTTCCTCAAAAGCTGCAATTTCACTACTTTGTCTTTCAAACCGAAACATAGTAATATTGCACACTACTGCTTATCATTTGAATAACTATCTGCAACTAAATTTGTAGATATTCAATGTAAATTAGTAGGTCAGTTGATACCCGATAAGCTATGTAGGTAGTCAAAAAAAAAAAAGTCTTTTCGTATTTTGTATGTATAAAGTTGTAGTAAAAATCTCATCGGTTGTACTGTTTGTATCTGGCTGGTTTTGATAGATACCATTAAAAATACGACATATTAAAAAAGGAATTCAATAAGTAAAAAGCAATTTCCCGCCATTTTTCAATTGTTTTTTGTTCGATAAAATGAGTGAATCTAACGAAGAAATTAGATATATTTTGAAATTTTATTACAAAAAAGGGAAAAATGCGACACAAGCCGCGAATAAAATTTGTGACGTTTATGGACCTAACGCAGTGTCATCAAGAGTAGCACAATGTTGGTTCAAGCGTTTTCAGTCCGGGAATTTTGATGTCAAAGATGCAGCTCGGTCTGGTCGCCCTGTTACGGGTAAAGTCGATGCCATTTCTGAAAAAGTGGAGCAAGATCGGCATATTAGTAGTTACAACGTAGCTGAAAAACTGGGGATTGGCCACAAAACAGTTTTGACCCATTTGAAAAAGACTGGGCATACAAAAAACTCGATATTTGGGTGCCACACAAGCTCACTGAAAGAAACCAATTGAATCTTGTACTCATTTGCGATTCTCTATTGAAACGTAACGAAACCGAACCGTTTTTGAAAAGATTGATCACTGAAAAAATGATCTGAAAAATGGATCACCTAGGACAAGAATGTGCGCAAACGATCATGGTCAAAGAGCAGTGAAGCACCACAGACTGTAGCGAAACCAGGATTAACATGTAATAAGGTGATGCTGTGTGTATGGTGGGATTGGAAGAGCATCGTTCATTATGAGGTTTTACCGCCGGGCAAAACCATCGATTCGTATCTCTACTGCCAACAACTGATGAGACTCAAACAAGAAATTGAGAAAAAACGGCCGGAATTGATCAACAGAAATGGTGTGGTCTTTCATCATGATAACGGCGCCAGAATGCACACATCTTTGGTCACTCAGCAAAAATTAAGAGAGCTTGGTTGGGAAGTGTTAATGCATATAGCCCTGACCTTGCACCCTCAGATTTCCACCTGTTTCGGTCTCTTCAGAATTCTTTGGGTAGTGTTAGATTAACATCCAGAGAGGACTGTCAAAACTACTTGTTGCATTTTTTTTTGATCAGAAGTCCCAAAATTTCTACATCAATGGGATCATATCACCTACAAGATGGCAACAAGTTATCGAACAAAATGGCACATATATAATAGGTCGGGGAAAAAGTCTTTTCGTATTTTGTATGTATAAAGTTGTAGTAAAAATCTCATCGGTTGTACTGTTTGTATCTGGCTGGTTTTGATACCATTAAAAATATGACATTTTAAAAAAGGAATACAAAAAGTTAAAAGCAATTTCCCGCCATTTTGCAATTGTTTTTTTGTTCGATAAAATGAGTGAATCTAACGAAGAAATTCGATATATTGTGAAATTTTATTACAAAAAACTGAAAAATGCGACACAAGCCGCGAATAAAATTTGTGACATTTATGGACCTAATGCAGTGTCATCAAGAGTAGCACAATGTTGGTTCAAGCATTTTCAGTCCAGGAATTTTGATGTCAAAGATGCAGCTCGCTCTGGTCGCCCTGTTACGGATAAAGTCGATGCCATTTCTGAAAAAGTGGAGCAAGATCGGCATATTAGTAGTTACGACGTAGCTGAAGACCTGGGGATTGACCACAAAACAGTTTTGACCCATTTGAAAATAACTGGGTATACAAAAAAACTCGATATTTGGGTGCCACACCAGCTCACTGAAAGAAACCAAATGAATCGTGTACTCATTTGCGATTCTCTATTGAAACGTAAAGAAACCGAACCGTTTTTGAAAAGATTGATCACTGGTGATGCAAAATGGATCACCTACGACAAGAATGTGCGCAAACGATCATGGTCAAAGGGCAGTGAAGCACCACAGACTGTAGCGAAACCCAGATTAACACGTAATAAGGTGATGCTGTGTATATGATGGGATTGGAAGGGCATCGTTCATTATGAGCATTTACCGCCGGGCAAAACCATCGATTCGGATCTCTACTGCCAACAGCAGATGAGACTCAAACAAGAAATTGAGAAAAAACGGCCGGAATTGATCAACATAAAGAGTGTGGTCTTTCATCATGATAACGCCAGACCGCACACATCTTTGGCCACTCAGCAAAAATTTAGAGAGCTTGGTTAGGAAGTGTTAATGCATCCACCACATAGCCCTGACCTTGCACCCTCAGATTTCCACCTGTTTCGATCTCTTCAGAATTCTTTGGGTAGTGTTAGATTAACATCAAGAGAGGACTGTCAAAACTACTTGTTGCATTTTATTGATCAGAATTCCCAAAATTTCTACAGCAGCATGTCACTACCTAAAAGATGGCAACAAGTTATCGAACAAAATGGTACATATATATTATAATTAAATGTAATTAAACTTGAAAAAAATATGTCTTGAATTTGTTTATAAAATACGAAGAAACTTTTTCCCCGACCTTATATTATAATTAAATGAAATTAAACTTGAAAAAAATATGTCTTGAATTTGTTTATAAAATACGAAGAAACTTTTTCCCCGACCTTATATAATGTAAATTAGTAAGTAGGTTGATACCTAAATTACTAAGCAAGCTATTACTTACGTGCTAATTTACGTATTAGTTCCACAAAGGCTGGTATATCGAATACTTGCCAGTATCTATCTATCTATACATATAATAAAAACGTAGAGATAAAAAAATCTGTAATTGCGAGATAACAAAAAAAAAAACACACAGGTCGTCTTAAAATAAGCAGCTGAACACGATAGGACAGTTTTTAGTATTTTTGTCTGTTTGTTTGTTTGTTTGTTTGTTTGTTTGTTTGTTTGTTTGTTTGTTTGTCCGCGCACATCTCCTAAACCACTGGACGGATTTAAATGCGGTTTTCACCAATATGCTTAGAAATTACCAGATTAAAACACAGGCTATCTTATATCATTTATTTTAATTCTTTATTTTTACATAAACGAAAATAAAAATCAATGATTTATTTCTTCGTTACCCGAAACGTAATATGAGGATCGTAACATAGCCTCAAGCAAGGAGATCCAAAGTAAAGAGAATGTTATTGACATAGCCATTAAAATTTTGAAACTGTCAACTGTCATTCGGTTAATCAGTTTAAATTTAAAGAAGGTTCCTTAACCTTCTTAGATGAATGAACGTGTAGATCAAGCATGTTATAGGCCTTACAACCTCTTTGGTGATTAATTCCAGTGCATGGAGTAGGAGTGTGGCGTACTCGTACTCCTTGCGCCAACCTTCGTGAATTTCATTCCAATTTTCCACGACGTGTGGCGCTGGGGCGCGAAAAGAAAATAATAAAAGAACACCATTTTCAAATGGAATTGTCATTCGCTTTTTCTAAGATTTGTCTAAGATTTTTCTTTGCATTAAATTTATAATTTCTTTCGGACTCAGCTATTTTCTTCCATTGTCGGTAGCTTAACCCTCTCCTTCTATATAAATAGTACAAATCCACTATAATTGGTGACCACTGAATGGACCGTACACCACCGACAAAGGTCAGAATGCCGCTAGATCGTACTGATAGCACTGGGGCTGACACGAAGAATAAAGATGATGACAATGTATTCCGAGTTGGCGTGCGAATTCCACCGTTTTGGCCCGAGAAGCCGGCGATTTGGTTCGCCCAGATCGAAGGCCAATTCGCGATTTCCAACATCACTGCAGATAGCACCAAGTTCTACTATGTGATTGGACAACTTGACCCGCAATACGCAGCTGAAGTCGAAGACATCATCGTCAACCCGCCTGTGACCGAGAAGTACGAAAAACTCAAGCTGGAGCTAATTCAACGTTTGTCCGCATCAAGAGAAAAAAAGGTACAGCAACTTTTAACACACGAGGAGCTAGGCGATCGTAAGCCTTCTCAATTCTTACGTCATCTACGACACCTAGCAGGCCCCGGAGTTTCAGAAGACTTTTTACGCATGATTTGGACCAGCCGCCTAACGAACAGCACGCAGACCATCATTGCTTCGCAGCAGATGACGTCATCATTCGATGTGCTGGCAGACCTAGCCGACCGCATACATGACGTTGTCCCTATAGCCCAGGTCGCATCTACATCCAGTACCACACCGGGAAGCTCCAAGCTCCATATTACATTCTCATGGTTTTATTCTATGTTAGCATTTAAAACACAAAATATAAGTACCGCATCCTATTTTAATACAGTCCCGCGAATAGAAATATTCAAAAAAGGCCCTTTGTACATGAAAATAAACCTATACAACAAAATTCCGGATGCAATAAAGAATGAAATAAATAATAACTTTTTTCCAGAACCAACTTTGTAAGTTTCTAACCCAAAAATTTTATTACGAGATAAAAGATTTTTTCGACGATAAATTTTAGAAAATTATAATTAGAAAATAAATATCGATATATAAATAGTTAAGAAAGTAGCGTCATAAGTTTTGTATCATCTCATATATAATTAAGTAACCTATCACACTAAGTAGGTATGTTTTTTTTTGTTTTGTAATATTACTTCACCCTAGGTTAAGTTTGAATAGTATATATAATATTTATGTAATAGATTTAACTATATTTAAATTTATATTTTTATGTCTGTGGTCTGGTTTTGTGAACAGCCACTACATAATTCATTGCTGCACCCTTTATGCAGGGTATATAAACTTAGCTTTTAGAAGAATACAGTGTATATTTGCAATAAGAATAAGAATATAGAAATAATTTTATTTTACTGTGATATTTTAACAGATAAATAGAGTAGTTACATTTCATGGCTTTTTAATCAAGGTATACATACAAATGCACGCGAAATAAGAAATAACTATCCAAGAGCGTGTTAAGACAAGCATTATGTCAGGGTTCCGTGGCCAGCGAAACTGGCCGGAAATATACTTTTAATGGTTTAGACAAAAAGAAAATTTCAAAACATGCTCTGCACTGTGGTCACATTATCTTTTTGATTTGAAAACTGTTGACGGTGTTATTTATTACTCTTATGATTCTATCAATACTTCACACAGGGCGACTTAAAATAAGCAGCTGAACATGTTAAGGCAGTTTTTAGAATTTTTGTTTGTTTGTTCACGCGCATCTCCTACACCCCTGGAAGAAAATGCGGACAGATTTAAATGCGGTTTTCACGAATATGCTTAGCTATGACCAGATTGAAGTATAGGCTGTTATTTTGCCCAAGGCCGGATTAAGGGAAGAAAAAAGAATTGAAGGTTTATATGAAAATCTACGCGTACGAAGTCGCGGGCAAAAAAGCTAGTCGGTAATAAAAATGGACAAAGCCAAGCGATGTTAACACTTGGTTAGGCTTCGATCAGGCTTTGTGATAGCTGTATTTGGGCACTGGACTGTATACTTAGGTACAGGTAGTATTAGACATATATTTATGCCTAATACTACCTGTACTTGCAAATTTTAGAAAGCCTTATAAGGCCTTATAAGGCTTTCTAAAATTTGCAAGTTGAAGTGGCAATGGGCATGCCACATCGGTCGAAGAACCGATAATCGATGGGGAAGAAAAGTTCTTGAGTGGAGACTACGAATTGGAAGATGCAGCGTAGGTAGGCCACTAGATAGACTGATGACATTGTGAGAGTCGCGGGCATCCAATGGAATCAGGCGGCAGGATGTCGTTCAGTGTGGAAGTTAAAGGGGGAGGCCTATGTTCAGCAGTGGACGTCTTTTGGCTGATGATGATGACGGTTTTTTAACTTTGGTGCTCCGTGTAGGTAACTACTTATCGACTAGAGTTGTTCGTTGACTTGTCAGCATGCGCAGCAACGCTTAGTCTCTCTGAACCACTCCCAACACTGGTGAGTGTTCGGAAAAATATGTTCGATTTGATGCTGGTAACGCCGGCATTACGGATTCATCATCACACTGGCCTTCACCGCCAGAAAATTAATCCTAATAATTACAATATAACAACCCTTTATTGACACCACTGAAACATTACAAGAAAATACATTTGAAGGCAGAAATGGCGGTCTTATTTATAAAAGGTTAGGTTAGGTTATATCTGAGAGTCACAATAAAAAGTTATTCTTCAAAAAGGCTGATTAAAAGATCGGCAATGTATCTGTAACCCTTTCGGTGCTACTGGTAGTCATAAGCGATAGTGATCGCTAAATAAATATTACTCTAACTACATACTCACCATCAGGCGGCCAGTTTGCTTGTTTTCCACCACAATAAAACCCCAACTGTCTGCTAACCCTATACTACAGTTATATGATTTTTTTCATGTCTTCCCGTGAAAATGGTGCATGTAACTGCCAAAATATCGGGAGCTCCTTCCACAACCTTACCACGGTAAATATCCCGTAAATAATCATATAGTAACTGTAGTGAACAACCGTGATAGTTTAAAACAACCCTATATTATAATAAATAATTGAAGTAAAATAAAAAATATTTATACAAATATTTTTCAGAAGATTGAATATGTCAAACTAAGATTCAAAAATCTCTTTTTATCCACTTAAAGTAAAGCAGTATCTTAGTGGTAGCTTTTAGTCCGGACCCATTTAAAATTAAAAAAGTAAAGCTTAAAGCAAGCCCCGTAATTGGCCTCCTTGCGGTTCTCATTAGGAGATTCATTTGTTCTCTTACGGAATAGCTAGTTTAAAGCAGAGTGTACTGTATTTTATTCACTAGGGAACCAAAGTCACCGACATAACTCAGCGTATTATCAAACATAAGTCTCAGACACAGAGTTGTGTATATCTGTGGTGTCAGAGGGCCGGTCATATCTGTCACAGAGCTGATGACCGTTGGGATCACAGAAAAGAGAAGTAAATAGAACGGAAATGAGAAGGAAAATCTGTCGCCAGGCATTATGACAGAACCTTGATTGAACATTCTTATTTACGAGTAAATCAACGCGTCGAACTCCGCATCACTGTTGCTAACTGATTTCGAATGATTGACGTTTCGTATATATGGGTGTAACTGGCTACAACATTTTTTTTACAAAAATGCCTTGACAGCCGTTCTAATTTAGTCATTTTTTTTGTTTGTGGTTGGGTGAGATGTGTTCTAGAGTATAGACCACTAATCGGCAAACATAGCGTAGAACGCGCTGAGACTCGTTGGACTGACGATATACGTAAGACAGCTGGCAGTGGCTAGGAGAGAAAAGCCGAGGATCAGGCTGGATGGCGTGCCTTGGGAAAGGTCTATGTCCAGCAGTGGACTAGTATAGGCTGATCATGATGATAATTATGACTGTACTATGATGAAAGTGTTGCACCTTGATAATGTTCTTATTGCTTAGTACGAAAAGGTAACTAAGCAACGTCCAGAAGTTTGCTAATTGTCAAGCACTGAAAACACCCTAAAACAATATCTACTGTGCGATGTAATTACAGGCAAAAGTTTCATAATAAGCCTTATTTACACGCTTTTATTAGCTTGGTATGTATGTAAGTATGTATGTATGTATGTATGTAACGGAATATTTAAACTTGTTTTTCAACTACTTCGAAATTTAGAATTAAACTAAAATTTAGCACACTTATCAAGGAACCGATAACAATGCAATAATTTAAATAGTTTGTAGCATTATCCTTGCCGGGATCTTCAGGATTAGCGTTTTCATTTGCGTTATCAGGTGTTTTTTTAGTATTTAAAGTCTGAGAATTATTTTTTATTATTACCTTTATCTATATTTTACCTACTTGGGTCCATAGCCGAAAGTTTTCATCTCTAGTTTATGGTTCAGCCGTTTGGAAATTATGATGAAACAGACAAATTCACAAATACACACATTAAACTTATAACACCAATATTTTGCGTTATAATAAAATAATTCAGAGTACTCTGAAATTGGCTACCAGATTCAATAAATCCTTTAAGAACTTAGCAAACTGATCAAAATGAACGGTTTTCATTTGGCTTTTTACAATCTACTGCATCTATTAGAGCTGAAAACACTTGGACCAAGTATACTGAGTTACAAGTGAATTAAGAGGTCCATAGAATGGTGTACCTACTGACAAAAACACCAACAATAGAAAACAAAACAAGCAATGTAAAAACTACACTACGATAAAAACAGCAACATTTTATAATCCAGCTCATTAAAGAACCATTGTGCTCTAAGCTTTATAAACTGCATGCATTTATATGCATTGCTTTGTCCCGTGGCTCCGCCTGCGACCATTAAACGGGCCAAGGAGAGGGACTGATTAATGTGACTTGGTCATTAAATTTTAAATTAGATCAACTAAAGTAAATAAGTAAGACCTTGTTTACGGAGACGCTGGGTGTTGAGCGGAGCGACCAGCGTTTTAATATATGGTTTTGTATGTTTTGATTCTTTATAATAGGTCGGGGAAAAAGTCTTTTCGTATTTTGTATGTATAAGGTTGTAGTAAAAATCTCATCCGTTGTACTGTTTGTATCTGGCTGGTTTTGATACCATTAAAAATATGACATTTTAAAAAAGGAATACAAAAAGTAAAAAGCAATTTCCCGCCATTTTTCAATTGTTTTTTTGTTTGATAAAATGAGTGAATCTAACGAAGAAATTCGATATATTGTGAAATTTTATTACAAAAAAGGGAAAACTGCGACACAAGCCGCGAAAAAAATTTGTGACGTTTATGGACCTAATGCAGTGTCATCAAGAGTAGCACAATGTTGGTTCAAGCGTTTTCAGTCCGGGAATTTTGATGTCAAAGATGCAGCTCGCTCTGGTCGCCCTGTTACGGATAAAGTAGATGCCATTTCTGAAAAAGTGGACCAAGATCGGCATATTAATAGTTACGACGTAGCTGAAGAACTGGGGATTGACCACAAAACAGTTTTGACCCATTTGAAAAAAACTGGGTATACAAAAAAACTCGATATTTGGGTGCCACACAAGCTCACTGAAAGAAACCAAATGAATCGTGTACTCATTTGCGACTCTCTATTGAAACGTGACGAAACCGAACCGTTTTTGAAAAGATTGATCACTGGTGATGAAAAATGGATCACCTACGACAAGAATGTGCGCAAACGATCATGGTCAAAGGGCAGTGAAGCACCACAGACTGTAGCGAAACCCGGATTAACACGTAATAAGGTGATGCTGTGTGTATGGTGGGATTGGCAGGGCATCGTTCATTATGAGCTTTTACCGCCGGGCAAAACCATCGATTCGGATCTCTACTGCCAACAGCAGATGAGACTCAAACAAGAAATTGAGAAAAAACGGCCGGAATTGATCAACAGAAAGAGTGTGGTCTTTCATCATGATAACGCCAGACCGCACACATCTTTGGCCACTCAGCAAAAATTTAGAGAGCTTGGTTGGGAAGTGTTAATGCATCCACCATATAGCCCTGACCTTGCACCCTCAGATTTCCACCTGTTTCGATCTCTTCAGAATTCTTTGGGTAGTGTTAGATTAACATCAAGAGAGGACTGTCAAAACTACTTGTTGCATTTTTTTGATCAGAAGTCCCAAAAATTCTACAGCAACGGGATCATGTCACTACCTACAAGATGGCAACAAGTTATCGAACAAAATGGCACATATATATTATAATTAAATGTAATTAAACTTGAAAAAAATATGTCTTGAATTTGTTTAAAAAATACGAAGAAACTTTTTCCCCGACCTATATTATAGTACCTAAGAACAGGGCAAATGAACTTTTCCAGTGGTACTAACCTAGTGGTGCTAACAATAATACTGTGCATCAGTATAAAGTCGCTCCTCGATTACGTTAGTGCGTGGTTATTGCGCGTCGCTTCATTCTAGGATTAAACATGAATAGCCAAAATTAGGTGCTTGCTTTTTATTTTATTTATTTATTTCAAGTGACAAGACTCATATTATTATTTTTAAACTTTTTTTTTTTAAAGTCACATTAAATTTAAATTATTATATTAAAATAGACCTAACATATTCTAACATTCATTCATATTAAAATTGAATAAAATAGTCCCTAACACAGTATTGTCGGTTGCATGTCAGCCACATAAGTGTTGAACATGCAATTTTTTTTTTTTTTTTTTTTTTCTAATGTGACTTATTGCTGTTGGCCTTGCGGCCTCTACAGCTTGACCGGACTAGTTGGTGAACGCAGAGGGCGTTGGGCCAACATGGTTTAGATTTTGGGCGACAAGCGCAAGGGCACCTCGGAGGTACGAGCCTCGGCTTGGACCGTCGCTGGGAGTGGGGGATTAGACTTGCCCTGGCACCCCAGAAGGGGTGTGCCCTGGGGCCCTAGTAGGTTGTTGAACTGAATGATTATTTGGAGAGAATCTAACCGATCTTCTAACAGATCCTGGGGGTCTCCGATCCCGCCGGCGGGATCGTTGTGTGTGTGTGTGCCTGTGGTAACCGGCGCCTATACCAAAAACTGAATATTTCCTGTTGCCAGGAGCAGTCGGATCGGACGAGCCCAACGCCGCCGAGGTGACGACGGCGATGGGGTCGTCCGGGTCGCCTAAGATATTTCTGGGGCGTCTACGGAGGGGTGGAGTGTTTGTCGTGTCTGTCGAGTAGTTCGAGGCCTGGACTACGAGAGGGTTGGGATGGTGGGGCGCCGCGTCAAAGTAGCGGCGGGAAGTGTGCTTCATATATTGAAGAATGGACGGGAGTTCGAGATCGCAGTGCAAATCGGCGTTTCGCATGTACCAGCTAGCGCCGACCGCTCTGCGTATGAAACGGTTTTGGATGACCTGAAGCTTGTCCAGGTCAATGCGGGATGCGTGAGCGAACGCCACGGAGGCATAAGTCATGACGGGACGAATGCAAGTTTTGTAAATTGTCAGCTTATTCCTAAGTGACAATTTACTACGCTCGCCAAGGATGGGGCTGAGACGGCCTAGGAAGAAAGCCTCTCGGTTGCGGACTATCTGGATATGTTTTGAGAAAGTGAGGTGACGATCGAGGGTCACGCCGAGATATTTGGTGGAGTGTGTCCAAGGGATGGGCTTCCCGTGAAGCGTGATGGGTTTAGCGGGGGGATTTTTGGAAGGGTGGAAGTACATTGCTGCACTTTTGTCAGGATTGACCGTGATGGCCCACTTCTTGATCCAGTCACCTAGGTGAGTGAGGGCTCGTTGAAGGTGGGCCCGCTGGATGATCTTGTTCCACCCTCTGGTGTAGAGGGCGGTGTCGTCAGCGAAGAGAGCTATGTTCACGTTGGGAGATCGGGGAATGTCGCTTGTGAAAATCGTGAAGAGAACAGGTGCCATGACGGAGCCTTGAGGGACACCGCTACCAATGGAGTGAGGTGAGGAGCGAACTCCCTCGACGCGATAGCGAAAGCTTCGAGCCGTGAGGTAGTCTTGTATGATGAGTACAAGACGGTCTGGCATTCCGAATTGATATAGCTTGTATATCAACCCGTTATGCCAGACTTTGTCGAAAGCTTTTGCGACGTCGAGGAAGACCGCAACTGTGCCCTGATAGATGGGAGTTGAACATGCAATCGACAACATTGGTTTATATAGGGACAGTCCAGTCTGTCCGCGAGCGCAGCCAGGATGCTGTTGGAGCTCCCCCTCACCCGCCGCAGCAGCGAAGTGCCTCTCTTTCGCATCGTCGCATAAAAGCAGATATTTATGTAATAGAGACTTTGAATGAGCAGTACAGTTTCCCGATTCATCCATTCAAGGTTCATAATCCTAATACACATTTTAAATTAATACTATTCAATAATATTATATGGTCTAACATAACCCATAACGACAATAATCTAACCAATAAAAAAACGCTATGTCAGCTGTTGATGCTGAGCATATGAGGCAGGATCTTCCTATATTTCGTAATAGGGATTTCCACACACACCCGGACGGCTTGACATTGACGGAGCATAGAATTGACAGTGACAAGAACCAATCATGGCAACACTGATCCGATGCAAACGTCAGATGCATCGTTGCTTACTTCCTTCCTTCCGTGTATGTTTGTGCCACGTTTATTAAATACAGACTATTCAAACAATAAAATTTGCGCCATTTAGCGAAGTTTATAGTACTAGAAAATGACCATGAAAAGCTTTCATTACAATAGAAATAGGTATACAGTGAGAGATCCTTTTACGCTCGAACTGAGTTATATTTTCAGAGCTCGTTTTCCCTCTGGCAATACTCATCGGTAAAAATCGTTTTATCTTTAGAGTTATTGAAAATATCGCGCTCAAATAATACAATTTCCATATTTTAATGGAACTCGCTACAGGGATACCTTTCCTAATAAATATAAATCATTGTACCCTTTCAAGGGGCGCTGGTTACGTCAGAAACACTTGTCGAATCGAAATTCATTTTGTATTGGGGTAGGATAAGCACGATTTTTTGTACTGTAGGCGTTTAGTGTAGTCGGTGATGGTAGCGCGATTTTAAAATCTTTAGTATTAACATAAACTACTAATATGTTTGTATCAATGAATCGTATTGTTTTCGAGTTCATTGCTTCACCAGTATTCTCCAGTAAGCCAGTATAATGTAAGTATATCTTTTGCAAATAAAAAAAGATTTTTCCAATCTTTTTATAAATGATGGAGTTCTGTGCTAACAAAAATTTAAATAAAAACGAATCGAGAACACCTTCCTTTTTTCAGTTGGTTAGAAATATTAAGAAACTAGTGCTGTTACCCGTGACTATGTATGCGTAGATTTTTATATAAACTTTCAACTCTTTTTTTCCTCCCTTAATCCGGCCCTTTCGCAAAATAACATAGCCTCGTAACAGATTATCTTTTTATCTCTACGTTTTTATTATATATATATAGATAGAAGATGTATAGAAGATATAGATATAGATAGATACAGATATATATAGATAGATGTAGATAGATGTAGATAGATATAGATAGATATAGATAGATGTATAGATTACATGTATACAATTTTATCAAATTCGCGGAGGAAATCGCGGAACCCATCTAAATAAAAAAACAATTGTATATACCCTGCAATTTATAAGGACTATCTCAGTGCAATCAATGTCTGTAAAAATTGCGGAACAATATCACGGATTGCTCAGAATAAGAGTAAAATGATTCAGCGCGGAGATGCAAAGAAAAATCAGTCCCATTTCTGTGTTGTTTCATTTCTGTAGTCTTTTCAAGTGGAAGGCAAGTTCTTTTTGCAGTTTAACTCGATTTTAGGGTTCCCAATGTTAGAACCAAAAACTTTAACTTTGTAATTTAGAAAGCCGAATATCGTAGGTTTATTGATAAAAATATTTTTGGCGTATGTATAGCACATTTTGTTTTAGAATAACCGAAATATTTTTGTTTACCAAGAATAAAAATATTACAAGCTGAAAAATCATAATTGATAAACATGAAGATAAAAACCAAGAGTCACAATCGTACCAAAAAAACCGAATCAAAATTGAGCGCACGCTACGCATTGCTGACTTTTTAGTTCGTTGTAAGGAAACCGCGATTCGACGACAACGCCGCGCTATGCCAGTGCTACGATGCCATAGCAGACAAGCGATGTTGAACACAATTCGAGTGACATTACGTCTAAATTGAGGTAAATGTGGCATTGCGAATTATATAATTGATGTCTAGGTATTATGTACAACGACGCTCAGACGTTTTTTGACTGTTTTCACTTAAAGATTGTGACTCTATCTAGAGATTTCCAGGTACTGAACCTCCAAGCAGTAGTGTGCAATGAAGTGTATGAAGGACAATGTTTCCAGTGAAATTACAGGGCACACAGAGATTTGACATCGTATATCTCGGGGTGACGAGCACAGTGCATTGCCATCCAGGGTTCTAAACTGTTGAAGTTCAGGCGAGTGACTTCGCTAGTCTCGTCACGAAGTACCATAAAAAAAAGTAATCAAAAAAGTCATGGTATGCACATAAACAAACTAATTCATACCTAAAACTACTACTAAAAATCAATATTAAAAAAATACCGACTAACACGTAAAAAGAAACTACACTAATCTAATAGACCGCTCTATAAGAGATCGTTCCCAAAATGCTGACCACATTGCCGCGTTGAATTACAATATGAACGCTTTGCGCAAGATACCAGTCAGCATTTATTTTAAGGCCCAACGATTTTTGAAGATAAGAAATCATATTTAGTAAGAATTTAAAACACCTATTTACGGATACGGACGGAAGATCACGAATATTGCTTTATATTATCAGCAATTTTATCCTAAAGATAATAACCATTTTTTTCTTCTTGAAATGTGCAAATGCGATATCCTTTCGCTGCCCCTTAAATCAGGGGTTTCTACACGCTAGATCTAATATAAAAAAGTCGAAATATATTAAAATACATAAAACTACAAATATATTATAGTTCATAACTGCTTCTGAAGACTGAAACTATGGTTGAGTAAAGTACGGAACCAAACACGTTTAAAGTACAGCTCACCCTTAGCCAGTAACTTTCAGTACAACGAAGAAAGCCGTGACAAACCTTTCTCTTAGATTGAAAGATTTGTTTATTTATTTTTATAATTGCAGTCAGATTTCATAAGAACTTCTAGAAAAGCTTTTACTGTTTTAGGTAGTACAGTAGAACTACCTTTTTGGGGTTTCGTACCCAAAGGGTAAAAACAGGACCCTATTACTGAGTTTACGCTGTCTGTCTGTCCGTCCGTCTTTGGAACCGTAATTGATAGCCTGTTGAAATTTTCACAGCATTTATTATGTTTTGTTACGGCAGATTAACTAATAAATAAAATAAAAAAAACACTTAAGGGGGTCCCCATAAAACCAACCTTTTTTTAAATGTATTTTTGTAAATGTTCTAATGTAAAAATGGTAATACGTACAAGCTTCAACCTTGGCATGATTTTAGTACACACTCTAAAGTATACCAATGGTTTTTACAACGTGTGAAAATGCACTATATACCAATGAGGTTTGCTATTTCAAAGCTTACAGCGCCGCGGGAAGTTTGCAATTTGATGATAACTGATGACAGCTGCAGTTTTAGTTCAGTGAATCAAGTTTCCATTTGCCTTATTAAATTTTCTAACGTGAAGAAATTGGTTGCAGCCAAAAGACTTCAAACAGTAAAAAAGAGAAGGAAAGTGAGTAAGAAAAATAAAACGAGATGTTATTTTTAGGACAAAGACTGCTAACATTTGGAATGTCTTTTCAACACTCATAAGTTAGATTCACTTGAAACTGACAAACCAATTTTTTTATGTATATTGTTTATAATATTTAATTAGTGAATGATAAAGTGTGTAATAACAACACGTCAATAAATAAATAAAAAACAAGCTTTCATTAAACATTTTTAAAACAAGCTTTTATTTAAAATATGCCTTGAATTTTTAATTTATTTAGGCAGCCATTTTAAAAATATTACAATAATTGCTATTGCATATTGTATTGTCACCAGAATGTATACCAGGAGTGTGAAAAATAGCTTAGTAGAAATTTGTTCTAATTCTGTTCGCAAGATTTGACCTACACAAACTAAAAAACATTGCAAGTTAAATCAAATCTTGTTAATATGAAGGCTTTCCATCACTCAACAAGTCAACACAAAAGCGAAGGCAAGTATAACTTCTTGTACAGAGACAGGCAATCCGGACCCCGCTATAAATAAATAAATATCTGGGACATTATTGCACACATGGTCATCTGACCCCAAACTAAGCAAAGCTTGTAATATGGCTGCCAGAGACTGATATACATACATATATATTTTTAAATACATACTTAAATAGATATTAAACACCCAGACATAGAACAAACACAAATGTTCATCACACAAATGTTTGTCCTAGATGGGAATCGAACCCACGCCCCCAAGCACAGAAAGTAGGATCACTACCAACTGAGCCACCGAGGCAGTCAATATCACTAGATTATGTCGCAGGCGTGCCCGGGCGCCACGACATGCTTTATTCATGGACGCAAGCGGGAATCGGATGTGACGTCATTATGCACCATAAGGTAAGGATGCACAACAGCTTGACACGATGAGAACTTTAAATAATCGAGTTGTTTTCGATTGGTTCCGACACCTTTTTGTCACAGTGGTTAATTCGTCAATATCTTTTATGGGGCACATTCTATAGTACATAATTTGTTCCCCATTTTTTCCCAATTCACCGATGCATATATACAACGGGCAATGGAGAGAGCGATGCTTGAAGTTTCTTTGCACGATAGAATCTGGAATGTGGATATTCGCCAAAGAACCAGAGTCACCGACATAACTATTAAAATTTGCAATTTGAAGTTGCTTTGGGCAGGCCACATCGCTCGAAGAATCGACAACCGATGGGGAAGAAAGGTTCTTGAGCGGAAACCACGCATCGGAAGACGCAGCGTCGATATTGTGGGAGTTGCGGGCATCCAGTGGTTGCAGATGGTAGGATGTCTTTCAGTGTGGAGGTTAAAGGGGGAGGCCTATATTCAGCAGTGGACGTCTTCTGACTGATGATGATGATGATTTGTACAATGTACAGTGAGGTAGAAAATATAGATAGAACTTATTCTGATTCATTTATGAATTTCATATTAAATATTTCAAAAAAGGTTATTCATGTCAGATTGCCTAAAGAGAAAATGAATTGTTAACTATTTCCTACCTAGGTTTCTTCGTCTACGATATCAAGCAAAACCAAAACAGGGTAAAGTGAAATTAATAAAAAAGAAAAAGGGAGGCCATTTTTAAGTTTATTTAAGTTAATATTATTTTGTATCTTTATCGCCATCGTGGTGTAATATTGGCAGAACAGATGGCCGATGGGAGTTCTCAAACAGTCACAACATCACTGACAAGCAATATACATAATATCCAACATATCAAATACAATGTATCAGATTTACAGTCCTCTGAGAAATGCATAATTTAAACCAACTTGTATATAACGGTAGAGCTACACTAAAACACGTGATACGTTTAAATAAAAATATTGTTCTATGAAAAATCACTTTAAACTGCATTGAATATTTATGTGGAGAATAAATTAAGCAGAAAACCTGCACAAATTGCGTTAGAAACCGTGGACGTGTATTATTATTAAACTAATCTAAAACTAACAAACATCTAAAAATACAAATCTTTCCTCTTCATATTATTATTATTAGTGTATATATTAGTTAAGTTGCTTTTATATTTATTAGTTAAAACAAATTTTAAATGGCCTGATACTGTTATATAGATATGTGTGCGCTTGCCATAAAGTAAGTAACTTGTTTGTCCCATCCACAGAAAAGAGAAGGGTAAGAAAATTTATATATCTGTGGTCCCATTACACAGTTGTATATAATTAAGAAAAAAAAACAAATAAGATTCTAATTCCAACATACATGGAGGTGGCTTTATTTCTACCAAGAAGGTCCGTATCCGTCCGTCTCGTAACAAAGAAGTTAATTTCCCGCCAACGTCGCCATAAACAAGGATATTAAGCAGCAATACGCGATTATGTCCATATTTTATCGCGGGACGATTATTCAGCGTTTTATTGTCATCTTTAATACCGTTGGATGCAGTAGACACAGTATGGATAGACTTTCTTTAAAAAGAATATTTGTCCTAAGATCGTTTTGCTAAGATTTTGTCTATCTCTATGAAGTCTGATACCGCACTAAAGGGGCAACTGGCTTAACCTAGCAAGTTGGCTGTGAAAAATTTTTTAAACACATGAAACCTGTTATTTTACGCATTGCGTTAGAGTAACTGAACTACAAACTTAGTAACGCACACTATTTTATGCGCTGCGGTTAAGCAACTGACCTACATTATCAGACACTTCTATTCTTTTAAATAATGCGTTAGAACAACTGAACTACACAATCAGTAACCTGCAATATTCTACGCACTGTGTAAAAGTAATTGAACTACAAAATGTATAACCTCCAACATTTTACGCATTGCTTTAAAGCCAAGAGATACATAATCAGTAACTTATAATCTTTTACAGAATGCGTTAGAGCAATTGAACTAATCGTAATCAGTAACCTCTATTATTTTATGTACTGCGTTTGAGCAACTGAACTACTAAATAAGTAACCTTCACCATATTACGCATTGCGTTAAAGCAAGTGAACTTTTTCATCAGAAACTTCTATTCTTTTACAGACTGCATTAGAGCAATTCAACTAATCATATTTAGTAACCCCTATTATATTACGCACTGCGTTGACTGAACTACAAAATTAGTAACCTCTACCACTACGTTAAAATAACTGAACTACATAATCAGAAACTTCTATTATTTTACAGAATGCGTTAGAGCAACTGAACAAAATCATCTGAAACTTCTATTACTTCACGCACTGCGTTCGTTATAACACTTTAAAAGCTTAGTTTAATGAGCTTAGTTCAATTGTTTTTCTTTTATATGAAGCTCCTTCCAGGGGCCAACGAATATCGCACTTTTGAGACTTTATATCATAGTTTGCGAAATTATTAATTATAAATATTTAAATTCACAAAAACTAAAATATCCTAAAAGTTCAACATCGCGCACGTAAAATGTAAATTGATTTGACAACGTCAATTTGACAGTTGACGTCACTTTGACATTGACAATATATAGTAGTAGTATAGTATAGTTTGTGATAATAATTACAATATATATATGAAAGTCCATACTGTCAATTGATTTTCCTCTCACGCAGCGTTCTAAACGATTTAAGCTCTTTTTGCCTTTTTGCGACAAGGAATTATTGGATTATAGTGGCGTTCCAGTTTTAATGAAAGAGGGTTTGGTTCTTCGTTGTTAACTGGAGATATCAAATTGTAAAACTAATTGTGCCCTGCGGTTTCTACTTCACTAAGACAATTTCGTAAACTCGTTTTCTAGAATAATAATGCTTCTGAGCTGCTCAAACTCGAAAACGAATCTGGATAGAAATGCCCCTGTTAACAGACTAGTCAGGGAGTTTTATATTTTCTCCCGAGATGAGGCAGTGGACCTATTCGCTAGTGGGGCAGGTAAGTTCAAATTTGTAGCAAACTATCAAACGGCCATAATAAGTTTTTTTTCATTTCAGATTCCCTCTATTCTGTTTTTTTTATGTTTACTAACTTAGTTATAACAAAACCACGAAAAAAAACAAACATTTTATGAAAAAATTACATTCATAAACCGCTAAATTTATGGAACATCATATTTTTTCGTGATATCTGAGGTGGTCCCATAGTAAAAGTTGTTCATAATGATTACAATGATAAACACGAAGCATTGCCATTCACCGTGGTAATGCCACCAGCATGCTGAGTACTACCAACTAACTGGTAGTGGGCTTGAGCATATGGATTGTCTCTAGACCTTCAACAGTCTACTCGTATGTGACATCCAAATATTGTTTGTATAATAGGTAGTACCTGGGTGACCGAACTTTTTTCCCGCATTTTTTCATGAAAGTCACCTACATAGAAACTTTAAAAGGAAAACCTAAAACAAAATTTTGATCCAAATCGTTAGAGCCGTTACTGACACAGAAAAATTAAATATCTAGGTTTCTGAGATACGCGAAAGAAAAGTATGTACAAGAATTGCTGTTTAAAAGTTTATAGATTAGATTATTATTTTTATGTTTATCCGGACTTATATCGCCCTATATTTTATAAAGATTATATATCTTATATAGATTATTATTATTACTAACATGTGTTCAAATCGAGAGAGTTTAAAAAATACTATCAGATTTATTGTCTTCATTGGGATTTATTGTCAGCTAACTTGTAAAACACTGTTGTAAACTATCAAGTTTGTTCACTACAGTTATATGATTATTTACGGGATATTTACCGTGATACCACGGGATATTTGGACCCAGTTATGTCCTAAAACTGCGACCAGAATCACTGGAGGATGGGCAGCAGCGTCCTAATAGTACACGGTGAACGTACTGCGATCCCCAAACCGCCTGCCAAGCGTGGGGATTATGGCAACACCCCTCTCTATGAGGGAGGCCTTGTCCAACAGGGGACGTTAATTGGCTGATGATGTGAATTATATAACTGTAGCTAACTTGTATTTTGTTTAATGGCAAAACGTTTACAAAACAAATATTCGAATTGATTTATTTCCATCATCTAACGAGACATCCCATGATGATGATGAGTACATGACATGTGATGACACTGTGTCATATAATCTTGTGTCGTAACCCTGTCGAAACAGTTATAATAACGCTAATTATTTTAAAGTTACACAATAACTCGTGGCCCGGGGGAAATTACGGACGGATTGGCGTTAGGAGGTGAAGTCTAGAGGTAAGGTTGCCTGGAAGAGATCGCTTATAGCGATAAGGCCGCCAATTCTTTCACTAGTTTTAAGTTGTTTTAATGTTACTATGTACCTATGTAATTTTTGGTGTGAACAATAAAGAGTTATCTATCTATCTAAAGCCATATTGGACCATATTGAATTGGTTATTAAATCATAATCATAAATCACTTATTTGGCGAAAGAGTTACAAAAACATAGGAATAATAAATTGGATTATAAATAATAAAATTTGCCATAAACTAAGCTGCAGCTTGTGCTTCAGAGATCCGTGCCCATGCTACGTTGAAGTTATTCAATCATCAAGTATTTTTAGTAGTTATTATCCTATGTAACATAATTTATAAGAAATAATACAATTATATAATATTATTATTAATAATTATTTCGCTCTGGCTCGTACCTTGTGCAAAGGTTGGCCATAGCCATTCAGCGCGGCAATGCTGCTAGTGTTATGGGCACCTTCGCACAGGGTACAGTTAGGTGCAGGTTATTTGATTAAACATATTTTTTTTTATTTGTAATTTAAATTTTAATTAGTAGTTATTTTGTTTAGGTTTTAGTTATCAATTGGACTTATACTATAATGTAATTTAATGTTTTATAAAAAATAAAATAAAAAAATTTAATATAATATTAAACGGAAATAGATGGATCTATACCTAGACCTAAAAATTAAATTTGAGTCGAACCAACATGTTTAGACAGCTATCGAGTTTTTTCGTCTTTATTTTCTTGCATATTATGTTAATCAGTATTGCCTCCGATTGTGAAACAATTATAATGTATTTTATTTATTAAATTGGCTAAATATCAAGTAGATATTTCGACGAAGAGACCACAGTATAAGCTAAAGGAGTAGTTTCACTCTGACGTGTCCTTGAATTATAAATGCCTATCACAGAGTAAACGTTGCTACTATCGAAAGTAAAAACTTTTCTTTAGAGAAAATTGTCATTATTTTATTTATTTTTGGTTAGCTATTTCTACGCTGATGATACTATCTCTCTGAACGTACCGTGAAGTATCGTAGCGGGTGGGGGAAGGGGCACTCGTTTGATTTCGTCACTCGATTCAGGCGTTTGTTTAAAGTCGAGCTACTGATTTAGCCTATATATATCTACTGTGACATGAAGAAGTGACGTCATTTGTAAGTATGCTCCGCTTTCTGTCTAGCAAGATATTAAAATGATTAAATATTTCTTAATTTTGAACATATTTCAATTTCGTTTTTAGTGGTCGGTTCTATTTATGGTCATCTTTTTATACGACAATAAATAGGTTTTTGTGCACTACGTAGGATTCATTGTCCGTAACAGTCGTAGCAATACCGTAGAAGAGCTACGTAGGCGTAGTAAGTACGATATGACGATTTGCTACGTCGCTACGGTTTCTCGTAGAGGTTAATAATCCATTTCCAATAAAAGTAACCATACATAGTCGTTTTGTAAGAGTTCCAAATTATTATATTTTAAATGAATTTTGCGAAATGTCAAAAAGAAGAAGAAAAAGCAAAAAATATATTTACAAAATTTGTGAGTACGAGTGTAAGTAAAAGCAATAGTTGATTGGATTTGAATGAAATTTGGTACGAGGGTGCTTATACCCTGGATTATTCTATACATAGTAAGAGAGCAAGTGAAGCCGTAAGGCGCTACTAGTCTAACATATTTATACAAACAATTTCACCTACGTCTTGTGATCAAAGTTCTTCAAAGTAAATAATATGTACTCGGAAAAAATAATTTGTAATGAAATACCAAAATACGTTTCAGGTTTACTTCAGAAGTTTCATAAAGAAGCTTTCAGACAAATTGAAACTCAACTCAGAATTTTATTATTATCTAGCTTATGAAATAATTACATATATTTCATTTCTTTCGTTTTGTATTAATTTAATATTCCCTTTTTGAATACGATATTTCATATAAAAAAATTACTTACTACCTTGAAGCAGGTGGTTTTTGGGGTGTTTGTTTTTTTGTCTGTTCTTAACTGAACTCCTGCATGACGGAAGAGTACTTGGTGTCATTAGATATTTTTTAGGGCTCCGTACCCAAACGGGACCCTATTACTGAGCCTACGCTGTCTGTCTGTATGTCCGTCCGTTCTACCTTTAAACGGCTGTCTGTATTGTAACGGTTCGTTATTTATCTAATTGAATAACAAAGAATTCATGCTACATACTACAAGCACCTTTTGCGTAAACGCACCCAGTCGCACGTCTAAGCCAATCAGCGACCGTCTAGTGCTTGGCGTGAATCACCTGACGCCGCTAACCGCGCGCGACCTCTGAGCTCACAACCAACGGCGATAAGAAGTATCATACGGCTTTAGCTCATCATTAGCTTCCAGACGCCAATGAACCCGAGCCATTTTTTTTTTTTTTTGATATTGACTTGTAATGTTGGCCTTTTGGCCTCTACAGATGGACCGGACTAGTTAGCGAACGCAGAGTGCGTTCGGCATAACTTGATGGTTTAAGTTTTTGGGCGACTAGCACAAGGGCACCTCGAAGGTACGAACCTCGGCTTGGGCCGTCGCCGGGGGTGGGAATCAGACTTGCCCAAACCCGAGCCAATCACTCAGTGGCTTTATATAGTACTTTGCACACTGCCTGACAGTGACATTTATTTGACAGTTGATGATTAACCTATGTATATATACATATATATTTGTATAGTACCACCTCGGGACAGAAAACAAGACGTCATTCTCATATAATAAAGGTTTCAAATATGGTAAGCATTTTAATATGCGTTTTATTGTGAGGTAACACGCCGTCATTGTGCTAATTTTGAATTTGGTTTTTGATTGATAATTATCATATTTTGTGGTGGTACTGAACTCTCAGTGCGCAAGTCCGACTCGCACTTGGCCGGTTTTATTTGTGTCCGAAGAGACATTGAATACAAGTAGTTTATTTCACTAGTTATGAAAACAATCCAGCCCTAATTACAAAACTTTAGAGTACCAGAATTTGAAAATACAGTAACACAAAAATGTATTCTTTTATAGTTTTTGGTACTATAAAATTAATATTAAAAAAATAGACGTCGAGTTAGAAGTTCGTTTGTTAGTTATTTTTAAATATTAGTGATAAAAAATTGATAATATTCAAAACACTGAACCGATTTTTAAAAATATTGTTTAATGCTTTAGGTGGAAAACAAGCAAACGGGCCACCTGATAGTAAGCGATCACTGTCGCTTATGGATACCTGCAACACCAGGGAGCATCACAAATACGTTGGCAAGCCTTAAAAGATTTTCATGACTCATAGTTATAAGGCTCTTGATCAGTCACCTTTGTCAACAAAAAAATACTAGCTATATCAAAACCGGTTCAGCAGTTTAGGAGCTACGATGCACAGACAAACACACAGATACACGTTAAACTTATAACACTCTTCTTTTTGCGTCCAAAGCTGAATAGACCTATTTATTCGTTTTTTCAGCAATTTTCTAGACTTGATAAGTTTGGGGTGAGGGATATGAAATAGAAGATTAATAGGCCCCCAGGTGGTGTAGATGGTAGATAGAAGTTTTTTCTTCCTCCCTTGGGGAATAACTTGGGAGGATACATGGAAACGGCCACAAAAACTATGTATTTTAAAAAGGCTTGACGTTCAGTTCATTACAAAATGAAATGTGGTCAGGATATACAGCTTTACACCTACATAACTACCCTCAGTCCTACACAAAACTTGATATCGCGCGTGCGCGAATCGGAAGGCGTTTGTACTTCAGTGACGCGACGTCCGCCGAGCTAGGCGCACGGCTATCGCCGCCCAGCGGCTTTATCAAAAATATGGAATTCGAAATTCAAGTGCATTGATCATTGCGGTGCATTGGTCGTCAGTGATAAAAAAGTTACTGTGCTTATTGATAATTGTGTGTTATTTTTCTGAATTTTTTAAGTAGTGATTTCGGCAGTGCGGTATTCGTTTGACCGTTGGGCTCTATGGTAGGGCCTTTTGATAAAGGTAAGTAAATGATATTACTTTGTTGCGTGTTTTCATAGGGCAGCATTAGTATTAAATATTAATATACTGTAAGCGTAATTTGTGTAAGTTATTTAAGTGTTTTTTTTTACCAGAGATTACGTTTACAAAATAAATAAAATATACAGAATGTTCCAAGGTATCCATCGTTGTAACAGTGTATGTGTACAACTATTATATAATAGTGTTTTAGGTTACCGGAATTGAGTCTTGATTAAGATTAGTGACCTACTTTTTACCATTTTAAGAATGGTAAAGATCTACCACTAAACTATTTACTGAATTTATATTGTACCGTTGAGACAGCCAGTAACGGTAGCAAAAATGTTAATTAGGTCGAATTCATTTGCTCTACCTAATACTAATGCAATACTTTAATATATCAAACTTTTGAATGTTATAATTAATTTTTCTTGCAAACTTACAACTGAATACAATGAGAATAAGTAATTCTTAATGAAAAAAGTAGAAAATGACAATTTTGATTTTCAGTGCTCAGAAAAATTATCAAAGTTTCAGTGGCACAAAGCGAAGTGATAACCATGGATATGGTAATAAAATTTGTCCCATGTTACTACTGAAGTAGTTAGTAGTAACACATTACCCGTGCTACTACTGGTAGTAACACGGACAACGAAGGGTTTTTATATTTTGACTGCCCCGGTGGCTCAGTTGGTAGAGAACCTACTTTCTGCGCTTGGGGGCGTGGGTTCGATTCCCACCTAGGACAAACATTTGTGTGATGAACATTTGTGTTTGTTCTATGTCTGGATGTTAATATCTATTGAAGTACGTATTTAAAAATATATATGTACCTATGTCAGTCTCTGGCTGCCATATTACAAGCTTTGCTTAGTTTGGGGTCAGATGACCATGTGTGCCATAATGTCCCAGATATTTATTATTATTAATGAGTTTTGTTATACTTAATAATCATCATCAGCGACTTTTTGTATTTTTTTAGCAAGTAATGATTGCAGTGGCTTATTTTTATACAGATTCGTTATTCCAGAACTTCATAATTAAATCATTATTCAGTTTTTGGATCCCAGTAGTTACACCCAATTGAAAAATTATCAAGATTTTATCCGTGAAATACCTATTGTAACGCACTTTAGGATTTACTATTCAAATATTAAAACAATAAAAAAATATGACAACTATCAGGGTTCGAACCTCCACCATCCTGGTTTACGCCCCGCACTCTATCCACTAAGCTGTACTAGCAGGTACGAATCTTGCCGGTCGTCTAATTTTTTAATTCTCTGTGCTTTTTATGTTACGGGAAAACAAATAGTTGCTAATTTATTACCGTTTATAAGCTGATATCTTTAATTTTTATATAAAATATCAACAGTATTTATAATTAGAAGTGTTTGTAACATCCTCGTTTAAACTGTATGTAAATTAGGTAAGTATATCCATTTAATAGTTGCCGGATAGAGATCGTTTTAAGCGATAAGGCCGCCACTTGTGGCACTATATTTTTTTAATTTCTGGTGTGCACAATAAAGGGTTTCTATCTATCCGTTCTACAAGGCAGTTTCCTTCTAGGAAAGCGTGCAAATGCAATCACGAATAAAATTACTAACAACCAGCTTTTGCCCGCTGTTTCACCCGCGTTGCGGACGAAACATAGCCTACTCACTCAAAGATAGTAGCTATCTTGCTGTCTTGATAGATAAAAAAGAAAGAAAGAAATGCAAGTTTCCGTATCGGTTCAGTAGTTTTTTTTATCATATTCTTTTGTTCACAATTTAGTTTCCAATCGCAAAAAAGAAATCGTGAATAACTAGATCTGTGGGAAAATTATTGCAATTTGATACCACCAATCCCCCCACAGATCCATTGCTATCCTATAAATATATACCTAACTAAAAACTAACGCTAAACTAAAGGATAAAAAAAATACAGTAATAATTATTTACGTGCCATTGTACGATTTTAAAACGCTGAAAATACTATGAACTAATTCAGTAATCGGTTCAGTAGTTCCAGAGTTTATCCTACAAACATACATTATTATGTCCCAACAGTGGGACAGTATAAGTTAAGAAAAAAAAGTTTTTATTTTAACGGTTAATTACCTTATCAATCTAGTATCTATCTCCAATATTAGGCTTGTGACCTAATTTTTTTAAATTGTTGAATTTATTAGTTTTTTAATTTCATGCTAGACACAGAGCGCACGTGATGACGTTAAGCATGCACACACCATACAAATGCTATACTAACACGCTTTGCGAGAAAGGGACAGAGAATCCGCTCTCTATCCCCATCAAAAACTTAAAAAGCTCATTTTCAAAGATTTATCAGCAAATTAATTATTTTTTTCAGTATGTGTAATGTATTTAGTTATATTCTTCGCTAAGCTTTGTAATAAATTAAATATTAGGACACATGCCTATTCCCTGTTCCTATGCCGCTAATTACCGCTGTAATTAATGTTCAAATAATTAGATTCCCGACTGACACTGACAAGCTATTAATCACCAGTAGTTTCACCACCAACCTACTGATGATTGTTTGCATCAGTTCTTCATAGATCATAATGGACGTGGATGATGATAATGAAATTATAATTAGTAAGAAATTCTGAAACTTTGTTTAAACTTACATCTGTCTCACTTTGAAATTTAAGAAACAAGCTACATAATAAAATAAAAATATCAATATAGAAAACCGACTACATTAAAATTTCAGAACTGGACCAAATTAAAATTGGTCCACAGACCCCAGCTTTCACATAAAAAAAGAATCATCAAAATCGGTTAACCTAGTCGAAAGTTATGAGGTACAAACAAAAAAAAAAAAAAACAATCGAATTGCTAACCTCCTCCTTTTTGGAAGTCGTTAAAAAGAAACACGAATGCTCTAATAACTTACTAATTTTATATCGCGCTGTGGTCAGTCTAATGGCTAGTTCTAGTAAACTACTGTATATTTTATAGTAATGCTATATTATATAATAACGAAGACGTCGTTCTGCCTAGACAAGCATTTTCAAACCATCCAGGAACCCATTGCAATACACACACAAGATTTGATCCAAATCGGTCCAGCCGTTTAGGAGGAATTAGGTGACAAACACACGTACAGAATAATTATATATATTAAGGATGTTTTTAGGATCTGTACAATAATTTTAAGACGAAAATAATAAATTTGGTCATATTTATAATATCGAATCTAGTTTCATCTGTCCTAATACATATACATAGTTTTTTCTAATTCATTTCCGATACAGCAGAATTGGTGCAGGGACTATGATCGAACGGGCTGCCGTCCAATTTCAAAGCGCACTAATTGTTAAAAAAAAGTCGCCGAGACATTTTTTATAATTAAAAAAAAAAAATGAAAATAACATGTAGCGTGCAGCAGAAGTGTCAGGACAAGTTTGTTTTTACCTACACGAAACAAGATGAAAAATACGAATACCTAACTGATTACAAATACCGAAGGCAGAGCAAGCGGGTCGCGCGGACAGACAGACAAAGGCGCAGCACTGAACGGCACTATTGTGCTGCTGGGACTGTGTCGCAGTCACCCCCGCTTCTATCTAGAGCACGGATTTAGGTTATTTTAATTCCAACTATTCACTGACATACAATATACAATTGAACGTCAAAATTTCAGAACGATAGAGATTTCAGAACAACAAGATCAGGATGTCGTTTAGACCAAAAAAGTTAAAAGTTGCTCCAGAAAAAAATACCAGTAATTAATTATCATGTTTTAGTTAAATTTAACAAAATATAGAGTAAATTTATTTATTTAACAAAATCAATGATTTATTACATTAAACTTATAGGTATACTAACAGCCAATAACGGATTTACATTTTGTAGATAAAACTTAGTTCTGCATACAACCGCTTTTTTAATATGTATTTTTTTAATATTTGAAAGAAAAAAAAACTAATCTTAACTTATGGGTATACCTTCTATAAACGAAACATAAAACTTTAAAAATCTAATTAATTGGAGATGGCTCATACTATCTGATGTAACGATGGTAACGTCTCAGGGATTGGCGATGGTAAGAACAACACGCAGATTATTTTAGTTGTATTTTATTCGACGGTCGTCTCAAAAGTGAATCACATTTTCAAACCAACGCCTACCTATCTTAGTGTTGCCATTGATCACTTACAGTTGCCAGTACAAACATAATAATATTACCAGAATGTAAACATTTATAATCAAGCTAATTTGAAGATAAAAATAAAATAGATAGAATTAAAGATTAAACAGTATTAATTAATAAACTGGAATAGTTATTGAATTGAACTGATGAGTTGGTAAATCTGAATATCCTACACTTGTTTCTATTAATTACTTAGCATAACTATTGTTATTGACGGCGGCGGGAGCTGGAAGTTGTAACACTATCTACCGTATATTATACTATACCTAGGCAACGAAGTCAACAAGTTTTAACCACGCCCCCAAGTGCAGAAGGAAGGTTCACTACCAACTAAGCCACTGGGGTAGTCCAACGGGATCACCCTTATTATTATTTTTTATTTATTTATTATAAAATATGGCCGCCAACTCGCCTGATGTTAAGCGATGATGCGGCCTACGATGGATCACGCTTGCCCAGAAGAAACCGATTCATTCTTGACTTGAAGACATCCAGATTGTAACTATCGGGGAACACCCATTCAGGCAGCGCATCCACAGACCCTTAAAAATATATAGATGCAAACCTATTCAATAAAAAAGAAACATTAAAATACACTTTAAGTCTCCAAGAATCAAAAAGCCGATCGAAGTTCGCGTGTCACTGCTAAATAAAACTTTACTTACACGAAGTCGGTAATGTATGGGAGTATACCTCTATACTGTTTCGTGGTATAAATCAATTGTTGAAGGCCAGTTTGCATTGTTTAACCTATATTCGTAGTCATTACTAACTAAGCTGTGTGCAGTATGTAAGAATAACGCCCGGGTTACACCGAGGGCAGTATCCAAGCTAGGGTAGGAAGAGCTTGACCCAAGAGCCGAGGTCTTGTATATCTTCGGTATCCCCTGTCTATTGTATAAGCCGATTGAAAAGGGATATTTGGGTGGTCAAATTTGGTCGGGCTAAATGGTTTGCCTTGTGAGAGGTATATGTCCAGCAGTGGACTAGGGTGGGCTGATTAAGACGATGATGATGTTTTGAGTTGAAGTGGCAGTGTAGGCCACATTGCTCAAAGAACCGATAACTGATAGGCAGAATAAATAAATATTCTTGATTGAAAACCACGACTCGGAAGACGCAGCGTAGTTAGGGCTCCCACTAGATGGTCCGACGGCATCGTGAGAGTTGTGGGCATCCAGTGAACGCAGAAGGCATGCTGTCGTTCAGTGTGGCGTTCTAAAGGGGAGGCATATGTTCAGTGGACGTCCTAGGGCTTATGATGATCATGTTTAACCACCTCCCCACTTTACATGCCTACACCACTATCGCAATGCCACTGTTGTTTAAAAAATCCTCCTTAAAAAAATATTTTGTTGATTTGGTGAACATAGTTATGTCGTCAACAAAAATTGTTGACGCGAAAGTCGTTCAAAATCATCTCATTACTTCGTTTCCAAACAAAGAGGTTCGGAATTTTAAGGGTGTTTTCCGTAACCCTCAAGGGTGATTAAGGGTCGAAGTGCCTTAGCAACCGATTGGGTCCAGCTTTTGTTTGCCTTTCATCACGAAATGGCGCCCATGTTTTGATTTCTCGTTATTTACAACTTTACAACAACATTTTCGTAACATAGGCATTGAAGGGTATTCAAGAGAGGTAATAAGTTGTTTTAGGCTGAATTGCAGGCTTTGACATCTATTTATTTATTTTTTAATTATTATTTACCAGCCAACGTCTGACATGACACGTTTTAGAAGTGGATTTTAACTATATGTCTACCATTACTTACTTATCGATAACTTGTACTTACAGGGGTTTTTTAAATCAAAATAATACTATACAATAATATAATACTATAAGAAAATTTTAAAAAGAAGTCTGATCCAATCAATGATTATTAGCTTGTCATGTTCTCACTGCTGGGACACAGGCCTTCTCTCAGAGAAGTGAGAGAGAGTATTGGCCCTAATCCACCATGCTGGCCCAGTGCATGTTGGTGTATGTTATTACTTTAAACCTTTGAGGTTCTTTGACATACCAGTTTCCTCACAATGAGGTTTTCACGAATGTGCTTAGCTGTGACCAGATTGAAGTATAGGCTATGTTATTTTGCGAAAGGGAGGAAAAAAGGGTTGACAGTTTATATGAGAATCTACGCGTACGAAGTCGCGGGCAACGGCACTAATCTGTATTGAAATAAAAAGGGGCCACCCTCTATATATAGCCTATATCTAGTAAAAAAAAACCTTTCTGGAAGTAAAATTATACAAATTTATACAACGATCAAAGGAATGAATGAAATAATTTGCAAATGGCCATTAAAGACCGAGACGAGGCGGTGGTAGATGTCTTGAAGCGAAGACCAGAGTTATAAAATAACAGTTAATTTGTGTAGAATAGAATAAGAAAGTTAGTTAAGTATTGCGTGTATTCCCAGAGCACTCAGGCTTTCTTAAAGGTTTCTCTTTGTAATGGGTCGCCCGTTTCTCTCAAATATGGTTGAAGAGAGCGATGGCTGGCACATGCGTCAACTCGTGAACGGGTGCTGCTTGCGGGAGCTGGGCTGCTCAATGTGTACACGCAACATAGTAATAAGATTGTATAATTTAATTTTATATATTTCTCTTGTGAAGTCCTCCTGTGAAATTGTGAAAAAAGTATTATTCCTTTTCTAATATTAGCAAATGGTTGACAAAAGGCACTGACCCCGCAATCCATGAAGAAGAATAGTAGATTGTAACATAAAGGAGCAAAATAATATTTTACGGCGAGGGCGCTTTTTTAATCCAGAGCGAAGTGAGGGATTCTTTAGTAGAATCCTGAACGTAGCGAGGGATTCAAAGTACGTCGCCCGAGTCAAAAAAATATTTTGCGCCTGAGTGTTACACTCTACTTTTCATCACCCACTATGAGAAAATAAAAGGCGCTTCATATTTTATTGTAATATTATTATTTAATAAAACAGAGTAACAACTAAATTGAAATTAAATAGTATCTAATAATAAAACAACTAAAAACTTATATTAACTGTTACTTGAAGACCAAATTTTTCAAAACTGAAAAAATATATAAAAAAAATAAACATAAAAAAACATGAATTTCTAACAATCCGTGAAAATTTACCAAAACGCGGGCTGTAGTTCGCGCGTTTTTTATTTTTTATTTTATTCAGCTGGTGGCGCGACTATGGGCCGTCGTACCCACTGAAGTGAGATTTCTTTTACCCTTCTCTTTTCTGTGGTCGTGCCAGCCAGTCTTTATTCAAACAATATTTGCGTTCGATTTCTTTGACGCTGAACACTAAGATGTTCCAAATTAAAAAAGTGCGCGTCAAAGATAATTGCGGCGCACTTATAAAGAGGATTAAAAACTCATTACTGCCCGCAAAAAGTTTCTTATAGAAAACACCACCTTTGGTGCACTTAAAGGCGAACCAAGTCGTCCTTTTCGAATAGATGGGATGAAAACAATATAAAACAACGATCACAAAAAGAACATTAAAAAAATAAATAAATCCAAATTCTTACTCCATCACCGCATTACAATAAGCATATTCCAAAGAAAGGTCTAAATATAGAAAGCCGCCAGGAAATCCGTAAAAAAGTGAGTAAACAAGCCTGGCCACGAGACGTACCTCTTTTACGATACAATAATGTTTAATCCGAACGATAAAATGCGAGATTTTTGTATTTTTATGAGCAGTAAAATGCGGTTTAATATTCGGTTAAATATAATTAGCTTCATGTGGTCGTGAATTTAGTACTGCTAGCAATCATTTGGTGGGATTATGTACGTAGACGTACTACTGAAACCTTGGCCTTTCTTAAGGCGTCGTTTGTACCTTCGCCTGTGCTTCATTTATTACATTTCAAAATAAATCCCCCTCAAAAGTATGTGTGACACGCTTCTTTTTTCAAACAAGTTTTTTATTGAAAAAAATATTTTTCTACTCTTACTGAAATTTTGAAATTGAATTTATGAAATAAGTGATCGGAATTGTGTGCTGATCAAAATGAGTCTAAACACTGCCATTCTACTATTATCCATCGAGGGGTGCCGTTTTCCACCGTCACCATCATCAAATCAGCTCGCTGTTACCTTCGACAAATATAAAGTAAATGGACATGCCATAACCATTAAACTTTCACAGTAAAAACAAGTCAAAACCGTCGGACATATACTGCAATACCTAATTGTAACTATGTACAGTAAATTTGTTGCAAAAAATAGATAGCTAATATAATAACTACGTGAGTAAAAGAGAACACCTGTGTTTGTCTATTGCTCTTGAACCGTTTGACATTCACAGGCACCAGGCGGCTAGACATGTTGAGTAGCGTTAGCAAAACCGATCGCTTATTCACTGCGTCTCGCCGTGGATGGACGTGACTGGTCACGTGACTAATAAATCAGTGTTTACTTCGCTACTTGAAAAACATATTTTACTAAAGAAGGTGTAATAAGCGTAGGGGGGAAAGACATGTTGGTAAATAAGTTGGTAATATTATTATTATTCTGTTATTTTAGAGGGATGGGTACAGGGGTAAGCACAAATAAATTGTTTAAAATCTACCGGCTGTGCCTATACATGTCAGCTGAGGAATAATTTACGCAAAACTTATTATAACTTAACCCTCCAAATGTGTTACGGACCGCTTGTCGGCGTAAGAGAAAAGTGCCCGACGCGCGTTAGGCATGCGGTGCGTATGGGAATTGCTGCTATTCGTCAATTTATTTCCGATCGAATGAACATTCCAACGACAACTTAAGTTCACTGACCTGTAGCTTATTTCAATCAGTACAGAATAAATACATCTTTGCTGGTTATGAAACTTGTGAAGCTCAAACGAGGTGTCAAAAATAAAAAAAGGGGGTGTAATACAATAATGCTTTTTACCTCCTCATGAGAAAAACTAGTTCATCGGGCATTATTTATGTGTACCTACAATAAATTATATTCAAATAAACATTTATGTAATTGGTAGGAAATAAACACCACCCTCGACTATTAGGAAAAAAACAAAAAAAATAGTAGTTTGCGAAATTAGTTTGCTGTCGGTACATTCGCCTCAAGTTCGGCATGTCCGATGTGCGGTGAAGATTGTCGAACATAGTGATGCTTTCCTTGTCTCACTAAGTATATGTGTATATTTCTATCCCGCAACGATGGAATAAAACAAAATGGGGACTAATTAGCGATGTTTGATGAAATTAATTTACATTTTATGACAAAATAGAATGATGAATAAATACTCACGAGTGAAAAGTGACACCTGAACTTTTATTTTGTGTTTTTGTTGTGTTTTTACACTTCCGGAAAGCACACGAAGGCATATTTTTGTCAGATGTTTCGTTATCATGTAACAATAATCTTGTGTTGCACTTCCCACGGCTAGAGACCGACTGAAACAAAATGAGAGCTGGCGCTCATTTTGTAATCTTCAAAAATGCTCTTCTACTGGGCCCGTCCATTCATTTTATTTTGGTCGAAGGCTGTTACCATATTATTGTATTGTCATCGGAATTTAACAAGTATGCCAAATTTCAGCTCAATCGAACATCGGTAAGTGGGTCAAATGTTACCTGCAAGATTTGATTACTGACACACCGAGACAGGAGATTTTCCCACTCCAATGCAATCCTTGCAGGCAATCCTGATTGTAACATCATCTTTCACAAATGAAAAAGTATCATGACGATTATTAAACACGCTTTTATTAGCTTGATATGTATAAATATAACGGAATCTTTGAACGTGATTTTCACCACTTTCAAAACGTCGGATTGATTTGAAACTTTTGCACACTTATGTTATCAAGAACCGATGACAATGCAATAATTTATATAGTTTGTCCCATTATCCTTACCGGGATCTTCCATTGCCAGGATTAGCGATTTTAAAGCGTGTTTTTCTTTTTTTTTAACTGCGCGAATTATTTTGACATATGTATTGTAAGAATTTAATAGGTCAATAGGATAGGTGCAAAAAGCAGATTCACTTTGATATAATTTTGTAATATATTATTTACACATTTAAGCCGTTTGGGGTCGAGACATTGTGGCCCCGGGAGCTCACCTCATTTTCATAAATCTTTCAGAGCGCCTGGTTAATGCGAAGCGTGACCAAAATGCTGACATCTTCTGGCTCAACGCATATAATAAGCATTGCCAATCAGCGTGATAATGCCGCCTGCATGCAGGGTACGCTGCTAACTGATAATGAGCTTGAGCATTTGACCTTCAACGGTCTATAGGAAACTGTTTTTAGTAGCGTTAGCTTGTATTTTGTTTCGTTAATAAGGCACTTGTCCAGTTAAAATAAAAACTGTAATTGTTTTCACGAATTATGAGAATACGACATTATTTCAATTATTTGTTTGACTTTTATTATTTGACATATTTGATTTATCCTTGTAGTTTAGACTTTTGATGAATTTATTAGTGAAAACAAGAAAATTATACATATTTTGATCCATTACAAACTTACCTATATCAAAACAATGTTTTAAACTATCGCGGTTGTTCACTACAGTTATATGATTATTTACCAACAACCACCCGCATTCTTCAGTCTTCCCGTGAACATGGTGCATGTAACTGCGCCGAAATATAGGGAGCTCCTTCCACAACCTTACCACGGTAAATATCCCGTAAATAATCTTACCTAAATCAATATCTTATGCTACAGTAATCTTTTAGGCCGCTGCCCGTAGGCATCTTATTACTATGCTATCTGCCTCAGTCTTGAGCTAATATCACATTAATTTTGGTTTACTTAGGGCACCCAAATCTTGATAAAGATCTCTATGCCATATAATGCGATCTTATATACGCTACGGGTCGTGGAGTTATTGGATAGTCTTATTGGGGTTTATAAAGTACAGATTCTAGTTTGCGAATTAGAAGCCAAACTCTCTAGTAAACTCTTTATGGTCAAGCATAGCCGTTCCAGTTTGTTTCTCTTAACTAAACGACAGTGCCGTAAATAGGGCCAGCGGTGCCCAGGCACAGGGCGCAGACTCTGGAGGGACGCAGAAATGACCACACCAGTACCAAGTTTTGTTTTCAAGGGCACAGTTATAGAAGCTCTCACAGGGCGCATAAAAGGCTAGTTACGGCACTGCTAAACGATAGAGATTCTGACAAATTAAAGACTACTTACTAGAGACTATAAAACAACATGGTAACAAGAAAAAAAATCACTTGTTACCATTCACTCCGTCAAATTAAAAGATATCGAAACGAAACATTTTTTGTTTATAATGTTATGATAGTCAGCAAAACTTGGGTGTGTCACTTTTTGTAAATTCACACTGAATAATTTTAAATCGTCAATAATGTACAAATGTGCGAGCTAGAAAGCTGCAGACGAATAGAGGCCCCTTAAAGTTGCAATCTCCATAGCCTCGTCGCACAATTTCTTCCGAGGTCGTTCCACGTTACAGATACAAATATGTTATATGAATCTACAGACGTGTTCCATATTTAATGCCTACGAATGCAGCCTCAAGTAAATGTGAATGGATTAATTTAAACAGGTTAACCATCTGTGTAATAGGTAATTAAGATTAGGGGTGTTATTGAAATTGAATGTTTGGGATTCAGAGAGCTGTAGGTCTCGGTGCTTGTGTTGGGTGTACTGTGTACATTTTGATTATGTTTGAGATACATTTTGTATTTATGGAGGTTCAAACATGGATGAGTGGCTCTGCTTGCAGCATACATCGGGAATTTAACATCCTGTTTTAAACTATCACGGTTGTTCACTACATAAATATTACTAGCTGCGCCCCGCGGTTTCACCCGCGTGGTGATGAAAATCGGTGATGATGTTGATGAAAAGTAGCCTATGTGTTAATCCAGGACATAAGCAATGTATATTTGAAATCCATCCAAACTTTCAC
The DNA here is from genome assembly GCA_949125355.1 of Agriopis leucophaearia. Lineage (NCBI taxonomy): Eukaryota > Metazoa > Arthropoda > Insecta > Lepidoptera > Geometridae > Agriopis > Agriopis leucophaearia. The sequence goes on along the minus strand of OX421276.1, from coordinate 1,651,344 downwards.
ATATATGATATTAGTGTGATTAGTGCGATTATTTACGGGATTACCGTGGTAAGGTTGTGGAAGGAGTTCCCGATATTTCGGCGCAGTTACACACAACTTTACCACGGTAAATACTCGTATCTCGTAAATAATCATATAACTGTATTTAACATTCTTTTTTTTTTACTATAAAACTGGCGTGGTTTTTATACATGCTTTTTTACATTACACATTTTTTACCTTGCAGTGATTCCCGTATAATATAAACGTTTTTTTTTTATCGGATACATTCCGGAGAGTATGCATCGAATCTGCATGACCTAATTCCTACCTACCCTTATTTTTATCAGATTGCCAGAGAGGGCACGTAAAGTAGAGACTATTTCATTACACTTACACTAATATCATATTTGTGAAAGTTTGGATGGATGTTTGTTACTCAATCACGCAGAAACTACTGGATGGATTTGTATGAAATTTGGAACATACATTGCATACGTCCTGGATTAACACATAGGCAAATTTTCATCATCATCACCGATTTTCATCACCACGCGGGTGAAACCGCGGGGCGCAGCTAGTAGTTGATATACTGAAAACCCGAACGAAGCGTCGATATCAGTCTTATTGTGCGAACCGCTAGTCTGTGGAATGCGCTGCCTGAATGAGTGTTCCCCGATAACTACAATCAGTTTTTTTTAAGTCACGATTCGAGTTCACCGTTTTCTTAGAGACAAGCGTGCTCCATCCATCGTAGACTGCATAATATTTTATTTTTTTCAGTGAATAAAGTACATGCTATGTATATACAACTCTGCCAAACTGCGTACCAGTTTGTAGGCAGATATCTACTCTCATTACAACATTGCAGTATTGAGTAGGAACATTTTTAAATTTTGTTTTTAAGGCAAGTGCCTTTACTAATTAAACAAAATACATGCTAACACTAATACTACAGAAACGGGTCATCATTGGAACACTAGGAATGAAAATAAGCAAGCCTATTTTCAATATATAAAAAAAATAACGCTTTCGCATTTATAACATTAAAAACGATGATTTTAGTATTGTGATTGCATTTGTTTGAGTATGTGTGTGTGTGTGTGTGTGTGTGTGTGTGCGCATGTGTTTGTGTGTGATTGAATATGCAAGATGATATTCAAAATTCGTATAACTTAATATGTATGTAAGTATAGACCTATACTCCGTTTCACAAGCTTCTTATTAATCACCAATATACTTCATACACTCTTTTCAGAGCTCGCGTCGAACTCAACTTTGCGTGAAATTCTGAAAACTAAGCTAGAAGAGGTACAACCCCACCATAGCGAGCTGTGCGACCACTGAAGAGAAAAAAAATTTCGTTTGCGACCCATCACCACGAAACGAACGTAAATAATTGATCCCTAATCCTTTATTGTACTTGATACAAAGTTAAAATGGAAATACACTCAAGATTTGTCGATGAAACAGTTTTCAAGATGAACTTCCGCAAACTAACCATACTTTCAGCATCATCATTTCAGCCATAGGACGTCCACTGCTGGACATAGGCCTCCTCTATCGATTTCCAAAAGGACCGGTTACCGGACCTACCACAGCTAACCTACCTACAAAAATAGTTACAAAAATTCATTTATTGTAAACGTCATGTATATGTTATAGAAATATTGTCATAATGAAATTTTTAATAATGGCCGCAATTTTCAATAATTGTTGTAATTAACCCGTAGAGTGTATGCGCCGGAGTCTTTTATTCAAAACCGTGCTCAGGTATTATATGTATACAGTAGTAATGGTCTTGAAACTATACTATTTATTTGTATTAAACTGGTGGTAAATATCCCGTAAATAATCATATAACTTTAGTGAACAACCGTGATAGTTTAAAACATTGAAATTATTGTCACAAAACATAAAATAGTTAAAAAAATATGAAATGGAAGCAATTCATTTGCATACTAGAAGACATCGAAATCGCGTTGTATTTGTCGCTCATGTAGAACCAAGTCTTAGTGTGGTCTAACTTTAAAGCCGTACTGAATGTAAAGCAACTTTTTCTTGTTAATTAGAATACTTCCTTGCCTTAGTTCCGTGCCCTAGATGTAGAGTGGGACCTCTTTTAAAGCGACGCTGCTTGTCAGGCTCCAAACAGGAAATTAAGGCAAAAAAGATTTTAGTTTCTCGTTATTTTGTTGTACTGATTTGCTTTCCTACTCGTAGATTAAAACTGAAAGAAAACTGAAACAAAAACTTCTAAACTGAAAGAAGCATTATCTGAACCACAGTATTTTTTTTGTAATTAGATCGGCTGTCAAGGCATTTTTCTAAGAAATTTGTTGTAGCCAGTTGCACTCATATAAACGAAACGTCAGTCATTCGAAATCAGTTAGCAACTATGACGCGGAGTTCGACGTGTTGATATAAATAAGAATGTTCAATCAAGTATCTGTCATAATGCCTGGCGACAGATTTTCCTTCTCATTTCCGTTCAATTTACTTATCTTTTCTGTGGATTAACCAATTATAGAGCTGAGTCCACGTGCGTATATTTTTACAAGCTTATTTAATATCAAATGGTCATATGTCATATTTATTTATGTATATTATATATTTATTATTATTTTATTATTTTAATTTAGTTGAGTCTGATTCTTTATTTTAATTTAGGTAAGTTTAAGAGGACATTATCAATTCGCCTGTTTTTTTATGTTTGTTACCTCAGAACTTTGACGGGGTGAACCGATTTTGATGATTCTTTTTTTATTTGAAAGCTGGTGCTTCCCACTTGGTCCCAAATTTTTCCAGTTCTGATGAAGTCAGTTTTTATATAACTAATTATTTAAATTTAATAATGCCTTTGCGTTTGATTGTCACCTATAACGTGGTCTACGATAGAGCACACTTCCCTAGAAGAAACCGATTCACTTAACTTGATGGCTACCCATATCACTCACCAAGGTGATTGATTAGGTGAGAGATTTCACTGGATACAGTCACCTTCAATCCGAAATACAGTAATATATTTATTAATTATTAAAAACACATTACACAATACAAATTACAATCTGACAAAACAGTACATCACATATTATAGGTTCAGATTTGGATTGAAACTTAAAAATATGTGTAGACATAGAAACAAAATGAGAAGACATGAATGTGGCTAAATTTATACAAACACACACTACACAAATATTTGCACACTACTGTTTGTCAGTTCAATAACTGGTATAAGTGAGGTACTTTCCCAGGCAGTGAATTGATAGATTCATCATCATCAATATCAGCCATATGACGTCCACTGCTGAACATAGGCCTCCCCCTTTAACCTCCACACTGAACGACAACCTGCCATCTGCATCCACTGGATGCCCGCGACTCTCACGATGCCGTCGGTCCATCTAGTGGGAGGCCTACCAACGCTGCGTCTTCCGGTTCGCGGTCTCCACTCAAGAACCTTTCTTCCCCATCGGATATCGGTAAATTGAATTGATAGACTACCAACTCAGAATAAAATAACCAAACTACTACTACAGCCAAAGTATGTATCTATTTGTGTGCCCCGGTGGCCCAGTTGGTATTGAACCTGCCTTCTGCGCTTGTGGGCGTGGGTTCGATTCGGACAAACATTCATGTGATAAACATTTGTGTTTGTTCTATCTGTGTTAATATCTATTTGAGTATGTATTTAAAAATATAAATGTATGTTTATCAGTCTCTAGCAGCCATAGTACAAGTTTTGCTTAGTTTGGGGTCAGATTACCGTGTGTTCAAAATTATCCCGAATATTTATCTTCTATCTATCTATCCATATCTATCTATCTATACATATAACAAAAACGTAGAGATAAAAAAAACTGTAATTGCGAGATAACATAAAAAAAACTCACAGGGTGTCTTAAAATAAGCAGCTGAACACGATAGGAGAGTTTTTAGAATTTTTGTCTGTTTGTTTGTTTGTTTGTCCGCGCACATCTCCTAAACCACTGGACAGATTTAAATACGGTTTTCACGAATATGCTTAGCTATGACCAGATTGAAGTAGAGGCTATGTTATTTTGCGCAAGGGCCGGATTAAGGGAAAAAAAAAGATTGAAGGTTTATATGAAAATTTACGCGTACGAAGTCGCGGGCAAAAAAACTAGTTTATTATTATTATTTTTGAATGGTAGCGGGTTGAATTCCTACAAGATGTTGTCGATCAATATCAAAAACTTGCCCGTTTGCCAAGACAATAGAGCGGGTGGTTACCACCGGAAATCGAATAAACTGGGGTAGATAAAGTGACCTGGATTTTACCTTGTGGTTTTATTTGTTTGTTCCATCAATAAAATTGGAGTTGTGGCTATGCTATATTCTTTGAAAGGTTTGAATGTTTAGATAGAACAAACAAAACTACATCCAACCTTGATATAATTATACAATAGCAAATAAAAAGCATCAGTGTCTAGTGTCTAACTACGTTGGTATCTATAATCACTCTAAACACTGTTTTAAACTATCACGGTTGTTCACTAAAGTTAAATGATTATTTACGGGATATTTACCGTGGTAAGGTTGTGCATGTAACTGCGCCGAAATATCGGGAGCTCCTTCCACAACCTTACCACGGTAAATATCCCGTAAATAATCATTTAACTTTATAATCACTCTCTTATAATTATGTATTTATAATTCTTATATGTATAATATTAATATTATAATTTGTGTAATAGTATGTAGTAAAATCATTAATCATGTATATTTATAATATAAGTGTGTATTGGTATAGGTTTAATTTAAGTTGGATTTATTTTTGATGTTATTGGTTAAGTATCTATTTCTTGTAAAATTTTGTCTTTAGTTTATTTCTTTCTTTGGTTGACCAGCTTTTTTTTTTTTTTTTTTTAATTATAAGTATTTTTTTTCATGCACGCCTACATACCATTTGTTCCAACCTGGTGGATGACTGGTAGAAAATGTTTAGCATTAAGTCCTCCATTTGTGCATTGTACTTAATTTGTAAGTGTGCAATAAAGTATAAAATAAATAAATAAATAATAACAAATTCAGATTCTTATGACTTACTTATTGCTATCATAAATTGCAAGGTGTTAAATATCAATTTTTTAAGTACTTAGTATTATGGTTTGATTGATTGATTACAGCAGGATTAAAGCAAACCTTATTTTCTACCCAGAAATATCAACCAAGATTAAAACCATGGATGTCTGTGTGTACGTGTAAACGTTTTCGTTCAATTCTGGAAAGGCCAAACAAATTTTTCTTTGATGATAGCTTATATAAAAGCTTTTCATTTCGTAAAATTATTTGGCGAATAAAACCATAAACGCTAACTACAAAATCACACGAAAACGTAAAATTCATGATTATAAGCAGCTAGATTAAATTAATAAATTATATCTACATAAATTTAACGCTCATATCTGTGAGAAAAGTCTAAATTATATAACTAAACACTGTTGAATGTTTATCGGGAATTATCGCGCATTATTTTATTAAGGTTAAAATACGTTTAGGTTTTATGAACGTTTTTTTTTTTATGATATTGGGTGACGAGACTAGCGAAGTCGCTCGCCTGATGGCTCGTCACGCTTGCCCATAACAGCTCAACGCCACTCAGAATTTTGAACTTCAACAGTTCAAAACCCTGGATAGCAATGCACTGCGCTCGTCACCCCGAGATATAAGATGTCAAAACTCTGTGTGCCCTGTAATTTCGCTGGAAACATTGCCCTTCAATCCGGAACACAGTAGTGTTTGCACACTACTACTTGGCGGTTGAATAACTGGCAAAGGTGTGGTACTTCCCCAGGCAGACCCCTGCAAAAGAGTCCTACCACTACAAAAATGAGGGTAGAAGTACAAAACACCCGAACTTCTTGCCAGTCTCGCCAGCCTTTCAGTCAGCTCGTGACCACGGCCATTGGTCGAAACGGCGAGTGAAAGGCTTCGACCAAAATAAAATGAATGGACGGGCCCAGTAGAAGCGCATTTTTGAAGATTACAAAATGAGCGCCAGCTCTCATTTCGTTTCAGTCGGTCTCTAGCCGTAGGAAGTGAAACACGAGTCTATTGATACGCGATAACGAAACATCTGACAAAATTATGAATTCGTATGCTTTACCGAAGTGTAAATACACAAATAAAACCGATATCTATTTTTTGTAACAAATATACTATACATTTTTATAATTAGGTGTTGAAGTATATGTCCGACGATTTTGACTCGTTTTTACTGATCAAGTTCAATGGTTAGGGCCCGTCCATTCATTTTATTTTGGTCGAAGGTGAAAGGTACCTATTTTAACCTAAATAAAATAAAGCGCGATAAGTCCCGATAAACATTTAAAACGTATTCAAATCGCGATAGATTAATAACTGGTCAAGTGCGAGTTGGACTCGCGCACAAAGGGTTCCGTACCATTATCTATAATAACTGGTCAAGTGCGAGTTGGACTCGCGCACAAAGGGTTCCGTACCATTATCTATAATAATTGGTCAAGTGCGAGTTGGACTCGCGCACAAAGGGTTCCGTACCATTATCTATAATAACTGGCCAAGTGCGAGTCGGACTCGCGCACGAAGGGTTCCGTACCTTTATCTATAAAAACAGTTAAAAAAAAACACGTTTGTTGTATGGAAGCCCATAAATAGGTATTTGTTTTATTTTAATTATTTATTTTTAAAGTTAAGATATAACTAAATATTCTGTGAATATTTCAAGTGTCTACCTGTTGCCGTTATCAATATCGAGGCAATCAAGCAAAAAAATAACGTTTGTTGTATCAGAGCCCCGTTAAATATTTATTTTATTCTGTTTTTTTAGTTTGTTATAGCGGCAACAGAAATACATCATCTGTGAAAATTTCAACAGTCTAACTCTCACGGTTCATGAGATACAGCCTGGTGACAGACGGACAGCGGAGCCTTAGTAATAGGGTCCAGTTTACCCTTTGGGTACGGAACCCTAAAAACGGCAAAAAATCACGTTTGTTGTATGGAAGCCTTTAAATATTAATTAATTTTCCCCTTTGGATACGGAACCCTAAAAACTACTATAGACACTATAACTGCATTTTTCTATTCATAAATTTAAATTGCCATTTTCAACACACAACTCTACCGCACTCACTCCCAGATAGTGCTAAAACTTCTTAAGGATTTACTGAGTGCATTCGAATGTTTACACCTCCGGAGATAAACTGCGGGATAAATATTTACACAGAGTTATCCAGTAACTTTACTGTTGAAAGCCAGATTGAATTTGTGAAATGTATACACGGTTATGAAAGGTTAGACCTACTTATATCAACATTTGAATGTGGAGAAATCATTTCATTACTTGATGAGCTGTTTGGTATTCATATAACCTTATAACAAGTACGTATAGTTTTTTTTTTATCGCCGATAAAAGAGCTGATAATCATCAAACGGCTGCAGACATTTTCTTGAATCATAGCTAAGAAAACTCTCGATCAAGTCGCCTTTCAAACAAAAATACTAAATCAAAATCAGTTCAGCCGTTTGGGAGCTAGGTTGCCTCAAACAGATACATGGATACATATACTTAGGTATAGAAACACTTGTTAAACTTATAACACCTCTCTATGTGTGTCATAATAATGTTTTTGGCCAAAAACCACCAGTCGTCTCCACCAAGTTTTTTTTTTTAAATTAAATTGGATCATAATCTAGTTCCTTTCTCTACTCTTCAAGACATCAACATCTTTTTGTATATTATTAGGCCCGAGTAGTTCGATTTTAAAATCAAACTGTGGGTATCTTCTATTAATTATTTCACCGGGACATAGAAATGGATAGATACTCGTAGATAGAAACTCTTTACTGCGTACACCAGAAATAAAAATTACAAACAGAAAACACTAACGAGTTAGTGCCACAAGTGGCGGCCTTATCGCTAAAAGCGATCTCTTCCAGGCAACCATGGAATACTAAAATAATGAACCGAATCCACAAAAAGCCTCGAAAAATGCCTCAAAAAGTGCTTACTACCCTGTAACAGTAGATACATTTTTAATTCATTTACGTATCGGGATAAGGCTAAAACAGTCCGTAGCTTATTAGAGCTATACTTAACAGCTTGATAAGTAACAATATAGAATTTAATTATACATTACGAAATCCCCTCATTTCCATGTCAAAACCTGCGCTACAAAGTTTCCAAAGGGTTTCCACTGAACTTAAGTTTAAATTTAACAAAGGCTGACTTACCCGCTGTCCAAAATGTGTCCTTGTTCCGCGAGAGTAAGCTTTTAAGCTGTGTGTGTGATAGTGGCTCGTTGTGTTGATGAGCACTGCATGCTTCTCTTCCGGTAGTGCCAAATTAGGACAAACATCCCAACAATGTTTCGACAAAAATTTACGTACAGCAAAGTACCAATCACAATGAAGCGTTATCTAAACAATTAATAAAAACGTAGATATTTAAAAAAAAAAAAAATTCATCATCAGCCATAAGACGTCCACTGTTGAACATAGGCCTCCCCCTTTGACCTCCACACTGAACGACATCCTGCCATCTGCATCCACTGGATGCCCGCGACTCTCATCGGTCGTCGGTCCATCTAGTGGGAGGCCTATACATACGCTGCGTTTCCGGTTCGTAAAAAAACTGTAATTGCGAGATATTAAAAAAAACACACAGGCCACCTTAAATAAGCAGCTGAACACGTTAAGACAGTTTTTAGAATTTTTGTCTGTTTGTCCACGCACATCTCCTAAACCACTGGACGGATTTAAATGCGGTTTTCACGAATATACTTAGCTATGACCAGTTGAAGTATGGGCTATGTTATTTTGCGCAAGGGCCGTATTAAGGGAGAAAAAGGTTTGCAAGTTTATATGAAAATCTACGCGTACAGTTGCGGGCAAAAGCACTAGTATTTCAATAAAAGATTTACCTTCTAACCCTAGTGGATTATTACAAACACTTGAGGGTAATTTGTAATATTGTTTTAATCAATTGTCCCTCGAAGAGGTTTTTGGATTCAAGAGTTATTGTTTGGTCCCTCAGAGATAATTAATTATTATTTAAATTTTATTAGTTATTATTTTTAAACCGGAATTATTTTATCTTATTATTGAAATCATGCTGTGGATGATGATGCTCGTAGACTGAAGGGAAGAAATAAAATAAAGAAAGAAAGAAACCATTTATTTTGTGTAAAAAACACAACATCACCAACACAAAACAAAAAAATACAAAAAAAAAAGATAATAGTGTAGTGACTGATAAATAACAGACAGCGACAATGCTGCAGATTATTCTACAGCATTGGTTTTTAGCTCTGACCTTCTGAGACGCACTCGCTTACTAATAACGAATTCTCGAAAACTATTTGATTTACGAAGCTGAAATTCTGCGGGTGGATTTGTGTGTAGACATCCGCTAAGAATTTAACGCCATGGACGAGAAGGGAGGTTGAAAATTTATATGAAAATCTGGGCGCACAAAATCGTGGGCAATCGTGGTTGTATGACAAAAAAAATGTGAAACTATGGTTTTTGGACATTTTAAAAACATTACCTTATTAGCTATCTACTTATCTGATGATCATTGTCAGCCTATTTATTGTGACCCACACCTCAGAAAGGATCAATGAAACGATTCATGTATCACAATACACATTTATTTATGCTTCAGGACACAAAAAATTCAAAATAAAATTACAATAGGTACTAACCATAGATCTATTTACGACCGTGCTCCTCCAAGAAGCCAATTTTACCAAGATGGCTGAGCAGAGTGAAATTCGTTCATCGTGATTGCACGATTTTCACCATTTTCACTCTGGTCACATTTGACATTGAAACTTGACTTGACTTTGACATAATGCACAAATGATTGTGACAGTAGACGTCTTTAATTTAGTAAAGTATTGCCATAACAGCCTATGAAATCTGTACTTATTTGCGAGCCTGTGGTGATATTTGTGTAACATTATGTTCCCACTGCTGGGACATAGGCCTTCTCTCAGAGAGAGGATGAGCCTTAATTCACCATGCTGACCTAGTGAATGTTGGTGAATGTCATAAGTCTAAGAACTTTTTGTGGTTCTTGGACATACCGGTTTCTTCCCGATGTTTTTCTGCACCATTTTTAAGCGATGGCATCAAAACTGCACATAATTTGAAATTGAAAAATACTTAATAAGTATTAGCTTTAATCTTATCAAGGCTTCTCAAAAGACCGACCGTTATCCAAGAGACATTTTATCATATAAATAAAATAGTTTATAATATTTATGAGTTGTTTAACTTCCAACTGCAGCCACATGTTTGATGAATAATATTACATGTGCTGCAAGGTTCGTAGAAGCAGCCATGTTTGAGCTTTTGCATCGTTGGCTAAAGCTCACGGATGAGCGGAGTCGAGAACATATTTTGAGAAATAAAGCTCATTACGAGCGAACTACTGGCGCACGGAATAGTGTTACCATTTTATTTTAGAGCTGTCTTTATTACAGAAACAAATTTAATAACTTTTACCTGATCCTTTGCAAGTACACATTTGTAATACCGATGACAATATAGGATAAAACCGAACTATAATAACTGGCCAAGAGCGTGTCGAGACACACATATGGTAATGTTCCGTAACCAACGCCATGTAATTGTAGTCATAGGTCAGAAATTGGTGGTTACAGAAAAATTCAAACGAACGAAACTCTGTGGACTGCCAAATTTCAGAGATGTATCATCCTGAAATAGCATATACTTTTTATGGTTTAACCATAGAGTGAACTGATTGAGAAACTTTCTTTGTAAAGATCAGTTTGCAAAAAGGTTTTAAATGTGACCTATCCGTATTGTAAGTTACAATTTCTATGTGACAGTTTCTATGTCATTTATATGTTACAGTTTCTATGTCTTATAGTTTTAAAATGCAGGGGGGGGACCAACTTTTTGCCACTTTGACGCTTTGACGGACCATATTTCGCAAAGGATAGACTTATAAAAAAGTGATGTATGAAACCAAGATGATGTGTGATGTGATGTGTGTCTTCATTTTAGAAGACCTTTTCAAAGATACCCCGAGACGAGGCTTAGTGAAAAAAAAATATCATCCACATTTCACCTATAGACGAGAGCCACCCCTAAAATTGAGATCTATAGTTTAACTGTCATTTTGCAAAGTTTCATGCACTAATCTTAATAATTATAGAAGTTAGAAGGTCAGGCAGACAGACGGACGGACATAACGAATTTATAAGGGTTAGAATTTATAAAGATTTTGTTCCTGATACGCCCTTATATTACTATGGTTTTTGACCATTGACGTTGTTGACCATTTTTGAGTTTCAATATGGTATATTGACCTGAACATTAGATAAGTACCTGAGTACTCTGTCGACCAGCGGTCACCCATCCAAATACCTATATCTACTTGCAGTTACAACTGCAAATAAATATGAAACGGTTAGTTACTTAAGTATTATAAAATCTACCAACTAAAACGTAAATCCAGTGAAATATTATCCTACATTACTCGTAAATATCACATAACCGCGTGTGAACAAAGTAACACTTTTTTCACCTGGCAGTGTTTCCCATTTCGTTTAATCGATCACGTCGCAAGGCGGCCTTGCCAGAAATAATAACAAGGCTAGGCGATGAAAGAAAGGATCTTTTGTTTTGTTTTGATTTTTGAAAGTACTAGTTGCAATTTTAAGGTCGCGTTTACCAGCCAGCCAGCTATGTTTTTTTTTACATTTTCAGCATTTTTTTAACATAATAAAATCAGGGTGATAGTAAAAAAATATTGAACATTATTTTTAGAATAATTTCTCAAATGGTATAAAGCAATTTTCTAATTAATTATTAATATTAGGATGGCGGAGAAATATAAAAAACGAAGTTATAGTTTTTTCGATAACTTTTTCCAAAATAAAACATTTCATCATAAAAATTATTTCAATCGTTTGCAATGTTATTCTAAAAAAAATAGTTTTCCTACAATGTTGAAAACTTGCGAAACAGGTAAAAACAAAATGGGCTTTCTAAATATAGTTTTCTTTATAATTTTCAATTTAAGATTCCTGAGGGATATCATAGCGAACAACGAAACCGTGGGATAAAACTAGTTTGAAATAAATTAAGGTAATGGTAAAAAAAAAACATTGTAATGGAAATGTTACCCACCATCTTGGAACGGCGGCCATATTGAATTTAGTGTGATGTCGTTTTGTCGTTTTTAACTCTTCATTTGATACACATATTAAGGAGGTTGACCAAAACCGTTAGCCAACTTTTGGTCTCGGCCATTTTAAAATGACATCACTGATTAAATCGTTTCCTACTCTTCTGTTTTATTCGTTACCCAAATTAACCATGTTGACAAAAATATACACCATCCGCCATTTTGTGGCGGCGGCCATTTTAAATATATTACAATATTGGGTATTGCATTGTCACCAGAATTAAAGGTGTATCCAAAATTTCAGCAACATCAATTGGAGGAACCGGTTCTAATCCAGCTTGCAAGATTTGAAGTTAAATAAAAGCTTCTAAAAATGGTGGCAGACTCAAAAAATGCCCTCCTTCCTCGCCTTACTAATGTTTCCGTCCCGTCTTGCACATTTTCATACTAAAATATCCGTACATCCACCATACATTCAAATTCAAAGTACAGTGTAAACTCTTTATAACGTTATCCTTTATAACAATAAACTCCCTGTAACGTTGAAGTGAGCCCAACTTGGTTGGTTTGCGTAAAACCCACATATTGAAACACTCTTTATAGCGATACGCCATTCTCTATTACGAAGAAATGACATGCGTTCATATTTTTAGACAGTAAATATTTTTTATCAGTATTATTGTTTATGTTATGTTATCAAGTAACAAAAGACTTTGAAGCTCCGAAAGGTCGTTCTAGCTTTTGTTATCCTTAATTGCCTTGAACACGTGCAGTATGACGCATTGTTTTCTCGGAAGTGATGGTCTTCGACCAAGCATACTGGGTACCTATCGTATTATCAGTATATATTAAAAATTCTTGTTAATTTGGTTGTTTTTTTGTTCACTCCATATAGCGATAACTCTCTATAACGATAAAAAATGCTCAGTCCCTTGAGTTTCGTTATAAAGAGTTTACACTGTATTTAGGACAACTAAAAATCCGTTGGGTTAGTACAAACAAAACTTAAAATTATTGTTAGATAAGAAAAAAACTTGAGAGATGACAGACAGAACTTGACAGATGGAACGAAGTTCCTTTCTATGAGAGAGAGAGAGAGACAGAGAAACACGCGCACGCCGCACGGCTTACAACTATAGCTACAAGTGTCGTTACATCTTTTGGTCTTAATTTTCTCCGTCTAGCCCCCTTTCGCAACGCGCGAAAGGGAACTTCGTTCCAAAAGCAAAAATAATAAATATGAGTTTGCAATTTCAATTCGAAAATATCAGATTTTAAATATCCTGTTTTGAAAGCGAAGGCAGAGGAAGTTCTATAATTGGAAAATTGATATCTGTACGTTTCGCTCGTGGCGTTTGTTCCTTGTTTCCCAGAAAATAAAATGAAGCTCCCGGCATGGAAACAGAACATGTAGACATTTTAATCAAATTAGGATCATTCCCTTTTATTCAAAGAACAAGGTTTTTGTTTTAAGAAGAATGTTACAAAGATATAAACTAATCTGTTTTCTTTTATCTTAGTCATTTTTACGGAACAATTTAGAAATTATGGTTGCGTGTTGTAATAATGTTTTTATTTTTTTGTGATTTTCTCCAGAGCTGTTGTCTATTTAGCCAGAGTCAGGCCTGCATGTGTATTGTGCAAGCTAAGTGAACGCGCAAGTGAAGTGATAAGCTAAGTGAATATGTTTTTTTTGCCTATTTCTGCAGATAAATGTCAAAACATCAAATTATAAGGGCAAGGGACTACAGTCAAGGGTGATCACTAGACATTTTGACATTTCTCTATAGTAATCGACAAGAAAAATACACGTTCACTTAGCTTATCACTTCACTTGAGCATTCACTTAGCTTGCAGAATAGACATGCTGATGGTATGAAGGTATGAAGCTACAAGTAGTTATCTTGTCGGACTTGCCGTGCCGTGCGTTAAACAGTGATAACGCGACAAGAATTACGCGATAGACAGAGAGGCAACTTCTAGGTTAATTAACTGAAGGTAGTTAGCGCTCGCACGTCCTGAATTGCACTTTATTGTGTAGTAGCAAGAGTCTCTACTTATTTAAATGATTTTGCGGAGTGAATCTTCTTTACTTGTACTGTATGTATTCTGTGCCAGTGTCAAAAAAATTGCAAGCAGACTACAAATTTCAAAAAGTAAAATTGATGATGAAACAACCAGTCACGATCAAGTACAAGTCATGTCAATAAAGCTGTGGAGGTGTGGAGGACCACACGCAAAGACCGCAATAGATCACTTTCCCACTCTCACGCACACATCGCATTCAGAGTTGTCTTTCAAGAGAAAGTTGAGCGCGGAATAGGTAGGTGACTTGGAGTACAGTATAATCCTCGAATACCTACGAGTATGTCCGTCGTCTACACACCTGGGGCCTTACGCTCAACTCTAAACGCGGGCCCGAATAGGTGCAGTTTGCAAAATCACGCGAACGCGAACCTTAACGCGTCGAAATTCGGTTTGCTGTAGCGTGATTTTGCAAACTGCACCTATTCGGGCCCGCGTTTAGTGTTGGACGAAAAGCCCCTGGTATTGATCATCAGGACGCCCTCTCACGAATAATCGAGATTGTTATTTCCCTTAAAATGTACCTTTTGATTTTATTAAGGCGAGGTTTACCCACTTTTAAGCAACGTTTGTTACTAATGATTACCATAAGGCTTCTATCTATCTATCTATACATCTATATCTATACATATAATAAATCTATACATCTATACATATAATAAAAACGTAGAGATAAAAAAATCTGTAATTGCGAGAGAACAAAACAATATTACACAGGGCGTCTTAAAATAACCAGCTGAACACGATAGGACAGTTTTTAGAATTTTTGTCTGTTTGTTTGTCTGCGCACATCTCCTAAACCACTGGACGGATTTAAATGCGGTTTTCACGAATATGCTTAAAAATTACCAGATTAAAACATAGGCTATGTTATATCATTTATTTTAATTCTTTATTATTACATAAATTTAAAAAATCAATGATTATTTTCTTCGTTACCGAAACGTAATATGAGGATCGTCACATAGCCTCAAGCAAGGAGGTCCAAAGTAAAGAGAATGTTATTCAAATAGCCATTAAAAAGTTGTAACTGTCAACTGTCATTCAGATAATCAGCCAGATTAAAACTTTTTTAATAAATTAAAGAACCTTCTTAGATGAATGAACGTGTAGATCAAGGATGTTATAAAAACATTGGCCTTACAACCTCTTTGGTGATTAAATCCAATGTATTTTATTCCCAAGAGAATATAAAACTCATACGGAGATTTTATTCTATGTTAGCATTTAAAACACAAAATATACCGCATCCTATTTTAATTCAGTCCCGCGAATAGAAATATTTAAAAAAGGCCATTTGTATGACAATAAACCTATACAACAAAATTTCGGACGCAATAAAGAAATAATAGGACTTTTCCAGAACCAACTTCGTAAGTTTCTAACCCAAAAATGTTATTACGAGAAAAATATTTTTTCGACGATAAAATTTAGAAAATTATAATTAGATAATAAATATCAATCTATAAATAGTTAAGAAAGTAGCGCCATAAGTTTTGTATGATCTCATATATAATTAAGTAACCTATCACACTATGTTTTTTTTTTGGTAAAATTACTTCTGTCTGTGGTGTGGTTTTGTGACCAACCACTATATAAGTCATTGCTGCAACCTTTATGCAGGGTATATAAACTTAGCTTCTAGAAGAAGAAAGTGTATATTTGCAATAAGAATAAAGAATGAATTTTACTGTGATATTTTAACAGATAGAGTAGTTCCATTTCATGGCTTTTTAATCAAGGTATACATACAAATGCACGCGAAATAAGAAATAACTAGCCAAGAGCGTGTCAAGACAAGCATAATTATGTCAGGGTTCCGTGGCCAAAGTCATATACTTGTGGTCGTATTCATAGTTCAGAAATTGGATGGTCATAGATAAATTGGAACGAGCGAAGCTGGACAGTCAAATTTCAGAGATGTATCATCCCGACATGATATACTTTTTATGGTTTAGACAAAAATAATACTTCAAAACATGCTCTGCAATGTAGTCACATTATCTTTCTTGTAGCTTTCAAATAAAAAATAATTATCAAAATCGGTTTATCCAGTCCAAAGTTCTGAGGTAACAAACATACTCGTACTATAGTAATTAACAGTCGAATTGAGAACCTTTTGGAAGTCGGTAAAAATGGCTAAAAGTGGGGAAAGAGGGCCTTATGAATTCACACTTCATTAGATAACTCAGCATCAAAGTAGCTTTCAAAATCAGCCAGTTGTTGCTAGACTTCCCCTTCTATTGTTCTTCAAAATGACGCCCTTTCGAGAATTCTTGATCAGCGTTCAATACAAAAGGAACAATAGTCCTTCTCGGTAAATCGAACATCTTCTAAGGTTTCAATGGATGCTTAGATGTTAAGATCAGATGAAATCGGCTTTCAGTTTTTTAGGTAAATTGAAATGTTCAAGTTATTAACAAGGTAAATACGTTCAATTCTTTTTGTCCTAATTATTTGGCTTTTTTCGGTAGTATTGTTTGAATTAATCTGGCCTTTTTATTATTGATTATTAGACTTGTAAATATTAGAAAAACGTAATAAGTGCCCATAAAATTTGAGGATTTCCCTCGATTTCCCTGGGATCCTACCATCAGATCCTGACTTGGTGACAATAGAACCAAATTGGAAGTATACCCTACCAAACATAAGTTCTTATTTTTAAATCAGTCTACATTTGGAGGAAATATCGGTGTACATACATTAAAAATAAATTATATACAGTGGAACATAGAACCTCCGCCTTTTTTGAAGTCGGTTAAAGAATATTGTTAAACATGAAAATATTAGAACACGAACGATAAGTGCACTAAGTCATATCTCCCATGTTTGTTTGGTCTGAGGACATATTCTTACGAAGCAATATACAAGCCAGCGCAGCGCAGCAGAGGTAGGCCTCCCACCAGATGGACCGACTACATTGTGAGAGTCGCGGGCATTCAGTGGATGCAGATGGCAGGATGTCGTTCAGTTTGGAGGTTAAAGGGGGAGGCCTATGTTCAGCAGTGGACGTCTTCTGTCTGATGATCATGAATGTACAAGTCAATGAACAAGCGCAACCGGGTAATGACCGGCAATGACCCGGGTATGTCCTAATACTGCGACCAGAACCACCGGTGGATGAGCAACAGCGTCCTTATAGTACACGGTGAACGTACTGCGATCCCCAACCCGCCTGCCAAGCGTGGGAATTATCGCAACACCCCTATGAGGGAGGCCTTGTCCAACAGTGGACGTTAATTGGCTGATGATGTGTGTGTGTGTGAACAAGCGCAAATATGCCGCGATATAAAAAGAGTGTAAACCACGTCCTACCAAAACGAATATCAATGAAGGAAGAGAACCTCGGAAAGGCATCAACTTAATTATTTATCCAAACCCTCCACCGGTAGAATATTATAATGTAAATAAATATGTAACGTCGGAGTCAGTGTTGCGGACACCTAAACAGGTGCGCATATAAAGTTACAAGCAGTACATAAACTTACACTGACTCGTGACTTCACTGAGTGGCTTCAACGGAAGATCAGCGCTGTTTGGTAAACAGCATTATGCCAAGTTGAGGCCATTTTTGTGCCACAACTTCACTACCTAAGGACCATAATATTATATTTGTTGTTTATGTTAAGTCGTTGTTACAAAATAAATATTTCTTTCTTTCTTTCACACGAGTCCAAAAAAACACATCAGTTATAGGACTGCACATCAGAAGTGAAAACTTAAGTGGTAATTCACTTATTCTACAAGAGGTGGCGCTGTTTTAAATTATACGGTACAGCGTTCGGTGGCGATGACGCGTGTTCCATGATTTTTGTTCACCCAAAAAGCACCCAACGCGCCTAAAGAAGTTTTCACTTCAAAAATTTATCTTTTGCTTTGGCTGTATGCTCCTTCTTGAACATAATTTATGTATATAAAATGTAATATTATGTGTAGTAAGTATGTTCCCTATGGAATCTAAAACGGCTGAACTTACTTTTATAAAATTTTCATGTACTCTTCAAGTTAGCCCAGGTAGTGATTCTGTGAAGTGTGGTTGCAATCGGATAGATTATTTTTTGGTTTTAATATTTTCCTTACAAAAAACAGTAACAAGAATTGAAGTCCATAACGTCGTTTGATCTATGATGTGCATATAACCGTGCGCCCGTGACGATCTAAAAGAGATCGCAGGAAAACGCTGGGTGCAGGCCGCTTCCAACCAGCCCTTTTGGAGATCGATGGGGAGGCCTATGTTCAGCAGTGGACACCCTATGGCCGAATATATTATGATGATGATAAATATGAGTCGACTGTTTATTTAAAAATCATTAAATACCGCTCAATTATTACAACAAGTATTATATACATAGGAGTGGAAGAAAGGAAGGGAGGCCTTTGCCCTGCAACGGGATGACCACGGCTGAAATAAAAAAAAAAAAAATATTTACATACTCTAATTTTAAGTCGCCAAGTTTTCTTTTTAATCGCTTGTTTTATTAATCCATTTACCTACAATACCAAATGTTCCCCGATAGTTAGATACAATATAAGTGTCTTGAAATCAAGAGTAAATCGGTTTCTTTTAGGCAAGCGTGCTCCATCGTAGACCCGCTTAACATCAGGCGAGATGACGGTCAAAGTCAAAGCCTATATTTTATTTTCTCGAAACAAAACTATTTTACCGAAACCAACCGCATATTTATACATTTACGGCTCAGTTCTCAAATGTCTGTTCGATTTGCACAACATCGTCAAAACTCGTGAACCGTCATGGAGCAAGCGAGACGGCGATTATTCCTAAATCGCAAGTGGGAACTTCTCTCCCGTTGTTCAGACGGTAGTTCGTCAGCCAAGTTGACGGCTCTTACGGTGTGTTACGGCTTGTGCAACTATCGCGTGACTGTGGATCCAATCTGGCTGCATGTTGAGTCCAGACAGATTGAGTATTGCCGCTATCAGCGCATCATTGTGGCATTTTTGTATTTTATTGATCGAAGTTTAAATTACTTACCTAACCAACAACATTCCAACATAAACTACTGTAATCACCGTTTACGGTACAGTGCTAGCTAATACCGGACACTCCTCACCGTGATCAAAGGATACACTTACTGACTCACTGATGCACTCTCTATGTATATTATAGTATATTCAGATTTCTGACTAATGTATACGTGTTTATAGCTCACTTTGCTATTTTAGAAATTTGTTTGGAGTTGGAAACTATCTTCATACCTATTTCTTTTCTGATAACTGTTTTTTAACTCTAAATATGTGTGTAGCTTTAAGTGTGTGTGGATTTTTGCTACAAATAAGATATTGTCTATTGATAAGAAAAAGTAAATTTTGTTATATTCGTCTTGTTTGTTGGCATAGCTCAACTAGCCTTGCTACTGAATTACACAGAAAAGTGCGGAGGCGCAAGCGCATTTCTGGTGAAGTTTTTTTTTTTCAAAGCGCTGTAACAAAAAAAATCGTGTCTTTATTTTCAACTGGCTGCACCCTACGGCTTATTACGGTAGATTATTCTTTATAACATCAGCTATCTCCTTGTGTGTATGTATATTTATAGACAGATGAGCTTGACGTATGCAAAATTTGTGCTCCCCAAAAAGTTACGCATGTATCTATTGGCAACATTAAAGCAGGGTAATCGCTTTCACCTAGTCAAGCATCCGTCGCTGCTGGACGTCACTAGTCAAGCATCCGTCGCTGCTGGACGTCACTAGTATCTACGCTGTTTTCTATTGCAATCATGTTGGCGTATTATGGGTATTTTATATAAAATGTTACCCCGATAGTTCTGGGCGTCTTTAAGTGTCGAGTGAATCGGTTTCTTCTAGGCAAGAGTGCTCCATATCAGATGGCATCTTCGCTAAACAATAAATTGTTGGTCAAGCGCATGAATATCTTTCAATTAAGAAAATACACAATATAAGTCCTTAACATCAGCCAGAAGACGTCTACTGCTGAACATAGGCCTCCCCCTTTAACCTCCACACTGAATGACATCCTGCCATCTGCATCCACTGGATGCCCGCGACTCTCACAATGTCGTAGGTCCATCTAGTAGTTTTTTAAATGAAAATCAACATCTAATCAATTCCAATACTAAATGAATTAACCAGCTACAAAGTCTTAGTATGATTTAACAGTCCAAACACTGACGCACGCAAAGCTGCTACGCTTATACCTGGTATTAAATATATCTATTTTATGGGCGGGTCTTAGTTCCAGCTTACGTTAGTCTTCATTACCATAATACTACGCTAAGCTAGAAGGTAAGAACATGCAAAGCACTGACGTGTTAAATACTGGGTCCAGATAAAGTCGGCTTTCCACAGCGTACAGAGCAGACTATGTATTTAAAGGATCTTACACGAGCAACTGAATTGCCCAAACACTGTTTTAAACTATCACGGTTGTTCACTACAGTTATTTTCAGTTCATGCAATTACATGCACCATGTTCATGGAGTCTTCCCATGAAAATTATCTATCACGTAACTTTTCATCCCACCTCAGCGAGGAAATGAACTTAGGTTTTAACAATATGACGTGAAAAGAAAATGGCGCAAGCAAAGCAAATTAAAAAAAAAGTTCACCATGAAGGTTCTGAATCTGAGTTTTTAAAAAACATTAAAAAAGGTTGTATGATAAATTCGGCACCATGAAGGTAGAAGTAAATAGGTTTAATGATGTTTTTAATTCACAAACTTAGTGTACACGATGTTCTTAATTCAATTTACTTTATCCTCTAGCGGATAAAAATGGCTTTTGCACCACAGACATATAATACAGAAGCAGACCCAACAAGCCACAGAAATTTTGATGCAAAATACACTACATATATCTACATTACACGCAAACATTTGCAAAACGCGGGCCGGACTCAAGGACATTCTTTTATAATAGTGCTAACAGATACTATTAGATTGTATCTGAAATGTGACGTCACAAAATTTACGACCCCTCCCTGCCCCTTGTCAGTCACACTTCATCGACCCCTCCTCCCCTCCTCTTTATGTGACGGAATTTATAGATGGTCCCATTGGGTATTAATATTCAAACACACCAGACCAAATCATTTATTATTGTATAAAACAATTTGCCAGATGTGTCATGTGGTTGCAGGATCTGAATTTGATGGAAATGAGGTATTCTGCAGCTCCTGCAGAACATTTTTGCCATTGCCATTTAACACTTCTTTTTGTGGCTTTATTTTCACTTGGTATGTTATCGCTCTGAAAATTAGTACATGCAAGTTATTATAATGTAGTACAACTTGAGATTCATGATAGTGATAGCGACTGATCATTGAAAACTGTTGTTCCAATAAGCATTACACCTCGGGCAAGGATTGTACGGAAATCAGTCCGGTCGAACAAATGTGCCTCTAAATGCTTTGAGCACAACAAACTTGTCGCACTAGGCTGCCAATTTTCTCGATTAAAATTCTTCAACCATGCGTTTCTCAACATTTCATCCTTGGGAAAATCTAAAATGTAATAAAAAAAATTGTTACTTGAAATATGTCTAAATAACCCTTTAATTACACTATCTAGATCACTACGTATATATATGCCATGAACCACAATAGGTAGGTAGGTACTTTATTTACATTACTTAAGAAAAGCAGTTAGTAATTAATGAAAAAGATTCATGTCATCATAATCACATCAAGCTGAATCATCTATTTTAATTATACTTCTGAAATACGAATTCTGATTCTGAAATAAATTCCCTGGACAATGTCTAAATACCGTAAACGTAAAACAATGATCGATACAATGAATTTTTAAAGAAACGTAACTTATACTATTTTAATTATATTACTGAATACGTTCCCTGGACAATGTCTTAGTACCTCAAACGCCAAACAATAATCGAATCAATATTTTTTTTATGAAAACTACTTATGAACTTTTATTACACCCACCAAACTTGTACATTTATGAAATTGTAAGAAACACAACCTTCCCAAGCCTTCAAATTGTAAAGTTTATGAAAAATAACAAGAAAAAATAGCAATTCAAAATAAGCTCTATTATGACACACGAAACTTACCTGTGAAACGTTATACCGGGTGGCATCTTATGAGATGAATTAAAACACATGAGGACACTGCACTTCACCATAGTATTTTCGTATCTTTTGAACCAAATATGTAAAAATAACTTTTATTTTAGGTAATTTCTGCAAGCCGTGGTTTTCGCTGTCAGCCTTCTGTCATCTTAGCAAAATGGCGACTTGGAACACCGTACCACATGCTTATTTTTTTCTATTATGTTGTAACGTTACGACAAAAAGAGTTACGAATATATGATTTTTGTGTAATCGAGAGGGATGCAAACATAACTGTTTTTGCGAATGTAGTTGTAAAAAACATCTTCGGTCTGTTTCTGTATTAAATGTCTGTGTTTTGCACTCAGATACCGCAGACCAAAAATACTCTTTCCTAGATGGGGCGATGGAAAAAAAATCATCTATGCACACAATACATGGCGTAATTTATTACAGGGACAAACAATATTAATGGCTTGCGTTTGACCTCCAACTCGCCTGATGTAAAAAATAATATACACGCCATGAAATAATATGTTCAATGGTTAATTTCAATGCTTAGTTGAAAATATGCAATGAACAAGAGAGGCATGAAACGAAACTGCAATGCTTTCTTGCTCTACTGTAAAATGAATCGATACTTCCGTCACGCTATTATAAAGCTAAGGTTACAATGTACACGCTTTACTACTTTTTAACATGCCTATAATAGCTTTACTCGTAAAGTATTTACACAATTCTGGAAACTCGATTTTAACCTTCTAATTGTTGACTCGATTTAAAACTTTGCAAGTATGGTAATCTAGTTGGCAATACAAGAATTTGGTACCATCGGCTTGATCTGATGATGGATCCAGAAGACGGAAGACGGATGGTGGCACAGTGCCTAAAGACGAGTGTCTTTGACCAATGTGTGTTGCCAGTGATGACATGGTACAGAGACATGGTCCTTAACTATTGGTCTTTTAGAATTACTCAAAGTCCCACAACGAGTAATGGAGAGAGCTATGCTCGGAGTTTCTTTGCGCAAAAGAATCCGGAACGTGGATATTCGCCAAAAAACAAACAATTTTTATGTAAGTATTTACATAAAAATCGTAGGATCTACGAAAAATCTTCGAATCAACTTTAAAAAGTCGCCTTCGTGCATCTAAGTCGTACAACGAAAATCAAGTCATAATAGCAGTAACTTTGTACATAATAAAATGTTACTAATGAGCAAATACTTACCCACTGCTTTATTTAATGCTACTTTGTATATTTACTGGTAATTTATGTCAGTAGTTTCATAAACTAATATGTTATTAGAGGTCACGCTATTGTAAGGCTGTGTCTGCACTGCTCGATACCGGGACGCCGTCACGCATCAACGCTAATGCATAACTTGCCGGCCGGGTCAGTTTTAAGGCGAAGAGAGTGCAGCAGTGGCGCCCTCATTAAAATACCTTAACAGATATACTAATAGATTTGACTCCTATTAGTCGGTCAATTTTAATTAGTTTATTTAGATTTATTTGTATGCGTTGTTCGTCCGAACTAGGACCTCGTGACCACCATATCTCCGCAATACAACGCTTTGCAAGTAATCGCCGAACAAATGAATAAACATGTAAACGCTGACTTGTCCCATTAGAATCGAAAACCTTTATTTCCTTGTTCAAAAAGAGAACCGAGTGCAATGCTATTTTTTTTTATTGAGTTTACCTACTCGATTGGGTTAACGTTTACTGTGATTTATATGAAGTAAGAGCAGTTCCATCTACATGGCGCTAGATGGCGCTGCTCTTATTTCATACAATTCACAGTAAACAATCGCAATCGAGTAGGTAAACTCAATTGGAAAAACACTGGCATGTGGTCTACCACACATATAACTGAGAAGCAGAAGTGGTGTTGTCTAATCTCTGTCAGCCTGGAAAGAAGGTTGTAGATAACCTTTTTAAAATGCTCCATAATGTTGAAGGTGGACGGGAAGACCTTGGGTAGGTAAAGGTAGGTAATTACTGAAGCTAACCTCTATGTGTAAAACAAATTACATGAGCATACTTAATTACCATCAAATTTGATACTGTACAAATTATCATTTTAATTACCTTTCATATTCCCGTAAAGCAGTAAACAGAATCAATATTTTCCCATCAATTCCACTAGCGAAGTCGTTAATGAGGCTATTAATTAGTGAAGCTATTAAAAGCCTCTAATTTTCGCCATTATTAGTGAAATAAAATTACGATTTGCCCTTAAATTGATATGAATGGTCTGTAATTAAATCTGTTACAAGAAAATGGCGGAGAATTTTAAAGTCTTTAGACTGGCAACACAAAAGGCTTTTTTTTTCTCTTTTGTATGTGCATATTATGTTTTACAAGTTTGAAAACCAAACCCACAGAATTTATCTTAGATCAATGATCCAACAGGATCCAACTAGCACGCCGCATAATTCAGTTCGATCTATGTCGTCTTGGAAGTTAGTCTAGCGAACTAAATTGCTTTCACACATAGTACTATAAAAATCGCGCCACTCTGTTTTCATACAATTTACGTGGTTGCGGTATCACAAAAAAAAAAATAATAATATTGTAGCAAACGTGGTACATTGTGATGTTACAAACTAAAGTCCATCACGTTCGGACGTTCCAAGTACGTCATACAATATTAAATCTACATGTTATACATGGTGTCATGAGGTTACTATTGAGAATCTACTATTAATTTATTTATTTAATACATTACATGCGTGTCAAAAAAGATAATTAAATTTATGTCAAAGGGTGAAAATTGTCAATATTTTTTATCTAAGAATTTCTTGATATTATAAAAACACTTCTCAACGAGCCATTTATGTAGGTTACGTCTAAAAAAAAACGGCATTTCCCTGATCATTTTAGGTATATTATTGTAAATTCTTATACACATCATTTGAACATTTCTATCTGGTTTCGCCAAATTAAGGTGGGACAATGAGGGCCCCTAGAATGAGTGGACTGTATTTTTGTAAGATTGAAAAGTGGTGCATGCAAAACAAAGAGAGGGATTCAGACAGACGGGAACAGCACTTACTTGATCGTCCTCGTTGTCCGCTCCAAAAGCCCGGTAAGGCGTGACGCCTTCGACACGCGTCACTCTTTCAGGTCCTTATTTCACACACCACAATTGTTTACACGGCGAATCACAGTTCGTTACATTTGCTAGACCACAATGGTCAGCTGGTAAGGTATCAGATCACCTTACGTGGATGAGTGCACTAAAACGCGAAAGCAGGTCAATAATTACACTTATGTAATGCGATGCGCGCGGCAGTCGATGACACACTGTTTTACGGATGGCTCCTGCGCCGCGCTCTAATATCCACATAGGTGCATGTCCGTTTGCAAATATAGTTCACGAAGCAGTTTCTTGCTAGTGCTGTTTGAGGGTAAAGGAAGAAAATAGGATATGCACCAAAAAATAAACAATACAATATTATTATTATAATCTGGCGTAACCACTATCATATAAAATAGTATTGCGAATGGGAGTTGACAATATCGTGTGATCTACAGAAACATAATATAAGTATAAGTAATACAAGTACAGAAGATTCACTCCTCAAAATTATTTACGAGTAAATAAGTAGCGACTCTTGCTACTACACAATAAAGTTCAATTCAGGACGTGCGAGCGCTAACTGCCTACAGCTATATAAACCTAGAACTTGCCTCTGTCTATCGCGTAACTCAGGTCGCGTTCTCGTACTCGTATCTCTGTTTATCGCGCGGCAGCGCGCACGGCAAGTCCGACAAGACGACTACTTGTAGCTTCATTCCTACAGTATGGAGTGCGCCAGACCTGGCGGTGTCTGTATTGGTAAAGCTCAGTGGTCAAACCTGCCTGTAGATACCAGGCAATATAGTAAAAATATGGTATGACATGTTTTATATTGCCAGATAAAAAAACTACATGATTTATTGACACAATAATGTGATCTAGTATAGATAAATACTCTGAGCCTAGACGATGAATACCTACGTATAATTAGGGGCAAAGTTACGTCTAAAGAAGCAACATTCTTTGTTATCCGGAAAATATTTCCAAGAGAGAGTTTTTCAACTACACAGGCTTGATACAAAGGCCTTCCTTGAGGCCTTTTTTAGGGCCAATTGACCGTCCCAAATTGTGAAAGCTCGAATAAACTTGGACGAGAATATGTACTTGAATTGTGTAGGATATATACTAAATAAATATTTTTACCAAGAACGGAACGGAGAAAATATATAAGTTAAGGATCCTGGACTGATTTGATAGCTTTTAGTGGTGGCGGTGGTAATTTGAGTTGCTCTTCAATCCGACAATATCTTCAATTATTCATTGATTGACTGAAAAAAATATGGTATTTCCTCAGGTGATTATTATTTCGTAGGTAACCTAACCTAACCTCAGATCCGACAAACAAGGAAGATGCCTTTTTTTTTTTTGTTGACTGGGGGGAAATCTTCAAAAGATACCCAACTGCATTAGGGTGTAGCCGGGCTATGTGAGATTGCACCCATTAAAACCCCCTCGGTGGCCGACTTCTGTGCTAGACGGAGGGCACCGGGATCTCCATAGGAACGCCGGATTTTAAAATGTCTCAATTTTTCATTTAAAAAATCTCTGTACCGCTCAATCGCTGTGAGTAAGTACGGCTCAATAACAAAGATTTTATGAATACTATAAAACTTGCAGCGAAAAAAGGCGAGTTAATAGTATCTTAAAGGGTTGGCAACGTATTTGTGATGCCTCTGGTGTTACAAGTATCCATCGGCGACGGTGACTGCTTACCATCAGGCGACCCGTCTACTTATTTGCCACCTATGGCATGAAAAAAAAAACGACACCAATGAACGAACTAAGTCTACTTGCAATAAGGACGGCAATGTCATCTGGATGAGTTCGAAATAAGGCATCAAACCTTATTTTGGCCTGATGCGTTCACACCCGCCTCGCCACCTTACCATATCTTCCTTGTCTGACTGATCTGAAGTATTAATTCAGATTGTAAAATTTTTTTTTTCTGTAATAAAATAAAATCGCTTCGCCGTCTCGTTTCTGTGTGATTAATACAAAAAAAAAACAGAACATAGCATTTTAAATATTAGCGAATTTTCAGCAAAATAATTTTGACGTTATTAATAAATTGCATTATAAATGAGTAAAATAACTTTATCATTTATAACAAGTGCGGATCAAATTAAAAACCGACATCATAATATGAAAAACGTAATAAGTGCCTATAAAATTTGAGGGTTGCTCTCGATTTCCCTGGGATCCCATCATCAGATCCTGACTTGGTGACAATAAGACCAAATTGAAAGTATGCCCTACCAAACAATTGTTTTATTTTTAATGAAAATGATCAACAGTTTGCGGAGAAATCGGTGGAATACATTAAAAAAAAACAGAGGAATTTAGAACCGTTCTCCTTTTTCGTCGGTTTATTTTATAATTTAAAATCAAAGCGATCAATTAAAATATGATAATCAGTAAAATTGCGTTATTAATATCAGGCGAGCTTTAGTAATTAACAAACTTAATGAACGCCTTAATACTATCTCATAAAAGGAAAATTGGAAAAGTTTCCGACTCACAGTCTCAGTCTCTGATATGAAATATCTTACTTAATAAAGTTCGAAACTTCTAATAGGTGTTAACTGACAGTTGTCAGGTAGATGATAAATAAGTAAGGGTTGTGCCACACCGTAGGTGACTCGCTTAAGGGGCAGCTAAAAGGGTGCGTATATCTCGCTCGCAGCATTTCAACATTTTTGAAGAAAAATTACACTGAGTAAAAAAAACGCAAGACTATTTTTAAACGACTTCAAAAAAGGCGGAGGTTCTATGTTCCACTGTATTTTTACAATGTTTTTTACAATATATATTTAAATGTCTGATCACTGATATCACCGCCAACTGTTGACCGATAAAATAAAGTCATATGTATGAGCTGTTGATGAAAGGTACAACTCCTCAACGGTTCGGAGTTGAAAGAAAATTATTTTAAAATTAAACGTAGATACATATGGACCGATAGTTGTATTCTTTTAGGCTATTAGAACCGTCTTCAAAAAAGCGGAGGTTCATGTTCCACTGTACCTACCTATATTTTTTATATAGTTATGTTCACTGACATCTCCGCCAACTATTGACTGATTTAAAAAAAATCTTTTGTTCGGTAGGGTATACTTTCAATTTTGTCTTATTGTCACCAAGTCAGGATCTCAAATTTTATGGGCACTTATAACGCTATTCATACATTTTTGAAGTCGGTTTTTAACGGTTTTTGTCGGTCTGCTACGCAGTTTGGCAGAGTTATATATATACACTTTATATATTATATACATACACCGGACCCGGGTATGTCCTAAAACTGCGACCAGAACCACCGGAGGATGGGCAGCGGCGTCCTAATAGTACACGGTGAATGTACTGCGATCCCCAAGCCGCCTGCCAAGCGTGGGGATTGTGGCAACACCCCTCTCTATGAGGGAGGCCTTGTCCAACAGTGGACGTTAATTGGCTGATGATGTGATGTGTATATACATAGCATGTACTTTATAAACTGAGATAAATAATAAAAAAAAAAAAAAAAAACACTTGTGTACATATAGACTTTACAAAAATTTAAATAGGTTTATATTATTGTCATTTGTTTTGACGATGGATTTGATGCATATATTAGCATCGCGTTTCATAGGTTGGATAGATATATATCAATTTAATAAAACCGAAATCAAATCAGTAAACGCAATTTCGTTTACTTCAATGACATATTTTCCAATTTTGACGAAATGTCTATGGGACCAATCAGAGTATTATATTTATATCCTTTCAAATAAAAAAGACATTTCCAATTCGGCTTATAAATGACAGAATTCTTCAGAGTTTTTTTTAAACTGCTGAATTGAGAACTTTTTTAAGTCGGGTAAAAAGAGGTTGTATTGGTTGAGACACGTCTAAGCATTCCACCGGTGTGAACGCACCCTTAACATTAAATTTGTGAAATCATTAAATGTTGCCAAACTGTTTATTCTTCCTCAATGCAATTGATAGGGTTTTGGTATCGCATGTCAAAAGATCAATGAAAATGCCAAAGAACCGGAGTCATCGACATAGCTACGACATAGCTAATTTGTAAGTTGAAGTGGCAATGGGCAGGCCACATCGCTCGAAGAAGCGATAACCGATGGGGAAGAAAGGTTCTTGAGTGGAGACCACAAACCGGAAGACGCAGCGTAGGTAGGCCTTCCACTAGATGGACCAACGACATTGTGAGAGTCGCGGGCATCCAGTGGAAGCAGAAGGCAGGATGTCGTTCAGTGTCGAGGTTAAAGGGGGAGGCCTATGTTCAGCAGACGTCTTCTGGATGATCATGACGTCAAAAGATCAAAGAAGTAAATTAAAGAAATTATGTCACAGTCTAGTCCAAGCCATGCCTCAGTATAGTGGTGGATACTTCCCGGGAGTTTTGAAAACAACACAAAAAGTCACACTCGCACCCAAGATTAAGTTTTAATTTGAGTGTTGTCAGCAAAAAAAAATTGTTACGCGTTTTGCTGGCCAGTAACTTTGCATTTAAACTTTATTCATTTATTTCAACATGATTTAACAGAGATAAAAATGTTAGTCTAAGTTTGCAAGTTCCACAAAGTTTGTCTGTCAGATAATTTTAATACTCAGCTCTGCTACAGACTGAACTTTGAAATGCATTTATAAAACTTCAGTTAGTTTGACGCGTTTGTGTGATGATAGTGTATTTTAACCGACTTCAAAAAAGGATGAGTTTTCAATTCGGCAGTATTAAAAAAAGTTTGTGACTTCATAATTCCGTCATTTATAATATATTTCAAATTTGGTCCCATTGTCACCAAGTCAGGATCTGATGATGGGATCCCAGGGAAATCGAGGGCAACCCTCAAATTTTATAGGCACTTCTTACGTTATTCATATATTTTGAAGTCTACTTTTAATGTGATTCACTTGTAATTATTACTATCTGCGTCCCACTCACGGTTGCGCCCACGATCATTTTTGCCGTACTGTAAAAACTACCGTATGTCCACCCTATCCAAAAATTACACCAATCCGTTGCTCTATAGCTGTTGAAAGGAGAACAAACTAGCAAATACCCTTTAATGTTTATAATATAATCATATTTATTGTCACGGGTTTGTTATATATTTTAAATTACTCGGAAAGTAGGTCTGAAGTTGCCTGAGGAACGGGTTGAAAGTAATACATTTCAGCCCTATAGGGAGAATCACTTTCAACTGACAGTGACAGTTGACAACTGACAGACACTCTCATTAAAAAAAATATACTTTTGTCTTCCCGTGAACATGGTGCATGTAACTGCGCCAAAATATCGGGAGCTCCTTCCACGACCTTACCACGGTAAATATCCCGTAAATAATCATATAACTTAAAATAAAAACTATTTTCACATTTGTATTGAACCATGTTCCAACTTTTTTTTCACCTCAGAGGCTTATGGTCCCGTACTTCTCGTGCATTTGCCACATATTTTCTTTAGTCAGTTCATGTTTTTATTTTTAGTTTCCTTGTATTCGTAATGAAAAACACAGGGTTCACCTCGGGGTTAAAGACTTATTTAGTCCCTCGAACTATTAGCCAAAGCCCGTCTCGGGACTGAATAAGTTACTTTCACCCCTAGGATAACAATGTACTATTATTACGAAAAAAAAAACAACTTTAAAAATGTCAAATATAGCAAAAAAATACAGGCAAGCCATAAAAGTTTTCACAAATAGAACCCTTTTAACCTGACCTCGTTCGTTCGTTCATTTCATTCATTGTTATAAAAGTGAAAGGTATGCTAGCGCCATATGTGTAATGCTGGCGCTTTGACAGTTACTATCCCCGTTTTATGTACTTCTTATTTTAACATAAATATTTCGTCCTGTGAGTAGTTATTTTATAGTGTGATGACAATCAAATATTTTATATTTATCGCTGCAATGGCGCGATATGAAACTATAAATATTTTTATGATCTAACCTATGACCTAACATTCTTTTCTGTTTCTATTGTTTTTATTGTTTGTTGTTTTGTTTTTATTGTTAGTATTTGCGAGAAAAAAAAACAACATGTAACCGTTGTTTTTTTAATAATCACTAAATGGACGGTGGCAATTTGGTATATTTTTTACTAGCTGCGCCCGCGGTTTCACCCGCGTGGTGGTGAAAATCGGTGATGACGATGATGATGAAAAGTAGCCTATGTGTTAATCCAGGACATAAGCAATGTATATTCCAAATTTCATCCAAATCCATCCAGCAGTTTCTGCGTGATTGAGTAACAAACATCCATCCATCCATCCATCTAAACTTTCACATTATATAAGGTCGGGGAAAAAGTTTCTTCGTATTTTTTAAACAAATTCAAGACATATTTTTTTCAAGTTTAATTACATTTAATTATAATATATATGTGCCATTTTGTTCGATAACTTGTTGCCATCTTGTAGGTAGTGACATGATCCCGTTGCTGTAGAATTTTTGGGACTTCTGATCAAAAAAATGCAACAAGTAGTTTTGACAGTCCTCTCGAGAGTTTTAGAGTTTTAGTTTTCTAGACAGTTTGAGACTCCTCTCTTGATGTTAATCTAACACTACCCAAAGAATTCTGAAGAGATCGAAACAGGTGGAAATCTGAGGGTGCAAGGTCAGGGCTATATGGTGGATGCATTAACACTTCCCAACCAAGCTCTCTAAATTTTTGCTGAGTGGCCAAAGATGTGTGCGGTCTGGCGTTATCATGATGAAAGACCACACTTTTTCTGTTGATCAATTCCGGCCGTTTTTTCTCAATTTCTTGTTTGAGTCTCATCTGCTGTTGGCAGTAGAGATCCGAATCGATGGTTTTGCCCGGCGGTAAAAGCTCATAATGAACGATGCCCTGCCAATCCCACCATACACACAGCATCACCTTATTACGTGTTAATCCGGGTTTCGCTACAGTCTGTGGTGCTTCACTGCCCTTTGACCATGATCGTTTGCGCACATTCTTGTCGTAGGTGATGCATTTTTCATCACCAGTGATCAATCTTTTCAAAAACGGTTCGGTTTCGTTACGTTTCAATAGAGAGTCGCAAATGAGTACACGATTCATTTGGTTTCTTTCAGTGAGCTTGTGTGGCTCCCAAATATCGTGTTTTTTTGTATACCCAGTTTTTTTCAAATGGGTCAAAACTTTTTTGTGGTCAATCCCCAGTTCTTCAGCTACGTCGTAACTACTAATATGCCGATCTTGGTCCACTTTTTCAGAAATACCATCTACTTTATCCGTAACAGGGCGACCAGAGCGAGCTGCATCTTTGACATCAAAATTCCCGGACTGAAAACGCTTGAACCAACATTGTGCTACTCTTGATGACACTGCATTAGGTCCATAAACGTCACAAATTTTATTCGCGGCTTGTGTTGCATTTTTCCCTTTTTTGTAATAAAATTTCACAATATATCGAATTTCTTCGTTAGATTCACTCATTTTATCAAACAAAAAAACAATTGAAAAATGGCGGGAAAATGCTTTTTACTTTTTGTATTCCTTTTTTAAAATATCATATTTTTAATGGTATCAAAACCAGCCAGATACAAACAGTACAACCGATGAGATTTTTACTACAACTTTATACATACAAAATACGAAAAGACTTTTTCCCCGACTTTTTTATTTTTTTTTATTTATATCAATCACATTATTGTGTCAATAAATCATGTAGTTTTTTTATCTGGCAATAATTATTATTTAAGTTTTATTACCTTTGACAGGTGCAATCATATTGTAATAAGAATAATGAAAACATTTTCATTAATTTTTAAACGACTTCCAAAAAGGAGGAGGTTATCAATTAAACTGTTTTTTTTTATGTTTGTTACTTCAGAACTTTGGACTGGGTGAACCCGATTTTGATGATTCTTTTTGAAAGCTAGTGCTTTCAATTTGGTCCAGTTTTGATGAACTTCGGTTTTTTATATTGATAATTATATTTATGACAGATAGCGTAGGCTTAGTAATAGGGTCCCGTTTACACCCTTTGCGTACGGAGCCCTAAAATACCAATCACAATACTTTCCTGAGCAATAAAATGCCAATGAGAAAAACCTAGTAAAATAGTTAATAACTTCTGAAACAAAGAAGAACTCGATTGCTAACTTAAAATGTTAGCTTAACAGCTAATCGGGTGTAAACGGTTACGTAAATGTTATGTAAATGGGTGTTTGTAAACAGTAGACCCTATTACTAAGCCTACGCTGTCTGTCTGTCCATCCGTCAGTCCTACCTTTTAACGGCTAAAGCTACTGCAATTTATCAGCCCATTTCACTTCCGAGTGAAACATTAATGTACCAATTTTATTGAAAGCTATTACGAGAGTTCCCGGCGCTTCTGATGAGTTTATGCATATGTCGCGTATGAAAGCTCTCAGCTGTCATCCATTACGATTTTTCGTCGATAAAATTCGTTTTCCAATTCAATTTGTGTTATTCTTCCATTTGCCTTGAATTTTTAGTGGCGTATTCATCAGGTCTCGCATGAACAAAAGATGATCGCATTGCATTGTTCGCAAGGACTTGCGATAAAACCAGTCAAGCATTTGACAGTGGGGCGTTCTGACAATCGCGCTATGAACAAATGTCACATATCTGTACCATACATACATACATTCAGCGAATTTTTAATTCGCTGTACACATTACACAGAATACCATATATATTATGTATTGTAAGTAGTGTACAGGTAAAAATGGAAATAAATAAAGATAAACTGTTGTAGGACTAAGGAACCTTAAAAATCAATTCAATTCGCTAATGGTTGCCTGAAAGAGATCGCTTTTATCGATAAGGCCGCCACTTGTGGCACTAGCTCGTAAGTGTTTTCTATATGTATGTAATTAATATTTCTGGTGTACACAATAAAGAGTTTCTATCTATCTATATAAACTTTACAAGTGGTTTATTTTAAAGTGGCCTCCGCGAGATTCAAACTCTAAATCTTCTTATGAAAGATCGTTGGCACCTGCGCGTAGCCGGTTTTATTTATTTCTTTTGCAACTCTTTGCATACGCTCTCGTAGCTGCTCCACTGAGGTTAGTCACGAACTGTAACTCACCAACTTTTTCCACAAAAATCTATCTACAGCACAGATGCGCACAATTTCACAAATGAGCCTCAAATTGGGTCTCAGATTTTCTCGTGTTTGGAGGGAAAATAAAAACACAATAGCCCGCCGAATCTCGTCGTAGGAAAGCTAATATTTCCTTCTATTTATCTTAATAACACAATATTGAGCCCACACCCAAGGACGTTTGTAGATGGACGTACGTACCTACGTAAGTATTTACAAGTATTAGTTATTGCACGCGACTTTGTACGCGGAAACTATCATATAAAATGTCAACCCCCTTATTGACTTTCTTAATACGGCCGTTTCGCAAAATTGTTTCATAGCAAACCCCATAAGGAATTATTCCTAGTTTCAGCTTCATAGTTCAGTCATTAAATGGTATTTCATCTTTATACAGGGTTACGCATATAGGCTGTACTAAGCCAAAAGGAGGCTTATCATTATGAACTACTTTTACTATGGGACCAACCCTGAAATCGCGAAAAAAACTGCTGTGCCATACATTTTGTCGAGTGTTGATAGTTTACTATGGAACAGCGGATATTTTGGATATAATGTTTGTTACCTCAGTACTCCGTCATTTATGAACTGATATGAACAATATTTTTGTAATTTGAAAGGATATACTTTTAGGTCTATAGAAATTTAATTAAAGTTTGTTATATAAACTGTTACTAATATTAGTCTCATACCAACGCGCACAAGGATTAGAACGAAGAGTATATGTAAATGCTCTATTATTCCCACATCATTCCACAGTCATAGTAATAAAATTAGTTTTTCACCAAGTGGTCTTAGTACGAGAACTTGCGAAAAAGTTATCGTTACGTAAACGATAGCAAATGTATGACAAATTCAGTTTCCTTTCACGTCCAATAGAGGCGCTCTTCAATTTTTCATACATTTTGCTATCGTTTACGTAACGGTAACTTTTTCGCAAGTTCTCGTAGAACTTCACTCATTTCCTCAATAAATTGTGTTTAAAAAAGACTAAGATTTTAAGTTTTTTTTAGAAAGTTTTTTTTTATTGTATTTTTTTTCATTTGTTTTTGCTTTATTGTTTTTTAGAACTTCACTAATTTCCTCAATAAATTGTATTTAAAAAAGACTTTTATTGAAAGTTTTTTTTTTTTTGCTTTATTGATCATATAACTTTAGTGAACAACCGTGATAGTTTAAAACAGTGTTTAAATTGTATATAACCCAAATTTAACCAAATAAATTCCACCTCATATTTTACATCAGGTTTTATAAGCAGTATTTATTCTCGCATCGTATAAATACTGCAGTTCTGTTGTTCGGACATCAACCAGACAGTTTTGACGTGTTTATGTATAAAACGA
Source organism: Agriopis leucophaearia (assembly GCA_949125355.1). Classification (NCBI taxonomy): domain Eukaryota; kingdom Metazoa; phylum Arthropoda; class Insecta; order Lepidoptera; family Geometridae; genus Agriopis; species Agriopis leucophaearia. Next base: position 1,615,563 of record OX421276.1, on the reverse strand, counting down.
GATATATTATTATTATTGTTAACTTGCAAATACAGTGTTGAAAGCGAGCTGAAACTTTAATGCTTTTTCAGTGAACTTCATAAAACTATGATGAAATTTTGATAAAACATTTAAAAACAATAAAATTGAAAAACGATAAGTAATTGATTGATAGATAGAAACTCTTTATTGTGTACACCAGAAATAAAAATTACAAACAGATAGAAAACACTAATAAGCTAGTGCCACAAGTGACGGTCTTATCGCTAAAAGCGATATTTTCCAGGCAACCATTAGCGAATTGAATTGATCTTTTAGGTTCTTTAGTCCTACAAGGAGCCCTTATATTCGTTTTGTCTGTCTGTCGTCTGTCTGTCTGTCCATCCGTCCAATTTTTTAGAACCCTCTAACTTCTATAATGACTAAGATAAGTGCGAGAAACTTTGCACAATAGCAGCTTTAGCATAAATCGCAATTTTAAAACTATATTATAATAATTATCAATAAAAAAAACCGACTTTATGAAAATCTCAGAACTAGACCTAAATAAAATTGAACCACACGGAAAGCACCAGGTTTCAAATAAAAAAAGAATCATCAATATCGGTTCACCCCGTCGAAAGTTCTGAGGCAACAAACAAAAAAAAACAGTCGAATTGATAACCTCCTTTTTGGAAGTCGGTTAAGATGAAAAATAATTTTGCATTTTAGGGGTGGCAATGGCACATTCGATCTTATATTCAACCTTAACGTCACAAAGTTTAATATTTTATAGTACGAGATCCGGCTGCAGGATTACTTCGGCCATTGAGTTTTTGCTTAAAACCAAATTTTTACGCATATTTATGTTAGGAGAATATAATATAAACCAGGGTGTCAATCAAAATGTGGGCAAAATGTGTATTACTATTTGTAAAGTATTAAACTTATGCATTACACTTATCGTACATCCATTCCTAGACATAAAACATTCAACAAGTAAAATAAAAAGTAAGCCAAAACAATTCGAGCAATCAATCTCCTTTTAATATGTATGAGCTTGGTTTTCAAACAAAAAAGATCGAAATTTCGATTTTATTATCATAAGGGATAAAGTTGAAGGTGGTATGGCAAAATATGGGTGGTTTTGAGTAAAATATTCTGTAGGGTATGGATGAGTTTGTATACTTGAACATCGGAAGCTGAACAAGAAAATGGTAAGAAATAAGAATTTAAGGTGGAACGTTTCACATTTGGCGGGAAATTCAAATTTCAAACAGTTTTTTGTCCTTATAGCTAGGCCATGATAACTATTGTAAATTGGCACAGTGTTTGCGAAAATTGTTGGTTGTTCTTTACATTATCATGTACAGCTATTAATCAGTAACTCAGCATATTACTTACATTTGGCAATAAACCGTTTGAAGCAGCAAACATTTGTTTATTGACAAATGTATTTAATAATTTGCATTAGAGATAAATAGCTTTACGTGAATTAGTAAAGAATAATAATCAATTTTCGCAAACATCATGATCGTTTACATTAATTACCCGGCCTAGCTGCAAGAACCAAAAAAACTGTTTGAAATTTGAATTTCCCGCGAAACGTGAAACGTATCACTTTAAGGCCCTCTTTTCCTACTTTTTGCAATTTTGTTCTTTCTATTCTTCGTTCGTCTTCTTCCACGGTTAGTAAATATTGTAAAATAGTGTTTTTTTATATATTTTTTACCTCAGAATTTTTGACTGGGTAAACCGATTTTGATGATTATTTTTTTATTTAAAAGCTGGTGCTTCCTGTGTGGTCCCATTTCAATTTGGTCTTGTTCTGACATTTTACGAAGTCGGTTTTTCATATTGATAATTATAATTTTCAAAACTAGGTACTTGTTTTTTTAATTGAATTAAAGAGGCTGTGTTTGATTTGTTTAATTTTACTAGACCTGCCTTTAAAATATCTCGCTTAACAAAAAGAAGCCACATGAATAACCTAACATCGATAAAAAAACTTACATAATCAACGCTCATCTAAAATAGAAAGGCAAAAATATTACCCCCATAAATACAAGCAAAAGGCTTCGAACATAAACTTTCATTACTATTTTCCCTACCATTCCTTGCCAGATGGTGCCTACGCAGTAACTATTATTTAAACTATGCCCCGGTTCAGTTGCCAAGTTTTTGGTAAGAAGATTAGACAATTTCATAGTGGTTGGCTTTGCGAACTTGTGTTAGGGATGCTCGAATGGTTATTTACGATCTTGGCATGCCATAATTCTTTCTCTGGCAGTAATCTGCAGGGTCTATTGTTGAACGATTTACAGCTATTAAGAGGCGCTTAAGGGTCCTCTCACATTTTTTGATGAACAAGCAATTAAAACTGGATTTTAGCTCTGATTCTATCAAATTGAAAGATCTATAGAACATTTAGTTTCTGTATTTTTGAAGTGAAAACTTCTTTAGGCGCGTTGAGAACTTTTTGGGCGTATACAGTGTATTTTAAAACAGCGCCATCTCTTGTTGAATAGGTAAACTACTTTTGACGTGCAGTCCTATGACTGATGTGTTTTTATTTTTAATTGAAAATAACGGCTTCAAATTTTGCAAAAACTCTACATATCAACTTATAATTTATAAAAGTAGTTTTTCGCAAAACTCTCGGAGTGAGAGTAGATTTCGTATAGTTACTGATTTAAAATGAACAATTTTAATGTTATGGTATTTGTTTTATATTAGTATTGACAATTAAAACTGAATTTTTACGTTCTATGCCTAAAAATCCAAATAGTTACGTAAAATTTTACGGTGCATTTTGTTATACGGCCACGCACACCGTTCAGTTTTCACTCATTTTCAACATTTTTAAAGCTTAATAAACCGGTCAAGTGCTCGTTGGACACACGCACGGAGGGATCCGTACCACCACAAAATACAAATAGTAGTGCACAAAGACAACTTCACGCCCAGGCGGTCACCCATCCTAGTACAGACTGCGCCCGACGTTTTGCTTAACTTGGTGGTGAATGAGTGTTACGATCTATATATACAGCCGTTAAAAGGTAGGACGAACAGACAAACAGCGTAGGCTTAATAATAGGGTCCCGTTTACACGCTTTGGGTACGGAACTCTAAAAACACTGACTGACAATAAAAAAGCGATTACAGGCGTTAATTATTAGAATAACATTGCAAACGTTTTAAATTAGTTTTCGTGTTGATATATTGTATATATTATTTTGGCCAAAGGGACAGAAAAAAATATATTTAATCCATTGTTACCGATATCTCCGTCAACTGTTGTTTTTTTTTTTTCATTTATTTTTTCTTTTGTTCGTTAGGTTAGGTTAGGTTACTATCAATTTGGTCCCATTGTCACGTAAGTCAGGAACTGCAATGAAATCGAGGGCAACCCTTAAGTTTTATTGGCACTCATTACGCTTTTAATAATATTTTCTAAATCTATTCCTCTATTTGCGTCTGATAATCATCATCTCATATGGATGAGCTGATGATGAAGGGTACCAACTCCTCAACGGTTGAGAGTTGAAAGAAGATTCTTTCAAAATTATACGTACATATGGACCGATAGTTGTATTCTTCCAGGCTATTAGAACAGACTTCAAAAAAGGGTGAATGTTCTATCATCATCATCATCAGCCAGAAGACGTCCACTGCTGAACATAGGCCTCCCCCTTTAACCTCCACACTGAACGACATCCTGCCATCTGCATCCACTGGATGCCCGCGACTCTCACAATCTCGTCGGTCCATCTAGTGGGAGGCCTACCTACGCTGCGTCTTCCGGTTCGCGGTCTCCACTCAAGAACCTTTCTTCCCCATCGGTTAACAGTTCTTCGAGCGATGTGGCCTGCCCATTGCCACTTCAACTTGCAGATTTTAATAGCTATGTCGGTGACTCTGGTTCTTTGGCGAATATCTACGTTTCGGGTTTTATCGCGCAAAGAAACTCCGTGCATAGCTCTCTCCATTGCCCGTTGTGTGACTCTGAGTTTTTCCAAAAGGCCAACAGTTAAGGACCACGTCTCAGTACCATATGTCATCACTGGCAACACACACTGATCAAATACCTTTGTCTTTAGGCACTGTGGTATCTTGGACGAGAAGATGTCACGCAATTTCCCGAACGCTGCCCATACGAGTTGGATTCTTCGGGCGACCTCTTTGCCTAAGTTGGACTTACCTAACTGAACAATCTGTCCAAGATAGGTGTAATGGTCAACTCCTTCGAGAGTATCGTTCCCAACGATTACCGGTACGGGTACAACATGGACATTGGACATGACTTTTGTCTTGTCCATGTTCATTTTAAGACCCACCTGTTGGGAAAGGCTACTGAGGTCGCTGAGCATTGTATTAAGATCCTCCAGTGACTCTGCCATGATGACTATATCGTCGGCAAAACGAAGGTGAGTGATGTAATTGCCATTGATGTTGATGCCGAATCCATTCCAGTCCAAGAGCTTGAAAACGCCCTCCAATGCGTTAGTGAACAGTTTCGGAGAGATAACATCTCCCTGTCTCACGCCTTTATGCAATTGGATTGGTTCCGTGCTCTCGTCCTGTAATCGGATCGATATGGTGGCGTTTCTATACAAACACTTCAGCACTTCGATATACCTATAGTCGATATGACAACGCTGGAGGGACTGCAACACTGTCCAGGTCTCGATTGAATCGAAGGCTTTTTCATAGTCCACAAACGCTAGACATAATGGCCGAATGTTCTATGTTCCACTGTATTTATATTTTTGAAGACGGTTTTTAATGTAATCCACTTGTTGATTCATTAGAAAGTGTTTCAGAAACCAACCAATCGTTTCAACCGTTTAGAGATTACCTAAAACTAATTTTAACAGCAGAGTTATTTTATATTTATTTCTGTTTGTCTCTACGAGTACATCCCTACATTTTCCAAATCATCAAAAGTGCTTGCTACAGAGTGTAAAATTGCGAAGCAGATCGTAGAATGTTCATTTCACTAGCGTCGGAAAAGTGACGGTTTTATTCTTAGTACAAAGAAAAGTAGCTTTTCAGCTTCCCTTAGTGAAAGCAGGAAAACCCGCCTCAACAGAATTATACCTTAAACAAGGCCAATTTTTACGTTTCCTTCCCGCTTTTGTGGGGAATACTAAATAGGATTGTTGTAAAATAGAATTATAAACGGCCAGAAGTGAGCGGAATACGGCAAACAACTGTTCAGTATATTATTATATTTTTTTTAAATATTGTTAAACAAAGTTACGTTATTCAGTTTTTTTTCTTTGACTTATAATAATGTTGAAAATATATGAATTTTTACAATGACTTTAACAAAATATATGTAAATGAATCGAAAAAATTAAAGACCCTTGAAAAAGGTATTAGTGTCAAATTTCATTCATACATTCTACACACAAAAAGGCATGATAGATCTTCGACCACATCGTCGCTTACCAACAGGCGAGTTAGTGGTCAAACGCGGACTTATTCGCGATAAAAAATATATAAATTTGTGAGTTGTTCATATTTTGCCCTCAGAACTATTAACTAACCAATAAACCACGATGACGAATTATGATGTATTTTTATGAGCCATAAATTGCAAATAATTGACAGTTAGTGATCAAAATCAGAAAATACGCACATCTCAAATCTCTACAAGGTTAATCCGTTTCATATTTTTATCTCATACGAAACCCTAAAAAACAACTTAGTTTGAGTAACGACTGAGCTGGAATTTTAATTTAATAACTTAATTCTTTCTTACACATTTTAGGTCATGTTTTATCCAAAGGAGAGTAAGTAATTGATTTATTTTTATAAAAATCTAATTTTCTTAAAAATGTTTGTTGGGCTTAAAACGGCTTTATTTTATTATAAGCTCCAAATATATTAATTAAAATTGGATATTTATAGTCCTCAAAATTAAAAAAATCTTAATCGATATTACTAGTAAGTACAGAAGAAATATGCTGAGAAATATATGATGGGGTTGTGTGTACCGACCACATCTGTTCGCGTGTCCAGCGCAATGACTAATTTATTGGCTAAGTCGCCTTTGATTCAACATGGGTTGAATATGTTAAATCGAGTTGCCGAGAAATTTGATTTATTTCCCATTAAGCAGAATTAAGTCGATATTATTTGAAGTGGGTTTTTGTGTGTGAAAAAGTATTTTAATTATAATTGTTTATATTATAATGTGTACTTAAGCTATAGAATTAGCAAATTCCTGTAAAATTTGTTGTAATTTGGTTCAGGTAGAGTTGACCTTTGACATTTTACGTTTTATGCGTCCACGAGTTCTTTTGTCATAAATATAGGCGACAAATTTTTATGTTATGCTTAGCATTTTATGTTGTACATAAATATTTTATAGTTTACAGTGTAGTTCAAACTATCGTGTCATCCACTCGTCAACTTGGATGTCGTTTACAATCATAATCTGATTTCAGTTTTATCACTTGACGATTTAGTACTGTAGGCCCGTACGCCGAAAGAGTTCGTAATACTCATAATTTTATTATGAACTAGTCGTCCGCCCCGGCTTCGCACGGGTGTAAGCTCGGCCTTCAGCCTCACTACAAAATATAATGTAGCCTATGTCACCCGGGGATAGTGTAGCTTCCCAACAGTGAAAGAATTTTTCAAATCGGTTCAGTAGTTTCGGAGCCTATTCAATGCAAACAAACAAAAAATCAAATCTTTCCTCTTTATAATATTAATAGTATAGATAACTTTCACTACGGGACCAACGCTAAAATTGAGATATCAGCTCTGCTGGTCTATAGAAAACGATTGTACACAGTTGACAAAGATAATTATTAATTTTATTTAAAAAACCGGCTTCAAAATGAGTAAAGACGCAATTTCGTTTACTTGTATGACATATATTTGTTCCAGTTATTTTGATTAAAAAACCAAAATACTGATCTGATATTGATGAAATTTCTATGATCAATCTGAAAGTATATCCTTTCAAATATACAAAAATAATCCAAATCGGTTTTTAAATTAAGGTGTTCTGAAATAAAAAGCCAGTCTGAATAAAATATTGCCTCTATGGCACTCCGGAAAAAAGATAGACCAAGAAATTAATTAGTCTTCAAAACTCATTGAGATAGTCTTTATTGTGCACACCAGAAATAATCTTGCAGAAAGGAAAGACTAATCGATAAAGACGAATCAAACGACACCTGCACCTCAAATTCCCCTAAGCCCTCAGGCTACAGGAAGTAATATAGTCAGACATACATAGATCCGAAAAAATATTACCCTTCTTAGGCAGTAGGTAAAAAAGTCGTAGAGCGGGGCTAGTGGCGTATCTTGAACATTAGAATATAAACCTTTTATTTCTATATAGGACGGATTTGCGATGATGATCATGACTCATAGATACCGCCAGAAATACAGTAGTATGTTACTCTACTGGATAATTGGAGCTAACACACCAATTTTATAATATTCTAAATTTTTCTTAGATAGTGTTTGATATGTGGCATATTATAGTACAAGATGGGTACTCAATTGAATATTTAAATTTGTAATAATTTTAATTGTGTACCCCTTGACCTGTAACAACTGTTATTAAAAAAAAAATTTAAACATAAGTCAAATTAAAACAAACAGTTATAAAAGACAATTAGTTACTCTCAACAGAAAAGTTAGGATCCATACATCAATCAATCTTTATTATCCAAACAAGAATCCGAAGAACCTTCTTAACTTGAGTGACGGGACCTGAAGTGTATTATTCCTTACGATGTTTACTTTATATTTAATTTAAGGTATCTAAGGGAGAAGTCAAACCCTTATCATTTCAGTACTTAACTTTCTTGTTAGCATGACCTTGAGGTGGTTTAGTTTTTCATGACCACATGCTTAAATAACCGATCATCACCACCAGATATGGTGATATTTTTCACCAGAGTCACCGACATAGTAAAGTTTGAAGTGACAATGGGCAGGCCCACGTTTTCAATAAAAACTTGAACTTTTGCTAGTAACTAGATCATATATCATTTATTTCTAGTAGAATAAGTGACTCAAAAATGAGAGATTACAGTCAGGTATACTAGAGGATATTCGCCAAAGAACCACTTTCCCCGACATAGATGCTCAGATTTGCAAGTTGAAATAGCAATGGCATCGCTCGTAGAAATGATAACCGATGGGGAAGAAAGGTTCTTGAGTGGAGACCATGAACCGGAAGACGCAGCGTAAGTGGGCCTCCCACTAGATGGACCGACGACATAATAAAAGTCGCGGGCATCCAATGGATGCAGATGGCAGGATGTCGTTCAGTGTGGAGGTCAAAGGAGGAGGCCTATGTTCAGCAGTGGACGTCTTCTGGATGATGATGATTATGAAATGTTTAAATCACATGCCAAAAAGGTGTATCTGGAGTTCCCAATCCCGACCAGTCTAAATATTGTTGAAAACATCTAGTGAGACTTGCGCGAGACCAAAACTAATATATATACGAGTATATATAATTTATTTTTTTGACATTTTAATTATGCATATAATTATTTATTTATCTATAAATCTATGTCTATCTATATCTATGGTAATATTGGTCCCAGAAAATACATGTCAAATACTTACAATGTCAAGAATAAAATAAACGTCACAAACTACTTAATTCTAATTACATATTTTTTTCGTATGTTAATATTGGTTCCTTAGTAAAAGTTGTTCATAATGATGAGTACAATGACCTCCTTTCGGCTTAGTACAGTTATGCGTAACCTTGTATACTTAGTTCTTGTTTACAATTAAATTACGAATTAATTTTCCAGTGGTAACTAGCAACTGGAAACGAATCTCTTTGATCTACTAATAGGCATTACCAGTATCAATTTAGGATCTATTCTCAGATATTCCAATCATCGAGTGTTACTAGTTTGCTTACATATCATATCCGAGTTGGATAGAGGCCTCTTTGTGCCGTTTGATGTTATTATTTGAAATATTAGTACTCAGGAAGTACAGTTTGATTATCATCGCGATCAGATCAACAGATTTTATTTTGTTGTTTTAATATTTTGCCTACAAAAAACAAGAATAAGAATCGAAGATATACTCTTATCCACAGAAAAGACAAGTAAATATAACGGAAATGAGAAGGACTCTGTCACCAGGTATTGTGACAGATACTTGATTGAACATTCTTATTTATGTCAACGCGTCTAACTCCGCGTCACAGTTGCTAACGCAGTTGCTATGGGTTTATATGGGTGCAAGTGGCTACAACAAATATCATACAAAAATGCCTCGACAGCCGTTCTAATTTAAACAAAAAAAAATTTTTTTTTTTTTTTTCATTATTTTTTTTTTTCAATCACAGGTCCTTTTTCTGAGCCGTCAATAATAATAATATTACTGATAATAAGTCAAAGGAGATTGCTGTCGCTACCAAGGAGGTATATAACGCGAGTGAAACCATGGGGCGCAGGCTTCGACCAAAATAAAATGAATGGACGGGCCCAGTAGAAGAGCATTTTTGAAGATTACAAAATGAGCGCCAGCTCTCATTTCGTTTCAGTCGGTCTCTAGCCGTAGGAAGTGAAACACGAGTCTATTGTTACGCGATAACGAAACATCTGACAAAATTATGAATTCGTATGCTTTACCGAAGTGTAAATACACAAATAAAACCGTATCTATTTTTTGTAACATATATACTGTACATTTTTATAATTAGGTGTTGAAGTATATGTCCGACGGTTTTGACTCGTTTTTACTGATCAAGTTCAATGGTTAGGGCCCGTCCATTCTTTTATTTTGGTCGAAGGGCGCAGGCAGTTATCAATATAAAATAAGACTTCAAACTGCTTCAAATGCAAAATTATTGCTGTTGCCAAATCAGCAGGCGCTCGAACCAAATTATTTATTTTGGACCTGGTAAATAATATTATTGACCCAGAGGTTATACACATTTCTTTAGGACTTTTTCTACAATAACAAAAAATATTAATTGGTTGACACCTATAATTGTAATAGGGGTAATAGGTGTGAGTCACAGATCTTGTATATCTGTGGTGTGAGTACATAGAAAAATTATAATCTATAAAAAAAATATGCTCTTCGTTGATAAGCCCATCACTCGAGAATGGCTAGACCTCTTTGTCGTTTTTGAAACGTTCATATTGTTAATCAAATAAGGTTTTAAGGGTTTTAGGCAGGTTTAAAGTTTTAAATTGAAAAAAAAAAAGGAAAAATTGGAAAATTCGGCAAAAATAATTGCTTTTTTATGGGATTTTTGCATGAAACCAAGACCGTAATCCAAACAAATTTATATAATTTGGAGCGGACGTTTTTCGGGTAAGCTTGTAAAAAATAGACCAAATTGAAAACCTCCATCCTGAAATCGGTTAAAATGTTGCTTTTTAGGCATACAATTTCGCGTCGATGTCATTCCTAACCAATACGATCATCACGGACCCAACGTGAACTGATGAGTCGAGGCGTTACAAACAACAGCCTTAGTGAAGAATTTGTATAAATAAGATTATATTACACAAACTGAAAATTATTATTTGTTATGTAACGCAGCAAAGTTGTTTTTTGGTGCGAGAACTTTTATATAATCCTGAGCGTAGCGAGGGTTTCAAAGGAATGAGACGCAGAACAACTTTGCTGCCGAGTGAAACACACAACTTTTCATATCACCTTAGCAAGGAAAATATTGTATTTCTTCTAAGTTAAGACAGGAACCTTCTTATTCACATATTAGTTATTAACTGAAATAACATTCCAATAATAAAAACGACATATTAATAACTACTTAACTAATCTATTAAACCGCTACCACTGGGAATCGTTCCCAAAATGCTGGCCCCATTACCACGTTGTATGGCAATGCTCACTCTTTGAACAAAGTAGAGGCCGGCATTCTGGTCACGAGTTGCATCGATCATTTGGCTCCTGATCCCCAGGTTTCCATATATATATATAGGCCATGGTTTCGACCCCAAAAGGCTCAAAAATGTACCCACTGTCCAAGGTATATTTGCCTTTTGAGGTGTTCTGCGAATTCAGCCGCCGCGCCAGCCCTACTCTGCAGAACCTTCTTGAATCTAACTATTTGAGATGCTATTCCACGAGGTTGGAATGTTTTAACACTGAAATATTTAAAAGTTCGAATATGGACGTAACAAAACTATGTTACGGCAATGGGTTCGATAAATTCATCACGTTTAAATTACGGATTTACTTTCCGCACTAGTGGATAAAAACGACTTTTGCGCGCAGATTTTAAACGATAAAGAAAGTCTGTCCGAGCAAGTGAGATGAAAAATTTAAATTGGCTGATAAATTTCTGAGATACAAACGTTTAAAGTTTTTGGTGGGGAACAAGAAAGGATGTTTGTCCCTTTCCCACAACGCGTGTGTTAGTATAGCTTTTGTAGCACCTGACGTCATAACTTGCTATAGTGCGCTCTCTGTCTAGCATGAAATTAAAATACGTATAAATGATTTATCTTTGAATCAATTTCAGTTTTATTTACTTTGATGTGCTCTATTTCAGATCAGTTTTATTGTGGGGTAATAAAAATAACTAGGGCACACGTGCCTATTACAATTAGAAGCACAAGTGCTTTTGTCAAACAATAACACTTTAAGTAATTGACATGACATAAGTAAAGTTTATGATATAACAAATATTTTGATTAACAATTACTAATTTGATAGATTGTTCACTGTTACAGATAGGTACATTTCTTTTATATTTTCTTGGGAATATGCCTATTATCTATTCATGCAAATTAAATGGTGATATCATATCATAGTTTTCTCCTAAAAAAGTCGTCAGAATAATTTCGCTCGTGTTTTTATTCAGTTCTATTTTTTGAGGCAACTAGAGCAAATGTTGATGTAAATTTATCTTTCTTATTTTTTTAGGGAGCCATACGCCAATATTTAGTTAGCGGAATAGTATCTTTGTCAAAGATTTTTCTGTTTATTTTGTTTTTTTATGTTCATTGATCTCGTGGGAACTGGCAGGAGACGTACGACCGCTTCAGCTACTTTTTTATATGCCATAACGAATTAATACTAAACTAACGTTACAAAACCACATTAAGTATTACATCACTTACGTATACATTACGAAGCTTGGGGGCCTTTAAATTTACATAACCACATTACATATACATTACGTAGCTTGGGGGCCTGTAAATTTACAAAACCACATTACGTATACATTAAGTAGCTAGGGGACTGTAAATTTACAAAACCACATAACGTATATGTTACGTAGCTTGGGGCCTGTAAATTTACATAACCACATTACATATACATTACGTAGCTTGGGGGCCTGTAAATTTACAAAACCACATTACGTATACATTAAGTAGCTAGGGGACTGTAAATTTACAAAACCACATAACGTATATGTTACGTAGCTTGGGGCCTGTAAATTTACATAACCACATTACATATACATTACGTAGCTTGGGGGCCTGTAAATTTACAAAACCACATTACGTATACATTAAGTAGCTAGGGGACTGTAAATTTACAAAACCACATAACGTATATATTACGTAGCTTGGGGCCTGTAAATTTACATAACCACATTACATATAAATTACGTAGCTTGGGGGCCTCTAAATTTACAAAACCACATTACGTATACATTGAGTAGCTAGGGGACTGTAAATTTACAAAACCACATTACGTATACATTACTTAGCTTGGGGACTTATAATTTTTTGCTGAGTATTTACTTGCTGGTAACAAGAATTATAGATGGTGGCATCAAAGCTTAGATTGTTTGCAAAGTTAAAAGTTTGGAGGTGGACAGCAAAGCTACCGTGGCTTAGCGCTAGGAGCGTAAACCCGAATCGTGCAGGTTTGAATCCTGCCGCTCGACACATTTTTAAATTTTCTATAACATTTAAATAGTAACTATGAATTTATTTACAATAACTTAAATAACATTCCAATCGTAAAAAATACAAAAACGACATATTAATACCTAACTACTACACTAAAAGTAAATCGTAAAGACTAAGAGTGGATCAACAGTTGAAAATCACACTCACACTAATATTATAAATGCGATATTTTGTGTGTGTACGTTTGTTACTCCTTCACGCTGGAATAGATGGACAGATTTGGATGAAATTTGATATAAAGATAACCTATGTCCTAGATTAAAACATAGGTTACTTACATCATCGTCATCATAATCACTATTTTTCATCACCGCGCGGTGCGGATAAAACCGCGGGGCGCAGCTATTATAACATACTTTGATATTAAGAAATCACCAAAGTAAACGTTTCTGAATTACATATTTCATACAATAAGTTGCTTTCAAATCGGGCGATCCTACGGGAACTGTCATTTTCATAGGATCGAAATAAGCCTATGTCACTCTCCTGATTGATTGAGCTTGATGATCCATGAAAATTGTTTCAGCCAGTTGATGATTATTTGCTCTTTTACCAGGGGTTTTTGTAAAATTTCAATGTTAGGCAGGTATACTTGTTTAAAAGCACTCGTCTTTCCAACGTTTTCTAATCAATGTTAATGTAGGTACACAAAGTCATCATGAAATTAAATTAAGCCTCCAAAATAAATATGAGAGCACATGCTTAATTGAAGCGAACATTCTCGAAAACATTGCTTCAGTACAGAACAAAAGCAGTAGGGCCAACCCTCTGGGCTACAAAGTTTGTTTACAAATATTGCTCGATTAAAACTGTAGAAGTATTCAACTTTGTAAATGTCACGTGACTAAAACTCCAGGCGTTTATTGGTTGTATTGTTTTTGTCTTTTTTTACCGACTTTCGAAAAGGCGGAGGTTATCAATTCGACTTTTTTATGTTTGTTACCTGAGAACTTTCGACTGGGTGAACCGATTTTTGATGATTTTTTATTTTATTTCGTGTGGTCCCATTTCAATTTGATGTATTATGCACTTTCTAGTAACTAAACGCCATCTAGCGGTGGAACTGAAAATTATTTTACCATTGCTTACACAATACCATTGACAAGGTTTACCAACGATGGTAACAGCGCCCTCTGCCCATGGCAATGGAAAAGAATTTCTCTGTTTATAGAATACTTTCTTATAATACTTTCAGAATGCCAAATTTTAAATTAAAATAAAACAAAATAAGATAATTTGGTCCAGTTCTGACATTTTTATGAAGTCGATTTTTTATATTGATATTATTTCATTATTTAGCATGATTTAGACCTACGACAACCCCAATATGATCTCACTTGCTTTACTAATTAATTAGTTTTGTTCGTTGTCTTGGTGGACACCTACGGGCAACATCCAAACGCAGTGATTACGAGCAATACATTACAAGTTTCTTACGTCGCAAGTGCGATATCTACAATAACGAACGCGCAATGAGTATTTACTTAGTTTTTCCGCGACATGTAAAGATGTTACAAATATTTCGAATAGTAAAAGAGCTGTAATATAAAATGTACCTTTGCGGTTTCCTACATAATTATGAAATCGGTATATTAAGATATCGTAGACGTCAATGAATGAATCCAAAAAACAGGGAGGAAAACGCAAATCAGTGTTATTTTCAAATTTAATCGTGTTTCGGTCTTTGGGGCTTCCCAGGTGAAACATTTTTGATATAAATAAATAAACATATTGCACACATGGTCATCTAACCCTAAACTAATCAAAGCTTGTAATATGGCTGCCAGAGACTGATATACATACATACATATTTTTAAATACATACTTAAATAGATATTAAAACCCAGACATAGAACAAACACAAATGTTCATCACACAAATATTTGTCCTAGGCGGGATTCTGACCCACGCCCCCAAGCTCAGAAGGCAGGTACTCTACCAACTGAGCTAACGGGGTTAATGAATATGACACCATTTTTTCATTTTAAGCTAATCATGCAAGTAGACAAACTTAAACTAGAAGGACCAAAATTGATAAAAGTTGGAAAAGAGAGCCTTAATAGAGAGAGTAAAAAAAGTGAAAGTTCTGTCTCGGCTAAGTTGACAAAAATGTTTCATCCATACTCTGTATATTGTAAGTTACGTACTTTAGAATGTAAACGAGTTTCGAGCCTTTGGCAGTCAAAAATTAACTGCGGGGGCATTAGCTTTCATAACGTCACAGACTACAACTTCGGTTAGAGTGTGGAAAATTGAATTATGTCCGGGTATAAGCACCTAAATATTAATAAGGTTACTTCTAACCGTGATGTTTCTTGACATTATTATACTAGGATTTTCAATATAGGTACTAGCAATGACTACAAACGATTACAACCGAATTTAAAAAAAAAAATAGCGTTCTGAATAGTTTGTACTGTGTTACAAATAGAGTTGAATTGATTCAATTACATTTAGTAAGACTTATTATTCCACCTTTTTTCGGTTCAGAGTATCACCCATTCTTCGTTGAAATTCCTACAAACCAAAACTGAGTATTATGTATCTAAAATAGGATCTGAGAAACGCAAACTTTTAGATAACCTACTTTTGACAAACAGCCTCTCCGATAACGTTATTTGGAGGCAAAACTTTTGAGTTACAAAATACATTTAGCAGCGTTCTGTTCTCAAGTTTTTAAAATATTCACTTTCTACAAAGCAGCATCTCCATATTTCTCAGTATGACCGGCATACCTCACTTCCTGACTGGTTCAGGTAAAGTCAAGGAAGTAAGGAACATAACTGGTTATGCCGAAATATTTTCAGATAAGCCTTTGCTTTTGTGGTAAAAGGGGTTGTGGGGGAAGGTAGCGGAAGATATCACCTGTCGTATCGGTTGCCCCACATATTTGAGCGCTGGGATCGGAAAGTTACTGTTATGCACAGAAAAGAGAAGTAAATAGAACGGAAATGAGAAGGAAAATGTGTCGCCAGGCATTATGACAGAACCTTGATTAAACATTCTTATTTAGATCAACGCGTCGAACTCCGCGTCACAGTTGCTGATTTTGAATGACTGACGTTTCGTTTATATGGGTATTTAATATTTATTATGTCTGTATGTATGTATGGGTATTATATATTATATGGGTATGTATTAAATTATGGGTTTATATGGGTGCTACTGGCTACAACAAATTTCTTACAAAAATGCCTTGACAGCAATTCTAATTTAAACAAAAAAAAAATGTGTTATCTTTTTTTAGACACGCTATTTGATAAGTATCTAGTTGAGAAAATCTAGATATTTATTGCTGTGGCAGAAAGTGAATAACCGAAGATCAGGCTGGTGTGCTTTGGGAGAGGCCCATGTCCAGCAGTGGACTAGTATAAGCTGAATATGATAAAAACCTTTTACTCAACCATCTCATTAGATAGCTTTTTAACCGACTTCAAAAAAAGAAGGATCTTAATATATATTTTTGTTTGTTACCTGAGAACTTCGTCGTTTATTTTCGATTAGTTTTTTTTTATATTATGAAAAGATAATCTTTCAGATTTATTCCATAGACAGAATTTCAGAATTTTCAGAATAATGTTCATCAAAATAGGTTCAGTAGTATGATTTTTTAATCAAAATAACTGGTAAAATATGTCGTCCAAGTTAACGAAATTGCGGTGTTACTAATTTGGAGGCCTTTTAAAATTTATACTTGTTTAAATTATCAAAAGTAAGCATATTTATACCCATCCGGACATCTGAGCATGTTTCAGAGATTTCAGAACATAGCGCAAAATTTCAAGTACTAGATTAGAAAAATCATTTAAGTATATTTAATTTACTCTCAAGTTACGATCATTAAAACAGGAATCCAATCGTGTATTTGCGCATTAAATCAACCAATTAATTTCGATTGACCTGCTAACGGAGTGTCAGTTCAATGATCATGCTCATTTTAAGCTGAATCGCGCTTTTCAACGGCCGCTTTCTAATCGAGCGATCAATTTTTGTGAAAACTGCATTGCGGATACTAGTTTAGCCATCAAGTAGTATTTAATACTAGCTGCGCCCCGCGGTTTCAACCGCGTGGTGATGAAAAGCGGTGATGATGATGATGAAAAGTAGCCTATGTGTTAATCCAGGACATAAGCAATGTATATTCCAAATTTCATCCAAATTCATCCAGCCGTTTCTGCGTGATTGAGTAACAAACATCCATTCAGCCATCCACCCATCCAAACTTTCACATTTATAATATTAGTGGGATTCTGAAGCTCTGAGATGTTGTTTGCTGTGGTTAAACGCCATTTTTGTTGCACATAAAAATCCGGTTAGGAATAACCCATTGACTTATAGGTAAGGCTACTGATAATCATTTAGCATCCTCTTAAGGGTGGCCTTAGTACATCAAAACAATCAACCTTTTTTTTAATGCCATAGGTGGCAAACAAGCAGACGACGGTAAGTTCCTGATGCGCGAAAAATATATATAATAAAGATGAGGTAAATTAACTTTTCCAATTGTACCAACGCAGTGGTGCAAACAGGTGTTATATGAACTAGTTTGAACTTAGTCTCTTGCCGACTTCGTTTTTTCGTGGTCGATTTCCTCATATTATGGTTACGTAGTACTACAAGGCAAAAGATCACGGGGCCGCAGCCCAATACGTTAGTCTGATCAGATTCGCACCACTCTCGACACCTCAGTCTAGGACGGACTTCATGCTACTGAGGATAGAAGACGATGGAAAGATATCATCAGAGAAAGAGATTGATGGAAGGTGGTGGTCATGACCCTCAGACATGAGGAATACGATTTAAGGAGGGGTACTACAAGGAACCCTAATAAGCTCTGTCATTCTGTCTGTCCGTCCTAATGATTTAGAATCTTTTTCCGTCTACAGTTATTAAGTTAAGCACATAAAACGTAAACAAAGTAGATCACAATTTAAAAAATTTGATAAATATTTTTTCCTGTTACAAAAATGGAAATAATACGTGAAAAGTAAGTTAAAATTTTGAATGATGGCCCATATTTTGCGGCATACTAAAGATATTGTGGCAACGATTGGGGCGCAATGAATGATTATTTCATGAAACCAACAGTCAACGTAGAGTCATTTCGTAGAATCGGTTCGTCGGCGAAACATGTTTTCAGCGGAAGGTGTTGTGTTCAAGGAAACTTTGACAGAGAGTGCAGTCGATTAAGCACTCCATCGTTGAAAGGTATTTCGGCATATCGTACGGAAATCCGATATTTAGATCCAATAACCACTAAACTTTCATAATATACATGAATATAATCAAAGACACTAACATTCTTTTAATAGAAGGCCAGAGAAGAGAAGAAGAAATGCTATACATTTCCCCAGAATCATCTTGTCATTCAAATTCGCTCTTACGTATTTTATAGCGCTATAAATACATACATTCAATGTTTGACGACAAAATATGGAAATTATTTCGTCATTTCCTGAAAGCGCTTTATGCCATTGACATCTTGACACATAATATCAACCATAGACCGCAGCAATATTAACGTGAAATTCTCTTGTCAGTCACCTCAACTATGATTTAAAATATTGGATCTTGCAAAAGACATTATTTTCTATAGCACCCCATACCACAGGCGTAGGGTACGCCGGCCAAACGTACCTGTACCACCCCATACCACAGTCAATACCAATTGATGATCCAAGGTCACGATCCTTGATTGTGTTCCAATCTGGATTTTAATGTTTACAGATTGTTATAGGAGCTTTTTTTAATTTAATTTAATAATAGGCCTGCGTTTGACCGCCAACTCGCCTGATTATAAGTGATGATGCTGTCTACGATGGAGCACGCTTGGCTAGAAGAATCCGATTCACTCGTGATTTGAAGACACCTAGATAGTAACTATCGGGGTACACCTATTCAGGCAGCGCATTCCACAGACAAGCAGTTCGCACAATTAAAATGGATTCAAAGTGCTTCGTACGGGTTTTCGGAATATCAAAAAGCGGTGTCAATTTTTCGTGCCCACTCTGGCGGGCCGATTGAAAAATGGGCAGGAGGGAATTAGATCATGCAGATTCGATGCAAACTCTCCAAAATGTATCTGATAAAATACAGTGTTTATAAATCAGAATTGACTGTATAAAAGGCGCAATAGACATGCTAATTTATGAATTGGGAAATTACACGGACATCATAAAGTCCGATTCTCACTGTATTTTTCCACCAACACCGTTCAGTCTATTAAAAAACAATCTGATCCACATAAGTACTCAACTCTTTTACTACGCAAGCCATCTGCCAATTTGGTGGGCCACAAAAAACTGTATGACGACAGACCAATACTACAGAATAAAATTGTAAAGATGTTTCTCATTTTTACCGCCTTAAAAGAAGGAAGTACTAATGTTCGTCTGTATGTTTTTTTTTGTGTATGGTCATCGATATTTCCTCAATTGTGAATCGATTTCAAAACTTATTTTTTAGTTCGAAAGGGTATACTGGGTGGTCTCATTATCATCAAGTCAGGGTCTGATGATGGAATCTCAAGGAAATCGACGAAAAACTAACTAACAATGTTTGACCCACTTCCCCATTTCCGATTGAGCTGAAAAAGAATGTACAAGTTTTTTTAAAGACTGAACAAATTTTTACTAAACGGCTAAGAATCACCACAATGAAACATGGCATTCAAATTGGTCTAACCGTTTTAGAGTAAATTAATACTTTTGCCGTCACATCGAAGTAATAACGGCTAGACTTATATCATTACTTGGTTGTTTTAGTTTCCTTTTTTTCTTACTACACAAATATAATATATTTTAGCAAAAGGGCCTTACGCCCAACTCTAAACGCGGGCTCGAATAGGTGCAGTTTGCAAAATCACGCGAACGCGAACCTTAACGCGCCGAGATACGGTTTGCGGTCGCGTGATTTTGCACAATGCACCTAGTCGAGCCCGCGTTTAGAGTTGGGCGTAAGGCCCTAGGTCACCGGTAGTACTTCTAATCAAATCAACTCCAAACTCCATCAGATTTTCTCGGTTTTAAGCAATGAGGTTTTTTACCAATAGAGACGTCAGACTCATTAAAAAAGCTTTAAAAACATGGCAATATTTTACTATTATAGCTACATAGGACCCATAGAATTTTACAGCCTTCCATACTTTTAAAGCCCACTTTCTAAACACACAAGGCAGATAGATTTTTGTTTTCGTACTCCAAAATCGCGCATCGTACGTTTGCGGCGTTACCAGACAAAGGACAGACTGATTTCACTCAAGCTAATTAACTTGCATTTGTGTCGCCCCACAGATCTTGGTAAAACGTATCTACCTCAGTTTATATATAACATCATTGGTTTTAAGTAAGTAAACAATCTTCGGAGTTCGTAATCCTTTTTTTCTAATCTGTGCAAAGGTTCACGTTCGCAATTTGCGGGGGTCAAGGCCGGCCGTGTTTGCAGGCTATTTGGAAAGGGTGGTTTTGTCAACCCTACGTCTGCTATATTACCTGACTCGTAAAAGGTTTGCTCTATACATCGTGTGCTTTGGTCACGGTCGGTTTCTTTGACCTAATTCCTTTTAGTTTGGGCATAGGATGCCTAAAAATCTATAATTGGGTAAACTTTAAAAATAACCATTCCTACAAAAAAATCTGTGTGAAAAAAGTGGCCATGTTTTTCAAGTGCCTACGAGAAAAGAAATTGAAATCTAACCTGAGGGTGCCAAGTTACAAAAAATACAATACAAAAAAAAACGAAATAATATATAAACACATATCTAATACAGCCGTATCTTTCGAACCGTAATAGATAGCCAGTTGAAATTTTCACATTATTATTTAATGATACGTCGGATTAACTAAAAAGAATAATAAAATAAAGAAGTAAAAATTAAAGACCCATTAACAAACCCCCATACAACAAATGTATTTTTTTAACGTATTTATGTGTTTGCTCTGATGTAAAAACGGTGATACGTACAAACGTCAAACTTGACGTGATATTAGTACGTGTAACTCTAAAATATAACAACGTATAATAATCAATAACGGCCAAGTGCGAATCGGAGACTAATTTCTGTTTATTGTCAAGTTAAGCAACGTAGGGCGCGGTTGATAGATACCTAGATAGATAGATAAATTCTTTATTATTCACACCACAGATTACATAATACACGATAAAACAGCTTTGAAAAAACTAGAGTAACAATTGCTGGCCTTATCGCTAAAAGCGATCTCTTCCAGGCAACCTTAGGATGGAGAGGCCTCATACAGGAGGTAGAAGGTGGGGCGTGTAATAGTGAAATATGTGATACTTACATTCTAATACCTAAATAACTTCAAATTACTATACCTAATATAGTAATATATAAAATATATAAATATGAATAGTTCAATAATAACAACGTCAAATAATAACAATTTTTTAAATAATAACAACGTCAACAAGGTGGCAACTGCTTGTGGCGGTTGGTATTTGGATAGGTGACCGCCTGGGAGTGATGTGTTTTTTCACTACTTTTTGTATTTTGTGGTTGTATGGAATGGGCCGGTTATCAGTATCTTTAAAAAAACCTTTATCTTCTGAACCTCCAGTAAAATTCTAAAATTCGGAAACCCCCGAAAGTCAAATAATAAAAAGAACGAAACATTTTTTCTTCTAACAAAAGCAATTACGAGGAAAATCTTCCCGCGACATTTTAAATAAGGTTAAGGTGTGGATAAAACTCGAAAACAGAGACTTTGTAAAAAGGTTTGCCATTATCTTAATAAGCAGGTTAAACTTTTCTAGTCTTCTGATTTGGACGATTATCTTTAGACGTTTTTAAAGGTTGGCTGGATGACTTGGGCGCTGAAAACTCTGAACTAACAGTTTGAACAAATTTTGCTGCACAATGGGATTCTAACAGTGGAAGTGTCGCTAGCTAGAGATTTTTTCTGGATAAAAATAGCCTGTTCCAGTGTATCCTTACCAAAATTCCATCAGGTAGTCCAAAGGCTGCCTGGAAAAGATCGCTTTTAGCGATAAGGCTGCCACTTGTAGCACTAGCTCGTAAATGTGTTCTATCAGTTTGTAATTTTTATTTCTGGTGTACACAATAAAAAGTTTCTATATCTCTATCTAAACACGACCAATGAACACTTATTGACTCGTGGCTATATAATTAACTCGTCCTATTTATCTATGCCCAAACATCGCGTTTTACTTAACTATAATACCGAAACCATGAGATTATAAAGGGTAGAAAAATTGATCGACATTCTGCGATTAACACTAAGGGCGAGATATCATGGAGGCCTATTTATATGTGACTTTGACGTACTCGGAGTCACATATAAATAAATAAAAATAACATCGGAAAGTCTTCATGGTTAACAACGTGTGACCAAAATGTTGGCGTTTTTCTGCTTCGCCATTCAGCGTAGTAAAGCTGGCAGCATGCTTGGTACGTTTTTAACTGTCCTGAGCATTTGAATTGCCTCTAGACTTTGAAAGATAATTATATGGGCAATCAGCTGTTTTTTTGTGTAATAGGCAGTTTAGGTACTTACTTAGTATTAGTTAGCTTGTTTAAAGGCCGTACTCATAAACGTTACTTAAGTTAAGCAATACTTAAAATTGCTCTGTTTCGTATTCATGTCAGCCAATTTCCGTCAGCGAGATGTTAACAGAGCAATTTAAAGTATTACTTAACTTGAGTAACGTTTATGAGTACGGCCGTTAGTTTAGATAGTAATAGCCTGTAAGAAGAATCAATATCAACATTTTATCATTTAGTTATGGCTAAAAGTTAATGTACAGTAGAATATTCTTTCTAACAAAACTTTTTATCTATTTTTGTTTAGTAATTGTGTGCATAGCTCAATTATTCCAATAGCGCGTGACTCCGTTGTCACCATTAGCTAAAGTAATCAGAACTTTTAAACGGTATACACTATTTTAATAATAGATAGCATTTTAGCCTGACCAGGTTGAAATTAGATCAATAATTTATCATAAGTTGCGCGTTTTGGTTACGCAAAATTTGCAAACTCAGCCTGACTTCTGTAACGTTTGAACGGTACCAGGATACTTGGTTCACTGTACAAGGTCACGCATATAGATTGTACTAAGCCGAAAGGAGTTCACTGTACTCATCATTATGAACAAATTTTACTATAGGACCAACCCTGATATCACGAAAAAAATATCAGCTGTTCCATTTTTTTATGGTACTGAGTGGTTAGACGAGCGAAGTCGTTCGCCTGATGGCTCTTCACGCTTGCCCATAACAGCTCAACGCCACTCAGAATTTTGAACTTCATCAGTTCAAAACCCTGGCAATACACTGCGCTCGTCACCCCGAGATATAAAATGTCAAATCTCTGTGTGCCCTGTAATTTCGCTGAAAACATTGCCCTTTAATCCGGAACACAGTAGTGTTTGCACACTACTGCTTGGCGGTTGAATAACTGGCAAAGGTGTGGTACTTCCCCAGGTGGACCCCTGCAAAAGAGTTCTATCACTACAACGATCGACACAAACATCACATCTACATAGAACGATCATTGACTATATTGATTTCAGGGTTGGTCCCATAGAAAAAGTTGTGCATTATGATGAGTACTACAATGACCTTCTTTCGACTTAGTACAGTCTATATGCGTATCCCTGTATACGTTTTGAGATGCTTGGAATTGAAAATTGGAACGCATCAATCATTCCAATATTTTACATGCGAAAGTGATTCTGTCTAATTTTATCCCTTTCACTCGGCGCCAGAGCAATAAATCAATGTGATTTTTAGCTTCCAAACGACTCCATAGATTTCGATTTACCTAGTGTTTTTTGTTGTTCAAAAGTTGATTTGATCGAGAGTGTGCTTAGCTATGATATATGAAAATCGGTTCAGCCATTTAAAGATCAGCCATATATAGATCTCTTTTATTGATTGAAAAGGTGCAATTTATACTTGTTACTCGCAACCTTTGCATGGACAGGTCTGAAAGAGTTGCTTCTGTTAAATGTTTGTCATCACTTCGTACCTTTTTGTCTCATACGATGGAGCTCCCATGATAATACATCTTCACGTAGAGCTTTCTTCCGTGATATAAGGCAGGAGGCAAGATGTTAGCCCAATACAGTCATATAAAGGTGGCCGCGGAAAGGAAAGTGGCCACTGGACAGATCACCAGCCCTCTGGTCGGATGACGACGTCGCTAAGGCAGCTGGAAAGCAATGCACGAGACTGACACAAGACCGGAGTAGCACGCTAAAGAGGAGACATAAACCCAGCAATGGGTGAAAATGGTTGATGATATGGTAGAAGAAAATTCGTTGAGCTGCTGTTCAATCTCCGTTAATGGATTGACCATGTACCAATTGTAAATTGTTCACAAAGTCTGTCACTCAGTCAGCCCCATAAAAGTACATATTTGGGGTGCAAAATGAAAAGTAAACAGGTTTCTTCTAAACAAGCGTGATCGGTCCTACATCAGCTGTGGACA
Source organism: Agriopis leucophaearia (assembly GCA_949125355.1). Lineage (NCBI taxonomy): Eukaryota > Metazoa > Arthropoda > Insecta > Lepidoptera > Geometridae > Agriopis > Agriopis leucophaearia. The sequence continues at coordinate 1,591,232 of OX421276.1, read as the reverse complement.
AACAGACAAACATGCTCGATTCTGCATCAGCTGTAGACAAACATAAGCCTTTTATGGATACAAATATATATATATAATCTTCAAATATATGAAAGATTTTCGCGATTCAAAAACTAAGAACACTTTTAATCAAGTCACCTTTCAAACAAAAAAAAACTGAATCAGAATCGGTTCAGCCGATTTGGCGATGCCACAGACAGACAATACACAGATACACATGTCATCTATACACTGATACACATATACACAGACACTGACTAAAGAAAAGCTATTGGTCTAACCACATCCTGGCTACACCACCAGATCACATCGATATGTTAGCATATTATTGTATTATCAGATACTTGTAAATTTTCATATCGATACCTTCGAAAAATTATACATAGAAGTCACAACGCGTAGAAAATTATAGTCAATAAACTTCCGCAGTTTTATATACAAACTTTTAAATAAACGAGACGGCGATTATGTCTGAATCGCAAGTGGAAACTTCTCTCCCGAGAGAAAGAGACAATTTTCTCTTTCTCTCCCGTTGTTCAGACGGTTGTTCGTCAGCCAAGTTGACGGCTCTTACGGAGTGTTACGGCTTGTGCAACTATCGCGTGACTGTGAATCCAATCTGGCTGTGTATTGAGTCCAGTCAGATTGAATATTGCCGCGATTAGCGCGTCATTGTGGCATTTTTGATCGAAGATCGATACAGTTAGAATAGGTGTTCTTAATTAATTTGTTACAAGTGAGTGTAATAAAAAAGTGTTCAAAACCGTTGTCGCTTATATTTTTCCCATATTTTCCCAAATAACTTATCTAATATCTTACCCGCAAAAGAAATAGTCTCCTATATCGGCTCCTACACTAATGGGTAATAATTTCCCATTAGATATCTATCAGACGGACATTCCCCCGGGTAAAGGACAGGATAAGAGGGATAAAATCGGATACAAGCTAGTGGCCAACTCTTAATATAATAAGGTAATTAAATACTGATCTCGCTGGAGTATCTCTGCTGTTTGAACAATAGCGTTTTCAGAGTGGAGTAGAGATATTTACTGAGACAAGACAGTCTTTCATGTTTTTTTTTTCTCAACCTATCCCAGTTACATGTGTAGAGACTTACAAACAGAATAATTATCAATATTAAAAACAAAGTTCATAACACGGTCAGAACTGGGATCACACGGGAAGCAACAGCTTTCACAAAAAAAGAATCTTCAAAATGGGATCACCCAGTCGAAAGTTCTAAGGTACCAAACATTTAAAAAACCAGTGAATTAATAACCTCCTCCTTTTTGGAAGTCGGTAAAAAAGCCGGTCATAAACAACACAAAAACCACTAAATAGGAATTGAAAATAAACCGGCAAAGTGCGAGTCGGGCTCACTGATAGTTGATTCGGTCTACGATGGAGCACGCTTGCCTAGAAGAATCCGATTCACTCGTGATTTGAAGACACCCAGATTGTAACTATCGGGGAACACCCATTCAGGCAGCGCATTCCACAGACTAGCAGTTCGTACAATATAAGTTAATTACTAAAGTACAAAGTATGTATTTATGTATTGTAAAGCACACTTTACAATACATTTGTAAAGTGTGCTAAAAGACAACATCACGCCCAGGCCATCAGGCGGTTACCCATCCAAGTACTGAGCACATATTCGGTGATCAGAAATTTTTCACCGACTTGCACTTGGTCATAATTTATTATTGTTTATTTTACATTAGATTGTGTACTATAATCATGCCAAGTTTGACACTTGTACGTAATAACTGCTTTTACATTAAAGCAAATACAAAAAAAAACGTTTGTTGTGTGGTGTGTCTTTAGTTTTTACTTTCTGACTTTTTTATTATTTCTTAGTTAATCTGCCGTAACATTACATATTCTGTGATAATTTCAACTGACTGGTTCGAAAGATACAGCCGTTAAAAGGAAACCGTTATCTACACTAATATTATAAAGAGGAAAGATTTGTACCTATTTTTGTATGTTTGTAATGAATAGGCTCCGAAACTACTGAACCGATTTGAAAAATTCTTTCACTGTTGGGAAGCTACACTATCCCCGGGTGACATAGGCTATATTACATTTTGTAGCGAGGCCGAAGGCCGAGCTTACACTCGTGCGAAGCCGGGGCGGACGGCTAGTTTAAAATAAAATAAAAAATAGGCAAGGCGGCATACAGGCAAGATCGCGGTCAATCGTTAGCCTAGTCCGACGTTAAATAAGATTTTTTTGCTTGCTTTTTTCGTCAAAAAATGACATCATTTCAGCCATAGGACGTCCACTGCTGGACATAGGCCTCCCCCCATCGATTCCCAAAAGGACCGGTTGGAAGCGGCCTGCATCCAGCGTTGTGCTGCGGTCTCTCTTAGGTCGTCTGTTCATCTTGTCGGTGGATGTCCTACGCTGCGCTTACCGGTCCGTGGTTTCCACTAGAGAACATTTCGGCCCCATCGGCAAATTAAATCATGTTTTCTTGTAACAATTTTATTATTTTTGAATATCGACTACGATAGTGTTTTCTCAACATTTGCTGTAATGGTACCCCGGCAACACAGACAGGCACCTAGTTCAGAAGCAATTAGTCCAAAGCCCGTATTCAACAATGTCACGCAATTACGGTAACTTTACGTAAACCCCAAACTCTATAAGGTTTACTTTGATTGAGTTCCTTAATCCGCTTTATTAGACGATAATTAATCTAAATAGAAACTGTAGTAGCTTGATAACAGTTTTAATCAATATCTGGAATTCCAATTATGTCATTGAAATTACGGAATTTATCCAGTAGTAGTGAACATTTCAGGAAAACGCTGGATACTGACCGTTTCCAACATCATTTCATGATGACGATGGGGGGTGAGCCATAGGACGTCCAGTGCTGGACATAAGCCTCCCCTCAATTTCCAAAAGGGCCGGTTGGAAACGGTCAGTATCCAGCGTTTTCCTGACCTGTTTACTACTGGATAAATCCTGCTATTTCAAGTTCCAGATATTGATTACAACTGTTATCAAGCTACTACAGTTTCTATTTAGATTAATTATCGTCGTCGATAAGTGAACATTTTATTGGAAGAATAAGGATACCTAAATCTAATTTTGAAAAAAAAAACTTTGACATCGCCACTCATTTATCTCTACTATCCACTAATTTAACTTAAGTTGATACGTAAAACTCAGATCAGACACAAAAGTGAGATATGGTATAGTATACTTATCGTTCGTGTTGAAATGTCTCCGTATTTCACTTTTTGTATCATACCCCTAAACCATCTGTAAAAAAACTGTAAGTACGGCCCACTTTCTCATTTTTCACGCACACTTAGAATCTTGCAGTTCATCATCATCAGCCAGAAGACGTCCACTGCTGAACATAGGCCTCCCCCATTAACCTCCACACTGAACGACATCCTGCCATCTGCATCCACTCGATCTTGCAGTTAATAGCCCATACCTAATATACCTTCTAATAGCCCATAAGCAAAAAAGAGAGTCAAGGTAGTCTGCAGGGAGAGTTTGACTAAAGGCATCAAGCCCGACTTAGGCTTAAAACGTCCGCACCCGCCACGCCACCTTACTATATCTTCCTCGTTTGTCTGTTCTGATGCTGAAAAGGAAAAATTATGTAAAAGACTATGGTGTTACGAGTACATGGAGTAAAAGTCTGGCATAACATTTCGTAGACATAATTATGACATATTTTTAAGGAAAAGCTTTTTTGCTACATCCGTGTTAGTCCCAAAGTAAAATTTGTGTATAAAGATGAGTAAAATGATATCCTCAAATAAGTCCGCCATTTAAAGATACACCAGGTATAAAAGGCTACACGGAATGATTGTACTAAGCCGAAAAGTGATAGTACTCATCATTATGGACAAACTCTACTATTGGACAAAACATGAAGGAAAAGCGCCATGGGTACGCCCTTGCTTCTTCAAAGTATCTTATCATCCTACGTTGTTAGAATACTAAAATTACGCCATAACCCAAAATACTCAGTCCGTTTTAATTTCAACTTCAACAAAATAAATCAAATCAATACCTAAATCATTTTTACAGCTGTTTTTCATGACCACTCAAATTATTTATTGCATAATTTCGGCACAGTGTCGGCTCGTGCACAGATACCATTTTTATTGCTTCTCTGAACTGTTCTTGTTCAATCCTATATTCTCATTGTTTACAATAAAGTCTCGATATAAGAAATATTGTGCTTCCCACAGCATTTCGAACGACGGGAACAGATAAAAATCGTCAGTTTTTGTGTATTTTTATAGAGAATCGTAGACATAAGATGAATAGTAGATCCAATTTGGGTTTGGTGACTCATTGTATTAAGAGATTTTAAATGTGAATCATAACGTATAATTTTATTAGTATTTTGCAATTGATTTCAGGATTCTTACATTAAAAAAAAACATGACAGCGCTACCAGTTACATAATCTGATTTTTGTGGCATCCAATGACCAGAGTGTTTGCATGATTATTTTAGACAATCAACATTAGACTTAAAATCGTCGATTTTTTTAGTGATGACTTAATTATGGTACTGAGACTTGGTCTTTAACTGCAGGTCTTTTGGAAAAACTCGAGTCACACAACGGGAATTGGAGAGAGCTATGCTCGACAACTTTACTGTTTATTCGTCGCTTACCGACAGGGGAGTTGGTGGTCAAACGCGGACTTATACGTGATAAAAAAAAAAAAATATTTTATTTCATCCTAAGGTTTTTTTTTGAAGTAATTGCTTCTAGCGAGAATGTTACCAGTTGTTTAACAATTTTTTTCTTTATTAGTTGTTGTGTTGTGTATGCAATTTATTAATTCATGAATCATGTCAGTATTTTAGGAGGATTAATAATGTTAACACTAAGGTCAGCTACTCCAGTCTATAAAACAAACCCGTCCTACCCGTAAAACGGTCACTCACCAAGTCCGCGACGTTGACTCATGTCATGGGCACAATGATCTACAACAGGCTTCCCGAGGATGTACTAGAGGCGTCTAACTTGTCTATATTCAAAGCAAGGTTAGCACGCTGGCTTGTCAATCAAGCGTTCTACGACATTGATAAGGAATTTATGGCTCTAAAAGTAACATCCTAAATGTATTTAATAATTGTTATTAGTTTTTACTTAGTACTGTTAAGTATTTTTTATTGACATTTTATAATATTTTACATCTGACATTACTGATCGTATAAATAAATGAGTATGAGTAAAACAAAAAACTACCTAATTTTACTACATAAACAAAGACTGACTTTTTCTTGGATGTTTCCAATAAAAATAGTCCAAAATATATGATTTGGTTCGTCTTGCTCGCCTCGAAAAAGCTTGCTGTTTCGAAGGCTTATCTAAAAATATGGTCAGGGCGACCTTGGTCCATTTCACCTTAGTCGCGGTCTTCACGGACGATTTAACGCATGCGATATAAAACACGTTTCTAATTATCTAACACAGTAAATGTTGAACGTTACTACGTAGTCCATAAGGGCTGAACGGATTTGAGTGTGATTTCCTATGTGGTTTATATTATTCTACCTTACACCATAGAAAAAAGATTTCTTATACTTATAGCTAAGGATACACTAAACGCTTTGTGACTTAATTTGAATAGTTTTTTTTTTTTTTTTCAAAAAACTAATTGTTGACTTCTAGGGAAGTTTAATAAACCGGATTAATCCCCTAACTATCCACCCTTAATGTTTTATTATTTAAATGGGTCTACTTTCTAGAGATAGCCCATTCAATAAAAAAATAATTTAATATAGAATCACAATCGACGGAGTTTTTCTTATATGCCATGTGGCGAACAAGCTAAAGGGCCGCCTGATGGTAACCGATGCCATGACACTTTCTTTCAAGACAGTACTTTTTATAAACCACTAGCTGCGCCCCGCGATTTCACCCGCGTGGTGATGATGATGATCATGAAAAGTAGCCTATGTGTTAATCCAGGACATAAGCAATGTATATTCCAAATCCATCCAGCCGTTTTTGCGTGATTGAGTATATATTATGAGTATATCAGTCTCTGGCAGCCATATTACAAGCTTTGCTTAGTTTGGGGTCAGATGACCGTGTGTGCAAAATGTCCCAGTAACAAACATCCATCCATACATCCAAACTTTCACACATATGATATTAGTGTGATTATTATTATTATATCTGTGCGTCGATCAAACGCCATCTGTAAACCTAACAGCAGAGCAAACGCTGGGCTAAAAGACGATCTCCCCTTTCTTTTATATCGCTATTTTTACAGCAACCATTTCCTTGGCAACCCTAATAAACATGTAAACTCACGTAAGTTAAAGTTCCTGTGAGTTGATGTAACTTGTCACTGTATTGAGGGGCCAAGGTCTCAGAAACTCTTCGGTGTCAGGCGGTACAGTCACGGTTGCTAGGCAACGGACTATCAACAAATCATGTCAAAATAGGCAGCAATTTTACTTGGAGACTTTTGATTTTATTAGAAAATGACGGCATAAATTTAACGATAATGATTCCGCAAATGTCACTGTCAAAAGTCGCCTCAGCCCACAGACATGTCTGTGCCTCAGCCAAATATTTGGCCAGGTCCCTATACCGTTCTACAGCGGCCGGCCCCCACAGTTCTAAACTCTCACTAACTAATACTTAATTTAGTATAATACTGAAACTATCACGGTTGCATACAGTTAGAGAGTGGCTGGCTCCCAAGGTCCTAAACTCTCAATACCTAATACTTAATTTAGTATAATACTGAAACTATCACGGTTGGCAGGTCCTTATACAGTTCGAGAGTGGCCGGCCCCCATGGTCGTAATTTCTCAATAAGTAATACGTAATTTAGTATAATACTGAAACTATCAGGGTTGCCAGGTCCCTATACAGTTTGAGAGTGGCCAGCCCCCATGATCCTAAACTCTCAATAACTAAAATCGCTACGCGTTTGTCTATCCTATCTGTATATCAGCTAACTCCTCCTAAACCACGCAACGGATTTTGATGTGGTTTTCAACATCAATTAGATAATTTTTCATGCAAGGTATATATATAATAATATTTACACTCGTGCGAAGCCGGGGCGGGTCACTAGTACATGCAAAAGTTTGTGTGAAACTTGTATGTTTATTTGTCCGCACTCAACTCTATACAGTAGCCGATTTGAATGAAGTTTGGTGTTGGGGTAGGTTTTGCCCTGAATTAATATAAAGACTACTTTTTACCCAAAAAAATCATACTTCCTGTATAGAGTAGGGAAGCGGATGAAAATTCGTAAGGATGCTAGTTTGTATAATATCCATACTAATATTATAAAGAGGAAAGATTTGGATTTTTGGATGTTTGTAACGAAATAACTCAAAAACTACTGAACTGATTTTAAAAATTCTTTCAATGTTGGGAAGCTACACTAACCCCGAGTGACATAATAGGCTATATTATATTTTGTAGCGAGGCCGAAGGCCGAGCTTACACCCGTGCAAAGCCGGGGCGGGTGGCTAGTATATATTATAAAGAGGAAAGATATTTTTGGATGCTTGTAACGAATTAAATCAAAAACTACTGGACCTATTTTAAAAATTCTTTCACCATTAGGATGCTATATTATCCCTGAGCAAAATCACACTAATATCATTTATGTGAAAGTTTGGATGGATGGATGGATGTTTGTTACTCAATCACGCAGAAATGACTGGATGGATTTAGATAAAATTTGGAATATACATTGCTTATGTCCTGGATTAACATATAGGCTACTTTTCATCATCATAATCATCACCACGCGGGTGAAACCGCGGGGCGCAACTAGTAGGTTATATTTATTACTAGAATGTTTAACAAAACCTCCACCCGTGCGATGCCGGGGCGGGCGGCTAGTAACATAACACTTTAACATCTGCAGACAGGTATTCTAATCATTCCACTGAAAGCAGAACACAAAATCAATAACCTCCATCCGCCGCGATTTACGTCGCTTATTCTTCCCCAACTGAGAACGCTTCCACTTAATTACCGAAAATGTCACACGAATGCAAACTTTCTGCGCAAACGTTAATTTAATTAAAGTTTTGCTCGATATAGTCTGTTTATTTAGTATTCACGAACTGTGTGGAACTAAGTAGTATCTATACATAGTTCGTGTATATTTGGAACTTTTTACTGAGTACTGAAATATTATAAATGAAGTTCCACACGTGAGGATTTACTATTTAAATGTTATAGGAAATCCTCAAGTCTGATAACACTTCAAGTATATAAATAAACTGGCCAAGTGCGAGTCGGGTTCCCTTTGGGTCATCATCATCATCAGCCAGCTGAAGACGTCCACTGCAGTGCTGAACATAGGCCTAATCTGCATCCACTGGATGCCCGCGACTCTCACAATGTCGTCGGTCCATCTAGTGGGAGGCCTACCTACGCTGCGTCTTCCAATTTGGGTACGGAACTCTAAATATGAGTTTTAGCCCCAACGCGTTAAAAACATGTTCCTTCATTGTATTATTTTACTTAACTTATTTTGAGTGTTAATATGTACCTAATAATGGTGGATTTATTGTTTACTAGCTGCGCCCCGCGGTTTCACCCGCGTGGTGATGAAAATCGGTGATGATGATGTTGATGAAAAGTATCCTATGTGTTAATACAGGATATAAGTAATCTATATTCGAAATTTTATCCAAATCCATCTAGCCGTTTCTGCGTGATTGAGTAACAAACATCCATACCTACATCCATCCAAACTTTCACATATATAATACTAGCTGCGCCCCGCGGTTTCACCCGCGTGGTGATGAAAATCGGTGATGATTATGATGATGAAAAGTAGCCTATGTTTTAATCTAGGACATAAGCTATGTCTATTCTAAATTTCATCTAAATCCGTCCAGCCGTTTTAACGTGAAGGAGTAACAAACATACACACTCACACACACTCACAAACTTTCGCATTTATAATATTAGTGTGATTAGTGTGTTCTTGAACGTGCTCGATTATTGTAGGCAGGTGTATAATGAAATACACGTAACTCGTTTTCAAAACTTCACAAACGCCTCTAGTGAAGTCTCTACCACTTTACTACAACTAGACCGTGACTTACTTTGCTTGATTCTGACTGTGACTATGACTTGTTTGACGTCATTTAATAATTACCTAACCATTGTATTATTCCGATTGAAGGACTCTGTATCCAAGGTCGTGTATTTTTTTTAATATTCGAAACCTTATTTTGAACTACCCTCTTGTCATAATTCTTCGTATCTGAAATAGTAGTATCTGCTGTATTCCATCCTACACAGTCCATTGGCCTCACCAGACTTGCTTCAAACATTACCTAGGTATTTAGTTACTCTAAACACATTTCTTGCTTCTGGTTTCAGTCCGAGGCGCAAATAGAATAATAAACAGTGGCCCGGCCTTCAGCAGACTTTATTTACCAGCACAAATTACTTTGTTTAAATGTAATTGCCTCGATGAAAAACTGGGCTTTAATCAAATAGGTAGTATTCAAGGTCATATTTGATAATAAATAAATAATTAGTCTTATCAACGGAGAATGAAATACTGATTATACCAAAGATTTTGTAGACATACCTACGTAGTATAGTATGAAATCTTTGAATTTTACATTTCCACTAATGGTTTTTTATGGACGATGCCGGTGAAATCTATAGGTTTTAATGCATTATAGTTTCCTCTTAAGTAAACGAACAAATTTGAACGAACAGATTTAGTGACACTCTGTCACTAAATCTGCTAACGGTACAGGCGTAGCGAGAGCCGTGATCCAACCGAGTTAAATTTTCATTTGTTTCTTTCAAGTCTTCTAAGGATTAATAAGGAATTGGTGTTCCCCATAGTTACAATCTGGGTGTCTTCAAATCTCGAGTGAATCGGTTTCTTCTGGGCAAGCGTGCTCCATCGTAGACCGCATCGCGCTTAACATCACGCGAGTTGGCGGTCAAACGCAAGCTTATTACTGAATAAAAAAAAGTGTGTGGCTGTGGACGAGGCGATTTCTAAGATTATCACTAACAAAATATATGATAACTATGCTTTATACTATAACGAATTTGAGACACAATTTTAAACACTTTTACTATCTGTTCCCTGCCAAAGCCACCGCGACCCAAGTTTCATAGCCGGGGATCGTTCTTTCCTGTAATAGTGGACACACACAGAGAAACTTTTAAATTTTGTTATTTAACGAAGGCCTGGCCGTCCCAGGCTATTACATCCATGCAAAATTCATCATCATCATCAGCCAGAAGACGTCCACTGCTGAAAATAGGCCTCCCCCTTTAACCTCCACACTGAACGACATCCTGCCATCTGTATCCACTGGATGCCCGCGACTCTCACAATGTCGTCGGTCCATCTAGTGGGAGGCCTACCTACACTGCGTCTTCTGGTTCGCGGTCTCCACTCAAGAACCTTTCTTCCCCATCGGTTATCAGTTCTTCGAGCGATGTGGCCTACCCATTGCCAATTCAACTTGCAGATTTTAATAGCTATATCGGTGACAAAATTATTATCTGATTATTCACTAAATCAACTAGTAAGTCGACTAGTTGAAACAACTGGACGGCAAAGTATCGATGCGTCCGTGTGTCGGCACCGGGCGGGGGAGGGACATTATTTGTTTCCCATGTAGGTCACTGAATCCCTCGGGATTTGCATAATTGTGTGCGATGAGCAAACGTTTCGCATCATGTTCTCGTTAATGCTCACGATTGTGCTCATTCTGCTTAATTTTCAGATGCCTAAAGCTGAAAACTTTTATAAGTTGACCCGTGGTTTCACCTGCTTAGACATTCTTTCTAATACAAATACAACATCAATTTATTTTTATATACTTAAATGTAGCACTAAATAAAATTTGGTAACCCTGCCTGCTGCGTTCGCGCACAGCGCGAGCTGTGTTGCAGTAGTTAGTGTCTCCCCCAAAGCTGAAAACCTCAGATCAGATAACTTTTACAGACTTTTTGGTTAGTCGTAAGACAACCGCGATTCGACTACAACGCCGCGCAATGCCAGTGCTACGATGCCCTAGCGGACAAGCACAGACTAGGTATAGCTACTATGTAGCCCAGACTTCTAGTTACGATTATTTTCAATGTAAAACAATTCAGTCAAATACCTGAGGAGCGGGGTGAGGGGTTACTAAATGCTAATTGGCCCATTCAAAGTCAGTTGAAAATGTAAACAAAGCATAGTGACGGACGGCGTACCTACGGTATTGGTCGGAAATGACGTGAGGTTCAGTGGAATCAGTGGGCGTGTTTTTTACATCAGTAGTAATGTCAACTGATGAAGTGTCTGAACATGTTCGCCCTGCATTAAATGTCTAATTATAGAAAGTCTTTGCGGACAAGCGACATTGAACACTATTTAAGCGACATAACGTCAAAATTGGAGTATATTGTGGCATGTGGAACTGTCTATATAATTGACGTCTGGGTATGTACAACGACCCTCGGACGTTTTTTGACTGTTTTAAGTTAGAGATTGTGACTCTATAGTATAGGCATTGTATCTCAATGCATGTAAACTATTAGTTAGTTCATTAGTGCTCCAGTGTAGCCAAGTGACAATAATGAGGTGAAACATAAATATATTACAGTACAGTCTCTACCATTTTACTAGAGCATGACTTGGACTTGAATGTGACTTACTTTGCTTGACACTGACTATGACTTGTTCAACATTATTTAATACCATGTAAACTTGTTTATTATTCCAACTGAAGGACTCTGTTTCCATGATCATGAAAAAAATAACAGATAAAATAATATTCAAACTCGAGTTTTCGAGTACAAAAAATGCGCTGTCATTTAAAATAACAGCATAAACATCTGTAAAAAATAAAAATAACCCGACAAAGGCTACAGTTTGTCGATATCTCTTACAAATTGAACATTGTGTTTGTACATTGTGAGCTCGTTCGATGCTGTCAACAGCCAATAAAAGCTCCGGAGATGATTAACGACTCCGTTAATTCGCCGTTAATTCTCGATTCAAGCGAGCTTGCCCTTGGTGGGGTGGCTGTTATTTGACAAATTTTATTACGGTGATAAGAATAAATGGGCGTGGGTTCGAATCACGAAACATCCACTCGAAAGATGAAGAAAAAGAATATCTGATCAGTTAACCTCAGACACTATCTGTCTACAAAATCTATTCAGCTGTCATCGGACTCATCATCATTATTTCAGCCATAGGACGTCCACTGCTGGGCATAGGCCTCCCCCATCGATTTCCAAAAGGGCCGGTTGGAAACGGCCTACATCCAGCGTTTTCCTGCGGTCTCTTTTAGGTCGTCTGTCCATCTTGTGGGCGGACGTCATACGCTGCGCTTACCGATCCGTGGTCTCTATTCGAGAACCTTTCGGCCCCATCGGCCATCTGTTCTGCGTGCTATGTGCCCTGCCCACTACAACTTGCTAATCCGGTGGCTATGTCGGTGACTTTCGTTCGTCTACGGATCTCCTCATTTCTGATTCGATCTTTACCGGGTGTTATCGGAATAAACGATTACAATTGTAACATCCTCACACATTTCATACACACAAACCTTGTTATGAACACAGTAACCACTGTGATGATATCGGCCCGATGCCTCCTACCGCCAGCCCGACATGCGTTAATTGCTCGATCAATAATTGTGTAATATTAATGAAAATCCATCTAGTATCCGGGTGAATTTGAAATCTATCAATATTAAATGAGACGGTCTTGTGTTCAAGTTTATTGTGAATTTTTGAGGTTGGCTTCCGACTAATCTATCTTCTATCGACATATATTGGATAGATAGATAGATAGAAACTCTTTATTGTGTACACCAGAAATAAAAATTACATACAGATAGAAAACACTTACGAGCTAGTGCCACAAGTGTATAATGAAAGGGTACAAAAGAAAAAAAACTGTAATTGCAAGATATCAAAAAAATGTGTCTTAAGCCGGGTCCGCTGCGCCATGTTTTCGTGTTAGCTAACACACTAACTGTTAGCTACCAAAGCTACACCCACTTTTCGTGTCAGTAACATGTTAATGTGTTAGCTAACACGAAAACATGCCGCAGCGGACCCGGCTTTAAAATAAGCAGGTGAACGAACGCTTTAAGAGAGTTTTTAGAATTTCTGTCTGTTTGTTTGTTTGTGCACGCATATCTCCTAAGCCACTGAACCAACTGATTTAAATGTGGTTTTAACCAACTTCAAAAAAGGTGGAGGTTCTATTTTTTTTTTATGTTATACCGGTATCTCCTCCAGCTGTAGACTGATAAAAAAACTGTAGGGTATACTTCCAATTTGGTCCCATTGTCACCAAGTCAGGATCTGCATGATGGGATCCCAGGGAAATCGAGGGCAAGCCTCAAATTTTATAGGCACTTATTACAGTTATTAAGTCGGTTTTTAATGTGATCTACTTGTAAAGAATATGCTTAGCTACTGCCTAACTGCCTGAAATATTAATGGATTCATCCATGAATATTTTCAGGTAAGTAGCTGATTTAGTAGATAACGATGGATGATTTTTTAATTTGTCATACCTAATTATTATTGTAATGAGGAGGATGCTAATTGATTACCAGGGACCTTACGCCCAACTCTAAACGCGGCCCGAATTGTTGCATTTTGCTAAATCACGCGACCGCAAACCGTAACTCGGCGCGTTAAGGTTCGCGTTTGCGTGAATTTAAAAACTGCACCTATTCGGGCCCGCGTTTAGAGTTGGGCGTAAGGCCCTAATTTACCCATTTGAATCATAAGTGTACACTAATGTACCCATTTGAAGAAATAAATGAACTGCCCCTGTAGCCTTATAATGAAAAAAAAAATGCTATTCATATTACAACTGTTTGGCTGAAACACAATTAAAAAAACTCGCACCGGAAACTTTGATAAGCTATAGTCACTATGCTACAGACTATGCCAACCATAAAAAATAAAGAGAAAAAGAGGTCACATAAGGTTAAAAAAGTTATTGTAATCGTCTCAGCTTCCAGCCATAAATGATGGTCACTCTGCAGTAAATCAATATTTTAAGGTATTTCCCAATACCGCAGCTCATTTGAAAATTCATGATGGAAGCGCGGTCGGGAGTGATTTTGAAAGGTTTCATTTGTTTGGCCTTTCTGAATTATTCATATTAAAACGTGGTAAAACTCTTGTACAGAGCCCGCCTAGGAAGTACCACGCCTTTGTCTGTAATTCACGGGTAACGAGCGAAGTGCATTGCAAGGCAATGCTTAAAATTACTCGAGACAGAGCAGTTTTAAGCATCGCTTAACTTAAGTGTGTGACAATTTTCGTCAGCGAGATGTTAACAAAACAATTTCAAGCATTGATTAACTTAAGTAACGTTTGTTAAGTAATAAATTCGCTTCGCTAAATTCTAGGGGCACTAAACAGTAATGAGCTAGCTCACCATCGAGCGAGTGGCTTGCTTGTCTATTCACTAGTTGCACATCAACAAAAACAGATAATGTCATAATATCATAGCGGAGATAGGTATATATCTCAATGCATAAAGTGCATCCTTCACAAGACATATATATATCGGCCTCCTTGACGTGTCCGTCAACGGCGAACCTGACTAGCGCCGGTTATGAGCGCGTATATGGCTGGCAAAACCAAACTTAGTTTTAAAGGTCCTGTTGCAAGGCGCACAATGCAACTGACCATCAGCATTGTATGTGTAAGTGTAGGTGTAGGTGTAGTAAGTAAGACATAGAAGCTTTATAAGGTAATACTCCGAAAAACCCGTACGAAGCGCTTTGATTCCAGTCATATTGTGCGAACTGCTAGTCTGTGGAATGCGCTGCCTAAATGGGTGTTCCCCGATAATTACAATCTGAGTGTCTTCAAATTACGAGTGAATCGGTTTCTTCTAGACAAGCGTACTCCATCTTAGAACTCATCTTCACTTAACACCAAGCGTTTTGGCAATCAAACGCAAGCCTATTCATCATCATCAGCCAGAAGACGTCCATTGTTGAACATAGGCCTCCCCCTTTAACCTCCACACTGAACGACATACTGCCATCTGCATCCACTGGATACCCACGACTCTTACTAACACCTATTACTAACTTAAGCCTATTACTAAATTAAAAAAGTATGTATACGTAATGATTTTCTGTTCTATGTATGATTAGCAGTTTTTAATTCTTTTTAGTGATTAAGTTTGGTATATTAACAAAAAAAAAAACAACGTCAACCTAATTCGCGTCTCTGTACAACATATTCAGGAAATCAGTGGTTTCGATTCTGCTAACTAAACTAAATTAGACAGTTATTATTATTTTTAATCTATTTCACACATAGGTATTGGAATATAAAGAGACACATACCATTAAATCTAGAAAAACATAATTATAACAAAATCGACGCTAGTATAAACACTGCCCAAGTACTTACTTGCTAACAATTAGTAAGAAAAGTTTAGCTAGTGGTTGTTAAAATTGAAATTTAATCAAAAACAAATTAAATTTTCCTTTTTACTCAAAGCATCCTACTCACATCGCAGGATCTCTTTTAAAACAATTTATTCTCAAAAATCTTAAAGAATCTTAAAAAGTAAACGAAAGTTCACAACTCGTCGACCAAAAACTTTTGGACGAGACTACCTCGCGAAACTTATCCGGATAAAACAGAATAAAACAGTTCAAGAAGAGTATCCTGAGTTTAATAATTTTCAGACAAATGCATTAAGGTCTGGTGCGCACGGATTTTTGTCACTGTCACTCTGTATACGAAGGACACGTTTCAAATTGAACGAAAGAACTAGATACTAGCTGTAACCGCGACTTCGTCCGCGATTTGGTCAGAAAAAATAGCCTATGTCTATTCTCATGATACATACTATTACCATGGATGTAACGTTTTGTCGATGCTATTACCTCGCAAAATTTTATCGAGATTGGTTAAGCTGTTTAGCCGTGATTATGTAGCAAACAGACAGATAGAGAGTTACTTTCGCATTTATAATATTAGTGTGATTTATAGTAAAAAATAAACGTTAATTTAAGAACATAAAATAATAATGTAAATAAAATGGTAATATGTCTGTAAGTATATCAAAACATAAAAAAAATCGTCATTCATAGGACTGCACGTCAGTAGTGAAAACTTAAGTAGTAATTCACCTATTCTACAAGAGATGGCGCTGTTTTAAAATACACGGTACAGCATGACGCTTAGTTCCGTGATTTTTGTTAAAGAAGTTTTCACTTCAAATAACGCAATTTCTTTCCTTATTTTTTTACGGATTCCATAAAAAATAACATTGAATCAATTATTATTGTTAAATTCACATACTAACGTCAATCAAAGAATGTTGCTATATCATTACATCACATCATTCACACCATTGCTTTACCACATCATCGATTCCCATCAAATGTGGTAGTGGTCAAACGCAGGATTAGTTCGTTGTAAAAAGAAGAACGGCATAGCCTTAGTTTTGCGGTTCTGCCTTAATGCGACAAAATTGAGTTCAGTAATAACAATAAATTCCGGGGAAAAATAGCAGCCTCCCCGGGTAAGAATCCGAAGAAATACTTGTTTTTTACCGAATGATTCTAAACTTTCGGTCACTAGGGGATGAAGAGATAGGGTTAATTTTCAATTATAACTTTGCAAGCCGAAGTTTTTAGTAGAGGTTTGTTTAATAACTTGGAATTTGACTCTGGTGACAAACTTACTTATTCTGAAAGCATGGCTGATTGCCTCAGTGTAAAAAAATAGTGGTAGTAGATGTATCTACTATTTTTCACATCAAAAAAAAGGCGTATAATTGTAGATATGTTATTACGAAACTATTTCAAATTGTCTATAATATCATAACAATGAAATCTTGCGATTTAATCCGCATAATATTCAGTATTTGTTTTATAAATGGACAATCAAAATTAAAATTATTAAACTACCGCGTAAACGCTGGCTTTGACATTTATGGGGTCACAGTGACGTCACAAGCAAGCAAATAAGTATACTCGCCATACAGTTGTTGCCTCTGTTCCTTGCCTATGACGTCATAAGGCCATTCGACCTAAATAGAGCGTTAGCTGTCAAGTGACGTGATTTAAGAAAATAATACTTTGATTTTTTAACCAACTTCAAAAATGGGGGAGAAGAGCGAGATGTTTTTTATGTTCGTTACCGTAGAACTCCGTCATTTATGAACCGATTTCGAAATTAGTATTTTTAAACTGAAAGTATAGGTAATATCCTTAATTATTATTTATCGTATCGTTTTATTAATGACGGAGTTTTGATGTAACAAAAAAAACAACTGCATATAAGGTGCTGCTTAGTAAGGACCACCTTTTTTGAAGTCGCTTAAGTATCAGATTTTTTACATATTTTGAATTAAGAAATTGAATATACGATATCCTGAATAACTCGAGTATTATTTGGTATTATGAACCGAAGTTGCCATCTGGTAATATTTTAAATTACTAAGCGCATTGAAAATGAGCCAGCTGTTCGCTAAATATGTTTTGTTAATTTATTTTATTAGCTTTTGGACGCAGGAGATGGCTTTAAAAATGAAAAGATATTTGTGACAAAGAAATTAATTAAAGTAAACCTGTAGTAGCAGTTGTTATAATATTCAGCACGAGTTCAACAAACTCTAAGTACTAGAAAGCTGAAGGGATCTGAGATCTAGAGTTATCATGAAGTCACATCGCTAAGGAAGGACTTTCCTACGATATCAGAATAGTTTAAATGTTGTTTGAATGTTCAAGCTTATAGGGATTTAGGAACTGTGTCACGAAATGCTAGGATTTTGTACAAAACTATTTCAATAGTAATACGTGTAAACTTGTGGTTTGGATGGCCAGCATTTACATATATATAACTTAGTTTATAAGTGGATCACATTAAAAACCGACTTCAAAAAGCTCGGGGACATTTACAACGAAGGCACCAATGTCATTGAATGAACGATGTTCTTAAACTGACTGGCACTACTCCTCTATTATATTCTCTTTACTCAGCAACTCAGTGGTATGAAGTATGAACCTCAGAACAATACATATACTCTGATCTATGGAACAATAAGTCCTTCTTCTGAGGCATGAACCCAGAAAGTCTTATTGAATTTGCATTGCCAGAGAGACTTGGTGAAAAAGTGATGCAACAGAATGAAATGGCATATTTTTGAACGAAGTGGAGAAAGTAGATATAATAAGTAACCCATGATCTCTTTAGAATACTGAAGATCTCGTTTCTTTTCCGACAGTGGTCGTGGTCGCCGTCCAGTCATGCCAGCGCGGTGCGGGTTCAGCTCTCTGGAAGGCGACTACGCGCCCGCGATGTCGAGAAGAGGCCAGAGCCGTTCCCCGTAGCCTGAACTGCTGACGGACCGGACCTGGAGGTTGCCAGTAAGCATTGCTTTACAACCATCAACCGTAGAGAAAACCTACAACTGTATTTAGGTGTAGAATACCCTTTGAGCTACTGGTCAAACTGGTCAGAGTGACAATAGTTATCAATATAAAAAACCGACTTCATAAAAATGTCAGAACTGGACCAACTTGAAATGAAACCACACGGGAAGCGCCAGCTTTCAAATAAAAAAATAATCATCAAAATCGGTTACCCAGTCGACAGTTCTGAGGTAAAAAACATTAAAAAACTCGAATTGAGAACCTTCTCCTTTATGAAAGTCGGTAAAAAATAGGATGCAGTTTTTTTTCTCGTAATAGGAACATAAAAACACTTATTTTTAATCCACATAATTAATTTATTTTCTTAATTCCAAGTTTTGTTACAAAATACATAAATATTATTTAAAAAAACTTAAATCCAGGGTGCCGCCGGCAGCGGGACAGGACCTAAGTTACCGGTGGTCAGGGTCGCAGAGTGAGGAACCTCCTGACAATGTGTGCCGTGTCCAGGATATTTTTTTTTCTGTTTTGTCCCACTGCAGGACAAAGGCCTCCCTAATCTCTTTCCATCTATCTCTGTCTAATGCTATTGTGTGCCAGTCGGTTAGGTACGAGTAAAATTCCGCCCGCCATCTAAATAAAAACCCTAATGTTAAAAATAATGATCAACCGATTCACTAAATCTGTGGGAGGGGATTGCTGTTTGATACCATCATTCAGCCTGCAGAAGATACAGAGAGAGAGAGAGAGACCAAACTCAGCGGCATCCGCAACAAAATATAGGCTGAGAAACCATGAGAATAGCAAACTCTGTTCTAAACTACAGACTTTAGATTAGCAAAATGTTGAAAGATCAGACCAATTGACATGTCCTGGATGGAATCCAAGTCCAGTCCTACTGGATGTGGAATAATAATAATGATAATTATTTCATTTGCTTTTTTATAAATACGTGTAAGTACGCTTCTCTTTTGACATTTACCTTTGAAGGCTATCAGGTAAATGTGAAAACATTTAAAACCTTGGATTTATATAGGTTGCAGGGGCTTTACGGCTACGTTCACGGGCTTGAAACAGCGTTGAAACAGCGCAGTGCGGAAAATCACTACCCCTAACGTGAACATAACCCTAACGCGCCGAAATATGGCTTGCGGTAGCGCAACTTTTCACAATGACTTAAACAGAATCGCTTAAAACAGGTGGCCCAAGGCCCTTGGTGTCAGCATAATACCGCTAACTTAAAAGACGTTTACCCTGCAGGGAAAACATTACGTCAACGTTTTTATTTTCTTCGTTTAACGCTTACTTTTTCTGTTCTTCAGAAATGAATCTCCTAAACATGGACGCGGAGAACCGCGTGGTTCTCAACGTCGGTGGGATCCGACACGAGACGTACAAGGCGACGCTGAAGAAGATCCCCGCGACGCGCCTCTCGCGGCTCACGGAGGCGCTCGCCAACTACGACCCTGTGCTCAACGAGTACTTCTTCGACCGCCACCCCGGGGTCTTCGCGCAGGTCCTCAACTACTACAGGTATTGTACTATTACAGATACTTATGCGTTTGCCTTAACAACAGCAACCGCTACGTCATGTCAAAGAAAAAGAATCAAGAGTCTTTTCTTGATTCATGAGACCCCCCATTTCTGTATGAACCTAGCCCTGTGCAAATCTAAACGATCTTCCGGTGGAACAAAGGGGCTCCTCCCACCACAGAACGGCCTAAGTATCAGTAGTCCGACTACGGATATTTTTTCATAACCACAATTTTTCTAAATTTTTTTTACCTCCGCAGTATTTCTGCTCGCTTGGTACTTTGTTTTGTATCGCAGAATCAGCAGATCACATTTTATGTTACAAAAAAATTTGAAGTCACAAAAAAATTTGAAAGTGTTGATGTTTAATCAAACTAAAATGCTCAGTAGTCCGATTCCGGTTACTTATAACACTGGAATGCTGAGACTAAAAAATCTACTGGTCCGAAATGACGAAGAAGTCATGTCAGAGGGTGAAAATAAAAAAATCTGGAAATCAGGGCTAACCACATGACCTTTTATTACTATGCATTTAAATTTAAGAGCGGCCGAGCTTCACGCGACACGTTAAATTGTAGGTCCTATTGGTTTCTCCTATATTACCTGCAGCTATCTTGAAAAGAAGACAACTACGATTTAGTTTTGTTTCAGAAACATTCCGCTTATTAATATGATGAGTTTGATCACGCCACATGCAGCTCCGCCTCATACTTAACATCTGAACTGATAATTTTTTACAGCAATTTAGTCAATCGCGGTCTTCGCTATTTCAACAGCCTGCCAATAAAGCGGTAGTACCTGCGGTAGTACGCAATGTACAAAACTGTTTTTAATTAACAGTCAGCCGCAACGCCGCGGCCGCGACAAAATAATCAATTTGCTCAAATATTTTCGTATAGCCATAAATTATTCATAATTGCAGAAAATTGTTTCACGAATCCACCGAAGGATGGGCAGCAGCGTCCTAATAGTACACGGTGAACGTACTGCGATCCCCAAGCCACCTGCCAAGCGTGGGGATTATGGCAACACCCCTCTCTATGAGGGAGGCCTCTGTCCAACAGTGGACGTTAATTGGCTGATGATGTGTGCGTGTGTGTGTGTGTTTCACGAATCATGACAAACCGAGGGAATCGTCGTTTTGCTATATTTCCTGCGCTTTTACGCCTGAATTACTTGCATTTATACAGCATTTGCATATATATATTTTAAGATAAATACCACGATTTCTAAATTTAGAAAACACGCAGTTACTTGAATGACATAATATTGTCATCCCAGTAACCAAATTTTCCAGATATTTAATAAGCCAAACGACTGAACCGATTTTGATGAAATTTTTATGGGACCAATCTGAAAGTAATTTCAAATGAAAAAACTAAACAAAATTGGTTCATTATTGACAGATTAACAAACAATAAAAATGCAACCGAATTGAAACCCCCTTCTTATATGAAGACGGTAAAAAAATACCACGTACACAAGGAAAACAGATATACAATAAATTACATTACACATTGCAGCAAACATTTACATTTCATGCACATAACATTCCAACATTTTTACAACAAAAAACAACTAATTTTACGGGAAGGGGGTAAAATTCTGTAAACAGGATTCATCTTCTAATTTTACACATTTAGATGTGAAATATTTTCTGCAAATAATAGCTTTTTAACTTTAAAAAAAAAGTTTAAATCGGTCACAGTTGGCGAAGATATTGTGTAACACACACATGATACACACAATAAAAAACAATACAATCGAAATGAAAACTTCCTTTCTTGGGTGTTGAAAAGAAGAAAAAAAACTTTTATTATATAGAGCGCAAATTTGACCTCACACGTACTACTGCACTCTTCTCTGGAGTAGTGCACCGAAGTACCAGCTGCAGCGTCTTGACTCCCTACAACAGCGAGCCACTAGAATTGTTAACGATCCCAAGCTCACTAACGAGCTGGACCCTAGCCTCCGAAGAGGTGTGGGTTGCCTCTGCATTTTTAATCGCTTGGTTTTCGTGAATGCTTTTTTTCAATCTCATTTCTGCGTCGGACTTCCACTAATTCACATCCCGACACCGTCAAAAAAAACACATCAGTATAGGACTGCACGTCGGAAGTGAAAATTTAAGTAGTAATTCACCTATTCTACGAGAGATGGCGCTGTTTTAAAAGACTCGGTACAGTGTTGTGTATTATGTATTCTGTGACAGCGTGTCGATGACGCGAGTTCACGGAACAATACTTGATGAATAATGATTTTTGTTCACCCAAAAGTCCTCAACGCGCTTAAAGAAGTTTTCACTTCAAAAACACATCTTGCAAAGCTGGAAATCACACACCGTCCGACTTTTCAGCTTCTTTCTCCGTGGTTTCCGCCTGCAAGGTGTGGAATGTCCTTCCTCCAAAGATCTTCCCGCCGAGCTTCAACATGAAGCGTTTCAAAAAGGGTGTCTACAACTATCTCTCCGGACTGGCAAAGCACCGTCAACACTGCTAGTGTTGCAGGTGTCCATAGGCGGGGGTTTCTGCTTACCATCAAGCGGACCGCAAGATTGTATGCCGCTCTTTGTATAAAAAATAAATGACAAGTGGATCACATCAAAAACAGACTTCAAAAATATATGTATACGAAATAAGTGCCTACAAAATTTGAGATTTGTCCTCGATTTCCCTGGGATCCCATCATCAGATCCTGACTTGCGTGACAATGGGACCAAATTGGAACTATACCCTACCGAACAAAAGTTTTTTTTTTTAATCGGTCCACAGTTGCAGTGTATCTGTAAACATACATACAAAAAAAATACAGTGGAAGTTAGAACCTCAGTCTTTTTTGAAGTCGGTTAACAATAAAAGATGCCACTGCAATGCTATCTAACACGTATAATTATTATCTCAGTTACCCTACAATCCTACGGTTCTACAGAAACACGCACCGAGCTACACGTTTTAATTACATAGAGTGTTTTGTAAAAGGATGAAGAGCACTCGAAATATTCCGACAAGTAAAAAAAACAAATGCTTCTCAGGACACCGGAATGTATTTTTGGTATAGTAAATACGGAAAATTGAAATTTGTAACGTTTCTGTTTAAAGCTTAGTAATTGGACCATATCAGCGTATTTGACCTTGAGTGTTACCAAGACGTTTGATCGTCATATTTTTTTTATTCAATAATAGGCTTGCGTTTGACCGCCAACTCGCCTGATGTTAAGCGATGATGCTGTCTACGATAGCACGCTTGCCTAGAAGAAACCGATTCACTCGAGATTTGAAGACACCCAGATTGTAACTATGGGGGAACACCCATTCCGGCAGCGCATTCCACAGACTAGTAGTTCGCACAATAAAAGTGGAATCAAAGCGCTTCGTACGAGTTTTCGGAATATCAACCATGAAGCGGTGGATTTTAATAGAATAACGCCACAGACTTTTAAAACAGAAGACACGGCGAGTAAACCTACTGCATGCTTGTTGCCTGTCTTAAGTCAGAGCAATGCTCTAATGAGCACGCCGCATAATTCAGTTCGATCTATGTCGTCTTGGCGGTAGGACGTCTGACGTCAATAATGACAATAATGAATGTCAAAAATGACAATTTGTGCCATAGTTAACTGTTAAGACATTTCGAAAGTCCACTACTACTGAATTGCTCTCGTGACGTTATAGTAGGTACAAAAAGGCAGCTTACTGGGTTTTTAGAAGATAGCCATAGGTATAGTGGTGTTTGTAATTTTCTCGTCTGTGATATTAATGTAGGGTTTTGTGCTTTCAATAAATGTTTTCTTTTTCAAGTAGTGGTTAAATTAAAAATAACACCATGCTGTCCTGTGCACGTCATAAGTGAAAACTTAAGTAGTAATTCACCTATTCTACAAGAGATGGCGCTGTTTTAAAATACACGGTACAGCGTGACGATTCTATGATTTTTGTTCACACAAAAGTGTTCAACGCGCCTAAAGAAGTTATCACATCAAAAATTTATTATGTTGTCAGTTTACGATAATATTTTCTTCGCACCTCAAAGTGCGGTTTAGACCTTCAACCCTAACCGATATTGACAAAGGTCGAAAATTCCTAACTACCACAACAGCATCCCCTGTACGCCAGGGTTGGTAGCCAGGGGTTGCGGTCTACAGGGACAACCCACGTTAGAGGTTGCAAAACTTTGACACTTACCCTCTGCAGCGTTCGTAACGCGGTCTATGATATTAAATGGTCTGTCTTTAAATCAAAACTTTGTGCTGATGGGAAGTATCCCGTGTGAAAGTGAGACAAACACATACAGCACAGTAACTTCTTGAACGTTTATGTTAGAGAGGGTTCAAAGAGAGCCCCTTAAAAGAGCAAAATTTCAATTTAATTCGACGTTTTGAAGTAGTTGGAAATCAAGTTCAAAGATTCCGTTACATACATACATACCAAGCTAAGAAAAGCGTGTTTATAATACATAGTTCATAGTTATTTATTATTCATACCAATATGTTACACGTCAATAATAATACTCAAAACGCAGGGGCGGCTTTATGGCGAGCCGTCGGTGAGTGGCGACACCGCGTACCCCGATTCCATGGGGCTAAATGAGACCCTGATCCCTGGCTTGCCTTAACTGGCCTAAGAGCCTAGAGCTAAGAACGTAAGCTCCAGTGTGGAAGTGTTAAAGGGCATAACGCCGCGAGTAGCTCTTAGTGCAGCATACCTCTCTACACCCTAAGCCACCCACGCCGATGTTGCCCCTCCGGTGCCAAGATACGGCAGTCTTTATAGGGGGCCCATTCAGTGGGTGGCAAGTCATCACCTGCCTAAATATGTTTTGAGATGAGACAGGATAAGGCAGGTGCCGTTTCTCATTCTATAGATCTGTTTTCTTATTCACAAGTTGTTCACTTCAATAGCCCAGTTTATTTTAATCCTATACTGTACAATAGTTTCATATTCCTTTTTATACATATTCCATAATTGCATGTATTTTATATTCAACAGGGCCTCTTGGTGTTGGCTTCGGCTCCACCAATGCCCACCAAATGTCCGAGCTAGACCCGAGAATTGTTTGAAATAAAGTTTTATAATACTCATAAGCTTAATTAAAATAACACTTCTTTTACTAAATAAAAGGAATTAAATGTAGGTATTATAACACAACCCAACAACGATAACTTATGAAGTATTTCATAATAAGCAGACCAACCTAAACCAATTTCCTCCCGGAACCCGACTTCAATTGAATTATATCGGATATAATTATACAAAAGACAGACCGGCGCATTTTGTAATTATATTTACCGACGAGTGGTTTACAGAAAGCGAAACTAATTAACTTGTGTAAGCAACATATCAGTAACTACTATTTCATCTGGGAGTTAGTCATGAATATGTATTTAGATCACTGTTTAAACTACCACGGTTGTTCACAGATATATAATTATGTTAGCTGAGACTAAGAAAGAGGGTAGAACTTTTCGACCAACCACCTGCAATCTTCAGTCTTCCTCTAAACATGGTGCATGTAACTGCGCCGAAATATCGGGAGCTCCAATCATAACCTTATCTTTTTTTTATTTAGAAATAGGCTTGCGTTTGACTGCCAACTAGCCTGATGATAAGCGATGGTGCGGTCTATGATGGAGCACGCTTGCCACGGTAAATATTCCATAACTACCCGCGGACGCGGCAGACGTCGTCCTGCCCGCTACCGGGTCCAATTGTATTTTAAAACCATCCAGGAACCCATTGCAATATATACGAAATTTTATCCAAATTGGTCCAGCCGTTTAAGAGGAGTTAGGTGACAAACACACGTACAGAAGAATTATATTTATTAAGAAGATAGGGAGCATCATCCGTCTAGGCGTGAAAGTGACTTTTTGCACTAATTTTTGTATTTTGTGGTGATAGCGAACCCTCAATGCGCGAGCCCGACTCACACTTGGCCGGTTTATTTTAATAATCTCAAAAAAAAACTGATTGATTTTAATCTTTGTTATAGTAAAATTGAGCAAAATTAAACGCTTTTGCGAGTAAATAAAGTTGGCCCTTAAAATAAATTGTTCCACGCGAATCCGTACACGGCAACAATTTAAAAGATTCACGAAAACCTTTATAAATATCACACAGGATTTTGTGACGTGAAAATATTATATTAAAGTGTTGTTTAGATAAGCAGTGAATACATTAAATAGATTTACGGGCGCGATGCCGCGGTGGTACAGAATAGATAAGGGTACATGTATGTCTGTTTGTCTGTCTGTCCGTCCGCCCTACCTTTACACGGCTGTATCTTTGGAACCGTAATAGATAGCCAGTTGAAATTTTAACAAAATATATAAGTTTACCACGGATTAACTAAAAAAATATAAAAAGGTTAAAACAAAAAGGGTGTCCCCATACAACAATTGCTATAATTTATTGCTATAATGTAAAAATGGTAATTCGTACGTACAAGTGTCAAACTTGGCATGATTATAGTATACACTCTAAAGTATAACAACAAATATAAATAATGGCCAAGTATGAGTCGGTAACAAATTTCTATTCATTACCAAGTAATAACTGTTTTTTTTTATTATCTTTATTTGTTGGCCGGGGTTTAGTCACGCAGTGACCCCCGTAAGACAAACACAAATATTAAAGTTATATGATTATTTACGGGATATTTACCATGGTAAGGTTGTGGAAGTAAATATCCCGTAAATAATCATATAACTTTAGTGAACAACCATGATAGTTTAAAACAGTGTTTAACAAATATTAAAATCAGATTATACAACGCTTATACAATTTTAAAAGCATTTTGGCTTGTGTTACTCGGACGACCTTATCATTCTTTCACCGAATCCAAATGACACATTTTACTAATAAGTCGGTTTTTTTCATTGATATTTATTGTATTTTGTGGTGGTTCGGTACCCTCAGTGTGCGAGCCTCACTCGCACTTGGCCGGTTTTATTAAATGTGGGTGTGATTTACTCGTAATTTGTGCAAATTAATTGCCATATTTACCTTTACCATACTGGAAAATGCGACAAAATCCGTAGAGGGTAATTGCACACATGAAGGAAAGAACGTTACTAAGCAAAGGCCTTTTCCGTACGCTCTTAAAAATAATAGCAAAAAGGCTTAAAACCAAACGTAACGGCCCTTTCCTCAGCATTAAACACGCATAAAGATAACACTTCTCCCGCTACGGCCTCTCGGCAGGCTACAAATTGATCTTGAGAGTGTTTCCCTGTATAGGCACTGTTTATTTTTATTTCTTCAAGACCCTTCATGGTTATGTTCTGGGGAAATATTGTAAGAGATAGCGGTATTTTTTGCTTGGAAAGATGTTTTCTTGGAGATAGTTACTGGATATTTGTCGTAAATGAGAAATATACAGTAGGGTGATTTGGCCTTATGTTTTGTTACTTTGTACCAAGGATTCATATACTGATCGTTCTTGTTTGTACCTACAAATTCAAATTCATTTATTTCAGGCAAGAAAATAACCCATACAATTTAATACTTAGAACAAATCATATAAAAATAAATTAAAGTAATAATAATATTAAAAATTAATGTAAAAAACTTACAAACTAAATAATGAAATAAATATCTGGAATAAAAATGATAGATCTGATATTCCATCTACAAGTTGTTCACCTCAATAGCCGAAACTTTTTTAATCCTATTACAATAGTTTTATATTCAATTTTATACACATTCTATAATTGTATTTTTTATATACTCATACTCATACTCATACTCTTTATTCGTAACACAGGTTACATGTCATAAAGTTGTTAGCTAATTGCAATAACAATTACACAAAATAGTAATGAGCACATACTGTCAATAGTAAACAATTCGAAAACACAATAATTAATAATTACCAATTAATTACGGTTAACAAAATAATCAAAAAATGTCAAAATTAATCAATAATATTAATTAAAATAAATAAAATAATATAATAAAAGGTATCAATAATTAATTGTTACAATACAAACAAAAAATTAATAATAATTAAGTACCAATTATTTATGGTCAACAAGAAATAAGTAATAGTAATTCAAAATAATCCAATAATAATCAAGCTTGAAAAATCACGAATCAATAACTACGGTATCAATAAAAACAATAATTACGACACAGTATGCAAAAATTCATCCACCCTGTAAAATGTTTGCTCAACAAGCCATTTCTTCGCTCTAAACTTATACGAGTTGCGGGAGGGTGCATCTTTTATATCTGCCGGGAGACGGTTGTACACGTCTGTCGCCATTATGTGCACCTGCCTTGAAGTCTTCTCGAGGCGACGGGTGGGTGCGCGCAGCACGTGCGCATGCCGCGCGACGTGCATGCGCGGGTAGTCGTCCAAGTGGTCTCTAGCATAAAGGGCCGCTTGCAGAATCACCATACATGGTAGGGTCAGGATCTTCATAGACCGGAATAGAAGTGACGCCGTCGTGTCCTCCGGTACTCTCGCTATGGCTCTCACTGCTCGTTTTTGCATTCTGAAGACGCGTTCCCAGTCTGCGGAACGCGCCCAGAACTCTACACCATATTGTAGAAGCGAGTGCACGGATGCAAAGTAGCAACTCCGTACCATACTCTCCGGCAATATGGCGGATAAACGCCACAGGGCAAAACATGCGCGTCCTATTTTTTGGCACAAGACGTCCACGTGACCTTCCCATGTGAGTGCACTGTCAATCCGGAAACCCAAGAACACCGTGTCTTCCACCTGTTCCATCCCAGTGCTTCCGACTACCACATTCAGACGCTTTTTCTTATGTCCTGATAGGTCGAACTGAACAACGTGGGTTTTATTTATGTTCAAGCATAAACCATTCATTCCGAACCACTGGTGTAGCTCGTACGCAACTACATTCAATTTCCGCTCTAGATCTTCCACATTTGGAGCGGTCACAATCGCAGCCACATCATCAGCGTACATAAGAACATGCCCATCCCTGATATTCTCAGGTAGATCGTTGAGGAGGAGAGAGAACATAATATTGGATAGCGAGGATCCCTGCGCTACTCCAATCACAGTTGTGAGCGGCTGCGATCTTACTGCGCCTCCCTCTCCAACGACCACCTGGCAGCGATCCGTCATGTAATCCGACAGCAACCTCAGCGCATCCCCCTGAATCCCGTAATGCTCGAGCTTCGCAGCGAGGACTCCATGATCGGCAACGTCGAATGCTTTAGACAAGTCGCAGAATATCACGGCGACGTGCAGTCGACGCTCACGTGCATCCAGGATTTTGCGAAGTAGTTCGCGAGTCAGAGAAGTAGTGGAACAACCGCTGCGGTACGCATACTGCCTCTCTGATAGAGACGTACCCTCGACTAGGTATTCAGTCAGCCGTGAGCTAAGACCGTACTCAAAGATTTTGGCAATAGCCGGAATGATCGATACTGGTCTGTAACTGTTTATCTCCTCTGGTTTGCCTTTCCCTTTATATAACGGGGAGACTTTGACCTGCTTCAAGGAGGAAGGATACTGACCGTCTTCAATACACCGGTTATACAAAGAGGAGAGCACGTACGCTAAACAAGGGGCAGCAGAGCTCATCAGCGATATCGATATGTCGTAGATGTCTCTAGACTTTTTCTTTGCAACTCCATGAGTTAGGATCCGATGTACCTCCCGGGGTGTGAACTGCCTTAGCTTTAGCAAGTGGTCAGCAGGAGGTCGCACCGCTGCCAGCGCACGGGTCGCCGCGACGACGTCGGCGGTGGGTGCGCCGCACGTTGCCGTCACGTTTACGAAGTGTGCGTTTACAGCGTTTACGACCTCTATCCTACTAGAATATTTGGACCCATCGGGTCGCTTTAGAACCTCTGTGTAGTCTTGAGCTCTACTAGACCTCCCAGTTTCTGTCTTTACTACTTCCCACATTTGCTTTATCACATTTGTCGATTGGCGAATGACATTGCAGTAATAATCGCTCCTCTCGCGCTTCAATAAGTCGTCATATTTTGTTTGAAATTCGTCAATTTTGGTCTTCAATTCATCATTTGTTGGAAATTTTAGTAACACATCGCGCATATCCAACAACATTGACTCGAACTGAAATATTTCCTCCGTCGCCCAACAAATGTTCTTGTTCGTTAACCTAGTTATTTTTAACGGAAAGCAGTCGTCAATTTTATTTTTTAATATGTTGAGTAATGCCTTTGCCATCTTGTCCGGAGGTTCCGTGCTATATTTTAGCTCGATGTCGAGCCAGTCTACACTTTCCACGGCAGTGACAAAGTTGCATCGGTTTGCCTGAGTGTAGGACCTGGCGAGACGAGTGGAATGCTGTGGTTGTGGGCCAGCTGCGCACGGCACGCTCAACAACAGGGCCTCTTGGTGTTGGCTTCGGTTCCACCAATGACCACCAAATGTCCGGGCTAAACCCGAGAATACGTTCAAATAAATAGAAATAATTATAATATCCAAATAATAATAATGACAAAATATTAATAGTATCTACAGTTAATTTTCAGTCATTCATTAATTAAATCAATAAAAAAACCCATTAGAAATTATCATATGTCTATTGTCTGTACTAGGTATTGTCCGAAACTTCATACGCGTAGATTTTCATATTAATTTTCTACCCCCTATTCCCCGCCTTAATGCGTCCTTTTCGCAAAGTTGTTACTTAGTGGACCTCGACACTTCAGAAATCTCCTCGCCAAATTTCAGCTTATTATTAAAATGTGAAGTCAATGTGATAGTGGAGAAACTCAGAGTCACACAACGGGCAATGAAGAGAGCTATGCTCGGAGTTTCTTTACGCGATAGAATCCGAAACGTGGATATTCGACAAAG
Source organism: Agriopis leucophaearia (assembly GCA_949125355.1). Taxonomy (NCBI): domain Eukaryota; kingdom Metazoa; phylum Arthropoda; class Insecta; order Lepidoptera; family Geometridae; genus Agriopis; species Agriopis leucophaearia. The sequence goes on along the minus strand of OX421276.1, from coordinate 1,560,498 downwards.
AACCAGAGTCATCGACATAGCTATTAAAATTTGCATGTTGAAGTGGGCAGGGCAGGCCACATCGCTCGAAGAACCGATAACCGATGAGGAAGAAAGGTTCTTGAGTGGAGACCACGAACCGGAAGACGCAGCGTAGGTAGGCGTAGGTAGGTTGGACTTGACCGTGACTCAATGCTTGACTCTGACTTGTTTGACAATCCCACAATCCCACGAATATTATAAATGTGAAAGTTTGGATGGATTGGCTGGTTAGGTTATTGGCCAGAACGGCTAAACTGATCTGGATGAAATTTGGTACAGAGATAGATTATAGTCTGGAATAGCATAAGTCATAAGTAATTTATTGGTATAATGGCAATTTACAAGTCAATGGAACTCACAATGGAATGGATGTCACTTAGGCTACTTTAAAAACGGCTAGGCCGATTTGGATGAAATTTTGTGCTCGAGGAGCGGGTCATAGTAGCGAGGCCGAAGTCCCAGCTAACAGCCGTTGGAAGCCGGGACAGGTTGCTAGTATTTAATAAAACTTGATATAAAATCTCGATACTTGACATTGACAAATGCACAAGACGTGTGACGCCAAAATCTTCTCAAGAGGAAAGGATAAAAAACAACCAAAATAACAATATCATTCAAAGTGATACTATTATATTCTATACCAACCCCTATATCAAGCAGTTGGCCCATGACAAGTGATCAATAAACGATTAGCCTTCAATCAAATCACTCATGATACCTATCACGTCAATCTAGGTTGATTTGGTGACATTATTCAATCTAGAGCCAAAGTTTGCCGACCCCAGCTGAAGTTCCCCGAAGTTTACCGACCTCAAGCAAAGCTTTACGAAGTGTCCTACCCTCATCGGCGCCTATTAATTGGTGTTCAAGTGTAGGCCGTTGAAAGAAGTGGAGAGATATCGGACAATGGATGTGGGTTGTAAGCCCTTAGTAATTACAATTTGATGTTACCCTCTCGCCCTTTTCGTGAGGAAATAACTGTTTATAACTCCTATCATCACATTCACATCACACACACATCATCAGCCAATTAACATCCACTGTTGGACAAGGCCTCCCTCATAGAGAGGGATGTTGCCATAATCCCCACGCTTGGCAGGCGGCTTGGGGATCGCAGTACGTTCACCGTGTACTATTAGGATGCTACTGCCCACCCTCCGGTGGTTTTGGTCGCAGTTTTAGGACATACCTACCCGGGTCCATCATCACATTATTCTTGTCTAAAAGGCCTAATTAATTTAAGGTCAGGAATTAAGGTTTAATATCATAAATTTGAAACTAGAGTTACATTAATCTGTCGGTATATTTATATGTATACGCGGCGGAGTTTCATGCTAAGTTTTAGTGACAACCCCCATAACTCAGTAGATTTTATATATGAGTATTATGTAATGCAAAAAAATAAATAATTTGTGAGTTTTCATACACGCCAGTTAATTATTGCATTTGTGTATTAAACATAACAAAATTACATATTTTAGTAGCAATAATTAAGAAAATTCAATCCTATTTAATCGACTTCAAAAATGGCAGAGATTGTATGTTCCACTGTTCATATTGTTTTTTTTATGTATGTTCGCCGATATCACCGCCAACTATTGACCAATTAAAAAAAAACTTTGTTCGTTAAGGTATACTTCCAATTTGGTCCCATTGTTACTCAAGTCAGGATCTGATGATGGGATCTCATCGAGGAAATCGAGGGCAACCCTCAAATTTTATAGGCACTTATTTACGTTTTTCATATATTTTCTAAGGCTATTCAAGTATTTGCGTCTGATAATCATCATCTCATATGGATGAGCTGACGATGAAAGGTACAACTCGAATTGAAATAAAATTCTTTCAAAATTATACGTACATATGGACTGATAGTTGTATTCTTTCAGGCTATTAGAACCGTTCTTTCAGGCTATTAGAACCGACTCCAAAAAAGGCGGAGGTTCTATGTTAAGTCTGTTTTAATTTGATTCACTTGTTTGTTGTAAAAATGTATTACGGTCTAATAATGGAGAACTTAAGTTAATGGACGAATTGGAGGACAAACGCAAGCAAATTTATATATTTATTTTTTATCGGATACATTTTGGAGAGTGTGCATCAGATCTGCATGATTTAATTCCCTCCTGCCCTTTTTTCTATCGGACTACCAGAGCGGGCACGAAAAATCGACACCGCTTTATGGTTGACATTCCGAAAACCCGTACGAAGCGCTTTGATTCAACTTTTATTGTGCGAACTGCTAGTCTGTGGAATGCGCTGCCTGAATGGGTGTTCCCCGATAGTTACAATCTGGGTGTTTTCAAGTCAAAAGTGAATCGGTTTCTTCTAGGTAAGCGTGATCCATCGTAGGCCGCATCATCGTTTAACATCATTACACTGTATATTATGTATTCTGTGACAGCGTGACGATGGCGCGAGTTCCATGATTTTTGTTCACCCAAAAGTACTCAACGCGCCTAAAGAAGTTTTCACTTCAAAATACTTACTATACATATTTTCCCCTGCAGAACGGGCAAGCTCCACTACCCTACAGATGTCTGCGGGCCGCTGTTCGAGGAAGAACTGGAGTTTTGGGGGCTGGACGCGAACCAGGTGGAGCCGTGCTGCTGGATGACCTATACTCAGGTATCTTTTATTTAATACTAGCAGCGCCCCGTAGTTTCACCCACCATACTTCGAAATATGCTGCAGGCCTAGCATGGGCCGTGGAAAAATTGTCTTTCCACCATTTTTATCCACGCGTAGACGCGACAGAGCTAGAATATGGATATGTTTGTCTCTTTCTAGCGGGATAAAAATGGTGGAAAGACAATCTGTCCACGGCCCGTGCTAGGCCTGCTGGGATAAAAAGTAGAGTCCAATACCGATAACCGATGGAGAAGAAAAGTTTTTGAGTGGAAACCACGAACCGGAAGACGCAGCGTAGGTAGGCTTCCCATCTAGTGGGAGGCGTACCTACCTACTAGGACTGCCGACATCGTGAGAGTCGCGGTCATCCAGTGGATGCAGATGGCAGGTTGTCGTTCAGTGTGGAGGTTAAAAGGGGAGGCCTATGTTCAGCAGTGGACGTCTAATGGCTGATGATGATGATGAAAAAGTAGAATCCGTCTCACGAAAGAAGTCCCGCGGCAATAGGTGGAACTTTTTCAAAAATATATTTAATACATCTACGTTTGGCCACCAACTCGCCTGATGGTAAGCGACGGTGTGGCCCAGGATGGAACACGTTTGGTATCATGACAATATAATTTTCAAATTTAATGTAAGTTAATTTTATTTACTACAAACAATAAAATCGAGTTCACCCTTCATTTAAACTGAAGTTTAAGTCTAAATCAGTACAGATTAGAAACATTCTGTAGCGACAGCAGAGCCGCGTCTGTGAGGCTTCTTCCGTGAAACGAAGTCTAGCCCATGTGTTAGGCATAAACTACCTCCACACTAAATTGAATTTAGGTCCGTTCAGCTGCTTTGGAGTTGAGTATGGACAAACATACACCCTTACAAACTTGCACACATACACAAAAACTGTCGCATTTATAATATTTCTGTAAATTGTTGACGAGAGATGAAATGTCCCAAAGTCGTTTGGCTGTATTAGGGATCCTCGCAGTGGCCTAGCTCAATGTTTGATGGAGGGCTTCTGGATCTCTACAAAATGTATGGCACCCCATGCTCTTTGAAATTAAGACAATACATTTTTCATTACTCATACTCGGTAAGTATGAATGAAGTTTCCTGAGGAGCAGGTTGAAAGTAATACATTTCAGCCCTAGGGAGAATCACTTTCAAAATTGACAGACACGCAAATTATTTAAAAAAAAAAACTAGTTTTATTTTCACATTTGTATTGAACCATGTTCCAATCTTTTTTTTTCTCCTCATAGGATTATGGTCCCGCACTTCTCATGAATTTGCCACAGATTTTCTTTAGTCAGTTCATGTTTTTATTTTTAGTTTCCTTGTATTCGTAATGTAAAGCACAGTGTTTACCTCGGGGTTAAAGACTTATTAATCCCTCGAACTATTAGCGCTTACTTTCACCCCTAGGATAACAATGTGCTATTTCAACACAACTACAAATACTTATATTTATAGGACACAATAAGTGACGAATTTTATAACACGAACTGCTAGTCTTTTGAACGCGCTGTCTGAATGGTTTTCCCCGATAGTTACAACTTATAGGTGTCTTCAAACGCCAGAATCAGTTTCTTCTAGGCAAAAGTGCTCCACCGTAGACCGCATCATCGCTTCAGGCGAACTGGAAGCCACACGCGAGCCTATTATATTTTTTTTTAAATGGTCCGTCTCGACATTAATGCTGCTTTGCTTGAGTTGTTGTTCCTGTGGGCTCGGTCATTCCCCCTCATTGTTTCAGCCTGCGTGATGTATTTCTACGTACCGTATTTATCAAGTAATCAGGGTGAGCGGTATTACCCGATGGGTGCCATTTTCCCGTCTTCCCTGTCATGTGATATAAAAAGATTGTTTTAAGTTGAATAAAAAGAGGTTTGCAAACGGTACATTTCCAATGTAAAGTGTTTGTGATGGAAAGATCCCTATAAAATCATGACAATTAAGTTATGTTGGTTAAAACGTTGCCTGGATATGAATCAGTCCAGAACCATCGGACTCCTGGAGTACAAGGGTCCTCTTGTGGAAGCTAAATGAGTCTACTGAACCTATCTTGTGCTAAGGGAATGTGGAAAATAAACTAATGCAAATATTTGAGGTTACAATGCATTTACTCTCTTAAATTGCCTAATACAAATTATTATAAAGTAACCAAAATCCAGAGAGGGCTCATGGCGGTTAGTTAAGGGAAAACTGGTACCTCCACTCCACTTGAAACTGGAACACTCTTGGAGTTCTGCGTTCCTGATGCATGATCAGGTCTTCATTTCCAGGAAATAAGACCCACCAACCCTTTTTACACATTGAATGAGTTTATGAAAATGCACTTGACAGAATCTTCATTCTTGAAGGAATAGGGGAATACTTATATCACAAAATTAAAGTTACTAAGTATATATAAATTGTATTATTATAGGACGTAATTTTGGTGAAATAAATTGACATGATAATCATTATTTCATTCATTTTTCATTCTCGTTATTTTCTTATTATTTCAGACATTAATTAATTAAGGATATATTTTGACATTTTATAATAATTTAATATTGAAATTTTAATCTTATTACTTCAATTCCAGAAATTCTATTGATCAATTATTGTTTTTTATTGATTTGTGTGATATTTTTGTAAAATGACTTGCCCAGTGTAACAAATGTGTTATAAGGTTAATAAATGATTCTATTCTATTCTATTCTAAGAAAATTTGTTCGAGCGCGTGGCGTCTCAGGACGTGTTGTTCAAAAATCAATCCAATGTTGTGCTCATGTTGGTTTCGAGCCGAAAATCTGTTTCCAACGTTTCCACAAGGAAACTGCAGTATTTTCCTTCAAGTCATCTTGTTAAAATCGGATGGAAATTAAAAATGTGATTCCCACGAAAACTTGCTCGTCGCGCGGTCCCCGTGTGAATGGCATACATCAAAATGGTGTCCCGCATCTCCTTTCTCTTTCTTGTTTACGGAAGCATTCTTTGAGTGCGAACGAGTCGACGCATATGATGATCCGACGTTCAACAGATAACAAATATTATATTGTATTTAGATATTCGATTAATTCTAAATTATTTTATTATTTGTTTACAATTCCAAAATAAATTCCTGAATGTAAATCTAAGTACATTGTTTTGTTTATAATCTGTAAATAATGACATTCTACCATCTTAAAATGGTTCCTAGCCTTTTCGTTAGAGCAATATTCCCAGCGCCAATTGCTGCCAGGAATTAAATATTTATGTTATATGACATCCCCTAGTGGTAATTACCACTTCCATGCAGTGTCTATCTTTCAAAGTGTAGCTAAGTCCAAGTTACTACTCTGGCACAAGTCGCCATCTTATCATAAAAACTGGCCAGCGCAGGAAATGACACAAGTTTGAGACGCGTGGCGCAAAGTTGACGCTGGCAGCTTGCTGACCTCGTTGTAGGGACGATATTGTGGATTAGTTCAAATATCACGTGTAGATATTAGTTTTTCTTTTAAACGTTTTTGTAATTCGCTTTGTTTTTATGAAAATACTTTCTGTTGTTTTTGAACAAAAAATCGTACTCTGAAGAGTAGGCAACGCGCTGGTAACGGTTGTGGTGTAGCAGTTGTCCATTGGCAGCTGTGACCGCTTAAGATCAGGTGACCCACTTGCTTACTTGTTACTCTTATTTACTTTTATAAAACTTTTTTAATAACGCTTTGTTATCATTTTCAGGTGAAAAAATTGGTATAAAAAGTATTTCCAGCCCTCCTTTTGGTTCCCGACATTTATTCATTTATTACGCTTTGTTTAAATGAGTTCAAACGTCATCAAACTTCGGCTGAAACACTGCAAAATATAACATGATTAATTTGATATATAAGTACCCAAAATTTACCCGAAATTTAAATACCCAAATACGGTCATATGTAACAACTGAACTGAACTGACTATATTGCACATTATGGCAAACCGTAAACCAACTTGCTCCCGGCCGATGCGAGCCTCCCGCTCCCGTCCCGCTGCGCGGGGAGGGTTGTGCGGTGCTTGCTAAGCGCCCGCGTGCCACGTGGCAGTCGACCGCCCGCGCATATACAAGGCACCCGCGTGTCGCCGCACGCGCCGCGCAACCCTGTCGCGATAATTTTTCACTTCCTTGATTTTGTCCCTCCAGTTTAACAATTGCACAATAAACTCTTTTTCTAACCGGAGTGGTTTTAATTCCCGTCGGATCGGACGCCCAGAGGCCCCGGCCCGATAACATATAATTTTTAACGAACTTTATTTAGAACTTTATCTACCTACATAATATGTCTGCAATAAATATTGACATTTAAAAATACTGTCAAAATAGCAAAATATGTATGTAGACATAGCTAAGTCTGAAGGTGCCCCTCCGGTGCCGCTGTCCGGTTTTTATGAAGGCACAATATGCCGGTAGTCCGATATTAAATTCCGGAAGGTTCCCTCCACATGTCTTCGGGGATTTGAGCAATCAGCTAATAACTTCGACGGCAGTATACCTTATAGTTTTATATACCTTATGTTTAGGTATTTAGAGCATTCGAAATTAAGAAGCCTGTCAGTTCAAATTCTTAATTGTGGACATTTTTACTATTACTTTAGGGCATTGCCTTTGGACATTTTTCTTTTGTGACATAAGTAGTAAATAAAAAAAAGCGTAGAAAACTTTGTGTAAGTATAAAAAGGTAGAAAGTCCAAAAGAAAGAAAGTTTGGAAAGGTCCAAAGACGCATACAAGTAGATCACATCAAAAACCGACTTAACATAGAGCCTCCGCCTTTTTTAAAGTCGATTCTAATCACTGAAGTGAGATTTTTTTGTGGTTCTAACAGCCTAAAAGAATATAACTATCGTTCTATATGTAGCTCATCCATATGAGATGATGATATCAGACGCAAATACTTAAACAGCTTTAGAAAATATATGTAAAACTTAATAAGTGCCTATAAAATTTGAGGATTGCCCTCGATTTTCCTGAGATCTCATCATCAGATCCTGACTTGCGTGACAATGGGACCAAATTGGAAGTATACCCTACCGAACAAATGTATGTTTTTTTATCGGTCAGCAGTTGGCTGAGACATCGGTAAACATACATAAAAAATCAAAATTAAAAAAACAGTGGAACATATCCTTTTTTTGAAGTCGGTTAAAAATAGGTACTTACAAGTATCTAGATGTAAAAATTTTAATTCTATTGGCCAGAAACTTCTTCAACGAGGAATTTCGACCTTAGGCACTTTTAAACTATACTAAGCAGTCATACTATAGTTACCTATAAATAAAGGTTTCTTAAACGCAACTCATTTCAAGCCTATTACTTCAAAACTTCGTGATCCGTTCAAACAGAGATAAAACATTAATATTTCGTTCAAATTCATATTGTGGTTTCGCTCTTATAATGTAATTTTGGTAGGATTTAATTTTTCGTCCAATTATTGGATTACACAATGTAATATTTTCGCGGTCTCGAGGTCGGCGGGGAATCGAACCTTTGCGATATCATTTTAATTTGAAATGTGGTTTTGTATCATGTTCAATATGTAGGCGACCGAGCTTCGCTCGGTGTTTATTAAGTATATCTACACTAATATTATAAAGAGGAAAGATTTGTACCTATTTTTGTATGTTTGTAATGAATAGGCTCCGAAACTACTGAACCGATTTGAAAAATTATTTCACTGTTGGGAAGCTACACTATCCCCGGGTGACATAGGCTATATTATATTTTGTAGCGAGGCCGAAGGCCGAGCTTACACTCGTGCGAAGCCGGGGCGGACGGCTAGTGTATCATATAGGACAATCCTTATCTAAATTCAACATGGAGCTTCAACATAGAGCGTTTAAAATAGGGTATCTACAAACATCTCTTCTTCAGCGGTTCTTAGCTATGATTCAAGAAAACCTTCACCTTCACCTGGGTGTCTTCAAGTCAAGAGTGAATCGGTTTCTTCAGGGCAAGCGTGATCATCGCTTAACATCAGGCAGTTGGCGGCCAAGCGCCTATTCTACAATAAAAAAATAACATTTAAAAAAAAAAACCTGTCCAGCCGTTTGAATAATATCAGTTATTTTATCGGGGGATTAAAAAAAATATTTTACCTGTGTTGTTATTTTCATTTATGTACACCGATTAATCCGTCATTTTGTCAACTAATTTACGTGGTTTCCTTTTATTAAGTTCTTTAACTTTGTAAGTTTGGGTCAATAGTTTATTTTCTTTGACCGCTTTCTAATTTTGAGTCGGTTCTGCGTATTGATAATCATGTCTATTGTCTATTTGTTCCATATTGGTACGTAATTGTTTCTAGTAGAAACAATAATGAGTTTATCAACTATATTATTATGTCTATCAATGAAAGAGATAAATAGTTGGAAAGAAAATTTACAAAAAGTCTATCGCGTCTTTTTTTCTCTTAGTGGTAGCGTGTATGATTATGGGTGTCTATTGTCCATGTTTTTGTGTATTTCCCATGGCAACCCGACAAATGTGGGAATCCTAGTGGGAATATAATCCGTAATTTTATAAGCAAAATTATATATTATTATAAATTTTTATCGACTCCGTTTCAATTACTATCAGTCAAACGTCATAGACTCCTGAGTTCAACGCATAGTTATTAAACAATTTCTAATGCCACTTCTTCGTTGTAGCATCGCGACACCCAAGAGACCCTGGCAGTCCTCGACCGGCTGGACCTCGACACGGAGAAGCCGACAGACGAGGAAGTCGCCCGCAAGTTCGGCTTCGAAGAAGACTACTTGAAGGGCACTGTCTCGTGGTGGCAGCACCTCAAGCCGCAGATGTGGTCACTATTCGATGAACCCTATAGTTCTAACGCTGCGAAGGTGAGATGCCAGTTATAAAGTCAGCTAGTAGCAATACAAGAAATTCTTCAGTTGGCGACTTTTAAAAGCCTCAAACTATATCAATGGGAAATGCCGATTATTTCTGCTATCTTGTGTAGAAACGTTTGCAAATTCAAATTTTAGCATGCCGAAGTTACCTAATAAGACCTAACGATCCTTTAACTTATGATGCCCAAAAAAATATTTAATTGGCGACTTTAAAAACTGTCTATTTCCATGGGACATGCAGATAGCTTCTACCATCTTGCTTAAAATATTGTGTGAAATTTTATCGTACCGGAATCACCTAAACACTCCTTTGATCATTTTTTCATTAATATTTCAAGTGTTGTCAACTGAATATTATTCCCGCTATTTCATGACATCTGTATCTGAACTGTAGGTTTATTTTTCCACACAAGGACTTGCCACCTTTTTACAAAAAAAATCTTCGCCGGCGTAATCGTTTCGACCTTTTTAAGACTAATTAAACAAACGTTAAAACATTAACAAAGATACTCTATACGCCATTAATACACAAAGAGCTGGAAACTTCACAACGTAATGGGTTCTCAAATATTAATATCAAAATTAAACGCGAAGCGAAACTCCTAATGTTCCAAATTAAGACTCTTTTGAATTCTTCGCAAGTTAAATCAACAGTATAACGTAATTCTTTGACTTTATGAAGTGTAAAATATGGTTCAGAGACGAGCTTATTCTTGACCCCGAGAATTTTAATTCAAATTTATGCTAAACGGGACACTCCTAGACTAGCCCTTTTGGGTTCTCCTTTGTTTTTATACAATCTTTAAGTTGAAAGCTTTTGCCATTTACATATCTCGTTACAAAGGTGCTTCTGTTTAAAGGTCTTTGTAGTAAAACAATCGTTTTAATGTGAAGCAACAATGTCGTCTGGGTTAGCTGCCGTGTTAAGTAAACGACGGTACACTGCTCAGGCAATTTTATTTGTTATTCGTTTAATTTTAACAGCAACGGGCACTGTTTCTTTAAATCACCTGATTACGTACAATGTTAACATGGAATTTTTACATTTAAATTGAATTTGAAAGCATGTTTTTGCAATGACTATTTTCTTGTCTGGTTTTCACCGACTCGTTATCGAAATAAATTGGACTTGCTTCGTATTGTGATTAATTAAACTTTTTTTTTCAGATAATCGGGGTGATATCAGTTTTCTTCATTTGTGTGTCGATCATATCGTTCTGCCTGAAAACGCATCCGGACATGAGAGTGCCAGTGATCAGGAACTATACAGTGACGACTGCGAATCAGTCCCCAAGCTGGGCATTAGACAAAGTGCAAACAAACGCGCATGTAGCGTTTTTCTACATAGAGTGCGTGTGCAACGCGTGGTTTACTTTAGAAATTCTTGTTAGGTTTATATCGTCTCCCAATAAGTGCGAGTTCGTCAAATCTTCAGTCAACATCATCGACTACATTGCCACAATGAGTTTTTACATAGATCTCACTCTCCAGAAATACGCTTCTCACGTCGAGAACGCTGATATTCTGGAATTCTTCTCTATTATAAGAATCATGAGACTGTTTAAATTGACTAGGCATTCGTCCGGTCTCAAAATTTTGATTCAAACATTCAGAGCGTCTGCTAAGGAGTTGACGCTTCTGGTGTTTTTCTTAGTATTGGGGATAGTGATATTTGCTAGTTTGGTGTACTATGCAGAGAGGATACAGACAAATCCTCATAATGATTTCAATAGCATACCACTGGGTCTGTGGTGGGCTCTGGTCACCATGACGACGGTGGGATATGGTGACATGGCTCCGAAGACTTATGTGGGCATGTTCGTTGGAGCCCTGTGTGCTTTGGCTGGAGTAAGTATTTCTTTTATCTTCTATTCAAAGCTAACGCCCAGATCAAATTTCTTTCACTCTAAGAAATTTACGTATAGATTTGTACCAATTTAGATCTTTTTGAATGGAAAAGGTAAAATAAACGTATTTGAGAAAAATTGATATTTTCAACTAGACTAAATTTAAACATTATTATAACAAGAATCTTGTAACGACGCTACGCGCTTATCGTTATCGTTTCAGGAATAATTTCACTCCATCTATACATATGTTATGAGAGAACTTTGCCCCAGTTCACAATTTGAACTTATTTTGCCACATAAAATTTTCATAAAATTAAGTTAGGTCCAGTATCCAGTGTTACATGAACCATCGTTGTGTTTGAACAGGTGCTGACGATAGCTCTTCCTGTGCCAGTCATAGTATCCAACTTTGCGATGTACTATTCACATACGCAAGCGAGGGCCAAGTTACCTAAGAAGCGGCGGCGAGTCATAAATGTTGAACCAACTAGACCTCCCATGCGTGAGTATTCCTTATGATTTTTAATCGATGTTACTGTATTGGCTATAAAGTTCAATACAGTTATATGATTATTTACGGGATTTATGAACAACCGTGATAGTTTGAAACAGTGTTTTATAACATTTAAATTCTGGGGGTGTCTGTATCTATTCTAATATGTTAATGGGGCACAGTTGATATTATACTCAGAGTTAAATTGGTCGACTGGGTCAGGAATTCAATGTTGCGTTCCAAAACAAAGATCTTTGACCTTGGACAAAAGACTGGCAGTTTAAAGTGGAATTAGGCTAGATAAATCTGCCACATATATACCCGGAGAGCTGTAGCCAAAATTGTAATCATGTGAACGACACAAGGTTTCCCACTAAGTCTAAAAAGAAATGACAAGTTTGACTCCCACTGCAGCGGCTGGACCATATAAAAAGGTCACGACCGTGAAAAGTGTAGAAAGAGGGAAGGGAGGCCTTTGCCTTGGGACAGTCATATGTAATGAAATATATATTCAACCTCATGTTTCCAAAATGAGACTCTTGGTTTTTGTATTATTCTGTCAATTTATTCTCATCACAGCAATAGCGACAAAGTGGTCCTCAAATCCGCCTTGACTGTTTTGGAAAATTCAATATATTATTCTGAAAATTATACTATCTGTAGACTAAACATGTTGTAGGTGCACCAGGAGTACCAGGAGCCCCAGGTGGTCCCATGCCTCAGGGTGTGGGACCTCAAGTAGTCAACAGGCGGATGAACGCCATAAAAACAAATCATCCCAAAGATATGATAGGACCTAATATGGGTAAGATTTTGTCGAATTTGAAATAACTGTCAAATTTTATAAAATATTTTATTTATATCTGTGTATGATAATGAAAATAAATATTAATTGATATAATCTCTTTACCAATGTATACAAACCAAACCAAATATGTAAATTTGGTATAACTTCATCATTGTATTCAGATTTTTGACATCGTTTCTCCCAACTCTGTTATATATAAATAAACTTATAAATGATTTTATTACTATTGTATTTGCAGCAAAACAAACACATGTAGAACTAAGCACAATCAGTGTATTGAATCACAAAGTAGTCAAAATTTAACATTGATTGAGATCAATTGGCATTACGCTCACAGAATTAGAGGACATTTCGCAACCGCTAACAAACTAATTGGCTACACTAACAAAATTAAATACAAATAATATATGGATGATACTACATTTGATTTAGATGCTGATAATTTTGAGGTCATTGCTGGTAGAGAGAACAATAAAATTAAACATGTAAATAATGATCCAACTACTAGGAATGACATCAAATATTTTAGTACTGACTAAAATAATGTAGTCATCCAACCAACTGTAGCTTATGCAATGTAATCCTCCACAGATGGTGATCGTAGCGAGCTTGAGGCTATGATCCAAACAACACCAAACAACTGCAAAAGAAAAAATTTAAACATGCTTTAGAAAGCAACACACAAACGGCGCCGTTGGGTCTACGAACGGGCTTTCTATATCGCCTGCACACACGGATCTAGCTTACAGGAATGCTAATGAACTAGTTCACACTAACAAATCATTGACATTTCCATTATCGCACTATAAGGTCTTTTCTACAAGCAGCACTATCAAGAAGCCATCCATAGGTCCCTTTGCTTCGTCAAAGACTACTCAAGGTTCGGGATCCAATTGTAAATGTTTGTGTGTGTCCCTTACCTTAGTTTGCTTAGCTTTCTTTATTGATATAGTGGTAGAAAAAGCCGGCTATCTATTTTTATTTTAGTTTGGTTTTTAGGCGATGCGTGAGTTTGCGCAATGCTTTTAGAGTTTGCAATAGAATTAGTGAAAGAAATTGTGTTTTATGCAAATTTAGAGACATGGAGTATTTTTTCAGCCAATCACAACACTCCGAACAACACAACAAACGAAGTACCCAATTCACAACAAAATACCACGGTACACAGTAATCGATGTTCGTCATTAACACTTATGTAACACTGCCTGCCGTTGTGTCCGTATTGTCTGTTTGTGTTTCAGTCTAGCTACAATATATTCTACTTAATATTTATAATTTAAAATTTTGTGTAATCATTGATGTATTCATTTAATTTTTTTATCTGATAATCGATGTTTTAATTTTTAATAACATTTAAGGTAATCTCCCGATTGGAATTCTATCCACGTTGATTCTAATTGCATGGTAATCATAACAATTTTTATTTTTTACCATTTTAATTGACTACTTTTCTTTTCAAACAGTTGCAACCCTAATGCCAGGAATGGATTTATCAGTGACAACACGCCTGAGCCCAAGCCCTCGCGATGGAATGAGCCCAGCCCTTGCCATCGCTCTTCCAATGATGAAATCAGTCAACATAGTGCCAGCACAGTGCTTTGACAACATGGCGTACCACAGCGACAAAGTAGAAGACCAGAAAGACAATAGTGATAAAGAAAGCAAACACTCACAAGAATCAATCAACAGCGATAACACTGTAAGGGTTAAAAACTTTAAGAACGAAAGCTATGATGAGAAAAGCATAGAAGATAGGACAGATGCTAGAACGCCATTGCTGAGAGATCATAAAATAGAATCTTTAGATGAGACTAAACTGAGGGATACGAAAGTCGAGAAGAGGAAGTCCTCTGCTTCGACATAAAAGTAAAAATAATGACCAATAAATGTGTAGGCTTACTGTAATAACAAAATCTTAAAAATGAAAATGACATCATTCGGGAAAACCTGTAATAACACACAAGTAGTGGAAAGCTAAGCACCGGCATCGTTAAAATGATTTCATACATTCAAAGACTTGTTGATGACTTTAGTTAAATGTAGAAATAAATATTAATTTTGCTAATAGTGATTGCCTTTTTGACAAAACAGTGCTTACAGTGTATGCTGAATTAAATTATGAAATATTTGTCTTGTATGGACTAAATGAGGCCGTGATAGGTGTAAGTAATTTAAGTGTTAAAAGCACTTATAAAAGTTTTTATAACACATACGTATTTAGTGAATAGACCAGTTTACTGCGTTTATTTATTGTGTATTTGAATTTATATCTGAATATATAAATACTTGTTTAAATATGTAATTATATATAGGTTTTAAATTTTGTCGTTGCATTTTTATACAAATTAATTTCTCGTTAATTTATAACAATAATACCTAATTCTATAAACGCAAATAATACTCCCCTTTATAATTCGACCTTTAATATAATCTTATTACCCATAAGACACAAAGGTCAAGTTATGAGAGTGGAAATCGGTACAATCATCTGTAACGACCAGGATAATCGTAATTTCATAGTAAAAGTTACTGTCCATTAGTGAGAAATATTTTAACTTGGTTTGATTTACATATTCTAAGAATAAGAATAAGATTTATTTTTATTGCCAAAAACAATGAATAGGTACATAAGTTAAAAACAATGTTTGTTTTTCTAGGTTAATTGAGGTTTTTTTTTCTATTATAATAATAACGTTTAGTCTAATATTATTATTTTATTATTATTTATTATTATTATATCATTATTATTGTTTAGTATTATAAATACTAGATACCCGCCCCGACTTCGCACGGGTGTAAGTTTGGCCTTCGGCCTCGCTACTATGACCCGCTCTAGGTTCACAAAATTTCATCCAAATCGATCCAGCCGTTTTTTAATGTAAGAACCTTTTACGAAGTATTTAGAAAACATTTAAAAAGAAGATGAATGAAATCGGTAAAGCCGATCTCAAGTTATAGCGTGACCAAGAGAAAATGGGTTAATTTTGATATATATAGATTTTAGTTACTACGCTAACTTGTACTTTTCTATTGTATGTGAGTCAGGCCAAGTTATTCTAAAAAATCTAAGCTATCAGTATATTAATGTAAATAAATATAATTATTATATTAGCGTTAATAATTTTATAACTCGCCAGTTAATCTTTGAAATCACTAGAAAACACATATCATCCGCACTTTCTTTCATTCTTGGTGTTATGTACTCGTTTTTTAAGTGTATATAAGTATAAATTAATAATATTATAGTGTAATACATTTTAAGTAGATAGAAAATAATTCATTTGTCAAACCCATCCAGTACTTATGATTTTGCGCAATTTTTTATATTTGATATGCACAAAAATGCAAGAAATTTGCGACGATACATTTTTTATTGTTTTGTACGTCAGTATAATAAATATTAAAAACAAATTATTAATTTGCACGTCATTCTGTCCAGACCTTATTGATGGACTGTAAAATTTGCATCAAAAAATATTAGTCTAAGTTAAATTTTCAGAATAAAGATATTTTGTCTAAATATTCATATCGTGATTATCAATTATTATTTTTACTGTTGAAAAGATTTTACAAACAAAAAAACGCATTAAATGCAATAATTTTAAAATTATGTACCTAGATAATTCGAAGATGTGTTTGTTATAACATATTTGTATATAAGGTCGGGGAAAAAGTTTCTTCGTATTTTATAAACAAATTCAAGATATATTTTTTTCAAGTTTAATTTTATTTAATTATGATATATATGTGCCATTTTGTTCGATAACTTGTTGCCATCTTGTAGGTAGTGACATGATCCCGTTGCTATAGAAATTTTGGGACTTCTGATCAAAAAAATGCAACAAGTAGTTTTGACAGTCTTCTCTTGATGTTAATCTAACACTAGCCAAAGAATTCTGAAGAGATCGAAACAGGTGGAAATCTGAGGGTGCAAGGTCAGGGCTATATGGTGGATGCATTAACACTTCCCAACCAAGCTCTCAAAATTTTTGCTGAGTGGCCAAAGATGTGTGCGGTCTGGCGTTATCATGGTGAAAGACCACACTCTTTCTGTTGATCAATTCCGGCCGTTTTTTCTTAATTTCTTGTTTGAGTCTCATATGCTGTTGGCAGTAGAGATCCGAATCGATGGTTTTGCCCGGCGGTAAAAGCTCATAATGAACGATGCCCTGCCAATCCCACCATACACACAGCATCACCTTACTACGTGTTAATCCGGGATTCGCTACAGTCTGTGGTGCTTCACTGCCCTTTGACCATGATCGTTTGCGCACATTCTTGTCGTAGGTGATCCGTTTTTCATCACCAGTGATCAATCTTTTCAAAAATGGTTCGGTTTCGTTACGTTTCAATAGAGAATCGCAAATGAGTACACGATTCATTTGGTTTCTTTCAGTGAGCTCGTGTGGCACCCAAATATCGAGTTTTTTTGTATACCCAGTTTTTTTCAATTAGGTCATAACTGTTTTGTGGTCAATGCCCAGTCCTTCAGCTACGTCGTAACTACTAATATGCCGATCTTGGTCCACTTTTTCAGAAATGGCATCGACTTTATCCGTAACAGGGCGACCAGAGCGAGCTGCATCTTTGACTTCAAAATTCCCGGACTGAAAACGCTTGAACCAACATTGTGCTACTCTTGATGACACTGCATTAGGTCCATAAACGTCACAAATTTTATTCGCGGCTTGTGTCGCATTTTTCCCTTTTTTGTAATAAAATTTCACAATATATCGAATTTCTTCGTTAGATTCACTCATTTTATCGAACAAAAAAACAATTGAAAAATGGCGGGAAAATGCTTTTTACTTTTTGTATTCCTTTTTTAAAATGTCATATTTTTAATGGTATTAAAACCAGCCAGATACAAACAGTACAACCGATGAGATTTTTACTACAACTTTATACATACAAAATACGAAAAGACTTTTTCCCCGACCTATTATAATTTAAGGATAATCATAGCATTTGGTAATATTATTTTAGGCTAACTGATCCACAACTTCTTTTGATTATGGTTACCATCCGGCTGCAATCAGGATGCGAACGAAATTTTCTACGTTTAAAACTTGTATTTTTTTTAAGGGACAAAGAAAAATAGTTACCAAAATAATTTCTTAACAATTTCTTCTAATCTAATAAATTCTGGAACCTTGACCAACAAACCCTGTACCGCAGAAATTCAACAGGGTTGCCCGTAAATTATTATGGTCAAAGGGAGCCGTGGGCGTGGGGCAGCCCTGAAATAATTTATGAACTGAGCTCGACAGCTAGGTCAACACATTTCATATAAATGGGCGAAGGTTTTGCTGAATCTACCTACCTGCTCGTATAAGAACTTTGATTTCTCATCAATATAGCGATACAATATAGCTATATTCAATCGTATATATTATGTACTTAGGAATGCATACATTTCAATTTAAAATCGGTTTACGTCTGTATGACTTTTTTAACTTAAAAATATTAAAATGGCAAATGCACTCATGACACGTCAAAATCATTTCAGGGGAAAATATCGGATTCAACATTTTCTACCTCCACGTCTTTAGTTGTATAAATTTTGGCTCATTATTTTAAAAGCATTTTTAATACCCTTTTTGGTTTTTGCGGAAAACTATTGATGCAATTGATCTAATCTTGATTCTAGTCGAATTATAACATACTATATTTTAACTTCTCACTATGTCTCGTAGTAATTTCATTTTGCTAATAATTGTAAATAAAATCTAAAGCGGATTTAGCGGACCACGGAAACAATTTTGTACTAATTTAGGCTTAATTTTATTGTATTTTCTATCGATAGACTGAAACCGCCTGGCGGTGGGGTCGATGTTGTAATTAATGCAAAGTAACATGACAAAGTTAGTGCTCTTTTACGATGAAGTGGCTGTCCAGTATTTAATTATATTATCAAACAAGCGTATTATACTTGTATGGAGTCCACGGACCGGTAAGCGCAGCGTAGGACGTCCACCCACAAGATGGACAGACGACCTAAAAGAGACCGCAGGTAAACGCTGGATGCAGGCCGCTTCCAACCGGCCCTTTTGGAAATCGATGGGGGAGACCTATGTCCAGCAGTGGCCGTCCTATGGCTGAAATGATGATGATGTATCATAATTTAGAAGAAATGACACGAATACAAGAAAAATTATACAAATCAGAACGTCAAAAGCCTAAGATACATTTACAAGAGTAAATAAGTTTCTTCTACATCGCGTGCTACATCCTTGTCCGTGTATTTGCAACTTCAGGCCAGATGTGGACAAATGCAGGCCTATCATGAATACGAGTAAAAATAGTTTATATTGTGAAGTTCATATATGGCTCTACGTACGCTTGCCATGCTAGCAGCGTTGTCATTCAGCGCGTTTGTGCCGTGCCACCAGCATGTTGGGTACGCTGCCAAAGTGGGCGCGAGCTTTTGTATTGTCTTTAGACCTTCAATGGTCTGTATGATTGAACGGTTTTTGTGTCTAATAGTTTAAGTATTTAGTATTAGTTCGCGTGTACTTGTTTAGTTATTATAATGCACTTGTCCGTCAAAAAATATATTCCTAAAAGCCAGTCAAAGTTTATACCAAAAGTCAGAGCACTAACTTTACATAACTACTTTTAAATTAAAGGCTATTCTAAATTCTACCTT
The DNA here is from genome assembly GCA_949125355.1 of Agriopis leucophaearia. Classification (NCBI taxonomy): domain Eukaryota; kingdom Metazoa; phylum Arthropoda; class Insecta; order Lepidoptera; family Geometridae; genus Agriopis; species Agriopis leucophaearia. Next base: position 1,541,192 of record OX421276.1, on the reverse strand, counting down.
AGTTTAATAAGCGCACTGTAAAATACTTGAAATTTACAATTGTGTTACGTTATTGTAAAGTACTGATGGTATACTAAAATGGTTTATCGTAAAGAGGCACTGTTCAAATCTGTATATTGTTATAACTGAAACATTTTCACGACACACAACAAAAAGATAACATTCGGAGCAACTTACTAATTTCTTTAGATTACAACAGAATTTATCTCTGTCAAACAGGATATCCAGGCGCGACAAGAATTGAAAGTTACTAGACGCCTCTAAAGCACATAAAAACATGTCCAAACTCGGGATCTGCCAGCGAGCCATAGAGCACAGTATTCTCGGAGTAAAACCGACTGACTGGGTTATAAACTCAATACATCGCTCCAAAACGAAAGTCATCGATGTCGGTAAGCTGGCAGTCCTGCTAAATGGAATTGAGCAGGACACATTTGTTACATTTCCGAAGATCAACAGGCCCAAACCACAAAAATGTGGACATCAAGCTTTCTTTTTTTGTAGTGGTAGGACTCTTTTGCAGGGGTCCGCCTGGGGAAGTACTACACCTTTTCCAGTTATTCAACCACCAAGCAGTAGCAGTAGTGTGCAAACACTACTGTGTTCCGGATTGAAGGGCAATGTTTCCAGCAAAATTACAGGGCACATAGAGATTTGACATCTTATATCTCGGGGTGACGAGCGCAGTGCATTGCCATCCAGGGTTTTGAACTGTTGAAATTCAAAATTCTGAGTGGCGTTGAGCTGTTGCGTGCAAGCGTGAAGAGCCATCAGGCGAGCGACTTCGCTCGCCTCGTCACTCAGTATCATTAAAAAAAAGGCCCTTCAGTAGGCCCATAAAGATTAGGCAATTCCATGATCTAAAATTTTTGTCTAAGCAATTAAAAACTGTTTCGCAAAAACATCCAAAAAACCCTTTTTGCGAACTATGACCTTGCATAAAAAAATTGCACATAGGATCGATGGAAACTTTTCACAATTTCATCACAATGGTATTTCTAACATTCATGTAAAATTTCAGCTTCTTTGGAATGTATGCAAGGGTGAATGTCCATTTTGACCGGACTAATATTTTTAGCAATTTGTTTGCTTTTAGGAAAACTTCAGCGCTATTGAGATCAGGGCCTTTATTCACAAATTTAGTCACAAGTTTCAAAATTCGTATGTTATCAATGTCAAAGTGACACCGTCGTTACGACAAATGTGAATATATTTAGGTCAAGAATAGAACAACAGTTTTTGCGCGAATACGTGCGCATGCGTTGCAAATATAGGAGCTCCGTTAGAGTTGCTTCCAAACCCCTCCATAATTCAAAATCAATATATAATCTAGATACATAGAGTACCGGTGTCTCTTTAGATAAGCCATTTTTAAGCAATGATATAGTAATAAGGCTTACACAGTGAATAAACAGGGCTTGTATCGTACGGTAATAGCGTTCTATATTATACATACATTAATATACAATTTTGAACAATACAAACGAAACAAATTATTTGAAATATTGTTCATTAAACATGTGAAAATATCGGTGAGTTTTATTTCAACAAACGAAGTCTAGGTACCTAGCGAAATGTTTCATAAACCAACGGCAAAAGGCAATAATCACACTAATATTATAAATGTGAAAGTTAAAAAACAAAGCAACCTCCTTGGTAGCAACAGTAACCTCTTTTGACTCAGATGACAATTTATTTTTATTTTACTACGCTGTAATATGTCATTGTATAGACTTAAATTCATTTATAGGTAAAATATTAAAACACCATCCGTCTATAACATTAATAATTCCTGTAGACAATAGTATGAAACACTTTAATATAAAAAGAACTTCAAAATTAGGTATCTAAAATATTCAGCCCATAGGTCTCTTATCTTACTAAAATGTCCATTTTAACTCGTGATATATTTAAATTAGCCTTATTTATAGCAACCCTTTGACTTTGCGTACCTAATTTTGAAGTGTTTCCATAGAGTACAAAGATGAAGCCCGTCGAGGGTATATAATTTAAAGACTAATTAATTTTAATAAATGATGAATGTAACCAAACCTTTTTGGTCAGCATATTGAAGTTAAAAAGTAGAGCGAGTGTGTTTATTTTTGAAATGAAAACTTCTTTAGGCGCGTTGAGCACTTTTTATGGATGAACAAAAATCATGGACCTCGCGACATTGTCACGCTATACCGTGTATTTTAAAACAGCGCCATCTCTTGTAGAATAGGCGAATTACTACTTAAGTTTTCACTTCTGACGTGCAGTCTTATGACTGATGTGTTTTTTTTTTTTTTCTAATTACCGTACGGAAAAAGTATAATGTTAGTGGGGTAAATTAGTGTGATAGCGTGTAACTTTGTTAAATTTTTTGTCCAAAAATGCTGCCGCGCTTTGAATTCGGGTTCATTATTTAAAAGCAGGCTTAATTACGACGGCTCTTTGCAATATTTTTTTTACTGGTTTTTTTTTTCCATTTCATTTATTTAAAACACATAGTACGTTACATTTCGAGTTAGTAAGTTGTCTTAAAACCTATGTTAGATTTATCCAGACAACTGCTTTATGTTTTATCGAAATCTGTTTAGCAGTTAAAACTTAATTTATAAGCTACCTATGTTTCTGATTTGACCAGCAGTTGTTGCACAATGGATAGAATATTATTAATTACACATTAGATTCTTGGGACAAACCTGGGGCCTTACGCCTACCTGTTATAAACGATTCAGTTGAGGTGATTTAGAAAAGTTACGCGACCGCAAACCGTATCTCGGTGCGTTAAGGTTCGTGTTCGCGTGATTTTGCAAACTGCGCGTATTCTAGCCCACGGTTAGAGATAGGCGTTAGGTCCTTTATGCGGCATTAATGAGGCTAAAGCTAAAACTGAGAGGCCTTTTTGCGTAAAAAATAAATAAACTTTTGTTGATTGGGATGATGTTGGTACATGGACTATTGATGCTATAGAGTTATTAATAAACTGAGATATTGAGGTGAATAACTTGTGGATGGAATAACAGATCTATAGATGAAAAACGGCACCTGCCTTATCCTGTATCATCTCAAAATTATTTTCAATCATCCATCAATTGTAGACCACATTATGGCTTAACATTAGGCGGTGAAACGCAAGCCTATTCTAAATTAAACAGGTAAAAAACAATGTAATGGGTCGAGTTTTTATCCGAAAACTAGCATCACGTTTGTATTAATATTACCGATATTATTTTAAATGGTCAAAGATCACGGTGTTGAAATGTCACTAACTCAAAAGTGACCTTCACCCCTGCAAATGACTCCATTACCTTCAGTTCAGGTGGGATCCTTATTTACGAGTCCCGAGATTGGTTCTGTAAGACTTAAATACGCTATATGTCATGGTGCCGGGAATTGGGTACTTGTCGGTAACAAACGGTGCAAATTAAAATGAAAAGGCTTCATTATTTCTAATAAAAGAATACCTACATTTTACTTGTGCTCTGGGAGAGATGTGCCACTTTTACAAGCTTATATTTAACTTGCAATGTTTGTAGGTATGTAAGTTTGTTTGTTGAGGTCAAATCATACAAGTTGGATTAGAACCAGTGCCTCCCAACCGATTATGGTGAAATTTTGCATACACTTAGTTCTGTGGCCTTAGTACGAGCACTTGTGAAAAAGTTGTCGTTACGTAAACGATTGCAAAATGTATGTAAAATTCAGTTTCCTTTCACGTCCGATAGAGGTGCTGTAAAAAATTTCATACATTTTAGTATCGTTTACGTAACGACAAGTTTTTCGAAAGTACCCAATGTTGTAATATTTTCAAAATGGCCGCTGCCACAAGATGGCGGCCTTGGTATGTTGATTGCTTGAGATGAAAATAGTATATGCTGCATATCTACTCATAAAAAATTATAAATATAAGCGTTTACCTACAGTTTCCCCTTTAGCACTTACGCTTACCTCCCCCCCCCCCTTGGTCGTCCATTTGTTTGCAGATTTACGCAGGTCGTCACTCCACCTGGCCGCAGGGTGTCCTACACACGGAAAAGAGAAAGAAAAAATTCTCACTTCAGTGGTCCTACCAGGGCCCGGCAATATATTTCAGTGAAAGCAAGTGAAAGAGACAAATTGATATGGCTCAGCACAAGTACAAAAAGGACATAACTAGACTTTTTTGTCCTTATCGGCGTGGCCTGTTTTTTGGATCAGAAATGTCAAAATCTGACGGTTCTGCGACAAACAAAACGGGTCTGAATATTGTTTATTGCATTTTTTTGGTGATTTTATGTGATAAATGCGTGTTTCGTCTTAGAAATAATTGTAAAACAAACATTTACAATGGTTGGTTGTATCATTTTGGGCTGCAAGTACCGCAGTGAGAGAAAAAACGATGAAATATCATTTCACACGTAAGTAAACATATAGAGCTTGTAATGATCACCTAAATAAATTCAGGATATCAATGCGTAAATATTTTATTCATAATTAGTCCGTTTTTTGGTCGATTTGTGGTATTTCCTATGAGTTTTATCAAAATATTAACAGAGAAGAATAACAATCAATGTTGCCAGTTTATAAATGAAATTACCCACCACAATTAACATAAATTATTCATTCTGCAGGTTTCCAACTGATCCTGGCTTACGAATAAAATGGATCAGTGCTACTGGTTGTGAAAATTGGGTGCCAGGAAAACATAGTAGAATTTGTTCCAGTCATTTCAATGCCGAATCCAATATCAGAAAGGGAAAAATTATATTTTTGAGCAACTGCAGCTGCTCAGGGTCTAATAAACACACTTAAATGTACTTAAATCAAAGAAAATATATCATCATAAATCATCATCAGCGTGATTTTGTTCAAATAAAACAAAATAATCTTTTTTTGAAGTCTGATTTATCGTGTGTGATATGAGTACTGTAAATAATAAAGAGTTTTATCTAAGTATCTCATTAATTGGGATGTTATCCATAATTCCATCCATGAAAATAAATAAACTGGCCAAGTGCGACTTGGGCTCGTGCACTGAGGGTTCTGTACCGTCACAAAATACAAAAAGTAGTGCAAATACACAACATCACACCCAGGCTGTCATCCATCCAAGTATCAACCGCGCCCGACGTTGCTTAACTTGTGGGAAACAGAAATGTATGACCGACTCGCAAGCGGCCAGTATTTATTATTTGTTGTTTTACTTTAGGGTGTGCACTATAATCCGCCAAGTTTGACGCTTGTACCGATTACCGTTACGTACCGTTTGGTTTTTACACCAAAGCAAATACAAAAATACCTTAACAAAAACGTTTGTTGTATGTGTGGATGTGTACCCTCTTTAGTTTTGACTTAATTATATTTCTTAGTTAATCCGTCGTAACATTACATATTCTGTGTAAGTTTCAACTGACGATATTACGGCGCGAAAGATACAGCCGTTTAAAGCTGTCTTACCATTAAACGAATGGATTTGGATCTTAATATTAATTTCTTTTGTTCATAAGTATTTTTCAGATATCCTTCCATCTCACAAGATTTTCCAAAGTTTCCAAAATTACTCATTGAAGAGATTCACTACCCGTCTAGTATGTAAATTACCCTAACTTAAAGCAAATAATTTTAATGTGGCAACACACCTTGTTGAAGCGAGAGGCACTGAGCTAGCCACGCTCATTGAAAATCTATAGGTAGTAGGTCTGTGGGTCCTACACTACATTTTGTTATGTTATTTACGTTATGTTGACAGATGTCAGTATATAAATTCATATAATAAAACGTATAAATTCAAGCCAGAAAAAAAAATAAGTTTTTTCGACTTATACACCCTTTTTGCGAAACCCTGTATATTCTCCATGTACCTACATGTCAAACCTCAATTTTTCAGTTTCGGTACAAAAATTACTCGTACACAACACAAAAACGAATAAAACTAGCTTCACACAGTGGTTTACAGATAGGCACTTCACTCTCGAAGACCAAAAGCAACCACTTAATCTACCGACAGCCGAGCCTTCTCACTGAAAAATGGCAAGTCCTCCCGAATTCCCCTTGTTCACATTTATACAGAAACTTTTGCAATATCAAGCACGAACTACCCTCAATGTCGGACTTTACTCTCTTCACCATTGAAATTAGAATGATATATGATAGCTTATTTAGTGCACTAGTATAGAATAGGTACGTAGTGTTGGAATATAAACTGTATAGGTAATGGTTAAGTGCATACGTCGGAGTAATAAATATCTGATCGTATTTTAGTAAATTTTTAGTGACATTGGAAGGTAACCTTTCAATAGCTCTTTTATGGATCTTGTATCGCTCTTCCAGGCGTTATCGATGCGAATTAAATTTATTTATCTTACCTTGCTTACTAGTACTTGTATAAGTACTTCGTTGCTTATCAATAAATCGTACTATCGAATCAATTTATAATCGAAACCCATTTCGAACAATCCTGGCAACACTGTCCTACTCCCTAATTAGCACAGACTAAAACAGGGCAAATTACTAATTCGAAATAATTATGAATTACGTGTAGAAAGAACGATTAAAAATATCAATTTAACCGACTTCAAAAAAAGAGGAGGTCCACGATTCGACTGTATTATTTTTATTCAGTGGCTTGCGTTTGACCGCCAACTCGCCTGATGTTAAGCGCGATGCGGTCTACGATGGAGCACGCTTGCCTAGAAGAAACCGATTCACTCGAGATTTGAAGACATCCAGATTGTAAATATCGGAGAACACCCATTCAGGCAGTGCATTCCACAGACTAGCAGTTCTCACCATAAAAGTGGCTTAGTACGGGTTTTTAGTATATAGACTATAAAGCGGTGTCGATTATTCGTACCCGCTCTGGCAGTCCCATAGAAAAATGGGTAGGAGGGAATTTTCGTACAGGTTTCTTCTAGGCAAGTATGTCTATAAGTTTGTTACGCGATTATTCCGCCAATTATGAATAGATTTTTATATTTCTTGTTTGTTTGGTAGGTTATACTTCAGAGGTAAAATCGGTTTAGTAGTTTGGTTTTTAAATCAAAATAACTGAAAACAGTATGTCATGTCAACGAAATTGCGTATTTACTCATTTTGAAGTCGGTTTTTAAATTGATAACTATTGTAAGTTTGTTACGCGATCACTTCGCCAGTTATGAATTGAATTAAATAAGAAACACGGCAGAGATTAGTCTAAGAAACAGTCTTCAAGATCAACGCCTGGTTCAATTATTTATCGGTCTTTACTAGACGCCTGAAGATTGCCTGAAATTTCATCAAATCTGCCCAGCCGTTTTGGAGTTCATAGGGGCCATAGATATACACATATCGTCTTTTTATATATATATATATATATATAGATTATAAAAAAAATAAAAAAAATAAGTTTTCCATCTGCTAGTACGTAATCACTGCTACAAGGTTAAAGGTATCAAGCACAATTACTCAGGTACTACGGTAATCCCGCCTAACGGCCGCCAACTTTAGATTAATTAAAGCTATTAAATTAGCAATTTTCTGGAGGCGGCCTTCAGCTGCTAATGAGGGCTGTAATTTGTCTTATATTTGGACAGTTTACAGCCAATTTGTAGTATCATGAACTCTTAGCTGTTTATATCCTTAACGTTTAATGCTTGTTAATACGGTGATTAGATTAGGTACAACGATTCAGTGTTTTTTTTATGATACTGGGTGACGAGGCAAGGGTGAAGGGCCATCAGGCGAGCAACTTCGCTCGCCTGATGGCTCTTCACGCTTGCCCATAACAGCGCAACACATCATCAACCAATTAACGTCCACTGTTGGACAAGGCCTCCCTCATAGAGAGGGGTGTTGCCATAATCCCCACGCTTGGCAGGTGGCTTGGGGATCGCAGTACGTTCACCGTGTACTATTAAGACGCTGCTGCCCATCCTCCGGTGGTTCTGGTCGCAGTTTTAGGACATACCCGGGTCCATAACAGCGCAACGCCACTCAAAATTTTGAACCTCAACAGTTCAAAACCGTGGATAGCAGTTAATGCACTGCGCTCGTCACCCCGACATATGTCAAATCTCTGTGTGCCCTGTAATTTCGCTGGAAATATTTCCCTTCAATCAGGAACACAGTAGTGTTTGCACACTACTGCTTGGCGGTTGAATAACTGGCAGAGGTGTGGTTCTTCCCCAGGCGAACTCCTGCAAAAGAGTTCTACCACTACAGAAGAAAACTAGATAACTAAGATTGTCCCGCCAACAATAAAAATGATGTAACACACTGTGTGTGTAAAATAAATAAAAATAAGTGGTCAAGAGCGTGTTTAAGCAAGCGTAGGGTTACGTAGCAAAGGTTATAAAAAACCTGCAGTAGTAACTATTGTGACACAGTGCCAAAAAATACTTTAATAGCACCAACAGTTGAAAAAGCAATTTTAACTCTGTATTAGAACTCTTTTGCGAGTTATATTAAGGAGAAATTATATCTGTTCTATCCTCTGCTGCTACCATTTTATTTTATTTATGTTAGTTGACTATCGAAGTTATAAAGCGATGAAAATGGATGAAAATCAATGGGAAAACGTCAAACGAAGTGGTGGTTATTTCCGATCCCTAATTTTAATGCACCGCTGGGAAATCTATAACAGACTTGAAGACACCCAGATTACAATCTAGGTGTCTTCAAAGTGCGACTAAATCAGTTTCTTCTAGGCAAGAACGATCATATAGAGCTTCTAGGCCAGCGTGCTCCATCGTATCGTAGACCATATTTGAAAGTTTTTTTTCTTTTCTTTTTTCTGGCAAACTGCAACAGCTTTTCTCGGTATCTTCACCATGATTTAGTAACTGCAAATTAGCTCTAATCCCTCATTGTGTCAATCTCGTCCGTCTCCAGCGATAACTCGTCTCCAAGAGGGTGGTTACATATTGGCCCGAGCCTCTTTTACGACTTAAGGTCAAGCCTTTGTGACTTGCCCTGAATGGGGCAGGAAATTGACGTGTACTTTAGGAGTAGGGTGTAGTGGCAGGGCAATTGAACCCGTCTATTTGGTGCCTCTTTAGTTCAGTCACATTTTTGAATGCGTTTTGATTTTCTCAAACATATTAATCTAATTATTATAATTACGAAGTTATGGGTGGAGGTGTCTAAACATTCATTTACGCAAAGTAAAATGACAGTTCGAATTACTCAAATTCACTTAGTGTTTATTTCGTACACGACAAAAGGAGAAATAGATGTATACCAACATAAGTATGTTATCAAATATGTTTATCTCAAGAACAAAAATATTAGAGAGATGTTTTTTTAAACAATATGCGCAAAACATCGTGGAACAGTTTTTTAACATTAGTAATTTTTATTTAATTACTAACTACTCGCCCTGGCTTCGCACGAATGTTAGCTCGGCCTTCGACCTCGCTACTATGACCCGCTCCAGGTACACAAAATTTCATCCATATCAGCCGTTTTTAAATGTAAGACCTTCTACGAAATATTAAAAAATATAAAAAAAAAAAGATGAATCGGTCAGAAGTCGGGAAATCGGTAAAGACGTTATCAAGTTATACGTGACCAGGAGAAATAGGGGTTAATTTTTGTGTATGCAGATGTATAATAATGCGTAGGTACTTAGTCGCAATATAAGGTAAAAGATAGATTACTATCGTTCATACCAGAAGTTCTTAAGCAAATAGTTCATAACAGAAATTACTTACAAAGTACAAATAGCTTACAAACATTGTAAGAAATGGCGGCATTTAGGCTAAAAGCTATCTTTTAACCTATTCATGATACTGTGAAAATTTCAGAGTTCAGGCAATCGGTTCAAAGCATCAGTTTTCAGTCATAAGTATTCTTGAAGATCCAAGGTGACAGCGTTTATTTAAAGCCGGAAATTGAATAGACTTGCCGTACTCTGGGTGGAAACTGACCAAAATCAATAATTTTAGGTAAAACTGAAGGCTATGCCTATTTTACCCGACGAAGCAGAGCCAAAAGAAGGATAATGTGTTTAACATGTATGATTTGGATGGATGCTTGTATGTTTCCACCTACAACCTAATTGCCTCAATAGTTTTCATAACTGAGATATCGGTAGATTCATCTGAGGTCAGTGAGGGTCACTAAGTACGTGACGTCATCATAAATACAAGATAAATACCCAAACTGTAATTTTTTATCAACTAATAAATAATTATATCTAATAAATATATATAATATTTATAAACAAACTCGGTTTCTTCTAGGCAAGCTTGCTCCATCATAGACAGCATTACCGCTTGACATTAGGTGAGTTGGCGGTCAAACGCAAACCTATTAATACATAAAAAAACATTAGGCATCAATTGTAATTGCGAAACACTTGCCGCTCAACGTGCAACGTTTCTCAACAGCACACGACGTTGCCAGATGTCACGCAGCTTGCTTCAACAGCGCGCGACGTTGCCAGATGTCACGCAGCTTGCTTCAACAGCGCGCGACGTTGCCGGATGTCACGCAGCTTACTTAAATAGCGCGCGTCGTTGTCAGATGTCACGCAGCATGCTTCAAAAGCGCGCGACGTTGCCAGATGTCACGCAGCTTGCATCAACAGCGCGCGACGTTACCAAATGTCACGCAGCTTGCTTCAACAGCACGTTACGTTGCCAGGTGACACGCAATATATCAAATATACCTTATTTAATTTATGGTTTTGAATTAACATTGTTTTAGTACGAAACATCGTGGTTGAAGGATTGGTTAGTCAATGCAATAAGCGGTGAGAACAGACAATCCAAGGAAGAACAAGCATTGTCGTCATTACTTGTACCTCACACTGGAAACGAATCTGACACAAAACTTGCAAATTTAAATTCAAGTGAACCACTCGAATACTAAGTGTTTTTGCGCAGTAACAGAAAGTATTCAAACTTTTACTTCGTTGAATTTTCACGCTTCAAAAAATCATCGTGAATAGGGCTGAAACCAAGATTCAATTGTCAAAATCTTGTTATTTGAAATATAACTAACTTTTGCACGCGGTTTTATCCGCGTTATGTACACACAAAAAAAGAAGCTGATGACATATAAGGATAGTGCATCAGTAAAATAATCTTCTGACTCTGTTGAGTATCCAAAGATTTATCATCATCATCAGCCAGAAGACGTGAGCATAGGCCTTACCGTTAGACCTCCACACTGAACGACAGCCTGCAATCTGCATCCACGACTTTCGAATCGAAGAACAAATACAATGAAAAAAACTATACAATGTTTTAGATTTCATCTTAAAAGATTTATTTATAACTAGTTTTTTTGCCCGCGACTTCGTACGCGTAGATTTTCATATAAACTTTCAATCCTTTTTTCTTCCCTTAATCCGGCCTTGCGCAAAATAACATAGCCTATACTTCAATCTGATCATAGCTAAGCTAATATTCGTGAAAACCGCATTTAAATCCGTCCGCATTTTCTTCCAGGGGTGTAGGAGATGTGCGTGAACAAACAAACAAAAATTCTAAAAACTGCCTTAACATGTTCAGCTGCTTATTTTAAGTCGCCCTGTGTGAAGTATTGATAGAAGCATAAAAGTAATAAATAACACCGTGAACAGTTTTCAAATCAAAAAGATAATGTGACCACAGTGCAGAGCATGTTTTGAAATTTTCTTTTTGTCTAAACCATTAAAGTATATCATGTCATGTCGGGATGATATACATCTCTGAAATTTGACTGTTCAGTTTCGCTAGCCACGGAACCCTGACATAATGCTTGTCTTAACACGCTCTTGGCTAGTTATTTCTTATTTCGCGTGCATTTGTTTGTGTACATTAAAAATCCATGAAATGGAACTACTCTATTTATCTGTTAAAATATCACAGTAAAATAAAATTATTTCTATATTTTTATTCATATTGCAAATATACACTGTATTCTTCTAAAAGCTAAGTTTATATACCCTGCATAAAGGGTGCAGCAATGACTTATGTAGTGGCTGTTCACAAAACCAGACCACAGACGTAAATCTATAAATTTATGTATAGTTAAATCTTTTACATAAATATTATATATACTATTCAAACTTAACCTAGGATGAAGTAATTTTACAAAACAAAAAAAAACATACTTAGTGTGATAGGTTACTTAATTATATATGAGATGATACAAAACTTATGACGCTACTTTCTTAACTATTTATATAAGGTCGGGGAAAAAGTTTCTTCGTATTTTATAAACAAATTCAAGACATATTTTTTTCAAGTTTAATTACATTTAATTATAATAATTATATATGTGCCATTTTGTTCGATAACTTGTTGCCATCTTGTAGGTAGTGACATGATCCCGTTGCTGTAGAAATTTTGGGACTTCTGATCAAAAAAATGCAACAAGTAGTTTTGACAGTCCTCTCTGGATGTTAATCTAACACTACCCAAAGAATTCTGAAGAGACCGAAACAGGTGGAAATCTGAGGGTGCAAGGTCAGGGCTATATGGTGGATGCATTAACACTTCCCAACCAAGCTCTCTCAATTGTTGCTGAGTGGCCAAAGATGTGTGCGGTCTGGCGTTATCATGATGAAATACCACGCCCTTTCTGTTGATCAATTCCGGCCGTTTTTTCTCAATTTCTTGTTTGAGTCTCATCAATTGTTGGCAGTAGAGATCCGAATCGATGGTTTTGCCCGGCGGTAAAAGCTCATAATGAACGATGCCCTTCCAATCCCACCATACACACAGCATCACCTTATTACGTGTTAATCCGGGTTTCGCTACAGTCTGTGGTGCTTCACTGCCCTTTGACCATGATCGTTTGCGCACATTCTTGTCGTAGGTGATCCATTTTTCATCACCAGTGATCAATCTTTTCAAAAACGGTTCGGTTTCGTTACGTTTTAACAGAGAATCGCAAATGAGCACACGATTCATTTGGTTTCTTTCAGTGAGCTCGTGTGGCACCCAAATATCGTTTTTTTTTTTATACCCAGACTTTTTCAAATGGGTCAAAACTGTTTTGTGGTCGATCCCTAGTTCTTCAGCTACGTCGTAACTACTAATATGCCGATCTTGCTCCACTTTTTCAGAAATGGCATCGACTTTATCCGTAACAGGGCGACCAGAGCGAGCTGCATCTTTGACATCAAAATTCCCGGACTGAAAACGCTTGAACCAACATTGTGCTACTCTTGATGACACTGCATTAGGTCCATAAACGTCACATATTTTATTCGCGGCTTGTGTCGCATTTTTCCCTTTTTTGTAATAAAACTTCAAAATATATCGAATTTCTTAGTCAGATTCACTCATTTTATCGAACAAAAAAACAATTGAAAAATGGCGGGAAATTGCTTTTTACTTTTTGTATTCCTTTTTTAAAATGTCATATTTTTAATAATATCAAAACCAGCCAGATACAAACAGTACAACCGATGAGATTTTACTACAACTTTATACATACAAAATACGAAAAGACTTTTTCCCCGACCTATTATATCGATATTTATTTTCTAATTATAATTTTCTAAAATTTATCATCGAATAAATCTTTTATCTCGTATTAACATTTTTGTGTTAGAAACTTACGAATTCGGTTCTGGAAAAATGTTATTATTTCTTTCTTTCTTTGTTGCGTCCGGATTTTTTTTGTATAGGTTTATTTTCATGTACAAAGGGCCTTTTTTGAATATTTCTATTCGCGGGACTGAATTAAAATAGGATGCGGTATATTTTGTGTTTTAAATGCTAACATAGAATAAAACCAAGAGAATGTTATACTCCTACTCCATGCACTGGAATGAATCACCAAAGAGGTTGTAAGGCCTATAACATGCTTGATCTACACGTTCATTCATCTAAGAAGGATAAGGAACCTTCTTTAAATTTAAACTGATTAACCGAATGACAGTTGACAGTTTCAAAATTTTAATGGCTATGTCAATAATATTCTCTTTACTTTGGATCTCCTTGCTTGAGGCTATGTGACGATCCTCATATTACGTTTCGGGTAACGAAGAAATAAATCATTGATTATTATTTTCGTTTATGTAAAAATAAATGATATAAGATAGCCTATGTTTTAATCTGGTAATTTCTAAGCATATTCGTGAAAACCGCATTTAAATCCATCCAGTGGTTTAGGAGATGTGCGCGGACAAACAAACAAACAAACAAACAGACAAAAATTCTAAAAACTGTCCTATCGTGTTCAGCTGCTTATTTTAAGACGACCTGTGTGGTTTTTTTTTGTTATCTTGCAATTACAGATTTTTTTTTCTCTACGTTTTTATTATATGTATAGATCATCAAAAGGGCGAAGAACTTTTTAGAAATGATACAAACGCTGTTTAGACTACGATACTAAACTACAAGTCAATCTATACTAAGTAGGTAAATTACTCACTCTGTTGATGTTTTTTTTTTTTTTTTAACTCTAGTTGGATGTCTGAGCACATCTTGAGCACAATATATTTGCTCAGTTTAACTATTTTTATTTATTATCTTGTTATAGTAATTTATTGTCTTTTGTTCTCATTTTTTAATAATTTTTGTCATGTATAATTTAATTACTTGCACGCTCACCGTGCAGTGCGTGACGTCACCTTCCGGTCCCATCGGAAGACCAGCGCCGGTTGGTAACGAACGGCACCATGCTGAGCTGGGGCCGGTTTGTAGTAAAAATCCATTTTTTTTAATATGTGTGTAGCTTTAAGTGTGTGTGGATTTTTGCTATAAATAAAATATTGTCCATTGTCTAAGAATATCTTCGTTCTGGATTCTAGCGCGCAATGAAACTCCGATCATAGCTCTCTCCACTGTCCGCTGTGCGAGATTATCTCTTAGAAACATACAAAAAAAGTCATAATCATACAAACTTTAACGCATTAATATTTTAGTGTAGGTAAAGTAGAAATGTAGAGTAAGCACCTACGTATTTCATTTTGGTAGGCATGTATTATTTACTCATGACTCATGCCTTCAAGATGCACACCACTTTCTAAAAATCAATTGCTAAAAAGATATTAAAATACATAAAGAGAGAAACGGTGAGACCGGATCAACGTCGTCAACCATCCTTCCACCACGATGTGTCGTACTAAAACAATGTTAATTCAAAGCCATAAATTCAATAAGGTATATTTGGCATCCTGCGTGTCACCTGGCAACGTAACGCGCCGTTGAAGCAAGCTGGCATGACATCCGGCAACGTCGCGCGCTGTTGAAGCAAGCTGCGTGACATCTGGGAATGTCGTCCGCTGTTGAAGCAAGCTGCGTGACATCTGGCAACGTCGCACGCTGTTGAAGCAAGCTGCGTGACATCTAGAAACGTCGCGCGCTGTTGAAACAAGCTGCCTGACATATTTATTCGTTTTCATATTTATTATATTAGTGTGAATAAAATCTTACAACACAAAAATCTTCAATGCCCTTTAAATTGTCTTTAAAAATCATTCACAAGCCAAAAATTGTATTTTATCTTATCAACAATGTAATTCGACGAAAGCTTTTGATCCTGTGTCAGACATGAAAGCACTACGTTCCTAAAAGCTAATATAAATGAACATCAATACCAAAACTTTGATACAAATTGATAAAAATTGAATGAACTTTAATACCAAATAAGGTTCATTATTTCAGCAAAATTCTCATACATTTCAGACTTCATTAGTTGTTATTAAAATATTCACGGTAGAGAGGCTACGTTATGAAACTCTGCTTTCCTTTCTCGTTGATACTATGTGAGTATAAAGCCACTTACTCCCGTGAGCCGTGCACGATGATCATGGCATCTTCTTCATTTAATAAAAGATAATTGTACCGAACCCTTCGTGCGCGAGTCCCACTCGCACTTGGCTGTTTTTTTTTTTTTTGAATAGTAGGCTTGCGTTTGCTGGCCTCGGGCCTCCACAAAAAAGGGGGCCCACACAATAGAGACTTCGGAAAAAAACAAATTCAGCCTAGTAAATACTAGTAAACCGGGGGGCTCCACTCCTTTGTTACCCCGAGGCCTCCAGACCTCTAAATCCGGCATTGGCTACGTCTCCTGATGATAAGCGTTGATGTGGTCTACGATGGAGCACACTTGCCTAGAAGAAACCGAGTGCAACTACCGGGGAACACCCATTCAAGCCTTTGTTTAGCAGTGTACATGGCTGTACGGTGTAAATGGCTGATGATGTGTGATGTATGTGCACAATGATCTCTTTTCGAGTTAGTCCCACAGCTCCGTGTAACCTATAAGCTACTTCATTTTCACTCGACAAAAATCATCTACATTAGTCGATATTATATTCCCAATATTCACGTAGCAACTACTAAATATTCTGTGCCAATACTTCCGCTTGAGGAACAAAGGTCCAAGAACAAGCAACGTTCATTTATCCAGCTTTTATATTACAGCATCGCGAGGCAACTCGCGTCTCTATCGGAGTCTGAGCAAACAATTAGCAAAGAGTTTGTTGGTTCTATAGCAGAGTAAATACTTTTTCCCACTTTCAGAGCTAATAGATACTTTACTATTGGTCAGATTGTAGCCATTTTTACTTTGATTCGACTACGGAAGCCAAAAGTTACAGTTTTATGTTTTCTTTATTTATTAAATAATAGTCTTGCGGTTGATCGCACCTCGCCTGATGTTATGCAATGATGCGGTCTACGATGGGGCATGCTAGATTAAAAGAAATCAATTGACTCGCGTCTTCAGGACGCCTTGGTTTTAACTATCGGGGAACACCCATTCAGGCAGCGCATTCCACAGATTAGCAGTGCGCATAATAGAAGTGCGCACAAAAAAAACGTCTGAACTTCAAAATAATTGGATCTAACACCGTATTGAAATGGCATACCTACGTTTTAATCAAAAAAATTACGGTTTAAAGCATCATTCTAACATCCTAGAAACGAGTTCAAAAAACACTTGACCTATTCAAAAAATAGCTTATAACTTTAAAGCTGCTTCATAGGTTGTTTTGATCAAATATATTTGAAAACCACCATGAAACCAGCTTTCAAAAAATAATAAAAACTGCATTCAAATCGATCCAACAGTTTTGAAGAAAAACGGTAAAAAAAACTTTGGCCAAAAGAGACACAATACCAACAGAGTCACAATCGTGTCAAAATAATTTCTGAGCCAAAACTCGGCGCACGCTATGCATTGCGCCGAGTTTTTGGTTAGTTGTACGGCAAACGCGATCCGACTATAACGCCGCGCGATGCCAGTTCTACGATGCCATAGCGGACAAGTGATGTTGAACACTATGCAAGCGACATAACGTCTAAATTGGGGTAAACGTGGCATTGTGAACTATATAATTGATTGTAATATAGTTCACAATGCCACATTTACCACAATTTTTTAGACATTAATGTCTAGGTATATACAACGACGCTCGCATGTTTTTTTTGCCGTTTTTACTTGGATATTGTGGCTCTATAAGTATTATATATCAGTGCCACTGGCACAAGATCTCACTGTATACGCATTTACCTTTTCCGTTCCATCGGGGGTAGAAAAATTAATTGGGAAAGCAACAAACAAGAATCATTAAGCCTACTTCTTAACAAAGATTGATGTAAACTCACGATATGGCTGCCTGAACTGCGGAACTTAGTAACGACTTGCCAACAAGTATAAATAAAAAAAAAGTAATTTAAAAACAAAACCATATAATAAATTGCTACAGCTATGCATACAACAGAGGCATTTTAATGCCATAGGTGGCAAACAAGCAGACGGGCCGCCTGATGGTAAGCGATCACCGTTTCCGATACCTGCAACACCAGGGGCATCGCAGATACGTTGCCGACCCTTAAAGACTCTATTAACAGCCCTTCTTTATGTTATAGTTACTTGGAAATGCCGCAGGATTTATTGACGATTATGAAAATTTGGGCTAAATACATGGGTCCATAAATATAAAATTGCTGCAAAGACTTCTATAGTACTTATCGCAAACATAAATGCGTAAAAAAAAGTTTAATTTTTTTGGAGTATTTTTACCGACTTCCAAAAAAGAGGAGGTTCTCAATTCCAATGTTTTTTTTTTGTATTTAATCTTTGTTATAGGTCGCGTGATGTAAAAAGAACGCTGGCGGTCAGGCTGCGCAGAAGGCGATTTGTCGGTCTATTTGGTGTTAAGAGGCGCGGCGCGGGGCGCTGCGAGCAAAAGGCTAATTAATAATTATTTAAAACAATAGGCCTAGTACTTTTGTGCGCAAGTGTACCCATGCGCAAACACACCCCCTCTACTTTCTTCCAGCGTTCTTTTTACATGACGCCACCTATATACCTCAGAACTTTCGACTTGGTGAACCGATATTGATGATTCTTTTGTTTTTTTTATTTGAAATCTGGTGCTTCCCGTGTGGTCCCATTTCATTTGGTCCAGTTCTGACATATTTATGAAGTCGTTTTTATTAAATTTAATATTGATAATTATTAGTAAATACATAACATAACCCGGACCCGGGTATGTCCTAAAACTGCGACCATAACCACCGGAGGGTGGGCAGCAGCGTCCTAATAGTACACGGTGAACGTACTGCGATCCCCAAGCCGCCTGCCAAGCGTGGGGATTATGGCACACCCTTCTATGGGAGGCCTTGTTCAACAGTGGACGTTAATTGGCTGATGATGTGTGTGATGTGACATAACATAAATATGTGGCGGTACGGAACCCTGTGTGCGCGAACACGACTGCCACTTGGCTGGTTATTAAATAAGCCGTTGTCAGCGCTACCATCCATCCATCCATACGTAGAGTGAAGTTGGCGCACGCTACGCCCTAATTCCGAAGTCCATCAAAACTTCCTTGGAAATAATTTCTGAAACCTCCTGGTAACTTGTTCCTAATTACGACGCCATATTTGCCAACGCTGTCTCGTTGAGTTTAGAGTAATGACCCGTGAATTAAATAGGTATACTAAAATCAACAAATCAGGTGCTCGTAGATTAACGGATGATAGTGGTAAGGGCTGGTAATAGTCTTTAAGGGTCGGCAAAGTATCTGCGGTACGTTTTTAAATACTACCTGTAATAGGGATAATATATAGAAAAACTACCTGCGCCCCGCGGCTTCACCCGCGTGGTGATGATGATGATGATGATGAAAAGTAGCATATGTGTTAATCCAGGACATAAGCAATGTATATTCTAAATTTCATCCAAATCCATTCAGCCGTTTCTGCGTGATTGAGTAACAAACATCCATCCATTCATCAATCCATCCATCCATCCAAACTTTCACATATATGATATTATTAGTGTGATATCCAGTTTTTACCCACCGCTGTACGCAAGTCGTCACTGGCCACAGGGTGGTCCTACACTACGTTTGCCTAAACGTGGTCTCCACTCCTGAACTCGTCTACTCCATCGGTTATCGGTTCTTCGGGCTATGTCACCGGCCTACTGCCACTTCAGCCTTAATCCTTTGAGCTATGTCGGTAACTTTGGTTCTATGTCGAATCACTTCAATCCGAATTTTATCCCGTTTAGAAACTCCGAGCATAGCTCTCTCCATAGCTCGCTGAGCGGCTTTAAACTTGTGGACCAACTTAACCGTGAGTGTCCCCGTCTCGGCACCGTAGGCCATAACGGGTAGGACACGGTGCAAAAATGGCGGGTAAAAACTGGATAAAAAGAACTGCCGACCGAGCTCAGTGGCGTGCTTTAGAAGAGGCCTCTGTCCAGCATGGGACAGTTACAGGCTCATGATGATGATGACAGAAAAATATCACTAATATCGCTCGCGATTATACACAAAACTTCCAGTTTGTATAAAACTAATCAAGATTCGCACACAAATCGCTGAAATTAATAACCAGTTTCCGAACAATTTTCCTCAAAGCTTGTTTTGCCTGCTAGTTTGCTTATTCGCTCGATGAAAAAACTAGACACCACCAAGTGACAAATTATCCACATTTCTAGATGGCATTATAATAAAAAAAGATACTAAAATACCGGATTCAGATAAGATGGATTACTCGACATCGTTTGTCATACTTACTTATATGACAAACGATAATTTGTTGGCCCATATTCCTTAAGTTGACAGTGACTGGAGTCAAAAGAAATCATTAACCGACTGCAGAGGAAGATTCTCTATTCGGTCCGTATTTTTTTTATGTATTCACACCTATTACTCCGATATATAGAGCCAATTGAGTGATTCTTTTTTTATTATGTAGATAAAACTATCAAGGACGTTCCACAAAAATTTCATTACCTTTGGCTCAGTAGCTTTTCATCGATTCTGCAATATCAATAATTTTGTTCGAACTCTTATTGATTTAGCAATATCAACAATTTTGTTCGAGCTCTTATTGATTTGGTAATATCAACAATTTTGTTCGAGCTCTTATTGATTTGGCAATCAACTATTATGTTCAAGCTCTGAGTGATTTGTCATTATCAATAGTTTTGTTCAAGCTCTTATTGATTTGACAATATCAATAATTTTATTCGACCTCTAATTGATTTGGCAATATCAATAATTTTGTTCGACCTCTTATTGATTTGGCAATATCAATAATTTTGTTCGAACTCTTATTGATTTGGCAATATCAATAATTTTGTTCGAACTCTTATTGATTTGGCAATATCAATTGTTTTGTTCAAGCTCTTATTGATTTGACAATATCAATAATTTTATTCGACCTCTAATTGATTTGGCAATATCAATAATTTTGTTCGAACTCTTATTGATTTGGCAATATCAATTGTTTTGTTCAAGCTCTTATTGATTTGGCAATATCAATAATTTTGTTCGAACTCTTATTGATTTGGCAATATCAATAATTTTGTTCGAACTCTTATTGATTTGGCAATATCAATTGATTTGTTCAAGCTCTTATTGATTTGGCAATATCAATAATTTTTTTCGAACTCTTATTGATTTGGCAATATCAATAATTTTGTTCGAACTCTTATTGATTTGGCAATATCAATAATTTTGTTCGAACGCTTATTGATTTGGCAATTTCAATTGTTTTGTTCGAGCTCTTATTGATTTGGCAAAACCAATAATTTTGTTCGTGCTTATTTTGATTTGGCAATATTAATAGTCTTGTTCGAGCTTTTTTTGATTTGGCAATATCAATAATTTTATTTGATTATTGAATCTGCATGACCTAACACCTTTCAAAAAATTTTTACATTTACATTAAGCGACACCCTTTCATGGTCTATATTCCGAAAACCCGTACAAAGTGCTTTGATTATACTTTTATTGTGCGAGCCGCTAGACTGTGGAAGTCTGAAGTTGCAGGAGAGTCGGTTTCTTCTATGCAATCTTGTTCCATCGTAGACCGCATAATCACAGCGCAGCACTCATATCTCACACGCGAAATTCAAAGTTTTTTGAATGAGTGAGAATGTTAAAAACCGGTTGGGAATTATCTTTAGAATAACAATGCAAATGCAATAAAGTAATTTTGTGTTGATATTCAATAATACATCGGAGGAGAATGGAAAAAAAACGATTTTTTGTATATCTTCTTTGCCTTTTTTAACATAGATATCAATACGAAAATTGCTTAATCCTTTTTCAATTTTATTCTAAAGATAATGCCCAATATATTAATTTTTTAATTCTCACTCACTTTTTAACTTTTTTCTTAAAAAATATTGAAAACGTGTTAATAAGATAGCTTAGACCGCTAAGGGCAGCCTTAACATCAGACGAGATGGTAGTCAAGCGCAAGATATTCTATCAGTAAAAAAATGCATACTAAAATTATTTTACCCGTTTTGAATCACTTCTAATTTAAGCTCTTAAGTAATCCGCAACTTTAGTCGTACAACCTCTCAAATTCAAGACATATTATGGACTGTGAGATACGTGTTACTGCTCGCAGTTGAACTATAACAACGCAATTAGGACTCAAGTTTGTGGAGTTCGTAATTAATTGCTCAAATCTTGATACATGTAACTTTAGGAATACACGTGTACCAAATTATAGACGATATCATTATGAGAGTAAGAACGTTCAGGAACATGAAACGCTAGAAAATATCGGTTTATATTGTAGAAATCGGATAAAAATTAACAGGACTAGTAAATAGAGTCTTTAAGGGTCAGCAACGTATCTGTGATGCCCTTGGTGTTGCAAGGTGACGGTGATCACCCACAACTGGGTTGTAGGACTCTTCGTTTTTTATTGATTTAATCCGCCGTAACATTAGATACATAATTCAGTTTTTTATAGGATACATTTTGGGGAGTGTGCATTAGATCTGCATGATTTAATTCCCTCCTACCATTTTTTTCTGATAACCGATGGGTAAGAAAGGTTCTTGAGTGGAGACCGCGAACCGGGAGACGCAGCGTAGGTAGGCCTTCCACTAGATGGACCGACGACATTGCTAGAGTCGCGGGCATCCAGTGGACGCAGATGGCAGGATGTCGTTCAGTGTGGAGTTTAAAGGGGGAGGCCTATGTTCAGCAGTGGACGTCTTCTGGCTGATGATGTTGATAAATTTTTCTATCGGACTGCCAGAGCGGGCACGAAAAATCGACACCGCTTTATGGTTGACATTCCGAAAACCCGTACGAAGCGCTTTGATTCCACTTTTATTGTGCGAACTGCTAGATTATCTATTCTGTGCTGCTAGTCTATGGAATGCGCTGCCTGAATGGGTGTTCCCCGATAGTTACAATCTGGGTGTCTTCAAATCATCGGTTCTTCAGGCAAGCGTCACATCCAACATCAAAGGTCACATCAAAGGCCACATCCAACTTAACATCAGGAGAATTGGCGGCCAAGCGCAAGCCTATAAAAAAATTGCCACCTATTACGCTTCAAAAGACACAATAGTTGAAAGGTAGGACAGAGAGATAGCGAATGCTTAGTGATAGAGTCCCGTTGACACTCTTTGAGTATGGAACTCTAAAATACCATCAATAGTAATTTTCTGTTATACCTATACGTAAATTTTGGATTTAGTGATGAGAAAACATCTTCATCGTTACCCGATTGGCGGGAATGGCTTCTTAATACTTACCTCCGTTAGAACCAACCTCGCTCTCCCCTAGATGAGCAAACTCGTAGAAAAGCTTTGGAGAATTAGATAATTTGCCTTTCAATTTTTTGTCTGCACACATTATTCTCAGCACAGAAAAGAGAAGTAAATAGAACGGAAATGAAAAGGAAAATCTGTCGCCAGCACAGACATTTAATACAGAACAGACTGAACATGTTTTTTACAACTACATTCGCAAAAACAGTTATGTTTGCATCTCTCTCGATTACACAAAAATCATATATTCGTATCTCGTTTTGTCGTAACGTTGCAACATAATAGAAAAAAATGAGCATGTGGTACGGTGTTCCATGTCACCATTTTGGTAAGCATCAATATATTGACAAAAGGCTGACAGCGAAAACCACGGCTTGCAAAAATTACCTAAAATAAAAGTTATTTTTACATATTTGTTTTAAAAGATACGAAAATACTATGGTGAAGTGCAGTGTCCTCATGTGTTTTAATTCATCTCATAAGATGCCACCCGGTATAACGTTTCACACGTAAGTTTCGTGTGTTATAATAGAGATTATTTTGAATTGCTATTTTTTCTTGTTATTTTTCATAAACTTTACAATTTGAAGGCTTGGGAAGGTTGTGTTTCTTTCAATTTCATAAATGTACAAGTTTGGTGGGTGTAATAAAAGTTAATAAGTAGTTTTTTTTAAAAATATATTGATTCGATCATTGTTTGGCGTTTGAGGTACTTAGACATTGTCCAGGGAACGTATTCAGTAGCCAAGAGAATGTAATACTCCTTTCAGTAGTATAATTAAAATAGTATAAGTTATTTTCTTTAAAAATTCATTGTTTTACGTTTACGGTATTTAGACATTGTCCAGGGAATTTATTTCAGAATCAGAATTCGTATTTCAGAAGTATAATTAAAATAGATGATTCAGCTTGATGTGATTATGATGACATGAACCTTTTTCATTAATTACTAGCTGCTTTTCTTAAGTAATGTAAATAAAGTACCTACCTACCTATTGTGGTTCATGTCATATATATACGTAGTGATCTAGATAGTGTAATTAAAGGGTTATTTAGACATATGTCAAGTAACAAACATTTTTATTACATTTTAGATTTTCCCAAGGATGAAGAGTTGAGAAACGCATGGTTGAAGAATTTGAATCTAGAAAATTGGCAGCCCAGTGCGACAAGTTTGTTGTGCTCAAAGCATTTAGAGGCACATTTGTTCGACCGGACTGGTTTCCGTACAATCCTTAGAGAGTACGAGGTGTAATGCTTATTGGAACAACAGTTTTCAATGAACAGTCGCTATCACTATCATGAATCTCAAGTTGTACTAACTACATTATGATAACTTGCATGTAATAATTTTCAGAGCGATAACATACCAAGTGAAAAGAAAGCCACAAAAAGAGGTGTTACTGGCAAAAATGTTCTGCGGGAGCTGCAGAATACCTCATTTCCATCAAATTCAGATCCTGCAACTACATGACACATCTGGTAAATTGTTTTATACAAAAATAAATGATTTGACTTGGTCTGGTGTGTTTGAGAATATTAATACCCAATGGGAACATCCATAAATTCCATCACATAAAGAGGAGGGGAGGAGGGGTCGACGAAGTGTGACTGACAAGGGGTAGGGAGGGGTCGTAAATTTTGTGACGTTACATTTCAGATACAATCTAATAGTATCTGTTAGCACTATTATAAAAGAATGTCCTTGAGTCCGGCCCGCGTTTTGCAAATGTTTGCGTGTAATGTATATGTAGTGTATTTTGCATCAATATTTTTGTGGCTTGTTGGTTCTGCTTGGTATTATATGTCTGTGGTCGCCAGGCATTATGACAGAAGCATGTTTGAATATTATTATTTAGAACAACGCGTCGAACTCCGCGTCACAGTTGCTAACTGATTTCGAATGACTGACGTTTAGTTTATATGGGTGCAACTGGCTACAACAAATTTCTTACAAAAATGCCTTGACAGCCGTTCTAGCTTAAACAAAAAAATACTGTGATTCTGAACACACAGTATCTACAGTAGAGTATTTTCAAAAATAAACACGCTTGACACGTTCTTCTGTCCCTTTTAAATGGCCAAATAAAACCTTATTCGCGCTAAGTGACACTTCTCTTGTCTATTGTCCTAAACACGAGTGCCCCCAAGAGCCTGAAGGGCAGAAACTTGTAATCTTAGATCGGGAAAAAGTTTAATCCCCAGATATTTATCTGAGACAGACAGACGGACGTGATTCCATTTAAGTGGGCAAATTGTAATAGATAGATTATTTTCTTTCGTTAGGTCTGTTTTTGGCCAGTGAAATATGGATCGTTTTTCTTTTTGATTATTTTTTGTCCGATCTTTTTTTAATATTCCCAATCCTCCGGAGGTCTGATTGGTAAGAAAGGCTAATTTTTACCGACTTCCAAAAAGGAGGAGGTACTATGTTCGTCTGTATGTATTTTTATTTGTTTTGTATGTTCATCGATATTTTCGCAAATTGTGAACCGATTAAAAAAAAAAAATATTAATCCAATTGTGCTTAGTACTAAGTTTGTTTTGTTAGTCCGTTTCCAAGCATGGCTTGTTTTTTTTAAACTGTAATAATAGGCTAGCGTTGGGCCGCTATCTCGCCTGATGTTATTATGCGAAGGTGTGGTCTACGATGGAGCACGCTAGCCTAGAAGAGCAAACTTGCTCCATCGTAGACCACATCATCGCTTAACATCAGGCGAAATGGTGGTCAAACGCAAGCCCATTCCAAATAACGTTTGAACTACAAATTTATTACAGTTTTAACGCTATAATAAAAAAAAATGTAATCCCATATTTCGCAAAAGATACACATTATAAAAAATTATATGCGCGTATAACAATTATAACTTTCATCACAGAATACATAACTTTCATTTCAAAAGACCTATTCAACGAAACTCCACACGAGGAAGTGCAGCTAAAAATGTGTTTCATCCCCATTTCACATGAACCAGAGCCACCCCTAAAATACTTATTATATTTTAGAGGTGGCTGTGAATTAATACTACATTTTTTAAATTTTAAATTTTACAATTTGAAAATATAAAAAAAAAACTGAAAATTGATTCATATAAGTAAATAACTATTTGCTAAATGATGTCTACGATATTTTAATATACAGAATTCACAATGATGAAGGGAACCGTAAAAGCACATTTTACATTACAGCTATACTTTTCGAAAAATATGAGGAATACCTCATAACTAGTAGTAGCGAAACGCACGACTGTGTGTAAGCGCCATAGTTTTGCTTCACTAAATGCGACTATAATACAATATGTTAAGCCTTATGATCAATTATTATTAGTTCAACTTAGACAAAGAGGTCGCCCGAAGAATCCAACTCGAATAGACAGCGTTCGGGAAATTGCGTGACATCTTCTCGTCCAAGTTACCACAGTGCCTAAAGACAAAGGTCTTATATCTCAACGTTCCCTAAAATATTTTCCTCACCCGCACTGTTATTTAAGGTGATGTTACCAACTTGTCACTCCTTCCTCCCTTATCAAAAGAGGTTCAGAGGAAGTTGTATCGACAATGTAGACGCAAGTTAAGCCATCAGTCACTAGTTACTGTCCTACGAACATAATCTGTACAGTTGGCCAAATGGTGGAACTAATAAACCTTTTATAAAAACTGTTGGTTTTGTTCAGAAAATGCGATGGTCCCTCCCTCATTCAACTCTACAGGCGTTGGTCGTTCTGTTAAAACCCACCAACATTGACAGATCGCTCTATAAAATTGCACTTTGGGAGTGATTAAGTACAAGGATGAATAGAACCACTGGGAGTAGATTTGTTCACATTTAAAGCTATCATTCGGCTATCTCTTTTGCACATTTTCAATAGTTATTTTTTTTATGATACAGAGTGACGAGACAAGCGAAGTCGCTCGCCTGATGGCTCTTCACGCTTGCCCATAACAGCTCAATGCCACTCAGAATTTTAAACTTCAAAAGTTCAAAACCCTGGATGGCAATGCACTGCGCTCGTTACCCCGAGATATAAGATGTCAAATCTCTGTGTGCCCTGCAATTTCGCTGGAAACATTGCACTTCAATCCGGAACACTTCCCCAGGTGGACTCAGCAAAAGAGTCCTACCACTACAACATCACAGCTAATAATATCACAGAGTGAAAATAATAAATATTGAGAAGGGAAAAAACTCGAAAGACTCGCTTCTATCCTTATAAGAAAAATATTATATCAACAAATACACACACAATTAACTTCAAAATATTACAACAAACTTCCAAAGAATGTTAAGGATGCAAACTCCGTACAAATATTAAAAAGAAGCTGAAAATTGGAAGTATTTACCTATACTTATAATCACTTACTTTCTCACTAACTTTACTGTGTTCTACAACATCTTAAAATGCCTATATACTGTTTTTTATTCTACCTAAATATTAATTAAGATATCGCTCAAGTGAGACGTTATGTTTCTTGTGATATTAATAAAGACTTTGAACCTAAAGCCTCAGAATACAGCCTAAAACATGGTTACTTTCGTTTCGCAAGAAAGGAAAATATTATTAAAGAATTGGATAATGACAATGCTGTATATCGTACATAATGTTTTTTACCAATTTCCATTTCCATCTATTATTTTTGAAGTGAAAACACTTTATGGGTAAACTAAAATCAAGGAGCTCGTCACGGTGTAGCGTGTATTATAAAACAGCGCCATCTCTTGTAGAATAGGTGAATCACTACTTAAGTTTTCACTTCTGATGTGCAGTCCTATGACTGATGTGTTTTTTTACTATTTAAATGTTGAAAACGCGCGCACGTGATAGCCTGTGGTGGGAAATAGGCTTCAACGGTGCAGTAAAATTCATCATCACTATCAGCCCCGAATGACCCACTGCTGAGTATAACCTATCCTCAGAATACAGAAAAAACAGATTTTTCTGTATTCTGAGGGCTTATCTTTCTTTATGCCACTCTCCCCCGTCTCTCGCTATATGATTATTTTCAACTATCTTCAGGGTGCTCAAAAAGAGTGTACGAAATCGGAAAGGGTTCATAAAATCCATCATTTTAACAATTTGTACTATGCGACCAACCCACAAAAAAAAAAGATGTTTCGCCTGTCATTCATACTTATAAAAATGTTTGGAGCAGCTGATTTTTTGCGTTACTTTATGGGTGAATAAAGTTCACTGTGAACTGTCATTCATTTAAAATAATTATCATCATCAGCAGCCAGAAGACCACATCATCCACTGCTGAACATAGGCCTCCCCCTTTAACCTCCACACTGAACGACATCCTGCCATCTGCATCCACTGGATGCCCGCGATTCTCACAATGTCGTCGGTCCATCTAGTGGGAGGCCTACCTACGCTGCGTCTTCCAATTCGTGGTCTCCACTCAAGAACCTTTCTTCCCCATCGGTTATCAGTTCTTCGAGCGATGTGGCCTGCCCATTGCCACTTCAACTTGCAAATTTTATTAGCAATGTCGGTGACTCTGGTAAAATAAATATATAAAACTATTAATACTTGTGATTTAAGTTCACGAATAGTTTATTTAATGCACCTCGGTAAACTACATTTACTTTTTTTGTGATTTAAGTGCCACACTTAATGCTATTTATGAGTTTGATATGAGTTTAGCAGGCTCCTTTCGGCTTAGACATCCTTTCCGCGTAAGCCATTAATGACATCTTCGAATAATATCCGTCCTCGTATGATTGTGTGTGTATCACAGCAGGTAGGTGCTGCAATCAGGGTGATGTTCCGAATGATAACGGAACACGTCGCTCTAATGGAACGTATTTTCGATTCAGAGCGGAATGGCTTCACTTTCGATCGATACGGAACGGCGGCACTCAGGACTTGTGTTGTATTAAAGATTGAATTTGTACAAATTTTAAGAACCATGTTTTGCATGCGATGCACTCAAATCAAACAATAATTATCGATTTAAAAAAACCATCTTCATAAAAATTTCAGAACAGGACCAATTTAGATCGCACGGGAAGCACCAGCTTTCAAATATAAAAAAAAGAATCATCAAAATCGGTTCGCTCAGTCGAAAGTTCTGAGGTAACAAACATTTTAAAATAAAACAGTCGAATTGATAAGCTTCTGTTTTTTGGAAGGCGTTTTGAAATACAGATGGATTACAGCGTACTGCCAAAGTACAGTCAAAATTGCTTCCAAAACTACGGGAATTATCAGTATAAATACACGACTAGCATTGCCATTCAACGTGGTAATGCCGCCAGCATACTGAGTACACTGCCAACTGATAGTGGGATTGAGCATTTGGATTGTGTTTAGACCGTCAACGGTCTATGGACGGTCTGTTTTTTTTTTGTGTTAGTTATCTTTTATTTTGTTTAGTTAATAAAGGCACTTGCCCAGTAAAAAATATATACACGACTGATGCACACATACGCATTCAAAACCACGTGAATTTAATACTGAAAACATCAAACGATTACGCACACATGTTTTTAAAAGTGACTTAACTTTTTATGTTCGCCGTAATCCATCTGTAAATTTTTATTTGATCTCAGGCGATTACTTTAAAGATTTGATAACTTTTACAATAAAATAACAAGTGTCAAGGGAAGAGCAATGATGGTCGTCCTGTAGCATGTGCGCTTGACAATCTGACGGCACCCAGTTTGATCCTCGGCCCTCCTAAAATCACTCATTTAGCACCTCAATAAATAAAATGCAGTTTCGATGGCATCGACATCGCTCAAAAACGGCGAAGCAAAACATCGTGAGGAAACCGGTATGTCCAAAAACCTCAAATGCCCAGGCTATTGTTTTGCCGAAATTCGACTAATATTTGAGATATTTCGATAGCTTTGAGTGAATGCGAACGAGTATTGTTATTGAACAACTTTTCCGCTTTCAATGGATCCCATAACTAGATAGCAGTGGGGTTTGTTTGGTCAGTAGTTTTAGAGCATAACTAGCTGCATCCTGTAGTTATACGCGCTGTTTTTTTTTTACATAATATAAATTTACGTTTGGCCATCAACTTGCCTGATGGTAAGTGACAGAGTGGCCGAGGATGGAAAACGCTGATCTAGAAGAAATCTATTCACTCTAGCCTTGAAGAAGCGTAGATTGTAGTTCTCAGGAAACAAGGTGGACGGCAGGGCGTTCCATTCTTGGGCAGTGCGTATCATAAATGACGACCCAAATCGTTGTGTACGAATTTTTGAAATTTCCTCGAGGTGAGGTTGGTGTGTGCAGTCTTCTATTTGTCCTGTAGTAAAAGTGGGAGGGTGGGATTAGGTCATAGAGCTCTTGCGCATGCTAGCCGAAATGTATCCGATAGAAAATAGACAGACAGGTGGTGTTCGAGGCTTTGTAATTTTTTGCCGAATAGTTTGCTATCAATCAGCCTCATAGCACGCCGGTTTACCAAATCTAAAGCTTCCAGCTGGTACTTGGCTGCTTCGTCGAATAGGTGGCAGCAGTATTAAACACATGTCATGATCGGAATTGTGCTTGATACAAGTGAAACAACTGCCCCAGAGAGAAGTACCGCCTAATTTCCCAATTTTTTACTAACCAGATTTGAGGTAGGTTCCAAAGTTCAGCGTAGGCGTTAGGGTAAGTGCTAGTAGCTCCAGATAGTTTGCCAGAGGTATGAATACATCCCGGAAAGTAGGAGATAATGAAAACTGACTCTTTTTGGTGGATAAAAAACAAGCTTGGGTCTTGTTGGCGTTGAATTTGACGAGATTTATTTCATTTTTATGGTTTCGTACCCAAAGGGTTTCATTTCAACGGGACCCAATTACTAAGCCTACACTATCTGTCTGTCTGCCTAATATTTTAATGGTTGTATCTTTTGAACCGTAATAGATAGCTAGCTGAAATTTTCACAGAATATAAAAAATAAAGGAGGTTGTGTCCCCAAACTACAAACGTACTTTTTAACGTATGTTTGAATGATTTGATTTGTGCAATAAAGTATTACCTAACTATTAAAATCAATTACATATGTACCTGTTTTCTATTATTTAATATTGCTTGATTTCTCATTTTCTGATTAGCAATTATCTTGAAAAGTTGACAAACAGGCAGACAAAAATATTTATAACTATAAATATCGGGACATTGCTCAACAATTTCGATCCAAACTTAAAACCTGTAAAAACAAGATAAAATTGGTGGCCTTAGTACGAGCACTTACGAAAAAGTTATCGTTACGTAAACGATAGCAAAATGTATGAAAAATTTACCAGTGCCTCTATCGGACGGTTTTTATTGCTTGAATACTTGAGACTGGCAAATGCACAACACGTGCGATGCCAAAATCATCTCAGTACGTAAAAATAGTATGTCATTGTTGTGACGTCAAAAACTCAAGTGCCTAATCAATAATACCATGACTGAGTGGTTTTATCAACTTTATCATTTCTTATCATTATGTCCACTGCCCACTTCAGCACACAAGGTAAGAAAGATAAGACAAAAATTGTATCTATACCAGTGGAGCTAGTACGAGAACTTGCGAAAAAATTATCGTTACGTAAACTATATCAAATGTATGAAAAATTAAGTTTCCTTTTAAGTCCGATAGAGGCGCTGTTCAATTTTTCATACATTTTGCTATCGTTTACGTAATGATAACTTTTCCGCAAGTGCTCGTACTAAGTCCACAGATCTATACTCATTTTTACTTAGCAATATTGTAAGAGCTAATTGTCAAAACCAAAAGTTCAAAAGGCAGTGAATAAGTCAACTTTTTCGGTTAACGTCAGTCTTTAATACCTACAGTCTTTTTATGCTATGTTCATAATTGTACCTCATTTCAACCCATAGTCAACCCGGAAGAAGTTTGTAGATAACCGGCCAAGAGCGTGTCGAGACACGCACATGGTAGGGTCCCGTAACCAAAGCCACATAATTTGTAGTCATAGTTCAGAAATTGATGGTTATAGAAAAATTCGTACGAACGAAGCTATTATGTGGACAGCCAAATTTCAGAGATGTATATCATCCCGACATAGCATATACTTTTTATGGTTCAACCACAGAGAAAACTGATTGAGAAACTTATTGTATCACTGTCAGTTGCACAAATTTTAAACTAGGTATTTATAATAATATTTCGGGCGTTCAATCCAGTCTCATTTCAATTATAATTAAAACTTTTCTTAAGTGATTTTCAAATTAAATCATTCTTCGAAACAAGTCAGTTCTAAAGTCAATAAATCGATGCAAAATTTTCAAAACGTCTTTAAAAGTTAATTTTATTCAAAGACGAGTAACCGTCGACTTCTCAATGACTTCGTCACTTCGACTTTATGAAATTGAAAATTTGGTGAAGTAGATGTTTTATTCAACGTTTCGGTAGATCAAAGTTTCTGATTCAATATCGTTCCATACGCCCACGCGATCAATCATTTTTAGAGTACCTTAACTAAAGGGTAAAAACGGGACCCTATTACTAAGCCTACGCTGTCTGTCTGTCTGTCCGCCCGTCTGTCCGTCCCACCTTTAAACGGCTGTATCTTTTGAACCGTATTACATAGCCAGTTAAAATGTTTTAGAATATTAATGTGAAGGCAAATTAAATAATATATAAAGTATTTTTTAACGTATTTTTGTATTTGCTCTAGTGTAAAAATGGTAATACGTACAAGTGTCAAACTTGGCATGATTATAGTATACACTCTAAAGTATTACAACAAATAAATAATGGCCAAGTGCAAGTCGGTGACAAATTTCTGTTCACTACCAAGTTAAGCAATGTATTCGGACGACGTCATCATGTCTTGGAAATTTTACTAATTTTAAAGTCGGTTTTTTAAATTGACAGTCTTATCGCTATAAACGATCTCTTCCAGGCAACCTTAAGATGGGATTTAGTTTTAGTGGCCGAGTGGTAGCATTTGCGCTTTACAATCTGACGGCATCCAGTTCGATCCTCAGCCGTGACTAATGACTTAATTAGTGTCTACTTAAAAAAAGTGCCGCTTCGATGCCATCGCTCAAAAACAGTGGAGGAAAACATGGTGAGGAAACCAGTATGTCGAAGAACCTGAAAAGTTTAAGACATATTTTTCCCTATGGTAGATAGAGCCAATCCTCTTCCAAAATCCAAAGAAAAGGCTTATGTCCCAGCAGTGGCAACATGATAATAAGGTGAGATGAAAGTATAATCATTATCTGCTAAGTTTCATAAAAAGCATCAACCGAAGATTTGAGCAAACATAGTTTTATCAATCCAAAATCAATAAAGGGTTAATTTAACACCTAAGCCACGCAGTACCTATTATTTAATCTGCGCAAAAGTGCTACATTCCACCGACAGTTTCTCAAATCGTCGAGCCAATTAAACTATTCGACTGCAGTTAATCCTGGCCTATACCGGGTAGTGGGCGCAGTACACACTGATCCATCTCGACACTGGTTCGACTTACAACAGCTAAGCGACAAATTCGGCCAAGCGATGCAAAAAGCAGCTTCATCCACGAGATGCCCTTGAACCAAGTATTCTCTATTTTATAGAGGACAAGTTTGACCAGTTTGTGTTGCCAGTGATGACGTACGGCACTGAGACGTGTTCCTTAACTGTTGGCCTTTTATAAAAACTCAGGAGAGATCTACGCTCGAAGTTTCTTTGCGCGATAAAATCCGGAACGTAGATATTCGCCAAAGATCCAGAGTCACCGACATTGCTATTAAAATTTGCAAGTTGAAGTGGCAATGGGCAGGCCACATCGCTCGAAGAACTGATGACCGATGGGAAAGAAAGTTTCTTGACTGGAGACCACGACTTGAAAGAGGCAGCGTAGGTAGGCCTCTCACTAGGTGGACCGACGACATTGTGGGAGTCGTGGGCATCCAGTGGATGCAGATGGCAGGATGTCGTTCAGTGTGGACGTTAGAGGAGGCCTATGTTCATTCAGCATTGGACGTCTTCTGGCTGATGATGATAGAGGAAGAAGGAAGGTCACGTGATCAAAAAAAAACTTTTTTTTTTAAAGTGGTATTGGTCAGACATTGCAATGCCAACCTCATTGGCCCGTTCTTAAAGCTATAAGTACATGAGGCCCAAGAATGTAAGGATGTAATGTATGCTAATGTGTTCTGGCACAGTGATCAGGGCCCTAATTCCATAACTACAAACAGCCCGTAACGCGGCGCGTTAAGTTAACGTCAAAAAGTAGACCTTTATTTGGTAAGGAATAGAGGCCAAATTTTTTGAGGTTAACGTAACGCGCCGTGTTACGTGTTTTAGTTATTGAATCAGGACCATGGATACTTGTTTTTGACAGAAAATGTACTTGCTTGGCAGCAGGCATGTAAAAATTGCTGACATGCAGTTTTAAAGTCCAAAATTGTTAGTTTTTTTGCCCGTTCTCTCTGTAAACGTCACAAAATGTCACAATTCATGAAACACACACAACTAAAAACAAGGACAGCTAACGCGCAGACACAGAGAAGATATGCTCTACGCAGATGTGTTAAATGCTTTACTTTTAGTCGATCTGGCGGTGAGTGGGTACGGTTTGTGGAGAATTAAAGGACTATCCCGGCTAATAAAGACGGTCAGCTCGAGCCAGTAGCTGGTGCTACTAACTCTCCAATATGACAATCCGATAATGACAAACTCTCCACAATTTAGGTAGGGAAGGTCTACAAAATACACTAAGTATATCGATAAAAATTTAAAGCGATAATGTTGTTATTCGCCCCGAAATGAGACATCGCGACTCCTATATATATCCACGCAACCCCTCTCTACCTTCTCTTTATTTAGCTGATATTTAAACTCAAAAATTGTATTGGCGAGCCGCTAGAATTGTTGACGATCCTAAGCTCACTAACAAGCTGGATCCACTTAGGCTCGGAAAAGACGTGGGTTCCCTCTGCATTTTTATCGCTTGTTTTTCGGGGAATGCCTTAAGAGCTTTTTGATCTTATTCCTGCATTGGACTTCCACTACCGCACATCCCGAAACCGTCAAAAAGATTACCCCACATCTTGCAAAGTTGGAAATCCCACAATGTTCGATTTTTCAGCTCCTTTATTCCGCGGACCTGCAAGGTGTGGAATATTCTTCCCC
Source organism: Agriopis leucophaearia (assembly GCA_949125355.1). Classification (NCBI taxonomy): domain Eukaryota; kingdom Metazoa; phylum Arthropoda; class Insecta; order Lepidoptera; family Geometridae; genus Agriopis; species Agriopis leucophaearia. Next base: position 1,506,173 of record OX421276.1, on the reverse strand, counting down.
CAAAGGTCTTCCCCCCGAGCTTCAACTTCTCCGGGCTGGCAAAGCACTGTCAACACCGCTAGTGTTGCAGGTGTCCATAGGCGGCAGTTTTGTTTACCATCAGGCGGACCGCATGCTTGTTTGCCGCTGTTTAAAAAAAACGACGAATCGTCGATACATACGCCGATCTGAGACCTCTCTTTTCTCGGTTAAATCTTGTTCAAGTTATATCTACAACCAATATTTGAATATTCCTTTTCCCATCTCTACTTTCTAAGGCGATAACGGCACGGGGCCAGATGTTAGCACTTAAATGTCGGATAATTTGTACAAACTGAACCCAAGGAGCATGGGTCCCGCACACTGTTAATTGCAACCGTCCCGAGATGCTTGTTACGGAACCCTGATCTCGAATAATTGGGTGAGATCTGTTGGAGGGTGGTAACACTGGTACTCAAATAACAGGACTGGGATGGGTTTTGTACGTTAATATTATTCACTCGCTATCTTAAACTTACTTTTCTGATATAAATTTCCTTGAAACTAATAAAAAAATCACAGTATAAAATGCACAGTGAAAAACTATTACTATTTTTGCGGTTAGATATTTGAGCCGTTTGGGGTCGAGCCATTGGGCCCTTAGGGATCGGGAGCTCACCTTATTTTCAAAAATCATTCACAGCGCCTGGTCTTCTTTTATATATATATATATATATATGTCGCAGATAGATTACCAAATCAGCTGTTTTATAAAACCATTAGCTATTTTACAAAACAGCTCCGTTATGTTAAACAGCTGAACGACGTTTAACGCTTTTTCATAATTACTGAACTTTAATACGCAGAAGTGCATAAACGTTTTTCATTTATCAATGCAGCTGGTCAACGATTGGAGGTTATGTAAAACATCATGAAATCACTGTAGATTTTAGTTCTAAATTTTGTCAATTTTTCCACGGCCCGTGCTAGGCCCGCTGGACCATATTGAAATGGGGCCACACGGGAAGCACCAGCTTTCAAATAAAAAAAGAATCAACAAAATTGATTCACCCAGTCGAATATTCTGAATTGATAACTTCCTCCTTTTGGAAAGCTGTTTAAAAAGGGCAGTGCTCAGCTATAATGCTACAGATATCTCTGCAGCGCTGATTTTCAGCACTTACTGAGACGCACGGGACTACAGAGTAAAAAATACATGCAAATAATATGGACAATACAGCAGAAACTATAAAAAAAATACTGTGATAAAGGCTTCGGTTGCGTGCCGCTTCTATCGCAATGCATGCTATTATAGTGACAGCCACAGTGCATGCTCGTTACGGAGCTGCACTTACTGTGCGGTGATGTAACAACCTGCATACTGCTGTATTTAACGACGCACGGACTAATGCAGGCGCGTGTTCACAGCACAGATACGTGTCTGTGGCGAACTCACCTTTTACAACGGAGAAATTGCCATCGCTCATTTAGTCTTCACTGATTAGTGAAGTGAATATCAGTCCAGTTTCAGCCCAAAGACTACTCGACAAATTAATGGTATGTCGAAAAATCTAGTTTTCAAAGTAGCATTTGCCGTATCAAGAACATATACACTTCTCCTTTTGCGTCGGTTAAGCTGGCATGACGTTCGCAACTAAGATAACGTAAAATTCGATATACGATCAATGTGCTCGATATACGACAAACATGATTATAACTCGATCACGCCTCGAACAATATCGACACAGTACAACAACAAACAGTAGTTCAACTCGAAACAATTGCTATGGATTGTCAGAAGGATGAGCCCTGCTAACTATGGGAGAGACAAGCAATAATTTACATAGATACAAAAATAAACCTATCTAAAAAAAAACTCTTAATATTGTATATCATCTGTAAGTAATTAATATTTACAAGCTTTAATATTTATGTTCAAAAACCTAGTAAAGTGATTATATTTACAGTTTTATTTAGCTTTCTACAATCTACTGCAGCAGAGTTGTCAGGGCAAAAAGTCTAAAAATCATCTTCAAAATAAGCCTATAATAGTCCTCTGTTGGACATAGTGGACATATGCCTCTCCTAAGGCACGGCACTTTACCCGATCTTCGGGTTTTTTATTCCCAGTCACTACCAATATATGCATATCGTCACTCCATCTACTCAGAGCGTCCTACATCCGCTGACTCGTGTTTCTACTCTAGAACTTGTACCAAGAGGCTTCGACTTGCGATTGCGACAATTAAGCTACATACGAGTCCAGGAAATCGATGGCGCACGTCGTTGCTGTGAGTTTAGCCTAGACGTTGGAAGTGGTACTACTGAATTTACTACATCGTAACGTATCCAGCCGCGTTAAGTTTTGCCGCGATGATGCTACCAGGAACACATACTTACAATGTACAATACGTACGTCGATACGGCGTAATTCAGAGCGTACGATGTACATGCACATCTCTCAATTTCATCATGATACAAACCGTGGTGACATGAACTAAGTAAAGCAAATGATATGGTAAATTATATCGGACATAATTTTTTAGGGTTCAATACCCAAAGGTTGTCAACGGGACTCAATTACTAAACCTACGCTGTCTGTCCGTCTGCCCTTCTGTCAACCCTACCTTTTAACGACTGTATCTTTTGAACCGTAATAGATAGCCAGTTTAAAATTTCACAGAATAGGTAATGTTGCAGAAGATGAAATGAGGGGATGAAAAGTTCCTGTTGTGGGTTCATGTAAAAATAGCCTTGGAGTGCTCACTTGACTTGAAACGTCTTCATCATCAGCAAAAACATTACCCTCTTTTTAAGGCATCAAGGTAAAACGGATCATACTTCAATTTTATCAGCAGATAAATGATTTCGTCTTTCTGTTACTGCACAGAGATGTACGTATTAGCCGGTAGCATACACAGTAGCTAGGTAATCCTATAGTAAAAACAGTTCATAATAATGAGTACAATGACCTCCTTTCGGGTTAGTGCCATCGTTCCATGTTACCTTGTAAATGCTTGGACAAGTGAAAAGTACTTGAATATCTCGGGAGCAAGCAAAGTGCTGCACACTTTATTAGTTAATGTTTCCCAAGTATTTCCTTGACGCTTCCACGCTCGAGCAATATTGCTTCTACTTCCTCGGTGATGCCTCTACGCTCGAACATCGTTGATTCAATTTTCTTGGACGCCTCCACGCTCGAACATCATTGCTTCAATTTGCTTGACGCCTTCTCGCTTGAACAACATTGTTCCAATTTCCTCCATGACGGCGCCATGCTCGAACAACATTGCCTCAATTTGCTTGACGCCTCCTTGCTCAAACATCATCGCTTCAATTTGCTTGACGCCTCCTCGCTCGAACAACATTGGTTCAATTTCCTCCATGACGCCTCCACGCTCGAACAACATTGCTTCAATTTCCTCGATGACGCCTCCACGATCGAACAACATTGCCTCAATTTGCTTGACGCCTCCTCGCTCGAACATCATTGCTTAAATTTCCTCCATGACGCCACCACGCTCGATCAACATTGCTTCAATTACCTAGAAAACGCCTCCTCGCTCGAACAACATTGCTTCACGTATACTCCATCACAAGTCTCATCCCAACAGCAACGAGTGCGCGCGGTACAATGTTACCTCATTTAAAATTAAAATACCCACTTTAACGAGAAACTGTTTACTTTCCCCGGGAGAAATGTGATTAATACTTTGTCAGAGGACCGATATAAAAGAAAATTTGTGAATTTTTGAAAAAAGTGGAATAAATAGTTTTTTCGTCGCATTTTAGGCGTCTTTTTTTACGCTAATGCAAATCTCATTGGACCTTGGACTATTTTTGATATAAGACATAAGTTGATGTTTTGCAAAAGTTTAAACCAAACATGGATCAATGGCACAAGGGACAAAAGACTTACAACAATAATTGAGACAGGCTGATGACGATGATAAAATTACGTGAGTGACGTTTACTTCTGAACGTTACCGTACTTCGGATGACAGGCGAAAGTTTAGGCCCTGGTTTTTGAAATCAGTAGTAATAAGATGTCAGAGGTTTTTAGGTGGCTAAAAGTTATGACACCAGGCGGGCTTACATGCGCACCACGACATGGTTTTGTCGACTCTTTTTGTCGTGCTAAAGCGAGACAGACGTATATAAAACCATAGGCACCTTGTCGCGTTCTCGCTCGACAGGGCGACGACAAGATTATGTCGCGGTGTGCATGTTAGCCATGCAGGGCAGTTCAGCCTTTTTGAACTTACTAATCATTCCCAAAAACAATAACACAGAGAAATCACCCTATATTCTTCCATAGCAATAAAATCGTCGTGCAAACAGACAAACTGTGGTTTATTAATATCACACAATTTCTTTCTTATAAAGGATATTGCTGTTCGTCTTTTATTAACGTCAGCTGAGCCGGAGTTGACCACTTGAAGGGGGGACTTAGGAGGGAAGGAATAATGCTTGAATGGAATGGCGTTAAGCTACTGACATATCAAAGATTTACTATTATTATTATATTCACCAGTAGGTGATTATTGGGCATTCTAAATCATTTTTTATCTCCTCTTTAGTCGATAAAAATTTATTTAGAATGCTCAATAACATTTTGATTTATAATTCCAAATCACATTTCTATAATATCTGTTTACAGAAATGTGATTGGGAACAGATAATGTGATCTTACCACAGTCACTTCGTTGTTCTCAGTAGAGCACTTTATGAAACGAGCTAACCAAAAACACTTGCAGCTTTTGGTCACGCTGAGGGTTATGCAAAATTCTCAAACAATTCTCTGGCCATAAAAATAGTACTCAATTTGTAGAAAAATCACCATATAGTTCAGCTGTATTAACATATATATATATATATATATATATATATATATATATGTAAACTCTATCTTCTTTAACTATATAATGCACGCTACAGATTACTCTGGTTCATTTCGCATCAAAACTTATATCAGCAATCAGTAATGAAATTTGTGAAACAAACATTATCATTAGATGTCGGAAAGATTTGCAATGATTCTGATAAAACTGGTTGTCGGCATGGAATGCTTTTACCAAATACAATCCGTTGCATTATTTGTGGGCCATCGAATTGTGGCAAAACTAACTTGATGATTGGTCTTCTGTTACATAAAAATGGATTGCGCTTCAAAAACATATACGTATATTCAAAAACGTTGCATCAGCCCAAATATGTTTTCTTAGAAAATGTTTTGAAGTTAGTTCCACATGTATCATTATCAAAATTTTGCGAAAAGGAAACCGTACTTAGTCCAAATGAAGCAAAATACAATTCTATTATAGTTTTCGATGACATAGCTTGTGAGAACCAAAATAATGTTCGCGATTACTTCGCTATGGGTCGACATAAGTATATTGATTGTTTTTATTTAAATCAGACATACAGCAAAGTTCCTAAACAACTTGTTAGAGATAATGCTAATCTTATTGTCCTCTTCAAACAAGATGACACAAACCTGAAACATATCTATGATGAGCACGTTAGTGCAGATATGTCTTGGTTACAATTTAAAGAAATGTGTACTCAAATTTGGAGCGAACCGTATAGCTATCTAGTTATTAATAAGGATTGTGGAAAACATGATGGTTGTTACAGAAAAAGATTTGACACTTTTGTCATGTTTAACTGATACACATGAAATATGGTAATATATAAAGTAATGACTTCCATGATTTGCGTTCATTAGTACTTTAGAAAACTATAAGTCAACTGCTTTGTACTAAATTAAAATGGAAAGCGAAATATCTCTTAAGCGTAAAGTTGTTGATGCCGCCGAAGCTGTAAAAAGAAAAGTTAAGCAATTACGTAATATTGACTCAGATAATGCTATAGTTTTAGAAAACGTATTTAAACCTATAACAAATCCTCTTTACAAACTATTAGACTCTAGTAAATATGATAATTGCAATGAACCATCATTATCGCCTAAAAAAAACCAAAAAAATGAGATTTTTCAACCATATAATGATGATGAAAATGACATAACAATTAAAAAAAAACCTTTAATATATCATGATGATTACGAAAGTGATATCTCTGAAAATGCATCAAATGAAGACGAAACTGATGAAAATACATACAGTCTGAGTAATGAATCGTTTAAAACAGTTGGATCAAATAGTAATCTAGCTCAATACAATGACCCATCTTGGTCTCTGAGTTCTGAAACTTATAATGATGTTCCTTTTGGTGTAACAAATTGTAAAGGAAATCTAATGATGGGTTCAGAACGAGTAACTATTTCTGATGACATAATTACTATTGCTGGACGTAGCTACAAACAATCTCCTGGCCTTCGAGAACTTTTGTTTAAAAGAACACCTGATTTAGACATGGTAACATTAGAAGACACTCGCAACTATAAAACTATATTGTTGGATACCAATGCACACAGAAGGGATTATGATCCAAGCAAGCCTATTAAAAGTAATAAGGGAAAGAAATACTTGAATGTAATAAAACCATTATTCAAGTCCAGTAAAATCTCTACGAGCACTGATGATGACTTTGCCCAAGGTTCAGGTCTACCATTACTGAAAAAGTGGAAGAAAAATGTAGATTACGTGTATTGGGATGATCCGAATGAGTTAGTTTCAAGACTGAAATTACTTATTGCTTCAAAAAACGCTGGTAACACTGGAGTTGATAACGAAATAATATCTATTATTGAAGAGTTGCGCGAGTGTAGAATTATATCCTAAATAAATACAATATTTTTTCATGATTTAAATTACTCTTGCTTAATCCTTTGTTCCTAACAGTACTTACCAAATTTATCATTATGAATGTTGACAAATTTGGTCATCACATACACAAACGCATGCGTTTATCTCAATTATTTGAATTCGATGATAAAACGTTACGAAAGTCTGAACATGGTGAATATGACGTAAAATCTATGGTATTAAAAGGAATAAAGTCTCCTTTAGCAGCTGATGAAGCAGTAAATAAAGATTACGTCGATAAAGTTGTTCAAGAATTTTACAATAAAAAAGAAACTGCAAATAAGCTTGCTGCTTTAAAAAGTGAAATACTCAAGTTATTGGATCAGTACGAATTTAAATCTAAAACTATTGTACGTAACAAAATAAACTAAGAAACAGTGATAAAATGAGTAAGCAAGAAGTTGTTCACGAATTACACAGAGATGCACGCAAAAACTTTATTCGACGTCCTGTTATTTTGAAAGATATCGATGATTTATGGCAAGCTGATCTCATTGATTTACAGAATCTACAAAAGTACAACAAGAGTTTTAAATATATTTTAGTTATAGTAGACTGTTTTTCAAAATTTGCGTGGGTTGCCCCAGTCAAAACTAAAACCAAATCTGAAATTACGAAAGCTTTTGCATACGTAATGACCTGCGCTCAGAGACATCCTGTTCATTTACAAACTGACAGAGGAACAGAGTTTTACAACGATTTATTTCAAAAGCTAATGAAAACATTTCATATTAATCATTACTCTACGTATTCAGTTAAAAAAGCCTCTATAGTCGAAAGATTAATAAGAACTTTAAAAAATAACTTATATAAGTATTTTAGTTTACATGGCACTTATAAATGGATCGGGGACCCGATAAATAATGTTGTCGCTTTATATAATATAACCATACACCGAACTACCAAATACAAACCAATCGAAGTGTGTAATGCAAATAAGATAAATGTCATGAAGAACATTAATAAATCACACATTTCATCCAAAAAAAATAAGAAAAATAAGTTGCAAGTTGATGATTATGTTCGAATAAGCAAATTCAAATCACATTTTCATAAAGGATATACTCCTAATTGGTCAACTGAATTGTTTAAGATAAAACGCATTAACAACAGTTTACCTGTGACTTATCACATTGAGGATTTGCGACATCAACCAATATTAGGAACTTTTTATGACCAAGAACTTCAAAAAACAAAGTATCCAGACGTATTTTTAATAGAGAAAATTCTTAAGAAGAAAGGTAATAAGCTTTTCGTGAAGTGGTTAGGTCTGAATGACGAAGAAAATAGTTGGATCAATAAAAACGCAATTGTCTAAAGACGTTTATCATTTTAACAGAAGTGATGAAAGGAACAGGACTTGTTAATAATTTTATTAATCATTTACCATATGAGCTACACTTACCAGGATATAACTATTGTGGACCTGGAACGAAATTAGAAAAACGACTATTGCGCGGTGATAGAGGCGTAAATAAGTTGGACGAAGCTTGTATGGACCATGATATAGCGTACTCAAACAATAACGATTTGGTTCGTCATAAGGCAGACCTAAAGTTAATGAATATGGCTAATCTAAGACGCAAATCAAAAGACGCTAGTAAAGGAGAAAAACTTGCCTCATGGTTGGTTGGCAAAGTAATGAAAACTAAATTAAACATTGGAGCAGGTCTTAAGCAGAAGAAGTTTAAAACTATTGTATCTAAAATTCGTTCGGAAGTGAAGAAATTCAAGCCAAAAGACACGAACAGCATCATAAAATTCACATATGCCGCCGCTAAAAAAATACTATCAAAAAAACATAAGGTTTGTTTGCCTCGTGTGATACCTCTTCCAAAAAAAGGTGGTATTCTCCCTTTAATTCCAATCTTTGCTGGATTATCTGCATTGGGTGCTCTAGCAGGTGGATCTGCTGGTATTGCAAAAACTGTAATCGATTATAAATCTGCTCAACATAATTTAAAGGAATCTGAGCGCCATAACAGAACTATGGAATCAATCGCGTTGGGAAAAGGCTTATATATCAAGCCTTACAAAAAAGATGGGAGCTTGTGTATAAAACAATCAAAAAACTAGAAAGTAGGCTACCTAAGCGTGCTCTAACGAACGTAGATATTCTTGAGCATGCAAGTGACATACCATATTTTAGAGGTGTTTTTATGAAAGATCTATTACCTAGAGCACCAAAACAAATTGAATGTGGTATCATAAATTTGGACAATTCCGACGGTCCAGGAACTCACTGGGTGGCCTACAGGAAAATAAGAAATCATATTGAATATTTTGATAGTTTTGGTAATCTAAAACCTCCAGCAGAGTTGACCAAGTATTTTAATACTAAATCAGTTTTTTACAACTACTCTAATTACCAAAAGTTTGACACAGTAAATTGTGGTCATTTGTGCCTGGAGTATTTAAGACATATTTGGAATAATAAATAAGATAATATAAAAACTCTCGTGCGTTTTCTTTTTTATCATTCGCAATATGAGTCTCACTCTCTCCGTTACTGGTAATTCGTCGGCCTTATCAACTAGTTATTCTCCCGCACTGCAACTTGAGGGTGAATATGAATGTGCTTTACTGTATCTGTCCACATTCAATTCTATCCCAAATATTGAAGAAAATAACAAATTTTATTATGGATCTGACGATGTTATCAACATCCCTGAAGGAACTTATGAGCTTCAAGATATAACAGACTATTTAAAGTCTAAAGTAAAAAATGCATCTCTAGAAATATACTGCAATAATAACACGCTAAAAATTTCAATTTTTTGTACTAAAGATATACATTTTGAGAAAGAAAACTCGATTGCAGAGTTGTTAGGGTTCAGTAAAAAAAACCTAAAATCTAACATATTGCATGAATCATATTTTCCAATAAATATTTTATCAACTCCACTTATCAGAGTAGAATGTGACATTGTAAGCGGTTCTTTTACTAATGGTAAATCTAGTCACATTATATATGAATTCGCACCTAACGTGCCCCCAGGTTATCGAATAATTGAAAAACCTAAAAACTCTATTTATTTTCCCGTTAATCAGGACAGTGTCACTTGTATAAATATCAGGATACTCGATATAAATGGCAATCTGGTTAATCTACGCGGCGAAGAAATACAACTTTATTTTCATTTAAAAAAAATATGATAAATTACAATAAAAGCGTTATTTCGCAGATCAAGAACGTCAGTCTTAATCGGACAATCTCCAAAGAAACATACAATAAAAATAATAAAAAAATAACTCCCGAAAACCGAAAATTTCTTAAACAAATTGGACTACTAAAATGAGTATCTTAGAAATCACATCAAATCCTCACTTCGATAATTCTATAGACGGTATCGAGTATCATTCCTACAAACCATACACAACTACATTTAATAGAAATGATGAAATCCGCATCCCCATCAATCAACAGGATTTATACGTTTTACCATCTACCAGTACTTTGTTTCTAGAGGGCACATTAAATGTTGTTAAAAATGATACAAAAGAAAATGTTAAAAATATTAATTTTACAAACAATCCATTACTCTTCATGTTTCAAGATATCCGTTATGAATTAAATGGGATAGAAATCGACAAAATTAAGAATGCTGGCATTACTACTACCATTAAATCTTTGATCTCTATGAACGAAAATGAATCCAGAGTAGCTAAAGCCTGGGGCTGGGATATAAACGGTACCCATAACGCACACGGAGGAAATTTTTCAGCTTCAATACCTCTAAATCATATTATGGGATTCGCCGAAGATTATAAAAAGGTTGTAATAAACTGTAAACATGAGCTGATACTCTTGCGCAGCAATACAAACCTCAACGTATTAAAACTTAACAGTGGTGAAACTATTAATGACATAGTAATACATAAAATAGTTTGGCGAGTACCCCATGTAAAAGTTTCGGATAAAGAGAGAATCGACTTTCTTAAATTAGTGGAAAAGGATCGACCGATTCAATTAGCATTCCGAAATTGGGATTTGTATGAATATCCTTTATTACCCCAGACAACAAAACATACCTGGTCTATTAAAACGTCGTCTCAGATTGAAAAACCAAGGTTCGTAATCATCGGATTTCAAACAAAAAGAAAAAATGACTCTTTGAAAGATATGTCCCAGTTTGATCATTGCAACATGCGTAACATTAAAGTCTATCTAAATTCAACGTACTTCCCTTATGAAAACTTAAATGTTAACATCCCTGAGAATAAGTTTGCCTTACTGTACGAACAATACGCCAAATTTCAGCAGTCGTACTACGGACATAGGTCAGAGCCATTGTTAAATTCATTAGCGTTTAAAGAGAAAGCGCCGTTATATATCATTGACTGCTCAAGACAATACGATAATTTAAAAACAGGACCTGTGGTCAATGTTCAACTGGAGCTCGAATGTAATGCAGAAGTGCCGGACCATACTTCAGCGTATTGTCTTATTCTCAACGACTGCATCTTTGAATACAAACCACTCACTAATATCGTCAAAAAGATATCATGATGAATCCCATAATTATTATTGACGTTCAAGGATTCAAATATCTTAAAAACAATTTTATTGAAAAGGAGTTGGCTTTAGCTCATACGGAAATCACTCAACTATTTTTGATTAAACCTCCTTATCCTTTTTCAAAACTATCTAATGAATAAAAAATGATAGTGCGATGTATATAAAATAATCAAGGTATTCGTTGGAATGAAGTAAATATCGATTACCGTGAATTTAAGATAATCATGAAGTTAGTTTTATATAATAGATATATATTTGTTAAAGGAAATAAAAATAAAAATGGGTTAAAGATCTATGCGAAAATTGTGAATTGGTTTGTCTTGATTTTATGACACTTTATTATTTTTATTGTAAAATAGTAATAACGTAAATTGTCTATTTCATTAGAATAAGTGTGCCCTCAAAAATATTATGTGATTAAAAAATGGTGTTACGATAAGAACCTAAAAAATTTGTAAGTCGTATTGATTTTTGAATAAACAAATAAGTTATTTTACTATTCAAGTTTAATTACCTACCGATCTTATAATCTAAGGAAGATAAAAATAACAAATTTTAATTATGTTTTATTACAAATAAGACATATCTACATTAAAAACAACATTAATACTAGATATAGATAGGTATAATTCGTATCAATAGAAAAAATGTTGGGGTTCACATAATTTTTTAGAAATGTTATGAATAATACCTTCTGTCTCTGCCAAAATAGGATCATTAAGGTCTTTTGCCATATATTGCGCTTGCAGCATCACATTCGAGTCACTGTCACTTTCCACTTCACTATTTCTGTTCGAGTCTCTGCTTATATCCACCAACATGATTTTGATCAACCTATTCGCTTTTTCAGCTTGTTTTGTTATGACGTACGATTTCTGATGAAGTTTTTTCGAGGTTTCCCTTTTCTGCTTACATTTCCCTGATGCACCTGGCCGAGATCCTGGTGCGCGTTTTGAAGCTGAAGACTTATTCTTTTCAGTTGATATCTCAGGGTCAAGGAACGGGTCGTCATACGTTTGCGCGTATTGTGAAAAGCAAATAGTATCATCGCTCATCATCTGAAACAATTTCAAATACATAGTATAACAAAAATCTATAGATGAAAGTAGATTTAAGCAAATTAATAGTAAAATTTTACTTACTACACCTTTAAAGGGAATCAACCCAACCTTTCTCGGATGCGCCGCAATGAATAATGCAATAATGTTTTATTTGAAAGTGCAATTCATCAAATTATTATAAACTTGTTTTTACTTGCACTGCGGCACAGTATATAATATACCTACTCAATTGTAATTTGACTCTACTTGCAAATTTAATATTTCATGCACAGCTATTTCAAAATATTACATTATTTAGTTGGAATACAGTCAGCAATAAAATTGCAAAGTACCCACTTCTTTCAAAGTTCAGTATAAAATATTTCTTAGCAATCTATTTAGAACTGCAAATACTTTTCAATCAATTTGACTGTACTTCTCTTCCTATTTAAGAACTTTGTGAAAGGTTATTTAAAAAACAAGACATATTTTCATATCACCATTTATTCAAGAAAAAAATTATATAAAATTATTAACTAGATACACACTAAAACCCATCTTATCTTATTCTAGAACATTAAAACACGTCATCATAAAACATCCTTATCACTTAACTCATAAGTAAGTAGATACCCAAGTATTCTATTTTTTTAGGTAATTGAAAGTTTTTCATTGCGAGAGCGCTGTGAGAAGGTTTCACAACTCACTTACTGACTAATTCTTTACGAAATCTAGAAAATTATTTAATGTATGAAGCTTAAATTCGGCAGGCAAATGTCAATTATGAAAAGGATTTTACGACAGGCGAATTACGGAGTCAAAATAATGTTGAAAGTTTACATAAATTATTACGCGCACGAAGTCGCGAGCAACTGCTTGAGTGAATAAAAGGATTTCATTGATTGACTACTTGCAAATGATAGTAATATCTAAAATCAGCGAGACCCATCCCTTACAAAATGGAGTTATGATGACCCCAAGATAGAGTAGACTTTCTATCTTTCAGAACAATGCGTTTATCGTCATTCGAAGAAAGGGAGACTTTGTTCAGTTCCTGGGTAAATATTTGATGTTTGATGGATCTAAATAAAATGTTTTTCTTTGATTCAATGGAATTATTCAGAAAAACTTGTTTATAATCACTAAACTTAATTTTGTTGATTACATTTTTTTTCACTCCTTTTGCTTTTTTATGTTCCTCATCTAGAGTTTTAATGCAGTACAGTTTAGACCTAAGCCCCACAAACTCAACAATAGGTTTCCCACCCATCTCATCTTTAAATAATCCGGGAACCTTTTTGTTACATCGATGTATTCCATAAACATTATTTTCTGAATAATTGCTTGTATCAAAATATGATAGAAAATGTTTATTTAAATCTCTGTAAATATCTTTAGTTTGTACTGAATACAAGAAACTATCAGTATCCGTATAGCACAATTTTAACTGATGGCTGTAAAATGGTTTCATTACTGAATAATGAAAGTTATACATATGGCTTTTCGAAATTTCTAATACAGTAAATCCTATGTAAATAGGTTTATCAAGTACAATTGTTTCCGGTTTCATTTGTATGGCGACAAAATTTTCTGTAAATATAGTTGAGCTATGGTAGTTAGGCCTAGCTATCAATTGTTCTGCTGTATTCATCTTTTTTGTTTTGTTTTTCGTATCATTCCATTGATTAACCAATTTAACATTGACCCTTTTTTCGCTATCTTCCAATGTCTTTCCAAAAATGCTATTGTTAAGTAACTTAAAAAAATCTTGTTTGAATGCAGATTTGGCTTTTGTTCGCAGTTCTGTATTTAAATCAATATACTTTTTCAAGAACGGGCTTTGCTTAAACTTTATAGCTCTATGAATTTTTTTTAGCAACAACCCATGTTTCAAACATGTTTTAAGATGCACATAATGAATCACGTACTGAAATTTATCATATAAACAGGGTATTAATTTTTCATTCTTTGAACCTGGAGGTGTGAACTTCTGCGGGCAAAATGGAATGTCGTTATGTATATCATGCAAACATTCAGGATATTCTAGGTCTACTTCTAAAATATAGCCATAATTGGAGTCATTGGGTATGCTTAAAACGTTAAACGTAGTTAAATCTGTTTCAGATAAAAGTTCAAAATCTGAACAGGGCATGTAGGCACACATTGCGTAGCCATATAAATTATTACAATCGATATACAGTAGATAATTATCTGGAAGAGATTTATCATAATTTGGCATATATTTGTTGTTAGCACTCGCGTATCTAGTAGAACATAAGCATATCCCTCCTCTAATACCTTTTTGAATCATTCTTATAATTTCCAAGTTACTTATAAGTTGTAATTTTATGTTAGTTTTAAGCATCATCGCATGAAAACTCAAAGCTGGAGCTGTCAGATAAAATGCTGGGTCCAAGCGATAGTTCGTTTTACAGGTTTTACGAAATTTTTCAAAAATGTCTGCTAGTAGGAGTACATCTGATTTAAGGTATAAATCTGTATATTCGCCCATGTTTACTATATAGAAAGTTTTCCAAACGCTCTTTGCATGGTCGTAATCCGCCTGAGAAATAACTTCATTGCATAATGTATTAAAAAAACAGTGAATCGGGGGTAAACGTTTTTCTTTATAAGAACTCCAGCTAGTCATATGATTATATGGAAAAATTCCTTTACGTTTTAATAAATTTAAATGTTTTTCTCGGGCAAAAGAGCGAGATAAATGTGTAAAGTCCCCATCATCTAAAGTAGCAACTAGTTTTTCTAAACTACTGCCCAAAAATTTAAATGAATCTACAAAGCGGACAGCCACGACAGTTCGTTTTTTGTCTGCAACGAAAAACTTCGTAAACGAAATGTAGTTTTCTTTAGTTTTAGCAATAACTTTTATTGCGCCCTCCATTTCACCTAACTCACGTATAAATAAGTGACAGTCGTATCCAGACAAATTATGAAAAAACACTGGTATGAACTTGGGAAGCTGGAATCGTACGTTACAGTAGGAATGAGCAGCCCCGCGATATTTTCCCGTTAAGTGACAGTGATCTCTAACTTTATCATCAAACAACAGATTATTACATAGAAAACAAAACTTTGAATTCAAGTGTTTTATTGTGTCTTTTTCTGTAAATGTCATTGGAACGATTTTGCTGAGAAGGTTGTGTATTTTAGTTACATCTTCCTGCAGATTTTTCAAAAATTTACTCACACAATCTTTACCCCTATAAGAAACATATTTATTGAATGTGCTGTCATAGGAACATACGATGTAATAGCCAAACGCAGCAGGTATGTGTTTGTTCAAAGACTTCGTTTTGCTTGTACCTAAGTCATCGGAAGCGGTGGTTATCGGTTCTAAAAGTGATTCGAAATCTGCGTAAATAACAAAAGGCAAATCTTGCATCCTTTCGTAATGTTTAAATTGTATAAAACACCCCTCCTCTGGTAAAATTGTAGCGACACCCCCGCATATATGAGCGTCTATTTGACTTTCGCTTTTAAAAAACAGCATACAGTCATCACAGAAAAAAATTTTGCCATGATGCTTAGTAACTTGCGATCTAAGTAATCTACTTAAGTCTTTAATCAAAGAGTAATGATTTTGATTACCCTTCTCAATGAACAACAAATTAACATGATGTTTCCTTTTGCAGCGCGATTTGTAAAGGGGACCCACAATATCAGTTTTTTTTAATCCATAAACGTTTACACTTATATCTCGGTTATGTTTCTCAAACGTTTTTATATCAGAAAATCCAACAGGAAACGTCATGTTTTGGGTGTTCAAAATGTTATCAAAATGAGGGTACGAACATGTTCTGCTACTATTGTGCTTTGCAGGAAATAAAGCCGCCATAATCGACCATAAAAAACAGAAATTATCACGGTTTTTTATATTAATACATGCTCTTTTATTTATCAACCACCGCGGTAGGTCTATAAAACTAGAAGCTCTCAAAGGATTGTACTTATTGATATTAACTTCTAAATATAAGTTTCTAATGAAGCTCCAGCCGCTCTCTTTTTGCTCAAACTGATCAATCTTGGTGCATATATTACGAACTGCTTGAGAGTATAACTCTTTAAAATCAGAATTCCCGTAAAATATTGTATTTTCCGTAGCGAACGATTTTATTTCGATAGAATCGTTTTTCGGTAGTGAAAATTCAGCAAAAAACTCAAAGTTAAATTTGATTGTGTTATGCACGGCCTTCCTTGCCTCGATTAGGGCTTGCACAGATTTGCAGAGTTGACGCAAGAAGTGATCGGGTGGCGCGAACGCTGACTCCGCCTGTCTCGAGCTCGTATCCGGCGCCGCTCCTACTCTGTACGATGCTATTCGATTACGAAATGCGGTGCTTATCTTTTGAATGCCATCACTGATTTCAATAATACTATTATTTTTATGAGCACTACTTTTCAGATGCGCAGAAAAGCTTTTATTGTACACTTCTACGTCGCACACAGTGCAATGTATCTTAGTTTTCGACATTATTACCTGAACTATTTCCTTACATAAATAGTAAAAATAAATGGAATAAAAGTGAACTAAACAAGCGCTTCGCAAAGAAAAAAATAAACTAAAATAAAAACACTCTTAAAATAAAATCATGAACATCAGCCAGTGGTCACTGATCCATTTATAAAGAAGAATTGAGGAAAAAATGCATTAGCTCCCATTTCAATTGCGTATATTATTGATTCAATACGCGCGTGCGTACTGTGTGAGAAGAAGTACTAATTCTTTTTATCTGCAAAAAAAGTGCCTTCGGCCTTAAATGATGGTTTAATGTCAGCTAAAAAATGTTTTAGATTTTCTAGTTCGTCTTCGTTACAGCAATATTTAACGTTTACTGACGCTTTTTCCCATCGATTCTCTGGATCTACATTCTTTATATGATTGGTATCGTACACTCTTAACTCTATAAACAGTCTACCGTTGCGTTGCGCGGTGCGGCGCAGCACTCCGTCGGCGACGCGTCGCGTGTACGAGGACACCGGCGGCGGCGGGCCGTTCCGTGCTCTGCTCACTGCGGACTCGGACTCGCTGCTCCAGCCGCCGTCGCTGTCGTTGTTCAGCCAACCAAGGACGTTGCTCCTGCCCAATGCAGGTGTTCCCTTTGCTGCTGCATGAAATTTTGAACTTTTCTTCTTACTGTAATGAGAATGAGAATACATTATAATAAAAGACATTTAAAAACCTTTTTAAAATTGGTAAAAAACTAATTGTTTCTTGAGCCAATTAAACAGAATTAAGATAGGAGACGAGATAGGCAGGTAACGCAATAGGGTTCATGTACACGATAAAAATCATCGAATATTGAAAACTACCACGATAGGAATATACTATGACACATTGATAGAGAAAAATACATTGAGACTCATGTCATAGATGGCAGCTTTTATTTTGGCAAAAAATAATAGATTTAACAAATATTTACCTTGCTGAGACTTCGTTGTCCGAAACCGGGACGCTTGGGCTAGGCGCTTGCCGCCTTCGCTGCTTCGGCTTTGCCTTAATTTTCTTTGTTGTTTTCTTTGTAGAACTGTAATAAAAATATGTGTAATTTAAATAAATACTTGCATAGTTTTTTTTTTTTTCTAAAACTGCTTCATAGTTTCATGTTAAAGCCGTAAGACCTTAAAAACTGATTCAACAATGACGAAAATGTTTAATAAAATTCTCCGTAAATATATTGTTTCGTAATTACCGTGCAGCGAGTTCTGTTTCTGAATCGGAGACGCTCAGGCTAGGCGCTCGGCGACGTTGAGGCTTGCTTCTAATTTTTTTCACGCTAAAACAAGAAAACTTTAATTAAGTACGTATAAGATGAAAATATATTAATCAGATAACAAAAAGATTTTACATTACCTTGCTTCAACTTCATCCTCCGAATCACTGAAATCCCTTTTTGCTTGGCGCGCCTTCTTGCGAGTATCGAAATATTCAGTATCCGACCTAAAAAATAAAGACAAAGTTTTGAATAACCAAACTATAAATGTTTTTTTTTTGTGAATAATGATTGGCATATATAAAGATTACATAGTCTATTTTACTATTAGAAGAACAAAAATTATTAAAAACTTACGAACATTATATCAACACAGTGGATCCTTATCTTGCGAGATTTGTTTAGCAGCAGCAAAACTCAGTTTAGGCAGGCACTGAGCACTTGGACTAAATTCAAACACACGCGCGTATTGAATCAATAATATACTCAACTGAAATTGGAGCTAATGCATTTTTTCCTTTTATACGTAAAGAAAAAATGCAGAGTTGGCAAACATTTCAGCAAAAATGAATTTGTAATACTGTAATTTTTTGTGGCTGACAAGTAGTTTTCAACAAAATGATATATAACGCATAATTAAAAATAAGTGCATTAGTAATATAATTCTTATCCCACTAAATTATTTTTGGTATTGTATTCAAATATTTTCTTTGAACTAAAAGTTTTAATGGATAGGTACCTAAGTTAATAGCTTGCAGAATGCAAAAACAGCGTTGGCTGAAGGGAATCGAAACCACAACGACAGAATGTCAGTCCATTACACTACACTCTGCTCCAACCAGTCTGTTTCTTACACAGTATAAATTGAGTGACACATTAGTTAAAAAAATGTTTGCAACACCTTTGTTAAATTTTTCGCTGATACGAGTACCTACTCGTACATGCAACTTACCTATCCGATTGTGAAAAACAATATATCATATTTACTTCAAATACGCAGTAACTCGATATTATAACAACAGCTGCATTGCTTTTGAAGAACCCGCATTACCTATCGATATTATACTGGGGTGTCCATAATTTTCAAGAGACTATGATTTATTTGTCTTACTTTCAGGAAATAACAAAGGGGAATCGTAATTTTTAGAATTAAGTAACTTCGATGTATTCTTTCTACATAGTTTTATCATTGATTTTCTAGCATAATGATATGACGAGATAAGAGTTCGTTTACGTTAATTTTTTGATGAGCTGATCAATAAAGTAATAATATTAAAATGTAATACGAAGTATTGTGTGTTCTCTTTCTTTTATAATCATAAATTAGATATATAAATACTTACAAATACAAAGTGCATAAATATATTATAGTATCCAATCAAAATGTATCTCAAAACACGTGAAGTATGGTAATGCGAGTGCCGCACGGGTTATGCGCCGCATTCAACATCTTTACAGTTCATTCGGAATCGCGTTCCAGTGATCATTGGTATGATTGCACGATAATCAGTGCAGCTATAAATGAAAGATTAACTTTGATTTAGGTTTGCTTAAAATGTGTTGTGAAGGAACAATCATCTCTAGGTGTCAAAATTTGACACGAGCAAACGGCCTAGAGATTGATTAATTCCTTGAGCAAACGGCCACAACATTAAAGACGCCCTAACTTTGTGAGAAAATTTTCACGAACCATCTAAAAATAGATTCAGTCAGCTGTTGAAATGTTTTCTGAGCAACCGGCCACATTGTATAGCCAATTTAATCTTTCACAAAACTGTGTTGATTTGGTTAGTTGGGTTTACTTAGGTAAAATATGTGTTGTGAGGGAACAATCGTCTCTAGGTGTTGAAAATTCAACACGAGCAAACGGCCTAGAGATTGATTAATTCCCTGAGCAATCGGCCACAACATTAATTTACTTAGGTAAAATATGTGTTGTGAGGGAACAATCGTCTCTAGGTGTTGAAAATTCAACACGAGCAAACGGCCTAGAGATTGATTATTTCCCTGAGCAATCGGCCACAACATTAAATACACCCTAACTTTGTGAGAAAACTTTCTCAAACCATTTAAAAATGGAATCAGCTGATGTGATATTTTCTGAGCAACCGGCTACATCGTTAGTCAAAGTGATCTTTCACAAAACTGTACCTACTGATTCGGTTAATTCAATTCATAAACTGCTCTACTGATAACAGTGAAGTGACTGCAGTAAGTTCACATTATCTGTTATTAGGAACTTCAAATAGCTTTTTTGTAGACTAAAAACGTTATAAAAAGTGATTTTGAATTCCCAATCACATTTCTGTAAACAAATATTATAGAAATGTGATTGGGCATTCTAAATCAAAATGTTATTGAACATTCTAAATAAATTTTTATCTCATAATCAAACAGATATTATAGAAATGTGATTGGGAATTAAAAATCAAAATGTTATTGGGCATTCTAAATAAATTTTTATCGACTAAAGAGGAGATAAAAAATGATTTGGAATGCCCAATAATCACCTACTTTCACCTCAAGTGGGTGAAGTACAAATACATATATACTTACGCAAAATATGTATCGAATTCCATATACATTTTAATTTCGAAATAGATTTATTTATTTATTTCGATACATATTTTACGTAGTGTTATTGTTGGGTCAGAATAACACACATCACACCACAAAGATCTTGGTCTATTGATTCTTTCCACATAAGGTTTTTTTTGCAGTGATTCCTTAATTTTCAAATTGATTCTAACGGATTTTTCCTTAAAACGAACCTCTTTATTACAACCTGTCAAGAGAAAACTTTTTCACAGCGAGCAATTAATCTATCACAGATAACAAAATTATTAGTAAGTATGACGTCGCTTAAGTGGCAGGTCGTGTGATGGTGTTGCTCGCTATCACTAGCGAATATTCGTAATTCGCCCACAGATCAGTTCGATGGTACCCAATTATTCTATTGTCTTTCGGAATATTATTATTTTTTGTATCGATACGTTTTATTTATGTAAATGCTGGCATAACCTCTGTGCATTCGCCAACAAAATTTTAGAGAAGACCAAAATTTGACATTAAAGTAGTAGGGTTTGACATTAATCTAATAGACCACTTTTGACATCTGACAGTCTATTGTTTATTAAGTAAATCGCAAAATTGCCTTCTTTATACATTATTACAATAAATATGAATTTAAAAATTAAAAGAGTTAAGCAATTGTGCAGTTCTAACTTTGAAAAAAAAAACTTATATGATACAATGTTACATTGTTGAATTTTGATGAAGTGTCAAAAATGATCTATGAAATTGTCTATGAACTTTAGTTACTTTAAGTTTGAGGGGTAATAAATTAGTGGTAAGACTCTTTTACAGCGGTCCGCCTGGGGAAGTACCACACCTTTGCCAGTTATTCAAACGCCAAGCAGTAGTGTGCAAACACTACTGTGTTCCGATTGAAGGGCAATGTTTCCAGCAAAATTACAGGGCACACAGAGATTTGACATCTTATATCACGGGGTAACGAGCGCAGTGCATTGCCATCCAGGGTTTTGAACTGTTGAAGTTCACAATTCTGAGTGGCGTTGAGCTGTTATGGGCAAGCGTGAAGAGACATCAGGCAGTATCATATTAAAAAAAGTTGTATCTAAAGATAAAAGCAGACAGACTTAGTTTTTGTGAAATAGATCCAATAGATAAAGCCACGTCATCGTCATCATCTGCCAGAAGACGTCCACTGCTGAACATAGGCCTCCCCCTTTAACCTCCACACTGAACGACATCCTGCCATCTGCATCCACTGGATGCCCGCGACTCTCACAACGTCGTCGGTCCATCTAGTGGGAGGCCTACCTACGCTGTGTCTTCCGGTTCGCAGTCTCCACTCAAGAACTTTTCTTCCCCATCGGTTATAAGTTCTTCGAGTGATGTGGCCTGCCCATTGCCACTTCAACTCCACAAACCACGTGCCACGAAAGCCACGTGCACCACTTTAACTATGAATACTGTAATTTAAGCAGTCTAACCAGAGACACTAAACAGCGGCCGTGGTCATATCAATCTAACAAGCCGATCTGACTACGATAGGTTTTTAATTTCGAGGGGGAAATCTTCCAAACAAAAGGTTGCATTGGGGAGCAGCCAAGTTATATGGGATTTTAAATACCTAACATGCATTTAAACCCAACATTTTTAAATTCAAATGCCCTGATAATATAGAATTAATATTTCACGCCTCACGAAAGCCACTACAATGTTATGCAAACATAAATATGCTGTTAATGAAGTAAAAAGTTAATTATTCTGCAGCTCAAGTTACCTATCTAGCTCAGACTCTCAACTTGAATAAAAACTTAATTACTTTCACAGCGAGTAATCAAGTTAGCCTCGACTATGACACTCTAGAATGTTATATTTACTCTATTTTTAATATATCTCGGATTCATTATTCAAACGTTATTTCAGAAAAACAAATTATATAAGTTAGCAGTGGTTTTAAGTTTTTTTACCGTATGCAAAAAAGAGTCTCAATGCGACAGTATTTTTTTATGTTACGTGATATATTCGCCAATTGTAAACCAAATTTTATTATTGTTTTTACATATCATTTTGAGGAAAATATTCTACATCAAATGGTGGAAAATTAAGAGATAAATCTCGTTTATGTTATTAAAAAATTTTGTTTATGCCTATGCTTTTCATATCCATTCAATATGGATGAAATCATCCTAAATGTCTTTTTTTAACTGAAATTTATTTTACTTGCTATAAATTTAAGTAATTATTTTTTGCTTGCATTGACCGCCACCATGATTCGATCTACGATGGAGCACGCTTGCCTACAAGAAAACGATTCACTACTGATTTGACGACACATATTGTAACTATCGGGGAACAGTATTGAGGCAGCACATTCCACAGACTATAACAGTTCGCACAATAAAATTGAAAACAAATCGCTTCGTACGGGTTTTCGCAATATCAACCATGAAGCGGTGTCGCCTTTTCGTGCTCACTCTGGCAGTCCAATTACATCTGCACACCAAATAATTTTATTCAAATTTGCTGAGCCGTCTTGTTGTAATTAAGGGCCGTAGGTATTTGAATTTTAGGGTATAAAACAAAAAAATAAAGCCGTATTTGTAATACTAATGTAAAACAAGTAAAGCATAACATTAATATTTTATTGTTTATTTTAAGTCAAATTAAACGAAATTCACTCTTAAACTTCCTCTTCGAGAGGTTTACGAAAAACTACTTTTGTAAATTGTGGTAATAAGTTGATATGTTGAGTCTTTCCAAAATTTTAAGCCGTTATTAGCAATAAAAAATACAGATCTTTTTAATAATGTAACTGAATGTTCTATAGGTCTTTATATTTGATAGAATCAGGAAGCCAAAAAGCCAGTTTTCATTGCTTTTTTCGTCAAAAAATGTGAGAGGGCCTAAGCTTAGCTTTCTATTCAAAACGTGTTTACCATCTTCAATCCCATAGAAATCTTTATACAGGGATGAAGTCGTGTCATTGAAATGACATTAAAAAGAAGGACATTAAACTTTAATTCTTACAATGAGACTAAAGTAGGGCCAATTTAACAGATCACATTTGACATCTGTCAGTCTATTGTTAATTAAGTCAAAGTAAATCCTAAAATATGTTCCCGACCCGGGTATGTCCTAAAACTGCGACCAGAACCACCGGAGGATGGGCAGCAGCGTCCTAATAGTACACGGTGAACGTACTGCGATCCCCAAGCCGCCTGCCAAGCGTGAGGATTATGGCAACACCCCTCTATGAGGGAGGCCTTGTCCAACAGTGGACGTTAATTGGCTGATGATGTGATGTGTGTGAAATCCTAAAATTGCCTTCTTTTGACATTATTACTATAAAACATTATGCACAATTATATGATTATTTACGGGATATTTACCGTGGTAAGGTTGTGGAAGAAGGAGGGGAACTCCTTCCACAACCGTGATAGTTTAAAACAGTGTTTTATAAATAGGTGTTTTAAATGAAAAAAGTTAAGTAATTGTGCAATTCTTACTTAAAATAACTATCAATATAAAAAACCAGCTTCATAAAAATGTCAGAACTGGACCTTGAAATGGAACCGGAAGCACCAACTTTCAAATAAAAAAAGAATCATCAAAATCGGTTCACCCAGTCGAAAGTTCTGAGGTAACAAACATTTAAGAAAAAGTCGAATTGAGAACCTCGTCCTTTTTGGAAGACGGTTATATAATACATAATTCTGTTTACCCTCCGTTACAAGGTTAAGTTGTGGAATTTTAATACAGTGTCAAATATGATATTTTTTTTATTTATTTAACTAGATAAAACATTAACAAATCGTTTTTTAAAAGGGGCAAGTGCCTTTATTAACTAAATAAAATACTAGCTAAAACTAACACTAAATAAACAGTTAGACTGTCCATAGACCGTTGAAGGTCGAAAGACAATCCAAATTCTCAAGCCCCCTATCAGTTGGCAGCGTACCCAGCATGCTGGCGGCATTACATGATCTATTAAATATTAAATTTTCCCTACTTAAATCACGAAATCGCGAAAAAAGGTAATCCATACAAAAACTACATTCACAGTCGAAAATCTATTGAACATAATTTTACCAATTTCAGGGCTAGTCTCACATTAAAAGTTGTTCACAATGATGTGTGCAATGACCTCCTTTCTGCTTAGTACCACCGTTCTGTGTGACCTTTGTATCAAGCTTGCTATTGGAAAAATTTCCACTTCAATAAACAATATTATTTATTGCAATCGAATAATGTTCACTCCCCGAAGAGAAATTCATTTTAAAATTATTAAAAGTGGTACAATAAATCAAAATTTTTACAAAGGCTTTACAAGAGCGATACATATTCGTTTGCAAAAACGGCTATCTTTTATTCACGTCCGGAAATAGCTTCTGATACGGCGCAGATAAAAACGGAGATTTTTTTGCATATTGCAGAAGCCATTATGAGAACACACCGAGGGCTCAAATCTCAGATCAGACAATCAATAAAGATATGGCAAGATATCGTGCGGGTGCGAACGCATCAACTAAAACAAGCTTCATGCTTTTACATTGAAATTACGAATTTTAATGTACACTACAACACTTAAAAATTATGTGTACTGTGTACACATTATTTTAATTCCTGACATTTCGAATACTTTGCAGTGTCCATGGTCACAGATAGACTAGTAGGAGTATTACATTCTCTTGGATAGACTAGATGACAGATATCTATAGAAATGCTGAAACCTGATGGGACGCTGGCTCACACCGCTGAAGAGAAAGCAAACTTGTTTGCTTCTCAGTTTGCGGAGTCTTCGCGTCTTGATTCTGGTAGCGCGATACCTCCAACCATACCTGGCTCCACGACATTTATGTCAGATATTCGCATTCGCCAAAAGGAGGTTCGTAAAACGCTACGCAATCTTGATGTGAACAAAGCCAGTGGCCCGGATGGTATTCCAGCCATAGTACTGAAGACATGTGTGCCTGAATTGTCTCCTATATTGACACGCCTCTTTCGTCTCTCGCTTGAGACTGGTCAAGTGCTGAAGTCGTGGAAGTCTTGCAAACGTGCAACCTGTGCCCAAGAAAGGTAGTCGTGCCGACCCTGCCAACTACAGGCCTATTTCAGTCACGTCCATACTCTGCAAGAGTATGGAACGTGTCCTCGACAACAGGCTCCTGTCGTATCTAGAAGCGAATGATCTCCTCAGTGACCGGCAATACGGATTCCGCCGAAACCGGTCCACTGGGGATCTTCTAGCTTACGCCAGACACATCTGGAGTGAGGCCATCGAGAAATACGGGAAGGCGCTAGCCGTTTCCCTCGACATCTCGAAGGCATTCGACAGGGTTTGGCATGACGGCCTTATTAGCAAGCTTTCCTCCTTCGGCTTGTCCAAAGGTTTTGTTGCGTGAATATCGGACTTCCTGAGGGATAGATCGATTCGAGTTCTCATTGATGGCTCCTCGTTCGATCAAATGGCAATTAATGCCGGTGTCCCCCAGAGGTCGGTGCTCTCTGCAATGCTCTTCCTGCTGCATATTAACGATCTGTTAAAGCCCGGTATCTTTGGGTACGCAGATGACAGCACAGTAGTAGAGAGCTATACATCCAATGCACGAACCAGTGGACCTGAAATACAATCTCTCAGAGAGGCCATGGTTGAGCGCATGAACTTGTCACTTAAGGTAGTCTCCGATTGGGGCGATGCCAACCTGGTCAAGTTCAATGCCACTAAGACCCAGGCTTGTCTGTTCTCCGCAAAAAGGACGCTATTCCATCTGGCTCCTACTTTCCGGGATGTGTCCGTTCCGATATCTAACCAGCTTGAGCTTTTGGGCGTTTCTCTGTCTCCTACACTCAACTTTGGCTCCTATATTGAAAACAAGGCTCAATTGGCCGCCAAAAAGCTAGGTATCCTATCAAAGGTGCGTCGGTACTTCACGTCGGAACAGTTGCTTACACTGTACCAAGCACAAGTTCGGTCGTGCATGGAGTACTGCTCTCACCTTTGGGATGGATCAGCTAAATACCAGCTCGGGGCCTTGGAGTCAATTGAGATGCATGCCAAGAGGCTCATCAGCAACGAAGCCTTATTTCAGACTAAGCTTCTTAGTCTTGAGCATCGGCGCAAAGTTGCTTGTCTATCGGTTTTTTATCGGATACATTTTGGAGTGTGCATCAGATCTGCACGATTTAATTCCCTCCTGCCCTTTTTTCTATCGGACTGCCAGAGCGGGCACGAAAAATCGACACCGCTTTATGGTTGACATTCCGAAAACCCGTACGAAGCGCTTTGATTCCACTTTTATTGTGCGAACTGCTAGTTTGTGGAATGCACTGCCTGAATGGGTGTTCCCCGATAGTTACAATCTGGGTGTCTTCAAGTCAAGAGTGAATCGGTTTCTTCTAGGCAAACGTGATCCACCGTAGACCGCATCATCGCTTAATATCAGGCGAGTTGGCGGCCAAACGCAAGCCTATTCTACAATAAAAAAAAAATGTTATGAAAATATATACAAGTACCGCCAACATAATTCATATTTTAGTCGAACACACCCGGCAGACGACCTTTCCGCTCTTTTTAACCAACTTCCAAAAAGGAGGAGGTACTCAATTCAACAGTTTTTTTTTTTAATATGTTTGTTACCTCGTAACTTTTGACTGGGTGAACCGATTTTGATAATTCTTTTTTTATTTGAAAGCTGGTGCTTTCCGTGTGGTCCAATTTGGTCTAGTTCTGACATTTTTATAAGGTCGGTTTTTTAAATTGATAGTTATTGCATATGAACTGTTTTGTTATTTATTAAGAGGGCAAGTGCCTTTATTAACTATACAAAGTACGTAGAAATATGTACAAGCTAACATTACAAAAATATAAGAGTGCCCGTAAACCGTTGAAGGTGTCACAATCTATTTAGTTAATTGGTGCCGCTGCGAGTTTCTTAAGGAGTGTTTTTTTTTCTCCAATTGGTTTACCGGTATAGTGAAAACATTGGGTGAAAAATGGAGACATTGAACACGATTTATAACTTTACTAAGGCATATCTCCCTTGATTGTTTGATTTGAGGTTCAGACCAAAGATTATATCATCATTGGTTCAGACACTCTAATGTGGATGCTTGCTTCCCCTGTGAAAAGGTACTGAGGCTTTACGGCTTACGGCACAGCTTACGGCTACCTCTTAACGTGAGCTCGAAACAGAGCCTGTGTGGAAAATCAAGCAAACGTAACACGCCGAGATAAGGTTTGCGGACGCGCAACTTTTCGCATCTACCAAACAGAATCGCTTTTAATTATCAATTTACAAAACCAATTTCAAAATTATAAGGGACCAATCTTAGCAATTAGAAAAAGAACTTTCCAAATCGGTTTATAAACGATGGAGTTATGAGGTAACAACCTAATCGAGAATCCTCTCCTTCTTTGAAGTTGGTTAAATACAGTTGGCTTTGAGCGGCGTAACTACCTAAATACTGTAATCTGGTTTTAATTCAATCTTTCGCAGAATAATATAGCCATTAGCTATCTCTTGAACAGTTCAACATTTTTGATGATGTTAAAGAAGTATGCCAGGGCTAGTTACTAAAAATATTCTTATTTCGTTTATTGATTTTATCGCACCTTTAAATCAGTAGTGACTCAATCCGAAAAAGTTACTTTTTGGGAAATCGCAAAATAAGATTAAACATTACGGCGTTATCGGCTGTCCTTACTAATAGAAACTGACTGTTTTAAGTCGGCTTCTATTACTCATTTTACGAAAATTCGAGTTTGTTCACTATAATGTTCTAAAGGTGTGATATAATAGGTCGGGGAAAAAGTCTTTTCGTATTTTGTATGTATAAAGTTGTAGTAAAATCTCATCGGTTGTACTGTTTGTATCTGGCTGGTTTTGATATCATAAAAAATATGACATATTAAAAAAAGAATACAAAAAGTAAAAAGCAATTTCCCGCCATATTTCAATTGTTTTTTTGTTTGATAAAATGAGTGAATCTGACGAAGAAATTCGATATATTTTGAAGTTTTATTACAAAAAAGGGAAAAATGCGACACAAGCCGCGAATAAAATTTGTGACGTTTATGGACCTAATGCAGTGTCATCAAGAGTAGCACAATGTTGGTTCAAGCGTTTTCAGTCCGGGAATTTTGATGTCAAAGATGCAGCTCGCTCTGGTCGCCCTGTTACGGATAAAGTCGATGCCATTTCTGAAAAAGTGGATCAAGATCAGCATATTAGTAGTTACGACGTAGCTGAAGAACTCTGGGGATCGACCACAAAACAGTTTTGACCCATTTGAAAAAGTCTGGGTATAAAAAAATACTCGATATTTGGGTGCCACACGAGCTCACTGAAAGAAACCAAATGAATCGTGTACTCATTTGCGACTCTCTATTGAAACGTAACGAAACCAAACCGTTTTTGAAAAGATTGATCACTGGTGATGAAAAATGGATCACCTACGACAAGAATGTGCGCAAACGATCATGGTCAAAGGGCAGTGAAGCACCACAGACTGTAGCGAAACCCGGATTAACACGTAATAAGGTGATGCTGTGTGTATGGTGGGATTGGAAGGGCATCGTTCATTATGAGCTTTTACCGCCGGGCAAAACCATCGATTCGGATCTCTACTGTCAACATCTAATGAGACTCAAACAACAAATTGAGAAAAAACGGCCGGCATTGATCAACAGAAAGGGCGTGGTCTTTCATCATGATAACGCCAGACCGCACACATCTTTGGCCACTCAGCAACAATTGAGTGAGCTTGGTTGGGAAGTGTTAATGCATCCACTATATAGCCCTGACCTTGCACCCTCAGATTTCCACCTGTTTTTGTCTCTTCAGAATTCTTTGAGTAGTGTTAGATTAACATCCAGAGAGGACTGTCAAAACTACTTGTTGCATTTTTTTGATCAGAAGTCCCAAAATTTCTACAGCAACGGGATCATGTCACTACCTACAAGATGGCAACAAGTTATCGAACAAAATGGCACATATATATTATAATTAAATGTAATCAAACTTGAAAAAAATATGTCTTGAATTTGTTTATAAAATACGAAGAAACTTTTTCCCCGACCTTATATTATGGGTAGACAGGATTAAGATGGAAAACATTTTGTTTTGAAGAGCGCCATAATCGAACTTTCGGCGTGCAAACTAACTTAAGGACCTAAGGAAAAGCATTAAACAATTCTTAACACATTGCACATTTTCCAATTCTAAGTAACTTTTTTTATGTCAATTGGCTTTATTAATTAGACAAAATACAAGCCAACTAACACTGAAAATAAAATTAGACTGCAACCATTCAACCATTACCATTTGACATGGCAGCAGCCAGCATTAACCAGCATGCTAGCGGCAATAAAATTAGATTTTGTCAGAAATAAATGTCAAGTTCTTTTACGTGCAAGTAAATTAAAATGTATAATTAAAGTATATGCCTTGTCTTAATATAAACATTGAAGTTTGTGTTTGAAAATATTAGTCAGTTCTATGTTAATAATACATTTTGAGAAATGACTATAAATCAGAGGCTCTTTCAGAGATTGCTTTTAAGTTGTTTTTTGCAGTCGCTGGCAGAACTTGGTCGAAATCAACTCACACATTTGCTGTCATTATAAGCACCTTTTCTATTTCTAGCTCCGAAGTCAACAATCTTAACCTTAGGCTTAGAGATAAAACAGACGGCATAAAGGCTCAACTTTCGTTATGTGTGCGGATCACGCGAGCATTTACAAAATGGATAGTAATTCTAACAATGCTCGTGTTAAAGCTCTAGAGAGCCAAATGGACTTTTCATGTGTAAAAAGTCTGATGGGTGATTTCAGGATGTGATGACTGAAAGCTTTGAAAATGAGGTACTTTTACAAATAAGTATACCTAATGTATTGTCCGCTTCGCTTTTCACCTACGTATATTTAAGTCGGAACTATATAAGCGCCACCTATATCATCATTGTTGATTTGTATAATTTGTATTGATTTGACTTTAGCACGTTTTTGAATTAAGTTTAACATAGAGGGCGCCGGCGTAGCATCATCGACCAATCACGGACCGTTACTAACGACCTGAAAGATGGCTTGGAAGGGATGGTGCCGAGTCGGTGACTGAGATCACTTTGGTTTCTACATTTGACAAACAAGACGATTTTAGTAATTGGGAATATAACTTCACTAAAAGTGATATAGACCGAATTTATACACAAGAATTTAATATTGGATATATTATAGGGTTATCCTTAAAAATGTACTTTGCAAAGGTGTCCGCAAACATTCTTTTGTTTTATTTTACAGAGCATAATACTGCTGCCGTTAGATCTGATTTAACAATTATACAATGTTAGCAAAGTTGACTCAATTTTTTTTTCGCGGACGCCATCTTGAATTTTTGTACCTTATGTCACTTCCACTATTAAAACTATTCAATGGACACCTCACATGTCAAAATCCACTAAGCCGTTTAGGTTGTAGGGCGTGCCAAAGAAACCTATCCTATACGTACACTCGAAAAACACAACCCTCCTTCTTGCGCAGTCGGGTAAAAATAAGTAGTTATACTTTTCACCCTTGACCTTTTTACCATCACAGCTTCGAGTTACTGAATAAGTTATTAATAATCATAATAAAATGAACGTACCTTTCTTAATTAAGAAACACTGATACGCCAAACTCAATTCTCTTTCCCTATGATTCGTTAAGGTGAACTTAATCATTCCAAATGTAACTTTAGACACTCAAAGTTAGGGCTGAGAATCGTACGTAAAATCATATTCATCCTCAATTTACGGAGGTGTATTATACGCTTTGAAACACGGTGTGCTCCTCAAATTAACGAGGAATATTAATAGAGTGTGAAATAGTTTTAGAAATAGAAAATTATAATGGTGTCGAAGTGTTAATCAAATTATCTTATCTAGTCCTGCATTCACACTAAATCGTGATAGATCATCAGTCATAAGCCGTGGGCGTGATCTTGGGAGGACGTTGAGAGACCGGACGTCCGCAGCCAATGCGCGCGGGATGTTTTTGCCAGATAAAGACGCGTCCGAACAACTGTTCACGTCTACTAGGTGCGTCATCAGCAGGCCCCTCTTCTGGGCATTCTGGGCACATGGATCAATAGGGGCCCCCTAGTTCCTGCCAGATCACCAAACGATAACCGATATTTATTACTTAAAAACATATTGCATGCGCAAAGCTACTCCACTCTCGCCTGAAAATCAGTTTAATGTTCTTTGTCTATTCTAACAAAATAGTGCGCTGTCAAAGTCATAGGGGCCCCATTATCCTAATGTGCCCAGGGCCTCGAATAGTTTAAAGACGGCCCTGGTCATCAGCCGCGTCTTCAGTGATGGTGAATGAGGGTGGTAGGAAGCTGAAAATTTTACAATTATTAGTGACTAATTAATTAAATTAAATCACTATTGCCCTTAAGCGACAACGATATCTAGCAGGCACGAGAATGTGTACACGGGGATCAATCCAACAGTTTTATTTTGTTCTGGACCAATAACAGAAAAATATTCTCGACGTAGCTTATCAGAGGAACCCTACATCGTATATATCAATGCTCAGCCCTAAAAGCAAAAAACTGCTCTTCCCATTTTCCCAGATTGGGGTCCATGGTTGTCACCGCCGAATCAATTGTCCAGCCACGCGTGAACACGCAAGGGCGGGTAGACATCGATTCTGCTAAATTTACAACCCTAATGATGTGTCCATCTGTTGGAGTAATTGCAGACTTACACTTACAGTATTTCCTTTTAACTTCATAAGCCAATATTATATTTGTCTACTCTTGGACATAGGTTTCATCTACAGAATGCAATTTTAAACGATCTCTTGCATATACATATGTACATTCGATTGTCATCAGCCGATTTTGGTAGTCTGTGGTTCCATCTACCTAAAGGCCACAAGGCTACTACCCACAACCACATGACACCCACAACCGCAACCCACAACCTTACACACAAACCTTAATGCAGGGTAATTAAATATCCCAATAATAATCATTATAACTGCACAAGGCTACGTTTACCAATAGGTACGCAGTCTGGACTCGGTTTTAGATTTTTCTATTAGTAGTAAATATGGACATTTCAGACATCCCATTGCCACTTCAGCTTGCTGATCTGAACTGAAAATGTTATCATCAAATATGCAAGTAATTGCCAGCGTTAGAAAACTGCTAAAATTTAGGCCGACTGAGAACGAGATGATCCGTTTGGTTTCGTCTTTCTATGGTTAACAGACTAGGCGTTTGATCTCAATAATCATATTATATTTTGTGAATAATTAAAAATATGGTGTTAGAATCAATGTGGACAGCTTTGATCCTAAAGAAATCAATCTTATCAAATGGCCTTTTTTATTATGAAGACTTTCAGCCACTTTTTTGTGTCTCTCATCTCAGACAGTGTCTGAAGAGAATTCAAATACCCATCCACACTTTAGAAGATCAGCAAAACTGTGCAGTGACCCGTAAAATTTCCCTGCTGATTGGCAGATCTAATCAAGTAATTGCATACCCAGATAAGTAATTATCAAAACAGCCAGATGTATAACAGTCTAGCAGAAACAGGCAATAAGTATGATGAAACCACAATATTGGGGTAATTTATGTATTTACCATGTGGAGGCCCAGGTCGGCATAGCCACCTGTGCAGTTACTCGTAAGAGATGCCGATAAAAGCTGACAGGGATCAACACAAGACCGCCGACCGCCAACAACTGAAAGTTTGGGAGGAGGCCCGTTATTACAAACAATGTAGAAATGTTCTACCAGTCCTCCACCAAGTTAGAAATAATGCTAAGAATGCGTGCATCAAATATTGCTTGTTAGTAAAATAAGGACGATCTCAGCACTAAGACCGTTCTGTTATTTTTAAACTATTATGTGTATTAACCGGAACTCATGTAGTTCCGCTTTTTGCACAAACACAGATCTTGATATAGTTGTAAATAAATTTGCACCAAATTTAAGCGCTGAACTCCGCTATCAACTGGGAACTATCGATGGCCCTCGAATGAAGCGCACTCTTCGAGCTCATTTTGCAGTTTGCGATAAGTACCTAGGTTTTGAACACATCATCACACATCATCAGCCAATTAACTTCAACAATTAACGTCCACTGTTGGACAAAGGCCTCCCTCATAGAGAGGGGGGTGTTGCCATAATCCCCACGCTTGGCAGGTGGCTTGGGGATCGCAGTACGTTCACCGTGTACCATTAGGACGCTGCTGCCCATCCTTCGGTGGTTCAGTGGTGGAGGTTTTGAACAAGTACTATGTGTATTGCGCAAACTCGACAGAACTGTCTCCTTAGAGTTGCGATTTGTGAGCGCCCGTGAACTCTACTTGTTTTTTAACCGACTTCTAAAATAGGAGGTGTTTATCAATTCGGCTCGTTCGTTCGTTTTTTTTTAATGTTTGTTACTTCTTAACTTTTGACTGGGTGAACCGATTTTAATGATTCTTTTTTTATTTGAAAGCTGGTGCTTTTCGTAAGGTCCCAATTCCAATTTGGTCCAGTTCTCTCATTTTTATGAAGTTGGTTTTTTTTATATTGATAATTATATTCCATATGCTTGCCAATCTACACTAAAACCAATTTGGTGAACACAAGAGATCCATAACATCCTTCTAGCAGTTTATTCACTATGTAGAAGGGAAAAAATAACTGGTCGTTATTTCTCTCTTAGCCACATTTTGTCTTTATTTCAAGTATATTCAATTACTTGTTTACCTCTAGAAAGTGGCTTGTTTCGGTCCTATTATTGAATTAGAATAACGGAATGTCGTTCGTTGTATTTTTCATGTTAATTATATTATTTTGCTTTGTTTTCGAGAGATAAGTGATTGGGCGTAAGTGTGGGGCTGTAGAAGTTACTTGAATTAAAGTATACCTACCTGGGTTATGCCTTAAATAAAATACTAATATTATGAATACGAAATTTATTTGTTGGTTTGTTTGTTCGTCTCTCACACAACCACAGAGCAACGGATCGGTGTGATTTGAACCCAGAACCTGCGATTTGTGATCCGATCGTGTCAACCACTGAGCTATCGATGCTACGTTATCCTATAATAATAATTAGTCAATATGTGATCAAATTAATTCTACACACATCTACATACACAGTGAACTAATTTAGCGGAACGTAGGCATATATACAAACGTAACCAAACTAATGTAGCCGTCTGAAACAACGGCCATTAGCAGATATCTAATTAAACACATCCAATGGGTTAATCAATCTTGCAGGCCATACCCAGCACTTGATTTTAGAGATGGCAGCATATTGTTTATGCCGAATCATCGAATAAGCTGAAGTTTCCTATGATAGCGGTGCCGTCACGTAGCGGAAGCCACATTGCGGACGCACAAAAGACGGCCGTCTTAACGGTGACGACATGTGGAAAGTTCCATCAACGTTGCGGCCACAAACATCTTTTTCAAAACATCAAGTTTTCTTATAGTCTTACTATAGATGTTATAAGCAGCCTCATTATTACGTAAGAAATCAATTAGAATTTCGTTGTCCTCGCTGCTCCAGTTGGAGGAACTCATTTTTTTTTAAACGTTTAAGAACTAGCTTCACTTGTAGCCAATTTAAAGTATAATTAAATATATAATTAAATAAATAAAAAAACAAATATTTCAGAGAGGCTCCCATACAACAAACGTATTTTGCCATATTTTTTTAGATAATGGTACGGAACCCTTCGTGCGTGAGTCTGACTCGCACTTGGCCAGTTATTTTCATCAATGACAGCTCGACATGGTAAATGTCATGTTATTTTGTTTCATATTATAAGCTTTAATTTCTTGTGGTTCCAGTAGATGTCACCAGTTTTAATTTTAGCATATTAAAACTATAACTTTCCGGCCAATCGGATAAAAGTGACTGAACATGCCGGACGTATTATCTCTTTTCGCTATCCATGTGTCAATCTCAGGGGTTGACACGCAGAATATTAATTAGAATCCTAATAATGCTATTAGGGGCCATTTTAACTAAATTTTTAATCCATTGACAGGTCTTTAACATGGTCTATTATTGGCAATATTTAACGTAAAGTTCTTATTGAATTTTATTAATTATGAACAGATTCTATTTACCAAATAAATAAAAAAAAGTTTCAGTATTAATATTTCCTCTGTGCTAACTGCTTAAGATGATGAGCAATCTGGGTGTCTTCAAGTCAAGAGTGAATCGGTTTCTTCTAGGCAAGCCTGATCCACCGTAGGCCGCATCATCGCTTAACATCAGGCGAGTTGGCGGCCAAGCGCAAGCCTATTTAGTTAAAAAAAAGACTGCAAATTTCTTTGTTTGTTTGTTTTTTAAGATAAAAAATAAATAAATAAATATCTGGGACATTTTTGCACACACGGTCATCTGACCCCAAACTAAGCAAAGCTTGTAATATAGCTGACAGAGACTGATATACGTACATATATATTTTTAAAATTGCAACAATTTGATGCAAAATATTAAAATAAATTCCCGTTACCTACCGCTCAATTATTCCAGTACAAATACTTAAATCTGAAACTTTTCACAAAGGCTGTCCATATTCCAGTTTTTAATTAAATTATGTGTACTCATTCGTGGTATCCTGTGTACTGCTTTTACGAAATTCATCTCGAGTTCAATGTGAGGACTGAAGAACCATAAAATTTCGGTATATTTAAATACCGGTATCTCTTCAGGTACGCATTGTTTATTCAGCGTAGGGTTAACAAATGAAAAAAGTAACTGACAAAGTAAAAAGTGCGGCGGATCAAAAATGCTGATTTATTTAAAAAATTGGCATGAAACGAAAAGTAACTGTATTTATGAACTAAATAAGATTAATAGATAGGTCGTTAAAAGTGTTGCACATAAAAAACCGATTATGCTTACTCTATTTTGAGAAGGATAGATAAATAATAAGCTGATTAATTTTTCAAGTATACAACGGTTCCATTTCTAACGATGGTTCTATTTAAAATAAAACTAATTAATACCGTATGTTCTCTACCTCTTTAAGTCCTTTCATTAGAGAATAATTTTAAGGTTAGAAGGAAAAGGGATTACTGCTTATCAAAGGGTCAAAAGGCTTGAGGCCACAAAATTACGAGGGCCAGAATTTTCGGCAAGTTTTTACGCTATAAATTTAGGCCACTGAGGTAAGCTGGGTATTATATGCTACGAGTATAATAGCGCCTTTTTTATTTAAGTCTGTTTGTATTAAACGTAAAACAGCGTAACGGATGGGATTTATATCTTTACATACATTGTGAAAGTTTTGTGAATGTAGATTTGTTCCCATTCAATTCTGATACAGCTAATATCGATTCATTTCTGTGATTTTTGCTGCCTATATAACATACGCCCTGTATTACTCCATACTTTTTACAAGAAAACCCCGGAAAATATGATACTTATAATACCAATACCAACCTGAATACCAGCATCAACAAAACCTAGTAAGTAATTATCCTAATGAAACCGAGTCATTACCTCTTGTCACAAAAACAAACACATTGTCCATAATTAGAAATATTTAGGCTCAATGCTGACTATTGCCGACAGATAGTTTAATTAAAGTTATATGAATATTTACAGGATATTTACCGTGGTAAGGTTGTCGAAGGAGCTCCCGATATTTCGGCGCAGTTACATGCACCATTTTCACGGGAAGACCACGGTAAATATCCCGTAAATAATCATAATAACTTTAGTGAACAACCGTGATAGTTTAAGACAGACACTTTAATTGTTTTCTTCTCAATTTATTATTTCATCATCTTTTCAGCCTATTTTATTCCCACTACTGGGACTCAGGCTTCCCTCATGGATGGGCCCTAATCCAGTGGCCCAGTGCATGTCGGTAAATGTCATAATAATTATGCGTTTGAAAATTTGAGGTTCTAAGACTTTTATCGTTATTGAGCGATGGCATCGAAACTGCACATATTTATTCAGTACTAAATAAGTCATTGGTGCATGGCCAAGGAACGAACCAGGTCCTGTCAGATTGTAATGCGCACATGCTACTGCTTGGCCACCACCGCTTTTATTGTTTGCAAGTTCTATATTGGACAGTGCTCTTTCTGATGTGTACATAAGTACAACTATCCTGCACGATAAACAAAAGGCACCAACACTTACAAGGCAAAACTTGTCCTGTTATACTGTTTTTACCCCACAAGCATGTCCGAAGTTCCCCCAACTGCCCCATACATCTAAGTCGGCCAATCCTCAAGAAATAAATGCTACACAACATGCGTTTAACGACACATGGTCTAACACATTGTAACTGTAGTAATGGCAAAAGTTGCCCCCTATTGTATAAATAAGTTGCCTATGTGTTACATACGGTGGAAGAAGAGAAAGGATAGGTAAGTTCGGCTCCAACTCAGATATTCTAAAGTAACTTTACATAATTGTTTATTTATATTTTTATTCACTGATGTTAGCGTTTAATAGAGAAATTTGACGAAATGGGGGGGAGCTTGTGCCCTGCAGTGAGGTGAATGAGCTGCCTATTTTAAATTACCTATGATGATATATTATAATGATCTGCTTTACAATCATATTTTGTTGCTTCCATAAAAGTGGTTTCTTGCTGTTTTTTTAGCTTCTA
Source organism: Agriopis leucophaearia (assembly GCA_949125355.1). Taxonomy (NCBI): domain Eukaryota; kingdom Metazoa; phylum Arthropoda; class Insecta; order Lepidoptera; family Geometridae; genus Agriopis; species Agriopis leucophaearia. The sequence continues at coordinate 1,467,987 of OX421276.1, read as the reverse complement.
AGCTTTCATGAAACACATGATTTGAATAATATTTATGTGCGATATTTTCTTTTTTTTTTAGTAAATCGCGTGTCAGTAAATTATTTATTTTTACAAATCTTGAAAGAAAATATTGTTTTAGAATGTTATTATTCTCAAAGGGGTAATCGGGACCCTATTACTAAGCCTACGCTGTCCTACTTTTTAACGGCTGTATCTTTCAAACCATAAAAGGTGGCTAATTGAAATATTCACAGAATGTCCTTTCTGCGTCGTCAATAAAGAGTTACTGTATTATATCATGGCTTAGGGCTACATTGATTGAAGTTCGTGAACTAAAATGTAAAAAAAAAAAACAGTTACTATAGTAAATTTTGTGACATTTCTTTATTTATTTCTCGTAAATGCCCCACTCTCCCCTTTGAGTGAGTTCGTCTAAACACACTATTTCGTAACTGAGGACGTTTATTTTCGTTGATATGTGCGTTTGTTTTTATCTGCGCGAAGTTTTCTAGTTTGTGAACAGTCGGCTCGGTTGACGGTAGAGTTGGAACAATAGTTCTTTTACCTTATAGGATGGCTAGAGCTTTATGTTACAACTAGACTGAACTTATAAAGTAGCTGTGTCAACTAGTTATTTAGTTGCGCATCCTAATTCCAACCATCTTACTGAAATAAATTGTGATCTTTATGTCAGGCGTCGTGCAAATTGATTTGGTTGCACCATAGTAGTAGTTAAAGTAAAGATTTCTGACACATTTAACAATAACAGTAACGCTGACTTTAGCAGTTACTGCGAAATGCGTTGCACCAGCGTATTCACTCGCATAGTTAAAGTTACCAGGGTTGCAAGTCAAATGAGACCTTATTTACCCTAGGTGCATAGCTGGAATTATATTTTATGCATCTGACATAATATATTTAACGTAAGCAATAACACTAAGGCTTGGTTGCACCATAGTAGTCAAAGTAAAGGTTTATGACAAAATTGACAACAGTAATGCTGCCTCTAGCAATTACTGCGTAATACGTTGCACCAGCGTGTTCACTAGCATAGTTAAAGTTACCAGGGTTGCAAGTCAAATGAGACCTTATTTACCCTAGATGCATAGCTGGAATTATATATTATGCATCTGACAGATATTTAACATAAACAATAAAAGAAAACATCGAAGCGTGGGCAGTTACAGTTAAAGTTAATGACGTCATTTAACAATTGTAAGATGGTTCAACGAATTTTTTACCTAACCGGTACTTTAACTGAAATGTCGATGTTTGTTATTGCTAAAGTAAGATGGTGCAACCCACACTTAAACTTAATTTTTTAATTGATGTGTTCTATTTATTTAAATGTCAATTCTAGATTATTGAAGGGAGAGTATGGTAGCTGGCAAAATCAAATACTTGTAAGTGATCATGTGCTTGGTGTGAAGGTTTTTATTTTCTTAATTATACGTTTAGTAATTTTTATTAGCAGGTGACTATTATACTCGAAATTTGCTTAATTTGTTGTGGCAGCTTTCATCTGTTATAATATTATAGGTTAGCTGCGCCCCGCAGTTTCACCGGCGTTATATAGGTATCTTCTTGAAGCTATCTCCTTGGTATAGCGACAGCAACCTCCTTTGACTTAGATGAAAAATTTTCTAATATGTAATATTTCAACTTCAATTCTTGTCCTCGTTTTTTTAGGAAAAATATTACAACACCAAAAAAAACTATCGCTACCAAACTTCATGGGATCACTCGCTGGGCTGGGCATCTGTAGATTGTCTGAAATATTTATAAAAACTGGTCCAGACGTTTTGGAGTCCATAGACAATATATATACACTCATCGCCTTGTATATTTATATAGATAAACATGAAGCCATCTACAAAGTACAGCCACCATCAAGCCATATCCTGGAACGAGCGGTAAACTTGACGACTTCCATGTCCTGACATTGCCTGACATCTGCCTTATTGCAACAAAGCGTTGTGTCGAAAGTGCTCGTAAAATGTGTCGGGTCAACGGTACTTTTACATTAATGAAGACTATATTACTTATTTGTGTCACTGACTGTACAACAGACTGATTCTATTTTGTTCATTACCTTACTACCAATGATGTTTTAGGATAATTTTGTTGTGGTTATGTATTGTTCGTCGGGGTCACCAATTTAGGATAATTTGTTTGGTTGATATGTGACTTTTGATATAATTGCAGATTTGTGTGGTTGGTGATGTATTTATCTGACTCCTTGATTTGATACAGAAGGTTATCCTAAATAATATGAATGTGTAATTGAAACTCCGGTAGATGGATTGAGTACGTGCGCTTTATTTGAGCGCCAGCGAATGACTGTTGAATGTCGGTGCGCTTCATTAATTTGTTTATATTAATATCAATTCTGTGATGTAGTGGGACTCACAGGCCCTACAACGTTTTCAAACGATAGTCTTGATAATAATTATAAATTTACTTTATCAATTAAAAACCCGATTTCAAAATTAGCATTCACTTTTTTCTGCTTATTTTGTAGGTTTAAAAACCAAACCAGTTTTGATGGAAGGCCTTGCCAGGATAAAGGAAAATTTTGTGCCCTAATAGCTTTTAGGATCGATTTTATTTGTCCTAGTGACAAGTGCTGTTGACCGCGACTTCGTACGCGTAGATTTTCATATAAACTCTCAACCCTTTTTCCTCCCTTAATCCGGCCCTTGCGCAAAATAACATAGCCTATACTTCAATCTGGTCATAGCTAAGCATATTCATGAAAACCGCATTTAAATCCATCCAGTGGCTTAGGAGATGAGCATGGACAAACAAACAGACAGACAAAAAATTCTAAAAACTGTCTTAACGTGTTCAGCTGCTTATTTTAAGACGCCCTGTGTTATTATTATTTTTATGTCTCGCAATTACAGATTTTTTTTCTCTATACTTTTTTATTATATTTTTAGAATTATATAGACTTTTCATGTCGAAAGGTCAGAATGTCCAGGAAGTGGGAAGATCCTTTATCACCAAAAAGGTCACTCGCCTCTCTCGCCTGAAAACCAATGGATCGCAGAAAGAATACTGAAATCACCAATTACGATCCAATAATGCTCCAAAAGACATAAATCTAATGAAAGGTACCTCTAATTTGTTCGTGAATTCTGATAATTTTGGGCATGTTCCTCTTTTCAACCATACAAAACTTAGTTGGTAGGTCGTATCATCGCTCGTATCCAAAAAATTACGCAAATCATAGTGCTCTTACTTTTCTAGAGATCTTTTCATAATATAATATTTAAAAAACCAACTTCACAAAATTAGCTTCGGTTGTATTTTTTTATTAATTATAAAAAAATACAACTGAATTGAGAACCCCCTCTTTTTATGAAGTTGGTTAAAAATAGTATTTATATAGGTACCATTAAAAATCTAGATTTCGTAAAACACTAAGCTTTAACGGTCAGTGGTGGTAACAAAAGAGAACAAAACCAACTGGAAAAGAATACAAAACACAAAACATACAAAAATCGTCACGTACACTTACACGAACAACATCAGCTCCGAGGAAAAAATTCAAATTAATTGGATTTTGTGGAGTTACGCGCGGCACAGTTTTACCAGAGGTCAACAGCAGTAAGAGGAGCTCGGGTTCGTGATTGCAGCTTCCTGGACTCAAGGGTTTGGGAGAAAAACGTCGGCAACATTAGAACAATAACCAATCATAAGGTTAGTGAAAAGTGAACATCGGCCGCGGTCGCATAGACGTGTACTTCAAGATCGGCACGTACGCGATAGCGCGACCTTCACCGACGCCCAAATACTCCGCCCGGCACGTACGGTACGGAGCTGCAAACATTCCGCTGCACGTCATCGGCAGGCGCCTAAGACTCCTCCCCCCGTCGAGTCTGACACCACCCCTCCCCCCTGGAGCCCATCTCTAGTACCAGCAGAGGTGGACCTACCGTGTTTGGTGTCATTTCAATCGGGAGGACATCATCAACATCTTGGCTCCTGCAGAAGGACTATCTGCTGACTTCTGGGACTGAACAGCACGCAGAATCACCCATCAGGCTTCTGGCGCGTTCCGGTAAGACAGTACAGGAAGAGGATCGCAGACCACCAGCGAATAGGTTAAGGTTAGATAGTCATATTTCGTTATTATTAAGTAGTGTGTAATTAAAAAATAATAATAATAATAATGTCCGATAAAAAAACCGCCTCGTCCACCTCCGCCCTCACCACCGCCCCGAAAGCGAGGACAGTTCGATCAGTGGCATCCTCGCTCCGCAAACGCATATTAAAAAAAAACACCAAAACCAGCAGGTCGGAGGTAACCCAGCCGAAGCAGTCCATTAGTCAGGGTCCCAGCGCGCCTCTCCAAGAGCCTGAGGTGGAGCCCCACTTCTCTCAGTCCCCCCAGATTCCTCTACACCTATCACAAAATGCCAGCGACAGCTCGGCTCCGTCGACCTCGGTCCCGGAGGCAAGCTCAGCGTATGTGGCGGCGGTGGACAGAGTCGAGAATTGGGGGCAGTGCGGGATTTCTCCACCTAAAGAACTAAGGCTCGACGGAGAAGAGTTGGACAGCGTGTCTGAATTGTCCACTCAGACTCCCCCCGCCCGCAATAAGAGAGTCAGTATGCTGATAGCACACTGCTCAAAACGGACGGGGGTCGAGATGGACATGGCCACGAAAGTTGCCAATGACGCAATGCAGCGGGGAAAGGATGCACTCGAGGAGTCTTTCAACGTCAAGCGGGAGATAAAGTTGACCGCAATCGAAAGTCTCCAGACGATGTACGAAATCGTCCTTTCCCTCGCTGACTCAAGACACCGTCATATAGCATCACTCGAACGCGAACGGACCAGACACGCCTCGGAATTGTTGTCGGCGGAAAGGGCGCATATAAAAGCCATGACAACCCTACAACAAAACTTGCTAAAGGAGGTAGCTTTAGCCAGAGAAGAGATAGCTGACATGAGGAAGGAGACGCAGGCTATCAGAGACTGGCAGAGCTATGAGACTAGGGAGCCACACCAACAAATAAAGGCGACGGCAGACACAGTGTTGGCTCTCAGCGGTCAATTTAAGAAGGAAATAGCAACCCCTTGTATCGATCTGGGACCTCTGAAGAGAGACTGCTCCGACCTAAAAACCGGAGTGGAAACTCTTCAGAGGCAGATCGACGAGCTTCGAAGGGAGTCGCAATCCGGAAAAGAAAAGACCGCTGAGATCCTACAGCGAAATTCAGAGGCCTTGGCAAACCTCCTCTTGAACCCTCCACCTCCCCCTCCCCAGTATGCGGACTCACTAAGTGAAATAAAAAAAACTATTAAAGAACATTTCCAAAAAGATCAAATAACCCCCCCAGCCCCAGCCTCCGTCCAAATCAACATTGATGAGCACATGTTGCCCATAACAGAGCGCCTCGAAGCCGTATCGTCGGAGCTTAGAACGATGCGGAAAGAAAAAATTACCCAGCCCCCTCCAGCCGTCAGCATTGGTGAAGAGATATCGCAGGCAGAAATGGGTAGACCACCTAAGCCCACTTACGCCAAAGTCGCAGCAAAACCGCCCGTGCCGAAACCTAACCACACTTTGATAGTGTCAACTTTAAACCCAGCCATGCCCACTACCGCCGAAAACCTTATCGACAGGATAAGAGTGGCATTGGACACGAAGACAACCGGAGCGAAGGTCGACCGAGTACGTAAGGCCAGAAACAGAAAAGTTATTCTGAGCTGTGGTACGGAAGAAGACCTGAGCCTCGTGCGAACTTGTGTTCAGCTAGACAAAACTCTAAAAGTGGAAACCGCGAAAGCGGGTAATCCACTCATAATAATAAGAGACGTCTTGTCCTACCACAAGGACTCGGAGATAGTGGAGAATCTCCTGGCGCAGAACAAAAACTTGCTACAGGAGGTCGATTTAAAGGAAAGCACCGTCAGGGTCAGGTACAGGAAGAAGGCGCGCAATCCGCACGAATGTCACCCTGTGTTGGAGGTCTCGCCTCGCATTCACAGGTCGCTAATAGACGCAGGCAAGGTCTACATTGGACTCCAGAGAAGGCCAGTCTCAGACCACTCACCCTTGGTGCAGTGCACTAAGTGCCTAGGCTTTGGCCACACAAAAGCGATCTGCCGGGAAAGGGATGAACTCTGCAGTCACTGCGGAAGACCCCATTCCTGGGCTCAATGCAAGGCTAGAAAAGAAGACCTACCACCGAAGTGCAAGAATTGCGCAGCCTCACATCCCAACAGCTTGAGTAGGGAACTCGCTCATAACGCTTTCAGTAGTGAGTGCCCTGAAAAGGTAAAATGGGACGGCATAGCGCGGTCCCGAATCTCATATTGCTGAGGGCACCCAAGAGGTACAAGGCTCAGTCCCCCGCAAGTAGGAGAAGCAGGTCTGCGTTTCATCCAGGCAAACCTACATCGCTCCCAGACTGCAACAGCAGAACTCCTGAAGGTCGCGAAAGAAAGGGGAGTTTCGGTCGCCCTTGTCCAAGAGCCGTATGTAGGCAACAAAGGCGTTATGAAACAGTACCCAGGAACTCGCGTCGTTCAGTGCAGTTTGAACAGGCAGAAACCAGTCAAGGCAGCTGTAATAATCTTTGGTGACAAGTTGGAAGTTATACACGACCCCCAGCTTGTTACCGAGACGGAAGCGGCAGTTTTACTGGCTAGTGAAGGCCTGAAACTGGGAGTGATCTCCGTCTACTTGGAAGGGGACCAACACGTGGATCCTTACCTCAACAGGATCAAGGCATTTAGCGAAAAACTAACGACAAAAGACTTGATAGTCGGTGGTGACGTTAATGCCTGGTCCCACTGGTGGGGAAGCGCATCAGAAAATAACAGAGGAGAAGCTGTCCACTCTTTCTTCAATGAGATGGGTTTACATATTCTCAACACAGGTGATACACCAACCTTCGAAGTGGTCAGAAGAGGCAAACTCTGCACAAGCATAGTAGACGTTACCGCATGCAGTATGCCACTTCTGGGGAAAATAGAAGGCTGGCAGGTAGACAGAAGTCTCACAACATCAGACCACAATGCAATAACCTTCACACTGCGTCTTGTAAAGGCTCTGGAACATCTAAGGCCTATCACAACACGCAGGTACAATACCAAGGAGGCAAAGTGTTCAGACTTCATGTCACGTCTGAAAATCTCCCTGGAGAAGAGGCACATAACACCAGTGTCAGTAAGAGAATGTGAAAGCCCGGAAGAACTGGAGTCGAAGATCACGAGCTACACTGAAAGTATCCACGAAGCCTGTGAACACACCATTCCATCAGCAGGCCCTCGCAAAGGGAATCCGATTCCCCCGTGGTACACGAAAACGCTCGATGATTTGAAGAAAGAAGTTCTAAGAAGAAAGAGAAGGATTAGGAATGCCGCTCCCGACAGGGTCCAGTTTGTAGTCGAACAATATCAAATTGCTAGGCAAGACTACAAGGAAAAAGTCGAAAAAAGTAAAACGGAAAGCTGGAAGGAGTTCTGCACCAATCAGGATAAAGAGAGCATGTGGGATAAGATCTACAGAGTGATCAGAAAAACCTCGGAAAGGCAAGAAGACTTGCTCCTGCGAGATACCGATGGTAATACCCTCTCCCCACAGCATTCTGCAGAACTACTAGCCAGTACTTTCTATTCTGACGACTCTGTAAGCACAGACCAGCCGTGCCATACAGAATTGCGGGAACGGACAAAGGAAACACCGACGGACTTACCGGAAGATGACCCACCATTTACGTCAGCTGAGCTGGAGTCAGTGTTGCAAACACTGAAACCGAAAAAAGCTCCTGGAATAGACGGACTAACCGCTGATATCTGCGCCGCAGCAATCCGATGCGAATGGGAAACCTTCTTAGCAATAGCAAACAAGTGCTTATCGCTAAGGTACTTCCCCAAGCAATGGAAAGCGGCGCATGTGGTCATCCTACGTAAACCCGGTAAGACAGATTACACACATCCGAAATCTTACCGTCCCATTGGTCTCCTCCCCGTGCCCGGAAAAATCGTCGAAAAACTTTTGGTAATCCGACTCCAATGGCATCTCCTCCCCACTATCAGTCAGAAACAGTACGGTTTCATGCCCCAACGAGGAACCGAAGACGCCCTCTACGACCTGGTAGAGCACATTAAAAAAGGAGTAAACAACAAAAGCATTGTACTCCTAGTCTCTCTAGACATAGAGGGCGCCTTCGATAACGCATGGTGGCCCGCTCTAAAATACCAGCTAGCAAAGAAGAGGTGTCCAACCAACCTCTACGAGATGGTGAACTCTTATCTAACCGACCGGAAAATCAAGGTCAACTATGCCAGAGCAGCATACGAGAGGGAAACTACCAAAGGATGCGTCCAAGGATCTATCGGCGGACCGACCTTCTGGAACGTAATCCTAGACTCGTTGCTACGACTGCTAGAGTTAGAAGGAGTACACTGTCAAGCTTTCGCGGACGACGTCGTTCTCGTGTTCACGGGTCAGTCATCATCCATCATCGAGCAGCAGGGCAACAACGCGTTAAATATGATCGTGGAATGGGGGAAACGTAACAAGCTCAACTTTGCAGCGCAGAAGACCAATGCGATGCTTTTTACCAAAAAGTTGAAGTACGAACCCCCAAACCTGGTGATGTCTGGCGTTCAGCTTGGCCTTGTTGAAGAAGTCAAGCTGCTTGGCCTGTTGATTGACCGAAGGCTCAACTTCAAAGCACACGTAAACGCCCAGTGTAAAAAGGTGGCGAACATTTACAAGCAGCTTGCGTGTGCAGCGAAAGTGACCTGGGGACTGAATGGTGAGATCACGAGAACAATTTACGTTGCAGTGGTGGAACCCATCATCATGTATGCCTCAAGTGTATGGGCGCAAGCGGCAGACCTCGAGGAAAATAAGTCACACTTAAACGCACTTCAAAGAGGTTTTGCTCAGAAAATCTGTAAGTCGTACCGTACTGTTTCCCTTAAGTCAGCACTCGCCCTTTCAGGCCTGCTCCCCCTTGACCTGAGAATACAGGAAGCAGCCAGCTTGTACAGAGCGAAGAAAAACTTCTCCCAAGAATACCTCCCACCGGAAGTGGAGCTCGAAAAAAATATCAGTTACCTGGACCAGCCACACCCATCCACCCAGACATCTGTGGAGTTCGAGCTCCTAGAGAACATCTCCAACCAGCTAGTAGGACCCCAAATCTATACAGATGGCAGCAAGATAAAGGGTCAAGTCGGTGCTGCCCTAACCTGGTGGGAGAACGGCAGAGAAGTTGAGTACTCGACCTTCAAGCTACACTCCGAATGCACGGTTTTCCAATCTGAACTTTATGCCCTTTACCAGGCGACCCAAATGGTGATAAAGAGTAAAGATTCCGAGGTAAACATCTTGAGTGACTCACGATCTTCACTCGATCTACTCCGGAATCCCAAAACGAGTCACCCTCTGGCAAGGAGTATAAAGGAAAACATTGGAATGATAACTGCAGAAGGGAGATCTCTTCGTCTTTTCTGGCTGAGGGCGCATGTTGACACCGCCGGTAATGAGAGAGCTGATGAACTCGCAAAATTGGCGGCACTCACTGGCGACTCCAGAGACTACGAAGAGATTCCCCTGTCCTACGTCAAAAGGAAAATCCGTGAGGAATCAGTCCGGAAGTGGCAGGACCGATATGAAACCTCGGACAAAGGAAGAGTCACACAGACGTTCCTCCCTGATATCGCAAACGCATATAGGGTGACGCGAGCTACAAAGTTGACTCCCTTCCAGGTACAAGCTTTGACAGGACACGGAGGAATAGCCGAATACCTGCACAGGTTCAAGCTCAAGAGCAGTCCTGGTTGCGAATGCGATCCTGATGTGCCCGAGACGGTCTGGCACGTACTCATCGAGTGCCCCAGATTTTTGGCTGCGCGACAGGACCTCGAAATGCAGATAGACAGAAAACTTGTGGTCTCGGATCTCCACAACATCCTAGCAGACCCAGGTAGTAGACCATACTTCCTGTCTTTCGTAGAGAGGTCCTTCCGCATTGCGGCTAAGAGAAATTCTACCCTCCCCCCACTCCAAACCATTCCCCCCCTCCAAACCAATAACCCACTCCAAACCACCTCCTCACTACAAACCTTCCCCCTACTCCAAATCCTCTCCTCCTCCTCAACAAACACAACACACACACCGTCCACCGAAGCCACGCAGAGTGTGACCCCCGGCCAAGTTACTGTTCCAAAAAGCGTATCCATTCACCAACTTCTGGAAAACGCAGAAAGTGGAGTGCCGGGAATCATAATTCGCGGTGTGGCTCTCTTCATGGACAGCAATAGAGAAAGATTCGGAATAAGCTTTTGCCTTGCCCGGAACCAGAAACGCGTTCGCCTGTCGCCTGGACTAGCATGTCTCCTCAACGGGAGTACCGCTAAAGTTACTATGAAGCGGAAATCCTATGACGCTATGCCAGTGAGCGAGGTAGACGGTCACCAATTCCGACTGGTGCGATCGAAAAACAAAACAATCGCACTTTTCGAGTGGGCGGCACAGTCACCTTTCGCACAGGCTAGCTCACTGCTCGAGTACCTGAGCAGGAAAGCAGACAGCACATCCCGGGTGATAAGCGTGGACGCGATGATGGTAGAATACTCGAAAGCGGAAGTCGCAGATCGGCTAGGTTGCACCAAGGCCTCTGAATACCATGAGGTCGTCGTGTATGAAGACAGGGGAGAAAACTTAAGTTTTCTCAGGGCTCCTACACACGATTGCACAAGTGCAACAGACAGCTGGGGACACCCCGTTCCGAGCTCGACCACTCAATCTGGCTCCGAAAGAGCACAACATAAAGCAACCGCTGAAAAAGCCGCAGCCTATCATAGAAGTGGTAGCCGAGATGGAAGAGAAGGCCAGATAGCGACTTTCTTAACAGCTTTCAGCGCTGCAACGCAAAGTTTGTTCCGAATCACGCCCAAATCACCTCCCCTCCTAACAGCAGTGACCCCGAGAGCAGCATCACAACCTCAGGCATCCCGGACGAGAGCCGACATGGGACAGGTCGATCCGCCCCGTTACATTTTGGCCTCGGGGCCCCAAAGCCACGCTAGAAACGCCTTCCTCGAATTCCTAGCCACATTGAGAGCGACAAGACAAGTCAATCTCAGGAACTGCCATTACATCCTGCAGTCCTTTAAGCTAGGAAGCGAAAGTCTACTAAAAAAGGGACTTGAGGAGGCGGAAGCAGCCATATACAATAATGTCACTTCCCAGGTCATCAGGGGAACCATGAAAGGACAATATATGGCAGCTTACAGTGCAGAAAGTGGGTTTGTGGCACTGAACGAGACTGAGACGGAGCGAACAGGAAGACCGAAATACGCGATACCATCGAATGATCCAATTGTAGTCATCGCCAAGTGTACCAAGATAATGCTGGACGACAGGATCCTTGAGATGGCTAAGACTGTCGAAGGGAACTCAGATGTCGAGGCAAGCTGGGAAAGCTGGGCAGTGCCAAAGATACAATGGGTTAACGGAGTTCCAGGGTGTGGCAAGACAACATGGGTGATCAGACATTTCGATGTGGACAGGGACGCTATCATCACCACAACAACAGAGGCAGCAAAAGATCTGAGGGAGAAACTATCGCACCGCATAGGAGACCTGGTAAAAACCAGAGTGCGAACCATGGCTTCCTCCCTCGTAAATGGTTTTGGAAGAGATAACTTCAGCCGCCTTCTGGTGGACGAAGCTCTCATGAACCATTTTGGAGCTATAGTAATGGCTGCACGGCTGTCTGGTGCTAGCGAACTTGTCCTCATCGGAGACGTCAATCAGCTACCTTTCATTGACAGAGAAAATCTCTTCGAAATGAGGTACCATCGCCCAAACCTGATCACAAATATCAGCCAGGAGTTGCTTTGTACACACAGGAACCCAATGGACGTCGCGTATGCACTGAGGGAAATATACTCCGGTATGTATTCCTCCGCTCCCCGTATTAGGTCTCTTGAGCAGAGACGGTACAATGGGGCGCAGATACCCAGCACCCTCCCCAACACCCTTTTCTTAGTGCACACGCAGGAAGAAAAAGAGACCCTTATCAGCCAGGGTTATGGGGGAGGTACGGGGTCGCGCACTCTTACCATACATGAAGCTCAGGGACTAACATACGAGTCGGTAATCGCCATAAAGACCAAGCCAAAAATGAAGCTGCACGAGAGCGTGCCGCACGCGGTCGTTGCAGTATCGCGGCACACCGGGACCTTCGTCTACTACGCTGACGACATCGAAGACGATGCCATCAGTCGATTCGTGCGTCGAGCATCGGCTGCGTCACCGAAGACCATTAAAGACTACAACATGGCCATCAGAGATCGGAACGCGGCGGTGATGGAGGCCCTGGGCCGGGAGGAGGCGATTGTAATGTAAAAATAGGATTTGAAATGTAAAAAAAAGCGTTTAGAAATAAGGATTATGTGTATGCCTCGAGCATTCATGCTCACCATCGAAGGCACCTTCTTGCGGCGGCGTCGTGTGTCGGGTCGCTCTCTTCCCTCAAATATGGTTGAGGAGGGCGATGGCTGGCACATGAGTCATACTCGTGATCGGGTGCTGCTTGCGGGTCGCTGGTCTGCTCGCGGTATACACATAAACTAGTAATAACATGACTAAATTGTTTTAACCTTAGATTAAGAATAACTAACTTCCTCTCCCTGTATTGTGTAATGTAAATTCGTTAAAGTTAACAAAATAGTAGTAAATTATAACAAAAGTCACGGACCCCGGTGTCTGTGGAGTGATATTTTAATTATTAAAAAAAAAAAAAAAAAAAAAAAAAAAAAAAAACTGGAAAAGAATTTACTCCTTGCTAAATTCGAGAGTCGATTAAAAAAGCAATGGAGACGATTTGTTTGTTATTAATTTTGTAACGCTTCCTACAATGTTGATGTTTTGTTTTAAAAATGTATATAGTTTTTTTTTTATTAAATGGCTTGCGCTTTGCCGCCATCACGAATTATGTTAAGCGATGATGCGGTTTGCGGTGGATCACGCTTGCCTAGAAAAAACCGATCCACTATTTACTTGAAGACACCCAAATTGTAACTATCGGAGAACACCCATTCAGGCAGCGCATTCCACAGACTAGCAGTTCGCACAATAAAAGTGGAATCGAAGTGAATTTCTTACTCTCTCTAACGCCTCTTTATTATCATGTTTCTACTGCTGGGACACAGGCTTTTTCTCAGATAATGAGAGAAAGAGAGGATGGAACCTAAGTCCACCATGATGGGCCAGTGTATGTTGGTGAATGTCATAATTATGTCTGATTTTTTTAGGTTGTTGAATATACCGGTTTCTTCAAAATGTTTCCCCTCTTCGTTTTTAAGCGATGTCATCGAAAACTGCACAATTTAATTTAAGTACTAAATAAGCCATTAGTGCTGGGCCGAGGATCGAACCAGGTGCCGTTAGATTCTAAAGCGCACATGCTACCACTCATCCACCATCGCTCACACCTGAGCTGATTTAAATATTTGTGTGTATTATTTTGACCCTCTCTCGGGTGTCAAAATAATACAATAAAACAATCTGGAACAAAGTAAAACAATACTCTACTGACACCACAGAAAGCCATTTCAAAAAGAATACATTAGAGATAGATATGTACTATACCGGTCTTATCGCTAAAAGCAATATCTTCCAGAAAATCTTTTAATAATGATAAGAGACTATGTAAGCTGTCAAAAATGAACAAGTGACATGTGCCGTCAAGGCTTTTAAATTGAGTACTTGATAATTAGTAGATTAATGATTAGTCAAATCAAATAATTTATTTGTCGGAACATGGTAGGTACACATACATATAAAGTAGCATACAGGGTCGTAAGAATGGAATTAGTAGGACTTTTTATCCACTTTTTATTTAGATTTTTTCTCCGTGTAATGATTTCAATATAACATCAATGTATATTCTACGATTTTCCAGTTTTCTCTAGAATTACTAAATTTACCAATTTTGATTCCCAAATAGAAGATTGTGCTGCCTTTTTGACACAGTTGATTGACAAAACAAATATCCTAAATTGAAAAATTATTTAATGAATAAAATACTTAGGTAGATAGATAGATATATAGAAACTCTTTATTGTGAACACCAGAAATAAAAATTACAAACAGATAGAAAACACTTACGAGCTAGTGCCACAAGTGGCGGCCTTATCGCTAAAAGCGATCTCTTCCAGGCAACCATTGGATAGAAAGAATTTACGTAACAGGATCGACGGGCGATGCTAAAACATTATTGATGATACTATAAATATTACCAAATGATATATAGTATAAATAAATATTCTTATAAAATAAAGTGACCTTAATGCAGTTTTTTACCTGTAGTTTATAGTTTTGGATAGGTATTCAGTTTTATTTAGATTTAATTTAGGTATTTATTTAGCTACTTTATTATTTTAAGTTTTAGTTAATATTTAAGTTTATGTTAATTTTCTGTTATTTAAGTTACCTTTGTTTCAATAAATATATTTGATTCCCAGTAAAAAAAAAAAAATATTCTTAGGTGTTCATATTTATCAACTTAAAGTAGCTCCACGGTTGTCTTGTTCTACAAATAAATATTTAAACTCCATTGAGTGTGATTGCGTTTCTTTTAGAACTTGTTTGACTTCTCCTGAAAACATTTTTTGAAGGAAACTTATTCTTGGAACTTTTAAAAAGCCTTTTTGTCGGTCCGTCCAGTTTACTTGGCTTCTTTGCAAGATTTTTAAAGCTTCATACTCGTAATAAAAATCGTCGATTGCTGAAATTGTTTGACAGAGTTCTGTGTTGCTGTTGAAATTTGAGTTTTCTAGATTTATTCACGATTTATCAGGGTTTTTGCACTTTTACACATAAAAACTAAACTATAACGGCATGTTTTGTTTAAATTACACGGGAATTACTCACGTATGATTACTGGTGTTTCTGACTGTAGTTTCAACTACACGAGTAAATAATTCCAGTGTAATATTAAAAAAAGAAACGTCGGCTTCCATAATATAACGGCATACTTAGAAATTCTGTCTCGTTTTCGTGCATATCAATGTCCGTCAGCGTAAAGTTGACAAAGCAATTTTAAATATAAAGATAGATAAACTCTTTATTATTTACTCCAAAACTTACTAAGACAGTAAAACAGCTTAAAAATCTAGTACAACAATCGACAATGCATGATGTTGTGCAATATTAAGCATTGTTTAAGAGAATTAAAATAAGTATTTTAATTAGAGTGAATAAGTTTTTTATTTAAGGTCTCAGATCAGACAAACAGGGAAGATACATGGGGTTCTTCAAAACGCGAGTTAATAGAATCTTACAGGGCCGGCAACGTATTTGTGACGCCTCTGGTGTTAAAAGTATCCATAGGCGACGGTGGCTGCTTACTATCAGGCGGCCCGTCTTCTTGTTTGCTACCTATGGCATAAAATAAATAAAAAAGATATTCCTCAGTACAATTATGATTATCTTTCGTTGTCAAATGTCTCCATTTTTCATATATTTTTTTCACAATACCGCTAAACCTGTAAGTACGGCTCAATTACTAATTTTTCACGACTTACTTTATGTATTTTGCATTCTCTTTCAATTTTATGTGTCGTAGGCATTGATTAATTATTTACTGTAGTGGTAGCAGACTTTCTAGTGCTCATCTGGGTACACCATGAGCGGTATAGAAGGAGATGTGTTTTGGCGCCTACGTGGAAAAAAACATGTTGGTTCGTTGTAGGTATTATTTTCCTAAACTTGTGTATTTTCGAGTGTTTATGTGTAATAATGGTGGATTATTATTTATTAAGTGCTCGTGAAAGTGCTCGAGTGTAGGAAGTGATATAAAGTGGTGAAACATGTCTTTTCATGTTGTTTCCAAAACTCCATAGAAGCCTATTGTAAAGCCTCCACCACTTTACTGGAGCATGAGTTTGACTTGACTGTGACTTACTTTGCTTGACTGTGACTATGACTTGTTTGACGCTATTTAAGATTAGTGACAAAATTTATATAGTGCCGTGATTCAAAATAAAGACATGGTCCAAAGGCCTCTGTAGCCACACCAAAAACCCAACAACAAAAAAATACAAAAGGAGATTTTCTGACAGCTAATAAAAAATAATTCAAAATGACCCAATAGATGGCGTTAGCATACAATGACTGAACTGAACTAAAAAGCGAGTATCCAACTGCCATCAAGTTAATTCAGTCACTGTTACCAGAGTCGAGAATCCATTATTTGTCAACGCCATCCATTACAATCTTTTAGTCTGCTTTTAGTTCAGTAGGTTCATGGTTCATGCTTTTAATCTATTTTTTGTTAGTTTTTCAGCTGTCAGAAAATCGCCCATTCAATCCAAAAGCTTGTAATCAAAATTGCTTATTATTGCTTGCTTAAAGACACATAAATGTATGTTACTAAATTGTAGTAAGTAGTGTAATGTTAACCCAGAAAATTAATATGGACAAGTTTAACAGTGATCGAACAACTATCATGCTCAATATTAGCTTTGGAAAACTTGGAACGGTATCAGCAATTACCTTGTAATACAGGATGTTATATGTTTACAAATTGAAAGGAAGTAATGTATCTAAGATGTTAAAATCTGCAAGTTGAAGTGGCAATGGGCATGCCACATCGTTCGAAGAACTGATGACCGATGAGGAAGAAAGGTTCTTGAGTGGAGGCCACGAACCGGAAGACGCAGCGTAGGTAGGCCTCCCACTAGATGGACCGACGACATTGTGAGAGTCGCGGGCATTCAGTGGATGCAGATGGCAGGATGTCGTTTATTGTGGAGGTTAAAGGGGGAGGCCTATGTTCAGCAGTGGATGTCTTCTGGCTGATGATGATAATGATGAATGTATCTAAAGCTCCTCGGCCATGCACCTTTTTTTTCGAAGGGGACACCTTCCAAAGATACCCGGCTGCATTGGAGTGACGTCAGGTTACGTGGGATCATACCCACTAAAACCCCCCGTTGACCAGCCTTAATGCTTGACAAGATGGCTCCGGGATCTCTAGAGAAACGCACCGGAGCCCTCAGCACTGCGCTACGGCTCCTCCCGAGACAAATACGCGTTGTCTCAGCCCCACCACTCGTGACAAAGTTGGTCACACAACGTTGTTCTCTCCCTGGGCACGCTTAACTGGATTGTGAGAGCCCCAACTTTGACTATCCCTAGCCCAGAGGTCCCCTTTTAGTAGCCTTTTACTAAAGGCAGGGGGTACCGGTGCCGTATTTTATTGCCCCGGCACCTATCACTTATTTATTACTTTTTTTTAAAATCAATTTTTTTAAAGGGGGCAATTGCCTTTATTAACTAAACAAAATACTAGCTAAAACTAACACTAAATAAACAGACTGTCCATAGACCATTGAAGGTCTAAAGACAATCCAAATGCTCAAGCCCACTATCAGTTGGCAGCGTACCCAGCATGCTGGCGGCATTACCACGTTGAATGGCAATGCTTATACGTTGAGCCAGATACACGCCAGCATTTTGGCCACGCGTCGCGTTAACCAGATGCTTAATACTTATATAAATTATGTGCAATTTCGATGGCATTTCTCAACAACGGTGAAGGAAAACGTCGTAACCGGTATCTCCAAGAACCTCAAAAGTTCAAACACATAAATGACATTCACCAACGTGCACTAGTCAGCATAGTTGATAAAGGCCCATTCTCTCTCTGAGAGAAGGCCTGTCTCCCTGCAGTGGGAACGTGACAGGCTGTCAATGATGAATTAATCTAAAGTGAAGCTGGGCAGGACACGTCACGGTCATGACAAGTGAAGTAGCTTGTGACAAAGGTGACCGAGGTAGAAAGTGGAGGCGACCGGCCGATCTTGCCAAAATTGCGGCAACACCACAGAAGCCACAAAAAAGTTCAAGTAAAGTACAATTTTATTGCATAAAACTGTGTTCAATGATGTAGAGAAGTAGAGACGAAGGCAAGTAGAGCGTTGGTCGTCCAGCTGCAAGATGGGTCGACGGTAGAGATTGTTAGAGGGCTGAAGAGTAAATTCAATTCCCTGTCATTAAATACTAAAATAATAATATAGCTAACACTGTAATGTAATTTGCGGAAAGGAACGAAGTGCAGAGTATTAACCAGAAAAGAGATCCACATATTACAGATGCGTGGAAGTCTCGCAGTGTTAGTTTTAATCGATTGTTTCTGCCACATATCTGTAAGTTTTCTTTTAAATATTTATTTAAAGCACTTTTTCGCCAAGTGGAGTGGCTTACCACTTTTGGTTTTTCCTCCGAAATAAGATCTCAATTACTTCAAACGAAGGGTGAATAGAGTCCTCAAAGGTGGCAACGCGGTAAGTGGCAGTGACAACTTACCATCAGGTGACCTGTTGCTTGTTATTATTATTATTTTTATTAAATAATTGTTTGTCATTGTTTGTCTACTATTACATATTATATAAAAACTTGACATATTCAGACCTTTATTCGAAGAAGGAGGTGGCATGCCTTTAGCAATGCCCCAACAACGTTCAAAGCCAAGTTTAAATAGTTATATCTTAAAAAGACTCTGAGTCAGTTATCCTCAGACATATCATTTTCAGCGACTAATAAATATATTTGTGCATTTTAATACGTAACCAACGCCATCTGGTTTCGTTCGGTACTATGTGTAAAGTGTTGGTATTGGTATTACAGCACACTTTAATAATACAGGCTGTATATAGAGCACGGAGGCATAATTTCCATAAACTTTGGAACTGGTCCCGCTTGTATGTGATGAATAATATATACAGGGTAATTAGACGAGAGTGATTGGAAATCAGCTCGTAGTTCCAGGTTTACATCATTTAGGAGGTACATATTCCTACCTCAACTGCGACCTTATTTTTGTTAGAATTTGGCCCTATCACGTTTTTCTGATAAAATGGGGGCGTGCCCTAATTGTTTGGCCAAACAAAAACTCGCCTACATGTTATTCGACTAGATTATATAGCCTCCCCGCGTTTGCCTACGGGGAAAGGTAAGGGAATGTTTAATTCATCGTATATACCGACATAGTTATTAAAATTTGTAAGTTGAAGTGGCAATGGGCAGGCCACATCGCTCGAAGAACCGATAACCGATGGGGAAGAAAGGTTCTGAGTGGACACCATGAACTGGAGGAGACAACATAGGTAGGCCTCCCACTTCATAGACCGACGACATTATGAGAGTCACGGGCATCTAGTGGATCCAGATGGCAGGCGGGCAGTTGTTCAGTGTGGAGGTTGGGAGGTGGTTGAATGGACAAATATCTCAATAAATAACACGCATGGGGATAGGACAGCTCATGATAGCTGAGTTTGTCATTTTTCAGATGACAGAGACGGGTTGTCATAGTAAAATCATTCTAGTTATTCTCACAGTTATTCTAGTCTTCCTTTTACAGACAGAACCGTAGACAGAGAAAACAACAGACAGAACAGACTATAATCCCGCCATCTTAGCTGTTCAGTTGACAGCATCGCTGGTGGACAACAAAGTATTGCCACCTAAGAAATTCACCAAGAAAAAACTGTAGTTCTAATTTTGCCCATCCAAGTTGGTGGCACTGTACATGTTTCCTATCAGTTTCATTGACTTTACTGCTTGACACAATGGTGTCAAGAGAGAGAGGTATAGATCAGAGTACATATCGGAAGCCATTTACTAAACTCAAAATTACCTTTTTGCCACAAAATTTTACACCTTGATTATAAATTAGTAATAACATGAATCACTATTTTAATCTAAAATTGAATCTTTTAACAGCTCAGTTAGCCCGTAAATCCTACCGGACCGGAACAAGAATCCAATTAGTAACTTATTGATTGAAATATCCGTTCAATATAGCACTACCATCATCCCAGACGATGCAAGTAACTCAGGAATTGCAAATATCTCTGTGTAGGATGGAATTCCAATAAAGGGCGGTTAGAATTAAAGCGCGATTGAAAATAAATATTAAAATTCTAGAAGGGAGACGTACTTATGAAGTAAGGTAAGCGTGTTGGTATTTTAAGGGTGTTCGTGTCTTCGACCAAAATAAAATGAATGGACGGGCCCAGTAGAAGCGCATTTTTGAAGATTACAAAATGAGCGCCAGATCTCACTTCGTTTCAGTCGGTCTCTAGCCGTAGGAAGTGAAACACGAGTCTATTGTTACGCGATAACGAAACATCTGACAAAATTATGAATTCGTATGCTTTACCGAAGTGTAAATACACAAATAAAACCGATATCTATTTTTTGTAACATATATACTGTACATTTTTATGATCAGGTGTTGAAGCATATGTCCGACGGTTTTGACTCGTTTTTACTGATCAAGTTCAATGGTTAGGGCCCGTCCATTCATTTTATTTTGGTCGAAGGTTCGTGTAGATAATAGATTTAAGCATTTCTTTGTACAAACCTAATCGAATGGTAATCCATAGGTAGGTAGCCACTTGATTCTTTATCTACTTTATTCAATCTAATTCTCGAGTATCGTCGTAATGATTACAATATGGTTAAAACCACTTATTTTTAATTACAATACACAGAGAGGTTTTTTATGGCCAAAAAATCGGTCTAGGCTTACAAGGTTATTGACAATAACTCGCAGACAGCTTTATATCATTATTTTATGTTACTGAGAGACGAGACGAGCGAAGTTGCTCTTCACGCTTGCCCATAAGAGCTCATCGCCACTCAGAATTTTGGACTTCAACAGTTCAAAAGCCTGGGTGGCAACGCACTGCGCTCGTCACCTCGAGATATAAGATGTCAAATCTCTGTGTGCTCTGTAATTTCGCTGGAAATATTGCCTTTCAATCAGGAACACAGTAGTGTTTGCACACTACTGCTTGGCGGTTGAATAACTGGCAAAGGTGTGGTACTTCCCCAGGCAGACCCCTGCAAAAGAGTCCTACCACTACAAAGCTTACTTAGGTACTTCCGTTCCTCAACTTTTTTACAAAACTGAATACATATGCGAAAAAAATCTGCAGTAGAGTTGGCACCCTAAGCTTTGTCTGGACTTCACGTTTCTTGTATGAAAGCGGGTAAAGTTATCAAGAATTAAAATGTTTTTGTTTCTCTATGCAAGAAAGAATAATAATAAAATAATGAATGTGTACAGATATTCCATTTATTACACATTCCATGGTAATTGTATTTTGTATTCAACAGGGCCTCTTGGTGTTGGCTTCGGCTCCACCAATGCCTACCAAATGTCCCGGCTAAACCCCAGATTAGAAATAAAAAATAATAGAATAATATAATAGAACATTTTTTTATCGCGAGTAAGTTCGCGTTTGACCACCAACTCGCCTGTTGGTAAGCGAAGATGTGGTCGAAGATGAAGCACGCAGACTTAAAAGATACCTATTCACTTTTGCCTTGAAAAGGCCTAGATTATATTTCTCAGGAAACCAGGGAGCCGGCAGGTTGTTCCACTCCTTGGCCGTACGGATTAGAAACGTAGAATTGAAACGTTTGGTACGTATCCAAGGAAAGTCAAGGAAATATTTGGGTGGTAATGGGCCGTTTTCCTACTTGTCCTGTAGTAGAAAGAGGATGATAGGATAAAGTCGTGTAGCTACGATACATATTCTCCGGAATGAATCCTATAGAAAATTGACAGACTCACTACTTAACGGTGGTATTCTAGACTGAGAAGTTTCTTAGCCACTAACTTCTCATCGCCTATAAGTCGAGCAGCCGGTCTATTCTGCAAGGTAAGTGAACGCGCAAGTGAAGTGATAAGCAAAGTGAATGTGATTTTTTCATGCCTATTTCTGCAGATAAATGTCAAAATATCTAATTATAAAGGGTAACGGACTACAGTCAAAGGTGATCACTCGACATTTTGACATTCCTCTATAGAATTCGACAAGAAAAATACACGTACACTTAGCTTATCACCTCACTTGCGCGTTCACTTAGCTTGCAGAATAGACCGGCTGCACGCCGGTCTACTGATTCAGCAGCGTCGAGTTGGTATAATAATAAGAAGGTTAGTTATGCTGCAGGAAAGTTACCTCCGAAAGGCTGTTAGATAATTATCAATAACCCGGTATGGATCTCATTGGGGTCAATTCTGTTGTACCATTCTCTAAACTAAAATAATTTAACAGGACTAAAATTATCGGCGTTTCTTTTCATTTCAATACGTCAGAAAAGGATGGAAACAATTTTAGAGCTGTCAAATTTAGTTTAGTTTAGAGAATGGTACATCAGAATCAACGTCAATATTTGTGAAAATGTGTAATATTTAGTCTGCGTGCTTCATCTTTGACCACATCGTCGCTTACCAACAAGCGAGTTGGTGGTCAAACGCGAACTTATTCACGTTAAAAAAAATGTTTTGTATGCCAGATAGAGCTCGGTCGCCCACGTCGGTCTTTGATATATACTCTGATCTATGGGTCTTTGACGCAAATAGACTTCTGACTTTCTGTGAAAGCTGGTGCTACTATAGAGAGCCTCTCGACACAGCGCATTCAGTTTCGCTCGGAATCGGAACGTTGATTTGAATAGTCGTGAACGAGTGAGTCCTTCTGTGGAACCTAATTCTTGGATTATTTTAGGTGCATACATAGAATAAACCGGGCAAGTGCGAGTTAGGCTCGCGTACTTAGGGTTCTGTACCACCACAAAATACAAAAAGTAGAGCAATAAGACAACATCATGCTCTAGCGGTCACCCATCCAAGTACCGACCGCGCCCTACGTTGCTTTACTTGTAATAAACAGAAATGTATCACCGACTCCAACCGAGATCAAGTTTTCTGATTTAAATGCATGGACGTAATAAAATCTACGAATAAGTATCTACAACTTCGCTGAATAAAACCTAAAAACATGTTTAAATGTTAATACGTCACTTGTCTGCTTCAGTGCCTTTATTCAGAAATCAGAAAAGTTTATTTTGTGACAATGATATAAAAACAATAAAACAAGAAATATTAAAATAGAAGCCTATTTGTTTTCTTCAAAGAGGTCGGTACCTAATTCGTTAATTAATTGACAATGACAGAGGCGGTTTATAAATTTAATGAAGGTGTCATCTTTTTTTCTTTATTCCAATTATGACTTCGAAGTTGCCATTGGTAACATTATTTATCTAAGACTAGGCCTTTGGTGTCATTATTTCAACTACATTCTTGTTAAAAGAAGAAGAAAAAATAACTCAGACGGGGCATTTTTTTAATAATTTATGTATAAACATGTAAAAGTAACGTATTTTTACCTATCAGACAAAATATAAATGGGTAAATTCAATTTTGAATACAATTCAAATACGACCCGAATTGGAAACCATTAGCGAAATCCAAACAAACAGAATTATGCAAATCGCAAACACGAGCGCCGTATTAGCGGTGTCCGGAGTATTGACAGGTCGATTAAACGCTACGTTCCGAACGTTTGTTTTGCAGAATCGTATTTAGGGTAACAATCCATTAGGACCGAATATTTATGCTAGCCGTGTATCTAGTATAGGGGTAGACAGGGAAAATTATGCCTACACTTATGCAATTATGCAACACTCTGCCCCTCAGAAAAAATAAATAAATGGAAGCGTTATATCTACTGTTTCCCCTCTGGAATTTACACCCCCCTCGGTCGTCCATTTGAACACATCATTTGCAGTTGTGTGCGCTTAATATTGAAGTGTGCGTATAGAAAACTTGTAAGAATATGTCAATGCGTGCAATACGTGTTTACCTCGTCCCCGTCAGTTTTTGGCAGACTTTTTTCGGTACTAGCTCGAGTTTAAAGGCAGATCAAAACTATATATTATCCAAGCTCTGCCCTAAATGAACGTGCTTTTTTACTGGAATATAAACCCTAAGTGGTGGATAGAATCTCTCTTACTTTCTCATCTGTAGGTCTTACATGTGCACACTCTCTCCATCTCTCTTTCTTTTTTGCTAATTGCTTACAGAGCAAATATACAATGCGCTTTAGGCACACTAATTAATAATTATAATTAACTAGTAACCAGCCCTGGCTTTGCACGAGTGTCAGTTTTATTATATAAATAAACGAGAAATTATCTAACTGATGGTGAAAACCGCATCACAATCCGATGCGTGGTTTAGGAAGATTTAGCGGATATACAGACAGACAAACAGTCAGACGCGGAAAGCGGCTTTATTTTATAATATGTAGAAATGTATGCACATCAAAAATCGGCTTATCACTAGTAAATGGTAATCCCCTTATTGGAGAGCCTCGAAATAATTAATCGTTCTTTTGTCTTTTTCAATCGAGTTCAAAATATAAAAGAGAGGAAAAAATATCTGAGATAAAAGATACCGAGAGTTTTGGCGACAACGGTAAAAAATGTACACACCTCAATGTATTATTTTCCTAAACTTGTGTTTTTATTATTATATATTGAGTGTTTCAGAACGTTCTTGAGTTTGGGTAGGATTTAGAGAGGTGAAACATGTATTTTCGTGATGTTTCCAAAACTGCATAGAATCCCTTTGTAAAGACTCTACTACTTTCCTGGGGCATAACTTTGGCTTAACCGTGACTTTGCTTGACTATAAATAACTGTGATTATGACTTTTTGACGATATTTAATGTTTCAATACTTGACACTGGCAAATGCACGAGACTTACTACGCCAAAATTTAAAACTATATTTTATTATTATTTCCAAGGCTTTATCAATATGGGGATAACAGTGAGCCGAAACCCAGAATAAACTGTCTACAGAGCTATACGAAACGTTGAAACTTAGCCGAAAAGAGGTCGTTATACCAAAACTGAAATCGAAAAAAAATACATCTGTCACATACCTTGCGTTAAGTATTACCTGACATTTTTTACGGAGCTTTTTTTTTTCGTTTTCAGGCTTGATCCCATAACAAAAATTATTCATAATGACTAGGACACTAACATCTTTTTGACTTAGTTCACAATAACTCTGATATTAGGTTAAGCGACAATACACGATTTTCTTAGTATTAATTCATTTATTATGGGCACTTTACGAAAGACACTATAAGATTAATTAATCGTCATTGTTATGAATAGGTAAAAGTCTGACAATTTCATGTGAATCTGAGTAAATAATATTATTATTACTGTCAAACGTAAACCCTAGCACTCCATGTAAGGTCACAAGTTTTGTAACTTTTTGAATTATCTTGCTCACAACATAGATGCCATCATCACTGCACACGTACACAAAACCATCGTGGTCTAACGCCAGGTTTATAAATCTAGAACTTTCTTTTATCAATATGGCTTTCTGTTCATTAGGTTTCATTCCATACAGACCACTGTTGTTAGTGAAAAATTTATTATCATCTGCGTCTATTACAAACTGGTGGATAACATATTCTGAGAGCTCAGGAAACGCTTTGATGCAACCGTTGTGATAACTATACATATTCAAGCTCGGAAACTTAATGAAATATATTTGTTTCTTCACGAATAACCACCAGATGTCCAAATTGTTTATATTGAGGCGTTTCAGAGACTTCAGACTGGTATTGAATCTATAGATTCCGTGCGTTCCTCCGAAGTACATTTCTTTTTTTAATGGGTCATATGCTATCGCAAACGCGTCTTTTACTCCTTTCAATATCGTTAATTGTTTCGTTTCTATTTTATATAGGGCCGGTAAATACTCTCCTTGTCCGGAATCGAAGCTGAAGTATAATGTATTTGATTCAACATCCAACGCGAGTTGATGTGGGCTGTGAGTCATTGTAACCAGAATCTCCTTGGTGTAACACGAGTTCGGAGAATTATCTCCGTTAATTTCACAGAATCTTTTTTTATCGTACTTTGCTTGCACCAGAATGAATATAAATGTAAATATATACAGATACATTGTTTTTAATCTTTCTTGAAATAGATATTCTTATCACTTTTGGTTAGGACTGGTTTTTCGAAACTTCAAACGCAGAAATGTTTAATTTCTACATAACTTTGGCAAAGCTAGAAACCAACGCCACTATTTCTTTCAATGCACCGACTAATCAACTGAACTACGAGTAAGATATCTGCTAGAACTTTGTAAATTAAATCTCGCTTAATTTAATTTCAGGTCCAAGGTAGGTAGGTACAAGGATATTTGGTTAAATGTAATTTATAACTGTGTCACGGCGCACTATGTCGTGCAATAAATAGCCGCTGATTTGTATACATTATGTTGTTGATATAAAAATTTGAATTTTTGTTGTCATTTGACCGGTCGCCGGTGAATGCGATGTTTACACGGGGCAGTAACAATATACACAAACATATGAACTGTACTTCCAAATATTTTTTTACTAGCTGTATTCTGCGATTTCACCCGTAACTCTAAAGAACAAAAAAATATGCGGTTTAAATAGTATTTTACGTCCATCAATCCTATATTATGACTCCAGCCATCTCAACTATCTCTATGCCAAAAATTACGTTAAATCATTGATCTGTCGTTGTATGAAAAAGACAAACTAATACACTATTAATGCATTCATTATAATAAGGATAAGGTTAACATATTCCTATAAT
Organism: Agriopis leucophaearia; assembly: GCA_949125355.1. NCBI lineage: Eukaryota > Metazoa > Arthropoda > Insecta > Lepidoptera > Geometridae > Agriopis > Agriopis leucophaearia. The sequence continues at coordinate 1,441,500 of OX421276.1, read as the reverse complement.
TTGATACTTTACTTACAGAATTTGATTCTTTGAAAACAAATCGTATATTTGCAATTAAAATATAATCAATTACGAAACTAAAACTTCTCAAAAATAAATAGACTCAAAACCAGCTCAAAACTTAAAAAAAGGACCCTTGGTGAAAAGAAAACTCAAAAATTGCCACGTTGAACGGCAATGCTTTTATTAACCAAATTATACGCTAAAAATAATCATTTTAATGTACCAATTAAAGTACCATTAAACAACTGTACTTTGGTAAATGATTATGTCAAGATAATGGTTAATATTAAAGTAAGCTTAGAAAATATGTCATCCAAGTAAATGAACTTGCGTAATTACTAATTTTGAAGTCGTTTTTTTAAATAGATAATTATTATAACGTAATTTTGTATTTGTTCTAATGTAAAAACGGTTACGTACAAGAGTCAAACTTGGCATGATTATAGTATACTCTCTAAAGTATAATATTAAATAATAGCCAAGTGCAAGTCGGTGCATTTCTGTTCACCACCAAGTTAAGCAACGTCGGGTGCGGTCGGTACTTGGATGGGTGACCGCCTGAGCGTGATGTTGTTTCTTGCTCTACTTTTTTATTTTGTGGTTGTACGGAACCCTCAGTGCGCGAGCCTGAATCGCACTTGGCCAGTTTTTTTTTACCATATACGAATTGGTTTTACAAATGAAATCAGTACGATCCGTCGCAATAATGGGGCGGAATGAGCTCGATTGACCCCCGCCTATCGCCCGCCTATCGCCCGCCTATCGCCCGCCATTATGTTTTATGAACAACCCTTTTACGAGGTGATTTTTCGACAATGGTACGTTCGATTCTTTATATACGTTTTTATTATCGCTTTATTACTGCGTGGCGATCTCCATTTGAGAACGGAGTGAAGAGTTCCAATCCATATCAGTCTATACATATAATAAAAACGTAGAGAAAAAAAAATCTGTAATTGTGAGATATCAAAAAAATATAATATACAATAAAATAACTCTTTATTGAAAACCACAAAAACAAGGATAACATTATAAATTACAGTAACTATCTAGGCTTTTAACAGGTGGCCTTATCGCTTAAAGCGATCTTTTCCAGGCAATATACACACAGAGCGTCTTAAAATATGCAGTTGAACACGTTAAGACAGTGTTTAGAATTTTTGTCTGATTGTTTGTTTGTCATGACATGTCCTAAACCACTGGACAAATTTAAATGCCGTTTTCACAGATATGCTTAGCTATGACCAGATTGAAATACAGGCTATGTTATTTTGCGAAAGAGCCGGATTAAAGGAGGAAAAAAGGGTTGAAAGTTTATATGAAAATCCGCGTAGGCAGTACGATTTGGCTTTGACTTTGATCTTTGACCGCATCATCGCTTTCCACCAGGCAAAGCAGCAGTTAGGCGTAGCAGTTAAATGTTCGCCTAGTAAAAAACGATCACGTAGGGTTAATATTTTGATGGGAAAATCAAGGAAAATGCGTTTTTTTATCATAATATTATAGGCAAAAAAGGAAAAATAAAGCGCAAGCTTTATTTTTCCTTAACGAACATCGAATTGCTTAACAATTCTGATTTTCATTGGTTTCCTTAACTTTTACCTCGAACGATAAAAATATTTTCAATTATCGCACCCAAAATATATTTTTCATAGAAATGTTGCGATACATTTTTGTACGGTTTCTTTGTAATCGTGAAAAATAAAAATATATACACTTGTCAATTGCACGTGTTGTCCAGACCGGTCGATCCTTGTGTAAGAGTAGCAACGTTGCAAAATTTTTTGAGTACCTTTGTGTACCACTTTTTTGTTACGTTAGTTTTTTAGGGTTCCGTACCCAAAGGGTAAAACGGGATCCTATTACTAAGGCTCCGCTGTCCGTCTGTCCGTCTGTCACCAGGCTGTATCTTATGAACCGTGATAGACAGTTGAAATTTTCACAGATGATATATTTCTGTTGCCACTATAACAGCAAATAGTGAGTGTGTGTGAAAAGTGTGAAATTCTCCAGACTGACACTGCATGGGCTGCAAGATATTGCATTCAGCGGATAATTTATTTTTGGTGTACACAATAAAAAGTCTTTATCTAATTGAACTGCTTCACGTTTAATTTCTATCCCCATAATTACTAGAAAAAAATCTCACAATAAGACTCGTTTCACCGCAATGTTTCTAGTAAATATATTGTTCAGTAGATTTTAAAAATTATTACCCAATAAATAAAAACAAACAGGTTACTATAAATTCCGAGCACAACACTCGAGCTGAAGCTTCAAGTAAATGGCAGAATACAGGTAATAGATGTGTAAATTTATATAAAACGCTAGAAAATACAATCTGCTTCGAGATGACGACGTTTTGTAAGCGCTGGGGGTTCATGATACAACGACATTCAGGATGTCTGCGTGTCACACCAAAAGGACAGATTTTAATTCACAGAAGAAAAAATATTTTTTGAAATTAGAACGGCTGTCAATTTTGTAAAAAATTTGTTGTAGCCAGTTGCATATAAACATATAAAATATTATATTTTATTTATTTATTTATTTATATTGTTGCATATAGTTGCATATAAACGAAACGTCAGTCGTTCCGGAGTTCGACGCATTGATCTAAATAAGAACGTTCAATCAAGTTTCTGTCATAATGCCTGGCGACAGATTTTCCTTCTCATTTCCGTTCTATTTACTTCTCTTTTCCGTGGTTTAAACCCAGCAACTTTAGAAGAAAACAATTGAACTGCTTGGAGTAACATCTGTTCGCGCTGGACTAAAACATACAACCAAAATGGACTGTTTTTTATGTAAATAATGTATTCAATACATTCATAGCATCCCACTAGATTTTCCTATGTCGAGATACCATGAAACACACAGAAAAACATTCACGACTAACACCTAAACCCTAAACATATAGGTAGTAATAAAATAAATAAATAAAAACATTTATTGCCTTAAGTTTATTGCATTTAGATATAGTTTGATGTACAATACATTAAATTGTACCTGTTAATGCAGTAAAACAATTTAGTGTACATTTTTTTTTAATTAAATTGCATTATTTAAACGGATTACACGTATATCCGGCTTAGTGCGACTATATATATTTTTACCTTGAGCGCCCATCTCTTTTTTATCTAATAAGAAAAAATAAGTATTATGACAAATGGTTGTGAGAAATCCCCAATTCCATCAAAATATAATCGTAACTATGGCTTAAGAATGTTTATCGTTCGTTTGCATATTGTTCGTTTTACTTACTAATAATGTTCCCTTGCGCGCTACGGTGTGAGTGAGACCGTGTACCGTGCCAAGTGAACAAGTTAGATTGGTTCGTTCATAGTACACGACCGTGTCACATCGTGTCGCAGCGGGGGCTAGGAACTATAATTTATTCCGTGGCAGATAGACGACAAAGTTAAAGCAAATTCTAAGTCAAGAAAATAGGTTACGTATTGACACTATGACCTAGGATACGCTACGTAGATTTAAGTCAGGGAAATTATTTGCTCCTGAGCAATGTTATATCAAGTTTCGAATTCCTCTCATTTAAAACAGATGTCTCTGGCAATACTGGGTGTAAAAAAAGATAAATATATCAATTATGTACACTGAAAATCAAATACTTTAAGTAAATAAGATTCTTATTATGCGCCTAGGTATATACCTAGGCGCATAATAAAAAAACTGTTGCTTTAACGAATCTCTAGTGTACTACCGCTGCGAAAAGCGGATTTGTCAAAGAAAAAGGTTTGAAGATTAACTTCCGCAAGGTAATGCCTGATTCAATCAATTATCTAAGGTACATAATGCTTATACTCTACCTAAATACATATTATATTATTCTCTTGATGATTTTGCAACATTAGGCCTTCGATATCAGTCAATTTAATCTTAACAAATCATAAAACTGCGTAAGCAACTTTTTTTTTAACGCAAATTTGTCCGCTTTTGACCACCAACTCGGCTGTTGGTAAGCGACGATGTGGTCGAAGATGAAGCACGCAGACTTAGAAGATACCAAGGTAACAGGGAAGCCGGCAGGTTGTTCCAATCGTTGGCCGTATGAATTAGAAACATAGAATCGAAACGTTTGGTACATGGTCAGCTTGACTATATCCCTGACTTGTGTTGCGAGAATGATGATGGAAGGAGGATTGGAGAAGGTGGATCAAATAAAACTCTACCAGGTTTCAGATAATTTATGTTAAATTTAGTCCTTGTTTGTTTGTTCTAGACTAGAACGTTCGTCAAACATATTAGAATGAAAACTAAGGTCTGTTCTACACGTGTCAACATTGTGTTTATGGTTGACGGACGTTTTAACTACATATCACCTGAGGTTAAGTGACCATCAAAATACTCACTCCCAGATTTTACAAAGATAGAAATCCCACACCATCTGTTTTTGCCGCTTCTTTCTCCCGCGGACCTGGAAAGGGAATGTCCTTCCCCCGACGGTCTCCTAGCCGAGTTTCAATATTGCGTTTTTAAAAAGGTCATATTTCCGTTCTAGCATAGCATTGACAACACCACCAGTATTGCAGGTGTCCAAAGACGGGGATTACTGCGAACCATCAGGCGGATGGCATGCTTATTTGCACTTTGTTCTTTTCATAAAAAAGTTATTTTAAGGTTAACGATGGTAACCACAGCTTTTTAAATTTATTTACGGTACATTTCATGTTAATAAGTTATCTTAAACTCTATGTTACTTTTACTTAGACAACTAGATCTCGATACTTAATAACACAAACATATAAAAATAATTTAACCTAGCCTAGAATTAGAACTATTGGCGAGTTCCTTCTAACCTTAAGCCATTTTCCTTAGGGGTATCGCTTTAAGCGATAAGGTCGCCTGTAAAAAGCCTAGATAATTACTGTAACGTATAATGTTATCTTTATTTTTGTGGTTTTTAATAAAGAGTTATTGTATTGTAAAGTTTGGCAATGCAGAAGTCTACCTACATCGCGTTGTTTCGAAAGTAGCCAAATACAATTAAATGCAAAGTTAAACCTTCAGTTAATGAAACAAAGCAAACACAACTCAGAAACTCTGTTGCGTAACTTGACGGTAACGAGATGATATTGGAACGATGAACGCTCCTACTGACGATGGTTATGGTTCAAGCTTTTTTGTTTCAACCCCACATCTTGAAAAGCTGGAAATCCCACACTGTCAGGTTTCCACTCCTTTCTTCAACGGCCTTGCAAGGCGTAGAATGTCCTTCCTAGAAGGTATTTCCGCCGAGCGTCAACATGAAACGTTTCAAAAAGATTGTCTACAGCCACCACTCTGTGCTGGCAAAGCACCGACAACACCGCTAGTGTTTCAGGAGTCCATTAACCGCTTTCCATCAGGTGAACCGCGTGCGTATTTGACCTTCTTTTCACAAAAAACTCTACGGACTGCTATATGCACTAATTCCATTTGGAAAGCAGAAGACTGCGGAAGTTTTCCCATGCGATGATCAATTAAATTGCTCTGCTATGTTACTTTGGATTATTTCAGGATCTGCGATTTATGTTTTTTATTTATTCACTCTCATTTATTGATTAGTTTTTATTTATAATGATTATTATTTTGATATTTTAATGAATTAAAAGTAGTGTTAGTATTTAAATTGTAACTAATTGTAATTTTTGTAATGTGACTAATAATTTAAATTGTGAACTATGAGTTAATTTACTTGAAATAAATATTATATTATTATTATTATTTGCATTGACATAAGTGCGACGGGGAAAGGAAGAGGCCTATGTTCAGCAGTGGACGTCTTCTGGCTGATGATGATGATGAAGTGCGACGGGGACAACAATAGCCGGCCAAATCTCCTGTTGCCAGCACCTTGTACATAGTACTTAAGTAAATTATGTATAGTTTCGATGGCATTACTCAAAAACTGTGAAGCAAAACATCTTGAGGAAACCGGTATGTCCAAGAACCTCAAAAGTTCAGTCATGACGTTCACCAACATGCACTAGGCCAGCATGATGGATTAGGGCCTATCTTCACTCTGAGAGAAGGCCTATTTCCTGCAGTGGGAACATCATATGCTGATAATAATGATGAGAATCTGCTGGTTAAATTTCAATTACGAACTAACCAACCAAGTCTTATTCATTCCTCGTGGGCATGGTGTTCTTCATACTAAAAATCTATTATTCTTCTTTCGAGACGTTCCCATGGTCATCCCACCAGTATAATGAGATGTAGGATAATTCATCATTGTCCGTTTTATTGTCACGCCTCAGAATCCCCCGTAGTAATGAGTCCTCAGTTAAAATTCCGCCGCCGGGTATGCTAATCTGGTCCCTCACATTACACGTACTTTCTCTTCACGAATTACCAACAGAATAAAATTTTACTCTCGCTGTTTACAGCCAGCTTTAAATTAAAACACGCCGACAATGCCAGTTTCGAGGTCGTCAAAGTCCTCCACCTTCCAGTGTTTATGACCTTTCTGCTGATTTTACGTCAATATATTGTAGTGTCTGTACGTTGAAATATTTATATATTGGTTATTGCACTCATTATTGACAACTTCTACTCTGCAATAAAACCGGTAATCGCGAAAAAAATCGGCTATTCCATAGAAAAATTACACACTGAATGAAGTGTATGGAGTACCAGATATTTTTTTTCGTGATTAGGGTTGGTTCCATAGTAAAAGTTATTTATTATTAAGTTTCCGTGGAATCTTGAATACATTGTAAATTTTAAAGCCCTACAATTCATGATCATCACGTTTGTTTATAAGAGAACGCAATCAGATCTATTCGGGAGCCAACCTTGTTCTGAAACTTCGCTTTACCTATTCGTTTCGCTTAATACGTATCACTGTTTTTACACTATAGCAAATAGGAAAATACGTTAAAAAACGTTTGTTGTAGTTTTTACTATACTATTATTTCTTAGTTAATCCGCCGTAACATTACATATTCTGTGAAAATTTCAACTGGCTATCTATTACAATAATGTGTGCAATAAAGTCCCAGTTTTTTTTTTTTATTACTGTTCGAAAGATTCCGGGTGTTAAAAGTTAGGACGCACAGACAGACAGACGGATACATACAGACACTAAAAAGGAAGTCACTGATGTAGTTTAGTTTATTTGTGAAACTATAAAATCAAGTTAGACCTTCAATGGTCTATGGCTCATAGAACGTTGATGGTTCGTTAAATCTAAACGTTTATATAAGTATTTTAGGTGTCTACTGCGAGTTAAAAAAAACTGTATCTCATAAAATAAATATTCACATACCTAGTTGCCTTACATATGTTGTGCATAAGCAATAGTTCCCCTTACATTGTACAGTGAGCATGAAATCCACAAAAGTTAAATCACCACCTCCACACCCATGAACTCGGCTTCACTACACGCGTAATTTAATCCGGCCGAATGGCGGAACCGGTTGCAAATGGTGGAACCGCTGAAATGGCGGATGGCGGAACGGCGAATGGGGCGTGCCGCATTACACCCTAATGACAACGCTCATGACACCTCACGAGCGTTGCCATAGATGGTGTGCGGAAAGAATGTCAAGCGTCCCTAAAGACCGTCTGCCGATAGAATGTCTCTCAACAAATGGCGCTCTCGAGTGGCTGCGTACTGAACTGTTGGCTCTTAGCCTCGTTTTCTTTGCATATTCAGGCAGCCTACTTTCAATATCGACGCGCGGTTCGGGACACATTGTGTATTGCATGTTGTATGAGCAAGTGTCGATATTTAAAAAGAGGGGTGTTATAAGTTTAACGTGTGTATCTTTGTATCTGTCTATGCCATAGCTCCCAAACGTCTGAACTGACTGATTTTGATTAAGTTTTTTTGTTTGTTTGAAAGGTGACTTGATTGAAAGTGTTCTCTGCTATGATTCAAGGAGATTTATTACCGCTTGAAGAATGTCAGTTTTTTTTTTAACGGTGGTTTTAAAAACATTCCTTTTATACTTGTTAACTAACCAGTAGTCTCTGGAATAAGCCGTTACTAATTTATCGTCAGTAAGTTTTCTTCTAGTTTTGGCGCCAACGTGGGAAAAAACAATTCGCTTCATTGTATTACTTTCCTAAACTTGCGTTATTTCAAGTGTACTAATGATGGATTATTATGTACTTTGTGTTCATGAATGTGATCGAGTGAGTGCAAATGATATAATGGGGTGAACCATGTGTTTTTCTTTCTTTTTCTTCACACGGACTGTGACTAATGGCTTGTAAAACGATATTTAATACAACTAATAATAAATATATAATGAAAAAATCTCAATAAAACGCTGGCAAATGCACAAAAGGTGAGACGCCAAAGAAAATAAAGTTTTCTCTGTGACTGGTCTAAAGTCAATTTGGCAACTTTATTTCATTAGAACTCCCGTTAGAGATAGTCAATGTAGTCATTACAGTAGTCATCATCAAAGAACGGTTTGTAAACAAAAGTAGGGTGTAGTTTGCGTGTATAAATATTACTATTTATTCTTCTCATCAGAAATATACGCGCTCAGAACTTGAGCTAGTGTTTGCCTTTGACGGACACCTCAAGGAGCCCAATATATGATTAACGGTATACATTTTTTTCTTCTTAAGATTCACTCTGCACTGTAGACTCTACAGGACTGATTATTAGATATTGGTAGCGTTGCCTTTATTATGAATTTCTTTAAAATAACCAGTTACTATCAAGTCCATATTTTGAAACAAGGATGTGTCTAGAAATGAACAACAAGCAAAGAAGTCAATCTACTAATTAATCAAGTACTTATATGAAATCTTCAGTCACCTATCCCAAGCGTAAGCACAAAGACACATCCAAATGAAACCTAAAGCCAGTTTCCATTCAACACCTGATAAGATCCGACTGAACTGATCTATTGTGAGATATCGATGTCGTATCAGGGCAATCTCCGGTGTAGGCGGATTGAGGTCGTAAGCCGATTAGGTGGCGGCAAGTCGATTGGGAGTCTTCGGGCGATTACAAGAGGTAATGTTACGCTGAGCCGTGCAGTTGTGCACTCGGCCAGATTGGTCTTCTCCTGGTTGGGATAAAAGTTATTTCCGTCATATTTACTTCAAGTTTTTATAATTTCAGCTGTTCAGGCTTTTTTACCTATTCCTCTAAGATCACCACAGATGTGCCGCAAGGGAGAGTCAAATCTCAAAACAATTCGATATGACTTAATATTTACATATTTTTTTAGATTTGACGTAGTTTTGACATTGGTTGTACCACGTTTACACATGCCGTAATTTTTGTTAAAAGTCACAAGTTTTTACAGACTTCCAAAAAGGAGGAGGTATTATTCGATATAGCAAAAAGATCAATACATTGTGGTTTAGAATCATGAAAAGATAAATTAGATCCCTCTTTTTTACGTAGTCGGGTAAAAATAAATAAACGTTGTCGAAATATCAGAATCAAAAGTGTATTATTTCTTGAAATAATAATATAAATAATAATATAAAATAATAATAATAATATTTCTTGAATATTTCTTGAAAGTGGAAATTCAAATTGCCGGAAATATATTTTGTATAGGGCCTCATAAGCAAGTAAGGTTCATTTTGAACCCTCCCAAAAATACTCTCTCTATAACTAGAGGCACGAGTGGACATCAAGCGATATTGGCTCCTCGCTTCGGACTGCACTCGCCGTATTATAGATAGAAACCCTATCTCGGTCTCAATAAAGGGAATCCAATAATGCACTGCATGCAGACTAGGAAAGGATACATGGACAACGCTGAAAATGATGCGAAATGAGTAAAAAATCCCCTTATATATTTAGCGCGTTTCAAGATATACTTTCAAGAGTCGCTAAAATACTATTATTAATTTTGAATTGCATTTTTTCTGCCTGCTCGACTTTTTCATTAAAATTATACCCATTATATTTCCGCATACTCATTAAAAATGTTGACCAACAAGTTGCTATGCCGTAGCTGCTACGTAGCCGGATTCTCGTATCGTCATCACGTAGCGCCGTTACAAACGCATCGCACGTAGCGTGCCGTTAGCGTTACGGGCTACGTAACAAAATTGTATGAGCACGTATTTTGTTATATTTAATTTTGTTTCGTGCTGCCACCACGTGACGTCACTTTGTTGCTTTTATTAAAATATTCTAGAAACGAGTAATATAAAATTTAATAACAGTTCGTAACTTTGAATTACCTTCCACGTATGCATGTGAAGTAAGCTTACAAATTATATAACTAACTAGTAATAAATTTTGCATTGGTACAACTTTTTTATAACTGAACAACCAGTGGCGTAGCTAGGTAACCAAAGGCCCAGGTGCAAAAAATGAGGCCCTATGTAAACTGGGTGAGGTTTTATCAAGTAAAAATATAAATACTAGGTACAAAGCTACTTTATCATCAGCTCTTTATTGTGCTCTAAGCTACTTACTACATGACGTGTGTATAAAAGGAATCTTTTTCGCAAGTTCAGTTTGAGGTTTGCTGGTCAGGGTCCGAGGGCCTCTGAGCTTGATTGCCCCGGTGCGCGGCACCGCCTGCCCTCCGATAGCTACGCCACTGTGAACAACAAGTTTTCTGTTGAGGTCACACACTTTGAAAAACTGGTCATTTTGGTAGAAACTTTTCACACTAATATTTTAAATGCAAAACTTGTGAGGGAACCATTTCACAAGATTGACTCTTCTTTCATATAAAATCAAAACCAGCAAGTTCTGATAGCCATTATGTATAAAAAATCTCATAGATGCAGCGAAGTGACTTCGTGACATGTACACTAAGTCGATCCCGCCATTTTCGCGTTCTACGTTATTTATATTAAGTAGTGTACTGGCTGCATGCTTTATGTCAGTGAAAGACCATGTGCTATTTTAATTTTTTTGTCCTCGATTCCTGAAAGAAAATACTTTATTCGACTACTTTTTACAAGCTTTTATGTGACTCGCCTTGTTATTTTGGGTCAAATATTGCAGTTATCTCCAACCGATTGCTGAAATTTTGCATACACTTCTAGTTTGGATGGCAATGCATGGTTAGCTAAATGTGTCATTCTAAATCCAATATGGCGAAATCCCGAAGATGGCAGACCAGTTATTTTAGGCACCCTCATGATATGGATATTAGATGAAAGGGTTTACTGAGAATAATACGAAAAATTTAATAGGACATTACCCTAAATTCAATGTGGTGGACGCCCCAAGATGGTAGACAATATTTTCTTTTATACTATCATGATCATCATCAGCCAGAAGACGTCTACTGCTGAACACAGGCCCCCCTTGGAAGTCCACACTGAAAGCCAGCCTGCAATCTGCATCCACTGGATGCCCGCTACTCTCATGGTGTCGTAAGTCTATCTAGTGGGAGGCGTACTACGGCTACGCCTTCTGGTTTATGGTCTCAACTCAAGAATCTATCTCCCCATTGGTTATCAGTTCTTCGAGCAATGTGGCCTGCCCATTGCCACTACAATTTGCAAATTTTAGTAGCTATGTCGGTGACTCTGGTTCTTAGACTAACATCCTCGTTCCAGATTCTATTGCGCAAAGAAACTCTGAGCTGTCTTCATTGCTCGCTGTGCGACACTGAGTATTTTTAAAGGCCAGCAGTTAAGGACCACGTCTCAGTACCATATGTCATCCCTGGCAATATACACAGTTTAAAGACGCTTATCAGTCTATAGGCACTGTGGTATTTTGGACGAGAAGATGTCACTTAACAGAACGAATTTTCTACCCATATAGGTTGTTTTCTTTTAATTAAACCACATTAACGATATAGCCCTATTTAATAAAAAAACATCGTCAATTTAGTATCAATTTGTATCTTTTAATATGTTGAAAATTTGCGAAAAAGATAGCTCTTGTCGATGAGCGTGGCTTTAATTTGTGTGATCCTCAAGAATTCGACTCCCTATAGTCCCAAAGGACGGGGGAATGTAGCCTCGTTCTCTGCGGAAACTCTCGCTACTTTACGACTCTGAAAGAATTATCCAAATGCTGATATCGCCCTGAAGACTTTCGGTGAAAAACATTGAGGTAAATTACTTTCAAAAATATCTGTAGAACATTTTTAGTAGGAGCAAAAGCTATATAAGAGTACGAGTTCTTTAGGTTCCTTTTTATAAACAGACGTCAGTGAAAAAAGTTTTTTAACTCCCGATTAAAGAGCTGATAATATTCAAATGCCTGGACAGATATTCTTGAATCATAGCTAAAAATAATATTGATCAAGTCACCTTTCAAACAAAAACAAACTAAATCAAAATTGGTCAGCCATTTGGTTGCCTTATGCTACACATAGACACTTACACTTTTAATTTTCTGGGTCATTTTTGCATGCAATCACTGACCCCGAACTAAGCAAGTCTTATAATATTATATATATAACATGACTAAATTGTTTTAACCTTAGATTAAGACTTAACTAACTTCCTCTCCCTGTATTGTGTAAAGTAAATTCGTTAAAGTTAACAAAATAGTAGTAAAGTATAACAAAAGTCACGGACCCCGGTGTCCGTGGTGTGATATTTTAATTATAAAAATATATATAAAAAAAGCCTTATAATATGGCTGCCAGAGACGGATTTACGTACGTACATATTTTAAATACATATGTACTTAAATAGATATTGTAAGACTATTACTTTATTTACGAGTATATAATCATTTGTATCTAATATTAATATGAACCATAATGTAAAAGTATTTATGCTCTGTGGTGACGGGCATCTGTTGACTGTTGACAGATACAATAGTAATGACGTTTCAAACGGTAACATTGACTTTGACAGATACTCGTCACCAATAGATGATTGTCAGTTGAATTTAAGACTGGCACTTGATATCGAGCTGTAAAGCAAATAGGACATTATTGTGATATTATATTAAATCCTCAAATATCTTAATAATCCTGGTTTCATTTCTGAGATTTAAGCGTAGTCTTTCATCTCAGAAGTGGGATTGAACGCGCAAGCCCACAATTTACGAAATTTCTACGAATATTAATTTTGTGCATATTCTTGTGCACCGACTTTGTTATGGAGAATTAATATCGTACACGCTACAGAAGTATAACTTCAAGCTGCATGATGCCACCTCGGCCGCAGTCACTCAGTTGTAGAACTTGATGTCACCTCACAATCAAGATCGCGTGTATCGCGAGAGTAGAAAGCAGACGAAGAGCACATCAAACGAGAGAAAAGGAATTGATCACCCATGGTCACTTCGCCGAAAACTTCGAGGCCAAGCGGCAGGACGAGTCGTTTGCGAGAGCGGTGTGTACTTTCTCGTCATCGCAGTAGAAGATTGAGTCGCAGACGTATGCACGAGAATCGACCAGCCGTAGCCAGCTACAACAGAATTGGCCGCCGTAAGCGGAGTTGCAGCTTCATGGAGAGTTCCAACCGTGAGCGGAGTAGCAGCTGCGCGAGATCTTGTCGTGAGCCAGCCGCAGATGTGAGTAAGAAGACTCACAGCCTAATAGCCAAGTGTGTTTGTTTCTGTTTTTCATTATGCTAGACGTGATATACTTATCACTGACATTATTGCCACTAATTCAAGATTGGATTAGAAAATGTAGAAGTGAAACTCATCTCATAATCTTGGTGAAGATCACGCGTCGCGTGCTATTAAAAAAAAGAGGTACAAAGTCATGTCGAACGTTAATAGATGGCGTTATACGTCGTTCAAATATGTAAACGAAAAAACTTTATGATTTCATACGTGTTTTAAAAAAAAAGGTCAAATATGTAGGTAGATTGGAAAATAATAAATGAGCCGAAAGTAAATGTGCAAAAATCTATTTTGAAATATTATCTCTTCATTTGAAACAGAATCTTAAGTTAGTGCTCACAATGTGTAGATTCTCCAAAATAATCATGAATATACAAAATTAAATTGCTAAAAGAAGTCGCTCAGGTAGATGAGGATTTAGTAAACTCTTGTGTGTTCTATCACACTTGCAGTATTGCATAAATTGCATAGGCACAGTTAGTTTATCTAAAGTGCTTATAATGATATTGTAAGATACTATAGTTATAGTTGTCAAACCTATACAAAAACAAACTTCATATTATTAGTTGCCTATTCGGTATTATAGTTGAGTTACTTGTCAGTAGTATGAATCATGACCATTCATCTTTAAGTAGTTTTCGGGTAAAGTAGGTACAAACATACTAGTTTGAAGGTGGTGTCTTAGGAACAGATCACAAAGGTGTGCGCCATAAGGTGATTACCAGTAGTTCTGACATTTTCTATAACCCTGACTTTGCTATGAGCGTCAACAGAAGTTGTAACATTTTGAGTAATGTAATAATAATAATAGTTTTGATAGCACCAATAATTTTATAGCTTAAATAGTTGGTAGCGCCAACGGTTTGATAGCACCAAAACTTTTTATGGAACCGATATTTTTATGAAACCAATAGTCTTTCTGGAACCGGTAGTTTCAATTAATCTGATAACACCGATAGTTATGTATACAATATCATCAATAGCATTCATTATTGACAGTGGCCGGTAGTTCATTCGGTTTCGGACTGAAAAAATAAATAAATTTTGATTTATTGGAAGTAATAAATCGCCAGCCAGCAAATCATATTATTATCTCTGTTTTCATCGATTGCTAGATAAATGAAGTAATCGCCACTTTGGGCTATTTTCACTTTGAGAAATTAAATATATTTAATATTCGGCTATACGTTGAATTTTTGAAAGAAACAAAATTTATGTATGATACATGTAGAAACCGATCCATTGTGCTATGTGCCTATGTACGCTGTACTAGGCCAAGTGTGCTTAAAAGTATGAGACCACGGAGAGTGCCATTGAGGAGGCAAATGAAAAAAAAAAAAAAAAAAAAAAAAAATATTATATCAAATAAATTATTTACGAAACACCGTCTTAAACGAAACAATTAAATTATTAGCGCTATGTAGGTATGTTTGAAGATAACCAGCCAAATACTATAGGTATTATAATATTTTTATGAACATTATTTCATCTAAATGCAATGACATGAGATGAGATGAAATGATATGAGATGATATGATATAGTGTGATATGATATGATATGGTATGGTATGGTACGATAGTATACTATACGATACGATAAGATATAAGATACGATAGGATACGAAACGATACGATAGGATACGATATGATAGGTATTATAATATTTTTATGAACATTATTTCATCTAAATGCAATGACATGAGATGAAATGATATGAGATGATATGATATAGTGTGATATGATATGGTATGGTATGGTACGATATTATACTATACGATACGATAAGATATGATAAGATACGATAGGATACGAAACGATACGATAAGATACGATATGATAGGTATTATAATATTTTTATGAACATTATTTCATCTAAATGCAATGTAATGTGATGAGATGAAATGATATGATATGGTGCGATATGATATGATATGATATGGTACGATACTATACGATACGATATGATACGATACAAAACGATACGATACGAAAGGATACGATAGTATACGATAGCATACGGTAGTATGCGATAGTATACGGTAGTATACGATAGTATACGGTAGTATACGGTAGTATACGGTAGTATACGGTAGTATACGATAGTATACGGTAGTATACGGTAGTATACGATAGTATACGATAGTATACGATGGGATACGATAGTATACGATGGTATACGATATGATATGAGATGTCAGTAAAAATAGAATTTGAATAATAATTAAATTTGCATTTTAGAGTAACATAAAAAGTCTTTTAAACAATAAAAGCGTTTTTCGATTAACAAGGTCTTAAATTTTTCCGGCATATTCCGTATGAAAGCTCTATTAGGGATGTCGGTTGTTTATTATAAACAGTGATACACGTGGCATAAATAGTATTCAAATTTATGTTTGTTCTATGAACAAGTTTGTTGAGTAGTTCATTACAACATCAAACAATAACTGGCCAAGAGCGTGTCAAGACATGCATATGGTAGGATTCCAGCCAGTTCATTTCGATTGATGAATAAATGAAGTATTCGCCACTGTGTGGCGATGATAACGGATGATAATATACGAGTGTTTCATATAATTATTATCATCCCGGCATTACATGTACTTTTTATGATTTAGTAAAAAAAAATAAAAAAAAAATCGTTTTTAGGGTTCCGTATTAATATGATCTATCAGTATGGCTAGTTGTAAATTAAGTTTCTATGTATAAAAGTTTAGAAATGCAAAAGAGAGGCAGGAGACTATCTTTATGCCACTTGGCGGGCCATATTTCGCAAAAGATACACTTGATAAGAAAGTGATCTATGAAACCATACCTTCATTTTTAAAGACATATATTTAACGATACCTTGCAAAGAAGAGTATGACAATAAAATCGAGTTTCTAATAGTTTCCAAAATATAGTTTCCTAACGATAGAACGATATCAAGACGATTGTTTAAAGTTCATATCTACGTTTCTGCGGGTATTCTAACAATGATTTTTATGTGACTTTGAGGTCTTCGAGGCTAAGTGCATAAATGTTACTGAGTGGCCATGTTTGCCATGATTGGACTATGTAGGTTCTATTATGGAATTGGCCATGTGTGCCAAGACAGAATAGGCATGTGTCCTATTGTTAAATTTATTACATATAACAGGCTTAGTGATGAATATGACTAAATATGTACATTAAACATACTGAAAAAAAAAAATAAAAAAAATATTGACTGATAAATCTCTGAGATATGAGCGTTTAAAGTTTAAGGTGGGGATAGAGAGGGGATGCCGAATTGTATGCCGAGCCTGAGGCTTGATGTCATAGCTCGCTATAGTGCGCCCGCTGGTTGGCATGAAATTAAAATACTTATAACTTATTTATTTTTAAACTAATTTAAATTTTGTTTTCGTTGATAGGCTCTATTGATAATCAGATTTTGTTTTATGAGGTAATAAAATATTATTAGTCCATCATGCCTATAATGTATGTTATATTATGATGAATTTAGCCATGTGTTCCACGATTGGATTATGTTTGATCAATAATGAATTTGGCCATGATTGTGTGTACGATTAGGCATACTGAATGAAGACTGGCTATGTGTGCCAAGATTCGAATATGTACATTCTATTCTATGAGTATCTACTTTAGTTAGTTGATTGAAATAAAAATAGTAGTAGTAGTTGATTGAATAGTAGAAGCGAAATTACACTAGGAATTCATCAGAAGAACAGTTTTTACTCCCTACTTTGACTGACTGTGCTAGTTGCTACTGCTGAATTATGTTTGACGAGTTTACGCAATCACTGTGTCCCGCTCGACGGCTGAGAGTCATTAGTCGTCGAATTAATGATAAAATTTATTATATTTTTCCAATTGAGTAAGCTCAAATATTGCATTGGATTATATGAAAGTTATCAGTTAATTACGGAGTAGTTGTTTGACTGTTTAATTTTGAATGTAATCTGCCGGAGACAATGTATGCATTTCAGTGTCATACGACAGTGGAGTTTGGCGAAGATGCCATCACTCCGCCAGATGCGTCACCTAAGTGGTGACAGCAGGCGACGTAGTCAGCATGTCGACAGCGAGCGACGTGGTCAGCGTGCCGACAGCGAGTGACATGGCTAGCGTGCCGACCGCACAGATGATTGCAGATTGTGACAGACTGTGCAAGAAAATATTGTAAGGATGTCAGGAGCGCGGGTTACGAGCAATCAGTGCAGAATGATAATGGTATCAATGATTGGTATCATACAGATGATTGCAGATCTTGGCAGATCTTGGCAGACTGTGCAAGAAAATATGGTGGGGATATCAGGAGCGCGGGTTACGAGCAATCAGTGCAGAATGTGAATGGTATCAATGATTGGTATCGCACAGATGATTGCAGATCGTGGCAGACTGTGCAAGAAAATATGGTGGGGATAACAGGACCGCGGGTTACGAGCAATCAGTGCAGAATGTGAATGGTATCAATTATTGGTATCGCACAGATGATTGCCGATCGTAACAGACTGTGGAAAATAAATGTTTAGTTATTTATTACCGATTATACTATTACTAGATTATGTTAATTATGTCATAAGTACGAATTAGGTATCTTATTATTCTGATAATTAATATTGTTTTGTTCTAACTTTCATATATCTATGTTGGCTCCTAATAACGACTGAAAGTGCGAGGACTCACTTTTTTGAGGATGGCCGAGCTGTAAGACTATTACTTTATTTACGAGTATATAATCATTTGTATCTAATATTAATATGAACCATAATGTAAAAGTATTTATGCTCTGTGGTGACGGGCATCTGTTGACTGTTGACAGATACAATAGTAATGACGTTTCAAACGGTAACATTGACTTTGACAGATACTCGTCACCAATAGATGATTGTCAGTTGAATTTAAGACTGGCACTTGATATCGAGCTGTAAAGCAAATAGGACATTATTGTGATATTATATTAAATCCTCAAATATCTTAATAATCCTGGTTTCATTTCTGAGATTTAAGCGTAGTCTTTCAATATTAATACCCAGACATAGAATAAACACAAATGTTCATTACATGAATGTTTGTCCTAGGTGGGAATCGAACCCACGCCCCCAAGCGCAGAAGGTAGATTCAGTATTAACTGAGCCGCAGGGGCTGACATGCAGATGCACAGCTGCACAGACGAACAGACACACAAACAACAGCTTAAGCTTTAAACACCCCCAGTACCTGTTGTTACCTGTAACACTAGAGGCATCATAAATACGTTGCCAACCTTTTAAGATTCTATTAACTCGCTATTTGAAAAATATTGTTAGTTTTTGGGTATACCGCGGGAGGAAGTTCATTTCACATTTTATTTTTATTTATTTTATCTTTACTTCAATAGCCAACAGTCTTCTTACACATAAATATAGAAATAATATAAACAACTAGGGCAACATAAGTTATCACATATAGGAACACAAATATCAGACTAAACATGTTACATGAGATATAGAAATTGTAAAGAAATTCAGCGTTGCAGGATTTTTTATGATACTGGGTGACGAGACGAGCGAAGTCGCTCGCCTCATGGCTCTTCACGCTTGCCCATAACAGCTCAACACCACTCAGAATTTTGAACTTGAACAGTTCAAAACCCTGGATGGCAATGCACTGCGCTCGTCAACCCAAGATATAAGATGTCAAATCTCTGTGCGCCCTGTAATTTCGCAGATGTGTGGCAAGAAAGATCATATGAATTGCACAATGGGCGATTTTCACAAATGAGCTTTGTTCCTTTCCCTGTTTTCATGTCAATGTCATGACGGGTAACCGTTATTGTAAATCTTGAGAAGAAATGTCTTGGGTTTATAGACACTGAAGCCTAAAAAGAATCATAAATATCATCTCTTAAGAAATATACACCTTAGTGAAGCGAGTTCGCGCAGCTTGTTAGCACCGGCATCATGCATTATGTATGGAGCAAGAGAAGTTGTGCAATATTAAGCTGCAATCATAGTTTGACTTCAAGTTTGAGACTGTGTTTCGTGAAGTGCATTTGTCTTTGAAAATCTTAAACTGGAAAATGTAACAATGTTTTTATTTTATGATACTGAGTGACGAGACGATCGAAGACGCTCGCCTGATGGCTCTTCACGCTTGCCCATAACAGCTCAACGCCACTCAGAATTTTGAACTTGAACAGTTCAAAACCCTGGATGGCAATGCACTGCACTCGTCACCCCGAGATATAAGATGTCAAATCTCTGTGTGCCCTGTAATTTCGCTGGAAACATTGCCCTTCAATCCGGAACACAGTAGTGTTTGCACCCTACTGCTTGGCGGTTGAATAACTGGCAAAGGTGTGGTACTTCCCCAGGCCTCCCCCAGGGGTCCCCCTGCAAGAGAGTCCTACCACAACTTTTTTTTTTTAAATGTTATAGAATTCTGGTTATTTTTTTATCTATATCTATACCAATATATAAAGAGGAAAGATTTGATTGTTTGTTTGTTTGCATTGAATAGGCTATGAAACTACTGAACCGATTTGAAAAATTCTTTCACTGTTGGGAAGCTACACTATCTCCGGGTGACATAGGCTATATTATATTTTGTAGCGAGGCCGAAGGCTGAGCTTACACTCGTGTTAAGCCGGGGCGAGCGACTAGTAAGTAATAACGAGATTTGGCAACCCGCAAGTTAATAGAGTCGAGGGTAAATTTGAAGAAAATATTTAAAGGTAGAAGTCAATTTCGAATATTTGTAAAAAATAACAAGATAGTAGCATTATTTTATATGAAACCCCCATTTCAGCTAGTTTATGTTGATAGTACGCTCAATAAACTGATAGTTCGTAAACTCTATACAAACAACACACGTCCCACCGAATTGCCAACTAAAAGCGTATCATAACAAACTGGTTTGTTTCAACTAAACCACTAACTACTTAAACTTAATCCCAAGATATTCTGTAATACCTTCCGAAATGCCACCAATGCTAAACTTTATTTCACTAGCAAATAAGGGTGATATTAAACTGTGTTCAGATTGACTACGTGAACTACGAATGTGTGTTTTCGGATTACGTTCAGCCCTTGTTCCCTACGGGCTCTGAAGTTTAAATTTGCGAACAGGTTCAGTAAAAATACGGTGGAAAAGTTTTTTGAAGCATAAATATAAACTATTCGCACGTAAAATTAAAAATGAAATATTTATGCAAGTACCTAACTCTTGTGATTCCTTTAACTTATTATTTATTACTAGTGCTTTTGCCTGCGACTTCGTACGCGTAGATTTTCATATAAAATTTCAACCCTTCTTTACTCCCTTAATCCGGCCCTTGCGCAAAATAACATAACCTATACTACAATCTGGTCATAGCTAAGCATATTCGTGAAAACTGAATTTAAATCCGTCCAGTGGTTTAGGAGATGTGCGAAGACAAACAAACAGACAAAAATCTGTTTTAACGTGTTCAGCTGCTTATTTTAAGACGCCCTGTGAGTTTTTTTTATGTATCGCAATTACAGATTTTTATCTCTACTTTTTATTGTATGTATATATATATTTTATTTATAGTGTGAAATTTTACCTGTAGTAGGTTTATGTGGTAGGTTTCCTGTGGTAGGGGTTTTTAGTACCTAAAAACCTACTGTATATTGAAATAAGGAATAGCAATTAAAATTCCTGGCTTTTCGGTGAAGGAAAACATCATTAGGAAACCTGCATACGTACGGAGAAGAAATTCAATGGCGTATGTGAATACACCAACTCGCAACTGGGCAAGCGTGGTGGATATGGCCCAATTGTCCTTTCAGGGGTAGGCCTAAACCAGGAGTGGACTATTAAAAGGCTGATTATGCTTTATTTAAAATTGTTCAAGGTATTATCTTTTACAAATAATTTATTACGTCACATTTTAGAGGTCAACCGAAATACGTAGTGCTAATCTGGCTTCAATAAAAAATCAAATTTTAAAAGATTCAGTCAAATTATTCATCTGATTTATAGTCGTCAATCGTAAACAAAGTTTAGATTAGAATTTCTCCACTCGCGTATAAAGAACTCCAATCTTCTCCACTTCACTGGTGATAATGTCTCCCGGTCGCAGAAACTCTGGCGGATTCCTGTACACTCCAACACCTCCTGGGGTACCAGTGAGGATGATATCTCCTGGCAGTAAAGTCATCACTCGAGAAAGTCTGGCAATCACGTCAGGAATCAAATGAATGAACTGGTATGTGTTGCTGCTCTGCTTCTGAACACCGTTCACACTCATTTTTATAGCCAACTTCTGAGGATCACCGATCTCATCACTAGTTACCACGCAAGGACCTATTGGACAGAAATTGTCCATCGCTTTGCCGAGCAAAAGCTGCCCCATTTGATCATTATTTTCCCAATCACTAGCACCGATATCCTGAGCGATTGTGTATCCAAAAACATGATCATAAGCATCTTCGGGCTTCACATAACTCGTCTCCTTTCCAATTACGATTGTCAACTCCACTTCGCACACAACTTTTTCAGTGATATCGGGTCGCAACTTAACTGCCTTGTCAGGACCAATTACTGTGCTGGGAAACTTGTTGAAGGTGAAGGGAATGACTGGTGGGGTAAGGTTTTGTTCTTTGCAATGGTCTTTGTAGTTTAATCCGACGCATATCACTTTGTCCATCCCATTTATGGGAGCTGTTAATATAACTGATGAAAGGGGGATGATTGATGAAGTCGTTGGCTTCAGTTTCTTAATTTTCTCTACATCTCCGTTTTTCAATATCTTCAAAAGAGTCGTCGGGAGGCTCGAATCAGCATTGTTGATGTCAATTACGTCGTCACCCTCAAGAATCCCGACGCGTGTATCGTTGGGGTTGCTTTTGTAGAAAAATTGCACGAATTTCATTTTTGCTCTCTCTTCTGTTAGCGAGTAAACAAAACTGTTGTTTTTAAGATAAAATGTCGGTTTTATTACATTATCTCGAACAGATGTTATCAACACTTGAGATAAAGTTAGCAGAGAAGATAAAATCTAAATGTTATTTTGTTACACAATGACGTATTATTATGTAACACATTTGCCTATTATCTAAAACTAAATAAAACGTTTGTTAAATTAAGCTGGATACCCCGGCTAAATAATTAAAACTAAAAAATAAGTTGACTGTCACCGTGTCACGGGACGCCCGGCAGATGTTAAACATAACGGCATAAGACAGCATCATGTTGTTAGCCGTCACGGCATACAAGTCAGTTTTACTTCCAAGAAGCGCTATAAAGCCGGGTCCGCTGCGGCATGTTTTCGTGTTAGCTAACACACTAACTGTTAGCTAACACCCACCCAAACCAACACCCAAAAGTCTCACCCACTTTTCGTATCAGTAACAGTGTTAGTGTGTTAGCTAACACGAAAACATGCCGCAGCGGACCCGGCTTTATAGATGTTTCACATCAAAAACCATATGTGTGAAAACCACGTTAGGGCCACATTTACAAATGTCGCACGGTTTTACGGTTTTTGACAGCTTCCTATACCAAATCTGTCGTAATTCGTAGATTATCAAAGCTAAATCTCATTACGTAACTACAAATAGGAACTTGTCTCTTCTATAGTTTTCATCTAGATATTTTTACCTGCAGAGTAATGTGACAAGATCTTACTTGTTTAAGATAAAACGGAACAAAAGTTGTATACACGAAGCGATACTTCGCTAACAACATTCTTATCTCGAGTTAGTTGTAGGCGTTTTGTATTAAACACTTTTAGTTAAGAAACTTTTACTATAATGTTCTGAATAATTTATCAAATAAGGCTGCATCTACATCATAATGAACAATTATTTCAGATCTCAAATCAAACAAAACAACAACAATACAATATCACTTTAATATACACCATATTAAAAAAAAGACACAGAAAAATAATACAAAAACCGGCAGTATAATAGACAGCCTTGTCGCCTTAAACGATTTTTTCCAGGCAACTTTTGGAAGGACAAGAACTGAAAGAGAAGTAGGGTTGGTGGTGTACATAATACATCTAATATACATAAATACTGAATTTACAAATAATTATAATATGTACTTACTAATACATAAGAATACATACAAACATACCAATTATAAAGAAAGATAGTGATTGTGGATAAGGTTCTTAAAAATAGGAAGAGATTTGGCCTGTCTGATAGAAGCAGACATCTCATTCCACAGCACGACAGCTTGAACAGTGAAAGATTTACTGTAGGAAAGGTAAGATATGCCCTAATTGCAATTCAAATATCACCTCATATATTTTTTATCTATACCACGCAATCACCGTAAGTACGTCTTACTTACCTATTCATTTTTCATGCTGTCTAAGAAACTTGCACCTACACCAGTGTACTAACTAATAAATCCACATGCAAAAAAAAGGCGGCAATGTCGTCCACAGGCTGAGTTCGACTTAAGGCATCATCAAGCCTGATTAAGGCCACTTTACCATATCTCCTTATTTGTCTGATCTTAGTTTGAGATAGTGTGTTGATTCCACAGGCTTTTATAAGGATTCTTTCTATGTCCGTAGCCTGTCTTAAGTTGAATCAATGCTCCAAATAGCACGCTGGGTAATTTAGTTCGATCTCTGTCGTCATGGCAGTAGCACGTCATATAGTCTAAGAGCTAGCAACGTTTTCGAGAGAGAATTTCAGGTAGGCCAGTTTTTAGATATGCTATCTCTCTCACTCCCCCGGACGTCATACGGGCTATCTGGCTGGCGGTAGTGGTTGCGTTCATCAGTGCGCATCCTACCTGTACAGGTAAAATATCGATTTTTCAAATCATTTTAAGAAGTTTTTTTTTTTTTTTTTTTTTTTTTATTGAATTTTTCGCAACAAGAATCTATTATTGCCAGATATTTTTATCGTTGTTTAAATTGTGCCAGACGCTAATTTTGAATTGAAAAAAATTTTTTTTTCAAAATATTTCTGTATGGCTGAAATTTTTATATGATGTTATTTAAGTATCTAAAAACCTAAAATTAATTTGCCAAACAATAATTCGATTGCTAAACCTTCAGCCAGACCGATCTAAAAGTGAAAAGTGATGTGGTACCATTTTGCTTGGTCTAGGAATAGTTGTCGAATAAATTACAGAGAAAGAATTAAAAACTATTGAATTAATTGTGGATTAACATAGCATTAAAATAATTATTTATTTTTGTGCAAAATTAAGGTAATAATCAATCTCAAGGATGAAAGTAAACAAAAATTATATTTTTTAATCCATAATTGTGTCATCATCAAAGTTATCGAAGGCTACACCTGTGCATAACGATGATTTCCGAATAATGTCAGGTGGACTAATTTCAGAGCGATGTACAGATGAATAAGTAGCTTCAGTTTCCAGCTCCTCCAGTGTAGTATAGTTGCAGCAATGTCCAAAACGATTAAGAATGTTAATGATTCTTCTACTACTTGTAAGACTTTTAACAGTCATACCAAGAGTTATTTGTTTTGATGGTTTAATAGTACCATTAGTCACACAAAAAATAGTATCAGAGGCGATTGAGTTGCTCAATCGATCACAGTTTACACCATTTCTGCGACGAATATCTTTGCCTCCAATCAGGGTTACAATAAATGTTCTGCATACAAATCTTAAAACAATGAAATATTTTGTATACGCATTTTCGTCGCTTGCCAACAGGCCGTTGGTGGTCAAACGCGGACTTATTCGCGATAGAATCTGGACCTTTTCAAGGCAAGAGTGAATAGTTGTACCTTCTAAGTCTGAATGCTTAATCTTCGACCACATCGTCGCTTACCAACAGGTGAGTTGGTGGTCAAAGGCGGACATAGTTGCGATAAAAAAAGAAAAAATATTTAAAAAAATGTTTTTTTGTATGTATGATAATGAGTATGTAATAATATCTCTATGTCATAGCTTGTCTTTGATTATTTTTTGAGTGTCAGTACATACCGTAACCGTGAGTACAGTACCAATGTACCGTACGTACTGTACCGTATCAGTCCTCGTGAAAGCTACTTTATAATTCAAAAGGATCTCTTAAATAAGTTGTTCCGAAACCTCTCGCTGTTACAAACTAAGATTGTATTAATTGTAAATTCAGAACTTAATGTAATTTTAATTTTGTTGTTTGATCAGTCTTTTGTCCCTCGGGCGAGGTAAGCGGATCTTTCACAGAAAATTACAGGAGTTTGTAATCCCAGAAAGTAAAACATTCAAATAAACAACTTTTTATTAACTTTTTTAATTATGCGTTTATTATTTATTTGTACATTTTATTTCGCCAAGAAAAGTATAATCGAATCATAATATACTTAACTAAATTAAAATAAACTACTTGTATATTTTTTCTTATATATTTTTTTCGTTTCACCAATTATTTCTAGTACCCTTTGTTCATATTATTATTCATTCGTTTCGGGAACCTCATTACGTACTCGTATGTCTAATTACATTAAAATTCGTCATAATTTGGCGAGATATTATATTTGCATAATAAATCTTCTATCTATATTATATAATTACATAAACGGTGAAGTGTGCTTGTGTATGTATGTTCCCTGTGGACTTCGAAACGGCTGGACTAAATTTGATGAAATTTTCAGGCAATCTTCGGATTGGCCCAGCGGGAATCTTCATCTTGTGAAGTTTGGTAGCAACAGAATTTTTCTTTGTTATTCTAATATTTTCTCTTGAAAAAAAAAATAAGAACAAGAATTGAGTCTATACCACAGAAAAGAAAAAAAAAACTGTCCATACATTGACATATAACATCATAGAATAAGTAAACTGGCCAAGTGCGAGTCGGGCTCGCACACTGAGGGTTCCTTACCGTAGCAAATACGGTAAATATGGTTTTCACTTTTTGATTTTATTATTATTTCTTAGTTAATCCGCCATAACATCACATATTATGTGAAAATTTCAACTGTCTATATATAACGGTTCATAAAAGAACCTATAAAAGTTGTTAAAAGGTAGGGCGGACAGACGGACAGCGTAAGCTTAGTAATAGGGTCCCGTTTTCAACTTTTTACTATGGATCCCTAAAAAGGAATTCTCATCTAAGCCAAAGGAGGTTGCATTGATTTCATCTTTATCTCGTAGATTGCTGATTAATAAGGAGTAACTTAGAATATTTTTATCCGGATACAACGCGAGTGAAACCGAGAGGAGTAACTAGTAAATTAATAAACAACTATCATCGCCTGCTTTGATTTAAGTGAAGTAACGCAGTCAGTACCTCACGTCTTCTCTCCGTCTCTCTAGGAGCCATCTCACTCATATTCTTTTTCCATATCTTTATTACTGCAATTATCAGTCCTCATCGTCTACTCCACAATTTAAAGCAAACGTCACCTCGAGATAGCTACCTACAATAGCTGGATATTGCAATATCTGTCTGAAAGTAATATCGGCTTAAGATACTTCGCGGAAAAGGTAAGGCTGTGGCCTCCACGACCCCACTAAATAGATTTATGTCAGCTTGCCTACAAAAAACGATTTCATACACTCCAATATTTCTTGTATCACATTTTTCTGGGCACCTTGCTTTCATTTAATATTCATGTGGTGGAACTTTTGTTGTACATGTTGGAAATTAAGGTTTTCGCTGAAAAAACTGAATTTCGTACTCTATACATCTATACCAATAGAGTCAGAATCGTGCAAAAAAAATGTCCGAACCAAAACTCGGCACACGCTACGCAATGCCGACTTTTTGATAGTTGTAAAGCAACCGCGATCCGGCTACAACGCTGCGCGATGCCAGTGCTACGATGCCATAGCGGACAAGCGAAGTTGAACACTATGCAAGCGACGTAACGTCTAAATTGAAGTAAATATGGCATTGTGAACTATATAATTGTGTAGATATGTACAATGACGCTCGGACGTTTTTTGTCTGTTTTCACTTAGGAATTGTGACTCTATTGGTATTGTATTTCGATGACTCTATACCCTAAATGTGACACACACTGATATCACGTCACAAATTAAAGCAAAAGTGTGTTATCGCAAATTAATTCAAAAGTTTGTTTGTTTATTCACACACGGTGTCTTTAGCCTGCACAACGTGTAGGTATGCGAGTGCAGGATATACGTTCACAGGCAACACAAACACACGAACAAATTAAATTAAATTTCGGATTTCAATATAATTTCCTTTATATACTGGTATCTGTATCCAGGACTCCTATCCTGCCGCGCTCAATTGAGCGTAACCGAAATAATCTAGAAAGCGCTAGAATAGGGACCTTTAGGAAATTCATGGAAAGCTAGAATGTTACGAGTGAAACTACGGGCTCTTCCTAGTGCAGAACAAAAATTCTGTCTTAAATTTTATCTCCGCCAGCTTAAAATTGAACGTAACGCATTTTAGCAACATGTTATGAAGGCAAGTAGCGTCGAGTCCCTGAAACTTAACGGTCTGTAAAATTAAATTACCTACGACTCGTTATGTCCTTTATTGTTCCTCGGAAAATGGGCAGCGATTCTTGTTAACATGACGTACCTACGCTTACAGCTGTTGTTGGTGTTGGTCTTTACTTTGTTTTGCAGCGACTTGATGCTGATACATGTAGCATTACAGCGTAGCTTTTGCGTGGACGCGGTTCAAATACAAAGGCACAATGTGTTGCGAAGCCGATGTGCGGCTGTGTAGCCGACGTACATGCAACCATCGACAAACCTTGATGCAACTTTTCCAGTCAAATTTCTGGCATAAAGAGATTAATATCGAATATTTCAGGGCGACGAGCACATTGCATTGCTGCGCAGGGTTGTGAAATGTTGAAGTAAAAAAATTTCTAATGTAATGGTGCTAAATGTTATATAATGGCCTCGTCCCTCAAAAAATCTGATGCTTTTTCTACGTTGCTGGTCCTGCAAGCAGTACCTATCACGCGAGAAGGGTAGTTGAAGCCAGAGCAACTACTAATCTCGTTAAAAAAGCTGTTTTGACGCTGACCACCCTTAGAGTTTGTGATCCAATTCAACCCAGTCTTTGACGTGAACGCGTCCAATACATCTACAAGGCGCTCCGCTGCAACACGTCGCGTCATACGGCCGGACCCTATAACTTTGAGCACAACTCTCCACGATAAGAAATTTAATTATTTTTAAACTATTGCCTAGTAAGTTTATGTCTAATATCTCACGAAGTAATTGTTCTACTTACGATATAGGCGAAGAGAAGTTAGTGGCTCTTGTTAGTCTGGAAAACTGCCGTAGGTCATTTCGGCGAATGAACATCGAAGTTAGAAGACCTTATACTACCATTCTCTTTCTACTATTAGGGCAAGTAAAATCCACTAAACTATTGAGGATTTTCCTGGAATACTTACTTAACTTCTTCATTATACGTTTCCAAATCCGTTCAGTCAATGAATGGAGCAACCTGCCGGCTCCCTTGTTTCCTACGTCATCAATCAAAGTATTTTCAAAGTCAGAATGAATACGTATCTTCTAAGTCTGTGCGTTTATCTTCGATTAAATAGTCGATTATTCACACGAAATAAAAACCTGCCAATTGAGAGTAGGACTCGCACCGTGAGGGTTCCGTTCAAACTTAATAAATATGTATGTAGATAAGATAGCTTATCTATCCCAGGAACCAAGTCTCGATAAAAAAAGGTTGAAATATTGAAGGAAAAACTTAACTATGTAGTTGGCAAACAAGTTCTCCCATACAACTACAAAATGTAAGTTTGTTACAAAAACCTTCATTTAATGTGACGTTACTTGTAATTAACAACTTTTGGATTTGTTCTTTTATGTTTTCCTTTACATGTGAGGCCTTGCTTTTAGCCTTTCATGATTCTAGGTCAACGAGAATTACCCTATAGGTTTTGATTCCCTTGCTTCTGTCAAAATATGCGGCATCTTTTGATTGCGTTTATTTAGAAGTTTGATTTTACAGCTCCAATGGATTGTATACCTGAGTATTTGATATTAATTTCAAGTTGATACCTCCGCGTTTTTAAGGAAACGAGTATTGACAGATATACAGACGGACGGACAACGAAGTGATCCTATAAGGGATCCTTTTGAGGTACAGAACCCTAAAAAAAGTACCTATACAAATTACTCAAAAAAAATAACCTGCAGTAAATTTGATACAATTCAGTCCCTATTCCGAAATCCTCGCAAGCTACAAGGCTCTACAAGACGACGTACCTTGTATTAGTTCCAGCCGATGAACCGAGACGAAATCATGCGAATTAATCCGATATATTGCATTTAAGTTGATGGCGTTACTATATCGCTCGGCGCTCCTCTAATGGTAAATCAAACTGAGTAATGGGTGTACAGAGAGTAAACTAAGTTAGTAAGTTTGTGCTGATAATTACCACGATCGGGCGTAAATTGATGCTGCGTCAAACGTCGGTATCTAATCTAATTTTTGCGCTATCTAGATCGACGATCTCGCATAGAAATAACTTATCAAGGAAATTTGTAGATACAGCTTACAGACTATTGTATATCTGACATATTTTTACATGTTTTCCAGTTAGTTAGAAAATAACGCATCATTCACTCACTGTATAGACGCATATACTATACAAAAATTCTGAGTTGACCATATCTCAGTATACCATTAAAGTTTTCTAGCACCCAAAATTGAAAAAGTATGCACAGTTGGTACTTTTAAAATACGTAACTTGCGATAGCAACGAATAGCGTATTTATTACGTGCAAACAAATGAGATCATAACGGCGATTAAAACAAATGCTAAATAAAATAACCTCAGTGGAGAACTCGTTCACCTGCATTTTTTATGTGAACAGGGCATATAGAATAAAATTAAGCAGGCAGGAATGATGTGTAAGAAATTAAATTACAAATAAAAACAACATTAATTTATTTGAGCATCTATGAGGCGATAAGTAAAGTTATAACAATTAGTTAAATTATAACAAAACTATTATCATACAGCACACCTACAAAGCATTTTAAATAAAAATGGCACTAATTAATGAATTACAATGCTTCAAGAAAAGCGTTATACAAAATAAATGTTATCTTCAGTAGTTATGTATAACTACTTTATTTTAATATAAAATTATACAATGTTTATCATTTAATAAATTACTTTAAAACGATAATCATCTAATTTCACTAAAAACAACAGCCTTTTCTTGCCCACAACTCGCAAAGTCTAGTTTGTAGACAGACTTTGGCATCAAACACATTTACTAAGTATTCGGTTTAGGATTTAACTACGAAGATACATTTTCAGTTATGTGATAACATAATTTAATTGAAATGAGATAAGTGTTTACGTCGTTGATTTCACAAAATCGTAAAACTCATAAATTAATGCGTGAGTAAGTAAAATAATACTCACGGAAGATATGGTACTTCAAATTAATTCACTGCCAGTGAACTCCCAGCCTAAACCGCTGTGTCAGAAGCAAGAAATGATGCACAAGTGTTCCTTAATTATATCTTAGGAGAGCACTAAGAAAGGATTTTTGAAAATAATAGCTATTAGCGAGCTGCAGTACTTACAAGAATTTGCAAAAGACAACGCATTTGTTGTCATGATAATGATTTATCTGCGATAATGTGTTGAGTCAACCAAGGTATTTGTCATGAGTTTTCTGTTGGAGAGGTTTAATATTGATTGTTAAAGAGGGGTGCAGAGGTATTTGTTTATTATTTTCTTTAAATAGGACGTAGCAAGTTTTGACGAAATAACACTTCATAAATTGTACCAAATCATGTATGATGAATCGAAAGTAGAATAAACAAGAATCATCCACATAAAGAGTATTATAGTCATTTAAACATATTACTCTCTAGTAACGTACCTACAACATATTTTTTCATATTTTATAGAGTGCTAAAAGTCGACTTAGTTTTCGATCAAAGTGTTCAAAGTTGTTACCTTGATCAACCATATCAAATGATTTTATAATCGCTTACAAACTTGCATAAGTATGTAATGTTCCATTTTCTATCAATACTTTTATCGTTACATCGTCATAAACGAAGACACACGAATATTAAAAGAAAGCAACTGACGAGCAGTACGTTGCACACCAGGAGTCAGCACCAGCAACAAAAAAGTGTTCCGTGTCTTCTTAGATTCAACCACCCAGCCTGATTTTCACTATAAGTTCACAAATTGACTTCTTTTTTGTGGAATGTTTTCTAATAGTAGGTACCAGTTCAAAACACAATTTTCACTTCAATTGTCACAGGGCAGCTGATAGTACTTCAGACACATGCCAATGTTCTCCTCAGGGCTCCGCTTGATGCTCGGAGGGCCGAAGTGCACGGACACGGCGAAAGGCGTGATGGAGGTCTCCACGCGGCAGTTGGCGAAACTCTGTCCGGGACAGAAGGTGTTGCCGCAGTGGTGCGGATCACAGACACCCGCGTTGTAGTAATCACTCTGAAAGAAAAGATTTTAAGTATTGAAACAAATGAAGCGCTTACACAACATAATCTGGCAGCTCATGAGATGTTAAATTACGGTGCAATTCTATTATTACATATAATAAAACTGTAGCCGAGATAAATCTATACATTAAATATTATTGAAAAATGTTGACTGTGGGGAACATCATTATCGATATAGTCTTAATAAATAGTAACACAAGCTATCCAGAATTTGTGACGATATATGAATTTAAGATTTGCTAAGTAGATTAAAGTTTAATAATGCATCAGAGATGTTCGCTGAGGCGCGCACGGACGATTTTTATGCGATTATTCGCAAAAAAGTCGCATCCCTACGACAGCGAGTGCGAGGCAGCCGCAACGGCATCCTGCAAATGATTGTTGCCCGTTCGGACTGCCCCATCCAAACTAAATGGATGGGTATTGTAATGGGCGAGAAGATATAAATGTATTGTAATTGTAATTTTAATAATATGAATTTTGTTATGTAATTTAATTTTAATTAGGATTTAATGATATAGTTATAATTTTGATACTCTTTTATTGTAAACGTGTGATTATGGATGTTATCTTTCCGAAATAAAATTGTTAAAAAAATAATAATGAAACCGCCTTATGGTATACTAATTTAAAAGGAAAAAAGGAAGGAATTGTTTCGTCTATTGGTATAACACTGTGTTGCAGTATTTGTTAACAGACAAGTTTTCATTTAAGTTTAATCTTCATTTACTAACATGAAGTGATAGCAAATGGCTTTTTATAACTTCGTGAAATACTAAAGAAATTAAGTCATCCATATAATGTCATCGACGTAAATACTCACAGAAACAAAATACTCGTTCTCACAGGGTATCGTCACCCTGTCAATACACCTTTGTCTTCCAAATCTAACCATGCCGACGCCAAAGTTGCCATATCCGAAGTATCTGAATTTGTCATCGTCAGAGTAGTGCTGAGAGTAGGGTGACCATCGCAGGGATCGAGACTTGCCAGTATTCTGCCCCCACATCCAAGACGTTATATAACTCCACATCTGCCGGTTAAGGGTTAAACTAGCTACGGGGTTCTACTGGATACAATATAACATTAAACATATACATAATCGCATAAAAAATACCATATCTAAGGTGCTCTATTGTTTTATGGTCATTAAAAGGGTTATATTAGCATTATTAGGTGATTTATTCCTGTAATTGCTAGGTTTGAATTTGGGTTTATGATAGTTAAGGTATAAAATAGCAATTATTAAGATTTGTGGTAACAGATTAGCATAATTGTTTTAATGGGTTGTAACTAGTAGCAGTTAGATTACGACAATAAATAACAACTTTAAGGATAAATTAGGGTTTTTTTTTTGCACATAGCTTTAATATCCTGTTTTTTTTTTTGTGATGATTTAAAATTGATGTTATTAAAAAAAAACAAGAGTATAATCAATTAAATGAATAAATTAAACGCTAAAGTGTGTTCGGTTGTCTGTAATTTAAGTAAAATGTTCTTTCGTACTTGTAAAGTCAAATAAATTTGCAATATTTAAATACAAATGATCTTAAACGCATACAAAAACCATTTCAATTGCTTGCTACAACTCACTCGTCTTACCCTTGTAAACATCCCTGGTTGCTCCCTAACGGGCATCTGAATCTGAGGGTCATCTCCAGACCCTTCCATCTCATCCTCTTGTGTTGGCATGTCTTGTACTGGCATCATTTCTTCAGTACCTGTAAGAACCGCAACAACTGGTATATTCAAAAGCAACATCTATAATAAATTACTTACGCGTAAGCGAATAGTTCTATAAAAAAAAAAAGTTTAAACTGGGCACTCATGTTAGCAAAATACTATATCATAGAAAATCATTATTTGTTATTGCTACGATACTTGCTAAAATTTTAAAGGATAGGAGCTACATTTCTAAAAGCTCGTTTTTAATAAAAGTACATGCATCCCATAAAACTAGTAAAAAGACCGCACAAAATCTAATCGAGAATGGGTATAATCTGATACCAAAGGGATTTATCTATACAGGTGCATTCCCTTTCATGCTAATAGCACCAACGACACCAACAGAGCTAATGAGAAATAATACTGCATGCTAACGCTCTATTGGCGTGGCTCGTTAGCGCTGTTGGCTTGATTCGGACCGTGACCTTCTAGGGATTGAAACCGGGGTATCAAAAGTGGAACCATTCATAGTCTCCGCGGCCACTTGGTCTATGACTACAGCTTCTGTGGTCGCTGTGAATGTGACGAAAGAGCCGTCGGGACCGTAGAAGCCGGTGCCTGGTCCACCAGCTGCACCTGGTCCTTGCGATACTTCTGGATCTATTATGAAGAGTTTCTATCACTTCAAACACTCTTTTAATTTTAAGCATGAATTCGGAAATAATCTAGTCTCGCTTTAAAAAACGATGATAAGTTGGTGTCCATAAAGCAAGGTTTCTGACTAGCTATACTTTTTTTTGCAGAAATATTATTTTCGTCTAGTTTTACAAAACTAATCATGGACACTTCTATTTATTTCACTCAATATATTAGATCTACCTACTCTGTATGATAAAACATTGTTTTAGATATCTAATTAATCGATATTGCACCATTCTGACTTTCTTTTAAGCTTACATATTTGACGATCATTAGTAATATAATTTTTTCAACATACCAGTTGGATCCATAACATCAGGTGTGCCTTCTCTGGGGCCTATTTTAAACGATCTCTGGTCGCAGGGGGTGTACCGAACGGAGCAATGGTTTTTGTTCCGCCTGATGCAGGCTTTATACTCCTGACCCGCAAGATGACGCCCGTTAGTTGCATAGTTGAACGTTTTTATTGTACCTGGGAAAGATTGTGAAATATTTGTTTTAACATAAAAGTTGACAGACAGACCTCATTAACTATATCAAGTTTACGCTTGTCCATAATAGTTTACGCAGACGATAAAACTTTTAGACTTGTAGCGGAACTGTACCGCATTCTCCTACCTATTTGCATATAGCAATAATACCATTGCTATTAAAATGTATGAAGTTCAAGCAGCACCACAAACCGTTATTACCGTCTGTCTCACTAGGTTCATCACCGTTCAATAGTGTTATCATTAAGTAAACAATTAAAAAAATACAGACCGTTATCCGCAGTAAAGTACTGCAGACAGTCATGCGGGGCTGACTGTGCCAGCGGCATCTGTGCCAGCCGGAGCAGCCAGAGACGAGGCATGTCTCCGCCACGCATTCTCATCGAGAGACTGGTTCTCTTGGATGTGGGGAGCTCGTCGGCCTCGCGAGCCTCACTGCTGCTTGATAGAGTGTAGTATACTTGAAATGAGAGACAAAATGCTATAGCAGAGTCTAAGTGAATAAATGGAGTATAGTATAGTTAAGATAGAGTAGAAAAAGTAAAGGTAGATTAGGAGAAGAATAGCGGAGGTGAACTTTATGAGCATAATGTAACGGATACCCATTATTTTTAGTCCTTATCCTGTTATAAAATTCAAATTATTGGCAAACAATAATGTGTAAGTTATATAGTAGGTATGCCACGTACTGTGTTGTCCGTGATTCTGCCCGCACATTGTGAATTTTGTCTCTCCATCTCCTATTACCATGGCGTCTTCACTGCATTCTCCGGTCGTTCTATTTGGTTGGCCCTGCAAAATTTAGAAGTCCTGTGTTTTCACCTACGTGACTTTACCTACGTGAGGCGTTTAGGGTTAAAAAAAAATTATAAAAATTATGAGTATGATGTCTGAGTGGAGCTATGCGGCTCTCTACTCTGCTAAAAGCGCTTTTGCCAGGGGCATTAGTCACAATGAATGCGTCCAGATATATTTGGTTGGCCCTGCAAAATTTAGAAGTCCTGTGTTTTCACCTACGTGACTTTACCTACGTGAGGCGTTTAGGGTTGAGCCAAATCTCACCCAATCTCACGTGGGGTAGAGGTCTCTGAAAATATCACGTATATTTTTCACCGCAAGAAACAGTGTAAAATTGCCAGAAAATTGCTAAATTAAGTAAAACATGTTTCTCCTCTAGAATATGGCTAAATTTTAATACAAATATATATATATATATATATCTGGACGCATTCATTGTGACTAATGCCCCTAGCAGAAGCGCTTTTAGCAGAGTAGAGAGCCGCATAGCTCCACTCAGACATCATACTCATAATTTTTATAAAAAATTTTTCGACATGAAGAATATTTAATTATATTACAGTATAATTCCAATTGACTAAACTACAAACTAAAACCTAAACAAAATAACTATTAATTAAAATTAAAATTAAAATTACAAACAAAAAAATATATGTTTAATCAAATAACTCGCCCCTAACTGTACCCTGCGCAAAGGTGCTCATAACACTAGCAGCATTGCC
The DNA here is from genome assembly GCA_949125355.1 of Agriopis leucophaearia. NCBI lineage: Eukaryota > Metazoa > Arthropoda > Insecta > Lepidoptera > Geometridae > Agriopis > Agriopis leucophaearia. Next base: position 1,405,263 of record OX421276.1, on the reverse strand, counting down.
GCGCTGAATGGCTATGGCCAACCTTTGCACAAGGTACGAGCCGGAGCGAATTATATTAACACTAAAAATACGCATTTTGAAAAATCTCACGTAAGATCAAGACGGAGTCAAGCCAAATCTCACGACAACTCACCAAGGGAGGACTGGGAGGAGGGTCGAACGATCGCCAGAATTGTCTCACGTAATTAATGTACGCTCCTAATCGTCAGCTCTAAATCACCCTTTTGCTGAGCATAGGGCTTCCTTTGATTCTGTACATTGCTAAGTCTCTTCCACTGGTAACTTACAATAGTAAAATGGATGAAGTCGATCTTGAGCTGCATGATGCCGGCGTATGTCTTCTCGATGGTAATGTTGCAGTCGTCATCTCCATTCCACAGCTCCGGGAAACCGGGGGACGTGAAGTATGTCAGGTTGTTGGACACCACGCCCCCGCAAGACACCTCAACTGGAATTTGTGTTACATTGTACTTCCCACAGAAAATAAAAGTAAATAGAACGGAAATGAGAAGGAAACTCTGTCGCCAGGTAATGTGATTGAGAATTCTTATTTATGTCAATGCGTCGAACTCCGCGTCACAGTTGCTAACACAGTTGCTATGGGTTTATATGGGTGCAAGTGGCTTCAACAAATTTCTTACAAATATGCCTTGACAGCCGTTCTAATTTAAACAAAAAAAAAATATTTTCTGTGGTACTTCCAATATAATATTCAATTCAAAATTGAATGTCAGAAAAGAATGATTAAAACTTTCAAACAACACCTAATAAAATGTCAGATGAAAGATTACGAGTACATACGAATGAATTAAGCATATTCCTTATAAGAAATAACTGAGTATTATTAGTTTTTTATTGATACCAAGGATGATTTTAATTGTAATATAGGACTAAATCACAGCCAAAAAATGTGACCACGAATAAACGTGTGATAATTTGCAAAATCAACGTAGTCGAGCTAAACAAAGTAATGAAGGAAAAGCTCTCTACTCGTATATAACTTTGAGAACCGAGTTTCTAATATTTCTCTATGAATTATGACTAGGTGAGTCTGATTACACAACTGCACAATCTGTCCATGTCGAGACCGCATCATAACTTTGAAAGCATTGCGGAGAAAATTTACCGCAGACCAACTTAAAATGAAAATAACACAAACTGCAGAAACAAAAAATATTTAATAAGGAACTTGTAAGAAAATATAATTAACATAAATTCTGTTAACTTCAACTTTGGTATTTTCTTATCTTTATTCATTTTTAACCGACTTCAAAAAAGGAAGAAGGAAGTTCTCAATTAGGTTGTATTTTTTATGTTTGTTACAGAACTCCGTCATTTATAAACCAATTATGAAAAAAAAAAATTGAAAGTGTGTATGTATACGTTTTAGATAAAACAAAAAATAACTGGAAAAATTCGATTATTCGATTATAATTTTGTGAAGTCGGCTTTGCAGTAGAAAATAATTTCCAACTAAGTTATCTAAACGTATTAAAGGTTTTAACCTAATAAAAAGCATAACAAAAGTCACGGACCCCGGTGTCTGTGGAGTGATATTTTAATTATATAAAAAAAAGTTTTAACCGGTTGACTTTATTACCAAAACTAAAGAAAGGGTGTGAAAGGAAGATGCACAAAGTTAAAATCTCCTATGCACAGTTCCTATGCATATTTTAAATTCTTCTGTAGTATGGAAGATAGACTCATCGAAAACTGAATATTTTGCCAAAAATATGTCTGTTTCTTTTACTCCATTTCAAAGAGAAGAGTTCTTTATTATTTAGCGTCCTAGACGTCTAGGCATACCTCGCATTTTTTATGGCTATACGAGTATTTCTTAATTTTTCCTTGTCAGAAAAAAGTCATCTAGTAGGTATAAAACCTAATAAGCGATGGTTCGAGCTGATTGGGGTGCCTTAGGAGAGTCATGAAACGTTGTTATTTTGAAATGATAAGAGCAGTATTTTCGTAGTCTGTAGTATAAAAACAAAGAGGCGTATTTTTTGCACCATTTTGCTTCTATTTTTCTCAAATTAACATCAAGAGAATCGGAAGAATTCGGGTGGTTGGTGAAAAAGTTCAAAGTGATAACCGTAGCAAAAGACTAAGTAAGAGGGTAGATCGTTTTGTCTGCACCTAACTTTGAACTTTTTCACCAACCGCCCGCATTCTTCAGTCTTCCCGTGAACATGGTGCATGTAACTGCGCCGAAATATCGGGAGCTCCTTCTACAACCTTACCACGGTAAATATCCCGTAAATAATCATATAACTTTAGTGAACAACCGGGATAGTTTAAAACAGTTGGTAACACTTGGTACACTCTACTTTCCATTCCGTTTTTCAGGAATCATAAACTCTGTTATCTTCCCATGGAAGCCCAGCAATTTCGGCTTTAACAGAGTATATCTTGCTGCAAACAAATAAGAACAATGTGTCAGAGCAAAATGCAAATGGTCGCGTGCGTTACGAGATTACTAACCTGACTAGGTTGGGAGATACTGCTTGGTTTAGTTGCTACTGACAAAAAATTTAAAGGCCCATTTTATGAAAAAAAAAAAACTAGAAGCAAATAATTAAATTGGTACCTACTTCAACGTAGTCTCAAAAACTTTATTAAACTAACTATGACCTCAAAAAATAACTTGAAAGCTGTACTTGATACAAAACTAACAAGCCTAAACAATTTCATGAAGATACATTTAATTTAAACAAGAAAATTACAAATATTTGACAAGGAAATAAATATAAAACTACTAACAAATAAATATACCCTAACTAAACTAAAACTAATCCAAAAGCCCCTTGGTGGAAGGAGCTTTCTCTGTCACCTGTTACCCCTTCCAAGGAATATAAGTCCTATTTTCTTTGCCCCTTCACAACATAACCGATTTTCATGAAATTGGGCAGTGAGGTAGTATCTGTACGAAATTGATATAGCATCCCGGGAAAATGCAGGAAAATAGACCATGTTCCATCATGACTCTGACCATGTTCTGACAAATAAATAATTTCATTTGATTTGAATAGAAAAATCTTCTGACAAAGAGCGGGATTCATACATAAAAATGTTTCTCCGTATCTCCCGACCTAAGTATTCGAGTAAAAGTAAAACAACTGGAACCGGGAACTGTTTGGAAAGTACACACCTTTGACCGGTGATGCGGCACGAACAGCTACCGGGTGCTTTAACGACTTGTAAAAATACCTGAGTATTTACAAAGCTGCGTTCACATTTAGTGATGTGTAGTGTGTAGGTACATGTATTGATGTATAATATCATTTGGCGATTTGGTGTTACAATATCATCATCAGCCAGAAGAAGGCCATTGCTGAACATAGGCCCCCCTTTAACCTCCACACTGAACGACATCCTGCCATCTGCATCCACTGGATGCCCGCGACTCTCACATATCGTCGGTCCATCTAGTGGGAGTCCTACCTACGCTGCGTCTACCGGTTTGTGGTCTCCACTCAAGAACCTTTCTTCCCCATCGGTCATCAGTTCTTCGGGCGATGTGGCCTGCCCATTGCCACTTCAACAACAAACACAATATACATTTATGCAATCGACCAATTGCGAACAATTACTCCCTGTAACTGAACTAATGGCACTCGATGATAATTCTTGTACCTACGCCACAATTGCTTTGATGTATTTCTACGATAGGTTTTATATTTATCGTGTGATATTCAATACTCATAAAGATCAGAATAAAATAAATCGATGATAATGATGATAATCAACGGTGTTCTTTTCGACTTTACAGCTGCAATATAAATGTAAAAAGCTGAATAAAACATTTTCCTTTAATATTTCACTGAAGTAATACAGCCGATGGGGCCGAAAGGTTCTCGAGTGGAGACCACGAACCGGTGAGCGCAGCGTAAGACGTCCACCCACAAGATGGACAGACGCCTAAAAGAGACCGCAGGGAAACACTAGATGCAGGCCACTTCCAACCGGCCCTTTTGAAGATCAAAGGAGAAGGATGTCCAGCAGTGGACGTCCTATGGCTGAAATTATGTAAAGTTATGTAGGGTACCTGTTTTGTTTGGATGTTTAAAACCTAGCGAAAGTAATCAGGATTCCTGGTTTTCATTCGGCTTTTTACAATGTTTTTGCAGCTGTAAAGTCGATTCAAAGAACACCGTTGATTATCATCATTATCATCGATTTATTTTATTCTGATCTTTATGAGTATTGAATATCACACGATAAATATAAAACCTATCGTAGCAATACATCAAAGCAACTGTGGCGTAGGTACAAGAACCCCGAGGTACAAAGGGCCAGTTTCACTCACTATAAAATGCGAACGTGGTTCTATGGACCTCCAAATCAATACACCGAACATACAGTATGGACCAAAGACATATCGTAATGAAAACAATAAATTAATTCATCAAAAGACAAGTTAATACAGTCCTAAAAAGTAGGCTACATTATTGGGGTTCCATAAAACGTAAAAGAAACAGGTAAAACGGGACCCTATTACTAAGACTCCGCTGTCCGTCCGTCTGTCTGTCTGTCCGTCTGTCACCAGGCTGTATCTTATGAACCGTGATAGTTAAACAGTTGAAATTTTCACAGATGATGTATTTTTGTTGCAGCTATAACAACAAATATTAAAAAACAGAATAAAATAAATATTTAAGGGGGCTCGCATACAACAAACGTGTTTTTTTTTTTTGCCGTTTTTATAAATAATGGTACGGAAATCTCCGTGCGCGTCCCAGCAGTGGGAACCTGTCCGCCAACATCAAGTAAGTAAAACTATCATATTTGTGATATTATGAATATTAAAGCACTTTTGTTTGTTTGTTCTTTTTTGGGCAGCGACTGAGCAATTGAGCGACGGGATATTTTGTATGAAGATAGTTGAAGGGCTGGAGATTTGACATAAGGCTTTTTATCTAAATTTTTGCAGTTTCTGAATGTCCATACGGGTGAAACTGCAAGGCGTAGTTATGTTTTTATGTCATAGGTGGCAAACACGCAGACGGGCTGCCTAGACTATTATTAACTCGCCTTTTGAGGAACCCCATGTTGTAGCCTTGCAGAAACACCGCGGAGCACGTACTACATTTATCATTTTACAATTACGATGAATTCTATAAATTTGTATGTTAATTTTACCTACTTAGTAGTATTTTTAGATTGATTTATTATTATTAATTTGACATGTAAATTGGCTTTATGAATAAAATTACTATGACTATGACTACATGTAATATTTCCGTGGCAAGTGTCCTTACTGTCCTTATATGGCAGGGATGGTTCAGAGGGCTCTCAGCCTGTTATTTAGAGCAACCTGAAGGGTTGAGGTAAGACGAATCGGTCCGCATACTAATGCGCTGTTTTTACACCGATATGTCTGGGATATGCTCAGTGCTCACTGCCACAGACATAAATAATGTTATGAGTAGATAATGCCTTGTTGTCTGGAATGTGTGCTCTAACTTTTACATTAGAAGATGCTCATTATCAGTGTCTAATGTTCAAAAAAGTACACCGTTTTTTTTTTTATCTCGTGTTACTATTAGAGTCACATAATCAATGACATTTTGTTAGATGAACATCTTTGTGTGTAGTGTTTTTTTAGTTTTTTTTTTTTTCTCTATTTTTGGGAGTAAATGGGTCCCTATTATTAAGCCTAGGTACGCCGTCTGTCTGTCCGTCTGGCCGTCCTACCTTTTAACGGCCGCATCTTTCGAACCGTAATAAAGAGCCTGTTGAAATTTTCATAGAATATGTAATATTACTGTGAATTAACTAAGAAATAACAATAAAGTCGAAAAGTAAAAACAAAGGGCCCCCTTTCTCTGTGCTATTCACTTTTAGATGGACAAATACGTAAAATGCGCAATTTAATATGTAATATCTCAGTTTGACGAGTGCAGAGTATGTGCTAATTATTATTTTTGTATAATTGTTATTGCAATTAGCTAACTAATTCATGACATGTAACTTGTGTTACGAATAATGCAGCGGAGGGTGTTGAACTCAAAGAAATCTATATCTATCTATACATATAATCAAAACGTAGAGATTAAAAAATTATAATTGCGAGACATAAAAAAAGCACAGGGCGTCTTAAAATAAGCAGCTGAACACGTTAAGAGAGTTTTTAGAATTTTTGTCTGTTTATTTGTTTATCCACGCACATCTCCTAAACCACTGGACGGATTTAAATTCTGTGTTCACGAATATGCTTAGCTACAACCAGATAGAAGTATAGGCTTTGTTTTTTTGCGCAAGGGCTGGATTAAGGGAGGAAATAAGTGTTGATTGTTTTTATGCAATGCTACGCGTACGAAGTCGCGGGCAACAGCACTAGTATATAATAAAATTGAAGAGAGATTAGTGTTATGTTACAGTTTGTACCTAAAAAAAAGTAACACGTTTGATTTCCTACAATTTTCCGAACTTGCGTTGTATATCCTTATGTATGGTCTCACCAATATGCTGAGCATATGTTCAGGTTTCACAGAAGTATGTAACAGTTGTATCTACCAGTGAGGAGGGCTTCAAAGGAACGTTTAGGTAAGTCGTGCGTGCTATTCCTTTTCAATAGAGGCTGAATTTAAACTTCACTTAAAGAGCCGTGTGTTTTTTTCGCATGTAGATCACTTATCTTGTGATCCGAAATAGGTAAGTCGAAGTTAGACAATTTTCCTCTTGTCAATTTTCAATTGGATGGGTGAACACGAGTGATAATTTTATTGTTTAAGGCGATATGCCTTAGTATGCAATTATCCTTTGTTTGTCTAATCTGAGGTTAATGGGCGAAGTACTGATTTCCGCTACGTAAAATACGTATGGAATTCAATACAAATTTTGTATGATATTCAATACGTTCGATCTGATGCCGGCATCGTGGTTTTTTCATCGCACCAGCTGCCACCGCCTGAAAGTTCATCCACATATCATAGATCGGTGGAAATCGCACACTGTGCGTTTTACGCGTTCCTTTTTGCCTTACACCTGCAATTTGTGGAATGACCTGATTCTGCGGCATTTCCGAGTAATTTCGGTTCTTCAAAAGGGCTGTTAATAGAGTCTTTAAGGGTCGACAACGTATCTGTGATGCCCCCGGTTTTGCAGGTATCCATAGGCGACGGTGATCGCCTACCATCTGCTTGTTTGACACCTATGGCATAAAAATAAACGTAATTTACGTGCGAAATTGCGAAAGGATCAATTGTGAGCCCAATACTGTTTTCTTTTTTCACTGCAGATATGCCGAGTAATATTAAAACCTGTAAGTACCATCTGTATGCTGACGACACTCAAATATACTATTCTTTTAATCCTGAAGCTACATCAGAAGCAATGTCTCTAATTAATATTGACCTGAATGAGATTTACCAATGGTCTCAACGTAACTCACTTATTCTAAATCCTTTAAAAACAAAACTGCTTATATTGGGTACTAAATCTCAAACTCATAAAGCCTTATGTCATAACCCTAAATTGTCAATAAATGGAGTAGATATTTCAGTTGAGTCAGAAGCTAGAAACTTAGGTCTCATCCTTGATAGTGAAATGAGATTTGATAAACATATTAATGAGAAAATTAGAACAGCTTTTTATAAATTAAAGAATCTCTATTGCCTTAGAAAACATCTCTCGAAAGAGGTGAGAATTTTATTGTGTGATCTACTAGTATTGTCACCTTTTAATTACTGCAGCGCAGTCTATGGATCGTTGATATATGCCAAAACGGAAAAAGCTATACAGAGGGTACAGAATGCGTGCGTGAGATTCTGTTTCAACGTTCCAAGAAGAGACCATGTTACTCCTTTTCTTGTCAAAAATAAAATGCTAAATATGAAAGCCAGGTGGGAGCTTCATCTTGCTTGCTTAGTTCAGAAAGTTCTTTGGAACAAGCAACCTGAATATTTATTTGAAAAATTAACTTGGTTAAAAGACATTCATCTGTGTAATACTCGCTCTAAGTCCCTGAATGCTTTATCATTCCATAAGCACAAGACCACCCGATTTAAAGGCTGCTTCAAACACAGTGCGACTAAAATTTGGAATAACCTGCCCCCTCCGATGAGAAAAAAAATGAATTCTGATAATTTTAAGCAAAAATACAAAAGTCTATTATATGAAATACAAAAGAAGAATTTTGAAGCAACTTTTAAAATTACGCGTTAACACCACACACACTCACACATACGCACACACACTCAGTTACACACACACACACCGCTCACACACACACACACACGCACAGACACACACACACACCATACACAAACCTAAGTGCTCTAATATTTAATATTTAATTTTTTATTTATTTAATATTTGATAATGAAAATAGTAGTAGTAGTAGTAATTATAGTGTATTACGTTTAACGACAGATATTTTTAGTTGATTTTGTAATACCCGCCGTCGCCTAGTGCTCACCTACCATCTTTTTTTTCTGAGCAAAGGGGTATGCTGAAAACCAGCCCTGCGTGACCCTTCGGGACCTCGCAGTACAGCGCTGAGCTTACCCCTATTGCCAAACGCTGTTTCTCCTTATGTTTCTTATAGTACATGTTCATTGTTTTTGTTTTTTGGCAATAAATATATCTTATTCTTATTCTTATTCTTATTCTTAAAATTTGGAAAAATATTGCCGACACACCTAAGCGTTGGTACCACTAAACCTGTTAAAAAGATACAAAGTAGTGTTTTCAGCAAATATATAAGCATTCAATTTCAAACGAGCAGAAAAGCAGCTAGAAACATTCTTGTAGCCAATAACCTCAGAGGAGGTAGAAATAAACAGTTTTCGAGTCAACTACCTCGGGACAGACGGCGCCGTTCTGGTGGAGACAGTTAAATGGACCACCGGAGTGTGTGGAAACTTACATTTTATACCGGAGGTGAGTAAACTGGGAAGGGGGGGGGGGGGGGCAGGTGATATATATGTACAAGTTTACAAGTTTTTGAAGTGAAAACTTCTTTAGGTGCGTTGAGCACTTTTAGATAATTTTATGATCCACAATTTTTGTTTGAAGTATTTTAAGATAAAACTTACCGTTATGGTGAAAATCGCGGAAAACTCATTTTCTTGACCTTTGATGTTGAATAAAAAAAAACATACAGGGTAAAGATGGGGAACTTTCAAATTTTATTTTTAATCATATTTTAAACAATCTTCCTGATTTTCAGCTTGGTGGGAATTTATGTAGCTTCGAATGTCTAAATTGACCGGACTATCTGTACTCGTAATCTTTCAAAAACCATGGAACTCGCGTCATCTTCACGCTGTCACAGAATACATAATACACAGTCCATGTATTTTAAAACAGCGCCATCTCTTGTAGAATAGGTGAATTACTACTGAAGTTTTTCACTTCTGACGTGCAGTCCTATGACTGATGTGTTTTTTTTTGTCATTGTTGGCCAGTTAGTCTCATCATTATTTCAGCCTATCATGTTCCCACTGTACTACTGCGGGGATTCAGGCCTTCTCTCACAGAGAGTATGGGCCTTATCCACCAGTCCGAATCCAGGCATTGTTTTCGTGAATTTCGTACAACAGCGGTAATTGGACACCCTAACTATTTAAAAAAAACTTCCGATGATCGTAATGTAAAAGCTTCGGTCAGAAATTAAGACCTAAAAACATACAGTAATATGATTGTTTACGGGACATTTACCGTGGTAAGGTTGTGGAAGGAGCTCCCGATATTTCGGCGTAGTTACATGCACCATGTTCACGGGAAGACAACATATAACTCCAAATAACATCCAATTTCCACCATAGATCATCGACCCGGTCATTCCATTCCGTCGTAAACTTTGGTAAAGTCCGTACGCAGTGTTTTCAAAATTCCTTTTTAATTCGAACTGCACAGGAATTGAATGCCCTCCCTGCCTCGGTGTTCCCTATAAATTACAACCTGGGTCTCTTCAAGACAAGAGTGCATAGGCACCTCATGGGCAAGCGTGCCCCATCTTAGACCGCATCGTCACTTACCATTAGATGAGTTGTGGTCAAACGTTAGCCCATTTCATCATAAAAAAGTAACTGTAGTGAACAACCGTGATAGTTTAAAACAGTGTTTTAAAAACATACATTACAAAGATAATGGGAAATGCAAATCTCACTATCCCTCCGCATGACGAATGGTGAAACGTTTAGCGCAGACAGAATAGATGTCAAAACCATAAACGGACGTTGCTTACTTGGTAGTGAACAGAAATTTGTCACCGACTCGCACTTGGCCATTATTTTTTATTTTTTACTTTAGAGTTCTACTATAATCATGCCAATACGTAAAAATACGTTTGTTGTACTAGGCCTTTTAGTTTTAACTTTTTGAGTTTATTATATTATTTCTTATTTAATTCGCGTTAACATTATTCTGTGAAAATTTTAACTGGATATATATTACGGTTCGAAAGATACAGCCGTTAAAACGTAGGAAGGACAGACAGACAGCGTAGTCAAGGTAATAGGGTCCCGCTTTCACACTTTGGGTAAGGAACGCAACCGCGCAACGCTTAGCTAAGCCGATTGTGTTTTTATTTTTTGTAATAATATTGTTTTGCGTTAATTAGACTAGGTATATAAATTTGTAAATGGCGAGAGCTAGTTGTCTAGTCAAACCTTAATTAGGTTTTAAGACAACTTATGATGTGAAACATTGTAAATTTTTGGTATTAAATAAATAAAAAAATATAAAAGAAACCCTTAAAAGCACCTTAATAGCATTCAGAAAACAGATATTTTGATTTTTCTACTTGTAAAAATGGTTTCAGTAAATCAGCCTCACAGATCCAAGTTTCCACTAGTTCCCAGCGGGCAGCACTCTATACAAGCTATCTTAACTCGTTGGGTCGAACGAATCGGGACATCTGCTGGAACGAATCATCTGCGTGGTAAATGGGAATCGACAAATGCTGCCTTGGGAACAGTGACTCTGATTGAAAATGTATCTCCCGGATTATGTTATGATTTGTGTGGGTTTGGATTCTTCGAAGGTCTTCGAAAATGAGTACACGTGAGTGTTGAATTTGTTGACGATATTCGGATACCAATAACAGACTAAAAAGAGAAAAAAAACAAGGATCTAGCTAATTAGCATAACCTCTTCAGAGTTACACGGAAAGAGTGAACTATGCAGAATGGAGTCTGTAAAACTCATCATACTGAACTGAACAACTTTTACTATTATACCAACAATGAAAACACGAAAAAACTGATATGCCATAAAAAATGGTCATTCACACTCTACAAAATACTATAAAGCAGCTGATATTTTTTCTAAGATCTCAGGGTTGGTCCCATTGTTCTTACAATGGGACCAACCAGGCTGTTCATAATGTAGAGTATACTGGACCCCTTTTAGCTTAGTATACACCCTTATTGCGTTAGCCCTGTATATCCATAAGTGAACTAATGAACGCTGATGATGATGAAATATTTGTTTTTTTGCATATATTTGTTTATTTATTTTATATTTGTGTGTTGTACACACGAGAACGATATGAGTTACAGCAATTATTTGTACCACCACAGTGTTCTGACAAATAAATCATCTTAATTTTTTACTTACATAAAATAATATTTTCCTAAATATTTTAAAACAAAGAAACCCAAATTAAAGACGTCACTTTAGTATTTCCAAAATGGCGTTGTTTCTAAAAGCAGCCCACACAATGGGCAATAAACATCGATTTCGAAAATGTAGCCACAAGCTGGCCGCAAGATTTATCTTAAAGTTTCGAAGAGTACGAAAGTTAGAAGAAAGTAGGTAGGTCTCAATAATATTCATGAGATGAAAACTCGAAGTTTCAACTTTGATCGGGAGTTATTGGAGATGGTAATAAGAAGTTACCGAAGGAAAGTTTTAACATTTTAAAATAAAGCAACTACCTACTGTTTACTTAGGTACTTAGAAGTCGATACTGGCAAACTGACTGAAGGTATTTTAGCCCTAATAAATGGCCCTAATAAAGCCCAAACATGTTGCTTAAATCAAATCCTGGATTCGTCAGCAAATAAATAGAGTACACAAAGAATATTGGACAAATACTGAGTACTGCAGGCAGTCAAGGTATACCTTCCTCGAGTTACTCTCGTGATACTCCCAAAGAATAATGAACCTCAAACGTTAATCTGGGATATCGATGGTGTCACAGGACGACAAACAGACATACTTTCTAAACAGACATCTCTTTAAAATTGGGGTTACAGACAGTCCTCTATTCAGTCATAGGCTGACATAAAGAAGAAAACAGACACACATATGCTGCATCAGTGCAGCAACGTGACAAAACATAGCAACGGCATCCTCTGCTCTGTCCCTCCCACAGGCCTGAACCGGATCAGCGACCTTTTTTTTATCTTGGCTATTGCTACCATGGTTGTTGGGGCAATTTTGCCATCAACAGTGAGAGAGGAGATCTTTGCTAATATATTATAAATAATTGGAGGAAATAGTGAGATTTTTTATACGAGATAATTCTGGTTGAAGACACTATTAAATAACAAACAGAAAAACTAAAGACCGATATTATTAGATTGAATGGAATTAACAAATGAAAAAATGACTTTTTTGTTTGGGAATGAGAGTAGAGAAGAAATATCTAATGGAAGTGGAACTTTACATATAGCGATGGTAGAATAAAAGGATGATTTACTACGAAGAGGGCAACTAAAAAATGTAACATGATTCAACGAACCAATATCTAAACCACAAGAACAAATAGGAGATTCTACAATTTCAAATTACATTTTATGATTGATTTAAAAATAAACATTTTACAAGATTTCAAATTTATATACTTAATTGAACCCTTCGACCAAAATAAATAGAATGGACGGGCCCTAACCATTGAACTTGATCAGTAAAAACGTGTCAAAACCATCGGACATATACTTCAACACCTAATTATAAAAATGTACAGTATATTTGTTACAAAAAATAGATATCGGTTTTATTTGTGTATTGACACTTCGGTAAAGCATACGAATTCATAATTTTGTCAGATGTTTCGTTATCGCGTAACAATAGACTCGTGTTTCAATTCCTACGGCTAGAGACCGACTGAAACGAAGTGAGCGCTGGCGCTCATTTTGTAATCTTCAAAAATGCGCTTCTACTGGGCCCGTCCATTCATTTTATTTTGGTCGAAGATTGAACCGGACTAGAAACGTGAACTAATTGAAACGAATTAAAACTGATGTGACAGATTTAGAGAAAGAACTAAATTTTAAAACCATGGCCGGGGGGACAACAGTTTATCAGCGACCTTCTGGTCATTCTCAGACACACCGGGCGGCTGAACTAGCTGTAACAAGTTCACGCTAAAAGGGCCAATGAATGGCCTATTTGCGGGAAATGTCCGCTTCACATGTCGGTCTACGAAGACGTGTGTCATGTTGTGATGGAGTGTGTCTGGACAGAGGCTGAAAGGTTCGATTTCTACCAGTATACCAACCTAGACTTAAAAGATGTTCGGTGGTGTAACAGTGTGCTAGCTGATCCCTTATCGGAGGAGTGCAGAGTGCTATGCGGGATGGTTAGGCTTTGTATTAAAGGGAGAACATAGGTTTAAGAATGGACCAATGACGGTAGCATGGTCATGTCTGACCAAATTCTATTAAAAAATTAAGATTTTAAAAAAATGGTCTACTTACAGACACAGCACACCCCCAGGCCATGCGCGCAGTCGCCCGCTGACTTGCCGTCCCGCTGTCTGCAGTCGTACGTGTTGAGACAGATGCCTGCCTTGGCCACATGGTAGCCGGTCGGCTGGCACTCCCGCTCACCACCCACAGGGAAGAAGTTCAACACTTTGCTGAACGATAGCAGACCTCCTGGAAAAGATTGATTATTTTTTAGCAATTGCACAAGCAATATAATACTTGATTTTATAAAGATCTTTATTTGTCATAATTAAATTCATACAATACAGAGTCAGTCTTATAATTGTAGACAACAGACATATAATGACTTCTCAGGCTACACTCGCCTGTAAAAGTCATTTAATGACTAAGAGTTAAATAATTTGGTTACATTGTAAAACGTGATGGTCAAATAATTATGGGTATATATAATATACAACTAATGATATGATGCACAATTATGAGTCTTTTGTACCAGACTCATTTACATATTCTTACTTATAATACTAAAGTAGATAAAGAGCTGATAATTTTCAAATGGCTGTACAGCTTTTCTTCGAATCATAGCTAAGACCAATCTCGATCAACTCACCTTTCAAACAAAAAAAGCTGTATCAAAATAGGTTCAGCTGTTTGGGAACTACGATGTCACAGACAGACACACAGATATACACTTTAAAGTTATAACACCCCTCTGTGTCGGAGGTTAAAATGAAACAAAAAAGTTTAATAGTCATGTTTGGAAGGGTCAAAGTTTAAGTTGTCAAAATTCGACAAGTTAAACCCTCAAGAAACAGTTATAATAAAATACGGAACTCGTTCGATCGCTTATTAAAATATTAATTCAACGCTTTACAAGCAGTATGAATAAAGCGATCATTTATGCTAAAAACAAAGATAACCATCTACGCCCAACGCAGTAATATCCGCTCAACAGCCTACGTCGATTCATCAAACAACAGATTCATGAAAACATTGTTAGGTCCATAAATTAACTTCGGACGATAAGCCCTGAAGGCGTTCTCGTTCATTGCCGTCATTTGCATAAGAAAAACATCTTTAAAAACGTATTTGACGCAAAAATAATACTCGCAGATATATTTTCAGACACAGATGTTACTCTATGTCAATTTCAAGACTTAACAGGAAATTTTAACCTGTTCTTCATCAAAGTTACAATAATATATGCCTCATACTTATACCATATTCTGTGGTTATGGTGATCTGTTAGAATCATAGAAACCTCTGATCATACAACCAAGATATTAAAAGTAAGGTGTCATTACAGGTACGCATCAGGCTTGATGCTTTTAGTCGAACTAACCCTGCAGACGAACAAGTGTATCACATTTAAAACCGACTTCAAAAATATCTGAAAAATGCCTATAAAATTTGAGGGTTGCCCTCGATTTCCCTGGGATCCCATCATCAAATCCTGATTTAGTGACAATGGGACCAAGTTGGAAGTATACCCTACGGAACAAAAGTTTTTGAAGTGAAAACTTCTTTAGGCGCGCGCGTTCAGTACTTTTTGGGTGAACAAAAATTATGGAACTCGCATCATCGTCACGCTGTACCGTGTATTTTAAAACAGCGCCATCTCTTGTAGAATAGGTGAATTACTTAAGTTTTCACTTCTGACGTAGAGTCCTATGACTGATGTGTTTGTTTTTATCGGTCAACAGTTAGCGGTAAAATCGGTGAACATTCACTTTACAAAAAACAGTGGAACAGAACCGTCCTCCTCTTTTGAAGTCGGTTAAAAAGGACAAGCAAGCTCTTTAGTTGCATATGGACTATTAGTTCATCGGTGTCGCTGCAAGTTTATCAGTGTACGTGAAGAGACATTTAGACACGAACTATACTGTACTATAATGTACTAAGGCACATTTCCCTTGTTTGTCTGATCAAAGTAACGAAGCTATATTATATGGCTAGGAATAAGACTCAGTGGAGTGGAAACCTAGTAGCAAAGTTTTAATGATTTATTAATTATCAGTCTGTGTGTTGGTTTTACGTCTTTTTGTGTGTGTGTGTTGGCATCATTATAGCAGGAAATCCTAGTTAGTATATAAAAACCGCTACGCCACTAATACCTAAGGTAATATACCTAGTACAACTAGATAACAAGTTTCAAACATCTAGGCATAATTTACGTTAGGCATTAGATGCAAAGTGTTGTTTAGGCATTTCGATTTATAGACGAAATGATATTAGACATTGACTGTTAGGTTAGTCAATTCAAGCAATAGGTATGGCTTCTTTCATGTTAGGTACTGAGCTCAGGAATCGGTAAAATGTACTCACGATACCTAAGTAAATTTAATTAACATAACAAATTCCGCACAATAGTGTCTTCTCACCCTCTCGCTTTCTCTTTCTTTCTTTCTCTCTGATATCAATAAAATAATAAAAATAAAATAATGATAAAGATTGCTCACTTATAACTTGACCCACTTGCAATAAATGTAATAAGAAAAAAATTACTCATCCAATCACATAAGCACCCAATTACGTAAGGCAAAAGCTCTATTTTTGCACATTTCCGTAGCCGGTAAGCTAACCAACGTCGGGCGGATTTTGTAGCCAACATTGTCGCATGCAGGGGCGTATTAAGGTCCGGGTGCACGAAATAGAATTAGCCAAAGCGTGGCTCTCCGAAAACCGTGAATAATTAAGTTAGGCGCCGGCAAAGTGTATTAAAAAGTAACTAGGTAGCGTGACACGACCCGCGCCTGGGCCTTTGGCTATTTCTTAGTGCGGAAAATCATGCAAGCGTGTACCTTAACGCCCCGAGATATGGTTTACTGCCGAACAACTTTTTGCAATCACCTAATCGGAATCGCTTAAAACAGGTAGTCGTAAGGCCCCTGAACGGGATTCAGCGTCGCTACTATACAATGTCGATGTTAGAGTCCTTCTCGATTTATTTTATGAACGTTCTTTTTTATATTTTTTTAGCAAGTGCCTTTATTAAATAAACAAAACGCAAGATAATGCTACTATACTTAACATATCGCATGATGCAGCCACACTACCGTTACGTTTTATTTTAGTTGGATTGTGGTTGAATGGACATATACTTATCTCAATAAATAACACGCAAATTTACTCAACAAAACAACACGATGATAGGACAGCTCATGATAGCTGAGTTTGACATTTTTAAGATGGCAGAGGCGGATTGCCATTTAAAATTCGTTCCATTTCTCCTTTTAGCCAAGTCCTCTCTTTTTGAACAAACTCTAAAAAAACCTCTTGAAAAGAATTTAGTATGTATACACAATTCCGTTTGTTCCAGATAGCATCCTCACAAGTTTTAGAACAAGTTTGTAGAATGTTTATATGATTTTCTTTCGACAAAACTTGTCTTGTTCACCTCAAATAACCGTCATGACCGTGTTTTAATGTTTCCTTATTACCGAGATAGAATACATATACATATTTTAAAGAAAACTCGACGTAAAAATCACGTTTAAGTATTGAAAAGTTCCATTTTCCAACTCCCGGCTCCATCATCAGACCTTCGTCACCAAGTGTAATATATGATACTATTTAAAAACCCAAATGAGCCCAAACTCGAGAGTTTACCAGTAACCATTGGAGAGTTTCGCCATACACCACCTAGCTCCATGCGCTCTATCACCAATTTGATGCACTGGCCATAGACCTTTGATGGTAGGACAATCCATATGCTCAAGCCCACTATCAGTTGGCAGTGTATCCAGCATGCTGGCGGCATTACCACGGTGAAGGGCGCTTTGAGCAAAAAACAGGCAAGCATTTTGGTCACGCGTCGCATTAACCAGGCGCTCTGAAAGATTTTTGATAATGATAGCTCATGATAGCTGAGTTTGACACGAACCCAAACCCAAATAACTAATAACCAAAATATATAGGGTTGCCATCGGTCCGGGTTTACCCGGATTTGTCCTAATTTAGAGGGTGTCCGGGAAGCGGAGCGGCGGGGCTTCATTTTGTAGTCCGGGTTTAAAAGTCTTGGGCCGCCCGCGACACACGCACTGTGCCCGCACGCCGCGATTTTTACACTGACTATATTTAAAAAAACCTGTTGACATGTCTGGGGTTCTGGGCTCTAAAATCCGGCGTTTTCACGCGTCTTGTCCTGGTTGGTCAAATTTTAGAGATGGCAACTCTAGATGCACAGAATAAGGACTAGTAGCAAAGAATCTGTCACGTGATTTACAAGGCCGTCTGTCAAATAATATGTAGCTTTTGGAGCCTTTGAGAGGTCATGTCCTAATCCCTAGTATATAAAAAAAAGTGTACAAACCTGTAATTCACTGTCCTGTCAAAAATATATCTGTGTCGTTCTGGTAACAATAATTTTGGCATCTAAGTAAAGAATGTAACATGTTTAATTCGTTTATGCTAAATTAGCACTACTTCTTGCTACTAGTTCTTATTCTGTGGTACCAAATTATTGTATTATCATCTAGATTACTCATATGCATAGTTTCAAATCGAAATGAGAATTAGAAGTAGGTAAAAATTTGGTAAAAATCGACTTTCAAGAAAATAAGTTATATTATACACGACCATGTTAACAAAAAATTACTTCGAGTGAAGAGCAATCCTGCCCTGAGTTGCTTGGAATTCTACATGCATTTTTAGTGCTGATGCATGTTGAAGCTGCCAAGATTCTTTTTAAAAAATCTATAAAGGATTCAAGTGGGTATGCTCAACTACGCTCGCTTAGCTCCGTTTCTCCGTTTCGTAGCTCGCAACCGCTTTATATCCAATGTTGTTGAACATTTGTAACGTAAAAAGATGTTCGTGTTAGACATTCCATCAAAATGGAAAATGTGGTTATAAGATATCGAGAGTGCAGAGAAAAACTAGAATAATAATGAAATATCTAAAGTTAGAACGCTTTTATTGCAAGTACTCGATGAATGGTTGAGTTTATTATCAGAGGTAATGTTTATTTTACTATATACTTACTCTTTCGTTAGGGTTCCGTACCCAAAGGGTAAAAAGGGACCCTATTACTAAGGCTCCGCTGTCCGTCTGTCACCAGGCTGTAACTCATGAACCGTGATAGTTAAGACTGTTGAAATTTTCACAGATGATGTATTTCTGTTGCCGCTATAACAACAAATACTGAAAAACAGAATAAATAAAATATTTAAGGGGGCTCCCATGCAACAAACGTGATTTTTTTGCTCGATATTAATAACGGCAACAGGTAGACGCTTGAAATGTTCACAGAATATTGAGTTATATTATTCACTTTAAAAATAAATTATTAAAATATAATTAATATTTAAGGGGGACTCTCATACAACAAACGTGACTGTTTTGCTGTTTTTATACTCGTAGATAATCGTATGGAAACCTTCGTGCGCGAGTCCGACTCGCACTTGGCCGGTTATTATTTTTTACTGGCTTTGGTTTTTATAAGTGTCTTTATTATCTGAACAAAATACAAGCTAACTAAAGCTACAGATTGCTCACAGAACTTTGAAAGTCTATATAGAGACAATCCAAATGCTCGCGGCCACTGTCAGTTGGCAGTATTCTAGCGGCATTACCGCGCTGAATGGTAATGCTTATGAACACGCCAGCATTTTGGTCCTGCAACGCATTAAATTAAATACCCAAGATAGGATAAAACTGAATAAAAATCTAGATATCTAGTTATATAAACGACCGGCGGCTTTATTGCTTAGAGTGATTCATACAGGAGGTAGAAGGCGGGGTTTATATTAATGAATTTCAACTGTACATGTAGTAATAATACAAACTAAAAACTTAAATTACTTACTTTGGTAAATATGAACATAGATAGACAAGTACCTACGGTTCGTAATAAGAAGGAAAAAATATTGATGATTGCTATCGCTAAGTGGCTACAAATAAAATTCAAAATACTCCGTGTGAGTCGTACAACACTGATCCAGCTAAAATTAATGCATAGAAATTTGAGTCCTCTGTCGAAAGTTATAAAGGTTATAACTTTCGACAGACAGCATTTCAGTGACATCGAGCGTCCGACAAGGTGACTGCACCTGCAGGGTAGACACAACGCGACAAAATCTTGTCGTCACTTTGTCGAACAAGAACGTGACAAGGCGCCTACGTTATCGTATAAGACTTTCTCGGTTTGGTACAATAAAAAAAACCGCGGTGCGCATATTAGCCCTGCAAAGCGACTATAGACGATGCTCGTCACATGAAATTGTACAACACGCAAAATGGAAATTAACGATGACTCATTTGAGATACCTAACCATACCTCAAGGGCTTAATTCAACACCTAACTTGCATACAACTTTCACCCCGGAACATTCATAAAGTATACCTTTCCAATCTGTTGACGAATGTACTTTTTCAGTAAAAAAATTATGTGTCCAGTTGATAAAATCAAAGAGGAATTTATTCTTAGTTTAATCATCTAGACACGCAAAAAAATTCGTGTGCTCAGTTGACGAAATAATAAATGTGTATATTTATTTCGCGTTTCACTAACTGACCACACGTGTGATCAGATCTGTGTGATCAGTTGATGATAAAGCCTACCTTTATTGTTTTATTTTGCCAATCTAAGTAGTAGTTACACTTATTTAATAACTTGCAATAATTTAAAATGGAGGAAAAATCGCAAATTATTTCCAATATAAAAAACCGACTTCATCAGAACTGGAGCAAATGGGAAGCACCAGCTTTCAAATAAAAAAAGAATCATCAAAGTCGGTTCACGCAGTCAAAACTTCGAGGTAACAAACATTTATCTAACCAGTCGAATTGACAACCTCCTCCTTTTTGG
Source organism: Agriopis leucophaearia (assembly GCA_949125355.1). Lineage (NCBI taxonomy): Eukaryota > Metazoa > Arthropoda > Insecta > Lepidoptera > Geometridae > Agriopis > Agriopis leucophaearia. The sequence goes on along the minus strand of OX421276.1, from coordinate 1,384,833 downwards.
AAGTCGGTTAAAAATACTCCTACTTTTACTCCATTGCGCAGGCCGTTTTTTGTGTTTTTTTAGGTTTGTGCATGAATAATTAAAAGAAATCATTGTACTATTTAGGCGTTTGGCTTTAAAGTCGAATTAAAAATATACAGTCTTGCTTCATAGACGATTTGATTTATGGTCAATGTGATCAAGAAGCCTTTCTATACTTTCAAATAGTAGGGTATTTTTTATTCACAAAAATGATTGATTTCACCAATCAATTTCCTAATTGAAAGAACATCATTAAACTCAACTTAATATCTGGTGAGTCGAGGTCAAAAACTTAAAAAAAAAAAACATTACAAGTCATCGACTTGAAATTTTTTGCATACAATATTCCTTTTTTGCATTATTAAGCCATGTCCCAGTTACGCCAATCATCATTTTCATAGGTCTAGTCAATAGAAGTTTTAAAGATACATCCTTCGTTTGTTCAACTAAAAACAGCAATCAGCAGTTCTCGGTCGGCAGTTTTTGTTGGTCGGTTTGTCAGATGATTGACGGACCGGCCGGCGCGCGTCGATTGTGCACACTGCTCGTCTGCTGGCAACTTGGCAGGGTCATCACTTGGTCGTTTTATATTACACTAGTGCTGTTGCCCGCGACTCCGTACGCGTAGATTTTCATATAAACTTTCAACTCATTTTACTCCTTTCGCAAAATAATATAGCCTATTCTATCTGGTCATACCTAAACATATTCGTGAAAACCGTATTTAAATCCGTCTAGTGGTTTAGGAGATGTGCGTGGACAAACAAACAAACAGACAAAAATTCTAAAAACTATCTTAACGTGTTAGCTGCTTATTTTAAGACGGAATGTGTGTTTTTTTTTTGATATTTCGCAATTACATTTTTTTATCTCTACGTATATGATAGATATAGATGGGAGAAAAGAAGAGGCAAAAATTTAAAACAATTGAGCAAATATTAGTTTCTCTTTTAGCGTGCGGAAATCAACGAAAAATTCTAAGATGAAGATCTGTGTCCATACTGACTTATTTATCCACTAAACTACTAAATTACTTTGTTTGTAACGTATATCTATATATATATATATATTAGTAATTTCATGAATATAATTCAAAAACAAATAAAATTATCAGGATATTTTTAAGCACAACCCTAAAGTCAAACTAACTAAATTGGATACAAAAAAGAGCACGCGCCGACCGACCAATCAGCACACTACGCTTCTGACCAATCTCACTACTACCTAGTTTTTCTTGTATTCTTTTGGATATTCTCTTATTTGATTGAGCATTTTTTTTTTTACTACTGATGAATAAATTCAAAATCATAATCTCACTTCATAAATCCACTGTTTGACCTGTAGTTTGACAGAAGTTTTAACTATAAGGCTAAAAATGTGGTAGTTAAACTAAATAATACTTAAACATGCAAACTATAAGCAATAAAGTTATATTATGATTATCGAAGACATCCCGTCAACCCGTGAACATGAACATGGTGCAACTGCGCCGAAATATCGGGAGCTCCTTCCACAACCTTACCACGGTAAATATCCCGTAAATAATCATATAACTTTAGTGAACAACCATGATAGTTTAAAACAGTGTTTTATAAGCAACTAGCCGCTCGCCCCGGCTTCGCACGGGTGTAAGCTTGGCCTTCGGCCTCGCTACAAAATATTATATAGCCTATGTCAAATTGGAAGAATGTAGCATTCTATTGGTGAAAGAATTTTTTAAATCGGCCCAGTACTTTTTGAGCCTATTCATTACAAACATACAAAAATAGGTACAAATCTTTCCTCTTTATAATATTAGTGTAGATAAGTCGCAGACGTGGTCTCGGACACGCGGAATTATGTACAAAAAAAAAAAACTTACTGAACGTACTGGCTGGCTAAATGGAGCGGACGAAGCTTCCATTAATCTATATCTTTTTTTTCCGCTAATTTTAATTAGTTTTTTTTTTTTCATTTTCCTGGTTGTTTTCTGTCTTTGGAAATATAAATACTATACTATGTTAGTATTTTTTTACTCACATGAATGGTAAAAAATAGAGAACATAACTCGTGAAAAAAATATATATCGGTCCTTGTGTCCCACGCGACAGAAGAGAATCCTGAGTGGAGGATTCTCTTCTAGAACCCTTCGCTGCTCTCGGGATCCAACTTAGTCCCTCTACTTAAATCCCCTTTTTTTCACTTGTTGTATAATCTATTATTTCTGTTTATCAACTAACCACCACGCCATGCCACTAGTCTAGTTCCCACACCACTCACGCTCCATATCGTAAACTAGCAGCATTCTACATTTTCACCCGCTATCATACAAGAATCATAGACTTTTCCAAGATTAAAAGTATATGTGTTAATCCAGGGTATAAGCTTACCAAATGTCATTTAAATCCGTTTAGCTGTTACGGAGTTGATTGCGGACAAACAAACACACTCACACACACAAACTTTTGCATTTATTGATGTCCCAAAGGATGTAAAGGAGTGATGTCACTGTCGAAGAGTTGGCATGCGTAGGTAGAATAAATCAATAAAATAAAGTACCTACATCAAGTAAAAAAAACAAGACTTACTTATAACCAGTGCAGTAGTTTTTAGTTTAATATGTACAAGTTGAGGTCAGACCCTGAATCATCTGCTTTTCACTTTCACTGCGCTGCCACAGAATATAATTATAGGTTACACTATTACCGAGACGTACATACTTTTACTTACACTACATTCCAACCTACTTATACTTCATCATCGTCATCAACCATTTTCCATCCACTGCTGGATATAGGTGCTCCTCTTCAACGCGCTTTTTCCAGTCCTGTGCCAGTTCCATGCACTGTTTGCCTGCCGCCTTGACTCATATTTACTTCAGCATAATTTTTGAGCATGATTTCACATTAAAAAATTATAGAGATAAAATACTAATAACACGTTTGTGTCGAATGATGAACCTGCTTTTTCAACCGACTAAGCAAAAAAATATTTTTTCTATCAAAGAAACGATTTGATTCATTGATAGATTGATCTTAAAAAAGAGGTTGAGAACAATAAGATTTTTATCATCACCTTTTTTGGTTGAGAACCTCTTTTTGTGTTTCTGTATTTATTTTTTTATGTTACTCGAATCTTCGCCGATTGTGAAAGGACTAAAGTCCGTTCGGTATTAATTAAATGGGCAAGTTCTCTTCCCATATATATTTTAAGAAAATGTTCCACCTCTATGGGTCGAAAATTATGGACAATTTTATCCTTTACTAGCGACGCGCCCCGACTTCGCACGGGTGTCCGAAGCATGATCCAAGATTTCAAGATTCTACAGATAAAGTAAAGATTTTAAACCGCCGTTCATCCAGTCAGAGACAAGTTAGACGCTTTTAAACGGTGCAGCTTAAATGAGTTGGTTGTCGCAATAATCGTAGGTACCTATCAGGTACCTACCAAAAGTTGGCTCGCAAAAATAAAGCTCGGGGTAAGGCCCCTGGACTACGACAAACATTTCAAAATGAGCTAAATCGGCCCAGCCGTTCTCGAGTTTTAGCGAGATTAACGAACAGCAATTGATTTTTATAAATATATATTATTATTGCTGTTATGTGACAATGGTTTCAATGTAGTAAATAATGTATTTTTATTTTATTATATTTTTTTATGTATAATGATAATTTGTGAGATATTTATGTAATTGGTTTGACCGTGTTTTATCTCAATAAAATGAAATGATTCCCATTTAACGAATTTCTTTTAAGTTGGCTGTTAGTTTTGGAAAAAAATATTATGGTTAATAACAAAAATAACGCAACAATTTTAAATTAAACAAATTTAAAATTGTTGCGTTATTTTTGTTATAACGAAAATAAAATAACGGCTTCTTGTCTGTGTGAAGTAAAACCGCAGGCGTTAGCTAATCACCCTAATAATCTAGGCTGATTCAAGAATGTATCTACCTCACCTCCTCTGTTTAAATATTAGGTACAAACTAACATCAATTTTTTTGTGCTTTAAATCATTATGTGGCCGCGGAATGGTAATTTAACTGATGGTGATGGCCTACACTTTCATTTAAATTGTTAGAAATGCTCTGACATTGGTTTAATTACCTACCTGATGTACAAATTGAGTAATAAAAGATAATTTTAATATTTAAAAGTTATATCGGGTAGGTATACCTTACCTACTACGCATTACGTTCAAAAACCTAACGAAAGTGCGCTAGGTTTTTGAACGTAAGACTGTATTCATGGTTTTCCAACATCTATTTACATTGTTATTGCAGCTGTCAAATCAAATAAATGCTTGAATCAAGATAAAATAAAGATACTTTCCTTGATAACGTCAACTGAAAAATTTAACTTAGTGACGTGATAAAACACTCCATTATCTCCAACTGTCACCGTGTGACGTGTCTCACTTACCTTTCCTTACTTTTTCCTTAACCACATAACAAGATAAGTGCAATACCGGTCCTCGCTGTCTCTAGGGGTGCTACTGTGAACTGGATGGTGTAGAGGTGACTCAGATTATGACAAGACAGTACGAGTAAAGTATAGTTTGACATTACACGTCAGAAATTACAGGATCCATTAACTTTTCCAGAATATAAACCGTTCGTGTTTTATCGCGCGTATTTTTTAAGTGAAAACTTTTTTAGGCGCGTTGGGCACTTTTTCGGTGAACAAAAATCATGGAACTCGCGTCAACGTTTCGGTGTACCATGTATTTTAAAACAGCGCCATCTCTTGTAGAATAGGTGAATTTCCACTCAAGTTTTCACTTCTGACGTGCAGTCTTATGACTGATGTTTTTTTTTCTTAACACATATCAATACAATTTGTTGTGCCAAAAACCACGATTGGTTTGACATAACGCTGACATTCACCACGCGCTTACAAAATTGGTAGGTAACTAACATTTCATACATATTCAACGTGTATTTTCGGTTATTTTATTTCCTGCTTTTTCGATACTTTGTAGTGTCCGTGGTCATCGGTAGAGATACGCTTTATATGAAGGAAGTCCCACGGAAAAAAGCGAAACTATCAAGCATGTGGTGGTTGACCTCTCTATTAAAACTTAGATACTTATAAATTTGGGTTTTGGACGTTTTTTGTTGTGGGTTTTTTTAATTCGTCATTCGTGAATCGTAGATCAATGACTACTGCGAACTTTAAAACACCTTTTAATTTTTATCTCACCGGAAATGCGATTTAGAGTTAGAGGTCTTTAATTACAGCGAGATTATGTTACTAAGATCGTATCTATCTTTATTACCTCGCAAAAAATTATGAATGAAATATGAATCTTTTTCTTGAGTTATCTCGCGGACATGCCTAAATGTCCACAGCTTCAAAATAAAGTTACCAGTGCCACTCCTGGGATTTTGGAGAGAAATGAAGCGCTGTGTCCGGAAGAGATTGCTATCATTTTGGGCTTGCTTTGGTGAATTCATGATTAGACTGTATAACGTCATAAAGTTTTGCTCTAGAATCTTATGTATCTATGATTCTAGATCTAGAGTATGACTTCTTATACCATGTGGAGTCAGAAAATAAAATTTTATAATAAAACGTATTCGTATATTACCTTTTCCAGTCCTACCTGCGTAATCAACTGCTAATACCACCACCCACCAATACTGGGTACGCTGCAAACTGGTAGAGGACTTGTCTTTAGAACGGTATATGGGCAGTCTAACTGTTTTTGTATTATAGGCTAAGTAATTTAGGTTTTTAGTATTATGAAATTAAATAAAAATAGTTTATTCCAGATTTACATTCATATTAAACAATTAATTACAAAATTAAAAAGTAAACAATAACTAATAAAGTATTAGTTAGCATGTATTTTGTTTAGTTAATAAAGACACTTGCCAGTAAAAAAAAACAACTACTATAAATCATATATTTGAAAGAATACAGTACGTACATTTAACTAATAATAGACGCACATATGGAAAAGAAAATACGGAAAATGTTTGCAGGGAGTCCTAAACTAAGATAAGCCTGTATCTTGGGTACCCAGAGATAGCAAAGCATGAATATTATCGGATTGGCGCTGACAATGTGGAACACAGATTCCGAATTGCAAATTTTAAAGTAATATTTAATTGATAAAATGACAATATAAGTGACTATAATAATGCATGCAATGATCATATTTCGTATTGAGTATTATTTGAATTGTAATAATTACAATCATTATCCTCATCATCATTATTAGCCTATCATATTCCCACTGTACACAAACCTGCTCTCAGAAAGAGAAAAAAAAACTATTTTCGAGTATTTTCTTATCCAAAAAAAAAATCTTATACTATTTGCAGTGTAAATAAATAATGCCAAATCGTTTTTTTTTTTACTTCAGTCAGTGAGTTATTATCTTCAAAACATTTAAGACGTTCGAAAGAGCTGTGACCTCTGATCGCAGCCTTAACATCAAGTGAGGAGTAGTAAAACGCCTAGCCTGTCAAACAATATAACCTAACCTAATTTTGTGCGAACAGCTAGTTTGTGGAATGCGCTGCCTGAATGGGTGTTACCCGATAGTTACAATCTGGGTGTCTTCAAGTCAAGTGTGAATCGGTTTCTTCTAGGCAAGCGTGATCCACCGTAGGCCGCATCATCGCTTAACATCAGGCGAGTTGGCGGCCAAGCGCAAGCCTATTCTACAAAAAAAAAAAACCTAAGTCCATAATATTCAGTGGGATCGTTTAAAATATAAGAAAATTTAACTAGAATGTATTTAATATATTTTTATTTCTTGGTAGAGCCCGTACTTGCGGTTTACGATCTACTCGTACTTCCGAAACTAGTAATCAGCCATTGATTAGGACAACACGAACTCTCTGGTAATCAGTGCTAATCAGATGTTTAGCCAGCAGTTAAGCAATGTACTGTGGGGTGACCATGATTCCTAAATTCCACGATTGCTACTTACTTGTCGACAGAACAATGTAAAAAAGACTGATTAAAAATAAATTCCACAGAATTAAACTGACTAAAAAAGTCGCATTGTCAGAATTCGGTTGAAAATTAATTTCTGTATAATATAATTACTTATCAATTTAAAAAACCGACTTCATTAAAATGTCAGAACTGGACCAAATTGAAAAGGGACCACACGGGAAGCACCAGCTTTCATATAAAAAAGTTCCATCAAAATCGGTTCTCAAGTCGAAAGTTATGAGGTAACAAACATTCGAAATGAGAAACTCTTCCTTTTTGAAAGTCGGTTAAAAATATATATATATCAAAACAGCGTCAGTTTCTATAGTAAAACAGTTTTAGACGAGACTCGAATACAATCCTAAATCCTAACTTCCTAACTTATAATATAAAAACGAAAGTAACTGTCTCTCTGTCTTTTTGTTTGTTCACTTTTCACGACTTTCAACGGCTTGGCCAATCTTAACGAAATTTGCCAGGATGAAAGTGTACATCATAAGGACTACTAAGATAGGGTGCTTTTCCCCCCAGAAATGGTGTAAAAACTGTAAAATCGCGGGATTCAGCTAGTTTTATATTATTTGAACTGGGTAAAAAAACTACTGAGGCAAAGATATTTTATATTTTTCTATTTAGATATTTTTCTGAAACAACCTCCAGCGTTCCCTTTATATAATAAAAAAAACCATGTAAATCGATTCACAAATTTTGAAGTAATCGGCGTACTTAATAAAAAAAAACGGATCGAATTGAAATTGAAAAAAAATTATATCATAAAGTCGAATAATTAATGTAGGTACGTAATCTATGAGTTAAGTTACTTGAATAAAACTTTTTTTTTTGCTAGTCTTGTTCACGTTGTAATTTCTTTCGCAGTTAAGCAGAAGTAATATTTTAACTAACGACTACTTGGAATAAGTATTACAATATTTTAGTATGAAATATCTCTGTGTAGGTACTCGCTAAGCTAACAACGATATCATAATTGAACAAAGGCTGATTTCATAAGTAGATTTCGTTGCCAAAAGTTAGCTTAATTATAAAGTTGTTTACTCATTTAATTAAGTCGCCATCCCTGGTCGTAAACCTTACTGGAATGGAATTTTCTAGACTTATACTGTTATACAGAACTAGCCAAGTCAGACCTTAGGCTTCAATATATTATCCTAAGTTAGATCTCACTTCTTTTGTCGTTGAAGTCAACAACCAAAGCATATACCATAATATTCACTTGGCTCTCATTTCACATTTATGTTTTTGATGGGATATCATTACTTTTTGTACAGAAACTATTAGTATTCGCTATAAAATAAAATTAATACGCGCTGCTGTAGACACATAAATCTTCCAGTTACGACATGTACATACTCTACTATAGACTCTGCAGGCGTACAGCTTAGGTGCTCTTACAATTCTGTCAGGCGCCCCGGCCGGGTCGCATCGTCCAATATTAACTAATAGCTGCGCCCCGCAGTTTCACCCGCGTGGTGATGAAAATCAGTGATGATGATGATGATAAAAAATAGCTAATGTGTTAATCCAGGACATAAGCAATGTATATTTCAAATTTCATCTAAATCCATCCAGCCGTTTCTGCGTGATTGAGTAACAAACATCCATCCATCCATCCATCCATAGATCCAAACTTTCACATAATTATAATATGATATTAGTGTGATAACTAAAATGAAGTCAAAAGCATATTGAATCGCATTCGGCTGCTTCAACGATTAGATAAAATAATCCGAAACTCAAGTTTTTCTCAATTCCAAATTAAAGAAATGTAGGTACGTCCACCTAAAACCTATAGGTAGGTACCTAATTAGTTAATTAGGAAGGTATGTCACCCATATTTACAGATTACTCCTTATAACATCAGCTATCTGCCAGTGAAAGTTCCATCAAAATCGGTCCATCCGTTTTGCAGTCTTTAGGGAACATACATACTCATACATATATACATACATACATATACATACATACGCACACATCGATTTTTAGATATATGTATATATATTTAGGTGATTACAAGTTCTGTTTACAAGGTCAAGATTAGCTTTGATAAGTGTAGATAGGAAATTAGGTACCTATTTTAATTGTAAGTATTTCAGTATTTTTGTTATGGTGGGTAAGTACTTACCATGAACTAACTAAATATTATGTACTTAGTAAGGTTTTGATTATGTAGACAACAGGGTACTCGTACATACTTTTTTATTTGCCCAAGTACGTAGCTACCTTCCAACGGACGTTCACGTCCACTACACACGCGGTTGGTAAACCAGGAGACCACCGCCCCCAGACGTTCCCACTCAAGTAGCCACTTACTGTGGCCAAGACCTAGCGCCGTCACCTTCTGTGATCGTAACGTGAGTTATCGGCTGTGGGAAAACGGTAACCAGCATGTCTATTCTGCAAGCTAAGTGAATGCGTAAGTGAAGTGATAAGCTAAGAGAATGCGATTTTTTCTTGCCTATTTCCGCAGTTAAATGTCAAAACATCGTATTATAAGGGTAAGGGACTACAGTCAAGGGTGATCACACGACATTTTGATATATCTCTATAGTAATCGACAAGAAAAATACACGTTCACTTACCTTATCACTTCACTTGCGCGTTCACTTAGCTTGCAGAATAGACCGGCTGCACGCATTGCACGACGTGAAAGGCGTACAGCTTAGGTGCTTTTACAATTCTGTCAGGCGTTAGTCGACCGAGGCCTGTACAACTATACTCTTGGTTATAAGTACTAAAATTGATATTTGGATTTAAAAAATAATTAAGGGTTATATTCCACTCATTATATATTCACGTAAAGACCTTAAAATCCATATAAAGACAGGCTGAAATCAATTTTGATTGCTAATTCTTTTGTACAGGCGCTATAAGTAAGTGTTACTGATAGAATTAATTAAATTGGAAAATTTAACAGTTTTTGATTTATTCCTTGCTATTCCCCCAACTACCTATCTGGATGCCAAATTTGAACTTTCTAGGTCATCTGGAAGTGGGTTATAGTTTTGATCAATAGGTCAGTCAGTGATAAAAATGCCTATTTTTGGACGTTAATATCTAAATAACTGTTTGAGGTGTGTTTATGAAATTTAGAGCACAAATGTATCTTACAAGTCTCAATATATATGCCAAATTTGAAATGTTTATGTGAAATAGTTTTTGAGTTATGAGAGGGACAAAAGTCGCTCCAAATGGTTCGTGCAATATTACACACGGTACCGCTCGAGCTTGGCTCTGACGCGCTCCCGCGCGTCTAGATCTTCCTTGTATTTATTATCTGAGATCAAAGCCTAGCCACGTATCCTGCCCAGCGCCACTTCACCACTTTCACTTCACCAGATTTCCGTATTTCGAACTCAGTAAGAAACATGAACACCGAATATCAAAATCCGTTCTGGTGTTACAGATTGTACACAATTACGCATCATCATCATCAGCCATAAGACGTCCACTGCTGAACATAAGCCTCCCCCTGAACCTCCACACTGAACGACATCCTGCCATCTGTATCCACTGGATGCCCGCGACTCTCACGATGTTGTCGGTCCATCTAGGGGGAGGCCTACCTAGGCTGCTACAATTACGCATATATACTGACAAACATTAGTAAGAATATGAATGGGATAGAGATGATATATCTACATCTTAACTAGTTTTTGATACTCGACAGTCATTACAGAATATTTTATACTCCGGAGTTCAAACCTCATCTACACTAATATTATAAAGAGGAAAGATTTGTACCTATTGTAACATTTGTGTGATGAACATTTGTGTTTGTTCTATGTCTGGGTGTTAATATCTATTTAAGTATGTATTTAAAAATATATACGTATGTATATCAGTCTCTGACAGCCATATTACAAGCTTTGCTTAGTTTGGGGTCAGATGACCGTATGTGCAATAATGTCCCACATATATTTATTTATTTATTTTTGTATGTTTGTAATGAATAGGCTCCGAAACTACTGAACCGATTTGAAAAATTCTTTCACTGTTGGGAAGCTACACTATCCCCGGGTGACATAGGCTATATTATATTTTGTAGCGAGGCCGAAGGCCGAGCTTACACTCGTGCGAAGCCGGGGCGGACGGCTAGTTGTTTAATATAGAGCAATTTTTAAAATGAGTTTGGTAACCCTACCATAGGCAAACTAGCCGAAGTGCGGGTTAGCTGTTATCTCTGATTGGATAGCTGGGTTTAGGGCTCAGTTAGGTGCTGTTTACGTTATAGGTCTATAGGTATTTGTTTTATAGGCATATGTAGTTGTGACAGATACGCCGTGGTTTATGGATTTGGGAGATGGAAAAAGTTGATGAGGTCGATGTTTCGATATTGATAGGAAAATTGAAATAACCAAACCAAAGTAGGTACCTATTATATCTAAACCTTAAATGGAACTATGTAATAGAAATCATTTTTTATGAAGGTTTAGTTTAGTAGTTTTCAAGGCCTTCGAATACTTATTTACTTATCTCCATTCACATATTTTTCTCCTTAAAAAGAATGCGTACCTATAAGTAGGTACTTACCTAGTACTACTTGGTTCTAATTTTTTAAATATATATTGTCTGAAAGTTCCATAGTGTTGAGTTAGTCATCATCAGCTAATTGAATATTCGTCCACTGCTGGACGTAGGCTTCTCCTAAAGAACGCCACAAGGCACGATCTTCTGCTTCACTCATCCATCAAACGTCTGTATTAGGTCATCGCTCCAACTGGCTGCAGGGTTCTACGTTTGCTGATACGCGTTCTACACTCTATAACCCGTCTACGCCAACGGTTGTTGATTCTTCTGCAGATATAGCCAGCCCACTACCATTTCAGCTTGCTATTTCTTTGAGCCAAGTAAACTACGAGTATGACTCATAATTTTATCATCCCTCATTCTCTTTTGTTCTAATTGTACCAAACTAACTAATAAACTCTTATAGCATTATGCTTCTTCTAAATCAAACATACAGCGCATGTTTGTTTACATGCTTATATATTACGTAATAATATTTACTCCAATACAACCCAATTAGCTATTCCGAGACAAAATAAACAATTATGGGATTCCCTTAGATCATTAATTCGTTACGTTTATTTGCGTTTCTAGTAAAGGGTGGCACATTGATACCATGTAGAAATAACCTCTACAATTTTTAACCTACGACGTTAAGCAAATTATGTTAATAGTAAAAAAACATTTCTTGAAACAATATTTAAGCTTTAACAAAGAAAATATAATCCGCCATCTCGGAGCGGCAGCCATATTGAATTTAGTTTGACGTAACTCACTTTATTGTTTTTTACTCTTCAATCCCTTTCATTTGATACATGGGTATTAAATGAAAGGGCTTTTAACAAGGTTAACACACAACAATCACCAGCATTTGGCGGCGGCCATTTTGAAAATATAACAATGTTGGGTATTGCATATTGTATTGTCACCAGAAATAAAAGTGTATGCAACATTTCAGCAAAATTGGTTGGGAGGAACTGAAACGAGTTAATTTTCCCGTTGACAAATTTAGTTTCCTCATTTACTTTTATAGCTATCTTGGGCGCACTGTATCTACAATTCTACATAATATCTATTATAACAAAGATTCATTTTATCCAAGTAGGTACACATCGATTCGTATTTTACAAGAACGTTTTGATGGAAGTAAATTTAGATTTTGCTCATACTTGTGGCGATGCTATACTATACCGACTCATGGCCATTCCAATTCTTTTAGATATCCATGATAATAGTAACTATGCTTATATTTCTGTATCTTAAAAAGCTCGAGAAGTGAGGTGAGGTATTCAAGTTACGTATTTCCTTATTATTTCGGAGCGTTCAGAATTTCCTTGAGGTGTTCCGATGTCCGTTTGCCGAAATGTTTTTGTGCGAAAGGTGCTTGTTATTTACTAATTAGGTTTATTTTTATGTTAGCGTTTTTCTTCGGAAAGGAAAAGCTTTCTTCTCATAGATCAAAGCAAGGGAGGGTGGGAAAATATTTTACCTACCTCCTATACTTATCTTTGTTTTGTAGCAATGTTTAGAGAAGGTTTCTACCTAATTCACTGTTATGCTGCACTGTGTCAGAGATTTTAGACCATCCGAAGGCCTGACAAGAATAAATAATTTATAGAACAAACATTTGGGACTTTATTGTGACATTCTAAACAGTATACTTAGCGACTAAAATCATAAAGTTTTTTTTTATAACGTCTCTGCGAGTCAAGCACGGATCTGGGGGGGGGGGGGGGGGTTAAACAGGGACACGTGCCCCGGGCGGCAGCTTAAAGGGGCGCCTGATTTCACTTTTTTTATCGTTAATCTCCAATACTAGAGGTGAGGGGCGCCAATGTCAAGTTTTTGCCCCTGCAGGCCTAGCACGGGCCGTGGACAGATTGTCTTTCCACCGTTTTTATCCGCGCGTAGATCCGATAGAGCTAGAATATGGATACGTTTGTCCCTTTCTAGCGGGATAAAAACGGTGAAAAGACAATCTGTCCACGGCCCGTGCTAGGCCTGCTGCACGGAATAATCGTAGATCCATGGCTAATGCGAGATATAGGTGCATTTCAATAAACGGGATTCGTCCCCTAATGTTCCACCCTTCATCATCATCATTGTCAGCCTATGACGTTCCCACTGCTGGGTCACAGGCCTTCTCTCAGAGAGAGAGGATGGGCCGTAATCCACCATGCTGGCCCAGTGCATGTTGGTGAATGTCAGTATACCTATGAACTTTTGAGGTTCTTGGAGTTCTCTTCTCAGTTTCCTCAGAATGTTTATCTTCACCGTTGTTGAGCGTTAACAACGAAACTGCACATAAACCATTTTAGTACTAAATAAGTCACTGGTGCATTGAACCGGGACGGGGATTGAACCGGGTGACGTCAGTTTTTTTTTAAATCATGAATTGGGCTAGCGTTTGAGTATTTAAGACCGCACATGTTACCGCCCGACCCCCACGCTCTCAGATATTCCACCCTTATGTGTGAAATATATCTTATTCAAATTTAATAGGAACCAATCTCGAGATATAAAACATCATTATTAAAAGCAATTTATAATCGCTGAAGACATCACAAATAACCGGCCAAGTGCGAGTCGGACTCGCGCACGAAGGGTTCCGTACCATTATCTATAAAAACCGTAAAAAAATCACGTTTGTAGTATGGGAGCCCCCTTAAATATTTTTTTTATTCTATTTTTAGTACTTATTTATTTGTTGCTATAGCGTCAACAGAAACACACTATCTGTGAATATTTCAACTGTCTATCACGGTTCATGAGATACCAGTCTGTAGACAGACGGACGGACAGACAGACAGACAGACGGACAGCGGAGCCTTAGTAATAGGGCCCCGTTTTACCCTTTGGGTACGGAACCCTAAAAATACAGGCGAATTCCTCCTCTTTTTGTAGTCGGTTAAAATGTATCTTGCACCTATTCGGATGAACCCGTGCATCAGATCGAAACGAATGTGTCCTAACTTCGCTAATCTATCGAGATCAACCAGCTTAAAGCTCCACACCACATATGTTTTCACTTCCCTTGCAAGATAAAAGAATCTCTGATATTTCTCGTCCAGTATAGACCACATACTTCAGTAACACAGTATGGCCAGTTCTAACAACCCGAGGCGGTTCACCTCCTGGTCTACATAGTGCAGTGCAGGACATCGCGAGGGCCAGTTGTTTATGCGACCGGTTGCGCGACCGGTCGGCCGACCGGTTCCGTGTTGTGGTTTCCTGAGTTTATTCCATTGAGTGAGGGGACATACTGAGTAAGTAGTCAGGTATTGTTCACAAAACGATTTAAGTACTTTCTCTTACTTTTACTGAAACTGACTGATTCGAATGTAGTGGGAAAGGGATATTTTCTCGTAATAATGATCAAGACTGGTACTTCGATTATTAAATAACTTTTTTTTCTAAAGAAATTATACACTTTTACAAAAAAAACGTACTTATTAAGAGACTAGTTCTCTTTTTTTAATCACAAATAAGTCCGTGTTTCACCTCCAACTCGCCTGTTGGTAAGCAACGATGTGGTCGAAGATGAAGCACGCAGACTTAGAAGATTAGATTCACTCTGGCCTTGAAAAGCTCCAGATTATATATCTCAGTAAACAAGGAAGCCGGCAGGTTGTTCCAATCCTTGGCCGTACCGATTAGAAACGTAACGTCAACGACGTCGAAACGTCAACAGACAAACAAATATATTTTATTTTTGTATTTCACGAGTTCAACAAACGGGATTCATTACTTAATTGTCCACATTAAAATCGGTGCACAGTCGCCGAAGATATCTCGTTAAATACACAAAAAAAACAGCAGATCCTTCTTTTTTGAAGTCTGTTGAATAGAAATACTTTCACAAGTGGAGGATTCGAGTAGCAACGAAATAGATAGTGTTACGAAAAAGCGTCAGAACCAGAACAAAAAAGAATAAATAAAGAAAAAAAATGATGAAAAAAGATCATTAGAAAGTGTCTATGGGTGATGTATTTGCAATGTCCTTGGTATTTACCTAACTTTGGCCTATAGTCTATTAAATGTAAGTTGATGGAAATGAAGTATGTCAAAATCTTCGATTAGTGCTGGGACAATTCGGACCAAATCGAGAATAATGTGTGTCTTTAATTATCGACTGGAAGTGTCTTGCACGAATAATATTTTTAAACCAATCTATATTTCTGTTGTAGTACTATTATGATGAGATTTTAGGATAATGAAATAAAACAGAAAAAGCAAGTACAAATTTTTGTAATATAAATAAATCTATTGTTTAATCTAATGGTGTACATTCCAAATCAGTGTCGTCATCATCATCAGCGTTAGAGTCACTTGTGAAATCCTGCAGATTAATAATAAATGCTATTCAATCAATAGTCAATCTATTATGCTATTCTAGTAGTCAGTCTTTGGATAAAGATGCTTCGTTCCGTAAAATTTACTAAGACAGTTGCTAGTAATTCGATATTATTATACTATATACAAAAGAAATCTAGGTTTACAAAAAAATAGTACGTTATCTGTACGAGTTTTTTACTTCGATAGTACGCAGAGGAAATTCTGAAAAAACATTTTAAAAAATACTATTTAATTCACACAGCAAAATAATACGATCGATTTTACGTTTATCGATTTACCACGTCCCTAAATTTTTTGTCAAGTTGACGTAACCTTGTTATGACAGAATGGAAAAATATGGTTATTGTATTGTGATAATCCACACTAAATGCAGTTCCGTTTTAAAATTCAAATATACTTTTTAACTATTTATATGTACAGCACTTATAGTTCATAATAGCTTAAGACGCAGAAAACCAGTGATCTTTGTGTTACAAGTAAATGCAATTCGCCAGACGTTATTACAAAGGCATGCCCTGAAATGTCGTCAGCTGTCGTTTCAATCAAGCTACATTTAAAGGACTATAACTAAATAATCCACCTGACTGACATTAGGTTTTATAACCTCCTTGCTGACGACCGTCTAATCGGAAATGACGTAACTGAGACGAAACGATAGAGCTTCACCGAATGGCTTGATAACAAAACGCTACAACGACAAAATGGCGGATCGTGGAAAAGTCTCGATTTTGGGGTTTTCCGGACCTAGGTATCTTGAAAGTCTAGGTATAGGATATTTTATTGTAATTTATTACAAGTTTTTCTCGTAGACTAGCTCGATTATTAACCGACTTCAAAAAATGAGGGGTTCTCAATGTTTTTTTTTATGTTTATTACATCATTGTTGGTTCGCTTAGCTTGTTCTACCGATATTATAACTGGGAATGCTCTGATGAACTTTTTGATCTCATCCCTCCATCCCGGTTTTACCACCGAACCAGACGCCATCGCCAGAAATGCCATCCGCACATTATAGATACGTGGAAGTCTCGCACTGTTAGATTTAATCGACTGTTTCTGCCACGTACCTGTAAGTTGTGGAATGACTTACAACCTTCGGTTTTTCCTCCGAAGTATAATTTGGACTGCTTCAAACGAAGGGTGAATAGAGTCCTCAAAGGTAGGCAACGCACTGACAATGCCCCGGGTATTGTAGGTGTATATAGGCAACGGTGACCACTTACCATCAGGTGGCCCGTAGCTTGTTTGCCACTTATTCTATAAAAAAAAAAAAAAAAAACATTACTCCGTCGTTGATCTGGTTGACACATGGAAGATTAAGACCGCTCCATGGTTGATATTCCGAAAACCCGTATTTTAATTCTACTTGTATTAAAATGCGAACTGCTAGTCTGTAGAATGCGATGCCTGAATGGGTATTCCTCGATAGTTACAATCTAGGTGTCTTAAAATCACGAGTGAATTTGTTTTGTTCTAAGCAAGCGTGCTCCATCGTAGACCGCTTGGTGGTAAACGCAAGCCTATTATTGAATGAAAAAAAAACACATGTCATAGGACTGTACGTCAGAAGTGAAACCTTAAGTAGTAATTCACATTTTCTACAAGAGATGGCGCTGTTTTAAAATATTCGGTACTGTTTATTATGTATTCTGTGACAGCGTGACGATGCCGCGAGTTCCATGATTTTTTTTTACCCAAAAAGAGCTCAACGCCCCTAAAGAAATTATAACTTCAAAAAGATATATTTACATAGGGTTTAATAGTCTGTGAGACTGCGCCAACTACGGCAAGTTCGGCAGCTGTAAGTCAATCATCAATCTACTTTCTCCAAATAAAATCATTACTAACCCATTATAGTTTTCATGCTTTCGAATACTTTAAGGGCCGATATACTCCAAGACCACTTTCGATAGCTGTCAGCAGCCAAGAAGCTGTTAAACAACCTTTATTACAACAATCTCCGTCGCATTACTCTACATTTGATATGACTTTGAAATTACCGCTGTGAAGTGCTCTTTTTACAAGCATTTATTCAACTAACCTTGCTAGTATGGGTCACATCTTGCAACTGAATTTTAAAACTGTTATCCTCACAGAAAAGAGAAGTAAATAGAACGGATATGAGAAGGAAAATCTGTTGCCAGGAATTGTGACAGAACCTTGATTGAACATTCTTATTTATGTCAACGCGTCGAGCTCCGCGTCACAGTTGCTAACACAGTTGCTGTGAGTTTATATGGGTGCAAGTGGCTACAATAAATTTCTTACAAAAATGCCTTGACACCCGTTCTAATTTAAACAAAAAAACATTATTTTCTGTGGTTATCCTCAACTGATTAAGCTGTCATTTTGCATACACGTTTAGTTTGGATGACAGTGCATGGTTAGTGAAGTGACATATATCATTCTAATTCTAATATGTCGGACTCCCAAAGATGGTGGACCAGTTTTTTTACTAACCCCCATGATATCGGTATGAGATCGGGTTTACTGAGAATAATAAGAAAAATAAAGTGACGTCAATCTAAATTCAATATGGCGGACGCCTTAAAGGTTATTTTTAAAGCATTTATTTATAGTATCTATCTATTGATAGAACAGCAATTTTTACTCGCAATTTAAGAATGGGTCCCGTAAAAGTTGGTCATAATGATGAGTACAATGTTTTTTTCGGGTTATTACCACCTTTCTGTGTGTAAAAAACCTCAATAACTAAAGCCAATTAACAGATTCATGACTCACTATTTTTACAGTAAAATATGTACCTATACTATGAACTATGTCTATGATGCGCTGCCTGAATGGGTGTTCCCTGATAGTTACAATCTGGGTGTCTTCAAGTCAAGAGTGAATCGGTTTTTTCTAGTAAATATCCCGTAAATAATCATATAACAGTAGTGAACAACCGTGATAGTTTAAAACAGTAAACCAATGACCCCAGCTCCGGTTCTATCAGTATTGTTTAATCGTTACGAAAGGCACGCCGAGCACCACAGGTTGAGAACCGGTGTTTTTAACAAAACTAGAATGATCACTCATATCACTCCTCTTAAACGAATTATTTTAGTGCTAAGTACCAGTTACAAGCCTCTACAATCTTTCGATCTAAATAACACGTCATGCTCAGTGGCTTTGATTTAAGAACATGAGTTTTCACTATCTAAACAATTACAAAGTGTATAAGAAAATAAAATAACGAGTGAAGAAAGTGCTAGGGCTAGTACATAGACGGATGTTATGATAATATACTACTTCTAGATTGTGCCAGTAACAATGGATGGATAAGTTTTGATACAAAATATAAACATAATCAAATGTAATCATAGTTGAGACGTGTTTGAATAGAATAGAATAATCTATTATTGTCCAACTGCGTGTACAAAAGTCTTAGGTTTAATGTTATTAGTCACAACAGATGTGTTTATATTTATGATTAAAACACTTATAATATCGTTACAGATAGAGCATAACAAACGAATTATTAGAAACATAACATATATTTATTTATATTACACGGGAATTACTCGCGTAAGATTAAGCCGGTATCTCCGACTATAGTTTCAACTGCATTCGGCGGTCTTAATCTTACGTGAGTAATTCCCGTGTAATATAAATAAAATATGTGAAAACCACATTCGTTTCCATAATAAAACATAACATATTGTATTAAAATACTACATAAAATATTAACTTCAATTATTATTATAAGCTCAACAATCCACCACAGAGATAAATAACCCAGTTGTCAAACATGCTCGCATATTGGTTCATTGTTGTCTTGTTATTTTCGTGAATAATAACACCTTGTATACTACTCATTGATAGGATCTGAAGGATTAGCTATTTTAAACCGTGTTTTAGTTATTTAAACCGCGAGAATTATTTTAGGACATTTTATACCGGAAATGTGTACGATTCCAGTCCGGTGGGAAGTGTCCACGCGGATGGAATTGCGAGGTGTAGTTTTTTAAATAGCTAGTAAGTAGATACGAGAGCTAAGCTCCCCACCATACACGAAAGTCTAAGTAAAAGAACAAGATCAATTTAATCTCCATACTGTATGCTTTCATTCCCAGTGCTTTTTATTTATCTCCGAAGTGAAGCATGGTTACAGTCATCACTCATGAGGCAATTAAGAGCATTATATTTTATCAGCTGTAAAAAATTTCACTTTCATCATTAAATTCCAATATTACGAGTATAACCGAGACGCGAATAAAAAGTTAAAAAGTACAAGAAAGTTCGCGTGTATCCCTCAATTTATTAAATAACTGTATACGCATTATTTATTTGACAAGTATCAAGAATGCAGTGTGCGGTTCTTTGTTTTAAGGTTCGGAATTCACCGTGCTTTTTGTATGCCACAAATTTAATTATACCTACAATTTAGCTTGTTTACTTTTTGACTTATCTCGGCCGTCTTTCTGGAGCAAACTATGATGCAGGCAGAGTACGGAACACTATTACTCCTAGCAGATTACACTCTAGTTGAGACACCCCGAGACAGTGAGAGCACTATCCCGGGTCTCTCGCTCGAAAGCCGAGATCGCACGAGTCAAGCCCCAAAACGCTCGAGACGCAACGGGAGCGTACTGTGTATTATGTGTGTATTCTAACTCTCGGCCTATCTCAGGCGTCTCGGCGAGCGTACAGTTCGCATGAAATTATAATCACCAAAATTAAATACGTACCTATTAGTTACGAGAGTAGCCTGAAGGTGTACTGTAAATATAACTTCGATCTAAAGTAGGTAGTTCACGTCCAGAAAAAAATGTTGGTTTTCATTTAAATTTCCTTTGAGCACAAATGTCTCAATGACAACATGAGTGATATGGCACAGAGAAAACAATGATTACCTACCAGGGGCCTTGCGCCTAGCTGTTATAAGCGATACAGTTTAGGTGATTGCGAAAAGTTTCGCGAACGCAAACCGTATCTCGGCGCGTTAAGGTTCGCATTCGCGCGATTTTGCAAACTGCGAAAATTTCGAGCCTGCAGTTAGAGTTAGGCGTAAAGCCCCTGGGCCCTGATTAACAAACTACAATAACGTTCGTAACCCGACGCGTTAAGTCAACCTCTAAAAGTTGTCAAATAATAGAGTACAGATAGAATAATAGGATAGAGGTCAAATTTTTGCGGTTAACTTAACGCGCCGCATTTCCTAATTGTTTTAGTAATAGAATCAGAGCCTGATATATGATGTTCAGATTGTTACTCGTACATGGTGAAGCGAGGTTTACCTACTGGTTTCAACATTATCCCACAGTAAGTCCCCAGTAGATTCTCCGCCCTGTAGCCGCGGTGAGTTTCGAGCCTAACCGATAAGTGTTTTTATGGCGCGTCCTTGTTATAAGATCGAAGAAGCCCTCGAAACCTGATTACGTGCAGGTTTTATTTTACAATCTACATATAATATATGCACCGACGTATTTATCCATTAAACGCAAGCGCATGACATCGACACGGCGAGATTGCTAATGCACCTCGCTCGCTGAATGAATAAACTGAATGTTAGTGGAGGATATGTTAAGACCCTTGTGAATCTTGTGATAGAAATTTGATAGATCTTAATCCGATTATGTATCATTTTCTAAACGAAAGAATTGCGCAACAGAATCGATTTTTGTACTATTTTATCAACTATCAATATCGGGACAGAGCTCATAAATTACCGGGCGAAAAGAAGGTTGACAACAACCATGCTATTTAGGGTAATCTGTGCATTTAGCCTAAGTCTGGTCTAGGTACATTTTGTTGCGAGCTAAATTAGATATTTCTATAAAGATATAGCTATTTCTAAACTGTAGGTATCTCATAATATATATTTTTATCACAAAAAATCTTAGTCCATAGACCTCTATTTTAATAGTTCCCCGCAAGAGAGGGCTCTAAGAGCAGATTCCCTTATATTATAACCACTTAGCCCGCGGCTACACCGCCAAAACACAACAAGACGAAGGCCAGACACCTGTCGGTGAAATGTCTGTTGCTTGTCATCGTTACTCCCGTCCGTACAGCCACAAAATAAAAAGGAACAGCGGCGAAAAAGCGAGTGCCCGCGCTTTATCAATACAGCAATTATCGTTTTGGTGGAACAATTTTTAGAATCACTATGATTTTTCCAGTATCATATTTCAGAAAACATTATTTAAGAATGAGGCTTTATTATAATTTATTATACAATAATCGTGCCTTTCGTACCTACTTGCCGTAATCGACGAAAGTACTTTTCGGTAAACAATTTATGGACTTTTATTTGGTTAGATATACTTTTCTATTAGAAATAAATCAAATAAAGTATCTAACATATACCTAGTAAATTGTTTCTAGTAAAAGCCATTAAAATCAGCCGAAGCCTGCCTTCTGTACCTGTTTATTTTGTGGTGAAACGCTCTTGTGACTGTCTCAAATGAGGAAAGACGTTAATCTCAATTCCACGAAGATCTGCACAACACGGTCATTCTTTGGATGTGTGACCAAAGGTTACCAATATACCAAACCCTTAAGAGATATTTTTAATTGTAAATAGATCTACGTTTGGCCGCTAATTCGCTTGATGGTAAGCGACGTTACAAGCAACTGTTTGGTCCAGTCTGTCCTTGGATGGTTACTGCGATGGGTCACAATCGAGCCATCGAACGTAATTCGAACCCTTATGGTAGTTAGTTCTAGAACAACACTTGTTACGACAGAAGCCTATTATACCGTGGCCTAAAACCACATTACCAAAGCTAGCAACGAAGCTTGCATTAGGTTTATTCGTCACTGCAAGCCGTAGCATGAAGTCTGGGTGATTAAGGTCTCTACTTGCGAAACTAATGATTAGCCTATTAGCCTAAAATAGACTAAAAGTAATAATCATGTTGTTTGTAGACAGGAAAAAATTATACATAGAGTAGATAATGATAATGGTTGTTCTACTTTTTTTGATCGTCAATGGCGGGTTTGTCCAATTGTAATTAAACATCGGTCAAAAACTCTGAAAGCTGCAATAAAATCATCCATAGCTTGTGAAAAATAATATCAAATACAAATTACTTTGTAGTTAAAAAAGGCACATTTAAAAAGCTAATTTATATGTTAAAGTAAGAAAAATAAGGACTAAAAAACAAGTCACTCTACGCCAAGAGCTTGGTCCTTTGAGATGTCAGAGTTTTTAAGACGCCTGGTCTAGTGGTAGATTATGTTAATAGAAGTTAATGCTTATCCAAAATATTCCTATAATTGTATTTATATTACACGGGAATTGCTCACGTAAGATTAAGCCGGTTACTCCGACTATAGTTTCAACCGACTATAGTTTACTGCAAAGCTAGACGCAGCCGCGCGCACGCATTCACCTTAAAAAAGACCGCTGAATGCGGTTGAAACTATAGTCCGAGTAACCGGCTTAATCTTACGTGAATGATTCCCGTGTAATATAAATAAAATGATTGAAAATCACGTCAGTTTCCATTACATTCCTATAATCATGTGTCAGGATACTTTTTATCCCGGGAAAAAAATAAAGTAAAGCAATAAGGCTCTCTCGAATACTTTAAAGTTTTTGATTCTGGTACTACATTAAAGTTTTTAATTCTGCTACTGCGCAAAAAAATGCCAAAGACGAAATGCAAGCACGAAGCATTCTAAAACTAACAAACTATAATTTGATTTAATCAAGCTTTGAGTGGGAATTTTACAGCAACATAACACTACCTCAATAGAAGTGGCGCAGGTTGATTGCCGTCTGGTTGGTACCGGTCTGCGGTGAACTGACGCATGAAGATACCAGCAATACAAGTAATGCTAGTTACTGCGGACATGTGACAAATATTACCTCTCTAAGCAGATAGGAATTATCTACTAAGCATTCGTCAAGTTATTTGCGTATTTTCTCAAACAGTAGAATAATTCATTGAAATATTATAAACAACTAGCTGCGCCCCGCTGTTAAGTGGTAAAGATGATGATGAAAAGTAGCCTTAGTTACTCCTTATAACATCAGCTATCTGCCAGTGAAAGTCCCGTCAAAATCGGTCAAGCCGTTTTGGAGTCCATAGGGAACATACACACATAGACACATCGCCTTTTATATATATATAATTATTGTTATAAGAAGATTCAAATACTTGACGATATGCAGGATTAGTACCTGCGCCATCAGGTATACTCGTACGTCCCGAGCGCTCTTTCCGCTAAGCTACGGTCGATATCCTTTATGCATCTAATTTTGAGAGCTGTCTTTACAACCAATAACGTGTGAAATAACCCAAATATAAAAATTACTTTAGTACAATAATCGGTTTTGAGTTTCGTGGTAAATCCGTGAATTTCTATTGAGTAGTCTAGTCATTAATGGCATGGTTCGGTCTCAGATCATACGATGATCTGGGGTTAGGTATATCTATAAAAACGGCAAAAAAAAACAAGTCTGTTGTATGGGAGCCCCCCCTTAAATATTTATTTTATTCTGTTTTTAGTATTTGTTGTTATAGCGGCAACAAAAATACATCATCTGTGAAAATTTCAACTGTCTAACTAATTTAGGGAAAAAGCGGAAATGCATTTTCCGGGAATGTATGTATTCTGTGATCCTTAGATGCTACGGGGTTACCGGTGCGTTCTTATGGAGATCGCGGTGCCTTTCGCCTGACACAGACGAAGGGCACCGAGAGGAGTTTTAGTGGGCAATCCTAAATGTCCCCCGCCCCCCCGCCATTCTAAAAAAAGTACGTATTAATTTTCAAAAGTTCGAAAAAAGTTATGTACAAGCCATTGACAAAATCCAATTCAAAGCCAAAACATTACCCTCCTTTTCGGGAAGTCCGGTGAAAAGTAACGGCAACATTCGAAATGCATCTTTTTAAACTAAGACGTCATGAGTTGACATTTAAAATAGTCTATACATAGTGTGTCTATATATGTATCCTGTCTGCGGTCTAGTACGGCTAGACTGGCGTTGCAGGTTTAGCGAATTAAGCTCAATGACTTGTGTTTTTTTTTTTTTTCATAGAAATGTTACCATTAGAAGCAATGAGAGGGCAAGACGTTCGAGTGCGGACGCGAATTTTAATGACCGGTAGTTCTATGCTATAGGTACGCATTTGGGAGTCAAGTTGTGTAACGAATGATAAAATAATAACACATTGTAAGAATTTGAAGCATGGTTTCTATATATCTTGGGTGAGTACCTCAGTTTAGACAAAGAAGGGAAATATGCCAGTAGGTGCAATTATTATATCGTTCGTGTTCAAAAGTATCAATGTTTAATCGATTTCAAAAGAGGAGAAGGTTCTAGGTTCCGCTGTTTTTTTTTTATGTATGTTCACCGATTTCTCCGCTAATTATGATTTCGTTTTGATGAATGATTGCTTTTTTGTTTGGTAGGCTATTACTTCAGAGGTGGTCCCATATAAATTTCATCAAAATCAGTTTAGTAGTTTGGTGTTTAAATTAAAATAGCTGAAAGAAATATGTCATCCAAGTAAACGAAATTGCGTAATTAATAATTTTGAAGTTAATTTTTTTTAATTTATAATTATTTTATACATAGTTTTTTACTAGGAATACCGCTTTGCCCGTTTACAGCGTATAAACGGTAAGTACCTACGGCTCGCTTACTCATTTTTTACGCACACCAAGATATATTCTGCGACACCAATTAACTAATAGTCCACATGCAAAAAAGGGCGACAATTTAAGGTCGTCGGCTGGATGAGTTAGACTTAAGGCATCAAGCCTGATTTAGGCCTGATAAGTTCGCACCCGCCACGCCACCTTACCATATCTCCCTTGTTTTTCTGATCTGGGGCCTTACCCCTAGCTCGAAAAGTTGACCCGCATAGGTGTTATTTGTTTAAACGGTACCATCAACTATGATAAGCGGTAGTTATTTGATAGCCGCCAAGCTTTGCTAATTTCACGCACACACGCATAGTAAAACGGATTTTCGTTAGACGCTTTTAAACGATGCAGCTTAAATGAGTTGGTTATTTTTAGGTACCTATCAGGTACCTACTAAAAGTTGGCTCGCAAAAGTGAAGCTAGAGGTAAGGCCCCAGAGGTAAGTACTTACTGCAATGTTGTAGATTGAGTCTATGCTTTTAAAATTAAACTAAATCTACGTAGATCGTCCGCAACTGTAGAGCGAAATTATTGACTAAAGTGAGACCAGCTACAATTCAAAATTAATTAACCGTGACTTAATTTGCCAAAATTCCCTCATGAGGACAAATTAAAAAAAGCATCCCGTTAATCTACACTAATATTATAAAGAGGAAAGATTTGTACCTATTTTTGTATGTTTGTAAAGAATAGGCTCCGAAACTACTGAACCGATTTGAAAAATTCTTTCACTGTTGGGAAGCTACACTATCCCCGGGTGACATAGGCTATATTATATTTTGTAGCGAGGCCGAAGGCCGAGCTTACACTCGTGCGAAGCCGGGGCGGACGGCTAGTTATAAATAAACAGATTTATATTTATTGCAAAGTTTTTTATTTTTTGCAGTGCTAATTGATTAAGTGAAACTACTTAGTTAAGTAAAACTAGGTTATAAGTTAGGTTAGGTTGTCCAGGTACATACCTAAAAGTATCATAAAAAAAAACTATCTATACTGATCGAATTGAGAACCTTCCTCCTTTATGAAGCCGGTTAACATAGAAGTATACTTTTCAAGTTTTGTCGGGTCACAGTTGCGCGGAAATTGAGCGCGAAGTAAAATTATAGTTTTCCTTGCCTTTGTAAAAAATTTAGTTGCTACTAAAATATGTAAACCTTCAGTTTCTTCTAACATCTAGCATATTGTGACTCACATCCGTCATATCTGAGTACTAGATCAATACAAACCGCGACATTTAGGTACGTATCTAGGTATTATCGCACAACGAATCTAGGACACAACATAAAGGGCCGATTTCGATCTAGGGCATCCGACCCATCGAAATAAGTTCGACAACCCGAGCCGATCCCTAGATAGCGATGTAGAGGTCAAACAGACCTACACAAAGTAGGTACGATAGGCAAACTATTTCTAAGTTACGTCTATCTTAGGGCACTTAAGTTAAACGATGAGTTTTTGTTATGTACCTACTGTAGGTACATAGTCTATGTACTGTATTTTGATAAACTGGGATCGGTAGAGTTCGTCCCTGTAAATCATTGCATTCGTGTGCTTTTGTATATTGTTTGAGTTTTAATAGACGTTGTTATTATTGTTTGTTACATACGTGTGAAATTTGGTGTTAGGTAGCTGGAAAGAGGCTACCTTTTATCCCAAAAAAATAATGTTTCCGTAGGATAGACTATGGAATCGAGAGGCGCCGCTAAGATTGGTAATAAATTATAAATAGCGTTCCCATATGTCTAGAATTTTCTGTACATGTCCGGGAATTTGGCTTTTGTCCGGAATGCGGGGAGAATTCTAAAACTTCCGCCACACCAGTACCTATATTATGCCTCGAAATATGAATTTTGAAGGAAATGTCCGGAATTTATTTTCCGTCAGATAAGCGTCCGGGTTTTTCCCAGGTTTTTTTTTCATCTGGTACAGGGTTACCAGAGAGGTAAGCAGAGCGACAAATGAGGTTTACGAGTCAACGTAGGAAAATATTTCGGCTCGTTGTATTTTTTTCCTAAACTTGCTTGTTTTTGATTTTTACGTGTAGATAATAATGGTGTATTATTAAGTATTAAGTGCTCGTTAACATGACTCAGTGATATAACGAGGTGAAACAAGTCTTTACATGTTGTTTGCAAAACTATAGGAGCCTCTTGTAAAGCCTCCACCACTTTACTAGGGCATGAGTTTGTTGACGCTATTTAATACTATGTAAAGTTGTTTAATCTTACGACTGAAGGACTTTGTATCCACGGTCATGAAAAAAAATGGCAAAAAAAAACAGAGCTCCAAATAATCTTTTCTTTTGTTAATTTTTACACGTGTAGATGCACGTATTTAAGAACTAAAATTTCAATGAGTAAGCCTTGTAAATGCTTCTAATTAAGTACACATTTAAGTAAATGAAGTAAGGCACTTGCCCCATAAAAAAAATTAGAAATCATAAAGAAAAAATTTAAAAAAAGTAAGTACTAGTCTACTTGTAGGCACTTACCTCGGAAAAATAAGCCTCTCCCAGTGTCGTTCTCGGCGCCCTTAGCGTCGTGCGATATTTTCTCCCAGCCACTTGAACTATTTTTCCTTTTCCATTTAGCCATCCCTCCGCCACATAACAATACTAACAACACTACACATTTTATAAAATTCGATGTCGCGTGCATCTTACTCGTTTCATAATTGTAATTGAACAAAATCTTTGGTAAAATTAATTAAGAATGTATTTTATCTAATAAATTACTAGAGTAATTTATATCTTTCAATTTATGCATTACGTTTCGGGTTTCCCGCGTAATTTCTGCATCGGCCATTGTGGTCGCGAGCGCGCATGCTCGTATGTCGTACTCGACTGGAAATGCAATGCGCGGGCGTTCACTTGCAGCCGCTCTTCAACTCGGTCGCAAAAAAGTAAAAAAGTACAGCCGCTACAATAGTTTTACTTTCGTGTTTTTTTTTTTTTCTTTGCAAGAATCGAAAATAGTGGCTCGTGATTTTAAGTAGTTCGCTTTCTCTAATTGGTTCGGCGGGTCTCGTACTTACAAGTACGTACTTATAATCGTTTATCTGTAGATACAGGATATGACTTTATATGTGAACGTTTTGTAGGACGTGTCTACAGTTATTACCAGTTTAGGTCTTATGAGATAAGAAACTGTCATAAACCTTTATGTGTCAAGTACATTTTGCCTATTTGAGGTTTATTACTGCTTTTCCGCAACAACTTCCATCCTATGTATCTAACTATATCTAAACATCTTCTAGCTATATCTATACAAAGGTATAATAAAAACGTAGAGATAAAAAAACTGTAATTATAGATATAAAAAAAAACAGCGCGTTTTAAAATAAGCAGCTGAACACGTTTTGACAGTTTTTAGAAATATCGTCTGTTTATTTGTTTGTCCACGCACAATCTCCTAAACCACTGGACGGATTAAAATACGGGTTAAAAGGGTTGAAAGTTTGTATGAAAATCTACGAAGTCGCGTGACAAGAGCACTAGTCTATAATAAGTATGGATGAGAGCCAAGCTCAAGTATTTCCACTCTGCTCCACTAAGCTGTCCCACTGGTGGGACAGAACGAAAAGTGGGTTTAATTTTAATGTCCACTGTTTCCCACGAATTAGTTTCGGTTGATTGACTCTTTCCCACACCGGCAAATGGTATAATGAAGTATTTAGTAGGAAGGTATTAATTTATAACAATTAAAAACTAATTTATTGATACTTTTTAAATTAGTAGTTTTCCTTACTTGTTTTAATAGTATATGTCCCACTAAAATTTGTTAGTGATGAGTTAGTGAGACACTGTGGACTTCAAAATTGTAGGTACACATGCAACTCTGTCCCACCAGTGGGGCAATTTGAAAGTACTCCGAAACTCTGGCTTTTCCTACGCAGTTTCGGTTTAGCTAAAATAGTAGATTATGCACTAAGGGTATAAAGCAGTGTCTTACGTCGCAGACGGCATATTGAACCCTGAGCGTATCTCTACAGTCGTTACGCTCAGGGTTCAAGCTGCCCAAGACGAAGACAGGCTTTATTCCAGAGGAGCATACTCTACTTTTCACACATTCTACGAGACAATAAAAAGCCAGTGGCCTTAGTACGAGCACTTGCGAAAAAGTTATCGTCACGTAAACAATAGCAATATGTATGAAATTTTTTACAACGCCTCTATCGGACGTGAAAGGAAACTGAATTTTTCATACATTTGCTATCGTTTACGTAACGATAACTTTTTTGCAAGTTTTCGTACTAACCCCACACGTTTCACTGAAAATCACAGCACCAAACACCGTCTTTTGTTTCATATTCTTTATAGACGCACCTTTTTTTTTTGAGTCCTGCTTATGATGGCCAGTTCGTTTTTTGAGTTCTGCTTATGATGGCCAGTTCGTTGTTCGAGCAAACCTCTTTACAATGCCATATGAGATTTTGAATTTTCCACGAGTTTTCACAAGAATTTGCCGTTCCAAATTCTAATCACTTTCCCTTGAGAGTTTCATACAACTTTATATCCCTTAAGAGGGATCCCGCTGAGGTTGCATGATATGTAAATGAACATTGTCGAGCAGGTGGTGTGAAAACACGTTTTTAGCAGCAAAGCAAATTTCTGAAATGCGTTCTGCGTCCGTTTCGTGTTTCCATCGCTGAAATCAGCTGATTTAACTCTGTATGTAACTGCTCCTATATTTATGGTTCACGATTGAACGAATCAAATTTGATTTGAACGATTAGAAAATTTACGAAATCCTATTGAGTGAATCCTGAATTGATGTCGATTAATATGGTACGCCACTAAATAAAGTAAACACTGATGTACTATATCATTTCATATATTGATTTATTGCTTCATTCTAGATTGTAAAACAATTCGTTGAAATATTATTTCCATAGACAATAATCACTTACTAGGACGCGTATATTAATACACATTGGACACTTAAAACTTAAAAATAAAACAAAAAATAATACCAAATACAAATACAGATAATAAATCAAACTTCAACAGATAATATAAATATATCTCCAAAACAAGAAATCGAAGTTACACATTAAAAATGTTTAATAATTTAAATACTGATTATTTATTGTCAATTTCAAAATACGTTTTCACAAAATTAATAATCTATCCATATAATTATATTACATCGTATGTATAGAATAAACAAATATTAGCAACCAACTATACTTATAAATAATATCAGATCAAATTAATTGTTACCTTACTACACTAACATTTATTTTCGCTTGTAAAAAATCTTATTTCATAATTGAACTGATTCGTTTTGTGCAATGCATGTGTTACAAAATAATATATAATATTGGTAACTATTTTAATGCATTGCTATTTATTGAGACCCACACATACGTAGATATCGATCCGCGAGATGTAGCAATCTACACTATTGTAAAGAGGAAAAATTTGTATGTTTGTAACGAATTAACTCAAAAACTACTGGACCGATTTAAAAAATTCTTTCACCGTTAGAATGCTACATTATCTTCGAGTAACATATGCTAGGTATTACAAGAATGTTAAAAACACCCGTGCGAAGCCGGGACGAGCGGTTTGTGTTACATAAAAAACTTTCCACTCTTTCTTACAGTGAAATGAAGTCTTCGTATACTGTTTTTTTTTTTTTTTTTTGTCAATATCGAGATTAAAGTATAAGCTCGAATGTTCTAAAACTGGGTTGAAATGTGCATAAAAACTTTAAAACGACATACAAGTCTCAATAAATACCAAAAACTTGTGTTGTATCAAAATAAATGTAACAAAACGCTTAACAAACTTATAGCTCAATAATTAAAGGCAAAAGCGGATTCAGTTAATTATTGTTTCGTTTAATTTCTACATTTATTTTTACCGTCACTGTATCAAAAAAAAATATTAAAAAAAAAACAATGCTTAAACTGCTGCCTTATTATGGATCTTTGAACGGGATCGCGGGGGAAAAAGCGTTGTCTATTTCCAATTTCGTACGTGACGTAATACGAACTAGGAAATAGACAACGCTTTTTTTTGCGTCATAACCCCTTTCAAGTGTCAAAATTTTGACACTCGCGATCCCGATCAAAGATCCATAATAAGGCAGCTGTTCAAAGCAGTCCGTGCAACGTTTATGCCCACAATTGCCAAACAAATGTTATTTTGGCAGAGATCTTACGACCTACAAAGGTAAAATGTAACAAGAAAACGGAAATCAAGACTAAAATATAGGCTGGCTGAACGCACAAACCGTGAGAAACCATAAAAAGGAAAAGCGCTAACGTGATTATAAAATCTCTGTACAAGAAGGAAACTTAACTAAATGTGTCGAATAATGCAAGAGACATGGAACAATGCAACATATATTAACCCGATAGAGTAGATTTTAGTTACAACTGAGATGTCTGTACGGACTCTCCGTGCATAATGATCTTGTTTAGAGTAAAAGCGACGAGAGTCAAAATGAGTCGCGCTCAAAATGAGTTTCATTATCTAGAACTGCTAGAGTTTGCTTAAAATGAGTGTAGATACTAAAACTGGGAAGAAATATAAAAAATAATTATCAATATAAAACAAACCGACTTTAGAACTAGACCAATTGAGATGGGACCAAACGGGAAGCACCAGCTTTCAAATAAAAAAAGAATCATCAAAATCAGTTCACCCAGTCGAAAGTAATGCGGTAACAAACATTTAAAAAAAAACTGTCGAATTGATAACAATCTCTTTAAAAGTGTCAATAATAAGCCTCATCAAAAATAATAATAATAATCAATGAGATCGCAAGTCAACGATTTGTAGACGAAACAAAAATCACAACCAGGGGCCTGCCGCTACCTCTTATAGCATTCTCAATATTACAATAAACCATCTCTCGCTCTTTTTATCTACAATACGTGTAGATAGAACGAGACAAAAACCAAGTTCGTTTAAATAAAATGTTCTAAGAAATTGTGGAAAGTCCTCAATTAACTGAACAAATACAAACGTGATCATACAGTATTAAAAATTGGGATAGTATTTAGCATTACAAGAATGACGTCTCTCCGATTAGAGATGAGCCATCTTATTCACAAACGTTCCATAAAATAAATTGTAGGTATATGTTGACAAAAGGCACGGAACTCGGGAGTCCGTGGAACGGCAAAAGAAACAATAAAAAAAGAAAACATTCGATGTGCTCTGTCAATTTCCCGCCGATGGGAAGAGACACGCGCGAAAACGAGACAACGCTGTTTTCTTTAAGACATGTTTGAATACGATCGGTCTACAATGAAGTGAAGTTCTAGATAGTTCTGCTATTGTAATTGATTTGAAACCGAATGCCGTGTAGTAGGGATGTTCTTTTCAAAGCCAGAGTGAATAGGTATCTTCTAAGTCTGCGTGCTCCATCTTCGACCACATCGTCGCTTACCAGCAGGTGAGTTGGTGGTCAGACGCGGACTTATTCGCGTAAAATAATTCTCAATATAAAAAAAACAAACTTTATCAGAACTGGACCAAATGGGAAGCATCAGCTTTCAAATAAAAAAAAAGAATCATCAAAATCGGTTCACCCAGTCAAAAGTTCTGCGGTAACATAAAAAAAAATTGAAAATATACAGTCGAATTGATAACCTCCTTCTTTTTGAAAGTCGTTTAAAAATAATAAGTTCGATTCCGATTACGATAAGTCGGAACTTCCAATTGATATTACACCTCCATAACATCCCTAGTACACTTAGCGAACCGAGCGAATGCGTTGCGTCTCTTTCATTTTTAACTGAAATGAAACGAGACGCAGAGCGTTCGGTAGGCACAAACCACTACACGGCATAATGCAAATCATTTACAAGTAAAATATATTTAAATCGTGTTAAATGTACCTAATGAAATTGTTGCTAAATTTCTCTCATATCGTTATAATAGTTTATTGGCTCCTGAATATCTGCTAAAAGGACAACACATACTTACAGAATATGACATAGTTTTATTCTTGTATGAAAATAAGTCTTGTCTACGTAATTATGTAAAATTCTTTCGCTTTTTTCAGACTACTCTTTGGCCGTTGGCCGTTAGAAACTTTTTAGAGGTGGGGCAAAGTGCGTACCTTTTGTATAAGGTTTTTTTTATGTATAAAAAAAATATATGCTAACGCCGCTTTGACAGATGCCAACCCGAAACCCAAAACAACTACCACATGGCTATAAAACGGAATAGTTACAAAACTTTTATATAACGTTTACTTGTCTACTGCTTTGTATTATAATGATTATTTCTACATAACTAGCAAGTCTTAGATTTGGTAAACAGTAACATCGTACGAAAACAAGAATAGCAGAAACACAGACCTTTACAAGACAGACGCGAGTTCACCTACTTTACATTTCTGTGGCCCGTCTTAAATTGGACCAATGCTCCAAGTCGCATAATTCTGTCTCCGTCATCTTGATAATAGCACGTCAATGCGCCATAGTAAACTGTAAAAACTCTTCGTGAGAATAGAGTTAAATTATCACTAAATTTTTCTCGTAACGTCAGAGTAGGTACAAAAATGTGGCACTCTGGGTTTACATGCAACTAACGAGCTCACCGTGTCTATATTGTTAAAAGATCTGTGGATAGCAGGTACTTATCATGAGAGACGTTACACAAATTCATTCTATATTTTAATAGGTGTTAAATAATAAAATCTTGCGAATATTTGTCCTAAACAATTTTCAATCTAAGGTTCACACTTTTAACTATTATATTTCATTGGGCTAGTTAAATATTTGATACGCACTAACACATAGTTCTATGTCAATTACTTAACGCAACATTACATCGCGTTAAGCAAAAAATTAAATTATCCAATAGGCATTATAAATAACATTAATAAATATTAGGCTGATCATCAAAATCTATACAAAACACACAGTTTGTAAAAGTCACTATATAAAATCGATATATTTCGCTACAGTACTTACGTAAATTTCTACAAAACAACATAAAATGGTTTTATATAACACGATCTCTATTAGACTACGTTTAATGAGTGACAAATTTAGAATCTTCTACATCATATACAGTAGAATCCGTTTATTATGACTCCGCTTATATTGACCAACCGCTTATTATGAAGTAATTACACAGCGAAGTTTGGTTTTAAAATTCTTTATAACTAAGTCGGATATAATGACTTCGCTTATAGTGACATGTCGCTTATTGTGGCCCATCTACACTAATATTATAAAGAGGAAAGATTTGTACCTATTTTTGTATGTTTGTAATGAATAGGCTCCGAAACTACTGAACCGATTTGAAAAATTCTTTCACTGTTGGGAAGCTACACTATCCCCGGGTGACATAGGCTATATTATATTTTGTAGCGAGGCCGAAGGCCGAGCTTACACTCGTGCGAAGCCGGGGCGGACGGCTAGTTTTTAATAAATTGCGTCGTGTTATAGTGACCGACATAATTTCTAACACCTTCGGCAGTGTTCGGGAGAGTCACGTGATACCCGACGACGTTCGGCGCGTGCATGGATTTTTTGTTTTGAGTCTCAGTGGGTCTTATAATTTCTATTTTAATTTATCTCTATTTTGTTTCTCTCTATTAAAATTAATACAAACTTACAAAAACAGGAGATTGTTTATTTTCTACAAAATACTTTGTATGACGTGTTTGTTATTTCCCTGCGATGTCATTATAAACGGATTCCACTGTACTTAGTTTGACTGTTCAGTACGCATGCACTCAACGGCATGTGAGATACCAAATAGTACTTGTAACGAAGCTATTTCATGGAAAACTTCTATCAGCTTTGCGATTGGTAAGAACTATTGCAATTTATGTCATTTACACCATTAGCACACACTCGCAAATCGCGAATGCTGTCATAAGGCAACTAGGATGCAAATACCCAATATCTTGCTCTCTCTAGAGTTATTTCACTTTTTTTATCTCTATCCTATAGAGCGTGATTTCGCATCTTTATAATCTACTAGCTGAACCGACATACGTTGTTCTGTCCAAATCTCATAAAAAATTCTTTTCTCTATTTTGTTTTAACCACCCTTGTATTGAGGAGAACAAAACAAATAATTATCAATATCAAAAACCACTTCATCGGAACTGGACCAAATTGAAATGGGACCAAACGGGAAGTACCAGCTTTCAAATAAAAAATATCAAAATCGATTCATCCAGTCAAAAGTTCTGGGGTAACAAACATAAAAAAATATACAGAAAACGAATAAACGACGAAAAAAATACGAATTGATAACCTCCTCTTTTTTGGAAGTCGGTAAAAAAATATCAAATCGGTCTAGCCTTTTGTTAAGTTTTAGCTAGATTAACGAACAGCAAGTTTTTTTTATGTATAAGATTGTGCATCGTTGCGATTTGCGACAGTGTGCTAACACCGTTTGATGTACCAAAAGCAGACATTTTCATAATGATTTCTTTTTCTGTCCACCAATGTTAGTGTTGCAATGGTTGGTTAACAATTTCGTTCTATTTTAATACTTATCTTGTTTAAGATTAAAATATAAATTAGAAGAATCATTCGTTACATATTTTGTATGTGGGAAATCGATGTGATTACATATTATTTAGTGATACTAATATGTGTTAAGTTATTGTAACGTTATTGGTGCATTGAGGCCTTATATAGGCCAAATTATTATGATTGTGTGCATGGAATATAAACCTGGGGCTTTACGACGACCTGTTTAAAGCGATTCTGCTTAGGTGATTGCAAAAAATTGCGCGACCGTATCTCGGCGCGTTAAGGTACACGTTCGCGTGATTTTCCGAACTGCGCTGTTATGAACCCGCGTTAATAGGTAACCGTAAGGCCACTGGTACAAATATAGGATTTACGTATTTATTTGTAGATTTTGACGTGTTATTTCATCGGCTTCTTGTACAAGCTGATACGTCAAGCATATCAAAATGTATGCGTTCATATAATTTTTGACATGTCCGGTTTTATCTCAGAGCTAACGATATAGGGATGTAATTATACTAAACATGAATCTAATATTGGTACTATTTTATCGTTAGATCTCTAACCCGACAGTAGATCCATTCTACATTTCCGTCACCGATTATTGCACATTTCTATATAAGTCCATAGAACAATGAAGTATACGGTATAATGTAACAAGCACATTGTATAAGATACAGTTTGTATACGCTCTCAGCTTAGCACCTAAAGCTTGGTTACCAAAGATTTTAGACCATTTCTGAACACTTGCGTTGATTAAATTCCATTATGTTAAATAATTTGTTAAATATAAAACAATACATTAAAGCACCAAGAAATTAATGGAACAATAGAAAACCGTAGTAGTAAAACATCAACATTTTCTCAAAATGTAAATAACCGATCAGTTCAATAGGATCGCAAAATCTGTATGAGGACACAAAAAAATTATTTCATAATCAAAACGTGTGCACAAACCTTCTGTAATCCGTTGCGAGTCGTCACACTGTAGGAATAAAGTCCAAAATCGCACTGTTAGTAAGACTTCCATAGGCCCTTCATAGCCTTCAGTTTGGGTGATTTCTTTTTAGCCTCAAACTCCTGTTTTATACTACTCATGAACTTGTCGCGTAAACTCTGCCTCGGCGCCGATGGCTTCAAAAGAAACTTCTTCAAATCATTCGTGAAACTCTTCGCTGTGTAATTGGTCTCGTCCTTCGATTCATCGTTACTCGATTCGAGAAACGATACAGATTTGATCGACTGCACAGAGTTTTTTCTCTCGTGATGTTTGCCCGGTGTTGATTTCGATCGGGAAGTTGAACTGGACGTCGCTTTAGAAGGCTGGCTGTAGCTTCGAGATACGAGAGAGTACTGGTCATCATCAAGCGAGTCCAGGGTCTCAGTTGATCGGTTACATATTCTGCAGCATAGTTGACAGTGTTCTTTATCGCTGTGGTAGCGTCCGTTACAAAACACGTAGTTTTCCTTCTGCCTGTAAGACCTTTGCGGCCTTTGCTTGCTTTTCGGGGGCTTATCACTTTCAGTCTTCCTCGACCGTTTACCTTTACATTTAGGGCAATTATTCTTGGCAATCTTGCGGAGTTCTTTCAAGAATTCATAGTCAATTTCGAAGTAGTTTTTCGCGTCTGGTTCAGAATAGTAGCGCAGGTCGCTGTCAGTCGAGTCTGACTTTGTTGGTGGATTCTTTGTTGGGGTGTCGATATCGTGGCCGGGGTCGGAGTAATATCGCACGTCGTGGTCCGAGTTCTCAGGTTCTTTGTCCTGGTGGTCGCAGTGAGCGCAGAAGGAGACTGACTTGTGTCTGGGAGGGGGTGCGGGAGGAGGCGGAGTGGGGGGTGTGGGGGGCAGGGGTCAGGCCTGCACTGACGGCACCCACAGAGTCTTGTTCTGCTCCTCTTCGACAGCTTCCTTGATTTGCGTGCACATGTACGCTATGTTCACGCCAGCTGGGATTTCCGCTGAAGAAAAAAATGCTTGTTAATAACTTGATGTTTTGGAACTACTTTGCAAAATGTGTCTTGAAAATTAAAGAAAGATAAATAATTCTGTACATAAAACGTAAAAGATTGTCTATCAACAATGTTTGAAATCATAATATCTAAATTCTGGTCCACGTTTGACCCGCGATTATGACAATATCGTCTACTCATCTGTCCAGTCCAGTCATATCAACTCACCTGAAATATAATTCCTATATTCGTTTTCCACCTTCAGTCCGTGTTCATACATTTCTTTCGCCGCTTTAGCGGACACTTTATCCGCGGGGTACCTCGTGTCTTTCACTTCTTTGATTTGCTTGAACGATTTGAACTTTATGAACAGGACTATAGGGTAGATTTGTTGCTTGTGCAGTTTCTCTATGGTGGTTACGCTTATGTCTAGGATACAGTGGATTCCCTGGAAAAGAACGAAAATAAGATCAGGTAAGGTTTAGAGTCTATAACAAAAAAAATATTGCACAATTTGTATGAATCGGTAAAAGTAAATACAGTTCTTTTTTGTATTTTATTTAATGCAAAATAGCTAATAGGAGACGAGACGAGATGGAATGAAGCGATCCTATTGGTTGGATTTTTTCCTAGCACACCTCTGGTGGAAAAGCACCCGAAACAAGGTGTTAGACAGACGCATGGTGGGTTAGGCTACTTAAGTGGTTGTATGTAATGATGTACACGTATATTATAAACTAAGAGCGTTATAGAACGCAGACGCAGAACATATCTGCGTCTCTGTTTTCTATTAATAATTATTAAAACAGCTTTGTTTTTCATTATCAAATACAGAAAAGATTATTTTGTGAGAATGAAATAAACCAAAAAATATTAATACTTTTTCTACAATCACACAACACAGTCAAACCAATAATATGGTACATTGCCACAATAACCGGTAACGAATGGCGAGATTAACTAGCGCTGGTATCAAAGTCATTTAGTTGAGTCCAACAGCTCTGTTGCAAGTTTGGTAGCAGTACTGACCTTCTCAGCCTGGTCTCGTATGGCCTGCAGCGGGATGCAGTCGAGGTGGTCGCAGCCGGCGCGCACTCGCGGCTCCAGGTGCGTGCCGCGGCGCAGCGCGGGCGCAGCGCCGCCGAGCGCCAGCGGAGCCGCGCGCACGTTGCCGAACACGTGCGGCCAGTCGGACACCAGCCGTGCGCACACGCACTCCCACAGCGGACCGAGCACCACCACCGGCCGGGTGGTGCCGTAGTTCAGCCTCTCCACGCGCTTCAACATACATAACAGTTATTTAGACGACGCGTTATTCATACATTGAAAATTGCCACAACGTTTCATTAAAGATTGACTTCGCAGCTTCTCGCGTCTAACGCACGCGGCTGATTTTATATATTATATCCCGCTTATATTATTATAATACCTGGTAGTTGGGTAGAGGGTCTCCGTCCGCCAGCGTGCCAGAGTCGGACCAGCAGCCCAGCTCCGTGTTGGAGAAGGAGGCGAGTTCCTTGCTGTGGCGGTGCTTCTTGCGCCGGAAGAAGGAGCGCCGGGCGGTGGTGGAGGCCCGCCTGCTGGTGTCGCCTTCCAGCGCGCCTGTCGACCGCCGGAGGATCTCCTCCACCCTACAATACATAGGTTATTACTGGAAATCAATCTCTCACATGCCTGTGATAGGTCGAGTTATAATTCAGGGCAGTCATTTTCCCTTCAAAACAGATTTGTCAATCCCTAAGGGTTATCAAACTCACTATTGAGGTGGATAACTTAGTGGCAAAGTAAATGTTTATTTTTCACATTGTATTATTTATTACTAAAAGCTAATATTAAGCTTATGATAAATGTTGAAGGTCATCAAATCATCACACAGCCTGCTTAGCCTCCGGATATATTATTGGTCTCTCTCTCTCTTATTTAGAGAGGCATTAAACAATACACACATCAGATCATCAGCCAGTAAACATCCAGTGCTGAACAAAGGCCTCCCGCTTAGATAGGTGTTGCCATTATCTCCACGCTTGGCTGGCGGCTTAGGGATCGCAGTACGTTCACCGTGTACTAATAGAACGCTGCTGCCTATCCTCCGGTAGTTCTGATCGCAATTTTAAGACATACCCGAGTCCAATAGGTTAATTAATCAATAGGTTAAGCACAATAAACACAATAACGCTAAGTCCAATTGGGTATTAATTAATTTTGACAGTGCAAATTTATTAACCGATCGATTTTTATTTTATTTTTTATTTACAGCTGATTTCATGCGTATGCGTTCACGCACACTCAAGCGAAGAGGTTGGTGAATACGCACGTATATAAATACCTAAACTGGTTCACGACGCGTTTGCATTGTCCCTCTTAAGTACAAAGAAAAAACACCACTTTATTTCAGTGTAATGTTCAAAAGCTTTATAAAGAACAATCTACTGTTCTCATGTGTTAGGATACTCACTTGAACTTGCTAGGAATTGTGCCCCACTGTCTCTTGACGCCCTTGCAGTCCAGCTGCCACGCCCGCCACAGCCCTGGGGCTCCGTTGAACAGCGTGTTGTCCACAAACAACACTTCATCCTTCCGGAACCACAGGGAGTATTCGTCCACTGTGTCCATGCCGATAGAGGTGATTTTCGCGCAGCGGTCAAACCCAGCGCGCACGTAGAATGCGTCACCTGGCTTGTCTTTGATTTCATGGTACTGTTGGAGATCGTGGCGGACCAGGACGCTCACCTAAATGGAACAAATAATAGTTAAATACAGTGGAAAAATGACCAAGACTTTCCGTTATTTGTAGAAGTTTTTAAAAGACTTTCCGTTATTTGTAGAAGTTTTTATAGCTTATTGGTGGCCTTGGTTTTGTTAGCTCAAT
Source organism: Agriopis leucophaearia (assembly GCA_949125355.1). Lineage (NCBI taxonomy): Eukaryota > Metazoa > Arthropoda > Insecta > Lepidoptera > Geometridae > Agriopis > Agriopis leucophaearia. The sequence goes on along the minus strand of OX421276.1, from coordinate 1,344,115 downwards.
GGATTGCGCGTGCGACTTTCTGCGGCGAGGGATCTAATTCCGACAATGAGCTTAAACAGTCGGTGAAGGAAAACATCGTGAAGAAGCTATGGTATGATGGTAGGAAACATTCTAGTCAGGGGCCGGATTAATACCTTGGCTACCTTAGGCCTATGGAATATTGCCGCCCCCCTACTCCCTGTAAAGCTGTCGATCCCGGGAACGATTATTCCTCTTCTTCAGCGAGTACGAAAACGAATACTAGTGGCAGCAAAAATACCAAATACATAATCCAGTAGGTACCATTATCTGTAGCCTGTGGTAGAGCAAAATGAAAATGATACGCTTGAACTTGGAGTAAACTAGTAAGCAAAGATCCTGTTCGATGATCCAAACTTTTAATAATCGTAATCTCCATACTACAGCGCGACTACTAAATTAAACTTACGTAATTCATTACGAACATCATACACACATTCCCACACACATACACACACATAACACACACCCTCCCACACACCAATGTCATTTACACTACACTTCCCCCGACCCTCCCATTTACCCGATTCCTAATCATTGTGTACCAAGCATATTATGTGTGCCAAATAATTAAATTTTTTTCTTTATTTCTCCTCACATTTAGTAATCTCATATTCTAGTATTATATAATTAGTTTTTTGTCTAATAACATCATGTTATCAAATCATGATTGTATTTGTATATTGTCCGGCGGAGGGTATTGTTACGCCATAACACAGGTTAATTCCTAGCTTGGGTAACAAGGCTCTTCATCATGGAGTATTATTTTTGTAAAAACAAACTTTTGTAAAATTATGACCGACAACGTTTGTAGACACCAAATATATTTTCATTTTAATTTTTTCATTTTCAATTTTTTTTCAATTTTGCTGCCCTAGGCGTGGACCTCCTCGGCCTATAGGGAAATCCACCCCTAATTCTAGGACTCGGTGAAGGTGAAAATCTGTCACTGAGCACATTCCGGCAATCTATTTAAGAACCTTTCATTTCAGACTAGATGTGGTTACCACTACATCACTTAACATCAGGTAAGTTATGGGCTGACGCTTATCCTATCACATAAAAAAAACATAAATTGAGACTATAATTCTTTGTAGTAAAATATATAACGTTTTGGCACCTATACTAATTTTTAACAAGGTTGTCGGTTAACATGAACTTTTTCGAGTTTATTTTTTAAAGTTTTTTTATTAGAACCTGGCTACCTCTGCTGCATGCATGTAATACCTAGATAGTTTCTTACCTTATCAGCAGGTTTTGCCAATTCCAAGGCGGCCTGTTCAGCCGTCGCCCTCCGCAAGTCCACGTTATTGTACTCCAATATCTGGTCCCCCGTCCTCAGTCCAGCGTTATAAGCCGGAGAATCGATCTGCACGCTATGAACGTATATCCCGACCGCGTTACCGCCGACCAAGCTGATACCCAGATCAGAACAGTTCCGCATTTCTATTAAGAGAAACCTTGGCAAGTCTTTACTGGTCTGTGATTGTCTTAACGTCGCCACTTCAGTGGAAGGCTGCTCCATTCGTAAAGATTGCTGAGGTCCGGGAGAATTTCTAGGAGTCGGAGATCCGGATAGGGACACTTCTTCATCGTGAGAGCTTTCCCCGGAAGACGAGCTTCCCGGAACATCCACTTCGTCTTTGTATTTGTCCGGGCTGTATTGGACCAACATGGTTATAGAATTTCCGATTTGTCGTAAGACTCGAGCGGCGAGGGTGTAAGTGGCGGACCGCATGTTGATGCCGCACACTTCTAACAACTGGTCGCCGACTTGTAGCCCTACTTGGCTAGCGAGGGAGTTGTCGTTTACTGTAGACACGAACACGCCTCCGCTGCTCGGCGGACAGTAGATCTGTATTCCTAACGGCTGCTGACTTTTGTCGATGTGGACCCTTCGCAATTCTCCAGGTAAAGGCTTGTTCCATCCTAACCCGCAGTATTCTGGCATGGAATTTCTTGTGGCTTTATGAGTGAGTTGCTTTGCGCCTCGTCCCGGACTCAAAACTTCGACGTGAAATGTCGGCATTGGGGAGTTTCTCTCTGAGCTGCGTTCGATCGAGCCTGTACTCAGTTTTCCGGCAGAGTTTTTTGAAGTGACACTAGGGTTGGACGGGATACGAAATCTCTGGTTCTCTTTCTTTCTGGGAAATGTGCCTCCTTCGTACGTGGTGTGGTGGTAGCTCTCGCCCCTGTTGGCTCGGGGAACCGGTTGTATGTCGGACATGTTGTGCGTGTGAGAGGTAAAGGAATGCATGTCGTAACTGGTCCCGATACTCTCCCCTGATTGGGATTGCGGTATGTTTGTCGGGCTCGCTAGATGTGGGTAGCGGCTGGACGTGTGAGGGTTCGAATTCACGAAAGGCCCTCTGTAGTACTGCGACTGCATCCTCGACTGCGAAGGCAATGTTCCCGTCATGGGATAGTTGGCGTTGCTGTTCAAACTGTCCGGCCCGAAACTGTCAGAGTCCGAAGGATATTTATTTACGTTGTCGGGTTTGGGCGATGAGGATTTCTTCGTTGCGTAATACTGTTCCAGGATATCCTTCCCCGGGTGGTGTTTGATCGAGTGATCTAAGGAACTGGGCGACTTTCTCGTCACGAAGTCGAGCGACGCAGGACCTTTGTTGACCATGAAGTCCAGGGAATGCGGACTTTTGGTCCGGCTGCGAGTAACGGGCTGATAGTCCAGCGAGTCATCTGAAGGGTTCAGAACTAAGCTGAGTCTGTTTGGAGTGATGTCATGTTCGGAGTAGTCGCTGATGGATATTTTGTCTTTCTCTAGAGTGCGAATTTTCTCGAAGTTGATGGTGTTCGGGGACGCGAACGGCTTGTGGATGGCTAGCGGCGCTGGTTTGGGGAAGTGCTCGATGGCGGGCGAAGACTCTATCGATTTGTAGACAGAGTGCCTCGCGGGAGTGGTCACCTGAGTGAGTGGAGCGTGCCCTAATGGAATCGGATTCGAGTTGCGATTGGTATTAGATCTCTGCGGTTCCGGCGGTAACTTGGTCGGGGGACTGAGAAGGATAGACAACGGAGGCCTCTCCTTCCTCGATCGCGGCTGCACGATGGTCCCAGTGGAGTTCTCCTCTAGTATGAAGTTAGCTCGCGCTTTGGGCCACGTGCCGCCATTTTTGGTGTCGCCTTGCGACTCTTTCTTCCGCCGTGAACGCTTCGATACACTGCTGGTGTCTTTTACTGCAAGTGCAAATAAGTTCTTATTAATCTCGTTCCTATCTACCTAATGAGACATTTCAGATTAACTTTTTGGCAAGTTTTGTCTAGTCATTAACGCAAAATTAAAACAAAGCCTGCTTATTTAATAAAGTGAATACACCTGAAAGAGGGTTTACTTGTAAATTTGATGAAAAAATTATCTTAAATAAAACGAACAAAAACACCGTAAACAAGTAGTTCTGTTGGTGTGATTCGGAACGCGCCCATAGTAACACTTACCTGTTTTTCCATGATAGCTGTCTATAACTGAATCCAACTCTGCGATAGCGTCGGATTCAGGGACCTGTAAAACAGTCACACTCTTCAATATCTTACAAAATAATTTACAATACAGTTCGTTTTTCCTCCTACTCCACAAAAGGTTTGCGCTGTACAACCATCTTGGCTGATGTTAAGCGATGATGCGGTCTACGATGGAGCACGATCGAGAAAAAACGACTTGAAGACCCCAGACCGCAACCATCTGAAAACGCACCTGTACATAAACGTATGTGCGTCAGCTATGCTTCAGTTTACATTACCAAGTTCGTCCATGAATGCCTGATTTACCAGTAGCTGATGTGATGTACTATTTGTCTTTTCTATTAATGTGCTGTACAATGAACAGTATAGGGATCATTTTACACTGAACAATGCAGCTTTACTGCACTGTAAAATGCGTTTCGAAATTGAAATTTAAGTCTATAAGGCTGTACGGAACTTATACATCTTGGACCCTGGTCCGCTACGCACTCTGTTTCAGCCGGTTCGCGGAACAACTATGTACTTTAACTACTGTACAGACACTTTAATTTCATTTACTGCATTGTTAAATGCACCCCCATTCGAACCGTTCCGTCTAAATCGTTTGCAATACTATATTATAATAGAATACAACGAACCTTTAAATGAGCGGGTACGACAAAAAGGTGTCTTAAAGTCATTTTTAATATAGCTTTGATTTCGTTAGATAACCGTTACAAAACTGTACATTAAAATAATAAATAATGCTCTCACGAATTGCAAATTCACAGTGAAAACGATATATATATTTATTGTGCGTGTTATTATGACAGCGTCCACGCGCGTTGTGGCTGTGATAATGGCGATTTGCTGATTATGAAAACTCTTATCATACAGCGTAAACACGAACAATAATACTTGAGAAGTTCTGTGAATTTTTATAATTTAATCAATAGTTCTTGATCTCATGGGTGATTTTATCAGTAAAGACACACCTTTCAAAACTGAAGTCTCTAGAACCAGCGGTTTAGGCTGTGCGTTGATATTATGTCAGTCAGTTAGTGATCAGTTAGAATTTTGAATGTTATATCTATAGATTGAGCATTTTACATTAACAGACAATAACAATACAAAAAACCGACTTCATAAAAAAAACAGAACTGGGCCAAATTTAAATGGGACCAAACGGGAAGCCTCAGCATTCAAATAAAAAAAAAAACATCATAATCGGTTGACCCAGTCGAAAAACGAGTTGTAAAAAAAACAGTTGAATTGATAACCTCTTCCTTTTTGGAAGTTGGTTAAAAAGGGATTATCAACTAGTTGTCTTTGGGCCATATCAGTCCCTAAGGGGTAGTATGGATAACTTAGCATATATAAAAGGGGAAAAAATTAGATACCTTATTCTGCTTATCTTTGGACTTGCTTCGTCCCGTAACAGCTTCGAATTTAGCCTCGAACTTCCCTCGAAGCATGTCCCATGCACCTGCTACATCAACAATTTACTGCAGATTCATTGTAAAACGCAAGATTAGGTGAATTATTATAATCTTATCGAGTATATTTTTCTAAAGCCCATTTGAGCACATCCGTGCAGCTAAAGATTCGGTCACATTATCTATCTATAGATATAAAAAAAACATAGAAATAAAAAAATCAGTAATTGCGAACATAGTAATTTTTTTTTTTAATTAGAACGGCTGTCAATTCATTTTTGTTAGAAATTTGTAGTAGCCAGTTGCACCCATATAAACGAAACGTCAGTCATTCGAAAACAGCAACTGTGACGCGGAGTTCGACGTGTTGATCTAAATAAGAATGTTCAATCAAGTATCTGTCACAATACCTGGTGACAGATTTTCCTTCTCATTTCCGTTCTATTTACTTCTCTTTTCTATGACTGCGAGATATTAAAAATAAAATCACACAGGGTGTCTTAAAATAAGCAGCTGAACACGTTGAGACAGTTTTTAGAATTGTTGTCTGTTTGTTTGTCCACGCACATCTCCTCAACCATTAGACGGATTTAAACGCGGTTTTCACGAATATGCTTGGCTATGACCAGATTGAAGTATAGGCTATGTTATTTTGCGCAAGGGCCGGATTAAGGGAGAAAAAAGGGTTGAAAGTTCATATGAAACTCTACGCGTACGAAGTCGCAGGCAACACCACTAGTCATTAATAAATAAAAATCTCTTCTACTCTAGGTTTTTATTATTATTGAATTGTCGGCTTGCGTTTAACCGCCAATTCACCTGATTTGAAGCTTTGAAACGATGGAGCACACTTGCCCAGATTGAACCGATGCATTTGCGATTTGAACTATCAACACTCAGATTGTAACTATCGGTGAACATCCATTCAGACAGCGCATTCCACTAGCAGTTCACACAATAAAAGTGGGTTCAAAGCTCTTCGCACGAGTTTTCGGAATATCAACCATAAAGAGGTCCTAATCTTCCATCTGCCAACCTACAGGTGACGAAAAAGCTGTTCCTTCTTATGATTTCTTAGCTTTGTTTTCATTTCAATTTCTTCGGTCTAGGACGAAGCACTGAAAACATTTTCAAGTTTCAACCATTTCTTCAATGAGAACGATATCACGGAACTGTTCTTAGTTGAACCAATTGGCTAACGAAGCGATGTCTTTTCATGTTTCGATTTACAGTTGCCCAGTCGCGCAAACTAAACTTACTCGCGGTGTGAATAGTGCTTAGAAGATTTCATACTGTTGTCATAACAAGACAATCGAATCAATCGGATTAGAGCGAAACCCCAAATTGCAGCTAAAAATGCGTTATCTTAATGTCGACAAAAACACCGTTATCAATGTCTTATCGACTATAGAAGCTTATCTATCAATGACGTGCGTACAGAGCGTTCAACTCTACAGAGTTCAGTGAGGGAGCCAGTATCGTATTATCTGTGTAAAATGTTAGTTCACTTAATTTCCCAACTCTAGAATCAAGTTGCATGTTTGGATTTTGTTTGGTTACTGTTTTTATCTGACTCAATACTTATTTTGGAACAAATTAGTATGTACATGTTCTTATAATTATTATTTTTATATAGGGCAAGTGCCTTTATTAACTAAAATAATTATCAATATAAAAAAACCGACTTCGTAAAAATGTCAGAACTGGACCACATTAAAATTAAATTAATGGGACCAAACGAGAAGCACCAGCTTTCAAATAAAAAAAGAATCATCATAATCGGTTCACCCAGTCGAAAGTTCTGAGGTAACAAACATTTAAAAAAAGTCGAATTGATAACTTCCTCTTTTTTGGAAGTCGGTTAAAAATATAAACTAACCACTACAAACAACAGTTACGACTGTCCATAGACCGTTGAATGTCTAAAGTCAATACAAATGCTCAAGCCCACTATCAGTTGGCAGCGTACCCAGCATGCTGGTGGCATTACCACGCTGACTGACAATGCTTATCCGTACACATGATTGGTTGAAAAACATGCCTACTGATTATAAGCGGTGTTTTTTCTGCATTATCAATTTCACTCGACAATTTTTAATAGTAGAACCATAGACAATTCTTGGTTAAACATTCCTAACACAGATTTCTGAAGAATTTTATCTGCAAAATATTAGAATCGAGATCATCCGACATTTTCCGAATTCTTTGAATCTGATGATTGATGATCTATGTGGAATGCGAGTTACACTACAGATAGAGTATGTATTTTTAGATAGCTATTTATTACTACATCTGAGGCTATATAGATTGTTTGTAAAGACTTAAAGAGTGACGAAAACGAACGAAATTTTGAAAAGAATTTGAAAAACGTAATAATTGAAAAGTGCGATAATTAACTTTATTTTATTTCCATCTAAGCCTTTTATCATTGTTTGTTTTGCAGCTCCACGGATTCCGGGGTCCGTGCCCTTTGTCAACTTACACTATTTTGTCAACTATTGCTAATATAACATATAGTTTTTTTGTTTTATCGCGTATAAGTCCGCGTTTGACCACCAACTCGCCTGTTGGTAAGCGACGATGTGACGAACATGAAGCACGCAGACTTAGAAGATACCTATTCACTCCATTCCTAAATGCGACTGAACCAGCATCTTAGCCTTAAAAAGTAAGTTATTTTAGATTTAAGTTACAATTAAGATGGTTAAGTTTACAGTGGTTAAGACTAAAAATAATGCGTAAAACTTTTAGCTCCGGGCTCCAAACTAGACAACAAAGCCTGTGTCTTGGATAACCAGTTAAACCACAGAAAAGTAAATAGAACGGAAATAAGAAGAAGACTCTGTCGCCAGATATTGTGACAGATGATTGAACATACTTATTTATGTCAATGCGTGAATCGGTTCCCTTTAGCCAAGCGTGCTCCATCGTAGACCGCATCATCGCTTAACATCAGGCGCGCTGGCGGTCAAACGCAAGCCTATTTTTAATATATAAAAAAAAAAAAACGCATCGAACTCTGCGTCACAGTGTAAACTAGGGTGCAAGTGGCTACAACAAATTTATTACAAAAATACCTTGACAGCCGTTCTGATTTAAACAAAAAAAAACTTCTCTGTTCGTTAAACAGAGTATTTCGTTCACAGATCGTACATTAAAGTACATTTATATAGCACTGCACGCATAGGATAGCATGCTGTTTCGTAGGGTAGTTACCTCTCTCCTGCGCAATCTTCCCCTGGCTGCCGGCTGCCACGTGGTACACGTACCGGCGGTCCAGCTCCGACACGTGCGACATGTGCCCCTAAAAAAACATATTCAAACCTTTTTACTTCAAACGAAGAGTAAATATCCTCAAAGGTATGGATAGATATATTATGGTAATGGGCCATCCATAAATTACGTCACACGAATTTTAGGACTGTTTAACCCCTCCCCCGTCCGTCACAGGATGTCACATTTTCAGAACCCCGTCCGCCCTGATGTGACGTCACACATTTTTCAAATTTATGCATGTATAAAAATAATCAAAAGAAAACATATATTTTTTAATTTGAGTCTCACTTGAATTACAACGCCGCCCTAGAAGTTAACTGTTGTTGCGTGAGAGATAATCTCATAGGGAGAGTGCTAAAATTTTAATAAATATGTATCAAGTTAGTAAATTTTTTATTCACATATAAATTTCGCGTGACGTCACAAACCTTTTGACCCTCCCCTGCCCCTTGTCACACTATGTCACATTCCGGTGATACCCCCCCCCCCCCTCATAACGTGTGACGTAATTAATGGATGGCCCCAAAGGGAACGTGGCGGGTGCGAGCGTATCTGGCCTAAATCAGACTTGATGCCGCTGGGTAGGACGCTACTGCTCATCCTCTGGTGGTTCTGGTCGCAGTTTTAGGACACACCGGGGTCCCGGTTTGTCTCTGCTATCTGCTAAGTAGGTGGTATACACATCGAAAAATTATATATAGAAGTCACTACGCGTAAAAAATTATAGTTAATAACCGTCCGCAATTTTATATATAAACATAGCTGTTTGTATACAATTTATATCGAAACTAAACTATTTTACCAAAACCAACAAACCAACCGTATATTACATATGCTCAGTTCTCTAATGTCTGTTCGATTTGCACAACATCGTCAAAACTCGTGAACCGTCGTTGAGCAAGCAAGACAGCGATTATGTCTGAATCGCAAGTGGGAACTTCTCTCCCGAGGGAAAAAGAAAACTTTCTCTTTCTCTCCTGTTGGTCAGACGTTGGTTCGTCAGCCATGTTGACGTGTCTGTTACGGCTCTCACGTGTGTTACGGCTTGAGCAAATATCGCGTGACTGTGAATCCAATCTGGCTGCGTATTGAGTCCAGCCAGATTGAGAATTGCCGCGATTAGCGCGTCATTGTGGCATCTTTTTATTTTTTTTATCAAAGGGTATAATTAATTGATTATATATTTTTAAATGTAAATATATATGGTAAATGCAGGTAAACTGGTAACTCATGAGCTAGTACTGACAACACTTACCTTATTATCAACTGGCGGCTGTAAGTGACACCAGGACTCGTCAGTCTGCGAGCAAATGTTCACTTTCTTATCGTCAGAGTACGAGCGGCCGTACATTGACAATCTAAAAACAAAATTTATTAAACGTTATACAAAATTCACTAATGGTTGGAGCTGGTGGAACATAGTTCTGCAACCATCGATAGATGGCGCTGACATATATTTTTATGGACCTTTCTTCGTCTGTGGTTTTGCAAAATCTTCAGATCCATGTCTCGTCAACTCCATCTCTATCGCACTTTTATGAACTAATGTTTTTTTTTTATTGCCTTTCAGAAAACCTCCTTATTTTTCTGACGAATATGAACGGAGAAATTTTAGCTTATTTGACACAATAATCTTTGCGATAAAAACCTTTAGATAACGCGAAATTATAAACAAGCAAATATAAGAATTTCAGTGTTTAAGAAACTGGACAGGTCATGGACTTATTTACTCTGATAGTATAGTCTGTACCGGTCAACACACTTTGTGATTGTCTACTATAAACAGTTTGGAGATAAATAAATTTGTGTCTCACAGCATTTTTAATGGACTTCCAAAAAAGAGGAGGTTCTCAATTCGACTATTTTTATTTTTAATGTTTGTTACCTCAGAACTTTCGACTGGGCGAACCGAACATTTTATTTAAACGAACTTGGTTTTTGTTTCGTTCTATCTACACGTATTGTAGATAGAAAGAGCGAGAGATAGTTTATTGTAATATTGAAATGAGAATGCTATAAGAGGTAGCGGCAGCAGGCCCCTGGTTGTGATTTTTGTTTCGTCTACAAATCGTTGACTAGCGATTTCATTGATTATTATTATTATTTTTGATGAGGCTTATTATTGACACTTTTAAAGAGATTGGCGTAATGCCATTTTTTTAACCGACTTCCAAAAATGAGGTTATCAATTCGACAGTTTTTTTTTAATGTTTGTTACCTCAGAACTTTCGACTGGGTGAACTGAGTTTTGATGATTCTTATTTTATTTGAAAGCTGTGGCTTCCCGTGTAGTCCCATTTTAATTTGGTCCAGTTCTGACATTTTTATGAAGTCGGTTTTTTTATGGATAACTATCCCATAAGGTTTTATTAGCTATAATAGTTTGAATATTGGAACTTTTTTGCACAGTTTATTAAAACGTCAAGGAACACTTCACATTATGTTGCTTATTCTAAATGTTAAAGACTGCGAGTAAAAGAAATTAGATCGCATTATGGAGTGTTGACTGTTTACGAAAACGAGATGTCGTTTTCATATTGTCTCCGCAGATGAAGCAATTACAAAAATGTGACAACTTTTTCGTTCTGTTTGTAAACTTTTGGCACGAGCGGATCGAAGCAGTATAACAAACTACGTCACACACTTTCATGAAACTACTAAACCTACAATCTCTTTTATTTTAAACAGACTTCAAAAAAGGAGGAGGATCTATGTATTATTTTTTTTTGTTTATTCACCGATTTCTCCGCCAATTATGCATTGATTTTGATAATACCTTTTTTTGTTTGGTAGGTCATACTTCAGAAGTGGTCCCATATAAATTTCATCAAAATCGGTTTAATAGTTGGGATTTTAAATTAATATAACTGAAAAAAATATGTCATAGTTGCGTTTACTTGGCGTATTTACTCATTTTGAAGTCCGTTTTTAAAATTCAGAGCGACGCGAGTGGTTCATGACATTCGATATAAATCTGTCTTATTTAAGAGTTGCATACTATACTTTATACCATGACTACGAGAAAAAGAAAGATTTAAGCGAAAATAGACATATAATAAAGAAAAAAAGGAAGATTAAATAATTAAAATGCACATTAAAACAATTACTAAAATTAGGAGTAATTTTATCGTATTTTTTTTAGTATCGAATATTTTTTGCGCAAGGAGATTTGCGAATATAATATACTAGCCACCCGCCCCGGCGTCGCACGAGTGTAAGCTCGGCCTTAAGCCTCGCTACAAAATATAATATAGCATAATATATGTCACCCGGGGATAGTGTAGCTTCGCAACAGTGAAATAATGATTAAAATCGGTTCAGTAGTTTTTGTATTATTTCGTAACAAACATCCAAAAATCCAAATCTTTCCTCTTTATATTAGTAAAGATATATATTGATTTGAGAATATATATTAGTGTGTTCTAAATTCAAACACCAAAATAGTGATTAAAAGTGCTTTTTATTCGCTGTTTTTAGTGAATAAAATAAGCTTTTTAGAGGGGGGAAAGGTATTAAAAATACATTTGCCAGTAATACTACAAGCCTCGTCGAATTCACGTCGAATAGGTGGCCGCTGGGACTTAGATACACATGACGAGAAGACAAGTCACCTGTGATTACTCCTTGCACAGGGGTAGAGTGGCCTCAGCAGCGTGATGGCCACAGACTCATACTGGCAGTCGTTCAGGAGAGACATCGCTTCCGTAACACTCTTCATACCCTCCACCGATCTGTTGTTTATCTGCACACAACACACATCATTACTATACAGGGTTACGCATATAGACAGCCCGTTAGCTTAGTTAGTAGTGAATCTGCCTTCTGCGCTTGGGGGCGTGGGTTCGATTCCCACCTAGGGAAAACATTTGTGTGCAAATGTGTGTGTAGGGCAAACTAGTTTTACTCTGGCCGAGAAGTCAAGCGCTCAAAGAGTCAACACGTCCTGAGGATGCCTAATGCATGAAAGTTTTGTTTTAATTCTGCACAAATTGCACTAAGGATAAGAGTTTTTTATTTTAATTAACTTATCATTATATTAATTTAAAAAAAAAAAATTTTTTTTAAAGCTGATGCTTCCAGTTTCGTTCCAGATTCCCGTTCGATCACGTTCATTACAGATTAATAACATATTAGTTTTGGGTACTGTTTAGCATTTTTTGTTTTCGAAATCAAACCTATTTGTAAAAAAAAAAGTTGAAGTACTTACGCTGGCGACACGATCTCCGATGCAGATGTTACCATCTTTTGCCGCTGCACTGCCACTCGCGATTTTGCTTACGAAAATACCTGCAATCAATGTCGGCTTTTAGCTATATAACTAAATGAAAATAAGCAGTTTAATCTGAACTTACTTAGCAGGTCTGAAATAGATTTAAACCAACTCAAATTTAAACCTTGGTATTACCAGTATATTTCCTTTTTTTTTTTTTTTTTTTTTAATAATTGGTTCACTAAACTGGCCGTAACATCTTCAGATACATTTTCTTAAGTAGGTACATTTAAATATGGCAATGCACGACCTCCTAGAAGTGAACACTGCATGCACGAGAATGAATATAATACTAATAATACCTATAATACACTAAACTTAAATTAAAGATAGGAATTATAATGTTTTTTGATTTTGCTTGATGTAGTATTGAAAATATCTAAATTTTTACAAATGTTATTATAAGAGGAAGACATTCGATACATTGGTGAATGTTGGTAGTAGTTTGTTCGACAGGATGAGAGGCTGAATGTTTTTCTATTGACAAGGCGACTGCTAGAGCAAGGAACTTGCAAATTACATTTTGCGAGTAAATTCCTGATATATAATAATTAGAATCCTCAATCGATTGTTCTTTTGTTTAAATAGAATACAAGGTAGGTACACAATTACACACAAATATTTTTAATATGTAAGTTTCTTAAATTTAATATTTTTTTGTATCTGTGTTATACAAATGGTTCGGTTCGGTTACTATAGGTTAATTAGTTACTCATCAATGAGGGTGCTAAAAAACCCATATCGTTATGGGTTCCGAAGCTCACTATTTAAAAGTTAGTTGTTTGAAGCACATTTGTACCGCAATATTCGCTACTAGGTTACATGAGGCAGCATCTCATCATCATCTACATGCTTTTCATTATCATCTTCACTCCCATCTATGCCAGCACCCCAGAGCCTCGCTCCGATATTTCAAGGAGTTGTGTTGGCTCGAGTAGATGCTAGCGGGAATTGCACAAGACAGCCCAAGCGGGACATCAATGCCAGACTCATTGTCCCCATCCCTAATAAGAAAACACTCTCGAGCCGGACATCAGTGCCAGACTCATTGTCCCCATCCCGAATAACTCCGAGGCGGACATCAGTGCCATACTCATTGTCCCCATCCCTAATAAGAAGACACTGCGAGCCAGACAACAGTGCCAGACTCGTTGTACCCATCCCTAATAAGAAAACACTCAGCGCCAGACATCAGTGCCAGACTCATTGTACCCATACCAAATAAGAAAACAATTCGATCCGGACATCGGTGCCAGACTCATTGTCCCCATCCCTAATAAGAAAACACTGAGCCGGACATCAGTGCCAGAATCATTGTCCCCATCCCTAATAAGAAAACACTCCGAGCCGGACATCAGTGCAAGACTCATTGTCCCCATCCCTAATAAGAAAACACTCCGAGCCGGACATCAGTGCCAGAATCATTGTCCCCATCCCTAATAAGAAAACACACCGAGCCGGACATCAGTGCCAGACTTATTGTCCCCATCCCTATAAGAATACACTCCAAGCCGGACATCAGTGCCAGACTCATTGTCCCCATCCCTAATAAGAAAACACTCCGAGCCGGACATCAGTGCCAGACTCATTGTCCCCATCCCTAATAAGAAAACACACCGAGCCGGACATCAGTGCCAGACTTATTGTCCCCATCCCTATAAGAATACACTCCAAGCCGGACATCAGTGCCAGACACATTGTCCCCATCCCTAATAAGAAAACGCTCCGAGCTGGATATGAGTGCCAGACTCATTGTCCCCATCTCAAATAAGAATAATCACACAGGTACCATGTTGTAGCGCGATCCCCCTGGCGTCCGGCAAGTGCACCCTGAGCCTGGCGGCGCGCACGCGCTGCAGCCGCAGTGTGGCCGTGCCGTGCGGTAACGCCACGCGCAGCGCCGCCGCGGCCGCCGCGCCACTCGCCCACACGCACACGCCGCACGCCTCCGTCACGCGGTCTAGTACTCTGCAACGGCATTGTGTACATGGCCCCGGAACTTAAGTGTCATAAGTCTAAGTGTTATCTGTTTATACCGGAATTAAATTGCACCTTCGTCAAAATGTACAATACATAACACATTCATCATCATCATAATCAGCCTATTATGTTCCCACTGTTGGGACACAGGTCTTCTCTCAAAGAGAATGGGCCTTAATCTCTACCATACTGGCCCGGACATGTTGGTGAATGTCACATGTCTTTTGACTTCCAAAAAGGAAGAGGCTCTGTTTTTCGACTTCGATTCGACTGTTTTTTTTTTAATGTTTAATACCTCAGAACTTTCGACTGAGTGAACTGATTTTGATGATTCTTTTTTTATTTGAAAGCTCGTGCTTCCCGTGTGGTCTCAATTTGGTCCAGTCTTGACATTTTTATGAAGTCGGTTTTTATATTGATATTTGAGTATATTGGTTTACTGTCATAATCATTAGTTGCTCTGTATATTTTTTTACTGTGTCTAGGTCATTCTATACCACGTGACATTATACTCACTTGATCTTCCCCTCGGCAACGGCGCCTTTCTTGACGCTAGTGACGTATATCCCGGCGTCGTTCGGGTAGTAGGGGTCGTCGCGTCCGCCACCCAACTCGAACCCGAGCTCACCCACCACACCCACGCTGCTCAGCTCCACGTCTATGTAGTCGTATTCAAACTCCTGCCGAGTTAATGGAATCCTTAAGCCTTACAACAAAAACCAAGTTACCAGTGGCATTAGTACGAGGACTTGCGAAAAAGTTATCGTTACGTAAACGATAGAAAATGTATGATGCTGTACAGTGTATATGTTAACTATTTGTTGACAACAGTTACCTGAACATCAGTGTCGATAGTGTCGTCCCGCTGCACCGAGTGTCGACAGCTGTCGATGGAGTGTCGACAGCTGTCCACGGAGTGTCGACAGTCGTCGTCGGACGCCATGCTCGCTCGGACCCCTTTCATTTCTTTATTCTCTGTTTGTTTCTTGTTCTGTCGCCGAGCTTCAGCTAGTTCACCTACCATTTGGTCGCGCTCCTAAAAGAACAACAGCGTTAATATAATACTTCAGTAAGTATAGAATGCACCAAATTTTAGTCTCAAAACGTGAACATCATTTGAGTTCTGGCAGGCTGTTCAGGGTAAGGATTTGACAAGAAAGAAGATTGGTAGTGAAAGGTTTTTCCTAACCATCAACAATATGATCTCTAACAATCTATTGAAATTAGACATATTTCGCCTCATATTGCTGATTTTTATCGGCTACATTTCGGAGTTTGCATCGGATCTGCATGATCTAATTCCCTCTTGCCTATTTTTCTATCGGACTGCCAGGGCTAGCAAGAAAAATCGACACTGCTTTATGGTTGATATTCTGGAAGCCCGTTCGAAGCGCTTTGATTCTTCTTTTATTGTGCGAACTGCTAGTCTGTGGAATGCGCTGCCTGAACGGGTGTTCCCCGGTAGTTACAATCTGGGTGTCTTAAATTACGAATGAATCGGTTTCTTCTAAGCAAGTCTGCTCCATCATAGACCGCATTATTACTTAACATCAGGCGAGTTGGCGGTCAAACGCAAGCCTATTCTTAAATCAAAATATATTAAAACAACTGGGTAACTTAACTATTCACTTGTATAACTGGGAGCTGTGTCGTGACTGCATGAAGGAGAACGAAACTGTAGACCATGTGCTGTGGCACTGCGGAGCCACAGAAGAACAGGTCGCTAGAGGCAGCATTGTCATCCAAGATGCCTCTGGAGCAACTATGCCAGTGACTCTCGATTTCACTCCAGCATTTCAAGGTGTTGGCTCAAGTAGATGCTAATAGGGGGGAAATACACAATACTCCCCAAGTGGGACGACAGTGCAGGACTTATTACCCTCATCTCGAATAAGAATGGTAAGGATATACTACAGTTCAGAGTGGATTTAATGTTTGACGCACACTAACTTCCTTTTGTGCCATATAACTTTTCCTTTTTAAGGTTCCGTACCCAAAGGGTAAAACCGGACCCTATTACTAAGGCTCCGCTGTCCGTCCGTCTGTCACCAGGCTGTATCTCATGAACCGTGACAGTTGAAATTTTCACAGATGATGTATTTCCGTTGCCGCTATAACAACAAATACTAAAAAATAGAATAAAATAAATATTTAAGGGGGCTACCATACCTTCGTGCGCGAGTCCGACTCGCACTTGGCTAGTTTTTTTTTGTCGTTTTTTTTTTCGGTTTCTATAGATACTGTACTTGGATTAAAATAAAGTTAAATTAATTATTAAAGGTTACCTTTCGGAGTCTGTTACACAGGGCTTTGACGCTTTCTCGCTCTTGCAATAATTTGTCTCTTTCAGAGAACGCCCAGTCTCTTCTTCGTTTGGAAACCTAGAATACATAAACACCGTGAACATTCCATTTTTAATAGTAAGTTTTTTTTTTGTATGTTTTTTTCCTAAAATTATGTTTATTTACCATATGGCTTTAATGCGCGTTGCATTTCATGGGTAGTATGCGCTGCATGCACTTTAAAACGAGCTAAGATTACAGAAGAAATATTGAGATTAGTAGTATCTGACTACTTTAATTTTTACATTAATGATTGAAAAGGACAAAATACATGAGGAAGAAAGAGACACGTCACCTCCGCTTCTCTGAGCGCGTCGCTCCGCTCGGCGTGCAGCCTCTCGTTGCGCGAGCGCAGCCGCTGCAGCTCTTGGTTGGCTTGCTCCAAGTTGTCCACACGCTCCTTGTCCACTCCCTCTGCAGTGCACAGCGCACCTGTCTCACACGACACGTGCCATACCATCATATAGTACATTGTACAACGAGTGCATAAAACAATTCATTATAGCCGAGATGTAAGGCGAGGGCGGATATTTAAGTCGAGGATAAAATTGGTTTTATGCACATGTTATACACTCGGATTTTTACTTTAATTGCGAGGAAATTAAACAGTCATATATATAAATTAATACATATCTCCTTGATGATATTTAAAATATGTATTGTCTTAGAATAACTTTACGTCGGTCAAAATCAACGACATTGATTGAGATTGGTTAGTTGTTTTACTTTTTTAACCGAGTTTCATAAAGGAGGAGGTTCTCAATTCGACTATTTTTTATTTATGTTTGTTACCTCAGAACTTTCGACTGGGTGAACCGATTTTGATGATTCTTGTTTTATTTGAAAGCTGGTGCTTCCCGTGTGGTCCCATTTCAATTTCGTCCCGTTCACTAGGTCTGAAATTTTTATGAAGTCGGTTTTTTATATTAATAATTATTTAAATAAAAGAACCTGCACACATTTTTTGAGGTTGATTTTTTATATTGATATTAATCAATGTGCCAATACAATTACAGTCATTATGTCCATACAATGGGCCATGCCAATATTGCCAGTGTAGTGGGTAGATAGGTATAGTAACTGACCTTGCAACTTATCCAGGGAGGGATCGTTGGAGTGCTGCCCGTTAAGAAACCCGTCATTGCCCACACCACTTGTGCCCAAGTGGTGGTACGCTGAGTTATCTTGCCTAGAAATAAACGTTAAATAGACATTCGATCAGATGGCAACAATTTAGGTCTTTTAAATTCTATTGCACCGGCACCAGGGCTAAAGAGCTAGAGCGGCGATTGTCGACGCCGGGGCCGTTCCAGCTCTTTAGACTTGGCGCCGAGGCAATAGAATACGGCACCGGTACCCCCTGCTCGTACAATATAATACTTTATTAATAACTCCATAGTTACAAGTCAAACTTGTCCAGTACACTCTTTTACAAAATTGTATATAAAATTATATCTTAATAATATTAATACGTATAGGCTAGGCTAATCCGTTGTAAGAGGCTACTAAAAGGGGACCTTCGGGCCCAAGATGGTCAATGTTGGGGCTCGGACTATACACTTAAACGTGCCCATGGAGAGAATGAAAACGATGTGTGACCAACGTTGTCGCGAGTGGAGGGGCTGAGACAACACGCAATCGTCTCGGGAGGAGCCGTAGCGCAGTGCTGAGGGCTCCGGTGCGTACCTATGGAGATCCCGGAGCCCTCTTGTAAAGAACTATGGCAGGTCACTGGAAGGGGGGTTTTAGTGTGTATAATCTCACATAAGTATCTTTCTTCTAGTAAGGGTATCTTTGGAAGATTTCCCCCTCGAAAACAAAAAGGTCTTTTTAAGTTCTAACTCTTTACACGAATTCTAATGAGCATGGTGAGGAATTTACATCATAACATTAATACTACTTTTCGAAATTATTGATTTAAAAAAAAAAACGCTTTAATCGGAGTGTGAACTGGTGCTTTGACTTCTTTATACGACCCGAGAGTTGTCAACTCTTAAGCACAAACTTATCAAGCGTGACGTCAATTGCCGAGCCCAACAGAATACCAGCGCTGGTTGTGTACAACCAGCAACATGCTGAGTTGGGGTCGGTTTTTGAGACAATGTACCTGTTTACTTCTATTTTAATATTTCTTGTTTTATTGTTTTTATTGCATTGTCACAAAATAAACTTTACTGATTTTAAGAAAAACATCTGGTAACATTATAATGATAGTGTAGTGACTCACCTTGACTTGCCCAATGTGTTGGTGTTCTGTGGAGTTTTGAGGTCGGTGCACTCCTTGATGGCGCGGTCGCGGTCCACCAGTGCAGACTCTATCTCGCGTCGGAGGCTCTCCGCCTTATCACAACAATAACAACATTTAGGAAACAAATACAGACCTCATGCACCCTCTTACAAGACAACACAATTAACAACAAGGGCCCTCCTCGTTTACTATTAATTTTCTAGAGCTGTTTAAGCCATAAAATACTAAATAATTATTTAGTAATTTTTTTTTATTATTTTAATTATTAATCAATGTAAATAACCGACCAAGTGCGAGTCATCTCGCACACAAAGGGTTCCGTACCATTATCTATAAAAACTGCAAAAAAATTACGTCTGTTGTACGCCCCACTTCATAATTAATTTTATTTTAATTTAATTATTTATTTTTAAAAGTGCCGATGTATGCCGGTCATAAATTTAGATAATTATAAAAGGTCCGTACCTGCAGCGCTGTAGCTCGCTGCTCCTCCCTGGAAGCCTGTAGAGCCGACTCCAGAGCCGCCACCCTCTTCAATGCTGCTTGGAGATCGTCGGAGAGCTTTTCCATCTCTTTGTGGACCGTGTCACTGTAATAATGCCTTAGGTTACACGTTAATAGTTGTCAAATAGCTGAAAGGCGGTTTGTTATAACGTACGCCCTGGCATCTTTAAATCTTCTATATATGTATATAAAAGGCGATATGTATATGTATGTATCACTACATAGTATAAACTATACTGCCTCGGTGGCTCAGTTGGTAGTGATCCTACTTTCTGTGCTTGGGGGCGTGGGTTCGATTCCCATATAGGACAAACATTTGTGTGATGAACATTTGTGTTTGTTCTATGTCTGGGTGTTAATATCTATTTAAGTATGTATTTAAAAATATATATGTATGTATATCAGTCTCTGGCAGCCATATTACAAGCTTTGCTTAGTTTGGGGTCAGATGACCATGTGTGCAATAATGTCCCAGATATTTATTATTATTATTATTTATTATATATACTGTCCCTATGTATGCTTAGATGTAAACTACACATTGGATTTTGATACTTTTTTTAAATAGATAAAGTGATTTAAGAGGAAAGTTTACATGTATAATACATGCATAATATAGTACAGAAACACTGATAACTTTAGAGGTTTCTAATGTGACGTCGTAAATATACACATTTTTTGCGCTTACATTGCAAACGCTGGCTGAACTCTACGAGATAGATCAAAATAATGTACTACAGTATTGTACACCTTAAAAGGGTCTACAAAAAATTTCGCGATGGTATATGTCTATCTCTAGGTATAAGCATTGCACCCGTGCGAAGCCGAGGCGGGTCGCTAGTGTACCCTATAAACTGCCATGCCTGTACATATACGAAATGGCATTATTTATGAGAAACAATTTGCATATGTTTCAATTCATGTCGGGTAAACGTCATCGAAATAAAATTAGTATGCCTCGTCACAGTACCGCACTGTTTGACAAAAGTGTGTTAGGAATGGGTCCAAGAATGTATAATAATTTGCCTAAATCAGTGCTGGAATCGGAGAGCGTGGCTTCATTCAAAAGAAAATTGTTTAATTTCTTGATAAGCAAGGGTTACTATAAGGTAGATTTCCTTAAGGACAATTTTAAAAATATTTAATATAAATATAGATCGACAGTTACATTACATTTTGAAATTTCACTGAATTTTAATATTTATAATTATAGTTTTAAGTAAGTAGTTGACATTTGATTTCACTGATGGAAAATTAATTGGTTATTATTGTATAAAATTTGAAATAATAATATTAGGTATATTAATTACTAAATTATTGTATGTCTGTTAAGGACAAAGCTGTTGAGACTGAAGGTGTTTTAAGAACTCACATATATTATACTTACACAGTTTGACAATAAATGATTCTGATTCTGAACTCCAAAACAGCTAGACCGATTTTGATTAAATTTTCTGGAAATCTTCAGATTAGCCCGGCAAGTGATCCTGTGAGTTTGGAAGCGATCAGAGCAACATAACTATTATTTTTGGTGTTTTAATATTTTCCCTACAAAAAACAAGAACAGGAATTGAAGTCTATACATTGACATATTACATCATTGAAATAAAAATGTATCGTTATCTACGTCAAAGGAGGTTACGCGACTTGCGCGTCGCTACCAAGGAGGGTGCTTCAAGGAGATATATAGTGCAAACCGCGAAAAATTGTGAAAAATACCTGAAAACAATTTTTATAGTCGAAGCCGATCCCTACGCGTACAATGTTACGGGCATTTAGCTATTATCACTATCACTACCTATATAAAACACTAGCCGTCCGCCCCGGCTTCGCACGAGTGTAAGCTCGGCCTTCGGCCTCGCTACAAAATATAATGTAGCCTATGTCACCCGGGGATAGTGTAGCTTCCCAACAGTGAAAGAATTTTTCAAATCGGTTCAGTAGTTTCGGAGCCTATTCATTACAAACATACAAACATACAAAAATAGGTACAAATCTTTCCTCTTTATAATATTAGTGTAGATAGTCGCTTCCCGCTGTCTGTCTCTATGTATGCTTAGATCTTTAAAACCACGAAACGGATTATGATGTGTTTTTTTTTTAAATAGATAGAGTGATTCGAGAGAAAAGTTTATATGTATATTACATACATAATATAGTAGAGAAACACTGATAAGTTTAGTGGTTTCTAATGTGATGTCGTAAATACATTTATTTACTTTTTACGAGAAATAATGGCTTATTTATGAAGCGATTTTAAGCAATACAGCATTAATCCTTATCCAATTAAGCACCTTAAATACATTTTGCATGAACAATACATACAGCATGTAATTTAAATATTTTCAATGATATTACAGATTTAAAATGCAGGGACATAGCGGTTGCGGCGGTACCGGCCGGGGGCGTTGTATATAAAGACGTTCTGTAGTATATTTAGTATCAGCATTGCACCCGTGCGAAGCCGGGGCGGGTCGCTAGTTAATATTAAAACTATTTCTTAGAGCTGTTTTTTAGCAGTTGAAAATTTCATTTACTATTTATAATAATCAAGTGCCTTTTTACACGAGCCGCTTGTGAAATAGACGCGTTCGTATGGGAGCATGTCCTGTCGCTCGTATGTAGCGTCACTCACCGCTCGCTCATGATCAGAGTATACTCCGCCATGGCCGCATTCCGCTCGTCAGCTAGCCGCTTCATGTCCTGTCGCTCGCGTGCGCCTCCTTCCCACTGCCGCAAGACATGCGCCACTTGCTGCTTCAGCGTGTTCCGCTCGCGTATCTTTACACACAAACATAAACATTCATCACTTTATCCAACTTGATCAGTTAATCAATCACTCGATCGAATCTTCGCAGATTAGCCTGAGTGACATTCCTCTGGAGAAACCTACGTCAAATGAGAGCACCGAGATGATGATAATAATCGTTTATTGATTAATCATCATTCATTAAACATAACAAAGAATACAGTAATATGATTATTAACGGGATATTTACCATGGTAAGGATGGATGGAAAGACCACATTGCAGTCCGCAAAAGTCACTTGCAGCAAGTTTTTGCTTGTGTGGCTTACTTGTATAATCAATTTATCACGGTAGAGCAAGGGATCCCAAACATAAAAGTATCACGCCTCTCTACTGCTTAAAATGAATATGCCCACGCCTCCCCTCGGCTTGGTCAGGTCGCTTGTTTTTTATTTTGTACACGTGTTCGCAAGGCGCGTGCAGCGCGGGGAGTGAGGTGCATGCGGTACGTATGCGCGGGCGCTCCCCTGTATATGTCTTCACGCCTCCCTAGTGGGGCGCGCCCCCCACTTTGAAAATCAATGCGGTAGAGCATCCAATCAAGTTTAACTTACCAGGGAATTTCTTTCTTGTGTCAGCTCATGACACTGTGTTTTGAGTCGACTATTCTCTTCTTGAACTATCCTCAGTTTCTCTAAAGATGTGTTGTGATTCTCTATCATGTCGTCATATCTAAAACAAGTGTATATATAATATAATAAAGTATTGAGGTTAGACAACGGGTGTGAATAACTTTAATATAGTTTATGAAATAATCTACTATGACTTTTGTACCTTTTCTGGAAGCATTCTAGTTCCTCCTTCAATGCTTCATATTTTCGCAGAGTGTGGACGAGGGCGTCAGAACTGCTTTCAGGGTTGCTGGTCTGCTGCAAATGTTGTACTTCACGCTCTAGCCTGGAACATAGAAAGTCGAGATGAGAAGCCTTGCTTACCTTGCTTAAGTAATATGGCTTACAGCAACAGCAACTTGGCTAAAACTAAAACATAGCTTGGCTGGCTTTTATTAGGAAAAGGGTACAAGTTATAGCATCATTGATTCAAACGCTCTACAGAATCTTGACATTGACTTAACGCTACTCTCTGAACACAGCCTGTTATCAGTCGTAGCGATTTAGTATGGCCTCGAATTTACACCACCTAACAAGCCACTTCCCTCGAAGAACCGATAACTGATGGGGAAGAAAGGTTTTTGAGTGGAGACCACGAACTGGAAGACGCAGTGTAGGTAGGCCTCCCACTAGAAGAACCGAAGACATCGTGAGAGTCGCAGGCATCCAGTGGATGTAGATGACAGGCTATCTTTCAATGTCGCGTTCTAAGGTTTATGTTCTGAAGTGGAACATCGTCTGGCTTATGATGATGAACAAACGACTTTGCTTCAATTCTTTGCTATGTAATGTCGTTAATAATCAATAAAAAGTTAGATTTTGATCCAGCAATCAGTTTACATAAATCATTGTCTCACCTCTGATTATCATTGAGCAGATCTCCATATTTCCTTTGGAGGCCACTCGCCTCTTGGGCTGACACCTCCAGCTGGTTCATGGCTGCTCTGTGTTGCCCACGGAAATATTCCAACTCCTGCAACAATATAAACATTTGTGTTAAGTTTTATTTAGGGTTACCAAAATTTGTCCTAACATCTCAACTTGCTACTCTGTTTAGCTTTATAATTTGTTCAGATTTTTACTGAGCTTAAATATTTCTGTAAAACAAGCATTGCGTTATGTGTGGCATGTATTTTTAGTGTTTAGACTAAATTTTCTGGATTTACCTAAAATATTTAGATTTTTGTCAGGACTTCAAACATTAAATTTCACAATCGTAACCTATAACATGTAGCGTTTCCTGTTTAAAACATTTTTTTTTTCTTAACCTGTACAGTCCCACTGTTGGGCAAAGGTTTCCCCCATTTCCTTGCATAAATCTCGGTCCTCCGCCACCTCTTGCCAACCTCTCCGGAATGAGTCAAGATCGTCACGCCAGCATTTCTTAGGCCTTCCTTGACTACGTCGTCCATCAGGCACCCACTGTGTGACGATCCTGACCCATAGGTCGGTCGGTATAAAACTATATATTATTTTTATTTTTTTTGGATTCTTCTCTTGCGATCAGTCTTTTGACAATAAGCAGATGAGGTATAGGGTTCCTAACGTGGAGGGCGCTGCTCCCATTGAAGCCAGCCCTTTCTTTTGCACAGTCAGTTTGTCTGACTATCCTGGTCTGGAAGATGTCCCGCCTCTTTTTGAGCCGGCGTATGGTTTCAGGATAGTTAGTTGACCCGCAAGCTGATTCGGGTGTTTTTCTAGTCTCAATTTGTAATTTGCTCCATGAGTAACTATTTATTTCTCTACCACAGCCATGTCGAGATATTCATGGACCTCTGTTGTTCTGATAAACCATGGTGCATTTGAAATCTGTTTGAGGATATAGTTTTGTGGATGGTCATGATGTTTGAGGCACTAGCAGAACCCCACAATTGTATACCATATGTCCAGATTGGTTTAATGATGGCTTTGTACACAAGAAGCATTTTGTCCAGTGACAGTTTTGAATTTCGACCCAGCAGCCAGTAGAGACCCCTGTATTTAAGGTTTATTTCATCTCGCTTGGTCTGAATGTGTTTCTTCCAGGTTAATCTACGGTCCATGTGCATGCCCTGGTACTTTACTGTATCACGGTGTGGTAGTTGGATACCATTTAGAGTGACTGGAGAGCAATCTTCTTTTCGGAGGGTAAACGTTATGTGAACAGATTTTGATACACTAGCGGCAATTCTCCACTTTGCTAGCCATTCCTCTATTTGGTTCAGGCTCTTTTGTAAGTTTCGAGAAGCTTGCACCGGACATTTGTTCGAAGCCAGTAGGGCCGTGTCGTCAGCAAATGTCGCGACTGTGACTTCTGGATTCTGTGGAAGGTCATAAGTAAACAATGTGTACAGGACTGGTCCGAGTACAGAGCCTTGCGGTACTCCTGCTGATATATTGTAGAATGCTGATGTACAGTCATTTTCTCTCATTTGAAATATTCTATCAGAAATGTATGATTTCAGTACTCCGTAAAATGTGTGTGGAAGAAGTAGCTTAATCTTATAAAGCAAGCCCTTGTGCCAGACTCGATCAAAGGCTTGTTGTATGTCGAGAAAAGCTGAGGAACAATATTCTTTTTTCTCTAGAGATTTCCTGATTGTTCTACACACTCTGTGGACTTGTTCCACCGTGGAGTGTTCCTTTCGAAAGCCGAATTGGTGATCTGGGATAATCGATGATTCTCCGATAGCCTTTAGCATCCTGTGCAATATACACTTTTCGAGTAGCTTTGACATTATCGGTAGAAGGCTGATTGGCCTATGTGATGTTACCTCATGCATAGGTTTTCCGGGCTTGTGGATCATTATAACCTGAGATACTTTCCATAGATCCCGGACGTATCCAACTCTCAGTATGGCATTAAATATCATTGTAAGGAACACTTTTACTTTACGAGGAGACTCTTCAAGAATTTTAAATTTGAATTTTTCAAGAGTTGGGAGAATAGTGTAGCGCTTCCCCAAGGCTCTGCACATCACAATTTTGGGATGACGCCCTAGCCTTTGATGATCCAACATCTCTCTACAAGGCAGCAGATATTTTATTTTGGAGTTTGTTTCTCCTAGACCATTGCCGTAACCAGGCTCACGAAGCTGATCTCCCCGTGTCCGAGCTTTGATTATAGTGGCGGCTCATACTCGCCACTGTCATCCTCTGTCATTGGGTTATGTGCTATTTTATAGAAAAATCTCCGCCATGAGTATTCCTCAGCACCCCTCTAGATGGACCGCCCTATTGTCCGCGACTGCCAAAGCAGCTGGTCTCCATATCTGGGGTCCGTTACGCTATCCGCAACCTGCGACGCGGTGGGTGGCATAGGGCAGTGCCCCTGGGAAGGTGACCCAGAACCCACAAACTATTGAACATGAAACTATATTATATATATATTTTTGGTTGTTGTTGTAATATATGCATTCAGATCTTAAATAACACTGGTCTGGACTCATAGTTTAGTTCTGTCACCGCATGTTTTTAAAATCGACAGCATTGGAAGTACAACTAGCCAGAACACCAATAAACATTGGAGAAATTGCGGAGCAACACCGCAGGAGTCAGAAATGTTGAAGTTAAAGTACAACTAACCTTCATAACATGTTCACATCTCCTCGAAGTCTCCGTGTGTTGCCGCCGCAGCTGGCTCAGGTCATGTAACGCCTTCTCGCATTGCTGTTTGAAGTCACTTGTGTTGTCATACTGCAGGGAATCGTACGGCCCGCTCATGCCGTAGTTCTGCTGCTCAAAGCACTGGCCCGAGGATTCATACTCGAGGGGGATGGGGATGGGGGGCAGGTTGGCGGTTCGGTGCTCGGTGCTCACGTAACTGTGGGGTATTGACTCTGGAACAATAGTGTAGAAAAAATATATATACACATCAGACCCTTTCACATTCTTCTGTTCATTCGGTTTTGCTTATTGAGTTGTTTTAATAATTGTATATTCAAGGGTCCATCTGAAAACCGGCGCTGATAGTCTTGGACTTTCAGCATTAATGCCGAGATGAACCCATTCGACAATAATTTGTGTTCTTTAGATATAAGGTGTTTTATTTATTGTCGAATAAATAGTTTTTTTTTTTTGTTCTTTCAGCCAGTATTGCCTTTTTTTAACCTGTGAATAAGGAGGATGGTTCTATGTTCCACAGTACATATATATTTTTTTTTATGTATGTTCAACGATTTCTCCCCAACAGTAGATGGATTTAAAAAAAAATTGTTTGATAACATTAAATGACACAAAAACAAGCGTGCTCAAGAAGTATACCCTATACTTCCACTTTGGTCCCATTCACACCTCTTATTATACACCAGACCAGCTGCACAGCTTGTACGAAATGCTAGTAGATTGAGACTGGACTATGGTTTTGGACGGATCTGCCAAGTACTAACTAGAGGCATTACAATTAATCAACAAGCGTCCCAAGGGGCGGTTAGGCAAAGACACTTGTCAAGTTTCAACATAAGTTTGCATACTTATCACTTTTCTATTATATATACATTTCGGAGAGAGAGCACAACTTGATTCCTCCTGCTCTTTTATTAAACAGGTAAAAATTATACATAACAATGTGTATTAGTCCTCCTTTCAGCTAAGTACAAGTTTCTTGTAACCTTGTATCTCAAACAGAGCCCATGTTGGTCATACTTTTATGAATAATCCTCAAAAAGCTAAAAAACTTGGCTGTTTCATTGTCCCATGTCATTGACTTTCAAGGAAATACATGGAACAGCTGATAGTTCCTGATGGAAGTTGTAAATAATGATAAGTACAATGATCTCTTTTTAGCTTAGTAGCACTGTTTTGTGTTACTCTCTATATAATATAGATGTAGTTGTAGTAAATAGTATAAGAGTAACACATTGTTTATAAACAAAATGTGACATACCATTGCTGCCATTGCTCTCCAAAGATGATGTGCCCGATGCCATAATATATCTAAAAAATGTTTATAACGTTCAGTAACACTAATAAGTACATATTGATCAAAACGTATAGAGCAAATCATAACAACTAACTGTATAGGGCAAACTTAATAGTAATACCTTAAAGATTATGGACCACATCCATTGTAAGCTTCTTCTGAGTCACGAAAACACCTGAAAGTAGTAAAAGTTGAGATATAAACAGAACTGTTCTTAACCATGCAGCCAAAACACAGGGTTCAATCTAGTTGACACGATTTCTACGGTCTAACGACTGTTACAAAACTGTACCGCTGGCGTAGGCTGTTGCAATGACTCGGTACGATAGAGCACACTAGCTTGTTCTCACGACACGGTAATGCACCTACATCACTTACAGTACACCTACACGGTCTATCAACACCGAAATTACACACTAAACTCAACTCTTCTCCATTCCCATTACAGGTACGCCGACTTACAGCTTGCAACGACAAATTCTACAGTATTTCACAATGTAAACAGTAACAGATTGATTATTACAGAAGTCCCTCGTAATCAACAATTCTGACACTATTAATCACTAAGCAAAGGACCACACTTAATATCGTTATCGCGTCGAATATAAAAGATAATCCGTATTTAGTATCAACACTAATTAGTTAAGGCCAAATTGCCAACCTTTTTCTCATTTGCTTTGCTAGCAAAAATATTGTACCTTTTCTAAATGAATGAATGATGGATGACGGTCGACGAAGGCGGACATGTTGAATCAGTGTTTACACTTAATTATTTTTTTCTCCCAATCCAGATAATGGGAGGTTTTCCGAAGGGCAATTTTGGTACAAAAAAATAGTTAATGTTAATGGGATAGATGGCGTTGACGAAACATGGATCTGAAGATGCTTGTTCTCATAGATAGACAATATTTTTGTTTGTCCGACACTTTCTGTCATGCTTGTTCTTATATTATTTTAATTCGTTATATAATATTTTGTGGTTATTTATTACTAACAAAGTACTTACTTGTTTTTCCACAACACAACACTAATTGGTAAGTACATAAGTGTGCCGTGCCTAGCTGTGTTATAAAATGTCTCCTCTTCGTTGTATTGTAAGTTTCATTGAACAAATGCAAAAAACAACATGTCTTGTCAACGCCATGTATCGATAATTGCAGAACTATGTTTTTTCAGCTGTCACAAAACAGCACATTGCAAATTTTGTTAAATACATACGAATAAGTATGTATTTTTTATCGATGATGGGTAGATTCGTTTAAATGGCACGGACAATACTTAAAAAAAAAACTAAATAAAAATACCTTGCATTAATGTGTTTAATTGTCTCCATTCTGAATTTTATCCAAATCCGTTCAGCCGTTAGTGCGCATACAAGTAACATACGTCACTTGTACGTACGTGTAACTAAACACTCACACACAAACTTTATTTTATTTTATTTTTTGTGATTTATTGGCTAAAACTGTTGCACGGGTTTGACCACAACTGATGCGAAATTGCCAAAACTATTGATTTTGCATCTTTATTCGTTTAAAAATTTACTAAATTAGATAATAGGCTCTTGTTAAAAACGAGTAAGTATGCAACATTCAAGATAGATGTATTTTCTATGCCATATAGGGTAAAAATCAATATTTTGAACATGTTTGCAATGACAGCAAATTTAAAATATGATAATAGCCTTAAAGTTACCAAAACCACCTCTCCTACTTGTTATTCCGCAACACAACATAAATTAGTAGATACATAAGTGTGCCTCCGTGTTATAAAATGTTTCCTCTTTCTTGTATTGTAGGTTTCATTGAACAAATGTGAAAAAAAATAGAATCCATGTTTAGTCAGCGCCATCTATCGATGGTTGGTTACAGAACTATGTTCCTCCAACTGTCATATAACCTTGTTATGCTAAAATAAAACTTTTAAAATCCACATTGTAAGAAATAGGACCTTCATAATCTTTTGTATGTACGGAAACGAGGTTAATAACAATTGGTTGGTCATGTTGACTCATTTCACTCACCTAAAAAGGGGTAACATTTTAGAACTGAAACACTTTTGTGAATATGCATAATCCACAGACTATAAAAGATAAAGAAAGATAAAGATTGTTGATCTATGGTTTATCTCTATTTAATTTGATTAGGTCGTCGGAGTTTTGGCGCCAACGTGGAAAAATCAAGTCTCATCATTGTATTATTCTACTAAACTTGTCTACTTACGAGTGTTGAATGGAATAACAAAAGTAAAAAAAATTGAAAAATGTGTGATATGGTGGATTATTATATAATAAGTGTTTGTTAATGTGCTTGAGTGTGGCAAAGTGAATATTGGGGTGAAACGTGTATTTTCATGTCAATTCCAAAACTCCAAAAGGAGAGCCCATGGTAAAGTCTCTACTAATTTGCTGGAGCAACAATGAATACTATTATTATGATTTTATGAGTCTATGAATTAATAAGTAAGTTTATGACAGTAAAATACAGAAGACGAGGCGATGTGGCCTTAATGGCTTAAGCCAGCTCTGCAATGGGCGAAACCACAAAAAAAAGTTGTCTGCTATAGTCTGTACTATACTCAACATAGATAAATAATCTTGAATTTTTCTCTCTATGGTACTCAACAAAATTGAGACAGAGTGTGACTTTCTGAACGTAGCCCCGCCGTAATCGATTGAAGCTACAAAAAGAAACAGACAGAAGCTTACAATTGGATTGGATAGTATAGAACAGTACAAAAATGTTATTTGGGATTGGACAACTCTGAATCTGTCGTATAATAATACGACTCTTCTATTGGTCAATAGGAACGATACATATTTGTATAGATATTACAATTTACACCTTGTTTTGTGTAGATAAAGTAGGTAGGTAGGAGTAGAGTACTATTTCGTCGTACAAATAAATGACACGCAATAGTGGAGAGCTGGAGAGCCAATAAAAAACGAGGCGCAAATTCATGGTTTTTTGTTATTTGAGTGTCTGAACATACAAACAATAATGAGTAAATAATTTGTGATAATATGTTAAAACAAGGAGTTTCCTGAGTGTGCAATTCACGCAGGAAAAGCGAATGTTTTGATATCGTGTAGCATGACCACGGCATGACTTCCATGCCCTGCGTACCTACGAAAGGGCGTGCAGTGCGGATTACGTTTACTATGAATGATTTTATCTCTTTCTAAACTCGAGTGTCTGTGAATGACCGAGTGTAACAGCGAGCGTACCAAATTATGGATCGAATAGTGTTTGTTGTTGATGTATTTTGAATATTTTGCGAAGATAAGATTTTTTGCGGTCGGTGTTATCGCTTGTTCGGAATCGGCACGGTGCGGCCCACGGAATAAATCGTCATATGGAACTACGTCGGTGGATTCGTTACGCGTTTCGATTTATCATGCGAGCGCGAGGTACTATTTACGCACTATATGGTGAAGAAGATAGTACGTATTTTTAGTGCGTGTGCAAGCGTTCGCGGGTGACTTTCATCATCGGAGTAAACAACTTCAAGGTTATCGGTGGGCATGCGGCAGGCTTGTTAGCTGGATCGGGAAGTGTGATGGTGGAGTGATGTCGGGCGCGGCGGGCGGAGGTGGCGCGGGCGCGGCGGTGCGCCAGGGCCACCTGCGAAAGCTGAAGACGATGAAGAAGAAGTACTTTGTGCTGCGCGCGGAGTCTGCGGACTGCGGCGCGCGGCTCGAGTACTACGAGTCTGAGAAGAAGTGTCGCGCGGGGGCTGCGCCGCGGCGCGTGCTGCCCCTCAGCAGCTGCTATAACATCACGCGGCGGCTGGATCTGAAGCAGAAGCACGTTATCGCGTTATTTACGAGTGATGAACAGTTCTGTGTTGTTGCCGAAAACGAGCATGAGCTGCACGCGTGGCTCGCGCAGCTGCTCAAGCTGCACCAGGGAGAGGACTCCACAAACAGTGAGGACCTGCTACATCCTATACGTGAGTACTTTCCATTTTACTGCACAACTTTAGACAAGCAATTTTACAGAAGTTGACCTCAGCAATTCTCTATTATGTAAACATCACAGCAAGCTCACCAGCACTTGTTTGTATCATCGTTCTTAGTAAATCCCTAGAAACCAAGTTATTACTAATGCAAACTTCGCTGACTTCCTAAACAAAAAAGTTACTTATGTTCAATTACACAATTATCTACCTATCTGTCAAAAAGTCTACTATCAAAACAAAAGAATCAAGCAGTTAAATCAGAATTAGAATTGCTTGTTTGTTCAAAAAGAAAAGAACAACAGTGTTTAGTTAGAAACATGCTTCCTGCATAGTAGATATGTCACACTGACAATGTTGCATATCATTTGTTTGTAAACAGAGGGTCACACAAGTTGCCATGTGGTGCATTCCTGCCGATAATGTATTTTGCAATTGCATTTTATTTACCATTCTGTCTATCTGTCAGATCAGATTATATGCAATGATTACTCTCATCAAAATTAAAATAGCCTTTATTTACTGATATTAATCAACTACTACAGTACTACTAGTTTCCTATGACTAATGCTTAATCCAATTGTATTTTTTTATAATTCTACAAAAACAGCCAGTAACATAGTAACACCAGCACCAGTTTCATGATCAGGTTGTCCATGGACAGGCCTCCTCTGGCCAGTCGCAATTTTCCTCTATCTCTTGCTATTCTGCGCCAAACTTGGTAGGTCATCCGTGAAGGGTGAAGGCGAGAGAAGGTGGGATCTCTGTGGTTGTTCTCATGTTCTCTGCCCGTCTCTGGGGTACCAGGTTAAAACCTCTAGTCAATTTTTCTTTAGAAGTTCTAGCCACATGTCAAATCCAGCCTTTTAACTGATTATGTTGCCTGAAATAACTATTATTATTTAGCAGAGCATTTTCCAGTGGATATTTTGTAAGTTAAGTAGATAATTAGTCTCTATTACCAAAGTTATAAAAAGGCACCTACTGTTTTCACTGTCCGATTCATCTAACATATTAAGAAAATTAAAGAATTTTTTTTTACTCACTTGAATCACACTTAACTCGTAGATTTTTAGTGAAAAAAATAATATGATTTAAGTAAATAGTATAAATCAAAATTATTTAATCATGGCAACCTTGCTTTGATGTTGCTTTGATGCACTGTCTGAATCTGTTTCTTTTAGGCAAGCTTGCTCCATCGTAGACCATCATCACATAGACCATAGGATTGAAGAGCAATGTTTCCATTTTGGATGGCACTGAACTGTAATGGGCAAGCATGACGGTTACCATCAGGCGACCGGCAAGCTTGACTCGTCACTCAATTGTATAAGATAGGAGCACTGGTCAAAAACCATTAAAGAAAACATGACTGTCCTTGTCAATGGTCAGGATCGATTTAGTCATCTACACTAATATTATAAAGAGGAAAGATTTGTACCTATTTTTGTATGTTTGTATGTTTGTAATGAATAGGCTCCGAAACTACTGAACCGATTTGAAAAATTCTTTCACTGTTGGGAAGCTACTCTATCCCCGGGTGACATAGGGTATATTATATCTTGTAGCGAGGCCGAAGGCCGAGCTTACACTCGTGCGAAGCCGGGGCGGACGGCTAGTGTCAAATAAAGCAACAAACAGTCAAAGGGACAGTAGGGTTAAATAACAGAGCAGTAGAGGTAGAGTGCTTTTCATGAAAGAAGTCCCACAGGGAACAGTGGAACTATATTTGAATATTGTAGTTGTCAGGTAATGTTACTGTGTTTGGACGCTAGTGAGAGTTTTATTAATTTACCATCGTTATATTCCTAAAGTTGTTAAAAGTGCTGCTCGAGAAATGATACTGATAATGATTGATATGTGAAGACAGCGCCGCGTCTGGGAGACTGGTAGTGGTAGGACTCTTTTGCAGGGGTCCGCCAGGGGCAGTACCACACCTTTGCCAGTTATTCAACCGCCAAGCAGTAGGGTGCAAACACTACTGTGTTCCGGATTGAAGGGCAATGTTTCCACCGAAATTACAGGGCACACTGAGATTTGACATCTTATATAAATGGGTGATGAGCGCAGTGCATTGCCACCCAGGGTTTTGAACTGTTAAAGTTCAAAATTCTGAGTGGCGTTGAGCTCTTATGGTCAAGCGTGAAGAGCCATCAGGCGAGCGACGTCGCTCGTCTCGTCACTCAGTATCATTAAAAAAAAAAGGTTCAAAACAGTCTAAACACTGCACAGCCTCATATGGTTTCACTGTGGAAACATACACACAGTTCAAGGCTCGAGTCATTGACCCCCATGTCCTATAGAATAGATTAGACCAAAATATTGCCACCATCAT
Organism: Agriopis leucophaearia; assembly: GCA_949125355.1. NCBI lineage: Eukaryota > Metazoa > Arthropoda > Insecta > Lepidoptera > Geometridae > Agriopis > Agriopis leucophaearia. The sequence continues at coordinate 1,309,971 of OX421276.1, read as the reverse complement.
CCATCACAATTACACGTATAAATGTTACTCACACACGGACATGTTAAATAGTTGTACATTTATGTCTACGGCGCCATTTACGAAGTTTGTACAGCAGCTATGTGTTCATTCATGAATTTATTAGGATTTGTTTCTATTGGAGCTTGGATAGTGGTTACATCATAGTGCGAGTGGGAAGTGACTGACTATAATATCCAGTCCAGGGGGCTACCATAACCTCGAAAACATTCTTATATTATCTTACATTGAGATTTGTCTCGCTCTTTCGGCTAATGAGAGAGCAAGACAAAATTCAATGTAAGCTTATTATAAGAATGCTTTTGAGGTTGTGGTAGCCCACCTGTGGCCTTACGCCTACCTATTTTAAGCGATTCTGTTTAGGTGATTGCGAAAAGTTGTGCGACCGCGAACCGTATCTCGGCGCGTTAAGGTTCACGTTTGCGTGATTTTCCGCACTGCGCTATTTCAGCGCAGTTTGACCCCGCGTTAAGAGGTAGCCGAAAGCCCCTTGCTACTGGCACTGTTGTTTATTCTGTGGACCACCCAACTATTACAAATATTACATTCTATTTTATTAGCTTCAGCAGTACTTAACTATGTAAAGAAATGTTGGAAGTTTTTTTTTTTTTTTTTTTTTATTTGATTTAAACCTAAATTTAATTGTCATCAATTCAAAAAAGCAAGTTGAGGTAATCTGGTTAACAATAAGTAGCGTATAAATGGTAAAACTTTGACGATAGCCCATTGCAGACGATGCGCAGTAAACTCGCGCGAGTACTGCGCATCGTCTGCAACGGGCTTTACATTATCCGCGATTGCAATTAGCAATAGGGCCAATTCATATCGAGATTGCATATACATCTTTTATCTATACAAAATTATCAAATTAAAAAACGCGTTAGTTTACTGCGTCTCCTCGGGCTTTACATTATCCGCGATAGCAATAAGGCCAATTCATATCGAGATGGCATGTACATCTTTTATCTATATCTATACATATAAAAAAAAAAAAAACCTGCAATTGCGAGGTATAAAAAAACATACAGTGCGTATTAAGGTGATACGTTTCATGTTTGGCGGGAAATTCTAATTTCAAACAGTTTTTTTGTCCTTGTAGCTAGGCCAGGTAATTATTGTGAAATGGCACAGTGTTTGCGAAAATTGTTGGTCGTTCTTTACATTATCATGTACAGCTATTAATCAGTTACTCACCATATTACTTACATTAGGCAATAAACCGTTTGAAACAGCAAAAATGTGTTTATTGACAAATATATGTAATAATGTGCATTGGAGATAAATTACTTTACGCGAGTTTGTAAAGAATTATAATCAATTTTCGCAAACATAATGATTGTCTACAATAATTACCCGGCCTAGCTACAAGAACAAAAAAACTGTTTGAAATTTGAATTTCCCACCAAACGTGAAACGTTTCACAGAGAACCTGAACATGTTAAGACAGTTATGAATTTTAGTCTGTTTGTTTGTCCACGCACATCTCCTAAACCACTGGACGGATGTAAATGCGGCTTTCACGAATATGCTTAGCTATGACCAGATTGAAGATAGGCTATGTTATTTTACGCAAGGGTCGAATTAAGGCGAGGTATTCCCACTTTTAAGCAACGCTTATTACTATAGATGACCATTATCCTTGGTTTATTGTATTAAAGTCGCATTTAGCAGAGCAAAATCATGGCTCTTACACACAGTCGTGCGTTTCGCTACTTCTATTTTTGGGGTATTTCTCATATTTTTCGAAAAGTATAGCTGTAATGTAAAATGTATCTCACCGTTTTCCATAATAATTATGAAATCTATCTATAAAGATATCGCAGACATAATTTAATAAATAAGTAATTGAATGAATCCAAAAAAACAGAGATAAAAGCGCAATTCAGTACTACTTTGATATTTTTTTTCTATCGAGCGAAATGTGCTTAATCGTGTTTCGGTCTCATGGGTTTCCTAGATAAAACATAAAAATTTTATATGACACCATTTTTATATTTTTAAGCTAACCATAAAGGTATGCACACTTAACCTAGAATGACCATAATTGCTAGAAGTCGGAAAAGAGAGTCTTAAGGGAGGGAAAAAAGGGCTGAAAATTTATATAAAAATCTACGCTTACGAAGTCGCGGGCGACAGCTAGTTGATATATAATAAGGTTTAAAAGTATGGTTATGGGTTTGCGTTTGCGATCCGTGTATAACGTGCACGTTTAAAACTTTATTTTCATCATATAAATGTGATGTTTAGATTAGCCCTGCCATATCAGTATGAATTGGTCCTTATCATTGCAAACATTGCAATTTACAGTTATTTTTTGTAGTAATTTAATTAATGTTGATTCAACTTATTATTTAGGTAAATACATTTATGATTATTTGTATCATACCTACTTAAAATGCGTCCTCTATCTTGCTCGCGCATTTCAACAATTTCGAAGATAGAAAATGTTTGAGTAACCAAAAAACCAAACGCAAACGCGAACCTTAATGCGCCGAGATACAGTTTGCGGTCGCGAGATTTTGAAAACTGCGCGTATTCGGGCCTGCAGTTAAAGTTGGGCGTAGGGCCCCAGGCTATTTTTTAACCGACTTCCAAAGAAGAGGAGGTTCTCAATTCGACTGTTTTTTTTGTATGTTTGTTAGGTATCTCAGAACTTTCGACTGGGTGAACCGATTTTGATGTTTTTTTTATGTATTTGAAAGCTGGTGTTTCCAGTTTGATCCAGTTCTGAGATTTTTATGGAGTCGGTTTTTTATATTGATAATTATCAAACGGTGTGAGTTTATATTTAGATTAGATAAATTCTACCTTACTTACCTTGTAACCGCTACTGAGGGTGACTTCATATGTTTTTCTGAGAAATGTTTTTTTACCTGAAGTGTTTGTGTCGGGCGTCGTGTTTGTGTGGAATGTTAAATGCATGACTGACTCGCCAAATGCAAAATGAGGGTTTTTTTTTCTTTTGACTTCGGCTGTTTGGCCTTGCGGGCTTGACCGGACTAGTTGGCGAAAGCAGAGAGCCAACTCGATTGTAATATATCAGGGATAACAACCAATACATTTTATATATAGATTATTACAATTTGGTCCAGGGGCCTTACCCCTAGCTTCACTTTTGCGAGTTAACTTTTAGTAGGTACCTGATAGGTACCTAAAATTAACCAACTCATTTAAGCTGCTGACTTGAATGAACGAAAATCCGTTTTACTATGCGTGTGTGCGTGAAAATAACAAAGCTTGGCGGCTATCAAATAACTACCGCTTATCGTAGTTGATGGTACCGTTTAGACAAATAACACCTATGCGGGTCAACTTTTCGAGCTAGGGACATTTTTATGAAGTCGGTATTTTCATTGATAATTATTAAAAAGATAAAGCTTAAAAACAATCTACCAGACCATTAATAAAGGAGAATACGACATTTGCATTTAGTTCTAGAACACAGTTTATGTATTTTTATTCTAATTATATTTTTTTGTTTGTTTACCAGTAAATTAGAATAATAATGTAGGTAATTGTGCAAATAGCCTTGCATAGAACATTAAAATTAATTGACTTCTAATAACAGGTGGATGGTAAAACATGAATTATTGTTAACATTGTAATCACATCGTCAGCCAATTAACGTCCACTGTTGGACAAGGCCTCCCTCATAGAGAGGGGTGTAGCCATATTTCCCAGGCTTGGGGATCGCAGTACGTTCACCGTGTACTATTAGAACGCTGCTGCCCATCCAACGGTGGTTCTGGTCGCAGTTTTAGGACATACCCGGGTCCACATTGTAATGCTGTAAGATAATTCCTTCCTATACAGTAATCAAACAATACAACAGTGCCGCCGGATTAGCTGGGTACCTACTAGCAAGAGTTAGCAAATGTTACCCCCCCTCCCCCCAACACGCGCCTGTGAGCAAGAGCAACAAAAAAGGCAGTCATGGGGACTGCCGTCAGAAGTGAAATCTAATACATCACATTAGCATCTCGGTGAATCTGTTACATTACCATGTCGGTGACGCGAACCCATAAGTTTTGCCCCTATACAAAAAACGGTCGAATAGCGATCGTACGGATCACGTGCCATTTTATCGAATTTGTCGATTTAACTGTCAAATTTGTCGATCGATAAAGAACGGTACTTGCACTGCTGATTTGTCAACTCATCTAGTTGCGCACTGTGGGATGCGACACACGTCGCACATACATAAACTGTCACGGTTCATGAGATACAGCCTGGTGACAGACGGAGAGACAGACAGAAGGATGGACAGCGGAGTCTTAGTAATAGGGTCCCTTTTTACCCTAAGGGTACGGAACCCTAAAAACTGAAAGAAAACCACAGATTCTGATCACCTGCGCTAGGTTTTTGAACGCAAAACTGTAGCAGATACGCGATATAGGTACTTCAGGTAATATTAAAAAAGTTGCTATTCCGTTTTTTTTTAAAATATTGCAACTGTCAAAGCAAATAAATGCTTGGATTGAGTTCAAACCGATCATGCGGGTCAGTGGACCATTGCTGGCTGCGCTTAGCTAATGATAGCAATGACCCAGGCATTGCTTTGTTGCCTGTATACCTATACCTAGTCTAGGTATCTGCCTATTGTCCTAGTGACGTTTGAACCCAAACAGTTCTGTTTATACACGTGTCTCATATTGTCTTAGGTATTGTGGAGTCCTTTGCTGCAATAAAAATAATACATAGATTGTACACTCTTTATTGTGTACACCAGAAATAAAAATTACAAACAGAAAACACTTACGAGCCACAAGTACTGAGTGAAATACTGAGGGAATGAAAATTAACCAGCCAAGTGCGAGTCGGGCTCGCGCGTTGAGGGTTCCGTACTACAACAAAACACAAAAAGTAGTGCAAAAAGACATCACGCCCAGGCACCCATCTAAGTACCGAGCGCGCACGACGACAGAAATTTGTCACCGATTCGCACTTGGCCAGTGTTTATTGTTTGTTGTTATACTTTAGAGTGTGTACTATAATCATGCCAAGTTTGTAGCTTGTGCGTATTACCGTTTTTACAATAGGGCAAATTCTAAAATACCGTTTGTTGTATGGGTACCGCCCTTTAGATTTAATTTTTTGACTTTATTATTATTCATTAGTTTAATCCGCCGTAACATCTACATATTCTGTGAAAATTTCAACGGTTTTATCATCGCATTAGCCGCCTCCGCCTGAAAGTTCATCATCATATCATAGGAACAGTGGAAATCACACACTGTGCGATTCACATTTTGCAGGTGTGAGGGAGGAAAGATCACGCTTTCTTGCCTCACACCTGCAAAATGTGAAAAGAGTTACCTTCCGCATTGTTTCCGAGAAGCTACAACATGGGGTTCTTCAACAGGCGAGTTAATAGATTCTTAAAGGGTCGGCAACGTATTTGTGATGTCTCTGGTGTTTCAAGTATCTATAGGCGACGGGGACTGCTTACCATCCGGCAGCTCGTCTGCTTGTTTGCCACCTGTGGCATTTAGAAGAAAAAAAAACAGATTTTCTTGATTCATAGCTAAGTCAAACACCTTTCAAACAAAAAAACTAAAACCAAAATCTGTTCAGCCGTTTAGGAGCTACGATGCAGACACACAGACACACATTTTAACCGACCTCAAAAAAGGCGAAGGTTCTATGTTCCACTGTATTTTTTTTAATGTATGTAATCGGTGAGATTACTCCGCCAACTGTTGACCAATTTAAAAAAAAACATTTTTTTTCGGTAGCGTATACTTTCAATTTGGTCCCATTGCCACCAAGTCAGGATCTGATGATGGGATCCCAGGGAAATCGAGGGTAAGCCTCAAATTTATAGACACTTATTACTTTTTTCATATATTTTGAAGTCGGTTTTTAATGTGATCCACTTGTAACTTATTTATAACACCCCTCTGTCTGCGTCAGAGGTTAAAAACGATGTTCTAACGCAGGGGCGTAACTGCCGCCGTATCAGACGTTTTAAAAATGCGGGGCCCCCGGGCAAGGGCCCCGAACGTGTGTAATCATAAAGTCGTAAAAAAAAATACCCTATTTGGGCCCCCAATAAATTTTGATACAGGGCCCGTCTATGGCAAGCTACGCCACTGTTCTAACGCCACATGTGTTTCTCCGCTCCAGATTTCCGCGCGGGGGCGGTCCACATAGCTGTGAAATCAGACTAACTTTCGGGTTGAAGTCCTATGTTTTTTTTTTTACCGACTTCCAAAAAGGAGGAGGTTACCAATTCGACTGTTTAAAAAAATGTTTGTTACCTCAGAACGTTTGACGGTTAGACGTTTTGATGATTCATTTTTTATTTGAAAGCTGGTGCTTCCCATTTGGTCCCATTTCAATTTGGTCCAGTTCTGATGATGTCGGTTTTTTATATTGATAATTGTTTTAAATCGGTAACGAAACAAGTCGTTGACTTGTGCAAAGCGCTTGTTTGCGAAGACATCCGTTGCATAACCTTGTCTATGTAAGTACATACGTACCTGTTGTCTATACTAAGCTAAAAAACAGCAAGTGGTTTTTTGACCGAGTCAACAGAGTTGCATAAATTAGTGAGAAAAATACTCGGCGATTTGCCTCGAGATAAACAGGAAAAACTGTGCTAGAATTAGTCATCACTTTTAGTATATTAGTTGCGTTCAATTATTTGCATATAGTTGCATAATAGGTAATCTTCAGGATGTTTTGGGTTTCATCATCATCAGCCAGAAGACGTCCACTGCTGAACATAGGCCTCCCCCTTTAACCTTCAAACTGAACGACATCCTGCCATCTGCATCCATTGGATACCTGTGACTCTCACAATGTCGTCGGTCCATCTACGTTGCGTCTTCCGGTTCGTGGTCTCCACTCAAAAACCTTTCTTCCCCATCGGTCATCAGTTCTTCGAGTGATGTGGCCTGCCCATTGTCACTTCAACTTGCAAATTCTAATAGCTTTAATAGTTTTGGGTTTGCTTGTGGCTAATGTTTCTATAAAAAAAAACATTATTTGAGCAGCCTATCATGTTCCCACTGCTGAGACACAAGCCTTCTCTCAGAGAGAGGATGGGCTCTAATCCACCATGCTGCCCAGTGTATGTTGGTGAATGTCACTATGTCTTTGAACTTCTTAGGTTCTTGGACATAAGTTTCTTCACGATGTTTTCCTTGTAGTTCTTTTTCATGATCACATCATAGACGTTCTTAACACAATTAAAAAACAAACTCATCAGATCTTTCAGAAAGTTTGATTCTAGAGCGATCTCCAAGGGTGGGTTGCACCATCTTACACGCAGAATACTGGTTGCTCTGCCCTTCTCACTTCCTCGTCTTCTTTTTTCAGAGCACGTGTGGCAAGTGAACGTGCAGAAGAAAGGGCTGGGCGCCGTGAAGAACATCCATGGACTTTACAACCTGTGCTTAACCGACAAGACTCTGTCGCTTGTTAAGATCAAGAGCCATAATAACGTCATCAGTGAGCTAGGCATCCCGGAACGTATAGAATATACCTTGAAGAATATTAGAAGGTATGTAATATAATCACAGACTGGGTAAAGCTACATAGAAAGTCTTTGAATGTAATATTGACAACATTAAATAAAAATAAATAATATCTGGGACATTTTTGCACACACGGTTGTCTGACCCCAAAATAAGCATAGCTTGAAATATGGCTGCCAGAGACTGATATACGTACATATATATATTTAAATACATACTTAAATAGATATTAACACCCAGACATAGAACAAACACAAATATTCATCACACAAATGTTTGTCCTAGATGGGAATCGAACCCACGCCCCCAAGCACAGAAGTTAGATTCACTACCAACTGACCCACGGGGCAGTCAGGCGAAAGAGAGATGATTGGTGAAAGAAACAAAAGGTTTTGCCTTAATAGGCGGTTGATGCTTTTCTTTTAAGCTTTGGCTCCAAATATCACGTCTATGTAGCCAATGTCAAGTAATATTAGAATTTTCAAGTAGTGAATAATTTCAAGTTTTTGTGACAAAAACGGGGTTAACAGTGAAAAATATGTTTGATCCCCATTCGGTTTCCTCAGTGCCCCGTTTTGAATAATCCAACCGAAAAAAGCGAATAGGCTAGGCATCAGTGCTTCTCACTAGGTGAGATTGTGGTCAAACGCATGCCTAGGCGCTGTAAAATAGTAATAATAGGTGCTTATCACAATGCAAAACAATGTTTAATAGGTACCTACTCTCAGCTTTTGTTTACGCGAACTTTTTAAGGCTATGGGATAGCCCCGTTAGGGTTTACCAACAGTTGTGGCCTGAATAGCATGGGAAGTAGGTACATACTCCCTCATTATCGCATTTTGCTGATTTTGACTTATTTTTTAACCGACTTCAAAAAAGTAGGAAGGTTCTATGTTCTACTGTATTTTTTTTTATGTATTTTCACTGATTTCTCCGCCAACTGTTGACTGATTTCAAAAGTTTTTCTTTTGTTCGGTAGGGTATACTTCCAATTTGGTCCCATTGTAACCAAGTCAGGATCTGATGGGATCCCAGGGAAATCGAGGGCAACCCTCAAATTTTATAGGCACTTATGAATACAATAATATTTATTTCAGGAATATGTACAAAGGTATATTAAATGAAGCAAACACAAAAAAGCCTTAAATAATAAACTAGGCACTTATGACGATTTTCATATATTTTTGAAGTCGGTTTTTGTGATCCATATGTTTAAGTAGGTAATTATAAATAACAGGAAAGTTATGCTTATCAGCGGAAATAGCGGGGCTTTTACCATGTAAATATCCTGAAATATCACAACAACTGTAAATTTTCTGGAAAATAAATAATTTTATGATATCGTTGACGGAAAACGAACATTTTATTTTAGCTAGCTAGCTGACCCGACAGAATACCTTATTTTTATCGCGAATAAGTCCGCGTTTGATCACCAACTCGCCTGTTGGTAAGCGACGATGTGGTCGAAGATGAAGCACGCAGACTAAGAAGATATAGTTCACTCTCGCCTTGAAAAGGCCCAGATTATATCTTTCAGGAAACAAGGAAGCCGGCAGGTTGTTCCAATCCTTGGCCGTACGTAGATTAGAAACGTAGAATCAAAACGTTTGGTACGTATCTAAGCGAAGTCCACAATGTATGCGTAGTAATGGGCATGTCATAATGTCGATTGCTTAGTCAAATGTCTTGAGTTTATATAAAAATCCCATAGAAAAAGCAATGATTTCATATATTATTATATTATATATCGATATAATAAAGGATGTTCAGATATTCCCGCATTTTAAAATTTTGCGGGGAACTTTTCCAATTCTTCTTACCATAAAAACCTAGTTTGGACTATTAAGAACATTTTGAAACAAATGTATTAATAGTAAGAAAACAGTTTTAAACACGGTTTTAATATTAAATTAATTGCTTTTAAAAATAAGCTTTTAGGAGCCAACTTTGAGTGCAGAAGCCATGTCATGGTGACACTTAGAATGGGTTATCATAATTGAATGTGTGTACAACATTTCATGTGTGTGCTGCTAACCATTGAGGAGTTCCTTAGTCAGGACCCAACCCTGAGTGCAGGAACCATGTCATGTCAGGACCCAACCCTGAGTGCAACAACCATGTCATGTCAGGACCCAACCCTGAGTGCAGGAACCATGTCATGTCAGGACCCAACCCTGAGTGCAACAACCATGTCATGTCAGGACCCAACCCTGAGTGCAACAACCATCTCATGTCAGGACCCAACCCTGAGTGCAACAACCATGTCATGTCAGGACCCAACCCTGAGTGCAACAACCATGTCATGTCAGGACCCAACCCTGAGTGCAACAACCATGTCATGTCCCAACCCTGAGTGCAACAACCATGTCATGTTATAACTCAAAGCCGGATGTCATAATAAAATGCATACGCAAAAGTTCGTGTCAGTGCTGTTGACCGTTGATAAGTTCCTTTACCTAAAGCTAATCCTGAATGTCAATTCAGGTCAAGCTTACCATAAAGTGCATTGTCATCGGAAATGAACCAATAAAAATTCAACTCCGTGGGATAAGAGGAAGTGGTTCTTATTTATTCGCAAGATTTCACTTAAACAAACAAACTTACATACAAACATTGAAAGTTTAAAATTAATTGAAGCTTGAAAAAATTTCCGAATCTGTCCAGCCGTTCTCCAGTATAAAATTTAAAAAAACCTGTATAAGGAAATTGTCTACATAGTAATAGGCTACAGGATATGCGCGTTTTTACCTCAAGTCTCTGATAACTATCGAGCGGCCTTGATGTTGACTCGCAGACGAAAACAAACATGTACACGTGTGTAACGGCCTCTTTCCTCACTCGAGGAAACTGAAAGGGCATTGTGGCTTTAAAAGGTAAAATGCCTATTTCCTTTTATGGTCTTATGATATGTGTCATCTTATTAATAATCTGAGGAATATCTACCTGTCTGGTTTTCTTTTTATACGTGTGTATAGGAGTTATGTATGTATGTATGTTAGTTTATGATTGGGCTTTGAATGTATCTCACTGGGTGGAAAGTGAGGATGCCTTGCCCGTGAGGTGTCTATAAACTTTAATCTTGAAGAAACTCAAATACTTTTAGGGACAAGTTCATCGTAAATAAAACTTCTTTTAAATCACCTAGAGAAATAGTACTCAGCAAAACCATTCCAAAGAGCCCAAACACAATGGGGTTATCTTGTTGCGTTCAGTAGTTCCTATGGCCACCTTCCGTCATCATCATCAGACCTTGAATATCACCTAGAGGAATAATACTCAGCAAAAACATTCCAAAGAGCCCAAACACGATGACGTTATCTAGTTGCGTTCAGTAGTTCCTAAGGCCACCTTCCGTCATCATCATCAGACCTGGAATATCACCTAGAGGAATAGTACTCAGCAAAAACATTCCAAAGAGCCCAAACACGATGACGTTATCTAGTTGCGTTCAGTAGTTCTTATGGCCACCTTCCGTCATCATCATCAGACCTTGAATATCACCTAGAGGAATAGTACTCATCAAGACCATTCCAAAGAGCCCAAACACTATGAGGTTATCTAGTTGCGTTCATTAATTCCTATTACCATCTTCCGACTCCTTCATCAGATATCTCCATGGTACCATATTAAAGCATTGTCATCCAAGTTAAATAAGTGTTCCAAATTTCGTCGGTGTTGGTAAAACAAAAATCAAACAAAATACTTGCATAAGCGTAGTATTGTACTCTATTAAATTAGGTAAGTATGTATATTTATTTACAAAAAAACGTAAATATTGTTAATTAATAATAATAAATAAATAATAAATATCTGGGACATTTTTGCACACACGGTCATCTGACAATCATACAGGGTTCTGCATTTATTCTGTACTAACCCGAAAGGAGGTCATTGTACTCATCATTATGAACAAGTTTTAGTATGGGACCAACCCTGAAATCGCGAAAAAAATTTGCTGTTCCGTATCGAGTGTCAATTTCCGTTTTCTGGCTTTCTCCTATGGAACAGCATTTTTTTTCAATATAGCAAAAGTTGATCATAATGATGAGTACAATGACCTCCTTTCGGCTTAGTATAGGGTAAATGCGTAACCCTGTATACACTCAAAAATAAATACTTTCTATTAGTTTATTTATATAACTAGCTAACTAGCATAATACTATACCCTATCTATTCATGTTATATTATTCTCCTGATGATTTTTCAGAATTGTGGCTATCTAATCTGGCCAATTTAATGTTAACAAAACTGAAAACTGCGTAAGCAAAATGTTCAGCTTGACAATGTCCCCGACTTGTGTTGGGGGAACTACTAACAGGTGGAACAACAAAAAAAAAGTGAGAATTGTAAAATAGTGAGTTATTAGAAAAAAGCTTCCATTATGTTGACAAACTATTTGTGAAGCCTGTTTTCTCATGTGTTCCAGATGTGGAGATTCAGAATGTTTCTTCTACATGGAGGTGGGCCGACAGACGACGACTGGCGCCGGAGAGCTGTGGATGCACTCTGAAGACAGCAATATCGCGCAGAGCATGCACTCTACTATTTTACAGTCAGTATTTAGAAATCACTGATGGGGAAGGACAGTTCTTGAGTGGAGACAACGAACATTACACGCAACGTAGGTAGGCCTCCCACTAGATGGACCGACGACATTGTGAGAGTCGCGGGCATCCAGTGGATGCAGATGGCAGGCTGTCGTTCAGTATGGAGGTTAAAGGGGGAAGCCTATGTTCAGCAGTGGACGTATTCTGGGTGATGATGATGATAGTGCCGTTTGCTATGAGGCGACTAGAGCGACAGGTCTCCTCGCTCTACCCTAGAGCAGACTGACATCTGGCGAGGTGACGATCAAACGCAAGCCTATCTATACATGTCATAAAAACGTAAAGATAAAAAAAAACTGTAATTGCGAGAAAAAACACACCGGGCGGCTTAAAATAAGCAGCTGAACACGTTAAGACAGTTTTTAGAATTTTTGTCTGTTTGTTTGTTTGTCCACACACATCTAAACCAATAGACGGATTTAAATGCGGTTTCAACGAATATGCTTAGCTATGACCAGATTGAAGTATAGGCTATGTTATTTTGCGCAAGGGCCGGAGTAAGGGAGGAAAAAAGGGTTGAAAGTTTGTATGAAAACAAAGTCGCGAGTAACAGCACTAGTTATTTAGTAAAACATTGCAATTCCAGTGCGATGCGCAACTGCGCGAAGGACTCTGAGAACGAGCGCGACCACATAGTGATACCCAAGAATGAGGGTGGGCTGCCCGCGCGCAGGCAGACGTACTCCGACGGACGAGGCCGCGCCGGACTCATCAGCGGTAAGTCACCCGGCAGGGAACAGGACCACTACACTACTCTACTAACTACAATACAAAACACACGTTTCTACTAAAGTAAATAAGTAGGGTGATTAGTTACAAGCCTTTACGGCTTTAAAGCCAGCGCTAATACGAGTATTTAGACTGGAGTGACTAGTCAGTTTGGTTAGGACCAGCTGGCGTTTGCCTGGTCAGTTTGAACTCTGACCAGGCAAACCTAAAGACGGGGTTGGATAGGATAGAATAGCTCAGGCGACCGCGGTGATTATTTTCATACGAATATGCTAGTTACTTTTTTGGGTGCTACTGGTCCGATTTTGATGAAACTTGGTAGGTATTTATATATTTAAAAAAAAGTTCCTTTCAGCTTTTCGACGATGTAAATCATATAAGCCATTCAAATAGTTAATCGAAATATTTTTTTTTCCAAAATAATATACATACCTTATACCTTTTTAACCGACTTCCAAAGAGGTGGAGGTCCTTGATTCGACTGTTTTTTTTTAAATGTTTGTTACCTCAAAACTTTCGACTGAGTGCACCGATTTTGATGATTCTTTTTTTATTTGAAAGCTGGTGCTTCCCGTGTGGTTCAAATTTCAATTTGATCCAGTTCTGGCATTTTTATGAAGTCGGTTTTTATATTGATAACTATCAATTAAAACCTTACCAAGTTTCAACAAAAATGGATGAGTAGTTTTTGGAAGATTTAACTAGCACATTTGAATGATAATATCCCGATATCATAATGCTTAAAAAGAGCTTTAAAAGTTCTAAGTAAAGCACAGAAGGATTTGGATTACAAGGCATCTTTACATATAGTGCCGGCAAGCAGTTAATAGCAATTGGTAACTACTAACATAAATATTATAGTACTTAAAACACTGTTCTTTTGTGTTTATTATTACTAGCCTACATACCTTTCAATAGTTACCCTAAAACCATCTGTGAGTAGGTTTTAATATGGTGAGAAAAGTCATACTTACATGGTAAAAACGTAGTTTCAATCATTCAATAATTACGATAAGTGTCAAAATTAGGTTAATAGCAATCTTGGCGTTTCAATATCACCTCAACGGGTAATAGACTTTAATCGTTAAAATTATAATGATACAGTAAAATTTTGCCTAATCAAATTTCTAAGGCGCGACAACTACTTAAGTGACGTGACACTACGCTATTTTTAACCAACTTCAAAAAAGGAGGGGTTATCATTTCGTTTGTTTTTAACCGACTTCCAAAAAGGAGGAGGTTCTCAATTCGAGTTAATTTTTATTTTTTTATTGTTACCTCAGTACTTTTGACTAGGTTAACCGATTTTGTTGATCTTATTTTATTTGAAAGCTGGTGCCTCCCGTGTGGTCCCATTTCAATTTGATCCAGTTCTGACATTTTTATGAAGTCGGTTTTAAATATTGATAATTATTTATGTATGTTAGCTCAGAATTCCGACATTTATTATCAGATTTGTACGTTCAGTTTGATCCCATAGAAATATCATCAAAATCAGTTTTGGAGTTTGGGTTTTAATTCTAAATAACTGTAAAAATATGTCATCCAAGTAAACAAAATTGCTTATTTACTCATTTTTAATTCGGGTATTCAAATTGATAATTATTTTAATACAAATGCTTTGAATGTTGAGATGAATGGCAAGTTAGTCTGATATACAGGGCCCCAATTCTACTAAAACAATCCTTTTTACATTTTTAATGAATTGCCTCAACAAATTGCCCTTTTGACACTTGGTACAGATAAAGTGTCAAAAGTAAAAAAATTGAGGCAAATCATTAACAATTGAAAAACAATTTGTTTAGTAGAATCGGGGCCCTGATAACTTGTCATTGTCAGATCATATGTCACGTTACCTAGATGGACACCAGGCCTTAGAGGCTAAAAAGTTGAGGCGATAGTGAAGCGTAGTGGATACTTATCCTACATTTCTAACTCCAGTTACCGTAGAGTAGCCCATTCACCTTATATATCGCACACTTTTCAAATTATGCCATAACCACAGTAGTATATAGTAATTTTTTTGCTTTAGTAGAGTAGAAAGGTAGTTGTGACTAACATTTTATGATTTCGGTTGTAAGTAGAGCCCTTTTGCAAATTGTCCCTGTGTTTAAAGCCCTTACATCTGTGTATTAAAATTGGCTTTATTGTGTATCTAAATCTTAGAAAAAGATAATAAGTTAGGCCGTAAAAATAAAATAAAAAATATATTAACAAAAATATTTTTTTTGGGGGGTTTTTCCCTTGAATTTTTTTTTCTTGTAATTTTAATACAACACAGAAACAAGTCACTGGACGAAAAAATCAATTGGTCCTGGGGCCTTACGCCCAACTCTAAACGCGAGCCTGAAAAGGTGCAGTTTGCAAAATTACGCGAACGCGAACTCTAACGCGCCCAGATACTTTGCGGTTTACCCAGGTTTGCGGTCGTGTGATTTTGCAAACTGCACCTATTCGGGCCCGCGTTTGTAGTTGGGCGTAATGACTCTGTTATATAATTCGCATTGCCTCAGGTAAATCTGTGGCAAAAAGTAACCTCGGGAGAGTTACCCATATCTCGCTGTAATATAAGGAGTAAATCGGGTTAATGGCAGGCTATGCACTAGTACTTCCAAAAGGCTGCCACAAAAATATCAGAACAGTTGAAAAAAATGACAGAAAAATTCACAGCCTATTGAAGTGTAAGGGCTATATTGGAGTATATATTGCAGAGGGGGCCTTTGGCAAAGAATATTGAACCATATATTAGTATATGTAGATGGCATAAAATGTAATAAAATAATCAGTTCAGTCCTGCCATCGTACTTTTAATTGCTACAGAAAAATCAACCGTAGCACATTTAAACTTTTGAAGACTACTTTAAAAGTTGGCGCAGAAAATTGGACCGTATTTGTTTAGGGTGTGAGGGTTTAATTGGCTAATGGGTTTAATTGCAGAGACCGTCCCGTGCGTTGGCCATAGAAAATAAACCGTATATGGCCAGGATGTAACGGTTAAATTGGCATAATATATTGCAGAGTCGGGCCTGTGCGTGGGCGCGTGCATTAGGCAATGCGTGTGCGCCGGCACGCTCTCAATTGACGAGTCGGGAGCCGCTCTCGCGCCGCTCGCGCCACACGGTACTGCCGTACTGCCGGGGTCCGCGGTTAATCTACCCTCTATTTATTTTCAACTCTCTCTCTCTCTCTCTTTTGTATTGAGATCCTCTCCGTCAAATTTCCAGAAGAGCTCTTTTGAAGTCGAATTAAAACTACCATGCAATCTCTGCATTGTAGATCAGGGCCTTACCTATGGCTACCCGTTTTAAGCGATTCTGATTAGTTGATGTGAAAAGTTACCGTACATGACCGCAAACCGTATCTCTGCGCGGAACTGCGCTGTTTTAGCGCTAATTCTAGCCCGCGTTAACAGTAAGCCGTAAAACCTCAGGCCTGATAGTTTTCAATCGCAATAGTGCCATCTCGGTCGCACGGTGAGAGTAATGCGGCTTTAATTGAAATGAAAGAGACGCAGCGCAATCGCACGCTCTCGGTCGTTTAGGTTTTATGTCATCAGAGCGGCTTGATTGTTACTGCGAAAAACAGCTAGCGTAATCAGGCTGAAAAGATGCAAAAGCGTTACTTATTCAAAGTTAGATGTCTATAAGAGCCGTAACAGACACGTCAACTTAGCTGACGTCAACCACCTCAAAAAACGAGATAAAAAGAGAGGGGAATTATATTCTCACTCTTTCTCTCCCGTTGTTCAGACGGCGTTTCATCAGCGAAGTTCGATACGTCTGTTACGGCTATAACAATTATATTTAGCAAATCACCATGTTATAATTTTTCCGCTCGAACCACCTCACATTGTCGCTATACCGGTGGGTGTCAGCGGAAGTGAGGTTTGACAGCTCGAAGAGGACTCAATAAAAATTCTAGTTATACCAACTCTTAGCTTGATTTGTCGAATCTATATTAGTTCGCAGTAGTAAAAATAGCCCTTAGCTCTCATATGAATAATAAAAGAGGGTAGATTCAACCGCTATGTCCCATATTCAAAATTCGAAAAAATACTTGTTGGACTCGTATATGCCACGGAAACGCTAACTAAATGTACTAATTATCTGTGCGTAAAGGATCAATAATTGCTGTAAATTTCGGGACTAATATTGATCAATAAAATATTCTTTAATTTCACGCAAATGCGTGCAAAATTCTGTGCACGCATCAAATTGAAAATATTTGAGTATGCAAGTATTTTCTAAAGTACTACATTGAAATATTTACTTTTGCATAATGAGCTATCTCATACAATAACTAGACTTCCTCTGCTAAAATAACTCTCTGTCTGTTTGTTCGCATTTCACGACTAAACGGCAAGGCCGACCTTAACGAAATTTGGCAGGATAATATGGTACATCATAAGGACGAACAGTAAAGGTGTGAACAATAAAGAGTTATCTATCTAATAACTCTTTATTGTTCACACCAAAAATTATATAGGTACATAATATGATAAAAGAAACTTAAAACTAGTGAAACAATTGGCAGCCTTATCGCTATAAGCGATCTCTTCCAGCTTTTTTTTCCCAATGAAATCGGAGAAACTTGAAAATCTCGGGATTCAGCTAGCGAACAATCATTCACTGACTCATACAATCAATGCTACAAACAAATGATATTTAGCAAATTGTGTTATCTACAATAGTTCCCACAGTACAGAGCATTATTGATCCTTTAATAAAGCGAGCAACATGGAAAACGCATATAAATAGCTTCGCTACCTCGTCCTTTTACAAACCCCATTGCTAAAGTAACGGCCATTCTAACAACTGTTCTATTATTCTATCTAAATGCGAAATTTATTTAAATCCTAACAGTAGATATATTTCCCTCGAATTGCCTTATAAAACTACCATTTATATTAAGTCTTGTAAAGAATGCACCCAATTCCTCTATCGCGCTTCTCTCATAACTTTGCGATCCTTACCCACACAGGTAAAGTATATTTCTTAAAAAAAAAAACAATTCAAGCATGTCAGATGTAGTTAGTTAAGCAGTTTGAGCATTATGTATATATTTTTAAATGTGATTATCGTCTGCATGGTTGGGTTTGGTTGTGGTTTCAATTCCCAATATTGTGTTTCATATGTTCATACATCATACATACATTACTATACAGTGAACATGGTTATGGTCATAGAGAAGCTATGCCGAGATATTAAAATATGAAACTACCCTCAACAAATTTATTAGACTACAGTGCATATTATCAAAATCAGTCTCACCATATTCATAAAAAAATGGAATTTAACTGTAAATAGGTAAGAGGTTGTTTTCTCAATAAAACATATCACTTAATCAAACCACGACTAACTCCATGAAGTGCCATCACCTCCGGGCGTCGTGTGTCATTCACGGGTGATCATATCTTCCAGCTGAATCGAATAACACACTAACAGAGGGCGAGGGGAGGGTGGTCCCGGCGACTGGTCACCAGCGCACGGTGTCGCTGGGCGCTACCTTGCCCGCGTGCTCGCCGCTCCGGGTGGTGCATGGCAGGACGCGCTCGGCGCCGTTGACCGGCGATGAACTCCACACAGTGCTGGGTCGAGCGAGAGAGCCGCTCGAGAGCGAGCCGCCGCGCAAGACAGCCAACCGGCGCGCCAGTACCGGCATGAGGTTGTCCAAACTGTCGCCGGCGCATTCCAAGAGTACGTATGGCGGGTCAGATCGTTGGCTGCGTTGCGCTACACTGGCCAGTGTCCGCCGAAGCGAAGCTCCGCGGCCTTATCTATGTACACAACGTGTAAGGGGAACGCTCCCGAAAACGAAGACTGGTGATAGTGTCGGTGGTTAATGATACGATACCATAAACATACGAGTTTTATTTTTTACACTGAAAAAAAAAAACCTTTTGGGATTTTTATGCAACTCCAGCTTTGGGGAGTTAAATACATCGGTTGCAACATTATGGAAAAAAAAAAATAAAATTCGCAATGTAATGCAAATGAAATATCCAGCTGACGCTAGAGGTCAACGAACGACAGCCACACGCACAAACAGCTCCGCGCGCTTTCGTACCTACGCGGTGCATTGACCCCGAGTTTGTACGCTTTACATTGCCGGTTTGCAAAATACTAAACAAGAAATATAAGGCTAATGAATCTTGGTATTCTGTGTTTAGATGGTATATTAATAGCGTTTCACTTTCGGGAACGTTTTCCTTTACTTGTAAAAGTATGCGAATATAATCTAACGATTATTTTGAACGTCTTCAGAGCCCGCGCACATTTTAAAGATTTTTGAAGACAATTGGGCATTAAGAAAACTATCACATGTATTTGAAAGCAATTTTCATGTTAATATTTTGCGAAGGAGATCTAAAGAAAAGGTTGTTAGTTTTTTTTTTCTTTCGCCAAAATAAAGCGAGCTCGTAAAGAAATAAAATTACTTATATTTTATAATTTAGTTTTTTTTCTTAAGCTCATTTTACGTTCTTTTTATACGTACACGTATGTACTGCCAAGATAAGAGCGTAATAAATAAAGTAATAAAGCGCGTCTTCGAGCGTCGCTTCGTTGGACACCGGCCCTTTGGTCGTCGTGCATACATATATCTCATTCTATCAATCTCGTTCTAATTCTTAATCGATGTTTGTATGAGCGAAGACCACTAACTTGAGATCAATTTGTGAAAATAAGTCCTTATTCATGTTGGAAATAAATGGCAACACTTGGGACCTATTTAAAAATAGATTTCATTGTACTGTATATGATTGTTTAATAGAACTAATTTGAAATTGTAGTAATGGCTTTGACCCCTAGCTAGACGATACGACAATTTAATTTTGCACCTACCGTTCTTTGAATGCTAAGCTGAAAGTCACAAACTACGTGCTTGCTACACGCGCTTGAAATCCAAACTTTTTTAAAATTTAGCTTTTATTGAGTAGCGCACAATTTAAACATGGGCAAATATGTCCCAATCATAGTTATCATTTGAACCAGGTTAGAATAAATATTGGTACTTCAATATTCTTTAATGAGAAACTGGTTAGATAGACAACATGTCTGGAGCCAAAACATTTAAATAAATCATATCATCAGACAAATGTCAACTTCATTTAAATGGTCGTTTCTCTGTACGTGCTTGGCCAAGCCGTTTTAAATTGCTTATAGCGGCTTCCACAATCAGAAATCTATGTTGCAAAAACCTACATGCTTGTCAGAAGCTGTTAGCCCATCTCTCTACGACTTTCGATCAAATAAAAACAAAGATGCCACAATGATGCGGTAATCGCGGCAATACTCAATCTGGCTGGACTCAATACGCAGCCAGATGGGATTCACAGTCACGCGATATTGCACAAGCCGTAACACACCGTAAGAGCCGTCAACAGGCACGTCGACTTGGCTGACGAACCACTGTCTGACCAACGGGAGAGAAAGAGAAAGTTGTCTCTTTCTCTTAGTAGAGAAATGATAAATGCGATTCAGACAATCGCCGTCTCGTTTGCTCAACGACGGTTCACGAGTTTTGACGATGTTGTGCAAATCGAACAGACATTAGAGAACTGAGCCGTAAATGTATAAATATACGGTTAGTTTTGGTTAAATAGTTTTGTTTGGATATAAATTGTGTACAGCTATGTTTATATATGAAACTGCGGACGTTTATGACTAAAATTTTCTACGCGCTTTGCCTTCTATGTATATTTTTTCGTAGTTTACGACCCTCAACTTTTTTAAATAATGCTAACTGCTGTACTGTGTCGCAATTAAATTAATATATTAATTGCTGGTTTCACGAATGTCGTATCGTCTAAAGGGAAATCGCCTAAGTTAGACAATGTTTAGATTATACTGATAAGGTATTTAAACGAATGCAAGTGCGCTTTACATTAATTAATTATACATACTCGATGTTTTTTACAATGTTTTAAATTTACTTGTAACAGTACAAAATAGGATCTGAAATATATCTTATTGCTTAAACAGTAGGAAACAAAACAATGAAACTACTATAGCGGTACGTCCCAACGGTCATGCATGTCACGCTTGTTCCCTCGCATCGTACATTTAAGGTTCAAAATCGCACGTTACTAACAATTGTAAATACTGTACTTGTTCTACTGTAGTACTGTATGTTTGAGTTGCCATATCTTATAAGTTCATAGTTTTTGGGCACGACGACATCGCTTGCTAGCATTTTTGTTCACATTTGTACAGTCCGACATGGCCTTAAATACTTAAGGTGATCAGCTTATGCAAATTTGCTGTCGCGGTGATAGTTTTATAATATCTGGCAACATTAATCAGTATGGTAAAGCTTGTTCACCTATAGTATAAAACTTGTGAAATATATTATTGCATGTTGCTTTACGTGTATTATTTTGTACCTATTTATTTGCACTCCTTTTTTCAGATATCTCTTAAGGACGTTTCTATCCCATTGAAACTGTGCTGCTTTTTAATCTACAGCATTTTAAGCGCTTAAAGCATGATTTTGTAGCAAGCATATATTGCAAAAGCTTTTAATAAAAATTTATATTGACAGTTGATCTGTCTAGAAGATAAACTAAACTGGCAGAACTAAGTGTCGTCTTGCTACATCGAGATAAAAAACCTATAGAGTCACAATCTCTAACTTAAAATAGCCAAATATCGTCCGAGCGTCGTTCTACATACCTAGAAATCAATTATATAGTTCGCAATGCCACATGTACTCTAATTTAGATGTTATGTCGCTTTGCATAGTGTTGAACGTGGTTGTAGTCGGATCGCGGGTGCCTTACAACTCACACTTACAACCAAAAAGTCGGCGGAGTTATGTTTTTTTTTTGCACATTTGTGAATCTATAGGTATATCTCGATGTCTTCATGTAATAAATTGATATGAAAAGCGTCGATTTCAGTGCTGTCAGTTTAGTTTACTTGTTGACAAGTGTTAATGGTGTATGTTAATTACAGATGCGAGTACGCTGCGGAACCGCTGCGACAGTATGCCGTCGCGCGCGGTCTCCTCGTTCGAGATAGAACGCCCGCCGCCGAGGCATAATGATCTTGAAGGTACAATGGTCTGGGGTGAATACAAATGTCCCTTCAATGTACCAAAATCACGTTCAGGTTCAAAATGTCCCTTTACCAAAATGTCCCTCGGTTCCAAAATGCCTTTTCCCGAAATGTCGCTTTCCCAAAATGTCCCTTTCCCGAAGTGTCGCTTTCCCGAAATGTCCCTTTCCCAAAATATATTACCACCATGCAGGATCGAGGGTCAAACCGGGTGCTTCCAAATTGTAAAGCGCACATTCTACCGCTCGGCCACCATCCCTTATTATGTAAATGTAGTGATAACCTAGGCGTAGGTAGGTCTGAAGGTTTCGTTTCTTCGTACTTTACTCGTGCAATAAAAGGCCTCATGTTGGACTACAACATTTATTCTTCACAACGATATATTTAGTTTGTACATTGTGTACACAGGAAATCAACAATAATTATCAATATAAAAAACAGACTTCATAAAAATGACGGAACTGGACCAAATGGGAATGAAATGGGATCACACGGGAAGGACCAGCTTTCAAATAAAAAAAGGATCATTAAATTACCCAGTTCTTTGAAACGTTTGTTCGTTCAAAAGTTCTGAGATGACAAACATAAAAAATACAGTCCAATTGATAACCTCCTTACTTTTGGGAGTCGGTTGGTTAAAAAAGACAATTTTACAATGCTTGCATTGCCGAAAAATATATCGTCTGAAGTTTGTAGGGATGTCACCTTATTAAAACTATTTTTAGTGATGTGACACTAGGTGCAGGAATAGTGGACGATAACAATCGCCACAGGACCCTGCGTATTTTGTATCGAGTTGTAACCCGGGTGACTGTGCAGGTGCGGAGGTGTCCCGTGACGAGGCGGACGCCGTGTCCGAGTGGCTGCGCACGCCGCGCATACCTGAGGAACCCGACGTCTGCGACATCAACAAGGAACTTAACAAGTATGTGCAAAATGCTGGCGTTTTTCTAGCACACCATGTTCACAGGAAGATAGTGCATGTAACTACGCCGAAATATCGGGAGCTCCTTCCACAAACTTACCACGGTAAATATCCCATTAAAAATCATATAACTGTAAAAATATACCCCTTGTGATCTCCTTCTATACGGCAGACTTGTTGTGGGGGGTTTTAAGGAGTCCCGACCTTAACTTGACCGTTTATATTCTGTGGCCTCACAGTGTCGTATTCCATGATGCACGGTTTCCTTTTCCTGTAGACAGCCTCGGCACAGAAGAAGTGGTAGCATGTCTACGTAATAATCAGGAAGTCCCCGGGTTCATTCCCTTGAATGATGTATGTATTTTTTTAATAATTGTAATACTAAGTACCTACCTACTGTGAAACCTAAAAGGATGATTATAATTGTGTTCATTTTGAAAGTAACTTTTTTTTTTTTACAATGTTACAACCGTCCCGTTATACTGTTACAGCCAACCCTAGGGATAGGGATCATTGTAACAAATATCACATTTATTAATTGGTAGTTTTTCTCAAAATCTGTAATATCAGTTGCATTTAAACTGATATTAAAATATAGCTGAAAGACCAATCTATCACGTGAACTGATAAAATATTGAAAAAGTTTTGTGAGATATCAGGAGAAAATAGGAAATTGTTACTTCCATCCCTGGTCTCCCCTATTTCTGAAACATTTTTTATAATATTCGGAGTATTTTTTTTACAAAATTGCAAATGCCAAAGATGTAAATTAAAATAAATATCTGAGCCATTTTGATTTTATAGTGAATATTATATATATCATAACGAAGAATATGTACAAAGGTATATTAAATGAAGCAAACACAAAAAAACCTTAAATAATAAACTTATGACTACTGCACACACGGTCATCTGAACCCAAACTAAGCAAAGCTTGTAATATGGCAGCCAGAGACTGATATACATACATATATATTTTTAAATAAATACTTAAATAGATATTAACACCCAGACATAGAACAAACACAAATGTTCATCACACAAATGTTTGTCCTAGGTGGGAATCGAACCCACGCCCATTGACACGACGGTTAGGATTTTATATTTAACAAAGTATTGTTTATGGAATTGTACTTTGGTGATATCTAAAGATTTAATCTTAAGGATGTGAATATTTTTTCCTGTGCGACGAAGAGTTCACCGACATTTACACTGTTTCCCCAAAGTATGAACCGTAATGGATCCAAGAGTAGGTAAGCATAGTGCGCTGATAAAGCTGCGTCGAGGTCAGTAGCTTGTCGTACTTCCTTGAGCGCGTGTGCGAATCTAGATAAGTTACAGAGTACAACACTGTATTTTTTTATTTCATAGCATGTCGATGCGTGGTTGCGGTTCATACCAACACTCGCGCACGTCCTCAATGGGTGTGGAGGACGCCGACGCCGACATCTACCTCGCAATGGCGCCCCACGAGGCGACTGACGGTTACCTGCCGATGGCGCCTTTAGATTCGCTGGGTGGCCTCGTGTCTGCATCTAGCGGCTCGGTCTGCAGTGGCACTCCTTCCACCGATCCGAGATTCAGGTGAGCCCTTGAACGGCGCCCTTATGTAATAATTGGCGTCCCTGTATCAGCCTTTTGTCGAATCAAATCAAATTATTTATTTGTCATAACATGTTGCGTACACATACATATAAAGTAGCATACAGGGTCGTAAGAATGGAAACGTATCTCATGTCCTTGCCAGGTACGGCGTACAATATATTTTTTTTATTTTTTTTTGTTAGTATTTTTATGTTAAAGTAAAAAAAGAAGGTTATTTAATTCTAACTTAAACTTTCGTGAGCTACAGCGTGCATTTGAATTGTCAACGAACTCTACTTGAAGGTCCCGGTGGAGATCACTATTTCTTATGTGCCAAGGTGCTTTTGCAGTGTTCCTCAGTACCTTGTTCTGGAATCTTTGTATCTATATCTATACATATTATAATAAATAAGCAGAGATTTAAAAAATCTGTAATTGCGAGATATAAAAAAAACAGTGACCTGATTGATGTACAAACTTTTACTTTACGGCGGGTGATTGGCGTGCGCTGACCTTTGTGCACGCGACGTTTTTCTTTTACTGACTTTTTCTGACTTTGTGCATTTTCAAGTTTTTGTTTCGATTAGGAAAGTATGTTCTGTTCCTCTCCCTCAAGGTGAGTCGTACTTCGTACGTGGCGTACTTGCATGTGACGTTATTCTTAAGTATAGTGCGCTCTCTGTCTAGCGAAACATTAAAATGCTTATACTTTCTTTAATTTTGAATATATTTCAATTTTGTTTTCGAAGTTCGGCTCTATTTATGATCAGCTTTTTTATGAGACAATAAAATAGATCAGGCTGGTAGCATATTGCGCCATAACTCCACAGTATGCGCGTGAGCGGGATGGCGCTTGCGAGTGACAGATAACATAAAGATCTGACCATTGTAATGTAATGAACCCATCAGCGAGTACCAGCTGGAGCCCGCGACGATGCACATCGGGTGCGAGGCGCGCCCCCCGCGCGCGTACAGCGTGGGCTCGCGGCCCGCGCCCCGCACCGAGGCGCGCCACCGCGCCTACAGCGTGGGCGCACGCGCACGGCCCCCGCCCCCTGCGCACGCGCCGCCCCGCGCGCGCGCTTCGCACGACGACCTCATGCTGCTCGACTTCACTCCCGGCACTAAGGTACAACACAACACAACACTCGATGCCACGTCAATTCGAATACAAGACGGAACTGGCTGAAAATTATCATTTACATTTACTACTTTAATCATCATCATGTCATCCTTTACAAGAGATGATTTAAGTATCATCCAAAATACATCAGCGCTCGTGACTAAATAAGTCGATTTCGGACGCATCATTTTTTTTTGCAAAATGTCAGTGTTGCGAGACCTCAGGAGATTATCAGCAGTCCTTACCTATGCGCGTTTGAAAGTAAACACATGTACCAGGCGTTATTGTATACCGTCCTCAGTCATCTGCGGCCATCCAGCGATCATAATACTCTGCCATAAGCTCTCAGCCTTCAACTTCAATCTTGAAACTGAACATACAGTTTATATAATTACATATCGCGCTTAACATTCTCCTTAAATTTCAACGGAGACCGGCCAACTGGTCACTTGGCATCCGCAATTTCCCGAGAATACTGTGCCTAGGCAAACGAGATGGCTTCTTTTTGTGCTCATGCCCTAGCTATGAAAGGATTTTGCCAAAGGGCCAACTTAAGGGCGATTAAAAGTTTATATTAAAGTCTACGCGTGCGAAGTCCCGGGTAACAGTAATGAAACATAATGTATTATTCCAGTACTCGACTCCGAGTCAGACGCCGACGCCGACCCCGGCGGTGGTGTCCCGCACGCCGCCGAGTGCGCACGCGCACGCCCGCGCTACTGACGAGTACGTGGACATGTCGCCACGCAACGCGGGCTACGTGGAGATGCGCCCGGGAGAGCTGTCCGCCACACCCACGCCCAGTGCGTCCGTCCCCACGCCGACGGCCGCCACGCCTGCCACGGACGGCTATGTCGAGATGACCTATGGCAAGTCTCGCCCGATCGCCATAGCGGCTGCGCGCGCGCCGCCCCCGCCGCCCGCTGCCGCCTCACCTGACGACAGGTACTACCTACTACCGTAATATAAATGCTTGGGAACATTATTTTCCCGACTGCCCAAGAATGGGAGCTAATGTTTTTCGAGTGTTTGTATTTTTTAATGTGTCTATACTTCGAATAAAAAAAATCAAAGATGCTCAATGACGCGCTATTCGCGGCAATAATCAACTTGTCCCGACTCAATACTGGGAGAAATTGGACCCACAGCCACGTGATATCTGGGACCCGAAGTTGGTGCCAGAGAGACTTTGATTCCGTAAAAACATATTCAAAAGAACGTCCATCCCATCACCACTCTTAATTGTAAGAACCGTAATGTGACCGCTGTACGCCGAAATGGACCCATTCGACAATAATTTGTGTTCTTTAGATATAAGGTGTTATATTTAATGTAATGTCGAATAAATTGATTTTCTTTCTTTCGTTCTGTATATTGTCAGGTTCCGTCGCATGGTCGAGTCTCGGCCCGGGCACGGGTCGCAGATATTCGAGTTCTCCGGGTCGCTGGAGTCGCCGGTGTCGCCGCACGGGCCGGTGGCGGGGGCCGTGTCCGACGAGGAGCCCCGCCACCTCGCCACCGTGCGTGAAGCGGCCGAGGACGTCCCGAGGACAAGGGACCGACGGCACAGAGGTAATCTATTGTCATTTTTAACCGACACCCAAAAAGGAGGAGGTTATCAGTTCAACTGTTTTTTTAATGTTTGTTACCTCAGAACTTTTGACTGGGAAAACCGATTTTGATGATTCTTTTTTTATTTGAAAGCTGGTGCTTCCCATTTGGTCCCATTTCAATTTGGTCCAGTTCTGATGAAGTCTGTTTTTTATATTGATAATTATAACTCATAAAGTGATTATGACCTCGGAAGATGACGGTGCCTTAATTTTATGAATGACAACGCTGTTGGCCTCAGATGCGTCGACAGCTTGACCGGGCGGTTAGCAAAAGCAGATGGCGTTGGGCCTAATTTGTGGGCGACTAGTGCAAGGGCACCTGTAAGGTACGAGCCAAGGCTAAGGCTGTCGCCAGGAGTGGGGGGAACAGACTTGGCCTGGCACCCCAGAAGGGGTGTGGTTGTTGAACTGATGATCCGTGTTGTGATATCTGTATATTTGTCCGATCTGTGATCATACCCATGTGTTGTCCACAGAGTCCCGTGAGGTGTTCCCCCCCGTCCCGCTTGCGGAGTGGGACGCGGCGACCGGAGTCTCGTGCTCTCCTCAGTACGTGACGCTGAAGCCCGGGGAGCCCGACCCGCTGCCGCACCCGGCGCCGCCCGGCGTGCGGCCCCGGACCGACGGCGACGACAATAACGGTAATATTACTTTATTATAAGCTTTTATTTAACTTACAATGTTGTTTAGGGCAAATCTTGCTGAATCTGAATTAGAATCAGTTCCTTCTAACAGATTTGCTGAAATTTTGCATCTTTAGTTCTGGCAACAATACAATATGTAATACCCAATATTGTTATACTTTCAAAATGGCAGCCAAAATAATAACCACTGATTATTAAGTAGTTTGATACTGAGACGTGGTCCTTAACTGTTGGCCTTTTCGAAAAACTCAGAGTCACACAACAGGCAATGGAGAGAGCTATGCTCGGAGTTTCTTCGCGTGATAGAATCCGGAACGTAGATATTCGCCAAGGCGATTAAAATTTGCAAGTTGAATTGGCAATGGGCAGGCCACTTCGCTCGTTGAACTCATGACTGATGGGGAAGAAAGGTTCTTGAGTGGAGACCACGAACCGGAAGACGCAGCATAGGTAGGCCTTTCACTAGATGGACCGACGACATTGTGAGAGTCGCGGGCATCCAGTGGATGCAGATGGCAGGATGTTGGTCAGTGTGGAGGTTAAAAGGGGAGGCCTATGTTCAGCAGTGGACGTCTTCTGGCTGATGATGATGAATTAGTACATTCCGATGTGGACAGGTGACGCCTACCGTATATCGGTGAAGCTGTAACATTTTTGCATGGTTGTTGTACATTGCAGGCGAGTGTAAGTTCGGCGCTCCGGTAGTGCTAGCGGGCACGGGGTGGGCGGCCGGCGCAGCCCGGTTCACCGTTCCCAGCGCGGGCGCACCGGCCGCTCCGCCCTCGCCTTCCTTCACGTGCACGCCGCTCAACTACGCAGCCCTGGACCTAGAGCCGCGCCGTGCGCCACAGGTTAGTAATATTACCATTTTATTAAATAACATTCTCGGGTCTAGCCCGGACATTTAGAAGGCATTGGTGGAGCCGAAGCCAACACCAACAGGCCCTGTTGAATATAGAAAATACAATTATGGAATATGTATAAAAAGGAATATGAAACTATTGTACAGTACAGGATTGAAATAATATGGGGTATTGAGGTGAACAACTTGTGGATGGAATAACAGATCTATAGAATGAGAAACGGCACCTGCCTTATCCTGTCTCATCTCAAAATATATTTAGGCAGGTGATGACTTGCCACCCACTGAATGGGCCCCCCATAAAGGCTGCCGTATCTTGGCACCGGAGGGGCAACATCGGCGTGGGTGGCTTAGGGTGTAGAGAGGTGTGCTGCACTTTCACTAAAAGCTACTCGCGGCGTTATGCCCTTTAACACTTCCACCCTGGAGCTTAAGGTCTTAGCTCTTGCGGTTTCCACCCCTGGACGGCCGGTTAAGGCAAGCCAGGGGTCAGGGGTCTCATTTAGCCCCATGGAATCGGGGTACGCGGTGTCGCCACTCACCGACGGCTCGCCATAAAGCCGCCCCTGCGTTTATATTACCACTATTATTATTATTATTTTACTAAATTCTCGGGTCTAGCTCGGTATTTAGTGGGCATTGGGGGAGCCGAAGCCAACACTAAGAGGCCCTTTTGAATATAAAATACATGCAACTATGAAATATGTATAAAAAGGAATATGAAACTATTGTACAGTATAGGATTAAAATAAACTGGGCTATTGAGGTGAACAACTTGAGGATGGAATAAGAGATCTATTGGATGAGAAACGGCACCTGCCTTATCCTGAATCATCTCAATATTAGGTAGGTGATGACTTGCCACCCACTAAATGGGCCCCCCATAAAGGCTGCCGTATTTTGGCACCGACTATTACCACTATTATTATTTTCATGCCATAGGTGGCAAACAAGCAGACGGGCCGCCTGATGGTAAGCGATCACCGTCGCCTATGGATCACCAGCAACCTGCAACACCAGGGGCATCACAGATACGTTGCCGACCCTTAAAGACTCTATTAACAGCACTTTTGAAAAACCCCATTTTAAAGCTACTCTGAAATGCCGTAGGAACCAAAGAATATGAAATAAAATGATGATGATGATGCACACAGTTCGCACAAGTGGAATCAAAGCGCTTCGTTCGTTTTTTACACTCAACTTAATGATATACTTATATTCCAGGCAACACAAGCACGCACGTACACTCAAATAGATTTCGTGCGTTCTGAAAAGCTGCACGCTGCTGACGGCACGTAGACCATATTGTGACGTCACCGAGGACATGGAACTTGCGTCTACGCATTTGTGATAAGTCAGTGTTTTTGCGCTAACAGTGAAACTGAACTCTATTACAAGCTATTAAGAGCGAAGTGTAAAGAAGTGCGCGAGACTTTCTGCTAAGCCGCGTGCGCAGACGCTAAGTAATAACACTGCTAATGATGCTAATCATTAGCGTTAGCAGCTAATGCTATGCAAAGCGTGGCTCTTTGCAATCGTGTCGAAATATCGCCCACCAGTGCGCGTTTTGTTACTAATTTTATGGCACTTTCGGACTAGCAAACGAACGTTTTATCGACTTTGTTAATGAAATTTATATGCTAAGTATAACTCCAAAAATGTTTGTCTAAATTGATATTTTATGTTCGTTTTCGCAGTAACGATCAGTGGTTTTGAAAATCCCTAATGAAACATACCTGCAAGGAAAGGTAACGCCCCACACTTTCCTTCAATCGCTTACATATGCCAAATGTGCTAGAGTGCGTATAATAGGGTAGATGACTGATGTTGATATCGTTGAAACCAATAGCTTTGATGAAGAATCCAAGTAAATATAATATGTTTATTGAAAAAATAATTTAAATCGGTTATTAATATTCTGATATATAAGGGTTTGCAAGTTTTTGGTTGAGAAAACCATGTCCCTTTACACAAAACAAAAAAGGAAGTCAGGCCTCTGTGCGCCATACTTGTCAGAATAGAATGTATATGGCGTACAGAGACGTGACGTCCTAATTTGCTGTTTCGCGCTCTCTGTCTAGCATGATGTTAAAATGCTTATAAGTTGCTTATTTTTGGATCTGATTTTCAGTTTGTTTTCATTAATCAGCTATATTTATGGGCTACATTTTAATAGGACAATTTAAAAAAATAACAGTCATCTAGCCTATTCTATCATTACTCTGAGTGCAGAGCAGAAGTTGCACACTTGTTCTGTAAATGATGAAGGAAATTAGGACGCGTTTCCAAGATTTGAACTATCTATACAAACATGGTAAATTCGTTAAAATATGTACGTTTAAAAGTAAATAAATAATAAAAAATATATAGAAAATATAAACGCCACGGTTGTGAGAGAGGCCTAAAGTAGTTCAAACAGATTATGTTCCCTGATATCGTAATATACTGCCTATTGTGTTCTTACAATACTCTGTTTGATACTGCAATGTTCGCCGGATTGTAAAGGTATGTCTACACTGTTATCATATGTTCCGGGCACAGAAACGAGAACTAAATAGAATGGAAATGAGAAGGAAAATCTGTCACCAGGTATTGTGACAGATACTTGATTGAACATTCTTATTTAGATCAACGCGTCGAACTCCGCGTCACAGTTGCTAACTGATTTCGAATGACTGACGTTTCGTTTATATGGGTGCAACTGGCTACAACAAATTTCTTACAAAAAATGCCTTGACAGCCGTTCTAATTTGAATATATTTTTTCTGTGTTTCCAAGGCCCACATGAACCCCCACCTAAAAACTACATTTATGTATAGTTCTGTGAAACTTCACTCGCTGACACTTAGCGTAGTTAGAATAATTATAAATTAAAAAAACCGACTTCAATATTAGTAAATACCAAACGAATTATATGTGAATTTTCGACAGCTCTTATAAAGGACTTATTATTAATATTGAGTTACACAAACACACACACACACACGTGCACACATACTCTGTGATCCCACCTCACTAAAGGCAAGTTTCATACTTGATGTTCAGTTTGAAGATTGAAATTAGATTTCACAAACAAATGACTTCCTTATTTTCATATTAAACATTTAGTTTTATGACTAAATTCACACATGCCGAGTAACGGCAAATTAGAACTAAATATAAAATCCCTAAGACCAGTGTATAACCCAATTTTTTTAAATAAATTTCTTATCAAATGAAATATGTCAATTTAAACTGACATTCTAACTTGACATAACTTTTTTTTATCCGTAATATGCATTAAGTAGCATTATATATATATTTTTTTATTAAATGTATCTTGGCAATAATATAATAAATAAGAGACGTCGATATTTACTCAATACAATAATGAATTATAACTCCATAGTTACAAGTCAAACTTAACCAGTACACTCTTCTACAAAAACGTATATAAATATAAAAATTATATTTAATTAATATTACTACATAGATACATCAATTTAAATAATAATTTATTCAATAATTTAAAATATTACGATCAAAAACGTCATTAAAATGCGAGTCCTAGTAGTCATACTAATATGTCTCATAATATTAATTATTTCCTACTTCTAATAATAAAATCAGAACAAATAAATATGTTATGTCATGTAACAAGTGTGGACATGCCTGCTGCAGGCGCGGACGGACGGATCGTCCCTTCGTAACTATATATAATCGCTACGTGTATTATTGTGAAGCGGCGATTACTTATTAGAACAAATATGTGAAGCTTCACTAAACGAGTCAAACCGGGTCTGTCATTTAGATGTTTAAAATTATACAGGGTTACGCATATAGACTGTACTTAGCCGAAAGGATGTCATACTCATCATTAAGAATAACTTTTACACCGGGACAAACCCTGAACTTCAAACAATTATACATAGAAGTCACAACGCGCAGAAAATTATAGTCAATAAACGTCCGCAGTTTCGTATATAAACATAGCTGTATACAATTTATATCGAAACGAAACTATTTTGCCAAAACCAACCGTATATTTATACATTTACGGCTCAGTTCTCTAATGTCCGTTTGATTTGCACAACATCGTAACTCGTGAACCGTCGTTGATTAAACGAGACGGCGGTTATGTCTGAATCACAGTAAACAGTATCAGTAAACTTCTCTTCTGAGAGAAAGAGACAATTTTCTCTTTCTCTCCTGTTGGTCAGATGGTGGTTCGTCAGCCACGTTGACGTGCAACTATCGCGTGACTGTGAATCCAATCTGGCTACGTATCGAGTCCAGCCAGATTGAGTATTGCCGCGATTAGCGCGTCATTGTTGCATCTTTGTATTTTTTTTGATCGATTACCCTGAAATTAAAATCTGTTGTTCCATACATTTTGTAGAGTGTAAATAGCCGTTTTCTATAGAACAGCTGTGTAATGTTTTTCGCGATTTCAGGGTAGGTCCCATAGTAAAAGTTGTTCTTAACAATGAGTACAATGACCTCCTCTCGGCTTAGTACAGTCAATATGCGTAACCCTGTATATTAATTTATTTCCAAATATATTTATACTTTATGTTTGTTAAACTGTTTTGTGTTATTTATTGGTTTCGTTGTGAATATTGTTTAGATCTAAATGACGTCTCGTGTTGTAAACTATGTGTTCAAATAGAATGAATCTGTTTATCTTTACTGTTTACATCCAAATTTATTATTATACAATATATATATATATTTTGCAAGATAATGTTGACATTTTAAACACATAGGTGTGTATTATTATATTTCTTTGTTTCTTCATTATACGTTTTTAAATGATCGACGTAATTAAAATGATTGTTAATTATTTAATGTTACTGCATGCTGATTGAATAAATTGTAATAAACTGTATAAAACTGATTATATCTAATATAAACATCAACAAATGTAAATTTGTGTGCAAATGTTGCTTAGTGAATACACGCTGTAGTTATTCCGATGTACGCAAAGTTGACCCACAACCATCGAGTTACAATATCTGTAGAGTCACAATATCTAAGTGAACAGTCAAAAAAACGTCCGAGCGTCGTTGTGCGTACCTGAACATCAATTCAAAATGCCACATTTACTCCAATTTAGACATTAAGTCGCTTGCATAGTGTTCAACGTCGCT
Organism: Agriopis leucophaearia; assembly: GCA_949125355.1. Lineage (NCBI taxonomy): Eukaryota > Metazoa > Arthropoda > Insecta > Lepidoptera > Geometridae > Agriopis > Agriopis leucophaearia. Next base: position 1,276,200 of record OX421276.1, on the reverse strand, counting down.
TGTCCGATAGGGCATCGTAGCACTGGAGTCGCGCGGATCACGGTTGTCTTACAACTAACCAAAAAGTTTGCTCAATTCATAGCGTGCGCAGAGTTTATGTTCGGACATTTTTTTGGCACGATTGTGATTCTATATGTATTGTATCTCGATGTCCGCAAGCAAATATTAACCCTAAGAAGCGCCTGACAATAAGGAAGCATTCAGTTTGCACCCGGTTCGCGCTTATATCGAAATATTCCCATAACGTAGGGTGCTTCTTAGGATGAATATTAATAGTGTACAGGTCCTATGGTCTATGGACCTAATGTCTTAATGCCACCTTTCAAACACTAGTGCAATTATGCTCGGTCCAATTTTTTTTCCAAGTAGATTGTAAAAAGTTGAATGAAAACATTTTCTTTTAAGGTGAAAAGGGCGTCCTCATTTAAAAAATATAACAGGTACTTATAGAAATATTTAAAAAAAATATACTAGAAGATAAGTAAAAAAAAATGACTCCGATAGTCGGCCGATAATGTAATGTCGCATTCCAGGAGTAAAGCCTTAGACAGGCGCTCTCTTCACCCTTATAGTAAACTAGCCGCCCGCCCCGGCTTCGCACGGGTGTAATCTCGGTCTCGCTACAAAATAAAATATAGCCTATGTCACGCAGGGATAGTGTAGCTTCCCAACAGTGAAAGAATTTTTAAAATCGGTTTCTCTTCTCTTCTTTCCTCTTTATAATATTGGTATAGATAGGCAACCTCTGCTGCCAATTACAATCTTGCGTTCAGACTCTAGACCAATGTGGTAACCTCACTGATTGAACATTACATGTTATATATCATTAACCGACTTCCAAAAAGAGGAGGTTCTCAATCCGACTGTATTTTTTGTTTTGTTTGTTACCTCAGATATTTCGACTGGGTGAACAGATTTTGATGACTCTTTTTTTATTTGAAAGCTGATGCTTCCCGTGTGGTCCCATTTCAATTTGGTCCCTCTCTGTAATTTTTATGAAGTCGGTTTTTTGTAATGATAATTATTTTAAATGATATTTAAAATAATTATCATTATAAAAAACCGACTTCATTCAAGTACTAATATGAGGTGATAACAAAGTTCCGGTTTTCATTCATCTCGCAATCTACTGAAGCTGCCACAGCAAAAAGTTGAATCGAGTAGTGCAATTTTCGTTAGTAACTCCGTTGACTTAGTATTATTACAGTGAGGGTAAGACAAATGGATACATTCTGCTAGAGTAGACCCTAGATAGACAATTATTACTACTACTTAGTAAGACTACTGCAGTTTTGAATCCTAAATGAATGGTAATTGATGTGCTTCTTCTATTGAAAGTTACAATCTTACAGTTATATGATTATTTACGGGATATTTACCGTAAATAATCATATAACTTTAGTGAACAACCGTGATAGTTTAAAACAGTGTTTTACAATCCTAGTTTTAAAATTTCGAAGTGTATTTCAGTGAAGATGTCGATTTAAATGTTATTCTACATGCCGACGCAAAACTTAAGGCTTGATTGCCTTCCACGCTGACTTCTCGGAACTGGGTTGGGTTTCGGAATACCTTAGTGACAAAATGTCCTGTCAATTTAGACTATCAGCCAGTTTCTTCATCAAAAGTATCAGTCAAAATGTAAACAAACAAACATTTTCATCCCTATATGTACTGTTACATTTATATTATATTTTATCAAAAATACCAATCGGGGCAACAGGTGTGTAATACTTGTAAATCTCATAGAATTTTTAGTCCAGAATGTTTCCAAAATGTATCTAGAAATTCGTTATAATTAATGTTTTTATTTTAAACATAATTAGTGTATTAAAATATTTCAGAATTAAAATTGGACGTGTAACGGTTTGGTCGTATAATGTAGGGAAAAATGTAGCTTGATATTGTTAATTTTAATTTGTATTGTATCATGTTAGCGCAATTATTCGAGTGGAAAAGCGTTATAGCTCCGGTCTCCAATTTAATTTGTGAGAGACTTTGAAACAAATAGAAAACTTGTAAAGTAGCTAACAGACGTGTCAACTTGGCTGACCCACAGAAAAGAGGTAAATAGAACGGAAACGAGAATGAAGCTCTGTTGCCAAGTATTGTGATAGATATATGATTGAATATTCATATTTATGTCAACGCGTCGAACTCCGCGTCACAGTTGCTAAGGGTTTATATGAGTGCAAGTGGCTACAACAAATTTCTTACAAAAATGCCTTGACAGCCGTTCTGATTTAAACGAAAAAAAATATTTTCTGTGGTTTGACCAAAGGCAGAGAAAGAGGAAAAATTCTCTTTCTCTCCCGTTGGTTGGACGGCGGTTCGTCAAGTTAATACGTCTGTTAGGGCTTTAATTTGACAAAATATTTGTATAAGTTTGATTTGTTTCATGATTCAAAATTATGTTGTGTTTTCGCTGTAGGACAATTTGGCATCAATATTACTACCTATCCCATATATATTCCCAGCGCTGGGAAACCGGATGCTAACACAAACTCAAAAACATTCTTATACTTAATAATATTACATTGAGCTGTCTTGCTCTTTCGGCTAATGAGAGAGCAAGACAAAATCAATGTAAGATTATCATAAGAATCTTTTGAGGTTGTGATACACCACGCCTTCTCTCACAGAGAGGATGGGCCCTTATCCACCATGCTGACCCAGTGCATAGTGCAATTTGGCATAGCCAATGTAGATTTTATTCACTTGATTTAGAACAATTCGCTCCTGTCAAAGGAAGTTGGGTCGATATTAACATTTGCTTGTATCATGAGGAACAATTTATTTAATATATTGCGATAAGAATAAATCATATTAAAGGCAATAAAAGTCTAAAACCGATTTTGGAATAGGCATGTGGCCTAATGTTTAATTTATTACAAATAACAGGCTTAGCGATGAGTATTACTAAATACATTACACATACTGAAAAAATAAATTGAATTGGCTGATTAATCTCTGAGATATGAGCGTTTAAAGTTATAGGTGGGAATAGAGAGGGGATGCTCCATACCTTTTTCGCAAAGTGTGTGTTAGTAGAGCATTTGTATGCTGCGCCTGAGACGACGTCATAGCTCAGTCTAGTGCGCTCTCTGTCTAGCATGAAATTAAAATATAACTTATTTATTTTTGAACTAATTTAAATTTTGTTTTCGTTGATAGGCTCTATGGATGATCAGCTTTTTTATGAGGTAATAAAATATTAGTCATCATGCCTATTGTATAAAATATCACCATCAGACAACATGAGTACAATCTCTCTTGTCTGCAATGAAAGACTTGAATAACGTCAAAATAAATGATATTGAAGACTACATAATCACTTCAATTAGGTTAAAAAAAAAACTTGATTCTATCTCATTAAGACAGATTGGAAGCTTTAGTCAGCATAGCTTTAAAAAAAGCAAGCGCTTGTAACATCATTTGTGTATTCATAGGGCAATAATTTATTTTACCAGTGGACTATACTCCTTTCTGCAGTGTTTGCAAAATTTCTAGGATCTTTTATACCCTGGATCTGACATTTGTGTAAACCCATAGATATATCCAACAAAAAGGTGTTACAAAATGGCCATCTAAACGTAAAATCTATTGTAAGTAATGACTGCATTTAGACATAATACTACTGGTAGGTTATTTTTTATTCACTCCAGTTATTACAGCCAAAAAAACACCAGTCATAGGACTGCACGTCAGAAGTGAAATCTTAAGTAGTGATTCACCTATTCTACAAGAGATGACGCTGTTTTAAAATACACGGTACAGTGTGACGATGACGCTAGTTCCAGGATTTTTGACACCCAAAAGTGCTCAACGCGCCTAAAGAAGTTTTCACTTCAATAATACAACAGGGCACTATGTCTTCAATCTTCAAAGCGTACAACTCAATCAGTTAATCACTTACTACTACTCACTACTACTTCTACTTATATTTTTTTTTAAGTGAAAACTTCTTTAGGCGCGTTGAGCACTTTTTGGGTGAACAAAAATGGAACTAGCGACATCGTCACGCTGTACCGTGTATTTTAAAACAGCGCCATCTCTTGTAGAATAGGTGAACTATTACTTAAGTTTTCACTTCAGACGTGCAGTCCTATGACTGATGTGTTTTTTTTTCTTGTGGTATACACAATAAAGACTTTCTATCTATCTAACGAAAGAAACCCAAACCAAAAAAAAAAACTTTTCTTGGGCACACTTGCAACTCTGCCCAGCAAAAACAAACCGAAATAAAGGTACAATATTATCTGTCTTTCTTTATCATAGTACAGTATTGTTTATATCACCTATTCTTGATTATTCGGATGTCGGATCCAGTCATTTACTTGATCCTAGCAGAATGTAGTCACTGACAGTGTCAATGTCAGTTTAGCCAACAGCAGATAGGTAGCGCAACCTCGCAACTGTTTAGTATCATTTAAGTATACATTTACACTTAATTTTATTCCACTTAGGATAAGAAGAGTTGAGTTTTAACTCTAGATGTAAGCATAGACGGGTATGGAATATGAGAGTAATGTATTTGATACGGTCGACGGCGGGTGAATCTCCTTTTATAATATGCACCGGTTCCCCTCCACACACACTATTTATACTAAGCACAAGGCTAAAGGTTGATTCACATTGCACCGTGACAGGACCGGGGCACGGTCAAATATATAAAGTACTAGCGACCCGCCCCGGCTTCACACGGGTATATGTTTATTATATATATAAACCTTCCGTGAAAAATTATCTAACTGTTAGTAAAAACCGCATCAAAATCCGTTGCGTAGTTTTAAAGATCTAAGCATGTATCGGGACAGACAGAGGGAAGCGACTTTGTTTTATACTATGTAGTGATTTGATACTGTGAACTTATTCATGGTCGTCCCGAGGGCCTGGTGGGCTACCACAACCTCAAAAACACTTATAAATAATCTTACTTTAAATTTTGTCTTGCTCTCTCATTAGCCGAAAGAGCGAGACAAATCTCAATGTAAGATAATTATAATAATGTTTTTGAGATTATGATAATCCCCGATAGTAATCTATGACGTACTTTCGTGAGATAAGCAGAGCAACCGCAATATGACGATGAACTATGTAAATTTTTTATATTTTTGTAGTTTCAATTCGTGTTTCTAATACTTCATCATCTATGGCAATTGCAATAGCTGAGAATTTGTGAATATTGCACAAATAACAAAACTATCACTAATCAAAAATATAAACTAAATATGTTATTATTTAAATATAACGCCGAAAATATATACGCGGACACAGCTATGCAATAAATACATGCGAACCAGACGACCGGTAGAAGGCCCGGCGCCTCCATGGTGTGATGTGAATCATCCTTTACCGTGTATCTCGCTCGGTGAGATATACTTTTTCAAATAAAGGTCACAAAACAGAATCAAATACAAACAATGAAAAAAGAAGCATATTCTAAAAGGAGTTTTCGGCTTCATTTACATTGGTTAGACTTGTATTGTGACATCGAAAGCTAGTGTGAATGCGGCCTTATTTTATTGTATTCATATTTATTATTGTAATATACAAGAAACAATTTACCAAACTCCGCGTGGCGTCATCACGAGATACGAGTTTATAAAATCTATACTAGTCCCATTGCAAATTAAACAGATTGCATAAATATGTTCCTGTAACGGCGTAAATAGTGGTTTTTTAAGTAATAAGTTTTAACTAACATAATGTAGAGCACACTAAGGATAGCGTATTTAGTACATTCGATGGGAGTTGTCACGCTGCGCTGCCGGGCTTGTCAGCAGGCGCGCCGCGCGCTGGCTTCGAGCGCGCACCAACGGTGGGGAGCTAATCCTAATGAAAATTAAATAAAAAAACATTATATTTTTTCACAAATGGTGCTATTGTTTTGTGTTGTCGTGGATGATAGCTTACCGCGGTTACTGGGATGTTGTAGGTCGGTCAGCGCGGCGCGGCGCGTTCAGAACGTGCGCCCGCGCACCCATATCACAATCGGCTAGGATATGCCACACCACACCGATACTAGGTATTGATAGCTTTTGTAACTCGCTCGTCGGTCCTCGCGACGCGTGTGTGGCCCCTCCGATCCTCGCGACGCGTGTGTGGCGTGTGGCCCCTCCGATCCTACATTGTTACAATTTCTAAATCTAATGTTTTTGGTACGTTACATTTTGTTTACTTTCATATTATTATTGTAAATAAAAAAAGAAATAAAAGCTTTGGATTTGAAATTATGTATTATTCTTTTCCTTTTGGATCTCTAATTATAGTATATAACCTAAGTATGTGACATGTATGCCTACATTTCTAAACATAATTTTCATTTATTTTTAAACTGCAAAAAAAAAACAATCTGTGAATAATGGAGAAAAACGATTACCTATCCTTGGCACTATATTATTATAGACCAGCTGCGCCAGTGCCGTAAATAGGGCTGTGCCGGCGGTGCCCAGGCACAGGGCGCAGACTCTGGAGGGGCGCAGAAATGACCACACCAGTACCAAGTTTTGTTTTTAAGGGCGCAGTTATAGTAGCTCGCACCGGGCGCATAAAAAGCTAGTTACGGCATTGAGCTGCGCCCCGTGGTTTCACCCGCATGGTGATGAAAAGTAGCCTGTGTTAATCCAGGACAAAGGTATGTATATTCAAAAATTTATTTAAATCCGTCCAGCCGTTTCTGCGTGAAGGAATAACAACCCTACACACTCGCAAACTTTCGCATTAATAATATTAGTTTGAGTTGAACCACAATATTTTTTGTACCTACGTGTTTATCAATAAAATTATGTTTATTTAACAAACGCGATAGAACTATAATTATAACTAGGCAAGATGCAAGCCACTCTTAGAGTCTAGGACACGGCGCGGGCGCTCTCCTTCAACACTATTTCAACCTTAGTCTCCTTTTAGTAAAGCTAGTTTTAGACTACGCTATAATATAATAGCATAGTCATAGCACAACAATTTCGCGCACCATACATTACTATGGACACGTTCACACTTAACTGTATTATATATTAATGGCTCCTTATTTGCTGTACTATATAGCACAATAGTATAGCTTATTCTGAATTAACTTAATAAAGTATGTTTAAAGCCCAACGCAGACTGTAACGAGGCGACGTACAAGCGTCCCAGGAAAACTTAACTTTTCTGTTTACGGTAAGATCAACTTTTAGAAAGTGAGCGTAACTAATCAGAGGTGGGATGACTAACTCTCAGGGATTCAGCCAACCCACCAATACTGGCGGTTGGTTTGATACTTGAAATATCGGAGCGAGGCTCTGGACACTGGCCCAGGGCCTTTATTCTGCACGGGCCAAACGCGATTTATCATGGCGCGTTAAGTTAACCTCCAAAAGTAGAACTTTATTTCCTAAGCAATAGACTTTTGTCTTTAGCCAACTTTTTGAGGTAAACTTAACGCGGCCACGATAGCGCGCGTTTGCCCGTGCGGAATAAGGGCCCAGTTGCTCCAGTGGTGTAGATGATGGAGGAGAATTGACCGTTTAATCTGTATGTCTCACGAGTGAATTGGTTTCTTCTAGACAAGGGTGCTTCATCGTAGACCGCATCATCGCTTATCATCAAGCAAGTAGGCGGTCAAACGCAAGCTTATTCCTTAATTAAAAAAAACGGCCAAGTGTTTGTTGGGGTCGTGCACTCACGGTTCCATACCACAAGAAAATACAATAATTATAAATTTATAAAACCGACGTCAAAAATTGGTATGATACCTATGCTATGCAATTACGAGAAAGACATAATAAGGTCGTCCAAGTAACCGAATTTTCCAGTTATGACTTGGCAATAAACAGGATTTTGTCACCGACTCGCACTTGACCATTATTTGTTGTTATATTTTAGCGTGTGTACTATAATCACAGAAAAGAAAATTTTCACTTCAATGACTATAATCATGCCAAGTTTGACGTTTGTACGTATTATCGTTTTTACATTGAGCAAATACAAAAATACGTTAAACATAATATTAAAAAATATATAAATAAATATAAGTATATTTTTCTGGGAATACCTACGTAAAATATACAAAATAGTTTGTTGGGACACCCCGCTTTAGTTTTGACTTTATTATTATTTCTTAGTTAATCCGCCGTAACATTATCTACGTATTCTGTGAACATTGCAACTGGCTATCTAATACCGTTCGAAAGAATATACAGTCGCTACAAGCACAGAAAAGAGAAGTAAATAGAACAGAAATGAGAAGGAAACTCTGTCGCCAGGTATTGTGACAGATATTTGATTGAACATTCTTATTTATGTCAACGCGTCGAACTCCGCGTCACAGTTGCTGTGGGTTTATATGGGTGCAACTGGCTAAAACAAATTTCTTACAAAAATGCCTTGACAGCCGTTCTAATTTAAACAATTTTTTTTTGCTTTTCTGTAGTTACAATGTACGACAGACAGCATAGGCTCAGTAATAGGGTCTCGTTTTTTGTCTTTGGGTATGGAACCCTAAAAAGGGCCATGACATACCACATTTGGTTTACTGACATTGCAAGAGTGGTAAGAAAAACCCAACTTTATTTATTAAAATATTTTATTTTACATTTGAAATACAAAATTATTCAACATTCAATGAGCAAACATACAAACAAGAAATTCAAATCAACGCATCGCCATACGCCTATCATTTCTAGAATTTAGAATAAAGGTCAGTACAGTACATAATATATGTAACAAAGTTTTGTTAGTATGCTTAAATTAACTTATATTTACGAGTTTATAATTCTACATTTAATTTGCAAATAGACAAAACAATCTAGCTATAACAGACACGTCAACTTGGCTGACGAACCGCCGTCTGACCAGCGGGAGAGAAAGAGAAAATTTTCTTTTTTTCTCTCAAAGTTTACGTGTCTGTTACGGCTATAAATGGCTATAAGGATTTCGCTATTGTTTACTTTACATAGGAAATGACTAATCTGACAGGATTACTATACATCTCTTTTCAGTTCAATATGTTAGATAAGGTTAACAACAAATTTTAGACCTGTCAAATTTGGAAAATGGTACAGGATGTACAATATCATTTTATTGACAACATAAAATTAGACCATGAGGAGTTTTTATTTAAACATTCTAGTAATAAATATAGCCTATGTTACTCAGGGATAATGTAGCATTCTAATGGTGAAAGAATTTTTTAAATCGATTTAGTAGTTTTTGCGTTAATTCGTTACAAACATACAAAAATACAAATCTTTCCTCATTATAATATTAGTGTAGATGTAGACTGGAAAATTCTATTTTGCAGTCGAAATAATTGGAAATTTTAAAAGCTGATAAGTTATTTGCATACATTATCAGCCTAGTACACACTCATAAGTGTTATAGTTTATTCGAAGTAACAAATATTAGGCTTTTTTTATCTTATCTTTTTCACTCTGTTTTAGACGCTCGCAGTTTGTAAGCGAGTCTTATGCGCAATTTAAAGTTTATATGAAAATTCATTAGCGCGATATAAAGTGTCCTCAGCCTGAGGTACCATGTGGGGACAAATTACCTATCATATTTTTAAACTGCTTCAAAACAATACTATTTAGGCGGTGATCGTCCATTCACAACTGTAGAGGTGTCTTTCCACGACCTTCCTTTTTCCACTGTAGTAACTTTTTTCTTAATTACCCTCGTTTGTGTAATCTCTTCCTTTGCTAGCAATTTCCGCTTTGGCTTCACTTTTTGTATCTCGAACGAATCTTCAAATATATCTCCACTAGAATTAATACTATCAGTTATTTGCGGTGTATTATTTGGACTCTTGAATGAGACTTGTTTTGCGTTCTGTCGAGTCTGCTTCGGCTCCGAGGTTTGTGTCGCAGTGTTCACGTGGTTTCTCTTCGCTGGTGGTGTGGCTTTCGGTGTTAGTTTTACCTTTTTTATATTTACTACGACCGAGGGTTCTAAAGATTTCCTTTTCTTGATAACAGCCCTTTTAACTGGAGTGTTGACTGGCTCGTTTTCACTGTCGCTTTCCAAAGGTATTACTTTAGGTTTTAGGTGTCTCGCTTTTGAAACTTCTCCGTTTCGTTTTAGTGGCAAATCATCGGTGTCAGACGATTCATTTTCGCTGTCATTTTTAACAGTTTTTGCTTTAGGTTTTCTGCCTCTTTTTGCTTTTGGTGTGTTGCTCTTGGGTTTTAAGGGCAAGTCATCATCTGAATCGCAGTCTCCAGCCGCTTGCTTGGTTCTCTTGGCTTTGGTTGCTGTGAATTCAAGTTTGCTGCTCCTCGTCTTGCCAACACTCTTCAGGTAGCTCTCAAATATTTGACGACATTTTGTGTAGTCTGGTTGATCTTTCGATTTTAATATGTTGATGTACTCGAAAAATTTAATAAGTGCATCTGAAAATAAGAAATGGTATAGTGCAAGTCCAAAAAATGCTTTTTAAGTTAGTGAAAAATGTTTGTACTGTATTAGCTTCATACTTCACACATTGTCACGGTCAAAGCATGGTGACACGAAACTTACGTAAGCATTTTCAGATTTCAGAATGTAAATATACCAACATTGGAAAACTCCCGTTCCTCCGATTTGATCTCTTATTAGGGGGAGGAATGGAAATATTTTTACAATATTTTTTTTATTTGTCGACGCCGCTGGTGATAATAGATGTGGCTCATTCTTAGAGCAGAGAATTTCTTTGGCAATTTAAAGCGAGAATGCAGCCAGCGTTTTTGGTACTTTACTACACGGACAACGTCTTGTTTTTGATTATTAGTTTAAATAGTTGATTGAATCAGGCGTTACTTTGCGGAAGTCCATTTTCAAAACTGTTTTGCGGAAGTCCATTTTCAAAACTGTTTTTCTGATGAATTTCTAGTGTAATTCCGCTTCTACGTCGCTTCAAGTACAATAAGGATTTGTGATAAATTTACCTGGTAAATATTTGTTGATAATATTAATTTTATCGAGTTTAATTTTGCCTAACCTGATATAAAATATTAATTACATAAATTGATATTTATTAGTTTAAGTTTATTATTGAAGATATTTTTTGTTTGCTTCATTTCATATAACTTTGTACTTAAAACAAAATAAATTGACGAAGTCTATAATAATTTGTAGAAGTCCCATTTTGAAAAAAACTATAAACCTTTTGCATGCAAATAGGACCATATTAGACCATTCACAAAATGGACCATAAGACGAAAAAGAATCAATTGAGAGTTATAATCGAGATTTATTTTAATGGGAAAAATGATTTCCGAACCGAACTCCTACCGATCGGAGATTCGATTGCAAGACCGAGTTTATTCTGACAAATCTATTAAACTTAACTGCAACTGTTGCGCTTACCAGGCACTTTAGGATACTTCTTGCTGATCGTAGCTCTAACATCTTTGAGGAGATCTTCCTTCATCTCTTGCACTTTCTTCTGGTTCTGTAGGACCTTCTCCCAGGGCAGCTCCCCAACCAGCCACTGCAGCATGTTGTAGCCGAGGATCTCGAGATCACCCCGCATCGATGGCACTGCATAGTTTATAAGTTAGTATGGCTAAATTATGTAGTAACAGCAAAATACTTGCACAAGACAGACTTGAAGCCACAGACTCAAGACTTTGTGGACGAAATATGAAAAAATAGAGTGACAAAGCAGGCATTGCCACTTGGTGGTAAGTGGTAACCGCTGCCTATGGGCAACTACAACATCAAAAGCTTTGCCGGTGCATTGCCTACCCCTCAGGGTAAGGATTCCCTTTTTTTGTATCCCAAATTATGTAGCTTTGCAAGAAGACTTTCAGTGGGAGAACATTTCATATTGTTTGTCTGAAAATATAGCTGTAAATTTCTTGACGAGTTCTCCAGTATCAATAGGAAGTAAAAAAAAACTACTTTAAACATACCTCCTAAATGGGCGTCTCTGCTTGTATACTCTATAGTCCCATTGTGAGCCTTCTTGGGGTCTGGTTTAAATTCCTTCTCAGTCACTCTTTGAGCCAGCCCAAAGTCTAACAGGTACGCCTGGTTCTCTGTCCCTTTCTTTATGCCCATGAGAATGTTGGATCCTTTTAAGTCTGCGTGTATGTAGCCCCGACTGTGAATATACTCTACCACATCTAACTGGAAAAGATTTGTACAATTTCGTTAAGGGGAATATGCGAGGCGTATTTTTATACGAAATATTGTTGAATGTATACATATGAACTACTATAAAAGCGGTTTAGGCGTCCATTAATTACGTGAGGTCCTATTGGCGATTTCCCCCCCCTCGCTTGGTGAAATGTCGTTACATTTGGCTCGACCCTCTCCCCCACGCCGTAATCTCACGAAAGATTTTTCAAAATGCGTATTTTTTGTGTAAATACGTTAATCTGTAATATGTTGTGTAAGATTTAGCCATATTTTAGTGGAGAAACACGTTTTACCTAACTTTATTTGCGATTTTACATTGTTTGTTGCGGGGAAAAAATATTACGTGATATTTGCCGAGACCCCCCCTCTCCCCCACGTGAGATTGGGTGAGATTTTTCATCGTTGATGATCACCGGATCAATGCCAAAAACCGACTTCATCAAAATGTTAGAACTGGACCTAATTGAAATGAGACAACACGTGAAGCACCAGCTTTCAAATAAAAAAGAATTATCAAAATCGGTTCACCCAGGAGAATGTTCTGAGGTAGCATAAAAAAAACTGTCGTTTTGAGAACCTCCTCCTTTTTGGATATTGGTTAAAAACATAACCACTGAAATACATACATATGTATGAGGAGAAAAATATACTGTTATATGTTTTTGTTATAATTAACTTTAAGGTACTAGACGTCTTCAGTCTAATTTCTAGTGTCACATTTAAATACCATGTTTGAGGACAATGTATAGCTAGTAATACCATCTGTAAGCCCAGCAGGAACACAGTGGCAGCCGGAAACATTCTCCCTGCCTCTGTAAATATCTTCCAGACGTCGGTGCCGTACCGTTCCAGCACCAGGTAGCGATACTTCTCCCCACGGAACTCGTGTGAGCCGCTGCCGTAGAACGCTGGCATGCCAAGGCTTGACAGCTTTCTGGACTTCATGAAATTTTGAACTGCAAAATAAACACCAATCTTTGTCAAACTCTAGAGGGATGGAACTAAGGATACTAATATTACTATAGGTTCGAAAGTACGACCTGCTTGTTGGGATTCAGTTACCAATTTAAAAAAAAAACTAAAGCCTGGCGTCAAGACATTGTGAGAACAGAAAAGATTTATTTTTTGTTTAAATTAGAAGAGCTGTTAAGGCATATTTGTAAGAAATTTGTTGTTGCCATTTGCACCCATATAAACCCATAGCAACTGTGGTAACAACTGTGACGCGGAGCTCGACGCGTTGACATAAATATGATTGTTCAATCAAGTATCCGTCACAATACCTGGCGACAGTTTCCTTCTCATTTCCATTCTATTTACTTCTCTTTTCTGTGATAGTGAGCGCCTAAAGTTTTGATTAAAAATCATTGTGAGTACTTGAAAATAATTTCGTAACTTTTCTATAGATATCTGTCTTCTAGTCTACCTGTGACAATGGACATTGCAAACTGTTTGAAACATCAGGAATTAAAATAATGTAAAAAACAAGATAAAATTCATTCAGTGTTTCATTTCAAGATTTAAAATATTGTACTTTTACTGTATATCTAGATTACTTCTTACAAACAACAAACATTATCCGAACTATAACATTCTGAACACATCTAATTCTAATTTAAAGTGGGTGTGATAAGACCTGCACTGACTTCCCGCTTTGGGTGTATTGTGCTTTTGCCCATGACAGCCTACACAAACCAGCCGAGCTCCCTAAGATAACAGAGCACGGCTTTGGGTCATTGCTTAAACTGTATTTTGAACGCATATAGGGCAGTTTTCTTTTGACACTTAATATAATTAGGCCGAAACTGAATAGTAGTAGAAAAAAATACAATGTCACTGATACAATATTACCCAGTCCTTTTGTGGTTATACTCTTTTAGTATTTTTGAAAAAAGATGACAATATTTAATTACTTTTATGAAATCAATACTTACTATCATCTTTATTAGCAGTTCTCACATAGAAATGCTTTTCTACAAACAATGGTCCATTCTCATGCGGCTCCTGGGGACAAGCAGCAATAGACAAGTGAATCCAAACGGCAGCTTAGGTTTGACTGATAACAAACTATCTTACTAAACTCATGAAGAGGCCTGTAGTTTGTGCAAATGTGCACAGTATCAGTAAACGTGCTTGTGGAAATATAATCATGAAAGAACTGCTCTTACTATTTTAACAACATAGGGATAGTTGGCTCCCTTTTTTGGCGAGTTATCGGCGTCACAGGCGACGTATATCTCTCCGAAACCACCGACGCCTATGGATGGGCCAATCTTCCATTTCTTCTTCCCTATGGTATCGTGGATCACCTCGCCCAGCGGAATCGGCGGTGGCATCTTGTACCCATTGGCCTTCTTCTTCGGAGCGGCTGCCTTTTTACCTCTTGCAGCCATTATAGAGAGGTTACGGAGGCAAGAAATTCGTAACGATCAAGGAAAAGCCGAGACTACCCAATACAAACTATAAACAAGATGATATATATATATTTTTTAGATCTAAACTAAACTCGAACGAAGTGGAATACATAAAAAAATATTATTTAAAATTTTCGTTTACGAGTTTTAGACGCCTTCCCTTTGGAGTTGCCACCAAAGAGTGTTGCCACTCGATAGGGTACTGTTGATACTGTACTATGAACTACTAGTACTATCGACTATCGCGAGTATCGATAGTCTATCGATAGCTTGACAATAGTGAAAATATCGATAGTATCGATGGTACTGACAATATTGTCAGTACCATGATGGAATTGACAATAATATTGATGACTTGCGATGGTATTGATAGAATCGACTTTCGGTAGTTGGTTTGCTATCGATACTATTGATAGAATCCATTTTTTATCTACTGATAGTCGGTTTGCTATTGATTCTATTGATAGTATCGAAAATATGAAGCTATCAATAGTATTGTTTGCAAACTGGTCTCTGATTCACTATCTACCAACACGCTCGTAACGCGGCGCGTTAAGTAAATCTCAAAAAATCGGTCTTTATTTCCTATGGAATAGAAGCGATTTTTTTTGAGGTTAACTTAACGTGCCGTGTAACGTGCGTTTCTGTTAGTGAATAAAAGTCCAGTTTCATTAATGGTCTGTTACAATGATATCGATAGTATCAACAGCATGTACCCTTAGTACAAGATTTGATAGTTATCGAAAACTTTTTTCGTTTTCGTATTGTTCCATACATTTCAGCAAAGCGCCTCTAGCGGAAACGCGGAAGAACTAAAATCGGTAGTAATCGGCAGTATAGGTTGCTTCACTCGAATACGAAAGAAGGTTTCGAATAGCTTTTAGCCCAGCAATGTATGGAACAAAACGAAAACGAAAAAAGTTTTCGAAAACTATTAAATCTTGTACTACGGGTAATGGAGACAATCAGGGTTCAATTTTATCGATACTATCAGTAGTATTGCTAATCATCAATAGTATTATCACCTTTTATGTTATCGATGGTGTCGATAGTATCGATATCCTAACTGATTTTCGAGGTCAACTATCGATAGCAGAACTTTCGATAGTTCGTCAACACTACTTCCCTTCCATGTCAAGGCAGGCTAAAGGCCATACTGCCGTTAAGGCCATACTGCCATCTCGGCACAGTGCCCATAACCACCATAACTTAGACAAAGGAGCCCATGTATGCGCCCAACTAAGGTACAATTTTTGACGCATTTTTCAGGAATTGCGTTTTTTTGTACAAAATTCTATTGTATAAAATTATACAAGTTTAGGAAAATATAATACAACGAGGTAACATTATTTTCACATTGATGCCAAACTTGTGAGCAAGGAACATATTACTCACAAGGAGCTTGTGAGTTGTGTGCCAACTCTGTGAATTCTACACAGCCGTAAAAAAAAACAATAAAACAATATTTTTTGCAACAATTTTGAGGAATTTGAGGATAAAGTCTCAAAAAAAATGGAAGCGTTATACCTATGTACTGTTTCCCTTGCACCAGTTACACCCCCCTTGGTCGTCCATTTGATCACATTATATTTTGCCGTTGTTGCGCTCAATATTGAAGTGTGCGTTTGTAGAACTAGTAAGAATATGCCAGTGTGTACAATACGTGTTTACCTCGCCCCCTTCAGTTTTTGGCAGACTTTTTTCGGTACTAGCTCGTGTTTAAAGGCAGATCCAAACTATATATTATCAAAGGATAGAGTACTCTTTGGTTTGGGTGTCTATAATGGGATGCGTTTACGGCACTTATCCAGACTAAAACTTATACTAGATGAACGTTAAAACACCCGTTTTGGGACTCCACGAGGTGAAAAATTATACTGGCGAAAATTTAAACTGCCCGTTTACGGGCGTCCGCTGGTATAAGTTTTCGCCTGACTAGAATAAATTTTATCTACCTTTTGAGGTCGCTAAATTTTCGCCTGCTGTCAGATTGACAGCTGTTGAGGAGGTTAAGCTGTTTTTGATATTATTTTGTTCGAATTTTTTGTTGTAGATGTTTAAATTTAAAATAAAATTTTATATCTATATAATGATAGATTGATATTTGATATTTTACTATTATATACCATTTTGTTTTACTATATTTTACTTGACATTTATTTATTATTGAATTTGACAGCTAGTATTGACATATATGACATAAAGCTATGACGCCGTTCAGCGAACCTCCGTTAGTTTAATTTTTCACCGGTGAAAAATTCGCCGAGTCCGTAAACGCTCCCATGTACAACATGATATTTGCCGACACGATATTGTACGGCATAATAATGTACAGCATGATAATTGGTCAAATCAAATCAAATCATTTATTTGCTAGAATACATTACAATAAAGAGGTCTTAAAATTATGGTACGAAAAGTGGTGTACATGTACATTGAATATCATGCTGTACAATCCATGTTGTACAATACTGGCCGTCAATTATCGGCTCGTGTCTATAATGTACGACAAGGAAAGCACAGCCAGTATTGTACAGGCAATAATTCATGCACATGGGAAAAATCTACGTTTTATCGGGCTGTACATTATTATGCCGTATTTTATCATGTCGCGCAATACGGGCTGTGTTTTGACGACACGGGCCGAGAATGTACGGCCAATAATGTACAACATGATAAAAGGTGGCATCTCCCGTATTGGCTAATATTGCTGAAATGTCTCTGCTCTGATTGGCTGTTGGGTCGTGTGAACTGATCTGTCACTCATTTCAAACCTAACCAACTCAAGTCTGACTCCAGGTGAGCTCCCGCCAGAAGCTCTTGCAGTCGCCCCTGAGTGTCGCTTCGCCACACTCAGGACCTCCCTTGAGCTTCTGGCTCCCGCGCTTTTTATATACACTCTAGGGGTAGGGACCACAAGACTAGGTGGAGTCGGGGTACTCTGTGTCGGTTCTGTGAACCATTTCGAACCTAACCAACTGAAGTCAGGGTGCTCTGAACTGCTCTGTGTGCCAAATATGCGCGTTTTCATGGTCATCAATGATCATGCTGTACATTATCGGGGTGTGCATTATTGAACCGAGCCGATAATGTACGGCATGATATTGCACGGCACGATATTGCACAACATGACATTTGAAGTACATGTACACCCACAGATATACAGATCGGCAATATATTTCAGTGAAAGCAAGTGAAAGAGACAAATTGATATGGCTCAGCACAAGTACAAAAACGACATAACAAGACTTTTTTGTCCTTATCGGCGTGGCCTGTTTTTTGGATCAGAAATGTCAAAATCTGACGGTTCTGTGCCAAACAAAACGGGTCTGAATATTGTTTATTGCATTTTTTGGTGATTTTATGTGATAAATGCGTGTTTCGTCTTAGAAATAATTGTAAAACAAACATTTACAATGGTTGGTTGTATCATTTTGGGCTGCAAGTACCGCAGTGAGAGAAAAAACGATGAAATATCATTTCACACGTAAGTAAACATATAGAGCTTGTAATGATCACCTAAATAAATTCAGGATATCAATGCGTAAATATTTTATTCATAATTAGTCCGTTTTTTGGTCGATTTGTGGTATTTCCTATGAGTTTTATCAAAATATTAACTGAGAAGAATAACAATCAATGTTGCCAGTTTATAAATGAAATTACCCACCACAATTAACTTAAATTATTCGTTCTGCAGGTTTCCAACTGATCCTGGCTTACGAATAAAATGGATCAGTGCTACAGGTTGTGAAAATTGGGTGCCAGGAAAACATAGTAGAATTTGTTCCAGTCATTTCAATGCCGAATCCAATATCAGAAAGGGAAAAATTATATTTTTGAGCAACTGCAGCTGCTCAGGGTCTAATAAACACACTTAAATGTACTTAAATCAAAGAAAATATATCATCATAAATCATCATCAGCGTGATTTTGTTCAAATAAAACAAAATAATCTTTTTTTTAAGTCTGATTTATCGTGTGTGATATGAGTACTGTAAATAATAAAGAGTTTTATCTAAGTATCTCATTAATTGGGATGTTATCCATAATTCCATCCATGAAAATAAATAAACTGGCCAAGTGCGAGTCGGGCTCGTGCACTGAGGGTTCTGTACCGTCACAAAATACAAAAAGTAGTGCAAATACACAACATCACACCCAGGCTGTCCACACCCAGTGAGTATAAGTTTTAGTCTGGATAAGTGCCGTAAACGCATCCCTTTTGAGGTCGCTAAATTTTCGCCTGCTGTCAGATTGACAGGTGTTGAGGAGGTTAAGCTGTTTTTGATATTATTTTGTTCGAATCTTTTTGTTGTAAATGTTTTAATTTAAAATAAAATTTTATATCTATATAATGATAGATTGATATTTGATATTTTACTATTATATACCATTTTATTTTACTATATGTTACTTGTCATTTATTTATTATTGAATTTGACAGCTAGTATTGACATATATGACATAAAGCTATGTTCGCCGTTCAGCGAACCTAGGCATGTCGATTCTTCCTGAAAAAAATCGATTTTCGAATCGATTCGAATCGAAGTCCACTGAATCGATTCTCGATTAAATCGGCCCCTGGAAGATCGATCTTCGATTAATCGATTCGATTTTCCAAAAAAAAAGTTATTTTTTTAAACTGATTCGATCTTCTATTTGGTTAGATTCTCGAGGACAAATGTATGCCTACTATTCAATTTAAAAAGATTTTTATTTTAATTTGCAGCAGAATAGATCGAATCGATATAGAAAACGATTTTTAAATTGAATAAGTATTAATTGCAAGAACAATTACTAGTTTTCGGTGAACCAAAAATATCGATCAAGATACAAAATATATATACTTAAATATACATAATGCATACCTCCTCCTTTTTGGAAGTCGGTTAAAAATTATATTACGATTTACTTAATGATAGAGAAGTTAATAATTAAATGATCACCTGCTGGAAACATGCTTTAGCTCACTTTTTTACTTATAAATACAGAGCAAATAGATCACAAAACAAATGTAATGTACACTGTTCATAGAACACCATAAAGTATAATAAAATTATTATACATTCCGGATACGTTTTTGTTTTTGGGCTTATAACTTGGTATGCTAAAGCCATTGAGGCCATGCTGCCTCGTCTTACGTAGTTTAGCACAGAAGTGGGATTTTTTTAGGTTAGTTTCCCTTCAATTTATTGTGTATTTTATTCATTCTGCCCCAATAAAGTGGTAGAAACTTTACTAGGGGCATCTATGGAGTTTTGGAAGCAACATGTAAATACACGTTCACAAATACTTCGAATAAAATCCACCATTATTATTTCACATTAACAGTCAAAATACAAAAATTAAAATAATACAACATGTTTTCTTCGCGTTGGTGCCATAACTCTCATTACAACAAAGTATATAATAGAATATTCTAGGTTATTAAGGATTTTTATTCGCGATTCTGATGGTGACAGTTGTCAACCTGTTCGCGCGCTTAGCGATGATAATGTTACTTCTAACATAACTACCGTAATAAGCCGCGCAATTTGCGCATACTATAGTTCGCACAGACTGCTAGACTATTGTTCGATAATTAAACTTTTACAGCATATAGATACTTTAACGATCTAGAAAATCGATTCCATAGATAATCCCGTGAAATATTATCGATTCTATGTGGAATGCACTACATTTCTACGATCTATCTTAGCATCTCAATATCAACATCGTGAATCGGTCCGATTCTCAGGGTTCGAGAATCGATCTGGTGAATCGATCCACTCTGTCAGATCGATCTAAAAAATCGATTTTCTGACATCAAAAAATCGATTTTCCGATTAATCGATTAAAGATCGACATGCCTAAGCGAACCTCCGTTAGTTTAATTTTTCACCGGTGAAAAATTCGCCGAGTCCGTAAACGCAACCCAGAGTATATATATATCGGTAGTACGTACCGAAAGAAAGAGAATACAATAGAAGAGTACGTACGTCTGTTACGGCTTTCAAGATACCGACAAAGAGAATACAATAGAAGAATACAGTACACAAACAACACTTTGAGGCTCGTGTTTCTAACCTCCACTAAAAGTACTATAAAATGGCTAAGAAAGGAAAAAAAGCGTGTGCTCCAAAGAAGAAAGCCCAAG
The DNA here is from genome assembly GCA_949125355.1 of Agriopis leucophaearia. NCBI lineage: Eukaryota > Metazoa > Arthropoda > Insecta > Lepidoptera > Geometridae > Agriopis > Agriopis leucophaearia. Next base: position 1,255,542 of record OX421276.1, on the reverse strand, counting down.
GGTATAAGATGCCGCCCCCTATTCCGCCGGGTGAAATAATTCACGACAAGGACCGAAGGTGGATAATCGGGCCTTCCGTAGGTGTCGGAGGCTTTGGAGAGATATACTCCGCCTGTGAATACAGGGAGGGTGAATCGCCTCCGAGTGACCCATCACTCTATCCATATGTTATAAAAATCGTAAGTATCTCCTGGAACTTGGAAAGTAATTCACATCCGGCCTAGACACAGCCCTAGATGGTCTAGGTCTCATCATCAGCCAGAAGACGTCCACTGCTGAACATAGGCCTCCCCCTTTAGTTTGGTCTAGGTCTGCCATCAACTAAATCGCCAACACGAGATAAAGTTTATATGATACTGACGACGACGAGCGAAGTTGCTCGCCTGATGGCTCTTCACGCTTGCCCATAACAGCACAACACCACTCAGAATTTTGAACTTCAACAGTTCAAAACCCTGGATGGCAATGCACTGCGCTAGTCACCCCGAGATATAAGATGTCAAATCTCTGTGTGCCCTGTAATTTCACTGGAAACATTGCCCTTCAATCCGGAACACAGTAGTGTTTGCACACTACTGCTTGGCGGTTGAATAACTGGCAAAGGTGTGGTACTTCACCAGGTGGACCCCTGCAAAAGATTCCTACCACTACAAAAAGATTTCTGTACCGTACCATACTGTATGGTTGTACCATATTAGTTATCTAACAATTAAAAATGGATGTTGTACCTATTCACAAGCCCTAGACACTTGTTAAAATTTTAATTTTTCTTTGTATGTTTCAAATGGTGCTCGGGCACAATTAGAAAATATTTTAGACTAATGTCAGCCCTATTTGTCTCCAATAAAATTTAGCTTCTTGGATTGTTCCTATATTTTTAGAAATTACACATATTTAAACCTACCTATTGAGCTATAGAAACTCCGTACATAGGTATTAAATATGTGTAATCGTTTCATATAAGGAAATTGTGTATTATAATGTTTGTAAAGTAGTGTGGGCTGACTGTTATCAGTTGCATGTTGTGAGGCATTTTCCCGGTTTGCGACTAATTAGTGCAGTAGCCAACTTGAAATGCAGGATAATATTTATCACACACTATTAAAACATTCTGTAAAGGATATGTTCAAGATATGACTAAAAATAATATTTTTTTAAAAATTTGCCTGATCTAATCTGTATACATAAAAATCAATTGCTGTTCATTAGTCTCGCTAAAACACTTAGAACGGCTGGGCCGATATAGCTAATTTTGATTTTGAAATGTTTGTCGTAGTCCAGGAAAGGTTTAAACGGCGAGTAAACGGCTGGACCGATTTTGATGAAATTTTGTGTCCCTGGAACAGGTCATACCGAGGCCGAAGGCCGAGCTTACACCTGTGCGAAGCCGGGGCGCGTCGCTAGTTTAATATAAATAAAAACTCATCGTGCAAATGCTGAAAACAAATCGTCTGGTGAAAATGCTGGTTCACATCCACTTTTTAACCAAGTTCCAAAAAGGAGGAGATTCTCAATTCAACTGTTTTTTTTATTTTTAGGGTTCCGTACCCAAAGGGTAAAACAGGTCCCCATAACTAATGCTCTGCTGTCCGTCTGTCCGTCTGTCACCAGGCTGTATTGCATGAACCGTGATAGTTAGACAGTTAAAATTTTCACAGATGATGTATTTCTGTTGCCGCTATAACAACAAATAACTAAAAAATAGAATATAATAAATATTTAAGGGGGCTCCCATAAAACAAACGTGATTTTTTGTTACATATTTATAACGGCAACAAGTAGACGCTTGAAATATTCACAGAATATTTAGATATATATTCACTTTAAAAAGAAATAATTAAATTAAAATTTATATTTAACGGGGGTTCCCCATACAACAAAAGTTTTTTTTGCCATTTATATAGATAATGGTACGGAACCCTTCGTGCGCGAGTCCGACTCGCACTTGGCCGGTTTTTATTATTATTTTAATGTTTCTTACCTTACAACTTTCGACTGAGTGAACTGATTTTGATGATCTTTTTTTTTATTTGAAAGCTGATGCTTCCCGTGTGGTCCCATTTCAATTTGTTTCAGTTCTGACCTCGCATACCTGCGAATTGAGCCTGTGTAGGTAGGTACTTCAATTTTAAGATAATAACGAGTCCTGATAATGTTTGTCTTCAGGAACCAATGGAGAATGGACCTTTATTTGTGGAGACCCACTTCTACAACAGAAATTCTGATAGAAATGACAGTAAGTACTAATTCTAATTAACTCAAATTTTACATAACATAACATGACTAATAACTCAGAGGTATTTTTTTATATTTGAAGTGTTTTTCCACACCACACTTTAAATAGAAAACCTTATGACATTATGTCAGTGACAATGAAATATTTTTCTTTTAAGTTTTTTTCTTGTTTCTTAGAATAATTGTAAAGGCAGCTTAAGAATTAGGAGGCGAACAGGCGAACAACAACAATTCGCAGCTCAGCTCATAGAGCGATTGCGAATTGAGTTGCTAAGCCATATAGCAACACTAAGCAGGGCAGAGTATAGCGGTGCGAGCGGAGCAGAGAGGCACAGAGCAGAGCACTCTGCAGGTGATATCTAAAAATTGATTGGGTCAGGCTTCATTCGACCTATGTAGCAGTCCATCTCTGCTATACTCAGAGAAACACCCACCTCTTTTCATAGCTCTGCTTCAGTGGAAATTAACCCTTGAGCATACATTTCAAGCTGATTACGCTCCGTCACATGCACTTGCTGTCAGCATTCTATGCAAATCTGCCTGCAACTGCCGACCTTGTTCTAGATGAAGATGTTCTTTCTAAGTTCGGTTTTTTCCCTCAGAAAAAATAAATAAATGGAAGCGTTATACCTACAGATTCCCCTTTAGCACTTACCCCCTCCATCGTCCATTCATATACATTTTGAGCACATCGTTTCTAGTTGTGTGCACTCAATATTGAAGTGTGCGTTTGTAGAACTAGTAAGCCTTTCTTTGCAAAACTTTTTTCGGTACTAGCTCGTTCCAAACTATATATTATCAAAGTGTTTTCCTTAGTGCAGAGACTTTTAGCTCCCAATAAATGAATGTCTCCATCTGTTTGTTTCAGTCCAGAAATTCATGGAATGGAGAAACCTATCACAGCTGGGTATGCCTACATACTGTGGCAGTGGCTCCCATATGTTCCAAGATGAGGAATTCCGTTTCCTGATCCTAGAACGCTATGGCACAGACCTCTGGAAGACATTTAAGCAAGTGGGCCGGAAGTTCCCCGCTTCTACAGTGTTCCAGTTAGGATTGCAGATGGTAACTACTATAAATCAATTATTTTCTGGTCACTGAAGTACAAGGCATTGAACTTGACCAGGTTGGCATCACCCCAATCGGATACTGCCAAACGACAATTCCATATGCCCAACCATGGCCTCTCGGAGAGACTGGATTTCTGGTCCACTGGTTCGTGCATTGGATGTACAGCTATCTACTACTGTGCAATAAGCAACGGCTATCGGGATTTATTCCCGCATTATCTTAAACACGCGCCCACCACGTAGTAAGGTCCATGAAGGCATACATTTAATGTTTTAAGAGAGCCTAATTATAGTAAATCTCTTTCAGCTTGATGTACTAGACTACATTCACAGCAGAAGCTACATACATGCCGACATAAAAGGCGCGAACATTCTCATGGGAATAAAGGAAGGGACAGAGAACCAGGCGTACCTGTTGGACTTCGGGCTCGCTTACAGGATTGTAGATGATAACTACAGACCAGATCCAAAGAGCGCACATGAAGGCACCATTGAGTATACGAGTATAGACAGGCATACAGGAGGTGAGTCCTACAATAGATAATAAAAAAAAAAATATATACCCAGCTGCACAATGTAACCTATGAGTTATGACATTCCTTCATTCTCTACAAAACTAAAACACCCCGTACTTCAAGACCTGAAAAGCTGTTTAAGCTATAAGAGGCGGAGATAGATTCATACTTACTCAAAACACCAAGACTACAATACTCTCCTACTGGGCAGTCGGGACAATATATAAAAGTAAGGACCTTCAGGGTATCTGTGAAGTATAGCGTAACTCAGCACTTTACCTATGTTGCATGTTTAATTTTCAGCCTTCTTTATCCCACTTCTGAGTAGTTCATGTTCATCTACCTCAGTCTTGAATTTTTAAACTCCAGAGTCTACTCAATGTTAAAATATTTAACCCATTGCGTTGCTGGACATCCATGCCTCATTTCGTTTGTGCCACTGCCTGACAACCGTCTGTAGCGGCGGAACGAAATTCTTACTTAGCATAGTTTCAGAACTATCTTACTATGTGTTGCAGCAAAAACAATGCGCGGTGATCTCGAGATCCTCGGCTACAACCTACTGCAGTGGTTGGTCGGAGAACTGCCCTGGGAGCAGGTTCTCGAGAATCCGAAGAAGGTGCACAAAATAAAAATGGACTTCATGAATAATGTCCGTTCTAGGATCACCACCGACTATCCTAATGTGCCTGGTGAGAATATCTTGTATTTACCTACAGTTATATGATTATTTACGGGATATTTACCGTGGTAAGGTTGTGGAAGGAGCTCCCGATATTTCGGCGCAGTTATATGCACCATGTTCACGGGAAGACTGTATTTTTCTTATTTAAAAAAAAAAATATATATGTTTGTTACCTCAGAACTTTTGACTGGGTGATCCGATTTTGATGATTCTTTTTTTATTTGATAATGAGTGCTTCCCATTTGGTCCCATTTAAAATTGGTCCAGTTCTGATGAAGTCAGTTTTTTATATTGATAATTATTAAAATTAAGATCTTGTACACTAAAACTGTAATTGTAAAAAGGTTTTTACATTTAATAACTATGAAAGTTAGAAGGTTCTAAAAAACTAGGAAAGACGGACAGACGCACTGACAGACTGACAAACTGATGGACAGAACGAACTTATCCCTATGAAACAGGACCCTAAAAAGTCATTATAGTTTTTTTACACTCATAGTACTTATGTTTTTTTTATATTTCAGATGAACTAATAAAATTCTTCGAATACATTAAAACTCTAGAACCACAGGATAAACCGGACTACACGGTATGTTGTAAAATATTCGAGAGTTACCTGACGAGTGTGGGCAAAAACAGAAGCAGCCAACTGGAGTTCACAACAACCAACGACAAAGACTTGCCATTGAGGCGAAACAGTGACTCGAGTAAACCAACAGAACAGGCAGATATTGAGAGCGTAAATGTATTAAAAAACAGTCAAGAACAAGATGCAACGAACAAGAAACGAAAATCTACTGAAGAGATTAAAATGCCCTTAGCAAAAATAAGTAAGAAAATCAAAACTACCAAACCTTTAGAAGACATGCCACCCACAGAAAGTAATAATAAGAATGAACTGCATGAGAACCGAGAGCAGATAGTCACTAAAATCAAGAAAAACAAAAATAAAAGAGATGATAATTCTGCCGATTCACCACCAGTAGAAAACTATGCTGATAGTGAACAACCTGATGACAACCTAGAGCAGAAAGTTACAAAATCCAAGAAAGACAAGCAGAAAAAAGATAGGAAGCCTGATGATTTAGTAGAAAATTATGCTGAGAATGAACAATCTGACGATAACCAAGATCAGATAGTTACAAAAACCAAGAAAGACAAAAAGAAAAAAGGCGGGAAGCCTGATTATGCTAAAAAAGATTTACCTGACGCCAGCCAAGAGCCGAACGTTACAAAATCCAAGATAGACAAACAGACTAAAGACGGGAATTCTGATTATACCCCACCAGCAAAAAGTGATGCTGAGAATGAACAACCTGACGATAACCAAGAGCAAAAAGTTAAAAAATCGAAGAAAGGTAAAAAGAAAAAAGAGGAGTATCCTGATGATTTAGCAGATAATTTTGCAAAAAATGAACAATCTGATGACCACCAAGAGCAAAAAGTAAAAAAATCGAAGAAACACAAAATCGTTGAGAATTTTGATGATTTATCAGAAAATTATGCTGAAAATGAACTACCTGACGAAAATCAAGAGAAGAAAGTTAAAAAAGCCAAGAAAAACAAAAAGAAAAAAGACAAGAATCCTGTTGTTACCCCAGCAGCAGAAAACAATACTGAAAGTGAACAAGCTGATGATAACCAAGCTCCAGAAGTCACAAAATCAAAGAAAAACGAATCAAAGAGAGACAAGAAAACTAGAGTTGCAAATGATGTTGAACGGGAATTACCTGATGACAACCCAGAGAAACCTACAAATAAGAAAAGAAGAACTTCCAAATCGACCATGAAAAATGACAAACCTAAAGAGAAGGAAAGCGACAGCGAGAGTGAGTTTCAAGAGAAGAAAATGAAGGAAAAGAAAAAGAAGCATAGTATTGAATCAGCAATGTTTAAACGTGAGTTGCCTAAAATTGAAGTGAATGATGATACTGCACCTTCACTCAGAAGCAAGAGCCTCAGAAGTTATGGCAAGAGAAGTAGAACCTGCTTTACAAACACATAAATACTTAACTACTGGGAAGTAAGTAAAAGTTACAGAAGAGATCATCACCCACTAAACAACTAACACCAAATTGGCTAAACGCAATGCATTAAAATGTGAATCCTAATAATATCTGAAGATGCTACTTCATCTAGACATTAATAAAGCCAGTGGTCCTGATAGGATACCAGCAGTAGTTCTAAAAAAATGCGCATCGGACGGACCTCTGTCCTATTATGACGCGTCTATATAGACTCCCTTGATCTGGTATCAAATAGTGTGCCTAAATCTTGGAAGGTAGCTAATGGTCAACCTGCCCCCAAGAAAAGTAGTCGAGCTGACCCCAGCAATTCGATTTGCTAAAAAAACTTAAGAGGGACACCCGGATGGAACGAAGTTAGAGAGAGGGAGACAGACAGAGAAACACGCGCCCGCCGCACGGCTTACAACGATAGCAAAAAGTGTCGTTGCAACTTTTGGTCTTAATTTTTTCCGTTTAGCCCCCATTCGCAACGCGCGAAAGGGAACTTCGTTCCAATAACCTATGCCGATTCAAAAACGATTTCTCTTGTGCACATTCTTCTGGTCTGATTCTGCTGATCCCGTCAACCAATTTCCACCATAGATCATCGAGGCAGTCATTCCATCCTTACGTCGTGAACTTTGGTAAAGTGCGTACGCAGCGTTTCCAAAATTCCTTCTTAATAAGAACTGCTCAGGAATGCGCTCCCTGCCTCGGTGTTCCCTATATAGTACAACCTGGGTCTCTTCAAGACGAGAGTGAATAGGCACCTCATGGGCAAGCGTGCCCCATCTTAGACCGGATCATCGCTTACCATCAGGTGAATTGAGGTAAAAGGCTAGCTCATTTCATCATAAAAAAATATATGTTACAACCAAAATATTAATTGACAAACATGTCGTGCTTAGTGCTAGTGTTCATAATTTCAATGTATTGCTTTTACATGATTTGGTATTCAATTACTCTAATGAGTGTTGAACAAGTGTTGTGGTGTATTTCTTGTAGATTGTTTTTATTGCCTATCGAGACTTATCGTGCATTGTTATTGATTAGGTAAAATTGCTTATTTACATCCCGGACACCATTTCGAACATGTTACAATGGCCGAGGCGTGGGGGGCGCGTGTTTAACATAATACAGGAATAAATCCCGATAGCCGTTGCAAATAGAAATCGCGAATGTTCAAGTTAGATATTGTACGGTTGTTGTTAGCATAGTCGACCATTTTTCTATACCTATTTTTATATTATGCTTGTTAAATCATATAAAATGTAAATTCTAGCTTTTACATAAAATGTAATTATCTAGAATTTATCATCATGCTAGAATTTACATAAAATGTTATTTCTAAAATGAATCATGCTAGAATTTACATGAATTTGTAATTTTTAGAATTCATCATCATGCTAGATTTTTTATAAAATGTAATTTCTAGCACCACTACAACCGGACTAACTTTTCTGTAGAGTTGGGTTAATTAGACAATTTATCGGAATAGGTATGTAAGCACAGTAAGATTATGTGATACACTGCTGTAGCATTTGACCTATGCAGCAGCCCTAGCGTGCGCGCCGCAACCATCTCTTATCACTTGTCCTGCGAGAAGGTGACAACGCTATGTTTATGTATACGTCTGTCTCGTTCTCGCACGATAAAGGTCGACAGTGGACGCGATTCGTATACAGGTCTGCTGGTCACGTATGTCGAGGGTTCCAAACTTACTATTTAGATATATTTTAGCAATTGACAAATAAAGTGTTTTTTAACCAAAGAAAATATTAGTTAAGTACACGACTGCTCAAAAAAACGTGTTATGTGTTAAGGATTCATAGTGTGCGAGTCTTTTTATTCCATTGATCTGTAATGTCACCGCCTGAACCAATATAGATGTGTATTGCTAGAATTTTTAGTTTTAACATTGTCCCGGGCAGTTGTTTCTAAAATTCTTAACTTGTCGATTTTATGCCTTATTTTTTTACCTATTTTTAATGTTCCATACTAAAAGGGTTCTAAAGCTACGCCAACGTGTCGCTATCTATTATTATCAGTATATTATGTGGCCGGATTCATATACATAACACAAAAACGGAACAAAAAATGTATTCGTATAAATATGTCCCAATACAGAGGCCTTAACTGGGGGCTACCTGTTTTCAGGGGCCTGTTCCCGTGTGTAGCTGTCTCGTTCGTACATATACACATTATTGAAGATATAAAATCAGGGGTGAGTGGGTATTTCCAAAAACTGAAAAAAACATGTTTTGGTGTCTATCGTGACATTAAAAACAAAGATATTAACAATTTGATATACAGTATAATCTTACTAGTCCGGCACTTTTAAAAACCAGAGAGTGCCGGATTATTGGAATGTTCGGATTACTGGATTATAGACAAAGAAAAATATTAAATAAAGCATTTCATAAAGAGAATATAATGTATATACTTATGTACATATTATCTTTCAAATCTAGTGTCTTGTGTTTCTGTTTATTTGTCATTTTTATCTACACATTATTCTCATATTTTTTTTAAACTGGTGAATACGTAGGCACGTGTACGTGATAAGTTTTGAGGTTAGACTCCTAGACGACTACCGACACGGCGACGGAGCGCATAGGCGTAGAGGGGCGAGGGAGGCGCTAGCGGAGTGTGCCGGATTATTGGACGTATCGGTATATTGAAGTGCCGGATTAGTGAGATTATACTGTATTTAAATTAGACGGAGTAATATGGTAACAAGTGTTTGTTTTTCATATTACCATATTACTCCGTCAATTTTAAATATATCAAATTGACAGTTTCTTTGTTTTTAATGTTACGATAGACACCAAAACATGATTTTTTCAGTTTTTAGAAATTTACATTTACTGATTTTATATATTCAATAATGTGAATATGTACGAACGAGACAGCTGCAGACGGGAACAGGCCCCTTCTGCGATTCTGTTTAGGTGATGAGAAAATTCGCGCGATTGCAATAAATATAAGCACTTGAAAAAAAGTAACCATTTTAATGTATAATACAAGTAAATTGTGGTATTTTACTGTACCGTCGTCGTCGGAGTGCGAGTCAGACTCGCACTTGGCCGATTTTTTAAATTCTTGGTGCTATTTGACCGCCATAAATATATTCCAGAAAATATCTAAATAAATGATAGTTTCTTATAATTAGAATTAAAACAAACAAGTACAAATATGTACTTATATTAGAAGTAACTGTCAATTTACTTTTTCTATAATTTTCGTTTTCTTATTTACTTACTCTACAATTATAAAGTAGGTATTTCTAAGTTTTATTGTTGTGTTCGTAAGATCGTGTTAGCTTGAGAGCAGTGGCCTTAGTACGAGAACTTGCGAAAAAGTTATCGTTACGTAAACGATAACAAATGTATGAAAAGTTCAGTTCCCGTTCACGAGGATAAGGCGATGATAGAGGCGCTGTTCAATTTTTCATACATATTGCTATCGTTTACGTAACGATAACTTTTTCGCAAGTGCTCGTACTAAGGCCACAGAGCACGTGTAACGCCAGGCGCTTCTTACTATGTTTAATCACATTTTATTTTCTAAATACTATTTAGATTTTGTACAATAAAAAACATTTGCATGAATGTTATCAGTTTTATTCCCACTTCCTAAGGTTTTTGTCTTGCAGCGACGGTCGCGGTCAAGAGACTACTAGGGCAGACCACTACTGATCAATCTAGCAAATGTTTGATGAATGCAATCTAATTAGAATTCATACCTAGCACCTTAAACTGTAGGCCCTGGTGAGCTACCACAACCTTAAAAACATTCTTATAATAGAGGAGGTGAAGAACAAAACCTCGCATTTCCAGTGTTTCTAATTTTTGAGAATACAGAAATATGTAAATAACTAACCGACTACAACATCTGGAAAGGGTTTTGTTCGAAACTCTCGATTTAAACCTTAGTCTCTTTAGTCCTATAATAATAAAGTATGTATAAAGCCCAACGCCCACTTGAGACGAGGCGGCGCGGCGTAGGTATAAGCGGCTGGGGAAAACAACTTTTCGGTTGCGGTTAAGTTTGTACCTACCTAATTTACTAGTTTAAAACAGTCCAGGCGCGACGCGACAAGACAATGTTGAACCTAAACCCTCCGATAAGAGTTTTCAGGGCCGCTTGTACACGGTCGCCGCCGCCTTGACTCAACGTCTAAGAGTGAGCGTTGGGCCTAAAACGTCGCGCCCGTGTAGGGGGGAGGGGGATATCTTTTAAAGATACCCGGCTGTATTGGGGTAAATCCAGGTTATGTATATAGAATTGCCATCTACTAAATTCTCTCGGTGGCCTGCCTCTATGCCAGACGGAAGGTACGGAGATCTCCATAGGAACGTATCGATAGCCCGGGTCTTACCTACAACGTCGTCTCCGCACCGTCGCGCGTCGCGTCTCTTCGTTTGTATCGTATTTAAAGAACACTAAGGTTGAAATTGCTTTGACGAAGAAAGCCGGCGCGGCATCGCGCCTTTGCGCTGGCGCATCTTCGTGGATTGGCTTTCTACACGAAAAGCTAATAGTAGAACTTCTTTTGTGCGCATTATAAATAATTCCAAAACATAAATACATCGCGTGTAGGTCATATTGATCTCATTGTCGTGCCAGGAATTATTTAGTCCAAGTCAAGAGATCGAGATTAGATTCAGTTGAACCACTTTTGCGGCGGACTCCTTCGGAGGTCCATCTCATCGGGCCGTAGGTAGGTACATTTTCAGAGTGTGTTTAGGTCATAGGTAGATGTGTGATCAAGTAATTATAGGTGCTAGATAAGTAAAGTTTACCACAAATTTAAGCATAGCTTATACACTTAGTGATGAGCCTTTCTTCTACATATTTTCTATAATTTTGAGCCATATCTTCTAATTTTGAGTTATCTCTGTTAATTTTGGATCTTGTCTTAAGTTCTTATAATTTTGTGTTCTCTGTAAGCTAGAAATAAGCCACATTTTCTTTACCCCTGTTATCAGCATCTTCAATGCAATGCGAGGGCGCGCAGCGAGCGCGAAAATTTTGGGTATATACCTTAATTTTCGTATTATGGTATTAGGTTTTATTAACCTAAAATTGCCGAGAAATTAGATATCCAGGTTCAGCTTTGAACTCGCATTTTTCGCGGGAGACTAGGCATCACTTTCGAAATCGAGATGTCGAATAAAATTTATTTTCTTTCTTTCTTTCACTTTTGTTTGGAAAATAAGACGGTGGGAACTCTCCTAACTTCGGCAAATCGCTGGTCTCTCCCAGTTTGTCCCGCGCCCGCCGGCGGCGGCGGCGGGTCCCCAGTAACTCGGGCGGCAGACGCTCCGAAATAGCAATTTTAATGACCCTCCTTTGTTTATATCGTGCCGGCTGACACGGCTTTATTACGCGGGATTAGAATCTGCAACGGTTCTACTTTCAATGAATCAATATTGTCTAATTAGGCTTATTCACAGATCTTTAGGAGGGTAGACCGCGTCAAGTTGTATGAAAGCTTAGACTGCCGTATTTTACTATGAAGTAAAGGGAGCTCAATACAGTGATATAGTTTAACTTCATTTGCACAGACTGCTTTCGAAGAGATTTCACAGAGTTTTTTGAACTCGTCCCTCCGTGAAGATTTTGGCGTTGCGCTCTTGTGCCTTTTTTTAAATTGTAAAATAGTCTTGCGCTTGGCCGCCAACTCGCCTGATTTTAAGCGATGATGCGGCCTACGATGGATCACGCTTGCCTAGAAGAAATGCATTATGTAGTGGTAGGACTCTTTTGCAGGGGTCCGCCTGGGGAAGTACCACACCTTTGCCAGTTATTCGACCGCCAAGCAGTAGTGTGCAAACACTACTGTGTTTCGGATTGAAGGGCAATGTTTCCAGCGAAATTACTGGGCACACAGAGATTTGAAATCTTATATCTCGGGGTGATAAGCGCAGTGCATTACCATCCAGGGTTTTGAACTGTTGAAGTTCAAAATTCTGAGTGGCGTTGTGCTGTTATGGGCAAGCGTGAAGAGCCATCAGGCGAGCGACTTCGCTCGTCTCGTCACTCAGTATCATAAAAAAATAAAAAAGAGTGTCAAGTAGGTACTAAATTAACATATATTATCAAGTTTGATGAAATGTAGTCAATCAAGTCAGTCACAGTCAGATTCAAGCAAAGTAAGTCACGGTCAAGTCAAAGTGATACCCTATAGAAAAGTGGTCGAGACTTTAGAAGGTTCTATGGAGCTTTGGTGTCGTGCTCTATTTACGTGTAACAACACGGAAATAGAGCACGACACCAAAGCTCACGTTCACGAACACGTAATAAATAATAATCCATTATTTATAGGTAGGATGGATTATTATTTATTAAGTGTTAGTTAAGGTGTTTTAAGGCTCCACACCCTGGGGTATTATTACGGTATTTAAGGAACAACCTTTTGTAAAATTTTATGACCGACTTTTTTGTAGACACCAAATATAATTCCATTTTAATTTATTTTACATACTACATGAGTCGGTAGGTACCTACTTACTGTAGGTATACCTACATTCTTTCATAGATAATTTTGGATGAGAAATAATTAAAACGCGATAATAAATCTCGCTGCGTCAGCAACGTTCCTGTAAATAAATAAAGTTATTCAACGGTCTATTTTAATGTGTTTAGATTAACACTATCATCCAAACGAACGGCCGTAAAAATAAAAGCTTTGCATCTACCATTTCCATTCCTAAATCACATTTATTATTCTTACGAGCAAAACGCGCGTTTTATAGTATAAGCGTCAGTCACACTACTACTTCTGCCCATAATAGTATCATAGGCAGACAATTTGAAAAGAGGCGGATTTCCCTATAGGTATTCATAGGTCGCGTAGGCTCGGGCCTTGTGCGGTAAAACTTGGCGAGTTTTTTTTATAAGTAGTCGCGTCCTCTGTGCACCCACACATCAACGTTTAAAAGCTCAAAAATGTGTCCATAGTACCTCAATATATTTTACAGACTTTCTTTGTTTTTTACTTTGATTCCATTCCTATAAGTAGGTAGATTTATTTTTCGTGCTTTACAGAGAATAGGGAGGCGGCAATATTCCATAGGCCTAAGGCATAGTAAAAACAAACTATGCCTAGTAGGACATAAAATTGTCTAATACATACATACTTCGGTAGGTGCCAAAGACTATTTACCTTGCCATGTGCCCGGCCCGAGTCGTAAAGTCGTGTTTATGGGGAAAAAAATCATCCGTATAACATGGCAATTAACAATAATCCGTTTGGGATATCAGTGCAATTCAATTCAATTTATTGAGCTCGTGAGCAAGTAGAAGGTAGTTACATCATCTGTACCTACGCAGTGGTAAGTACAATAAGTACCTAGATAAGTAGTTAGTGCTAGGAAAGTAAGTAGTGGTGCTTTTTGTTTTCTCCCCGTGAAAACGTCACAAACGATTAGCAGATACACATAGCTGCCGCTGCCAAATAATGTACGCCAGAATAAGCACTGCCCTTCAGTGCGTCGCGTATTATCTTGTATGGTTTACAAAATTGTGGATCGCTGTAAATGCTTATTGTGTCAAGTCTCAGTGTTGAGCTGATGTTCGAGGTGGCAACACTGGCGTCAGCCGCGGACGGTTTCTCGTCGTAAATTTGGCGGCAATTAAGTTTTTAATTTGTGATGTGATTTTAATTGAAAGTGGTGTTGCATAATTTTTGTTTGAGGTTTGTATGGATTTCTTGTTATTTCTGATTAATTTTAGGTATGTACTTAGGTACTTTTTAATAATTTTTATCAATGTTAAGAAGGTAGAACATTTTTCAACTCTAAAAAACCGGTGTAATTTTCTTTAGATTTGACTTTTTTGTACCGATTAACATTTACCCCATGGATTTACCCGGTATTCAGATTTTCTTCATTTTCGGGGTAGGTAGGTACTTAAGTAAAAGTTATTTTTGACACTCAATTTTCTTTGTAAATTTTTATAAATTCTGTTTAGCCGTTTTCGTAAAAAGGTAACTTAGCCCAGTTCGATGTTAATAAAATACAGGTTAGTTTAGGAGCATTATGATTTCTTAAGTTTTCAGAATTATTAAATATCTTTTAATATTATTTTCAACTCCCGACGCAAGAGGAGGTGTGTTATAAGTTAAACATGTAATTATCAATAAACCGTCTTCATAAAAATGTTCGAACAGGATTTAAATGGGACCACACGAGAAGCACCAGCTTTCAAATAAAAAAAGATACATCAAAATAGGTTCACCCAGTCGAAAGTTCTGAGGTAACAAACCTCCTGCTTTTTGGAAGTCGGTTAAAAATGTGACTTGATCGAAAGTGTTCTTAGCTATGATTCCAGAAAATCTGTTCTACCGTTTGAGGATTACCAGCTCTTTTATCAGGGGGTTAAAAAAACAATATATCTACTTGTAATTCCTGATCTTTCGAACACTTTTCCGTTTCCATTTAGATGACACAGGTTTGTCATATAAATAAAATATGTTTTTTTAACGCGAATAAGTCTGCGTTTGACCTCCAACTCGCCTGTTGATAAGCGACGATGTGGTCGATACACACAAAATATAAAATACACTCAATAAAATCCGTTAAAGGCCCAGTCTCTCAATGCAAAACAGAAGGATCGCGGAAAAGCGCGCCGATAGTTCACCGCAGTGGTCTATATTGTAACGTACGATTCTAATTATTACAAGCTTTTTAGGGTTCTGTCCGTCTGTCACCAGGCTGTATCTCATGAACCGTGACAGTTAGACAGTTGAAATTTTCACAGATGATGTATTTCCGTTGCCGCTATAACAACAAATATATAAAATATAAAACTAAAAAATATAATAAAATAAATAATAGGTCGGGGAAAAAGTCTTTTCGTATTTTGTATGTATAAAGTTGTAGTAAAAATCTCATCGGTTGTACTGTTTGTATCTGCCTGGTTTTGATACCATTAAAAATATGACATTTTAAAAAAGGAATACAAAAAGTAAAAAGCTATTTCCCGCCATTTTTCAATTGTTTTTTTGTTCGATAAAATGAGTGAATCTGACGAAGAAATTCGATATATTTTGAAGTTTTATTACAAAAAAGAGAAAAATGCGACACAAGCCACGAATAAAATATGTGACGTTTATGGACCTAATGCAGTGTCATCAAGAGTAGCACAATGTTGGTTCAAGCGTTTTCAGTCCGGGAATTTCGATGTCAAAGATGTAGCTCGCTCTGGTCGCCCTGTTACGGATAAAGTCGATGCCATTTCTGAAAAAGTGGAGCAAGATCGGCATATTAGTAGTTACGACGTAGTTGAAGAACTGGGGATCGACCACAAAACAGTTTTGACCCATTTGAAAAAGTCTGGGTATAAAAAAAACCTCGATATTTGGGTGCCACACGAGCTCACTGAAAGAAACCAAATGAATCGTGTGCTCATTTGCGATTCTCTGTTAAAACGTAACGAAACCGAACCGTTTTTGAAAAGATTGATCACTGGTGATGAAAAATGGATCACCTACGACAAGAATGTGCGCAAACGATCATAGTCAAGGGGCAGTGAAGCACCACAGACTGCAGCGAAACCCGGATTAACACGTAATAAGGTGATGCTGTGTGTATGGTGGGATTGGAAGGGCATCGTTCATTATGAGCTTTTACCGCCGGGCAAAACCATCGATTCGGATCTCTACTGCCAACAGCTGATGAGACTCAAACAAGAAATTGAGAAAAAACGGCCGGAATTGATCAACAGAAAGGGTGTGGTCTTTCATCATGATAACGCCAGACCGCACACATCTTTGGCCACTCAGCAACAATTGAGAGAGCTTGGTTGGGAAGTGTTAATGCATCCACCATATAGCCCTGACCTTGCACCCTCAGATTTCCACCTGTTTCAGTCTCTTCAGAATTCTTTGGGTAGTGTTAGATTAACATCAAGAGAGGACTGTCAAAACTACTTGTTGCATTTTTTTTATCAGAAGTCCCAAAATTTCTACAGCAACGGGATCATGTCACTACCTACAAGATGGCAACAAGTTATCGAACAAAATGGCACATATATATTATAACTAGCTTTTTTGCCCGCGACTTCGTACGCGTAGATTTTCATATAAGCCTTCAATTCTTTTTTCTTCCCTTAATCCGGCCTTGCGCAAAATAACATAGCATATACTTCAATCTGATCATAGCTAAGCATATTCGTGAAAACCGCATTTAAATACGTCCGCATTTTCTTCCAGGGGTGTAGGAGATGTGCGTGAACAAACAAACAAAAATTCTAAAAACTGCCTTAACATGTTCAGCTGCTTATTTTAAGTCGCCCTGTATGAAGTATTGATAGAATCATAAAAGTAATAAATAACACCGTCAACAGTTTTCAAATCAAAAATATAATGTGACCACAGTGCAGAGCATGTTTTGAAATTTTCTTTTTGTCTAAACCATTAAAAGTATATTTCCGGCCAGTTTCGCTGGCCACGGAACCCTGACATAATGCTTGTCTTAACACGCTTTTGGCTAGTTATTTCTTATTTCGCGTGCATTTGTATGTATACCTTGATTAAAAAGCCATGAAATGGAACTACTCTATTTATCTGTTAAAATAACACAGTAAAATAAAATTATTTCTATATTCTTATTCTTACTGCAAATAATATACACTGTATTCTTCTAAAAGCTTAGTTTATATACCTTGCATAAAGGGTGCAGCAATGACTTATGTAGTGGCTGTTCACAAAACCAGACCACAGACATAAACATATAAATTTAAGTATAGTTAAATCTATTACATAAATATTATATATACTATTCAAACTTAACCTAGGGTGAAGTAATTTTACAAAACAAAAAAAAAATATACTTAGTGTGATAGGGTACTTAATTATATATGAGATGATACAAAACTTATGACGCTACTTTCTTAACTATTTATATATCGATATTTATTTTCTAATTATAATTTTCTAAAATTTATCATCGAATAAATCTTTTATCTCGTAATAACATTTTTGGGTTAGAAACTTACGTAGTTGGTTCTGGAAAAATGTTATTATTTATTTCTTTCTTTATTGCGTCCGGAATTTTGTTGTATAGGTTTATTTTCATGTACAAAGGGCCTTTTTTGAATATTTCTATTCGCGGGACTGTATTAAAATAGGATGCGGTATATTTTGTGTTTTAAATGCTAACATAGAATAAAACCATGAGAATGTAATATGGAGCTTGGAGCTTCCCGGTGTGGTACTGGATGTAGATGCGACCCAGGGACAACGTCATGTATGCGGTCGGCTAGGTCTGCCAGCACATCGAGTGATGACGTCATCTGCTGCGAAGCAATGATGGTCTGCGTGCTGTTCGGTAGGCGGCTGGTCCAAATCATGCGTAAAAAGTCTTCTGGAACTCCGGGGCCTGCTAGGTGTCGTAGATGACGTAAGAATTGAGAAGGCTTACGATCACCTAGCTCCTCGTGTGTTAAAAGTTGCTGTACCTTTTTTCTCTTGATGCGGACAAACGTTTAATTAGCTCCAGCTTGAGTTTTTCGTACTTCTCGGTCACAGGCGGGTTGACGATGATGTCTTCGACTTCAGCTGCCTATTGCGGGTCAAGTTGTCCAATCACATAGTAGAACTTGGTGCTATCTGCAGTGATGTTGGAAATCGCGAATTGGCCTTCGATCTGGGCGAACCAAATCGCCGGCTTCTCGGGCCAAAACGGTGGAATTCGCACGCCAACTCGGAATACATTGTCATCATCTTTATTCTTCGTGTCAGCCGCAGTGCTATCAGTACGATCTAGCGGCATTCTGACCTTTGTCGGTGGTGTACGGTTCATTCAGTGGTCACCAATTATAGTGGATTTGTACTATTTATATAGAAGGAGAGGGTTAAGCTACCGACAATGGAAGAAAATAGCTGAGTCCGAAAGAAATTATAAATTTAATGCAAAGAAAAATCTTAGACAAATCTTAGAAAAAGCGAATGACAATTCCATTTGAAAATCGGTGTTCTTTTATTTTTTTCTTTTCGCGCCCCAGCGCCACACGTCGTGGAAAATTGGAATGAAATTCACGAAGGTTGGCGCAAGGAGTACGAGTACGCCACACTCCTACTCCATGCACTGGAATGAATCACCAAAGAGGTTTTAAGGCCTAAAACATGCTTGATCTACACGTTCATTCATCTAAGAAGGTTAAGGAACCTTCTTTAAATTTAAACTGATTAACCGAATGACCATGTTGACAGTTGACATAGTTGACAGTTTCAAAATTTTAATGGCTATGTCAATAACATTCTCTTTACTTTGGATCTCCTTGCTTGAGGCTATGTGACGATCCTCATATTACGTTTCGGGTAACGAAGAAATAAATCATTGATTTTTATTTTCGTTGATGTAAAAATAAAGAATTAAAATAAATGATATAAGATAGCCTATGTTTTAATCTGGTAATTTCTAAGCATATTCGTGAAAACCGCATTAAAACCCGTCCAGTGGTTTAGGAGATGTTCGCGGACAAACAAACAAACAAACAAACAAACAAACAAACAAACAAACAAACAAACAGACAAAAATTCTAAAAACTGTCCTATCGTGTTCAGCTGCTTATTTTAAGACGACCTGTGTGTTTTTTTTTTTGTTATCTCGCAATTACAGATTTTTTTATCTCTACGTTTTTATTATATGTATAGATTAAATGTAATTAAACTTGAAAAAAATATGTCTTGAATTTGTTTATAAAATACGAAGAAACTTTTTCCCAGACTTTATATTTAAGGCTCCCATACAACAAAAGTGATTTTTTTGGTCGTTTTTATAGATAATGGTACGGAACCCTTCGTGCGCGAGTCCGACTCGCACTTGGCCGGTTATTTTCAGTTATTTTATTTATTGTCACCTGTCCCGGTGTCTGTCTCTCTGTCTGTAATCAAATTAAATACTTTATCTTAAAGCACGGACCTAAAAAAAATACATCATAGATCTATGGCTAACAGCTTATTAGCAAATTTTAAAATGAATGTCGTGATAAGAAATTAGTTATAAGGCAAAAATAAACTGCTCCAAACATTTAACCTATACAAGTCTACACAGACTAATGGTGCACATTAATATTTATTTTTATCGGTAATGTTATACACAAATTAAATCATGCACTTTTATGCGTCCATTCTACTCTACTTACCTTTTCTCAACATCGAGTGTTCGTTCATAAAGATCAATCGATAGCAGCCTCTTGAGTCCTTAGATCTAATACTAAAGTGCTCCAACGTTCAAATTTTTTAATAACATTATATACTTAACTAGAGGTTGTATTGTAGATCATCATTAGGTACACTGATATCAGGCCATCGTCAACATTTCAGCCATAGGACGTCCACAGCTGGACATAAGCCATCGATCTCCAAAAGGGCCGGTTGGAAGCGGCCTGCATCCAGCGTTTCCCTGCGGTATCTCTTTCAGGTCGTCCGTCCATCTCTTGTGGACGTCCTACGCAGCGCTTACCGGTCCGTGGTCTCCGTTCGAAAACCTATCGGCCCCATCGGCCATATGTTCTGCGTGCTGTGTCCTGCTCACTGCCACTTCAACTTGCCAATCCGGTGGGCTATGTCGGTAACTTTTAAATCCTGAAATTTTGAATAACACTTCAATTTGTCTTCAAATAAGTATAAAATAATACTTTCCACAAAAAACTGCTTAAAATTTTAATTTCTCGCCATGTGTGAAACGTACCACATTATCTTATACCTATCTGCCATAATAAATAACTATTATGCAGTATATACTTAGGGGGCACGTCGCTTTCAGCCGGCCCTTTTGGAGATCGATGGCCTATATCCAGCAGTGGACGTCATATGGCTGAAATGACGATGATGAAGTACTTACAACTATAGCATATAATAGCGTGCAATCTGCCAAACTGCCAAGAGGCGTGCGTCGCGCGCGACCCGTCAGAGATTTATAGCGCGCTCTGAATAAAATTGTCAGACTTTGGTTCACGAGGCTATTGTTGGGTGACGGTTCATTAATTCATCATCTAAATATATTCTGCAGCTTTCTTCGTTAAATTAAAGTGCATGAATCTTGAACGAAACAACTTTAACACCACCTGTATTTACACGCCGCAATGCCTTTCGACCCACTTTACAAAATGAAGATTGAGAGATCCTTTTGTATGTGATATGTGATGAAGTCTTCGTGTGTGTCCATTCCATTCAGAGATTCCACTAGTAACATGTAAAGTGTTCAAGACAGGCATTGACAGCAGTCTCGTCAGGGATGACGTCCTTACGATGAGGGGCCGTACCGTAGACTTTTAAGATATACTTACCTGTGGACAGGCCATGACAAAACCTTAGCATAATATTCATCGTCAGGGATATACCTACCAAACTAGTGTGGCGTGAACACGACAGACGATGAGGCATTTTGAATATAATTTCATTCAAGATTAAAGAGCTCACCTGGCGAGTGAGTGACCTGGGCTTCCGAATGATACGCGTGGGTGGATAAATGCCTACATCAGAATGTTTGTCTGTTATTAGGTAGGTTTGGAATGTTTGTCTGTCTAGGTTCTTGCTGAACTTTCCTTCTATCCTAGATGTTAGCCATAGTAACAATTTTGGCTGTTTGTTCAGGCCTGTTTAGTTTAACTACTAGACTCGCAGTTCTTCTTGGAAAGTAAAGTGAAATTTTCCTAGGTAGGTACTTTCCCTATAAGAAATTCTTATCCGTAACTTTCATCAGTAAAATATGTCGCATATCTGCTTTATCAATAGGTAGGTACCCCAAAAAGGTTAGGTACAGAATCAAGGATAAACCCAGTTGTCGATGCCAGCACACCGTAAATAACGGCGAGACGCGTTAGGCATAACATATTGGCTTCCGATTATACTTCCAGAGGCTAAATTATAAACATCTGTGATTCATAGTTTGACATCTGGGACAGGTTCGCGGAAAACAATCTTTGCTTATTGAATAACTCTCTGGAGAACTCGGCTGGTAACAGCAGAACAGCAGATTTACGAGTCAGGTCTGCTGAAGCGGTTCCACTTTCCTAACCTACCTACACACGTAGTAGGTTATCTTGTCTACTCTTTATATCATCATCGTCGATGCTGGACGTGACTGAGTTCGGTCGTGAGCACAATACATCTTCTAGTTTACAGTTAATGTTGGTATTCAAAGGGGTATAAAGTTGATTGCCCATATGATTCCAACTCAAACGCACCCATGTCCCATCCTCATTTTTCGGCTATAGAATAGTTTTGCAGTTCCAGTCGCTGATATTCAACAATTTTCCGTTCCTTACTCATTTGACATTACAGTTCGTATTCCGACGCCAGACGCGGACCATCTCGCGGTTTCCCCGGATTATTTACCGCACGGATTGGCATGTATTCAACGTCAAAATTTGATTTAAAATTATCGTACCTATCTACCAATGTTGAGATAACCGACAAATGTCTGCAATATACAATATGAGTTTTAAGACATCGTAAATTATCATTTTGTAAACAAATTTTATAGGGCATAGTCAAAAACAAAGTAGACAAGCCATGCATGCATACAACATGGTTTACTGAAGTCACAATCGCAGTTAAAATATGCCTAGAACCATTGGATCCTATCATGAAAATTGTGTAACAGTTACGACGGAGAGTTCACCGCTCTTTGCAAACATCAAGAACATTGGACGGTACCTGCTGCATTGGGGTGCAGCCGGGCTATGTGACATTGCACCCACTAAAACCCCCTCGTTGGCCGACTTCTGTGCTAGACGGAGGGCACCGGAATCTCCATAGGAACGCACCGGTACAAAAAAGTACAAAAACGTCGACTCGGGTACGGACGCGATCCGGCAACCCCAGTCTCTCTAACGTACCGTGGAGGCCAATCGGCCATTCATCTGGTTATTGGACGGTACCTAGCTACTTCTAATGTACCCAAGGTACAAGTGGTACAACCCAACTTCGCTGGGTACAACGCTATTACTTCTAATGTTCGTAGTTTGATGCCATCTTGCACACTACCCTACCAACGTATGTAAGTATTCATCATCGTCATAGCCACCTTATTCCACTTCTGAACATAGGCACACCACTGAGACAGGTCTTCGGCTTTTTGCTTCCAGCCATGGACAAGTACCGTTCTTATGTATCTAAAACATAAATAGATACTTATTCTATGTCATAACATGACTTTCAACCACAGACGAAGGATCAAAGTATCATCAGTGGTTTCATGCTTAAAAAATAATTGTTCCAAACTTCACAACACGTACCTACCTAAATAGTCTTAACCGGAATTTGCTAAAAGCTTTTAAAATCTTCACTAAGAGAGTCTCGTAAACACGACTACTAAGCGGCTTCAAAACGCCACGTAAAGCGCGGATGATGTACGAGAGGCCAGCATCTCTTTGTTCTGTAGTTTACGATATTTACAGGATCGTAAACTGGTCACCCTGTGATGTTCAAATTTGACGATAAAAGCTTATTGCGAAAGAACAAGAAGGTTTGACTTTTTCCGTTTTAAACGATTGGTGCACAACTTGCAGACTTATTGTATACACTGGCGAAGGCCTGCCTGAACATGTGAAGCTCTATAAAAGCACTGAAATGAGAACTTTTTCTGTATCTAAAAGTTACGTCTTGTTATGATTTCAAGTAGCTCTCTTGGCCATAGACAAGCCAGAAACGACCACGGAGTCTGAAGAGATCCTAGATAGGTAAATCCGGTGCGCGGCAACAAAAAGAAATAGGATGCTGAAAGTACCTACTAGAGTCTAGACTATTGAGGCATCTGCATTGGCTCTAGAAGTCTTTCAAATGAACCAACTCAGAGAATTTAGATGGACGTTCAATATATAGATTACATCCCATCTCATAGCGACATTTTAATACGATTTCCTAGAACTAGTAGTAAGTGGAATAACACGCTCGTATTTTGGCACATTGTGTGAATTGTGAAACTAAAATAACACCATGTGCGATATACGAGTATCTACATCATAGTGCATTCAGTTGCGCAATCATAGCGACATTTTGAAATACGCAGTATGGCGGAATTCGCTGTTGTACCACTGGAGTCTCTATTTCAGAATCAGACTGAAATTGACACGGTACTTTCTAAACAAATAAAACGAAATTTCACTCGAGTTCAGAGTTTAGAAACTCAAAATTTGCAGCGACACCAATTAACTAACTAATAGTCCACATGCAAAAAAGGGTGGCAAGGTCGTCTGCAGGCTGATTTAAGCCTGATGCATTCCCTTCGCACCTGCCACGATACCTTACCTTACCATCCACGAGACCTTACTTTTGTTTGTCTGATCTGAGGTTGAACTGTTCTACAGAAATGAATCACCCAGTTTCCGATATCTAAATCCAGCTCGGAATTATATTACACTCGAAAACCGATTTGCAAATGTCGCTGCCATCCATCCGCGTACTCTTTAAACACAAACTAACATTTCGTTCAGATAAATAAAATATGATTTTATCGAAATCAATACCGATACGTAGAGCCAGCCCACGGCTGACTCAGGATTTCGCAAGCGCCCTGATACTTACTAAAATCTTCATTTAAACTTGCGTCACTTACATTGAATTTCCTTGTAGACGAGAGGAAAAGATTCTGATTAGGGAAGAAGGAAAGAAGAAATCAAAATTCACTTAAATTGCGCATATCCGTAATAGATAGACAGATAAACTTTTTGTTATTCACACCACAAATTACGCACTAATGATTTTAAAAAACCTAGTGCTACAATCAGCGGCCTTATCGGTAAGAGCGATCTCTTCCAGACAACCTTAAGATGGAGAGGACACACAGAGCTCTAGGTTACTTACCTAATAAGCAAGCTCCCACGCTCTGTGCTAGTCACCTTGTACCTTAAATCTGTTATTAGATCCTTACATAATAATTTCAATCCATTTTTTTTCTCGATCTACCTCCAATTTGTGAGTTTAAAACATGTGTTCAAATCACGAAAGTTTAAAAGTTACTTTTAATGAGTATTTTATGGTACATTATATATAGATATACCTATATTTTAAAAAGCGATTCTAGCCTACTAATTCTTAATTTTATAAAGATAAATTGAAAGTCTCCTAACGCAGAGTTCTACAAAATTGCAAATTTAAATTGGCAATAAAAACCTTCCAAGATTCCAAACATTTAAGGCAAACATTAGAATTTCAGCTCTTTTTGCTTACCCTTTCAAATTGAATTACAGCAATATTGGTACACTATTTGCTTTTCAAGCAGAATCATAACAGAAGAAACATGTGGATTGTAGATGCCAATCGTAAATTTGGTGGCGATTACAGTCACATAGCTACAATCCATTATCTTCATTTCTCGTCCCGAATTATACCAACGTTTTTAATTGTTACAGATCAGGACCACGCTCACGGCGAGATGAACAAGAAAAGTCATAAAAAGAAGGTATGTAGTAGTTATAAGTTAAACTGTCTGTTTGTTTTCTTTCCTCGACAATGTTCCGAAGTAACGAAAGTAGAAATACCAAGTGTACTTTAAATTTGTTAAATTTAACCTTGGCGTGTTACCTATAATCAAGGATGTTTTAAAAGCCATTAGGTTGTAAAACGTCCTTGCCTATAACTGTATGTTTTGCATTGACTTTTCTGTCAGGATCAAATTGTTTTTGCCTTGAAAATATTAAATATCCACCTAAAAATAAAATAAATTCTCGCAGTTTAAAAATCGCTAAATCCAGAAGATAATGATACAAACTATTTAAATTATTGGATTGATATCGATCTTTGATAAGTGTGCAAAATTTCAATTTAATTCGACGTTTTGAAGTAGTTGAAAATGAAGTTCAAAGACTCCCTTACATACATACACACCAAGCTAATAAAAGCGTGTTAAAAAACAGGAAGAGTCCTGCCTTGTCTTTTAAAAAACAATATCCACAGCTTTAAAAAAAATCTTTTTGCGTGTTCCTTATAAGTCACGGCATCATGTATCATATACAAGAAAAACGTTCCCGAGACCTTTCCTGCCTTTTCTGCTACCAAATTCAATGTTTTGTATTAGGTATGTAGGTAGATAACCTTAACGTATATAACCTTAGATTTAGATTGTTCTATCAGTCTCTCATCGCATGAAACTTGTGTATTTTCCTCGGTAGCGACCGTCTCGGCTGTCACAGCTGTCACCACCATCTAACGTCCATCGACAGGTCGGTCGTGCTTGGCCCGAGCTCTAATAATACGTCCTCTACCACATTGTAAGGCCATTATCACACAGAATTCATGTATGTTCGCGTGCGTGCGCTTAAATTCTTTTAGCAGCAGCTCAGCGTACGATGTGGTGTCGAGCTTGCATCCACAACGATCGAGTTGATCGCTCGTCTCGCTAGAAGCTTGCTTACAAGTCGCCAGTGTGCCCTAAACCTAAGCAGGTTAGATGCCTAGTTATAGTTCTGCTACTACGCACATTGTTGGCTCCAACATCGGTGGGTCGCGACAATGTAAGAACATTGCAGACATTATTAGGTTAGGGCTTCGGGGTTACACGAATTGATCAATTTATTAAAATTAAGAGTTGAACCTTGAAACCTATTTAATTGAAAACTTCCTACTCCGTATTCTTCTTCTTTCTTTTTGCATTCTAATAAGAGGTAGAGTCTCTACCGTCTGGTATCATCTTACCGAGAGGTAGAGATTATCACAGCTCTACAAATAAACTGCACCTTAAATTTAACTTTAACGAATGCTCAGTTATATTTAGTTGCCAGCATCCCAATCTCCATCGGTGTATCATCCATCACGCAAATCATAAAACCGATCTGAGACACAGGCCACGAAACCGCAGATTGACATCTTCAAATAAAAATGAAAACCTGTTATACAACGACAGCGATCTGCTTTATGGTGCTATCCGCTAAGTGTTTTCCAATTTTCCGCGTTATCAGAATAAAAATATATCGTAAAAGTGAAATTAAAATGGTGTAGGAATAGTTATTGTATAGGTATGCGTGGACAGTGGACACCTTTGATTATATACGAGTATAAGGTGTGTGTACATGTACAACTCAGAAAAACGGAGATAGGTGTCTATATCCGGACCAAATTTTAACTTTCTCAGACGCACAAACTGTTACATTTGGAATATAAGTGTGATGTTGGTTATCTAATTATCTGCAGGTTTATCTTATTATACTTCTTGATGGCAAAACAAATTAAAACTACAGCGCATAGCACTATTCGCAAATTCAATGATCTTTGGCTTCTTTTATATTTTGTGCAGGTGTCAAAAGCATCTGCATCACATCCTGTGACATTCCTGACAATAAACGTGCTGTAAACGGCTACCACCTCTGCAGAACGCTGCAATAAATGTATATCTGGAACAGAATGTGACATTAAACAAATAGAGAAAGGTTTACGAGTACAGTAACGCGACAGCATCTGCGTCACATTGAGATTTTCATAAAATAATGATTTCTAGAATAATACACACACTGCAAACATAACAACAGAAAGTATATACCTAGTCAGAACATCTCTCAACCACTACGAGGCACTAAATTTCTTGTATTTTATAGAGTATAAAACTGCCACTTATTCTTATCTAGTAAATAGTAATTTATAATAATTAAAATTAAAAATAAGCTCAAGTTGACTGTTCCACTGTTTTTTAAAAATGTTTGTTCACCGATTTCTTCGCCAACTGTTGACAGATTAAAAAAAACTTGTGTTGGTTACTTCCAATTTGGTCCCATTGTCGCCAAGTCAGGATCTGATGATGGGATCCCAGATTTGAGGGAAATTGAATTTGCCATGTTAGTATGGGTCAAATCATGCAATTGAATTTTAATACAGTTATCCTCGACCGATTGAGCTGACATTTTGCTTACTTAGATACGTTAAGTTTTGATGACAATGCAAGGTTAGTTAAATGATGTCATTCTAAATCTAATATGGCGCACTCCCAAAGATGGCGGACCAGTAATTTTTTATGCACCCCCATGATATGGGTATAAAATGAAAGGGTTTCCTGAGAAGAATACGAAAAACTAAATGACGTTACGCTAAATTCAATATGGCGGACGCCCCAAGATGGTAGATAAAATTTTCTTAACTACGATCATGATATGGGTATCATATGAAAGGTTTGCTGAGAAAAATACGAAAAGCTTGTTTTTAAAAGTTTTTTTAAACTAATAATTTTATTTGTTTGTGTATGATACGCGATATCTCCGACGTGTGCGTTTTTTTATTTATTTTTAATAATTTTGTTTCTCGTAGGTCCTATTTAAATTTCAAGTAATTATTTCGGACTGTGGAGAATCGGGGGATGAATTCCGTTCATTAAAATTCCCATGAAGTAGATTTTAAACTTTTTTTATTTATTTAGCTGTTTTAGTAGTAGATACTCATTATGATTAAATATCAAATCCCAAGTAGGCATGCGTCGTAATTGCTATTTTGCTTATTGTTTACAACATTTACACGGCGTATACATTGACAACGTTGGCGTGCAGGATATAAATAGGTGAACTTGTCATATTCCAACCTCAAGGGCTCAATAATTCTGCCGCCGCTCATATATTATGCCGCCGCTTATATTTGGCCTAATTATGACTAATGATCTCTCCTGTGTAAGCTTTAATTTGTCATGTCGCTGGATAATAAATATAACTGGACAGGCATGTTTCTTTTAGTTAAATGTTGGAAAAATAGGGCAATTATAAATTTCCAGACATCTGTTTCCGATTGATCAATTTTTTGGTGCTTCTTGTATGTTTTTAGTTTTTTTTTTTTTATCGTTACAAAAAACTTACATAGGTACTTGAAGTTGAACGTGATATGTAATCATGCATCGTAGAAAGAAGACTGGGCTTGAAATTCATATTCACTCACACATTTGATGTTTTTTATATATAAAATTACTGTGTATACTTTCGGAAAATTTGCATCGGTAATTTTGCGAAGTTTGTATTTCAAAATATTTATAACAAGTTTTTGTTTTAATATTTTTTTATTACGCCCACAAAAAAAGGATAATCAGATTTTACCATTCGTTCTTTTCATTATAAAAATTATAAAACAAAAATTTGTCCTAAATATTTTGAATTGTTAACGCAGTAAAATTACCGAAGCTCATTTTTCAAAAATAGACACGTTACTTTAAATATATATTTAAAAGATCAACAAATGCGTGAATACGTTCGCTGCACCCGGTATTCTGGCCCTTAAACAATCAACACCGTTCAATAGGTGATAATTACACAACACCGTCAAAATAAACAAATAAAACCGCATGCGATTTGCCCCTTGCCAAGTTGACTACGGCGGCATCTTGGCAACGGGCGGCATCTTGGCAACGGGCGGCATCTTGGCAACGGGTGGCATCTTGGCAACTGTGGGATTGGCAGCGTCTGTCGAAGGTACGCTGATTGATAACAATATGTAATTGCAGCTCGATTTATTGGTTCTATAACCTGACGGGGAAAATGAAAGTATGGTGCAAGGATAATCTCGTACAACTTTCTTGTATTTTTTTTAACACGCTTTTATTAGCTTGGTATTTGGTATATATCTATGTAACGGAATCTTTGAAAGTGATTTTCACCCCTTTAAAAACGTCAGATTGGTTTGAAACTTTGCACACTTATCAAAGACCGACGACAATGCAATAAAGCGTGTTTTTTTTTTGTTTTTTAAACTGCGAGAATCATTAGGAATGTGTTTTAAAAAAGGAGTAACACGAATTGTTTTGTGTCTTTTGTTTTCGATAGGAATCATCTGTAATCATCTGGTCAAGAGGCGTCAAGCGAAAGCTTTTTTATTATTCAATTATAAAGAGGCTAAATAGGTTTTTTTAAACCACCGATAAAAGAGATCATAATCTTCAAAAGACTGAACAGATTTTCATGGATGATTGCTAAGAACACTCTATCAAGTCACCTTTCAAAGAAAACAAAAAAAAAGACGAAATCAAAATCGATTCAGCCATTTGGGAGCTAACTATGATGCCACAGAAAGATAAACTCTTAAAACTTATAACACCTTTTTGCGTCGGGGGTTAAAAATAGGATGAGACTATCCTAACATTTTCTCATTTTCTTATCGATGGAAAATATGCAATGGTCGGTCGTGCCGTCTACGCGTCAACCTTAGGTAAGTATCTTTGGTTGATACGTAGCCAACAAAGATGTAATAGAATTGGGTATCTAGGTGGCCGAAACGCTATTATTATTCTATTTAAACACAATCTAATACTAATAACTACCGGTCTGTTCTGCAAGCTATGTGAACACGCAAGTGAAGTGATAAGCTAAGTGAACGTGTATTTTTCTTGTCGATTACTATAGAGAAATATCAAAATGTCGAGAGATCACCTTTGGCTGTAGTCCCTTACCCTTATAATTCGATGTTTTGACATTTAACTGCAGTAATAGGCAAGAAAAAATCACATTCACTTAGCTTATCACTTCACTTGCGCGTTCACTTAGCTTGCAGAATAGACATGCTCTTTGTCTAATAATTGGTATTTTGCAAACCAGCAGTGTAATGCGTCGTGTGAAACTGTACTATATCTCGGTGTAGCTACTGTATCGTTATTTTGCAAACCAGCAGTGTAATGCGTCGTGTGAAACTGTACTATATCTCGGTGTAGCTACTGTATCGTTATTTTGCAAACCAGCAGTGTAATGCGTCGTGTGAAACTGTACTATATCTCGGTGTAGCTACTGTATCGTTATTTTGCAAACCAGCAGTGTAATGCGTCGTGTGAAACTGTACTATATCTCGGTGTAGCTACTGTATCGTTATTTTGCAAACCAGCTGTAATGCGTCGTGTGAAACTGTACTATATCTCGGTGTAGCTACTGTATCGTTATTTTGCAAACCAGCAGTGTAATGCGTCGTGTGAAACTGTACTATATCTCGGTGTAGCTACTGTATCGTTATTTTGCAAACCAGCAGTGTAATGCGTCGTGTGAAACTGTACTATATCTCGGTGTAGCTACTGTATCGTTATTTTGCAAACCAGCAGTGTAATGCGTCGTGTGAAACTGTACTATATCTCGGTGTAGCTACTGTATCGTTATTTTGCAAACCAGCAGTGTAATGCGTCGTGTGAAACTGTACTATATCTCGGTGTAGCTACTGTATCGTTATTTTGCAAACCAGCAGTGTAATGCGTCGTGTGAAACTGTACTATATCTCGGAGTAGCTACTGTATCGTTATTATCTCGCTTTATGTTTATAACTATGTATGTACCTATTTAATATTTTTATTTATGTATGTATATTATTATTGTATATATTGTTTCAGTATTAGTGTATTATAATAATGTACCAATGTCTGTGCTTTATATACCAGTTATTCCATTATTACATCACACCCCATCGTTTACCTCTTCTGTATGTCCTCTCCATACTTAGGTTGCCTGGAAGAGATCGCTGATAGCGATAAGGCCGCCAATTGTTTCACTAGTTTTAGGTTGTTTTTATCATATTATGTACCAATTTTTTGGTGTGTACAATAAAGAGGTCTATCTATATATATATAATCTATCTATCTAAAACTCGGGGTCAATGCACCTCTTAAGTACAAAACCCCAGAAAAGACGGGTTTCCAGATATCATTAGGTTGATAACATCTTTTTAACCGACTCCAAAAAACGAAGGGGTCTTCAAAGAATCTGTTCAATAGTTTGGTTTTTAAATCAAAACAACTGGAAAAAAATATTTCATCCAAGGAAACGAATTTGCCTATTTACTAATTTCAACTTTTTTTTTATTTTTATAACTATTGTTGTTGCCTGCTACTTCGTACGCGTAGATTTTCATATACATTTTCAATCCTTTTTTCCTCCCTTAATCCAACCCTTGCCCAAAATACCATAGTCTATACTTCAATCTGGTCATAGCTAAGCATATTCGTGTAAACAGCATTTAAATCCATCCCCAGTGGTTTAGTACATGTGCGTGGACAAACAAACAGACAAAAGTTCTAAAAACTGTCTTATCGTGTTCAGCTGTTTATTTTAAGACGGCCTGTGTATTTTTTTGATATCTCGCAGTTCCAGATTTTTTTATCTCTACGTTTTTATTATACGTATAGAAGATAGATTATTACTCAATAGAGTGAGAGGCAGCCACGACAGTAGATATTTTGAATGTCATTTCATCAGTGATTGGATTGAAGGACACTATAATTTAAAAAAATCCCTTTTTTTTTTACTGTTTCTTTCTTACTTTTGGTCCATTAGTTTAGTCATATAAGTATGACTTGTACTTTTATTGCACAGATAGATGTGATGTATAATTGTAATTTATCTGTTGTGTAATGAATGGATCTCTGTTATCTGATAAACAAGTAATTATTATTATTTATTGATTCTATTCTAAAACCAGTCTTCTAAACTTCGTACAATTTGTCCCTATTCGCCCTCTTATAAAAAACTGACTATGTAGGTAAAAACTAGTTATGCAAGGTCTAGAGCCATTGTGAAATAACGTATTTAATTATCTTTTTAACCGACTTCCAAACAGGAGGAGGTTCTCAGTTCGACAGTTTTTAATTTTTGTTTGTTACCTCAGAACTTTCGACTGGGTGAACCGATTTTGAAGATTCTTTTTTAATTTCAAAGCTGGTGCTTCCCTTGTGGTCCCAGTCCAATTTAGTCCAGTTCTGACATTTTTATGAAGTCGGGTTTTAGAACGGTTTATACATTGCAATTATTTTATAAATTATAGTCTGAGTAACCAGCTTAATTATTCGTTAGAAATTCCCGTGTTATATAAATAAAACTTATATAACACAGGTACATAGTAACGTAACATTGATACTGTGTAACCTACGAGTAAAACAATAATAAATCTGTCCGTCTTAAAAACATCAAAATATTGTCTAAATATTATGCCATGGAAATTTAGGCAGTTTCAATAAACAATCTCTATTCCCTATACCTACGTCGAAACTCTGACGAAGAAATAGTATAAATATTATTGAACAATATCGTAAAAAGTTGAAGCTTTATTGACAGACCTTTGTTATACCAATATTTTAGAAATGATTTGCTATTTACTAACATACACTTGAAAAATGTTTATAAGTACTATACTATAGCACGAGCATTATGAAGATTGTAAATCAACCATTCCTCTGATCTTACGCAAAACGAAAAAAGAACGTTTCTCTTTGGCGGGAAAGTCAAATTTCAAACGTTTTTTTTTGTCCTTGTAGCTAGGCCGGGTAATTATTGTGAAATGGCAGTGTTCGCGAAAGTTTTTGGTCGTTCTTTACATTATCATGTACAGCTATTAATAAGTTACTCACCATATTAATTACATTTGGCAATAAACCGTTTGAAACAGCATAAATTTGTTTATTGACAAATGTATGTAATAATGTGCATTGGAGATAAATAACTTTACGTGAGTTTGTAAAGAATAACAATCAATTTTCGCGAACATCATTATCGTTTACAATAATTACCCGACCTAGCTACAAGAACAAAAAAACTGTTTGAAATTTGAATTTCCCGCCAAAGTAAACGTTTACCTTAATATGAAAATAATAATCATTTTAATTTAAAAATGGTTTTTTAATAGTTATCAGGGAAAAATATATTTTTTCCATAATCCGGGAACAGCGTCGTAACTCTCTTGTAATAACGTTTTAGGTTTCACGAAACGTCGGATACACATCGTGTGTTTAAACTCGTCACTTTGGGTGTTTTAAAAGTAATAGACGTGGAAATTACAGAAACAAGTGGCGATTGTGAGAGAAACGAAGCAGATAGGCATAATACTGTCATCACTACTGACAGTACGCATTTTGATGCTATGGTTTATAGACTGCGAAAGGGCGTTTACGACGTAACGGAATATAGTAATAATGGTGCTGCTAATGCGAACTATGATCCTGTGCCAAGCGGCTTAGATGTAGAGACAAGCAAAACAGATAAATAAAAGCTAAATGGGAAATGTGACAGTAATTTTAAAGTTCATTATAATTAATAGAACCCATCACATTTCATTGAAAATCAAAAGAAAAATAATAAAAACAGAACATAACATTTTATAAAAAAAATATTACATAGACATCATGCACTATAAAACATAAAATAGTGCTGCGTTATTAAACTAGAAATAACCATCTCAAAAGTAAGATTTGGAATGTCTCCTTCAAAGGTCTTGCCGCCACCGCATGAACATGAAGCGTTTCAGAAACAGCATCTACAATACAACTACTTCTCCGGGCTGGCAAAGCACGATCAACACCGCTAGTGTTGCTGGTGGCCACAGGCGGCGGTTTTTGCTTGCCATCAGGCGGAACAGCATGCTTGTTTGCCGCTCTTTTTAGATAATCAAGTGGATCATATTAAAAACCGCCTTCAAAAATATAATATGAAAAACGTAATAAGTGCCTGTAAAATTTGAGGGTTGCTCTCGATTTCCCTGGGATCCCATCATCAGATCCTGACTTGGTGACAATGGAACTAAATTATAAGTATTCCGAACAAAAGTTTTTTTAAATCGGGCAACAGTTGGCGTAGAATTCGGTGAACATACATAAAAAAAAACAGTGGAACATAGAATCGTCCCCCTTTTTCGTCGGTTAAAAAAGGAACGAGCCGGAGTGGGAGTCAAATACACAATCGAAATATTTATAAAACTATGATATTTGGACTTACATGAAATATTTATAAAATAGGCCAAGGACCCGATATAATCTAAATAAAAACAGTAAACAGATCAAACCGTAGCACATTCTATTATAAATGAGGATACGCTAACTCTTACAAAACAAAATTTGATCTCCGTCCAAATGTTAGAACCAACTAAAACAACAATAAACCAGAGAACATGGAATCTCCGGGTTAGCTGAGGATATTTTATAACGTCGTCGGTTAAAACAAATCGACGCCAACAATAATACAAAATAATGCGGTCGATCGCGATGATACCAACAAAAATAACCATCGCAAAGACCAACATTTCGATTGTGTTTTTGTTACCAAGACAAAAATAGTCCAGTTGCTTGGAAAATCTTGACGGAATGAAATTAACTGTGAAATAAAATATTCATTCTGAAATGTGGAATGAATTAACGGAAATAAATTAAACGTTAGTAATACGATGACAAGCTCTCTTGAACCGGCAGATTTGAAACATCTTTGATCCCAGCTGTTATTTTGTAAATCGCAAATCTGTTTATTTTCAAACCGAATCATAGATTTGCTCAGGTTAAAGATGATTTACTATAACTGAAATCAGACAGAATTATAACCTAAGTCTAGGTACCTAGTTACCTGATAGCATAAAATCGATCCGTGGGCGCTTTTCAGAACCGGCCATAGTTATTTTTGCATGTTGTCGTAGATTACCGAGTTCACCTAAATACCATTACTGTCAGTACTCCAACCATTGTTTATTCCGTTGATAATATGTTGAGATATAACTCCGCGTTTATTTCGCCAAGTGTTTCTCGACCTCGTTGGAACCCTCGGCTCTGACAATCCCCAGATACGTGGTTGATGGAAATAATACCTTTTAATTGCAGTTAATAGACACACTCCTCTTTACCCTACTCTCAAGGCTCAGTAAATGATCACCTATATAAACACAAGCTGTTTATGATTTAGATATACCAAGTAGTTGAATTGGTTCGAAACAGTGTTAATAATATATCGATGGCCGTTCCGATCCGATAGGAATTCAATAAAGCTTGGGTTTGACGAAATGAAACGATTTCTAGCTACGATTATGTCTTCTCTAGACGCACGTAGATGCCGATCCAATAAATTCTGAATTCTATGAGTGTTTTGGATTCCCGATAAATATTATGATTATAAATCTATTGTTTGATATATTCGTTTCCATAAAACTAGCAGTGAGCAACGATGTCGATAGAGATCATGTTAATAAACGTAGAGAGTTTCTCGCAACTGAAGAGTGAGTCACTCGGACGTATAAAAAGGGTTGCACTTTAAAAGTTCGTCATTATCGATAGCCGATGTGGTCTAGCCTTAACCTATGCCATTTGTGATTTCACGGTCGTATAAATCATTGGCAGGGTTATGAAACGGATTTTTAAAGCGAGCCATTGGCACGGCGCGTCAAGTGGTGCACAGAAATACTCCTAGACACCGGCAACGCCTACCGGCTGAAACATCCATTCATAATAATTCACACGTCACCTCAGTGTACATTTCCCGTTTATTCGGAAGAGGCGTCTCCCCATTCATAAATACTGTCTCCGAGGTGGCTTCCAGCCACGTGCGAGGGAAGCCGATGTTGCGATGTATATTTTGTGTAAGCTGCCTTTTCACTCTCTGTTTTGGGGACGCTAAAATTTGTGAGTTTCAGCGAAGTGATACCGTTTTCTTTTATTTAAAGCAAAAGAAGAAAGGGAAGGGGGAAGGTGGTCGTAACAAAGAGAACATCATCGATGATGCACCGGATGTGAAGGACGCGGAAGAAGTTCTAGTTCCGGTTGTAGCTGAGAAAAAGAAGCCATGTTACGAAGTGAAGCATTCTGATGTTATGGGCAGGTTAGTTTCAATGCCTAACCAAGACAATTAACAAAGGCGCCAGACACTTTCAGATGTTTTAGTTAATCACTCGTTTCGTCCTTTTTTCTCTTCACTTTCTTCGATGATACCTTAGGTCCTAAGTTAATAATTATAAGGTGAATTTAGCACCCTGGTATTGTAGTCACATTGCAACTGCTCTCTCACAAACAGTGACGATCAATATCAATTGTTTTACATCGCCAAAAAAAATACCTAGTTTTTCGACCTCTTATCACTTCATCATCCATTCGCACTTCAGATACCTGGTTGCAGCCAGGGATATAAGAGCTGGTGAAGTCATAGTGGAAGAGCAGGCGGTAGCAGTGGGGCCGTGCTCCGGCTGCGTCATCATCTGTCTCGGGTGTTACCGGGAACTGGACGATAACAACTTGGCCAAGTAAGTCGATAAGCAAGTAAGCCTTACAAAAGAGCGCAATGAAGTTATGCTTGACTGTACTATTTTGGTTTTGTATATTTGGCCCAAAAGCGGTTATGCTCGTAAGTTAGGTAACTAAATATGACAAAGCAACGCATCTAAACCTGTTCTATACCTATTGTAGAAATTAATGTTATGTATACAGAAGTAATAGTTTACAGTGTAAACATTACACTCATCTGGCTCAATGGGTATCGGTTTCATTTTTCGTTGTGCTTACGTAGCACTTTACTGCCTCTAGGACTTTTTTAAGTTAATTCTTGCCAGAAGTATAACTTTTTTCATTTTTATGAATTTTCATTGAAAACATGTGAGACGGCGAAAATGCTGCTTTGTGAAACTGGCACCGGCCAGGATTAAGAGATATCGAAATCTCATTCGGAATCAGAAATCTTTTCATACCTACTTTTTACAGTAACCTTCAATAACATCTGTTGCGTCTACAGATGCACTGGCTGCCGATGGCCGATGTGCAGTGGCACTTGTCCCGGCCAGGGCTCCGCCACCGGGCACTCGGAGCAAGAGTGCGACACGCTAAAGGCCGTACCTCCTGACTATTCTAACTTGGAAGACTTGAGGGACTCGTACCAAGCATTGATGCCATTGAGGTAAGGTTTTCTCTCTTTTTTGCTTCGTAGATAAGGCATACAAGCATAAAAACTGGTCAAAAAGGCAGGTCAGATGAACTTTATTTTCGTTAGTTGACCAGCACTTTATCTTTTAGATAGATAGGGGCTGATGAATGATGATAAGCTTTTCTAGGTCCAGATCGGCAACGCGATTTAAAGCACCGCGATTTCGCGAATAGCAAAACACTACTTTTGTAGCGTAGCAAAAACTTGGTTTTTGGCACGCGGACAAAATTCAATGCACGTATCATGTCATTGTTCGCATGACATAAACTGTCACGGTGCGTTGAAAGCTCTCTAATCTGGATCAGCGGAAGGTAAGTTCTGCGTTCGACATCAATGGCTTAATTGGACTGAAAGTGGATGCAGAGCGTTCAGGCCCGATTACAGACATTTCATCACAATCGTGTACTTAAGGAAAAACATATGTCCAGCATTGGAAATTATGGTTGATGATGAAATTATGGTTTCTTTTTGTAAAATTTTGACATTCATTTTGGTCGTCAGGGTTAGTGAGTATGTTTCAGTACTAATTGGAGTGGCCAAATTTTCATACAAAAACTTAATTTAGTAAATTATAAAAAAATAGAACGAAACATCGACTCAGAAGAAGAAGTATCTACTAATTGTCTCATTTAAAGTAAATGTAAAATGTCGCCAGGGCTAGTAAAATTAAGCCTGTATCTTAGCACTTTAATGTACCTAGATAATTTATAATCTTTACGTGTAGGAAAGAAGGAGTAACATGCTTAATTAAATCATTATTTATCATTAAATCTGGTGGTTTTCCGTAAGTATTTCAGAATCTAATATGTAATCGATCCCAAAATGCGTATGATACATGCTAAATCCCAGAGATTTTCGTTAGATTTCCAGCACGCTTTGCATGGATTTGTTATTTTCCGAGAACTACTTACAGATGCTAAGCCTCTCTCGACTTTATCTGCTTCCAAAAATAGAATTACATTGTATTAGATTTAGACATGTTTACGCTTGCCTTCTGATGAAGTGTATTAATTCTGTTCAGCTAATAATACTCGGAATACCATCACAACATATCGTAGAACCGCTTCTTATACTTAATCTGGCAATAAATCTCACATCCCCTGGTTTATTCAGCTGCTCTTTCTGAGAAGGGTCTGTCGTGTTTTTAAATATCATCTAATTATGTTGAACGGCTAGGAAGGTTCCGGTATCTTCATAGATAAGCTATACTCGTGTCCCATAGTTTCACCCCGTTTGGCCACCAACAATTTTTTAAGTTTATCCAATTTTTCCAAGATAAAAGTGATTCACCAGGATTTTAGTTTCAACTTATAGTTACACCACATTTTATCATTAATATCCATCTCAAAATGTTTCAAAAATTGACTGACAAGCATTTCTTCTCATTTACTTAAGTGAGTGTTATACATAAAATAAGTAAATATCAGGGAATTTATTTCACGCATGGTCATCTGACCCCACACTAAGAAAAGCTTGTAATTTGGCTGGCAGAGACTGATATACGTATATATACATATATATATATATATATATATATATATACCTATATATATTTAAATAGATATTAACACCCTGACATAGAACAAACACAAATGTTTGTCCTAGGTGGGAATCGAACCCACGCCCTCAAGCGCAGAAGGCAGGTTCACTACCAACTAAGCTAACGGGCAAATTTTAATACAACTTAGTTCTTTCTCGAGAGAAGTGGACTCAATGCCACCTACTTATCTAATATTTTGGCTCACTCCACTCGTTAGTAGTAGTTAAATCAATTTCTCAAAAGTTATTAATTAGCAATTTTAAACTCCAGGTGCTTGCTTCTAAAGAAGTCCAGCCCCGAGAAATGGGCCGCCCTATCCGCGATGGAGGCGCACAACGCGCTGCGGCGCGCGCGCGGCGACATCTGGCCGATCAACGAGAGACACGTCGTGCAGAGGATGAAGAAATGGGGCCTGGAGTACCAGCCTGATGAGATACACACCGTGTGCGGGATCTTAGAAGTAAGAGACACGCCTTGTAGGGGCTGTTTGAGTGTGTCTGGTCTGACTTGTCTGGTAGTAAGCAATAATATGGTGATGAAGCACGCATCCGCAAAAGATACCTATTTATCTTAAAAATATCTGGATTACATCTCTCAGGAAACAAAGAAGCCAACTGCTTTTTAACACCCCGGGGTGTCGCAAGATCAGTATGAGGGATAGAATTTCAAGGAGAGTAGACGTGAAAAAGGCGGCAGGTAATACAAACAAAGCTAAAACAGCGAATCTGATGAATTCAAATATTGTGATGTGCAAACTTCACTTAGTGGGACAGGAAGATAATGAGCAGAGTATTTACGAAATGTTTTATATTTCCAGGTGAACGCATTCGAGGTAGGCGGCAGCGGCGCGAACGCGCGCGCACTTTACGACGTGGCCTATCTTCTCGCGCACGACTGCACGCCCTCCACCACGCACACTGACGCCGAGGGCGCCCCGGGGCGGCCGCTAGTCATACGTGCCTCTGTGCCACACAAGGAAGGAGATCTTATATCTCTATGCTACGCTTATACGCTGCAGGTGAAATTTTCAACAACGTATTTGTTATAACCTTTTTTATATCGAAGGCGGCAAACAAGCAGACGGGCTGCCTGATGGTAAGCAGTCCCTATTATCTATGGATGGATACCCGTAACTCGAGGGACATTGCCGACATTTTAAGATTATTAACTGATCAGAATTTGAAACTCGATGCATAAAGTATGATGATCGGGCTCCGTGGAGTTCATTAGGACGTGGCCTTCGTTTAGCAGTGGAAATCATAGGTTGATGATGACAATGATAACAACTGGAATTTGTCCCCGCATTTTTAGTTCTCGAAGTTCAAACTTGGGGTTTGCCAAAGAGCGATGGACCGCAGCGTCCTAAGAATCAAAAGGATGGACCGAGTTTGAAACATAACGCTGCGTTCAATTACTGGAATCGCTGATGTTGGCGTCAAAGCTACCAATTAATGTGGGTTTGGGCAGGACACTTGGTCAGAATACAGACAGGTGACCAAAGGACCACGCAGTGGGTGCCTGAAAACGGACCAACGAGCCAAGGAAGGCTAAGAAAACACTGGCGCAAAGACCTCGACTCGTTTCTAATATACTATGGCGGATGACCGCACTGTCTGGAAGGAGATGGGGGAGACCTTTGCCCAGAAGTGGGGAAGTGGGTTTGAGGCGGACCCACATTTTCTCAGCTCAATATAATAATCAGCTTTAATCAACAATATTGATTCGGTCGTTTTAAGAAAGTTTCACGTTCTTTCTTTATGCTGACTGACAGTTCAGGAGCTACCTCCCAGGCTAGGTGTATTTGAACATTACTAACATCTTCGTATTCGCATTCCCAGGGCACCCTGAAACGTCGCGAGCACATCAAGCACAGCAAGTTCTTTGAATGCGCGTGCGCTCGTTGTGCCGACCCCACCGAGCTGGGGACCTTCTCGTCCGCCTTCCGCTGCCCCAAGTGTTGCGGTCGGGTGCTGTCCACGGCGCCGCTGAACAACGACGCCGAGTGGAAGTGTGCCGACAACGGGTGTAGCTATACCATGCCGGCGGCCGCGGTACAACTGCTGTTGAAGAGGTGACTATTACACCCAGTGATCAGCTCGAGAACCATACTTTTCGGCCGTTGAAAGGCTTGGCCTAACACTCTCTAGTTTGTGTCATTCAACACGGTAACGTGCACTCTTTAATACCATTTGGATATACACATCTAAGAAGGTTTGAGTGGACCAAACATAGCTTCAGTAGTTCCAAAAAAAAAACGGGGTCTGTGGAACCAAACATGCATACAAGAGTATCACCGAAGTATCACGTCGTAGCGCGGTCGGTAATTGGATGGGTGACCGCCTGGGCGTGTTGGGCGTAAGACCTAAATATTTAATTTGTGTTGCTTCTTCTAAATCTGCACAATCACATTGAGAGACATTATTATGAAAGCAGCTATACGAGTGGCCAACAATGCGTGTAGTTGGTATATCTATATAAAATATATATACATAAATATATATATATATATAATGCGCTTGGAGGCGTGGGTTCGATTCCCACCTAGGACAAAAATTCGTGTGATGAACATTTGTGTTTGTTCTATGTCTGGGTGTTAATATGTATTTAAGTATGTATTTAAAAATATACATGTATGTATATCAGTCTCTGGCAGCCATATTACAAGCTTTGCTTAGTTTGGGGTCAGACGACCGTGTGTGCAACAATGTCCCAGATATTTATATAAGATGATGTCATGTTGTAAACTGCAGACTAACAGAAGAGTACGAGGTAATCGACGCCAACGACGTGACCGGGTTCGAGCGGTTCCTGCATAAGTACCGCAACGTGGTGCACCCGGGGCACTACCTGTGCCTCTCCGCCAAACACTCCCTCAGCCAACTCTACGGGAAAGTCACTCAGTACGTTACACTTTTACTCAAACATGCTATTTCATTTATCATTTCATCATCAGCCAGAAGACGTCCACTGCTGAACAGAGGCCTCCCCCTTTAACTTCCACACTGAACGACATCCTGCCATCTGCATCCACTGGATGCCCGCGACTCTCACAATGTCGTCAGTCCATCTAGTGTTCGATGTAAGTATCTATTGTTAGTGTTGTGTTTATAATTACAAGAACCGACTTTTACAAAAGGCGGACAATTTTGTCTCCTCTAAAATCTTATAGGTTTTATTTTTAATTACGTTTATCCATAATAAAGAATTGACATTTTCTGTGATTCCAGTGTCCTGTGATTGACTCATAGTATAAAGCCATAGCATCTGTTT
The DNA here is from genome assembly GCA_949125355.1 of Agriopis leucophaearia. NCBI lineage: Eukaryota > Metazoa > Arthropoda > Insecta > Lepidoptera > Geometridae > Agriopis > Agriopis leucophaearia. The sequence continues at coordinate 1,213,615 of OX421276.1, read as the reverse complement.
TTATTTTTTCGAAATTTGTTTGCTAGACAATGACTTTTAATAGAATTTTTAAATTACCCTACCTACGCATATTTTTACGTGAATATCAACGCAATGTTTTAGAAAAGTAGTATACGAGCCTTGCCTCCAACTAAGCATTTATGGAGTAGCGTATGTTGGCGCACGTTGTCACATTTGTTAAATGCTTCTGTTGCCTGCCATTGCAGTAATGTCGGTACTGACTGATGAATCGAATGACATTAATTTATTGTCATCTCACGAACCCATGAGAACACTGCTTCATTACAGGTACATGATCCACGAGATGCCGGACCACCAGCTCAATAGGAAGATAGAGATCTGTCGAGACTTGATGAAGGTGTTCGATATTATTGAACCGGGATACTCCAGACTGAGAGGTACGTTTTTAAGGTGTAGGTAACTCAGTAAAATTATCAATTAAAAAAAAAAACAACATCAAAGTTAGCTAGCGGAAGCGTTCGTTTTTTTTAATGTTATTGCCAAATCAACAAGCGCTTGCGTGGTCCTTAACTGCTGGCCTTTTGGAAAAACTCTATGAGTCACACAACTTTCTTTGCGCGATAGAATTCGTAACGTGGATATACGCCGAAGAACCAGAGTCACCGACATAGCTATTCAAATTTGCAAGTTGAAGTGGCAATGGGCAAGCCACATCGCTCGAAGAACCGATAACCGATGGGGCAGAAAGTTTCTTCAGTGGAGACCACGAACCGGAAGACGCCTCCCTCTAGATGGACCGACGACATCCTGAGAGTCGCGGGCATCAAGTGGATGCAGATGGCAGACTCGTTCTGCTTGGAGCTCTAAGCTAAGCTAAGCTGGAGGCTTATGTTCAGCAGTGGGTTTCTTGCTGATAATGGTGATGATCAAGCACTTGGACCAAAATTATTGATATTTCCAAATCAACGGGCGCTTGGACAATTTTGTGGAACCACCACGAGAGCTTCTTCTACATAAAATAGAATCATGTGAAGCGGTTCACAAATGACGGAATCATATGTGTGTGTTTTTAGAAACCGACCGAATTGGGAACCCTTGAATTCGTCCTGAAGTCGGTATAAGTTTTAGGGACGGTGTCATAACAGCGTGGTGCGTGTTTCAGGAGTGACGCTGTACGAGCTGCACGCGCCACTGATGATACTCACCACGAGGGACTTCGAGAGGAAGGCGATCTCCAAAGAAAACCTGCGCACCAGGCTCAAAGAGGTACCTACTTATCATACTTTCTCTTACTAATACCATAAATTACGCAGAAAGCTGTTTTTTTTAGATTTTGCGAGAGCTGAGTTATATGGCCAAATCAAGCCAAACAGCAAACAGCAAGTCAATTATCAGCATCATCAATTCAGAGACACAGGCCTTCTCTCACAGAGAGATAGAGAGAGAGAGGATGACCTAATCCATCATGCTGACACAGTGCATTTTGGTGCATGTCATAATATGTTTTTGAACTTTTTTGAGGTTTTTGGACATCCTCACGATGGTTTCCTTACCGATTTTGAGCGATATTATCGAAACTGCACATGATATATTTAGGTACTAAATAAATCATTGGTCGAGGATCGAACGGGTGCCGTCAGATTGTAAAGCTCACATGCTACTGCTTGACCATCATCGCTCTATACACTATTCGTTATGATTCCCAGGCCTTCGAGTACGCGAAAGCGAAGCCGCTCTGGCCACACTGGTAATAATACAAAAGTCACAAGCTAGTCAATAATACAAGTTTCATGTATAACTTTCAGATCGTGGGCTACCTGACAGAATCAGCACTGATCCTGGGTTTCGAGCCGCGTCAGTCTTCGGAAGGGCTAATGGCCTCCGCGGCCAGGGAGGCCTTGAACAAGATACGCACATGGGAACAAATCATCGGGAAGATATCATGAAGAAACAGCTATGGCGTCGAGACGGCTTCACAAACGTTTTTGTATTGAATGAAAAATGGGTTCTGAAATTGAGGGGATTTTTGGGGATAGGAAAATACTTAGTTGGCAACGAGAATGAAGGCAGAAAGTTGTACTTTTGCGAGTATTTGATGCTTTTAGTAGATATTTTCAATCGACTTCATAATATGAGATATTATATTATCTTTTTGTGTTTGTTACGCGATATCTTTGTTGATTATGAATCGATTTTAATGTTTATTTATTTATTTATTTCTAGAGCGTATGTTACATTGAAATTAGACGAAAATACTTAACTTCTCATCGTAGGTAAAATTAGGGAATAAATCAAGTAGAATTTTGGCTAATTAATAAAAAAATAAATTGGTATCGTAAAGAAAGACATCGTTGAGCATTTACATGAATGAATTTGTATTTACATAAAAAATAATTAATGAGTTTGTTGATGAGAACTTTGTTTTTTGTAATTAAGTAAAGTGACCCCAATTATAGAGGGCGCTGTTTCTAAATGCTTACTTTTGTATACGGTTAGAAAATATAACGTAAACCAACAAGTATTATTTAAACCCCCGATACTAAAAGAGGGGTGTTATATAAGTTTAACGTGTGTATATGTGTGTCTATTCTGCGGCGATGTAGCTCCCAAACGGCTGAACCGATTTTGATGTAGTATTTTTTAAAAATGTGAATTGATCTAGAGTGTTCTTAGCTATGATTCAAGAAAATCTGTTTGTAGATTATAGGGGTTTAGAAAAAAAAGAAAAAACTATTTATACCTGTCGTTATTTAAATCCTTATTAACCTTCATTCAGTAGGTATTAATGAGTACTCAGTATTTATATGTATGTTATATATTAAAACTAATTGTTTTTTAAGTTCTTGAATGTGATCGTTACTAATTTAAAACTAAATTATTTTCTTATTATAATTCCCTTCTCGTACGTCTTCTTCTATTATTTAATATTATTAATCTTCTTCGTGATCTTTATTATTTATTCATTCCTTTAACTAAAAGACAATTATGGCGTTCATTATTTTTATATTGACTTTATTAATATTAATTTAAAAACTAATTTTTAAATATATTTAGACATTGAAGTTTTCTCGTTTCATTTTCCAATACCTGAGAACGTGTTATAATTGAAAGCACTATTGAACCTTTTTAGGGTTCCGTACTCAATGGGTAAAAAAGGGACCCTATTACTGAGCCTACTTTTTCTGTCTGTCTGTCCGTCAATCCGTCCTACCTCTAAACGGATGTATCTTTCGAACAGAATAGATAGCCAGTTATTTTTTTTTACAGAATATGTAATGTTATAGATATAGAGAATTAATTAAGAAATAATAAAAAAGTATAATGAAATAAAACAAACGCATAGCGTCAAACTTGGCATGATTATAGTATTTACACACTAAAGTATAACAACAAATAATAAATAATGGCCAAGTGTGAGTAGGTGACACATTTCTGCTCATTACAAAGTTAAGCAACGTGATTCGGTTACTTGGACGACGTCACCTCATCATTTCTTTCACCGAATCGAATTGTATATTTTAATAATTTTAGTCTGTTTTTAAAATTGATAATTATATAAACACTGTTTTAAACTATCACGGTTGTTCACTAAAGTTATAACCCTGAAACTGCGCCGAAATATCGGGAGCTCCTTCCACAACCTTACCACGGTAAATATCCCGTAAATAATCATATAACTTTGATAATTATATTATATGTTTTTTTTTTAATGGATTTTTGAACCCTCAGTGCGCGAACCCGACTCGCACTTGGCTAGTTTTCTTTTTTTTGTTTGACAAATCCATATGTCGCAGTAAGATGGTTAAATTAAAACCGTGACAAAATTATTTGCCTGGGGATATAGCTAGGTATATACTTACCACTACACTTACATAGTTATAGTGGTTCATAACTACCTTACTAGGGATATAACTATGACAAGAGCGCAAACTTAACTCCGAAATGACGATTGGAATGATTTTATTTAAACTTAGTTCCAGTGGATTAAAGATAAAGATAATTTATTTGATTAAAAATGAACATGGATAAGACAAAAATCATGTCCAATGTCCATGTTGTACCCGTGCCGGTAGTTGTTGGGAACGATACTCTCGAAGTTGTTGACCATTACACCTATCTTGGACAGATTGTTCAGTTAGGAAAGTCCAACTTAGGCAAAGAGGTCGCCCGAAGAATCCAACTCGGATGGGCAGCGTTCGGGAAATTGCGTGAAGTATTCTCGTCCAAGATACCACAGTGCCTAAAGACAAGGGTCTTTGATCAATGTGTGTTGCCAGTGATGACATATGGTACTGAGACGTGGTCCTTAACTGTTGGTCTTTTGGAGAAACTCAGAATTACACAACGGGCAATGGAGAGAGCTATGCTCGGAGTTTCTTTGCGCGATAGAATCCGAAACGTGGATATTCGACAAAGAACCAGAGTCATCGACATAGCTATTAAAATTTGCAAGTTGAAGTGGCAATGGGCAGACCACATCGCTCGAAGAACCAATAACCGATGGAGAAGAAAGGTTCTTGAGTGGAGACCACGAACCGGAAGACGCAGCGTAGGTAGGCCTTCCACTAGATGGACCGACGACATCGTGAGAGTCGCGGGCATCCAGTGGATGCAGATGGCAGGTTGTCGTTCAGTGTGGAGGTTAAAGGGGGAGGCCTATGTTCAGCAGTGGACGTCTTATGGCTGGTGATGATTGATATATAATTATAATATATATACAGAAGCCTAATAATGTTAAGTAAAATGAGGCGATTAGCGAGTTAACCCTAGAATCGCCTACAACAATCGTATTAGCAATGACATTTAGCTATTATCAGGCACTTCAGTTTACAAGCTGTAGGCGCACGTGGAGTATAAAGTTTCAGCGCATGCGCACCTGCGCAGTGCCGCACGTCGCCGTCAGTTATTTTTACACCACAACGTGCGCCTGAGCCGGCTCTGCGGCCGCTTGCCGGTTATAATACGTAATTTTTGTCCTTATTTTTTTCTTCTGTATCTAGTGTTTCAGTTCAATAATATCTTTATTGATATAGAGTGAGTACGAATTAATTTAAATTTGGAAAAGTAGTTTCGAGAATGAAATGGTTCCATTGAACCCTTATTTTTGTTACAACATGAAAGTAAATTCCTTACATTTATATTTCTCACTAGTTTTAGGTAGTAGTTAAGTAAGCATCCAACTATCGATGTCACATATTTTAAATGTTATTTTCACTCAGAACGTACGCATCAACTGTGTTTACTATTTAAAGAATTTGACCTGATTTTTCTCTGTTGTTCGATACGGTATTATATTCACAAGCTTGGCAAATCGTCAAAGTGCATCAGTAACCAGAAAACAAGCACAGATTGTACTAGAATGATCCTCAAACCAATTGTTCCTTATAGCTCTTAACGATTGTATATAATCTCCATTGAAATTCTTCAACAAACATATTTTAAAAGAACACTGTCCAAAATATATTATAGCTTTGAATCCAAAAACTCATTTGAACGGCTTAACTTCTAGAAATGCCGGTCCTTTGGTCATTCAAAATACGACAAGACTCCTCACCATACCCGTTCTTCCACTTCCAGATCAACAATGCCGGAGCAGAGTATTTGCGCTATATGTTTGGCGCCGGCCGTCCAGAAGTGCTCGGGTTGCCAGGCAGTGCACTACTGCTGCAAGGAGCATCAGAAGCAGCACTGGAAGCAGCACAAGCAGGTCTGCGTGCCAGCAAGGGAAAAGGAAGACCCTCAGTTCGGGAGATACTTGGAAGCTACCAGAGATGTCAAAGCGGGAGACATCATTATAAGAGAGAAGCCTTTGATTACTGGACCTGCGCAGGTGAGTGAATATTAAGACTGAACAAAATCAGACTTTACTTAAAATTATATATGTATTATATATGCAACATAACTGATGTCTGTCGGTTTGTTACCTTTTAACTTTATACTTAACTCATCTCGATGAATGTTGACAAAGAAGTTTATGTTCATCATGAGAACTGATAAAGGACCTACTTTATAAGTCGAATACTAAATGGAAAATAATGATTCCTCTAAGGAATGCTGTCATTCCAGGTGACTCCGCCAGTGTGCCTGGGCTGCTACAACCTCCTCGAGGAGGGTAAGACGGTGTCCTGCGAGAAGTGTGGGTGGCCGTTCTGTTCCCAGGAGTGCACTAAAAAGGACGAACATGTTCCTGAGTGTCATTATACACAGAAGAAGGGAGAAAAGGTAAGGAAAATACAAAGATATTTGATTAAATTCAAAAAGCTATTGGGATCGTTTCGTATTTGATTTCTGCTAAGAGAACACAACTGTTTAGTTGTTACAAAAGATATAGTACATATCACTTATCACTTAACTACTAAGTAGGGTTTTACAACCCTATAACTTCTTGTTAGGTTGTGGGATTTGTAGGCTTGTGTTAACAGAGGCTTTAAAAATTCTACACACACACACATCACATCATCAGCCAGGAAACGTCCACTGCCGAACAAAGACCTCCCTCTTAGAGTGAGGGGTGTTGCCATACCTAATCCCCGCGCTTGGCAGTCGACTTGGGGATTGCAGTACGTTCACCGTTCATTAGGAGGAGGCTGCCCATCCTCAGGCAGTTCTAAAAAAAACTTACATTTTCTAGGTAAAAATCTCAACATTTGGCGTCCCGCACCCGAACTACCAATGCATCACAGTACTGCGTTGTCTTTATCAACGAGACAACAACCTACCTCTCTGGACCAAGCTGCAGGCCCTCCAGTCGCACTGCGAAGACCGCCGCGGGACCGAAAAGTGGAATAACGATAAGAAGATGATCGCAGAGTTTATATGGAAGTTCTTTAAATTGGCTGGGATTTTCAATGAGGAAGAGATTATGAGGTGCTGCGGGATTCTGCAGGTATCAATATTCAATTATGCAATATTCAAATCTAAAGTACCAAATGCGAAGTTTCTCACCCAAGATTTAACACAAAACCTGTAAACCCCACGGAATGTCTGTTCGCAGTATGTATTATGCAAATTCAGAGTTATAAATGGGTAATTTCAATGCCTTAAATATATAATTATTGAATTACCTAGTAAGTACAAAAATGTTGTGATGCGTTAAGCTAATCGTAGTGTCTTCTTATTTCAGATAAACGGCCATGAGGTGCCTCTAGTTGAGCCAGAGTACATGGCCGTATTCGACCGCGTGTCCATGGTGGAACACAACTGCAAGGCAAACTGTAATAAGAGTTTCACTTCTGATGGAGAAATTGTGAGTGTCCCAGAATAACTTGGTTGCGATGGAGAACAGCAGCACTTGTTTTGAAATCTCTTGACTTCACACCACCGTGTAATTAGCGGTGTGCTGCTTCGCCTTGCCCTTAACAGACCTTATATTCCAGATCTTATGCGCGGGGTTTGCCATCCCTACCGGCTCGCACATTTCCGTGTGCTACACGGATCCGCTGTGGGGCACGGAGGCGCGTCGCCACCACCTTGCCGACTCTAAGTTCTTCGAGTGTTCTTGCGAGCGGTGCAGTGACGTCACCGAGTTTGGAACCATGTACAGCGCCGTTAAGTGCAAGAAGAAGTAAGCTCCTTCCACTAGATTTTCTATTGTTGAACTATTTTTTAAATTGCGACTTGAAAACGGCCCGGATATCTCTTTGTTTTTGTTTTGACGAATTCGGAGTTTTAGGACTTCGGAAGATCTCTAACTTTTCAGTATGTAGAAATCTACATTATTTTATTTATTATTTTGTGCACAACTATTTTCAGAAACTGTCGTGGATACCTTCTGGCCGATACATTCATCCAGCCAATCCTCCACAAGACCAAATCTCCGGACCCCGAGACCCGTAACCTGGACAACAAGTCCTGGGTGTGCGGAGTCTGCAAGGACACCGTGGCAGACGCTATCATACAGCAGCTGCTGCAGGATATAGGGAGGGAGCTGAGCAGCATGCCGAAAGAAGACCCCGATGCTTGTGAGAGGTAATTAGTAACCATAACCACACATTCGTGTTCAACTCAATCTTTAATAATATCTTTAATAATATTGTCTGTTCTCATCAAGAATGCTCGTCAGTTTGTGTCAGCAGAGAACTAAGGCTTAAATACGCACCCAATAGTAAGATACTGAAATTGCAATCACAGAGAGCGTGAAAAGCGGACACCCCTCCACCTTCAGCATTTCCACTTTCCACTTGGTTTAACGGAAATTGGCCTACATAACCTCTATAAGCGTAGTCCCCCTTTGTACCAACCCTTGGCCCAAATTTTAACGTGACCCTAATTCCTCCAGGTTCATAAGCCACTGCAGCAGCTACCTGCACCCAACGCACTACTACATGACGGACGTATCCCTCGCACTGGCCCAGATGGTAGGGCAGGACTCAGAGCTCGGGCTGGCCGCCGTCTCAGACGACCGGCTGCTGCTCAAGACGCAGCTCTGCAGGAAGATAGCTGACCTGCTGGAAGTGCTAGCACCAGGTACGCTGCTACACACGCGTATAATGTTCTCGTCAATAGCATAGATCAAAGAAAACGACTAAAGACGTTACAAGCCGTTACGACTGGGTGGTATTTGGCTGAATTAGACAACTATACCCGGGCCATCATCATCATCAGCTTGTAACTGTTCACTGTAGGACATAGCCATCTCCTAATGCACGCCACTGAGCTCGGTCAGCAGTTCTTTGCATCCAGTTTTTACCGGCCATTTTACGCATGTCGTCACTCCACCTGACCACAGGGTGTCCTACACTACGTTTGCCTAAACGTGGTCTTCACTCCAGAACTCGTCTACTCCATCGGTTATGGGTTTTTTGGGCTATGTTACCAGCCCACTGTCATTTCAGCTTATTAATCCTTTGAGCTATGTCGGTAATTTTGATTCTATCTCGAATCTCTTCGTTCCGAATTTTATCCTGTATAAAACTCCAGCTCTCTCTATAGCTCACTGAGCCACTTTAAACTTGTGAACCACCTTAACCATGACCGTTCACGTCTCGGCACCATAGGTCATAACGGGTAGGACACCCCTATTAAGATCCTTGATCTTGAGATACTGTGGTATGGACGACGTGAAGAGACGTGACGTGAAGACTTGACGGATAGTTATATAGGCTTCTATCTCGATATTGTTCTTACCTAACTGCAGAGTTTGTCCTAGCTATGCGTACTCTCGAATAACTACCCCGACCCCCGGGTCAATCTCCATTCACGTTTTTGATAATGTCCCGGCGGTTTAACTTTGACAAATAACGATTTTTTTACAAAGACTCGAGGCAAGGCTAGACGTCCATATACATTTCATGTATGTGGACGCTCGCGTTTACAGTGAGACAACCTTGATATAGGTTAGGGCTGAAATTTTCGATAAAGTTGACACAAGCTCGGAACATTTCTTGTTTCCAGCGGAAACTCGACTCCGTGGAACGCTGCTGTTTGAGCTACATGCAGCCGTGGCAGAGACAGGCCGGAGGAAGTCACTCACAGACGGACCAGTTGTCATGTTGGGATACGTCACAGTAAGTTCAACTGTGGCTTCGCATTCACAGCGAAGATGGGATAGAAATTTTTGCTTGCGCGACGTGATGCCCGTGACGCAGCGCGGCGTTTAAAGCAATTTATAGGAGTTTTGACGCGCGTAGTGAGACTGATGTAAAAGCGCAAAGGGGAGGCAAAAGGGGAAGCGGCGTATAGGGAATAATTCGTTAGAAATGTTATGCTTTTACTCATGTTGCGCCATAATGGAATGTTCATCATAGCATCATTCACTTCTGAGTTTGCACATTATTCGACATCAAAATTTGAAATGTAAAGACAGTGGTATCGTTCTAGGAGTCTCGTAAGATCCTGTTGGAGTCAGCCGCCCTGCTCCGCCACGAGCCGCCCGAGTTGCCGGAGGGGCGCGTCTCGCGACAGGCGCGTATCAACCTCATGGAAATGGACATACTCATCCGCAACCTCTCCAACGCTCTACCCTCACCGCTCTAGATACCAATAAACTGATCTACTGTTCTACTTTGTAGCAAGATTTTCTGTCATCCATCACTAGCATGCACGAGAATGTCTGCGTGGGTAAAACTCTACGAAATGGTTTTACCCACGCAGACATTCCCTCAGAAACCGTTAATTTCTCCTGGATAAAAAATTATAGAGCAGACGCAAGCAGATAATTATACTCTCGAAAGAAATTGATAATAAGAGATTTCAAACGGTTAATAGATTTTTTCCTCCCGCATTCATGAAACTGGAAATTTGTGATTAATTTCAAATTTCCCGCACACAAACCAGGCCACACATGCACCGCAATTTTTTCACTAAAGTAAATGTATAGGTCGGGGAAAAAGTTTCTTCGTATTTTTTAAACAAATTCAAGACATATTTTTTTCAAGTTTAATTACATTTAATTATAATATATATGTGCCATTTTGTTCGATAACTTGTTGCCATCTTGTAGGTAGTGACATGATCCCGTTGCTGTAGAATTTTTGGGACTTCTGATCAAAAAAATGCAACAAGTAGTTTTGACAGTCCTCTCTTGATGTTAATCTAACACTACCCAAAGAATTCTGAAGAGATCGAAACAGGTGGAAATCTGAGGGTGCAAGGTCAGGGCTATATGGTGGATGCATTAACACTTCCCAACCAAGCTCTCTAAATTTTTGCTGAGTGGCCAAAGATGTGTGCGGTCTGGCGTTATCATGATGAAAGACCACACTCTTTCTGTTGATCAATTCCGGCCGTTTTTTCTCAATTTCTTGTTTGAGTCTCATCTGCTGTTGGCAGTAGAGATCCGAATCGATGGTTTTGCCCGGCGGTAAAAGCTCATAATGAACGATGCCCTGCCAATCCCACCATACACACAGCATCACCTTATTACGTGTTAATCCGGGTTTCCCTACAGTCTGTGGTGCTTCACTGCCCTTTGACCATGATCGTTTGCGCACATTCTTGTCGTAGGTGATGCATTTTTCATCACCAGTGATCAATCTTTTCAAAAACGGTTCGGTTTCGTTACGTTTCAATAGAGAGTCGCAAATGAGTACACGATTCATTTGGTTTCTTTCAGTGAGCTTGTGTGGCACCCAAATATCGAGTTTTTTTGTATACCCAGTTTTTTTCAAATGGGTCAAAACTGTTTTGTGGTCAATCCCCAGTTCTTCAGCTACGTCGTAACTACTAATATGCCGATCTTGGTCCACTTTTTCAGATCATATTTATATTTTTAATGGTATCAAAACCAGCCAGATACAAACAGTACAACCGATGAGATTTTTACTACAACTTTATACATACAAAATACGAAAAGACTTTTTCCCCGACCTATTATTTAAAAGTCCCCCTTTCAATACTATATTTTATACTCTAATAGTGGAAAACTAGCAGGGCTGAATACATAATTTGTGAATCAGGGAAGAGGGCGCTAATCAGGTAGTGAACGTCTGAGCTAGAAGATCTTGGTCGAAGTCGGCATTTATAAATGTAAGCTGATAGGTGCGATGGTACTTCACAACGGAACAGTTGCTTACACTATACCAAGCACAAGTTCGGTCGTGCATGGAGTACTGCTATCACCTTTGTGATGGATCAGCTAAGTACCAGCTCGGGGCATTGGAGTCAATTGAGAAGCGTGCCAAAAGGGCTCATCAGCAACGAAGCCCTAGTTCAGACAAAGCTTCTTAGTCTTGAGCATCGGCGCAAAGTTGCTAGTCTATCGATTTTTTATCGGATACATTTTGGAGAGTGTGCATCAGCATGCGTATTATGAAACTTTGATCGGGATCGCGACTTGTCAAAATTATGTAAAAAAAAAAAAGCATTGTCTATTTCCAATTTCGTAGTATGAAATTGGAAATAGACAACGCTGTTTTTTTTTTTATTTTGCGTCATAACCCCTTTCAAGTGTCAAAATTCTGTCAATTCTGACACTGACAGACCCCGATCAAAGTTTCATAATACGCCTGCAGATCTGCATGATTTAATTCCCTCCTGCCCTTTTTCTATCGGACTGCCAGAGCGGGCACGAAAAATCGACACCGCTTTATGGTTGACATTCCGAAAACCCGTACGAAGCGATTTGATTCCACTTTTATTGTGCGAACTGGTAGTATGTGGAATGCGCTGCCTGAATGGGTGTTCCCCGATAGTTACAATCTGGGTGTCTTTAAGTGAAAAGTGAATCGGTTACTTCTGGGCAAGCGTGATCCATCGTAGGCCACATCATCGCTTAACATCAGGCGAGTCGGCGGCCAAGCGAAAGCCTATCTTAAAATAAAAAATAAAATAAAAAAAAGGTAATAACATTTTAACTCCGTCCAATTTGCTCTGACAGTTGCAATAATATTATAAAAAGCTGAATGAAAACCACCACTAAAACGAAAATGTTTTTACCTCCTATGTTGTAAATTGATCGCGCTTCAGCTGATATGAGCCAGAACTCTGGGAGAACAAGTGGCACACAGTGGCAACAAGTAACCAGCTACTAAGTTTTATAAAGTGACATCAAATAAAACAAAAAATTAAGCTGAAAGAAAAATTAAATACAGAACATAAAGAAATCCAGAAGTGTTTATTTTACGATAATGAAATTTGAAAGCAATTAAAATATTCCAAATATAATAGGTAATTAAGCAAATAACTTTCAGTTACTACAAAATAACTATGCAAAAAAGAGACCAAGGAGACGAATATCTTTAATGAGTAATACAAAGCTGATAACGAAGAATGGAAACAAAATAATCATACTATTGGATGTGACCAAACTAGCTCCACCCAGTACCTATTTGACTGGAGAAGGTCATATCCGCAGTATGAGATACTAGATATAGAAACTATAGTCCTTTAAATGTAGCTTGATTGAAACGACAGCTGACGACATTTCAGGGCATATCTTTGTAATAACGTCTGGCAAATTGTATTTACTTGTAACACAAAGATCACTGGTTTTCTGCGTCTTAAACTATTATGAACTACAAGTGCTGTACAAATAAATAGTAAAAGTATATTTGAATTTTAAAACGGAACTGCATTTAGTGTGGATTATCACAATACAATAGCCATATTTTTCCATTCTGTCATAACAAGGTTACGTCAACTTGACAAAAAATTTAGGGACGTGGTAAATCGATAAACGTAAAATCGATCGTTTTATTTTGCTGTGTGAATTAAATAGTATTTTTTTAAATGTTTTTTCAGAATTTCCTCTGCGTACTATCGAAGTACAAAACTCGTACAGATAACGTACTATTTTTTTGTAAACCTAGATTTCTTTTGTATATAGTATAATAATATCGAATTACTAGCAACTGTCTTAGTAAATTTTACGGAACGAAGCATCTTTATCCAAAGACTGACTACTAGAATAGCATACTAGACTGACTATTGATTTAATAGAATTTATTATTAATCTGCAGGATTTCACAAGTGACTCTAACGCTGATGATGATGATCACACTGATTTGGAATGTACACCATTAGATTAAACAATAGATTTATTTATATTACAAAAATTTGTACTTGCTTTTTCTGTTTTATTTCATTATCCTAAAGTCTCATCATAATAGTACTACAACAGAAATATAGATTGGTTTAAAAATATTATTCGTGCAAGACACTTCCAGTCGATAATTAAAGACACACATTATTCTCGATTTGGTCCGAATTGTCCCAGCACTAATCGATGATTTTGACATACTTCATTTCAATCAACTTACATTTTATAGACTATAAGTAGGTATATCGCGAACTGCAAAGTCAGAGATCTCTCATGATCAGCGGCTGCGATTCCTCGAAGCTGCTCCAATGAGACAAATCTCTTTCTGTCACCTGTCGTCACTACGAACACTGCATCCACGACATCAATGTGTGGATACGACGGAATATTTTAAAGAAATAAGTTTATTAGAAATTTTGGTTAGCGCCGAATGGCTACTAAAATTATTTTCTTCCATGTTCATTCAGCTTGTTTCTCTGATTATAATCATGTCTAGTTAATAAATCACGAAGAAAATAGACAGAAACTTCCTGACGTTTTAAACACTTTGCAGTGTAATGGTTGCATGTGGAGAAAAGTTATGAAATTATTTTATAAGTGACGCCAATGATTGTTAATCAAAATGTTCCCTATATGCGCAGGAGTCTCTTACGGTGTATATGTAAAGCTGGCTGTGATGAAAGATTATAATCAAAGAGTAGAAAGAGGACTACTTATAGATATATGAGAGCCATGAACGAAATTCGCAGTTAATATTATGTAGAGACGCTTTTATTTATTGTCGGCTGTTCCAAGGGAAGCTTTCGCTGCACTAGTCTGAGAGCCTACCAATAAATACGGTTATTTTTTATCCCCGTCGTTGCACGCACTTGCGATTTTAACCCACTTTCACCGCAGCCTTATAGCCATTAAGTGTATTTTATCTTTGGTACATTAGTTTTATTATTGGATACTTATATGAAGCGTCAAACCGCTTTCTTTATAACTGTAGACAATTGATCAATTGATTGAGAATTGAAAATATGAACGTCAGTAATTTCGAGGAATTCAAAATTTCTACCAACTACCAAGGAGAAAAACTGCGCATTCGTGCTCGTATGGTCAAGTTTTTTTAATGCCATAGGTGGCAAACAAGCAGACGGGCCGCCTAATGGTAAGCGATCACCGTCGCCTACGGATACCTGCAACCCCAGGGGCATCACAGATACGTTGTTGACCCTTAAAGACTCTATTAACAGCCCTTTTGAAGAACCCCATATTAAACCTACTCGGAAATGCAGGAGCGGAGCTCATTCCACAAAATGCAGGTGTGAGGCAAAAAGGAAGGATTTTCATCGATCTATGATAAGTGGATTAACTTTCAGGCGGTGGAGGCTAGTGCGATGAAAAAACCCGCGATGCCGGCATCAGATCGAATAGTTCTTCAGAACGTTCCCGATAAAAGACACAAAGAGACCCAACATCTCAGCGCATGCTAAGCTGGTCTAGATATACAGTGTCAGAAATTTCTGACACTGAGTAAATAGGGTATTTCTGACAGCTTTACGCTTACGTACGTGTTCTGATGATGAAGCCCATAAATTGTGTAAATCTTGTCAGCATTACACCAATTTTGGAACCAAGTACATTGATTGCAGGAGGCGAGCAATGAAAGAAAATCAGAATAGTTACTTTCGAAAGTAAGTAACATATAAGTATTATTATTTGTATTGTGTTTTAAGTTATAAAATATAAATAAAACACGTCGATTGCGACCATAACACAGATGTATAATACCCATAGAAGTATTATACGTCTTTGCAATAACATAACTTGTTAGAAAAGATACCTAAGAGTAAGTACTAACGTTTTATTGTATTTTTGAATTGACAGAACGGCGTAGTAGGTAAGGCTCTGTGGTAAGGCTAAAATCCTCAAACAAACAAAAATGTGTAATACACGTGGACCTGCGTATCCGCGGCTTAACTTTTACTGTTGGTGATATCTTCAGGCTACACTCGAGGATGTCCGAGGTCGCATAACTTGGGGCATTTCGGAACACATTATACAATATTACTTGTAGAGTCTTTGGAAGAATCTGGAAAACCCGTCGAAATAGGATATCCAAAAATCTTTTCAATCGATGATGAACCCTAACCGTAGATCAAAATTATAATATATTTCCTTTATAAGCTTGCTCTATCTAAATAGTTAACGTTAAGCGAGATTCCATTTGAGAACATAAACCTTACAGTGTCAGATCCTCTCAGTCAGTTATTATTGGCAGTAACTTTATGGAGGTAAGCAGGCGCGTCGGGCGCCCACAGTTTGTTCAGGCTAGGCAAGCGATTGCGTCAATCTGGTGTTTGTACACAAAATGACGTAGTTTATGTGAAAAGGATTAACTTTTTAACGAGTCTTGACGTGGATTTGAATATAATAGAAGATATTTGAGTCTGACGAAACAGAACAGGACTTAGAGAAGGGTAAGTAATATTTAGTAACAGATGCGTAGTCCCTACCATATTATAAATGTGTAGATCAAATACCTTCACACATGACTTCTAACTAAGTAGAAGCAATACCTGATATCGGTTTAACTTGCGAAAAAAATCCCGTTTGCGTGATTCAGGTAAAGTGTCGTATTTACCTATAATAGACGCACTTTTCATATTTGTGAAACTACGATCCATTTACACTCATTATTTTAGGAATTATTGAATACCTTATTACGTTTTTAATAATATTATTCGTAAAGTTTAAGCAAATTTTTTTTTTTTCGCAAAACATCGTTTTAGTACGCAATCTATTTTCAAACTATAGAACTACAAATCTGACGGCTGTCAGTTTGTTTGTTTGTCCGCGCACATCTTTTAAACTACTAGAAGGATTTCAAAGCAGTTTCCATGAATATGCTTATAAAATACCTGATTGAAACATAGGCTATATTAATTTATGATAATAAATAGTAAAAAATTTTTTTTTTTATAATTATTTATAACGCCATCTAGCATATTTTATAGTAATGTTGTCGTAATGACAGACTTCTACTCGCAGACATGGTAGGTAGGAAGACTGGAGCGGCTGTTGCCATATAATCTATATGTAAATAAAAATATAGATATTCGCCAAGAACCAGAGTCACCGACATAGCTATTAAAATCTGCAAGTTGAAGTGGCAATGGGCAGGCCACATCGCTCGAAGAACTGTTAACCGATGGGGAAGTAGGTAAGGTTCTTGAGTGGAGACCGCGAACTGGAAGACGCAGCGTAGGTAGGCCTCCCACTAGATGGACCGACGACATTGTGAGAGTCGCGGGCATCCAGTGGATGCAGATGGCAGGATGTCGTTCAGTGTGGAGGTTAAAGGGAGAGGTCTATGTTCAGCAGTGGACGTCTTCTGGCTGATGATGATGATGAAATAAAAACGAATCGCCGAAATGTATGTACCCGCATAACTTCCGATAGACTGCACCAAATAGTTTTTTTTGTTTTTGTTATTTTCAGGACAGCCAACTGCTTTTGAAGAGGTTTTACAGTTTATTATGGTGTAATTTAAAGTACGTTTATTTTTGTATTGACTTCTGACGTGCTAATATACCAAGTCGACGGAGATTAAAATGAATACATTTTTTGCCAGGATCAAACTTAAGACCAATAACAGACACGCAAAGTAGGTGAACTCGCGGCATCTAATCTGTTACTGATCTATGATTAGCAGCTATTTTGGATGTTATGGTGGTGAACGAAAGCGGTTTAGTTGTTGGAAGGGTCGAGGCGCAGAAGGCGGGCAAAAATTATTTAGACATCATTGATTGGCAGTCTTTACGCGGAGTAATGTTAAATAACAGCGATTAATTGTAGATACCGCTCCATGCTTCCTACTTACTATTTACTAATAATTCAATAATAACGTTTGTCATGCATGACATTTCGCTTGACTTATACCAATTTTTTTTCCTTATTGGCTCCATGGCTCCACACTTCCAACGTATTGGTAGTGAACCTACTTTCTGCGCTTGGGGGCGTGGGTTCGATTCCCATCTAGGACAAACATTTGTGTGATGAACATTTGTGTTTGTTCTATGTCTGGGTGTTAATATCTATTTAAGTATGTATTTAAAAATATATATGTATGTATATCAGTCTCTGGCAGCCATATTACAAGCTTTGCTTAGTTTGGGGTCAGATGACCATGTGTGCAATAATGTCCCACATATTTATTATTATTATTATGACACTTTATTTAATTACATTCTCGGGTCTAGCCCGGACATTTGGTAGGCATTGGTGGAGCCGAAGCCAACACCAAGAGGCCCTGTTGAATATAAAAAATACAATTATGGAATATGTATAAAAAGGAATATGAAACTATTGTACAGTATAGGATTAAAAAAGTCTGGGCTATTGAGGTGAACAACTTGTGGATAGAATAACAGATCTATAGAATGAGAAACGGCACCTGCCTTATCCTGTCTCATCTCAAAATATATTTAGGCAGGTGATGACTTGCCACCCACTGAATGGGCCCCCCATAAAGGCTGCCGTATCTTGGCACCGGAGGGGCAACATCGGCGTGGGTGGCTTAGGGTGTAGAGAGGTGTGCTGCACTTTCACTAAGAGCTACTCGCGGCGTTATGCCCTTTAACACTTCCACCCTGGAGCTTAGGTTCTTAGCTCTTGCGGTTTCCACCCCTGGACGGCCGGTTAAGGCAAGCCAGGGGTCAGGGGTCTCATTTAGCCCCATGGAATCGGGGTACGCGGTGTCGCCACTCACCGACGGCTCGCCATAAAGCCGCCCCTGCGTTTTTATTATTATTATTATTTAACCAGTGAAAGTAATATATTATTTGATTGAAATATATTTGAAACTATGGACATGTCGGGATACCTGTATCGAGTCAGATTAAAACTAGACTAAAATCATACTATGACGATAGTATGACAATCCGCATTAAAATGGAGAGCAATAAATCTACAATCATGTCATATGTGTAGGTATTATCTATAAAATATTCAGTATAAATAATCCGATGGATTTATGCCTATTTAAAGTTCCGTTCGTGTTCGTTAGTGTAACATTTATATTTGGATATGTCAGTCTAATCGTCCACCCACTAATTACTTTGCGCTACGCGTACGAAGTCGCGGGCATTAGCTAGTGAGAAATAAAACTACTCGTATTCTAAATTCAGAGTCAAACACTACAATAAATTTTGTTCTTGCAGTCGCAAGGGATGACTTAGCAAAGGCAACCAGAAGTATAATCTTCGACAACCAGATAAGTCAGAGAACTCACAAGTCTACCAATGTATCTATTTAATGCCGTATAATAACGAAAAGGCGAATGATAGTTCAAAATTCACTACTTAGACAACTGCAAATTCATCGCCACGCAAACTTGACCGATTCGGAACTTCCACGAAAGAACCTCAATTCCAGCATCTTTCATTCTAGACAAGCATTCTAATTAGGCGGTCGACGAGATGCTATGTTATCACACCTAGTTATCACTTACAAATAGCGTCCGACCAATAACAGCTACGCGAAATCCATTGCCAAATAACTGTGGAGTCTTTGTCGAGATTTCGCGTGAAGACTACGTTTCCGCAGCATATAGTAACTTGAGATTTAAGCAAATTTTAAGGTTTTCTCGGAATTATTGATGTGATGCCTTGAACATACTGCGTTCTATAGATAAATTCTGGTGCACAGTGGAGTGAGGGATGTGAAATGGTGTTGTCAGCTTCTAACCGACGGAGCGTGTTTACGATATTACTTAGCAATCTGTAAAAAGGCGGTGCGTATAACGCGCTAAAAGGATCATTGCAACTGAAATCAAAAGGTTGGTTTTACTTTCAAGTTCGTGTCTGTTACGTCTTTTATATATTAAGGAGATAAAAGTATAACTTGTTTTTTTTACAACCCCTGGTAAGAGCTGATAGTCTTCAAACGGCTGAAAAGATTTTTTCGAATCATAGCCAAAAACACTCGATCAAGTCACGTTCAAGCAAAAACCAAATAAAAATCGGGTTTTTGGAGTTCCTGTACATACGTATCGAAATACTTAACTAATTCCATACACAATTCCATTTTACAAATCAAAATTTGTATCGAATCCGATACTTGTTTTACGTATCGAATATTCGTACTTCGTCCACTGTACAATAACTGTGTTAGCTTAAGGAACTAACGTTTGAACATGCATGAAACTGCTATAAGCGTTCTGTTATTCTTTAAAATAAGTCAAATTTATCTTGGCTAAATTGCTTTCACAAAGAATTTCTAAATTTACTTTAAATACTTAAATGTATCTTGTCCTTTGGATAAAACAATAAAATTTCACCTTCCATTGTGAAATACAATAAAAATTTACGAGAGATGAAATTTTCATCAAAACAGATTTTTTATCAGACGCCTGTTAATTGTTTGGTGCGGTCAATAGATAACGGTATCTATTTGGAAACTAATAGTGATTTAGCGCTACAACCTAGGTATCTACATATACTTCAACCTTAAGTACAATGCCTCAACCATATTACGCATTTCACAACCTATCTGCGGTTTTCAGGTTTTTTCCGAATGAAATGTTGTCTGTGTACTGTGCATGATATGTTTATATAATGTGCCTAGATAAAGGACAGATCATAATCTCAATGACATTAGTAATAGAAACAGGAACTCCTGATCTTATGGATTTAGGTCGGAGAAATGAAAAGGTAAAAACAACAGGCTGCTTTTCTATCAATTCCTAAGAAATGTCGACTGTAAGATCTGAAAGGATCAACGCCTTATTATTATCAAATTTTCTCCAATAGACGTCCAAGGGACGTATGCTCCTCCCATAATTTCCTGTATCTCCCCCCCCCCCCCCCTTTTTAGTGTTCTCGTTAGTGGATTCCTTTTCGCATCTCAATTTAGGCTGGGTACGCTGGCAACTGGTGATGGGATTGAGCATTTGGATGGTCTTTACCTGCAACGGTCTATGGCCAGTCTACCTGTTTTTGTAGTGTTACTTTTAGCTTGCATTTTATTTAGGTAAAAATTGCAATTTCCATATTTTTTTTATTAATCAGTCAGTAAAGGCTTGAATCAAGCCTTTTGCCGATCCGGTTGCTACCCTTCCCCTGGCGTCTTTTTTATCCACTCTTTTATCTCCATTTGGTTGCCAGACCATCACATTAAATGACGATGAACCAGGGAGTTATCCGGGCTCTGCGATATTACTTTTATCACCGTCACGCTCATTCCGATTGAGATAATGTGCGACTGGGAAAGAAACTATATTGCATGCACAAGAATAGCAGCTGGCCTGTCCATTGTCCCTGCAATCGAGAGATTCTGTTCTAATTACACTATTATTGACACTAGTCTCGCGGATGTCTACATTGCCGTTTAGGGCTATTGTTTTGCTTCTGACGCAAGATCATATGTAACCAGAATGTGCGTAGTTCTATGTTTAGTTTTGAGTTTACGATCGTGTATTAAACATGCCTACACTTATTACCTTGTTTCTATCGCATACATTTCGGAGAGTGCCCTGGCATTGTGGAATGAAGTTCCACTCGCCCTATGATCGGAGGCTCAGATGTACGCAAGCAGAGCATCATCTACACATGGTTTACATTTCCCACGTATGCAGAAAGCTACAATCCTAAATTTTTTACGCACAGCGAGACTTATAACTCTCTGCCGGAGTCTATGTTCCTCGATAAAGTACAATACGGGAATACGTCTTTAAAGCAAGAGTAAATAGGTTTCTTCTAGACAAGCATACTCCATCCTACTCTGAGTCTTTGCTTAAAGCTATGCATGCGCTGAACGACCGTTATATTTCTCACGTTTTCATCATTTCAAGATAAAAAATCACTGATTAGGGATTTTAAGAAACCGATTGAGCATTATATTTAGAATAAGACACCAAATAGAAGGACAAGCAACTTTTGTGTTGATATTTTATAGAATGGCGAAACAGATAGAAAAATAACTGGCCAAGTGCGAGTCGGACTCGCGCACGAAGGGTTCCGTACATTATCTATATAGTACATTATCTATAAAATCGGCAAAAACGTCACGTTTGTTGTATGGGAGCCTATATATCAAATATTTATTTTAATTTAATTATTTATTTTTAAAGTGAATAATATAACTCAATATTCTGTGAATATTTCAAGCGTTTACCTGTTGCCGTTATTAACATGGAGAAAAAACGAGCAAAAATAATTAAGTTTGTTGTATGGGAGCCCCCTTAAATATTTATTTTATTCTGTTTTTTAGTATTTGTTGTTATAGCGGCAACATAAATACATTATCTGTGAAAATGTCAACTACCTAACTATCACGGTTCATGAGATATAGCCTGGTGACAGACGGACGGACAGACTGATAGCGGAGCCTTAGTAATAGGGTCCCATTTTACCCTTTGGGTACGGAACCCTAAAAATAGGTTTTTTCTTACTACTACGCTACACGAAATATTTGCAATGTTATTCTAAAGATAATGCTCAAGCTGTTTTTTTTGTCTGACTCAAAATTCTTTTGCCTTCAAAAACGATGAAATTCGTGAGTGAGATAGCCGCGCGCCTTCAGCTGCCTCCGGTCAGGGCAGGAACGAATAGGCGACACCGTTTACCACTTACGGAGCGCTTTAACTCCACTTTTATTGTGCGAACCGCTAGACTATGGAATACGCTACCAGAATGGGTGGTTCCCAGAAATTTGCAATCTGAGTCTTCAAGTCGCTAGTGAATCGTTTCTTCTAAGCGCGCTCCATCGTAGACCTCATCATTGCTTAACAACAGAGGAGGTGGCGGTCAAAAGCAAGCCTTTTAAACAATAAAAATACAAGCATGTTGTGCATAAAAACAGGTTATCATGAATAAATAATACTACCCAGTCCATGGCAACTACGCCTACAGGTACAACACAGACGTGGTTAACAGGATCTAGACCACTGAAGAGAGATTTTTTTTTATCTTTTTCTTTTCTGTGATCTAGACATTGCTTTTCAGTTAGACAGCGTAACTGGTTTTGCTTATCATCGCCTTCCTGCGTGTTTTTAATAACCACGAAGATGCTAATAATGTATGTAAACGGTGTGATATTACACTTTACATCCCACACTTAGTTACATGTGTACTTTTGAAAATGGGTAAACCTCAGATCCGACACACGAAGAAGATATGGTATGGTAATGAAGCAGGGCTAATGCGAGCGCGTCAGGCCGAAATCAGGCTTGATGTTCCCACTGCTGGCTCTCTCAGAGAGAGAGGATGGGCCCTAATCCACCATGCTGGCCCAGTGCATGTCGGTAAACGTCATATGACTTTGAACTTCTTGGACATACCGGTTTCCTCACGATGTTTTCCTTTAAAAACAAATTCTAATTCAGGAAAAACTGAACCTTTTTTTTCTATTGGATTTTCGTATGAAGTTTATTGAAATTTGGACAGGATTACGTTGTCGGGTCAGCTAGTATTAAACTACAGACAGCACAGTAGTAGAGAGCTACACATCCAATGCGCGAACCAGTGGACCACAAATCCAGTCTCTGAGAGGCCATGGTCGAGCGTATGAACTTGTCACTTAAGGCAGTCTTCGATTAGGGCGATGCCAACCTGGTCAAATTCAATGCCGCTAAGACACAGGCGTGTCTGTTCTCCGCAAAAAAGACGCCATTACAACTGGCACTTTCTTTCCTGGATGTAACAGACCGGCTTGAGCTTTTGGGCATCTCTCTGTCTTCTACTACTTCTACTCTCAACTTTGACTCCTATATTAAGGACAAGGCTCAATTGGCTGCCAAAAAGCTGGGTATTGAAGTTGCGTCGGTACCTCACGTCAGAACAGTTGCTTTCACTGTACCAAGCACAAGTTCAGTCATGCATGGAATACTGCTCTCACATTTGTGATGCATCAGCTAAGTACCAGCTTGGGGCATTGGAGTCTATTGAGAAACGTGCCCAGAGGCTCATCAGCAACTAATCTCTGGTTCAGTATAAGCTCCTAGTCTTGAGCATCGGCGCAAAGTTTCTAGTCTGTCGGCTTTTTATCGGATACATTTCGGAGAGTGTGCATCAGATCTGCACTAATTCCCTCCTGCTCATTATTCTATTGGACTGCCATAGCAGGCACAAAAAATCGAAAACGCTTTATGGTGGAAATTCCGAAAACCCGTACGATGCGTTTTGATTCCACTTTTATAGTGCGAACTGCTAGTCTGTAGAATGCGCTACCTCGTTCCCGATAGTTACAATCTGGGTGTCTTCAAATCACCAGCCAAATTGCCAGTTATTCAACCGCCAAGCAGTAGTGTGCAAACACTACTGTGGTTCGGATTGAGGGGCAATGTTTCCAGCGAAATTAAAGGGCACACAGAGATTTGACATTCTATATCTCGGGGTGACGAGCGCAGTGCATTGCCATCCAGGGTTTTGAACTGTTGAAGTTCAAAATTCTGAGTGGCGTTGAGCTGTTATGGGCAAGCGTGAAAAGCCATCAGGCGAGCGACTTCGCTCGTCTTGTCGCTCAGTGTCATAAAAAAAAGCGAGTTGATGGTCAAACGCAAGCATATTACTAAATTAAAAAAATATTTTTGGTAAATAACAAGTTTGATTGCAATAACTACATAACACAGGCTCCATTCAAGCCCGAGTCTTGTTTGGTCATGACGTGGCTTGTATACCTTCACTTTATAGCCCTTATCAGCTTGTTACGATAGATTACCATATTGTAGAGATTCAGAGATAATAGATTCAGTTTACATAGTTACATTTTGCAAGCTGAACGCAAATATACGAAGGTTTTTCAGACGCGTGTGGCACTTTCATGACTTCAATATTACATGCTATCTATTTTCTGAATATATTATTTTTTGTCAAATAAACATTAGATTAGGGTACAATCACTCAATGGTTACAATAGTAACTATGAGTATCTATGTGCTGGAAAGAGAATTCAACGAGCCCCAAACTAATTAGGCAGTGCCTGTGTCTTGGGTACCCTGTATTCAGATACCAGACCGTTTTAGCGTAGACATTTTCACAAATCAACGACATGAACAAAGTTGAGGTATTTTTTAACTACTTAACAACTTTTTTTTTGCTACTACTTTTTAATTAACATATACCTATTTGATGAATATATTTCACATTATATACATATTTTAAAGATTAACTTCAATATTAGGTGCTATCTATTGTCTGAATATAATTGACGTTACTATAAATTTTAGGTTAGTGACGTCGGTAATGAATTTATATAGCTTTTTCAGTTTTCTCTTGCAGACCGCATCATTGATTAACATAAGACGAAGTGGCGGTCAAACGCACGACTATTATTAAATAGAAAATATACAGATTATTTTTTGTTAAATAAAAAAAAAATATGAATTGCGCAAATCAAATTATAGGTACTTTAGGACATTTACGTACTGATTTTTTTCGTAATTATTATAAGAAAACTTGTAACCACTAACAATCATGTCTGTCAACAACAGCTTTGCTTAGTTTGGGGTCAGATGACCGCAATAACGTCCCAGATATTTATTTATTTTATTATTTAATCAACTGTTGTAAGTTATAGTCCACCACCGCTCAGAGAATGTATCTGGCAGCAGCAATAGCACTGTAAAAAATGTGAACGGAAACATTTTATTTTAAACTTTATATTGTCTACCGCCTACAATATTACGTTTAAAAATCTAGTAAAAGTGATCCAGAATTTACTGTTTTCGGTTCAACTTTTTAAATCTTATGGCAACTGTTAGACGCATTCTTTCGGCAGCCGCACTTTAACTATAAAAAGAAGTCCATGATCAGTGAGCTGAGAAAACTGATCATAATAAAAACCTAATGATGCACGCCTTACAATGAACAGAAAAATTAAAATCAAGTTCCGAAATAGATACAAAGTGACATGTACACATTGCACACTAGGGCTATATACTGCGTATTATTGCATTTTACAATATTTTGGTTTTATTATTGTTAATTGTACACGTACACCCTCAGCGCGCCCATTAACAATTATTCAAGAATATTTCAAGGTATAAGATTAAGTCGGATTTCGATTAAGTATAGTTACAACCGCTTTCGGCTGTCTGAAACAAAAAAAAATAGTTGGGAAACCAGAGCGAGTGTGTTTTGATGTGTGAAGATCACGTCAGTCTCCACAATAAAATAGTAACCAAATATCTCATTTCTATTCCAGATAAATGCAAGACATGCTGCTATCCCAGTACCTGTGGCTGCTGCTCTGCTACGCTCAGTACGCGCGCTCCAACTTGGTCGAGGAGTACGAAGCGCTGACCGATCAGATCCTGCATCCTCGAGACGAGCAGAGCGAACCACTGCCCATCGAGCTCGGCAAGGACAGGACCTCAGGCTGTCTCTGCAGGGCCAGTCTCAACCACAAAGTCGTGGTCTGCTTCGGGAACTATGAATGCATGAAGTTTCCCAAGGTAAACGTCTACGGGGTTATTTAGGTGTGTTGAACGCTTGCATTTCTGATATTTATTGTCATTTATAGTAAACTAGCTGCGCCCTGCAGTTTCACCCGCGTGGTGATGAAAATTGGTGATGATGATGATGAAAAGTAGCCTATGTGTTATCCAGGATATAAGCAATGTATATTCTAAATTTCATCCAAATCCATCCAGCCGTTTCTTCGTGATTGAGTAACAAACATCCATCCATCCATCCAAACTTTCACATTTATAATACGAGTAATAGTGGGATTAATAATAGAGTAGACGAAAACTACAGAATACTAGTAAAAGAAAAGTGTATGTAGCCTCGACAAAAAGGGCATATTCTAGGACTCAAGAAGAAGAAGGAATCATTGAAAACAATTAGAAGCTGTGTTTACTTCTACAACTGTTCTGAATCAAAGCTAAACGACACATGTCGGATGTTTATTATTGTTATCAATGTGATCTCTAATGTGAAGAAGCAAATTATCAAAAAAATTACAACAAGAAAGCGCAGATCTTTAAACAATCATATGATAATAGACAATATATAATACGTACGACAAGTACCTATAATTGTCAGTGAGTTTTAATCTTGCGTATACGTAATACATAGTAACGTAATAAGGAACTTAGGTACGTATAGAGATAAGCGCTGATAAACAAAAAAATCTGAACTCTTGCATCAGAGTTTCTTATTCATAGAATGTTTTAAATTTTTCAGGTGACCTTTCGAAGCGACAGACTCAGAGTGAGAACTACAGTAATAGATAGGATTATGAAAGGCCAGCTGGATGCGTTCTACTACCTAAAAGCTCTGGAAATAGAAGCCAACCACAAGCTGCAGTACATCGAGCCTGGAGTCTTCAAAAACCTGACTAATTTGGAGCAACTGTCTATTTCATACAACACGTTACTCAAAGGAATACACGAAGACACGTTTGAAGGCTTGGTGAATCTTCATAACCTGACTTTAGTTAATAACAATTTCCTAAGTGTCAGACATTTAGCACCCGCGTTCAAACCTAACATTCTGCCATCATTGATAGGATTAGATATATCAGAGAATGCCTTTGAAATGATACCAGATAATGCTTTCTTACCGATGCAAGGTACTACATTGAAAAGGCTAGATCTTAATCTATGTAGACTAGATTACATTCATCCAAATGGTTTAATTGTGTTAAAGAATTTAAAAGAGTTAAATATCGCTGACAACGATTTGAACTCGACAATAATAGGTCAATCATTGACGGCATTGATAAAAGCTAACATACATCTGATTTTCTTGGATTTATCTGGAATGGGATTTCGCAAGCAACCGCCAAGAAAATTGATGGATATAATTAGTAACTCTACAGTGAAAACATTGATCCTGGCTAGAAACCAGTTTGAAATTATCAACGATGACACTTTTCCAATTATGAAAAATATCGAATTAATCGATTTAAGAAAAGTGCTTGCAATTTTCATTGGTCCCGACGTGTTTAATCCTTCAACGTTTCCGAATCTCAAAATTCTACTATTGAGTGGCAATAATCTACCTGGGCTACATAAGACTCCTTTATCCGACCAGCTGTTGCTTTTAGATCTATCAGACAATAAGGGAAGTGTAACAAATCCAATGTACTACGATATAGATAGGGATAGTTTTCTTAATAGTAAGGAGTTAAGGATATTAAACATCGCCTACAACAGAATAAGATCCGTATTTGATTATACTTTCAGGGGCTTAGATAACTTGAAGATACTAAATTTAGAAAACGGAACTATTTATCACATTGGAGACGGCAGTTTCAGGCCACTGAAAAAACTAGAAATGTTGATTTTAGCTAATAATCCTCTAGAAGCAAATGAAAATCTAACAACCGCCATGTTTGAAGGCCTAAATGAGTTAAAAAAATTAACTCTAGAAAACTGCGGCATCAAAAGATTTTACGACGATGATAATATTTTTGAAACTATGCCCAACTTAACTCATTTGATATTGAGAAACAATCAGCTTATGTATATCACCGCTGAGACAATAAAACCTTTGAAGAATCTACAAGTCTTGGATATGAGTCAGAACTTACTGATATCGTGGTGGAAACCACTATTTTTATCATCTGGTGTGAGACCGCTACACATATACTTGACAAACAATAAGATATCTCATTTTTCACTCAGCATGATTCAAGATATCAGCTATTTGCTGGAAAATAGAAAGAACAATGCAATCGACATTGATCTGATGGATAATATCTTCATTTGTGATTGCAGCGCCATGTACAAGACGTACCGTTGGCTGCAAGTTAACGGGACGGAAAGGCTGAAACGATATTTCTACACATCAAAATTTCAGTGCAGTAGCCCCGATCTGTGGGAGGACAGGAGAGTGGCTGACTATCTCTGGTCTATTAAAACACTGCACTGCCTCATGTACGAAAAAATTTCTAGCGTAATGGTTCTCGTGTGGACGGCACCTTCTTTAGTGACAATAGCTCTTGTGCTCATCATAGTGTTTATAATATACAAATACAGAATGTACATAAGATATTGGATGTTTTTAGCTAAGTTAGCATTAGGAAGGAATTCAAAGAAGAACGCTGCTAACCAGAAAGAAGCCGAATCAAAAGGGCACAAGTACGACGCCTTCGTTTCCTATTGTAACGAAGATAGAGAATTTGTTACCAATTTGATTGCTCAATTAGAAAACAAGCCACCCTATTTAAAACTGTGCGTATATGAAAGAGATTTCGAAATAGGAGCCTTTATATCCGATGCAGTACAAAACAGTATTATTGAGAGTAAATACGTAGTTTTAATTATTAGTAATAGTTTTGCAAAATCTCAGTGGTGTCGATGGGAGACCCAGCTAGCAGAGTATCATAGAATATTCCTCGAAGACGGGACATCATACGATCCACTAGTGTTAGTAAGAATAGGTGAAGTTCATAATAAGTATCTGACGACAACATTAAAATTCTTGTTAAAGACCAAAATATATCACTCTTGGGACGAGAGGAATCAAGACGAATTTTGGAGGAAACTGAGAAATGTTTTAACCAAAAAGAATTGAGTGAAATAAACTGTTTTTTGTAAAGAGCTTTCTCATTTCTGGTCACGAAGACTCAAAGTGTTGAACGTGATTGGTATGCCAAGCGCCAGCAAACTACGTAAATAAATGCAATGGATTCAATCAATTTGCTTCGTTTCTTAGCTTGTGTATTCGTGGCCTAATTACCTGACGCCTAAACAAATATTCTAAAGTAAGGTGAGAACGAGCTCCGTATCTATCGTGTCGTAAGAATATAAGATATATAGAAACGAATGAATTTAACCTAATAATGATAAGAAAACAGTTGTTATTGTAATTATCTTATTATAATAGTTCTTAGATTAGGTAGAACTATTTGTGTCTCTTATACTTATTGAAAGATGACCCAGTTTGAAACCAGTTACTCTCTCACAATCCTAAACAACGCAAGACCACATAGTCTAAACTAAGTTATTCCAGTTTGCAGAAAGCTATAATGCTGAAGTGACACCGCCATTGACGCCGCATTCTATGAATGTATTCAGACAGTGTCAAAACACAGGCTTCAAACTATGTACGCACACAGTGGCGTTGGCGACAGGCGAGGTTGAGCAGGAGTTCAAATGGAAGTGGTTTACAGTTTACGCATTCTGACTAATAAATCTAGTAAAAAGATTTGAGTTTGGATTTCCCCCAGGTTTCCCTAACTTAGAAATAACTTAGGTTCTTCATAAGTAAAATTTCAATGTGGTCGAAAAATCAATCTACCTTTCTTTTTTTAACCACAACATATTTGAAAGTAGGAAGCGAGCGCCTGCATATGGAACCCTTACGAGAATGCGTACACATTGATGGTAGAAAAGGTACAAAAACGATTTTTACGTTTTCTATACTTAAAAGAAAACGTATGAGTACTACCTGTTTTTGTATCCTAATAGATTTTTAGAAGGGTTCTAGATTAAAATCCTAAAGGAGCCACAAATTTCAGCCCACATAATTATCTTAAATGTGACGAGCAGCTTGTGCGTACCTGAGCAACGCGCTAGATTCTGCACCGGGTGTGTAGTGTGTACCGCTGTTCGTGCCAGTACCAGCGCGCACGGTGGCTCGTCAGGACTCCCTGATATTCCGAGCACAAAAACACCTCAACCAAATACAGGCAAACTTCCTCCAGTTAGACGTCTTCACGGATAAGAGGCCGATAATTGAGCGAGTGTGTTTGTTGTAGGTACAGAGAAGCAGTGGTAGAAGATGAAACTGTCTAAACTGTTATTATTTTGTTACTTAATTCTTTTTTTATGTATTAATAATAGGCTTGCATTTGACGGCCAACGCGCCTGATGTTAAGCGATGACGCGGTCTACGATGAAGCACGCTTGCCTAGAAGAAACCGAGAAACCAATTCACTCGTGATTTGAAGACTCCTAGATTGTAACTATCGGCTGTGCTATCGGGGAACACACATTCAGGAAGCGCATTCCACAGACTAGCAGTTCGTACAATAAACCTAGTAATAAGTATAGCGCATTGGATTTTTATATCTGAATATTAAGTAAATAAATTAATATGAATATGTTAAGTGTCATTGTAGTCGAAGATGGAACAAACCGTGGAATGGAAAGTGAATCTGCTGGAAAACACATTAGATGTTTGGCGACATATTTGCAATTTGAGGGTGGTAGCTAGCCAGCCAAGCACTAGAAAGTACCCTACCGCCATGCTACGGTTTGCTTACGATGTTTTCCTTAACTGGTAACTCAAGTTTATTGTAAGCCTGTAACACACGCCTGCGGCGTAGATATGCGCCAGCCACTATGTACGTTATTATTGCTACAAACCAGCACATCTCCACCTAAAACTGCGTTTAGGCCTTCTCTCGTTCACGCCATTCTTTTCGGTCTTATGTGATGTTCATCCATTGCCTTTCGGTCTCACTAAAATTGTTTAGCAACCATTGTAATAAATAAGTTTACTAGTTCACGGTTAAATTCATTGTTAAAATGTAGAAGTTTTAATTTTACTAGGTACTTTAGGTTAAATACAAATGTATGTCTAAAAGAAACAATTTTCTCATCAGCCACACTATTTCGCAAGATGTTATCAATGAAACGAAAGTTGCAATTTCCTTAAACATAATTATCGGAAAACGAAAGTGCATAAAGTTAATATTTATCTCAAGTCTCAAACAAGGTTTCACCAAGACTTTCTAGATGGGATGCATACGACTATCATTAACTTCTGCAACTAAGATATCACGCTATTAAGTTATCGTAGATACCACGATATCTAGTATCCATATCTACAGTTTTGTAGAAGTTGCATGACTGGAAATAGTTAACGGATAAAGTAAACAAACTATACGTTTGAAAAATACCATTAGAAACCCAAAACGATTGAATATTTTTATTTTCAATCTATATTTTAAACACTAGAAAATATTAAATAACTCTGATGCATCAAATTATTTTTCATTACCTCAAGAGATTTGTAGACACCATGGCTAATAACACAATATCCGCATTCAAACAAGTTTACACTATTTACTAAACTCTCAAGCAAATAGGTGAAAACCTGAATAAATGCTCGCCAATTTTATGGCTGAGCGAATCTTCGAGCGCTTGTGTCCAGACAGACTAACGCTTAGGTTAGGTACTCATAAACAAGTTTCAACGTTGACTTTGTAACGAAACAGACACATGGCAAACAATACTTATGGGAAGTTGCTGAAGATGTTGTAGTTTTAGCAGCATTAACGCATATCTTGGAATTACGGTAAAAAGTAAAAAACTTAGACCGGTCTGAATACTCAAATGTATTAAACCAAAGGGTGAAAATTCTATATTATTCATGTTCCCACTAGTAACAGATGAGACATGAATACTGTTTTAGAATAAAATGGACGATGCTAACGACACCATGAAGAACAATGGGTGGCTTCATTCCGCTCTACTAAATATGCAAGTGCCATCAAAATTAAAACTCAGCACTTTCAACGAAGCCCTTAAACGCGTCTGAAGCGACCACCCGACATACTAATTGCATACAAAGCCTCAAACAAAATGCAAACAATTAGCTTAATTAACGAGCCTTTCGATTTTAAAGTGGCAGGTCGATTTGCCGGGCGCCATTGTTTTGGCGCGGGAGAAAACACCTTCATTGAAGATATCGTAGCGGGATAACGGTGCGGTCGCACGCGGCTCTCCCCGTCCCGCTCCGATGTACCCGTCAAGTTCACAGCGGAGAGAGACAGCAGAAAGACGGCAGCCGGCAACCGACTACTCGACTGACCTACTCAATAGCACACACTCTTTCTTCGCGTCGAGCGGAACCTAATTTTTATATCGTGTGAATTTGCAATACGATGCTCTCGTGGTAATAGCGTGAAATAACTGAAATTATAATGATTGATGATCGGCCGCCGCGAATTGTTGAGCGCAACCGAGACTACCTAGCTGTTTTTATACCTACACATGCGCGTCTAGATTTTAACAACGAAATTGGGCATGATGAATGGCATATTGGATTAGATTGTAGTCTTTAAGAAGTCCGACAAATCGGAAATTAATGCCATTATTAGCATGGGTATAGATAGCTTCTTGAGTCTCGGTGAATATTTCAATTTTGATAATTCTAATAAATTGCTAACATTAAGATTACGGTAAACCTGGCACTTAACGTGATCGGTTATACTATTAAGGAGAATATAGCCACTTAACGGCTGCGCAAAGTACCTTAACTGAAAGATCAAAAGGTTTTGTTTAAAACTTTGCATGAAATTAGTACAGCACCTTGCGGTACACCCAATCTCGTCGGTGCAGATCGTTAAATAGAGCTCCTGACCACAGTCACGTCATTCTCCGACAGCCAGTAAACAATAAAACGCCGCTCCCAAACCCAGACAGAATTCCAATCAATGCGTACAGTAATGATCCAAATAGCGACAATTATCTTCATCCGAAGCACCGGTAACTTTTCCTTTAGGGTGCGTGTGATCTGTATAAAAAGTGCATCAGATTGCACCGCGACGGAGCAGTCCTTGGCATTGCGAAAGTCAGTGCCAATGCCAAGTTTGCAGATGACGAGGGCACCGCCGGCAGTAGGCCCCCGACCGCGGCGTGCGATTGACGCTCCACCATGCTCTCTACCAGTCCGCGCGCAGTGAAAGTTCGTTAGCGATGCTCGCGATCACGTTTATGTTTGTGGTGAGTGCTAATCACGTTAAAAGTGTTAATAGAGGGTGCTCTCTCTTTATCTCTAGTTATGCCATTCGTGGATGTAAGATCTTTCATTTTGAGGATTTTGGATGCAGGTTGTATACTTTACTTCACTCTTGGATAGATTGCGACCGCTGGCTCTATTTCTAATTTCTTAAAACTGCATTCGAACGTTGGCAGAAGCACTCATTAAAGCGTTTAATTGAGAGCCTGCATCGCGTTTTCTCACAAAAGCACAAAAATAAGAATACACCCATTGTTTAATGACTTCCGAGAATGAAGGTCAGTGAACCTATCATATTGGAATACCTATTGTCAAATGACATACGGTACAAATGGGTTACGAGCGTTTGTAATGAGTTGGGCAATTAGGAATTGGAAAAGCATGTAATTAACATGGGAGCTAGATACGACTCTACAGACGCATGCGAAGAGAAACATACAGCGGCCTATAATAGCCCAGAAAAGGTAAGAATATATTTACTCGTATATACAAAGAATGAATTGAACGTGATTGGATTATAAGTTTTCACGTATAGAATAATGAAAAATGAGTTTACGAAACTACTGATAATATTTAAAAACTTAAGATATCTGGAGTAAATAGAATAAACAAAATAGAGGGGGCAATATTAAAATATAACGAGTATTAGAACACAAGTTGCGTAGGAAGATTTTAAAATTTTCACTGAAATCAGGACTCGAAGGCAGTCAGACTCGAATGGAGACATACTCGTAATAAGTAAAAACTAGACTGAACCCAAGGTAGAATTGGAGCAAGCGGTACCGACAGCACTGGTACTGGCGTGGGAAGCGGGTCGCGCACTTTACCCACTTTTAATTAGTTTTTGCACTGACCGTACTATATGAAATGTCTCATTTTGATCGCAATTATAACAGACATTATACGATCACTTATTCGTGAGTGTTCTTTGAACTTCAAAATAGATAAGAATTGTATCCCTATGATAAGCGGTGAGCTGGGATCACAGAATCCAAAACACATTTGCTTTTTTATAATTAGCTGTCTACCAAAAAGCATGCAAGTGTGCATGCTAACGAAGGAAGACAGTTAAAATGATAATGTAATGTAGTCCGTTGCAAAGAAATAAGATAGGTCAAGTCGGAAACAATAAATAGTCAACAATGCAAAACATCTAATCGACATAGATAACACAGTCGAAAATCAAAATTAGCGAAAAACTATTTATAAAACCACAACCAAACTTAGCTTTTGTAGAGCTAATATATAACTCTTCATAAAAACTAGTTTTTGTTACAATTTAAATTTTTTACAAAACAACATTTTCTAACTTTTATTTTAGCATACAATTTGCAACTTTCAACCGGTTTCGAATATCGTAAAATGAATAATCCAGCTATAAAATGAATCCTAAAACCTGAACTGCGAAGACACCTATTCAGTTGAGACGAAATCTAGTAATCTCCACTAATCGTTGTAAGAAGAATCAATTCTTAGGTCGAACCTTACAAAATATGACATAACTTGAGCATAACCGCAGTGTGAAATAGGAAAAACGTGATTTACATCACAGCTTGCGCCGGAGCCCTAGTTCGAAAAGAAAGTTCGGCGGGCGGTTGATTTCACCGACATCGCCCGAGGTATCGGCTATACTTGAGTTATAACCTCCTTCCGACGCACTCGAATATACCTGATAGCATAGATTT
Source organism: Agriopis leucophaearia (assembly GCA_949125355.1). Taxonomy (NCBI): domain Eukaryota; kingdom Metazoa; phylum Arthropoda; class Insecta; order Lepidoptera; family Geometridae; genus Agriopis; species Agriopis leucophaearia. The sequence continues at coordinate 1,178,807 of OX421276.1, read as the reverse complement.
AGTCATCACTCTTGACACTAATTTATGCAAGAGGTAAAACTAATGATAGCATCTTTGAACTGAGATAACATGAATTGATGCATTTATCAAACAAGGAGATAAGTCTTCGGATAGATAAATTAGGCATCATCCTGGCAAGTCCATTAGTACAAAAATAAATTTAACACCGCAAGTCGCGTTACTTGGTGCAAAATGTTGATTGTGTAAGCTTTGTCAATAAAAGAGTGAGCTTTACTGAGAGACGTGTTTACCAACCAAATGGTAATTTAAACGAGTATTTTGTTAACCTTAAATCAATTGAATCTCGTCTACCAAGAAATTTACAAAATTCCTACATTTAGTGATCCATCGGCCCTCTTGTCGTGATTGTTTTCGCATTACATAGTCATTAACTTTTGTAAATGCTCGTTTGGTCACTATGGGAATACCTACTTAGTCGAAGATTTTCAAAAAGATATAAGGTCGCAACTCGCAAGGTACGAGACGTGCAAGGAATTTTCAGGATTTCGTTTTTCTTTACGGAATTTTCCCAAGCCGTGATTAGAAACAATAGTCCCAAGAAAGCTCAAACTTAACAACAACATTATACATTTACGCACCTCATCAGTAATTTCAAATTAATTTTTACGACGTAACTAATGTTTGAAATCAATGCTCTTTAATTCTTTTTAACAACAATCGCTTGAACCCGAGCCTCGAGAGCGACCTCCGTGGAAACTTGATTTCCACCTTACATCACACGGACAACAATCAGATGATTATCAGCTCGCTGACGTCACACCTGCTCCCAAACCTGCCATCAGTCACTTTCACTCGCATGTCTGTCCGTCCCGTACAAACACTCGGAACTAATCATATGTGCACTTAGTTTTGTTTTGTTACTTGCTTCTCGATTGTTACTTTCATTTCGTCTATGAGGTTGATAAATTGTCTCGAAACTGAACACAATAATTAAGATTAATCATTTGCGAGAATGTTTGTTTGTTAGCGTTCAATAAGTCAATAAGTAAGTTGTTTTAGTGTTAAGCGCAAAAGCATACAATTGTACTCTGACAGTCTGTAATCTTTTAGGGTTCATTATAGATGTGTTAATTTTATACAGAATATTATAGGTGTAACAAAGTTCATTAGTTTCATTACAACAGGTAGACTAAGTGATCACAGACTAATTTTTTTGTAAAGCTGAGATTGAGTTTATAAACTTAGGTAAGCAACCATTCACATTACGCATCAGTTAAATTGTGGTACAACAAAAACATTATTCTTTAATATAATCTGACGGTCAAATAGAATATCTTTGTCTCAGGAGGTCCTGGCAAGGGTCCAGGCCAATGGCGCTTAGCACTAAGGTCAAGTTTTCAGAACATGTTGGTTTGCTTCCAACTTAGGTGTAATCATTCCCCGTTTATCATTTGTATAAGTAGGTATATTAAAATGTCTTAATTCCATATTCGACTTTTCAGGGTTTCTATGTCCATCATAATGTTAGACGAAAGTGCATAATTTCCCAATCCACAAATACCATTAAGTATCAGTTACCACAAATATATATTTTGATAAACTGATAAAATCAGACATGCAATCTCGGCTCTAGGCTCGCGAAGCAATAAATATGACATCTTACATGGCAGTTCTCTGGTCGGGCAGTAACTCTATCCCAAAACATGGTGTAACGGTAATGGCGAGCTCACACGTGCTGTTTTGGTCATGAGTCATGACCATGTCATAAACATCTCCGTTTGGACCTTATAACGTGAGGATGCGGTTATGTGGGGCAGTAGTTTGGTGATCTTGTATCATCTTATACGGATTTATCAAGTGAACACATGCCAGCCCTTTGATATGCTTTTTGGAAAACCCAGCTACATTTTGATCATGTTGGACCCCGGTATGTCCTAAATCTGCGACCAGAACCACCGGAGAATGGGCAGCAGCGTCCTATTAGTACACGGTGAACGTACTGCGATCTCCAAGCCGCCTGCCAAGCGTGGGTATTTTGGCAACACCCCTCTATAAGAAGGAGGCCTTTGTTCAGCAGTGGACGTTTACTATACCCACGCTTGGGCAGAAACACACCAGCATTTTGGTCACGCGCCGCATTAACTAAAGGGAATGGATTACTTAATGTCAACATTACATACTTCGCCAACGACAATATAGCAAGTCCAAGGGTATGAATATAAAGGTCTTTAGGCAAATCTTGTTTGCAAAAATTTATACTGGAACTAACTAAATTAAGTTCTCTTTCATAAATCGAAATCTTTCGTACTAGTTTTCATAAAAAAAAACTATTAGTCTGGACTATGTATTAGAATATGTCTCTATTCTTCTATATACAAGTCTTTCGAGAAATTGCCTTAAAATTCTCAATTGATGAACACGGACGTGTCCAAACTCGCACAGCGTAATACATGCAAATGAATTCCACCTGAAGAGTGGTCGGCTGTCGGATTACTCACACATCCATAAGCGAGCTCCATAATCCTGCCACAGCTGCGTTTGCGCAACGCTGGCCGAGCAAGCGACGTGGCTTCCGCAAGGAGTAGAAAGTACAAGTGAAAACGATCCTACCTAACACGATCATTGATAAAGGTACTTTGTACCTACGTATCTTGACGGTCCTAGATAGTATGTTATAAGTATAACTTAGCTATTAGGTAAGTCGTTAGGTTAAAAGTTTTCCCCGGCACAAAAATAGGGATGTTAAGTTTAACTTGTGTATCTGTGTGTCTGTCTGTGGCATTGTACTGTGGCTGAACCTATTTAGATTATATTTTTTGTTTGTTTAAAAGGTGACTTGATCAAGGATGTTTTTAGATATGAATCAAAAAAATATGTTTAGTCGTTTGTAGATTACCAGCTCTTCATCGGGGGTTTAAATAAATCATTGTAAGTATACTTGTTTTATTTTTCTCTTCATCGCCAACTTGGAAAATGCAAGTATATTTACTACAAAATAAACTACAAATAATATTCCGTTGTAGATTTTTCCAGTAGTTAGAGCAGAACTCTTATTGGGGGATGGTCCCCAAATTTTCCACCCTCAAGATATAAAATCGATTCACAATAAGTGATGATATCGAGTAATACACACACACAAAGTGGAACTGAGAACCTCCTCTTTGAAATATGGTTGAAAAAGTTGCAAAAACTGTTTTCATGCAGATTTTTGCAATGTAGTGCAGCTGTCAGAACCAATAAAACTGTAATCTGAAGTTAAGATCAAAGCCTTTGATCGACATTTTTCTAAGATCAGATCACCCTTCTAAGTTTCATCAAAATCGGTTCACCCAGTCGAAAGTTCTGAGGAAACAAACATTAAAAAAAAACAGTCGAATTGAGAACCTCCTCCTTTTTGGAAATCGGTTAATAATGTTAACAATATTCCGAATACTTTCGCAGCCATTATTAATTTCTCGCTACTTCCGTACAAAATCTATAAAAAAATATAGAGTAAGTTGTAAACAGGCGAGTTGGCGGCCAAGCGCAAAAAAAAACAAGCTACGGGCCACCTGATGGGTAAGCGGTCGCCACCGCCTATAGACACCTACAATACCTGGGGCATTGTCAGTCTACATAAAGCTGCGCATCAGCCTATCATGTTCCCATGTTTTCATATTTATCGGGACTTATCGCGCACTATTAAATATAGGCAAAAATAGATGTGTTCAAATCGCGAAAGTTTAAAAATTACTATCATGTTCCCACTGCTGGGACACGGGCCTTCTCTCAGAGAGAGAATGGGCCCTAATCTACCATGCTGGCCCAGCGCATGTTGGACATGTTGGTGAATGTCATGTCTTTTAACTTTGGTTTCCTCACGATATTTTTATACACAATTTTCCGAGAAGCTACAATAAGGGGTTCTTCAAAAGGCGCGTTAATAGAGTCTTAAAGGGTCGGCAACGTATTTGTGATGCCTCTGGTGTTACAAGTATCCATCGGCGACGGTGACTGCTTACCATCAGGCGGCCCGTCTGCTTGTTTGCCACCTATGGCATAAAAAACTTAATTTACTTAAATCCTATATAAGTGATTGGTGCAGGGCCGAGATAGAACCAGGTGCCGTCAGATTATAAAGCGCACACGTTACCGCTCGGTCACCATCACTCTTCATTATAAAGCTGAATATGGTTTAAATGACGTGAATATTTTAATGGGTTGTTTGTCTGTATGTATGTTGCATCAGGCGACGTTTTAGCACAGCCAGGAGAGTAGAAAGTAGTAAAAGTGAAACCGCGAGGATCTGTCATCGGGCGCCACCCACCACTGTCACTTATTCGGTGGATCGAATCCGATTTTCATACCTATAACATTTACTCCGTTTAACTTTGTTGGCAGAGCGACCTAAAATATTTCTTGGCCTTGTTATGTACCCTGGTACTTTAGAAATCTTATAGTTTAGTTTTCAAGGGGCCCCTTGGCCACCCTTCTAGTTTTGCGCACGATCCACATTTGTGTGTCTGTCTGTGGGCATTGTAGCTCCTAAGCTGAAACAATTTTGATTTAGTTTTGTTTGTTTGAAAGGCGACTAGATCGAGTGTGTTCTTAGTTATGATTCAAGAAAATCTGTTCAATTATTTGAAGACTATCAGCTCTGTTATCGGGTTATTTTTTATTAACCGACTTCCAAAAAGGAGGAGGTGCTCAACTCGACTGTTTTATTTTATTTTAATGTTTGTTACCTCAGAACTTTCGACTGGGTGAACCGATTTTGATGATTAATGCAGTCCAATCAGTGGCAGCAGATAAGATGTACTGAGCGATGCAAATAATTTCTAGAGAAATAAATATACACGAGAAGCTCAGTGGGTGGGCTATTCCCCGAAATTCAAGCGCTAATACTTAATCTATGCTGCTTCAATTAAGCTTGTCTCTTCAATTAGTCATGATTTCACGACCGCCACACCCACGGACCTGTGTTCTAAGAATCACAAGATGAAGTTGTTGACTCAATGATCGATGAGTACACAGCAGTAGCGAGTAGGCGTCACTTTCATTGAGCAGGGTTCACGAAACCAGACAGCGTAAGCGCAGGTGGCTCGATGCTCTACCATCGAGTAGGAAATCTACCGAAGTAAAGCTTTCGGGGGATTGCTAGAGGAGGATGGTAATTCCTTTGCGCTCCAACTCGCACAGCGTTTTTTTGCCTATGTGTGGCTGAGGAGCACATCGATCTAAATAGATAACCAGCCAAGTGCGAGTCGCACAAAGAATTCCGCACCATTATCTTTAAAAACGGCAAAACAATGCACGTTGTATGGGAGCCCCCCTTAAATATAAATTTTATTTTAATTTAATTATTTATTTTTAAAGTGAATAATACTCTGAATAATAACTCAATATTCTGTGAATATTTCAAGTGTCTACCTGTTGCCGTTATCAATATAGAGCAAAAAATATCACTTTTGTTGTATAGCCCCCTTAAAAAAAAAAACAGTATTTTAGTATTTGTTGTTATATCGGCAACAGAAATACATCACACTAATATTATAAATGCGAAAGTTTGTGAGTGTGTATGTTTGTTACTCCTTCACGTTAAAACGGCTGGACGGATTTGGATGAAATTTAGAATAGAGATAGCTTATGTCCTGGATTAAAACATAGGCTACTTTTCATCATCATCACCGATTTTCATCACCACGCGGGTGAAACCGCGGGGCGCAGCTAGTTATCTATAAAAGTTTCAACTGTCTAACTATCACGGTTCATGAGATACAGCCTGGTGACAGACGCACAGACAGACAGACAGACGGACGGACAGCGGAGTCTTAGTAATAGGTTCCCGTTTTACCCTTTGGGTACGGAACCCCAAAAAGGCCTAAGAAGAAAGCCACTTCTGCTTTAGTGGGTGCAATCTGGTTTCTTGCAATGATTTGCCCTCTATCATCAGCAATGATTCCAGCAGTTTATCTGTTTATATTCTACTCGGCGACTCTGCAATCGGCACAGTTGTCCCACTTCCGAGCGTCTCGCGACTCTCCGGAGAAATTAAGATCGATTCAATGACTTTACAGCCGCCGTAAAACATTATTGCCGGCTAATGATACGCAGTTTATGGACTTTGAGGAAGCCATTGGCACCGATTGTACGCCGATAGTCTATTTATACAGGTTTATGGTTATATCGATTAGTTTTGTTACGAATGATTAATTTTATGAAGGCGGGGTCAAGCGTTGTGATCTTTAAATACCTATGTATCTAGATAAGTGTTTTACCACTGCTCACCCGACATTAAGTCACTGGGTTTTAGAAATGGAAAGCACGCCTAGGCTGAGGCGGAAATAACTCTCAAGTGAGGCCTTCAGAACGATAAGCGCCGGCGCATTTTTTTATTCATCTGAGTGACGAGACCTGTAGTGCGCTCGTCTGATGATGAGCGTCACACTTCCCCATAACAGTTCATTGCCACCCAGAATTTCGAATGTCTTTAGCAGCGAACTAATTAGAATTTTGCTAGTGATTAGTTAGAACATCCTGCACGGCAATATACTGAGCTGTATTGGAGACCACATACCGGTAGGTAAGCGCAGCGTAGGACGACCAACAAGATAGACAGACCTAAAAGAGACCACAGGAAAACGCTGGATGCTTCCAACCGGCTCTTTTAGAGATCGACAGGAGAGGCCTATGTCCAGCAGTGGACGTCCTATGGCTAAATGATGAATATACTGCGCTCGTCAACTTGAGATATTAATGTTTTTTATCTGAGCGCTAAATTACAGAGCTTAGGAAGCACCACACAACCGTGCACTTAATGCTTTCAAACACGAACCATTACAAAGTCATAGCGAACATCAACAATCCTCAACTAACATGTTGCATGTTTCCCGCAAGTAGGTGGCATGGAGTGGTGGCAGCGGGGGCGGCGCGCTCGGGTTCGACCACGCGTCGTCATGTGCGCGCACGCAACGCTCCGGCCGGCGCGCGCACGACGCGCCCTGCGACCTCGCCAAGCACCCCTACTGCAACACGCCCGGGAACAACTACCCCTGGCACGCTATACGGAGATTCGTCAAGGAGAACCAGGTACACAAATTAATCTAGACACCACCATTCTCGTCATCATGAATGATCTTCACTACGATGTAGCTTTCTTGCAGAAAAGAAGCAGCCTAAAACCAATCTATTCACGACATCCAGGCTAATGCTCCTAGCAAGGCAAGCTATCTTGTAAAATGTTCAACCAGAGAAAAATTTAAAACGAGGAATCTTAATGTACTCGTATTTAAAACAAACTAGAATCTATAGCTACGTTCCTCTTCATAAAACCTACCTATATTCTGATTTCAGGGCCTTATGAGACGAATGTATGGCAACGAGCGTCACATATCAGTGCTGAAGGCTGAACTCGACAATTATATCGAGCAAGAAGAAGAGGACATCATGAAGGCGACTCTCATGTACAGCAAGGCAAGCAACGGACGTGCCATGAAGGACCGGCCACATTTCAGGCCAATCCAGGACAAGAACAAAAACAACGACAGTTTAAAAGTCAAGCCTTTAGATAATACTAATCAAAGTAAAGCAAACAACTCTGATAGTCGGAATGCCACAGAAATGAGCAATGAAACTATAAACGACGACAAGGGAATTACATACAAAACCAAGTTAGAAAGCATTGCGAACATTGAAATTAATCATCTTGATCCTGAAGTGATAACGCTTGATGCTGTTATTAAACAAAGTATCGAGACAAACAGTATCTACCCCAAAGCGAGTGATGCAAAGCTTGAGGCGAAAATTGATGCCAAGAACAACAGCGTTGCTGAGAAGAATGTGACAACAACAACAACAGAAAACGTGAATAGTACTGAAACTACGACAGACTATCCCGACTCAACCACGGAGTCTACTAAGGAAGCATGGAAATCTGGTGATTCTTCAACGTTACCACCATCGCTTCTGTTCTCTGAACATGACAAGCCAAACATAGATAGAGTGGACACTACGCCACCAAAAGTCAATGAAAAGAAGGAGGAGTTTTATCAGAAGCCTCATCATCAAGAGTCGCAGAGGCCCTCTGTGATAAAGCTGAGTGGCGCGTAAGTTTACTATATTTCACTTAACACAAGAATTTGTCAGGAAAAAAGAATCCACCTATAAAAATCCACAACGTGATCATATGACTTTAAATTTCATAGATCTTCGCCAGAGCCAGATAGATAACTCTTTGTCAGTAACTTCCTTACAACTTCATTCCAATAGCTTTCCTGCCACTTCATGTCAGCTTCCCAACTTCGTTTCAGTAACGCGTGCGAGTCCCGCGAGATAATAGACGCTCCGTTCTGGGCGAACAGCACGCGCGGCGAGGTGCTGGTGCTGCTTAACATGTGGCCCTACGAGCAGTTTATACACCAGGAGATGTGCGTGCACGAGCGCAAACAAATGTACTGCAGGGAAGGTTGCAGGTTTGTACCGCGTCTTTAGGACTTTTTGAATTAACTCTTTCGTTTGGTCTCTAGGGATTGAATGTTAAGATGACTGCGCTAGTGAATGGAAAAAACAAATAGGTTATACGAACGCGACATAGTGGGAGCAGAGTACGAAAGTGATGGTTATGTGGCTTGACACAATGTCGAGAAAAACTACAGCAAAGAACAACAGGCCTCTGATGTCTGATCGATCAAAACACAATCGCACTGTTGATCTTGTTCTTTTGTGGGGAAAACTCAACCGATGTTATCTTATGAAAAGAGTTTAATTATGACCCTTCTCAAACAGGTACCAGAATTATATCATTGCCTCTTCAGAAGTTATATATCTCAAAATGATAAACTACTATTATAGTGTCGAAGAATTTTCTTATCATTGTTTTTAACACAATTCACACAATAAACAAAGTAAATTTTTGCTTACTAAGTGTGGCAAAGACAAACCAGGGATGCTAGGGGGGAGGGGGATATTATTTTCAAGCCTAAATCCGATACCATCCTTTCTCACCACTATGAAACTCATTTTCCAGATGCGAGCAGCAGTACCGTCTCCATCGGCTGCTAGCGTATGACCCTCGCAACGAGTGCCGCGGCATCTTCGCAGACTGGTTCCGATTCCCCGCCTGCTGCACCTGCAGGTGCTACGACGTGCCGGTGGAGTTCCGAGCGAGGAGCCCTAGGATACTGCGACCGCAGTACGACGAGGAGATTAAAAGGTTGGTGTTTATGAAGGCAAGCCCTTCAAGAGATGGGGCGACGAACTTTTGTTAAGGGCTGGCAGATGACGGCATAATACCGACGAGTCTGGAAAAGTCGGAGCCTTTGCCTAGAAGTTGGATTCTACATGTTTGTTGTTCTATTTTACTATGTGAGATTGAAAGAGTTGTGAACCTTTCACACAAGCCATAAACCAAGAGTAAGAGAACAGTGAAATTGATGAAGAACAGTAAGGAGAGCGGCACGGCTGTCACTCTAGATAGTGGATCAAAGTTAGAACGAAATTAGCTTCTACCGTCGTTTAAAAAAAAAACGTGGCAATCAGTAGATATTTTTGAATTTGAATTCTTGAGACAGACGTAGTTAAGTACATTGGTACCTTTGGTTTGTAATTGGATACCTAGATGTAACGAATACAATGTTAGGTTGAAGATCAATCTCGGTTTGATTTTCACTCCAGTGCCTAAGAGAAATGTACATTATGAAGAGAAGGTACTTACAACTTCTTTTGTCCTCAGGGTAATCTATGAAGACGTGGCGCGGGACTGGTACGCGATGTCAGCTTTCGATGAGGAAGATGAAGACTTGTTTTAAAGCTGTCTCGATAACCATTGGCTGGAAAGCAAGGCCGCACGCGTCAGCTGTATTGGGCAGCTCAGCAACTGGAATGCAAAGTGTACCTATAGTACCTATAATGAAACTAAAAGATTTTGTCTAGTATGCGCGCCAAATTACTTCTATGACTGCTCTGAACTGTAGCAAGCCCCTTGAAGTTACAAGCTGACAATAGATATTGTTACATGAGATTTAAAATAGTTTGTCGGTATTTCTAAAACGTATCTAAATGTATAAACTCGGAAAACTTTTTCCGTGAAATTGAACTAGACCCAATATCTATGTATTTATGAATCGATGGTTCAATTGTGGAGTGAATGGACAGATTACTAAACAGTTTTGGTTCGAACATGTTTGAGCTCTGGCCTGAATCCAGTTTAAAATATCTTTGGACCTATCCAGCATATTATAAAATGTAAGTAAGAGATATTAAACACTGTTTTAAACTATCACGGTTGTTCACTAAAGTTATATGATTATTTACGGGATATTTACCGTGGTAAGGTTGTGGAAGGAGCTCCCGATATTTCGGCGCAGTTACATGCGCCATGTTCACGGGAAGACCACGGTTATTTACGGGATATTTACCACGGTAAATATCCCTTAAATAATCATATAACTTAAGAGATATTACTTACTATTACGAGGAAAGATGATTTCAATTCCTTGTGAGTCTGTAAACACGAAAAAATAAATTCCTTAGTTGTGTTAAGTACATCATACTTTTTGGTTACGAACTAAGGACGATTTACACCGAACAGTGCCCAAAGAAACACGTTTAACAATACGGTAAAGGAAATTGAAGTATCTATACAGTAGTTAATGTTCACATTTGTTCTACGAAACCAGACTGTCTTCCGAAGAGTGCGCGAGCTCGACTGGGTTCTAATAAAGATGTCCATATAGCACCGGCGCGGCGGCGGCCCGAACTGCGCGCAGTTCGGTGTGAATCGTACCTTATTGTTGCCAAACCCACCTGAGCTTAAAGTAGTAGATTATTTTGTTCTATAAAGAAATAAATTACTTTAGCAGATACTTTTATTCTAGTGGACATTTAGCTAAATAATTTATATTACTAACAAATAATTTATTTCATAGAAATGTAAATAAGATATGTATAAAAATATATTTATTTACCTACTGGTAATAAAATTATTTAATTTATTAACTATTTAATTTAAGGCTAGTGAAAAGTTTAAAAGATAATTATGTAACAAAATGCATGAATGGTTAACTTTATTTGATGTTGAGTTTTTTAAAGATTTAAATAAAGGTTGTATGTTTTATATAATTATGTATTTTTTTTCCTTTTCACTTATAACTACAACTAGGATAACGTTTTGTGAACAAACACTCGTTATTTTTTATATTAAAACAGTTTTATTAATTACAATTGCAAAGTACATCTTGACACTATATAATGTATAGTATTATTAATTCGAAAACATTACAATACAATATCTCTTTATTATTACATTGAATGCTCTATAATTTTTAACTTAATCATTACAAATAAATCTTTATGAAATACTAGTACAAAGCTAGTCTCCCAACTTCTTTACCTAATGCCTACTAAATTCTAAACATTGTTTCTAACAAAACCAATGTAGGTTTGCAGTTTAGCATCTCATCCCACTGGTCCAATTTGAGGTGGGTCCAGTTTACGTAAGAGCCCGATTATAGCTAACTTACTACATAAGCTAGGAGTCTACTTGTCCACCTCGTACGCATCGGAATCGGACAGATAGGATCGCGATGAATTCACATTAACTGCTTTAAGTATCTGTGGCAATTTATCACAGCTTAGTAAGTAGGTAGCGTGACTTCGGCGGAATTCCATCCGTCCTATGCGTACAATGTGGACTAATGCATGCTCACCCTTATCTTATAATGATGGAAACACCCTCAAATTCGGTTTATTTTGCAGTCAAGGTCTAACAATTTCAAGCTCATATTTTCATGATTTAAAGGCTTTGATCAAATAAATAGAGGATATTGCACCAACCGTCCGACCGTGGCTTGCCTAAACTCCGCCGCGCCGCGCCGGTGCAGCAGTTTGCATTGTGTTACTCGTAAACATCACGCAAAATAAACAAATGTGTGTATGTATTGACCACTAGGTATGCCACTATTTTCACAGCACATGTAATGCGTGCGATATCCTGTTCATTTGATCGAAGATATAAGGGCTGATAAACTAACAAAAGGTTATCCTAAATTATACTCCGCCCAACATTTATCTTTTTTGACATATAAACGCGCATGAAAGTTCGAATTGTTGAGTTTGGAATATTAAAATTAAGAGTTGGTGGTCAAACGCGGAATTATTTGCGTTAAAAAAAGTATACTTCATTTTGCGATTATAGGTATAGTGATGTTCCAAATCACCTAACTAGTTTAATCAATATTATAACTAAAATTATCAATACCACATGAAAACATTGGTCATCTACCACTTCGCTTTATCTTGACGACGTCCAAGTGAGGAGCAACAAAATATTACAACTTCGTTTCAGAAACGTTTCAACCTAATTTTCTGAGTTGAACATTTGAAAATTCAACAGTGTCTTCTCAACAACAGCGACAATTTCTTTGCGTGAAAAAAAAAAAGCTAAGGCGCTCTTCCGATTCTCTTCATCATCAGCCAGAAGACGTCCACTGCAGAACATAGGCCTCCCCCTTTAACCTCCACACCGAACGACATCCTGCCATCTGCATCCACTGGATGCCCACGACTCTCACAATGTCGTCGGTCCATCTAGTGGGAGGCCTACCTACGCTGCGTCTTCCGGTTCGCGGTCTCCACTCAAGAACCTTTCTTCCCCATCGGTTAACAGTTCTTTGAGCGATGTGGCCTGCCCATTGCCACTTCAACTTGCAGATTTTAATAGCTATGTTGGTGACTCTGGTTCATTGGCGAATATCTACGTTTCGGATTTTATCGCGCAACGAAACTCCGAGCATAGCTCTCTCCATTGCCGTTGTGTGACTCTGAGTTTTCCAAAAGGCCAACAGTTAAGGACCACGTCTCAGTACCATATGTCATCACTGGCAACACACAGTGATCAAATACCTTCGTCTTCAGGCACTGTGGTATCTTGGATGAGAATCTAATTCTTCCGGTTCTCTTATGGCCATTAATTATTATTGACAAATATTTAAGCCGACCTTATCAATAATTCATCATAGCGATCAAAAAGAAAGAAAAATGTTGGACGGGGTTTGGTCTTTCATGTAACAATATAAGGCACTGCTAAGACGGTGAGCAACATTCACAAGCAACATTAAAGGTTTTATTTGGTTTGGTTCGCTTGATATTATCCATTCATGTAAATGTCACAAGTCATAGTTGAAGTAATTATGTCTCCGTTCGAGATCCCTGATCTCAACAATATCAGCTTTGAGTCTTAGCTTGAGAATTTCCCTCCAGATGGCCTCTCGGTGTTCCTTGTTGGTAATACCCATTCGTAGTAGGGTGTTGTCGTTGATCCGTACCAAAGCTCTGCCGGTTATATCATGCTAAAAACATAGTTTGAATATTATAAATGTTCTTCATATTAATAGTAAGTACATAAAATATGAGAGTTAACATACCTCATGAAACCTTTCCCAGTATAAGTTATAATAATCACTACAATGTCTCCGGAGCCATTTCTGGACATCTGCCTCCGTCCACAAGTAAACAGCTTTAGGACGAGCAGTTTTTGTCTGAAAAACAAGTAATTTTGTGCAGTTCTACTGAGTTTTTTTTTTTTATTCTATATAGGTTTGTGTTTGTCCAGTGCTTGCCCAATGTTAATCAAAGAGGTGGAGTAGGATGGAGTATGCTTGCCTACAAGGAATCTGTAAAATTTTGCTTTTAAGATAATCATCATGTGCAGACTGCGTAGCATTTTGCAGACTTCCAAAAAGAAGGCTGAAACTCATCAAAAAATATAAAAATAAAATAAATAAATATCTGGGACATTTTTGCACACACGGTTATCTGACCCCAAACTAAGCAAAGCTTGTAATATGGCTGCCAGAGACTGATATACGTACATATATATTTTTAAATACATACTTAAATAGATATTAACACCCAGACAGAACAAACACAAATGTTCATCACACAAATATTTGTACTAGATGGGAATCGAACCCACGCCCCCAAGCACAGAAGTTAGGTTCACTACCAACTGAGCCACCGGGGCAGTCAATAAAAAAGGGAATGAGTCATAGCTGCCTAACAACCAACTTGGTGGAGATAGAAGAGTAGGTTTGCCTTGTCGAAAAAATACAAGCAAATGGTTGCACGGTATCCGTGGGTACAAGAAATAAAATAGTTTTTGTAACTGATTTTAGTGTACACTTGTACAGAGTACTTTTTCTTTTAATGTTAATTCCGAAGAGGAAAGAAGTTTATTCTATTATATTCGGGCAATGTGGTGAGCGAAGAGAAAAAGTGATTCTTTCGCATTGAGAAAATAGTAATAATAAATAGCTATATGATCTTTTGTCTTTTTACAAGACTTTCAAGCCTAAAGGCTGAGTTTAATGTTATCATGATGATGGAGAGCATACCTTTGGTTTGTTCGAATTTGAATTGGACTCTTCCACCATTCTGGAGTTGTATTTCACGTAAAGGTGGTACGGTCACTATACGTGTACGGTAAAAACACTGCTGAACTGAAAACAAGAAAATCTTAGAGTCTGAGACATTTACAAACTCCACAATTGGACATACAATTTATATGATTCTGTGAATTTCTGTGCTCCAAATCCAATCCACATCCCACACTTACATTCGAAGGGTAAAGTAATATCCCACAATACAATCTTCTATTGTATTCTCTTTGCAATACGTGAAAGTCCCAAAAAAAATTGTTTACAATAACAAATTTGACGTTGGCGTTTGATTTTGACGTTTTTTGATTAAATTGACTAAGGACTGGGCAAGCTAAATCTATAAAGGTCATACAGCCTCGTCTTACGTTCTTTACTGAAAAAAAATTACTAAGTGAAAGAAGAAAACTCATATATTATGTAGGCTTTATTTAGCAAAAAATGCACACGATGTCACGACAAACTTTTGACAACTAACTACAATGAGCTCATTTCGTCATTGTATTTATATCAGAGACAGTCAGTATAGGGGCGATAGTGTTCCGTGATAGGTCTTAAGATAATCATTACCACTTTTTTTTATCCAAGTATCCTTTGCGAGTTTAGGCACAGAATACATATAAGGTCACAAAAGTGAGAACGGCAAAAAGTTGGTTCCTCTGCATTTCTAAACGATTAGACATAGAAACTTGTAACTTACATTACAATGCAGATTAATTCAAAAAATTCTCTAATTTATAACTTTTCGAGATTATCGATAAGGCTGCTTGTAAATTCAAGACGTTCTAGCTCAAAGCTCATTGGCTACTCCACCGTGGCGGTGGTAGCAGAGCAACAGCAATATGGCTACGTTTACGTTATGCCCTCGGAACATATACCCAATAAAGGAACACAAGGCGGTATGGCCTAAATGACTATAGCTAAGCCCATTTGGCGAAATAACATTTAAAAAATCAAACAAGGTGAATTGTCAACGTCACAAACAAAATTGCTATCTTTATCTTGTCAATTTGACAAGTCTTGTCAATCTTGAATGCCGTTTTCTAATATCTTGTTCATGCAATCTTGCATTTAAAAATAAATTATAACCCAAAAGTATTCTTTGATTATAACCAATAGAATTGTCTACAGCTGAATTTCAAACATTCATAAAATGCCGCTTTGATATATCCATAATGTCACAGAATTTACAGAAGAAGCCCTCAAAGGGCATACTGAAGACGTCCCGCAGCATCGACGGACAAGACGGGACACCTTCGGCCTCGACGAGCAAGCGGCCGAAGGAGCAAAGATTTGACGAGATGAATATTATCGAAACTTTTCACCCGGCTGACAAAGATTACGGACATATGAAGGTGGACGAGCCGAAGACTCCCTACTCGGAGTCGGTTGACGGGGATTTAGTGCCAACGGACGAGTTGGACGCCAACATTCTGGCGGCGAAGCTCGCAGCGAGTATGAACAAGCCGCCGCGCTGCACCGAGGAGGTGTGCAGCAGCGACGAGGACCCCGACGAGTCGGAGGAGGCGCGCCAGCGACGACTTGATTTCGAGAAAAAGCGGAAAATGCACTACAATGAATTCCAGGTGAGTTTGTTGTGTTGACTCATTGCCCAATGGGGTTAGATCATAATGGGAGTGACGCGACTGCGAACTACTTGCACATATTAGCTATTTATATATAGTGGCTATTAATTTGTCAGAATAGTGTTTTGTGCCCTACCAATTTTTTGTGTGCTTACTACAATAAGTACAAGTAAAAGACTGTTGATAGCATAAAAATGAAGTTAACTGGTCAGTGTATTATTGGTTGTATCTTTGGTTAAATTTGTACCTGTGAATAACAAATAAGTAACTAAAAGACAATTAATTTCTTGAACTAGTGGTTGTGACTTGAATGTTGTATTAGCATATTTATGAACATTTAAACTATAATTAGAATCGTGCATAATATTCCTTCATCGTGCATAATATAGGCTTCTGTTATGCATCAAAGAGTGTTTTACAGTGGAAGATAAGGTCACAGAGCTGGTCTGGCTCTTAGCCTAGACCAATTAGTTTTGCTCAGAACATCTTGAACAGTCATGGATGACTATATATGTCCTCCTAAACTTAAAATGCATTATAATGCATTCCTATGTGTTTTGACCGCCTCGGTGGCTCAGTTGGAAGTGAACCTACCTTTTGCGCTCGGGGGTGTGGGTTCGATCTACACCTAAGGCAAACATTCATGTGAGAACACTTGTGTTTTTTCTGAGTGTTAATATCTGGTGTGGTAAAAAAAAGTAATTATAATTAACACCTGGGATGCCGTTTTGTCCACCATGTGATCAACACAAGATGTTCCATTGGGGCCAAGGTTAAAATCACATTTCCATTCTATTTTGATGTTTGCTTTATTTTTAACCAACTTCCAAAAAGGAGGAGGTTATCAATTCGATTGGTTTTTTTAAAAATAATGTTTGTTCCCTAAAAACTTTTTTGGTGAACCAATTTTGATGATTCTTTTTTTATTGGAAAGCAGCTGGTGCTTCCCGTGTGATCCCATTTCAATTTGGTCCAGTTCTGTCATTTTTATGAAGATAGTTTTTTACATTGATAATTATTTCCTAAATGGTAGAAAATACAGTGTTTAGAACTATGAATAAATGTTTGGTTTTATTTTGACTATTCTCACTAAGATATTTTTCAATTGCTCACTGGTGTCATCTCTGCTCTGGACCAGGGTATGTTCTAAAACTGTGACCAGAACCACCGAAGGATGGGCAGTAGCGTCCTATTTAGTAACATTCTGCGATCCGCAAGCCTCCTGCCAAGTGTGGGTATTAAGGCAACACCCCTCTCTAAAAGGAAGGCCCTTGTTCAGCAGTGAATGTTTACTGGCTGATGATGTGATGAGATGATGTCCCCTCTGGCCTGAACGGAAGAAAAATCATGGGGAAAAAATGTGGACTTTCATGGTTTCATTTGTAGTATTGTTTTGTCCTAATTTATAAAAAGAATATTGTAATCTTTGGTTAAGCCACATCATGGCCAATGTCAATGATCCCCTATATTTTACTTTTAAGATAATAATATTTGTTAGCCTAGTATTGTTGTCAAGATAAGGCACAAGTACACTGTACTCTTTAAAGGATCGTTAATTATTAGAAAAACTTCCTATAGTAATTAGTTCATATTGGTTGATATACCTTAAAACCCATACATCTATACACTCTTTATAGCAAAACAGCCATTCTTTATTGCGAAGAAATACATTCATATACAGATGTCAGCAAATATTTACAGTAGGTATTCTTAGTACTACTTATTGTTTATGTTATCAGTTAATATTTCTAAGAAAGACACTCAACAGCTGCCTGCTTTTGTAATTGTTAATTGCATCAAACATGTGTGCCATTACAAGAGGATTGCATTGTCTCTAGAACATTTTTGGTCTCAGTTACTAAACACACTATAATTATATAAGGTATACCTATCCAGCTATAAACCAACTTTTTTGTGTATTATTGAAATTTGTTTAGTTTTTTTTCTTCACTCTATATAACAAAAACTTTTAAAAAGAAAAACCAAAAAGCTCAGTCCCTTGAGTTTTGGTGTAAAGAGCTTAAACCTGCTTCTAATAATATGGCCCCTATTGTGTGAATCTGGTGGCAATGGTGTTCATCTGCTGTCCCTCTCATGCACATGGTGCAAGTAAATTGCCATGAGTAGGATAACACACTCTCAATTACCACCAGACTTACACAATAAGGTCCAAGGTCCTGCTTACTGACTGCTCTTGGTGATGCACCAACCCACAATGAGTGTTGACCGACTTTGTTGTGTTCTATTCAACCCTTGAAAATGAGATGAATGCTGCAGCACGCAGCTGTTTGATCAATGTTTGTTGTTATTTCAGGCTCTACAACTAGCGAGACAACTTATGGCACAAGATGATGACGATGATGATGATAAAGGAGAGAAGTCGTAATGTCTTCCAGATTCAAAATGTGGTAAGCAGACAGGTTTGAGTAGTCACAAATGGAAAACGGGAAAATGTGACATGACCCTACAGGCACAAAATCCAGCCACTACAACCCAAATATGTTTCACCTAAATCAAGTATGTAACAGTTTAACAAGAAGTATTAATATGGTTCAAGAAATGATGCAATGAAGTTTGCTTATAAGGTTGCTAACAATGTTGAAAGCTTTTGGTTTTTTACCACTTACGGTAGTCTGACAGAAAATAGTGAAAACTGATTGATTGAAAAATAGGGGAAACTATTCTTACAAATTAAATGTTTACAAAATGCATGTATTATTTACATTCTCTTTGATAATGCTGATTAATAGTAATAGCAACACACTTTAAAACTAGTGTAATGCAGTTTTATGCCATAATCAAAAAATAATTAAATCAGCAGCCATGTTTTGAACACAATTGGAAAGTTTTTATTCGATAACTGACATCAATATGTTTTTTTTCAAAAACTTATTTTTTAGCATATACTTTTATTGTGCAAACCACTAGATTGGAATATGCTGCCTGAACGAGTCTTCCCTGAGACTTATAATATGAGTCGCAAGTGAATCAGCAAAGTGTGTGTGGGTGACATTACATTTCTTCTAGACAAAGCATCTCTATCGTGGACCATACCACATTGCTTAATAACAAGTGAAGTGATGGTCAGGCACAAGCCCATAAAAACAAATTAAAAACTCACAATGTAGAATGAGCTACCTTCCGCTGTACTTCCAAGAATCTACAACATGGGTTACTTCAATAAGCAGGTTAATAGATTCTTAAAGGGTCTACCATCAGGCAGCCCATCTGTATGTTTGCTACATATGGCATTAAAAAAAAAAGAGATTGACTATGTAGTACTTGAATAAAAACTTACCAACTGGGTTCAGAATATGGCCGTGGATCAATCTTGTGTGCGTGCATCAACAATATTGATCATTTCTATACAATAACCAACTTTTCATCTTTCACATTCATTGACATTGGCATGATTCTGTAGACTTGATGCATGAACATAGATTTGAATCCTAAAGGTGCCTTTCCGCTGAAGTAGAGTAACAGCAGAAGAGTTTTCAATCGATTCTTACGAACGGAACTGTACAAAAAATATGGTGATGTAAATTTTGTGCAATTCTATTGGTTGATAATTACTCTTTTCAGTGAACAGGATATCCTAACAGTACTAAAGAAGTACTGAAAAGACGCCATCTGCTATTTGTGTTCCTGAAATTGGCTGTATATTTACAAAAGAGATTTTAGCTATAATTTAATGCATTTATGGTTGTAGCACCGATGTGTTCTGCTTCGAAACCGCGCAATGTAACTAGGTAAGAATTTAGTTTGCGGTTTTATCTAACATATATCATCTCTATGACAAGGCAATAAGGATCTAAGATGTGTACATTGTGTAGTTTTGTCTAGAAGACAGTATAATTATTTGTATTTACTTACTGCTTTTAATATTATCGATTTCTATTATTATATTTTTTAAACTATTATCTATTTTAGGGTTAGGAATTTTCATTTATAATTCATATTTAAAATTGACTATTTTCATATAGGGCGACAGATTGACTACTCGTAATTGTAATAATAATCTTGGTAAAGTACAATTATCAGTAAAATGTGGATATTAACTCATCATGGTGATCGTGTATGTGCCATGGTCGCGCGACACTGGTTCCACTTCCAGCCCGCAAGCAAATACCCACCCTGGCTACCTGATAATAAAGAAGCAATTTGTTAAATTCTATAAAAACCGGCCTACCACAACATAACTTTTTAGCTACTAAAGTACAAAATAGTAGTGCAAAAAGACAACATCCTATTAACGCCCAGGCGGTCACCCATCCAAATACCGACCGCGCCCGACGTTGCTTAACTGTGGTGATCGTACGAGAACCGGTGGTGAACAGAAATTTGTCACCGACTCGCACTTGGCCATTATTATTTGTTGTTATACTTTAGAGTGTGTACTATAATCATGGCAAGTTTGACGCTTGTACGTATTACCGTTTTTACATTTGAACAAATACAAAAACACGCAAAAAAATACTTATGTTATTTAGTTTTTACTTTTTAATTTTACAGTTTCTTTAGTCTTAACATTTGTTTTTTATTTCTTGGTTAATTCGCTGTAACATTACATATTCTGTGAAAATGTCAACTGGCTATCTATTACGGTCGAAAGGTACAATCGATATACGAAGTATCAGTATGAAATCTTTGGTACAATCGTTAAAAGGTAGGATGGACGGACAGACAGACAGCGTAAGCTTAGTAATCGGGTCCCGTTTATACCCTTTGGGTACGGAACCCTAAAATGATGCTTAGGGTGATATTTTAATGTGATAGTAGTGCAACTGCGGTGGCGCGACCTCAGGCTTCATTTAGCCGTTCAAGTATTACGTAAGCAGATTTATTGCAATTATTTACCCCCCCCCCCCTCCCTCCCTCCTGGTCAGCAAAAGTAAGCAAAGCTCTTGCTCCCCCCTTCCATGCTGACGTAAACATTGGTATATTAATTTTTCTTTTAATGTCAGTATTCTGTTTTTTTTATTGGTTCATGAGCAGCAGTGCCATAATGTGTAAAAAAGTAAATAATTATTGCTGACGTAATCACCATCTATACCCCCCACCCCCCATGTCTTCAAAAATAAGCAAATCATAGACCCCCTCGCCCCCTATAGTGCTTACGTATAAATTGAACGGTCCCTTATACCAAACTGTTGGAGTCCTTTACAGTGGCCTTGTGTGAGAATGGATTCAAATACATACAAATATAACAAAAATTAACACATTCTTCTCCATACACAAAATGTAATATTGCTTAGAAAAGCAATAATCGTAGTAAACTTTTTGCAACAACTTCGTAAACTTATGCTTAGGCTTGATATACCTATTTCTCATTATTTTTAACTAATTGCTTATTAAATTTTTTAATTCCTTTGTAAATATATAGGCTTCCATATTGTAATTGACTATCACTTATTTAATAATTATTGGTCATTTTACGATAATGTTATACATACTATGTGCCAATAACATAAGTTCAATTTACTGCATGCATATGTATGAACATCAATTTATTCTAAAACAAAATTATGATGAGAAATTACAAAATAATGGTTTAATATTGTATAAATTATTATAAATGAGTGGTTTGTGAATGTGAAGTGATAGGTCGGTTGGTATAGTATAGGGTCACAGCACACTACTCGGGACCACATCACCATCGCCTCGCCACAAAGACTCAATCCGGCTTCAATTGCATGCAGGCATAAGGCACGTCCGAAGTCCGAGCTTTTACAGAAGTCCGGGCTGCTATCAATATCAGAATCGACGCGCGACGACGACCTGGCGTAAGCGCTGTTACAGCAAATCGCAACCCTTTCTCTGGGTAATCCAGAGACGAGGCCGTCAGAGATGATTAGTATGCGATGCAGTATGGAGTTTCATAGAAAGAAAACTGAATGGCTTGAGGCGATGCCGAGCCGATGCCGTGCTGGTATGTGTGCTGTGACCCTAAAATGTTATTTTTGATAACTTTAAATTGACAAGATGGTATTATTAGAGAAATGATTCCACGTAAAATTGCGCGCTTATAATATATTACACAAATGGTGTTTTATTGTTTGTTCAATTAAAATTTTTATTTCATGACAGCAAAGATCACATTTGGTTAGTACATACATAAAACAATAACTATGGTTAGTGAAAAACATAATAAGTAATTTAATTTATTTTGATATAATGTACCTAATAGCGGGGAATCATTACCCGCATAAACCACCAAGCGGGTGGTTAAGCGTTTACCAACGGCCTTACTTAAAAACATTACGCAAGTTAATCTATGCTTAAAAATGCGCTGTCTCGTTTTCACGTGTGACCATTACCGTCAGCGAGAAGTCGAGAGAACATTTTAAAGCATAGATCAACTTGAGTAACGTTTTTAAGGCCCTTATTCATTAACAAAGTTGTAGGCAACTATTATTGGGTGCGCAATTTTACTTTGGCATCAATCTGTGCTATGAAACAGTATTTATTATGTCGGCTATTATAATGAAAACATGTAAGAAATGAAAGAACAGTACTGGGGTTTCCGGCTTCCTCTTAACGCGGGCTCGAATTGCCGCTAAACAGCGCAGTTCGCAAAATCACGTGAACGTGAACCTTAACGCGCCGAGATACGGTTTACGGTCGCGCAGAATCGCTTACAAATAGGTAGCCTACTGTTCTATAATGCCCCAAAAGGCACTATACAAATGTTACTCTGTTACAGAGCCTACATAATTGAAGATTGTATATTAGTGGAGACCATAATTAAATTATTTATTTTGTAACAAAAGACGTCCTAAGACACAAAATAATTCATAAAAATAAATGCTATTCGGAATGAGAGTATGTATTTTTGAAAGATAATAAACTTATTGTGATTGAATAAAACAAAATGAATTTAGAAAAGCGCTTCGTTGACTTCGACTATGTACCTACATGTACGTAATCAAAGTTCGTTGATTACAGGGCTTATGCGTAGTGCAAAGAAAGTAGGCGTTGGTCATACGGCAGATTGATTTGGCCTTCGACCAAAATAAAATGAATGGACGGGCCCAGTAGAAGCGCATTTTTGAAGATTACAAAATGAGCGCCAGCGCTCCTTTCGTTTCAGTCGGTCTCTAGCCGTAGGAAGTGAAACACGAGTCTATTGTTACGCGATAACGAAACATCTGTCAAAATTATAAATTCGTATGCTTTACCGAAGTGTAAATACACAAATAAAACCGATATCTATTTTTTTTGTAACAAATATACTGTACATTTGTAAATTAGGTGTTGAAGTATATGTCCGACGGTTTTGACTCGTTTTTACTGATCAAGTTCAATGGTTAGGGCCCGTCCATTCATTTTATTTTGGTCGAAGGATTTGGCTATATTTTTTAATTCAAAAAATTTGCATGTTGTATTCGATAACACTGTTAATTTAATTGATGAATTCGTCTAGTTCCAAAGTAAATGTAGAAGAAAGGTGGGCTTTTTGTCTAAAAGATCACATATTTACTTAATTAAAAGATAATTCTTCCTAAAAAAAATTATTACACCTGTCTCACTTTGACATTGACAGTGACATATATTTATTTACATCCTTGCTACGTACGTATATAAATTTGAACCATATAGCCGTAGCGCATAAAGTACAATTTCAAGTGACAGCAGTACGCGACGCGTAGACCACACGTCAGCGCCTTAAAGCCGTAATGTGGTAGCTCACTTGATCTCTCTTTAAAGTGTCAGTGTATTCGAGCGAGTCAATATGAAAAAGTACGCAAATGTTTTCCCCATGTATGTACTTGTACAATGTACTGTACAGTGATCTGTAGAACCAGTCAATCTGCCAAAATAATTATGGAAAGTGTAAATTGAGTATTTGTGTATTAATAGTCTATAAAATAGTAAACAAATATGTATAATAATATATTTATTCGCACCCGTAGATAACCATTCTGTGTAAATTATGTTTATTTTCTATAATGAAGCACTCGCAGTCTATCAACACTTATGATCTAAAAGATTGCATACTTTGATTATATGTGTTTCTAAGAATACCTACATCATTTGTTAAATGTTTTTATCAATAGAACATGTATGTGCGCTCGAAGCTATCTTTAAGTTGGCATGATTCAAACCTGTTGATTAGATACCTTAAAGGGTGTGGTATAAAATGGGTGGGTGGATATAAAATCAATAGTTATTATTACCTAAATTAGACGTCTGCTGCCTGAAAGCTACGCTTACGAAGGAAACTGCAGAACGCTGTAGAAAATCAGCATTGTTAACTGAATCGCAAACTTTCAGTATCAGATGGAAACATCTTTTCTGTGGCCTTAGTAAGAGCACTTGCGAAAAAGTTATCGTTATATAAATGATAGCAAAATGTAAGAAAAATTTAACAGCGCCTCTATCGGACGTGAAAGGAAACTGAATTTTTCATATATGTATTTTGTTATCGTTTACGTAACGATAACTTTTTCGCAAGTGCTCGTACTAAGGCCAATGAAGTAAAATCAAGCAAATAGATAAACTGCACGATTTTGTAATGGTTTCTTGAATAAAACTTCTGGAGGCCTACTTTTGGATGTTTTATTCAAGCAACCAAGAAACTGTATTTTTAGCATACCCAGGTACTTATTTATTGCAAATATTTATAAAAAACTACGGGTGCGAAACCATGTTTAACTTTATAGAGTTTATTGCACCTACAGGCTGTTTGTGATGTATCCTACCAATTATAATGGCTAGTTTTTCTTTTTGTAAAATAATACTTAGCTAATTTTCACGCAGCACAGTTTATAATGTTGTTTTCTAAACGCAGACTAGCAAACAGTTTTTTTAAGATGCCGGTAAGCCTAGCGCGTGGACGTGACAAAGCTGAAATATGGATATGTCTGTCTCATTTCAGTGGGATAAAAAGAGTGGATAAAACTTGAGCTGCGGCCGTAGACAGAATGTCTACGGCCGCAGCTCTCGTGCTAGGTACATTCGGAAAATAAAAGTAAATTATTTTCTTAAAACTGTCTGCGTTACACCAGAGTCCAGACTGTGGAAATTACACCTAAATATCGCTGTATTAGGTATATGTGGCATAAGTAATTATACTAGTTGCGAATCAAAATATTAACCAATAATGTGTCTATACTATAGGTACAAATAAAGCAATATTAAATATTGTATATAGGTCTATTCAGATGTATGACGTATTTGCTGCCGCTGAGAATATTGGGTGGATCCCTAGAAGGCAAAAGTAAGAGAAAAAACGGGGGAAAGAGAAAAAGTATGGAGTATGCAGACCATAGCCAATAAACTATAGAGTTAACCACCCATAACAGAGTAGGGTGACCAGTGTTAAACTATAGTTTATTACTATTAAAAATTCTGTACTTCAAAGTACCTAATCGTTAAATTCAATAGTTTGTTGGCTATGGTATCCAGTTCCTCTTCCCCCATCGTTGCTCTTAACCTACATGACCTTACACTATTTCTACCTTACCTGTTTCTGGTACCACGCTAGCATCAAATGTTCTCATATTTAAAAAAAAACTGGTGAAAATCCGCTTAGTATTCATACAGAGCGTCGGCGCATATCGCTTACATTTGAATAGGTCTTAATAGTTGTCATCTTGTCACCATTATATTGGCCTTATTCGGAGTTAAGTTGTTGCATTTAGGTGACGTAAAGAATAAAGCTGCTTTTCCTAAAATGTATGTGTAAATAATAATATAGATTATAAATTATCTCAATTTATTGTGTATTATTACTTCCCTCTTCAGTGGTGTTAAGGGTTCTATAATACCTACTACAAGGAACCCTACTAAGTTTGACCAACGGGAGAGAAAGTGTTTTTTTTTTCTTTCTCCCGTTGGTCAGACGGTGGTCTGGCGTACCAAATCAACGCAATAATAAAGCCCTAACAGGCGTGTCAACTTGGCCGACGAACAGCCATCTGAGCAACGGGAGATAAAGATACAATTTTCTATTTCTCCCGTTGGTCAGACGGCGGCGGTGATAGCCATGCAACTTGACGTCTGTTATAGCCGTATAGTACATAAAGTCGTTTGTTTGGGCTTTAACCGAAATAAAAACCGGCCAAGTGCGAGTCGGACTCGTGCATGAAGGGTTCCGGATACTGATCTATAAAATCTGCAAAAAATCACGTTTGTTGTATGGGTTCCCCCCTTTAAATATTTATTTTATTCTGTTTTTTAGTATTTGTTCTTATAGCGGCAACAGAAATACATCATCTGTGAAAATTTCAACTGTACTATCACGGTTCATAAGATACAGCCAGGTGACAGACGGACAGCGGAGTCATAATAATAGGGTCCAGTTTTACCCTTTGGGTACGTAACCCTAAAAAATCTCTTCTCTTTAACCGTTCCGTTATATGCACCAC
The DNA here is from genome assembly GCA_949125355.1 of Agriopis leucophaearia. Lineage (NCBI taxonomy): Eukaryota > Metazoa > Arthropoda > Insecta > Lepidoptera > Geometridae > Agriopis > Agriopis leucophaearia. Next base: position 1,152,479 of record OX421276.1, on the reverse strand, counting down.
AGAGTAATGCACAAGGTATGTACCACAAACATCCAGCATCCACCACCTTTGATAATAAACATCAACATGATTTGGATCCGCCATATAAAGAAAAACTAGAAAGCCGGTAAGCGCAGCGTAGGACGTCGACCCACAAGATGGATAGACGACCTAAAAGAGACCGCAGGAAAACACTGAATGCAGACCGCTTCCAACCAGTGGCGTAGCTAGGTAACCAAAGGCCCTGGTGCAAAAAAATGGGGCCCTACCTAAACTGAGTTAGGATTTATGAAGTAAAAATATAAATAATTTAAAGGCACCGGCAGCGGCTCCGATAGCTACGCCTACGCTACGGAGGCCTATGTCCAGAAGTGAACGTCTAATGGCTGAAATGATGATGATGATATTAACTAGAGCTAGTACCAAAAAAATGTCTGGCAAAACTGAAGGGGTGAGGTAACAAGTACTGCGCTACAAACGCACAATCAAGGAACATATTTCTCACAAGGAGCGCACAATTCAATATTGAGCGGCAAACGATATGCTCCACTAGCTCAAAATGTAATCCAATGGACGACCATTGTAAGTGCTAAAGGGGAAACTAGGTCCACTTTTTTATATTCTTTATATTAAATTAATTATATTTTTTTATATTAATTGAAAAATAAAAATTATACGCTTTGCATTCTTTAAGTTTGGTCTGTGGTTTGGTGCCTATTCCAATTATTAAATGATATTGATTTATTTTTTCTGAGGATATTGACCTCAAAAAAGGCGAGAAGATTTTCAAAGATAATTTAATATCACATGGGCTTCCACATGGCTTCCCTATTCCGTGGATTAGGTACAATACAAACATGTTACAAAAGATAATGGTCAAGGAATTTATTAAATTCCTTGATCATGGTACAAACTTACGTGCGGGGATAATATTGACTGACAGTGACAGCTTTTAGCAGTGCCCTTAGTACAAGATTTGACAAAACGGAAACTATGATAGTTTTCGAGTTAACGCAAAACCAACAGTTTTCAATCAATTCGGTAGTATGAGCGTCAAAAGTTTACACGATATCGTTAATCGAGAGCTCGATGAATGAACGGGAATGAACGTTAATTCGTCTCTTTTACACACCATAGGAAATATAGGGACAGCCATATACCGCCATTTGACGTTTTGAATTTCGTTTTCGTGCGTTATTTACTTAGGTTATTTATATTTTCTTTGCGAGGAATCTTCCGTATCGTAATATTGTTTTTATTAGCAAGAACTTAATATAAACCAGGGATATATAATAGTTACATGATTCCCAATTTGAAGTGATGGTAGAATTCATGGAGAAGTAACTTACTATTGTAAAGTGAACTTATTTTTTAGGTTACGTTTTCTTTTTGCTCGTTTTAATTTTGAATAAGCCTGCCGTCGGACCCCACGGCAGGCTTACTAAATCTTCATAAGTGGGAAGAACTCCGCGCCGTCCTCAACATGGACATTTCTGGGCCGTCGAACACGGTTGAGAAGTGGAAAAAGGTAAAGAACTTAAGTAATTGCGATGACCATACAATGCATGCTTGCCTTAATTAATATTTCATGCTTGATTTCTCACTAACTGTGTGTCGGATTAAAATGCGGGCGATAAGTTCTGCACTGACATCCCGCTTTGGGTAAATTGTGAATTTCCCCTTACCAACACTTACCTGAGCCGATCCAACTCCTTGAAATATCGGAGTGAGGCTCTGGGGCACTGGCACAGTTGCTCCATGGCGTAGATGAAAGTGTGCACAATGACGATGAAAAAGCCAATGTGGTGATGTGTATGAAAAAAGCAATGATGCTTCATGCTACCCGGTAGCGATTCTAGTTTCTTCTGTGGCTTCACAATGCAACAGCACATGCTCTATCATTTCGATCTCATTCATGCAGCCATGTCACAGTGGCTGTCCGTGGCTCCTAGCTTATACAAGTGGCTATTCAAGTTGCAATGACCAGTTATAAGGCTTACTAGCAGACGAATGTTCTGTCATTGCAACTTCAATAGGTTGTTGGTGATCTTCCTGTCCAGATTTGGGAAAGCTGCTTTAGCATGCTTACATTTTGTCAACTTATTTGTTTTCTAGATACATTTGCTGTTCATTATTTGCCATCCACAATTCCAGTCTTTTTGCTTTCAGTACCTAATCATAGCAATAATGTAAATAAATCTTTTAAAATTACCTACTCAAAAGTGTATTTTTATAACATTGTTTTGAATTTTTCAGCTGCCTACATCTCCATCCGGAGCACAGCCACCACCATCTCCAGGAACACCCACACCAATCTTTGAGGAGGACAATGTTGAGGAAGGTTAGTTGTATTCAATATATTTCAACTTAATATGAGAGTTATCTACCTACTATATTTATTTTTAACATTAACAAGCTTGTCTTTTCTCTGCAAAAAAGTGTCCGTTCACGTTATCTTGACTTTGACTTTGTTTGACTGCCTCGGTGGCTCAGTTGGTAGTGATCCTACTTTCTGTGCTTGGGGGCGTGGGTTCGATTCCCATCTAGGACAAACATTTGTGTGATGAACATTTGTGTTTGTTCTATGTCTGGGTGTTAATATCTATTTAAGTATGTATTTAGAAATATATATGTATGTATATCAGTCTCTGGCAGCCATATTACAAGCTTTGCTTAGTTTGGGGTCAGATGACCATGTGTGCAATAATGTCCCAGATATTTATTTATTTATTTATCTCCACAGTTCCGGAATGTTCCTGTACCTTTGACAGACCACCTGGAACTCCAGGGGTTATCCCTTACACCAACCCTCAACTACGGCACCTACCTAGAGTCAAAGGCTAAATTAGCTGGCAAAAAGCTGGGTGTCCTGAGTAAGGTTAGGCGGTATTTCTCACCGGGACAGTTGCTTACTCTATATCAAGCCCAAGTCCGATCGTGTATGGAATACTGTTGTCATCTTTGGGACGGTCCAGCCAAATACCAGCTCGAAGCTCTTAAATCGGTAGACCGGCGTGCTGCTCGACTTATAGGCGATGAGAAGTTAGTGGCTAAGAAACTTCTGTCTCGAACACTGCCGTAAAGTAGCGAGTCTGTAAATTTTCTATAGGATTCATTTTGGAGAATGTGCATCGGAGCTACATGACCTTATCCTACCATCCCCTTTCTACTACAGGACAAGTAGGAAAACGGCCTATTACCACCCATACATTGTGGACTTTCCTTGGATACGTACCAAACATTTCGATTCTACGTTTCTAATCCGTACGGCCAAGGATTGGAACAACCTGCCGGCTTCCTTGTTTCCTGAGAGATATAATTTGGGCCTTTTCAAGGCGAGAGTGAATAGGTATCTTCTAAGTCTGCGTGCTTCATCTTCGACCACATCGTCGCTTACCAACAGGCGAGGTGGTGGTCAAACGCGGAATTATTCGAGTAAAAAAAAAAAAACTTTAGTAAAAAAATTATTTGTCGAGTATATAAATTCATCATCTTCATCTTATCATGTTACCACTGCTGGACACAGGCCTTTTCTCAGAGACATGGAGAGAGAGAGAGAGGGGGGGGGGGGATTTGCCCTATTCCATCATGCTGGCACAGTGCATGTTGATCAATGTCATCTCTTTGTACTTTTGATGTTCTTAGACATACATATATCGGTGTCCTTACAATGTTTTCTTTCACCGTTTTTTAACGCTTACATCAAATTAACTGCACATAATTTATTTAAGTTGTAAATAAGTCATTGGTGCAGGCTCGAGGATCGAACTGGGTGCGCTCAGATTGTAAAGCGCACATCCCACCGCTCCGCCACCATCGCTTGAGTATATTCATCTATGTAAGATTAAAAAACTTGTTCCTTTTTCAGTTGCAGATTTGAACAGGCCTGGGGAATCCAGCCAGTCTACACCATTCCCAGCTGTGGTTTTGAACAATATTGTGGCTTCCCCTACGTCGCACCACGTCCAGAGTCGGCCGCAATCACAGCGTGGAAACCGACGACGTCGCTACTCGCTCCAGCTGCCCCAGCCCAGGCGGCGCATACTACGGCGCCCTCCTCAGAGGCAGCGAATCGATACTGCCTCTGATCAATTTTTCTCTAGAGTGGCGACATCTGGCAACAGAATTTTTCACAGAATGCGAGGGTGCGAGATCGCGAACTCCAGCAGCCTGCAGCAGGCTCAGTGGCAAAATCTATTTCCCAGATGCCTAGACATTTTAGAGCGATACGTCGATGGTCGCACAGAGTCACACTAATATTGAAAATGCGAAAGTTTGTGTCTGTATGTATGATTGTCCACACTCTACTCCAGAACATTGAACGGACTTGAATGAAAGTTTTATATAAAACTTTATGCTTTTTATCCTGGAAAAAAATAATGGTTCCTATATGGTTTGTATATCATGAAATTATTTACCACTAGCTCCAACCTGTGGTATCAAACAATATTATACATATACCGAAACCGTAAAAAATTTAGAACACAATAACTTATGTTTTAATCCAGATTATTAACTACTTGCATACGAAATTTCATTCAAATCTAGGTAGATCAAACATACCGTCAAACTGACCACACTGACAAACATTTGCATCAGAAATATTAGTGTTTCTTTCAATTATGAATTTAATTAATTTCTCTTTACAAACTATGTGTTAGTCATTTATAACAACTGTAACAGCAATGTAAAATGGAAACAGAAATTGCAGTGTTAATTTTAATTTGTATAATGACATTAACCCATAATTAACACATAGCAATGTGATTAATGAAGAAGATAAGTACTGTAAAATTTCTTGGCTTAGTAATTGACAGAAAACTACATTGGAAAAATCAAATCGTCCTCGGATAAGGTATTATATTATGGGGTACTTGACTGACAAGATTATTTTAAAAAGGCCTGCAATATCTGACTTGTATAAGAAATCATAGAGACCTAAACAGATATCATAATCGCCCATCTAAGACTCTAGTATAATGTGTATGGGACCTATTATCTACAATACTATACAGAATTCAACAAGGGATAACTAAAAGAAAGTTTTAGTTGAGAAATTTGGGTGTTTTCAAGTCAAAAGTAAATCGTGATCCATCATAGGCCGCATCATCGCTTAACATCAGGCGAGTTGGCGGCCAAGCCTATTTTACAATTCAAAAAAACAAAAAAAATTATGTCATATAATTAGTGATTTTATAAACAACAAAAGGGCAGCAGTATGTTATAATTATTGTTTATTTTGCAATATTTGAAATGTCTTATCTGTTAATTAGATTAAATAACATGATATTTTAATCATTGAAATTGTTTCCACTCTTTACTTTAATTCAGTTTTTTAGAGTTTCATACTCAATTGAGTAAAAACAGGACCCTATTACTGAGCCTCCGCTGTCTGTCCATCATATCTTCTAACGGCTGTATTTTGTGAACTGTAAAATCCAGTTCAAATTTTCACAGAATATGTAATGTTATGGGCAGATTAACTAAGAAATAATAAAAAAGTCAAAAAGTAGTTTTTAATGAAAGGGTTGTTTTAACAAAATTCAACAAACATATATTTTTAACATATTTTTGATTGCTCTAATGTAAAAACGGTAATACATACAAGCGTCAAACTTGGCATGATTATAATAGTACACACTCTAAAGTATAATAACAAATAATGGTCAAGTGTGAGTCGATGTGTGACATCTTCTCGTCCAAGATACCAGTGCCTGAAGACAAAGGTATTTGACCAGTGTGTGTTGCCAGTGATGCCATATGGTACTGAGACGTAGTCCTTAACTGTTGGCCTTTTGGAAAAACTCACGAGTCACACAACGGGCAATGGAGAGAGCTATGCTCGGAGTTTCTTTGCGCTATAAAATCCGAAACGTAGATATTCGCCAAAGAACCAGAGTCACCGACATAGCTATTAAAATCTGCAAGTTGAAGTGGCAATGGGCAGGCCACATCGCTCGAAGAACTGTTAACCGATGGGGAAGAAAGGTTCTTGAGTGGAGACCGCGAACCGGAAGACGCAGCGTAGGTAGGCCTCCCACTAGATGGACCGACGACATTGTGAGAGTCGCAGGCATCCAGTGGATGCAGATGGCAGGATGTCGTTCAGTGAGGAGGTTAAAGGGGGAGGCCTATGTTCAGCAGTGGACGTCTTCTGGCTGATGATGATGATGATGATGTGAGTCGATGTCAAATTTCTGTTCATTACCAAGTTATTACTGATAATTTGGTTACTTGCATGACTATAATTTCTTTCACTAAATGCTATATTTTACTAATTTTGAAGTCGGTATTTTAAATTGATAATTATTGTATATTGTGGTGGTACAGAACCCGCAGTGCGCGAGCCCGACTCGCATTTGGCCGGTTTATTTTATATAAATAATATTTTATGTCATCTCTAGATTTGTATGTCTACTAAGCACCCATGTTTTGTTAAAATAAATTATCTTTATTTCCTTATGTATTTTTTTTTCCTTTTCTAAGATAGCGATATTATAAGGAGTATATAGGCTATAACTATAGGCTAAAAATTCTAATTTAAAGTAGGGGTGATAAGACCTGCACTGACATCCCGCTTGCGGTGTATTGTGCATTTGCCCCTGACAGCCTACACAAACCAGCCGAGCTCCCTAAGATAACGGAGCACAAATGGGTCGCTGCCTAAACTGTTCTATCCCTATTTCGTCAGGTGTTGTGGTATTAGAGACTTGTTTGTTGAGTTTCTTCAAGGAGTCTCAACCTTAATCGTATGTCTTCTGTAGCCTTGCGATGCAGTAGTACATGCTCCACGGTCTTGTTTTCCTGTAGACAGCCTCGGACAGAGAGCTGTCTGTGGCTCTAATTTTATATAAGTGATTGCCATCCACACATTCACTCCAGGGAAATCATACCGATTGAAGAAACTAAAATAAAAATACATATTTAGTATATTTGTTTCAATAACAACATGTTTTTCATGTAGTTAATGCACATTTTCTACTAATTCTTGCTTGATTTGTTCTCTGACATCAAGCGCTTCTGTCACTTGGTGTATATATCGGCTAATAGCTTCTTGGGAGAAGATTAGCAACTCCTACCACCCATTGATAATCCCCATTGGCATAAAATAATAATGCACCCAGTACCTATAAAATAGAATAGATTAAGGGGTTAAGAAATATACCATGTACCTTTGAGGTTAGATAGAATTTATTGGAGTGAAAACATGGGTTAAAAGTATAGGTAGGTCTTGGTCTCCAGTGAGACTTTTTGGGAGCTCCTGAGGTGGTATTTTTGGATGTGGCACACATATTCAAACCTCGCTTTTGTAAGCCGATATCGCTGCAAAAAATGGGTGTACGAAATACGGCTCGGTGTAAGTAAAAGACGCCTTTCCACTAATTCCTCTCGCTCTTCATCACGGCGGGCGTCTTCAACTTCGGCGGCGAGTCTCCATGCGAAATACTGCCTCGGCAACATCTTAGGTAGTAGGTTATATCTTTATATCCACAAACGAAATGACTCTTGTATCATTATGCTAATTACTCCCGACTAGTTTTTTGAGTAATTCCCTTGTCATATAAACAAAATGTGTGAAAAGTAATGAAAAAGTTTCTCTGTTTTGGTGCAATGTTTACGTAGGAATTTCTCCCATTTAAATATTGCAGCGGTGAGCCTTTATGTTTCGCGGCGACTCCCCTTGAAGAAAACAATGCCTCGATAACATTTTAAAGTCATAAACAGCACAAACCACTTAAAACAACACCAAAACATAGGTCTCTCACTGAAAATTTTTTAGTGAGAAAGAAAACGATAAAAGTTTTCGTAAACGTTTACTTTTACTATTTGTGACTTGTCAAAGTGTCAACTTGTACTGCCAATGTTCCGTAAACTATTCGAAAACTTTCACAGTATTCGTAAACTCGTGAAGTAAATCACTCATACTGCCGATTTTAGTTCTTTCACGTTTCCGATAGAGGCGCTTTACTAAAATGTATGGAACAATACGGAAACGAAAAAAGTATTCGAAAACTATCAAATCTTGTACTAGGGGCACAGAACCGAGAAAGGAGAAACGGAACGTAATTGTGATGGCGTTTGTATTTTGTTTGAATGTGAAAAACGTCGTCTTGACAACGAATTTAGTGGTTTTTGTATGAAATATTCGATTGATTTTACTATGTGTTTATTAAATTATGGATGATCCCCACAATTATTCACCGCAAGTAGCAGAAACAAAGGTATGTCCGTCACTTTTTTAATAAATTTTGCTGTTCGTAATCAATCTCGGTTGCAAGATATTTTTATTCGTCGCTACGTTAAAAATAGGTTCGAAATGCATAGCTGCAGCTTCTTACCTGGCTCGGCAGGGCTCTCCTGCCGCCCTTCGTTATAATAACACAGTGTAAAGAAGAAGATTACTTACATCATTTCGCTAGATATTCGAGCCCGACGAGTGCAAGATATTTTCCTAATTCACAGGATTTATTTATGGTTTTTTATTTATTTTTAGAACATTCTTCCGGATGTCGTGCATTCTCAACAGATACCCGCTATAGGAGAGGTCGTAACCGACGAGATAGAGGCAGTTACCGACGCAGTCGCCGCCTGCATCGAGGATAACACGCAGGATGTGGACGACAGTCACACAGAGTCTATATCGGAGCACATTCCCTCCAAACTAGACTACTCAACAGATTCTGAGAATGCTGCGAACGACAAGCTCAGAGTTGAGGCAGAGCAGGAGAAAACTTCTGTAAATAGTCCAGCAAACCTTCCTCCTCCTCATTCTCCAGTAAGTGACAACCCAGCTACACAGGACTGCAGCAAACTGAGCACATCCTGGCCTTTAGACGTGAATGCTGTCTCAGATGTCCATATCAGTGAAGAGAGCCCAGTTAATTTAGTATCAGACATTTCCAAAGACGCAACATTAGATAGATCACAACCAACATCTCCTAAACCCACTCATGAGTCTCTTATAGAATCTCCCAGAAGTGACTACCTAGATTCACTGGAGTCCAAGAAATCTGAAGTATCACATGAATCGACAGAGAAGTCTGCCAAATCTGACAATAATGATGAATCTCTCAAAGATAGTTCTTGCTCTGAAGAGATTATAAAGCTTGACATTAGAGGGCAAGGTGCTCCTAAGTATCCTTCTGCCAAAATAATCTTTGGACCTCCCCCAGAAGGAGGTACAATTTTCGAACCAAGCATGACACCGATCCCTGTGTTCCCGAACTTACTATCTCCTTTCCTCGTTGGTGTTAACGAGGGTGTCAAAGTTGAAGATGTTTTCAATTTGCCTGAAAATGCTTCCGCGGAGAAGTTGGATCCTGTAGAAACTTCAATCGAAAAGATAAATTTAACTCCTGCATCTCCTCAAGAAAGCTTGAGTGATAGAGTGGAGAGTGGTGAAAATTCTCCTAAAGAAAGCCTGAGTGATAAAATAGAGCAGAGCGACTTGTTAGTTGAAGAATTGTCAGTTGATGAGGAGGTTAAAGAAAAAGATAATGTTGAAGACTTATCGTTGCCTCTTAAATCCATGCCAGCTGAGGAGACCATGTCGTTCAGTACCATGACCACAGACTATAAGACCATCTGTGAGGAATACCAAGCCAAGGTATTGTTATCAAGTGTGGTGTTGTGCATTTGCCTGCTCTGTGTCCTACTGCTTAGCATACTAATATTGCTTGTGACACCCACATCTTGCTACATACTTACATACTACAGGTTGCACTTTCTTATTTATGAGAAACTTTCTACATATTTTTCTGTTGAGTTCTGCTAAGTTCATTTTGTGTGCTGTTAATTTTCTTCAATAAATATTGTTTTGGTTATTTATTTAACTTTCTATTCTTGGGACAAATCCAGACCTTTATTTGGCATCAATGGGGCTAAACCCAAAACAGAGAGGTTTTTTTTTGTATAAAAATAATTAAACTATGTGGACTTGGATGATGTTGGTAGATGAAGCTATTTATGCTATAGGGTTATAAATAAATTCAGTTGAATAATATTTGTATAGGAGAACCGATGTATAGGATGTGAAAAGGAACCTTATCCAGTCTCATCTCAAAATACATTTACTTATGCAGGTGATGACTCATCTTGGGTATTTCATTATTTAGTCATTTGTACGGTTTTGACTAAACATCAACATGCTATTTTGAAAAAAATACCAACATAGATTATATTCTTACTATGGTTTAAACACAATCAGTATGGGTGTACTTACCCGTTTGTTTACGACCTAGTTCTCGTTTGAAGAGTTTTGACTTACTAAATATATCGCTGACCAGTTACCAATGTGGTGTGAATTTTAAACGCATGTTTCCTAAAAGTTAAGTATTAAAATAATGCTAGGCATATCGTGTAAAATCTTAATGGCTTTTAGGTGAGTCTAACTGCATGGTTTAGTAGGTGTAGTTTAATTAACCGTTATTTTTGGTAAATGAGGGGGGTGTTATTAGTTTAACATCTATGTCTATTGGTGGCCTTGTAGCTCCCTAACTAATGGACTGATTAAAATGCTTTTTCCTTAACATGTTCTGCCACTGTGATATGTTTAGATTGGCACTGAAAAAGTTCATATAATCTCAATACAGTCACAACCGTAACAGAAAAATCAAACACACATAAGAACATACATGTCTATAGCCATAACAATGGAAAATATCGAAAATAATGTGAACCGAATGATGTACTAGCAATAATAACATTTACAACAAATACCAAAAGCAATTGATGTAAACGAAGCCATGCCTTGTAGTCTCATAGCTGATTTATATTATAAGCTGCTTTCTGAATTGGTTAAGGTTTTTTAAATTTAATTTTTACTATAAGTACACTATATTATTATTGCTAATAACACTTATTGCAAAACAATATTTTAAATTGCTAATTTAATTTTATACATCCTTATGATTTATTTGTCAAAAAATCTAATCTTTTCTGGAATGACCACATATTGCTTTTAAAACCATTACGTTCAATGTTTGCGCTACGCTTACGTGTCTGTATTTACGCCTTCCTGTCCTTTCAGCTTGTGCACTTGGAGGCCGCTATCACGCAACGTGACGATCTAATTGAAGAACTGACCGTCTCCTTACAGCGATCCGTCCGGGAACGGGATGACCTCAAGTATGAGAACCAACACCTCACCAATGAACTATGCCACTTGCAACAAACTAGCACACCGTCCGACCATGATACGGTCAAAGCTCAATTATCAGACTTATTCAAATACCACAGCATGATAAAAGATGACAGCACTAAGTTTTACTCGGCCCTCATGAGCGGAGGCTCTTCAAATCAGAGCTCGAACGGAGAAAAAGACAATGATCGTGAGGAAATCACGGTGAACTATTCCAGATCTGATCTCAAATCCTCTGACACGTCCGACGATTTTCAAACGGGATTTGAGAATAAAATTGGAACTATTATTAGCAAATTTGACGAGTATATAGAAGAGAATTTAAGGAATAAACTTCGGGAGAGCTTAATACAAGTTCTGTGTGATGAAATAGGTAAGATGAGGATTGAATACGATACTGAAGTTAAGGAGCTGGAAATCCAGTTAAGTCAAGACAAGCAGGCGTATAATATAGAGACGAGACGTCTTAGAGAACTGCTGGCGTCTGTGAAGGCTGGCAGCGCAGATGTAGAGGAACTCAGAAACGACCTCGCTATCAAACATGAGAAGGAGATGGAGAATCTAAGGACGTATTTCGAGAAGAAATGCTCAGACATGGAGAGAAGGTAACACCTAGTAATATTTTATTTATATTACACGGGAATTACTCTCTTAAGATTAGGCCGGATACGCCGCGCGCGCGCATTCACCGCCGTATGCGGTTGAAACTATAGTCGGAGTATCCGGCCTAATCTTACGTGAGTAATTCCCGTGTAATATAAATACAACCTAGTAATATTGTTTTTAATTTAATAATAATGTAGTTACCTAGTTGCAATCTATTGATGTTGAAATGTTTCTGTTTTTGCTAACAAGGCCAAAGAAAGTGTAAGTATTAACATTTTTTGCATTGAGTAATTTTTTTGGTTCATGAGACTACTGAGCTCAATCACTTCAGAGTTTAAGAATAAATGATATAATATTAAGTTTTCCCATATCTGTACTTGTGTTCACCCCAAACACATAACTTGCCAAAATTCATCAAGATTGGTAGCGCTGTTTTAATGATAAAGATAATTTAGTTGCACAAAACAAAGTGTTTTAGCATCCCCCGTCGATCATGTTACGTAAATTCTTTCTATCCAATGGTTGCCTGGAAGAGATCGCTTTTAGCGATAAGGCCGCCACTTGTGGCACTAGCTCGTTAGTGTTTTCTACCTGTTTGTAAAAAAAAAAACTGTTGTACACAATAAAGAGTTTCTATCTATCTATATAAAACATGAGTCAATCATAATATATACATATAGAACACATGTACGATGGGTGTTTAAACAATATTAGTCACTTTATAACAGGTTTTGGCTAGTGAGTAGGTAAATCTATATATATAAAAGAAAGTCGTGTTAGTTACACTATTTATAACTCAAGAACGGCTGAACCCATTTGGCTGAAAATTGGTGGGGAGGTAGCTTAGAACCAGGAGACGGACATAGGACACTCTAAAAACGGCTGGACCGATTTTGATGAAATTTTGTGTTCCTGGAGCGGGTCATAGTAGCGAGGCCGAAGGCCGAGCTTACACCCGTGCGAAGCCGGGGCGGTCGACTAGTATTAAATATATATAAAAAAATATGTTATTAATTTCACTAATTAACAGATAGACATTTCTATAATTGCAAAATAAACAATGTAATGTATAATGTATAAAATTTCCATGTCACAATGTTAGTTACCGTACTCCTCCGAAACGGCTTTACCGATTTTTACCAAATTTTATATGCGTATTCAGTAGGTCTGAGAATCGGCTACTATCTATTTTCCATACCCCTTCACTGATTTTCATCACCACGCGGGTGAAACCGCGGGGTGCAGCTAGTAATTTATAAAATCACTACATTTCTTGACTAAAAGTTTATTTAGTTTTATTTTAAGTAGACTCGTTTGGTCATGAAAAGGCGACAACGTTAAAAACGCATTTATAATATACATATAATGTGTTATTTCAGTTACTCAGAGGAGGTGTGGCGCGGACGGTGCGCGTCCGCAGGCTCGGCGTCCTCCCTGGAGGCTCCCGACGCGGCCGGTGGTGACCACGCGAGGCGCAGGACAAGAAGTGCTGACTTTCCCTCTCTCTCACTAGAGGTAGGCAAATACAGTCTAAATTCATGTGTACCCGATCGAGCTATGTAAAGAGCAAGTATGTACAATGACTATATAACCTCTTGACAGCTCATCCTTTACCCCGCCGTGATGAAAAGGTACTGAAATTTCAGCAGGATATTTTTCGAGTTTTTTTTTTTTTTTTAATAACAAAAACGTCCTCGTTATCATCTACACACCACATTCCATTGCATATTTAGAAGATTGGAATCTTAGGTAGGAAGATAAAACTTTGGTAAGATTAATACATAAAATTAAATACCATTACTTACTACTTTAGCAAAAGAATTTTCACTTGATGAAAACATCAAAACAATATTTCAAAACGATTGTTTCCAGTGTACGCCGGTGGAGCAAGCCGTGAAGCAGCTCGGCAGAAAGTACGAGCAGCAGATTGAAGAGATGAAGTGTGAACATGTTGCATATGTTGGGGAACTGCAGGCGACCCAGCGGGAGGCGATGGCAACGCTTCAACACCAGGTGAGGGAAACTATTGAGAAATAGTGCTCAATGACAGGAAGCACGGAATCTGCTGTTTCCACACAGAAAAAGAACAGCAAAATATTTGGAATAGAACATAATCGTCAATATAAAAAACTGACTTCATAAAAATTACAGAATTGGACCAAATTAAAATGGGACCACATGGGAAGTACAACTAAAAAAAAACATCAAGATCGGTTCACCCAGTCGAAAGTTCTGAGGTAACAAACATTAAAAAAAAAACAGTCGAATTGAGAAGCTTTTCCTTTTTGGAAGTCTGTTAAAAATACTGTAAAGACAAGAAAGAAAGAAAGAAAATCAATTTATTCGACAATAAATAAATGAAAAACACCTTATATCTAAACACACGCTGCAAACACGCAAAAGCTTTCCACCCATCGACAGGAAAACGAGACCGTGGAGCATTCTTATTCTTATTCGAGATGGGGGCGATAAGTCCTGCACTGACGTCCCGCTTGGGGTGTATTGTGCATTTCCCCCTACCAGCAGTTACCCGAGCCAACCCAACTCCTTGAAATATCGGAGTGAGGCTCTGGGGCGCTGGCACAGTTGCTCCAGTGGCTTAGATGGAATTGTGCATAATGATGATGACGATGAAAAATAGTCTAGCTGGTGATGTGGTGACGTGGATGATGAAGGTAGCGAAGCCTCTTGCAACCCGGTAGCGATTCTAGTTTCCTCTGTGGCTTCACAATGCCACAGCACGTGCTCTACAGTTTCTTTCTCCTTCATGCAGCCACGACACAGTGGACTGTCTGTGGCTCCCAGTTTATACAAGTGGCTATTCAAGTTGCAATGACCGGTTATGAGGCCTACAATCAGGCGAAGGTCCTGTCGTTGCAACTTCAATAGGTTGTTCGTGATCTTCCTGTCAAGAATTGGGAAAGCAGCTTTAGCATGCTTGCAGTCATCTTTCTTGTCCCATAGATTCTGTTGCTCTTTTTCGATGTGATGACGCAGTAGTTCTCGCACTCCCATTGCCGATGGTTTGCAGAGGCCCACTGCGTCATCACTTACCTGTTTCCTAGCGCCTTCCTTGGCAAGGGTGTCCGCCGTTATATTACCCACGCAGGATCCGTGGCCTTTCGTCCATCTCACTATCGTTGTACTTGCTCGCGAGTGTTTGTAAGGCTGTATGGCACTCAGCAGTAACTCTTGATCTTGTGACGGGTCTTCTGAGTGCGTAGATGGTAGCCGCACTGTCAGTTGTAAAACATAAGGATTCCTCTGCCGTCCCGATCTTCGGGGGCCGTGAGAAACTCATTTAAAGCCTCCGCCTGCAGAGCCGTCGTTGTTTTGTTTAAGGCCATGGACTCCTCGAGTCCGAGCTCGGGTGAGTAGTAGCCGCAGCCAGCTCCCTCCTTTTTTGAACCCTCTGTGTATATATTCCACGAGGGCAATACCCCGTCCAGGACGTTGTCGTCTGTTATCAACTCGTACTTTTTGTTATCAAGATGTGTGTTGGCTATGTTATCGGTACCTAGGATTGCTTCAGGAATAATCCTAGTCGCTCGGTCGATTATTCTACAGTGGTTAGTAATCGGACCGGTGCTTTTCCACTGGTTTGTGGATTTGATCCTTAGTGCTGACGCCATCGCTTCCTGTTGTATATGCAGGTGTAGTGGAGACAGACCTAGGATGATCTCTAGGGCAGCCGAAGGTGTCTTTTTCATGCATCCGCTGATTAGAGAGCAGGCAAGTCTTTGCGTCTGTTGCAATTTCGCTGTGACGGTTGCCAGATTTGTGCGAGTCCACCACACTACGCAACCGTAGGTGAGAACCGGTCGCACTATCACTGTGTATAACCAATGGCAGAGCTTCGGTTTCAGGCCCCAGTCCTTTCCCACCGCTCTGGTGCATTGCCATAGTATGTTGGTTGCCTTCGTGGTGATATAATCCAGGTGTTTTCCCCAAAGGAGTTTACTGTCTAGCCAAATGCCTAAGTACTTAACCTTGCTAAGTGTTAGTTTAGTGCCAAACAATGACGGAGTTGTGAGATTCATGGTCTTCGTTTTCCTAGTAAATAGAACCATCTCCGTCTTTTGTAGGTTTACAGAAAGGCTGTGTTGCTCACACCATTTCTCAACAACTTTAAGTGCCTTTTGCATCTTTTCACATTAAGTCGCCTCAAAGAGTCCGGAGACCATGATTGCCAGGTCATCCGCGTATCCTACAGTAACAATGCCTTCCTTGTTGAGGAGTTCGATGAGTTCATTGACTACCACCACCCAGAGTAGTGGAGACATCACTCCTCCTTGCGGGCAGCCTCTCGTGACATGGCACCGCGTCGTACCCGTCGTTTCAATGCTAGCAACTCTGTTAGAGAGCATTGACGTGACCCATGCACCCACTCTGATGTCTACTCCCTGTTTTTTAAGACCTTCTTCGATACTAGGGAAAGTGGTTTTATCAAAAGCACCCTCAATGTCGATGAAAGTGGCCAAGCAAGATTGTTTGCTCTCCAGCATGTACTACTGCATTGCAAGGCCACAGAAGACATACGATTAAGGTCGAGACTCCTTGAAGAAACTCAACAAGTCTCCAATACCACAACACCTGGCGAAATAGGGGTAGACCTTAAGTAACGTTTATAACAGTATAATATATCACAGTATTTTAAACTTTTTTTCAGATATCACAGTTAAAGTCTCACATTCATAACTCAGAATCGAATGTGCTTTATCCGCAAGACATCGATTCGGAACTCGAAAAGGTTAGTCTATATTTTAGTCATTTGTATATAATTACCAAACTTGTACATTTCAACTCAAATGTGCAAAGAAAATAAACTTTAGCACAATAATAATAAGGCCTTCAATGTTGTGATATTAACAGCCTGAATTAGAAGATATTTAAAATCCAGAACTGAATGTTTCTTGTAAATATTTGACACTTTTTTGCGCGGATCCCTACTATGGACTGCACCATCACAGACCAACACACTGCACACCACATCCTCAGCAACACAGTAATTTTCAATTGGAACAGGTTGCCTGAGAATGTGGTCGCATCGAAATTAGCAAATGCGTTTCAAAACAAACTGGACAGATGGATAAGAATGTAGAAGATAATCTTAACAGATATATATAAATTTTTCACACTGTAATATAGACGCATCAGCTTATGCTGCTTGCATATTCTCGCACGAAAAAAAATAGTTTTAATCGTTATCATGGATTATCCGACATCTTATCCAAAGCTGTGATTTTTTTCTCCCGAATTATGGTTCAAAGATTTTTCATTTAGCTATTAATGTATATTATTGTGGTGTGTATAACAATGTTGCATGCAGGGGACAGAGTTTAATCATACAAGCTTCATATAATACCCATTTCAAAGCTTACGGTTGCTTGAGGTTTTATTTATTTTCCATGGGCATTTTGATTCTATTTCATTAGAAAACAGACAGACAAACTTTACATATTCATGATTAAAGCTGTAAATACTAAAAGTCTAAAAATATTTATTACAAAGTAGTGAAGTTACTGTTTATATATAATACCAAATTATTTCAAACACTATTTACTATTTCTCTACCCCAATCACAATTTAAACCGCAATCATTTCTTTGCCCTCCACATAAGACCCATATTTCAAAGGCACCTGTAAATACCTTTCTAATACATACCTCTCTCTCTCTCCTGCATGCATGGAATGCGACTAACACGCTCGTGTGTGACTAAATATGGCAACGCTGACGTCACGACATGGCTGCACTGACGTCACAATATGGCGGTGGTGACGTCTGGTGGTAGAAGATGGAAGCTCAGCTGACACAGAGGCTGGAAGAAGTAAGGGAACAAGTGAGGCAGGATGTCGTCAATCATTTACAGGAACAGTTACAGGTAAGGTCTGCTAGTCAATTCGATTTGTACCTAAACATGGTAATAATAGGGTGTTTTTATGTGCAAGCTGGTGCTAAAGGCCAAGTGTTTTTTGCCAGTTTCTCGTACTGCTGAGGGGGTCAGTATAATTATAGTACTAATGGGGGGGTACTAACTAAAAAGTTCGTAGTACAATGGTTGTATCACTGAGTAGTCCTTCAACCTGACCTGGTATATTTGCGATGCAAAATTGTCTCTGTCCCCGTGGCACTCGCGTTGCAGTCGCGGGCATCCAGTAGGTGCAGATGGCAGGATGTTATTCAGTGTGGAGGTTAAAGGGGGAGGCCTATGTTCAGCAGTGGACGTCTTCTGGCTGATGATGATGAAGCTTGCGTTTGATCGCCATCTCGCCAGTGTTAAGCGATGATGTGGTCTACGATGGAACACGGTTACAATTAATGAGAGTGACGTTGATATAACTAATAATGCAGGTCCTGGAATAACATATCCTGGCTAATAACTTATAAGCTGTAGCTTGGATGCTTATGGTCGGTCCGATATTAAGTTGATACAATTGTATGTTGGTCATAACCTAAAAGGACACAATCTTACAAACTGCTCCTGGTCAAAACTGTAATTTGTACGCTTAGTTAGACCATACTATGTAAATAATATGTAGCAAAAACGCTAATACAAGCTTTCTTTGTTCTAGTAACTAATATTCTCCAGCTTTCTTTGAAGTGTGAATACCGCTAAATGTCCCCATAAACATTATATGGTGCAGTAAACTAACACATGAACATAGCATTATGTGTGATTTTACTCATATCTTTACTTTATGGGGAGATATTTCTTTGCATTTAACACATTTGTACATTTGTTGTATTGTGTATTGACATATTTGACATACATTGAAACATTTTAAAATCCCCCGAAAAAAAAGCTGACTCAATCTGATCTGATCAATAAAAACAGGATGAAAACAATTTTAGAGCTATCAAATTTAGTTTAGTTTATGAAATGGCTTAACAGAATCGACGTCAACGTCAACGTCACTTTCGCAAAACGATATTTACGCAGTATTTCGCAGATTATGGTCTTGGGTTCATAGAAAAAGGCACTTTTAATTTTTTCTCAAATTTTTCTATTGTTCAATCTTCCCGATTTTTATTTCCTATTAAAAAAATAGGCAAATCGGTCCAGCCTTCTTCTAGGGATGCGCTTACCATCGAACAGCATTGAATTTTTATTTATATAGATGCGCGTGTGTAGTTAGTGTGTATGTATGTGTGTTCCCACTCAAGTTCTTAATGTGTGAATAGAGTTGGATGAAATTTTGAATGGTAGTAGCTTTTACCCTGGGTTTAAAAAAAAAAAAAAACCTTAAAACATTAACTGTTCCTGTAGGAAAGCGGGTGAAACCGAGGGTGCTATATATAAAGCTGCTACGTTTGATTCTCGTCTGAAATACGCCGGAAGTAAATCGACATGATACGACGTTTAGATCTTCACCGTGTGTAAACCGAAATAAATATATATCTGGCCTCTATTCTCTATTTTCATTGGCCTGCACTAGACCTTTATAAAGCTTATTAGAAAAACTCTACTCGTACGAAGTCGCGGGCAACCGCACTAGTCCATAATAATCCTGCAGATCTAAACTGAAAAAAATAAAAACACTATCATTAGTTTTACGCACTCTCATTCAAAAATGGGGCCATAGAGTGTACTAAAAGTAAACACTCATGACGGCACCGCGGTGTTGGCGCCGCGCCATCACACCATTAACCGGCTCGGAGACTCCTCAATGCTGTCTCGCAGGCCTGGAGATCCGCACTGGTTCGATACTGGTGCGGTTTTGATTTGAGGTTATATTGACAGAAGTGACGTAAAAGGATAATTGTGAAGTACATGTACTTTTCTGAAGTGTAATAAAAATTATTGTGAAGTTTAAGATACTTTTGTGTGGTAATTGGTAGTGTTGGTGTGTTGGACATAATGTGAAAGGCATGCCGGATCGCAACCACCTTCACTATTACAGGCGCGCCGTAAGTTATTGTTGATGGCAACATTTAGCGTTCCGTAGCCTTCAGAGATGTTGATACCTAAATGCGCTCTCTGAAAAATGATGACTCGGCACCTTCAACATACAACTTGTAAACCTGTAAAGTGCCTTTTTAACCGACTTCCAAAAAGGACGAGGATTTTGATTGTACTGTTTTTTATTTTTTATTTGTTACTGTATAAATTTTGACTGGGTGAACCGATTTTGATGATACTTTTTTTATTTGAAAGCTTCCCATTTGGTCGCATTTCAATTAGCTCTAGTTCTGATAAAACGGTTTTTTATATTGAGAATTATTGTTTTATTTTGTTATTCCAATAAATTCACATAAATAAGGACATCCTTAAAAATGTATTTTTTATTTAATTGGCGGCATGTTCCTAATTAGTCTAGTAGGTTAGAAAAATAAACTAAAAATGTATACCTACTTTTAGAGTTTTACCGGTTTAAAGTTGTGTAAAAGTTAGGCGTTAAGGTTACTTTTACTTGGCCAGAGCCTATCGCTGATAGTGTAGCTACTACAAAGTTTTTATTTTGTTGACAAGTGCTTTTCTCAGACTGCTCCTGATGTGTGACAGACGGCAGGACAGGTCCAATAACGCCATAGATTCTAAAAAAAATGCAAGGTCTTTAAGTATCGCTCTGTATATTTCAATAGATAGATTTTATTTATGGTTTCCCTATGTTTTCTATCGCACTTGTGTCGATCCTACATTTTCATAGAATTTTTTCAATGTTTCTTAAAATCTTGTGTATTGGGCTGAAGTAGGTACTCGAGATTTTGACGGTTTTCATTCAAACGAATGAAAAAAAAAAAACATCATTCCTATGAAAGCAAAAGCTTTCCTACAGATGCAAAAGTAACTTTTAAACTTTTGCAATTTAAACATTTTAGATGTTTATCGGGACGTATCGCGCATTATTTTATATAATTAACAATTATCAATATAAAAAAACCGACTACATAAAAATGTTAGAACTGGACCAAATTGAAATGGGACCACAATGGAAGGGCTAGCTTTCAAATAAAAAAATAATCATCAAAATCGGTTCACCTGTCGAAAGTTCTGAGGTAAGAAACATTAAAAAAATAACAGTCGAATTGAGAACCTCCTCCTTTTTGGAAGTCGGTTAAAATCTGTAGGCTTTCCTACAGATGTAAAAGTAACTTTTAAACATTCGCAATTATTTTTTTATGTTTATCGGGACCACAGAAAGGAGAATTAAATAGAACGGGAATGAGAAGGAAAATCTGTCGCCAGGTATTGTGACGTAAATAAGAATGAACATTCTTATTTATGTCAAAGTGTCGAACTCCGCGTCACAGTTGCTATGGGTTTATATGGGTGCAAGTGGCTACAACAAACTTCTTACAAAAATGCCTTGACAGCCGTTCTAATTTAAACAAATTTACTTTCTTTTCTGTGATCACGCATTTTTTTATTTAGCTAAAACTAGGTACCTTTCGCTCGACGTTCCGACCATGTTACAATGGCCGTGGTCACGAGCTGACTGAAGCCTGCGGGCGAGTCCGGCGGGAAAGGCAGGTTTTGTGTTCTTCTCACTTGATCTTGAAATATCGCAAGGTTGTCACTACGACACACAACACTGACTGTATCGGTAAATGTCCTTAGTACCTACACCGCGGTTTGTACACTTGCTTACTATATGGGATTCCACGACGCCGATAATTAAATAAATAAATAAATATCTGGGACATTATTGCACACATGGTCATCTGACCCCAAACTAAGCAAAGCTTGTAATATGGCTGCCAGAGACTGATATACATACATATATATTTTTAAATACATACTTAAATAGATATTAACACCCAGACATAGAACAAACACAAATGTTCATCACACAAATGTTTGTCCTAGATGGGAATCGAACCCACGCCCCCAAGCACAGAAAGTAGGATCACTACCAACTGAGCCACCGAGGCAGTCAATTATCCATCTTTCCTGTTAAAATTGCGATGTTTTCTAATTTCAACCGTTTCACGAACCATCCTTGAATAACAAGTGTGTAATAGAAAAAATTAAAAAGCCCCCTCTGATATAATTATCAATACAACTCAGTTTGTAGTGGTAGGACTCTTTTGCAGGGGTCCGCCTGGGGAAGTACCACACCTTTGCCAGTTATTCAACCGCCAAGCAGTAGTGTGCAAACACTACTGTGTTCCGGATTGAAGGGCAATGTTTCCAGCGAAATTACAGGGCACACAGAGATTTGTAATCTTATATCTCGGGGTGACGAGCGCACTGTATTGCCATCCAGGGTTTCAAACAGTCGAAGTTCATAATTCTGAGTGACGTTGAGCTCTTATGAGCAAGCGTGAAGAGCCATCAGGCGAGCGACTTCGCTCGTCTCGTCACCCAGAATCATAAAAAAAAAACCGACAAAAATGTCAGTACTGAACGAAATTGAAATGGGACCACACGGGAAGCACCAGCTTTCAAATAAAAAAAAATCATCAAAATCGGTTCACCCGGTCGAAAGTTCTAAGGTAACAAACATTTTAAAAAACAGTCGAATTGATAACCGCCTCCGTTTTGGAAGTCGGTTAAAATCAAACTATATTTTGTTGACTAGTTTTAGAATGCGCAAACGTTTGTATCCGAATCTTAAATATATATTTGTACATTGAAAATTAAACCGAGAGGTTCAGAGACCAAATAGTAGTTTTCTTTACTACTCGATAAACATATAAAACATGTTTCCTACATATATTTATACCAATGAAAGATAGATAAAATATATATGTACTTATTCTTTCTTTACTTTGACTGCCCCGGTGGCTCAGTTGGTAGTGAACCTACTTTCTGCGCTTGGGGGCGTGGGTTCGATTCCCATCTAGGACAAACATTTGTGTGATGAACATTTGTTTTGTTCTATGTCTGGGTGTTAATATCTATTTAAGTATGTATTTAAAAATATATATGTACGTATATCAGTCTCTGGCAGCCATATTACAAGCTTTGCTTAGTTTGGGGTCAGATGACCATGTGTGCAATAATGTCCCAGATATTTATTTATTTATTTATTCTGTAGGCAACCCTACTGCATATTAGCCAGTCATCAACAAAATTCTAGAAAAAATCTTGAAAAAAAAAGCCCCGTAATATGCCTACATCAATCTTCATGACCTTCTGGTTATTTCTAAACTCCCTGTTGTCAACTGGCAACGATGCATTCAGTGCTTTAAAATCAAAATAGAACTGAAAAAATTACTCACTGCATCTAATTTTACTCAAAGCTTGAAATACAAACTCACATTCACATGGACTTTGTCAAAGTAAAAATTTACAATCTTCGCTTATTTGTTAGGGATAGTTTGGGCCTGATTTATTGTGCTTTAGTTCTATAGTGTAGTCCCATAGTGTTGGGTACAGTCACCGTTCTGTGGGGCGACATTTCGAATGTTGCTAGTGACGTTGGCTTGTCGCCAACTTGTAGGCGACATTTTTCGCGGGCTTGACCCGTTTTTTGTGGGAGTTTGCTCCACGCCGTCTCGTTGAGTTTTTTTTTTGTTCATAACTAGGTCAATGATCTGTTGGTAAACTACAGGAAACAGTAAGAATCTATTTGAAAGATCAGGCTGTATACAATACCTCTACTACTACCGACTCTACGACTACAACGCCGCGCGATGCCAGTGCTACGATGCCATAGCGGACAAGCGACGTTGAACACTGCATGCGGCATAACGTCTAAATTGGAGTAAATTTGGCATTGCCAACTATATAATTGATGTCATATTATATATGATATCATCATCAGCCATAAGACGTCCTCTGCTGAACATAGGCCTCCTTCTTTAACCTCCACACTGAACGACAACCTGCCATCTGCATCCACTGGATGCCCGCGACTCACGATGTCGTCGGTCCATCTAGTGGGAGGCCTACCTACGCTGCGTCTTCCGGTTCGTGGTCTCCACTCAAGAACCTTTCTACCCCATCGGTTATCGGTTCTTCGAGCGATGTGACCTGCCCATTGCCACTTCAACTTGCAAATTTTAATAGCTATGTCGATCTATGATATAATTGTTGTAAATTTTTGATGGTTTTCACTTAGACATTGTGACTCTATTGGTATTGCATCTCGATGGTAAAACCCAATATATTCGCCTCTTAAATTCTAATGTCATTGTTTATAGTATCATTTGCAAAAACGAACTCATTAACTCAAGTAAACATCATTAAGTAATTAAGTATTACTTATTATAACTATTCAAAAGTTTAGTACCTATTATTAAGTAGCGTATTTGTTTATAAGTTTAACTAATGATATAATGTCTTTGTGGAGTCGTTGTAGGCTATCAGTGAATGCAAGAGGAGAGATAACCGCGGCCCGGGTCGGTCATACTTTCCTTGATTTTATTATGTACTGAGTGTTGTGTATTACTTGATCATAACGTGTTGTGGAATAATTATATGTTTGTGTGTGACTTTTACACAATATCACTTGACATTGTGGTCGTTTTGGATTTTATTTTGTCTTGGAAAATGGGAGATCTATTCGTAAGTTCTAGTTTTTAACAGACTTCAAAAAAGGCGGAAGTTCTATGTTCCACTGTATTTTTTTAAACAATTTCAAAAAAGGCGGAGGTTCTGTTCCACTGTATATATTTTTCTTAATATTTTTTTTTAAATATATGTTCACTGATTTATCTGCCATTTGTTGACCGATTAAAAAAAACATATTTTGCTTGGTAGGGTATACTTCTAATTTGGTCCCATTGTTACAAAGTCTGATGATGGAATCGCAGAGAAATCGAGGGCAACTCTCAAATTTTATAGGCACTTATTACGTTTTTCATACATTTTGAAGTCTGTTTTTAAGATGATCCACTTGTTGAATAATTGTTTCGCACTTCAGTCTAAATGTTTTTTGACATGTTCCGTGACAAACCTAATGTCAAACTTTGCTAAAAGGTACGGGACGTGCCTTCAGGACCCTTTCTCACGGCTACTTTCTGCTATGGGAGAGCCTTTGCTCGACCCACTGTCGTAAAAGTATGGCTAGCGTCACATTTTTTTTTCTTTAATGTCGTTGGAGGCAAACAAACCCCTTGATGGTAAGCGACCATAAATACCAGTATCACCAGGGGCATCACGTATACGTTGCTGACTTGTAAAAACTATTAACAGCCTATTTTTGATTTGATGAGTTTGATGGTAAGCGCAGTTTTTTTTTGGGTAGTAGTTTTATGAAATAAATTATTTGTATTCTGAACTCGATATGAAATAGTTATTTTCATCTCACCAGCTCGGAAAGGCTCACTTTTTAGTTTAAAATCTGCTCGCAAAAGTCGTTTTTATCACCCTAGCGCTGAAAGTAATTAAGTAAATTTAACCGTGATCCATTTGTCGAACCTTACATTGTTGTGTTACAATAAATAAGATTGTTATGCAAGGCTGCAAAGTTGTTTTTTGACGCGAGTACTTGTAATGAAATCTAAGCAAGCGGAGGATTCAACCACGAGCGAAGAAAATATATAATCCTGAGCGTAGTGAGGGTTTCGTAGGGACGGGACGCAGAATAGTTTTGCTGCCGAGCGAAACACATAACATTTCATCTCACCTTAGCATGAAAAATTATGACGTCAATTCTGATGTACCATTCTCTAAACTAAATTTGACAGCTCTAAAATGGTTACACTCCTTTTCTGTACTGAAATGAAAAAAGACACTGATAATTTTAGTCCTGTCAGATTAGTTTAGTTTAGAGAATCATCATCATTTCAGGCTTCATCTAGGACGTCCACTGCTGGACATAGGCCTCCCCCATCGATTTCCAAAAGGGCTGGTTGGAAGCGGTCTGCATCCAGCGTTTTCCTGCGGTCTCTTTTAGGTCGTCTGTCCATCTTGTGGGTGGTTAGTTTAGAGAATGGCACGACAAAATTGATGCCATTGTATTTCTTCTAAATATAAAATATATACATATGTAAAAGTTCATCACATGAAAATTAGAAATATGTATATAAATTTTGAATTTACTTTCCGCGCTAGCGGATAAATACTATTTTTGTTTTGTAATTTGATAAAGTAAGCTTTTCCTAGCTGGTGAGTTAAAAATGTACTTTACTAGCTAATATGAAAAACTTTTCTTAATTGTATGCCATTTGATGGTGGTATATCTACTTTTGTTATTCACCCATCCGTCCACACTCTATACCATACTAGCCGCCCGTCCCGGGTTCGCACGGGTGGAGATTTTTTCATTCTAGTTATAAATATAGCCTATGTTACTCAAGAATAATGTAGCATTCTAATGATGAAAGATTTTTTTAAGTTAGTTCAGTCATTTTTGAGGTAATTCGTTACAAACACCCAAAAATACAAACGTTTCCACTTTATAATATTAGTGTAGATATCCTCTTTAATGACAGCCTTTTTGGCCTTTAAAGTTATATGATTATTTACGGGATATTTACCGTGGTAAGGTTGTGGAAGGAGCTCCCGATACAACCTTACCACGGTAAATATCCCGTAAATAATCATATAACTTTAGTGAACAACCGTGATAGTTTAATACAGTGTTTTGGCCTTTGTTTGACTGTTGACTACATGTAACGTTCTTTGTCAGCATATCAATAAAGTAGTAGTGTAGTGTAAGTTTCCAGTTGTTGAAGAGTTGTTCTCCGCAGGTGCTGTTGTCTGACCCCGACGCGGAGGTGTCCAGCTGGCCGCTCGAGCTGGTCGCGCTGCGGGACAAGATACACGGGGACAAGCTCCAGGATAAAGAGGTGAGTACATACTTCACGATATTTTTGAGAACCGCGGGTGAAAACGATAGAAAGAGAGAGAGAGACAGGAAATAAAATAACACGGGTAGCGTACAGCTGGCCGCTCCAGCTGGTCGGGCTTTGGGATAACATATAGTCCGATCGAAAAATGGGCAGGATAATAGATCATGCAGATCCGATGCACTCTCCGAAATGTTAATGTAATATGTACATTAGTGGTAGAGGGCGTGAGATCGCCAAACATCTACATCTTCTAGTCTAGAGAGAGCATTCCCATAAATTGTGAGTCATCATCATCAGCCAGAAGACGTCCACTACTGAACATAGGCCTCCCCCTTGGACCTCCACACTGAACAACAGCGCAGCGTAGGTAGGCCTCCCACTAGATGGACCGACGACATTGTGAGAGTCGTGGGCATCCAGTGGATGCAGATGGCAGGATGTTGTTCAGTGTGGAAAGTGCTAATGATTATGTCTGATTAAAAGTGCATCTGTTACATAATGACTCGTTTCAATCTGTTGTCTTCATTAAGTTCATTAACCTCATAATTGACTTAGTGTGCGTCATTATGACAAGATTATAAAATGAAATTTTACTACTCGTTAAAAATCTTTTGTATAATTAGTTCTTTTTTTATGTTAAATAGGCTTGCGTTTGACCGCCAACTCGCCTGATGTTAAGCGATGATGCGATTTAAAAAAAAAAACTCTTCATTGAAAGTTCAATAAAATGCATTTTTCACGGAAGGGCATTATGTATTAAAATACTAGCGACCCGCCCCGACTTCGCACAGTTATAAGTTTTATTGTAGATCGCTAGTATTTTAATACGTAATAATAAGTTTCCATAAAAATCAACTAAAAATATAAATGCGCAAGTGTTTATTGTTTGTTGGTTTTTGCAGCAGTAGGTTGCCGTGACTTTTTGCTAAGATATAGTTGGAGGGCCGGAGAGTGACTCATATGTCACTATTCTGCCCTCCTTATAACAAATACAGTACTTGCAAAATGGCGGTTTCGAGAAAAACGCGGAAAACGTATTTTTTTGATTAACAACGTCTATGTTTTATAACTTTTTAAGTGTATCTAAAAAAACAAGATAACAAAACAAAAAACAAGATCAAAATATTTTTTTTGTGCATAGATTATCCCCTTGGGATACAATTTCTGCAAAAAAAATTACCCAAAAATGTCGATTACTGCAAGTGGAATTAGTAGGGCAGTATACGAGTACTTTTCCCCAAAAAATAATACGATCCTTGAGACAATATCTCCAAAGGTGAAACCGCGGGCGCAGCTATTACGTAGTAACATTGTTGCAAACGACACCAGGGGCCAGGCTATCTGTTTGAAGCGATTCTGTTTAGGTGATGCGAAAAGTTGCGCAACCGCAAACCATATCTCGACGCGTTAAAGTCAAGGCTTGATTTTCCGAAATGCGCTGTTTCGAGCCCGCGTTAATAGATAGCCATAAGGCCCCTGCAGGCCTAGCACAGGCCGTGGACAGATTGTCTTCCCACCGTTTTTATCCCGCTAGAAAGAGACAAACGTATCCATATTCTAGCTCTGTCGGCTCTACGCGCGGATATAAACGGTGGAAAGACAATTTTTCCACGGCCTGTGCTAGGCCTTCTGAAAATGTTTAAATGTTGTCTCCCTCCTTTCTTTAACAACCACAAAAGTAGTAAAGTTTCCAAATCATGTCACACCACAACTATCAACCTTTCAAGCCGTCAAGTCGCGACGTGGACGAGTTGTTTATCCTGTGGACGTATAAATAGACCGGATCTAGTCCTACTGTGACCCAGTTCGCCCTTTGGTCATTCTTTTGCTACGTGTTCGAGGAAGGTGTTGTTTAAAGTTTGGACCATATTGGATGTTTCCGTTTGAGAAATTGAAGAATAAAACCAGTATAAATTGTCTTTTTAGGGTTCCGTACCCAAAGGGTAAAACGGGACCCTATGACTAAGGCTCCGCTGTCCGTCCGTCTGTCCGTCTGTCCATATGTCTGTCCGTTTGTCCGTCTGTCACCAGGATGTATCTCATGAACCGTGACAGTTTAAATTTTCACAGATGATGTATTTCCGTTGCCGCTATAATAAAAAATATAATAAGATAAATATTTAAGGGGGCTACTATACAACAAACGTGACTTTGATCGTTTTCGCTCGATATTGATAACGGCAAGAGATAGACGTTTGAAATGTTCACAGAATATTTAGTTGAATATTCACTTTAAAAATAAATTATTAAATTAAAATAAAATTAATATTTAAGGGGGGCTCCCATACAAAAAACGTGATTTTTTTGACTTTTTTATAGAAAATGGTACGGAACTCTTCGTGCGCGAGTCCGACTCGCACTTGGCCAGTTTTTTTAAACCTCCGATAAAAGACTCGATAATCAGTCGATAATCGATAAGTCATAAGTAATTTATTGATAAAATGGCAATTTACAAGTCAATAAGTTTTACTTAAAAAGTTAGAAAATAACAAATAATAATTATTTAATTGATTAAAATTAAAAATATTTTTTTTAAACAATTCATTCATATATTATGTCATTCATCAAATTCGTAAAAAGACTGCTCATTGAGCCATTTCAATCTTCAAATCAAATCTTCAAATGATCTAACATATTTTTACAAGATTATAAGCATGTTTTTGAGATTATGGTATTTATTATGATTATGGATTATGGTCCTGCCCCACCTGGAGGGCAGTTCTGCAATTTTTTGTCCTCGAAATATTCCAGTACCGCATTTTTAATTCCTGGAGTTTTTATTACATAGTATTTATTATACTACTGCTGTTGCCCGCGACTTCGTACGCGTAGATTTTCATATAAACTTTCAAGCCTTCTTTCTTCCCTTAATCCGGCCCTTGCACAAAATAACGTAGCCTATACTTGAATCTGGTCATAGCTAAGCATATTCGTGAAAACCGCATTTAAATCCATCTAGTGGTTTAGGAGATGTGCGAGGACAAACAAAGAACAGACAAAAATTCTAAAAACTGCCTTAACGTGTTCAGCTGCTTATTTTAAGACGCCCTGTGTTTTTCTTATAATATCTCGCAATAACAGATTTTTTATCTCTACGTTTTTATTATATGTATATAATAGAAGATAGATAGATATAGATTAACGATAATGGAGTGTATGTGGTAAACCTGCTTCCGCAATAACTGACCAACTTGCATCCTTATGTGGTTTTGAGGGAAAGCTCAAAATGCCACTGGGGTGTTTGGTTCGGTATTACTAAACGAACATTTTATGACACTGCATGTCTATGTAATGTAAACTCTCAGTCATCATCATCAGCCAGAAGACGTCCACTGCTGAACATAGGCCTCCCCCTTTAACCTCCACACCGGACGACATCTTGCCATCTGCATCCACTGGATGCCCGCGACTCTTACAATGTCGTCGGTCCATCTAGTGGGAGGCCTACCTACGCTGCGTCTTCCGGTTCGCTGTCTCCACTCAATAACTTTCTTCCGCATCGGCTCTCAGTGCCTGGTTCGAATATCAATTCGTAGCTATGTATTCACAATATGCTAGATGACTGTTTTTTTATTGTTCTTTTAAAATGTAGCCCATAAATATAGCTGAACAATGAAAACATAATGAAAATCTGATCAAAAATATTCAACTTATAAGCATTTTAATATCATGCTA
The DNA here is from genome assembly GCA_949125355.1 of Agriopis leucophaearia. NCBI lineage: Eukaryota > Metazoa > Arthropoda > Insecta > Lepidoptera > Geometridae > Agriopis > Agriopis leucophaearia. The sequence goes on along the minus strand of OX421276.1, from coordinate 1,122,393 downwards.
GACAGAGAGCGCGAAACAGCAAATTATGACGTCACTTCTCTGTACGCCAAATATAAAATATATTCTGATAAGTGTGTCGCACAGAGGCGTGACGTCATTTTTTGTTTTGTGAGAAAGGGACAGAGTTTTCTCTACCAAAAACTTTAAACGCTTATATATTAGAACATTAATAACCGATTTCTATTATTTTATCAATAAACATTTTATATTTACTTAAATTCTTCATCGAAGCTATTAATTTCAACGATATAAACATCAGTCATCCACCTTATTCGATAAAGTATACTTGGTCTAAGTTTTTTAGTATTAACAGCTGCAGTAGATTGTAAAATGCTGAATAAAAATAATAAAAAATAATATTTGTTCATTGTGCTAGGTATTTTAATGATAGTAGCTAATAACTTATACACTAGGATGTATAAGACTGTTTGCTAGGATATCACATGAAAAATGTATGTTGATGCAGTTTCTTATAAAGTTATTATACCTAAAAACGTGCTATGAAGTGCTTTACCAACACCATGCTAAGAGACGCACATAAAAGTTTAAAACCCGGAAAAAAAACTTTCATCTCTTCACTAACATCAACTAAAATAGAAAATATGATCATAATAATTGCTCTAAAACACTGTTTTAAACTATCACGGTTGTTCACTAAAGTTATATGATTATTTACGGGATATTTACCGTGGTAACTTGGTAAGGTTGTGGAAGGTTACGTTGCACCATGTGCATGTAACTACGCCGAAATATCGGGAGCTCCTTCCACAACCTTACCACGGTAAATATACCGTAAATAATCATATAACTTTTGCTCTAAAACATTTTGCTAAGATTTGTAAAGCCTGTTAATTGTTTTTTTTTTTTGTTAAAAATGCTCATGCCAATTTTTAAAGATAATTTTAATATTGAAGTGTTGTTCCACACGTTTGGATAGACTATTGAAATGTTATAGACAATAAATAAAAAACGATGACCAGTAAGATTCGAACCTTCGCAATCCTCGTTTACGCCCCGAATGCTCTAACTGCTAAGGCCGCTTAAAATAAGTCTCCAGATGTTTCTTATTAAGACCTCAGTATTTTAGATAAACCCAATCGAAAAAGAACTACCAAGTAAGTTACCGAGAAGCAATTGCCAAATGCCCTCGATTTTTTTCTAATGATCTCCCTAATTACCACACGGAACTTGCATCCACAAATCAGAGATGACATTTAATTGGTTAGTTAACACGTCGCGCGTGCTAGTGAATAAATGCTAAGAGCAGAATTAGACGGGTCGCTGACCTGCGCTCTATTGATGCTACCACTAGTAGTGCGACAGTGCATTCACGGTTGTGTTTGCAAACTATTCATTTGCATGCACTTACGACGACGTTACTTTGTATCGATAAACGCAATCACACTATTATATCATATATGTGAAAGTTGGGATGGATGGATGTATGGATGGATGTTTGTACTCAATCACGCAGAAACGGCTGGATGGATTTGGATAAAATTTGGAATATACATTGCTTATGTCCTGGATTAACACAAAGGCTACTTTTCATCATCATCACCGATTTTCATCACCACGCGGGTGAAACCGCGGTGCACAGATAGTACCTCATAAGTAACAATGCATCTGACGCCTGTTAGTAAGAAGTGCACTGACCAAAAATAAACTGCGAATTCTGTGTCAGGACAGGTAAGCTATGTGCTCTCCTTCCGATTTAATTATAAACAATTTACTCGATGAGTCGACTTAAGAGGTACATAAATTATAACATGATGGGTTCCTTTCATTCAATAGTCACCTTTCTTTCTTTGTTACTGTTGCTGACTATTTATCTCTCTCTCTCTCTCTTTATTCATATATGTTCCACATGGTGATGGAGTCAGGTATATTTGTCTTCTCTGTTCAGACTATCCTATTATTTAAACCTTAACTTTTTTCAGACAACCCAAAATCATGTATCTAAGCATTTCTCTCAAGCTATTGGTTTCATAGCCTGTAAGCTCAATAAACAGAACCACAAAAAGTCTTATCTGCGCCCGCGCAGCCGCGCCGCGTGCACTGCACCGGCTTAATTAAATCTTTCCCAGAAATCGTCCCAACGACGCCATGTAAAACGCATACGCTCTAGATTACCGTTCATTTATGTTTACAGGAGAAATACAATAAAACTAAAAAGCGATAGCGCCCGTTTCGGTTTACGAGGGAAATAAAGTAAAACGCTTAGATAAGAGTCATGCACGGGGCACGCGAGGGTGGTATTTATAGGCGAGCGACTGACTTATTTATCCTTTAAAGATGCCATGGGCTTGAGGTGGTTCAGTGAGACAGGGATTGGCGCCGCCCGTGAATTATCCCACTTCTGATCTTAGGAATACCTGTCAGTGTCAGTCTAAAAGTTGGTCATTGAAATCTTTCTAAGAAGGATTTATTGCTTGTTAAAGTGGACTAAAGGGTTGTATTTACACAGGTTTATTTTTATCCGACTTTCAAAAAAGGAGGAGGTTATCAATTCCACTGTTTTTTTTTTAATGTTTGTTACCTCATAACTTTCGACTGGGCGAACCGATTTTGATGATTCTTTTTTTTATTTAAAAGCTGGTGCTTCTCGTCTCGTCGGTAATTTGGTCTAGATCTGACACATTTTTATGAAGTTGGTTTTGTATGTTGATAATAATTAATTCAGCGAAAACCTCTCGTAGGTAGATTTCTTACGCCACAACCTCATAACTTTTGTTCCTTGACACAACATTTAATATGATATTTTGTAGAGAAATATTATGGAGATACGCGGAATGTTAATGGTAATGCAACGGGCATGAAAGAATGCAAATCACCCAAATCTAAATTTAACCGTCTCTCTGAGAATTTCTAAATAATAACCCTGGTGAAAATGCAAAGTAAAACATATTGCACTGCATCATCAGGACCAAAAATGAATTCACCTTATTTTGAAATGGTTAAAGTTGAAAATCATGTTTTGGAAGGTCTATTTCCTGATGCACTAGTTGTGAAGAGGTTAATTACGTGTGTTTAGTGCGAACAAATGCAGTTTATGCGCCGTATGCCTGTCTGTAGCTATTAAACACATTGTTTCGTCAACGAGTCGAGTGCTGTAGGCTACATTCTTGCATCTTAGCGTTGTTCCTAATATCACGCTTTGGTATAAGTTCAAAAACATCCCTTTCTCTCTCTTGAGTTTTTTTGTTTGTTTTTCAACTATTCCCGATTAAACCGGTAAAGAAGTATGTATTATAATTGTCATCATTATAAGCCTATCATGTTCCCAACTGCTGGAACCACGGGCTTCTCTCAAAGAGAGAGAGAGAGAGGATGGGTCATGTTCCACTATGCTGGTCCAGTGGATGATAGTGAATATCATATGCTTTTAAACTTTTGAGGTTCTTGGACATACCGGTTTCCTAACGAGGTTTTCATTATAAGAACTAACATAATTTTTGTTATATTAGTTAACGGCAAATCAGCAGTTATCAAGTACTCTGTAAGGTATATTTATCTCCCTATACCCGATGAAACAGAGAATGCATAACCATATTAGTCCAAAGAGATACTTTGCATACCTCCTCGCGCTCAAACCCATGTGCGAATACGATTCCTTCTGTATATGAATCATCTTCAGACATAAGGCAGAATTCCTTCGCTATCCTCGAAGCTCGAGTTTCCAGGCCGACATTTAACACGGATTTTATCGTGTCCATTACCGCTAAATGTACTACTGGGCCACTCGGCCTGGATGCGATATTGTTGCGCAATTATAATTATCTGTGCAATATAATGCCACAAAGTAGTTGGGCACGCCGGATGTTACAAGTTTTTATTGAGAAATCGATAGGACGGGCTTTCTGGCTAATTATATATAATGGTTTTCGTATTTACATCCTGTCTAATACATATTACAGCGAGAGTAGATAGCAAGATATGTTGTAGATATATTCACGGGGCGATCCATCGAAACTCATAGGTATTAGCCAAGTTTGAGGGTGTCTTCTAAGCGTTACGATAGAAAACGAGCAATACAGCTACACTGGGTATTCTGGCCCTTGTACAAAACGTGCAGGCCCGTTGGCGGCGTTGCAACTGCTGACAGGCGTTTCGTCTGTGGTAAGCTTTAGTGCCTTAGCTTCAATGTGTGTTAATTTTAAAGTATCTAGATAATTATGTTTCCTGTTGTTAAAACACTACGTTTTTACAGCATAGACCAATATAAATGTTCAATTTATATCCTTAACTTTTACAAATTGAATCCATATTATACTTCCCATGTGGTGCTATGTCTGGCCCACCACTGTGTTATTGTGCCGTTAATGTACCCACGCAATAATTACAAGTGTTAGAGATAGCCCTAAATATAAACTGCCAGCAATGTACAGTCGAAGTGCTTTCGCGAGCGTGACCTAAATATTGATCTTTATAATCGTAAACAGCTTTGAGATTAATGCGAGCGAAAATCCATTAGTCTAGCTATAGTACTATTATGCTATGGTAATATTAGACCACTGAAGTGAGAATTTTTTCGTTTAGATACCCTTCTCTTTTCTGTGTATTATACTATTCTTGCGTAGCTGTAGGATTTTATATATGTCCAAAAAAGTAATAATAAATGATGTTCCTCTTGTCTCAATTCTTTCTGATAAACTCTCTTGATGTGCGATAAGTAAGAGCTGTCAAAGCGCTTGAATAGTTTCTGTGCGTGTAAAGATGAACTCTCATCAGAGGTCTTTCTACAGAGTTACCTTTCAGCGATGTTTTAAGGCATGTATGGAATACGCACCGTAAATAGTAGGCAAAGCAGCGGGAAGTGATTATCATCAGTGATTACTTATAATCGGTATTCCGCCAATTCTGTATCCACTCATATCATAACATGAAAATGTTAACGAAAGAAACTTATAAGTTGAACGGTCAGCTAGAAATAACGCGTCAAGTCTTAACACCTTTGAATTATTAATATGTTCACCTAGTTGTGATCAGACTATCTTCAAAAACTTAGTCGAACCCACGGTTTGTTGGCACATTATATTAATCTGCTTTGATCAATCAGAAATTTATCTAATGTAGAGTTAAAGCTACAGTAGATGGCAACCGACTTTATGATTGTACAGACACACAAACTTGTAATCTTAGAAATAGATCAGGACTATTTATCATTCGTTTCAATTGGTTAATAGTACCATCAGCAGTTGCCATACCATATACTATCATCAACTTTTAACTGTAATCAAAGTTTATAAATGTTGTAATTAAACATTTATGGAAGAGAGTAAAGTTTACATAACAGGAGGTCTGTTTACGATGTTTACGCATACCATCGCCTTTCATCCATCTGGATGCATCTCTGTTATGTTGTTTTGTTGGTTGTACGCTGTCTTCCGTGTTTTTGGGAATGTGACGAAAGTTTTTTGGGACAACTACCTTTTGCATCACCGCCTTGATTACATCCGTGGAAGAATATTGCTAATTTGATTTACTAGACTCGTATCCGTCCTTATAAATCATAAAGCATGTACAACTATGTCTTGACAGGTTTTAGGCTTGATAGGTTTGAGTCTTAGTTCGCCAAAAACAGCTTTGAAGAATACAAATTGGGTTATAGGTCTTGCAGGTTCATGGGTGGCGAACCGCTTATCATCAGACGGACTCCAAGCATGTCTGGCGCTATTTTTAACATATTTCAAAAAATGAAGGTTCTCATTTCGGTTGTATTTTTTTTATGTTTGTTACCTCAGAACTCCGTCATTTATGAACCGATTTGGAAAATTAATTTTATTTGATAGAATATACTTTCAAATTCGTCCCATATGCATTTCATCAAAATCGATTCATTCGTTTGGTTTTTAAATAGAAAATAAATGAAAATTACGTATTTTACTAATTTTGAAGTCAGTTTTTAAATTGATTATTATAAAATACAACACTATTTGAAATTGATATGGGTACAAAATATAGTACTGTCAACAGCTATTCAAGGGTATTTCCATCTCAATTTTGTAAAGAAGTCCCCTTCATCTTTATTCAATGATAGAAAAGTACGTACATCGTTTATTGTATGTCCACAGTCATTACGATCCAAGTCCGGTACTTTATTCATTTGGTCCTTCCGGTTAGGTATTATATTTCTTCTGCCATTATCTATTCTGCTGACGTTATAATTATGTGAGTTTTCATACATTCGGCAGGTGCAAACGTAGTCAATAGTCTCGTAAAACAGAAATAACGCGAGTCATACATAAATATCGCGGACATGATGCGTAGCTCCTGCAGGGGCCGGTGACATGCCCAAACTTATTCCTGTACTACATTAGAATCATTTCAAAGGAAATATTGTGGTAGAAAGGTAGGAATTGTTGTACCTACCTACTTTAAAAAAATATACAAGTGTCATGTATATATGTAGTCATAGTAATATAGTGTAGTCATACAGTGTGTAGTCATATTTTCCAATATCTTAAAAATAACATATATTCCAAATCTAACCTTCAACATAATACCTTATCAATTTTAAATCAATCAATTATTAATTTAAAAAGATGACTTCAAAATTAGTTATCATCATCATCATTTCAGCCATAGGACGTCCACTGATGGACATAGGCCTCCCCCATCGATCTCCAACAGGACCGGTTGGAAGCGGCCTACATCCAGCGTTTTCCTACAGTAAAATTAAAATTAGTCAAAATTAGTCAATAAGCAATTTTACTTCGATGTTTTTTTGTTTCAAATGTATATTTTGATTTAAAAACCAAACTACTAAACCGATTTGGATGAAATTTCTATAGAACCAATTTGAATGTAAGTACATAATATTCTTTCAAATAAAAAGAAGAATTTTCCAAATCGTTTTGGAAAACCAGAGGCCTTGTAATTTTTTTTATTGGAAGTATGTTATCGCCTATCGTAGACTATTCTTGGGCAGGCAAAAAGAAACACGTCGTTTAGTTTGTAAATTTACTTATTATTATGAAACTGCTGTTCCTGTTAAGGACTCTTTCAAAATCAATAAGTGTCATTAAATTATTTCCATCGCAAACCCCGTGACATAATTCTCGTCCTGTCGCTCCTAAACCGACGGAGAACTAAATATAACTAGCGACATCCTGTCTTCTTCCATTATAGACAGTTTTTAATTTGGACCAGCGTAATTGGTACTGAATTAAATCTTGGTACGAGTAAGAGGGGCGCGGAGAGCGTTTGAACAGTACCTACTCTGAACTTTTCAAACATGATTTTATGCCTTCAGAGTCACCTATCAGGCACAGTTCTTAAATCGGACCAATGTGTAATTTTATGTTTACAAATCATACTAAAATTAGAAATGCGACAGTGCGTTTGTTAGTCGGTCTGTTTGTTCCTCTCACGTAGCAACTAAGCAATGGATTGACGTGGATTCAAAACCTCCAAGGTTTTTTGAGAGTTTATGATTTAAGACACAACTACTTGAAGATTATCAGGGCTAAAAAAATATGTCTGCATTGAGATAGTTAGGAAAATAGGATACTTTTTATCCCGGAAATTGTATGATTGCTAAGGGAATGTCCAGGCGAATGAAACAGGCCAGCTCAGCTAGTTTCCGAATATTTATTATAGTTACGTAAAACAAAGACTCCTTAACTCCTTACAACCATGGCGTCAGGAAGATGTAACACGAAACCTACGAACGTGTCCATTTGATAATTTACACTCATACCTATAACATTAAAAGCTTTAGATGAATCCACTTTTGTACTTGTTCAAATGTATTCGTGTGTTACCTTACCTTGCAGCACACATCGATTTACCCAATTTTTTTTATCTGTTTTAAAACCCACCGAATTACTTTTCCAAACTAACAAACTAAGAGGGGTCAATATCCCGTGTACCATCCCTACCCCATATGGCTTCGTCATAAAGCTCAGCTTTTATCAATAGGAGATAAACGTTACGGTTCAATCGACCGCAGAACGGTTGTATACAAACAAACCAACTGACCCCCATCAACTAAGCTCTAGAGTCTTGAATCTGTTCCATTCCATCCATCCATCCATCCAGCCAGTGCAGCATAGTACGTGCTACGCGTCAGACGTCCGCGCGCCCGTGACGTCACACGTTTGAAACACGTGCGCAGGAGCATATACTTTATGAAAGCTCAAGTACAGTGAATTGTGAACCTTATTACAACGAGAAAGAGTAATTAAGTGTTTAGTGCCTAAAACAGTTAGTGCTTTAGTGGATGATTGGTCGACTAATTATTATTTTTGAAAAGTGACCGTTTTTAATTCAGACAGAGATTGTAGTCGTACTTTTGTCGTCGTTTCTATTTTAAGATTTAGTAACGAGCTGTATAAACGTTGTTTTGTTATTGTTGTGGGCTTTTGATATTTCTGGGAAATAGCGGGAGCGCGATGAATCGTCAAATGCAGTGAATTTATGAATGATTTTAAAATATTAATGTAGCTGGCGTCATTTACAGTTCAGTAAAAGGGCATTATTGTAATTCTTTATTATCTTTTTTGGGACTTGCCTGAGGTTATTTTCACTGTTTCGTTCCTATTTCAGTTATATGATTATTAACGGGATATTTACCGTGACAAGGTTGGATGGAGTCCGATATTCCGTGAACACGGTGTAAATGTAACTACAGGGTATAAGTTTAGTGTGTTACTGTATTGAACAACCATGATAGTTTAAAACAGTGTTTTTTCTATTTGACTTTTCCCCCTTATCCTCACAAAGAGAGAGACAGTACCAAATTAATATCTATCCTCCGCGGGAATCGACCTGCAGTTTCTTTCTTTCAGACTTTCTTTATCACTAAGTAGTTGCTATTTCTATCATAGTCATATTATTCATACCGAAGCATATTTTTGTACCTACTGATTCTTTCTACACCCACCGAAATTAACCCAAATAGTACTTCGTACTTTTCTTTTGAACATCTTTGTTTCCCACTCAAACACATTTGTTTTGTTTGACTCTACGCGTTATACCAAAATACGAGTACCGTCATCAAACTGTGACCTATTTCCAATAAATACGATTACAATATCTATTTGGAACCAATGCGTGCTTTTGTGTTTAATACATGGATGTTCTGGAATAATAAGCGATAGTTACTTTGTTATTGTTAGTCGTTTTTCTCCCGCATTTAGAGTAGAAAGTAAAATTTTATTTTTAGTGTATTTTAAACACACACACACATCATCAGCCAATTAACGTCCACTGTTGGACAAGGCCTCTCTCATAGAGAGGGGTGTTGCCATAATCCCCACGCTTGGCAGGCGGCTTGGGGATCGCAGTACGTTCACCGTGTACTAATAGGACGCTGCTACCCATCCTCCGGTGGTTCTGGTCGCAGTTTTAGGATATACCCGGGTTCATTATTTTAATTACTCTTTTACCCAATTAAAATAATATCTATTTAAGTGTGTATTTAAAAATATATATGTATGTATATGTATATCAGTCTCTGGCAGTCATATTATAAGCTTTGCTTCGTATGGGGTCAGATGATCGTGTGTGCAAAAATGTCCCGAATATTTATTTATTTATCTAATCAGAAAGTTCCGTCTTAGTTATAAAAATGTGTTGTGTCGTTTGTGTCAAAAGAAAACATATTTACACGAAGAGAAGTCATTCAGTACCTGATGTCCTACCAGAGGACAAACTTTATAAACAAAATTTTTCGTTGCAGTAATAAAAAAAAGTTACAATTATTTTAAAATATTAACTTCGCAAAATGACCGAAGCACATTTTTAAAAGTAGTTTTATATAAGTAAATAAAAAACATTCAATGTGTTATTCGCACATTTGATGGTTTTTTAGCGGCGCACCATATTCTGAGCCGTAACCACAAACTTGCTTAGATCAACAACACCTATACACTCTCTTCTTTCTTAGAAGTTAGCTTCATAATCCTCATAATCTTCATTGGAGCTGTGTTATTTCTTTGTTCCCCGAGCTTATTATGGCTATTTTATTGTAATAGGTAATTAATGACCCGTCTCAGTGCAGAGTATTTCTACTTAGTCTTGTTATCTCACAAGAACCCTTTGTATACGTTGGCTTTGATCTCTGTAGCGCTGTCTTCTAACGCTGGAGTAATGTTACAGATTTATCTTCTTCCTACGAGCTGGCTGCAGTCTTCGACCAAAATAAAATGAATGGACGGGCCCTAACCATTGAACTAGATCAGTAAAAACGAGTCAAAACCATCGGACATATACTTCAACAAGTAATTATAAAAATGTACAGTATATTTGTTACAAAAAATAGATATCGGTTTAATTTGTGTATTTACACTTCGGTAAAGCATACAAATTCATAATTTTGTCAGATGTTTCGTTATCGCGTAACAATATACTCGTGTTTCACTTCCTACGGCTAGAGACCGACTGAAACGAAGTGAGCGCTGGCGCTCATTTTGTAATCTTCAAAAATGCGCTTCTACTGGGCCCGTCCATTCATTTTATTTTGGTCGAAGGCTGCAGTGTTTACTTCGGTACACTTGATCTAAGTGTACCTAGTGAGCTGTATTAATGCGTTCACGTAGTTAAACTCTGACCCAGACAGACATAAAATGCTACATATTATTGAAATTCAATTCATATTACATTCACAAAAGACTGCTAAAGTGTGAACGAAAGGCGACATCGCTACATGGTTGATATGCCGTAAAGTTCGCAGCACTTTGATTCCACTTTTGTTATGCGTACTGCTTGTCTGTATGTCTAGTGTGTTACACCAATATAAATAGTTCATTATTCGTTGTTGAAGTACAAAGAATAGTAAAAACTACACTTTTATTATAAATGCGACTATGTAAAGCGCACATGGTACCTCTCGGTCGTCATCGCACCCGGTTCGATCCCCGGCCCTACACCAATGACCTATTTCGTACTCAAATAAATTATGTACAGTTTCGATGCCATCGCCAGGGCCAGATTAACCCTATCGGGGCCCCTAGGCAATGTAATTCTCGGGGCCCCTTTTCGATAAGTTTCGATATAATACTTCCACATTCAACTAAATACCAGTAATGAAACGTTTGTAATGGATGCCTGATAAATAAGTACCTAACTAAAAAACACTCTAGTCTGAATTGCAACTACATACATCAAGATAAAAAATAAAATAAAAACTACCCTGCTACTCTTCCCTGCCCCTCCCTCGGCCATGCACAATGGTAAGGTTACACACACCATTAAATTCACCGCAACTCAACAATAAACCAGCCGTCATAACATGACCCTCGAACCATTGATTGGCAATTGAAAGCTTCTCTACAATTGAATTTAAATCAAAATTCAAATAAAGTACTAGAAAGTCAAATTAAGTACGATTCAATAACCATATTTAAAACCTAACAAAATGGTAGTAGTGGTAGGACTCTTTTGCAGGAGTCCGCCTGGGGAAGTACCACACCTTTGCCAGTTATTCAACGACCAAGCAGTAGTGTGCAAACACTACTGTGTTCCTGATTGAAGGGCAACGTTTCCAGCGAAATTACAAGGCACACAGAGATTTGACATCGTATATCTCGGGGTGACGAGCGCAGTGCATTGCCATTCAGGGTTTTGAACTGTTGAAGTTCAAAATTCTGAGTGGCGTTGTGCTGTTATGGGCAAGCGTCAAGAGCCATCGGGCGAGCGCCTTAGCTCGTCTCGTCACTCAGTGTCATAAAAAAAAAGTTTGCCACACAAACTTTAGCGTTTATAATATATTTATTGAAGTGTGACACACAGTACGGTTAAATACTCTAAAAATAAATATAAGTACTTAAAGGTACAAATATATATATATCCCCATTTTCTACTCTTATTAGTTGTTACACTTTTCTCATTGATTTCAACGATCAAATGCTGTTATGAATGGCTCGTACAGATGCACTTGAACTGATGCAATGGTGTTTATATGCTTACGGTTCAATGGATCAACCAAGAGGACCATTGAACTTGTTACTACGGTGGTACACACTGCTAGTGGTACTGTTGGCTAGTGGCAACAGATGTGGCCGAAGAGAACTTATTGTTTTACGATTTGATAGACGTGGGAATGGTAATAGCCACAGAATAATTCATGACCGGGTGAATCGATTTTGATGATTTTTTATTTGAAAGCTGGTGCTTCCCGTGCGGTCTCATTTCAATTTTGTCCAGTACTGAAATTTTTATGAAGTTGGTTTTTTATATTATTATTGATAATAATGACATATTATTATATATTTGGTAGGTATGAGAATAGGTCGTTGAAGTATTTTTCATCATAATTACAATTTTAATCACCATGCGGGTAAAACCGCGGGGCTCAGCTAGTAATATTATAGATAGATGGATTGTTACGAAAAAATACTGGAAATAGAAACAAAACACAAAAGCCGTATTTAATTAAAACATGGCATGCTTCTCTGAAGCCAAACAAATGGCTTCTGTCGAAAAAAATTCTAACAAATAGTGTAAATAAACCATCAATATCGAACTAAACGCATCCCACAATGCATTTCCTTATTTACTTTGCATATCCGTTATCACGAGCTTTCCGAACTACACTCATTTACCAGTCAGGTATCATGTCACAGTAAGTTCACGTATTTTTCCCCGAAATCGAACAAAATTTTTAAAACTTTCTTTGAAACGGTTCCAAGTCGTTTACTCTGCGCTGTAACATACTAGTCAACAGTTGCTCTGGTTTCGAACAGTCAACATTTTGCGAACGAAAATAGTCATTATTCTCAACCCAATAAAGTTTAATGGTAATGAACTTGCAACATGTAGGGATGTCACTCAAGGCGATGTTAACACACAGACATATAATACCAAGCAGAACCAACAAGCCACAAAAATATTGATGCAAAATACACTACATATACATTACACGCAAACATTTGCAAAACGCGGGCCGGACTCAAGGACATTCTTTTATAATAGTGCTAACAGATACTATTAGATTGTATCTGAAATGTAACGTCACAAAATTTACGACCCCTCCCTACCCCTTGTCAGTCACACTTCGTCGACCCCTCCTCCCCTCCTCTTTATGTGATGGAATTTATGGATGTTCCCATTGGGTATTAATATTCAAACACACCAGACCAAGTCAAATCATTTATTTTTGTATAAAACAATTTACCAGATGTGTCATGTGGTTGCAGGATCTGAATTTGATGGAAATGAGGTATTCTGCAGCTCCCGCAGAACATTTTTGCCAGTAACACCTCTTTTTGTGGCTTTCTTTTAACTTGGTATGTTATCGCTCTGAAAATTATTACATGCAAGTTATCATAATGTAGTTAGTACAACTTGAGATTCATGATAGTGATAGCGACTGTTCATTGAAAACTGTTGTTCCAATAAGCATTACACCTCGTACTCTCTAAGGATTGTACGGAAACCAGTCCGGTCGAACAAATGAGCCTCTAAATGCTTTGAGCACAACAAACTTGTCGCACTGGGCTGCCAATTTTCTAGATTCAAATTCTTCAACCATGCGTTTCTCAACTCTTCATCCTTGGGAAAATCTAAAATGTAATAAAAATGTTTGTTACTTGACATATGTCTAAATAACCCTTTAATTACACTATCAAGATCACTACGTATATATATGACATGAACCACAATAGGTAGGTAGGTACTTTATTTACATTACTTAAGAAAAGCAGCTAGTAATTAATGAAAAAGGTTCATGTCATCATAATCACATCAAGCTGAATCATCTATTTTAATTATACTTCTGAAATACGAATTCTGATTCTGAAATAAATTCCCTGGACAATGTCTAAATACCGTAAACGTAAAACAATGATCGATACAATGAATTTTTAAAGAAAATAACTTATACTATTTTAATTATACTACTGAAAGGAGTATTACATTCTCTTGGCTACTGAATACGTTCCCTGGACAATGTCTAAGTACCTCAAACGCCAAACAATGATCGAATCAATATTTTTTTAAAGAAAACTACTTATTAATTTTTATTACACCCACCAAACTTGTACATATATGAAATTGAAAGAAACACAACCTTCCCAAGCCTTCAAATTGTAAAGTTTATGAAAAATAACAAGAAAAAATAGCAATTCAAAATAATCTCTATTATAACACACGAAACTTACGTGTGAAACGTTATACCGGGTGGCATCTTATGAGATGAATTAAAACACATGAGGACACTGCACTTCACCATAGTATTTTCATATCTTTTAAACCAAATATGTAAAAATAACTTTTATTTTAGGTAATTTTTGCAAGCCGTGGTTTTCGCTGTCAGCCTTCTGTCAGAATATTGATGCTTACCAAAATGGCAACTTGGAACATCGTACCACATGCTCATTTTTTTCTATTATGTTGCAACGTTACGACAAAATGAGATACGAATATATGATTTTTGTGTAATCGAGAGAGATGCAAACATAACTGTTTTTGCGAATGTAGTTGTAAAAAACATGTTCAGTCTGTTCTGTATTAAATGTCTGTGTGTTAACACATGTTAGGAGTGTCAGTTTGTTTGGTGTCAGTGATAATGTGTCAAAAACACGCCTGGATTAGGAATATATAGGGAGTTTACAAGTTTATTAAAAAAAAACATCAAACAACGATATTTTGGCAGAGATCGGTACACCTGTAAAAAAAAATGTACTTACTTACCAAACCTCACGTTCATTTTAAAAATACTATTCAGTAATATGTCACACGAGGGGGTGCATTCCTTTTTTTATTATACCCACTTCGCCATGTATATACGCCTAGCTGCGCCCCGATTCACCCGCGGGAATTACTCCTTATAACATCAGCTATCTGCCAGTGAAAGTCTCGTCAAAATCGATTCAGCCGTTCAGAATCCATAGGGAATATACATACATACATCGTCTATATATCGATGACGTCACTTCCCCTTACTATCCTCACCTCCTCCTCCACTGGCTGCATTGCCACGCTGAATAGCTATGGCCAACCTTTGCACCAGGTATAAGCCGGAGCGGGAGTCACCTGTCTTGTCCCTTATCCTCCGCCCTATCTATCACCAATCCCTTGGCCTCGGAACCCCAACAACCCATAGTCTCCACGGCGATGGGCACGAAAAATATATATCCTGCCTCCAAAGCCGCATACTTTTGCCGCTTTTTACCAGCAGCGTCCTCCACTGCAGCACTAAGGGCCGATTTCACCATCAAAGTGATCGCGATCAACGCAAAACTAAACTGGTATAAAGTGGCTTATTGAGTTCAAAACGTCAATATGGGTTTCACCAACATAAACTGATCGCAGTTAAGTTTATGTTGGTGAAACCCAAATTGACGTTTTAAACTCAATAAGCCACTTTATACCAGTTTAGTTTTGCGTTGATCGCGTTCACTTTGATGGTGAAATCGGCCCTAAATTGCATAAGTATTCAGTTAGATTAGTGTTGTAATTCAGAATTAATAAGTTTACTTACACTGAATCTTTGGTTCGTTCAGTAACATAATCTAACTGAAAGACAATCACCATCCCTCCCTTACCAAGTGTCCCGGCCACACACACACACACACGTGGTCTATCAACTTTTTTCTTTATTTCTGAACGCAGCTGCGTTTTGTTTTGTCTGCGCCGGCTACTGTGGGGTAGGTGTAGTAAATATGTACATGTTTTTTCTAACTTATTTCCAAGACGCTTATGTATCGGGTTTATAGTTTTTTAAAGTAGTTTAGTGTTCTTGGAAAGTGTTTACTGTTTTGAAAGTTAAGTGATAAAATAATGTAGTGAATAATGTTTATAGATCTTTACTCGATTGCGAAAGCGGAGTGATATTTTGACGCGTTTTGATAGTGAAAGTGATTATAAGGTTTTACCTTAATTTAGCGGTATGTGTTCATTTGTTGATTATCAATTTCAAGACATAGATATTATGTAATTATTTTCCAGCGGATTACATCACAAATTATAATCGTTGTTAATATATTTCCTATAAGTACCCACTAACTGCTGCATAGCTACGAGTTACTTGCCTTCATCCAATCATCCACAAAAGTTAATTGTTGTTAGTTAAAAAGAAAAATAGCAAGTGAGGGTAGATAAAAATGAAAGTGAAAAATTATGTGGCGGTGATTATACAGATTCGGGAACTAATATGCTTTAAGACTTATGGTATAATGTGAAATACGATATAAATATGGTGATTTTAAGGAGATTCGTGGTACGTATTCAAAATAATGTTTTTACAGGATTATCTTTTTTTCACCAATGTTTTAGATTTGGTAGAAACATAGGTATTTCTGTACCTATGTAATCAACAGTAGGATCTTTCATTCTAAATGTGCACGCCCCTTCACCACACTACGCATACAAAATACTACAAAAATACGGCAGAGGGGCGTTCACATTTAGAATGAAAGATTTGTAACAGAATTGTTTTTTTTCTCTATTTTCTGTAACAGGCAATCAGAGAGTAATTACAAATAAACTCAAAAATATAAAGAATGATCGTTAAATAAAAACTATAAGTACGTACACTATTTCCATTTGTATATTTTCTCAAATAAACGAGTCGGGTTTGTATAGCGATATAGTATAGTCGATTCACACATATCAGTGAAGCCACAGTCAGGCGCACTTTATGTATGAAGCTACAAGTAGTCGACTAGTCAGACTTGCCGTGCCCGCTGCCGCGCGATAGACAGAGATAACGCGACAAGAGACGGCAACTTTTAGGTTAATATAGCAGGAGGTAGTTAGCGATCGCACGTCCTGAATTGGACTTTATTGCGTGGTAGTAAGAGTCGCTACTTATTTAAATGCTTTTGCGGAGTGAACTCCTTTTTTGTAGTCGGTTATTAAGGTCGTCAGGCGGGCTAACATGCGCACTGCGACAGGGTTTTGTCGACTCTTTTTGTCGTGCCAAAGCGAGACAGACGTATATAAAACCGTAGGCACCTTGTCGCGTTCTCGCTTGACAGGGCGACGATAGGATTATGTCGCGGTGTACATGTTAGCCATGCTGGTTGTTTCAAACAAATTAATAATCATGAAAAGTAGGCGTTGTTGGGATGACACACTTAAAAATTGTAATTGTCAATGGCAAAGTCCAATGAGGGTTTTCGACACTTAAAAATAAATAATATTTACGCATAGTTACAGGTACTTAAAGCTTTATTGTTATACATACAAGTAAAAGTTGTTTTTTAAAACCCCCGAAATAACAGTTGATATTTGAAGAAAAAAAAAACGACTGAACAAGTTTTCATCAGTCATAGCTAAGAACACTCTCGATCAAGTCAACTTTCAAACAAAACAAAAAAAAATATATCAAAATCTGTTCAGCCGTTTCGAAGCTAAGATGTCACAGACAATACACGTTAAAATTGTAAAACTCTGATGTTTGCATCGGGGGTTAATAAAACGGCATACGTACATACATACATTATGATTAATATTATATACTTACGAAATTGGAAGACGCAGCGTAGGTAGGCCTCCCACTAGATGGACCGACGACATTGTGAGTCGCGGGCATCCAGTGGATGCAGATGGCAGAATGTCATGGCAATGTGAATGGAAGTCGGTTAAAAATTATGTTTCTTTTCTGTCAGTTCTCGAGCCTCCGCGACGAGCTGTCAGCCGGCGGCGGCGAGGACAAGTGGAAACAACGCCGGAACCTCAGCTTCGACCAGAACAGGCACCTCGATGAGGTCACCAAGGAAAGGTCAGTTCTTGGACTATAATATAATTAACTCATCTCCTCCTGCTGGTCTATTCTGCAACCAAGTGAACGTGCAAGTGAGGTGATAAGCTAAGTGAACTTGTATTTTTCTTGTCGATTACTATAGAGACATGTCAAAATGTCGAGTGATCACACTTGACTGTAGTCCCTTACCCTTATAATTCGATATTTTGACATTTATCTGCAAAAAAAGTAAGAAAATAAATCACATTCACTTAGCTTATCACTTCACTTGCGCGTTCACTTAGGTTGCAGAATAGACCGTCAGTTCGGTATTGGTCAAGACTCTGATGAGGTAGGAACTAACATGAGATGCAGGCAAGGACAGTCTTAATGGTAGGCAACTCTACGGCAATGCTCTGTATTGTAGGTGTCCGTAGGTGGCAGTGAACACTTACCATCAGATGGCCCGTTGCATGTTTGTAAATAAAATAATAAAACCGGCCAAGTGAGAGTCGGGCTCGTGGACTGAGAGTTTCGTACCACCACCTAAATTGTTAATTACTGAAGTACAATCACGCCCAGGCGGTGACCCATACTTTTACGTTTACTTCGGTAATCGTACGAGACCTGATGGTGAACAGAAGTTTGTCATCGACTCGCACTTGAGTTATATGATTATTTACGGGATATTTACCGTGGTAAGGCCATTATTTATTCTTGGTTGTTTTATTTTGGAGTGTATTCTATAATCATGCCAAGTTTGACGCTTGTACGTTTTATCGTTTTTACACTAGAGCCAATACAAAATACGTTTCAAAAAACGTTTGTTGTATGGAGACCATACTTCAGTTTTTTTTTTTTTGGCTTTTTTTATTTTATTTAATCCACCGTAACATTACATATCCTGTGACATAAATTCCAACTGGCTATCTATTACGGTTAGCAAGATACAGCCTTCAAAAGGTAGGACAGACAGACTGCTGTCTGATAGACTTAGTAATAGGGTCCCGTCTAAACCCTTTTGGTACGGAACTATAAAAAGGCAAAACATCAACTCGAAAAGAATAGAAAAGACTAGCTACTTCACGCGGTTTCACCCGATTTATATATTCAGGATAAAAGTAACCTAAGTTACTCCTTATGCATCAGCTATCTGCCAGTGTAAGTCCCTTCAAAAACGGTCCAGCCGTTTTAAAGTCCATAGGGAACACATCCACACTAAAACAACAAAAAATCACGCTTGAGTCGGCAGCGTACTTGTCTGGTGTTACAAGTATCCATAGGCAACGGTGGCGTACTGCTTAATAGCTTACCATCAGGCAGCTCGTCTGCTTGTTTGCCATCTATGGCATAAAATACATCGTGTTTATATATTAGATGACTCTTTTTCTGGTACTTACGTTACAGAGACGACCTGCGTCGCGTGGCAGTGAGCCTACATGCAGTGGTGGGGCAGCTGGTGGCGTACTGCGCCAGCGCAGAGGACGAGCTCAACCGCACCGTGCTGGCGCAGCTGCTGGCCAGGCTCGTGCCTGATGCAGATGAGTGAGGACATTCACTACACTTAATTCTCAACTTCTTTTGAACACGTTTTAAATGTCTATCGAGATTTATCGTGCTCTTTTCCTCGAGTCTGGAAGAAATAGCTAGTGCTGCTATCTGCACCAATTTTTACAGCTATTAGTTTTTTTATGTAATTAATCAACAACTGCCACAAATAGTAACAGTAGCAGTTCTGACTAAGTTACTTAGTCTTGAGCATCGGCGTAAAGTTGCTAGTCTATCGGTTTTTTATCGGATACATTTCGGAGAGTGTGCATCAAATCTGCATGATCTAATTCCCTCCTGCTCATTTTTCTATTGGACGACCAGAACGGGCAAGAAAAATCGACACAGCTTTATGGTTGGTATTCCGAAAACCCGTACGAAGCGCTTTGATTCCACCTTTATTTTGCGAACTGCTAGTCTGTGGATTGCGCTGCCTGAATGGGTTTTCCCCTATAGTTACAATCTGGGTGTCTTCAAATCACGAGTGAATCGGTTTCTTCTAGGCAAGCGTGCTCGATCGTAGACCGCATCATCGCTTAACATCAGGCGAGTTGGCGGTCAAACGCGAGCCTGTTCCTAAATATAAAAAAAAAACACTACCACCTGGTTTTAAAATTAGAACTTTAAAATATATATTTTTTATGTTTGACAGCCTAAGCATTTTACCACAGCTCACTGGCACTACACACAAATAGTGCACGTTGCGCCTTACTTAGTAACGTCAGTTATTAATCTATGCTTAGAACTGCTCCGTCAACTTCCCGGTAACGGAAATTGATACGATCGAAAACGAAACTAATTTTAGTTAACACACGCTCGCTTATACAATGTTTCTTAATAATACTAAGAGATATACGAATCCTTCATAATACTGATCGTGTTTCGAAAATCTTGTTTGTTTACTTTTCCTACAATTTTGTCGAGTGTGGAACTGATCTAACGTAGACTATAGGCTGAACCTGGTAGACCGAGGTACAATATCCTTGAACGTTACTTAATTACTTGCTCTCGTCAAACGGAAACCCAAATTCGAAAAAAAATGAACATAGCCCCCAGTTCTTGTAGCTGAAATAGGCATGATGACTAATATTTTTTTATTACCTCATAAAAAAGCAGATTATCAATAGAGCCTATCAACGAAAACAACATTTAAATTGGTTCAAAAATAAATATAAGGTCGGGGAAAAAGTTTCTTCGTATTTTATTAACAAATTCAAGACATATTTTTTTCAAGTTTAATTACATTTAATTATAATATATATGTGCCATTTTGTTCGATAACTTGTTGCCATCTTGTAGGTAGTGACATGATCCCGTTGCTGTAGAAATTTTGGGACTTCTGATCAAAAAAATGCAACAAGTAGTTTTGACAGTCCTCTCTGGATGTTAATCTAACACTACCCAAAGAATTCTGAAGAGACCGAAACAGGTGGAAATCTGAGGGTGCAAGGTCAGGGCTATATGGTGGATGCATTAACACTTCCCAACCAAGCTCTCTCAATTGTTGCTGAGAGGCCAAAGATGTGTGCGGTCTGGCGTTATCATGATGAAAGACCACACTCTTTATGTTGATCAATTCCGGCCGTTTTTTCTCAATTTCTTGTTTGAGTCTCATCAGCTGTTGGCAGTAGAGATCCGAATCGATGGTTTTGCCCGGCGGTAAATGCTTATAATGAACGATGCCCTTCCAATCCCGCCATACACACAGCATCACCTTATTACGTGTTAATCCGGGTTTCGCTACAGTCTGTGGTGCTTCACTGCCCTTTGACCATGATCGTTTGCGCACATTCTTGTCGTAGGTGATCCATTTTTCATCACCAGTGATCGATCTTTTAAAAAACGGTTCACTTTCGTTACGTTTCAACAGATAATCGCAAATGAGTACACGATTCATTTGGTTTCTTTCAGTGAGCTCGTGTGGCATCCAAATATCGAGTTTTTTTGTATAACCAGACTTTTTCAAATGGGTCAAAACTGTTTTGTGGTCGATCCCCAGTTCTTCAGCTACGTCGTAACTACTAATATGCCGATCTTGCTCCACTTTTTCAGAAATGGCATCAACTTTATCCGTAACAGGGCGACCAGAGCGAGCTGCATCTTTGACATCAAAATTCCCGGACTGAGAACGCTTGAACCAACATTGTGCTACTCTTGATGGCACTGCATTAGGTCCATAAACGTCACATATTTTATTCGCGGCTTGTGTCGCATTTTTCCCTTTTTTGTAATAAAACTTCAAAATATATCGAATTTCTTCGTTAGATTCGCTCATTTTATCGGACAAAAAAACAATTGAAAAATGGCGGGAAATTGCTTTTTACTTTTTGTATTCCTTTTTTAAAATGTCATATTTTTAATGTTATCAAAACCAGCCAGATACAAACAGTACAACCGATGAGATTTTACTACAACTTTATACATAAGTACAAAATACGAAAAGACTTTTTCCCCGACCTATTATGTTATAAGCATTTTAATTTCATGCTAGACAGAGAGCGCACTATACTGAGCTATGACGTTACGTCTCAGGCGCGGCATATAAATGCTATACTAACACACACTTTGCGAGAAAGGCATGGAGCATCCCCTCTATCCCCACCTAAAACTTTAAACGCTCATAACTCAGAGATTAATTAGACAATTCCATCATTTTTTTCAGTATGTGTAATGTATTTATTTATTTATTTATATTCATCGCTAAGCCTGTTATTTGGAATAAATTAAATATTAGGCCACATGCCTATTGCAGAGTTATTAATATTAGTAAAGGTTTTGTAATAAACGACGTCCCGCGGATTTGGCTTGCAGCCAGATGTAGTGGCCTTTTTGATATTAATATGCTCGAATCTAATATCATATTAATGTTATATGTTATCTAGGCGGATAATGTTAAGACATGTTGATGGCAGGTGGATAATCCTAGGACAAGATTCAATAAACTGTTTATTTACATGATGGAAGGAGAAAGTACTAGCTACGGGTTCATAGGTTTATACTAGTCTTACCAGGCCTGGCGCACTCTGCAATTTAGGTATGAAGCTACAAGTAGTCGTTTTGTCGGATTTGCCGTGCCCGCTGCTGCGCGATAGACAGATACGCGACAAGAGTTACGCGATAGACAGGGAAGCAACTTGTAGGTTAATATAGCAGTAGGTAGTTAGCGCTCGCACATCCTGAATTGCACTTTATTATGTAGTAGCAAGAGTCGCTACTTATTTAAATGATTTTGCGGAGTGAATCTTCTGTACTTGTACTATATGTATTCTGTGATCTCACTCCGTATGAACGATGGTGGCCAGTAGCATGTGCTCTTTACAGTCTGACGGCACCCGATGCGATCCTCGGCCCTGTACCAATGACTTAATTATTTATATTATGTGCAGTTCGATATCATAGCTCAACAACGGTGAAGGAAAACATTGTGAGGAAACTGGTATATCCAAGAACTTCAAAAGTTTGAAGCATTGGGCCAGCGTGGTGGATAGAGTTGAGTAGAGTAGTTGAGGTAGAGTCCGCCCTCTCTCTGAGAGAAGGCCTATGTCCCAGCAGATTGGAGAAAACAAGTCATTCATTCATTTCGCCCCTATTATTGGCCCGCTCGAATTAAGTAACATTTCAAAACAAGTAAGAAGACTCTGCTAAAATTAAGTAACTTTTCATCACAGCGGGGTAAAGCACGAGCTGTCAAGTGGTTATATCGTAATTGGCTGATAATGATGATGAATTCCGCCCTTCGCAGTTTCAGTTACCATATGATAAGTGTCATACATTTATCTTGGGTAAACAGAAGCACAAACAGACTCTTCAAGTTAGAGGAGTGATGATGTAGGTAGGATCTATACGCCACAGTGAGCGAGCTAGGAGTTGCCTGAGGGCGGGAGAGAGGGCTGCTCTCTCGTCTCGCTTACTTTACAAAGAAAGAAGCAGATAGAGCTCTATATTATTGTGACAATATTTACACTCATGACGATGACAAAGTCGTCTTACTAATAATTTTAACCGACTTCCAAAAATGAGGAGGTTCTCAATTCGATTGTTTTTCATACTTTTATGTTTATTACCTTAGAATTTTCGACTGGGTGAACTTATTTGATGATTCTTTTTTTAATTGAAAGCTGGTGCTTCCCGTGTGGCCCCATTTCAATATGGTCCAGTTCTTAAATTTTTATGAAGTTGGTTTTTCATATTGATAATTATTATTTACAATTCTTACATTTTATTAAATTAATAACAAAGATTTTAGTGTCCAAAAGGTCTCCAAAGAGGCTTCAACAGAAGATACCTCAAGATCTGACAAATTAAGAAAAGTTATTAGGCGTCAATGGGCGCATTCTCCACATAACAACAGCTCAAAATAAAGCTTATTGCCTTCAAAAGACAGGTTGCTTTGTAACACATTTTTTTAACCTATACTGTCCCACTGTTGGGCAAAGGTCTCCCCCATTTCCTTCCATAAATCTCGGTCCTCCGTCACCTCTTGCCAACCTCTCCGGAATGAGTCAAGATCGTCACGCCCGCGTTTCCTAGGCCTTCCTTGACTGCGTCGTTCATCAGGCACCCACTCTGTGACGATCCTGGCCCATCGGTCGGTCGTGAAACATTTTAAAGTGATTAAAGAAACCCATATTATTTCAGGTCGTTATTCATCGAGGATCCATCGCGTCCTTCCACTCCGAACCTGACCGTGGACTTGAACGCCAGCGCCGTGTCCCGCGGCGGAGGGAAACACGTGCACTTCGCGCCAGATCTTAACAACATACTGACTGATTTGGACGAGGTACGGCACACTGGTACAAGTACCGTTGTTTAGAATTAAGATCTACACGTGAGATTGGATTTTTTTTAATGCGATTTTTTTTTTGTGTAAATACGTTAATATGTAATATGTTGTGTAGGATTTAGGCATATTTTTGTGGAGAAACATGTTTTACCTAATTTAACCCAGTTTTTTCGCAATTATACACTGTTTCTTGCGGGAAAAAATATTACGTGATAATTGCCGATTCACCCCAACGTGAGATTGGGTGACATTCGGCTCAACCTCCCCCCCACTCAAGGCCTCACGTAATTAATGGTCGCTCCCTAAGCAGGATAACTACATGTTTAGGGTCCTTTGATCTTTACCATATACCCTTTTTTTACCGTTGCCTGTGTTACTGTATCTTGTTTATGTTGTTGTCCAGGACGGCATCGCTGGCTTCCTCCAGCAGCAGCGAGATCTAAGCGCCGACATCAAGCGAGAGTTGGAGCACTCGCTGCGCCGGCTGCGGCATGAGGCGCACTCGCTGCTGGACCTGTCAGAGCGGCTCGCTAACAGTACGTACTAACTTGCTCAATGCTTATGCAACTGGATGAGGTGCGCGGGAGTGGGATACATTGGCCTGCTCAAAATAGGCGTATTGAATTCTCTGGCTTTTTTGATGATTTGCCGCAATATCGTTATCGCTAAAACCAATATCTTCTGGATGGTAAGAATTTACATAACAGGATGGTGGGGATCCTGAAATAACCCACCTTGCTTATGGGGTGGTAAATTGTTGACTTACACGTAATTCCACTAGCGGTAGTCGCAATGATAAATAGCTCTTGCGCATTTACATACTTTTTTAAGGGCAGACTTGCATTATTCTCATTTTCTTGAATTGCTTGGGAATGCAAGTTATGCATAATGACTGTGTTAAACCATAATAGTCTGATCATCTGTTAATGTTGATCAAGTCATCATCATTATTTCAGCAATAGGACGTCCACTCCTGATCATAGGCCTTCTCCATCGATCTCAAAAGGGTCGGTTGGAAGCGACCTGCATCCAGCGTTACCTTGCGGTCTTTTAGGTCGTCTGTCCATCTTGCGCGTGGACGTCCTACGCTGCGCTTACCGGTCCGTGGTCTCCATTTGAGAACCTTTCGGCCCCATCGGCCATCTGTTCTGCGTGCTATGTGCCCTACCCACTGTCACTTTATCTTGCTAATCCGTGGGCTATATCCCATATCGGCAAAGCCGGATTAACCCTATAGGGGCCCCTAGGCAACGCAATTCTCGGGGCCCTTTTTCGATAATTTTCGAGATAATACTTCTACATTTAATCCAATACCGTTAGATGGCGCTTTTTATAGTAAGTAAAATCATCTTTTCCATGGCATGTAAATAATAGAAAATGACACGAATGAAACGTTTTTTTTTTCTTGGAGCGTGGCCCGTATTGGCTAAGCCCCCTTGGGCCCCTAGTCGTTGCGGGGCCTCTAAGCAGTTGTCTAATCCACCTTATTGATAACCTGGCTCTGCATATCGGTGGGTTAAGCAAGTGCTTGACTGTTTTTCCAGAGAAAGACTCGAAGATGTTGGAGTCGAGCGTGCACATCACGGAGTTAGTGGAGGGGATGGACGCGGACCGACGCTGTGACAACTGTGAGCTGCATCGGAAGGTAACATTTAACACGTCACTAGCTTTTACTCGCCATGTTCCACTGTTCTCGCTGTTCCGTGATAAATAGTTCCCTAAGTTTGTATTTGTAAAAGCCCACTTTTTTTTATAAATAGGTTTCCGTTTGACCGTCAGGTCGCCTGATGATAAGCGATGATGCGGTCTACGATGGAGCAAGCTTGCCTAGAACGAACCGATTCATCTTCTTGCCAAATTACATCACCTTGTAATATTAAATGCTTTCCAAGTGCCATAAGTTCTAAGGCGATGTGTGTGTCCCTATGAACGCCGGCTGGACCTATTTTGACGGTACTTTCACTGGCAGATAGCTTATAAGGAGTAATCTACGCGTGTGAAACTGTGGGGCGCAGCTAGTCATAATAAAAAAAAAATATGGTTATTGTGGGTTATCCCTAAGAGACAGACATATACCATCGTGGACTTTTTTGTATACCTTTTTAAGGTGTACAATACTGTAGTACATTATTTTGATTTATTTCGTAGGGTTCAGCCAGCGTTTGCAATGTAAGCACAAAAAAATGTATTTATTTACGACATCACATTAGAAAGCTTTAAAAATTATCAGTGATTTTCTACTATATCTATTTAAAAAACTGCATCAAAATCAGTTGCGTAGTTTTAAAGATCTAAGCATACATAGGGACAGGCAGATGAGAGGGAAGCGACTTTGTTTTATACTATGTAGTGATTGTGTATCTCCAGAACATGGAGGAGGCGATGTCCGAGTGCCTGCAGCGAGAGAACCTGCTCCGCTCCGACCTGGAGGCCGCCATGATCAAGATAGCGCAGCTCATGACCAGCGCTGACGTCATCGCTGAAGGGTATGCTCCTACAACCTCTATCTTATTACTGCGGCTGTCAGTTTAATCCGCCAGTTTCTAGCTTTCCACCATATTTGGGCTGAAGTCGTATCTGACCGCCATGATGCACAGTAAATACTTGCTTGTGAAAATTCATTAGGATCTGTTCTCCTGTTTCTTCTTCTTCAAGTGCTTCTCCACTACTGGAGGTTGGCCGTCAGCTCAGCGAACTTCTGTCTATCCTGTGCTAAGCGGAATAATTGTGCAACGCTACCTATGCTGGTCCACTCCCGGATGTTGCGCAACCACAATTTTTTCCTTCTTCCAGCGCGTCGTTTGCCTTCAACTTTGCCCATCATTATTAACTGGGGAAGCTGGTATTTCCTCTGGTATCTTCTCCTGTTTAATAGTGAAAAAAAGGAATTTTAAGAGAAAGAGGCAAATGCTTCTGCATTTATAGGAGGTTGTTATGTAATAAACTTTATTGTAAATTAAAGATTTTGAAGTGGTATTAGGCCGGTCATATCTGTCGCAGAACCGATAACCGTTGGGGTAGACGTGTTCTAGAGCACGAATCGGCAAACGTAGTGTAAGACTCCCTGAGACTCGTTGGAGTGACGATATACGTAAGCCAGCTGGCAGTAGCTGGAAGAGAAAAGCCGAAGATCGGGCTGAGTGTGCGTGTCTTGGGATAGAACTAGTATAGGCTAATTATGATGATGAAGTAAATGCTGTGATGAAATAATAATAAATATCTGGGACATTATTGCACACATGGTCATCTGACCCCAAACTAAGCAAAGCTTGTAATATGGCTGCCAGAGACTGATATACATACATATATATTTTTTAAATACATACTTAAATAGATATTAACACCCAGACATAGAACAAACACAAATGTTCATCACACAAATGTTTGTCCTAGATGGGAATCGAACCCACGCCCCCAAGCACAGAAAGTAGGATCACTACCTAAATGAAACTCTAATTGGTGTAAATCAATAATGAAAGCCTTTCTGGGCCCCGATTCTAATAAACCAATTGTTAATGAATTGCCTCAAAAATTACCAAATTAAAAAATTGAGGCAATTCATTAACAATTGAAAAACAATTGGTTTAGTAGAATCGGGGCCCTGAAGTGGTGATATAATAAAAGTGTCCGTAATTCTCAGGTACGGCACTGGCACTGGGCTGCACTTAGCGGAGTGTACCCGCGGCCCGCGACGCTCTTCCTCCGAGCCCGGCACCCTGTCCCCCGAGCACAGCTCCCCGCGCTCCGACCAACGTCTGCACCAGGACTTGGAGATCCTGCAGCGGGAAAGAGACGATCTGCATCAGCAGGTGGGTGCCTCTCACCGAACAATACGCTATCATAGATGTGTTAGATTTTTGAAAATAACAGGCTTAGTCAATATAATTCCGCAGGTATCCATAGGCGACGGTGATCGCTTACCATCAGGCGGCCCGTCTGCTTGTTTTTTTTTTTTAAATGTAGTATGTATACTGAAGAAGTTATTTAAATCGGCTAGTAAAGTTCTGAGTGTTAAGAGCTTAAAATTTTTGGTCGGGTGTAGAAGGGATGTTCTGTCCCATTCCCGCAAAGTGACAAGTGAGTATGGAGTTTGTATTGTATGGTCAACTTTTTATAAGATAAATAATAAAATCAATATAAAAAACCGACTCCATAAAAATTTCAGAACTGGACCAAATTGAAATGGGATCACACGGAAAGCACCAGCTTTCAAATAAAAAAAAGAATCATTAAAATCGTTTCACCCAGTCGAAAGTTCTGAGGTACAAACATAAAAAAACAGTTGAAATGAGAACCTCCTCCTTTTTGGAAGTCGGTTTAAAAATTATCAGTCCTATAAGCTGAGCAAGGACAACATTTTGGTCTTTTCAAGATTAGAGTGAATAGGTTTCTTGGTAGACATCTTCTAAGTCTGCGTGCTTCATCTTCGACCACATCATCGCTTACCAACAGGCGAGTTGATGGTCAATCGCGTACCTACTTATATGCGATTAAAAATCATGTTCGATCCCAACAAGCAAAAGAGGGTAGATGGAAAATAACTTCATCAATTCTTTTATTTTCTATCGTTGATCGGTGGAAGCCATTCCGTCATAGCGATTCGCTTGGGACGCACGTTGCGTACCTACTTTCGCGGCGCGTGCGCAGAAATCACCACCATCCAGGACATTCCTTTAGAACCTCTGGGTTCGTAACTCAGTGCTGTGAGCTCACAAAGAACATTGGAGAACAATATTTCACCAGTGCAGTTCAGTGGCCGTGCCCTGGCTGTGCCACATAAGACCGAGATTGCTGCTGAAGCCGTATGGGCGATCGTGAATTTAAGGTTGGTGAAGTTTTCCTTTTTACCTTCGTCAGCTTGCAGGGATAGTTGTCCGTTTCATTACCTGATCGTTCTGGATGCACCTCATACAGTCCACTAACAAAATCTTCTCCCAGAGACTGTACGTGTATCGTACAATCTTTTTTGGTCACTTCGTAACCGGATTTAAATCCTTAACTCAATATAATACCTGGATTAAACCGGAATACAATCCTCAGTGGGACTAAAACCAGAAATAATAACTTTGGTTATTCACCTCGCCTTTGAGTTCGTAATTCATAGGTTTTATAGTGCAGACGTTCTGTTACTATAAAAGTACTTCTGACCGTGTCAGATCACCTCACGTAATTATCGCCGTGCGTAATTACTTTTTGTTAAGACGTTCTTAACTTGCCTTACATATTGGCCGTGCCAATTCACTTCATATTTACATTTTAGTATTTCATGCGCGTGGTAGACGTTCTACACGCGGCGTGTCATATTATATATATTTCCCAATCAGCTCTGGTACTTATATATTTCACACTATACACATATAATCTTGTCGTACAAGTATTTATTTATGTATTGTATAGTTTATTTGCATAAAATATAAGTTATTTTCGTTAAAATCTTGATATTTAGTTTCGTTAACCGCTTCGTGTGTCATTCACAAGATGGCGCCGCCATCTATAGACCAGAAGGATGAAATCGTTGCAACAATGTCGAATGAGTTAACCGTGTTAATTCATCGAAAACAACGGATGTTTCAACAAATGCAAGTAGTTTACGATATGTCCCGTGATTTATCCGATCCCGAAACTACACAATTATTTTTGATGCACGTGTCTGAAATAACTGATTTACGCAGTTCATTTGAAAAATTAATATTTGAAGAATTCCAAAAGGAACTTGAATCAGATCCAAAATCAACTCTTAGATGTCATGAATTGAAAAGTTTTGATGATCTTTATTTCCGTGTAAAGTTATGTGAAAACCAATGTAAACCGAAACCCAATAACAATAAGAGCGAGAACACTTCGCGCTCTGTGGAATCGAAGCCTCGCTTACCTAAACTTGAGTTGTTTACGTTTGATTCGAATTCTGAGAATTTCACAACCTTTTATGAGACGTTTTGTTCAATGGTTCACGATCACCCTCATATTCCGAAGATAGAAAAATTCCATTATTTATTGTCATGTGTGAAGGGATCCGCCTTAAATATTGTTAAAAGTGTTCCGATTACCGCCAAAAATTACGATCTAGTTTGGCAAAGTTTGATCGAGAAATACAAGGATGATAGATTATTGGTTGGTAGGTACATTGATAAAATGTTAAACTTTTCACCGCTGACAAAGGAGTCTTCTACTCATCTGAACCAGTTTATTGAGAACTTTGATCACTCATATAAAGCGATTCAATCGTTAAAAATTAGTGACTTGAATAGTTACATAATGTGTCATATTGCATTGCGGGCGTTGGACCCACAAACACGGAAAGGTTTTGAACAAAAATTAGATCAAAAGTCAATACCTACATTTGATGAACTTATCACGTTTGTTCAGAATCATATAAAAGTTTTGGATCATTCTACGTCATATTGTAATTCTACTGTGAATGTACAACAAAACAAACGCCAACAGGGCGATACGAAACAAGGTAGTTCGAGAAATTACTCTCACGCTTCTTCGACCAGTCCCAAGCTTAGGTGTTTACATTGTGGAGGAGATCATATGATTTTCCGATGTGATCAATTTCGTAA
Source organism: Agriopis leucophaearia (assembly GCA_949125355.1). Classification (NCBI taxonomy): domain Eukaryota; kingdom Metazoa; phylum Arthropoda; class Insecta; order Lepidoptera; family Geometridae; genus Agriopis; species Agriopis leucophaearia. The sequence continues at coordinate 1,091,867 of OX421276.1, read as the reverse complement.
ATTGTCAATCGATCAACGCATTAGCCGTGCTAATGAAATAAAGTTGTGCCGCAACTGTTTGAAACAAAACCATTTTGCAAGTTCGTGTAAAAGTAACTTTAAATGTTTGATTTGCCAATTATCTCATCATTTACTATTGCACAAGGATGTCAGCGTCAATAAGCAACAGGCATCAAATCCGATTCCAGCCGCGCCGGCCACTTCGCCGTGCGAGGTAGATAAGCCCGCTGTTATCTACAATACCTGTCATGTGACGTCATCGACGACTAACTATGCCGTTATACTAGGGACTGCTGTTGTGAATTGTGTAGATGCGTTCGGTAATTATCAACCTTGTCGAGTTTTAATTGATTCGGGAGCACAATCGAGTTTTATTTCGATGGATTGTTATCAACGACTGGGACTGTCTGCAAATAAATGTCCGTATAATATTTTCGGACTCGGAGGCGAATTCGTGAAAAATCACGGAATGGTTTCGTGTGCCATTCAGCCGCGTCATAGCGCGACACCTACGTTAAATATCGATGCAGTGATTTTACCTAAAATTACCTCTGATTTGCCAACCGTACCTATACCTGATAAGGTAGTTAATGAATTTAAAAGTCTGCAGTTAGCCGACCCGTGTTTTTACCAGAAAGCGCCGATTGATATAATTTTATCCGGTGACTTGTTTCCGTACATTTATGACGGGAAGAAGTACATAATAAATTGTGATATGCCAGTTGCGTTAGGGAGCGTATTCGGTTTTGTAGTAACCGGAAGACTAGGGATGCCTTCCCCTAGCACTAGTGATGTAGTACCGTGTGCGACATCACTACACACCTCGTTCACTTTAGAAAGTGACAATTTAAATGAAACTCTCAAACAGTTTTGGGAGACGGAAGCTTTGCCGTGCGAAGTTCCGATGAACCCGTTAGACGAATTAGCGGATAAAATATATTTAGAAAAACATTATCGCGATGAAACTGGTCGTTACGTTTCTCCGATTTTATTAAATCCGGACCACGCACCTCTCGGTGATTCCTATGACGTGGCGTTGAAGCGTCTTAACCAAGTCGAGCGTCGTCTCGCTCGGTCTCCAGACCTTCATAAGGCCTATGTAGAATTTATGCGAGAATATGAATCCCTCGGTCACATGGAGTTGTACCAAGGTTCTGAACCTTCTGCGTATTTTATTCCGCACCATTGTGTTCTGCGCCCGTCTTCACTTAGTACGCCTCTGCGTGTTGTTTACGATGGCTCGGCCTGGGTCAGAAACGGCATTTCTCTCAACGATGCACTCTTGACTGGCGGGAAACTACTTCAAGATTTACTGAAAATTATTATGAATTTTCGATTGTTTGACGTATGTTTTACCGCGGATGTGTCCAAGATGTTTCGAGCCGTGTTAATCGACCCTGCCGACAGGAAGTATCAACATATTCTGTGGCGTGAATCTCCGACGGAGCCGGTGCGCACCTATGAACTTAAAACGAATACCTACGGGCTCCGTAGTGCGCCGTATATAGCTGTACGCACGTTGCATCAGCTAGCTGCGGACGAGTTATCTCGCGCTGAAAGTTCTCGCTCTGAAGCCGCTAGGGTTGTCACGCAAGGGTTCTATGTAGATGACCTTTTATGGTCTTGCCAGTCAAAGGAACAAGCTTGCAAGTTGCAAGATGATTTATTATCACTTCTTAAAAGTGGTGGGCTAGAATTAAGGAAGTGGGCTAGCAACTGTCCGGACTTGCTAGATAGAATGCAATCGGATCAGGTTTCAGCTATCAACTTTCAGGACGATACGTTATCGTCATCTCTCAAGGTTTTAGGTTTGACATGGCTACCTGCCTGCGATAGTTTTGCCTTTAATTACAACATGACTGACACAAAACAAACCAAACGATCTGTTTTAAAACTGCTCGCGAGTATTTTCGATTCCGTGGGGTTTATCTCACCTTGCACGTTTGTTGCAAAATGCATTATGCAAGATCTTTGGAAGTTAGGGGTTGACTGGGATGATCAATTACCTCCCGAGCCGTGCTCGCAGTGGAATCAATTCATCGCCGACTTGCCGCTCTTATCTGAATTACGTTTCGAGCGTCATGTTTTGATACCTAACTTCTGTGATGTGCAACTGATAGCGTTTTGTGATGCGTCGACTCGTGGTTATGCGTCGTGTTTGTACCTTCGCAGCGTAGATATAGCAGGTAATGTCAAGGTCAGGCTGTTGACTAGTAAGTCAAAAGTCGCGCCGTTAAACCCTGTATTGTCAATACCGAGACTTGAATTGGAGGCAGCCGTGCTGCTCAGTAAACTTGTTAGTTTTGTCGTACGAAACTTGACAACCGTAAATTACTCAATCATCGCTCTCAGCGATTCGAAGAACGTTCTAGCGTGGATCCAGACTCAACCTTACATGCTAAAAACGTTTGTGGCTAACCGTGTTAGTCGTATAACAGCTGTGGTTCCACCCAGTTCCTGGTTCCACGTAAGAACTCATAACAACGGATCAGCTGATATGTGCTCGCGTGGTGTACTGCCGGCTCGCTTCATAGAGGTCGCTGCGGAGTGGATGCAGGGTCCTGCGTGGCTGAGCGACGATCGAGATAAATGGCCTATCGAGTCATTTTACGTAAATAAAGAGTTTATGGTTTCCGAGCTCAAATCAAATAGTGCAACGTTTGCATTTAATTCATTTGATGACAGAAACGACCTCGAAGAAACTTTCGAAAAGTTCTCTTCATTTAATAGATTACAGCGCGTAATCTCGTGGTGTCACAGGTTTGTAACTAACCTGCGATGCAATCTTTCAGAGCGGTCTGTAGGACCTCTGAGAACCTCTGAGCTCAAAAAAGCTCACGACACTATAGTTAGTGTTCTTCAAGCGAATCATTTTGGTTCAGAGATCTCATCCCTGAAAAAAGGAAATTTTGTGGCCTCGCTACGAAAGTTGTCACCTTTCGTGGACTCTCACAATTTCCTCAGGGTGGGGGGTCGACTTGTGCAAGCCGACCTACCGTATAATACGAAGCACCCGGTGTTGCTACCTAAATGTTATACGAGCATGCTATTGATTAGTTATTTCCATGTAAAATATTTACATGTAGGTCCTCGTACGTTACAGGGCATTTTATGTAAAAACTATTGGCTTGTTAGTGCTCGTAGAATTATTCGATCCGTGTTATCGAAATGTAAAATTTGTTTCAAATGCCAACCTACCGCGTTACAACCGGAAATGGGTACATTACCCGCCCCTCGTCTCATGCCTAACAAGGTTTTTGAACATGTTGGATGCGATTTAGGCGGACCCTTCCTTGTAAAAGAATGCTTACGTCGTAACGCGAAGGTACACAAGGCGTACTTGTGTTTATTTATATGTTTTTCGAGCAAATCTGTTTTTTGCGAAGTACTTTCCCAATTATCATGCGATTGTTTCTTAGCTGCGCTTGATCGTTTCGTGGCACGACGAGGAATCCCGTCGTGTATGTATTCAGACTGCGGAACGAACTTCGTAGCTGCTGCTAAGCACCTTAAGGAAGTAGCAAAATTCTGGATTGACAAAGATACTCGAGATGAAATTCTTGGTGGATTAACGGCTCGCCAAATAGAGTGGCGAAAAAATCCTCCGAATGCCGCCTCTATGGGAGGGGTATGGGAGAGCGGGATAAAGCAATGTAAGCATTTGCTTGTCCGCGCTGTAGGTGATACAGCTCTTACGTTTGAAGAGCTGTCAACGGTATTTTGCAGAGTTGAAGCCGTGCTCAACTCGCGCCCTTTGTGTTCCCTATCAGACAACCCTAACGAGTTTGAAGTGTTAACGGCAGGTCATTTTCTGATAGGTCGAAGTCTAGTTGCTGTTCCGGAATATGAGTTTGAGGACGTGCCTATGAATAGATTGTCACGTTGGCAATTAATTCAGAAGGTTTCACAATCATTCTGGAAACGATGGTCTGATGATTACCTTCACACTCTTCAGCAGAGAGCGAAGTGGTTTTCTTCACCTCCCAACTTAAAGGTTGGTGATTTAGTTTTACTAAAATCAAATTTAACTCGACCATTACAATGGCCGCTAGGTAGAATTGAAGCGACACATGAAGGCGTTGACAAAATTGTCCGCGTTGTCACCCTAAGGACAAAAAATGGTCTAATTAAACGACCTGTTAATAAAATTTGCCCATTACCATATGCAAATTAACTATTTAATGATGTAAGAAGTTTATACGCCAGTAGTTATAATTATTTACATACATTATTTTCTATTTATGTTTAAACCACACCTTACACTTACACTTTACATATATTATAGGTTCACCTAGTTATTATTTGCTGGGTTCAGCCTGCTAATATAAGCTTCCCAAATTTATTAAGTTTGGTTTTAACTCTCCTTTGAGGATTGCTACATCCTACATTATTTAGGAATTCAATCATGTTGAATTCGGTGGGCGGTATGTTCGATCCCAACAAGCAAAAGAGGGTAGATGGAAAATAACTTCATCAATTCTTTTATTTTCTATCGTTGATCGGTGGAAGCCATTCCGTCATAGCGATTCGCTTGGGACGCACGTTGCGTACCTACTTTCGCGGCGCGTGCGCAGAAATCACCACCATCCAGGACATTCCTTTAGAACCTCTGGGTTCGTAACTCAGTGCTGTGAGCTCACAAAGAACATTGGAGAACAATATTTCACCAGTGCAGTTCAGTGGCCGTGCCCTGGCTGTGCCACATAAGACCGAGATTGCTGCTGAAGCCGTATGGGCGATCGTGAATTTAAGGTTGGTGAAGTTTTCCTTTTTACCTTCGTCAGGTTGCAGGGATAGTTGTCCGTTTCATTACCTGATCGTTCTGGATGCACCTCATACAGTCCACTAACAAAATCTTCTCCCAGAGACTGTACGTGTATCGTACAAATCACTTGTGTCCGAGATTTGTCTAGGGCCAATATTCGACCCTGTAGTAGTTCGGTAAGTCTACATTTTATTATTGATATGTTAAAAGTACCTATCTACACTATACACGACACCAATATATATATTTATGTATCCATATCATATGATATGTATCAATTTACAAAGTAGATTTAAGAATACATTTCAATGTATATATTTTAGTGGCAAGCTGTTCCTTACATACACCTTATACAGGATGGCCTATTTAATAGAGACAGTCAGGGCACCTGTCTTAACCGTTATTATAGCTACATAAAAAGGGTCTGAGAAGGCATTACATGGAGACATTTTGAATGACATAAACAGATTTTGAAGGAAAAAAATCACTGTCAAAGAAAAATGCTTTTGGATTAAATCCTTTTTTATACTGAAATGTATGTGATTTGTTGTTTTTAGTACCTACTCTTACCAATGTTAATCCCATAATGACAAAAATATGTCAAAAAACTACATTTGTCTTATATTAATTAATGTCAAACAAAATGTCTAAAATTCCATGGAATGTTTCAAGACTAATGGTTAAAGTAGACCTTATTGTCCCTACTAAAGTTTTCATCCTGTATTCTGTATTCAGTTCGCACAAGGAAACTTATAGACAGTGGGCAAAGTACGAACATTCGATACGTAAAATATGTGTTGAATTCCATACAATTAGAAATTGAAATTTGTATGGAATATTTGTACTTGACCTACAGATAAATGGTAACAATGTGTAAAGTTATATTTATGTAGAGTATTTATAGATATATGTATTGTATTTTGCACCGCACACGCCAGGTAAAGAGGATGACAGACTCGCCAGTGCATAAGATATGCTGTCAGAAGGTAAACTCTTACTCAATTTCTCCACGTCATCGTTGTGTCGCATGGCTTACAATTTTTTTTAATGGGGCGGCTTTTACCAACTTTGTATTGTTAATTTGTTTTTAAATGCTTCGTGAAATGTCTCCTGATTTTGGCTTACGTATCAAAAAAAAAACTATCTATTTACCTAATTAAACTAATTTTGTAGGATTTTTTTAAACAACTTAGAATATGTAACATTAAGGGTAAAAAAGGCTTTAAATATTATTTTTATTTATTTATTTATTATATTGATTCTGTTCTTTTATTCTCATTCTAACATCGAGATACAATACCTATAGAGTCACAATCTCTAAGTGAAAACAGACAAAAAACGTCCGATCGTCGTTGTACATACATATACATCAGTTATATAGTTCACAATGCCACATCTACTTTAGACGTTATGTCGCTTGTATAGTGTTCAATGTCTCTTGTCCGATAGAGCATCGTAGCACTGGCGCGCGGCGTTGCAGTCGGGACGCGGTTGCCTTACAACTAACCAAAAAGTCTGCGCAATTCGTAGCGTGTGCAGAGTTTTGGTTCGGACATTTTTTAGGCACGATTGTGACTATAGGTAGGAGTATTACATTATCTTAGACTATAGGTATTGTAGCTCGATGCATTCTTAGCATTAATTTACTCCACAATAACATTATAAAAAAAAAAAAAAAAAAAATTGTCTAGGTTTTTGAATGTAATATTGTAGCAGTTACCCGATACTTTTCAGTCTGCTCTATAGCTTTGTGTTTGTGATAGATGAAAAGCATTAATTTTATTCATTTCATCTAGATGAGTTCTTTCCTCGTTTTTAGGCCTTTCCGTTTCTCAATATTTTAATGATAAATACAATCTGCAAACAGTGGCAACTACTTATCTGTAAATCTAAATGGTATCACCACCGTTATTTATAAATAAAAAAATATCATAAATTATTATATAATATCTCAGGGTGACGAGCGCAGTGCATTGAACTGTCGAAGATTTAAATTATGGGTAGCACTGAACTGTTTAGGGCAAGCGTGACGCTTACTATCAGGCGAGCGACGTGCTCGTCTCCTCATTCAGTAAAAATAGATAGTTGGTCGGTATGTAAGGTAAATCCCTGTCTGTCCAGTTGGAGGCAGCGAACCGTCAGCTGCGTTCGACGCGTCAGTTCGTGGAGGAGCAAGCCAGCGAGCGAGAGAGCGAGAGAGACGAGTTCACGCGGCGCGAGCGCGAGCTGCGAGACGAGGTCGCACGTCTCACCACCAGGCTGCAGAACAACGCCAGGATACTCAACGAGGTTCCTTTACTTATTCATACCTACCCACATTATATTTTATGAACAGTTTTATTTATGCTAATATACTCTTTGGACGAAGCTCCTATGCAACATAAATTATGTATGCCACCAGAAACTATTTTTTTGTTGCTTCATTTTGGAGACAAATAATAATAATAGCTATTTACACATGAATACATTTCGTATTTATATTATTTTGTAGAGTTTTTTTTTTTGTTAATGTGACTACATAAAAATCAACATATAATATTCTATTATTCGCCTATCTATGGTGGATAACGTGATATAACTATTGTTTGTTACACAAGACTATACCCGGTCTAAGTAATTTTTAGCTCTGACTGCTAACAGTTAAATGAAAACTTGCAAATTTTCGTCACTTTTGTGAGGTGTTTGAACATTAGTCATAGCTGGTAGCCGATATGCCATAGTGAAAGTGTTCACACAAATTTATGAAATGTCACTGCAGCTGTCGGAGCAAACGTGGACCAAGTATAGGTGCATTCACGTTTGGGCCCTTATTCTATACTGGTAAACACGCTCGTAACGCGGTGCGTTAACCTCAAAAAGTTGGCCTTTATGCCTTTAGGAATAGAGGCCAAATTTTTAGAGGTTAACTTAACACGCCGTGTTACGTGCGTGTTCTTGCTGTTGGGTGTAATCAGGAACGCATTACGACTATACGTAATTCCTGTTTAAATTGATGTATTCAGTTTTTTACTGTTCGTTCAGATCAGTACGAATATTGGTGCTCGTTGCATTTCGATCCAAGCAGTCCGTCGTGGAGATTCCATAGCACGCTTACTGCGATCTTTGGACTAACATCACGCCCCATATTTAACTAATGTAAACGCACCTTAAGATCTAGTAGCAAATCTTTGAGTTTGATTGATGTAAAACTGTTCACGATTTATTTCTGGTTGTGGCTACACTTTCTGCTTATTTTTCTTAACTATAATCTGGATATGCTAAATTTTAACACTCTCATTGCACTGTTTCAGTTTTATGTTGCACATTGCTATACGTTTTGTTTTTGGGGAAAACACCGTACATGGAGATTTTTTCCAATGTGTTTATTTACAGTATTAAATAAATGTAATTTTTTATCGCGTATAAGTCTGCTTTTGACCTCCAACTGGCCTGGTCATTATCACTGAGAGAGTATATGTATGTGTGCGTTGTTTCCCCCCTCCTACTAACCGTGTCGGTGTGTGTGTGACGTCACAGATGCGCTGCCTGCGCCTCTCGTACTGCAACTGTCGCGAGCACGACGCACATGTAAGTACATTTTGTACGTACGTCTGTTACGGCTTTTAGTGTTGTACTTAATTCATTTTTGCACTCGTAACATGGCGGGACTAGAAGTCGGGTCGTTTTTACACGCTTCATACAAAATACTAGACTTATTATGGAAACTGTTTTCACACATTTTGTTTAAAAACTATTCTGCGTAACCGGTTTAATGTTACGTGAGTAATTCCCGTTTAATATAAACGAAAAAATATAAATTTATTTTTTGTTATTTTAATTACAATCTAGCCGTGTTTACAAATATGTAAAATACATATTTAAAATATAAATAAGTTTGGCAAGCATTATCATGATTGGAGAAGTATTTCCAGTATGTTTTGTTGACAAATAAAATACTTTGACTTAACTTTGATGAAAAGTGTAAAAATGCCTCGATGTCCGGGGCGTCGTTAACAGCATGCTCTAGCTCCTATGTGTGCGTGCAACACTGCATATAATGAATGTCGATGATGGCGCTCGTGGAGCGCTCTCACTACGTTTGTCTCTCTTTAACACTAAAGAGAGTATAAGACAACTGCTGCTGCCGTGCGCAAGCTAGAAAGCAGTTAATCGCCACGATGTCTAATTTAAGTCGACTGCTGTATCTAGCTTAGTGCGTAAAGTTGATGGGTCAACTTACATTGGACCTTATGTTGGTTAGCTGCTTTCTAGCTTGCGCACGGCAGTGCTGCGGTTTCACCACATTCATAAGCAGTGTTGCATTGAAGTTATTACAATATTTAGAATAATATTTTACTGCATTTATATTTTTTTGGTAATTTTAGTATAGTCAAGTGTAATCTTAGCTGAAAATTCCAAAGCTCTAAAATAAATTATTTTAAAAAACTTGAAAAGAAACTAACCCCTTTTTCTACATTCAGACAAGAACGCTGTTAAAAAATGTGTGTACTGGACCAAATTGAAATGGGACCACACGGGAAGCACCAGCTTTCAAATAATAAAAAAAAGGTTCAACTAAATCGGTTCACCCTGTCGAAAGTTCAGAAGTAACAAGAAAAAAATATTTTTTAATACAGTCCTCCTCCTTGTTGGAAGTCGGTTAAAAATAACAATTCATACTTGTACATATAAATAACAAGAAATTATTTTATTTTCTTAATTTTACAAATTTTGAACCAAGCAGAAACCAAAAAGACTTGACTTTTTAACGGCCACGACAATCGTCAATGCCGTCTATGACACTCTGGTATCCAGTCTCACACTTCAAAATGTGTCATTTGGCCTACAGCAAGTTAATATAGACACATTGAAATTAAACTCTTAGCGGAGTGACGTTTCAATCACTTTGCAATGCCCGTGGTCACAGGTAGACTAGATGTTATTATAGACGTTTATAGAAATGTTATGAAATTAGTTACAAATGCCGTCAATGAATTTTTATCAAAACGTTCCCTGTGTAGTAGTTGTTTTCGGTGACCTGAGGTGTTGCAGTTCTGTGCCGCGCTCTAGATTTTATTAAATAGATGACTGGATCTCAAACAGTTGGTACTTGCCAACCATCTCTATTAAAATTAGGATGTTTTTAATTTAGTTAAATATACGCGATAAAAGCCGTTAAAAGTTTTTAATTTTAATTTGTAATAATTTCGAAAACATAAGATTTTATCTACACTAATATTATAAAGAGGAAAGATTTGTACCTATTTTTGTATGTTTGTATGTTTGTAATGAATAGGCTCCGAAACTACTGAACCGATTTGAAAAATTCTTTCACTGTTGGGAAGCTACACTATCCCCGGGTGACATAGGCTATATTATATTTTGTAGCGGGGCCGAAGGCCGTGCTTACACTCGTGCGAAGCCGGGGCGGACGGCTAGTCAGTAATATAGAGAGACAATAATAGACCGACAAACACCACCTTGAGCAGTGAGTTCAAAATTGCTTTACCGTTTGCTGATTTCAACATTTTGATGTTAAATTTCACATCTACCCTCACAGGTGGAACAATTAGAAGCACAAACGCGCGAGATGAACCAAATAATCACCGAACTAGAAACAAAGAAAGCCACCTCGGACGACGAGCTGAAAGCTACAGAAGAAAAGATCACCTTACTTCGAGACATCATCGCTAACTTAGAAGCACAACTTGAACAAAAAACAACACACGAAAAGGAGATACTAGACCAGTTGGAGCAAATGAAACAGACGATAGAGGACAGAGATAGCAAGATGAGGTCGTTGTTGGGCGAATTAGAAGCAATCAAGAGTGAGAGAACGGGACAGACTGATGTGGTTTGTTTGAAGTGTGGGCAGGACGAAGAGAAGGTGACGGAGCTGATGGAAAGAGTTAAAGAACAGGTGAGCACATTCCATTCAATAGACAGCTATATACAGGTAACTACTTTTACCATTTTAAATTCAAAAAAAACCCTAAAATCGCGGAAAAAACTGCTGTTCTATAGAAAAATATTCACACCTAGTTCGCGATTTCTGCTTTGGTCCAGCCGTTAAAGTTTTTCACAATGATAAGTACAATGATATTTTTTTGGCTAAAGTACTGTTCCGTATAATCTTGTATAGTAAAGTATAATTAGACAAACAACGAAAAAATTTAAGAAAATAAACGGAGTAAAAATTGTTCTGGATTTCAAATCTCACCAGTTGAAGAATTTATACTTTATATCCCAAAATAATCTCATTAAACAATCCTGTTGCTCTCTCAACTAAGGTACAGTTTCTTTAAGTATGTATTATCAGTAATTAGCCTCATATCTGATATTTTTTATGAAACGTGCGCTGGGCCCATCACACGGGTCCATACCATGACCGTTACCATATCGACAAATGCGAACAATACCTATACACCCCATAAGGAATATACCCTTTGTGATATACATACAGATGTGAATGATTTTGTGTCCGCAGCTGAATGAAATTTAAAAAGTATGAAATTCTAGCTGCTTTTTATCCTGGAAAAGTGTATGGTCCATGTAGGTCCATGCTGGTAAGACTGGAGTGCTGCTAGTGATAAAATATATGTAATTGTTGTAGTGTCGGTACCTGGAAGAGCGCATCGACCGGCGCACGCGGCGGCTGGAGCGCAACCACGAGCAGTGCTCGGCCTCGTGCAGCGAACCCAGCGAGGACGTCTCCTTCAGAGACCAGAAGGAGCACGACCTTGAGGTACTTACCACATTCTACTCTTCATACTTACTGAATAGGTGGGATCCGAGATTGTTTGGCGCTGTGAGGCCAGACTATATAATAATATGACAGTTCACATTGTAATATACTCTGTGACGGCGTGTTCAAATACGGTGACATCCCTATCCCTATCCGGTCATGAATAGTCATTACAGACTGTCTCCAGGCGGTCTAAAAACTCTGACATCAGGGGCTCGGCGCACGGGCTGGTCACTCGCCTACATTAGTTTACTTATACCGGGTGTCTCTAGATGACGGAGATATTCAAGAATATCGCTATACATAAACAACTTTTACGATGGGACCAACACTGATATCGAGAAAAAAGTTGTTTCATAGAAAAATGTCGTTAACAAGTGCATGGTACATCAGATTATTAAATTTTTGCGATATGACAGTTGGTCCCATAGCAAAAGTTTTTTATAATGACGTACAATTATATCCTAAAATACTTTCGTCGCCTAAAAGAACAACCCGTATATTAGGGTCTGTGGTCAGGGTGTTGTGAAGATTTAAGGGTCGCGAGACCTTAGTCGGGGCGAAGTACTCCTATATTTATATTTATTTCAAATTTAGAAGATTAAGATTACTTTAATGTGTTCTTTAGGCGAAATCTCCGGAAGGGTCTAGCACGCCCCGATTTAGCCGCATGTCGGAGTTAGCACACGTTTGGGATTGTTTGGACGCCCTCGCGCGAGCTGAAGATGCCGCCCTGAAGAGGATGGCCGATTTAGAGATGCAACGCGCCCAGTTGAAGGATGTCGCTCAGGTCAGTACACTTTCAAAAAGTTTTCAAAATTTTAATTAATTATCCTTGGAGATAAGGGGGCATCCAATAATTACGTAAGGCGTTTTGTTCGAGCCGAATGTCACCCAATCTCACGTAGGGGAGGGGAGAGGGTCTCGGAAATATTGATTTCCCGCAAGAAACTATGTAAAATTGCGAAAAAACTGGGTTGAATTACGTAAAACATGTTTCTCTACTAAAATATGGCTAAATCCTACACATATTGCAGATTAACGTGTTTACACAAAATACGCATTAAAAAAATCTCACGTGAGATTAGGGAGTGAGGGAGGGAGTGGAACCAAATCTCACGACTTCTCACCAAGGGGGAAGGGGATCGAAAACCCGCCTAAATCACCTCACGTAATTAATGGACAGCCCCTAACTATCTATTCCGTCATCTAGATTCGTGATCAGAATTCAGATTCATTCAGATGATGGAGAAAGTAAAACCGAACGGAAACTTTTCCGCTAAAGTTGTGAATATCCCTGCTGGTCTCTCGGTTTCTTTTGACGATCTACGATTTGTAGTTTATTTAAATAAGATTATTTCAAAACCAGCTCCATCTTTTATCATCAAATGAAAAAAAAAGATACTCGCTGAACGAAACCTGGGAATACGCTTGGTAGATGAAGGGAGCATATCCCGTCCTTCCTTCTTCGTTGTCTTCCCTGAGTTCGCTTGAAAGGTAAGGTCAGATTCCCAAATTTGAGCAACATCCACCCATGAGGCCCAAGAGTTCTTATAATCGAATCGATACGATACCAAATTTGGTGATACCAAAGCCGTATTCTGCGATCTAGTTCCAGGGTCACCACAGCTGCCCTACTGCCCTTACAATGTCCCGGTATAAATCGCGTATTATTTAATATTGTATTTTATTTCCTGTAGCGCAGACCTTGGCGCCGTCACCGATCCCCCGCTAACGTTGGCGCGCGTCCAGCTAACACGTTTATTTTGATAACCTGACCGCGTCACCGCTTTCACAATCACTATCACAAACTGACTAATATGCTTCATACGATAGATGATAGAGCGATGGTGTCCAAGCGGTAGCATGTAGGCTTTACAATCTGATGGCATCCGGTTCGATCCTCGGCCCTGTACCAATAACTTTTAACCGGCTTCCAAAAAGGAGGAGGTTCTAAATTCGACTGTTTTTCTTTAATATTTGTTACCTCAGAACTTTCGTTTCGGTGAACCGATTTTGATGATTCTTTTTTTATTTGAAAGCTGGTGCTTCCCTTGTGATTTCCATCCCATTTCAATTTGGTCCAGTTCTGACATTTTTATGAAGTCTGTTTTTTCATATTGATAATTACCACCTTTTCACTATACCGCTAAACTACTTAACGCAAAAACTGTAAGTACGGCACACATATTTTTACGCACACTATCAAAGTTGCAGCGACACCGGAAGACTTAACTAATAGTCGATATGCAAAAAAAAAAATTGGGCGGGAAGGTCGTCTGCAGGGTGAGTGCGACAGACTCATTTAGACTGGAAGCACTCGCCACGTTACCTTACCATATCTTTCTGGTTAGTCTGATCTGAGTTGACATACTGGTTGAGTTACCTATTCGTTGTTCTTGTGTGTCTGTTCTGGCCACCAAATTTCATTGTGTGCAGATATAAAACAAATCGTGATGTGCCTGTTGCAAAAACTCTTCAGAAAATCATTTCCAACGCCTATAAATTATGCAAATTAACCCGATAATTTTATTCTTATTTAAATCATAGCACATTACATCGTCTTATTCGCGTCTATTTGCGCTTATTGCCAAGCGCGCACGGACGCCACATTTTCATGTTTTGTCATGGATACACGAAAAACAACTCGATGTTTTCGCTCTAAAAATAATACATGAAGCATTACAATGTAACTATCCTGTGTATTGTTGTATATCTAGTAATGCGATGATCTCACGCAATAAAGTGCTGACTGTCTCCTGTCGTTAAAAACAGTCGTTAACACTCAACAAAATGAATGGAACAACTGACATTTTTTTCGCGACTTCAGGGTTTGTCCTATGGTAAAAGTTGTTCATAATGATGAACCTCTTTCGGCTTAGTGTACCCTTTCGCGTAACCCTGTAAAAACATAAAGTTAATACAAATATTATAATTCCATCGATCATACTGTTTTCCTAGAGCTGCGTGCTATTTCAGATCGATGCTGAACCAACATTTAGCAACGATCGGACGCAGTTTAGGGGTTTACCAACATTCATCTCGAGTGTTTCACAACCAGCATCTGATACATTCGATGATAGTGGAGGGGCTTATACACTTAACAACAATGGTTTCTGAGGAACAGCTCGAAATACCTTCAACAAAGTGTTATCCCAGATAATGTGGATAGAGTTTACAGAGCGAGCAACCTACATATTAATGTAGAGTTTGCAAAATGGGACTACGATTTTCCAAAGCAATTTGTCGACTTTGTTCAGGAAGTATACGTATATTATACAGACGAATTTTATTCTTAACTATAACAAATTGAATATATTTTCGAATGGATACAAACAATGCCGGATTTAGAGGTCTCGAGGCATCGGGGCAACAAAGGAGTGGAGGCTTCTTGGTGTAGTGGTGTTTACTAGGCTGAATTTGTTTTTTTTCCGAAGTGTCTATTGTGGGGACCCCTCTTTTGTGGAAGCACCGGGGCTGCAGCTCCGGTTTCCCCCCTCTAAATCCGGCCCTGGATACAAACCGTACTCGATCTTTAAAATGAAGTTCGATTTTTCGACTAAATAGGGAATGAGAATCTATTCGAGTTTGATTAGCGTGACAATGACCGCTAGAGCAGGGTATGGAAGGCTTTTTATCCCAAGATGACAGTTCCTTCAGGATAGCGGGTAAAACCGAAGGGCGCCGCTCTAGTATTATCTATGAGTTTATTTTTGTTCACATTCAACTCCATAAAATTAGAACTAACGGATATACGCATATACCTAGGATTAACAATAGGCTATTTTTAAATCGTAAAAAAAAACCCTGAAATGTAACCCCCCCCCCCCAATAGAAAGGCTTCTTTTAGTTAACAGAAATAAAATATATCTATATACATAAAAATCTCGTGTCACGGTGTTTGTGGTCGCACTCCTCTGAAACGGCACGACCAATTTTTATGTATATTTGGTAGGTATGAGAATAGGTCGTATTTTTCATCATCATCACAAATTTTCAACACCGTGCGTGTGAAACCACGGGGCGCAGCTAGTAACATTATATAACTACAGTTTTACCTCTTCATATTCTCCGAATGAAAACTTATCGATGGTAGGTATCGGTATCATTCAGATTTCCCTTGCCAACTTCTTCCTAGAAACGTTAGACACCTTGCCAACTACGATTATATGTTAATCGGACGCTTTTGTTTGAAAGCTTTTTACTAAATTTTCAGCCTATTCAGTACTTTATTTTTATTTTATTTTATTTATTGCACGATTGTATGTATGTAAAATTTCTGCAAATTGGTCCAGACTACTATTTCAAGTATGTGTGTTTGTTAGTAGCTGCACGGCCTTACATGTTTTAGTAAAGTTTGAACGCGTTGAAAATGTTGATTATTGACGAAGCAATGATTCGCATCTGATTGAAACATACGAACCAGGCACTCTTAAGATCAAAGTAAATTAATACAATCAAATTTTAAATGTGTAACTCTTATGTCTACTGTCTGGGTGTCTGTTTGTTACCATTTTATAAGTAAATAGCCGCCTGCCCCGGCTTCGCACGGGTGTAAGCTCGGCCTTTGGCCTCGCCTCAAAATATAATATAGCCTATGTCACCCGGGGATAGTGTAGCTTCCCAACAGTGAAATAATTTTTCAAATCGGTTCAGTAGTTTCGGAGCCTATTCAATGCAAACAATCAAATGTTTCCTCTTTATATATTGGTATAGACTAGCTGCACCCCGCGGTTTTAACCGCGTTGTGATGAAAAATGGTGGCTATGATGATGATGAAATGTAGTCTTTTTTTTTACTCCTTATAACAAATAGAGACAATAACAATTTTTCAAAGGAAAATTCCGTGAAAATCAGTCCAGCCGTTTTGGAGTCCATAGGGAACATACATCGCCATCTATATATTTTAAATACATGACTAAATTGTAAGAAACTTTTAATACCGGAAAATGGGATAAAACCCGAATAACCGCGAGTAAAACCGCGAGGGACAATAAGTTCATTATGACATTACGACAAATTGCTCTTGCGCCGATGACTAGGACAGTTAACCTACGTGACTCACAGTTCAGGCCTAGACTCGACGGTAGGTGTGTAATTTGCGACGACCCTATTGCGGGATCTACTCTCTCTCTGCTCTCCAATTTGCATTATGGACTTTTATTGGCTTGCTATAGGGTTGCCACTTTGAGGTAATCGTCGGGAAAAATAGAAATGAGCTCTTACATCAGAGTACCAGACAAGGAAAAAGAAGACGACTCTCACAATGTTGTCGGTCCATCTAGTGGGAGTCCTACCTACGCTGCGTCTTCCGGTTCGCAGACATGTTGCCAACCTTTAAATACTCTATTATCAGCCTTTCTGAAGAACCCCTTGCTATAGTTACTCGTAAATGTCGCAGGTCAGTTCTTTTCACTTATTGCAGTATCGCTTTGAACTATGGTAAGGTAAATTTCAACTTTTTTACCTCTGCACTGACAGATAGTTTATCATGAATTTTTCACAACAACTGAATCAGTCAAAAATATATCAAAAACGTAATAAGTGCCTATACAATTTGAGGGTTGCTCTCGATTTTCCTGGGATCCCATCATCACATCCTAACTTGGTGACAATTGGACCTAATTAGAAGTATTGTTGTGATCAAAATTTTTTTTTATCGGTCTACAGTTGGCGGAGAAATCGGTGAACAAAAATTAAAAAAAAAACGAGTGGAACTTAGAACCGTCCTTCTTTTTGGTCGGTTGATTCGAACTTTCTGTTTAGATAAATGAACGACCTCTTTACAACCCGTTCCGCAACTTATCCCCATGAAACTGTTGCAACTTTCCAAATCGATAAAAAAGTTACAACTTCACGCGTCCCATGTGAACAATAAAACAACGCTGTAACCTATTTACTGCGCTCTGTATTACACAAGCAGGAAGATAAACAATCGACAGAAATAGCTCGGTGCCAACCCTACTGTCACACGCACTTAGTGCGCTGGTGTGCGTGCGTGTGGGCCGGTCCATGTGTGCGTGACAGGGATAAATATAGGGATATTGAATAAGAGTCGGGAATGCGCGGAGGCGGTTGATGTGTTTATCGTTGGATGTCATTACATTTTTATTTAATGAATTATTTGACATCGGTATTCGGAAAAAATATTTTTCTTTACGTTACTCCTGCGCACGCGGAGCAAGAGTATTAAATTACTTATAAAAAAAAAATATGCATCTCTCACCCAAAAATATCGGCGCAATTTCTTACTAAAAGTCTGCAATGTTTTGCAAAAATGATCTCGAAGTTTTCTGTAAAATGTAGACGCAATCTGCTTGTTATCATTCATCACACTCCTAGTTAAAAGGTGAACGTTCTCACATTTTATAAATTGCCACATCCGGTCGAAAAGCTGCCCGCCTACATTTCGCACATCCGTGTTTTGGTACATTATCTCGAGAGTGAGGCGACCGTAGCTCAGTCCGCGCCGATGCTTCAAAGCGTGTTTTGCTGTCGCAAGGTCTCTCTTATATCCCTCGTAACGTAGTGTATTACTATTCATATTATTCATTCAAAATTCCCATTAAAAATGTAATTACCCCACGCGCCCGAGATGTAGGGACTGTGAATGTGTGTGTTGATCATTGTGTGTTATGTTTGTGTGGAGTTTTTTTAAGAGGCACTTGAGGATGGGGCTCCCGGACCTGACGGTGAGTTTATTGGCAGTGGATACAATATTATCCACAATTTATCGACTGTATAAGCAAGTTTAATGAAGTTATAAAAAAAAACATGCAATTTACTTTATTGTCATAGTTAAACTTATACTCACTCAATGTAATATAGTCAAATATAATAAACATTGACTGCGAAGGTAACATATAATATTGAAGTCCATATCATCGGAAAATCTCTATCATTGATATTTCTCGCCGCTGAAGAATAACCAAGTATTCTCAAAAAAAATATTGCAGTTTATGTTTATGAAATTTGTGTGTTCCAAAATAAAGTCGTTGAGTTTACTACAACCATCTTCCTATACATACAAGTATAATTGCCAGCGTATTGTTTATTTAAGAACTACGAGTTGTCTCATACATACTCAATCGTCGGTCAGATTGGTTGCCAAATGCGCCAGAGCATTATCAGACGTTTAAAATGGCATTGCAACTGCAGTAGACACTACTGTCTTTATCCTCCAATTGCAGTGTCATTTTGAACATTCAATTCAGCACGATTGCGACCAATTGACTCAAAAATATTGTAGATTGTGATACTCAATTGAAAGTCTCATTGCTGCTGTAAACTCTTTTATGACGGTAATATCAAGGTTCAAAGTCGATATGACTATGTTATGCTGAATTGATATAAATAACTTTTATGAATTGCCAATTGAAGAGCAAGGATATACATATATGTACCTAGTGCTTATTGAAAAGCACGAACAAATTCAACCTACCTGTCTTGGTACCTATCTAGTTATTGAAGGAAGATTGTGACGGACTTTATTTTTGTCTAGTGCCTTTCATAAATAGAATTTGGTTCGATAATAACTCCTATTTGACTGGCTATTTTGCATAAAAAGAAATCAAGAATTGAAATCTAATCCGGATACCATAACACTGTAAATTTAAATAAGTATTCATTGTTACATTATGATAAAACAAGAAATGTATTTACAATTATGTATCTTCTGCTATAGCGAGAAAAACATATATATAATTTTCGCAAAAACGTAATTGCTGAGCATTTTGAGACATTCAAATCTAATTTGTTGACAAGACAGTAATTGGCGTCGATTCTGTCTTAGTGAGTGACTAAACTTAACCAATCTGACAGTACTAAAATTATCTGCCTCTCTTTTCATTTTAACATGTGAGAGAAGGATGGCAACAATTTTAGGGCTGTCAAATTTAGTTTAGTTTAGATAATGGTACAACAGAATTGACATGATTGTCTAGTCTAGCAAGGTCGTGTTGAAGTGATAAGGCATCAGCTTAACTATTAATTACTTTGAAAATCTTCATTTCATCAGCAAAACTCAGTAAAATGGACTTTTGGAAACAGTTGTCAATGTCAGCTATAAAGATTTAAAAAAGGAGAGGGCCCAATAGTGATCCTTGAGGGACTCCACTTGGACTGTCAACCGTTTAGATGTGTAATTGCCCAGAACTACAGCCTGAGAGCGATTATTGATATAAGACGTGAACCATCTCATCAAGTCAGCTCCTATTCTTGCTTATTTTAATTTCACTATTAGCAAGAGTTTATAAATTTTGTCAAAGGCTTTGCTATAAGTCTGTGTAGATTACATCGACCTGTGAACTTTTGTCCTTAGACTCTGTTATAAAATCGTTAAGAAGGACTAAGTTGGACAAGCTTAAGTTAGAAACGTGCAAATTGGCGTTGACACACAGAATACAAGTTGTTTACCGCGTTTTTATGTAATAATATCCTAATCTTACACATAATATGAATAATGTCCGTGAAAATCTTTAAAATGTTGGCTCCTGAGGAGTAGCCGATAAGAAATCCCATCGAGCAAAAGGCGAGTTTCTTAAGAGATTGCAAGCAGTTGTATCGTAACAAATCAAAAAAATATGTACAATTTTATGCACTTATCTCCAAAACATCACAAAAGCCGTATAGCCGGATACCAGCAGTAGGTCACGTGACCTGCACGAACCTCTGAACTCATTGATAAACTAAACAACTGGAACTGACCTAATGATCCATCAGGCCTTGTAAATGGGCCGCGATAAAAATACGCAATTTACTAATAGCGCATTTTACTACTAATTAGTCGCTGTTTGTGACGATGGGCGTTTCTAGTGATCTACATAGACGATCAAATACAATTTTTAGATATAAGAATAATAATGGGCCCCCTAGAGATGGTAAACACCTCATTGGAAGGGTATAAGGGTACTATGATTTCAACGATCCTTGTGTATCCAAAACCTGTTGGGGGCACTAGATCGACCGACGACGGCGATACTGCTGATCATAATGATGACGATCATGACATCGATTCTTCAGCAGCTTTCGTTTAAAAAGTGGCTTATAAACATTTGATTTTGTGATTTTTATCGTTTTAATTTTCTATTGTACATTGTTTTTTTTTTGCCACAAATAAATTATGTCAATGTCTATGTCTAAACAAAAACGAGTCGCGATCGGCGCAGATTGAAGGTACGTGAACTCTGTTCTGCGTCGCTCCTGATATGTTGTAGGTGTGTCAGTTACGGCTTCGCTGAGTGTCACACAAGACGCTTGCTTGTTTGTTCAGGAGGTGCGAGCGGAACGGGATGTTCTCCAAGCGCGGATGTCAGAGCAGGCGCTGCGCATCTCGTCGCTGTCGGCGCGGCTTCAGCAGCAGCGGAACGACGCCGAGTCGCTCGCGCACCACGCGGCCTCGCAGCTCAGCGTGCAGCTCCACGACGCGCTGGCTGAGGTAACGAGTACATACTACATACGTGAGTAGGCGCTGCACATCTCGCTACGTGCACACTCGGCTCGTCAACTGCACACTGTCCTACCTTATCCATGCACCTAACTTACAATGCCATATTTTCTTTGTGTATTACTTGAGTGCGAACATCGTCGTGTATGAAGAAAAGAAGAAGAAGAAAAAATAGATTTGTTATACCTATAGTTTCTCCTTTAGTACTGACACCCTCCTTGGTCGTCCTTTTGATGACATTTTGATCATCTCATTTGCAGTTGTGTGTCGCTCAATATTAAAGTGTGCGTTTGTAGAACTAGTAAGAATATGTCAGTGTGTGCAATACGTATTTACCTCGCCCCCTTCAGTTTTTGGCAGACTTTTTCGATACTATAAACTCGTAGTTTAAGGCAAATCAAAATTATATATATGATATAAGTTCACGTCACACATTACGGCACCACATTTCAAGGTATCATGCTTCACTGAACCAATGCACATCTATAAATTTCTGAAGTTTCTATCAACTTGGTCATATTTCAACCTAATGGTTATGTTAAACAAAGACTCGTTACACAGGTCCAACGGTTGAAAGAAGATTTGGAGTCAAAAGATAAACAGTTAGCGAGAGTGAAACAGAATCTGGAAGAGAAAGAGAAGCAGAATAAACAACATCATTCTCTCTACGGGAACTCATGTAAGTATTGAACAAATATATACTATTTTTTAACAGTCAAATTGATACCTTTCTTTTTGGAAGTCGGTTAAAAAATTAAAATTTCTGAGTGACATAAAGACGCATCACCCGATACGCGATATGAGGGGGCTATCGTATAAAGAAGGTTGGTACCAAAGTTGTATGTATGACCCCAAAAAGTTTAACAAAAATTACATTAAAAATTTCATCTGTTACAGGTAATCCCAAAGACAAGGTGGTAATTCTGGAACGCGAGCTATCATCAGCTCAAACTCGCATTGTGCAGCTGGAGCAGCTCGCGTCCAGCTTGGAGAAGGACAAGGACGAGCTGCTGGCCAGCGTGAGGGATTACCAGCGAACCCTGGCTGAGAAGGAAGACCAGCTGCAGGAGTTATTGGGTAAGATGGGGGGGGATCCGGGAAATTTAAGAAGAAACAATAACCACATTCATCAAATTAACTAGTATTTGTAAAGTACTTTTGTATTTGCTCTAGTGTAAAAACAGTAATACATAGAAAAGTCAAACTTGGCATGACATCATGGTGTACATCTGGCTAACTTTTTCACTACAGCAACAGCCATGATGCTTTTAACGCCCATTCAATGTTTGTAAAACACTGAAATAGTGACTCCTATCCAAAGATTTGCTATGTTCTAGTTACTAGAATATCTGACACTAGACCGGCTAACAAGTTGTTAAATCCGTTTTGTTGTCCAAACACTAGTTTTGAGACCTATCATCATCGTCTAGACATAGATTTGGAATTCTTCCAACTTCCTACCTCTTATGTAGGCTACGACAGATCTCTGTAACTGCTGTTAATGATTCATGACTATTTTGTCTGCAGCCTTAAAACTGGACGATGACAACAAGGATGAGAAGAGCGAGCTTTATGAAGGGAAAGCGTCAGGTAGAACGCTCAGCGATATTGTTTCAATATCAGAGTTCGATGAACAGGACATGCAAATGCGTCGAGCCGAATTAAAGGCTCAAAACTTGAGTGGCGCGCCGTTTGTCACGGAGAACACGCAGCTAAACAAAACACGGACGCCAGACGTTCAGAGACACGATATGAGTTCATTAAACATCGAATATGCGGATCACTTTGAAATACCGGCTTTTACACCGCGAGCTGACTCACTACCCGCGCATCTGACTTCAACACAAAATAAAGATACTTTCAAAGAATACAAAAGAAATGTCAACGAAACTACTATGTTTATAAATATAGAAAAAGTTTCCACTGCTCAAAAAATACAAGACAATTGCTCAATGTACCCCAATAGAGAAATCAATGAAAGCAAAGACAATAGCGTCGAGCCAAAGAAAATTGACTTCTCATTGGAACCTACTGTAGACAATAAGAGTAACGACGATGAGTTCACCTCCCTGAGAGAATTAGGGATCACTTTAGACATTAAACAAGAAAACTTCCCCGATATACTGACTCAATTAAAACATGAGATAAAAAAATCTAGAACGGAACTAGGACTTTGCAAATCTGAGCTTAAAAATGCTGAGGAACAGCTATGTGAATTCCCCGCTTTAAAAGAAGAAGTAGAAGAACTAAAAAGCCTTCTGGAAAACACGATGGCTACTATGGAGAATGACAAGAAGTTCTACGAGAACCAATTAGAGAATTTTACATCAAATAAGAAATTACTAGAACAAAGATTGACGGAACTGACTCAAGAGGTCAACGACAAGTCTAAAGATCTCCACTTGCTCAAAGAAGACATTCTGAGAAGAGAGAACATGATACTAGAACTAGCTAAAGAAAAGCGTAACTTGACTAATAAAATGACTGAACTAGAAGTGAAAATTGACGAACTGCAAAGCAGAAATACCAGTCTAGAAAAATGTGAATCAGAAAACCATCAATTGAGAGAAAAAGCCACAGAACTACAGAGACTAGAACAATTAGTGTCCGAAAAGAATCAACAAATTGATAGTTTGAATCAACATTTAGATAGACTTGACGACCTACAGAGGTGTCTCAATGACAAAACTGAAGAGTTTGACAATTTAAAAGAAGCTTTCGAAGAGAAATCTAATGAGCTCTTCCAACTACAAGACACAGTGGAAGCGCTAAATCGTGACGTAGCAAAACTGAACGAAGACAACGACAATTTGAACTCCAACAACAACGAATTAAAGCTCAAATTGACCAAACTAGAAAAGGAGCAAGAAAATGCATCTCTTAAACTGCAGAACAGCGAAAGTGAACTCGAAAGACTAAACTCTCTAAACTTGGAACTGACTTTAAAAATCGAAGAGTTGAAGCTACTGACAGATAAGTTAAAAGACAAAGAGACAGAAATCGAGATTCTTCAAGAGGACATAAGCTCTTTCCACGAAGAGATTGCATCGTTAAAAGAACAACTAAAGATGGTGTCGCGAAGTCCTTCGCCTAGGAGCAAGAGTGGGGATGACAGAAAGAGCGCGGATCGGCAAGTGAGTGGAGATAAGAAGCAGTTAGTGAAGATAAGGAAGCAAATATCGCTGCTGCAGCATGAGCTGGACTTCAACAAGAAGGAACTCAATGATCAGGTACTCTAAACTTACCTATTTTGATTACGATTTTCCACTTTTAATACCCTTCGGGAGGCTTCAACTAGTCGCAAAACGATTTTTTTGTTGAATTGACGTTAAGAATGTCTACGGCTAGATAAACTCGAGTAAATTTTTCAGTAACTTAAGTCAATACTTTTCTGTAACCTGTGCTAAAATATTTTTGTGCTAAATCAAACTTTGTTACCAATTATTCACTAACGTTCAAAACCTTAATCTTTGCTTATCTTTAATCTTTACTTAATACGAGACGAAGCACATTTTAACTAAAACATGCCTAAAAGCTTATGAGATTTACCACACTGTTAGATTTTACACTCAGTCAGTATCAGCCTATCATGCTGCTACTGGTATACAGCCCTTCTGTCAGAGAGACAAAGAGATAAGATGGGCCCTAATCCTACATGCTGACCCAGTGTATGTTGGTGAAAGTTATTGTTTTTGAACTTGTGAGGTTCTTTGACATACCGGTTTCCTCATGATGTTTTACTTCACCGTTGCTGAGCGATGGCATCGAAACTGCATATAAATTACTTTAATACAAAACCAGCGATTGGTACAGGGCCGAGGATCGAACCGGGTGCCGTCTGATTTTAAAGCTCACATGCTACCGCTAGAACAACATCCCTCTACCTACTATTCGCTATGATTCCCAGGCCTTCGAGTTAGCGAAAGCGAAGCTGGACGTGACCGAGCTACGGAACAGCCTGAGTCAGGCCACGAAGCTGGCGGTGGACAAGGAAGAGGCAGCTACAACGCTGCACGCGCAGTTGAATGTTTTGATGGAGGAGAAGAGACAGTTGGGCCAACAGCTGGAGGCCGTCCTAGCCAGGTAAACATTATATGAAAGAAAAACTAACTAGGTTCACGTAGCGACCCAAAAAGTGACTTTTCGACTACGACAATAAAGTGAAATCCCTTCTGAAAATCTATTCTGCAGTATCAGAGACGGGTGTCTCAAGTCCAAGCACAAACAGTCAACACAGCATCATGGTGATCTTCCAAAACCCGTACCCGTTGATTCCACTTTTATTGTGCGAACTGCTAGTCTGGAATGCGTTGCCTGAATGGGTGTTCCCCGATAGTTAAAATCTGGGTTTCTTCAAATTGCGAGTGAATTGGATTCTTCTAAACAAGCGTGCTCCATCGTAGACCGCATAATCGCTTAACATCAGGCGAGGTGGCGGTCAAATGCAAGCCTATTATCTAACAAGGCCACACTATTCTAAATATACATATATAATATAATCTTATTCTCGTAGCAGTCATCATATCAGCCTACCGTGTTTCCACTGCTGGGACTCGGGTCTTCTCTCAGAGAGAGAGAGAAAGAGAAGATGCATGGTCCACCATACTGGTCCAGTGCATGTTGGTGAATGTCTTATGTCTTTGAACTTTTGAAGTTCTTGGATGTACCGTTTTCCTCATGATGTTTTTCCTTCACACTGGTGAATGATGAATGGCGATTTTGATGATTCTTTTTTTATTTGAAAGCTGGTGCTTCCTGTGTGGTTCAGTTCTGACATTTTTATGAAGTTGGTTTTTTATATTGATAATTATTGGTTTTTAAACTGACTGCCTCGGTGGCTCAGTTGGTAGTGATCCTACTTTCTGTGCTTCGGGGCGTGGGTTCGATTCCCATGTAGGACAAACATTCGTGTGATGAACATTTGTGTTTGTTCTATGTCTGGGTGTTAATATCTATTTAAGTATGTATTTAAAAATATATATGTATGTATATCAGTCTCTGGCAGCCATATTACAAGCTTTGCTTAGTTTGGGGTCAGATGACCATGTGTGCAATAATGTCCCAGATATTTATTTATTATTATTATTTATTAACTACAAGTATTTGATTTGATAAAAAAAATATATACAGTAATATTAACATTTGTATAACATTGACAGGTTGCGAGAAGAATCTAATATATCGGAGCTAAAAGCCAAGTTGAAAGACAGGGCAGAGCGGTGTCAAGAGTTGGAAGCTGACCTCCAGGACATGAAGGAGATGCTCGACAGGTAAGAATAAGACAGGGAAAAGCGTAAAAATAGAAATACGAAAGAACACATCATCAGCCAATTAACGTCCACTGTTGGACAAGGCCTCCCTCATAGAGAGGGGTGTTGCCATAATCCCCACGCTTGGCAGGCGGCTTGTGGATCGCAGTACGTTCACCGTGTACTATTAGGACGCTGCTGCCCATCCTCCGGTGGTTCTGGTCGCAGTTTTAGGACATACCCGGGTCAGTAATACGAAAGAACAAAGTACTCTAATTAAAGTTTATTTACCTATACCGTTTCAATACGCGATTAACTTTTAATTTTATACCGATCTGAGATGCATACCACATGCGATTATCAACCTTGTCGCGGCGTGATATGGTTTATCGCTATAAAATTAACTGAGGATTTGCATATTGAAATCGGCCGTTAATCCTCCTGTAACATAGACGTGAGATATTTTGTGAATGATTACCTTCCAAAGGAGGTGTTGTAGCGCCAAGAGACATCAAAAGCGTTGTGTATCGTTTCAGTCAAGGTGTAGGTACCACAGTTTATTTTCAATATCCGACTGTTTTTTTATTGTCTTATAAAAAGCTGACTGTAAAACCAATTACCGAAAACTAAATTACTACTATTAACCGACTTCCAAAAAGAAGGAGGTTATCAATTCGACTGTTTTTTTAAATGTTTGTTACCGTAGTATTTTTGAATGGGTGAACCTATTTTGATGATTTTTTTTACTTGCAAGCTAGTGCTTCCGCTGTGGGCCCATTTTAATTTAGTCCAGTTCTGACACTTTTATGAAGTCGGTTTTTTAGATTGATAATTATTAACAAATAAAATACCTGTCCAATAGCCTATTGCGTAAGATACACTATGTTCTGACAAACTCACAGCTAGTGCTACGTTCCAGGGCTCGGTCGTCTCCGCGGCGTGAGACCTCGCTGTCTGCGCCGGAGTCGCGAGCGCTAGCTGTCAGGTCTCCCACGGCGGAGCTGGAGCGTGCCCTGAGAGACCAGCTCGACTACTCCCATACCCTCGATGAAGATATTATGGAACAGGTATACTAACTTTGTTATGCTATAAGGTGCCAAACAAGCAGATGGGCTGCCTGATGGTAAGCAGTCACCGTCGTCTATGGATATATAGACATGTCATTAAAAGCAGAGTGCTTGGTTGGTCCTTAGGGAACGTCCATTAATTACGTAAAGTGATTTTTCAACCCAGCCCCCCCTACCACCTTGGTGAGATGTCGTGAGATTTGGTCCCCTAATCTAACGTGAGTTTTTTTTTTTGATAACCCAGTTTAATTCTCTCAATTTTACACTGGTTTCACTGTGCGGTTTTTTTGTGATATTTACCGAAACCCTCTCTCTATCTCTCGCTCACGTGAGATTAAGTGAGATTATGCTCGACCCCTACACCCCCCCCCCCCCCTTAAACGCCTCTCGTAATTAATGGATGCCCCCTTATGCAGCTTACATTATATGTGTATTAGGTACTCAAATACCTTCTAAGCCTACATCAAACACGTAATACTAACTCATATGTTCTGTTGACAGATCCTGTCGGCGAGCAGCGATGAAAGAGAAGACATTCCGCGTCTCGCTCTCAACTCTTCAAAGTAAGTGTTATATACCTCCTACCAGTAATCGACTGATTTTTGCACATTCCGATAAACACTATGCTTAGAAAGACAATTGGAAAACCGTGCAATCTTTTAGAAAAAAAAAAAAAAAAAACATTGCCTCATGGGCAAGCGCGCCCCATCTTAGACCGCATCGTCGCTTACCATCAGGTGAGTTGTGGTCAAAAGCTAGCCCATTGCATAATAGTAAAAAATTTACTCTAGTGAGACATCCCGACAAGCTCTACACTTCAGTATCAAATTTTAAACGCGTTTTTCTCGTTAATCAATCATTTTCCCGTTAGGTCCCTTTTCGCGTGATCGTTAACATATAGTTTCAATTTAAATGTAGAAAAAAGAATGTCTTGTGTTACGTCTGCACAGCTCTGAACATCACAAAAGTCGTTGCAATAGCAAATTTTGGGTGTAAGCTGTTATTAGAAATCGTCTTTACTAAAGCAGCGCACTTATTTACTAAATATACCAATGAATATAGTGCGTAAATGCGATGGAGGGGAGACTGGTTTTTATATCAGGATATGAGGGGGATAATTATTACCTCAGCTTAAAACGCTTATAAGTTACTAGCCGCCCGTCCCGGCATCGCACGGGTGTTTTTTTTTTAAAACCTTGTAGTAAATATAACCTATGTTATATACTATATACAGGGATAATGCAGCATTCTACTGGAGAAAGAATTTTTAAAATCGGTCCAATAGTTTTTGTGTTATTTCATTACAAACATACAAAAATACAAATCTTTCCTTTTTATATTCAGCGTGGTAATGCCGCCAGCATGCTGGATTCGCTGCAATATTGGGCATGCTCATTTAGATTGTCTCTAGAGTTTCAACGATCTATGGGCAGTCTAACTGTTTTGTAGTGTTTGTATTTTGTTTACTTAATAAAGGCATTTGCCTCAAAAAGAAATTGTAATAATAATTAAAAATGTTGTGTTCCTTCCAGGTCCAGCAGTTCTATCCACTCGTCGTCCTCCGATCGCATCCATCGATTACGTTCCGATAATGAAAAACTGCAGCTGCAAGTGAACAACCTGGAGTCCCGGCTCAAGGATAAGGACGCCCTCATTACTGAACTGAACAGGTAGGTACCAGAGCCCTGGCCTGCTGTTCTTGTGTATGCAGCATTGTTTCTGTCCTCGTCGCACATACTCGTATGTCAGTCCGAATGAGAGTGACGGTGACGAAACTAATATCCCAGGTCCTGGAACCCGCTAACGCGCCTGGTGTCAGGGTCAACTAAGTACTTTTGTTAAAATAAAAAAGCTAAACAGTCGTATTTGTTGCAATACAAAAAAACGCGTTCAGACTTATGGCTGGGAAAGGGGCATTTTAGCAAGGGCCATTTCGGGAAAGGGATATTTTGAGAAAGGGACATTTTGGGAAGTGGACATTTCGGGAAAGGAACATTTTGGGAAAGGGACAATTTGTAACCGAGGGACATGTTGAATCTGAATGTTTAGAACTTGTCTACCAAATATCGTTTTAATAATTTGTTCGTCAGAAATTTTGTGTATCTTCGATGTAAAATAATAACCAGTAGGTACAGTATTTCTGCTAACTAGTTGAATACTGTGCTCGGTATGTAATATTCCTTACCGTGTTGTTTCCCAGGGTCCGCGATAAACTGGTCCAAGATTGGCAGAGCAACAAGCTGCGATACGAAGCTGAGAAGGAAAACTGTTCGCGCCTCTCTCTGCTACTCGACACACACAAGGAAACTTCGCAGAGCTTACAGGTCAGGACAACCTTCCACACTTGTGGCATAAACGAGAGGCCTGCACCCAGCAGTGGGACAAAAAGTGCTAGCAAGTTGATTAGGCACAACTTCCAAGCTACCAAGCTTCCAAGCTTGAAGATTTTCATACTTGCCTATTTGTATACCTATAAGATTGCGGTCAAATCCATCTAGACTCATTGAATACTCTGGGCATAATAATTATCAATATAAAATAATATTATCAGACTTCATAAAAATGACAGAACTGGACCAAATATGCGCCCTCTATCCCATAGCGCGTGCATTAATTAGGCACTATCGGTTTTAGAGAGTGCATGCCTGATTTAGTACTGAGGTGTTCCGACAGATGTCTCTTATAATATTTTTTGTGTGGAAATGACTTTTTAATTGTAACATTGTAAAAAAACACATAGTAGAACTGGACCAAATAGAAATGGAACCAAACGGGAAGCACCAGCTTTCAAATAAAAAAATAATCAAATCGGTTCAGCCAGTCGAAAGTTCTGAAGTAAAGAACATTTAAAAAAAGTCTGATTGATAACCTCCTCCTTTTTGGAAGTCGGTTAAAATCTCATTTTGTTAACAGAATCAAGACACGAACATGATCCAGATATTGAAGAAGCGTCTAGAAAGTTCCATGCAGTCTGAACTGGAGCTACAACAGAGAGAACAACAACACAAGAGCAGGGCGGCGTTGTTGGAGAGACAGTTGCTGAGCGCCAGGGGAGGGGACAGCGAGCCCTTGAGAGGACAGTTACACCACGAGGTGAGATAAGAACCTTCTAGAATATTCGATTAACAATGTTAAAAATACACACACAACGAGCAATGAAGCAATAACTATAAGAATACATTTTGCCAATGTTCATTAAATTTGCATGGTTTAATTTTCCTCTTGCCTATTTTTCTATTGAACTGACGGGCACGAAAAGGCGACACCGTTTCATAGTTTATATTCCGGAAACCTGTACTAAGCGCTTTGGTTCCACTTTTATTGTGCGAACTGCTAGACTGTGGAATGCGCTGCCTGGGTGTTTCCTGATAGTTACAATCTGGGTGTCTTCAAGTCGTGAATGTATCAGTCTTCTAAGCAAGAGTACTCCGTCGTACACAGCATCATCGCTTAAAATCGCCCTCATCAGATCTTACTCTAATAACCATAAAGTCTAACCAGATCAACTAATCCTCCCTAACCTGCTTACAGCTGGAGAACAACTCCCGTCTCGCAGGCGAGATTTCCCTCCTCAAGTCGAAGTTAGAAGTAGAGCGCACCAAATATGAAGACCTCCAAGCCATGTTGGAGCACGCGCGGGCGCAGGCCAGGCGAGAAGTAGACGCCAAGAACGAACTCAACACGCAGCTGAAAGCTGAACTCGCCGAGATGAAACGGTAACTAAACAACTACTGTGGAAGTACTAGCCCAGTTGAAATGGTAACTACTACTACTGTGGAAGTACTAGTCCAGTTGAAACGGAAACTACTACTGTGGAAGTACCAGCCCAGTTGAAATGGTAATAAACCATTACTGTGGATGTACCAGCCCAGTTGAAATGGTAACTAAACTACTACTGTGGAAGTACTAGCCCATTTGAAATGGTAATTAAACTACTACTGTGGATGTACTAGCCCAGTTGAAATGGTAATAAACCACTACTGTGGAAGTACTAGTCCAGTTAAAACTGTAACTAAACTACTACTGTGGAAGTACTAGCCCATTTGAAATGGTAATTAAACTACTACTGTGGATGTACTAGCCCAGTTGAAATGGTAATAAACCACTACTGTGGAAGTACTAGTCCAGTTAAAACTGTAACTAAACTACTACTGTGGAAGTAATAGCCCAGTTGAAACGGTAACTAAATGAATACTGTGGAAGTTAGCACAAAGATGTAGACATTGTTGGTATATTAACAATAGTTTTAAACGCAAGCGGCTATTGTTTGCGAACGCACTTTGATTCCAGATAAAAAGTGCAGGCTGCTATAGAATATCAAGAGAGTCACGATTTATTTTAGGCATTATTCAGGGAATAACATAAACTATTACCATGCAAATGTTCTTGTTCTGTAACATGCTAACACATATACTTTTTCTGTTGATATCTTATTTTAACAAACTTAATTTATCTAGCTCTATCTATCAACTTGCTGCCATGAAAAAATATGTTATTGTTGAAACCTGTAGGTTGAAACACGAGGCTGCCGTGGAGCTGCTCCGGGCTAAAGAACTGCTGAACACGCAGAGTTGCACCATCGCAGAGCTGGAGCGGAGACTGACTACGGCTACGATCAGACACCGGCCGGACATCAACGAAGCACTGGTGAGATGGCAACACAATCATACACCCTGAGTTACTTAATTCGACATAGGTCTTCCTTTATTTCTGCAAAAAAAAAATTAATGCATTAGGCTTGCGTTTGACCGCCAACTCGGCTGATGTTAAGCGCTGATGCTGGCCTAGAAGAAACTGATTCACTCGTGATTTGAAGACACCTAGATTGTTACTATCGAGGAACACCCATTCAGGTAGCGCATTCCACAGACCAACAGTACGCACAATAAAAGTGGAATCAAAGCGTTTCGTACGGGTTTTCAGAATATCAAACATCAAGCGGTGTCGATTTTTCGTGCCCGCTGTGGCAATCCGATAGAAAAATGGGCATGAGGGAATTAGATCATGCAGACTCGATGCACACTCTCCGAAATGACTGATCTATCGATATAGACTTTAAAGGTTGAATCACATTTCACTGGTCTTCGTCTGGGCCAAATGAAAGTTGTATAAATTTCTAATAGTGTTTGATCAACGCTCATCTAATGTAATAATGTGATGATGTAGCCTAGTGTGGGATACAGGGTTCTCTAACACAAATACAATAGTGTACCTATAAAAAAAGTATATTTATAACTAGTAGTAACTTTATAAATAAACACCAACACCATGTGATCCTATAGCTGTAATCACTATTGTAATAACTGTTTTTTTCTCTAATAAAAGATTATTTATGATGAACACTAGCCTGAAAGGGGAACTGCCTCAAGGCTCAACACACCTTGTGTTCCGGAAGGTCTAGGTCAGAAATTTTTGTATTCCTTTACAAAGCTAAAATTTCCTGTTGAGATTTGAACCCATGCCCGACAATAGCTTCCGATAAAATCATCTCATCGTTTCAAAAATAGTGATAGTTATTAGCGTATTTCGTAATGTTGTCTTTTTTCAGACTGAAATCGAAGGGCATAAAAGCGAGCTGGCTCGAGAGATCGCCTCATTCAAGAAGTGCCTCACGGAGACCACGACCACGCCGGAACTGACCGCGCTGAGGAACGAGAAGCAACTTCTCAGCGCGCGAGTGCACAAACTGGAAGCAGACCTACAGACGAAGCAGGCGCTGCAAGCCGTGTCTTCAGATGACAGGGACCAGACGGTGAGAACTCGTTAAGCTTTGGTTTCCTAGCAATAGTGGCGCCCTCACGTAGCGGACGCAACATTACGAACGTCTGTCATGCAAATGACAGCACTACTTTTTAATCGACTTCAAATAAGGCGGAGGTTCTATGTTCTATTGTACATATATAAATTTGGCGTCCGGCATGTGGACGCAGAAAAGCGGAGGACGCCACTTTGAATGCACTTTTTTCTTCAGGTGATACCACATTGCTTCCAGGATAAATATATATATATTTAATGTATGTTCCCCGATTTCTCCGCCAATTATGAACTGATTTTGATGAATCTTTTTTTTTATTTGATAGGCCATACTGAGGTGCTCTCATATAAATTTCATCAAAATCGGTTGAGAGGTACGATGCCACGGACAGACAGATATAAACGTAAAATTTTGTGTCAAGGGTTAAAAAGAGTTCTTATAGCTTTGTACCTACTATGACGTCAAGCAAATTAGTGGTAATCTAACTCCATTCGCACGGCCAACTGCTATCAGAGAGGTTTTACAGTAGTGTAGCGAAATCGCACATTATTTTGTATTGACGTTTGGCGTGCTACTTCCAAGACGAAGGAAATCGAACTGAATTATGCGCCGTGCTAGTTGGAACATTGATCCAACTGAAGCCAGGAAAGACATGTACATCGGTGAACTCGAGGGGTCGACCCAGATAAAAACTACATATCTCTACATCGGTATAATACCTTTAGATGATAAATCGTATAGTAAATGCGAATTATAAAATAACTTCTTAGCATCACGTAATTCACTATGTCTTATATATCACAAATATACTCGGTCTAAGTTTTTTTGCTCTGACAGCTGGAAACATGAAAAACGGAAAAACATTTCATCTATACTAATATTATAAAGAGGAAAGATTTGATTGTTTGTTTGTTTGTTTGCATTGAATAGGCTCCGAAACTACTGAACCGATTTGAAAAATTCTTTCACTGTTGGGAAGCTACACTATCTCCGGGTGACATAGGCTATATTATATTTTGTAGCGAGGCTGAAGGCCGAGCTTACACTCGTGCGAAGCCGGAACGTCGACTAGTTCAAATACATAATTGTAGTATATCAATTAACAGCTACAATTTAATGTTCAAAAACCTAGCAGACTCTGCTAGGTTCTACTGTTTTCTTCCAGCTATTGCTATCTACTTGCAGTTGTCAGAGAAGAAAAAACTTGGACCTTGTATAGTATTTTTAGGTTCATAGAAAACAAAATTTCCAATCCGGCGGTGTTAAGTTTATATATTTTTTATTATATAGTAGGCTTGCGTTTGACCGCCACCTAGTCTGATGTTAAGCGAAGATGCGGTCTACGATGGAGCACGCTTGCCTAGAAGAAACCGATTTACTCGCGACTTTAAGACACCTAGATTGTTAACACCTATTCAGGCAGCGCATTCCACAGACTAGCATAAAAGTGGAATCAAAGCGCTGCATACGGGTTTTCGGAATATCAATCACGAAGCGGTGTCGTGTTTTTGTGCCAACTGGCAGTCCGATAGAAAAATGGGCAGGAGGGAATTACATCATGCAGATCCGATGCACACTGAAATGTATCCGATAAAAAACCGATAGACTAGCAACTTTACGCCGATGTTCAAGACTTAGAAGCTTAGTCTGAATTAGGGATTCGTTGCTGATTAGCACCTTAGCACGTTTCTCAATAGACTCCAACGGCCCAGAGCTGTTACTTAGCTGATCCATCCCAAAGGCGCAAGCAGCAACTACATGCACGACCGAACTTGTGTTTGGTACAGTGAAAGCAACTGTATCCTGGCTGCAATGTCATTAACGATCTCAGAACTATTACTTATTCTTTTTATCTGCAGTTGAAGAAACGCTGGTCTAATTACGAAATTACATCCTCTCGAACATAAGCGATATACCCAAGCCATTATATTTTATCTAAAGTAGTTTAGGATTTATCTGTATATCTGGCATTGTCTAGTTTTACCACCTATAACCTAAATAAAATAACTTTTATTTTCAATGCTGTTTTTATTGTTCAATTTGCAACACTATATTTTTTTTAAATGATTCTAGTTTGGTATAATTTTATTCGGGTATATTCGTTCACGTAGGACTTGTTACACAGGACAAATAAAAAACACGGTATAAACTAGGGTTGAGCTAGAAATATAAATCAGAGTTTAATATTATTTGTAAGGGATTGAGATACAAATAGGTGAAATGTGCTATTTATTGTTGATGCTAGAGTTCTGCTTGCTGCTAACCTCGTCGACAACGTAATCTGTGACTTTAGTTTCGTCTTCGCGCGTGTCCTCGCTACAAAGTGGTTCGACTGCCCAGAGAGCCACGGCATAGAGAGCGTAGAGCCCCACGTAGGCGGCGTATAGGAGAGCAGTGACGACTGCCAGAGCCAGCGGGAACAGGCGGTGGTTCACTTCTGTGTCGCCGTGCCACGACGACTCTGCCCATGTGCGGAAGTACGTGCAGAACTTTCTGAAATCATACATCTTATAGCTCAATCATCGTCATCATTTCAGCCATAGGACGTCCGCTTCTGGACATAGGCCTCCCCCATCGATTTCCAAAAAGGGGCCGGTTGGAAGCGATCTATTGCTCAATAAAGCTATAAATATCCTAAGGCATACCGCAATAATCATAACTTGATAATTTAGCAGCAGAACTTTATTAAACAAGGCCATATATTCATGATAATTTGGCAAAAACGATCCTTTTGATGTACTCCTGAGTTCATATTTCTTTTTCAAAAAAGCCACGCCCACTCATTGTAAAAAAATTGCACCAAAGTGATGACTCCGATCGGTGTTGAGCGTCACAACTGTCGAACAATAAGTCATAGACTCCTCAACATATATACTCACTTGAGCGAGGGTAGCGCACGCTCCAGCATGGTGACGAGGCAATGCAGCACGTGAGTGAGTACCAGCACCACCACCCACACCGCCACCAGGTACGGCGGCCAGCGGAAACTGCCCAGAGCGGCTACAACACAACACAGCTGTTACACAACAACATACAGAAGTTGCTGCTTTTGCTTCTAGCTTTAGAAGTAGTAGGTAGCTCTTGCCTAGTAGGTTCGAAAACTTCCAGCTTAATCACCATCTTTATCATCTCAGCACTTATCAATCAAAGGTAGCATCCTTTTTTAGGACCTGTGCGGATCTCATTGTAAGAAATACAATTTTTTTAATATTGCAATGCACTCGAAAATGAACCCATTCAATTTCAAGTCTAGCGATGCTTCAAATCGTAATTAATATTGTAACTAGCAATCTGTTGAGAAATTTGCATGTAAAACAAAAAGTTCATATCCAAAATAAGTTTCACAATTATTTTCCTTGTTTCCAAATGAAAAACACCTAACCACCCCATAATTTGGACATCACAATTAGCTCTGTCCTATTTATTGAACTCAAAAGTACGTACCTTGAACCAGAGCTCTATTTGCCGGCGCGTTGATGTCCTCGTGCCTGGAGACTACGTCCACGGAGCGCACGGCATGCCTCCTCGCCTCGAAGAACCGCATGGCATGCTCCGACATGACTCGCGACTTCTGCTCCGATAGCACTCGCTCCGGTCGCTCCGTGCGAGACGTCTGGAAACAATGACGCGCGGCTCCTATCGTGTGTATCTTCCCTTCCATCAAAAAGACTGGTTTTAGGCCAAGTCACAGACATTCCGAAAGCCTAAAAAGTGTGACATTAGAACTAGTCACTCTGCGTCCACGATAAGCAAACAACTATTTACTAGCCCCCCGTGGCAGAGCCCAAGACAATGTGTCCGGATTCCACAGAAATAACGATGTGTTGCTGTTAGAAGGCAAACAACATCGTATTAACACAAACATCTTGTTAACATCCGCATTGTTCTGAGCATACTGTGAACAATTATCTACTTCTCCAATTGTGATAATATCCTGATGTTCTTTATATCTTTACTTTATCGTGACATGACCCTAATATCCTAAGCACATCAAATTAAAAGGATCTTATAAGATTACTAATAAACTATTCAGATATTTTTTTTCATTTCCATGTATCCTTTGATTAACTGTCAAAAGAAACCATGCCATTGTAGCTGGTACAAAGCTTCATTCCTACCAAAATGCCTGCTGTAGTTTCGATCACATACTGAGCAGAATATGGAATGAACCGTGTTACTCTAAGAAGATTAAGAAACTGGTTGTCCCCACGTACCGAAGGCGATATCCTGGCATAGCTCATGGGCTGGCGCTCTTTTCTTTCCTTGTCGAGAGCCTTATCATCGAGGCGGTCGTCCTTGATATTGAGCTCGTTCTTCGTGATGGATGGGTGGTCGCCGCACATGCTGCGGAACACACTGCGCGTGTTATATACAGAACTGTCATTACACACACGATCAGACCGATTTATAAGATCGTGGTGATTGGAATCTAGCTAGCATTGATTGCTTTTTTATAAACCGCAAGAATCTTATATCTAATGCTACGGTAAAAATATTTTTCAGGCGCGTTTGACTTTTCCAAGCTGGGAAATTGACTCTCCAAAGCCAGCAGAATTCCAAACGAGTCTCTTCCGCAATCTGGCTGTTAAATGACCCCTATGTGTGGTCCGGGTGCTCCTGACGGAATCTTTGTATTGAAAAAGCGCGATATCCCTTGCTTGGTAACCTCAGAGGTCAGAGGCATGAATCAAGCTTTGACTATGTATATGTCCCTAATCAAAGGAATCAAGCTATATCGTGGTTGTTATAGGAACTGACTCTTCTGTAAGACCTATACATATAATAATCATTAATAAGTATCGTTATCGCAAACTTACACCATATCTGGCATTTTCGGCGGATCACCTTTAGGTGGTTCCATTGCTGATAATAAATTGCTTATTGCATCATACAACGAAATTTTTGCAATCCACTATTAAAAAGATCATATAAAAAAAAATACGGAGTAAAAAAACTGTTAATTGTCACAGTGACGTGACAAATTATGACAACGTCACAGGTAGACATTGTTTTTATTTCCGGGTCATGTATATATTTCAAAAGTTTACATTCGAATTAAAAAGTTCTTATGATTCATATAGCTGTGAGATCCGATGTGCGTCTGCAAATCGTCTCTCCTTGTGTTCTATCTCGCACCATCTTAAATCAAACAGGCATGCTTTAAGATTGTCTATGCGTACTATATTTTCAGCCGAGGGGCTGAGTGACGATTTTTGCTCTTGTTTCCTGTCGCATACCAACAAACTACCTGTCCAAAATCATTGTTTTTTTTTTTTTTTTTTTTTTTTTTTTTATTGTAGAATAGGCTTGCGCTTGACCGCCAACTCGCCTGATGTTAAGCGACGATGCGGCCTACGGTGGATCACGCTTGCCTAGAAGAAACCGATTCACTCGTGACTTGAAGACACCCAGATTGTATCTATCGGGGAACACCCATTCAGGCAGTGCATTCCACAAACTAGCAGTTCGCATAATAAAAGTGGAATCAAAGCGCTTCGTACGGGTTTTCGGAATGTCAACCATTGTATTTATACAGTACGACCAACTTTTCATATAGTTGAGGGAGAGCCATTATCGTATAAGGTCGGGGAAAAAGTTTCTTCGTATTTTTTAAACAAATTCAAGACATATTTTTTTCAAGTTTAATTACATTTAATTATAATATATATGTGCCATTTTGTTCGATAACTTGTTGCCATCTTGTAGGTAGTGACATGATCCCGTTGCTGTAGAATTTTTGGGACTTCTGATCAAAAAAATGCAACAAGTAGTTTTGACAGTCCTCTCTTGATGTTAATCTAACACTACCCAAAGAATTCTGAAGAGATCGAAACAGGTGGAAATCTGAGGGTGCAAGGTCTGGGCTATATGGTGGATGCATTAACACTTCCCAACCAAGCTCTCTAAATTTTTGCTGAGTGGCCAAAGATGTGTGCGGTCTGGCGTTATCATGATGAAAGACCACACTCTTTCTGTTGATCAATTCCGGCCGTTTTTTCTCAATTTCTTGTTTGAGTCTCATCTGCTGTTGGCAGTAGAGATCCGAATCGATGGTTTTGCCCGGCGGTAAAAGCTCATAATGAACGATGCCCTGCCAATCCCACCATACACACAGCATCACCTTATTACGTGTTAATCCGGGTTTCGCTACAGTCTGTGGTGCTTCACTGCCCTTTGACCATGATCTTTTGCGCACATTCTTGTCGTAGGTGATCCATTTTTCATCACCAGTGATCAATCTTTTCAAAAACGGTTCGGTTTCGTTACGTTTCAATAGAGAATCGCAAATGAGTACACGATTCATTTGGTTTCTTTCAGTGAGCTCGTGTGGCACCCAAATATCGAGTTTTTTGTATACCCAGTTTTTTTCAAATGGGTCAAAACTGTTTTGTGGTCAATCCCCAGTTCTTCAGCTACGTCGTAACTACTAATATGCCGACCTTGGTCCACTTTTTCAGAAATGGCATCGACTTTATCCGTAACAGGGCGACCAGAGCGAGCTGCATCTTTGACATCAAAATTCCCGGACTGAAAACGCTTGAACCAACATTGTGCTACTCTTGATGACACTGCATTAGGTCCATAAACGTCACAAATTTTATTCGCGGCGTGTGTCGCATTTTTCCCTTTTTTGTTATAAAATTTCACAATATATCGAATTTGTTCGTTAGATTCACTCATTTTATCGAACAAAAAAACAATTGAAAAATGGCAGGAAATTGCTTTTTACGTTTTGTATTCCTTTTTTAAAATGTCGTATTTTTAATGGTATCAAAACCAGCCAGATACAAACAGTACAACGGATAAGATTTTTACTACAACTTTATACATACAAAATACAAAAAGACTTTTTCCCCGACCTATTATTTTGCAAAACTGCCACCATCCAACGAATATTGTTAGTTATCTATTAGCCGTCTTTAGTTATATGTTACAGATACCGGTAAACATGACATAGAAAATGACCTTGACTACGCAACAGTAGATTTTTCATACGGAAGGGATACCAGGCGATTTCGACCGCGCAAGTCCGCGCAATTGGTTGTAGCGTTTTGTACCGACTTTTCCTCCACTACGCCGCTTTTTGTTGGGTTGTTTGTCGGTCACTATAACTCGCCTCGTATCTGCCCAGTGTTGTGCAGAAGTCTCCTGTCTTCTTGCACCAGTCTTCCCTGTTCTGATATGCTTACATGAAAATGTATCAATGTCATCGAACTAACGATATCGTTTTCATTTTTAGTACTGTACCATATTAATTAACCACTAAAATCTCTGTGGCCTCTGCGCCAAACGGAGGGCTCCAGGATCTCCTTAGAAGCGGATCAGTAGCTCATAAGAAAATTACTGCTCCCCATAACGACCCGAGCCACACCGCGCCGTTGTCTTTCCTGTTCGTTTGAACCAGAAGTCGGATCCCCTGCTATAACACTCCTCGAAGCAGGAGACTATGATCCGATGTTATATCTATCAGTCCATGGTTACTTGAGAATAAACAATTAGAGTAACAGCTATATTGTTCCAGATCCGGTACCTACATGGGCGTTGCTTGCGGCTGGAGAGTTGCCGCAAGGCCCTGGTGTGGCAGAAGCGGTACCTGCAGCGGGTGCTGGCCGGGTACGCCGCGCTCGAACGGACGTTGAGAGTGCACGAACCGAAGCCCGACAATAAGGGGCGGTTCAAGTTAGTATACTTTTATTGCTTATGCAGACTGTGAACTTTTGTTGGCGGCATCAATTATACTGCAAGAGTGAAAGCGACTGGTAGAGATAGGGAGAGAGAGATTTTCCGCAGAATACATAGAATTAGGATAGGATGCAACGAAGAAAATCATGTTCAACGTTAATATTGTTAGGGTATTTGCCTAAAAATATGAGAATATAATAATGTACTCCAACGAAGACGTATATCTGTTCTTTGTTCGACTACATCAATATCCTATATCAAATGGTTTTGGTATAACGTCTGAAAACTGATGTTTGTCAGAGTTCGTCATCAGTTTTCACACTAGAAACTTTTCTAAAATCTTTTATGTATCTAACTTTTCTTTTCCTTTTTTTTTCTTTGGTTATCTTTTATTTGTAAATTTTTATCTATACGATTTCGAAAAACCATTGAGCTCGTTAACTACAAGGTACGTTAGATTATAACATGCTGCAGTATGTTGCATGCCACAATCTAGAAACAGAAATAAGTTTTGTTTGCGCGGTATCTGCATATGGTCGAGCTTTGCTTGCTTATAACAGCTTTTTACTAGCAAAAAAGGAGTGTAAAATTCAGTTGTCTTTCAGTTAAGCAGTTCAGTTCTTCTAATCAAGAGGTACCAGACGGTGTATAGTAATGATATGGTTATGTTTGTAGATGCGCAGTGCGGGTGGTGATAGCAGTACTTCGCATGGGGTTCCTAGTCCGGCGGCGACACCACGTGAGAGCCCTGTCTGCCAACTGCATACTGCGGCCCAGGGATGATGTCAAGAACACACCGTGAGTTCAACACACTCTACAATTTATACTTCATCTATATCCCACTAATAATGTGAAAATTTGGATGGATGGACGTTTGTTACTCAATCACGCAGAAACGGCTGGATGGATTTGGATGGAATTTGGAATATACATTGCCTATGTCCTGGATTAACACAGGCTACTTTTCATCATCATCACCGAATTTCATCACCACGCGGGTGAAACCGCGGGGAGCAGCTAGTGTATATATATAAAAGAAAGTAGTGTTATTTACACTATTTATAACTCAAGAACGGCTGAACCGATTTAGTTGAAAATTCGTGGTGAGGTAGCTTAGAACCAGGAGTCGGATATAGGATACTATTTTGCAGCGAAGCCGAAGGCCGAGGTTACACCCGTGTGAAGCCGGGGCGGGTCGCTTGTGTATAATAATTATCAATATAAAAAGCCGACTTCATAAATATGTCGGAACTGAACCAAATCGGTTCACCCAGTCGAAACTTCTATGGTAACACATATATTTTAAAAGAAGAAAAATAAACAGTCGAATTAAGTACCTTCTTTTTGGAAGTTGGTTAAAAATGAACCCCTATTTCTCCTGGTCACGCTAAAACTCGAGAATGGCTGGATCGATTTGGCTAATTTTGATCTTGAAATATTTGTAAAAGTTCAAGGAAGGAGTAAACGGCTGGCCTGTTTTGGATGAAATATTGTGTCCCTGGAGCGGGTCATAGCGGTGTAGCGCAGCGAAAAGCCGAGCTTACACCCGTGCGAAGCCGGGGCGGGTCGCTAGTACTAATATAAATGTGAAAATGGGGTTGTTTGTTCCTCTTTCACGCAGCAACAGCAATTGTAGATCGCATTGTAGACAAGGCGTGTTGCCATCTTACATCAACATTACCATTAGACATCTCTACTCACACTGTGTTGCTGTAGCGGTGTACAACAGACCTCTTCCGACGACGAAGTCTTCACGAATGTATCATATATATTTCAGTATGAGCCAGTACACAGGGACGTCGCCTCCGTCCCGCGAC
Source organism: Agriopis leucophaearia (assembly GCA_949125355.1). Taxonomy (NCBI): domain Eukaryota; kingdom Metazoa; phylum Arthropoda; class Insecta; order Lepidoptera; family Geometridae; genus Agriopis; species Agriopis leucophaearia. The sequence continues at coordinate 1,049,362 of OX421276.1, read as the reverse complement.
CGCGCCGCACCGGGCCCGCTGCCGGCCCGCCCCGGGCCCGGCCCTCCCGGCGGCCTGGCGCGGCGCGTGCTCACACACGACATGAGACTCAACCTGCCTGCTTCTCCTGGACGTGAGTACATCACTGTTACAAGGAATTCTAATAAAACTAACAAAAGATTTCTATAATATCATAATAATTAAAATGTTAAAGAGTGGACTTGGATTGTGGTTGAATGGACGTATATCTCAATAAATAACACGCAAATTCACACAACAAAACAACGCGTTGATAGGACAGCTCATGATAGCTGAGTTTGACGTTTTAAGACTTTTTAGCACACTTTTTAACAGACTTTAGTAGACAGTAAAAAACTTTGGGCGACCGATAGCACATGAACCTCCGTGAACCGAAGCCTCCTGCATACGATCCGAGGTCATACTTTACCAATAAAATTAAAACTTGATATGTCAACTCGGGTTCATCATCATCATCACCTTATACTAGTCCACTGCTCCACTGCTGGACATAGGCCTCTCCCAAAGCACGCCACTCAGCCCGGTCTTCGGCTTGTCTCTTTCAGCCACTGCCAACTGGCTTACGTAATCGTCACTCCAACGAGTCTCAGGGCGTCCTACGCTACGTTTGCAGATTCATAGTCTCACTCTAGGACACTTCCACACCAACGGTTATCGGATCTGCGGCAGATACGACCGGCCCACTGCCACTTTAGCTTGCTGATTAGCAACTTGGGTTGCGTTGCATCAATTTTCGCGATCATGGCAAACTTCGCTTCCGTTATTTAGTGCTGAGGCGGGCGCCGACTCGTGCGCATCCCTTCATGCAGGCGTAGATTGCATAGATTTGTCACTGTTTCGTGCGGGGGCAATACTTGGATTTGAGCCGACGACGTATCGACTCTTCAGAGTAGATATGCCGGAATCTCTTGAACTGTTCATAATTCTATATCGACCAACTAAGCGTTCGTAGCACCATCTGTAATACTTGTTATACGGCCACTGATTTTGGACAAACATCAAGATCGCTGCATATAACATGAGCATTACTTAGCCGAAGAAATGTTCGATTTAGTTAAACTCAGACATTGAATTTTAATTTGAATCTTGTTTTACTACAGAGTCTAAATTTAAGTTGAGCTGTATCATTAATAGCCTTAATATTTCAGCGAGGGATAACAGGAAAAACCTGTTGACCTGTTGTGGCAAGACCTGGGGGACAAGGAATAATCCCAATTGATGAACTCATATATTGTTCCAGTGGGTGACTTTACACGTCGATCGCCGTACAACACGAGCTCCCCTCGTGAAGAACCCTTCATTCTAAGGTACGTGGCAAATAAAATTGTTGTTTAAACAGTAATTTGCCTTGTAGAACAAACCCTGCAAGTAAAACTAGCACCTTTCTTATACCTACAAATGCATGCCTAGAGCGACACGTGGGACGCAACGGTGTGGACTCATCGACGTTCTTCTGACAATACCTACCTACAATTTCCTACAACTTCTTAGGTTAAATCGGTCGTTCGAAGTTATTTATAACTGCTTAAAATTGAATTTAATCCACCTTAGGGTTGCCATCCGTCGAGGTTTCCCCGGATTTGTCCTAGTTTAGAGGGCATCCGGGGAGCGTCCGAGCGGGGCTTCATTTGTAGTCCGGGTTTAAAAATTTAAAGTCTTGGACCGCCCGCGACACACGCACGACGCGATTTTTACACCTACTATGTTTAAAAACACCTGTTGACATGTCCGGGTTCTGGGCTCTAAATTCCGGGGTTTCCACGCGTCTTGTCCCCGTTGCCAAATTTTAGTGATGGCAACTCTAACCTTACTTAACCTATCCTTGAGAAACTAGTTATAAGGCTTCTTAGCTTGTTAATTGTCTAAAGGGCTTTGAGCATCCGAAACTCTGATGCTAGAGTTGGCCTCTTATAAACTCGAAGGTGATCAAGTTTTGTTGTAAATAATAATCCAAAAGCCTGCTATACACGGGTAGAGTAAACGTTATATTAGCACGACTAGCACGGTAGATTACTGTTATACCAATGTAGACAATATTGGTAGAGTCCTAAAATTTGAAAGAGTAAAATAGCTAGCACCACGGGCAAGCTATTCTACAACAACAATAAACTTAAAGATTTAATGAACTGTACAAACGTCCCCGTCGGTTTCCAGTTCCCCCCGCGGCGAGGCGGCGGCTTCCTACCTCACCAAGTTGGAGCTGGTGTCCCGCTGTCTCTCGCACGCCATGGACTCTGCGAGGGACGTGCCCTGACCAATGGGAGCCACGTGACACTGTGACGTCACTCGCTAGCCGCACACCACTCGACCGGGCTCGGACACAACGCGACGAGGTTATCTGTGACTTGACTGAGGGCACCACCATCATATTTTTGCAACAAAATTGACTGTGTAGCTGTAGAATTTATTTTGTTCCATAATTTAACCACCTCTGCAGATGAGTTGGTTGATCTGCAGACAGACTTTTACAAGATTTAACTGCCTCTTAGAATGGTTTCTTTTCACTGAAGTAAAATGTTAGTGTTATAAATGTCAATTTAAACGACGTTTTGTAGCCACCAAACATTTATTTTAGTGATGATACGATTTTTTATATGACTTATTTAACTTCTGAATTTTGATGAAAAATTTTAAATGTCCATGTTGAAACTTGCAATAATATAATACAGTACTTACTTGAAATTATTGTAGTCTTGTATTTATGATTGAGGTTTTGTTCTTTTACTCCTACGATGTATCATCCTCATCAGTATATGTACTTGCTGAAAGACCTTGTCAGTGTCAGTCGCCTCGTCCGGTCCTATTCGGCCGATCGGTTTAACTGCCTTAAATGTTACCATTATCACATTTTCACTATTACATACTACATAGGTTAAATAGATTTAATATTGTCGACACCAAAATTGTTATCCACCGCGTATGATTAAATCGTTATAAGGTTGATCGTATGAAGTTGTAAGCATTTCTAAATGGATTATTTATATGCATTTCGAATTATTGGCCAAGATAGGTAGGTTATTAATAGATTAGTGCCAAAATGAATTTGTTTGTGTTACTTAATTTATTAATTAGGTTAGGGCAAAGATAATATAGCCAATTGACTGTGCATGAAGTCAAAATTTCCATTTGCACGAGTAAGCCACGTGTCAATCGCGGTAGGGGGGAGGTGTATAGAATTGGCGCTTGTGATTGGATTCGACTCAAAAGTCATTCATTCAATTTGCGTCTAGAACTGGCCCGCTCAAAAAGATTGTGCTGAAAATTTAGAATAATTTCATGGCGCGGAGGGAAGAATTAGCAGTCAATTGGTTATATTGTCATTGGGTTAGGGTTTAAATTTTAAGTCGGATAATGCAATTCCATGTATTTGTTTTGATTTCACTCCGCCTATGTGTTTTTTCGTGAGTGATTGTGAAGGTGTGTGCGTAAGTCCCTACATGGGGCTCCATAGATGTAAATTTTTAGTGTTTTCGACACAAAACCTCTCGTCCGACCTTGCCTTAGACTTTATCATACATTTATACAGTGTTTGTATTCGCTGCAAATTAGATTTAAAAGATAAATCGTAACTTGTATGGTTTTTGAGTGTAGATATCTTACAGATTTATTAAGTTAGATGTATTTTTGACATGTAATTTATTCATATTTTGTGTATAGTATATCAGTTTAGACAGTTTAAATAAATTACAGTATTATATACATCGACTCCTGAAGTAGGTAAGTACTGGCTTTAATATGTATGGTTGATTTATGTTTAGGAGATATGTACCTCAGTTCGACATCCTGTTATTGGAAATTTCTACCATTTAGAAAGGCCGATGTTGCCAGCACAAATTCATGCCATTTTAGCATAATAGCGTAGTTTTAAGTTATTTCCCATGACATAATAAGTTTAGTTATAATTCTGAATGCACGAAAGTACAAGTTAGTGTTTAGTATGTTTGTGAAAGAGTCTTCGAAAGTTTTGATTTGCAACCCTATTTGTATTTCACTGAAACTCAGTTTTGTTGTCTGCTTATGTCTGATTCACCGTATGTTCTCCGAAGTCTTCAAATCTAGGGTAAACTGGTTCCTACTCGGAAGCCCCCAAACTTAAAATATCATGGCTGATGTTTAGCAAAGCCCAGAGCCCACATTCCATTACTACAAACACGCACGTAACGCGGCGCGTTAAATTAACCTCAAAATGTTGGTCTTTATTTCCTAAGGAATAGAGGTCAAATTTTCAGAGGTTAACTTAACACGCCGTGTTACGTGCGTGTTTGTAGTTAGTGAATCAGGGCCCAGAGTGGGATATGATTAGGATGATGCTTAGCAGAGATAGATCTCATCATCATCATCAGCCAGAAGACGTCCACTGCTGAACATAGGCCTCCCCCTTTAACCTCCCCCACTGAACGACATCCTGCCATTTGCACCCACTGGATGCCCGCGACTCTCACAATGTCGTCGGTCCATCTAGTGGGAGGCCTACCTACGCTGCGTCTTCCGGTTCGTGGTCTCCACTCAAGAACCTTTCTTCTCCATCGGTTATCAGTTCTTCGAGCGATGTGGCCTGAGATAGATCTGATTACTCTTGATTTGAAGACATTAATATTGCACTGTTCGGGGAACAGAGAGTTCGGGACAGTTCCACACCCTGGCTGCGACTATCAAAAATGTTAAATCTAAGCGTTTTATTTGAAGTTAGTTAATGAAATAGTAAATCTTTCTGCTTTCTAACTCTAGAAGACTATTATATTTAAGTGACGACCGAGTCCCGACCGATACATTCGAACATTCCCTATATATTCCGAGCAGTCGATTGCATCTTATTTTTCTGATAATAGAGACTGAATTGCTACGACTGCTTCGAATACATTTTGGGTAAGACAGTTTGTTACTGTTTACTGATCAGATTGTCTACTCAGATTTGAAATGAGCTTAATTTCTTCAAAACCTTGCTAAAGTCGAGATATTTACAAAACAATAATTAAATATTAAATAATATGTACTGTTCCTACGACTTAAATATTTCAGGAAAGCAGTAACAAACTGGCATAATTATAGAACGATAGACAATAATTATAATGAAAGCCAAAGCTAACGAAAGTATTACGGAAGCTGTGTTGAGATGCGATTATTACATATTTTTGCTAATTGCTTCAGAGCACATCCTTTTGTATGCACAATTTGTTAAAGTCTTGTTCACCGGTTTTGTATTGTCAAATAGTTGAATTTGTCCATTTACCACATGTAATGTTTGAAACACTTTACTAGTTGATTGAATCAGGCGTAACTTTGCGAAAGTCCATCTTCAAAATTAATTTTCTGGTAAATTTCTAGTGTAATTCCGCTTCTACGTCGCTTCAAGTACAATATGGAATTTGGGATACATTTTACTCGGTAGATATTTTTAATGAAGTTAATTTAGTAAAGTTTAATTTTGCCAGGCCTGAAATAAAATATTAATTACATAAACGAGAAAATTAATCTAATTTGATACAAATATTAAGTAATTCTGAAACATGAAATATAATTTAAGTTGAATAAAAAAATTATATTAATGAAGTTAATTAATTAATTTTAATTTGCCTAACCAGAAATAAAATATTAATTAAATAAAAGAGAAAATTAACCTGACCTAACTAGAAACAAAAATTAATTAATTCTGAAACATGAACTATAATTTTAAATTTAAATTAATTTAAAAAATAAAAATAAGGTTAATTTAGCTTAACCTGAAATAAGATATTAAATAAATATAAGAGAAAATTAACCTAATCAGAAAACAAAAATTTATTTATTCTGAAATAAAATATATTATCAAATTCCTTATTGTACTTGAAGCGACGTAGAAGCGGAATTACACTAGACATTCATCAGAAAAACCGTTTTGTACACTTTACTAGTTTTAAAGTTGTTTCCAAAATATGCGACGATTCAAAACCAGCACTATTTAGCCGTAGCCTACACTCGATTCCGACCAAAGATGTATTTAATTAAGCGCTAGAATAAGTTCGAAATTGTATGAAATGAGAAACACAGAGTATATCTACAAACTTATATTTGTCACGTCAAATTTGAAGCACACTATCTAGTCACAAGTAAACAATTCTCACACGGGTGCCATACCACGCTCTCTAAAGCTAAACAGACAAAACACGTCAAAATAATAAATAAATAATGATTATTTTGTAAAGTGTTGTTTCATTGCTGTGCGCACTTCTTCAATGCGCAGGAGCAAGCGTCATTTCTGCACGGGATCACTGTGATTCGCGGTAGAGTCAGGTCAGTCTAGAACAAATAAAAACGAAGGTTTTAAATATAGGAAGACTGGTATCATCATCATCAGCCAGAAGACGTCCACTGCTGAACATAGGGCTCCCCCTTTAACCTCCACACTGAACGACAACCTGCCATCTGCATCCACTGGATGCCCGCGACTCTCACGATGTCGTCGGTTCATCTAGTGGGAGGCCTGTCTAGTGGGAGTCTACCTTTACACTTTCTACTGTAACGTTACGCCTGTTTGCTAACTTAAACAGGCGTCCCGCGACAATTTCTAGGTGTTGAAAAATTAAGCCTGCCTATCAGTTCCTGCAGATCCTAATGGGTGGTAAGGAAAACAACAAGGTAACGGATAGATAAGTTTAATTGACCAGTACAGTACAGTACAGTCAGTACAGTAATATAAAGAAGAAAGCTAAAGGGGCTAAGGGGGCTAAGCGCTCCGCAGTCTCCGCACGGCAGGTATCCGGCGAAGTAGTGGACCGGAGATGTAGCCTTCGGAAGAGGTACGGAGATCGTAGCTTCTCTTGCGTGTATCCGGAGGTCGTTTGAGCGAGGATTTAGGTAGGAGGACGGCAGCGGAGCAAATTCCAGGTCGAAGAATGGTAAAATACTAAGGGACTCACGGTTTGGCGTGCCGGTCCTCTTTTCTCCAGGTTTAGAGCAGCATCAATATTCGAAACATTTCCTCTAGGTTCAGAGCCACGGAACACTATTACTCGCGGAGTTCAGAGCAGCATCAATCTTCAAAACATTTCACCATTTTACAAATTGATGTTCCTGCCTTCAAGATTGCTTCCAGAATGTTTTTTCGAATGACGACTCTGTTTGCCGTCACGGCTTTCCCTCTTCCTTTTTCAAATTTTGAATTTTGACTTGCGGAGCGTGTGCCCAAAGAGTTTTACTAACCGATAAAAAGTTTACAAATTTTATATAAAAATGGATATGAATGAGGATGAATATGAAGGAATACTACACTATGCTACATAGACTGAACCGATTGCGATGTCTGGCAAGAAGTAGTTCAAATCATATAAACGGGTATATAAAGTTTACTTTTCTTCAAGAAAATTAAAAATAGCAAGTAAAACTACAGGTCTCGACTTCTAAAATATCTCTAGATAAAGTGATAAATTTATCAGCATTACGTTTACCTCTGCGGGCCGTCTTTGCATGCCGTTAGCTTTCCCCTCTCTCTTGTAGTCGGCCACGGTTTCTTCCTTCTTCTGTTTCTCATCAATCTTCTTAGAAGTGGAAGGCTGAAAAGCATCCAAATTATAATAAAAAATAATATTCTAGTTAATATAGAAGTAGTTGGATAATAATTATATGATTATTTACGGGATATTTACCGTGGTAAGGTTGTGGAAGGAGCTCCCGTCTTCCCGTGAACATGGTGCATGTAACTGCGCCGAAATATCGGGAGCTCCTTCCACAACCTTACCACGGTAAATATCCCGTAAATAATCATATAACTGTAGTGAACAACCGTGATAGTTTAAAACAGTGTTTTAGTTGGATTATCTCCTTCTGATAAGGCATAGTACAACATTCACGAATTATTTCCTAAATGATTAAAAGAAATGCCCAAATGTGTTTTCACCAAACACACTAGTGGCGCCATTTGGTGGTGGTAATACAAAACTCCCCCAACTGTTACAGTGTAGATACGAACAGTCCATTCTGTTCACTTTTGCTACTTTTTAATCGACTTCCAAAAGGAGGAAGTTCTCAATTAGAATGTTTTTTTTTATGTTTGTTATTTCAGAACTTTCGACTGGGTGAAACGATTTTGATGAATCTTTTTTTATTTGAAAGCTGGTCCCATTTCAATTTGGTCCAGTACTGAGTTCTGACATTTTTATGAAGTAGGTTTTTAAATTGATAATTATTTAGAGAAACAATGTGATGAAGTCGATACCTTCGGCGGGTCCTGCAGACCAGCCCTCTTGTCAGAGTCCAGGGGTTCGTCGGGTCCGTGGACGGGCGGCGGCGGCGCGCGGTACCCCGGATCGGGCTCGGAACCGTCCCAGGGGGAGTACCGCTCGAAATGCTCCGCCAGTGACTTGGGTAGCGGGGGCATCGGGTACAGGCGGTACAGTCTGCAGTAGCGCTGTGACAAACAGATTACAATAAACAATGCCTAAGTATGCAATACTTTTACGCACAAGAGACTGACTGGAAGAGTAGGAGGACATTTGCCCAACTGTTAAAATATTAAACTAAAAAAAAAACACGAAAAAAAGTTAAATCAGTGATGGAATCACCTTAGTTTCTGAAGTGTCATGCTTTACCTAGTCTGTGGTCATAGGTATGAGACCATCATCAAGACAAAGTAACCACTCTCCTAAGCCACTGCAGCCATTCAAAAAATGCCAACAGCTCAGTTGGAGTTGGCTCGGTAGACGCTGGCAGCCGGCAGACATGGTAATACGCTCCCAGCAGAGCGATAGTGCGCGACTCATTGCCCCATCACATACAGCTATACAATACGATGCCTCTTACGTTAACTGATCCCGCGGGATCAGTTGACATAATGCGTATTTTGCTGGAAAAACTCAGTCACACAACAGGCAATGAAGAGAGCTATGCTCGCGAGTTTTTTGCGCGTTAATATTTGGAACGTGGATATTCGCCAAAGAACCAGAGTCACCGACATAGTTATTAAAATTTGCAAGTTGAAGTGGCAATGGGAAGGTCACATCGCTCGAAGAACTGATGACCGATGGGGAAGAAAGGTTCTTGAGTGGAGACCACGAACCGGAAGACGCAGCGTAGGTAGGCTTCTCACTAGGTGGACCGACGACATTGTGAGAGTCGCGGGCATCCAGTGGATGCAGATGGCAGGATGTCGTTCAGTGTGGAGGTTTAAGGGGGAGGCCTATGTTCAGCAGTGGAAGTCTTCTGGATGATGATGATGATATTTTGCATTGGTGTACTGAACCCGTTGACAAATTTTGTAATTTGTATAGACACAGAGAAAAGTGTTTAACATTAAACAGCTAATTTGGAAGCGATAATATCAATGATCTCCATGTAAGGTGAGGTTCTCACATCGACTGCCTGGTGCAGCGCGTACTCCGGGCGTCCGTTGGCGCGCGCCTCCTCCACCAGCTCCTTGGCGTGCGTGAGCAGCTTGTTGTCCGCGTCCCGTAGTTTCTTGAGCGCCAGTTCTCCGTAGAAGTAGCGCGTCTCGGCACGCTCGCGGGCCTCGCGATCTTCGCGCTCTTTCTGTAAACACAGATCACCTGCCAAATGTAAACTCAAACGGTAGAATAGTTTAAGAGATCCCAGCCTACAGACAGACATACATTTCCATTGCAAACATACAAAGCCATGCATTGTAAAAAAACAGGTTAAAACACTAAAACCAGACCTCGCGAGACCAGAAAATTAAAAATAATAATGATAGCCTAGACAAATTACAATACACTTATATTTGTTTTTATCATCAATATATTGAACACAATATATTTATTTGGAAAAAAGTACGAAATTGGGCCATTAAATCCGCCATATTGGTTTTAGCGTGACGTCATATAATTTATGACACGAGGAGTATTTAAACGCGTCGATAGACACCTCTTTATTCAAAATATGATGAGTAGTTCAAGAGATCAGGGGGAACACATGAACGTATATACAAACATACATAGACTGTCAAACTCATATCATAACCCTTCCTGCTGTAGTCTGGCAAAACGACAAAAGCAAGCGCAGGATGAACCAATTCTCTTCAATCTCTTTTATTCTAGCAACCTTTAATCCTTAATAAATAAAACCTCTAGTAAACTAGTGCCAGGAGTTTATATAGCACATCATCATAAGACGTAGAGCTTACCCATAAGCGCAGAATGTCCGCCCTGTATTCAGCAATCTTGCGAGCTTTCTCTTGGCGCAGTTTCTCTTGGAAGTCTTCGTTTATTTCCACATTCTTGAATCTGTGGAAGAAACGCAAGAAAACCTTTTAAATTGCAAACAACTGGTGAAGCCGGTGCTTCAATGCTGCTCCCTCGTTCAATTGAGCAAGAGAGAGGAAACACTTGTAGAAGTTGTTGTATCAGACGGAACGGTTAAGCTTGCCTGGAAGAGATCGCTTATAGCGATAAGGCCGCCAATTGTTTCACTAGTTTTAAGTTGCTTTTATCATATTATGTACCTATGTAATTTTGAGGTAGAAGAAGGAGAATAACATGGAGTGACAATATAAAGAGCTGGACCAATATCAAAGACGCTGCCAGTCTGTCTAGACTGGCACAGAACAGAGAGGAGTTTCGTGTGGTGGTCGCCAACATACGCTAGGATATGGTACCCAAAAAAGAAGATGTAATTTTTGGTGTGAACAATAAAGAGTTATCTATCTATCTAACGGTCTCCCTTCTACAACTGTGCGGTTCAGATATTCTTGCTTAAGCTCTATTTTGCAGTCCTGTTATACAGGGTTACGCATATACCCTGTATTAAGCGTAGAGGAGGTTATTGTACTCATCATTATGAACAACTTTAACTATGGGACCAACCCTGAAATGGAGACAAAACATAGCTGTTCCATACATGTTGAGTGTCAATAACCGTTTTCTATGGAACAACTGATATTTTTCCTGATTTCAAGATTGGTTTCTGAATATCTTTAATAATATATAACCAAAATAAATTTATATAAATACAAATGAATAGCCGAAATCTATGTACGAGCATAACTTCCAAACGACTGCACCAAATTGGATAATTCTTTTTTTGTGTTTGTTATTGTCAGTCCAAGGTCTGTATAAAGCAGGGTCAGCTGCGGCATGTTTTCGTGTTAGCTAACACACTAACTGTTAGCTAACACCAAAGTCACATCCACTTTTCTTGTCAGTAACATGTTAGTGTGTTAGCTTACACGAAAACATGCCGCAGCTGACCCGGCTTAAAAGAAAATAAAAAAAAACTAACAGATTTTTTGGACTTATACTACGCGAGCAAAGCCGCAGGCAACACCTAGTAATATATATTTTAGGTACTGTTTTCCATAACCACGCAAATTAATGCAAGTTGACGACACATCAACTCATAAGCCCTGTATCGCTGTCCTGCAGGGCTAGCATGCGCACCGCGACAAAATCTTGTCGTCACTGTGTCGAGCGAGAACGCAACAAGGTGCCTACGGTTTCATGTACGTCCAGTGGCGTAGCTATCGGAGGGCTAGGCGGTGCCGTGCTCCGGGGTCCTCAACCTCGGGTCCTCGGACCCTGACTTCAAACCTCAAACTGAACTTGCGATAAAAAATCCCCTTATACAGCACACAAGTCATGTAGTAAGTAGCTTAGAGCACAAAAAGAACTGATGAAAAAATAGCTTTGTACCTTACAAGTAGCGGCACGTAAGTCTAGCGCTGAACGATACGCGGCGGGGATAGCTGCGCATGGGTACTGTCGCGCACGCGACAGAACGCGATGTACACTGGATGTGCGCGGGGCGTCGTATCAGTGCGGGGAACGTAATGCGACTGGAGAGCCAATCGGCGCTACGCACGCCCGCCCTTCATCCCGCTAGCTCCCCTCAGGTACCTTATTTTTTACTTCTGCGCAATAACGGTCAGCGCTAAAGTTTCGTGCCGCTACTTGTACAAAGCTATTTTTCATCAAGGTATAGGTTTAGGTTTTTCATATAGGTTTTATCAAGTAAAAATAGAACAGTAGTTCTATTTTTACTTGATAAAACCTAACCCAGTAGGGCTCCATTTTTAGGGCTTGATAGGGCTTGATAGGGCTCCATTTTTTTGCACCAGAGCCTTTGCATTTTTTTGCATCAGAGACAGACGTATACAGTGGCGTAGCTAGGTAACCCTAGCTACGCCACTGTATACGTCTGTCTCACTTTGGCACGATAAAAACAGACGACAAATTTTTGTCACAGTGCGCATGCTGGCCCGGCTGGTCGATAGTGGTGTGAGTGAGCGAGAGGACCTGTTCATGAGTTCCCACTGCAGGGTGGTGTCGAGGCAGTGCAAGCGGTGTGCTTCGTCTCGCTCCCACTGGCGGCGCTGCTCGATGCGGTCAGCCTTCATGTCCGCCGCTTTCTGCGCCTGCTTCTCTCGACGTTTCTTATCACTGGACATCAAGGTTATACAACCATATAAAAAAGAGATATGACAAAACGACACAGCTGATTTAAAACGATATGAGAATGATAAATCTCTCTCTATCTCTAAGAGAAGACATGTTCTGATCATGATGGTTATAAATAACCGGCCAAGTGCGAGTTGGACTCGCGCACGAATGATTCCGTACCATTATCTATAAAAACGGCAATAAAATCACGTTTGTTGTATGGGAGCCCACCTTAAATATTAATTTTATTTTAATTGTTTATTTTTAAAGTGAATATATAACTAAATATTCTGCACATATTTCAAGCATCTACTGTTGCCGTTATCAATATCGAGCAAAAACTAGAAAAAAAATCACGTTTGTTGTATAGGAGCCCCCTTAAGTATTTATTTTATTCTGTTTTTTAGTATTTGTTGTTATAGTGGCAACAGAAATATATCATCTGTGAAAATTTCAACTGTCCAACTATTACGGTTCATGAGATACGGACGGACAGACAGACAGACAGACGGACAGCGTGTACTGGTGTACTGGTCTAGGTACATATATATGCTTACGATGCTTCCTTCTCCTTGTTCGCCTTGTCGAGCACGGCCTGCTCCTTGGCCGCGCGCTCCGCGTCTCCCGACTCCAGTTTGTTGCTGATCTTCTCCAGAACTTTGCGCTTTTCTTCGTTCAGCTGTGGAAAGAATAGTACGTTTTGTAGAATTCGATGAAAAAAATACAAAGATGCCACAATGACGCGCTAATCGCGGTAATACTCAATCTGGCTGGACTCAATACGGGGACAGAATGGATCCACAGTCACGCGATAGTTGCACAAGCCGTAACACACCCTAAGTGCCGTCAACATAGCTGACGAACCACCGTCTCATTAACAGGAGAGAAAGAGAAAATTGTTTCCTTCTCTCGGGGGAGAAGTTTCCACTTGCGATTCAGACATAATAGCCGTCTCGTTTGCTCAACGACGGTTCACGATTTGACGATGTTGTGCAAATCGAACAGACATTAGAGAAATGAGCCGAAAAGGTATAAAAATACGGTTGTACGGTACGGTACGGTTAAATCCTACCGACTGCACCAAATGTGATGTTGAGTAAAATACAGACTATCGCAGAATGAGGTTTATTCGTAGGCAGTGACATATATGTAGAAGTCAAATTGAATGGAGGTAGTTTGAGATTGTATTGAGACTACCTCCATTTATCTAATACATTACAGTTTTGGTAAAATAAATTTGTTTCGGTATAAATTGTATACAGCTATATTTATACATGAAACTGCGGACGTTTATTGAGTATAATTATCTACGCGTCGTGACTTCTATAGTAGTTTGTAGAAGAACGTTTTGTTCCTTGAGTTTTCTGTTTTGTTGATGGCTCTATGGGAAGTTGCGAGTAAACCCGCCGGCGCTGCCTAGTAAGACTGACCTCCTTCTCAGTCTGCAATCGTTTCCTCTCGACTCTCGCGCGCGACTTGTTGAGCACCTCTATGAGTTTGTCATCCATCTTGTCGCGTGCGTCTTGTTCCGCGTGTCGCGCGACCGCCTCGCGCTTCGCTTGGTTCATATCAGCCCAGATACGAGCTTTCTCTGCCACTTTCTATTGTACAACAGATATAATTAGGTCAGTATTTATGGTACAGGAGCGATGGTGGCCGAGCGGTAGCATGTGCGCCTTATAATCTGACGGTACCCGGTTCGATCCTCGGTCTGCACCAATCACTTATTTATTACCTAAATAAATCATGTGCAGTTTCGATGCCATCGCTCAAAAACGGTGAAGGAAAACATCATGAGGAAACCGGTATGTCAAAAAACTCAAAATTCAAAGACTATGACATTCATCGACATGCACTGGGCCAGCATGGTGGATTACGGCCTATCTTTTCTCTGAGAGAAGGCCTGTGTCCCAGCAGTGGGAACATGATAGGCTGAAATTAAAAATAAAATATTGCAAAAATCGGAGGTTCCAACGTCTTCGTTGTCAATGTCTGGTCAACAGGAGTATTTTAGCTTAAGGGCCCATGCAGCGTGTACTCTCTATCTCGCTCGCGCAATTTGTCATTTACTAAAGAAAAAAATTACTTACGAAAAATCTAAGAATCATGACCTTGAGCTTAAACACAAATGTTCAACAAAAAATTCATATTGGTCCAAACAATTTGTTCGTTCATAAAAATATATTTGAACTGATTTTAATGTATGAAGGTAATGTAGTACACATAGTAAAAGAATACTCACAAAGTTCTCTTCAAACTCTCTGAGGGCCTCCATCTGCTGGTCGGCCTTCATGTTGTCTACCTTCTGCATTTTCACCTCTGTCTCGTGCTCCATGCGTTTCCGCTCCGATATCTCGTGTGCCCTACGAGATAATACTCCGATGTAACATGGTAATTAGATTTCTGCGATCGGTGCGTTCGCCCTTCGATATTATAGGGTTATTCAATCAAAACAAATTCGTATCTGACACCAATTAAAAAAATTCGGTAATGTGTGCGCATGTTTTGTCATCATAAGCCTTAAGACGTCGACTGCTGAACATAGGCCTCTCCCTTAGAATTCCACACTGAACGACATCCTGCCATCTGCATCCACTGGATGCCCGCGACTCTCACAATGTCGTCGGTCCACCTAGTGGGAAGCCTACCTACGCTGAGGTGAGGTCTCCACTCAAGAACCTTTCTTCCCCATAGATTATCGGATCTTCAAGCGATGTAGCCTGCCCATTGCCAGCTTGCAAATTTTAATAGCTATGTCGGTGACTTTGGTTCTTCAGCGAATCTCCTCATTTTGGATTCTATCGCGTAAAGATACTCCGAGCATAGCTCTCTCCATTGCCCGTTGTGTGACTCGGCGCTTTTCCAGAAGGCCAGCAGTTCAGGACCGCGTATCAGAACCATATGTCATCACCATGCTATATGTGTGTTTGGGTGTGGGTGTAAATGCACAATACATCATGCATCCCAAGCAGGGTGTCAGTGCTGTGAGTTTATTATGGATAACAGTGTCGTGATTCCATAGACCTAAAATTTTTTTGCTACGCAATAGACCAACAAAGCGTGGGAAAGGGATATCGCGATCCAAATGAAAACTCCACAAGAGAGAAAGAGATCGACAACAAATAAAGTCTAAATCGCTTTTTGTTAAGTCAATAATGACTAATACCTAGGTACCATGCGCTACGGGTTGCATTGTGATAATTAGAATTAATGCTATTGTTTAGTTACAGCGTCGATTGGAATCTGTCTGGTTACGTACGAAAATGAATCTTTCTAAGGAAAATGTTCGTGCAATAATTTTCTACAACTTTAGAAGAGGCCTGACACGGCTTCAGTGTTTTGAAGAGCTAACATCTGTGTTCAGTGATGAAGTTCATGTCTGCGGACTGTCGAACGCTGGTATTTAGAATTCCAGCGTGGACATACTAGTGTTAGTGACAAATCTCGCGAAGGACGCCCAAAATTCGCCTTCACTGAAGATAACATCATTGCTGTGAGACAACTAATTCTCGAAGATCGTCATGTGACGTATCGAGAGATAGAGGCTCTATTAGGCATCTCGGGGACAACCATTCAGAAGATCTTGCATGAAGCGCTTGGTGTGAGAGAGGTAGTTTGCCGTTGGATACCGCATCTGCTTTGGCCCGCGTCAGATGGTGTAAGAAAACTCTGCAAAGGTTCAACCGAGGAGAGTCAAATCACGTCTACGACATCATCAGTGGTGACGAATCTTAGATCTATGCCTACGATCCTGATTCCAAACAACAATCTGCAATCTGGATCTTTCAAGACGAGCCAAAGCCGACTAAAGTTGTTCGTTCTCGAAGCACTTCAAAGAAGTTGGTGGCCACGATCGTTGGAAAAACCGGCCATGTTGCGACTATTGCACTTGAAGATCGTAGAACGGTTAACGCAGAGTGGTATACCACAGTTTGTTTACCACAAGTCATCGCCAAACTTCGAAAATCTAACTCAAAGCGACGCATCATCCTGCACCACGACAACGCAAGCTCAAACAGCGCTCGTCAAACGATTGAGTATTTGAAGCAGGAAAAAGTAGAAATTCTTGACCATCTTCCATACAGTCCTGACCTAAGTCCTAACGATTTCTTTACATTTCCTAAAATTAAGAAAAGTCTTCGTGGTCAAAAGTTCCAGTCCGGTGAAGAAGCAGTCGACGCTTTCAAGTCAGCCATTTTGAACACCCCCACTTTAGAGTGGAATAAATGTTATAATATAATAACTGGTTTGAGCGAATGGAAAAGTGTATTAAGCTAAGTAAGTAATATTAAGTGTAGTAGTTAAGTGTAGTAGTAGTTAAGTGTATTAAGTTAAGTTGTTGTGTTTTTTTCTTCAAACGACAAAACTTAAAAGGCATGCCTCGTAGCAGTGTTACTTGGAACAAGAAAACAACTCAATTAAAATTGTGATGCGATTATGTTTATCGACAAAAACCCGGAGGACCATTATTGGTCAATCGATAAAAAAGTTGGTACGTTTCACAACACTAATTTACTCACGCATGCGCAAATGTTTTTTTGTTACATTATCAAATTGTCGTAGGCTATCTTTGACATCCTAAATCTATGCGTGATTCGGATTGCGATCTCGTGACATCTCGCTCACTGGCATTGACGGGCATGGTGCGAGTAAGTTGATGCGAACTTAATGTCATACATGTTTTTTATATTTATCGGGACTTATCGCGCAATATTAAATATTGAAACGTCGAGCGAAAGGTATCTATTTTTTACCTATATTTAATATTGCGCGATAAGTCCCGATAAATATAAAAAACATGTGTTCAAATGGCGAAAGTTTAAAAATGATTAATGTCATACAATCATGTAACAATCAAACTTTTGTAATAAGCCCGCTAGTCTTATCGCCTCCACTTTGACTAAGATGACCGCGAGCGGCAATTTTGGGGCCATAGTTAATTTTTTACCAGCATGGCTAACATGCACACCGCGACATAATCCTGTCGTCGCCCTGTCGAGCGAGAACGCGACAAGGTGCCTACGTTTTTATATACGCCTGTCTCGCTTTGGCACGACAAAAAGAGTCGACAAAACCCTGTCGCGGTGCGCATGTTAGCCCGCCTGATAACGTGTTATAAATCGACGAACGCCGGCTGCACGCACGAAAAAGCATGACTCATTGTCACGTTCCGCCTGAGCCTAGCGTGCAAGCGAGAGCGCGGAACAAGCGATAGAGAGGCACGATCGGCTTAAGCGTTGGGCTTGTGACACATACGTTATCACGAAAAATTCTCGTCCGTAAACCGTCTTTACAAACAACCAATTTTATTTGAGCAAAACAAACTGAAAGTTATAGGAAATCTACAAGGCTTGTGTATTACTGGCCAGGAATCTCTCTCTCTGATGTTCCTTATCGGCCGAGTATCTCAGCTGCCTCTGGTTGCCTTTCATCATCTGCTCTCACGCCTTGACTATGCGGATATGGTGTCATTCTTTTTGCGCTTGCTCACCTCACACTGTCTAGATACTACATAAATTGTTGCCTTAACCCTTATATTTATTGTTAATGGTAAATAAGCAAATGACCCGCCTGATGGTAGGCGGTCACCATCGCATATGGATTAAAATCTTTGGAAAATCTTCATTCCCATTCTAGTACCTATAGGCATAAGTGGAACATACTCCAGAAATGTTCAAGTATGTTCCACATAAATGTGCTCGTTCAAATATTTTAAATAGTATCTTTACTTACTGTTCCAGGATCTCCTTCTGATGATTGTTATCGGTCTCGTATCTCAGCTTCCTCTGGTTAGCTTTCATCAGCTCCCACTCCTTGGCCTTCCGGATGATATCATCGTCCTCCTTGCGCTTCTGGTCGGCTGCCTCGCGCCGCCGCTCGTTAAGGAATTTCAGCTGCTCCTTGCGCTCTTTTTGGACACAACTCTCTATCACGGCGCTAGAAGAAGATATAAGCGTCAAACGGAAAACGGAACGGAAACGGTAATTGCTGATGGAAAAATGAAGGAATATGCACCGAGGACAACAGGATATATACAAAAACTAGCTGCCGTCATAAAATACCGTAGCATTATGGTTTTTGTAGGTTCAGATACTTCAGCGTGTCTTGTAAGATCCCAGATATTACCTAATATCCCAAATTTCAAACGTAAATCTTTAATGGTTCTAGACCTATCTAGTACCTATCTAGTCTTAAAACACCCCCTTAAAAATTATCACTCATTTAAATTCGAACCAACTTCCGGCTTGCCCAGAAATTTGAAATTAGGCATACCAAGTGGAACTCCTTCCACTTCATTCCCCTTCGTGTATAAAGAAAAAAAAACCAAACGACTCAAAATGATGTTGAAGCATTTTAACAGACTTCAAAAAAGGAGGACGGTTCTATGTTCTACTGTTTTTTTTTTTAATGTATATTTTCACCGATTTCTCCGCCAACTGTTGACCGATTTCAAAAATGTTTCGTTTGTTCGGTAGGGTACTTCCAATTTGGTCCCATTGTCACCAAGTCAGGATCTGATGATGGGATACCAGGAAAATCGAGGGCAACCCTCAAATTCTATAGGCACTTATTACGCGTTTCATTTATTTTTGAAGTCGGTTCTTAATGTGATTCACTTCATTTCGATTTTTTATGAGCGAAAGCTCAAAGTTACACTGGACCCTTTTCCATTTAAAGCATTTCAAGAGCATTATTATTATTGTAGCTATAATTAAAGGAATTGATATAGAGCTTGACATTCAGTTAGATCTCATGATGTTTTTATGAGATTCTCGCAATTACTAAAGAATACATATAGTACAAGTACAGAAGATTCACTCCGCAAAATCATTTAAATAAGTAGCGACTTTTGCAACTACACAATAAAGTGCAATTCAGGACGTGCGAGCGCTAACTACCTACAGCTATATTAACCTAGAAGTTGCCTCTCTGTTTATCGCGTAACTCTTGTCGCGTTATCTCTGTCTATCGCGCAGCAGCGGGCACGGCAAGTCCGACAAGACGACTACTTGTAGCTTCATACCTAAAGTGCGGAACGCGCCAGGCCTGACATTATCCATAATCATAACTTATGAATCAGTCATTGGCCCATTTTTCAGATGATTCTGGTTTTGCCGTGATGGAAGTTACCTCAGCTAGAGTAGATCATGTGTGTCTTGTAGAAGTCACCTGAGCAGGAGTTTAGGTGCGTCCTTGTTCTTGAAGATGGTATCTCGGGCACTGTACATAAGGCGCTCCTGCTCTTCCTTGCGTCGCTTAACGTATTGCTTGTAAAAGTTTGCATTGGCTTGCTCGGCCACTTGAATGCGAGCCTGACGTATCTCCTCGCTGCGTTTGTTCACATTCTATGAAGTGCAATGAATTTTGTTACTATCTGGCAACCAACATATTATCTCAAATGTTGAACTAGGGTGCCTTACCTTACCTTATGATCTGTGATAGGATCATATTTGCTTCTTTTGTTTTTTGAAAACATTGGCCGTGTTGTCTCATTTTTAACCGACTTCCAAAAAGGAGGAGGTTATCAAAACCGACTGTATATTTTTTTATGTTTGTTACCTCTGAACTTTTGACTAGGTGAACCAATATTGATGTTTTTTTTTTTTTTTGAAAGTTGGTGCTCCCCGTGTGGTCCCATTTTTAATTTGGTCCAGTTCTGAAATTTTTATGAAGTCGGTTTTTTATATTGATAATTATCTATAATTCCATAGGTGGAAAACAAGCAGGCGGGCAGGCCTGATAGTAAGTAGTCACCCATGATCAATCTTGACCAATTTTTTGTACCTTTTATGTTTCATATGTGTACCAAAGTGTGTGTGGCATGGTTGTACGGTATGTGGTTACTTACCAGAATATCAAAATTGCAGTTTTCCACCATATATTTTTTAACAAAATTAAAATTACTGCTACATAGCAAAGCCTCCTTCACAGTGAAGGCACCTACTGCACAGTTAGACCTTATAAGGATTATTTGTAATACTATGGAATCCTAAAATTATAGAGGATGAGAAAAATATGAATTGTAGGTAGTACAGTCAATAGCAGACAGAGTTTCTTTTCAGTTGGTTACATTTTTTTTGTCTCTAGGGGGGGCTGCTCCAGCTGCAGCTGCTCCTGCTGCCCCCCTTGGCGACGCCCTTGCTTGGTTATATGTCCAAAGAGTGACGCTAGATGATGCAGTGATTTGGGCTGGTGTTACACCTCCCTGAGTTGGGCCAGGTCTTGGTTAAATGTCCAAAGAGTGACGCTAGATGATGCAGTGAGTTGGGCTGGTGTTACACCTCCAATGAGTTGGGCCATGTCTTGGTTATATGTCCAAAAAGTGACGCTAGATGATGCAGTGAGTTGGGCTGGTGTTATACCTCCAATGAGTTGGGCCAGGTCTTGGTGATGTTGCGGCTGGCATCGTCCAGGTAGCGCACGAGCTCGCGGCGCCGCGCCACCTCCGGGTCCTCTCGGTCTGCGTCCGTCCAGCGCTGGATGCGCGCCAACTCTGCTGCGCTTAGCACTATCGGCATTGTACTGCTGGAAAGACGAGAGAATACAGGATGCCTTTAAAAACGAACTGGACAGATGGATATGATCGGTAGAAATATTAAATTTCGACATTGTGAGATATAGGCGCGTCATATACTTTGATATAGGCTGATAAATAGACCACTCATATTGACACAACTATGATCGTTGAGGGATACAATGAGTGAGGTGCACCCCACCACATCGTGGAGGGATACGATTTTACAGAATCAAAGACAGATGATGAAATTACAATTACTTAGAAATCAATGATAAATTTATGAATGGTGAAAAGTAGGTAGGTACTTATAGGAAAATAATAAAAGATTATCTTACCTTTAGACTAAAAAGAGCTCATTACAAAATAAAAATTACGACCATCAAACGATTTTTTTATGAATGGTGAAAAGTAGGTAGGTACTTATAGGAAAATAATAAAACATTATCTTACCTTTAGACTAATAAGAGCTCAGAATTATTTTTACAAAATAAAAATTACGACCATCAAACGATTTTTGTAAATTAGTCCTTCACCAAAGAGAATATACAATAGGTCCTTCACAAATTATAAAAAGGTTTCTTATGTATTTATTTTAGGTGACAAGTCTTCTGTGTGATCTTCTCTTTCACAGATCTTTCTTCCATGGATCAAACTTCAAAGCAAGGAGTTTTTGCTGATGATCTTTATTTTTTGGAAGATGATCGGCCAGATATAGTACAAATGACCAAAAAAGACCATGACTAAATAGGTGATTATAAGATTAAGTGAACTCATAGGGCTATTCGCTTAAGAAAATGAAATAGACATAAAATCACAGACCATTTTAGCAGTCGCCATGGAGATTTATATTTGTTTATTCTAATATTTGAACGAAAATTCTATAGGTACGTTTTTTTTAAAAACGTCCTTGACGTTTATAGACCAATTTTAAGTGACACTGCATTGAGGGGAAATTGCTATGGCGCAATTTTAAACGAATCATCGAAAACCGCCCATGCTTGACAGACAAATTAGACAGCTTTATGACTACTGTACTGTCAATGTCAATCAGCCAGCTGTCAATTCGAAAATATTTACGTCAGCCACGTTGGAGGTGCCAAGTTGGTGTTTTTATGGTAAATTACGAAAAGTTCAATTGAAATACCAATATATCTTGTTTAAATCTCTTCTAAACACTCTGTTCAATTGATTAAGTCTACTGTTGCATCAGTTTTTGTATTAAATACGCACCGGGAAGCGTTCCAAAAGTGTGACATAATTGGGCAAATATATCGGTTTCTGAATGTTGTTTGGTGGTTGTTGTAGTGAAGAAGCGACGTGAAAATGAAGCTGAAAGAGTTGAAGAGGACGGTGAACGTGTGCTGGTCACCGGCGGAGCACTACCCGGTGACACTAGCGGCCGGCTCGGCGGCGCAGCAAGTCGACGCGTCATTCAGCTCTAGCTCTTACTTAGAACTATATTCCTTGAATTTGGACGACCCTGGATCAGATTTGGAGCTCAAATCCAGCTTCCAAACACAGCAAAAGTAAGTAGCTATATTTACGTTAGTAAAAATACTAGAAAAAGTTCCACAGTAGTGGTGGTAAATAACAATAAGAGCAAAAAAGTGGGGATGTGGCTTGTTTCGATACATCAACTATTATTTGTACTATCTTTCGTAATACCTAGAAACAAGGGAGTCTGCTCGTCACAGTTCTCTTAAGTTTACTGTATCATTATCTAATCTAGGAATGACCTAGTTTCTACTGATCTTATGAAATGTATCACCATAACTTAAAATTACGGTATTGTGAGTATGATTCTGTGATAGCAATTTTTTAATTTTCCGGATTTGAACTCATGTTTTAAATACATATTGCAAGATAAGTCCCGATGGACTAAACATGCAATTCTGTGATGCTACATACTGCAAAAGACCCACTTATTATCCTTATCCCACGAGAGACGATGCTTGTAGGTTTCATGCACAGAAGGAAATGCGGGAATGGAGAGTCATGTTGTGATTATAAAAAATAATTGAATAAACAAATCCAGACAACAACTTACCTTCACTAAATCAATTAAGAAATTATAAATATGAACGGCAAACATTCACACAATTTGATTGCAACACAGTGCTTGGTTATTGCTATGTTATATTTCCAGGTTTCAAAAGATAGTATGGTCAGGATCAGAGGTGTTAGTGGGTGGCTGCGACGGAGGCCTACTGCAATTCTACAGTTCTGAGAAACTGCTGAGCAACTCTCCAGACTGCCTGCTCGGCAGTAGCACAAAACATAATGGTAAGATGGTCTGCAGACTACTACTATACTTCATATAGCATTCTGCAATCTTACAATGCTTTAGTTTCTGCTTTATCTACTGACAACTGTAACAGTAACAAACTGACAGAAAGTCCAATCCGCCCTGTTAACTTTTGCGTGTAATATTAGAGTGTACTCAAGACATAATTACAACTACTTCATTATTAATATCGAACCTTGATCAACTAGAGGAGGGTGTATGTATTGCGAGCCAGAGTTCTAAATTGAGCAATTTACTTGCACCGAGTGCAAAGTCTAAAAAGACAAATATGTGATATATATGTCAGAGAAATACATATGTTATGGGTGAAAATATGCAAATTTTAGCTACACATTATGCTTTCATTGATATCCACGATAGAACATGTAAGGTGTTTGGGATAAGATTGGTTATAGGTGTATATTTGTATGTATGTTACCATTTTTCTTGAAACAACTGAACCAATTTGAATGCCATTTTTTATTTAGAAGCATTTTTAATTCGGACCTTGTTTGATAAAATTCAAAATTAGTTTTATTTTATTTTTAACCGACTTCCAAAAAGGAAGGGGTTCTCATTTCGATCATATTTTTTATATTTGTTACCCCAGAACTTTCGACTGGGTGAACCCATTTTGATGATTTTTTATATTTTGAAAGCTGGCGTTTCTCGTGTGGTCCCATTTCAATTTGGTCCAGTTCTGACATTTTTGTAAAGTCGGTTTTTTATATTGTTAATTATAATAGCTATACTCATTTGTAGCGGTAATGTTTACTGTATCAACTGTATGCTATGTATTAAACCAAACACGTGGTTGAATTTTATTATATTATTAGTGTTTGATGCATGAAAGCTCTATTAAATATAGGTATTTGATCAAAACACCTGTCCAAATAGCTTCTTTTATTACATGAATGTAAAACAACGCTAAAAATATGTTGTATAATTCTAAATTATCTGAAACATAATAAAACACTGTTCAGTGGGACATTCATGATAATGATAGTGTCTTATCTATGGACTACTGAACATTTTAAAACCATCTTTTCTATTAATTGTGATAAAAGTAATGAATTTAGTGGCCAGTTTGTAATAACTCATTATCTGAGGTCTCTTGAAAACATTTAATCATTTTAGATTCTGTTAATCAGCAGGTTGATGTTAAAGAAAACTTTAGAATAAACTGTACTGTCAGTACTTAAGTTATCTCTGATTTATGTAAGTGACACTGCTTCATGGTTGATATACTAACAACCCGTAATAAGCGCTTTGATTCCACTTTTATTATGCGAACTGCTAGTCTGTGGAATGCTTTGCCTGAATGGATGTTCCCGATAGTTGCAATCTGGGTGTCTTCAAATCGCGAGTGAATCGGTTTCTTCTAGGCATGGGTGCTCCAGCGGAGGGGTCAAACGCAAGCCAATTTTTTTTATTTTGTTTTACTAGTTCTAGTATTCATTACGACAAGAACAACACTTTTTATTGAGCTGCCAGTTTAGTTTTATTAAATAAAACTTACAATATCAACATCAACGGCCTTAATTCTGATGTACTACTAGTTAGAGGCTAATCTGTAGTAATTTATCAGATCTGCAATTATCTGCAACTCTTCTTATTTCATTATTGTCTGAAACAAGTAAAATTTCACATCCTTTATTGCTACTTTCAGCAATAAAAAATATAAAATTTTATTTTAAGAAGTGCAGAAAACGACACAATACATTTAACAATTTAGTGCCTCCAGGCAACCCTAAAAATGAAACTAAAGCTGAACACAGCTTTAGACAGAATCTACTACTTTAGATTACGCCCATTACTTAATTTAAATTTTTATATTTGTCATTAACCTATACTATACTGTCCCATTGTTGGGCAAAGGTCTCCCCCATTTCCATCCATAAATCTTGGTCCTCCGCCACCTCTTGCCAACCTCTCCGGAATGAGTCAAGATCGTCACGCCAGCGTTTCTTAGGCCTTCCTTGACTGCGTCGTCCATCAGGCACCCGCTGTGTGATGATCATGGCCCATTGGTCGGGGATTTAAAAAAAAAAGTTTAGTGTTTAGTTTCTATTTAATTGATATGGATTTAAATAACTGGAATAAACTATTTTTACTTCATTTCATCAGATCATCTCTGTTTTTCTCACAGGCAATGTGTCATCACTGGACATCAACCCATACCAGAAGAACCTTCTCGCCTCCGGAGCTTCGGAGAGCGAGATCTTCATCTGGGACCTGAACAACACGAGCCAACCGATGGCACCGGGTAACAAGAGCCAGCCTTACGACCATGTGCAGGGCCTAGCGTGGAACCAACAGGTTGGTAACTTACACTCAGTTATAAACTATGTCGGTAACTAGGCTTTATCAGCTAAAGCAGTTTTGTTTTTTAGTTCCGACATGAATTATAATTCATATCATAAAAACCGAGAAATCAATAAATTGGTAACTAGTCAGTACTTAATACGAGATGTATTATAAGCACGTACTTGCATCTGGGGCATCAGAGATTTTTTCCTGAACAACAGAACATCTGCATTTCCTATCTCGGCATCGAGTCAAGCCATTGGACATTACCCCAACCAATATAGCCAAATGGAATTCTAGTTTCAAAAACTTATTCATAATCTTCAGCATACATTAGTTTACTGCTAGACAAATACCTCTTCCAAGGCACGGCATTAAATCCAGTCCAGTCTAGCTAGATTTCGGTGTAACGAATTCTTGACTAACTCTGTTTACACCACAGTACTTATTATTTTGTGTTGTTTCTTTAATTAAATATATTCTATTCTTTAATTGTTTTACGTTAAATAAAGAATTTTTAAATTGCTATTGACTCATAATATTAGTAAAAGCATTACCAATTTTAATATTGACAGGTGCAACATATCCTCGGTTCCACATTCGCCACACGGTGCGTCGTGTGGGACTTGAGAAAGAATGAACCCATCATGAAACTAAGGTAACATATTATTAATCATGTGGGCATGTTGGGCAAAGGGTCGATGTATTCATTATTATTGTCTACTTTTCCTATGGGCTCAACAACAGAATTTTATCAAGACTAAGCTATATTTTATGCGGGGTCAGGATAGACTCACAAGTTCACCTACGTCGCGTGTCTGTTTTTTGTCTTAAGTTGGATCAGTGCTCCAACTAGAAAGCTGCATAACTCAGTTCTATCTCTGTCGTCTTGGCAGAAGCACATCAGACGTCAATACAAAAAAAATAACAAATTGAGCCACAGTAAACTGTGAGATGGTAAGCGATGGTGACCGAGCGGTAACATGTGCGCCTTACAAACTGACAGCACCCAGTTCTATACTCGCCCCTGCATCACTGACTTTAGTACTTGAATAAATTATATGCAGTTTCTATGCTATTGCTCAATAACGCTGAAGGAAAACATTGTGAGGATACTGGCATGTCCAAGAACATCAAAGTTTTGAACCTTTTACCACAGTTTTTCACATTCATCAACATGCACTGGGCCTGCATGGTGGATTAGGGCCATCCATCCTCCTCTGAGAGAAGGCCTGCGTCCCAACAGTGGGAACATTGATGATGATGAAATTTATGTGGGACCAACTCTGAGAACGCAAGAAAAGATTAGAGTTTAGTCCCACTGACAGTTTTGGAGCCTCGTCTCTACTATAGTAAAGTATGGTTGTGGTGCAGTGACGCGCAGTCCCGCACGCGATGGCGCTCGCTGGCGTGGCATCCCTCGGTCGCGACACAACTCGCCATCGCCTCGGAGGACGACCAGGTGCCCGTCATACAGCTCTGGGACTTGAGGTAACGAATAATCTATTACATTTTCATCTCGGTGTGCTAGCCCGACTCGCACTTGGCTGGTTTATTGCTTAATATTATGCATGTTGTGGACAAATTTATGAGATTATCACCTACGAACAACTATCTCTTCATAATACGAAAAGAAAGATTTCTGTCAAGCTATTTGAAAAGAGAGTTTAAAAAGAAAAAAAAACTTTCCAACTTATTTAATTTCATAAAATAATACCTGCTGGTTGCCTTACTAGACAAAGCCTGTATCATGGCAACCTGTATACCTGATTACAAATAGTTTGCAAGTCTGGTTGTGTGAACAGATTAGCGGCGTCTCCTCTAGCGACCCTGGAGGGTCACCACAAGGGTGTGATGGCTGTTTCGTGGTGCCGACAGGAGCCGGACCTACTACTCTCCGCCGGGAAGGACGGACGCGTGCTCTGCTGGAACCCCAACAACACACAGCCGGTAACTCATACCGACCGACTTCATAAAAATGTCAGAACTGGAACAAATGAAAATGGGACCACACGGGAAGCACCAGCTTTCAAATAAAAAAGGAATAATCAAAATCGGTTAATCCAGTCGAAATTTCTTAATAATTGGTAAAAAATGGTTAAAAAGTAGATAAAAAATGTTGACCGCTGTCCACAATTTTTCAGCCCACACAGCGAAAAGTTTTTTTTTTGTTTTTTTGTGATGGTTCTTATAAGCAGTGTTGGTGTGACTCGGAACATGTACTTTATTTGTGACATTACGGACCTAAAATGACAGACTCAGTCAGCGAACGTCAAAAATTCTATATGTGTTAAAATCCGAGTAAAAGATGTAAAACATTTTTAATTTGTTTGTCACTAAATAAAGGTCCTTATTAGGATTCCGTACCCAAAGGGTAAAACGGGGCCTTATTACTAAGACTCCGCTGTCCGTCCGTCTGTCTGTCCGTCTGTCACCAGGCTGTATCTCAAGAACCGTGCTGGTTAGACAGTTGAAATTTTCAGAGATGATGTATTTCTGTTGCCGCTATTACAACAAATACTAAAACACAGAATAAAATAAATATTTAAGGGGGCTCCCATACAACAAACGTGTTTTTTTTTGCCGTTTTTATAGATAATGGTACGGAACCCTCCGTTCGCGAGTCCGACTCGCACTTGGCCTTTATTATTTTATACTTTTTCATTTTCACAAAAAATTACTACCAATTTAACAGGAAGTTCAAAAAACGGGATACATCCCCTGATTTTCCACCCTTCAAAGTTGAATATTTTCTTCAAATTCTACTGAGACCATGAGATCCTAATCAATTAATAATCATCTTCAAAGTAATAATTATTTTCAAAGATATGAAAATAAGTTTTCATATGTTTGAAAGTTGAAGAATCTGAAACGTGACATTTATTCGTTAGGGAGGAGAGCTGCTAGCGGAAGTGTGCCAACAGCAGCAGTGGGTGTTCGACGTGTCGTGGAGCCCGCGGGACCCCTCCCTGCTGGTGGCCTCCTCCTTCGACCAGCAGGTCAACGTGTACTCGCTGCTAGGAGGATCCAAGCCAGAGACGGTGAGCATACTACATAATCTGGATTTCAGAACATGTCTTCATCTTCGTTTGTTAGACAATATTAAGTTAACTTGATAGTGCATACACTAAATATCAGGCAGGTAAGCTGTTATGAAACACCTGCCCTGGTCTGTGACCAGTAGGTCTGGGAATGGCTTACCACCCCTATGAAGTGCTTTGATTTCACTTTTATTGTGCGAACTGCTAGGATCAGAAAAGCTAAGAACACGCACGCACGCCAACGCGAACTATTTACTTTTGACAAAAGTTATTAGACATTCTGGCCATGCTCTATTCTTCTCCATTTAAAAAAATTGTATTATCTGCGTTTACAGAGCTCACAAAACCAGAACAACATAATGGACTCGTTCGGCGGTATGGACGGGCTCAGCCAGCTGCCCGTGGTGGCGCGCGCCGCCCCGGAGGGCGCCGCTCCCCGCGTGCCGCAGCTGCCTCGCCCGCCCAGGTGGCTCAAGCGACCCGTCGCTGCCAAATTCTCTGTGAGTATACTATATCACCCGAAGAAGAACATAGTGGACTCGTTAGTATGATCAAACAAATGTATATTTTGAAGGACCGTTTTGTGTTTGACTAATTATGGCACTGAAATAATAACACAAGTAGGAAACATGGTGTGGCACCGATGAGACTTCCGGGGCTCAATTTCTGAATTGCTTGTATGATATTTCGCACGAAAATCTCATACGAAATGACTGACTTTTGAACAAAATCCGAACAAGGGTAATTTTTTTTAAATAATCATATCACTTGCTAACACAACGAGTGGTTTGAACCATTCGAATTTGCTTAGTATCAATAGAATATCATTAATTTTTACATTGTGTTTGCGTGCGAAATATAAGAGCGATTCGAAAATCGAGCCCCTGGACATATTCCGTTGAATGAGTTGAAATATTTAATTTTGGTGAAGTTTAATTGTAACAACTGTAATATAGTCAATAATGTCTAGCATGTTCTGATTGAATTTGACACTTTTATGACATGTTTTCTGAAACTTTTTGCTACAACTTAACTTAACTTTTTCGCTACAGTCATATGTGTAACAAATACTAATAGTGGGTCAACTCGGGCGTCTAGACAGAGCAACGATGAGGTGCGGTATAAAGGAGAGCGGAATCCTCCCCCTGCCCGCGACGTCTGCGGTACTGCTACTTAGCTTCGCATGTAGACGGTACGCCCGTTTCAGTTGTGTCACGTACACGGAGTCGGCTGCAAGCTGCGAGGCGTTACTAGTACGTTTGTATATTTGTAGGTATAGAAAAATAAATGATTACGAGGAATACATATAAAATAAAATTGTAAAAAAATTATTATCTAATATTGCTAACTAGCCAGTGGCCCAAGTACAAATATTCGCGTAAAATAAGTACTATCAAAATTCATACAAATATTGAATTTTGAACTTGAAATTTGTATGAAATTCGATATAGTAAGTATTTTACGCGAACATTCGTAGTTTGGCCACTGGCTATTTTTATTTGATTTGAGTTGTGACAACCCTTCGCGTCTAGACATCGAGCAAGCCATGTAGGTATGTTGCAGTTAAACAAAGGAGTTGACCCACTAGTAGTATTTATTACACATATGCTACAGATATATGAGTATTTACGAGATATTTACCGTCGTAAGGTTGTGGAAGGAGCTCCCGATATTTCGGCGCAGTTACATGCACCATGTTCACGGTTAAAACAGTATTTTTCGTTCGTCTATATTTTCCCAATTCACATATGAGTACAAGTCTCCCTGAGCGACGCGATTTTGACGCAAAAAATACGGTTCGGGACAATGTCAGCCTCCATACAAATGATATTCGAACCCCTTTAATGAACATTTGTGTTAGTTTTGTTGTGTTATTTGTAGTTCGGCGGCAAGTTGGTGACGTTCGACAGATGTCCGCAGGAGGCCGGGCCACACAAGCAGGTCTACATCAGTCAGGTTGGTATTCATTTTGTACACCATTTCCCCTATTTGTCTAATATCCTCAACGGGTTGTTTGCCAAATTTCTGAACATTGCCGATATTAAATAAATATCTGTGACATTTTGCACACACGGTCATCTGACCCCAAACTAAGCAAAGCTTGTAATATGGCTGTCAGAGACTGATATACGTACATATATATTTTTGAATACATACTTAATATATATTAATACACAGCCATAGAACAAAGACAAATGATTTGTTTAATGTGTTGAGTTCAGGAGCACAGTAATAGGGTATTTAATTGTATTCAAAATATTATTCAAGCAGGTGTATTCCAAGAAGATCAATATTTGTAAAAATTATTGGATTATAAAAAACTAAAAAATGTAGTCCCAATTTTCGGATAAACTAAAAAATGGTTCCCATTGATCACGTGACTTGACTGCAAACACTATTATGTAGGTCGAATCTCCTTATGACGTCACAGAAAAGTATATAGAGGCGAGAAGAACTCGTTTGCTTATGTGTGACGTCACTAATGTTACGTGGCTCCATAAATGCCAAAGGGAGCGTTTACGCGGTAGTTTAATAATTTTAATTTTGATCCGCCATTTGAATCACAAGATTGCTTTATTTTAATGTGATAAACAATTAAAGATGGTTTAGTAAAGTCAGTCAAATACCCTATAAAGGAATGAAGTAACATGCAGGTGGTGAGTGAACCAGATATAGTGGAGGCAGCTACCGAGCTGGATGCCGTGCTGGGAGCCGCCACCAGCCAGGACCACGACGCCGCGGCCAGACTCGCAGAGTAAGATACACTCTCCACCCTACTCCCTACTCATTTACACACCATACACCCACTCCCCTACTTTTGCTGTGCCCTACCATACCCTACCACACACCCAGACACAGACCTGAATTTTTGAAGTGAAAACTTCTTTCACCTTCTACAAGAAATGGCGCTGTTTTAAAATACATGGGACTGTGTATTATGTATTCTGTGACAGCGTGACGACGGCGCGAGTTCCATGATTTATGTTCACCGAAAAAGTGCTCAACGAAAAAAAACGCGCCTAATGAAGTTTTCACTTTAAAAATAAAGGCTTGAGTGGCATACCGTAGGAGAGGTCTGTCATGCACTGGACTAGGACAGGCTGGTGATGATGCTGATGGCAACTTGTTTGATCAGGTACTGCGGGGCGCGCGGCGCGGCGGCGGAGGACCAACACGAGCGATATCTATGGTTCTTCCTGCGCGCCAGCTTCCTGCCAGCATTCAAGACTGAGGTGCTCAATCTACTCGGTGAGTCCACTCATCATCACCAATTTCCATCGAATAATTTTTAGCATTTTTCATTCGTAATATGCGGTGGGTTTGTAAATCCTTACAAGAATGAAAACTGCAGAAAAAAAACTGCGTGAGTGATAGAAACAGGATAATTATCAATATAAAAAATCGACTTCATCAGAACTGGACCAAATTGGGACCAAACAGCAAAGCACCAGCTTTCAAATATAACAAATAATCATCAAAATCGGTTCACCCACTCAAAAGTTCAGAAGTAACAAACATTTAACGAATTGATAACTTCCTCCTTTTGGAAGTCGGTTAAAAATAGAGTGAGCTAAAACAAGATGAAGACCCCAAGATATTATTTTTTATAAATATTAAGAGCGTCAACCAAGCTTGCGGCCCGCCTGATGGTAAGCAGAAACCTCCGCCTATGGACACCTGCAACACTAGCGGTGTTGACAGTGCTTTGCCTGCCCAGAGGTAGTTGTTTGTATACACCCTTTATCGAAAAGCTTCATGTTGAAGCTCAGCGGAAAGTTTTTTGGGGGAAGGACATTAAAGAAAAAAATCGGATGGTGTGAGATTTCCTGCTTACTTACTACTTGAATGCGGTTGAAACTATAGTAGGAGTAACCGGCCTAATCTTACGTGAGTAATTCCCGTGTAACATGAATAAAATGTGTGAAAACCGCGTCAGTTTCCATTACATAGATTTTTTTTATCAACTATAGATTCTCATCAAGTATGTTGTCCTGTTGTGTTTAGGTTTCAAACAGGATGAAATTCCATCTAAATTCAAGAGCCCAGCTACCGGCGACACAATCGCGCAGCCCGATCCGATTGGCTTAAGTCGGGTGAGTACATTCCACCACTTTAAAAAACAAGATTTGCTCTAAAATAACTGTACACATGATCTAATTACAAAAATAGACATGCACACTCAAAGTCTCAAACTTATTAACGACTTCCTGCTAAAATCTTACTATAATATTTTTCTTTGCCTATCTACGATCAAAACTTTAGATCGATAATGCTGTAAATTTATAAATTCAAAATTAAACCATAGCTTTATCTCCGTTAGTGCACTGTCGCAAATCGCAACAAAACGCAACACGTAAGAGAAAGATGGCAATCGTCGCGACTTGCAACCATGCATTAACATCTCAATCTTTGCTTCTACTGACTGTCCTATACTTCCATGTCTGTAAACACTTACTCATCTGTCTGTCACTAACACGCATCAGGGGGAGTCGACAGAAACCGAGGCGGAGCTTTCCACCGACACCAGCACAGACCTATCGGTGAGTTGACGATGACAACTGCACTACGTTTGACAGATGTATAAAACCTTCATGACGAATTTGGGAAGCAACTTTACAAATTCCATTAACCAGGAGATGAAGTTGAACATAAACTCTGCTTAAAAAACCATCTCTCATTTTTTTCCTTTTCAAGTTTACATACATTAATTTATACCTATTTACCTTTGTCTTGAACAACCCTGGATTGTACCTGACCTGAAAGACAGACGCAGCTAAGGAGTTCCACACCTCTGTTGTTCGCTTCAAAAAGTAGATCGGAAACAAAGAAAGAAATTATGAGTCTTCTAAACACTTTTATCCTAAAAGTATTTAGAGATCATCGTGAGGCGAGTGTGAATGTGGGGAGTACATTCGCCTGTAGAATGTCAGTTTTCTTTTATATAAGTGTTTTTTTATAATATATTCCATTGCAGGACGCGCACACTCTAATAGAAAGAAAACTGTCGAACCTCGATTTAGACTCGAAAGCTTCAAATGTCGTCATTCCTAACGGAGAAGGTACAATACTTACAAATATTTTTTTATTTACACACGACGCATCAGGTGTCTTACATCTTTCATCATCATCAAGTTGCGCAGGTTACTTGCAATACAACAATAGTTTCTACAACTGCAGAGCTGTGTCTATAGCCCTTCGTACACAAGGCTACGCAAATCTTCGATACTCGACGATTTTAGTCTCCAAGCGACTGCAGCGACTGAAGCGAGTCGCTTGGAGACTAAAATCATTCGAATATCGAAGATTTGCGTAGCGTTGTGTACGAAGGGCCTTAATGTGAACGGTCACGCGACAAGGGACCTGACGAAATGTTGAATGTTGGTTACATATTTTTTTGGTGATTTTGCAAACTGTAGTCCTTTCATTTTCATTTTAGAACAAACAGATTTTTTCATAGAGTGGTTTAAAAAAAAAAATACTTGGTGACTCGAGTTAGACATCTGGACAAGCTCTACACTTCAGTTTCAAATTTTAAACGCGTTTTCCTCGTTAAGGCGTTATAGGTTCTCAGAAAAATTTGACATGAGGGGGTGAAGCACGCGTACTATGTTTGGCCGCGCGAAGCGTTGTCACAGAATAGATAATAGTAGTTTAATTCTGTTTTGGCTGGTAGAGCGTTTTGCTATTTTCGTTTCTATCGATGCGCACAGTGTAAAAACAGTAGTAGTGTAAGACTTCATTATTTCTGGTACTGTCGTTTTTCTATCAATTATTTTCCCGTCAGGTCCCTTTTCGCTTGACTTACATAATAAGCTAGGTGACTGATGTTTAATATCATTGAAACCAAAAGCTTTGATGAAGAATTTGAGTAAATATAATATGTTTATTGAAAAAATAATTTAAATCGGTTATTAATGTTCTGTTATATAAGCGTTTTGGTTGAGAAAACTCTGTCCCTTGCCCACAAAACAAAAAAATACGTCACGCCTCTGTGCGCCATACTTCTCAGAATAGAATGTATATGGCGTACAGAGAAGTGACGTCATAATTTGCTATTTCGCGCTCTCTGTCTAGCATGATATTAAAATGCTTATAAATTGCTTATTTTTGATCAGATTTTCATTTTGTTTTCATTAATCAGCTATATTTATGAGGTAGATACATTTTAATAGGACATTAAAAAAAAACAATATAAAAAACCGACTTCATAAAAATGTCAGAACTGGACCTCAATGAAATGGGACAAACGGGAAGCACCAACTTTCAAATAAAAAAGAATCATCAATGTTGGTTTTCCCAGTCGAAAGTTCTGAGTTAACAAACTATATTATTAAAAAA
The DNA here is from genome assembly GCA_949125355.1 of Agriopis leucophaearia. NCBI lineage: Eukaryota > Metazoa > Arthropoda > Insecta > Lepidoptera > Geometridae > Agriopis > Agriopis leucophaearia. The sequence continues at coordinate 1,014,493 of OX421276.1, read as the reverse complement.
ACAGTCGAATTGAGAACCTCCTCCTTTTTGGAAGTCGGTTAAAAAACAGTCATCTAGCCTTTTATGTTCATAGATTTGTATACACGAAACGTTCCAAATAAATCACAAATAGCGTACAGACACACAAGTACATTAAAGACAGCTGACATAATATACTACCAGGTGTCTATGGATTTGTTGACCGACGTTGTGTTTTCAGATTCAACCAGTTTAATCTGCCGCGCGCTGGTGTGCGGTAACCTCGAGGAAGCGGTCGAGTTGTGCCTGGATGTCAAGAGGATAGCGGATGCTCTCATCATTGCTTCTTTGGGTGAGTTGTGTTCATTTAATCATCAGCCAGGAGACGTCCACTGCTGAACATAGGGATCTCCCTTTAACCTCCACACTGGACGACGTCCTGCCATCTGCATCCACTGGATGCCCGCGACTCTCACGATGTCGTCGGTCCATCTAGTGGGAGGCCTGCCTACGCTGCGTCTTCTGATTCTTGGTCTCCACTCAACACAGAAATACACATTTTATTTATTTATTTCAGCCGTGGTCATCCCATTGCAGGGCAAACGCGTCCCTTCCTTTCTTCCACTACTCTCTGTTCTGTGCTATGGTGTACTAGTCTGTTGCGTGGGTGTCAAGCTCGTCCCGCCATCTTTTTCTGAGCCTTCCATGGGGTCGTATGGCATGCGGCAGCTATTCTGTAATGGTTCTAGCCCACAGCTCATCCGACATTCTACTTACGTGGCCGGCCCAGTCCCACTTCAGTTTGCCGGCTTTTTCTCCACACCCCTATTTTGTTCGTGGTCACATTTTCTAGCTGTTTTTTGGCTGTGACTCTCCATCTAACGTCCTATTTCACATCTATAGCTGTATATAAACTTACGCGGAAACTTGTAACTGGCCCAGTCATGTAATCAATTTTATGCTTACATATTTTTGCATTTTTATGGAAACATATACCTTCCTATCGATTCTCTCGGTTTCCTCTCGATGTTTTCCATCACGGTTTTTGAGCGATGCCATTGAAACTGCACATAATTTATTTACTAGGCAATTAATAAGTGATTCGTACAGGGCCGAGGGTCGAATTGGGTGCCGTTAGATTATAAGACGTAGATGCTGCCGCTCGCCACCATCTCTCGAAATTGAGCATAAAGAAGAGGAAAAAATGAAATATAGCTTTCGGTATTTGTTTCGCAGGTAGTCCAGAACTACTATTCAAGGTGCAGAAATACCACCTGAGTGTGACTGCGTCAGACCCCGTATCGCTTTTAAGCGGAGCTCTGCTGCAGTCCCGCTGGGAAGCCTTGGCCGGCAGCGCAGCCCCGAGTTGTTGGCGACAGACTCTCGCTGCGCTCGTCACACATTGTGAAGGCGAAGCCCTCACTCACGCGGCAGGTAACTAGTGTTTCTATCCCCACTGATAGGTTGAGCGTAATCTCAAAGTATCATCATACACACTCAGCAAAATGTATTGAAAAGGCTTTTTATTCATTTACTCATTAGAGTAAATGATCTTTTTGGGTCGTCGAATAACTGTGTATTGTGAACGGAACTGGGTTATCAAAAAAAAAAAAACGAATTGAATCCACTTAGATCAGTCTCAGTTCCTTGTCTATGAGATAAAACAATAACCCCCCCTTATTAATATGATTCTGATCGTATACACAGTTTTTTAGAAAAATACAAGCTCATTAATAAAAATCAATTCGGTTTCCGAAAAAAATCTTCAACAACAATAGCAATATTTAATTATGTACAAGAAATCTTAAATAACATGCGAGAGAAATATCACTCGGTTGGACTACTACTTGATATGTCAAAGGCGTACGATAGAGTCTCACACCGTATACTTATCAAAAAAATATCTGAAATTGGAATTAGGGGCAAGCCACTTAATTGGCTGATATCTTACCTCTCAAATAGGAAACAGTTTGTCCAAATTGAATACTACCGACAAGACACAGGTCAAATAGAATCGATACAGTCTGATATACATACCATTAACGACTCTATCCCTCAAGGCAGTGTACTGGGCTGTATTCTCTTCTTTATATATATAAATAACCTATCTCAAGTAACAAATTCACCATGTATTATATTCGCAGACGATGTCTCGCTTCTATTTAAATGTACTTCCGATTCTAATTCACTTATACACATAAAAAATACATTTATCGACATAAAATCATGGTTAGCCTCACACAATCTGGAAATAAATACAAACAAGACAAAACTCATACAATTTATTCCGTACCAAAAAAAGCCACTACAACTTACTGAACTTGCAAAGAGTCTTGATGTAAAGGAAATAAGCGATTGCACATTATTAGGCCTCAATTTAGACACTAACCTCACGTGGAAAGCGCATGTTGAAAAAGTCAAATCCAAGTTATCACAATTTACCTATGCATTAGCAAAACTAAAAATCAACAGTAACTCAAGCACTGCCCTCACCGCTTATTATGCCTACGCGTATTCATGGCTTCGCTACGGGATAATATTGTGGGGAAACAGTACTGACGCTGATCAACTTTTCAAAATGCAGAAGAAATGCATGCGCATAATCGTCAACATTCGCCAACGCACAAGTTGTAAACCCTACTTCAAACAACAAAAAATGCTAACACTACCATGTATCTATATTTATGAAGCGGCTAATTTTGTCAGAAAGCATCTTCACCTATACACACCCGATTCTAACCCCCGCAGACAATATAAACTCAAATTACCAGTCCCGCGAATAGAAATATTCAAAAAAGGCCCTTTATACATGACAATAAACATATATAACAAAATACCGGACACAATAAAGAAAGAAACAAATAATAATACTTTTCAGAACCAACTCCGTAAGTTTCTAACCCAAAAATGCTACTACGATTTAAAAGATTTTTTCAACGATAAAATTTAATTAGAAAATAAATAGTGATCTCTTAAGTTAAGAAGGTAGCATCATAAGTTTTGTATGATCTCATATATTCTGACTGCCTCGGTGGCTCAGTTGGTAGTGATCCTACTTTCTGTGCTTGGGGGCGTGGGTTCGATTCCCATATAGGACAAACATTTGTGTGATGAACATTTGTGTTTGTTCTATGTCTGGGTGTTAATATCTATTTAAGTATGTATTTAAAAAAATATATATGTATGTATATCAGTCTCTGGCAGCCATATTACAAGCTTTGCTTAGTTTGGGGTCAGATGACCATGTGTGCAATAATGTCCCAGATATTTAATTATTTATTATTTATTTATTGTTAACCAACCATATCACACTAAGCTATAATGTTTATTTTTTGTTTTTGTTAATAACGTCATCCTAAGTAAAGTTTAAATAGTAGATATAATTATATGTAATAGATCTAATTATAAATGTATAAATTTATATCTATGGTCTGGTTTTGTGACCAGCCATTACATAAAGCATTGCTGCACCCTTTATGCAGGGTATATTACACAATGTACTCTAAAACTTAGTTTTTAGAAGAAAGTGTACATATTTGCAATAAATAAAGAAAGAATAAAGTAGTTACCTCAATAAACGTGAAGTAGTCTTGGAATAGTTACGCCGTGTTTTGTCTTTTTTTCTCATTCAAATGTTGAACTCGAACGAAAAAGACAAAAGACAGAGTAACTATAACAACACTTTCAACTGACAGTGACAGTTGACAACTGACATACACTCAAATTATTAAAACAAACGAGTTCTATTTTCACATTATTATTGAACCATGTTCCAGTTATTATGAAAAGCACAGTGATGGATGTATGGATGGATGCATTGCTTATGTCCTGGATTAACACATAGGCTAATTTTCGTCATCATCATTATCACCGATTTTCATCACCACGCGGGTGAAACCGCGGGGCGCAGCTAGTATTAAATATACTTCAATCATCAGTATGAAAACACCTTTTTGGTTTCAAATCACAAGAAGTCGATTAATTTAATTTGTTGTTATCTGTATCCAGAAACGCTCGGCGACAGGCTGGCCCAGGAGCCCTCGCCGGCGCTGACGGAGGCTGCGACAGTGTGCTACCTGGTGGGCGCGGCGCCCGACGCGCTGCTCTCACGCTGGAGCCGAGCTCGGACCGGTGACGTGGACTCCCTCGCCAAGATGACGTCACTCGCGCTGCTCGCCAGGAGAGCTGCGCGACACCGAGGCAGGCATACACAGGTAACATCACTACACTAACACGACTACATGTCACACAAGTATGGATATACAGGGTTCCACATATACCCTGTACTAAACCGAAAGGAGGTCATTGTACTCATCATTATAAATATTTTTACTGGAGATTTAACCCTGAAATCGCGGAAAAAAATCTCCTACACCAGTGATGGCGCTACTTCCATCACTAGTCCACCAAAACTAGGCTAGGTGGCGCTTAACTAAATAGTATCATCCTTAAAAGCTATGCGCCAGGAATTCCGCCAGAGTGCGGAAACGTCAACTGTCCACCATCTGCTGCCATCTGTCACTGCCAGTTCCGTTTCTTGCAACTCTAAAAATTTCGATGCGCTGACAAATATTTAAATTTCATGCTAGATAGATCGCGCGCCATACAAATGCTATACTAACACACGCTTTGCGGGAAGGGGACACATAATCCGCTCTCTATCCGCCCCACTAGTAACTTTAAACTGTTTTAGTATGTGTAATGTATTTAGTGATATCTTGGTGATATCCATCGCTGAACCTGTTATTTGTAATAAATTAAACATTAGAACACATGTGTATTGTACATATATCTCCCTTGTTTTTTAATGCCATAGGTGGCCAACAAGCAGAAGTGCCGCCTGATGGTAAGCGATTACCGTCGCATATGGATACCTGCAACACCAGGGACACCACAGATACGTTGCCGGCCCTTAAAAACTCTATTGACAGCCCTTTTGAAGTACCCCATATTATAGTTACTCGGAAACGTCGCAAGATCCGAGCTCATTCCACAAATTGCAGATGTGAGGCAAAAAATTAAGATCGCAATGTTTGTCTGATCTAACTGCATAATCCCGTAGTTATCTGTAATTTGTATGTGACACCCGTTGTGTTCCCAGGCGGGCGGTAAACTGGAATCAATACTGAACGAGTACGCCTCCCGACTGGCCTCGCAGGGCTGCCTGCACAGCGCGCTCAACATACTGGACGGAGTCACCGACACCAGCCTCAGAGACAGGCTCATGCACGCGCTGGGCTTGATAGATCAGCGACGTCAGGTCAGTTGCTTGGGCAAGTGCCTTTGTTAACTAAACAAAGTACTAGCTAACACTAATACTACATAAACAGTTAGACTGACCATAGACCGTTGAAGGTCTAAAGACAATACAAATGCTCAAGCACACTATCAGTTGGCAGCGTACCCAGCATGCTGGCGGCATCACTACGTTGAATGGCAATGCTTATGGTCAGTTACTTGTTGTTTAAATGTTATCAACACCAATCGAATTAGCAACCACTGATGATATTCTTCGTGTCAGTGGGATCCAAGATGTGGAGACTTATGAGTTGAAATTTCTGCATCCATCGATTTTTGATTCGGTAGTTTTGTGTGTCAACAATAAATGTCAATAGACGTGATCAAGCCGTAACAAACTTGGCATCTTGCTTGACAAACCGCCATCTGACCAATGGGAAGGAAAAATATTTTTTTTCTCTCTGGTTGGTTTGGGCTTGGTCAGACGGTGATTCGTCAGCCGGTTTACGTGTCTGTTACTGCTCTTAAGTAGGGCCAGTTTAATAGATCACATTTGACATCTGTCAGTCTGTAGTTTCTTTGTCAAAATAAATCGTAAAATTGCCTTATTCTTTTGTAATTATTACAATAAATATGTATTTTGAACTGAAAGATAAGCAATTGTACAGTTCTAACTTAAAAAAAAATATTAATATCATTACAAGGTTACATTGTTGAATTTAGATGAAGTGTCAAATGTAATCTATTAAATTGGCCCTACTTAACTGAGGATTTTGATGGATGAACATTATAAAATAATCACGAGCAGTTTTATCCTTGGCAACATTTCCATAAGAACTGTAAATTTTTCTGAGATAAAACAGTTTACTATGTCACTCTTCGGTTTTTTAACTATTCGTTAGAACTATATTTATTATGGATTGCATCTTTTATGCTTCTCTCAAACGTAGCAGCGACGAATGTCTCAACCTTTTTGAAATATGTGATGACTAGTCTCGCTGTACTGTGTTGTTTAACAAGGAAGTAACATTATTGCAGTCCCAGCCACAGTACGGTAACCGCACGCGCACCGCCAGCTCGCACTCGCAGCACAAGGGACATTACAACACTGCCAGCTACAACCAAGGTAACTTACAACTGTACAGTGCAACACACTGTGTGCGTCCGCGCCGTGTGCGCACTTGACGTAGCTATAGCTGAATTTCGCACTTCAGGCCGCGAAGAGATTTAACTGAATATTGAGTAACAGGCTCCCCTTATGTTATGTGATAATGCGGTCTACGATGGAGCAGTCTAGCCTAGAAGACACGATTCACTTGCGACTTGAAGACACCCAGATTGTAACTATCTGAGAACGCCTATTTCGTCGAACGCATTTCAGTCTAACGATCCGCACTTTAAAAGTGACATCAAATCGCTTTATTTGGCCTATCGGAACATTAACCATGAAAGGGTATTGCCTTTTAGTGCCCGCTCTGAGCCCCCGAAACTTCTAAAACTATAATCTTGTTAAAACTATAGTTATGGTCTAAAATATTCTGCGTATGTTGCTTAAACTCACTCTAGTATAAATATGAACTAGGAGCGGCGCCGGGCTACGAACAGCCATGGATGACATCCACCACTCCTGCGCAGCCCGGCTGGCAACAACAACCAGTACAACCTGCGCCTCTGCCGCCCATACAACCGCTGCAACCGTTACAACCACCGCAAACGCAGCCTCCACAACCGCCGCGCCCCGGCAGCGTCGGACCGCAGGGTATGGAGTTTCAACCTTAAAATAATATAAGCTAACTGCAATGTATCCTATGTAGATCAATCTACGGATTATCATCTTCAAATCGAATGGATGGCTATTACTATATTTTACCTGCTTAATTATTGCTATAGTTATCTGTAAACTGAAGGGTTCGCCTGAAAACCGGCGCTGGCAGTCCTTGTCTATCGGCTTTAATACCGAGATGGACCCATTCGACATTAGTTGTGTCCTTTAGACAAGTATTTGCAGTAGTGTCGAATAAAATTATTTCTTACTTTCTTCCCTGCGGTTACATAAAGAAAACATACTTTGTCCAAGATAAAAATGACTTGTTTTTTGTGTAAACGCTATCTCCATACCAAAGTTGATTCAAACGCCGCCCCCTGATAATGTAACTAGCAACTCGCGATTTAGTCGTAAAATTGACAATTTCACTACGACCGAACTGTCAAATTAACGAGTTGCAAATTAACCATTACTGAGTTGTATAGAGTAAATACTTTCAAATTGCAAATAAACTTCTGCATTTACTTACATTAGTGTAAAGCTAAAATGGTTTTTAGTGTTGGTATACACTATTAGCTACTGTAATAGCATTTTATAAACTTATCGTATATTATCGTATATAGTCCCGAACATTTATTATATCTTATTGAATATTATTAACAACTTACATTATACTTATTATTATTAACTTACAGGCCTCACCTCCCGTTCAAAGTACAAAGTGGACCCGTCCGTGCAAGCATCCCCTCTCTACAACAATTATAGTTTCAACAACAATCCTGTCACATCCCAACCTAACTATGGCTACAACAGTCCCATTCCAGATCAGTACCAAAACTCGAGTGTTCCTAACACATTCGCACCCATCAACCCCGGACCAAACCCTGTAAACCCCGGACTAAACCCTATCAATCCCGGACTAAACCCTATCAACCCCGGACTAAACCCTGTCAACCCCGGATTAAACCCTGTAAACTCGATGGTGAATGGTAGTTATTACACGCCACAACCAGTGGAGCCTGCGATGCAAGCTATTTCGGCGAATAAGCCTATGCAAGCAGGGTGGAATGATCCGCCCATGCTTTCCTCTAGTAAACCTAAGGTGAGTTTCTCTTTTTATATTATTGATAATTGGGATAACACTTTGTGCTATCGGTAATTCAGAATCTGCCTTAAAAATTATTTCACTTCATTTAAGAACAAAACAGAGAGTAAAATAAAAAACACATCAGTCATAGGACTTCACGTCAGAGGTGAAAATTTAAGTAATAATTTACCTATTCTACATGAGATGGCGCTGTTTTAAAATACACGGTACAGCGTTCGGTAACAATGACGCAAATTCCATGATTTTTGTTCACCCAAAAAGAAGACTCGCCTAAAGAAGTTTTCAATTCAATAAGTATACAATTTGCTTAAGTAAAGCTTAGTTTGAATAGGAATATTTCAGGAATTGTTAAAGCTTGATAGCTATAACTTTCCTGGCTAGTGATCGAAAAAGAACATCAGCAAACACTATTTGCACGGTGTTAGGGCATTCATAATGGTCACTTGGCTGCCTACTTTCAAATGGTGTAGTAAAGAGTGATGTCAGTAGGTAGGTGAAGCACGCAGCGACATGTCGGCGCTACACGCGGGGACCAGGTGCTGGGGTCACATCATGGACTCGAGACGAGGGGGAGAGGTTTAATATACGTTTGGATTTGAAAATGTCGTTCTGTATTGGTCTTATATTGCAGTGTTTTTGACTCCGCACGGTTTGCACAATCAGTCAATTTGTCTTTTTCAATAAAGCCAATTCAAAAATCGTGATATGGATCCCCACAACTGTGTTCTAGTGTACAAAAAAGAAGCTAATTTTAATTGCTATTTTCTCTTAGCATGCGTGTTTTCCGGCAATGTATTGTACCCATTTCAGCCAAACTTCCTGATAAATACTTTTGCCACAGATGTGATAAAATGTTTGGCTTGCCAGTAAGAAAAACTTCCCTAATTATTGCAACGAGCTTTCGAGTGATCATCATCATACTGATTCCATACCGTTGGGTTTTTTTTCTTTGCCGTTTTTTTGTGACTAACGCAAATTATTGTTAAATCATTATCATACTTTCGTCTTGGTTTAATTAGATACAATATTAATGCCAATTTGTCCATGTCATTGTGTTTATTTTACTGGGGGATAATATGCAGCCAAGGTCATTAAACGTTCTTGCCGTTTTCTCAACATCCTTTCCTTGTGCTCTAGAAAAGCTATTCAACAGTGGCGATAGCTGTCTCTACATGGATTTTATTCAACCAAGACCTTTGTTGGTGAAAGAAGAGGCTTATGCAGTGACCTGCATTAAAATTTGCAAATTGAAATGGCAATGGACAGGCCAAAGAACCGATAACCGATGGGGAAGAAAGGTTCTTGAGTGGAGACCACGAACTGGAAGACGCAGCGTAGGTAGGCCTCCCACTAGATGGACCGACGACATTGTGAGAGTCGCGGGCATCCAGTTGATGCAGATGGCAGGATGTCGTTCAGCAGTGCAGCATGTGGCCTATGTTCAGCAGTGGACGGCTGATGATGATGATGAAACGATGAAGAAGATTTTGTTTTGCCTCGTAGTTTTACCTTAGACTCTGCTTAAAAAATAATTTGATTAACGAAACCATTTATTTTGTAATTGTAGCCAAAGCAAGAGGTGCAGTCTCAAGCTCCCATCACCCACCCGCTATATGGCGTGGAACCTCCCCAACACGTGCCCTTAGCGCCAGTCCCAGGGCAGCAGTACACGGGACAACAATACCCTGGACAGTACCAACCTCAGCAGCAGTACCAGGCACAGCAGTACCAGGGACAGTATCAGGGACAGTACGAGGCCCCCCAGCAGTATCAAAACCAGTACCACCAGCAGGGGTATCAGCAACAGGTGAACTAATATCGGTAGCTTTTTAAACTGTTTCGGAAACTCCAAGTTGATGTTTGATGCTGGGTAAGACCTGGTGCACTCCGCACTCTAGGTATGACACTACAATTAGTCGTCTTGTTTGCGATAGACAGAGATAACACGACAAGAGTTACGCGATAGACAGAGAGGCAACTTGTAGGTTAATGTAGCTGTAGGTGGTTAGCGCTTGCACGTCCTGTATTGCACTTTATTGTGTAGTAGCAAGAGTCGCTACTTATTTTTAATGATTTGCGGAGTGAATTGCTATACTTGTACTGATATGGATTCTGTGGTCCATGCTAGGTCAGAGCCATTTGTATTTTTACATATTACGATTATTATTTGAAATTAATGACTTTATTATTCACCTAAATAACCCACTTTATTTATATAACCTTATAGCATCAATAGTCCATTTACCGACATCATCCTAATCCACAAAGTTTAATATATTTGAATTACTGTTATCGTACCTATTGATTCATATTATTTTTTGTAATTTTGAATTTCATGACTCGTCATATGCCTGGGCTCGTAAGTATTTTTCTATGAATAAATAAATAAATGACAGGACGAAATTCTCACACACAAAGACTGGTCCACGATAGCTCAAGATAGAGAAAATTGCGAGAAAGAAAGAGTGCTTTTGCTCAGCAGTAGGACGGTCAAAAAAAATGCTGCTTCATCAAGAAATACGCGCGCTCCCGGAGACGGTCGTCCGTGCAGCTCACTTGAATAACTTGTGACAAACAGTTATTGAGTGAGTACATACTTGCAGCCGGAGCCAGCGCCCGCGCCGGAGCCAGTCCCGGTGCAGAAAGGCCCCGTCCCGGAGCCCCACGTCGTGCTGCAGACCGTGTTCGACAGGATGCGCGCAGACTGCGCCGAGAAGGCAGTTAACCCACAGATGAAGAGGAAACTCGAAGACGTGCAGCGGAGATTAGAAACACTCTACGACATGCTTCGAGAACACAAGGTACGTACATAGGATTATTTGTACGCTAATGTTGTATATATCGACATTGTGAGAGTCGCGGGTATCCAGTGGATGCAGATAGCAGGATGTCGTCAGTGTGGAGGTTAAAGGGGGAGGCCTATATTCAGCAGTGGACGTCTTCTGGCTGATGATGATGAATATTGTATATATTTTTTTAATAGAATATGTGGCAAACAAGCGACGCACCACCTGATGGTAAGCGAATACGAAAATAACTCTATTACTTTTTAACATCTAAATGGTTGGACCATAGACCATAGAGAACATACATAGCATACTTTCTCTTGGAAAATAAATCAGTCCTTGAACCTATTCTCTAGTTTAAGATTCCTAGCCCAGCAGCTTGATTTTGTTAACTGTCATTTGCAATCGTATTTGATTTCACTCCACGCACTGTGCGTAAGCGAAACGGGACGATTGTGATTAACAATTGAAGGAGTCTAAAACCTGGATATAACTACCACGAGGTTATTATTCTTCACAATCAACGGTCAATCATTCGATTCCTGGCTAGGAATATGGATTTTTCAAAAACCTATGATGCAGTTTTCGTTTTCATCAAAATCGGACCCGAGACTCCTTTTAGTACTTTTCGCTATTCCTCAGTTTCAGATTTGGCCATCCACGTCCATTTCACGTAAAATTCATATATGTAGTGTACATTTAATGATATTATAAACTACATATGTTATATATTATATTTAATTATATTTTTGCCATTAAATAATAAGTCTGTTATTTTTAATTACCCAAACATTTGTTCGATAGACTATATAAATTAGAATCCAATTGGTTAATGTTGTGTTATGTGACCGTCAGCTGTCGGACGCAGCGCTCCAGACCCTGCACACGGTGGTCGCGCACATACAGGCGGGAGACTGCGCGGGCGCAGGGGCGGCTGCGACCGCGCTGGCGGGGGGCACAGACTTCGCTGCCGCCGCCGCCTTCCTGCCTGGCCTGAAGGTGCTCCTGCAACTCGCGGACCAACTGAAACTGTAACTACGTGACGAAATTATTATAAACTTAAAATGAAGACGCTAAATAGAAATTTTAATGACGTTTTGCAATGTCGCCTGTGCCGGCAAAAATGTTATGATTTTAATGGCGAGCTTTCCAGTATTGGTAGGTCGATACTTTGCCATTTTATCAATTTCTTTTTTTTTATGTTTCACGTGTTTTGTACACTTGCACCGGCGCATCTACGTTGCGCAGGTAGAGAAGGACGCATCTATCATTACATAAGTTCATCATACTCTCGCATATTTACCCGAGCATTATTTATTATTTTAAATGTTATGGAAGCCAATAAATATCGGCTATGCCACTTCATAAAACTTATATAGACCACTTTCATACTTGATTAGATTTGTTGTAGTCAAGTAATAGATTCTACACCATTTTGCATGAATAATCTGATAATTTAAACTTTACTTAAAAGTTTAAAATATATGTATACAAATAACAATGCATAAATATGATAAATAATTTAACTAGATTTTGTATTGTATAGTGCCTTTAGCAAATATATATACTATAGGAGCAGTGCGCGGCTGTAGGTACATTGAAGCTTACAAATCATTTATTTCCTCAAATGGGTACACCACTGTACACTCAGAAAAATTAAATAAATAGAAGCGTTATACCTACAATTTCCCCTTTAGCATTTACACCCCCCCTCGGTCGTCCATTCGTATACATTTTGAGCACATCGTTTGCAGTTGTGTGCCGCTCAATATTGAAGTGTGCTTTTGTAGTACTAGTAAGAATATGTCAGTGTGTGCAATACGTGTTACCTCGCCCCCTTCAGTTTTTGGCAGACTTTTTTCCAGCTTAAGTCCGCGTTTGACCACCAACTCGCATGTTGGTAAGCGACGATGTGGTCAAGATGACGCACGCAGACTTAGAAAAAAGCTTACTACAAAAATACAAATGTAGAATTTTACTGCTAGATCAAACAGAAACCAGAACGAATGCCGGACTAGGGCTGTATAGGGCTACCTGTTTTAAGCAATTCTGTTTAGGTGTGAGAAAAGTTGCGCGATCGTAAACCATATCTTGACGCGGTTATTTTCCGAATTGCACGATATCAGCGCTAAGTCGAGCTCGCGTTTAGAGGAAGCCGCGAGGTCCCTGAATGGTAATGCGGGTGAAACTTCCTGTTATTTTAGACTGACGCGTTATTTGTACAATGTAACAAAGTGTTATTTTGTTTGAAAGTAAAGTTATTGCAATTGAAATGTTTTAGGTTCGTAAGTTCGATTGGACACACATAATAAATTAAGTTCTTTATAATTTTTATTCAAGTTTATTAGAACTCGTACATCGGTACTCATTGTGCACTCAGCCATGTTACACCTTTGAAATTAACTACTTAATTTAACTGAAATGTTTAAAATAACGCATTTTATTGTTATGTAAAGTAATATATTAATTTTCTTAGTACATAAATGTATTTTGAAACGTGTTATTGTTTGAAAATAATAACTTATGTATTTCACAATAAATAACAAAAGACAATGAAACGGAATGTAAAGTTTGCGTAACTAACTTAACTACCTACTTATTTATATTGTAACAATGTATTAAGGATTATATTATTAAATATGATAACGAAGAAAATATATTTTTAGAGTTGACTATGTGGTTTAATTTGTTCACTAGGTTTATATTCCATATTATATCACGGCGCTTAGTATATGAAAATACAGCCAGTATTTTCATATAATAAACGCCCCGCGGTTTCACCCGCGTGGTGATGAAAATCGGTAATGATGAAGATGATGAAAAGCCTATGTGTTAGTCTAGGACATGAGCAATGTATATTCCAAATTTCATCTAAATCCATCCAGCTGTTTCTCCGTTATTAAGTAACGAACATCCATCCATCCATACTTTCACATATATGAATAGAATAGAGTGATAAAGAATATAAAAGCCCGTGGAGTAATAGTGGCCGAGCATGTGCGCTTTACAATCTGACGGCACCCGGTTCGATCCCCGGTCCTGCACCAATCACTTATTTAGTAGGTACTTAAATAAATTATGTGCAGTTTCGTCGCCATCGCTCAACAACGGTGAAAGAAAACATCGTGAGTAAACCGGTATGTCCAAGAACCTCACAAGTTCAAAGACATGATATTCACCAACATGCACTGGGCCAGCATGGTAGATTACGGCCCATCCTTTCTGAGATACCTGTGTCCAACCAGTGGTAACAGATATGCAATCTGGGTGTCTTCAAATCACGAGTGAATTGGTTTCTTCTAGGCAAGCGTGCTCCATCGTAGACCGCATCATCGCTTGACATGAGGAAAGTAGGCGGTCAGACGCAAGCTGGTTGTTGGGTAGACGCCTGCTGCCAGCGGTTATTAGATTAGTTTTCTATGTTATTGCTAGTTTTTTTTTATATTTGATTTTAAGTTGATTTCATATAATTGGTTAAGCACAAAATATATATATAAAAAAAACCATTGAAAACGGTCATTGACATTCGACAAAATGCATGGAACAGCTGTTTTTTCGCAATTCAGGGTTAGTCCCATAGTAAAAGCTGATCATAATGATGAGTACAATGACCTTCTTTCGGCTTAGTACCTACAGGGTATATGCGTAACCTTGTGTATATTTAATTTGTGCTTAATAAAATTGAAGGAAGGAGTTGAAGAGAAGGAGGAGATATCTACTCTACAGGTAAGTTGATCGCATCCTGTAATTGCAAACATATTTTTTCATTCAGTAAATATTTAAAATAATGTAAAAAATACTTAACTAGGCACGTTACGAATAAGCTTTCAACCAAAATGTAGAATACCTCACAGCTACGAAGAGAAAAGACATTACATTCGCATACAATCATCCAACTTTAAAAAATACTGGCAAAATCCTTCATCCATCAGTGGAGCGCCATCAGCGAAACATTTAGTTGTAAAACGTCGATTACGCGGAAAGCACTAGGAACTGCTATTATCGGAGCCGGCATTGCAGCGTACGACTCGCTCCGTGGACGTGCTTAATGGACCAAGCGACGTCTGAGAACTACTTTAGGTACCTACTCTAGGTACTTTTGTACAACTGGCAGGCGGTTGGCTCCAGTTTAAAAATAAACATCAGTCATAGGACTGGACGTCAGAAATGAAAATTTAACTATTAATTCACATATTCTACAAGAGATGGCGCATGTTTCAAAATACACGGTACAGCGTGACGATGACGCGAGTTCCATGATTTTTGTTCACCCAAAAAGTGCTCAACGCGCCTAAAGAAGTTTTCACTTCAAAAACTTTACAAAAGCTTCCTGCTACAGAATCCTTAACCTTGAATCAAGACTAAATGTCCCCACCTTCGAAAAACTATTTGATCGAAGGTCCCCATCAAGCTAATAGATATTCGATAGAAGCTCGCTCTGTGTTTACCTTTGGGTTGTGCCATGAGGAACGGCAGTTCCCCATGGCACACTTGGTAGTGACACGCAGTTGTGCCGCAGAATGATTTTGACTGTAGGTTATGTATGTTTTAATCTCAGAATACTTTTAATACTTCATATTAATTTATTCAAAAATGTTAGCATCACAAGATAAAATAACGTAGGTATGTAGATGCCACGGTATTAATCTCACGTTTGAATAGAACGTTTCATGTAGGTACCTACTTACCTAGTTTATTTGCCCGCAACAAGCCTGAGCCTTCATCGGAGTAAAGTTGCAATGACTCGCGGATAAGTAGGTACCTACCAGCATAAACCAAATAAGATGCAGCATTGTTCGCAGACGATCGCGAGGCGAACGATGCGCGGCTGTGGAGTTTGTTTCCACTAATCACACGAACAATTCACTGAAAATAAGTCGTTTAGCTCTCATTTAAATAAAGAAAATAAACTATCTGCCTTTCCTAACTTAGCTATAACTTTAGAAAAGAAATATACTTTTTTTTTATAATTAAAATATCACTCCACAGACACCGGGGTCCGTGACTTTTGTTATAATTTACTACTATATTGTTAACTTTAACGAATTTACTTTACACAATACAGGGAGAGGAAGTTAGTTATTCTTAATCTAAGGTTAAAACAATTTAGTCATGTTATTACTAGTTTATGTGTATACCGCGAGCAGACCAGCGACCCGCAAGCAGCACCTGATCACGAGTATGACTCATGTGCCAGCCATCGCCCTCCTCAACCATATTTGAGGGAAGAGAGCAACCCGACACACGACGCCACCGCAAGAAGGTGCCTTCGATGGTGAGCATGAATGCTCGAGGCATACACACAATCCTTATTTCTAAAAGCTTTTTTTACATTTCAAATCCTATTTTACATTACAATCGCCTCCTCCCGGCCCAGGGCCTCCATCACCGCCGCGTTCCGATCTCTGATGGCCATCTGCAAGTTGTAATCTTTAATGGTCTTCGGTGACGCAGCCGATGCTCGACGCACGAATCGACTGATGACATCGTCTTCGATGTCGTCAGCGTAGTAGACGAAGGTCCCGGTGTGCCGCGATACTGCAACGACCGCGTGCGGCACGCTCTCGTGCAGCTTCATTTTTGGCTTGGTCTTTATGGCGATTACCGACTCGTATGTTAGTCCCTGAGCTTCATGTATGGTAAGAGTGCGCGACCCCGTACCTCCCCCATAACCCTGGCTGATAAGGGTCTCCTTTTCTTCCTGCGTGTGCACTAAGAAAAGGGTGTTGGGGAGGGTGCTGGGTATCTGCGCCCCATACCGTACCGTCTCTGCTCAAGAGACCTAATACGGGGAGCGGAGGAATACATACCGGAGTATATTTCCCTCAGTGCATACGCGACGCGAAGAAATATACTTTAGACGAAAATGCAGGCACGGAAATTTTGTCTTGCTTCATTAGCAGAGAGAGCGAGACAAAACTCAATGTAAGATTATTGTATGAATGTTTTTGAGAATATGGTAGAGCCCGATGTAATATTAATTCATACCTAGCAGCGCCCAGTGTACGTATTAGTCACGAGAAAACGACGGGTAAATTAGACATTATTAGATGACAAAACTGAATATAGGCAGTAAAATTATTTAGATATTTGGTTTGCTAGTTAGACATTAACCATAGGTAGGTACCTAGACAAACACGTGGCTATTATCCTTGTAACAAAACTAAACTGCTTTGGTTTGCGCATTCATCAGAATCGTCAGCCTAAGACGAAACGAATGTTGTTGAAACTATACTGTGGCCTTAGTACGAGCACTTGCGAAAAAGTTATCGTTACGTAAATGATAGCAAAATGTATAAAAAAAATTACAGCGTCTCTATCGGACGTAAAAAGAAACTGAATTTTTCATACATTTTCCTATCGTTTACGTAATGATAACTTTTTCGCAAGTGCTCGTAGTAAGTTCACTGTAAACTGTACGTACCTATACGTACATAGTTACGTATATTGTTCGATTTAAATACTCCTATAGTCAGGAAAAAAATATCGTTTTCTTGAATAGTGGAGATGCACATTAGTTCTAAGGATTACCCGTGCGCTCTCGTGCCTGGCATTGTATGCCGGATTAAAAATAATACCGGCGCGAACACTGTGCAAGCGGCTTTACCGGCCATATCTAACATAAACAGTAACGCAACTGGTAGAGATCTTTCGTTCTAAATGTGCACCGTATTTTTGTAGGTAGAACCTCGTTAAGTCGAACCTCGAAAACCTCCATATCTCGAAAAAATGTTTTGTTCCCTTCCCTTCAAACACCAAAACCTCTATTACTCGAAATCTCAACCCTCTATTAATCGAAATAATCAGTGAGTCCCTCCAAGCCATTTTAATACAAATTTTCCCTCCATAACTCGAAAAATTAAAATTTACCTTTGTATCTCAAACATAGCAATGTTTTACACTGTTTTAAACTATCACGGTTGTTCAGTAAAGTTATATGATTATTTACGGGATATTTACCGTGGTAAGGTTGTGGAAGGAGCTCCCGATATTTCGGCGCAGTTACATGCACCATGTTCACGGGAAGACTGAAGAATGCGGGTTGCATCAGGCGGCCCGTCTGCTTGTTTGCCACCAAAGGCATAAAAAAACTGGGCCAGCGTGATGGATATGACCCAATTGCCCTTTCGGGGTGCGTAAGTCCAGCATGTAGACTATTAAAAGGTTGATCATACTATGCACCCACTCAAAGGCCTAGGACCTGACAAAGAGCACTGGATCTCCAATAGGACTGCACCGGCGTCAATGATAGAGTCGCCTACTGGTTGTACGTTGTAAGGTTGCGGTAACAACCACCTCAGGGGTTATCGCGTATGACGTGATCCGCACGTGTCCTTATATACGAGCAAGAGGTGATTGGAGAGGAACACGATTTATATGCAAAAATGGAAAAATAAACCGGCAAAGTGCGAGTCGGTCTCGCACAGTGAGGGTTCCGTACTACAACTTAAATTGTTATTTACTAAAGTAGGTCTACATCATATAAAACTTTATAACCTACTTTATAAAAATGTCAGAACTGAACCGAATTGAAATGGAACCAAAAGTGATGCACTAACTTAAATATAAAAAATAATCATCAAAATCGGTTCACCCAGTCGTAAGTTCTGAGGTAACAAACATTAAAAAACAGTCGAATTGTTAACCTGCTCCTTTTTGGAAGTCGGTTAAAAAAAGACAACATGACGCCCAGACGGTCACCCATTCAAGTACCGAGCGCACCCGACGTTGCATATCTTCGGTAAACAGAAATTTGATGCCGACCCGCACTTGACCAGTATTTATTATTTGTTGTTTTATTTTAGAGGGTGTACTATAATCATGCCAAGTTTGACGCTTGTGTCGCGAAGCACCTCAATAGGTACTCCGCGAAGTACATGTACCCATGTATGATGACAAATCGTCATGTGAGCTGATTGTTACGTAGCTGAGAATATACTATCTTACACAAAACAAAAACTTGGTTGTATAAGGTTAAACTGCATCATAAGCACCGCGACGGTTCATTCGTTTACACTGATATCTGGCTGATACAGACTGATACACCTGGAGCGTTCCGCCTCTAGTGATTTCTGATTCTGATACCGATTCAGTGCTGAACCGACTCTGGTACCTGGAGCCCTGGGCTTCCAATGATTTTTGATATTGATATACAGCTGAACAGACTGGTACCCGGAGCCCTTGGCTTCCAAGGATTTCTGATACTGATAACCAGCTGAATAGACTGGCACCTGGAGCGCTCTGCTTCCAAGGATTTCTGATACTGATAGTTAGGGGGTTGCCCCCCAGTGGCCTCCAAACCTCCCCCATAGCCACCCCATGCCTCGCAAATACTGAGCTGATCTGATCACTGATATTACTGAGATAATCTGATCACTAACAAAACTGTAGGTACTGTCTACGCGGTACCCATAATAACGGAACAGGTCGAACTGTTACTAGACAAGGCTTGAATCATACAGTCAAATGATATACACGGAAATAACAAGAGTATATGTGATATAGCTCATTCACCTGAGCCTGATATCACCTTGTTCTTACACAACACTTGTTCCTCTTACCGCCACCGGTTTTAAAGTGACCGTCCGGCCGGCTACAGGCCACCGTGCCGAACGAAGCGCTCGCGATTCCACTCGCCTCCACCGGGTGTGGCGTCAGCCTTGTTCTCCACAGATACACACAACTAAATGTCGGCTGTCACTGTCACAGCTTTGTTGATATGTAAACCTTCTGATACCTACATGTCCATACTATGTGTGTATATATCTAGCTTCGCATTCGCGACAGCTTGTACGTATTTTGTACTTTTTTACACTAGAGCAAATACAAAAATACGTTTAAAAAATGTTTTCACACCACCTCCTCGACAATGTCCAATTACATACGATATAATGGAATCTCAACGTGAAGTAAAGCATTATCTCTTAAGGTGAAACGTTTCACTTTGGCGGGAAATTCAAATTTCTAACAGTTTTTTTGTTCATGTAGCTAGGCCGAGTAATTATTGTAAACGATCATGATGTTTGCGAAAATTGATTATTATTCTTTACAAACTCGCGTAAAGTTATTTACCTCTAATGTACATTATTACATACATTTGTCAATAAACAAATTTTTGCTGTTTCAAACGGTTTATTGCCAAATGTAAGTAATATGGCGAGTAACTGATTAATAGCTGTACATGATAATGTAAAGAACGACCAACAATTTTCGCAAACACTGTGCCATTTCACAATAATTACCCGGCATAGCTACAAGGACAAAAAAAACTGTTTGAAATTTGAATTTCCCGCCAAAGTGAAACGTTTCACCTTAAGGGATATAAAGTTGTTTGAAACTCCCTAGGAAATATAGTGATTTGAATTTGGAACGATAAATTCGTGTGGAAACTCGTGGATAACTGCCCATATGGCATTGTAAAGAGGTTTGTTCGAAAATCGAACTGGCCAGCAGTACAAAAAAAAGGTGCGTTTACAAAGAATGTGAAACAAAAGACGGTGTTTGGTGCAATGATTTTCAGTTAAACCTGGCTTTTTATTGTCTCGCAGATGTGAAAAGTATAGTATATGCTCCTCTGGAATAAGGCTTGTCTTTGTCTTGGGCAGCTTGAAACCCTCGCTTCACTCAGGACTCTATATAACTCGCTCGCTCGCTCAGGGTTCACTATGCCGCCCGCGATGTAAGAAACTGCTTTATTCCCTTAGTGCATAATCTACTATTGTTGTATGGGGATTCTTCTTTAGTTCTTAGGTACTTTTGACTTTATTATTTTATTATTTTTGAGTTTATCCGTCGTAACATTACATATTCTGTAAAAAATTCAACTATCTACGGGTCGAAAGATAGTAATAGGATCCCGTTTTCACTCTCTGGGTACAGAACCCTAAAAATATAGAATGAGCAAAATGTAGCATGAGTTAATGGTCTACATTCAACTCATTCTACATTTTGCTGAAGGCTGCGGTGTTTCCGAGAAGCTACATCATGGTTTTTTTTATGATACTGAGTGACGAGCGATGTCACTCGCCTGATGGCTCTTCACGCTTGCCCATAACAGCTCAACGCCACTCAGAATTTTGAACTTCAACAGTTAAAAACCCTGGATGGCAATGCACTGCGCTCGTCACCCCGAGATATAAGATGTCAAATCTCTGTGTGCCCTGTAATTTCGCTGGAAACATTCAATCCGGAACACAGTAATGTTTGCACACTACTGCTTGGCGGTTGAATAACTGGCAAAAGGGGTTCTTCAAAAGGTGATTTAATAGAGTCTTAAAGGGTCGACAACGTATTTGTGATGCCTCTGGTGTTACAAGTACCTATTCATAGGCGACGGTGACTGCATACCATCAGGCGGCCCATCTGCTTGTTTGTCTGGTGGCAATAAAACATATACATACCTATAACGATTATTCGTAACTACAACCTGCGATTCCATCTTCTCTTCAATTAAATTAAGTTCAACAGAAAAAATTTACAACACAGCTTAAGAATTAATTTATATTATGTATTAGCAACTAACTGCGCCTCGCGGTTCCACTTGCGTAGGCATTCCCTCAGAAAACGTTATTTTTTTCGCATAAAAAAGTATGTTCTCACTTCAACTATCTCTGTGGAAAAAAATCACGTCAATCAGTTGCTCTATTGTTGCGTGAAAGTGAAACAAACAAATACACTTTCGCATTTATAATGCAGGGTTGTATAGAAAGGATATGCTAAACTGAAAGGGGCTCATCATTCTAATCATGATGAACAACCTTTACTGAGGGACCAACCCTGAATCCGCGAAAAAAATATCAGCTTTTCCATAGAAAACTGTTATTCAGACTACAAATTGATGGAATGGATTCAGGGTTAGTCCCGTAGTATAAAATTTGTTAATAATGATGAGTAGAATGAATCCCTTTTGGCTTAGCGTAGCCTTTCCTTATAACCCTGTATAAATAGATATGATAGGCTTGCATTAGAACGAACTTTATCGGCGTCTGATTTTCACATAACTTTGATTCGCTGAAATTTAAAAAGTAAGTGTACCTTTTTTGTTTATTTCGTCCTACTAAATAGGTAGTGTATTAATCTAAGTGGTGGTCTAGATTGGGTACATTTTATTACACCCTAGTTTAGCAATCTTACTTTCTCTTTGTTGTTCGAGTTGTTTATTTGGTGCTGACGGGAAAAAGCCGCCATTCCTCGATGTAAGATTTCAGCGCCGTTCAGTTTTGGCTTCGATTGGCTCCGGAATGCGAAAACTTTGGATGGACATCGTATTAGGGAATGTAGAATTGTTAATAACAAGTTTTTTTTTAATCCCTGATCCTAATCTTCAAACGGCTGAACAGACTTTCTTTAATCTAAGAACACCCTTGATCGAGTCATCTTTCAAACCAAAATTAATCAAAATCGGTTCAGCCGTTGGGAGCTACGATGCCACAAACAGACTCACTTGTTACCTCTTTTTTGCCCACGGGGTTAAAAATAGTAATAAAGCTTTATTTTGGAGATCCCTGGTACCTGCTATCTTTATTGCGTAATTCTTGGGTGGGGTCTGTTTGTTTTTGAAATAGTTTGAACTCTTTTAAATATCTAGTGATAAAAATAAATAATATCACTAGCCAATTTAATATGAGAATTATCATGTATCTCTAATCTATTTAACACTTTAATTATTCATCTATCTCACCACCTCCACTTAAAACCATCGTGACAATAAATATCTAAGGTTTTTTTAATGACTTACGCTGTTGGCCTCAGACGGCTTCGACAGCTTGACCGGACTGGTTGGTGCACACAGAGGGCGTTGGGCCTAACTCGTTTTGGTTTTGGGGGCGACTAGCTCAAGAGCTTCTCGAAGGTACGAACCTCGGCTTAGGACGTCGCCGGGAGGGGGGAATCAGACTAGCTCTGGCACCCCCACTCGCTTGTCATGAAGAGTGTGAAGGTTATGGTTGGTTCTACCGTCAAAATGTACCCCCGTAGCCTTCTGAGCAACCTCGGACAAAATCAATTGATATCTACGTTTTGTTTGTATTCTACGAGAATTACTCATGTAAGATAAAGGCTGATCTGCCAGATTAAGTGAAACAAAGTCGCGTACACTCAATTTGAAAAACATTTAAAATTAATACAAGATTTTGTAATGTCCTATCCAGTGTTACCTTATCCTAGTACTGGCCGGTAGCCAGCAGTCTAAACGCGTTTGTCTGTATTGAGATTTACCGTCCGTCTCGCTCAGAGCTCCGGAATTGGTACTTGCACACATTACAGTACTGCTCTTTAAACTGCGCCTCTCAGGGTTATTGGGGGTGGGTTTTAAAAGCTTAAAGTTGTAAAGCTTAATGCTGCGGTGCAATTTAATTCGGGCTTTTTGACTCAATGAATGCTTTAAAATTGGGCAAATCTAGATTTGAGGGAGTTTTTAACAAAAGGAATACGAAAGAACAACTGAGCCAGCATAGTTAGACTACGATAGTTTAGAATGTATAGCAACTTTGATAGACATAATAATTCTGAAAATACAAGATATATGAACTGAAATTATCAAATTACCTTACCTAC
Organism: Agriopis leucophaearia; assembly: GCA_949125355.1. NCBI lineage: Eukaryota > Metazoa > Arthropoda > Insecta > Lepidoptera > Geometridae > Agriopis > Agriopis leucophaearia. The sequence continues at coordinate 991,083 of OX421276.1, read as the reverse complement.
CGCTTCTCAGCGATGAGGGCTGATGTAATTTTCAAAACAAATCATAACCTCAATTCTAAACATTGAAAGGTAACAATGCACTTCACATCTTTATTATTCAGTCAAGAATTTAATTTAACCAATCACATGACTCCCCGTGCCTAACCGAGGTTTCTTCGCTCCTGCCGCCCTGTCATAATGTCAGTCATCATTCGTCACGCATCGGGAGCAGTCGAATATGTTGCAGGGGGAATCTGATTGCGTTTCGTGTTGGAGGGTGCAGTATGCAAATGTTACGATATTGGATTTAGAGATTACTTACTCGTACCTACAATAGGTATAGGTAGCTGGGGAAATGTCTTCATTTTCATTTCTTTGGTTTGAATTTATTTAGAATTTGAAGATTTGTTTTGCCATATATGTTTTCATTCACTTAGCTAATATCGTTCGTGCATTTTGCAGCATGTTCAAACCTACCACAACATGCAGAGTTTAGCTTGTCGAGATTTTTTTAGAGTGTAAGACCTACTGTCGTTTAGTGACTTGTTCAAGATTACTGTTAGTATGTTTTTTTTTTAATGTTGAATGAGATATTTTGACTTAAGCGAAAATGTTAACATTCAAAGTCTAAAAAAATCAAAGCAACTTTACCAATTAAAATTAACTAACTATATAAAAGCCTGCAACCGCTTTCACTGAACGAACACCGCAGCCGATACAAGTAAAATAAAACGCCAGAGTTTCAAAGGAAGTTTGATTAAACTCACTTTTCCGAGCCATTTGCTAATTGAAAATGTTATGATCTCAATTTCTTGGAAAAAAATTGCAAACGAAAACAACAAACTTATTGGGTAAGTAAGTATTGGTTAATTTCGGCAATATAATTTTTGTTTGACGCTTTGACTGTTTGTGATCTTATTTATTATTCAGGCTATTTTGAGTAATTTAGGTAAGCCAAGAGATCCAATTTTCATAATCAGGCTACCTACAAGATCTAAAAACGAAAGAATACAGTTTTTAGAACAAAAAATATTCAATGGGCAATCTGAATTTTTTAATATAATAACTACCTACTTAGTTACGTGTTAATTCGTTTATATTTTATTTAGGTATTAAAGATACTCCGCTATAAAATAAGAACGAAAGAAGTAGGTACGTATAATAAATTATTTAACTCACAATAGTCAGTCTGTTTCTTATTTCTTACTTTGTCACCACTACCTGGGAGTCTGGGAGCTAACGGGTACCACTAACGCGGGCATGAAACCGCTGAATCAAATCAAATCAAAATCAGTTAATTTGTAAGGCTATTGTCATAAATGTTGGTATACAAATGTGAGTCTCTAATATTTTACCTTAAACAGCGCAATGCGGAAAATCATGCGTATATACGTGAAACGGTCCGAGATACGGTTTGCGGTCGCGCAACTTTTCGCAATCACCTAAACACAATCGCTTAAAACAGGTAAGACATTTGAAAAGAAAATAGAGCGGCATCACGGGACACTAATTAATTGAAATCGTTGGTCTGTCTACTGACAGAAATACATATGTGTAGATATACAGGGTGTTTGGTAGAGGGTCCGACAAATCAAATGAGCGTGTTCGGGGGCCCATTTGGAGAATACAAGTTGGCCAAAAAAAATCCCTGACCCCCCTAATTTTTTTAAAGGTTTTTTTTGTGAATTTTCCCATTTTCACCGAAATTGTACCTATTTACCTCCATAACATTTGTAAAATCTGTTTTAGACCGGATGTTTTTACTTGAATTTGGTCTCTAATACACTTTCAGGCCACGCAAAGCAAAATTGGATACAAAACAGAGCTAAATAACTGATTTAGAGCTCATAGAGTGAAAAAATGTAAATAAAAATTACCTCATAGTTCAACTTTCACAGTGATCTAAAAAAAAAACACTAGCAATTCTGGAGATAATATGCATTTAAAAACTTCTCTATTTATTACTTATTACAATGACATACTAAATTGGTATAATACTTACCAGCTTATTGAGTTAAAATAGGATTCTAAGTAACAACTCTAGAAATAAAAAAATGTGTCATCTACGTAAAGTAAGGGACCAATTACGACGAGCAGGTATAAAACCATTGTTATTAGTTCTTCTTTCTCCGTATCTCCAAGAATGCAGAGGCAGCGTGCTAAGGCTTTAAGCTACCAGTTGTCTAACCAATAAAATCAGTGTGACTGATTATCAGTCGAGCTTTGACTGCTATCACTGTTTGACGCGTGTACGAATAACCCAACGGTTTCTGTTTTCTGTTTTGATTTGTTAAATTGTTACCTTGTTGATTGTTACCGTTGTTGTCTGTTACCGTTGTTCTGTTACCGTTGTTGACTGTTACCGTTGTTGACTGTTACCGTTGTTGACTATTACCGTTGTTACTGTTGTTTTTGTTGACGTTGACTGTTGTTGCTGATTCTTTCTGCGCCGACATGACGGAGTTTAGTAACGAAGAATACGCCGAAATGGTTTTTGCCTATGGCCGAGCTGATGGGAACTCACGTGCAGCCCAAAGAATGTACAGAGAGTCGTATCCCAACAGACATGTACCACATCACACCACATTCTCAAATACTTTCCGGAGACTGCGGGAAACCGGCACCCTACATTTTAGGGAACCACGACTCAATGCTAGACAGCATCGTGTTGTTGTAGATGAAAGTATTCTACAAGAGTTCGATGTGGATCCCACCACCAGCATTAGAAAAGTGGCCCGTGACTTGGGAGTTTCGACATGGAAAGTTTGGTCAGTAGTCAATGCAGACGGAAGGCATCCTTTTCACTACACTCCGGTGCAAGGTAAATTTAATTTATGACATTAACTCTAAACTGTGTTCTAGATTCTGACGCTTGAGATTATTTTGATCACTCTCACTCTTATGACTTTTGAAACGAGAGAGAGATAATGACCTAGATAATATCTCACGCGTCAGAATATTAGAGCTCCTGATTGCTCATTTAAAATACGAACCTTACATAAATTGTTTACTGGACAATGGGCTTTGCTCAAATTCTCTTGAATAGTGGATTGTATTTTTTTTATTATTATGACTTCGGTGGTGTATCGAACTCTACAATAATAATAATAATTGCCGTACAAGTTGCCCATCTCATGTTCTCAAACGGTTTTGTTTTGGTTTCAGGTTTAGTAGAAGGGGACCAAGAGCGGCGTTTGCGGTTTTGCCGTTTTCTTTTACATACGGACGTAGATAATGACGAATTCCTGAAGACCATTCTCTGGACGGATGAATCTAAATTCACGAGAGAGGGCATCTTTAACCAACATAATCTCCACAGATGGGAATCGCAAAATCCTCGCGCGACTAGAGAGGCCTCACACCAACATAAGTTTTCGGTCAACGTATGGGCAGGTGTCATTGGGAGAGACCTCATAGGACCCCATTATCTCCCAGATACACTGAATGGGGAAAATTACCTAGAATTTTTAATGAATGACCTACCGGAATTAATGAGTGACCTGCCGATTTTTGAAGATGACCGGGCAGTTGTATTTCAACATGACGGCTGCCCGGCTCACTACCGGAACATAGTACGCGAGTACCTAGACAACGTTTTCCCCAATTCATGGATTGGGAGAGGTGGCCCAATTGAATGGCCCGCACGTTCCCCAGACCTAACACCACTCGATTTTTATGTCTGGGGACGTGCTAAAGAGTTGGTGTACGAAGTTGAAATAAACACAAAAGAAGAATTGGTGACGAGAATTGGGGATGCTTTTTCAAAAATGAAAGTAGAAATGACGCTGAACACGACTACAAAAGAAATACGCCGTAGATGCCGGGCGTGTATTCATAACAGAGGAGCTGTGTTCGAACAAAATTTAAATTAAATAAATAATTGTATTTATTTCTGTTGTTTGAATTTTCCCTTCTGCCTCATTTATTCAACAAGTTGGTAAGTTTTATACTAACTTAGTATGTCATTGTAATAAGTAATAAATAGAGAAGTTTTTAAATGCATATTACCTCCCGAATTGCTAGTGTTTTTTTTTTAGATCACTGTGAAAGTTGAACTATGAGGTAATTTTTATTTACATTTTTTCACTCTATGAGCTCTAAATCAGTTATTTAGCTCTGTTTTGTATCCAATTTTGCTTTGCGTGGCCTGAAGGTGTATTAGAGACCAAATTCAAGTAAAAACATCCGGTCTAAAACAGATTTTACAAATGTTATGGAGGTAAATAGGTACAATTTCGGTGAAAATGGGAAAATTCACAAAAAAAACCTTTAAAAAAATTAGGGGGGTCAGGGATTTTTTTTGGCCAACTTGTATTCTCCAAATGGGCCCCCGAACACGCTCATTTGATTTGTCGGACCCTCTACCAAACACCCTGTATACAAATATTATGAGTACCTACACAAATAAAATCTTAATTATACTTATTAAAAAACCTCAATCTATAATTATTATACCCATCCTAATTAAAATTCTCATTTCATTAACCAACACTGATTAAAAACTGAAACTCAATGATCAAGCCAGCGACCCAGTGAACAGTAATCACTAATGCGCTGTTTGCAGCCATCATTCGCCAAACAATTCCTATAGGGCGTAATATTTGGCTCATGCGGATTATTAATTGTCCGGAAACTAATTCATTCATACAATATGAGTAGAGTAAGCACGATGGGACAGAAGGGATACAGGACTGGAGCCTGTGTGAGTGTGCCGAAACTCTGCTTTACCAGCTTCGCTCCGGGTTCATCATCATCAGCCAGAAGACTTCCACTGCTGAACATAGGCTTTCCCCGTAGACCACACGTAACAACAGCCTGCCTTCTGCATCCATTCGATGACCGTCATGATGTCGTTGGTCCATCTAGTGGAGGGCCTACCTACGCTGTATCTTCCGGTTCGTGGTCTCAACTCAAGGACCTTTCTTCCCCATCGGTTATCGGTACTTGTACCGATGTGGTCTGCCCATTGCCACTTCAACTTGCCAATTTTAGGGTCCGGGTCCTGGTAGATGTTGTTTTTTACTGATGTTGCTATAGTTAGCATATTTTTAGAGGTAACTGTTTCTTTTGCATTTGGAAAATGCTAGCCAAAATGCTATGCTAACGCTGGCATAGCATTTTGGCTAGCATTTTCCAAATACAAAAGAAACTCTTTGACAGTTGCTAATCAAGTTGCTAACCGGTTATATTGGTAAGTAAGATCTATACTTAAATTAATCTTGCTAACCTCTAACGAGAATAAATTTGCCAAAACCCTAAAAGACATATTGCTCGTCAAATGTTACTATAGACTAGATAGACGAGTACTTAGAAGACAATTAAACTATAGAAAATATAGATTTGCTGCGTGATATCTACCTCATGACATGCTGCCTACGACCTGTAGTGAATTTCATAATATTCAATAAATAATGTTGTAATTGAATAGGAAACGATTTTTTTACATAAATACTTTTAGATTTAGTATAGATTTTTACCGTTTACAACTTACATTTAGATTTCCAAATCAAGATTTCCAAGTCTCTGTACTGCAGGTCTATTCTGCAAGCTAAGTGAACGCACAAGTGAAGTGATAAGCAAGTGAATGTGATATTTTTTCTTATCTATTTCTGCAGATAAATGTCAAAACATCGAATTATAAGGGTAAGGGACTACAGTCAAGGGTGATCACTCGACATTTGGACATTTTTCTATAGTATTTGAAAAGAAAAAATACACGTTCACTTAGCTTATCACCTCACTTGTGCGTTCACATAGCTTGCAAAATAGACCGACTGTAATCGTTTGTTCATCATTGATGTTCAAAATAGAGACCTATAGAGTAAAGTATCCTAGCAGATGCAATACGGTTGCTCTATTGGAATTGGAGTTAGTTATTTTACCTGTAGGCAAGTAATTATGTCGTGGACTTCTCTGAATACTATTATTTTGTTCTATCTAATAGTATACAATAACCTAGTATTTAATGTTTGCGCGACAGCAGTCGCGGCTGCCTCATTTGTTAGCGGTTGAATAATTCAATATTTCCATGCTATTTCCCGGATTGTTATCAATTTGGTCTAACCGTAAATTTAACATGACCGCTGCGGCAGGGTATTTACTATAATAATGTACCACGGAAATTCGCAGTTTTTATTTCCGAATTTTTAGGTACTTTACGCATGATATTTTTGAAGAATGCATCCTGGATGCTTGTGTAGGTGGTTGCCTAGTATCTAGTATTAATTCTTGGATATAAGCATAGATGTAGATATCAAGATATGACTATCAGGAATTATGTGTCTCAGATGAAAAGTATACTTGAGGAAATAGCGCTCGAACTCAATCGAAATCTCTACCAACTACGCAGTACGACACAAACGACGATGCCGCTCTCAAGTACGACAACCGTCCACCATAGAATCTAGCGTTCAACTGGGTTCAACTGGTGCGCTTAGACGCACCACTGAATAGATACCATTGGATATGTTTCATTGGGCCGGTCCTTATTATATACGTCATTTTAGAGTAACTTTCAAATTTTTTACCAGAGTTGTATTAGTACTGCTTACATGATAGTACCTACCCAAATTATAGATGTATTTGTATTTATACATTTATTGTCATTGATACTACCATTCTTAATCAAATACCGTAGTTTTACTGGTTAACAATGACGTACTCGTACCTGGTCTAAACCTGGTTTATTAAGTGGAAATCAATTTTCCGATGTAATTTACGTACTTTTATACTGTACAAAATAATAATATGGCACGTGTATCCGTCCTATGTCTAATATCAGTAGTTGGTTGTAGGCAAGGTGCTTCTGACGGTTACGAGATTATTTTCACCTTCTCTTTGCACCCGCGAAGAGCTGACGAAGGCGCACATCTATTTTAGACTAGACAACGGAAACATCCCGTTTTAGATATCCCACCTTAATAGTAGAGGTTTTTATTCCTATTATTTTTTATACGTACGGGAACATTAAAACGCTAAAAATCGCCGATAGCTATTTTATACCACCATTCCTCCCGCAGATACTAAGGAATACTTATCTCACATATAAATCTATAGTAAGTAGGTATATAAAAATTAATCCCTATTTTTCCTGGCCACGCTAAAACTTAGGAACGGCTTTACCGATTTCATTCATATTTTTTAATGTTTTCTAATACTTCGTATAAGGTTCTAATATATAAAAACGGCTGGACTAATTTGGATGAATCATGTGTGCCTGGAGCGGGTCAGAGTAGCGAGGCCGAAGGCCGAGCTTACACCCACGTGAAGCCGGGGCGGGTCGCTAGCATTAAATAATAGGCAAGTTTACCTACAAGTCATCATCATCAGCCCGAAGAGGTCCACTGCTGAACATAGACCCTTAGAACTGTACACTGAACGATAGCCTGCAACAGCCTGCCATCTGCATCCACTGAATGCCCCCGACTCTTACGATGTCGTCGGTCCATCTAGTACCTACCTGCGCTGCCTAAAAGTACGTGCCACTAAATTACTATACTAACATTGAACATTTTGAAAACTATTTTCTTCTACGAGATTATGGCTGATTTCTTATGACTCAGCTCATATAAAATTCTGCATCACTAGGGACGTAAAGGTGTGTCAGCATAGTTCCACCAATGGTACTTATCAATGGCACCTACTTATGACATAAAGGGATTTTTAAACATTCATGACAATAAAGTAAAATTACATATTTTGACAGTGAACATTAGTTCAACTCTACAAACCCAAATGTTCACAAGAACAACTCAAACTCCCACAACTCATATTGAACTGATTGAACTAACATAATCACTTGAAATGATTCCCAAACTATCTAAGCAGGTATCTTTAATCAGCTGCCGGGAGCGATCGACACGGTTCCTTTGACGGGAGCCGCAGCCGGCGAGATCAAAGGCCGCCCTGATTACGCGCCGCGCCGCTCTAACTACCCGCTTCGGTGGAAATTTTCACTTAGAACAAGCGCTGAAAAGTTTGTGGGATGATTATGAAAAATACGCTTTTGCATATTTTGATAAAGATCTTTCGCCTGAAAGGTAAAGTCCCTCCGATCCGACATAAACTTGTTTTTGCAGTTTTTGGTTGCATAAATCCAATGTTGTGTACGTAAGTCCTCAATACCTTGACCCTTAGAACAAACTCTTTATGATAAGTGAATTAAAAACCCTTTCATCTAATAGGCATGTTCATCTGGTCCCAAAGATAGGTATATACATTTATATTTATTATCATTTTATGCAGTTTTTTAAGTACTATACAATATATCTTTATTACACACCGAAAATAAAAAACTTAAATAAAAATGGCTCATTCTTGGGCTTTGTACTCACACCCTGTGGATTGGAATCTGAACGCGCCAACCACTGAGCTATCGTCGCTACAAACACTGCATCGTTTTATCTTACGTATATTATTACAGTACTGTGTCGCAGGGCGTCCTACGTAACCATATACCAGCTCCAAAACAAGCAGGTAAATAAGCAAGCTGCAGTGGCAATGGCCCACCATTTTGGCAGCAAAACCAATACCGAACCGGAATACTTGCGGTAGACGTGACTTCACCTGTCTATAGCTGAACTACTCGTAAATATAACATTGTAAACAACCTCATTTTATAACTCGAGCCCAGATTCTTGTTAGATGTCAACACAACCGATTATGCACCCTGCAGGACGAGGCGTCGCTGCAATATTAATCGCGAGGGGACGACATGCTGTAATTGTTATTGATTCTGAATTTCTTCGTGTGGAAAAAAGGAGGAATTTTCGTTTATACAAATAGATAACGAAGCCCTCTTCGGCTGTAATTTTGTAGGTATATTTCGAAATCATTTTTATTCCCAGCCTTATTACCGTATAGACTAACATAAGTATTACAAACACAGGAAATTATTTCATACATTGTAATTTCATTGGCTATTTGTTTTGTGGAGCAAAATATTGCGCCTAGAAGAAAAATACCCCATAGTCTGTCCATTATGTTAATCGCTTTTTGACAGTTCATACAAAGTTGATAACATAACTTTGTAAAGCGTCTAGCAAACAATATTCTTTTTGTTATACAATTGATCTAGCATTACCTCTTTACAAGGTTACGTCAACTTGAAAGGAATTTATAGCCGTAACAGATGTCGAACTTGGCTGACCAACCACCGCGCCGTCTGACCAACGGGAGATAATGAGAAAATTTTCTCTTTCTCTCCCGTTGGTCATACAAGTTCGATAGGTACGTCTGTTACGGCTATTATATTACCGTTGCTTTCAAGTTGACGTAACCTATTACTCGTACCTACTGTCAAGCACGAACCGAGTGGTGGTACATGTATTTCCGCGCACGAAATGATCGGTGGTACACAACCACCACCAACAACGCGCACAACCCCATGCGGCTCTACTCAATGCACGTTCATCTATCTTGTGCTAAATACTTTTTGACCACCTCAGGGCACTTCCGAGTGTGTCAGTCGCCGGAAACGATCGCCTGCAGTGGACCTGCAACTGAGAAACTGTATGTAGAGTTGTTGGATGTGGTTCATCATGGTTATAATGTAAACAAAGAGAAGAAAGAAGAGGTGATTATTTATTTATTATCAAGTAAATTAGAAAATGAAAATGTATATTGCGAGATGAATAGATGGTAAGTAGTTGTAAAGTGATCAGAATGGTGACCTAGTGGTATGAACAGATTGCAAGGTAGACCACTGGTCAAATGCATGGATTATAGAGACGTAAATAGAAAAAAAAGATGATGATGATGAGACGATGATAGATGATGAGATGTTTTTTTTTCTATTTTGCTTATACACTCTAGCAAAAGAATTTTTTTCTAGGGCGACGTGCTTTAGATACTTTCGAGCTCACCGTAGCGTCGCTCAGGCGAGTTGGTGGTCAAACACTGGCAAAGTGACTCACACATGATCAGTGTTTATTATTAATTTATTTTTGTTTTACATTAAAGTATGTGTACTATAATCATGCTAAGATTGGTGCAAGTACCTACGTATTACCGTTTTTGCTTTTTACAAGCAAAGACAAAAATACATATAAAAATACTTTTGTTGTATATATACCCCCCTGTATTTAGTATTATTTCTTAGTTAATTCACTGTATCATTACATATTCTGTAAATGTAATGTAATTTCAACTGGCTATCTATCTACCTTTAAAAGGTAGGACAGTCAGACAGACCGACAGTCAGATAGCAGCGTAGGATTATTATTAATCGAGTCCCATGGACACCCTTTGAGTATGTTAACTTAAAAAGTGATACATTAGCGTAGGATTAGCAACTATAACAACAGATTCATGGGAATCAGCAAAACAGTAGAACGCCACATCCATAGTAGCATTGACGCACGCATTGCAGTAGAGCAAAGACTTTCTAGAACTAGACATTTAATGCAAGTGAACATGTTCATTGATTATATTATATTCATTTTACATTAGATGAAAACGTCTGATGTAAAGACACGCCCACTGAAGACATTGAATGTCACGTCAGTACTGACCAAGCCTGCGATTCGTCAACGTTTTGAAGTGACATTGAATGGACCATTAGCATTCAGTGATACCTCACCCCACCCCTCAGGTATTTTACTGAATTGTTTCCATTGGAAATAATCGTATCTACAAGTCTGGCCTACGTAGTAGCTTTACATGGAGGGTATAATCGAGTCTGCGACGGCCGATGCGTGCCTCCGCATGGCCACTGAACATCATCTACTAAAATATTGCCAGCCTTAGGTTATTGGCTGCAACTCTACATCTAGCCAGTTTAAAATAAATTGAGCGCTTCTTCGGGCCGCTAAAAGAATATCTGTTCTTTCCAATTACCAGGTCCACATTTGTCTGAAAAACTTATGAAAGAACGTGATTGGTTGGTAAATGGTATGACTTGGAATTATTGTATAATATTTATGATTTCATTTGTATTTGTCATACAAATGAAATCATTTTAAAGCACGCTGCAAGTGAAGCCGTCGATCCCGCGGGATCGGTTGATACAATGAATTTTGAATTGGTCTACTGGACCCGTTGACAAATTTTGTAGTTTTTGTATAGACACGGAGAAAAGTGTTTAACATTATTATAACGAAAACATACAAAGCGTTGCCTGTCATAAATTTAAGGATTTTGCTAAGCTAGGTGATTTTTCAACTAACGAGAGACGCTGCCTGTCAGGACTAAGAAGATAATTAAAGCCAGTTCTACCTGCTTACTAAAGTATTTCAGTCCTCATTACTGAAGTGATTTTTTTTGTTAGATATAATCCTACACAAAAATGGAAAAAAGCTGTGAAATATGAAAGCACGTCGTCCGCAAGTCGGCAGCTGACAGACGACAGACCAATAGCCGTGACTCGTGATGAATAGTGCCCGGGACGGGGAAATATGGCCTTACCACGAATACGAACTCGCCGATGAATCAATTAGTTCGTGGTTTAATTTGGTAGCTACTTAATATTATATATAGGGATCACAGCTTATATAGGTAATTAAAATTACAAGAAATCTTGGTTGCATGAAATAAGATTATAATGTACTAGCGACCCGCCCCAGCTTCACACGGGTGTTAGCTCGGCCTTCAGCCTCGCTACTACAACCCGCTCCAGGAACACAAAATTTCATCCAAATCGGTCCAGCCATTTTTAAAGTATCCCATGTTACTTCTAATACCTCCAAAAATATGTGTACAAAGTTTCATGATGATCGGTTAAGTATTCAAAGTTTTGGCGTGAAAGCGTAACAAACAAACTCCCATTCCCAATTATAATATTATATTAGGATTACATGTAAGTTATTATAATATGACAAAATTATAATTATAATTCATTACATATAAATTATAATTTTGTTGTATAATATTTTGGCTAAAGAGAAAAATAAATTATGTACATGCTTATGCCGTTTAAAGTCAAGACTTTAGAACCGTGAGGTCTGGCCGCTCTCGAATTGTTTAGGGACCTGGCTAAACGCTAGGTGGAGGAAATGCTGATGGCGCCTACTTTGGTCAAAAATGAGCATTGCCATACAACGAGGTATTTGATCACAGCATATCTGGCTGATATTTTAGTGACAGATTCATCACATTATTTAGATTTTGACTATCAATCGAGGATACTAGCATGCATGTTCTAAATTTAGATTGAGTCTTAATTAATAGAAGATAATTGATTTTCTCACGTAGCTCTTCAAACACGGATAGCCATCTACAAACTAATTAAATAATCTCATAACGTCCTAAATTACTAAAATAATATTTCATCTAACAAGCTCCCCATAATTCTTTCTACATTTTAACCAAAAAATTATTTTATCCAAAATTATTGGGCAAAAAATGTTGGCAAAGTAGCGAGGTCACTCGAGCAACTTTTCATTTGGGGGTTAATAAGGTAGAGATCATGTAATAAAGGCGGGCGATTTTAACAGCGATTAGGGTAATAACGCCGCAATAAATATCGCTGAGCCACTTCAGGTGAGCCCTCGAGCCGCCTTGTTCTCGTGTGGTGCAAAATACAAGAGACAGACTTTCTTCTTTAAACCAGCTTCCCGCCACATATGCACAGGTTAAGGCGTTCACAACATGCTTGAAAAAAAAAACTCATAAAAAAAGATAAAAAAAATAGGCACGCAACGTCTTTAAACTCATATCATAAATTATTTCTTAAGTTTTTGTGTTTATTACAAAATAAAAAAATGACAATTCAAGTATTCGAAACGTTTTGAATTGAAATAATTAAAATACACGCTATAAAATGTGCTTAATTTCTATGTATCACTCTAAATGTTTTAAAGCAATATTTATTATGATATTTTCTGTTTTGGAGAACTAGAAGAACAACACTTTGATAAATAGCACTGTTCTTTTAGTAAACTTTTGCTGTATTTATAAGTACTTACTTAATACATAATCATATAAAGCTTATTAGGAACACTTGCAAAGTATTGCAACTAACTCGTATCTACGAGTTAGTTGCAATACTTTTACTTTATCTTGGTATAAATCGGCACCCAACTCTGAACACGATTGATAAACATAAAGATTAATAAAATCAGTTCTAATCGTTGATTATTTTATCACCACAGTGACGACAATTGGATTACGAGCTAATTAAACAATAATCAACAGTGCCTGTGAGTTTTGTGATACAGTAGGTAAGTTTAAGTACTGAGGTACTTGTCTTAATTCAAAGGTGATTTATTCCCGTCGCTTATTACTTTTTCCATAACTTTTTTTAAAGTTTTTTTTAAGTTATCATATAACATATTCTTCCATGTGGAGTCTTATTAATCCGACACTATTAACGAAATAATAACTACCTACATAAATACAATTAAATTAACTAACCTAAATTCAAATAAAGAAACAAACTAACTTAATAGGGTATTTGACTATATTAAAAATATAATTAATACTGGTATAATCCTAGAAGATTATTATTTTTAAAAAGTATTTAGTTACTAAAAACTAAAAAAATAAAGTCCCTATTTCTAGAAAAATACATAATAAAAATATGTTTTTCACTGTTAACGTGACTTGACTGCAAACGCTCTATGTTAGCCGAATGTCCTTATGTCGTCACAGAAAAGTAAATAGAGGCAACAATTGTATGGCGTGATTAACTCGTTTGTTTATGTGTGACGTCACTAATGTCACATGGCCCCATGAATGTCAAAGGTAGCGTTTACGCGGTAGTTTAATAATTTGAATTTTGATCCGCCATTTAAAACACAAATACTGAAAATTATGAGGATTAAATCACAAGATTGCTTTATTTTAATGTAATAAACAATTTAAAATGGTTTTGTAAAATCAAATACCCTATTACTGAAGTGAAAACTTCTTTAGGCGCGTTGAGTACTTTTTGAGTGAACAAAAATCATGGAACTCGCGACATCGTCACCGAACGCTGTACCATGTATTTAAAACAGTGCCATCTCATGTACAATAGGTGAATTACTACTTAAGTTTTCACTTCTCACGTGTAGTCCTATTATGCGGCTGATTATGATGATAATGACTTTGCGGATAAATCATGTGATTTAGTTAAATAATGTATAGTTTCACCTACAGACCTACATGTGGTCTGTGGTTTTCACACATAGAAAAAGTTTTGTCCGAACCATGTTGAAAGTGCTAATTCGAATCGCTACCGCTTTTCAAAAGTACCAAGTAGCAACCTGCCCGTTATGGGTTCAACACGATAATTTAGCTGTAATTAGCACTGTTCGTATTTCGACAAAAATGTCCTTTCTAATTCCAGAATGTTTTGTAAAATTATTCTTATTTATAGCTACACCGTTTTAATCGCCCCAAAGATCTTTGACCCTATTTCGGTCGCGGATATTCTGTTTACACAGGTGAACCCTAAAATGTGATATTTTAACTAGGTTAAATTGTAATAAAAACTTTGTTAAAGTCATTTTATAGCTTGCGGGAAGGGACCGGCTTTCTAAGTCCACAAAATATGTTAATGATTCCTAAATGCTTGGCCGAGTTTTATGCGTGTCCATCGTTTTACATTTCCGAAGAGTAGTAGGTATCTTTGTGAGATAGGAAGGTTTCTTCAGAGCTCTATATCAAAATGGTTTGAGTCACAAGTGCCACGTGTACGATGAACTTCACGAAGCACTTAAGGAGAGTTTATTTCTATTGCTTGGAGATGAGAGTATCACTAAAATAATTTCCTCCTTAAATACTGAAAACATGTCAATTTATTAAAATATTTCCAGAATTGATCATTCCTACGAAAAGAGTCTGTATTACTGCTAATAAAAATCAGAAAATACCAACCAGACAGCAATGTTTGTCTACGTTGTTTTTTCCGAAGCTTTTTCTCATAGTTTTGTACAGCAGAAACTTTATTAAAAATACATAAACTCATTAGCAATATCGCCACAACGCAGCGTACTTGTTATTCTTGCGCTAGAGTTTATTTTCAGAGAATAAATTATAATAATTGTTAATACTTGGGTTTACCTGAGGCTGTTGTTAAAATGTATACTGGGAACTTTAGATATGGAAGCTTATGTTTATTGCTGTTTATGAACGAAATTTTCGTATAAATTGCTTGTGATATTATTTTTTACGTAACCGTTTTTTAGGATTATTACGTAGTCTTACAAGGAACCCTTATAAGTGCTTTCTGTCCGTCCGTCTGTTTGCATGTCTGTCCATCGTATACATATTGAACGGTCTTTTATAATGAAGGTAAGGTTTCATACATCACATTTTTATCAAGTCTAACCTTTGCGAAACATGGGCCGCCAAGGTGGTTGTAACTAACAATAGTGATATATCATATTTAAAACCTTTATTCAAAATTATTTGACTGCCCCGGTGGCTCAGTTGGTAGTGAACCTAACTTCTGTGCTTGGGGGCGTGGGTTCGATTCCCATCTAGGACAAACATTTGTGTGATGAACATTTGTGTTTGATCTATGTCTGGGTGTTAATATTTATTTAAGTATGTATTTAAAAATATATATATATGTATGTATATCAGTCTCTGGCAGCCATATTACAAGCTTTGCTTAGTTTGGAGTCAGATAACCGTGTGTGCAAAAATGTCCCAGATATTTATTATGTGATTATGACTTTTTGTGTTATAGGTTATACCGAATAAACTTTAACAAAGTATGTTTCCCTAGTAGGTTTCTTATTGATTAAACTATAATAAGTGTAATATGATCGGGATGATACTTCTCTGAAATTTGGCTTAGTCGACAGAGCTTCGAATTTTTCTATAACGACAAATTTCTGAACTCTGAAAATGACTACAATTATATGGATTTGATTACAGAACACTACCATATACGTGTCTCGACACACTCTTGGTCAGTTATTATTTTATGGGATTCAACGTGTACTATAATGATTTATAGAGATTTGTATGTTAGTAATAGGTTAGATTGTTTTAGCTATAAATAAAAAGCAACGTTAAGGCGAACATTTTATGTAACAGAGTAATTTTTTTCACCACGAATATACAATAAAACAACAATTTCGAAATAAATACAGCCATTCCAAATCAAGTCTTATCACAATCAATTTTTACTTATCTTTTTAACACAATTGTCCAATTAGTAGCTGGTCTTTCCGAAGATGTAGTTACCAGGTGCACTGGCGTCTTCTGACGTGAAATACTCCTTCCAGAGCTCCTGGAATGTGTCCCAAGATACAGTAGCGCTGCCTTTGGACATCTTCTGGAATGCAGTAATTGCCTCTGCCTTGTTTAAACCGAAGGATGCGTAGACTGAAGAGAACTCTTCACTGTCAATAGACCCGTCGTGGCTGGCGTCTTCCAACTGGAAGATAAACTTGCAGTACAGGTTCTGCCATTCGCTGGCAGCAGACGGATTCTTAGCGAAGTCGTCCCACATGGAGATCCATTCGTCCTGAGAAACTGAACCGTCTTTATCAGCGTCAGCTCTGCTTTGGAGTCCTTCCCAGACTATGTTCAGAGTTTCTTCTAGAACTTTGTATTGAGCGTCTGATGGAGACCATCCTCTCAGCTTGGAGATTCTCTCAATAGCAAGATCGAAGTCATTCTTATCAATGGATCCACTTCCATTGGTGTCGAAGAATGAGTTGAAGACGTGGAGGAGCTTCTTCTTTCTGAAGTCGGACACCATTTTGAGTTTTGGTTGATGCGTACTGTGATTGAGTGTTAGATTGTGGTCTTTTATATCACAATGATACTGCACTTAGATTGTGTTATCAGTTAAGGCTCAGTTAACAAATTGTCCAAACAATAAGCTGATAATTATTTCTACGTCAGATTCCTGTTAAATTATGTTTGCTCCTGCGTCGAAATGAAAAATTAATTGTTCCAAATATGACGATAGGAAATGAAAAAGCCATTTATAGTAGTTAAAAAACTTTGAGTAAGCCAACCCTTAATTTTTTACCGACTTCAAGAATGGAAGACGGTTTTGTGATTCACTGTATAAAAAAACTATTTTCACCGATTTCTCCGCCAACTGCTGGCCGATTTCAAGAAATTTTCTAAAATTAGTGTCATTGAAAAAGTTAATTATAGTACTGATTTTTCCGAGAAGGTTTAATTAATATTTAACCGATTTCAAAAAAGGCGGAGGTTCTATGTTTAATATGTAAATTTCATCAAAATCGGTTTAGTAGTTTGGTTTGTTTGGTTTACATCAAAATAACTGAAAAAAACATGTCCTCCAAGTAAAAAAATGCGTATTTACTAATTTTGAAGTAGGACTTTAATGTGACGCACTAATTATTGTGCTAGGTTAGATTAGTAATGGAACAAAAACAATTGATCCCAAATTCCTTATTGTACTCAATGCGACGATTAAAGCGGAAATACACTAGATTCCTCAAAGAAACATTTTTAAAGATGAACCTCCGCAAAGTTAAGTAACTAACTGACTTGTCAATTTGGCTGACGAACCGCTGTCTGACCAACGGGAGAAAAAGTTAAATTTTATCTTTCGTGTCATTTACGCCTAACGCCTGATTCAATCAACTATTAACATATACAAACTTTTTGTCCCGTAATAATGGACGATTCCTATAATGTATAGACGGTGAAATCGCGAGGCGCAGATAGATTTAAAAATTGTTTGTCGATTGACGAGTTTGTTGATGCTTGATCAAACGCTCAAGTGTGTAGTGCCATTACAATGAATTTTGATATTTTATTTATGTTTTAGTAGGTAATGTTTACTAACTAAAACTAAAAAATCTTTGTGATGTTAATGAGAGCAAATGTTTGGGCTATTTTCTTTCAATATCATACACATAATGAGATTGATAGCAATGAAACAGTTTCCTAAATTTCTTGGCTACTACCTAAGTAGCTTTGAACCATTCTTTATTTTATTGCGTTTGACAACTGGCTTGTTGGTAAGCGATGATGTAGTCGATGATGAAGCACGCAGCCTTAGAAGATACTCTGACCTTGAAAATACATAGATTAATCTTCCAGGAAACAAGGAAGCCGTAGGATTAGAAACGTAGAATCATAATGATTGGAAGGTTAAAACCCAGGAAAACCCCCCAGGAAAAAACACGATGGTATTGGAAGGTGGTAGGAAGGGGCCGTCTTTCTACGTTTCATACTTTCGTCTTGAGCGATGTAAACTAAGAAGTCAGCTTTCTTTATTATTAGCTACAACCTACCATCCCCTTAATTCTGACGTGCGTGACTCGCTATCTTGCTGCAATGCAGTGAAAATTAGTCCTTAATTGTTATTTGTCATAGTTTTGCCAGATAGCGCGTCTTTCGGTGAATAATCCCTGTTTTCGTTATCACTGGTCTGTTCTCGGTTTTTGTTTGTCTTAAACAGTTACAACAGACGTGTGTTGGTAATATTACTACTATTTGCTTTGTGTCAGTAAAAATTAAAAAGTGATAGATGAACGAACTGAGTTTCGAATAAGTTATACATTAAAACTACTTCACGGCAAGTTTAGCACGGGATACATTGTTATATTTTCCTACCTAGAGGTGGAATATTCATTTAAATTAAATAGAACCACCATTGAGATATAATTTATTCGATACATAAGATATACGAAACATATACTGACACAATAAAATTACAGTCTCATTATTGAGAACGTCTTTTTTAAAGTCGGTTGATACACATTCTGGCTTTGGATATCTACGTTGAATAATGCCCGAGGAGTATTATAAGTTTAATGTGTGTATCTGTCTTGCATCGTAGCTCCCAAACGGCTGAATCAATTTTGATTTAGTTTGTTTTTGTTTGAAGGTGACTTGACTACCAGTTTTCTCTTAGCTATGATTTCTTCAGCTGTTAGAAGATTATCAGCTGTTTAACGTGGGTTTCAAAAATGAAAATTTATATTTCCGTCTTCGGGAAACCGAGAACGGGCCGCAATGCTTGCTAGGTAATACGCTAGGTAAATAAACCTCGATTATAACGCATCGAAAATTTATTGTATGTATAACACGTTCAGATTTCAGCATGAATCTCCTCGAAGATTATTCAATAGTTGCCAGAGTAGATAAATATTGCGGCGTGTCTCGAAGGCGGCGCGCGCGGAGACAGACGACGAACATCACTCACAGCCGGCTGTCTTCAGCAGACCGCTCTAAGGTCCCTAATAACATAAGGATGTGGCAATTTGTACTTGACTGCTAAGATGGTAAGTTGTACTTAGCTGCTGCCTTGTCCTAGTTAGGACTGCCAATTTTTTGCACAAGAAATCTCTTCATAGAATAAAATAAAGTCGCTTTCCGCGTTAATCTGTTTGTATATCTGCTAATTCCTGTTAAACCACGTAACGGATTTTGATGCGGTTTTCACCATTAGTTATATAATTTTTTATGGATGTTTTATACAGGTAATATACGTAATAAAACTTACGTGCGAAGCCAGCGCGGGCTCACTAGTAATGTATATTGCGAGTAATGTATATAAGCTGCGAGAAAGAAAAGTAAATTTGGAAAATAAACAGTATTTTTATTTTACCAATATTCACTTCGTACTGGAATTCAAATTAATGTTTTGTGACACGCTTGCACCGAATCTAATAATAGAGTGTATAGTGTAAATAGAGTCTTAAAGGGTCGGCAATGTATTAATGGTGCCTCATACCATCATCATCAGCACGTCTGCTTTTTTGCCACCTATGGCATAAAAAATATATATTAATAAACAGTATTTTGTATACTTTTTTTGGTGGACAGTGAACAGTATTGTAGAGCTAAATATACTATACTACTAAAATAGTTATTGATATTAGATTATTTTTTGATAATAGGTATGTTATTAGCGATTCGAAGGAGCGTTTCCCTCACACGCGGTATATTTATCTTTGGTATCTATATCTGTATCGTGGCTACGTATTAATGCTCAAACAGAATTATATTTTTTTAGAAGCGCGTGTTTATATTGTAATAGTAAGTTCTGGACATCGCCACATGCCCACATCTGGGCCTCCGTAATGCGATAAAGGAGGGCTCATTAGAGGGTCCTCCAGGGAGAGTATTACTGGGGACCACGTCTCATTCCACAAATGCGTAACTGTCGTGGATTTTTAGTTGCTCGCTATAGCTTATATTGGCCCAAGAAACACACGGAAAATTCAAACTTAATTGTAATTATGAAGATTGTTTTATTTTCAGCCGTTTCTTGAAACACGGTGATCTGACTCTAGGCAAAATGTTTCACCCACAGACCTAATACGTCGGTGGTTTCACCCACCATTGACAATGCTATTTTTATCCACCATTTTAGGGTTCCGCAGTTCTACAAGGAACTCTTATAAGTTCGTTCTGTCCGTCTGTCCTAATTTTAGAACCTTTTAACTTCTACAGTTATTAGGGTTATATATGAAGCTACATAATTACAACAATTATCATTATAATTATTAACGGGATATTTGCCGTGGTAAGGTTGTGAACATGGTGCATGTAACTGCCCCAAAATATCGGCAGCTCCATCCACAATCTTATCACGGTAAATATAGTGAACAACCGTGATCTTTTTAAACAGTGTTTTGCACAATAAAATACTGTTTTGGTATAAATCTAAATTTTAAAACTATATTAAATAAAATTATGCTTTTTAGGGGTGGCTCTGGTACCTACATGTGAAAGGTTTTTTAAATGTTTTGTTTTTGTGTTGGATATTGTTGAAAAGATTTTTTGAAATGATGGTTAAGTTTCATACCGCTAAAGTGGAAAAATGATGCCCTTGCATTCCATAGAAACTAGTAGGTAACTTGCCATGTATATTTTAAAATGGGTTTGCGTTGGGATCAGCTTGTTTCTCACCGAAAAGTAGCTGGAAAATTGCGAGCACAAACCTAGTTAGCTCAAAAATATCTACTAACGTTTGAATTGTAAGTAATGTCTCGATTTGAGGCTTTTTCCATTGTTTATATGGGGTTACGCGGTAAAAGTGCATTAAGCCAAAATGTGTCCGTTATTTTTTTTTGTTTTTAATTCTTAATTAATGTGATTAATGTATTTTCTTTTTATGAATAATTATATAATAATTTGTGAGATAATTAAAAATATACTTATCAATATGAATAATTGTACTATGGCACCAACACTGAAATCACATAATACATCAACTAAAATAAAATAAATAAAATAAAAAGCCTTTTATTTCTTACAAACTATAAAAAAGTAAATAACAGTAATTTGACTACATCTAATGTTTATGATAACCTATGATTATATTATGTAGTTTTTATTCTTTATTTGTTTTTATATAATACATATCTTATGTTATAACTTCTTATGTGTGTAATTATTAAAAATATGACTGTATATATTATACAGTCTGTATTCCGAGTTATAAAGTAATATGAACTATATTAGTTTATTTTTATTTTTTGATGCTTCAGTTATTCTGGTTGTAAGAACCCCTTTTCGAGTAAAGGCCTCCCCCAAAGAATTCATCTTGCAGGGTTTGTTAGCGTGGTTGTTTTTTTCTTTGGAGGGTTGTGGTCGTAATCTTCCTCGGTGACCAGCCGTATTGGAAGATGGTTTTTGTTTCTGGTTATAATAAGCTCATGTATGTATGAGATTTTTGTTGGAGGTGGGGGGGGGGGGGGGGGGTTTGATTTCTATGAGTTCTTGTCTTTGCTGTCTTTATTTGCTAGTTAGCTTAGCACTAACTTAAAAAAAACCCTTAATAAAAAATATTTTTTGGCCAATCTTTCAGACCAAGTCAAAATAACGCTTATTATCAAGGTCTGCCGGTCTGTTCTGCAAGCTATGTGAACGCGCAAGTGAAGTGATAAGCTAAGTGAACGTGTATTTTTCTTGTCGATTACTATAGAGAAATATCAAAATGTCGAGAGATCACCTTTGGCTGTAGTCCCTTACCCTTATAACTCGATTTGACATTTAACTGCAGAAATAGACAAGAAAAAATCACATTTACTTAGCTTATCACTTAGCTTGCAGAATAGACGTGCTGTACACGGGTAGTCTATGGATCAGCTATATCAAAAACTCGTTCAATACTCTACGCGTCCAATAAATATCTTAAGGATGATGTTGGGACTTCCCCGTTTTTGCAGTGCCTCCGAAATATCCGCAAAAAAAAAGGAACCGACGGCTTTCATGCCGTCATTCGAAAGAAAGTGGCATCACTAATGAGGAGGGTGCAGGGAAGTCGGAACAACATCGTAAGGATAGTGGCTGAAGTGGATTTTGTGCGGGTGATGACTAAGTAAGAAATAATCAATGCAGAAGCTCCGAAGATGACGGTATATTTGATTAGTATTTGTATTTATCTAACAATAGATTTTAAGTTTTATTTCTACTAACCCAAAGGATTTTTTAGTTGTCCTAAATATTTTGAATTTAAATTTATTGCAATCTACCAAATTAACTTGTAGGTGATTAGTTGATTACACCTATTATGTAGATACGCAACTGTGTTTCTTATCTTAATCACTAGTTTTATAATGCAATCATTATATATTATTTATACCTATAGAGCCCGTGTAACGATACCGCAAGTAATTTCTAGAATTAAGATTATGAAATATATGTACTAATTTAAATCATAGACAATAATAATTTGTAGGCAGCCTGAGCTGGCGTGAGCGTGACTCGTTTTTTTTTTTTATATGTGACGAGACGAGCGAAGTCGCTCGCCTGATGGCCCTTCACGCTTGCCCATAACAGCTCAACACCACTCAGAATTTTGAACTTCAACTGTTCAAAACCCTGGATGGCAATGCACTGCACTCGTAACCCCGAGATATAAGATGTCAGATCTCTGTGTGCTGTGTAATTTCGCTGGAAACATTGCCCTTCAATCCGGACCACAGTAGTGTTTGCACACTACTGCTTGGCGGTTGAATAACTGGCAAAGGTGTGGTACTTCCCCTGGCGGACCCCTGCAAAAGAGTCCTACCACTACAAAAGGACGGTCACTACAAAAGGGTCTGATGGTAGATGGCTTAAGAAACGCGTTAGTCCGAAGTTAACTAACCTCAACAAGGTTTTTAAATACTTAATCAGAAATATATAAAGAATTACTGTTTTTCTGATGGATCTCTAAGTTGTAATTCCGCTTCTACGTCGCTTCGAGTAGATATTGGGTGATAATAAGAAATTTGGGTAAAAATTTTTTCGATAGACAATTGTTTAATGAAGTTAATTTAATTAATTTTGAAGATGGACTTCCGCAAAGTAAAGCCTGATAACATTTTTTCTTTTTGTTTTCTTCAATTTTTGATGTTTGCCATGCATATGTAACCACAGAAGTACCATATTTTAAAATACTAGTTGTGAGGGAAAATAACTATATGCAGCAGTACTAGCGGTGTCACTCGGTGTTACACGCGGGTTTTCAGTTGCTTGCCATTTACCGAGGGGAAAGTATCTTATAATACACACTAACTACCTCTAAGTTAAACTTCACGTAGATCGGTCCAGCCACGAAAATTTAACCGACAGACTGACACTTTCAAAATTATAACGTTAGTGAGATTTGTTTTGTTTTTATTACTAACAATAAGGATGGCAAGTAATCACAAAAAGACATTTAATAAAATCTAAGTTTTATTATTAAACTTACAAATTACATACAAACTATTAATAATAATTAAATCAAAGACCTGGTTACACAACTTTGAATAAAGTCCTCAAATATGTTACAATAAATATCAAGGGAAACCTTGGGTGTACCAGAAAACATAATTTTTTTCAATTGCTCTAGACTTAATAGTGCCAACAAAAACAAAAGTTTAAATAGAAAGGTATAATGAGGTCCACCTGACGGTCAGCAGAAACCGCCGCCTATGGATACCTACAATACTACACTGACACCCTTTTTGAAGCGCTCCATGTTGAAGCTCGGCGGGAAGGACACTCTATGTCTTGCAGATCCGCGGATGAAAGGACTGGAAAACCCGGACGGTGTGGGAAGATGTGGGGGTAAGCTTACCAAGAGTAAGTAAAATTAAACCATAAATCATGGTTCAATTTTACTGACAGTCTGTCATAAGGACTGTCAAATTAGGTGAGAAGCGTGTTTTTAATAACTTAAGATTGTCTTGCAGTGATCACGCGTGCTCCGATCTCTATGTTTCATCGTACTATTCTCTTTGCATCGTACTTCCGTACAGATAATTACATATCTGCTCAACTATACAATTCAATAAACTATAATTTGTTCTATTAAATGTAATCAGAATGTTTTTCCGTCTAATGTGAGTGCGAATGAGAATGCTTCGACAGACTGCAGATATAGCATCCAAAGATGAAGTTCCCTGGCGCGTCCTGATCTTCAGTTGCGAAATACTCTTTCCACAGCTCCTGGAACTCTGGCCACGTGACAGTAGACTTACCCTTGGCTATCTTATGAAAAGCTTCAATTGACTCTTCCTTGTCCAGCCCAAAAGAAACGTACACAGAAGCGAATTCATCTACATCAATAGCTCCATCGTTACTGGCGTCTTCTAATTGGAAGATAAACTTGCAGTACAGGTTCTGCCATTCTTGAGCCGATGCTGGGTTCTTGGCGAAGCTGTCCCAGAGAGATATCCATTCATCTTGCGAGACTTCTCCGTCGTTGTCAGCGTCGGCACGGCTCTGGAGACCTTCCCACACTTTAAGCAAGGTTTCCTTGGTTTCGTTGTACTTGGCATCTCCAACTTTCCATCCTCGCAGCTTAGAGATGTTCTCAACAGCTTGCTCAAAGTCCTTTTTCTCGACGGAACCGCTCCTGTCTGTGTCGATGAAAGCGTTGAAGACGTGGAGAAGCTTTTTCTTTCTGAAGTCGGACACCATTTTGACAGTTTCTATAGACTTTAATGACTAGAATAATCGTAATTCTGTAAAAAGGCTTTATATATCCTTTTCGAGATCCCGATTGGAGATTAACGCGATATAGATTATTTCGTTTATCGTCGTTACAATCTCGTTCTAATCGCTAACGGCCGTTATCTCGTTACTTATTTAGTGATTATATAAGTATTTTGTGGTACTTTAGGCGCTTAAGTATTTTGTGGTAATCATTAATACGCTAAATTTGATGTTGAGATATGGAATCAAGTTCATGATCGTACATTATTGAATAGCAATATTAATAAAACAAATTAGTTAGCAACCAATTTATTTGCACACGTGATTACAATTTTTGCACAGATTGGAATTTTTTAACCGCACCCGGAAGGGAAATACTCTAAATACTGGAGATAGCAAATTTCATTCAAAGGAAATATTTCTTTATTTTTAAAAGAAACAAATTTGCATTCAAAGATTTTCGAAAACTTTACTTCTGGAATGCAAAAGTAGAGCCCTAAAATTCAACACCAGCGTTTTTAAAGACGCTGCTCCAGAAGCGTATCTCCTCAGCCTTGTAGTTGGCTCCAACCGTCAGCTGGTCTCCGATCTCCACGTACTGTCGACTGCTGTTCTCAAATTCTGGCCAGGAGATACTCAGAGACTGGTCTGGGGTTGGAGTCCTGAATTAGAAAATATATTTTGTATAAATGTTTTGAAAGAAAAATAAACATCATTTTAGTTATTATCATGCGTTTTGTGGTGTTGTATTTTTTTTCACTTATCAGAGATTGATGTATACTTATATTCCAACAAATTAATATATTTATGTTGACGTAGGTTTATTAAATAGATAGATAGATAGAAACTCTTTATTGTGTACACCAGAAATAAAAATTACATACAGATAGAAAACACTTACGAGCTAGTGCCACAAGTGGCGCGTATATTGCTTGTATAAAAAAACATAAAGACGAACATAGTACCTCCTCCTTTTTGGAAGTCGGTAAAAATAGTCTAGAGTTTCTCTGTTTGTCTTTACTAAAGCTTCTTACACTCCTACTGACGGAAATGCTAATAAAATAGGATGTTTATTAGCATGCACGATGCACAAAAACTAGCACGCTCTTCAGCTGTTCACATGTTTACATTTGCATTGATTAGTTTTAAGCATGCTCTTAGCTCAGAATAGTTAATTCAACACACGTGCTATTTTAAAATACTGAGACTAACAGATATTGCCATGCATGACCCCTTCACCTACGCCTTCAGTAGCATGCTCTAAAATCAAACGGCCGCTGATTTTTGAGCATTATACATGTCATGTGCTACTAAGAAGCTTTTGTAGCACGCTTTTGAGCTAGAAATAATTATCTGTCAGTGCTTTTATATATTTTATATATATATTATCACTCAAATAATGTAATATTTTCTTTTGGTTTTAAAGATAGAGAGGAAAGTTGGTCAAGAACATAAAGCTGGAGCCAGTTTGTTAGTTGTGATAATTATGAGAGTATATAAAATTGGTCATCTTTTTTACAGAAAAAAAACCTTACAGGAACTCGATGCATTTTGCAGACGAAATACGTTTTTTTTAGAACCAGTATTTTGTATTTTAGGGTTACTTTTTATTTAACTTATTAGTTTAAATAAATAAAATAAATAAATATCTGGGACATTATTGCACACATGGTCATCTGACCCCAAACTAAGCAAAGCTTGTAATATGGCTGCCAGAGACTGATATACGTACATATATATTTTTAAATACATACTTAAATATATATTAACACCCAGACATAGAACAAACACAAATGTTCATCACACAAATGTTTGTCCTAGATGGAAATCGAACCCACGCCCCCAAGCACAGAAGTTAGGTTCACTACCAACTGAGCCACCGGGGCAGTCAGTTCACACAGTTCCTGAATACAGTTTCATATGTAAATTACACAATCACTCACCCATATTTAGCAAAGTTGGTGAACACAGTATTGACTAGCTCAATTAGTCGGTACTCCCTGCTGATTTTATCAATTTTCCAGTTAAATTCTTTCGGATCGAACAAATAAAGCAAGTCATCCATGTGTGACGCTCCTTGCATTCCATACTTTAACCCCCTGCTACCATAGAAATTTCTTCCAGAAAAACACGAAAACACGTAGAAGAACCGTCTAGTATTCTCTATTTTTGGTAATTTGGATGCAAACTCTTGGACATCATATACAAAGCCTGATTCAGTGATGTATCGGGAAAACTCTTTGATAGTCTCTACTCCAATGGGTTGATCTCCAAAGTAGTGCTGGCGAATGTTGTCAGCAGCGTCTAAAATTTTATCCGGAGTGCATTGGATCAACATTTTTGTAGGCACCAGCAATTCGGGGTAGCGATTGTATTGCTTAGCATAAGTGCTTACAAGATCGTCTGTATCAATTAGGGATTCTTCATTCGTGTGACCGATTAAGACGTCTACTTCGTTAATATTTCCTCTTTTTAGTATATTTGAAGGTGATTCAAACAAGAATATCTGTTGGCCGAAATCTTTCTCGGTAACAGCGGTGAAATGATACAATTTGAAAATATTACTTGTCAATTCTTATGATGTAAACACTGTTGGGTTGGAACCGACAAGTTTATCTGCAGGTAAGCTTTGGAGATACTCGAGCAGCTCTTCAGGATCATTAGTTTCTTTGCCTAGAAGTTTGCCAAGAACGAAGGCTCGTTTGACCGGCTTGTGAGGTTGTGCCCAATCACAGGATGGAACACCGCTCATTGATATGGCTCTCTTGAATAGACCTTTTGACATCGGAGACAATATATGATAGGCTGTAGAAGCCCCACCAGAACTTTCTCCAAATATTGTTACATTATCTGGATCACCGCCGAAGTTTTTGATATTCTCCTTCACCCAACGAAGAGCTAAAACTTGGTCTTTTAGTCCAGCGTTACCAGGAACTTCTTTAGTGTCCAAACATAGAAAGCCTAGAGCATCGAGTCTGTAGTTAATTGTGACGAGTATAACGCCATGGCTTACGATGAAATCTGGACCGTAAACTTTATCATTGCCAGAACCAGTGAGAAAACCACCTCCGTGAATGAAGACCATCACTGGTAGAGGGGTCTTCGGGGTCAAATCTCTGGTGTACACGTTGAGGAACAGGCAGTCCTCACTCCGTAGTGTTTCGTTGGTGGTTGCATCTTTTTGAGTGCATTCTGGACCATGGGTTGTGGCTTTTCTGACGCCTTCCCAGGGCAAAGGTGGTTGAGGGGCCTAAAATAGAATTCATATAAGATTTAAATAATGAAAAATAGTAGGCTCACGCGATCATGAATTAAATGCGTGTGTATATGAGACATTATATTTTTTCACTTATTGCCATTTCCATTAGTTAAACCGTGTTGGGGAAATCTATATATCTATCTATCTATCTATTATATTATAGATATAATAAAAACGTAGAGATAAAAAAATCTGTAATTGCGAGATAACAAAAAATAATCACACAGGACGTCTTCAAATAAGCAGCTGAACACGATAGGACAGTTTTTTTTAGAATTTTTGTCTGTTTGTTTGTTTGTTTGTTTGTCCGCGCACATCTCCTAATCCACAGGACGGATTTAAATGCGGTTTTCACGAATATGCTTAGAAATTACTACATTAAAACATAGACTATGTTATATCATTTATTTTAATTCTTTATTATTACATAAAAGAAATTAAAAATTCAATAATTATTTTCTTCTTTACCCGAAACGTAATATGAGGATCGTCACATAGCCTCAAGCAAGGAGGTCCAAAGTAAAGAGAATGTTATTGAAATAGCCATTATAAAAATTTGAAACTGTCAACTGTCATTCAGATAATCAGTTTAAATTTAAAGAAGGTTTCTTAACCTTCTTAGATGAAGGAACGTGTAGATCAAGGATGTTATAAAAACATAGGCCTTACAACCTCTTTGGTGAATCAATCCAATGCATTTTGCAAGACAAGCATATGTCAGGGTTCCGTGGCCAAAGCCATACTTGTGGTCGTATTCATATAGTTCAGAAATAGTCATAGAAAAATTTGAACGAGCGAAGCTGGACAGTCAAATTTCAGAGATGTATCATCCCGACATGACATGATATAATTTTTACGGTTTAGACAAAAAGAAAACTTCAAAACATGCTCTGCACTGTGGTCACATTATCTTTTTGATTTGAAAACTGTTTTAGGTGTTTTTTCTGTTATGCTTCTATCAATACTTCACACAGAGCGACTTAAAATAAGCAGCTGAACATGTTAAGGCAGTTTTTAGAATTTTTGTTTGTTTGTTCACGCACATCTCCTACACCCCTGGAAGAAAATGCGGACGGATTTAAATGCGGTTTTCACGAATATGCTTAGCTATGACCAGATTGAAGTATAGGCTATGTTATTTTGCGCAAGGGCCGGATTAAGGGAAGAAAAAAGGTTTGAAGGTTTATATGAAAATCTACGCGTACGAAGTCACGGGCAAAAACTAGTACATAGTATAAAATTATTGTCTGTATGTTCCTTATGGACTCCAAAACGGCTGGACTGATTTTTACGGGATTTTCACTGGAAGACAGCTGATGTAATTACAAGTAATCCATGTGGATGGAACTGCGGGGCGCAGCTAGAACGTTATAAAATATTTATACAAGGTTTTCTTAAAATATTTTTTCCGGAAACGCCGTGGAGTCCAGCTTGTTAATAAACTCATATTTATTTTCAAGTAATACCTTGAACCGCAGTTTCCCAATAGGTGGCACTGCGTACGGGATCCCCTTGAAGCTGTAGTACTGGCCGTCTCCGATCACCAGCTCCAAGAGTTCCCCTTCCAGCCATTCCTGTACCAGCTTCACTTTGGTCGTGTTTTGAGCTGCTACTGCAAGATGTAAGGTTTACTCGCCCAGTTATAATATTTATGCAGCCACAGTACAACTGTAACCTTGTGACTATTTCATGCTAATGCATAAACGATAATTATCAATTAAAAAATTATAAATTGTTGTTTTTTAATTCCCCCAATATAACTTTCAAACAGATATTTTTAAACTACAAATGTTAGACCCTGAAGCCTGGTCACTGAAGTAACATAACTAGTAACATAAGAAGACATGCTGACCTGCCGAGTTCTTCTCCTCATTCTGTGTATATTCACGTCCACACACAAGCACTAGTGACAAACAGACACACAGATATTCAATCCACATCTTACTGCGCGCGAATATGAACAGACACTGACTCAAGCAAGATTCACATTAATCCGATCTAGACATTTTGTACCTAATTAAACAATTTTGAACCTTTATATTATGGAATAGAGACCAATTAGGTACACAGGTATATTATTGATGCGTTGAGGAAAATGAGATGATAAAAATACTTCGAAGTATCTAAGTACGAGTAAATTTTGTATATTTTTGCTCAGACGGTTTTTGTTGTTTTTCAATTATTTAAAAACAAGTTAAAGTGGATTTTTTAACACTCCGATAAAAGGGTTGATAACCTTATATCGGTTGAACAAATTTTTACGATCGAGACTAGACGTTAGAGAAAAAACGAATATGAAAGGTAGTTAAGTAATTGACAATGTTTTTTCTTTCTTTTATCAATTAAGGTATAAAAAATAAGGGATTTTGACAATACTCAAAAAAGAAAATTTTTTGTAGCTATAAAAAAAAACTAAAAAAAAAAACACATTATTGTACGCCGCATCTGACAGACAGTGACATTTGAATTAGAACGACCTTGTCTGCTTTGTATGTAGTTAAGAAACCATTCTATATCATTCATCCAGTCTGTATCAATCTTCATTTTTATGTTGACCAGCTTGGAGATTGGTTACAGCTCACCTTATGTTGAGAAACAGTATGTTCGAAGGTAGTAAATACTTTTAATCTGGAATAGAAACTGGCTCTTAAATGAGGCTGATGGAACACACCGTTTATGGATGTTTTGCTGTGACCCAAACTTAGCTTACTTTATGGATGTTTTGCTGTGACCCAAACTTAGCTTACTTTATGGATGTTTGCTGTGACCCAAACTTAGCTTACGTTTATGGATGTTTTGCTGTTACCCAAATTTAGCTTAAGTTTATGGATGTTTTGCTGTGACCCAAACTTAGCTTACTTTATGGATGTTTTGCTGTGACCCAAACTTAGCTTACTTTATGGATGTTTGCTGTGACCCAAACTTAGCTTACTTTATGGATGTTTTGCTGTTACCCAAACTTAGCTTACTTTATGGATGTTTTGCTGTTACCCAAATTTAGCTTAAGTTTATGGATGTTTTGCTGTGACCCAAACTTAGCTTACTTTATGGATGTTTTGCTGTGACCCAAACTTAGCTTACTTTATGGATGTTTGCTGTGACCCAAACTTAGCTTACTTTATGGATGTTTTGCTGTTACCCAAACTTAGCTTACTTTATGGATGTTTTGCTGTTACCCAAACTTAGCTTACTTTATGGATGTTTTGCTGTTACCCAAACTTAGCTTACTTTATGGATGTTTTGCTGTTACCCAAACTTAGCTTACTTTATGGATGTTTTGCTGTGACCCAAACTTAGCTTACTTTGTGGATGTTTTGCTGTTACCCAAACTTGGCTTACTTTTAACAGTCGCATAAACACGTCCTTAATGTAAATGATGTGAAAAATAGGAATTACATTATCATCCAATCATGTTCCCTAACTATTTTTGTTAATGTAATTCCTTTCCGTGCACGGATGCCTGGAAGAGATCGCTTTAAGCGATAAGGCCGCCTGTTAAAAGCCTAGATAATTACTGTAATGTATAATGTTATCCTTGTATTTGTGGTTTTTAATAAAGAGTTATTGTATTGTATTGTTCCCACTGCTGGGACATAGGCTCTCAGAGGATGGGCTAGCCTGTAATGCACCATGCTGGCCTGTACCTACATGTTGATGAATTTCATAATGTCTTTAAACTTTTGAGGTTCTTAGACATACCTGTTTCCTGACGATGTTTTCCTTCACAATTTCCTTTGAGCAATGGCATAAAAAACGGCACATAATTTATTTGAGTATTATATAAGTATTTGGTGCAGGGCGCAGGATTGATCCGTGTGCCATCTAATTGTAAAGTGCACATGTTGCGGTCAGCCACCATTAAATTCCAAGTGGCTAAATAAACCAGTTCGAGAGCCGCAAGACCACACTCTAAGCAGACGAGTGCAGCGACTGTTTTTTTATTTTATTTTTTCTATTGTGACTTTTTGCTGTTGGCCTTGCCTCCTTGACCGGACTAGTTAGTGAACGCAGAGGGCGTTGGACCAACTTGATTATAGTGCAGCGACCGGTCGTGCAGTTTATCTATCTTTATAATAAGCTGTTTGAATTAGTAGTAGTGCTATTGCGTAACTTTTTCTAATGGCCTTCGCTTATATGTAAGCAGAATAGATTCCGAGAAGCTTAGCCTGTTTTATACCGTTGTTTTTCATCAATTAATACATTAAAAAAACTGTCCTAAAACTGCGACCAGAACCACTAGAAGATGGGCAGTAACGCCCTATTAGTACACAGTGAACGTACTGTAATTTCCAAGCCACCAACCAAGCGTGGAGATTATGGCAACACACCTCTTAAAGAGGATTAGTCCGAGGCCTTAGTTCAGCAGTGGACGTTTTCCGGCTGATGATGATGAAACAGAAAAAAATATCAATATAAAAAACCGACTTCTTAAAAATGACAGAATTCGACCAAATTGAAATGGAACCACATGGCAAGCACCGGTTTTCAAATAAAAAAAGAATCATCAAAATCGGTTCACCCCGACAAAATGTCTGAGGTAACAATCATAAAAAAAACAGTCTGTTTTTTGAAGTCGGTTAAAAAGAAAAATATAGTTTCTATGTATCTATCTAATAACGTGTTATCAAAGAGCTATCCTTCTGTTGGGCTGACAGTCATCTCCCATCCGTCCCGCGGGAAGAGAGCGCAATACGTCAGCGGTCCGACAAACGTAAAACAAAGCGTATCACGGCACGTACTTACTTGAATACCTATCAGTATGGACATTACATACCTACATAAACACAATATATATATATATATATATATATCTGAAACTGCTTTCTGCGCTTTGGCGGTGGTGTGAGTTTGATTACCTAGGACAAACATTCATGTGATGAACATTTGTGTTTGTTCTATATCTGTTTGTTAATACCTATTTAAGTATCTATTTTAAAATATATATGTATGTATATCAGTCTCTAGCAGCCATAGTACAAACTTTGTTTAGTTTGGGGTCAGATGACCATGTGTGCAAAAATATTCTGAATATTAATTTTATTATGGATTTATTTATAGTATGGCCAAAATCATCATTTTCATACTTTTGTTGTTAACTGTACTTTATCCAAGTTTAGGCATGAAAAACGAAACAAGAATGAACATCGAGAGGGACGAAAGACGAAACAATATTTTTTAAGCTTGAGGGACGAAATATTGGGATGAATCAGACATAAATCACCACACATTTTTAGGAAGAATGAAAGTAATAAAACTAGATATGAGTACAATATATACTCGTCACGCTTTTCTCCCATTTTGGTAGGCAGAGATGACATCTCTCCATTTGCTACAATCCTAATACAAATTTTTCGCTTCTTCTACTTTCATGAGTGTTTTCATACAAGCTCGTCGGTTACGGCACAGAATACTTACGGGTACTATTGACGAAGCCTTTTCTCAACAAGGGCCTTCCGGCTATATCTTATCGCAGGCTTGAAACAAATAAAAAGGAATCATCAAAATCGGTTCACCCAGTCGAAAGTTCTGAGATAAGAAACATAAACAAACATTCGAATTGAGAACCTCCTCCTTTTTGGAAGTCAGTAAAAAATTCAACTACATTCTTTTAAGATATTTTTTAACATCGTTATATTATTATCTATAATTGTACTGAGGCATAGTTTCCTTTGTTTGCCTGGTCTGAAGTTCTCACATACCAATAATGGAAATGAAACAAGTTTCTGAACAGAGGCGTTTTCTTAGAAAATTGTATCCAAACAGAAGCCTCTTTAAATCTGCTTATTTGTAAGTATATGTCTATCTAGCAGCGTTGCCAGACGTCCCGATTTTGGCAGGACGTACCGATTTTAAATCAAAATTACATGTCCCGCGCGGGACAGGCTCAGTCCCGCTTTTCGGGGATAACTCGACCGTACGTGCAGCGATAGCGTAAATCTGATTTAAAATATCATAATTTTTATTAAAATACTTTTTCTATGGCTATTTATTGCTATCTATTGTCACGTAAACGTAATTTGAACACAAATAAAATGATAAATATTTAAAAACTTCTGATTATATAAATGTTTTTACTATGTCCCGCTTTCGACAAAAGAATCCCGCTTTTTTCACCCAAAAAAGTCCAAAATCCCGACTTGGCAAAAAAAAACTGGCAACGCTGATATATAGGCACGATCAGCACAAGGTAGATATAGTCCAGAGAGTTCCATACTGTTCCCTTGGCGCTGTACTGGAAAAATAGAGCGAGAAATCCTTTCTTTGTGTTCTGTTTAGAAGCCCTAAGGGCTAGGAGGAAATTGTTTTTTCACCCGTGCGTTACCGGAAGCTTTAATTTTTTACTTCTTTGTGCTACGCGACAAAATAAACTATGTACTCACTAAGTAATAAAACAATCTGTGTGGGGTCTTTTTGTGGAGGCAGTATGTGATTTTAAATTACTTTCCCTGGCCACGTAAAAAGTACCAAACCAATCGTGATTTTCACCTCTTTCAAAACATCGGATTGATTTGAAACTTTGCACACTTATCATGGACCGATGAAAATGCAATAATTAAAATAGTTTGTCTCATTATCCTTCACAACATCTTCAGGATTAGCGATTTTAAAGCGTGTTTTTTAGTTTTTTAAACTGCGAGAATTATTTTAGTATAATTAAGAAATTTTGATCAGATTTTGCGTAAGGGAATTAAGAAGAATAAAAGGAATTCATAAGTTTTTTCATAAGTTTAAATGAAAAATCTACGCGTACGAAGTTGCAGGCTACAGCTGATATCAATTCATAACTGCCAAACTACCTGCCAAATTAAAACTACCCACGCCTATAGTCAAACACTCAAAAAGCGACAAATATTACCCTACTGCAATAAATCCGCGGATATAATGGTTTTCTGCGCACCGTCAGATAAAATGACGTGAGTTATGACATCAATCCACTGTATACATACCTACCTACGGACAGGGATGAAAAAAATACCCACGAGTATAAGTAAACTCTTTCTGTTACCCGCGGTTTCATTCGCGTAGACCAGCCAGCCTATGCGCGTCGCGACAAAATTGTGTCGTCTCTTTTTAACGTGCCAAAGCGAGACAGGCGTATATGACACCGTAGGCATCTTGTCACGTTCTCGCTCTACAAAATAACGACGAGATTATGTCGCGGAGTGCATGCTAGTCCGGCTGAGGTCCCCAATTTTTTGTGCAAAGATCACCGTCTATTCTGGTAGACCCTGATTTCATGTTGTAGGGGCGTTGTGATTCAAGGAGGAAAGTTGGCAAGCAGGTCGCGCTTTAATTAAATGGTTTAATGGTTTAAATGGTTTTGCTGTGGTTCAACTACCTTAAAAATGCTAACATTGCCCCAAATGCTAGCACTGCGGTGCGGTCTTTTAGTCGTAAATTTATAGGTATTGTTCTCATAATTATTTGCAATAGATAATTTTATGGGCAATAATAACATAATATTGACAAATTTGACCACTTTGTGAATGACTGGCGTAGACTAGCGTAGACCATCGACATGATATAAAACTTTGTTTACATTTACATTTTCACGAGTGAATCGGCTTCTTTTAGGCAAGCGTGCTCCATCGTAGACCACATCATCGCTTAACATCAGGCGAGTTGGCGGTCAAACGCAAGCCTATTTATGCTGAAAAAAAAAACATCCTATAGGTAGGTAGCGTAAACATCTTCGGTTTCACAGCAAAACATCTATACAAATTTAATAAACCGTCACTAGCTGGTTTTGTTGATTATAATAGGTCGGGGAAAAAGTCTTTTCGTATTTTGTATGTATAAAGTTGTAGTAAAAATCTTATCCGTTGTACTGTTTGTATCTGGCTGGTTTTGATACCATTAAAAATATGACATTTTAAAAAAGGAATACAAAACGTAAAAAGCAATTTCCCGCCATTTTTCAATTGTTTTTTTGTTCGATAAAATGAGTGAATCTAACGAACAAATTCGATATATTGTGAAATTTTATAACAAAAAAGGGAAAAATGCGACACACGCCGCGAATAAAATGAATCGTGTACTCATTTGCGATTCTCTATTGAAACGTAACGAAACCGAACCGTTTTTGAAAAGATTGATCACTGGTGATGAAAAATGGATCACCTACGACAAGAATGTGCGCAAAAGATCATGGTCAAAGGGCAGTGAAGCACCACAGACTGTAGCGAAACCCGGATTAACACGTAATAAGGTGATGCTGTGTGTATGGTGGGATTGGCAGGGCATCGTTCATTATGAGCTTTTACCGCCGGGCAAAACCATCGATTCGGATCTCTACTGCCAACAGCAAATGAGACTCAAACAAGAAATTGAGAAAAAACGGCCGGAATTGATCAACAGAAAGAGTGTGGTCTTTCATCATGATAACGCCAGACCGCACACATCTTTGGCCACTCAGCAAAAATTTAGAGAGCTTGGTTGGGAAGTGTTAATGCATCCACCATATAGCCCTGACCTTGCACCCTCAGATTTCCACCTGTTTCGATCTCTTCAGAATTCTTTGGGTAGTGTTAGATTAACATCAAGAGAGGACTGTCAAAACTACTTGTTGCATTTTTTTTGATCAGAAGTCCCAAAAATTCTACAGCAACGGGATCATGTCACTACCTACAAGATGGCAACAAGTTATCGAACAAAATGGCACATATATATTATAATTAAATGTAATTAAACTTGAAAAAAATATGTCTTGAATTTGTTTAAAAA
The DNA here is from genome assembly GCA_949125355.1 of Agriopis leucophaearia. Lineage (NCBI taxonomy): Eukaryota > Metazoa > Arthropoda > Insecta > Lepidoptera > Geometridae > Agriopis > Agriopis leucophaearia. Next base: position 954,338 of record OX421276.1, on the reverse strand, counting down.
ATACGAAGAAACTTTTCCCCCGTAGATCTGTATATTAATACAAAAAAAAAATTAATACAAGCATAAAGCGATATAGGTAAGTACCTGCGAATAAAACCTCATCAAACCCCCGTAACTTCTGCCCGACGAGGCTTCAGTAACAATACCATAGACGTCGCTATATCAAGGTACACTCTACAATTCAGCACCCAATGACATTCTGTAATAAGATAGATACGTTATAGTAAAAAAAGAGTTAACTGCTGTACCATATGTTTGGTCTAGCAATGTCTCCGACAAGTGTCGGAGAAAGTATAGAGGGAACAACAAAAAATAAAGATAATTAATCCTCAATATAAAAAACCGACTTCATCAGAACTGGACCAAATTGAAATGGGACCAAATGGAAAGCATTTATCTTTAAAATTAAATAAAAAATCATCTAAATTGGTTCACCCAGTCAAAAGTTATGTGGTAACAAACATTTAAAAAAAACCGTCGAATTGATAACCTCCTCCTTTTTGGAAGTCGGTTAAAAAGATGCGTTATATTCTATAACCAAATTCAGCCATGTATCAAACATGCCAAATATGTAATGTTCTCACCTAAAGAATGTCACGTACTATAATATTCTGCCATCCGCTTTCACTTGTCACCTGCTATCTTTTGCAGGTCGTTGCTCACTGGAGCACTGGCACTGGAGCTGGGTTGGCATATCAACAAACATAGAGTTTTCTTGAGGCCAACTGTGGCCGCGCCCAACTCTATATTTGCTGATAAGCGGTTTCCATTCTAGAACCTATCTACCACCAGGCCTGGCGCACTCCGCACTTTAGGTATGAAGCTACAAGTAGTCGACTGGTCGGACTTACCGAGCCCGCTGCCACGCGATAGACAGAGATAACGCGATAAGAATTATGCAAAAGACAGAGAGGCAACTTCTAGGTGTAATATAGCAGTAGGTAGTTAGCGCTCGCACGTCCTGAATTGGACTTTATTGTGTGGCAGTAAGAGTCGCTACTTATTTAAATGCTCTTGCGGAGTGAACCTTCTGTACTTGTACTATAAGTATTCTGTCCTACCACAACAATTAACGTTCTTCTCCAAAATTGAGCCTTGCATCAAGTTACCTTTCAAACGGACTGGTAAGGGCAGCGTAATACGTCCACCAACAAGATGGACAGACAACTTGAAAGAGACCGCAGGAAAACGCTGGACGCAGGCCGCTTTCAACCGGCCGGTTTGAAGACTGATGAAAGCCTACATAAATGTCCAGTAGTGGACTTCCTATGGCTGAAATGATGATGCTGATGGCCTTTCAAAATCTGTTTAGCCGTTTGGGAGCTATGGTGCTACAGACAAACACACAGATACACACATTAAACTTATAAAACTCCTCTTATTGCGTCGGTGGTTTAAAAAGTTTAATTACTCATGGTTCGTTGAAGTTCTAAAAATAATCGGAATACTCAAACCCACGACCAGTTTGCAGCGTACCCAGCATGCTGGTTTCATTGTTGTGTCTTGTGTGTTATTACTCACGACGTAGCATGTCATAATGGTTTTGTATTTAAACGCTGCTGGCAGAAAACAAAAAAAATATAGAGATTCCACGGATTTGATCTGGCATAAGTATAAAAGAGGCATATCTATCGAATAGTTTAACATCATCAGCTACACCTACATCCATGGCGTGAGTTACGGGCAATTCCATCATTTTATGGCGCGCGTAATGGCGCGGGTTTATGGCGTAAAGAAATTATTTAGCTAAGAACAGACGAAATAAATGAACTGCGGAAGTCGTTAAATGCAAGCATACAAAAGAAATTTAACGAAAACATGAGAAATAAGTAAGTAATGTTCTTTTTATTCAAGTTTTAATGATTATATATAATTATCAAACCTAATTCTGCGATAGGATTCATAATAATTTTGCACCTGTACCTAATTCGACCAATGTCGGTGTATACATAATTTATAACAGTGAAATGATTATTTACGTGATGATTACCGTTGTAAGGTTGGGGAAGGAACTCCCACCACCACCTCACCACGGTAAATATCCCGTAAATAATCATATAACTGTAGTGAACAACCGTGATAGTTTAAAACATAATTTTTATCCTACTACATACTTGTATATATAATACTATGCGAATGAAACCATTTACATAATTGTATGTCTGTTAATTACTTTTTCACGATTAAACAGATGAACTGATTTCGATGAAACTCGACAAAAAAATTGAATGAAGGACATAGGATGCTTTTCTCCTGCACATGTTGGGAAATTTGTAAAATAACAGTAAACAACAGCAAAAAAATGGATCACGTTAAAAACCGATTTCAATAATATAAGGTCGGGGAAAAAGTTTCTTCGTATTTTTTAAACAAATTCAAGACATATTTTTTTCAAGTTTAATTACATTTAATTATAATATATATGTGCCATTTTGTTCGATAACTTGTTGCCATCTTGTAGGTAGTGACATGATCCCGTTGCTGTAGAAATTTTGGGACTTCTGATCAAAAAAATGCAACAAGTAGTTTTGACAGTCCTCTCTTGATGTTAATCTAACACTACCCAAAGAATTCTGAAGAGATCGAAACAGGTGGAAATCTGAGGGTGCAAGGTCAGGGCTATATGGTGGATGCATTAACACTTCCCAACCAAGCTCTCTAAATTTTTGCTGAGTGGCCAAAGATGTGTGCGGTCTGGCGTTATCATGATGAAAGACCACACTCTTTCTGTTGATCAATTCCGGCCGTTTTTTTTCAATTTCTTGTTTGAGTCTCATCTCCTGTCTCGTCTCACCGCCGGGCAAAACCATCGATTCGGATCTCTACTGCCAAGTAGAGATCCGAATCGATGGTTTTGCCCGGCGGTAAAAGCTCATAATGAACGATGCCCTGCCAATCCCACCATACACACAGCATCACCTTATTACGTGTTAATCCGGGTTTCGCTACAGTCTGTGGTGCTTCACTGCCCTTTGACCATGATCGTTTGCGCACATTCTTGTCGTAGGTGATCCATTTTTCATCACCAGTGATCAATCTTTTCAAAAACGGTTCGGTTTCGTCACGTTTCAATAGAGAGTCGCAAATGAGTACACGATTCATTTGGTTTCTTTCAGTGAGCTTGTGTGGCACCCAAATATCGAGTTTTTTTGTGTACCCAGTTTTTTTCAAATGGGTCAAAACTGTTTTGTGGTCAATCCCCAGTTCTTCAGCTACGTCGTAACTATTAATATGCCGATCTTGGTCCACTTTTTCAGAAATGGCATCTACTTTATCCGTAACAGGGCGACCAGAGCGAGCTGCATCTTTGACATCAAAATTCCCGGACTGAAAACGCTTGAACCAACATTGTGCTACTCTTGATGACACTGCATTAGGTCCATAAACGTCACAAAATTTTTTCGCGGCTTGTGTCGCAGTTTTCCCTTTTTTGTAATAAAATTTCACAATATATCGAATTTCTTCGTTAGATTCACTCATTTTATCAAACAAAAAAACAATTGAAAAATGGCGGGAAATTGCTTTTTACTTTTTGGATTCCTTTTTTAAAATGTCATATTTTTAATGGTATCAAAACCAGCCAGATACAAACACTACAACGGATGAGATTTTTACTACAACCTTATACATACAAAATACGAAAAGACTTTTTCCCCGACCTATTATATGAAAAACGTCATAAGTGCCTGTAAAATTTGAGAGTTGCCCTCGATTTCCCTGGGTAATCAGACCCTGACTTGGTGACAATGGGACCAAATTGGAAGAGCCTACCGAACAAACGTTTTTTTTTTAATTGGTCAATAGTTGGCGGAGAAATCGATGAACATACAAAAAAAAACTGTGGAACATTGAACCGTCTTCCTTTTTCGTCGGGTAAAAACCACAGAACGCCACAAGGTTAAAATATAACTTACTTGTCTTTAATTTTAGTTTATTATCTTGTATTACGTCACTACATCGTATGATAACCAATCTGCAATTACTGTTATCAGAAATGATAAGGTTTATCAAATAATAGGAGCCTCGTGGCGACATCTATGGGCTCAGGGCTGAGTTTTTTTTACATTTTTCTCACAAACATAGGTAATTCACTAACTTTAAAACATACTAATTGAAAACTTATTTTTTTCGATGGAACTTGTTTAATTATCTTTAATTTGACAATATGAATTAATATGATTTATTTTACTTTTATTTTACAACGAAAAAGAAAAAAACCCGGAATGATTAGTAGAAAATTAAGGGGGCCCCAGCTAACAAACGTATTTTTACCTTTGCATTTAAAACGGTAATACGCACAAACGTCAAACTTGGCATGATTATAGAACACACTCTAAATAATGACCGAGTGCAAGTCGGTAACTTTCTGTACGTCTGGTGCGGTCGGTACTTGGATGGGCTACCTTCTAGGCGTGATGTTGTCTTTTTGTACATTTAGTTTTTTGTGGTTTTACGGAACCCTCAGTGCGCAAGCCCGACTCTCATTTGGCCAGTTTATTTTAGGTTGTTACATGGACAAGACAAAAATCATGTTCAATGTCCATGTTGTACCCGTGCCGGTAATCGTTGGGAACGATACTCTCGAAGTTGTTGACCATTACACCTATCTGGACAGATTGTTCAGTTAGGTAAGTCAAACTTAGGCAAAGAGGTCGCCCGCAGAATCCAACTCGGATGGGCAGCGTTCGTGAAATTGCGTGACATCTTCTCGTCCAAGATACCACAGTGCCTAAAGACAAGAGTCTTTGACCAGTGTGTGTTGCCAATGATGACATATGGTACCGAGACATGGTCCTTGAATGTTGGCCTTTTAGAAAAACTCAGAGTTACACAACGGGCAATGGAGAGAGCTATGCTCGGAGTTTCTTTGCGCGATAAAATCCGGAACGTTGATATTCGCCAAAGAACCAGAGTCACCAACCTTGCTATTAAAATTTGCAAGTTGAAGTGGCAATGGGCAGGCCACATCGCTCGAAGAACTGATGACCGATGGGGAAGAAAGGTTCTTGAGTGGAGACCACGAATTGATAGACGCAGCGTAGGTAGGCCTCCCATTAGATAGACCGACGACATTGTGAGAGTCGCGGGCATCCAGTGGATGCAGATGGCAGGATGTCGTTCAGTGTGGAGGTTAAAGGAAAATATTCAGCAGTGGACGTCTTCTGGCTGATGATGATGATGATTTTAGGTTATAAGTAGGTTGAAAAATAAACGATTTCATTGCAAAATAAACCACATTGCGTAACTGGTTTTCGTGCACAAAATAACCGAGCACCAGTTATCATAAAACACGACGAATAATAAATTGTGATTAAATAAACAAAAACCAATTAGGGCCGTAATTAAAAATGACTTAGCTGATATTGCGGTGATAGCGTCGCTATTGTTTTGCGATGTAACACGAAACTAGAAAAAAACGCGATTTTTAACATCTGGATTATATCATGGGAAAGGAGCTGGCGGCACGTTTTGTGTAGTTCTAATCGGCGTAATTACAGTACCACAGATTACGTTCATAGTCGTTGACAAAATTCTGTATTACTTTTTTTGTACCAAGCTCAGGGAGGAAGTTTTTAATTTGCGTGTAGTTAGGTACATTTTCCACTTTATTATTAATGCGGAGTATTTCTGTCCGACTCAACTTCATTACAGCAGCACATATTCGAAAGGAATGGATGAAACCACGGGCTGATGTTTTTACAATATTCGCAGTGCCTCGTGGTTCCATCAGCTATCCTACAGGGATCGTTAGTTTTCCGCAAAAAAGTAGCTTATGTGGTAATACAGGGTATAAGATACCTTCACACCAAGTTACATCCAAATCTGATAAGCATTACGGAGTTGGTGGTAATATATATAATATATGTTTGTATAAACAACGCGCACACAAATAAAAATTTGAATTTATTATATTAAGTGTCATTAAAAGTACCTAAATTTTTCATTTGAGTAAAATAAATAGTTGATTGAATCAGGCGTTACTTTGCGAAACTCATTCTACTCATTCTCGGCCAAGCGCTCGAAGAGTCAACACGTCCTGAGGATAGCTCGTGTAGAGACGAAACACGTGTCGACAAAGTGCACTAAGGAAACGGGTATAATTTATTACTTTTTAAATTCAATTAAAATACATGTCATTTCAATTAAGATATATTTTATGTTTCAGAATTAATACATTTTTGGTTTTCAGATTTAGTTTTATCATATTTCATGTGTCAGAATTAATTTATTTTTGTTTCAGGTTACGTTAATTTTAAATTTATGTAATTAATATTTTATATCAGGTTAGGCAGAATTAAACTCAATAAAATTAACATTATCAAGAAATATTTACCAGGTAAATTTATCACAAATTCCTTATTGTACTTGAAGCGACGTAGAAGCGGAATTACACTAGAAATTCATCAGTAAAACAATTTTGAGTAAACTAAATTCATTTTTTTTTATCGATAGACTTAAGTGTAGTCATATACAAAATTTATTTAAATGTAACCGTTATCAACGAAGATAATTTATAATGGCTCTATATACTCTAGCGATGACACACGAATGTACCTTAAAAATAACCTCTATCTATTTTTACACGTATAAATTACATCAATAACATAATGTAAAAATGTTAAGAAATAAAAACTATTTTATTGTTTAAACTGATATGGTTTTCACGCATTAAATTGATGTTTAGTTATTAGTTCCCGTATAATATAATCGAAATTATAACTATTTTCATATAATACATAAATAAACAACCCCATGTCATCACAGACGTGCCAATCATAAATCGTAACAATTAATATCCTGTCAATTCCTTCAGCGTCCTAGTGTTAATTAATAGAGCGCTGTCTCCGCGACTATGCCGTATGACAAATGGCTACAGGGTGCTCCGCTGTAATTCGTTTTTAACCGTCGCACGTTGGCGCTACCTCGGCGTCGGGGGCTACCATGTATACAACTAAAGGGTGAGTCGATATCCTAGAGTAAGTAGACTTAGGCCGTTTGGCTTTGTTGTGAGTTTGGAATATTTTTATACCATTGGAAATAACTCTTGTGAGAAAATTATTACCACAAAGATGGTGTTATTATAATGATTTACTTGATAAGGTGGCAATTTTGGTGTTAATTTGAAGGCAATGACACACATAATATAAAACATAAACCCTGTTAATAATTAACGTGGAAAGTGGAATAGTTACGCCGTGTTTAGTCTTTTTCCCATTTGATATTTTAAAGACAAACGGAGCGAATTCTAAGGCTATTACACGATAATATTATGGGGGTATATCTTCAGCTCTTATCGTCAATTTATAAGTTATAATATACATGTCATAGTAATTCTGTTTTTGCAGCGACTGCAAAAGGTACATATTACTAGTAGCACCACGCTGAGCTATTCTACATAAGAGCAATGATTTTTCCGGCTTAAAAAGTCACCTATGTGTTAATACAGGGTATAGCTACCTTCATACTATATTTCATCCAAATGTGTTCAGCCGTTACGAAGTAGACCGCGGACACCCTTACACACAAAACTGTCGCATTTATTATATTAGTTTGGTTTTAAGCTTAGTTGCATAGTCTATTAAAAAGCTTATATTCGAGTAAACTTAATCGCAAGTATGTGTGAGGTTAACCACCGAATAAAAGATAAGCGACAATGAAAAAGAAGATGGAGCAACACAGAATTAAAAGACGGTAAGACCTAGATGATTCCTTTAGACATGACCTACTTCTTCAAGATCAAATGACCTAGGTTATAAGTATCTCAGGAATCGAAAAAGCCAACCACTACGGCGTTTTTCTTGGCCTTATTAAATTAAATATGGATTAAACTTATTCCTTCCTCGCCACCACATTTACCTAGTTACCTATAGCAAGTTCTTCCCCGCCTCTTGGTTCTCTCCTGCATTATTAACATCCTGTACGCAGTATTGAGGAATGGTGCCTGAACACGCGATAGCTTCATTTGGTTGACCGCCGTCCAAGATAGAGCGAGATGGAGGATTAAGGAGCGTGTTTTGTAAGTAAACTGCTTTGCTTTGCGGTTTTACTTGTGGTTTTCAGTGTTTTCGTTATTTTCCGAGATACATTAAACTTGGACTTAGTAATTCCAGGAGGTGGACTTCCACCATACCAATTTTCGTCCAAAACGGTTCAGTTGTTACGAATTCAAATCTAGGAATCACACTAACATTTTTCCATTTATTAACCGACTTCCAAAAAGGAGGAGGTTATCAATTCGTAGCGAGGGCACTAATAGTTCCAGGGACTTAATAAGTATTTAACACCGAGGTAAACACTTTTCATTACGAATACAAGGAAACTAAAAATAAAAACATGAACTGACACTGGCAAAATGCACGAGAAGTGCGGGACCATAATCCTCTGAGGAGAAAAATATAATAAAATTGGAACATGGTTAAATACAAATGTGAAAATAGAACTAGTTTTTTTTTAATAATGTGAGTCAGTCAGTTGTCAACTGTCACTGTCAATTGAAAGTGATTCTCCCTAGGGTTAATAAAATTAAATGTATTACTTTTGACCCGCTCCTCAGGCAACTTCAGACCTACTTTCCGAGTATGAGTAACGATAAAAATAGGTCCTTTTCCAACCCCTGACGCTAACAGAGGGGTGTTATAAGTTTAACGTGTGTATCAGAACGTGTGTTAACGTGCTTGTGTGTCTGTTACATCGTAGTTTCCGAACGAATGAACCGATTTAGTATTTTTGATCTTAATTTCATAGTCAATAAAACCCATAAATTAATCATTTCAAGAAAATTCTGCCTTTTGAAGACCATAGTTAACTCTTTTATCGGGGGTTTAAAAATATTTTTATTCAAACTAGCTAACAAACAGATGGAGTTACAATTATTCCCTAAATAATACACTAAATAATGTTGTATGTCAACTTGTCAGACATCTATTTTGTATGTTAATATTTACGTAAAATTATGTAATACGACGCCGATGAAATGTATTGTTTTGATGGCGGCTAAACGGAGTCGATGGTACTAAACTTACGGACGATACTTACTTTTTATATTTATTTAAGAGGCATTTCCGTCTGTTTGGAAGAATATTGATATTGTTTGTTGGCATATTAAAGCTATCATGAATGCTGTTTTGATAAGGTATGATTCATATTTTTTACGATACACATACAGTTGTACAGTCTTGGACATTTTGAAAGTGAACTGTAAGCATGAGGTGTATCTAGAACATTTCTGACGGCATCCGGTTCAATCCTCGGCCCTGTATTAGTCACTTATTTGATACTTAGATAAATTATATGCAGTTTCGAAGCAATCACTCAAAAACAGTGAAGGAAATTATCTTGAAGAAACTGGTATGTCCAAGAACTTCAAAACTTCAAAGACATGTCATTCACCAACATGCACTGGGCTTTTATGGTGAATTAGGGCCGATTCTATCTCTCTGAGAGCAGTTCTGTATCCCAGCAGTGAGAACATCATCATCATTTCAGCCGTAGTACGTTCACTGCTGGACATAGGCCTCTCCCATCGATTTCCAAAATGGCCAGTTGGAAGCGGCCTGCATCCAGCGTTTTCCTGCGGTCTCTTTTAGGTCGTCTGTCCATCTGTGTGAGTGGGAACATGAATGTTGTTGTAAAAAAAAAAGTTGCATGGTTACGTAGTTGATCGTAATGAAGTATCAAATGTAATCTAGTAAAATTGGCTCTACTTTAGTTTTTAGGATTCCGTATCAAAAGTTTTTCATTTAATAATCAGTTGTTAAGAAAATTTTCAAACAATTGGCGCGCTTAACTTGACTTTAACTTAACCAAATAAGTAAGTAAGTGAAGTGGGTGTGGAGGCAGCCACGTATCTCATTCGGACAAGTTGTGCGCACGACAGGCTTGATTCGGGACGCAATGAGAATACTTGATTTGTTATTTAAATCTTACACGTTAATGTTGTGGAGGGCTGCGCTGTCTTGTCTGTCTGTTGGAAATGTTGGAAATTATTACTGAAAGGTTGTCATGAGCATTTTAATGTTGTCATAACTTTTTTTTTATTATGAAATGGGCTAGCTTTTGACCACAACTCACCTGATGGTAAGCGACGATGCGGTCTAAGATGGGGCACGCTTGCCCATGAGGTGCCTATTAAACAACAAACTTGATTTAATAAAACTTTAATAAACTTGATTATAAATAGTAAATGAAATGGAAAATAGGACTAATTCAGTAAGGGGTAAAAGGGCAACTTTTCAACAGTTGAATAAATTTTGATCAAAACTAGATAAAGGCACCGCAATAAAACCAGGGTCATTATTTACAAAATTTTGTTATGACGGTACCTGTCAAAATTCGTAATAAATTAAAATTGAAACGTCTGTCGTTAGCGAAATGCGAAAATGCGAAAAAGTTTATTTTGTTTAAAAAAATACCTGCCTTCAAGTCAGTACAGCCATTTTGGAGAAAAATTATAAACCAGTATTTTTAACGGTTTTTTTTGCGAATAATATAAGATTAAGTTTATGAGCTGTTTGAGATACTATGTTTAGAGAATAGTCAAATTAGAGTTAGAAATCGGCAATCAGATGCGTCACTCAAATAAATTGGCATCGTTGCAGAAACACAATAATTTTCTATTGCCCTCTTTAAAAATATATTCAAGGAAGGCACAACCGCGATGCAAAGCTAGCAAATTATAATATCTCGGGCGAGTGTCGCGCGTGACTCTGACATCTGACTTGACTCGAAGGAGCTCGGAGGCTGTGTCTTTTTAAACTTGCACAACTTTGCACGATAACTCCGTGATATGGTAACAACTTTTTATAAACATTAATTTGTGGAAAATATGTATTTATTTGACTAAATATAAGCTAGTTGGCAGGTTATCACAAAACTAATTGCATTACCTTGGTAATACTTAGTTTTTCATATCTCTTGTCGGTAGAGTAAGTGCCCAGTTTTTACTTCAAGGTTCTTTTTGAAAAATGTGTGTATTTTGTTTTTTTTTTTTTTTTTATAACAAAGTTATAAATTTAATGTTAAAAAAAATCTTCAAATGTATGAACAGATTTTCTTGAATCATAGTTAAGAACACTCTCGATCGAGTCGCCTTTCAAACAAATAAAACTCAATCAAAATCGGTTTAGCCGTTTGGGAGCTACGATGTCACAGATACACAGGCTAGGTACACAGACACACAGCCACACAGGTATACACACGTTGAACTTATAACACGCCTCTTTTTGCGTTGGAGGTTAAAAAGAGCGACAAACGTAGATGTGGTCCACCTGATAGTATGCAGTGACCACGTCCACGTGTCATGAGACGTGTGTGTGTGTGTGTGATGGTGTGTGTGGGGGTGAGTAGGGGTATGTAGAAGGCACGCGTGCGTCTGTGTGTGTGCGTGGATGAGGAAGCGGGTGTGGGTGAAGGTGTGTGGTTATGTGCAGAATTACTAACCGAGCATGTGAAACATCGGAAAGTTATGTATGAGGCTCGCTTTACACCGGATATAATAGAGAGGTAAATGAGACCCATACCCAGGTATGTGGAAAAAATGGAGCGTTTAAAAATGTGAGTCTACAACCACTTCTAAGGGCTGGCAGAGCACCGACAACTTCGCTAGTGTTGCAGGTGTCCATAGGCGGCGGTTTCTGCTTACCATCAAGCGTAGCTCAAGCTTGTTTGTCGCTTTTTTATTATAAAAAAAGTCTAACTACGAAGTAGTAGTTATACTGTTAGCTCGTATTTTGTATAGTATTTAGAGGCACTTTCAAGTTCAGAAAAAATGGACTTGCCTTTACTTATTTAGGCTGCAATAAATCTTAATATAAAAAACCGACTTCTAAATTAGTTAGCGCTCTCGCAGATTTATTGCTATTTCCAAATCAACAGGCGCTGGAACAATATTATTAGTATCGCATTATTGGAGCTGGTTCAAAAACTACAGTTCCGAAATTCTCCAAAAGTAGTTGAAAATTAGTAAGTATCCAAGTGAATCGGTTTCATCTATAGGCAAGCGTGCTCCATCGTAGACCGCATCATCGCTTAACATCAGACGAGTTGGAGGTCAAACGCAAGCCTATTTCTAAATAAATAAAAAAAAGGTAAAACATAAAAAAAAAATAGATATGTATGATTAATTTGCTTTAAGCACTGATTAGATATTCTAACCTCGATTTTATGTTGATATTTTACGCTACTTTTTTCGTGATTAGATCAAAGGCATTAAATAATAAGTTTTATAGTCTAGAAGACAGTACAGTCACTGCACACAGATAACCTGGGACATACAGACAGCAAATAAGAACTTTCGAGAGCTGTTGTCGACTTTTCTGTCGTCAACAGCTGCGTTCAATAAGAAGACGTTAAAGGCTTTAGACAGTTTTGTGAAAGCCTTTGAAATGTTCTAGAAAGTTCGATTCGTTATGAAAACTTGTGGTGAATGTGAATACAACACTTAACTATGGAACCTAAACGACTCTTATTATAATTACGAAAGTTTGTGTGTGAGTGTATATGTTTGTCTGCACTCAACTCATTATATTGCAGGTGCGGCGTCATACGTTAGAATAAGTCTAGGTTCTTACATGTTATGTGGTAGGTACCTTACTAATATATAGAACGCTGCTGCGCAATTTTAGGAGGGTTCCGTACCCAAAGGGTAAAACGGGACCCTATTACTTAGACTCCGCTGTCCGCACGTCTGTCTGTCTGTCGTCTGTCACCAGGCTGTATCGCATGAACCGTGATAGTTAGACACTTGAAATTTTCCCAGATGAAGTATTTCTGTTGCCGCTATAACAACAAATACTAAAAAATACTTAAGGGGGGCTCCCATACCACAAAAGTGTTTTTTTTTGTTCGATATTGATAACGGCACCCTTCGTGCAGGAGTCCGACTTGGCCGGTTTTGTTACCGTTTAACATGTAAACTGGCCTTATGAATAAAAGGACTACTATTTAGACTCCGTGATATCTGAAAAGATTGGAATGAAATTTGGTATGGGAGTAGCTTATGGATTAACACAAAGGCTAATTTTTATACCAGTATATTTTATCATGATTCCTGTAGGATAACAGGCAAATTTGCAAGGCGCAGCTATTTATTTAGAAGCTAAGAAAGAAAGTATCTTTCTTCGTATGTAACATTTTATATTAGTGATATTTCGACATCTTCCCAGAAAAACAGAAAAGTAAAAGAATTCCGAAAACGAAATTCGAGAGATGAAAAGTGAATCATTTTATCTTTCGATTTTTCTCCTAATGACATGAAAAATACAAGTCAAGTGTTCGAAGACCCTCAGCCATCAGGACTGTATTAACGAGTCCAATGCCACGAAAGGGCCTAACGGCGGAAACACACGAGCGTTTTGTTTCAAAACTGGATTTTTATTTTATTGGGTGACCGTGATTGGCATTTCCAATCGAGCGCTACCGTGTATCGGATTACATGGTAAATAGCAGTCCCTTTCCAGCTAGAATAACTATTGCCATGTTGGAGGCCTTCAGGCAGGTAGGGAATTCCTGACAAGCTGGCCTTCATCAACAAAATCATAATTAATTAATTAAATTTTGTTTTAGGCACATGTCATATTGTCCTCTTTGATGAAGTCTTGGTGAGTTGCAGTTATAAATAAATAAAATATTAGTTCCTCCGCGTTTCCGCTGGAGGAGCTTTACTAAAATGTATGGAACAATACGTACACGAAAAAAGTTTTCGAAAACGAATTAATCTTGTATAATGGAGAAACCATATTTATTACATTTATAACCTCCGCCGCAAATAGCGGGGTGTCATAAGCTTAACGTGAGTATCTATCTATCTGTTTCTGTCTGCGGCATCGTAGCTCCCAAACAGCTTAACCATTTTTTTATTTTATTTTTTGGGTTTTCGAGATCCTTACCATGATCGAGACAATTTTTTCAGCCGTTAGAAGATTAGCAACTAATTTATTGAAGGGTTAAAATACATTTATACTTGTTTTATTTACCTTCTTCTTCTTTTTAGTCGTGCGCTTTGACAGAGTAGTCGTTGTTGCTTGTATTGTACACAAAGGCTTTTCGCTGTCGATGTCGTGTCGTTCCTTGCCAGGGTTGCCGCTCGTCTTGCAATGTTTCTCCATATCTGGTGGCTGGTTGTATTGCCAGCCCACAACACCATAGTGGACTGCGTGTCTTTTATGACCAGCAGGGCTAGCATGCGCACCGCGATAATTTTGTTTCCGCTTTTTTATCATGCCAAAGCGAGACAGGCGTATATGAAACCATAGGCATGTTGCGTTCTCGCTCGACACAGTGACGACAAAATTTTGTCGCGGTGCGCATGCTAGCCCTGCTGGTCGGTCCAGCGAATTAGTGATCGACCACTTCGCAATAAATTTATTTTTGCCTATTTGTTTTAAGAAATAAAAAAGGATAATCCGCTTCTTCCGAAGCTGCATTGTGGCGACACTAATTTTCACAATCTGTGTCTACACTCACTGTAATCATCTACTTCAAAACCGTTTAAAAACCGCTCACATGAGCGCTCCAGCATCCCTTCGGTTCGGCCTAAGGGCGGCTGTTCACGACGCAGGGATAATAGTGGGAATGCTTCCCTTTACTAATAGGGTCACTGGGATGCGATGGGCTGGAGAGTGACGAATAAAGTGGACATACAGGAGCCGTTTGTTTTTACGAAAGCTTGACCTGATTGCAGAGTTGAAGATTTATTTGACTTTAGCTGAACCATAAATGGATGAGTATTTGCCATTCAAAACTATGCTGCTGCTGAGTATGGAAGTCCTCTTCGGTGTCATCCTGTGCTCAAATTGAATTTACTTTCAAATACTTATTTGTTTTTGCTAAATCTTATACCTATTATACCGGAGATAGAAATTGATTAAAAAGGAGTGCAGAAACTATTTATGTTGAAATATTGTTCATATTACGATGGGCACAAAAAGAAAAAAAAAGTATTTGACATATTATTATGTTCATATGAAAGTTTTTTTTATTAACTTTGATCGATAAAAATTTAGTTTAGTTTCTCTATCTGGATGTAATCTTTATTTCAGGTATGAAAAAACAGAGTTTCTTACTATCTATCAATTTTATGTTGACGCGAAATGAAAAAAAAGGATATCATGAATCCAGCTAACAGGAAGCTTTTCAGTTCTTATGAAAGAAATAGTACTTACACAAATGTATTCTAAATTAAAGGGCTACATTGGCAATAAATCCTGTCTATCCTAAGGTTGCCTGGAACTATGAGCGATAAGGTCGCCAGTTGTTACACTAGTTTTTAAGAGTCTTTTTTGTCCGTTGCATCAAATTTCATGGTGTAATATAAATAAAGAGTTAATCATCAATCAATCAATGAAGTAAAAGACCATAAAAATAAGGTCCGAGTACGTAAGACGTTTTCGCGCAGGATTTTAAACTGTTTAACTGTTTTATAAGCAAGCATGACGCTTACCATCAGGCGTTTCTCGTCATACTAAAACATATATAGTCATTGAATAAAATCAACGAAACTTCTTATCCCAACTACACCATGTCCCGTCGTATCTAAGTGAGTATAACAAGGCAGGCGCACACGACCCATATAACACTTTATCCTTCAATCTTCCAGCGCTAAATGTAGCACAAAAAGCGCTTACCTATCATGAGACAAACGCTATGACTGCGGAGACAGTACTGCAGTTTCTACATTGTACATTGAAATAGTAATCATGTCTAGGTAAGAGTTAACAAAAAATAAATCGAAAGTAAACTGTAATTCTTTATTGGAAGTTTCTTGGCTAGTAAAATAGAGACAAAAAACAGAAATCAGATATCAGCATAGTTTATTTTGTGACAATAAATAAAAACAATAAAACAAGAAATATTAAAATAAGTAGTATGCAGGTACATTCTCACAAAAATCGACCCCAACTTAGCATGTTGCTGGTTGTGCACAACCAGCGCTTAGCAAAGAGCAGTACAAACATTGACTACAAAGAAGAATGGTAATGCTGCCAGCTTGTCAAGAATATTTTTCAACTGGTAGTGGGCTTGAGTATTTGGATTCTTTTACTATGGAGCTGACGTGTTTTTTTTGTTTATCTCGAATAAGTTCGCGTTTGACCACCAACTCGCCAGTTGGTAAGCGATGATGTGGTCGAAGATGAAGCACTTAGAAGATATCTATTCACTCGTGCCTTGAAAAATTCCAGATCCCAGAGGCCCAGATTACATTTAGACACATTTTCAAACTTCAGTGCATTTTCAGTGTCCGAAGCAAACTTGAAATGTGTATGTGCTCTGTGTGTGTGTTCAATCTAAGAGTTTACACGAACCTCCGTCACTGGCGCCCAACATGGGGCGCTCACGGCCCGCCGATCAAAAGCCCTCATCGGGTTATCTTCCCCCTTTAAATTCTGCCTATGATGCGGTCAGATTTATTTTTTTGAATGGCGGCTCTAAATGATCTACGGTTGACTATGCCTGGTGCCGGATTCCAATTCAGAGAAGGATGTAGAGCGTGAAATTTGATTTTTTATAATTGAGTTTGTCGACCTCTTTTGTGGACGGTTTGGAATTTTTTGGAATGATGACGATTAGAGGACTTTCTATATTTTTTGGTTTAATGTAAAGAGGGTACCTTTTTTAAATTTACCTGCAGTGTTACCATTTTTACAATCTGTTTAGATACACGAACTTATGTTATTGACCATTTTTTTCAATAAATTCTATAGATAATTGACGGAGCGAAAACAGATCTCAGATTCTAATAAATATAATAACAATAATTGAATAACCTAGTGTATATAATCTACATTATGAAGCACACTATTCTGTGGCTTCAACAACCATTGTTCTTAGCGTAAGGCTAGCATGTAATTGTACAAAACTATATTTGTATTGTATTATAATGGGACATTTGTATACAACGATAAATTGTGTATTGTTGATCAGATAATCATGATTTATTGTACCCAAGTAATTCTTTTCATTATAATTTTCAATTTCGAATATGGAGAAATTGACTGAGATTTTCTTAAATTAATAAATACTTTGTAATTTGCTAACATTAAGTTCAGGTAAAAGTTTCCAAAGGCGGTTCTAGCCTACAAAATAATGTAATTTATAAAATTACTTAGTTTACTTTATCGCCGAGTTTAAATTGACCATTATTATGTTAATAAAGACATAACAGACAAGAAGAAAATGTATGTCCCACTAGTGGATCGATCTTGATTGTTTTTACAGTGGATTGAACCAGACAAACAATAAAATAAATAAATACCTAGGACATTATTGCACACACGGTCATCTGACCCCAAACTAAGCAAAGCTTGTGATATGGCTGCCAGAGACTGATATACATACATATATATTTTTTAATACATACTTAAATATATACTAACACCCAGAAATAGAATCTACATTCTCTACAGTATTTTAATATTATAATTTTTGGTCGTCATCCTGCCAAAAAATAAAAATAAATGGCAAGAAGGTATTCTTAACAATAATCTTAGTTTATACTAATACGATTGGTCCGGATAATATAACAATTTCTTTCAATAAGAGCACTCCATTTCTATCTCCAGACTTATATTATTCCTTCCAGAAAGTTATTTTTACTTCACATACGGATATATCTCAGAATGGTCTCATTTAGGATTACTTTAGTAGTCAGGGTAGTCGGTGGAGTGTGAAATACATTTCGTAGCGCTACGCCGGTCTCTTGTAGAGCTTTCGTAGCCAATCGCTACGACATAGCTTATTATGAATAGGAAAATAAATATATTGGGTGGTATCATTAAAGGACGTCCATAAATATGAAAGCTATTTAATAGTATGAAGAAAAGAAGTAAGAATAACGAAAAAGTTTTTATGTTTGTTAGATTGTTTAGGTCAAACATTGTTTTAATCTATCACGGTTGTTCACTAAAGTCATATGATTATTTACGGGATATTTACCGTGCTAAGGTTGTGGAAGGAGCTCCCGACGTTTAGGTCAAGTTTTGTAAATTGAATTAGAACCAGTTCCTTCTAACCAATTTTGCTGAAATTTTGCATACAACTTTAGCTCTGGTGACAATACAATACCCAATATTGTAAGAATTTTAAAATGGCTGCCAAAATAAAAACATTTAAATTATTTTTCATTTTAATTTTATTTTTCAATGTTTAATTTTAATAAAAGCTTGTTTTAAAGAATCTCTCAGTGTAAGTATTTCCTGTGACTGTCACCACCCTTCATTTATGTACAATTCACCTGAACAGCAGAAGTTTCCTGCAGGGTACTTCGGAAATAATCGTTTTATACGGACTAACTGTAATCTACCCCACCTTAGTAACTACACTGTGTAAACCAGTACCCTGAGATGTGACAATTGCTTACTGAATCAGATCTATACTCGGCTCGAGTTTTTTTACCTCTGACAGAAGCAGTAGATTAACATGTGCACATGTGATTTTCTAACAGACTTCAAAAAAGATGGAGGTTCTATGTTGTACTGTATATTTTTTATAATTTATGCTCATCGATATCTCCGCCAACTGAACACCAATTTGAAAAAAAAAATCGTTTGTTCGGTAGGGTACATTACTTCCAATTTGGTCCCATTGTCACACAAGTCTGATGATGGGATCCCAGGGAAATCGAGGGCAACCCACAAATTTCATAGGCACTTAGGCACGTTTTTCATATATTTTTTCGGTCGAAGTCGGTTTTTAATGTGATCTACATGTTTGAACCGACTTCCAAAAAGGACTATCCTACCGAACAGAAGATTTTTTTAAAATCGCTCAACAGTTGGTGGAGACACCGGTGAACACAAATAAAAAAAATACAGTGGAACATACAACCTCTGCCTCTTTTGAAGTCGGTTAATAACAGACTGATAACAAGTACTGAATAAATATATATTTCGCAGTTATTTAAATAGGTGAATCTCATTGCAAATCAATAAATAATATGCACATAGGAAAATTATTATTACTGAACTAAAACTACTTACAAATAATATACTCTAAAATAAACAAAAAAAAAAATTTAACGTAAAGGAAAAAGTGGTCAGAATGCTAGCAGCAAGAGCAGCAAATTTTTACCCAAAGTAACAGCACAAGTTCAAGTACTTGAAGCCAACATTCCTGTCACCAGTCGCCTCCACCAAACGTTTGGCCAGGTCTCTGTACAGTTCAAGGGTCCCCATGGTTCTAAAGTCTCAACCCCAAACGTTACAAACATGTATATCCTGTCCAAGTACCCATATTTGAGCCAATTTAGGTTTTCAGCTTTAATCGCGGCAGCGCCAGCATTTTCTGTTTTTTTTTTTAATATTTAAAAAATACTGAGATCAGTTTAGGAAGGGGTGCTCTGTCCATTTCCCGTAAACTGAGTGTCAGTGTGGAGTTTGTATGGTGTACTTACCTACAAGTAACGTCATTTATAAGTAGTGCGCTCTCAGCCTAGTAAGACATTGAATTTATTATAAAAACGTTTTAGTACGGGAGCTTTTAAAAAAGTTTTCACTTTAAAACGGATCGAACTGTTTGAAGTCTGTCAAAACAGCACAAGTTCAAGTACTGGTTCCATTCTAGTGTACAGTGTTACCATACATTATTCAAACAACTGTTGTAAAAGTTTTTATGTCTTTCCCGTTACCGATAACGGAACTGGAGGATAAGTGCTCCTGACACATTGTGTTAGGGAACAGTGGCGGTCTAATGAAGGTCACTACTGTGTTAATTAGTGTTAGTGTTTGTGGTAATTAATGGGACCGATGATTGCTTGTTTGAGACAAATGGGACGAAGTTTTCATTAGTCTTCTTTACAGCGTTGGATTGATAAATTAAATATAATGTGTTTTGAATAGTAACAACATTTGTAGAACATGCATTTGATAAACCATTTTCTATTGCATAAAGAATAGTGACAAGGTCTATATAGATTACACTGCAACACTGAACTGAATTAACAAAATACTCATAAAGGCTCACCAGCAACGAATCCCTAGCTCAGATTAAGCTTCTTGCTTCTTGAGCATCAGTACAAAGTTTCGGAGAGTGTGCATCGGATCTGCATGATCTAATTCCCTCCTGCCCGTTTTTCTATCGGACTGCTAGAGTGGGCACACAAAATCGACACCGCTTTATGGTTGACATTCCGAAAACCCGTATGAAGCGCTTTGTTTCGACTTTTATTCTGTGAACTACAAGTCTGTGGAATGCGCTGCCTGAATTGTTCCTAGATACGATCTAGATACAATTGTTCCTAGTTACAATCTGGGTGTCCTCAAATCTCGAGTGAATTGGTTTCTTCTAGGCAAGCGTGCTCCATCGTAGACCGCATCATCGTTTAACAGGCAAGTTGGCAGTCAACGCAAGCCTAGTTATAAAAAATAATAATAAGCAAGTCTCACATGTAATAAGTCTAACTAAAGAAAGTTTTTTTTATTATTTACTAAGCTAAGCGAATCATAGTGACGTGAAGGGCAGTGTCAATCCCTCAATGACTTTGACGCAATATGAGTGGGCTGATTTTCAAAGCAATCGAATTCGCCTCTATCTAGATAGATATGGAAGTGACGGAGACGGAAACGATGTCGATTGCTCGACTCTCGAGCCACCTTGCGCTGTGACCATAATCAAGAAAAGAAGTTAGTAAAATGGTAACGGTTAAATTAACAGCCAGTTTAACAGGGTTGTCAAGTATTTTCATCCCAAATCACTGCACTTGCACGATCCCATTATAAAACACAAACAAAAGGGACAGCCCTTGATTAGACAAATGATTACACCGTGGCAATGACCGTTGCCGGCGTTGCAATGACCGCATAGCCGCGAGACGAAAAACATTTCCTACCACCTTCTCTTCCACTCTTACACATTTCCCGAAGCAGAAATCTCCCTTCTCTATCTCGCGCGGAAAACTAAAGGGCTGTTTGCTTTCGGAAGCTTCAGTGTACGTCGCACGGTTGTGACGAGCGGTTGTGTGTGGGGGTTGCGACTTTACTCCATTTTCCCGTTCGCGATTGTATCTATAGTGCAGTGCGTAAGTTTAAAACTTTACCGTTGAGACAATTTAGAAACTTATTTCTATAATATAGAGTCACTTTTTTGAAGTACTTTAAAATGATTTAAGTGACGTGAATTAATATTGGATGTTTTTAGTGATTGTTTCTGAATATAAAACAGTGAAGTGATGAACGTTAGATGATTGAATATTTCTGAATGAAGTATAAGTTTTAAGTGAAAAGTGACTGTTGGTGAGAGTTTTCTTTAAGATTGATTATAGGCACTGAAGTGAGAAATTTTTACCCTTTTCTTTTCTGTGGATTATAGGTGAGTAAATGTGTCAATTTTCGGGATTGTTTAGATGTGTAGGTAGATCTGTGATGTGTAGTTATTTTTCAACTAAGTACAGAAAAAGAGGCTCAATGTAATTTTTTTTTGTCTATGTTAGACAAAATCTTTGTGTAAATCTATTTAAATGATTTTTATTAAACTGATAATATCAAGGGTGAACTCATTTATCACCTCAGAGAGTGGAAAATTTGGGGATGAATCCAAAAACGTCTCATGAAGTCAGTTGCAATTTTTATGTAAAAATGAATAAATTTTTATTAATGTAAAGTGCTTAAACTGACGCGTGTTTCACTGCCTGTAAAAAAATCTCGAATTCTCATTAGTGGGAGTGGTTTTTGATTATAATTGATACGCAATAAATGATTTCTGGTTTGGTAATAAAAAATAGAGCCATTATCAAAATTAATGAATATATAAGTCTTTGAAGAATGAAGGTAGAAGGAAGGAAAATATGACTGCGATTGCCAAATCTACAAAAAGAAAAATCCTCATAGGTTAGTACCTAGATGGTTAGTTTAACAGTTACTATAAGCACCTAACGATAGGGTTCAATCGAAGAAAAAATATTGAAAATATAACAGCAAAAAAAAAAACGGGTAGGTATCATCATTCGCCCACTGCTAGATAATTGGCCTCTTACAAAGTTCACAATCTTTAGATTTTTGCTTCCAGTCGGGAATGTAATCCACTAACGTAGACAAGATCTGCTTAGCCACTACTCCACATGAGGTTTCAAAACAAACAAGTTTAGTAGGTAAGTAAACCAAATGTGAAATATATTGTGAGCGTGCGTTTTATAGCCCCGCATGCGAACGATATGATTATACAGTTCATGAATGCAGAACCAGTCTGTTTCATTGAATACAAGCTTCAGCCCGCAGCTTTGCCTACTGTTTTAATTTTGATGAAATATCTAATCTGAATTCTCTCTTAATTTTCTTCGGATAGAATGTACTTTTAGAATAGCTAGGCTATACACCATGAAAGGTCAGCCGTCAAAAATTTCTAAACTAAATGTAGACTACTAAAAATGTACTAATCCTGCTCCAGTATATTTATCTGGTCGAGTGATTTACTAAACGTCAGTTTGACGGAAACAACCTTTTTCTATATTTATGAAAAAAAAACAATTTCCGTGCGTTAGTGCGTAAAATTTTAAAATTCGATTAAAACTGAAAGTGTTTTTTTTCTCTTGAAATTTGGACAGTACAATGTTTGTCAGATTGTGAAGAAGAAAAAAAAAACTAATTTAAACAGAAATACAGAGAAGTTGCAAATTTTTTTATTTTTTTTTGGACATTATTGCACACACGGTCATCTGACCCCAAACTAAGCAAAGCTTGTAATATGGCTGCCAGAGACTGATATACATACATATATATTTTTAAATACATACTTAAATAGATATTAACACCCAGACATAGAACAAACACAAATGTTCATCACACAAATGTTTGTCCTAGATGGGAATCGAACCCACGCCCCCAAGCACAGAAAGTAGGATCACTACCAACTGAGCCACCGAGGCAGTCAATTGAAGCATTGTTGTGACGACATGGGATTTAAATTAATATGCTTTACTTTGTCGGTATTTAAATATGCACGTATTGGAATACCGACAAAGTTAAAAGTTTATTATAGGTAAACTCAAGGTACTTTTTTAGTGAATTTGATACAAGACCTTGGCGCCGATTCTGTCCCACTCACTAAAATAAACCAATCTGACAGGACTAAAATTATCTGCGTCTATTTTAATTGCAACATGTCAGAGAAAGATGGCAATAATTTTAGAGCTGTCAAATTTAGTTTAGTTTATATAATGGTATAACAGAATCGACACCAATGTGTGTCTTTGAGGCACTAAAAGCAATGAAATGTGAATGCGACCCGCCCGGGATACGGATGTAAGTTTTATTATATTTATATAAACCTTACGTGAAAAATTCTCTAACTGATGGTGTAAAAACTGCATCAAAATCCGAAAAAAACAGACATACGCGGAAAGCGACTTTATTTTATATACGTTGCATGGAAGATGTAGAGATAGAGAAGAGAAAAGAAGAAATTATAAACCACTAATTTTGAACAATTTACCACAGTCTGTCACACACAGTCAATTTGTTTCACATGTTAAAATTGCTATAAATATATGTGTCTACTTTATATATATTTAGGTGATTTATTTTAATATATATTTGGGTGATTTATTTTAATATATATTTTCATCCAAATCGGTCCAGCCGTTCTCGAGTTATAAGTGTTCTAACAAACCCGACTTTGTTTTGTGTATACGAGATAGATAAACTATTCATCGAGTGCACACATAGTTGTAAAGGTGTAGGTAGACAGGTTGTATAAGTGAACCTTAGTTCAAAGACAAGCCATTAAATATAAAAAAATACTAACTACTACCTACATTCATTTAATTTAATTTCATTTATTCA
Organism: Agriopis leucophaearia; assembly: GCA_949125355.1. NCBI lineage: Eukaryota > Metazoa > Arthropoda > Insecta > Lepidoptera > Geometridae > Agriopis > Agriopis leucophaearia. Next base: position 930,570 of record OX421276.1, on the reverse strand, counting down.
ATAAACATACAAAACAGAATGCAATAATAAAAAAAAAAATTGTTGATTAATTAATGATCTGTATCACATTCTAAAACTATGTATGCCTAGGCGCATTATAATAAATTCATTCGTAGTAACGTAGCACGAACTAGCTATCAAATGAAGCTAACAACGCCTTAATAAGTAGGTACATGAAACACATCTGTTTCTCAATATAGATAGTAACAGCTGGTACTGTTTAATGACACACATTAATGTCTTACCGCAACATCCCCCAAAAATACGTCCATATATTTAATTTGTTTAATTACAAGTAATCAGGCTAACGCGAATTAATGGCAGTAATTACCTCCGCGCAAACGGTAGGAATCGATCGAAAAACGACATAGACGCAACCGCCACGCGATACTGAAGCCATAGCCGGTCATCATATGCATAGATTAGTACAAGCAAGGATGGATCTATCTTTTGTCGATGGTACAAGGGAGGATCATAGCGACCTGAGATACGAGTACGAGTTTTTGCTAGTCATGTAGGCTTACTAGCTAGCCTGACACTAGTCATGTAAGCTTAGTGGCTAGCCTTGACACTAGTCATGTAATCTTAGTGGCTAGTCTTGACACTAGTCATGTAAGCTTAGTGGCTAGTCTTGTCACTAATCATGTAAGCTTAGTGGCTAGTCTTGATACTAGTCTTGTACGCTCAGTAGCTAGCCTTGTCACTAGTCATGTAATGTAAGCTTAGTGGCTAGCCTTGTAACTAATCATGTAGAGTCATTGGCTAGCCTTGTAAATTGTTATGTAGGCTAATTGGCTAACCTTGTCACTAGTCATGTAAGTTTAGTGGCTAACCTTGTCACTAGTCATGAAGCCTCATTGGAAAACCTCAACACTAGCCTACAAACAGAAAATTCTCGATATGGTCCAAAGATCGTTATTCTACAACAGCTGAGATCGATAGTTCATTATCTGGTCATAATAAGCTTAGCAAAGTTCAGAGCTGGACTATTATAGTCCTTGAGCTTATCGCAAAGCACGCCACTCCATTCTATCTTAGGCTTTTTGCTTCCTTCTACTGGTAGTTGCTGAGCGAATGTCGTCACTACATTAAGTTTTAATTAGTTCACTGTGCCATCTAAAATATGACAAAAGTCCGTAGATGCTTTAGTAGCAAGCCCCAAGGTTAGAGTTTAAGTTGTACAATTAGCCATTTGTAGTCATTCACAAAAACACTGGCCGTGTTGAAAGTGGCTTATAACTTTGCTACAATATTTTAAAATCAGTTATTAGAGCTACACTATAAACTACAGACAGTTGAAATTTAATCTAGATTAAACACATAGAGCAGTCTTTCCACCCTTGAAATACAATTCTAATTCAAGATCGCAGCGTAAAATTACGTAGACTGTAAATTACCTAAATTATTCTATGAAAAAATGAATAAATTCATCTTCATACTGGTTCCGATCCCGTAATAAAATAATGAAGCTTATTACACTGTAAGGAGGGGAATCTATCACGCACATCATTCGGTTTCGGAACCGATACATCGATTAAGTGCACGCATTCGATTATAGAAGTATCGATTTTATTCGAATAATGAAGGTAGAGACCGGTACACAGATTGGATATGCTCACTTGTGTATATTAGACAACATTTTTATTTATTTATTCAAATTACAACTATCATTACAGGAATATCCTAAACAATTCAAATAGCATGTCAATTTTTCAGGTTAGTTTACATCTGTACGTAGGTAGCAATTTGTCTAAAGCTACGAACATAATTGTAAAATTGACGTTATACCTACTGTCTGGTTGAATCTATTTACAATTCCAGCCCTTTTCTATATTAAAAATAATTTGAATTTAGAGGCTCCAAGATAGAATATTGGTAACAAGTTTATTACGGGCAGGTGGTTTTATGATCCAAATAAAATAATAGCTACCGGAACCGGAAGACGCAGCGTAGGTAGGCTTCCCACTAGATACATTGTGAGAGTCGCGGGCATCCAGTGGATGCAGATGGCAGGATGTCGTTCAGTGTGGAGGTTAAAGCGGGAGGCCTATGTTCAGCGGTGGACGTCTTCTGGCTGATGATGATGAAAATAATAGCTAACACTAAACACCTTAATTATGGCTTACTTACTTTTATACAGGTAATATTTGATAGCAAAGTATTTAGTAGCTATGCTAGAAAACCCGCGTCAACTTCATTCTTTTTCATAAAAATATACTTATTGTTACTCAAAGGGCTTTGACTAAGTCCCTTAAATAAATGCCCATAATTAGGTGCCTGACACAACAGGAAAGGATCAAAAATAAGTCGCATTGGAAGGGGTAGGTAATTCTAATCGATATTATTAATATCGAAGGGAATATCGAAGGGAAGCATTTGCCGGCTTCCTGGGACTTATATGGGAACATTCCTAACCCATATTGGGCTGGGAAATAGCTGGATGTATGATGGATCGGATTACGGGGAGGAAAGGATTGGGAGATACGTTTTTGGTGATTTTTTCCTTTTTTGGGTGGAAACATTTTAGTGTAATTTCCGTGTTCTGTTTTATGTTACATTTGAATCATACTTTGCGAGCTTCTATTCACATTTTTCGTCATAACGTATTCGATAAACGATTTGAAAACTTCGAAACTCTGTTAAAATTCGTAATTAACATATTATAGTTACGAAAAATGTGCACGAGATTACATAAAACAGTGGTACTAAGAAAGGAGGTTATTAAACATATCATTATGAACATAATATTTCACCATGGGGGTCAAAGTCCTCACAAAACACACACAGTTTTTTTTCACATAAAACAAAACTAAAGTACTCGAAATAGGAGAGCATCAAATGTAATTTATTCAAACTAGACGTGTCCTGAATTCGAATACAGAGCTGCTGTTAAGCAGTCAAATAGAATCAAAAAGCACACACTGCAAACTAGGCTTAACAAAAACTGGACACAAAACTATCTATAAAATCCTCGCATTATACTATCTCTATTATAATGAAGCTATGCTCGTTAAGCAGGAAATGCAATTTTCTAATTGTGAAAAGCTCCGGATAAACGAGATTTAGCTGAGATACGAGTTTTATACAACGAGCTTTATATGAAAAACTTAGATTCGCGGAAAAAACTACTTATAACTTTCTATAACAGTATAAGTTTCTAAATTAGTTTGTGAGCTAGTTTTCTACAATTATTGTCACGTTTATTGAGAAATAATTGAGAATTCATGTTTTTTTAAGTTTGTGAGAAATATACAAATACCTTTTTTCCAGCAAGCATTTGTACTTTATTATAAGTAAAGTAAAGTTTATTTCCAAAAACAGTTTACATGTTGATATTATAGAGTATGCCTAAAGTTATTTAATTATAATCCGTAGGTACATTGTATTGCCAGTGGACTCCAAACTTGGATAGGCTGGTCCCTAGGAATAAGGAATGTATACACAGCAAATATATTGTGTATTGTGCATCACCATGCTATAAAACTGTACCGTAACGTAACGTAAAACCGGTTTTCAATTGCGTAATCAGTGCAACGGGTCATGTGACTTGGGTTTGAATATTTTCCACCGGTAGCTCACCGGTGCCGTACTGGTATCACAAATACACCTATATATAGTAAGGAAAACTGTTGCATCCGGCTTGCAGTTACAATCTGGGTATATGATTATTTACGGGATATTTAGCGTGGTAAGGTTGTGGGAGGAGCTCCCGATATTTGACATTTGAACATGAACATGGAACATGGTGCATGTAACTGCGCCGAAATATCGGGAGCTCTTTCCACAACCTTACCACGGTAAATATTTCGTAAATAATCATATAACTATAGTGAACAACCGCGATAGTTTAAAACAGTGTTTTACAATCTGGGTGTCTTCAAATCACGAGTGAATCGATTTCTTCTAGGCAAGTGTGCTCCATTGTAGACCCCATCATTGCTTAACATTAGGCGAGGTAACGGTCAAACGCTAGCCTATTTGTAAAAATAAACACCTTACTTCAAAAAAAACAAATGTAGGTACAGTAAGTAGACTTTTTGTGTTAGAAATTTTGCTCAGAAACGTTTACTTCGTGTGTCAAAACGGATACGAGCATAGTTCCCTTACTGTTTACCTCGGTGCTAGGATAAGGCGAGGCTGGCAACCCCAGTAGCCATTTTTCATTTTAACCGGCCAATTTATGCGGTCCAGTTTAATTAGGTGTTTCACTTATATTTATCAGCTAAATTACATACCTACTCCGACGGAATATAAATTACTAATGTCATGCTATATTTTACTCTGTTATCTTTGCGAAGGCTATATTTACAGTAGAAATTATGTGTTCTGGTAACTCTACTCTGAAGTAAAAATGGTGAAAAATATAGAAATTGCAAATCAAACATGGTTATGTTTCCAAAATGCAGAGGAAATCCAAAAACGTGCAGGGATGTCCACCGAATGGCTCGCGTGATTGGTTCTGATCAATAGCTTATTTAGGGTTGTTTTAATGCATCGTTTAGATGTACTGACCAACCCTGGTGTTAGAGTATTTCAACGTACCCAACATAATTTGAGGCTGTTAATAAAGGTTTTTAAGTTAAAATTAATATTTTACTCTGAGTTAGGCTTGCACTTTTTACTTTTTAGCCCCGGCTGAAGCTTACCACCAGTATGTTGTCACCTAACTAGCACCACCCGGGGACCACGTGTGGGGTTTCAGAATTTAGGGGTGCATCCACGGACGAGGGTGACACAATCCTTAAAATTGACTTATTTCTTTTTGATCTCACACTGAAGCTGAAGGTTTACTAAACCAACTATCAGTGACTAAACAAGTGAATCGGTTTCTTCTAGGCAAGTGTGATCCATCGTAGCCCGCATCATCGCTTAACATCTGGCGAGTTGGCGGCCAAGCGCAAGCCTATTTTACAATATAAAAAAATACAACACTACAAAAAACAGTTAGACTGCCTATGGACTGTTGAAGGTCTAAAGTAAATCTCAAATGATCAAGTTCATTACCAGTTGGCAGCGTACCCAGTATGCTAGCAGCTAGCGGCATTATCATGTTGGCTAATGGCAATGCTTATGCGTTGATTCAGCATTTTGGTCACGCGTCGCATTAACCAGGCACTCTGAAAGCTTTTTTTTAACTGCCATAATAACTTGCAATTAATTTACATACTTATAATAGGTTATTACTAGCATATTACAATAACTACTTACAAACTAGACAAAACATAGTGCGTTACATGCCTTAACACAAAGTTTTTTTTATAAAATCACGAAACGAACGAACGTTGGGACGATACTCTCGATGTTGTTGACCATTACACTTATCTTGGACAGATTTTTCAGTTAGGTAAGTCCAACTTAGGCAAAGAGGTCGCCCGAAGAATCCAACTCGGATGGGCAGCGTTCGGGAATCTGCGTGACATCTTCTGGTCCAAGATACCACAGTGCCTAAAGACAAGGGTCTTTGACCAGTGTGTGTTGCCAGTGATGACACATGGTACTGAGAAGTGTTCCTTAACTGTTGGCCTTTTGGAAAAACTCAGTCGCATAACGGGCAATGGAGAGAGATATGCTCGGAGTTTCTTTGCGCGATAAAATCCGAAACGTGGATATTCGTAAAATTTTGGTTTGTTCCATCTTATTCTATTACTAGTTCAATCATCTTACTGTTTTTTCATTGGAAATTGTCTTTATTACCTAAACACAGTGAATTTAAATAAATAAAATACAAGCTAACAATACAAAAATAGACTGTCTATAGACCGTTGAAAGTCTAAAAACAATCCAATTGAGCAACCTTACTGTTTGTTCGGGTTTATGGTAGTGTGCAATTTACATTCTGACGGCACCTGGTACAATCCTTGGCCCTGCACTTATGACTTGTTTGTCACCTAAATATAATGTGCAGTAATTATGTGCAGTTTCGAAGCCATCGCTCAAAAACAGCGAAGGAAAAACATCGTGAGTAAACCGGTATATCCAAGAATCTCAAAAGTTCAAAAACGTATGACATTCACCAACATGCCCTGGGCCAGCATGGTGAATTAGGGCCCATCCTCTGAGAGAAGGTCTGGAGTCCCAGCAGTGGCATATGATAAGCTGAAATGATGACGATGACGATTACTGTTAATTATCCTGGCTAGTGGAACATGCAGACACGCAGAAAATTCCAGAGATTAAATAAAATTAAAACACTTTTGTACAAAACTTGGTGTGAAAACTTAAACAATATCATTCAATTTTCACAAAAAACTAGTCCATTCCACAATATTTGGCCAGGTAAAGGGCAGAGAAAGGCGAACGGATGTCACTCCCAGCCGGAGATAGCTGAAGGTCGGAAGTGGGGCCCTTACCCTTTACTATACCACTACCCTACCATACCGTACAGTCTACCCTACCCTAGTTTCGGACGTAGAGGAATGCAAGCAAAATAATTTTTGATTTGTATTTTTCGGGAAACGCCTCGTGAATTTAGCCAGTTGTAAAATATTGTTGAGTTTAACGTGTGGCATTAAATAGTTTTTTGTAGTACTAAGCTGCAAAGTTGTTATTTTAAGGATTAAAGAGTGTAGCGATGTATTCAATTGGCATGAGACGCAAAAAATATTATAGCCGCGTGGAACACATTATAATAATGATAAAGGAATATGGCCATAGTGTGTAGTAGGTACTATTATGTATTATGGCCATAGTTATGAAGTTTAGTCTAGTTTTAGTACAGTTACAGTGTGGTAATATTGCCAGCGTGTGGACACGTTTGGACGAGAAAGCGCCGATCGCGGAGTTTTTTAATTTAAATTTTTGACACCTAAATATTTATGTGTTTAGGTTTATATTTTTAGGCTATTTTAATATTTAAAAATTAGCGACATGTAAAGTAGTGATATAAAAATAAATTTAACTACACCTCCAGCTGGTAAATATTTTCTAATACGACAGTTTGTCTTCGTTTTCTATTTTCCAAAAAACTCTTATTTACGACCAGTTATTCGATGCGAACAAAAACGTTTGTAATCACCATTACGTTAATCAAGTTTGTAATGACCTTCCCCGATTTCTAAGGCGTCCCATTCACGGGAGATCGATCGGAACACTTTCAATTAACTCTTACGTAATGTATTATCGCCATCTCGATGGTCGTCGTTCGACTGGAACCGGATGTAATAAGTCCGTGCGCCGGCCCGGAAACTATTACAGCGCGTGCCCTTGCACTGTGGAGACAGATACAGGAGTTTGGTTTTCTACCTTCACGTGGAACTATGTCAACAAATATTGGAATTCAATTTTATCATAATAATATGTATTGCTTTGAAACTGCAACTAAAATATTTCCGCATCACGCCAATGTCACGTAGATAGAAACTATCAAACTAAGATGTTTTTACCATATTGCCGGTAGATAAAATGCAGAGTAATAAAAAATATTAAAGCTAACTACAAAACCCACAACCATCATAAAAGGATCGGAAAAGAAATAGGCATAAAATATGGAAAAATTTATGCCATTTCTATAACTTAAATAAAATAAAATATTATAAAAACCATTTAAATACAACTATAAGTCATATATGGAAACATAATAAACTAACGTAAAATAAAATAAAGAAACAGACTTAACTATTATAAATTAAAATAAATATATTAAACTACACTAATGTAAAAAACCGCTGCCTGTAGGCAACGTTCCCAAAATGCTGCCCGCATTGCCGTTGCCCCTTTAAATACGGATTAGAAACAAGATGAGACATTAAAAACGAGGACGAACGCGGACGAAGTGGGATGAGGGGTTACTGAAGGAAAAATATCCTACAATGAAAACTGCACTAAAAGACAACTCAAAAATATCTTCCACATTCCCTTCATACAATCCGCATTCCGATAGGGAGTGATCAAGAGCTCAATCACTGGTGTGTCAATTCCAGGGTTGTGATGTCACAGCTTCTCGTCTTGCATCCAATTATAATGTTACCAGACTGAAAAAATAAGATTATTTACATAGGACATTGAACTTTAGGTTTTGGCATGTTTTAAGGACACAGTTACACGACAGTATAATGTGTATGGGATCTATTATCTACAATACCTTACCGAACTAACTTAAAAACGAGTCTATTTGAGGTAAAATTACTAAAATCAGTTGGCGGAGAAGTCGGTGAACATACATAAAACAAATTATATACAGGGGAACCTAGAACCGTCCTCCTTTTTAGAAGTCTGTTAAAAACGTTTTGGCAGCTTTTGATACCTCTTATGGCTTTCTATTTGGGATCCATCAATCTCAACATGAGAATAGTATCTTTGTGTATAATACAAGCATCGAATACGAAAATCGTCTAACGATGGGCTCGAAAAGTGCCAACGGCACTCTAAAACAAGTTTTCAGTAAGATTTCAGTATCATCTATGAAAACTCTTGTTACGTGTGAAGAAACCAACAGATTTAACGAAAATTTTTTATATTCTTGCGACTGTATAAGGTATAAAAACACGTAAATGCCATTTTCATGATGCATACTGCCTTGTTGCCTTGTTTCATTAAGATCGCTCTAACCGTTCAGTCTTGAAAGAGTAATAAAGGCAGACAAATATTAGAGCAAAATTTACTTTCGCTATTTACGTATATGCTTTAACTTTTAATTTGCAGTATAATGCATTGTATATTGTGCATCAGATCTGCATCATCTAATTCCCTCCTCCCCATTTTTCTATCGGACTGCCAGAGCGGGCACGAAAACTCGACACCACTTCATGGTTGATATTCCGAAAACCCGTACGAAGCGCTTTGATTCCACTTTTATTGTGCGAACTGTATTGTATTGTGTATCTGTGTAATGCGCTGCCGGAATGGGTGTTCCCCGATGGTTACAATCTGGGTGTCTTCATATCTCGAGTGAATCGGTTTCTTCTGGGCAAGCGTGCTCCATCGTAGACCGCATCGTACTTAACATCAGGCGAGTTGGCGGTCAAACGCAAGCCTATTTATGAATAAAAATTATGTTAGTGTGATAAATGGCTCATAATCTACGTTCAGTTTTAATCCATTCTGCACCCTTATATATCCAAATAGAGAGAGATTATATTCAATAAATGCTTGTATGTAGTCAAGCACAAACAACATCAAATCTTCGGCAATCCCACAAGGGATAACGTCACCGACGGTGTGCAAACACGAGTATGTCTCCGCCACAAGCTTTCCTGGTACCACAATTAGATTACATGGTAAAGTATGCTATGTACATTTGTAGAGGAGAAAATATAGCATAAATTGAAAATGTAGACAAGATTTTTGCTCGATCGAAATAGTACATTGTTAGCCTAGGGGTGAAAGTAACTAATTTAGTCCCAAAACGGGGTTACGCTAATAGTTCGACGGACTAAATAAATCTTTAACCCTGAGGTAAACACTGGCTTTTCATTACGAATACAAGGAAATTAAAAATAAAAACATGAACTGACACTGGGAAATGCACGAGAAGTGCGGGACCATAAAACTCTGAGGAGAAAAAAAAAGTTGGAACATGGTTCAGTACAAATGTGAAAATAGAACTATTTTTTCAAATAATTTGAGTGCCTGTCAGTTGTCAACTGTCACTGTCAGTTGAAAGTGATTCTCCACAGGGCTGAAATGTATTACTTTCAACCCGCTCCTCAGGCAACTTCAGACCTACTTTCCGAGTATGAGTAATGAAAAAATATTTTACTGAATAATAAGCTTACGTTTGACTAACACCTCGCCTGCGTTGAGCGATGATATTGTCTACGATGGAGCATGCTTGCCTAGAAGAAACTGATTCATTGCGATTCACAAACAAATAAATTACTTATAACAACAAATAAAAATAAAAATTATTGTTGAGGAATTTCCTGCAGGCCCCAAACTAAAGCTTTGTCTTAAAGTCCGATGAGCAAGTAACTCTTACGTGGAAATTTGTGCGAACCAACAATATAAGAATACAGAAAAAAATAGAACTTCAAATATAGTAAGTTTCATAGTATGAGCAGTATAGATTGAGAGCCGTTGTGCATTATTAGTAATCATTAAAGAATAATATAAAAAATAGGAGCTAGATCGTTTGCCTTAATAAGTACACTTTGAAGAATAAATGAGGATAAGTGAGACTCAGTGCAGTGACGATATACGTAAGACAGTTGGCAGTGTGTGTGAGTGTTTGTGTGTGCGTGTGCGCGTGTGTGTGTGTGTGTGTGTGTGAGAGTGAGTGAGTGGCGTGCCTTGGTAGATGTCCAGCAGTGGACTAGCTTAGGTTGATATTGATGATGAAGAATAAAGGAAAAAAATATTCAGGAAACAGAAAACTCTGGCGTCTTGTCTTGGATAGATCAGGCGGTAGAATATGATGTATTCATACACAATGCATTTATTATAAATCGTTTAATGTAAGCTGCAGTTCACCATACAAGTACCAGCACCACACGGAGTAGAACGCGCACCGCATCGCGTGACCCGCGCGCCCAATATTGATGGCACTTTACAACCGGCCTGCAAACTTCGCCTTCAGTTAAACACGAATTTATCGACGGCCATAAGTAACCTGCTATCATATAAAAGCTGATGTTTGTACTCGAAGGAAGGTTTACTTTATGTTTAACTCATCAATGATTCCCTTTTTCATGTCAATATACTGTTACGTAAATTTTTTCCATCTAATGGTTGCCTGGAAGAGCTCGCTTTTAGCGATAAGGCCGCCACTTATGGCACTAGCTCGTAAGTGTTTTCTATCTATTTATAATTTTTATATCTGATGTACACAATAAAGAGTTTCTATCTATCTTTATGTTTTTTTATGTTACTGAGTGACGCGACGAGCGAAGTCGCTCGCCTGATGGCTCTTCACGCTTGCCCATAACAGCTCAACGCCACTCAGAATTTTGAACTTCAATAGTTCAAAACCCTTGATGGCAATGCAAAATTATTTCTGGGACAAAAATATATGTACAAATACAGGGTTAAAGATTCAGGGCCCACTTAACCGGATCATACCGGTTCTAAAGAAAATGTATAAGAGTATCCGTTAAACTCATCGTTATAAACAACTTTTACAACAATTTTACACAAATATAAACATTGCCGTCACGAAAAGGCAACTCTTTAAACCAATATACTGATGCTACGCGGTTTTTATACTCGTATGGGGCCAACCCTGAAATCACAAAAAAGCTGTTCCATAGAAAACGGTTATTTATTATAATGAGTACAAAAACTCCTTTTGTTAAGTACTCTGGGACGCGTAAAATCAGAATAATGATTTATAGAATTGCCTGCGCGTGACGGCTATTTCGTTTATATTCAGATACTAATAAAATGATCAACTGTCATCATCATCATCATTTCAACCATAGGACGTCCACTGCTGGACAAGTGGACAAAGGCCTTCCCCATCGATTTCCAAAAGGACCGGCTGGAAGCGGCCTGCTTCCAGCGTTTACTTACGGTCTCTTTTAGATCGTCTGTCCATCTTGTGGATGGACGTCCTTGTTATTGCTTCTTATTAAATACGAGTACGCGTGGTAATAATTACGGTAATATAATAAGTAGTACGGTGAGTAATGCGAGTCGCGGTGATACGCCCTTTGATACGGACGGCAACCGTGCGGGATTATGCGTACACGTTCCGTTACTTATGTACCGTCTTCAAATGGTACAAAATACAAGCAAGAGCGAGTGATAAATACATTGAACTACAAAAATATTTCAGAAAGGTTGGTTATTGCGACCCGCGATCTATATTCTAAATGCGTGTTTCTGGCTCAACGTATCGTATAAGCGTTGTAATGTCATGATTTGCGCTTTTCTCCTTGTTTTTTTGGATTCATTGAAATACTTTTTGCTAAATGATTTCTATGATATCTTAATATATACAGATTTCATAATTATGGAGGGAACCGTAAAGGTACATTTTACATAACAGCTGAACTATTCGAAGCATATGAGAAAAACCCAAAAAAAGAAGTAGCAGTAGCGAAACGCACGACTTACGTTTAGCTTAAAACTTGGAAGACCAAGGCCTTTACTAACTTGGCGTACTCAATAATCGCTTGTAACTTGGGCCACGCTCCAGCATTAAGCGACAAACGCGCGAGTTATGAATATAAATCGCGTTATAATCGAGCTGGCAACACTAATATATACTATAACTACATCAAACGGAACTTACAGACAAACGGGGTAAGGCTTATGGCGTAATCACAGTTCCATACAAAATAATTTTACACTAGATTAATTTATAAAATATTCAAACTTAGATTAGGCGACAATTTTATTTCAAGTGGTTTTCGAGTTTTTCTCATGTTTTTATTTTTGTAATAATTAATAGCGTATTATCAAGAAATCATTATTTCATCTTTTTATGTAGCACCCATCACACACATCATCAGCCAATTAACGTCCACTGTTGGACAAGGCCTCATAGAGAGGGGTGTTGCCATAATACCCACGCTTGGCAGGCGGCTTGGGGATCGCAGTACGTTCACCGTGTACTATTAGGACACTGCTGCCCATCCTCCGGTGGTTCTGGTCGTAGTTTTAGGACATACCCGGGGTTTTATGTAGCATTTTAACCCTGAGTTTTTAAAAAAAATTTAGGCTTTTGTACCCATAGTTTATATCAGACGAGGTAGCGGTTAAGTGCAAGCTAATTAACCAATGAAATAAAATTATTACATTTAAATAAATCTTATTATAGGGTGCATAAAAAAACGGATCCGCCACCTTTGGGAGTCCGCCATATTGGATTTAGAATGACGTCATTTAGCTAACCATGTATTGTCATCCAAACTAAACGTGTATGCAAAATTTCAGCTCAATTGGTCGGGGATAGCTGTTTTAAAATTCAGTAGTATGATTGACTCAACTATAATAAGGCAGGTTAAATATAAGAGCTCGCAAAAAGAAAAAAAAACACACAGGAAGAGGGACAGCTTAAATAAAACGTCACTGTAATTAGCGAATTAAGATTAAATTGTGTTAATTGTTCTTAAATACCTAGATTTCACACAATAGAACCACTTTCCCCGGTAATTCTGAGCGCTCAACGAGTCACGAAGCCGTTGTTTGAGCAAAGAGAGCCGCGTATTGACTCCGGCGGCGGCGGCCAGACGCAGTGGAGCGGTAACTGACCACGCTTCATTACCCGGGAGATGAGCCGAGTTATTTGTTTATATTATTATTGTTTATTAGTACTTTTTGTGCTACAATTGTAGTATTTAGACAAGTGCTTTTATCAATTAAAGATAATACACCAAATATTTTATTCCACTGGATTAGCAAGTTGAAGTGGGCAGGGCACATAGCAGGCAGAATAGATGGCCGATGGGGCCGAAAGGTTCTCGAGTGGAGACCACGGACCGGTAAGCGCGGCGTAGGACGTCCACCGACAAGATGAACATACGACCTAAAAGAGACCGCAGGAAAACGCTGGATGCAGGCCGCTTCCAACCGGTCCTTTTGGAAATCGATGGGAGAGGTCTATGTCCAGCAATGGACGTCCTTATGGCTGAAATGATGATGATGACTGCAATGCATTTAAATAAATCTCTTCCAAGAGCGTCTTACCACCTAGATATCTATTTCGTGATTTCGTCTGTAAGGCTTAAAAGAGATCGTTTCTTTTACAAGCAGATTTGTCGTTCGCGGGTCACTCGGCTCCTATTCAATTTCTCGCTACTTCCGGCCTTGAAGAGGCCTCGTATCTAACCTACTTCACCGGAAGCGGTATCAATATCCGGCTGAAGCCACTTTGGTGACTAAGCTAACTGATAAAGAAAACAATCCTAGAAAATTCGCAGAAAAACACCCGTATAAATAAAATAATTAAATATCTGGGACATTATTGCACACATGGTCATCTGACCCCAAACTAAGCAAAGCTTGTAATATGGCTGCCAGAGACTGATATACATACATATATATTTTATTATACTGATGATACTGATATACATAAATACATACTTAAATAGATATTAACACCCAAACATAGAACAAACACAAATGTTCATCACACAAATGTTTGTCCTAAGTGGGAATCGAACCCACGCCTCCAAGAGCAGAAGACAGGTTTAGTGAACCTGCTAAGCTAACGGGCTGTATGTGAGTTTGCATTCTAGAAAATAGTACATACTTCTCTGTGCAGCAAATTTATAGTTTTCCATATTTTATTTACTAAATAGGCTCACATTTGACAGACACGTCTTACGTGGTCTACGGTGGAGCACGCGTGCCTTAAGGAAACCAATCTACTCGCTATTGAAAGATACCCAGATTGTATCTATTTGCGAACATAGCCACCTAGGCAGCATCTTCCATAGTCCAGCGGTTTGCATAATACAAGTGGAGAAATACGTTTGTCAAACGTTAACAATTGCCTATTTCAAAGCTTAACTTAAAAAACAAACAACTAAACTATCTATAACAAAATTTCAAATTTATCGACATAACAGGCTAAGCTTTTCTTTTCTCAATTGTATTAAAAACGACTGCTACAAGGTCCTAAATCGCATGTACGCTCAAGTTGTCCACTTTTGTTTGTGGACAGTTCAAACAGAGATCAGTTTCGTCGAAGCTCTACAGGCGCTACGGCGTAGCCTTTCACAGCAATCTCGTAGCACTCATGGCAATTGCGTAGCTGAGTGCTTAGAGCGGTAGAGGCCTATTAGATACGATAGTTGGATGAATTTAAAGTTCTTTTTGCGTATTTTATATAATTTATTTTATTTTATTTGATCAATATGCCCGAGATACGTCAAAATCTCACTTAATTATGGATATTGAACAATCGTAATATTGGACATCCAGGAAATTGAACATTCGATAAATTTGATTCAATGAAATACTAGATTCGTGATCATTGACGAGACGAAACTGCAACAATGCTTAGTTCGATTAAAAAAAAACTGTTAGTATATGTAGGTCAAATCTTACTTCACATACGTCACACATCATCAGCCAATTAACGTCCACTGTTGGACAAGGCCTCCCTTATAGAGAGGGGTGTTGCCATAATCCCCACGCTTGGCAGGCGGCTTGGGAATCGCAGTACGTTCACCGTGTACTATTAGGACGCTGTTGCCCATGCTCAGGTGGTTCTGGTCGCAGTTTTAGGACAACGTCAAATCTTGCTGAAGCTGAATTAGAACCACTTTTAACAGATTTTGCTGAAATTTTTGATACACTTTTAATTCTGGTGACAATACTTACAATATGCAACCTAATATGTTATATTTAATAAAAAAAAATTAAGCATCTTTTTTACTTTTAGCTTGTTTAAAAAAATGATATCAAAACATTTTAATGTGAAATACTCAGAAAAATCCGCGGCTAAGAGCCGCCGGCGCCGGTAACAACTCTAACTTTGAAGTTGTAACTTAACGTCCAATTCAGAAACTCATGACTGCGGCTTTGTTAAAAGATTCCAGAAACTTCAATCGAGTCCAATGTCGGTATCCATTTCTGTAACTGTTGAGAAGTTAAATAGCTCTGTATAAGTAAAGAGCAGTTTAAAATTAAGTTCCTTACTTACTTCCGCCCCGGGGAAAGACGGGAGCTCGTTTAATAATGCGACACCAGTTATGACGGGGTTTAAGTTTCATATGAATACACGTTTTTAACCTGGTTATAATATTAGCATCACTTCGATCAAATGTAAAACAAATCTTGAAAGGCTATTTTCATCTATTGTATAATTGTCGAATCTGAAACTGACTATATTTATCGAGATGTGTGCTTATTAAACTACAATGGTCTCGACTGTTGATTCTGTTGTACCATTATGCGCTGAGGAGTGCTGAGCGTTCGCCAACTGTAAATCTAGAAGGTCATTTTGGCAGTCCACCGGAAACGAGTCAGTTTTCTTCTGTATGATGGTTCACAGAAGAGTAGACCTCGCCGTGCCACTGAACCAAGAGTTAAAACGACCTTTGCACAACGTCCCCCAAATTTTAGATACCCATATATCTACAATAAAATTAGCACTAAGTTAAGCTTTACCTAGTCTGTTGCTGGAGCGCAGTTAAGTCTGTATGACGCTATTTTTATTTAAAAAAAACTCTTTATGATAACTATAAACCATCATGAAAGAAAAAGTAGAAGAAGAGAAAGGACAACGGAGAGCGTTCGCAGAAGTAATGTCGTACAAGGTGGTTAAATGCTAGATGAAGAACGGGAAGGCTGGTAACTACTTCCCTGACAAGAATATAGCTGTTTATTAACAAGAAGGAGACTAAAGTTATATGATTATTTACGGGATATTTACCGTGGTAAGGTTGTGGAAGGAGCTCCCGATATTTCGGCGCAGTTACATGCATCATGTTCACATAATTTTAAAAATTGGAATCATTTTTTTTATCTGGGACATTTTTGCACACACGGTCATCTGACCCCAAACTGAGCAAAGCTTGTAATATGGCTGCCAGAGACTGATATACGTACATATATATATATA
Organism: Agriopis leucophaearia; assembly: GCA_949125355.1. Classification (NCBI taxonomy): domain Eukaryota; kingdom Metazoa; phylum Arthropoda; class Insecta; order Lepidoptera; family Geometridae; genus Agriopis; species Agriopis leucophaearia. The sequence continues at coordinate 914,120 of OX421276.1, read as the reverse complement.
TTATAAATACATACTTAAATAGATATTAACACCCAGACATAGAACAAACACAAATTGTTCATCACACAAATGTTGGTTCTAGATGGGACTCGAACCCACGCCCTCAAGCCCAGAAGTTACGTTCACTACCAACTGAGCCACCGGGGCAGACTTTACTCGTTGTGAACAACCCTGGATAGTTTAAAATAGTGTTTAAGAAGGAGACTAACTGATTACTTGCATGTTTTACAATAATAATAAATAAATAAAAATACTTAAATTTTTGTAAAACACTCAATTTCGTCTACGTAAATGACAATTTTATGTCATACCAAGTTTTCCAGTTAATTTGATTGAAAAACAAACAAATAAACTTTTTTTTTAGTTTATGGTTTAGAAATGATGAATGAAGGAGTTCTGAGATAACAAACATTAAAAAAAAAACGAATTGAGAACTCCCTCTTTTTTAAAGTCTTAAAAGATTAAAAAAGAAATGTAAGTTATAGTAAAAATATAAATGTAAGTATAACTGTTTCTGGTTTTTTTTTCTTGAATGCGAACTTGTAGGCTATCATTCGGCCTATAAATCCTGACACGAAAGTTGACCTCTCAGTCTGAACGTGTGTCCAAAAGCCAGTAGTAGTATTTAAACCAATGAGCGTATATCCGTCCTCGCAACCGGTATCGACCAGGCCAGGGGGTCCGTGGGGTATGCGCTCATCGAACATTTACTAGCGCCCGCAGATGCGGAGGATATGACCGCGTTTACACGTCACGACACGACACAAATATTTGTGCCTGGGAAAAGAAAAATAACGAATTGGTTAGTCACTAAATGGCACAAACATAAAACATAATTATGTGGCCTTAAAATTGTGTTTAATTAAGTGACATCGAGAATGTATTCCAAACATTTTTGGCCACATTAAATAACGTAATTGTTTGATAATAGTAACAGTACCCTGAGATCGATGAAGTGACAATTTTCGTTAGGCAATTGGCAGTGACTGGCAACCGAAGATCGGTTTGAGTGGCGTGCCTTTAGAGAGGCTATGTGCAGCAGTAGACTAAGTTAAGTGATTATGATGATTAAATGTAATGTCCAAGTATATTGCCCATAGTGTTATGTCTTAATGTTTCATTTATTACAAATAACAGGATTAGCGAAGGATATATCTAAAAAAAAATACACATTTTGAAGCAAAAAAACTGATATTTTGAGATATAAGTTTAAAGTTCTTGGTGGGGATAGAAAGCGGACCCGTTATCCCTCTCCCGCAAAGCGTGTGTTAGTAGCCTTTGTATGGCGCGCACGCGGTTGACGTCATGGCGTGCTAGTGCGCTCTCTGTCAAGCATGAAATTAAAATACTTATAACTTATTTATTTTTAAACAAATTTTAATTCAGTTTTCGTAGTTGAGCTCTAATTATGAAGAACTTTTATATGACGTAATAAAACAAATAGGACCTATGCCTATTGTTTTCAATACCACGACTCATTAAAACATCATCGGTGTCGTGTCTGACGCTCTAAAACTGTTGTGTATGTAACTGATATATCACGCACTAATCAAAGTCTAGCTCGAAATGTGTTTCTGTTTGTCAGAAAGAGACGATCGGCTCTCATTGAATTTTGATTTTGCTTTTATGAAGGCACGGCGCGAATTTGTAGGTGATGGATCTTCGTTAGTTGGATAAATTCAAATGACTTTGCCTGTAGCACTCATCGCGTGATTTGAGCTTTCCCATATATATAGTAGGTCTCATATTGAGCACCAACCCTATGACGAAACGTTCAACAAGCTATTAGAGAAGTTTTAGATTTAATGAAGATAACAGGCCTAATAAAAAGCATAATTAAATGTAAAAAGTACACTGACGAAATTATTGAAAGTGGATTTATAGAGTTACGATATATAAGCCTTAAAAGTTTTAATTAATGAAGTAATGCTTCGTCGTTTTCTCGCAAAGCGAGTGTCAATATGCTATTTGTATGGCGAACATACAAGTGACGTCATTTGTGAGTATATTGCGCTCTGTGTTTAGCCAGATAATACAATTTTAATGCTTATAATATCTTCCTTAATTTGGAATGATTTCGATAGTGTTTTTGCTTATTAGCAATATTTATGGTCAGATTTTGAAAAGACTTATTACAATATTTTAAAATATTATAATATAACTAGTGTGGTAGTCGATGATACCAAATTAAGCTACACGAACATATCGTTTGCGTGTTTAAAAAAACAATAGTATAATTTAATTTAATTTCATATAAATCTACACTTATATTATAAAGAGGTAAAGTTGGTATGTATATTTGAGGTAATCTCCAATGTCACTTTACCCGTTAATAAAAAAATATTTCACTAATAGAGAGCTACAGTAACTAAAAGAGACATGGGATATATTTTGTTCACAACTCGGGCGAAGCTGTGGACAAAAGAGACATGGGATATATTTTGTTCACAACTCGGGCGAAGCTGTGGACAAAAGAGACATGGGATATATTTTGTTCACAACTCGGGCGACGCTGTGGACAAAAGAGACATGGGATATATTTTGTTCACAACACGGGCGAAGCTGTGGACAAAAGCTAGGGTCTTATAGATATATATCAGATATAATATTAAAATTTCCTTACACATTCAGAAGATAATAATTTCTCTTTTCTTTCTCCTATACTTTTTGTGGCAGTTTTATGTCAAACGCTAGGCCATAAAAACGACCATTTAGAGTCGTAAATTTAAATACGCTCATAAATTGTTGAGCGCTCTTTGATGCCTATTTCAATAAAGTGAATTTCAATCAAATGAGATACTTTGGGCCTTACGTTTAACTCTTAACGCGGGCCCGAATTAGCGTTGAAACAGCGCGTTATGTAAAATCACGCGAACGTGAACCTTAATGCGCCGAGATACGGTTTGCAAAAAAATTCATGAATCTATAAATAGGACAACACTCTCGATCAAGTCAGATTCTTCTATATAAATAAAAATGAATCGCCGAAATGTATGTACGCGGATAACTTCCAAACTGCACCAAATTGAATTAAAAAAAACAGTTTTTTTGGATTATACTACGCTAACGAAGCCGCGGGCAACAGCTAGTAAATAAATAAAAATTAGTTCAGCCAGACACACCAAACACACAGATACACACGTTAAACGTATAACACCCCTCTTTTTGCGTCGGAGGTAAAAAATCAGTAAACCTATTATTATTTATTTATGAAAACACATACCTTGAAGGAGCATTACAGTTTCTCAATTCACCCCTTCAAGGTTCCTAAACCAAACTAATAAATAACAGATCTTAAGGAAAACATTGAACACAATCCTAGGAAAAATTATAACTAGACCAGGGCAGTCAAAAAGTTCGCCTAGCCAGGAATAAGAGTAAGCTCTCAAGTAAGAAAGCTAGAACACAACACTAGGCGCTGCGTTAACCTAAAACCTCGTTACTTTACAAACTCTACTGACTCTACAATCGGACTGGCTTTTCTCTTGCTATTGAATAATCAATGTGAGACCGTTGCATCGCAACATTACTGAATACAAAAGTATTTCTAGAGTGTACCTACTGTGTGTGTACTGAATGTTGCCAGTTGTAGCAGACGCATTTGTACGGTAATTTTATAACGAAATGTTACCGAATTTCAAGGTAATAAAAACGTATAAAAACGCCTGGGAGTGAATGCGTTTTTTTTGTTCATATATGCAAGTTGATTAAAGATTGTACTTTTTTGCAAATTTTACTCATATTGCCGCGTTTTCTCAACACATCTTCTAACGTATCTCAATCTATCAGACTCATTTGACCGTCGTGGTGCGGGCACAACAAATTTCTTACAAAAATGCCTCGACAGCCGTTCTAATTTAAACAAAACTTTTTTTATCTGTGGCGTGAACAGCTAGTCTGTGATTACAATGCCTGAATGGGTGTTCCATGGTAGACAGCACCATCGCTTAACATCAGGGGAGGTGGCAGTCAAACGCAAGCTAACCAAAACAACCAAAGTTATTCCCAAATTATAAATAAACAGGTCAAGCGCGAGTCAGGCTCACGCGCTGAGAGTTCCACCGGGGGTAGCCCGGTCTTCTGACAAGATAGGATAGACAAACATACAGCGTAGGCTATACAACACAAAATATTATGTCAGGTAACATAATAATATAAACATAATTATCAATTTAAAAACCAACTTCATAAAATTGACAGAACTAGACCAAAATGGATATGGAACTACACGGGAACCACCAGCTTTTCAAATAAAAAAAAAAATCGTCAAAATTGGTTCACCCAGTCAAAAGTTCTGAGGTAATAAACATTTTAAAAAAAACTGTCGCATTGAGAACCCCCTCCTTTTTGGGAGTCAGTTAAAAATATAAAATGGGATGAATTTTCTAACCAATCACGCTCATTTTTCCAATCAAACGCAAGCTATTCCAAGCCCAAATAGAGCACAATAACGATAATTAAAATCAATTAAGGCTGCCCAATAAATCCAATAAATACCCTCAATCGAACGAAAGGAGATAATTGAAAAGATACCACGAGAATTATATCTTTTTCTCTTTTTCTTCCGGAATAACGGAAGAAAGAAATGGGTACTTTGTTAGACGTTTTTGGAAATACTGCTGATTGTAAAATAATCTATTTAAATAATGTTTCGCTTAGAATCTGTTGAGCTACTTTCAAAACATAATTAAAATTATGACTATGTTTTTGCCATTCATTGTTATATATAAAAATAAAAGAAGTTTTAAATGATGCTTCTATAGTGGATAGAATAGTTTTATTGAAAAACCCGTACTTTTGACATTACTATTGATCATAGGAAGATTTGAAAGAGTATTATAGACCTAATTAATAATTAACTATTTAAAAACCAACTTCACAAAATTAGTAAAATAGACAATTTTGGTTACTCGGATGATATAATATTACCATCAAAGTAACAACATTTTCTAGTTATTTTGATTTAAAAGTCAAACTACTGAACCGATTTTGATAAATTTTCTATTCTATGGTATCAATCTAGAAGTACCTACCTTTCAACTAAAAAAAAAGACCGAGTTATGAAGTGACAAACTTATAAAAAAATAAATTGAGAACCTCCTTTTTTGAAGTCGGTTAAAATGCAGGAAAATGTTTTGTCGTAGAAGTTCAAAACGCAGGCAGAAGACGCTACGCTCTAAAAGATCTCCAATAAATGAACTACTTGTACAAATAATAATAATTGAGCAAGGTTTGTATGTAAGACAGGCGTTGAGTCTGTTAAAACTAAAATAGTACAGAAAAAAGATAAATAGATAGATAAACTTTTTATTGTTTACACCACAAACTACACACACACGAACAGTCAATAAACAACGAACAAATTACACACTGTGTGATTGTCAAAAGCCTTAAATCAAATACAAGCGTCACACTTAATCAAAACTCAAGTGGATCCATTATAAACAATGACAAAACGTCTCCAAATGGCTGTAATGGCTCTGAAACGTACGTCTTACTTGCGCAAGTCACAACTGATAAACATATAAGTATAAACCGTTTTCTTATACTTTACAACCAACTCAATTTAAAGAACAATACACTTTCCTAAATTGTAGCCGCTGTATTCATTAATTGCCAAATATTTCTGTTAATTTTATTGTCATTGGCCCAAACAATGCTTCAATAAAATATATCAATAAACATAGCTTTTCAGCTGTTAATGTTTTCACACTTGTCCATTCAAAATAACACTGACAAAATAAAATCATTCAGAATTCCTTCTTTATTGCGTCCCGAATTGTCAACTTATCGAGTGGTGATCGGATTACACTGCAGTGCACTGTAAGGGTAAGAATGCACTAGAACACAGTGCCCAATGTTTTGCCACAAGTTCCTTAGTAATAGGCATGATGACTAATATTTTTTTATTACCTCATAAAAAAGCTGAAAGTCAATAGAGCCTATCAACGAAAACAAAATTTAAATTAGTGCAGAATTAAATAAGTTACAAGTATTATAATTTCATGCTAGATAGAGAGCACACTATAGCGAGCTATGACGTCAAGGCTCAGGTGCGGCATACAAATGCTATACTAACACACTCTGTGCGAGAAAGGGATAGAGCATCCTCTCTTTATCCCCACCACTTTAAACACTCATATCTCAGAGATTTATCAGTATGTGTAATGTATTTAGTTATATTCATTGCTAAGCCTGTTATTTGTAATAAATTAAACATAAGGACACATTGTCGCGTTGCCAAAATCACAAACCTTTTTACAATATTGTTTGGCAAAAAAACTTAGCCTCTATATTCAACGAAGCATTTCTTAGTGATTCTTAAGTTATTAATAATGTAATTAAGTGACGATATTAGTATGTTTTTACTAAAATTTTAGTTTATGTTACTTTTTATTCACAAACTAGCTGCACCCCGCGGATTCACCCGTGTTATATCTGGGATAAAAGTAGCCTAAGTTTCTCCTTATAACATCAGCTATCTGCCAGTGTTAGATGAAAAAATGCTACCTCCTTGAAGCAACCTCCTTGGTAGCGTCAGTGACCTCCTTAGATTTAAGATGCCACTTTTTTTTCTATGATGTTATATGTTAATGTATTGACGTCAATTCTTGTTTTTTTTTTAAGGGAAAATAATAATGCACATAAAAATTGTTCATCCGATTACTATCAAACTTCGCAGGATCACTTGCTGCGCTAATCTGAAGATTGCCTGAAAACTTCATCAAAATCGCTCAAGCCGATTCGGTGTTTATATGGAACATACATACATACATATATATATAGACACACCGCCTTTTATATTATATAGAAGATAGATATAAAAAGTCCCGGAAATTTTAATGAAAAAGCAACTTGCACAATGACCACTACAGACAAATTTACCAATAGATTACAGTAAAATAAATTGTTCCAATGCATTGGAGAATTTTCTCAGTGGAGTGGAAAAGACGGTCAATTTGCAACCTAACTCCGATTTCATATCAAATTATTTTTGGTTGCGTTACCCTGCTTACTCCCAGTGTATTCTCAACTTAACGTAAATACCCGGTTTTAATTCACACTTGCCATATATTTGCACGAGACTACATTGGAAGTGATTTTAATTTATTTCGCTACTGTATTTTGTTCGCCACTAATGCCTCTCGTACAAGTTATTTCAATTAGTTGATGATATTGTTTGTGATAAACAAACTGATTTAAAGTTGTACTAATTGTGTGAGTTGTTGAACAGTAGTGGCTACTAGCTGCAGCCTTATTCATGCTCGTGATTTTAAATTAAGTAAATAATTAGTAACCAGGCAAACTAATTTCTTCAACCGCATTGGCTGTCCATCAACAAGGTGTTTAAAGCAACGCGCGGATGTCGACTAGTTTTTCACTTAAACAAATTTAATAGCTCTAAAATTCAATGAAAGTTTTCCCAATTTCCCAAAACGTTCCCAATGAAAGTTTTTTTTTCCAGCTCCATGCAGTGAGATGTAATATAACAGAAATGTTATAGGCGAATAACACTGCTATCTCTCTCTCACACAAGACGATCTACACATCTCGCTCATACACTTCGTAGTGACTACAGCCGCGTAAGATAAAACTATTTAGGTATATTATTTTTCTATTATAATAAAAAAATACAGTACTTACGCGTGAAATTAAACATTTTTCTTGTCTCTCACAGAGCGTGTGTAATTTGTGCATTTTATAAAGACAGGAAGGCATTTTATTAAAATATTTTTTAACTTACTTAATTAGCTGTGATGTGTTGCCGGACACTCGGAGTGCGTGACTGAGAGACAGCTGTAACGAGTATGATAATGTGCCTTGCATTCGTTCATTCGTTCTTGTTGCTTGCATTTGTCCGGTGTCCGTGCCCTTTGTCAACTTATAAATTTTATTTTGTCATCTCTTGCTAATATAACACAAAACTTAATACTGGGCTGATCTTCAGATTAGCCTGTGAGTGATCCTGTGAAGTTTGATAGCGACCAACAGATTTTTTTTGGTGTTTTATTATTGTCCCTACAAAAAACAAGAACACAGATATCTAATATACTAGTCGGAGCAACTCAGAGAAACAAGAATTCAAGTGTATGTATTAACATATTACATCATTTGGTAGTATTTATAGTATCATTAAAAGTGTTTTAGCATCAACCGTCGATCCTATTACGTAAACTATTTCCATCCAATGGTTACCTGGAAGACATCGCTTTTAGCCAAAAGGCCGCCACATGTGGCACTAGCTCGTAAGTGTTTTCTATATGTTTGTAATTTTTGTTTTTGGTGTACACAATAAAGAGTATCTATCTATCTATCACATGCTTGCTTCAAAATGTCTTAATTACAATAATTTTTCAATTATCCTATTCGACAAGCAAGAAGCTTCTAAGCTTGTATCAACTATTATATATTCTGTGCCAGCACCAAAAATGATCGTGAACCATGGCACGTCGAGACAAACAGACAAATTACACAACAGTTATGGGACATTAGAGTATGAATTATTCACTGCCTAGAGCCGCGGCACGACGGCACGGGTGACCTCGGCTACAGTATTGTTTTCAAATTGTAGGTACAGGCTCTAACTTAGGCTGGTACTTGGTTGTGATCCTACTAAATATTAGGTATTTACTAAAGTTATATGATTATTTACGGGATATTTACCGTGTTAAGGTTGTGGAAGGAGCTCCCGATATTTCGGCGAGTTTACAAGATAGACCGTCTTCCCGTGAACATGGTGCATGTAACTGCGCTGAAATATCGGGAGCTCTTTCCACAACCTTACCACTGTAAATATCCCGTAAATAATCATATAACATTAGGTATTTAACTTTTAGGTAGGAATAGATTTTTTTCATCGCGGAATTATTGGTTTTTAGGTTTCCGTACCCAAAGGGTGTAAACGGGACCTTATTTCTAAGCCTATGCTGTGTGTCTGTCTGTCCGTCTGCCCGTCTATCCGTCAGTCTTTCAGACCCTCGTCAAGCCTGAAATTGCGAAACAAAATTAGCTGTTCCATAGAAAACCACCCTGGTGGCTCAGTTGGTAGTGAACCTTCCTTCTGTGCTTGGGGGCGTGGGTTCGATTCCCACCTAAGACAAACATTCATGTGATGAACATTTGTGTTTGTTCTATGTCTGGGTGTTAATATGTATTTAAGTATGTATTTAAAAATATATATGTACGTGTATCAGTCTCTGGCAGCCATATTACAAGCTTTGCTTAGTTTGAGGTAAGATGGCCATGTGTGCAAAAAAATATCCCAAAAATAATAGAAAACGGTCATTGACACTCAACAAAATGTATGGAACAGCTGACTTTTCAGCGATTTCAGGGTTGGTACCATATTAAAAGTTGTTCATAATGACGAGTACCAATGAGCTTCTTTCGGCTTAGTACAGTCTATATGCGTAACCCGGCATAGTGCTGAGGAAGATTTCAAACTTTCGTTCCCACCTCGTATATTTTGTTTAATTAAAATTGAGTATTGTACTCATGAGACTACGTTTTAAAAATAACTTAACAAAACACTGACTTTATTTTTTTACTAGCGTTGATTATATTTCATATTTTAAATTTTCCGTAATAAACACTTGATTATACGTAAATGATTGCAAATTTCTATCGATTACTGGGGTTAAGTACTTATGTGATATTTTTCGCAATTTTCTTGAGTTTATTTCCAGTCCTGAAACCAACCAAATATGTATGTACTTATATAATTTACTAAACATAGTTTATATATATATATATAATCTTATCTTATTTAAATTAAATAAGATTTCAGAATTAATTATTTTTGATTCAGGTTAGGTTAATTTACCTTTTTATGTAATTAACATTTTATATCAGGTTAGGCAAAATTAAACTAAATTAAATTAACTTCATCAAAAAATATCTACCGAGTAAAATTTATCCCAAATTCCTTATTGTACTTGAAGCGACGTTGAAGCGGAATTACACAAGAAATTCGTCAGAAAAACAGTTTTGAAGTTGGACTTCCGCAGAGTAACGCCTGATTCAATCAAATAGTTATGTAAATCAGCTGGATCAATAAAATTTAGTTTATTCCATCTTTCAACAATGACATGTCATTAGGTGACCGTCATAACGACAGTAATGTCCGTAATGACGGCGGCAGTTACCGAGTGGTTACCGTAACTGCCACTTAATGCCACTTTGTCTCTTTGGGTTAGTTTCGTATTGTGATTGTTTCAAACAATCAAATTTTGACCAACTATTGTTGGTCAAAGTTATTGTTGGTTGATAGTGATTGTTTAAACGTTTTTTTTTTAATTTATTTTTTAGAATTTTTGTACTCGTGTTTTTAATGATTTGTGTAAAGCAGATAGTATTTTATTTATATTACACGGGAATTACTCACGTAAGATTAGGCTGGATACTCCAACTAGTTGAGATAGAAGTAGTAGATAGTACTCAGATAGTATTTGTTATGTAAATAAAAATATATTCCAATCTATAAATCAGCTGCTGAGAGAATGCGCCTGACAACTGCAATTTTTATATTTTTAAAATCAGACAAATGGAAACCTTTTTTGTTAATACTTTATTGTACATGGTCTACCAGCTACAATCTTACGACAAAAAAATGTAATAAAAAACTAATAAATGTGACCAGAATTTACTGTTTCGATCAGTTTTTTTGTTATGGCTGTGTGTCAGACGCATTCTTTCAACGACCGCACTTTAGACCAGGTTTGCTATACCGTCTAAGATACGTCAACATGGCTGACGTCAACCACGGTCATCCAACGAGAGAGAAAGAGAGGGAAATTATATTCTCACTCTTTCTCTCCCGTTGGTCAGACGGCGGTTCGTCAGCCAAGTTCAACACGTCTGTTACGGCTATAAATGGGCACATCATATAAGGTAAGCTATACGAGTACAACCATTGTCTTATCTCATTAACCTTTAAAAATGACATGTCAACCGGCAAGTGAGGACGCAATCTGGACTGGATGATTTCTAACTTAACAGCTGTTTATTTATACATACAATCGGTGTCAGATTGACCCCACGCGAGTGTTAAGGGTTGAAAATGCTAGTTTTGTTCAAAGATCATGGTGTCTACATTGATTTGGTCTAGTATCTATTTATTTATATATAAATCGCCGTGTATATGTATGTGGGGATGAGTGGACTCCGAAATGGCTGGACCTATTCTGACGGGACTTTCACTGACAGCTTATATTATAAGCAGTCATCAGCACGGGTGAAACCGCGTGGCGCAGCTAGTGACTGAATAAATAAGAAATTAACCAAGAGTCATAGTACCATACCACACATGAAAAAAGTTGGATCGAATTTAAAATCCTTCGCATTTTTGAAGTCGTTATATAGTATTGAAACTGTGTAATGCTTATAAATAGTTTTCCTACTTAGCGAACCGTTCTTAACTATATGGCAGTCAAGTCAATCCACCCAACCACTAAACATGTCACCTAAATCAGCATTATGTGGTTTCTAAAATCTAAACGCTCCCATTAGAAATTCCTTATTATGCAAAAATATTTCCATTTTAACGTTAACGAGCAATTTATCTTCAAAAATAACCCCATTAATGCTTATAATAAACGGGTACGACATTCTAAATTTTACCCCCAACAATTATGAAGAGTCTTCGAGTTCATTAAACAACGGCCACTCGGCAAAATGGCACTTTCATTCCAATATTCTAAGATTAAGTTCCCCTCTAGTTGGAGAGGTTGACGGGATGCTGGTTGAGGTGCGTGAATGGAGGTGAAATAATACAATATTAATAACTAACATAATATATTAATTTTGACGAACGGAATGGCTTGGTAGCCCGTGTGTCTTCTGCGCTTGCGGTAGTTGCGATCCCGAGTTTAATTCATAGCCAGACAAGTACCTATTGAAATGATGATTTTGTAACAACAATATCCCAGTAGTTAACATGATTGATTTTCACGCCGAAAGCATGGGTTCAAATCAAGGATTCTGTGTTTTTTTTAAATGTAAAACTAGATTTTTTGCCCGCGACTTCGTACGCGTAGATTTTCATTATAAACTTTCAACCTTTTTTTCTTCCCTTAATCCGGCCCTTGCGCAAAATAACATAGCATATACTTCAATCTGGTCATAGCTAAGCATATTCGTGAAAACAGCATTTAAATCCGTCTGCATTTTCTTCCAGGGGTTTAGGAGATGTGCGTGAACAAACAAAAAAAAAATTCTTAAAACTGCCTTAACATGTTCAGCTGCTTATTTTATATCGCCCTGTGTGAAGTATTGATAGAAGCATAAAAGTAAAAACACCGTCAACAGTTTTCAAATCAAAAAGATAATGTGACCACAGTGCAGAGCATGTTTTGAAGTATTCTTTTTGTCTAAACCATAAAAAGTATATCATGTCATGTCGGGATGATACATCTCTGAATTTTGACGGTCCAGCTTTGCCCGTTCAAATTTATCTATGACCATCCATTTTCTGAACTATGAATACGACCAAAAGTATATGGCTTTGGCCACGGAACCCTGACATATGCTTGTCTTTACACGGTCTTGGCTAGTTATTTCTTATTTCGCGTGCATTTGTATGTATACCTTGATTAAAAAACCATGAAATGAAACTCTATCTGTTAAAATATCACAGTAAAATTCATTCTTTATTCTTATTGTAAATATACATTTTCTTCTTCTAAAAGCTAAGTTTAAATACCCTGCATAAAGGGTGCAGCAATGACTTATGTAGTGGCTGGTCACAAAACCACACCACAGAAAGAAGTAATTTTACCAACAAAAAAAAACATACTTAGTGTGATAGGTTTCTTAATTATATATGAGATCATACAAAACTTATGGCGCTACTTTCTTAACTATTTATAGATCGATATTTATTTTCTAATTATAATTTTCTAAATTTTATCGTCGAAAAAATCTTTTATCTCGTAATAACATTTTTGGGTTAGAAACTTACGAAGTTGGTTCTGGAAAAGTGCTATTATTTCTTTATTGCGTCCGGAATTTTGTTGTATAGGTTTATTGTCATACAAATGGCATTTTTTAAATATTTCTATTCGCGGGACTGAATTAAAATAGGATGCGGTATATTTTGTTTAAAATTCTAACATAGAATAAAATCTCCGTATGAGTATTATATTCTCTTGGGAATAAAATACATTGGATTGAATCACCAAAGAGGTAGTAAGGCCTATGTTTTTATAACATCCTTGATCTACACGTTCATTCAACTAAGGAGGTTCCTTAATTTAAATAAAAAGTTTTAATCTGGCTGATTATCTGAATGACAGTTGACAGTTTCAACTTTTTAAAGGCTATGTCAATAAAATTCTCTTTACTTTGGACCTCCTTACTTGAGGCTATGTGACGATCCTCATGTTACGTTTCGGGTAACGAAGAAAATAATCATTGATTTTTTAATTTCTTTTGTGTAATAATAAAGAATTAAAATAAATGATATAACGTAGCCTATGTTATAATCTGGTAATTTCTAAGCATATTTTTTTTATTATTATTTTTTTTTTCATCTAAAAGAAGAAAAAAAAAATTCCAAAAAAACTGTCCTATCGTGTTCAGCTGCTTATTTTAAGACGCTCTGTGTGTTTTTTTTGTTATCTCGCAATTACAGATTTTTTATCTCCACGTTTTTATTATATGTATATGTCGGAGGAAGCTATGAGTCGTTGATTGTTGTTTACTAGCTTTTCTTGTAATGTTATTTGTTTACATTTTAATTACTTTTAAAATTCGTAATTTAATTTAATTTGTTTTGTTACATTTTCTAAACTTAAAAAAAACTTATCAATGTATTAAAAGTTATGAATATTGTTGTTCAAATATCGACCAATCGGAGCAGAGCACGTGCCTCGAGTGGGGTCGAGGCGCCATCTTGACTTTAGAGAGGCCGGCACTTCTTTGCGGCATTCTGGTGGCAGCAACCGATCGAGTTGGATCGTTGGAAGCATTCGTATTAAAAAGTATCGTTGGTTGAAGTAAGATTGGTGCCCTGAACCCACTGCTCGGTCTTAACTTCATTTTTATTTTAAAATTATTGTGAAAATCACAAGTGTATAGTGAAATAAGCTTAAATCTAAATTAAAATAAAGTGAAACTGTGACTATTGTGTTTTGTGCTCGCACTTTACCCTGATGACGCCCACTAGGCTCGCAACCACTAATGACGATGTCGATAAGAATAATGGTTCTCCGACATCAGAAGTGGGATCCGTGCCGGCACAAAACGTGAGCGCAGGAAATCCAACATGAGGCTACTCGTGGAGGCGCTAACTAACTCGCCGAATATCGAGGATAAGCGCATCACACTGCCTAAATTTCAACCGGAAGATGCAGACACTGATGCCCGGGCGTGGCTGGCAACGGCGGATATCTGCTTATCGGATCGTGGTATACAGGGAAGTACATTAATTCTCATACTTAGTAAGGCCATGAAAGGTTCGGCCGCAACATGGTTTTCGCAGATAGCTTTTCCCAATATGCATTGGGTAGACTTTAAAGATTTTTTTTCTTTCTCGTTTCGATACGACAGAAACACGTGCGACAACTATATTAAAGATGCTTACTGGTAAGCCGCAAGAAGGTGAATGTCTTGCTGCATATGCAAGCCGTCTGTTTACTATACTCGTGTCACGATGGAGTAACTTGGGCAAGGAAGAAATGGTGGTATCCTTGACACTTGCCACATGAGGCAAATCGAGCCACGGTTACAACGCAATATTTTTTCTGAAGAAATAACTACCCGCTGTAAAATGCAACGTGAAATAATGGCGTTTTTTTTTAATCGAAAGCGAAGTTACCAAGAGATGACAAAGACCATTGCAAACGCCATGCAAGATAATAAACGTCCTAGGTTAAGTCCTGCCTCAACAAAATGTTACGCTTGTGGAAAATTTGGTCATAAGTCTTTTGAATGTTTCAGCCGATCGCATGACAAGCAGCAAACAACTCCGTCCTCTGACCGCCCCAACACGGCCGTTGCTACGCGGCCCCCTGTGGTTTGCTACAAGTGTGGTGTTAAAGGTCACGTGGCATCGCGATGTTCAAAAACATGGCCAGTTGCAAACAGCAGCGCGCAGCTCGCCGCACCCAGCGTAGTGAAGCGAGTGGACGTGTGTGATGTGAAACCTGTCACCGGGATAATTACGCAATTTGGTGAGCAGTTTTCATTTTGTTTTGATTCCGGTGCTGATTGTTCCTTAATTAAAGAGAGTCTCTCGTAAGCTTATTGGTACGTTGCAGCGTGCAATTGTTACCTTGACTGGTGTAGGAAAATCTAGTGTATTATGTGACTCGCAAATTTTATCTAAAGTCGCGCTTAGTGGTCATGACGTACAAATTTTATTTTACATTATACCTGATGTTTACCTTAATAATGATATTTTGATTGGACGCGATTTGTTGGCCTTAGGGTTGTCAGTACACATATTGAGTGATAAGCTTTCTATAACTGAGAAGCCTTCTCTAGTTAATATTTGCAACGTTAGTAACGCGGTGGCTGACTTTCATGACGTGGATACGGATATACCTGATAGCCTTAAACCACAACTAACAGAACTTCTTAGCTGCTTTAAAAGCTCATTTGTTGACGGCACGCTTACTAATAGAGTAAAGACAGGTGAATTAGAAATTAATTTAGTTGATCCTAGCAAAATCGTGCAACGGCGGCCTTATCACTTGAGCCCTGAAGAGCGAGTGATAGTACGTAATAAGTGTAGTGAACTATTATCTGTCGGAGTTATTAGACCAAGCAAATCGCCCTTCTCTAGCCCAATACTTTTAGTAAAAAAGCGCGATGGCACAGACCGAATGTGCGTCGATTACCGAGAATTAAACGCTAATACAGTTCCTAACCGGTATCCCTTACCTCTAATCAGTGATCAAGTTCAAAGATTAATCGGGCTCGCGATTTTATACGTTTTGATATGGCTAGTTGGTTTTATCAAGTTCCTGTAAGTGTAGAGTCAAATTCGATAGAGAAAACCGCATTTATTACCCCGGACGCTCATTACGAGTTTACCACCACAGACCATCACTCAGCTCAGACAATTTTTGGGTTTAGCGTCCTACTTTAGACAGTTTGTCAATAACTTTTCGCTTAAAATGGCACCGCTCTACCGTCTGCTGGCTAACAATAATTCTAAAATAATTTGAACCTCAGAGTACGAGAAAATCAGACAAGACATAATATCGGTATTGACTTCATCTCCGGTTTTGATGCTCTTCGACCCAGAGTTGCCTATAGAGTTACATAAGGATGCTAGTAGTGAAGGTTACGGCGCGATCCTCTTCCAAAGAGCTGGTACAAAATTACATCCGGTAGAGTACTACAGTAAACGCACTATGCATGCGGAGTCTCTATACCACTCTTATGAGTTAGAGACACTAGCGGTTGTAAACTCGGTTAAGCATTTCCGCCATTATTTGTATGGTAGGACTTTCACAGTCGTTACTGACTGCAATTCTCTGAAAGCCTCGACAACTAAAGTAGACTTAACCCCTAGAGTGCACCGGTGGTGGGCTTTCCTCCAGGCCCTTGATTTTGACATACAGTACAGAGAGGGTAGAAAAATGGCCCACGTTGACTTTTTCTCCAGAAATCACTTACCTGAGGTGAATAGTACTACCGTCAGCGTTACTCAGTTTAGGTAGAGAAAGCCATGTAGAAGAAAAACGCGTTAATATAGCCGAGTTATCTTCGGATTGGTTACAAGCGGAACAACGACGAGACCCCGAATACAATGAAATTATTACTAAACTTGAAAATGATGATCTGGACTTAGAGACTTGTAAAATTTATGAATTGCGATCTAATGTGCTCTACAGAAAATTACAAAGGAATAATCGCAACATTTGGCTACCAATTGTGCCTAGAGCTTTCCGTTGGTCGATTATAAATCACATTCATGAGTCAATTCTGCATTTGGGATGGGATAAAACTTTAGAGAAGTCATATCAACATTATTGGTTTCCTAATATGTCAAAATACGTCAGAAAATTCTTAAAAAATTGCATAACGTGTAGAGTAGCTAAGTCGCGAAGTGGTAAACAACAGATAGAATTACACCCTATACCGAAAACGAATATTCCTTGGCATACAATCCATATCGATGCCACAGGTAAGCTCAGCGGTAAAAATAATCAAAAGGAATACGTTTTGGTTCTTGTTGACGCTTTTACCAAATATGTGTTAGTCAGGCATTCCACAAGATTTAATACTGATAGTGCTATCAGCGCTCTTAAAGCGTCCATATCACTTTTCGGGACCCCTGTGCATGTTGTCGCAGATCAGGGTAGATGTTTTCTACGCCAGTCACAATATCCAGCTAGCAACCGGCTCTTGTCGTGCTAATGGTCAAATGGAGCGTATAATGAGTACACTCAAAAACATGTTAACTGTCGTAGAAACAAGCCCAAGTAGGTCCTGGCAAGATGCATTAGATGATGTCCAACTCTCCATCAACAGCACAATTCATAGAGTGACCAAAGCAAGCCCCCTAGAATTGTTAATAGGTAGAGTAGCTCGACTCTTAAGTTTATTGACCGTGGACGATGATGGTGAGATCTTTGTACTAAATTGATTTTCTTTATAGATTATTTTGGAGTGTGTGTGACGGATAGCCTCACCGTGAGATATCCTAGCAGCATCATGGTTGTTAAGGTTTTGTTAAGTTTTGTGAAAGGCGAGGTGGCCACGAAAAGGCGAGGTGGCCACAAAAAAGGCGAGGTGGCCACAAAAAAAAAAAGGGCGAGGTGGCCAAAAAAAAAAAAAAAAGGGCGAGGTGGCCACAAAAAGGCGAGGTGGCCACAAAAAAAAAAAAGGGCGAGGTGGCCAAAAAAAAAAAAAAAAGGGCGAGGTGGCCACAAAAAGGCGAGGTGGCCTCTGATGGGCGAGGTGGCCTCTGATGGGCGAGGTGGCCTCTGATAGGCGTGGTGGCCTCTGATAGGCGAGGTGGCCTCTGATAGGCGAGGTGGCTATTGTGATACTGTGAATAATTTAAAACACGTAACGCGATAAACGGCGAGGCAGCTGTTTCGATACCACAGACTCAAATTAGTATGTAGCGTGGAATCTATAAACGTTTATAATTGTCGTGGGGCACCTATTTTATGGAAATATCTTAAATGAAGTTGTTGCGCAGAAGATAAAATGTAATAATGTACACAATCTCCTTGGTCAGGAGTGGCCGAACTGTATAAAAGTATCTTTCTTTTTTGCAGATAACTATGATGCGCGGCCTTCAACATCACACGAGGACGTGTGATACGTCAGGACGGCCGTGTCGGAGGAAGCTATGAGTCGTTGATTGTTGTTTACTAGCTTTTCTTGTAATGTTATTTGTTTACATTTTAATTACTTTTAAAATTCGTAATTTAATTTAATTTGTTTTGTTACATTTTCTAAACTTAAAAAAAACTTATCAATGTATTAAAAGTTATGAATATTGTTGTTCAAATATCGACCAATCGGAGCAGAGCACGTGCCTCGAGTGGGGTCGAGGCGCCATCTTGACTTTAGAGAGGCCGGCACTTCTTTGCGGCATTCTGGTGGCAGCAACCGATCGAGTTGGATCGTTGGAAGCATTCGTATTAAAAAGTATCGTTGGTTGAAGTAAGATTGGTGCCCTGAACCCACTGCTCGGTCTTAACTTCATTTTTATTTTAAAATTATTGTGAAAATCACAAGTGTATAGTGAAATAAGCTTAAATCTAAATTAAAATAAAGTGAAACTGTGACTATTGTGTTTTGTGCTCGCACTTTACCCTGATGACGCCCACTAGGCTCGCAACCACTAATGACGATGTCGATAAGAATAATGGTTCTCCGACATATAGATATAGATAGGCTTGCGCTTGGCACCAATTTGCCTGGTGTTAAGCGATGATGCGGCCTACGATGGATCACGCTTGTCTAGAAGAAGCCGATTCACTCTTGAGTTGAAGACACCCAGATTGTAACTATCGGGGAACACCCATCCAGGTAGCGCATTCCACAGACCAGCAGTACGCACAATAAAAGTGGAATCAAAGCACTTCGTACGGGTTTTCGGAATGGCAACCATAAAGCGGTGTCGATTTTTCTTGACTGAACTCTGGCAGTCCGATAGAAAAATGGGCAGGAGGGAATTAAATCATGCAGATCTGATGCACTCTCCAAAATGTATTCGATAATAAATGTTTTAGCAGCCTCACTTAAGAGTTAGTTCCTATTCCCTGGAATAGACTGCTAGGTGAGTTTACTATTATTGACCACACCTTCATGTAACATCACCATAGGTGTTGTGGTCAACGCCTAGAATAGAAAAATCATTATTAAAAATGAATTTGAGCGTTGCTTGTGTTGTACTATTTTGTGTTCCATAGCATTTCCGATACAGGGGACCTACCTAGTGGGAGCAATGTGTGTTATATTATCATCTTTTAAGCAAAGCAATGCTTTTTTTAAGATACTGAGTGACGAGACGAGCGATGTCGCTCGCCTGATGGCTCTCAGATTCTGCATTGTTTGACAAGAAGTTTCGTATCGTTGATTAGATTTTCATGAAAATATAGGCAATTACTTCATGCAACTATATTTTTTTATAATACGAGCAACATCGGTTAAGCAGTGGTGAAAATATCGGTTTGGACTGAACTTCTAATTATAATTTTAAAAAAAACACCTTAATCACTTTGATTTAAGTTCGACCACGTTACCTTCACATGCTGCACATACTATAACTCGACCGTCGCGCGTCGCCTCCTGGCCTATAACAAATGACTCGGATCCATGACCTCGAGAATGATTACAATGAAAGCGTCATTCCGATCTAAAAACGTCAATTAAGATCCTTTCATCGCGAAAATACCGGAGTGTGCCACTGCCTTAATTGTACAATTAAACTAGGCTGGTGTAGCGCCATTTATATACTGACGCACACTTTGTAGTATTGTATGGGGCATTTATTAGAAATAAAATGTTGTAGCATAAAGTACAAAAATTTAAGTAATTTAATTTATTAATTTTAATCAGTGAAATAGTTATTAAGGTTGAAGTTTGGGTTCTCTATAAGTACAAATCTATCAGTCGAATTGTGTACTTCGATGATTTCAGCGTAAATTGGCAAAACAGAAAATAACAGAACTGAAACTTAGGTCGAGCTAGTTTGCATGAGAAACTAGTAATGTTATACAACTCTTTACGTACAATTCAGTTTGTACATTTTAGTAAAAAGGTTTTTGTCTCACATTTTTAGTGACGTAAAAATGGTTCTAAATTACATTTTAATAGAAATTGACGGGTGTGTTTACAGGAGCCTTTCCGTTACCGTTTAAAATAATTCTACAGGTATAAGAGATTGGAACTTTATTTATATTACACGGGAATTACGTAAGATTAGGCCGCATACTCCGACTATAGTTTCAACCGCATACGGCGGTCTTTATCAAGGTGAATGCGCGCGCGCGGCTGCGTCTCGCTTTGCACGGAGTATCCGGCCTAATCTTACGTGAGTAATTCCCTTGTAATATAAATAAAATGTGTGAAAACCACGTCAGTTTACATAAAATTATCAGTTTACTAACTTTAGGTTTACTACCACCTGCTAAAAGCAACGTTTTCTCTTGTTACAGATGATGGGCACGTAAAGGAGCCGAGATGGAGCGGCGAGAAGAACTGCACCACCACGGGTGCAGCATCGCCAAGCAGACTATTCTGACCACGCACCCCAGTGGTCTCCAGACCAGAGTTTCCATTGAACTTGCCAACTTCGACGCTCTATGCATTCATTCCGAATGCAAGACCCCTAAAAGACAGGGAGAATGGAGGGAGAACAGCCCTTTTTTAGGCAGAAGGGGGGTTTCAGGAGGAATGTCAGCTCATGGCACGCCAGTCTTAGGCAGGCGAAGTGATGCAGTCAATGAAGGAAGGCTGTCTCAGCAGTGTACCCCCGTCATGAGAAGAAGGGAGGTGGAGAGTCCCGGAGGGTCGCCTTTGATGGTCAGGAGGGCTGATGAGGAGGAAGGTAGTGAAGTGGATAATAGTGTGATCAGCGGCTGGTTAAAGTTTCGAGATAGTAAGCGGGTGAGTTTATTTTTTTTACTATTCATTCTTATAACTTAATATATATAGGTAACTACAAACTTACTGTTTTTTTGAAGTGAAAACTTCTTTAGGTGCGTTGAGCACTGTTTGGGTGAACAAAAATCATGGAACCCACGTCATCGTCACGCTGTAGGTACTGTGTATTAAAACAGCGCCATCTCTTGTAGAATGGGTGAATTACTACTTAAGTTTTCAATTCTGACGTGCAGTCCTATGACTGATATGTTTTTTTTATCGTGATAACTATTTGACGGGAACATTTTTTGTAATGATTTATAAGTACTGATAAATTATTCATTGTGTTTTGATTTATCGCTAATTTGAAACAACGCGCGAAAACGAAAATGTTTTCAGTTATACAAAAAATCATAAGATTTTTCTGAGATACTTCGATATTCTTAAACCATTTCGTAAATACTAGCTAATATGACAAGTGATATGACTAACTTCATACTAACCGTCTGATTTTGCATATATCTATTCTATATACATATAATAAAAACGCAGAGATAAAAAACTGTAATTACGAGATATTAAAAAACCCATACAGGGCGTCTTAAAATAAGCAGCTGAACACGTTAAGACAGTTTTTAGAATTTTTTCGTTTGCTTGTCCACACACATCTCCTAAACCACTGGAAGGATTTAAATGCAGTTTTCACGAATATACTTAGCTATGACCTGACTGAAGTATAGGCTCTGTTATTTTGTGCAAGGGCCGGATTAAGATAAAAGCGTTCAAAGTTTATATGAAAATTTATGCGTACGAAGTCGCGGGCAACAGCACTAGTTCTTATATAATTAAGGGGCGCTATTTACAAGCACGATTTATAAAAATATTCATACAAATGAAATGTATGGTGTTTTTTCTGTATGTTTCTAAGCCGTTTCATAGAGTTACATGTATATTACAGGGAGGTGTGTAGTTACGTTCACGCCTGCTCTTGACGTAGCCAAAGACGAGAGTCGTTCACCTCTCGCACCATTCTTTACTCTTCAGCACATTTCTTTTCAAAATGAAAATACCGGCAAATAAGAGAAACCTCTGAGTAATTCATGTAAATTGTATACGATTCAGGATGTTAGACGGTTGGTTTGTACTAAGCCTACCATATAAAAAATTGATTTGACAAACAATTTCTGTTTAATAAGATTCTATCTAACATTCAGAAAAAAAATTACATCATATAGTCGTCAGCTCAGATTAAATAAAAAATACATATGGATTACGGCGTACTGCCAACGTGAAGTCTAAACTACGTGAATTCCCAGTATAAATACACGGACTCACACTTACATACTCATTCAAAACTACGTGAATTTCATACTTAAAACGTCAAACGACTACGCACGTTTCAAGAAGTGGCTACACTTTTCGTGTTCGCCGTAATCCATATGGCTATTTTTATTTGATTGGCGGTCGTCAGTTTATTTATCATAGCTTAACTAAAACACGTATAGTTATTGAAGAGTTCCAGTATCCAGCTCCTGGCTCCACCATCAGATCAGTTCGATGGTCAAATTATTGTATTTTTACTTGCAAAATTTTAATTCGATATGACAGTTACACGTAGTTAAATAAACCGGCCAAGTGCTTGTCAGCCCGCCTAGTGAGGGTTTCGTACCATTACATAAATTGTTAACTACTAAAGTACAATACATATTGCATAAAGACAACGTCACGACCAAGCGGTCACCCATCACAAGTACCCACCGCGCCGCCCGAGGACTACTAAGATGAGTCGTTAGACACCTGATTGGTCAAAATATAATAAGTAGTTCAGGAGATTTTTTTATGCCATATATGGCAAACAGGCAGACAGGCCGCCTGATGGTAAGCGATCACCGTCACCTATGGATACCTGCAACACCAGGGATATCACAGTAACGTTGCCAAAAAGATTAAAGGAAACACATACATACATGCATAGACGGTCAAGTTCATGACCCTCTTTTTGCCGTAGTCAGGTAAAAAAAAGTTAAAAGTATGTTTAAATTAGGTGTAAAGATTTGTTTACATAGTAAGTTAAAATCGAAGCTAGTAATAATGTAAGATAAGCCTCAGATCGGTCTGAGTGAAGTGTCTAGGGAGAGGTATTTATGTCCAGCAGTGGACAAGGGTCAAATACAAGGGTCTTTGACCAGTGTGTGTTGTAGTTATGACATATGGTACTGAGGCGTGGTCCTTAACTGTTGGCCTTTTAGAAAAACTCAAAGTAACACAACGGGCCATTGCCCATCCATTCATTCATTGCTCTCCATTGAGAGAGCTATGCTCAAAGTTTCTTTGCGCGATAATATCCGAAACGTGGATATTCGCCATAGAACCAGAGTTATCGACATAGCTATTAAAATTTGCAACTTGAAGTGGTAATGGGCAGGCCACATCGCTCGAACAAATAATCGATGGGGAAAAAAGTCCTTGAGTGAAGACCATGAACCGGAAGACGCAACGTTAGTAGCCCTCCCACTAGATGGACCGACGACATAGTGAGAGTTGCGGGCATCCAGTGGAGTCCATGGAGATGGCAGGATGTCGTTCAGTGTGGTGGTTAAAGGGGGAGGCCTATGTTCAGCAGTGGAAGTCTTCGGGCTGATGATGATGAGTGGACTAGTATAAACTGATGATGATGAGAAGCTAATAAAGATGTATAAAAATTAAATGATTCAGCTGAAAACTTCCCCGCATATTTATTTATTTTTGTGTGTTATATGTAGTAAGAGTGTGAAACTAAGATAAACGGGCAGAGCGATACTTTAACGTGGTTGTACTACGGAACCCTAAAAACGTGTAACAAATTTTCGCACGACTCTACAAGCCCCAGACTATATTCCACGCCTCTCAAAAAATCACTTTCATTTCGCGTTCTCGCGCTCATTAATGGCAACTCTACCTAGAGTTAAAGTAGAGCCTAAATAGCGCAGACGTGAACTCCACCGTACTCTATCCAACGTGGTAGAGTCAGTGGAGTGCAGTGGAGAGTCTCGAGTGTGCCACAACTGGGCTAAGGGGTTTCCACCTTGCGTATTAGGGAAGGGGTAGTGTCGATGTTGAAATCCTTCTGGGGAAACATTTTATGGAAAAAGTCAGGCGGTTTCTTCTAAGCAAGCATGCTCCTTCGTAGACTATATTATAGCTCAACATCAATCGAGGTCGTGGTCATCAAGCGCAGCGCTAAATTGCAGTAAAAATTACTAAATTAGGTAAAAAGGTCGGTATTTTTTTTTAAACCAAAATTAGTTTTTGAACCTAAAACATGATTAGGTATACTTTTAGGCTTATAATGCACTGTGTATAATACGATACGCATCCGCGTGAGATTGTCTTGTCTAATCCTACGAACGCATGACATTTAATGAATGCTTAATTTTTTTTCAAAATTGTTTATATCTTGAGAAATATTGACAGTGTCTCAATGATCGGTTAAGTTTGTAGTCAACGGAAAAAAATCGAGTGTTTCATAATTTTATCGACACCTATCTCATCTCTATCAAACATCAAAGTAATAGGAACAAGCATTTTGTGCTTGAATCCCCCCACTACTGGATTACCGGCTCACCGCGCCGCCGTAAAAAACACAATTATGGAGGAACAAGATAAGGAAGGACACAACTGTAAAAACTGCTTTAAAACATGGACATTTATTGCGGAAAAATAAAGAAAGTGACAGTAAAAAGAGCAGTAAAAATACAATTATGTTAGAAAAATCTTGCTAGAAGTTTTCGCAGTCGCTTTCAGTTCTTTCAATGTAAACGTACACGAAGAAAAAGTCCTTCAAAATATCAGTATTTCAACCATGAAATACTGATTTTAGGGTTAACACCTAGACTAATATTATAATTATATCAAAACATGAAAACATGTGTTCAAATCGCGAAAGTTTAAAAATTACTATAATTATATCGTTCATAGTTTTGAATGCTCATTAGGTATTCGTAAATGCTTAGGCCAAATGTCTTAAAGTTTTCTTACTTCATTGTTTGTTACGTAACAAATCAGAGTAAAATTTTTTTTTTTTCCAAAAATGTTTCATTGCATACATAGCAGTAATGTTTTACTGACTCCTAAATGTACAAACGCCCGTGGACATACGACCCGATATTCAACCATAAAATACTAATTTTAGGGTTAATACCTAGACTAATATTATAATTATATCGCTCATAGTTTTGAATGCTCATTAGGTATTCGTAAATCCTTAGGCCAAATGCCTTAAAGTTTCCTTACTTCATTATTTGTTACGTCACAAATCAGAGTAAAAAGTAAATATTTTTCCAAAAATGTTTCAATGCATACATAGCTTTAATGTTTTACTGACTCCTAAATGTAGAAACGCCCGTCGACAGAAACATTTCGATGGAAATACTCATCGCTTGTAGGTTTTATGGTCCGTCGAGTACAAGACCTTTCTTCCTCAATTTGGGAGATTCGAACAAACGAACGAGCATCTGTCCTTTATTGCGCCCTATAAAGAAACAAGGACAGATAATCTTCGGAGGACAGTAAAAAATGTCAAACAGACTCGACCGGTAATTTGTACCGGTTTTTCTGGAAGCAGGTCAGTTGAGTGATGGGAACGCGTTTGCCAGGTCGTGGACAAATGAGTGGACAATTTGCGCTGTCCACCGCACTGAGAGAAGTCAGTAAGAGCACTTCGAATAAACGTTGCATTGAGTATCTACCACAGATTTTTTAAATTAGACTTTCAAGGCATTTTTGTAAGAAATTTGTTGTAGCCACTCGCACCCATATAAACCCATAGCAACTGTGTTAGCAACTGTTGACATAAATAAGAATGTTCAATCATATATATGTCACTATAGCTGGCGACAGAATTTCCTTCTCATTTCCGTTCTATTTACTTCACTTTTCTGTGGTATCTACGATACAGTGTCGTAAAATCGAATGCAATGTTGTTATATACAAACACAAGTTAATTAGCTTGAGTGAACGCAGTCCATCCTGTGTCTGGCAACGACGTAAACGTACGTATTGCGCGATTTTGGAGTATGTTTATCTTTTTCTAACAACGGAGTTCTATATATCTCTGTGATCTTTTAACCAACTCAGTGATAGAAAGAATGTTTTATGGGTCTTATGTAGGTAACTATAGTAAAATGTCGACATGTTTTAGTGCTTTTTTAATGAGTGTAACGTCTCTATGGTAAAACCGCATTGGTCGAATGTTGTGAATTTTAGAGGTTTTAGTTGATAGGGCTAAAGGTTTGCTGTCTTTACCTTGCGGTATAAAAACAGTTCAATCAATTAAATACTTCAATATATCCTAAGATAGTACATTAAGTTTTAGGTTTTTTTTTTACCTTTAAGTTATGAATGTAATTTTTTTTCCAAAAAATTTACAATTTGCTTCTATATTTTTAATAAAAAATATTTGTTCATAACGAGGAAACGACTGGTGACCGGAAAGCTAACGTGTAATTTTGCCAAAAAATTGTCATTCCTATTCAACGTGGCAATGGGGAGCATTTCTAAATTATAGGACATAGAAACTTGTAACTTACAATACGGATAGGTTATATTTAAAACCTTCATTCAAAATTATTTCGAACATTAATTGATTATGAATTTTTGAGTAACAGCAATAAAACTGTAATAAATTCAAGGCGTTCTAGCTCAAAGGTCATTGACTTTTTGTAAAATGATCTTCACAAAGAATGTTTCTTAATTAGTTTTATATATGGTTGAACCATAAAAAGTATACTCTATGTTAGGTTGATACATCTCTGAAAGTCCAAAGAGCTCCGTTCGTTAAAATTTTGACCGTCATTTTCTGAACTTTGATTTTGCTATGGTTTTTGCTTTGGTTACGTCTACGTATATGCGTCTCTCTACGCGGTCTTGGCCAGTTATTTCTGTAGAAAATGACTCAATAATAAAATTATTTGCCACTCTCTACTGTTCTATACATGTAAAGTGGTATAGGAAGGACATGAGGCCGGACAGCCGGTAAATCATGCCGCCCTAATAAACACGCCTGGCTCCGATTGGATTCAGATCCTCGATGCTTTGGTAAATAGCGAACATTAGATTGGCTTACATGTAGATATGTAGTCGAGCGATGGTGGGCGGGCGGTTGCATGTGCGCTTTACAATCTGACGGCACTCGGTTCGATCCTCGGTCCTGCACCAATCACTTATTTAAGGCTTAAATAAATTATGTGCAGTTTCAATGCTATCGCTGTAAAAACCATGAAAGAAAAACATCGTGAGGAAATCGGTATGTCCAAGAACCTCACAAGTTCAAAGACATAATATGACATTTACCAACATG
Organism: Agriopis leucophaearia; assembly: GCA_949125355.1. Classification (NCBI taxonomy): domain Eukaryota; kingdom Metazoa; phylum Arthropoda; class Insecta; order Lepidoptera; family Geometridae; genus Agriopis; species Agriopis leucophaearia. Next base: position 886,729 of record OX421276.1, on the reverse strand, counting down.
CACTGGGCCATGACTGACGGGCTTATGACTGGGCCAACATGGTGGATTAGGGCCCATCCTCTTTCTCTGAGAGAAAGCCTAAATCCCAGCAGTGGTAACATGATATGCTGAAATGATTATGTAGATAATTTTAATAACTTGTTCTAGCTATATTATCACAATAAAACGTGGACTGTAATCATAATTTTGTTCTGTACATTATTCAAGTTTTGAATATAAAATTACTCTGTTTTTATTTATTAAGTACAAGCTGATATCCGCTACTTCGTACGCGGTGAGCTTGGCCTTCGGCCTCGCTACTATGACCCGTTCCGGATTCAATTCAATCAAAACATTCCGAATATAACACACAAGTACAAATTGTTTTTTAAATCTCCGATAATGAGCTGGCAACCGTCAAACGGCGAAACATATTTTTTTGAATCATAGCAAAAACACCTCCAATCAAGTCACCATTGAAACAAAAAAAAACTAAATCAAAATTGGATCTGCCGTTTGGGAACTACGATCTCCCTCTTTTTGCGTCAAGGGTCACAAATTATAAGTAAGTAAATATAATGTGCAACCAGAGAACCAGAGTCACCGACATAGATATTAAAATGTGCAAGTTGAAGTGGCAATGGGCAGGCCAGGCCACATCGCTCGAAGAACTGATAACCGATGGGGAACAAAGGTTCTTGAGTGGAGACCACGAACCGGAAGACGCAGCGTGGGTAGGCCTCCCACTAGATGGACCGACGACATTGTGAGAGTCGCGGGCATCCAGTGGATGCAGATGGCAGGATGTCGATTAGTGTGGTGATTAAAGGGGTGGCCTATGCTCAGCAGTGGACGTCTTCTGGCTGATGATGACGATGATGATGATGAAACATAATGTGTACCTACTACAGAAAGGTAAAAATATGTATTCGTTCATTAATAGAAAGGACATTATGTCTAATCACAGCTGCCGGTGCTCGGACAAATCCGATCGAATTCAGGTACCAGCTGTTTAGGCAAATAGCTCTCATTAGGCGGTCGCTGGCGAATAACCCATGATTCTCGCGTGTTTAGTACTAAATCGACATTACTAAACGCACTGTTTACTAAACATGCGGCTAGGAATACGGGCACTGGTTTGGTATTGTTTGGTGTTTGGCTCGAGTATTGTGCGCTGTGAATATATTTCATTTAGCATTACGCATGTACTATGTATAAATGTGCTATGACAAATGGAGAACCCAAACCTATACAAGCGAACGGTATCATCGAATACGTCAATGACTATATCTATCTGGGCCAATTAATATCTTTCGGAGACGCCACATCCATCCAACCTTTCAACAAAATAAAAACATACGAAATAAAAACTGCACATCTCCACAACAGCGCTGTGCAGTAAACAGAACGAACAAAAAGTAAGTTACATCGCTGTTACCGCGAGTGAGTTTTTCATCTGTGAGCGATCCTGGAGTTTGTTAGTCTAAGATCCGATAAGATTACTTCTTTACTGCTCTAAAAGAACTATTCTAAATACTTCTAAATGGTATAGGTATACTTATTGAATAACTTGATTGGTTTAACCATATTATATATGTACCAAAGTTTTATTACATATCATTATACTTCAGTAAATGCTATAAAATACAACGAAACCTAATTATTTTGACAATATTCTAACAAAAATTTAAATTACAAACAAAAATAAAATATTTTTAATCGAATAACCCGCCCCTAACTGTACCCTGTGCGAAGGTGCCCATAACACTAGCAGCATTGCCGCGCTGAATGGCTATGGCCAACCTTTGCACAAGGTACGAGCCGGAGCGAGGGTCATTATTTTTCTCCCTCAACCTGCGCCCCAACTCACCAATGAAGCTTCTGGCTTCAGTGGCCCAACTGCCCATGGTCTCCACGGCAATGGGTACAAAAATGTACCGTGGCACCATAGCTGCATACTTCAGCTAACCATATTTGGTGTAATATGTAAAAGACACCGTTAAATAATAACGATGGATGAATTGAATTTGACATACTCAATTATTATTACTATTGTAATGTCAGTTTTGTTCTATTTCATTTTTAACTACATTATTATTTTAATTTGATGTACATACCTACATAATAATATTACTAAGATTGAATTTTTATATACATTGTTGTAGAAGTGTACTGGAGAAATTTGACTTGTAACTAAGGTGTTATTAATAAAGTATTGTATTGTTATCTAGTTTTGAAAAAGGATACTTATTAAAACTTAATAGAACTTTTATATGATTATAATCATATCACACTAATATTATAAATGCGAAAGTAACTCTGTCCGTCTGTCTGTTTGCAAAATAATCACGGCTAAACGGCTTAACCGATCTGGATAAAAGTTTGTGACGTAATAGTATGTATCATGAGGACGGACATAGGCAATTTTTTTCTGAAGCAATCGCGGACGAAGTCGCGGGTACAGCTAGTAAGAATATAGTTGGTTTGTATGAATGCTACCTCTAAGTTTGAAACCCATGTTTTTCACTTTTGGCGATTTGTTTTCTTTTCTTATCTGTAGCCTTGACCTACGCCTGACCTGACCTGTCTTCCAAATTACTGATATTATTAACGAATATACAGGTTTAGTTGGGAAGGGTGTACTAAGCCAAAAGAAGTACGTTACCCTCATCATTATGAACAACTTTCCCTATGGAACCAACCAAAAAAAAAAAAAAAAACGGCTGTTCCATACCATTTTATCGAGGGATTACCATTACCAAAATACAATTTTTTGATTGTCCCGTTGGTCTAGTGGTAGTGAGTATACATTTAAAAATATAATATATGTATGTATATCAGTCTCTGGCAGCCATATTACAAGATTTGCTTAGTTTGGGGTCAGATGACCGTGTGTGCAAAAATTTCCTGAATATTTATTTATTTTCTACTTCTGAGAGTGACCTTTCTGCTTATCTCGATAGGTAGTAACATTTGCGTATAATTTTGTGTTAAACTATTATCCAGAATAAAAAAACTTCTTTGTTAGTAGAATGTCAAGTCGCCTCCTACACTAGGCTAGTGCTGGAGGTAAGTTTAAAAGGTTTGAACTGTCCGTCTACTGCGTCCAGCCACTGGCTACTGCGGTTAATAGTTCAGTCCTGAACGATCGTTCGTTTGATTGGACTATAAAAACCATTTACAGTTTTATTGTGGGCTTGTTAGTGGAAAGAAGTAACAATAAAGTTAGCTATTTCTTATACAATTTTTTTTTGGTTTATTAGCATAAATGAGCATTTTTTAACAGCATGAGCTTGAATCAAAATACTTAGGTAGGTGATTAGATTTTTTCGTTGTTTCGCGTATATTTTCCGCCTTCATTTTTTATGATAAAAATACAGCATAAAATCGTTGTAGGATTGTTATTGCATTTCTGCAATATATGTAATGAAACTCAATTAAAGCATTTACTATCTCTTAAGCTGAATGCTGAATTCTGATCAATATCGCTAGGTTTTTGAAAGTATGACTTTTTTTTTAAATGCGTAAACAGGCTTGCTTTGACTTGACTGTAGCAGGTACCCTTCGCTACCTGCGAAAGGTTAAACTTCAGTAAAATAAAATGTTTTCATTCGTCTATGCTCAGTCCTAGCATTTATTTACAGGGAATCTTATTTTTCTCGAAGATTTATTTCATAACTTCCTTAACATCGGGCGAGTTGGCGGCCAAGCGCAAGGCTATTTTACAATAAAAAAATATAATTAAAATACAAATTCATAATATAAGGTTCTTTTACAGCATATAACAGCGTCTAACTTTCACGCAACTTAGACCTCCTAAAAGACGAAAAGTATACATTATTGTTTTATTTTCACGACCTCCTACTTTTATATTATGAAGCACATATCGTAAACTGACAGTTAGCTTAGTTTTGGTGGATCAAAGGAATGCAAAAATATGTTTTTTTTTTTTTAATTCAATAATAGGTTTGTGGACTGGAAATGTTAATTGTTCTATAATAATAGCAGTTTTTTTTACTTTTTTTAAACAAGCTATTAAGTTTTGAGATGTCAATTTATTTTTCGTATATTCTTCTCCGCAATCCCTTTCATTTGATACACATATCAAGGGGTGCGTAAAAACTGGTTAGCCATCTTTGAAAGTCCGCCATATTGGATTTCGAATGACGTCATTTAGCTAACCATGCATTGTCATCCAAACTAAACGTATAAACGTAAAGTATGCAAAATTTCCGCTCAATCGGTTGGGGATAACAGTTTTAAAATTCTGCAAAAGTAATAAGGCAAAAAAATAAAGTTATATGATTATTTACGGTATATTTACAGTGGTTGTGGAAGGAGCTCCCAATATTTCGGTGGAGTTACATGCACCATGTTCACGGGAAGACTCACACACTCCTTTCACAACCTTACCACGGTAAATATCCCGTAAATAATCATACCCATCCATTGATCCAGTGTACCCTATCATTGAATGTGAAAGTGTGCTTGTTTGTTGTTCCTATTTCACACAGCAACAAAGCAAAGGAACGATGTTATTTTTTTGTAGAGAATTAGAGATAAATAAGCTGGAGAGTGACATAGTTTTATGTTCCAGAAAATGTGCTGTTTCAGAAGAAATATCCACTCAGATGAAATCACGGAGAGATATGCACTTACTATTCCGTACATGAATGGCAAGCAACATAAAACCCTTGTATTTCCAATACCAGCGAAAATTGTATTTAATGACAACAATTTAATTCTACTCCAACCTTCACAGTAGTGAAAGATAAAGGTCGGCGCACACAGGCGCTCGGTCCGTTACCTGGTAGGTACGTTCAATAAGAAATTCCCGCCATTCCCGCGAGGAATGTTTCCACGTGGAAACGTAAAAATACGTCGTCTTTAGACTTCAGACGAATGGCGGATGGACTGAGTCATGAGTGACAACAACTGGGCGCTGATTCCATACCTAAAAAATAGCAGTTAACATAGTTTCCACAGTTTCCATACCTAAAAGTTAGCCTTAACGCAGTTAAGTTAACCTCAAAAAGTTGCCTTTATTTCCTGAGGAATAGATGCCAAATTTTGAGAGGTTAACTTAACACGCCGTGTTACGTACGTGTTTTGGTTATGGAATCAGGGCCCTGGGCGTACAGTGCGTGAAAAATAGATAACACGAAAAATACTGTTGGTGTTTATGACATAGTCTTGCTATTGAAAATATTTCAATGTCCTTAAAACACTGGGGTCAATTTAATATCCAGTTATTAGTAGGCTGACCATCATCATTATCAGCCAGGAGACGTCCACTGCTGAACATAGGCCTCCTTCTTTAACCTCCACACTGAACGACATCCTGTCATCTGCATCCACTGTATGCCCGTGACTCTCACGATATCGTTGGTCCATCTAGTAGTAGGCTTACCTACGCTGGGTCTTCTGGTTCGTGATCACCACTCAAGAACCTTTTTTCCCCATCTTCTGGCCATACGTTATTGTAATAGGAGATTTGTGGAAAATGATTCAATCAATTAACTATTTTAATTAAAAAAAATCCTATAAATTTATTTTGAGGACTAGAAGCATTACGTGTCCTTTGAATCATTAAAGCAAACGATTCAACAACGAGTTTTGCATTTCCGCTACCTCTTACGACTTGGTACTTTCAAATAGCTTCAGATGAATTATCCGCTTTTGCACGTGAATTATTGAAATAATCCGCCTGAATGAAGGTAAAATAATTCCCCTATAAAACAATCAGCCGAGAGCAACGTCATTTCAAATGTTACATTTTGGCTTATAGTATTTTAGTCTCATACGAGTATTTATATGTCATTAATTTAGATCGGCTTAAAACTCTTAACTCTGTGGTTACTAGGCACTCGGCATAGACAAATCTATTGTACAGAAAATTGATATTTGGTTTCTGTTTATTGTCTTAAGGCAACACAAAGCTCTTTGATTCCACTTTTATTGTGCGAACTGCTAGTCTGTGAAATGCGCTGTCTGAATGGGTGTTCTCCGATAGTTAATCTAGGTGTTTTCAAGTCGCGAATGAATCTGTTTCTTCTAGGCAAGCGTGCTCCATCGTAGTAGCATCATTGATTAACATCAGGCGAGGCGACGGTGGAACAATATAAACTTTGCATACACGTTTAGTTTGGATGACAATGCATGGTTAGCTAAATGTCGTCATTCGAAATCCAATATGGCGGACTTTCAAAGATGGCGGACCAGTTTTTACGCACCCCTTGATATGTGTATCAAATGAAAGGGTTTGCGGAGAAGAATATACAAAAAATAAATTGACATCACAAATTTCAAAGTTATAGCTTGTTTTAAAAAAGTCAAAAAAGAACTGCTATTATTATACAACAATTTACATTTACAGTAGGGGGTAACTTGCAAAATCGCAACGCGTGGTTATGCAGTTCCACACATAAAATTTGTTCAATGCATTCGATTCTAATTCACGATTATTTTGGCTAAGAAACGTTGTAATAAAACTAAATTCTAGTTAGACGTAACTTATTCTATAACTGCTCTACCATTACTAAATTTTGAATTCTATCTCAAGTTGTTCCGCTACCTTTATCAGTTCTAAGTTTTACGTTTGGAAGCTCTCATAAAGACTAGTCCTGGGAGAGCAGGATGTAGAGACATAAGCATGCTCTCTACATTCGAACTTAATAATATGTAGCACTCTACAGCGGGGAAATATACGAGTACATTACCAATTTAAAGTAACGTTTTAGAAGAGGAATTGAATTGGATGGGGGAATCTTTAAAACGGCGCAGAATTCTTTACATTTTTCCTTTAAATTGCTTGACTGCGACTAATGTTACTTTTAAAACGATTCGACCAAATTTGAATTTATACACGAGTAAAACTATACCAAGGATAAATCTATTCCACGATCTTAAACTCGAGTAATTCGTTCGTTGTTTTTTCCACGCCATACAGAGTATAGCTACGCTTGGAATTATACGCGAATAGCGGAATGAAAAGAAAGAAAGAAAGAAGAAAAATAAAGAAAGAAATATTTATTTTGAATGAAGGATGAACGAATCTATTTCCCAGTATTGTGTGGTAGTAGTATATAGTGTTGTAAGTGTCAAATGTCTATATAATTATATATCTGACGACAACCTTAAAAAAATCGTCGAGTGAAAATGACAATACAAAAGAGCATAAAATCATATGGCGCGCTGCTGCCATCAAAATATTATCGCAATAATTCTGTTATTAAACCAAAAACGGTGTTATAGTAATCATTCTCGAATAGGCTTACTATTTAGATGGTAAATGTGAAATTTATTTAGTCTCAAATAACTGGCTATTGATTCTAAGAATAAAATTTACTCTAGTCAAATTCACCCTTAAATGTTTAAAACTTAGGCTCTGACAACAGTACCGCCATTATGCTACAACCAGTATGGCTTAGTAGTAGCCTGTCTACCTTATAGGCAGGTCTTGGATTCGAATCTTAGCCGGGCAGATGGTTGAAATGGTAAATTAAAATATATGCTCTGGGTCTGGGTGTTGGTTGTTTATGTCTTTAATCCCAACACGCAAACAAAGCAGTGTTATAAGTTTGATGTATGTCTGTGTGCCTGTCTGTGGTATCGTAGCTTCCAAACGGCTGAACAGATTTTGATTAAGTTTTTTTATTGTTTGAAAGTTGTCTTGATCAAGAGTATTCTTAGCTATGATTCAAGAAGATTCTGTTCAATTAAATTTTGCAGATCATCAGCCCTTTTAACAAGGGTATAAAAAACAATCAATTTAGGCTTATTTTGCATTGATGTAAGTAAATAGTGGTAAGATAAAGGACGATCTCCTTACGTGGACCGCCTGACTTCAGTCACAATCGAACTGGCGTTTATGATAGTACGTGAAGTACTTGTCAAAATTTTGTTTAAAACGAGCCATATTTTTAATAGGGACAATGTTTGGATGTCATGCGTCTTCGCCCTTTTTGAAACAATCATTATTATTTTGTGTTTTATTGCATCCCCGACACGAAAATTTAGCAGAAAGCATTATTTTTATAGCAAAGCATAGCATAATAGTAGTACCTAGTAGCAAACTCAAATTAAATTTAAAAAATGTTATTTCATCGCGCCTGAGGTCTTACGTATATTTAAATTATTTAAGCCTTTAGAGTTGACAAATCCTACTCCTGCAAATGCTTCAGAAAAAATTAGAGGTTGGTAGGTTAGTGAAGTTTTGATAGGTTGAGGGGCTTCAAAAACTGAGCTAAAAGCAGGTCGATGCTTCAAGATAACACAAGAACATAGAATAATTCTCCATATCCCTTCTTTTGTCGTCAATCAAGATAAAAACTATTCAAAACTACTGATGGACGCAAACTCGAGACAACTCTAATAACAAAATAATATATTGTTGAGTCCAAAGGTCCTTGCGAGTTACTTCAAGAAATACTACTACTCCTCTCAGACAACCTTGAACTGTATCACCTAAGTCATAAAACAGGTTCTTGGAAGTGAGTGGGTTGGTATAAATGCTCTCTAGAGAGGTCGACCCAAGATGAAACATTTATGAAGCAATGCAGGCGTATAGGAGTGACTTATGGCACTTTAGGTCCAGGTATGTAAGTATTTTGGAACTGGTATGTGATATTAGGGATTTGGGTATGGGGGTACGACGGATACTAGGTAATACGGGTACTAGGTATGTGTGGTGTCACATTGTAGGTGTAATGACTTTTAGTGTTGTAAGTATAGAATGGTAACGAGTATCATATTCATCATCATCAGCCAGAAGACGTCCACTGCTGAACATAAGCTTCCCTTAAAACTCTACACTGAACGACAGCCTGCCATCTGCATCCACTGGATGCCCGCGACTCTCACAATATCGTCGGTCCATCTAGTGGGAGGCCTACCTACGCTGCGTCTTCTGGTTCGTAGTCTCTTCGCTCACAAACTTTTCGTCCCGATGTGATGTGGCCTGCCCATAGCCACTATATTTTGCAGATTTTAATAGCTATGTCGATGACTCTGGTTCTTTGGCGAATATCTACGTTCCGTATTCTATCGTGCAAAGAAACTCCGAGCATAGAGAACACTCTCCATTGCCCGTTGTGTGACTCTGAGTTTTTCCAAAAGGTAAACAGTTAAGGACCATATCTCAGTACCATATGTTATCACTGGCAACACACACTGGTCAAAACCCTTATCTTTAGGCACTGTGGTATCTCAGACGAGAAGATGTCACGCAATTTCTCGAACGCTTCCCATTACTATAGACAGTATCGTATTTATTGTCTAAAACCTACAGTATTTTGTTTCAAGGATAGGTAGACATTAAATTTTAAACGAAAGCTATGTATTAGGATGATAACATTGTTTAGTGCTCCCTGAAGCATGATACTCAGTCACTTGGCTCCGATCACATTAAACAAAGATGAATTCCCAAGCAATCTTGGAAGATACAGTTGCAGTAGTAGTAGCGCTACAGTTTTGCTACGAGCGATACTGTTTGTCTACGAGCTCTACAACTTTACTTTAAGTAGTGCTACAGTTCTGCTACGGATGTTGGGTGGCAGTGTGCTGGCTGATTCTTTATCGAAGGAGTATAGAATACTGTGCAAGAAACAAGAAACAAAGTATAGAAGTGTAAGAAAGTTGATCTATGTATTAAATATGTATAAGAAAGAGCTGTGTCTGACCAAACTATAAAAATAAAGATTCAAAAAATTTGCTACAGATACGCTGCAAACGCTCCAGTTTTACCGTAGTACCTCCTTCCATAATAAAGCATCTAATCCTTTCAAATCAACACCGATCGCTCAAGTAAATCACTCGTCAAAGTATGAAAGCGTGCGTAACCCCGATACAACTGAATAAGATGCAATCGTGAGTGAAAGCGTGATATATCCGATCAGCATCACCTCGGGGTGAAAAATTTAAAATTTCCTGGAGTGGATGTGAAAGTGATCGGTGTTGCGAGCGCGTGCCACCGCGCTCCGTCACTGTCAGCGGGAGCGGGGGTGATAAGTCACGGGCACCCTGTATATATACACCCATCGATATTACTAGTGGCCTCTATAAGCACGGGTATTAAGGTGCTACTGGGTCACTAGCTGCCTGCGCTGTGAAACTGCGGAATGTTAAGCTGAATGTGTATAAGACCAAATACAGGGTTGTGCAGAAACGATGTACTAAGCCAAAGGGTTCCATTATAATCATCATTATGAACAAATTTTACTATCGGACCAACACTGAAAGTGCAAAATAAAAAAGAGCTGTTCCATAAAAAAAAAAACATATTAACAATAGGCTTGCGCCAGCTCGCCTTATGTTAAGCGATGATGCGGTCTACGAAGGATCACGCTTGCCTAAAAAGAACAGATTCACTCGTGATTTGAAGACACCCAGATTGTAACTACAGGGGAACACTCATTCAGGCAGCGCATTCCACAGACTAGCAGTTCGCACAATACAAGTGGAATCAAAGCGCTTCGTACGGGTTTTCGGAATATCAACCATAAAGCAGTGTCGATTTTTCGTGCTCGCTCTGGCAGTCCGATAGAAAAATGGACTAGAGGGAATCAGATCATGCAGATCTGATGCACACTCTCCGAAATGTATCCGATAAAAAACCGATAGACTAGCAACTTTACGCCGATGCACAACACTTATATTTAGTTGAGTTAGAATTACCGTTTACTACGGAACTTTATTTTTTGTAAAGAGTAGGATACTTTGAAGTCTTATAATACTCCTGTTCTCGTTTAAACTAGATATCGTATACCATTGGGTATTTTCTTGAATACTCATCGATAGACTTAAACCTTTACACCACTGTGTAGAGCTTAATTTTGCAATTTCATCGGTGTAAAAAAAAAAAGAAAAATACTGAAGTGAATAGAAATAGTTTGTTCTAGACACATTAAGCGCCACGGGATGGCTTTGATTTTACAATGGCCATTTTTTATAAGTACAAAATTATTTTTTGAATTTAAATACATAAATCACACTGATATCATATATTGTGAAAGTTTGGATCGATGAATGGATGGATGTATGGATGTTTGTTACTCAATCACGCAGAAACAGCTGGATGTATTTGGATGAAATTTGGAACATACATTGCTTATGTCTTGGATTAGCAGATAGGCTACTTTTTATCATCATCATCATCACCGATTTTCATCACGACGCGGATGAAACCACGGGGCGCAGCTAGTAGTTTCATAAGCTTTATAAAATAATATTTAGTTGATATTGTAAAAAAAATTTAAAAAATATGAGTACGAAACTCTGTATCTGAGTATATTATTAGTGCCTTAATGGTAAAACAAAAGTTATAACAATTAAGCGTTTAATCGCTTACAAACGAGCAAATCCGAGTTTTGAATGGCATCCACTGAAATTCACGTTCAAAGCGACCCATTACTCACCCGAATCTCTTCAAACAAACAAACCAAGACAATAGTGCACGAATCATTACTGAACTACTAGCATGGCACAACTAAACATTATAAATACGAGCAATAATAAACCTGAACTAGGACGGAATAACGTTTTGTTTAGCTTGAACTGTAGAAATAAACAATGTTATGTGTCAACTTAGAAATGAATTATTTATTCAGTGAAGAAATTAACATATCAAGAGAGTGCATTGAGGTGAGAAAGAGATTGGAGGAGGTAATTCAGTTGCAGGCACAGAAAAGAGAAGTTAATAGAACGGAAATGAGAAGGAAACTCTGTCGCCAGGTATTGTGACAGATATATGATTGAACATTCTTATTTATGTCAACGCGTCGAACTCCGCATTACAATTCATAACACAGTTGCTATGGGTTTATATGGGTGCTAGTGGCTACAACAAATTTCTTACAAAAATGCCTTGACAGCCGTTTTAATTTAAACAAAAACGAAAACTGGTTGCAGGTATGATCATTATACAGGGCTACGCATATATACTATACAATGATGAAAAGAGGTCATTGTACTTATCATTATGATAAACTTTTACTACAGGGCCAAACCTAAAATCGCGATCGAAAACCAATTTTAAAAATTATTTCAGATTGCTCCCATAGAAATTTCATCGAAATCGGTTCAGTAGTTTATGGCTTTTAGATCAAAATAACTGTTTTTTTACTTTGATGACAATATATGTCATCCAAGGAACCAACTATTTTCCAAATTTTGTGACGTCGGTATTTTAAATTGATAGTTATAAATAGGTACCTTTTGCTAGACATTTCGATCATGTTACAAAAGCCGGGGTCAAGAGCTGACTGAAAACTGCGCGAAAGCAGGCGTAGCACAATCGAAATGTCTACCAAAAGGTACCTACTTTTACCTCAATAAAATAATGTGCGGTAAGTCCCGATAGACATTTATGGCCTTACTTAAAAACATTTCTTTATTTATTAAAGCCGTGGTCATCCCATTGCACGGCAAAGGCCTCCCTTACTTGAAAACGTTACTCAAGTTTATCCATGCTTAAAATTGTGCTGTCTCGTTTTTGCGTGTGACGATAGCCGTCAGCGAGAAGTTAAGAAAGCATTAAAAAAAAACATGCCCTTAACTTTTGTTTTTGTGATATAATTATGCCACGTTCTGGTAAATCTTCTCACCTCAGAGTCGTTGCGGCCGTGCCGACCGAATCCTCAAGACGCGGTCTATCCCGATCGAAATGCTTTGTTTTCTCAGCTCTGAGCATACAATACAATACTATTATATACTTTATACATTGACAGTAGGCTTTAAACGAATGCCCTTGAAAAGATCCTGGTATGCAAATCGACGCTTAACATTGCATTGAATTTTAGATCTTGTTATCATTTATTTTAAAGCTACGTAGGAGGCTTTTGGATAGCTTAAAATCTATGACGCTTAAACGTCTCACCCTATAAATTCATAGATCGACTAGGGTTTCCAGTGTCATGGAACACATTACAGACCTGGACAACTAACGCCCTGACTAGATATTTAAATTCACCATTCAAACGCCTGCCCGATCTGTTGTTCTGATTGTTGCAGTTTTAAAACATGTGAACGTAATGCATAGAGTGAAAAACGTTTTTGCACCTGGTCATCTGACCCCGAACTATACAAAGCTTGTAATATGACTGCCAGAGACTGATATATATACATAATTATATATTTTAAATACAAACTTAAATAGATATTAACACCCAGACATAGAACAAACACAAATGTTCATCACACGTATGTCTGTCTTAGGTGGGAATCGAACCCACGCCCCCAAATAGTAAACTAATCAATTAATCCTCTACCAGTAGGAATCGTTCCCAAAAAGCTGGTCCCATATTACCATGTTATATAGCTCATCCTTAGAGCAAAGTAGAGTCCGGCATTTTGGTCACGAGTTGCTTTAACTAGATGTAATGACAAGTCTTTAAAAATATACATACATGCGAGTGTGTGTTTGATAAGGATAGGGGTTATAATGTATATATCAATTATGTTAAATGTGTAAACTATCCAGCATATCTACAATACCTTTTCAATTAAACCTTTTTATCCATGTATAAGTACACATTTTTTATTCCGTTATCACTGTACTTTTTGGTGTTATTTTCTCCATTAAATACAACCGCGGTACAACAGTGTTGTATTTCTTCTGAGCAAATCTCGTTCTTGATAAAAGGGTTGGAAACAGTTCAACTCTTTTATTATTTACTACGTATAAGTGTGGTAAGATTCTTTCTTATCTCTGTGCAAAAAATCACGTCTTTTCGTGGCACTGTTGCTGCGTGAAAAATGAATAAATCAACCATATAACTAGCAGACATACATACATGCATTTGTAATTATTACTATGATATTTAATTGTTTCTTGATGTTTCTATTTATTAAAACTATTAAGGTTAACATTTAAATTTGGCTGTGATTGGCGAAACTATAGGATAGGTATTTTCTCAATTGTTATTAAATGCAGGAAATATTCTCGAATGGGGACCACGGACCGTTAAGCGCAGCGTAAGACATCCATCCACAAGATGGACAGACGACCTAAAAAAGACCACAGGAAAACGCTGGATGTAGGCCGCTTCCAACCGCCCCTTTTTAAGCCCCATGGCTAAAATGATGATGAAGACGATGATGATTAAATGCAAAATATATTTTTTAGCTTTTTTATTTCCATTCTGTCAACTTACACCGTGTGTTTTCATTTATATCAAGCACGTGTCGCTTCCCCTAGGCAGCTTTTCATTACTATAATCACACATTCGTAATTAAGACTATTCTTGTGTAGCAATTTCAATCTCATTTATGACTATTGAATCGATCAAAATCTGTTTGTGTGAACTAGTATAAAGGAATCAAAAGGAAACTTGTCCGTTTGCTACTGAAATCAAAATAACGGGAGTTAAAGCAGCATTTTTTTTTTATACATTTAGGAATAGATCTGCGTTTGGCCACCTACTCCCTGGTGGTGAAGCCGAGGAATGAGGATGGACCACGTTGATTTATAAGAAATCTATTCACTCTATAAGCTTTACTCTTTTAAGTTACTTGAAAAAATCAGAGCTGTTTTTAACCGACTTCCAAAAAGGAGCAGGTTATCAATTAGTTTTTTTAACGTTTGTTACCTCAGAACTTTTGTCTGGGTCAACCGATTTTGATGATTCATTCTTTGTTTGAAAGCTGGTGCTTCCCGTGTGGTTTCATTTCAATTTGGTCCAGTTCTGTCATTTTTGTGACGTCGGTTTTTTATATAGATAATAATTAAACAATATTTTGTTGTATCGCCGAACTTATCGAACAGTATATAAGAATTTAAGTCTGCATCTCAGTTTGTCGCAGAACTATGGAATTTAGATAAAAACTAGCTGCGTGGCGCGGTGTCACTTTCGTGGTTTCCTCAGGAACTGTAAATATTTCCGGGATAAATAATATGCTATGGCCTTTCAACTATTTCTATGCAAAACGTCACATCGACCCGCTGTTCTGTTGCAGCGTGAAAGAGAATCAATCTTTCGTTTTTATAATATTAGTAGTAATTATAGTATAGTATGATATAGGAAAAACGTTGCTATATCTCGAAGCTGTTTCTGACGATTAAAGGAGCCCAATGTTTAAGCATTGGGTCTCGGTTCACATGGATGGTAACAAATAATGCGAACCCAGCACTATTGTGCTTTTTACATTTTTAGTAAGCGTTTTAGATTTTTTAGATTTACACTTAGATTAGGTATGTTATGTAGATTATTAGACTAGCGTCTCTTTACAGCGTGATATTATTTTGTTTTTATTATTAGTTGATAATGTATGGTTAAACAAGTGCCTAAAATAAATGATTTTTATTTATGACATTTTTGACCGCGCGAAAGAGATCTCTGATTCTAAAGACACAAGTTAGCGTTTATGTATGTTTGTATATTTATTCGGTGATAACTGGCGTAACATTGATCAGATCTTCATGAAATTTTGTAAGCAAGTAGTACATTTCAATAAATAAAATAGTTTTTTTTTATATTACGAAGATAGAATGCTAATTAAGTTACTGAAAATAATCCAGAATACAATTTTTCAATTCAAACTTGGGCAAAATTGGTCGACAATTTGCTAGGGTCGCGAGGTCTCTGTGCGGACAGACAACCAATATAAAATGTGTGTAGATGCAATCTTTCTGAGAACACCATTCGATTTCTTCACAATACTGATGTTAAATGTAGCCTTTTATAGTTGGGCTAGTAATTTTCAATCAGAAGCGATTACTTCCACTATCCGCCGGTAGGGGGCGCTGATGAAAATAATTTACTAACAGGGGACACTGTTTGGGGTCCGTAATGATATTTTGGATGTGTGGGGTGTTACTATTTATATATCAAGCACATTGTAGCTTTTAAATCAAGAAAAACGGAACACCCGGTACTTGCATGCATTTATACCATAGAAAAGAGAAGTAAAAATTACTTACAATAATGCCTTGACAGCCGTTCTAATTTAAAGAAACATTTTTTTTTCTTTTCTGTTATTTACTATACTTACCAATTTAATTAAATACCTACCTGCCTTTAAAAGCAAAGCTTTAAATATGTGATAAGTTATCAAATTTGTAAGTTTTGTCTATTTAGATTGTAAACACACGTGTTTACCACTTGCGTCTAAACCATCACTTAGGTGAGATGTGGTCAAACTCCTAGCTTGTTAAAGATAAAAACGTTTGAAATATCAAGAAGAGAAAAATCACCTAATCGTTTTTGATACGGTATGTTTGAAACTTTTTAGAACATTTTTTTACCTATCACTACTTACTAAAAGTGTAAATCAAATAAATACAAACCAATACGTTTTCTTTTATTATAAGAATTTTTTTTTTTATACCATTATTAAAGAGCTAATAATTTTCAAACAGCTGAACCAATTAGCTAAAACACCACCTTTCCAACACCAAAATCGCTTCAAACTGTCACTTTTCAAACAAACAAAAATGTTTCAAAATCGGTATAGCCGTTTGGAAGCCACGACGCCAAGACACACAGTACACACACAGACACACGAACGTATAACAACCCTCTTTTTGTATCAGGAGTTAAAAATGAAACTAAGATTAATCTTATGAAGCACTGCCATAATGCCGTCCACATTACTTATCTAAACTAATAGGTACCTACCTTCAAGCCTCTTTCAATATTTGATAAAACAGTCAAAAAGGTAAAAAGTAGAACCTGAAAAAGAGCAAAACCACAAACAATGAACCGTCAAAACAAAGAGGGTAAAAACTAAATCCGCCAATTTCTAATCCACAAAAAAGCAGCCATCGAGTAGGAATCAAACGGCATTGTGATTGTAACAGTGCCGGGTGGTGGCTTGGCGGTGGATAATCACACCCCCCCCTCCTACATTAACATTTATATGAACACCACTGTGTGTTCAGATGCAGGGAGACTGCCGCCCTGATAATGGTTTTTTGTAATCACTAAAGCGCAGATGTACTTATAGCTAAATCTTATAATTATAAAAATCTCGTGTCACGGTGTTTGTGGTCGCTCTCCTCCGAAACGGTTCGACCAATTTTTATGATTTTTTAAATGTATATTTGGTAGGTTTGAGAATAGGTCGTACATTTTGGTTGGTTTGATCAATGTAACAAAAACATCAAAATTTCCACATTGCTATCAGGCTATCATATGCTCGCTCGCAACATCATCGCATTGGACACATCGCATGCATTGCTCAACATGGGTGAAGGAAATAGTCATCATGTGGAAACCGGTATATCTAAGAATCTGAAAAGTAAAAAAAAATGTCATTCACCGAAATGCACTGGGCCAGTATGGTGGATTAGGGCCCATCCTCTCTCTCTCTCAGAGAAGGCCTGTGTCCCAGCAGTGGGAACATGATAGGCTGATGATGATGATCAGACCATGGACAAAAACTGGAATTTTATCCTAGACTCTTGGTCTAACCTAACCTAACCCGTCAAATGCACAAACATATAAGTCGATACTGTAACCGACCAAAGAACAATTAATTTAAGAAACAAAAATAACCTATAAAGCCTCTGTGTTGTCTCGGATCACCGTGTAAATGTACCATCAATCGACCCGCGCCAAAATAACATTAACCTTTTGCTGTTACCCTAATCTTATTTTCAAATGTTTTTTTAAAGCTCGCGTGTTCACAAAAATACGTAACCGATATTACGTTTTCGCATGAATAATGTGCACAGCGTGTTGTACTCAGGGGAAGGGGGAGCTAGGGAAAAGGGGGGAAAGAAAAGGGCGAAGTGTTACCTTTTCCCATCCCTTGAATTAGATTGATGATAATGATTTGTCGTTCAATCTGGTAATTTTAGTTTGTTGTACTATGATTTTTGCTAAATAGAAATCTTTAGTAAATTGAATTTTCTCTATATTTTTTTATCTTCTTTTTATTTCTCTTTCTTTGTCGTTCTTTATTTATCTATACCATAAAGAAAAACTCAAAATGTGCGACAACAGGTGTTGATTTGTTAGAAATAATAAGCTTGGTGGAAAATATAATTAAATGTGAAGAACTGACTGAAGAAGAAACTATTTAAATTGTCTAAAAAAGTTCTGTTATAAGCATTTTTTTATTATTTAAAATAATTTAAGATTTATGCTGTCTGGTTGGAAGGGATGGTCTGTCTCAATCCCAATATAATTTTATGATTTTATGGCATCCCGCAATGTATGGAGCTTATATGGCGTACTTTAATGTGACGTCATTTTTAAGTATAGTGCGCTTTCTGTCTAACAATACATTAAAATGCGTATATTTTCTATAATGTAGAACACATTTCCATGTTGAATTATGTGTTCGGCTCTATTTATGGAATTTTTTAAGACAATAATAAGTTATCAGTTCGGAAACCTATTCTAGTTGCGTAAGTCAAACACGCCCCTTTAAGTTATACTTTGAGTGCGTCCTTTTCCACAGAGGTGTAATTTTCGGCGAATATCCGAAATAACCGGCTAATATATTCAAATTGCCGGTCATTATGTTCGGCAACATTATAATTTGGCTGGTTTATAAATAACGTTTTGATTACGGCGTGTATGAAGATTTTAATGTAAAACGACACGATTTCTGATACTAGTTGAGTAAAATGCAGTATATGACATAATAAAATTGTATAACCGTCATTGCTATGAATGCATATGAAAACTTTAATATTATTACTATTGTGCAGGTTAAAATAATATAAAAGATAACGCAGTGGCGGCTTTATGGCGAGCCATCGGTGAGTGGCGACGTACCCCGATTCCATGGGGCTAAATGAGACCCCGACCCAACCCTAAAATAGTGTGTTAAAATAGTTACTAGGTTCAATTCTGTTGTACCATGCTCTAAACTTAACTAATTTGACAGGACTAAAAATATCGGCGTTTCATTTCGTTTCAATACGTCAGAAAAGGATGGCAACAATTTTAGAGCTGTCAAATTTAGTTTAGTTAGGAAATGGTACATCAGAATCGACATCAATCTCTCAATCTCATCAATGTCTTGCAAAAATCTGGAAAATTAATAGAAAAGCAATTTTTTACGTCAGCTACAGGAATCCCAGTAATGAAAAACATGTATCACACAGCAGATACGAGTATAAATCTGGCATCACAATCAAAATCCCAGCCTCTAATGAATTCCCACAAAGCCTAGCGTGACCCAACCCACATCAACAGAAAATTAATATAAACACCAAACAATACTGTGAATCCTTTACAACCCGCAATGCATCAGGCGGTCAAAAACGCTTCATTTTCCTTCCTTTTCAACTTTCACTATACCAACGTAACTCTACCAAATATAAATATAACAATCAACCGTATTTTAAAAGAGATACGGATGGCAATAGATGCATGAGTGAGTTGGTAAAGTAACAATAGGCAATACGGTCGGTGGTGACAAAGGCGAGGTCCGAAATGAATGGTCGTTCGTGGCGGCCTCTACCGGTGACGTTTTGTTTGTAGAAATTACGATTTTTATGCGAGAGCTGTCACAGGGGTTTCATTGCAGCTGTGAGGTGATTGAGACGAGGCTTTGTTGGCCACGTGCTGTAATTAGAAATAGAGACTTTTAAATATCCTACAGGATTTTCATGCCTTGTTGAAAAATCACAAACCTAACCTAACCTGACACAAATTAGTAATTATTATTAGATTTTTCTATGGATAAGTACCTTTATTTACTAACACAACAAAAACAGTTAGACTGCCCATAGACCGTTGAAGGTCTAAAGACATTAAAATATGTGGGACATTATTGCACACATGGTCATCTGACCCCAAACTAAGCAAAGCTTGTAATATGGCTGCCAGAGACTGATATACATACATATATATTTTTAAATACATACTTAAATAGATATTAACACCCAGACATACAACAAACACAAATGTTCATCACACAAATGTTTGTCCTAGATGGGAATCGAACCCACGCCCCCAAGCGCAGAAAGTAGGTTCACTACCAACTGAGCCACCGGGGCAGTCAATAAACATAAAAACTATATTAAAAAAAAATCAATTGCCGTGCGTTAGTCACAAAAACTCGAAAATAGCTTGACCGATTTGAATTGTTAATTTTTTGCCTCAATAATGGGGATACAAATCCCACCGAAATATCGATGGGATTTTGGTATAAACCATAATTAATTAGACATGTTTGTCGGGTCAGCTAATACGAACTAAAATTGAAAATACTGTTCCTTTCCTGCATTATTATTACTTAGACCAAAATTTTTGGTCAAAGGCAGTAGAGACATCGGATATTTAAAAGTTTCTGTAATCTGTATAATATATAAAAATATCGGTGATGATGATGACAATAAACTATGCGCTACAAACATAACAAAACACCATAATTATCCCAATCAAAAAGAAGACGTCTCACCAATATCACTTCTCACCCCCAAAAAGATACAAATCGCATTTCACCCTAAATCAAAGACCAAAAATATTGAATGCGATTAATTCTAAAGCTAATTACACACGAGCGTCGCCCTCAATCCGTAAATAATGACCTCGACACGACGCAATATAGCGGCTGCCTCAAAGACTCGACAATAGTCACTAGGCAATGTTTTTGTCGTAGTATAAATAACAGTAGTTGTTGTAATTCACGAACGTGCGTGAACCTTACATGAATATGTGTATGCGCTTGCTGGATCATAATTCTGCCTCAGGGTGCTGGAGTATCGACATTCGACACACACACATTTACACGTAGGTATTCGAATTTAGTCTCTGAACCAAAAACTTTTACGCGAAATCCGCAGCGGACGTTGATGGGGCGGAGACGGGCCGTTGGCACGTCGTTACGTTAGTAACGACGTAGTTAGTAGTAGTTGTAATTTTTTGAACTGTAGGAGAGATGAAATGCAGCGGGCGTGGTGTCAGCAGTTTGCCAGTGCGAGCAGTCGCTTCTCCGCATTGAGCCTAATAATAATCACACTAATACCTATTATAAATGCGAAAGTTTGTGCGTGTATACGTGAGTGTGTATGTTTGTTAAAGCCGTAACAGACGAACGTACCACGTACCGCCGTCTGACCAACAGGAGGGAAAGAGAAAAATTTGTCTTTCCCTCCTGTTGGTCAGACGACGGTCCGTGGTACGTGGTCAGTAGGTCAGTACGTCTGTTACGGCTCTTACTCTTGCACGCTGAAACGGCTCCATGGATTTGGATGAAATTTAGAATATAGATAGCTTATGTCCTGGATTTGTTTTTGTAGTCAAATTTAGGACAGAATCATGTCAAGTATCGAGATCAGAAATATATAAAATCAAAATAAATAGTACATTTTGAGACGAGACAGGATAAGGCAGGTGCCGTTTCTCATCCAATAGATCTGTTATCCCATCCACAAATAGTTCACCTCAATAGCCCAGACTTTTTAAATCCTATACTGTAAGTACAATAGTTTCATATTCATTAAATTTATACATATTCCATAATATTGTATTATGTATTCAACAGGGCCTCTTGGTGTTGGTTTCAGCTCCATCAATGCCTTAAAAATGTCCGGGCTAGACCCGTGAAAATGTACGGGCTAGACCAGTGGAAATGTACGGGCTAGATCCGTGAAAATGTACGGGCTAGACCCGTGAAAATGTCCGGGCTAGACCCGTGAAAAAGTGGAAATAAAGAGTTATAATAAAATAATCTTACTCTTTATTAAAAACGACAAAAACAAGGATAACATTATATACATTACAGTAATTATCTAGGCTTTAACAGGCTCCCTTATCGCTTAAAGCTATCTCTTACAGGCAACCGTGCAGCTCGTGAATCGGAGATCACGTTGCTCTGCCCAGCCCTTTGTCGTTCCTACGTCATCTTCGTATAGTTTTACCTTGATAAATATTTTAAAAAAGGTACCAAGGTCCCGCCAGAGTTAGCGATTAAAAGTTTTTGCTGGCGCTAATTTTTTTATATATATTATCTCGTGAATCAAGTGTTGTAATAGACTACTGTACGTTGCCTATTAGTGCAGCTATGCCAACGTGGGAAGAGCCTCAAAATTCACTCTGCGCGACCAAAGAATTAGTCATGTCTCCGCAACGGGTTAAAAGTGTTACACGAGTTATTTGCACCGCCCCGTTAGCTTAGTTGGTAGTGAACCTGCTTTCTGTGCGTGGGGGCGTGGGTTCGATTCCCACCAAGGACAAACATTTGTGTGATGAACATTTGTGTTTGTTCTATGTCTGGGTGTTAATATCTATTTAAGTATGTATTAAAAAATATATATGTATGTATATCAGTCTCTGGCAGCCATATCACAAACTTTGCTTAGTTTGGGGTCAGATGGTCATGTGTGCAATAATGTCCCAGATATTTATTATTATTTATTTATTTATTTACCGTAATGTAAATATTTAGGTGCTCTAAAAGGTTAAACAAGAAAAAAAAAATAGATACGTTTTCCCAATAATTATCATTATGAAAAACCGACTTCATGAAAGTGTCAGAACTATACCAAATTGAAATGGGACCACACGGAAAGCACCAGTTTTCAAATAAAAAAAGAATAATCATTGACCCAGTCGAAAGTTCTGAGGTAACAAACAAAAAAACAGACGAATTGGTAACCTCCTTCTTTTTGGAAGTCGGTTAAAAAAATAAAGTTACGGTAGCGTAGCGTTACTTACTACACATCCCGATTATTTTCTACTAATCACGTCTGTCGTGTAGAATTGGCGGAACCCAACTAGCGGATCAGCGAGAAACCAACATCATCTGCGTCTTGGCCATAAGAAAATCTACCTTACCTAAATACATAAACAAATAACGCGCACGCTCGTAAATTGAAACAAACGTAAGCTGTGTATCACATTCTGGGGTATAATGCCTTATGGGCGAGATTGCCTTATGGGCCAGATTCATTTGGGCCGCGACACGTGGCTCGGTTTAGGCCTAATGAGGCGAGTGTGGAATAGTATTTCAATTAGGGGTATAGGTTTAGGACGACGAATAAATTGATTTTTGTTTACCGTTTGGGTGTTTTGAGTGTTGATTTCCAGGCAAGTATCTAAATGCACTGAGGACTATAAGCATAATAGATAGATAGATAAACTCTTTATTGTACATACCACGAATTACAAACACACGATAAAAAAATATTAAAAACTAGTGCAACAATCGGTAGCCTTCTCGTCAAGAGCGATCTGTCTCTCTACTGGGCTACGCGGAAAGGGTGTAAGTCAGAAGGGGTCTATAGTACCCATAATTTTGAATCACTTTAACTATAGTAGCAACTTTGAAATTGCGAAAAAACCCCGCTGTTCTTTGAAAAAACGGACATTCACACTCGTCAAAATGTATGGAACAGCTGATATTTTTTTCAGGGTTGGTAAAAGTTGTTCATAATAATTGATAATATGGACGCTTTATATATTGACCGACATAAATAAAATTTACCAAACAAAACTAATCATTCTTCTGCTTCATTGGAAAAACACTTAAAATGGCAAATATAACTCGATTGGTAGTTGTAGATCACATTGAAGCAACTTTCAACCTGGCAACTCTTTAGATCGTGACTTAGAGAGTCATTTTACATGATGACTTATTCTATACATCCGTAAAACGTTCAAAAGCTCTGGCATTTCGTCCCTAACTGCAAGCTAGCAATTAGAAAACAAAAAAGATTAAAATTTCTAAATAAGCTCTCGTAAACCACAGCTTTATATTTGAACTAAATTTTGCCCGCAACTTTGTACACGTAGATTTTCAAGCAAACTCTCAACTCCCTTTTGACCTCCTTAATTCGGACCTCACACAAAATCCTATCTCAGCGGACCTCTACAATAGAGAAAGAATCTCCTTGTCAAATTTTAGTCGTCAAGCAGGACGTCGTCGTCAGTCAGTCAGTGAGTGAGTTAAGAGCTATATTTAACATTCGAGCCGTTTCCCAGAGCCAATGATCAAGTGAGTAAAACTCATTCTAAATGAGCGTGCATTGAATCTGTGAGCTTCAGTTCATTCAGTCCGTGATCTAGTTTGAACTGGTACAAACTGCAACTTTTGAATTCAATTAACGTCTGAGTCACACGACTCGTGCGGGAAGGAATAGTTTAACTGTTAGTTTTCTTGGAGATCGTGGTACTTTTTACATACAACAGACCCTACAGTTGGAAAATGCAATTCGAATCATCCATTTCAATATTTGCTAGATGAATGTGGTTCTGATAAGATTGATCTGAGTGGTGGTGCGTTCTAGATATCTAATCATCGTCGTCTATTTTGGTTGTCAGTGGAACCAACATCACAATAATTGTACCACTGTGATGTTCAAAAAGTGGTGAAAAATGGCTTATAACCGCCGTTACTTTCTCTCTCATTAGAAATGTCAGAGTGAGTGATGTGTCGAAGAGTCCAGAATCAGCGAGCAGCTAGTCAAGGACGGGTTCTAAGACCAAGTTCCAATAATACAAAGTTAACTGCATGTAGTTAACCAATTACCGAAGTTAGGGAGTTTTGGTATTGCCATAATTGAGAGGGCATTCCAGGTAACACGTTTTGTAGCTATTAAAATAGCTATATTCAAAGTTTTAACAAGGTGAGGCAAGGTTTTCGATAATGGTTCAGAAGTTTTGTTTCCGTTTCTCGGTGGGATTAATTGAAATGAAAAGTTTCAATTTGTTCTGCCATTGAGACGAATAGTAAAGTTAGAAAGCCGATTGAAATGAAATTGTCAAGTCAATTTATTGACATTTGACACATGTAATCTATAGAATTTGCTATAGAACTGCTCCAGAGTTATTTTCACTGAAAATAAAAAAGTGCCGGTTTGTCTTGTTATTAGCAAAAATCAATGTAATCTATAGAATTGGCTTTAGGGACATAAATAGATACATCAAATTAACAAAAAAATATTTCTCACTCATAACTGCTCCAGAGTTATTTTCACTGAAAATAAAAAAGTGCCGGTTTGTCTTGTTATTAGCAAAAATCAATGTAATCTATAGAGTTGGCTTAAGGGGCATAAACAGATACATCAAATTAACAAAAAAAAATTACTCAGTCATAACTGCTCCAGAGTTATTTTCACTGAAAATAAAAAAGTGCCGGTTTGTCTTGTTATTATTAAAAATCAATGTAATCTATAGAATTGGCTTTAGGGACATAAATAGATACATCAAATTAACAAAAAAAAAATACTCAGTCATAACTGCTCCAGAGTTATTTTCACTGAAAATAAAAAAGTGCCGGTTTGTCTTGTTATTAGCAAAAATCAATGTAATCTATAGAGTTGGCTAAAGGGGCATAAATAGATACATCAAATTAACAAAAAAATATTTCTCACTCATAACTGCTCCAGAGTTATTTTCACTGAAAATAAAAAAGTGCCGGTTTGTCTTGTTATTAGCAAAAATCAATGTAATCTATAGAGTTGGCTTAAGGGGCATAAACAGATACATCAAATTAACAAAAAAAAATACTCAGTCATAACTGCTCCAGAATTATTTTCACTGAAAATAAAAAAGTGCCGGTTTGTCTTGTTAATATTAAAAATCAATGTAATCTATAGAGTTGGCTTTAGGGACATAAATAGGTACATCAAATTAACAAAAAAAAATTACTCAGTCATAACTGCTCCAGAGTTATTTTCACTGAAAATAAAAAAGTGCCGGTTTGTCTTGTTATTAGCAAAAATCAATGTAATCTATAGAGTTGGCTTAAGGGGCATAAATAGATACATCAAATTAACATAAAAATATTTCTCACTCATAACTGCTCCAGAGTTATTTTCACTGAAAATAAAATAGTGCCGAATTTGTCTTGTTATTAGCAAAAATCAATGTAATCTATAGAGTTGGCTTAAGGGGCATAAATAGATACATCAAATTAACAAAAAAATATTACTCAGTCATAACTGCTCCAGAGTTATTTTCACTGAAAATAAAAAAGTGCCGGTTTGTCTTGTTATTAGCAAAAATCAATGTAATCTATAGAGTTGGCTTAAGGGGCATAAATAGATACATCAAATTAACAAAAAAATATTACTCAGTCATAACTGCTCCAGAGTTATTTTCACTGAAAATAAAAAAGTGCCGGTTTGTCTTGTTATTATTAAAAATCAATGTAATCTATAGAATTGGCTTTAGGGACATAAATAGATACATCAAATTAACAAAAAAAAAATACTCAGTCATAACTGCTCCAGAGTTATTTTCACTGAAAATAAAAAAGTGCCGGTTTGTCTTGTTATTAGCAAAAATCAATGTAATCTATAGAGTTGGCTAAAGGGGCATAAATAGATACATCAAATTAACATAAAAATATTTCTCACTCATAACTGCTCCAGAGTTATTTTCACTGAAAATAAAAAAGTGCCGAATTTGTCTTGTTATTAGCAAAAATCAATGTAATTTATAGAGTTGGCTTTAGGGGCATAAATAGATACATCAAATTATTATTAAAATATTTCTCACTCATAACTGCTACAGAGTTATTTTCACTGAAAATAAAAAAGTGCCGGTTTGTCTTGTTATTAGCAAAAATCAATGTTATCTATAGAGTTGGCTTAAGGGGCATAAATAGATACATCAAATTAACAAAAAAATATTACTCAGTCATAACTGCTCCAGAGTTAAATTTCACTGAAAATAAAAAAGTGCCGGTTTGTCTTGTTATTATTAAAAATCAATGTAATCTATAGAATTGGCTTTAGGGGCATAAATAGATACATCAAATTAACATAAAAATATTTCTCACTCATAACTGCTCCAGAGTTATTTTCACTGAAAATAAAAAAGTGCCGAATTTGTCTTGTTATTAGCAAAAATCAATGTAATTTATAGAGTTGGCTTTAGGGGCATAAATAGATACATCAAATTATTATTAAAATATTTCTCACTCATAACTGCTACAGAGTTATTTTCACTGAAAATAAAAAAGTGCCGGTTTGTCTTGTTATTAGCAAAAATCAATGTTATCTATAGAATTGGCTTTAGGGACATACATAGATACATCAAATTAACAAAAAAAAATTACTCAGTCATAACTGCTCCAGAGTTATTTTCACTGAAAATAAAAAAGTGCCGGTTTGTCTTGTTATTATAAAAATCAATGTAATCTATAGAATTGTCTTTAAGGACATAAAGCAAGTGCCTTTATTAAATAAACAAAATACTAGCTAAACTAAATAAATAAACAGTTAGACTGTCCATAGACCGTTGAAGATCTAAAGACAATCCAAATGCTCAAACCCACTATCAGTTGGCAGCGTACCCAGCATGCTGGCGGCATTACCACGTTGAATGGCAATGCTTATACGTTGAGCCAGATACACGCCAGCATTTTGGTCACGCGTCGCGTTAATCAGACGCTCTGAAAGATTTTTGAAAATGAGGTGAGTTCCCGGTCCCCAAGGGCCCAATGTCTCGACACCAAACGCCTCAAATATGTAACCACTGCTGAGGTTAGCATATTTGCGCCGCTTGTGCTGCTCTGCCGAATCGGCAGCTGCAGCAGCCCTACCCTGTGTCTCAGGAAGATGTGACGGTGCCAAAGTATCGACACAAGTCGCGTCCCATACAAGGGGCCGCCCCAACTTTCAGGGAACAAGTGTCATACCATCAGGCCTCCTTCCATCGTCACGCGCAAGACCGCTCGGTTCGAGCACAGCTGCGACATTGGCGGTGGAAAAAGCCCTGCGTATGATGTCGTTCAGGCTGGCGTGTCGGCCAATACGACCAGCGCTTCTCGAGCAAGAGAGACCATGGTGACCGAGCTGGTCAACTGCAGTACCACACTGACAGCGGTGAGCCTCACAGCACCTTGCACCCAAGCGTAAGCTGACAGCTAGACGAAATGCGGTTGGGTCTAAAATGCTACCGGTATTAAAAGAGGGCATGGCTTGCAACCAAAGTCCCGATTCCCAAACAGAGACTGCAAGAATACGAGCACGATCTGCAATACTAGAACACGTATCTAAGAGCGATTTCCATGCTAGTTCGCAGATCGGCCGATCCCACAGACTCTGGGAAGACAACTTCTTGGGAAAATCGGTATTTGGACACGCCAGCCTCCAAGCATTCATTGCCTCTTTCGAATGAGATACAACTACATCGGAAGGGCCTAAAGAGGGTGCAAGGATTTTTTCTATTAAATTATGAGTACTATGAAATGAGGACAAGAACGCCGGTAATGCAACACTTGAAATTTGGCGGATCCCTAAGCCTCCTAACCTTATCGGTAGTGAGGCTTGTGACCATGTCCTGTCATTCAAATCAACATTCAAAACCGATATTAGAGTTTCCTTTACGACATTGTCTAAGCTCGAAAGGAGCTCACCGTGTTTCCACAGTGGACTACATCGTAAAGCGTACATAAATTTAGGAACAAACAAACAGTATCTGATAATTGTAAACGCCATATGGGCGTTTATTTTGAGTAACCTGTCGGAAGCACTCATAAAATTTTGAATTTTTTCTTCAACAAAAGGTGAAAAAGACTCATCTAATATCGGCGAACCCAAGAGTCGGAGAGAACACCTGTCTAATGATTTTATATTGGGAGCTAAATCATTGAATTTTTGAATAACCGACTCTTTATTCGGACATGAATCGCAAACAAAAAGTTCGCATTTTGAAAAATTTAGTTCCAAACCAATAAGACGAAATTCGTCTATGAGAATTTGCAAATCACTTAGAACAGTGTCTACGTCGCCTCCTATGGTTCCGTCATCCAAGTACCAAACATTAAGTTTGGACTGGAGACGTTGAATAATTGGGTGAATTGCTAGGCTGAAAATGGCGGGACCGAAAGGATCACCCTGTTGACAACCGACGGATGATAACAAAACATTGTTTTGGTGTGTCAATTTGGTAGGACTGCCGTAGCATTGCCAGAGAAATTGAAAAAGTCAGGAATTTTATCTTTTACTAGTGGCAACAGGGCACCGCGATCGACCGAATTAAAAGCGTTTTTGACATCCACCTTTAGCAGTACCTCACCACAATTTTGATCGATAAAAGTTCGGACAGAATGAACAGCAGCCTCACATCCACCTCGCGAACCAAAACCAAGCTGTATCGGTTGGAAAAAGCTACTCAAAAGAGCGACCTTTTTCCTACAGCCTGCCTTTGCCGCGAGGCGTCGATATGTGGTGCCGACCGCAATAGGTCTGATACCACCGTCTTTTTTGACAAGTGCGCATAAATTAGCGCCATACTAAATTTCAATGACGTCATCACTGACCCGACCAGATAACATGAGATTTACCAAAGCTGTTAGGTCTTTTAAGAGGGTCTCACTGGCCTCACCACAACTAAAAGATAGAAGATCTTTTAGATGTTGAGGCGTCAGACCATCTAGGCCTCCAGCTGAGCCACTCTGAAAAGATGTGACAGCCGCTGCAATCTCCTGGCATGTGGTTTCAATAGCAACGTCATCTGGTTGTGGTGGATCAGGGAGGTGGAGATTTGCCGCTGCAGGTGGATGTTTGTCACGTAGTGACTGAACCGTAACTGGTGTATAGGGAGCGATTGTGTCACTAGAGAACAAGACACGTGCGGCGCCTTTCATATCGCCATCACTAATTTTGTTCTCTACTATTTTAAAAGTAGCCGAAACGTCAGTTTTTTTGGAATTCAGCTTATTCCGATTTTTTGGCGGAATAACATTCACAAGGTCTAAAGGATTCTCTTCCAATACTCTGTACTTTACGCAGTTTTCCTTTACTCTAGTAGTAAGGGATTTTTTGTTGAAAGGATCGAAATGTACGTAAAGCACACTGTAAGGAAAAGTGAGGAGATGTTCCCAGGCGTGCTTAGAATTTATGGAAATTGCATTCCTTATTGCGGATGATAAACAAAGAGCAACCAAAACACGTGCACCACGCGGGATGCGTTTTAAAATCGAGAAAGAATTTTTATACGAGCTTAGAACCTCCCAAAAAGGTTTGGAAGGAGTAGCAGCACTCGTGGGACTGCTAGTCGGTACGTATGAGCCTGAGATTGGAGCCGAAAGATTAATAATTTTGTGGCACCTTGTATGGTGAATTTTGAGACATTTTTGGCCTTTGAAATAACGGACCTGGGGACACTCCGGGCACTGTATCAAGTTCTGCTGCGACACAAAATTAAATTCCGATGCCACATTTCGCCTAAAAGGGGTGGAAGATGACATGATAATAAAATAAAGGCTTATCTCAAAGCTTAGAATTCCTATCTAGTGACGGCCGCGAGACGTCAGGCGGTGACGTCGCTCGATGTGCGCCGACTCGCCGCCCTCGTCGGACGGCGTTGTCATGGAAACAAAAAAAAACACTAATGAGCCGAAATCTGTCAAAAACTAAGATATTTTAGGAAATACGAAAAAAAGCTGTAGAGACTTTCCCCAGCTCTACAAACAATACCTCGTAAGAATCCAGAAAAAATCAAGCGACTGGTGGGCAGAAAAAGCTTCCAAAGCCGCTAAATCTGAAAAAATAAGGGCCACAAATTTCTTGCCAACATCAGTTGACAAGAACTCTTTTTTTTTTTAGATTGACACATTATTCTAACAACAAATGTTAATATTTTTTTATTGGATAAGATTTTAGTGTCTGATTGTGGCATCGTAGCTTCCAAACGGCTGAACTGATTTTTATTTAAAAAAAATTGTATGGAAGGTGAATTGATCGAGAGTGTATTATTAGCTATGA
Source organism: Agriopis leucophaearia (assembly GCA_949125355.1). NCBI lineage: Eukaryota > Metazoa > Arthropoda > Insecta > Lepidoptera > Geometridae > Agriopis > Agriopis leucophaearia. The sequence goes on along the minus strand of OX421276.1, from coordinate 856,134 downwards.
ATCAACAAATTCTGTTTAGCCGTTTTAAGGATTATAAGCATTTTATGGAAGGCAAAAAAAAACTTGTACTTACAGTTTTATTCGTAATTATTAATCTGTTTATTTTACTGTCCAAAAAACGATCATTTAGATGTTTTCAGAATAAACTGTAACTTTTGAACGTAACTCTTATCGAAAGTCACAAATCCCGAATTTAATAAAAGAATCGTAAGCGGATTTGGAAACCATAACACTCTAGTAATTTTTACTGCGAAAGCGGTTTAAATTTGATTGGTCATTCAAAACCCGTCTGAATTAAGTGATTTTATGTATGTTGTATGAATGTGTGCTGTTATGTGTACTGTCATGAATGTAGATGTGGATACAGTGCTGAATTTACTGTGTGCTTTTGAATACGCGGTTGGTGACTGAGTTGTGACGTAGACGAGCGGGGCGGATCGGTGGAAAGGAAAATACTAATCGTAACCAAAGATATAAAAAAACTATCAATATCAGGTCTAGGACCTTACGGCTACGTCTTAACGCAGGCTCGAAACAGTGCTGAAACAGTGCAGTGCGGAAAGTTATGTGAACGTGAAACTTCACGCGCCGACATACGGTTTGCGGTTGCGCAACTTTTCGCAATCACCTAAAAAACTTTTCGTATGCAGCTCTCTTTCTCGCACATTTTTACATTATTAACGATATAAAATTACTGAGTGTGAATTTACATTAAGGTGCACAACCAAGTTAGATACCACAACACAAATGTGTTGTTTTGTGGGAAAACAAGTACTTTGTTAGCAAACAATAACCACAATATATTTGTACTTACTACGAAATTAAATAAAACAAAAAAAAGCATGACAGACAGTGTCAGATAGACAGATATGGTCTGTCTATGAGAACAATTTTTTTTTATAAGTTAACTTTTTTGTCTGTGGTTTTGCAAAATTTATATAACCATATCTCGTCAACGCCATATCGCATTTTTTTTACTAAACTACCTTTTGGAAAACCTCCCATTTTGAAGAATTTTTATTGATAATCATACTTTTTACAAAAGTAATAGTTACATTATTCAGGAGCCATTCGTCCGATTTTGATAAAACTTAGTAAGTATATTTGGGTAAAGACTTTTTAGAAAGTTTTTTTTTTCAATCTAATAATCTAAATTGGGGTTTAAAAAAGAATGGAACGTATTAAAATGATCTGATGTCCGGGACGCCGTTAAACAATAAAATACCTTTATTTCTAGTAATTCGAGTAAAGCGTGTGACCGCCCGTGTGCCCGCCCCGGGCACTTCACACGCGCGGTTCCTCCCTCGTTTGTTTTACTACTCGCAATTAAGCTGGCTGAGTGACGGGGATTGTCGCCTCTCTCCCTCCAGAAAAAAAAACACTGCTTTTTATAGGAAGTTGGTCTCCCGCTATTGCGAGGCTAACCTTCTAGGGAGGTGCTCATAGTGACACTTGTGGGAATGAAACAGTGCCATGTAATGTGAAAGCATGACAAAAACAGTGTATCTAAATGTTACAAGTATATGTACCTAACTATAATTATGAATGCGAAAGTTTGTATGTAAGTATTGTTAGGAGAATTCGTGATCCGCTTTAATTGTTATAGAAGGTGTAGATCGAGAATATATTATTTTAACTACAAAAGTAATTTTGGTAAGTAATTTAAGAAGTAGTAAGTTTTCAGTATATTATCAAAACCAGCAAAATTTAGATACTACATCAATCAAAAACAAAAAAACATTGTAATTCCTATCCATAGTATATTATAGGTATTATTAGTATTATATTCATTCTCGTGCATGCAGTGTTCACTTCTAGGAGGTCGTGCATTGCCATATCTAAATGTACCTACTTAAGAAAACGTATCAGATACGTTTTCTTAAGTAAACTGGCCGGAATCTACAGATTCTGTAGATGTTACTGCCAGTTTAGTGAACCAATTAGAAAAAAAAGCCTGCCCTGCCTGTCATTATGTGATACCTATCTTCAAGATGCTAAAATCAGATTCAGAATAAGCGTGCGTCTTCGCGTGCGCACCCCACCTTGAAAAAGACCGTCAGATTAGTTGAAAATATAGTCGGAATAACCAACTTAATCAAGTATGTGAGTAATCTATAATATAAAAATGAATCGCAAAATGTGTTGGTAAGCGCATAACTCAACAACGCCTGGACCAATTTGGCCAAATCTTTTTTTTAAATGTTCGTTGAAGTTCAACGATGGTTTTTACGGCGAGAAACGGCTGGACCGATTTTGATGAAATTTTGTGTTCCTGAAGCGGGTTATAGTAGCGAGGCCGAAGGCCGAGCTTACACCCGTGCGAAGCCGGGGCGCGTCGCTAGTTTCTAAATAATAATAAACAAAGAACCAGAGTCATCGACATAGCTATTAAAATTTGCAAGTTGAAGTGGCAATGGGCAGGTCACGTCGCTCGAAGAACTGATAACCGATGGGGTAGAAAGATTCTTGAGTGGAGACCGCGAACCGGAAGACGCAGCGTAGGTAGGCCTCCCACTAGATGGACCGACGACATCGTGAGAGTCGCGGGCATCCAGTGGATGCAGATGGCAGGTTGTCGTTCAGGGTGGAGGTTAAAGGGGGAGGCCTATGTCAGCAGTGGACGTCTCATGGCTGATGATGATGTTGAATAAACATAACAAAAAAATAACTTGTAAAGAAAAGAAAAACCCGACGTGAAAAGTACTCATACCTACATGTACTTACAAACTTAAACCAAAAAGTAGATTTTTTTTAATTTAAAACAGAGATTTAAAGTCCTCATCAAAATATTTACTGAAAAACGACATCTGTGTGTATATTTTTTGGTTTTGTTATTTTTTTCAAAAAGCGCAATCAATTTCGTTAAAATTTAAATGGTACCTCTGATATGACGTATGAAACAAAAAAATCATCATAATTGGCGGAGTAAATGCGTAACAAAAAAAACATAGAGTCGAATTGAGAACCTCCTCCTTTTTTGATGTGTGAAAGAAACTATAATATTTAAAAATACATAATTAAAAGAAGTCATAAAAACTGCATTCCTACGCATCTTTTGTTATTGTGATTAGTATTATTTTGCTCTACAAAATTTGAATCGCGTAGACATATTTTACAGAAAAACAATAATTCGGTTTACAATGCACCATATGGGCAAAGAGACGGCCTTAACTAAGTTACAAACAAAACTTAACAAGCTAGAGCCTAACTCACCCGCATCTATTAAATCACCCGTTGAACTTGACTCGAGCCAGTTAACTAAGTTCTGCATACATGCACCTAGCTTGTGGTAACTTAAACTACTCATAGCTTCAAGTACTCTAACTTATCGGTCAGCTATCCAGGGCGAACATTCGCTAAATTCTACCCCGAGTTAAACCAAGTTGTACAATATGCTAATATGCTAACTTAACCGTCCTGAAGTGATCCGGACAAGGGAACTTTCCTTTAACTTAGTTAAGTTAAATAAATAGCCAGAACTAAATATTTGGGAAGTGAAATGAATACAGGGAAGCGTTGTGAGGGATTCAATTACTATTCTGTAGAACTTTGGGTAGCGTTCAAGATTATTATGATTTTTTCCTATGGTACCAACTCAGTGGTGCTAACAAGTACACTGCGCACCAGCGTGAAGTCAGTCGCTTGGTGACTTTGTTAGTGCGTGGTCATTGCACGTCACGTAACTCTTTAGAGTAAAATTCATTTGACAGACTACTCACAGAAGCTAGCTTTAGAAACATGAACTTTTTTTTTCTAATGTGACTTTTTGCTGTTGCCTTGCTGCCCCTACAGCTTGACCGGACTAGATGGCGAACGCAGAGGGCGTTGGACCAACATGATTATGTTTTTTGGGTGACAAGCGCAAGGGCACCTCGGAGGTACGAGTCTCGGCTTGGGCTGTCGCTGGGAGTTGGGATCAGATTTGCCCTGGTACCCCAGAAGGGGTGTGCCCTGGGGACCTAGCAGGTTGTTGAACTGAATGATTATTTGGAGAGAATCTAACCGATCTTCTGACAGATCCTGGGGGTCTTCGATCCCCATCGATCGTGTAAATGTGTGCCTTTGGTAACCGGCGCCTATAGAAACATAAAATTTTACAAAAGCGTTCCTTATGTAAAGAAAATGAGCACTAAGTAAAGGTTTTTGCAAATTAATCCTCTAAAGGGTTTAATATGAAAGTTTTATATGGAAGTTCATATTTTTTTATGACAGAAACGTGGAAGTTGGTACTTGGATTTCTGTTAATACGTGAAGTTAGTTGTGTAATTGTTTTTTGTAAACTAATCCCCTAAGAGGGATCATTAATGCTATAAAACACGTGTATATTATTTGACCAATTTTGAAATTTTCACTTGGCCTGATCAGCTATTTCAGTGTCGTTGTCACCCATGGCGTTTAACGTGTTTAGGGATGAAAGTGTGTTTATAAAATGTAGGTGAGCAGTGTGAGCACTCCAATAAGATTTTTGAAAATTACATTTATTAGCGAGGCCGAAAGTCAAGCAAGTCCTACACGTACAAAGTCGCGGGCATTTAGCTAGTATTATATAAACACGTAAAGGCACGTTACGATTCAATTTTGTTATTTGAGATTTCGATAGAGTGCAAATATTTCAAGTAGGTACTGAACATATTGGGACGCAAATTTAGGAACTTTCTCTCTTCATATTTAGCTCTATGAGCATAGAACATGATTTTGTATTATATTATACCATGTATTGTAATGCCTCATTTATCTTCTTCATTGGAAAAAATTATGGACTTGTTTCGTTCCACTATGTATTAATATATCTCCTACAAGTAGGACTTTAGATAACTAAACCCAAAACCGCAAATCTATCCATAACGCAGTCATCGATAATATAATCCGTTACATAAAATATTAAATATATCATCCAATTCCAGTGCTTTGAATTATAAATTCGGCGATTGGACGATTCCATCCCAAGGGACCCTAAACTAACAAATTGCGGGCCTCTATACATATTTATGAAGCCGCTAACATCTTGTAAGAAAATAGACTTATCTTTGGTACCAGATAAACACATTTTATACGATGCGGCCAGGAAAGTGAAACTAGCCATCTTTTGCAGATGTCTGGGGAATTTCAAATATATTAAACCTCGAATTTGCCAGAGATTCCTTACGGAGTATAGATTATAATTACAACAGAGATGAGTTAAATGGGTCAAAAGGGAATTAAAGTTAAAAAAAACTACGCAAAATGTATCGATTAACGGAATTTTTAATGGTTTGTTTGAAATAAAAATGGAAATGTAACTGAATATTTATAATGTTATATTATTATATCTCTATTTAAATACATTCTCGGGTCTAGCTCGGACATTTGGTGGACATTGGTGGAGCCGAAACCATCACCAAGAGGGCCTTTTGAATAAAAAATACAAAAAAAATATGAATGAATGAATATGAAACTATTGCACAGCATATAATTTAAATAAATCTATATTATTATTATTTAGCTTCGATTTTACATATAGTCCTTTTATATATTCAAAAATATTGAAATGCGTGAGCAAGATAGAAGATGCATACGCTATTGAGGCTAAAATTTAAAAATTATGATCATTAATAGGATTCGCGCTTACCACCAAGAAAATGCTCAGTAAGCGATAAGCACAAAGCAGACAGATTGTCTTTTAGACCTTCAATCTAACTGTTTTTGTAGTGTTAGTGTTAGCATGTATTTTGTTTAGTTATTAGTTATAGCAGACATGCATGCCGAGGCAACAAAACATGAGGAAGTTAAACAGCATCATAATAGTTACAGTCTGTGTTATCCGATGCCTTCTGCGTCTACATACAGACCACATAATAGATCGTAGTACCAACGTACCGAGAGACCAAACAATCGGTCGATTGTTCTCGAACAAGACCAGAGTCATGTCTGCGAGTATGAGCCCAATACATTTTGCCACTCACCCCATTTTGTAGGGTTGTCAACTATACGAATAAGGTATTAAGAAATTATTGATCGGTTAATTAATAGGTTAGATGAATTTTTTTTTATTCTCCTATATAGCCCATAAATATAGCTGATTTATGAAAATAAAATGAAAATCTGATCAAAAATTAGCAACTTATAAACATTTTAATATCATGCTAGACAGAGAGCGTGAAACAGCAAATTATGACGTCACTTCCCTGCACGCCATATAAATTCTATTTTGACAAGTATGGCGTAAAGAGGCGTGACGTCATTTTTATTTAGTGGGAAAGGGACAGAATTTTCTCTACCAAAACTTTAAAAGCTTATATATCAGAACATTAATAACTGATTTTTTTTTTCAATAAACATATTATATTTACTTAAATTCTTCATCAAAGCTATTGGTTTCAACGTTAAATATACACATCAGTCATCTACCCTATTCTCACGAAGCGAATGTCTGAGAAACCTTCGCATTCGAACAGGTTCGCATTTGTATGTATGTTTGTGTTCGGATAATGTTTGCCGTTATTTACGTTACGTTTGAAACGTTTTTTTTATAATACTTTTATTTGACGTTAATTAATTGATTACTAATTGGCAATGCAGATAAATGTTAATCTAAAACGTTACGTAATACTTACTGCCACCGTTTCAAGTGTTTTAACTGGTATATTTTGTTCATCTGATTGGTGAAATTTTTAATTCTTAACAAAGTGACATCCATATAATCTTCACTTTCTCCACCCCCACCCCTTCCAGTGGCTCGACAACAATCGCTCGACATTTTCGCAGCAAATTGTCAAATAATTGCTCGCGCCCACCGTACTATTGATAGTTTAAGAGCTTTCTTCTTTTATATTTTATTCGCATTTGTGGTGTCTGCACGTGACGGAACATACTACTTGTGCTTAGCGACATTGGCTGGCAACTAACGGTCTAACATAAAAACATTTGTTAAGTTGAACAATGCTAAAAATTCCAGTCTCATTTTCACGCGTGTCATAATTTCCGTCAGCGAGCTTTTTATATGTAGCAGTTTTAAGCGTTCTAAGGTCTGGAGTTTATACAAACTTACATTTATTTACTTACTAGTAGAAGTAATGAAATCTGCTTCATGATTTTTCTCCTGCTTATTTCGTATCTTCGGTTTGTTATGTTTTTTACAATACTTTTACAAGTAAGTGTGTTTATGATGAGTGAAAATAGACAATTGCGTTTTAATCGTATATGTCTCAAGACAGTATTTCTGAGATGTTTTTAATAAATTTATATCTATTATTTTAAGTAGGTACCTTCTTTAAAAAATTTTTTTTTTATATTTTTTTAATTAAATGAAATAATGTTCTCGTAGATACCTGTCTGCTAAAAATACATAAATAATAACAATACACGCTTACAAGAGAGAAACAGGAAGTTCGCCACAATAGCTACACATTTTCAATTTCCACCAAGTCGACAGTTGAACGGTCCTCACACAGATTGACACTTTGATAACTCGCCACTTGACGACACAAAGTAAACGAGTAGACGATCCACAGAGAAACAGCCTGCTAAAAGTCTCTTCAGCAACGCTAATGTGATAAAATTTGCTCATAATATCGCATATTAGAGATTAAAGCTGCATAGCTTATTGATTTATTGACTATTTATGATTATCAACGTCAGGAGCCGTTTGTTGTCCAGAATTTTGTGGATTCGAATGTAACTAATAATGATTTCTGCTGGGTTCAGAGAGCACTGTACGCACATCACTGTACGTAATCACTATTAAATGTAGTTTTTTCACTTTGTCTCTATTTAGTCAGTGTCAATTATTATAGAATTTTTAAGTAGTCAATAATTTCAAGTTTTATAGGTTGTAACAACGCACACAGTCATGGTCAATGTTGACCAAAGTAAGTCACGGCCAAGTACGAGTCATTTCAGTAGTCATTGATTGATTGACATTATTTCATATTTATATATTCACACCATGAAATTATCCCATGATACAGAGAATAAAAAACTAGTGTAACACCTGGCGGCATTATCGCTAAAATCGATTTCTTCTAGGCAACCTTAATAACCTAACAACAACAAAATGCTGAAACATTTACAAGATACTACTATGGAATTTTGGAGAGAACACGCAAATACACGTTTTAACTCATTATATTATACACTAGCCGTCCGCCCCGGCTTCGCACGAGTGTAAGCTCGGCCTTCGGCCTCGCTACAAAATATAATATAGCCTATGTCACCCGGGGATAGTGTAGCTTCCCAACAGTGAAAGAATTTTTCAAATCGGTTCAGTAGTTTCGGAGCCTATTCATTACAAACATACAAACATACAAAAATAGGTACAAATCTTTCCTCTTTATAATATTAGTGTAGATATAATTTATTTGTGGCAAAAAAAACAACACACACTACGTCAAACACCACATGATATTTACCTACACTCGATCACGTTAATAAACACTTAATAAATAATTTACACAATTTACACCATGAACATTCGAAAATAATAAAGTTTAGGAAAATAATACAACGAAGAGACATGATTTTCTCCCATTGACGCCAATACGCCATTACCTACCAGTTGCACTCTTAGAAGTTATCTCTCTGGAAATATTTTCTGCTCGGTGACAAAGCGATAATAATCACCGGCGGCTCCCCGACTACATTCCTCAAGCACATACTTACAAAAGATTGAATGCGGTTACGTCTCCTAATATCTGAAGAAACCAGCGTATGATAGACCCTGGACTTATGAAACTTTTTTCCTAGTTATACTCCTATTTCCTACTGTCACAGGAATGGTTTTACAAATGAAAGTGTGTTTCTGAATAAATATATCACATCACATCACATCACACTAATATTATAAATGCGAAAGTTTGTGAAAGTTTTTTTTTTTTACCGAACAGCAAAGGTGTAGAACTCCTTATATGCGTCTGTCTTTCCGAACAGGTGCTATCCGGTGTTGATCAAGAAAAAAGTATAGGTATTTCCTAGGCAAGCATGTTACATCTTCGACCATATCATCGCTTTCCATCAGGTAAGATAGTGGTTAAATGCCTGAATAAATTTGGATGAATAAATAAATAAATAAATAAATATCTGGGACATTAAAATGAAATTTATTAAGGGATAATTTAGATCCTCCAGGATTCTAGAGAATATAACCTAACCATTTTTTTTTAACGCGAATAAGTTCACGTCTTACCGCCAACTCGCCTGTTGGTAAGCGACGTTGTGGTCGAAGATGAAGCACGCAGACTACAGGCCTTTGAATTTGCAGGTGAAACCGCAGGGCACTGCTAGTTGATAAAGTATAACAAACAAGCTGGCACATTGCTGTATCGTATATATAAGGGTATGATTTATCAAAAGTTACTATTTTTGTGTTGTTTAATGACAAGTTTAAATATAATATATAGCGGTTCAAACAATTGTTTGAACCGCGAGATCTCCACCTAGCCTTTTAAATATTTAGTTTTTTCATCAATATTACCGAACACCTAGAGCCACTCAACATGCGCAGAGAGGTTGGTTCTCTCTGTATCTTTTATCGCATTTGCAATGGGGAGTGTTCTGAAGAACTATTCGATCTAATGCCGGTGTCGCGGTTTTATCATCGCACTAGCCGCCACCGTTTGAAAGCGTATCCACATATCATAGACCAGTTGAAATCGCATGCTGTGCGATTCACACGTTCTTTCTTGCCTCACACCTGCAAAATGTGGAATGAGCTACCTTCAGCGGTGTTTCCGAGAAGTTACAACATGGGGTTCTTCAAAAGGCGAGTTAATAGAGTCTTAAAGAGTCGGCAACGTATTTGTGATGCCCCTGGTGATACAAGTATCCATAGGCGACGGTGACTGCTTACCATCAGGCGGCCCGTCTGCTTGTTTGCCACCTATGGCATTAAAAAATATTTAAAAAAATAATATATTTTTTTACAACCTGATCGTTCCAACCTGCTTCATAAGTAGTTTATAAGCACGGGTCAGCCATAACTGGTCAGTTGTCTGATTTATACAGTAATACCAACACCACGTGTTACTCACTTCTCTAAGTGGAAAACTCCGCTAAGTACCCTCTTTGTTAATGAGGTATTTTCTAAGGGCACTTAGTAGATTATGTCGTGTTATGGTCATAGCGCATATTACTAACTCTACACCGGAGCAAATAAAAGAAGGTATTTAATTATGAGCGATATAATAACTCCTACACAAGCATTTTAATCATTATCATCATCATTAGCCAGAAGACGTCTACTAATGAACATAGGCCTCCCCCTTTAACGTCCACTCTGAACGACAGCCTGCCATGTGCATCCGCTAGATGCTTGCAACCTTTACCATGTGGTTAGTCTTTTTAGTGGGAGGCCTAACTACGCTGCGTCTCCCGATCGTGGTCTCCAGTCCAAATTTTAATAGGTATGTTTAGCGAATATCCATGTTCCAGATTCTATCGCGTGAAAAAACTCTGAGTATAGCTCTCATCATTGCCTGTTGTGTGACTCTGAGTTTTTCCAAAAAGCCAACAGTTAAGGAACACGTCTCAATATCATAATAATGTCATCATATGTCAGTCTCAGTACCACATGTATCATTGGCAAAGACCCCTGTCTTTAGGCACTGTGGTATCTTGGACGGTAAGATTATCACTTATAATAATGTAAAACTATGATAGGTAGCCTTTTTTATCAATTAATAACAATGTAAAACTATGATAGGTAGTCTTTTTTAGTTTACCTATTATATTTACCATTATTATATGTATAGATTACCTTCCATTTCCTTTGCTTCATTGCTAGCAAAGACCAGTCACGACGGATCGCGTTTGAGTCATTCTGCCAACGCTTTCGTGGTCATCTTGGGGGTCCATGCCTGTCTTCAGGTACGTTATGCGCACTTTTTGCCCACCTTTCCAGGTGCGTTCGATAGATGTGACCCGCCCAGTCCCATTTCACATATCTGTGACCTCAGTTTTAGGATGAAGCTCTGAGTTGTAAACTTGTTTCGTTTTATTCAGTCTGAGTGTACTCCAACTTGGTATTCGAAGTTAATACGATACGTTAACAACTTGTTGTACCGATATTCATCACATGGGATATTATGAGGCAGAAGACACACTTCACTATATACTCGTAATATGGTTTATATTTCAATGTTTGGTTTTAGCCGGGTTGGTGTTGAGTGAGTACAATAGGCGACGACCTTAACTCAGTAAGTTGGTATTACTTATTTCTGCTTAGTGCTTGTATTTTTGTTGGCTACGGCGAAGGAATACAGAATTGGATGAGAGAAGTTTGGCTTTTTGCTTCCTTTATTGGATTAGATCGGTTACTAAGGAAGTTTGATTACATGAGTTCTAGGTCAGACTTTTATGAGATGGCACGTTGCGCCCGCGGGTTCATCTGCATTTTCTAGCTGATCTGTATTTTGATCCTGGGTATGATTTATTGTGTAATGTTCGCCCTTATAATGCACACTACTATTTTGCTGTCAGTTGTTTGGTCGTAAAAAAAGACAGACTGAGGTGCAGAGTGCAAAGCATGCTCCTTCGTAGACAGCATCATCACTTAACATCAGGCGAGTTGGCAGTCAAACACAAACCTATTATTAATTAAAAAAAGCGATAAGAGGACATTTTTGGTAACTTTTGCGAGCTCTAAATTTTCTAAGTTACTGAAGTATTTGTAAAAGCTAATGTGATCGGCTGACTCTTTCATGGATCCTACAGAATGTTTTACACGTACTTATAATCTATTTATGTAACGTTTTCTTTAGACTTGAATTAACACTTAGCTTTACTTAGGTCCTTAGCTTAGGTTTACTCACATAAGTTGGACCACAAATCAATCAAACTCTACATTATAAATGTAAGTAGGAAGAAAAAATCAGTAGTAAGGTTTACATAAAAGTCAAATTTTCAAATTCAAAATACGTAGGTATTAGTAATACGAAATGTTTATAAAATAGACGTCAAAAAAAGTAAAAACCAAATCTCTTTTCTACAAATGTTAATTCCCTACTCAAAAACCGCTCAACCACGGCGCAGCATTCTAATCAAGCGCGAAAATTCTTCAACAAAAAACTTTTTTTAATAACATCTCCGCGTTTCGCAACAAGAATTCAAATTGAAATGTCATCGCGTCTGCTGCTACTGCGTGCCATATTGTAGAGGGCTTGAATGCACGTTTATTGGCACGATATTCGTAAATCTAACCTTTATGCTTCAGGTAATATGATCGTGGCTAAGTGTACGGTAAAGTTGGTCTGTTCTTTATTCCTATTAGTGCAACGGGCCATGCAGCGAATAATCGCTTTTTAATGAAAAGATTAGTGCGCTCTCAACTGGTCCTATTGTCGGGCGATCAATGGCCGCGATCCGGACACTTCGGGAATTTTCCAATTTGATCGTACTGACTGCGACATCGGCGCGTGCTTTGCTTTGCAAATTTTTGCCATTACCAATTTTTTGTAACAAAACTGAATACGTTTTTGTTTCAAAAATTAAATAAGATTGCTTGATTTGTTACATTTGAAAAACACGGTTTAAGGAGTATTTAAAACGTCGTCGTGTGCGTTGGCTCAGAACTTTTTGTAACAATAGCATTAAATGTAATTACTTTGGGCATATTACATCTTTTTTTTAATTATAAAAACTGGAATTTTTGTTCCTTACCGATTTCAGAAATGAAAGATTCAGATATTTTAATAACTATAACAGACACACAAAACCCCCGAGTCTCTCGTAATACTCTACAGTAATCATTCACCTAACTTTTCACTAAAACAAAGCTGCGACAGCTTTTCACGAGGGCTTCAATTGAAACGGCTTCATTCCGTAATGCATCTATTAACGTTGAACAAAGGGAAGTTTCGTCAATCCGCGACAAAAACAATGGCAACCGAAGAAATCATTGACGGACTTCCCCAAGCTATGCTCACTGACAACGGTAGCGAGTTTGGTCAGTACATAAGATGGATTGTTTTATAAAATAAGTTGCAGTTATAATATTATCATACTTACGAAGTGAAGTAAGTATAATTACTGGACCTACTAGTTTTGTTATTGCATGAAAACCGTACATGCTACGGTTTTCTCACAAATTTTTAGCGCAATTCACCCAGGCACTTTCTATACCTCGCTTGGCAATACCACGCTTAAGTAAGGCGTTTAGCGCTACAACCTAAAACTCTATTAATTTTTGAGTCGCTACTCAGTATGTACATTCCTCGCAGATTTTCACCATACTCAAAATAGTGTCTAAGTATTTATAGGCTTAAAAATTGTATAAATAGTTAGTTGTGTGCGTACCTCTGTTCCTAACCTTTCCTCAAACTTCCAGCTCTGCAGTATATGTTCTATTTGAATGACAATGGGCTGCCGATTTTCTTAATTAAAAATGTCTCACTATTGGCACAATGGAAGGGCGTCGGAGTTATTAACACTCGAAGATTTTTTGCAATCCGACGTTTTTCTGTTTTTTTGTAGGCTTTTTTCACTTTTGGATTTTAAGACTTTTGTATAGAGCTGCGAGTAGGAAAGTTTGTGAAATACAGACTTGGATTTAATTAAAATGTGCAATAACTATAGTACTCATACAACTTAATAAAAAAAAATGACCAAAATACTGGCCTATATTTGGGTCAGAAAGTTAGCCTCGCCATCCAGCGAGGCAACGCGGCCAGCATTTTGGGCACTCTACCTGAAATTAATTATCATTTAGGATTACTTAATTAACTAATATACATAGACATAATTTTCTTTTTTTAATATATTTGTGTCAATAAAAAAAACAAAAAAAAAAAAAAAAAAAAGAAACTTGAAGTCGGTGAACAATTAGAAATAAATAATTTTGTATAAGTATATTTTTTTTTTGTTTTTGACATTAGTTATGAATATTTAAGAATACAAATAATACAACTTTTTGGGAGGAATCGTATCGTTATCAATAAAGCTCTCAAGTTATTATAATATTTTTCTTTAATTAAAATCCCTTTATTATAGACCGACTTAGGCAACGTTAGGGTTTGTGCATTAGTTAGCACCGCTCTCCCATGGGAGAGTACTAAATATTACTCAAACAAATATGAAAGTAGGGAAGAGATGAGAACGAGCTCTGAACATAAACCAGACTTTTTGTTATTTGAGACTTTGTTATACACAAATCAAAACACTTTTTGTGTATACTTTGTTTTAAATTATTCACGATTTTATAGTAATAGCGTGAAGCGTGATGTACCTGTTTACGTCTATTTTAATATTTCTTGTTTTATTGTTTGTATTTCATTACACCAAAATATTTTTTTCTGATTTCTGAAGATAATAATTGCCTTCACTTTTCACTACGTAAGAAAATCTTGGAAATCATTTATAAAGTACCTATTTTAATCGTAATATTGATTTAACACTTTTAAGGTTGTGTTCTATTCGGATGATAATACAATAATTTGAAACCATAGATTAAATTAATTGGTGTATTCTGTTATTAAGAAATTCAGAAGTATTTTGTAATTTAACTATATATTCAATAAGATATGTAATTCTTCAAATCCTGCTAGTGTTTGAGCTTGCAATAGTGCACTGAATTCTGGTGTACCATTCTATTTGACAGGACTAAACATACCTACAGTGAACGTTTTTTTTCTGTTAAAAATATTATTATGTTTACCTACATACCTAACTAGTGTTTAAGTTAAGTATTATACAAGTTTACCAACATACATGTATGTAATAGGTTAAGATTATTAAATAAACGACTGATTGATTGATCTACGTCTCTTTTCATTTCAATATACAGAAAATGATGGCAACAGCTTCAGAGATGTCAAATTTAGTTTAGTTTAGAAAATGGTACACCACATTTGACGCCAGTGTCTAGTTTGAGCTACTATTATCACAATTGACGCCAGTGTCTAGTTTGAGCTACTATTATCACAATTGACGCCAGTGACTAGTTTGAGCTACTATTATCACAATTGACGCCAGTGTCTAGTTTGAGCTACTATTATCACAATTGACGCCAGTGTCTAGTTTGAGCTACTATTATCACAATTGACGCCAGTGTCTAGTTTGAGCTACTATTATCACAATTAGTAACCAAACTTGCTATCCATTGACGGTTGTTTATACCATAATTATGATCCAAAGACATTCTAGTCGCCTGTGATCGGTGTTATCTAGTCTGTGATCTGATCACTGCTGGGCCACAGATAAAATATTAATATATGTCCTAGGACTAACACGTTATGCAGCAATGTGTCATTGTAGCTACAATCATTCAAATCACTCACAGCTGTGAATGAGATTGCGATAGAAGTTTATAGTTTTAATCTAGATAATTATCAACTCCAAAAAACCGACTTCAAAATTAACTGCTCGAACAAAATAAATGACAATTATTGCCAAATTAACAAGCGCCCAAAAATATATATTTTTAATGGCTAACAAATACTCATCCAAAATTAATGAAATTTTTGTGGGACCACCTCGGGATTTACTCTACATAATAATAAATCACTAAAATCGGAATATAAATCTCAGAGTAATTGATGTGCAATAAAAACACGAAGCAAATTGAGAACTTCTCCTTTCTGAAGTCGGTTGAGAACTTCAAGAAATTTTTCGAAAATATTTACAGCTGATACAGAGTATATATTGTCTTTTGCTAGGAATAGTTTATTCATTATTAAGTTTGCATGAAAAACTTAGCGTGCAATATACTGCGCCGTTGGATTTATGGCAAAACTTTCCTAGTCTACCAACTTTGATCGGTGTTAAACACTCGAATACAACACTGTATTTTGCGTTTACACGAGGTTCGATCGATGTTTTATAGATGTTACATAGATATTTTTAGTTAAAGTAATGATTGTAAAATTTTCCCCAAGGGGATAAAGCAAGGATTTTTAATCATGGGCGCATATTGAATCGAACGAACGAAAATCGTAACGAAAGATTCTAGAGTTAATTTCTAGATTTAACTAACGTAGGTGACTTATTTTTATTCCATCAGTGTTTTACCAGTATTGCGTTTGATGTAAAGCGATAAAACAGAAAGCAGAAACTGATTTACAAATTGAAGAAAATTTGTGATATCATTAGTTGTGACTAATATCATTTCCAAGTATCATAATGGATTGTTACAACCTGAAATCCTCTTTTCAAGGAAACAAAGAGCATAAAATACTTTAAAAATTTGCGTAAATATCTATAACCAAAAGTTTTAACAAGTTAACAAGTATAGATTGAAAATATTAAAAAAAAACCGATATAAGAGCTGATAATCTTCAACTTAACCAATTTTCATATATCATAACTAAGAAAACTTTCAATCAAGTCACCTTTAAAAATAAAAGTAAATCAAAATCGGTTCAGCCTTTTGGGAGCTATGATGCCACAGACAGACACATACACACACAGATATACAGACACTCAGATACGTATGTTAAACCTGTAACAACCCTCTTTTTGCTTCGGGGGTTACTATATTAATCTAAGCGGAGCTTACAAACATATTGTTCGAACTTTCCTCATGACGACATTTTTTTAGACAGATCTGCAGTACAAATTAGACGAGGATGGTAGACAATTTTGTTTGTCTTATTTAAAACGTATTACACAACAGCGAAAGGTCGATCAAAATGTGTATAAAATACTGCATGATGCTACGTTTAATCACGGTCAAAACTTACTCCACAGGAGTGGAAACTTTGCCAAGTTTCATGAAAAACTTTTCCGCGCAACTCCTTGTACGTATGATAGTGTTCTGGAGACGTAGGGCTTCGGAAAAACGAAGTTCTTTTAAATATTATTCTAAAATAAATACAAAATAATGTAATACAATAACATTATATTTCACTTTGATTGTTTGTACAGTTATATGATTATTTACGGGATATTTACCGTGTGAAATATCGGGAACTCCTTCCACAACCTTACCACGGTAAATGTATCGTAATTTTTATTTATTCGGTTCACTAATTGGATGTGACACCCTTAACACTACAAATTAACATTATATAAGGAACGTTCAGCGTCCATCCTAACAAAAAAATAAAACATATAACTGTAGTGAACGACCGTGATAGTTTAAAACAGTGTTTAATTGTTTGCCTTATGTATAAAATCTTTATTCATCTATACAACTAAAAGTGATGAAATCAAACTTATAAACTGTGTTAAAGAAACGATTTCTCGCAACAAAACGTCATTGGTTATTATTAGAATTTAAGACAGAATTTATATTTTCAATACTAAACATGCTTTCTTGAAGAACTTGAATACCCTAATGATATTCTTCTTGACAAAAAAAAAAACAATAGCTGCTGTATCAAAACAAAACAACGAAGACCAGCCACATACTAACACAAATACAAACACAGTTAGACAAACGCAGTAAATAAGTCTTAATCCTTTAAGAAGTGGCAACAGAGGGGTCTCGCTTAAACCAGCTTTAGCTTTCAGAGGGGTCCATTCAATGAATCACTTGGCTATGAATACTAAACAGATGCTAATTGTCAATGTCACAATATTTTTAATCTAAAAAGTGAAGTCTGTGTTGATAATGCTTAAGAAATAAGTGATAAAAACAACATGATAATTATTTTGTAAAAGATAAAATTTTATATGATATCAATTCTAAAAAGTTCATAAGTAAATATGAGATATTATTTGTGATTACATAAGCAGGTATAAATTTGACTCCGGTTCACAATTTTATGAATAATAACCTTAATGTTCTTAAAAGAAGTATGTATTTTCTGTAAAACACTATTCTGGTAAATTATTTTCAGTCTAATATTATATTTTGCTTGTGATTTTGCGAAGAATGTTCAAGATATAGATTCCTCAGCCAATATAGACCCAAACACATAGAAGACAAACTTTGCAAACAAGTTTAATCCTTTAAGAAGTGGTGAGTGAGGGGGTCCTGTCCTACCACCAATCTTCAGCTATGAATATTAAGTAAATGTTGATTATTGTTCGCAGCGTTTAAAGGAAATTGAGGACGTGAGGTTACTGTTAATGTTTGAAGGACGTAATAAAGATGCTATAAGAGCCTTAGGAACATTGCCTGAAGTATTTTGAGGCTGTGCTATTTTGGGACGGTTGAGAGCGTAATGAAAATTACAGTTAATTTCATTGTTCTCGAATATCCTTGGATTTTTAATTTGGTTGGTAGAATCTGTTCTTTGAATATAAAGGGGATACTTTTTGTCTAGAAACCTTTCAATGAAGATTACACTAAGACGTTTATAAGGCTGGACTGACAAAAATATATTGTTGTCCGTCATTATCATTATCATCAGCCTATATAAATTTATTTTACTGCTGATAATATCTCTCAAGAGCACCATTTCGCCTGATTTATGGATTTTTGAGTTCAGTCGCTCAAAACTACCTTGACCATGCCGTTGTCCTTATATCAATTTATATTTAAAGTTAATTATATTCTTACAAAGATAGGTCTGAAAAGAGCTTATAAATATATATTGTTAGAATTATCACGATGATGTTTTTTTTACCAGACACAACTGCAGCATAATATTGACAGATTGACTTTTGAATCGCGCTATGAATATTAAGTAACAGAATAACAATCCCAATTAATGTCGTGAACATAATCGGAGAACGGACGTGATGTCATTACCGGAGTTAAATTGGTGTTCTTGCAAATGATTCGTAAATGTTTTGTTTAAGTATTTATTCGTGTTTGGATTGTTTCAATTGTTTTAGAGATCATCTCATCCAAGATTAAGAATAAAACGCTTAACAATACTAAGCCACTGACATCAGAATTAGTGAACATTGCTCAAACAAAGGTGTTACTATTTCCAAATCAACTGGCGTCTGTACAAAATCATTCATACTCTTATGGAGTTGGTTAAAAACACTACAGAGCCAAAGTTAATGACATTTTGTTTTGGATTACTTCGAGAGCCTTTGCTACGTAATAAAAACCACGTAAATTGGTTAACAAATCTTGCTATAATCAGTAAACATACACATAAAAAAGTACGGGATGAAATTCAGAACCTCCTTGCTGAGGTCGATTAATTAGAGCAGTTTTTGTGTTGAAACATTGATAGGTTGCAGATCTACTTTATACAAAGTTACGTGCTCAGTTGAAACATGAAGCTTGCGATAAATTCCATTAAATTATTATTTTTAAATAAAAATGGCCAGGTAAATATTAACTGAGATTAAGTAAACTGGTTTTAACACCATTTTCTGTTTAATAATAATAATAAAAAACTAAGTGTTATTTTAAAATATCTTAACATCACAAAGTGGTTGGTGGTTATTAGTAAGTTCTATGAGACTTTTCCCGCACCTTCGTCCGTTGAATGCCTAATGAAGGTCGGCAAAGGTGTTGAAAACTTGCACGTTCACAACGATCGGCATTGGGCGTGGAATGACCGATTATTATTTTACAGGGAATAATTTCAATGTGTTAATTCAAGTCGGTTTTCATGGATTCCAATTTTGAACTTAATTTTTGTAAAATTGATGGGTTTTTGTCATAAGAGTTTTGAGGCACCTTTTACCAGCTTATGTGCTAAAATAAAATTTGTATTATTAAAATTGATTTTGGGTAAGCTTTTAAAATCGTTTCCAGGGCCCTTGTCCTACATTTATCATATCTCAAACAAGATAATCGTGTATGTTAACGGAAGTTTTAAATATGTTAAACAACAAAGAGTATAAACAACTTTTTTTTTTGTTATCGTCGATTATCAAAAATTATCTCAAGGGAGCATTATTGGGCCAACACTTTTTATAATGTCTCAAATATTTACTATCTCAAAAATCTATAAGAAATTGTCTCTGCCGAAGTTTCAAAGTTTGAATCAGCCGAAGAAGACATCGCGTCACCGTCTCCGAAAGTGCAGCATCAGTTGGGCCGAGGTATTACGGTAACGAGCCGAGGCCCGTCGAAGGGGGGATACGCTTCAACGAACTGCAATAAGAGGATTCTGCACCCTTATTTCGGGGGTAGTGATAGTTAGGGAAGACTCGCGATATTTTGATTGCCATGAATTCTCAATTATTGTACCTGAATTAGTGACATAAATAAATAAGCTGAAATGCCAATCTAAACGCTGACTTAATTCATGGTATCAGCATTTTATTTATATTACGATATTTAGGAATTAGCACAAGACTGTATAATCATGTCAAGAAACGATCAAATAAAATCTGCTGCAGGCAATTGCATTGTGTAAGTGCACTAGAATGACTTCAAAGATGTCATGAGAGACATAGAGAGTGTAAGAGAGAATCATGATGCTTATTACATCTGGGATAGTAATAAGGAACGAAGTTAATAAAATAAACTACAGGATAACAACGGTTGCCTAAATTATAAAAAAAAAACAATAGTTTTATTTTTCAATAAAAAATAAAATGTCAATAGTTTTATCTTTTATAGTTATGTACAAAAAAACTCTGCTTATTCTGAAACTGTTCTTTATTCACCCTCTTGAAACAGTTTTTTGCTCATAAAACCGCTCTCGCTGACTCTTATCTCTCGTTCCCCAAAATACCGTAGGAAATTGCATTAAATTATAAGTCGGCAAGCAATCACGTTTTGTTTCCCGCCCAGATTTAACGGTTTGAATAAATCCGCTCTCTTAATTAGGGAGAAATTTTAAAAGCTTATTTCTACAAATTGCGATGTCAGCCGTCCTTAGTACGACATCTAGTTGACTGCTCACTTCATTTGACATTTTATGCTTGTTTATTTTGCTAATTTTGGACCTGTATTTAACTTTTTCGGTCCTTATGCTTTATGGGACTTTTTACTAACAGAAAATATTTTGTGTTGTACCAACTCGTTGGTGTGGTTATCTGTTATTAGCTTGCCAGTTAATAGCTAGGCCGTGCTGTGGCTGCGAGCTTAAGGCTTAATTGGCCTGTTATTGCATTATATTTTTAACGCTTATAAGCACAGGTATATCCACCTAGTCTCATGTTGGTAAGCAACGATGTGCATACTTGAAATTTTGTGGTTAGCATTTATTGTTTCTTAACTCTTATATTACTTTAAAATTGTGTTTATATTATTATTACTTTTTTTATTAGTATTACTTTTTTAAACCCTGAATATCTCCACGCAACAGCATTTTTAGGGTATAAAACATTTAGATTTTTGTTTGTACATTTTCATTGTTCGTGAAACATTCCTGTTTCTTTATAGTAAAGATTGCATTTACCTAACTTTTTTCATTGTCTTATTTGTTTATACTCTAAATCTTTTTAATCTTCATAATCGTCACAAAGACAAATTCAATTCCAAATCTGATTTCTAAGTCCATCTCCAAATTTGCCTTCCAAGTCTCCGGGCCGAGGGTCTTGCAGTCACTTACCAGACGTCTCAGCTCCATAACTTAACTTAAACGGACTTAAGTACTTAAGGGCCCTCAATATGCATCGGGGCCTCGTAATATTTGCGTACCCTTGTAGGGAGATGCTTTATGGCGTAATGGAATGTACGCTCAATTACATGCAAACAAACTGCCTGTTTTGTGCTCGTAAAGAGTGTTTTTAATCGAGTTGAGAAGGGTAGGAATGTTGGTCGGTGTTCTTTTGAAGGACACCAAAAGCCGGTGAGAGGATGTTGTTTGTCGGTTCTGGTGGTATGCTCACTTGTGCTAATGAATAAAGTTTGCCAGGTGGTATGTTTTGGACATTGGTGTTTGGTTATTTGTCACTCAATTAGACAATAACATAATATATTAGGGACATTTCAGCACACACGGTCATCTGACCCCAAACTAAGAAAAGCTTGTAATATGGTTGCCAGAGACTGATATACGTACATATATATATTTAAATAGATATTAATACCCAGTCATAGAACAAACACAAATGTTCATCACATAAATGTTTCTAGGTTCAGATGGGAATCGAACCCACACCCCCAAACGCAGAAGGTAGGTTCACTACCAACTGAGCCACCGGGGTAGCAACAATTCAATCAAAACTGCTAAATAGATTTCTAATGTGAGATCATAGATTAGAGGATATTATGAGGATGAGGATGAGATATTATAACCTAATAAACCTTGTAAAAACATTGAGAAACGTATACGTGCAAATTCTTAATGTTTTTATGAGTATTCGTAAACTCTATCTACCTCCAAATGTAAAATTATATTATATATCTACACTAATATTATAAAGAGGAAAGATATGTACCTATTTTTGTATGTTTGTAATGAATAGGCTATGAAACTACTGAACCGATTTGAAAAATTCTTTCACTGTTGGGAAGCTACACTATCCCCGGGTGACATAGGCTGTATTATATTTTGTAGCGAGGCCGAAGGCCGAGCTTACACTCGTGCGAAGCCGGGGCGGACGGCTAGTTTATTATATAACTTTACCACAGAGGATTAATGTCTCCCATTAAGTTTAATATAAAATATGCATTAGATCAAATAAACCAAACAAATACTAGAATGAATGTTCCAAATTTCACTGCACATTTAATAATTGTAAGGTTTAAATGTTTGAGGTGAAGATGATTTAAACTTTGTTTTCATTAACTTGAGGTTTTTATTTTGAGTTGGTATATTTTATCACGGTAGGTAGATTGGTAGTTAAAAGAAAAGTAGATTTTCGTATTAATTTAGTCGTATCAACATAACACACGTGCATTAATAACTCACTTTGCGCTCGATGCAACAATCTACTATTACTGTAATATAAACTTTGCAATTGCGAAAAATATATCAGCTATTGTGTGCGTTCGTGACTGTTTATGACATTTTACATAGAATAGCTGTTTTTTTACGCAATTTCAGGTCTGGTCTCGTAGTAATCGTTGTTCATAATTATTAGTACAATTACATTCTTTCAGGGCAGTGCGACTAAATGACTTTTTACACCGAAAAAATAAATTACTCTGGAAATGAGAGGCAAAACATTGCTGTTCCTAGCACATAAACTACTATTCTCTCTTCTTCTATTCTATTCCACAATTCGTTAAGCAAGTCTACTGGAGCTCAGCAGTGTCTGTCAGCGGTGATTACTTAGTACATCTCGTCTATAACTCAATTAGCGTGAATTAATCAGCCTCTAACAAAGACAAATAGTTCTGTGTTTGCCAAACGGACCAGAGGTACCTAATTGTTTGTAATTTAGTATAGGGAATTAGTATTGGCTTCTGATGTAACGTGTGTCTAAGGAATAAATTAAACACATATAGGTATACTTCTATTTGTTTAGGACAAAATTGTACCAATGAAGATACCCGCTAGTTACGTTATCTTGTCTCCAAAACACATCAATCAAATTATCTCCTAAATGTAGATTTGGAAATGATCGATTTGAAATATTTTTCTATGCGACAAAATACGGGTAGGTATTTCGAGATAAAAAGTAGCCTTTTTTTAACCGACTTCAAAAAAAGAGGACGGTGCTATGTTCCACTGTATATATTTTTTATGTATGTTCGGCGATTTCTCAGCCAACTGTTGCCTGATTTCCCTTTTTTTGTTCGGTAGGGTTTACTTTAAATTTGGTCTCATTGTCACCAAGTCAGGATTTAATGATAGGATCCCAGGGAAATTGAGGACAACCCTCAAATTTTATAGGCACTTATTACGTTTTTCATAATATTTATTTTTCATAATATATTCGGTTTTAAATTTGATCCACTTGTTTAATCCACGTTATAAGCTACCTCGATATACAATTTCATTGAAATCATTTTAGCCGTTACGGATTTGAGTGCAGACAAACATACATACTTGCACCGTTTTACTCAAACTTCGCATCAATATTATTAGTGTGATATATTAACCTTAAATCAGTGTGATTTTTTTATATTGATAATTATATAAGGTTGTTTCACTTATCGACGTGATTTTCATTGCGAGTTCCACAAAATAAAAAACCCATTATAATGCTTCTCTATTCTTTCCTATTGTGTGGACATTTATGTTTATCAAGCTCAAGAAAAGTAGTCAAAAGGTTTTATCTTTCCGCGCGAGCGAACGCATTATAAGGCCCGTTCACACTACACAGCGGGGCGTCAAAATGGAGGCAACCACGTGTGATGCTGATACAGTGATGGAGTAACGGTGCTTTTTCTCTTTTATTATTGTTAACAGAATTCAACGAAAAAGTGCATGTTCTTTTTTTTATTGTAAAATAGGCTTGCGCTTTGCCGCCAACTCACGTGTTGTTAGGCGATGATGCGGCCTACGATGATCAGTTTTACTAACTGTTTTGGCAATATCTCAATTTGTAATGATAATAGTATTGCCTAAGAGTCTGAATTGGCCCATTGGTGCAAATGAGGCGTAGGCGGTAGGAGTCCTACAACTTAATAGACCAATAAAATATCTATAATATGTGCATATACCTTTATAATAAACTACCAAATGAATTGAAACTTTTGGACGGTAACAAATTTAAAAAAGCGTTAACTGATTGGCTACTTAAGCATTGTTTTCATAGTTTTGAGGAATTAGTGGAATTTTTTAATATAATTTAATAAGATAATATAATAATACTTCTTAAAATATACAATTTATCTAGCATAAGAACATTTGCACGTCTGCTTCCAGACTGAATACAGTGTACCTAAAATAATTTTAAGACCTCAATGTAATGTATTCTAACAAAATTACAGGGCACACAGAGATTTGACATCTTATATTTCGGGGTGACGAGCGCAGTGCATTGCCATCCGGGGTTTTGAACCGTTGAAGTTTAAAATTCTGAGTGGCGTTGAGCTGTTATGGGCAAGCGTGAAGAGCCATCAGGCGAGCTACTTCGATCGTCTCGTCACTCATTATCATAAAAAATATATGATCTGATTTGATTTGAATAATGCTGTCGATCAAGATGATGACGATGGTCTTTTTATGTTACGTATAATTATATCGTTATTTTTATGTTTTAAATTAACAAGACGAGTAAATTATGCATTGCGCATCAGGTGGACTGCATAATTATTTGTATGGTTACCTATATACATAAAATCAATTGTTGTTCGTTAGTCTCGCAAATTTTTTAAAAAACAGCTTGACCGATTTGAATAATTTTGTTTTGTTCACTCTTATACTCGGATGGTAAAAAAATATGAAAAATTTGTCCGGAAAATTGGAAGATTCGGGAAAAACAAAAGTGCTTTCTCCTGTGAAATTTAAACAGGACGACGTAAGTCAGGTCAGTGTATTAAAAATAATTATCAATATAATAAACCGACTACATAAATATGTCAGAACTGGACCAAATTGAAATAGGACCAAACGGGAAACACGAGCTTTTAAATAAAAAAAAGAATCATCAAAATCAGTTCACGCAGTCGAAAGTTCTGAGGTAATAAACAAACAAAAAAAGACAAAGAACCTCCTCCTTTTTGGAAGTCGGTTAAAAAAATTGACGGTTCCATTGCATTGCTCTCAACCTGTGTTGAGTAGAAACAATGGCAGTGGCTTCGATTTGCTTTAAAATCCAACTTACAAACTAGGGCTGTCCACTCAGCCTTTTCAAACTTATACCGTCAAACAAAATGGTATTACCCTTTTACCGACAACCCTTCCAAGAGCCTCCAAGGGCGGGAAGGGCTCAATATTGACAGAACTCTCATGACAACGTGAAATGGCTGACTCGGAGAATGTTTTCACTATAAACAATAGTGCCGCAAGGAAATTGAAGGTGTTGAAGGACTTGAAGAACTGCTCGAGATGACGAGCTTTGTCAGCTTTCTGTTGAGTGGTGATGGCTTTTCACACGAAGATTACAATGTAATTATGTGATTTACACTCGGCCTTAGCTTTTTTATAGCTCTGACAGCTTTAGATTGGAAGAACCTGTATTAAAGCCGTAAATCCTGCTTACTTTTGCTAGGTTTTTGAATATGATTGTGCTATAATTATCAATATATATAACTGACTTCATAAAAATGTCAGAACTGGACCAAATTGATATGGGACCACACGGGAAGCACCAGCTTTCAAATTAAAAAAAAGAATCATTAAAATCTGTTCACCCAGAATGTTTTGAGGTAACAAATAAAAAATATGCTTGAATTGAGAACCTTCTTCTTGGAAGTCGGTTAAAAAGCCGCTGAGTTATGGTGAAATATAAAATGCAATGAATATTCAGGTTCTTCATGATACAATCAAACTATTCCATATTTAGTGTACATAGCAACACGTTTGTTTACATCCGTACCAACAGCACCTCCTTCGATAAATTCATTATTTCGAGCTCGACTCACCGCAAAATGGTTAAACGGTTAACCGGTTGGGCATAATAAATCGGACCGCTATCCGACTACAGTCCTATGCAAACCCTTCCTAAATAGTGTCTGCGTTTTCTAAACAGATGAGGTCTACTACTTGTGAAACCTCCGTTGTCACTAACCTACTTACACGGAGGCAAGAAGGATAGAACTATAGTTTTATTTTATTACTAGCTGTTGCCCGCGGATAACATAGCCTATACTTCAATATGGTCATAGCTAAGCATATTCGTGAAAGCCGCATTTAAATCCCTCCAGTGGTTTACGACATGTACGTGGACAAACAAACAGACAAAACAAATTAAAACTGTAACGTATTCAGCTGCTTACTTTAAGACGCCCTGTGTGACTATTTTACTGATATCTCGCAATGCATTTTTTTTTATCTCTACGATTTTATTATTAAGTATAAATATTTTTTTGTGTTGTGTTGTTTTTTATTTATTTTATTTATTTAACGACGCAAAACCAAAGAATGGTATTATTTATAGTTAACGTATAATTATGTATGTTCTCAGGGCCTAAACCAATTTTGATAAATGACGTGTCGTTAGGTTTGCGTACGTTCAGGGATGGTCACTGGGTAGGTGACGTTATTAGGTGTACAAGTTGGAGATATAAAAAGCGAGGATATAAAAAAATCTTAATTATTTGTCACGTGAAAGGATCTCATGACAAATAATTGAAAAAAAGTAAAATTTAATTTATTCTGTTTAGAAATGCCGATGATTAACAGAAAGGCAAAAAAAAATACCTTCAAATACTCAAAGCTAGTGAGTGTCTAAATTGTTTAAGACAATTAATTGGTAAATAACCTTAAGTGTTGAATACTTCCAATAAAAAACTATTTCAATTAAGTTTCATTTTTTGGTGTGAAAAGTCAAATTCTACTCTCCCATAGTACCTCCAAATGAAGGTAGTGTCCATTTATCCCGGGCAAATAGTGACGTCACGACGTCAATGTAACGTCCCGGGCACACCTGACGTAATCAGTCCCGCGTCAAGTTGACGTGGGTGGGTGAAAAATGTAGGCGCCGTTGTTTTGTTTAGGCAAACCCTTTCGGGCGAGTAGTTTTGATCCCTGCGGAATCCTTTACCGATTCACACTTATAGCTTTGCTTGGATATTGATTTACGCTAATGTTTAACTTGGAAAAGGATACAAATTGCTAGAAGAGTAAGGCACAATTCACACTGAGATGGTAGTCACTGGCTGCGCTAATTTTAGCATAGCTGATCGTAGAGGCGCGCTCAAGTAGCTATACTAAACGAAAAAATTCTCACTTCAGTGAGCTATATCATAGGACATATATCATAGGACTTGTATGGGAGAGCTGATTTTTATCGCGATTAATTCAGTGTTGGTTCCGTAGTAAAAGTTGTTCTTGATTATGAGTACAATATTTTTTTTATGATACTGAGTAACGAGACGAGCGAAGTCGCTTGCCTGATGGCTCTTCACGCTTGCCCATAACAGCTCAACGCCACTCAGAATTTATTAATATAATAATATCTTTGAATACGTCCGTCGTCTAGAGATACATCCACTATATCGAATGTGAGTAATTTCTGGTGTGAACTATTGTCCAGAGTCTACCTTTCTAACGAACTAGTCTAAGAGCTAGCAACATTTTTGAGAGAGAATTTCAGGTAGGCCAGTTTTTAGATATGCTATCTCTCTCACTCTCCCGGACATCATACGGGCTATCTGGCTGGCGGTAGTGGTTGCGTTCATCAGTGCGCATCCTACCTGTACAGGTAAAATGTAGATTTTTCAAATCATTTTAAGAAGTTTTATTTCTGTTTTATTATTTTTATTGAACTTTTTGCAACATGAATCTATTATTGCCAGACATTTTTACTGTTGTTTAAACTGTGCCAGACGAAAATCTTTTTTTCTTCAAAATATTTCCGTATGGCTGAAATTTTTATATGATGTTATTTAAGTATCTACAAACCTAAAATTAATCTGCCAAACAATAATTCGATTGTTAAACCTTCAGCCAGACCGATATAAAAGTGAAAAGTGATGTGGTATCATTTTGCTTGGTCTAGAAATAGTACAGAGAAAGAATTAAAAACTATTGAATGAATGTGTGAATTAATATAGTATCAAACTAATTATTTATTGTTGTACAAAATTAAGATATTGAGCAATCTCAGGTAAAACGGAGGCATCTTGATAAACATCATCATCATCTTCACTGCTGTCATTTTCATTGTTGAAATTAATTTTAGATAAATTACGATATTTTGTCATTAGTGCTGTAACAATTTCTGTAATATCCATCAGTGTCATTAACTTCCTCCGGTAACTGTACACTATCATATTTCAGTTTAAAATTTTCACGTATTTGTAAAACTTCATAACATTTTTTTAATTTATCTTCTACAAAAGTTTATGTTTTTCCATTTCTGTCTTTACAAAAAACACATTTTAATTTTTTCACTAGCCATTGTAACACAATTTTGTTAAAAATCATACAAAATAACAGCAACGAATACACCAATGTGACTAAATTGACGCCATCTCGACTACAAACAGCTGCTGTCGTCTATCTCGCTTGCGCAGCTACGACACGTGATTGTCTGTACTATTCCAATATGCCCAATCACTTAAATTTTTAGATCGGTCTGGCTGAAGGTTTAACAATCGAAGCATTGTTTAGCAAATTAATTTTAGGTTTGTAGATACTTAAATAACATCATATAAAAATGTCAGCCATACTGAAATATATTAAAAAATAATAATAATTTGCGTCTGGCATAGTTTAAACAACAATAAAAATGTCTGGCAATAATAGATTCATGTTGCAAAAAGTTCAATAAAAATAATAAAACAGAAAAAAAACTTCTTAAAATGATTTGAAAAATCGATATTTTACCTATACAGGTAGGATGCGCACTGATGAACGCAACTACTACCGCCAGCCAGATAGCCCGTATGACATCCGGGAGAGTGAGAGAGATAGCATATCTAAAAACTGGCCTACCTGAAATGCTTGTTTTCCCGACGTTGCTAGCTCTCGTACTAAACCGTATGACGCAGGGAATGAAAATCTAGAAGCAAAGTGAATGTCAGTCATGATGCCTTTGTACATGATACTAAAACGTGTCACTCAAAAGAGACGTGAAAACTTAGTTCTAGACTCTTGGTTTAGGGTGTTTAGTTAGCGTGTTTTCTACGCCTGGGTGAAGGGTCGGTTTCTAGACTCAAATAGACTCGCTAATTAGATTTAATTAGACTCATTTATTAGATTCAATTAGATGCATTTATTAGATTCGAATAGTAATTTTTAACCTTTCGCGATTTGAACTCATATTTTATATGTTTGTCGGGACTGATCGCGCAATATTTTATTAATGTAAAATTAGATTCAAATATACTAACTTATTAAAAAACTAGTGCTGTTGCCCGCAGCTTCGTACGCATAGATTTTCATATAAACTTTCAACCTTTTTTTCCTCCCTTAATCCGGGCCTTGCGCAAAATAATATAACCTATACCTACTTCAATCTGGTCATAGCCAAGGATGGATGCTATTTTTGTCGATGTCATAGCTAAGCATATTCGTGAAAGTGTTTTCATGGTTTAGGAGATGCGTGGACAAACAAACAGACAAAAAAACTGTCATAACATGTTCAGGCCTTGTGTATTTTTCTTTTTGACATTTCGCAATTATTATTATTTTTATCTCTAAGTTTTTATTATATTATGTATAGTTATAGATTCACAGTGTTCTGTCAGTTTTTTAGGAATAGTTATATATTTACGAGAAATTGTCTGCAATTGTAAGACGCGTTTCGATACTCCAACTTCATGGTAAGTTCGTTAAAGTTGAGAGATAAGCTTCCATCTTTGGGCAGTACGTATCTTAAATGATGACATAAGGAACCCTAGTGCGGAGCTATGATTGTGAAGCATTATTCTTAACTATGGTTGAGCAAAGTAAAGTATATGTACATGGTTTTACGTAAAAACTAACAAACTGTTCAAATAAATGTAATCAATATTAGTGCAAATATTTACTCATTGTTAAATTAGTGTTTATTTGTTCGTGTGAGTTTTGTTACATGCTAGAGTAAGATAGAGTAGCACTAGAGCAGTTCAACACATTTAACGAACTAGACTTTCTTAGTGCCCTTCTCCAAAGAAAAGAAAACTCCCAAGACTATAAAAGCAAGGAAATGGGTGTTTGCAGCTGCTAATCACCAAGCAGGGGGGAGGGGGGTGGCAGGGGCTTTTAATAGTGAGCGCGAATATCGTTAGCTCTCAATGTCGAAGAAAAGCTTTGGAAAAAAGCAGTCATTCTAGGTAGAATTAATCAGTGACTTTTTATGTCACAGCGTCTTGGACTATAGAGTACTACATTACTTCGGTAATGAATCGATATTATGCAAATCATGTATTACGTCATCCTAGTTACAACTTTATAGTGTATCTTAGGTGGACAAAAAAATAAGATCTCCGTTAAAATAATAATACTAATTAAACAATTATGGCCTTAATTAAAAACTTTACGTAAGTTAATCTATGCTTAAAATTGCTCTGTCTCGTTTTTGCTTGTGATCATTGCCGTCAGTGAGAAGTTGAGAGAACCCTTTTAAGTTTATAATAACTTAAGTACGTTTTGACTCGTCGCGCAAGTAATTTTTCACACGGGCCTTGCGACTTAGCTTGACATTTGAAACTCTGCTGTTTTTATTTGTACGATATTGTTAAGAGTTTTCACAGAGAGACTAGTTTAACAAGGTATTCTACGAAGGTTAGGTACTATTCAAACATAGGTTTTCTAGTTTAGTGTCATAACTAAATAATTATTAATAAAAATACCGACTTCACAAATTCAGTAGATATAAATTGGCCAAATTCGATTACTTGGATGATCTCACACTGTTATCCAGGTAGAATTTTTTTCCAGTTATTTGAAAGACAAACTATTTTATTACTTTTTTTATATTACTTTATTTTATTTTATTACCGATTTTGATGAAAGTATACTCACATTACCGCTCACGTGTTGCCGTCGATGTGGGGGACTTCTCACTGCGGTGGCTCATCGATCTTAATCTGCGAGGCGTACGAGCAACCGGCATCTATTGGTGGATAGAAAGATATAGATTAATTCAGAGTCAAATTGATTGATAGGAAGTAATTAATACCTTGTAATACTTAACTATGAATGTATTAGTATGTTGTAATGGCAGTGGTCAGGGCACATAGCACGCGGAACAGATGGCCGATAGGGCCTAAAGGATCTCGAACGAAGACCACGGACCGGTAAACGCAGCGTAGGACGTCCACCCACAAGATGGACAGATGATCTGAAAGAGACCGCAGGAAAACGCTGGATGCAGGCCGCTTCCAACCGGTCCTTTTGTAGATCAATGGGTAGGCCTATGTCCACCAGTGTAAGTCCTATGGATGAAATGATGATGATGAAACTATGAATGCATGGAATGTATACACTCGCAAATTTGACGTTTAAAAGGCAACGTGAAGTCGACCGCGTATTAAAGATCCAGAACTGAGTGAAAGAATAGGTACACATTTGTTGGCTGCGGAACCCTCGGTTCCTGAGTCCGATTTGCACTTGGTCTGCGTTTTTTATACACTATAAAATAATATGAAGCTATGAAACTTATTTTATAATTATATCATCATCGCGTTGTACCATTTTTAATGAAATAAACTTTTCAAGGCGTATCAGCGAAAATTTTCTGCAACAATTTTGTATGCAGATTTTCTAATTGCGCACGTGAGCCCTCCCTCCCTTTACTTCCTACATTTTACGTAATAGTTTAATTACTGACACGTACTAAAGTTTTTGAGAGAACAATTCTACATTTTAGGATTTAAAAAGCCGAACAGTGAGAATTATAAAAACCACTTCGTCACAGAAAGATTTATTATTTGTTGATAATTGAGCGCAGGACGTACTTCAACGGTTTTATTTAGAAACTAGCTGCACCCCGCGGTTTCACCCGTTTGGTCATACCCTCAGGAATCGTACATTTTCCGGGATAATAAGTCATATGTCTCTGGCCTGGCGTTTATTATTTACCGCCTCAAACGATTTAAAGTTAGAAAATCACTTGTTGCTGTATTTAAGGAGTCTCTTATGCGTGTTTTTTAGGGTTCCGTACTCAAAAAGTGTACACGGGACCCTTTTACTAAGTCTACACTGTGAGTATGTCCGTCCGTCCGTCTGTTTCTTCTTTCTTTTAACGGCTGTATCTTTCGAACTGTAATAGATAGCCAGTTGAAATTTTCACAGAATAATGTAATATTACGGCGGATAAAAAAAAGTTTTAAATAAAAAACTAAAGGAAGTTCCTACCAAACCTTTGCAAAAACTTATCTCAGCGCAAAAAGCATTATTGCTTGCTTTCTTACCTTTCAAAACCTTTTTTGACACAAGATACGAAAAAAATAGCATCAAGAACATAACAGGTGTTTCTCTAACAACATAGACATAAATCTGGCGATATGAAATGTCAGCCATTATCAGCCTGTATTGTTCCCACTGCTGGCCTTCTCTCAGAGAGAGAGAGAGAGAGAGAGAGAGAGAGAATGGGTCCTAATCCCAATATTAATGGTGACCCAGTGCATGTTAGTGAATGTCATATAACTTTGAACTTTTGAGGAACTTGGTCATACCAGTTTCCTCACGATGTTTTCTTTTATCGTTGTCGACCGATGGCATTGAAACTGCACATAGTATATTTAATTACTAAACAAGTAATTTGGTCCAGGGACGAGGATTGAACCAGGCGCCATCAAAAGTAAAGCGTACATGCTACCACCCGGCCAGCATTGCTTACATGTCAGTAAATCTCCCCAAAATAAATAATAAACGCATTAGTAACCTGATAGTAATAATTCGTCTTGCACCAACCTCGCATTATTCAATGTCGTCTTATTTTGTGTTGACTCGGTGATGTATGTGGTCATCCATCTGTCGGTTTGTCCGTCGCTCGTAGGACGTCACGGTAATGTGCTCCTTATAAGAGTAGATTACTTTGGATGGGTGGTAAAGTCAGTTTGGAGACTTGGAACAGTGTCAGTGTGTAATAATTCACATATTTTGACTCACTTTTAGGCAAAGTCTCACCCAATTTTCTTCTTCCAGTTTGTTTATCTTTTTTAATACTCTTTCATATTTTCTGTATTTATTTTGCGGAGACACGGGTAACATGCTAACATGAATGCTAATTGTTTAATATTAGTCTAACTTGTACTAACAATGTAAAAATCTTGGAAGTCGATTTACTTTTATTTTTTCATGTCAAGAGTGAATCAGTTTCTTCTAGGCAAGCGAGCTCCATCGTAGACCGCATCATCACTAAACATCAGGCGAGTTGGCGGCCAAGCGCAAGCCTATTTTTAATAAATAAAATAAAACCTAATTCTGATTATCGTAACGATTTGAAACTTAGCAAGTTTGTATGAACTGGATGACATATTATACTTAAAACTTTCTACTACACAAACAAATAAGTACCTATGTACGTGGCTATAAACAAAATAATGAGAAAACTAGATCTTGTTGACTCATACTCTATGTCAAAAGAATCAACTCATATATTAGTTATAACGATGAAAAATTTGTAAGGGACGTCGTTAAAACTCCAAACATCCAATCTGTACAGACAATGGATGTACAAATAAATAAAGATACCAAACAACTTGAACAATCTTCAAGTTTGAAGAGCCGTTGAGAAGCAAATGTTTCAGTAAGTATTCAGCAAGTCTTCAGTGCGTATTTGCATGGACGAATAAATTAGGGACATATCATTCTCACTTTCACGACTTGTAGCATTTCAGCTGATGTGGTCAACGGCTGTCTCAAGAACTAGTATGATTGTGTAAAGGCTAAAGCTAGTAAAGTTTTGATGTGATAATAGTTTGATTGCCGTCGAAGACTTTTGAATTGTCTTAAAACTATAGTTTGCACGTATCATCAGACATAGGATTGATAAGTTTTAAATATCAAAATAACAAAGTAAGATAGGAATAAAAAAAGTTTGTAAATATTAAATTTTTATTCATAGCACAGCTCGTAAAAGTCGTGGTGTTGCTTGAATATGGTACACCTGGCTTTGATCTAAATAGACTTTAGATGGGAGACCGCGAGTGGCATTTATAAGCCAGCTATGACACAAACACAAGTTAATCACAACTCGCTTCTCTTCGTAGCTTATTACGTAATTCTTTGTGGTGTAGTGTTCGTGGCGTAGTTCAACTTGCTGCATCTCATCTTTGACCGGTCAGTCTGATCGATTCTGTTTAATATCTCACGTCCCTTAAATTATTCAGCCAAGTATTTCAGTAAGTCACCTTCAGTATCTGTGTATTCCAGAAGTCGGTATCGGCGCCGACACTCCCAAGTCCTGAGCAAACTGCAAAAGGGTCCTTAAGTCAGCTTCTAATTGTGCGCTAATTTGTTTGTCATTCTATTATTCACATTTGGGATGGCTTGGAGTGGAAATGTTTATTGTTGTGTGAGTTGTCGTAAGTTTGGGCTTTTAGGCGATATGTGTTGAATGGGACTTGGATTTGAGTTAGTGCAAGGTTAGTGTGAGTCGTTTTTACGAAGATGAGATAAAGTTAAAATTTGTCTGTATTCGTTAATAGGATAGTGGTTCTTAAAGCTGCAATCGTCAACGGCGCAGCGACGCTGAGTGCCGTGTAGTTTTTAGTGTTACGTGCACAAAGGATTTAAACGGGACTCTACTACTAAGCCTACGTTGTCTGTCTGTCCGTTCGTCTCTCCTACCATTTAACGGCTGTATCTTTCGAACCGTAATAGTTAGCCAGTCGAAACTTTCACAGAATGTGTAAAGTAACGGCGGAGTAACTAAGAAATAGTAAAAAAAATCTAGAAGAAGAATAAGTAGACTGAAGTAGAGTAGTAATAAGTAGGAGGTCACCATACAAGACACGTTTTTTGAAACGTGTTTTTGTATTTGTTCTAGTGTACAAGTAATACGTGATTTAACGATGACGAGATTAAAGATTTTGTTCGGCCAGATGTCAGGCTTGTATAATTAGCCTATTGGCTCGCTTCTCCGCTTTTGTGATGACCAGCTATCGCCGCTTGGATCGACCCAAAATCTAGATCCATAGCCACTTGCCAGTACAAAACCACTGTTCCTGATCGTATTATTCAAAAGTACTCAATCTCTTTCCAGTTTGTTGTTTCTGTACGAATACAATGCAAAATGAAGCAACCAGCTCTAATGAAATGAAGCATACACTAGTAAAGCGTCATCCAGCGAACTGTCAATAAGCTTCAATGTTGTATTGAGAGGAGCCTACGTCAAATTAGACGTACGATCCGTCTGTCACTCTCATGAATATTTAATAGATCGGTGGAAGGCCAATCATGCGAGTAAACCCTGGAGGCAGCATTAACATACAGTGGTCTGTCACTGGAGGCAGAACTATTTAACTGACTTCCAAAAAGGATGAGGTTCTAAATTAGTTTTTTTTTGTATTTGTTACGTCAGAAATTTCGACTGAGTGATTTTGATGATTCTTTTTTTATTTGTAAGCTGGTGCTTCCCATGTGGTCCCATTAATTTGGTCCAGTTCTGAAATATTTTAGGAAGTTGGTTTAAATATATTTAAATATTAAATTAATTTATTTGTCAAGAACCCCGAGATAAAATCGGGCCGAGCGATAACTCCGCAACATTCGCATCCGTAACCTACTTTTGAACCGTAATGAAACAGTTGTTTGTTCGCGGCAGCCGCAGCCGCCCGCTCCGCGATCTCAACTAAAACAAGAAGATAACCTCCGGCCGCCACAGGGGAATCTACTCAGTAGGTTAACTAGGAAAACTTAACGTTCTTTACTCGCTGCCTCTGCAGTTACTGTACTGCGGCGGTAGCGTTGATTTTTAAACGCTCTTTATTTATTGACTAACTAAAAAAAAGGATTATAAACCTATTTTTTACCGACTTCCAAGAAGGAGGAGGTTTTTTATGTTGTTACATCAGAACTTTTGACTGGGTTAACCGATTTTTATCATTATTTTTTTATTCGAAAGCTAGAGCTTCCTATTTTGTCAATTTAGTCCAGTTATGATGAAGTCGGTTTTTAAAATTATTATTTGTCGCATTGATTTGAAACTTTGTAATTTGGATGACAATACTTTTGGTACCATACAATTGATCTGATGACGGATGGATCATATTATGCGATGACGAAATAACTGACAAGAATAGCAAGAAAAATGTTAATAAATTCAAAATCACTTGTTATTTGTTACTGTTACCTTATCAACTTACAAATATCATTATTCAGGTTGAGTTTACCTTCTTCTATATTTACTGTGCAATTATTCAGTAAAACGAGCCCGAGAAATCCCCCTTTACCCAGGTACGAACATAAACATAAAATATTAACAAAATTAAACGAAACAAAAAGTTTCCCAGTCTGCAAACACTTGTCTCGATCTATGGGTTTGTGTACAGTGTAGGAACAGATAATCAACTCAGAACAACAAGTGTTGACATTGAAATAGGCTGAGCTTCACTTATTGCACAAAAACCGGTAAAAACTAAACTTATACGCGGTCCAGTTTTTATAGATTAACTTCAACAACATTGAAAAAAAAGAAAATGAAAACATTTTTTTAATCGACTTTAGAAGGGCAGTTCTCAATTCAATCTCAATTTTATTTATATTTGTTACCCCAGAACTTTCGACTGCGTGAACCGATTTGATGATTATTTTTTTATTTGAAAGCTGGTGCTTCTCGTCTGGTCCCATTTCAATTTCGTCTAGTTCTGACATATTGCTGAAGTCTGTTTTTTATATTGATATTTATTATTTCTGGTGTGGACAGTAAAGAGTTTCTAGCTATGTTAGCTGAGTACTCTCGGCAAGATACCCTGAGATACCCTCTTGTACGACTCGAGAGAAGTGACAATTTCCATTGACTCGGATGCAAAATACTGATACGAGTCCGGGACCACACGAGGCAAGGCGAGAGCGAGCCCCAACGACAGTGCACACTGTACAGCCTGCATTATTATTATACTTACTACCCATAAAACATAGTATGACTGTAATGTTTCTTTGACAAATTATTCTGTGTTTCCGCTTTAACGCCGCATCAAAAACAATAAGGAGTCAAGAATCAATTATTTATGTTTTACTCTACAGAAATTTGTTGATGATCGTAATTTAACCTAACCTAAAACAACAATTACTAATAAAATCTGTAAAAATAAATAAAAAATAAAACAAAAAGTCGTTATAGGTATGTACAAAGGGACATTTAAAAGTTTCTACTAATAAGAAACAGAGTACATTATATAAACGCTAAAACATGGAAGTAAAAAATATAGAGGCAGAATAATGTTGGAACAAAGAAATAAGCAATTACCTTAGATGTGCACTTAACATATTAAGAAATAAATATAATATTGAAGACTAAGAAAAATTTCCACAAATAATTCCTGAAAAATGATTGTAATGAAAAATTTGTAACTAATCTGTTATAATTATGATCTATACCTTGAGGCTTTTACCGTAACAGGCGGTCTTTATACCGAAATTAATAGAAGATTAATAAAAGATAATAATTAAGAAACGAATAAGTAAATATCTTCTAACACACTAACATAGATTATAAGACTGTGCTAAAAATGATTAAAATAAGGACAAATAAAAGCTTTGTGTGTTGCCAGTGATGACATATGGTACTGAGACGTGGTCCTTAACTGTTGGTCTTTTGGAAAAACTCAGAGTCACACAACGGGCAATGGAGAGAGCTATGCTCGGAGTTTATTTACGCGATAAAATTCGGAACATAGATATTCGCCAAAGAACCAGGGTCACCGACATAGCTATTAAAATCTGCAAGTTGAAGTGGCAATGGGCAGGCCACATCGCTCGAAGAACTGATAACCGATGGGGAAGTAGGTAAGGTTCTTGAGTGGAGACCGCGAACCGGAAGACGCAGCGTAGGTAGGCCTCCCACTAGATGGACCGACGACATTGTGAGAGTCGCGGGCATCCAGTGGATGCAGATGGCAGGATGTCGTTCAGTGTGGAGGTTAAAGGGGGAGGCCTATGTTCAGCAGTGGACGTCTTCTGGCTGATGATGATGAAAAGCTTTTTTATTTTATTTATGATCTAATAAGTTTACTAGAAGCACTTGATTGACATTGTGGTGGAAATGTTGAAAGAACTTCATGCGTTCCTGACGAAATTGAAGCATCATCTTCAATTACTGTTTATATTTATACAGGTTGCTTGAGTTTCAGTGAACATTAATTAAAATTAATATCTTTGAACGAATCGCGGCTTTGGAATTACACCCGAGTCTCGGCGAGTTTCCAAACTGAATTTAGTGGATGGATATTAATGTTGAAGCTGCAAAACAACTTTCGTTTAGAAGTATTGCTTACTGTGGGGTTTAGGAAGATTCTGATTTCAATAAGGGACTTCCTTATAATTTCTTTAATTTGCTATGAAATTAATTAAAGAAACGATTACCACAAAATTTCGTCCATATGATACGCTTACTAGGCATTACATAATTATCTTTGCCAGTTATTCAACCGCGAAGCAGTAGTGTGCAAACAGTAATGTGTTCCAGATTGAAGGGCAATGTTTCCAGCGAAATTACAGGGCACACAGAGATTTGACATCTAATATCTCGGGGTGACGAGCGCAGAGCATTGCCATCCATGGTTTTGAACTGTTGAAATTCAAAATTTTTTGTGGCGTTGAGCTGTTATGGGCAAGCGTCATCAGGCGAGCGACTGCGCTTGTCTCGTCACTCAGTATCATAAAAAAAAACATAATTAACAATAAAAAAACCGACTTCAAAATTAGTACAATACGCAATTTCGGTAACTTTTTTTAGGCCATAGACGGCAAATAAGCAAACGCGGAGCGATCACCGTCGTCGCCTATGGATACCTGCAGCACCAGGGGCATCAC
Organism: Agriopis leucophaearia; assembly: GCA_949125355.1. Taxonomy (NCBI): domain Eukaryota; kingdom Metazoa; phylum Arthropoda; class Insecta; order Lepidoptera; family Geometridae; genus Agriopis; species Agriopis leucophaearia. The sequence goes on along the minus strand of OX421276.1, from coordinate 816,952 downwards.
AGATACGTTGCCGACCCTTAAAGACTCTATTAACAGCCCTTTTGAAAAAAGCCCTTTTTAAAGCTACTCGGTAATGCTTACTTGGATGACAATATTGAATTTTGCGGTTATTTTTATTTAAAAGCCAAACTCCTGAATTGATTTTGACGAAATTTCAATGGGACCAATCTGAAAGTATATCTTTTCAAACAATAACTGTCAAAATCGGTTTATAAACGGAGTTCTGAAGTAACAAACATTAAAAAAATACATAAACTGAATTTATAAATCGGTTTAAAAGAAAAACACTCTTTGTCTCCTCTGTCTCTTTGAAAGTGTCTATTTTAGTTTTTTTCACTTTAAACTAGGGCCTCAAGTAACTTATGTAATTTTATTTAATATTTATCTTAAATTTATCGTATCTCAAATTATAATAATTCTCTTCCATTCAAAACAATAATATTTAAATAAGCTATAAATGGTAATACAATTAAATGTAACACTCAAACTGTATCGTAAGGGAATGTGATAAATAGTCAGGAGCGATCACCGGTAGTCTGATCTAATAAAACTAGAACATAGTACATATACAGGTGTCCCAGAGTGCACTCGTGGCGGTGCATCCATCTTGGCGGCGATCCATCACTGCACTGACGCCGGCGCAAAGATCGTATGCGGCACTCTTAAACGATATCTGAAACGAAAGGTTTATGATTTCTTTAAAGATTCTTGGTCTAATGCATTTTATACAACTATGTGTAAAATGCATTAGCAAAGCCATAAGGATATATGTTCCTTTTTACAGCCTAAACAAATTTTGATAGATGAAATTTCGATAGATTTGTGTTTGTTCAAGCATGCTCCCTGGGTAAATGATATCAATATAATAAAACCGACTTCATAAAAATGTCTGAACTGGAAATGGAATGGAAATTTAAATGGAACCACACGGAAAGCACTAGCTTTCAAATAAAAAAAAAACATCAAAATCCTTTTCGTAAGTCGGTTAAAAGTACAAGATGGAGATATGTAAAATAGGAATAAATAGATTTTAATTGATGTTACACTGAGTAGATCTTTAAAAAATAAAGTGAGGATACATAATATTTGTTTAGGTGTATCGTTTGGGAAATATGATCCGTCATAAATATATGATACTGGGTAGGTATACTGTGAGTCTATTGCTGTCAATGTCCGAATAACTGGTAAATAAATCGAGTCTATTGCTGTTAAAGTCCTAATACTGGTAGATATACAGTGAGTGTCAACTTCTGAATAACTGGTATATATACATCGAGTCTATTGCTATTAAATTCCATGATACTAGTAGCTATACAGTGAGTCTATTGCTGTCAACGGCCGAATAACTGGTAATTATACATCGAGTCTATTGCTGTTAAAGTCCATGATACTGGTAGGTAGGTATACAGTGAGTCTATTGCTGTCAATGTATGAATAACTGGTAAGTATACAGTGAGTCTATTATAATCCGAGAAAACAATTTCTAGGTTTACAAATGCTTGACCCATTTGTAATATTGAATTTTAACACACTCGCCATCGACGGTTTCGTACGTTCCAGTCCTCTATGCAACAACACGAACACGCGATCCATTCATCAAATCTACAAAAAGGGCGAAACGATCGTTAAAATACTCTTTTCATTTCCATTCTGAAATTAATAGAATCTTCATTCAACGGAATTCCGCATTTGAGGATTTAAAATGCGGAAATATTCGAACTCGAGCCTCTTGGAAGAAAAGATTGAGAGATTGTCTCCGAATTTAATAACAGATTGGAAAGCTGACGAACTTAGACGATCGAGTGTGGTGAGACTCGTGAGGCAGTCTTAGGGAGAAACATACTCGTAGGGCTGTGGTATACTGAGAAAAGTTATTTAAATACGATATAATTTTTAAAACCCTTGGTCAATGACGGAAATGGATGATGTTAATTTATATGTTTACTAGCTGTGCCCCGTGGTTTCACCCGTGTGGTGATGAAAAATTGTGATGATGATGATGATGAAAAATATTTTACGACCTATTACATACCTACCGAATTTACAAATCGGTCGATTCGTTTCAGAGGAGTGCGACCACAAACACCGTGACACGAGATTTTTATATATATATCGGCCTCCTTGACGTGTCCGTCAACGGCGAACCTGACTAGCGCCGGTTATGAGCGCGTATATGGCTGGCAAAACCAAACTTAGTTTTAAAGGTCCTGTTGCAAGGCGCACAATGCAACTGACCATCAGCATTGTATGTGTAAGTGTAGGTAGGCTTCGGACGGGTTTTAATGATAAGGCGTTTAGCATCTAGGCGTTTACTATATATACATAGATGGATAATAACCATCGAAATACAATCGTTGATAAGGCGTTTAGCATCTAGGCGTTTACTATATATACATAGATGGATAATAACCATCGAAATACAATCATATTGCAAAACCTAGAAATAATATTTTTTTATTTATTTACCTATTCAGTCACGCATGTAAATTACTTAACGAGAAATCATTTTAGAAAATTATCTAAAGACAAATAAACATTTTTTAAACCCCCGATAAAATGGGCTGGTAGTTTTCTAACGGCTAAACAGATTTTCTTAAATCATTACTAATAAGAAAACTCTCGATCAAATCACCTTACAAAACAAAAAACCTAAAACAATATCAGTTTCATCAGAAGACGTCCACTGCTGAACATAGGCCTCACCCTTTAACCTCCACACTGAACGACATCCTGCCATCTGCATCCACTGGATGCCCCGCAACTCTCACAATGTCGTCGGTCCATCTAGTGGGAGGCCTGCGCTGTGTTTTCCAGTTCGTGGTCTCACTCAAATATCAGTTTATCCAGATACAAACACAGTTTTTTATGTTTACCTGTCTTGTCCCACTGCTGGGCGAAGGTCAATGTTTTCTTTCACCTTTTTTGAGCGATGGCCTCGAAACTGCACTTAATTTATTTAAGTACTGAATAAGTGATTTGTGGAGTGTAGGACCGAGGATCGAACCAGGTTTCGTCAGATTGTAAAGAGCACATGCTGACGCTCGGCCAACAGCTCTATCTATTGCCGATTATAACCTATTCAATAAGGAAATAATCATTCAATTCGGTTCACAACCGACGAAGATACAGAGAGAGTTCTAAACGGTCGGCGACGTATATGTGATGCCTCTGGTGTTACAAGTCTCCATAGGCGATGGTGACTGTTTACCATCTCTTTGCCTGTCTGCTTGTTTGCCAACTATGGCACACAAAAAAACGCGTAACGCACGTAGCAATACAATCGAATTGAGACCTCTTCTTTTGTAGTCGGATAAAGAACAAAGTTCTTGTATACCCCGAACATATTGAAAAGGTTTCGTCAAATCACCGGACAGTTCACAACTCTCGAAATAAATAAAAAAATATCTCAGACTTCAAACTTCTCGGTTTCAAAGACGTAGAAAAAGTTCTGCGAAACTAATTTATTTAAATGCATCAACATTTAATAGAATTCACCTTTTGATTTTAAATTTTACAGCGACAAAGTCTTGATAAATATTTAAGGAAATAATAAGGGTACGGCAGACCCTTATTATTTAAATAAAAAATACTGTTTTTTTATATTAATCTTTATATATTTCCGGTACAAATATTAAGGGTGGCGTAAGTTAGGTAAGGTAAGAGGATTAAATATAAAAAGTTTCTTCGTATTTTATAAACAAATTCAAGACATATTTTTTTCAAGTTTAATTACATTTAATTATAATATATATGTGCCATTTTGTTCGATAACTTGTTGCCATCTTGTAGGTAGTGAGATGATCCCGTTGCTGTAGAAATTTTGGGACTTCTGATCAAAAAAAATGCAACAAGTAGTTTTGACAGTCCTCTCTTGATGTTAATCTAACACTACCCAAAGAATTCTGAAGAGATCGAAACAGGTGAAAATCTGAGGGTGCAAGGTCAGGGCTATATGGTGGATGCATTAACACTTCCCAACCAAGCTCTCTAAATTTTTGCTGAGTGGCCAAAGATGTGTGCGGTCTGGCGTTATCATGATGAAAGACCGCACTCTTTCTGTTGATTAATTCCGGCCGTTTTTTCTCAATTTCTTGTTTGAGTCTCATCTGCTGTTGGCAGTAGAGATCCGAATCGATGGTTTTGCCCGGCGGTAAAAGCTCATAATGAACGATGCCCTGCCAATCCCACCATACACACAGCATCACCTTATTATGTGTTAATCCGGGTTTCGCTACAGTCTGTGGGGCTTCACTGCCCTTTGACCATGATTGTTTGCGCACATTCCTGTCGTAGGTGATCCATTTTTCATCACCAGTGATCAATCTTTTCAAAAACGGTTCGGTTTCGTTACGTTTCAATAGAGAATCGCAAATGAGTACACGATTCATTTGGTTTCTTTCAATGAGCTCGTGTGGCACCCAAATATCGAGTTTTTTTGTATACCCAGTTATTTTCAAATGGGTCAAAACTGTTTTGTGGTCAATCCCCAGTTCTTCAGCTACGACGTAACTACTAATATGCCGATCTTGGTCCACTTTTTCAGAGATGGCATCGACTTTATCCGTTACAGGGCGACCAGAGCGAGCTGCATCTTTGACATCAAAATTCCCGGACTGAAAACGCTTGAACCAACATTGTGGTACTCGTGATGACACTGCATTAGGTCCATAAACGTCACAAATTTTATTCGCGGCTTATGTCGCATTTTTCCCTTTTTTGTAATAAAATTTCACAATATATGGAATTTTTTCGTTAGATTCACTCATTTTATCGAACAAAAAAACAATTGAAAAATGGCGGGAAATTGCTTTTTACTTTTAGTATTCCTTTTTTAAAATGTCATATTTTTAATGGTATCAAAACCAGCTAGATACAAACAGTACAACCGATGAGATTTTTACTACAACTTTATACATACAAAAATACGAAAAGACTTTTTCCCCGACCTATTATAACATACGATATTCAAACATTTACGAGCAGCTAGGAGCGCAGAGCTTTTAGTGTGCATTTTGTACAAAGTTCTGAAAAAGGTTTCCTTAATTAATAAATTAAATGAACTATTAAAATGGAATTAGAAGATAATATACGATGTATGGGATATAAGTAGATAATACAATATAACAAGTTCTTGGTATGAAGAGTTGATTTCAATGTTTTGGGTCGACATAAAGGTCGGGGAAAAAGTTTCTTCGTATTTTTTAAACAAATTCAAGACATATTTTTTTCAAGTTTAATTACATTTAATTAAACTTGAATGACGGCCGACACGCCAGCCTGAACGACATCATACGCAGGGCTTTTTCCACCGCCAATGTCGCAGCTGTGCTCGAACCGAGCGGTCTTGCGCGTGACGATGGAAGGAGGCCTGATGGTATGACACTTGTTCCCTGGAAGTTGGGGCGGCCCCTTGTATGGGACGCGACTTGTGTCGATACTTTGGCACCGTCACATCTTCCTGAGACACAGGGTAGGGCTGGTGCAGCTGCCAATTCGGCAGAGCAGCACAAGCGGCGCAAATATGCTAACCTCGGCAGTGGTTACATATTTGAGGCGTTTGGTGTCGAGACATTGGGCCCTTGGGGACCGGGAGCTCACCTCATTTTCAAAAATCTTTCAGAGCGTCTGATTAACGCGACGCGTGACCAAAATGCTGGCGTGTATCTGGCTCAACGTATAAGCATTGCCATTCAACGTGGTAATGCCGCCAGCATGCTGGGTACGCTGCCGACTGATAGTGGGTTTGAGCATTTGGATTGTCTTTAGATCTTCAACGGTCTATGGACAGTCTAACTGTTTATTTAGTGTTAGTTTTAGCTAGTATTTTGTTTATTTAATAAAGGCACTTGCCATTTTAAATTACATTTAATTATAATATATATGTGCCATTTTGTTCGATAACTTGTTGCCATCTTGTAGGTAGTGACATGATCCCGTTGCTGTAGAATTTTTGGGACTTCTGATCAAAAAAATGCAACAAATAGTTTTGACAGTCCTCTCTTGATGTTAATCTAACACTACCCAAAGAATTCTGAAGAGATCGAAACAGGTGGAAATCTGAGGGTGCAAGGTCTGGGCTATATGGTGGATGCATTAACACTTCCCAACCAAGCTCTCTAAATTTTTGCTGAGTGGCCAAAGATGTGTGCGGTCTGGCGTTATCATGATGAAAGACCACACTCTTTCTGTTGATCAATTCCGGCCGTTTTTTCTCAATTTCTTGTTTGAGTCTCATCTGCTGTTGGCAGTAGAGATCCGAATCGATGGTTTTGCCCGGCGGTAAAAGCTCATAATGAACGATGCCCTGCCAATCCCACCATACACACAGCATCACCTTATTACGTGTTAATCCGGGTTTCGCTACAGTCTGTGGTGCTTCACTGCCCTTTGACCATGATCGTTTGCGCACATTCTTGTCGTAGGTGATCCATTTTTCATCACCAGTGATCAATCTTTTCAAAAACGGTTCGGTTTCGTTACGTTTTAACAGAGAATCGCAAATGCGCACACGATTCATTTGGTTTCTTTCAGTGAGCTCGTGTGGCACCCAAATATCGAGTTTTTTGCATACCCAGTTTTTTTCAAATGGGTCAAAACTGTTTTGTGGTCAATCCCCAGTTCTTCAGCTACGTCGTAACTACTAATATGCCGATCTTGGTCCACTTTTTCAGAAATGGCATCGACTTTATCCGTAACAGGGCGACCAGAGCGAGCTGCATCTTTGACATCAAAATTCCCAGACTGAAAACGCTTGAACCAACATTGTGCTACTCTTGATGACACTGCATTAGGTCCATAAACGTCACAAATTTTATTCGCGGCGTGTGTCGCATTTTTCCCTTTTTTGTTATAAAATTTCACAATATATCGAATTTGTTCGTTAGATTCACTCATTTTATCGAACAAAAAAACAATTGAAAAATGGCGGGAAATTGCTTTTTACGTTTTGTATTCCTTTTTTAAAATGTCATATTTTTAATGGTATCAAAACCAGCCAGATACAAACAGTACAACGGATAAGATTTTTACTACAACTTTATACATACAAAATACGAAAAGACTTTTTCCCCGACCTATTATACAGTTCAAAATGCCGGCGACCAAAGACATTTAAATAAGACTTCTTAAAATCAATTCCTAAACTAATTTACCGAAATACTAGCATTCGCCCGCTTCTTTGCCTGCACTGTGGACAAAAATTGCGTATTATCTCATTATAATATTAGTAGGTATAGATATCACTCAGGAACGGTGTAGCTTTCTATCGATGAGAGAATTTTCATAATTGGTTCAGTAATTAATATAAGATATTTTGTACAAACAAATTTTATCACTTCATGTCTCTTTAACGCGAAACCATTACAATATGACCATGACTAAATCATGTATTGCACTAAAATTAATTAATAATTTTGTACAATCTTTATTATTTTAATATTACTATAAAAAAGATATACATTTTTCCCTTCAAACATTATTTCAAGCAAAAGTTTTTCGCAGATCCAGACAAAAAATGCCATAACCAGTGTTTATTGACTTTTATCAAATAAAATCTAGACTTTACCCTCTTTGCCTCTTTTCTCTAACTTTGGCCATCAAGGCCCTTTCTGAGTATTTCAAAGAGCTGCGCAACTTTGCCCGCGCTGACCCAACACCGGCTTTTTTTAATTGAAAAAGAAACTAATCAAGTGTGAGTTGGGATAGTGGGTAGATGGTTCCGTACACATTTTACTAGAAATTTAGTTTTTTTATAATTTTTAAATGTTCAATTAAACAACTTTCCATTTTGGTAACAAATACAATTACAATTCTGTTAGAAGTTGAATATATAAAGTGATACATGAATTTTATTAACATTTTAAAACTTCAGCGTGGTAATACCGCCAGTATGCTGTGTACTGTGTCAACTGGTAGTGGGCTTGAGCATTTGGATTGTCTTTAGACCTTCAGCGGTCCTAGGAGCTATAAGTATTTTTGTAGTTTTAGCTAGTATTTTGTTTAGTAAATAAAGGCACCTGCTAGTTAAAGAGTAAAATTATTTTTCATTACTCATACTTGGAAAGTAGGCCTGAAGTTGCCTGAGAAGCGGGTTGAAAGTAATACATTTCAGCCTTAGTGAGAATCACTTTCAACTGACAGTGACAGTTAACAACTGACAAACACTCAAATTATAAAAACAAAACTAGTTCTATTTTCACATTTCTATTGAACCATGTTCCAACTTTTTTTCTCCTCAAAGGATTATGGTCCGGCACTTCTCGTGCATTTGCCAGTGTCAGTTCATATTTTTATTTGTAGTTTCCTTGTATTCGTAATGAAAAGCACAGTGTTTAAAGGGGTTAAAGACTTATTTAGTCTCTCGAACTATTTTCTTTCAACAGTTACTTTCACCCCTAGGATAACAATGTACTTTTCAACTTTTACTACTTTTTATATAAAATTTTCACGAAAATAAATATCTTGAAACTATTGTTCATTATAAATGCTTATAAAATCTTGATACAACTTACACTGAGCACTGCATCAAAACTGTTCACCATTTCACTTCGACACGAGACATAGACCCCTAAAGTGAAAAGCTCAATTTTTAATTGGACACGGTCTATGCGAAATTTCCGCTGATATGCTCCGGGGCCGCTTTGTTTAGGACTCGTTTACACGTTTCAGTGGCCGGTAGTGATTGGAGCGATAAACTCACCGGAAAATTTGCAGGAAAATCAGCCAGAGGGACAATTTTGCTTGGAAGCCCGACCAAAAGCCTACCCACCCAATTAGAAAAGACTTTTTTTAAATCTTAGCTAAGCTGACGTAGCCTAGTATTTTTATAACATTATGTCAATAGAAGCCCTTTTTCAGTTAAAACATGCTAAGTTATTTCCAACAAGGCTTTTATATTTAATTGACGCACGCCGGAAACTTGCAAATTTTAATAGCTATGTCGATGACTCTGGTACTGGTGTCTGGTGGGGGTCTGGTGTCTTTACTTACATATATTTAAGTAGATAAATGAATTTGAATTTTTATCTATTCCCAGAAAGCTACTACCACTTCGTAAATCAAGTAGTTTTCGAATAGGGACCTATCAGTTTAACGTCCCAGCCTTACAAAGTTCTAAAAACGACCATTAAATCTGATTTGAAACTCTCAAATGCGCAACACCGATACCCCTCCGATAATCCTATAGTAAGTTTGAATTCAATCAGCAACAATAGCGGGTCGTCGACCCCGCTCCGGGCGCCACAGACAGACAGACAGACGTAATCTGATTCCGAGCGCGACAGTTATGACGTTATTGGTGTTTTGTTTGACAGTTGGCAGCATTGGGTGAGGGTTGTGAAATAATTATTTTGGAAATGCATTGTTAGGTAAGCAGCTAGTTATAAAGGTAGGTAGGTATGTGGTTCCGTGGGGGATGTAGCATGTTGATGAATTTGGCTTTGGTAGTCGAAATTGTAGTAGTTTTTGATAATTTTACTCATTTCAGTTATTTATTTCACCGTAGTTTGATACTTTATTTTAATTTAGGTAAGTTTATTATTTTAAAAAATATGTTTACTTTTGGTGAGTAAATCTTCTATTACATCGTCAACTTTTTGTAATTATTACATAAAAAAAAACCTCCTTGGATGTTTTTTTATTTTAAACTAGCTGCGCACTGCGGTTACACCCGCATGGAAATTCCCTTAGATGTTACAAGTATCCATGTCTCTATCCGGCCTTCCAACTATATATGTAAAAATAAGGCGATCCGTTGAACTGTTGTTTGATGAATGAGAAACAGCAAAACAAACACTTATTGCATTTATAATATGAGTGAGAAATGTTTATTTCAAAATTTTTAAGTTTAGTAATTTGGAGCATTTTCTCTTCTTTCTTTCTCTTCTACATTGTCGTTAATGTATTATTATCGTTATTTATACATTAACAATAGAGCAGAGAAGAGAATAGAGCAGTAAAGAAGTTTAGTTTTTAACGATCAAAACAACGAATCGAAAAAAACTATCTACAAACTGCATCCACGTTTTTTTAACTTGTAATCGATAAACCAATAAATATAATATTCGTTATCACCATTATCAGCAAGAAGATGTTCTCTGCTGAAAATAGCCTACTATATATTTACCCTATATTATTTACGTACTACAATAATATTATTAACATAATATTTACCTTTAGTTTAATAACCTAGGTCGCGATTCCCTGTCTACTTTTTACCAAGCCTATTTTTAGCCTATTTTATTTGGAACCTTTCACCTCAAATAGAATTTAGTTTGGAGCATTCATGAACCCACTGCCAGTTCAAACACGATGGAGTGCAGTCCTGAATAGAGGAGCAAAAAGTGCGCTGCCAATTGAATAATCCATATAGGGTGTGGAGCAAGTCAAATACTTTGAAATCTATTAAGTTACACATACTTTGTCCTTGGTCTTTAACCAGTACGTGTTGCCAGTCATGACATATTTATTTATTTATTTAAGTCCACCTACACTGTGTACATCAATTCGATCAAAAACGTTAAACACAATCAAAAATGTAACTAAATGCCACAATACTTACAGGTGAAGACAGCATGCATTAATATTGAGCGAAAAAACAAAATAATTAAGTATAGTTAAACATAAATATAACTAAGACATAAAACGAACAAATTAAAAGTAAAATTTAAAGTTTTGTCAAAATTAAAAAGTCAAGTAATACATGTCAAAGAAATAATAATAATATTCAAATAATTAAAAGCTGTTCAGATAGTCAGAGACCTTAGACACTTCTTAAAACTAATGACATGCATTGGACCTGCATGGTGGAATAGGGCTCATCCTCACTCTCTCTGAGAGAAGGCCTGTACCCCAGCAGTAAGAACATGATAGGCTGATATGATGATGATGACCTTTCACGTAACTGTCAAGTTTCTATCACCACCGCTTGTACCTCGAGTCATAACATAGATGTATGTCCTGCCCCGGTGGCATATGGCGCAGACGTGTGGCGCTGGTGACCTCCAGCTATTTACCACTCCCTGACTATCTCCATCAACTGCATGCCATGAATAGAAAGATGAATGAAACTGTATGCAGGTTACTGTTTTTAACCGACTTCCAAAAAGGAGGAGGTTCTCAATTAGAATATTTTTTTTAATGTTTGTTACCCAGAACTTTCGACTGGGTGAACCGAGTTTGATGATTTTTTTTTATTTGAAAGCATGTGCTTCCCGTGTTGTACCATTTCAATTTGGTCTAGTTCTGACATTTAATGAAGTCGATTTTTTTATATTGATAATTATTCTCTGTCTGTAATAATAACAGAAGACCCGAAATACGGACAGTAAAACTTAATTCTGTAAGAGGATCGAATTATCAATCTATACCTTTCTCCCAATATTTGATTTTAAATCTGTGCTTGAGCACGCGAAAAAACTGCAAAGATTTTCTGTCTAAAAAGGAATATATTCTCAGTTCTCATCCGTCAGAATCCGTCAGAAAATAACACCCCAATATTTATTTGTCGAAACCGGAATCTGACCTAAGTGAATCAAATTGTTAATAACAGTGTAAGTGTTTACAAAAATAAAAAGTTGAACCGTTTGTAACTATTTCGCATGACGCTTTCATCACCTTCATTGGCATATATCCATATACAAGAGGTGATTTATGTAGCGTCCGAAATACATCCGCGCTTATGACTGATAAGCCGCTTTGGGAGTCACAACGGGCTTAGGAAACGCAAACATACCCAGAACCTACGTAATTCTCGACCTAAACAGGAGCTACAGGTGTGACGTCACTACGTGTGTATGATGGTGTTTAAGGTTGATCAGAAACACCAAGTACCTCCTGCAGCATCTGGTACTAAAAAGAAATAATATCTTACTCTGGTACACGGAATCCTTATAATTTTACTGATACAATAATTACAAATTATAAAAAAAAAAACATGAAACGTAATTACGTAACCATTTCACGATGGAACCAGTTTTAGTGAAATTGAGCCGTATGACACATCAAATTGTAGGTCCCTCCTTCTTAACAAGCATTTTGACTGCCCCGGTGGCTCAGTTGGTAGTGAACTTCTGTGCTTTGGGGGCGTGGGTTCGATTCCCATCTAGGACAAACATTTGTGTGATGAACATATGTGTTTGTTCTGTCTGGGTGTTAATATCTGTTTAAGTATGTATTTAAAAATATATATGTACGTATATCAGTCTCTGGCAGCCATATTACAAGCTTTGCTTAGTTTGGGGTCAGATTACAGTGTGTGCAATAATGTCCCAGATATTTATTTATTTAACTTGCAATGTCTGTATGTTATTTCAAATCTTGCAAGCTGAATTAGAACCATTTCTAACGTTAATTAATATTGGTGACTAAAAATTATACTATTTTTAAAGAACTATAACTAAAATGTTTAAGTTGAAGTGGCAATGGGCAGGTCTCATCGCTCGCAGAACCAATAACCGACGGGGAAGAAAAGTTTTTTTTTTATGATACTGAGTAACGAGACGAGTGAAGTCGTTCGCCTCATGGCTCTTCACGCTTGCCCATAACAGCTCAACGCCACTCAGAATTTTGAACTAATGGAATTTTATTGAATGGAGACCATGAATACGCAGCGTAGGTAGGCCTCCCACTAGATGGACCGACGACATTGTGAGAGTCGCGGGCATCCAGTGGATGCAGATGGCAGGTTGTCGTTCAGTGTGGAGGTTAAAGGGTAAGGCCTATGTTCAGCAGTGGACGTCTTATGGCTGATGATGATGAAAGAACTATGAAGAGTGCAACTGGATAAACTAATTTTAAAGGAATATCACCGATGTGCTGTACGTTGAAAATAAATAAAAAAGTGTGTAAGATCCGTCACCTAAAAAACAAAATATCTTCGAAGATGTAAGTATTTGAAGATGAGAATGTCCGTCACAAAGGTACGAGTTACAAAGAAACTTTATCTTTCCTTTCAATTAGATCTACCAACAAGAGACGTCAAAGAAATAACGAGATGACGGAACAGGAAGGACTTACAGCCGATCTGACGTCAGACATTCCGAACCAGGGAATTAAAGAGAACTACTCGACCTATTCTCGCGCGCTCGAGTTTATCAGTCTCTTTCGCTCTCATGACACGTCAAACTAGAGAGACAGTAAAAGAGGTAATCTTGAACGCGCCAGAATGGGGTTCTTACAAAGAACGCTGTGATTGGTTTCGTTACGTTATGTCCTAGATGTTTGATGAAGATATAAGTCAAAGGTAGAGAATAAAGTAGTTGTAATTGAGGTCGAATGATTTTGATCTTGTTTGATGAGCTTTTGAGAAATTTCTCTCAAAAAGAGGCAGCGATATCGAAGCCAATTCGCAATAACATTCCTGGGGCATTATATGCGATAACTACGAATGCTTTTGAGATTGACCACAATCTCAAAAGCATACGTAGTTAAGTTTACATTGAGCTTTTTCTCCCTCCCTCGGCTAATAAAAGAGCAAAACAAAATTTAATGTAAGATTAAAATGATAATGTTTTTGAGGCTGTAGTAACCCTCAGTAGTGTCATGTAACAGTAGATTAGGTACGTTCAGCAATTTAATTTTTTTCTGACATTTTGTTCGTTGTGACTTACCGTAGGTATATTAAAATTTTCATTTTTGGAATGACTATTGAAAGACTTATCTGTAAAAAAAACATTATTTTAACAAAAATAACGGTAGACAGGCATATTAACGGAAACCAAAGTTTTCATAAGGCTTACAAAAAATGTTGAACCATTGACGTAATTATGATAAGTTTACTCTGGAATAATTATATAAAAATCGATGGGTGTATGTTCCTTACACTCCAAAACGGCTAGACCGATTTTGACGGGATTTTCACTGGCAGATAGCTGATATTATAAAGAGTAACTTAGGCAACTACTTACTTTATCGCATGTAACGCAGGTGAATCCGGGGGCGCACGGTTCAAAAACGAATAAAAAACATAAAACTACAAAGCGGAGTGTAAGCTTTTTTGATATGCAGGCAAAGACAAGCATCAGCTACAATGTCTAGCAAGGAAATGTATTTTATGGTGAGAGCTGTGAGCACAAAGAACTAATATACTTTGTGCGGTAGTAAACAATGCAGTTTTTTCGGGACTTGCAGTTGCACTAAAGTTATATGATTATTTACGGGATATTTACCGTCATATAACTTTAGAGAACATCCGTGATAGTTTAAAACAGTGTTTGCACTTGCACTTTCCAATTAGTTTGAAAATAGCCCACTGTTAACTGTACTTTAATCTTTACAAAAGGTTTTTATCTGTTGTGTCTTCTAGTCACGATTGCTAAGCTAGGGGTTGGCTAGGCACTATCTAGTGTCTGCTAGTCACGAGTTCATTAGCCAGAGAGCACCATTAGACCATTTTAGATTATCTTTTATCTATTATCATACCATTTGCCATCGATTAACATCAGAGTTGTCACATATTTATATTCTCTTATCAATCAGCTAATTTTAGATTTATATCTCACTGACTCAGAGCACAGGGGGGGGGGGGGGGTTCCATAATCCCCACGCTTGGCAGGCGGCTTGGGGATCGCAGAGTTTCCACCATGTAAGTAGGAGGATGCTGCTGCCCATCCTCTGGGTTGTTTCTGGTCGCAGTTTTAGGACATACCCGGGTCCCCCTTCGTTTTGCAAATGATATAGTTATCATGGCAGAGTCGCTGGAGGACCTCAATACAATGCTCAGCGACCTCAGTAGCCTTTCCCAACAGGTGGGTCTTAAAATGAACATGGATAAGACAAAAATCATGTCCAATGTCCATGTTGTACCCGTGCCGGTCAATGTTGGGAACGATACTCTCGAAGTTGTTGACCATTACACCTATCTTGGACAGATTGTTCAGTTAGGTGAGTCCAACTTAGGCAAAGAGGTCGCCCGAAGAATCCAACTCGGATGGGCAGCGTTCGGGAAATTGCGTGAAATCTTCTCGTCCAAGATATCACAGTGCCTAAAGACAAAGGTCTTTGACCAGTGTGTGTTGCCAGTGATGACATATGGTACTGAGACGTGGTCCGTAACTGTTGGTCTTTTGGAAAAACTCAGAGTCACACAACGGGCAATGGAGAGAGCTTTGCTCGGAGTTTCGTTACGCGATAAAATTCGGAACATAGATATTCGCCAAAGAACCAGGGTCACCGACATAGCTATTAAAATCTGCAAGTTGAAGTGGCAATGGGCAGGCCACATCGCTCGAAGAACTGATAACCGATGGGGAAGAAAGGTTTTTGAGTGGAGACCGCGAACCGGAAGACGCAGCGTAGGTAGGCCTCCCACTAGATGGACCGACGACATTGTGAGTCGCGGGCATCCAGTGGATGCAGATGGCAGGATGTCGTTCACTGTGGAGGTTAAAGGGGGAGGCCTATGTTCAGCAGTGGACGTCTTCTGGCTGATGATGATAATGATGATGATCTCACTGACTGCTCACCACGGTTTCACTCGTGTGTACATTCCCTCACAAACCGTAAACCGTAAATATTAGCGTATAAATCTTACATATTATAAAAAGTATCCTAATAGGTATCACTCTCGGTTCTGCAATTATTTCTATGCAAAAATTCAAGTCAATCCGTTGCTCTGCTCTGAACCAATAAACAAACACACTTTCGCATATATATAAAATTGTACTTTATAGGGTCCAAATGAGCAAACGGATCAGAAAATACCTACTCGTTTTAGTTTTGTAGAATAAGGTTGCAGCTTTCAGGGAACAAGATAGTCTACTGAAGATTTAATTCATTAGTGGAGAGTCAAACCTTTTTGTACATATTTCCTTTCTTTCTAAGTCTTGTGATTCACTGTTACCTTGCCTGATGGTTAGCGACGATATTAAAATAAATCAAAAACAAGTTGCGCCTTAACAAGGTGTAGCTCAAACATTTTGTAAGAAATACAAAAAGGCTAGGCTATATCTCACAATCGTACACACTGGCGGCTTTTTATCAGCCATCGGAAAGGAAATCGTGCTGAGGCGAGTAAAGATCGGCGCATCTTGGCGGAAAATGTGAAAGCGCGTTTTAGGATTTTCAGGAACAATATGGAAAGTTGTTGCATTCAAAACAAGAAGTAGTTTTGTAATATTACATTGTTATCCCAGGGGTGAAAGTAACTTATTTAGTCCCGTACGCGAGGGCGCTAATACTCTGAGTTACTAAATATGTCATTAACCCCGAGGTAAACACTGTGCTTTTCATTACGAATACAAGGAAACTAAAAATAAAAACATGAACTGACACTGGCAAGTGCACGAGAAGTGCAGGGCCATAATCCTCCGAGGAAAAAATAAATTGGCTCAATACAAAATATGAAAATAGAACTAGTTTTTTAATTTTTTATTTGAGTGTCTTGTCAACTGTCACTGTCAGTTGAAAGTGATTCTCCCTAGGGCTGAAATGTATTACTTTCAACCAGCTCTTCAGGCCACTTTATTCCTACTTTCCGAGTATGAGTAATGAAAAATTATATCACTAAGAATACCTTCTTTTCAAAGACCACATCGCGCTTAACATCAGACGAGTTGGCGGTCAAACGCAAGCCTATTACATATAAAAAAAAGACCTCTGTAGTCAAGATCGTGCAATAAAGTCATATAATAATTTCAATAATATTCTCAAATATTGCGAGCCGATCGCGAGTTTTCTTTTCATTGGTTATTTTTGACACTTTTTGGATTTCGACAAATAATTAGATTAATGTTCGGACTATTAAAAAAAGTTACAAATCAATGCCATTCCTACCTTTTATTTGTGACTATTAGGTAGAATTTTCTGTTTCGATGTTGTTTTTAATGGGTTTTTTTTCACATTCATATAATTTTGTGGCATTAAGGTTTAAATAACATTTTCCGTATATTATCGTATATTATCATGTTTTTTTTTTCAGTTTTGATTTTTTTTCCACCTCGAAAACAGATTTTTTAATGATATTCTTGCGTTTCACCGCCACATTGGTGATGATGCAGTATACGATGGATCATGCTTACCTAGAAGAAACAGTTTCATTCGCGATTTGAAGACTCCTAGAATATCTGTATCCCAGATGACCTTGTAAAAATGGTTTTAAATAATTTCCAATTTTTATCAATTGTAAATATTTATTATAGCGTTCAATACCTCGCAATGTGCACCGTTCCTTCAACAGCGTAACGAATAGGAACACGCCTTCATAATAAATCTCTTCGCGCCTAAAAACCGAAATTAGGCCCCGATTAGATTTGTGGCGAGTAATTTATCTTCCTGTTACTGTGAGAAATGCGACTGGTTATAATTGTATTATTCGGTGAATGAAGAAAACGCGAGCTTGGAAAAGGTGGTAAAATAGAAGAAAAATTATCTATCTACAATTTTGGAAGTAGGTTTGCTGTTTATATACGACGATAGAAAAGTCCTTGCGAACAATTTGACTTTGGAAAACTAAATTACTATAATATTGACTACTGTAAATATGTAAATAACTCACGTTCATCAAACGAGGCTCAGCCGCTGGCATTCTCTTTCATATATAGCAAAGCTAGCTGCGCCCCGCGGTTTCACCTGCGTTGTGATAAAAATCGGTGATGATTATGATAATGAAAAGTAGCCTGTGTGTTAATTTAGGACATAAGCAATGTATATTCCATATTTCATCCAAATCCATCCAGCCGTTTCTGGGTGATTGAGTAACAAACATCCATCCATCCATCCATCCATCCATCCATCCATCCATCCATCCATCCATCCATCCATCCATCCATCCATCCATCCATCCATCCATCCATCCATGCAAACTTTCACATATATGATATTAGTGTGATTAACCTTAGTGTCCTTTTAATACGATGCAGATAAAGAGACGATACAAGATGCGTCGTGGGAAAGTAGAGCACGTGATACACTGGCGTAGCATTTTTATGGTGGTCAGTCTAGGCGTTTGACCATAGCTCATCCGATGTTAAGGCTGCACTACCTCTTAAGTACGGTATCAATATTCATCATGTTCATGCTTAATTGTTTTCAAAAAAATTCGAGAAAAAAAATCACTAAGTGAAAAAACGGGTATTTAAACTCAACGAAATGTATGGAAAGCTGTTTTTTTGCGATTTCAGGTTTGGTCTCATATGAAAAGCTTTTCATAATGATTGGTATTAAATAAACCAGCCCAGTGTGAGTCGGGTTCGCACACTGTGGGTTCCGAACCACCACACCAAATACAAAAAACTCAATATAAAAGAAAATTCATCATCATCAGCCAGAAGACGTCCACTGCTGAACATAGGCCTCCCCCTTTAACCTCCACACTGAACGAAATCCTGTCATCAGCATCCACTACATGCCCACGACTCTCACGATGTCGTCGGTTCATCTAGTGGGAGGCCTACCTACGCTGCGTCTTCCGGTTCATGGCCTCCACTCAAGATCGTTTCTTCCCCATCGATTATCAGTTCTACGAACGATGTGGTCTGCCCATTGCCACTTCAACTTGCAGATTTTAAAAGCTATGTCGGTGACTCTGGTTCTTTGGCGAATATCTACGTTCCGAATTTTATCGCGCAAAGAAATTCCGAGCATAGCTCTCTCCATTGCCCGAGACACCAGCTTAGCGTTTTTATGGTGGTCAGTCTAGGCGTTTGATCATAGCTCATCTGATGTTAAGGCTGCGCTTAACAGTCAAATACCTCTTAAGTATGGTGTCAATATCCATCATGTTCATTTTTGAATGTTTTCAACATTTTGGGAGAAAAAAAAAACAGTGAAAAAACGGGCATTCACACTCAAAGAAATGACAAAGAGAGAAAAAGACATGTAAATAAGTGACAAAACATTTAGAGTTTTATCAAACTTTATCATATTGAGAAATCCACAAGTTTCCACACAATAGTTCCAAACCGTAAGTTTCCGTGAAAGCGTTTCACTGTTCCCTGAATATTGTATTAATCCTTTAAGATTACAGAAAAACCCTCTTTAAATACGCGTCCTGGGGAACCCGCGGAACTACAAAATACCTTTTCAATAATTCCGGTGTAATTCCACTTGTCTCCTGTTCCCTGTGGAATATAGAGCTATGTAGGTTGCTTCAATATTTTATTGCTTGTGGCGGAAGAAAATGAAAATTATGTAAGCAAGTATAGTTTTATGAGATTGACTCAGTGATATCGCGTTTGCTTTAAAAATGAGGCCCCGTATTCGATTTCCGACCAAGCAGATGCGTGAATATTTGCTCTGGGTCTAGATGTAAGTTATCCACGTCTAAAAAGATATTAAACTCTTTTTTACATGGGTGTTCGACACGTGAATGTAATCTCGACGGACGGATTTATGCGTGCGAAGTGTGATTTATTTTATCCATAATCTGTAACAAAAATAATTCCACTAGATTTTTGTTGGCGTAGTATTCAACATAATCTTTTTTTTATGATACTGAGTGACGAGACGAGCGAAGTCATTCGCCTGATGGCTCTTCACGCTTGCCCATAACAGCACGACGCCACTCAGAATTTTGAACTTCAACAGTTCAAAACCCTGGATGGCAATGCACTGCGCTCGTCACCCCGAGATATACGATGTTAAATCTCTGTGTGCCCTGTAATTTCGCTGGAAACATTGCCCTTTAATCCGGAACACAGTAGTGTTTGCACACTACTGCTTGGTGGTTGAATAACTGGCAAAGGTGTGGTACTTCCCCAGGCGGACCCCTGCAAAAGACTCCTCCCACTACACAACCTAAATCTAATCTAGATTAGATAAATACTGCTTACAGAACATAATATTGTGATTTCTTAAACAGTTGCAGGCCTAGTAATGTCGTATACAGATCTAGCGAATAAAATAAAATTGGCAAACACGAGTGAACGGGTACAAAGAGCTCACTCGCCGACAAAGGATTCACTCATATTCGCCATGCAGTGCTCGCCGAATATCAGGCGTGTGTGGACCCAGCAGTGACGGCGAACGCGTATTAGCGTTGACAAAGTCTTAAACAGTATAAGTAGATATGTATCAGGTGAGCCTGATATTAAATTAAACTTTGTAATTATCTTATTTCACGTATTGTCACAGAAAATAATTTTAAGAACGGCTGTCAAGGCATTTTTGTAACAAATTTGCTGTAGCCACTTGCACCCATATAAACCCACAGCAACTGTGATGCGGAGTTCGACGCGTTGTCATAAATAAGAATGTTCAATCATATATCTGTCATAACACCTGGCGACAGTCCTTCCTTCTCATTTCCGTTCTATTTACTTCTCTTTTCTGTGCTTATTGCCATCTATCAATGAGTAAACTTATCTGGGTTTCCGCTCCTCATTTCCGCGTACCTGCAAGTTGTGGAATGTCTTCTGCCAGAAAGTTTTTCCGCCCAGCTTAAACATTGAGCCTCTATCCGGCAGAGCAAGGAAAACACTAGTGTTGCCATAAAAAATGAAATGTTTACGTTCCTTTCATGTTAAAACGTGTGTAATTTTCAGTGCACAAGTAAAACTTTCTTTAGTTTGTATCAGTTTGGTAAAATGTAATCCACTGTAATAGGTGGAGTAAATCCCAAGCCCTCCTCCTTAATGATACGAGCTCATCAATAGATTTATCAGATCTGTCCACTAGCAATCACATCAGCCTCCGGAGCTTCGAAGCGGAAAGAATCCGATATATTCCGATTGGAAGTAAGGAATGGTTTTTCTTCGAATGGTTGTGTATTTAAGTAGGCTGCGGAATTGGACTTGATGAGAATACTATTTCTGGGAGAAATAGTATTCTCTTCTTTACCCATTGTATTAATTATAAAACAAGTTATCGTAGTAACTCCTTTTTTATTCGAACATTAATTAACTTCAACCGCAATTATTCAGTAAACACTGACATATTTATGATGAGGCAATTTATTTAAAAAAATATATATAAGCAAATAGTTTTTTGACACAACAAAAGTGAAATTTAATAATACTAAAAATGAAATAGCAAAAAAAAAGAAAACACAAAATAAAAATTATCTGTGAATTTGTATGAGGCCTTATAATTGTAAGTTGGTTATTACTTGTTCCTTTTTATTTCTGTTAATTTAACTTAATATATCTTAAAGTAAATACCACTTATAAACTATCTTATCTACTTCAAATTCTATCTATCTATCCAGGCCTAAGTTGGTGTTGCAACGGGGCATTAAATTTACACTATTTAAGTTTGTATTAGTGAAAACTTCTTTTTGGCTTTTGTGTAACTATTCATCGTATATCTACCGTGTTTGTTAGCAGCTGTTTGTTTTCCATGTAAAATAAAATTGTAATGTATATTTTTCCGAAAAAACAAAAGTGCCTGAAAACATACATGTACGGTAATTATATAATTTTATTTGCACTTGGCCGGTTTTATTGTCTTGAGCAATATAATACAAAAATTAGTTAAAATACGTTTGTTGTATGTGGGGCCTCTCTAAGTTTTTAATTTTTGACTATTATTATTTTTAAGTTAATCCGCCGTATCATTACATATTCTGTGAAAATTTTAACTAGCTATCTATTCAATTTCAAAAGGTACAGCAGTTAGAAGGTAGGACAGACGGACCGACAGGCTGCGTAGGCTTAGTGATGCGGTCCCGTGTACACCCTTTGGGTACGAAACCCTAAAAAAGCATAATTAATATGTATTCAGGGCTTAAGTCATTTCCAATCTTACATTTATTAGGTTTGGAAAGAAATAGAAAAAAAATGCATCGTTAGTACCTTAAATTTTAAGTATCAACTCTACCTATTTTCTACGTAATTGGATAATTTCTTTCTGAAAGGGAAAGAAAGGGGGGAGGGGGGTGTATAGTGATTGAACCTAGGTTGACGTTGGTACTGTCTCGTACTTCACCCGACAAAGGGAACTTTGAACTGCGCCGCTAAGGAGCTGCAACTAAGCGAAGTTAGCGCTTAATTGGAAATAATACAAATACCTTCACAGACAATTAATTTAATAGGTATACATGTGTTGTTGAGACTAGTAGTTATGACAATGTCGACACAATATCATCCCCACTAGGTGATACGGAACGGTACTTAGCCGACAGGAGGTATGAACCATTTTTTCTATGGTTGTTATTTTTTACTATTTTCAAATTTTTTTTTTTTAAATCTCACATTAGACAAACATGGGGGGATGTAAGGCATACCATCCTTGTTGGTCTGGTCTGGTAATTGTACAATTATCGGTTTAACTCACTTTTTTAACTTAACGTACTGCCAAGCTCCTTAACGCAAAAACAGAAAGTACGGCTCACATAAAAAAAAAATACGCACAATAAAAAACTTTCACTGTCACTAATGCACTAACTAATCTCACTAATCACACTAATCTCACTAATATCATATATGTGAAAGTTTGGATGGATGGATGTTTGTTACTCAATAACGCAGAAACGGCTGGATGAATTTAGATTAAATTTGGAATATACATTGCTTATGTCCTGGATTACCACATAGGCTACTTTTCATCATCATAATCATCATCACCGATTTTGATCACCACGCGGGTGAAAATGCGAGGCGCAGCTAGTATCACATATGTGAAAGTTTGGATGGATGGATGGATTTTTGTTACTCAATAACGCAGAAACGGCTGGATGGATTTGGATGAAATTTGGAATATATATTGCTTATGTCTTGCTTATTGCTATACAGTGTGCATTATTTTTATTTTATTTTAGATTAAGCGTGTTTTATGGGTCAAGCTGCATGAATGAAATGATTTTTATTTATTTATTATTTTACTTAAATACATTTTTGTGCCATACATGAATGTAATGAGTTTTTTTTCTTTCTAAGTAACAGCATTTTATTCGTCATTTCAGAGTTGGTTTCGTGTTAAAAGGACCTCCTTTCGGCTGAATACCACCGGTCCGTGTAAGAATTAATACGACAGTATCTTTTTCTTACCACTATCTATTTTTTACC
The DNA here is from genome assembly GCA_949125355.1 of Agriopis leucophaearia. Lineage (NCBI taxonomy): Eukaryota > Metazoa > Arthropoda > Insecta > Lepidoptera > Geometridae > Agriopis > Agriopis leucophaearia. The sequence continues at coordinate 794,015 of OX421276.1, read as the reverse complement.
ATTTCTCAAAAAAACGAATAAACCAATTTTAATGAAATTTTGCAAAAATGTAGTATGCATTAGGAGAAAGGACACACGATACTTCTGGTCTGGAATCATAAGACGTAGCTAGTTGAAAATTAAAAAAAATTAAAAATATTTTTATTTGGATAAACAGGCTTAGTACATAAGTTTTATATCAACTAGGAACACACTGGCTTATGTCTATGAAAGCTTTGAAATCTTAATGTTTATAAGTGCGACTCCTGCACTAGGCTAGACCTGTATCGCAGGAAACTGATACCGTTTATTAAACACAACATTTTGTTAGCCTATATTTTGTTAATGTTATTAAATAGGAAATTAAAGGTAGGTAAATTATGAGTGCTCAATAAAAACTAATATAATGAATAAGTATAAATATGTTTATATATATGTATATATTATCACTATATACTTGAATAAATAGAATATAAATGCATTTCCTAGTATATTTAATTATTTATTTATTTATTTTAACATACAATTAGGTGGGCAGTTACAGGGGACCCCAATTCACCCACCCATGGATATAATCATACAGTTTTTAATAATATTTAACTACCTTACCTTTTACATAAATAAACTTTAAAAAAGAAAGGAAAAAAAACAAAAAAAAAAAAAAAAAGTGTGTGTGTGTCAGCTACGACGCACGATTGGAGTTTACTCGGCAGCAGAAGAATGAGATGGAATACATGTGTTGCGCAGGCGCGCAACACATGTATTCCATCTCATTCTTTTACACGTTCAATCCTACAGATATATATGTTTGTCTCTTTCTACGTAACGCCTCAACTTTTCGTGTTACACTTGATGTACCGGGCCTTATAACTCAAATCGTTTCTTAAGGAGTAAACTCCAAAAACAAACAAAATATAAAAAATCAATCAAAAATAAATACTATATTACATTTACAGCCTTTATTTCAGAGGTTTCTGGATTCGTTCCTAAATATTATTATAAAAATCCCTTGTCACTCTGTGAACCTCTGCCTCCGTACACTGAAACAAATCTAGTTCCATGGTCTGGGCCAGCAGGGCATTGAGCATGTTCAGCGCTCTTGGCACTGGCGCCAACCCACCGTACTCCGTTCCATAAGTAAAGCAGTTTAGATTAGGTAAGTATTATAAGTATCATGATACAATCTTTAATATATCTTCTGTCTCCTTGTAGCTGCGCGTTTGTAGAAGCTTGTACAATCTCTTCTTGGCTTCGTGAACAGTTAACCGAGCGAAGCGAAGTCCGGGTCTACGTTTGTATGTACTCGTATGTATATTTTTCCGACGAAAACTTGCGTACTGGATCAACAGATTTTTTGCAGTGATCCGATCTTCACGACATGTAGGCAAGCAGTTCATTCCAATAATTTTTTTATGTTTAAATATGAGCAAAATCGTTGAAACCAAAGCACGTACTTCTCTTTGACAAATTATAAAACAATTACAGTAATCCCGTGCTAAATAAATTGAATGAACGCCGCTCGAGGTCGGCGTGCACCATGCGGACGCAATGTCTAACTTCTAACTCGGTCCACACTGCAGGATAAAACTTTAATACGTTCGCTACAAAAGTTGCAACTAAAGACGTGATCAATTGCGTTTTGGCCGGATATTTGGAAATGATTGGTACATTGACCGGATTCAAAGTTACCCATATCACAAAAAACTGATTCATCTGTGTTTTTTCCATAACACTCATAATCGTCATTATCAGCCAGTAGACATCCACATTAAACATAACAGGCCTCCCGCTTTAACCTCCACACTGAATGACAGCCTGCCATCTGCACCCCCTGGATGCTCGCGACTCTCACAATGTCGTCGGTCTATCTATCTGGTAACATTATCTCAGCAAGAATAAAACAGTTTATTTTAGTACATTGTACATGAAATGCAATTAGCCACAAAAAATGGAAAAGCATTGTAAGACCTATGGCAACTCTAGGAAGGGACTAGGATAGCGAGGAGCTTTTATGTACCATCAACATCATCAGCCAGAAGACGTCCACTGCTGAACATAGGCCTCCCCCTTTAACCTCCATACTGAACGACATCCTGCCATCTGCATCCACTGGATGCCCGCGACTCTCACAATGTCGTCGGTCCATCTAGTGGGAGGCCGGGTATGTACCATCAATATAACTATATTAGAATTTACCATGGGCAAAATGCCGTAAAATGAGATCCTAACTTTCCGACTCAGCCACATCTCACTCAATGTAATGTAAGAAAGAAGATCTTTCTAGGAAAGAAGAAGAATAGTTGTTAGGTTTATCGGTGTAACGTATATCTTGTCCGGAGAATCCGGCTACGGCAAGTGGGCGCATCCCTAGCAACTCGCAAGGGCATGAAATATTTTAACTAGCGAGCCTGCACCAGTTTAATCTATTATTAACTCTGGACCGTAAAATGTGGTTCTTTTCGATATACAGTAAAATGCGAAAATGCTCTGCGGTAGTAAAACTACGGAGATGTTATTGCAGTCTCGGAAGACTACAAAGTAAGTCTTATGATCTGTTTAGCTCTAGTAGATACTGCTATATGAGGAAATTTTGCAATATTGTCAAAGATAATTTTGCCCAAAGGTATAAAAAGGTTTTGGAAAGTAAATAATTTCCTAGGCAATAATAATTATAACAAGTTCTTTTTAGCGTTCCATAGTATGACAAGGAACCTTTATAAGTTCATTCTATCTGTTTATCCGACTGTCTGCCTATTTATTTGTCCATCTATCCGAACCCTTTAGAATGTTTTCACTTCTATACCTACTAAGGTACGTTCTGTACCTAAGTGCATGAAGCTTTGCACAAAGTTTTTGTGTAAATTTTAATTTTAAGTGAAATAAATATACCCATATGAATTTTTCGTTTTAGAGGTGACTCTGATACATATAAAATGGGATTTAAAATGGTTTTCGCCGCACCTGATCGTGTGGGACCTATCGTTGAATAGATATTTTGAAATACATGTACATTTTCATGCTTCACTTTTTTTTATCAAGTGTATCTTTCGCGAAATATGGCTCACTAAAGTGACAAATAGTAGCTCCCCCCCCCCGCATTTCTAACTAATAGTCCTAGGAACTTGTCATGCTAAGAGGTTACAGATATGACTTTACTTTCTTCATCATATAACCTTTATTAGAAATTGTTCAGAACATTTTGTGAGCATATTTTTATTATTATAGCAATTATCACTAATATTGTCTAGAAGTTCTGACTCAAAACTTTATATCTTATCCAGATGAGTGTAGGTACATTACTCTGAGATATTCCTGCTTCGTCTCTCAAACGCAACAGTTTCCGTCCCATTTCCTGTTTAGTCCTAACGTATGTCGTTATGAATTCAGTGTACGTGTAAGGAATAATAAATTAGAATTAACCTGAGAAACAGACGGCAAGCAGACATGGTGGTGGTCACGACGTGGCAGATGCTGCAGAATTTAATGAATTTATAGATACGTTCACACCACCTACACCTGCTGTACTCTTGTGCTGATATTTTACCCTGAGAATGGTGAATTGTGCAGCGGTGCTTACGATAAAATAGGTACTGTGCGTTTGTTTATTCCTTTAACCAGCAACCATAATATCTTAGGTTAATACGAGTACATGAATTTTTAGTTGGAACCTAAATAGGTTCAAAGTAATTCAGTTGTGATAGATAGGTTCCAATTAATTAAGTTGTGATAGATAGGTTCAAATTAATTAAGTTGTGATAGATAGGTTCAAACTAACTCAGTTGTGATAGATAGGCTCAAATTATATAGTTGTGATAGATAGTTTTCTGATTAATTATGTTTTAAATCCAGACAGATCCTGATTAACTAGTCTATTAGGACAACTAAAGGCAGGTGTTTCGTGAGCTGTCCTAGTCGTTCCATGAAAAAAAAAATTTTTTTTTGAACTATGATTGCTTATAATAACTACACAATTTTTTTGTGGTAGAGAAAATAATTTATCTGTGACGTATTGCCCCTGAATTTCCTTTTATCTTTTTGCTATTGCTTACTGTTTCTGCTTAGTTCGTTTGACTTTTAGGATATTCCTAAGGGGATTTTGATCGTTAAGAACTTATTTTTTTATTTTATTTTTATGATATTGAGTGACAAGACAAGCGAATTCGCTCGCCTGATGGCTCTTCGCGCTTGCCCATAACAACTCAATGCCACTCAAAATTATGTACTTCAACAGTTCAAAACCCCGGATGGCAATGCACTGCGCTCGTCACCCCGAGATATAAGATGTCAATTGTCTGTGTGCCCTGTAATTTAGCTGGAAACATTGCCCTTCAATCCGGAACACAATAGTATTTGCACACTACTGCTTGGTGGTTGAATAACTGGCAAAAGTGTGGTACTTCCCCAGGCGGACCCCTGCAAAAGAGTCCTACCACTATATGAATTGTTATCTCAATAGTTCAAATCTTAATAGAGACAAAAATACGATATACATACGAAATACTAATATAACTAACTTTTATGTTTCAGGTAAGTTCCAGATATACACAGAACAGTGCGTGAGTAAACAATCTATGCAAGCTTTTTTAATAAAATCACCACAAATTCATAACATTTCCATTTACGCATAAATGCCGCGGCCGTTAAAAACATGAGAGCATTTTTAATTGAAAAATTATTACGTATGCGGTCGAAAACGTGAAATATTGCACAGTGGGACAAAAAAACTAATTACAGTCATAACCTTTTGTTGCCCGTTGACCGCAACTCGCGATGATTTAGTGCGCGATATTTTGGCTACAAAAAGCAGGATGCGAGCCCACTGTGCGTTTTTTCCGTCAAATAAATGTTCATGTTTTGCGCTTTGGGATCAAGTGTTGTGTTATTTTACGTTTCATATTATAATATGAGTTTATTACCAATACATATAAAGTGAGCTGTATGATAATTATCTTAAGGCCCTCTTTTGAATCGACTTTCGCTGGGTGAACCACTTTTGATGTTTTTTTTTTTATTTGAAAGCTGGTGCTTCCCGTGTGGTCCCATTTCAATTTAGTTCATTATTTTATTCGGGTTTTTATATTGATAATTATCCTAATACATCTAACTCCCTACCCAACCTATCTACCTATGTACTTACTTCCTATTTTATTACACCTATTTCTAGTTTTGGTTTGTCTAGTTACACGGTTAGCTTACATTTTCAAAATTTAATGTTTTATCTAGGAAACCGTAGAGACCAAAACACGATTCGGGACTTTCGTTCGATGGAAAAAAATATGAAAGAACAGAAAAAAAAAAATGAAAAAAAAGAAACTATGAAAGACTGATTTGCATCAATGCACTTCAATTTTGTCGTGTCAATGACTGTTTTCTATAGAACATCTATTAGCAAAAAAAAGATACGAGGTCCTTGAGAACAACTGATATTTTTTCACGATTTCAGAGTTGCTTCCATAGTTAGCCATAGTTGGTAACTATGGACTCTTTTCGGCTTAGTTATACCCTTTCTGGGTAGCCTAGTAAGCTGGTTAAAAGTAGGTAGATATGGATAAATTTGAACATGGCAAGAATTTACTAAGTTTTGAAGGCCCCTCAATCAAACGAATTTAAGTCCACTGTCCTATTAAAACTTTGAACAATCACTTACCACTTTGAACAAAGCATTTCAAAGCGTTAAAAATAGATGTTCAAAAATAAACCCTAACCTATAGGAATTAAATACATTTTCCATTGAATAAATGCTGAAAATTGTAATATACTAAACTAATTTTCACTCCTAAAATTGTCATTTATTTGAAATTTATGTCTGTAGCATAATAATAATTTTCAATTGAAAAATACATTGGGTTTTTTTTTCTCTATTATAATTTTTCACACTAAAAACATTTAATTAGTTCAGTAAACACAAAAATGTATTTAGCCTAGCTACCGTGTCTTTTATGACTAATTAGCTGCGCCCTGCGGTTTCACCCGTGTTATATATTGAGTTATAACTCCTTGAAGCAATATCCGTGGTAGTGACAGCAACCTCTTTGATTTAGATTTGTTTTTTTTGGTAAATAATAATATATAATAAAATTTTAATATAAATTAATGTAGAGTTCTTAATCGCTACCAAACTTCACAGGATCATTTGCTTGACTAATCTGAAGATTGCCTGAAAATGTCATCAAAATTGGTCCAACCGTTAACATGGTACTTACATACATACATACGTCATACACACCACCTTTTATCTATATAGATTTACAGGAACAAATTTAAACTTTATGACAGTGCAATAAAATTTATTTTATCTAAGTTAAAGGTACGTCTTCGACTGATTGCGGTGGAGAGAGCTTACAATACAGCAATCAGGGGTGTGCCAATTTATGGCGACGTAAGCCAAGCGTGTGTTGATTGTTTGTAACTATAACTAAGTGAGTGTTTGGTTCCTCGATAGATAGCTTAGATCGGAAACTAGACGTCTTATTCACCGTTATTGTCCTCACGGATTTTGAATCAGTAAAGCAAAGCTGTTGGCTTAACTGTTGGCCTTTTCGAAAAACTCAGAGTGAAACAGCGGGCAATGGAGAGAGCCATGCTTGGAATTTCTTTGCGCGATAGAATCAAGTACTTGGATATTCGCCAAAGAACCAACATAGCTGTTGAGAAATTGCATGTTAAAGAGGCAATGGGCAGGCCACATCGTTCGCAGAACCGATAACCGATGGGGAAGAAAGGTTTGTGAGTGGAGACCACGAACCGGAAGATGCAGCGTAGGTAGGCCTCCCACTAGATGGACCGATGACATCGTGAGAGTAGCGGGCATCCAGTGAATGCAGATGGCAGACTGTCGTCTAGTGTGGAGGCCTAAGTTTAGCAGTGGACATCTTCTGGCCGATGATGATGACAGCAAAGCTGCCAAACTTGGTTGTTGAAAAATCGTTACGATAAGTCTGAATAGGGTAATAATTTACCAAACTTGTAATAAACCCGCACAAGGTATTACGTAATTTGACACTCGCTATCGCCATTGTGTCCACCCGTTCGCGTTCGTGGTCGCATTGGCGAACCAAAGGGCTATACCAAATCAAGGTCATAATGTAATACCTACATACCGCTTCACACGTACACATGCACACATGCAGTTACGTGGACTCACGCGGTTGAGATCTCACTACGCAATCATTGACAGCACACTAGCCGGCCGTCCCGGCTTTGAACGGGTGGAGATTAAAAAAAAAAAAATCTAGTATAAAATATAGCCTGTGTTACTCAAATATAATGTAGCATTCCAATGGTGAAATAATTTTTAAAATCGGTCCAGTAGCTGTTGTTGAGTTAATTCATTACAAAAATACTAATCATTTCTATAATATGAGTGTAGATTACAAGAGGATTTCCACAAAGAGATCTTGGTAGGTAATTACAATGACCCTGATTTGGTATGGTACCCCCTTCCCAACTACTACGCCGTTTTCAGCCCAACTGTTTGCTGGGCACTGTACCAACATTTGCAACAAAATACAAACAGTTTTAAAATAAATTATCCGCGACTTCTTTCTCTTAAATGTTTGAGAAACAATAATAAATCTGTCTTATATAGCGCCTAGAGTCACAAAATAAATGATAGTACAAATGGAGCATACTCCCGGACTATTATTATACACTGCTAGTATGTGGAATGCGCTGCCTGAATGGGTGTTCCCCGATAGTTACAATCTGGGTGTTTTCAAGTCAAAAGTGAATCGGTCTCTTCTAGGCAAGCGTGATCCATCGTAGGCCGCATCGTCGCTTAACATCAGGCGAGATGGCGGCCAAACGCAAGCCTATTTTACAATAAAAATAAAAAAAACACTATAACTCTTTCTCGTGACTTCGTACGCGTAGATTTTCATATAAACGGAGCTACGATGACTATGGTACACACATTAATCTTAGAACACCATCTTTTTGTTTCGGGGGTTAAAAATGGCACATCACAATCGACAGCTATCTGCACATCTGCCACAAATGTGTGTGGTAACTAACCACATCCCTCAACCCCTTACATTACATAACTGCATTATATTGAAACCGCAAAGAACACGCCATAATTCTATCACACAATAATTGCATCATCTCTGTGTGACGTCACAATTAGTTCCCCCTTCCTACCACGGGGCGGCGCTGTAAGTGAATTACTTAAATGTGGGGACAGGAATTAGATTCGTTTTTTGTAGTATTGACTTAGAATAGATAATAGTACAAGTATATTGATTTGATAGTAAAGGGGTAGTTATAAGGACAACATTTGCAAGACAATCTGTTTTTTTCTCTCTTCAGTTTATGTTTTTTTTTGCTTTGTAACGACGAATTTGTAACCCTCTCTTTTTTTGCCGAAAAAAGCGATGAAAACTGGATTTTTGGCGTCCTGATTCTATCAAACAGAAAAATCAATAGAAAATTTAGTTTCTGTATCAAATAGATCTATATTTTTTATACTCTATAATTGGAGGAGGCCTTTACCCAACCTGGGGACCCTTTACCCAAGTAAGTACCTAATTTAGTAAATAAATAATAGTAGCTAAGATGAAATGTATAATAGCATGGTCAAATAAAGGTTTTTTTTTAAATACAAATTTTAACATAATTATCAACTTATTACCTCCAATTTACAAAAGTAGTTTATCGTAAAACTCTCGAAGGGAAAGTTTGAGAGTGGATTTCATTTAATTACTGACTTAAAATAAACACTTTGAATGTTACGGATTACTTGTTTTATGGTCTTGACAATTACGGCTTTATTTTTAACCAATTCCCAAAAAGGAGGAGGCTCTTAATTCGACTGTTCCTTTTTTTTCTTCTTTTTTTTATGTTTGTATGGTAACTTTCGACTGAGTAAACCGATTTTGATGATTATTTTTTTATTTAAAAGCTGGTGCTTCCCGTGTAGTCCCAATTTGGTCCAGTTCTGCCTTTTTTATGAAGTCGGTTTATTAAATTGATAATTATTATTTTAAAAAAATATACCCGAAAATCGAAATACCTACATGTGAACGTTGCATTTCTTGATAGTGTTGGTTATTGTCAAAATCTGCTTTGCCATAATTTGTTAATAAAGGCCCAACGCTTATTAAGAGACGTCACTAGTGACGTTAGTGACGTCGACGATCTGGCAACTCTCCAATAATTACTTTGACTGCTATGACACAATAACAATAATTTACCTTTGTAGAACCGTACAAGGTTACACGGAAAGTGTGTAAGCTGTAAGGGGTGCTATAAACACCATGCATAAACCATAATTATGAACAACTAGCTGCGCCCCGCGGTTTCACCCGCGTGGTGATGACGATGATGATGAAAGTAGCCTATGTGTTAATCCAGGACAAAATCAATGTATGTTCCAAATTTCATCCAAATCCATCTAGCCGTTTCTGCGTGATTGAGTAACAAACATCCACCCATTCATACATCCATTCATCCATCCAAACTTTCACATATCTGATATTAGTGTGATGATATTAGTATGATTCTTATACTATGGGACCATCCTTTAAATTGCGAAAACGGTCATTGACACTCGACAAAAAATGTATAGAGCAGCTGATATTTTTTTCGTTTGGTATTTCAGAGTTGGTTCCATAGTCAAAGTTGTTCATAATGATGGATATTGTGCACCCCTTTCAGTTTAGTACACACTTTCTGCGTAACCATGTATGGTTTTACAAAAAAATATGGATGGACTCACAGAAAAATAATCGTTTAGGATAGACCCTTTTCGGCATAATATACCCTTTTCACGTAACGCGGTGTAGTAGAACACAATAAATACCTGTAGTAGAAATTATTATTAACTGTATACACGGTACGATTGCACATAGCAACACAGTGGGCAGGGCACATAGCACGTAGAACAGATGGCCGATGGGGCCGAAAGGTTCTCGAGTGGAGACCACGGACAAAGCGCAGCGTAGGACGTCCACCCACAAGATGGACAGATGACCTAAAAGAGACCCCAAGAAAACGCTGGATGCAGGCCGCTTCCAACCGGTCGTTTTGGAAATCGATGGGGGAGACCGATGTCCAGCATTGGACGTCCTATGGCTGAAATGATGATGATGATGACGCAGTACAATTCGTACGTAGTTTTATACAAAGATATTTCTAGAACGTACTTTACACGTTTTGTCTTAGTAATTCCTACGTGTCTGGTCAGAGTAATAAAAACTAGAACGCCAACAATAAGGTGGAGCGCAAAAAAGGGTTCCGTACGAAAAATGGGCGGCACACGAGGGTCCAGCATATTTCTTTTTTGTCCCGCGACCTTTTCATTTCGTGACGTTTTAAATGTAACCGGTCTGATCCAGTTCTAACCGGCTCTCACCAGTTACGGCTGAAATACTGAAATATAAAGTGACTTTTTGGAGTTAATTTTAAAGTGATTAATTAACTTTGTTATAGAAGTTGGGCCGTTTCTGGTCACAGTGACTTTTTTGACGGCGGTTTAATTTTGAGAATGGGAAATTAGGGGTGCTTTATACAACTGTTCTTTTTAATGATTCGTTCATTTTGCGAAAGTTAAAATACAAAGTCAGTTAAGTTAAAGAACGGTTTAATTTCTACGGGGTAACAAAGTTATTTTAATATTATTTTATCGGTAAAAATGACAACGATATATTAAAACGGAGTAAAATGGCAACAAGAAAAAAAAATCACTTGTTACCATTTTACTCCGTCAAATTAAAAGATATCGAAACATTTTTTTTTTATAATGTTAGGATACCTAGTCAGCAAAATTTGGTTGTGTCACTTTTTGTAAATTCACACTCAGTAATTTTATATAGTCAAGAATGTAAAAATGTGCGAGCGAGAGAACTGTGGACCAAAATAGCCTCCTTAAAGGACTACAATACAAATAACACTATATAAACCTAGTTTTGAGTGTAATAAAATGAATTCAAACAGATTCAGAAAACCGGAAAGGATAAAAATAAATAAAAATAGCCAGTAAAATAAAAAGGAATTACGACGCCTTTCAAATCGTTTTTATTCAGATTACCAAAACGTAATCCTGTTTTTCAAAGGCACGATAATCCCTAAAAATACCGCCTAAAAAGCTCTGTTCTTTGCTCGGATAAATCCCTGCTAACCGAACTCTTGAAATTAAGCTTTATAAATAAGAATAAACAGTACGGCCAGTGCAAAAATTAAACTTCGATTCCTTGATTATAACCAATACAAAAATAAAAGAAAAAAAAACCGCAAAAAACTGAATTAATCTTCAAAAAGCTGAACAGATTTTCTTCAATCATAGCTAAAAGGAACACTCTCGATCAAATTACCTTACAAACATAAAAAAATTCGTTCAGCCGTTTGGGAGCTACAATGCCACAGACAGACACACTTTAAACTTAGACATAGACATAGACATAGACATATATTTATTGATAATAATAGGTATTACAAGTCAGGTACATAATATATTAAATGTTAGAAATTGCTATACAATAATATTACGCGCTATCTTAATATTGAAAAAGTCAGTGTATTCATAAAAAGCTTGCGTAATTAGCCACATTTTTAATTTGATTTTGAAAGATGCAAAGCTCGGAGCATCAATGACTGTCTGAGGAAGTCTGTTATAAATATCAGGTCCCATTACGTGGAGCATTTGAGACGATTTAACCAACGACCGTTTTACGGTAACTAACTTATTCTGGTACCTGCTATGACGTGGTAGCCCTTCTCCTCGTTTAGGGAACAAGTGCAGATTTTCCCGTGTGTATGTAGCTGCTTGCATGATAAGGAGACAGGGCAATGTCAATATCCCCAGCTCAATAAAGAACGGTCTTGCGGACTCATCTTGCTTGATATGCACCATCGCTCTAACAGCTCTTTTTTGCAATCTAAATACGCGCTTCCATTCAGCAGCACGGCCCCAAAACTCGAGCCCGTACTGAAGCACAGATTGTATGCTAGCAAAGTAGCAAGACCGCACAGCTTCTTTTGGCAGGGTTGACGCGACCCTACTGAGGGCGAAACAAGCTGCTCCTAGTTTTCCACACAGTTTGTCTATATGGAATTCCCATGATAGTACAGGATCCATGTAAAACCCTAGAAATGGGGCAGATTGAACTTGTTCTATGGCTTCTTTTTCAAGGTCAACCACTAAGCGACGTCGTTTGCGACCTGAGAGATCAAACACCATGAACTGTGTCTTTGTTAAATTTAGCTTCAGGCCGTTATACTTGAACCACAACAAGAGATCGGAGGCCACTGTGTTCAAACGTCGTTCGAGATGGTCCAGAGATGAGGCTGTTACAACAGCTGCGACGTCATCTGCATACATGAACACTTCTCCCTCTGTTGTGGCTTTTGGCAAATCGTTCAGGAGGAGTGAGAAAGCCAAGTTAGATAATGAGGATCCTTGGGGTACCCCAATTTCCGATGTCATGCCTTCTGATTTGGCTTTACCGTTATCTCCGATGACATATTGAGTCCTGTCACTCATGAAACTTATGACTGTATCGAGAGCCGGACCGGATATACCATAATAACTGAGTTTCTTTGATAGTGTCCTGTGATCCGCGACGTCAAAAGCTTTAGACAAATCACAGAAGAGCACAGCAACTTCAGTCCTGTGTTCTCGAGCTTCTAAAATACGGCGCACTACTTCTCGCGCTAACAGTGTTGTGGATCGTCCTTCGCGATATGCAAATTGACGATCTGATAGCGTGTTTGTGGATTTCAGAAACTCAGAGATACGCTTCGATAGACCATACTCAAATATTTTTGCCACAGCAGGAATTATAGCTATCGGTCTGTATGAATTCGGATCATCTTTCTTTCCTTTGCCCTTGTAAAGAGGACATATTCGCACTTCTTTTAAAGTTTTTGGATAAGTGCCTTCTTGTAGACATTGATTAAATAGGATAGCAAGAGGATCCGCTATAGAAACAGATACAATTCGTATTAATTCAATTGAGATGTCATACATGTCCTTTGTGGGCTTATTTGCCACGCCACTAGTTATTATCTTTTGTATTTCACTTGGAGTGAAATGAGTCATTCTAAGCGAACGATCACACTGTTCATATGCTCTGTGCAGTGAAGCGCAGACCATGTCAGCATTCGCCATTGGCGCACCACACAGCTGCGCTGCGGAAATAAATTGTTTATTGAGTAGATCTACTATATTCTGTTTTGATTGCGGCCCATTACTGGTCTTAATTATATCTGTGTAGTCTACTCTAGAAGTTTTTGATTTTCCTGTTTCAGTATTTACTATACGCCACATAGTTTTGATTGTAGAACTACTTTTTATAATCATTTTTGTATAATAATCTGTTCTTGTACATTTTAATTGTTTGTCATATAATATATTAAATTGGTCAATTCTATTTTGGAGTTCAATGTCATCAGGAAATTTTATTTTCAGATTATTTAATTCAAATATCATACATTTTAAGTTATGAATGTCATTCGTTACCCAGGTATTTTGCCTGAATGTGTCATTATATTTTTTAAGAGGAAAACAAATATCTATTTTTGAACTGATAATATTTATTAGAGATTCTGCCAGACGTTCAGCAGAAGCGTTCCGCATGTATGTTTGCGGCCAGTCGACGCTCTCAATTGCACTAACAAATGATGCACGAGCGGCTGCAGTGTACCTCCGAGTGAGTCGGGCAGTCGCACGAGGGTCACCAGGCGCGTCACACGTCGGCTCGCTACGCACCCCGTAATGGTCCGAGATGCACGTGCGTACAACAGACGTCGCAATTCTCTGACTATGCACATTTGAATAAATGTGGTCGAGGGCTGTAGAAGCTGCGCCTTGCTCACGCGTAGGAAAGTCTACTTCTATTCTAAAGCCATGCGCAGTAAGAAGATCAATGAGGTCTTTATGCTCCGAACTTTTTGTCAAAACATTTATATTTATATCACCTGCAATAATGCAGTCCAAATTCAAGTCATAAATCTTATCAAGCAATTTTATAAATATCGGTAAAAAATCCTTAACTTTCGTAAGGTTACTTCTGTAAATACAAATAATCAATAATTCAATGTCAATAAGCTTTACAGCTGATATCTCACAGATTTGTCTAATACTTAACTTACATATATCGTCAATTTGCAAAACTTTAAGTCCAGATTTGGCGTAAATACACGATCCACCATGAACCATGTCAGTGCGACAATAACTCGATACTAAACTAAAGTTATTAATGTGTATTTGATCTAATTCACTAGGAGACGCCCAGTGCTCTGTTAAACATAGAATATTACAGTTAAATTCTCTTTGCAATAATACTTCTAGCTTCTTTGTTTTTTTAGCAGTCAGTGACTGCACGTTCTGCAAACATATCACTAAATTAAAGTAGTTACAGTTACTTGTGGCGGCATTAGTATTACGCAATCGGTCTAAACCGGTTGTAGTCGTCGGCGCTGGTGGGGCATTCCCTCTACTTGTCTGTGGGCAGCTGGTTCGAGCGGACGCCACGAAAAAACCAATTCGCAAATCGAATCCCTTGCGGCCACACGTTCGGTGTCGTTATTTGAGGTTTAATGCTCTCCGGCATTCCTATTATGAAAGACGCATGTCTATTAGATTTTATTTGCCTTTTTTCTACATAATAGTCCGCTTGTACAATAGTGTTCAAAAATTGTTTGACTTCAATGATTGTAGTTTCGGCTTTGAATTGCCAAGCTTGTATGTAAAATGACCTTTCTACCGCCTGTATTCCACAGTTGTCCTTTCCGACTCCTACTGCGACTGGCTGTTGTTGCTTATAGCTGCGACGACGTTTCGTGACTGCCTGCCACTCGTCTCCGATATCGTTGCTGTCTTCAACTTGAACAACAGCTGAAGTCAGCGTGGGTGTCGTGGTACGTCGCTTTGACGTACTTCCTCGCATTACATTATCTAAACCTGCAATAGTCCCGGTTGTACCCGGGGTCTGCGAAATCTTGTATGCAGGCACAGGCATGGCGGCAATGCTTGATGGTGGGTCTTTAGAGCTAGCACTGGCACCATCAGCAGGAACTTCAATTTGCGCCATCTTGCACGGTATTTGAGCTGATTTAATAGCTGTTTTCACTGCCTGGAGCTCCGACTTCTTGGATAACTGCGGAGGACGGCACAGCACATCATTCAAGATGGCGTTCTTATCACGCTTTTCGCGAAGTTCAACTCGGAGTGCCCTCATTTCTACCTCTAATGTACCTACTCTGGCCAGGCGATCCTTACTATCAAGTAATTCGGTTCTCAATAAAGTCATCTCCTGCATCAATAGGCTTTCATTGGTACTTAAAGCACGTACCTCGGCTTTGAGCTCGTGAACGACTGCCAGTATTTGCTGCAACATTTCCACACCAGCAGGCATAGGCAGTTCCCGTTCTACAACCGCTGGGCTGGTTGGCCGCTCTGCCTGCGTTTGACTTTCTTCCACGAAGTACGTTGCTGCCCCGCGGACCGGGGTGGACGGTTTATTGTCTCGAGGCATCGCACATTTGCAGTTCGGACATAACCAGGTCGAGGATACTGTCGCCTTGGCAGGTATGTTAACACAGGCTCGATGGTAGACTCCTGTGCATTTCCCACATTTAGCGCCCTCTTGCGACGAAATGAATTTCCCGCAACCTCCGCACTTCAACATGCTATCGATATAAGCAAAAACGTTCTTAAAAATTTCGCTAGATGGCGATATAAATTCACAGCAGCTACTCAACACCAGATGGCACCACTAGTTCGCCGACGGAACTTTACCAAATTTCAGTAGAGGGTAGCTGCACAAACTGTTAAGAAGAAATCCCAGGGGAAAAGCCGATATTTCCACTAATAATGTAAGCAGACAGTGACTATAGCACCACACAGTTACTGTTCAACAGTACATCACAACTATCTAACGTCCGAATTTCAGTATAGGGTAGTAGCAAAAAAAAAAAGTTAAGATAAAACCCAGTTGAAAATGCAGATATTTCCACTAATACTGTGAGCAGTCACTGACTATAGCACCACAACACTTGATGTTCAACAGTACGTCACAATTAGACACAATCACGGTTGTTTAATAACTTAAAACCATTTAAATAAAATAAAAACTTGCAGAGCAACACACCTGTGTGTGTTATCAAACAAACACACACACTTATATCACCCTTTTGTTTGCGTCGGGGGTAAAAATAAAACAAAACGAAAAAGGATAAAAGAGTATACTTCTCTACAAGTTATTACATCAAAATTGAACAAAATTTAGGCGATTATAAAATCATTATAAGTGTTAGGAATTAGGTCGATTGAGTTCCTAAAAAGAAGACGTCTTCTAAATTACTGACTCAATTCAATTAGGATTCCTAAAATTAGAGAAATGACGCCCTTTTGTTAACATTTTTTCTTTAAATTTTAAGTATTTTGATGCACGCCTACGTACCGTACGTTCCAACCTGGTGGATGACTGGTAGAGAATGTTTAGCATTAAGTCCTCCATTTGTGCATTTGTACTTAATTTGTTAGTGTGCAATAAAGTATTAAATAAATAAACATTATGATAGGCTACTTTTTATCCCGGAAAATGTATAGTCCTTGTATCACACCGATAAAGCTGCGGGGCGCACTCTACCGGCTTAATAAATCCAACACCGCTTCGTTTCTCCCAACCGTAGTTCATAGATTTTGCGCAATATTGTCTATTATACTCACGCCTCATTGTCTCCACCAGACACTACCATTCAATCACCACGAAAACGGAAAATAAACCATAATTCATCAACATACGGTCGTCAATCACTTGCCATGTAGGCTCTTAAACACAGGCGCGACAGATTTGATTAGTCATCAAGTCATATCATGCAATGACATGCCAATTAGCTATGAACCGTGGTACTCAGGGCTTAATGATGATAATTGAGCGAGTCTGACAATGAGATAGTGGTTCAATACTGAACGAAGGCAATAATCATCTCGTCCAAATGTTAGAGTCACTTATTGTGAGGAATTAAAGCGAGGGTGTAGTTTTGGATCGCGCTATGATTTTGATTTAGAATGCTGTTTGTGTTTCATATAACTGCTATTAGAAGTTTTACAATGGAAACTGACACGGTTTTTACATACTTTGTTTTTGTTAAACAGGAATTACTCTCGTTAGATCAGGCAGGACTTCGGCTTTAGTCTGAGCCAAGCGATAGTGACCGAGCGGCAGCATATGCGCTTTACAATACCCAGTTCAATCCCCGGACCTGCACTAATGATTTATTCAGTACTTAAATAAATTATGTACAAGTTCCATGCCATCGGTCAAAAACGGTACAGGTAAACTTCGTGAAGAAACCAGGAAATCCAAGAACTTAAGTTCAACGAAATTAGACATTCACCAACATGTACTGGGTCAGCATACTAGATTAGGTTTCATCCTCTCTGTCTCCAACATCTAGCTGGGACACATTATATTGTCCCAGCAGTGGTAATATTGTAGGCTGATAATGATAATGACGGTGGCTACAGTTTAAACGCATTCGGTGGTCTTTCCGTTTACCAACCAAATGTGGTTAACACTATAGTCAGAGTAACCGGTTTATACTTACGTAAGTAATTCCTCGTTTTATAAAAATATGCGGTTTTTGATACAGCTTCTTATGACATGTCATATTATTTGGCAGTAGTGTGCAAATACAAAATCATTTATTCCTATTTACCATCCTGCTAGATGTAGTCATACCTAAGAGTATCCCATCAATGGGGATGATGAGATTTTTCCACAAATGCATTGGTCATATTTTTCAGAATGATAAGTACAGAGTTGCGCTAAATTTAGCGTGACAAGCTAGACGTTTTAATACCTAATGATAAAAAAAATAGTCAATATTTTATTTATAGCAAAAATCCACACACACTTAAAGCTACACACATAATAAAAAAATAAAATTTGGATTTTTGCCACAAACCGGCCCCAGCTCAGCATGATGCCGTTCGTTACCAACCGGCGCTGGTAAAAAGGCTTTTATGTAAATATATTTCACACAAGCTTTCTGATTTTTTACCTCATCAATGCCTTTCCTAACAGCTTTGTATTCAAAGATTCATATCGAAACAGCAGCCTAACTAATCGTCACATGCTTAACTTGCTGCATAATGCGTCAGTATAACTTACCTACATTGTGACTGCAGGCTCACTGCGCCGTACATTGTTCATGATTGCATTACCAGGCATTATACCCTCCCTTTGGGGCAGATTAGAGATGGCAGTGCCTAGCCACATTTAGGCATAATGCCCACTGAAGTTTAGGCGAAGCGGGGCGTACAAGTACTCGTAGTAAGATTAAGTTAGTAACTATTCCCATTTTCCTAAGTATTAATGTGTAATTAATAATGGTTGATCATCATTATTTCCAAAATGTTTGTGAAAGTTCTCGAATGTGGATAAGTGATTTATAACGAGGAAAAACATGTATTTTTGTGTTTTCCCCAAAATTCCATAGAAGCTTAAGAAAAGTCTCCACCACTTTACTAACGCATGACTTAAACTTGACCATGACTCCCTTTGCTTGACTCTAACTTTCACTCTGAATTGTTTGACGGCATAAAATATAACTTAAAAATATTTCAATACTTGACATTGGCAACTGCACAAAGCGCGCGACGCCAAAATGCTCTCACGAGGAAATATGAAAAAAAAAGGAATAAGTAGCTAAAGCGTTGCAAGTCACTTATAATTGCTTGTATTTTCATAATTATTGAGACGGTTAGTTAAGCTATGCAACTTGACCACGCATGGAATACTACGCATATTGAGTATTGATACTTAAGTAATAAGACGTGCAGATTGCTTGCCTAATATAAGCGCCACACCTGCACATCACAGCTTTTGTGTCACTGAACAATTATGAACTTCAAAACCAGCTCAATTCTGTCCTCGTCGCAAATCTAAAATTAAAATACAAACAGACAGTCAGATTTATCATTGCGCTGCATAAAGCCGCCTCGCGCTTCGTTAACTCACAATCGGCTACGTGTATACACTGTACAGTTCAGAGTGTATACAATGGGGGCGCCACTCGTGCGTACTCCCCTCAATGTCAACGGGAAGTTAGCAGATATTACGAATTCCACTGTCATTTTATTTAAAAATCACTAAATCTGTTGAAGTTTTTTTTTTCGAGAGATTAAGATAGCGTTTGACATAATCTCACCTAATTGGAAATAATAATGGGGTTAGAACTACGACTTGTTTGCTTAGTATTACTTATTTAATAATGGTGGGGTTAGAACTACGACTTGTTTGCTTAGTATTATATATTTAATAATGGCGGGGTTAGGAGTGCGGCTTGTTTACTTAGTATTATTAATCAATGGCGAAGATAGAAGTGCGACTTGTTTTTTTTTATTGTAAAATAGGCTTGCGCTTGGCCGCCAACTCGCCTGATGTTAAGCGATGATGCAACCTACGATGGATCACGCTTGCCTAGAAGAAACCGATTCACTTTTGACTTGAAAACACCCAGATTGTAACTATCGTCATCATCATCATCATCATCAGCCTGCATACGTCCACTGCTGGACATAGGCCTCTCCTAATGCACGCCACTGAACTCGGTCGGCAGTTTTTTGCATCCAGTTTTTACCCGCCGTTTTACGCAGGTCGTCACTCCACCTGGCCGCAGGGTGTCCTACACTACGTTTACCTAAACGTGGTCTCCACTCCAGAACTCGTCTACCCCATCGGTTATCGGTTCTTCGGGCAATGTGGCCGGCCCACTGCCACTTCAGCTTACTAATCCTTTGAGCTATGTCGGTAACTTTGGTTCTATGTCGAATCACTTCGTTCCGAATTTTATCCCGTATAGAAACTCCGAGCATAGCTCTCTCCATAGCTCGCTGAGCGACTTTAAACTTGTGGACCAACTTAACCGTGAGTGTCCACGTCTCGGCACCGTAGGTCATAACGGGTAGGACACACTGGTTAAAGACCTTTGTCTTGAGACACTGTGGTATGGACGACGTGAAGACCTGACGAAGCTTACCAAATGCTGCCCACCCAAGCTGAATCCTTCTATTGGCTTCTTTCTCGAAGTTGTTCTTACCTAACTGCAGAGTTTGTCCTAGGTATGCGTACTCTTGAACAACTTCGAGGTGAACGCCATTAACTACTATCGGCCCCGGGTCTATGTGACTATTGAGCATGATCTTTGTCTTGTCTATGTTCATTCCGAGGCCGATGCGTCTAGAAGCGTCAGCCAGGCCAGACAGCATGTCTTGCAGGTCCTGCAGCGACTCAGCCATTAGGACTATATCGTCAGCAAACCGTAAGTGTGAGAGGCATTCGCCGTTTACATTAATGCCCTTACCTTTCCAGTCCAGAGTCTTAAACATATCTTCCAGGACACTCGTGAACAGCTTCGGGGATATTACATCTCCCTGTCTCACTCCCCTGCGCAATTGGATATGCTTAGACTGCTGATTCTGTACTTGGACACTCATAGTTGCGGCATCGTAAATACATCTCAACACCTCGATGTACCGACAGTCAACTTGGCAACGCTGCAGAGACTCCAGAACAGCCCAGGTTTCGACTGAGTCAAAGGCTTTCTCATAGTCCACGAACGCAAGACACAGGGGATGGTTATACTCTTCGGTCTTCTGTATAACCTGCCTCACTGTGTGTATGTGGTCTATGGTGCCAAATCCTGAGCGAAACCCGGCCTGCTCCGGGGGCTGAAACTCATCAAGTCTTCTAGCGAGGCGATTTAGGATGACCCTCGAAAACAACTTATAAACGTGGCTCAGAAGTGAGATGGGGCGGTAGTTCTTAAGGAGCGTTTTGTCTCCTTTCTTGAAGAACAAGACTACCACACTTCTGCTCCACGCCTCTGGAGTGCTCCCGCTGTTCAAAACGGTACCAAATAACTTCCGAAGCTCAAGGAGTACGGGCTTACCCCCTGCTTTCAATAGCTCCGAAGTTATACCGTCTTCACCTGGGGCTTTTCCGTTTTTAAGTTGTCTGAGGGCCAACTCGATCTCGCCTAAACTGACGTCCGGCAACTCGTCAGTGTAGTGGCGGGCTAGTTTTGCACGAGAATCCTCTGCGCTGGGTTTAGGTCGTGGGGCGTGGGAAGCGTACAATCGGCCGTAGAAGTCTTCAATCTCCGAGAGCACCTCCGGCTTTGAGACGACAGTGTTGCCATTTGAGGTTTTGAGCTTTGTCAGATGGGCCCTACTAAGTTGTTTGGCAAAGACTTTGGACCCCCGATTCTGTTCAATAGCCTCTTCAATTCGGCGTGTGTTTGAACGTCGGAGGTCACGCCGTACAAACTTAGAGACCCTCCGATTGAGCTCGCGCAGCTCTGATGCTGGGGCATCCTGCTTACCTCGCCTTAGATCTATAAGCCGGAGGGTCTCATCGGAGAGTTTAGACTTCGTACCTGTACGCTGCGATTTATGTAACTATAGGGGAACACCCATTCGGGCAGCGCATTCCACATACTAGCAGTTCGCACAATAAAAAAAGAATCAAAGCGCTTCGTTTTTAGTTGTTTGCTTGAAAATAGTTTGATGTTTATTCATCACATATAATAGGTCGGGGAAAAAGTCTTTTCGTATTTTGTATGTATAAAGTTGTAGTAAAAATCTCATCGATTGTACTGTTTGTATCTGGCTGGTTTTGATACCATTAAAAATATGACATTTTAAAAAAGGAATACAAAAAGTTAAAAGCAATTTCCCGCCATTTTGCAATTGTTTTTTTGTTCGATAAAATGAGTGAATCTAACGAAGAAATTCGATATATTGTGAAATTTTATTACAAAAAACTGAAAAATGCGACACAAGCCGCGAATAAAATTTGTGACATTTATGGACCTAATGCAGTGTCATCAAGAGTAGCACAATGTTGGTTCAAGTATTTTCAGTCCAGGAATTTTGATGTCAAAGATGCAGCTCGCTCTGGTCGCCCTGTTACGGATAAAGTCGATGCCATTTCTGAAAAAGTGGACCAAGATCGGCATATTAGTAGTTACGACGTAGCTGAAGACCTGGGGATTGACCACAAAACAGTTTTGACCCATTTGAAAATAACTGGGTATACAAAAAAACTCGATATTTGGGTGCCACACCAGCTCACTGAAAGAAACCAAATGAATCGTGTACTCATTTGCGATTCTCTATTGAAACGTAAAGAAACCGAACCGTTTTTTAAAAGATTGATCACTGGTGATGCAAAATGGATCACCTACGACAAGAATGTGCGCAAACGATCATGGTCAAAGGGCAGTGAAGCACCACAGACTGTAGCGAAACCCAGATTAACACGTAATAAGGTGATGCTGTGTGTATGATGGGATTGGAAGGGCATCGTTCATTATGAGCATTTACCGCCGGGCAAAACCATCGATTCGGATCTCTACTGCCAACAGCAGATGAGACTCAAACAAGAAATTGAGAAAAAACGGCCGGAATTGATCAACATAAAGAGTGTGGTCTTTCATCATGATAACGCCAGACCGCACACATCTTTGGCCACTCAGCAAAAATTTAGAGAGCTTGGTTAGGAAGTGTTAATGCATCCACCACATAGCCCTGACCTTGCACCCTCAGATTTCCACCTGTTTCGATCTCTTCAGAATTCTTTGGGTAGTGTTAGATTAACATCAAGAGAGGACTGTCAAAACTACTTGTTGCATTTTATTGATCAGAATTCCCAAAATTTCTACAGCAACGGGGTCATGTCACTACCTAAAAGATGGCAACAAGTTATCGAACAAAATGGTACATATATATTATAATTAAATGTAATTAAACTAGAAAAAAATATGTCTTGAATTTGTTTATAAAATACGAAGAAACTTTTTCCCCGACCTTATATAAATAATTGTCAAATGTCATAATGACAACATTCCAACAAGCTACGCTAGTGCCACTTTACCATTTGCTAATTCCATTGCATATTACTTTATTCTCGCACTACTTATGTGATACCTCTCAGTAAAACATTCGGTAGCACTTGAATGTCACAAAAGGTCATCCATCCGTGTAAATGGATGAAGCAAACTTTGCTCCATCGATTGGCTATTCGGTACATTTGCAGTGCAAGAACAACTGGACTGGTAAGTTGTTCTCAAAGATTTTAAATTTGTTTTAGTAAGAAGATTTTTGGGAAAACTAATCATACAGTTAAATCACACAGCGAAACAAATTTTTATATAAGTAATTTAATTTCACTAAATTTTCCCAATTTTCTTTTAAATTTAAATCGTTAATTCATATTCCGCTAAAGTTAAATAAAACTGCACGATACGTGCTACAATCTAATTAACGTAGCGCTACGTAGCGGGTAACGGCTGCGGTTACAACATAGCTCGTAGCAGGTGAGCTACGACGTAGCGGCGTAACGACGTAGCCGCTATAGTGTAGAACCACTACACTAATCTTACGGCGAAACTGATTAGCTCCTTAGGAAGGTAGATTGGGCGGCTGTGTGTGGTAATCATTTGTTTCTGTGACGTTAATTATTTATATTCCAGAAAATGAGATTTTTTTGTTTTGTTCCCCTGATAATAGGCTGAGTAACAAGCAAATAAGCAAGTACATTTTTTAATAACCCACGACTAATTTACATAAGAGCTGATAAATTCTAAACACAACTGGTTTGCCAGTATTTGATCAAACATAGCTAAGAACCACAGCAATGAACGGCGCTTTCAAATAAAAAAATACCACATTCAAATCGATTCCACCGTTTTGGAGAATAATGTTTATACACGTACAAACAACAACACACAACTTCTCAACCTTCTCCTTTCTGCACTTGGTAAAATACCTACAACTAAATAAACTAACACTAAACCCGTGCAATTACATGTGAAAAAAAAGATATCATATTAAAAAAAAAACTTTTTACAACATAATATAAATATTTGCCAGTTGGTAACGCTTTTTCTCAAAAAAAATAATTAATGAGTGGCGTCACGTGAGAAACCAAGTGAGATATTATTTAACTCCAGTAGGGTAGCACAATGATAGCAATAGGAATCGAGAATGGATAAAAGGCGTAATTTATGTGTTCATACCCCGAAACGTGGACGCACAATTACCAGTGTGGGGTGAGAGCTAGAGATGGGATTAGGCAATTAGCAGTATCGATAGAAAACCCAATAACCCTCACTGCCTCAAAATCAAAATAAATCACAGAACTGAATAGTCTAACAATGTCTGATTTCCTTATTTTGACTACGAATATTTTTTTACTACACACAAAAATACTGGTATAAAACAATGTTTTAAACTATCACGGTTGTTCACTAAAGCTACACCACGCTAAGCTACTACTGGTATAAGCCCATATTTCAAGTTTTAAATTGTTACAACTTACGTTTCAGTATAGGTATTTTGTTGGAATTTTTGGAACGAAGTTCCTTATCGCGCGTTGTGCTAGACGGAAAAAAATCTTACGAAAAGTTGTCACGACACTTTTTGCTATAGTATTGTAAGCTGTGCGGCGTCGCATGTTTCTCTGTCTGTCTCTCTCTCTCTCTTATAGAAATTGTAAGCTGTGCGGCGTGGCATGTTTCTCTGTCTGTCTCTCTCTCTCTTATAGAAAGGAACTTCGTTCCATCCGGGTGTCCCTTGACACCTCTCAAGTTTTTTTATATTAGTATAGTGATAAATTATTTTATTGTTTAACTACATACTACTTAGTTAACAAATAAAACTTATATAAAAGGGTTAAAATACAACTATTTTCTACAAATAAGCTTTGACTATTTAGCCTTTTATTTCGAATTTAATTTAATTTTAGCCGTGGTCGTCAAACTGCATGGTTTGCCATGCAGTGTGACGACCACGGCTAAAATTCCCTCCTTTCTTCCACTCCTCTTTGTTTTACGCTATGGTGGGTTTGTTTTATGCGTGGGAGTCAAGCTCGTCCCGCCATCTTTGTCTGGGCCTTCCAAGAGATCGTATGGCATGCGGCAGTCATTTGGTAGTGGTTTTAGCCAACAACATATTTAGCCTTGATCGTGCTTTATTCCACTTTAGCCATATAAGAATATAGAAACAAATTCTAATTGGTCGACATAATATCATTTAATCGACAAGTCGGACTCCTATCTCTATTAACTTTAGTAGAATACCCATTCCATTGTAGAAAATGCTAATGATTTCCTCTCAGACACCGCCGTTTTAAGGTAAAGTCGTAAATTTAATGAATATTCCGTTTTAGAAACCCAACAATGTAATATAGCTACCCTATTGTTTGAAACGCTTTTGAATGTTGTAACTTTTGAAATGTCTTTGATTGTAATTTATTTTTGGGTATTTTGAGTTCTTTGTAAAGATTTTATGGCGTTGAGATCGCTGAAAGTCATTATAATTTTATAATAATAAAGTTTTTTAACATTTTAGCTCACAAAACTTAAAAGTAGTTCACATCCTGAAGTACTCGATACAAAATTATGTAAAGAAAAAAAAATTACCTTACTCGTGAAACTTGATTAAACATTTCCGAAATTAGACATTGGCTCTTAGAGTATTTAGACATGCCTGTCTTACATTATATCCAGATGCTCTCTATCACTTACAATCCAAAAGTCTACCTTAACACTTGGATATAAGTCTCAAATTAATTCATAAGTTCTGCTATTAAGCTGCATACACACGAGTCAGGGCGCGTGACAAATGTACAACGGGACATCCTTAAACGTGTCGTCTGAGATTAAACGCAGTAGTGGCACCGCGTAGTGGCAGATTGATCTACGTTTGCAAAATGTTATGGACATGCGTTAAGAACTGAGATGGCGTTTTACTATCAATTCAATATAATATATTATAATGATTATGGACATTTATGTT
Organism: Agriopis leucophaearia; assembly: GCA_949125355.1. Lineage (NCBI taxonomy): Eukaryota > Metazoa > Arthropoda > Insecta > Lepidoptera > Geometridae > Agriopis > Agriopis leucophaearia. The sequence continues at coordinate 768,229 of OX421276.1, read as the reverse complement.
AATTTTTCCTCACACATTTTTAGGGTTCTGTAACCCGACAAGGAACTCTTATAAGTTCGTTCTGTCCGTCCGTCTGTCTGTCCGTCCAATTTTTTTAGAAACTTCTATAATTATTAAGATAAGTGCATGAAACTTTGCATAATTATAGTTGTAATATAGGTTTTAGATTAATATAGATTTTTACAATTTTAAAAGTATAAAATATATATAATAATATTGCATTTTTTTTAAACAATTATATGGCTTTGGTTACGAAATCCTATCATATGCATGTCTAGACACGCCCTTGGCTAGGTATTTGAAGATAATTTTACCACCATGAAACCACGAACTTAATACAAAGATGAATTAATCATTATTCAAAACTAGCTGCGCTTGTAGTTTAATCCGGTAACCTATAAGGAACCTATTTTTTTTTGGGTTAAAATAAGCCCATGTGTTAGTCCAGGATATAAACTCCACCCTAAATTTAAACCAAATCCGTTCATTCGTTAAGTTTGTTTGATCTGACGCCGGCGTTGCGGTTTTATCATCGCACTAGCCGCCACCGCCTGAAAGTTCATCCACATAATAATAAGATCTGAGGAAGTCGCATACTGTGCGATTCACACGTTCTTTCTTGCCTCACACCTGCAAATGTGGAATGATAACTCATTCCTTCTGTGGTGTTTCCGAGCAGCTACAACATGGGGTTCTTCAAAAGGTGAGTTAATAGTCTTATAGGGTTGACAACGTATTTGTAATACCTCTGATGTTTCAAGTATCCATAGATGATGGTAACTGCTAAAGAAAAACAAAGATATCTACGCCAATTGTAAAACGATTTAAATGATGTTTTTTATAGAATGGTCTTTATTTCAGGGTTTAAAGTTTAAGGGTTTTCCATTTAAATTTAAAAAGAAAATATTCTGCTTTTCTTGTTTAGAAATTAAATTATGAACGCCGCTCATTAAACTTCCCGGGAAGTCGGTTGTTTATATTCTAAAAACGTATAATCTTTTTTTACTAACTGCAATAAATCGGCCAGCCACTTCTTGCTACATCGTTGTGCACTCTCGGAGTCGTAGGAGACATTGTCCTACAACACCGCTGACGGAGTCCTAATCCGCGGCAATCCGGTTCCATCCAGTTTACACCGATTTCAAACCAGTTCATGAAACATGCAGCGTGACAAGAGATCTCCATTTACTTGTCTCATTCATTGGCATGTTTGAAATTTAAATATTGAAAATGAAATTATATCTCAACTCGTGCAGCGTTTCATTTCGTGTTGAATGAAATTAAACCTTGACTCAATATTACTTTGAATACTCCTAAAAATGAAATAAAACAAATAAATATAATAATACAAGTAAAATTGTTTGTTCCTTCATCATTATCATCATAATTTTTAGTCCATTGTCTACTGATGAGCAATACTGAGTAACACCCGTGTCTTGTCTTGTATTTAACACTTTCACTTGTCCCGGTCTTGAGCCAACTCGCGATTTTTACTATATTGAATTCAGTCAGTCACTACTGTTTTAGTAATACCTATACTAATTCAATTCATCATCAACATCATGGTCAGTCTTCCTTATTATAGTTTTTCTAGATATAGGATTGTCTATCTTGCAATTCTCATTCAATTAAAAGATAAATAAATGATCCTGTAATATGTTTCTCGGTTGCTGTAAATTTCTCAGCAAATTGTCCCGTATTACGTGTTCACATTTCCCTTACTTATCTATCGACATTCCTTATCGAAGACAGCGAGACAGCAAACAACGTGCCAACTTACAGAGTGAGACGTGACGCGTGTCCTGCAGTCCTGTTAATTCCGCCATCCACCACCTGGTTCATAAAATATGCAGCGTGACAAAACGTGACAAGACATATCCATTTAGATACAGTGTTCTGTTAAAACTTTGTTCGTTTAGAATTAGTGGCGCTCCGCAGTTTTACGTGAGTTTTTAAAATGTATCCAATAAAGCGTTTTATAGAACTTCAAATACTATAACAATATTATAGTGCTTTATGATCATCGAAAATAGTGTTGTAGACTCGACGAATCGACTAGTATTGCAGATGTACAATCAGCAGTGACTGCTTACTATCAGGCAGACCGTTTGCTTGTTTGCCGCTTCTCATAAATATAGTTAAATACCAACATTTTCGCAATGAATATTTTGCCAATATAAATGTGAATTGAAATCAACTTCTCCATTCTTTTCCGCTAGGAGTGATGTTTCAATTTTATACAAATTGCATGAGAGATGTTGCGAATTGATTTTCTTAAAACTTTTTTTTCAGCCTGTCATGTTCCCAATGCTGGGACTCAGGCCTTCTCTCAGAGCTCATCACGCTGGACCAGAGCATTTTGGTAAATTGTCATATAATGTCTTTTATCTTTTGAGGTTTTTGGACATCCTGGTTTCCTTACGATGTTTTTCTTTCACCGTTTTTGAGCGATGACATCGATACTGCACATAATTTATTTAGATACCTACCACATAAGGGCTAAATATAGTGCTACAATTATTAAAAATTAAGACCTGTACTCTGTTTCTACCTATATTCATGCAAATAAAGGAATTTGATAAGTCAGTGGTCACACACAGAGCCTGGAATCGAACCGGGTGCCATAAGATTAAAGCGCATATGCTACCGCTCGGCCACCATTGCTCTTACTCTTAAACTTCATACTTAGTACAACTGTATCTAAACCAACTCTTAATGTAAATCAAAACCAGCCAAATAAACTTATCAAACTCACCTGCACGTTCTAACCTAATCGCACCAAAATCGCCAAACTCTCAGACACTTTATCATTTACACCAACCATTACTGACTGCGCTTTAACATTGACTGAAACTGGGGCAACTTAACCAGCAATGCAACTAAAAGCAATCGTTAAAACACAGAGCACGTTTGAATTAGACACGTTTGGGTACCGCTGCTAAGTACGCCAAAGCTACCTTTATAGAACCTTTACAGAACAAATTCTCTCTTTGAAAACGCTCTTTGGGTAATTAAAGTGATTCCGTATTTGTAAAAAGGGGTTTAAGCTTTTTTCTCGGATCGTTTGACAGATTATTGTAATAGAAGGTATTGTATTTTTCCGAGGGGTGATAGCAGAAAGTGAGATCCTTATATTATTTTAATTTTACTTAGAACCAATGTATCTATTGAATTAAATGAGTGGGAGATTTTTAATAAGGTTTTTTTGTGATCTTTTGAACAAATATCAAGAAATATTAAAAATAATTTCACTCGTCACATCAGCAAAAATTAACAAAGAAAGTGTCAGTTATTCAGATATTTAATAATTACCTATATAAATAAATATAATTGTTTCTCTATTTTTTTTTTTCATTTAAATACAGCTAGGTTAACATTTAAATATTTTTTTTTCCGAAATATCATATTATCTGAACATAGGCCCTTTAACCTCCACACTGAACGAAATCCTGCCATCTGCATTCACTGGATGCCCGCGACTCTCACAATGTCGTCGTCCATCTAGTGGGAGGCCTACCTACGCTGCGCCTTCCGGTTCGCGGTCTCCACTCAAGAACTTTTCTTCCCCATCGGTTATCAGTTCTTCGAGCGATGTGGCCTGCCCATTGCCACTTCAACTTGCAGATTTTAACAGCTATGTCGGTGACTCTGGTTCTTTGGCGAATATGTACGTTCCGAATTTTATCGCGCAAAGAAACTCCGAGCATAGCTCCTCCATTGCCCGTGCATTATGTGTATATTTTAATATTATTATGAACTTTGCAAGTACTTGTTAGTTTTAAGACTTTCATGTTCTTAACTAATGTATTTGACCTACCCAATACTATGAAACATAAAACGAATCGGAACCTATTAATAATGTGAAACGTGTTGCGATGTGCGAAATTTTAAATTTTTGTGTGCTCATTGAATGTTTCTAATTTTTATGAATTTTGATTGACATAATTGACATAATATTGAATTGACATGAATGAATAATAGTTTATTTAAATTAAATTTTTATTGTAACTTTTTAATGTATGACTCGTTACACGCCTTGGCGTAGCTGTAAGTGTGACGAGTATTTGTCTATAAATAAATAAATGTGTTATTTCAACCGCGATTTAATTCATACATTAATGTCAGTTCACCTACAAGCTTCCTATAGTGCTATTACTTGACGTTTTTTACCCTTACCTTGAGATGAGGAAATATGGGTAAGTAGGGGTTTGACGGGCTGCAGAAGAGGGGAGGGGAGAGGGGGGGCAAGATTGATTACGTGCTCACGCACAGTCAGACATGAGAGACCGTAATTAAATATAATGATTGTGGGAAAAGGAGATTTTTTTGTGTTGATGGTGAATTCATATTGTGGTATTGTTATGGTGGAAAGGTCACGCTTCTGGTTGGAGTGAAGATAGTTTTAGATGGTAAAATGGATGAAAATAAAAGTTTATTTTATTACTTGGGTACTGTAATCACTAATGCGGGTGGGTATTCTGATAGTTGGTTAAAGTATTTGGCATAAATCTCTATACCTGACAGTTTATTTAATTACTTAGTTCATTTTTTTATATAAAATCAGCAGAAATTTTATTTGGATTTACAAACAAATTCGTTCCTTTATAGTATAAAATGTCCAAATTTATCAGAACTAGCAAAAAGCAAAGGAGATTGTCCGCTTCATAAGCTCCAAGATGCTAACAAGATTCCCGGACACTTTCAAACTTTTCCCGCATCCCGCTCAAAGGAGATTTGGGCTTATTCCACTTCATCCTCGGACCCTTGTTTCCTCTATTTAAGTGGCAAATAAAAACGTTATCAATCGCTGCCGACTGCTTGTAGCAGATTAAATAGTAGTCACTATGTGGCATGGTTGGTAGAAACTGGTGCATCATCTGTAAGTAGGATTACGCCCGCATGGAGGTAGGGACTCCAGGGTTTGTTTCTGTAAGGGTGTGTGGTACACTTACACGTCACAGTGTTCAGTCAGAAAGACAACTTCTGATAGCCTTTAGAGTTGGTATTAAATAACGCCTTTTGAAACGCCTTTTGGAGATTGACCAATTTAATTTATGTGAGATTTATGACTTGACGTATTTATTTATTTTGGAGAAACTACAGAGATAGATATGATAGATGATTTTTTTATTGGTATATAAGTAGGCACATAATATAATAAATAATTAGTATTAGTAATAGTTTTAGGTTGTAAATGTCAGTGTTTATAATATTTTACACACAAGACAGAGATAAAACTATAAAATGCAAATTATAAGTATATACAAATAATAAATAAATGATTATAATTCTGTTATTATATCATGTATATGATGTATATGATATAGGTAGAAGATGATAAACAAAACATTAATAGAAAAAAAAAAGAAAAAAAAAAACAACTCTACTTCGATCGTAAATTCAATAGCTTATATCGGCACTCACAAAAATTAATGTTTTTTTATTTACCTGCTTTAAGTTTTTATTTTTTTTACTAAATTACAAAAAAGTAATGCAAAAAGCAAAAAAAAACATCTCATCCACGTCCAGGTGGTCACCCATCCAAGTACCGATCGTACCCGACGTTACTTAATTTCGGTCACCGACTCGCACTTGGCGATTATTTATTATTTGCTATTATACTTTAGAGTGTGTACTTTAGATCATGACAATTTTGACGCTTGTATGTATTACCAATTTTACATTAGAGCAAGTAGAAAAATACGTAAATACTAATGTTGTACGAGGTCCCTTTAGTTTTTACTTTTAGACATTAATATTATTATTTCTTAGTTAATCCGCCGTAACATTACATATTCTGTGAAAATGTCAACTAGCTATCTACTACGGTTCGAATGATACAACCGTTAAAAGGTAGAAGGACAGACGGACGGACGGACGCCCACAGCGTAGGCTTAGTAATAGGGTCCCATTTACACCCTTTTGGTACGGAACCCTAAAAATGAGTTCTAAGTACACCATACTCTCACAGGTAACCTGTTCTGTGCCTCCTTACTCTGTTATGTTAGTGTGAGTTAGGTGTATGCTTTATGCAGTACGTGTGTGAGTTTTTTATCGGATGTGTTGCACTTGTGTGGTGATTCTATCTCCCTTTGACAAATTAGAAGCGGTTCCGTTCCTTTTGTTATAAGGGTGGCAACACCGAGGCGGTCAATTCACACCCGGTGTCGGGAACAATGTAAAGTCCGATGTAAGGTGGAGAGTTCTTATCGGGAAAGTAGGCTTTTAGAGGTACGAGCTTGGGCAATGGACTTTCATTTTTTATTTTATTCTTGATCGAAGGAATTTAAAAGGCTGTGATTTTTCGGGTGGTTCTATTGTTTATCGATTAATAATTTTGATAAATTAAAAGCTATTGTGACTTGATTTACAGATAAATCTAGGAAAAATTGTAAAGTTATAAGTTTTAAAAATAGTAAAAAAAAAACAATTATAATGATTTAGTCAGAACATGGTAGGTACACATACATACATAGTAGCATACTGGGTCGTACAAATGGAAACATATCTCATGTCTTTGCCAGTTGCGGCGTAGATATGTGAGTTTTTCATATACAATAAATTTTTTAACAGTTCGTTTCTGTTAAAGTATTAAAAAATATGTCTATGTTAGAATATTAAAAACGTAATATTTTAGGTTAGTTGTATTTTATGCCTAAATAATAAAAAAGAGATGTTTATTTCTACCTTTATTAGTTATTTTTTTTATTTTGCTTAATTCTCAGGTCTAGACCGGACATTTGTTTGACATTGGTGGGGCCAAAACCGACACCAAGAGCTGAATATTAAAATACAATTACTATGGAATGTGTATAAAATGAAATTTCCAATTAATGTACAGTATGGTATTGTAGTTTAAAAAAACCTGGGCTATTGAGTAGAACAATTTGTGGATAGGAGAACAGATCTATAGGATGAGAAACGGCACCTTCATATCCTGTTTTATTTAAAAAAAAAAAAAAAAAAAAACCTAGTACCTAGTCTCGATCTTATGTCAATTATTTAGTCTTCGTTACATAATAATATCAAAACATTACATATATTTATCACTATGAAGTTCTGAAATCTCACATAGTAGCATTTTTGTGCTAATCAAATGTTAATATTTAGCGTTTATATTTAAACATTCCATAAACTCAGGATTACTTTAATATACTTCTAAACACATTTCGGCTTCAACCAACTCGTCGGTCAAGGAACAAAATATTCAGAATGAGTTTCCACCGACGCGTTCAAGTGTAATCTAATCGGCCCACATTCCATTCATCACAACAGCGACCTACCATCGGGAACAATGGGCCGCGAGCGCTGAGCAGCGGGAAATTATCCACCGAATACAAATATCACGGGTTTGACGCTCGCAGCGTCGGGACAAATTACATCTTGCGTCGGGAAATTACATCTTTATTGTGGGTTTATTTGTCTATTGATAAAAATATTCAGACTACATCTTTAATTTTACATAATTTTCCGAATAAGTTTATTATAAAAATGATGAGTTACTTACTTGGCTACCGGTATTATAAAATGCAATCGGTTAAGGTCTTACTGACCTTAACCTTCCAGGGAACAAGTGTCATTCCATCAGGCCTTTTTCCATCGTTACGCGCAAGACCGCTCAGTTCGAGCACAGCTGCGACATAGGCGGTGGAAAAGCCTGTCATTCAGGCTGGCATGTCGGTCAATACGACCAGCGCTTCTCGAGCAAGAGAGACCATGGTGACCGAGCTAATATCAACAACAGTACCACGCTGACAGCGGTGGATCTTACACCACCTTGTACCCAAGCGTTAGCTGACAGCTGACGAAATGCAGTCGAGTCTAAAAGACTACCTGTGTTGAAAGAGTGCATGGCGTCAATAAGTTGATAGTGAAATAAAAATTATGCCCAATTTATAACGTCACAAAGAAAACACTCACAAATTGAGCAAATCGATTGAAGATAATAGGCGTAGAATTATGTGGGCAGATGTTAATTTCTAAAATGGGATTCGATTTGTTCGACGGATTTCGATTATGTTTTGAATTTGCGGCGAAATGGGATGTGGAGTGAAAAATTGACAGGTTGTTTGTTGAATGGCTTTGAATGAATTTGTGTTTGGTTCCATAAATACGTTTGAACATCCGGTTCGCGTTGTGGAATGAAGTTTGACTCACGAAAATATATGTGTCAATAGTATGCTGTATAAAGTGATGCTGCATATGAATTATTTAGAATTTTGCTGTTTAAACTCCTGACAAATATATTTTTGGCAGATTATATTTCGCAATCAGTTACAACTAAACAGAAAATGGTGTATTCCTCTTTTATTTTAAAAGACTTACACAAAGAGACATCACATGAGGGTCTGAGGTTGTAGTGTAAATTATTATTTTTTGCCTCAACTTTAAATGTTGCTATTTTGTAGTTATGATGATGTAACTAATCCAATGACTATTCCTGAAGTTAGAGGAATCTGTCGACATTGAATTTATCAAAATTGGTTGAGGAGTTTAAGCGTTGGGAGCATACATACTTAATACCTACACGTGAATCACAATTCTTTTTCGCTTCGCGTCGTCGGGTAAAACTAAGATTGTAGAACGCGTGGTTAAAGCTTAGACGATATCATATAAGTATATTCAATTTTGTCCCTTGAAATCCTGCTGTACGGCTCATAATATAGGGTTCACATTTTAATTATTCGCTTTTCCCTGAGAATAAATAGCGGTCTATTGAGCGACGACTACTTTAATATTTTTTTAGTAAATAAAAGTACTCCAAGGACACCGTTATGATTAATCAATTGTAACATTTACTTTTTTAACGTCACGTTCACGTTCCGAAACATCAGGAATTGAAGTAATGTTAAATACATGAGATAAAATAAGTTTTAAGTATAATTTCAATGTTCAGTAATCGTGAAAATCTAAGAAATCATTAACACAGAGCTACGTAAAAAAACGATCCATTGTTATAAACAGTAGATAACGTCACCAACCGTTCTAGTTAGAATGGGAATGGCTCCGCTAATCTATTCCCGACAAAAAGTCCGTTAATCTCTCGTCCCTGCGACAAACAAATTGAAATGTACCCTCAACACTTGGACGAATAAACCAAGAGCATACGAGCTGACACTATTTAACGTAGAAATAAAATAGGCATGTGCCCTAATATTTCATTTATTACAAATAAAACAGGCTGAGCGAAGGATATAATGAAATACATTACACATACTTCAAAAATAATTTAAATTTGCTGATAAATATCTGAGAGATAAGCATTTAAAGTTTTTGGTGGGGATAAAAAGCGGAAGCTGTGTCCCTCTCCCGCAAAGCATGTGTTAGTTTAGCTGTTGCATGGTGTGCGTACGGTTTGACGTCAAACGTGCTTCAGTGCGGTCTCTGTCTAGCATGAAATAAAATACGTATGTGTAAGTATACGTATGTACATATATGTATTTTTGAACAAACTTTGAATTTATTTTCCATGACGGGCTCTATGTATGATCAGCTTTTTATGAGGTTTTAAAAACTAATAAAGACAAAATTTATAATTGTATATTGTCAATTTGTCACTAAAGGAGTTGATTTTGGATCTAATTTCAATTATTAAGAGACTTATTTAGTCCCTCGAACTATTAGCGCCGTCTCGGGCCTAAAAAAGTTACTTTCACCCCTAGGATAACAATGTACTATTTCATGTCCCTCAGGTTGATTCATCCCTGCCTAGTAAGCAATGCAAACAAAGAAAGCCATAAGTCCACACGTGGGCGTTCCCGCGGCTGACTAATGTACACCGGCGCTGCCCTTCCCGTGTTCTGGAGATTGGCTTCACTCGATCTGATTGAACGAAATAAGATTTGAGAAATGAAGATATAAGATGAAGATATTCATTAACATTGTTATATTTCATTTTTTATTATTATAGGTACACAGTTGGAAATACACAGGTGGTTAAACAGAACTAAAAAAATACGCCTCTGTGTACCTACGTCCTACGTGTTAGGTACACACGTAGGACGTAGGTACGTCCTACTTGGAGTGAACACAGCATACATAGAAAAAAGCATAGTACGCTTTAACATACGCTTTAATATGTAGTAATACAAAAACAAATGCTGGTATTAAAATCAAAACTAAAATAGATATCGAAATACAATGTTATTACAAATATTGTTATAATAAGAGCACCTACGATACAAAGCTGAATGGTGACCATTGTTTAGAGATACATTACATTGTTTAGAGATATATTACATTGTTTAGAGATATATTACATTGTTTAGAGATACATTACATTGTTTAGAGATATATTACATTGTTTAGAGGTACATTATATTGTTTAGAGATATATTACATTGTTTAGAGATATATTACATTGTTTAGAGATATATTACATTGTTTAGAGATACATTACACTGTTTAGAGATATATTACATTGTTTAGAGATACATTACATTGTTTAGAGATATATTACATTGTTTAGAGATATATTACATTGTTTAGAGATATATTACATTGTTTAGAGATACATTACATTGTTTAGAGATATATTACATTGTTTAGAGATACATTACATTGTTTAGAGATATATTTCATTGTTTAAAGATATATTACATTGTTTAGAGATACATTACATTGTTTAGAGATACATTAAAATACCTAAATTAGATTTTCACGACAAATTCATCATTTGCATCATCAACCCGGTTTAGGCATCGTAGTGCATAATCCTCGTACCCTTTTCGACAACAAATAAAATTTATTATCTTTGAAGATAAAACGATTTTTCTGCATTTATAAGAAAAACTTACAATTTTGCAATAGTTTGTCTTGTACAAACAAATCTTATTTACCGACTTCAAAAAAGGCGGAGGTTCTGTTCCACTTTATTGTAATGTAAGTTCACCGATTCTCCGTCAATTATGAATTAATTTTGATGATTCATTTTTTTTTTGGTAGGCATACTTCAGAGGTGATCCCATATAAATTTCATCAAAATCGGTCAAATAGTTTGGTTTTCAAATCAAAACAACTGAAAAAATATGTCATCCATATAAACGAAATTGCATATTTACTAATTTTAAAATCGATTATTAATGTGATCCACTTGTTAATATTGATGATGATGATGATGATGACTTGTTAATATTGTCTTCAAATTTAAATCAATATATAATTAAAAAAGAATAATTAAATACAGTTTACAATTAGCAGAGACCTGAGACATCGTGTAACATACGCCAAAATGTCGTCGGATTGGGAACCTCCGTCTCGGGTTTCGTACTCAAAGGGTGTCAACGGGACTTTATTACTAAGCCTACGCTGTCTGTTCTACCCTTTGAAGACTGTATTTTTTGAAAAAGATAGCCAGTTGAAATTTTCACAAAACATGTAATGGTACGACAGATTAATTAAGAAATAATACTAGTAACTACCGATGGGGAAGAAAGGTTCTTGAGTGGAGACCGCGAACCGGAAGACGCAGCGTAGATAGGTCTCCCAATAGATGGACCGACGACATTGTGAGAGTCGCGGGCATCCAGTGGATGCAAATGGCAGGATGTCGTTCAGGTAAAAGGGGGAGGCCTATGTTCAGCAGTGGACGTCTTCTGGCTGATGATGATGACTAGTAACTAAAAAGTAAAAAAAAATAACATACTTTCTTTTTGCCTTACGCTTACTTAAAAACTGCAATACGTACTCGTACGTCAAACTTGGCGTGATTATCTACATCTACACTAATATTATAAAGAGGAAAGATTTGTACCTATTTTTGTATGTTTGTATGTTTGTAATGAATAGGCTCCGAAACTACTGAACCGATTTGAAAAATTCTTTCACTGTTGGGAAGCTACACTATCCCCGGGTGACATAGGCTATATTATATTTTGTAGCGAGGCCGAAGGCCGAGCTTACACTCGTGCGAAGCCGGGGCGGACGGCTAGTAATACATATTTTAAAGAATAAGAACAATTCCAAACTAAAATAAAAGAAAACACATTTTTGATGCGGAACCCACGGTGTCCGACTCGCATATACTTTTAATTTATAAAAAGTCTGTTAAAAAATTTGTAAATACTAGATGATGCTTTCGTCATTCGACACGGAAATGTTTCAAATCAAACCGCCTTCTACCAGAAATGTGGAGAATGAAATGTCTCAATTTCTCCATTCGGCTCGTAAGACGTTGATTTTCTCCGATAATAGCTTTATGCAGCTATAAACAAGGAGTCGCGGATAAGTACGCACTTTGCTCTAATCCGGGGAGCGATGCGATTTGATGGCGGACTGGCACTGCTGCCTGCTCGCTGGAACTGTCTAGAGATGATAAAACCAATTGAATGTAAATTAACCTTTACTCAATCTTACTCGTTTTATTTATTTAACAACTAGCTGCGCCACGCGGTTTCACCCGCGTGGTGATGAAAGTCGGTGATAATGATGATGATGAAAAGTAGCCTATCTATTAATCCAGGACATAAGCAATGTATATTCTAAATTCCATCCTAATCCATCTAGCCGTTTCTGCGTGATTGAGTAACAAACATCCATTCATCCATCCATCCATCCATGCAAATTTTCACATATATACCGACAACTTGCCTTATGTTAAGCGACGATGCGGTCTACGATGGAGCACACTTGCCTAGAAGAAACCCATTCACTCGTGATTTGAAGACACCCAGATTGTAACTATCGGGGAATACCCAATCAGACTGCGCACTGCCTGAATCACACTAACATATATGTGAAAGTTTGGATGGATGGATGGATGTTTGTTACTCAATCACGCAGAAACACCTGAATGGATTTGGATGAAATTTGGAATGTACATTGCTTATGTTCTGGATTAACACATAGGCTTACTTTTCATCATACTTTTCATCATAATCACCGATTTTCATCAGCACGTGGGTGAAACCGCGGGGCGCAGCTAGTCTACACTAATATTATAAAGAGGAAAGATTTGTACCTATTTTTGTATGTTTGTATGTTTGTAATGAATAGGCTCCGAAACTACTGAACCGATTTGAAAAAATTTTTCTCTGTTGGGAAGCTACACTATCCGCGGGTGACATAGGCTATATTATATTTTGTAGCGAGGCCGAAGGCCGAGCTTACACTCGTGCGAAGCCGGGGCGGACGGCTAGTATTTTATATATTAGTTCACTAGCCTGCAATTTTACTCATTTTCTTATTGTATTGTGTCTCCTGTATTTTGTCACATTAAAGTTATAAACTGATATAGTCAGCCACTCTGTAAAATACAGTCTTGAAGAGGTACGGTGAGATCTGAAGGAATCTTAGGACCCTTTTTGGGGAGAGACGAGTCCAATAAATTGGAGGGCGACTCTACGCTGGATTGCTCTACACTCCCATACTCTGTATCGAGATGTTTCCGGGATAAGAGTGGTAGTAAATGTGGTCGTTATACGATACAGCTAGTAGAGTATACTACTGTACAGCTTTGGAGGAAAATTACAACTACAAAATCTAGAGCAAATAATAGTACGAAAATTCTTCCCGTGAACATGGTGCATGTAATTGCGCCGAAATATCGGGAGCTCCTTCCACAACCTTGTAGTATATTTTATATTTGAAAATAACTTAATACTAACAACTAATATAAATACTACTTTAAATAAATAAAAAATGTTACTTAATAATTTAGAAATAAAACAACATAGACACATAGTACTAAGAATTAACATAGATACTTACTTTTATTGTTTTTATTATCTTTTGAAAAGGGAAAACATGTAGTATATTTTATATTTATGAGGGTAGCTTCACTACCCTCACTACGCAAGTATTAATAAAGTCAGTGTTCAACCAACTAGCGTGTGTTTCACTTCAAACCTTACCACGGTAAATATCTCGTAAATTTTTAAAATTTTTTAAGATCTATATTAATTGACTTAAATATGTCTTTCTAGTAAAATTTACTGAGACATGAAAACATTAATTTTTCAAAGGGTTGGCCAACCTTTGTTTTTATTGACCGACATGGAAAAATGGGTTCACAGTCATACTTAGCATTTGTATTTTTGATGTATATATGTAAGAGAATGTATATATAATATGCATATGTAATATTTCCTTCTTGTAGGACCGGGATTTCGAAATAATTTTATGTAAAAATTAGCAGATTTTTCTACAATTTTTTTATGCTCATTCTCCTGTTGTATTTTAATATGACTGCCCTGGTGGCTCAGTTGGTAGTGAACCTACTTTCTGTGCTTGGGGTCGTGGGTTCGATTCCCATCTAGGCCAAACATTTGTGTTTGTTCTATGTCTGGGTGTTAATATCTATTTAAGTATGTATTTAAAAAAAAAATGTATGTATATCAGTCTCTGGCTGCCATATTACAAGCTTTGCTTAGTTTGGGGTCAGATGACCATGTGTGCAATAATGTCCCAGATATTTATAATATTAATATTATATTGTATTATCATAGGACGTGCACTGCTGGACATAGGCTTCACCCACCGATATCCGGTTGGAAGCGGCTTGCATCCAGCGATTCCTTGCGATCTCTTGCAGGTCGTTAGTCTAGCTTGTGGTTGATGTTGTTTGTCTTTGTATATATATTTATATATGTATATATATAATTTGATAATTTCTATATATTATATAGAAATTATCAAATTATCTGTGGCACAGCGAACTGGGTCCCAAATATTTATCACCAACATCAAGGCGCTAAACACCGAGACATTTCTCAGAGCTCTTATCTCCCAACCTTCCCTCTGGCTCTAAATTCTTGCTTCACCAACTTTCCTACCTTCCAACTAAACTGAGATACTGGCTCCTAAACTATCTTGTATCTGCAAACTAAAACTAATCCTAAATTCTCTCGTTAAAGTTGAAATTTGAATGGCCAACATTCATATATCAAGAAAACGTGAATGTAGCTCGAAAGAAAAAGTTGTCTTGGTGAAAATGAACTGTGTGATGTTGTGCTAAAGTTTAAAATTGTAAAGTAGTAATTCAAGATGCAGTAAAAGTGTGTCCCAAAAACTAGCGCAATTCAAAGGGATTTATTGTAGGGCCGAAACGTTCGAAGTTACGTACTAGTTCGCTTTTATTTCGTTTTGATTCCAGTTGGGAGATTGTTTTACGTTGTTGAGTATTTTATTTATTGTTATTTTGTGTTACAAAATTTGTTTAGAGAAATTGACTAGAACATGGACTTCTCATGTACATATTAAGTGAGTAAATTCAAACAAAGTTATAAATAACTGCGTTTAAACCATTATATCTACAAAACAAGATCAAATATTCATAATAATAAAATTTTATTAACCCTTCATAATTCACATGTTTTAGTTAAGTACTTATTGGTTTCTCTAATAATATATATAAATAGCTTTAAATTGCAGAAAATTTCAATCTTGGAAAATTGACAGCTATAGCGAGTATTTAAAGCCCTGAAGAGACGAATTGCAAGCATTTGGAATCTGAACCTGCCGGCTTCTATGTTTCCTGAGATAAATAATCTGGGCCTTTTCAAGGCAAGAGTGAATAGTAATAGGTATCTTATAAGTCTGCGTGCTTCATCTTCGACGACATCGTCGCTTACTAACAGGCGAGTTGGTGGTCAAACGCGGACTCAAATCAAACTTATTCGTAGATCGCAAATAAGTTTGATCGATGTTTGCGATAAATAAAAATACAATACATGTTTCTTTATTACAAACCGAAAAACAAATTAAACTAAAATAAATCACAAAATTGGCAGTGTATAATAAAGGCCAGGAAAGTATTTTTTAGGCCACGTTCACATTACAGACTCGGGTAGATGAGTTTTACTCATTGAGTTTATTTAATTCTTGCCTTTGTTCCAATTACCCCTAAGATCATATTTGTTTAATCGTAAGCCGTCTTGTCTCTTTCACATGTTGCGTAATTCGTCAATTTTATATAGTAATTTTTAAACTTTCGCGATTTGAACCCATGTTTTAATATTTATCGGGACTTATCGCGCAATATTAAATGTAGGTAAAAATAGATACCTTTCGCTCGACGTTTCGACCATGTTACAATGGCCGTGGTCACGAGCTGACTGAAAACTGCGGGTGAGTCCGGCGAGAAAAGCGGGAAAACGGCGCAGCGGCGGCGGGTGGGAGCGGGGAATGTTATATACTTTGGCAATGTTGAGATCATAGATACAGGATGTCACAAAAAAAAATTAGGTCTATGGTTGAGATTGCTTTTACGTAAACTAAAATACTATTGAGATAAGGTCGAAAATTATACAAACTTAGAGCGCGGTTTTCACGTGAAACGTGAAAAATATTTTTAAACACATACTTAAATAGATATTAACACCCAGACATAGAACAAACACAAATGTTCATCACATGCATATTTGTTATAGATGGGTATCGAAACCACGCCAAGCGCAGAAGGTAGGTTCGCTACCAACTGAGTCACCGGGGCAGTCATCATTATCAGCCTATTATGTTCCCACTGCTAGGACACAAGCCTAAAGAAAGACAGCTTAGAGAAAGACGATGGCCCTAATCCACCACGCTGGCCCAGTGCCTGATGGTAAATGTCATATGTTTTTGATTATTTCAGGTTCTTGGACATACCGGTTTTCTCAAAAAGTTTTCCTTCACCGTTCTTATCTTATCTATGCTTTGTGCGACTTATACTTAAGTATATTTAATATTAACCAACTAAAGTAGTACTAAGTAAAGTAATACTAAGTAGTTATATGCTAGTTTCATTTATTATGCAAATACCGATGGATACTTGCCATCTACTCTCCTTATCCAATTGGAGGGTGTTTCTAATCTTCTTACGAAACCCATACATTCAATACTAGCTAACACTCGGTGCATTGTTATTTCGGTTGTGAAGGGGCCGTTCCTATAATCTGTATTTATACAGTTCAGTACCTCTAAACTACGCACTTAAATGTAAAAAGAACAATAATGTGGATGTAGAAGAAAATATAGAAAGATAGATAATATAAAAAGATGAAAAAAATCTTTATTGTTCACGCAATAATAAAATTCATAGGAAAAAACAACATAAAACTAGCATTTTTTTTTGCTTTAAGGAATTTCTGCAATCAAAAAAGAAAGAAAACAAGAAAGAAAGAAAAAACGAAAAAGATTCATATGAAAAATAGAAAACAGAAATAGTTGCTGCCTGATGACTTATACTTAAGTAAATAATGTGCAGTTTCGATGCTAAACTAAAAACGGTGATGAAAAATATGTGAGGAAACCGGTTTGTCCAAGAACCTGAAGAGGTCAAAGACATATGACATTAACAAACATGCACTGGGCCAGGATGGTAGATTTAGGGCCCATCTTCTTTATTTCTCTGTCTCTCTCCAAGAAAAGGCCTGTGTTCTAGCAATGGAAACATGATAGTTTTATACTGTAAATAGACTTGGATAATTTTCCCAACAAAGAAATCTCAGATATTTAAGGCGAGCATTATGAGACCGTTTCTTAAGGAGGTTAGAACGAGGGTCGAAGGCTTAGCGTGGATTACCGAGTGTTCACTCCCTCGCGGATTACCAACGTCACTTTGGCGATTGTGTTTCACTGATTTGGGTGAGGGCATAGAATTATGTCGATCCCCAAGCCGCCTGCCAAGCGTGGGGATTATGGCAACACCCCTCTCTATGACCTTGCCCAACAGTGGACGTTAATTGGCTGATGGTGTGATAGAATTAGGCCGCCTTTTAGGCCTTAGCGAGCGATGAAGTGGTGGCTGACCGGTAGCATGGGTGCTTTATAATCGAAAGGGGATTAGGGATGCCAGCATGGGATTAGGGCCCATCCTCTCTGAGAGAAGGCCTAATTCCCAGCAGTGGAAACATGTTACGCTGAAATGATGAGCGATGAAGTATCGGCAGGACTAATTGGTCGTCGTCGAACGAACCAAAATTGTGTTTTGTTCAATACTATGGAAGTCAATGTTATTTTTCACCATACGGAACCATTGGTTTTGGTGAAGGATTTTTCTTTCATGTGTAATTTGTTTTCTCAAAAGGTAGCACGAGCTGCTTCTTACGTATACCTTTTTACCTCTATAGAATATGTACCAGCAAGTTTAACTGACTGCCGTTGAAAACTATTCTAAACAAATAATGCAAGAGATGCACGAAATTCAGCAGAATTTATGAAATGCTTTTGTTACTTCCTTGCGGTTGTTGTTTCATTCCAGTCTAGGTACATTATCGTATAGCTTCATATATGCAACTTGAACCGAAGTTTCTTTACAAAGGTATCTTCATTGACCGGAAATACCATAGTCTACTGTCTCTTCCTCACCTATTTTCACGAAACTAAAATTAAAATCAAAAACACAAGGAGCGCAGATTTCACACTCCAAAAATACAAAACAGAGCCTGTCTGAATAAACAGCCGAGCCATTATCACCCGGCTATTGTTCGTTTGACTCTGGAATACTCTACTGACTTTACAGCGCAGTACCCACTCAATAGAGTTGTAATTATATGAATCGAATAATTCAAGAATTTCAATCGATTGAAATCGATTCTGTATTAATCATTCTTTAATTACAATCGAACAAACTAAGTATATAACTTCAACTTAATATTTGTGAACGAATGTCGTGATTGTTTATTATCGATAATACAAAATTTGTTTTAGCAATGATGATACCACATTTTCATGTCTGGAAGAAAACTTACCCGTTCGAATAATTACTCGCATTTACTTACAAATATCACAATATTACCAATGTTATTCAGTTATGATTTAGTTAAATACTAAGCGATAAATACCAACAAGCATTCTTATTGCGTAAATATGTGTGGCGATGACTTTTGCTTTTACGAAAGCCAATCAGGGTCTTTTGGAGCTTGGACTGGTTTTCGCTTATCTTTCTTATTTGTGTTTTTTATTTAATTATGGAAACTGACGTAGTTTTCACACATTTTATTTATATTACACGGGAATTACTCACGTCAGAATAGGCCGGTTACTCCGACTATAGTTTCAACTGCATTCGGCGGTCTTTATCAAGGTGAAAGCGCGCGCGCGGCTGCGTCTCGCTTTGCACTGATTTTTTATTTTATTTATTTTATATCCTAACTTATGAAACAGTGTCTGAGTTTCACGAAGCCCTGTCAGGGTTTCGTAAAAGTGAATGCCATATCCAGAAAATAAGGATAACAGGCCGCAGATTTTCCCAGTTCGAACAATCATAAGTTTCAATCGAATAAACATGTACAATCGAAAAATTCCATTATTTCATTGGATTTTCTACTATAGCATGTCATGGGGCAAACTCTAGATGGCAACCGTAGTTATCTAGAGATGTCACTGACAGCTTTCGAGGATTTTAAAGAATAAATGTAAAATCTGTTAGCTATTGTTGATTTTGCTAATTATTTTTTGGGGTCGACGAGAAATAATGACGGGTACAATCAGTCTTTCATGACAAGTGCAGAAGTTAAAAATTAGTTGTTAAAATAAATCGAGGCTTTAATCTTTGAATTTGTGTTAAAAAAAACACGAAGAGATTTTATCTTAAAAATAATTCTTTTGAAAAGTTTGGACTAGATGCTTAGTTAATTGTTTTAGTCAGTTACTATTTTTTTTTAATAATTTCAAAAGAAATACTAGAATATAGAAACATGATTTACTATAATCTAATAAACGTTTTGATATCCAACGGAATAGCCGAGTTCTTTAAAGTATTTATTTTTATTTTTCTATTTCAATTCTAAATCATTATAACAGTTAATTTATTCTAAAAGTTTGTAGGATATGTATTTATTTCTTAATCCTTGTGTTTTTAAACTCTATTTTTTTTTCTCTTGAAAATATTTTGGCGTCGCACGTCTTGTGCATTCGCCAGTGACAGTATTAATGTTATTCAAGTTTTCTTAAATATCGTCAAACAAATCAAAGTCACAGTCAGAGTCAGGCAGAGTAATTCACGGTCAAGGCCAAGTCATGCCCTAGTAAACTAGTAAAGACTTTACTAAAGGCTACTGTTCGGTTTTGGAAACATCTCGAAAAGACATATTTCACCTCATTAAATCACTTGCCTACACTTTAGCACGTTCACGAACATTTGAACACTCAGAAAATCAAGATTTCACTCAGAAAGTTGCCGGATTTTGTGTTCATTTTTAAGTGACTTTGTATTTTCTTAAGTGTATAATATAGCGATATTGTATTGACGACATGTTTTTTCACGTTAGCATCAGAACTCCACTGTAATTTCTTAATTCAAATATTTAGAAACGTCGGTTTGGAATCAGTTTCTTTTTTAATACGCTTTTATTAGATCATATGTAACTATGTATCTATATATCTATGTAACGGAATCTTCGAACGTAATTCTCATCCCTTTCAAAACGACGGATTGATTTGAAACATTACACACTTATCAAGAACTGATGACAATGCCATAATTAAAATAGTTTGTCCTATTATCCTTACCAGGATCATAGAATCATCTTAGATCTCAGGATTAGCGATTTTAAAGCGTGTTTTTTAGTTTTTTTACTGCGAGAATTATTCATTTACTAAATTCGTTTATTGATCTCGTGTGATAGTCAGTGCAAAGAATACATTTTAAAACTGCAATTCTTACAAAATTCAACAAGAATCCCAGCAGTGACTGGCATGTTTTAAAATAGTTCCCCGTGCGGTGACTGTACACATTGCAACCACTGCGTGATTGATAATGTCGTCGTCTGTACCGTACGGGGTAAATTGATTCCTTACTTACTGAGTAACAAGTATAAATTGAACTTTAACCCCTTATAAAAGAGCTGATAATCTTCAAACAGCTGGACAGATTTTATTAAATTATAGCTAAAAACACTCTCGATCAAGTTACGCATCAAAAAATAAAAAAAATAAAAATTAAAACTGAGGTTGCTAAAATGCCACAGACACACACAGATTCACACATTATAGTGACAATAACAATTAATAACATAATATTCCTTATAGTACTGTCCCGTTTTTAAGCCTTTTTAACCAATTTCCAAAAAAGGAGGCGGTTATCAATTCGACTGTTTTTTTTTGTGTTTTTTTTGCTTCGGAACTTTCCTCCGATTTTAATAAAAAAATATATTTGAAATCTGGTGTTTCCCGTGTGGGCCAATTTCATTTTGGTCCAGTTCTGAAATTTTTATGAAGTTGGTCTTTTGTATTGGTAATTATTCTATCTATCCTGGGATCAAAAAAACTCTAATGTGCATTACCCAATGATGCCATGGTTATATTTTGGTAGAGTTCAAGTGATTTACTGCTCTTATACGCTCAGACTTAATCTGTCTCAGTCGAAGTCTCAATTAAAAACAAACAGACAAGTGAAACGGGTGGCAGCTTTGTTTGCTGAGTACCTACTCGTACTTACTGAAGTCAGTTTAGCTAAATATATAGTACGCTAATGTCTGGGAGGGTTATTCTAACAGATTTGCAGAACTAACATTTTTAGATGTTTAGTTTTAGTTTCACTTTTACTAACAAACTATGTAAACAAACATTAAACCAAATTCTAATTGTCATTCAATTTGTAACTTTTCATGTACGAATTGCACAGAAAAGAGTAGATAAAAATTCTCACTTCAGTGACGAATTGGATGACAAATGCAATAATTTGATGCCTTAGTTATTATATTAATTAAGCGTCAGAGCCGCCTCAAATCATAAATGCTCATTACAATACTGAAAATTTATGAATACTAAACATTCTCACTAACGACCAGTATTATAACCGAAACAAATAAAAAGCTATTTTTATTAACATCATATTTCACCTGTAAATAAATAAAATATAAGTAGCTTGTAATAAAACCCATGTAATATGAGTTTATGGCGTAACGAATAAAATGGCGGATTATGGCGAATATTATGATAGACTTTAATACTGGTATATCTGGGAATTCAAGATGGGATATATTGAACAATTAAATATAATTCATTGCACCTAACTGATTTCATAACACATTTAAAAAAAATGGTTTGGAGAGTTTGATTTTAGCAAGTTAGCCGGATTAGCAAGTTAAAGTGGCAGTGGGCAGGGCACATAGCACGCAGTACAGATGGCCGATGGGGCCGAAAGGTTCTCGAGTGGAGACCACGGACTGGTAAGCGCAGCGTAGGACGTCCACCCACAAGATGGACAGACGACCTAAAAGAGACCTCAGGATGGATGCAAGCCGCTTCCAACCGGTCCTTTTGGAAATCGATGGGGCGGAGGCCTATGTCAGCAGTGGACGTCCTATGGCTGAAATGATGATGATTTTGATTTTAAAATGTGTCTACAACTACCTCTCCGGGCTGGCAAAGCACCAACAGCACCGCTAGTGTTGCAGGCGTCCATAGGCGGCAGGTACCCACTTACCATCAGACGGACCACATGCTTGTTTGTCGTTCTTAAATAATAATAAAAAAATATTATTAAAACCCATTTTTTGTCGAAGTGAGTTTTTCAAGAAATGAACATTAAATTGAATACTATATTTGAGAAAATCCACAATCGCAGCTGCGCTTTTTGCTTTCTCTATAGTGTGAAGTTGATAAAAAGTGATATAGAGGGCGTGAGCGTGTTCCCGCGCGGTAAAACGCCGGATTTTATATAGCCATGGTCGAGGCTATTTGCCTGATGCACTGAGCTCTTTTACCGCGGCGCAAGACAGAGGAACTAGTACTAAAATGTCAAATTCGCCCAGTGGTATTTGTTGTTAAACGTAATATTTTGTACTATAATCATGCTAAGTTTGACGCTTGTACGTTTTATTATTTTTAGACTAGAGCAAAAAGCCAAAAATTCGTCAAATAATACGTATGTTGTATGGAGTGGAGACCCTCCCATTATTTTTCACATTTCATTTTGTAATTATTTCTTAGTTAATGCGGCGTAACATTACACATTCTGTTGAAATTTCAACTGGCTTTCTATTACGGTTCAAATCAAAATATGGAACCGTTAAATAGTAGGACTGACAAACAGCGTAGGCTTAGTAATATGGTACCATTTACACTTTTAAGGTACGAAATCTTAAAAAGTAACAGTGCTCCTCCGATTATGGCGATAGAAGATGAGATATTAGATAGATAGAAAACTCTTTATTGTGTACACCAGAAATAAAAATTACATACAGATAGAAAACACTTACGAGCTAGTGCCACAAGTGGCGGCCTTATCACTAAAAGCGATCTCTTCGAGGCAGGATATTAGTCTCACTATTACATGCAAATTTCGGTCTTAATTGCTTTTACAAGAAGGTAGCAACTCAAACGATTCAAAAGATCTTAAGTTGACATAACCTAGAGACCTTTTGAACTAAAATAGTGTTGAAATCCGCTACAGCTTGTAAGTTACGCCCCCATTCCGTTGTATAGTGAATGAGCCTCGGATGTTTACTGGCTCGAATTGCGATGTAAAATACGATTTTTCTAACGCAATACTTTTATTTGCGAGTTAAACGAACTGAGTTGAAGCTAGTGCTCTTTTAACTATGATTAATAGTCGATTTTTTTTATCTAAAAGCAATTTGCTTAAAAAAAAACTCACCAAATGCGAGTCGGGCTCACGCACTGAAGATTTCGAATCACCACAACATTCAGAAAGTAGTGCAGAAAGACAAAATCACGCCTCGGCGGTCACCCATCCAAGTTACGACCACGTCCGACGTTGCTTAACATAATGGTGGACAGAAATTTGTCAAAGACTTGGTCATTATTTATAACTTGTTGTTATATCTTAGAGTGTGTACTATAATCGAGCCAAGTTTGACGTTTGTACGAATTATCGTTTTCAAATTAAAGCAAATACAAAAATACGCTAAAAGTACTTTTCTTGTTGTCCCTTCAGTTTTTACTTTTTGACTTTTTTATTATTAAAAAAAAAATGGTAAGCAGTCACCATCGCCTATGGATACTTGTAACACCAGAGGCATCACAAATACGTTGCCGACACTTTAAGATTCTATTAACTTGCCTTTTGAAGAACACCATGTTGTAGCTTTTCGGAAACACAACGTTGAAATTGTTGGAAAATTACATTTTAATAGTTATTTTTGCAGCATTGACCTGTGGAAACTTTGGTTATCACTACAATACATAGTATAAAACAACGTCGCTTCCCTCTGTCTGTCCGTCCCTATATATGCTTAAATCTTTAAAACTACGCAACGGATTTTGATGACGTTTTCACTATCAGTTAGATAATTTTTCACGGACGGTTTATATATATAAAACATATACCCGTACGAAGCCGGGGTGGGTCGCTAGTACTTTATAAAGTACAATGAGTAAGCAGCGATACGTGCTGATTGTTTTTTTCTTTTGTTGCAGTGGAAGTCGCGGTGGGGAGTCGTCACCAAACTGTCACCAGCAGCAGGTAAGTCATAGTTTAACTATTTTTACTTAGAAAAGTAATTTGTGTAGTATTTTGTTTAGATATACCTAAGCATACATACGCGTGTCGCCTCACGGGAAGGCCTGAACTCAGGGTGTATTTTTTTTCTTAACTTTCACAGCCAAAACATAAAATTAGGAGTTGCCACCTCAGATCAGACAAGCGTCGAAGATATGCCTATTATCGAACGTGTTGAAATGTCTCCAATCTACCATTTTTATTTTTATTTTTTTACTCTATATTTACACCAATTAACGCAAAAGCTACACGTGCGGCTCACTTACTCATTTTCCACGTACACTAAGAAACATTTAGCAACACCAATGATGTAACTAATTGTCCACATGCAAAAAAAGACGCCAAGATAGTCGGCTGGTTGAGTTCGACTAAAGGCGTCAAGTCTGATTTAGGCCTGATGCATTCGCACCCAGCACGCCATCATACCATATCTCCCTTGTTTGTCTGATTTTAAAACTACATACATTTCTTAAAGTAAACCTCACCTTCACCCCGTCTCCCTTCTTCGTAACCTACAGACCTTGTATTTTTTGCTACGTATTAAATAGACAATCGTGTCTTGAACCTGCATATTTATTTAAATTCGGTCCAAATATTTATTTCCTCTGACAACAGCAATAAAGTTTTAAAAAGCTGACCGAAACATTATCTTTTAATATTTCACAAAATGTATCATATACCATCTTATGTTCAAAAACATACCAAAAGGGATTAGAATTCGTGATTTTCATTCAGTTTCTCACAATTTTATTGTTATTAGAACAAGTAAATTGTTGAACCAAGAATAGTTTATCGCAAAATAAATCTGCTGCAACTCCAGAAATAATTCTTAAGCTTATTAAATGTTTTTGGTAATGAAACTCGATTGAAGTAACTATTTAAATAGGTACTCATTATTAACTATTTAAATAGAATCTAATTATTGAACACATCAAAAATAAAAATTACAAACAGATAGGGAAACTTATGAGCTAGGACTAAGTGGCGGCATCATCGCTAATAGCGATCTCTTCCAGGCAGTCATTTTGGCTGGAAAGTTTTGCGTAATAGATTACGTACGTAAATAAACGAAATAACTATTTAGGTAAAAACTGTATCCCCCAATATTGTTTTCATCAGTTTTATTATTATTGGCGCCACCATGGAAGCAAATATAAAGACTTATTTCAAACGTCAAAATAAAACCAATATAATAATATATCTATCAAGCTTTTGCTATTTGCTTTTTTTGGTATACATAATTTTGACGTACCTATTATTCTTTTTGTTGAAGCATCTATTTTGTTTAAAATAGGCATTGTTTGGTGAGGGACAAAAATTAAATAACATTTTGGGTATTTAAAAAAGACAAAGAAATATCATAACTGTCATAACTGTCATCAAAGAACCCTCTATTAAGGTTTTATAGGTACGTGTAACTTTGCTCCACTTCACATGCTTCCAAAACCTCCAATTTTCATAAAATAAAACGGTCAAACTTATGATTAAGTTAACCCAACCGTCCAAAATTACGTACACATAAAGTTGAGTAGTAAGTCATAGAAGAATTTCCGTGAGTTAGCACTTAATTCGAGTTCCGTAAGCAGAGGCATTAAGTCTTCGTGTTAAGTAGAAGATCGAGGGTAGATAAGGCGATGCAGCGGGTGTGGGGGAAGTCAGAGAGGTAGCAATAAACAAAAAATGTTGCACACAATAAAGACAGATTTTTGTGAACTAGAGGTAGAGTTTAACTTTTGCAAAAACGATTGGGTTTAAAAATCTATTTTGTTTCAAAACGAGACGCAGCTGCGCGCGCGCTCTCACTATGAAAAAGCGGTTAGAACATAAATAAATGCGATTGAAACTATAGCTGGAGTACCGATTTAATCTTATGTAAGTAATTTTCGTATAATATAAATAAAAAGCGTGAAAACGACGTAAGTTTCCATACTAAAATCAGATTATCAAGTTACAATTTAAACAGCTTTATTGCTTAGAATGGGATATTATTTTGAAAATTTCCATTATATTATCAGGTATAATTTTCATATAATTGAAACCGTCACAAACATTTTCAGATTATTGATTTTACAAGCGTTGTGAATTTATGGTTCCTCTAGATATATTTCGGACGCTACATAAATCAATAGATACATGAAAACTACATAAAGGCGTTTAGAGGCGCACAATGTTTGATTTGAATATCGCTTGTTACTTGTGCCATACAACATAACTTCCCCGCGGCCTATCTGAAACATTACAGCAGTGATTTTTCATACAATATTTCCCCGTTTTTGGTAATTTTCGTGAACATTAAGAAGGGTGCGGCATTAGTGTTAAACACTTCTTTATTGTTGTTTTAGTTGATTAGATAAATAATTACACTTGTAAATAGGGGTTGGAAAGTACTTGTCGTTTTATAATAACTTGGTGATGTTTGAAGAAGCCAGTTCATCGTCTTTCGAGGGAGCTACTCGTATCAATACTTATCACACTAACTTTGTATTTATGTTTGTTACTCCTTCACGCAGAAACGGCTTGACGGATTTGGATGAAATTTGGCACAGATATAGATTGTAGTCTGGAATAGCACATAGGCTACTTTAAAAAGGGCTTGAATGAAATATTGTGTCCCTGGAGCGGGTCATAGCAGCAAGGCCGAAGGCCGAGCTAACACCCGTGCGAAGAAGGAATATACATAGCTTATGTCTTGGATACTTTTCTTCATCATCATCATTATGCGGGTGAAACCGCGGGGCGCAGCTAGTATGTTATAAATGTGAAACTGTGTTTATTTGTCTGTACCATTATCCGTACAAATAGATAAGATTATTATGCATAAGATAGAAGGCTGGAGAGTTACATACTCTTATAAAACTGTAATGGTAAAGATCCAAGGAATTTTAATTGATAAACAATTTTAAAACATTCGTAACCAAATCAAAATACCTTTTATGAAGTTAAAAATGTACTTCACTGTTCTTATAACTTGTGGTTGAAAATCTAACATTGTTGTGTATCGATGTGTAACAGATACATTAATCGATTTCCTTTTAAATAATAAATCCCTACCATATTATAAATGTGTAGATCAAATACCTTCACACATGACTTCTAACTAAGTAGAAGCAATACCAGATATCGGTTTAACTTGCAAAAAAAACCCGTTTGCGTGATTCAGGTAAAGTGTCGTATTTACCTATAATAGACGCAGTTTTCATATTTGTGAAACTACGATCCATTTACACTCATTATTTTAGGAATTATTGAATACCTTATTACGTTTTTAATAATATTATTGGTAAAGTTTAAGCAAATTTACAATTTTTTCGCAAAACATCGTTTTAGTACGCAATCTATTTTCAAACTATGGAACTACAAATCTGACGGCTGTCAGTTTGTTTGTTTGTCCGCGCACATCTTTTAAACTACTAGAATGATTTCAAAGCAGTTTCCATGAATATGCTTATAAAATACCTGATTGAAACATAGGCTATATTAATTTATGATAATAAATAGTAAATTTTTTTTTTTTAAATAATTATTTATAACGCCATCTAGCTTATTTTATAGTAATGTTGTCGTAATGACAGACTTCTACTCGCAGACATGGTAGGTAGGAAGACTGAAGCGGCTGTTGCCATATAATCTATATGTAAATAAAAATATAGACATTCGCCAAAGAACCAGAGTCACCGACATAGCTATTAAAATCTGCAAGTTGAAGTGGCAATGGGCAGGCCACATCGCTCGAAGAACTGTTAACCGATGGGGAAGTAGGTAAGGTTCTTGAGTGGAGACCGCGAACCGGAAGACGCAGCGTAGGTAGGCCTCCCACTAGATGGACCGACGACATTGTGAGAGTCGCGGGCATCCAGTGGATGCAGATGGCAGGATGTCGTTCAGTGTGGAGGTTAAAGGGGGAGGCCTATGTTCAGCAGTGGACGTCTTCTGGCTGATGATGATGATGAAATAAAAACGAATAGCCGAAATGTATGTACCCGCATAACTTCCGATAGACTGCACCAAATAGTTTTTTTGTGTTTGTTATTTTCAGGACAGCCAACTGCTGTTGAAGAGGTTTTACAGTTTATTATGGCGTAATTTAAAGTACGTTTATTTTTGTATTGACTTCTGACGTGCTAATATACCAAGTCGACGGAGATTAAAATGAATACATTTTTTTGCCAGGATCAAACTTAACACCAATAACAGACACGCAAAGTAGGTGAACTCGTGGCATCTAATCTGTTACTGATCTATGATTAGCAGCTATTTTGGATGTTATGGTGGTGAACGAAAGCGGTTTAGTTGTTGGAAGGGTCGAGGCGCAGAAGGCGGGCAAAAATTATTTAGACATCATTGATTGGCAGTCTTTACGCGGAGTAATGTTAAATAACAGCGATTAATTATAGATACCGCTCCATGCTTCCTACTTACTATTTACTAATAATTCAATAATAACGTTTGTCATGCATGACATTTCGCTTGACTTATACCAATTTTTTTTCCTTATAGGCTCCATGGCTCCACACTTCCAACGTATTTAACCAGTGAAAGTAATATATTATTTGCTTGAAATATATTTGAAACTATGGACATGTCGGGATACCTGTATCGAGTCAGATTAAAACTAGACTAAAATCATACTATGACGATAGTATGACAATCCGCATTAAAGTGGAGAGCAATAAATCTACAATCATGTCATATGTGTAGGTATTATCTATAAAATATTCAGTATAAATAATCCGATGGATTTGTGCCTATTTAAAGTTCCGTTCGTGTTCGTTAGTGTAACATTTATATTTGGATATGTCAGTCTAATCGTCCACCCACTAATTACTTTGCGCTACGCGTACGAAGTCGCGGGCATTAGCTAGTAAATAATAAATAAATATGTGGGACATTATTGCACACATGGTCATCTGACCCCAAACTAAGCAAAGCTTGTAATATGGCTGCCAGAGACTGATATACATACATATATATTTTTAAATACATACTTAAATAGATATTAACACCCAGACATAGAACAATTTTGATTTTAAATTAATTATCAATTTATACAACTGACTTCAAAATTAGCGCTATTTCGTTTACTTATTATGGCATATTTTTTCCAGTTGTTTCGATTTAAAAATCAAACTTTTGAACTGATTTCGGTCAAATTTCTATGGAACTATTCTGAAAGTACAATTCTTGTAAAAAAAAGTATATGAAATTCCAGATCAGTTTATAAATGATGGAGTACTGAAGTAACAAACATAACAAGATAAAAACAACCGTATTGAGAATGAACTGAGAATTGATAATTAATTTTACTTTTACTAGTTTATACTACTTTATACATATTTAAACAAATTCACCCTAAAATAAAATCTGTCTTGTAACGAATCCTCACCAGAGTTAACATGCAAGTATCGTGTTACACCATAACTCAAGACGCGCGCGTGATAGTAAGGCATGCCTTCCACTGGTAGAGCGGACCAAACTTTGATAATAACCTTTTTTGTGAAAATATACAGGAAAAATCTTTAGGGTCTATTTTTGCACTTGGATTATTTCATATGCTATCATGAGCAGTTACAAGGCAGCCCAATTTACCTACCCATGGATACAAGCAACCTTACACACGCAACTATCGTAGTAGCTTTTCACTTGAAGCTCGTTACTAGCTCATGCTCAAGCCATGTCAGCTTAACTTTGCTGATCTACTGAGATCACGTCGATTGGTCGCACGTTAAACTGTAGATCACTGTTGTGGGTACCTTATTAAAATATTTATTAGGCCATATCAGAGGTCTTATATCCATACTAGTCGCTCGTCCCAGCTTCGCACATGTGGTTTTTTTTCATTCTAGTAATAAATATAGCCTACTAGCTGTGCCCGCGACTTTGTTCGCGATTTCTTCAGAAAAAAATAGCCTATGTCCGTCCTCATGATATATAATATTACCTCGCAAAATTTTATCGAGATCGGTTAAGCCGTTTAGCCGTGATTATGTAGCAAACAGACAGAGCTACTTTCGCATTTTTAATATTAGTATGGATGTTACTCAGGCATAATGTAGCATTCTAATGGTCAAAGAATTTTAAAATCGGTCCAATAGTTTTTGAGTTAATTCGTTACAAACATCCAAAAATACAAATCTTTCCCTTTTATAATATTACTAGCGACCTGCCCCAGCTTAGCACGGTTGTTAGCCCGGCCTCGCTACTATGACCCGCTCCAGGAACATAAAATTTCATCCAAATCAGTCCCGCCGTTTTTAAAGTATTCTATGTTACTTCTAATACCTCCAAGAATATGTGTACAAAGTTTCACAATGATCGGTTAAGTCGTTTTCGCGTGAAAGCGTAACAAACAAACTTACATTCTCATTTATAATATTAGTAGGATAGTGGCCATAACTCTGAAAGTGGAGTGGAAAGCAAACGTAAGAATGAGGTGGTACGATAGAAGATTGTGGGCCTCATCGGCGCACAACTGCAATAAATAACGGGAACAAATTAAAAAGTCCGACTGGCTTGTACTGCGAACTGCATGACGCCTTGAACTCTGGGGGCTGGAACTGCAGTGCTTAGCAAGTTTAAAGGGAGTTTAGTTTCTTAAAGAATACTACTTCTAAAGAGAAGAACTATTCCTATTTGGTATGTGTTCTAGAATATACAGTTATCTCTTTACGGTAAAAGTTTCAAATCATTCATTTGTCAGGACATGCTAGGTATAATATATAAAACTTATAAAGTAACATACAGGATAGTAAAAATTTTAAAGTTGTATCTAATGTCCTTGCAAACCGCGATTTAAAAATGTAAGTTTTTGCTAATGTAAAATAAATGAAGGCACAAAACTTTAATGATAATAGATTCAAACTATAAAATAATTTAGTAAGTGTGTTACTATCATGCATTTGTTTCAGTTTACTGTTTGAAAGTTGAAAGTTATATCAACAGATTTTAATTTTAAGTCAAACGAAATATTATTGCATATACCATCCATACATCGGTATATTTCTTCTCAACTAGAGCCACAATGTTCTAATTTTAAACTATTACGCTACAGTACTATTACAGTTATATGATCATTAACGGGATATTTATCCCGTTTAATTTATATGCCAACCAAACACCTGCATTCTTCAGTCTTCCCGTGAACATGGTGCATGTGACTGCGCCGAAATATCAAGAGTTCATTCCACAACCTTACCACGGTAAATATAACGTTAATAATCTTCTGTAGTAACAACCGTGATAGTTTAATGAAGTGTTGTATTTGAGACATTTAGATAACATGACAATAAAAATATATAGCTAATATATATGAAAATGCGTCTGTGAAATACGCTGCCTGAATGGGTGTTCCCCGATAGTTACAATCTGGGTGTCTTCAAACCGCGGGTGAATCGGTTTCTACTAGGCAAGCGTGCTCCATCGTAGAATGCATCATAGCTGAATATCAGGCGAGTTGGCGGTCAAATGCAAACCTATTACTAAATAAAAAAATAAAATAAAAATGTCAATAGAAAATATAGCCAGAAATAGTAATGTACTAAATCAAAACACTCGATTTCACCAGAACTAGACAAGTTGAGTCATCCAAAAAACTGCCTTCCTCCATTTCCCTAACATTGCGTCGTAAAAATCTATAAGAATAATATTACTTACAGGCCGTCGCCTCCTGATGACGTAATAAATAAAATTTCCCTGTACCGTCCCTTGAACGTATTCTTACTATCACCCTTCGCAGGCGAGACACTGGCGATAGTTTTTGGGTTTGCTTGTTTTATGCTTTTGAATTTGAGCTGTCGCATAGAAGCTGCAGTTGGTCCAGCTTAAGGCAAAAAACATGTGGATAAGGATAAGTATGTCAGTAATTTTTTTATTTTATTTTTAATTGAATAGATCTACCTTTGGCCACCAACTCAAAAGTTAACCAACTCGTTTGGGCAGATGTATTTTAATCAATAAAATATGCAAATTTGCGAGGTCAGACTGCTGGGAATACTTACCATAAATTACTCCACCACTGTACACAGCAATAAAATGTTTCTTTACTTAAAGAGTTAGTCGCGACAGGCTATTAGTAAAAATCACTTTCATAATGCCGGTTTAATATCGTTCCACTATTTTTGTTTAGCTTTACAACGTTGATTCTTGATGGCGTCTATAAAAAAATAAATGACGTATAAATGCAAAAAAGAAACGAAAAAAAAACATGGAAATGAAGATTGTTATGCTTAACAACATTTCAAGAAAGACACTCACACAAACACACAGTTTTATTATTCGACGTTGGACCCTCGGTGGGTCTTAAGGAATTCGAATTACGGGTTTTATGAGCACAAAATCTGTTTAATGTCTCTACATGGGGGATGCGTATAGTCTAAGCTGACGTAGACGACACACAGCAGTGGAGAGGAAATAAGCGAAATAAAGAACACCATAGGTACTCACTTGCCAAAAAATGCGATTTAAGGTTATCGTGATTTCAATAGCAGAATAAGTAGTTACAAAACATATAAAAAAAACTTTGTTCTCACATAGATATATAACTCAGATCAGACAAACAAAGGAGATATACAGTACAATTATCGTGTGTATTAAAATGTTTCCAAAATCCATAAAAAACACTATACCGCCAAACCGCTTAACGCAAGAACTGTTAGTACAGCTCAAGATTACTCATTTTTCACGCACACTAAGAAACTTGTAGCAACAGCAATGAACTAACTGATTGTCCACATGCAAGAAAAAGACGCCAAGGTCATGCTGGGTGTTCGACTAAAGGCATCAAGCTTGATTTAGGCCAGATGCATTCGCAACCATCACGCCACCTTACCATTATCTCTTATATTTATCTGATGTGAGAGTATACATTTGTTATCCCAAATAAATATTTGTGTATCGCAATAAATACTAATCGACTGGAATTTATTAATCTCGTTTGTTCCATTATTCTACTTCAGAACTCCTATTCTTGCGGTTTTTTCATATTACAGCTTATGCTGATTTGACTTTCTTTAGTTCAGTGATGTTTCACTGATGTTTAGACAGAGTTTTACAATAGTACTTATTACTTGTCAATACTGCCCTTAGCTGGAGTTTGCGTCACACGCTGACAAAATTTGATTAAGTTGTCTGGATGTAGGTGTAATGTGTGCTGAATCATCGTTACTGTGTTATGGCTCATGAACGAGAATAGGAGTTTTGTCGTCAGGACTTTGTAATTACGAGAATCGGTTTCGAAAATTATATCCAAATATCCATAAGCTTTGTTTTTTGTGCATCGGACAAAAAACAAAGCTTTTCTAAGATTGTTCCAAAAAATACATAATAAATAATTCATTAGTTCTGATACAAAAATTTGTTTCCTACATAGGAGAAAACTCTAAACAATACTAGTGTAGGTAATCTACAAATACTACAAAAGTTAGTACAACAGTGCAATTATTGCACACAGGAATTTAAAAAAAACTATTTAACGCTCTGTATTAAAAATGCTGGCAGAAGACTGCCACTATCTGGTTAAATTTTTAACTTGAAGGTGCAACGAAACTATGAACAAGGATAAAAACCAGTTAGAATTAATTTTTCATGAAATTACTGACACTTTAGTTCATATTTCCCAGTTATTTCTAATCCGAGGTATCTACACCAAATTATGTGACGACTTTTTTTTTTTTTTAATGATACTGAGTGACGAGACGAGCGAAGTCGCTCGCCTGATGGCTCTTCACGCTCGCCCGTAACAGCTCAACGCCACTCAGAATTTTAAATTTCAACAGTTCAAAATCCTGGATGGCAATGCACTGCGCTCGTCACCCCGAGATATAAGATGTCAAATCTCTGTGTGCCCTGTAATTTCGCTGGAAACATTGCCCTTCAATCCGGAACACAGTAGTGTTTGTACACTCCTGCTTGGCGGTTGAATAACTGGCAAAGGTGTGGTACTTCCCCATGCGGACACCTGCAAAGAGTCCTACCACTACAAAAAACAGCATCGGTTATAAATGACAATAGACTAGTTGACTGGTGTTGTATTTACTACTAGTCGCACGGGTGTAAGCCCGGCCTTCGGCCTCGCTACAAAATATAATATAGCCTATGTCATCCGGAGATAGTGTAGCTTCCCAACAGTGAAATAATATTTCAAATCGGTTCAGTAGTTTCGGAGCCTATTCAATGCAAACAAACAAACAATCAAATCTTTCCTTTTTATAATATTAGTATAGAAGTATAGATATAGACAAATAGACGATCAAAGATTACAATTATCAGGTTTAGCGAAGATTACACATATAAAAAATTGGCTGATTAATTTCTGAAATATCAGCGTTTACAGTTTTTAGTGGGGGTTGAGAGACAATGCTCGTCCCGTTCCCGCAAAGTGTATGTTAGTATGGCATATGTATGGCATGCATGCGGCTTGACGTCATAAATTTCGTCGTCAATTGTCAATTGACGTCAATAGTGTTCTCTTCTTCTAGCATAAAAAGTAAATGCTTTTATATTATTTGTTTTTGAACAAATTTTTATTTTGTTTTAGTTGGTGGCCTCTATTTATGATCAGCTTTTAACAGTTATGAAAAAAAATATATGAACACAAGCCTCAATCATCATAATAAGCCTATCATTGTGCACTGCTGGACGTATGCCTCTCGCAAGGCCGCTACTCATCCCTAAATCGGTTTTACATTGAAAGCCACTGACTAACAATCAATAACCGAAGTAGACGAGTTCTAGAGTGGAGATCACCACCACCAACGAAGTGATTATACCTCTACGTAAACAATATCTATGATCTCTTATAAAGTCATCTAAGCTTTGGACATCAGCAGCTATCATGGCGATAAATCAGTTCAACTTCCGAACCCCAACTTTAAAGTTGGGTCCAAAGCAGAGTTTTTCCCCTCGGACGGCCAACGTGGCCATAAAACGCAGTGCCACTATTTTGCATAAACTTGGCACTACTTGCTATAGTTCACGATGGGGTGCAAGCTTGAACAAGTGAGGTGAGGGACGTGGAATGACACAAAAAATAATAATATTGATAGTTAAACTCTTTGTTGCTCACACAGGTAAATGTAATGTTTAACTAGATGCTACTATATTACTTTTATTATGATCAACACTAACTCTTCATTTATTGTTAGGATCTCAAAAGGACACTGAAATTAATTGTTTATACCATTCCCCCTCTAAAAAGCTTATTTTATTCACTGAAAACAGCGAATAAAAAGCAATTTTGTTCCAATCTTAATGTGCATTTGAATTAGTTTAACCTTCCTTTTTTCTTCATTAAATGTATATTTTCACTTAAATCTTTCTTTTTCTCGTAGTCATGGTATAAAGTATAGTATATAACTCTTGAATAAAACGGATTTATATCGAGGATTCAATTATTTTATATCCTTAATATAAATCACTCGCGTCGCTCAGGAATAAAAAAAATAATAATTTATTACTAAATAAAATAAAAATAAAATAAGTTTGTAGTAATAAATGAAAAAACCTCAATTAGTATTAAATACTGGTATAATGGTCTAAAATGGTTTTACACTTAGTCTCTTAGTTGACTAGCTGGGGTTAAGACAGCTGATGGTCAGCTTGAAAATGGTTGGTGACCACTTTTCACGGAAATATACATAAAGCAGCAGAACATTTTTATCTTTCCTCGTCGTACAAAAGTAAAATTAACAATCGCAATCTCACTATTTCGTACCGTTTCGTGTCCCGTATCTCACTCGTCCATGGGTGCAAGGATGCAGCGGGGTAACATGGGGGTGCGAAGGGGAGGAATAGACAACTGTCGTATAATAAGGAATTTATTGATGCATATTGAGCGCGTTTTATGCATCACTTGGTACTAGGATTGTTTATGTTTTAAATTAGAACTGTTTTTACCCTCTTGTACTATTAATAACTAAAATATGTGACGTTAGGTTAAAAATATGAATATTAAAGTTAATCTTTAAGTAAATTATTCAAGAAAAACATGATATGGGCACATAGTGGTAAGGAATGAAACAGCAGCGTTGATTTTATAAATTGCAATGTACTGATACGTGAGAGAAATAACACACTGCAGTTGAGATCGAAGTATGTAATGAGTGTCAGCCAACGATGTAAAAAACGGTTTTATGTACGGGGTGTAACAGAAGGGCGTAATAATACTTAAGGTGAAAAGAGCGCAGGAGTGTCACACTCATAAAAAAAAACATAACAAATAGAACGGAAATAAGAAGGAAACTCTGTCGCCAGGTATTGTGACAGATACGTGATTGAACATTCTTATTTATGTCAACCCGTCAAACTCCGCGTCACAGTTGCTAACACAGTTGCTAGGTGTTTATATGGGTGCAACTGGCTACAACAAATTTCTTACAAAAATGCTTTGACAGCCGATATAATTAAAAAAATTTTTTTTTCTGTGGTAAATATAAACTTGACTCCAATTGTCAGTCGAGAATGTAATGAGATCTTGTGTTCTACAAATTCTTCACCTTGATGAGTAGATAAACACCCTTAAGTATTATTACACGTTTCTGTTACATCAACCTTAATATAACTGTATAGTTAAGATCGCATTACATGGAAATAAAACCATCATAATTATTCCACTGCAGGGCATAAGCCGCTCCACAAACACTCACGAAGCACGGAAAATCAATTATTCCTTACTAAAATAAAATACAAAAAGATGCCTAAATCATGGTCATGATCGAGGCCTGATCATGAGATGACTTAATAAAATAAAATACCGGCCAAGTGCGAGTCGGACTCGCGCACGAAGGGTTCCGTACCATGTCCATGTCTCGTAATGCGTTGAACGCATTAGGAGACATCTAGTGTTAAGTAGCAAAATCAAGGTACTCTAATGTTAGAAGTCATGTTTTTTTTTGTATGGGAGCCCCCTTAAATTTTTATTTTATTCTGTTTTTTAGTATTTGTTGTTATAGCGGCAACAGAAATACATCATCTGTGAAAATTTCAGCTGTCTAACTATCACGGTTCGTGAGATACAGCCTGGTGACAAACGGACGGACAGACGGACAGCGGAGCCTTAGTAATAGGGTCCCGTTTTACGCTTTGGGTACGGAACCCTAAAAACAAAGATTGTTATTTGCAATGTTTCCATTTATTAACTCGTATTTTCTTCGTTCGCAAATAAAAAGTCACTCGACCAACTATCTCTAAGCCAAATAGAATTCCTCTATTTTCGAGACGGTTAGTACCTACATTTTGTTTCCACAACCGAACCAACAGAAAAACGCCTTCTAAGAACGAAAAAGAAAAACTGGATTTTTCTGGAGCAAATTGGTTTCCCTCAATAAGTTCGAGTCCCCTGACAATGCGAATTATTTTCGTGCCTATCTTGTTATTCCAATTTTGGGGCAATTTATATATTTTTATTATTCGGCGAAATAAATTATCGAATGGGAGAATATTAGAAAATTAAATAATCAACTCTGGAATGGTGTATAAAAATTTATGGTATAGCATTGCTTGGCGTTTGAAACGTTATTTTGGCGCTCGTAAAGCATATTTACGACTTGGAGAAGCGAAATGAGGTGAAATATGGAGTTAATAAATCTGTATTTTCGGTAATTATTGCGTTTGTTGTGATAGGAAGTTGCTTGCTGACGGTTCAACGTTAGGCGCAAAAACTTCTCATAATGATGACCTGTTTAGCCAAAATATTCGCAATACCAGACGCGAGACTTCAAAAACATCCTCAAAAAATAACATATAAAAACAACGTAAATAACGTAAGACATTTTAGAAGTTGCTCATTATCTCAAGCTAGCTGGAAACTAGAAAAGAAGAAAACTTATAATATTATTATTTATTTAGGTATATATTTATTTCAACATACAATTAGGTGGGCAATTACAGGGGATCCCAATTCACCCACCCATGGTATAAGCATACAGTTTTTAATAATATTTAACTACCTTAACTTTTACTTATATAAACCTTAAAAAGAAAGAAAAAAAAAAACACATAATAAAAAATAAAATAAAAACAATCAAAATATTAAAAATCAATCAAAAATAAATACTATATTACATTTACAGCGTTTATTTCAGAGGTTCAGAGCGTTTATCTGAATTCGTTCCTTAATCTATACATATAATATTATTATAAAAATCCCTTGTCACTCTATGAACTATTATTATTCGTAGAAATATTCATATATATTTCTTTTCATTTTTTCGTAATATTCAACCGGTATTTAAAAAATAATGACAGTAAAAACATTCATATTTTTATACAAAGGCGATTTTGTTACGTTATTTTTTAACGCTGCCTACATAGATATATTTTTATTAGAAGGGGGAAATGGGATATCTTAGTTTTCTATGTGTTGGTCTTATCAGATAAGGGCAAAACAAAATACGTAATTTTTTTTCTCTTTTCCCGAAGTTATTGTCATTCTGCTAAAATCTGTTAAGCCTCAGGAAACTAACGGCCTCTCACTTCATAAAGTCTTCTCTTGAACACATTAATATTCCGAGAGCCGGCAGTCTGGAAAAACTTACGGCGGGCCAATGTTTGGACTAGAGATTATCCTATAAGAGTAATGGAATGCACGACAGTGATATAACTCTACTTGAATTGAAATAACCACTAATTTTTTCTTCATTTAGGTGTAAATAAAAATTGCATTAAAGAAAGCTCTATGAAAACTTTCTTTGTGGACTGTATGCCCAGGAGAAAACTTATTTTTTTTTTAATTTGTTTAATAGAGTTTGCTGAAAAAGTTATCAGCTACATATATTTATTATCAGCTATATTGTCTACAAATCAAAGATACTATATTATTATGTTTCTTTTTTCTTTTGAGATGGAGAGAGCCAGATAGTGATAATAGATAAAAATATTAGTACTTACTAATTAATGGAAATAAAATGTTCAATGTGGGTACACTGAACATTTTATTTCCATTAATTATCCATTAGATTTTGAAATTAAAAAAAAAACGGATTTTATCGCACGTATTTTACATAATTTTGATGGCACTTTGAAGTATGCGTGATGACGTAGATGACAGATGTTGTAGAAATTTATTTAAAAGTCTGGCAATGTGTTTAATCTAAACGTTCCCTATGTTACCTGTGTTCAGAGGTCTTGCGGTTCTGCATTGCGCTTGAAATTTTATTAATTTTATGTCTGAATTCAATTATGTGGC
This sequence comes from Agriopis leucophaearia, assembly GCA_949125355.1. Taxonomy (NCBI): domain Eukaryota; kingdom Metazoa; phylum Arthropoda; class Insecta; order Lepidoptera; family Geometridae; genus Agriopis; species Agriopis leucophaearia. The sequence goes on along the minus strand of OX421276.1, from coordinate 728,666 downwards.
ACGACGTGTGGTATGTGGGTGTCTATAACTACCTTTCCATGTTGGCAAAGCACCATCAAAACAGCTGGTGTTGTAGGTGTCCATAGGCGCCGGTTTTGCTTACCATCAGGTGGAAAGCAAGCTTGTTAGCCGCTCTTTAAAAAAAAAAGTCGCAACCATGTTATCTATCAAAATTTTGACGTTTTATTTTATTTTATTTTATTTTATTTAATAGCTTCGTGTTTTATTTATTTTTTAGACAAACGTGTTCTATCTATGACCGCATCGTCGAGAAGTGGTTCAATAAGACGAGATGAGATGGGGGTTCAACGTCAGCCTAGTCCAAAGTATGCAAAAAAAACTATTCTCAATACCAAAATTTTCGAAATCCATTGGAAAACTATTAAATTTTTCTTGCTTTGTAATGCATGAAACAGATTAGGTGAGCGTGAAAAAAGGGTTATTCACATTTTTTTAGAATACCTCTTGCTTAGACCTAGATCATCCGTACTTGACAACTGAGGAGATGAATTTAGTGCCAGGGCATAAGTGCTTTTATGAAGAAGAAAGTATAGCCAGGATAAACCGGTTACCGTCTTAAACTTAAGACTTTATGGAGCAATATTCTCTCTTGCCTTGACGGCAGGAGTAAAGTGATGTATGTCAAGATTTGCCGCTTGGAGTGCATGCTTAACTAAGTTATTAGAATTTCTAAGCGCTAAGAAGCACACGCTTTTTAGAAGACTGGTTTGAGGTTATCATGGTTTACTGAAAATTCACTGAAGCACAGGTAAAATGTGAACTAAAATAAATCATGCTCTATTATGATTATATAGGTTTCATGCTCACCGTTATTTAAATCTTAGTTAAACTTATAGATAATGCCTAAAGTGTGCCAGTAACACTTTTGGTATTGTCTCAACAGCTGAAAATTAAAACTAAAATTAGCGAACTTCATGAATTATGTGGATAACTTCTTTCTATCTCTTGATGTTATAAGCTTATTTCACAGAAGCTAAGAAAAACAAATATATCCTTGTATTACCTCAAAGTTACCTTAATCGAAGACGAGAGCAGCTAAGCGAAGCTAAATTTATATCAATGCCAATAAGAAGCTCGGAGTCGGACGGCTGAGAAAACAGCGCTAAGATATCCGTGGGGCCATGGGAACGGCGGTGGTGGAAGCGAAAGCGGGAGCGGATATTATATCACCATCCGTTAAAGTATGATATGAGATTTGAGGCTGCATTTTTATTATCTGTTTGGTAGGTTGCTTGGTGGACTCGATTCTTAAAAATTAAGTAATATTATAAGTTGTAAGTATTATAACTATTCTGTACATGGATAAATACATTTTCTTACATCTCAATCTGCAAGAAAACACGATAATCAGGCTCTGCCTCGAGTGAAACAAAAAATAAATGGAGTTTTGTAGTGAAAACTTTTTGGGTGAACAAAAATCATGGAACTCGCGCCATCGTCACCGAACACTGTACAGTGTATTTTAAAACAGCGCCATCTCTTGTAGAATAGGTGAATTAATACTTATGTTTTCAATTCTGACGCCTAGTCTTATGTTTTTTTTATGCATGTTTTGCCTTTTTTATCTTATATTCTCAATTTTACGTTAAGGTTTATTTCCTTACGCCAGCAGCGCAATAATATATTGCGCTGCTGGCGTAAGGCAAATTTTATTTTTAGTATATATTAAAAATAAAATTTGTTCTACACTCAGAGACTCGCATAACAAGAATATTTTTGTTTTATAACAAAAAAATAACCATCATAACCAGTTTGAATACTACAGTTATTAATGGAAATACACTCTAAAATCAAAAAAAAAACACATCAGTCATAGGACTGCTCCTCAGAAGTGAAAACTTAAGTAGTAATTCCCTTATTCTACAATAGATGGCGCTGTTAAAATACATAGAACAGCGTGACGATGCGCGAGTTCCATGATTATTGTTCACTAAAAAAGTGCTCAACGCGCCTAAAGAAGTTTTCACTTCAAAAAAAACATTTCAATAAGTAAAACGTAAAAGCAATACTCGCCTACTCCATGGCCCAACGTGTCTTCCTCCGCCGCCGCCAGTGTTGATCTTCAATGCTACACGAGTAACGGTAGCTTTTATTATCTCCGGCGGCTCTGATCCCGGATTATAATACTATGAATATTATTTAGGGGTTCAGTTTGGTTCGGGACGCGGCGGGTTCAGAACGCGACATTCTGGGACGCTCCTGGAACTACTCTCTAGTGGTATGAGAAACAAGGAAGTCGTCATTGTAAGAGACACAGAAGTGAGATTTTTTTCTCTTTTCTGTGGTAAGAGCTATGTGGCGTGGCGTGGGTGTTATGCTCGCTCACATTACCGATGCAAGTAAATGCATTCTAGTCACTAAGTTTATTTTTTCTGCTTACCGTCAGGCGGACCGCATATTGGTTGCCGCTCATTATATAACAAAAAAATTCATAACAAGTGGATCACATTAAAAACCGACTTCAAAAATATATGAAAAACGTAAGAAGTGCCTATTAAATTTGAGGGTTGCCCTCGATTCTATAGCCTAGATGAATAAAACTAACGATCCATATGTACGTATCAATTTGAAAGAACTATTTATTTATTTTATTTTATTTTATTTTATTTTATTTGGAAAACATACAGTGATAAATAACTAGATTACTTATATATTAGATAATTAAACACCATTTAGCAGTTTCCGCATATTGAAATAAATTGTGCATGGAGACGGAGAAAATATATTAATATATTGCACGTATGTCGTTATGCAATTTTAACACTAAAAAATAAACAATAAACCAAGAAAACAATAAATAAAGATATACTTTTTTACATTACGGGACACAAGACAGTTGGGGAGACACACCAAACCACCTTTTACTAATATTTTGTCTGATTGAATTCGAGGATGTATTAAACAAGTCAAAGTCAGGAAAGTCTTCCAGTGTGTTTATGGAGTTGGATGCTCTTAAGAAGAAGGAGTTTTGCCTGTAATTAGTCGCACTATAGGGGATATGTAGACATTTAGGATGTCTTGCAGATATTCTAGGGACGTTTAGATTTATGTTAGAGAGGAGATGTGGAGAGTCAACATGACTTTGAGCTATTTTAGTTAAAAATAAAATATCAGCTATTTTGCGTCTCTCATGAAGTGGTAACATGTGATGTCTTCTGCATCTCATCTCATAATCATTGTCGTATTTTTTGCACTTGTACTGAAGATATCTAACGAATCTACGTTGGATAGATTCTAGTCTGTTAATGTATATATTATACTGAGGGTTCCAAATTTGTGAGCAATACTCGAGTATGCTACGAACATATGTACAATAAAGCGTTTTGATAACTTTGATACTTGAAAATTGGGAACAGGATCTTTTGATAAATCCGATGGACTTGTTGGCCCTATTAGCTATATTATCAATGTGTTTATCGTATGCGAGCTTAGAGTCGTGAATTACGCCAAGATCACGTATCTCTTGTACAATTTTAAGTGGAAGACTTTTAAGTAAGTATTTAAATTCAATAGCTTTAGCTTAACGAGTGAAAGTAATGGCATAACATTTCGCAACATTCAGGTCTAGTTTATTGAGGTGACAGTATTCTTCAAACCTACATAGGTCCTGCTGTAACAGATGACAATCACCAATATCACAAATTTGTTTAAAGATTTTCATATCATCTGCGTACAGCAAGAATTCCGAATGTTGGAAACAGGCGGCTATATCGTTAATAAATAAATTAAACAACAAAGGAGCCAACAAGGAGCCTTGTGGCACCCCAGAAGGTACATAATTCCATTCTGACGAATATCCGTTAAGAACTACAGCTTGAGATCTGTTTTCTATGTATGAGGTAAACCACCTGTACAAGTTGCCATGGATTCCGGCCGAGAAAAGCTTTTGAAGCAATAAAGTGTGATCTATTCGATCGAACGCTTTGCTGTAATCTGTAAAAATGGAGTCCACTTGACCTCCCGAATCCATGCTGGAGGTTGTGTAATTAACGAATGATAATAGATTAGAGGTAGTGGAGCGATTTCTAATGAATCCATGCTGTTGGGGGATAAATGAAGTTGATAAACTGTTGTAGACTTGGGTGTGAACTAACCGCTCAAGAACTTTAGCAAATATACATAATTTAGAGATTGGCCTATAATTCTTGATATCGTTTCTACTGCCATTTTTGTGTATGGGGGTGATAAAAGCAGACTTCCAGATTTTGGGAACGATACCTTCCGCTAATGAGCGTTTAAATAGTAATGTAAGAGGTTTTGTTAAAACATCTGCACATTTTGTTATAAATAATGGAGGTATTTGATCAGGTCCTGCTCCCTTTGTGAGGTCTAGTGATCTAAGCAATTGATTAAGCGTATCAGGTATTATTTCTATTTCATTTATTGAAAAGTTAGAGCCTGATGGAGTCCCACTCTGAGCGTTTTGGCTGGTAGAGGATGGAAGAAACGTTGATTGAAAGTAAGCCGAAAAAAGACGACAGACTTCTTCTCCTGTGTCCGCTGATTGGCCTTCGTATGAAAGAGAGGAGGGTAACGTATTTGAATTGTTTTTTGTAGATTTAACAAATGACCAGAATAGTTTAGGGTTCTTTATTATTGATTCTTCGCATCTTTCAATATAATTTTTATAGCATTGGTCTTCTAACAGTTTTGCCCTCTTCCGGAGCAAAGAGAAGGTATCATAATCAGATGTATTGCCATATGTGTTGTATTTCTGTAGAAATTTGAATTTTTCTTTGAGGACCTTTTTCAATGATGCGCTGTACCATGATGGGAAGCTAGTAGGGGATGAAAGCTTACGAGGAACGTGTTTAATTATAATGTCATTTAAGCATCCGTAGAAATAATCTACAGCCTCTTCTATAGGGATACCTAGCAAATAGTCATCCCAGTTTATATCACCTAAAATTAATCTAATATTATCGTAGTCTCCTAATTCATACATATATTTATGTCTTTTGTTTACTTTTAAGGGCTCAATATTCACGAAATTTAGAATTAAGTTCAATGATTTATGGTGGGAGTCTTCAGGCACTAAGGGGTCATCACAAGAGGAAACTCCGAGGTAAGTATTACATAGTACTAAATCTAAGATCCTGTTGTTATTGTTATAACATAAGTTATATTGCGTAAGATTACATTCTAATACGGTATCAAAAAAATATGATTGTGTTTCACCTGTAACACCTGAATATTCTGGAAGGTCGTGACAGTTAGGTGACCATTGTATATTACTTAGGTTAAAATCTCCCATTATGACAAATTTATCATTCGGACAAGAGTTGATTATTGATGATAAACTAGTTGTAAAATTATTAAGTTGTGAATTGAAAGAATTACCAAGTTTTTCACTACATAGATAAATGGTACAAAAATGTATTTTAGAAGTGACGCTGTTTTTGTTCTTGTGTGTGACGGTGACCCACAAGTCTTCTGCTGAAGAGCGCCACTCCGGGCGCTCTTCAGCAGTAAACCCGCGTTTTACAGCCAATAGTACCCCCCCACCATATTTTTCGCGCGTAGCAATATAATTTCTGTCCCTTCGCCAAATAACATATCTGTTATCAAATAGTTCACAATCATTAATGCCGCCAAGCAGCCATGTTTCCGGCAATGAGATGACATCGTAAGAATTAAGCTGTAAATTCCTTTTAAATAAGTGTGTTTTTGTGCGTAGCCCTCGAGTATTCTGATAGTAAACATTAAAGCTATTAGACGCCATTATTAACAGCCAAGGATAAGTAGCTAAAGTGAATCAGAGTATAATAATAGTAGCATAACGTGCCGTAGAAGTTTACAGTGCTAACAGCGTGTAGAAAAATATGATAGATTAACATCCCAATTAGCTCCAGTAGAAGTGCATTAATACGACAAATACAACTAATGTTAATGTTTACAACCGATAATTGTATAAAAAAACAGGTCAAATTATAATTTAACTTTAAAAAATGCAAATATAAGGTAGAAATTAAAATTATGTCAGACTCTGCAAGCCAATTCAAGCGCACGCACCTATGGTCTGTACAAGCTATAATAGACTTTAAAGAACCGCAAGCGTATTGATGTCTGAGCGCTAATCGTATGAACTGGTGCATACTCACGGGCGATAACCGGTTGACTATCCCGACGACACTTGAGCAGCGAAAAGGTAAACAATACACACTGACTTTACTTGTGTTTCCCAAACTGTCGAGCATTGATTTATATGGTTGAGCAAATATTTTAGTTGAGTAAGTTAAGTAATTTTTGTGAGATCGTTTTCGCATTTGATAAAAAATATTGGGGAAGTATCTGATTTTCTGGCCATTATCTTACAATGCTTGACCCATATATACTGGAAGTTCTTCTCCTTTGCTAACTCTCTTGCTTTACTCAAAAGAGTCTTGTTGCGTTGCGTCAAATGATCGTTCACGTAGAAGTTGCCTGCAGTACCAAAGCCAAGATTAGCGAGATCAAGTTTCTTGCTCCTACGTGAAGCTGCTACAAGTTCTTCCTTAGTATAACGGCTGTTGAAAGCGATCACTATTGATTTCTCAGTGTTAGGCACGCGTGTTGGTATGCGCGCGATGTAATTAATTTCTTCTTTTTTTATTTGAAAATCGCAAATCTGCCCTATTTTTTCAGCGATCTCGTACAGATTCTCAGTTTTTTTCTGAGGAATGCCTCTTATCTCTACGTTGTTTGCTCTTGCCCATTGGTCTCTTTCTTGTAGATCTCGATTGAGTCTGTTGATTTCAGTTTTTAAGGCAGGAACTTCCTGCGCTGTTTTTTCGGCCGTGATCACTCGAGACTCCAAGGCTTTGACTTTTTCTGAATGATCGCCAATGAGCTGGTAGGCCATCTCCAGTGATTCCTTCATACTGGTTATCTCTTCCTTTATTATCTTGATATCTTCCACCAAGGATGTCAGCGGTTTTAATTGGAACATAACACTATTCAGTTGTCCTTGTATTTTATCCAACTGATTTGGAGTCGGCGATGTTGCAGCCGAGGACGGAGATAGGTTAGCTTTGCATTTGGGGCACCTCCAGGAGTTCTTCCTGTCGCCGAGTTTGCGGTAGCCCGCTTCGGTAACTCCTGAGCATTGGAAGTCGTAACGCTTCTTACAGACGCTGCAGACCGTTCCATCCGAATGTTGTGTTCCACAGCTAGCACACGCGAACATTTTGGCGAAAGTTTGACAATCACTGAAAGTGTAGCAACCGAGCGTACGTGCGTTCTTTAATAGCTCCGAGCGGTGAATGTGCTATCTTTCTACTCCTGACCGTTGAGGCATTGTACCCTTCATTATCAGCTCATCCATATGAGATGATGATCATCAGCTGCAATAACTTGTTGTGAAAGAATTTTCTTTCAACTCCTAACCGTTGAGGAATTGGTCCCTTCATCATCAGCTCATCTATATGAGATGATGATTATCAGACGCAAATATTTGACGCAAATAACAGCTTTATACAATATATGAAAAACGTAAAAGAATTTTCTTTCAACTCCTAACCGTTGAGGAATTGGTCCCTTCATCATCAGCTCATCTATATGAGATGATGATTATCAGACGCAAATAACAGCTTTATACAATATATGAAAAACGTAACAAGTGCCTATACATTTTATGGTTGCCCTCGATTTCACTGGGATGCCATCATCAGATCCTGTCTTGCGTGACAATGGGACCAAATTGGAAGTTTTCCCTACCGAACAAAAGCTTTTTTTTATCGGTCAACAGTTGGCGGTGATATCGGTGACCATACATAAAAATATATATAGGGGAACATAGAAAGTCCGCCTTTTTTGTCGGTTAAAAAGAAAAGTTTCCGGTACTCCCATTTATCTGTTCAAAGTAAACTCTTTAAAACATCACTTTACACCCAGTCAACATATCGTCACTTTGCAGCCCTTGTGATACAATCATCAAACAACCAATATTGCATTAAATGCGCTAGCCTCCAGCTATTCCCACCCACGGTCAGAACTACCCTTATTTTTAATACGGGACTTCAAACAACCCCCGAACAAGCTATTGCGAATTTATGATCACTGCCTCAGGGAAGAGGGTTGAGAGTATAAAAAAATAACTGGATACTATCGAACCTTGTTACAATAAAGACACTCAAATTTCCTTCGAGATTGTATAGAATGTAGATTTTCTAAAAATGACAAGGTACGAAGATGTAAGTATTTGAATTCTTGTGCTTTGTTTTGTGTATAAACAAGTGAAATTGCCAAATGCACGTCTAACAAGAAGGTTGATAGCATTATCATAATGGAGAAGAAAAATAAACAAAATAAAATGACAAACAGTTATATTTGTGTGGACAGTAGAAATGAAAATACCTTTCAGTTAAAAATCAAAACATGGAGAAAATAAAGTGAAAATGACACTTAACGTAGCAGTTGACACAACAGGGAAAATCAGTAAAAAAAAAACATAAATACGTACTTATACTATACATGGCAATATCAAAGCAAGCTACGGCCTCCATAACAACGTCGTGCTACGAAGCTTCGTAGCACCCATTGCGCTTAGCACCGTAGCTCTGGGTACGACGTTTGAGTTAAAAACATGTCAAAATATAAATAGATTCCCTAATTTTGGAGGACTTTTCCTTTACATCCTCCTCTTTGTGAAGGCAGTTTGATGAAATTTGTTCCCTAATTTTAATATTGCGATGTTAATAGGTGAGCTAACGTACGGGAACCATAAAATCAACATATACAAAATAGCTTTCTATATGGGTGACCCAATTCAAGAAATCACTAAGTCCTAAAAGTGACATTTGAGATAATAATACTTTTATGTTTTAAATGTCAATTGAAATAACATGCGTTGGTAAAAAAAATCATTTAAAAAATATATTATAGTGCAAACTAAGTAATTTTATTTGTTGCAAGAATAAAAACGATATATATAACATGAGTATCTTAATAAAATATCGAAAAATTGGACTTATTTCTAATCCCTGGACTTAGTGATACTACATTGATAAATTGTGGACTTAGATATATTAAACTCATATTTCAATACTCAATCATTTATTGCAACATAATTATTATGAATTATTGCTGTACCCATTACAATATTTAAACAAATCAGCTTATCATTCCACTTCTTCTTCAGAATCGAATTCAGCAGTTATGGGGTCCCGAGATTCATTTAATAAATCCTCATAAAAATATCTTTCCGATTCAGGAACAGATTCTAACAGCCGCTTTACGTCTTGCAATTTAGCAGGCTTTATAGTTAATGGTGCGTTGTAGCAGTCATCGGGAATTTCATTAACCAATCTGCAGTAACCGGTCTTATACAATGAAAACGATTTAAAATCTTCACCTGTCATAGACAAAGCAAACTCTGGTTTACCTCTTCTTTTGAAAATAACTTTACGGCATTGAGATATTCCAGGCACACTCGCTTTTATTCGTCCATCATACAGTTTTTTGTAGTCTTTTACCTTCAAGACATCGTGAGGGCTACTTTCCTTAATCAAATTTTTCTCCAAGAATACTATTTCAAACTTATTTGTATTCTTACTATTTTTAATGAGATCAACATAATATTCTGGTGTATATATTTTGTCATACTTCTTTCTCTTTCTTTCTATAAGAGCGAAATCGCGATCAATAGGCATCATTGAATGTCCTGGTATCGGGTATGAGACTGTTATTTTCTCAAAAACTCCTTTTGCGCACAGTTGATCCAAAAATGTGAATATATATCTATTCTTGTTTTGACTATAGCAGTTATCGCAGTAAAGATCTAACTGGTGTTGACTCGGAGTTTTTTCTTTGGTGATATAATATTCCAGTGCACTTATTACCTCATTGGGCCCTTTGTGTGCGTAATTCTCAGTATATAGAAACATTGCTGCAGTATTTTGGCTCAAATTATGAACTCCAAAATTATGCACCCATAACTGTCTCAAGTAGTATTCGTCAGTGATATTAGTGACCGGTAGAGGCAGATTCTTTTGGAAATCAAAGCATAATGATAATCTATTTGCAGGTTTCTCTTTTTCTACTATAGACAGTGTCTTTAAGAATGCTTCAGCTTTTCTCAGGTGCAATTCATGTGCACCTTTAAGTTGTTTTACTTTATTTGTCTGTTTCGCTAATTCAGCAGAGGTAATGTCAGCTTTAAATTTTTCGCATGTCGTACATATATCTTTCCTAGGTTGTCCAAAAGATATATTAAAATCTTGGTTAAATATGCATCGAAACTTTTCATATGACACAATGCATTCAGGATATTCAAGACAAAATTTTCGATGCAATTCGGCAATGCTTAAGTGTGAATCTAAAAACTTTCTATGCTTATTAGAGGCACGAGAATAATGCGATTGTCGAGCCGGTAAACTCTCAATGAATTTATGAACGTTATTCACTGATTTTTCATCGATTTTTAGATTGCTTTGGCGCCCTCTACCATCTGAAATGTCTTTCTCTTAATGTTGGACTTTACATACCAACCTTTCTCGTTTAATTCCGTGTATAGCAAGAAATACTTTTTGGCAGATGTTCACGGACTTCTTAGGTAAATGGATAACATATTCAAACACTCTTCTTGCTCTAGATGTCATTTCAGTCCCCTTACTTCGTGGACGAAATCTCTTAGGATTGACTTCCTGTAAACATCCTTGCAAATATATATTTTGTTCCGTGTGGCTCTTAAGGTTAATAAATTTATTAAATACTGTTTCAATCTGCTTTTTATTCAATTTATCTTTACATTTGCAGCGGCAATCCGGCAGGTCCTTCAAATAATGTTTTTTAAGATTACTTTTGATTGTTTTGGTTCTTTCCCACTGTTCCATTCTAGAAATTCTCTTTTTGCCGATTTGAGCCAAATTTGTACTTTTTAGATCAGTTTCAGTTTCTACAGCTTCAAACAAACCAGTCTCAGGGTTTAATATGAAATGTTCGGCATCATCTTGTTCTGAATTTGATTTGGACTCAAATAAACCACTTTCTTCATTTAGCTTCTTGCGTTTTGGTGTAATGCCAGGATATGGGGATAGTTGTCCCGAATCTATTGGTGGTAAAGTATCAACTGGCGAAGACGGCTGCGGTTGTTTGTTGTTCGATTTTGCGGGTACATTACTTTGCGTTAACTGAAAACTATGAAAAATATACGGCAACAAAATTATATTGTATACATCGTAAAATTTACTGTTGATTGTTGTGTGAAAAAGATATAATAATTTGTCTCGTGCACTATGAGTAACTACCTATGGTAATAGAAACTTTAAGTAGGTAAATACCTGTTAGAGTACGCTGGTAAGAGTACATTAGCCAAAATAGTAATGGACGATTTTCGGCTTGAATCACTAGGTGTCCATTTGTCCTCAGATAAAGCAGAACAATCGCCAAAATCATCGCCATTATCTAACTCCTTCTTCTTCATATGTTTTAGTGTAACGCCAGAAAATGAGGGTAGTTGTGGAGAATCTATTTGTGCTAACGTATCGACTGATGAAGACGGCTGTTTATTTTTCAAAGCGGGTACATTATTTTTGAAAGCACGATTTCTTTTTGGTGTCCATTCGTCCTCAGATGAAGCAGAGTAATCGCCAACATCACTGGTGGTACTTTCTCCTGAGTCGAAGAGACCGCTTTGTTGCATTAGTCTGTAATAATATAATAAACCTAATGAAAAAAAAAACATTTCGTAATCGGTAACTGCTACAGCCAGATTACTCCTTTAAAAGTACATATTACTTATTAAAAAAGATCACTCACATCTTCAATTTATTATCAGGATCCATTTTAACTTAACTCCACACGTAAACATAACATTTTAAACAAAATCGCATCAAAACCTTCTCGGTGATAAGTTATGAAAACCGTTATGAAAAAATTTGTCATATAATTTGACGTAAGCCTGTGTGTTGCCATTAGGGACTTAAACAAAAATCAATGGACTTGGTTATTTCTTCCAAAAATACTTAACGACTTAGTGATTTCTCGGACATAGGGATTTTATGAATGGAAGATCCGTCTTTTTTTTTTTTAAATGCTTTCATAAATGGTACTTAGAGACTTTTCCCAACAACTTTGAATAGACCATTCGAAAGGGAATTAAAAAATAAACAAGTCAGTGTTGCTAGCTCAAAACCGTAAAAAATGGACTTAGTGATTTCTTGAATTGGGTCATTCATATGTCAAGAAAATGTAATTGTAGATATTTAAAAAACTGTACCTACATAAACACAGCAATCATGTTTAAGTTTGTGATGCATCTTTTACTTTTTCAATAATGACCCTTCGGACCACCATCCAAATAGTTCTAAACTTAAAGCCTTCCACAGACTAAACGCGTGTCATACAGCGTATCTTGATCGCGAGTTTGCGCGTTTTTTTGTGGTTTATACAGTTTTTTTTATATGTGGCATCTGATTACAGCTCTACTGATGTTAAATAACAATGTGATCGAAGATAGTAAAAACAACTATTCTGGAATGGGAACTGGCTCAGTTTAGTGTTACAGATTATCTTTCTTTTTGTATAAAAAGAATGGCAAACAAGCTTGCGATCCGCCTAATGGTAAGCAGAATCCACCGCCTATGAGCACCTTGCGGTACTTTGCCAGCCCGGAGAGGTAGTTATAGACACCCTTCATGATGTGTTACTAAACGCTCAGGCTGCTGCCTTTTTTGGTCTGTGGAAACCTTAAATGTATACATTTCTGCAGGCCTAAGCATTTGGTACCTTCTGGGTGTTCAGATATTAATGAGATTTCTCTGTTCCGATTTAAATATTTGATTCAGTGCGTGCGTGCGGTGCGGGACTTAGTGGGGGCTCGGATGGGTGCGGTGAAGGATTGTTTTACTGCTTCACACACTGTCTTTCATGGGGTATTGTTTGTCGTTGCTATGTTTGGTTGATGTACTCACTCACTATGATGATGATGACTCACTTTGATCATTTAGAAATTGCATAATATCTCCGTAACGGATACGATTATATAATATATACTTTAACCATTTAATGGTGTTTTTTTTTTCATTCAGTAGGCTTGCACTTGACCGCTCGGTTGATGTTAAGCGATAATGCAAGGAGCACGACGACGGAGCAAGCGAGAAATAATTCGTTTCACTCGCTATTTGAAGACACCCAGATTGCTTATGTGAAACTAATGGGATAAAAAACACCTCCTGTCCATTTTTCTATCGGACTGCCAGAGCGGGCACGAAAAAATCGACAATCTAGTGTTAGACTATTACTTTATTTACGAGTATATAATCATTTGTATCTAATATTATTATGAACCATAATGTAAAAGTATTTATGCTCTGTGGTGACGAGCATCTGTTGACTGTTGACAGATACAATAGTAATGACGTTTCAAACGGTAACATTGACTTTGACAGATACTCGTCACCAATAGATAATTGTCAGTTGAATTTAAGACTGGCACTTGATATCGAGCTGTAAAGCAAATAGGACATTATTGTGATATTATAATAAATCCTTAAATATCTTAATAATCCTGGTTTCATTTCTGAGATTTAAGCGTAGTCTTTCATCTCAGAAGTGGGATTGAACGCGCAAGCCCACAATTTACGAAATTTCTACGAATATTAATTTTGTGCATTAATATCGTACACGCTACAGAAGTATAACTTCAAGCTGCATGATGCCACCTCGGCCGCAGTCACTCAGTTGTAGAACCCTTGATGTCACCTCACAATCAAGATCGCGTGTATCGCGAGAGTAGAAAGCAGACGAAGAGCACATCAAACGAGAGAAAAGGAGTTGATCACCCATGGTCACTTCGCCGAAAACTTCGAGGCCAAGCGGCAGGACGAGTCGTTCGCGAGAGCGGTGTGTACTTTCTCGTCATCGCAGTAGAAGATTGAGTCGCAGACGCATGCACGAGAATCGACCAGCCGTAGCCAGCCACAACAGAATTGGCCGCCGTAAGCGGAGTTGCAGCTTCATGGAGAGTTCCAACCGTGAGCGGAGTAGCAGCTGCGCGAGATCTTGTCGTGAGCCAGCCGCGGATGTGAGTAAGAAGACTCGCAGCCTAATAGCCAAGTGTGTTTGTTTCTGTTTTTCATTATGCTAGACGTGATATACTTATCACTGACATTATTGCCACTAATTCAAGATTGGATTAGAAAATGTAGAAGTGAAAACTCATCTCATAATCTTGGTGAAGATCACGCGTCGCGTGCTATTAAAAAAAAAGAGGTACAAAGTCATGTCGAACGTTAATAGATGGCGTTATACGTCGTTCAAATATCTAAACGAAAAAACTTTATGATTTCATACGTGTTTTAAAAAAAGTTCAAATATGTAGGTAGATTGGAAAATAATAAATGAGCCGAAAGTAAATGTGCAAAAATCTATTTTGAAATATTATCTCTTCATTTGAAACAGAATCTTAAGTTAGTGCTCACAATGTGTAGATTCTCCAAAATAATCATGAATATACAAAATTAAATTGCTAAAAGAAGTCGCTCAGGTAGATGAGGATTTAGTAAACTCTTGTGTGTTCTATCACACTTGCAGTATTGCATAAATTGCATGGGCACAGTTAGTTTATCTAAAGTGCTTATAATGATATTGTAAGATACTATAGTTATAGCTGTCAAACCTCTACAAAAACAAACTTCATATTATTAGTTGCCTATTCGGTATTATAGTTGAGTTACCTGTCAGTAGTATGAATCATGACCATTCATCTTTAAGTAGTTTTCGGGTAAAGTAGGTACAAACATACTAGTTTGAAGGTGGTGTCTTAGGAACAGATCACAAAGCGTGTGCGCCACATAATTATAAGGTGATTACCAGTAGTTCTGACATTTTCTATAACCCTGACTTTGCTATGAGCGACACCAGAAGTTGTAACATTTTGAGTAATGTAATAATAATAACCGTTTTGATAGCACCAATATTTTTATAGCTTAAATAGTTGGTAGCGCCAACGGTTTGATAGCACCAAAAGTTTTTATGGAACCGATAGTTTTATGAAACCAATAGTCTTTCTGGAACCGGTAGTTTCAATTAATCTGATAACACCGATAGTTATGTATACAATATCATCAATAGCATTCATTATTGACAGTGGCCGGTAGTTTATTCAGTTTCGGACTGAAAAAAAAAATATTTTGATTTATTGGAAGTAATAAATCGCCAGCCAGCAAATCATATTATTATCTCTGTTTACATCGATTGCTAGATAAATGAAGTAATCGCCACTTTGGGCTATTTTCACTTTGAGAAATTAAATATATTTAATATTCGGCTATACGTTGAATTTTTGAAAGAAACAAAATTTTTGTATGATACATGTAGAAACCGATCCATTGTGCTATGTGCCTATGTACGCTGTACTAGGCCAAGTGTGCTTAAAAGTATGAGACCACGGAGAGTGCCATTGAGGAGGCAAATGAAAAAAAATAAAATAAAAAAATATCAAATAAATTATTTACGAAACACCGTCTTAAACGAAACAATAAAATTATTAGCGCTATGTAGGTATGTATGAAGATTACCAGCCAAATACTATAGGTATTATAATATTTTTATGAACATTATTTTATCTAAATGCAATGACATGAGATGAGATGAAATGATATGAGATGATATGATATAGTGTGATATGATATGGTATGGTACGATATTATACTATACTATACGATACGATAAGATATGATAAGATACGATAGGATACGAAACGATACGATAGGATAGGTATTATAATATTTTTATGAACATTATTTCATCTAAATGCAATGACATGAGATGAGATGAAATGATATGAGATGATATGATATAGTGTGATGTGATATGGTATGGTATGGTACGATATTATACTATACGATACGATACGATAAGATACGATAGGATACGAAACGATACGATAGGATACGATATGATAGGTATTATAATATTTTTATGAACATTATTTCATCTAAATGCAATGAAATGTGATGAGATGAAATGATATGATATGGTGCGATATGATATGATATGATATGGTATGGTACGATACTATACGATACGATACGATACGATACGATACGATACGATACGATACGATACGATACGATAGGATAGGATAGGATAGGATATGATACGATACGATACGATACGATACGATAGGATACGATATGATAATATACGATAGGATACGATACGATAGGATAGGATACAATATGATATGGTATGATACGATACGATACGACACGATAAGATATGATACGATACGATACGACATGATAAGATATGGTAAGATACGATACGACATGATAAGATACGATACGATACGTTACGAAACGATACGATACGAAAGGATACGATAGTATACGATAGTATACGATAGTATACGATAGTATACGATAGTATACGATAGTATACGATAGTATACGATAGTATACGATAGTATACGATAGTATACGATAGTATACGATAGTATACGATGGGATACGATATGATATGATATGTCAGTAAAAATCGAATTTGAATAATAATTAAATTTGCATTTTAGGGTAACATAAAAAGTCTTTTAAACAATAAAAGCGTTTTTCGATTAACAAGGTCTTAAATTTTTCCGGCATATTCCGTATGAAAGCTCTATTAGGGATGTCGGTTGTTTATTATAAACAGTGATACACATGGCATAAATAGTATTCAAATTTATGTTTGTTCTATGAACAAGTTTGTTGAGTAGTTCATTACAACATCAAACAATAACTGGCCAAGAGCGTGTCAAGACATGCATATGGTAGGATTCCAGCCAGTTCATTTTGATTGATGAATAAATGAAGTATTCGCCACTGTTTGGCGATGATAACGGATGATAATATACGAGTGTTTCATATAATTATTATCATCCCGACATTACATGTACTTTTTATGGTTTAGTAAAAAAAAAAAAAAAAAAAAATTGAATGATCGTTTTTAGGGTTCCGTATTAATATGATCTATGAGTATGGCTAGTTGTAAATTAAGTTTCTATGTATAAAAGTTTAGAAATGCAAAAGAGAGGCAGGAGACTATCTTTATGCCACTTGGCGGGCCATATTTCGCAAAAGATACACTTGATAAGAAAGTGATCTATGAAACCATACCTTCATTTTTAAAGACATATATTTAACGATACCTTGCAAAGAAGAATATGACAATAAAATCGAGTTTCTAATAGTTTCCAAAATATAGTTTCCTAACGATAGAACGATATCAAGACGATTGTTTAAAGTTCATATCTACGTTTCTGCGGGTATTCTAACAATGATTTTTATGTGACTTTGAGGTCTTCGAGGCTAAGTGCATAAATGTTACTGAGTGGCAATGTTTGCCATGATTGGACTATGTAGGTTCTATTATGGAATTGACCATGTGTGCCAAGATTGAATAGGCATGTGTCCTAATGTTTAATTTACATATAACAGGCTTAGTGATGAATATGACTAAATATGTACATTAAACATACTGAAAACAATAAATAAAAAATATTGACTGATAAATCTCTGAGATATGAGCGTTTAAAGTTTAAGGGGGGATAGAGAGGGGATGCCGATTTGTATGCCGAGCCTGAGGCTTGATGACATAGCTCGCTATAGTGCGCCCGCTGGTTGGCATGAAATTAAAATACTTATAACTTATTTATTTTTGAACTAATTTAAATTTTGTTTTCGTTGATAGGCTCTATTGATAATCAGATTTTGTTTTATGAGGCAATAAAATATTATTAGTCATCACGCCTATAATGTATGTTATATTATGATGAATTTAGCCATGTGTTCCACGATTGGATTATGTTTGATCAATAATGAATTGGCCATGACTGTGTGTACGATTAGGCATACTGAATGAAGACTGGCTATGTGTGCCAAGATTCGAATATGTACATTATATTCTATGAGTATCTACTTTAGTTAGTTGATTGAAATAAAAATAGTAGTAGTAGTTGATTGAATAGTAGAAGCGAAATTACACTAGGAATTCATCAGAAGAACAGTTTTTACTCCCTACTTTGACTGACTGTGCTAGTTGCTACTACTGAATTATGTTTGACGAGTTTACGCAATCACTGTGTCCCGCTCGACGGCTGAGAGTCATTAGTCGTCGAATTAATGATAAAGTTTATTATATTTTCCCAATTGAGTAAGCTCAAATATTGCATTGGATTTTATGAAAGTTATCAGTTAATTACGGAGTAGTTGTTTGACTGTTTAATTTTGAATGTAATCTGCCGGAGACAATGTATGCATACGACATATTCCACTGTCATACGACAGTGGAGTTTGGCGAAGATGCCAGCACTCCGCCAGATGCGTCACCTAAGTGGTGACAGCAGGCGACGTAGTCAGCATATCGACAGCGAGCGATGTGGCCAGCGTGCCGACAGCGAGTGACATGGCCAGCGTGCCGACCGCACAGATGATTGCAGATTGTGACAGACTGTGCAAGAAAATATTGTAAGGATGTCAGGAGCGCGGGTTACGAGCAATCAGTGCAGAATGAGAATGGTATCAATGATTGGTATCACACAGATGATTTCAGATCTTGGCAGACTGTGCAAGAAAATATGGTGGGGATATTAGGAGCGCGGGTTACGAGCAATCAGTGCAGAATGTGAATGGTATCAATGATTGGTATCGCACCGATGATTGCAGATCGTGGCAGACTGTGCAAGAAAATATGGTGGGGATATCAGGAGCGCGGGTTACGAGCAATCAGTGCAGAATGTGAATGGTATCAATTATTGGTATCGCACAGATGATTGCAGATCGTGGCAGACTGTGCAAGAAAATATGGTGGGGATATCAGGAGCGCGGGTTACGAGCAATCAGTGCAGAATGTGAATGGTATCAATGATTGGTATCGCACAGATGATTGCAGATCGTAGCAGACTGTGCAAGAAAATATTGTGGGGATAACAGGACCGCGGGTTACGAGCAATCAGTGCAGAATGTGAATGGTATCAATTATTGGTATCGCACAGATGATTGCCGATCGTAACAGACTGTGGAAAATAAATGTTTAGTTATTACCGATTATACTATTACTAGATTATGTTAATTATGTCATAAGTACGAATTAGGTATCTTATTATTCTGATAATTACTATTGTTTTGTTCTAACTTTCATATATCTATGTTGGCTCCTAATAACGTCTGAAAGTGCGAGGACTCACTTTTTTTGAGGATGGCCGAGCTGTTAGACTATTACTTTATTTACGAGTATATAATCATTTGTATCTAATATTATTATGAACCATAATGTAAAAGTATTTATGCTCTGTGGTGACGAGCATCTGTTGACTGTTGACAGATACAATAGTAATGACGTTTCAAACGGTAACATTGACTTTGACAGATACTCGTCACCAATAGATAATTGTCAGTTGAATTTAAGACTGGCACTTGATATCGAGCTGTAAAGCAAATAGGACATTATTGTGATATTATAATAAATCCTTAAATATCTTAATAATCCTGGTTTCATTTCTGAGATTTAAGCGTAGTCTTTCACTAGGTGTCTTCAAGTCACGAGTGAATCGGTTTCTTCTAGGCAAGCGTGCTCCATCATAGACCACATCATTGCTTAAAATCAGGCGAGTTGGCGGTAAAACGCAAGCCTATTAATACATCAAAAAAGCATATTCATTAAGTTTTTTATTCCAAAGTTGTTTTAAAATGTGCTGCTTTTTAAATACCTCTTGGTGCTTCATATTAAACCGTCATGTCATTATCAGCCTATCATGTTTCCACTGCTGGGACTCAGGCCTTCTCTCAGAGAGGAAGGGTCCTATCCACTCCTGCACATGCTGGTCAAGTGCATGTTGGTGAATGTTATGTCTTTGAACTTTTGAGTTTCTTGGGCATACCGGTTTCCTAACGATATTTTCTTCGCCGTTTTTTGATTAATGGCATCTAATCTGCATAATTTGCTTACTAAATAACCCAATGATGCAGGGGCAAGAATCGAACCTGATGCCGTCAGATTATAAACGGACATGCTACCACGCAACCACCATTGCTCTAACGTCACAATTTTTCGAAAATGTACATGCAAGAATTCATTAATCTTTGCGTAATTGTTTCAATTGCTTCTAGTATACGAGTATTATAACGAAATCCAAATAGCTTTGACACGCCTTATAATTTACTTTGTCACTGGAAGACAAACGAAACTCATATTTTCACGTCTATATCTCAGAGCTGTACAAATTATTCTTCAACTAAATTTCTTCCATTACGCTAAACTATGTAAAACTCCAGACTTATTTGACAAAATGTATGCGCGCACCGTAAAGAGAGATGAGACGCTCGGCGATATCCTTTGTGCTAGATTTCTTGCGTCGAGAGTGGAGTTGTGAAGCTGGTAGTGTGTCTAAGTTAAATGAGGAAGCGACTTACTTAGTTTTCAACTTTAAACCTTTGATTGCAGGTGTTTCTATTCTTTTTTACTAACTTAACATTTGAACTTGATGTGTTTTGTGACTGGCATAGAAGATGAATACGTCTAAATTGGTATGAGAAGAAGTAGTAAAGACAAGTATAAATTTAAATTTAGTAAAATACCAATTCGAATAAAGTATAATAAAAAAAAATAGGGCTCGTGACTTTTTAATCACTGGACAGACTTTGTTCAAATTTTAATATAAGTAACAATAATCGTAATGAAACTTGCTTACAATTAATAACAATAAAAACACTTTCAGAGGTTTTGCCGTTTTGGAAAAAATAGTAACAGTCATACAAACATACATACAACCCACGCATATACCTGCTCTGTTTGGTAATGGGTAAAATACTTTTTGAACCACGTGAATCCTTCGTTCGTAAATGAAGCTAAAAAAAGAAATAAAAAACCGCTCTACTGTTACAAATTCATTATCTTGTTTGTTGTAAAGAGTGAGTGCTGGCCCTAGGCCAGAGTTGTTGGTTACTTGAAGGCCTCTAATGCCCTGTATATATAGCGAACGATTCGCATTGCCTGTCTTTTAATTTCAGTTGTAATTAAACGAGAGGCAACATGGCCCGTGCACTCACATTCGCTTAATCTGTACACGACTTCAAGTGTCTCATCCAATAACTAACTAGACAAAGCTACGAGCAGCTAAGCGTCTCTAAGGTGGTAGCTACATGCTTTTCGCTTAAATCTCTTAACAAAAGCCACGTATCAAGCTAGTTTAGGTCTCCGGAAGTTGAGGATCGCGTCATACGAGCGGTTTCCTTCAACCGAACTTAGCTTACTAAAATTTAATATAATGCCGCTTGAACGAATATTCGACCAGTGTGCTTTGTTCCGCTTTGAAGGAGTTTATAATATCATCGTTTGCATCGTTTAAATATTTTTTGAATTTCATGAAGCTTTTTCTTAATGTTTTGTTACGTTTTCCAATCTAAACAAAGTTTTTGAGTGAAAACTTCTTTAATAATATTAATAAGCGCGTTGAGAACTTTTTGGGTGAACAAAAATCATGGAACTCACGTCATCGACACGCTGTCACAGAATATAATTATACTACACAACGCTGTACCGTGTATTTTAAAACAGCGCCATCTCTTGTAGAATAGGTGAATTACTACTTAAGTTTTCACTTCTGACGTGCAGTCCTGATGTGTTTTTATCCGTACCGTATTTTTATTTGGAATATATTGTGTTAGTGTGGGTGGCAAGATTAGTTTACTGAACGAAACGAAGGAGTTTAGAGTGTACGGGAGGGTTGAATAGAACAGCGTTTGTATTTATGTTTGTAAATTTGGTCTTTGATTTCATGCGTGTTGTAATGTATTCTAATTAAATTATAAGTTTAAATATGAGTAAAGTTGCAAAGAAATTGGAGTCATATACGGTCATGGTTCGGGCTAACAACAACCTAGTTATAGTTCCGGCGGCAGTAATCCACATTATATATTATTATTATCATCATCAGCCAGAAGACGTCCACTGCTGAACATAGGCCTCCCCCTTTAACCTCCACACTGAACGACATCCTGCCATCTGCATCCACTGGATGCCCGCGACTCTCACAATGTCGTCGGTCCATCTAGTGGGAGGGGGAGGTGGGAGCTACCTACGCTGCGTCTTCCGGTTCGCGGTCTCCACTCAAAAACCTTTCTTCCCCATCGGTCATCAGTTCTTCGAGCGATGTGGCCTGCCCATTGCCACTTCAACTTGCAAATTTTAATAGCTACGAGTATGTCGATGACTCTGGCTCTTTGTCGAATATCCACGTTTCGGATTCTATCGCGCAAAGAAACTCCGAGCATAGCTCTCTCCATTGCTCGTTGTGTGACTCTGAGTTTTTCTAAAAGGCCAACAGTTATTATTATTATTATATATTTTAGTTGGATTCTTCGTGCTCTATATTATTATACGTGAATGATATACTCTATCTGAGCTCTAATCTATATTTCATAATTACCAGTTATTTGCAACAAACCAAATAGAATGACGTTTAGTGAGTATCTCCATTGGCAAGTCAAATTAAAAACAATAATCTAAAAAAAAACGGTATTACTTGTGCACAAAAAATGTAGCAGTTGAATTGGCAGTGGGCAGGGCACATAGCACGCAGAACGGATGGCCGATGGGGCCGAAAGGTTCTCTAATGGAGACCACGGGCCGGTAAGCGCAGCGTAGGACGTCCACCCACAAGATGGACAGACGACCTAAAAGAGACCGCAGAAAACGCTGGATGCAGGCCGCTTCTAACTCGAAAATCGATGGGGGAGTCCTATGTCCAGCAGTGGACGTCCTATAGCTAAAATGATGATGATGAACGTACAAAATTGAAATTATCTATTTTCACATTTAAGACCAGTTTGACTACTCATAAAAGATAAGTAGGAAGATAATTTTCACTATAATATAAACTTCATTTTGTTAAAAATGAATCTAGTAAAAGTTTGCAGTATCTCCTTGGAAACGCTCACTAAATACTCTCCCAAAACACAGGGCCGTATTATCTCGCTAATTGCGTTGTTAAGCGCGAATTAATGCGTGCAAGCAATCTGTCTTCATTTGCGGACTTACGACTCACAGGCACTGTCTTAGTGAGGTTGATAAGAAGACATACAAGACAAGAATAGACTAATACGGAATAACGAACACGGGCACGCTGATTTTTTGTGTGATTTTTCAATGTTAGGGTGAAATTAAATCGGGGAATCAATTCTAACGCAGCTATAAAATTAATAGTAAACAACGTTTCCCACTCATAGTTTCTCACTTAGATTATGTTCAGGCATGTTATTGAACACACATAAAGACACGAAAAACTGTCTACCGGTCCCAGAGCAGATATTTACAATCCGAGAATCGAACCCGGGACATCCAGATCATAAGGCAAAATCACTACTACTGACGCTACCGGTCGTTAATTTAATTTAATTTTTTATTTTATTTATTTCTTGTAATCAACAGCGTTATAAATTCTACATAATATTCACAATAGTTATTAAAGATAAGGCCAAAATAGATTACAGTAATTTAAAAAGTAAATAATAATAATTTTACGAGTAACATAGTAATATTACAGCACACGAACTTATTAATAGGTGTGTAGGTGTGAGGTGTGTGTCTGTCGTCTCTACGATACACAAGTCCTAAAGAGTCAGGGTTCGCAAAGATGTGAGTGTGTGTGTGTGTGTGTGTGTGTGTGTGTGTGTGTGTGTAAATGTGTGTGGGGGTATGTAGGTGTGTGTGAATGTGGATGAAGGTGTGTGGTGATGTGTGGAATTACTTACCGAGCTTGTGACACTTTTTAATTTCAATTTTTAGGGCATTTTTTGTTAAGTGAAAGAGGTCTAGTTTATAGTAATGAATATTATAGGTTTGAGCGACGCGACAAAGGATAGAGTTTCGAGCGTAGTTTGTATGTACGACAGGGACGTGAAACAGTGGTGTAGTGTGTCGAGAACGACGAGTTGGTACCCTTATTGAAATATTAGAGAGAAGTTCACTGCAATCAATTTTCCCAGAGAATATGTCGTGTAGAAGACCAATGTCATACTGCTGACGCCTCTGCTCCAATGAACCTATGCCGTAATATTTACAGGCTTCCGAGTATGAGTCAAAAGTCTTAAAGTCTTTAAAGCATAGAAACTTGATAAATTTATTTTGTATCGATTCTAGTTTTTGAATGTGGACATTATAAGAGGGTGACCAGACGCTGCACGCATATTCCAAAATGCTTCTCACATATGTAAAGTACAAGACTTTGATACAGTCAATGCTTTTAAAGGAGTTACATACACGCTTGATGAATCCTAACTGCTTGTAAGCTTTGTCCACAATAGTGTCTATGTGTTCAACCATCATCATTCTCGAGTCTAATATAACTCCTAAGTCCCGCACTGTTTTAACTTTTTTAATTGGAGTATTGTTAAAATGATAGATGTGATTAATCGGCTTTAGTTTTCTAGTGAACGTTGTCTGAAGACATTTGGCTATGTTGATGGAGATCCTATTTTGTGTATAAAAGTGTGCGAGGTTATTTAGATCATTTTGAATTTTCGCGCAGTCGCTGACAGTTTTTATTTTGAGGAACACCTTTTTATCGTCAGCGAACATGAGATATTTGGAATTTAAGAGGCTGGGGTGTATATCAAATAGATACGCTATATATAAAAGAGGACCCAGTATCGATCCTTGGGGGACTCCAGAGCTTATAGTGACAAAGTCACTGCGCGCGCTGCCGATGGCTACCGCCTGTAATCTGTTGGAGATGTATGAGCTGAGCCATCTATGTAGGTCCCCACGTATCCCCAATGCGTAGAGTTTGTGAAGCAGGATGATGTGATCCACTCTATCGAACGCCTTTTCAAAGTCTGTGTATATGACATCAACCTGCAACCCCTCATCCATGCTACGGTAGACGTAGTTTGTAAAAACAGCTAGGTTTGTGACGGTAGAGCGCTTGTTCATAAAACCATGCTGTTCACTTGGAATCGCCTTAAAAATTGTGGTGCATATGGTTCTGTAGACAGCCTTTTCGAATATTTTGCTAAATATATTTAAGATAGAAATAGGACGATAGTTTTCAACGCGGCCTCGCGAACCACTTTTGTGTATTGGGACAATTCTTGCTTCCTTCCATATCTCAGGAAAAACACCAAATACATTGACGGATAATGTAAATATAATGGAAAGTGGTTTTGATAAGGTTTTGGCACATTTTTTAATGAATCCCGGAGGAATATTGTCCGTGCCGGGACCTTTTTTATCGTCTATAGAATTTAATAATTTTAAAACGGTACTTTCGGATATATTAAGTCTATGAACTGTTTCTTGTGGTTCCGGGTAAGAAAGCAAGAAATCGTCGTATGAAGTAGCTGGCTTTTGGAACACGCTCTCAAAAAAATCGTTAAAGCCTGTACATATTTCAGATTCATTTTTTAGAGTTCTGTTACCCCATGTGAGAGTGTTTGGGTAACCCGAGTTCCCAGCTCGTAAAGATTTCAGATACGACCACAAATGCTTTGGGTCTTTTTTAAGATACAGTTGCATGTGTTCTTTGTACGAATCGAAACATTTCTTCTGCACTTTTTTTTGCCTAGCACGCAGAATAGAAAACTCGTCATAGTCTCTAGGGTTTCCATGAGCTTTCCATCGAGAATGGGCCTTAAATTTGTCTTTGATGATATGAACTAGGGACCGCGAGTACCAGATAGGATAAGTACCTGAATTAGAAACAAGCCTTTTCGGGACATTGTCGTCTATAGCTTTACGAAGATAAGAGTAGAACTGCTGAATAATTTCGTCAATGGAATCGCCATTTAAAGAGGTGTTCCAGTCTATACCTGCAAAGTAGTTATTAATGGTGTCATAATCTGCTTTGTAAAAACAAAACTTGGTCGTAGGTGAACGTTTGAGGTAGGGTACCATAAGATCTGATGCATCTAATTCCAGGCTAGGGTGAAATTTATCTTCTTTTTTAACGAGTGAAAAACAAGAACGTGACACCTCTATTTGAGTGTTACTGAATATTAGGTCTAAAATATTATTACTAGAGTTCTTATGAAGATTATACTGCGTTAACCCAGAAAGACTACATGCATCGATGAGACTAATTGCTGCCTCCTGAAGTTCAGTGGTACCGCGCTTAATATATGTCGGTCCCAACGGCGACCAGGACACACCGGCGCCCGAAAGGTTAAAGTCACCAGTAATTATAAAATGATCATTCGAGCATGACATAAATATCTCTGTAAGAAGGTTTGTAAAAGCGATCAGTCGGGATGCTTGGTTATTGTTACCTACTATATAAACCGCGCAGATATGCAGGTTTCTTTTATCACCGGCACCAAGTGAGCGCGCCGGCACAGTCACCCAGACGCATTCGAGGCCGTCGCACGACCACTCCGGCCTCTCCTGCGCGTGCAGCGTCCGTCGTATGCATATAAGGGCTCCGCCGCCGGTCGTTTTACTTGAAGTAGTTTTGCTACGGTCACATCGAAAGACATCATATCGATCGTCACATATCTCACCGTTATAGACACTGTCCGGTAACCATGATTCTGTTATCAGTATGACAT
Source organism: Agriopis leucophaearia (assembly GCA_949125355.1). Taxonomy (NCBI): domain Eukaryota; kingdom Metazoa; phylum Arthropoda; class Insecta; order Lepidoptera; family Geometridae; genus Agriopis; species Agriopis leucophaearia. The sequence goes on along the minus strand of OX421276.1, from coordinate 702,147 downwards.
CATAGTTATGCGAGAGTATATTCTGTCTTAGTTCTAGTGTTTTTGTGCGTAGCCCGCGGACGTTCTGATAAAATAGATTTAACTTAGATGGGAGCATTATAACGATTTTTATGAGTATGTAAACGTAGAAACCCATATAATTTACTAGCATTACAGATGTTTAAATAGTATGCGCTCGTAATTGTGCATATAATAATTGTGTATTTACTATAATAAGTACCTATAAATAAAATTGAATTTATGTTTATTTTGTATGCAACAGAAGTATTGATAAAAAGCACGAGTCGCGTAAAAATAAGTTTCAAGTTCGGTAGGTAATTATTACGATTAGTGTTGTGTGAGGTAGTGTATTTGTTGTTGAGTGAGTGTGTATGATTGAGTAGTATGTGTGCGCTGTAATTGTAGAAATACACATAAATACTAAAAGATTTGTTTGAAGTTACATGAAGAAATAGTAATTGTAGTATGAGTAAATTTAACAATTTTGAAATAAATAATTTTCTATAAATATTCTGCATATTATATACATTATAGGTAAGTAGTTTGCCTTCAATGCCATAACTGTTAAAGTACAAAGGCTGTCTGTGCTGTATATAAAACAATAGTTTGACATGGGGGTTATGTAAATGTACAACGTAAGTACATAGTTTTCTTATAAAATCAAATATAGGTTTATAGAGTTTGATAAAAATAGGTTTTACTTGAACATTTAAAAGGTAGTATACGTTGCAGGGAAGTAGTACACATATAATGAAATAATTCAATAAAGGCCATTTACCTGAAGATTTTTTAGTGCTTAGACAATTTTCTGCAGGTCTTTTAACGAACCTATCACAACAACGGGAGATTCTTCGTTTTTTCTTAAAAAAATATTGCAATTTCTGACCCAGACAAACTTGTAGGATTTATCTTTGGCACGCGATTTTGTCGCATTAAGAAGTTGTTTATTTTCTGGCGTTAGATGTTCATTGACGAAGAATCTCGCGTCCGCACCACCTAAATCTAGGTCACGTGTAGTGATGCCCTTTGTTTTACGAAGACCGGAAATAATTTGATCTTTTAGCATTCTCGTTTGAAGTTTCACGACAATAGGTTTTGGTCGGCCTTCTACCTTCCGCATGGGCTGGACACGGTGCGCCGACTCGACGTGCGTACGCTGCAGCAGAACCCCGGCGTGAGCGGCTATCTTCACAACCAGCTCGACAGCTGATTCGTTAGGTGTTTCAGGAAGGCCAACTATTTCTATGTTAGATGATCGCGCTAGCTGCTGCTGCTTATTTAGTAGTGATTGTAGGTCTAATATTTTATCGCCATCAGCATCACATTTATGCTTGAGAGTGTCAAATTCTTTACGAAGTGAGCTATGTTCGTCTGATAGCTTCATGTGCGAACGTTCAAGACTATCATACTTGGCAGAGACAACCTTCAACTCTTTCCGGAATTCGACGGTTAGGGAATCTTTAAGTTCATTTAGCTTTGTGTCCAGCATGCGTTCAATTTGCGCCACCAAGCTTCCGTCACTTTTTCCAGTGTAGTTATCATTATTAGGGCTTGTAGCCGCGGACGGCAAGCCGACGGCCGGCCGCTTCGACGCACGAGGAGTTGAACCTACAGTTGACGATAAGGTGCTCGGCGAGCCGGTCTCGGCTGCTGATGAGTTATCCTTCGGGTGTTTTACTCGGCAGGTGGGACATTGCCAATCCAAGTATCTCGTCAGGTCCGTGGATACTAATTTTACACATAGCGGGTGATAGGCGGATTTGCATATCCCACATATTATTTGATGCGATTTAGTTGTCTCCTTTTTACAAGACGCGCAGTTCGGTTTCATTGTGTTTACCAGGTATTCACTTACCGGTTTCGTTGGAAATAAACAAAGGTTGCTGAATTGGTGAATGAGGGCGTGCTTTTTCTATTAAAACCCAGTGATGAGAAAGTGCGAACGGGATCGGCAAACCAACATACGCTTGAGTGCGACAGAGATGCCGCATGAATAACTGCCGGCCGCCGCTCACTGCTACCCTCTTGTGAGTCACGAATTTGGAAAAAACTTTCCTTCGATATTTATTTTTGTTAAATCTTGATAATATTAGTTAATTTATGAAGTTGTATTATCACACTTTGTAGGCAATTATCCACTGATTACGAAGATACAACTTTATATGAACTTTGAGCACTGTTTACTAAATATTGGAATTTATTAATAACGAGTACGTAAAATTACTTGTGTTCGCGAATTGAATCGAACTATGATATTTTAATTTCATCTTAAAGAGAGTCGCTATTGGCAAAGATACTATTAATTATGTCTGAGATAAAACTATACTGCTCTGTTAATAATGTTAATTGTACTGTAGACACTTTTGTGGTATTATAAATTAGAGAGCGCCGTAATTCATCTTAATTTGCGAGAGACAGACAATTTGGACGTCCTCGTCTCAGTTGTATATAGGGTTAAGAGCAATGACCTTTCTACTCTTGGGAAAACAGAGATGTACCAAATAGAGCGTGAAAATACCGAAGAAAGAACCAAATTTACCACGGACTTATTTATTTTTTGTTCATCTGAAGAGGTCTTGCTCCTTTTTTGGTTAAATGAAGGGTGAAGACTGTTGACCCTTCAAAGGGTGTAAAACTAAGATGTAAGAAATTGTACTAAATATAATACTTAACTGTTGTAAGATTCCATATCCAAAGTCATATAATACTGGTCACATTCATAGCTCAGAAATTGGTAGTTATAGATAAATTAGAACGAATGAAGATGCGTTATCCTAACATAACATACTTTTAGAATTGATATCTATACTGAAATGTAATCGTGCATAATTTCTGCACGCAATTATGCACGATTACATTACAAGTATAAAAATTAATCAAGTGAATTAATTTATTCTAGACAAGCGTGCTCCATCGTAAACCGTATCATCGCTTAACATCAGGCAAATTGCCGGTCAAACGCAAGCTTATTTTGATAATAAAAAAATGGTTCTAAAAAATTAGCACGGATGGACATACATAGATAGACAGACAGACGGCCGGACATAACGAATTTATAAGGGTTTCTTGTAGTACTACGGAACTCTAAAATATTCACTAAAATAAAATTAATTCAACAATAGTTGCTAGCTTTTAGTTTCATACGAATAAAAGCTTCAGTTTGCTCACCGGTATTTTATCGTGATAAGTTACGTTTTTTATATTTTTTTGCAAAAATGCTATAAATTTTGCATGAATTGCTCCCCTTTCTGCAAGCTAATTATTTGGGACAAATATTTGCTAATTATTTGATTGAGTTGAACCCCACAAGGGCAATTTGTTTGGAGAAGACGGGGCTTTTTAAATGCCAAATGTTTGGAATGCTTAAAAAGGATCGTAACCAGAACTTTCGTTGAATAGTTATACATTTTCTTTTCAGACATTCTATAAGGTCGGGGAAAAAGTTTCTTCGTATTTTATAAACAAATTCAAGACATATTTTTTTCAAGTTTAATTACATTTAATTATAATATATATGTACCATTTTGTTCGATAACTTGTTGCCATCTTTTAGGTAGTGACATGACCCCGTTGCTGTAGAAATTTTGGGAATTCTGATCAATAAAATGCAACAAGTAGTTTTGACAGTCCTCTCTTGATGTTAATCTAACACTACCCAAAGAATTCTGAAGAGATCGAAACAGGTGGAAATCTGAGGGTGCAAGGTCAGGGCTATGTGGTGGATGCATTAACACTTCCTAACCAAGCTCTCTAAATTTTTGCTGAGTGGCCAAAGATGTGTGCGGTCTGGCGTTATCATGATGAAAGACCACACTCTTTATGTTGATCAATTCCGGCCGTTTTTTCTCAATTTCTTGTTTGAGTCTCATCTGCTGTTGGCAGTAGAGATCCGAATCGATGGTTTTGCCCGGCGGTAAATGCTCATAATGAACGATGCCCTTCCAATCCCATCATACACACAGCATCACCTTATTACGTGTTAATCTGGGTTTCGCTACAGTCTGTGGTGCTTCACTGCCCTTTGACCATGATCGTTTGCGCACATTCTTGTCGTAGGTGATCCATTTTGCATCACCAGTGTTCAATCTTTTCAAAAACGGTTCGGTTTCTTTACGTTTCAATAGAGAATCGCAAATGAGTACACGATTCATTTGGTTTCTTTCAGTGAGCTGGTGTGGCACCCAAATATCGAGTTTTTTTGTATACCCAGTTATTTTCAAATGGGTCAAAACTGTTTTGTGGTCAATCCCCAGGTCTTCAGCTACGTCGTAACTACTAATATGCCGATCTTGGTCCACTTTTCCAGAAATGGCATCGACTTTATCCGTTACAGGGCGACCAGAGCGAGCTGCATCTTTGACATCAAAATTCCCGACTGAAAACGCTTGAACCAACATTGTGCTACTCTTGATGACACTGCATTAGGTCCATAAACGTCACAAATTTTATTCGCGGCGTGTGTCGCATTTTTCAGTTTTTTGTAATAACATTTCACAATATATCGAATTTCTTCGTTAGATTCACTCATTTTATCGAACAAAAAAACAATTGAAAAATGGCGGGAAATTGCTTTTTACTTTTTATATTCCTTTTTTAAAATGTCATATTTTTAATGGTATCAAAACCAGCCAGATACAAACAGTACAATCGATGAGATTTTTACTACAACTTTATACATACAAAATACGAAAAGACTTTTTCCCCGACCTATTATTATTCTTGAAGGCATCTGCTATGATGTAGGAAATAATTATTTACCTACTATTAATAATAACAAATTATGGTTTGTTGCCGGATAGTTTAATTAAGTTATTATTTTGATTCTGTGATTTAGGAAATGATAAAGAGTCGAGTCAATTTGTTCAGTTTACTTCACATTTTACGTCATTTGACTATCTAAGACAACAGACAGAAAACCATTTGTAAAACTTAACTATATAGCAACAATATTTTAAACAACTTTTCCATTTACATACATAATGGAGAAAACACAACAAAAATAATTATTTCATCATCACTTTGTCTCTTTCCGCTCGCTTAGGCCCATCCTTACTTTATCTTTCGTAGGAACTAATGAAAATCATTAGAAAGTTCCCCCCACCTTGGAGCGAAATTAATCTAACCGCTCTCAAATATTAAAGAAGGGATTAAAAATTAAACAGCAGTTAAAGTTTTAATGTACCATCGGACAGATTGCAGTTTGGAAGAGTTTGAGACACAGAAATAGGTACTGTAGAAAAGGTAGGTTCTCAAAGCTGTACAGAATTAAACGTTTCACAATTACATCACAGAGTAAGGATAAATAATACGTGGCTGGATTTGCTAACAAGGTAAACTTATTTTTTTAACTAGACAATACTTGGGAGCGGCTGTGAAGATTAAAATAGTGATGATTAAAAATGATTTATAAAACTTATGGTACGCTAGCCAGGTGAATATGTGTAGTTTATACTTTTAGGTTTGTGGATTTAAGTAACGATATCTCGCCATTAGGCGAATCAGGAACTTTGAATTGAGTTGCCATGTTGTCGCATTCTCATAAAGTTTCAAAGCAAATAGTGGTTTGAAAATATATTTAAACTATATCGAAGAAAAGAGATTTAATTACATTTGCGTTGTGAGAAGAACATTATGATTTAAAAAGTTATTATTCGGCAAATTGGACATAGAGGTAAGACAGGACGTTCAAGGAATTACACATATTGAATCTGATTCGTTATCTGCCTAAATAAATACTTATTAATATTTATTGATATAATATATATTTGTTATACTCGTGTATATATTTATATAAAAGCGAAATACTGACTGACTGACTCATCATGAAATCTCAAAAACGATTAAACATACAAAGCTGAAATTAGGCTGGTAGGTTCTTTATGGGGTGTAGAAGTTTGCTGAAAAGGATATTGCGAAAAAGCCGAATTAAGGGAGAGGGTTGAAAGTTATATGAAAATATACGCGTATGAAATCGCGAGGAACCGCTAATAGTTAACAAGGTCTAAAATCTTTCAATCAACTTGTGTAGAAAAGGACTATTCGCAGCTCATTTCTTATAAAAAAAACTGGCCAAGAGCGTGTCGGGACACGCATATGGTAGGGTTCCGTAACCAAAGCCATATAGTTGTAGTCATAGTTCAGAAATCGATAATTATAGAAAAATTCGAACGAACGAAGCTCTGTGGACTTAGCAAAATTTTAGAGATGTATCATACCGACATAGTATATTTTTATGGTTTTACCATAGAGAAAACTTATTAAGAAATATTCTTTGTTAAGATCATTTTACAATAAGGTCAATGACCTTTGAGCAAATACGCCTTGAATTTGTTACAGTTTTATTGCTGAAAAAACCATCCCCATTTCACATGTACCAGAGCCACCCCTAAAATGCAATATTGTATTTTTTTCAATACTTTTATACAAATTGAGATCTATATTACAGTTATCATTTTGCAAAGTTTCATGCACATGTCTTAATAATTATAGAAGTTAGAAGGTTCTAAAAAAATCGGACGGACGTACGGACAGACAGTCAGACGGATGGACGGAACGAATTTATAAGGGTTTCTTGTCGTGCTACGGATCCCTAACAAACTCTACAAACCGCCCATATTTTATCTCAAATAATTTAGTCGATAATGAGAAAGGACCCCGACTTACGACTTGTTCCCACTTCTTGACACTCGATTATCCCCCTCTTTGTTTCTAATGAAAAATTGCTCACAAAAATAAATCCGACAAAATCCAGTAATGAGATAAAAAAATGTAATAAGAAGAGAGAAATGTTCAAAATGCTGCCTTCAAATTTTACGTAAGTTGATCAACTAAACTTTTCAATTTTTTCTTGAGGGGATTTTCTTGTAATTTTTTGCGGAGGTGTCAGAAGTAAATATTCGGAGCACTTTTTATACTTTGATATTTTGACTGTTTGAATCTATGTGACTAAGTAATAATAGAATATTAGAATAAAGGTAGGTGAAGTAACAATCTAGTGAGAAAAAAATGTGCAGGTAAGTATTGAAGAATAGACTCACGTTACAGGGGAATACAGTGGTCTGAAGATAATTCTACGTGGTGCTAAGTATATTTGTGTCGACTGAGTGGTCAGTCCTAGATAATATTTTTCAGGCCATCAGAAACCATTCGATGTAGCTTACGTGGCACTGAATGATGCTTATCATCAAAACTTCAAAACATACTTAGTAATAGATAAAACAAAAAAAAACATTCAAAATCTCAAAGAATTTCATAAATCTGTACTCAAAAAATAAATAAAAAAAACAACTTACTTAATTTCTTAAAATAATACCTGCTGGTTGCCTTACTAGGCAAAGCTTGTATCAAGGCTACTCGTATACCTGATCACAAATATTTTGCAAGACAGTTTTTAAATTGTAAACTTAAATAATAAATAATAATAAATAAATATCTGGGACATTATTGCACACATGGTCATCTGACCCCAAACTAAGCAAAGCTTGTAATATGGCTGCCAGAGACTGATATACATACATATATATTTTTAAATACATACTTAAATAGATATTAACACCCAGACATAGAACAAACACAAATGTTTGTCCTAGATGGGAATCGAACCCACGCCCCCAAGCACAGAAAGTAGGATCACTACCAACTGAGCCACCGAGGCAGTAAAATTAACTAATCTATTAAAAGGAAAAAACTATATGGAAAAAAAATACTTAATACAAAACAATTTATTTAACTACTCATAAAACGTCTTCTGTGTCATCATAAATATGATAGTGATCTTAGATACTTCACAATCACATGTTTCGCTTCATTTACTTTCTTGTTTTTAATAATACTGAACCTAATGACTATCTTATGGACATAATGTAAATATGAATTGAATGTGATGGGCACATTCTATTCAGGATCTAGTATGGCCATACTCTCCTCGCTGCATATTGTAACACCCTTTATATTGTATGAATACATTGACGAGGTTGAACATTGAAATGCTTTGGTAGGATTGCAAAATATCTGCTTTACTATACAAACATTGCGATTCACAAAGGTGGGCTAGGTAAAATGTGCTGACCGTAAATGTGAGATACATTTGTGGTCATTGTTCACATTTTCAAAACTTTCTAATATTTTCTTCGAGAAGTGTAATATTTGCTGTAAAAAGGGTTTCTTTTTGAGGTGGCAATACAGATGCACCAAGCATTTCCAATTCACCTATTTCGAGTGTGACTGAGCAGTTGGTAGTGAACCTAACTTCTGCGCTTGGGAGCGTGGGTTCGATTCCCACCTAGAGCAAACATTTATATGATAAACATTTGTGTTTGTTCTGTGTCTGGGCGTGTATTTAAAAAAAAAAACGTGTATCAGTCTCTATCAGCCATATTACAAGCTTTGGTAGTTTGGTCTTAGTTTGGGGTCAGATGAACCTGTGTGCAAAAATGACCCGAATATTTATTTATTTATTTAAATAAATCTGTCCATTTTTCTGCCTGAGTGTTGCTTCTTCGAGATAATATACAACGAAACGATCACAATGAAATTCGCCATGGATATAGTCTTCAATACAAGAAAGTAAAAAGGATAATCCTCGAACAATTTAAACAAGCAGAAAAGAAACGTTTGATTCGAAGAAAACGTGGGATAAAAGTAAAACTACAGACCGTAGCTTATTTATGTTGGGAGCCTTCTAGATAGGGTTCTTCAAAAGATGGTCTAATAGAGTCTCAAAGAGTAGGCAAAGTATTTTTGATGCCTTCGGTGTTACAAGTATCCACAGGCGATGGTGACTTCTTACCATCAGGCAGCCCGTCTGTTTGTTTGCCACCTAGGACACAAAAAAATCTTTTTTGAAACTCTGATAATTCTTAATACCTACTTAATACTAGGGTCATGGGTACTACATCTGTTTGAATGACAAACTGTCAAGACAAGTATTCATCATCTTCATCATCAGCCAGAAGACGACCACTGCTGAACATAGGCCTCCCCCTTTAACCTCCACACTGAACACAACAAGACAAGGAGACAAGTATTGGTACACCAAAACAATCCTATATATGTAAATAATTTTAATTTTATATAATTAGAAATAAATTAATAAAACTATACTAGTGTAGCCCCTAGGTTTTATTTGCTTTATACAGGAACTGTTATTTTGTTTGAGAAATAGCCAAATATTTTTGAATAATATTATAGAAACAACGCGCGCACAAACTTTGCCATTTAAAATATTAGTGAGATTAAAGATTCACGAATTAATCACTAGTTATAATATTAGTGGTGATTGAACCCGCACTACCTACACTCCTACAATGTTTATAACAAAGAAAGCCTTCCTTCCCTATCAAAATGCAAATAACTCTGATGCCACAACCAAACACACGCCAAATGTCAAGCCCAAGGGTCCGGAAACACCCCGCTAAGTGCATAACCAAACATTTTAAATGCATTGAAGACATACCACTGAAGTGAGATTTTTTTCGTTTCGAGACACACTATGTCCCTTATGACAACGACAGACTCTACGCTCAAGAAAATTTCAGATCCATGCAGTGGTATTTTACTATGTCAGACGGACTTTGTATAAGGGTTGTCGCTCACTGAAAAATATAAGCACTACACAAAGTGACAGTACATTGCCAAGAAAATTTAGAGTTATAGAACAAGAAAAATAACTTCATTTTAAGAAAATAAAATACGACATAAAATATCTGGGACATCTGGGACATTATTGCACACATGGTCATCTGATCCCAAACTAAGCAAGCTTGTAATATGTCTGTTTAAATATATACTTAAATACACCCAGACATAAAACAAACACAAATGTTTATCACACAAATGTTTGTCCTAGGTGGGAATCGAACCCACGCCCCCAAGCGCAAAAGGCAGGTTCAGATTCAGATTCAGATTATTTATTGCTTCCATAATAGTACAAAGGTGGTAAATAAAACATTGAAATTAGTACATGGTTCATATGGACCCTGTCGGGCACAGCACAGTAGGAGTGAGGAGGACGGATACTTAAACTTTTTAATTGATATTTTCATTTAAATATTCAGCTATTGAATAGTAAGCTTTCCCGTTTAGAAACTGCTTTAGATTGCGTACAAAGCTAACATTATTTTCTATATTTTTTATGTCACCGGATAGCTTGTTGTAAATATTTACAGCCATAACCAAAGTACCAGACTAGTGCATCTTTAGACGAGACTTTGGTAGTTCTAACTGGTTTGCGTGTTGAAGTGTGTTGTCTAAATCCAACTAACTTCACTACCAACTAAGCTAACGGGGCTGTCATATATTGACATAGATAGTAATTTAAAAAAAAATTGCTACTAAGATCTTTTTGAACCGTTCATCTTTATTGCTCTAACCATCATCCCTATCTACAGTGGAGCAGTTGTCATACCTCATCCACTTCGTCACTGTTTGAGTTCACCCCTGCTTACCCACTGCACGAGGGGTAGTAGAGGGTGACTAGACACACAAACTTGTTTATTTTTACCGTCTTAATGCAATGCAAATGCCTTCAATTCAACATGTTGTGTACAATGCATTCGGCGAATGAATGCGCAGCTTCATTCAGGCACGTTTTCGTTGCTTGTAACAAGTTATCATGTGGTAACAAATTAACTTATAAGTAACTAAACTAATTTTTTTAAATTATTAATTATTAATAACGCTTCACACTCACACTCATAGTTTCCCACTAGGATTCCCTGTGACTGGCATGCCATGGAACTCACACAAAGAAACAGACAAGTAACACCCAGACTTAGTGCAGATATTTAAATTCACCATTACATCTGCCCGGCCGGGACAAATCAAACCCGGGACCTTCTGCTCATGAGGCAGTCGTGTTAATACTGAGCCACACCGGTCATCAAATAATAAAGAAAAATACTGGTTCTACGTATTTTATCCTAATATCACTTCAATATAAATGTAACATCATTATTTTCTCAAAAGTATAATCTTACTTTTATTGAGGTTTTTCACAGAATTTGCTCTAGTTTTCTTCCCAAATCTCTGCGTGCTTTATTTATATTTTTACTTCAAGATGTGAGCTAGTTTCTTTCATCCAATAAATCTGTTCGCAACCAGCATTTCTTTCTGTGCTTCACTGATTTCACAATGTGCTCGTAGTGAGCGCGCAGTGAAAACGTATCCTAAGAAAAGCACGTCTTGTCGAACGTAGGGAGCATCCAAAGAATCAACTCTCGGCGAGTGCTTTTCAGTGTTTTGAATAGGTCTAGAATATTTCGCCGGAGAATTTATTGCCTTTTCATTTAAATATGCAAAGTTTAATGTAGGTCTTCTGATAAGAAGCTGGAATTTTGACGTGAATTTCGGGTACGCTTCTGCGGTATTTTATACTCTCTCGAAGTTTTATTTAACAAAAGGTTGAAAAGTTTTAAAGGCTGGAAAGTTCTATGTAGATACTGGTGCTTATTGTATGTAGGGAAATATTGTGGTAAAGACTTATGAAAATTAATTTAGCAGGTTATTTTCGATCGCTTACCTTCAACCATTAAATTAAATTAAACCTTCAATGATCTATATGGACAGTCTAATTGTTTTTGTAGTGTTAGTGTTAGCTTTTATTTTGTACGGTTAATAAAGGCAATTGCCCTTTCGAAAAAAAGTTGTTTTATGTAGAATCGTCACAGCTGGGACACAGGAGTGAGAGAGAGATAGAATGGGCCCTAATCCACCATGCTGGCCCAGTGCATGTTGAATGTCATGTTTTAAAATTTTTTAGGTTCTTGAACATACCTTTTTTCTTATCTGTTTTTGAGTGTACATAAGAACTTCCAAAGTATAAAAATTTGTACTAAATGATTTGTGCAGAGCCGAGAATCAAACCAGGTGCCGTCAGATTGTAAAGCGCACATGCAACCGCTCGGTTACCTGCCTCGCTCATTTCAAGAAAAATCACAAATAAAACCATACAGTATGAACTTAAAGGTATAGCTAAATATAACATAACTAAAGTTGTTAAGACTCCTTAGTAAACGAGTGAACTAAGTTTGACGGAAAAAATGTTATTGTTTGTAATAAATTTCCATTCCATTTATAATTTGTAATCCGTTCTCGGCCAAGTAGATGTTTGAATGATGAATTTGAATATCTGCTATGAGTCTAGTTGTTAAAACCCGCCTGAAAGTTCATCCACACATCATAGATCGGTGGAAATCGCACACTGTGCGTTTCACGCGTTCCTTTTTGCCTTACACCTGCAATTTGTGGAATGAGCGCCCTCCTGTGGCATTTCCGAGTAGCTTTAATATAGGGTTCTTCAAAAGGGCTGTTAATAGAGTCTTTAAGGGACGGCAACGTATCTGTGATGCCCCTGGTGTTGCAGGTATCCATAGGCGACGGCGATCGCTTACCATCAGGCGGCCCGTCTGCTTGTTTGCCACCTATGCCTTAAAAACATATCTTCGTCTTTACGTGCGTTCCATAACATATTCGAAATAGGAAATCTTTATTTATTTATTTAAAATTAAAAAAGTCCTTATTTATTTTAAACGATTGCTTTTAAATTATTCAAGTCCTGTCACAACTCCTAGGAATTGTAAAAAATTTGACGTCCAACCACTCAGATAATTAGAAACAGTATAATCTCTCTGTTTGGTGGGATGTACTTTACAAGTCAGCTGTCAAGCTTGTCGAGGCTAGGAGGGATGTTCCTCTCAGAGTACCTACAAGTAGGGCTCTTTGTATAATTTAAAAAATAAAATAAAATATAAATGTACATTGTTCATGTTATATTATGTTTCTATTGTAGCACTACCTTCTTATTAGTATTTTTTTACGGAATTTGTCGTCTTTGTTGTAAAGACAGTTCGAAATTTGGAGACCGACAGGAAAGTGACCGTAGGTCAGTGATTAGGGTTAGCTCAGGACGTAAACTCGGATGTTGCAGATTCGAATCCTGCCAGTCGTTTTTTTATTGACCGTTACATTTGTATAGTCCCAGCTTACGTTAAATTTTGTTTACATCAAATCTGTTCAATGGGCGTACGAATTTAGTAAGATTATTTGACACGCAAAATACATACCAAATTCTAAACGAATTTAGAAAATCAAATTGCATGGATTTCGAGTTTATTTATTTTACGTTTAGTAACTCGCTCACAGGTTCATCATCATCATCAACATCATCATCACCATCCTTATCCCACTGCTGGGTATACGACTCACAGGTATTTTAATATTATTATTAAAATATTAGTAGGTTTATATTAAATATAATATTGTTTATTAAATAAATATAGTTAATTTAAAATTAATATGCAAATAAGCATATGTATGAGGGCTAAAAGTAATTTAACAAAAAACGCGATTTAAACAAATGAACATCTGGACTTATCGCTCATTATTTTATTTAGGTAAAAATATGTACTTATCTTTCGCTTGACGAATAATTCGCTAATAAATTAATAATGCGATAATTTCTGTTACACATTTAAAACATTTATGTGGGCTTAATTTGCAATATTTCCTGAGCAAATTATATATTAAAATTTATATTTTTCACGCTTGCGTTTGTCTATAATGTATCTCATAAGAAAAGGGTGACAATAACTGAGATAATCGACAGGATAAGGTCCCAGGTACGCAGTACATGTGGAGTAAGGGTGTATCTAATATCTACCCTATATCTACTATCTAATCTGATGTACAAACATGCCAATAAAATGCACTGACATTATATAAATATATAAGCTAAAAACCGCCAGTAAATCTGTTGAGTTTAATAGCATTCATTTAACATTTATAAATCACTAAAATTCAGTTCAACAAAACCTTAATTAACGCCTGATTTAAATACCATCAAATGCGCATAGACTGTCCAGCCCGCGTCACGCATGTGGTAACCACTGCCGTCATTATAATGCGTCAACAATAACAACTGTTCGCGCCATCCACCACAAATATAACGGCAAACCGCATGACGGCTGACGGTCTATTTCCGCACTCACGGGTGATTTGGGAAACGAGTAATTTAATCCCATTCCAAAATAATTGTACAGCCAATTATCTGTGTCTGTATTCGCAAAAACTATATAGGTAATTTAAGCGGTCATAGAGATAAACAAACAGGTAAATACGTACATTCTAAGATACGTACGATGTTGAATATGGCCTTTCTACATGGATTATGTAATGGATATATTGATAGTCTTGACCTGATCAGTAATGTGCTGAGTTTTCGCACACCAATTAAACGCACTAGACGTACATTGGTATCCTAGGTGTGAAAGTAACTTATTTAGTCCCGAGACGGGGTTGGCGCTAATAATTCGAGGGACTAAATAAGTCTTTCACCCCGAGGTAAACACTGTGATTTTCATTACGAATACAAGGAAACTAAAAATAAAAACATGAACTGACTAAAGAAAATATGTGGCAAATGCACGAGAAGTGCGGGACCATAATCCTCTAAAGAGAAAAAAAAAGTTGGAACATGGTTCAATATAAATGTGAAAATAGAACTTTTTTTTATAATTTGAGTGTCTGTCAGTTGTTAACTGTCACTGTCAGTTGAAAGTGATTCTCCCTAGGGCTGAAATGTATTACTTTCACCTCACTCCTCAGGCAAGCCGAGGCGAGTCGATATGTACTCGATAAAAACAATGTTCCATCTCTATTACACTCAAAGACGTTATAAAACCTAAGTTTTATAGCCTTCTTGATTACACTTTAATTGTTTTGCCATTAGATTCCGCTCCCTAATGATGACGGTTAATATGGCAATCATCCCATGTTGCAAATTACTTGCACTAATATGCAAGCCCATGTTTACTGCATAGGCCAAACGGGACATTTATTGACCCAAAATGCCACACTTAGCCATTTGAGATTAGAATCGTAATTTCGGTTGCAATGTAACGAAAATGTTACCCTGTAGTCTTTGAAAATATAACTGCTGATTACGATAATATTGGGTAGATTATGAAAATAATTTTCATGGTACAAGCTCAATCATAAAGTAACACAGCTCTCGTAAAATTAGCTATGCCTAGCCTTCAGTTCAACTGATTTTTGTACAGATTTGACCGATTAGAACCGATTTGAATGATATGTTTTGATTGAATAGCCTTACAGCGTTAAGACGCAGCGTAGGTAGGCCTCCCACTAGATGGACCGACGACATCGTGAGAGTCGCGGGCATCCAGTGGATGCAAATGCAGGTTGTCGTTCAGTGTGGAGGTTAAAGGGGAGGCCTATGTTCATCAGTGGACGTCTTCTGGCTGATGATAAAGCCGAAATAAGACTATTGTACTTATCATTATGTATAACATTTACAGTGGCTCCCAAACGGCTGAACCGATTTCGATTTAGTTTTCTTTTTGTTTAAAAGGTGACTTGATCGAGAATTTTCTTAGCTATGATCTTTAGGCATTTGAAGATTATCAGCATTTTTATTAAGGCTAGTCGAGAAATCGCGATAAAAAAATCTGCTGTTAGCCATCCATTTTGTCGTGTCAATAACATTTTTCTATGGAACAGTAAAATGTATGGTGTCCCATAGTAAAAGTTGTTCATGATGATGAGTACAATGACCTCCTTTCGGCTAAGTATAATATAATTACATATGCGTAACCCTGTATTATTAACCAGAAGACATTATAAGACATCAGTTTTGAAAGCAGTGGTATAAAGTAGGTAAGTATTGGATGATTCTAATGACTTTTTTTTATTGTAAAATAGGTTTGCGCTTGGCCGCCAACTCACCTGATGTTAAGCGATGATGCGGCCTACGATGGATCACGCTTGCCTAGAAGAGACCGATTCACTTTTGACTTGAACACCCAGATTGTAACTATCGGGGAACACCCATTCAGGCAGCGCATTCCACATACTAGCAGTTCGCACAATAAAAGTGGAATCAAAGCAAACTTTAATTTTGGTAACTAAAATCTACTCTCCCGATTCCCCTCTAAAATCGTATATTCTAATGTAATGTGAGGGCTGGCTCTCGGCGGTTATTAGTCGTTATCATTAGCAGTAGATAATGCACTTATGCAGCTGTAATGATATGCGTTAGATACGGTGCCATGTGTGCGCTGTAGGAGAAACACTGGAAGTCACCGACTTGAGAGAAAAACATTCTTATAATTAACCTTACATTGAATTTTGTCTTGCTCTCTCATTAGCCGAGAGAGCGAGACAAGGATTTTTTTTATTTTTTATGCAAAAATTTGCTTGTTTGTTTATTCCTGTTTCTCGCAGCAACAGAGCTACGGATCAACGTACATTTTTGCATAGAGACAGACCTGGCGCACTTTAGATATGAAGCTACAAGTAGTCGTCTTGTTGGACTTGCCGTGCCCGTTGCCACGCAATAGACGTGACAAGAGTTACGCGATCGACAGAGAGGCAACTTCTAGGTTAATATAGCAGTATGTAGTTAACGCCCGCACGTCCTGAATTGTACTTTATTGTGTGGTAGTAAGAGTCGCTACTTATTTAAATGCGTTTGCGGAGTGAGTTTTATCCCAAAAAAAAAACACGCTTCCTGAGGGAATAATCACGTGGCTGAAACCGTGGAACGCACATAGTTTACAACTTTGTATGACGTTACGTATTATCAAGGATAGATGGTCTATCTATCTTTTGTCGATGGTATTATGTAGGTATGTATATATACGTACTGCTCCCGTCCGTGGTAAACTTCGACAAACGTCTAAACCTAGATTGTTCGAGTAAGTTTGTGGGCGCGTGGCGTCCCAGACGATCTTCTCAGCCTTGTCATCTGGGACTAAGTTATACAGAACTTATACAATATAACCATAAGATCTCATCATTTAAGGGCGGTCAGAACAAACAATTTGTATCAGATTAATTATAAGTTTTTTTACTGAGCTCGACGAGATGAGCGAAGTCGCTCGCCTGATGGATCTTCACGCTTGCCCATAACAGCTCAATGCCACTCAAGAATTTTGAACTTCAACAGTTCAAAACCCTGGATGACAATGCACTGTGCTCGTCACCCCGAGATATAAGATGTCAAATCTCTGTGTGCCCTGTAATTTCGCTGGAAACATTGCCCTTTAATCCGGATCACAGTAGTGTTTTCACACTACTGCTTGGCGGTTGAATAACTGGCAAAGGTGTGGTACTTCCCCAGGCGGATCCCTGCAAAAGAGTCCTACCACTACACGTATTGTGAGGTTGATTGTTGTTAGTATTTTATTTTTATTTATGACAATAACACTTGAACCACAAGTTTTAAAAACGAATTAAATATCGTGATGTTGTGGACAGAAATAACAGCAGCTTTACTTGGATTATTTTTAAGTCTATTATATATTTAAGTATGTAAACAGTCGACGTCTTGCTTCAAGAGCGATCACGAATAGAGTGAATGAACATTTACTACTAATGAAAAACCCTAGCATAGATTGTATTGCACTTACATTAATTATTGATGGCAGAGACTATTAATTGCTACATGCCACGACATAATTTTTTCAAGTCGTTGCGCCAAAAACTTGTATGTCTTTTTACAAGATTTAAATTGTTTAAAACACTAATGTAGGGTATTCAATACAAGTAATGATATAGATACACATATAGATAGTTATGACACTATTCTAATCTATATTAATATTATAAAGAGGAAAGATTTGATTGTTTGTTTGTTTGTTTGCATTGAATAGGCTCCGAAACTACTGAACCGATTTGAAAAATTCTTTCACTGTTGGGAAGCTACACTATCCACGGGTGACATAGGCTATACTATATTTTGTAACGAAGCCGAAGGCCAAGCTCACACCCGTGCGAAGCCGGGGCGGACGGCTAGTTGTTAATAAAATGGATGAAACCACGACAGGAAGTTATAAATAAAATTTAAAAAGAGAAGCATGTTACGAGCATATTTTACATTAAACATTGTGTTCGCGGTCATAACAATGTAATGTATCAAGAATGAAACGCGCTATTAGACGTACACTTAAGGCCAATATAGTACTTCTATTAAATAATGTTTAGCTATCTGTTAGTAGACTATTGGATTTATTGAATAAAATTACTATACAAAACATTAATGACACTGATGACACGCATATAAGCTTGCACGTGAAATTTGATTTGGCGTAATTAGCTTCACATAAGACTAGCAAATCCCCATGGTTTTTCCTGCTATCCTGTGAAACGTTTCTCCCGGATAGTGAGTAAACTAATAGAGTTAATGTATTGCATCATAAATTTACACATAATACTTAGATGGCTTACCTTGATAACGCTTTTTACCTACACTGTCCCACTGCTGGGCAAAGGTTTCCCCTATTTCCTTCTATAAATCTCGGTCCTCCACCATCTCCTGCCACCGCCATAATAACAAGTTTCATTAAAGTATACAATTAATTATTTCAGTGTTGTTTTAAAAAAATTAATTAAAGTGCATTTTAGTAATATCGGTTCTTTTAATTGTTAAACTAACCATATATTATTTTTGAATAATTTGCCCTGTTGTTTGTTTTATATAAAAAGATGAAACTCTTTTTTGAACTGGTTCTGCTTGATGGTAAGCGGTAACTACAACCAACTTGCTACAGTGGTGTTCTCAGAGAGGAGTTTTTAGATACCTTTTTTAAAGGATCTATGTTGTAACGTGTTCAGTAAAGTTTGTCGTACATTGGAACACTAGTTCCCCATCTAAGATCTAGTTTCACGGGCCATAACGCGGCTTCGTCCCGGCTCTCGTCTCGCCGCGCATGCAAACTGCATTTTATGCTCTAGGTAAGTTTTATTGTAGCTGTATAGAATAGTTATATAAGTCGGATGTACATAATTATAAGTGAGCATTACGAACTGTGTTAACCTCGAGCGTTTTTATAGTTAAACACTGTTTAAAACTATCACGGTTGTTCACTAAAGTTGTATGATTAATAATGATAAAATATTGCCTTTTTGTTCCAAATTTCACTTATATCTTAAGAGCATGCCCAATCTGGAAACATACGCAATTTTTGGAAAACCTAGGTACCAGCCTCAAAACTACTTTGGAAAAAATTCTAAATTTAAACCTCAAAAACAATTCTTGGATTCAAGATTCTTTGCCTATTAGATCTGGTGGTATCGGTATCAGAAAAATGTCTAGTGTAGCCCTTCCGGCTTCTGTATCCAAACTTTGTTCTTTAATCTTGAAAACAACATCGGTGCGGATTCACTGTGCCGCTGATGCAATTGAGGCTTGGAAAACTGTCTGTCCCAATGGAGATATACCCAAGGAACCAAAACGTCAAAAACTATGGGATGCTCCATTGGTACAGAGAGTCCAACAAGATTTGAGTCAAAATTATTTCAGTGACTAGGATCGCGCAAGGCTACTTGCTGTTTTCGAGCACGAGTCCGGGCAGTGGCTTCATGGCCTTCCTTCTGCCAACCTGGGAACTCTGTTTGACAATGGCAGTTTCCGTATCGCCATTGGTCTTCGATAAGGAGCTTCTAT
Source organism: Agriopis leucophaearia (assembly GCA_949125355.1). Lineage (NCBI taxonomy): Eukaryota > Metazoa > Arthropoda > Insecta > Lepidoptera > Geometridae > Agriopis > Agriopis leucophaearia. The sequence goes on along the minus strand of OX421276.1, from coordinate 682,685 downwards.
TGTCGAACGCCATTTGTGTCCGTGTTGAAGCGGTGTCGACAAAAATGGACTTCATGGACTCCACTACCGGCACAACGTAGTGCCGGTAGATTTTAATGCCACGGCTCCATAAATGATATCATCAAACGGGCGCTTGCCACCATCAACATCCCTGCTGTTCTAGAGCCGGTGGGGATAGTTCGAGATGATGCAAACGCCCTGATGGCTTAACTCTGATCCCCTGGGAGCGAGGAAGGGCTCTCGTTTGGGACGCTACATGCGTCGATACTTTAGCCCCTTCTCACCTCAGGGGTACATTTCAAAGTGCCGGAGCCGCGGCGGAGGCTGCAGAAGACGCCAAGCGGCGCAAGTATGGATCACTTTCAGGTGAATATATATTGGTGCCACTTGGCGTCGAAACTTTTGGTCCATGGGGTGCATGTACCAAAAGGGTTTTTAAACACATTTCGCCACAATTAGTCGACGCCGCTGGTGTTAAGAGAGCTGGCTCATTTTTAGCGCAGATAATTTCTCTGGCAATTCAACGCGGGAATGCAGCCAGCGTGCTCGGTACTCTACCACACGGACAACATCTTTTATTAGATTATTAGTTTAAGTTTATTATTTAAGGCTTTTTTTGTGTTTGCTTCATTTAATATACCTTTGTACATATTCCTGAAATAAAACTAATGACATTTAATTTTAATAGCTATTACGGTAACTATGGTTCTTTGGCAAACATCCTCGTCCCGGATTCTATCGCACAAAGAAATTCTGAGCATAGCTCTCTCCACAGATATCTACTAGCTCTCTCCATTGTTTGCTGTAATGGTATCTTACCACCATATTATTATGATTTCTTAACTTAGGAGCTCAAGTTCGTTGTTAGAGTTTGAAAGGCGTACAAAACATACATTATAATCAAGACAAATCTATTTTCCCCACAATTAATTGCATTAAATGACATTTTGTAGTTAAAACACACCAAAACCCAATATACATTAGTTACAGAATGGTGATAACCGTAAAATAAATATTCAAATTGATATTGGTTTTAGGTAAAAGCTATTGTTATTTTAGACGATGCCACGATAATGGTAATGCAGACAGTAAATTCAATCTAATCACCGCAAGGTTTAATGGCTTCATTTGGTTTTTATAGTCTGTAACGATTGCCTGAACGAAAAGTAGGTCGGAAATTATTTAATAGAATATAGAATGTTTGCTGTGTAAAGGTGGAGAAGTTTCCTTGTAGTCATTGAAGAGTTCAACTATCCATTTCTCGGCTCCATCCTCAAATTCTCATCACCAAGACGAAGACAATACCATTATTTTCCCGTTGTCCTACTGCATAGTTCTACGACGACAATTACAGTGGTTCTTGGTCTAAAATACCTTAATATTTCATCACTAGGTCCAAATCGCTTATTCTAAACAATAAACATGCAACCAACCAGTTCCAAATATGCCAGCCGTAGAAATAGACGACCTACGTGGTCTGACTAAGAAATATTTGTAATAATCTTTGTGTAATTTTCTCATAAACGTACTTACCGTAATCAGGGTGGTGCAGGGGGGAGGGGCAGGATGAGTTACAAGTCGTGATGCGTGTTATGAGGATCGGAGCACATCTGGCGCGTGTAGTAGCTCGTGGGTAACACACAGTATCACAGCTTACATAACAAACGAACGAACTAAACCAGTTTCTGAATGGAAAAGCTTATTATTCGATTGCTGAATATTTAAGTGAAAATATAAATTGAAATGTTTATATAGCCGTCCTCCTCACTCCTACTGTGCTGTGCCCGACAGGGTCCATATGTACTAGTTTTAAAGTTTTATTTACCAGCTTTGTGTACGGAAGCAATAAATAATCTGAATCTGAATTCGAAAAATCTAGGAATTTATTATTTAATAACTAAAACGGTTATAACCAATTACATTAGTTAAATTATATAAATTAAATGAATTAAACTATATAAAGGAATTTCTTTATATAGTTATATAGTTGGGTAAACAAGTCTACTAGGCACTTGCCATGTGTTTACATAAAGTGCCTTGTTTTTTTACTAACTACAAAATACCAGCTAACTAATACTACATAAACATTTAGACTGCTCAGTCAGTTAAAGATTTAAAGACAATCTAAATGCTCAATCTCACTACCAGGTGGCAGCGTATCCAGCATGCTGGAGCATTACCACGCTGAGCCAGAATCGCGTTAGTATTGTAATCACGCGTAGTAGGTACTTATTGAAATGTTTTTTTTTTTTAATGAGTTTTTTTTATTTCACTTATACCAATATGCGCTTTTTATGGTACTATGCGCGACGATTATGCACTTTTTAATTATTAATATCTTTTCCTTCTTCATTATTACTGACCATGTTATTTTTATCAAAAGATATAAAAATCTTGAAAAAGATAACCTATTTAAATGAACAATTCAAAAAAGCAACTCTTTAAATATAAAAATGATTACTTTTTAATTAGATAAACAATGATCTGCCTCATTCGCTGTTTAAAAGTTGAACTCGATAGAAAAAGACAAAATTGCGATCTTATATTATGTAAAGAGTTTATTGTTAAAGCTTGTTATCATACCAGATAAAACAAATATTGACCGTTGTTATTAATAAAGATATTATTTTATTAGTAATAATAAATATTTATTTCTAGTTAGTCTTAATCTAATACATTGTGGTAGAAAATCATAGGTAGTTGTGTTTTGAATGTTTTGATACCTTTTCTCTAACTATAAAACTTACTATTTTTACTGGTATTTACTGTATCTCTGTTTCAAAATGATACCTAGTAGTTGAGTCTAAGGTCCTGTTTCTAAGTACATTGTAGTAATATGAAAATTATTTATTACCCGCCTTTTTGCGTTAAGCGCAAAACGGGGTAAATACGATGCTCGTTTTTATTACTCGAAAGGAGGTTAAGGCATTTAAGGGATAGTATAGTGAACCTGCCACTCGAGGGTAAAGCTTAATCGTTTTCACTCATGTTAAAAGTTAATTACATTCATTAATTTTCGCGTAGTTACTACGTACCGTTTGACTTTAAAATAAATATCTACTTAAGTACTACACTGAACACCTAGAGTGAACCGAACAGCATTTGCAGAGACGTTGGGTCTTTCTGTATCTCTTATCGCATTTACAACGGAAATGTTCTGAAGAACGGTTCAATCTAATGCCGGCGTCGCGATTTTATCTTCACACTAGCCGCCACCGCCTGAAAGCTCATCTACATAATTATCATAGATCTATGGAAATATCACACTGTATGCGAACTTTTTTGCCTCACACCTGCAATCTGTGAAATGAGCTCTCTTCTGCGGCATTTTCGAGTAACTATAAATTGGGTTCCTTTAAAAGGGCTGTTAGATTCAGATTATTTATTGCTTCCGTACAGTACAAAGGTGGTAAATAAAACTTTAAAACTAGTACATATGCACAGTAGGAATGAGGAAGACGGCTATATAAACTTTTTAATTAATATTTTCATTTAAATATTCATCTATTGAATATAAGCTTTTCCATTCAGTTTTGGATTCGTTATTTCCATTTGTTAATAAAGTCTTTAAAGATCGTCAAAGTTTGTGTGACGGTGATTTCTTATCATCAGGCGGTCCGTCAGTTTGTTTGTTAGTTACGACATAAAAAAGTACCTGTATTATTTTACACTAGAGAACTTGAAGTACTTACAAAGTTTAAATGTTATAGACAATTGAAAAAAATATTCACCCGGCAGGATTTGAACCTGCGCCATCGGGTTTACGTCCTGAGCGCTCTAACCGCTAAACTACTATCGCTTTTCTGTTTATCTCTGAATTCTTGAGCTGTATTTGCAATCAATCTAAGCAACAGCACTACTATAACAATACAACACAACAATATAAAAATTACTTTGACAAGTTGTACAAAGCAACGTGTTGTGGTCTCATATCTGAAATTAACAGGCTGTATTATGCAGTTTTTTTTTAATTTAAATTAGAACGGCTGCCAAGGCATTTTTTTAAAGAAATTTGCTGTAGCCACTTGCACCCATATAAACCCATAGCAAATGTGTTAGGAACTGAGACGCAGAGTTCGACGCGTTAACATAAATAAGAATGTTCAATCATATATCTGTCACAATACCTGGCGACAGAGTTTCCTTCTCATTTCTGTTCTATTTATTTCTCTTTTCTGTGGTATTTTGGACGTATTAAAACGAAAAGCGATCGATACTTTTCTAGGCCATATAAAAGTGTTATGAAGATTCTGTATCTATGCTACGTGTCCAAATTTAATGCTAGAATTTTCAGGGCACTTATAAGTGTCCAACATTTCTAAGCGCGCTGCTTATATAGACTTACACTATTCATTTAGACCTACGCTTGAACGAGAACTACTACTACAAACACAACAGCAACAAAAACACGGTATTTGATAGATACGCATACACTCAGTGCGAAAAAACGAATCTCAACATGCCGACCGCAATTCTGCACATTTTTCACACAACGACAAGAGATCCGTCTCCCGACCTCACACGTATCCCTAATCTTACGTTTTCCCAAGAAAAAGCACACAGTGTAACTCTTACAAGCTTTTTTTCATTTAACTCGGCTGTATTTATGTACCCAGAAACACGAAGTAATGCAAAAATATGTTAGTTTATGAATATTTTAGCAGGTAAGTTATGGAGGCAAACATTTTTGAGGTTTGTTTACCTTGAGCCTAAAATATCAACGCGTTACCTCGGAGTTATAAGGTTAAATAGAATGTATGGGTAATGCAAGCTGCTTTTATTTTCTGATACTCGAGGTTAGTCAAATATTTTGCATGTTTGGTGGATGGTCTGATGCGAAGTTGTCAAGAAATTGCGCTATAGTCTTTATTATTATAAATATAATATTTACAGTGCACCACACACAAAAATCAAAAATCGCAATCAAATTTGATCTAAAATTACTAATTTATAATATTTTATTTATATGACACGAGAATTACTCACGTATGATTACGTCGATCTCTCTGACTATACTAATTTCAACCGCATTAAGCGGTCTTTTTCAAGGTGAACTATAGTCGGAGTAACCTGTTTAATCATACGTGAGTAATTCCCGGGTCATATATAAAAAATGGATGAAATTCAGTTTCCAAAAATAAATAATGTATTTTTTGGTAGCTTGTCTTTGTTATGTAATGAAATGACGTACATCACGATGATAATTAAATAAAATAGAATAAAATAAATCAATCTTAAATTGCGGCCATATACCAATACAATGATCATAAATTAATTTTTTTTTAAACATACATAATAGCCATATTCGTTCTTTTATCAATATGGTGATGATGATGAAGTTTTGATGAAGTGAGGAATGAATATAACTTTCAATCGGTTTGCTAAACAATTACAATATTAGTTTTTTATAATTACTGAATTAGTATATAGCCGCAATCAAAGATTTAATTCAAATAGGATCGCAATTTCCACTGTTAAAATATATTTCAAAAATTACTAAACCACCATCTCTTGACAACCTAGCTTTGGCTTTTGTATAATGAGATTCAACGCTCTTATCACCGCCAATCTTTTATAATTATATTATTCAACTAAAGATCATATTATTCAAATGGAAGATTACGGCCCATATAGTTCTTAATTGTGCTGATTCAACGTACGAGTTCCAAACTTAACCTAACTCAGTTGAAACTGAGCAAAATGATAGATCTCCTGTGTAGCCAATACGCGCTGTAACGGTATTAATGCAGTATGAACTAACTAATGTCACTCGTGAAAGTACGAGTGAAATTAGCTGTAGTCTTACAGCACTCCGCTAATGCAGCTTAGTTTCGCAAGAGCAAGGTTCTTTTACATTATTGTAGTTGTAGGACTCTTTTGCAGGGGTTCCGCCCGGGTAAGTATATACCACACCTTTTCCAGAAATTCAACCGCCAAGCAGTAGTGTGCAGACACTACTGTGTGCCGAATTGAAGGGCAATGTTTCCAGCGAAATTACAGGGCACACAGAGATTTGACATCTTATATCTCGGGGTGACAGCGCAGTGCCTTGCCATCCAGGGTTTTGAACTGTTGAAGTTAAAATTCTGAGTGGCATTGAGCTGTTATGGGCAAACGTGAAGAGCCATCAGGCGAGCCACTTCGCTCGTCTCGTCACACAGTATCATAAAAAAATTAGTTGCAATTGACCGCTACCTCGCCTGATGTTAAGCGATGATGTGGCTTATGATGGAGCACGCTTGTCTAGAAGAAACCGATTCACTCGCAACTTACAACACCCACATTGTAAATATCGGGGAATACTCCGTCTTGGAGTCTGAAGATAAAAAGATATAAAGAGCTATGCCTAGCCTGGATCTCTTTATAGCTCTTTGTGGTATCTTGATTTTGTGCCCAGCACATATTATAAAGTCCATATTTCAGCACCATAAGTCATAGTGGACAGGACTCATTACCTAAAGAAGCCAGTTTCCAAACATATAGGGAACATGGCGTGACTTGAAATATCATCTAGCTTTTCGAATGCTGCCCTTCCAAGGTGTATGCGTCTGGAGACCTAAAAATGCCTTACAGTTAACAAATATAATATAGTTTCCACGTGAGAGAAAGTTGAGTTACTGTATATCTATGTATAGCATCTCAGACCCGGAGCTTACTGAGTTACGATATTGATTACGCCAAGTTCACGACATCATGAGTAAGGAAGGCTGTATATGGACTTTATAACGGTAATATACGTCAGAGCTAATTTGCTTTATACCTTGAAGGATACGTTTTTGAAAACCTATACCCACTGTTTTATTTTAAACACTTTTTATCTTATAATCAAATTAGATTGTTCTCTAAAGTTTTCTACTTCATCAAACAAGTAACTACAAAAAAATAATTAAACAATGTCAATTTCATTGGATCTTTGAAAAAATCATCTCCATTCGACAGCATTACAATTTACTCTTTGGCATAAATTGTAAGTGTTAAATAGAAAGAAAAGCGAATAACGCTGCATGAAAAAATCAGAAATTTTTTTGGTATACAACTTGGTTCAAATAAAATTTATTTGTTACTGTATTTTATTTTTTATTTGTACAGCTTACATTTTACATAAGTAAATTCAATAATCGGATACCTTCAAAAAACTTGAAATGTGCGGGCGGGAAAGAAGATTGAAAGATTGTCTCTTAAAAGTGGTGTCAGATTAGTATACTTTTTAAGTTTAAGGCCCTTAATTAAAAACGTTACTCAAGTAGATCTATGTTTAAAATTGTTCTGTCTCGTTTCCGCGTTTGACGATTGCCGTCAGCGAGAAGTTGAAAGAGCAATTTTAAGCGTAGATCAACTTGAGTTACGTTTTTAAGTAAGGCCCTAAAATTTACAGAAACCTACAAAATAATGGCTTACACGCGGACATTTTTAAACACATAAAATTTAACACACAAAATAACAAAAGACTTCATTTTCACTAATCTGACTTTGCCCTTGGTTTCTGAATAAAAACTTGCCCGAATAAAACGCAATGATAATATAATAACCAACTGGTTATGTCTTTGTTTTAATGGTAGCTTGAATGCCACTGTCCAATGAAATCACACTACCGCAGACTTGGAAGAAGGGAGAAGCAGATTGTAAGACAAAACTTCTACCTAATTAGATGCCTAAGATGCTTACCGAATAATTCCGGAAATGACGGAGAATCACGGCTTATTCCGGAATACATGCAATATCCCTCGAAATTTAATTATGGAGTTTTAATACAAAATTAGGAGGGAATTTGAGAGTTTGTGATCGTTTTAGATGAGGGAATTAATTTATTGTCATTTATTAGGATGAAGCTTAAATTTTGACATGTCCTTAAGCAGAGTTTACGTTTTTGAGGACTCATCATTTCATATCAACTGTTCTGTTCAAGACAAAGAAAAAACAACTTAAAACTTTAAATATTAATAAACCAAATAAGCATTGGTAATGATTTTATTCATTCATAATTCATTAATATAACTACATGTTAAAAGATTAGAAAAATAAAATTTTAAAAATAATTCCTTGCTAATAAATTAATTCTGATTATTTATTTCAGTGAAAAAAAAACCTATTAGAGTTCCACACCTCTGCTAAACTGTGTAGCAGTTTGTAGGCAGGAAACTACTAACATTACTAATATTTCACGATCTACGAGGTATACAATATTTTAGACATTATTAGTGTACAATTAGATTATATTTAGTAACAAAAAGTCAACATGGGAACACCAGGATTTTTGATTTTGATTTTATAAAGATCTTTATATATCATAATTAATTAAATTCTTACAATATACAGACACAGTCTTATGTAGATGACAGACAAATATAATAACTTCTTAGGCTACACATGTGCACTTCTAACAGTCATTTAATAACTAAAAGTTAAATAATTTTGTTACATTGTAAAACGTGATGGTCAAAAAGGTATAGGTATATATAAGATACAATTAAAGATATGATGCACAATTATGAATCTTTTGTATCAGAGTCATTTTTTACACCAGGTGTGGACAGCGCTAAGAACCGGCAACAAAAAAAGAATTTAACAACAATTTAAAACCCAATCGGGACAAAAAAGGGACTTGCCCCTTTCCATAGAAGTCTATAATAGACACGTTCACATAAATTAAAAAAACCTAATTCTTAAAAACTGAAACAAAAAGAACATCGACGCCAAAATATAACACATAGACATAAAATACACGACGAGTAAACAGCCAAAAATACAACAACAACTTTTAATCTCGTTCCCCTCGACAGAATAACACCTTCCCACCACCAGACACCTGTACCCTCCCACAATTGTGTATTCAAACTCAATATATCCGTACAAAATATGCTGTATATAAGCTGTATAAAGGTAATTACCCCGTGTTGTCTCTAAAACTGGTAATTGCCCTGCAAGACCGAATTCGATCGAAAATTATGGTACAATTTAATTATACGTGAGAAATATGAAGCGTGTAGTGAACGTAGTAAGTAGGAGTTACTACTCGTAGTTTAAGTGGAAGGGTTAAGTTGAAAATATGGAAAACTGAAAGTAACAACTTAATTTAGTTAATTAAATTTGACGATAAAATTGTTATCTGTCTCTAATATCCAAATTATACCTACTTACAAGATTATTATTGTTGAGTTTTTTAATTATTATTAATTTATTGAAAGATAGGCTTGCGCTTGGCCGCCAACTCGCCTGATGGTAAGCGATGATGCGGCCTACGATGGATCACGCTTAAAAGCTCTTTTTTTTTTTTTTTTTTCTTAACCTATACTGTCCCACTGCTGGGCAAAGGTCTCCCCCATTTCCTTCCATAAATCTCGGTCCTCCGCTGCTTCTTGCCAACCTCTCCGGAATGAGTCAAGATCGTCACGCCAGCGTTTCCTAGGCCTTCCTTGACTGCGTCGTCCATCAGGCACCCACTGTGTGACGATCCTGGCCCATCGGTCGGGGTTCATACGCGCCACATGTCCCGCCCAATCCCATTTCAATCTGGCAGCCTTTTGGCCTACGTCGAACACACCAGTTATGGAGCGCAGTGTGCTATTGCGAACTCTGTCTATTCTTTTAATACCAATCACGCTGCGCTCCATTCCTCTTTGGCAAACCCCGAGTTTGAACTTTTGAGAATCGGTCAGTGACCAGGTCTGAGCACCGTAGGTTAGGACGGGCAAAATACACATGTCGATGAGTCTACGCTTCAGTGATATCGGCAGGTCACCTTAAAAAAGCTCTTTAAATTATAAAAATTGTATGGTAGCAAAAACTTTGATGCGTAAAAGTTATTTTTAACCGACTTCCAAAATGGAGGAGGTGATATTTCGTATAGTAATTCCTACCTACTACCTACAAGTATCTACCTATTTACTACATACATAGCATGTATCTACTACCTATCAAATAGATGAGTGGGAGCGCTTATAATAATTATATTAATTTATTTTTCGCTTTAGATTGCCTATTTGTAGTTTTGAAGACGGTTTTTTTAAATATTGCGTTGTCATCCAGTAATTCTGAACCATGACATAAGTTTAATATTGCGTTGTCATCCAGTAATTCTGAACCTTGACATAAGTTTCAAGTCATTAGCTCAATGGGAAGTTAGTTTAAAACAGATTAAGAGAAAGACAAAAAGTGTGTCAGTAAAAATGTGGTAAAATGAACAATAGTAATATGAAATATCAACTTTTCGATCAATTTCCTTTGCACTATAATCAAGCCATCCTTTAATAGATTTAAGATCTGAAATTATCATTATCATCCACATAGTTTTTTATCCTACTTCTGGATGTAGACAAGACGTCTTTCTAGCTATACGTCTACCTTTGTACTGTGTTTATCTATTCTTAGCTCTCAGTTTACTTCAGTATCTTTATTTCAATTAGAAACTAATAAAAGTACACTTTTTGATTCAGATTTTATATAACAACATATAGATAAAAGAATAAGAAACCAATTCTAAATCAACAAAACAATAACCACCATTTACGCTCATAACCTATTTCTAAATAAACCAAAGCCAGCTATCTTCGGAAAGTGTATCAAATTACAGGTTGTGGAGGTTAACGTGCACTAGACGGTATTACAGAGGAATTATTTATAAGCTGCGTGAACCACTTAAAAATCACGAGGAGTGTGCGAGGGGCTTTAAAACTGGGACAGGAAAAGAAGTGTTGTATAGTTTATTGAGAATTCTATATACAAGATCAATGATATACAAACATATTATGGCTTTAACCCTTTTTTTCTTTTTTTAATATATTTTGTTAACAACAAACGTTACAAAATTACTTTTTTTAACATCTTTGAACATTGTGTTATTAAAAGTTAAACCGTCTTATACACGACTAAAAATTTCAACTCTTTTTTGCCCCTCTTGATTCGGCTCTCGCAAAATCGGTTCTTAGCGGATCTGTACATCCCATAAGGAATTTAAACCTACCAAATATCAGGTTCGTAGGTGAAGTAGTTTGAACTACACCTTACTTCGTTTGATCGTTATTTTATAAACCACCTATTTCTGAAATATATACATAAGTAGTGATAACACAATTATAATATGGTTTTGGCCATGTTAGGGACCATATGCATATATTTGAATGCCCCGGTGGCTCAGTTGGTAGTGAACCTACTTTCTGTGCTTGGGGGCGTGGGTTCGATTTCCATCTAGGACAAACATTTGTGTGATGAACATTTGTGTTTGTTCTATGTCTGGGTGTTAATATCTATTTAAGTATGTATTTAAAAATATATATGTATGTATATCAGTCTCTGGCTGCCATATTACAAGCTTTGCTTAGTTTGGGGTCAGATGACCATGTGTGCAATAATGTCACAGATATTTATTTATTAACACGCTATTGGCCAGTTATTACACCTAAGTATTTGATCTAGATAGAGATAGAAACTCTTTATTTTGTACACCAGAAACAAATTGATCTGTAAAATACGAACATTTCTTTCATATTCATTAGAATTTAGCGCAACGTCAAAAGAATCTTCAGGCTTATTTCATTCATTCATTCAACATTTAAGAGCGTAGTTCTTGTCGGTGAAGTATCTTCCAGGCTTGACGGTCTTCTGTCAGTGTTTTCACCTCCCTGTGCGATATGAAATTTGCCTTCTCTTTTATTTGGTCTACGAATACTCTTCTTGGTCTTCCCGGTCCTCTCTTTGCTTCTACCTTTCCCTCTATGATAGTTTTCATTAATTTGTCATGTCGTACAAGGTGGCCAAACATTAGGTTTATTTAGTGTACTTATTTAATTTATTTATTGTGAGGTTCTAGTATATATTACCTGTGCCTTCGTTGCAATGTGCAGGAGCGTTTAGAACTCAAAATATATTGCTGCGATGAATGACGTCGCAAAATAAAATACACTCACCGTACCGATACTCTCGCCAAACGATAAGGACGGCTGTATGCCAACAGCACAATGCAGCAACAGCCTGTAATCTGCGAACATGTGCAGTTAAAGATACCTTTTACAGCATAGACAATTTTCAACTCTACTGCTATATTATACGGTTGAAATTTATATGACGGCCGTTTAAACTTCAACAACGTATAACCAATAATTCAAAATCTTAACTAGACTTACCCACGTTGTCATAAAGTTAAATTTTGCGTCACTGGCATTGGATGGCATTATGCATTGTTTGCCATCGACTTGTTACACCAAATTGTGTTATGAGTTGTGGGGACGTTATAGGATTGGATGCTTAAGTTCTATTGTAATTATTGTGCTTGGTTCAAGCTTAAATGTTAAAGTCCAGAACGGAGTTGCAACAGCTATTGTTCGCGAGTTTGACTCGTTTGACAAAGGTTTGGGCCTGTTTGATGAAAAGTAAACGTATGACTAATGAAACGTATAACTTTGCTTTCCATATAAACATAGGTACTGGAAATCACTATTTTGAAAGTTTGAATTTTATTTCACAAATGAATGAGTAAGCTATTATTAATCACAATGAGCGCAGCATTGGACGTCCACCAACAAGATGGAATGACGATCTAAAAGAGACAGCAGAAAAACAATAGATGCAGGCCGCTTCCAACCGGTCCTTTTGGAAATCGATGGGGAGGCCTATGTCCAGCAGTGGACGTCCTATGGCTGAAATGATAATGATGAATAACAATGATAGCGTGACGCGACCAGGCAAGCGTTATCCATGATAAACCGCATCATAGCTTAACATCAGGTGAGTTGGCGGCTATTTTATGTCGATGGTTGGCGGCCACGCGCTTGCTTATTATTTAATAAATAAATAAAAACGCCAAAAAATAACGTAGAGCCTCGTAGAGCCACACAGAGACAGTTTCATAGTGCTTCGTAGAGCTTTCCATCAAGAAATATTACTTTCTCATTACATTACTGTTGTAGGTTAAAGTTCGTACGAAGTCAATAAATAAATAAATATCTGGGACATTATTGCACACATGGTCATCTGACCCCAAACTAAGCAAAGCTTGTAATATGGCAGCCAGAGACTGATATATATACATATATATTTTTAAATACATACTTAAATAGATATTAACACCTAGACATATAACAAACACAAATGTTTGTCCTAGGCGGGAGTCGAACCCACACCCCAAGCGCAGAAGGCACGTTCACTACCAACTAAGCTAACGGGGCTGTTAATAGAGTACATATAATACTGTTTATCAATGCTTAATTATTTCACTGGTATTACTTTAAGTTTTATTTTTAAAGCATATCTCATAGTTTTCTCGCCACACCAGACTTAACCAAATAATTCATTTACGAAAGCTTTAAAATAATACAAAGAAATAATATAATAATAAATAATTTATTTTCGGACAATTATCTATCCATACATCAGATAATCAGATACACACACTCACACAAATGCACGCACACACTCACTCACACACAAATTATTATTGAAAGTGACGCCATTGGCATTGAGGCGGCATGTTTCTTTTTGGCACCAAAACTCCCAAACGTTTAGTTCAAGATAAAATTGAAATATAAATCAACAAGCTTAAGTTAGAAACTAGTCGGCCACTGGCGCAAGTCGCATCGTCTGAGGACAAAATACAAGCACTGGAAACATTCTAGAAACTTCTCGAGCGGATAACGGACAAATAAAAATATCGCGGCACGCGGAGATATTTCAAGACGCATTTTGTTGGGTAACTTTGAAGTTTCGAGCATCGACTTGTCATTTGTTTTTGTTTAGGTCTTGTTTCCCGAATCAAACCCTATATTATTGCTAGCTGACCTGACAGAAGCTACCAAAATTTAAATAAATTATTTTGTGTTCGTTGTTTGTTATACTCCCGAGATGGTAATAACTCAAAATGATTCAAACCAGTTTTCACGAATTTGAAATAATCCGCCAAATCGTTCCATCGTTTCTGAAGTGACGTGCTTACCAACTAACATCATTTTTTAATTATGTATATTTATAATCTCGTACGTTGCAACATGGCGATGAAAAGACAGTCTCTATAAACTCACAAAAAATCCGCATAAATGGATATATTTATGCGGAAGTGAGGATTGCACGCTGGTCCTTAAAGATGAATATAAACTCTTCTCCTTTATGACTAAATGTGGAATAGTTAATCCATCCTTTCTTTTTCGAGCGAGTTTAAAATTTTGAAGAGTGAAAAAGACAAAACACGGAATAATTACTTCTAGGTCACAACGCGTTTATTAATAAAGGGCTTAGTGGCGGAGAGAAAAATTATGTCCATTCCAAAGAGAAAACGGGAGTTGGCAAGTCTGGAAAAACGTAGAGATTAAGGAACTTATCGCCGAGATAAAAAAAAAAAGTTCTTTTACCAGAAGAAACAACAAGTAACATATAAAGGCAAACCCTACGTTTTAATCTACAAGAATAAATACTTATTTCAATGTTATGTTTCGTTTCGTAAGTTCCACAGCTACATGGCACGCGATTTTCTGCTTATTTGTAACCCATGTTAGAGAGTAAAAATGCAGCTACTGAAATCCAAGCCTACAAAAATTGGCAAGCTCACCCACGTTCCCTGAATTCCGACACTCGCTGGCCGAGTGCCTGGAGGTGTGTAATGTAACTTTGCAATGCCGTGCCGACGGGCCTTGTAAGTACCCACTTATATAATTCCAGACACATACCTATTTGTTAAGTTGTAGTTCTTAATAAACAGAGTAATGTGTGCTGATTGCAAATATAGGTTTTGATTAGGATGGGTGACCGCGAGTCCCTCCTGCCATTTTTTCTATTGGACTGCCAGAGCGGGCACAAAAAATCGACGCGCTTTATGGTTGACATTCCGAAAACCCGTACGAAGCGCTTTGATTCCACTTTTATTGTGCGAACTGTTAGTATGTGGAATGCGCTGCCTGAATGGCTGTTCCCCGATAGTTACAATCTGAGTGTTTTCAAGTCAAAAGTGAATCGGCTAGGCAAGCGTGATCCATCGTAGGCCGCATCATCGCTTAACATCAGGCTAGTTGGCGGCCAATCGCAAGCCTATTTTAATAAAAAAAAAAAAACTATCATTAGTGTTATTGATGTTTAACCAAGTTAATTAGTTGAATACATGCGTAGACATTTCCTCAGTAATCGTAAGTCAGTAATTTTGCAGGATAATAAGTATCCAATGTCACTGCGGAGAGTTATATCTATGCAAAAATGGTCTTTCCTAAAGCTATATTGCCTGAAATGAAGCGATAATACGATGGAGCACGACTGCAAGGACCACTAGTGCTTGAGAACACACAACTAGTTTCACCAACAAGTTGTACATGTATTCTGGTCGTAGTATGTGACTGTAGTATGCGGATGCGGTGCGTTATTTATGCCGCAGCGCGCCGCACTGGGCTGCGGCCAACGTGCCTTCGTGTGCACTGCGGACGGACGAGATTTGCGGATTAACCTTCTCTATGATATATTAGTTTAATTCTAGTTTAAATAGGAATTGTCTTCATTTGCGTGGGTTAAAAACGTAAGCTACCTTATGAATTATTATAAATGTGAAAGTTTGGATGGATGTTTGTTACTCAATCACGCAGAAACTGCTGGATGGATTTGGATTAAATTTGAAATGTACATTGCTTATGTCTTGGATTAACTCATAGGATACTTTTCATCATCAGTCTAAAGAGAATTGTCCATTATGTATCCTGCAAACAGCAAGTCAACAGAAAACGATTGAATTGATAGTATCTATGTGTGCACACTGACAATACTTCTATACAACGTAGGTAGTTACATTTTATAAGCTTTTATTTAACTTACAATTTTTGTATGTTACTTTGTTTAGGTCAAATCTTCCAAGCTGAAATAAAACTACTTCCTCTCGAACGATTTTGCTGTTATTTTGCGTACACCTTTTAGTTCTGGTTACAATACAATATGCAATACCCACCATAATAATATTTTTTAAATAGTCGCTGCCACATGATGGCGAAAGGGCTTGAAGAGTAGGAAACGATAAAGGGACATCACACTAAAGTAAATATGACCGCCGCTCCAAGACGGCGGCTTGCATTTTCTTCGCAAACGCCAAAAGATTTAAAAAAAGAAGATTTTTTTACTATAAATTATTATAAAGCGATTAAGCACTTGCCAATCTTGAATAAATAATTTTAGCGAATGAGAGAATTTGTGTGAGTTCGGCTAAAGGTATCAAGCCTGATATAGGCCAGATGCGTTCACAGTCGCCACGTCACCTCCTCATTTCACTTCACAGATTTTTGAGCTTTCTGAAATAAAGAGAGACATCAAATTATTTGTATTCCGATAAATTAGCAAAAACAGATGAATGCTAGATTTCTGAAACAACTCATTCAGTCCATCGGAGCCACAGAAAAGAGAAGGGTATAGAACGGAAGAGAGATGGAACATTTGTTACGAGGCATACGAGTGAACATGAGTATGCACGTCAACGCGTCAAACTCCGCATCGCAGTTGCTAACTGAATTCGAATTCGTATGCTGCTCCATCGGATTTATTCACAATGCCGTCTTGCGCTGTAATTACGTGTGGTAAAGCTAGAATGGATTTTAATTTTTAAAAAAGGAGGAATTTCCTATCACCGGTATAGTCTAAATTGTTGATAATTTTGTGATTTCACCGTGTTTAAATTATAAGCCCTTGACAAGCCGTTGACAATAATAGTGGTTACCATAATTTTATCGATATCGATATTTTTTTATTTTTCTTACAACATTTCCTACAATACCTACTTTAGGAGTATTTTTTGAAGATTAAACTTTATTGTGTTATTATTCATTTGTCTTATTATGTAGATGTAGACAACAACATTATCACACTATTATTATAAATAAGAAAGTCTGCGTATTAATATGTTTGTTTTCACTGAATTCTGTAATAAGTGAATGGATTAAAATAAAATTTGGTATGGAGGTAGGTTATATTCTGGATTGACTCATAGTTTTTACCCTGAAAAAATAGCAGTTCCTATAGGATAGCGGGTGAAACCACGGGGCGCTGCAAGTCGTCAGTAAATCTATGAATTATTAGACAGACAATAAATATTGTTTTGGACCCGGGTATGTCCTAAAACTGCGACCAGAACCACCGGAGGATGGGCAGCAGCGTCCTAATAGTACACGGTGAACGTACTGCGATCCCCAAGCCGCCTGCCAAGCGTGGGGATTATGGCAACACCCCTCTCTATGAGGGAGGCCTTGTCCAACAGTGGACGTTAATTGGCTGATGATGTGATGTGAAATATTGTTTTTGTCTTTTTGGTCTAATAGTCCTTATCAAAATGAATTCAACAAGTCCAAACACGACGGAGTAATAAGTAAAAGTATGTAGTAGAGAGGTTACTATGGCCTACTTTTCTGGCTCCATCATCAGGCCAGTTAAGTACCACCATATTATTTTACAAACATCAAATTTACTTAGTGCAACTGAAACGTGCTTAGAAAAATGGATTACAAATTTTGAATCGGGAAGCTGACAGACATACCAACGATGCAAGTTAAATAAGAGTTTGTAATTTTTTTTAAACGACTAGGGCAAGTTTTACCATAAAATATTTTATAAGGTATACAATAACAGGTTATCGATAAAATCAAAACTGCACACAAAACTGTCCCATCACTAGCTGTGATACCACATTCTAAATTTTATAATATCATTTTATTTTCAATGGCTTCGCATGGATATTGCATTTAACCTTATCAAATAATATTTATTTTTCTACCTATTTAAAGTCACATAAAACGAGCTCTAAACATAGCCTAAATCGATATCATGGTCAAAGCATGACCTATTAAGGTCATGGAAACTTATCTAGCTAAGTTTGTGCGGAGTTTTGGGGCAAAACCGAAAATATATTTTTTTACTTCCTATTGTTTGCCCACACTCATGCAAACCTACGAACTTACCTTAATAGTATTTAAAGGATAATAATTCACTAGTATAACACAATTACATGCGTTAATACACAAATTTTGTTAATTAAAATAAACAAAATTGTTGAAAAACTCTTTAACTCAAATTTTTTACCAACCACTTTTCGTGCAGTTTAAGGTAGAACTGTTTTAATAATGAGGTACGTTAATTTACGATACGGTCTATATTTCTCTACTAGTATTATAAACCGCACAATAATCGTGCAGTTTTTTTGCACTAGCAACATTTACCAAAATAATTGCACAAAATTCAAGGGGAACTGAACCGTATTGCACCACGAGAAGGTCAATTTTAAACTTTATTAAAATGGTGTTCATAACCTTTTGAAATAATACTAATCTTGACGAATTACTGCAGTCCTTCCTACGTATTTATATTTTGACGTATCGTTTGCATGTGTTCAACTGGCTACAACGGAATTCTTACAAAAATGCCTTGACAGCCCTTCTAATCTAAACGAAAAAAATTCTCACTTCAGTGATCGGAGCGGTCGGAACGCGCCAAATTCATACCAACCACTTACTAATCTACGGCCATTTACCATATCTTGGTAATAAATTAGTTTGAATTTGGAATAATCCGATCGTACGATGTGAACAAGTGGATTTACCTGAACAAGCCACATGCTTAGGTGAGTACGTGTTTAGAGCTTCCCATAAAATGAAACATATGGCTCAATAGGTATGTCAGTTTCACTGGAGTAGATATCAGCCGGCGGCGCGGGCGGCGCGGGCGGCGCCCTGAGTCACACCACCGTCAGTAAATCATGAATAAACATTATTGTTATGGCTCCACTCCTTCCCATTATCACAATGCTTGTCTTTCAGATATCCTCCCTTCGGAGAGTTCACAGATCAGTAGCAAAACTCGCTTCATTCTTTTGCTGATACTATTCGTTAATAGAAATTACAATTACGCAACTTTACATAACACTAGCCGTCCGCCCCGGCTTCGCACGAGTGTAAGCTCGGCCTTCGGCCTCGCTACAAAATATAATATAGCCTATGTCACCCGGGGATAGTGTAGCTTCCCAACAGTGAAAGAATTTTTCAAATCGGTTCAGTAGTTTCGGAGCCTATTCATTACAAACATACAAACATACAAAAATAGGTACAAATCTTTCCTCTTTATAATATTAGTGTAGATAAGAAGATATATAAATGATTATATTGCGAAAAATTTGAGCTTTAAGTCGAGGGCACAAATAACTATTATCAAATAGTATCAGCAATATAATGAAGCTGGTTTTTGTGGTAATCACTCCCTGTCTGGAATGAGATGGAGCTGTCGTGTCAGGCCAACATATCATTCTGTACATATGTCCCAGCAGTGGAAACATAAAAGACTGAAATCAAAAACACACCTGCAGGCCTAGCACGGGCCGTGGACAGATTGTCTTTCCACTATTTTTATCCCGCTAGAAAGAGACAAACGTATCCATATTCTAGCTCTGTCGCGTCTACGCGTGGATAAAAACGGTGGAAAGACAATTTTTCAACGACCCGTGTGGTAGGCCTGCAGGCAGGATAATATTTCCTAAAAAGTAATTAAAAAAATACACCATAAAATTATTACAACTAGTATAATATTGTGAAGAACCCACGGCACTGTCACAAGCCTCCTTCAGCCGGTTCAATGAAGTTGATTTACTGAAATACTGCGCATCCGGCGTTAGTCATAATGTTCGGTGTGCGAGAGAAAGAAATTGCTGCGAACAATGTCTGCTGCGGTAAATAATAACTTCAGCGAAAATGTGATGCGTAAAATGTAGCCAAGTTCTACGAAATTTTAACCTTATCAATAATTTTTCTACACCTTAAGTTAATTTTAAGTTTGTTTTTTGGTTGCTTAAGTTTTGATGTTTTCTATCTGTATGTAATTTTAATTTCTGGTGTACACAATAAAGAGTTTATATTTATCTATCTTTATTTTATTTATCAATAGGAATCTCTTTTTGTTGTTTTACTGTGTTATAAAGTCAAAAGCTCTATTTAAATACAACTTGTTTGTTTTAGTTTAAAACTGAACATATATTTTTTTTTTATTGTTATTTTTAAGATTCAAATAAAATAAACTTTAAGCAACTTAGGTGAAATTAGGTAATACTTTTTTGAGGTACAGAACTAGTTCAAAAAACTAGTTCAGTCACTGATGTGATATTGAAAGATTTTTTGGAAAGATCGTTCGTATGCGATTTCCACTGATCTATGATAATTATGTGGATGCACTGAGCGTGTCGGTAACGCGAGTACAGTGTTTTTCCACATCCTAAGAACACAACGTGCCTAAAAAAGTTTTCACTTCAAGAAACGTGAAAAAAGTGAAGAAAAAAAACTTGGCTATACCACTACCGGTACCTCCCGATGTTAGGGTAAATAATAATTTGGGCAATAACACTGTAGGTTCATACATCGTGGAAATGGTCGTGTGATCTCGAGGCATTTATGTCGAGTGTCCTTGAGTTTTATTCTACCCGCATTTCTTTCCTTTCGTGTGTAGAAACAATTTCGTTTGTTGGAATCTGAAGAGCTCAGAAAGTATGTTTTTGGAAACTATTGTATGAATAATAACTAGTAATACAAGCTTAATAGATTTCTGTGTCAATTTTTGGTTTAAAAATTACTTTAATTGAAACCTTAAAAAAACACATCAGTCATAAGACTGCACGTCAGAAGTGAAAACTTAAGTAGTAATTCACCTATTGTACGAGAGATGGAGCTGTTTTAAAATTTACGGTACAGCGTGATAATAACGCGAGTTTCATGATTTTTGTTCACCCAAATAAGGCTCAACGCGCCTAAAGACTTTTTCACTTCAATTAAAAATGGTTTGCATTTGTCCACTGCAGTCAAGGTGATGTTAATATAACTAGTATGGAACACATTTATTTAGAAAGAACTTGTTTACTTTCCATTTGAATATACCCATATTGTACTTTTCGGGGTACTCAGACTCCGGCTGAGAGACTCTCGCTGTGCGTATAAAATGTGGAATCGAATCGAATCAAATCTTCGCACTTACGTGGGGAATATCCATCAAGTACAACCCATCACCCTATGATTATATCTCAGAGACAAGAAAGTAGTTTGCCTACATAATAATGTGATATCTAACTAAACTAAAAAAAAAAACACTACCTAATTTTGTTCCACCGTGATATACATCTTAACCTGAATCTCGAAAATAAATTAAAACCTAGAATCATTATGCATTCCTGAACCACCATTTTACATTTAACAGAACGAATATGAAATTAATTAATCCATAACTAAACACAATAATTTACGGTTTTCCATCCGGCCGGCAATGGCGGTACACAGTGCGGAAATTAAACCGTAAATATTAGAAAAATACATTTATTATGAGCGTGTTGGACCACTGTGCGGGTTGTCTGCGTACGGTGTAGGTTGAGATAGGCTTTAATTAGATTTTATGAGATAAAAACAAAACTTTACTTAAACTAAGAGGACTTGATTTTCAAGCACTAAGAAAAGTATATACCGTTTTGTCTGCTCCAACGTTTTTTTTTATCTACCCGAATTTACTCGTCATCATCATCATCAGCCAGAGGACGTCCACTGCTGAACATAGGCTTCCCCCTAACCTCCACACTGAACGACATCGTGTCATCTGCATCCACTGGATGCCCGCGTGCGGATCTTATAATTTCGTCGGTCCATCTAGTGGGAGGCCTACCTACGCTGCCTCTTCCGGTTCGTGGTCTCCACTCAAGAACCTTTTTTCCCTATCGGTTATCAGTTCTTCGAGCGATGTGGCCTGCCCATTGCCATTTCAACTTACAAATTATAATAGCTATGTCGGTGACTCTGGTTCAATGCGAATAACCTTATTCCGGATTCTATCACGCAAAGAAATTCCGAGCATAGCTCTCTCCATTGCATCGCATCGTATTTACTCCTGTTGTGAACATGCAATTATGCTAAAAATATTGGAAACCCAATCATGAAATAAATAACAGTTTCTCAATGG
The DNA here is from genome assembly GCA_949125355.1 of Agriopis leucophaearia. Lineage (NCBI taxonomy): Eukaryota > Metazoa > Arthropoda > Insecta > Lepidoptera > Geometridae > Agriopis > Agriopis leucophaearia. The sequence goes on along the minus strand of OX421276.1, from coordinate 660,767 downwards.
TGTCAATATGCCGACAAAATAAAAAATGTTTTTTAACCGACTTCAAAAAAGAATGGGGTTCTTAATTCGATCGTATTTTTTATATGTTTATTATATCAGAATTTCGTCATTTATTAATTGATTCAGAAAATTATTAGAATAAATTCAGGTTGGTCTCATAGAAATTTCACAAAAAAAAAAAATATATTAAAAAATTAAAAATGACTGGAAAACTACAAATTTTGAATTCAATGTTTTTAAATTGGTAATGTAACAGACATTTTTAGACACAGTGTAGGTAACGAGTAAAGTTTAGTGGTATCGCGTTCATACTATGTAGATCGATGCGGTTAATTGCATCGCCAGATATGCGAGGAATTCCACACGTGTGTTCCAGTCGAGCTGTACCAGTTCCCGTCGGATAAGAAATGATAACATTGTCGAAAATGTTACACTGAAATGCCCTTTTATTTGAAATGAGTTGATCTCCAGCCTCCTCCTGACCGTCAGAGTTCAGATCCACGAGAGTATCATTGTTAATCATTGTATGTTCATAAATTTACCAGACGAACTTCGGGCATAAGTCACAGTAGAATTAAAATTACTTTTAGAAAAAGAAAGATCCTGTTTTTTTATGGCTTGCGTTTGAAAGCCACTTCGGCCTATGATGCGGTCTACGATGGAGCACGCTTGCCTAATAGAAACAACTTTACTTGCATTATCGTTAGATTCACCTACTTAGCTGAGGTTCTTGAAAATATGCTTGCGTTTCGCCATCCTATCGCCTAATGTTAAACGATGATGCGATCTACAACAGAAGATACTAGAAGAAACCAATGCACCTGTGATTTGACGAGAGATTGTATTTATCAGCGAATTGGAGATACTCACGCAGTACATTCAACGGTCTTGTCAGTCATGTCAGTAGGGCCCTCTGGCACAGACAATTTATGTCTAAAAGAGGATTCCTGCCTACTTTGCATAATTTTGTTAACTGTTAATGTTTATTATTATATACTTTGTTTCACAAAATTCTCGGGTCTAGCCAGGACATTTGGTGGGGATTAGTGGTGCCGAAGCCAACACCAAGAGGGCCTGTGACTGTTGAATATAAAAAAATACAATTATGGAACGTGTATAAAATGGAATATGAAACTTGCACATTATAGGATTCAAAAAATTTGGGCTATTGAGGTGAACAACTTGTGGATAGTAGAACAGATCTATGGGATAAGAAACGGCACCTGAATTATCCTGTCTCATCCCAAAATATATTTAGGCAGACTTGCCACCCACTGAATAGGGCCCCTATAAAGGCTGCCGTATCTTGGCACGAGGAGGGCAACATTGGCGTGGGTGGTGTATTATATTATTCGACTGCCCCGGTGGCTCAGTTGGTAGTGAACCTACTTTCTGCGCTTGGGGGCGTGGGTTCGATTCCCATCTAGGACAAACATTTGTGTGATGAACATTTGTGTTTGTTCTATGTCTGGGTGTTAATATCTATTTAAGTATGTATTTAAAAATATATATGTATGTATATCAGTCTCTGGCAGCCATATTACAAGCTTTGCTTAGTTTGGGGTCAGATAACCGTGTGTGCAAAAATGTCTCAGATATTTATTATATTTTATTATATAGACGTTTCCTTACGTTCACATAACACCATCAACACATCAACTAAACACTTCAGCCGTCGCATATTAATTGACCGGCCGGCAACGACGACCATGTGTGTTATATCCGGGTAACGTCGACAATAACTAGTGGCACCATCTGTCGAGCGAACATGCATCTAATTATCACTTAATCGAGGATAGTTGACTACTTGATAATGGTTATTGTTATTAGTTAGTGATCATTGATGACACTTGCGACTGTGAGTACTCTACGAAATCTTATACTCGGTCCAAGCATTTATTTGCTCTGCAATAATTACAATTTAGCTGCTATAAAACGGTAATAAGCTCAATATGAAAAAAAAACATTTAATATATTTCACTAATAATTATGTATACATATCATATATTTTTAATTTTTTAATACGGTTTCCACAGAGTTGTGGTTTTCGTTCAAGAAATAGAACGTGAAAACTTAAGTAGTAGTAGTAGTTCACAAGAGATGGCGCTATTTTAAAATACACAATACAGCGTTTGGTGACGATAAAGCGAGTTCCATGATTTTGTTCATCAAAAAGTGCTAAACGCGCCTAAAGAAGTATTCACTTCAAAAATGTAACGGTATCATAATATAAATATCTATAGCCATCCTACATTCATTTTAAATTCGAAACTCAGCCGCCCCACGCCAAACTTTGAAAACATAACTCGCCGCAAACGTACCTCGCTCGGATCACCCGCGGATATTTCAATATCCGCTACTTGTGTTGCATACTGTATACAGAACTTTAGAACGCATGCTGTAGTTTTAAACATTTATTTATTTCACTGTAATACGTCTCACAAGAAGATTATCTGTCTTTCACTTGTGTCGACAATTAAGTATTATATTTATTTTGGAATTGGTTTAATCAGCTTGATAATAAATAATATAAGGAAATTTAGTAACAATACATTCAATAGATATTATTAATTAAAAAACAGTTTTTTTAAACAAGCTTTTTAGTATTATGCTCAGCAAACTCTATCATATGATACCCATAATTATGATGGTTGATAAGAACATTTTGTCCGCCATCTTGAGACGTACGGTATATTTAATTTATCATCTAGGACCAAAGTGCTTGGGAAGACAAATCCAACGAGCCCAAACTGGACGGGGTTACATCGCTCTGTTTCCGAGTTCCTATGGCCACCTTCTGTCTCCATCTTCAGACCAGCTCGATGGTACCATAACATTACATTTTCACGGAACTTACGTATACAAAATTTCAGCTCAATCAGTTGAAGATAATGGTGTAAAATTCGGTTCCAAGTTTTGTCCCACACATACCGCGAACAAAGTAAGTGAATAAAAGCTATTAAAAAGCTTAGTTTTTTTACCAAAATTTTCGGTTTAACAATATATTTCTCAATAAACAGTTTCTATCTCTCTATCTATTTCTCTATATTTCTCCGCCATGCAAACTCTCTCATCCCCGCGGATATATTTCTATATCCGCAACTTATGTTGAATAGTATCGGATGTGTGGGACGTGAAGTTATCCAATATTTGTGGCAGATCCGTCGGGGATTCGAAACGTATTGTTTTTGTAAAGTTTTATGGTAAATATTTTTTAAACTTGGTAGAGAAAAAAATTCTCACCATAAAACTTTCTTTGTAACTAGCTACGCCCCGCGGTTTCACCCGCATGTTGATGATGAAAAGTAGACTATTTGTTAATCCAGGACATAAGACATTTATTTAAAAACCCATAAATTCATTTACAATAATTTTATTAAAAATACTAGCGGCCACATTTTGATTGGCACCCTGATTGATATATATTCTCCTTATCATAAATATGCGTAAAAATTTGGTTTTAAGCAAAAACTCGATGACCGAAGTAATTCTGCAGCCGGATCTTAGACTATAATATGTATATTATTGTATATGATATTAGTGTGATAGTGTGATTGACAGACTCGCACAGCTCTTACGGATATATTTTGTTTGTAAAAGTATGTTTACGCCATGAACCTACCACCCAAAATTTACGCTTTGCATTGATCAATGATCTATACTCATAATATACTGACTGACTGACTTATTACGAAATCTCAAAAACTATACCTTGGCCCACGAAGCTGAAATTTGACTAAATTACTTATGGGTTGTAGAGGTACCGAATTAATGGGGGAAAATGGAGGTTGTAAGTTTACATCTAGGTGTTTTCAAATAGCGAATAAATCTATTCGCTAGGCAAGCATGCTTCATCGTAGACCGCACATCAGACAAGGTGGCGGTCAAACGTAAGCCTATAATTGAATAAAAAAGTATCAAAAAAATCTAAGTGTAGGTACGAAGTCACGAGCATCAGCTACTTTTAAATATTTTCAATATTTTTTTTTAAATCGGTCATCTGTTGGCGGAGAAATCGAACAAACATTAAAATATGCAGTGGAACATTTATGGGAGTGGCATGGTCGAATATCGGACAAAACACCTTTATAAAAATAAAAAAAATTATGAACCGTCCTCCTTTTTTGAAGTCGGTTAATGATGACGCTGTCCAAAAAGATTTGTCATTTTGCAATTGCAAACTCACGGCCCGTGACTTTAGAACTGGAGAATTTGGAGTGCAGCGTGTGACACGTCCGAGCCGCGGAATGACACGTCCGAGCCGTGGCGTGACGGACTCACGCCGCGGGCGTGACGAGGGCAATAGATCACGGGGTTCACGGGTGACGACGTTTTATTGTTACCAGTTACCAATTCATGAAGTACAAGAACCTTTTCACACCATTCTTTTTTCTTTGCAAAAACACAAAATAAAGCCCGTTTATTGAAGTTCTCATTCTCATAAACGAGCTTATGCGAATTTTAATAAACGGCATTCTTTCCTTATTTTTTCTGAATTATAAAAAAATATTGATTAATATACCCGTATCTCAAAGGACGTCCCATTTAAATTTGAAGAACATAACATTCCACCTGTAAGGGTTGAATCCTGTTTTTTTTAATTTTCTGTGAAATACGTTGTTATTATTCGTGGTTATCTTAAGATTGCCTCAAAATTTCATGAAAATCGGGCCAGCCGTTTCGGAGTTCATAGGGAACACACATACATTACACACGCATTTTATACATAGATATCTTCGACTATTAGTCAAAGATAGAAACGTAATAATTATTATTATGTTATACAGTTACAATTAAAGTATTTTTTTTAAACAAGATATATCAGAAAACAAGTGAAACATAACAAAAGCCAATGAACGTCGAAAAAACAAATGAGTTAAATACAGTATTACAGTATTCATACCTGTGGCCTTAGTACGACCACTTGCGAAAAAGTTATCGTTACGTAAAAGCTAGCAAAATGTATAAAAAATTAAACAGCGCCTCTATCGGGCGTGAAAGGAAACTGAATTTTTCATAGATTTGCTATCGTTTACGTAACGATAACCTTTTCGCAAGTTCTCGTACTAAGGCTACTGTATTAGAATAGTGGCAAGTAGTCCATCACGGCGTCAGTTGACCGGCGTCCGCGGTTTCCGCTCGACCGTCGTAACTGATTGCAGCGCCCTCTGCAAATTGCGTTAAGACATTGTTCAGGATGCTATTGACTATAGTGTACTCTGTGTTGGACAGTGTTGATGGCGCGGTTGTTGAGCAGCTGGCCTGCAGTAGACATGCTGACTCAATGTGAGGTGACATATTGAATTGTGAGTTCATCGGTTTTGTTTGTGTTAGTTACTTGGGGATTGAATAAGATAGGTGAAATAATTTCTTTTTAGATTACGATTCGAAAGGTACAGCCGTTTAGAGGTAGGACGAACAGACGGACAGACAGATGGACGGACGGACAGACAGACAGAAAGCGTAGGCTTAGGAGAGGGTCCCGTTTTTACCCTTTGGGTACTTGTTTTATATTAGTCATGACAATTACGGCTTTATTTTTTCGTTTTATGCACGAATATCCAGTTAACTAAAATTTAACGATACATTGACGTTTCTAAGCGATAATGCAGTCTATGATGGAGCCCGCTTGCCTAGAAGAAACCGATTCACTCGCGACTTGAAGACATTCAAATTGTAACTATCCAGGATATCCACTCAGACCGCACATTCTACAATCTATCGGTTCTCACAAAGAAAGTGGAACAAAACTCTGATCATATAGTTTTGTATGGTGGTGACCTTTACTAAGTATTACCAAAACAAATAACACAGTTTGTAAGTTCCCACTCTGTAGCGCAGATATCCTTCAGTTTACGAGCAGCTCAGTCTAACGACATTAACTCGCTAGGATATTGCGAATAAAACCGCTTCCGTTTATGAGAAACGTTAAATTTAACGAAAACATCAAAGTGGCTGACAGTTTCTTGATAAACTTTCCCAGGAGTTAAAATAAAAATAAAAATACGGATGCATTTATACTTTTGTATCTTTCCAAGAGTGAGATCTGAACTCGGCGACAAACCTCTGTTATTTTTAGGGTTCCGTACACAAAGGATAAAACGGGACCCTATTACTAAGGCTCCGTCTGTATGTCTGTCGGTTCGTCCGTCTGTCACCAGGCTGTATCTCATGAACCGTAATAGTTAGTAATAGTTAGACAGTTGAAATTTTAACAGGCGATGTATTTTTGTTGCCGCTATAACAACAAATACTGAATGACAGAGTAAAATCAATATTTAAGGGGGCTCGCATACAACAAACGTGATTTTTTTGCTCTTTTTTGCTCGATTGTGATAACGGCAACAGGTAGACGCTTAAAATATTCAAAGAATATTTAGTTATGTTATTTACTTTAAAAATAGATAATTAAAATAAAATTTATATTTAAGAGGGGCTTCCATACCTACAACAAACATATTATTATTGCCGTTTTTCATAGATAATGGTACGGAGCCCTTCGTGCGCGAGTGCGACTCGCACATGGCCGGTTATTTAACGTTATTATTGGTGTCAAGTATACTATTGTAGCTGGCCAGGTAACGGTGGAGCAGGGGGTGCGAAAAATCACCGGCAGTTGCCCCGCTACCACCCCCCACGTAATTCGGCCCTGGCAACACACAATATCCGCACGTTAAGGACTGACGAGAAGATTATCGAGCTGGTGGAAGAATTGAGCAAAATACGTTGGGACATCATGGGACTATCTGAAATCCGATGAGAGGGACAGGATACGATAGTTCTAGATTCCGGTAACACGCTCTTCTTCCGGGAAGGAGAACGAAAGTCCCAGGGTGGTGTAGGTTTTCTCGCCCGCAGGTCACTCATCAACAACGTGGTTAAGGTCGATAGTGTGTCGAGCAGGGTAGCATACCTTATACTCAGAATAACCGATCGTTATTCGCTGAAGGTCATACAGGTATATGCGCCGACCTCGACATACCCTGACGATGAAGTAGAGGCGTTGTATGAGGAGATATCTGAAGCCATACATACCTCCGAAACATACTTCGCCGTTGTTATGGGTGACTTCAACGCAAAGGTGGGCACGCGGAATGTCGATGAGTTAAGAGTAGGGTCATATGGGTATGGACAGCGGAATCCGAGGGGCCAGCGCCTGGTCAACTTCATGGAGAGGGAGGAACTCTATTTGATGAACTTCTTCTTCCAGAAGCGACCTTCCAGAAAGTGGACGTGGATGAGCCCCGATGGATCGACCAAAAATGAGATCGACTTCATCATGACGACCAAGAAGCAAATATTCAATGATGTCTCCGTGATCAGCAAGGTGAAAACCGGTAGCGATCACCGAATTGTCAAAGGCACATTGAATATCAACATCAAGCTCGAGAGGTCTCGTCTGGTGAAGTCCACGCTCCGTCCTGGTCATGCTCAAATCCAAAACCCCAAAGACTTCCAACTCGAACTGCATAATCGCTTCCAGGGCCTAGCCGAATGCGGAACTGTGGATGAATTAAACAATGGGCTGGTGGAAACTGTCCAAGTTCTTTAAGACCAGTGGGTGTAAGAGTGGACCAGTAAGAGCAGTGGGGTCCAAGTTCTTTAAGACCCCACGCCGAAAAAGACCTTGAAACGTTCACCAAGTGAAGCTTGGTGAAGTTCTACCTAGCAGTGGGTAGGTGTTTCAAAGAAAAGAGTTTATTATAGTATAAGTTAAGATTTAATAAAGCAAGCGAATGAATTTACAAGTCAGACAGAGGGTCGTGAGCTCGGAAGGTGATGGCGATAAAAAAGTGTTGGTCCCTTGTTTGGAGACTTAGCTTGAAGAGCTTGGGGCGCCGGTCGCCGCGTAGCTCGACGCGGCTCGTGGCACGTGGAATGTCAGCTGGGCAGTGTAGCGACGAGACAGCTCCGTCCGAGGTTTTCAGGCGTGGCCAGAGTGTGGTCAGCGCGTCACGTCGCTGTTGTTGGAGACGTGACCGGAGTACGGTCAACGTGGTAGCGAGTAAGGTCAGCACGTCACGACGCTGTTGTCAGTATCGTGGCCGTAGTAAGTAGAGGGTAGGAGCCTGAAAATGAGTCGAAGAACTCCGCATGAGGATCAGTACCGAAGCCGCTCGGCCACGTCGTGTGAGTCCCGTAGAAAAGACGGCAGATCGGACTAGGCGCCCATTATCTCACATGACGTGGTACCGGCGTTAAACACAGTTTTTGATCGGAAGGATCCAAGTTACAGAATGCTTTAAGAGCTTAGAACACAATTATATTAGAATATAAGTACAGCGCGCGTCCATATCCGCAGATTGTACGTATATGAACCGCACTTGCACTGCGTTTTACAACACAGGTGGTTTGTAAGATAATTCACATTTTAAAAGTATTTCCAGTTTTAACACTGAACGGAACTTACCCGATTGGAGTACGGGGCTACAAGATTTTAATTACAAGTTTAAAGGTTAAGTCTGAACGACTTTCACACGGGAGTACCGTTGCACAAATGAGCGAGATTTTTAGTTCGGGTTCTATATATAACCTATTCCTTCTAGAAAGAATATGATATTTACATACCCGAATCTTTTAAAAATGCAATTAAATTATTTCCGAGGGTTAGAACAATGTTTTTTCGCTTAACGAAATGAAAGTGATTGACATTACGTCAATCACCTTCATCTGTCAACAATGTTTATGTCATAGTAGTGACCTTTTTTATTGGTTAAGTTTGGCTTCTAGCTATGTGCCATTTGCCATGTATTGGAAGTCGGTAACGATCATGGAACGTTACATACCCCCTTTTTCAGTTAAGAATTTTTGCTCAAGAAAATTCGCTGACCTCTCTAGCATCCTAGTTATAAAATTGCACCTTCCCCGTCCAGGGCTGAGTCTAATATTTTAACATTAAGTAGGCTCGAGTGTAAAATTAATGTAATCAGGATGCTATGGTCTGAAGTTCCCAATAAGACTTGTGGCGTACTGTGTTAAGAGTCCGGTATCGCTGTATAAATGCTATAGTGGCACCTATACAGACGGCAAGAATACCGGTGGGTTCTTCCTTTTGCTGTTAAGAATGTTAGATACAATACTTAAAAGCAGCAAAATAAAAGAAAAGCTAACAAAATAAGGAACTATTTTGCTAGTTAGTACGTCAAAGAGAGTATAGTAGTGGTATACGAGTATAGGACCATAAGATTGTAGGTAGCGATTTGTAGTCTAGGTGAGCTTAGAGAAGTTATCTGGGTATCGATAGAGTTAAACTATCAGTAAACTATAAGTGTTTAGTTTGCTATAGCTGTGGTGACGACTGACTTGAGTTACCTAGTATGCTAAAGGTTATATTAATTAATATTCGTGTTTTGGGCTTTTTTATGGAGTTCACGAGTACCGCTCCTAGCATTTTAGAGGCTTATTTTTAAAGAGTTTGCAATAACCGCTCTTAGTGTGAAGGCTTTCAGTTTTAGAGTACACTAACCGCCCTATTTCTGATATTTAATAGACATACATAAATAGATATCATACGATATATGTAAATAAAAATATTTCTAAGTATTTTTTTTCAAGTCAGGTATTTTTAAATTTTATTTAAATTTTTAGAGTTGCATTATCAAGTTTTAGATGCTAGATTAATTAGATTTTCTTCAGAGGGAAGCTATAGTGGTAAATTATTTTTTAGTTTGTAGTACAGTTGGAGGTTTTTGCAATTTTCATTATCTGTTTCCGTAGTTCCTGCACAGAGTCATCCGAGGAACCACCACGGAGGGCAACCTCATATGCAAGTTCAGCTTTTTGTAGAAACAAAAAGGTATAAATGGGGTACGCCATTTTATATACCTACGTCAAAGAGAGTTTAGAATTTTAGTTTAAAGAGAGATATCGGGCAAGTTTCCGTGAGAGCAAGTTTTACAATAATACAAGTTAGATGTTCTGAGTGTAGGTTGGGTGGTAAGTTTGGTAATTTGAGTTTAAAGAACAAGATTTTAAGATAGGTCGAGTATAAAAGTACTAAATGATTTTAATTATTCTATAATAAAAAAAAAACAAGTATAAAAAAAAATATTATAGTGCGTTTAAGACGCGGACAGAAGGGCGTTACTTCTGTAGGTGTAACCTTTGTCTTCCTTAGTCGCCTCTTACGACATGCATGGAAGCTACAGCTGGGTATTCTAACAAATAAGCTCCCGCACCAGCACAGGGCGGGGCCTGTAAAAATCAAGTAAAAAAATATTATAGTGCGTTTAAGACGCAGACAGAAGGGCGTTACTTCTGTAGGTGTAACCTTGTCTTCCTTAGTCGCCTCTTACGACATGCATGGAAGCTACAGCTGGGTATTCTAACAAATAAGCTCCCGCACCAGCACAGGGCTATATTTACCCCTCAGCCTACAGACAGACACAAGGTTACAAAGAAGGAGCCGTGAATATACCACGCCAGAGAGATCAACACCTTTTTAATCAACCTTCCTGCTTAATACCTGGGCGCCACTGAAACGTTCACCAAGTGAAGCTTGGTGAAGTTCTACCTAGCAGTGGGTAGGTGTTTCAAAGAAAAGAGTTTATTATAGTATAAGTTAAGATTTAATAAAGCAAGCGAATGAATTTACAAGTCAGACAGAGGGTCGTGAGCTCGGAAGGTGATGGCGATAAAAAAGTGTTGGTCCCTTGTTTGGAGACTTAGCTTGAAGAGCTTGGGGCGCCGGTCGCCGCGTAGCTCGACGCGGCTCGTGGCACGTGGAATGTCAGCTGGGCAGTGTAGCGACGAGACAGCTCCGTCCGAGGTTTTCAGGCGTGGCCAGAGTGTGGTCAGCGCGTCACGTCGCTGTTGTTGGAGACGTGACCGGAGTACGGTCAACGTGGTAGCGAGTAAGGTCAGCACGTCACGACGCTGTTGTCAGTATCGTGGCCGTAGTAAGTAGAGGGTAGGAGCCTGAAAATGAGTCGAAGAACTCCGCATGAGGATCAGTACCGAAGCCGCTCGGCCACGTCGTGTGAGTCCCGTAGAAAAGACGGCAGATCGGACTAGGCGCCCATTATCTCACATGACGTGGTACCGGCGTTAAACACAGTTTTTGATCGGAAGGATCCAAGTTACAGAATGCTTTAAGAGCTTAGAACACAATTATATTAGAATATAAGTACAGCGCGCGTCCATATCCGCAGATTGTACGTATATGAACCGCACTTGCACTGCGTTTTACAACACAGGTGGTTTGTAAGATAATTCACATTTTAAAAGTATTTCCAGTTTTAACACTGAACGGAACTTACCCGATTGGAGTACGGGGCTACAAGATTTTAATTACAAGTTTAAAGGTTAAGTCTGAACGACTTTCACACGGGAGTACCGTTGCACAAATGAGCGAGATTTTTAGTTCGGGTTCTATATATAACCTATTCCTTCTAGAAAGAATATGATATTTACATACCCGAATCTTTTAAAAATGCAATTAAATTATTTCCGAGGGTTAGAACAATGTTTTTTCGCTTAACGAAATGAAAGTGATTGACATTACGTCAATCACCTTCATCTGTCAACAATGTTTATGTCATAGTAGTGACCTTTTTTATTGGTTAAGTTTGGCTTCTAGCTATGTGCCATTTGCCATGTATTGGAAGTCGGTAACGATCATGGAACGTTACAACCTCAGAAGCTCTCAGACGAAACCATTAAGTTAATGGAAGACCGGGCTGAGATGAGACTGCAATCTTCAGCTGATATGTCGGAATATGGCAAACTTGATAGACGAATCTCGAAATCGGTGCGACATGATCTGCGTTCCTATAATACAAGATGTATTAGGGACGCAATTGAGCGGAACCAGGGCTCAAAAGTGTTCGCGAAGAATTCGTCTATTGGGAAAAGCCAAATGACGAAGCTGAAGATCGAGGATGGCAGTATCATTTCATCAAAGCCGGAGATTCTGAGAGAGCTCGAGAGGTTTTACGGACAGTTGTACACCTCAACACGACAGTCTATTGTCAGCGCAGCTCAAGACAAGAGAGCTAAACTGACCCGACACTACACTGAGGACATCCCAGACATCGGCTTGTACGAGATTAGAATGGCTCTGAAATAGCTTAAGAACAACAAGGTGCCGGGTGATAACGGAATCACGACAGAACTTCTGAGAGCGGGTGGAAAACCGGTACTTTTGGTCCTCCAGAAGGTATTTAATTCCGTCATACTCGAAGGTACAACGCCTGAAGCATGGAATAGGAGTGTGGTGGTGCTCTTCTTCAAAAAAGGTGATAACACCTTGTTGAAGAATTATAGGCCCATCTCACTCCTGAGCCATGTGTACAAGTTGTTCTCCAGAGTCATTACGAACCGTCTCGAAAGCAGGTTTGATGACTTCCAGCCTCCCGAACAAGCCGGTTTCCGTAAAGGCTGGAGCACCATAGACCACATACATACGCTCCGCCAGATTATACAGAAGACTGAGGAGTATAATTGGCCATTATGTCTAGCGTTTGTGGACTATGAAAAAGCCTTTGATTCAATCGAGACCTGGGCAGTGTTGCAGTCCCTCTAGCGTTGTCATATCGACTATAGGTATATCGAAGTGCTGAAGTGTTTGTATAGAAACGCCACCATGTCGATCCGATTACAGGACGAGAGCACGGAACCAATCCAATGGCAGAAAGGCGTGAGACAGGGAGATGTTATTTCTCCGAAACTGTTCACTAAGGCATTGGAGGACGTTTTCAAGCTCTTGGACTGGAACGGATTTGGCATCAACATTAAAGGCGAATACATCACTCACCTTCGTTTTGCCAATGATACAGTTATCATGGCAGAGTCGCTGGAGGACCTCAATACAATGCTCAGCGACCTCAGTAGCCTTTACTAACAGGTGGGTCTTAAAATGAACATGGACAAGACAAAAGTCATGCCTAATGTCCATGTTGTACCCGTACCGGTAATCGTTGGGAATGATACTCTCGAAGTTGTTGACCATTACACCTATCTTGGACAGATTGTTCAGTTAGGTAAGTCCAACTTAGGCAAAGAGTTCGCCCGAAGAATCCAACTCGGATGGGCAGCGTTCGGGAAATTGCGTGAAATCTTCTCGTCCAAGATACCACAGTGCCTGAAGACAAAGGTATTTGACCAGTGTGTGTTGCCAGTGATGACATATGGTACTGAGACGTGGTCCTTAACTGTTGGCCTTTTGGAAAAACTCAGAGTCACACAACGGGCAATGGAGAGAGCAATGCTCGGAGTTTCTTTGCGCGATAAAATCCGAAACGTAGATATTCGCCAAAGAACCAGAGTCACCGACATAGCTATTAAAATCTGCAAGTTGAAGTGGCAATGGGCAGGCCACATCGCTCGAAGAACTGTTAACCGATGGGGAAGAAAGGTTCTTGAGTGGAGACCGCGAACCGGAAGACGCAGCGTAGGTAGGCCTCCCACTAGATGGACCGACGACATTGTGAGAGTCGCGGGCATCCAGTGGATGCAGATGGCAGGATGTCGTTCAGTGTGGAGGTTAAAGGGGGAGGCCTATGTTCAGCAGTGGACGTCTTCTGGCTGATGATGATGATGATACTATTGTACCACCTACAGAGACCCCCCTTTAAACCTCTTACCTTCACTCTTCAGTACCTTCAACCCATAATTTATTTTCTCAATTCATAGCCATTAAATACGGATATGAATTAATAATAATAAGCAGTGGATATTTCATCAATGAACGTAGTATCAAGGAGAGAAAGCATTTTCATCTGGTATGCGTCACTTATCACACTCACTTCTTTTATGTCTAAAAATAAAATGCCACGACTTTGGCAGCACGAAAAACGCACTGCATGTCTATTCTGCAAGCTAAGTGAACGCGTAAGTGAAGTGATAAGCTAAGTTAACGTATATTTTTCTTGTCGATTATTATAGAGAAATATCAAAATTTCGAGTGATCACCCTTGACTGTAGTCCCTTGCCCTTATAATTTGACCATTTGACATTTATTTGCAGAAATAGGCAAGAAAAAATCACATTCACTTAGCATATCACTTCACTTGCGCGTTCACTTAGCTTGCAGAATAGATATGATATGCAAACTCTGCCTACCGGAATAAAGGCTTCCAATTATTGATTACTAAAAGATTGATAATAATAAAAAACTGATATATGTTTTTCAACCTCAAATCTAACACAAAACTGCTAACTCCCTGCAAACTGCTCAACTGTTTGTTTACAAACAAAGCAAATTAATTACCGAGTAGTTTCCGCGAAAATGGATTGTAGTGAGTTGTTGGATGACTGGTTTTGATATTGAGCTCTGTGTAGTAGTCATACGTGTGGTTTTTAACTGGGTTGGAAGTTTAAGTAATACATTTATGTATATTTTTTGTAACTGAAGAGTTTATAATGTTTTTTTTAGTTAAGAATCCGCTCAGCAAACACCTAGTAAAAAAACTTGGATGAAATTTGAAAATTTAATACATCAAAATTATCAATTTAATAAACCGACTTCAAAATTAGTAAATACACAATTTTTATTTTTTATTTGTATGACATATTTTTTCAGTTATTTAAAAACCAAACTGCTAAACCGAATTTGATGAAATTTATATGGAACCATTTCTGAAATATGGCCTACCAAACAAACAAAAAAAAGAATCATCAAAATCAATTCATAAATAATTGGCGAAAAAATCGATGTTCATAAATAAACAAAAATACAGTAGAACATAGAACCTGCGCCTTTTTTGAAGCCGGTTAATAATGATTCTTATCACTATGCTGATAAAAAAATCAATTAAAGTTTTGTTTTTGCTTGTAGAAAAATTTGACTTCTTTTTAAATAAAGGCTTGCGTTTGTCCGCCAACTCTCCTAATTATAAATGACGATGCGGTCTACAATGGAGCGCGCTTGCCTATAGAAGAAACTTTTTCAAGCGAATTCCTATCGTGAACAATCCAAGCAAGCTCATCTCAAGTTTTGCTACAGATTGTTTATTAACTAGAAAAACATTGCACACTTGACTTGTAAACAAATCATCATCACCTTCATTATCAGCCTTTCATGACATGTTTCCACTTCTGGGACATAGGCCTCCTCTCACAGAGAGAGAGAGAGAGAGAGAGAGTGCACGTTGGGGAATGTGTTGAAGATAAACTTTCGCAAATTAATGCCTGATTGAAACAATTAGTTTGCATTACAAAAATCTATATAGAATAGATAATATTTTCCAGAATAATAATCATGAAAACTATAAAATCGCAAGTAAAACCACGGCATGCAACTAGTTAAAAAATGAAACAATATAACGTAACCAACAGTCATAAATAAACCCGACGTAAACCCGCCGTTGGAGAACTAACCCCATCATTTACCATACTTTAACCACGCACAAGTAATGCTTGAAATTTAATATACAACCGTTTACGAACAAGTTAGTTTACAATTTATCAGCTCTCCTAATAGGAGCCAGCAAACGGGAGTATTGATGACACTGGAAGGAATATGTGTGGTGCGACTGGAAGCGGAGCGAAGCTTCGTCTTGTCATGTTGAACTTTCGACAATGTAACCTTCTAAAATTACTTAAAATTATAATTATGTAATTATAATTATAATTTTATTATAATAAAATTATAATATAATGGTGTTTATTTCAGTAATTGTACAAAGTTTTAGACTATCACGGTTGTTCACTAAAGTTAAATGATTATTTACGGGATATTTACCGTGGTAAGGTTCAGCGCAGTTACATGCACCATGTTCACGGGAAGACTTCCCGTGAACATGGTGCATGTAACTGCGCCGAAATATCGGGAGCTCCTTCCACAACCTTACCACGGTAAATATCCCGTAAATAATCATTTAACTTTAATTGTACAAAGGTCATGAAGCAAACAAAAAAATAACATTAATTAATACACTTAAACTAATAAAACGATGATGAATCCGAGAAACGAGATGTTGTCCGTGTGGTAAAGTACCGAGCACGCTGGCTGCATTCCCGCGTTGAATTGCCAAAGAAATTATCTGTGCTAAGAATGAGCCAGCTCTCTTTTCACCAGATGATAATTATATAACGTTGTTAATGTTGTGACTGTTCAAGAAGTCATGATAGACGTAAATTATTTTATTTATTTATTAATAGGCTTGCGTTTGGCCGCCAACACGTCAAAAAGTGGGTCACGCAGCGTTCTCACCACAGATCTATCATCGCTCTCTCATTTCGAATTTCGTCATCATAGATCGTATCAAAGAAGTTTAGCGGTATGAAAACATTTAGCGGTATGGTTTAAAAATGTATGAAAAAAGAGACATTTGTATACGAACGATAATTGTACTAAGACATATCTCCCTTGTTTGATCTGAGTGTTAAACAATATAAAATACTCACAACCGTGCTAAGTATAGAATGCAATACGAAAAACAGCTTTGTCACTTCAAATAATAAGATTATTAAATTCGCTAATCGCTTATAGTAGGGTCAAACGCCACTTCAAATAAGACTGTGTGCACAGTGGCGCTTTACAAGCGATTATAAGGGTCGTCTGACAGTTATGTGGGTTGTGGCTAATTGTTTATCTTAGCCGGAAGTAGATCAACTTATTGTAAAGCCAGTTAGTTTCAGTGGTTGGTTAAGAAATTGGACAATTTATACAGGATTTATCTTATCTATCTATGTAAAAGGTGATTGTGTGTGTCTATGGTTTGATGAATTGATTGTTGTGGTTTTGTGGGGACAATAATAAAACACAAAAAAAAAGATCTGATCGCATGGCTTTATAAAATGTGATGTAGGTTATCAACCTTACCTTCATTTTGAAAGTCCTATTCAGTGATACTTACCCCACACGAGGAGGTGCGGTGAAAAAAAAATCACCCCCATTTCACATGTAAGAGAGCCACCCCTAAAATGCAATATACTATAATATATTTTTTACTTTTAAAATTAAGATCTATATTGCAACTGTAACGGCGCAAAGTTTCATGCACTAAACTTATCGTAGTAATAATAGAAGTTAGAAGATTCTAAAAAATTCGGATGGACAGACAGACAGACAAACAGACAGACAGACATACAGACGGACGGACAGAATTTATAAGGGTTCCATGTCGGGCTACGGAACCCTTAAAAGAAATTCTCATCCAAGTTGTTATCGCTACCAAGGAGGCTGTTTCAAGGAGTTTGCTTTGCTTTCATCTTTTACTGGCAAATAGCTGATGTAATAAAGAGTAAAAAACTTAGGCTACTTTTATATCGGATATAATGCGGGTGAAACCGCGGGGCACAGCTAGTTATACATAAAAGTGACGGGCCACATGATGGTAAGCGGCCACCGCGGCCTATGGACACCTACTAGTTATATCAGGAAGTCCGGTATGTTAATTTGCATTTTCCCTTAAAATATAATCATTTTATCTATCTCAATTTAGCTTATAGATGATGTAAGGTAAATTAATTAATGCCTTTCGTGAACATTTTACAGGATTAATATTGGTTAACAAAGAATTTAGTTTGTAAAACACTTGTTTTGACATTCGAAATTAAACTAATTATAACAATTAAAGCAATTATTCCTTTTTCAAGATAGTTGCGAAAATTAGTGGTATCTTCAAAAATATGACAAATGAAAAACTTTTTATAACAACTCTTTAGCACACCTTCCGTCTCCCAGCCTTGTAGACGCAGATGTAAAACAAATCGCTTTCGTCCGTAATTGGCAAATATTTAAATAAAATAATTAGTACCAAATTCAGGCCATTACCAACTTTATAACCTGCTAATAGAGTTCTCCTTCGTTTGTCAGATTCGACAGCTCATTCGTGGTTGTCATCAGGCGAACTTGGACTTTAACGGAATGTAATAGAATCTTTTCTCGTATGGAAAATTGTTCAACTCGTTAACTAGGGCCAATATTGATACAAGCTTGCAGTTGGAATTATTGACGAGTGTTGTTTGAACAAAAATCGACAAATTGCGCCGCGTCGGCTCGCGGGCGCACGCTAGTTGTCCTCATTTAAGATATTATGTACTTACTACTTACTCTATTTATTTTGTACTAATTTTTGTAACTTTTTTTAAGAACATAGTTCCGGCTACAGTTCTATCACTCGCTAAGTTATAAAATTATTAAGTAAGTGATCTGAACAGATCTATTGATAATTATTTTTATTATTTAGTGAGCTACGTTCTTTTTATTTATCTTTGGTTTTATAAATATGTATTGGTATAATAATAATTACCAAAATTCTAAACTTTTATGTTTTGCATTAAAATTATAACTGTTTGCCTTATCCATCATAATTATCCCGATATATAAAAGAAGCCACTGGCACCCAACACACGGCCCCTGAATAATTCGGGAGCCTATGGTACAACACATTATATAAAACGAAATAAATTAAAAAAAAAAGACTTGGACTTGGGTCCATGCGTTTCAATCTGTTTGAACCACTACACATAATTTTTTTATATACTACATTTGACCTAACGCAAATTCTGTGGCTTGTGACTGCTACGAGGCTTATGCTACGATAAGGACGACGCTACAGTCCTACGATACTATCGTGTTACGAAGATGCTACGACTACCCTCAGATGCTACGACTCACTAGGGTTCTACGATAAGTAAAAGTTATTTTACATTGTTCACTACAAAAACATAATTCAAATGAATATTTTCTAGAAATGTGATATATAGACTCATGTTGAATTCGAAGAATTTTAAAATAAAGTAAGTT
Organism: Agriopis leucophaearia; assembly: GCA_949125355.1. Classification (NCBI taxonomy): domain Eukaryota; kingdom Metazoa; phylum Arthropoda; class Insecta; order Lepidoptera; family Geometridae; genus Agriopis; species Agriopis leucophaearia. Next base: position 642,073 of record OX421276.1, on the reverse strand, counting down.
AACACTCATATATTAATTTATTTCATAATCAATTTAACACGAACAATTCTTACCTAACACTATCATTAAATAAAATTAAAACGAGATTAATTCTATTTGACAACTCACACACTCACATGTTATGTAATCCGTTATTACATTAGGGTTCAGTACGACGTCATGTGGCTTTCATTAATTTAATTGTATTGTACTTTGTGCTTAATTACACTGGATTTAGAGTTCCGTTGAATGTAGAGCAGCGATGTTAGGAATGTTGTGGAGTTGATAAGCTCTTATAATCTTTATCATGATAATAATATGACATGGTAATACATAGTGGAATATCCGGGGGATTTACGTGTAAATGTACAGTTCTCTCGAAATTAAATGTATTCCACAGTAACTATTTATTTATTCTACAGATTAACGTGCAAAATAGAGTAGCACGAAAAATGTCCAAATATCACCCAAATAAAAAAAAGTGTTGGAGGTTCCATGGATATATTTTATAAATATAAATTGATTTTTTAGAACCCTCCTTTAAAACAATAGTAACAGCTGATAATCTTCAAAAGGCTGAACCGATTTTCATGATTCATAGCTTAATATACTCTCGATCAAATCAGCATTAAAAAACTGAATCAAAACCCACAGGTTTAGCCATTTGGGCAATGATGAGCAATGATTCCACAGACACACACGACACACAGGCACACAAATATATAGATAAAAAAACTCTTTTTAAGCTTATTATTGAGGGAAAAAAATCTATTGTAAGCTTATATAAAAATCTATTATTAGCAGTCCTATAATCTATTGTCAAATCAAATTTCATTTTACCTAAATGCGTAAAAATAGAAAAAGAAATTGTGATATCAGGATGAAAGGTTCCTGAGACAGTATTATTCCGAATCTGTAATAAGTATAAAGAAGTGATCGGGTTACACGTAAGGGTTGCCCCAAAAATTATACCGCGTTGACATAATTGTAAAGCCAAGTTATTGTCTGGCTCGTTCATTTCGAAAAATAAAAATATAACAGTTTCATATTACCTTTCACATATATTCCATAACTGTATTTTATATTTAACATAATTATTTAACTCTTGGTGTTGGTTTCGGCCCCAACAATGCCTAAATCCTATTACTATTCCGTAAATTCTTTCCGTCCAATGGTTGCCTAGAAGAGATCGCTTTTAGCGATAAGGCCGCCACTTGTGGCACTAGCTCGTAAGTGTTTTCTATCTGTTTGTAATTTTTGTTTCTGGTGTACACAATAAAGAGTTTCTATATATAATGCCTTTCGATTGTCACTGGTAGACCCAAGAATGAAAAAATAAACTACATTCAAAAATGTTACATTATATAACATGAATATGAAAGTAAACTATTCAGCAAATATAACGGTATTGAGTTTGTCTTGCAATCCCCCAAACGTCTCTCTAGTACCTAAAGATTAAATTTGTTTAATGGGTTTCGTACAGAACGTATTGTACTGTTTTTTATATCAGTTGCTGGAATAGAAATCACACACCATCCGTTTTCTGAGGTCTCACATCTTCTTTCTCTCCATTATTTTTTACGGTTGACAGTCTAGGCGTTCGAACAAAGCTCATCTGATATTTTTTTCTGGGTTACGAAAGAGCACTTACAGACTGGGTTGGTGGGATGTGGATGTGGATCTTGGTCCCTGACAATAAAAGATGCTACTCCTCAAGGCATTGTACAACTTCATACCCATCATCATCAGCCTGCATCTGTTCACTGCTGGAAATAGGCCTCTCCCAATGCACGCCAATGAACTCGGTCGGCAGTTTTTTGCATCCAGTTTTTACCCGCCGTTTTACGCAGGTCGTCACTCCACCTGGCCGCAGGGTGTCCTACACTACGTTTACCAACACGTGGTCTCCACTCCAGAACTCGTCTACCCCATCGGTTATCGGTTCTTCGGGCAATGTGACCGGCCCACTGCCACTTCAGCTTACTAATCCTTTGAGCTATGTCGGTAACTTTGGTTCTATGTCGAATCACTTCGTTATTATCGTTTGTTAATTTCATACCCATCGGGCCAGTATTACTTGGAGGATCCCAAGTACCGCTGGTCTGAAGCTACGGGCGATCGTCGACGTCCTTTGTTCCAAGAACGCTCTTTATGACCAGATCATCTTCCATCGACGCCTGCATCGCAGCCTGTCTCAATATATTTGGACGATTGAGTGTCCATAAATATTTCCAATTTTTTTTTTTTTTTTTTTGTAATTAATCAAATAATTTACCAAACATTATATACCGGCTTAAATTGACCATCATCTGAACCATCGCACAAAACTTTTACTCACATTAAAAATATTCTAACAGCAGCTTTTCTCGGAGTCAAATGTGAGCAGCCCTATTCCAGCCTATTGGAGGTGAACGTCCTGATAGAGGTCTTACCTTCTGTATATTTTTCCGAACGTTGTCTTTTGACAATGTCTCTCGGTAAAGGATTGTATTCCATTTCAAGAATTACTTTTTCTGAGAATTGTGGAAAAACTGATAAGGGTTAGTTTTATATCTAAAGCCTAATTATATGATGCCATGTCGTATAATACCCATGTAGCAAATTGAAGTTGTTTCCATTGTCCCTTCTTCAATGTCTGTAGAAGCTAAATAATGGCCTGCGCAGACGAAAAACATTAGTTGATGGACTTCTATTTTATACTTCTTACACATCAATAATACAAATTAAGCTTAAACTAACGTCAATAAAAAATACTGCAAAATAAGGTTAGGTTGCGCCTCGAGTGATTTCTTCAAAGCAATCTTTGGATGGTCAGACAAGACTAAAGAATTATAATACGGTCGGTAGTGCACACAAAAACCTGCTAGAGAACTGCCACCATTCTTTGTCTCTCGCTCCATATGCGTTGAAACATTAGATCAAACAAACAAGGGAGATATGCTTTAGTACATAATTAATTATCGTTAGTGTTCAAATGTCTCCATGTTTCACCTACTTTTTTCATTGTTAAACCGTTTTTTTTTCTTAACCTATACTGTCCTACTGTTAGGCAAAGGTCTCCCCCGTTTCCTCCCATAAATCTCCTCCGCCACATTTTGCCAACCTCTCCGGAATGAGTCAAGATCGTCACGCCAGCGTTTCATAGGCCTTCCTTGACTGCATCGTCCATCAGGCACCCACTGTGTCACGATCCTGGCCCATCGGTCGGGGTTCATACGCATCATGTTAAACCGTTTATTGAAAAAAAAACCGGCACATTTACTAATTTTTCACGCACACTAAGAAACTTGCAACGATACCAATGAACGAATATATTTTTCATCGCAAATAAGTCCGCGTTTGACCACCAACTCGCCTAACGTAATAGTCCACATGCAAAAAGCAAGCGCGGGAAGATCATCTCCTAGGTGAGTTTGACTAAAGGCATCAAGCGTAATATAGGCCGGATGTTTATACATTCCTCACGACACCTAACCATCTCTCCCTGGTTAGTTTGATCTGAGATTAAACCCAACGTCAACTTCTCTCCGCTCACCGCTACGAAATAAAAACTAACCGTCAGACCCTATTCATTTCGCTCTTTTTTTCGCTCTATTCATAATCGCTCGTTCAGCTCATTTCGCTTCGATGGGTTTTTACAATGGTTTGCGATAGTTTAGAGCTAGTTGAAGCTGCGTAAATATTCTGAGGCTTTTTTATTTGTTGGGTTTTTCTATTCCTATTTAAATGGAAATAGCTCTAAAACAAAATGAATGTTTGAATTTGATGTATTTATAGACAGTTTTATTTTATAACCAAGGCTTTAATTTCTTAAGTTAACTTGGACTACAGTAGATACCTGAGTGGACTGCCATAGTGGGCACGAAAAATCGACACCGCTTCATGGTTGATATTCCGAAAACCCGTACGAAGCGCTTTGATTCCACTTTTATTGTATGAACTGCTAGTCTATGGAATGCGCTGCCTGATGGGTGTTCCCCGATAGTTACAATCTGGGTGTCTTGAAAACACGAGTGAATCGGTTTCTTCTAAGCAAGCGTTCTCCATCGTAGATCCCATAGTCGCTTAACATCAAACAAGATGGCAGTCAAACGCAAGTCAATTATTGTATTCAAAAAAAAGTTAAACAGGGGCTGGCAATGGAAAAGCCAAAGATCGGGCTGAGTAGCAAAATTCAATGTTATCTCTCCTCTATCAAAGTAATAATAACTATTCAATTAATCCCACCATTCATCAACCACCTATTTCAATGTGAAATTAAGCGAATCCAAGATAAGGTCAGCCTCAAAGGTCAACTGTCGTCCTGTGACCGGGGACGAATCGTAACTTCTAGGGGCGAATTATGACCCTTGGGCCAAATTGAAGGCGGATTCAATTAAAGGCATTTGTTTTATGGCCCGCTAGCTCTGTGATACGAATATTAATTTTGGAATTAGAGGTTTGGTTGTAGATTATAGTTTAGAAAATATTATAACATATGAAATTACGGTTGAACATTTACCATAATAGTTGAAATTGAATAGAATCTTTTTGAGTTTCATAAACGGTTACATTTGTATGATTATGCTTAGACAAGTTAGACATTAATTATAATGCTGTTATTTTACTCGCAAAACTAATCAATTTATTCAAATAAAATTAATCTTTTATTTTAATTAAATGAATGGTTATTTAAAAAAAATCGTTTGAGCCGAAATATATTCAAAAAATTAACAACTGTGAGTGTTAAACAAAACAAATTTATTATTATTTTGTACGCAGATTACAATATTACATCTTCACATGGTTTAAGCGATTCAGGTAACTGTACTTAACGGTAACGGTAAAGGTAACGGTACTTGCACTGCTGGACTACGGAAATTTACGTGACCACCAACCGTATTTTGGCGCGTTTAAAAATACTGAATTTACGAGGAGAGCTATTGAAAAAAAATATGACATGCAAAAATGTCGTTATCTGAAAAGAGTCAGATCAGTTTAAACATTCTGAGACATTTTAAAATATTTACCGAGAGTGTTATTTCTTACAGTCATAATGTCCGTGGAGACAGGCACTTATTCCACTACCTTGACTAATCCAACAATAGCATTCCACACATTTATCACATCCGCATCATCCCTAGTGCAGATTAAAATAAAACAATTAAGCCGATCTACCCTCATGTGATAACATTTACATATTTCCACAATTAAAGGGGACTGTATTAAGGGGCTAATTGCAGGGGAACTATTGTTTTAGATTACAGCGGTCTTTTGTTTTTGCAGCTATAAAAGGGATGCAAAACGAAAAGTTAATAAATTATTCCGGGGAAGTAAAATAGTGGAACGTTCCAGTGCAATGTAAGTTTTGATCCATAAGACGGAATATAAGACGGTCTCATATATTAGATAAAAAAAACTGGTGGTTGCGGTGTTACAAGTATCCATAGGCGATGGTGACTGGTTACCGCCAGGCGTGGTCTGCATGTTTGCTCCCTTTAACAAAAAAAAACGATAAAACTATTCAAACAAATAATTTAAAAAAGTATTCCTACTATAATTGTTCCAATAACGATACTGAAAACATGACAAAAAGTACACAAAAAAATTTTTGTTCTTGAATCTCAGATCTTCCTCCTCAGTTCGTTTGCTCACTGCTGAGTGTTGTGATGCTCTCGGTCTTTTGATGGTAATATGGATCGTAATAACAGATGGTTATCGATACATTTGCGTTCACAACCCTGAAAGCATAAAGATAACACCAGACATTAATTTTACTCTTATCTCGCGCGGGAACCATTAGGTAATCGCAAAGTTTGCGAAATAATTATCAACTCATCTCCTTGTCTCTTTCCACATTGATTCCCACCCTTCAATTCAGCAGCTTAGTGCAAAAAAATCAATCTGATACCCAATGCATATCATAAATTACTGATTTAACACTCCTACATACAATTGTCAACTCTAAATCGTAAACAATAAGGATCTTTATGGTTTAGGCAGTTTAGTCTATAGGAAAGACTTTTAGCGTCAGATCCTATTAGTCCCAAAATCGGCAAAACAAACAAAAATGACGCCTGACCAGCACCAGATGAAGGAAAAAAGTAGACAACGACATAGACAGGGGACAAAATATCCATTAACGAGCGTGCATTGATGGATTGGGGCCAATGTTTGGACAGATATACGCCATCGAATAAAAGGGTTATAGCAAATCTGAAAAATTTAACTATACCAGCACTCCAACAGCAAACCAATAGATATCCTAGCGACACACACATCCAGGCACGCACAGTCACACACATACACCCATAGTCACAAACTAATATTATTGCTATGATACAAACTTTGGGCTACCTGATCTTCAAATAAATGAATGCATCAAAGTGATATTAGTGTTGAATCATTATAGTATGGAGATGGAATGGTTGTGAGATCATTTTACAGAAAATTATTTAAAGTTGTTTGCAAAAACATTCACCAAATGTTTTGCGGTATAATATGTTTGTGCCACTAACGCATTGTCACGAATTTTTATTATTTTGACAAGAAATGGATGCAACCATCGACTAACCAAACTCTTCGGAACTTTGTATTATTTCAGAAGGACGGTAAGTAAATGTGTGGCCCCTATTCTCAAACTTACATGAGATTCCCTATATATTAGATTTTTTTCCTTGCCATAAACACGTAACGTGTTAATACGAAAATTTTGTTGAAAAATTCACTCTGTGCATTTTGTTTCTATGACCACATTAGCTCTTAACGCGGCCGCGTCACGTTATCTGAAATGTCAAGTTTGCTAACGCGATGAAGTTCATAACGCGCTCGTTTTGAGCAGTCAAAATAACGTGGGGCAAGCTGGCGCATTCCGTGCGCGTTTGTCAAGAAAATGTGGTATCCAATCGGAATACACGTTTGATTCGTTTGTCACGTTTTAATTATGTAAGCATGGTTACTGTGTTATAACACGTTAGCAGCGTCTTATTGGCGTGTTTTCTGTTTTTTTTACGGAACTGTAGCGTTGTTGTGTGGCTTAATTCCAAAGTTTATTAATCGTAGTTATTGAACAATTTTTTAAATGTAATATAAAATCATCATCAATTTTCACACACACTCACTCCTTACTCACGTCATTTCCCCGGGAAAACAACAACCATTATTTCATACATCACACCCTATCAATTTCTTCCGGTCAAACTTTTTATGACCCGGATATAACCGGATTTAGGTTAACTAGATCCGGACGAATCACCGGAGTTGTCGCTTGGTCCGCAAAAAGTTTATTATTAGTGAAACTTGTGGACCAAGTCGGAAAGTTGCGGGTCCATTCCGGATCTATTTATAGGTCCGGAAACGGTGAAACGTATCCGGCTCACGCTTGATCCGGGTCCGTGGTTTATTGTTTACAAAGTTTAAGTGGTACAAAACTGTGAGCCTTTTATTGTAAAGGGAAAAGGTAGGTTAAAATGAAAGTTGGAATTTTCGTACCAGAATTTCTATAGCGCTTTCATTGTTGTACGGGAATTTTCAAAATAGTAGGGACTCGCTTTGTTTGTAAAGATTTTTATATAAAAAGTAAATAAACGTTACTTCGCAGAAATTTATCTTCAAAACTGTTATTTGACGATTCTCTATTGTGTTTCCGCTTTTACTTCACTTTAAGTACTATAGGGAATTAGGGATGAATTATTTTACTCTATAGAAATTTATTTATTAATTACTAACTAATTGTTAATTAACTAATTATTAATTAACTAACTTACTAATTAAACCTATTCTGAAACAAAGAAAAACTACGTTAAAGAGAAAATTAAACTGTTAATTAATTATTAACACATTCAACAAATTTTATTGCGTGTATTTTACACTATTATTTTTTATGTTTTATACACACGTGTTAATATCTATTATAAGTGTTTATTACTTAATTTAAAAAAAAATAGATAATTAACACTGAAGTACCTGAACAGTTGAAATTAATAAATATTCTATTTCGGTTCCATAATTGAGATTTATCCCTTAATTTTCCAACCTTAGAGGTGGAACATTTTGGTTTCCAAATTAAACAGACCACTGTTAAAAAAATATTAAAAATATCTGGAATATATGATGATACATGTATATTAATATATGTTAATATAAGTCTATTTATTAAAGCTGTAACTTTTTGAATTATAAACTTTTGACATATTTTACTAAAGTTATATGATTACTTACCTTTTCCTGACCTTATTATTCATATTTTATTGTTTTTAATCGACTTATGTATTTAAGCTTGTTATTATTAATATTCTTACATTTTATTTTTATTTATTTTTTTATCTTTATTTTAAGTGCTTTTTCGCAAAGCGAAAATGTCGCACTAATTGTAACATCACAACATTGACACACATAACTTAAAATTGTCACAGTTCATATATGAACTTCTTACTTAATAAACTGTATGTACTGTAAACTATGTAAACTTTTGTTAGATTACTTACCCATTTTCTAATTTTATGTGATACACAAATATTTTTGGAAATTTGACTTGTCAGTGTAACTAACAATGTTAAGTCCAATAAAGATCTCTATTATATTCTTACAATATACAAAAATGCAACATTTTACATACCCCACATTTCGTAATTACGGAACGAGTTCAAAGAAAAATAGTTTTTTTGCATTTAAATAATGCATATAACCCTTTACACATAGCGAGTTAAATCGAACACAATATACCCTTATTCTTACTTATATTATAAACGGAAAGATGTGATTGATTGAGACGCTTGGCAGGCGGCTTGGGGATCGTAGTACGTTCACCGTGTACTATTAGGAGGCTGCTGCCCATCCTCCGGTGGTTCTAGTCGCAGTTTTAGGACATAACCGGGTCCACCCGGCTATTAATATAATGGATATTAATACTTATTAAATACATAGCGACATAGCCCACCGGATTAGCAAGTTGAAGTGGCAGTGGGCAGGGCACATAGCACGCAGAACAGATGGCCGATGGGGCCGAAAGGTTCTCGAGTGGAGACCACGAACCGGTAAGCGCAGCGTAGGACGTTCACCCACAAGATGGAAAGACGACCTAAAGGAGACCGCAGGAAAACGTGGGATGCAGGCCCCTTCCAACCGGTCCTTTTGGTAATCGATAGGGGAGGCCTATGTCCAGCAGTGGACGTCCTATGGCTGAAATGATGGTGATGATGATGACATTTTAAAACAATCACCCAACACTCACAATTAAATAACACGTAAATACAATTCCATGTTTTAATCCCTTTAATATCATTATGATTCCCAGATCGTCCCACGCGTGGGACGCGGGGTAAACAAACCGTAATTCACAATCGATAAAAAATAATGGGCAGAATTTAACGGGCAAGTTCGTAGTCCGATGTATCCATTTCATATGAAAATTTCATTATCCTACGTGTGGTACTCTGTGTTGGGAACAAGGGATGGGGGTGTTCGAGATGTGCTTGCGGCATTTGATACTTAAGTATAAATAAATAAATAAATATCTGGGACATTATTGCACACATGATCATCTGACCCCAAACTAAGCAAAGCTTGTAATACGGCTGCCAGAGACTGATATACATACATACATACATATACGTATTTATCTAAACTCCTGGTCGAAGCATCTCGTGACCAAAATGCTGGCCGGTATCTTGCGCAACGTGTTAGCATTGCAATGCGGCTAGCATGCAGAGAACGTTGCCTACAGGCAGCGGACTTTTTAGATTATATATTTATTTTAATTTATAATTGTTAAGTCTGATTCTTTATTTTAATTTAGGTAAGTTAATTATGTTTCGAAATATGTACTAATAGTTTTCAGTATGACTCTTTATTCAAATTCTACATAAACAAGGAAAACAGATACGTTACAATGAAACTATTATATAAGCTTTAACAGGTGGCCTTATCGCTTAAAGCGATCGCTTCCAGACCGTGAGTAAGTAAGTATAGATAGATAGATAGAAACTCTTTATTGTGTACACCAGAAATAAAAATTACACTTACAGATAGAAAACACTTACGAGCTAGTGCCACAAGTGGCGACCTTATCGCTTAAAGCGATCTCTTCCAGACAACCATTGGAAAGAATTGGAATATTTTGTTTATGTTTTACTGGCCAACATTTTTTTCTTGTTAAACTTAACTTAACTTCTAATCAGATAAATTAGTCCGAGTAATCTGCATCCAATTAGCATGCATAGTAGGTACGAGTTGTTGTACAGATAGTCATCTACTTGTAATTAATTAGTAGAGTGTCCAACACCGTGTCCACAATGAGAGTAACTTAGCACTGCGGACCGGCCATAGATTCAACGGTACTTTGTACCAAACCATAGATCCTACAGTAGTTACTAAGGACCGGCAGGTTGAATAGCTAACAATGAGCGATTACGACTGTTGACGCGATGGGTCTTTAAAAGTACAATACAATAGCCATTTAATTTAGTTCAATAACATTTAATCCTTTAAATAAAATAAAATTGCATGTCAAAGTTATTGTCGTCCATTTTAGGACATATAGGCCTCCTCCATCTGGTTTCACCTTTGCCTGTAGTGCGCCAGGCACGTCTCTAAATATAATTGGTATTTATTATGTAAAGGTAAAATTTTCAAGTCGCTAAAACATGGACGTTACAACATAGACCACGTGCCACTAGCGCCACGGTAGTAACCGCATTCAAAAATTTACATATTATGAATGTCATAAAAAAGTCGAGTCAAAAGTCGGATGCAGGTCGCTAAAGTTTAGCATTGACGCCGACGTCACTAGCGACTAGCGTCTGCACTAATCATAGTGAACTCAATTATGAATCAATTAAAAAACAACAACTGCACGTATTACATCGAAATTATATAATAATAATAATAATAATAAGCCCCCTAAAGGCCAACCACACGTCCTGATTGACCATCTGATCACGTGGGGGGCGGGCAACGCAATGAGAAATCACTGGTGCGGCTAACGTGGCTCTGGAACGCAGGACAGGCAGGAGAGGAGTAGGTTAAGACAGGAATGAGTAGGTAAGAGAAGTAGTAAGTGAGTAAGAACAGGAGTGAGGAGGAAACAGGAGTAGTTAAAAAAAAAAAACGCTGCCTTAAGGCTCTTAGAAGTGAACTTCTTAATGAGGTTTAGGTAGAACAACTGATATCAGTGCGGGATATCAGTTTTGGGTGGCGGCGGAAGAGTATTGTATTAGATACCAACGATGGCACCCACGGACTCAGTTAGGTAGTCTACTGCACACTCTCACGTCTGGACTAGCGTGATGAGTTAAAGTTTGTCCACCAAAACCTATATGACAATGAAACCAATAAACAATCCCCAAGTGCCCGGCGGCTCTACGAGGAATGGCGATGATGGTAAGCAGGTACCTTGTGGGGCCAGGGGAGAGAAGAATCTCCGGGTGAGGGTCTACCATCAAACGACTAATGCTATACAAATGGATTTCGAGAAAGCTACTGAATTGGATAGCCTAGATTTAAACACCGCACCTAACATACTCGTACCAAACCAAAGCAGGAGATATAATTTAAGGTCAGTGACAAGAAATAATCAAACAGACGCCATAAGTAAACATAGACAGGAACAATCTCTATCACCATCATCTACGCAAAGTCTATTTACTTCTCCTTCTTCATCACCACAGCCTTTCCAAATGGAACCATACAGCTACAGATCAAGCTCTGTAGCTGATTCGATAGGGTCAGAGGATGTTGTGCAGGAGGCATTCGCCCTTGATCCTGCACCCATCACTGACAATAAACGTGCGCGAAAGAAATGGACAAATGAAATGAATGAGTCTATAATGCGCACATATTTAATAATCACTGTCAATGACACTAGGACGAGAGGATACTTAGACCAACTACATCAACAGTTCATTCAACAATTCCCACAAATGGACGTTTCTAAGCAAAGAGTAGGAGATCAACGCAGAGCGATAGTTAGAAATAAACTTATAGCAGCTGACAGATTAAACGAAATTAGACAAGACGTAATAAAAGAACTACAAAACAAAAACACGACAAACCAGGTTGAAAATTCACTAAGCCAAATAAACACACAAAATCGAACGCAGCCCACAACAACATCGCAGACTAGGATGAAATGGACCGACGAAATAAATGAAGAAATTATGAAATCATACTACAGAATCACTCAGGTAGAGCAAAACAAAACGGCATATAGAAAACAACTACACACCACCATAATTAACCAATTTCCCCACCTGACACATGTTTCCGAGCAGCGAATAGCCGATCAACGGAGAGCCATCATCCACAATAAGCTAATAACGGCACAGAGATTGCAGGAAATAAGACAAGAAATTCAACTTGAATTGCACATAACACAGACCCAACTTATATCGGACGAAAGACACATATATACTCAAACCAATATTGCAAATCAAAGTGGGGAAGTAACGATAAGTGACAGTAATAGTATGGCTAATTCACAATACGATAACAATGTAAATACAAATCGACAACAGACTTCACTAGACTCAAATGCACAATTAGACATAAAAATCAATGAAGTTTTTGATACAACGTACAAAAAATACACGCATACTAACCCAACAGCAAGACCATATATACCTAGACAAAGCACGTCTAAAAAACTAGCTTACATAGTTAAATACCTCAATAGTGAAATACTACCCGCTCACTTAGATACAAATAACGATTTCATCACAAATCAAACCATTATATATTGTGCAGCTTACACAGCAGCAATATGCAACGGTTGCAAAATTAGAGACGTAGCTATTCCAGTGCAGGAACGAAGAAAAACCACACCAGCATGGCAAAAACGGTTGCACAATAAAATTGAAAATCTCAGAAAAGACATAGGACGGATAACACAGTACATAGCGGGAGTTAGAAACAGAAGACTTACACAATACATAGAACACATTAAACACAAATATAAGACACACTCACGATATGAAGAACCCAACTTAACTAACAGTCAATTTTTAGATAGCCTGAAACAAAGACTTAGTGCTGCATCTAGCCGTCTTCGTAGGTACACTAAATGCACACTTAGGATACAACAAAATGCGCAATTTGAGAGAAACGAGAAACAATTTTATAGGCACATAACAACACAGACACAAGGTAGCCCCAGAACCGAAGTAAATCAAGCTGTGCCAACACCTGAAAACATGCACTCTTTCTGGTCTCAGATCTGGGGAAATGAAACACACCACAACGAGAACTCTGAATGGATACATGCAGAGTCTCAGCAAGTAAATTGTGATCAAATGCAGTACGAGTGTATACCAGTGAATGTTTTCATCGACGTCATTAAAAATACACATAATTGGAAAGCACCCGGCACTGACAATATTCATAACTATTGGTATAAAAAATTCACTACTGCATACCCCATTCTTCACACTCACATAAATCAATTTATAGAATCACCAAATACAATGCCACACTATATAACACAAGGCATAACCCATATGATACCTAAAGACAATGACTTCACAAACCCAGCAAAATACCGTCCGATAACATGCCTACAAACCATTTACAAAATAATAACATCTTGCATTTCACGCCTCATTAACAAACATTTGACACACAATAACATACTTGCAGAAGAACAAAAGGGCTGCCGAAAATTTAGCCAAGGTTGCAAAGAACAATTGATTATAGACTCAATTGCGATGAAACAGGCCCTCAAAAACAAAACAGACCTCCACACCATGTACGTTGACTACCGTAAGGCATATGACTCAGTACCCCATAGTTGGTTAATTTACATACTTCACCACTATAAAATCCATCCCTCAATAGTAAATTTTTTGGAAAACTCTATGCAACACTGGAAAACAAAGCTCTCCGTAAGAAATGTGAAAGAAACTTTAGAAACCGATGAAATTCCAATAAGATGCGGAATATTTCAAGGAGATGCTTTAAGCCCGCTATGGTTCTGTCTTGCTCTTAACCCTCTCTCTCGACTACTGAATGACTCTGATGCAGGGCTTCACATAAATAATGACGGCAACGCACATACTATTACACACCTAATGTATATGGATGACATAAAATTGTATAGTAATGATACCCAATCACTCCACCAACTAGCAGACATCACACAAACGTTCTCCAATGACATTAACATGCAGTTTGGAATAGACAAATGTAAAACTTTTTCAATGCAAAATCAGTCAGTCATATTGCAACCGTATATACTTAGTACGGGTGAAATTGTGGAACCATTGGATGAAAACAGTTTCTATAAATACTTAGGACTCCAACAAGCACACCAAATATCCCATAATCACACAAAAAACGAAGTAACGCGCAAATTTAGACACAGACTTAATTCTATTTTGAAGTCACAATTAAATGGACGAAACATAGTACAGGCGATTAACACATACGCTATACCGGTACTCACATACACATTTGGCGTCATTAATTGGTCACAAACAGATCTTGTTAAGCTGCAACGTACTATAAATACAACGATGTCAACTCACCGCAAACACCATCCGCGTTCATGTATACAAAGATTAACACTACCAAGATCTGAGGGAGGAAGAAGTATCATTGATATAACAAACCTACATAATAAACAAATATCAACACTACGAAAATTCTTTCATGATCGTGCTGAGACATCCACCCTACATCAAGCAATAGCCCGGAACGATAAAAGATTCACACCTTTAAACCTCTCAAATATTAACCCACAACGCAACGAGACTATCACTGACAATAAAGACAAAACGGATACATGGAGGCAGAAGTCTCTACATGGAAGACATTACCAGGATCTGCAACAGCCTCATGTCGACAAAACAGCGTCGAACGCGTGGCTGCAGCGAGGTGAGCTCTTCCCTGAGACTGAAGCTTTCATGCTGGCCATCCAGGATCAAGTTATTGACACACGTAACTACCAAAAACATATTATACGCACACCAAATATTACTGACACATGTAGACGATGTTGCAGTAACGCTGAAACCATCCAACACATTACTGGAGCATGCAAAGCAATAGTCCAAACAGATTACAAGCATCGTCATGATCAGGTGGCAGCCATTATACATCAATACCTAGCACATAAATACAAACTAATAGATGAGAAAGTTCCATATTACAAATACACACCGCAATCTGTACTAGAAAATACCTACTATAGACTTTACTGGGATCGAACAATTATAACCGACAAGACAGTACATTTCAATAGACCAGACATTACAGTATTAGACAAAAATAAAAGGACTGCTTACCTGATAGACATTGCCGTTTGCAACACACACAATCTACAAACAACACACACTGAAAAAATTGCAAAATACACGGACTTATCAATAGAGATCAAAACTCAATGGCAAATCAATAACACCAGAACAATCCCAATAGTACTATCAACCACGGGTGTAATACCCACATCTTTACACACCAGCTTAGAAACGCTCAACATCCCAAACACAGTTTATAAACTGCTTCAAAAGGCAGTCATACTAAACACATGCAGGATAGTAAGAAAATTTTTATCTTTAGAGTAGCACTTGGCCTCGGCCCGTGCCAATTTTACCTCCATCGTAGGAGAGAAACGAAACACGTTTATCAAAAATAATAATAATATAAATAAATAATAGGGGCGGCTTTATGGCGAGCCGTCGGTGAGTGGCGACACCGCGTACCTCGATTCCATGGGGCTAAATGAGACCCCTGACCCCTGGCTTGCCTTAACCGGCCGTCCAGGGGTGGAAACCGCAAGAGCTAAGAACTTAAGCTCCAGGGTGGAAGTGTTAAAGGGCATAACGCCGCGAGTAGCTCTTAGTGAAAGTGCAGCACACCTCTCTACACCCTAAGCCACCCACGCCGATGTTGCCCTTCCGGTGCCAAGATACGGCAGCCTTTATGGGGGGCCCATTCAGTGGGTGGCAAGTCATCACCTGCCTATATATATTTTGAGATGAGACAGGATAAGGCAGGTGCCGTTTCTCATTCTATAAATCTGTTATTTCATCCACAAGTTGTTCACCTCAATAGCCCAGACTTTTTTAATCCTATACCTACTGTACAATAGTTTCATATTCCCTTTTATACATATTTAATAGTTGCATGTATTTTATATTCAAAAGGGCCTCTTGGTGTTGGCTTCGGCTCCACCAATGCCCACCAAATGTCCGGGCTAGACCCGAGAATATATTTAAATAAAGAGTTATAATAATAATAATATCTGGGACATTATTGCACACATGGTCATCTGACCCCAAACTAAGCAAAGCTTGTAATATGGCTGCCAGAGACTGATATACATACATATATATTTTTAAATACATACTTAAATAGATATTAACACCCAGACATAGAACAAACACAAATGTTCATCACACAAATGTTTGTCCTAGATGGGAATCGAACGAATCAAAAAATCGAATATGGTCTATGACACTCTGGATAAAGACAACAAACACCTTCCTCACACATGCTCCTCATCCTCCAAAATCGATGAACCCATTTACCGTTGATGAAAAAAACCGTTTAGGCTATAGGAGGTAATAAACAAACAAACATGCATGCTGGTCAGTGGAATGCGCTGCCTGAATGGTTGTTCCCCGATAGTTACAATCTGGGTGTCTTCAAATCACGAGTGAATCGGCTTCTTCTAGGCAAGCGTGCTCCATCGTAGACTGCATCATCGCTTAACATTAGCGAGTTGGCGGTCAAACGCAAGCTAATTTATGCATTAAAAAAAACCTAATATGCCCGAAATACCTAAATACATCATTTCTTGGGCAGTCAGGTAAAAATTAGTCGCTGACAAACGAGCGTATAACTGTTTTGACAGTCACTGTTGACGCGACTATCCCTGTCGCTAGTTAGCTAATAAGACTGCGTGCCGTAGATTCAACAGCAGTCACTACGTATGGTGGCGGACGGAGCGAATTTACGCGCAGATAAATTAGTTGGAGGCAAGCGATTTGCATCCAATCTACACATTATGCACCTACGTGAAGGACGCTACGTCGTGCTACGCAGGAGCTACGGCCCACGTAGCTACGAGCGAAACACTGCAGTATTTTCAATGCAGTACAATATACGAGCGGTCAATACATTATTAAGAAAACCTTGAGGATATAATAATTGTCCACTATTTTAGAACGTAGACTTGCCAGCATAATTTTAACCAATATTAGTAGCGAGGTCTTAATTCGGTCCCATTTTTGTATGTACTCCACCGAAACTCTCGAGGTGATCCCACAAAAATTTCATACACTTTGGCTCAGTAGTTTTAGCCCGTATTTTAACCAACTCCAATACTAAGAATAATGTTATTTATGCATTATATCAAGAATTTTGATCGAGCGCTCAATAATTTTGAAATCAGTTTTTTATATAGATCATTATTTTAACACTAGCTGCGCTACGTGGTTTAACCCGGGTGGTGGTGAAAAATAGTCATGATGATGAAAAGTAGCTTAGGTGTTAATCCAGTAATTAAGCTATCCCAATTCCAAATTTCATCTAAATCTCTCCAGACGTTTCAGCGTGAAAGAGTAACAAATATACACTCACAAACCTTCACATTTATAATATTAGTGAGATGAATGAGATTTCATGCTTCTCTTTTTTTTATTCAAATTTTTTCGGATATATATAGGTAGCATTCTACATGGCAGTCCCATGGTATATTCTAATCTAGAAGACTAAAGGTGTATACACAAAACACAGACAATAGACAAACACAGGGTCCACGCTCACTTGAGGTGACTCACATATCCGAACAGTTCCTTGTCTGCGTCCGAATCGGGTTCAGCCAGTAGCCTATTAAACAAACCCACATATAGACATATATACATATAGTCTGTTCAGAGCAAAGCAAGCGAGCGGAAGCAAGAAGTGCGGGTTATTGTTGTATCATAATATCTTGACACTAACATCAGAAAATGTTACCAGTACCCTAAAAATATAAATATCAATGGTTCATATCTGTGGCACGGGGCGTGCGGAGATAGGGCAGGGTGGCTTGTCCAATAGCTGCAAATGTTAATCGCTGTCATTAGTATGGTAGAGGGAAACTCGTGGAACGGGTAAATGCTAATTATCATTGTTTTAAATGACAGTTTTTTGTATTGACCTTTAATCAGGATAAAATGTTGCCTTTACAGTTATAATACCGCTTTATAGTTGATATTCTGAAAACCCGCACGAAGCGCTTTGATTCTACTTATATTGTGAGAACTGCTAGTGTGTGGTATGCGCTGTTGAATGGGTGGTCCCCGATACTTACAATCTGGGTGTCTTCAAATCAAGGGTAAATCGGTTTCTTCCACATAAGCGTGCTCTATCGTAGACCGCATCATCGCTTAACATCAGGCAAGTTGGCGGTCAAATGCAAGCATTTTTTTTTTGTCGTGATATTTTTGATATTTTGATGTGAAATATCAGTCTATTGGCGTGCCTTGCCAGTGAGTCCGACTTGTATGCTGTGATGGCAAATTACGTTTATTTTGCAGTCACATATTCCACATCTGTTGCCGTCCCGCATGGGCCAACTTAAAAAAAAAATATTATCAGCGGCATAATATAATTTATTTTTCTGGTGTCTCTCCACTGTAGGTCAACTGTCTGCTATATGAATTTATCCGTCTTGTTCCATTGCTGGTTTATTCACGGATGTTGCGCAACCAAGAATTTTTCTTTATATGCTAATGCTAAATTTTGTAGTGTTTGCCTGGGGAAGTACCACACATTTGCCAGTTATTCAACCGCCAAGCAGTAGTATGCAGACATTACTGTGTTCCGGGTTAAAGGGCAGTGTTTCCAGCAAAATTACAGGGCACACAGAGATTTGACATCTTATATCTCGAGGTGACGAGCGCAGTGCATTGCCACCCAGGGTTTTGAACTGTTGAAGTTCAAAATTATGAGTGGCGTTGAGCTGTTATGAGCAAGCGTGAAGAGCCATCAGGCGAGTGACATCGCTCGTCTAGTCACCCAGTTCAAAAAAAAAATGCGTTTACCTTGGACTTTTATTCATCGTAATGAATTGGCGTGCTCTGAGAGAGGCCTACGTGCAGCAGTGGACTAATGCCCATTTTCACTAACCCTAGGAGTCGCCTAGGGCAAAACACGTTATTATTATGTGGGGGTACCTTATGATAGGCAACTTTTAAACTGAAAATTTAATCTTTCATGGAAAGATTGATGCTCCAAATCTACTCGAGGAATTGTTACGGCTTCGTGTTCCCGACGACAACAGTCGACGCGGGGGGCGACGGCATCAGCTGTTCGCGGTGCGGCCAGCCCGCACAGTGGCGCACGGGTACTCCCCTATTTCACGCTCTCTGACTGCGTTCAACAATCTCCTGGCTTGGGCACCTGTTTGTGACTTGTTTGCGGACGAATGGAAGAGTATGCAGTTGAAGTGTCTGGTATACTGCGAGGTGAAAGTGGGTAAGAAGGAAATGGATGATGATGATGAATGGGAATATTTGTGTCAGTGTGATTTTGACTTCTGGTAACTTTGACGCTTTATTATTGAATTTTTGACATTTAATTAAATTTTATATGCATTTTGACTTTTTGTGACATTAATTGATTTTATCTGTAATTTATCATCCATGACATGTCACTAATTTTATTATTGTTTTTGATTTTGTATTGTTTGTTAATATATTGGCATTGAATTTTTGGTTATTGTAATGACGAGTAATTTTGTAACATTTTAATAATTTATCTAATGTAATTGGTTGTACCGTGTTAGTTAAATCTATAATTATTTATTATATAAAAGAAAGTCGTGTTAGTTACACTATTTATAACTCAAGAACGGCTGAACCGATTTGGCTGAAAATTGGTGGGGAGGTAGCTTAGAACCAGGAGACGGACATAGGATACTCTAAAAACGGCTGGATGAAATTTTGTGTTCCTGGAGCGGGTCATAGTAGCGAGGCCGAAGGCCGAGCTTACACCCGTGCGAAGCCGGGGCGGTCGACTAGTAAATAATCTATATCTATCTATATTCTATATTTTTTTTTTCTATAATAAAAACGTAGAGATAAAAAAATCTGTAATTGCAAGATAACAAAAAAAAAACACACAGGTCGTCTTAAAATAAGCAGCTGAACACGATAGGACAGTTTTTAGGATTTTTGTCTGTTTGTTTGTTTGTTTGTTTGTTTGTTTGTTTGTCCGCGCACATCTCCTAAACCACTGGACGGATTTAAATGCGGTTTTCACGAATATGCTTAGAAATTACCAGATTAAAACATAGGCTATCTTATATCATTTATTTTAATTCTTTATTTTTACATAAACGAAAATAAAAATCAATGATTTATTTCTTCGTTACCCGAAACGTAATATGAGGATCGTCACATAGCCTCAAGCAAAGAGATCCAAAGTAAAGAGAATGTTATTGACATAGCCATTAAAATTTTGAAACTGTCAACTGTCATTCGGTTAATCAGTTTAAATTTAAAGAAGGTTCCTTAACCTTCTTAGATGAATGAACGTGTAGATCAAGCATGTTATAGGCCTTACAACCTCTTTGGTGATTCATTCCAGTGCATGGAGTAGGAGTGTGGCGTACTCGTACTCCTTGCGCCAACCTTCGTGAATTTCATTTCAATTTTCCACGACGTGTGGCGCTGGGGCGCGAAAAGAAAAAAATAAAAGAACACCGATTTTCAAATGGAATTGGGAATTGTCATTCGCTTTTTCTAAGATTTGTCTAAGATTTTTCTTTGCATTAAATTTATAATTTCTTTCGGACTCAGCTATTTTCTTCCATTGTCGGTAGCTTAACCCTCTCCTTCTATATAAATAGTACAAATCCACTATAATTGGTGACCACTGAATGGACCGTACACCACCGACAAAGGTCAGAATGCCGCTAGATCGTACTGATAGCACTGCGGCTGACACGAAGAATAAAGATGATGACAATGTATTCCGAGTTGGCGTGCGAATTCCACCGTTTTGGCCCGAGAAGCCGGCGATTTGGTTCGCCCAGATCGAAGGCCAATTCGCGATTTCCAACATCACTGCAGATAGCACCAAGTTCTACTATGTGATTGGACAACTTGACCCGCAATACGCAGCTGAAGTCGAAGACATCATCGTCAACCCGCCTGTGACCGAGAAGTACGAAAAACTCAAGCTGGAGCTAATTAAACGTTTGTCCGCATCAAGAGAAAAAAAGGTACAGCAACTTTTAACACACGAGGAGCTAGGTGATCGTAAGCCTTCTCAATTCTTACGTCATCTACGACACCTAGCAGGCCCCGGAGTTCCAGAAGACTTTTTACGCATGATTTGGACCAGCCGCCTACCGAACAGCACGCAGACCATCATTGCTTCGCAGCAGATGACGTCATCACTCGATGTGCTGGCAGACCTAGCCGACCGCATACATGACGTTGTCCCTATAGCCCAGGTCGCATCTACATCCAGTACCACACCGGGAAGCTCCAAGCTCCATATTACATTCTCATGGTTTTATTCTATGTTAGCATTTAAAACACAAAATATATCGCATCCTATTTTAATACAGTCCCGCGAATAGAAATATTCAAAAAAGGCCCTTTGTACATGAAAATAAACCTATACAACAAAATTCCGGACGCAATAAAGAAAGAAAGAAATAATAACATTTTTCCAGAACCAACTTCGTAAGTTTCTAACCCAAAAATGTTATTACGAGATAAAAGATTTTTTCGACGATAAATTTTAGAAAATTATAATTAGAAAATAAATATCGATATATAAATAGTTAAGAAAGTAGCGTCATAAGTTTTGTATCATCTCATATATAATTAAGTAACCTATCACACTAAGTATGTTTTTTTTGTTTTGTAAAATTACTTCACCCTAGATTAAGTTTGAATAGTATATATAATATTTATGTAATAGATTTAACTATACTTAAATTTATATGTTTATGTCTGTGGTCTGGTTTTGTGAACAGCCACTACATAAGTCATTGCTGCACCCTTTATGCAGAGTATATAAACTTAGCTTTTAGAAGAATACAGTGTATATTTGCAATAAGAATAAGAATATAGAAATAATTTTATTTTACTGTGATATTTTAACAGATAAATAGAGTAGTTCCATTTCATGGCTTTTTAATCAAGGTATACATACAAATGCACATGTTAAGGCAGTTTTTAGAATTTTTGTTTGTTTGTTCACGCACATCTCCTACACCCCTGGAAGAAAATGCGGACGGATTTAAATGCGGTTTTCACGAATATGCTTAGCTATGACCAGATTGAAGTATATGCTATGTTATTTCGCGCAAGGCCGGATTAAGAGAAGAAAAAAGAATTGAAGGTTTATATGAAAATCTACGCGTACGAAGTCGCGGGCAAAAAAGCTAGTAAATAAATAAAATGACAGTTCGCACCACGCTCACTCACTCACATCAAAACCATAGATACGAGTAATTGTCAATAATTTAGGCAACTCTTAGCTTAGGAGTCACATATTAAAAATAGATTGGTGAAATAGAAGATTACTTAAAACTGCTTAGATTAGGAGTTCCTTAGTCAGGCCTCGCCTTTTTCATGGTGACGTGAAAACGGGCATTAGAAAGACTGGTTATGTTGATAATAAATTAATAAAGATTCACATGCCATAACATTGATTAAATTTACTATTTATTGTATTATAGCCATTTCTAAAAATGCCCCGCTGGATTTTGTATAATTTTATTTCTATTATATTTTTATCTTCACCATTTTATACCATAATTTAATAATAAGCAGATAACAATAAATCTATTATTTATAGCTCTTAAAGTCCTAAATCCACTTTTATCTCTCCGGAACCCTTTCGAAATCCGATGCAGGCGAACTTAAAAAGTAAACAGTGGAAGCACGTGTTAGGGACATAAATAAAATTAGGGTTCTGTCAGCGCCGTTAAAAACTCATAAAATATACGTTCAGGTACTACTATGGCAAAGCAAAACAGTAACTAAGCTTCATGCAGATAACGTTTATGAGTTTAATGTGTTAGCATACATAAATTATTATAATATTGAAAAACATTGAAAAATTATCTATAAAGGTGGAATGTGTGGAAAGTTGAGACGTAAAATTATAAAGTGAGCACAGATAAATATCTGGTTTGTGTTCAGGTACTCTCAAAATTATTAAAGAAAACATATTTGATAATGTGTACCCAAATAAATAAATAAAACGGACTAATCCAAATAAAAAAGTAATAATATTGCATGTCGATTTTATTATTGTCAAAATGTCATACAAAAATTACTTACTAAGATTTTACTAAGTACTGCTTTGCCAGTTACTTTTAAATCAATCATAAATATCAGCAATAATATTCTATTATTGCTTGCAAGTAATGCAAGCAATATTTATATTTTATTTGCATTATTTTTATATGGTATAACAAATTTATTTTGTACTTTAATTCATAGTATACACCTCACATCTGGATGCACGTTATGCACTCAAATATAACAGTTAAAATCACATAAAGAACGTCCGCTCATATATATCCATACACGGGCAATGGAGGGGTCCCTTTCAATTTGTACGGAACCCTGGTGAATTTACGAGGTTCCACCGCCGCAAAGTTAGGGGCCGGCCAGACGTAGGCTGCATAAATTAGTGGAATAGCGCGTCTGAATCGGAGAGGGTGGCCACAGATCAAAGGGTAAAGAGGCACCTGGCACTACGAGGCCTTTGAGAGGCCAAACATTCTTAAACTATGCGTGTTCGCAGACTATACGAAACTCCATATAAAACTAATTTAACAAGTATAAATATAATATATTTTTAAACCATCTATATATGAGCTGATAATTTTCAAATGGCTGAATAGATTTTCATGACTCATAGCCAAAAACACTCTCGATCAAGTCATCTGTCAAACAAAAACCACTAAATTAAAAATTGGTTCAGCTATTTGGGAACTACGATGCTCCAAACGCACATGATACACAAGTTACACTTACATGTCGTTATTTGCATCGAGGCCTAAATTTTTGAATTTTTTTACCACCTTTTACTTTATTTTTAAGGTTCGGCAATGTATCTGTGATGCCTCTGGTGTTGCAGGAATCCATAGGCGACGGTGATCGCTTCCCATCAGGCGGCCCGTCTGTTTTGCCATCTATGGCATAAAAATAATAACAATCTGAATCAGGATCAGAATGTATAATTTTACTGGTAGGCAGTTTGCAGGACAGGTAGGCAGCTACAAGCTCCACAATTTCTTCTAATCGTTTTATTAATATGTGTGTCGTAACACACACATTTTGTTACATTCAGAAAAATTATCTCATCAGTAGCAGAACTTTGTTTTGTTGTAAAAATATTAACTGTGTCGCATCTACAGTTGCATGATTATTTACGGGATATTTACCGTGGTGAGGTTGTGGAAGGAGCTCTCGATTTTGACGCAGTTACATGCACCATGTTCACGGAAAGATACGGGATCACGGGATGTCTTCTCGTGAACATGGTGCATGTAACTGTGCCGAAATATCGGGAGTTCCTTCCATAACCTTACCACGGTAAATATCTCGTAAATAATCATTTAATTGTACTGAATAACTGTTATAGTTTAAAACAGTGTTTTGTGTCGCATCTGTTATCAAAATTCTTTGTCCGTTTAAAAATACCATCGCACTAGCTAGCGCCCGATGGGCTATAATCACGAGGGTTAAAAATCGTGACGTTTAGTACTGAATCCGACGTGTATTGTGATTTATGAGTAACAACCCTTGCCGTATAGATTACAATGACTATAATGCCCCGTTGTGATGCAATTTTGAGTTTTTGCTAGTCTGACCAAAAATTACGAATGAAACTGACGTGTTTTCACATATTTGTCAATGCAAAGTGAAATGACGCCTTTCGCGGGCAATTACTTTGAAACAAACCGTGGGATGTGGTTGAAACTATAGCCGGAGTAAACAGTGGTTATTCTCGTATAATATAAACATAAAATTAAACTATTGGTAAACAACTGCATAACACTAGCGTTTTATTTTTAGTATTGTAAGCCAGCCCGCCAACAACTGAACTCAGGATAGCTGTACACTGTACGCACTCACTTACTTAGTTTTAATAAAGTTGTTATATTTTTCTTTAGGTATCAGTCAAAACAAAACTCAGAATGTACGGGAAATTCGGCATTTATATGTTTGTATATTTGTTTAACGATATCCTTAGCTATCACAACATTTGCTAGTATATAGTTTTTATTCAATAGCATGTCCAGGGTTTATGATAATATATGGATAGCGAGGCGATTATAATATATGGCTTAGGGTGAACAGCTAGTCACATTAGTCAGTGCTAGCTATCGCATAATGTATCGTGTATTCACAATTAGTAGTATCGAGTTATGCAATAGATGCTAACAGCGTGTTAGTGTGTTTTATTAAAGAAAAAGTAATTTTATTTATATTTACCCCTTATTTTCTTTCAAAGTACAGCTGGTGTTTTAATAAATTCTTATCACTTGTAATTTATGCAAGTCTCAAAGATGAAAGTCCAACTTTAATTAGAACTATGAGATTAAACCGTAAGTTTTGCATAAAAACGGCCGTGTCTGGACTAATTAACTTAATACGCAAAAACTCAAAGGTAAAACTAACTTGGACTAACTTAGAGCTAACCTTTGAGACATATTTTTTATGCCAAGTGCTGCTTGCATGTTATGATTTGAAAATTAATGACATTCATCTTGTACGGATGTTTGGGTTACCGCGGAGATTCCAGCATGCTAGCAGACCAATTGTTTTCTTTTGAACGTGCAGATTGTATGACAATGCATTTTATGCAAAAAAATAATTATATATAGGTATGGAGTTTAAAAAAAAAAAAAAATTCGTAGTTTTCGGCGAATGACGTTTATATTTATTTATTTAGCAAGGTTTTACGCAAGGTTTTCACGCTTGCGTTTGACCGCCAGCTCGCCTGATGTTAAGCGGTGATGCGGTCTACGATGGAGCACGCTTGCCTAGATGAAACCTATTCACTCGTGATTCGAAGACACTCAGATTGAAATTACCGGGAACACCCATTCCACAGATTAGCAGTTCGCACAATAAAAGTGGAATCAAAGAGTTTCGTACGAATTTTTGGAATATCAACCATAAAGCGGTATCGATTTTTCGTGCCCGCTCTGGGAGTCCGATAGAAAATTGGGCAAGAGGGAATTAGATCATGCAGATTCGATGCACACTCTTCAAATGTATCCGAAAAAAAAACTGATTCACTAGCAACTTTACGCCGATGCTCAAGACTAAGGAGCTTATTCTGAACTAGGGCTTCGTTGCTGATGAGCCTCTTGGCACGCTTCTCAATAGAATCCAACGCTCCAAGCTGGTACTTAGCTGATCCATCCCAAAGGTGAGAGCAGCACTCCATTCAAGCCCGAAGTTGAAATTGTTTCAATTATTCCGTTATTTAATCACAACTATAGACAGTTGAACCAGTTTTGATAAAACTTAGTAAGAAAATAATGTGCATCATGCGGACGACTAAAGAATACTATAATTCTCAAACAAATCGAAAATGAGAAAAACGCGTCTTTACTCACATATCATAGCTAGATTAGCATTAAAAAAAAACCTAAATCGAATCACCACGTTAAATATCTTGTTAAATACCTCCCAGTTTATTATTACAGTAAATTTATTCAAAGGTAAAAAAGCATAGACTTCAAAAGCTAAGTATCTAAAGACCTTATCAAACGAAAATATCTTCGCCAATGACAATTAAGCTAAAATCTAGACGGGATTTACAGTGACTTTAACAATGACTCTACGTCGTTACGTAGAGATCGAACAACTTATAGAGTTGGCAAAATGTAGGGAAAAACATTTTCTACAGCTGGCCGTAAGTGTTATTACGTAAAAGCGATGGTGCTTCCCCATTCAACTGTAGAGATATCTTGGTCTTACATTAGAGTCGTAGAGCCTATAGATACCGGCTGCTAAGTGCATAACGGTGTCATTAGACGGCAGAAGTAGTCGGCAGAGATCCTATAAGTTCGTTTTATGTAACTCTACAACACTATATTATAGTTAGAACTTTCAGTATTATAGGTAGAGTTGTTTTCTCACAGGCAATGCTGGGAGTTTTTTTGCCATTTTGTTTTTATTTAAGTTGTATTAATCTTGAGTCAAATTATTAGATATTATTGATATTAGATTAGGTTTGATGATTGATGTTATTGTTTTATTAACTCTGTGAAAATAGCAGTAAAAAAATTGTACTATTTCTATTCGAATAGTTGCAGCTGATGTAACGATGGTTACGTCTCAGGGATTAGCGATACAGTACACGCAGATTCTTTTAGTTGTATTTTATTATTATTATTTTTTTTTTAATTTTTTATTTATTTATTGTTGTTTCGTCTCAGAAGTGAATCACATTTCAAACCAACGCCTCTCTTAGTGTTACCATTTATCACCTACAGTTGCCAGTGCAAACATAATAATGTTACCAGCATGTAAACACAATCAAGCTAATTTGAAGATAAAAATAAAATGGATATAATTAATGATTAAACAGTGTTAATTAATAAAAGTATCATAAACTGGAATAATTATTGAACTGATTATTTGGTAAACCTTAATATGATACATATTTATATTAATTACTGAGCACAATTAATGTTATTGACGGCAGCGGGAGCTGGTAATTGTAACACTATGTTCAAAATGTATGTTATCACGTGGATAAGATTGGCATAAAACGTTAATGATTATTCACAGAATAGGGACATTTAAACGCTAACCATCAGTTATAAAAAGTAAAATAGTAGATAAATAGAATCACTGGATCTGTGGGAGAACGATTGCTATTTAATATTTTTTTCGTAGGTCCAAGAGTAAAAGAGTATCTTATACAAAGTTCATAACTTATTATTCATTGCAAATTACATGATGGTTGTATTTTTGTTATTCTTTGTAATTCTCTGGTTATACCATTTTTTGTATTGTTAAAGCCGCACTTATTTTGCACATACATATCGTTGCTAGAGTAATATTAATACTAGTAATAAAAAAATCGTAAAATTATCCACAAAAGTTGTCCGTCTGCCGCCGCCCGCGCCGCGCCGCTATCTGCCGCGTCAGGAATTAAGCAAACTAAATCACATCTCTTGTAGTCGTACAACTAAGACAAGCTACATAGATTCAGTACTTTAACTCATACTATTATTTATATAATAAACCGGCCGCTACCAGTACGATACGCTACCATGGACGCTTATATTATATTATATTCATCCAAGTAACAAATTTTCCAGTTATTAGGATTTAAAAGTCAAACTACTAAACCGATTTTGATAAACTTTCCAATCTGAAAGTATTATTTTCAATAAATTGCTCAATAATTTTGCAAATTGGTTCATATATGACGGAGTGCTGAGGTATCAAACATTAAAAAAACGAATTAAGAATCCCTTTTTGAAGTCGGTTAATATTTATAAAATGTGGCGATTTGATCTGTTCCTATTGGCGAACCAAACGAAAACAGTGTTTTTATTCTACCTACTGCATTCCACGACGTCACCATTAACCGAAACAGCCAAAATATGCTAATCCATCAGACATTACATTTGCATCGCCCCAGCGGCGCCTAATGTCGCTAATCATGACGCTTAATTATGCGGCCTTGATTAACGACTACCGGAAACGGAACGGATATTGTTTCAAAAATTTGAGCTATAAAGTTGACATGTTTTTTTTAGACACCTGTTGACATTGTTAACATCGACGACGGAGTTTCAGTGACGTTTTACCATAGATTCAGGATGTCAAAGACAGCCTATGACAATTTGATAACGTAACAAAAAAACATTTGCGCATGCGTGAGTAAATTATTGATATGAAATGTAGAAAAAAATTATAGGTTTGTGCGTTTTACGAGTGTTACTACTAGTGTAAATGTCGAATAAATAATGAGGAAAATCCAAGGATGTTACAAAACTTAAGCACAGTAAATGTACTACAGATATTTGAGGAAAAGGCTAACAGACTACAATAATGCCAAACTTAAAAGTTTCTGTACAATAGTGAAGCGAAGTTCTCTTTAGTTCCGATAGATTTATCGAGTCCACAGATTATGTAACGAAGATCACTTTGTCTTGACATTCCTACTGAAAGTGTAAACTACACGCGCTCTTATAACTACTGTAAGATAATTTTAAACAATAATTATGACATATATTTTTTTCGATACGGGGTCGAAACGAGCGTAGTCGCTCGCCTGATGGCCCTTCACGCTTGCTCATAACAGCTCAACGCCACTCAGAATATTGAACTTCAACAGTTCAAAACCCTGGATGGCAATGCACTGCGCTCGTCACCCCGAGATATAGTATAAGATGTCAAATCTCTGTGTGCCCTGTAATTTCGCTGGAAACATTGCCCTTCAATCCGGAACACAATAGTGTTTGCATACTATTGCTTGGTGGTTGAATAACTGACAAAGGTGTGGTACTTCCCCAGGCGGACCCCTGCTAAAGTTTAACTTTTTTTCATGCGACAATTTTGAAACGAAGTTATAACAAGATTTTATTTAGTTTCACCTGTCCCGGTGTCTGACTGTCTGTAATCAAATCTTGCAAGTTAAGGAATCTTGCCCAAAGCCAGGCCGAAGGTGCGTCATCATCATTCATGTAGCAAAAATGTTGGTCTTATTTATGAATTATTATTTTTTGCCCTATTGGTTCTGGTTGGTTCTGTATTGTCATCGAAACTTGACAAGTATGCCAAATTTCAGCTCAACCAAATACCGACAAGTGGTTAGTAAATGAAAGGGCAGTATCAAATATTTTTGACAAATATCGATGAGTCGGTATAAGAAATTCGCTATATATCGCGAATTGCGTGACATCATTTCCTCCTACCACAAAGCCTAAAGATAAGGGTCTTTGACCAGCGTTTTGCCAGTGATGGTACTGAGACGTGGTCCTTAACTGTTAGCCTTTTGGAAAAACCCAAGAGTCACACAACGGGCAATGGAAAGGCTCGCAGTTCCTTCTCGCGATAGAATCCGGAACGTGGATATTCGCCAAAGAATCAGAGTCACCGACATAGCTATTAAAATTTGCAGGTTGAAGTGGTAATGGGCAGAACACATCGCTTGAAGAATTGATGACCGATGGGGAAGAAAGGTTCTTGAGTAGAGACCGCGAACCGGAAGTCGCTGAGTAGGTAGGTTAGACCCACTAGATGAACCGACGACATTGTGAGAGTCGCAGGCATCCAGTGGATGCAGATGGTAGGCTCTTGTTCAGTGTGGAGGTTAAAGGGGGAGGTTCTAAATAAGCTTCGAAAATTTAATTTAATGATTTATTTATGTACCTACTTGTAAGTAAATGTGAGAAATAAACCGCGTTAGAACTAGAAGAAACATCAACAGTGACGGAGTTACTCATAATACCATAAATCATTATTTTCCTTCAATCTTCACAACTAATTAACCAAACTCCCTGCAGTATAGTCACCGCACGCGGAAGTTCTCGCAATTGGGAACAATAATAAACCCGCACGTTCAAACATAGTCGCTGTTTGATTGATGTGTACTGTGAGTGACTTTTATGGGGCGGAACGAAGGCATATTTCATTGTAATTAACGGTTTTCGGGTGTGATGTTGATTAGTTAAAGTTACTTTATTTATAACTCAATGGTACATTGTTTTTTTTTTTTTGCCACAAATAAATTATTTATTGTACCGATAACCGATGGGGTAGAAACGTTCTTGAGTGGAGACCACAAACCGGAAGACGTAGCGTAGGTAGGCCACCCACTAGATGGACCGACGACATCGTGAGAGTCGCAGGCATCCAGTGGATGAAGATGGCAGGTTGTCGTTCAGTGTGGAGGTTAAAAAGGGAGGCCTATGTACAGCAGTGGACGTCTTCTGGCTGATGATGATGATGATGACATTATGTATATGTCTATGGATGAAACAAACTGTACTCAACTGTATTTAGTTGCATGGGACTTTTTCCCTTATTTTTGAACAGATTTTTATTTTGTTTACGATGATCGTCTCTATTATTATTATAATATATATGATATGATATATGACATGATTAGTTTTTTTACAAGACAATAAATGAATATCAATCTGATAGCCTAATCAATAGTTAATTATAGAATATTGTTTCTTTCTTTTCCACTTTATCTATGTGAATTATACTGACAATGTCAGAAATAACAACGATGACAGAAAAGAGAAGTAAATAGAACGGAAATGAGAAGGAAACTCTGTCACCAGGTATTGTGACAGATACATGATTGAACATTCTTATTTATGTCAACGCGTCGAACTCCGCGTCACAGTTACTAACACGGTTGCTATGGGTTTATATGGGTGCAAGTCACTACAATAAATTTCGTACAAAAATGCCTTGACAGCCGTTCTAATTTAAACAAAAAAAATATTATTTTCTTTGATTATATTAACTATTATAAAAAGTCCCGAGTGAAACTCGACGCAACTAGCTACAATATTCCCGACACGAGCCTAATTAGAGGGCAGAAGACAGTTGTCTCGTGTGCCACACCCCTGGAGAGGAGTGATAAGGTCAAGGTCACCTGTCTTCTAAGCTGTCTCCAGTAATCCAGCGCGAGGACGCCTCCGGGTGGACGGCTTATCTAGACGTGGTTTACGTCAAATGGGGACGTAGGACCGTGTGTGGGGGAATGAATTTACAGTATGTCATTGTAACAAATTTCTCAACTTAAGGCCCTCTTTTCCTACTTTTAGCAATTTTACTCATTTTAGTTTTATTTTTTTCACTTCCATTGTTACTTTAAAATTATAGAAATTGTCTCATATCAATATTAAATGTTTATCTAGGACACCGTAACGATCAAAATACGATTAAGGACTTTTCGCTCGATAGAAAAATATATTTAAAAGTCACAAGATTTGCGCTTTTCTCCCAGCTTTTTTAGAATCATTCAAATAAATATTTACTAACTGATATCTGCGATATCTTAATAAACAGATTTTATAATTATGGAATGGGAATCGTAAATGTAAATTTTACATTACAACTCTAGTTTTCGAAAAATATGAGAAAAACCTCAAAAATAGAAGCAGCGAAACGGACGACTTTGTGTGAGCACCATGGTTTTGCTTCATAATGTTACTGTAATACAATATAGTTACGATATAAAGCCTTACGGTCATCTTTGGGTGGGTCGGCCAAGTAAGTAGAATGTCGGATGAGCTGTGGGCTAGAACCACTACTATGCCACATGCCATACGACCCCTTGGAAGGCCCAGAAAAAGATGGCGGGACGAGCTTGACTCCCACACAACAGACTGGTACACCATAGAGAACAGAGAGGAGTGGAAGAAAGGAAGGGAGGCATTTCCCCTCCACTGGGACGACCACGGCTAAAATAAATAAATTGTCATCTTTAGTAACAAACGTTGCTTAATAGTGGGAACACCTCGCCTTAAGAATATATTATGTGAGGTTAAACGACCTGACTACCCTTGTTGTGTCCGATAACTATGTAGCGCTTCTCATACTTTTTTCTTTTTCTTTCACTGTGACAGGATTTTGGCATCGCACGTCTTTTGCATCTGCCAGTGTCGAGTATTAGGATTTTTTCAGTTAAATTTAATGTCATCAAACAAGTCATAGTTACAGTCAAATTCAAGCAAAGTAAGTTACGGTCAAGTCCTAGTAACGCCCTAGTGAAGTGGTGGATACTTTACTAGACTTCTGTGGAGTTTTAGAAACTTCAAAAATATACATTGCTCGCTGCGCCCCGTGGTTTTACCTACGGGGATTACTCCTTAACGGAGGGTTATCCATGTCGCGTAGGTAACAAAACGCTTCCTCAGCCCCCGCCAAGATAGAGCGACGATGTATTTTGCTATTCTTCCCATTGCTAACAAATAGCGGGGCGAGCGCAACGACAAAAACAAACACAGGTCCGACCTCGATGACGCCTGGCAGCGGTCTGAGCGCGGTGCGCGCAAATTTTCGCGACCTTTTTACGTTTTTAATTTCAATAAAAAACGAACGAACAAACTATCAAAAAACTATCCAGGAAAAAATATGTTGAATACAATTACCTTTCAGTACATGCAATTTTCAGGCTGTTACGAGCTTTCATTAGAGCATAAAACGGGGAAAAAACTTAAATTCTACTAAATCGACTCAACTTCGTAATTTTTTTTAACGAGAAAACTTTGCCCTATCATGTTTTGAACCACGTTTTTATCTTAAACACAGATGTATCTGTGACATGTATTTTTTTCCGGCTCAAGTATTGTTATATAACTATTTAAAATAGTTTGAAAAACCGTCAAATCTGGTATAACACCCCGTTAAACATTAGCTATCTACCAGTGAAAATCCCGGCAAATTTGGTCAACGAGTTTTGGAGTCCATAGAGAACGTACATACATACATCGTCTTTTATATACATTATATAACTTATATACTAGTATACATACATATTATTATAACTTTAGGAAATATAAGGACACATTACGAATCACGAAAACAGCCCTAACGTCATCAACAGCGCTAATGAAATAAAAATTATGATAGTTTATTATCCAGATTTGCATCCTTAATCTATTCAAAAACTAATCATTTTAATTAATCGATAGAAATAACATAAATAACTGGCTAAGAGCGTGTTGGCGTGGTCTTAATAATTATAGAAGTAAGGTTCTAAAGAATTCGGAAGGACGGACAGACAGATAGACAGACGAACGAACGAATTCATAAGGGTCCCTTGTCGGGCTAAACCCTGGAAATGTAGATACATTGAAATATTACGGATGCTTTCCACAGTGTAGATAGTATTCTTATGTTTTGTTGCGTCATGGCAACATTACCGCAAATGTAAAGTTGAAGCTAAGTCAGTAAGTTAATTTGCGTCACACACGACGCCGACGTCGCGTCGAGAACTTAGTGACACTTTGATAAGTTTAACTGCTTGTTACACTGCACTGCGGTGGGAATTTTCATTTAACTATTGTCTAAGGCTGGCAGTGTCTTCTGGTAAAGGCGGAAGCCGCTAGAAGTAAAGCCACTGGAAGATCTTGAAGTTTTAATTATTTATTGGAGTTAGATCTACGTTTGGACACCAACTGTCCTACGAAGTTGGGTTCTTTGAGAAAGCTACGCCCGGAAATGGATAAAAGTTACTTTGCTTGTGATGATGATATTTGTATTTATGGAATAGAAATGGAATTGTCGAATTTTGAGGGTTGCCTTTGATTTCTCTGGGATCCCATCATCAGATCCTGACTTGGTGACAATGTGACCAAATTGGAAGAAAAAATATACCCTCCCGAACAAACGTTTTTTTTTATCGGTCTACAAATCGGTCTTGTCGGAGAAATCAGTGAACATATATTTAAAAAAAAAAGCTGTGGAACATAGAACTGTCCTTCTTTTTCGTCGGTTAATAAAAAGGTAAATTTTAATATGATATAGATGCATCAGCTACATAGGTGTTCAATGCATTACTACACTGGATTTTGAAGTTCAAATTATTTGAATTCTGAGCGATACTAAAGCTATTATGAGTGCAAATTACGCTTCAAAAATACAAGCGATATTCAGTTTAGTGCTTTGAATTTTAAAGTTTATAAGGTAACTTAGAAATACTCGTTTTAGATGGCACGCAAATCGTGTTTTTAGCAGTTGTTTCATAGTAATCGTTTGCAACCTACATGTAAATTTACAAGTAAATGTGGCAATGGACAGATTGGACAGGCCACATCGTTCGAAGAACCGATAACCGATTGGGAAGTGGGGAAGAAAGGTTCTTGAGTGGAAACCACAAACCAGAAGTTGCAACGTAGATAGGCCTCCCACTAGATGGACCGATGACATTGTGAGAGTCGCAGGCATCCAGTGGATGCAGATGGCAGGATGTCGTTCAGTGTGGAGGTTAAAGGGGGAGGCCTATGTTCAGCAGTGGACGTCTTCTGGCTAATGATGATGTTGAACCTAATGAACATGTAATGTCGTAACTGCTCATCGTGGAACAGGCTGCTCTGACCTGACCCATCAAGGGCTCGTATTAGGCGCGTCTCTTAAACGGTTATGTCGTAAAGCTCATTATCTTTGCCATATTCTTCACGCGTAGAGTAGAGAGATATAGAAGGAAAATTATGTTTTTCCCTAGAAAATCTAATCTAATCTGTTTGTAATTTTTATTTCTGGTGTACACAATAAAGAGTTTCTATCTATCTACCATCGAACAAGTTACCTTTCTAACAACAAAACTTAATTTGATTCAGCTGTTTGGGAGCTTCTACGATGCTACAAACAAACACATAGATACACATTACACACGTTAAACTTATAACACCCCTCTCTTTGCGTCAGTACGCCTATCTACTTAATAATACGAGCAAGTTATACTTATTTTACTTTATTGGCTGAAACGCTTCACTATAACTTATTGACTTTGCGACCACCTAACTCTTTTTAACCGACTTCAAATAGGAGGGGTTCTCATATTTTTTTGTTTGTTAGGTACCTCAGAACTTTGTCATTTAGAAACCGATTTGAAAAATTGTTTGAAGGGATTTAGCCACATAGGAATTTCATCAAAATCGATTCAGTAGTTTGGTTTTTATATCAAAATAACTGGAAAATTCATACAATGAGCTATGGAGAGGGCTATGCTCGGGGTTTCTGTACGAGATCAAATGAGAAATAAGGAGATCCGTAGACGAACGAAAGTTACCGACATAGCCCACCGGATTAGCAAGTTGAAGTGGCAGTGGGCAGGGAACATAGCACTCAGAACAGATGACTGATAGGGCCGAAAGGTTCTCGAATGGAGACCAGGGACCGCTAAGCGCAGCGTAGGACGTCCACCCACAAGATGGACAGACGACCTAAAAGAAACCGCAGGAAAACGTTGGATGCAGGTCACTTCCAACCGGTCCTATTGGTAATCGATAGGGGAGGCCTATGTCCAGGAGTGGACGTCCTATGGCTGAAATGATGAACTGGAAAATTATGTTTACATAATATTGTAATCCAAATAAACGAAATTGAGAATTTCACAAATTTTGAAATTAATAATTAATTATTATGCATAAACGCTTTATAAGTTTTTCTACCCTTAAAAAGTTTGTATTTATTTTACGCCTGACACTCCTAGTCAACAGGACATACACACCATTTTATAGCATAATTGATCTTACTGAGCCTTTTTGCATAACAAGGTGTACAATATCAGAACTATTATACAAGTTTTTCATTACCTGACTAAGGCAAAAGAATGTTTCGAAGATGAATTTGCTTTGCAGAGTTGCCCTTCTGACCTTGTCTAGTCTTAGTCCGGGGGATGTTTTGGGTGCCAGGGGGAGTTGGAGACAAATTACGGGAATCACCGCCGTAATCGAGGGACGTGCGAATTGCACGTGTTCTTTTAAACAAGATGGTAGGTATTTGGAAAAGGACAGGGTGATTTACATGTGGCTCGTTAGAGGTAAGGTGATTTTTATCTTTGGACCATTTCTAAGCCACAATTACGTAATAACAATTTAAAAGCAACCACACACGTAAGCATAAATATACTTAAAAGTTATTATTAAATACTAGCTGCGTCAGTCTGCGTCAGCTATCTACCAGTGAAAGTCTCATCAAAATCAGTTCAGCCGTATCGGAGAGTATGTGGGTATGTATGTATATATAGTCCCTATTTATACATACCCATACATATACATAATTTTTATAAATAGATTATTTCCTTTCTGTATACAAAAGCAGCACACCCATAGATTGGCCCAAAAAAGTTGTCCAAGTATTGAAACACAAAGAAGTTACCCAAAGTAATGATGAAACAAGAATTATTTCAACTATACAAGTATTTTTTTTTTACTTATACGTTGCACAATCTTAAGAGAGATCGTACCAGAATATAGCGCTCCATAGTCTTTGTTGCACCATTTTGTACAATGTTATGAGACAATGCCAACTCAGCGAAAGTATCGGTCAGATTGTCACCAACCTTACCTCCCCGTAGTTGGCACTATGTTGGCACTCCTGCTAATATCGTACGTCCTACAATTTTGTTCTTTTTCACATTTTTACCGCTTCAACGCGCGACTTGTTCTCTTGCCAACAGAAATAAAAGTCTTGCCATAAATTGGGAGGCTGTAAAAGTTTGGATTGGTGGAACGAACCCAGTTAGTGGTAGTTGTGGTTGAGAAATTGCATACGTGTTGCAGAGTATTGGGAAATTGGACGCAAAATATAATCTAGATAGATACGAGTAGATGCCAAGAGAAATACCCATCCTACGCTATAACGCAATCAGCGAGTACACGCGATGGGTAACAGATGTCACGCTGGTTAGCGGGTGTCACGTTGACCAACAAGTATTACACAATCAACGGGGATATTCACTGATTAGTGGGGTCACGCTAGTCAGCAGTTGTCACACAATTAACGGGTACACGCACTGATTAGCGGGGTCACGCTGGTCAGCAGTTATCACACAATATATGGGTCCACGCACTGATTAGCGGGGTCACGCTGGTCAGCAGTTGTCACACAATCAATGGGTCCACGCACTGATTAGCGGGGTCACGCTGGTCAGCAGTTGTCAAACATTCAACGAGTACATGAACTGATTTGCGAGTGGCACTGGTAAGCGACTTCTTAAAAATCATGAAACATGACATTTTACATGTAGACATGTCGACGAACGATAACTTTACTAAGGTATACCTCCCTTGTTCACACAAACAAGGGAGGTATGTTTTAGTATCTCCAGTAGTTGGTGATCTGAGGAGTACTTTTTACGCCTTTTATTCCAAAAAAATTACCATCGCCTATGGATACTTGTAATACCAGAGGCATCACAAATACTTT
Source organism: Agriopis leucophaearia (assembly GCA_949125355.1). Classification (NCBI taxonomy): domain Eukaryota; kingdom Metazoa; phylum Arthropoda; class Insecta; order Lepidoptera; family Geometridae; genus Agriopis; species Agriopis leucophaearia. Next base: position 604,229 of record OX421276.1, on the reverse strand, counting down.
GTCAACCCTTTAAGACTCTATTAACTCTATTCTCGGAAACACCGCGGAAGGTAGCTCATTCCACATTTTGCAGGTATGAGGCAAGAAAGATCGTATGAATCGCACAGTGAGCGACTTTCACTGATTTATGATATGTGGATAAGTTTTCAGGCGGTGGCGGCTAGTGCGATGATAAAACCGTGACGCCAACATCAGATCGAATAATTGTTCAGAACACTCCCCGTTGTAAATGCGATATAAGATACAGAGAGAATCAACCTCTCTGCGCATGCACAGCTAAAATTTTAGCTACTATTTTCACAAATAACAATGATCTAAAAACAACTTTTAATATTTTCATCTAACATCACAGAGCCGTAACCAAGTCTCGACGGGGGCGTCGCCGATCAATCAATTAAACGTGACGGCAGAACTAAGTGCCGTTTTATTCTGCCAGGGCTGGACCGAGGATGTGACAGGGATAATGAATGCTTAGTTTAAGAGATGGGTCTCTCGTGGGATGGGTTGGCACATTCATAATGGATGTGTGGTGCGTGCTGTATACGAATATTACATTTAAACTTCATAGCTTGAAGTGGCCTTCACATAAAATATGAAAATAACATATATAATAATCAATTTCAAAATAAATATCATAATTTTTTTGTTTATACAGGGCAAGTGCCGTTATTAACTAAAAAAATACAAGCTAATATTAACACAACATAAACAATTAGACTGTCCATAGACCGTTGAAGGTTTATTATATTGTGTTTAGCATAATCTAAATGCTCAAGACCACTAGGTATCAGTTGGCAGCATACCCAGAATGCTGGCGGCATTACCACGTTAAATGGCAATTCTTATGCGTTGAGCCAGATACACGCCCGCATTTTGGTCACGCGTCGCGTTAACCAGGCGCTCTGAAAGATTTTTGAAAATGAGGTGAGCTCCCGGTCCTCAAGGGCCAAATGTCTTGACTCCAAACGCCTCAAACATGTAACCACTGCCGAGGTAAGCATATTTGCGCCGCTTGTGCTGCTCTGACGAATTGGCAGCCGCACCAGCCTTACCCTGTGTCTCAGGATGGACATAGGATAGGATAGGATGTGATGGCACCAAAGTATCGACACAAGTCGCGTCCCATACAAGGGCCCGCCCCAACTTCCAGAGAACAAGTGTCATACTGACAGGACCTGAATAATATATATTCTTATAGGTATTTATTACAATAAAATAAAAACCAATTTCACGGGAATTCGGTGAAATTCAATGAACGGAAGTATAGAAAATTAGGAACATCACCTAATTTTCTACCTTTATAGGTGAAATATTATCTTCAAATTTGTATGGAACCATCCTTGAAGTATAGCCTAATTAATAAAAAATATATATTAAAATTGGCTAACAAACAAATGGCGAAGATATCATTAACATACACACAAAAAAGTAATACAGTCGTATTGGGAACCTCCCATTACTTGTATTAGCATTCAAAAAGTCTTGTTAAAAATGGTTTTAAAGTATCTGTATCAATCTGTATCCCACAACTTGTAAAAGGAAAACCAAATATTTCCCAACAGAACAAACAGCTTCATGAAATATTCGGAACAAACTGTTCTCATGTTTATAAATCAGTCGCAATCATACCGGAATATATTCGTCCCATCGCCGGTTACAGCCGATTCGAACCGCTTCGAACTGGTTGGGGGCAGCTCGAGCCGCCCGTAACCGCAATCGATCAGGGGCGTACCAGGTGACATGGTTCGGGAGCAACTCTGAGTGCAAACCGTTGTTGTACATACTGTGAGTGCCGGCACAGTGTGTATGGTAAACTATGCAGAAAAATACATTTTGGACTACGTAGAGTTTTTTCTTTGGATAGTATAGTGTACCCATATCTTAATTTGATAAGAATTTGTTTTGTAAATTGTGGGGTTCATAATGTGGGTAGGCTTCATGATTTAATAAACCAGTCAGTTGTCAACCACGGCCTTTCATTGACGTTCCATTGGCGACGAGACGTTTTCACGCGTGATTTTAATGTTTTATCGAATAATAAGTGGTTTATAATGCCGATCGGGAAACTAGAAGCGTTTGACTTAAATTCAAAACAATGGGCGTATGTTCGTCGCGTAAAACATTATATTCTTTTGAACGATATCAAGAAAGAATTGTGCGTGTCGTTGCTAATTATGTATTCCGGTATTTCCGGCGTATTTGTGCTGTTAATAAGTCCTATAAAACAGTACCTACTAGTAATTATCTATATTAACAAACGGATATTTTATAATCACGGTACTACATACGATTTATTTACATAATGATAATCATCGTCATTTCGTGATATCACACCACACAGCAAGACTATCATGTCCACTGCAATAAAATATTGTCCACCCTTCTGAAATTCTTCTTCTGACTTCTGAATGAAATATGAATCAAATCAAATGAATGAACTGATGACCGATGGGGAAGAAAAGTTCTTTAGTAGAGACCATGAACCAGAAGACGCAGCGTAGGTAGGCCTCCCACTAGATGGACCGACGACATTGTGAGAGTCGCGGGCATCCAGTGGAGGCAGATGGCAGGATGTCGTTCAGTGTGGAGGTTAAAGGGGGAGGTCTATCTTCAGCAGTGGACGTCTTCTGGCTAATGATGATGAAATTAATGAAAAATCGTGCAACAAAATGAGTGAAACACGTCACGTTCGAGGTCTGCAGATCCACTGCTGGGCAGGCTTCTTCTGTAGCACAATGACCAATCCGGTTCTGCACTGATATCTCACTATTTATTCCATATTCCTTGCCAAGATAACCAACCGGGCAACCAACTAACAAACCGAGAAAAGATCGAAGCGCCACTTCTACAAGTTTTCAATGTTGAATAGAGAAAATTATAATAATCATAATTATCAACATTAAAAACCAAATTCATAAAAATTACAGAACTGGACCAAATGAGACCACACGAGAAACATCAGATTTCAAATAAAAAAAGAATCATCCAAATCGGTTCACCCACTCGAAAGTTCTGAGGTAACAAACATAACAAAAAACAGTTTATAAAAAAATGCTTAACCATTTCACATAAATAATGGAAAACATTAAACTAATTCAAATCATATTATCCAGTGCTATGTAAATTCTTTACGATATATATAATGCTCTATCGACACTAATGGCGGTACAAAGGCGCTAATGTGAAATAAATTATCGGCGGACACTCCTCGCCCCGCGGCTACCCCGGCCTCTTCTGTTCAGGAGATGGAATAACTGGATGTGATTTTACAATGACAATGAAAATAAACACCTCCACTAAAAGTAAAGTAAGCCGAGGTCATAATGCCGAGCTAGAAGATCATCTTGAAAATGTATCGTAGAGTTTGGCCCACAACACTTGTCATAAGAAAACAGCTGACATCTGAAGCCTATCTAAAAACATTCCATGTGATCAGAGGAATTGTCAGATGCATAACTTGCCTTGCTTCTCAACATTCAAAGTATTTATATGAATCAGAAAATCATAACAGTGTCATACTCTCAGATCAAAAAAATAAGGAAGATATGTCTTAGTACAATTATCGTTTGTGTATATCACTTTGCAAGTAAAATAAATGATTTGATACTTTTAATGTTGCCAGTTGACGAATTCGTCTTGTTAAATGCGTCGCGCGTGCTACAATGTAGGAACCGTAGAGTCTACACTTTAAGACCATTAAACTGTTTGGCCACTGAAGTATCTGGAATATTATTTTTATCCGTCATTATTTTATCATGTTGAACGGTAAAACCTTACAATTTAAATGGATACAACGAATACTTGCACAATCCGTCATTTATACATCAGTGTAACGATTATACTCAAAGGTTCGCTTTTTACAACCGGAACCGGAAACCGGTCGAGCCTTCAGGAAACGCTCGCGTGTTTCCCGCGCCAGTCATACACCGAGACAAATTGCAAGCCGGACTTCCGGATAACTGGATCATTGGAGAGGTGGTAAGAGAGAGGAAAATAAATTTTATAGTTTTAGTAAACCTCGGTCTGTATAGAGAGCGATATCATCACAAATGGTCAACTGTTTTTTGAAGTGAAAACTTCTTTAGGCGCGTTGAGCATTTTTTGGGCGAACAAAAATTATGGAACTCGTGTCATCGTCACGCTGTCACAGAATACATAATACACAACACTGTACCGTGTATTTGAAAACAGCGCCATCTCTCGTAGAATAGGTGAATTACTACTTAAGTTTTCACTTCTGACGTGCAGTCCTATGATTGATGTGTTTTTTTTTTCAATATTAGCTTTATCTTCTATCTTCATTACATATACAAGGCGATTTGTGTATGTATTTATGTTCACTGTGGTCGCCGAAAAGACTGGATTGATTAAAACAAAACCGGCAATCTTCAGATCCTCAGCGAGTGATCCTGTAAAGTTTTGTCGGGACAAAAAACAAAAACAATAATTGAAGTCCATACATTGACATATTACATCGCTTCCAAGAAGCAGAAATGGTTGCTCGCTGCAGAAATGGTTCGACTATAGGTCAGTTCTTCACCTACATCACTGAGCGTACATCGCGTGATCACTCCTCATGATATAACCGTGATATAGCCACATGATATAACCGTGCCACTCGTGCTCGTGTTGATTGTGTTGTGTTAACGGTTTGTTGCGGTATCGCTGGGCCACATCACGCCTGGTGTGTTACTGCCTCTACTTTCGCTTTTCAGATTTATTATTTGTTTTGCATTTAATTTTGTAAAGTTGTCGAATTTAATACAGATAATGATCACAAATTTATCTTATTTACAAAAATATAATAGTTAAACGGCACGGGCCGCTTGATGCATGCATAGCAATTTCTGTAACTGAATTATGAAAATCTACGCTCAATTATATTTTTTTACTGTATTGTTACCGCAAGTTTGATTATATTGTTAGTTAATTTATTGCTGGTTTATCGCTGTAAATTACTTATCTATTTATATTGTGTTTTTTCAATTAGTGAATTTGTAAATTCTTTTGAGGAATTTAAAGAAAATATTTTATTAATCTTAAGTCTGTAACCACAATATAGTGAGAAATATCGTTCATGGTTGCTGTTTTTAACCTACTTCAGGGGTGAGGTTCTCTGTTATATATAAATTTAAAATTATTATAATAATTCATATATATTTCATTTATGTATGTACACTGATTACTTCGCCTTTTGTATTTTTTTTTTATTTGTGATGTTTCGAAAGTGTATCCTAGTGTACATACTTGAAATAATGATACTATATAAACATTTGAGAACCAATTTACGTGTTTATTCTTATTATGTAGAAGAAGTTCTCGAGATGATCTCAAAAACTCTATGACTTTGGCTCTGTATTTTTTAACCAGTCCCATTAATACGAATAATTTAGCTCGAGTGCCTGTTAAATTAAAAAATAAAAATTAATTGTATTTATTGAGATAAATAAATAAATAAATATCTGGGTCATTTTTGCACACACGGTCATCTGACCCCAAACTAAGCAAAGCTTGTAATAAGGCTGAAAAGACGGTCAAGCCAATTAGTATCTCAAAAATTATAATTATACATAAAAATGAATAATAAAATATAAAATACATTAATTACTTACAAAAAACAACATCTGTTGCCTGTTGATCTGGCAATATTCATAATTTAGTTTTAGCGCTCACAAATTGTAATACTTAAAGTAATATTATGAAGGTAATAAGTAATTGCAATGTTTAATTTTGTTACAGGTAAACTTTGAAATCTCACGCGATTTGCATGTTTCCACAAAAAATAGTAAGTAGAGCTGCTTTCTCAGTTAATAGCCAGTACACACGTGTGATTTTTTGTGCAGACGACAAATAGTTTGCGGTAGCCTAAGAAAATCAGGCGATTTACGTAGACTTAAAACTACTAGAATATATTATCTACAAACATCATAATATCTATATACTCATCTAAAAGTTGTCTGGAAGAAAATGTTGTTGTATTGTATGGAAGAAGAACTCGCAGGGTACTTTTTATATGTGGGGTTTATGGCATCTAAGCGCATGGAACTTTTAATGTGTCGCGTTGAAACATACAGTTTTACTATACAAAAAGTGTTGTGAGTTTTTTTTTATCATTGTAAAATAGGCTTGCGCTTGGCCGCCAACTCGCCTGATGTTAAGCGATGATGCGGCCTACGATGGATCACGCTTCGCTAGCCGAATTCACTTCAAAAACCGATTCACTTTTGGCTTGAAAACACCCAGATTGTAACTATCGGGGAACACCCATTTTACGGCTTCAAAAGGAAAACAGCTGAGAAATACTATCTAGGCATCTTCGAAGCAAATTTAAATAGATTTCTTCTATATCAACTTGTTCCAACCTCAGCCACACCGTCGCTTACTATCAGGCGAGTTGGTGGCCAATCGTAGATCTATATAAAAAGCAGCAATACAGTTTGAATGTGGGGCTGCGCTTCACGATACTAATAATATGAATGCAAGAGTTTGTTTGTTCTTTTTTCACTCAGCACAGAGCAACAAAATGACGTGAGTTTTTTCATAAAGATAGCAGGAGGGCTGGATATTGACATAGCTAGGACATATATTTTTTTAAACCTAATTTTTGTTTGGGGCTTTAGTCGCGATTATGCCAGTCCCGTTTTACAAAGCAACTTACACAATCAAAAGGGACCAAAGTCCCTACGCTGATTTAAACGACCGAGACCATGGCATACAAGGCCCTCGCCGCATCACACGTGGGTGCGGCCAAGATACCTTGAAACATGCCAAAATCTCGAGGACTTACGTCGTACTCGTGCAACATATATTATCTCATAGAGTCGCTCCGTCTGCAGTCGACCAGAAGGTGGGAAACATCTTCAAGCGTACCGCAGAGTGAATCCCGGAAAAAATACGGTTTCTGACAGAATTTCTACACAGTTGAAACTGCGGGCTGTAGGTAGTTTTGTATAACAATAATACAAGAAACTGTGTGAACCACTACACCCCAAATACGCTGGCAGTGCCTAAGCAGCGCAGGCGCGCAGCAGCTCTAGCAGTGTTTCAGTTTTTCGTATTACAAAACGCGCTATGCTGCTAACAACCTTAACAGTTGAAAGCTCACTATTACAACCTGGTTCCACAAAATCTACATTTTAGTATCTACTAACAGGATATTTACTGGACTAATCCGATTGGATGAGCTCGTGCTTAGCGCAATCAACGTACGTGTTAGCATTCCGCCGAATTAATTTTACATTGGGTAACAAACTGTTAACACTTCGCTACAAGTTCCATTCGACCACTAAATTATTATAAACTTTATTGGAATAGAGATAGAGTCGAAAATACAAAAATGAGAATTGGAGATACACCACTTTGTTTTTGTTTTGTTAGTATCGATGAAGTGAAAGTTTAGTGCATCAATAAAGACCAAATGTGTTGATTTTGTCGCTCTTATTTCGAAGCGTCAAGGTTCAACACATAATGTGTGGTAATTATCTTTGTTTTGGTAGGACTACTATGCTTTGAAATACGATAATTACGCTACCTAAACGAAGACTGGTAGTAGTGCTGATGATGCATACCACAAAAACTTACCTGTTAGATTTTTTACTATCTAATGTTTAAATTTTAAGCTGACGCTGGAGTCAACGAACTACCCGCGCCGCGCTGTACGTACGTACGCGTACTCTTGTACGCTTTACATTGCTGGTTTGCAAAATTCTAAATCACAAAAACAACACTAAAACAACAAGTATCAGGCAAATGGTTATTGATATTTAATTGTGTTTAGTTTCTTTTTTATGATACTGGTCGAGATTTTATGATAACGAGTCGAGCGAAGTCGCTCGCCTGATGGCTCTTCACGCTTGCCCATAACAGCTCAACGCCACTTAGAATTTTGAACTTCAACAGTTCAAAACCTTGGATGGCAATGCACTGCGCTCGTCACCCCGAGATATAAGATGTCAAATCTTTGTGTGCCCTGTAATTTCTCTGGAAACATTGCCCTTCAATCCGGAACACAGTAGTGTCTACACACTACTGCTTGGCGGATGAATAACTGGCAAAAGTGTGGTACTTCCCCAGGCGGACCCTTGCAAAAGAGTCCTACCACTACAAAAGTATAATATGGATATATGGATCGTTTTGGCTTTGGGAGTGTTTCCATTACACCCGGTACATCTTTAAGTTTCTCCCACCTACCTCGTCGAAATAGTAAGTACAGTAGAAACAGTAGTTACGGTAACCTGTGTTACACGATAAGCAGCGTAATCATTATCATCACTATCAGCCTTTCAAGTTCCCACTGCTGGGAAACAGGCTTTTTCTCAGAGTGATTGGATGGGTCCTAAAATTTTCGTGCTGTTAGCTGGTGAATGTCATTAAGTCTGAATTTTTGAGAATCTTGGATGTACTGGTTTTCTCACGATGTTTTAGTTCTATTTATTTTTGGTGTTATATGAAGTTTTGTTATATTTGCTATGAAAACACACGGCAACGCCACCGATCCAAGTTGCTGTTAGCTTGCAGTTTCAAACTTGTGTATGTATGTGGAAATTGGCTGGATTACAGTTTGGTTTTGTAAACATACGAAGTAGGAAACCGTACGATCCACTCAGCCATCTGGTCAGATTTAAATATAGAGTTCAATCATTCAAATGCTCACCCCATTTTGCAAAGCTGTGCTGGTGTGCAATGTTCTGCACCGAAGGTTTTCTAGTTGAGTTTAGGCTTGTAGTATTGCAAAAAGGTTTAAAGTCTTTAACCCCCTTTCCGGGTTGCAAATCTTTGACAATACCAATTTGAGATAAGGTCTGGATCCCAGCAGTGGGAACACGAAAGATGGACATTATTAAACACTAGTATTATCTTGGAAAAACTCACAACGGGCAATGGAGGGAGCTATGCTCGGAGTTTCTTTGCGCAATAAAATCCAGAACGTAGATATTCACCAAAGAACTAGAGTCACCGACATAGCTATTAAAATCTGCAAGTTGAAGTGGCAATGGGTAGGCCACATCGCTCGAAGAACTGATGACCGATGGGGAAGAAAGGTTCTTAAGTGGAGACCGCGATAAACGATTAGTACTCCTACTCTACGTTTTCCACAAACATCACCGCTGTAACTACTCATCTTTACAATCCGCAGAAGACAAGCAAGAAGTACAAGTCCACAAGGAGCTTCCTAAGACTCTACGTACACTAACGAGACTCCTCAACCAAATTAACCAACTTGTATACAACGGACGTTTTAACTTTTTATTTGCTCTGATATTGTGTGGAGTTGTGACTTTGAAGCGTCTTTGCGGAGTCGTTTGGAAGTTTTTGGAGGAATGTGAAATGTTGTTAAGTTTTTTTTGTGGCTTTTGAAAAGTTAAAATGTCTCCCGAGACATTAAGTTGCCAGACTGATAAAGATAGCGCATGTGATGTAGCTCAGTTATACAGGGTTATTGGATGCTTAGTTGAAGACCAGCGGCAGATTCTCTACGTCATACCTAACAACTTTACTTCCATTAACTTTTAATACTAGACTCAACAAACAACAAAAAGTGTGGACAAGGAAGTGTCTCGAAAAAAAGGAAGTGTATACCTACACAGAGAATGTGCAGAGGTCGTGTCCTCTGTGAGACTAAAGTAACCTCAGACCATCAGTCTTTGTATGGGTTCAAGATTTATTTTTTACTTTTACTACGGAAGTTGACTTGTAAGTCGGAAGAGATTTAATTTAAAACAACAACTTTTATGCAAGGTCACGTGTGAGAAGTCACAAATCGCGTCTTAGAATTATTAAGATGAAGAAGCAGAATAAATCCATCCAATTTTCCATAAACGTATGTAAGAGTTGATGGTTGGTACGCAATAATCCATGTATTAACCCAGGGTGTGAGTAGGACTCTACCTGTAAGGCAGACAGACGACCTAAAAGAGACCGCAGAGAAACGCTGGATGCAGGCTTCTTCCAACCGGCCCTTTTGGAAATCGATGGGGGAGGTCTATGTCCAGAAGTAGACATGAAATGATGATGATGATGAGCTTAGGAAGAATCACATTCCAGTTTTGGTCATTAAATATCGACTAAAGCGTAATAGATGGACCCGGGTATGTCCTAAAACTGCGACCAGAACCACCGGAGGATGGGCAGCAGCGTCCTAATAGTACACGGTGAACGTACTGCGATCCCCAAGCCGCCTGCCAAGCGTGGGTATTATGGCAACACCCCTCTCTATGAGGGAGGCCTTGTCCAACAGTGGACGTTAATTGGCTGATGATGATGATGAAAGCGTGATAGATGCTTTATCCAGAGAGGATAATACCGTTATTCATAAAATTAATCTCAACAGCTTGTAAAGAGTTGACAGTTTCGCCACAAGTGGTCTGCAAGAGAAATCTGCCAAGACTCGTTGCAACTTTGTAAACTGATCCTCAGCCACAGTTCAGACACGAACACAGAAAACTACAGAAGTACGACTCTGATAAAATGGCAGAATGGAAAAAAACTACCAATCAGCTTAGTAGTTGTGACTACTCAGTAATTTGGCTACACTTCCCAACAATCTTCAAAAGGTTGTTAATAGAGTCTGAGTGGCATAAAACCAGCTGCGACGTGACTGGCCCAGTTACCTGCTGCTTTGAGCGCAAACGCGCATAACCGGGAGCTGGTGAGGCGCCACAAAGATCTCTTTTTATACCAATTTGTTTTGGGCATCATACAGCTACCCGACTGCGTCCGAATCTCGATCAGCCATTAGCCTGTTAAACTGTTCCACGTCTAGCTTTAAAGATCTGTGTTGCCAAGCGGTCCGTTAGCGTGTTTGCTACCTACGGCTTTATAAAAACAGCTTGAGTTTAGTATGGAGGCTAATGGAGGGCATATTTAGGTCCTCCACCAAATCACAACTCACCTAAATTAATTACACAGTGTATTCAAATATGGTAACAAGTATATACTGAACTGGGTAGTATCTCCTTAGTAAAGCAGCTAAAATACACCGTTTGGCTACATAATTCTACCCAGCTTATTATCTCAGTATTCTATGTATTAATTTCAATTAAAAACTATCTTAGTAACGCTATAACGAGTTTCCTATCTGGCTATTATTTAATCTGTAACCAAGTGTTAAAGTGAAGAAGCTACAGCTTCTTCAATGAAAGCAAAGCGCTGACACCAAGTGTCCGAGAACTAACGAGCGGTGTCAGACACTAACTTGCAGACTCTGACACTTTGATACGGTTATTTTCACGGCTCATTGGAGAGCCTGAATGATTTTGCAATTTATTGGCTCTCAGTATCACTTGGTATCACTTAAATTATTTACAGTAGTTTAGCTGATTGGCACGTATACTGCTAGGTGCCAACCAAACTATCGGTAAGTTATTTAAAGGTTTCAATAATAACTAAACGTGATAATTCCGCAGTTCACACTGTAAGTGATAATGATGTAGTTGAGTAACAAGTTTTATGATATCACTATTTTCCATCCAATTAAAAAGACGAAGGATACCGTCACTGATTGTAAAACTATTTTATATTGAATAGTCTAGAGTGGTCACATTTAAATTTAAAGAAAATATTCCGCCTAGGATTCTTAAATCCCGCATCTAAAGATAAAAATTAAGTGATAAATTCTTTTTATTGAACTTTTTCAGTTTTATTGTAAAAATATACTTACAGAATTATTATTTTCTGTATTACATATAATACACAAACAGATCAATAATTACAAATGCTGTATGTAACATTTTTTCAGAATTTTTGAAGTGAAAACTTCTTTACGCGCGTTGAGAATTTTTGGGGTGAACAAAAATCATGGAACTCGCGCATCGTCACGCTGTCACAGAATACATAATACTCAGTGACGTGTATTTAAAACAGCGCCATCTCTTGTAGAATAGGTGAATTACTACTTAAGTTTTCACTTCTGACGTGCAGTCATATGACACATGTGGTTTTTTTTTTCTATAGGAGGGTGGCCCTCTCGACATTATCTCCACTAAAAACGCCCCCTCATTAAAAACGTTGTGTGTGAGAGAGATTGTGTTAATCTCGAGCGTGCCAGAATAAAACCCGTACGAAGCGCTTTAATTCCACTTTTATTGTGCGTACTGCTGGTCTGTGGAATGCGCTGCCTGAATGGGTATTCCTCGATAGTTACAATCTGGGTGTCTTTAAATCACGAGTGAATCGGCTTCTTCTAGGCAAGCGTGCTCCATCGTAGACCGCATCATCGCTTAACATCAGGCGAGTTGGCGGTCAAACGCAAGCCTATCAATGCATAAAAAAATAAATAGCGTAAAGGTTTTCTGGTGTGTACAAATTTCTCGAGACATCTAGCATTTCTTTAATAGACGAATCACGTGTCTATCCATTCGCCAAGAAGTAGAACACTAACGTACAAAGAAGCGGTCGAAGTCGCGTTCTGCCACTAAATCTTTCCCATACAACTCGGCGGAGAGCTGCCTTCGAACGGAATGCTGATACGATAGAATTAAACGCATAGTTTAGAAGAAGGGGAATTGAGTTTGGAAGTTTTTACTTATTGGAAAATACATACTTACGTACTTGCTAGAACCTTTGTTCAAAGAGTACAAGAGAGTTTAGTTTGGGAATCATGCTAAGTAATGTATAGCACGAAATTTGAATATTGAAGTGATTGAAATGTTATTGACAATATTATACTGTAGATAACTGATATTTATATCGATGAAACCAATAGCTTTGATGAATAACTTAAGTAAATATAATAAAATATGTAATTGAAATCGGTTATTAATATTCTGATATATAAGCTTTTAAAGTTTTTGTTAGAGAAAACTCTGTCCCTTTCCCACGACGAAAAATGACGTCATGCCTCTGTACGGCATACTTGTCAGAATATAATTTATATGGCGTACAGAGAGGTGACGTCATAGTTTGCTGTTTCGCGCTCTCTGTCTAGCATGATATTAAAATGCTTATAAGTTGTTTATTTTTGATCAGATTTTCATTTTATTTTCATTAATCAGCTATATTTATGCACTACATTTAAATAGGAAAATTTAAAAGAAACAGTCATCTAGCCTATTCAATAACTTGCATTAGGTACGCATCCTGCTCATTGTCGGCAAACATTTATTTGTTAATAACATTTCAATAATAAATAGTAATGTGTGGAGTTAGAGCGTCGGGGCGTTTACCCGAATTCAAATCGTCTTATTCGTCAAATTTTGGAATTTCTATAGTAATGAAATAATTTATAGCATTTTTAACATATAAATAAATTAAAAAAAAAAACACTTCGTCATTCAATAACCGACTCACCACAAAATCTCAGAAATTGCTTATCCAATGAAGCTGAAATTCGGTAAGTAGATATCTTAAAGGGTGTAGAAATCCACTAAGAATGGATTTTGCAAAAGGGCTGAAATCAGGGGGGGAAATGGAGGGTTGAAAGTTTAAATGACAGTTTTGCATACAATGTCGCACCTCCAGCTTCTTTTATAAGATTTTACTAAGACACAAGAGCTTAGCCGCTCAAATCAACTCGGTTTTCATGAATTCCTTACAAAATTATCATGTCCTGAGTATCGTGATTTTCTCCGCAATATCTCAAAACCTGCATCATCTTTTCCTGTATTGGTAACATGCAGCACTTCGTTAACTAATATAATATTATGTCTACGCTGATGTAATTTTTCTTCCTTTTAGTAGGTACTTATTCTGCTATTCGGGGCGGAGATAAATTCAACAATAATCAAAGATCATGAAAATCAGTTCAGCTGTACTTGAGTTATAAATGGTGTAACCAACTCGACTTATATCTATCAGAAATACGTAGAGCTCATTGTTACAAGATTCTCAGTTAATGCACTATGTAAATACAATCCTAAGTTATAAGAATGTATCTAGTAAACGCATGTGAACCCAACGTGAAAAGCATTTGCATGTGAATGGCAGAGTTTTCACATTTTCACCGCATTTCCGTCTGATACCGCGCTTGGACGGACACATGTCTGTAGCTATCTATAAAAGTTTCTCTATGTACGTCATATCGGTTTGATTTATATGACTATATTGAAGTCAAGCTTTAAAGTTACAGTGTTTAATATAAAACATTCTAAAGAAAAATTTGGGTTTGAATTTCTACTACTGCTGCAAATGAATTCCTCGGGAATATCGAAAAATAAACATAATTACCCGACTACGGAAATAGGAGGTTAAACTCATAAATCTCCTCATAATTTCCTGTAGTCTATGTAGGAATCATTCTCTTATCTAATCTCCTGAACTACTTATCATATTTTGAATAATGAGGTGTCTAAATCAAGGTCACAAAGTAAGGACTAGTATCATACAATCCGTCACGTGATTTACAAAGCGTAAAAGGACGTCTGACAAATAATATGTAGCCTTTGGAGTCTTTTAGAGATGTCCCAATCCCTAGTATATTCAAAAAGTGTACAATCCTGCAATTCACCGTCCTGTCAGAAATATATCTGTTACGTTCAGGTAACAACAATTTTGGCATTTAAGTAAAGAATGTAACATTTTAATTTGTTTATGCTAAATTAGCACTACTTCTATGCTACTAGTCGTAATAGGAGCACTAGATGGACTGACGACATCGTAAGAGTCGCGGGCATCCAGTGGATGCAGATAGCAGGATGTCGTTCAGTTTAGAGGTCTAAAGTGGAAGCTTATGTTCAGCAATGGGCGTCTTTTGGCTGATGATGATGTACTTAACTTTAAAAAATTACCTTTCAAACACAGTTATGCCAATACTTCTTGTCTACTTCCTATTAATTTGAATTGATAAAAAGGTAATTCAATGAACATTACGTCTTCTCTTCAATTTAAAACAGAATCCATCAAGTATTCACAAGAGCCCGGCGACTCCTGTATCTATCATAAAGAAACGTACCGTCAAGTTCCTTTTGAAGTGCACCCCAGCTTCTCTATTCATATATCCTTGCGCAGGATTAGCATATCGCATCTGCCTTGAATTTGCATTCCCTTCGTGAAGGTTGCGATGTTTTTTGGAATATGTGGCTTACATTGTTCGCATCTTCAATGGATTGCTGTTTGGTAGAGTTTTTACATATTATGTTAAAATAATGCTAATGTACGAGTATCTCTTTCAGCCTTTAATGTAGGTATCTTCTAGATTATAATCTGGTCAAGGTGTCATATTCCACTAACTCTCATATTCAGCTCAAATTCTCACGTCACCCTCATGTAGTGATTTTATATGCCAAAACACAACTTAAGGATGACATGAAGGTTCGAGGTACATTTATTTACGTCCATAAATATGGGGGTAAATAACCGAATGTTAAGCCAACTCCGAGACCTAACTCAGAGTACAGTGTACAGCTGATTATAGGCCTCTTTTAGGACACGCCACTGAGCTCCATCTTCAGTTTGCTCCGGTGGCTCAGTTGGTAGTGAATCTACATTCTACGCTTGGGGGTGTGGGTTCGATTTCCATCTAGGGCAAACATTTTTGTTACGAATATTTGTGTTTGTTCTATGGCTGGGTGCTAATGTCTATTTAACTATGTATTTAAAAATATATATATGTACGTATATCAGTCTCTGGCAGCCATATTACAAGCTTTGCTTAGTATGGGTCAGATGACCATGTGTACAAAAAAAAATCTCTCCCAACCACTTCCAATTGATTTAAATGCACTCAAAAAAATTATATCATAAAAACAAATTTTTAATTGAAAATAATATCTGAATGAAGTAAAAAAATAGACTCCTCTACAGCAATTAACCGAGAAAACAACGAAACAGACAATTCTCATTACTTTAAAAATAACAAGACGAACAGGCAAGAACACTTTAACATAATTATATTGTAGGAGTTCAGGAAACGTATAACAGTATGATCAATTTGGCACCTACGTAAAAATAACTAATAAAAAAACGTACTTACATCAAAAAGGTAGTTTGGATTTCCACCTGCTCCGCACAGATTTTCGGAGAAATTTGAGATAATGGATCTCGACCATCAACTAATAATTGCCGAGGAGAACATAGATGACATGAGGCCGCGAGAAAAAACTAATTAATGTACTAAATAGACACGGTGGTTCAATAGAAGTGGTTCATGGCACTGAAAGTCGCTACAGGCGGTAAAAAATCGTGATGAAGTAGTTGTTAACTCTGACAGATCTCTCCAACAATATTGGGGGAGACCAGTAAACGACATGTTTCTATAAGAAGTGTCTGTCATTATCATCAGCCAGTAGACGTCCACTGCTGAACATAGGCCTCCTCCATTAACCTCCATACTGAACGACATCCTGCCATCTGCATCCACTAGATGCCCACGACTCTCAAAATCTCGTCGGTCCATCTAGTAGGAGGCCTACCCTTCGAGCGATGTGGAATGCCCATTGCCACTTCAACTTGCAAATTTTTCAGCTTGAGCCACTTGATGCATTACAACGTAGAGCTATAAGAATTGTCGACGATCCCAAGCTCTCCAAACACCTAGAGCCGCTCAGCATGCGCAGAGACGTAGGGTCTCTTTGTGTCTTTTATCGCATATACAACGGGGAATGTTCTGAAGAACTGTTCGATCTGATGCCGGCATCGCGGTTTTATCATCGCACCAGCCGCCACCGCCTGAAAATTCATCCACATATCATAGATCGGTGGAAATCACGTCGTTTTTACGCGTTCCTTTTTGCCTTACACCTGCAATATGTGGAATGAGCTCCTTCCTACGGCATTTCCGAGTAGCTTTAATATGGGGTTCATCAAAAGGGCTGTTAATAGAGTCTTTAAGTGTCGGCAACGTATCTGTGATGCCCCTGGTGTTGCAGGTATCCATAGGCGACGGTGATCGCTTACCATCAGGCGGCCCGTTTGCTCGTTTGCCACCTATGGCATAAAAAAAAAGCTATGTCGATGTCCGAACATGGCTCTCTCCATTGCCCGTTGTGTGACTCTGAGTTTTTCCAAAAGGTCAACAGTTAAAGACCACGTCTCAGTACCATATTATGTATACCATAGATCAAAGACCCCTGTCTTTAGGCACTATGGTATCTTGGACGAGAAGATGTCACGCAATTTCCAAGAAGTGTCAGTACTGTCTTTATAACGGTAGCCCAACTCCCGATTCGTAAGAGCATCGCAAGGAGCAACTTTTCAAATCAGCACTCGAGAGTTGAGCATCTTGAGAACGGATAGGAACTGAGATTAAAAATAACTCAGAAAAGGCATATTGACGGCATTGTTAGGTACTTTGAAAGAATTATATAGAGCATTGAATATTTATTAAAATACAAGTATACATTGAAATAAAAAAGCGATATGAGAGCTTCAAGCAGCTGAACAGGTTTTCTTGATGACTCTGAACACTCTTGATTAAGTAGCCTTTCAAACGAAAAAAAAAAACGAAATCAAATTCGGTGCCGCTGTTTGGAAGCTATTATGCCGCAGACAGACAGACAAAACGCCTCTTTTCTTACGTCGGGGTTTAAAATAGCGCCTAAAATGGAGATGAAAAACTGTCCAGGAGCGTTAGACCTATAATTTACATTGATTAACTAAGAAAACTGACTTGCGTTGTGCATTATTATCCTTTAGAAAAATTTTGTACGCTATAAATAAAACCACATTTCACTGTACAAAAAGTTATTCACACCGTAGCAAGCTCGCGAACTCTTCCCAAAACCTCGAAAACCAATTTCTGTCTCACAAAGAGAGTTTGTACCAGTTTATACGCTTTGCGAGGGGTTTGTAAAAATTGAAAAATCCTCGTCAAGTTTGTGCGGGCGTCCTACAAGTTTATCGAATACCGAGTATATTGAATGATCCAGTATTGGATCATTCTGTATTGGAGTACACAGAATGATCCAGTATTGGATCATTCTGTACAGAGAACGGAGCGTATTCGGAACTATTTTTCGGTGTAATTGAATCCTTTGTAATTATTTTACTGCGTCGCAATTGAAGAAATAAACAGAAGAAGTTCACAAATTGGGGTTTACAAAATGTCAGTTTCAGTTGTGGCAAGAATCCGTTTTGATGAAGAAAATGGTCGACGCATATCCCTGGCCAATATTGACCAGTGCCTTGCTTACGTTTCGGCGGTTTAGCACCAAGGTATTGCAATTCAACGCGGCCAGCATTTTGAGAACGACGCCTACTAATTTAATGTATTTTTATCCTTTTGAAATAGAGACCTATATTAAAACTGTAATCATTCAAACTTTGATGCACTTACTACTTACTGTTAGTATTTTGTAGCAATTTATGTAAGGTCAAAAAAAAAGTCAAACGTCACGTCTTTAATTTTCTGTTTTTTAAGTTGTGCATAATAAATTATTCTCAAATAAAATAAATTATACAATGTAAAAAAAAACGTCACAAACAAAAACATTATTAAATGATTATGTGTTTATTTATTTATTTAATCTCAGAAAACAAACAGCTTTATAAACGTAAAACATAGAAAAAGAAATATGACCTAAGCCTTATAAAAACCCTTAAAAAGCTTTCACTAAATAAAAGAATTTGATTAAAATTGATAGTTTTAGTAATTTTGTCACCAATACGACATTATTTTGTATAATATTTTGTTCTATTCTAACACGAGTTCTGTAATTATTGTCCACTCCGTCACAGCTGGTCATTCTACTTAGCATTTTTCCCGCTACCCGTAATAAAATTAAAAATTAACGTCACAAAGCTCAACGTCCGGTAAACATGCGCATGAATTATTTAAAATGACTCGTATAATGGCACTTGAAAGCTGACACGTACTCTTAACGATGTTACAACACTTTTCGCGCGTACTCTTGTCCGATGCGTCTCTGGTTGTGAATAGTGTAAGTATTTACTTTTGGTTTCTAACTTTTGCAATGTATCCTTTAGATATAAGATCCTAAAGATTTTGGCGCAGTAACGTGCATCATGTTTACGAGAAGACTGAAGAATGCGGGGCTCGATCAAAAATTACAAATTTGGGGCAGACATAATAATCTACCCTCTTTCTTAGTCTGTTGCTACGTTTATCACTCTAAGTCGAACTCGAATCTAAGTCCCGACAAAACACACTTACTGTATCACGAGAAGAACTAACACACTAGCAGAATACTATCTCCACACATACATTATGAACTGTAAGCAACCAGGAGAAAGGGCAAGTGTCTTCGCGGATACGAACTTAATTTGAGCTGGTGCTATTGTTTTCATTGTCGGAATACTATTATAATTTCGTGTTTTTTTTTTTTTGTGATTAGTAAAAGTAAATTTGCTGTGCCATTACCAGCGTAGATTTACCCAACCCAGTCGCGCACTCTTTACCACCCGTGCATTATTAAACGGCATTATTGCGTCACGTATCGCCTATACATTACGGAGCGTGTCCGAGCCGGGATCGCTGTAAATATAGGGGACTGGTACGATGGTACATACGGCGGAGCTCGGGTCTTACGACTACCTATTTTAAGTGATTCTGTTTAGGTCATGAGAAAAGATGCGTATCACGACGCGTTAAGGTTCACGTGATTTTCCTAAGAGCGTTTTCACATTATCCGATCCGATATCGGTGTCGGACGCTGATCCGATATCGGGGTAAGTAAAATGTTGCGTTGTAATTGTTGTTGTTTGCGTCTTAAAATAAACTGGCCAAGTGCGAGTCGGACTCGCGCACGAAGGGTCCGTAACATTTTCTATAAAAACGGCAAAAAAATCAGATTTTGTATGGGAGCCCCCCTTAAATATTAATTATATTATAATTTAATAATTATTTTTAAAGTGAATATACAACTAAATATTCTATGAATATTTCAAGCGTCTATCTCTTGCCGTTATCAATATCGAGCGAAAACGAGCAAAAAATTCACGTTTGTTGTATGGGAGCCCCCCTTAAATATTAATTTTATTTTAATTAAATTATTAATTTTTTATGTTGCCGTTATCATTATCGAGCAAAAAAATCACGTTTGTTGTATGGGAGCCCCCTTAAATATTTATTTTATTCTATTTTTTAGTATATGTTGTTATAGCGGCAACGGAAATACATCATCTGGAAAAATTTCAACTGTCTAACTATCACGGTTCATGAGATACAACCTGGTGACAGACGGACGGACAGACGGACAGACGGACGGACAGCGGAGCCTTATTAATAGGGTCCCGTTGGGTGCGGAACCCTAAAAAGCAGCTGAACACGTTAAGATACTTTTTAGAATATTTGTCTGTTTGTTTGTCCACGAACATTTCCTAAACCACTGGACGGATTTAAATGCGGTTTTCACGAATATGCTTAGCTATGACCAGTATGACGTAGAGGCTATGTTATTTTGCGCAAGAGCCGGATTATGGGAGGAAAAAAAGGGTTGAAAGTTTATATGAAAATCTACGCGTACAAAGTCGCGGGCAACAGAATTTTTGCGGATGGTTGGAGAGCTGGACAGCGATACTTTTTACTTTTAAAAAAGTACTGCTCCTGAGGGAACATCCATGCGGTTGAAATAACGGAGCGTAGTAAAGTTTATTTTTAACCCCTGACACAAAAAGAGGGCTGTTATAAGTTTAATGTGTGTATCTGTGTGTCTGTCTAGCATCATAGCTCCCAAACGGCTGTACCGATTTTGATTTGATTTCTTTTGTTTGAAAGTTGACTTGATCTAGAGTGTTCTTAGCTTTGATTCAGCCGTTTGAAGAACATCAGCTTAATTAAGGAGTTTATAAAAAAAAATAAATATGCTTGTGTAGTTTACAACAACACTACTTTACTAGAATGTGAACCTTAAAGTTATTATGCACTAAGGTCGTTTTCTACTATTATACATAAAACTAAGCACAAAGTAACCTCAAACCCCAGAATCATTTCATTCTAACTTCAACCGAACTGTTTCTCATTCATTTACCCTCACAGATCGTTAGCTCAACTTATCTAGCTAGCCTTTAAAACGTTCAAACGAGTTTGGCTTTTATCACGTAATAGTAAGAGTGTTATTTGTAAAGTGATGTAGCCGCGACCATAGTTTGACAACGCATTCGTCGAGGCTTCCTACGGGGCGATGCGGAAATTAGATGACGCAGCTAGAGTGGCATTAGAGAGGAGGTAAGAGAATGCAAGTTTTTATCGATAGATCAAACAAAAAAGTCGTCGTTACGTAATTCGGTATGCTAAAAAAAATTAACCTATGCCAATTCCGAAACCATTTCGAGATTTTATGTTAAAAACCCTTATTTTTCTACTCTGACCTTTTAAAATGATAAGATGTCATTTATTTTAACAAAAAACTATGAAATAATTCGACCTTCATTGACCTTTAAATGACGTCACGTTTTTGCATTTTATTATCTGTGCTTTTTAAGAATAAATAATATAATACATTTGACACACTGTTCGTCACACAGAAAATATTTTACTTTCATATCTGTGGTTATACAGTCTAGTTCTTTTCAGAGTTGCCAATATGGGGTGTTTTCCCTAAGCGTAGGGAAAAATCATGTGGAATGGTTTTTTCGGGGAAATAAATATCTGATTTAGAACGTTTTTACTGGAAGCACCTACTTAATAGAATTAATTTTTACCACGTCAGATTAATTTGTTTTTATTATGGGTGCTACTCACAGCGATATATAATGTTAAACATATTTTAATATGTCATTTGATGTATGATTAATAATTTATATTCAAACATGATGTCTCAACCTAAGATAAAAAAACACAGAACTTGAATAATTGAACAAATAAAATATTTAAATAAACGACATTTTGAACTATCTGGTGACGTCACAAAATTGCAATTTTAAAAAAAATCTTATAAAATAACTACTGAATAGAAAACAAAAATAGTGAAATAGAATAGTTTCTAGAAAAGTTTCTTAAAATACGAAAATCTACAAATTTCTACGAAATAAAAATATAAAAAAAAGTTTACATACCGAAGCTGTTGTCCGTAAGGCCCCAGTTCTGCATTCGCCCCGTAATCCTCTCTACTCCCGGACTCAGGAATAATGAAGCTTTCTATCAGTGACAGGTTTTTTTTAAATCGGTCAAGTAGTTTTGGAGTGTATCTCCTACAAACAAACTTAATAATCTCTTTTTTTATAATATTAGTGTAGATTATTATTAAATAAGGTAATGTTATAGGTATGATGTATGAGGCCTTATAATGGGATAATAATTTGACTAAATTAAAAGCCTGACATGGGGTATTTTTTTTTGTAGATGGCAACTTTTGTTTTGATTGAATAGAGAGTTACGAATTAGTAGGTGTCACTGTCAAGTGTCAATGTAAATTCTAGTTTATTTTTTTTTACTCGCGTGCTTTTTCTTAGCTCCTCAACGCAACTACATATTTGTGCAAAAAAGTGACGTCATAGGGTTCAAATTTTCAAAAAACTATTATAAATTAACTACTTAGTAGTTAGGTATTAACATATCGTTTTTTTTATTTTTTTTTACTACTGAATATAAAACAAAAATATTGAAATTAGTTTCTTATAATGACCTAATCTACGAAATAAAAATATAAAAAAAATACCAAAAAAAAACTTTACATACCGAATTGCTCATAATATTTTATGAGTAAGAAAAATTTAAAGATATGTTATTCAATGTAGACTTGTTAGATGGTATATTTAGTACTTTTCACTTGATTATTTGTTCCTAGTTTTTGAGAACATATCGATATACATAATATAAATATATATTCAGGACATTTTTGCACACACGGTCATCTGACCCCAAATTAAGCAAAGCTTGTACTTAGGCTGCCAGAGACAGACTTATATGTTATATATTTTTAAATACTTATTTAAACAAATATTAAAAAACAAATATTCAGTTTGTCCTAGGTGGGAATCGAATCCACGACCTTCAAGCTCAGAAGGCAGGTCCACTACCACTGACTGGGCCACCGGGGCAATCATAATCATAATAACAAATCGATAAACTCAACCCCCTCACTACAGTGTATCGTGCGAGCACAAGTCAGCAATTTCCCGCAACGAGAGGTGATTTATTCCGCAACTCGGATATCGCGTCAAAGTTGCGAGTGCTCTTCACAATCAACACACTTGTGCTAGCGAGCACGACACTGCCACTGAGCTTCTAAACACGTTAGAATAGCCACGTATGTCGGGCTAGTGTTGCTAACGTTGGAATGGGTTATGGTAGGTCAGCAGTGCGAGTCAGTGAGATGTAATACAATACAGACGATATAGGCGAACAACACTGCTTTAAAAACTTACTAAAAGAATGAAACAGTAAAATGCATTAGCACGATTTTAATAAGTAGTTTAAGTATTTAATATCTTAAAATAGTATAAATATATCTACATGATGTATCTATAATATGCTAGTCTGTGGAATGTGCTACCCGAATGGGTGTTTCCCGATAGTTACAATCTGGGTGTCTTCAAATCTTGAGTGAATCAGCTTCTTCTAGGCAAGCGTGCTCCATCGTAGACCGCATCATCGCTTAACATCAGGCAATTTGGCGTTCAAACGCAAGCCTATTTATGCATAAAAAAAATTTACAATGTTTAAATCGTATTTTTTTTTTTTTATTATGTGATAGGCTTGCGTTGACCACCAACTTGCCTGATGTTAAGCGAAGTTGCGGTCTACGATGGAGCATGCTTGCCTAGAAGAAACCGATTCACTCGAGATTTGAAGATACCTAGATTTTAACTATCAAGGAACACCCATTCAGGTAGCGCATTCCACACACTACCAGTTTGCACTTTAAAAGTGGAATCAAAGCGATTAGTACGGGTTTTCGGAATATCAACCATAAAGCGGTGTCAATTTTTGGAATTCCTATATAAAAGATATTATATTAATCACTATCGCTACATAGTATAAACAAAGTCGCTGTCCTTTGTCCCTATATATGCTTAGATCTTTAAAACTACGCAACGGATTTTGATGCGGTTTTCACTGACAGTTAGATAATTTTTCACGGAAGGTTTATATCTACAATGAAACATATACCCGTCCGAAGCCGGGGTGGGTCGCTAGTATATTTATAAATGACTACTCTATCTTATCCTAATGTTCTGTGGTTGTGACGTGTGCTTGCCCGCATTGCTATAGTTATGTGATTTGTAATAAGCGGCGTCAGAGTAAGATTCACTTAAGGCCCGGTATCCACTATATAATAGGTAAGCTGAACAGAGCTGTGGAAGTAATGTTAAGGCGAGGTTTTCCCACTTCTAAGCAACGCTTGTTACTACAGATGACAATAAGGCTTACTATATTGTATTAAAGTCACATTTTAGTGGAGCAAAACCTTCACGTTTACCCACAGTCGTGCGTTTCGCTACTTAAATTTCTGCGGTTTTTCTCACATTTTTGAAAAGTGTAGGTGTTATGTAAAATATACCTTTAAGGTTCCCTCCATAATTATGAAATCTGTATGTTATGATATCGTATACATCGTTTATTTTATATTATTATTTATTATATAGTTTTTTTTTTCTATCGACCGAAATGTCCTTAATCGTATTTCGGTCTTTAAGGTTTCCATAAAAAAAAAAAAAAAAAATACTAGACAAATAAACAAAAAGTCTAACCACATTAGCATAAAGTGGGGTTTCCATAACTGGAGGCAGCGCGGTGCAGCTGAGCAGAGTAGGAAATGTACAGAAAAACTGCATTTTACTCTAATTCATCATTATCATAATTTCAGCTTATCATGTTCCCAATGCTGGACGCAGGCCTTCTCTCAGAGAGAGGATGTGCCAATTTACCATGCTGTTCCTGTGCGTTTTGGTGAATGTCATTTTTTATTTAAACGTTTGAGGTTCTTAGTCAAAAAAATAATTTGGTACTAAATAAGTCATTGGTGCAGGGCCGAGGATCGAACTGGGTGCCATCAGATTGTAAAGCGCACATGCTACCGCTCGGCTACGTTCGCTTTCGTTCTTCCACGATTTATCTAAATAGTGTATATGCTTAAGCTTCAGGTAAACATTTCAGTGTGTGTTGTGTAGAACGAAGTTTCACGCTCGTTGAGCTATATCTCTTTAGATATTCTACTCTATGCTGCAGTGTCATGTTTCCACCCTTTACGCCTGGGAATGGCAGCATTTGCTGTCGAAATAATTAAAATGGATAATTAAATTCATTAGTATAAATTTTATCAAGTTTTAAACAGGATTTTAGACCGGTGAGCTGAATTTTATTTGTCATTTTGTGTAGTCGTTTTAAATTTATGATAGTCTTGCTTTTTAACTGCCAGGTTTGTAGCTGGTATTCTCTTTTTGTTCGTCCGTTCATCAGAGCGGTGTCAAAGCTCACAGCTATAGCGATCGTAACAATAAAACATGATGTCCACCGACGCGATGGTAGATAAGTGGTCACCAGCGCGGAAATGATGTATATCGGTGAGAGATGGCGGCAGTGTTTGTTTGGGGTTTGAGGTGATAAGTGAATTGTATTTTTGGCCGGAGTCCTGAAGCGTCGCAGTGACCCAAGGTTGGCTATAATATTGTGCGTTGAAGTTGCCTACTGGCCTCTAAACTTTGGATATTCGAAACGTGAACTCAAACGACGCCTCAGCTTTGACATTTGACAGTGACAATGGCTAGAATATGCTATGTTTTTTGCCGGAAAACACATTCAGCCTTTTATATTAATTTTAAAAGTTCCGTATCCAAAGAGTTCGTACCCAAAGGGTGTCAACAGGACCCACTATTATTCAGCCTACGCTGTCAATCTGTCCTATTTTTTACGGCTATCTTTTGAACTGTAATAGGTTGATCCAATTTAAATTATGCTAAGGCTGATTAACTAAAAAATAATAATGAAATCAAAAAGCAAAAATTAAGAGGGACTCCCTTACAAAAAATGTTTTTAATGCATTTTTGTCTACGCTCTATTAAAAAAAATTGGTAATACGTACGTGTAAATACTTGGCATGATTATAGTACACTCTCTGTTAAATACTGGCCAAGAGCGAGTCGCAACCAAACTTACAATGCATTTTATCTCCTTCCCGAAGTTTATGTTAATAAAGATTGACAGGAATAAAAATGCAAACTCTCCGGTTCAGAACATCCTGTAAAGTAATACAGGGTTGTCGGTGTAACTTACTCTGTTTCTGGTTTGAATTGAATGGCTTCGACGACGGCCGATTATTTCATATTAAGTATTACTTTATTCTGTTACTTACCTGCAATAGTTTTGAATTAGAATTAATTGTACCTACCTACCGCAGGAAGAAGTCGGCTCCGGGAATCAGGATTCCTTGTCCGGAGTACGACGCATTACAATAACTGCTGAATTGTATTATTTTGTCTCAATAAATTTTTATTATTATTTATTATTATTAACTTAAACGTACCTCGGAAAAGTAGGTACCTAATGTAAAAACTCAAAAACGCAAAAGAAACCGAAACAAACTACAGTTAATAAATAATAAAAATTAAACAAGACCTAAACCTGCTTCTCTGAGTCTATTGATAAAAAAAAACTCACAAACATGAATGTGCCTATTATTTGGGAACATGCAACTATTAAGGTCTACACCGAAAATTAACTGGGCTCTGGGCTATCTAGTTTTATAAACTTTGCTGCACCTAACTAAACTGGCAAAACAATTATTTATAGAGAAAATATTTTCTCCGCGGCAAGAAAATAATACCTATACTTATCACAGCGCAGCGTAGTGAGTGACGGGTACATAAAAATATTTAAAAAATATCTGTGTTATATGTATATGTAAGTTTTTCAAAATAGTTGGCTTGTGCCGAGTCATTCCAAAAAAAAACACTATTTGAGAAAAATAGAATAAAAAATAAACAAATAAACTGCCAACCCTGTATATTTTTACTCCAGTAATATCGTTTATACAGGATGATGAGAGGGCAGGGAGGAGCGGAAAGATTCTCGTAGCAACTCAATTAGCTAATGAAAACCTACTGTCCTGGTCGTCTTCAGTGGGCCCTTGTGCATAACGATGATATTTTTAACTAAATTTTTGAGCCCGATCACAGGTTTAATGATAGTTACTGTGGAACCAGGGTCACTAACGTAATAATAGCTACTCAGTACACCCTGTCTAACTCAAGCTGTTCTGGAGAAAGGAGGGGATTAAATGCAGGACTGAGAGATTTTTTTATAGTCGAGTAGAGTTAGATTTTGCTAGTCAGTACCATGTAGGTAACTAAGAAATATTTTGGGTAGATAATTATTTTTAGAGTTCCGTAGTACTACAAGGCACCCTTATAAATTTGTTGTTTGTCCTTTTTTTTTTGAATCTGCTAACTTTTATAGTTATTAGGTAAGTGCATGAAACTGCACAGTTTTAGTATAAATCAAAGAAAATTATAAACAATATATTATATTATTTTATATTTTAGCAGTGGCTCTGGTATATATTAGATGGGGATGTTTTTTTTCCGCTGCACTCTTTTATGTGGAGTTTTGTTGAAATGGTATTTTAATTTCGTACATCAATTTTTATCAAGTGTATACTTTGCGAAATATGGCCCGCCAAAAAGGGAAATTTTTCCCCCCAAACTGCATTTCTAAACTATTTCAGACATAAAACTTGTAACTTGCCAGGCTGTCATATTAAAAACCCTTAATTCAAAATAATTTCGAAAATTTTCTGGTTATAGGTTTTTGAGTTATAGCGATAAAACAGTAATAAAAACAAAACGTTCTAGTTCAAAGGTCATTTACCTTTTATTAAATGGTCTTAACAAAGAATGTTTCCCATCTCTGTAACAAAGCTCAAGTCAGCCTAGTTTCGTTCGCCTAATTCCTGAACTATGAATGTGACCACAATTACCTTTTTGCTTTAGCTACTGAACCCTAACGTATGCGTATCTCGACACGCACTTAGCCAGTTATACAGGGTATGCATATGCAATTGTCGTTAAATATTTAAGCTCTTTTATAATTATGTTACTAAATTATCACAAAAACTTGCTGGAAGCATGTGCAAAAATTGCAAAAAAAAATCTTCACTTAATAATTAGTTGTGTGTCCAATTGAAAAAAAACTCGTAACTTTTAACCTAGGGACAGATTATGACCAAACATAGTCAAGTCCTACCGCATTGAAAGCTAATACCACTTAAAAACTGCATTCAAAAAGATTAAGCTTGGAGAAAAATAGTAAGAAATATATAGACATACAACTCTTTCCCAAAGCACATATAGGTATCTTTTCTGTTGCGTTTTCGTGAGTAAAAATATAAATCCAGCCATTTCTCCGTTCGAAATTGGTTCGTGCTTCAAGACGGTTGCCGGAGACCGGGACCAGGGCTCGAGGGACCAGGATATTATACGAAGCATGTGCTCAGCTGTGAGGTTCATATGAAAAACTCAAAGATTTGATTATAATTGTCTTTTTGTACACTACTGAGTCATTTAGATTTACTCGGGATTTGTTTTTTTTTCGATAAAAGAGTATATATGCTTTTTTAGATTATAAAACAAAGTAGTTTTTATCTAAGTAGTGTTTTTAGCCTCATATATTCTTGTACATTTTTGTCCATATTGATTCAGCTGCTGAATCGTGACATCAAAAAAGACAGTTTGTAAGAGAGCACCTAAAAATAAAACAAAACCAAAAGTTAATCAAACTAAAACAGCTGGACGAACTTACATTAAAATTGTAGTAGTTTTCCTGTCAGAAATCTGTTGAAATTTGTATTTCCCGCCATACTAAACAATTAACAGAGATGATTATACTCATTAAAATATTGTAGAGCCAGTTGTACATATTTACAAGCTATACAACACACTACTACAAGCGTTTAAGCAGGTCAAGTACATAATCTTATAAAGGCCTTACCCTTGGAGAGTTATAATAAAATAACCATAATATAAAAACGGCTATTGTGTTGCCATAATTTATCAAACTTAAAATGACACATTGCTACTGTTATGGTAACCCTTTGCGTCTATTGTCCAGTAGGTTACACATAAAAAGGGCATGTTAAGTAACATAGAAACACACTTACCATTGAGGCTTGTATATATGACTCTGTAAGTACACCATTGTATTGCTAAGATGGTAATAAAAGTGTTATAAGTAATACTTATAACAATAAAATAAATATAATTGTGTTAAAGGATTAAGGGTCAAGGGTAATGTACAAGAACAAGGAAAAATAAGAAGAAGACAGAAGTACAGCATTTTGAGTGGGAAAAAGAAATAAAATGGAGTGGAAGGAATAGGTTAAATTAGGTTAGTTTAGGGAAAGTTTAGGTGATCAAATATAATATTATATATGTATTATTATATATGTATTTTGTGCTACGCCTACAAAGTTGCGCGCATGAGCCGCTTTAAGAATAAGCGAACTAAAAGCTACGTAGGTACAAGGATGATTTTAATTTGTCGATGGTAGGTATTACGAATTTCATTACAATAAAAAGTTGGAATCTGATACAGGATACGAAAGTTTTTCAATATAACTACAACTCAAGTATTCCACGCAAACGTGATCTAAAGTAGAGTTTACACAAGCAAAAATTTCGATTGATGTCCGATTTGTCTCCCAGAGTTTTGGACCGCATTTATGGAAGGCCAGTAAAATAAATACATTATTAGCAGTATTACCTTTAGGTAATACTGCTCATTTGTTTATCATCATTATTAGCAGAAGAGATGTGTGTGCTATCTAATGAGACGCGGAATCGACGGGACTGAAATAACATCAAAGCCCTCTAACCTATAAACCAAAGGAAACCGTTTCGTTTAATGTAAAAAGTATGTATGAAAGAAAAAGACCCACTCAGTATACATGTTAGAGTGAAAACAGATATTTTTTTGTGATATTAATTCCACTTATGAAAAGATTTACGAACGTTAACTTTTATTTGTTTAGTTAAACCCTACTGTTTCAAAAACTTTTATATTTCAAACAACTTGCATTAAAGAAAAGAACGGTGTAAACGCAGCAAACACGTCATAAACAAAAATTCTCCTAAAATATTTGGATATCCTTTTAACTCCACATCGAAATATCGTTTTCCTACAAGTCAATGGCTTAAAATTCCCTAAGCTCAAAAGGCATTCACGATTTCTGAGCGTTCAAAAAAGGAAAAGGGAGATTTCAAAAAAGGAAAAGAAAAAAGGCTAAATTCAAATTCGCGTCGGGATTCAAGCCTTCCTTCGGGACTCAAGGGCCCGCTTATTTATTGCGATTCAGATGAGAAATCCATTCGCGATGAAATATAAGTTTTTGTCCGTGAGCGTTTGGACTCGAACCTGTGTGCGGTTGCTTGGGCTCAAATTTTGCATAATTATTTGTGTTTGATTTTTCTTTCTTACCAATACCTGGGTGACAGCTTCTGTACAGTATTCAGTATACAAACCGCTGCCTCTAGCAATACTAGCTGTATTGACGGTGCTTTTTCAGCCCGGAGAGGTAGTTGTAGACATTATTTTTGAAACGTTTCACGTAGAAGCTCAGCGGTAGCACAATTTTACAGATTTAGGTCAAGTACAAAATTCAAAAAAGTTTCTCTCGTTTTTTTAGCTACATAAACTAAAATATATTTTGGAAACATCGACACTAAACATTTTATTTCGATTAACAAATTTCAAAGCTAAAATTACGGTAATGGTTTAGTTTTAGCCTACTTTTGTATACATTTTTACTTATATTGTAATAATACACACCGAAATCTTGAGAGCGCTGCAGAAGTCATAAAAGAGACGAACTATTAGCTCCAGGATATCCGGTACTTCGCGCACTACTCGAGTAAATACCTACCCAGATATCTAGATATAGATTGCATGCAGTGGAGATGGTATAACTGTGGTTTAGCTCATGTTGTGTGACCGAGTGAAGCAACACTCTCAGATTATAGATCGCCGTTTAATTATAATTCGACTGCCCCGGTGGCTCAGTTGGTAGTGAACCTACTTTCTGCGCTTGGGGGCGTGGGTTCAATTCCCATCTAGGACAAACATTTGTGTGATGAACATTTGTGTTTGTTCTATGTCTGGTGGGTGTTAATATCTATTTAAGTATGTATTTAAAAATATATATGTATGTGTCTCTGGCAGCCATATTACAAGCTTTGCTTAGTTTGGGGTCAGATGACCATGTGTGCAATAATGTCCCACATATTAATATTTTTTTTATTTTTTTTTAAATTTATAATAATTTACGAGTGCACGTACTAGTATGTATAAATTAGTTCGACAATAATTTGCATACATACTGTTGCTTCGATATTCATGAAATGTTGTAGGCAATCAGTTACTGGAAATACAACTTTCATGTTCAAATAATTATGAGCTAAATCTGTAAAAGAATTGTAAAGATTAGGAGTCACAAGAACACAGATCAGAACTTCAACTGAATTCTTAAAAATAATAAATAAATATCTGGTACATTATTGCACACATGGTCATCTGACCCAAAACTAAGCAAAGCTTGTAATATGGCTGCCAGAGACTGATATACATATATATATATACTAGCTGCGCCCCGCGGTTTCACCCGCGTGGTGATGAAAATCGGTGAAGGGGTATGGAAAATAGATCGTAGCCGATTCTCAGACCTACTGAATACGCATATAAAATTTAGTAAAAATCGGTAAAGCCGTTTCGGAGGAGTACGGTAACTAACATTGTGACATGGAAATTTTATATTATATAGTGATGATGATGATGATGATATTTTTAAATACTTACTTAAATAGATATTAAATGCTTTGGGAGTAGAAAATGGGGAAGCATTTCCTAGTATAATCTATAAATTTCATAACTGTTTTATAATTTTCTAGTCGAAGGCGAAGTTATAACTCATTTCAATAAAATATCCTCAACTTCCACAGCAATGTTTTACTAAAAAGTTACAAACAGCGATTATAATTAAAAAAGTAGCTAAGTACCATATTTTTTTTATTATTTTTTTTTATTTAAAACACATATTATGTTACATTTTGAGTTAGTAAGTTGTCTTAAAACCTATGTTAGATTTATCCACGCAACTGGTTCTCAGTACAGTTTTTTTATTTTTATCCATTTACCTTCATTGTACAAAAATGAAGCGCGCGAACGCACCAAACTGGTGTTGTAGGCATAAGTTGCGGAGTAAAAAACCGGTTGTGATTAGCTTAGCTACAGAATACATATTAGTACAGAGACGTACAGCAGTCGCAGCGTTAGCGCGCCATGCAAATAATATAGGTTGCTCCATGTTATGTTTTATGATGTTTTAATTTCCATTTTATGTTTTTCTGTGTTAACTTATTTTTAAACTTTAGGGGTAATTTATTAATTAAAAACGGAACTATGTACTTGGACGTTCTTTTACCATAAGTTTAATAGTGATCGCAGAAATGAATTATTAAAAGTAAAGACGAAAGAATTTCCCGACGCCAAAGGGTTTTCTTTTATAAGATACACATAAGGTAGACCCTTTGTAACAGCGTGCGAAGAGCCCTCGCCGACCTGAAGGTCATATTACCATACTTTCCCCATGATACCGTCTTTATTTCGTCTGACGATGCCTCACAGATGCCGTTTATTGCGTACAAGTCTTTGGAAATTGTTCGGTGGATTTATGATAGCGGTTATTTACGATTTGTGTTCATTTGGTGATTTTCTTTTATTTGTAAATTTTTTACCGTACACAATTTTTTTAAATAAACTTTAATTTCGTAAAGTTTGTATTTTTACAAGTTTTCATTTATGTTGCAATGCTATGTTTACCTAGGGCAGACGGTAGAACTAGGTAAACAGTTTTGAAAGTGAGACCAAGAAAAGAATTCAGCTGATCTCGTTATTAGTCGTTGGCAACGTTTGAGAAATTACGTAGAGTTTTGTCGTCACCTATCCCGCAAAGTAGTTTTTAAGCAGTGCGTTCTACATGATTTGACTTATGGTGCTGAAACGTGGAGAATTACAGTTGGAGGGGTCCACAAGTACACGGTCGCTCAGTGAGCTACGGATAGTGCTATTTATCAGCGTGCTCTGCAAGCTGAAGTGGCAGTGAGCCGGTCATATCTGCTGCAGAATCGATAGCCATTGGAGTAGACATATTCTATAATAGAGACCACGAGTCGGCGAACTAGCTTAACGTAGCATACTTAGCGTAGGAAGCCCTGAGACTTGTTGGAGTGACGCTATACGTAAGACGACTAGCAGTGGCTGGGAGAGAAAAGCTGAGGATTGGGCTGGCGTGCCTTGGGAGAGCCCTAAGACTAGCAGAGGACTAGGATAGGCTGATTATGATGATGATTTAACTTGCAAAGTTTGTTAGTTGTGGGTGTCTTCAAGTCAAGAGTGAATCGGTTTCTTCTAGGCAATCGTGATCCATCGTAGGCCGAATCGTCGCTTAACATCAGGCGAGTTGACGGCCAAGCGCAAACCTATTTTACAAAAAAAATAGTTTGTTTAGGTCAAAATTAAATCTTGCTGAAGCTGAATTAGAACCAGTTCTTTGTAACCGACTTTGCTGATGTTTTGCATACACCTTTAATTCTGGTAAATACAATATGCAATACCCATTATTGTAATATTTTTATATAGTACACCAAAATAAATATAAAAATTGAAAAAAAATTAACAGCATCATTTAAATGCAAGCTTGTTTTTAAATTTTTTTATTTTATTTTATTTTTAACCCTTGCCTTTTATTATGATGACATCTTATTTGCATAAGCAAAGTATGATTAATATCTGCTAATTCTACTAGTCCTATAAAATACATTTTATGTGTCGCTTTCACGCATAACACATCCCGTCAACACAAAGCAGACAGACTGTTACTAAGCATAGATAACATTACAAACAAAAATTCAAAAACAAATTCGTTTCTAGGGCATTAAAATTACACAAAATAAAATATTATGAGCCCATTGACTCCGAACTAGTAAGAAGCATAACAGAGTTACAACATTTAACTAATTAATTGAGTTGTTTTATAACATACAAAGATACTCACAATTAAAGTCAGTTAAAAGCTGTATAACAGTCCATAATAAACTACTTTGACTGACGGGCGGCGCAAGTTTGACAGTCCATTAGTTGAATATTCGCTGAGTCAGCGCACGAGCGGAGATTTACGTCATTGAATGGATTCAAACTTGATTTGGTAGAGGCCTGTAAAATGGCCTAATATTTTGGCTCAATACTGTGATGATGCCAGAAAAAGCAGTAAAATATAGACATTCTGTTTTTTTTTTCGAATTTCTGGTGTGTTTCCGTTTTAACGTCGCATTGAGTACGATAAGGAATTTGGGATCAATTTTATTTTTATTTTTAGGCTTTTGTACCCAAAGGGTAAAAACGGGACCCTATGATCATGATTATTGCACACACTCTAAAGTATAACAATAAAAATAAAAAAATGGCTAAGTGTGAGTCGGTGACAAATTTCTGTTCATTACCAAGTTATAACTGGTAATATCGTTACTTGGACGACCTCATTATTTCTTTCACCGAATCCAAATGACACATTTTACTAATTTTGGAGTCGGTTTTTTAATTGATCATTATTGTATTTTGTGATGGTACGTTAGCCTCTGTGCGCAAGCCTGACTCGCACTTGGCTAGTTTATTTCCGAGTAGATATAATTAATTTTTGTTTTAGGTTAGGTTAGGAGTGAGCAAAATATATTGGATCCCAAATTTCGTATTGTACTTAATGCGATATTAAATCACACACACATACGCGCACATACACACACACAAACACACACAAACGCACGCACACACATAAACACACACACACACACACACACACATATACACTAGAGTTTCGTCAACGAAACAGTTTTGAAGATGGACATCCCCAAAGTAACGATAGTAGCACTGAAGCCTGAACTAAAAGATTAGGCCTTTGTACATTAGGCCAGGCCGGTACCCAATGTTAAAATGCACTGTGATGGAAGATAGTTTATAATAGCTGTATAGTAGAGCCCGTTTAAAGAACGAGTAGCCCCAAATGACTCTCAAACTAAGCAATCTTACGACCACTCACATCATACTAGAAAGCTACAGACTTTTGTTTTTAACCGACTTGAAAATAGGAGGACGGTTCTATGTTCCACTGTATATATATTTTTTATGTATGTTCATCGATGTAACCGCCAACTGTTGACCGATTTCAAAAAAATATTCTTCTATGCACTTCCAATTTGGTCCCATTGTCAGCAAGTCAGAATCTGATAATAGGATCCTGAGGAAATCGAGGGCAACCCTCAAATTTTGTAGGCACTTATTAGATTTTTCATGTTTTTGAAGTCGGTTTTTAACTTGTCTTACTTACATTGATGGTTTTCTCAGTTCATTCATACATTGTTCACCATTTCCCGTGGTGATTGTTTCATGGATTTACTCTTTTATTTCCCTCCGGGAAACTAACAAATACCATTGTCCTTTCAACTTCCTAAGATACGAGATTACAAAAAATAACATATTAAGCACCTTGTCTCAGACGGAGAAATTTTAGAAACATTATTCACAAAAAGGCTTTTAAATATTGAAGCGGCTGGCATGCGTCCCTCGGATGATTTATGGTAATCGGCACCTCCGCGCGATAGTTCGCAACTATCGCGTATTGTTGATCCCACTTCGGAGCAGCGCCGGCGCTGGGATTCATATGTAAAACAACTTTCGGAATTTTGAGTTTGTCAGAAAACTGCGTTAAGAAACGTTGTTGCGAAATAAAAAAGATAATCGCAACAATTGCTATAAGTAATAAATTAAATTATTAGACCGCATCATCGCTTAACACCAGGCGAGTTGGCGGTCAAACACAAGACTATTTATACATTAAAAATAAAATAAAAACTTTTTTAAAACAAGCTTTTCGTATTTTTCTCAGCAAACCCTTACATTTGATACCCATATCAAGGAGGTAGATATGGCCACCCTCCGGTTCCATCATCAGATCCCTGGTCATCATCTAGGATCAAGGTGCTTGGGGAGACAAATCCAACGAACCCAAACTCGACGGGATTACGTCCTTCCGTTTAGGAGTTCCTATGGCCACTTTCTGTCTCTAACATCAGACCAGCTCGATGGTACCATAACATTGCATTGTCACCGAACTAACATGAGTATGCCTTTCAGCTCAATCGGTTGAGGATAACTGGTCTGAAATTCAGTTTCAAGATTTGTCCCACACTTATAGCAAGTTAATTAAAACCTTGTAAAAAGTAGGTAGCATAATTTGTATATTTATTGATAGTAATTATAGCTGACAGGAAGTATCGAATGAACCGGTTTCTTCTAGGCAAGCGTGCATCATCGTAGACCGCATCATCGCTTAACATCAGACTAGTTGGCGTACAAACGCAAACCTATTTATTACTATCTATACATATAATAAAAACGAAGAGATAAAAAAATCTATATTTGCGAGATATCAAAAAAAAACAGGGCGTCTTAAAATAAGCAGCTGAACACGATAATTTTTAGAACTTTTGTCTGTTTGTTTGTCCACGCACATCTCCTAAACCACTGGACTGATTTAAACTCAGTTTACATGAATATGCTTAGCTATGACCAGATTGAAGTTATAGGCTATGTAACTATGTTATTTTGCGCAAGGGCCGAATTAAGGAAGGAAAAAAGGGTTGAAAATGTGTATGAAAATCTACGCGTACGAAGTCACGGGCAACAGCACTAGGGTATATATATATATATTTATATATATATATATATATTTATATATATAATACTAGCCGTCCGCCCCGGCTTCGCACGAGTGTAAGCTCGGCCTTCGGCCTCGCTACAAAATATAATATAGCCTATGTCACCCGGGGATAGTGTAGCTTCCGAACAGTGAAAGAATTTTTCAAATCGGTTCAGTAGTTTCGGAGCCTATTCATTACAAACATACAAACATACAAAAATAGGTACAAATCTTTCCTCTTTATAATATTAGTGTAGATATGTGAAGATAATAAAACATGAACTAGAATGATCATGCTCTAATTAATCATCATCGATATTTAAAACCTAAAATTATGAATTGTAATCCTCAAAAATTTAGCCAAAAACATATTGTTAATTATGTAATTATTTTGTCCCAGAAAATGACACGAACTATTGAAACGAAATGGTGTAAAACTACTCGAAGTCTCCAATTTAACTAGTGGCTTCATACTGTCAAGAACGGAATCACATTTCTGAATTATGACGTTACACTTGAGGATCAAGACTTTTTATAAACGACACAAGTACCATCCTCCCGTCGTCAGATTGTAGACTTTATTTGAGTCTATATAAGACCGGATTTGAGACGGTGTTTACACTAGAAATTATTGTAAACACATTTCACATTTTGACACCGTAAGCCGCAGTCAATTTTGCAGGTTATCGACTTCTAAGCTCGAGTTTATGTATCAAGAAATGGAGCGGAAAATATTTTATCATACTTTTCGTCCCGTATTGTTAGTATCGGTATTTCCACGATTTGAGCCCACTGTGCTGTCAATATAGGATTTAGCGGTGAAAAGTTAATCTTTTGTGTACTTCTGTTTGTTTTATGTATCGGCGAGTTTTTTGACGGATTGGTCGGGGGCTTTGGCTCGGAACGTGTGTCCGGGGTTTGTTTACCGTTGACGCGACCGACGTTTATAGGATTTCCAATATAACGGGTTGTTAGAAAAAAATTCACGCAATTTTTGGCTTCTATTTTAATTGTTCAATATGCCTAGTGAATCACCAAATTTTTATGACTAGCTGGTCTCCCTGGTTTTGTCCGTGATTTTCTCACATGTTTTCGGGACACTTATCTTATGTACGATAGTAATGTTTATAAGTTAAAAATATTGCTTTTTAAATGGTATAGAATATCTATATAATAAGAAACTGTAAAAAGTAAACCCTAAATAGAAAGTCTTAAAGTGAGGATTAACCTTTCGGATTAAAAATTACTTTCGGGTAATGAGTGTGTGATTTCCTCATATTCCTGAACTAAAAATTATCAAACCTTTATTCTAGGTTTTTACAAAGTATAATAATTATCAATTTAAAAAACCGACTTTATAAAAAGTCAGAACTGGACCAAATTGAAATGAGACCAAACGGAAAGCACCAGCTTTCAAATAAAAAAGAATCATCAAAATCGGTTCACCCAGTCAAAAGTTCTGAGGTAACAAACATAAAAAACAGTCTAATTGATAACCTCCTCCTTTTTGGAAGTCAGTTAAAAAATATTACATCAAAATCAAAACGGAGAAAAAACGAATATAAAGAATTTACCAGTTCTAAAGACGAGACTCGTGAAACTAAACCGCAGTTTCAATGTAGATAAATATCACTTATCCCGTTTCCAAGCCACAAAATTAATTACTCCAAGTCCGTGATAATAAGAATCAACCCTTCTAATCTGTTTTTGGGTGAACTACACCTTTCGCATTAAATTATCTTATTTGCTGGTGTCCCAGTGAAACCTCGACAAATATGTTTTTCAAACAGATCACAAAGAAACAGGTAAATTTATAAATTTTAGTAAGAAAATGCATACAAAAACCAATTTTGCTGTTAGAACCATCTTTAGAGTTGAACACCCAACCCCCTAAAGAACATATCTAGTTAGGATGTACTTACGTATCTGCAGAGAGAGGTAATGATATAGAAATTATTACTTCTACGAACAAATAAATGAATTTATATTTCATAGTTCTAAGGTGCAATATATTATTGTGTACAGTTTTGAAGGTTTTAGTTGACAGAACTAAACTAACGAAAGTACAGCGTCGCGTATCAACATGTTTCATAAAGTACAGCGTCGCGTATCAACATGTTTCATAAAGTACAGCGTCGCGTATCAACATGTTTCATAAAGTACAGCGTCGCGTATCCAACATGTTTCATAAAGTACAGCGTCGCGTATCAACACGTTTCATAAAGTACAGCGTCGCGTATCAACACGTTTCATAAAGTACAGCGTCGCGTATCAACATGTTTCATAAAGTACAGCGTCGCGTATCAACATGTTTCATAAAGTACAGCGTCGCGTATCAACATGTTTCATAAAGTACAGCGTCGCGTATCAACATGCTTCATAAAGTACAGCGTCGCGTATCAACACGTTTCATAAAGTACAGCGTCGCGTATCAACATGTTTCATAAAGTACAGCGTCGCGTATCAACATGTTTCATAAAGTACAGCGTCGCGTATCAACACGTTTCATAAAGTACAGCGTCGCGTATCAACATGTTTCATAAAGTACAGCGTCGCGTATCAACATGCTTCATAAAGTACAGCGTCGCGTATCAACATGTTTCATAAAGTACAGCGTCGCGTATCAACACATTTCATAAAGTACAGCGTCGCGTATCAACATGTTTCATAAAGTACAGCGTCGCGTATCAACACGTTTCATAAAGTACAGCTTCGCGTATCAACATGTTTCATAAAGTACAGCGTCGCGTATCAACATGCTTCATAAAGTACAGCGTCGCGTATCAACATGTTTCATAAAGTACAGCGTCGCGTATCAACATGTTTCATAAAGTACAGCGTCGCGTATCAACATGCTTCATAAATTACAGCGTCGCGTATCAACATGTTTCATAAAGTACAGCGTCGCGTATCAACATGCT
The DNA here is from genome assembly GCA_949125355.1 of Agriopis leucophaearia. NCBI lineage: Eukaryota > Metazoa > Arthropoda > Insecta > Lepidoptera > Geometridae > Agriopis > Agriopis leucophaearia. Next base: position 564,736 of record OX421276.1, on the reverse strand, counting down.
TCATAAAGTACAGCGTCGCGTATCAACATGCTTCATAAAGTACAGCGTCGCGTATCAACACGTTTCATAAAGTACAGCGTCGCGTATCAACATGTTTCATAAAGTACAGCGTCGCGTATCAACATGTTTCATAAAGTACAGCGTCGCGTATCAACATGCTTCATAAAGTACAGCGTCGCGTATAAACATGTTTCATAAAGCACAGCGTCGCGTATCAACATGTTTCATAAAGTACAGCGTCGCGTATCAACATGCTTCATAAAGTACAGCGTCGCGTATCAACATGTTTCATAAAGTACAGCGTCGCGTATCAACATGTTTCATAAAGTACAGCGTCGCGTATCAACATGTTTCATAAAGTACAGCGTCGCGTATCAACATGTTTCATAAAGTACAGCGTCGCGTATCAACATGTTTCATAAAGTACAGCGTCGCGTATCAACATGTTTCATAAAGTACAGCGTCGCGTATCAACATGCTTCATAAAGTACAGCGTCGCGTATCAACATGCTTCATAAATTACAGCGTCGCGTATCAACATGTTTCATAAAGTACAGCGTCGCGTATCAACATGTTTCATAAAGTACAGCGTCGCGTATCAACATGTTTCATAAAGTACAGCGTCGCGTATCAACATGTTTCATAAAGTACAGCGTCGCGTATCAACATGCTTCATAAAGTACAGCGTCGCGTATCAACATGTTTCATAAAGTACAGCGTCGCGTATCCACATGCTTCATAAAGTACAGCGTCGCGTATCAACATGTTTCATAAAGTACAGCGTCGCGTATCAACATGTTTCATAAAGTACAGCGTCGCGTATCAACATGTTTCATAAAGTACAGCGTCGCGTATCAACATGTTTCATAAAGTACAGCGTCGCGTATCAACATGTTTCATAAAGTACAGCGTCGCGTATCAACATGTTTCATAAAGTACAGCGTCGCGTATCAACATGTTTCATAAAGTACAGCGTCGCGTATCAACACGTTTCATAAATTTAGTAAGCTTGTTGTTTTATTTGCTTGACCACCAACTCGCTTGACTTGTCTGGTTAAAAACCAACTGATACAGAAATATTCTAAACAATTTAGTTCTCTCAACTTAATCCTTTAAAATCGTCTACACGATAGTTGCAGTAAAAAAAATATTATGATAGTAAAAATAAATATCTGGGACATTATTGCACACATGGTCATCTGACCCCAAACTAAGCAAAGCTTGTAATATGGCAGCCAGAGACTGATATACATACATATATATTTTTAAATACATACTTAAATAGATATTAACACCCAGACTAAGAAGAGAACACCCAGACATAGAACAAACACAAATGTTCGTCACACAAATGTTTGTACTAGGTGGGAATCGAACCCACGCCTCCAAGCGCAGAAGGCAGGTTCATTACCAACTAAGCTAACGGGGCTGTCAAATAAAATTAGTACCTTAAACTATTATGAGACTTCATTCGTTGTCTGACCATTTATATCAATCTCTTTCATCATTATTAGATTTTTGCGGGATCTGTTTAAAATCCTTGGCACGACCTTATATCTATCTATTACTTATATCTGACTTAACTTTATAATTGATACCGCTTTATGGTTGATATTTTGAAAACCCGTTCGAAGTGATTTGATTCCACTTACCTATATTGTGCGAACTGCTAGACTGTGGAATGCGCTGCCTGAATATGTCCCCGATAGTTACAATCTGGGTGTCTTCAAATCACGAGTGAATTGGTTTCTTCTAGGCAAGCGTGCTCCATCGCAGACTGCATCATCGCTTAACAACAGGTGACTTGGCGGTCCAACGCAAAAAAATACTATCCTGCAAAACTTATGTTATTGCGCTACGCGTGGTGTAGTGGAAAACTTTCTTATTATACAAATTTTAGTAGTAATAACTCTTTATTCAGTGTAGAAGTAAAACAGATAAATATACAAGATAAAGTAAGGATAATTCTCTATGCACACTATAAATCCGGTTAACAAAGGCGCATTCTCCATAAGTTTCCACCTCGCGCCGTACATCTGCGGGACAGCCATTGTGGTGCAAGTCCGTTGGAGGGGAGCAAATGAAATGTTTAAATTTCGAGATATATGGTGACGTTATAATGGGTATTTATGACTGTCGGAAGTCTTCTATTTTTTAAGCGATGATAACTTAATGGTAGTTAAATCGCCACACAGCAAGATGCGGATAAACCTTTTGGGCTTTTGATAAAATAATTATCAATTAAAATAAAACCATCTTCACAAAATTAGTAAAATACACAATTTCGGTTATCCATGTATCAACTGAATTTTCCAATTATTTCGATTTAATAAGCTAAACTACTGAATCAATTTTGATGAATTTTACATAGGAAAGTGTATCCTTTCAATAAAAAAATATATTCAACTCAGTTCATAAATAACGGAGTTCTTCTTCGCTTCGGAGGTAACAAACATAAAAAAATTACGAATTGAAAACCCCTATTTTTTTAAGTCGATTAAAAATATATGGTTCCGAGAGACTCACTAAGGCTAACTTATACAACAGATTAAAAAAACCACATCAGTCATAAAACTGTACGTCAGAAGTGAAAACTTATGTAGTAATTCACCTATTCTACAAGAGATGGCGCTGTTTTAAAATACACGGTACAGCGTGACGCACAAAACAGATTTTTGTTCATTCAAAAAGTGTTCAACGTGCCTGAAGAAGTTTTCACTTCAATAATATATAAACGTAAATTAATAAAGTTTTCACTTCAATAATATATAAACTCATAGAAAAGTTACAGTTATTTTTTTATTAAAAAGCTAATATTTGCGTTTTACTTTCTTTGTCAATTTATTGCAGAAACGTACCCAGCCATAACTACCAAAAGTAAAAGTTCACTGACCATCGATAAAGCCATTCTTTTCATTTTATTTACCAACCCCGAGCTTTATGAAAATTCAAACCCGTTCTGTCTGTCAAGTGCATTGTAGTGGGCGCGATTTTTTCCGACCCGTTGGCTACAATTTATGCGTTTTATCCTGGCAACTCGGTAGATCTATGGACGTGCACCTTTATTTTACAAAGGCTTGGGTATGAAAAATAATTTACGAGTGGTTTTAACTCGTCAGCGGGTTTTCTGTATACTAGGGTTTAAATATTATTTAATTATTTTCCTAGACCATGAGGCAACCACAAAAAAAATTTGATCTATTCTATATACATTAATATATTTTATTTTTATTTTATTTAACAACTAGTTTTTTGCCCGCGACTTCGTACGCGTAGATTTTCATATAAACCTTCAATCCTTTTTCTTCCCTTAATCCGGCCTTGCGCAAAATAACATAGCCTATTATACTTCAATCTGGTCATTGCTGGTCATAGCTAAGCATATACGTGAAAACCGCATTTAAACTCCGTACGCATTTTCTTCCAGGGGTTTAGGAGATGTGCGTGAACAAACAAACAAAAATTCTTAAAACTGCCTTAACATGTTCAGCTGCTTATTTTAAGTCGCCCTGTGTGAAGTATTGATAGAAGCATAAAAGTAAAAACACTGTCAACAGTTTTCAAATCAAAAAGATAATGTGACCACAGTGCAGAGCATTCTTTTAAACTATCACGGTTGTTCACGACAGTTATATGATTATTTACGGGATATTTACCGTGGTAAGGTTGTGGAAGGATCTCCCGATATTTCGGCGCAGTTCCATGCACCATGTTCACGGGAAGACATGTCCATGTCTTCACAACCTTACCACGGTAAATATCCCGTAAATAATCATATAACTGTAGTGCAGAGCATGTTTTGAAGTTTTATTTTTGTCTAAACCATAAAAAGTATATCATGTCAAGTCATCTATGAAATTTGACTGTCTAGCTTCGCTCGTTCGAATTTTTCTATGACCATGCAATTTCTGAACTATGAATACGACCACAAGTATATGGCTTTGGCCACGGAACCCTGACATATGCTTGTCTTGACACGCTCTTGGCTAGTTATTTCTTATTTCGCGTGCATTTGTATGTATACCTCGATAAAAAGCCATGAAATGGTACTACTCTATTTATCTGTTAAAATGTCCCAGTAAAATAAAATTATTTCTTTATTCTTTGCATCATCTAAATGCATTGGATTGAATCACCAAAGAGGTTGTAAGGCCTATGTTTTTATAACATCCTTGATCTACACGTTCATTCATCTCAGAAGGTTCCTTAATTTAAATAAAAAGTTTTAATCTGGCTGATTATCTGAATGACAGTTGACAGTTTTTAAATTTTTAATGGCTATGTCAATAACATTCTCTTTACTTTGGACTTCCTTGCTTGAGGCTATTGACGATCCTCATGTTACGTTTCATGTGATTTTTTAATTTCTTTTATGTAATAATAAAGAATTAAATGATATAACATAGCCTATGTTTTAATCTGGTAATTTCTAAGCATATTCGTGAAAACCGCATTTAAATCCGTCCAGTGGTTTAGGAGATGTGCGCGGACAAACAAACAAACAACTAATAACTGCCCTATCATGATCAGCTGCTTATTTTAAGACGCCCTGTGTGATATTTTTTTTGTTATCTCGCAATTACAGATTTTTTTATCTCTACGTTTTTATTATATTTTATTTATATTTAATATTTAACAATGGCTACCAAATAAAAAAAAAAAAATTAAGAGTTCCCCTGCGTTTGTGATTGTAGACTTATTTAACCACTGCATTGATAGCCATTGCAAGATATCTAGTCCATTTCATTTAGATATCTTGCAATGCAAGTGGGGACAATAAATCCAAGCCCGACGTCCTATTGTGAGGAGTGGGAATGAAACGGACGAATGAGACGTAAAGAAATGAATCTTCGTACGAATCTTGTTATTCGGAATTACATCCGTGAATATTTTATTAAACGCCATTCATTTTTCATTGTGACTGCACTGCAACGGCCTCTGCAATTTGAGATTCTGTAGTAATACGTTTTTGACATTTGCATAAAATCTTTCAGTAATAATATTAATTCTGATTTAGTGCAGCATATTTTTAATGTAGATTAGCACCCTAGCTAATATACAATCTAAATTTTCGAATCGATTCCAGGACAATTGGGATAATAAATATTCATATGTCCCCAAACTAAGCAAAGCTCGTACTATATGGCTGTCAGAGACTGATATGCACATATATTTATAAATACATACTTAAATATATATATATATATATAATAACATATCGAGATAATATAGAACAAACACAAATGTTTGTTCTAGATGGAAATCAATCATCTATCTGTAAAAAAAATCTGTACTTAATAGTGAGATATCAAAAAAATTATTACACAGGTGAACACGTTAAAACAGTTTTTAGAATATTTTGTCCGTTTGTTTATTTATCCACGCACATCTGCTAAACCACTGGACGGATTTAAATGCTGTTTTAACAAATATGCTTAGCTATGACCAGTGGGGTTAGTACGAGAACTTGCGAAAAAGTATTCGTTCCGTAAACGATAGCAAATGTATGAACAATTCAGTTTCCCATTACGTCCGATGGAGGCGCTGTTAAATTTTCATACATTTTGCTATCGTTTACGGAACGAATACTTTTTCGCAAGTGGTCGTACTAGAGCCACAGATTGAAGTATAGGCTATGTTATTTTGCGAAAAGGCCGGATTAATGGAGGAAAAAACGTTGAAAGTTTATATGAAAATTTACGCGTACGAATTCGCGAGCAACAGCACTAGTCTGAAAATAAAATGATAATGATGATTAAAAAAATTAAGTAAACTAATTCCAAGAGGGTACTCGTAGGTCGCAACTAATTCGTTCAGATCCAGATTGGTAAAACGTCTCGTTCCCGGGACAAGAACGAGTCCCGGGCGGGCCGTTTGTTACTCTCAACTACATGCATTACTGCCCCACGGTTTTGATTATACTTTTTTTGTCGCTTTACTTGGCTTATCTAGAAATATATTGTGCTGTTTTAATTTCCTGAATTATCTAGAAGCAGTATTATCTTTAGATTTTCGGTATCTTTCGGCTGAAATATTGCCTTAGTATACCTACCTATATATATTTTTTTCGAATCAACTAACGGTTTAATTCTGAATTTCGTTAGATTTGGTAGGTATGTTGTCTTATACCGTTATAAGAAAGAAACAAAGTAAAAAAAAATACTTTTATGTTCCTATATTTCATTATTATCGGTCTATTATGTACCCACTTCTAGGATACAGGACTTTTCTACAGGCCTTTTTAGGGTGCCGTACCTAAAGGGTAAAACTGGACCCTATTACTAAGACTCCGCTGTCCGTCTGTCACCAGGCTGTATCTCATGAACCGTTTAGTTACAGTTGACATTTTCACAGATGATGTATTTCTGTTGCCCTTCTGTTGTCTTTGTTTTTTTTTTCAAATAGAGAAGGCCTGTATCCCAGATGTATGGGAACATAATAGACTGGTAATCATTAAATATACCTACTGTGATTTATATATTTATTTTATCAATTTATGATACCATTTTATATGATAAAATGGTTTAAATTGAAACCATATTTCCATTTCAGCATCCGGTTATGACGAGTAATTTACCTTCTAAAGGAAACCGCCTCATAAAAAATAGAAAGCTACTTAGCTAAAAAGTTCCCAGTAGAAAAATATTCATTGTAAATACAGAAAGTCGACATCTGTTTTTGTTCAGTAGGCCAATATCACTTACTTCTGACTGAGGCGACACTTTTGAGGTTAGGTTGGGGAGGTAGCATAGTGCCGGGCGGAAGCGATTATATATACTTAGAAGATGAAGGACAGACGGGAACATGAACAAAAATAAACTGTTTTTGGTCAATACAATACTTTATTAATAACTCCATAGTTACAAGTCAAACTTCTCCAGTACACTCTTCTACAATAATGTATATAAAATTATATCTTAATTATATCTTATTATTATGTATCAGTCAAGAAAGGTACATTAAATTAAATAATAATTTATTCAATAATAAAAAAATACAAATGATTATGAATAAAAATGTCATTACAATAATTATTAGGTATGTCAAATTCAAAATAATCCATCGTTATTTACTACAGCAGCTACCTGAAATATTAATGGACGAATCCATTTATATTTCATGCAGTTTAATATAGTCATTAAAATTATAATATTGTTGGCAAGGAGCCAAGTTTTAAGTCTGACTTTAAGCGACGCGGTGGAATGTGCATCGCGTGTGTGTGTGGCTGTGTGGGCAGGCCATGGGCAGGCGGTTATATATAGCAGGTCCTACGATGTAGACAGACCTCTCTGACTTCACGAGCTTATGGAACGGTGTCACGAGCTGTTTCCTCGGTCTTTAGTCAACTCGACTAAAGCGTTTAAAAAAATAAAGGTTTTGCAAAATAAAAAAGATATGAGAACGAATAAAGATCACGAGGTGGAAACTGGAACTCTTAAATAATGTCGTGAATGATACTGTCATTTAACAATTCACATTAAGCCTGTTTTTACAAGCTTTTACTAGTATAATATGAAAGGGTTTGCTGAGAATAATATGAAAAGCTTGTTATAAAAATGTTTTATTTTATTAATAACTTTTGAATGCTATAATTTTGTTTTGTAACATATTTCCGCTGTCGCTTACCACCGTATTCCCTACCTTGTCCAAACAGGAAATGATTATAACTCGAAAGAATGACATTTCTTCCGCGTTCCACCAGTAATGGTCGAAGTTGCGCCCCAAGTTAGCGCGTCAAATCTTATTTTGGGCCAATTTATGCGTTTTATCTGTCCTTAGTTCCGCCCTCGAAGTGTTAGCGTGCCCTGCTGGTTCCAGTTTATAACTCGTTTAGCTAACGAATTGTTAACGATACTACGAAATTGTCCGTTGAAGATTTTTTACGACTAATAAGTTGATTATTAAAAAAAGTTATGCTCGTTCATACATGAAGAAGAAAAATACTAACGCATCGAATTCTTTATTTTTTTCGTATTTAAAAAGAATACTTGAATCCGATGTTTTACCTATTATTCTACAAGAATTGTACATTTTTGTTTTATCAAAGTCAAATTATCTTTATATCAATGATTCAAATTTACGGCTTACTTTATCCTATATGTTTTAAGTTTATTTAAACGCAGTATTGATTTTTGTTTTTGACTGTACACAAATACATCAGTTAGTAACGAGATCCAGTGAAACAATAGGCCGTGAGTTCGGTAAAGTGCGACAATTTACAATTTATTTTATTGACTATTTTAGTAGATTGTGCAAATGTTTATATGTTTGTTTCATCCAAAACACAAATAGTAAATGAAACGGTAAATGATTACTTAGTTACCTAAATAAATGTCTGGAGATAATACAAATAACCAGTACCAGTCTGCAGCGTGCATAGTTCATTACAGCTTGTCATGAACATAGTTCATCATGGCTTGTCATTAACATAGTTCATCACGGCTTGTCATTAACATAGTTCATCATGGCTTGTCATGAACATAGTTCATCATGGCTTGTCATGAACATAGTTCATCATGGCTTGTCATGAACATAGTTCATCATGGCTTGTCATTAACATAGTTCATCATGGCTTGTCATGAACATAGTTCATCATGGCTTGTCATTAACATAGTTCATCATGGCTTGTCATGAACATAGTTCATCATGGCTTGTCATGAACATAGTTCATCATGGCTTGTCATGAACATAGTTCATCATGGCTTGTCATGAACATAGTTCATCATGGCTTGTCATGAACATAGTTCATCATGGCTTGTCATTAACATAGTTCATCATGGCTTGTCATGAACATAGTTCATCATGGCTTGTCATGAACATAGTTCATCATGGCTTGTCATGAACATAGTTCATCATGGCTTGTCATGAACATAGTTCATCATGGCTTGTCATGAACATAGTTCATCATGGCTTGTCATGAACATAGTTCATCACGGCTATGTTTATAATGCTCATCATGATCATAGTTAAGGGGGATCTTATCGTCTGCAGCTCTCTGGCTCATACATTTTCACATTATTGAAGATATACAAATACAAAATACAAACACAAAATATTTATTTGCTCTTAATAATAATAGTACGGTGAATCTCTGACTCTTATGCTAGGTAGATTACCTGTATTATAGTAGTCAGTTCCTTTCCATAGTGACTATTGACAAAACTAATAATTAAATAAATTTAGTATTAACTAACTACGCCCCGCAGTTACACCCGCGTGGTGATGAAAACCAGTAATGATGACGATGATGAAAACTAGCCCATGTGTTAATCCAGGACATAAGCAATGTATATTTCAAATTTCATCCAAATCCATCCAGCCATTTCTGCGTGATTGAGTAACAAAAATCCAGCCATTCATCCGTCCATCCAAACTTTCACATATATGATTTATATTAGTGTGATAGTGTGATTAGAGTGAAGTGTGATATTCATGCAGTAAGTGTGTGAGAGAGAGTGTGTGTGTGTATAAAATCAGTGAGTGTGAATTTCCAAATAGGGACAAAATAATCTCGTGTCTATTAACATTAACATTAATAACATTATTAACATTAGTATTGTAACATTAAAAACAAATACATTCTTATATTTGTCAGTTACACGACGCTAGTTGTAACGCTTTGTTGTGACACAGCGGTGAAACATCACAGGTGACGGAAACAATACATGATATTCGTCGGTTAAAAAGAGATGGGTCGAAGAAAGTAGCGTTTGCCCCCCGGCTATCTCTCAACAAGGGTTGTTATCAGATGGGACGCGGATCTGCTGCGTTCTGAATGTAGCTCCAGGCTGTTGGCGCACTTAGGCCGTATACATGTGTTTTTTACAAAGAAAAGGTTTATCCATAATATTATGTAGACAAGATACTTGAATAAATTTACGGAAAAAACACAAAGACGGGCTTCTAGAAAATAGTTTTATAATATGATATTATTGCCATAAATAAATCTCAAATACTGACTGAGTCTTAAATACAAGTACAGTCTTTCTTTACAAAAATAAGTATAAATAGTTTTTTAACAATCCCTGATAAAAGAGCTGATGTTCTTCAAGAGTGTAAACACATTTTCTTGAATAATAGCTAAGAACACTCTTGAGTCACATAAAAAAAACGATTTAAATTGGTTCAGCAGTTTTGGAGCTACGATTCCACATCTGATAAACACGTTAAACTTATAACATGGTGAATGCACTGCGATCTCCAAGCCACCTGCCAAGCCTGAAGATTATGAAAACACCCCTTTGCCAGTTATTCAACCGCTAAGCAGTAGTGTGCAAACACTACTGTGTTCCGGATTGAAGGGCAATGTTTCCAGCGAAATCACAGGGCACACAGAGATTTGACATCTTATATCTCGGGGTGACGAGCGCAGTGCATTGCCATCCAGGGTTTTGAACTGTTGAAGTTCAAAATTCTGAGTGGCAATTGAGATGTTATAGGCAAGCGTGAAGAGCCATCAGGCGATTTTTTTTAAATAAAAACCCCTCTCTAAGAGGGAGGCCTTTGTTCAGTAGTGGACGTTTACTGGCTGATGATGTGCGCGCGCGCACGCGTGTGTGTGTGTGTGTGTGTGTTAGTACGTGCGTGTTGTTATACTTATAACACCTCTCTTTTTACGCCGAGGGATAAAAACAATGATTAAAACGGATGACATTCAGCGAAGATATCGCGTGACATACACAAAAAATACAGTCATATTGCGAACACCTTTTTTAGGGTTTCGTACCTAAACGGAATGCCAGTTTATTTAAAGTCGGTTGAAAATTACAAAGAACAACGTGATTCAAAGTATATTTGAAAGTTTTATGTATATTTGAAGCAATGTTTATGTAGTTACTAAAATAATACTACTAACCGTCGTTAGGTTACTGTAAAAAGTCATGAATGACGTTAAGAATATTGATTGCTTCAAAAGTGATTTTTGCGGATATTCAGCAAAGCAATAAGAAAAAATCAGAAAGTGCAACGCAGACGTTTCCCCGCGCTGGACAGTGGACGGTTTTAATTGCAGTCAGTGAAGCCGATATCTGGATACTCCAATTATGGACGCGACAAAAGGCAGGATCGCTGTGAGAGCAGATTGGGAAATCGAACAGGACTTCGAGTGAAGATAGCGGCGCATGTATAGGTTCGAAAACTCAGAGCTATTATAAGTCCGAAAGTATAGTCCATTTTGAACTCAAAAAATTTATAAGCTTTTTATCAACTTGCTATGTTTGTATATTAGTTTAGGTCAAATCTAGCAAGCTGACTGACTGACCCACTTTCTCTTATCTTACGGAGTTGAATATTATTTACACAATGGTTCAGTTCCGACACCAATGCACCCAGAATTTGTTCCAGATAAAGGAACTCTTCAACGGTTAACAGCATAGACACGCATGTACTCAGTGTTGTGTCAGGGCACCATCCATCCTTGGCCAGGGTTGGGTCCGGACTAGGGAACTCTACAATGTTTTAACAGCACAGACATGAAATGTTGTATACGCATTTAATTAATATGAGACCCATTCTTAGTGTCAATATGACATGGCTACTGCACTCAAGGTTAGCTCCTAATGAGGGACCTCCTCGACGGTTAACATTACAGACTAGAAATTTTGTATATTATACATTTTAAAAGCTGTTTAAAAAAAAGTTTTTTTTTTACTATTCATTTATTCATAGATAGTAGAAGAAATAACCGGCCAAGTGCGAGTTGGACTCGCGCACGAAGGGTTCCGTACCATTATCTATAAAAACGGCAAAAAACCACGTTTGTTTTATGGGAGCTCCCCTTAAATATTATTTTATTTTAATTTATTTATTCATTGTTAAAGTGCGTCTCTATATTATGTGAATATTTCAAGCGTCTACCTGTCGCCGTTATCAATATCGAGCAAAAACGAAAAAAAAAACACGTTTGTTGTATGGGAGTATATTATATGGGAGTATATTTATTTTATTCTATTTTTTTTTTGTATTTGTTGTTATAGCGGCAACATAAATAACTCATCTGTGAAAATTTTCTAACTATCACGCTTCCTGAGATACAGCCTGGGGACAGCGGAGTCTTAGTAGTAGGGTCCCATTTTACCATTTGGGCACGGAACCCTAAAACAGACGTCGATCCGTTGCACTGTTGCTGCGTGAAACAAATCAACACACATTTGCATTTATAACATTAGAATGAAACCTTGCTAGTTATACATCTACTCGTATCTATGGAAGTAAGAACGCAGCAGATAATTTTTCAACAGCTTCGTCCCGCAGTTAAGAGCACAATTTGCGCGGTAAATAAAACTCACAATAGTCGAGCAGACGGTCGTCTGCGCCGGAAGTGGAGTCACAGTGAGGAAAAAGGCAGTAGATCAAGGCAAAGTTTATCGCGGTCAAGGTTTTGTTTGTGTTTTGACTGGATTCTCAACATGCAGTGAAACAACTGGCTTACAATCATCGCGATTTTTTCAGTGTATTATTTATTTTACTTTACTCATACTCGGAAAGTAGGGCTGAAGTTGCCTGAGGAGCGGGTTGAAAGTTATACATTTCAGCCCTAGGGAGAATCACTTTTGTCTGACAGTGACAGTTGACAATTGAAAGACACTCAAATTATAAAATAAACTAATTCTATTTTCACATTTGCATTGAAACATGTTCCAACATTTTTTTTTCTCCTCAGAGGATTATGGACCCTCAATTCTCATGCATTTGCCAGTGTCAGTTCATGTCTTTATTTTTAGTTTCCTTGTATTCGTAATGAAAAGCACAGTAGTTGATTGAATCAGGCGTTACTTTGCGGAAGTCCATTTTCAAAACTGTTTTAATGATGAATTTCTAGTGTAATTCCGCTTCTACGTCGCTTCAAGTACAATAAGGAACTTGTGATAAATATTTGTTGATAATGTTAATTTATTGAGTTTAATTTTGCCTAACCTGATATAAAATATTAATTACATAAATTGAAAATTAACGTAACCTGAAACAAAAATTAATTAATTCTGAATTATTTTTAATTTTTTTTTTTTTTTAAAGTAATCTGAAACAAAAATTTATTAATTCTGTCACATGAAATATGATAATACTAAATCTGAAAACAAAAATGTATTAATTCTGAAACATAAAATATATATATTAATTGAAATTACATGTATTTTAATTGAATTTAAAAAAGTAATAAATAATACCCGTTTCCTTAGTGCACTTTGTCGACACGTGTTTCGCCTCTTCACGAGGCATCCTCAGGACGTGTTGACTCGTCGAGCGCTTGGTCGAGAATTTCTCGGTGAAGAGGCGAAACACGTGTCGACAAAGTGCACTAAGGAAACGGGTATTATTTATTACTTTTTTAAATTCAATTAAAATACATGTAATTTCAATTAATATATATATTTTATGTTTCAGAATTAATACATTTTTGTTTTCAGATTTAGTATTATCATATTTCATGTGACAGAATTAATAAATTTTGTTTCAGATTACTTTAAAAACATTTTTTAATTAAAAATAATTCAGAATTAATTAATTTTTGTTTCAGGTTACGTTAATTTTCAATTTATGTAATTAATATTTTATATCAGGTTAGGCAAAATTAAACTCAATAAATTAACATTATCAACAAATATTTATCACAAGTTCCTTATTGTACTTGAAGCGACGTAAAAGCGGAATTACACTAGAAATTCATCATTAAAACAGTTTTGAAAAGCACAGTGTTTACCTCGGGGTTAAAGACTTATGTAGTCCCTCGAACTATTTAGCCCCATCTCGGGTTACGTTTAAGTTACTTTCACCCCTAGGATAACAATATACTATTACATATTTCATATCACAGTGTGACCCGAAACAAAAAAATATATATAAATAATACAAATGCTACGTGAGTTAAGTGATAGGAAACTCAAATTACTTGGGATTCAACCAATGACATTAAGCACGCCTCTTTAAATTAAAATCAAAAGTATATCAGTGGTTTTCCCCATTCTACAGTTTGCTTTTGCGTATGCGCGATGTTTAACTCGCTTCCTAATAAATACTACTGCATTATTTAAACTAAGTCTGGCACCTTTCTATCCGAAATGCGAAACGCAGACTGTGGTTTCACTCCCCCGGTGAGTGTATTAGCTTCCACTACTGTTTTATGTTTGCTCAAATCTGTGTATCACTACAAAAATATTAGTTCTAAGTCTTTGGGTTCTTTTATTTCGTGTTGAAACATTAAATTGAAATGTGTAACGGGCTGCCTGAGGGTAAGCGATCATCATCGCGTATACCTGTAACACCAGGGGCATCAAAGATACGTTGCCACCCCTAAAAACTCTATTAATAGCCCTTTCGAAGTACCCTATGTTATAGTCACTCAAAAAAGGCCGCAAGAGGGAGAGCTCATTCCACAAATTGCAGTGTGAGGTAAAAAAGATCACGTGGAACGCACAGTGTGCTATTTCCATAGATCCATGAGATGTGGATGAAACTGTAGCCTATACATTAATCCATTTTAAAAGCCACTTCTATATCTAATTTCATTCAAATCTATTATACTGACAATCTCTGACTGAATTCTGACGGAGTCAACTCCGTGCGGATAAACATACATACTGTTACTCTAACAAATAAATTTTATATAAAATGTAGTAATGGCATGGTAAAAGGCAATTTTTTTAACAATTTGAAATAACTAGATAAATTTAACATTCACTGAATAAATGTTATGTTGATAAGTAGCCCATGGCCCCTTTAAAGTAGTTAATCTTCCACTACCAATCAACCTGTTGGGAGGTTGGAGATATTCACATAGAAAATAAGAATAGCATAGAATTTAAGCCCGGAAAAAGTTTTGACAATTAAATAACTACGTAAGCTTTCTCTTTGGAATATCGCCAGTAAAACTAAGAACTATTTTTATTGTAATATTTCTATACTAAGGAGTAAGACGAGTACCACCACCGTCGCGTCGGCGGCAGCTCTCTCCACTCTCGCGCCGGAAATTAATACGTAGACGAGTGTCTAGCTGTCTACTGTCAGTGTCTACTGCTTGCATTCCAGCTACTAAGACCTTCCATATATTATGTCAGCCTGGGGAAGAAAACAAACTACTTCAAAAGTTAGGTTGAATGACGATTTCACCAACTATATTTCTTTTTTAACCCCGAACGCAATGACGTGTGCAAAGTTTAACGTATGTATCTATATGTGTATGTGTGGCTGTCTATGGCATCGTAGCTCCCAAACGGCTGAGCCGATTTTGATATATATTTTTTCATTTGAATGGTAACTTGATCCACAGTGTTCTTAGTTATGATCCAAGAAAATAGAGACTTTTGAAGATTATCAGTTATTTTATCGGGGGATTTTATACCAATCAAAAATATTTAAATGAGTACTGAACTTATTTAGTAATATGTGTGTTTTAATTTTGACCCGGGTATGTCCTAAAACTGCGACCAGAATCACCGGAGGACGGGCAGCAGCGTCCTAATAGTACATGGTGAACGTGCTGCGATCCCCAAGCCGCCTGCCAAGCGTGGGGATTATGGCAACACCTCTCTTTATGAGGGAAGCCTTGTCCAACAGTGGACGCTAATTGGCTGATGACATGTGTGATGTGCTTTAATTTTTGCAAGCTAAATTAGATATTGGTATGATGACATACGTTTTGAAATCGGTTTTTCGGAACCGGAAACCGTGAATTTAATTATGTATGTTACTTTTGATTATATTTATCTGTATGCTTGTAAATCTATGATTAACATACAATGATCGAATTTATCTCAATTCCAGTTTGATTTGACAATTTAAATAGAAGTAAAAACAGGTTCCAAGTATTTCAGGTGTCACACAAAATTGTAGTGCACCGCTTATAAAATTATTATAAGCCGTTAACACAAGAACAAAGATTATTAAAATCAGCCTATAATGTTCAAAAGTTCAAAATCAACAAATGTAAAACCATATCTAGATGCCTTTAGATAACTTAAAAAATCCGAAGCAAACTATTAGTGCATATTGTACCAATATTCAGCAAACAAATTTCTGTGACAAAATCATCACAATTTTTTTTACTAACTTGTTTTGTATACTCTATTATCCATTGATTGCTCAAAACGCGATAATACTTCAATTATTATCTGTATACCGTTAAACGCATCGTATCTGGTGATATTTCAAATAACCACAAACAGTTCTCACCAAAGATATATTAGCTGTATATTAGCTCTGTCCACAGTCACTTTGTCGTCTAACGAACCTTGTTGTACAGAAGGACTGCTGGAAAATCTAGGCTCTTTTTGCATCGTTTTAATACTGTAGTCATAGTGGATTCATCTACAATCAGTATGGTTGACCGCGCTTATTAAAAGTATATACTTTTGCATAAACTGTCTTGCATTTGTGCAAGTTTTGGGTAATCAAATGTTGAAACCTCAACATCTAGGAATGGATGTAGTGTTTGTAGTATATTTTGTACATTTATTTTTAGAGTTGTTTAATGTGTGTCAGTTGGTCTTTAATGTATATCAGATTTATAATGTTAAGAATGTGAACAATACAAACCTAAAACTGTTTCTTTGATGACTCTCTAGTGCATTTCCGCTTTAACGTCACGATAAGTGCAATAAGAAATTTTGTAAACTTATATTTGTTTTACTCCTAAGCTGAAACATAATGAATTAATTCTCAAACAAACAAAAAATAATGTAATCTCCTAACGTAATCAGTCACTGTCGCCTATGGATACTTGTAACACCAGAGGTATCACAAGTACGTTGCCGAAACTTTAAGACTCTATTAACTCGCCTTTTGAAGAACCCCATGTAATAGCTTCTCGGAAACATCACGGATGGTAAATCATTCTAAATTTTGCAAGTGTGAGACAAGAAAGATCGCATGAAACGCACAGTGTGCGATTTACACTGATCTATGTGGATGAACTTTCAGGTGGTGGCGGCTAGTGCGATGATAAAACCGTGACGCCGGCATCAGATCAAACAGTTCTTCAGAACAATTTGAGACAGATCTTCTTTAGCATACGTTGTCAGTTGTTGCATCCATACTGGTCATAGCAACGAACTTGACTAAATTAAGCGGCTGTTTGTGTATTCAGCTTCATTTTTGAGTGTTGCAAACAGCAGTTCTGTTTGTCCAACGTTTATGGGAAACGCTGTGAAGTTACGTCATTTAGCGTCGCATTTACTGAACATAAATGGGGATATTACTTTTAAAAGCTGCCATTATGTCGTCTACGATATTGTGGAAAAACTTTGTAGACTTTATAGACAGTTTTGAATGTGTGAATTATTGTTTTATATTACGAATCAGAGAAGATACGTTGACGAACGACGTTACCGACATAGTCCACCGGATTAGCAAGTTGAAATTGCAGTGGGCAGGGCACATAGCACGTAGAACAGATAGCCGATGGGGCTGAAAGGTTCTCGAGTGGAGACCATGAACCGGTAAGCGCAGCGTAAGACGTCCGCCGACAAGATAGACAGACGACCTGTGATAGGATGCAGATGACAGAATGTTGATCAATCTAACTGGCAATTGCAAAATTCAAAAGACCAGATAAACCATCATCAATCAACTGAAACGTGGTCTCTCACTATGAGCCTCATTAGCAAGCTCTAAGTCACACAACGACCTATGGAGAGGGCTATGCTCGGGATTTCTCTACGAGATTGAATCAGAAATGAGGAGTTCCGTAGACGAACGAAAGTTACCAACATAGCCCACCGGATTAGCAAGTTGAAGTGGCAGTGGGCAGGGCACATAGCACGCAGAACATATAGCCGATGGGGCTGAAAGGTTCTCGAGTGGAGACCATGAACCGGTAAGCGCAGCGTAGGACGTCCGCCGACAAGATGGACAGACGAAAGATACCGCTGGAAAACGGTGGATGCAGGCCGCTTCCAACCGGTCCTTTTGGAAATCGATGGGGGAGGCATATGTCCAGCAGTGGACGTCCTATGGCTGAAATGATGATGATGATTATTGCGAATAATTAATTAGCAAGGGAAAGCTTATACCCAGCAGTCTGCTGTGAATAATGATACTTTTACAACTCACGCACGTTACCTTGTTGCTGATATTCTAAGTAGTTTGTATAGGTCAAGTAGCTAGCCTTGTCAACTTAGCACTTAAAATTAAAAAACTACTGCTGACATTTTATCTATACACACGTCACAATTGTTTCAGATAATTAAAAATTACAAAAATCAGAAAAACGTTTAATGTGCAGTGGGGAATATAAAATTGAAACACATTTTTGACAAAGTTTGGTATAAAAAAAACAATGGCCATACTTACTGTTCCAATTTATAACAATCTCAGGGATTTAACTGAGTGCCACAGACCGGTTTCACAGATTGGTCTCACAGACCGAAACAGTCACGAATGCTCTCAGTCTGTTTGTCCTGATTCTAATTCAGTTTACCTCCGAGATACACGGCAATACCATTACCTGGTGATGCATTTCAAGGAGTTCTGGGTGAGAAAACGATAGGATTCTAAATGCCCTGTTCAACTGGACTGACTTTATTAACTAAAAGAAGTGCACATTAAAATGTGGATATAAAGATCTTTTACTTAATAAAGCCAATCCATTCAACAGGGCATTTAGTAAAGCAGTTTTTATGTGCAGTGTGCAAAATTTTATATTTTTGTGATCATATAGGTAGGTTTGGCTTAGGTCTAGATTTATATTCAAAGTCTTGCCTTTCCGTTCAGTGTTTTGCGTCTCAACATAATCCGAATAATATTTTTTATTTATTTAATTAACATCAGTTCCTGTTCGTTTAGTAGCATTCATTCGAATCTTGTAATTATCGAGAAAAAAAAATTGGTTTAAATTTTTCTCTGTGATTAGTTTCTTGTGGCGTCGGTTTTGCATAAAATTTACTTGTATAAAAGCTCGACTATAAAATCACCAACAAAAGGAAATATCATTTCATTGGCAACTCTGTAAAGACCCCCCTGTGTAAACAACCTATGAATACAGACTCTAGTAATGAAGGAAATAAACGTTGTTGTGTATAAATATTAATGAGGTGGCTATATTCAGATTGGTTTGATTTACGAGGGAGTGGATTAGGGTATGTCTACCTACCTATTTTTACTGCAAAAATCATTGTTATTTTGGTTGATAAATAGTTAATTAGGTGTTGAATAGTAGGAATCATAACTGTGAGTTTCTTTTTTATCGCGAATATATCCGCGTTTGACCACCAATTCGCCTGTTTGTAAGCGACGATGTGGTCGAAGATGAAGCACGCAGACTTGGAAGATACCTATTTACTCTTGTCTTGAAAAGGCCCAGATTATATCTCTGAGGAAACAAGGAAGGCGACAGGTTGTTCCAATCCTTGATTACAAGAGTGCTGATGGAGTATTTCATCGTAGTTCACTGAAAAGCTGAAGATAGGACTGAGTGGCACACTTCATGAGAGGCCTATAGTCTATTTCTGGATATATCCAGAAATGGACAATGATATACTGATTATGATGATTGACTGAAAAATGTAACTACATTTAAGAAAAATTAAATCCAAAATCCGGTTACTTATATGATATTTATTTTTCCAGTTATTTGGATTTAATACCAAACTACTGAACCGATTTTGATGAAATTTCTATGGGAAAAATCTGAAAAAACATTTTTCAAATTGTTTTGTAAATGACGGAAGTCTTAGATAACGAACATAAAAAATACAACCAAATTTAAAACCCTTCCTTTTTGAAGTCGGTTAAAATATTTTAGTTATTAGTAACTTGCTTGTATTTATTCAGTAAAATCTAAATCCACGCAGGTCATGGTTCAAAATCATGGTTTCTGTTTCAATAAGATGGAACGCAAAAATAACGAATGTTTTCTTTCCTTCAGGTAAGCATCATAAGTTGAAAGCCAGTTTATGTACGAATCAAACCGACTGGATTTTATGCAGTAAGTATTTTTAATTTATTTACTTAAAACAAAATAAAAAAATATGGTGTGATTGTAGAGAACACCAATCGGTTTCCTAACCGAGGATGGCGAAAGAATGAAAATGGTGACGTTAATGAGTTTTTTTATATTGTACTAGCCGTCCGCCCCGGCATCGCACGAGTGTAAGCTCGGCCTTCGGCCTCGCTACAAAATATAATATAGCCTATGTCACCCGGGGATAGTGTAGCTTCCCAACAGTGAAAGAATTTTTCAAATCGGTTCAGTAGTTTCGGAGCCTATTCATTACAAACATACAAACATACAAAAATAGGTACAAATCTTTCCTCTTTATAATATTAGTGTAGATTTGTAGCATTTTTACAAGATTTTACTTAACTTACCCTCTTTATAGTTAGTATGTATGGATATGGATGTGTGGGTTTTTTTTTTTTACTGAATTTTAGACCAGTTCTTCCTAACTGATTGAGCTGAAATTTGGCTTAATCGTTTAGTTTGGATGGTTTGTAACAATGCATGGTTAACTAACGACGTCATTCCAAATCCAATATGGCGGACTGGCAAAGATGGCGGACCATTTATTTTTTATGCACCCCCATGATATGGGTATCTAATAAAAGTATTTACTGAGAAAAATACCAAAAATAAAATGACGTTACACTTCATTCAATATGGCGGATGCTACAACATGGCGGACAAAATTTTCCTACCTATACCGTCATGATATGGGTATCAAATGAAATGGTTTGCTAAGAAGAAAACAAAAAGCTTTTTTTATTAAAATAAATAATTTTATTTAGATAACCAGGTCTATATTTTCCGTAACTCTATACGACTAAACGTACAGGCAAAGCACGTCCCAGAGTCATCTTATAGCGTCCGGTAACTTCTGTTTTAATATTTAAGCTCTACAAGGGTGGCTGTCTGCTTCGTATTATAATAAAATTGTCGTAAATCTAGAGTCATTGCAGTTTAATCTCTATATGACCCTGTATAGAGTTTACAATTACAATGTTTGGTTGCAATTAGGTTGAAAGTTTTTCTAATTCGTTAAGCATTATATCTTTTTACAAGAGCCGAGTGACTGAGAGAACTGAGTCCTATTGCAAGATTTTTTGTAATATTATCACTATATTAAATGGACGCAATCTTTATTTCAGTAACTTAAATAACATTCTATCTTCGTTATATAAAAAGGACAAATTAATAATTAACTCCCAACTAATACTAAAGTAATCTATTAAACCGCTACCAGTGGAAACTGTTCCCAAAATGTTTTTTTCTATATTAAATCCTTTACTTATAATACTAGAATTTTATTTTCCCCAATCACCAGTATCTCATTTTATTTTCATACTAGCCGCTCGCCCCGGCTTCGCAAGGGTGTAAGTTTCGCCTTCAGCCTCGCTACAAAATAGTTTTGTATGTCCGTCTCTTGAGTCTAAGCTACCTCTCTATAAATTTTCAGCCAAATCGGTTCAGCCGTTCTTGAGTTATGAATAGTGTAACTAACACGACTTTATTATATATATATAGATTTTGACGGAATAAAATTTGGTAACTACACACACTTTGACACATATTTAGACCCTCAAAAGAGCGAAAAATCTACAAACCCTCTCAAACTCCAGTTACAAATCGACCGTTACATACAAGTATAGCGTCATATGTTTTCATATTTATCGGGACTTAGCGCGATAAGTCCCGATAAATATGAAAACATGTGTTCGAATCGCGAAAGTTTAAAAATTACTATAGCGTCATACACTGCAACTTTACTCCTAAATATGCCCTTTGTATGCGGTAGATGACGCGCGATGGCTCGCGATTCTCGTGTTTTTCACGCCGACACGCGTTCCGCATATTTTAGTGGTAGTTAGAATACGAACTCACTAAGGTTGTATTATTTGTACTATTTACTGTTAATATACTATTGGGACCCGGGTATGTCCTAAAACTGCAACCAGAACCACCGGAGGGTGGGCAGCAACGTCCTATTAGTACACGGTGAACGTACTGCGATCCCCAAGCCGCCTGCCAAGCGTGGGGATTATGGCAACACCCCTCTGAGAGGGAGGCCTTTGTTCAGCAGTGGACATGGCTGATAATGTGATACTATTGTTTATATGTTGTAGGACAAGATTTTTTATACAATTGACGGACGAGACAAGAAAATCGCTCGTTAGTTGGTAATCGTGACGCTTGCCTATACATAAAAAAAATGATTGTTACTCTTCATACTTTAATTTGAATTATCTGTGCAAAAAAATCACGTCTATCTAGTTGTTAACTGTAGCGTGAAAGATACACGAACAACAACTGTCGCGTTTAAAAAAAAATGTTTTTCAACACAATCAAAGGATCAAGACGTTTCAGCGCAGAAGTAATGGTTAGATATAACGGAGGAGGTAGGCTATCCCCAATATCATTAGTAATTTTATTTCGTCTCCCTTGTGTGCGTATCGTGGGAGATGTTGTTTTGGATGAAAGAAACCGTTTTGTCACCGATTCAAACTATAATTTCTGATCGACACTTAATAAGAACTTCACTAGCAATTATTATTGGGCACTCACTACACGGAACGCGAGATAGTTTCTAGACGTCCTTCCAAATCGACTATTGCCGCAGAAATGTGCAGGGCATTCCGTCGACCGCTACGTCCTAGACTCCATCTAGTGCCAACAGATGGCTCTTGCGTCACGATTAATCGAATAATCGCGGTTTTGACGACTCGATTGTGATTATTTGCGACAGATACATAAATTATTATCAGTATGGAAATGTGCAAGGCCGTCCACCTTCCAACGTACACTGGCAACCATAAATATTACTAGAACCCTATAGTCAATCTGTATGATTGAAATAAATCTAAGGTTGTTATAAACTTACGATTTGGGGTTTGAGGCGATTAAACGAAAGCTGCTAGCGAAATGTCACTGTACAACAAACTTTTTGTTATATTACCGGAATTTTATTGAACTGTTGGACTTGTACTCAACAAATACTGCTTAACTTTTATCTTTACAACGAAATAACTGTGCTATGTTGTATTATAATGGCCAGTCTCCTAGTGCGGTTTTACCTCGATTCAGAGTGATATGGTATGGATATATTTGCAGCATGTTTGGATAGTTCGAAGGTTTGATTGCATATTGATGGCATTTTTTCTCGTAATGTGTGTTGTTTAATGGTCGGAAGGCATTGTTATGATACTAACCCGCGTGGATTTTTTTCATAATCATAGCGAAAAGTCACACAAATCTAAAACTAATCTAGTACTTAATTACGAATTCGTTCTGTACCTGTCAGTTGGAGAATCTTATCATAATATCTTAAATCCGAATGAGTATGTACAAATATGTGTTTTTCTTCTCAATTATACCTTATTGTATTAAATTAATTTAAATGTTATTAAGTGTAGGTATAGCTTGGAATACTTTGAAGTTTTCGCACCGGAAAATGTAGATTTCTCATTTGATAGTAATGATACTAATCTATATATCTATCTATACATATAATAAAAACGTAGAGATAAAAAAATCTGTAATTGCGAGATAACAAAAAAAATCACACAGGGCGTCTTAAAATAAGCAGCTGAACACGATAGGACAGTTTTTAGAATTTTTGTCTGTTTGTTTGTCCGCGCACATCTCCTAAACCACTGGACTGATTTAAATGCGGATTTTACGAATATGCTTAAAATTTACCAGATTAAAACATAGGCTATGTTATATAATTTATTTTAATTCTTTATTATTACATAAAAGAAATTCAAAAATCAATGATTATTTTCTTCGTTACCCGAAACGTAATATGAGGATCGTCACATAGCCTCAAGCAAAGAGGTCCAAAGTAAAGAGAATGTTATTGACATAGCCATTAAAAAGTTGAAACTGTCAACTGTCATTCAGATAATCAGCCAGATTAAAACTTTTTACTTATTTAAATTAAGGAACCTTCTTAGATGAATGACGTGTAGATCAAGGAATGTTATAAGAACATAGGCCTTACAACCTCTTTGGTGATTCAATCTAATGTATTTTATTCCCAAGATAATATAATACTCCTACTGAGATTTTATTCTATTATGTTAGCATTTAAAACACAAAATATACCGCATCCTATTTTAATTCAGTCCCGCGAATAGAAATATTCAAAAAAGGCCCTTTTTACATGAAAATAAACCTAAACAATAAAATTCCGGACGCAATAAAGAAAGAAAGAAATAATAAAAAAAAAACCAGAACCAACTTCGTAAGTATCTAACCCCAAAATGTTATTACCAGATAAAAGATTATTTCGACGATAAAATTTAGAACATTATAATTAGAAAATAAATATCGATCTATAAATAGCTAAGAAAGTAGCGCCATAAGTTTTGTATGATCTCATATATAATTAAGTAACCTATCACACTAAGTATGTTTTTTTTTTTTTTGGTAAAATTACTTCTGTCTGTGGTCTGGTTTTGTGACCAGCCACTACATAAGTCATTGCTGCACCTTTTATGCAGGGTATATAAACTTGGCTTCTAGAAAAAGAAAGTGTATAATTGCAATAAGAATAAAGAAAGATTTTTTTTGACTGTGATATTTTAACAGATAAATAGAGTAGTTCCATTTAATGGCTTTTTAATCAAGATATACATACAAATGCACTCGAAATAAGAAATAACTAGCCAAGAGCGTGTCAAGACAAGCATATGTCAGGGTTCCGTGGCCAAAGCCATATACTTGTGGTCGTATTCATAGTTCAGAAATTGGATGGTCATAGAAAAATTCGAACGAGCGAAGCTGGACAGTCAAATTTCAGAGATGTACTCGTATCATCCCGACATGACATGATATACTTTTTATGGTTTGGACAAAAAGAAAACTATAAAATAAATAAATAAATATCTGGGACATTATTGCACACATGGTCATCTGACCCCAAACTAAGCAAAGCTTGTAATATGGCTGCCAGAGACTGATATACATACATATATATTTTTAAATACATACTTAAATAGATATTAACACCCAGACATAGAACAAACACAAATGTTCATCACACAAATGTTTGTCCTAGATGGGAATCGAACCCACGCCCCCAAGCACAGAAAGTAGGATCACTACCAACTGAGCCACCGAGGCAGTCAAACTTCAAAACATGCTCTGTACTGTGGTCACATTATCTTTTTGATTTGAAAACTGTTGACGATGTTTTTACTGTTATGCTTCTATCAATACTTCACACAGGGCGACATAAAATAAGCAGCTAAATATGTTAAGGCAGTTTTTAGAATTTTTATTTGTTTGTTCACGCACATATCCTAAACCCCTGGAAGAAAATGCGGACGGATTTAAATGCTGTTTTCACGAATATGCTTAGCTATGACCAGATTGAAATATAGGCTATGTTATTTTGCGCAAGGGCCGGATTAAGGGAAGAAAAAAGGATTGAAGGTTTATATGAAAATCTACGCGTACGAAGTCGCGGGCAAAAAAACTAGTAAATAATAATTTTGTTATTCAGGAATTACTCACTATAGTCGGATGCTCTTAGTTGGTGGTCAAACGCGTACTTATACGCGATAGTAAAAATATTTTTTGTTTCTGAACAAAGTTTTATATCCACAGTAAAGCTTGCTTTAATCCACTTCGTTCTAAACTATACGATTTAAAATATAGCCTGCAGTTCTGTTCGGGCCATCGGTTTGTGTACCGAGTGATATAGGGGTACTAACCCGAGTGATGTACTAGTACCATTGATACAGATAGTAAGGACAGGACGAATGAACTTTTTCATTGGTATCAAAGCAGGGGTGCTAACAAGTATACTGCGCACCAGTGTGAAGTCAGTCACTCGTTGACTCGTTGGTGAGCGGTCGTTGCACGTCACATCATTTTTTAGAATAAATATTTGTCATATTACAAACACATAGCGTCGATGCGACGTTTTTATTTGGTGTTTGCGACATCGCATATTTTTTAAATAGATTTTAGAGTGAAAACTTCTTCAGGCGCGTTAAATTTTTAAAACTTCTTCAGGCACGTTAATTTTTTTTGGGTGAACAAAAATCATGGAACTCGCGTCATCGTCACGCCGTACCGTGTATTTTAAAATAGCTCCCTATATTGTAGAATAAGTGAGTTACTACTATAAATTTTCACGTCTGACGTGCAGTCCTAAGCTTGTTTTTTTTTTTTAAATAATACTTTAATATATTTCAATTTGGTAATATTTTTTTTTTATACTGATGAAAAACATTGTTGAAAACAAACAATAAAATAAAGTAACTAGAACTAGCTGTTTATCCCATATCTACTGTGTTAATTAGCATCTGTTTATTTTCCATGTTAAATAAAACAAAAATACTTAAATAAATTAAATTTACTATCTTAATTGTTGGTAAATAAGAAAACTGTATTAAGGTCGTTGTCTTCTTGTAAGGTGGCCAAAAAGCTAGCAAAATTGCCATATTGAATAGCCAAACTTATCAAATTATTTTAGTTTCCTCTTGATATTTAGCTCTATGACTTGCTGAGCAAATAATTGATGTCCTAGTAGTAGAGTAGAGTTTACAGTGAGTAACAGTGCTATATCTTTGGTAACGTTTGTAACTACCAGTTAGTACTACTGCAGTCAGCTTTGATATCGGTAATGTATTTTGTTATTATATTTAGGGTTCCTTCGCAACGTAAAAAAACCTTTTATAGTTAATTAGCAGCGTTTCACGGTATTCACCCGTCGAAACAAGGTCATTGTACTAACAATTATGAACAAATTTTACTATGGAACCAAACCTGTAAACGCGAAAAAAAAACTACTTACTGTTCTATAAAAAACGCTAATTGAAACTCGACAGAATGTATGGAACAGCAGATTTTTTTTCGTTATTTCAGGGTTTCGTGATTCAACAACTTTTACTTACTATGGGACCAACCCGTCCCATAGTAAAAGTTGTTCATAATGATGAGTAAAATAACCTCCTTTCATCTTAATACAGGGTATATGCGTAACCCTATATTTAACAGCATTACAATGAAACCATAGTCTTATCATATATTTTTCTCAAACTTTTTCAATTCATCAATTGTCGCAATGTGAGTACAGTAACTGCAGTCAATTAAACCCATAAAATTGACCCTTCTGCAAAAGAATGACCAATTTGATGCCAATTTGTACATTTTCAAAAAACAGGGTTCAATCATCATCAATCATGTGAACCTTTAAAATTCTTGTCACGTAGCATCGAGCAGACTATACCGTAAAGCTACGTAGGATTGTGTAGAGCTTCGTAGCAGGACGTAGAGTTTGCTACGTAATCGTAGCAGCCACGTAGCAAGGCGTTGTAGCTAATTGGTACCTAAAGGCTATGATTAAAATCTAACTTTAGACAAGGAACAAAAAAAATAGATTTAAATTAATTGTTTTTACTATGTAAAATAATAAACATAGCTGCTATACTTATTGTTTTTTTTAACAAATTTTTTTGTTTACTACGTCTTTTGTCATGTTGGTAACCTGTATAAATTAAAAAAATAAAACACTATTGTATGTGTAGATTCAATTTAAATCAGATGCCAAAAAGAGTCCCTATAAAATCAAACTTACTCTTTAATTTTATCGCACGTCAACAAGTTTTCTCTCAAATGTTGCATGCGGCCGCATCAGATCTGTTGGCGCCTGTTGTGTTTTTACACTTTTGTTGGCAATTTTGAACACCTTTTTGTTAGTTTTAGTCCAGAGCCGCTGAGCCGTGCTCTTGGAAGTAAAAATGTTTGCTCTGTTAGAGTAGAGATAGATGGGAACATTGTAAAAATGTCAATTAAAAGTTTAATTTACCAATAATTTATATATTATGTGCATTATTCGGAAACATTTTAACCAGACTAGTTACTACTAACTATTTAGACTTTATATGACTTTTATTTTGTCTGGCTTCATCATCAGATCAGTTTGTTGATACCAAAGACCTGTACTGTGATCTGGATTACATTGCAAAGTGTTGATACTATTAGAAGTAGTTAAAACTTTACATCCAAGATTTGTTTACATAATTACAAGTGAAGCTAGTTAAAAGCCGTATTTTAATCAGTCCAGCCGTTATGGATAAAACCCATAACAGCTATACTGGCATACAATCTCTAACGCAGTATGTGTTTGGGGTTCTCTGTTTCGTCGTCGGTAAAATCGACGCAATATTTTGAAACATCCTTTTAGTTAATAACTGAACACACGCTGTACCCTTCACATGCCCGCACTCCGAGGGACGAGGTGATTCTCCGATATCTTCAAGCCTCAATGGAGTTTTGACAGGTATACAGGGAACTTATAAACTTTCCCCCACAACGTAAAAATAGCTTTATTTCTATCGTCATAACGTTCCAATTACTTAATCAATAGCCGAGATTGACAATTGGAATTGTATGGAAAAATACACCTTGACACTGATGTTTTAGTGTTTCATATTGTTTGAAGTAAAATTTATCAGTTTTATGAGATTGCTCATGTTAGAAGTTCAGGGTTTTTGTTAAGTGAATGGGCTTTTACAGAGCCCTTTGTCAGTTATTTCGGTTAAATGAACGTGTCGGATTTCAGATTCATTTGTGCTTTGAAATTATCGGGGAATGTTTTTGAGAATATTATCTAAATATGTTAACTGGTGGCAATTTTAATACTCACTTTTGGCATAGCGAAAATATTCCTATAAGCTTCTATGAAATTATTAATACGTTTAAATAAGTTTATTTCCTAATTTTGCACCAATCAAGGTGAAATATTTTATTCAAATTTGAATCAAACTATAATAACTCTCGAGGTAATCCTCTTTTTTACCGGTTCACTGTCGGCGAAGATATCACCTAAGACGTTGTTTGAATTACTTATGTTACAATGTATTCTATTGTCGTTTATGTTGCATTTTTCAATCAAAATCAAAATTTCATTATCATCCAGAAGACGTCCACTGCTGAACATAGTCCTCCCCCTTTGACCTCCACACTGAACGACAGCGAAAATAAAAATTTAATTAATGTAAATTCATTCTAATATTATAATGGCGAAAGAGTGTTTCTTTGTTTCTTCCTCTTTCCCTCAGCTATACAGCTACGGGTGATTTTTAGCATAGAGATAGATGGAGAGCCGGAAAGTGACTCTGCCGTACTCTACCATTTATACATTTCCAAAACTCTACACGTCACGTGCCCTACGTAGAGATATAACTCATACGAGCCCAATCACTTAGCTAGATGAGATGCTTTGAGTTAAAAGGGAATTCCAAAAAATATATTGAAAGTTTTAGACGACTACGTTTTATCAAAGCTTACTTTTGGAGGTATTTTTCAGAGTGGGGGCTTACATTTTACACAAATCAGTAAAGCAGTACAAGTATGAATGTTTGTATGACATTCACTTTCAATAATAAGCAAGGCATGATACCATCAACATCGTCACTTAGGGTGAGTAAAACAGTAGGTTTTTGAAAAACCTTAATTTACTCCATACTATTCTGATGAAAAATCATTGTATTGCTGGTTTTTACTTAATAAGGCCAAAAATAGTTGAATAATTGCAATAAAGTTTAAAGCAGGGCAAAGCGAAAACCAAAGAGTTTATAGAAACAAAACAATATTTATAATTATATGTAAGACAACTAGCGTACAGATAATCTAAAAAAAAAACAAGACCTCAACTTCACGCTGATGGAAATGGTCACAGGCGAAAACGAGACAGAGTATTGTTAGCATAGATTAACTTGAGTGACGTTTTTAAGTAAGGCCATATAATTTAAGAACAATTTTATATTAAAACTAACTTGTACAAGTGATCGTGAAGGGGTCGTAAGGTCGCACTTTGGGGCGAACTTTTAGTAATAAAAACTTAATAAAGTAAAAGGCAGTTATTTTATAAAATATGAGGAAACCTAGAAAATTACAAGTACAGCGTGCGGCGCCACAAACATGACTCAACGATGAAACTTCCAAAGTGTAAGATACCATGTAAATCAGCTTAGAAAAGCCATAAATGAATGTCACTGTAATAAATAGTCTTGGCCATCGAATCGTCACAAATGTGTGTAAAACGCAAGCGATGTTCAGGCACTTAAACCACATGAAACTTACTTATCACTTGAAGGAACGTAAGCTTTATATCTACGCACTAAAGGTCAAGGTTCATGTTAATAAAACTTTGCTTCAAATTTTATCATAACGTTACACCAGTTGACACTAAAATAGCTCTATATCGGTTGAATTAAGGTACAAACTGAGTGAAAATCTAAATTTGCCTCAAAGTGTATGATAAACTTAAAGCTAGACTCCCCGACGCGGTCTGTTGGTTGATGTGATGTATGGTCGGTATTTTGCGGACGTTTTATAGAATTTTCTAGAATGTTTTGAAATGTTCTCGAACGATATGTTATTGGCTTGAAATGCAATGTTCTAGAGTGCAACGTTTGTTTGCGTCATCACTTTGCAGGAGAATAAAAGTATTGTCTTGTAGTTTTCATTTATCTTTGGTAAATCTGCAGCGTCGAGACTAGAGTAAATAGATATATTCTTGATTAACATGCTATTCGGCTACGGTTTCACTTACCATCAAGCAAAAAGCCAAACATAGATCAATTCTATATTCAGTACATATGAAACATAAACGTATTGCAATGTTTGATTAATTTATATGTATGTATAATCCTACTTGCATTATCACCAGTTCTGTCTTGCCCTTCGGGTTCAACTCTTTCAATTCAGCATTAGACTGTGATCAACCTAACAAGAAAGTGATCGTGTCCGCGGAATTTGATGGACAATCACATGGATAAATTGTGACCGGTAATTTAAGCTGGTGTGTGAGGATCATGGTGGTCAAAGTTTCTACGAGAGACTTCATGAAAAACCTTCGTCTAATTAAAATTTATCGATTTTACTAGCTATTGTAAGAGTAATGTTGGCTGACGGATAGCATGTGCGCTTTAAAATCTGACAGTACCCGATTCGATCCTCAGCTCTGCATTAATTACTTGTTTAGTACCTAAATAAATTATGTGCAGTTTCGATCCCATCGAAATCATTGAAGGAAAACATCGTGAGGAAACCGGTATGTCTAAGAAGTTCAACGACATAAGACATTCACCAACATGCACTGGGCCAGCATGGTGGATAAGGGCCCATCCTCTATCTCTCTCAGAGAAGGCCAGCAGTGGGAACACGATAGGCTGAAATGATAGTAGCTGTTGTCTGCGACTTTTCATTAATCCCTTTACTTAAACCCTTTCGCAAATTCTTTTACTTCGAACCACACCCCATAAACAATCTACCTGCGAAATTTTGGCTTCGCAAGTCAAGTTTCAAGATTTTGTGATGACCGAGTCAATCAGTGAATGAGTGGTATTTCGTTTTTAAATATACTTTATACATAAACAGTGTATAACGAAACAGCTCTTTAAGCATTTTATTAATTCATCTAATATTATTTGCTACTCATCCATAAAAAAAAAACTTATTTCAGAACTCACCGGAAGCTCCGCAAGATGAGCCGTTAAGACTTTAAGGTATAATATAAAATCTTTTTACATTTTAATATTCCCATTTCGCTGAAAACTCATATCCTGTGAAATATTCAGGCGCACTCCGGTTCAGCGGGTTCCAGGCCGACGTGACTACAATACTATTATAGGTATAACAGATATACAGCTATATACGCTAAAATATGTAGTACAGTAGAATATAATATAACCTGGTTTTTATTATCTTACGGTGCCAGGTGAATGTGAAGATGGTGGGACCTCTGTAATGTTTATCATTCTATGTTCATTCATTCATAACTAGATATTCTTAGTTTGATATACACAATGCATGATCAAGAGGTAATCTCGATAACAATGAAACTGATTCTAAAATATTTTTAATGATAGGAAGCTACACTATCATTGAGTGACAAAGGCTATGTTTCGCTTACATAGCAGGTGAAGCTGCAGACAAAAGCCAGTTCAATATAAACCGTGTCGTACTTAGTTACTGTACTTACGGATCATTTAGCATTATTAATGCTATTGCAAATAAGACAATGGAAAGCACTACAAGTGTGTATCCCGTGGAGACGATTGGAAAGTCTCGTCGTACTGGCGCCAGTGCCCACGACCTGTCTAGTAACTAGACTAGACTGGATAGATTGCGGTCTCGAAATAATGGAAGTAACAAATTTTTATAGACTGGAATAAAATTTTGAGTACTTAAAGATAATTTGAGATTGTCATTGATGTTACTGAATGACATCAAATCAATAATTTTACGCTACAAAATTAAGTTACAAAAAATAATTAATTTTTCACTATAATTTAGACGATATTATTATGACAGTGTTTACGTAGCAAACAACTTATATTATCATTCTTATTAAATGGATCTTATGTTTTGTGAATTGGAAAAGTAGCTCTTTCAGTTTTATTTTTTTGAGTAATGCTCTTTTTAAATTAATTTAATTTAGCGGCGTCATGGAATCGTATAGTGAGCAAGTCTGCTAACCGCGACATAGGTACTAGGATATAGTGACGTAGTGACAGCCCTACGATTTCTAAAGATCAAGCGAGAAGAACACAGTCGCTCTTCTTGCCAAACTCACCCACAGTTTTCAGTCAGCTAGTGACCATGGCCATTGTAACATAGTCAAAAATCAAGCGAAAGGTATCTATTTTGACCTTAATAAAATAATGCACGACAAGTCCCGATAAACGTTCAAAACATTGGTTCTTTTGTTGTTTGTAGATACCTTTCACTCCGTTATTTCTTTTAACACGTTTTTATTAACTTGGTATGTATCTATGTAACGGAATCTTTGAACGCTATTATCATTCTTTTCAGCACGTCAGATTAATTTGAAACTTTGCACACTTATCAAGGACCGATGACAATGCAATAATTTAAATATTTTGTCCCATTATCCTTAACAGGATCTTCAGGATTAGCGATTCAGGATCAAGATATTGAAGGGTGTTTTTTTTTTTTAATGCGAGAATTATTTTATTAACAGTAAGGAATGAGCGGATGTGATCATGATAACCCCAGGGGCATCATTAAACTAATAGTAATGTTAGTTACTTAGTTTTAATTGAATATAGTATTGATTGCACACTACTGCGGTTTGTAGGAAGGTACTTACGATTTTTTGTTACATATAAATGATGTCTACTACTCCAAACGTAACTATCAAGCACATCTGCCTCGTGTCAAAAGTATTATCCCAAATGAGCTTTCCTCCCACATACACAATATTGTTTTTGAAACAAATCCTAATCCCCAGGAAGGCCGATCCAATTTACTAAACGAGATTCTAAATTCCATGTTATTTTTTTGCATTTTTCGCCACAAACAGAAAATTACGTATCTTCTCAATTTCTGTAATATAAAACGTGACTTCGTTTTAGTTGCGAACTAATTTCAATACTTGAATGAGTTAACCAACACTTTACTGTCTGCTCCGTGGTTAGTGAAGGAGTGCTAGAGACGAAGTGGTGCTTGAACACCTGCCAATATTTTAAGCAGACTAATGATATCTCTAAAGGTTTTTTTCTTCTAAATTTTCGAAGCCGAAAGGCTGTAATTTTTTGCTGATGAAAAAAGAATTTTATAGTCGACGTGTATAAGTATATACCCCTATATTTTTATGTAAATATTATATGGCCACGCTTTTTATTGAGCAGTCCGATTTTAATCATTCTTTTTTTTCATTATGGTAACTTAAAATATGGAACCTACCATGTAATCGCGTAATAAATATATATAATAAATATCATTATTTTAAATATTTACAGATAATTTCATTATAGTTTCGACATTTTGGGGTTGATCCTTTATTAAACGTTGTTTTTAATGATGAGTACAAGATCCACTGTTCCGTATAATCCTGTATATTATACTAAGTTTTACGCGCTATCTTAGGTACCGTAAAATTTTGCGATATAAAACTAGCCTATTCGTTAATTCAGGGTCTAAGCTACCTTCATACTAAATTTCATCTAAATCCGATCTATTGTTACAGAGATAATTTTAGACAAACACACATACAAACTTTCTTTATAATCGACAAGGGACACATTTGCTAACACAAATTTTGTCTTCCTCTTTCATGAGCTGAAAGAACGAGACAAGGCTCAATGTAAGGTTATTATAAGAATGTTTTTGAGGTACAATATTCAATATTCAATTAGTTTATTGCGACATAATTATGTATGTATCATCATCATCAGCCAGAAGACGTCCACTGCTGAACATAGGCCTCCCCCTTTAACCTCCACACTGAACGACATCCTGCCATCTGCATCCACTGGATGCCCGCGACTCTCACAATTTCGTCAGTCCGTAGTGGGAGGCCTACCAACGCTGCGTCTTCCGGTTCGTGGTCTCCACTCGAAAACCTTTCTTCCCCATCGGTCATGAGTTCTTCGAGCGATGTGGCCTGCCCATTGCCACTTCAACTTGCAAATTTTAATAGCTATGTCGGTGACTCTGGTTTTTTGGCAAATATCTATGCATACGATAAATATGCATATTTGTATATATGCATGCAGACCTTAAATACCTTGTTGCAGTAGCCTATCAGTTCTTTATCCTTGAGTCGTAGTTAGGTAGTTATTGTGCGGAATACCGATAGAACAGACTTGTTGCTGAGACAGTAACGTGACTACAAATCGTATAAAGCACGTTTCTTCTCGTTGCGCATTTAAATGAAACGTACACCCATTGAACTTTATAGAGGACTTGAAATAGTGTCGTTCGGTACAACAGTTACTGTTGTACACTTCACCAAACTTACAAGTTCTAGTAAAAAGTGTAATGTAAGTTGTATGTGACTTATAGCAAAAAGTTTCATAAGTTATAGAAACTGTTAAAATAATAATCTGTATCAATAACTGGCCAAGAGTGTGTCGAGACACGCTTACGGTAGGGTTGCGTAACCAAAGCTATATTATTTTGTAGTCATATTCATAGTTCAGAAAATGGTTATAGAAAAATTCGAACGAACGAAACTCTATAACAAACTTAGCCAAATTTCAGGGTCATCTTGACATAATATATACCTACTTTTTGGGTTAGTAAGAAAACCACTAGAATAACATTATATTACGAAAAGTTCTATGATCTTTGAGATAGAACGTCTTGAATTTAGTAAAGTTTTATCAGTATATCTCAAAAAGTCATAATCAGATAATGTTCGAAATAATTTTGAATGGTTTTAAATATAATCTATCAGTATTGTAAGTTAAAAATTTATGTTTAGAAATACAGTGGAGGGGGGACGGGAGGACTTTGTGCCTCTTTGGCAGGTCATATTTCGCAAAGGTGTGACTTGATTTAAAAAAAGTGATGCCATGACAATTTTGAATTTTTTTCCGATGTTTGGATGCAAGACGTTAATGTATGAACACCCCATATATATATGTATTATTTTAATCTGAATAACCACGCAATGGTTAAAATTAGTACTATACAAGCCTTGGTGGCAACCGAACATTAATAACTCCTCAGCTGCGCTCGGTCCACATTTTCACATTCATCCATAAATGTTTCTATTCTATTCTATTTTATTAATGATTACTAATAATTATCACCAGAATCATCGACATAGCTATTCGAAATTGCAAGTTGAAGTGGCAATGGGGAGGTCACATCGCTCGAAGAACCGATAACCGATAGGAAAGAAAGGTTCTTGAGTGGAGACCACGAACCGGAAGACGCAGCGTAGGTAGGCCTCCGACTAGATAGACCGACGACATCGTGAGAGTCGCGGGCATCCAGTGGATGCAGATGGCAGGATGTCGTTCAGTGTGGAGGTTAAAGAGGGAGGCCTATATTCAGCAGTGGACGTCTTCTGGCTGATGATGATGACTAATCATTACTATTTTTTAAATGAAACCTACTGTAAAATATTTCTCAGCAGACTTTTTATCTCTCTATTCACTATATTTGTTTAGTCAGTTTGTGCACATGGTTCTCCGTAACGCCAGCCCTCCGATACAAGACTCGCCCGATCACGTATGAACTCGTTTTATTGCCAGAGTTTGTATTTTTATTCGCCGCGAGGTTGAGATTGCAGGGTTACGGGAACTGTGCGCTGTAAAATGGAAGATGTTTGAATCGGCTTTGTCAGGTGTGTAGGGTAGTGTTGGGGGTTGTTTGTCGGTGTAAACACTTACTATCTGGGGTGGTCGAATCACTCCAAAGTGGATCTTGGTCTCCTACAATAAAATACGTAATTTTTAGCGTTAGTAATAATGTAAAAGATTTAGGATTAGACTGTTGTGTATGTTAGAAATTTTACTCTTAACGCAATCGGAGTGGTCAATGCGAGAAGCGGTAATTTTGGGAAGTAGTCATTGTGGGACCATATCGCTCACACTAATACTGAACGCAATCCACTGACTACTCAATTCAGTGTTTCTCTTCCTCACTCTAACTCATACAGAGTTGATGGTCGTGGCCCTCTCGTGGTCGTGGTCATGAATATTTAGATTAGCGTTTCTTCTTGCCTTCTTTCTTTCTCTCTTTATTTATTTCTTTCTTTCTTTAATTCTTTCTTTATTTTACTACTAACGTTGTCTATCAGTTTTCGCTCTGAGATGCAAAATTTATTTAAATTATATTTTCGGAAATTATGCAGTGTAACAAAAACTGAATGTATAGTATTCGAATTTCGATCAAAAAATAAATTTTCGAAATATTCAAATCACAAGTTTGGTAAAAGGATGCTAGCTTACCATCACGTTCAGCGTGACACTTGCCTACTAAACGCGCCGTGATTGACGTCACCTTACAACTCAGCCCACTGTGTGTCCAGATCATTGTATTAAAGCAACGTCTATGGTTTTATCCACTGTCCTACAGTAACTGTAAATTTTGCATCTGCATTCAGACAAACACACTAACACAAAAACTTTTGAATTTATAATACTATTGTTATATTGATTTTAAAACAATGGTCTCCTTCCCCTAGAATGTATCCCTTCATACAACCAACTCAAATAAGTAACAATCCAGCTGTCTGGTACTCGAGACCTCACTGTGAAGCACATGACAGCAATAAGTTCTCCCTCGCACGTCAGCTCCCCGTCTAACAAACTTACCCGTGGAATTCATTAACACTCCTTAACCAAAGATTATATAACAGTTACTATGTACACTTTCATCTGTTGTTGTTTTCTCCACAGAAAAGAGAAGTAAATAGAACGGAAACAAGAAGGAAACTCTGTCGGTATTGTGACAGATACTTGGTTGAACATTCTTATTTATGACAACGCGTCGAACTCTGCGTTACAGCTGCTATGGGTTTATATGGGTGCAAGTGGCTACAACAAATTTCTTACAAAAATGCCTTGACAGCCGTTCTATTTTAAACAAAAAAAAAACTTTTCTGTGGTTTTCTCACATTATTGCTTTCTACCCATATTATAGTTATCTTAGTTTAGTAGTTAGGTATTAATTTGTCGGTTTTTTTCAAATATTTTTTTTAATAATAAGATAATGGAATGTTGTTTAAGTAACTTAAATAAATTATTTTCCTAGTTTCCTTCACCAGAGATTGGATCTGATGAAGGAATCACGTTGATTTTAAATTACGATTTAGATTTTCTTACCAGTGCTCTTGGCTACGTTTGTTTTATATTATCAATTCAATCTTAACTTATTCTAATACAACGTGTTACAGGCTATAGCACTCGTCTAACTGCTTAACGTTCATTCTCGTACGCTACTCATCTCCAGCCCTGACACAATCCTGCGCAGGTTCAACTTATCAACTACTAATTCAAATTACTAACTTACTAGTATATAGATTTAAATGTTGGTAATTTCTAATAGTTGCCCGCTACAGTTACCATTAGAAGCTATGCGAGTATTATATTATATCAACATTTAAACTATGAACAGTTATGGTCAAGCTCTTAGCTTGTCTTAATAATTATATTTTTCCTAGGCCATTGGCAAACACTTGTTACAAGTAATAAAAAAACCCGTTGATAAAAGAGCTGATAATCTTCTATAGATTTTCTTGAATCATAGCCAAGATCACTTTCGATCAAGACACTTTTCAGAAAAAAAAAATACTAAATCAAAATTGCTTTAGCCATTTGTGATCTTCGATTCCACAGACAGAAACACAGATGCACAACTCCAGAATGTTTGCGTCGAGGTTAAAATAGCAGATAACATAATAAAAGTCAAACATTCAAATAATAATAATAATCAACCATAATACAAGGTAATTAAATGTCAAAAACATGAAACTCCCATTAAACACACCTTTGCAAGGAAACCGTCATCCTTCTGAACAAATTATAAAACTTACCCCTGCAGGGGTTGAAATGAGTTTTACTGCTTATCTTCACTTGCTTGACAAGGATGCAAACATTTGGACCAATGTTTGGGGTCAATTGATTTCAAAGCTTTCAGTTTGAGCCACTTCAAACCAGTTCTAACCGGTCCCCGCCAGTTTGATTTGAACGTTTGAGTGGTTAATTAAGTGGACAAAGAACTGGACGGTGTGTGCTTGGTTTTGTATGTCGTTTTGAAACCACTTCGTTTGGTGATTTCCCTGTGATAAAAAGTCTTGTGTCGTGTGATGGATCCATAATAATTATGTCAGGACCGGCCCAATGGAACTTTTTTAATGGTCGGTACCGATTTTGGTGCACAAGTACAAAGTGCACCAGTGTGAATCTAACGGTCGTCGTAGTGGAGAACGATGCGAAGTAGAAGATATTCCGGTAGATAGCGATTTAAAATGCTAGACATTTGAAATGAGAATACTTCGATAATCATAATATACCGTATCTTAATTAATATATATGCGTTATCTTTGCGTTAGTAAAATAAAATTGCAAGTACGAGTGTGGATGGAATAATGGAATGTGTGTAAAATTGACACCGGTTTTGGTTCATATTCAGAAAACCCGTACAAAGCACTTTGTTTCCACTTTTATTGTGTGAACTGCTAGTACGAGTATGTAGAATGCGCTGCCTGAATGGGGATCCCCGTCAGTTCAATCTCGGTGTCTTCAAATCACAGTGTTATTTCCACTACACAATTATTATACAGGAATATCTCGATCTTGCAAACTGCAGCCTTTTTATCCTCATTTAAACTCTGCATATAATAAAATAAGGTCTATTGTCTTCACTAACTTGCGGATTTATACCGATAATTCTAACAAAGTGCGGTCTTGGTACTCAGAGCTCGTGTCAAGAGAATTTAATCAAACCAATTTGCGAGAGCTTGGCCATGTCCAGCAATACGTGTTTTTGCCGAGGCTGTTTCATTGGAGTGTTATCTGAGTGTTAACTGGTACTTTACTTTAATGTGGTTCATGCTAAATTGACAGGATTGAAATCACATTGCAAGTTGCTTTATATTCCGCAGCGATGGTTAAATAAGTTGGGCTCTACCATCATCATCATCATTTCAGCCATAAGACGTCCTCTGCTGGACATAGACCTCTCCCATCGATTTCCAAAAGGGCCGGTTGGAAGCGTCCTGCATCCAGCGTTTTCCTGCGGTCTCTTTTAGTTGTCTGTCCATCTTATGAGACGTCGTACGCTGCGCTTACCGGTCCGTGGTCTCCATTCGAGAACCTTTCGGCCCCACAGGCCATCTGTTCTGCGTGCTATGTGCCCTGCCCATTGCCACTCTTAACTTGCTAATCCGGTGGGCTATGTCGGTAACTTTCGTTCTTCTACGGATCTCCTCATTTCTGATTCGATTTCTTCGATTCGAAACCCCGAGCATAGCCCTCTCCATAGCTCGTTGTGTGACTTTGAGCTTGCTTATAAGGCCTATAGTGAGATACCATGCTTCAGTTCCATATGTCATCACTGGCAACACACACTAGTTGAAGACCTTCGTCTTCATACTCTACCATAATCACATACATCGGACTCTACCATAAACCCGTTGAAACCTCCAACTGTACACTTTTTAGTTATTAATTTGACATTCGTTTTTAACGTTCAATATTGATATGATCCAAAATAAAATTACCTATAAATAAAAATACAGACTTCCGAATAAGAGCTGGATATTTTGATTGGTAAAGATGTTTTCAGAAGCTGACGTCAAGCATTACATGGTAAAAACATCAATACTCTGTGATATGGAACCTGTCATACAAAATGCGTTGAAAATAAAAACATTACTAACGCATCATCATCAGCCTATACTAGCCCACTCAGCCCAAGGCACGCCACTCAGCCCGATCATCGGTCTTTCTCTTC
Source organism: Agriopis leucophaearia (assembly GCA_949125355.1). Classification (NCBI taxonomy): domain Eukaryota; kingdom Metazoa; phylum Arthropoda; class Insecta; order Lepidoptera; family Geometridae; genus Agriopis; species Agriopis leucophaearia. The sequence goes on along the minus strand of OX421276.1, from coordinate 524,571 downwards.
CACTCACTGCCAGCCGTCTCAGGGCGTCCTACGCTACGTTTGCCAATTGGTGGACTTCACTCTAGAACACAGATCAGGCGGCTGCAGTCCACCAAATTGCCGCTCTTTTTATATTAAAAAATCACTCCACCTTCACTCCACCTTCACTCCACCTTACACTCCATCTTCAACATCTCCGTCACCTATTCTAGCGGCCCAGAGCTATACCCATATTTATATCAACGTGCGGAAACGTCAATAACGCTACAATTCAAGATTTTAAAATCAAATAAAAATTAAAACCAATCCAATTTATTAAAGTCTCCTTCTCAGCAAGTTGTCTGCTGTCTTACCGCAAAATAAACCTAAAACAACGTCGCTCTTAAAGTACGTATTTACATCAATAAAATTAAACTTTCCCCGTAAAGCGGGAACTCTTTACACCTTTTCCTCGTGTAGCGCGCATCCCGCGACGGAGGCGATTCAAAAATGAAATCGGAAAGGTGAATAAATCACCGGGGAGCGGAAACGTGGTCGGAGTAAAGAGTTGTATAGACTGGAGTGTCTTGGGTTATAGAATAACAGCTTTAACGTTAAATGTTACTAATACATGCTATTTTAGCGTACAGAGTTAGCGTGTTTATTTAGTATTACGTGTGTAGTGTACGACATTACGTACGACAGACTAAATCAGTAAATTAATTCACAATAATAAATAATACTACGTTAGACCGCCTGGTATAATGACTGCTTAACGATACGAACCAGAAAAAAAAAACAATTCAATTAAGACATTAAATTAATCAAATCAAACCAAATCATTTATTTGTCACAACATGGTAGGGTAGGTACACATACACATAAAGTAGCATAATATATGGTCGTACCAATGGAAACGTATCTCATGTTAATGCCAGGTGCGGCGTATAAATAAATGAGTTTTGTTCAAGTGAAGAAAAAATATGTCAACGTTAGATTATATCATAATGGTCAAAATCATATGGTTATTATAAAAAGAGCGATGTAAACTTTAAAAATTAAACTAACAGAAAACCAGATATGTTATTTTTGCTCAAATTTCAATGTAGGTACATTTTTAAATTAATAAATTTTGGGTAAAAAGAAAACTGGTTTAATTTGTAGTTATTATTTTCGTCAAAACTTTTTTGTAAATATTTAATATTCATAAAACTGTTTCTTTAGGTATAATTTCTCCGAATGATATCCGTTCGTGTAGACACCCCTTTTAACTTCAGAACTAGGCCACAAGCGCCATAAATTGTCTACTATTTTCCGGTGGAAAGTTTTATTCTAAACTCGGGGTCCTTCGTCAAAGTCACTTGGTGGTAAATAAAAAAAGTTTTCCCAATGCGGGCCGGAATTGATTCCACTTGCGTCCCATTTTCATCCCACTTTCCTTCTCTTTTGTCCCGTTTTGACGCGAGCGTGTCATTGTCACGTTGTCACTTGGGACAGCTTCTGGGAGTTTGTATGCTGATTTTGTATGTTATATCTGAGACGTGGGTAAATGATATGAATATAGATTGTAGTGGGTAGTAAGATAACGTTCAATTGCGTATCACTTACAATTGCACAGAAAGGAAAGCATTTGCAAAGAAAAAACACACAGTGTGAATACTAACTAATTTATAAAAACAAAAGTAACTTTGTTTCTCTGTCTGTTTGTTTGCTTTTCACGACTAAACCGATCTTAAAGAAATTTGATAGAGATATCATCAGTGCATCATGAGGACGGACATAAGGTACTTTCCCCCACAAATGCAGAAAAACTGGAAAATCACAAAAAACATTTATCTGAAGAGTAGGGCAATGTATCAGCAACTTTTCTCGTATTGCTCTTGTCTATAGACGGCGATGGCTACTTACCGTCAGGTGGCCAGCATGCATGTTAAACAATAATTAAAAAAAAAAAAAAAACTAATGCGAAGATTTATAAAATAAATTTTAAATTCAGGTAATCCATAAAACTCTAATAAACCTAATAATAATAAAAAACGAACAAAATCACTCGATGTTACTAAACATTAATTATTTATTTATTGATATTCCCGTGAGATAAATTTGAATTATATAAAAAATTACGAATGTTATCTTTTGTCTAAATGGCTTCTATGACCTTGAACCGACCTTGAAGTAATTTTGGTGATAGTTTTTAATTAGAATAAATAATGAGCATGTTATGTTTTTTTCCCAAGCCGCCTGCCAAGCGTGGGGATTATGGCAACACCCCTCTATGAGGGAGGCCTTGTCCAACAGTGGACGTTAATTGGCTGATGATGTGATGATGTGTATGTTATGTTTTCTAATCCAGCAAAATGTGGGAGAATATAATTGCAGGCATAACCGCGATCACGGCTAGTATACAATATTTATTTTTATTTTCCTTTGTTTTTGACAGGAACCTACTCAAATTTTCTTAAATATTTTCTAAAAATTCCATGTATCAGCAATTATAAACAAATAATAATTCTATCTGATTAAATACCCCCAGGCGTAACCCTTCCTACCCTTCCGAGGGGTTTACGCAAACTTCGCTTCATTTTATGCATAGTTGGCAAGTAATTGTAAGTATTTGGTATCAGCTTTCATCTTACAAGGCTTCTGTTGTTCTTATGTGCTTGGTGGGGGCTGAATCGGTTTTTATGTGAAGCCTCTTATGTTTTTGAGATGGTATTTTGATTTGGTTGTTACTAGAAATACATCTTCAAAAAGAGATAGCAAATGTTTAATATAATATGACAATCAATCATGCTGACAAAACAATAATTGGATCTCATGACCATTTGATTATACGAACGTTCGGAGAAATGTAATAAGGTTAAGACCATTTCAAGAAGAAGAAAAAAAAACTGTCAGTAAAATCATCGGCTGGTTTCTGCTACTGAAACTAAACGGTGAAAGTAAATATGAAACTCAAGGGTTCCATAAAAGTGTTTGTGTTGAGAAGTGCTGATCCAAAGTTAAGGTTTTTTTATTATTATTGTAAAATAGGCTTGCTCTTGGCCGCCAACTCGCCTGATGTTAAGCGATGATGCGGCCTACGATGGAGGATTTACTATTTAAATGTTATAGACAATTCAAAATTTGTCGACCGGTAGGATTCGAAACAGCGCTATCCGGTTTTACGTCCCGAACGATCTAATCGCTAAGCTGCGGTCGCTTTCAACATCAAAACAAACTCAAATATTTCACGTGAATGTTTTTTTTTATTACCTATCATATTAAATCTTGAAGAGCTCCATGTTAAGTGGTACAATGTTTCCAGTTATTGTACCTATTGAAGGCGTATAAGCAACAAAAAGACCAGGCTGGGTAGACCTACTCGTAGGTACTAAGAATACCAACATAAAAAAACAGCCGAACATAGAACCTCCTCCTTTTGGAAGTCGGTCAATAAAAAGTCAAACTATCCACTTAAAGTATGAATCAGTTATGAATCCCCAACTTCAAAAGTAAACTGCTTCTCAACTTAAAATAAACAATGAAAGCAATCAAGAGTTTAAAATAAATGAATTTATTGAAAGATCCAACATTCCGATACAAGACGATAGAAGTTCGCTTGTAAACTTGATCGGTAGAGTATCGGTAACGTTGTCGGCATTCAATTAACTGGAGCTGGAAGGGTTCAGTTATTTCATTTTGTTAGACAAGCGAGTTAAAGTAACTTTATTTATTCAAATCGAGTACATAATCAGATAGCACGGTGGGCACTCTCATTTCCGGTGGCCGGTGGTCAGGCATGTTTGTGAATGTCGTAAGTCTTTCAACTTTTGAGGTTATTGGACATACCGGTGTCCTCACTATGTTTTTCTTCGCCGTTTTTGAGTGATGGCTTCGAAACTGCATATAATGTATTTAGGTACCACATAATTCATTACTGCAGGCCGAGGATCGAACCAGGTTCCGTCAAATTTTAAAACGCGCAAGCTACGGCTCGCCCATCATCGTCATATAAATAAATTTATTATCTCTATTCCATACACGTTTTTTTATCTTTTTTAAACCAAGTTTTTTTGATAAAAATGAGCCCAAACACTGCCAGTTTACTATTATCCATCATACCGTCAGCATGCTGGGTACGCTGCCAACCGATAGTAGGCTTGACCATTTTGATTGTCTTTAGACCTTCTCATACTCATACTCTTTATTCGTAACACAGGTTACATGTCATAAAGTTGTTAGCTAATTGCAATAACAATTATACAAAATAGTAATGAGCACTGTCAATAGTAAACAATTCGAAAACATGAAATTATTAATAATTACCAATTAATTACGGTCAACAAAATAGTCAAAAAATTCAAAAATGTCAAAAATTATCAACGGTCCTTCAACGGTTTATTCACGGGCAGTCTAAATGTTGTTTTTGTATTGTTAGTTTTAGCTTGTATTTTGTTTAATTAATAAAGGCAGGTTCATCAAAGGAGTGCCATTGTCCACCGTCACCATCACCAAGTCAGCTCGCTGTCAGCATAATATTATTGTATTGTCGTCGGAACTTCACAAGTATGCCAAATTTCAGCTCAATCGAACACCTGAAAGTGGGTGGTCAAATGTAACTTGCAAGAATTGATGACAGACAGTCACCGGGCAGGTGAAACTAAATAAAGTAAGTAATAAAAAGCGAAGTGAAAACTCTAGTATTTCCTATGAATCTTTTAATTAATACTTCCCGTGGTTATAATGACAAACTTTTCTTTGTTTCGTAAACAATTTCATTTGACAAATTGTTTTTGTAACGTTTTCGGGAAGTTTCGAATTTTTCTTTCTCGTTCAAGAAACCGGATATTTTCCTCGTTAATCGTGTTAAAAACCATTGTGGATAAACTTTTTGATAAAAGTATTTTTTAAAGTAACTCGCGGGTTTTTGTAAAAAAAAAAACTTTACCAAATACAAGCAAACACTAATACTACAACAACAGTTAGACTGCCCATAGACCGTTGAAAGTCTAGAGACAATCCAAATGTTCTAGCCCACTACCAGTTGGCAGCGTACCCAGCATGCTAGCAGTATTACCACGCTGAATGGCAATGCTTACGCGTTGAGTTAGAAGCACGACAGCATTTTCGTCACGTGACGCATTAACCAGACGCTCTAAAAGATTTTTGAAAATGTGGTGAGCTCCCGGTTCCCAAGGTTGTTCGCACTTCATGATCATTAACATCATAATTCGCCATCATGTGGCCGCCTCACGTTGAAGCATTACGAATAGGCATATGTCCTAATGTTTAATTTACTATAATTAAGAGGCTTAGCAATGAATATTACTAAATACATTACACATACTGAAAAAATAAATTGAATTGGCTGATTAATCTCTGAGATATGAGCGTTTAAAGTTTTAGGTGGGGATAGAGAGGGGATGCTCCATCCCTTTCTCGCAAAGCGTGTGTTAGTATAGCGTTTGTATGCTGCGCCTGAGGCTTGACGTCATAGCTCAGTATAGTGCGCTCTCTGTCTAGCATGAAATTAAAATGCTTATAACTTATTTATTTTTGAACTATTTTTTTGTCGATAAGCTCTATTGATGATCAGCTTTTGAGGTAATAATGAAATATTAGTCATCATGCCTATTAAATTACATCCGTAATAACCTCAAAACCAAGCTCCTTTAAATTCATTTGCTTATCTTCAATCAAATACAAAACAAAATAAATAAAATAGGTAGGATAATTAATGATTGGCTTAATGTTTTGTTAAGAAACTACCAGAAATTCAAACTTTTGTATTCAAAGTTTCTCAGAAAAGTTTGAATGCACTCGCGGCACCACGACTGCTACTTGTCAAAACGTAACATAGACAAAACCATAATTAAAAACTAATCTTTTCTCTATATCTTAGTTATTAGGTTTCAATTCAGCAAGTGGCCAAAACCGGGGTGCTGGCCAAATCCTCTTGCCAATACTTGCAGTTTTTTTTCACATTAGTCCTATGAAAATTTCATTCAATTCAGTTAAGTAGTTTGGTTTTTGAATCAAATCAACTAACATAAGAAAAAACATTCCAATGAACAAAATTGCGTAGTTACTAGTTTTGAAGTAGTTTTTTAAATTGATATTAATAAATGAAGTTGCATTGGAAGTAATCTTATTTCAATTTGCATACGTATTTTCTGTATAGTGTCGTAAAGTTTTTTTTTTTATATCTACACCACATCAGTAATCTAACTGTCAAATTACTAGAGATAAAATTATTGTCTGTAGAAGGTAATGGGTAGGTACACTATAGATTGTACGAGTTTTCAGCCTATTCTTTCTATGTGTCATGTTAGATCTTTTGAACAGCCTAAAAGTACAATAAGTTTACTTGGTTTTTTGGAGAAAGCTCTAAAAAGCTTTTTGATATAATTCCTGCATCGGATTTCCTCTACCGCTAATCCCAACACCATAAAAAAGCTCACTCCCACATCTTCATCATCATCATCATCAGCCAGAAGACGTCCACTGCTGAACATAGGCCTCCCCCTTTAACCTCCACACTGAACGACATCCTGCCATTTGCATCCACTGGATGCCTGCGACTCTCACAATGTCGTCGATCCATCTAGTGGGAGCCTACCTACGCTGCGTCTTCCAATTCGTGGTCTCCACTCAAGAACCTTTCTTCCCCATTGGTCATCAGTTCTTCCCACATCATGCAAAGCTTGAAATCCCACAGTCTGGTTTTCCGCTCCCTTCTTCAGCGGGCCCACAAGTTGTGCAATGTCCTTCCTTCGAAGGTCTTCCCGCCGAGCTTCAACGTGGAGTGATTAAAAAAAATTATATCTACAACCACCTCTCCGTCGGTCTGGCAAAACACCTTTTTTTTCGAGGGGGCAATCTTTCAAGGGTACCAGGCTGCATTGGGGTGCAGCCAGGTTATATGGGATTATACCCACTAAACCCCCCCAAAGGTGGACCAGCCTTAGTGCTTGACAAGAGAGCTCCGGAGGATCTCCAGAGGAACGCACCGGAGCCCTCAGCACTGTGCTACGGCTCCTCCCGAGACAACTGCGTGTTGTCTCAGCCCCATCTGTTATTGCCCCGGTTTCTGTTTACTATCAGGCGGATCGCATGCTTGTTAGTCACTATTTAAAAAAAACTCAGTATAAGCGACAAGTGAGTCAGTATAGTAGGTGCGAGTGTATTGTCAATTTATGATTTACAACCATATAATACACTACCCCATTCCTCAATAATTTGTATCATCTAACCCTTCCTAACCTCTCAGGCGCTATCAGATGTCCCGGATAATATGGCGCCAATATAACCGGGACAAGTGTCGGGTTACAATCGGGACAGTGTCAGGAATAATCAAGACACTTGCCGGGACAGTGTCCGGTTATGACTCTCCATGATTAGTATTGGTGTGTGATACAGTCGTCGAGTGGAGCTGGAATTAGAGATGAACACGATAACAGCATCTGTGTGATTAGGTGTATTGTATGTGCCTGTATTTTGTACACAAGGTTACACGGAACGGTGGTTCTTATCCAAAAAGAGCTCATTGTACTCATCATTATAAACAACTTTTTCTTTCAACTACGTAGTAATGTTATCATTAATCACTACAAAACCGATCACAAAGGACATATTTTTTGCTTAGAACCAAAACAGTGCTTAAATTTTATAATATGAAATCTCATGGTTGCACAGTTTTTCAGTAATGCACTGTTTTTTATTTTTTATTTAGATATAAATTTACCACAGAGGTTTAATGTCTCCCATTCAGTTGTAATATTATATCATAATATTGAACTTGTTTCTCATTTCATATTTATGTTTTTGATAGGATTATCAAATAATATAATATGTCTTGGCAACACCCCTCTCTATGGGGGAGGCCTTGTCCAACAGTGGACGTTAATTGACTAATGATGTGATGTCTTGGTGGTTGACTTCAACGACAAGAGAAGAAGATCTAAATGGGTGCCAAGTTCAATAGTCAGTCCTGAATTTTATTTACAACAACATAAAATATTTTATAACAAATTAAAATATAATTTCTTCTTATAACTTAGGACCTACAGTCTGACATGGCTAGTTTTCATACTGCACGTGTATGATGCAACATAATACATGTGCATTAATAAGTCACTTTGCGCTCGATGCAACAATCTACTATTCCTCGTTAGGGTCAACCCTGAAATTACGAAAAAATTCAGCTCTTCCAAACATTTCGTAGTGTTCGAATGGCATTGATCAATGGAACGGTTATTTTTTCACGATTTTCCTTTCAACTTATTAATTACCGTTCCATGTAACTCTGAATAATTGACGAACTTGCGTAATTAATTTATTATGCTCCAAGAAAAGAATTTCAGCTCAAATTGAAGATAAAAAATTAAACAAGAAATATTAATATTTTAATTGCTTCTGGTGACTTAGAAGGATACAACTTCAGTTATTTTCTAGAGGTAAATAAATATCATACAATATTGTAATAGTTCTCATTTGATTAAAAATAATTAAATTCCTTTTACATGGCCTAACGATTATTGCTCGCTAAAAGAAACACGAGTGTCGCCCGAAGCACGATAGCGCTTGTGTAACAACTAATTATGTTTCATTCATCCAAGATCCATGAAGAGACAGACACCTCACGTGGCAGCGCCTTATGTACTACGGCAGTATCTTATATCTTATTAGAAAGTACACAACTTCAAACCAGCCTATAAAATTGAATCAATATCAAAGTGAGACACGTCCCAGTAGGCGTCGATGTTACGAGTCGCGGCGTCCCGGGACGGGACTCTTGTTATATCCGGGACGTTTGGGACGGATTAAATGTTTTAACTTAGGTTTTAGATAAAGAATTTATATTGTTTTTAGAGAGGAAAATCTCTCTGAGAAATTGGTTTTTTTTTTGATACTCGGTTATTAGCTGTTAACCCTTCGGCCGCCGATATACGAGACACGTGCTACATAACCGTATCGAACAAAGACTTTATTTATTCGATATTTCATTGTTTGTACGGAACCCGGTTTTCTATAAAAATGTTCTCATTTTCCTTAATCGCAACATAATTATATAAAACAAAATTCACTTCTCAATAAATATTTACTTTATAACATAAACTTATAATGGAATATTTTTTTGCGGACGTTAGCAGCCAAGCCTAGAAATTAAAAAATAAACAATGTGACAGACACACTGTTGACGTATGGAACTCACCCACGCCCACGCCACGCGTGCGGCGATATTACGTGGCCATGTGACCAGTTGCGTTGATATTACCTATATTTTTTTCCTGTGCAATTGTGTCACAATTTATTGTTAAAACAATAAAATTGTTTTAGTGATGGTACAACTCTTCTGTCAAGCGATTTAGTCTACTGACTTCTAGTAGAGGGTATGGTCTGACGTTTGAATTGGACTAAAACCCCATACAGGAGGCCCGTGGCAGCAATATTTTTTTGTTGAATTAACGTTTTCATATAATATATCAGCTCTAAATTACTGCTGGGCATAGGTTTTATTATTACTAGTATTGGACAGATTGTTCAGTTAGGCAAGTCCAACTTAGACAAAGAGGTCACCCGAAGAATCCAACTCGGATAGGCAGCGTTCAGGGAAATTGCGTGACATTTTCTCGTCCGAGTTACCACAGTGGCTAAAGACCTTAAGGTCTTTGACCAGTGTGTGTTGCCAGTCATGACATATGATACTGAGACGTGGTCCTTAACTGTTGGCCTTTTGAAAAAACTCAGAGTCACACAACGGGCAATGGAGAGAGCTATGCTCGGAGTTTCTTTGCGCGATAAAATTCGGAACGTGGATATTTGCCAAAGAACCAGAGTCACCGACATAGCTATTAAAATTTGCAAGTTGAAGTGGCAATGGGCAGGCCACATCGCTCGAAGAACTGGTAACCAATGGGGAAGAAAGGTTCTTGAGTGGAGACAGCGAACCGGAAGACGCAGCGTAAGTGTAAAAAGTGTGTAAAAAAACACATCAGTCATAGAACTGCACGTCAGAATTGAAAACTTAAGTAGTAATTCATCTATTCTACAAGAGATGGCGCTGTTTCAAAATACACGGTACAGCGTGACGATGTCGCGAGTTCCATGATTTTTGTTCACCCAAAAAGTTCTCAATGCGCCTAAAGAATTTTTCACTTGTCAATGTGTGTCATAAAAAATATCATAAAACCTAAATCTCGTTCAAACATTAATCCCCACGATGCAGTATCAAATGTTTCAGATATATTTAGCGTGGTCCCGAGACGGTGTCAGATTATATCGGGACAACTTGATACCCTCACGAACACGATAGTAAGTGATTTGTCTTATGGGCCAGATGTCCAGAGTTCGATTCCTGGCCTGGTAGATGTAAAAATTACGAGTTTAAAATTAAATATAATATTTATTAAACCTGATTCTGAATGTTAGTTGCTTGTGTTTTTGTGTGTCCGACGGCATCTCCGTTACAAGGAATCTACAGTAACATTTTTAACCTTTATATAAGAATGAGAGATAATTTAGTCCCGATAAACCTTTAAGTGGGATACCAAGCGCATAACCAATGCATGTGTTCTTTTTTATTAAATTTTTAAGTGCAAAATACATAACAGACTACTACGAGGTTCCGCCCGTGATCATAATGGAAGGAAAATTTCAATTTTCCAGAATAACAATTTTTATTTTTTGGTTTCTTTTCTTTTTTGTGATTATCTACTTATTCATCATTATTATTATCATCACGAGCTATGGAGAGGGCTATGCTCGGGGTTTCTCTACGATATCGACTCAGAAATGAGGAGATACGTAGACGAACGAAAGTTACCGACATAGCCCACCGTATTAGCAAGTTGAAGTGACAGTGGGCAGCACATAGCACGCAGATGGCCGATGGGGCCGAAAGGTACTCGAATGGAGATCACAGACCGATAAGCGCAGAGTAGTACGTCCACCCACAAGATGGACAGACGACCTAAAAGAGACCGCAGAAAACGCTAGTTGCAGGCCGCTTCCAACCGGCCCTTATGGAGATCGCTGGGGAAAGCCTAATATTCAGCAATGAAGGTCATATGGCTGAAATGATGATGATGATCATTATCATCATAAATCATATTATTGGCATGTTAATTTTAATCCTATTGCAATAAGTTTTGTAACCCCTTATTTTTATATTTATTTTTATTAATTTTAAACTAAATATTGTTCGTAATATTATTAGTGGCAAATAACTTTTTATTATTATTATTATGACACTTTATTCAATGAAATTCTCGGGTCTAGCCCGGACATTTGGTAGGCATTGGTGGAGCCGAAGCCAACACCAAGAGGCCCATTCCATAATTGTATTTTCTATATTCAACAGAATATAGAAAATACAATTATGGAATATGTATAAAAAGGAATATGAAACTATTGTACAGTACAGGATTGAAAAAATATGGGCTACTGAGGTGAACAACTTGTGGATGGAATCGCAGATCTATAGAATGAGAAACGGCACCTGCCTTATCCTGTCTCATCTCAAAATATATTTAGGCAGGTGATGACTTGCCACCCACTGAATGGGCCCCCCATAAAGGCTGCCGTATCTTGGCACCGGAGGAGCAACATTGGCGTGGGTAACTTAGGGTGTCGAGAGGTGTGCTGCACTTTCACTAAGAGCTACTAGCGGCGTTATGCCCTTTAACAGTTCCACCCTGGAGCTTAGATTCTTAGCTCTTGCGGTTTCCACCCCCAGACGGCCGGTTAAGGCAAGCCAGGGGTCAGGGGTCTCATTTAGCCCCATGGAATCTGGGTACGCAGTGTCGCCACTCACCGACGGCTCGCCATAAAGCCGCCCCTGCGTTTTTATTATTATCATCATCGGCCAGAAGACGTCCACTGCTGAACATAAGCCTCCCTTAGAACTCCACACTGAACGACGTTCTGCTATTAGACCAGGGTCGATAATTTTTGAAACCAAAAAAAATAGTAGTAGGATGAAACCCATTAGAAAAGGAGGGGAATATGATAAAAATGAAAGGAAAAATAAATTACAGGCGATCTGAGTTCGGGAAGTAGGGTTTAAGGGTAAAAAATGGTTTATCTCGATTTCCGGTAAAACTACAAGTCCTATGAAAAAAAGTTAGATGGCAAAGTTGTAGGTAATAAAAATATCTACAACTTTTAATTTCACAATTGTTTAAACATAACCTCAAAATTTATGTGAAAAATTCAAATAACCAAGTTTTTGGTTTTTTATTTTTATTTTATTAAAAAAAAAAAAACTACGAAATTTGGTGAAAACTTTCCTTTTTATGTCCCAAATACACTGTAATTTATTTGATTTACAATATTTATTTTTTCATCTTATTTTGACTTATAATATCAAAAAAGCACCCTAATTTTCAATCGAAATTTCCGTGTCAAAATATAATATTTTTTTTCAAAGTCGGTGTGCTTTTTGTTCGTTGAAATCTTTACTTTCTGATGGATATGCATCCACAGAAAAGAGAAGGGTAAGAAAAAATTCTCACTTCAGTGTATGCATCCACTGGATGCCCGCGACTCTCACGATATTGTCAGTCCATCTAGTGGGAGGCCTACTTTGCATTTTCCGGTTCGTGGTCTCCACTCAAGAACCTTACACCTCCCCTTGTATACCTTGCTAAATCTATACAATAAGTACTTAAAAAAACTATAATTAATAGTACCTACACAACAAATAAAATTCATTGCAAAAATGGCACTCTCCATCGGTTCCGGCACAAATGAGCGGAACGTGCGCGATGTAATGCATTTCCGTGTAGTTACGCACCAGGGCTGCCACTCTACTGCGCATTTACTTGAAAGCTTTGTAATTGTGCATAAAAATAGGAAAGTAATATTCTTCCTGGATTTCTTTTTCGAACAATAGAGCTAAGAGTACAAATAATAATGGTAAACCCATTTTACTCATAGCGGTAGTCTAGATTTTCCAGTCAACTGCGACATGCGATTTTTTAGTGCTCTGCTTTTTCTGAAATAATTATGTATGTCCATAATATTGTCCATGCTACATAACCTACTACATTCTTTCTAAACTTCATCGATATCGGTGCAATAGGTTAGCTGTGATTTGTGAGTTGTTATGTAAATAATGGACCGAACGACCAGTAAATATGTATGATTAATAAAAAACAAGTTTATTCAAGGCTAACTAAATTTAAAGCAATTCCTGAAATTATAGCTCCTTCAATGTATTAAATAAATACTAACTTTCATAAAATACTTCAAATGAAAATGTCTTGTTTCTTGCAGTAAGGGTAGGTAACACCTCGGACAGACGGACAGATGGACAGACGGACAGACGAACAGACGGACAGACGGACAACGGAGCCTTAGTAATAGGGTCCCGTTTTACCCTTTGGGTACGGAACCCTAAAAACCATGGTTTACCTCACGATTTATTAATATTTAGATTATTTAGTAGGTAGGAAGTTGTAGTGTCCAGTACGACAAAAAAGCACCATTGCACCATTATCAATAAATTGTGCTGCTCAAGATAGCTTTTATTCTGTTCTATTCTTGGTTCTATCGACGACGCCGAAGGTAGGTTTTACAAGTATTCTTATCACCTCAGTATGTGGCGCCACCTGTAACTTTTAATTAGTACCTCAAAAGGCGCCATCTATCTGAACATTAATGTATATAGTAGCTGTAGAGATTCAGTCGCTCTTAAAATGGTTTCTAAATTTTGCGCTAGGTGGCGCTGTTTGCTATATGTGAAAAGTGCCATCTATCAGGAGCTTTATGAACAACGTTCAAAAAGCGTCAGGTACTTGGTGAACAATGTATACTAACTGTTTACTGCTAGTCGCCACAGCCTGACGCTAGGAAGCGCTTTCACAAAGTTTGCTCTTAATAATGGAAAGGCCGGTACTATTTTCTTATTGATACGCCATCTAGCGACAAGATTTTGAACAACGGCGACGTTAACTTTTGGATTCCTGGATAAGGTTGGTATCATCCAAATTCAATCAATTTCGCTAGACCAGACCAGTTACACGAAGACGAGGAACCTTTGTTAGAAAAGCCTTGTTGCAATTTTGGATTTTACAATAGATGGCGTCTTAAGTATCAATACGGATTAGATGAGAACGGATTAGTAGGTAGGTAACTAAGCAAAATAATATTTAAAGAACCGTTTGTTTCGTTTTTACATAATCGAATCTGTGTGCATTACCTTACCAAATCATAAACATCATTATGAAAAAAAATCTACTCACAAAAATGTTTTTTGGTCCTTACTCTTGGGACACGTTAAAGATGTATATTTATCCATTCTGTATGTTGAGTATTATGCGTACCTAATGGTCCAGGATAAACAGAATAGAGGCCCAGGAAGTAACACGTGGTCAAAGCCCTAGCTGCCTCGTAACATTGCTTAATTTTCAGGGCAGTAGGTCGTATTATGCAGTGTTGGATAAAGAAAAGAAAGTATCGTCAATTTGGGCGGCTCTTTTCGCCTTATTTTCGGAATGTCACTTTCGCAGAGTTAAATTATGGTTACTGCAATTTCCTTTATTCCCTTGCTTTTCCGTTGTTTTCTTCGAAAGTTTGAAGAAAAAGGAAGTCGTGGTTCAACACAAAACACATTAATTCCGAGCGTCGTCATTTGGCCAAAATAAATTGATGCTGCTTTGAATAAAGTTCCTATTTGTCGTGAACCGAGGCTATTACGGCGAGACTCTGTTCTTGGAACTGGTACTCTTGTAACTCATCATAAAATATCTTACAGCAGTTTTTATAACAGGCTTGGTGATCTTTGACTCCAGCTGGTCCTGTCCTATTGTTTCCAACCTAACTCTAACAATATATAAAGTTCTATGGAAAGGGTGTGTGAAGCCGAAAAGGTTCGTTACACTCATTACTATGATCTACTTTTCTTATGGGACTAACCCTGAAATCGCGAAAAAAATATCGCTGTTCAATAGAAAACGGGTAATTCACATTGACAAAACGTATGGAACAGCTGCTATTCTCGATTTCAGGGTTGGTCCCATAGTAAAAGTTGTTTATAAAGATTTGTATAACGAACCCTTTCCAGCTTTGTATACCCTTTCCTTATAACTTCTAAGAGTATAGGTACTTAATTTTAATCAATGTTAATTGACTGTATGATCGAAGGTGGCCTTGAACTGTGCCTTGATTAGGAACTGGCTCCCAAGTGACCAATGCCCCGTTAGGCGTTTGACGACAGATTCTCCCTTTAATTTAACTGTAGCACTGGAAAAAATATCGTTTCAAACATATTTTCATGCTTGTTATTTTCCTTGAAAACTGAAAGTAAAGAATATGAAGTAGATAATTTATTAATTTGATTATTGCTTATTTTTTATACCGTAGAACAAAATGAATCTTGATCAGAACGACCGCCACCCTCAGCGAGATTCAATCGAGTTCCCGTATTACTGTCTTTAGGCAATTTCCCGGCGTTTTCCCAAAGCTCAGAGATAGGTACATACGTCGTGATCTTGCGATGATGAGATTTTAATGATTGCGCCTCCGAGAGGGATATTTTTATCTGTCCGGAACAAGCGGGAGGAATATCTAATTTGTGACTCTGTTTACGGTTAAAATAAAATTGGCATTAGAAGTAAAACTCCTCCGTCTTGAGCATCGGCGAAAAGTTGCTAGTCTCTCAGTTTTTTATAGGATACATTTCGGAGAGTGTGCACCATCCCCATTTTTCTATCGGACTGCCAGAGTGGGCACGAAAAAGCGACTCCGTATTCCGAAAACCCGTACGAAGCGCTTTGATTCCACTTTTATTGTGCGAACTGCTAGTCTGTGGAATGCGCTGCCGAAATGGGTGTTCCCCGATAGTTACAAACTGGGTGTCTTCAACTCACGAGTGAATCGGTTTCTTTTGGGCAAGCGTGATCCATCGTAGACCGCATCGTCGCTTAACATCAGGCGAGTTGGCGGTCAAACGTAAGTCTATTACTGAATTTAAAAAAAAGTGTGGTAGAAGAAAATCGAGTCGCGCTAATTTTGTAACTGAAAGATCGCTGTTTGGAAAAAAATCGACAAGATCGCTTCTTTTACTGGTTTTAATCGCTTTTATCGTATGTATGTGTCATTACAGATGTCAACTACGCCCCGCAGTTTCACCATGAATTTTCCCGTCATAAAAACTATTAATCCAAGGTATAAACTAGCTCCGTACCAAATTTTATTCAAATCCGTACAACTGTTACGGAGTTGTGTGCACAAACACACACATTTACACATACTTTTGCATTTACAATATTAGTGTGATAGAGTCGCGAGTGATTGAGAGTGTATCTGCCGAAGTTTATGTTTACTTTAAGGTTGCCTGGAAGAGATCGCTTATAGCGATAAGTCAGCCAATTGTTTCACTAGTTTTTAAGTTGTTTTTATGTTACCTACTATGAAGGTACGTATGTAATTTTTGGTGTAAACAATAAAAAGTTTTCTATCTTCAATCTATCTTTACTTTGGCTCTCAAATTATTAAACAGTACGTAAGCAGTGTAGATAGGTAATTCAAAACTTATGACCATTTAGGCTGCGTGTCCACCAGAGATGTGCGAGGAAGATAAGCACGAGGAAAAAATTTACCAATAGGATCGCTTCATTCCGTCTCGTCTTGCTTCTTATTAGTGGATTTTTACCAGACTTCTATAAAGGAGTACGTTATCAATTTGCCTGTTTTTTTTTAAATGTCTGTTACCTCTTAACTTTTGACTGGGGAACCGAATTTGATGATTCTTTTTTATTTAAAAGCTGGTGCTTCCCGTGTAGTCCCATTTTAATTTAGTCCAGTTCTTACATTTTATGAAGTCGGTTTATTATAATGATAATTATTTTATAACACACCGCTAGCTACCTTACACATTTTTAGTGAAAATCACCCTTAAAAAAGCGTTTACACAGAAGCGTTTAGCGTTGCTCTCATCCGCCGGAACCACGGCGACGCGCTGTCCCTCAACAAACGAGGCCTGACAGTTCAAAACTTTAGTAATTGGAACTCTACTTATCGTGGATTATAATATAGAATTCTCTGTTTAATTCGGAATTAACTATACCTGTAGAAACGAACATGGCTGGTTTCAATTCACATTTTAGGTGTTTATTATTTGGCATAATTATTACTAGAACAAAATACGAGGTATACTAAATGCTTTAACTGTGCATCAATCATCAAAAAAAAAAAACGAGTTCACAAAATTAGGGTAAAATATGCGATTTTGCATCCTCGGATGACATAAATGTTGTCATTAAAGAAAAAATATCAAGTTATTTAGATTTAAAAGCTAAACTACGCTAGCTATATTTCTATGGGTTTAACCTGAAAGTATATCCTTTCAACTAAAAAAAAAAAAAAATGTTTATAAATGTCGAAGTTCTGAGGTAACAAACAAAAAAAATACTACCAAAATGAGAACCCACTTCTTTTTTGAAATCGGTTAAGAAAAGTTCAATTGCCCACACACTTGATGATCTAGAGACATTCCAAAAGCGTTGCCAGTTGGCAGCGTACTCATCATTCTGGCGGCGTTACCACGCTGAAAGGCAATGCTTGTTTTCAAAGTAAAAAGTTATTTTGTCGTGTCAATTAAGTTTTATTGTGTTGAATGAAATCAACCCAAAACTTAAACACTAACAAGGAAATTAAATTATAAAAAAATATAAACCGACTGAATATAAGATGATGTAAATAGTGGGTAACTGAAAAGTAACAGCGGCGTGCTGTCTATCTATAACTTATGTAGTAGATACAAAGCTCTTTCATACCGTTTTATCTCATAAACTACTGAATATATCATATTTTTGAAATCTGCTGAGTGAACTCTACATAATGATGGTAATATTGACCTATTTAGCAAAGTTTACTTATTAATTTTCCCTAAAAATATATTCACGTATGCCTAAATGAATTCTTGTACACTGTGTCACTTTCACTATTAAAACGATTCAAATGAAAGAAATATTTATTTTTATTGGACATCACTTAACTCGTACATCTAAATTCTCATGTCAAAACACATTAAGCCGTTTAGGCTGTTGAGCGTCGTAAAGAAACAATACATGCAAAATAAATAAAATCTAAAAACATATCCTTTCTTCGTGCGCAGTCGGGTAAAAAATAAAAATCGTTCAAACATATCTAGTTACTTGTAACTTCAAATAAATAATATCCCCCACACATATCCATTTCACCCTAGACAAGTAGTCTCTCCTCTTCACTATTCCACTCATTTCAATCTCCAGCAAAATAATCTCATCACGCGTCTGGGATTTCCCGAACTTGCCCCTTTGCCCCTCCAGGGGTAACCCCGTAACTTAGGGGTAAACCGGGGGTAGATACAGTACCCGGCTTTACATTTGGCACGTCGCTCGAGGATCAACACGTCCATATTTGTTTCTTTATGGATTTGCTAGCGCACATCCTGTATTATTACGTCAAGTTACCGATAGTATTGCAGGTGTCCATAGGCGGCGGTTTCTGCTTACCATCAGGTGGACCGCATGCTTTTATGTCGCTTTTTTAACCGACTTAAAAATGGAGGGCGTACTCAAAACGTTTGTATTTTTTTATGTTTGTTAGAAATTGTTTGAAGATGACGGAGATCGAAATTATTTATGCAACAAGCTAGTTGAATCATTGATCCAGTTTTAGACAAGTCGCATGGAAAGTGGGTGAAATTATTCAGATAAAAGTATGTTGTATAGCGTTTGTCAGTCACGTCATGCACACTTCACTAGGTTACATAGATCGAAACCTATCGATCGGAAATAATATCTTTATACTTCTTTATATTATTTGGTCACTACTATTGCTATGTATAAATCAAAATACTGTTCGAAGTTATCTGATATAAGAAATATTTCAACTGCTCTGTGATAATATCAGGCTTAGTACGACAGAGAGATCTCTCTACAGAAGCGATGCTCGTCAATTTTAGCCATACATCTCACTCTTTCCAACGTGCCATATGTAGAGCCAAGCACTGTAATCCAAGGGACGCGGGGAAATGCGGGGATTATGATAATAGGGCCAAAGATTCCAGGGTAAGGCGAGTCAGCGCCCAGCCGCTTAGCGATGTAAAACGTTCTAAGATTTTGTTTATTAATTGACCTTATTCGGTGGAGTTTCGGCGGTAAATGGCAGGTGATTTTGAAGATGTTCGCAGTTTGGGGGGTGGAGGGATTGATAAAGTTGGAATTTATTAATTTAACTTTTTAGCAGCAGCGTTATCGAGTTTAAAATATCTTTTGATGTAGGAGTTGAATATAAGCAATGAAATAAACTTCTTTTTACCGAGTTTCAAAAGGGAGGAGGTACCTACTATGTTCGTCTGTATGTTTTTTTTAAATCAAGTAAATGTTTATTAACCGACTTCCAAAAAGATGGAGGTACTCAATTCGACTGTTTTTTTTAATGTTTGTTACCTCAAAACTTTCGACGGGTTGAACCGATTTTGATGATTCGTTTTTTTATTGTAAGCTGATGCTTCCTGTGTGGTCTCATTTTAATTTGGTTTTGTTCTAACATTTTTATGAAGTCGGTTTTTTTATATTGATAAACGACTGTCCACTAAACTACAATTATTATAAGACTTCTAACCAAACAATCTGAGCTTGAAATTTCATTATAGTTTGTATCCATTGCAGCTATAGTACTCGTATATAGTGTCTGCCGAGGTGGGGGTGGCTATGGCAGGCCACATGCCTCACAACCGAGGGTGAGACCTCACGTCCCACAGGCAGAGTGGGAGACCTCATGAATTCATACGAATCTGCACCAAAGAGGCCTACGGGTATTTCAAAAATTCAACACATCAATAGCGCGAGTGCTCTATTAAAGATTCAGGGCTGCCACTTACAATAAATTTGACAATATTATTGTTTTATAAACATTGCTGCGTAATGTTGTACAGTACTTAGTGACATAAACAATTAAAATAAATTATCAAACTACCGAAAAAATATTAGAGCAGAATTGTACAATTTGTTTGCTCCGCGTTGTTTGTTTGTAATCAATTGCGTAACACCATGACGTCTGAACAAATACGGATGAAATTTCATATGCTTGGGTTTTATTTTTATTTTACTTTGCGGTTTTGGTATGTTTTGGTATGCCTTTTTCTTCTTTTTTTAAAA
This sequence comes from Agriopis leucophaearia, assembly GCA_949125355.1. Classification (NCBI taxonomy): domain Eukaryota; kingdom Metazoa; phylum Arthropoda; class Insecta; order Lepidoptera; family Geometridae; genus Agriopis; species Agriopis leucophaearia. The sequence goes on along the minus strand of OX421276.1, from coordinate 504,481 downwards.
CTATTTAACCGACTTCAAGAAAGGAGGAGGTCAATTCGCCTGTTTTTGTTATATATGTTACGCGAATACTCCACCAGTTATGAATTGATTTTGGTGATTTTTTTTTTGTTCGATAGGTCATACTTCAGTGGTAATCCCATATACATATGATTGAAATAGATTTAATAGTAATCAGCGCTTTAAAAATAATCTACAATAATAATAAAAAAACATAAATACACAGACTAATGACGTTTTGGCTTGTGTTTACCTTGAGCAAAAGTTTTGATTTCAATCTCTTCTTTTACTGTAATTTTCTACTATAGTTTACGTTTATCCATGTAGGTAGGTATAATCTAAAGCCGGTTTTTCAAAAAAAAAACTTTACGTATTCAACTTCACATCATCAGCCAATTAACGTCTACTGTTGGACAAGGCCTCCCTCATAGAGAGATGTTGCCCCATATGTAGGGGGTGTGTATTCAACTTATTATTAAAAAAAAATACCAAAAGAACGTGTTTTGCGAGATAGCTAGCGCACGTTTAGATGCTCTTTAAGTTTTTCCACAACAATACAAATTTTATCGGCGTAAAAGTGTATTGTATTTATAACGTTATTCTATATTCCAAATAAAATATCGAACTTCATCAAAGTAAACTCTATTATCTCTGGACAATAAAATTGTTTTCGTTTCATAAAATAACCAGTAAAAACTTAGAAAGTGGTTATGACTCTCGTGAAATAAAGTTTTATCGTAACGAGATGAAATCAAGCATTTTATGTGATCTGAGTACCTACTTATTTTCTCATTCAGTATTCAACAATAGTTTAAACTTACCATCTTCACAAATTGGTCATTTCTCGAATTATGATAATTATATCATTAATGATATATTTTTTTCCATTAATGATAATTATCTTTAACTATCAATCACATTTTATTTTTCAGTTCAATTCGTTATTAAATTAAATTGTTATTTCCTTAATATAATATAGTGTTATTTTCAACATTGCAGTCTCAATAAGCACATAACATTTCTATATTACGTATCTTTACTTAATAAAACTACAATTTGTATTATGCATTATAATCCATCTGTATTATAAATTTATATAATCTCTCTACGGTTTTTTCGTTATTGCATGGAATGTTCACTGCTGGGTAAAAGTAACTTAAAATTTAATTCCCAAAAAAATATAAAATAAAGAAATAATTCGAGGCAACCCTACTGGCAGTAAGCGCGTGTGCACACAAGCGAGCGCTCGCAAGCTGACAGCTCCGTCCAATATTCAAGCGTTTGCAATACTAGCGCAGTGTGCACTCGGCGTTATATATACTGTGTGCACAGTGTATGAAGTTTTCACAGGCTCTTAGGAATGCAGAGCGTTTGCCAGGACTGTATGTAGGCTACTGAGCATTTTGCTGAATAGAGGTAGAATTTTTCAAGCTCAAGTTTCTTAAATTTCGGTAAGTAAAGAAGCAAACATTTTGTCAGCAATGAAAATAATATGCAAAATTCTTCTTACATAACTAAAAATCTTCATGTTGTTAATCTTAATTTCCGAGCTATAAATTAATTATCTCTGTCGTTTTCATTTCAGTGTATTAGCCAAAAATAGCGCTTTTATTTAATCTTTGGTATCTCTAAAAAGGAAGCGAACTTTGACATAAAATACCTCCTAAAAGTAATATCTACCTGTAAAAGTTATATTAACGACAAACCCCCAAAAAAGGTCCAAACTAAACACGAAAAAGGTCCGGAGTCTCCGAGCCTACAAACACGATAGCAGGGTCTCGTGACCACAATTTTAAACAAAGTTTGTGAGCAAAATTTGGAAAGACTTTTTGAAACGGACTGTTTTATTTGTCATATAACAAAACAAAATCTTTGCTATTTTAATCTATTTCAGGAGGGAAGGGTGTCTGTATTTTTTTATGTATGTACACCTATTACTCCAACAATATCTGTGGAACAATGTACGTGATTTTATTTAGTCTTTTGCTCTCTCTTTGGCTGTCTTTTTGTAACGAACTTAAATAATATGAATAATTTTGTTCAATTACTTATTAATTATATAGTCAGTGCTTTACATTAATAAGTTTAACCCTGTTTTAAACTATCACGGTTGTTCACTAAAGTTATATGATTATTTACGAGATATCCCGTAAATAATCATATAACTTTATTAATAAGTTTTATATTATTAATAAGTCTCAAGCGCATTTCTGGCCATTTCGAAAATAACAATACATTTAACTGAATTTAATTTTTTAAAGTTTTATATTTAATATTATTAAACTTTCAAAAAGAGGTTACAAAAAATGTATAAGGATAGTTATTGTGAAATGTTGTAATTTTAATTCGTTGCATACTCACAACTGGATTAACGTAAAAAAGTTTGGTCTCCTAAACAGTAAATAACCTGTCAATTCAACGCTACTTGAACGGAACAGCTTTGGCAAAGTAAACTCAGTACTCGCTAGTTTTGCCGTGAATAGTTCATATATCAGTTCATTATTTTGGGACGGCGCTGCTCGAGTGCCGTCCAAACACTTGGCTTGTGTGTACCAGCCTTAATGATGGAATTACCATCATGGCCGTGTCACGGGGTTACTAGGAGTGAAGCTAAATATAAATACAATGGTCTAATAAATAAACGTAATAACAATAGGCATGTGGCCTAATGTTCAATTTATTACAAATAACATGGTTGGCGATAAATACATTACACATACCTACTGAACAAATAGATTGAATTGGCTCTGAGATATGAGCGTTTAAAGTTTTAGATGGGGATGATCTATCCCTTACTCGCAAAGCGTGTATTAGTATAGCATTTGTATGCCGCGCCTGAGGCGTGACGTCAAAGTTCAGTAGAGTGCGCTCTGTCTAACATGAAATTAAAATACTTATAACATATTTATTTCTGAAAATAATTAAAATTGTATTTTCGTTGATAGGCTCTATTGATGATCAGCTTTTTTGAGGTAATAAAACAATATTAGTCATCATGCCTATTACTAAAATCAAAAGAAAATAATAAAAGTTTCTATTGGACATCGGTATGAAATTTTCAGTATATTGACTAATATTAAACCCTGGTGGTGAAATTGTCCACTGTACAAGTTGTAAGCACAAGTATAAAAAGGTAGTTTTTGGAAACTACCACTACTTCTTATGCAACAAAAAATCTAAAATACCACATAATGAGGCTTAACGGCCGCAGCGTCCATTTACAAATGAGTGAGCATTGTTCCTGCCCAAAGACAACCTAGTGAGTGTGCCCGCTCGTGTACCTTGATGCGGGAACCGTAGATAGGTACGTGTTGTTGTCATTCCTATACTACGTTACGTATATTTTAGTAATGCAAATATTGGATAGTAAGCACCCAGTCTATTCAAAGTTCTATAGTTATAAGACTTACGAAAATATAGCTGGTTGTTGAGTTCCGTACCCAATGAACGTAACCCTATTACCAGCTGAGTGAAGAAATAAAACAAGAGTGAATAGGTATCTTCTAAGTCTGCGTGCTTCATCTTCGACCACATCGTCGCTTACCAACAGGCGAGTTGGTGGTCAAACGCGGACTTATTCGCGATAAAAAAAAGCTATTACTAAGCCTACGCTGTCTGTCTCTCTGTCTGTCCGTTCGTTTGTCCTACTGTGTCGTGCTGTATCATTCGAACAGTAATAGATAGCCAGTTGAAAATTTCTCAGAATATGTAATGTTACGGCGGATTAACTAAGAAATTTTAATTAGAAGATTAACACCACGGCGTGATGTTGGAAAATGCAGTTTCCTTTCACGATCAATAGAGGGCGCTGTTCAATTTTTCATACATTTGGTTATCGTTTACGTAACGATAATTTTTTCGTAAGTAGTCGTACTAAGGCCACTGATTGTCACAAACACTGATCAATAGTTATTTTTTCGTAAGTAGTCGTACTAAGGCCACTGATTGTCACAAACACTGATCAATAGTTATTTTTTCGTAAGTAGTCGTACTAAGGCCACTGATTGTCACAAACACTGATCAATAGTTATTTTTTCGTAAGTAGTCGTACTAAGGCCACTGATTGTCACAAACACTGATCAATAGTTATTTTTTCGTAAGTACTCGTACTAAGGCCACTGATTGTCACAAACACTGATCAATAGTTATTTTTCGTAAGTAGTCGTACTAAGGCCACTGATTATCACAAACACTGATCAATAGTTATTTTTAATTTACTACTGAAATATCACTTGAAATAAATATTAATAATAAATAATAAATAATAATAAATATCTGGGACATTATTGCACACATGGTCATCTGACCCCAAACTAAGCAAAGCTTGTAATATGGCTGCCAGAGACTGATATACATACATATATATTTTTAAATACATACTTAAATAGATATTAACACCCAGACATAGAACAAACACAAATGTTCATCACACAAATGTTTGTCCTAGATGGGAATCGAACCCACGCCCCCAAGCACAGAAAGTAGGATCACTACCAACTGAGCCACCGAGGCAGTCAATTTTTATTCGTTGTTGTTTTCCGTTAACATTATTACTTCAAAAACTCGGTAATAAATGAAATACGAGAACAATAAAAATGCCCTCGTACGTAACCATCGGTGCGTGAGTCCGCCGCGCACACCAGCGTGTATGGCGAGCCAGCGATGTGTGACGCAACGTTTATTTGTTATGCCCTTTAATTGGGCGTAATTGGTTACGAGATATGTGCAATTGGTTATGAGGATGAACTTATTTAAAAAAAAAAAAAACTTTAGGCGCGTTGAGTACTTTTTGGGTAAACAAAAATCATGGAACTCGCGACATCGTCACGCTGTATCGTGTATTTTCAAACAGCGCCATCTCTTGTAGAACAGGTGAATTATTACTTAAGTTTTCACTTCTGACGTGCAGTCCTATGTCTGATGTGTTTTTTTTAATGTATTATTAAATAAGCGACGGGCCATCTGATGGTAAGTAGATACCGCCCTCTAAGGACACCTATAATATCCCAAGCGTTGGCGGTGCGCTGTCTACCTTTTAGGACTCTATATTCACTCTTCGTTTGAAGCAATTGAGGTCATATTTTGAAAGAAAAACTGAAGTTGACAAGCCATATTTTTTTTAATAGTCTGATTACGTGTATATATTTGGGACATTCGGGACATAAATAATCGCGAAATTTTTGCTGACGCGGTCATATTCTGACCCTAAACTAAGCAAAGCTTGTAATATGGCTGCCAGAGACTGATATACGTACATAATTATATATTTTTAAATACATTCTTAAATAGATATTAACACCGAGACTTAGAACAAACACAAATGTTCATCACACGAATGTTTGGTCTAGGTAGGAATCGAACCCACGCCCCCAAGCGCAGAAGGAAGGTTTACTACCAATTGAGCTAACGGGGCTATCTAATGTATCTTTACTTAGATATTTCGTTCATGTACGTTTTTTCTGTTTAAATTGAGTTTTTTTTACAGTTTACGAACGTGATTATTCAACATGAAATAGATAAAAAAGTAATACTATTTCGCGTACAATTAATTTGATTTTCAGAATATTCCGGAAGCGACTGTCACATAGTGACGTCAGAATTATAATTAATATGCAATAATTAGTCATCGGCATGACGTCATTAATTATCAGGAGCAATTAATTTTGAGCCAGTCGTGTTTTATATCATTTAGGCAATATTATTGATTCAAAGTGCGATATTAAAGAAAATATTTCAGTAACTATAACATGGGGTTCTTCAAAAAGGCTGTAAATGAAGTCGCGACTGTGCTGTGATGAATCTCGTGTTACAGTTACTAGGTAAAGGCGATATTGATCGCTTACCATCAGGCGGCCCGTTAGCTTAGCATAATGGAACCTATGGCATAAAAATAATAGCAAAATAAGTGTATGTATATTTAATTTAAATAACTTTGCAAACTTATTCGTGAGACGTAAACACACAGAAACAAAACTCAGCACTCGAACTCTATACAAGCCTCATGCTTAGTTTGAGGTTTTGGGTTCGATTTTCGCTTCACTCTATCAACTAACTAAGAATACCTCACAATACAACAAACATAGAACATAGAATTGTATACTTTCCTTTTTTTTCCATAATATATATTAATTTTTATGACTAAATTCACATACCGAGTTACGGCGAAATTGTAGAACTAAATATAAAATACCTAAGACCAGTGTATAACCCTATTTTTGTGAATAAATTTCATTTCATTTCAACAAGATATTATTTATTTTAGTTTTCTTATTTAGTTTATCTGCTCTACATTATTGATGTTTTCATGCTCACAACACACGAAGGTTCTCTTAACTCGCGAGCAAATAGGTATTAATGTTTCGTAAAACGTCACCTGTCTCGTATTAAATTTATATTCCAGAAATGTTTAATTAATATATCTGTCGGATGAGGGAGCCTCTCAAATTTCCGCTGTGTGCATACAGACGTACCTACCGATGTATATATTGAAAATGTAAAAGACCCTGTACACGATCTATTTTGACGTTGGCTTGGTTGAGTCACATTGGTTGTTCCGAAAAAAAACTAAACATTTGTATCAATTTTATTAAGAATTAAGACAATAGCTCGATTAGCTGTGCCCCGCGGTTTCACCCGCATGGCGATGAAAAATATGATGATGATGAAAAGTAGCCTATTTTACTCCTTATATCGAGTCCATAGCGAACATACATACATCGCCTTTTATATATATATAGATACATTAAACAATTTCTTCAAGCTATACACAATAATATTATCATTTATGCACCATAAACAATAACCACAAAAATTGGTGTATAATGGTAAATCTAATGAATACCAAAATTTACTTAAAATCATAATCAATAATAATAATCAATATTACCCACGACACCGGCGACACCGCGTACCCTGATTCCATGGGGCTAAATGAGACCCCGACACCTGGCTTGCCTTAACCGGCCTGCCAGGGGTGGAAACCGCAAGAGCTAAGACTCTAAGCTCCAGGGTGGAAGTGTTAAAGGGCATAACGCCGCGAGTAGCTCTTAGTGAAAGTGCAGCACACCTCTCTACACCCTAAGCCAGCCACGCCGATGTTGCCCCTCCGGTGTCAAGATACGGCAGCCATTATGGGGGGCCCATTCAGTGGGTGGCAAGTCATCACCTGTCTAACTAATTTTGAGATGAGACAGGATAAGGCAGGTGCCGTTTCTCATGCAATATATCTCTTATTTCATCCACAAGTTGTTCACCTCAATAGCCCAGTTTTTTTAAATTCCTATACAGACAATAGTATATTCATTTTTATACATATTCCATAGTTATTGTATTTTATATTCAACAGGGCCTCTTGGTGTTGGTTTCGGCCCCACCAATGCCTACCAAATGTCCGGACTAGACCCGAGAATATATTCGAATAATCAATATTAATTATTTACTAACATAAAGCACTAATATTTATAAAATCTATTACCGATGGGGAAGAAAAGCTCTTGAGTGGAGACCACGAACCGGAAGACGCAGCGTAGGTAGACCTCCCACTAGATGGACCGACAACATCGTGAGAGTCGCGGGCATCCAGTGGATGCAGATGACAGAATGTTGATCAATCTAACTGGCAATTGCAAAATTAAAAAAGTCCAGAAAAACCATCATCAACCAAACAATCAAACTGGCAGTAACACGAAGCCAGCTGGCAGCTGGTGTGCGCACTGGAGCCGACTCCACGTGTGCCGGAGAGAGCTCATTTCCTGTGGGTCGCCGCGCGAGCCCCGTGATGTCACTCACTTGCCTCCTACCTACGCAGGAACGTATGACAGAAATTCATATCGGTCATGTTTTGAATTTATATGACACGTTGGTGGTTATCTTAAATGTGAATCGGGTATAACTGCAATAAAAAAAACACATCAGTCATAGGACTGCATGTCAGAAATGAAAACTTAAGCAGTAATTCATCTGTTCTACAAGAGATGGCGCTGTTTTAAAATACACGGTACAGGGTTGTGTATTATGTATTCTGCGACAACGTGACGATGACCCTGTTTCATGATTTTTGTTCACTCAAAAAGTGCTCAACACGCCTAAAGAAGTTTTCTCTTCACAAAGGTTATTTACATAAACTCGATACAAGCATTTATTGCAGCTGTCAGAGGTTAAGAACTTGGACCGAGTATATCATAGCATTTATGTCTAAACCAATCAAAGATATCGTCATTAAATCCAATTGAGTAAGTAGGTATGAATAAACTAGAGTGATGAGTTCCGATAGTGATAGATCATTTCTACACCAGGGTCCAAAAGTTACGAGTCCAAAAGAGATTTCCAAAGTTTCTCGCAGCCCCTTGTAGATCGATCACGCCCCCTTATTGGTCCCTTATCGCCCCCGTACTCGATGGGGATACGAATAACTTACCTGCATTACACCTTCGTGTTGCGGGCAAATTGGCTGCGGGATAGCCGCGATTTTATTTATGGGTTTATTGACCGTTTTGATGGTGTAAAATTGCTTTCTTAAACGTTTGTGAGGTATTTTTTTGAAGCGTATCTCAAAAAATAAACAACATATCGGTTAATGCTTTAATAATTGAAAAGTAAACATTGTTTCTTTATGAAACCTGGTATAAAGAACTGATCTACTAACAGCTGCACAGATATTTTTGAATCTCCCGATTATCAGACAAAAAAATAAACATCAAAACAGATTGCGTTGATTGGCAGGGATGCCTCAGTGTTCCCTGTAAATTACAACCTGGGTCTCTTCAAGACAAGAGTGAATAGGCACCTCATGGGCAAGCGTGCCTCATCTTAGACCGCATCGTCGCTTACCATCAGGTGAGTTGTGGTCAAACGCTAGCCCATTTTATCATTAAAAAAAGATTCCTAATTGGCGGAGTAATCGTGTAACAAACATGCAGGAGACTTGAGAACCTCCTGTTTTTTTGAAGTCGGTTAAAAATTACTTATAATCAGTAACAGAGTCGATATGAAACGATCAGGCTAATGACTTTTATGGATACCTCCTCAATGTCTAAATTGGTCAGTTTTTTTAGGACTTTGACTGACTGATATGTATTTTTGTCTGTATTTTTTTTACAATTCGAAGAAGATATCATTTCAATCTAACTCATTTTAAACTGCAGCATTTATAGCAAAAGACCGCTTTTTCAAAACTCGCTACTCTACCCTTCGGTCCCTGACTGGGATGGAAAGGGGGCAAGGGGTATTCTTTTGATTTAATAACGGACTAACATTGGATTTTATTAAAATTGTGGTTTGCCCCGCGGCTACGCCCGTCTGCATTCTTAGATAGTTGGTATTTTGCTTATAAGTGGAAGATGTTCCGACTGCGAAATATGATGGAATTTATTATGAAATTGAGTTATTTTATGTAAGATTTTCTAAGTTGTAAGCATGTTCGATAATTTTGTTACAGCCAACAGTTCTCTTGTTAATTTAGAACAATAAAGTAGCTTTTTCATCTGCATTTTACCTATCTTAGACCCCGACATAGCACGGGTGTTTTATTATATTATTCTAGATTGATATAACATAGCCTGTGTGTATATCTGGTCATAGCTTAGCATATCTGTGAAAAACACATTTAAATCAGTTCAGTGGTTTAGGAGATGGGCGTGCACAAACTAACAAATCGATTACAATTCTAAAAACTGCCTTAACGTGTTCAGCTGCTTATTTTAAGTTGCCCTGTGTTTTTTTTTTTATTATTCTCGCAAATATATAGATGCATAGATGCTTCACTACTAACTAACTATGTAACTAAATCTTAGAAGTAGATTTAAACCAACTTCTAAATGTCGTATCGATTTGAAACTTTGCAAGTATAATTATACAGGTAGGCCTCCGACTAGATGGACCAAAGATATCGTGAGAGTCGCGGGCATCCAATGGATGCAGAATGCAGATGGCAGGATGTCGTTCAGTATGGAGGTTAAAAGGGGAGGCCTATGTTAAGCAGTGGACGTCTTCTGGCTTATGATGATGATATATATGTATATAGCTTTAGTGTACATTTGCAACAATATTGTGTCCAGTAGAAATTTGAGGGTTCAGATTTCGAGGTGACTTCCGCAAAGTTACGCTTAATTCAATAAATTAACTTGGATTCCTCCGTGACAAATTGTTTGAAAGTAAATACAAACAAACTTATCAATGTATATTTCCGACTAGTTATTTCGTGACCGGAAAGACATTCCAGGGGCCTTTTGACGGTATTAAAAGCGGTATTGCTTGGCAGATTTGTAGTTCAGATTGAAACCAGATATCTTTGTACGGACGTTCGGTGCACCGGCGCATATTTACGAGGTAGTTCTACTACTATTGAAATTTTGCAAGATTTATAGGAGTAAAGATTGAAAATTCTTACCTACCTACATTGACGAACATTCTATTTTATAAGTAACTTTCAATAAATATGTTGCTACATCCAATGTAAACTGTTTATAAAAATCTAGTGAAGCCACCTTCACTAGATTTTATAAACTTAGTATAATTTAGAGCTTAATTTACATACTCAGTTAAAACGAAAAAAAAATGTTTTTGTAATAATATAGTTAGATGTTGCCTGGCACAATTTTTCTCTCAAACTCTTGTGAAACTAAAAAATATTAAAATTATCGACCCGCCTCGGCTTCGTGGGGGTGTAAGTTTTATTGTATATATAAAACTTCCGTGAAAAATTGATGGTGAAAACCGCATCAAAATCTGTTGCATGGTTTAGGAGGAGTTAGCGGGAGTTCTCTTTTACACAGCAATCATCATCATCATCTCGGTCATAGGATGTCCACTGCTGAACATAGACCTCCCCCATCGATCTCCAAAATCACACGACAATGGAATGATGTTATTCATATATGTTTATTGTTTGTCTGTGCGTCTATTGAAGCTAAGTATAGATACAAACATCTTAGTTTTTCGATACTTATTGTTCAAACTATTATGTATACAAATAAATAAAAAAAAAAAAAATGTGATAGTTGCCTAGAAGACAGGACATTTATTTGTCTCGGAAAAATAAGGCTCCTGGGGAATTCTCCATCCATGGAGCTTCACCAGAGCCCATCAAGTACACGGTAAACACTGTTATTTGTTGGACCTATCATAGATACTTACTTGTATAGTGGTCGTTTCCGCAATTAGGCCATTTATTGGCCCATTTTGCGTCACCCGGCAGCAGGTAGTTCAGCCAACCGTTCTCCAAAGCCAGCAGCTCGCTGATGACTGTGCAGGCCTCCCGGAGTGTCCTCGGTGATCCAAGGATAGTATTTCGTTGTTCTTTGACACTGCTGCACTCCAGCAGCAAATGCGTGGCTGTTTCTTCAGTCTCCATACACCCTCTACATAGACTGTCTGTAACCCCAATTTAAAAAAGCTGTTTGTTTAAAAGGTAGTGACAACTCCCTACTTGCCGAAATTTGTCACGTTTTAAATCATAGATATCACCCGTAATGGAAATAAAACAATTAATTTTGTCTTATTTGCTTGAAATTTTTGAAATAAACTCTATCATATCGGCAGCATGCCAGTTAATTTCACCGCACTTGAAACCAGATGCAGGCAAAATTTCCAGGCTTCGAACTACAAGCTTCAATCTCCAATGAAGCCTATTTGTCGTCCAAGCACACTCAACGTAGCAAGTTTCATTCATACCGATCAATTAATACCGGTATTTCCGATCGGTACCGCTTTTTCTCTTTGATTCAATAAAAAATCCAGTATTGATTGGAAAATTCATATTTCCATTTTTAACTCGGTATAAAGATGTAGTCACACAGACACATTGAGAGCGCACCTATCACATTGATTTTTTTAAAGCTATGGTTTGTTACTATTATATTACCATACTATATTATGTCTAGAAATTTAAATTTATTAGACTGTTAGAGTTGCCCAGTTCTAAGAGACTTGTAAACAGAAATGTAATAAGTATTGGATTTGACTGCAGTTAAGAAGAAATTTACGAAGAATTTCAAGTTCTTCGGCAAAATTAAGTTCGTGTTCGCCGAGTGGTCCTAATTTCAGAGTTTTCTGTTAATCGCTTTCATCTAAAAAACGGTTGTGTCTGTTGATCATCACATTTTCTACAAGAATCATTTATTCATTTAGCGTACCCTATCTTGCCAATTGTCATCAGCACCCTTTCTTGTGAAGTAATAAACAGATAGAAGGAGGGACAGACAAAGCTTAGGGCACATACAGTGGGACGGAGTAATTCAGGGTAACTTAGGGAGTCAAATCTCGGAATATAAGTAGTTTAAAATATTTTTGGTAGGCATAAAGGCGCAATCACGAGGCCATATGGTGCGTATCGATATGAATTCCCGTATCAATGCCCTCTGATTGTTTTGTCAGGCGTGTTGATATACACGTAGTATTGTGTTGCAATTTGTGAAGTGAACTGTCAAAGGTTTGGTTTTAGGCGTTGAACGGTTTTGGTTGTACTGTACCTACCTACAGGTATTAAAAATGAAATATAATAAACGATACTCATGTTTTATGTCTATCTAGACTTATCGCGCATTATTTTATTGAGGTAAAAATACCGTAGCCGCGATCTCGAGTTGACTGAAAACTGCGTGTGAGTCCGGCGAGAAGAACGGGTGTTGTGTACATACACACAAACATATAAGAAAACCCAAACAAACAAATAAAAATCAAATTTTTTTAAGGTAAAAAAATGTGTCGTTACACATCAAAATATTTAATAAATGCGTGTGAAAATCAAAATCAAAATGTACCATTTACAAAATCCTTATCAAGGATAAACTTAAGTCAAAAACCAAACGGACATTTAAATATCCATAGCTCGTTGTGTGACTTTGAGCTTGATTATGAGGCCCATACTGAGAGACCACGTTTCAGTTCCGTATGTCATCACTGGCAACACACCCAAGTTGAAGACTTTTATCTCAAGGCACTGAGGTTCTATGTATAATGTTTCCATATTTAATTTTGTTCCACAATAACTTGGGTACCGTTGATCCAATATTTAGGTTCTGTAATCAAGTAGTTCATTCCAATATATAATGATTGAGTTTGAATTTGAGCAAAATCGGTCCAGGTATTGCGGTGATATAGAAATCGTCAGTTCACAGTTCGAGGCGAACTACTAGTTGTAAAACTAAGATGATTCATTCGGAATTCTGGCGTCTCATCACCATCATCATCATTTCAGCCATAGGACGTCTACTGCTGGACATAGGCCCCCCCCCATCTATTTCCAAAAGGACCGGTTGAAAGCGGCCTGCATCCAGCATTTTTCTGCGTTCTCTTTTAGGTCGTCTGTCCTTCTTGTACCCACAAGAAGGACACGATCTAAAAGAGAACGCATCGTATTCTGGCGTCTGCTTTGGCCAAAAAAGATCATCATCTCGATCATCATCATTTTTCATCGCCACGCGAGTAAAACCGCGGGGCTCAGCCAGTTAATTATAAATACTAATAAATATGAGCACCCTTTGTTGAAAGGTATTTAAAATGTCAATATTAGCAAATAAATTATTTGACCTTTTTTGTATCCCTAACTCTACATAAACTCGCTTGTTTAATAATTTCAGCCCATAATGTACGGATCCAGCGGGATTTAGTACACTGCAAGCCCGGTGGCGTCGCCTAGCCGTTTGTCCCAGAACTTCCGTTTGACCAGAATCCAACAAGAAATTATCAAACTGTTCGGAAATTGTTCGAAGTTTGTTCGCTGCGCTTGTTTATCTTGTTTATAATTACTTCGGATGCTCATTTTGAATTTTCATTAATATTTTCGTTACTTTGAGAAGTTTTCGTGATTGAAGGACAGCCAGGTTGCTGTTTTATTTAAAACTTTATCTGGGATAAGATAACAATAGCGGTAATTACCTACGTAAAGATATCAGATTACATAAATAGGTAATATTTAATATTTAGGTAGTATTAAATAATACCGATTTTAAGTACCTAATCAACTTATCATGATTTGACTGGGGGCATCATAGATATGTTGCCGACCTTTAAATACTATATTAACAGACCTTTTCAATAATTCCATGTTAAATTTTCATGAAAACCTTAACCAAAATGAAAGTCGCAAAGTGATTATAAAAAAATATCATAAATATTTATGGAATGAAACGTGTATTTTCATGTTGATTCCAAAACTCCGTAAGAAAGAACTTCTAGTAAAGTGTCCACTACTTTACTGAGGCAATACTTGTGACACTAAAATATGGAAGACAAGGCGATATGCCTGCTAAGAAAAGGGAGTAAATATAAAATATTATCTACATGAATTAGAGTGCGCGCAATATAACTCTGCACGCAACAGATGACGTAATTGTCTCGGTCTTCTTCACAAGCACGTTTGACCTTCAAGATGATATCCTAGCCAGCACTTTTGATTACTTTCGGCTTGATGATAAAAAACACGGAACTTGACACCTGAAGTAAACGGCAAGATGGTGGCACATGAATTAGTTTCATTTTCAGCCGTGCACAGAGTTATCTTGCGCGCACTCTAATTCATCTATATATTTTGTATTTATGCCCTTCGGTTAATATTAGCAAATGTGAAAAAAAAAAAGAAAATTACTGACAAAACTATCGAGCGTAAAATGTCCATCTATCTTGAAACTCGTACTCTGTGGAAACACAGTGTTAGTACTATCCATGCAACAAACCGACCACTAATGATCCAACAAGTTGAGGTGACAATAAATAAGGCTCAGCCTGCTTTTGGCTGACGGCCACATGTTGCTAATATGAGCCAGAGCCCTCTGGCTCTGTCTCCGAGCCGAGCAAGGCCCTGGGTTGGCTCTGGTTACAAGATGCAGAGTTATGTGCAGCCGCACTTAATTTATTACGAGATTCTCATCGCATTTTGAGAGCGTTGTAAACGTCAGTAGAATTTATCATTGAATTAGCTGGAATATATTATATGCGAATATTACAACGTTCATAGTTTAGCTACCGGTTCATCTTGCAAGCTGATAATCTATTGGGACATTGCTGTATCCACGGCCATTCCCGTGTCTATCACAAACTTGGATTTCAATTTATGAGTGACGTAATGACAAATAATATCTGTTGCTTTTATGTAAATACAGATCGAATTGAGAATCTTCCTTCTTTTATGAAGCCGTTTTAAAATAGTAAAAAATATAATATATTTTAAGATTTCCTGAAAAAAGCCATCAAAATTGGTCTACCTGTTTCGGAGTACATAGTAAACATACATACACACATCCGTAGACTTTAGATAGGCTATATTTCAAGGGACATTAAAATTATAGAGTAACATTTTATATTTATTGGTGAAAAATTAAGGGATGAATCCCTGAATCCTGCTGATTAATTTTCACCCATTTCCCGTGAAGTCAGTGTTTTACTTTTTTGTACAAAATTGTTATATTTTACCAACTGTTATTTATCATGTGACAGGATACAAAAGTAACTAAATAATTAGAAAATAATTACGTTCTTTTAAATATACAGCGTACTTTACTTTTAAATATATAACTGCTAGTCTTGTCACTTTTACCAATCCCTGACAGCACAATACAGATAGTTTTTATTCAATCGATGCTGAATCGAGTAATACCTGCGTCTGACGTGAATTGAATCGATTCTCGAGAACTCCGTATCGATTACAGCTCGCATTGTGTACAGAATAATTGCTGCATTGAGGTTTGAGATTGACTTCTTCGATTGTTAGGGTTTATAGTCTGTATTTATAGCGGTTGATAGTCAAAACAACTGAATATTGATATTATTTACATAATGAGAGAAAACTGAACAAAAATATAATTTCGATAAATCGGTATTTTTCCACAATTACTGAATTTCATTTTAGACCTATCTACCTATATCATGTTCCCACTTCTGGGAAGCAGACCTTCTCTTAGAGGGAGAGAGAGAGAAAAAGGGTCCTAATCTTTACTGGCTCAGTGCATGTTGCTGATTTTTGGACATTCTGCGATTTCCTCAGGATGTTTTCCTTTGCCGTTTTAGAGCGATGTAATAGAAACTGCACATTAAGTATTAAACTTTAAGTAGATGCCGTCAAACTTTAAATAAAAACTGAACTGAGAAGAATAAAGCACACATTCTACCGCTCAGCTAGCATAACTCAATTTCAATTTAATGTATTTTTTAGCCTGTGTGATTTTTGTACTTTTTTTTTTGGTTAAAATATATACATTTTAATCTATTTTTAAAAACGTCAAACCCAAACAATTTTGATATTGTGTTAATACTAAAATAACACCAAAAAATAATTGTTTCCAAACATTTTGGTTAACAGTTTCAACGCCTACGGATCGGACAAAAGCTAAAAAATCACCCCAAGCCAGATACAGAAGTAGAAATACTCCAGCACTCCCAACTTCGTAAATAAAAAGTCAAACAACAAAAGGTTCCCCAACAAAGAAAGCTATTATCAAAATTAATATACCCACGTACAAAAGCATTCCGATAATATTCGACTGTGAATACATTAATTTCTTAGACGTTCGATCCCCTATTTCTTGGGATAAAATTTCGCTCGCTCGCTTTTTTATTTCCGCTTGTTCCTTTCGGTCCTTGCGAGAGGCGACAATCTTTTCTAGGATGATTCAATTGAAACGGGGAAGGTGCAGCGGTGCAATTGTGATCTGAGATTAAACTTGGATTTTTCTTATTTGTAAGACGTGTGCTTGGATTGAATTGAATTAGCTGGATATGTAACAAAGGGGTGCTTTGCAAGTCAGTGCAATTGAATTTTTAACCGACTTCAATTAAAGAAGAGGTTATCAATTTAACTGTATGTTTTTTTATGTTTGTTACGCGATTACTTCGCCAATCATGAATTTATTTTGATGATTATATTTTGTTTGGTAGTTCATACTTCAGAGGTAGTCCTATATAAATTTCATCGAAATTGCGCGTTTTGAAAAAAAAAAACCGACAAAAAGCAAAATATTTACAGAGATAATGTTGCTCTCTATTTATTAGGTTAAGTTAATGCATGTTGGTATAGTCTTAAAGTCTGTTTTTGTTCTTTAAAAAAAAAAATGACTTACTATTGCCAAATATGCCTTGAATTAATTATTATAGACTTACGAGTTACTTACTAGGTGTTTTATAGTTTGGTATATTTTCAGAGACGAATGGAAGGAGGGAAGGTAGGCCTTTGCCCTGCAGTGGGAAGGTATAGGCTAACATTAAAAAAAACATGATTTTGACTAAACATAATAGTTCGAAACGTAAAATTGTTGAACAAGTACAATTTTTATGCTTGAAATATAAAACAGATGAACATGATAAATTTAATCGAACATAACAAAATGTACAACATTTATGAAACATAATAAAACAGTCTAGAATAGCTATAGCTTTTCTCAGTTTTGTTACAAAGTTTTCGAGCAACGAAAACAAGCGTGGTTTTGAAAGAATTTCAAGCCACAGGATACATTACAGGATAACTGCTGTAGCAGACGAACAAACATGACTGTATCGCCGACGGGAATACCACATGAATATACTATCACATAAAACTGAAAGAGTGATATTCTTGGTACAAAGTAACCAAGAAGACAATGTTTTATTGTTGTTCCACAAGATCTTAGATATGAGATAATAGAAGAGACTAAAATTGGTCGCGAATTAGATATTTAATTTAGGTCTAATTTCCGACGAAGTAGGTTCTTCTATTAAAATACTTTTTTTTAATCTCTAGACAGATAAGATTGATGTGTTATTGATGTGAGCAAATCACATTTAAGAAGGTGTTTAAACAAAATCAGTCACCTTGTGTCATATTTTGTCTAGTAGGCGTACAAATTTAGAGAGATGGTATAAAATATCGTAAATATAATATTTAAAAAATATTTAAATTAAATTAAATAGGTTAAACAATTTTATAAGTTAAAATATCATGTTATTAATCTAATTAATTAACACATAGTTTTTTTATATAATGACAAAATTTACAATTTATGCTACTGCTACTATAAAAAAAATACATAAAAAATCTCGACTAAAAGTTTAATTAGACTTTATAGACTCTTTTTTAGATCTTTTATTGAATTCAGTATAGTATTGTCGATAATAGGTTCCGCACAATATTATTATATCTACAGTGATTCATTAGGGTGGTCTTAGATAGAAATTACGACTAGACTAGAGTGTTAGACAGTTCAAACAATATAAGGACTAAGCTAAAAGACTAGTCTAAAAATAGAAAAATACAATGTCACAAAATAATATGCTAAAGAAAACCAAAACTAGTAAGCCAGATCTGAACCTTCCCCGCGGCGCAGTCTACAGAAAACAGAATTTGATTTGTTCCGCGCAAACTAAGTAAATCCCAACAGACAAACGAAATGATGAAAATTGTTTCGAAACATTTCGAAATAATGTCTCTTATTGTCTCCGAGGTCTTTGTGTGTCAGAAAGTTATGTGGAATTCAATTTCGGAGACGACGCCACCTGATGTGTCGTGAACTTGCGATAAAAATTATTTTTATGATAATTTTATTTCGTTTTTGGCTCCAATTTATCGAAAACGAAAACGTCGAGGGATGAAGACGGGTAAAAATAACACGTACACAATTACACATTCCAGACAAAGTGGGGTGGATCTAAGTAACTTAGTTTTATAAGTCATGTTTTTACTTGATATACGAGTAAGTAACCAAAAACTATGTATATATACATAGTTTCGATACAAATCATACTAAAATTAATTTAGTTTTTGAACTGTAATTGATATTTTTGTCATAACTTGCGCTTGTAATTGCCTCAATTTAATTAAATTAATTTAGTTACAATTGAATTAATTCAATAACAATCTAGTCTAGTGTTATGCTAGTAAGTAATTTAATTCCAATAACACTTTTCTTATTGTCTCTATTAAAGGGAAGACACTTTGTTCTCGTGTGTTTTATAGGTAGCAACACTACTTAACACTGACACTTTGTTTTTCACTACATACTCTTACGGTTTTGTTCTTTGATCTCTTCTAATAAATTGATTGTGTGGAAATTGAATGAAATCAAAATGTTTTTATTACTTCATTTGCGTCGGTGGCAATTCTCTTCATTAAAAAGTGTGAGGGTTACAAATTGAGGACAGTAGCAGAAGCGCCTAATAGGCTATAAAAGATATTAGCTTTAGTTTGACACGTGCCAGGGAAAATTTGACAGTATATTGTCTAGCATATGCGTAGATTAGCTTATATACCGGACGTTTCTACATACTGTCGTTTTACAGCGTGAGCCAACCAAAAATGCTAACTTTCTGCCTAAAATCATTCCAAAAAAATCGAGGCACTTTCTAACCCCACAATCCATCCCCTACATCGTCCATAAATTAGGCCGGACCAAATCACCGACTAGTCATTCCGCCCGGCGTCGCCTGCGTAATTATCTTTACGCGCCATTTGCGACGTCGATTAACGGCTTCCTGATACCGCTATTGTATCGAACCCTTTGTAGGGACGATTTGGGGATGCTCAGTACACGAACAAAGTAGTACCATAACTTACTGTTCACAAACTGTCATAAAAAAGGCAATAAATGAAAAAAAAAACTGTTACCTACTTATAATTTTTTCACCAGAAAAAATATTTCTACACTAATATTATAAAGAGGAAAGATTTGTACCTATTTTTGTATGTTTGTAATGAATAGGCTCCGAAACTACTGAACCGATTTGAAAAATTCTTTCACTGTTGGGAAGCTACACTATCCCCGGGTGACATAGGCTATATTATATGTATTTTGTAGCGAGGCCGAAGGCCGAGCTTACACTCGTGCGAAGCCGGGGCGGACGGCTAGTCTATAATAAAGTAATGAATACGTTTCGTACTATATATTATACAATACATAATTTAAATTAATTCTAATTCACATAAACGTAACAACAAAAAAATATGATTCCATACATTTTGTCTAATGCAAGTGAATTTTAATAACTATCAATTTCTGAACTACGACTACAATTATATGGCTTTGGTTACGGAACCCTACCATATGCGTGACTCGACTCGTTCTTGGCCGGTTAATTTTATTTTTAGTGATGTTCAATATTCAGGACTTAGTATTTAAAATGTTGTTGAATTCTCTATTTATTTATTTTTTATATATTTATGAGCAATAATGACCTTTTTCGGCTTAGTACAATTATCCCATTAATGAAATTTTATTGATTTATTACTATTGATCAATTCGCATATTCATAGATCTACCAGTCGTCAAATTTTATTGAACTTGGAAAATAGAGCAAGATAAGATACTGCAGTCCACTTGTAGCGTGTGTTGTACGTATAGGGTTCCCTACAGAAGGCAATAAGGAAAACGCACAATATTGGTAGGTTTATTGAGATTGCCAGTTAATCAATGGATTTTTGGGATTATGCCGGATCAACTATTTCGTTACCAGGGCATTAGCAGCCGTATGTAGTTACTTACGCTTATTTTTATCTGACTGAATAGTATACAAAGTGACTAAATAGCAAAGAAAACGTTTTTTCCCGTCTATTTTGATTTTTATCAAGGCTGAATTATTTTCTTTAGAAACGTGCAAGGAACGTACTCCGTGTATAAATAGGTAAGTACTATGAATACAGTAAAGTTTGAGCGATTCATAACGCTGTATGTGATAATTATAAAAACAGTATTATCAAACTTCGAATAACTGGTACCTGTGATAATAAATTGTTGATAATATTAAAGATTGTATATACTTTCAAAACCAGAACAAGGGTTAGATTATACAAGATTGTTCAAACTTTCTTTAAATTTCGCTAATATTTTCTTCCCCTGAGAGCAAGAACATTTTGTAAATCCTTAAAAGCGTCGTCGATTGTCTCTAATCCCTAGCGCTGGCCCAACGACCACCTGAGTCCGTCACTGTCTCGGCCCAGACGGATAAATCTACCCGGATCTACCTGAATGCACCCGGATGTGACTATACATCTGGATATACTTTGTCCGGGTGTATATGTGCATACCCGGATATACCTGTGAGATAACGGGCTGATGAAGTTTACTTAGCTTGGCTGATGACTTCATCTTTATTAGCTTATAATGTTCCCATTGCTGGGACAAAGGTTTTCTCTTAGAGAGACTTCTTGGATGTACCGGTTTCTTCGCGATGGTTTCTTTCACCGTTTTTAGTGATGACATCAAAACTGCGCATAATATATCTAAGTAAAAATCATCGAACAGATAGCGTAGATTTAGTAATAGAGTCACGTTTGCACGCTTTCGATATGGAACCTAAAAATTATAACATAAACTATTATAATATCTCGAGGATGGTTCCACTTTAATTTGAAGCAAATAATCCGCCTGTATGGATATGCCTACAGGCTCAGCTTTCCAATGTATGTATTTATTTATTTTATTTGGAAAACATACAGTGATAAATTACTAGATTTCTCCTCCTTAAATCGGATTCCTCATGTCTGAGGGTCGTGACCACCACCTTCCATCAATCTCTCTCTCTCTGATGATATCTTTCTATCGTCTTCTATCCTTAGCAGCATGGAGTGCGTCGTAGACTGAGGTGTCGAGAGTGGTGCGAATCTGATCAGACCAACGTATTGGGCTGCGGCCTCGTGATCTGACGCCGTCGACTTTCCTGTCACCATCAACTTTTCCAGGTTGAAATAACTATATTACTTATAGAATAAAGCTAGGAGCGAAATAAAGGTAATAAAGGTATAAAGTAATAAAGCTATGAGGCTTAAATTTGTCATTTGTACAGGTAGGTGTACACTTTAGAAGCCTAAATCTGAAACGGCGTATTGCGATACTAAATATATTTCGAGTTTTTGTTTGTTTTTTAATCTCATAGTTATCCCTGTTTAACCAAACACAAAACTCGCTATTCGTACGTCAACAACACAACTTTGGCAGCAGATTGACATTGACAGTGACAGTAATTACGTGATTTTTTGCCATTTGATTTATTATAGAACTCGGTAGGTTTGTTAGGTTGATAGTGACCATCAAACGAAATGGCAATTTTGATGAGCGAAGCTGACTTTCGTTTTACATAATAAAATCTTGAAAACTACTTGACTCACGAAGCTTATAATATAGTTATATTAGGTGAATTTCTTCATCATCATCAGCCATAAGACGTTCACTGCCGAACGTAAGCCTCCCCCAAATGTGGGTGAATTTGTTATGAGGTATTAAAGGTATGACATTTGACCTATGAAATACATTTGCGAAAGAGTCGAATCAGGGAAAATGAAGGTTGAAAGCTTATATGAAAATCTACGTGTACGAAGAAGCGCACAGCTACAGTTATCTAAAAATATTTTTTTACAAGTATCACAATCTTCACTACATAACTTCAAATTCTATTTCACACAACACAGACTCTAAAACCAACTTATAATCATTGTAAACTTTTAACGTGCACGTATGTGTTGGTGTCAACGAAAAATGGAATCAATGTTAGGTTTCGTATGTTGGTAACTCAAAGTCTGCGCGGAGCACTACACTGACGGGCCTCGGAAACTTATGCGATACTGTTACTACGTATCATCGGGGTACTTATTTATATTTTGGGGGGAAATATTAATGTCTTATTCAGTAGCAGAGTCGTAATCGTGGACAAAAATATATTATGGTCGTTGGCGTCGCTTATATACTTAACTAGCTGCTGCCCGCGACTCCATACGTATAGACAAACTTTCTCTTACATAATTATCAATATAAAAAAACCGACTTCATAAAAATGTCAGAAACAGATCAAATTAAAATGGGACTACACGAAGCATCAGCTTTCAAATAAATAAAAAGTCATCAAAATCGGTTCACCCAGTCGAAAGTTCTGAGGTAACAAACATAAAAAAAAATACAATCAAATTGATAACCTCCTCCTTTTTGGAAGTCGGTTAAAAAGGAAGAACAAATGATATAAAAGAAATAAATAGAGACCTTTTTGTAACTCCAAGAACTTTCAGCAATGTGACAATGTTGGTAAGAAAAAAAATAACTGTAACCTGCGCTTGTATTTGAAAATAGGCAAAAATTTATTAAATTTGTATTTTCTAATAATTCCGTAGTTTATCCCACACTCTATTTACTCCACAACAAATGAAACACGACAGACAATGGTCGCACATATTACACGGAAAATCCTCAAAAACTCACGACACGTTTCCAAAAAAGACGTAAAAAGATAAATAAAAACAGGTAGAACCGGTTCGAACTAGGCGAGACAACATGCGCCTACCGACCGGCCTGTGGACTTGCCAAAAATAAATATAAAAATGTTTTGCTGCTGAATTTCGCTGGCAAGCGCTTTTACACGGCGCGACTGAATAATATACGATAGTGTGCATTCGGCCTATCTATGATTTTTTGCACTTTGCTGAGGTTTCGTAGATGAATGTGTAATAAAAAATAAAACGCTGGAAAGATAATATATACATTAAAAAAAAGAACAAACGACTTCACGGGAAATTCAATAAACGGAATTCATCCTCTAATTTCAATTTTGTGTGAAATGTTTTTTTTTATTTGTTTGTATTTGTTGTATGTTGTATGTTTGTATTTGTTGTATGTTGTATTTGTATTTATTTCAATTTTGTTTGTTTTAAATATAGCCTATTCGATAAAAAAATACATTTTAAAATCGATTTACAATATGCTAGTTGACTGGAGTTTCATTTGTTATTAACTGGTGTTTCAATTTTGTTTCAAATTTCAGCTTTTTTATGAAGTAATAAAGAATAATGGACCGACGACATCGTGAGAGTCGCGGGCATCCAGTGGATGCAGATGGCAGGATGTCGTTCAGGGTGGAGGTTAAAGGGGGAGGCCTATGTTCAGCAGTGGACGTCTTCTGGCTGATGATGATGATAAATAAAAAATAAATAGGATGGGTTGCACCATCATACTTTAACTTTATCAAACATCGACATTTCAGTAAAAAAACCGGTTAGGCAAAATATTAGTTGAACAATCTGACAATTATTAAATGACGCCATAACTTTATCCGTAACTGCCCACGCTTTGCTGGTTAGTGTTTATGTTAAAAATCTGTCAGATGCAATTCCAGCTATGCAACTAAGGTAAATAAGGTGTCATTTTACTTGCAACCCTGGTAACGTTAACTATGCTAGTGAATACACTGGTGCAACGCATTTCATAGTAACTGCTAAAGTCAGCGTTATTGTAATTGTCAAGATTTGTCATAAACCTTAACTTCAGCTACTACTATGGTGCAACAAAGCGTTAGTCAACATGCCTGTTGGCGAATATATCGCTTAACATAAACAAAAGCAGTTGAAGACCCTCCTAATATGTTATTAAGTTATACGCCGCGTTTCAAACCGGTATTTTCCGACTTTCCCGCTTTTATCTGACTAAAATGTCAGTACGTCTTCAGGACGCACACTATTTCCCTTACCAAAAGCATGTTAGCTGTTTATTCTTGAAAAGGTAGGTAATATAAAGATAGAGATCACAAAAGTAGACGTTAGCCTGCGTCGACCCATTACTGGGTATACTTATTACTTTAAGAGTGATGTGATTGAATTTATACTTATAGTATAAATAAGTATAAATTCAATAAATTCAAGAGATTTCCACAGCGCATATATTATATATTTGAAAAATCCAAAAATAGAAGTATATAAACACTGTTTTAAACTATCACGGTTGTTCACTAAAGTTATATGATTATTTACGGGATATTTACCGTGGTAAGGTTGTGGTTTATCCCGTAAATAATCATATAACTTTAGTGAACAACCGTGATAGTTTAAAACAGTGTTTATATACTTCTATGTTTTGGATTTTTCAAATATATAATATATGCGCTGTGGAAATCTCTTTATAAGCTTTTTATCTACTGCTTTTGTTATAAGGCTAGTTGCATAGTTTATCTCAAAGATTCTCGAAGAAACGAATATCTTTATACAATTCTATCAATCTAAGTTAGATTTTAGGAACCTTTTTTACACAAATGACGCCACCGTTTTTCACTAAAGCTGCTATAAACGCAGCAATTTTCGCCGCAATTTATACCTAACCTGAGACGTGTCTATTTAGTACTATTATTTAGTGAGTTTAGTTGAAACCGCCGGAATAGCGAGCCATTTCCCTCCGTCCCGCTCAATGGCGCTCACGTACATTCGCTTTCCACTATTGAATGCAAACTGTACCCCATTTTGAACCCTAATGCCTATACATTAAGGTATAATGAAGGAATTGTAGATGGTCATTATTCTGTACGCTTTCTGAAGCTGGTAACTAGTTCACGTTTGAGGGAAATGTTCGCGATTTCTGTGATATTTGGTGGCCGCTGAGGCGTAAAATCTTTTCTTGCCTTTTCTGGTAAAAAAATGTTTTGATATATTGCTAATGACAGCTTGCTTCGGGCGTCGAGCGGACTACACGAATATTTTGAAAGGAATCTTTGAACTGGTTAGGAAGTCTATGCCCGTTTTCTCCAACTACAAACAAGGTGACGCCTAACTAAGGAACTTCTAATCTAAGCAGAGTCTTAAGTGTAATCTTCTGTTTCACCAATCCATTTTTAATAGGTGACAAATAGGAGCAAAGACTACGTAGTAGCTATACCTAGTCTGTGGTGACTAGCTTATAGTTGCCTAAATGTTTACTAGTAATCTATGGTTTTGATGTGAGTGAGCGAACGCGGCGCGGGCTGTCAGTTTAAGTGTTGCCTATTCTTAGACAACCCCAGCATCGGTGTCGCAACTACAGGTGACGCCTAACGTCACTAGTTATCACCTTAAATTTAATGAAACGTTTTTTCCTTCTAACTCCTAAATATTTAGGCGTCTGATTTTGGCAACTCCCAGTGTTAGTTAAAACGGGCATTAGTGTCACTAATATGTGTATTATTTTTGTAGTAAATTGAATTTATTTCTGCGTATTGAGAAGTACCTTGTTATCACATCAGTGTAGTGTAAAATTTGTATTATAATAATTATTTGCGAGCGATGGTGGCTGGATGGTATCATATCATGTGAGCTTCACAATGTGACGGCACCCGGTTCGATCCTCGGCCAGTACCAATCACTTATTTAATACTTACATAAATTATGTTGCATGCAGTTTCGATACTATCGTTCTAGAACGGTGAAGGAAAATATCGTGAGAAAACTGGTGTGTCCAAGTATCTCAAAAAATCAAAGATATATGACATTCACCAACATGAACTGAGCCAGATCCTCTCTCTGAGAGAAGGCATGTGTTCCAGCTGTGGGAACATGATAGTCTGTTAATCATCATCATTTCAGCCCTATGACGTCCACTTCTGGACATAGGCCTCCTCGATCGATTTCCAAAAGGACCGGTTGGAAGCGGCCTGCATCCAGCTTTTTCCTGCGGTCTCTTTAAGGTCGTCTATCCATCTTGTCCAAAATACCTCAATGCCTTAAGACGAAAGTCTTTAACCAGTGTATGTTGCCAGTGATGACATACGGAACTGAAACATGGTCTCTCACTATGGGCCTCATTATAGCAACCTCAAAGTCGCACAACGAGCTATGGAGAGGGCAGAAATGAGAAGATCCGTAGACAAACGAAAGTTATTTAACGACTTAGCCCACCGGATTAGCAAGTTGAAGTGGCAGTGGGCAGGGCACATAGCACGCAGAACAGATGACCGATGGGGCCGAAAGTTTCTCGAGTGGAGACCATGGACCGGTAAACGCAGCGTAGAACGTCGGCTGATAATGATGATGAATTATTTTCAGAACAATAATACTGCAACGTTACAATAAAATATTTTGATACCACAAGTTTATTAGGTACAATAAACACAAATACCTATCTGAGAAATGAGTAAAGAAACTATACCTACGTCATGTCTAGAATGTAGTCTACTACATTCTAGACTTGACTACTAAATTTAATAAGTATTTTCAGATAAATAAAACCATATTATAAAATCATTCTTCATTTCTAAGAAATAAGGTCGTATGAGACGAAAGAAAAACTGTAATGTCGGCATGATAACGAATTGAAGAGAGAAAATATTAAAAATACTCTAAACCGTACGGAAAAATAAAATATTTCTAGAAAGGGTTGGATTAATATTGGGTTTTAATGTACTTGGGTCTTTGTGACCCTGGGGTCGTGGGACGGTGGGTGCGTGGGACTGAGGGGTCTGTAGGACTCCGGAGCCCCTCGGCCGCTCGGTCGCTGTGACGAATTTAAGACTCGGGTTTTTATTTTGTCATTTCGTTTGATGTTCCGGAGGTAAGTAAGGTAAGTATAGAGATAATAATATTTTACCTTTATGGAGATGTGTTTTTTACTCGTTTCCGCTTAAAACATTTTTGTGTACGTCAATCGAAAAATAACCTTTGACCATAATAATTATTATATACTTAGTTTGTATTTGCCTCATACTCGAGCTAGTACTGTAAAAAATCTGCCAAGAACTGAAGAGAGCGAGGTGAACACGTATTGCACACACTGACACATTCTTACTAGTTCTAAAACTCACGCACATGATCACATGGATGAACAATGGGGGGTCTAAGTGCTGAAGGGGAAACTGTAATTGTAAGTAGATACAGGACATCACAATGATAAAACTGTTAACAAAAACGCGTCGATAAAAATACTAGATAATTATCTAATCATTTCTTAAAAATATTAAACTGATCGAAACATTTTGATTAAGTAGATATTGAATGGTATAAAAAACCAAAGGATGGCTCTTCTGGGCCCCGATTAGGCTTTTAATTTAATTAAAAAGAAGTTAAACGAACCAAGCTCTCGAAATGAAGCAAAATCAATTGAAACTTTGAGGGTAGATCCAACTTTTTATTCCCCTTAAAATGTTCCAATGGGGAACGATGTTGATAAATTCGCGATTGAATAGATATTTTAGGTTCGGGTATTTTTATATTTTCGCTCGTAAAATACAAATGTTTTTATTTATTTCGGTCGAGTTAACTGTGATTATTTGGCGAAAAAAAGGTTTCAATTCTTTCTCAAATTGATTTGTGGCTTAGCTTTATAATAATATTCAAATTGAATCCGAGTACGGTTAACTAAAAAATTTACTCACAAAAATAAATGTGAAAGAATCCAGAAGGTCTAAAGTTATTCAATGTATTCTAAGACGACCTCGATCCTCACTTCTTTATCCAGTGATCTAGAAAGGCAAACGATTCTGGCTTACTCCCTTTTCCTAAACCTATTGTGAAAAAACTCCGCAAATCCGTGACGTATGGACTGCCATAGGCATTACTCACCCTGGCTCACAACAATGACTCGATCTTCAGAATCGAACGAATAATCGGACGTATAATCGAGTAATCGAGTCGCGCCTTTGTGCGCGGTACTCGTTAGGACCGGTTTCATCCGCTTCTCGCCGGATCTTATCCGGTTCTTTGCGAAACGAAGCGCGTGTAAGTCTGTTTTTGATTGACACTAAGCCGAGAAATAATGGCCGCTGTCGATCGATACTTTACAAATGAGGGTGAGTGTTGTACTCTACGCAGTAAAGTAAACTTTTGAATGCGGTTTCTGTCTATTTTGGCATTTTTTACTCAGTCATAGTCAATGTTTTATAATAATGTAGTTACTTTCCTTTTATATTATTAAGTGTATCGAATAAACCACTTTTTTTAATTTATGACATACGTTAGAAAACATTTTTATTTCTTTGCTATCACCAAAAACCACACCAAGATTTATCTTGGTATTAGGTTCTGTTGCTTCAATAGCAATACTATGACAAAATATCGGATTACTCTAACGGTTTGAATGCTCGCGCGAGTTTTGAAGAAGTAACATCAATATTAGAATGCGCGGCTTCGTTTAGGTCTCACATGGTGTGCATATATATTTCGACACGATATAATACACCATTCAAGGCTGACCTTTCCTCAGAATCCACGCTACATTTTCAATTAAATTTCAGATCCATTTCAATAAGAGAAATTACGACTCATGTCTAATCAGCTACCTGCCAAAGCTTAATATTTTAGTGTGACCCAATTAAATTGTTCTTAATTAGTCCATTTAACGTATTAAAATATGCAAGATCCAAGGTGTTATTTCATTTTGTAGTGTAGAGCAAAATGGTTTGCCTGTTATCCAAATTAGAAGATAGTAATAATTATAATTATTAGCACAACAGCATATTTTTTTTAATAAATAAAATTATTATATAATTTTTATACGTGTGTATAATATTGCTGTGAATTATAAATTATTTGGAAAATTCGTGGTATTTTTTTTTTTCATTCCATGAAAGTTTTATGCTAACGGATTATGAGGTACCTATTCTGTCAATGAAGTTTTCACAACGTTTCCAACGTGCATTCATCCTTATTATTCATGGATCCATCTTGGAGTGATCCACGAGGTCTCCAAGTTGCCAGATGAAAGATTCCTGTGACTAGATAGTTCTCTTGAAGATTCGGATGCACTTTATGAAACGTCGCCGTTACGGACGATAGTAGACGAAACGAAATGAGTTTAGAGACAGTTAGTCAGTACGTAAGATCATTTTATCAAACTTAATTTTATTATCGTTAAATATATACTAAATGGTTCAAGGGATAAAACTACCAGCTTTATTATTTCCTTGAAAAATAATAATTAATATTTGTAATGTTATTCTCTATAATATAGGTAACTCCATTCAATAATTTTTAGTCTTCCAAGATGTTGAAATGCGTGAGATAGAGAAAGCACAAAACATAGGCTTTTAAGGTGAAATGTCACTTTAGCGGGAAAATCAAATTTCAAACAGTTTTTTTGTCCTTGTAGCTAGGCCGAGTAATTATTGTGAAATGGCATAGTGTTCGCGAAAACTGTTGGTCGTTCTTTACATTATCATGACGTACAGCTATTAATCAGTTACTCACCATATTACTTACATTTGGCAATCATCATCATCATCATCAGCCAGAAGCGTCTACTGCTGAACATAGGCCTCCCCCTTTAACCTCCATACTGAACGACATCCTGCCATCTGCATCCACTGGATGCCCGCGACTCTCACAATGTCGTCGGTCCATCTAGTGGGAGGCCTACCTACGCTGCGTCTTCCGGTTCGCGGTCTCCACTCAAGAACCTTTCTTCCCCATCGGTTAACAGTTCTTCGAGCGATGTGGTCTACCCATTGCCACTTCAACTTGCAGACTTTAATAGCTATGTCGGTGACTCTGGTTCTTTGGCGAATATCTACGTTTCGGATTTTATCGCGCAAAGAAACTCCGAGCACAGCTCTCTCCATTGCCCGTTGTGTGACTCTGAGTTTTTCCAAAAGGCCAACAGTTAAGGACCACGTCTCAGTACCATATGTTATCACTGGCAAGACACACTGATCAAATACCTTTGTCTTCAGGCACTGTGGTATCTTGGACGAGAAGATGTCACGCAATTTCCCGAACGCTGCCCATCCGAGTTGGATTCTTCGGGCGACCTCTTTGCCTAAGTTGGACTTACCTAACTGAACAATCTGTCCAAGATAGGTGTAATGGTCAACAACTTCGAGAGTATCGTTCCCAACGATTACCGGTACGGGTACAACATGGACATTGGACATGACTTTTGTCTTGTCCATGTTCATTTTAAGACCCACCTGTTGGGAAAGGCTACTGAGGTCGCTAAGCATTGTATTAAGGTCCTCCAGCGACTCTGCCATGATAACTATATCGTCGGCAAAACGAAGGTGAGTGATGTATTCGCCATTGATGTTGATGCCGAATCCATTCCAGTCCAAGAGCTTGAAAACGTCCTCCAATGCGTTAGTGAACAGTTTCGGAGAAATAACATCTCCCTGTCTCACGCCTTTATGCAATTGGATTGGTTCCGTGCTCTAGTCCTGTAATCGGATCGACATGGTGGCGTTTCTATACAAACACTTCAGCACTTCGATATACCTATAGTCGATATGACAACGCTGGAGGGACTGCAACACTGCCCAGGTCTCGATTGAATCGAAGGCTTTTTCATAGTCCACAAACGCTAGACATAATGGCCGATTATACTCCTCAGTCTTCTGTATAATCTGGCGGAGCGTGTGTATGTGGTCTATGGTGCTCCAGCCTTTACGGAAACCGGCTTGTTCGGGAGGAGAAAGTCATCAAACCTGCTTTCGAGACGGTTCGTAATGACTCTGGAGAACAACTTGTACACATGGCTCAGGAGTGAAATGGGCCTATAATTTTTCAACGAGGTGTTATCACCTTTTTTGAAGAAGAGCACCACCACATTCCTATTCCATGCTTCAGGCGTAGTACCTTTGAGTATGACGGAATTAAATAGTTGTAGTTAAATAGTCGCCTTGTTGTTCTTAAGCTGCTTCAGAGCCATTCTAATCTCGTACAAGCTGATGTCTGGGATGTCCTCAGTGTAGTGTCGGGTCAGTTTAGCTCTCTTGTCCTGAGCTGCGCTGACAATAGGCTGTCGTGTTGAGGTGTACAACTGTCCGTAAAACCTCTCGAGCTCTCTCAGAATCTCCGGCTTTGATGAAATGATACTGCCATCCTCGATCTTCAGCTTCGTCATTTGGCTTTTCTCAATAGACAAATTCTTCGCGAACACTTTTGAGCCTTGGTTCCGCTCAATTGCGTCCCTAATACATCTTGTATTATAGGAACGCAGATCATGTCGCACCGATTTCGAGATTCGTCTATTAAGTTTGCCATATTCCGACATATCAGCTGAAGATTGCAGTCTCATCTCAGCCCGGTCTTTCATTAACTTAATGGTTTCGTCTGAGAGCTTCTGAGATCTTTTTCGGCGTGGGGTCTTAAAGAACTTGGACCCCACTGCTTGGACAGTTTCCACCAGCCCATTGTTTAATTCGTCCACAGTTCCGCATTCGGCTAGGCCCTGGAAGCAATTATGCAGTTCGAGTTGGAAGTATTTGGGGTTTTGGATTTGAGCATGACCAGGACGGAGCGTGGACTTCACCAGACGAGACCTCTCGAGCTTGATGTTGATATTCAATGTGCATCTGACAATTCGGTGATCGCTACTGGTTTTCACCTTGCTGATCACGTAGACATCATTGAACATTTGCTTCTTGGTCGTCATGATGAAGTCGAGCTCATTTTTCGTCGACCCATCGGGGCTCATCCACGTCCACTTTCTGGATGGTCGCTTCTGGAAGAAGGAGTTCATCAAATAGAGTTCCTCCCTCTCCATGGTAGCGGGGTAGCATGGGTGGTAGCGGGGCAACTGCCGGAGATGCCTGGCCAGCTACCTTGACCAGGGATAGTGGAACTGCCGGGGACTGACTGGGGGCCGTAAGTTTTGGTTGTCTGCCATTGGGAGGGGGGGGGGTGCCATAATCCCCACGCTTGGCAGGCGACTTGGGGATCGCAGAGCGTTCACCTTGAAATTTGGAGGATGCTGCTGCTCATCCTCTGGTGGTTCTGGTCGCAGTTTTAGGGCATACCCGGGTCAAACATTCATTTCGGGTCATTTGGCAATAAACCGTTTGAAACAGCATAAATTTGTTAGTTGACAAATGTATGTAATAATGTGCATTGGAGATAAATAACTTTACGCGAGTTTGTAAAGAATAATAATCAATCAATAACGAACATCATTATCGTTTACAATAATTACTCGGCCTAGCTACAACAGGAAATAGACACATAAAGTAGGTGAACTTGTAGGGACTAAGATATGTATTTTTTTTATTTGGAGGATTTTGGCGTCGCGCTTCCTGTGCATTTGCCATTGTCAAGTTTAAAAATATTATTTAATTTTATTATATATCGTCAAACAAGTCATAGTTGCAGTCAGAGTCAAGCAAAGTATATATATATATATCACGGTCATGTTAAAGGTATGCCCAAGCAAAGTGGCAATACTTTACAAGAGACTTATATAGAGCTTAGAAAACATCGCGAAAATACATGTATCACCTCGTTATATCACTTTACCACACTCGTGTTATGTTTACGAACATAATAATTAATAATCCTTATTAACACTCGAAAATAGTAGTAGTAGACTCGATGATTGTATTGTATTGTATAATACATAAGTATAGGAAAATAGGCGATATCTTTTTTTCACGTAGACGCCAAAACTCCAATTTATATGATGCTCCGACATTATTCACCAGAGCACACCAAAAAGCCAACGATGTAGCTATAAGTAGATCAGATATTTTTTTTTATTTTTTTTTGTGCAGTTAATAAAGGCTTAAAATTGTCTTTCCATGCGAGCTTGGTTACTGGTTTCCACTGTCGCCTCGTTACGTCGTCACGTCGTCGTTACAAATGCGCCGTTGTGGTGATCGCTTTGTGATGCAACGTCGTTCGATGCAGGAGATCAATCTTTATCGACTTCGCTCGTTATCTCTTTGGTGATGTCGAGATTCCGACGGAGATGGGAGACTGCACACTCGTGTAAAAGGTTTTGTATGTAGCTTGTACGATACTATGTATCTCTAGTTTTACGAAAATTATTTTGTAGCGTGGTTTGGTTATAATCAATTCAAATAAGTTGACTTGACAAATTAAGTCTGAAGTGTTTAGGTATTTTTTTTAGTTTGGTTTATTGTTTTGTAAAATTTTTACTCGTACTCTAAGCTTAGATCAATAATTTTATTTTGCGACCAGCTTAAAGAGGGGGGGGGGGGGGAGCTCTTTAGGCGTACCTACATATGACTACGGATGTATAATGATGATACTCATATAGTCACACAAATCCTGGAATGAAAACATGCTCTCAAATGAGGCTTTTAGAATACGTGAAGTACTTGGTGAGATATTCAGAATACTTTATTAATCTGATAAGAACAATTTTATCATTCATTGAGATTACACACTAAACTAAGTAGGTAGTTATTATTTGTGGCGCTAAGCGCAGCGAGCAGACTTTAAGCGGTTTGAAATTCAAGTGCGCCAGCCCCTGATACAAATAAAAACGTTAAAGAAAATGTAGATTAATGTTGCCCGCTTGATTTAAAGCCTCAGTAGGGTCACTTCTAATCGTCATTCTACATCAATACCAAAATTGCCAAGAGGCAAGCTTATAAGTCCTTCAAGTCCTCGAAACACCTTTATCACGTCTGCAAGACACCTCAGCGACGTATTAAGTATTAAGATGGATTGAAGCAACTCTTTGTTTTGTATATAAGTAAGACGGATAAGCCCGGAGAGTTATTTGATACTTCGGAAAATGTTACGAATTGCGAAATTGAATTCCAAATTGTTTACGAATCTGCTTACTTTGGATGTTCTATGAATGTTTATGTTATAATCTTTACGAGTTTTGGATTGTATACTATGGAAGGATTGGGAAAAGAGCTTTCTGATAAAAACTAGCTCCGCCCGCAGTATTTACCTGCATTTTTTTTACATTGTTCCGAATAGGAAATTTCACGATATCCCAACATTTCTTTGTCAATCAATAGAGCACATCTTTTCTTTGTATATATAAAAAAAATGTTTGTTGAAGGAATTTGATTTATCTAGCAATAACTTAAACTGGAAATACTTGAAAAAAATAAAAGTTTAACCTTTAAAAAAAAAACGGCCTCTATTTGTTTGTTACCACAAGACCTCTAGACCAGTTTATCTACGGCCCTGATGAGGATTCACTAAGAGATAGAGAAATATATGGGCTCGTAGCTTACAGTAGATTGAACCAACACAAAACAGAGAAAGGGCTGCACTACACTGCCACAAATCCTATACGTCTTAAAGCAATCTGCATCCGCACATGCCGTGATTAGAACATAATCTACAAGACACATATGCACTGCACTGTACCAGCAACTTGATCATACTGCTGTAATCTCACTTATTTGTAGAATCACAAGGTTGAAAACGTGTTGATACAGTGTGCTAGCTCTGATAGTAGTTTGATCAGCATTGTCTATGCAGTTCTCTTTGCAGTTATGGTTAAAGAAATAGGGTTGAAATCTTTGATTCAAGTATGTGAGTGAAGGTTGTAGATAGAATGCCAAGACAGATGAGGGGTGGAGTCCAAAGACAATGTGTGCAGATGAGTTTTGTACTGAATTTGTTTATGGTCGAGTTCCTTTCGTGTCTAGGAAATGATCTTCATAAATTTGTTTGAAGTAATGTTAAACATAAAATATCAAAAACGAAACATAGTATTCCAGATAGAGGATTCTTATGTTCTACAGACAATGTAAAAAGTACTAAAAATATAATCGTATTACAAAACCCTCCTTCTTTGAAGTCAGTGTTTTTTGTTTTAATCACCACCTCTAGATATAGACCAATTAAAACTTGAAAATATGATGTATTTCATGAGTGCAATATTAAATTTTCCCGGCTTTTTTGTTAATAGATTTTGCTTCATATTTGTTCTATTAATGTGGGTATATAAAACTTTTTTAATTGAAGACGAATCCAAACTTTTTAACAAAGAAATCTATTGCTTTTTATTATCATTGATAAACCCGTTTAGTAGCAAAAGGGTAACAAAGAGACAGGAGAGTAAGACCATTAATTATAATATCAATGTTATTTTCTCAGCTCAGCTAAGTAATTCCCTCTTAACCTCACCTCGCCTGGAGATAACTTCCACCGTACTTAGTCCTAACCACTCTCTCACTAAAATATTTTTACTGCGCACTAACTCTTGTAATTAATCTCTTCTTGCCAAAATTTACCTCCACAAGAATAAAGCTCGCATAGCCAGTCGTAAACCTTCTGAATTGGGACTACAGATTAATTAATAGTTTGTGAAAGTGCCACAGAATGTGGGCTTGTTTTTATGAGTTGGATCAGATTGTTGAACAGTTTGTATGCAGCGCTGATAATTTGTGACACAGATTAAAGCTGAAGAGATTCTAAATCAAATTGTATCAACTAGGTTCATTTGTAAAGCGCGATGTTTTAAGTGGATATCGCTTGTAAGAAACGTTGATACAATATCATCGCGCGATTATTATCAAACTTTTTTTTAAGCATCTGGCCTAAATCAGGCTTGATGTGTGTAGTCGAACTCACCCAACAAAGATATTGTGGGTTTTTTTTTTCATGTAGATTATTAGTTCATTGATGTTGCTATAAGTTTTTTATATGTGCGTAAAAAATTTATAAATGTGCCGTACTTACAGTGTTTCATCATCATCATCATCAGCCAGAAGACGTCTACTGCTGAACATAGGTCTCCCCCTTTAACCTCCACACTGAACGACATCCTGCCATCTGCATCCACTGGATGCCCGCGACTCTCACGATGTCGTCGGTCCATGAGTTTATTAGTACTTAGTAACTGACGAGTTCCCCTACCTACCTTTCTGCCTGGTCCCTGGTACCTTCTGGTTTCATCATCAGATCTTTTTGATGGTACCAAATGAATGTATTGTCATCCCCATAACAATTAAACTTGCAAACTTTCAAATTGATATGATAATTAGAAGTTGGTTAAAATCGAATTCTAAGATTTGATTCCATTGTTAGCTACTTAGAAGTGAAACTAATATAAGCGTGTATTTAGATTTATTTTTATTTACTAAATAAAAAAAATATCTACGAAAAATATTCGTTTTCCAAATCATGAATCCGATGAAAAAACTACAAATAATTCTAGAAGAAACAAGTTTTCGGCCTCCAATATCACTTTCAAGAAGTACAATAAATAACCGAACAGTATTGTATTATAAGTTCTATTTTATTTGACTTGTTTTGTTATATTATATTTTGTTGGAAAACATCAATATTACTCTAGAAAATATCTAAGCTTTCGTAACTCTATTCAAAGAACTTTTTCTTAAAAAAATCAAAAAACTTCGATAAAGAAAATCTTTGCTGTAAACAGTCAAACAGAAGTGTATTAGTTTACCGTGTGTATGTGTATATGTTTATATGTGTATCCGAGTATGTATATGTCTATCAGTGTATCAGAGTATCTGTGTATCAGTGTACGTCTATCAGTGGATTTAGAATCATGCAATTTTGCCAAGTGTTATTTATATAACGAAAATGAGAAATTGAGGAACTATTTTTAACAATTGTCTCCTTAAGGGGTTAATTTAAGGGGAAATTTGCATGGAAGTTCGTCTTTTACGACACATTTTACTAATTTTAAAGTCGGTTGTTTTAATTGATAATTATTATGTTTTGTGATGGTACATAACCTCTTGGCCAGTTTATTTAAAAACTAAACCGGACCGGCGACCGGAGACCGGCCTAGCTGAGGTTGGGGTCCACTGGATGACAATGTACCTACGCATTATAGTTTAAATAACTTGTGGCATTCTCTACGTTAACATGTAAACCTTTTTGAAAATCAGAAACAATAGAAATGCGTGTATTTTCAAGTCCGTGCTAAAAAACAATGTCACTAGCAAGGTATTATCACATTTATCTCTGTTTTAAGTACAATTCTTTTCCACCTCGCTCTACGTGGTCGGCTTATAACTGTGAAACCCCACTCAGAGTACCGTCAGCTACAAAAGGCTCAGTACAGTCAGCAATTACATTTCACGTCAAAGGAGAGGTCACTTTTTAGAACGTATCTAATGAACGAACATTATTTATGCACATTTGAGTACGGACGTGGGAGGCGATAAAGGGTGCGGTGCGAGATATAAACTTGCGCGAATCGAAACATAAAAGGTTACTTTTAATAGAGTAAGTACGTAATTTTCTATCGCTCAATCAGTACATTGGAACAAATTATAACGAAGTATATTATTATCAGTTTTATATCCTTTGAGTATTATATGAGATCGGCTGTAGAATAGATAATAGTACAAAAAGTCCGGTAATTGATACTGAAGGGAAGGTGAGCAACGCGTTGCTAGTTATTTTGACATTTTGTTCCAAAAAGATTGAAACAAAAAAATCTTTTGTTTCGTGTTTGGGTTTGACGTATGTAAAATTTGCGTACTTAACAAAAGAAACCCTGTACATACATACATACATATATTATAAATGTTGAACTAGTTTTGATAATAAGGTTATAATAGACGCGGGTATTTAATTTTGTTCTCTCAGAGAAAAAAGTAAAATTGAGATTTAAAAATTGGTTATAACTTCCTTATTTACCTATATAGATACTCTTCATTGTGTACACCAGATATAATAATTACAAACAGAGAACACGAAAACACTTACGAGCTAGTACCACAAGTGGTGGCCTATCGCTAAAAGCTGCTTTTTAAGTTTAACCTATAGTTTAAAAAAAATAAGACGCGAAGCTCTATACAAATCTGTACAATTTTAACATTGTTAGAACTTACTCTAAATTTTTACAAAACTTAAATTTTCTCTTTCCTATAACTAATTATTATATAAGCAATATTTTAAAACGTCTTGAAAAGTAATAAAAATTAATAATATAATTTTTACGTCATTTTATTAAATCTCTCATCGCTCGTTTCTTGCACCCCATAACCCGTTAACAAGTTGAATTCGAAACGAATACAGGGCGTTACAGAACAGACGTAGCAATAACGGCGAACGTAAAGGCGAAATGACCGGACAATATTAAAATTGATTTCACAAGGGCCGTTATTGGCCGCCACTGGGCCGTTATTTGGCCGTTATTGCACGCCAACTCTCAACGGCTATTGTTCGTTTTTGTTTCAATTGAAAAGACAACTGGTGGTTACTATTAAATTTGTCTGTTTTTACACTTTTTATAGATAAAGTCCGTTTGATTTAGAATTTTTAATATTGTATTACATTTTCACACTATTTTTGCATGAGATCTGATATTTTGTAAGTTAAAACAGTAATACAATGTTTTGTTTTGTTTTCAGGTAAGACACGACTATGACTGAATATCTTCACTGAACGGAACTTATTCTGTAAAACTATGATAAGGTAGGTAATATTAAAATTGATAGTGTTTTTTATTAAACTTTAAGTACAGTAAACATAATACATACATATACATAATTCATATGAAATATGTAATTCAATATGAATTGATATAGCTCTCTTTTCTACGTTACTCCAAAACTGTGTAGCAAAAGGTAGAGCTTTGCAAAGGTGTGGTAGTACTTACAAGAATTATTTAATAAACTTAAATACCTACTCTGTTTATTGCTTAAGATTTAGCAAATCTGACTATTGGAACGTGGTAATTCCCAAATATAGTTGACTGGTCGAAATTTAACTAGATATTGCAATGGTCAATGTTGTTATAAGGCAAGACTTCTACGGTAACGTAATGAAATGCCATTGCCATTTACAAAAAAAAAAAACAAAAGAAATATTAGCTCTTGATTATACGTTACCAAGTTCCAATTAGAGATGAGGGTCGCGTGCACATGTTAATTAATCGACTCAACTAGTGCTGTGCACGTAACCATCAGATTACGCAATAAACTTACTTGACCAAACAAATGTGCGTTCATAGAACGCCACACGTTCAACAGCTTTTGTGACCGGGATTGCTTACAACTCACATAACCAAAACATCACGTTTAGTATGTGCAGTACTTTGTGACATGGCACAGGCATTTGACTGCGTCGATCATAAAATACTATTTAGTAAACTAGAGGCATAAAGAGTAAGGGGAAATATTTTAAATCTGATAAAATCATAATCGTACTGAAAGAAAAAAATTTACTGAAGATAGTAGAGTTAATTTATTTATCAAAGTGTGAAGAGGTATCAAGGTCAAGAGAACGTAATCTACACTAATATTATAAAGAGTAAAGATTTGTACCTATTTTTGTATGTTTGTAATGAATAGGCTCCGAAATTACTGAACCGATTTGAAAAATTCTTTCACTGTTGGGAAGCTACACTATCCCCGGGTGACATAGGCTACATTATATTTTGTAGCGAGGCCGAAGGCCGAGCTTACACTCGTGCGAAGCCGGGGCGGACGGCTAGTGACATATAATATGGGGTTCCGCAAGGAAGTTTTCTAGGCCCCCTTTTCTTTATAATAATTATATAATAATGATTTACCTAACGCTACTATATTCAGTCTATGACACTTTTTGCTGATGACATAACATGAACGATAGCACGTAAAATAATTGACTTTTAAATGTGCGCATGATTTACTCGTGCTTTGTGTAAATAAACTAACTCTATGTTTATCACAGAAAAAACATACATAGCCTAAAAACATATGATTTCCATTTCTCGCGAACATCCCATCACGTATAAACAAACTCCAATACGAAGCAAATCTCAAATTTGTTCGCGATATCTCCACCGCATGTATTTATTTGTCAGAACAAACTAACCGACACTTTTCCTCTGAGAAATTGACTTTAGGATTACCCCACGGCAAGTGGAAATAGGCAAATAAATCTGATGTCGACAGTGACGCGATATGCAATATTTGTTTTATGTTTACTTTTACCTGAAACGGGGAAAACATTCCATGTTTGGAGTAATACAAACGTGATACAAATTGGTCGAGTTGCGACTCAATGGACACAATATTTATAAATATAATAAATAAATAACAATAATTATCTGGGACATTATTGCACACATGGTCATCTGACCCCAAAATAAGCAAAGCTAAAGCAAATATCCCCATATTATGAAAAGGAATTGTCAGTGACTACAAACAATTATAATAATAAATAAATAAACCGGCAAAGTGCGAGTCGGATTCGTGCACGAGGGGTTCCGTAATAAAGTGAATAATATAACCCAATATTCTGTTAATATTTTAAGCGTCTACCTGTTGCCGTTATCAATATCGAGCAAAAATGAGCAAAAAAATTACGTTTGTTGTTTTTATATAAATATGCCCCCTTAAATATTTATTTTATTCTGTTTTTTAGTATTTGTTGTTGTAGCGGCAACAAAAATACACCTGTGAAAATGTCAACTGACCAACTATCACGGTTCATGAGTTACCTGGTGACAGACTTTATCGTTTTTGTTTTACTGAATTTGTAATATGTTTATAATTCGGCTCAGACTTTACTTATTTTATATGATAAAAGAGATATTGCATAGCAGATGAACTACTTTTGCGCTCCATCAAACGAGAAGAAGTTCTGAAACCAGTTATCTCAAGTTATGAATATCTCTGAGCTACTTGCGACTGAAATATTACAGGAACTCATAACTATTGTAAAGTATTTGCTAAGAAAGCGCTATTACGGAGTTGGTTGGAGAATGCGAAACTCAGTTGGAACTATTTCACTGCAAGTTGGAGCACTTCCTGGTGAGGATTCCTTCATAAAGTCCGAGAAAAATTATAATGATACACTTTGTAAGATAGTAAGAGATGGGCACAGTGTTTCACAGCCCCGTTAGCTTAGTTGGTAGTGAACCTGCCTTCTGCGCTTGGGGGCGTGGGTTCGATTCCCACCTAGGACAAACATTTTGTGTGATGAACATTTGTGTTTTTTCTATGTCTGAGTATTATTATCTATTTAAGTATAAGTATGTATTTAAATATATATATGTACGTATATCAGTCTCTGGCAGCCATATTACAAGCTTTGCTTAGTTTGGGGTCAGATGACCATGTGTGCAATAATATCCCAGATATTTATTTATATTTAATTATTATAATGTACTAATATAAATGACACTGGCACAGGACCAGGAGCCTTATGGCTAACTGTTTTAAGCGATTTTCAGTGCTAATAGATAGATAAGAAAATGTTCTCTACCATAATAGTGCGTCCGCCATATTGAACTTAGTGTGACGTCATTTTATTTTTCGTATTCTCAGT
The DNA here is from genome assembly GCA_949125355.1 of Agriopis leucophaearia. Lineage (NCBI taxonomy): Eukaryota > Metazoa > Arthropoda > Insecta > Lepidoptera > Geometridae > Agriopis > Agriopis leucophaearia. Next base: position 462,873 of record OX421276.1, on the reverse strand, counting down.
AAACCCTTTTATTTGATACCCATATCATGGGGGTTCATAAAAAGTAACTGGTCCGCCATCTTTAGGAGTCCTCCATATTGTATTTAGAATGACGTCACTTAACTAATCATGCATTGTCATCCAAACTAAACGTGTATGCCAAAATACAATTGAATCGGTTGGTTTAACTGGTCTAAAACTCACTTTTAATATTTTTCTCACACATACATACTAACAGAGCAAGTTAAAAATTAAAAAAAATAACAAGGAGATTATAAATGGAAAATTGTATGAAATTTTTGGATTTTTCTTACAAAAAACCCAACTAGTCGAGCTCGTTGGCTCGTTTGTTTGTTTCAAATTAGGACCGATCTGGAAAATCCTCATCACAAAATTGTTCTCCTGACCTTTTCAAAAGTGACCTTCAATTTACTTTCTTTTTACCTAAAAAATAGCACATCGCCCTTAAATAAAATGTCTTTACCTCTCCACGCTTAAATTACCATAAAAAATACAAATTTCCCAGGTATCTAATTTCCGAGAATTTCTTCGTAGTAAAGAGCAAAATTTTCGACCTTTTTTAAAGGACAAGCTTCTTACAAACTCGGGTTCGTGAATATTTTTGACGTGTTTCGGTTTATTAGTCCTTCATTAGGCGTTCAAAGGGCCGGATTAAGGGATAAAACATAAATATCCTGTAAACAAGGTAACGCAATAAGGTTGCAAGTCCCTCGAGTGCTCAGCTGCGCTTGAGAAATGAGGGTAGTTGTAATAAAATGTGTCCTTTGTCGGGATTCGCTGATTTATTGCAGCTTCAAGCATTCTTAGGTTTTGCTGGATATTGATGGGTGTTATGAAGTTATTAGGTATAAAACTTATGTTAAAATTATGACGAAGTATAAAAAAAGAACACTAGCTAGTCTGAGGTTGTCGAATAAAAGTCAGATTCTAAAGTTTTCCTAATCACCTCATACTAACTTTTTTTCATATATATACATAATAGTTCGAATAATAAATATCGAAAAACTAAGATCTTTGTATCGATACAGCGCACTACACGCACTGACACAATAGCGCAAATTTAAATAAATATGAAAATTTATAAATTAAACTACACCTAACCTTTACAAATAAGTAGGTATTGGTATTTGGCCTTTACAAATAAGTAGGTACCTGCCTGTATTACAATTTATGATTTCACGAGCAAGCTTGACCATTGCTTGAGTACCATGACTAAATTACACTCCTAATTCACGGCCTTATCGCTTAAAACGTTCTCTTACAGGCATAGATGCAAAAATATCAGCGCTATTAGATTTAAAAAATCTGAAAAAGCTAAACGTTTTAAAATGATGAACTCCGCAAGATTTCATAAAATTATTGACCCCAATGATAGAAATAAAGTGTTCGCGAAAAGTGTACTTAGCAAAAGTTGGATAAAGCGTTTTAAGAGAGAAAAAATTAAGAGGAAATCCTCCGGGGGCTAGAGGGGAAGGGAGGGTAATGAACGGGCTCGTTGTTCCCGCCCTATTATTTTATACACACTTTTACCCTTATTTTTTTAGGCCGGACCTTTGTATGGAGTAAGTTAAAAGTGAAATTTTGTAGCGTAGCGTGCTACAAGCTACAAGACGACAGATTCTACGACGTAGCTTGCTACGATGATTACCGTAGGTAGAGAATATCACTGTGTAGACGAAGACTGAGTTTGTATCTCTAGTTTTGAGAATCATACATAAAAGAGTTCTTGAGAGTCATTCTCATTCGAAGCCAGGCCTGGTTAGCTGTGTCATGAAAAAAAAAACTTTCCTACTTTAATTTTTTTTCCTACATGAGGCAAATTTTGTTCATTCTAGTTAAAGTTTGTTTACTTACATGGTTAGCTTATAATTATAAAAAAGGTGTCATATCAAAATTAGATATTTTATCTAGGAAGCCGCAAAGATAGGTTAAAGACATTTCGCTCGATAGTTTTTTTTTTTATGATGTCTGCGATAGTTTAATATACCGATAAACTAATTCATAATTATGGAGGGAATCCCAATTGTGCAATTGCAATTTACAGCTATATTTTTAGAAAAATATGAGATAAACCTAAAAAAAAAAGGTGTGAAACTCACGACTGTGTGTAATAGCCATAGTTCTGCTGCACTAAAAGCGACTTTAATGCAATACATATACTGCGCGCGTTATGGTCACCTATAGTATAATAAGCGTTGATTAAAAGTTGGAAAACTTCATTTAATTTTCATATAATAATTCAGATAATCAAAAACCTAAAATTGCCGTACCTAAAATCGCTTCACCCTACTGTTCGAAGCCCACATTGGGTCCAGTTTGCAGGTCAGCCGTTTTCCGGATTACATCTAGTCCGGTCGCACGCTCGCCCGGCCTCGTATCCACATAATTTATAGGGGACGGAGTGATTAGCTCGAACGGCGAAGATTGCGTGAAGGTTAGATTACGTGCTTTATGATTTAATCAGACCGCTGCCAGCTCGTTCTATTAGACCGGCTGTTCGTTATATGGGATAACTACTGAAGGCTAGATGGACTGGCCAAATTGAAATGCGAGATCTGCTGCTGTTGGCCTGCCAAATGTAGACCAAGCTTGAGGAGTTTATTTTGGTTCAATTTTACAAAAGATGGATTTAATTTTAAATTGATATAATTTGTCTCAATAAATCTTATTAAATAAATAAATTGAAAACTATTAAACAAACCTTCGACCAAAATAAAAATTTTGGTCGAAGAAACAAACACAATTTATCATTTATCATATTAGTATAATTGAGAAAAACGTGGTATCATTCTCCCTCCATTATTTATTATGCCATTTATGTGTAAAAAAGACTGGGTAATGGTAAGTAGACACGTAGTCTATAGATACATGTAAGATCAGAGGCATCACAAATGCGTTGTTGCTTTTTAAGAATCTATTAACTCGCCTTTTGAAGAACCCCATTTTGTTGATTCTCGGAAACACCGCGGAAGGTAGCTCTTTCCACACTTCGAAGGTGTAAGGCAAGAAAGTTAAAAAATCATGGATACGGTGTAGAATTTCGAAACTATAATTTTATAGAACCAAAAGTACTTACTTCTAATTATCCAGATGGTTAATTCCTACAACGACCCAGCTAATAGAGACCGCAGGAAAACGTTGGATGCAGGCCGCTTCCAACCGGTCCTTTTGGAAATCGATGGGTAGGTCTATGTCCAGCAGTGGATGTCTTATGGCTGTGATGATGATGATCCAGATGGTTTCAATTGTTTCAAATGTTTTACAGGAACCATGCCATATCCATAAACCCATATTAAATATTAAGTTGAATCGTGTTTGGTACGTAAACGTTACTAACTACGCCTACGTCTATTCAACATAACGTTCTAGTAATTATAAACCTGTATAATCTCTACACAATTACTGGAGCCTAGAACCCAAGGTACAGAGCAACCAAGTTATAGATAGAGTTGGCCAAATGTTGGAACTAAAATTTTCTACAAAATACTATCAGTTTTGTTCAGAGAAAACGATAGCAGCTCCATAATTCAAACGTACAGATAAATTGGTCCCGTAAACTCTACCCTGGAGGCTTTTCCCGGGGTATTGAAACTGGGCCTTTAATTCGTAATGGCTGCTTAATTCCTTGTAAATTAAGTTCTGTTATTTATGTAAGTACATCTTGTACTCCGAGTCGTGTTTAAACTCCGGTGTGTTAAACAGTTACTACACACGGTCAATATTTTATTAATAATGCAACAGGAAGGAATGCAGGAGTTTTGAACCCAAAACTCCGCACCCAACTTATTTTCCTAGACTTGTGTTATTTGGTATATAATTGTTTATAAAGTATTTTTGCACGTGCTCGAGTGTAGTGTAGGTAGGTGATATAATAAATAAATAAATAACAAGATGATACATTTGTGTTTTCGTGTTATTTCCAAAACTCCACAGAAGCCTTTAGTAAATTCCCCACCACTTTCTAGGGCATGATTTGACAGTGACTTAGTTGTTTGACGTTATTTAATACTTCGTAAACTTCATTATTATTCCGACTGAAGGATTTTGTATCCATGGTCATGACAACAAAATACGTGTGCGGACTGCGCTGACTTAGGCTGACTCTGATTTTGGATGGGTAACATAAATATGATTATTGTATACTGTCTTTTCTAAAACAAATTCATTAACCTTAGAATAACTTACAATTTCTAAAAGTAAACCTTTTTTGTCAAGAAATAACGAAAAATTGGTATAAAATTAATAAAAATAACGAAAAGGATAAAATGGGTATCATAAAAAGTAAATCATTTTCATCCTCAAGACAAAGAATGAAAGCAGATGATGTCTTAGGAATGTAAGAGGCAATAATATCGCTCAATATTGTTTGTTGAGGCCCAGTCACTAGTATTTATTCTGTGACGCTGGGCTTATTGGTTTGGATGGACGACGTTTGGTGTTTGTGTTAAAATCAGTAACATAATTATTGTTTGAACAAAATGCTTTTATGTCCATTGTATTTTAGCGTAAACTTTTTAAGCAGCCTTGAATATTTTTATGTGATGAGAAAACTAGCAAATCTCTCGCGTCAAGGTAAGCATTTCGCTTGTCTCTTACTAATGTACAAGGTAATTCTTTAACTGGGGCCTTACACCCAACTCTAAACACGGGCCCGAACAGGTGCAGTTTGCAAAATCACGCGAACGCTAAAATTGAAGCGCTTATAAATACGGTTTGCGGTCGCCTGATTTTACAAACTTTTTGGCCCGCATTTAGAGTTGCGCGTAAGGTCCCAGTAGTATTTATCTAGCCCGTGGTCAACGATGCTGGTATCAGAACTAACTTTTTTTTTTCATACTCTCTAGTTTTATATTTACCGTCTAAATGCGACCTGCGGTGTTACTTATGCGTGGACAATCCTCAGAAACGGTTAACCTTCCAATATAAAAAGTATCCTAATAAAAAAAAAACGCTTGAGTTGTATTTGACCGCCACCTCGTCTAATGTTAAGCGATGATGCGGTCTAAGATGGAGCACGCTTACCTATGTCACTCTCCGGTCCTCCAACGATCTTTATTTAACAAGTGGATCCGTTTCTGTGTCGATACATGAAAGAAAGACAAAAAAAAACAGTTTCGTACTACCGAAATTTCGAAAATTTCTTGACCTACGAAGCTAAAAATTGGCAAATAGTTTCCTTATGGTGTAAATCCATTAAGAAAAGATTGAATAAAGGGGAAGGGAGTTAAAAATTTGTATTAAAATCTACTTGTACGAAGTCGCGGGCAAATTGCTGTTGCTTGTATATATTTATACCAGTTCAACAAAGTGCAAAGAGAGCGCAGGAAAACGCTGGATGGAGGCCGCTATCAACCGGCCCTTTTGGAAATCGATGGGGGAGGTCTATGTACAGCAGTGGACTGGAGTGGATTGATGATGATGATGATGATACTAGTGATGACGATATTCAAAAACTGAAGTAAGTAAGGCAAAACATGATGTTCTAATATCGTAGATTTAAAATTTGATTATCAATTTTAACATCGTGCCATTTTTCAATCTCTATCAAATTTCTAATAAAATCAGTGTAAAATTGTAATAAGCGCAGACATATTTACGAGGCTGGTTCCGGTAGAGAGTGAAGCCATCCGGTCGCATCCACCCGGAGCCGCCGTAATCCGGCCCGATCTGTCAGACGGACTCACCTCGGGGTACCCAACTGTTACCTAGTATTTACGGGATTTTTAGATAGATAGAAATTCTTGTGTACACCACAAATAAAAATTACAAACAGAAAACACTTACGAGCTAGTACTACAAGTGGCGGTCTTATCGCTAAAAGCGGTCACTTCCAGGCAACCATTGGATAGAATACTAAACATTGAGGTGTTACCTAAAGGATTTTTAAACTCGGCAAAGTAAATTCAAAATTTATAGTCTATGGTCCTAAAATTTCTAGTCGTGGATAGTACGGGACCTTTTGAAAAATATAAGTTTACATTTTCCTTGCTTCATTATTTAATAATTTCGTTGTGCAAGATAGGAAACGGTTTCAGTTCTTTATTGATAACACAGTCAAAATAATACACGCTAGGATTTACGGGGAAGTAGTTAATACATATGCAACTTTTTTGTTTGAATAAAAGCAAACTTGGTCAAAATCTAATAAGGACTTCGAAGGCAGTTGGAACAAACTGTTATTTCAATAGCCTTTTTACATGTTTTCACTTCACTTGTAATTAACTAAATACCTAAAGTATAAGTATGAAATCTTTGCTAAATATTATGTAAATAAATCTTTAAATTAGATTCACCTACTTTTTATTGTAGTGCCAATTTGAAGCTCTGCAAGTATTATGCAATTATGATAACAATACAATCATTTGGTACCATCGAGCTGATCTGATGATGGATGGGGGGTAGTGGAACTCTTCAATTGCTACTAGTAAACGCCTCGAGTTTGGACTCATTTGGTTTGTTTTAGCGATTCCCGTGTCAAGAATTCCTCGGTCCACCTCCCAGCTCCATCATCAGATCTACTATCTATCTAATGATAATTATGATAATAATTATCATGTTAAGAGGCTCTCGCTAGACGGTTGGGTCGAGGATCAGATGCAGAAGGCGATCATCCTGGGCACGGCCCGCATTGTCAGGAGGTTCCTCACTCTGCAGCCCTAACCACCGGTAGCTTGGGCCCTGCCCCGTTGCTGGCGGCACCCTATATTTAAGTTTTTTTTAATAATATTTTGTTTTTATATAGATATTGTAAAACTTTAAGTTAAAAAGAAAAATAAATATTTGAATTATAATATTTTCGTTCAGTAAAAGTATACCGCAAGGCAGCCCTACCCAGGGCGCAGGGTTGTATAATAGAGGTGAGCCTGAGCGCTTAACGCCTAGTGACGGCCGGTGGACGTCGCCGCGCGCCGGGGACAGCTCTCTGAGGATTATTGTATTAAGTTCGTTTAGAAGAAGTGGTTTGAAGAAGGTATGTTGAATCCGTTCATTCATTCATCATTAAAGAGGCAGTACTTGTCGGTGGAGTAACGTTCTTCTACCAGAGTTTTCACCTCCCAGTACGACATGACAATTGCCGTCTCATTCATTAGGTATAAGAATGCTCTCCTTGGTCATCGTTCTCCTTTTTTTACTTCTATATTGATTTTCATTAATTGTATTAATTATATATGTAGTATAAATTGGCTAAACATATTACCTCTTCTAGTCTCAACGATCCATTCACACTTTCAATATATCTTTGTATTACTTTCAACGGAGCAAACACTTTCTATAACTAGAAATTGAATGCAGGGCGAACATGTTCAGACACTTCATCAGTTGACCACTACTGATATAAAAAACACGCCCACTGATTCACGTCATTTCCGCCCAATACCGTAGGTACACCATGACTATGCTTTGTTTACATTTTGAACTGACGTAGAAATGAGCCAATTAGGATTTAGTAACCCCTCACCCCGCCCCTCAGGTATTTAACTGAATTGTTTCAATTGAAAATAACTACAAGTCTGGGCTACGTAGTAGCTATACCTAGTCTGTGCAACGGAGTGATATGTAAGTATTGTGTTTTGATCACTGCGCAATATATAGACAATAGGGATTCTGGAGATCTTTGGTCGTAATAACTTTTGTCACTAGGTCTAGCTATCACTGGTGATTTACACTATCTGCTGGCTTAGTAGCCGGCATACAGTGTTAGGCACCAATGGGGCTGAAAATTGGTAACTTTCAGGATTTGAACTCATGTTTAAATATCTATCGGAACTTAAATAACGCGCAATAAGTCCCGATAGACATTCAAATGCAGATGTATGAATGTAACTATGCAAATAACAGAATATAGATAAGATGTATGCTATGCAAAGATTTGTTATAATTTTTTTATCATTATAACATTGTCATTTTCTAAATACAAATAAAACTGACCAAGTGCGAGTCAGCCTCGTGCACACAGACAAATGAACAGAGAGACAGTGTCAGGTTAGTAGTAGAGCCCTGTTTACAACCTTTGGTTAGTAGAAGTAAGTTAGTAGAAGATGGTTGCAGATGCTGGTGCATCTGTAAAGTTTCTTGCAGATGCTGGTGCATCTGTAAACTTTCTATTCTCTTTTTTTGTGTATTTTTTTCTTTGGTGTCTTATTTTAAACGCACAACACTGCGGTGAGCATTATGCGATGTCGGACCCTAATGTGGCCTAATGTGTAATTTATAAATAACAGGCTTAGCGATGAATATAACTAAACACCATTACACATACTGAAAAAATAAATTGAATCGGCTGATCAATCTCTGAGATATGAGCGTTTAAAGTTTTAGGTGGGGATAGAGAGGGGATGCTCCATCCCTTGTGTTAGTATAGTATTTGTATGCTGCGCCTGAGGCTTGACGTCATAGCTCAGTATAGTGCGCTCTCTGTCTAGCATGAAATTAAAATGCTTATAACTTATTCATTTTTGAACTAATTTAAATTTTGTTTTCATTGATAGGCTCTATTGATGATCAGCTTTTTTATGAGGTAATAAAAAAATGTTAGTCATCGTGCCTAATGGTCTGTTATTCCATCGAAGTATGCGTCACTGGTGAGGAGCATGCGTCACTGGTGAGGAGCAGAACTTGACACAGCATCATCTATAAAACAAGCAAATGAACATATTATCAGAAAGGCACAGGTAATCCTCGGGCGGAACAAGTAAATATGAAATTAATAGCTTGTACAACAGAGCTTAGTATAAAATTAATTGGAACCGTCAGAGGAACTATAACGGGCTGGCCTTTACTCCAGGGCTGTAACATCTCTACTAATAAGGTACACTCGGGCTGAGATACAGAACAACGGGCTGATTTTACTCCGCTCCATTGAACTATTTTACGACTCTATAATCTCAATACAAGATTTTTCTCAACCATGGTTTTTAGGGTTCCGTGCTCAAAGGGTGTAAGCTATTACAAAACCCACGCTGTTAGGCCGTTCGTTCTTACGTCAGTCTGTCCGTCCTACCTTTTAACGGCTGTATCTTGCTAACCGTAATAGATAGCCAGTTGAAATTTTTACAGTATATGATAATACTAGCCGTCCGCCCCGGCTTCGCACGAGTGTAAGCTCGGCCTTCGGCCTCGCTACAAAATATAATGTAGCCTATGTCACCCGGGGATAGTGTAGCTTCCCAACAGTTAAATAATTTTTCAAATCGGTTCAGTAGTTTCGGAGCCTATTCATTACAAACATACAAACATACAAAAATAGGTACAAATCTTTCCTCTTTATAATATTAGTGTAGATTACGGCGGACTAACTAAGAAATGATAATTAAGTTAAAAAGTAAAAAGTTACTGTTAAAAAAACGTTTGTTGTATGTCGGGTCCCAGTACAATAAACGATTATATTATTATTAGTATTTTTGTACTTGCTCTAGTGAAAAAACGGACGTAAACAACGGACGGAAACGTACAAGCGTCAAACAACGGACGGAAACGTACAACCGTCAAACTTGGCATGATTATATTATACATACTCTAAAGTATAACAACAAATAATTGAATTGAACAAGAGGTACAGCCATTAAAAGGTAGGACGGACAGACAGGCAGACGGACGGACAGATGGACAGACAGCGTAGGCTTAGTAATAGAATCCCGTTGTCATCCTTTGGGTACAGAACCCTAAAAAGACGACATTATTAATGGCTGACTAATATTTTAATAGTGTTCTATTCCTACCGAACTCTGACTCAAAATGGAGTAAGCTCGGATCCGTCTCAGGCCGTTGTCTCTGAATTTGATCCTCTGTTTGCACCGCCCTGAAGTACCGCCCCAATTAGATAGTACAGTACCGAGCTGGACGGAACGGACGGTACTTAATGAGGACAGCGGTCGAGATAGATCTCTTACTTACGTAAGAATATTACTACCTACTTGTGAATTGTAACTTTTTGTTTTATTGTACGTGTACAATATTTTTGTAATTTTGACAATTGAGCAAAAATGAGGAAATAATCAAAAATAGCTGTAACTAAACGAATTTGTTTTGTTACACGACTGTGCATATTAGAACACAAAAAGCATTTTTTGCTTCATTTTTTTTATACATTTCAACATTACAACAACGTTGTGCGCTGAAATCATAATTTTTTTACCGACTTCAAAATAGGATGGAGGCATTGTATCTAGAAGTCGGCTAAAAAATTATAAACAAAATATTACAAGTATTGGGTATTGCATATTGTATTGTCATCAGAACTAAAGGTGTGTGCAAAAATTCAGCAAAAACTAGGAACTGGGTCTAATTCAGGTGCAAGATTTGACCTAAACAAATTAAATAAAAGCTAGTAAAAAATATATTGACTTATAGAACAAAGTTTTAGTGTGTAGTAGTGTGTGTTGTAGATTACACTACAACTTGTAGTGTGTGCATGTAGTGGGAATCCCCCGCAAAAATAACCTAAAAATTCTATCGGCTATAGAAACATTACGTCGATTCCCCTAAGAGTCACCCGCGTCCAATGGTTGTGTTACTCTAAGTAAACTCTACATATATAATTTGCAACATGTAAATTACAAACACTATTAATTCACAGTCATATCTAAATCCAGGCACAATGCAAATTACGTGATCAATGAATGTAAACAGAACATTAGCATAATCATACGAGTCGGGTTCAGACACACATTGCTAATGCACTCTACACACGACGAGTGCAATACCAAAACAAATTAACATCATCATCATCAGCCTCCATCAGTCCTGCTGAATGTTGGCCTAACGTAATATACGTCAATCAATCTAATCTTCATCTCTAAACTCGATCTTATGAAAATGTAAATATATTTATTAACATAAACATGGGCTTCAAAATAAGGAATGTACATCTAACGAACAGCCTATCATAGCTTATGCTTATGACTGAGTAAGGTAATTAAATTATAATAGCGATTCCCGCACTAGGCTAGGCCTGTATCGCGGTAATTCAATACGGGTTTTTCTTAGATTTACACCTCAAGTTAGTATGCATTTGATACGATCTAGTTTAATAATTATTTTAGCCTGCATCGTCTCAAAGGTCAGCCTTCCCTCTTTCTATTCGTTCCGCGTTACGCGATTTGGTTCCAGTCCTTCATGTAGGTGATCAGCTCTTCACTACATCTTTGTCTGGGCCGATCAGGGGCCTTACGGTTTTAATGCAAGGCTGAAACAGCGCAGAACGGAAAATCACGCGAACGCAAACCTTAACACGCCGAGATGCGGTTTGCGGTCGCGCAACGTTGCGCAATTATCAGAACAGAATCGCTTAAAACAGGTAGTCAAAAGTGTTAATTAACTTTAATAACTATATAGATCGTGTTTAAAATGTTAGCTTTCTGCAATTAATAAATTATCTTCAAAATGAGGTGCTCGAATAAAGTTACTACACCGGCAAATCAACAGGCGCTCGAACGAAATTATTTATATTGGATCTGGTTTTAAAAAACCACCGAGCCAAAGTCAATGAATGTTTTGTAGGACCAACTCGAACTCGACCAACTTCTTCGACATTATAAAAAGATCACGTAAATTGGTTCTCAAATGCCGTAATCGTTGTAAAAACAATAGTATAGTAGTATTTTTGTAGTGGTAGGACTCTTTTGCAGGGCTCCGCCTGGGGAAGTACCATACCTTTGCCAGTTATTCAACCGCCAAGCAGTAGTGTGCAAACACTACTGTATTCCGGATTGAAGGGCAATGTTTCCAGCGAAATTACAGGGCACACAGAGATTGGACATCTTATATCTCGAGGTGACGAGCGCAGTGCATTGCCATCCAGGGCTTTGAACTGTTGAAGTTCAAAATTTTGAGTGGCGTCGAGCTGTTATGGGCAAGCGTGAAGAGCTTTCAGGCGAGCGACTTAGCTCGTCTCGTCACTCAGTATCATAAAATATATATATATAAAAAACAAAATAAAAAACGGATCGATATAAAAACTTCCCTCCTGAAGCCGGTAAAAAATTTGCCTACCTAATCGATCCTTAAAAATAAGGGTTAAATTTTAATAATTCAACAAAGGCAAATAAACATTTTGTGCAATATTGGATCTTTGATATTTCTACTAAAGAATAAAATTAAAAAGTAGGTCAAAAAAAAAACGGAAGTCGAAATGTATAATGTCGATCATCAATAAGAGAAAGCGGCGAGTGTTAATTAAACAGGCAGACCTCGTTCCAGCGCTCGATAAAAAACGATCCCTCAATCAAATTAAGCGCAGAATCCAACGAATCATTTATTTTGCAATAAAATATTAGCAAAGTCGTCGCACACCATATCGACCAAAATTTAATACGACTCAAAGTAAACAATGAACACAGCAATTTAATTTACATCTATGGCTCGCTTCTCGAAAAAAATATTTATAATTTTAGATGTGAAAACGTCTATTCACTTGTTTTACAGCTGTAAGGTATTTTTAGTAGGTAAGTAAAAACAGTGGATGCAGTTTACAAAAAAAGAGACTGTTTTTTTTTTTATATATATACCTACTTAAATAGATATTAACACCCAGACATAGAACAAACACAAATGTTCATCACACATATTCACAAATTTGTCCTTGGTGGGAATCGAACCCAAGCCCCCAAGCGCAACAGGCAGGTTCACTACCAACTAAGCTAACGAGGTTGTCCACGTTGTTTGGATGAATTATTTTTTTTATGTAACTAATAAATGTGACAGTTTCTGCATTAGTGTGCGTCTGTGTTTAGTACATTTGTTACCACTAAACAAAACTGAACAATTAAAACTTTTTTATTTAGCTAAACTTTTTGTTTAGGTAGCTTACTTTAGAATGTAGGCTGCTTAACATCCTGAAAAAATGGCCTTAATACAATAGCTTTTATATATCAAGGCAAATCGCAAAGCAAGAGAGAGGCCTATACCCAAAGTGGGTCGAGGGAGGATGTTGATGATGATAATGATGATGGGTAAAATGGCGGTCAAACGCAAGCCCAATTTTTATAAAATAAAACTAAAAGAATGATGATGGAATAGCTGAACCGCCGTAGCCAAGCGGTTACTTTTCACTTGACGTCAGCGTTGAGCTGATACGGTATGCGAAGGCCTTTACACGTAAAACCGAACGAATAATTTATTTCCCAGTAAAATATCAGCGTTATTCACGTGAACCCACGCCCAGAGAGTATCGCGACCAAAATAATGAAATAAATCCACCGAGAAAAATGTAAATTTGGTTTAACGAAGTGAATTTTTGTCGTCCGTTTTGTTCGACCACGATTGTACGCCTTACAACTTTACAAGCTCTTACTAAATGTATAAACTAAATTCGGTTTTTTGGAGTGGTTTTAGAGTTGTTTATTGCTTGTTTGGGAGTCTGTGCATTCAGATGCGGTAGGGTTGCGTTGTTTTTTCTTTCCGTTTGCTGTCTCCGGGTTTGTCTGGGCACTTGTGAATTGATAGCGCCGGAAGTTCCACAAGACGGTATTGGGGTAGAAAACCTGTAACAGAGATTAAACTTCTGCGTGTTTGTTGGCCTGAGTGAAGCACTAATGTTTTTGTGGGATAATACTTTTGACATACTTAAGTTATTATATTTTGGTGTAAACTTCCAACGCTTCTGGACGCTTCGTGTGAATATTCCAGTCTTGGTCATCCATATAAAGACTGACCGGATCAATGGTTGCTCTTTTGAGATCTGTTAGTCATTGTCATACTTTATTGGTAATTATACTAAAAATCACAACAAATATTAAAAACTAACAATAATCTAAATATAATTCATCATCATCAGCCAGAAGACGTCCACTGCTGAACATAGGCCTCCCCCTTTAACCTCCACACTGAACGACATCCTGCCATCTGCATCCACTGGATGCCCGCGACTCTCACAATGTCGTCGGTCCATCTAGTGGGAGGCCTACCTACGCTGCGTCTTCCGGTTCGCGGTCTCCACTCAAGAACCTTTCTTCCCCATCGGTTATCAGTTCTTCGAGCGATGTGGCCTGCCCATTGCCACTTCAACTTGCAGATTTTAATAGCTATGTCGGTGACCCTGGTTCTTTGGCGAATATCTATGTTCCGAATTTTATCGCGTAAAGAAACTCCGAGCATAGCTCTCTCCATTGTCCGTTGTGTGACTCTGAGTTTTTCCAAAAGACCAACAGTTAAGGACCACGTCTCAGTACCATATGTCATCACTGGCAACACACACTGGTCAAAGACCTTTGTATATAGGCACTGTGGTATCTTGGACGAGAAGATTTCACGCAATTTCCCAAACGCTGCCCATCCGAGTTGGATTCTTCGGGCGACCTCTTTGCCTAAGTTGGACTTACCTAACTGAACAATCTGTCCAAGATAGGTGTAATGATCAACAACTTCGAGAGTATCGTTCCCAACATTGACCGGCACGGGTACAACATGGACATTGTACATGATTTTTGTCTTATCTATGTTCATTTTAAGACCCACCTGTTGGGAAAGGCTACTGAGGTCTCTGAGCATTGTATTGAGGTCCTCCAGCATCGGCAAAACGAAGGTGAGTGATGTATTCGCCATTAATGTTGATGCCCAATCCGTTCCAGTCCAAAAGCTTGAAAACGTCCTCCAATGCGTTCGTGAACAGTTTTGGAGAGATAACATCTCCCTGTCTCACGCCTTTCTGCAATTGGATTTGCTCCGTGCTCTCGTCCTGTAATCGGATCGACATGGTGCCGTTTCTATACATACGCTTCAGCACTTCGATATACCTATAGTCGATATGACAACGCTGGAGGGACTGCAATTCTGCCCAAGTCTCGATTGAAGCGAAGGCTTTTTCATAGTCCACAAACGCTAGACATTATGGCCGATTATACTCCTCAGTCTTCTGTATAATCTGGCGGAGCGTCTGTATGTGGTCTATGGTGCTCTAGCCTTTACGGAAACTGGCTTGTTCGGGAAGCTGGAAGTCATCAAACCTGTTTTCGAGACGGTTCGTAATGACCCTGGAGAACAACTTGTACACATGGCTCAGGAGTGAGATGGGTCTATAATTCTTCAATAAGGTGTTGTCACTTTTTTTGAAGAAGAGCACCACCACACTCCTATTCCATGTTTCAGGCGTAGTACCTTCAAGTATGACGGAATTAAACAACTTCTGGAGGACTAAAAGTACCGGTTTTCCACCCGCTCTCAGTAGTTCTGTCGTGATTCCGTCATCACCCGGCGCCTTGTTGTTCTTAAGCTGTTTCAGAGTCATTCTAATCTCGTACAAGCTGATGTCTGGGATGTCCTCAGTGTAGTGTCGGGTCAGTTTAGCTCTCTTGTCCTGAGCTGTAGTGACAATGGGCTGTCGTGTCGAGGTGTACAACTGTCCGTAAAACTTCTCGAGCTCTCTCAGAATCTCCGGCTTTGACGAAACGGTAATGCCATCCTCGATCTTCATCTTCGTCATTTGGCTTTTCCCAATAAACGAATTCTTTGCGAACACTTTCGAGCCTTGGTTCCGCTCAATTGCGTCCCTAATACATCTTTTATTATAGGAACGCAGATCGTGTCGCACCGATTTCGAGATCCGTCTATTAAGTTTGCCATATTCCGACATATCAGCTGAAGATTGCAGTCTCATCTCAGTCCGGTCTTCCATTAACTTAATGGTTTCGTCTGAGAGCTTCTGAGGTCTTTTCCGGCGTGGGGTCTTAAAGAACTTGGACCCCACTGCTTGAACAGTTTCCACCAGCCCATTGTTTAGTTCGTCCACAGTTCCGCTTTCAGTTAGGCCCTGGAAGCGATTGTGCAGTTCGTGTTGGAAGTCTTCGAGGTTTTGGATTTGGGCATGACCAGGACGGAGCGTCGACATCAACATCAAGCTCGAGAGGTCACGTCTGGTGAACCAGACGTGACCTCTCGAGCTTGATGTTGATAAAATTATCAGAATGAAATTATAAATTACTAGCCGCCCGTCCCGGCTTCGCACGGGTAGAGATTTAGTTTTTAAACATTCTAGTAATGAATATAGCTCATGTTACTCAAGGATAGTGTAGCATTCTCATGGTCTAAGAGTATTTAAAATCGGTCCAATAGTTTTGGAGTCAGTTGGTTACAAACATCCAAAAATAGAAATCTTTCCTCTTTATTATATTTGTGTAGATAGATGTATGACTTATTGAAATGTTGAAGAAATTCTCATATTAATAACATGCTTGAGCTATTTTTAAGTTTGTTTTACCAGCTTACTCAAGCTCCGGACCTACAGCTACGGGAACTGCGTGCGTTACATGCTTCCAAAGACGCACTGTTAAACTTCACTACATGCGCAGTGGTGTGTACCTACGCTTCAAAGATTTCAAAATCAAGACGTCAATCATCTGTTGAAATCTAATTAATCAATCTTTTTAATTAATATTATTTATTTTTTGCATGGTTCCTCGTTTTTTCCCTATGTCCACCAGCGGGGTACAAAAAGTAGTACATAACGGTAACAGACGCAACTTTTCACTTCTATAAGCTCTATTTCTGTGAGGTTTTCTAGTCAGTAGTAATGGTGTGTTTTCTTTGATTCCGAGATCAAATACTTTAGTGCAATACTCGACTGAAAGGAACTGAGATTTATTGTGTTTATTGAGTAAATGAAGTTCGCATTTCATTTGCAATCAGTAAATAGTTGTTTATGGTCAGTTGAACTAGGGTTGTATTTTCTTCTTTATTTGAACGATACTGGTTTAGATATAAAGAGGGTATGTTCCATTTGGATAAAGGTTTGTTTGTGGTTCATACAGAACCACGTTTCTGTAATTTATTATCTTGTTTCCTTAAAATTTTGATATTTACGCGTTCAATACACATTAGTTTTCAAGTATTATGGTGTTTGTAGAATTGCTACACGCCGTGCGTTTTCGTTATGTTGGCATTCCATCATAGGAAGCTGAGCAGTGAGAGCATAGATCAGAGTATAGTGAGAGATTGGCCGTCGTGCCTGCTATACATCTCCACCTCTTAGGTGTCAGTGGTTTTTCCTCCTTACCAGTTTTTTTAAGGTAAATGTGTGTGCAATATTTTAATCTCCTCGGGTCATAATAAAATATGCTTTTCTTAATTTTTTGTTATTGTATGTAGCAATACTATAAACTTATTTTTCCCTATACTGCGTAGCGGTTTGTAGGCAGATCTCCCCACTAGTGGGACAAAACTGGTGGGGAGAAACGGAATAACCCTTTTAGTTGACAGTGTTTCAATTTAAAGATTCTTTTCTTCTTAAATTAACCCAATCTTTTAGATAAGTAAAGATGTGAATAAAAAACACCTCTTTAATCTAATGCAACTACGTTTTTTTTCTAACTGGGATCATCAGCATCATCCTAAGACGTCCACTACTGAACATAGGCCTCCCCTTTTAACCTCCACACTGAACGACAACCTGCCATCTGCATCCACTGGATGCCCGTGACTCCCACAATGTCGTTGGTCCATCTAGTGGAAGGCCTACCTATGCTGCATCTTCCGGTTCGTGGTCTCCACTCAAGAATCTTGCTTCCCCATCGGTTTACGGTTATTCGAGCGATGAACGGGATAACGGGATGTAATTATGTAATTATTTTCATAAGGGTAAAAGTCTCTTTATACAATATTTAATATATACTCAACTATATCTGAAAACTATTAAAGAGTTTCATATTCTAATACATTGACCTAACAGTGTAACATATCCCCATCAAACATCCCCCCTCATAAGCCTCCAAAATACACCATAGCATGTAAAACATTAACCCATATCTGTAACAGACCCCATTACAGATACCCATCAGCCCCATAATCGGATCGTCGTAATAACCGATATTATTTGCCTAAGATAAACTAGAACAGCGGTTTTCAAACTGGGAGCCTTGACACTCATGTGCCGCGGCGTATATCCAAAAGGGTTACGAGGCCGTTGGAACAAGTGAACCTTCAAATTGAAGATAGTTTTTATATATCACTAGGTGTACGCCATATCGCAGTTAAGCAAAGATAAGAGCAGGGCAGAACAGTTTCTCCTGCCTAGACATTATCGCTGTAACCGTACGTGTTTCTGGGATAAAAAAGTACTTTGTCACTCTCCGGTCCCCCAACTATCTCTTTGAAAAATATAGTAGATCTGTTGCTCGGTTGCTGCTCTAATGTAGGACCAAGGATCCATTGGTAGGACAAATAAACTAGCAAACTAACTTTTTTGTGGCAATGTACCTACCTGTATTCATGTTTGTAATATTTCTTGTTGTTATTTCATTATCATAATAAAAACTTTTCTGATTTCTGTTTTTTTTTCGCATTTACAATATGAAATAAATATTCGTGATGTGATCCTGTTATGGATGTCCGTTTACGATTCCAATTGTGATCACAATCGCGTGCTATCCCTTTCTTATCTATTCACTCGCACTACGCGCGTGAGCGAGATGGCATGTGATGTTCGGGATCACAATCTGAATCACATCAAAAATAAGTCTGATTGGTCTATAAAATAATCATTTGTAAAACATCCACAAGACGTGATATCAACAGCGTTGAGGCTTTTAAAATCATTTTTGTAGTCATGTTCATGACAAGTTTGAACAACGCTGAACTAGACAAAGCCGGCACGATACGCTCTGATCCGGTTATAGCCGGTTACGGTAACGAGCCGAAGCGGTTCAAACTAGTTATAGCCGAAAGAGGGTTACTTGTGACTAATCGGGTTGTGTGTCTAATGAAATTTATTTTTAGATCATCTTTAGATAGATGGACGATAAAAAAATATATTGAAATTATAAATATTTGGGAAAAAATATTTATGTTGTTTCATTTTTTCACTTCAATGTACACTAAATTCAAATTCAAAATCTTTTATTTAGGACAACTAAAAATCCATTGGGTTAGTAAAAAACAAAACTTAAAAACTATTGTTAGGTAAGAAATACAAAGACAGCTAACTAACTAAAGCTTTACAAAAATATGTTCTACGTTGGCTGTTCTCTTCCAATGCTCTTCATTGAAAAATGTCCTGGTTCTTATTTTATACCTCGTTAGAAATACGGGCAAAAAAGGTACTTCAAGGAATACAAAAAAGTTTTATTTCTAAAGTAGATACCGCTATACTGATTACACCTGCGTGAATTCCTCCAGGAACCGTGTGCTTTTTTTGGGATAAAAATAATCATTAGTCATTAATTGACCCTTTTTCTAAATGCAAACAATCGTACCTATCTGTGGCTCTGTTCCTCCGTGAAATAAGGAACAAGCAAAGTCAATTTAAGATTCATAACATTAGTAAGTACTAGCTGCGCCTCGCAGTTTCACCGACGTGAAACTACCATAATCTGCTATTTGCCATTAAAAGTCCGGTCAAAATCGGTCCAGCCGTTTCGGAGTCCATAAGGAACATACATACACACATCGCCTTTTATAATTATATAAGAAGATAATGGTATCTTCTGTAAATTAAATAGTCGTCTAGTTTTGAACCTTTGAACATTATGGTACTAAACAAACCCAAACACAACGGTATTGAACCCACGCGCATATTACCCACAATGAGCAAACATGATCCGTGATCCGTGAGCCAATCAGCGAGCCAATCAATCGGCAAACAGCGTGAACGATTGTGTTTAACGAGTTAACTCCTTCGGTGCTATGTGTTTGCTTTTCCAATTTTGACATCGGTTTGGTAATTGGTAGGTGTATCCGTTCAAATAGTGATAATAATTGGTCTTAATAATTTTGTTGATATTTTAAATGCAATAGATAGCATGTGAAAGACACCTATCTCGCAATGACTTGGGCTCCGAAGCGAATAAGATCATTAATCATCAGCAGCCATAAGTCGTCAACTACTGAACCATAGGTTTACCCCTTAGACCTCCACACTGAACGACATCCTGCCATCTGCATCCACTGGATGCCCGCGACTCTCACGATGTCATCGGTCCATCTAGTGGAAGTCCTACCTACGCTGCGTCTTCAAATTCGTGGTCTCCACTCAATAACCTTTCTTCCCATAGGTTCTTCAAGCGATGTAACCTGCCCATTGCTACTTACCTTTTTTACTGAGCTTTTTTTCTTCTATATTTTTTTCTTATAATTCTCTAACGATTGGTCTAATTTGTATGATATTTGGTAAAAACAATGATGCCAGGTAAAAAAATAGATAGCTGGATCAATAATTTTATGAATGACTGAATAGGTAACGATATTGAAGACTAAGTGTTACGTTTACCTCAGTTTAGATCGGAAATAGGTCGGAACTGATTTCCTTCCTGTGCGTTTTTTATCGTACTGTCAAAGATGGCACTAAAAATTGGCACCGCTTTATTGTTGATATTCCGAAAACCGAAAGCGCTTCGATTCCACTTTTTATGCGTAAACTGCTAGTGTGTGGAATGAGCTGCCTGAATGGGTATTCTCCGATAGTTACAATCTAGGTGTCTTAAAATCACGAGTGAATCGGTTTCTGCTACGTGGTCCATCATAGACTGCATCATCGCTTAAGATCAGGCGAGTTAGCCGTCAAACGCAAGCCTATTCTATATATGTTTTTAAATTAAGATAATTGTTCACCCAAAGCGTCATTACCTCACCGCTAACTGAAGTACAGTAAAAGAGTAGTGGAGTAGTAGAAATTGGGTTAATTTTAAGTAACTAATTTTTCTATCGTATATTCTTTCAATTGAACATGTTAAGTTAAATACAGCGCTCAAAAGCTAGCTTTTTGTGAATACTAGGTGCTGAATACTCGTAATATCGACTGACCACTATCCATCAAAACCGTGCTTACATTGACGAGCAAATATACCCGTGAGCTGATCTAAGTGCCAGCTACGAGCAAGCTACGTGCCAGCTACGAGCTAGCTACGTGCTAGCTAGCTACGCGTGAGCTACGAGGGAGCTACGAGGAGCCTCGAGCCGTGAGGCCGCGAGCAATGACTCGTAGTCAATCAATCAGCGATCAAACAGTGTGAACAATCGCATGTCACGTGTCAGTTACCCTCGCCAACTCTATACACTGGGAGGGATCAATCATCTGATGTCTTTGGAAGGTCCTTGTAATGGTGTTTCATTTATATCTGGGTTTGAAAACTTGGGGATCTTGCTAAAATTTACGTTACCGTATCCTTTTTGTAGTTGTTGTGGTTTCTAGACCGTGGAGTCCCATTACTAGGTAAATGCCTCCCCTCAATTTTTCTAGTTTTGGGGTTCTTGTACTGACTCTTGCCAGTCTCTGTTAAAGGATGAGTCTAACATCAGGAAGAAGAAGAATTATACGGGCTGCACTGTGTTGGGATTACACTTAGTGGTAAATTGGCCCATATTTATTCAGTCGTGTAGCTGACAGGGCCGTTTTAGCGGCACCATTCTCTGCGGTTGGGTAAAAAGAAATCAATTAAAATATAACCTTGAAATTAATTTTTTTTTAAAGTTATATTCTATTAATAAATTAAATTTAGATTGTTTTCATCATTAAAGCAGAACACACAATAAAATATTTAGATTGTCATCTGGTAAATGTCTGTTCTAACATTTTGTAGTTGAATTCAGTGTGCCTATTGCTGTTAGTACAATTTAATCCAACTGAATAAAACATTCTACCAAAACAAACAAAAATAATGTCATCTGTTTCAATTAGGATTATAATTTACTTATAATAAACAACAAGAATATTTGAAACGATCTAATTGTAAATTACAACACGAAAAACCAATGAGCACGTTTATTAATGGTAGTAATTTGACTCAATTTGAATATTTATTAAAATACTTTGTCTTTTATTGCACGTATTTCCACTGTCAGTCGAGTTGGCCACTAGAAAATTAGGTAACATAAAAAGGTGTCAACTTGGCTGCGCGATTAAAAAGTACTCTTTGGCTGCGCGGTCGAGTTTGTTGCCGCCGAGTTATCACCTAACTCGTTTGCGATTGCAGGGTAGAAACCTATTCAGAATTAGACAAAACACAGCTCTGTGAACTTGTCTTGTACATGTGTTATGTGAACAACTGCTCCACTGTGTTTGTACCTTAGATTCTGATTTAGTGACATTTGTAGCGATGCGCGATGGTAGCTCAGTGGCTGGCGTCAATACAGATCACAGGGGGGTTCAAATCCCAACCATGAGCTTATCGGTGTCGGGTGTCGGTGAAGAAAAACATCGAAAGAAAAACAGAGCTCAAGTAGTACGTCTGGAGTGCTCGGCTGCCTAGCTACCATTCTCAAGAAGAATATGTCTTGCAAAACAGTTATATGATTATTTACGGGATATTGACCTCGGTAAATATCCCGTAAATAATCATAATATAACTGTAGTGAACAACCGTGATAGTTTAAAACAGTGTTTTATGTCTTGCAAAGCATATAACTAGAGTACTTTTAATGGAAAGAGTCTCCCACACACGGTGCTGTCATTGTGTATTAAGCAATATGAGTATCATTTTTTGAGCAGCACATTTAACAACTTTAGCCATCGTACACGACTCTTTAACGATGACAAATTAATAAAAATAGTGTCTTTGGACGCTAGTGAAATTTTTGTATTTTTTTTTTAAACAACGCCTAACAACTGCATTATGGAAGTTCAGTTCCACTGTTTGCAGTGGGACTTTTTTCATGAAAAGCACTCTAGTGTCCTGACAGCTTCACTCAATAGTGTTCCGTGGCCTTACTTGAGAGTATTGAGTGTGTCTTCTACAAGTAATAAAGTCCACGCACGTTTTATCAATTGCAATAATAATAATTATCTAGATAAACTGTGAGTACTTTACACCAAATTGTACGTATTTAGGTGTATTGCGCGGTACAATGTACAAAGCAAATTAATTACACTATGAGGCAGGAAAATTAAACGCAAACTCTAATCGCGGCGATCGGCTGCGACGGATCGGTGATATCGCGAAATATGAGGGTAGTTGTAATTTATTCGGCAAATAATAGCTCGGTGTGCGGGCGGCGCGGCGTGCTTGTTTGCACTTTAATGTTGTTTGAAATGTTCTGCTTTTATGGACTCCGTTGATTGTTGTGTGTAATTCGCAGGCAATAAATTATATTAACAGATAATTTTATTTAAAAAAAATTACTAACTAGCGCGCATACGCATCATTATACTGGTATACTGCGTTCCAAGGCACAATGATCTCTTGGAAGGCACAGAAAAAGATTCCCACACAAAATACTATCCCACCATAGCGCAGAATATAAAGAGTGGAAGAAAGGAAGGGAGGCCTTTGCACTGGATGAATCTTTTCCCATTGAACGATCACGGCTGAAATAAAATAGCTCGTATAAATGATTACGTCACCACACCATGACTGTTTCATCATTTTGGCATACTCTGGTCTAGGTGTATAAAGATGCGCGCACGTTGCGATGCGACAGCGTGCACACATCTCCATCGACCTGCGACAGAATGTCAGAACAGTTGCTGAGATAACCCGCTGCTGCTGCTGAGATAAGAGTCGCCCGCGCATGCCAGGCCTTGCAGTCTGACATTTCAATGAACTTGGGCCTTACCCCTAGCTTCACTTTTGCGAGCCAACTTTTAGTAGGTACCTGATAGGTACCTAAAATTAACCAACTTATTTAAGCTGCATCGTTTAAAAGCGTCTAACTTGAATGAACGATAATTACAATCACACGCATAGTAACGGATTTTAGTTCATTCAAGTTAGATAGATTCAAGGTAGCGTAGGGTTTCCAGTGCAGGGTTGTCGAGTCGAATTTATCAGTTTTGTCGCTTTTCAAAGCTAATGTATTCGTAAAGTTTGACAAAGCTAGGCTCGGGAGAGAGCCGGGTGTCGCCTAATGGAAACAAGTTTGGGAATCCGTCAATGGATTGTTTGTTACGAAACGAAAATGTTATGTTCCTAATTTGTTATTTATACGTTTTATTTGAAGTCTTTGGGGGGTTTGATCGAGAAAGGAGTTTGTGTGAGTGGCAGTTATAGAGACATGAGCAGGGTCATAATACGAATTATAAATGATATTGTTCCTTAAGGAACAAAAGGTTATGGTTAAAGTTGACTGCAAATCCTACTTTCATCGGGAGTTTTATAAGTTATACAACATATAACTTGTTTTTAATTATAAGTGCTGATGAGACTACTTCATTGTTTGTAACTAGTTATTCTTAAAACTTACTCATTTTAAGGCTTTGACTACTGAAGTGAGAATTTTTTCTGTGGCTTTGACGGAATATGCATTGACAGGGCAGGATAGGGCTTTGACATTGACAGGAGACTCAGTACAACAGACTACACACACACACACACACACACACACACACACACACACACACTACAGATTTGTTATAAATTAAATTCTTTTACCACACAGATGTTGATAGACTATGTGTTCACTGTAAGTACCACACACAAACAGACGCATACGTTCCCTTCACGTGTGACTAATCTATTTTCTAATTCAGGTGCGATGATTAAAGAGCTTCGCACTCTTGAAACGATCTCGCTTTTGAACGGGATAAAAGAAGCTTAGGAAACTAAATTACTACGTTCTCGTCACGTGGTGGTCAGGCGAGAAATGTTGTGTTGATGTTGATCAAGGTGTGGTATAATTGTATGTATTTTTAAATAAATGTTATTTAAATAATCAGACCACCGTTGAAATTTAGCCAATTCCATGAAAAAAATACGAATTAAGTTGAAACGTTTCACGATTGGCGGGAAATTCAAATTTCTAACAGTTTTTTTGTTCTTGTAGCTAGGCCGAGTAATTATTGTAAACGATAATGATGTTCGCGAAAATTGATTTTTATTCTTTACAAACTCACGTAAAGTTATTTATCTCTAATACACATTATTACATACACTTGTCAATAAACAAATTTGTGCTGTTTCAAACGGTTTATTGCCAAATGTAAGCAGTATGGTGAGTAACTGATTAATAGCTGTACATGATAATGTAAAGAACGACCAACAATTTTCGCGAACACTATGCCATTTCACAATAATTACCCGGCCTAGCTACAAAGACAAAAAAAAACTGTTTGAAATTTGATTTTCCCGCCAAAGTAAACGTTTCCCATTAAAATCAAAGCTGTTTTTCTGACAAATCTCTAGTGCAATCCTGCTTCTACGTCGCTTCAAGTACAATAAGGATTTGGATAAATTTTCATCGATAGTTATTTGTTAATGATGCTTATTAAACCTAACCCTAGGGTAGAGATCCTATCCATTGAACCTATCTATCGAATAAAATTTATCCTACATTCCTTATTGTACTTGAAGCGACGTAGAAGCGGAATTACAATAAAAAATCATCAGAAAAACAGTTTTGAAGATGGAGTTCCGCAAACAAATGCATGATTTAATCAACTATCATAGAAATTTGTTCACAATTATTATTGGCACTATAGCATAGTACACACATAAAATTACAGACCGAGTTGAATCTCCTTTTTTGAAAGTTGGTTGAAGAAACATCGTCTGAGTGTAGTAACAACAAAGTCAATATATTATTTTTATCAATAGTAATTGATAATTGTGGGTTTCCACTTATTTTCTCATTTCTATAATTGCAATATAATTAATGTGCAATAACATTTACAGAGTACAGTCCTATGATGTCTGAGTAGATTCTGCAGCAGTGAACATAGACATAGACATCATTTATTTGTGGCAAAAAAATCCAATAGTAATGGTAAAGAGACATTTAAATTTAAACTAATCTTAACTAAAGCTTCTTATATTTTTTTGTCACAAACCGGCTCCAACTCAGCAAGATGCCGGTCGTAAACAACCAGCGCTGGTCTTCCGTTGGCACCGGCTGGTGACGTCACGTACAATCGTACCACACGGCACGCGCACAAGCTACTCCATCCGTAGACTATTAAACCTATAATAATACACATACTAGATACATAAAAGATAATAACAACAAACTTTAACTACATACATAAGTAAAATTTATAAAAACAATTTACAAAGATAAGTACTTATAAACAAAAACTAATCAACATAAGTATTTTGTCAACCCCACCAAACCTTACAAGGTTGGGCTGGGTTGGGTACAAATACATTTATGCTCTTATACGTACCTACAGGTGCATATAAAAGCACAAACGCCACCGTATGCACATACAAAGCTCGGAACTCGGGCAGAGTACCTACCCCCACACCACGTACACTAGCCACTTATACAAAAGCTTGTGTAAGAATCACTAATTTATATAAAACTAATTGTCACAACAAGTCAACAGGTTGTCAAGTATTTACTAAGTGTTGGTGACTGAACTTTTAAAATAACGCCCATCGCCATTTTACAGCGCTCAAAAGCTTGTGCGAGTTTTCGCTGAGATACAAACCAGTAGAGTATGTTTTTTTTTAATATTTAGGTATATATTTTACGTAAATAATAGGCTTGCTTTTGGCCACCAACTCGCCTGATGTTATCCATGATACGGTCTACGATGGAGCACGCTTGTCTACAAGAAACTGATTTACTCGTGATTCGAAGACACCCTGATTGTAACTATCGGGGAACACCCATTCAGACAGCGCATTCCACACACTAGCAGTTCGCAAAGTTTAACTTTATTCACGTAGAATGACAACAATTATTTGATGTACTTGGTTGTAAAGTTATATTTGGTGCGAGTCTCTGAATATTGAATCCAGAGCAAGAGAAGAGTTCTAAGATTCTACTTCACAGGAAGAATCCTGAGCGTAAAGATGCTAATAAGAAGCAAATAAACGTTTCAGCTAATTGAAACACAACTTTTCAGGATTTTCGTCACTTTTCTTTTCACGCATATGAGTGTCTCGACACGCTCTTGGCCAATAAAAAAAATGTTTTGTGCATGGAGACCACGACAAAACTGGAAATTCGTCCTGAATACGTACCGTTCACCCAGTATTTGCATAATAAATAAATGGGCAAAGAAAACATTTTATTTATACAGGACCTAAAAACACTTGACCTTTTCCTATGTCATGAGCAGTGGAGCTTCTTAAAAGATTATGCTGAGTTCGGATATTATTTACAAAGCAATGTTTACGTCGTATTTACACGGGCCTCAAAGAGTTTCTAAGTCTCACACACACTTCCCTCGCTGTACGGTGTACTCAGTACGTGAACTTGTTTCAAAGGACTTTCCAAATGTGAAGGTTTTGTTTGACTTGTTACTCGTACTTTGCATTGCGTCGTGATTATTTGCTATGTGAGTTTTTAATTTTACAGTAAGTACTTTCTCCGTATAACATACCTCAAAATACAAGACGTAGGATAAAAAAAAAAGGAACAACATGGTTCAACAAAAGTACATACATGAGAGATTTAAATGACGTGACAGAAAGCGTAAACATAATTAACTACCACATGTTTTTTTGCAATTTTCGCTATAACTGTCTGGCAAATTTTAGCAAATTGAATTTCAACAATTTAGTGATGTAAAGATAAATAATAAACAGGCAGAGAGTCAGCATTTATATTAATAGTATGAAGTGTGATTAAATGTATTTTTTTTTGTGTGTTACGGGATGAAATAAGAAACACTCAAATTGGTGACTACTTCATTTATTCAGCAATCGAAATGAACAGAGAGATAGATGGCTGGCACACTGGCTTTTATACACTCGCCTCGAAAGGCTTGGCAAGCTTGGTAGTGGCATGGTGTGACGGGGGTATATCATGGCTGGTTAGCTGTCATTGGTGGCTTGGCAGGCTGACGTCACGTCCGTTTTGTAACATTAGCTATTTTCCAATGTTTTACGATCTTGTCAGTGTGTGTGACTTAAACTCTACATTGGTGTGAATCTTCATTACTGTCCTGTAGAGTATACTGCGTGTGGTAACCGCGAAGTTTGTTCGGCCGTAATGTTTGTTTTCGATTTATTGCGTACGCGGATATTTATTGTGACATTTACGTGCGCGCGTATAACGTATGGCCCAGAGTGCGTGTTGTGGCTGTTCCCATCTTACGAGGAGACTTACAGATACCAGTACGCGTCTACAGGTATATATAACACTATTTATAGATTAACGTTTCAGTTAAAATAAATAAACCGGCCAAGTGCGAGTTTTTTTCGCGCACTGAGAGTTCTGTATCACCACAAAATACAAAAAGTAGTATAAAAAGACAACATCATGCCCAGACGGTCACCCATCCAAGTACCGACCGCGCCTTACATTGTTTAACTGGGTGGTGAACAGAAATTAGTCACTGACTCGCACTTGGCCGATTTTTATATATTTATGTGTTTTAATTTTGAGTGTGCGTGTGTTTTTTATTAATCATGCCAATTTTGACGCTTGTACGTATAACTTTTTTTTTACACGAGAAAATATAAAAAATACGTGTAAAATAACTTTTATTGTATGTACTTTTCGACTTTATTATTATTTCATAGTTAATCCTCCAAAATATTACATAATTATTCGGTGATATTCACATTATTGAATATATAAAATCAGTGAGTGGGAATTTCCAAAAACTGAAAAAAAAAGCATATTTTGGTGTCTATCGTAACATTAAAAACGAAAAATTAGGGAAGACATAACAGAAGACAGCCCCCTTCTGTTATGTTTTCCTTAATTTGTCCGTTCTTAATGTTGTTCAGTCCTGTACACTTTACTTCATTTCTAAACAATTTGGCTTATCTTTTCTCCAAAAGAATACGATAACGCCATGATGGCATTTTTATATCATTTTTATTGTTTCCTCAGGATTAAAGCTTATGCAAAAATGCTTTAAAGGTAAGAGTCCATGAAGTATTAAACAAGACTTTCTTACGGTCTGACCGTAAAGTTTAACGTTTAGACCGTAAAAATACAATAAAAGATCGGCCATAATTTTACGTTTAACTTGAAAGAAGCCCAATGATTGTCTTTCACGGAAAGACGTAGTAAAAAATATTATGTAAAAAATTGGAATTGTTTGATATTACAAACTTGAAAAACTTGAGAGTTTTAAGGTCTAGAGCAGTGTTTTTTAAATTGTGGGTCACGACCCCCTGGGGGTCGCCATGCCTCTATAAGGGAGTTGCGGGAGTCGCGAAGCCTTGGTAAAAATAAATAAAAAATAAACTAAGAAAAATTAACTAATGAGTAATTATAAAAATAAAAAAGGTTGTACGTATTTGATATTTGTATTATAATAAAATACAGATTATAAACTGTGGAAGGTAGGGGGTCCCGATTTTTTTTTCATACTAATCAACTACAGTTCGCTTTGTGAAAAAGTAAGATACACACTGGTTTAGAGTATTTTGATACCTACATTTTACGTATTAAATGCAAACGTGTTATCAAGGCAAGTGCTTCGTGTTTTTTTTTTTGATAATTATTAGTAAAAGTTCTTCAGTTAACATTATCTTTTTTCGTTACATTATCAATAAAAGCTATCAAAGGCGTCGCTGCTGACGCTGACCTACCAGACGTGACACGTGATACTGATAACTCTCAGAAGAAATGCTTGGAATGTTAAATCGGGACGCGTGGTGTTGTAGGTTGTTAGGAAAAAGTTTCATCTCGCAAGTTTTATGTCCATCTGAGCTTCAGGCTAAGTGAATCATGAATAATGTAAAACATGTATGCCACACTAAAAGATCAAGGTATGTAGTTTTTAAAAAGACAAACAATTATTAAATTAAAACAAAAACATAATATAAATGAGGCATTCCCCAAAAATCGACAAGTATTTATATTAGAATAATAATCAATAAAAAACTGACTTTATGAAAATTTAAGAACTGGACCACATTGAAAAAAGACCACACAGAAAGCACCAGCTTTCAAATAAAAAAAAAAAGAATCATCAAAATCGGTTTAGCCAGTCGAAAGTTCCTAGGTAACGAACATTAAAAAAAACTGTTGAATTGAGTACCTCCTCCTTTTTGGAAGTCGGTTAAAAAGTTATCAGAGTCTATAAAAAAAATATTTCGTAGTTATATAAGCGTTGGCTAGAAAACCCTCATCTTTTCGTCGGTTAAAAAAACAATGGCCATCAGCCCTTCCAAGTCCATAAAGATCACAGATTTAGTTGATATTTGTAAACGCGATAAAAGCAGGGCCTTGTACTCGGCTGCTTTACGAGCGGTCCCAGGCCTCCCTGAGTATATCAGAGCCCTAAATGGGCGGCTGCCGATAACTTTATGAGCCTCGTGGAGTTTCAGCTGAAGAGTTGAGTAGCCGCCTTGTGTTACTTTACTATTAATATGAAAAAGTCTAAAATTGTTAGGTCGTAGATCATAATTCTCATAATATGTTTTATCCACTAATTTGAGGTATAAAATGTACTTTTCTTATGTCCGAAGATTTGCCTTGAATTGTGCGGCCAGCCCCTGCCTGACTCCAACTCTCCTTGTAAATGCAATCATTTTGTAAGATTGAACATGGCAACTAATCGGGACTAACTCATTGTAATCGGTTATTTCACAAAAAAATTACATTACAGTACTCTACAATTATACATTTTT
Organism: Agriopis leucophaearia; assembly: GCA_949125355.1. Lineage (NCBI taxonomy): Eukaryota > Metazoa > Arthropoda > Insecta > Lepidoptera > Geometridae > Agriopis > Agriopis leucophaearia. The sequence continues at coordinate 432,478 of OX421276.1, read as the reverse complement.
GACGGTCGAATGAGCCAATGTGTGTTGTGTGAGCACCACTGGCAAACAAAACATCGGAATGGGCTTATGCAAGGCGCTGAGAGGTTATCTCTGTTATACATTACGCGTGCGTTTTAGGGCAGCACCTCCAGCCTAGTTTCGTAATGACCGCTGATGCCCTCTACTCGACTGTCTGCGCAAACTTATAACAGATCACTCTCATACCCTTTGTTATTTTTCACAATTTTTATTGATAAGATTGGCCCATGACAAACTCATCAGACAATGACTTATCGATTATTATCAAGGACTATGTTATATTAGAATGGCCTGCTTGCTATTCATATTTAAAAGCATTTTCAACCGCATTATCTTGACGAACGGTACTATCTAGCTCATCCCAGCTTATTGTCTAGATAAAGACTTGGCTTTTAGCCATTTAAAATATACCCCAAATTGGACTTTATACCCTTTTATCATATCTTGGCTAATTTTATTCGTCAAAGTGCGAGGTTTCCACAGCATCACATTATTTATTATTCCTGTTGCCAACTCGAATACATAAACTTCAACCGCGGCTAAATTCATTGATTCGCTTGATTTTAGTGGCTCACAAAACAGCCAAACTTCACTTTATTTCTCCCAATAGCAATCCAGACATCTTCCTTCCAAGACGTGATAAGAAAAACAACAAGCTTTGTTTTGGGAAGGCGATAAAAATTCGAGTGAAGCCGTCTCTTTTAGCGGTTAGATTTAAACTTTATTTTAAAGGTTATTCTTTAAAATAAAGTTTCTTCTGGTTGGTAAATATTCATTCATTAAGTGATTGAATGTGATTTGAACATAGATTTACGAAAAAAATATTTTAGGCTTGTGGATTTGAATAACTTAAGTCCTACCAGGACTTAAGTTATTCAAATCCACAAACCAGAAGGTGCTACCTACATTTGACATCTAAGTTTTTAAAGAGGTACTTTTGGTACTTACTTACTTATAACAGTAAACCAAAGATGCTGTGTGAAGAGAACGGACACAAAGTAACATCAATCTGGGGACTTGTTTGTAGAAACCATTTTTAACGACTTCAAAAAAAGGGTGGGGTTGTCAATTCGGTTGTATTTTTTGTTAATTATTCCGTCATTTATAATCCGATTTCTTTATTTACATTTTATTTGATAGGATATACTTTTAGATTAGTCCCATATAAATTTCATCAAAGTCGCTTCAGTAGTTTAGTTATTAAATCAAAATAACTGGAAAAATTATTTACTTGGATGACTTATTGGACTTATTTCATTGATTGTCATCTAAGCAAACGAAATTACGTATTTTACTAATTGTGAGTCGGTTTTAAATTGATAACTATTGCATACCTGCTAAGCGAGTCCGTTAGCTATAAATACAATAAATATATCTTCATAAAGCCGCCATTTTGTGCCTTTAAATTCTATGCCCTACAATAGAGAAACCTATAATGACATTTTGTCACAACTAGGCTGAATAAAAGTCCACCAGTCAGTATGGACTGAAGTAGATCGATAACGTCCATGTTAGGGAATGACATATTTTTAAGCGTACATTACATTTACATCATCATCATCATTTCAGACATAGAACATTTACTGCTAGACATAGGCCGCCCCCATCGATCTACAAAAGGGCTGGTTGGAAGCGGCCTGCATCCAGCTTTTTCCTGCGGTCGTCTGTCCATCTTATGGGTGGACGTCCTACGCTGCACTTACCGATCCGTGGTCTCCATTCGAGAACCTTTCGGCTCAAATGGTCATCTGTTCTGCGTGCTATGTGAAATTACGAGTGAATCGTGCTCTATCGTAGACCGCATCATCGCTTAACATCAGGCGAGTTGGCGACAAACGCAAGTCAATTTATGCATTAAAAAAAATGTGCCCTGCCACTTCAACTTGCTAATCCGGTGGGCTATGTCGATAACTTTCGTTTGTCTACAGCCGGTCTATTCTGCAAGCTAAGTGAACGCGTAAGTGAAGTGATAAGCTAAGTGAACGTGTATTTTTCTTGTTAATTACTATAGAGATATCTCAAAATAACGAGTGATCACCCTTGAATGTAATCCCTTACCCTTATAATTCGATGTTTTGACATTTATTTGCAGAAATAAGCAAGAAAAAGTCACATTCACTTAGCTTATCACTTCACTTGCGCGTTCACTTAGCTTGCAGAATAGACATGTTGTTCGTTCACTTCATCTCTCATTTCTTTATTCCATAACATTTTATTAGATTGAAAATCTTGAATTACAGTACATCTGTTCATAATGGACCCGGGTATGTCCTAAAACTGCGACCAGAACCACCGGAGGATGGGCAGCAGCGTACAGCCTAATAGTACACGGAGAACGTATGTTCACCGTGTACTATGTGTGCGATCCCCAAGCCGCCTGCCAAGCGTGGGGATTACGGCAACACCCCTCTCTATGAGGGAGGCCTTGTCCAACAGTGGACGTTAATTGGCTGATGATGTGTGTTCATAATGTTCATATTGACATATCTTTCATCATTCGTTTCGAAGTTCCATAATTATTGTAATTTTAGTTCAATAAATTCAGCTTATCATGTTACCACTACTGAGACACAGGCTTTCTCTCAAACTGGGAGGAGGATGGGCCATAATCCACCATGCTGGCCCAATGCATGCTGGTGAATATCATAGACGTTCGAACATTTTTTTAAAGTTTCTTTGGACTTTCTGGTTTCCTCACGATGTATTCCTTCGCCGTTTTTGAGCAATGGCATCGAAACTGCAGATAATTTATTTAAGTACTATATAAATAAATAAAATAAATAAATAAATATGTGGGACATTATTGCACACATGGTCATCTGACCCCAAACTAAGCAAAGCTTGTAATATGGTAAATAAATAAATAAATCTAGGCATATGATCGAACCTGGTGCCATCAGATTGTAAAACGCACATGTTACCACTCAGCCACAAGTCATAAGTCTCAAATTTTAGTTACTGCAACCTATTTCCTGTGACTCCTAATCCGTAATCAAGTAAAACAGTTTATCGCGGCTAGCCAAGTTTTATTTGAGCCGGGAATTCCTTTGTGCCAATCTGGGTCTTTGCTCCTCGTTAATTGAACTGTTCTTGGCCCGTAATTGGTTCAATTCTGAATTGGAGGGCGTTTCGGTCTCCATTTGAAACGGGAATAGTGTTGCAATTTCCTTTTTAAGAGAAATGGTTGGTTCTTTGACGTCTTTGTAAATGTCGGATTACGTAACTCAGTTGAAAGCAACAGAAACCCGTGAAGTTCTCCTGTAATATTGCTAAAAGTTCTACTGTCATAGTGTACTTACCAAAAATATCTAGTAAATGTATTATACCAAATAATAATAATCAATTTAATGGTTTATTAAATTACTTCACCAAATTAGTGAAATATGCAACTTTGCTACCTCGGAAGATATAATATTATTGTAAACAAAGTAACCAAATTTTCTAGTTTTTTTTATTTAAACTACTGAACCGATTTTGATGAAATTTCTACGAAACGAATCTGATATTATTTCGTTTAAATTTAAAAATAATTAGCGTTCCGTAGCCTGACAAGGAACCCTTATAAATTAGTTATGTCCGTCCGTCTGTCTGTCTGTCTGTCCGTCCGAATTTTTCAGAACCTCCTAACTTCTATAATTTATAAGATAAGTGCATGAAACTTTGCACATTTACAGTTGTTATATAGATTGTTAAATATGTATAATATTGCATCTTAGGGGTGGCTCTCGTATATGTGAAATGGGGAAAAAAAATATTTTTTTACTGTACCTCTTCGTGTGGAATATCGTTGAAAAGGTCTTTTAAAATGAAGGTAAAGTTTCAAACATCACAGTCTATACTTTGCCTAATATGGCCCGCAACAGTGGCAAAAAGTTGGCCCCCCTTCCTGCATTTCTAAACTATAAGAAACTTGTAACTTAAAATACGGATGGGTGATATTTCAAAATTATTTCGAACATTATCTGATTATGACTTTTTGAATAACAGCGATAAAACTGTAATAAATTCAAGGCGTTCTAGCTCAAAGGTTGTTGACCTTTTTGTAAAATGATCTTAACAAATTATGTTTCCCAATCAGTTTTCTCTATGTTTAAACCAAATAAAGTATATGCTATGTCGGGATGGTATATCTCTGAAATTTGGCAAAGTCCACAGAGCTTATTCGTTTGAATTTTTAATAACTATCAATTTCTGAACTATGACTACAACTATATGGCTTTGGTTACGAAACCCTACCATATGCGTGTCTCGACACGCTCTTGGCCAGTTTTTTCTTTACAAAATTCTCGGGTCTAGCCCTGACATTTGGAGGGCATTGGTGGAGCCGAAGCCAACACCAAGAGGCCCTTTTGAATATAAAAAAATACAATAATTATGGAATGTGTATAAAATGGAACATAAAACTATTGTACGGTATAGGATTTTAAAAAAAACTGGGCCATTGAGGTGCACAACTTGTAGATAGGAGAACAGATCTATTGGATGAGAAACGGCACCTGCCTTATCCTGTCTCATCTCAAAATTAGTTAGACAGGTGATGACTTGCCATCCACTAAATGGGCCCCCCATAAAGGCTGCTGTATCTTGGCACCGGAAAGGCAACATTGGCGCGGGTGGCTTAGGGTATCGAAAGGTGTGTTGCATTTTCACAACAAGAGATACTCGCGGCGTTATGCCCTTTAACACTTCCACCCTGGAGCTTAGGTTCTTAGCTCTTGCGGTTTCCACCCCCGGATGGCCGGTTAAGGCAAGCCAGGGGACGGGGTCTCATTTAGCCCCATGGAATCGGGGTACGCGGTGTCGCCAATCACCGATGGCTCGCCATAAAGCCGCCCCTGCGTTATAAAGCCGCCCCTGCGTTTTTTTTAATTATTAACTTTATTATTGTAACCACATACCTTTTGTGTTCTATAATATAACCTAAATTTGTCATCATCGTTCCAGATTGCCTTCACCTGCAGCTGTACCGTGACCCGAAGGACCGCTACAAGAAGGGCCAGACGAAAGCCTCGCTCTCCCTCCAACACTTCCTGGGCTTCGAGTCCGGGTTCACGCTCGACAAGGAGTCCAACACCATCGCCATCATCTGCCAAGACGTCACCGTGGTGCTGGCGTTCGAGACCAGAGAGAGACTCATTGCTTGGCAGGTCAAGGTAATAATTTTACAATTATTTAATTATTTCTTATTATAAAAAAAAAAAACACTTATAAAACCATAACAGATATGTACTCTAAAGCGGTGCTATAACAACTTAAACAAATGTAAACTATTCTAATTTAAAAATACCAAGAATATATTCTACAACAAAATTGCATCAACCATAGATAAAAATATACATTAAGGGACCTTTTCACAAATTTTGTAAACCGAACATATTATGGCTACACTTACCTAATATTAAATTATAGGAACTGTCGTGGGTTTCACGCATTTTTGTTTATAGTAATATATTTTTCACAAATTTTGTAAACCGAACATATTATGGCTACACTTACCTAATATTAAATTATAGGAACTGTCGTGGGTTTCACGCATTTTTGTTTATAGTAATATATTTTTCACAAATTTTGTAAACCGAACATATTATGGCTACACTTACCTAATATTAAATTATAGGAACTGTCGTGGGTTTCACGCATTTTTGTTTATAGTAATATTATAAATAGGAGTTACCCGCATAATAAGCTCGATCTTTCGTGAGTTATTTCCGTATTATGCAAACAAAACCTGCCTATACGTTGGTGCAAAGGTCCAAACATCTGTTTTGGTCTCATCATCAGCCAGAAGACGTCCACTGCTGAACATAGGCCTCTCTCCCTCCACACTGAACGACATTCTGCCATCTGCATCCACTGGATGCCCGCGACTCTCACGATGTCGTCTGTCCATCTTCTACAATGTTAATGATTGTAACCATAGGAATTTTATGAGAACAATTCTGGCAATTCCTTTAATTGTTCCCAGGTTGGAACGCAACTAGGTTCATCCAAAGAGTTCCTAGTGATGATTGGAGGAGGGAATAGGAAGCTGCCGGCTGGTCCAGCGCGGCTACATCTCCAGGGGCGCCGGTTCGCGCTCACGAGCGGTCTCCCGCCACGCTTGCTCGGCCTCTGGGAACTGGCGCATTTAAGGTAAGCCGTAAAACCGCTATGATACCGAAATAATAATTTGAATGGATTCGCCTATTATCACCTAGGTGATTATATTTGCAGGTGATCATAGAACACTAAAGAGTTGCGTATGATCACCCAGGTGTGTTCACCCAGGTGATCAAAGTAGAATAGACCATTATAGCAAATAATTTTATGAATAATTTAATGATTATGATAAATTCTTAAATGAAAATTCTAGACTCACGAGTCTCTTTTAAGTTTTTGTAAATTTACTAACAAATGATGAGGTATTTATATTTATTTAGATGAAGCGCTTTTATTCCATTTTTATTATGTGAACCATTAGATTGTGGAATGCGCTGCCTGCATGAGTGTCCACCCAATAATTACAATCTAGGTGTATTCAAGTCTCGAGTGGATCGGTTTCTTCTAGACAAGCGTGCTCCATTGTACAATGCATCAACGCTTAGCATCTAACAAAGTCTGTCAAACGCAATCCTATTATTCAATAAAATAAATAGTTTCAAAATACATCAGCAAAATTTTGCAGTATAAACTATTCTCACTAAGATATAAATCTCGTTTAATATCCGAAGTTTTGGCACAAATTTAAATGTAGCGTGAAAAATAATGAGATCTGGAAGGTTCCACGAGATATGATTTAAGTATATTGTTGTGTGCGGTACGCAGCACATTTGGCAAGAGTTGGCCAGTAACTGCTAAACAATAGGGCTGCCGCATGCCAAATACTATAATATGAAGATAAAACTAGTTACGATATGTAGATGAACATTGTAAGGATTATGAAAACTAGAACAAGTTACCTATACAGAACAAATTAATATTATCATTCTAGTAAAATTCATAACGGACCAAAAAAACATTTCATTTTCTATATGTTAGTGGCATAGATTTAGGATGAAAAAAAATTTTAGGTCTATGGTTAGTGGTAAGAATTGGTTCTTGAAAATCAAGTTTTTTAAGAAATTGGAGTAAAAATATCGCTTTGATTGCACTTTTATTGTGCGAACTGCAGTTGAATGTGCTGCCTGAATGGGTGTTCTCCGATAGTTACAATCTGAACTTAGGAAAATCGAAGAGTGCGACGACACCAATGACTACTAACTTTATTATTATTTCGCCTTAACTATTGGATCTAGACAGGTCATTTGAAAGGCTTTAGTGGTACCGAAGCTAACACCAAAATGCTTTGATGAACGTACACAATACAATCCTCAGGCGTGTGTGAATGATTGAAAAATTCTGAACTTTAGTGGTGAGTTCTTGGTTCACCACCATGAAGATAATGTCTCCCACTAATGAGCTCCAGTTATTAGTTTGTTACTATAGTTAGTGGCAATATTTATAGTATACTGACGCTATAAACGTTGTCCTTTCCAAACTCCATAGAAAAAGCACCTTCAGTTTTTGCAGTTTCCATATATCTACACTAATATTATAAAGAGGAAAGATTTGTACCTATTTTTGTATGTTTGTAATGAATAGGCTCCGAAACTACTGAACCGATTTGAAAAATTCTTTCACTGTTGGGAAGCTACACTATCCCCGGGTGACATAGGCTATATTATATTTTGTAGCGAGGCCGAAGGCCGAGCTTACACTCGTGCGAAGCCGGGGCAGACGGCTAGTGTAATATATTTTTAAACCAACTCTGTCTTCAAATAAGAATAGAATAGAATATTATTTATTATCACGTAGTTGCGTTACTTCTACATGGACTTGTCATTATTTTATTTTTACATCAATTTCAAGATTCTGAATATCTAAATAGCTATTAATATTCTGTGACTCTTACAAAAACAAATAGTATGAAGAATAATTGATTTTAAGATAATTATTCAGCTTAAGGATTGCGGTTTCTTCTTCCTATAAGAAACCGATTCACTCATGTTCCATCGTAGACCGCATCATCGTTTAACATGAGGCAAGTTGGCGATCAAACGCAAACTTATTATTGGATTAAAAGAAATGCACAAGCATAACTGTTTAAATGCGTCTACAGCCACAACCCTTTACCCCGTGACTCGTCGCTAGCTTTAATCTCCGGCAGACGCCACGATACTTGATCTCTGTTTTATAGCTCGTCTACCACGGCCCGGTTTATCGCCCGTCTGCCGCGCTTCATGTCTTGAATGCATTCAGTTTACGGCCGAATTCGACATTTTATTCCGGCGCCGTTATGACCAGTGGCGTGCTTTTATGACAGGTCGTTATTTACTTGGAAACTGCAAATCTAAAGTTAATTTATAACCCGATGACGGCGAAGCCAGAAAGAGGGCATTCTAGTAATGTATAGTAACAGTAATGCATGTATACCGTCGTTGTACACACCTAGACATCAATTATATAGTTCACAATATCACATTTACTTCAATTTAGACGTTATGTCGCTTGCAAAGTGTTCAACGTCGCTTACTAGGGCATTACTGGCATCGCGTGGCGTTGTAGTCGGATCGCGACTGCTTTACAACTAACCAGAAAGTTGGCGCAATGTGTAGCGTGCGCAGAGTTTTGATTTGGAATTTTTTGGCACGATTGTGACTATACAGGGTGTTTGGTAGAGGGTCCGACAAATCAAATGAGCGTGTTTGGGGGCCCATTTGGAGAATACAAGTTGGCCAAAAAAAATCCCTGACCCCCCTAATTTTTTTAAAGGTTTTTTTGTGAATTTTCCCATTTTCACCGAAATTGTACCTATTTACCTCCATAACATTTGTAAAATCTGTTTTAGACCGGATGTTTTTACTTGAATTTGGTCTCTAATACACCTTCAGGCCACGCAAAGCAAAATTGGATACAAAACAGAGCTAAATAACTGATTTAGAGCTCATAGAGTGAAAAAATGTAAATAAAAATTACCTCATAGTTCAACTTTCACAGTGATCTAAAAAAAAAACACTAGCAATTCTGGAGATAATATGCATTTAAAAACTTCTCTATTTATTACTTATTACAATGACATACTAAATTGGTATAATACTTACCAGCTTATTGAGTTAAAATAGGATTCTAAGTAACAACTCTAGAAATAAAAAAATGTGTCATCTACGTAAAGTAAGGGACCAATTACGACGAGCAGGTATAAAACCATTGTTATTAGTTCTTCTTTCTCCGTCTCCCCAAGAATGCAGAGGCAGCGTGCTAAGGCTTTAAGCTACCAGTTGTCTAACCAATAAAATCAGTGTGACTGATTATCAGTCGAGCTTTGACTGCTATCACTGTTTGACGCGTGTACGAATAATCCAACGGTTTCTGTTTTCTGTTTTGATTTGTTAAATTGTTACCTTGTTGATTGTTACCGTTGTTGTCTGTTACCGTTGTTCTGTTACCGTTGTTGACTGTTACCGTTGTTGACTGTAACCGTTGTTGACTGTTACCGTTGTTACTGTTGTTTTTGTTGACGTTGACTGTTGTTGCTGATTCTTTCTGCGCCGACATGACGGAGTTTAGTAACGAAGAATACGCCGACATGGTTTTTGCCTATGGCCGAGCTGATGGGAACTCACGTGCAGCCCAAAGAATGTACAGAGAGTCGTATCCCAACAGACATGTACCACATCACACCACATTCTCAAATACTTTCCGGAGACTGCGGGAAACCGGCACCCTACATTTTAGGGAACCACGACTCAATGCTAGACAGCATCGTGTTGTTGTAGATGAAAGTATTCTACAAGAGTTCGATGTGGATCCCACCACCAGCATTAGAAAAGTGGCCCGTGACTTGGGAGTTTCGACATGGAAAGTTTGGTCAGTAGTCAATGCAGACGGAAGGCATCCTTTTCACTACACTCCGGTGCAAGGTAAATTTAATTTATGACATTAACTCTAAACTGTGTTCTAGATTCTGACGCTTGAGATTATTTTGATCACTCTCACTCTTATGACTTTTGAAACGAGAGAGAGATAATGACCTAGATAATATCTCACGCGTCAGAATATTAGAGCTCCTGATTGCTCATTTAAAATACGAACCTTACATAAATTGTTTACTGGACAATGGGCTTTGCTCAAATTCTCTTGAATAGTGGATTGTAATTTTTTTATTATTATGACTTCGGTGGTGTATCGAACTCTACAATAATAATAATAATTGCCGTACAAGTTGCCCATCTCATGTTCTCAAACGGTTTTGTTTTGGTTTCAGGTTTAGTAGAAGGGGACCAAGAGCGGCGTTTGCGGTTTTGCCGTTTTCTTTTACATACGGACGTAGATAATGACGAATTCCTGAAGACCATTCTCTGGACGGATGAATCTAAATTCACGAGAGAGGGCATCTTTAACCAACATAATCTCCACAGATGGGAATCGCAAAATCCTCGCGCGACTAGAGAGGCCTCACACCAACATAAGTTTTCGGTCAACGTATGGGCAGGTGTCATTGGGAGAGACCTCATAGGACCCCATTATCTCCCAGATACACTGAATGGGGAAAATTACCTAGAATTTTTAATGAATGACCTACCGGAATTAATGAGTGACCTGCCGATTTTTGAAGATGACCGGGCAGTTGTATTTCAACATGACGGCTGCCCGGCTCACTACCGGAACATAGTACGCGAGTACCTAGACAACGTTTTCCCCAATTCATGGATTGGGAGAGGTGGCCCAATTGAATGGCCCGCACGTTCCCCAGACCTAACACCACTCGATTTTTATGTCTGGGGACGTGCTAAAGAGTTGGTGTACGAAGTTGAAATAAACACAAAAGAAGAATTGGTGACGAGAATTGGGGATGCTTTTTCAAAAATGAAAGTAGAAATGACGCTGAACACGACTACAAAAGAAATACGCCGTAGATGCCGGGCGTGTATTCATAACAGAGGAGCTGTGTTCGAACAAAATTTAAATTAAATAAATAATTGTATTTATTTCTGTTGTTTGAATTTTCCCTTCTGCCTCATTTATTCAACAAGTTGGTAAGTTTTATACCAACTTAGTATGTCATTGTAATAAGTAATAAATAGAGAAGTTTTTAAATGCATATTACCTCCCGAATTGCTAGTGTTTTTTTTTAGATCACTGTGAAAGTTGAACTATGAGGTAATTTTTATTTTCATTTTTTCACTCTATGAGCTCTAAATCAGTTAGTTAGCTTTGTTTTGTACCCAATTTTGCTTTGCGTGGCCTGAAGGTGTATTAGAGACCAAATTCAAGTAAAAACATCCGGTCTAAAACAGATTTTACAAATGTTATGGAGGTAAATAGGTACAATTTTGGTGAAAATGGGAAAATTCACAAAAAAAAAACTTAAAAAAAATTGGAGGGTCAGGGATTTTTTTTGGCCAACTTGTATTTTCCAAATGGGCCCCCAAACACGCTCATTTGATTTGTCGGACCCTCTACCAAACACCCTGTATAGTTATAGTATCTCTATGATAGCACTGCTCTTTTTGACATTTAAAAATGGTATACGATTCGATACCGCTGTTTGTTAAACCAATAAAAAATATGAGTACAAATTTAAGTCCGTTTGTAAAATACCAGTACAATTGTAAACTGTAAGTAGAACAACATTCCATTGTAATATTAACTGTTTAGCGCAGCGCGTGAGTCGGCACTCGTGCTCAACCGCGGGGGAGTGCGGCCCGCTGCGTCCGGCACAATGTGTTTTACTAACTCTGTTTTGCGTAAACTACCAACTCTAACTATTACTAACTGTTACAAATTGTACTCATATTTGGAGGAGACAAAGAGATACGCGCTGTACTAAATTTGGGAAACTCGTATTTTGTCTGGTTTGTTTAAAAGGTCTGTGAGCGCTCCGTTGTTTTGTGTGGGATTTGTCTACTGTTCTGCATTTTAAGAATAAAAAGTCTTGTCTTGTTTGTTCTCATTATGCACAATAAATACTTTTTGTCAACTTAATCAAGATGGCAAAGCCGTTTAATCATTATTTGGTAACAAACAGACGAAGAAATTTGTATTTGTACTTAAACCCAACCTTTTTATGATGCTTCGTAATTGGACATTGCTCGTAACGATGTGATTTCGTCACACGAATATCAAATTGAAACATTTTGCGAACTGATCGCGCGAACATCTATCAAGACGCTAATTAATGATAAGAGTGTTTGATTGCAAGTTCGTATTAAATAAAAAAGGTATTTTCTAAGTCTGCGTGCTTTATCTTCCACCATATCGTCGCCTTACCAACAGGCGAGTTGGTGGTCAAACGGACTTATTCGCGATAAAAAATATACGAGTATATAAAAAACACAGCCCTTAAAAAAACAATAAACTACGAACTTAACTTACGGCCATTTACAGATTTGTCATCATTGATCATAGTTTTTTGCTTATGCAAGCGATGGCTTATTAGGACGCCATTTTGGAAGGTCACTACATCTTTTTCGAGCTTAAACGGATGCCCATCTCAAGAGGCATTTTAAGCATTGTTACTGAATGATAAAGGTTTTTTCCTTCACAGACGTTACGGCGTGGTAGAAGGACGGTTCTGCTTCGAAGGCGGCTCACACTGCGGCAAGGGAGAAGGTCTGCACCTGCTCATCACGGACCAGGCGCAGGACATCACTGATGCCTTCGATGCGGCAGCGCAAGGAAATGCTACCATGCAGAGGATGACTACTTCTAGGAAAAGCACCGGTGAGATGAAAGACATATTCTCTCTATATTTCTCTCATTATATCATCATCATCATTTCTTAGTGTCACAGATTATAATCTCAAGCCATCTGAGATTGTAGTGTGTGACACTTAAAGGCCTTCAAAATGACCGATTTGATAATTAAATATATTTTTTCTTTAAGTTTGAGGTTAAATATATTATCTCTTTGACTTTTCTAGAATCTATAGATTACAATGGTTTGTTTTTTATACAGACGCACATAATTAACTTTTACTTAATTACGGATTAACTGTACGGAAATATATATTTCACCAAAACTTATATAAATATTTTGATTTTATCTTGAACTGTTTCTTTATAATATATTCGTTCTACCTTACATATTTAGTTAATATATAGGTAATATAGGAATATGGGTTCAAACATTGGTAATTAATTATCCGTTTATTTTTATTTTCACAGATAAAGGAAACAAGGCACGGCCAAGCACGCGAATGTCGGACTTCAACACCGTCGATTCATCAATGGCAGACACTGCAAGCGCGCTGTACGAAGAAAACTTCTTTGGAGAAGATTGTAGAGATCATTATTGGCCATCGGATGAAAGACGAAACTTTGACGAACAAGACTTCAGAACCAATGACGGAGAAATTGGTGCTAAACCACCTTGGAGCGACGCGGACCACGTCACTCTAGAACGATGCAACAATTGTCTTACCAGACTTGGCGCTATGTCGCGATCCTCTACCGTAGCTTTAACTCCTGGCACCCACTTCAATCCTGCCTGGACAATGGAACCTGTTCCGGAATGCATTTCTGATAACTCTTCAAATAGTACAGAATATCTCACACCTCGAGCGATAAGGAAAACTGTAGAAGCATGTCAGTGCGACAAACCTCCAGACAGGCCGCCAAAACCAACGCACATGGATCAAAAGAAAGCTCCTATGCCGTTACCTACCCAGGGGTGTTCGTGTGTGAATGATAATTACCCTGTTAAAAACCCCAAAGTCGGACCCTACGAAAATTACGATGTTCCTAAAACAACACACATCGAGGTAAGTATCCGTATTGCTTTACATAATTAAATGAATGTTTTGAGAATTAAGTTAATTGCATTATTTTCGTGTTCCCTTTTAGGTCGATAACGCAGAATATTACGACACTCCGAAAAGGCTAAAGCAAGCTTTATCAGATGACCTGTTCCAAGTCACCAAGAGTTACGCCCCGGGTAATCTAGTGCTCAAGAAAAACTGTGGTTGTATCCTTAAATTTGCGTCAAAAAAGAAACCTATCGTAGTAGAATGCGAAGAGAACATACAACCAGTCGAATGTCCATGTCAAAAAGTAACTAACTGGGCAAATAACTTAATTAGTCTTCCTTACTGTAAACGAACAAACGATAATACAAATATAAATACTGAAATACTTACTAACCAGAAATCACAAGACATGGCTATTTATGCGACAGTTGATGTATCGAGAAAAACAAATAGACAAAGTAGTGTCACTGACAAAGATAGCACATGTGAGACTGACGCTCAATTTACTATCTACCAAAATTTAGAACCAAAAGAACCTAAAGAATTCGATGGTCCTTATGCTAATTATGAAAACCTTGAATTTGCATTATCCTTAGAATATTATGAAAATGCTAAGGATTTATTGAAAAAGGCTGGTGTGACGCAAACTGAATTAGATGCACTAAGTGCAAATTTAAACAAAGCAGTAACAACAATACCAAAGAAACCTAAGCTTTGCGTAAAGTGTAATCACTCACAGACGTCGCTATGCAATCCTCATGACCCAAAAAGAAACAAAACAGATGAGTACTTACTGATGGAGCCTTCAAATGAAGCAAAACAAGATATCTGTAAAACAATAGCTCCTAATCCGGGTTACACTCCAATGTCTCCGAATCCAAACTGGTCACAAAGTTTAAAATATCCATTGCACAAAACTAATCGAACTGATATCGAAAAGTCTCTTAGCATCCCTACATTGAACGGAGATGGGAATAACCAACATTATTTACCAGGAAATAATAATAGAGAGGCATTACAAAAAAGATCTTGTTCAGTTGACTCGTCTCGATTACTTGAAGATTTGAAAGAATTTGACAGTAGCATCGGCAGTCATGGGACATCATCTTCATTAGAAACTTTAAGAAATTTAGCTTTAGAAAATAGAAGATCGTCATCCCCCTGCGATAATGAAAGAGAATGTTACGACTGCTGCAAATCTTCTGGCTCTGAGAACAAGACCTCTGAGAGTTCATCAAAAGAGACTCCTCACTTGAGGAATAAGCACATGGATAATGCTCAAATTAAGAGATCCTCAAGTGTTCCTTGCAAGTCTGGTGGAAACAGGGATTCTTCAAGCTCAAACGATTCCGGCGTGTCAAGTTGCTCTCTAAAACACGGAGGTGGAGAGTTCAATGAATTTGAAATGCCTTTGACATCCGGCCACTCCAAATACCACTATATGATGCATAAAAAAATGAGAGGAAGTCTGACAGGATGCGTTCACTCGTCGTTGCCAAGAAAATCTAAGTCTTCTGACCCGCTAAGAGACATGTCCATGCAAATTCACAAAGCTGGCGTTCGTGCAAAATCTTCATCGGCTGAGGCTGAAGTTCCTGTGTTACCTCCGAAACAGTTCAAAGGTAAGAATGTTTTACAACCGTTTTTTTCGTTAGATATTTGACTCAATTGATGTGACAGTGTAGTCTAATATGGTAGCATTCTAACAATACCTAGCTCCATTTGATAGCTGGCTATAAATAAGGCTGCCGAAAGACCATCAGGAAAAATCATGACAAAAATACTAAAACAGTTGGCGTAGGCAATAGTTAAATCCCAAAGCATATGAAACCAAGAAACAAAGCTTTACACAGCAACACAAACAACAAGGCAGCTCATTTGAAATGTAAAGCTATTACAAGTCACGGCGAGACAGTAAAGTCGGCGCGCCGGAAATGATGTGACCCTTTCACGATGGGCTCGACTTTAAGTGTAATTGACCGGATACGATGCGCTCTTAAATGTTAAGAACTCATTACCGATTAAATCTTTATGTATAGAGAGTTCTTGAATGGTAGAATTGTGCTTTTTTAGTTTTGTTCAGATTTAGATGATTTTGCTGTGCGTATTTTCTCACTTTCCAGACTACGTATTTACCATCTTTACCACATCGTCACCTGTCGTCCATTGGTCTGTAAGAAAGCGCCCAGCAACTTCACTTGTTAAAAATTTATCTATCTTAGTTTATTTGAAAGATGCAGTATGTAGAATTCTAGTGATAAAAATGACATCTGGAGATATCTTTCATTGAGGGTTTTATGAGTGTACATTTTAGCTTACTTGATTTTGTAGGTGTGATGGACACGCACAGTACATCGAGCGGGACTTCTGACATGTCGGACTACATTGAAACTCTTTCATTGACGTCATCGCACTCTTCTTCAGACGGACCTAGTGCCATCAGGTAACAATTACGATACACACAATTTATAGCATACTAGCTGTACCTGCGACTACGTCCGCGATTTCTTCAGAAAAAAATAGCGTATGTCCATCCTCATGATACATACTATTACCTCGCAAAATTTTATCGACATCGGTTAAGCCGTTTAGCCGTGATTATGTAGCAAACAGACAGACGGATAGAGTTACTTTCGCATTTATTATATTAGTGTGAATTTCGAGTTTTTCTAACAAACGAAGTAAGTTTAGTGTTACTATGAACTAAATAATAAATTCAAGAGAATTATTGCAACAGTTTGTTTATAAATGCAGTTATATTATTATTCAAGGGATATTTAATGTGATTATGTTGAAATTAAAGCCAACTGCAGATCATTTTAACTGCAGTGAACAACAGATATATTTCATAACCGTTTGTAAGTGTGTTTGTTACGGTATCGTATGACAGAAAAACATCGGACTAATATTATTTATCAGTTAGCTAACATACTTACCTACCTTTGAAAACAATAGGTTGTATATTTCCATAATTGTTGGAAAACTTTGGAAAATTACTAGTAGTGCCCCCACAACGCAGTTAATTATATATTATTATCATGATGATTAACCGCAAATATGCAAAAAGGCAAAATTAGTTCTTATAATTGGTAACCACATGCCTTGATCCTTCAGAATGGGTCGGCAGGCGACGACGACGCTGCGGCCACGTTCGGGCAAGGAGTACCACAACATGGACCCCATCATCACCTCCATGTACAAGCAAGGGAAAGACCTCGCCAACTATACCAACTTACCCTGAACACCATCGTACTTTCCACGTAAGATTATAGAAAAAAGTGTGAAAGAGTACTGACGATTTCGATCGTTGCATAAACTTGTTCATGATCGTTTTTGTTTAGTTTGATTATAATGTTCGTTTGTGAAAAAATCCAGTCATTATAATATTATGCTTCGGAATAAATATTGAGCATCTAATTAATAAAACAACGCCATTTATGAAAGAGAGGTAAAATATGAACTCTATGGTATTAATACAAGTAGGTACCAAGTTTCATCAAATTCAATCAAGTACCTATTATTCGAAAAATTTGTTCCAGAACATTTGTACAAAAACGGTTGAACTACGGAGGATAAGACGAAAAATAATAATATCTAGTTAAAAAAACTATAATTATAATACACTATAACACAGGTCTTTCGCTTTACTATAAAAATACTCCATCATGAATAAGATGAGTCCAGACTTGATGAGCCATACATGAAACCATCTGAACTACAAACAATAATTTGTCATCTGAACTACAAACAATATTTTGTCATCTGAACTACAAACAATAATTTGTCATCTGAACTACAAACAATAATTTGTCAAAGTTTCACACAGATAAAATTTGTAAAAATGGGTGAAATTAGAATTCTAAGATTTTACATACAAAATCTAAAAAATATCATAGGCAAACCTATTACAAATTGTGTGAAAATAAATATTCTGTGTTTAACAATTGATAAAATATAGTACGAATACGTTGTACCTATTAAAAAATAAAAATGTGTAAAACTTAATGCATGCTTTTCTCCTTCATAATGAAAGAAAATATTTAGTCTTTAGATATTATACAATTTAGTATTTTATATTGCAGTTAATTTGTATCGTTATTTTTTTGATAATTTACAATACGTTTAATTACAATGTAAATACTTAAAATATTAACCAATCACCATTAAAATGCTGTAAAATGCTTCTGGCTACTTTATGAATCATTTTAAATTTCTTGTTACCATTTTATTTACGTATTTCTTGAAAACAAAAACAAGATAAAAAATTAGCTTTTTTACTTAGTTATTGTTAAACTTTTATACAAAATTTTCATTTGTTGTTGTGTGCATAAGACTGAATTTTTATATTAATTTTAAATTTTTTACTAATTTTAATTTAACCATACGGGAATTGAATCTAGTCAGACATAATTTAGAATGTAAAAATTAAAAATACTTAATAATAATATTGTAAAATATGGGTATTTAGACAACGATTATTCTTACAGTTTATAGCGAATAGATATTTTATACGAAGTTTTATGACTCTATAACCCAGTGTATAATGACCTCTTGAATTATTTATATCAATCAGCAATAAGTGTACAGTTCCCTTACACGTAGGACTCGTTGTTTAATGTGCATGGTAACTATCGTGTGGCTAGAGTTACACTTGATTGTTTGTTTTTGAGTTACTTAACTAAATACTTAACAAAACTATTACATATCGAAATTAAACACTTTTAATGGATAAAAAACAAGCCAGGCACAGAACTGCTAGATCTCTGGACACCGTGAGAGAGCTCTGCGTATGTAGGGAATGTTTTAATAAAAAATAATTGGCGGTACTTGTAAATAATTTCATAGCTTTTCTATACACATCCTTCGTCTATATACATGACATGTGACCACGGACATTGTAAAGTATTCGAAACGTCAGGAATAAAAAAAATTACACGCAGGTAAAACTGTTTGATTTCAATACTTACCAATATTATAATTTAGTATGTTGGAATAAAATTCTCTGTTCTGTGGTTGGAATGTTTTGAATCCATTTTACTATTTAGTAGAATATTAATACAAACCATTTTTTTTTAAAGTTTATTCTCATGTAATAGATATTATTTTTAAGGAGTAACGGACAAAGAAATTGTTATTAATTTCACTACAATAAGCGTGCAGATTTTTGTACCGAAGCTTTATTAGAATAAAGCAAGAATTCAGGTTGTTTATCAAAATATACATTTATTATATTCAGTATATTTGTGAATCACGATATATTTTGTTTGTAAACATATTCGTATTCATACGAAATGTCTTTACAATCTTCTTCTGTTTTTTTTTTGTTTTTCATTTATTTATTATTTCAGTCACACAAAAATATACTATAAATTGGAATGTGCAATATCTTGAGATGTACTTACATACCTTTCTAAATAATTATCAGTAGTTATTTCGCTAGTATGTACCCACCTACTTATCCGATACCATGTGTATCACTTACTATGTATACCTATACATAATGAATAAACATAGTGATTTGTAAAATGTTGTTTTTATGTCCACCTTATGGAGTAGAAATCATAATAGACCGCTGAAAAGTGCCTATATAGGACTTTTGCCTTCCAACACTACAAAAATCTGTAATTCCTATCCTACAGTCACTGATCAGTCAATTATCGGTAGGTGTATGTAAAAGTACAACATGCTTCCATCTTACGAACGACTCGAAAGTAGTCTGACTGTGGTTATCTATATGACCAGACGTAGGTACTACGCCATGGACGCTACAAAGCGTTTGTAGGCCTGTAGGTCTACAATATTCTGCTAGTAAAAGTAGACCGTACTCTCAAAGTAAAACCCTAAGATACCTACATCCGCTAAGCTAGTAAGGATTTGTGTAAAAGCGTAGAATCTCACGTTATATGTCGCTCTTCCTGTATATTTTAAGCCGGTATTGAGACGTACAAAGTCGAGGAGTCATGCCACAGTGGAGTAAGAACAGTAAGTTTTGTTACAGTACGACAACGATGTTTTAATTATAAAATTGTTGATTTATTGCCTTCTTCACCAACTGATCATATAAATCTGATCGCACTTAAGGTTAGTGAAACGTGAAATAAACTGACAACTAATCACAAGATTATTGCGTGTATTCAGATGTTGAAACTAAAAATAAAATAACTATTTGTTTTCACCAACTTGACACACTCCTGTTTTTTAACTGCACAAGTATATCCCTTAACAGTAATAATGCTTTCGTTATAAAATTTGATAAAATTATACAATTCTTATAATTAATTTATTCCAAGGTTTTTGTTTAGTGATAATATGATATTGTATGTGACTTGTTTATAAAGAACATTATTTTTATTGGAGTCATACTGTTTTTTTGCTAAGTAAATACTACAGTGTACAACGAGTGCATAAAATAAGCTATATTTAAGCCAAGACGTTTATCAGCCCAAACCGTAAGTAAGGGCGGATATTTCAGTAGAGAATAAAATTTTATATCAATAAAACCCATTATTATACACGAGCTCTGCTATACATTCACTTTTTCGCTTGAATTGCAAGAAAATTAAACTGTGATATATTGTTAGTGATAATACTATATCTTTGAAATTTAAACTGAAATGTGTACTACATGCTACATTTATTTTAAAAAAAATATAAAGACCAGCTAACCCAGGTAACCACATGAAGTACTGAAGCATTAAAATTATTTTAATGGGTAATTTTTGTGCACCTTCGCAACAATTGCATTGCAAAACGGACTTTTACCAGTTTAAGTCCGTTTACACCGGACATAAACAAGAACTGTACAAGCATGAGAATTGAAAAGTATAATTATATATTATCATCCCAACTTTTTTGGTCTAAACTGATTTTACTTACTAGTAGGTAAATAGATGTAAAGTTAGTCTTCTGACACAGTTTATCTGTGGCACATCGCTAATGCTCGCGCCCGACACACGCCGCATATTCAAACGGTCTGTCTGAAGACAGCCTCACATGTGGAAAAGGAATGTTCTAGACTTCTTTAGTTTAAGTAGTTCAATGCATGTAGACACGTCTCATTTTATTTCCTAATTGCTTCTAGCGCAAATGTGCCTCATGCTGTGTGCAAATGGTTGTGATTAGTCAATTTATTCGGCTATGTAGTATTTATTTGGGTATGTTGTTTGTATAATACTAGTTTCGCTCCGTGGTTTCACCCTCATTATATCCAGTATAAAAATAGTCTACGTTACTCTTTATAACATCAGCTACATAATATAGTGAAAGATGAAAACAATGGCACCTCCATGAAGCTACCTCCTTGGTAGCGAGAGAAATCTGCTTTAACTTAGATGACAAAATGTTTTTATTTTACGTACAAGTACGGAGTTCAATTCTCAAAAGAAGTACCTACCTGTAGTTGTTTTTATTTTTTGTAGGGTAAAATATTAAAACACCCAACAACAAAAACTGTTGTTCCGATCGGTACCAAATTCGTGAAATACGGAACAATTTCACAGGATCACTTACTGAGCTAATCTGATATTGCCTGAAAATTTCACCAAAATCTGTCCAGCCGTTTCGGAGTCCACAGGGAATATACATTCAGACATCGCCTTTAATAATATATACCTAGATAGATTAATGTGCAACTACAATCACACAGAACATTACACAATGAATTGATCAACCTATATCTCCAAGTCAGATTATGTTTTGCGATCAATTCGCAAAAGATTGATAATTTTTGATGCCTAAACAGATTTTCATTAAACCTAACTGTGGTGAACTCCATAGTCACAGCACCACAGACAGCCTCTGACCTCTGAGCTGCCAATACCTTGTCAATATCTTACGTTATTATATTGTAATTTTTTTTTAAGTTGAATGAAGCCAACATTTGGTCGTATCTGCTATTGTTATTTCATAACAGTATCTAAAAACTACTATAGTCCTTTAAATGTAGCTTGATTGAAACGACAGCTGACGACATTTCAGGGCATGTCTTTGTAATAACGTCTGGCGAATTGCATTTACTTGAATCACAAAGATCAGTGGTTTTCTGCGTCTTAAACTATTATGAACTACAAGTGCTGTACATATAAATAGTAAAAGTATATTTGAATTTTAAAACGGAACTGCATTTTGTGTGGATTATCACAATACAATAGCCATATTTTTCTATTCTGTCATAACAAGGTTACGTCAACTTGACAAAAAATTTAGGGACGTGGTAAATCGATAAACGTAAAATCGATCGTTTTATTTTGCTGTGTGAATTAAATAGTATTTTTTTTAATGTTTTTTCAGAATTTCCTCTGCGTACTATCGAAATACAAAACTCGTACAGATAACGTACTATCTTTTTTGTAAACCTAGATTTCTTTTGTATATAGTATAATAATATCGAATTACTAGCAACTGTCTTAGTAAATTTTACGGAACGAAGCATCTTTATCCAAAGACTGACTACTAGAATAGCATATTAGACTGACTATTGATTGAATAGCATTTATTATTAATCTGCAGGATTTATCAAGTGACTCTAACGCTGATGATGATGATGACACTGATTTGGAATGTACACCATTAGATTAAACAATAGATTTATTTGTATTACAAAAGTTTGTACTTGCTTTTTCTGTTTTATTTCATACTACAACAGAAATATAGATTGGTTTAAAAATATTATTCGTGCAAGACACTTCCAGTCAATAGACACACACATTATTCTCGATTTGGTCCGAATTGTCCCAGCACTAATCGAAGATTTTGACATACTTCATTTCAATCAACTTACATTTAATAGACTATAACTACAATGATAAGAGCTTTAAAAAACTTTTTTTTATCAGTTGACGATGCCACGGGCAAATACATACAACCTATTTATTTATAGAATCAGTAAAAACATGATGTGCATCATTGAATTATGTAACAAGAGAGTGAAACGGATTCTAGGCAAGCGTGCTCCATCGTAGGCCGCATCATGAAATTAAAACCAGGCGAGTTGGGGGTCAAACGCAAGCCTGTAACTAAATGTATTAAAAAGAAACAGAGATAAAACGAAAACAGTAAACTTTACTGAAATCATGTGTGCAGACTATATGCTATTACTAGTGATTAGTAAACCTAATTTTAAAAGTCCTTATTTTTGGCAGCATAACTTGACCGTTAGCAAAATGTCTCAGCTTAGCATATTAAGATCATCGACCACGTCATAGCATCGAGTAGTCTATGGTCAAACAGCCTCGCAGTAAAGAGGTATGTTAAATATAAAATCGTCATAATAACTCCATCAGCTGGTTCGGGAAGGGAATTAAGTCAGCACTCTCGCTCGCTCGGAGGGCGTTTCATATTTTTATTGCTCTACAAACTCGCTCCATAAATTACCAAGGACTTCAGGATTTTTATGTTGGCTTAAATGTTTGGGGATCAGTGTGGTAAAAAGTTTCTTTCAACTACGTAGTAATGTTATCATTAACCACTACAAAACCGATCACAAAGGACGAATTTTTTGCTTAGAACCAAAACAGTGCAGAAATATTATATATGAAATCCATGGTTGCACAGTTTTTCATTAATGCCATCTATTTAAATGTAGTTTGAATTCGTTGATTAATGCACTATTTTTTATTTGGATATAAATTTACCACAAAGGTTTAATACCTCTCATTAAGTTTAATATAAAATGTATGCATTAGATCAAAAAGATACTGGCTGAAAATAAAAATCGGCGAAATAAAACCGACTTGGTGAAGATAATTGTTAGTTGTTAATGGTTTGAGGAGAAGATGAATTAAACTTTGTTTTCATTAACTTGAGTTTTTTAGTAGGTATATTTTATCACGGTAGGTAGATTGGTAGTTGAATGAATAGTAGATTGCGCACCTTGCTAAAATGAGTAATTAATGCACTCGTCTTAATTTACAACACTCGTGCATTAATAACTCACTTTGCGCTCGATGCAACAATCTACTATTTTATGAGAAACATAATTATTTACTAACATTCATCAATATGTTGAGTTAAAAAAAAAAAATAAGTTGTGTCGAAACGGATAATGTTAATTTAAAAGGGTATTTTGCTTTATTTCAATGGTATTAATGGCTATTTGCATATATTTCATTATTTATCATGTAACAACCATACGATGTTGCCTCAGCTTAATCCTTATTAATACATTTGCTTCTGCATTTTATGCGATTAAATATTTTTATAACAACAGTTCTTTGTACTTTTACTACAACCTTTTTCACAATAATATTTGTTCTGAGTGACGTAGGTCAATGCTCTCTTTACCAACTCCAAGCTTAATCTAAATGAGACGAAAAACCTACTAACAAAATGAATACTTTATCTGCCCAAGAGTAATAGCCATCATAAAAAATAACCTTTTGGCTGGCTCTCAAAAACTTCTCTTAGCCTTACTAATTCCGTCCCGTGGTTTTACCTCCTAATTTACAATGTTCAGGCTTTTACGCAATAAAAAATAATACAGTGCTTGTAAGTCACCTGCTAATTATATGAACCGTAATATTTGTGTATCCGTTGCAAAATAGGATTTAGTTTGTAGGTATGTATGGAACACTGGACAGTCGAGTTACTTCAGAAAACATCGGGGTGGGTAGTATCGCTACTGCTATTTTTTGCGTGAAACGTCTCTTATAGAATAGTCAATTTATCATATCACAACTTTTCTTTCGGCAACATATTTTTTAATACTTAGCCAGTCTTTTAGAACTTATCAATGATGCGCAAAAAACTCCAAAAAACCTACACGATGATGCACAAAAAACTCGTATACAGCGAAAGCTATAATTATATTGTACTAGTCGACCGTCCCAGCTTCGCACGGGTGTAAGCGCGGCCTCGCTACAAAATATAATATAGCCTATGCCACCCGGGGATAGTGTAGCTTCCCAACAGTGAAATAATTTTTCAAATCGGTTCATTAGTTTCGGAGCCTATTCGGTGCAAACAAACAAACAATCAAATCTTTCCTCTTTATAATATTAGTATAGATAACTGTTTCCGTAGTGGAGATATGACTAATTGTTTGGTCGTGCTGAGATTAATCGGAGGTTTTTTTTCAATTCCGTTTCGGCTTAATGTGTTAGGCGCACGATGGCGTAAGTGCAACTAACAGGCAACGTACATCGTACAGTAGTCTAATTTCAGAATATACAGGATTATACATATACCTTGTACTAATTCCAAAGGAGTTCATTGTACTCATCATTATCAACAACTTTTACTATGGAACATAACCTCACATCGCGAAACAAAAAACAGCTGTTCCATAGAAAACGGTCATTGACACTCGACAACATGTATGGAACAGCTGATTTTACTCGCGATTTTAGATTAGGTCCCAGAGTAAAAGTTGTTCATAATGATGAAAACAATGACCTCCTTTCGGCTTAGTACAGAATGTATGCGTAACCTGTATACAACATTTGGTGATATAACTTTTGAGTCACGAGATTTGATTAAAAAAATATAACGACAAAGTCGTTTCATCGCTAATAAACCCTGGGAAGGACCTTAGTAAGGAAGTGTTTTTAAAAACGTGTTCACTTTAGAAACGAAACTTTACCGTTACAGTTTTTATTAGGTATATTAAGAAAACGTCTATTATTCTTATTCAGTGTATACACATCACATCTCTACGCTGAATATAATAAGTATAAACTTGGCGTGAGTAAATATACCTAAATGGATAATGGCTGTGATGTACAGACATTCAAACTTCCGTATTTTTATACGGGACCATTAATGAGTGCGGTCAGTCACCCCGAGGCGTTTTTTCATAAATTCACCAGCAGTAGGGCACATTTGCATTCCATTACCATCACAATACAGTACTCATTGTTGCCAGAACAAAGCACAGGTTCGCCAACAGAAATGTTAAATAAATTATTTTACTAGTCACGAATGGCAACATTTTTTGGATTTCGTATGATGAATGTTAGTCTCGTCTGGAGCGGGTTGTGCGAAATATTTTTGTTAAAGCGGGACATTATGTGCATTAGTCTCAGTGAGATGTTATAATATAATAGAGACGTTACAGGCAAACAATACTGCTTTAAAAAACTAACTAACTGTGTCAACCGGCTCGCCGCTGCCGCTGCCGCTGCCGTGGTGATCAGCTGAATTCGGTTTTGTTCGTCGATTATGCTGTGATCCATTATTTACCACCTTTAGGAGACGAATTATCACAAAATCCTTTCTTATTCCTCATTTTTAACACGCTTTTATTAGCCTGGTACGTATCTATGTAACACAATCTTTGAACGTGATTTTCACCCCATTCAAAACGTCGGATTGATTTGAAACTGTATATGCAATAACTGCAATAATTTCAATAGTTTGTCCCATTATCCTTACCAGGATCTTCAGGATTAGCGATTTTAAAAAATGATTTTTTTTGTATTATTGTTGTGGAAATGTTATGCTTCCAGGCTGAGCATGATCTGTCAAAAAATCATGATTAAATTTATTTCATAAGCAGATGTAGATAAACCACAAATTAAATAGTTCTCAAGCTATTACAAAGTAAGCCTAGTTTGAGACTCAGTTTGTCGAGTATCCTTTCAATAGATTTCAATAATCGACAAATTAACGAGTCTTCAGTGTCTCTCGATGCTCTTCGATGGTGCTCAATGGCTCTCGGTAACAGCTCTAATTGAGGGCTATCAGGAATACAACGGAGAGCTGGGATTGACCAATCAATTACCTTTTATACTTATACTGTGTTCAATAGTTTTAGCTGTGTTTTAGCTGCAATATTATTTCAATGCTGTAGACATATATTTTTTGTTATTTCTAATTTAATAAAGCTATTTCTCGCCTGTTATCGCTTTTAGCAGTAAGGCCGTTTGTAGCACTAGCCCTTAAATGTATTTATCTTTTTTTATATCATAGGTGACAAACAAGCTAACATGCTGCCTGATGGTTAGTGATTACCGTCGCCTATGGATGCCTGTAACACCAGGGGCATCACAGAACCTCATGTTATAGTTACTCGGAAATGCTGCAGGGGGGCTCATTCCACAAGTTGCAGGTGTGATACAAAGAAGATCGCGTAAAACGCACAGCGTTGGCGTATGCGATTTGCACAGATCTGTGATGTGGATGACCTTTCAAGCGGTGGTGGAAAATATTTTCTTCTACAGCTACAATCTTGTCACACTGTTGTGTGAAAGTGATCAGAATTTAAAGTTTTTCTGTTAGAGATTTAAATAAACTTGGCCTGAGTATGGAAAGTGGTAAATGTTTCTTCATTAAAGAATCTTAAATCTTTACTCAAACAAACTTGATTATTGGTAACTGGTGTAGCACTATTTCTTAAATATAACAAAACTAAAACAGGTACAAAAAAAAAAAAAAACTACCAAACCCACTACGCGTAAGCGTACTACGTAACCGCATTACCTAATACCTAGATTACCAATATGTAGATCTATGCTATATATAAAAAAAAACTGGTAAAAATCTTTAAGCTCACTGCTAGTAGGAAGTGTACCCAGAATGCTAGTAGCACTTCTAAAGTAGGTAACCCATTCAATGTCAAAATAAATTTAACAATTACTGAAACAATACCACAAATAAAACAAATTCTACAAAACAACACACATTTAGAACAAATTCTATTAATTTACAATGTTTCACACAAACCTACTTCTAGTTAGTGACAGTCGCTGCGGGCTAGGGTGTCCAAATTACGAGTATATCCCAAAATTATCCCAAAAGCCAAGCATTTCCCAGTAATTATGTACGAGGAATTACTCTGAGTACTACATGTCAGGTCTGCGGGTAAAATTCATTGTGACAGTTCCATTTTGAACTCGAAATTACAATGTAACAAATTCCATCAAAACCGTTAATTCGCTGTTTCGTGTTAGCAAGTGTTAACGTTATGTTAGTGCTCAGTTGTAAATGCTACTCACGGTCACAATCACCCGAAGACTAGCCGTATGGTCCGATGCTAAACTTCTTTGTTTGCAACACTGTAGGTAAAACTTTGATAAATTCTTACTCAACCATCTCGAATCATTACCGTCCCATTTAACTTGCGTCCTGAATTCCATCATTTCCAAAAATCTTCTTTTCCCCACCAAGAGATAATTAAAACTTTTTTGCCCTAATTTAAACCCTTTGACGTACTTTATTACGAACAATTTCACTCTATTTACACTTTTTTGCGGTTTGGAAAAGTTGGAGGCAATGAAATTTTGAGCGAAATTCAGGGCGCGTTTTAAAACTGACTGTCAAGAAAGAAACAAATCTAAAACAAAGAAAATAATAATGGTCTGGTATTGTTTAAACTTATGATTCAATTCGAGATTATGATGATTTATTGTAATTATAAAAAGCTAGTCGACCGCCCCGGCTTCGCACGGGTGTAAGCTCGGCCTTCGGCCTCGCTACTATGACCCGCTCCAGGAACACAAAATTTCATCGAAATCGGTCCAGCCGTTTTTAGAGTATCCTATGTCCGTCTCCTGGTTCTAAGCTACCTCCCCACCAATTTTCAGCCAAATCGGTTCAGCCGTTCTTGAGTTATAAATAGTGTAACTAACACGACTTTCTTTTATATATATAGATATTAAACAAATTGGTACCTACTTGGTAGTGTCGTGGAGACTTAAAAATACCCATGACATCAGTGGTGTTTTCCTGTGGAATCCAAAGCTTTTAAATGTTAAAACTTGAATATCATGGATTTAATCCATAAAAATAAGTTTAATATTAGTAGTATTGAGATTATATCTCAATAATGTTTGTAACGTAAAAACTTACAGGTAATAAATATTTAGTGCGAAAACAAAAGAAGACTATTATAATTTATTCCTAAGAAAAACAAGATTGGGAAGTCAACACGTGAGTGTGTGTATATCAAAGTACCTTGTCACAGTAGAGAAATAATAAAAAGATCCATGTTCACGTGCAGTTTTAGTTTAATGACGAAGGAAGGGATCACAACCACTTTTGTTCGTTTATCTTATTTGGCAAAGATCGCTTCAGACAGTTTTAGATGGATCACCGCGTGTCACATTCACGGACTGTGTTAAGCCTTTTGTTCTAAAGTAAAATAATAGTCAGAGCCCTACACTGGTTTTACTAACATGTTAATTTATTCCAGTTGTTTGGTTTAAAACACCAACCTTTGTCAAAGGCCTCGCACGTTTTAGGACTTTATTTTACTTTCTTACAAAATAAACGCCTATTTGAAAAATCAAAGCTTTGTAAAGGTTCACATGATTCTTGTAAAATTTTATTGTGATATGGTACCGAACCATTTTGCGACATTCGCAGGTATTTGTATCAAAAGTAGAGCAGAGACGATGAGGCTAACGGCGAAAGAATAATGGAATAATTCACGAGGAATACTTACCTAGAGGCGGGGTGACACCTTAATGGCTTAGCGCTGGAAGTGGCACGCTTTTTATAGTTAATTCTCACAGATTTATTTCATAAGTGGCTTCAACAAGAAATCAATAAGATTTAAAAGTTTTTGTGTATATTTTTGTCAAAGTATATATTTTAGTTTTGCTAATATACTCGATCCAATTATTTTTGCCCCGACAGCTGCAATAAATAAAAAATGTTTTCAAATCTAAATAATTTTTTTCCGAACTATTAACTTATAACTATAAAATTTAAAACCAAAATTTAAAAACTATACCAGTACTAAAATTATGTATATTTTTGGTATGTGCGTATTATTACTTTTTCATAATATTCATTACGGTTTATCTATGTGCAATCTGTATATTTAATAGTAAAATACCATTTACTAACTGTCTCGACACGAAATGTCGAAAACTATTTGACCTACGAAGCTGATAGATACTCAATGGAGAATTGAGATGCGCTGCGAAAGGATTTTGTGAAAGGGCTGATTTTAGGGGGGTTAAAAGAAAGGAAGGCAGTTGAAAGTTTTTATAAAAGTCTACGCGTACGAAGCTAAATTTAACATTATTGCCAACTCATAATGTAAAAAACAGTATAAAAAAAAACTATGAATAGTTTACTGTACTTTACATCTATCTGTCATTTCGCCCTGCTGGTTCACAAATGCTATCCAACGGAAAACATCTTTTACCGATATAAAATATTTGTCTGGTACAGAGTAAAAGCAAAAGAATAATTATTTCCTTGACAAATGTCTTATAATCTGTTACCGACTCAAGTGCCGACAAACATACCTACACACTCACAAAATTACACACTAATATTTTAAATTAAGCTCTTAATAGAAATTTAAAGACCTAGATTAAGCTCTTAATAGAGTAAGTTAGGTAGATAGAAAGGATTTTTGTTCCGTGTCTGGACTTATATTTGAGTTTAGTGAAAACATTTCATACAGCATCATTACTGGTTTCTTATGGATTAGTGTTGTGAATAACTTGTTAGTTTTCTGTCAGAATTATTGTAACACTAGCGACCCGCCCCGGCTTCGCACGGGTGTAAGCTCGGCTTCGGCTTCGCTACTAAGACCCGCTCCAGGAACACAAAATTTCATACAAATCGGCCCAGCCGTTTTAAATGTAAGAGCCGTATACGAAGTATTAAAAAACATTTAAATAAATGAATGAAATCGGTAAAGCCATTCTCAAGTTATAGCGTGACCAGGAGAAACAGGGGTTCGCGAAAGTAACTCTGTCTGTCTGTCTGTTTGCTACATAATCACAGCTAAACGGCTTATCCGATCTCGATAAAAAATTTCCGAGGTAATAGTATGTATCATGAGGACGGACATATGATATTTTTTCTTAAGAAATCGCAGACGAAGTCGCGGGCACAGCTAGTTTTTATATATACAGATTAAACAATGTAACTTATAAAATATTTTATTACGAGAATCAAGATTTGTTATCAGCAGCTCTACATCTGAGTTCCTCGAGTGTAGAGCTGAGCATAAAAAGCGTCAGAAGTGGGATCATTAATCAGCGCCAGTTCCGCGCGTGGCTCCGACGGCGGACATGTCTCCAGCCCACGACTTTAAGAAAGGGAAATCATTCTTCTTTTAGTTCGGGGAAATTAAGGGTGTGATTGCCGTGTGCGGGTTGGAAGGTACAATACGACAGATTGGTATTAATAGTCCGGTGTGACCACTCTTGTATTAAGGAAAATGATCCCTATTAGATGGTTAACGTGTACCTATTATAAAGTCTAGAGCTTTATAATGGCATCTTATACTATTGTTTATACAATGACCGTCTAGACTGCATTGAGATATTATTGAAGATCAAACAACTTTTATAAATATTTTTGTATGAAAGAATAATAAATATGATGAATCTATGAAATTGTTTAAAAAACTAATTTTATGCTAAAGTCCTTCACGATCGGTCTTCAGACGTTTCATTGTTTCAAACCTAACAGGGTTACTTTCCCATGTAGGTATAGTTATTATCATAACAAATAAGATTGTGTTATGAAACTTATTTATCAAAATTGAAACGCCTTGGTATCTACACTTAATAGATTAAGTCATCTTAAAGTGCCCACGCCACTTCCATTTCTACAACATCTAGAACCATTCTTAATAGAGATCCGTATCCATACTCCACGTGGAATGTTCCCTAAAACTGCGAAAAGTTTGGAGACAATAATTTCTACAGTACGCACTAACTAGCGAGAGATTTGTGTAACTCTCACTTGTGAGATAAAGACGTCGTGATGTCGCGTCCCACTTTCATTTTGTAAGTGTCGCTGAAACGAAACGACTAAAACAGTATTAGAAGTAACTCGTTTGTGAGATCTGCTTTGAATTATTGTGGTTTTGTTCATAACTGTACATTAAAACATGAAATATATGATGATTCAGAGTTGATCTTGTGCTTAACGTTACCATATAAAATTGTTCTTTGGTTAAGAGCCCTATCCCATTTTTGGACGAAAAAAGCAACAAAAACTGGATTTTGTCAAATAGACTCATTATAGACTAATTCAAAATTTGAAGCCGTTATTTTCAATCATAGAAATTAATTTTTATTTAACTTGTTTTTTTGGAATATAACAAGTAAGATACATTTTGATTAATTAAATATTAATGAGATCAACCTAATACAATAAAAGTAAAGTCTCCAATCACAAATTAGCATCAATT
Organism: Agriopis leucophaearia; assembly: GCA_949125355.1. Lineage (NCBI taxonomy): Eukaryota > Metazoa > Arthropoda > Insecta > Lepidoptera > Geometridae > Agriopis > Agriopis leucophaearia. Next base: position 400,594 of record OX421276.1, on the reverse strand, counting down.
ATCCCCATTTGTACGTAAGATTAGCCTTTTTCAATTTAACAAATATAGTAAAGTCTTCGATCTCAAATGAACTTCAATTGTAATAATATAATATAAAATAATTATTATAATTAGTGGTAAGATACATAAGAAATAGGTATATTTTATTTTTGGACACATAAATCACAGATGTTTCCATCTGGCGAATCCCATCCTAAGCATATGATACGATAGCACAACTCGTATTTTTTTCCAAATTCTTCGCAAATAATACATTTGTCATAATTTTTATCATCCACATTCATTTCGTCTTCACTGTCATCGTCGCAAAGGTGCTCTTCATCATCACTCTCTGAAGAATTTTCTTGTAAAAAAAAATCTTCTAACATTTTTGTTGCTTAATTTTTTCTTTCATGTTTGTTCTTCTTTTATTTTGACAACTTTTTTTGGTCTTGGATTATCATCTTTTCTTGTCGTATTGAGTTTTGCTATTTTTTCTTTTGTTTGTCATCTAAAATAATTACTAGGCATATCTAAAACAGTAAAAAAATAAGTCACTAAGGGGTAATGGCGGTATAACCCCAAATGGTCGTTTTGTAAATAATATGAAATGAAAAAAAAAACATACACAATTATAGATAATTGATTGCATTATCACATAATAGAATTATATTATAGTCAGAAAAGTAAAATTAATAATTAAATAAGCATTAAAATTTTGGACTTACCGACAAAAACACCTAGCCAAAAATTAGAACAGCACGGCCACAAACGAAGAAACGCACTTCCCGGTCACATGACTCGAGCTGACTGTCCGTTTGCATCGCTGTCTGTTAGAGGCCCTCTCCCCTCGTGCTTCACGCGACGTGGCGTGTTGCTACGTTCTATTTTGACAGAGTTACAGAGGTGAGCGCCATTACCCAGTGAGCGCTATTTCCCCTGCTTACCCTAACACATGGTATGAATTATTTTTATGATGAAGGTATGCGCTAGTAGACTTTAGGTTATAAGACAAGAGCAAAAATAGAAAGCATAAAATAATTGTTAGGTGTTTAAAAATCTAGGATAGTTTTGCTCTACTAAACGGTAAAGCTAAACTAGTGTCAAACACTAAGCCTCCACCACTCTTAAAAAAACTCCCACCAGCCCGTAGTTCAACTGTCATTTATTCTTGTTCATTATCACATAATTTCAGCAGATTGAGCTGTCTCTCAGGTATTACCCAGCCAGGAATTAGCACAAGATCGATTCATGTCCACATAACCTAAAACAATAATAACAGAAACGTCCCTACTGTCGCAGACGGCAGCTAAGCCATGTGTTACAAGTCGTCCCGAAGTGGGTCAGCGTTTAATCCCATTAAGTGACCTCTCAGGGAAACACTGTTAATTCTGCGGAGATGACAATTTACCCAGATTGTGGCAAGGTGGGCTCGAATAAAAGGCTGTTTAGTTAGGCCAGATAAGGAAGTAATAAATTAAAAACAGCAAAAGGTCGAGTAGGAAATTACCTCGACATGATTAAATTTGTGACATGGTCAAGTACTTAGACCTATACCTAAATATATTTCATCATCATCATCATCATCAGTCAGAAGACGTCCACTGCTGAACATAGGCCTCCCCATTTAACCTCCACACTGAACGACATCCTGCCATCTGCATCCACTGGATGCCCGCGACTCTCACAATGTCGTCGGTCCATCTAGTGGGAGGCCTACCTACGCTGCGTCTTCCGGTTCGCGGTCTCCACTCAAGAACCTTTCTTCCCCATCGGTTAACAGTTCTTCGAGTGATGTGGCCTGCCCATTGCCACTTCAACTTGCAGATTTTAATCGCTATGTCGGTGACTCTGGTTCTTTGGCGAATATCTACGTTTCAGATTTTATCGCGCAAAGAAACTCCAAGCATAGCTCTCTCCATTGCCCGTTGTGTGACTCTGAGTTTTTCCAAAAGGCCAACAGTTAAGGACCACGTCTCAGTACCATATGTCATCACTGGCAACACACACTGATCAAATACCTTTGTATTTAGGCACTGTGGTATCTTGGATGAGAAGATGTCACGCAATTTCCCGAACGCTGCCCATCCGAGTTGGATTCTTCGGGCGACCTCTTTGCCTAAGTTGGACTTACCTAACTGAACAATCTGTCCAAGATAGGTGTAATGATCAACAACTTCGAGAGTATCGTTCCCAACATTGACCGGTACGGGTACAACATGGACATTGGACATGACTTTTGTCTTGTCCCTGTTCATTTTAAGACGCACCTGTTGTGAAAGGCTACTGAGGTCGCTGAGCATTGTATTAAGGTCCTCCAGCGACTCTGCCATGATGACTATATCGTCGGCAGAACGAAGGTGAGTGATGTATTCGCCATTGATGTTGATGCCGAATCCGTTCCAGTCCAAGAGCTTGAAAACGTCCTCCAATGCGTTAGTGAACAGTTTCGAAGAGATAACATCTCCCTGTCTCACGCCTTTATGCAATTGGATTGGTTCCGTGCTCTCGTCTTGTAATCGGATCGACATGGTGGCGTTTCTATACAAACACTTCAGTACTTCGATATACTTATAGTCGATATGACAACGCTGGAGGGACTGCAACTATTTTAGTACTAAATTCTGGGTGACATTAAACTGTCATGAGCAAGCGTTACGTTCTACTATCAGGCGAGTAACTTGCACGTCTTGTCAATGCATAAAAAAAATCTACCTTATAGAACGCAGTTTTTAAAATTGATGGTCCGTTTCGATATTATTTTCGACCGCAACAAATTGCACACAAAGCGTTTTTCATTTCCAATCACCCTCTTGCCTTTCTATCGGTTCGGGTAACCTGTAGGTAGGTAGGTTGTAACTGTCCTTACCCCGGTCGAAAGGTAATTTTGTATAGTAATAGTGTACATTATGGATACACTTGTAAACTTGACAATAATCTCCGCGAGTGCCTTTCTAGGATTGGAAACCAATAAATTTTGTTTAATTTATTGCTCGAAAACAGATTTCACATGTGCTTACTTGAACAATACCAATGGTTAAAGTTTAAAAACTGTAAGAACAAAAATTATACAGACAAAGCAGTTTTAAGAGATAAAGATACTCTAAAAGCCATAAATAATCAAGTAAATGTAGAAAAGACACTTATACGTAAGTAAACATTTTTTTTGCTAAATTATCTTCTTTTGTTTAATAAACTCAAGCTGTTACAGAAAAAAAATCTAACTCAAGAACTAATTTTGAGAACGTGAGAATAACACGCCCACGGACAATTTAAGTTCATTAACCAATAAGCAACATTTAAAATGAACAGGTTCACGCCTTAAGGGTTGACACTAAAATCGGGGATAAAAGGGATGCATTGTCTATACTTTATTTAGTTGTAAGAAGGAAGTTCGCCGCGGAACAGCCATATTTAATATTGCTGACGTGTGTTTACATCGACACATAAAATCAGTATAAAATGATTAGTTAGATATTGTATAAAATTATCAGTGTTGAATAATAATATATAAATTCATAGTGTATGAGTGTGTGTGAATGCCAGCGAACGAGTCGACAAACTGAAAAAGCTAAGTATTCTTTTATACTTGGAGCTATGGTTTTAAAAGAGAAAATCCCAACGTTTACTTCAGATGGAGTTAAAGTATCTACCTATTAAATAACGAACTGCGTTATTTAAATCTCTTAAAATACATGACCACAAGAAATAAAATTACACGTGAGATAAAATGGTTCCAGATTATTATTAATACATTCATCTTATTGATAAAGGAGCACTTCAGAAACTACGGGAAATCTTTTATGGTGTTAATTATATGACGCAAGAAAGAGGTTTTATATAAATCTAATACTGAATTGCTTAACACGACGGACTATTGTGGACGGCGTTGGCGCTGATTTGACTCGATCTTCATATTCGACAATGCAGAGATACAAATGCTTTCATTAATCCAGACGACGAGACCGGGTGAGACTAGGACCAGTCTTTTTTTGTTTTGGGTATTTTTTTTGACTGCGAGTTTGCGATTAGCCACAGGTGCCGGCATATTTTTCTTATTTATTTGATTTTCGTTATGACCCACCTAGACAGCGAACCTACTGTTTTTATATTTGATTTTTGTTAGGTTCTGTCGTGGACTAACTCGCTCGACGACAAGGGGTTTTGTCTCATCCTGGAAAAATGAAAGTACGACGAGGTTGCGATTAGCCACAGGTGCCGGCATATTTTTTTTATTTATTTGATTTTCGTTATGACCCACCTAGACAGCGAACCTACTGTTTTTATATTTGATTTTTGTTAGGTTCTGTCTCGTGGACTAACTCGCTCGGCGATAAGGAATTTTATTTCATCCAGGAGAAATGAAATGTTCTTCAACGACACGCGTCACGTACATATTTATATAAATCAAGAGGCAATGAAATAACGACTTTCAGCCCCAAAAGGACACACACATCCCATATGTGTGTATACAACAGGATTATATATATCACTACAGTGATTATCGCGCTTGCGGGAATTAACGATAAATTGCTGGAAATTTGAAATAAACTAACTTTATGTAAAACCTCACTTGCATAGTGTTTAAGGCGCAAATGCTTCGCATGAACAAATCTGCTTAATTATGCATTAAGAATTATTTTATGTCGTAAGCGTGCAATTAGCGTAAAATTGTCTAGACAAAGTGTAATTTCAGCGCAGCCGATAAAAGATCTTCACGCACTTCTTGATTGCTTATGTACACGACTTTTATACAATTATTATGTTAAAGACTAAGAGTTTCATGAGCTCAGTTTGATAATTCAATACATTTTATGTAGGTTTAGGTTGGGGTATTCAAAATTTAGAACTGTTTAGCAATTTTTATATTTTACCAACAGGACCCCGAACGAGTAAAGTACTTGCGGCGTTTTATCCATTCTACAAGGGGTAAGTCGCATGTGTTTTGACAACTGGCGGTGCTTCGAATCAATGAACCTCTTTAAAGATAAACAATTGCTCATAAAATTAACGTAATATTGATTCATAAAAACCTTTGATAATACGAGTTAATAAGTTAAACTAGACGATCACAAACTTACGTAACATGGCCAAAATAAATCACGTATTTAACAGAAAATAATTTACATCATTATTTAGGTAGTTTCTCGGGATTTCTTTAGTACCCCCCCTGAAACGTCACATTTGGTGCCGTGACCAGGATTTCGTCATTAAATGTAATAATTTATTGTTACAACGAATTAAAAGAATTTGGATTACTATATACACAACGTAGGGTGTCAAAAATTAATATTTTTAAGAAGATTAAAACTAAAAATAAACAACGTTTATATTATCAAAGGTTTATGTATCAGTGGCGGCATTTAGGTAACACTTTTATGCTAGTAACAGCACATTTCGGTTACACGTGCGTCTATTGTTAACTTTAATATTGAGCAAGGAAGTAACAAATACGACTGCCATAAAAACTTTTCTAAAAGCCCAAAAACTTTTGGTTGAAAGGAATATATATTATGCAGCCATAAAACATGTGCACTGCCCAGTCTGCGCACAATACAACGAGACGTCTACACTAAAAGAAATCTAAGACAATAGCCGGGCCAAAGATAGTTTTGGGAAGAAATTATTTTTAAACAGTTTATGACACTGATTTGATGAAAGGACGGTCTGTATTGCCGCTTTTTACAGAGCAAGGATTCATGGAAAATTACATCTTGGTTCATTGATTTGAATGGTTCTGACTGTTGATGGAAACATGTGCGACTAAAACATTGTTTATGTGCGACTTGTCTTAGACTCATCGCTTTTACAAATTTATTGGCGTTTTACTAGGCTGCGCAACAAGGAGGGTTATATTTTTTAGAAGATTGTATTCCTGACGTGAAATTGCCTTGTTATTTATTGCATTGACGACTGATAAACATTATCAATTATTCTGATGTTATAATTATAATCGAAAGTGAATAATAGTCTGGTTGGGTTTTGTAGGTATGTTATTTTGATTGTATTGTATGCAAGTAGTGTGTTCTGAAGCGTGTTAGCTGTTTTGTAATACTTTATGGAGAAATAATATAACTTTAAGTTTCAATCGAACTTACGTTCGAAAATAAAGAACAAGTTTTTTTTGACTAGATTACGTTTAAATTAAATTTAAATTCATATGTTATTATGCTATTAATGACAAGTAGGTAGATAATTATAATTTACAGGCATGAAAGTGTGAGAGGGGGAATATGAAAAAGCGATTGGATGTTGTAGGCTTAAATAATTATTATCGTCGAATAAATATTCATCGGAGAAGGTACTATAAACAGAAAGAACAGGTTCGATCCCTGGAAATTTGTTTGTGATTAGAAAATACTTAAAAGTAAGATTTTCATTAAAAATATATATGTATATAGATATATATATATATATTTAAATATAAATGGTTAGCGATCTTCAACAGGTTCGATCCCTGAAAATTTGTTGGTGATTAGAAAACATTTTAAAGAAAAAAAAATATTGATAACGATCTACAACAGGTTCGATTCCTGTGAATTTAAATTGTGATTTGAAAATATTTTAAGTTAGGAATTTTCACTAAGAAAAAAAATTACAGGTTCGATTCCTGAATTATATTTGAATGTTAGAAGTGGACGGAGATAGTAGTAGTTTAGTAGTTCTATTACAAATTGTACAGGTTCGAGTCCTGTATGTATTTTAAGGGCGTGGGTTATTATTTACTATTTCCACATTTGGGAAAAATAATAATAATAATACGGGTTCGATTCCCGTCAACGTTTATTGGTGTGAGTTTTGAAAATAATATTAAGACAACCAGTTTAGTGGTTTCAACACCATTTATTATTAATGGAGTTTCACGATATTTTGACAAATTCTACAGGTTCGAGTCCTGTATGTATTTTTTAAAGGAGCTATTATTTACTATTTCCACAATTGGAAAAAAAAAACGGGTTCGATTCCTGTCAATGTGTATTGATGTGATTTTTGAAAATAATATTAAGACAACCAGTTTAGTGGTTTCAACACCATTTATTATTAATGGAGTTTCACGATATTTTGACAAATTCTACAGGTTCGAGTGCTGTATGTATTTTTTAAAGGAGCTATTATTTACTATTTCCACAATTGGAAAAAAAAAACGGGTTCGATTCCTGTCAATGTGTATTGGTGTGATTTTTGAAAATAATATTAAGACAACCAGTTTAGTGGTTTCAACACCATTTATTATTAATGGAGTTTCACGATATTTTGACAAATTCTACAGGTTCGAGTGCTGTATGTATTTTTTAAAGGAGCTATTATTTACTATTTCCACAATTGGAAAAAAAAAACGGGTTCGATTCCTGTCAATGTGTATTGGTGTGATTTTTGAAAATAATATTAAGACAACCAGTTTAGTGGTTTCGAGCACCGCTTATTATTAATGGAGTTTCACGATATTTTGAGGAATTCTACAGGCTCAAGTCCTGTATACATTTTTGAGAAAATTATGAATTATTATTTTCATTCTTCATAAAATGACGGTTCGATTCCAGTCTTGATTTTATTGGTGAATGTTTCTGAGACCTGAATCCTAGCAGTGGAAATATAAGCTGAAATGATGTCGACGATGAAAACCGTGGAAGAGAAAATACTGAGACCTGAATCCTAGCAGTGGAAACATGGTAAACTCAAATGATGATAAACGGCGTGAATGGAAAAAAAACATTTAAAACATATTTACCTACGGGTATCGATACAGGATTTTATACCTGTGGTTGGGACTGTGGAAACATTTATATAATTATAGTGAATTATGGAGTCTTCGAAGTTATCGACGGCAACCTGAAAAGCAAACACCTGCAAGTTTTTTTTAATAATGGTATTCTTAGATTAAATTAAAACAATATCATAGTCGTAAGGTTATCGAGCTAAATTGGCCAAAGGAGTTGAAAACGATGAACTGTGATACTGGAAATATTAACAAGGACCTATGAAGAGTTGGCGATTGGCGAGTTGGTGGTCAAACGCGGACTTCCTGGCGAAAAAATAAATTACTTTTCAATTTAAAATCACAGCAGGTGCTACAAAACCTCATTGAGACTGAGAATGAGGGAATTCTAATAAAATATGGATCTTTTATGGGTATGATGATAATGTAGCGAGATTGATGTGGTACTTTTAAGAAAGGTGTAAAACATATTTCAGGCGTATGACGAATGACGATGTATGTGTGTAAGCATGAATGTTTGTATATGTGGAGTATAGTTTAAACCACTTGAATGATTCTGACGTGTAATGAAAGGTAATATGAATTTAAAAAAAAAAGGGGGAAGGAGAAATCATAATTATCCATGATTTTAAGTGAAAACGCGAACTAGGAAAAAAAAAACGAAACCTACCATTAGTCTGAGAGGGGAGCCTAGATCAAACTGATAATAACATCATTATGAAATTTACTTAGATATTTTTTTTATTTAGGGAAAAATATTATTTGATTTTTTTTTAGTTATTGCTAAAATACCTATAGGTGTCTGTGTGCGTAAATGCTGAGAACGATTAACGAACACATCCAGAGAGGGGAATGTAACTGTCCTTACCCCGGTCGAAAGGTAATTTTGTATAGTAATAGTGTACATTATGGATACACTTGTAAACTTGACAATAATCTCCGCGAGTGCCTTTCTAGGATTGGAAACCAATAAATTTTGTTTAATTTATTGCTCGAAAACAGATTTCACATGTGCTTACTTGAACAATACCAATGGTTAAAGTTTAAAAACTGTAAGAACAAAAATTATACAGACAAAGCAGTTTTAAGAGATAAAGATACTCTAAAAGCCATAAATAATCAAGTAAATGTAGAAAAGACACTTATACGTAAGTAAACATTTTTTTTGCTAAATTATCTTCTTTTGTTTAATAAACTCAAGCTGTTACAGAAAAAAAATCTAACTCAAGAACTAATTTTGAGAACGTGAGAATAACACGCCCACGGACAATTTAAGTTCATTAACCAATAAGCAACATTTAAAATGAACAGGTTCACGCCTTAAGGGTTGACACTAAAATCGGGGATAAAAGGGATGCATTGTCTATACTTTATTTAGTTGTAAGAAGGAAGTTCGCCGCGGAACAGCCATATTTAATATTGCTGACGTGTGTTTACATCGACACATAAAATCAGTATAAAATGATTAGTTAGATATTGTATAAAATTATCAGTGTTGAATAATAATATATAAATTCATAGTGTATGAGTGTGTGTGAATGCCAGCGAACGAGTCGACAAACTGAAAAAGCTAAGTATTCTTTTATACTTGGAGCTATGGTTTTAAAAGAGAAAATCCCAACGTTTACTTCAGATGGAGTTAAAGTATCTACCTATTAAATAACGAACTGCGTTATTTAAATCTCTTAAAATACATGACCACAAGAAATAAAATTACACGTGAGATAAAATGGTTCCAGATTATTATTAATACATTCATCTTATTGATAAAGGAGCACTTCAGAAACTACGGGAAATCTTTTATGGTGTTAATTATATGACGCAAGAAAGAGGTTTTATATAAATCTAATACTGAATTGCTTAACACGACGGACTATTGTGGACGGCGTTGGCGCTGATTTGACTCGATCTTCATATTCGACAATGCAGAGATACAAATGCTTTCATTAATCCAGACGACGAGACCGGGTGAGACTAGGACCAGTCTTTTTTTGTTTTGGGTATTTTTTTTGACTGCGAGTTTGCGATTAGCCACAGGTGCCGGCATATTTTTCTTATTTATTTGATTTTCGTTATGACCCACCTAGACAGCGAACCTACTGTTTTTATATTTGATTTTTGTTAGGTTCTGTCGTGGACTAACTCGCTCGACGACAAGGGGTTTTGTCTCATCCTGGAAAAATGAAAGTACGACGAGGTTGCGATTAGCCACAGGTGCCGGCATATTTTTTTTATTTATTTGATTTTCGTTATGACCCACCTAGACAGCGAACCTACTGTTTTTATATTTGATTTTTGTTAGGTTCTGTCTCGTGGACTAACTCGCTCGGCGATAAGGAATTTTATTTCATCCAGGAGAAATGAAATGTTCTTCAACGACACGCGTCACGTACATATTTATATAAATCAAGAGGCAATGAAATAACGACTTTCAGCCCCAAAAGGACACACACATCCCATATGTGTGTATACAACAGGATTATATATATCACTACAGTGATTATCGCGCTTGCGGGAATTAACGATAAATTGCTGGAAATTTGAAATAAACTAACTTTATGTAAAACCTCACTTGCATAGTGTTTAAGGCGCAAATGCTTCGCATGAACAAATCTGCTTAATTATGCATTAAGAATTATTTTATGTCGTAAGCGTGCAATTAGCGTAAAATTGTCTAGACAAAGTGTAATTTCAGCGCAGCCGATAAAAGATCTTCACGCACTTCTTGATTGCTTATGTACACGACTTTTATACAATTATTATGTTAAAGACTAAGAGTTTCATGAGCTCAGTTTGATAATTCAATACATTTTATGTAGGTTTAGGTTGGGGTATTCAAAATTTAGAACTGTTTAGCAATTTTTATATTTTACCAACAGGACCCCGAACGAGTAAAGTACTTGCGGCGTTTTATCCATTCTACAAGGGGTAAGTCGCATGTGTTTTGACAACTGGCGGTGCTTCGAATCAATGAACCTCTTTAAAGATAAACAATTGCTCATAAAATTAACGTAATATTGATTCATAAAAACCTTTGATAATACGAGTTAATAAGTTAAACTAGACGATCACAAACTTACGTAACATGGCCAAAATAAATCACGTATTTAACAGAAAATAATTTACATCATTATTTAGGTAGTTTCTCGGGATTTCTTTAGTACCCCCCCTGAAACGTCACAAGGTAAACACCTACTGCAGGGTAAGCGATCCCCAAAAGGCAATATTTAAGTTCCCGTTTTGTAAGTTATAAAGCGGTTACCAAGGATTTTACGGTCATAATACCCGAGCGAAGATTATGTAGATTTTTCCGAAGGTCCAATTGGAAGTATTGTCGGGACCCTAATCCCCGAGTCCCCGGGGAGGGGGGAGGGAAAAGGAAGGGTAATGTTGGGTAATAGGTGAAGACAGCTGCTTGGGTCTCGTGAAATGGACTGTTATACTCACGCACACATTTACATTTATAATACAACAAAATGTGATGAATAAAACTAAACTGTTATTTACAGACTGAACTGAACTGTTTTATACAGGGTGTTCCTTGAGACGACGGTCATATTTGAGGATATTATTGTACTCATCATGATGAACAACTTGGGACCAACTCTGAAATGATGGGAATAAATCTAAAGCTGCCTTTTGGCTTATTTCAGTCTATATTCCTGTAGAGAAACACCCAGTACATGAGTAATCTAGTTTAGTTTTTAACGTCTAATCCAGTTTTTGTGTGCATAATTGTTCAATATGTTATTTGCGCTATTTTGAAAAAAAATATGGATAGAGCTTAACCGCCACCTCGCCTGATGTATGTAGAGCAACAAGTAAACATTTATTTTATTTATTTTATAAAATCCACAGCTCTCGAAATTAATACATCAAACTTATAGATAAACTTATAGATATACTGACAGCCAATAACGGATTTACATTTTATAGATAGTTAGTTTTGATAGTTTTCATTTATAATATTATACTAGCTTATACCCTGCGATTTCATTGCGCGTGGATTACTCTTTATATCATCAGCTATTTGCTACTGAAAGTCTCGTCAAAATCGGTCCACCCTTTTTGGAGTCCATGGAAAACATGCATACATAGGGAATATACATATACACACACACACACACACAAACATAATCTTTTATATATGTAATAAGATTACTAAACCTCAGTATTTTTAGAGAAATGAATAATTTATTTACAATATCAGAAAAAGTATACAAAGAAAACAAAAAAAATACAATCCTAAAACTCTAGTAATAATGACCATTAAAAAATAAACTAATCTAGTAACGAAACTAAAAAATAAATGGTTTAAGCTAATTCATTTCTCTTGAATTTTATCATGATAAAGATATTCTTCTGTGATATTCAAAATGCAAAACGTAATTAAAAGTTTACTACTGTTTGCCCACAAATACTCCCAAACGAAGGCAAACAGTAAAACTTATGGCTTGCAACATCCGCAGTCATTAGAAAGCTCAAATAATTTTTCATTCCGTCATTTTTTCCGCAAATTTTCAAATTAAAATGGCAATAGGCAGGCCACATCGCCCAAAGAACTGATATCCGTTAGGGAAGTTAGGTTCTTGAGTGGAGACTACGAACCGGAAGACGCAGCGTAGGTAGGCCTCCTACTAGATAGACCGACGACGTGAGAGTCGTTCAGTGTGGAGGTCTAAGTGAGAGGCCTATGTTCAGCAGTGGACGTCATCTGGCAGATGATGGTGATAATAATACATTTTCCGAAAGCTTGAAATATGCTTTCAAAACACACAAGCTTTCCATCTGTCTGTGAGTACAGTTCCGTAATGTAAAGTCCCTCTCCATGGTAATTCTATAAATCAATCGGCTTCAACCATTTTTGCAGTTTTGCTCGCAACAATGGCGACTGTTGTTAAAGTTTGGAGTATTGTTAGAAATGTTTTAAAATTCGTCTTGTTTGTTGTTTGTGTTGAAGTTTGAAGTTTGATTTTACTGTTACTGTTGAAATATTACTCGTTTTGACGCTGTATTTGTTGGAAAATATACATCGGCTTCAACTTGTGATAGAAACAGTGATTATTAATTCGCTGGATAGAAATAAGTACAGGGTGTGCTAAAACAAATCGGGTTCATCATTATGAACAACTTTTAATATGGGATCAAATCAGAAATAGCAAAAATAATTAGCTGTTTCCATAGAAAATAGTCATTGAAACTTGACAAAATGTATGGAACAGGCCGGAACAGGTAATTTTCTTGCGATTTTATGGTTACTCACATAGTAAACGTTGTTCTTAATTATGAGTATAAAGAACTCCTTTCGGTATTGCGTACCCTTTACCAAATAACCCTGTACAATTTAAATTAATTAATTTAATTTGATGTTATAGTTTGCCACCGAGAAAGACATTTATCGCTGCACGAGTATTTATCTCCGTCCCGTCCGAATATGTATCAATAAGTTTTAGACCATGTGCAGCTAGTAAATACGTGCTAGAACCTCCTAGATAGGTCTTCGAGCGTCACATTTTTATGTCACAAATGTGCAGCTCTTGTCAAATAATAAAAATGCAAGAAGCAACATTATAAAACACGGTTTAAAAGCAATCTAGTTAAATCATTAGTGTCTGCAATCCACAGTCCGTAGAGTAATCAACAGTGACGATAAAGCTCCGCAGAGCCGCTACACAGCTACTATAGAGCGGCTATAGAGCCACTACAGACCCACTATAGAGCCTAGCGCCACGGTACAGATCGGCTGAGTAAGCAATAACCGATTGCATCGCTCTCCCGAGACTTGTACAGTCCGTCACTACTGGAATTATGAATTTACAATTCTTTAGTTGGGTTTGAATTAAATTGGAGCAAGGATGTGAATATGTTGTAACCATTTGAGAGACAGTTCTAATACATTCACGTGTTAACATTTTCCTTAAATTGCTTATAGTAGAAGCATATAATGTGTTGCTAGTGTGTTAGTTTTATCGTTACTTAGATTATGTATTTAAGATAGACACACACATTCACAAGTAGAAGTTTGAGAGTTGTAATTGTAAGCAATGGGGTTTGCAGCATATCCATCTGTTTGCGGATGAATGGAAGGATGTCTGGTCTGAATGTTTGATGTTCTGTGACATGAATTCAAATTGAAATTATTTATTGAGAATAAAAACGGACAAATTCCACTAACATTTATCTCACATATTGTTAAACTAAAATAGATTTCCTAGTAAAAATAGGAATAATATTACAAAATTACTAATATAATAAATACAACAAATTGCTGTAAAAATATGTCAACATAAAATTAGTATGTCATACAAATTGTCATTATAGTCAACGGCTTTTTTGCCCCTGTCCCATTGATCAGTTAAATTTCCACAATAAGTCAAAAAAACTTTCGTTACATTTTTCCAACTGTCACAAATAATATCACAATCAGTGTTGGTAGCAAGGAGCAGGTAGCATTGAAGTGGCGGCGGGCGCGAATCAGCGGAGACATGGAGCGCGCCACGGTGCGGCGAAGGTATGCAAGGTGTATGATGATGATGTACTGAGCTTACGTCATAATTTTACAATTGTTGTACGTTTTTTTGATTATTTTATTTTTATATTGAGTAATTTTATTCCTCTTTTTATTATTTGTACCTGACTATTTTTAATGAGTTATGTATTAATTAATCTTATTTAATTAACTAATGTAATTGGCAAACTGTTTTTTCAAGACCTAACATGCAAAGAACAAGTAGTAGAGTGATAATAAACCGCTTACAACAAGCGGACACCACTCAACCAACCGCCACCAAACGAAGTAGGCCTTCCTTACACAACACCAAAACAATGTAGAGACAAAACGTCAAGTAAAGCTGGGACCAGACGAGCGCACTTACTACTCTTTTCTTCACCATTCAATTCAGTTTTATAGGTACGTTATTATGACGGGCGCATTTTGCGTCACCGTGTGATTTAAACTACGTTTATGTATAAAATGTATGCAGCGACGCAAAAAATGCGACCTCTGGTCGTTTGTGTGGTCGCAGCCTAATGTAGAGGCTCCGTCAAGTGGGTAGTTGGCGAGGCTCCAGGCTCTCAACAAACTCTCCGTTTTGTGGAGAAAAATGCTGCCGGAAATAGTTCTAGGGCTGTTCTGCATGTTTTATTTTGTTTTACTTACTAAGAAAATAAAATAGTAAGTACGTTTACGACTCTAGATTGTATAGACTGTTTCGTTTCACTTTTTAAAGTAGGTTATTACATTTTGTCTTCAAATCTAAATTAGCGCATTGTGCGTTTGCTAACTAAAGTGGTGCCTACAATGTGAAGGTAAAATCCACAATCCTTTCATCAACTTCACGTATATTAACTTCACTAAAATTTTCTACTAATTATACTTTTCCGTTACATTCCTTAAACCTTGTTCATAACACCGTTTTTCACTTCCTTCCTCTTATGCCGCTTAACCAAACCTACTATTGTCATCAAGCAAACCCCTCGCCTGATAACGCCACAAACACGTCACTGCGATTACTAGCCAACGTTCCTGATTGGCGATCCTACATATAATATTATAGTCAACTTAACAATTAAAACGGAAATCAAAATGATATCATTAAAATTATATTTATCAGGCAAAATAAATAAAAAAGATTAATAATTCTTGTAGTTAGAGAAATAACTGAATTGATAAATAATAATCACACTATCACATTAATATCATAAATGTGAAAGTTTGGATGGATGGATGGATGTTTGTTACTCAATCACGCAGATACGGCTGGATGGATTTGGATGAAATTTGGAATATAGGTAATAATAATAAATATCTGGGACATTATTGCACACATGGTCATCTGACCCCAAACTAAGCAAAGCTTGTAATATGGCTGCCAGAGACTGATATACGTACATATATATTTTTAAATACATACTTAAATAGATATTAATGCCCCGATTTATTGAGCCCCGGTGGCTCAGTTGGTAGTGAACCTACTTTCTGCGCTTGGGGGCGTGGGTTCGATTCCCATCTAAAACAAACATTTGTGTGATGAACATTTGTGTTTGTTCTATGTCTGGGTGTTAATATCTATTTAAGTATGTATTTAAAAATATATATGTATGTATATCAGTCTCTGGCTGCCATATTACAAGCTTTGCTTAGTTTGGGGTCAGATGACCATGTGTGAATAAAAAAAAAACAAAAAAAAAAAAAAAAAACACAAATGTTAGTCCTAGGTGGGAATCGAACCCACATCCCCAAGCGCAGAAGGCAGAATCACTAACAACTAAGCTAACGGGGCTGACATATACATTGCTTATGTCCTGGATTAACACATAGGATTCTTTTCATAATCATCATCATCACCGATTTTCATCACCACGCGGGTGAAACCTCGGGGCGCAACTAGTGCTATATAATAGCTCTAATTTAGTCTGTATTTTTTGTTATTTTCGTACTCGTTACACCCAAGACTAGTTGCGAGACCACGATTTTAAAATGTTCCACGCAGACTCTCGTGAATATTTAATGTGAACAAATCCGACGCATCCGCTGAACACGGGACACGGGAACTGGGATGGAACTTTGTGTAATTTAATGTTTAAATACTGCTTTAATGGAAATTTAAACTCAGAGCTTCATTTTTAACAACGAAGCTTGCGTTATGATTTTACTGTAAAACTGAAGATGCGTAGATATAAATAATAACTGGAATAAACTAGGGTTATTGATTAGTTTAAACTAGCCGCGCCCCGCGGTTTCACCCGCGTGGATTGCTTATAATATCATCAGGTTCTGCCAGTGAAATTCCCGTCACAATAGGTCCATCTGTTTTGGATTCCATTGGGAACATACATCCATACACACTTCGCCTTTTATATATAAGATTAAACCGTGACGAGTCTGACCCCATACCCAACATTCATAATATTGAAATTTGAGTTCTATATTCTGTGATGTACAGCTGTATTTCCAATATCAAATTATATCACGTTCATTCCACTTTGTCCCATCACAGTTGGCCTACTGTTGAGGATTCTATTATTTTTTCTCTGTGTCCCAGTGGACAGGCTAAAGTTTTTATAGTTTGGATCAAGTTGGAAACAACCTAAATAAATAAAAACCACGAAAACAACTCACTAATATTCTAACGCGCTGCGTCCTCACTCTCATACTTTGTCACACTCTCACTGTTTCTAGTAAACTACTGTTTATTTTTAACCGACAAAGATAGGGAAGAGATTATTTAGTTGACGCATATATATTTTTGTAGGTTTGTAATAATTATAATGTTTAGAATCTACTCAATCATTCGATAGTAATACATTTGGTTAGTTTTTTTTCCCGGAAAATAATAAAATTAATGTTTGGTTTCATTTATGCCTCATGGACTTTTTTAACACGCTTTTATAAGCTTGGTATGTATGTATGTATGCATGTGAGCGTGTTTTTTAGTATTTTGAATTAATGTAATTCAATTGGACTTGCCTACGATTATTGAGATAATGGAAGAGTCAACCACTCGCAACACAATTAGTCCAGCCGTTCACGAGTTATGTTGGAATTAAAAAATCCACATGCATACATACATGAACCCTAACTAAAAACATTATTCTCCAGTTTTGGGCAGTCATTTAACATACAACAATTCCAGTTTTACAAAGAAGTCCTAAAAATAACCTTCAGGATAAACAGAGACTTGAACTTGATTTTGAAGTGGCAATGGGCAGGCCACATCGCTCGAAGAACCGATAACCAGAAGACGCAGGGTAAATAGGCCTCCCCTCAGCAGTGGAAGTCTTCTGGCTGATGATTATGATGATGATAAACAGAGACTCTCAAAACCAATTCCAAACTCAAAAATGCAATTAAGACGTGTAATTACACGTCCCTCTAATTGGGCAAGATGTGTTATCTTGAACAAAGCGCTATCGTACCCCTGCGGGCCCCGGGGCTGACGGGGGTACCTCCGACAACTAGGGGGGTACAGATACTCAACTACTTCAATCGGTACTGAGTGAGTGATGGGGGGGGGGGGGGGGGGGGATAAAGCCAGCCACTGACGTCTGGATTGACGTACTCGAACATTGTCACGTTCTGCATTGCAGTGTGCTTTAAACACCTGGAAGCTTCTACCTGAGCCTCGCTAATGACCCCTGGTTATAGTTCTAGAATCAATTGTCTAGTGCTTCAGTATCTAGGTATTAGGGACATTTATAACTAATCCAAACAAAATATAATATAGGCGTATATGTACGGTGTTTTTACCAATATTTTTGATTATTACTTACTGATATTTTATTTTTAGTTCATATTTGTATATTTTTCATATACATTTTCTATGTAATTGTATTACAATTGCCTGACCTGTAAACATATGTTTAACAATAAATGACTTTGACTTTGTGGCACAAATCCTATGAGGCGTCCATATAGCTCTGTGAAGCTTCCATGCTGTCCACCATTAGGCATACAACGAAAAGTGGGAGGAAGCTGCCCATCCACCGCCAAACTTCAAATAAAACAGCCCGCTGTACTGCGCAACTTGCGTCCAGGTGTTCAATGCGTAGATTGGAGTTGCCAGCCACATACGAGCACACGCCAGGAACTAGCCAGGATCCCATCGTCAGACGCGACGTGGACGACATCATCATCATCAGAATAGATTAATGTACAAATAAGAACATCAATTATGATCCAACGTGACTACTAACAATGAGCTCTATATCATTGAAGTAAAGTAAAGTTTAAAGTGAGCATCATTATGTACTTACAACGTAATGTTACGTCATAGTCCATGCACCGTGGTAACTTTATATGCCGTTCGTAAACCGTCGACATGATTTGTTCAAAGTAGTACCTCTGTACATTCGTAATCTGTGCCCGTGTGTCTTTACTCGTAGTCCGAGGGGTGTAAATGTTTAATACAATAACATGGGCTTTGTTAAATGGCTGAGAAATGAGTTATGTGCTATGTGATGGCTTGTGATGTTTTAAGTGAGTGATATAATGGGTTTGTTATAGAAATAGTAATGAAATATAGAACCTAAATCTATTTTACTTAACTTAACATTTACACACTAATATAAATCTTAAATATTAGTTTCAATCTTGATTTTTTTAAGTCAGGAGTGAATGGGTTTCTTCTGGGCAAGCGGGCTCCATCGTAGACCGCATCGTCGCTTAACATCAGGCAAAGTGGAAGTCAATAGCAAGCCTATACACAAGATTTAATACTCTCATTGAATGAAATATACCGTTGGGTACATTCTGATTCAATATAAAAAATAATTGATTTATTTTCAGCAAGCGAGCTCCACCGTTACTGGCCATCTCCGTGCGGTCTGCCGCATCATCTTCTATCATGAGGCGAGATAAAGGCCACCCCATTTATCAATATAAAAAATATTTAGAGAAGTATTGTTAAACTAGTTGCCTCTGCTAAATGTTGCCAGACCAAAATGACACAGTGACAAGTTTTGTTAATTCAATTGTTTCATGACTCTTAAATTTTTTTATTTTTGACTCCTAAACTTTTATTTATTTGTTTAGTATGCCATTTGAAATTAGTTAATTATTAAGATGATATATGTTGTGTTGACTTTAAATTCAAGTACTATTTAATATATACTTGATATAGGTACCTATGATTATGAATAAAGATGACATTCCTTCATTATAGCTTCAATTTGTCTCCCTTTTAATTTAACTCTCTCCATGATCGAAATAGTAATTTAGGAAATGATCCATAAATTCTCATCCAGAAACTATTACTTGCATCAAAGCTGTTGAGTCGTCAACAGAACGTATTAGAACAGCCATAAATGACATAAATACCTCCCTATTTTCATTCACAACTACAGAGCAGATAGACACAGATACAAAACTCCAGGAAAATAGCCGATTCTCCACAAAATGCTTTCTTTAAAACTGGTGCTTTATGTATAATACATTTGACTTAATAGTAACCTATCAAAAGCTATATTTAATGGTGTCACTTGTGCTAGGTTGCTTCCATGTTTAAATATAAATTTCCCATTTTTCTATGAGATTTTTGTATCGTTTCACCTGATGTTTAACACAACTCTATCCACCAATTGCACTTATTTTTTTGAAACAAATAGTAACTTTTAAACTTTCGTGATTTGTACACATTAGCGATAAGTCCTGGTAGACATTAAAACATCAAACAAATAGTTTTTGACTCACCACTGAACACCTAAGAATAAATAGTGTCATTTAGATATATGGATTACTCATATATTATTAATATTCTCTACCTACTAAGAATACTTAATTGTTTTCATATTGAATTATTGAAAAAAAAAACTGCTCAAAACATCAGGACATCATAATAAGCAAATTATATATGAAAGTCAAAAGTATTTTGCATGAAAAAACTATTCTTTTACAACACTTGTCTATTAGTTTCCTCACTGGGCAAGCCTGTATCGAGGAAACCGAATAACCGGTAACAATTAAAATTATCAAAACATCATTAACAAGACACTGAACGGATTAAAATAGTAGATATAGGTAGCTTATTCTATTTGTATGGCTTACCTATAGATGTTACAATTAAAAAGTAATTTGAAAAGTTAGTTGGTACATTGTGGATAAAAATGTAGAATGTTATTTTTTTCTTAATTTTTATTCACAATGCATGGCGATTTTTCCTTCTCCGAAGTTGTCCATCTGTAGTTTCTGAATGTGTAGTATGAACGCGCTGTCCTGCCCGCGGCCCCGCGATGTAGTTAACTGCCGAGGGTAGCCGGGTAGTAGGGGAGGTCTAAGGAGGGTTGTAATTTATACGCGCGAGAGATGTATGCGTGTTCCACTTGTTTCACCATTTGCACTCACGACCCGATAATGTCTTTCTTTTCTGCTTTGTAAGATGTTCTTCGTGGGGTTTTATGGCTATAATAAGTTAGTAGAATCTATGCCGAGACTATAGAGAAGCAATGTTTATCCCTAATGGGCTAAAAATTTAGCAACATCAGAATGACAGTCCTATAGTTATCTCACAAAATTGTATGGGTAATTTACTCTTTTTTTGCGGGTTCTAGTTTTTACCATCACTTATGATCATGACTAAGTAACATTTTCATATTGAACTGCGTAGAGAAATACTAATTGGTGTTTTTTATAAACCCGTCGTAAACCCGTGATAATTTGTAATCCTAAGTATATGATCAGATTCAATTAACAAAATGCAAAATAAATCCATATAAAAATCAAATTTCTCAGGAAGTTAAATCTATTCCCCTTATCTAGAACGATAACAGTAAATAAAAGTTAGTGACTCCTTCACTTGTAAGTACACATCACGCTGCGTGCATTCAATATTCACTGCTAGGGACATGTCCACAGTAAATATCGCAGTAGCATAACTGCGATTCTGTAAGCTTTCAAACAGTGCATGCACACATAGATGCTTGGCTCTACGTTTTTCAGTGTCGATGTACGCGCACATGAGATATTTGAAGATTATTATTTGATTGTAATATATTTGAATATTTGAACGCTCACTGACTTGACATATCAATCATATGTCAAGGCTATGATCCGACCGATCTCGATGTATGGAAGTGAGGCCTGGACGCTGACCATCAAAGTGGTAGATAAACTCTAAGTGACAGAGAGTAAATTATGCGCTAGATTCTGTGCCCAGTACAAAGAGAAGATGGAAGTTGGAGAGTCCGGAAAGACGGAGAGATTGAGAAGCTCATCGCCGAGTCAAATATCATGGAAAAGACCAAAGGCCAGAGACCGAGTCGCCGACTGGCGTGAGACGGAGCCGATAGCGTTCTCTTATATCAGAGGCTAAGACCCACTTCGAGTAGCTGCGCCAGCAAATTAAATAGTGAATATCTCTGAAAAAACTAGTTCTTTTGCGCAAGTGGACTCAGACGTAAAGTATTTCCAGCGAGAGCAGCACGCTGACGCACAAACGCACTGCCTTGCGCTGCTTTGTGGTTAATGCACGAGCCGTGTTCATATTTAGTGTATTCATACAGTTCCTTGTATTACAACACGCGCTGATCTGCATCAAGCTGGTCTGCCGACGACACGCGGTCTGTGGAAGAAGGGCTACTAAATTTACTAAAGTGCTATTCCTTGACATGCTAGTTTCACAGTTATAAGAAGGGCACAGTCACTTTTTCTATGAATACAATCTAAGCCATTTTGACTTTGAATGTTATATATTATACACCTAGAAAAATATAAAGTTTCGGAAGTTGCGTTTCTGTACCACGAAGCTAGTTCCCCGCGCGACTTTGTCTGTGATTTAATGCACACTAACTGAATTGGTTTCGTCGCGGGGTGCAGTGCGGGTGCGGTGGAGAGGGAGATTTATTTCGGAGATTTTATTTTTCTTAATGTGTCTGTAGAGCGAATTGAATTGTTTAAAACTACTTGTAGATAAATTGTAGCACAATTTTTAAACACATGAATGAAAAAATTTGCAAATCGTTTGCTTTATGGTAAGCAGTAGTGTGCAAACACTACTGTGTTCCGGACTGAAGGGCAATGTTTCTAGCGAAATTCAAGGGCACACAGAGATTTGACATCTTATATCTCGGGGTGACGAGCGCAGTGTATTCCCATCCAGGGTTTTGAACTGTTGAAGTTCAAAATTCTGAGTGGCGTTGAGCTGTTATGGGCAAGCGTGACGAGCCATGAGGCGAACGACTTCGCTCGTCTCGTCACTCAGTATCATAAAAAAAAGCGCAGTGCTTTCTAATATTGACAAATAAGTAACAAAAAATATTACTATCATTTCGGCGCGGCGGCCCGTAGTGCAAAGCAAAAGCAGCCGCGCACGCGCATTCACCTTGATAAAGTCCGTTCTAATCTTACGTGAGTAATTCGCGTGTAATATAAATAAAATGTGTGAAAACCACGTCAGTTTCCATAATACAATTACTTTCATTCCTTAACTGAATTTTTCTGTACCTACTCGTATCATCATTGAACTATTTCCATCTACTAGAGATAGATGTATCAACTGGATTACAAACATGTCATCTGTGCTCACAGCTAGACAAGCCGGTGGTAGGTCTTGTTTTTACCAATTTAATACATCACATTTGACATGTCATTCTATTGTGTGGTAAAGCCAAAGTAAATCGTAAAAATTTTCTTCATTTGACATTATTACAATAAATATATATTTTTCTCGTTGTTAAAAAACACGCTTTCAAATCGCTAATCCTGAAGATCCTGCATGTCTATTCTGCAAGCTAAGGGAACACGCAAGTGAAGTGATAAGCTAAACCAAGCTAGTAAAAGCGTGTTAAAAAGTAAAGCAAATGCGTAGTTTTCACTTTAACAAATAAATATATATTGTGTTATTTGTGTATTGCCCTCCGTTACATTGTTGAATTTTGATTATGTGTCAAAGGTGATATATTAAATTGGCCCTACTATAATTTAATAACTTGGAAATAATTTGGGTTATTGCAGACTATGGTAATTATTTATGGTATTTTAAGTGAAAATGTGAACCATCCACTTCCAGTGTTTTGATAAACTAATTATACGTACTTACATCAAATCTTACAAAGCTGAATAACATTAAATAACGACAGAAAAACTATTTATTTAACAACTAAGCACATTCTAGTCACAACACAGCATCCGGAGAATTTAGTGAGGAACAAAGTGCATTTGTATTTATCTAGGTGGAAGCGGTTGGAACTCTAGGGGCGGCGAGTTGTCGCAACACAAACCGAACTGAGGACCGATGGAGTGAGGGTCGAGTGCACTGCTGCTCGCTAAGCTGCATTGATAATTCGCCAACTTCAGCTCAACTAGCCGTTTAAGCTATTTAAAGTCAATATTCGGAAAATTTACAAGGAGACCCACAACAAACCCACTGGATAGAAGCTCAGTGGCCTTAGTACGAGCAACGACGATGTAACGACTTTAAACGACGTTAAACGAATTTAACAGCGCCTCTATCGGACGTGAAAGGAAACTGAATTTTTCATACATTTGCTATCGTTTACGTCGTTACATCGTCGTTGCTCGTACTAAGGCCACAGATCAGACAAACTAAGGAGATTACGGTAAGGTGGCATAACGGAGTAAACGCATCTACACTAAATCAGACTTGATGAAATGAAAATTAGAAAAAATGAAATTAGTCGAACTTAGCCAGAGAATGATCTTGCTACTCTATTGTTGTATGTGGACTATCAGTTAGCTCATTGTTCTCCCTACAAGTTTCTTAATGAGCGAAAAAAATTGTAAGTGAGCTATACTTACAGTTTTTTTTATTGTAATATACTGTTAAGTGTGCATAATGTATTAAGTAAGTATTGGGTAAGCACCTATCAAATTGAAATTAAAAATTAAGTCTAAAATGCTAGCATTTTGGGAACGACAACAACGACGAACTGTCTACAGGCAGTGGTTTATAATATTAGTCTAGTTTATTATATTTATTTTAATTTAGTTAAGTTTGATTCTTTATTTTAATTGAGGTAAGTCTATTATGTTTCCAAAAATGTATCACATCACACATCATCAGCCAATTAACGTCCACTGTTGGACAAGGCCTCCCTCATAGAGAGGGGTGGTGCCATAATCCCCACGCTTGGCAGGCGGCTTGGGGATCGCAGTACGTTCACCGTGTACTATTAGAACGCTGCTGCCTATCCTCCGGTGGTTCTGGTCGCAGTTTTAGGACATACCCGGGTCTAAAAATGTATACTTTTAGTAAATAAATACAGGAATTATGTAATAAATTAGGTTAGGTTTATAATATATAAAATGTTTCGATAAATATTTATTCAGTCTAACAAATCATCTGTCTGTTCCGTCCTCTTCTTCTGATCTTTTCATTACCAGTGTAATGAACTGCTGGATTACGATGGAATCGTCTTTAGTTGATTTATAATTATTCTGTCAGTATAGCTTAGTCCCAGCACTGTAAGGCAAGCCGAACTGACTTCCTTCCCGTGGCTTAATTAACTATTGCACTTGTGTGCTGGCCAATAAGTGAATACCCCGCCCGCCCCCGCCACTCGCCGCCCGCCCTACGAAGCACGAACACCATGTTTTATTAGTTTATTCTTACCATTGTGGTGGGCTGCCCCACTATTTACTACGATCCAGTACAATGTGACAGTTAGTAAGCTTGATCGAATCTTATTGCATAGACGCGTTCACTTTGGATAAAACTGATTTTGTAAGAGATACTCGTAACTGTGCACTCAATTGAACAGGCCTCTGATGCAATAAAATAATAACAGTTGGTCAATTTTACTAGTCACTTTTATTGTGTGAACTGCTAGTCTGTGGAATGCGCTGTCTGAATGGGTGTTCCCCGATAGTTACAATCTGGGTGTTTTCGAATTACGAGTGAATCGGTTTCTTCTAGATAAGTATACTCCATTCTTCGCAGAATCCTTGGGAGTCGAACGAAAGCAAGGAGAGATTTATAACTGCTGAAATAGGTATTACCAGAATGATGATTCCTTACTATCATAGTGACAGAGTACTATAAAGTTTAATTGTTCTGGGCTGATTGCTTTATTTTTGTGATTATGATCGATGGTATCATGTGCACATTACAATCTGATGGCTTCCGGTTCAATCCTTGGCCCTGCAATAATCACTTATTTAGTTCTTAAATAAATAAGATCCAGTTTCGAAACGGTGAAGGATAACATCGTGAGGCAACTGGTATGTTCAAGAACCTCACAAGTTCAAAGACATATAACATTCACCAACATGCACTGGGCTAGCATCGTGGATTTAGGGCCCATCCTCTCTCTGTGAGAGAAGGCCCATGTTCCAGCAGCGGAAACATGATAAGCTGATACTGATTGCTTTGTTTGAACCTAAGCTACTGAGTATAGTGCTGTACGCGGCCCCGAGTGCCCAGAGTAGAGCGGCTGTTTAGATAAGCCAAATTACTGCTGCTATCTGTGAATTACGTGGGATTTGGACGCAGTATGAGCTCTAACTAGATCCGATTGTGCCTCGAATAAAACATTTTTAATTTATTTCACTTGAAAATATTTATATGTAAAACGGGTCACCAAATGATAACTATGTTTTTGTAGATAGAGAAATAATTATGGCGTGTATTTTTATTGAACAAATGTTATTTTTTTAAATAAAAATGCTAATTTTGGTTTTCTTATTCCAGCACGCAAAATACGTTCAGTATTTTATTGTAGCTTTAGGAAGTAGCCAAAATAAAAAAATACGTGATTGAACAATTAGACAACTGACAGGATCCATCGTAGTCCGCAGCATCGCATAACAACAGGCGAGTTGGCGGCCAAACGCAAATAATATATTCAAACCTGTGCCCTCCGGGTTTGCGCCCCTAGTACTGTAACCGCTAAGCTACGGTCGCTTGAAACTAAAGTGTGGTGATATTTGATGCGGTGAAACACTCAAAATATAAAGATTGTTAGGAAACCGATATGTCCAAGAACCTAAAAATTCAAAGACATTTACCAACTTGCGTTAGGCCAGCATGGTAGATTAGGATCATTCTCTCTCATTGGATGAAAGCATGTGTCCAAGCAGTGAAAAAGCATGATAGGCTGATAATGATGATGTAGTTGAAGTAATTAAAAGTTCGCAAATAGATAATATGCTATTAAAATTTGCAAGTTGAAGTGGCAATGGGCAGGCCACATCACTCGAAGAACCGATAACCGATGGGAAGGAAGGTTCTTGAGTGGAGACCACGAACCGGAAGACGCAGCGTAGGTAGGCCTCCCACTAGATTTACTGACGACATTGTGAGAGTCACGGGCATCCAGTGGATGCAGATGGCAGGATGTCATTCAGTGTGGAGGTTAAAAGGGGAGGCCTGTGTTCAGCAGTGGACGTCTTCTAGCTGATGATGAAATAGATAATATGGATTTGTTTAATTCCATACTGGCCTGTTTAGTTGGTAAACTAATCAATGAAACGCTCAAAAATAAGCTCTCAAAAATATGATATTCAAAGTTGATCAAAAAGCCTTTTACTTTTGCCAACCTAAAACAAGTACAAACAAACCATGACAAAATTATTTTCCCTCTCATTTTTGAAACAGATTTGTTTCCTTTATTTGAAATCCAAGCTCAACATTTAAAATTGAAAAGAGTCGTATTTTCGGCGACATAAAAAATTAAAATCCGAGATTGAGCCTCAGATCTGTAAATGTTCTGCAAAGTTGCCAATTTGTAGGAAACAGACAGCGGGAGCAGAGGGCGACCAGCTGCCCTGTTAAGAAAGGGCAGTATGGTCGCGCAAAAAACCACCCGCCCTTTGTTTAGATCTAAGCTCGTTATTTCACCCTTGCCTTGTATTTTTGGCTTTATTGTGTGGTGCAAGCGATAAAAACAAACCCTACAAATGTCATCAAAAAACTGAGAGTAAATATGTGACAACTGTGACTGACAACCAGTACCTTAACACTCGCGCCAACAGAAGAAGGAGATATGAAAACAATCATTATAAAAGAGTAATAAACTGATAGGTCACAAGAATTGCGAATGTAAGCAGCGATGATAGTAAGGGACCCGATATGATGATAGTACGTCTACCCTAGTTGCACAATCATCGTCGTTTTTACATGACTGCAACACCACGTATGGAGCATTTCAATTTTTGCTTATTCATCAATATATTAGGTAAAAATATGTAGGTATTTTATTCCGTTATTTATAATTCAAAAACACTGTTAACTGACATGAATTTCATGAATCTTTATAAGTAAATAATTTTACTTCAAATTTAACTATTTAGACTTACAATTGGAAAAAATGAGGAAAACAGTAGCGGTAACTAGTACATGTAAAACAAGAAATAAATTTTGATGACACAGAAGCCCGCTTGTCTTCTCTGGTTGCGTCCACTCGGCTCC
Organism: Agriopis leucophaearia; assembly: GCA_949125355.1. Taxonomy (NCBI): domain Eukaryota; kingdom Metazoa; phylum Arthropoda; class Insecta; order Lepidoptera; family Geometridae; genus Agriopis; species Agriopis leucophaearia. The sequence goes on along the minus strand of OX421276.1, from coordinate 373,036 downwards.
CTGGCGCGTGCCGATGGATCCCTCCTTGTCTCTGGAATCGCATTATATTGAGAGTTAATTCCATTGCCCTCAGCCGGATACCAACCAAATCATATTTATTTAGCTGTTCTTTGTTTTATATGGGTATTGGGTACTTAGATATTTTCAGTATTTTTTGTTGTATTCACCGGTAAGATCAATCTATTTAGTAGAATGATGATCGTCTTCATCACCCCTTAGATTTCCACTGCTAGATCTACGCCTTCCCTTAATTATACGCCCCTTACCATTTATATATGCGTTATATACCTCCTTGAAGCAATCTTCTTGGTAGCAAAACCTCCTTTTACTTCGATTATCTTTAATGTAATAAATCAATGTACTCTTGTTCTCAAAATAATTATTTTGATTTGATCACTACCAAACTTCGCAGAATCACTCACTGGTCTTATCTGAAGATTGCCTGCAAATTTTATCAAAATTAGTCCAGTCATTTCGGAGTCAAATAGGCTTTTATAATTATTCTAGATAGAAGATAGAGGTAGGTTTTTTTTTACCAAAGCAAGTGCCTTTATTAACTAAACAAACACTAACTACAAAATATACTGACAATCCATATGTGCAAGCCCACTATCAGTGTACCCAGCATGCTGGCGGCATTACGACGCTGAATGGCAATGCTTATGCGTTGAGCCAGATACACGCCAGCATTTTGTTCACGCGTCGCATTAATCAGGTGCTCTGAAAGATTTTAGATAGATTTTGATTTTGAAGACAGATAATACATAATAATGCAATATACGAGTATATTAAAATAAATATGTAGCTACTCCAGTTACTTATAACTAATTCTTTTATGTTAAAGTTTAAAAAGAAAGTGACACTATATAAATATATTAACTTATAATACAACTTGCGATTACAGTTTTCTATTAGTTTGAAGTAGTATTTCGTATACCGCGGTATCGACAAATAACTCTGAACGTAGCTTGCGTCAAAGCAAAATGTGTACTTCTTACATTGATGTAAATATATTTGTACTTACTTTGTAGATACTTCTTCAAGGTGCTTTCACTAAAACAAATGTTAGTACTCGTAGGTACTATTTGGAAGTATTTCAATAGTTTTACTTAGATTATTCATATGTTTATGCTTTTATATTTGAGGTTCGCCACAAAAATTTTGAACTTTCTTTTTTACTAAAATAATTTAGAAATGATAGTGATAACTTTATTCATAATAATAATAACATGTCAGCGGTTAAAAATAAATCATAAAAATAATAATATTCAAAAATAAAAATAGTAAAAACGCAGGGGCGGCTTTATGGCGAGCCGTCGGTGAGTGGCGACGCCGCGTACCCTGATTCCATAGGGCTAAATGAGACTCCGACCTCTGGCTTGCCTTAACCAGCCGTCCGGAGGTGGAAACCGCAAGAGCTAAGAACCGAAGCTCCAGGGTGGAAGTGTTAAAGGTCATAACGCCGCGAGTAGCTCATAGTGAAAGTGCAGCACACCTCTCTACACCCTAAGCCACCCACGACGATGTTGCCCCTCCGGTGCCAAGATACGGCAGCCTTTATGGGGGGCCCATTCAGTGGGTGGCAAGTCATCACCTGCCTAAATATGTTTTGAGATGAGACAGGATAAGGCAGGTGCCGTTTCTCATACTATAGATCTGTTTTCTTATTCACAAGTTGTTCACTTCAATAGCCCAGTTTATTTTTATCCTATAATGTACAATAGTTTCATATTCCTTTTATACATATTCCATAATTGCATTTTTATATTCAACAGGGCCTCTTGGTGTTGGCTTCGGCTCCACCAATGCCCACCAAATGTCCGGGCTAGACCCGAGAAAGGAAATAAATGAATTGAAAAAATTATAAAATGTCATGCTAATAATTTTATTTTAATAAGCATTAGTTATTTACTCTTTTTTTTATATAGAACTAGCCGTCCGCCCCGGCTTCGCACGAGTTTAAGCTCGGCCTACAGCCTCGCTACAAAATATAATATAGCCTATGTCACCCGGGGATAGTGTAGCTTTCCAACAGTGAAAGAATTTTTCAAATCGGTTCAGTAGTTTCGGAGCCTATTCATTACAAACATACAAAAATAGGTACAAATCTTTCCTCTTTATAATATTAGTGTAGATAGATCTACGTTTGGCCACCAACTCGCCTGATGGTAAGCGACGGTGTGACTCGACGACTCCAGTTTTAGATTGAATTCCTCTACGCTATACGGTGCCATATCGGTCAGAAATACCTTAAATTTATTTATGAACATATAAAGCGACTTGGCATCCCTTAAGGGTTTCGGCAAGGCGTTAAATAATTTTATGCCAAATATTTGGGTACAATTATTTATAAGACTTGACATTCGTGTCACTATTTTCTAGGATACTGCAATGGCGTGCAGCTATCTGGAGTAATCTTTCTTTGTCTGGTGGTAGTAGTAGTGGTAGGTACGCAAAACTCCTGCGTTTATTTTTATTTTAGGCGAAACTAGTAATTTCCCTCCTACTGTGACCTCGGGACTCCTATCTTCACCAATTTTTCTCATATTTGTACTTATTTTTTTTATAAATTTGTGATGAACTCAACTTATCGCACTATAATATGTAATCACACTAATATCATATATTATGTGAACGTTTGGATGGATGTATGGATGGTTGGATGTTTGTTACTCAATCACGCAGAAACGGCTAGATGGATTTGAATGGGATTTGGAATATACGTTGCTTATGTCCTGGTTTAACACATAGGCTACTTTTCATCATCATCATTATCATCACAGATTTTCATCACCACGCGGGTGAAACCGTGGGAGGCAGCTAGTCTACAATATTTCATGAAGATCAATAAAACAATGTTAATTTTATCGTCAAACAAAATGTTTCAACATAAATACAAACGCAGATTGTTCCGGTTAACTTCAAGTTCTACGCTTCGTTCGATCAATAAACGGAAATGTATTGTAACAGTTTGTCTGTTTGTTCGTTATCTCTTTAGGATTGAACGACTGAACTGATAAAAACTGTTTCTTTAACGTATCTCTTGTGTATTTCCGTTTAAAAACGCAAACGTGCAAACGTTTTGAAGCGGAAATACACAAGAGTTTCGTTAAAAGGCAGTTTTGAAGATACATATTCGCAAAGTAACGCCTGATTCTACCAACTGACTGAAATCTTAATTAATTTAAACTATATATAGTAGTGTACGTAATGGAATCGAATGAAGGTTAATTCCGGACAATGGACAACGTTGCAGAACTGGACATTTGTACCTTATGAAGGTAGCTAGTTGTAATTATATATACCCAAAATCCTTAAAAGAACGGCAGTAAAAGGTCCATTAAAGCACTAATCTCTCAATCTGTGGCTCATCATTTCGCGAATTAAACTCTGAACGAAGCCTGCTCGAGCGGCGGCAGGTGGCCACCGTTTGCATTTTTAAATGGACCACCACGTTTTTCCCATTAGCGTCCCCTTCTCAACTGTAGTATACGTTGAGACAGTTGCAGAGTTCCTCACAAAATATCTATATATACAGGATTACGTGGAAAGGTATGAACAACTTTTACTACCAAACCTGAAACCGCGAAAAAAATCTGCTGTTCCATACATTTTGTTTAGTGTGAATGACTGTTTTCTATGGAATAACTAGTATTGTTTCACGATTTTTGGGTGGCCCCATAGTAAACGTTGTTATGATGACTATTGATGAACCCCTTTCGGTTTAATACCTGTAACTTTCCGCGTAACCCTAAATAAAAGCGAAATACCACTTCACTCACTCACTGACTCACCACAAAATATCAAAAACTCTTTCACCTACGAAGCTGAAATTTGGCAAGAATATTTTTTATGAGTTGAAAATGTCTGTCAAGAATGGATTCTGCAATTGCGGGTAAAAGTATTGACTATCATGACGTAACATACTTCTCATGGTTGATAGCCACAAATAGTTGTAAAATATTTCAAGACTTCGAAGGCTACCATAAGCTTTTGTTGGATGTTTTGTACGAGTATTAAAACAATGATGTTGGTACTGCGTACAGCAGCTTACAGTTGGCTATATGAACGACATTTGTGTAGAAAATTTCATGTTTGATCTTTATTTTTAACCGACTTCCAAAAAGGAGGAGGTTCTATGTTCATCTGAATGTATTTTTTTTTTTGTAAATGGTTTGCGTTTGACCGTCAACTCGCCTGATGTTAAGCGATGATGTGGTCTACGTTACAGCACGCTTGTCTAGAAGACCGATTCACTTGCGAATTGAAGACACGCAGATATGGATGTAAATAAATGTGTAAATTATCTATAAACTTAACTATAAATACACAACTATAGAACTATAGACAGATTATGGGCCGCAGGTATCAAATACCAAATGTTTATGAGGATCAATTCTGCATTAGAACGAGAGAGTTCAGTCTGCACTAAATTTTGTTCTCTCAGCAAGATATAGTAACACAACCGCTTAAGATTCAATTTTTATTTATCCTTAAAACTAGAATCAACGAGTGTTACGTCTATAACATTTTTCTTGCAGCGTGACTTTAAGTACTGCGTTCTAGCCGCCAGAAACCGCTAAATACTTAGAAGTCTAATTGAATAAACGTGTCATGAATCCGGGATAATCGGCGATAGACCGCCGACACCGAGGCTGATAGACCAACTCCGATCCGAAACGACTAATGCCAACTTTTTTGAATCACCCTGGTTCACTTTAAATGATCCCGCTTCAGCCACTTGCATGTATTCTGTGCTTCAGCGAGATTATTTGTAACAAATATTTGAAAAGTTGTAATACACACAATACGTACACGTAATACGTTGTGATGCACTTTACACTTTTATCTTTAGTTCTTTAGTATTCACAACAAAAGTATTGGAAAAAAGACTTTATCTTGAACACTCTTTAACAACTAGGACTGTAAATGATAATCACACTATCACACTATATGTGAAAGTTTGGATGGATACATGTATGGATGGATGGATGTTTGTTACCCAATCACACAGAAACGGCTGGATGGATTTGGATGAAATTTGGAATATACATTGCTTATGTCCTGGATTAACACATAGGCTACTTATCATCATCATCATCACCGATTTTCATCATCACGCGGGTGAAATCGCGGGGCGCAGCTAGTATTAAATATGTCAAAGTTTGTGTATGAACATAATGATTCTTGTTGCTCATCTCTATAATTGCTCAACAGATTTTAATGAAATATTTGTATGGACGTAGCTACATAACCTAGATAAACAAATGTATTACGCCCTATCCTGGAAGAATATACAGTTAATGGTGACGACATCTCAGGAGTTGCAACATTATACCTTCATAAACTTTTAACGTTAAAGTACACTTGTGTACACTGGACAAACCAAACAAGCCGAAGTGTAAAAGATAAATGCGAGCAACACTTATTATATTAAGAAACGATTGAATCGCAATAGAACCCCGCTAAGAAGATGAGTACTGTGTTTACAAATAGCCAAGTTCTCCAAACATTGTAAGATTACTCATGTTGCCTGTAATATAAGATTGCACGAGTTAACCGCGCGCTTCCGGCGCTTGTTCCGGGCGAGGCGACGCGACGCTGCGGTCGCGCCTATCTCCTTATTAGCAAATGGGCTCATGTTGAAGGAAAAAGGCTTAGGTGGTGTTCACATGACTCCTGTTCACATAGTAGACAAACACAATGACATCAAGAGAACTATCTAGCTGCTGTTTGCAGTCTTCTGTTGTATCATTACGTAACTTGGGAAGTTGACAACTTTTAAAATTTAAACACTTACATGTGAAATTTTGCCAAGTAACAAATAAACCGGCCAAGTGCGAGTCAGTCTCGCGCACTGAGGGTTCCGTAGCACCACAAAATACAAAAAGTAGTGCAAAAAGATAACATCGCGCCCAGGCAGTCACCCATCGAGCGCGCTCGACGTTGCTTAACTTGGCAGTCAACAGATATGTGTCAACGACTCACACTTGGTCTTTATTTATTACTAGCCGTCCGCCCCGGCTTCGCACGAGTGTAAGCTCGGCCTTCGGCCTCGCTACAAAATATAATGTAGCCTATGTCACCCGGGGATAGTGTAGCTTCCCAACAGTGAAAGAATTTTTCAAATCGGTTCAGTAGTTTCGGAGCCTATTCATTACAAACATACAAAAATAGGTACAAATCTTTCCTCTTTATAATATTATATTATATATTACTAGCCGTCCGCCCCGGCTTCGCACGAGTGTAAGCTCGGCCTTCAGCCTCGCTACAAAATATAATATAGCCTATGTCACCCGGGGATAGTGTAGCTTCCCAACAGTGAAAGAATTTTTCAAATCGGTTCAGTAGTTTTGGAGCCTATTCATTACAAACATACAAAAATAGCTACAAATCTTTCCTCTTTATAATATTAGTGTAGATTTGTTGTTTCACTTTAGATTATGTATTATATTCATGTCAAGTTTGAAGCTTGTACGTTTACATTACATTCTTTCGTTTACACCCTTTGGGTACGGAACTCTAAAAAGCAAAATGAGAAATAAAACAAATTTTGCTAATCTTCTATATATCTATACATATAATAAAAACGTAAATATATAAAAATCTGCAATTGCGAGATATCAAAAGAAACACATAATGTCTCAAAACAAGCAGCTGATCACGTTAAAACAGTTTTTAGAATTTTTGTCTGTTTGTTTGTCCACGCACATCTCCTAAACTACTGGACGGATTTAAATGCGGGTTTCACGAATATACTTAGCTTAGACCAGATTGAAGTATAAGGCTATGTTATTTTGCGCAAGGGCCGGATCAAGGAAAAAAGGGGTTGAAAATTTATGTGAACATCTACGTGTACAAAGTCGCGGGCAACTTCACTAGTAATATATAAGAACACTAGCTGCGCCCCGCGGTTTCACCCGCGTGGTGATGTAAATCGGTGATGATGATGATGATGAAAAGTAGCCTATGTGTTAATCCAGGACATAAGCAATGTATATTCCAAATTTCATCCAAATCCATCCAGCCATTTCTGCGTGATTGAGTAACAAACATCCATCCATCCAAACTTTCACATATATGATACTCGTATTAGTGAGATTATGATTGCTACAGCGTTACTTTAAGAAATTGCGATAGCTTGGATTGCAGTATTCAGCTAGATTTCAAGACTTTCCTAAGCAAAGCCGAGTATTTCCTACTACTCGTATTTACCGGTCGTTTGGTTCATTTTTCTTATAATAGATATTTATTCTGGCCGGGTTACATTTATCTACTAAGCTAATTGTAAAAGCGTTTTATAAGTTTAAAAGCAAATTGGCATCGAGCCCGATGGTAAGTGATATAGTCGAGGATGGAGGACGCACATATTAATTATATACATTTCACGGTTTCTCCCACGTGGACAATCTCTCGGAAACCATGCGTCCAGTCATATTCGCGATAAAAAAACATTCATTTTCTCGAAAAAAACGTATCTCATACCACTCTCGGGCCATTTATGTATCTCGATACAAAAATTATATTAATCCAGTTATATGATTATTTACAAGATATTTGCATGTAACTGCGCCGAAATATCGGGAGCTCCTTTCACAACCTTACCACGGTAAATATCCCGTTAATAATCATATAACTATAGTGAACAACCGAGATAATTTAAAATCATATCATTCCGTGCTCTGTTGCTGCGAGAAGAAAGAAAAAACAAACAAACAAAAATGTCTATATATTATATTGAATATAAAATATGTTTTAGTAGTAAATATAAAGTACCGTGTAGGTACGTGTATAAACAAGCCCTTGTTTCACATTTGAAAAGCTCTATTTACAGTAAACGCCGAGTCAAAGGCGCGCAGCCGCGACCGAGCTCGGCGGTTAACTAATGAATTCTTAACGACTGCTTAAGGATTTGAATGTGTAATGGCGTTGTTATGAAAGGTTTCTACTCTTCGAGGAACGTGTACCAACTCGAGAATTGGATTGTTTGGGAACGCGTCTACTCACATCCACATTTCAGAGTTTCAAGCTCGAAACTGATGTTTCCGGAACTAAATAAATTTATTGTAGTATCAAAAACTAAAAACACGATCATGTACCTCGTTAAAATCAACCAAAGGAACCTACGCTTGATGGGTTTATAGGCTATTGAAGACTTCCTCTACACATCTCCTGGCTAGCTTCGTAATTTATCTACATCTACACTAATCTACACTTCCGAAAACCCGTAAGAAGCACTTTGATCCCACTTTTATTATTCGAACTGCTAGTCTGTGTAATACGCTGCCTGAATGGGTATTCTCAAATTGTTACAATCTGGGTGTTTTCAAATCACGAGTGAATCTGTTTCTTCTAAGCAAGCGTGCTCCATCGTAGACCGCATCATCGCTTAACATCAGGCAAAGTGGCGGTCAAACGCAAGTCTATACAAAATATGAAATACTGACACTGAATGAAAGCAATCAGAATATACCCAACAATAAAAACTAACTAACCAATAACTACATGAACCCGTCTATTTCCTCACACTAACCGATATAACGTTTAATTATCCCGGAAACAACAATAATAACAACATGATACTGTCAAATTATACTAACACTTAGCGCTCGTAAACTAAGACACTGAGCACATGAGTTTAACTTCCCGCAATAGAGTAATAATGGACTTTACGTTATAGAAACTAAGACTATTTTCTGTTGGCGAAATTGTGAGAAATGCTGCTTGGAAACCGTAATAGAATTGTTAAGCTTATAGTTTTGGATATAAATGTTTTCATAAAATTTCTCTAGTATTTCGTAGTGGTCAAGTGTCGTAGAAGTGCTACGTCACAACTACGTCGTAGCATGTCGACTTTTTATCATCAACATCCAAACAAATTTTTAGTTGCGGCATCACGCGAAACAAATTTCTATTCATGTTAAATATATGTATTATAGAATAGAAAACTTTATACAGAAAAATATCTCCTATAAAAATACAAACCTTTTTCCGTAGCAAATATTTCCAAAACCTCTACCGCAATCATTTCTAAACCCCATAGCTAATCCCCTACCGCACCCTGAAAAATAAAACCTGCAAAAATAACCCTTCCCTGCACGGCGCCGGCGTGACGTTCCGTCAATATGACAGGGTGACACGGGTCGCACGTCACGCATATTCATCATCGGCCCTTGTCATTGACAGCGTGACGGCGTCGCCCCGTCGAGTGCGTGACAGCGTGACGATAGTTTTTGTTGACATGTCTGTTGTGAGGGATTGTCGCGTGTTACGTTTTTGAAGTGCAATAAATGAAGTCCCATTTTATTTGGGCACTGAGTGGTCGTTGCAAAATATAGTATGAAAATAAACGTTACTGAAATGTCACATTCAAATATAAATACGTGATGTACCTATACATACTCATCGGTTCCAAAATCCATCAATATTGTATCCATAGTTGCATAACATTTGCACAGGAAACCAATTTCTTGGTTCGCATAAAAAATGTATCGCTCAACCAACCGGGGAACTGTTTACAAACACAACAGAGAAGATGATTATACGTTATTTGAGCTCCGATGTTTGTTTAATATCAGCCGGCGAGGTATGTTACACCTTAAAAATGGGCGTACAATACCTCAAGGGGTGTGCAATACCCCGCGGATGAGCCGTACCCCACGTCAAACAAGGGGGCGGAGGCCTCGGGCGGCGCAGCCGGCGCGCTGTGTTGTCTTCATTATCCGGGCCTAAGTGACCATTAAAATTCATTTTTAGACCCCGGGGTCAAATCGACCCACCACACACGCGCCGGTCGCGGCACAAATTACTCACAAATTACTTTACGGGCCAAGTTGATGAGTAATATCGCCTCGCCTCGCCTCACTGAGCCCAGACCAGACCAGTCGTAGTTTGAGTCGAGTTGGTAACTCGCTCGGTGTTGCACAGTAGACCATTATTGTTACTACGTGCTATCCACAATCTTTGCGCTTGCTATATGTATAATTATTACAAAGCACAGGTAAACTAAACTCCCTCAACTAATTTAGACAGCAGTTTCGATGTTTCATATCGGTAAGAAATTCCCAAACTACATACCTACAGCTTAAACTAGAGCCAATCAAACGTGCAACGTCCATAGAAGGCGCAGGTTTAAGATGCAGGGAGTACCTCCACTCGCTGCCAAGAGAGGCTTTGGAGGGACCAGAGAGGCGGATTTTATTAAACTAGAGTCGGGAGTCGAATATATCGATACGTCTATGTAACTGGACCGCAGCAAATATCGAAAGTATCAAAAATTAGTCTTTTTTGTTTTGATGAAGTGTTTGTTAAACCGATAGTAGACGAATACTCTTAAAATTGGCCTGCCATTTTGCTTTTTTCTGTATTTCTGCAATTTTTATTATTTTTGAGCTAACAGGCCGCCTTATGGTGAGAAATAAAGAAAGAAAGTAAAATATTTATTTATGACAGAAACAAAAATACATAAACACCCGATCTAATGGATGCCTGTAACACCAGGGGCATCACAGATACATTGCCATCTAATTCACTGTCATTCTCCTTGCCATAGAAATGAAAGTAAAAGGCACAAAACCAATATCAATTGCCCGGAAATTAGTACACGATTATTAAATATTATTATCTAGTTAATATTATTTCTCATTTTTTTTAAAAGAAATCTTTACTTCAGAGACATAGTCACATCCATATCTCTGCTGTCGCGTATAACTATTGCGTAATGTCTATTGCAATCGATAGCTAACCGTAATCCAATATCGATTCTGATCGTAACATATTACCTAAAGCATCGATAACACCATTTCTTATCGATAAACTTTCACATCCTTATCCTATCGCAAATAGGCTCTACTCGAGCCAAACGAGCCGCCGCGATGCCAGTGGCCTAATTAAGAGGCCTGCACTTCAAGATAAACTGATTCAGAATAAAGCTAGCTATTTCGTTACATGGTATTGCCAAGAACACTACCCAAACTACCGTAATTGCTAAGTAGGTAGAAAGGTATGTCGCGGCTTGAAATTACCGCTTCATCAACAAAGCAGTGAAAATCAAATGTCAAACCTTTTTACGGCTACCGACATAATGTACCCTCCATTAACCATTTTATTATTATATAAAATCACTTCACGTCATTCAAGACTTCAACGAACAACCTTTACGGAACCACACACCTCTGTGCTAACAATCCAAAATAAAAGAAATACAACAGTTCACAAGTATTCTCGGGTTTCTTTCACAACGGAAACTCGCAGTGTCTCGGCGAAGACAAGGTACTTGTTTAATATGAATAAATATAATTTATTTTGGGACCTTAAAATAAATGAAACTTCGCGGACACGGGGGTTCATTACTTCATCATCATCATCATCATAATCAGCCAGAAGACGTCCACTGCAGAACATAGGCCTCCCCCTTTAACCTCCACACTGAACGATATCCTGCCATCTGCATCCACTGGATGCCCGCGACTCTCACCGTCGGTTCATTTAGTGGGAGGGCTACCTACACTGCGTCTTCCGGTTCGCGGTCTCCACTCAAGAACCTTTCTTCCCCATCGGTTAACAGTTCTTCATCATTCATCATCATGGGTTCATTACTTAGTTATACTTTATTAAAATTTTGTTAACTTAAACTATTGTACTTTACCTATACACAATAATTATTGGTACTTGTTTTGTTTCGATATTGTAATTTATTGTTTTTTTTTTTTTTTTTTGTGTTATTTATATAAGTTTGTAATTGTTTTCGTCATCTATGGTCATTGTACTGAAATAATGAGTTTTAATGAGTACCAAAGCCACTAAACAGTGACGTAACTGTATTGGCAAAGCCACGGAGTTTCCTAATGTATTCATAATTGTGAGTTTAACTTTATTTTTGACATCGATAATATTTAAGAACAGTATAAATAAATTTATTTTAAACCAAATGGCAAGTCAGTAGTTATCTAAAATAATTATTTAACAGAAGCCAAAAGCAACTAGTATTAACCACAATAATCTACCGGACCAAATTATCAGCATTTTAATGTTTTGCTAGACACTTTACTTACAAATGACGTCACTTGTAACTCTATACAAATTCCATAAAAACTTGCTTTGCGGGAAAGAGACAGAGCTTTCATACACCCCTTCCTAATCCGACTAAAACATTAAATGTTCATAAATTTGAACTTTATAAGCAAATTTTAATTGTTCCTTTAGAATACGTATTATACTTTATTATCTATATTTTCAATCAGTCAATTATTTTTAATAAATCCAACAATTGTTCGATAGCATATTGTATAAATAAAGCCTAAACGATAATAAAAAACAAAACTATGGTTTTAATTATGTTGATAGAGAAAATGCTAACAACAGTATCAACAGGATCATTTAATCTAAAACTTGTCTAATGCAAAATAGTTGATGCCGAGAGCACCACGATCTGATCCTTACGATACGAATTCCTGGAAGCTATCTCATGCAAGTCACTGCCCCCTGATTGTCGTACAACAAGTCACTACCCCCTGATTGTCGTACAACAAGTCACTACCCCCTGATTGTCGTACAACAAGTCACTACCCCCTGATTGTCGTACAACTTAATATTTCAACTATTACCATAATGAAGCATTATGTTTCGTTATATATTATCTTGTCAGATGAACACAAAAACAACTGAATACGAAATACACGCGTGCAGTTTCCACGGAGACGTCGTGACTCTGATTAAACTCCCGCGACACGGAGAACGTTTGTATAAATGAAGGCTTTATTAAAGCTTTCGACGTCACACGGAAAGTATTTGTACAGTATCTCTACGTAAATGAATGTGGATGCAAGCAAGCCCTTGTAATACCGTTATATCAAAAGTAGTATTCACACGACGAAAAACGCGTATCAAGAGTGAATCGGTTTCTTCTACGCAAGCGTCCTCCATCGTAGACCACATCATCGCGTAACATCATGCTAATTGGTGGTCAAACCCAAGCCTATTCAAAGCTATAGCAAAGCTATTCCAAAATAAATAAACAACACAACATATCATTAGAAATTACTTTTGATTTAGTAAGAAGGAGGCGTTATCTCTCAGTCAGTTTTGAGGCCTGTAAAGGTTCTAGGTGAGTAGTTACTTGCAGGTAGCAAGAATTTACGTCAGCAGCTCTTAGAATGGTTGCAAAGACAGCTCAAGATTTTGTAAGACAACAGGAGGGCAACCGTAGCTTAGTGGATAGAGCGCACGGGGCATATACTCGATGGTACAGATTCAAATCAGATATGGTTGAGGAAGGCGATAGCTGGCACATGAGTCATACTCGTGATCGGGTGCTGCTTGCGGGTCGCTGGTCTGCTCGCGGGTCGCTGGTCTGCTTGCGGGTCGCTGGTCTGCTCGCGGTATACACACAAATTATGTACTAGTAACATGAGCAAATTGTTTAATATACCTTCCATTAATATATAGCTAACTTTCCTCTTCCTGTATTGTGAATAACTAAAGTAAATTCATTTAACAAAATTTTTGTTAAGTTTAACAAAAGTCACTGACCCTGGTGTCCGTGGAGTTGCATTTATAATTGAACAAAAAAAATATATTTACGTTCATATCAAAATGCTTATATTCTGAGGGTTGTTAATTTTTAAATGTAATTCTAATAACAGTCGTTTGCCTCGAGTCCTCGAGAACTCTATATTTATATTATAGTTTGCTATTTGTACTGCTATAATTTGCAAACTGATATTTCCTATATTAAAACTAACAATTTGCATTACAATGAACTACTTGCCTTGAACATTTCACAAAGATCGGATCAGAGAAACGCAATTAATTATTGTCAACACACACATAGAAACATTGTACCATTAGAATCTGAGATCTAGGCTGTCGCTATCAGTTTATTAATACATTTATTGCATTATGCTAAGCTATCAGTACATCTATTGTAGTAGTGGGCTCGAACATTTGGATAAGTTATGTCTAGACATCCATCAGCTGTCTTCTTTAGATATGTAGATACTCTACTCGTATTGTAGTCACATAATAAATAAAGACATTAACCGTTAAAAACACGCTTGAAAACTTACTGACATTTTACATTATAAGCCCAAGTTTTAACATCAATCTTTTCAATTTTATTTTTAGAAATTGATACCGTATCCTCTCCCGAAAAAGTTGATAGTCAAACGTACCATTTTGTTAAGGCAGTTGTCCATAAAGTACACCGTTTGAAAGGGTCTGGCCTTACATGTAATGTTAGGAGCCCTACACGCCACCTGGGCCTGATAAATGGCCGTTTGTATTTTCTTGGGATTTTTGGGATTGAGTGTAATTGCTTCGGTAGAAAAGAATTTTGTTGTTTCAATTGATTTGGGCTGTTTTGAGAACGAGTTGTGAGATTTTTTGAGAAGGAAGTGTTGAGAGCTCACATGTTCCATACCCAAAGGGTGTAAACAAGACCCTATTACTAAGCTTACGCAGTCTGTATGTATGTCTGTCCATCCGTCCATCCTACCTTTTAACGGCTATATCTCTGGAACCGTAATAGATAGCCAGTTGAAAATTTCAGAGTATGTAATATATTACGGCGGATTAACTAAGAAATAATAACAAACGTTTTTAAACGAATTTTTGTATTTGCTATAGTGTAAAAACCGTAATACGTACAAACGTCAAACTTGGTATGATTATAGTACATACTGTAAAAAAACAACAAATAAGAAATACTGGTAAAGTACAAGTAAGTGATCAATTTCTGTTCACTGATCCTGTGCTACACATATTCACTTGTGGCCACTTCAAAACACATCTACGTTTGCGTAAATAGGTAACTAGTAAGTAGTTTGAATACAGTCATTCCCTCTAAGAAACGTCGAGAATACTTCTTCCCATATCTTCCTGAGCTACCTTGAAGTGGGGGACCACACCAACTGTAGATAAATGTCTACGTTCTTTTAATAACTCCACATTATTATGCTATTACACTCAATATCATCTAATACAGTGTGTATTTACAAAGTGCTTGAAGGGAGTTTTAGTTTACCCTACTGCAAAGTTGGGACTAGCTTTATTTATTGCCTAGAAATCATTAAATACTTTGCATTAATTAGTGCTGACGTGATAATTAAAATAAAACAAACTTCAATCAGAGTTAAATTCGCGCTCATTAAAATTTAAGCCGAGGAAAATAGCAATAAAATTGGAACCATGTAAATTAACATCGACGCGAACTACGAACAAACTAGGCGTTAATGTGGAAACTTTTGAATGCACTCCCTCCCCCCTGCGCCCGCACCGGCGTACACCCCCTTGTTAGGCTGTTCGTACAGATGGTTACTGAGAATAACCACGTAGATTGGAGACAATGAGTCAGCAAACGTAGCTGAGGACGCTCTGAGACATAAAGTAGCTGTCAGTGGCTAGGAACGAAAAATCGGTCACTCGATAAAATACAATGTTTGTCACATTTCAAAGTCAATAATGTTCATATGACCGCTATTATATTATCTTTTTCTTTCCTCTTGAGAGGACTTTAGCGTCACACGTCTTATACACTTGCCAGGGTAAAGTAGGTATTGAAATTTATGTTTTTTTTATACAATATCGTCAAACAAGTCATAAGCACGGTCAGAGTCCAACTAAGTCCAAGTCAATTCATGTCCTAGTACAATAGTGAAGAGGGGCTTCTATGGAGTTTTGGATACATTATGAAAATACATGTTTAGCCTTGTTATATAATTTGTCCACCCCCGATCACGTGTGTGCGTGTGTGTCATTTTAGTTATAACTACACTAGTTGATGAGTTCGTTCACAACACGCATCTCTACATAATAAACATCTTAAATTCATTACAACGCACAACCTGCATCGTGCGACTGTTGTTGCAAAAACCCGCTATATTCTAATCTTAGTATACATTGACAGTAAAAATCTTTAACAATTATTAATAAAAAACGACTTTATAAAAATATCAGAACTGGACCAAATTGGTGGAAATGGGACCACACGGGAAGCACCAGCTTTCAATTAAAAAAAGTATCATCAAAATAGGTTCACCCAGTCAAAAGTTTTAAGGTAACAAACATAAAAAACAGCCGAATTGAGAATCTCCTCCTTTTTGGAAGTCGGTTAAAAAGTTGACTCCTAAGTTGTGGCCATCTCATTGAGCACACAGTGACATCATCATAAACTAATTACTTACTAAAAACTTCATCAGTTAACCTGTAGGTACCCACTAGTGGTGTACAGTTGTATTTAACAGTTAAAGTACAGTCACTGTAGGTAGGTAGGTAGACCGCGTCCACACGGTGGTCGGGGGGAGCAATTACTGAACGAGTACTGTCTGTAATGGGTTCTATACGCTCCCGCTGCGGAATATCAAAACACCTGGATACCACATCACTCAATATTATATCTTTATCTCCGTGACGAAGTTGTTGTAAACAAATATTGAAATTAACATTTTTGTAAAACAGTGTTTTAAACTATCACGGTTGTTCACTACAGTTATATGATTATTCAACAATTTCGATTATGCAACATGTTCACGGGAAGACTGAATAAATATCGGGATCTGAAAAATATCGGGAGCTCCTTCCACAACCTTACCATGGTATATATCCCGTAAATAATCATATAACTTTAACATTTTTGGGTGTTTTTTAAAAATTTAATATGCAACTCACGGATACTGGGTTCCGTGACTTATGTTATATTTATGTAACTACAATTTTGTTAATTTAATCGAATTTACTTTAGCTAGCTATAACACAATACAACATGAAGAAACTTAGTAATATATCTTAATCTAAGGTTAAAACAATTCAGTCATGTTATTAATAATTGTAATTAATATATTTTTATCTTCATAGTTTAATTGTGAGAAAAACACCAATATACAAGTTTCAATAAGTTTGGGATGCGTAGGAACACATTCAGCGCACAAATATACATATATGTACGCTTACAAACTTACTTACAATACTATAAAAACATAACACTCTTTTTTGGGCATTCGTAAAAAATGTCGCTAAGCCCCTAATATAATAATTGTATATTATAATTATTATTGTTTCGTGTAAATTTTAAATTGTTATTTTTATTTTGTAAATGACGTCTTCAAAGTGTATATTAGTTATAAAAAAAAATAAAAAAAAAATAAAAAAAAGAAATAGAAAAAACAATTAATAAAAAAAAAAAATAGAATTGAAAAGACACACTTTGTTACTTCAAGAAATAAAACGAAGTTCTTCTTCTTCTTCTTTCGTGTCGATGTTTCGATCCTTATTTTAATTTTAAATTAAATTTTTGGACCAAAATTCCGCAAAAACGAAGTTAAACAATGTTAAGCAACTTTAAAAAACGATTTCATCACTCGTCTAGTGTTCAATAATATGGACAGAAATAATCTTGTTTACTTTTAGATAGTATCTAGTTACAATGTTGAAAACTTTGATTATCTATTTTGTGGTGAAACAGAAATTTTCACTGTTAAATAACAATAGTAGGTTGTTGCATCGAGCGCAAACTGAGTTATTAATGCAAGCGTGTTACGTTGGTAAACACTAAATTAACACGAGTGCATTAATTACTCACGTTAGCAAGGTGGGTACTTTTCTTTCAACTACAAATCTACATATCATGATAAAATATACCTACTCAAAATAAAAACATAATGAAAACAAAGTTTAATTCATCTTCACCTCAAACATTTAAAACTTACAATTATTTTCACCAAGTCGGTTTTATTTCGCCAATCTTTATTTTTAGCCAGTATCTTTTTGATCTAATTCTATTAAACTCAATGGGAGACATTAAACATCTGTGGTAAATATATATCTAAATAAAAATAGTGTTTTAATGAAAAACTGTGCAGCCATGAGATTTCATATAAAATGTCTGCACTGTTTTGGTTCTAAGCAAAAAATACGTCCTTTGTGAATTGTGTGATCGGTTTTGTAGTGATTAATGATAGCATTAATACGTAGTTGAAAGAAAAACTTTTTAATTCCTTCTCTTTTTCAGTGAGTAATTGTCTCAGGGAATGGACGCAATTGAAAGCCATTCCAACAGTATCTGATATCCACGGCGTCGACAAATGAGCCTCGTTTGAGGCACGTTAGGCTTGGCTTAATGGCGTTTGAGTCTATCGCTGCCAGGTTTAAAGCCAGCCTGGATGAGGCAAGATCGGTTTAGTGGTGGATTAACGTACAACTATAAAACGTTTAACGTTTGTTGTAAAATTATCGCAATAATAACGACTCTGAGAGCACGAAAATAAAAGCTCTAATGTTTTACTTAAAAGTATGTTTGTTTTAATATTTATCGGTACTTATCGCGCACTATTAAATATAGGTAAAAATAGATACCTTTCGCTCGACGTTAAAAGTATGTAAATTTTAAATTTGGTTGTTCATTTCTTTTGTTATTCAAAGCTAAAAAATTATTGTCCATGTGTCTGGAGTCATCTCAATACAGGTTCTTCACTACCTGACACTTCTACGGAAAGCCCAATATAGTTTTATTTGCAGTGTAAATATTCAGTGATAAAAATTGTATATCTAAGTTTTTAAATTAATCCTCACTGCTTCAAAAGATACAGACTGGGAGTATTTATATTCCATAAAAATTCATAAGTTTTTAACCGTTGGAACCAAAACAGAACGGAATTAAATATAAAAAGTGCAGATAGTATTCCAACTCTTAATTAATATTACGGAGACAGCTCGGCTTTAATTCAGGGAATCCATTTGTATGATAAACGTAGCGCAGTGTTTAGTGCCGTGCTTCGCGGGACCGGCATCACCGAGGGCGGTTACAACTTCACTTTTGATTTTATTCAGCAAACAAATAGACAAAGTAATGTTGCAATACTATCATAATTATACCAAGTTAATAGATTTTACCAATTTTATTCTACACTGTATTGTAAAACTTCGTACGATCAGGTTTTACAAAGTCATGAAAATTTTAAGCTCACGACTACACCTCTTATTTACGTTAATCTACTTATTTTTAAAATCAATTAAACCACACTTCTATCACAATATACTTTGCATTCAGTTTTTAGTACGGAGAAAGAGCAGATATAATTACAACAATAAGACAAACATTAATTTTATAATACCAACAAATAAAACTCATCTAACTTACTAACCGATCATTAACCCACCTTTTTACATTAAGCAGTCAGTGCAGCCGGCCCCACCCGCCACTTCAAAGACTGCAATAGAGACGTACGGATGAATTTTAATGTTGTACGCATTCATCTCTACTAATGGCTCCTTGAGAGAGACAGACAGGACGCTACGCTCTACAAGTAGCGATATAGTAACATCACGATCAGTTGTATGGAAGAGGTATTGAGATTTATTTTTGCACTAGCTGCGGCCCGCGGTCTCCTTGATAACCTTACAGGAACCGTAAATTTTTGGATGCGTTCCCTACAGGAACGTTCGTTTATAACCTGGGATAAAAAATATAAAAAATCTGGGACATTATTGCACACATGGTCATCTGACCCCAAACTAAGCAAAGCTTGTAATATGGCAGCCAGAAACTGATATACATACATATATATTTTTAAATACATACTTAAATAGATATTAACACCCAGACATAGAACAAACACAAATGTTCATCACACAAATGTTTGTCCTAGATGGGAATCGAACCCACACCCCCAAGCGCAGGAAGTAGGTTCACTACCAACTGAGCCACCGGGGCAGTCGATAAGTAGCCTATGTCATTTTCAGATCCTTGAACTATATTCTTACAAAATTTTCAATCTGTTGTTCTGTTGCTGTATAAGATAAGGACAAAGTAACATACCAACCAAGAAATAATTTCGTATTTTTATTATTAGTTTGATAGAACTGAAAGTAGTAGAGATTTTTTGATTCTGATAATACATCTGGTAAATTATAGCTTTATCAGTTATACAATTCCGTACTACTAGGGACTTTAAATTGATATTATATAAAATATATATATAATTTCAATTTTACAAACCTTTTCTTTCTTCTTTTCTTTTATTCTTTCTTTTCTTTTTCCCAACTTCTTTCTC
Source organism: Agriopis leucophaearia (assembly GCA_949125355.1). NCBI lineage: Eukaryota > Metazoa > Arthropoda > Insecta > Lepidoptera > Geometridae > Agriopis > Agriopis leucophaearia. Next base: position 352,991 of record OX421276.1, on the reverse strand, counting down.
TCATTAAAATAACTTTGAAAAGAAGCCTTTGTGCTAAGCATCGTAATTGTGCATAGTTTGGTTTATTCATTCCTCTCTTCATGATTTATTCTTAAGTTGGAGCAAACAGTACAATATTTCATGTTTTTATTGAATAATAGGCTTGCGTTTGACCGCCACCTGGCATGATGTTAAGCAATGTTGCGATAGAGCTTGTCTAGAAGAAATCAATCCCTTTCTCATTCGACCGACTACTAGCCCCCAACCGAATACCGATCTTTTCTTTCTTATTCCTGTTCATTTCTTATGAGTATAAATCTGGGGTAGATGAGAAAAAGCACTGCCTATTTTGATGTAGACTCCATAAGATTAGGTAGAAAAATATTCCTACTTGTCTTGACGAAGTCTAACAAAAAATATCCAAGAACAATCAAAATATACCTAATGCATGCATTGGGATTCAAATTCGCAATCGGTTGTGAACACTTATTACGTGCAGTCTCGACTGAGCGCGGTCCCACTGTCCTTTGTCTTTGTAAATAGTGCTCTACTTAGCACTCGAGACTGTGCCTTTGTTTGGGGGATGTGGGTCGTGGTGCGTTTGTGTGCCCAAACTGGAGGCGAGTCTAATGACGACTGCACGGGTCAAACTACACATCGACGCGCTCAAATCTCAATCGAAATTTTTTTGGTCCATCCGATGTTAGAAACCATTTTGCCATACTAATTTGTAGTACGAACTAAGCTCACCGAGTTATTAATTTAAGATGTATTTAGTATATTATGTACGATCTACGACAGTGTTGGAAAAGCCACATTGTAGTACCGATTCCCATTCAACTCATTCCAGGCAAATGTTTCTTGATGTGAGCTGCTAACCTAGATTATTTCGCATTTTATCACTCTAAAAACCAGACTCGATCCTTTCCTTAAAATAATAGTGTTACCTCTTCACTCCAAAAATCCTTAAAGTATCAAAGTAGTGTACAATAGCACTACTAAGAGCTCAACAAAAAGCCCCCTCTGCTCGCGTGTCAAAACAGCGGCAATCATGATTAACGGCTGACTCGGTGACGCGTGACGCGCCGCGAACTAAACATAAATCATTCTCGTGCGTTCTAACGCTTTTCCTTGTCATTTCAAGCTTGTATTGGCGAACGAGTAAAACTGCGGGTTTTCTGTTGACGTTTTTGCTCGCGAGATATGTATATTTTTTTTGTTTTTTTTTTTTCTGTGGTTTTGGTCTAACACTAACGAAGCCGTTTATTATGGTAGTTGTAGAATCCAAACACAGAAAAGTGGAAATAAAACTAATTTTCACTTGCACAAAATTGTGAATCGAGTTGACTTTATTCTAGAGTCGCTGAACAAGATTATCGATTATGATCGTTGCCAATCTCAGATCTCTAAATTTGTGGTCATAAGATGAAGATGTACCGAAATTATCTTTAATAATAATGCAGAAATACCATCCTTACCTTACCTTACCTTAATTGATACCTTATTGTCACCGGGATCTCATACAATAATATGATCGAACATCAACGGAAAAGCCACGAGAAAAACAATAGCTTTTCTCGTCAGTCAAAGAGTAATTTTAAACAAATAAAAACATAATATAATCTTAAAATTTGCAAGTTGAAGTGGCCATGGGCAAGCCACATCACTCGAAGAACTGATAACCGATGGGAAAGAAACGTTCTTGAGTAGAAACCGCGAACCGCGGACGCAGCGTAGGTAGACAGACCTCTCACTAGATGGACCGACGACATTGTGAGAGTCGCGGACATCCAGTGGATGCAGATGATAGGCTGTCGTTCCGTGTGGAGGTCAAACGGGAAAGTCTATGTTCAGCAGTGGACGTCTTCTGGCTGATGATAATAATGATGATGATATTATCATAAAACTTGTAACTCGTTTTAATCATTTTTTTGCTTGTGACTTTTCCTGCCTGCTATCTGGAACCACGAGCAAAACTGTCAGAAAATGCGAGGTATTGCAGCTCGTGCGTCCATCATCTGCTTTACCGTTCCTTCGCCGTTTTCCGCCGTTCCTGCCGCTTTGTAGTCGCCATTACCGTGTTTTTGTCGCGCGACATTACGCGTAATGTACACATTTCGCGAGATATTGTTACAGATTGCTCGGTTATTTTTCACTCGCTACGTCGCTTTGTTCGAGATATTAAAATAAAAATGTATTGTCGCCCCCCTCTGGGTTGCTGTTATTCGTTCTTCCCGCGGGAGTCTCATTCATTTCAACGTGCACTGATTTTGTCTACTGTATTTTTTAAAACACTGTTATAAACAATCACGGTTATTCCTTACAGTAAAATGATTAGATGATATAATTATTATTATGCTTTAGTTGGTTAGTTTATGATGAAAGAAGTTAGGTAGTATTGTCTGCACCTAACTTTGAACTTTTCTGCCAACCACCCGCATTTTTCAGTATTTCCGTGAACATATGGTACATGTAAGTGCGCCGAAAATATCGCAAGCTCCTTCCACAACTTTACCACGGTAAACGTTCCGTTAATAATCAAATAACTATATTTTTTAATATCAGATTCAGTATAATGTAGAGTTCCGTTACAAAACATTATATGCAAAATGGTTAGTTAAGAAGTGAATGTACACCAGTAGTAGTTTGATGGTAAACTGTTCTCAGAGCCAATATAAAAAGAATCGAAGCACGATGAAACTAAAATGTAATCAACTAACATATAATATTGTTATTAGTGTCTACAACTACCTTCCCGGTCAAACCACCCACAATACTGCTAGTGTTGCAGGACGGTTACCGTGTGCCATCAGGTGGACTACATGCATGTTAAGCGCACTTGAAAAAGGCACAATCTATTTAAATTACAGGAGGAGTAAAATAAATCACTAAGAAACCCTGGGCGAGCTATAAACTCTAGCTAGCCCGAATGCCGACTGCTAGAGAGATGGCGCGGGCGCAGAGACTCGTGTCCGCAGAGTTGCTTGCACATTATATGTAGTTACTTAAATAATTTATATGCGATTGAGTACACACTCTTTTTAGGCGGTCGAGTGAAAATAGGTTATAAGGCATGAGCAGCAAAACCCTCCCATCATTGTTTTTTTATGCCATTTTTTTTTTTTATCAACGACAATTAACAAACTAGCAACTGCCTAGAGCAAAACTTTCAATAATAACGGCATCTACAAACGTTAATTAAAACAAGATTAACGAGTCAACCGTTAACTGCCATTTAATATTTAGAGAAGAAGCTCATGACAATATTTTAAGTTAAATAATTACAAACTGAATTGATAAAACATTATATCTTTCACTTGTAGATCACGCAAGACTCAGTTTATTTATTACAAGCTGTTATTTAACTAGCAATGTTAGTCTGTTTGTTTAAAACAAATATTTACAAGCTGAATAAGAACTGGTTATCCATTAGGCCACATTTTTTTTTATTTAATTTAAATAAGAGCTTTTTATTGTACTTCTTAGGTTAAGCCATAAAGCCAGCCACCCTGACGAGCCATCGACCTACTTTGATTATTGGAAATGCTGTCCCGCTTTCTTCCTATCAAATGTTAATAGTTATTGAGTCGCTTATTATAACATGTTCGGGGAAATAGATCTTTGTATATTATAAGCTTTGAGAATGAGACGCTCAGAATAGACTCAGTAGTAGTATAACTGTACGCATATAACAGTATGCATTCATTTCAAGAATTGAACTTTAGGAGAAAATGGTAACTATTTATTATGAAAAATAGACGTACCAGAACCTATTGCGTAACCATCCTGACAACAGCCTTTGCCTTTAGAAGCCCAGTCTGTCTTTCTTGAAGATTACGAGGTTACGTGGTTCTCAAAGAGCCAAAGGTCAAAATGACAACATCAAAGGTATTCATTAGTAATAGAATCCTTCCTCACCTCCGCGCCTACGGCCGCGTCGCAACCGCTAATCACGGCTTGTGTAAACTTCAGATATTAATTAACCAGCGGTTATCTTTGATGCGAGCTCTAATTAATAGCGCTGATTATATATTTCGAGGCAACTTCCCCTAGTTACACACCAGGCAAGCACAGATGGACAACGACATATTAAAGTGATTAGAGTGAAAATGATAAAAACACAGAGCCACAGGTAAAACTCAGAACATATTTTTTCTTTTATAAAAGTAAGAATTAAAACAAAACTGCATTTGTGCAAAGTTTCTTGCACTTACTTACCTTTATAACTATTGATAGTAGTTAGAAGGTACTAAAAGATTAGGACAGATGAACAGATGGACGGACATTAGGACAGAACGAACTTCTTGAGGTTCGTTGTAGTATGACTACGGAATCCTAAAATCAACTTCAAAATGAGTCGAACAAATCTATTCATAATAAATGGTTAGAGCTGGTTAAATAAGTAATGAGCCATAGTAAATCAATATTTTGTAGGACAACTTTAAGAGTTTTTGCTACATAAAAAATACGTACAGCAGTTCACAAATGTCGGAGTAATTTCTTTCCGGATCAAATTGAGGATATTCTCTCCTTTTTTCAAAGTCGGTTAACGATCTTGTCGCATTGGTAGGTTGCTACAAGCCCAATACAGAGAGCAAGACTTAGTTTTTTTGATGTTGTAATGTTTACTGGGACATGTTGTCTATCTGCTTCTCCCCGTTCAGTATTCGAGGCAGCATTTCTCACAGCGCGGCGCGATCAAAGTTTTATCTAGCTCCGATGCTCATGCATAGTTCGGATTAATTTAATAACTCTTTGATGAAATATCAAAGTTGAGAGCGGGACGGGACGTCGGCGTGGTCCTGTTATTATAAGGTTAATGGGCGATCGATGCTGAGTTTAATAACGGCAGGCAACGGCACAGAGGAGATGAACATTTTCATTTCTTGTTCTAAAATAATATCACACTAGATTATATTATAAGGTAGAACAGTAGTTCATCTCGGAGGTGGTCTTCAATTCAATGCCCACTGTCAGTCACAGGGCTAGGGTTGCTAGTATCGGGTTTTAAGAAAATGTTAATTATTTTGCACGCTGCTTCTACGCTGACAACACACGGCTCATCGCAATGACGCAATGAAGTTGCTAGTCTATCGGTTTTTTATCGGATACATTTCGGAGAGAGTGCATTAGATCTGCATGGTTTAATTCCATCCTGTCTCGTGAGATGTATCTAACTTAAGCTTGACCAAGCGATAGATAGGTGACCTGTGGTATCCTAGGTCCCTCACGCCACTGAGACGTGCCTTCGACCAACGAGCCTCGCGTGTGATTGGAGCACACATTGAAACCTGAGTCACTTTATTATTAACTAGTTATTTTGCCCGCGACTTCGTACGCGTAGATTTTCATATAAACCTTCAATCATTTTTTCTTCCCTTAATTCGACCCTTGCGCAATATAACATAGCATATACTTCAATCTGGTCATAGCTAAGCATATTCGTGAAAACCGTATTTAAATCCGTCCGCATTTTCTTCCAGGGGTTTAGGCGATGGGCGTGAACAAACAAACGAAAATTCTAAAAACTGCCTTAACATGTTCGGCTACTTATTTTAAGTCGCCCTGTGTGAAGTATTGATAGACGCATAACAGTAAAAACACCGTCAACAGTTTTCAAATCAAAAAGATAATGTGACCACAGTGCAGAGCATGTTTTGTACTTCAAAACATGCTCTGCACTGTGGTCTTTTTGTCTAAACCATAAAAAGTATATCATGTCATGTCGGGATGATACATCTCTGAAATTTGACTGGCCAGCTTTGCTCGTTCGAATTTTTCTATGAACATGCAACTTCTGAACTATATGAATACGACCACAAGTATAGCTTTGGCTACGGAACCCTGACATATGCTTGTCTTGCAAAATGCATTGGATTGAATCACCAAAGAGGTTGTAAGGCCTATGTTTTTATAACATCCTTGATCTACACGTTCATTCATCTAAGAAGGTTAAGGAACCTTCTTTAAATTTAAACTGATTATCTGAATGACAGTTGACAGTTTAAATTTTTTAATGGCTATGTCAATAACATTCTCTTTACTTTGGACCTCCTTGCTAGAGGCTATGTGACGATCCTCATATTACGTTTTGGGTAACGAAGAAAATAATCATTGATTGTTTAATTTATTTAAGTAATAATAAAGAATTAAAATAAATGATATAACATAGCCTATGTTTTAATGTGGTAATTTCTAAGCATATTCGTCAAAACCGCATTTAAATCCGTCCAGTGGTTTAGGAGATGTGCGCGGACAAACAAACAAACAGACAAAAATTTTAAAAACTGTCCTGTCGTGTTCAGCTGCTTATTTTAAGACGCCCTGTGTGATATTTTTTTGTATATCTCGCAATTACAGAGTTTTTATCTCTACGTTTTTATTAAATGTATAGAGTAAATATATAGATTATACGCCGTGTAATCAGAGCAGCGCTTCATCTGGGCGGTGCATTTTGAAATATCACCACGAAAATTGCCTGCACTCTAGATTTCGGGACCGCACATCTTTCTTTCACACAATGACAAATCTACATTCTTTTTGCGTATAGATAGTTGAAAGGCCGGAGAGTGACCTAAGATACTGTTTTATCCCATTAAATGTACGGTTCTTGAGAAAATCCACACAGTTGAGTCCGCGGAGAGTGGAGACCATGGACCGGTAAGCGCAGCGTAGGACGTCCAACGAGACAGATGACAACAAGATGGACAGACGACCTAAAAGAGACCGCAAGAAAACGCTGGATGCAGGCCGCTTCCAACCGGTCCATTTGGAAATCGATGGAGGATGTCTATGTCCTCAGTGGACGTCCTATGGCTAAAATGATGATGATGATGAGTCCGCGGGGCGTAGCTTGCTTAACATATTAGTGTTATAGTATATGTTTGATAATAAGTACTCGTAATAGGTTTATTATAATGTCTCATTAGGTACCCACTAAATATTTTACTATTATTTTAGTAATATCAGCAGCTTAACCATTTCAGTAAATTATGCTCAATCCAAACTGTACTATTTGTTCGTATTGTAGCAAAACACAAACAGATTTGTAATCATGTTTGCGAACAGAATACAAGCTATTCTACGCTTTCGAAATAACGTCAGCAGTTTCTGATATAAAGGAATCTAATTTACGTGTATCTAATGGATCTGGATCTGAATCTAGGTGAGATTAGATTTTGGTAGAACGTGCGAGGTTATAAAGTAATATCTTGGCATAGGTATTAAAAGTACCTATTTAATAAGAATAAAAAAAGAGCCGTGCTTTCCAAGAAATTTTGCTTAAAGAAAAATAAAGATGTTTCTAATTACGACATTTTCTTCTCGGAATAAGTATAAAAGTTTTGTTAATTCTTTTTCTTACTTTATTAAATTTAGACGTTTTATAATAAGATTCGTCACGTAAATGTGCCGCGAAATAGATTGCGAAGATAAAAAATCACGTAGTAGAATTTTATGAACGTAGCTTAGTCATTTTAAACGTAAAGAAGTCAGTAACTGAACAAAGTTAAGCTTTTGTAGACAGCTACGAGTCCAACTCGTAGTTTACTGCTACACAATGGTGCTACGATAGTTACGTGCTACGAGAGATGATATTTTAGGTGCTACATAAAAGTTACCAACTAAAATATTATATTCGATTTTTTGAACTTCTTTTCAAATAAAGTAACTAACTGCAATAATAAAGGATTTTTATAACTTTACAATAGATTTTAGTAGATAATATTCGGTTAGTTTCAACAGTCGAAATTTACTCGAGCAATACTATCCGTCATTGTCTCATTACAACTCGATCACTCGGTTGAATGAGGAGCGCGGGTGGAGGAGTATGCATTCGCATATTTCGTCATGATGTTTTTTGACAGCCTTAACACAATCTGTCAAAATTTGTAATTGCAGTCATTAACTTGCCCTGTTAGTATATATGCATGGACAAATCTTACAACTGAATTTGAGACCAGTTATCCCAAACCGATTGAGCTGAAGTTTGGAATACACGTTTAGTTTGGATGACAATGCATGGTTAGCTAAATGACGTCATTCCAAATCCAATATGGTGGACTCCCAAAGATGGCGGATCAGTTTTTTTCATGCATCATCAATTATATGGATATCAAATGAAAGGGTTTGCTGAGAAAAATAAAATCACGTTACACTAAATTCAATATGGCGGATGCTCCAAGATGGCGAAGAAAATTTACTTATCTACTATTATGATAATATGGGTATCAAAAAAAAAGATTTGCTGAGAAAAAAAAAAAACTTTAATTAATAATTAACTTTTTTTATTATTATTAATAATTATATTTATTGTGATTTGATGAACGCGTCATTGCGGTTTATGTGAACAGGGCGCCATCTCTCGCAACCTCAGTTCAATGATCAGTATGGAAGTATAGAGTGATTTATTATTAAACTACAGGATCGTAATTACGGATCGTATTTTATTGAAATTACATACACGGAGCGTGACGCTCGCTGTATCAGTTGACGGATGACTGCACCGAGGCGCTGGAAAACAGTTATAGAACTTTATAGTTTTGCCAAATCAACATTGTATTCAGAATAATTGTTTACATTTGCAGCCTGCTTGGGCCAGAGCTTTCTCTTTCACACATTTTCAACATATTTCAAAATCAAAAATCAAAGAGTTAAAACACATCAGACATTATCTTTAGAATAACATAAGACATTTCTTATGTTAATCTGAAGTCTAAGTTTCTTATGTCTATCTTATGTTATATTTCTGTTTGTTTTCAATCTATTTTCAAGTTAACATTTTATATTTTGTTGCGCCTTCTCAATGCTGTGTTTAACCGGAATCAAGATCTGGATTTGTTCCTTAATTCCTATGACGAGTTTCACAGAGCGGCAATGGGTTTAGTCATTACCAGTCCAAAGCTAGCGTACATGTATAATACGTTATATAATTTTTTTGTTGATTATAGAGATTATTTAAGTTATAGTAGATTTTATATTATTGTTGGTATATTTTTTTTAGGATTAGGTATTTTCAATGTTTTATTTAAGGTCTTTTATTTTCACGTGTGTTAAAAATGTGTGTTTAATTACAAACCTTGAAGGGATGAATTGGGAAACTATAATGCTCATTCAAGGTATGTGTTTCATAAATAATTAAATAGAGGTGAATTAATTTTCAACAAAAAAAAACAAAATTTTTTACAAACCATTTACTTTTCGAAACTGAAAAATCTGAATTGCCTCTCTTAGCTTAGAAAACTCGCGAAATAAATAGCACATACTTTAGTACTGAATAAATAGTATACAACTCGATCACAGGTGTGTCACTAGCTTAATACCACCAATCTTATTTACAGAACATAATGCACCTTATTTCGCCAAAATAGGACAGTTTTTAGATTGAACCTTGTCGAGATTGAGCGCGGTTTAGAGAGGCAACTGACAGAGTTATGGAATGTTTTTGCTTGATTTACTGCGAGGAATATACGCAGTGTTTGTTGTGAAGCTTATCAACACAAAAAACTTCATTAGAGCTCTAGCAAAATTATTGCTATTACCAAATCAAAAGGCGCTCGTTTTTATTTATTTTTTTATTCTGTAATAGGCTTGCGTTTGACCGCCAACTCGCCTGATGTTAAGCGATGATGCGGTCTACGATGGAACACGCTTGCCTAGAAGAAACCGATTCACTCGTGTTTTAATATAAAGTCAAATTTATTACTATTTATAAAACATTTTAGGTTACCATGTTCTGACAAATAAATAATTTGATTGAGTTCATGATGGGTTTTTTTTACTTTATGTAACAAACTGACAATAATGTATGTGTGTCAAATCAAATTATTTAGTTGTCAGAACATGGTAATCTACCATGTTACCATTACACATATACATTATTGTCAGTTTGTTACATAAAGTAAAAAATAAAAACTTCAAATCTATTATGACCGTATTACAAAAAACTAAATATTTGAAGGAAAAAAAAGAGTTTCATCATACACACTTCATGATTATCACATTGTACACTCACATCGTTTCAATATCTGTAATTAAAATGTCATCCAAGCACTGTACGGTTTAATTTAAGGAATTGTTTTCATAAGCGGTTTCTTAAACCTTAGCGCAGAGGTATTAGCGATGTAGTGCTGCATATTTCGTTTGTTACGGACCGTGGACTAATGAAATCTAGATATGAAGCGCGGCTTAGTTTTGGTTAAGTGATATTTCACTGATGGATACGACAATAATGAGATAGTTGTGCCTTGTGTTGTTAGATAGGTGTTAGTTGTTAACTTGTGTACTAATTTGTATTTTGGAGACCTGACGTTAGAGGAAATAGGTCTAAAGTTAAAGTTATATGAGTATTAACAAGATATTCGTGGAAAGGTTGTGGAAGGAGCTCCTGATATTTCAGCGCAGTTACATGCACCATGTTCACGGGAAGACCTGAAGAATGCGGGTGATTGGTCAAACAGTTCAAATTTAGGTACAGACAAAACGATCTACCCTCGACCGTGATAGTTTAAAAGTGTTTAGGTGTAGTAATGTCGTCTGATGGGACACATCTAAAGTAGATCTTTCGTACCTTAGAAATTTTTTCAAGATACTTAGTAATGTTGTAAGGAAATCTATTTTTAACCGACTTTCAAAAAGGAGGAGGTTCTGAATTCGACGGTATGTATATATATTAGTCTTGAGCATCGGCGCAAAGTTGCTAGTCTATCGGTTTTTTATCGGATACATTTTGGAGAGTATGCATCAGATCTGCATGATTTAATTCCCTCCTGCCCTTTTTTCAATCGGACTGCCAGAGCGGGCATGAAAAATTGACACCGCTTTATGGTTGACATTCCGAAAACCCGTACGAAGCTCTTTGATTCCACTTTTATTGTGCGAACTGCTAGTTTGTGGAATGCACTGCCTGAATGGGTGTTCCCCGGTAGTTACAATCTGGGTGTCTTCAAGACAAGAGTGAATCGGTTTCTTCTAGGCAAGCGTGATCCACCGTAGGCCGCTTAACATCAGGCGAGTTGGCGGCCAAGCGCAAGACTATTCTACAATAAAAAAATATTTTTTTAATGATATTTTTGTTTCCTTAGAGCTTTCGACTGGGTGAACCGATTTTGATGATTCTTTTTTTATGTGAAAGCTGGTGCTTCCCGTGTGGTCCTTATTTGGTGCTGTTCTGTCATTTATGAAGTCGGTTTTTAATATTAATAATTATTTATTGTTGCTTCTAAGTGCCGTCTATTACATCTCTTTCATTCAATTGCAGTGAGTCGAGGAACTTTAATATTTAAACGTCTTCTACTTCCTTTAACCAACGGCGCTGAGATTATTGCGGATGCGACGCTTCTTTGCTTCCGGTAGAGGAGGGGAGAACGGGGGGGGGGGGGGGGGGGAAGTTGGTTAGTGCTGAAACTGCAGCCTGTAATAAACTTTTGCGGATTTAAGAATCATTAATTTTATAGGATTATGTCTAGTCTGGGAGCTAGATCATTAAGTTAAGTAATATACATGTCTCAACTATAAGGCGTACACATATTTTCACAAGCAAAGAAATATTATAATCTACTGTTCCCTATCATTTTATTGCTAAATTATCAACTAGTAGATGTTTGACAGATACAAGGAACTCATTATATACGAGTAACCATTAAAACTTATTCAGATGTGTAGTGCGTCGTAGTATGACAAACAGGTATATCTTTTTTCTTTCTCTAGTAATTTTTAGTGTTTATGTTTGTGCTTATCACTGTCATCATCATCATTTCAGCCATAGGAAGTCCACTGCGAACATCGGCCTCTCCCATCGATTTCCAAAAGGGCCGTTTGGAAGCGTCTTGCATCCAGCGTTTTTCTCGTCTCTTTTAGATCGTCTGTCTATCTTGTATCATCATTTTAATCTTTATCACTGTAATTTAATTAAATCAAGATTCCGACTACAGTGTTTTCTAAATTTTTGCTAATGATATTTTGTCTCTAAACGTAGAATAAAAATAAAATATTGCATTGTTTCCGACATTCCCGTCCGTGTTTAAAAGAAGGAATGTTAATATTTACTAGGTGTGGAACTGTGATTCTTTCCAGTTTCCCTTCCGGTTGAAGCGATGAATAAAACATTGGCTCATTTTCTCGCTTTGAATTAATCTGAGAATAATTCACCAACTCCGCCCGTGTCTGGTTTATTTACACATTTCCAATGGTTATATTTAAATCTCACTTTCATAACTAGTAATCTTGGATTGAATAATTACAATACCTATGACTTGACTTGATAGTCTACGCCAATTTCGTCACAAGTATCTAATTCACCTTGATATAGTTGAATATAGTCAGCTAGCCTGGAATAAGAACTGGCTTTCAAGTGAAGCTGCCAAAATACGCCTTTACGTACACATTAGTAAGAAAACGTATTTAAAATTAGTTTATCGGAGATTATGATATTTAGTTGCGGGATGGTATTTCCCAATCGCCACACTCCTTGGTTATACCGCAATTTAACCAATTATACAGAGGTTTGTCAGTATCAGTTATCAGTATAACTAGTAGGTATATTCTATAGTGTAAGCAATAGAATAATTGAAAATTCAATACTTATTCATTGGTAAGCGTATAACTTGATAAGGGTTGGACCGATTTGACTATTTTTAACCGACTTCTAAAAAGGAGGAGGTTATCAATTTGACTGTTTTTCTTTTTTTATCTATGTTACCTCTGAACTTATGGCTGGGTCAACCGATTTAAAATCTTTTTTTTATTTGAAAGCTGGTTGGTGCTTCTCATTTGATCTCATTTAAATTTGGTCCAGTTCCGAAGAAGTCGGTTATTTAATATATTGATAATTATTAATTCTAAAATATACTAAATAGTCCAAATTAAGTTTTTATATCAAGTAAAATTGGACAAGTTTGCCGGTTTTTTTTAACGAAAACATACGACCTTCTTTCTATGGGATTTTTGTATATTCAAACAAATTTATTAAAATTTGGACATGTCAGTCAAGTCTAATACAAATCTCACCTAGTACAAATACAATTTGGACATGTCTGTCAAGTCTAATACAAATCTCACCTAGTACAAATACAATTTGGACATGTCAGTCAAGTCTAATACAAATCTCACCTAGTACAAATACAATTTGGACATGTCAGTCAAGTCTAATACAAATCTCACCTAGTACAAATACAATTTGGACATGTCAGTGAAGTCTAATACAAATCTCACCTAGTACAAATACAATTTGGACAAGTCAGTGAAGTCTAATACAAATCTCACCTAGTACAAATACAATTTGGACATGTCAGTCAAGTCTAATACAAATATCACCTAGTACAAATACAATTTGGACATGTCTGTCAAGTCTAATACAAATCTCACCTAGTACAAATACAATTTGGACATGTCAGTGAAGTCAAATACAAATCTCACCTAGTACAAATACAATTTGGACATGTCAGTCAAGTCTAATACAAATCTCATCTAGTACAAAGAATTGAAATTAAAATTATTTGGTGTCTACTGTCTAGAAGCGTTTTCGGTCATAAAGTTTTATATATAAAGTTTGTTCCTTAAATAAATAAGACTCCAGGATGAGGAACCTTGTTACCCAAGTTCCCTGATACCTACTCTGATCTATATACCCTAGCTAGGAATTAACCTGTGTGTGTGTGTGTCGTAACAATACCCTCCGCCGGACAATATACAAATACAATCATCATTCAATAACATTATATTATTAGACAAAACGAATTATAATAATTAATACTAGAATAAATATGCCACTATAAATGTGAGGAGAAATAAGGTGAAAAATAATTTGTAATAAAATATGTTTGGTAATATCATTTTTTTATATTTTTATAATACCACTAATAAATATGAAAGTATGGATGGATGCATGTTTGTTTCTCAATTACGCCAGAACGGCTGAACAAATCTGGATCTGAAAATTTGGCAAAGAGATAGATTATAGTCGTACAGCCATTTTTAAGGTAGCCTATGTGCTATTACAGCACATAGGCTACTTTAAAAACGGCTGGACCGATTTGGATGAAATGTTGTATCCCTGGAGCGGGTCATAGTAGTGAGGCCAAGCTAACACCCGTGCAAAGCCGGGGCGGGTTGCTAGTATATAATAATGAACCTAATCAAGCGCAAGTGAGCTCAAATCCCAACGATTACTCGGCTCGCAGCGAATCTATCAGACATTAGTCAAACAATCGGCAAAGTCGTTAGCGATTCGATAAGCGATAAGGTCGGTAGAGGATGCAATCCACTCTCGGATTAACTGCGATCTGTTGATGCTATTAGCCAGGATTGAAGGTTTAACTACTCCGGCTGTCTGAACTCGATTCACTTGCTTTCTTTACTAGCTTTCAAAATTTTAATCGATAGATCTTTTTATTCCATGAGATAGGCGGTTGGTCACATCTGATAAAATAGTAAGTATAGATTTATAACAAGTAAGTGTAGTCACTACGTGTAGAAGTCATACTTGTCTACGAGATACTTTGTGTTGAAATTGTTAGAAATGTATCTAATGTTTTAAAACTTCAAACCAAAACAGTTGTTCAATTCAATTTCACTTTTAAGTTTCATTGGAATAGGACACTTAATAAAATAATAAGTTTTGGAATTGGAAAAATAAACTGCTGAAATGTGAAAGGCTTCATTATGAAAACATTGCGAAGTCAGCTTATTTTTGCAAAATATTATATTAATTTTAAGTTTTTTATAATAAATGAATTGTGTGTCTCGTTTATTTGTGCTATAACAATAACGGCTAGATCATGTCAGAGATGTAAAGCGACCTTAAACTCTAACATTATACTCGTTAGATAGCCACTCTATACGAACTTACAAATCTAGCATCGAAATCAAAACTAACAACATAACATTCCGTGTCATCGTGTGAAAATGGTGACTAAAATATCATGTTCTCTGCAATAAACACCATATCACTGCCAGGAAATAAATCATCAACTTCGCTAGTAAAATATAACGTGTATTATAATGGGAAAAAGCGCGATAAGTGTGAATAAAGCCTAAATCTCCATAACAATCGTGATAGAGCGGCGTCCAACTCTACACAAACACCCGCATCACCATAATCCATTTATCTCCTTTCTAGCAGTAGGTACCTACTCGTGGTGCGTGACGTCACTTCTCACTCGACATGTTTGTAGGTACCTACTCCTGGTGCGTGACGTCACTTCTCACTCGACATGTTTGTAGGTACCTACTCGTGGTGCGTGACGTCACTTCTCACTCGACATGTTTGTAGGTACCTACTCGTGGTGCGTGACGTCACTTCTCACTCGACATGTTTGTAGGTACCTACGTGTAAAACTGTTCGGAGCCAGATTTCTAGCCCCCGTCCTGACGCAGCTTGTTGGCAAAAGGTTCGAGCCTAAATTACTTTTCAACAACTATTGTAAAAGTAGTTGTATAAATGACCAGCCCTAGTGTCACAATATTCAAGTCTAGTAAAGTCTTGAACATGGTTTCATGATGAACTTAGAATCAAATATATTATCTCCACAGTAGCATTTGACTCCTTTGACACATTTAATGACTTGTACATATTTCAGGACGGAACAATTGCTTTCCTTGTACCAAGCAAAAGTTCGGTCGTACATGAAGTATTCACACCTTTGGGATGGATCAGGTAAGTACCAGCTTGGGCCAGTAAAGTCCATTGTTAAACGTTCCAAGAAGCTCAACAAATGCCTAGTTCAGACTAAGCTTCTTAGTTAACATCCCTGGCTAGGTTCTGGAATAACCCATGGTCGATATTGTCATCTCTATCATCTATCTGTTGAGATATGTTTTTCATACAATCTCTGTTTGATCCATCTTACTCTATTATTATCGGAGTCATGCCGCCTTATTATTTGTAAGGTGGTACTCGTAAGAAATGTGGTTGGAACAACGCATCGCGCTGTGGTTTTGAGATCGTTTGCATTGACTTTGCCTGTGCCTAATAGTTTTAGTGATTAGCTTTTTATAAGATAACTCTTTATTAAAAGACCACACAAACAAGGAAAACATACATTATAATGTAAATATTATCTAGATATTTTAATAGGTGGCCTTAATGTACATTACATATTTATTAGTATTTGATGTTTTTTAAATGAGCTTTAAATGAGCTGATTGCTGAGCTGAAAATCATTTATGAGACTAACACTTAGAGGTTTCTGAGTGGCGACTAAAAACTGTAATACGTAGCGCTGGTAGGCCTCCCACTAGATGGACCAAAGACATAGTGAGAGTCGCGGGCATCCAATGGATGTAGATGGCAGGCTGTCGTTCAGTGTGAAGTTCTAAGGAGGAGGCCTATGTTCAGCAGTGTACGTCATCTGGCTGATGATGAAACTGAAGCTCAGAGACTTCACTTAGCATATCATCTACAAAGGATCAGTCTACTATCCATACCAAAGACTTTTTTTGTACTGCTAGGTTGACGCCTGAGATTGTCAGCCTTTGGTTGCCACTGTGCACTCAAACCTGCGGGAACTCCAACCCGAGGATGGACAGGAGACAGTACAGGATCGGGACCAATGATGTATTATGGTATCGGAGACCAAGGCCCACTTTGGTTTGCTACACCAGATGAGTAAGTAAATAAGATAAATAATAGCGGATAATGAGTCACGATAACTGTAACACTATACAAAGTCAAACAAACACATTGTATTTACAAGGTGTTGACCGAAGCAGATAACAATTATAGATATGGTACTATAAATGACATTATTATCAACATACCATAATATAGTAGGAGAGATATAAACTGTTGGTATTACCAGTTGGTGAACATTTTAATATGACATTGTCACACGTTAGTTTTTATAATTCCGTAGTACAATGAACCCTTATGAGTCCGTTCTGTCCGTCCATCTGCCCATCTGTTTGTCCATTCGTCCTAATTCCTTAGAACTTTTTAAGAAACTTTGCACAATTATAGTTTTAATATAGAGCTACGTCACCAAAGATTACATGGATCTAATTTCACGTGTGGTAAAATATTGATACGTGAAATACATACATGTATTGTTTCTTCAACGAGCACACAACGTTCGTTTAAAAGTTTGAAAAACCTTAAAAAACGTTGCACACGTCGCCTGATCTATAAATATTCTTTCTGATAACACAGTTATATACAAGGTGTTACAAAAACTCTGTTACAATATTGAAGAACGTGGACGTAACAAGTGTACATGTAAAGTGTCAATTATAAATAAAATTAAAATGTATCAAATGTTATTGTTTATATGACACCGTGAATCAAACCTAACGAGTACAGTGACGAGACAGTGAAATAATACTAGTGCAGTTTTTGTGACATCCTATTTATAGAGCAGCTGTTCAGTGTCAATGTACAGCACACACAAACTCACGCAGTACGCAGTCACGTCGTGCTGTTGTCGTACGAATCTAGGAATTAAATAAACATCACAATGTCGTCTCCTATGAAAACTTGGACTAGATTTACAAAAAATCGCAACGGAGAAGAATTAAGATTACAAATACAGGAACTGCCGAAAGACAAGATGGAAGAAATGTTCGACTTTTTGTTTAAATATTTCGTACCAGAAGAACCACTTCATAAAGCATCTAGTAAGTTATATATATTTTTTATGTTACTGAGTGACGAGTCGAGCGAAGTCGCTCGCCTGATGGCTCTTCACGCTTGCCCAAACCAGCACAACGCCATTCAGAATTTCGAACTTCAACAGTACAAAACCCTGGATGGCAATGCACTGCGCTCGTCACCCCGAGATATAAGATGTCAAATTTCTATGTAATGCCCTGTAATTTCGCTGGAAACATTGCCCTTCAATCCGGAACACAGTAGTGTTTTCACACTACTGCTTGGTGGTTGAATAACTGGCAAAGGTGTGGTACTTCCCCAAACGGACCCCTGCAAAAGAGTCCTACCACTACAAAA
Organism: Agriopis leucophaearia; assembly: GCA_949125355.1. NCBI lineage: Eukaryota > Metazoa > Arthropoda > Insecta > Lepidoptera > Geometridae > Agriopis > Agriopis leucophaearia. Next base: position 335,074 of record OX421276.1, on the reverse strand, counting down.
AAGTTATGTGAATCATCTAGTTTTTGCAGCTGTCAATAAGAAGTGTTGTACTCTGTACTATTTTCTAGTCTGTGGTACTTATTGTATTTCTTGTTATTGTGTAGTTTTAAATTAACAGCGGCTCAGTGCGAGTCGGCTTGGTACTCCGAGGGTTCCACTTCAAAATGTTTTTTTTTTATTCCGTTCAAGATGTTTAGTTCCTGCACCGACTTGCACTTGGCAAGTGTTTATTATTAATTTTTGTTTATTTTAGAGCGTGTACTATAACCATTACAAGTTTGACGTTTGCATGTTTTACCGTTTTTATAATAGAGCAAAAATAAATACGTTACAAAAATATGTTTTTTGAGTGGAGATCCCCTTTATATAACGGCCCCGGTGGCTCAGTTGGTAGTGTACCTGCCTTCTGCGCTTGGGGGCGTGGGTTCGATTCCCACCTAGGACAAACATGATATTTCACACCCTGAACACTTACATATAGACAACACTAAAATAATACAATACCTTAATACCATGATGGCTACAACATACGATTATTAGAAATAACTTGGCATTTCGGTTTTAGAAATATCCCAACGGTCGGAAGCATTAGAACAATACAAGCAGGCTTTTATGATGATGTCCAAAGAGTTAGATTACCAAATAGACGCGTGCTATGTGGATGACGGCTCTGAAGACTTGCAGATGGTGGGATTATCTATCATGGTCCTTGAGAAGAAAGGAAAACCTTGCGATGACTTGGAAACCGTCAAAGCAGTAAGTTTGGACATAATTGAACAACTTTCCTTTATCTTGTTTGGGATATATTATGGTGACAGTAAAATTTCTGCCCGAATATGTCAGAAGGAAAGTAATATTGTAAGTGTTTTATCTAAGAAAAAAATTGTTTTTTGTTCATAATTCGTCAATGGTGATTATGTTGATCCAGAATTCACAAATGTCAATTATTGTTACATTTCGGGTTGTTGACATCATTTCAGTGTTTGTAAATGCAGTAGTTTTTTTTTTCTTTCAATTTACAACATATAACTTCTTTACTGCAGATGGTTGAATCAGAAGAAATTAAAACATTATTAAATCTCTCGACGTTCTTAGATGACGCGTGCAAAATTTTTGAAAAATTTGCCGTTGACTCTTGTTACAAAGGTAGAGGGGTTGTCGTACATCGAGACTACAGATATCTGGGCATCGCTGGAGAACTATTCAACGTGAGGTAAGCGAGAGGTTCTTATAGCTCTATCACTCAAACAAATAAATCACAATATGCGATATTGTCTCGTCAATATTTCTATCCCGTTTTTTTCCCTAAAAATATTCATCTGCTATCATACTCATTAAAAATAAAATGGTTAGTGAGTATGAGTTCGTTTGAATAATGTGACAGAATCATCATTCAATGGTTGTGCAAGTGATTGCCAACTAGGACACAGCCTGAATGATTCCATATGTTTGTGTTTTTAGATTCTATTGTAAACGCAGAAACCAATTAAAAGCTGTTAACAATCAGTGAACTAATACGATACATTTTAAAATGGTTTTCTACTTTCATAATAAAAGATGTATTTTATACCTACATCTTTGACTATCTGTATAGGGGTGATCCAAAAGTAATGATAATCAATAATAAACACAATGAATAAAATAAAAAAATAAATTTATTTCTCAACATAGTCTCCTAGCAAGTCTATACATTTAGTCCATCTCTTTTCTAAACCTAAAATTCCCTTAAAAAAATATATCTTTATCTTGACTCTCAAAAAAGTCCTCAACCGCGGCCATCACATCTCTATCATCGTCAAATTTCTTGCCTCGGAGGTGTTCCTTGAGTCGTGGAAAGAGATAGAAGTCACTGGGGGCTAGATCTGGTGAATAGGGGGGGTGTTCCACCAGCTCAAAGCCCGCTTCCTGAATGGCAGCCATGGCAATCGCAGCTTTGTGAACCGGTGCGTTGTATTGATGGAACAGTACTCCAGCCCGCAGTTTGCCTCGCCTTTTCTCCTTAATAGCCTCCCGCAATCTTCTTATTTGTTCTGCATAGTAGGAGCCTGTAATAGTGGCCCCCTTTTCCAAGTAGTCCACTATGATTATTCCTTCAGCGTCCCAAAAAACAGACGCCATAAACTTCCCTGCTGAGCTTGACACTTTGAATTTCTTCGGCGTCGGTTCATCGGATCGTTTCCATGTCATCGATTGTTGTTTTGTTTCAGGATCAAAATGGTGGATCCAGGTCTCGTCCATGGTCACAAAACGTGACAAAAAATTATCCTTGTCTGCCTTGAACTTTTCGAGATTTACTCTTGACATGTCGACTCGTTTCTTCTTTTGCTCGTCGTTTAACATTTTCGGTACCCAACGCGCGAAGACCTTTCTCATATGCAATTCGTTTGCAGGGATTCTTTGAATGCTGCCATATGAGAGCCCTGTGACCTCAGCTACATGCCTGATAGTCACTCTTCGATCTTCCAATACAACTTTTTCAACTTTTTTCACATTTTCTTCAGTGAGGGACGTCGATGGGCGTCCTTCGCGGTGTTCGTCTTCCGTCGATGTTCTTCCCAGCTTAAACTCCTTAGCCCAGCCGCGTGCAACTGTGGAATATGGAGGAGAATAGTCCCCTAATGTTTCCACCAAGTCGCTGTGTATGTCTTTGGTAGACATTTTTTTCAAGCAGAGGTATTTAATGACAGCTCTGATTTCGTGTTTTTCCATTTTGATGTTCACTCCTTGACAGTCCGTATTCAAATGAATGTAGCTCCCTTTTTTTTTTTTTTTCTAATGTGACTTATTGCTGTTGGCCTTGCGGCCTCTACAGCTTGACCGGACTAGTTGGTGAACGCAGAGGGCGTTGGGCCAACATGGTTTAGATTTTGGGCGACAAGCGCAAGGGCACCTCGGAGGTACGAGCCTCGGCTTGGACCGTCGCCGGGAGTGGGGGATTAGACTTGCCCTAGCACCCCAGAAGGGGTGTGCCCTGGGGCCCTAGTAGGTTGTTGAACTTAATGATTATTTGGAGAGAATCTAACCGATCTTCTAACAGATCCTGGGGGTAATGTAGCTCCCGGGAATCGTGGCCTATTTATATGATTTTTTTTCCTGAACTAGTGGGTAACTGAGCAAGTGACTGATATTTTTTTTGTGTGCACTAGAAATAACTGATTATCATTACTTTTGGATCACCCCTCTATAGTGAAAGACCTACATCTACAGTCAACTTGTACTTCATAACATGGCTAAATCAAACCAAATCATGATCTTCTAAATTTTCAGAACATTAATTTGCAAAGAGCGAGGAGTTCCCATGACCTCCGCCTGGATGACTTCTATCGGTACACAAAAAGCAGCTACAAAGCTCGGATGGGAAACGATCTGTGAAGTAGATTACAAAGACCTGGGGAAAGAATTAGGAGTTGAATTTGAAGAGAAACTTTCCTCTGCAAAGTTGATGATTATTAAAGTTTAATAAGAAACTGTTTTTTTACTGCTAAGAAGTTTGTTCCTTGAAATGAGCTGATTGCCAAACTAAACATCATTAGTGAGATTAAAGTTTAGAGAGTTCGCTGAGCATATCATCTACAAAAGATTAGCCCATCTGTATCGTCCGTCCACTGTCCATACCGGCCCGGACACTGCAAGGTTGACGTCACAGATTATCAGTCTTTGATTGACTCCGTGCACTCAGACCTGCGGGAATTCCAACTCGACGATGGACAAGAGACAGCACAGGTCCGGGACCAATGACGTTTTCCAGCATCGGATGTTAAGACCAAATTTTGGTCGCTACTATGCCCAGTTCACATCAGTGATGATCGACCCACTTGCCAGCAGTGGCAACAACCTCGTAGGTCATCGGTCGGAGCGATGGAATTCAACCAAGCGCTGATTTAGCAGCACATCTACATCGATGGCAGACATCTAAATAATTGTAAATGTGTACAGTAGATTAACTTAGTACTTATATTATAAGATGAATTATTTCGCAAATAAATTAGTATACTTCGATCCTGCGTTTGACTCAACCACCACCGAGAAGCGTCGCCGAGAAGACAGACTCCAAGAAGGGTGCGACGTGAGAACGGCGCGTCTACTGCGTCTCTGGACCGGAACAGTCCCGCCCGTGGAGGTTCACCCGCACCACACCAGGGACCGGCCGGTCGCCGGACGCCGCACGAGGGCGTTCATATGTAGCGGATGGAACACTGGCTACTACTTCAGGTGCTCCGATACTGCTGTCAGGCGAGCAAACCACATCGAAAGTGTTTGTTTATTTGACAGCTCAGTCAGGCTCAGTTACCAAAGCAATGGGCTCAAAAAATTACGGAACGTTGGTGGGAAGGCAGCTGGAAACAGATATTCTGACACCAAGTAAAAATAAATAAATATCTGAGACATTATTGCACACACGGTCATCTGACCCCGAACTAAGCAAAGCTTGTAATATGGCTGTCAGAGACTGATATACATACATATATATTTTTAAATACATACTTAAATAGATATTAACATCCAGACATAGAACAAACACAAATGTTCATCACGCAAATATTTGTACTAGGTGGGAATCGAACCCACGCCCCCAAGTGTAGAAGGCAGGTTCACTACCAACTAAGCTAACGGGGCTGTAAATGTTTCCAATCAGCGAATATACAAATATCATGCCATCTCTTCCGGCAGATGACGTTACACACTGGTTAACAAGAGACAGAGGAATAGACTCATATTGGGGGCATGAGCCATGTCATGATGGAATTTAGAACAGGCTATTATGGTTTAATCTAATTACAAAATTTTGTGTCTGTACTATTCACCGTTGAGGAGTTCCCTCGCTGGAAGTCGACCCTGGGTGCGGTAGCCATGTCATGATGGAGTTTAGAACAGACTATATCAAAGTTAAATCCATTTACAAAATTTCGTGTCTTTGCTGTTTGCGTTTAGGAGTTCCACTATCCACCTCCTGGCTCCATCATCAGATCAGCTCAATAGTACCAGATTATTGCAATGTTACTAAACTTACATAAGTATGCAAATTTTCAGCTCAATTGGAAACCGGGAAGTGGGTTAAACATTGTTAGTTAGTTAGTTTTTCCTCGATTTCCTTGAGATTCCATCATCAGATCCTGACTTGATGACAATGGGACCACCTCGGGAGTATACCCTTTCGAAATAAAAAAGGTTTTTGTTTAATTGGTTCACAACTATTGGCGAAAATATCGATGAACATTTTATTCATTAATTTTATTTACATAATAAAAAAACATACCTCCTATTAACGTACCTCCTCCATTTTGGGAGTCGGTAAAAACAGGTCACATCGGGCTGTTGTCGTAACAGTATAGGAGTATAATAGGGTACGGTCCCAACTGCACAGAGCTATTCACCTTGGCCTAGCGACCGAATCTGGTACCTACGTGCTTCCACCGCGGAAGTAGACAATAGCATAGGTAATAGAAAATATAATGAACTAGACACAGAACGTGTTTAATCGCTGAAGTATATTATATACAAATAATCATCACAGTTTCTCTTCATCACCTCCTACTCTACGTCAATACTATACAGCGACTGCTACACGGCGGACTGTATATACATACAGTTAAATCATCACTATGTCAACTCAACCGAAAATTTGGACTAGATTTTCAATAAATCGCAACGGAGAAGAATTAAAATTACGGATACAGGAACTGCCGAAAGATAACATGGAACATATGATGGACTTTTTTTTAAAATACCGCGTATCTGAAGAACCACTTCATAAAGCAACGAGTAAGTTATGTGAATTATATTATCTATGTAGTTATTGGCGACTGGTATTAAGAAGTTATACTCAACAGTTATACTCTGTGGTACTACTTATTTTGTCCCTTTTTCATACGTGTGTAGTTTTAAATTAACATCGGCCAAGTGCGAGTCGGCTTGGTGCACCGAGGATTCCGCCTTATTATGTTTTTTCTTTCATTCGGTTCCGGATCTTAAGCGCGCGTAATCGTCGTATATATAAATAAAATCAGCCAAGTGCGAGTCAAGCTCGCGCTCTGAGGGTTCCATACCATCACAAAATAGAATAATGAATAACAAAAAAAAAACGACTTAAAAATTTGTATAATATGGCATTTGGATTCGGTGAAAGAAATGATAAGGTCGTCCAAGTAACGATATTACCAGTTATAACTTGGTAATGAACAGAAATTTATGACAGTCACACTTAGCCATTATTTATCATTATTTTTGTTATATTTTAGACTATGTAATATAATCATGCCAAGTGTCAAGCTTGTACATAAAATATTACCGTTTTTACATTTGAGCAATAACAAAAATACGTAAAAAATATACGTTTGTTGTATGGAGACGCCGCCTTTTATTTTTACTTTTTGACTTTTTTACTATTTCTCAGCTAATTCGCTATAACATTACATTATTCTGTGAAAATTTCAACTGGCTATTTATTACGATTCCAAAGATACAGCCGTTAAAGGTAGGACAAACGGAAGGACGGACGGAAAAGTCGAATCATTTTGGCGGTTATTTTTCGACCTCCGGCACTGCTCCCGCAAGACACATTTTTAAATGTTTTGAAAGATGGTTCACTCGAATTCATAATATATATATAATCGACTGCCTCGGTGGCTCAGTTGGTAGTGATCTTACTTTCTGCGCTTGGGGGCGTGGGTTCGATTCCCATCTAGGACAAACATTTGTGTGATGAACATTTGTGTTTGTTCTATGTCTGGGTGTTAATATCTATTTAAGTATGTATTTAAAAATATATATGTATATCAGTCTCTGGCGGCCATATTACGAGCTTTGCTTAGTTTGGGGTCAGATGACCATGTGTGCAATAATGTCAAAAAAAAATATACTAGCGTTCCGCCCCGGCTTCGAACGGGTGTTAGCTCGGCCTTCGGCTTCGCTACTATGACCCGCTCCAGGACCACAAAATTCCATCCAAACCGATCCAGCCGTTTTTAAAGTAGCGTATGTGCTATTCCGAACTAGTATCTATATCTGTGCCAAATTTTATCTAGATTCGTTTAGCCGTTCTGGCCGTGTTTAATATAAAAACAGACAACAGAAAATACTACAACCCTCAGTACCTTATTACCTCGATGGATATAATGTAGAATTATTAGAATAACATAGAGTTTCGGTTTTAGAAATATCCCAACGGTCGGAAGCATTAGAACAATACAAGCAGGCTTTTATGATGATGTCCAAAGAGTTAGATTACCAAATAGCCGCGTGCTACGTGGATGACGGCTCTAAAGACTTGCAGATGGTGGGATTATCTATGATGGTTCTTAGGAAGAAAGGCGCACCTTGCGATGATATAGTAAACATCATAGTAAGTTTGATATTAATTAATGACTTTTATCTATCTATACTTTATGGTATCAGAAGGAATGTTTTTTTTTTTTATATAAAATATTTGCTTGCATTTGATCGCCAGCTCGCCTGATGTTAAGCGATGATGCGGTCTACGATGTTATGTACTGTTACGGTATTTTATGTAAATAAATATTTTGTTTTTTGTCTGTTCTTAATTCGTCAATGGTTATTTTGTTGATCCTGGAACTTACGGATGCCAATTATTGTACAATATGGAACCTAGTTTACAATGTGGTTGTTGACATATTTTCAGTTTACAATGTGGTTGTTGACATATTTTCAGTTTACAATGTGGTTGTTGACATATTTTCAGTTTACAATATGGTTGTTGACATATTTTCAGTTTACAATATGGTTGTTGACATATTTTCAGTTTACAATGTGGTTGTTGACATATTTTCAGTTTTTATAAATGCAGTCGGTTTTAATTATTATTAATTGCTTTTTACTTCTTTACTACAGATGGTTGTATCAGATGAAATGAAAACGTTATTAAAAATCTCAACATTCATGGATGACGCGTGCAATTTTTTTGAAAAGCTTAGCATTGACTGTTATTACAAAGGAAGAGGGCTCGCCGTCCATCCAGACTACAGATGTCTGGGCATCGCTGGAGAACTGTTCAACGTGAGGTAAGCGAGGGGCCCTCACTCACTGTCACTCGCATGAATACAACTCAATATATTATACGATTTTGTCGCTTGAACCTCTGTCTCATTTTTATGCTCTTCTTCGGCTACATCACTCAATATAGACAAAATTGTTAGTGATTGTTAGTTTGAATTATATGAATGACGCAATCACTATTTTGTGTCTGCAAGTGATTGCCAATTAGGACACAGGTAAGTGAATGATTCCATTAATTAAGGCTTATGTTCAGCAGTGGACGGCTTCTGGCTGATAATGAAGTCACTTCAACTATTCAAACTATTCAAATGACACCACACATGTCAAAATCAATTATGCCGTTTAGGCTGTAAGGCGTGCCAAAGAAACCATCATACACTATACATACACTCGAAAAACTCTCTTTCTTGCGCAGTCAGGTAAAAATGACATTTATTTTGTAGCTCAACCAAAATTCATCTGTACTTCATAACATGTATAAATCCAACCAAATCATCTTCCTCCAAATTTTCAGACCATTAATTTGCAAAGAGCGAGGAGTTTCCATGACCACCGCTTGGATGATATCTATTGGTACACAAAAAGCAGCTACAAAGCTCGGATGGGAGACGATCTGTGAAGTAGATTACAAAGAACTGGGAAAAGAAGCAGAAGTTGAGTTTGAAGAGGAGGGCATTGCTAAGTTGATGATTCTTAAAGTTTAATTAAAAACTGTTTTTTATTGCTACTATGTTTGTTGTTCTTGTTTTGCCTTCAACTGTGGAGCATCGTTACTACAGGTAGGTAGAATGTTATCAAAAATGACAACAGCGAGAGAGAGTCAATAATGATAGTAAACAATTAATTATTGTATTATTAGCATCATTGATCGTTCATTAATGTAGACGGTGATTTCGAACATTATATATGAAAAATTCATGCTATATATAAGTAAATATATTTATTAAAATCTTGGTAGGAGTAAAGCATTAATGGCTATGTGTGCCTCGGATTTATTAAAAACACCTATATCCGTCTAAACTTGTTATATGCTTTGACGCTTCTCATCAGTGAAAAGTTTACAAAACATATTCCTTACCACGGAATGTGTGGTTGAAACTACTTATTGTTACTCGGGTTGGTTAATAATGTGTACCTCTGTACATTTACGCATCACTTACAATACTTACAGTACAATAAAAGCAAATTGTCTTTATCATGCTTAGCTGGTTCAATAAATTCAAGTGCATATCTCCAACCACTCCTTCCGGAACACTCGACACCTCGTCTGCCATCGCCCCCGGTGGTGGAGTGTGAATGCGAGGCGATGGCAGCAAAAACTGTCGGTGTGTTTGGGACGAGCGCCGTAAATCTCTCGCAGATGCGCCGAGGTAACCGCTATAAATTCGCACAACGCCTTTTCAGAGGATGATGATACGACGCAAGTTATAAGCTTCAATTGTCTACTGAGATATCATATTTGGAGTTGATATCGTTATTAGGCGTGTTGTACCCACGACACGACTTGCACCGATACAAACACGTGCCTGCATCGCGACACTTGAGTTGATGGCAGTAGGATTGTAGCTATCGAAGAACATACATCGCGCGTCTGCATCAGTAAGAACGCACATTCTTATCGATGCCGACACGTGTTTTTATAATTTCTTTTGCCATCATATTCATTCATAAAAAGAGTTGATTCACGTCGTACGGTCGCTTATCTCTTGTGCTTCACCTCGTGGATATCAGCGGCGAATAAAAGATAACGATTGAAAGATTCCGAAGTCGCCGATGGGCGCCGTTACAGGACATGTGTTTTTGATGGCCGCCCGCCCCACCGCCTCTGAAATACCTTTGGCCCTTTTCGCCCGTTTGCCCCCTTGAATACCTCTCGCCTTATAGGCTCTTCGCTTGAGGTGTTGATGTTTGAAAATCACATTTTTCTCGATTTTCTCCGATGTTGTTGTACTTTATGAGGGTTTGCCTTTACTGCTTGCACTATATCTTTTTACTGGGCCTCGCCTTATTATGTTAAACTATTTTATAGTAGTTATTGTTAGTCACAGTATGAGTTTGTATGAGTTTGCTGATGTTTAGTTTTTGCTTATGTTTTTACTACACTATATTACGCGAAAAATGTAGAGAGGTGATACTGTTACCAAGTATACATAGAAAATTTAAAAACCTCCGATAAAACATCTGGTAATCTTTAAAAGACAAAAAAAAAAATCTTGAGTCATAACTAAGAACACTCTCAATCAAATCACCTTTCAAACAAACAAACTGAGTCAAAATTAGTTTAGCGACTTATAACCACCCCTCTTTTGCATCAGGGGTTAAAATGTGCACTTAGTAGTTTTTTTTATGCCATATGTGGCAAACAAGCAGACGGGCTGCCTGATGGTAAGCGATCACTGTCGCCTATGGATACCTAAAACACCAGGGGAATCAAAGATACGTTTTCGACCCTTAAATACTATTAACAGCCCTTTTGAAGAACACCATATTAAAGCTACTCGGAAATGCCGTAGGAGGGAGTTCATTCCACAAATTGCAGGTGTAAGGCAAAAAGAAACGCGTAAAACCCACAGTGTGCGATTTCCATCGATCTATGATATGTGGATGAACTTTCAGTTCATTATTATATTATTATTATGAAAACTATTTTTTTTAAACGCCTGCCTAAAATCAACAGTCATAATGTAAAGAGTATAATTAAGTTTATCAAAGTTGTAGGCGGCACTGAACTGCCGTCTCCCTGGAAAATTGAAAAAATTACATCATCATAGGCTGTAGCCAACATGCCATAATATCTCAAATTTAAAAACATTATGCAAATATTGAGGATATTTTAATAATGTGGAATACTCCATGATGAAGATGGTTTTTATTTTTATTTGTTTATGTATTGTTTATTAATTCCAATTTAGTAAAATCTCGTCCACACTCCACTACATTAAATACCCATACAAATGTCTATGCTAAACATAAATCCATGAGTGTCTCCAATCTATTTGGATCAATGCTGATCAGGCGCGTGGAGCAAATGACGGATGCATATTCAGGGCGCTTTGTGAGGCAAATGTGGAAAAGTGCTGACCGTGTAAACGGACTTTACTATGCATGGGGAGAGATTGGGTCGTGATTATACTGGAACCTACATGGAAGAAAAGGACCAATTGAATACTCAATTGCTCCTTTATTGCTCCTATTTTTTGTTTATTCAAGTTTGGTACTTTTTGCCACAGAAAAGTGAAGGGTAAAAATTCTCACTTCAGAGCTTTTTGCAGCTAAAACGCGTTTTTTGATAGAACGCGTTTTCATATATATATATACCTACCTATATATTTCATATATATATAGATACCTCCTTTGTTAATACTAGAATTTTCTATAGTCATCTATTCTATAGTTATATAAAACTTCTGTTTCAGTTTTTGTTCAAACTAGTTTTAACAATGGAACGAACACTTGGTAGAACTAGTTCAAGTAGAAAAACTTGTTTGGGAGAAATGATTCCATTAAACCAATGAAGTATTGATTGGGACTAAAAAACATTTGGTAGTATTTTAATCTCCGAATCGATCTCGCTGACAACGGTACTAAGCGAAGGTTGTACATCTGAGGTAGGCTTGTATTTTATGCAGAATACGTTTATTCAAGTAATAATGATTTCAGTAATGAAAAATGTATCAAGTATACTTAAGTATATAGGGCTGGTGCGGCTGCCAATTCGGCAGAGCAGCACAACCGGTGCACATTATGCTAACCTCGAATTGGTTACATATTTGAGGCGTTGATTGAGACACCCAACGGCCCACTTGATGGGGACCAGGAGCTCACCTCATTTTCAAAAATCTTTCAGAGCGCCTGGTTAATGCGTCGAGTGATTACAATTCTGGCGTATTTCTGGCTCAACGCATTGCCAGTCAGCGTCGTAATGCCGCCAACATGCTGGGTAAGTTGCCAACTGATAGTGGGCTTGAGCGTTTGGATTTTATTTAGACCTTCAACGGTCTATGGACAGTCTAACTGTTGTTGTAGTGTTAAGTGTTAGCTTATATTTAGTTTAGTTGATAAAATCACTTGCCCTATAAAAAATATACTTACTATTATTATATGTGTGCGTGATGATAATTTTACAAGAAAAAATACACGCGTCGACAAGAGAACCTCCCCCTTTTTTCGTTGGTATAAAGCATGTGTTTCATTCGTATGTAAAACAAAGTTTTAAAGTAGCAATAAAATTTGCTAAAGATATTACTTTCTCAAGTTGTTTCCTATCATATTATGAACAAGATTTTCCTGAAATAAAGATTTCCGTGCATGTTGTTGTACCTATGCAAAAATTCACAGAAATATTTAACTATTTTGTTTTTAAATCCTCATTTTAATTTTGTGAATTTCTTAATTTAACAATTCCGAAAATCATTTTAAAAGCTTAAACTAATTCATAGGAGCGGTTAAAGATCTCGGTTTAGTAAAATTACCGGTGTAAACTGATAAACAGATAAACAATTTTATTGATAATAGTGTGCATAATTATAAACTCTTGAGTTATTTTTCACAGTTCAGAATAACCCTGCACATTACTCGCATTCAAACTTCCGGCGAATTTTGTATGTGTAGTTTGTGTTAAAGTATTTCCTTTTGAAAGAGTATTTTAATCCAGCGAAGTGACGTCACGACCTGCTTTTTATTAATTACAGTAATGATATCGTGATCCGTCGTCAGTAGACATGCGGCAGCTAGTGAGGAGCTATGTAGCCGGCACTTTGCACTATACCTACAAGAAATGTGACGCGTCAAATAGTGAAGCAATCATCCGCGCGCGCACAAACGGGGAGGTGAGGAGAGACGGGAGAGGAGGTCGACTCCTCGCACTCGGCCCATGCAGCAAAATGATCTTTCCCGCTAGATAGCTCTGTCAATGTGATTGTATTGAAGAGTTACACTAACCGTCTTCTGGCTCCATCATCAAATCAATTTGATGGTTATAAATTACTATGTTGCCAACCAAATTACAACTTGCATGACAATTAGAAGTAAGGTAAAATCGACCCAAATTTTATATCATGATTAGCTTTTAAGTACTTGTAACTATACAAGTGAACCTAATGAAGAGGTAAAATAAGTAAGTTGTATACGCCTCTATACTTTGCTAGGTTTCGTTTTTCAAGTCATTTTTGAAACGATATATAATTATATCTTAGCTTGATAAAAGTAAAGTTTTAATTCTTTTACGTTTTATGGAATAGAAATATTTAAAATTTGTCCTTTAATCTATTTATTATCCGCCAATTTTACCAGAAATATCTTTTCTAGCCGGATTATTTTCCTTCCCTAGTAGAGCAGGGCTATAGTTACTGGAGCGCGCGTTTTTAATTAAAGCAAATGACGGCTTGCAAACTTACCATCTTTACGTACACCAGCTCGGTGGGTACAGATAATGGCAGCCTTCGTGTTGATTCTTCTGGATGGATTACTGATTTTGTAATAAATTACTTATAGTGAAATTGTTATGTAGAGAGGCTGCGACAGTAGGGTGGGAAAGGGAAGGTTGCTTTAGGTGGGTTATTCCAGGAGCGGCGACATTTTGTTGCGGTTTGACATACGTGCGACGGGGACAGAAACTATATCGCATGCATAAGAATATACAGGGTATGAGGAAAGGGCATACTAAGCCAAAAGGGGTTCGTTATACTCATCATTATAAACAACTTTTACTATGGTTTAGCTGTTCCATAGAAAACGGTTAGTCACACTGGGAACAATGTATGGAACAGTTAGTCACACTGGGAACAGTTTATAAAACAGTTAGTCACACTGGGAACAATGTATGGAACAGTTTTTTTTGCGATTTCTGGTTTAGTCCTATTATAAAAGTTGTTCATAATTATGAGTATAATGAACCCCTTTCAATTTAGTAAGTATTCCCTTTCCGTAAAACCCTGTATAGCCGGGTGGCAAAATGAGCAAGATTTGCGTCTAATGGATACTGATAATGTTTGCATATAAGTAGTAATTGAAATGGAAATTAAGACTTGAAATGACAAAGTTCCTCAGAAGAAGAACTAAAGCAAAGTTTTAACGAAATAATTTGAATGCACACATAATTCAATCACGTCTAGTTTGGATAATGACAAATTTTTTAATTGGCAATTTTTTTTTTATGTGGAGCATTTCATAATGATAGGTAGAAACGCTTTATTGTGTACACCAGAAGTAAAAAATTACAAACAGATAGAAAACACTAACTATCAGACGTCTTTACGGTTTACGGTCGGGTTTACGGTTTTGACGTTTTGATAATGATCGTTTTCCGCGAACTATTGAGATTTTTTTCTTTTTGATATTATTTTCTAAAGTTTCACTTTTAAATGATGGAAGGGCCTATGTTCAGCAAAGGAAGCCTTATGGCTGGTGATGATGATGTTGAACTTTTAAACCTAATAAGTACCGCATTATGTGAGCAGGTGACGACAGGTTGTGTTCAACTGTACAGGCGGCGGCAGCGGAGACAACACAAAGGGATTTGTATCTGCGAATGTGTTACACGAGAGACGACATCGCGCGCCAATTTGTACGTGTCTCTCTCGTCACGCGACGAGACGGAGACGTAGTGGAGAAAAGCGAGTTTAAAAACTAGAGATTATTTATATATTTTTATTTATTTATTTATTACACACCAGTTCAAAAGAACAAACAAACCACAAACTAATTTAAATCACATTTGTAATAACCACAGAAAAGATATTTTTTACGTTTAGATTTCTGTGGTTATAACATTAAAATATTGTCTTATTTAGCTTGCAACAAATATAGAATTCCAGTTAAAATAACAATCGTAGACACAATTACATTAGCAATTAACTAGCCGCAAAAACAGTTGTGCCAATGGGCCCCAAACTAGGCAAAGCCTGTATATTGGACGCCCTATAGCCAGTTAATAGCCTCCTGTTAATACGCTTATGTTTGTACACATTATCTTATATTAATAATAGAAATAAATAACATGAAATATTTATCAAATTAGTCGCAACCTGACAACGTAACGTGCCAAGTACCTACGTGTGTAACCCATGATCCACACAACACCCAACTGGCGAGGATCGACGAAGAACGTCTATTGATGTATTCCAATAAGTACCTAAATATTTAATTTGAACTTGAAAACTTTAAAGGTAAGTACCTAAGGTAAAGTATTTTAAGACCCTTAGGGACCGGGAGCTCACCTCATTTTCAGAAATCTTTCAGAGCGCCTGGTTAATACGACGCGTGACCAAAATGCTGGCGTGTATCTGGCTGTTAGCTTGTATTTTGTTAAGATAATTAAGACACAACAGAGGATCATTTATGACTTTTTACTAAAGTATTAAGATACAAAAACAACTTATAACTGCAGTCATTATGCATCACATTGTATAGTTCGTGGTACTTTCGTAAGCTACGTCCTACATGTATGAAAATGCGTCGGCGCAACTAGCTGATGACAGTTAGTACGCCTACATATAGTATGACATCCACACAATTTTGGACCTATTTTAAGCAAAATTTTTGACTGTTAATGTGTGAAATAACACTAGTATGTAGACCAATATTTTGATACGTGTCACATACAGACAGACAGTGAAGTCTCAACATGAGCGTTTCTTTATACCATTTAGTTTTTTTTGGTCCTGTACTCTAAATACTTATAGCTCATAAAAGAAAAATAATTCGTTTAGGTTTATAGTCAAAGGTCAATGTGGTTGCTGTATTTTCAGAACAAGTTGTTCTGTGTTTCTCCACTGTGGTGTGTGTACTGTATCTCACATCTCATGACTGTCTTATCAACCTTGACAAATTTCGCGAACCTGAAACGTTCGCGAGAATACATTTACAAACGTGTGCCCATATATATATGCACTGGAGCTGGGAAATGAGGACATTCATGTTTTGTTACGTTATGAAAACAGTGTGATGCTCACATGGTTGAGCATAATGAGCATTCTTTTAAGTATATTCCATCATCATCATCTTTATCAGTCTATCATGTTCCCACTGCTGGGATACAGGCCTTCCCTCAGAAAGAGAGAACCCACCATAATGGCCCAGTACATGTTATTAAATTGGTAAATGACATACGTCTTTAAACCTGAATATTTTTTTATATTTATGATACGCCATATAAAATATAGCCCAAAGTAAACTATTGACTATGAGTATGAATGACCAACTCTACTCCAAATTGATTTATCTCTCTTTTGAACCCGACGACAGTTCAACTATCAGTATACATAATTCATTAAACTCGGTGCTATCGTCCAAACCTTAATGAAATTTGCTTCCGTTTGTAGATGCGGATCTTTCCGCTACGGCGGAGAGCTTAAATCATGCTTGAGGTTTGTGAACACTTTACACGGAGCTTAAAGTTTATGAAAATTTTAGAGATAAGAAATGAGTTAAAAAGGTTTTACGTTTTATCGTGGTAGTTAACAAGTAAAATTGTTAAAAGTTTGTTTATTGAGTAATGAGACGAGTAGGTCGTTTGTCTGATTGTAAGCGCAGTGCCAGTATCTAGAGTAGAAATTTGTTTAGTATGAAGTAATGATTTTAGTACCTAAGGTGGTGTTCGCAGAATATGTAACATAATTAGTTTCAGGCTCAGGGATTGTTGAGCGCATTCTCGTTTAATGTCAGTAGGATTTTATACAACCTCTTATAATATTTTTATTTCGATTATGCTTATTGAACTTTTTCCAAGTTTTTTTCTTATGTTACCGGAATCATTACTAATAAAACAAATCTTAAAGGTAAAAACCAGATGCTCAAAATAAAACATAGTAAAAAATACATACGATATAATTATGTACCATTGTTTTTAAAATATTAATATAGTCGTATTTTCCTCGCTCAAAAAACAATAATATTCAATTAATTTATCTTATAAATCGTTAAAGCTGCAATTACATTGTCCTCTCTGAATATTTGTGCGGCAGTAACGGCGAGAATCCCACTTGAGCCTTCACGATACTGATTTATCAGTTCTCTATTAATTGTCGAGTGCTATTGTCGGTGCTTTTCCAGCTTTATTTTTCTGCGCAATAATTTTGTACTAATGTTAACGTATTGTCAAAATACACATCGCCAAGTTTATGAGTTTTTGAGGAAACAATTCGAAACAACATTTCGAGTAAAAATTCATTATTATTAATAATTTAATAACGAATAAAAACAAAGATAATTCAATAAGTAAAAGTAACTCGTTCTCAAATAATACATCAATGCTTGCAAAACAAATTTAAATCCAAACAGCCCTTACGACCTCATACTAGTGGGTTCAGGAAAACCTTTTTATCTAGTTTCACGAATGGCGCGTGGATATTTTTGAACCCTTCTGTGTTGTTTTGCACCACACAAGTATATGAGCACTAGTCATGATGGAGTGCAAAGTAAATGCATATATAATTGACACCATTATAACAATAATTACCACTTCAAACAACCACCAAAGTAACTGTCACAAACTTGACAAGTTTCTCCACAACTCACAAGTCCCCAGTAACTAGAACTCGCATCAGAAGTGGGATCCGCAATCATTTTAATTGGCCATCTCGACTCCACTCAGTATCTCTTAGATTACTCCGAGACTATGAATATTTCCTTCGGCAAATGTGTCTGGAGCTATAGACGGGCTGCATTTAGTTGCGTATCGTGACGATTGCAATATTGGCCACTATTTTGTATGCAAGGAATTTCGTATCAGTAAACAGCGATTTTGCAATAAAAACAGACAATAAGCTGTGACCATATAGAGGCCTTTATTTACATGAAACTATTCGTAATTATAAAGCGACCCACCGTCTTCGCTTCGTGGCTTCGTGTCCCGCTTTTTTACAAGAACGTATATATAAAAACCTACAATTATGTAGGAATTTATTCATAGTTGTTATATTGTATCCGCCACCAGCCCTAGATCCTACTTCCTGCTAAGGTAATAAACGTAATGTCCTTGGACTATAATGCATAAGTCAAACTTTTATCTACTGTTTGACAAGTGATTTGAAACTATGGAAACAACAGACTTGCCACATAAGTGGCTCATCACTCAGACACTTAGTATAATTACTTAGTCTGAACTGAACTTGACCCCGTCTCAGCGCGATTTCATTAATTCAGATTTAAATTGAAATCACAAACTAGCAATCTGGAGCTAATTGCCTTTTAGCGTTCCAATTATTTAGATCTAGAAAAGTTGCAAAGTAGAATATTTGAATTATGTTGAGAGATCATCTTTTGGTATTAGCATTTTTTACTGAGCTGAACTGGCACAGTTACCCAAGGTAACTTGATTGATAACCTGTATCATATAATCTCTGTGTGTCTTTGAATTAATAGAAATAATCACCGGGGCTATTGGTGATTACAAAAATAAAAAATTGGAACCGTAGAGCTCACCTCAATCATTCATAGCTTACAACATACGAACGCAAAGCTCCTGGTTTTTCTCAACAAGAAAGTGTAGCGTAGACTATTAAACTTTAGACTACGACGGTTACAGGAGGACGGTTAAGCATTGCTACGAATGTGCTACGTAATTTGTAGCATATTACTCTCGTAGCACTCACGGAGCTTGCGTATTAAATTGTGACGTAACACACAAAACGTGTAACGTCGACATACAGGATGATTCAAAAGGGGGCATAAAACTTGGTAAATAAAATCAATTTGTCTGTATGACTGAATTCCTTTCTAGGGGTAAGAACCACTTTCGTTTGTTAGCGTTAACGCCTGCGTAAAGATCACAGACTAGGTATAGAGCTACTTTGGTTATAATATATGAAAATGACATGAGCTTGAGAGATGTCACGTGACTGTTTATGTCATTTTCATACAATTGTATCTATCCGCGGCGTTAACGCTAACAGAAAATGGTTCTTGTATATATTTACATTTTCCCCTTTATATTTTCCTTTACTTGATTAAAACTATAGCCCACTCTGAACTATAAAACCAGCAACTAACAAATATAACACAGCTAGTGTTAACCAAGGGTGTGTCCAAAAAGGCATTCCATGATGTCGATAGTTTTTGATTCGCCGCAACAATGTTGTGTGACGAGACAAAGCAAACTGTGGCTCAACTGTCCGCCTTGCGGAATTCCAATCGCGTTAACACAGGGGAAGCCGAGTGCTGGAGTTGTACTGCAGGTGTTGGGTACTTACTAAGTTAGGAGACGTAGCTGTTTTAATTAGCTAATAACTCTAGCAAGCAAGCAAGCAAGCAAGCATCTCTACAACATACTTTGAACCTTTTGTTCCATGAGCTTTTACAAAACAAATTAATTAATTCTTTTTTTTTTAAATATGCTAGATTTTTATTTAGGATTTTTTAATCAGTTTCTAAGCTTTGCCCAGCCCCCGCGTTCTTTTTCCTTTAAAATAATATTAGCATAAGTTATGAAACCCTGCATGCGAGTGATTCATTTTAATAATCCCGTAGAGACAAAAACGGTTTGTTGCTTGCTAGTTGAAAAACTAACAAAAACCAGGCGATTTTTCGAACATGAATACGCAAAAAGATTTAGTTAGATTTTAATTACGAAAAGTATATATCCCTAACAGTTAACTCTAGCTAGAAAACACTCGGCTCTAACACCATTTTCAAAAGATGTTTTCTTCATGTTAACGGTACGTTTTTGAGCCCGTGTGCGTACGAGTTCACTACTGCGTATTATTGCGGTAACAAGCGACCAATCAGAGTTTTGTTTGTAAAAACAAACGCGTAGTTTCTGTAAACGAACGTTTTGTTTCCATGCTAGTGCGTCGCAGCCGTTACTGTGAAATTTGAATGTGGCTCTACCGCTAGCGCTACCGTTCCGTTTATTCGTTTTTTTTTACCTTTTAATAAAGGATTCCATCCTTGGAGAAAATAGTTTAGTAAGGTTATCATAATCATATTTGAGTTTACTAACCATCAATACGTTAAATTGATAAATTAAATGTTTAATTGATTGAGTTTGTAAGTTGAAATGGCAATGGGCAGGCCACATCGCTCGAAAAACCGATAACCGATGAGGAAGAAAGGTTCTTGAGTGGAGACCATGAACCGGAAGACGCAGCGTAGGTAGGCCTCCCACTAGATATTAGGACCGACGACATTGTGAGAGTCGCGGGCATCCAGTGGATGCAGATGGCAGGATGTCGTTCAGTGTGGAGGTTAAAGGGGGAGGCATATGTTCAGCAGTGGATGTCTTTTGACTGATGATGATGATAACGTTAAATTAAATTAATTAATTTAAAACAATTTATTAAAATACAATTAATTAGCAGCCATCGCCACCATAGCTGTTAGCCTGTGTTAAATATTTTAGATTTAATTGAGGGAAGATAGAATTGTCATTAATAAAAATAACTGCTAGGTACTAATAAATTATTTAGGGGAATTTAACTTAATCACCCATATATAAAATTTATAACTACTTAAGTATTAAAATTTTTGTTAGTAATCCTTTTTTGTATAGCCCATTTCTTCGTAAAAAAAAGGTTGCGTCTTTGGTTCATTTAAATTTACTACCATAATACCTGTCATAGTCATTTATTGCTGCATATCTTAATTATTAATTTATTACATAAACTCATTATATAATTTTTCCTATTTTATTAATTAAATTATGTCTATTTCAAGTTGTTCTATAGAAGTACATTATGTGTAATTTATCCATATGGAAGTACTTTCAGCAAGCCGTTCGTCGCCCGCTCCGCCAGTTGCAGAGTACGAGTCGACACGGGCGGCGGCGGCGGCGGCGGACCTTTGACTGCGACACTGCGTTATTAATATGTCGACCACTCCTGACTCGGTCGCGCGCTCGCTTCTATATGTTTGTGCCAACATTACCCTTTGAATTTTAAACGAGTTTAGTTTTCAAAATTCGAACGTCGGGGTTGAGAGCTGTGGGCTAACTGGCGCAAGTATTCATGACTATTATAACTATTTCGTAAACTGTTGTTTGACGTATTCTCGTAAAATTTTGCCTTTATTCATTGAGGCTGGCTTACACAGAAAATTAAATCTGGTTTAAACCTAGACTTTACAAAAGTTTCCTCACTCATGACATTTTAATGTTGTTAAATCGGTAGTATCGGTATTAGTAAAGTGATCTTACGATCACTTTACTTGCACGACCGAATCTCGTAAAAAAACTGACTCGAAGTTAAACTGTAAAGTTTAACTTCGAGTCAGTTTTTTTACGAGATTCGATAAAAGTGTAGGATATAACTAAAAATAAGCATTCGTTTTTATAACCAGGATAGTTTTACAGCCAGTTTTCGTAACGTATTTGATTGATAATTAAAATAAGTTCTTGCCAAATAGGTTTGACCACCAACAGGCGAGTTGAGCGGACTTATTCGAGATAAAAAAATCTTTTTAGAAAATTAGGCGATGGTTATAAACGGAAAAAATATTATACGATAACACTTGATGTCACATTTTAGTAAAATACATTCCACGCAATGATCACTAAAATGCTACACCAGATAAAACCAAATCTACTCTACAAGCAGCCCATCAGCCTTTTGTCGCGCTGCAATCGCCAGTTATTGGCCACCGTCACTTGCCCGAAGCAAATATACGAAAAAATTGGAAAAGACACATATTGCTGTCCTGCTACCATTCACAACCAAAATACATCTTACTTTATTGTAATAGAGTTTGATTTTGCTTGTCAAAATAGTTAATAATGAAAGAAAGATTGGTAAAGTTTGTTGACACAGTCGGGTTGAGCGTAATCTCTTTTCGAGTATTCATTTTGTGTATTCAAAGATGGAACGCGGAGAGTTTGCATTGTCACTTTGGTTTTCCTACTTTCGGTTTCAGTGAATTGATTTTGAACAGCGGATGCTCTTTGTTATGTTGAATATTGTATAATCTAGCAATATTGTGCGTACGCGTTGATTTTTAGGGTTCCGTACTTAATGGGTATAAACGGGACCTATCACTAAGCCTACGCTGTCAGTCTATCCGTCTGTCTGTCCGTTTACCTACCTTACCTTTTAACTACTGTATCTTTCGAACCCTAATGGATCGCCAGTTGAAATTTTAACAGAATATCTAATGTGACGGCCTCAGGATACAGAATCTTCTGTATTCTGAGGTTAGGGCAATTGACTAGGTACGAAATAAAAATAAAGTCAATTATTTTGACATTGAATGTATTTTGACTTGTTTTAATTTTAATGTCTTTGTTATTCAAAATGTTTATTTCTATAAATTTTAATAATGGATAATTTGCTAATGCGATAATATGGGTTATTAAGCCTGAAATAAATTAATTTTGAATAATGTTTTTAATACAAAAAGTCGATATAATTGACAGAGAACGAGTACAGAAAACAATGTAATCTCCCAGCGACTCAGTCAATTATTGGCTGACGTCTTATTGTATTCCTTCTTCTAAATCGACGCAAATATTTCTTTTGATGATGAACATTTTGAAATGTCGTCTACCTTTTATGTAATCAATTTGATATCTACACACCTCTTCAGTTCAAACCGGAATTTTAATAGAATAAAGCGCCAAACAAGACAGGGAATCGTATTAACGTCGAGTATCTTTGATCTGTGACCCGGAGAGGGAGGAACCTTAGACAAGAAAAGGAGATGTGGTAAGGTGAAGTGGCGGGTGAGAACGTATCAGGTCTAATTCAGGCTTGATGCCTTTAGTTGAGCTCACGCTGCAGACGACCTTGTTGCCCTTTTTTGCTTATGGATTATATTTCATCGGTGTTGCTACATGTTTCATAGTGTGCGTGGAAAATGAGCAAGTGTGCCGTACTTACAGTTTTTGTGTCAAGCAGTTTAACGGTAGGTATAAAGTAAAAAAAGAATCATCAGTCATAGGACTGCTCGTCAGAAGTGAAAACTTAAGTAGTAATTCACCTATTCTACAAGAGATGGCGCTGTTTTAAAATGCACGGTACAGCGTGACGATGACGCGAGTTCCATGATTTTTGTTCACCTAAAAAGTGGTCAACGCCCCTAAAGAAGTTTTCACTTCAAAAGCGTGTGAAACATTTGAACACAAACTATAATTGTTCTAAGGCATATCTCCCTAGTTTTTATGATCCGACGTAGGAACCCTACGAGCTCGCGGTGGAGAGGTCCACTGTGGGACAGTAGGTACTGTCTGATGTGGAGAGGTCCACTGAGGGACAGTAGGTATTGTCTGATGTGGAGAGGTCCACTGTGGGACAGTAGGTACTGTCTGATGTGGAGAGGTCCACTGTGGGACAGTAGGTACTGTCTGATGTGGAGAGGTCCACTGAGGGACAGTAGGTATTGTCTGATGTGAAGAGGTCCACTGAGGGACAGTAGGTACTGTCTGATGTGGAGAGGTCTACTGTGGGACAGTAGGTACTGTCTGATGTGGAGAGGTCCACTGTGGGACAGTAGGTACTGTCTGATGTGGAGAGGTCCACTGTGGGACAGTAGGTACTGTCTGATGTGGAGAGGTCCACTGTGGGACAGTAGGTACTGTCTGATGTAGAGAGGTCCACTGTGGGACAGTAGGTATTGTCTGATGTGATGCGGTCTAAACGATAACTTACCATTTGGAAAATGACCGCCTCCATAGTTCAGACTACTAATCACACTTTCTTTTCTTCTAGTTAGTGTGGATCGAAGTACCATGTAAATATTTTAGGCACTTTTTTAGGCGATGGTGGCCGAGCAGTGTTATGTGCGCTTTACAATCTGATAGCACCCGGTTCAATCCTCGGCCTTGTACCAATTACTTATGTGCAGTTTCGTTGCCATCGTTCAAAACCGTTGAAGGTAAACATTGTGAGGACATCAGTTATGTTCAAGAACCTCAAAAGTTCTAAGACATTCACCAACATGTACTGGTACAGCATGTACTGGTACAGCATGGAGGATTAAATAAAAAAAATACATTAAACGATTTACTAGAGGTCGTCAGCACAGCTTGTTGTTTGTTATTTGCCGATGATCTGAAACTGTTCATGAGGATTCGTGTCAGCAGTGACAGCTTACTTTTTCAGAAGGATATCGACAGTGTATTTCGTTGGAGTGAACGGAATAAGCTTTTCTTCAACGTGAACAAATGCTCTGTGATTACGTTCACCAAGGCTAAAACCCCTTTAACGATGTAGTACAGTCTTGGGGACATCGTCTTACCAAGCACGGACACGGTGAGGGATCTCGGGGTTCTTTTAAGCAATGATTTAACTTTTAGTTAAAAAATATGTGCTCAATGTGCATTTAGGACCCTGGGATTCGTTATGCGTCAGGCTCCTCAGTTGAATAACATTCCTGCTATTAAGGCCTTCTACAATGCATTTGTCCGGAGCAAGATGGAGAGTAATGCGATAATCTGGAACCCTTACGAGGGACAAATACATTTATATGGTCGAAAAGCTGCAAAGGAAGTTTTTAAGATGGCTTTGTCACAAGCGGTACGGGTATTACGTCGGATTCCCTTTTTTGTATCCCAGTGATTTTGTCATTGGGACGCTGGACTACAATACCCTGGAGGTGCGACGAGCGTTGTCTCTGATACTATACATATGGCGGATTATAACTGGCCGTATAAGTGTTCCGTCTGTGCTCGAGCGGTTAAGTTTGGTGGTCCCTACTAAATATTTGGCAGCTCGACAGCGCAACTTGTTCCGGGTTCCCTGGTGCAGAACGGAGTACGGTAGGTTGGCGCCAGTGCCAAGAGCGCTGAGCATGCTCAATGCCCTGCTGGCCCAGACCATGGAACCAGATTTGTTTCAGTGTACGGAGGCAGAGGTTCACAGGGGATTTTTATAATAATATTAAGGAACGAATCCAGTAACCTCTGAAATAAAGGCTGTAAATGTAATTTAGTATTTATTTTTGATTGATTTTTTATATTTTGTTTGTTTTAATTTTATTTTTTATTATGTTTTTTTTTCTTTCTTTTTAAGGTTTATTTATGTAAAAGTTAAGGTAGTTAAATATTATTAAAAACTGTATGATTATATCCATGGGTGGGTAAATTGGGGTCCCCTGTAACTGCCCACCTAATTGTATGTTAAAATAAATAAATAAATTAGAACTCATCTTGGCTCTAAGAAAAGTACGACTTGTCGATGACCCGAACCTATCTGGCAAGTTGAGTTGGCAACCGCTGAGCTTGCACCGAGACGTTGATTCGCTTAGCTTGTTCTACAGATATTATTACGGGGAATGCTCTGATGAACTGTTTGACCTCATCCCTCCATCCCGGTTTTACCACCGAACCGGACGCCATCGCCAGAAATGCCATCCACACATTATAGATACGAGTACATGGAAGTCTCGCACTGGTAGATTTACTCGACTGTTTCTGCCACGTACCTGTAAGTTGTGGAATAGTTTACCACTTTCGGTTTTTCCTCCGAAATATAATTTGGACTGCTTCAAACGAAGGATGAAGAGTCCTCAAAGGTAGGCAACTCACTGACAATGCTCCGGGTATTGTAGGTGTCTATAAGCAGCGGTGACCACTTACCATCAGGTGGCCCGAAGCTTGTTTGCCACTTATTCTAATTAAAAAAGGCTTGTGTCCAATTAGTGGGTATCTATTGCCATTTATTATAGCTTCCAGGACTCATCGGTAGGCTGTAAGGTCAGACATGTATTACTAATCTATTATTTTTTATACCCACACAAAAATGTTGATAATGTGCAAAAAGATAGTTTTGATCGGTAAATCTGCCGTACCTATTCTCAATAGCAGGTAATCCTGTCAGAGATAGATGGATAGTAAGTCAGTATAACCAGTTCAGTAAAGCTGTTGCAGTTATAATATACAGTATTGTGAGTTTGATACATTGTGTCGATGGCAGAGACGAATGGTGTTGGTTTCTCCAACACTTCCGAGAGGGTAGCGAGTGCAACCGAGGGGAGATAACATGTTTAAAAAATGTTTTGTTTAATAAAGGTGGTGTTTATGATAAGAACTGTAATAAATTGATTTAAACAGTTTGTTGGGTTTGGATGGAGCATGTTATATATTTATATTGACATTATTTAATGCTATGCACTGTTCATGACGCGTGATAGAAATTGATATCAAACGTTTGCCATTACCTTTTTTTATTATTCGGGGATGAAGTTGAATTGCTAGTCTGTGGATCGGGGTGTTCCCAGATAGTTACAATCTGGGATATTTATTCATTAAAAGTATTTTAATGAATAAATATTCACCAGCCTTGTTTATCACTCTGGATGTTTTCAAATAGCGAGTGATTCGGTTTCTTCTAGACAAGCGTGCTCTGTATGATACATTTTTATTGCGTGCAATCCAGATTTAAGAAATTTGTTGGAATTATTAACTTCAGGTAGATACTACAGCACACAAACAATTAATTATAATTTATAACTATTTGGAGTTCTATTACATACATCCATACTAATATTAAACAATTTCTTATTGGTTATTTGTTAGTCTAAGCATTCTTTCAATTTTTGATTAGTTACCAACCGGGGGAAAATTTGTAAATGTTTTATTAACTAAGAAAGCAGTTGCTCTGAAAAACGTTAATGTAAAGCAAATCAAATAAATGGAGCACGTCCATGTAGAAACACATCTAGTGAAATAGACACCACCTATATAACTAGGGTACGAGTCACGGTGGACAAACTCACCCGAACGCACTTAGGTATAATGAAAAATATAGAGCCCATTTTGTTTTTTTTATCATCCAGGCGGTTAGGTCACTGATAAGAATAGTGTTGTAGCTTCCTATATCCCGAATGCTTTGTCTAGGTATATCCTGAATGTAATTAATTAATACAACGGATTACTTTTTGTACGTTGTTTATTTCCCAACGGTAAACACACACTAACTAGGGGCAGGGGACAGAGCTGTCATCTGTCATAAGTAGGTGAGAATAGATAGATACAACACTCTCCCCCACTTAAAAATAAATGACTGTATACATAGGTAGGCAAAAAAAATATAGGTTTTCTAATTTAACACTAAACTTAAATAAAATAATTCTCTTATAACCATAACCATCTTACAACCCTTATTTTTATTTGGTTATTTCATAACCCTACACTGACATGATTAAAGTAGGTAGGTATTTATTCTAATGTTTGACCACACTTTAGTAGTTGGTTGGAATGTCGTTTCCAAAGTAAGCCATCCACCTCAACAATATATGATACACCTGGCACTGAAATTTCTTTGATTTCACCTAATGTGAAATTATTTTTGTTTTTTCTATGGTCTTTGACCATTATTTTTTCACCCACTTCAAAAGATTTAAATAAATTCTTGCTATTTATTACTTGTTTTATGTGTTCATTATGAATTTTATCGGTTACCGGATTTGGTCTCAATAAAGAGAAACGACATCTCAACTCTCTACCCAACATTAATTTGGCTGGACTCTGTCCAGTAGTTTTGTGTACAGTACTTCTATAATCAAATAGGAATAAATTACAGGCATATTCTACTGTGTGACCACTTTGTATAATTTTTTTGATGTGCGATTTGAACGAATCAACAAATCGCTCCGCTAATCCATTTGTTGATGCATAATATTGTGGTGTGAAACTCTGTTTTATTCCTACTGACTTGCAATAGTTTTTAAACTCATTACTAGTCCATGTGGGACTGGCATTTTTACTGGCATATGCTACTGGTTTTATCACGTTGTTACTGTCTTTGATAGATAATATAGCGGCTACGCCTGTATCAGCTGAATCACATGTTAATATTATTTGGGAATTATGATCAAAATGTGACAGTGAAAAGGTGTCAGCCAAGGCATTTTTAATTTGTTTAAATGAGCTCTCGCACTCTTCTGTCCATTGCAGTTTTTTATTTTTTAAACAGTCGTATAATGGTTTCATTATTATTGCCATGTTTTGAAGAAATCTATTGTAATAGTTTACTTTGCCTAAAAATGATTTTAGCATTTTATTATTTTCTGGTCGTGGTAATGATAGCAGCGGTTCAATTTTACTTTTTATGACTTTTACACCAGTTCGGTTTACTTCAAATCCAAAAACAGTCAGTTTGTCTTCAAAAAAATTACATTTACTTGCTTTTAATTTTAAGCCAGTCTCTTGTAATCTTTGCAGCACCAGTTTACATTTATTATAAGTTTCTGTTAGTGTCCACAAACATAAATATTATCAATATAAACAATTAAGTCCAGTCCATTCAGCTTCTGTGTTATTAAGCGCTGAAATGAACCAGGTCCGGTGCTAACACCAAACGGAAGATATAAGTATTTGAACACACCTTCCTCAGTTACAATAGTTACTAGATTTTGAGACTCTTTATCTAAAGGGGCTTGTAGATAGGCCTCTCGTAAGTCTAATTCACAAAAATAGCTATTACCTTGTAATTTCATCATTATGTTATCAATTGTTGGTAACGGGTAGTGATAGTGATGTAAGTATTTGTTAATTGTTATACGATAATCACCACATAAGCGAACTGTTCCATCGGGCTTTGGCACGGGCACTGCTGGTGTACCCCATTCAGCGTACTCTACTGGTTCAATACGTTTGTTATCTAATAATCTTTTGATTTCTTCTTTGACTTTATCTTTCAAAGCAAATGGTACTGTTCTGGCAGGCATAAAAATGGGCTTAACTCCCGGTTTTATTGATAAATGGATTGGTTCTCCTTTGAAAACTCCCATACCCGGCTCAAAAATTTGGTTAAACTCTTCTTTAATTTGTTTCACTAGTGTTTCTTTTGGCTTAGCATTACATGTTTTTTGTTCAAATTTTGGAGGCCATAATTGGAGTTCTGTGAGCCAATCCTTACCAATGATTTTACGGAAACCATTTTTAACAACAAATAATCGTTGATTGTTTTTACTTACAGATTTATAGATTTTCTATCATACCCAGAGGAGTTGAAGTTGACTGATCGAAGTTTGTGAAAATAATGTTTCTTTGTTTAATTTCTGACTCTGGGAAATAGGCTTGTTTTTCGGAGAGAGTTATAGTACTTACATCAGCTCCTGTGTCAACTTCGAACTCCAACACCTGGCCATTTACAGACACTTTTAAAAAGGCAGGGGGTATTTTTTGTTTTTCACTAAAATAGAAAATATCAAAAACTTCACAGTCTTTACTCGAGTTCTTGTCCTGATCATTTGTCTCGCTGTTATCTACATTATCACTTTGCACTGTATTGACATTTTTCATTCTTACTTGCTTATTTTTATTGCAAACTTTGTAAATATGACCTTTAACCCCGCACTCACTACAAAATTTATCACGCAGTGTGCACTCAGCTTTCATATGGTTGTTTTTACCACAACAATAACAGGTAATGTTTTGTTTACTTGATGAGTTCGGTTTTGTGTACCTCTTGTTTCTAAAATTGTTTTTGTCTTGTAATTTAAACATCTGTGGTTGGTCTTGCT
This sequence comes from Agriopis leucophaearia, assembly GCA_949125355.1. Lineage (NCBI taxonomy): Eukaryota > Metazoa > Arthropoda > Insecta > Lepidoptera > Geometridae > Agriopis > Agriopis leucophaearia. The sequence continues at coordinate 305,671 of OX421276.1, read as the reverse complement.
GTTTCTCCTGTTTGAATGCTAAATTGTAAGCTTCTTCTGCCATTTTCCCTATTGAAATGAGATCTTCTAACGACTGGTCTGCTTTTTTCAATAACTCGAATCGTACTGCATCTTGAAAAGTACCATTCAACAATCTTTCTTTTAGTTCATCATTTAAACTTTTGAAGTTGCAGTTTTTTGATAATTTCTTTAAATCCATGATGAACTGTTGAATGGTTTCTTCTGATTTCTGGCATCGTCGTCTAAACTCCGCCTGATGAAGTGCAGCATTTTTGGTAGGATGGTAGTGTTTTCTCAGCTTGTCGCATATCTTTTCATAGGTTTCTTTCATCGGTGAGACTGGCACACACAATGTAATGAGGAGATCGTAAACCTTTGTTGTAAGTTTTGTGATTAATAACGGCACTTTTTTTTCATTCGGAATGTCATTTATGAGAATAAAACACTCAAGCTGTTGTTCGTAAGCATTCCAATTATCTCCCGAAAATACTTCCAAGCTTGATATTGGATTCATTTTGACAATGCGGGAGGGTTGTGTGTTTTCTTCATCAATAAATTTTCTCAAATATTGACGAATTTCATCTATTGAGTTTGCGCTTGTAAATCTGGTACTCCCAATTAATTTGTTCGCAATTTCTACAAGTTCTTCTTTCTTCAACGTTTGTATCCACGCCTTTTTGCCTTCTCTAATGTTTTTTATTGCTTCTTCCATTAATTTTAGAAAAATATTGATATTTCAGACAAACACCGGAAACACAAGTGCACGTTTTCTTTGAGGTTATGTTTCGTTTCATAGTGTGTTGAAACACTTTTTTTTTTAAAACACGTTTAAGTCCGACTCGTCGCCAAATGTTGTAGCTTCCTATATCCCGAATGCTTTGTCCTTGTATATCCTGAATGTAATTAATTAATACAACGGATTACTTTTTGTACGTTGTTTATTTCCCAACGGTAAACACACACTAACTAGGGGCAGGGGACAGAGCTGTCATCTGTCATAAGTAGGTGAGAATAGATAGATACAACAAATAGGCTAGTTAACTGGTGTTTCATTCATTACAAATAATAGGCTAAGCGAAGGATATAATTAAACATACTGAAATAATAATTTAAAGTAGTTGATTTTTCTGAAAATATAAGCGTTTAAAGTTTTTTTGGGGATTGAGAGGGAATGCTCTGTCCCTTTCCTGCAAAGCGTGTGTTATTATAGCATTTGTATAGAGCGCGTGCGGCTTTCCGTCATAACTTGCTATAGTACACCTCAGTCTACATGTGGAACATGAAATTATAACACTTTTTTCGTTGATATGCTTTATTTATGATCCATTTTTTATGAGGTAATAAAAAATTATTACCACAGAGATGCCCACAGATCTGCCAGCATTATTTCTGTGACGTCACTCGTATTTCAAAGTCCCTTTAATTTAAAAGAGTGACAGATAATCAGCGGCGCGGTACCTACTCGTGCGCTGCTGAGCTGCACAATAACAGATCCATTACTCCAGCGCCACCTGCGTCTCCACGACTCAACCAAATACATCACATTGAGCACGCTCTCACAGTAATCCAACTTACAACAATTTAAAGGAAAAACTCTAAGAAATCTTGATAAATGTATATCTTTAGTTCTAAATCGATCTAATATATAACCGGATTATGTGTCGATATTGCCTCAAAATAATTATTAATTGTATAGTAAAATTTATTTATTAAATTGCCCGTGATATTGCGCTAAGGTATCATGTACTTAGTTTTACGTACATATTTACCTGACTTTGGGTGCCTGCGACACAAGCCTAGCTTAGTGCAGGGTCTTGTTGATTCTAAAACTGGATATCGTTTCAATGCTTAACTTTATACTTAAACTTTTAACTTTAGATTTTGATATTGAAATAATAACCTAGTGTATTAACTACCATATAAAGCACTATTCTGGGGCTTCAATAACCATTGTTCTCAGCATAAGCTAAGCATGGAATTAATTGTACAGGAAATAAACATAAATTATTATGTATTTGTAAATCAACGCGCACACGGCGCCAGACTCACAAGTGATATCACAATAAAACGCAAATCGAAAATGTACCTCTATGTTGTCTAATAATTTGGAAAACTATCTTTAGTCTATAGATGGATGAAGACGATGGTTTTCAAAATACAGTGAAAACTAGTTCGGGATCCAGAAGCTACATTATTATCTAAAATACTACTTACTAGCTACTATTACTGTCACAATAAATGATTGATTGATGTACAATGTACCTAGTATGTCGGTACTTGATCAAGTCATAAGTACAAATGTTTGGCTGTAACAAATCAATTTTATACTGACTACACAGATCATGGTGATAGTAATAATTTGACTACGTAAGTATTTTTTCGCCAACAATGTCTACTGTTGGTGAAAAATAATGATGAAAATTACTACACAATTTAATAAAATTATCGTAATTTGTTTTTGTTTGAGTGAAGTTTATTTAAATGACAGCTGGCAAGTTGATGCGATTAACATTTCAACAACGCTACAATCAAATATTCACTTCAGAGGTGGCTAAATGATGGAACTAAAACTGTTCTACGAATAGTTTTGTTTAGTTTTGTTCAGAAAACGGAGGTGGCTCCCTCGTCCAAGTGAGCAGATAAGTTGGTGGTGCTCATGTAACTGTGATCGAGATGTTAACTTATTCTGTTTGCTCTGTGGCGCTTCGCCTCAAGACGAATTAAAATATTCGTCCAAATGACACCCCGCCCCCGAGCCCGAGCCCGAGCCCGAGCCCGAGCCTGAGCCTCAGCCTGAGCCTGAGCCAAGCTGACAAATTGAACATTTTGTTAGGAATGTTGTCGTGCTCGCAATCATTTTGATTACTTGTCTGTACTCTTCACTATAGAGAACTTTGTACTAGTTACAAATTCACAGCTGAGAAACTTGACTGCGCATTACAACGGGCGTTTAATTAAAAAAAACTAATATTTTATGAGAGAGAGAGAGAGAGAGAGACAGAAATATATATCTTTATCAGCCTATAATATTCCCACTGCTGGGACACAGGGTTTATCTCAGAGAGAGAGAGAGAGAGAGAAAGAAGGGCCTAATGCATACTGGCTCCGTGCATGTTGGTGAATGTCAAGTCTTTGAAGTTTAGAGGTTCTTGTACATATCGGTTGGTTTCCTCGCGATATTTTCCTCCACCGTTTTTGAGCGATGGCATCAAAACTGCACATAATTTATTAAAGTGATACATCGTCGGTAAAGAGCCGTGAACCGAACCGGGTTCCATCAGATTGTAAAGCGCACATGCCATCATCGTTCTTCCATCACTCATCACCAAAAATGTATATCTTAAAATTTTTGGTGATGAGGTAAGGTATTGATTAAAATTCGAGAAACCTTTGTTGTTATTCGCAAGCATTTTTTTACAGAGAGAGCTGCTGGAGTAATTTCGATTTTAATTCATCTTTAACACAATTTGTATAATAATCTCAAGTGAGTCAGTTTATCGTTATCTCGTTGCGTTGTTCGAACCCATCTCATAATGGAAACCACCATAAACGGGCTCGAGTGAAACTATCAGAGTTCTCCAAACTTTTACAGCTAAACCCATTATCTACTTTACAAACAAAAATCCCAGTAAACCTTCCCTTCACAATATAACTACGATATGTACGACTTCAAATCCCTTAAATACTTATTCGGCAACTTTAACCGCCGACTGACTGGGGGGCTCAACTTTGGCTTCACATTACGCTCCCTATTCCCACAGACTAGAAATCGATCTAACAGAATTTCCACAAAACAGTCGGAACATAAACTTTCCACGTGGGACACTCTCTAGTCTGTGTTTAAACCGCAAAGTGGGTGCACGTAATATGAACGCAGTTCGGTAGAGTAATTTGGGCAGTCGATATGTCGAAGGCGGTCTTTAAGACAGTTTGATTAGTTGCAAAGTTCCTCGTGTTTGGGAATGTTTGAGGAACAAGGGGCTGCTAAATAATAATATATCAGAGCGGTTCAAGAGGAACGCTGCCGTTTAGAGGTGGTTCATATTTTATTCAAATAGCGGTGGCGGGGGCGGGTGCAGGCTTCAGGAGCTCGGCTTAGGCCTCCCGAAGTTGAGTGCGATCTCTCTTCAATGCACCCGGAGCAGGGGCTTTGCGGGATCACTATTTTATTCACACGGATTTTTGAACGAAATTCAATCACACTGAATCTATCGGTTTAAAATATGATTTATAACCGAATAATAATAACATAAAACCTCCCGATACTTCTACCAAAATTGCTTCAAAACTTTACCAACATAAGTTATGAATGTTTAATTTTATAGAACAGGTGCCAAAACCATTTTTATGCATAACCAATTATTTGACTTGGTATTCGTTAAAATGTAGTTCCAAACTATTATAATAATTATGTAATTAGTTAGCTAATTTTAGACATATACATTACATACGCTCCATTGTTCCCATTCACTGGCCGGTTGGTTCTAACTCTATTACTTACCCGTTCCTTTGTCGCTTCCCCCCACCCCTTCCCTCGCCCGAACGACCCCTGCTAACAACAACATCGCTAATAGTTTGAATAACGCTAATTTGTACCGACACGAGCTGCTGATGAGACATGTAACACCAGTAGCAGGAGGTTCACCCTATCCCCTTTCAAATTTGAAAGGGGATGGCTAGTAGTGACGTTTCAGTTATCACGTTTATCTCATTTAGTTTGAAGTCAAACCTGCATTTTGTCACAGGAAATTAGCAGGAAAATTAAACATTATTTGTAAGACAACATACATATTTCTAAATATTGGTTCCAGACGTCTGTACAGACAGCGCGAAGTGTAATAGAATTACCAAGTAGTAGATTATTTCAAGTTTTAAAAGATATCTTCAAATAAGTTCTGAAATGCCTGAACTGGTATCACCCAATAGTTACAATCTGTCACAAGTGAATTAGTTTCTTCTAAGCAAGCGTGCTCCATCGTAGACGGTATCATCGCTTAACATCAGGCGAGGTGACGGGCTAGCGCAGGCCTACCTTTAATAGTAAAAAGTCAAAATTCAAGCACAGCAAATCACGGTCAAGTCCTAGCCTGGATAGCTTGGGCTTCACCGTGATTTACTGTGCTGTAAAATAATTTATAAAAGTCATCAAATTAATAATCTCAAGCGCGGCGCAGAACTGCAAGAACTCTGGACACTGTCATATATGGCAATATAACAACTTTACTTCCCTCTAAATTAAAAATACGTTCAAAATAGAGATAGAACCCAACAAATAACGCAATCGTCCGCTTTATGGGTTAACAGATTCAATTAAAACGATTATGGGCACACCGGCCCATTGCAGCCCACTCCGGCCACACAGCCAGCGACCCATTCTACCGTATATAGTTCCTGTATGGAGTATGGACTGTACAGTAAGCGAAGTTGAGTAGAAACATCGTGTCGGCGATTGTGAGATAGTTTGGGCGGAAAATGTGTTAGCGGGGTGCAGTTTACAGTTGGAAATTGTTAGAAAATTGAGTGTGTGATGAAATTAGAATACGGGGTATCGATAAAACTCGGAAATCGTGATTAATAGCTAACTAAAAGCACTTTAAAATAAGGAGGCATGTTCTTCAATCACGCAGATTCTGCTAATTTTACGAATATTTGTTTGTCAAATTTGCGACTTTAGCCTTCGAAATTGATCGAAGACTTTACCTCAGACAATTTGTCCTACTTCGATTAATAATTTGAATCATCAACAGAGTTTTCTTAGTCTAGTTTAGTAGGTAGTTATTGGGCACGCTGTACCACTTGGTCGCTGTTACAACTTCAGGTCGTATGCTCGAGGGATATCGACTGCGTTGCTCCACCTTCAGCTATCGCTTCAGGTGGAGTTCAACGCGGTCGATATCCCTCGAGCATACAACCTGAAGTTGTAACAGCGGGCCAAGTGGTACAGCGTGCCCAATCACAATGTAAAATTGAGTCAAGATAGACATTTAGATGATTATATCACTCACCTAGTCGATGGTGTAATTTATAACTTCACATTTGAATACAAAGTCGCTTTAACACCTACATGAAACGTACTAAATAAGCGACAGTATTGTGTTCAATAAAGCTTTTTTCATCAAAAGTATAAATGATGCATTTTTTTTCTAATCTTTCATTTCTATTCTAATAGTCAAGGAACTTAAACATGTTATTTATTAAACAGCCTTGCACATTAAATTTAAACAGATTATGTGTTTTACCGTCAGAAAAGAACAAACACAGACATAGTGAACTTCTACCAAATACGATTCGCTGCTTAATTTGCGGTCCGTCAAACTGTGGAAAAACCAATTTAATGATTGGGCTCCTATTACATGAGCACGGATTAAAATACTTAAATGTATATATATTCTCCAAAACTTTATTTCAACCGATGTATATGTTTTTCGATAATGTTCTGAAAATGGTACCAGCCGTAAATTTATATAAGTATAAAGAAAATGATGAAATATTGAGTACAGCAGATGCAAAACCTGATTCAGTGTTTATATTTGATGATGTAGCTTGCGAAAAACAGAATAATATTCGAGATTATTTTGCTACAGGGAGACATAAAAATATTGATTGTTTTTATTTAAACCAAACATATAGCAAGATACCAAAACAATTAATCAGGGACAACGCTAATATGATTGTTCTATTTAGACAAGATGATATTAATCTTAAACATGTTTACGATGAGCACGTCAATACAGATATGTCTTGGAATCAGTTTCGTGAAATGTGTAAAGAAATCTGGAGTATCCCATTTAATTATTTAGTAATAAATAAGGATTGTGAAAAAAATAAAGGTGCTTATAGGAAAAAATTTGATACGTTTGTTGTTTTCCATTAGCTAGTTTGATAGAAATAATATATAACGGCATTAACAATAATATCAAATTCATTCATTAATGCATCATCGGAAAGAACAGGTCGCATAACAGTAAAATATATATTATGTATAATTCAGAAAAATCATTAAAACAACAAATTGTTAAATCAGCAGATGCCGTAAAAAAAAAAGTTCAGTTGATGAAACATTTAAAATTAAACAGTGATTTGGTTATTGAAACTGCGTTAAAACCAATAACGGAACCTCTTAATAAATTAATTGCAAATAGAGTATCATCAGATGAAAGTAAGACTGAAAGGACACCTAAACGGTTGAAAAATGTTCGGTACCAGGATTTCAATGAGTCTGATAAAGGTACCAAAAAACACAGAATGTCTGATGTACCTGTTGTACACACATTAGACACGCAATCAAGTGAAGTCAACTCAGAAAGTTCTGACGAAAATGAAGATGTTGGAGATAAAAACACTGATCATCAAAATCTAAGTGCCTCATCTTTTAAGTCCATAGACTCGAATGATATGTCTTGGAGCTTAGCAGATGCCGCATTTAAAGAAATTCCATTTGGTGTTAGATTAGACCGTGGAAAACTTAAAATGGGATCTGCAACTTTTGTTCTTAAAGATTTTGAAATATCTGTAGGGGGACAAAAGTATCCTCGAACATTCGGGTTGTACGAGTTATTATTTAAAAGAACACCTAATATGTCGAAAATAACTGCAGAAGATAAGCAAAATTATAAACAAATGTTAATAGATACAAATGTACATCGCCGTGATTATGATCCAAAGAAGCCAATCAAAACCAATAAGGGTATCAAATACAAATACATCATAAAACCACTTTTCAAGTATATAAAAGACAGAGCAATAAGTACAACGAGTGCTGAAAGCCATGATCAAGAAGTAGAGGGCACTGGATTATTGCCTGTGTTAAAGAAAGTAAAAACAAAAGTAGACTATATTTATTGGGATGATCCTAATGAATTAGTCGAAAGATTACAGCTATTAATAGCATCTCGCGATGCCGGAAATTCAAATTTAGACAATGAAATAATATCAATAATCGAAGAACTTCGCGAATGTGGTGTTATTAGCTAAATAAAAACAATATTATTTCATTAGTTTCTACAGATTCATTTCAACTGTTCAGCTATCAATACCTCTGCTGCTATGAATGTGGACAAATTTGGAAATCACGTTCATAAACGTCTACGTTTACACGAAAAAATAATTAATCAATCTGCTTTAGAGTTTGATGAACAAATTATTAAGAACCATTTCTACACAAAGCAAGAAATAGATGCAAAATTTGTCGAAATAAGGATAAAAATTGAAAATAATAACAGACATAATCGAAGTGAACAAACCGCATATCCAAGAAAACTTGAAACTAAAAATGAGCAAGGAAGGAATAGTGAACGAAATCCACAAACAAGCGAGAAGGAATTATAAGCGGCGCTCCGTGGTAATTAAAGATATTGACGACCTATGGCAAGCAGATTTAATTGATATTAAAAATATATCTTTATTCAATTCCGGTTATAAATATATTTTAGTTATAATTGATGCTTTCTCCAAATTTGGTTGGGCTGTTCCTGTTAAAAGCAAATCAATGTGTGAAATAGCAAGCGCGTTTGAAAAAGTGATAAATGAAGGAAGGATTCCAATTAATTTGCAAACTGATTTAGGAACAGAATTTTACAACGAAGCTTTTAAAAAAATAATGAATAAATTTAAAATTAATCATTATTCTACACATTCTATCAAAAAAGCATCTATTGTAGAGAGGTTTATAAGAACAATTAAAAACAAACTTTACAAATATTTCAATTTAGCTGGAAACTATAAGTGGATAGGTAAACCTGTACAAGAAATAATCAACACGTATAATAGCTCAATACATCGAACTATTAAAATAGAACCAAAAAATGTTTGTACCTCAAATAGAATTTCTGTATTGCATAATATACAAAAAAGTCAAAAAACTGTTTCTAAAAAGAAAAAAACTTTCAATGTTGGAGATCAGGTTCGCATTAGCAAATATAAAGGATGTTTTCAAAAAGGTTACACACCAAATTGGTCTACTGAATTGTTTAAAATTATTAAAGTGAATGAAACAGAGCCTGTGACTTACCATTTAGAAGATCAACATAATCAGAAAATATTAGGTTCATTTTATAAACAAGAACTCCAAAAGACTAATTGTCCTGGCGTATACCTAGTAGAAAAAGTATTGAAACAAAAAGGTAATAAACTATATGTTAAATGGTTAGGTTTTAGTGAAAGTGAAAACTCGTGGATTAATAAAAATGCATTTCTTTAACATTATATATAAAATGGTTGAGACCGTACAATAAACATTATTAAGATAACATCGATGGAAGGAGGTGGTCTCATTAACACAGTGATAAATAAATTACCGTTTGAGTTACATTTACCTGGATATAATTATTGTGGTCCCGGTACAAAATTGCAAAAACGGATGTTGCGTGGTGATAGAGGAGTCAATGAACTAGACGAAGCTTGTAAACAACACGACATTGCGTACTCAAATAATTCTAATTTAGGTGATCGTCACAAAGCTGATATAGAACTCATTAACATGACTAAAAGGCGACTAAAGTCTAAAGATGCCAGTACTGGTGAAAAAATTGCTTCCTGGGTAGTAAATAAAGCTATGAAATCAAAACTTAAATTAGGTGCTGGTGTCAAAAAATTTAAGGCTTTAACTACTCAAATTAGTACAACGCTGAAAAAATTAAAACCAAAAAATAATGAAGCTGCCATTAAAATTGCTTATGCTGTTGCTAAAAAAGTATTTACAAAAAATAGAGTTCGCGTACCGCGTGTTATACCTATACCAAAAACTGGAGGTATATTACCGTTAATACCAATATTTGCGGCTCTATCAGCGTTGGGCGCTCTAACTGGCGGTGCTGCAGGTGTTGCAAAAGCTGTGCATGATTATAAATCAGCAAAACTTGACCTACAAGAATCTGAACGTCATAATAGAACAATGGAAGCAATAGCACTAGGAAAGGGATGCTATTTAAAACCATACAAAAAAGGTAGTGGTTTGTTTTTAAAAGCTCCAAAAAACTAAATACAAGGCTACCCAAACGCGCTCTGACTGACATTGATATAATGACGTATAGTGCTAATATACCTTATTTTAGAGGTGTCTACATGAGAGATAGATTACCAAAAAAACCCAAGCGGATTGAATGTGGTATAATTAATCTAGATGATCATCAAAATCCTGGCACTCACTGGGTAGCCTATGTAAAAAATAATGAATATTGTGAGTATTTTGACAGCTTTGGAGATTTAAAGCCTCCGCTAGAATTACTGAGGTATTTTAATAATCATGAAATTTATTATAATTACCTGAAATATCAAAGTTATGATTCTGTAAATTGCGGACACTTATGCATAAAATATCTGAAGAACTTCTGGAAATCTAATTTAAGTTAAAGAATCGTTAAGTTGTTGTCAGTATCAATATGTCTTTTACACTATCCATATCAAGCTCCAGTCCACTGTCTACGATAAATTATTCACCTGGCTTAGAGCTCAATGGCGAATACGAATGCGGTCTGCTATACTTCTCAACATTTAATTCTATACCTAACATCGATAGCAACAATAACAAATTACATTATGGTGATAAGGAAGTCGTTGTAATACCCGAAGGATCGTATGAGCTGAGTGATATAAACGATTACTTGGAACAGAGCATGAAAGACTGTTCTTTTAAATTAATTTGTAATAACAACACGTTAAAAACTTCCATCATATGTTCTAAAGATATACATTTTGAAAAAAGTCCTTTGCTAGCTCGAGTATTTGGTTTCAACCAAGAAACTTTAAAAGCGAATATATTAAATGAATCCTCTTATCCAGTCAACATTCTTTCGACGACCGTGCTAAGAATCGAATGTGACATTATAAGCGGTTCATACACGGACGGTAAACCCAGTCATATAATTCACGAATTTCCTCCAAACGTACCTCCTGGTTACAGAATTATTGAAATACCCAAGAACATTATTTATTTCCCAATTAACCAGAATAATATCAGCTCAATTACCGTCAGAATATTGGATGCTAAGAATAATTTAGTAAACTTACGTGGTGAAGATATACAACTATACTTACACATCAGAAGAAAATGATTGACCACAATAAAACCATAGTACAAACACTAAATAAACACATTTCAAACCGTGTCATCAACAAAAGAAGACCTCGAGTGAAACTAACTAAAGAAAATAAGAAGTTTTTGAAACTAATTGGATTATTAAAATGAGTATGCTCAGTATAACAGATACGATACATGTTGATAATTCTATTGAAAGCATAGAATATCATACATATAAGCCATATGTCAATAGCTTTCGAGAAAATGACGAAATACGAATACCTATTAATCAACAAGATCTATGCGTACTACCTTCGGCAAGTACTCTATTCATAAAAGGCGTTGTACATGTAGTTAAACGTGATACAAAAGCTGCTGTAGCCAAAGTTCATTTTACAAATAACCCAGTATTATTTTTCTTTCAAGACATTCGATATGAGTTAAATGGAGTAGAAATAGATAAAATAAAAAATGCTGGTATTACTACCACTATGAAATCTCTAATTTCAATCAATGATAACGAGTCTAAGATGTCGAAGTTATGGGGGTGGGATATGAATGGTACCACAAATAAAGCAGCAGGTAATTTTTCAGTGTCTATACCTCTTAATAAAATACTAGGTTTTGCTGAAGATTATAATAAGATTATTATGAATTGTAAGCATGAGTTGATATTACTTCGGAGTAGCACGAATCTCAATGCAATAAAACTAGAAGCGGGTGAATATGTTCATAATGTTGAAATAGAAAACATAAACTGGCGCGTACCCCATGTGAAAGTATCTGATCGTGAACGGATTAATTTACTCAAATACCTGGAAAAAGATCGTTCTATCAGCATGGTTTATAGAAATTGGGATCTTTATGAATATCCTGCTCTTCCAAAAACTAGAAAACATACATGGTCTGTAAAAACTTCTTCCCAAATAGAAAAACCACGGTATGTAATAGTAGGATTTCAAACAAACCGTATGCGTCGTGCCGATGCCGACATGTCTCAGTTTGACCATTGTGACATAGAAAACTTAAGAGTTTTTCTAAACTCTTGCTATTTTCCATATGAAAATCTGAATACCAGGTTCGCTGACGATAACTATTCCCTTATATATGAACGCTACACTAGATTTCAACAGTCGTATTACAACCGTCGGCCAGAACCGTTATTAAGTTACGAAGACTTTAAGTCTAGGGCGCCTCTTTTTGTGATAGATTGTTCGAGACAAAACGAAACTCTTAAATCTGGACCTATAGACGTGCGAATTGAACTTGAAACCGCCATTGAGTTTCCAGAAAACACATCAGCATTTTGTTTGATTCTAAACGATTGCATCGTTGAATACAAACCGTTGAGTAGCACTGTCAAGAAATTATCATGAATTCGGAATACATTATAGTGGATTTGCAAGGATTTAAAGATACCAATAACTTTTTTATCATCAAAGAATTGGCTTTGGCTACGGTAGAATACACCCAAGTGTTTTTAGTGAAACCACCTTACCCATTCTCTCGACTCATAGAAAAGGAAAAGAAACAAGTTTCATGGTTAGAAAGATATCGTGGCATATTATGGAGCGAAGGTTACATCGACTATAGTGAATTTAAACGTGTCAGCAGGACTCTATTAAATAATAAAAAAGTTTTCGTTAAGGGTTTGGAAAAGATTAAGTGGTTACAAAATATTTGCAATAGTAATTGTGATATCATAGACATTGGAGAAAAGGGATGTCCTAATTTATTGTTATTGGAACAACTTTATAATCAAAATGGTAAAAACTCTCTAAATTGTGTATATCATAAAAAACATTGCGCATTAAAAAATGTAATTTTAGTTAAAAAATGGTTTATTGATAACTATATGAATGTATTCAAATTTTTCGAAAACTTCAGTGAAAATAATCACAAAAATGTAATAAACAATAATTTTGAAAATGACAAAGAGGAAAGTGATTCTAGTGAATCTGGTGGTTATGATTGTGTTGATAATTGATGAGGTCTATAGATATCTATTGCAATATATTATGTTATTATACAATAACCTAATTTATTCTAATCAATTTTATAACCTAATACTATCTTGACAAATGTTACCAATTATGATAAAAATTATAATTGTATGTAATAATGATCAATAAATGTATGTTTAAAAAATAAATTGTTTTATTTAAATGAAACAAAAATCTTATTTATTACCTGTGTAGTTTATTTAAAAATATAAATAAGGATATATACATTAATTTAAAAACTTAACTAACTTAAAAATTACTTTAAAATTTACTTATTTTTATTTTATTTATGTTTACATTTTATTAATTCACAGAGTCTCATTACTTAATCGTTTTGAAATTTTATTAACAACACTTTGAACTGAGTCTAACACTTCATCTATTGGATGAGTCACGATGTATTGCACTCTTACCGATTCACTGTAGGTATTTTCCCCTTCGTTGAAATCGTATACTTGAATTTTTAGCATTTTATATCCTCTCTCTGAAGATTTATTGATAACATAAGAAAGCGTCTCTTTCTTACTTTTTTTCATCATTTTTTTCTTCTTAGTAGCCTCAACTTTAGCGAGTTTAGCTTCAGCTAGTTCGAGCTTGCGTTTGGTTCGCTGTTCTGCCTCAAACGAGTCCCAGCCTGCTAATGGATCCTGTGCGCAAGGCATGGAATAGTAATCATCATTTACAGTTGACATGTTGATCTGAAAAAAAAAATAGAGATAAATAAGAGAAATGCACCATAAGTGACATTAAAGAACATTAATAAATTTATCCAAATCAAACAAAACGCTCACCTTTATAGAATCAAGTGTTGAACGCAAATCAATACCAAATATTTATTTAGCGAGTTGTAAAAATTATTTTTGCATGCGACCTGCCTGCAGTCTAGATTATAATTAATGAATGTGCAAAACTACAATAGCAATTAACACAAATAATGCTGACATCAATCGAAAAGAGCAGGATATAACTTGTCGCTCCCTCACAACGTATCAAATATCAACCCAGGCAGCGTAACTATAATACCTACCTATTAAATTACGACAATGGTTATCTATTTTATCTCTGTCAATCAAACTTGTTTCAACTTGTTGCTCATTTTATATAGACCTCACATTCACCTACTAAAATTGATGTCCTACCTACTTAGGAAAGTTGGTATGATTGGTTAAGGAAGTAGAGTTAGTAAAAGTCAAAATTACATGACATCATTTATTTCTATCGTCTATCATACTAAATTACAAACTAATCTTAACAAACATTACAAACTATAAGTACTAAGTAAGTACATCATATTCTATTATCATTGAAGGATACAATAATAAGGTACTTATTTACTAATACTTAGGTCATAATTAAAACATACTTAATCATGACTTTAAAATATAAGTGCTACCCCAAGCCAGGGTAGATATTCTATTACTAGAAACACGTCTCTTATCATCGTTTCCGGAGAGAACAATTTTATTTACTTGTTTAGTAAATATTCGGTGCTTTATCGATTTAAACAATAAGTTCTTTTTACGTACAATGCTTTCATTAAAATTCACGTTTTGATAATCTGATAAGTCAAAATTACGAATCACGCATGTCTTTACTCCTTTAGCTTTTTTTATTGTACGTTTTTCAGTTTTAACGCAATATAATTTCGACCGCAACCCAACAAAGTCAGTTATTATACTTCCACCCATTTCATCCTTAAACAAACCAGGTATTTTTTTGTTCATTAATGGTAAATTGTATTGATTTTTACGTTCGTAATTACTTGTGTCAAAATAATTCAAGAACGAGTCTTTCATGTCTTTATAAAAATCGGGTGTCTTTATGAAGTATATAAAACTGTCGGTGTCTGTGTAGCATAATTGAACACAATCATTGTACACTGGTTTGATGACATTATAGTGGAAGTTGTACATGTGTGCTTTAGACAATTCCAAGACTGAAAAACCAATGTAAATTGGTTTATCAAGAATTACTCGATCAGATTTCATTTGAACTGCTACTAAATTATCAGAAAAAACTGATGCACTATGAAAGTATGGACTACTAACCAATTTATCAGCGCTTGTTCTTTTTTTAGTAACATTGTTTTTATCGTTCCATTGATTTACAAGATGCACTTTGACTCTTGATTCTGTGTTTTCAAAAGATTTACCAAAAACACTATTATTTAAAAGTTTGAAAAAATCTTGTTCAAACACGGATTCAGCTTTTTGACGAAGTACTGTGTTAACCTCAATGTATCTTTTCAGATAAGAACTTTGATTGAATGCGATCACTCGATGTATTTTCCGCAATTCCAGACCGTGTTCTAGGCATTTCTTAAGATTGACATAATGAATTACGTACTCGTACTTGTTGTACAAATTTGGAACGAGTTTCATACATTTTCCGTGTGGGGGTATACATTTTTCCCCACAGAACGGCAAATCGTTATGCGATGAATGCAAGATATCTGGATATGCCAAATCTACTTCCAAAATGTAACCTTCATCAGCATTGTCTAATACTTTCATTACATCCAAAGTATTGATTTCTTGTTGGCTTAAAAACCTAAAGTTTGACAGCGGAAGTGACTGACACATGCTGTACCCATACAGATTATTACAATCGAGATATACTAAAAATGAATCCTCTTGATTTGGGTCATAGTTAGACATATATTTGTTGTTAGATTTTGCATAGCGGTGCGTACACATACACACACCTCCGCGAATTCCTTTTTGTATCATACGTAATATTGCTAAGTCATTGATTAGCTCTAACTGGACGGAAGAACCTAATAAAAAACTATCGAATGATAGAGAAGGGAGAGTCAAGTAGGCGGCTGGATCTAACTGATAATGCATCTTACTTGTCCTACGAAACTTTTCAAAAGTGTCTGTCAATAGTAAAACATCTGTTTTAACATATAAGTCTGTGTATTGACCTAAATTCTCGATGTTGAACTGCGACCAAACTAGCTGGGCATGGTAGTAATCAGCGTCAGATATATTTGTATCGTTTAAAGAACTATAAAACTTTTCCCGTGGGGGTAAAGCTGGTTCCGTATAGCATTCCCATTTCGTCATATACTCATAAGGGTAAACCCCTTTCCGAGTCAGTAACTCGAATTGGCTTTTGTCCGGAAAATGTCTATGCATATGCACTAAATCGTTGCAGTTTAGTGTTTGAGATAGCTTGTCTAGACTTGTGCTCAAAAATTTGAACGAATCTACGAAACGTAGCTGCAGGTATTCATCTAGGGCAACTTCCACATATTTAGTAAAAGAAATATAATTTTCTTTTGTCTTTGGTATGACTTTAATTGAACCCGGTAATTCTCCTAATTCTTTTATAAATAAGTGACAATCATAACCGGACAAGTTATGAAAAAAAATTGGGATAAATTTTGGTAGCTTGTAATTTAGATTACACATCTCATGTGCAGCACCCCGGAATTTTCCAGTTAAATGACAATGATCGCGAACTTTGCAACCCCACGTTAAATGCCCACAAATGTGACAACGAATCGATTCATTAAATACTTTTTCATCATGCTGGTTAAATATTATTGGAGTCTTTTTGCCAAGGATCTTATGAATTTTATGTACGTCATCAAGTAGTGAAGTTATGAATTTTGTAACACAATCTTCCCCGCGATAGCTTACGAACCGGTTATATGATTCATCGAGCACGCAAACAATATTATATGCAAAAGCGACAGGTACGTGATGATGTCGATCAGATGTGCTGGATATTTTGGGATCAAGTTCACAACCTTGTACAGGACGTAACATTGTTTCAAAGTCAGCGTAAATGACGAATGGAACATCTTGCTTGCGATTATAGTTTTTAAACTGTATTACTGACCCCTTTTCTGGTAAAATAGTAACGATACCCCCACAAACATGATGGTCGAGCTCTTCATTTGAAGAAAAGAATAATAAACAATTTTCGCAACAATGTAACTTTCCATGATGTCTTGTTAATTGATTTCTCACCAGACGAGGTAAATCTTTTACTAAACAAAAATGTGACGACGTGTTATTTTCTAGGAACAATAGATGAATTCGGTGTTTGTAACTCTTAGATTCTGATTTATACAAAGGCCCGGTTATAACTTTACTATCTCTTAAACCATAAACGTAGATACTCAAGTCAGGATTATTTTTTTCAAAAACAGAAATATCTGATAAAGTCATAGGGAATGATAAATCTTTGATATTTAGTTTGTCTTGAAAACAAGGATACGAAGTAACCCGGTCTGGGTGTTCGGTTGCGGGGTAAAGCGCAGCGATAACACACCACAAAAAACAGTAATCATCGTTATTTTTAATGTTTAAACACGCTTTTTTGTTTTGTATGAATTTTGGTAAATTTATGAAGTTTGAACCTCGCAGTGGTTCATATTTACAAATATTTATTTCCAGATGACAATTGTTTAAAAATGTCCACCCACTGTCTCTCTCTTGGAATTCTTCTATTTTTTTCATGATACTGTTTAAAATGTTTGTGTACAAGTTATTGAAATCATAGTTTAGATGAAGTGTAAAATTAGTAGTTGCAAAAGATTTCATTTCCTGTGTATCATTTTTAAACATAAGAAACATAGAAAACAATTCAAAATTCACTTTAATGCAAGTGTGAGTTTGAAGTGATTGATCAAGAAGCAAATTAATCTTTGTGCGAATAGCATTAAAGAAAGTGGGTACACAAATTCCTTCCTTATCATCTGATACTTTGACTCTATAACTCGCTATGCGATTGCGAAATGCTGACTCAATAATGTCTATACCATCACACATCGGTAAAAATGTACGGTTCTTATGTTTAGTACTACGTGTATGACCTAACCAACATTTTTTTTCAACGTCAACGTTACACGTTTTGCAGAATGGCATTTTAAATTTCTAACAATTCCCTATAGAAACTTCCCAATATCCTATAGAAACTTTGTTCAATACAAGTAATTTAGTATGTTAACCGTTTATTTAATTATTATTAGTGCTAGTTATACGTATCTAAATAATTTGCGACAGGAATAAAATCTAGTTTGAAGTTCACTCAATTGTAAAAAGTAAATGAAGTTGAAATTAGTCGACCATGCCTTATTCGCAACGTCTATTAAGCACATAACACACTGAGCTATAATGTATATTTTATATTTTTAGTTCAAAATATTCAGAAGTGTAAAAATCTAAATATTAATTATCTTGTCTGTTAGTATACCTCAATAGAAAATATAAGAAAGATTGTGCGGAAAGTATGTTATATTTGAATATTATTATAGCTCAGTGTATGACAACCATTATAATTATTTTTTGCAATATGGCATTTCAAATTTATTTACTCCCTAAAAGGTGGAAATTATATTCAATACTAGTATATTGTTTTATAATATTTATTTTCTTAATAATAAGGCCACCTAAAGCTATCTAAATTATTCGAAAACACAAATTAATTCTAGTATACTTAATTATACCGCGTAAAATCTAGTGACAAAAAGAACACAACTTAAAAATATATTTAATGACAAAATGATAGACCTTTCTTATTATAGGACACTCCAAATCAATCCTACTACTTGTCCTTGAAATAAACACTATCTGAATAAAATGTTGGATCACAAGCTTCAAAAAGCTTGTGAGCGTCCCTCACAAAGCTCTGGAGCTTACTCCACTGCGACGAGTCTGGTTCAATTTTGAGTTTGGCTCTTACCAGTGCTTTTTTCCACCGCTCCTCTGGAGCAGTGGAATCAGCATCTTCAGAGTCATAAATTTTTAGGTCTATGAAATAATCACCCTTAATGTCTGCGACTCGTCGCTGTGAGCCGTTAGCCACGCGGTTGACGAAGCTGCTGGTGATGGTTGATTTTTTGGGTTGTGGTGTCTCTTCGACGGCTTCTTCTAGTCCGAAAATGTCCGTGCGTTGGGATTTTCCACGTAGGCTGTAACAATTAATAAAATTTTAATGGATGTTATAACTCTAAACAGGTAAACCCATAGTTTATAAGGTTACCACCATACCAACAATAAATCACAAAGTTAAAGAATTACTACTTGACACTTGTTTATACTGACATAATAAATCTATACTAATATTATAAAGAGGAAAGATTTGATTGTTTGTTTGCATTGAAAAAAGCTCCGAAACTACTGAACCGATTTTATAAATTCTTTCACTGTTGGGGAGCTACACTATCTCCGGGTGACATAGAGCATATTATATTTTGTAGCGAGGCCTAAAGCCGAGCTAGACCCGTGCGAAGCCGGGGCGGCCGGCTAGTAATAAAATAAAGACAGTACAAATAAAAACTTAATGTAAGTATTTAAAATTAAAATAAATAAGTATCTAACAAAAGAAAAATACCTCTGAGTAATTTTGTCTCCTTTTCTTTTCTTCCCGATACTGGCAGTTGTTTCTGCAGATTTCTTTCCTCTCTTGTTTTTCTGCGCTGCTGGGATGATGATGGGTACTGCTTCTGATTCTGAGTCAGACCTGAAAAAAAAACTTTGATTACAAACTTTATAATTACTACTAACATGAAATATATGGGGTCAAACATGACAAGCGTCGAGCGCAGTTATTTAATTCATGATAAATTAAAAGTACTGAAACTTATGTAAATGACTGAAACATTATGTAAGTACTAAATATTAATAGTACGTGTGATATTTACCACATCACAATCAGCTTACTCAAGACAACACAATTATATCAAAAATTAAGAGTAAGGTAAGTTACTCACTTACATGATGAATTTAAATTCACTCGAGGTCACTCAGGGTACTTCTGATGATGATGAAGATGCTCAAGATGCTGGTGAAGCTGAAGTTGCTGACGTCCACGTCGAAGACAGAATTCAGTATGAAACAATTCCTTCAGGTTCGAGTTTTATACGTAAAATCGTATAAAATGATATAATTTAACAAAAGAGCTTAAGTCACATATTATATGACAAGAATAACAAATCAATGACTACTAATTTAAAAGCAATTAATTACTTACATCATAATCATACATGCATCGATTTGAAATTGTAGACTTCCGCATTTACGAGGCTTTAGGTAGGAAAATTGATGACTTAGGCATTCCCACGTGTTGTAAAACACATAGTATTTACGTATTAGTTTTACATGAAAATGCTGACGTGCATACAGCACACACATTTAAAGGTAGGAATTGACGTCACTGCAACACCTGCTTAATATAACCTATTAACTAGTTTCGCCCGCGGTTTCGCTCACGATTTTCTCGATTATTTAGACATAAGTCAGGAATCATAAACAAATGATACCCATAGTACCCGGATTGTATCCCAGCGAGACTTTCTATAAATCTTGTATGTCTACTTGTCTTTTATTTCTCAATAACAATGTAATTGGTACCTCTTAATTTAGTACTTATGAAATATAGGTAGATGTGAAAAATTAAAACAAAATATACATTAGATGAATTTTGTTAGATAAGCGAAAATTCATGCAAATCCATCCTTCTAATATTTTCTTAATTTGCAAAATCGTTTTCAAAAATCACAAAAATAATAGGTGAACCCTAATTCAGAAATGAGGTCAAGTAATATCAATTTACAACGTTCCCACTACTTGCTAAGGCACAGAATATGTAATAAAACTTGCAGATAAAGCATAAAGTTATATTAGTACAGGAGCCCGCAGCCATTCAAATAACAATAAAGGTTAGTAGGTTATCTTTGTGAAATTGGTTTAAATTACATCATAGTAGATACTAAAACCCAAATCTTACAAATCATAATCCGCCGTAGTCTAAATACATCTTAAAATATGAAAATGGTTTGTAAAGAGGGTCTAATGTCAGCTGTTTCAGTTTGAACTGGTACTCTTAAATGTAAATGATTAAATAATAATTTATACCCTGACTTCAAATGATATTAATGTCTGTATATAACAACTTTCCAAAGTCTTACTCTTTCTTATGGTAATTGAACAAAGACCTCGAAAATTAAATAATTAACACATTTTGAGATCTTTGTTTTATCACTGTATATGGTTACGGCGGGTTTACGATCTTTGAGACTTGGATTTCAATATTTAAAATGGTGTTATTTAGACCAATTTCACATAGATAACCGGTAACCTTTATTGTTATTTGAATAGCTTCGGGCTCCTGTACTATATGTCTATGTCAACTATTTAATTTCTCGGCGTATACACACACATATCACGTTAGCTACATTTTAGTTATTTTTCTACTGTGAACTTGTGTAGTGCTATGCGATGGTGACATAAATAATTAAATTTAATTGATGGTGTTAATTTTAGTGGGTATATATCGTTTAGCTTCAAGTTTAGAATTTAAAGTTACCTTGGTTTCGCTATTTACTTCCTGACTGCAGATGAAAATTAGTACGCAGTCATTATTACAGAACATGTGCCAATTTCTTGTGGGGACGATCATAGGTACGCACACTGAAATCGAGCACATTTTCTATGTAGTATGTGGAGTGGAAATTACTGCTATCTAGCGACTGGGGATGAAAATTAGTACGCAGTCACTTTTGCAGAACTTGTACCAATTTCTTGTGGGGATGATCATTAGTACGCACACTGAAATTGGTGCACATTTCCTGATACTCCTGTGTTATCTCTGCCGATGAAAATCAGTACGCAGAGACTTTGAGAAGTAATAGCAAACCACTTAGGTACAATAAATCTATTCTGATCTGAACAGTACCTATAAAATTATAACTTTATCTAGTTTTCTTTCTTATTCACAATTTTTCATACACATTATGTTACGTTATTATATCTCACCATCGGTATAAAGAGTAGTAAGTGGTGTGAAAGTGACTTTGTATTCAAATGTGAAGTTATAAATTACACCATCGACTAGGTGAGTGATATAATTATCTAAATGTCTATCTTGACTCAATTTTACATTGTGATTGGGCACGCTGTACCACTTGGCCCGCTGTTACAACTTCAGGTTGTATGCTCGAGGGATATCGACCGCGTTGAACTCCACCTGAAGCGATAGCTGAAGGTGGAGCAACGCAGTCGATATCCCTCGAGCATACGACCTGAAGTTGTAACAGCGACCAAGTGGTACAGCGTGCCCAATAACTACCTACTTAGTTTAGCTTATAAATTATTGGTTACTAGTCGTGCCTTGCGTTGACTCTACCGATATAAAATAAAAAAGTTCATCCGTTACTTTGTTGCTGCATGAACAGAAACAAACTAAGTATAGCATTTATAATATTAGTATGATTATGGTGTCGTTAATTATCCTCCTTTATCCGACTCTTATATGGTTGTAGGTATTCTAGTATCTAGGTCATCATCATCATTTCAGTCCACTGCTGGACATAGGCCTCCCCATTAATCTCCAAAAGGGCCGGTTGGAAACGGCCCGCATGCAGCGTTTCCTAGCGGTCTCTTTTAGGTCATCTATCCATCTTGAGAGTGGACGTCCTACGCTGCACTTACCGGTATACTACTTCTAGTATAGTAAGACATAATAATATTATATATTCAGAACATTTGTCGTTATTTAATGGCGGCACGAAAAAATATCGAGTATTGTGAAGTGGTTGTTTTGACTCTCCCCCATCATGCATTAAGGTAATTGCAGTAGAATGTGGCTTGCACGGACTGAGCAAACACTTGATAGCGAGCGCTCTCCCATTATACTTTACAAAACAAGCTCATTGCTCGATGGACGTACTTGTGCACTGAAATAATTTGGATAAGTATATACATTTAGAATTAAAATATCACTTACTTTTTCAGTCTTAGAGTATAGAGAAATTCTAAGAATGAATTTTTCGATAAGGATTAATTAATAGGGTCCAACGGAGGATGAACCTGTGGATAAATGTCCAGGCTTACGAAGACGCGAGAAACATCTAGATAATTTATTAATGTGATTCAAGTACGGCTCCTGAGATCCGATTAGCACTTGGCTGAGTATATCCAGCAGTGATGATGTTATAAGTTATTGTGTACATTGTGGTGGTTGAGTTGTAGCATGTGCGCTTTTCAATCTGACGGCACCTGGTTCGACTCTCGACCCTGCACCAATTACTTATTTAGTACATTATGTAAAGTTTCAATGACATCGCTCATAAACGGTGACACAAAATATCATAACAAACCAGTATGTCCAGGAACCTCACAAGTTCAAAGACGTATGACATTCACTAACATGCACTGGGCCAGCATGGTGGAATGTGGCCCATCCTCTCTCTGAAAGAAGGCTTCTGTCCCGGGGGAACGTGATACGCTGTTAATGATGACTGGTATACAATTTTATAGATAGATAGATAGAAAACCCTGTTATTGTTCACATCATAAAAACATACGTAGGTACATAGTAGGTAACATAAAAACAACTTAAAAACAAGTGAAACAGTTGGCGGCCTTATCGCTATAAGCGATCTCTTCCAGGCAACCTTATACTTGTAATTTTCTAGCTGTGCCCCGCGGTTTCGCCTGTGGTGATGCAAATCGGTGATGATAATGATGAAAAGTAGCCAATGTGTTAATTCACAATATAAGCAATCTATATTCAAAATTTTATCCAAATCCATCCAGCTGTTTCTGCGTGATTGAGCAACAAACATCCATCCATTCATCCATCCATCCATCCAAACTTTCACATTATACCTACCTAATATTAGTGGGATAGTGAGATTTTAAACAATTCATACGTATTTTAAGATACCTAAATCAATATTTAAAAAATGTTGAATTTCGAGGAACTTATTTCAAATTCTATTAACCTCTTAAGAGGCATTCAAAACCGATATTACGAGAGTACACCAACAGCAAGTCAAATGAAATCGGTACAATGGAGTTACAATTATCAGATGTAAAATGAAGTCTATGCACATAGTTTTAGTGTCGTCACTTGTATGAGCAATTGATCATAGATATAGTTTAAAGAACTGCATCTATGTTTTACTATGATTTTTTTCTACTTATTTTAGTTAAAATACGATACATATTAAAATATTTCACTCCGTGTTAGGAGATATTATTCTGATTCTGATTCAGAAATGTGTACATGTACAATATAAGCTCTTGAGGCAATGATATAAGGTATATATAATTACGTGTCCAATGTGTGTTTATAAAGGTTCATGAAAAAATTACAAATATGTGTTGGATATTATAGTTGCTTAACCCCCGACGCAAAAAGAGGAATGTTATAAGTTTAACGTGCATGTGTATCTGTTAGTCTGTATGTCTGTCTGTGGCATCGAGCACCGAAAGGGCTCAACCGATTTTGATTTAGTATTTTTGTTTGAAACAAAAATGGAAAAAACAACAAAGTTGATATAGTAAGGTAGCATGATGGTACGCGATGGGTTCGCACCCGTCGCCCACCACGCATTTTGTGAATGAATTGAATTGAATTTTCAAATGTGATCTATTAAATTAACCCTATTTAAGGCATATCTCCGTTGTTTGTCTGATCTTACCTAACCCAACTAAATGATGCACTTTCCATTCCAGCTGCAACGTATGTTCTGTGAATAGAGTGAGTAGTTACGAAAGTTGTGCGAGCGCGTCTTGCAGCGGATTCGTTTGACAAATTGTTAATGCAGCGCTGCAGCGCTGGCGGTGACGTGCCGACTGCGATCCAGCGCAGCGTTCACACTGAGATAACTCTACGAACAAATGTATTGAACGAAGTGTTCAGTATTGGAACAATATTCCGCTATATAGTAGAATGCACTGCCTGGGCCCCGTCCGTACTAAACCAATTGTTTTTAAATTGCTAATGAATTACCTCAAAAATTGCTCTTTTGATACTTTTGATATAAATAATTAAAGTGTCAAAAGTGAAAAACCAATTGCTTGTAAATTGGTAATAAATTGCCTCAAAAATTACCTTTTTGACGTTTGGTATAGATAAAGTGTCAAAAGAAAAAAAAATAGGCAATTAATTAACCATTGAAAAACAATCGGGCCCCCTGAGTGTTCCCTGATGGTTACAGTCTGGGTGTCTTCAACTTGCAACTGAATATATTTTTCTAACCAAGGTGTGCTGTGCTATGTCTATCGTAGAACGCATAAGCCGAATAAAAATAAATATTTTTATTTGTAAAAATGACAAATGTTTGTCGCACGCGTTAGTATTTCGTAACCATTCTAATACAATAATGTACTCCAACACACACACTCTGAGGGATTTAATTTTCTAAAAGTGAAAATAAGGCACATCCAAAACCATTATTTTGAAAGAAGAAAAATTAAGGTTTTTATATAAAAACGTACCTAATTTTTAGGGTTCCGTAGCCCGAGAAGGAACCCTCATAAATGTATTCTGTCTGTCCGTGTGTCTGTCTGTCCATCCGTCTCTCCGTCCATCCGATTTTTTTAGAACCTTCTAACTTCTATAATTATTAAGATAAGTGTATGAAACTTTGCAAAATGTATATGTATACATTTTCTTTCTGACCGTCACCATGGATAGAGCCATGCGAAGCTGTCAATCGCACTATGAATTTATGAAACAGTTAAGATGAATTCCTTGCTAGAGTACAAATAAATTTTACCTTAATATTTCTTTAATTATCCTACAAAAATTATCCTTGTGAAATGTACCTAACATTTTGGCAGATATTACTTTTTAGAACATTTTATACGCAGAATTCCTTACACTTAATTAATTTCGAAATTACACCGCTGTTTTCACAGACGGACAGAAATTATATAAGCGGGGAAAAAATGTTTTCATGAATATTAAAGACAAACAGACCTGTCAAAAAATGATTACAACGAACAGTTTGTAATTTTGTCACGAAGCTGCCGGGATTTAATTAAATCGAACTTTTTATACGTATAAAATGATTATTAAAACTGGATAAAACCACAGACCACGACCGCCGCGCTGCCTCGCGACAGCGATCATTTATGCATCCTGTTCGCTCGCACGATGTGAGTAAGCGGGCGCGAGTGGGATGGCACAATTGTGATTGACATCTACCGTAATCAGTATGCGGTTGAACCCGGTGCGACCCAGCTGACGCCCCCGGTTTTGACCGCACTCATCTGATGATAAGTAATTATAAACCAGTGTGTTATGGCTCTCATTAGGCGTACTACTTTTGGTAATATACCGTTTTATGTCAAGGAATAATTACGTTATTAAGATTTAAATAATTATACAAAAACAGACTTCATAAAAATATCGGAACTAGACCAAATTGAAATGGAACCACACGGAAAGCACCACCTATCCAATAAAAAAAGAATCATCAAAATCGGTTCACCCAATCGGTTCTGAGGTAAGTAACAACATAAAAAAACAAAAACAGTCGAATTGAGAACCTCCTCCTTTTTGGAAGTCGGTTAAAAAAAAGTGAGCTATGATGGCCGCGAGCAGTAGCGTGTGCGCTTACAATCTGACGGCACCCTGGTTCGACCCTCGGCTCTACACCTAGGACTTATTAAATATATGTGCATTTCGCTGCTATCGCTCAAAAACGGTCAAGGAAAATATCGTGAGTAAACCGGTACGTCAAAGAACCTCTAACGTTGAAGACATACGACATTCACCAACAAGCACTGGGCCAGCATGGTAGATAGAGCCCATCTTCTCTCTCTCTCTCTCTCTCTCTCTGAGAGAAGGCCTGAGTCCCAGCAGTGGGAAAATGATAGGCTGCAATATGATGAAGATTTAAAAAAGTGTCAACATTGGAATAGCATAACTAAAATTATAAAACAGTTATCTGATTTAGCTAAATAAATACAAAACCATCAAACGCGAAACCAGCAAAACTCAATTTCATAATAATCTCGGAGTTGCAAAATAATAACACATCTTCACAAATTGTATCTCAAAGTATACAAACTGGGAGATTTAATAAGTATTAAGTTATTAGCGAAGTTCGTTCTCAGACCTCCGACGGGTTTACGAATAAAAATTATAACAACACAATAAGTAAACTTGGATCAATATAAAGTGGACATGTCAACTTTATTGTTTTAGGTTTTCCACTAAACGAATTTCTTCTCAATAATAATGACTGCTGTCCAGTCATTATTGAGAAGATGACAATAGAACTGAGTCGGATGACAGGTTGTTTTTTTTTATAACAACTCGGAAATCATTTTTGATTAAATGATTCTTGTGAAAGAATAAATTTGAGATGATAGGTAAATTATGTTACGTTATTTTAAATAAAATAAAATCCCTTTTGTTGATAATATAAGATAAAATAACTTACTTGTATTTGGGATTTTCATATATGCCCTGGCACCAGTTATGTCTATTTTATATATTGCCTAACACCAATACTTGCGATTATATACATGAAACAGACTAAAATTTCATACAAAAAATTACCACATATATGTACAGGCATTTATATACATAAGGCATCATTTAACACATTTCCGCATTACCTTGTTCACAAGATTAACCGTAATTGTATTGAAGTTAATTATTTAGAGTTTCACGTCCCAGTGGTTTATTTGTCCATGAATAATAAGTTCCTGAAGCTTGTTGCTGGTTTGTTGGCGGAGTTGTCGAGGCTTTAGAACTATGTTGTTTGTTGTAACGCGGTAACGTGGGTCGAGTTATGTTGTAACAAGGTATCGTCAGGTGACGTCTCATAGTAGAGGAGACGTGGAAGATCGACCTTCACCGATCTGATAACCAGATGAGACGTATTTTTTATCAAATATAATTTTTATACAAACATGCCTATGATAACTTGCCTATCAAAAAGTGCATCCCCTCTCCCTCTCTGAGAGAAGGCCTGTGTCAGTGTCCCAGCACTGGGAATATAAATAGGATAAAATGATGATGATCTTTGTCTGATTTGAGATCTAACCAGGGATACGGATAGATCTGAAATCAGAGCGAGCTGTGTTATTTTGTGAGCCTGTTTCCACTCCACACTAGATAAATATGCTGCCATTTTCAACGCTACACTCATCTATTTTTATAATTTTTATCTTCTATTAATGCGACATGTGTATTTATGTCTGTATGATGGACTCCGTAACGGCTGGATTGTTTTTGACGAAGTTTTCAGGAATCTTCAGATTAGTCCAGCGAGTGATCCTGTGAAGTTAGGTAGCAGTTGGATTAACCATTGATTTTGAAACTGACGTGATTTTTTGGTGTTTCATAGTTTCCCTAGAAAAAAAAAATTTAAGTGTCATAGACATAAATACATTACTTATAGATTTTTTTAATCTAAGTCAAAAGAGGTTGCCGTCTCTACCAAGGAAGTTGCTTCAACGTGGTATATAACGCGACTCCCGTTATATACCTCCTTGAAGCAACTACGCGTTACGCGAGTGATATTGCGGGGCGCAGCTAGTTAATTTTATCAGTTGATTTTATGATTGTTAAATATAGCTTTTTTTCAGTTGTTAGATTTTCTTTACAAGGTTTAAATGAATTTAGGCAACTGTATAATTTAACAGCTAGCTGACTATTTAGCCTGCAACATAAGGAATCTGCTTCGCAAATACCTAATACAGGTAGGGTTGCCATCCGTCTGGGGTTCCCCGGATTTTTCCTAGTTTAGAGGACATCCGGTGAGCGTCCGGGCGGAGCATAGTTTGTAGTCCAGGTTTAGAAATATAGTCTTGGGCCGCCCGCGACACACGCACTGTGTCCGCACGCCGCAATTTTAAAATTTACATTATGTTTTAAAAAACCTGTTGACATGTCCGGTTTCTGGACTCTAAAATCCGGGGATTTCACGCGTCTTGTCCTGGTTGCTAAATTTTAGAAATGGCAACCCTACTTACTGGTTAACCCCGACGTGGACGTTGAACATTCATTTAGAACCGATTCCTAAGCCAGATACTGGTCCGGGACAGCTGCAAGGAAGCCTAGTCTTATCACTGGGACTGACAGCATTACAAAACTCAGATGGAAATCTCGAACGAGAGTAAGAAAGCTTCAGGCTTTGTTACTGGAACCGGCATAATCTTAATAGTCTTCCATGATGCTATTTGTTTAGTTATTATTATACGAAATTGACTTGTACTTACAGAGATTATTCTCTTCAAGTAGGACCAATTTAATAGATTACATTTAGTTTTGACATCTGTAAGTCCATTGTTTATTAATCAAATTAAATCGTAAAATTGTCTTCTTTTGTTATTATTCCAATAAATAATATATATTTTTAACTGAAAAAATTTCAACAGTTGTGCAGATTTAACTTAAATAATAATAATATCGCTACAAGGTTACATTGTTTAATTTTGATGAAGTGTCAAATGCGATCTATTGAAATGTCCCTATATAGATTAGTTTTAAAATAAGTCTAAATTATATTTTATAACCCTCTATAAAAGAACTGATTATCCTCAAACGACTGAACTGATTTTCGTGAACCATAGCTAAGAACACTCTAATAATAACGTTTTATAATGAGACACCCTAAAAATTCTAATATCCGTGTTAGTTGGAAACTCATGGTCTCATCATGCTATAACTGGGACAGAGATCCCGTATCCCGTAATCTCACAATTACACGTGTAGTTATTAAATTAAAACTTCTCGGCACTTGAATAGGAAGCCTTTAACTGACACGAAGAGGATTGTGCGGGTTTGAGTGTGGTTTTGCAAAACATGACATTTGTAGAGATTTCTGCAAATATTGCAATCAGTTTGAATGTCAGGGAATGTAGTAATGTTCGATCTGATGCCAGCATCGTGGTTTTATCTTCGCATCAGCCGATACCACCTGAAAGTTCATCCACATATTATTATAGATCTGTGGAAGTCGCACATTGTGTGTTTTACGCGATCTTTTTTGTATCACACCTGCAAATTTATGGAACGTGTTCCCTCCTGCGGCATTTCCGAGTAACTATATCATGGGCTTCTTCAAAAGGGCTGTTAATAGAGTCTTTAAGGGTCGGCAACGTATCTGTGATGCCTTTGGTGTTACAGGTATCGACGACGGTAATATAAAGCGACGGTAATCACTTACCATCAGGCGGGCCGTTAACTTGTTTGCCACCTATAGCATAAAAAACATTATTTGGTTCGAAAAGACCGCCGAATACGGTTGTTTTCAGATTTAGTATTATCATATTTCATGTGACAGAATTAATTAATTTTTGTTTCAGATTACTTTAATAATTTTTTAAATAAAAAATAATTCAGAATTAATTATTTTTTGTTTCAGGTTACGTTAATTTTCAATTTATGTAATTAATATTTTTTATCAGCTTAGGCAAAATTAAACTCAATAAAATTAACATTACCAACAAATATTTATCACAAATTCCTTATTGTACTTGAAGCGACGTAGAAGCGGAATTACACTAGAAATTCATCATTAAAACAGTTTTGAAAATGGACTTCTGCAAAGTAACGCCTGATTCAATCAATCAACGGTTGAAATACATAGTTTTTTTATGATTGGTGTACACACAGGGTACTTACACAATAAAGAGTTTATGGTTGGAATAACCGGCAAAAAAATCGAGGTTTGTGGAATAACCAGCTTCATTATACGTGAGTAATTATACGTGAGTAATACCTGTAGAATATAAACCTAATATGTGAAAACCACGTCAGTTACCATACTACAATTGAAACCAGTTATTATTTTTTTAAAGCGAATTGACCACCAACTCGCCTGTTTGTAAGCGACGATGTGGTCGAAGATGAAGCACTCAGACTTTGAAGATACTTATTCACTCTCGCCTTGAAAAGGCCCAGATTATATCTCTCAGAATCAAAAAAGCCGGCAGGTTGTTCCAATCCTTGGCCGTACGGATTAGAAACGTAGAATCAATTGATACATATCCAAGGAAAATCCATATTGTATGGATGGTTGTAGGCCGTTTGGTGGATACACGATTACACACAAACTTTTTATGCATTTAAATAAAAGTGAGATTCAAGTTTCAATTTTGATCTTTTAACCTCATTATCTCGGAACAGTTCATTATCTGTCAGCGTTCATTACTCCGTGATGACGTTATGAAACTTCACTTGTATAAAACGCTCGTCATCGTTTGCGTCGCGACGCTGAGTCATGATGACGTCACGTCATGAGCTTAATTGTGACGTTCGTTACTGTCTTTGAAAGGCTGACGTTGTGGAGTGTTCAGTTTAAAATAGTCGGTGATAACGTATAAGTACCTAACTGTTATTCAACGACTGTCCAGAGAATGGAGTGTATTGTATTTAAGGTTATTGTGGGTGTGTGTGTGTGTGTGAGTTTGCGCGTGCGTGTGAGTGCATGTGTGTGTGTATGTTTGTTCCTTATGAAATTTTCAGGCAATCTTCAAATTAGCCCGTTAGAATTTATCCTGTTAAATTTGGTAGCAACCGGATCAACAGATTGTTTTTTTTGGAGTTTACTCCTTAAGAAACGATTTGAGTTATAAGGCCCGGTACGGAAATTTTATGAGGAGTAAAATCAAGTGTAACACGAAAAGTTGAGGCGTTACGTAGAAAGAGACAAACATATATATCTGTAGGATTGAACGTGTAAAAGAATGAGATGGAATACATGTGTTGCGCGCCTGCGTATTACGAAGTTCTGCCACAACTTGTATACTGCTGCCGAGTAAACTCCAATCGTGCGTCGTAGCTGACACACACACACTTTTTTTTGTGAAAAAATATGAACAGAAATTATTATTGAAGTATATAAATTGATATATTACATAGTAGAAAAAAAATGAAATTTTTATCGATGTTAAAAGTTGTTGAAAAGATGTTGGTAGTGACCAAGGAGGTTTGCTTAAAGGAGGTATAGGTATAACACGGATGAAACCGCGGGGCGCAGATAGTTTCACTATAATTCCTGAAAAGCTAGACCGTTTTTGATGTGAGTGGTATCGTTGCCAAGTGTCAAGTGTCATAGCCTATATTATATGATCACATTTAAAAAAACATTTGTTGTATTTCTCGTTCAGTTTGTACGCAGTAAATAATGTACTTACGTAATGTTGTTTTATTTATTTTCATCACGACAAGTACATTGAATGTAAACATTGATGTCAAACCACGAAAGCCCGAACTAAGCTGAAATAATTCAAACTCTATAACAATGCAGTAACATGTGCTAACTACCTCGGGGCTCAGCCACGCCGCGCCGGCGCCCGCGCCGCGCCGGTGGGATCCGGTGCACGCTGCATTATCATAATTAGCGGACATTCAAATGAACCTAATAGCAATTAATTAAGTTAAAACAATGTCCACTTTTGGACCAGTGTCATCTATTTCGTATCTCATAGATAACTGACATTGGTCGAGCACATTTAGATAACACATTAGCACTAAAGTGCATATAACATTATTTGCTCATCCATGGCACGCCAGTTTCACGGACCACCTCAACTTCGGAAATAAGTTTGATTCTACATTCTCGCCGTGACACAGCTGAGAAATGGTGCCACTATAGATTTTAGTATAGCACTAACTAGCTAAATTTCATCAAATCCGTTAAGCTGTTACGTAATAAAGTGGGACAATA
This sequence comes from Agriopis leucophaearia, assembly GCA_949125355.1. NCBI lineage: Eukaryota > Metazoa > Arthropoda > Insecta > Lepidoptera > Geometridae > Agriopis > Agriopis leucophaearia. The sequence goes on along the minus strand of OX421276.1, from coordinate 273,213 downwards.
TAATTATATTCATTTACAGACTTACAGACAACTTGTTGTAATGTGAAGTTTGTGATTATTTATTTTGTGGTGTAGTGCACGTGACTTGTTTTAAGATCAGACTAGGTTAACGTTTGACTGCAATCTAACCCAATGGAAAGCGATGATGCGGTCAAATATGGAGCACGATTGCCTAGTATTACTTACGTTTGCGTAATTTTGAATTATGTGGAGTATTAATAGAATCCCATCAAAAACATAAATGTGAAATGAGAGCCAAGTGAATATTATTGACCAAGTCAGACCTAAGGCTTCAATATATTATCCTAAGTTAGATCTCACTTCTTTTGTCTTTGAAGTCAATAACATTCACTTGGCTCTCATTTCACATTTATGTTTTTGATGGGATATCATTACTTTTTGTACAGAAGTTATGAGTAGGTACTTATTCATAAGAAAATTAATACGCGCTGCTGTAGACACTTAAATCTTCCAGTTACAACATATGTACTGTGACGTTGCGGTCAGCACCGTCATTTATTTATAAAAAATAAAATAATAATACTAAAACTAAGCTTAAAAATCTACATTAAAAAAAAACTAATAATTACAAATAAATTACTTTAAAATAACAACTAAACTTCTATATAACATAAAATATTTATTAGCATTTTAATTAGTTAAAATAATCTAAAATATTATATTATATTGTCTATAGTGTATCAACTCGTTGGTCAGTGCATCGCAGTACCTGTAATTGTATTCTGTGTCCGCACAGTAGTCAGCGGTTGATGGTCAGCGTGAACCAGATGTAGTGTAGAGTAACCACTCGTTACGTTATGTACCTGAATATAAACAACTATTATAATATGAACATCATTTATTAGTATTTCAAATAATGTTTTGTTTTAAGAGGACATTTCTACACATCAAATTGATTACAACTGGTAGCGTAGTTAGACGGCGAAACTTAAAAACCCTTTTTTAATTTTTTCAGCCTATTAGTATCACATAATTAACATGCCGTTAAATGAAAATTTATAAAAACTACACCAATTTTTTCTTCGGTTTTCAGCATTTGTGTTTTAACTGTGTGAGATAACAAAATTAATAAAACCGGTCAAGTGCGATTCGGACTCGCGCACGAAGAGTTCCGTACCATTATCTATAAAAACGGCAAAAAAATCGCGTTTGTTGTAGGTCCCCGTTAAATATTTATTTTATTCTGATTTTAGTATGTATTTGTTGTTATAGTGGAAAAAATACATCATCTGTGAAAATTTCATCTGTCTAACTATCACGGTTCATGAGATACAGCCTGGTAACGGACGGACAGCGGAGTCTTAGTACTAGGGTCCCATTTTACCCTTTAGGTACTGAACCCTAAAAATGAGCAGATCTCCGTTCTTATCTTAAAATTCACACTGTGTTGGATTAATTGGGCTTTAACATGTCCTAAAAACTAATACCTACAGGAGCTATCTTGCAACTCTCTACCTAACTAAGTAATAGCAAATTAACCAACTACGAGTATGTAAACAAATCTCGGTACTCTGTTTTATCTACTTCTTATAAAATTGTATTATCGATTTGAAACTTTACCATTATAATTATACGATTCGAATGACAATACTAAAATTTGGTACCATGTTCACATGTCTGCATTCACAACCTTACCAAATAACCTGTTAATAATCATAATAGCTACTTAATAAGTGTAGTGTACAACCGTGATAATTTAAAACAGTGTTGTAGTGTACTGTAATCCCCACGAGACAGAAATCTCAAACTTTACATAAAATTGACTTAAAACATTTCAGAACCACGTAGAGTTTCAGCCGCGTCATACTCTTATTTCTAGAAAAATCCTCAAAGTTTCCTTGTCGCTCAGACTTGGCCGTTTGTAACAAGTGTGTACATTTACCGTTTTATGTTATACTGACAAGTTCGCCTTTATATTTACGAGAATAACAGTCATTTTGTTATGATTCGTGTGTATTAGAAAGGTGGTAAGAGTCATACGAGAGCGGCTCTTCGTTACTGTGAAGCGCCCTCTAGTAACGCTTTGGAAAATGACGCGAAAACTGTTGAATGTGCATTTGTAAGGATTCTCTCGTAATAGGTACATGTCGTGTCGTGTTTGGTTTGGAAGGAACTTGGTAATTAAATACCTACTTGTTGGGGAAATTCTGAAGGAAATTTCCGTGTGAGATATATTATTTTGTTAATTGCGAAGTGTATTCTGAGTTGAAGTAATAAGTGTGCTCGTTTTCTGTGAAGGTAACTCTTTAAAACATACCAAGTAATAAATATACTTACGTACGTTGTTTTATAATAACTGCTGTAGCAAGATTGATAACTTTGGTACGAAAGGTTATATTACTTATTAAAAGTATAAATTCGACTCAACTTTCTAAAATGACGTGTATAAACCTAGGAGGCTGATTATTTTTTCACAGGTAGGTTTATGTACACATAGGAAGCCTAAATCTGAAAAGGCGTAGTGCGATACTCAATAGTTTTCGAGATATTTATTTTTGTAACTTCCATTATTATCTTTAACCAAACACAATAATTACTTGAAAATAAGTAATATTTGTACGTCAACAACACAACTTTGGCAGCAGATTGACATCGACAGTGACAGTAATTAGGTGATTTTTGGCATTTTGACTTTAAGAATTTCGGTTCAAAGGATCAAAATATCGTTCCAACATAAAACACGGAAACCAATCACTCGAGTTAATTTAATTCCCGTGCTCGACTCTCACGCACATTGCGTCCGTGTTGTGTCGATGTTCCACCTCATTTGGTCGACAACCAGCCGATGTTTTCCGATCACGTTGCATCACTATATTCACGGATGGATTTACTTTGTCATTCATCATCAGCCAGAAGATGTCCACTGCTAAACATAGGCCTCCTTCTTTAACCTCCACACTGAACGACATCCTGCCATCTGCATCCACTGGATGCCCGCGACTCTCACAATGTCGTCGGTCCATCTTGTGGGAGGCCTACCTACGCTGCGTCTTCCGGTTCGCGGTCTCTACTCAAGAACCTTTATTCCCCATCGGTTAACAGTTCTTCGAGCGATGTGGCCTGCCCATTGCCATTTCAACTTGCAGATTTTAATTTACTTTGTCATTGGCGACTTGTAATCGTCACTTTTAAATTATCGAACGTGACCGTTACTGTTTCAGTACCCTTAGTACAAGATTTGATAGTTTTCGAAAACTTTTTTCGTTTTCGTTTTGTTCCATACATTGCTGGGCTGAAAGCTATTTGAAACCTTTTTCGTATTTGAGTGAAGCAACCTATACTGCCGATTACTACCGATTTTAGTTCCTCCGCGTTTCCGCTAGAGGCGCTTTGCTAAAATGTATGGGACAATACGAAAACGGAAAAAGTTTTCGAAAACTGTCAAATCTTGTACTAAGGGTACTGGTGGCTGGTGGCGCTTGCGTGTGTGCAGCGACTAGTGACTGTCAAAGTTTCACAAATGTCACAAGTCAACTTCAAGTTTGCAATTATCACTACGTTGACGACGACGATCGCACAAGTTACATAGCAGCCCAGCGAGTACCCTATGTTTAACGTAAGAAATTGTCTCGCCACCGTAAAATCCAAGCCAAACATATCTTTACCTAACCACTTTATCTGTTTCCCTGAAAATATAAAATCAAGCCATTATAAATCTCCAGTTGAATACATAAAGTTGAAGCGAGAGATGGCGCGTTGTTTTGGTAAGTTGGTTCTAAAAATCTCAAAGGGTCCTCGTAGATCGAGATGTTTGGACGTGTAAACTGTTTGACGAATATGTTTGGTATGTCAGTCTGCTTGATGCGGGTTTGATGTCAAACAAAGCCGCTTAATAGCTTTTTTGCGGGCAGTTTGTTGGAGTATCGGAGATTGATATTGGTAGAATGTGTCGCGCGGTGTCGCGCAGCATGGCATGTTTGTCGAGTTTCATGGAAACATTTTTGATACACTGATAGCTCTGATATTGATTGATATTTGCTGCGTTGTAACAAATATTTTGTTGGGTATTTGGGCGTTCCACAACTCTGATTGATTTTAGTGGTAAGCATTTTATTGTATAGTCTGACAATGAATCTGTTGTCACTTCTTAAATCATAATGTAACTACACTAAACTTGGTCCAAGCATTTATTTACGCTGACAGCTGCAATGACACAGTAAAAAGCTGAATATACTTGGACCGAGTTATTATACGTTATTTATTTTAATTGTTTAATGTAATATATTTTCAAACTGACTTTAAACCGTTCTGATAATGGTAACGAACGAGTTTAACTCAACTTCTTAATATATGTATATACTCACTAAGTATTACCTACCTACCTAACCTAACCTAACCTAACCTAACCTACCTACTTTAACTGTAAACCATAATAAACCTAATCTAAGATACTAACTTTTTTACCGACTTCAAAAAAGTACGGGGTTCCTAATTCAGTTGTATTTTTATGGTTATTACCTCAGAACTCCGTTATCTATAATTACTACTAAGTAATACTTATATACTTTCAGATTGTTCCCACCAACATTTCATCAAAAACTGTTCAGTAGTTTGATTTTTGAATCAAAATAACTAGAAAATATATGTCATTCAAGTAAACGAAACTGCGTATGATTACACATTTTAAAGTCGGTTTTTTAAATAGATAATTATTGATATACTTATCCCATGCTCATTATTTATTTTACTTCAAACAAGATAAAATTATCTTTAAAATAATACTTTGATCAAAACCAACAGAGTAGTCAGGAAGTACCTCCAAGCTCCAGAAACCGTCTTGTTTCTATTGTTTCGTCCCGCTCATGAAACCTTTCTTTACAAATGACGTAATGTGATGTGGGACTCGTTGGGCATGAACTCTACTGTACTGTACTGTACGGAGATTGACTTTTGGTGACTTTAAAACAAACGAACGTCGCAACGTTTCTATCAACTCAAAAGAAGCTCGTTCACATTTGAATGTAAAGGTAGTACGTCAGCGAGGGATCTTATTCTTATTCTATACGATATAAAAAAAATGTATGATTATTATCGTATGGTTTCTTACTTTTGCACGAAATGTGAGCTAATTGCTTGACTGCCTCGGTGGCTCAGTTGGTAGTGATCCTACTTTCTGTGCTTGGGGGCGTGGGTTCGATTCCCATCTAGGACAAACATTTGTGTGATGAACATTTGTGTTTGTTCTATGTCTGGGTGTTAATATCTATTTAAGTATGTATTTAAAAATATATATGTATGTATATCAGTCTCTGGCAGCCATATTACAAGCTTTGCTTAGTTTGGGGTCAGATGACCATGTGTGCAATAATGTCCAAAAAAAAAAAAAAAAAAAAAAAAATTGCTTACCTGATGGTGGGCGCTATGCTTGCTTTTAAGTTCTAGTGCCGCCTAAATTTTGAACTATAAAAACCCTCCACCATTGATCTACCTTCAGCTTGAGATACGTTTTATTTTTACTTAAATTTGACAATTATATTGATACACAGAAGTTTATGTATTCAATTGTTTTTTTGTCTTTTATTTTGCTAATTACTCATGCAAATAATATAATTCGCGATATTCTCAATAGTAAATATCTAATAGATCGATATTTTAATTACCATTTTCAGTGCCTTCCCTATTAGTTAGTTTGTATTTAAATTTTAAATCGATACTTTTGTGGGTATTTCTACCGTTATTTAATGAGTGTAATAGTATATCGAATAAGATAAGAATAATATCCCAGGTTTGATATCCGCCGTGTGTTTGTTTAGGATGTTTGTGTTCACCGGGACGCGGGACGCAGCACGCGGGACGCGGGACGTGGGACGTGGGACGCGGATGTAGACATTGGCCGTTCTGTTGTTTTGTCCGCGTATTTATTCTATCCACTTCATCGGAGAAAGAGCTATTTCCAGGTATGAATGGTTAACAAGTTTTCGTGTTAAAAACCACACAATAGTATTTAATTGTTAGGGTTCCGTACCCAACTCATTACTAAGCCTACTGTCTGCCTATTTGTTCGTCAAATCAAATTGAAATCAGTTTATTTGTAAGAATATTGTCATAACTGATGGTGTAGGTACAAATGTGTCTCAAATATTCTACCTTATTAAGATGTACAATTTCACCCATCCGTCTGTCCTACTTTTTATCCGTAATAGATAACTGACAGAATATGTATAATAACTTTCTGTATTTTATGTGGTGGTACGGAACTCTCCGTGCGCGAGCCCGTCTTGCACTTGGCCAGTTTATATTAATTATTAAAAATTCACCAGATGAAGTGTTTCTCATCGACTGGATAGTTAATCTTTGCCGCGAGTTCTACCATTAATCTTTTGCTCTACAATCATCATGGAAAGCTTTCAATATAAAACTTTGTCAATGGTAGTATTGCCGCCGGTAGCAGGTGGTGGCATCGCGGTCGTACCTTAATGGGTGCCGTATTGCCGTCCCGCGACTCTACTGTTCAAACATGAAAGCAAGCTTAGTACAAAAACAGTTTAGTTAAAACTGCAGTAAGTCTTATAACCTCATACCAAAGTAAAAGGTAATTTTTTCGTCAGTGGAGATCCACAGTCACACGTTAACCTAGTAGTTAGATAAGTAAAGGTTCTCATTAAAAAAACGGTTTAGCCGTTTTTTAACAAATGTGCATTTTGACACTTTTGCGCTAGGCCGTCGAACCTTTTAGACATACAATTTTAGACATGTTGACTATACAGTCCCCACGTCTTTTGGAGATACGATCCCACAGACTGATACACACACACACACACAAACATAGGTACACTGATACACACGTTAAAGTTATAACACCCCTGTTTTTGCGTCGGAAGTTAAAAACAGAAATACGTACAACTTCGTAACATTACACACTCAAAAGTAAAACAACAAATAAAAAACATTGGCCAAGTTATGATTCGACCGCATGCTAAAGATCCCGAATTAAATGAAAAAAAAAAAACATTTTGAGGTGCGGAACTGTCTATACGCGAGGCCGACTTACACTTGACCAGTTTTAATTAATTCCAGGAAGCATTTCTACAAATTCATAAAACGAACATAAATGAAGTTTGTCTGTTGCAGAACAAACACTCCTCCTTATTGCAAGCGGCCGCAGCTGGCAACATTAACGCGTGTTCATTACTTCTCTCACAACAGTAGGTACCCTTGTACAGAACCCGCAGGCAGCAGCCAGGCGCGTGTTTACATCGCAGCTTAACTCCTAATTAAGTCTAGGCTTCAAAAAAATGTTAAGCAGAGACGCAATACCACCCGCTACGATAATTTAGGCCTTTCAAAGGATATGAGAGTCCAAGTAGAGCTTACGCTTGCTAGACGGTACACTGTGTACATACTGTACACTGTGTACTGACTGTAGCTGTGTACTTCAGCGCTTTAAAGATTAACTTTGGGACACAAAGAGTTTAAATTACTCTTTTGGGAAGATAATGAAGCGACGTTATTGCAGAGTTTCACACATATTGTCAAAGTGATATTGTTGTCGGCTTTGACAATAAAACACTTGATGAAATCGCTTCAGATGCGTACCTACTCGTACGTATAGTAGGATTTATAATGCAAAATGTCTTTGTGTATAGAAATATCATTTCACTTGCACTTTCCCACAGTTTACCAGTAATTCCAAGTTGTGCTACATTTTATCAACGCTAATTATTTTCAACCAACTTCAGGAGGGAGGTTTTAAATTGGGTCCATATATTTTCATATATTTAACCAATTACTCTGAAATTAATTTGTAAACCAATTTATGTGATTCTTTTTTTAATGAGAAACTTTACCTTTTTTTTAAATTAACTTTGCTTTGTATATCTTTTTTGCTTTGTAGTATTTGTACCTGGTGCTTTCAAAATACGAATAATTCTAACGCTTGACTTATTTTGAAATAGTTTTTTAATTCACTCCACTCTGGACATAATTATAGACCTACTCCTGAAATAGCAATTGGGCCATATCCACCACGCTGGCTCAGTTGAGGGTTGGTGGATTCACATACGCCATTGAATTTCTTCTGCGTACGTATACAAGTTTTCTCATGATGTTTTCGTTCACCGAACACCCAGTGGTATGAAAATCCGTACATAGAACTCCAAAGAGCTCATTGGTACGGGCCCAGGATTTGAAGTGTAATGGTCTCCCAGATAGGCCACCACGGCGTTTTATTGCAAATGTTTTATATTTAACTGTCTTTGTTATCTTCCAATGATACAGTACCTGTTTATCTTCATGATAATTTATCTGTTCAGCTGTTTAGAATGTATAATGTTCGTTCATATGTTAGTGTGATCATGTAAGTAGTATTTATTATCAGCAGTATGTGTAGGTGTGTTGTGTATTATGTACGTGTGGCGATGTAGTGGAGGGATGGTGTAATGGGCTTTGTTTTACGACCGTTCGGGAAGCTGGTCCCGGATTTAATGGCCAGGAAGTGGCTGGATCGCGAGTACAGACACTCACAAATGTACATAATAATATATAAAGATAAAATAGTTCTAGTTTAGAAGATATAAACAAACATTGGGTGTCGACTAGTCTGTACCTTTTCCAAAAATAAAACTGACAACATTACTATTTTTAATTTTTATTGAGGAAAACAAAGAAATCCAGATCATTGGTAGTACGTAGACGTACACATATATTATGACTTAAGATTGGGCCTAAAGCAAAATCTTCAATCTTTGATTAGATTTTCACAGTAGTAAATCATGTCCAAAATCGGAAAAAAAAATACGTTAGGAAACTTCAATATATAAGTAAAGGTCGACCCTGACGAAAACATGGTAGGATAAAATTTTCTCGATAGAAAACCATCATAAAGTTACCTCTAATTTTCAACATTTTTGGTTTGCATTCTGTTTTGGTACATATTATTGAACAATAAATTATGTAAATATTATCACTCATGTATAAACTAGAGCTGACCCTAGCAATTTTTAAAAATATTGTCTATTCTATAAGCTATGAGAGTAGAAAGCACTTGGCGCTTACAACATTTTTAATCCGCGCAATACGCTGTCTTTCGTCTCGCGTGACACAAGCTTGAGGCATCGGTTTGTTGCACCGATCAGTTACCATTGCTCTGTTGAGACGGGTAGTCCATGTCAGTTCAGACGTCGAGTACGCAAGCTTGGTTCCGCGCGTCGTCGCGCCACCCGTGTTTGTTATCCGTACATGCGCTGGGTGTGGCGAGATGCGCGGGGGAAATCAGAATTTATCCTGCCATTAGGCCCGCTCTTAAGCACTAATTTTATTGTATTGAAGTTAGCGAGTTAGTAGTAAGTGGAGTGAAAAGTGCGAGAACAAAAGTTGAAGAAAATAAAATTCCACCCATTACGATTTTTTCGATAAACTTGGTAGTATAACTATATTGATCCTAGCGTAAAAATGAAGATGACCAAACTTGTGGAAAATTAAATTTTTAACAACTTTGGATAGGACCATTTTTGCTCTAAAGTTGAAAATTAACGAGTTATTTCAGAAAAACGAAAAAATTTAACTTTAAAACAAGATGGCGGCGAATGCTTACAAGATTAGTTAATCCCGGTAGAGCATTCGCCGCATTTCTAACTAGAAAATCGAGATTTATACTCCCAACAACGCCCCCCCCCCCCCCCGACGTTTAAAAAAAATCGCTCCCGGATTTTTTTCTATTTCAGGCTAGTTTTATGTCTACCCCGACTGGACTATTATAACTGAATATTTTGTTAGTGAGTGTACCAGTGACGCGGGGCTGTGTACATATAATCTCGCGGTACATCTTGTATTGCGGCGTGTATAATAGTAATGTTGATGGATTCCAGTGCGTGTTGACACCTACCAGTGTACCTATATCGCACACCTTGTACTTACATTGTGTTGTTATACGAGATAACTGTAATGGTTTGATATGGTTGCAGATGATTGTAAGCTGTAACAATGTACGAGTAAGTATTTATGTAAAGGTGAAGAAAGAGAGAAAACTCTGTTGCCAGGTATTGTGACAGATATGTGATTGAACATTCTTATTTATGTTAACGCGTCGAACTCCACGTCACAGTTGCTATGGGTTTATATGGGTGCAAGAGGCTACAACAAATTTCTTACAAAAATGCTTTGACAGCCGCGGTTCTAATCTAAACAAAAAAAAACTTTTGTGTGATTATCATCATCATCATCAGCCAGAAGACGTCCACTGCTGAACATAGGCCTCCCTCTTTAACCTCCACACTGAACGACATCCTGCCATCTACATCCACTGGATGCCCGCGACTCTCACAATGTCGTCGGTCCATCTAGTGGGAGGCCTAACTTATTTATTGATTTGAGTGAAGGAGCCCTCATAGTATTTAAAAAAAACTATAGCTTTCAATAGAAACTTTTAGTTCCATCATTTGGCCAACTCTACCAATAAATTGGTCGATTGTACAATCGAATGAAGAAGCCGCTTTCAACAAATAAGTACATCGCACACCCAGCACACTTGTTGAAAAATTGAATCGATTTAGAACTTCATTGCCGAGGTGTAAGGTATAAAGTTGTGTAGAGTTAAATCAGTGCAGTTCCAGTAAAGAAGTATAAGATAAGATATATATATAGATAAGATTGTATAGCAGTAGACAGTATTATAGTTACAAGAAAATTTAAATACGAAGTCTACAATCTTGTTTTAAGAACAATAATCGTTTTAGTAAGTACTTATATTTAAAAATTTTTTGTTGGTATTTTTAGATACTTAGCTAGGTGTAGGTAGTAATGGCAGGTGAAATAGCCGTGGAAGACAGCTCCATACATGAGTCGATGATATCCAAAAAATTTACAAAAAATACAGAAATGTTTATTTTGCGATAATGAAATTTAAAACCAAAAAAAAAATATAAAATATAAGTAGGTACATCATCAAAAAACCGACCCCAACTCAGCATGTTGCTGGTATTATGTTGGGCCTGGCAAGTGACGTCACGGTCGATACATGTGCGTGCGCGTACTAATACATTCAATATTATACAAATCGACATTATTTTAAGGAGACATCTGCTCAAGATTTATTCAGAGCATGGAACAGTGGTGTAAAAGAAACGCCGCTATTACGATATAAGTTCTGTAAAAAAACATAATTATATAGGACAAGTATCACGCCTACTCTAACATTTATCATGCCGTCCTAGGATTTCATTGACAAAATCTATCAGTGCAGTGCATTATTAAGGTCAGTCATTTCTAAATTACATTGCCAACCTTGGAAAAATACTCAGAAATATGGACTGAAGGCCTTAATATGGTCGGGGAAAAAGTTTCTTCGTATTTTATAAACAAATTCAAGACATATTTTTTTCAAGTTTAATTACATTTGATTATAATATATATGTGCCATTTTGTTCGATAACTTGTTGCCATCTTGTAGGTAGTGACATGATCCCGTTGCTGTAGAAATTTTGGGACTTCTGATCAAAACAATGCAACAAGTAGTTTTGACAGTCCTCTCTGGATGTTAATCTAACACTACCCAAAAAATTCTGAAGAGACCGAAACAGGTGGAAATCTGAGGGTACAAGGTCAGGGCTATATGGTGGATGCATTAACACTTCCCAACCAAGCTCTCTCAATTGTTGCTGAGTGGCCAAAGATGTGTGCGGTCTGGCGTTATCATGATGAAAGACCACGCCCTTTCTGTTGATCAATACCGGCCGTTTTTTCTCAATTTCTTGTTTGAGTGTCATCAGCTGTTGGCAGTAGAGATCCGAATCGATGGTTTTGCCCGGCGGTAAAAGCTCATAATGAACGATGCCCTTCCAATCCCACCATACACACAGCATCACCTTATTACGTGTTAATCCGGGTTTCGCTACAGTCTGTGGTGCTTCACTGCCCTTTGACCATGATCGTTTGCGCACATTCTTGTCGTAGGTGATCCATTTTTCATCACCAGTGATCAATCTTTTCAAAAACGGTTCGGTTTCGTTACGTTTTAACAGAGAATCGCAAATGCGCACACGATTCATTTGGTTTCTTTCAGTGAGCTCGTGTGGCACCCAAATATCGAGGTTTTTTTTATACCCAGACTTTTTCAAATGGGTCAAAACTGTTTTGTGGTCGATCCCCAGTTCTTCAGCTACGTCGTAACTACTAATATGCCGATCTTGCTCCACTTTTTCAGAAATGGCAACGACTTTATCCGTAACAGGGCGACCAGAGCGAGCTGCATCTTTGACATCAAAATTTCCGGACTGAAAACGCTTGAACCAACATTGTGCTACTTTTGATGACACTGCATTAGGTCCATAAACGTCACATATTTAATTCGCGGCTTGTGTCGCATTTTTCCCTTTTTGTCATAAAACTTCAAAATATATCGAATTTCTTCGTTAGATTCATTCATTTTATCGAACAAAAAAAACAATTGAAAAATGGCGGGAAATAACTTTTTACTTTTTGAATTCCTTTTTTAAAATGTCATATTTTTAATGGTATCAAAACCAGCCAGATACAAACAGTACAACCGATGAGATTTTACTACAACTTTATACATACAAAATACGAAAAGACTTTTTCCCCGACCTATTACATCAAATTTTTCTTAGTGGAATGATTTCTTACAAATTCTCAAATACCGTTCGAAATCAATACTATTTTAAGGCATTCTTAATAAAACTTTCAGATATAAGTAAAATAATATAACTAGAACATTCAAAAATTCAAAATTCTTATGGTCTGTTTTTTCTTTACAAGTGTTTGGCTCCTCCTGTTTAGTTTTGACAACCTATGTTAGGGAGACCGCTCTTTCGTTCTTATAGATAATATAATATATATAATATATTATATTATAATATATTATATCGTATTTTTACAGACAAAACATAATTTTTTGTAATCATTAAAAAAAACGAATGCACTGCGTACTACGAGACATCACTTTGTCCCGCGTCGCTGGCGCCGGCGCCGCGCCCGCGCCGTGTCCCACATGTAACATATCCTACACAATGAGCACATTTGTCAAAGGCCCTGCAACTGCATGCGAGAAACTGTGGATCTGATCTGAGACAAGTGTTTGGGTGAGTTGTTTAACTAATGAGTTGAAAATAATGACAGTTAGTGAATATTAAAGCGTTGTTTCACAGTTGAGTGTGGTTGTAGTGTTTCCACAGCCCAACAACTTATTCTAAAAAATTATATTATTTAAAGTCTTTTCCGTCAAATACTACCCTTTTAATTGTTACAACTTACAATGTCCGTCGCGGTCCAATATTCCTGTTTCAAAAATTCGCCAGTGTTGTTATTTGGTCGGGTTAGAGCCGCTGGCGCTGGTTAGAGCCCGTCAGCCTGTAATTTCGTCTCCGGGGACACTTATCGAGTTTTTTGCTCGACTCTTGTTTCGCCAAATTAATTAATTCGAAGGTTCTAGGACGAAGCAGCCTAGAGTAAGAGTCAGTTGTTTACGTTGAGATAAACTATCATATTTATTCGAGATAAAGAATCCTAAAACTCCTGATATTGTTAAACTTCTAAGAGTTGTTCTAACAAGCTACGAAAATACTAAGCTGAAAGGAATACATTTTAATCTTCATTGTGAATCACTTTTACTAAGGGGAAAACCCTGAAATTGTGATAATATCAGCTGTTCAATTAGAATAAACTCATTGGTTTCATTGTATAGAAGACGATTTTGCCGCCCTGATTTTGGAACTTAGTTCATTAGAACTTACTTCCAAAGTAACTTAGAACTCCACACTGCATCACAGCCTAATCTGCATCCACTGAACGCACGCGACTCTCACGATGTCGTCGGTTCATGTAGTGGAAAGCCTACCTACCACCTCGTCTCCACTCAAGGACCTTACTTTGCACTCGGTTATCGGTTCTTCAAACTATATGGTCTGCCCATTAACCCTGCCGTACTTTAAATTGCAAATCTTAGCAGCTAAGTGAGGTCAACAAGCTTAAGAAGGAAGAAAATAATCTTTAAACAACCTCTACTAACTGGCGGCTTCTAAACTGTTCGCAAGGGTTGAGGGAAAAAAGTAATCGTTCCGTATCCCGCCGCGTGCCACCATCCACCACCCACGCCGCCGGGACTTTAGTTACACGATACTCATTCAATTAAATTGCTTATTGGCACACTTTTAATCACCGAATTTAAGTTTGGAGCTGTCGATTATGTGGCCGCAACCGTTGGTTTGGTACAAAAAATACTTTTACTATTCAATTCAATTTTGATTTGTCAAGGTTCAGAGGGCTCAGAGGGTTCAGAGGGCGTATTACAACCTCATACATATTCTTTTAATAACCTTACTTTTGTCTTGCTCTTTCATTAGCCGAATAATCGAGACAAATCTCAATGTAAGATTATTATGAGAAGTTTCTTAAGGTTCTAATACGTCCCCTGAATGATACCTTGGTTTATTTTGGTTAACGTATTGTTTTCACACCACACATACCCTAGCATAAAGTATTACACTGCGCTATACGAGTAGGTGCTAACTACTTGCTTATAATTTGTTTTTACTGGCAGGAGTGGCGTACTATAGTTTAAGTGATGATTTATATTAAGATGTAGTTGAAGAAGGTAGGACGCTGTCTGGATTGAGATCTGATTCACTAAATTTATCTCGCTAGGTATTTTTCATCTCAAAATTTACCCCAAAATATCTCCCGTCCCCCATTTTTAGCCAAAAATCGATGAAATATATTAAAAGCATTCGATTATCACATCAGAGTGAAAGAATTTATCGTGAAAGCATGTCGAGATCGGCTTATGGCGTGCAGTCGAGGGCGCGACTTCACGGAGCTTTGTTGGTCAGAGAGGGTGTGGTGCGAGTGCAGGCGGTGAAGAAATGACAGATAGGTGAGTAAACACGACGTGTTAGTTTGCAAAGTGTTATAAAACCTACATAATCTTAGTGGCGGTGTTAAAGTTTTATAATTGAAGTTTTTTTACTCAGTGTTGGAAAACTTTCATAGTTTGCAAGTTCACTCGTATATTCTCATACATACATGCAGACAGAGCTTTGAGTAGGACACTTTCACGTGGTCATACAATATAAAACTAGCCGGATTATTCTTTTAAGACAACCTGTAAATTTATTGAAGTTTTTTTTACTATGTAATATTTATATTGAAGTGTTGTTCCACACTTTAAGATTTACTATTTAAATATTATAAAAAATTCAATCAGTTTTGCCAGTCGTACATTTTTTGAATTGTCTTATACCTAGTACTTTAATTGAAATAAAATTTGATACAAATTAGGAAAATTATTTACATATAATAACCTATACTGAAATGAATAACCTCACTAGTTGTGGCCCAGGACTTCGTACGCGTTTACTTTGATATAAAGTTTGAAACTCGCTGTGTGTGGCGCCACACCCCGCTTGCAGAGCGTCCTGTCTCCGATACACCGCACCTAAACGGATTTGTCCTGAGCCGGTCACCGGCCCTTCCCTTCCCTTCCCTTCCCTTCTCTTATACAACTCACATTTGTCAAAACAAGCCAACGAATAGATTTGGCTAAACCATCCAATGTTGGGGTGCTTTCAAAGTTTTGATTGGATTTGAGGCTTTCTGTAATAAGATCTATCTGTTAAGTAATGAAGTGACAGACACCATAATATACTATGCTTTACGAAAAAAATTACCGAAAGATTACTAACCGACTTCCAATAAGGAGGAGTTCTCAATTCTACTGTTTTTTTTTTTGTTACCACAGAACTTTCGACTGGGTGAACCGATTTTGATGATTCTTTTTTTATTTGAAAGCTGGTGCTTCCCGTGTAGTCCCATTTATTATTTATTATTAGTCCCATATTGTAGTCCAATTTGGTCCAGTTCTGAATTTTTTATGATAAAGTTATTTATATTGATAATAATTTTAATAAAAACATTGCTGGGGCTTTCGTCGCTATCGGTTTACGCCAGCCCCGCTTTACAAAGCTACTTGTACAATCGAAAGGGACTAAAGTCCGTTTGCTGATCTGATAATGTCCGAGAGCAAGGCATATTACAAGGTCCTTGCTGTCTCACACGTGGGTGTGGACTGCAACCAGGACACCTTTTTTTTTGTTGACGGGGGGGAAATCTTCAAAAAATACCCAGCTGCATTGGGGTGTAGCCGGGCTATGTGAGATTGCACCCACTAAAACCCCTCGGTGGCCGACTTCTGTGCTAGACGGAGGGCACCGAGATCTCCATAGGAACGCACTGGTACCCTCCTAACACTCTGCTGAAGCAACGCTCCCTGGAAATATTTCATTTCCGTTTCATTCCTTTACAACGGCGTGGGCCACACCACGCCCTTTTCTTCCCTGGGCTTGCTGAATGGAAGGTCAGATCCCCAAATCTGACCACCCACAAGCCCAAAGGCCCCCTTTTAGTCGGCTCTTACGACGGGCAGGGGATACCGAAGCCGTATTCTAGGCCCCGGCTCCAGTAATACGGGGCTAGGGCGTTCAATTCCGCCACCCCTATGCCGTCTTCTTCTTGCTGAATCAACTCGCTCGCGTTCCCGCTCAGCGATTTCCTTCTGCACGATTACTCTTTCGCAAAAGTCAATCGTTGCCGACCAGGCGGTTTCGTCTGCCAGCATGGCTGAAACCAGGCTTGACAGTGATAAATTGTGCCCCACCTTTGCTACCCAGCACGCGGCCAGGACACCTTGAAACTTGCCAATATGTTCTCATAGTCGCTCCGTCTGCAGTCGAACACAAGGTGGGAAACATCTAGAGTACCGTAGATTAGAACAGGTGGGATACTCGGCCCTGCCCATCAATACATTAATTGATTTTATCGCGTTATTTTTTACATTATTTTACTTCCTGAAATTTCGAATAGTTTGCAGTGTCTGTGGTCACAATGAGACTAGATGACAGGGGAACGCGAACTTTAACACTCCGAGATACGGTTTGCGGTCGCGTGATTTTGAATACTGCACCTTTTCGGGCCCGCGTTTAGATTTGCGCGTAAGGTCCCAGATGTTTATAGTTTTTTTTTATGATTGTCGGGATTTATCGTGCATTATGTAAAAATACACCTATATTGCCGTGCTCACGAGATTTAAACACGTGTTTAAATCGCGAAAGATTTAAAGTTACTTTTGTCTATATAAATATTATGAAGTTATTTACAAGTACTTACCGCCAAATACCTATCGATGACAGGTTGATTGATGTTGTTGATATTTTGATTCACTGCAAAGTGTTTGAACCGTCAAGAATTACAATAATATAAAAATACACGCAATAAAATCAATTAAAGTTTTTAATTTCAATGTGAAATAATCGCGAATACCTAAGAAATAATTAGCTATAGGTGAAGCTCATAACTATAATCGGATTACAAAAATTCTAAAAATTCCCAACAAGTTAATAGCACCTGCTCTCCGCACCAAATGCACACATATGTAAGGTACTTAGGGTTGCCAACTATACTGTCCAAAACAAGTATTAACAAGTAAACAATATTAAAATGTTTTAGCTCTAAACAACAAAAAGAAAGTATGCAAAATACTGATCTCCAATTACACTAAACATTTTTCAAATGTTTACGTTCGAAGCGCGCTCGTTTCTACTGGACTTTAAAACGAAGTTTAGTGGTTTTTTTATGCTCTTTATTTTAGAAAAATACAGTTTGTTTTTTGCTTTCACATGAATTAATTAATAATCACCTTATATTTTTTTTCTTTTGCAAAAATTTGCCAACCCTGTAGGTAATGTACGTCAGACAAGTAGACCAACTATAACCAAGATTGTTTAACAACAGGCGCAGCCAGGAAACATCTTGTTTACTCAGTAGCACCTTGTCACAACATACATTTTATGAAATCGTCTTCAAAATTATATGGGAAAGTTTTTTTCGTTGTGCGACAAAGTCATAAACGTTTGTAGTTGACTAGGAACAAACGTGTCCCCTTGCTTCCTGCACTTGTGGCGTTTGTCTGCTTTGTCAGACAACTAGCTGCTTTGTCGTTTATACATTACAATACATATACAGTTGTTATGAACACATTTCTCTCTTCAACGTTTCATGAACAATTACATCTACATCTTCACTAACCTACATTATGCACTATACATATTATAAGGAGGTAAAGTTTGTAAGTGTGTTTGTCGGAGATAATATAACTACTAATAGAAATTAACACTATTCCTGAGTGCATCATATATGAGTATAAAAGTTAGTTTTCTATTCTAAATAACCGTATTAGTAAAACATGTCGGAGAAAAATAAGCTGATAGACTTCTTTATTGGCGTACACTGACGTAACGTTCTGTATTATATAGATTGTTTGCCAAAAATGTAGTATGTACCTTCTTTAGTAGTTCTACAAGAAAATGCGCATTATCATATTATATCTATCTTACTTTTATAAGAAAGCCACAATAACGGATATAAACCAGCATTGTGTTAATTTTTATGATCTAATTCATGAATTTTCACACAAATGAATGTGTTTGTTATAAAGTAAGAAAATAAGTTTGCCGTTTGCAATATGTGGTTTAGTCGCATAGTTGATGAGATAATATAAAATTTAAATAACGCGACCGTAATACTCCACGAAGCACCTTCATACTGCACAGAATAAAAATAGTTAATACAATAGGTACTCTTTATATGCGCCATTAAAATTACGTTATAATACATTAAATATGGGCACGAAAATCGCTAAGAGCAACCTCCTTCAAATGATGCGCTACGGTAGAACGGTATCACAGATATTGTTATCATATCATGTTTTCAGATTTACTAAAATGTAACATAAGTAGATTGTAAAAACTATGTTTTTGTGCTCTCTCTTATTAAACAATATCCAACACACTTACTTATTCGTTCACGATATAATATACACGACCATAATGGTCAAATACTGAGGTGATTGAATAAATTGAGCATTTTTGTGTCAACATAATTATAAGTTAGGTAGTTACGTGAAAATAGCTTTTATTCTCCGCTATTTCAAGGATTGGTATCGTCCCGGTCCCGGGCCTCGTTCTTTGTCGCGGCCGGAAATTGCACTCAAATACATTTTTCCGCTCCTCTCCCCCCTCCACCAGAGTACAGCGTAAAGCCCCCCTCGCTAACGAGGCTTTGTTGCAACTATGCCAGTGTGCGGGCATCGGAGTGGTTACACCATTACAAGGTGACAGGAAAAGCTCCGAATTGTTTTATAAGTAGGTATAAATTTTCGTTCGTTTTAAAAATACAATATAACATCCCACTAACATTGTAAATGTGACAGTTTGTGTGAAAGTATGTATATATAAGTATATGTTTGTCCTCACTCAACTCGGTAATGGCTGAACAGAATTGAATAAATTTGGCATGGCAGCTCATTCTGAATTAAGGTAATTTATCAGCAACTTTTTAATGATAAACTGTTTCAGGAGGATTGCAGGTAAATCCGCGGGGCGCTGCTTGTGCAATCATAATTTTATGTTATACACTGTTTGTTCTATTTTGTCACTTTTTACTTGTAGGTTTGTTTTTCTGACATTTAATATTTTCTAGATTAAATTAGATTTAAATCTTGTACAGAAAATATTCAATGTGACATCACAGAAGTAAATTGGAGATTTACATTTTTGCGGTGAAAACCTACCAACTTATAATTAAGCGCTACTATGAAAATTAGTCTGTTAGTGGTGGTTGTCAAGTGCCAATTTTGAAAAGGACTATAGCTAGTGACCTTTTACATTATTACTGGAGGATGATACAGTATGATCAATTGAGTTAACTATGGAGAACGAAGCACGAGATTATACGAATGCTATCTGCTGACCTTCAGTTGCTCAAACACGTGTGTGTAGTAGTAGGACTCTTTTGCAGGGGTCCGCCTGGGGAAGTACCACACCTTTGCCAGTTATTCAACCGCCAAGCAGTAGTGTGCAAACACTACTGTGTTCCGGATTGAAGGGCAATGTTTCCAGCGAAATTACAGGGCACACAAAGATTTGACATCTTATATCTCGAGGTGACGAGCGCAGTGCATTGCCATTCAGGGTTTTGAACTGTTGAAGTTCAAAATTCTGAGTGGCGTCGAGCTGTTATGGGCAAGCGTGAAGAGCTATCAGGCGAGCGATTTCGCTCGTCTCGTCACCCAGTATCATAAAAATATATATATAAATAAAAACATACGCATATCTGAAAGCTCTAATTAAGACTAACAGGTATAGTAACCACACGTTTGTTAAATTTGTGCACTTCGTCCATTTTATTCTGTGAATAATAGAACATTCAAATTCTGCTTAACATTTAAACATCTTGAAACATTTTATGAAACTATTATAATTCAACATGAAACCAACAACGTGCATAAATCGTATTCAATATTTCTGCACACTCGGCCAGCTTTGTTCTGACCGCGGAATCACCGGGGATCCTTCGACGTGGCTTTGGTCATGAATTTTCATTCCGATGCCGTCCGTGTGCTGTGAATCATATTCAGGCGTCGCGTCGCGCTACTTACTGTCTGTGCACAGCGCAGAGTGGGTCAGAGACTAAACTTCACTCGTTATAACTTAACAAAGTACCTGCGTGTCAAACTTAACTACCAAGACTATGAGTATTTAGTCTTCTAAGTACATAAAAATTAAATCCTTCAACAGTCTGGATACTGAGACTCGGAACACATAGACCGTCGGAGGTTTTCATTATGAATGTAGAATGAATCTTGCCTCATTGAAGAGCAAGGACTGAAGGTAGTGAATAAAATGTCTGAGTATGAGATGAGTCTCGGATACGCTTGCACTGAAACCCATCATTTTTTTAAACTATATTTGACGAATCTCTAGTGTATCTCCGCATCAATATACTACCTACACTAATACACGGAAATACACTAAATATTCGTCAATAAAAATAAAAAACTACTTCACAAAATTAGTATAAAATGACCAAACTCGGTTACTTGGATCAAACTGTCATTCAGGTAACAAAATTTTCCAGTTATTTTGATTTAAAAGCCAAACAACTGAACCGATTTTGATGAAATATCTATGGGACCAATCTGAAAGTATATCGTTTCAATAAAAAAAAAAACTAAATCGGTTTATAAATGACGAAGTTCAGAGGTAAACATTTGGCACGTCCTCCTTTTTGAAGACGGTTTAAACAATTTAGGATTATGACTTTCACAATTGCCTGGAAAAGATTGCTTTAAGCGATAAGGCGGCTTATTAAATCCTAGAAAATAGTTTCATTGTAATATATATTATGATTGTTATTCTTGTTAGGGTCCGGACCCCAAAAAATTGTTATATTTTAATCAGTTCTAAATATTTAGCTTGCGCCCGACTCGCACTTGGGCTGTTTTTATTATTTGTTGTTTTACTTTAGAGTGTCTTCAATAATCATGCAAAGTTTGAAGTTTGTACGTATTACCGTTTTTACACTACATAACATTATCAACACGTATTCGTATAAGTTTTTAACAGGCTATCTATTACGGTTCAAAAGATACAGCCTAAGTTAAAAGGTAGGACACCCTTTAGGTACGGAACTCTAAAAAAGGCAAGCTGATTTTCACATCTTAAATGAAAGTGATAGTATGAAGTATATTATGGTAGTTGAGGTTCTGCACGTTTTAACCTGTGGTCAGCCTTTCAGAATAATATTCCGAGGGGCATCGGCGCGCTTTGAGAATATTCGCCGGAGCGTTGCAGTTGTGCTTTGAACCTTTGAAGCGGCATTCACTTTATAAATCGTGCGAATATTGCGCGTGCACTCACTTGGTTTGATTGTTTCGTATGACGTCACGGCGCGGTCGGTTCACATTACAAACATAAATAACGTCAATCATTATGCTTTATTGTTTGTAACAGGACATGGCGCGGTAGCAGTGCGTTGTTTCATATTTATAGTCAAACTAGCTGAATCCTGCGGTGTTACCCGTTATTTTCCAGTTTTTCCGCATTTCTGGGAGAAAAGGTACCCTATTAGTCTTCATGATGCAAACTATCTACCTGCCAAATTTCGTTAAGATTATGACTAAACAGCTCTCTCTTTTTTTAGAGAGAAAAAAAGGGAAACAGAAGGGCAGAAATACTTTCGCTTTTATAGTTAATATTAGTTAGGACTAGGATGAGTTAATGCAAATTAGAAGTTGTATAGACCTAGAAAGGTATCAATACATTCATTAGTAAGAAGCCTATATGGCAACACGACACATCATTATCCTATGTAGATGTGTAGGTTACTTAGTACTTAAACATTATAGTGTTGGCCATTAAAAACAGCTACAAGTCGCATCAGCTACAGTGAAACAAAAACCTCACAAAAATACGAACTAATTGAAATTACAAATAACCGAGATCAAAAGAATGAAAGCATAAAAATAAGTTCAGCTCATTTCCTACAAAAGTTGTCCGTTATAATGAAAGCGCCTCGAACTAACTCTTTGGAACAACTCTCTCCTAACTCCGAGGCGATGAGGAAACACTTGGATATTTTATATTTTCCACTTCCTCGACATTTTTAAAGTGAAATCATGAAAGCCCGACTTTTAAACTATTAACTGGAATGCGGTAACTTATGTAGGTAGGTGTAGGTACGACGACTCGCGAGTTTCACACTTCACATTTTATACGAGTTTGGTTTTCACGGTTAGGTATAAGCTATAAATGTAAAAACTAATTCTACTTGCTGTCTCCACTTATGTTCCGCTTATGTATTTAAAAATACTATAAAAAACAAGCTTTTAGGCGTCGGCCGTATTGAATTTAGGTGACGTCATTTTATTTATTTAGAACCCACCAGAGTGCAACGTTCACTTCAAGATCTGTAATGCAAGGTGAACTCTACAAATGTAAGCTCGATAATAAAATAGTATCCGTTCCCTTACTCCGGTACTTGTGTCTCTTACTCCATTACTCTCCAATAATATTCATTTCCAGCTCTGGGATTTACATAGTGCAGGAGGTAGGTACACATCTACTTACATAGTGCAGGAGGTAGGTACACATCTACTTACATAGTGCAGGAGGTAGGTACACATCTACTTACATAGTGCAGGAGGTAGGTACACATCTACTTACATAGTGCAGGAGGTAGGTACACATCTACTTACATAGTGCAGGAGGTAGGTACACATCTACTTACATAGTGCAGGAGGTAGGTACACATCTACTTACATAGTGCAGGAGGTAGGTACACATCTACTTACATAGTGCAGGAGGTAGGTACACATCTACTTACATAGTGCAGGAGGTAGGTACACATCTACTTACATAGTGCAGGAGGTAGGTACACATCTACTTACATAGTGCAGGAGGTAGGTACACATCTACTTACATAGTGCAGGAGGTAGGTACACATCTACTTACATAGTGCAGGAGGTAGGTACACATCTACTTACATAGTGCAGGAGGTAGGTACACATCTACTTACATAGTGCAGGAGGTAGGTACACATCTACTTACATAGTGCAGGAGGTAGGTACACATCTACTTACATAGTGCAGGAGGTAGGTACACATCTACTTACATAGTGCAGGAGGTAGGTACACATCTACTTACATAGTGCAGGAGGTAGGTACACATCTACTTACATAGTGCAGGAGGTAGGTACACATCTACTTACATAGTGCAGGAGGTAGGTACACATCTACTTACATAGTGCAGGAGGTAGGTACACATCTACTTACATAGTGCAGGAGGTAGGTACACATCTACTTACATAGTGCAGGAGGTAGGTACACATCTACTTACATAGTGCAGGAGGTAGGTACACATCTACTTACATAGTGCAGGAGGTAGGTACACATCTACTTACATAGTGCAGGAGGTAGGTACACATCTACTTACATAGTGCAGGAGGTAGGTACACATCTACTTACATAGTGCAGGAGGTAGGTACACATCTACTTACATAGTGCAGGAGGTAGGTACACATCTACTTACATAGTGCAGGAGGTAGGTACACATCTACTTACATAGTGCAGGAGGTAGGTACACATCTACTTACATAGTGCAGGAGGTAGGTATACATCTACATTATACATGTTCTAAATGTAATGAGATCAGTGATGATGAAAAGTAGCCTATGTGTTAATCCAAGACATAAGCAATGTATATTCCAAATTTCATCCATATCCATCCAGCCGTTTCTGCGTTATGAGTAGGTAACAAACATCCATCCATACATCCATCCATCCAAACTTTCACATATATGATATTATAATATATATAATACTAGCCGTCCGCCCCGGCTTCGCACGAGTGTAAGCTCGGCCTTCGGCTTCGCTACAAAATATAATATAGCCTATGTCACCCGGGGATAGTGTAGCTTCCCAACAGTGAAAGAATTTTTCAAATCGGTTCAGTAGTTTCGGAGCCTATTCATTACAAACATACAAAAATAGGTACAAATCTTTCCTCTTTATAATATTAGTGTAGATAGATTAGTGTGATTATTTTCAAGCAGGTTTTTAAAACAAATAAATAGCATTTTTCTAATATTTTCAGAAAAAAATATATTTGATCAGTATTCATATTAATAATGTATTATTAATTACCTAATAGTGATACTCGTACTTATTTTGTGATCCACATGATTGTAGACCCTGGTGAGAGTAGCCTCTCGTATCTTCACCTGCGATTCGAATCACCGGAATGCCGTCTGGGCGCGGGGGCGGGAGGCGACACTCACGGAATTAATAACACTGCCTTTGCATAAAATTAACTCGCCCGTACTTCATGCCTCGAAGATTTACCTCATTTCAATATGGAAATCGACTTTTTACCGACCTAATTGTCTTTTCGTTTTGGGAATTACGATCGTTTTGCAATTCTCCCTCGTTTGGTACGAGTATTAATTTGGTGAGATTATGTTTGTTTAATTGGTTGTTTTACATTTTAAACATAGTTTGATCTAATTTAAACATAGTTTGATCTAAATTTTCATTTTGAGTCATTTTAACGTTTAAGTTCCTGATAATAGAATTATGAGTTCAAATATGTATTTTTTTTTCTAAATAGATATCTACACTAATATTATAAAGAGGAAAGATTTGTACCTATTTTTGTATGTTTGTATGTTTATAATGAATAGGCTCCGAAACTACTGAACCGATTTGAAAAATTCTTTCACTGTTGGAAAGCTACACTATCCCCGGGTGACATAGGCTATATTATATTTTGTAGCGAGGCCGAAGGCCGAGCTTACACTCGTGCGAAGCCGGGGCGGACGGCTATTATGTATAAAGAAGGCAAAAACTTATTATTTAATAACAAACAAGTAAAAGTTAAACAAAATCCTCGGGGGTAAAAAATATATTGATATCTAGAATGGGTTAGTTGCGATATATAACATGAGAGCAAACTAACTCACTGTATGGTATGTTACCGACCGTGCTACTGAAGAAGACTGCTTCAGGAGTGGCTCGAGACCCATCGGATATCAGGAAACAGCGCAATCGGATAATCACGCGAACCTAAATCTTAACGCGTCAAGATAGAATTTGCGGTCCCGCAACTTTTCGTAATTACCTAAACAGAATCGCTTAAAATTAACAGTAAGGTTCCACAACATCTCTGTTTATATGTGTTGGTATATTCAGCGCCTGCGTGACGTCAATATTGTAACTATTCTCCAATATATTATACAACACACTACACACACCGTCTTTACACGTCAAGTGATATTAAATAACGCCTTGCGCACACTCACAACAAAC
The DNA here is from genome assembly GCA_949125355.1 of Agriopis leucophaearia. Lineage (NCBI taxonomy): Eukaryota > Metazoa > Arthropoda > Insecta > Lepidoptera > Geometridae > Agriopis > Agriopis leucophaearia. Next base: position 247,547 of record OX421276.1, on the reverse strand, counting down.
GAGCGTTTGATACGCGCAGGCGCTGCATGCGTAATTACCGCGTATCCCGTATGATACGGTAATGATGGTAATTCTTTACGCGTTCGGGTAATTTTGTTACCATTTGGTGGAGGGTTCAACAACTGCTTACGTTTGTTTCTGTCGGGTCATCTCATGGAAAGAAACGTCTGGAACATCTTCTATATATTTATACAATACTCGTACTATCATTCTAATGAAAACATTTATTATCACTACAGTTTTTATTATATTATATTATAGCCGGTTTGTTGATTAGCTTCAGAACATTTAATTGAAAAAAAAAACTCTTACACAACGCAGATGTGATTTATTTTTAACTTAATTATAAATTTTATGCTGATAACCTCAGAATAAATAAATATTTAGAAGCGTTATACCTACAGTTTCCCCTTTAGCACTTACTATCATCACATTTTACATTTAGTTTTCGTGTTTCATTATAATCTATTTTTACTTCAAATTTAAAAGCTAAAACATACAAAAACCAGACCATTTTCAATGCACTTAGTCGTAAACGAGGTTCCGTCTATAATTAAGCATTAGTTCAGCGAAAATGTTCGCAGCGACGAAAACTTAAAACCGTGCAAAGTGGAGGCCTTTGAACGAAGTTTCACTCGAAAAGTTCGCCCCAAAGAAACTGTGTCGCGGGACTCACGGCCGGGTACTGGCGACCGGTTCACATCACACTAGTGTGCGGTAAGGTTTATAATGGTGCAAAGTGTTGAAATATTCTGTAATTAATAGCAATTATTGGTTAATTATATATATCTCATCACACCGACCGACAGGCACCGACTTCAAATAGATGAGTGGGTAGCGCTTATAATAATTATGTTAATTTATTTTTCAATTTTAAGGTGCCTGTTTGTGGTTTTGAAGTCGGTAAAAATTTTGTTTTGATAAAAATAATTTATTTAACTTTAGCACTTTACAAAATAAGCAATAAATAATAATCAATAAATAAATTTACCATATCAATATAAAAAAACAACTTTATAGAAATGTCAGAACTGGACCAAATCAAAATGGAACCACACGGCAAGCTTTCAAATAAAAAAATAATCATCAAAATCGGTTCACCCAGTCGTAAGTTCTGAGGTAACAAACATAAAAAAAAAAAAAACAGTTGAATTGGGGACCTCCTCTTTTTTGCAAGTCGGTTAAAAATAAAATACAATAACATTATTGTGATTGGTCCTCTTTATTTTAGAATGGATACGTGAAGATGAAGATGAAGGGCTAGAGAGTAACATAGATTTATATATTACTTATTCTGGACAATTGACGGTTCCTGCGGGATTGTCCACGCAGGTCAAGCCACGAGGTGCAGCTAGTATCTAATATTTTAATTATCTACAAAATAACATGCAACATTTGGACAGTACCTACTGCTCCAAAAGTAAAACAAGTGTTGGTCGGTAGACGCGCATGTTGGTCGGTAGACGCGCATGTTGGTCGGTAGACGCGCATGTTGGTCGGTCGACGCGCATGTTGGTCGGTAGACGCGTATGTTGGTCGGTAGACGCGTATGTTGGTCGGTAGACGTGCATGTTGGTCGGTAGACGCGCATGTTGGTCGGTAGACGCGCATGTTGGTCGGTAGACGCGCATGTTGGTCGGTAGACGCGCATACTCTACTGAAGTTCCGATTGTAACATTTTTTACGATAAATATTTATTAACGTTTTACTTGATGATAAGGCAAGGAGTTGGTAGCAAAAGGTACATCTATTGTGTTGAAAAAAGAAGGGTATGTTTGATTATTTATTTATTGTAACAGTTGGCTAAAACTATGAAAGTGTATGCTTTCAAATATGTGTATGCAGTTATTAAATATATCTAAAGGAATATAGGTAGGTATTCTTATTCGTTTCTTGTGGCGAGTCGCTACTCCACCGGAAGCGTCCATTACGCTCCGGTGCAGTACAATGGCCGAATGAACTCGCCCGCACAAAGGGCTGCACTAAGTATTGTTAGTGCATTGTGACGCGTACAAGTTTAGTAGTGCGCCGGCGCCGCTGTTTTATAATTACTGTACTTTACATTAGTAGTGTATTGTGTCGGTAGTTTACATTTTAATGCTATTGTTTTGCGGAAAAGCTTTTTTGTATATCTTGTTCTAGTAACAGTGAGTGGCACTGCCTCTTTTATGTTATAATTTCGGCTAAATGTTATAACTTCGGAAAATGAATGGTAATGTTAGTTGTAGCAGAATATATTGAGTTTAAAGGCTTTAGGTTTAATTAATGAGAAGTGGTGAAATCCTCGACTAATAGATTGCAATGATAAAAAAGAATGATATTTCTTGTAGATTTCTGTTAACTAAAGGCATTCAAAATCGAAAAAAAAAACTGTTTTTTTCAAATCAATATAACAAACAAATCATTGTTTCACAAACAGAACACTACACACTCAGTATATTTTAAAAACGTTGCTAATTGGTATCTGCCTCCCACCTCCCACCCCGGATACTTGCCATAACAACCCGACAAAGTTTAGAGACAACTTTCAAAGACGTGCGACATTGTAAATTTTTATCTAGTCAACTTTATATTTTTCATAGCTAAATAAAAACACAAGGAAAAGTAAATCTTTAAAAATAAAGCAACAAAGAAGTCTTTGACACAATTTCAAGCGAGTTTAATTCACAAAGCAAACGAAGTAGATTTCATTAGCGGCGTACATTTGTCTTCTGTAAGAAACACCGAGACGAGTACACACGACGCACGCGCCGGAAACTTCAACACGAGAGGATGAATGTATCTAATCCAGTTTGTGTGATATCTTGCGTTTGATTCGCAGGAACGGAGGCGAGATCTGTTCGCGTTTTATTTAAATAACCTTACCAACACATGCTTCCTTGGATGCTTCAAAGTATGGCCGCAATTACAGATTAAACACACTTACAATATAATTTCAATGCAGCCTTAAACATTCCGACAGTTTAGTCAGACTAAACTCAGTCCAACCAGTGAGAGGTTCTTGAGTGGAGACCGCAAACCGGAAAACGCAGCGTAGGTAGGCCTCCCACTAGATGGACCGATGACATTGTGAAAGTCGCGGGCATCCAGTGGATGCAGATGGCAGGATGTCGTTCAGTATGGAGGTTAAAGGGGGAGGCCTATGTTCTGCAGTAACATTGTAAAAAGATGAAGCAGAAAAAAAGCCGAGCAAAGATGCGTTCAAAATTATCACAGCCTCCGTGTGTAGGTAGCACTAAGGAGCAACGTCAACTCAAGCTCTAATTCAAATTAAATTGTGAGTATGTATGTATATTCAGACATTCATCAATGTCATCATCACACTGTATTTGGCTTAGTGCACTACTGAACATAGGCTTCACCAACGCCACCTATTCTGATCTTCAGGTTTTTTGAGTACCTAACTATTAAATGGCCCTTCTTACCAATTGTATTTGCTGAGTCTCGATCTCAACCTTGTTTTTTTTATTTAGGCTTGCGATTTACTTTCAGCTTACCTAATGATAAGCGATGATGCGGTCTACGATAGAGCACGTTTGCGTAGAAGAAACAGATTCATTCATCGTATCCATGTTGTAACTATCTGGGAATAGTATACAGCGCATGCCACAGACTAGCAGTTCGCACAATGAAGATGGAATCTGATCGTTTTGTCCGGGTTTTCGGGATATCAACCATGAAACGGTATCGCCTTTTCGGGCCTCTTCTGGCAGTCTGATAAAAAAATACAGGAGTGAATTAGATCATGCAGATCCGATGCACACTCTCCTAAATATAGGTATCCCATAGGTATCATTTCTGCTGCAGATATGAACGTCCCATTGTCTCTATGATTACTAATGCGTCGAGCAATTTGTAAAGTCGACGCAAGAGTAATACAGACGTCAGACTGCATCGTAGAAAACGTTCCGATAACTTTAAAGTCATTTTTCAGGCGAACATTTCAACAATACCAAAGTATAATTCAATTTGTTTGAAAGCTCAGTTCCGCGTTTTGAATCGCCGGTGATTTATTAATAAAGAATAATTTGACTTGGATTAATTGCGCCTCTGCAGATCTACAGAGGAATCCATTCGGGACAATGAAATGTTATTCGACACTCGAATAACACTAAACTCGGGTCGGGGTCGGGTAAACTCGGGTAAAGCTGGTCGATTCATTTTATCTGACAAAATTTTAAGTGAAATTAGAGTGAATGCTTTAAACCGTTTGATTGGTAATAAGATGGAGCGTTCAGTTAGGTATATTATTATCTAGGAATCAAAACTATATTTTAACGGCGAAGGAAAACATCGTGGAAAAACTGCTTTACGATATGTCCAAGAACATTACAAAGTTCTAAGACATGGATTACGGTCAATCCTTTTTCTCTCTCACTCTGAGAGAAAGCATGTGTTCTAGCAGTGTACATGATAGGCTGATAATGTTACAACTTTATTTATATAACTTTACTTTGAAATCCGCCTATAGAACCTAATTAGTTTTAATATTATTCCCTGCTCTAACGCTACGGGCTAAAGTGGGTCTTGGCCACACCAGATAGCACCAGCACTAATACAGCTAGTCGCTCAAACACAGCTAAAATGAAATTTCACCGAACAAACAATTATATTTCTACGTTACTGCTACATTTACTATTTTTAGTATTCAGAAACAATTTCATTTAACTATGTTTCTGGTTTAGTATCTAATACAGTTTTATATCTCGGAGTGCACAGACATTGTTGTCAAAGTCAGAATACAATATTCGGGCATTCAATCAGACAGAACGAAACAATTCTCCCCCCCCCCCCCCCTCACCCCGCGCCACCCCCGCGGTGCTATTTATTATCTGCTATTATTTGTGTATTACAGACGTTGTGTTGTATTCGCGTCTGTTATATCCCTCTCGTGTCGGAGAGATGGCGCAATAAACGTAAACTGTGTGAAATTGTTTTATTGTTTCTGCGTATGATTGTGTATTGTATTCGGATTTGATCAGATATACAAACATACTTAGTTTGCTTGTTGTTGACTTTCTTTTGTAGAAAGTGACGTTAGAAAGTCTGTTATGGATAGTTATTATTATATTTCTATGCTTACGAATCAAAGACACTTAATTTCCATTTTATTTAGTAAAAAACAGTTTATTGTGTGTTTGTATAATGTATGTTCTAGTTGAGAGAAGACATGTAAGTCATGCATTATAAAGTTATGGTGGCTAGGATGGTACAAATGAAGCTGCAGTAACTAACCGGCTGCCGCTGTCGAGTCCGCGGTGTGACAGTCGGCTGCTGTTGTGTATCCTATAACAAGTATTGTAACATTGGTCATGCATCACCCCTGTGAGGGTGCATCATCGATACTGTGTGAGTGTGCGTGTCATGCGGACTCATTAGTGAATTCGTCACGAGCGAGCGCGCGCTCCCGCGGGACACACTGCATGTCTCAATACAATAACGCATTTCATATTTCTCGTGTTAATATATATTTTATTTAGAAATAGGCTCGCGTCTGATCACCAACTTGCCTGATGTTAAGCGATGATGCGTCTACGACGAAGCACGCTTGCCTGGAAGAAACAGATTCACTCGTGATTTGACGCAGCGATGTTCCCGATCCTTCACTCAGTAGCAGAGACGGAGGACATGATGTTAATAATGACGAGGAATGTTCATAAAAATATTGTTTTAGTGTAAATACCTACTCTCCTATTTACATAAAGTTTTCACATCGTGTTACGACACTTACCATGTCATAGAAAATGAATAGAATTGTGCCCACTTTTTAAATATTAAGTGAACTTATTATAGTTAAAGCTTACGCCACTTCGGAGAAATTACAGATTTTAAACTCGGGTCAACTACGACCCTCACTCTGCTCTTGGTGCAAATGTCACCCTCGTTAAAAATTTGCTCGTTTACCCCTCCCCCCTCCCGGCATACAGTAATGTACTATTTCAGCTTCGGGAAAGTGATAAATATAACTACGTACACTTTCTGACTTACCGCATTACAAACTTGCATTAGTATGAAGATGCAGTTTGCGTCATATCCGTTGAAGCCCTGATTGGCTGGATGTAGAAACACAAAACAAACAAATAAAAAAAAACAAATCGCGCAGTACAAGTGGCATCCGCTATTGTAGGTGTATATTATTGAAGTGTAGAAAAATATTTTTAGAAACTTTTTGTGCCTAATATAAATAAGTAATTATTAAATTAGTATAGTAAGTATGACTACTAGTAATGTCGATGTTTCCGAGAAGCTACAACATGGGGCTATTCAAAACGCGAGTTAATCTTAAAGGGTCGGCAACGTATTTGTGATGCCTCTGGTGTTACAGGTATGCTCAGGCGACTGTGACTGCTTACCATCACGCAGCCGGTCTGCTCGGGGAACGAGCAGACCGGCTGCGTGATGGTAAGCAGTAACCTATAACATGAAAAAGTAAAACATAATTTTTGCTTGTAGACATAAGTTTGATTTAGCAGCGGGCCCTAAACTCGGGAGTCCTACGTAGTTGAAGAATGCTCGGTTAGGTTGGTCTCTGAACATGAACATTTTATTTTAACCCCCGACGTAAAAAGAAAAGGTGTTATAAGTTTAACGTGTGTACCTACTGTGTGTCTGTATGTGGTGTCGTAGCGTAATTCCCAAACGGCTGAACCGAGTTTGATTTAGCTTTTTTGTGTGAAAGGTGACTTGATCGAGAGTATTCTTAGCAATGATTCAAGAAAATGAAGATTATCAGCTCTGTTATCGTTTTTTTTTAGTTTTTAATTTATACTTGTGTGTGTATACAATACAGAGAGTATTTTGTTTGGTGAGCAAGTGAGTTACTAAAGTGTATAAAACTACGCTAACGTTCTGTCCGTGTGTCCCTCGAGCAGCTGAATCATGAGTCATCGCCTGTCCTTGTCCTCGTAGTTTTTGCTCGCGGTAATTATCCACAGTGAGTCCCCCCTCCGTCCTCCGTCCTCCGCCTTCTGCTGCTGCTCTAGAGATAACTCTATCAAAGGTCTATCATATTCAGGAAGTGCTAGTCATTGTTGTACAGACAAACTGTCGTTAATACTCTACTTATCTAGGTATTTCCTTTTATTAAACTAATCCGGCTATTGCTCCACAGCTGTCGGTTTTTACAAACATAAATAAAAGCTTATAAAAAATTTACAAACCTTGGCAGCCATATAGCATTGATTGAGTCGCGTGAGGTGTGCGTGCGATATATTTTCTCGCACTCGTTTTAGGGTTCCGTAGTTTAAACACTCGGTTTAGAAAACGAGCGCGTAAGTATGTAAAATTACCTAAACTAATTTGATTTCAGGAACGGGAAGTATTTTTTGTCATTTCAAAGGTAAAAAGAGTTAATTTCAAATCATTAATCTCAATAAAATATTAATAAGCTTACCTATCTATTGACGCACGTTTGATTAATAACATCAAATGTTCATAAAATTGCAAAAAAATAATTAGTACTTGAATGGAATTGCTTTTAAGAGTTTAATGTACAGCAACGTTTCATGTTTTTCTAATTTCTAGAAACCGTGTATGGAATATTGAAGCAGTCTGACATTGTAACAAAAATGTATCTCTTTACTCCATATCTAGTGGTGGCGCCGGCGGCGGCAGCGAGGGCGGCGCTACGTGCAACGCTAATCTCATCATGTAATGCGATAACAAACCAAATTGTATAATTCGCATGTGAGTCGCATACTCTATCTACTGAGATGTAGCGCGTTAGCACACTGGCGCATGGCGAGTTGTGAACTTGTACATAGCAAGGCGATCGGTCGCGCAGACCTCGCTGTGATAGAACCAAAAAGATGCAATTTACGCACTGGCTTTCACATTGCAACTCGCATCGCTGCTATTTTTTAAATATGGCTGATTGAAGTAAATGACTTGTAATTAATGTAGGGAACCGAGATGTTGACCGCAAAATTGCATAAAACAAGGTGTTAATGAAATAAGTTGGAATCCCGACCGCAGTAGTGTACATCCTGGAAAATATATATTTTTCTTATTTAACTAAACAAAATACAAGTTAACACTATAAAAACAATAAGACTGCCCATAGACTGTTGATGGTCGAAAGACAATCCAAATTCACTACCATTGGTAGCGTATGTCCAGCATGACGGTGGCATTACCATGCTGAATGGCAGAGCTTATGCGTTGAGCTAGAAACACGCCAGCATTTTGGTCACTCGTCACATTAACCAGGCACTGTAAAGGATTTAAAAAAAATTGAAATGCTCTTGGTCTCCAATGGCCCAATGTCTCGAACCCAAACGGATCATATATACTAATATAAATACTAATTAGTTTTATTGTTATTGTATTCTGTTCGTAATTTTTAATGTAATTTTTTATTGTATAGCTCGTTACACGCCTTGGCGTAGCTGTAAGTGCAACGAGTATTTGCCTATAAATAAATAAATAACTGCCAAGGTTAGCATATAAAGTCAGGGTAAACGTCAGTCACATTGCATAATTGCATATCGTTGAGATAATTTTGATCGCACGATTGTATTGCATCACTTGTAATATTAGAGAGCTCAAAAAATGAAATGACAAATTCAGTTTGATTTTTTATTAGCTTATGTAGCTTATCCACGGTATGATGCAAACACAGCATGTTGAGCTTTGCGTCGGAAATACGCTCGCAAATCGCCATGATGTGCTAACGGCGGTAGAGTTAGGGAGAGTCAGTCAAATGAAATTATATCATGTTGCTTAAGGCATTGCGGTCACTGATGAGGTCACGTGACATGTGGTGAGGGGTGGGGGGGGAGGGGGTTCGTTACTGAGACGTGGTATGAGAATAAATACAGCTGAGAGTGAAGGAAAACTTCTGGAACCACTTGTTAAAGAAATAAACGAACAAAAATTTGTAGTGGCCCTTCACGATATTATTTTGAAAAAGTAATTAATATAATATTATATTATGACTGAGCTAGACTTTGAAATAGGTTCAAAGAGAATAGTTATATCTAACGCTGTAATATTTTTGACGTTTGAGTAGACAGTTCTGAACTGCGTGACCTCTATGAGTTCTAAAGGTGAAATATAATGTTTTATTTAAAAGAATGCGAAACCCACTATTTTTTTAGTATCTGTACTGCTATTTCTTAATCTAAAGCGCTGTATTTGAATCCCCTCTACTATTTTCAATGAGTTTGTATTTGGGAGCAACTGTTTTGGCAAGTTGAAGTCATTAGTTAAAGACCGACAGTGCGTCGAGAAGTACATTAGCAGTAGCGCCGCCAGCGCCACGCCCCCCCCCCCCCCCCCCGCCCTCCTGGTGGCGGCGGCGTGCCGGCAAGCTTTTATTTCTTGTACAACATTATCAGATACTATAGTCCTTTACAAATAGCAGTACACTTGACAACCATCACTAACAGACTAGTTTTCATAGTAGCTCTTAGCTATATGTTTTCGCCGCAAAATTTAAATCTTTAATTTACTTGTGTGACGTCACATTCAATATTTACGAATCACTTTACATCCTATCGTAGTTTGAAACCACCTGTCAAGTGTCATGTTATTTAAAAAGGGTTATAGATATCCTTGATCTGTAGTTTCGTCCACGATTTTATATGACTAATTACGTACGTAAACTTCACATTTAGACAAAGAAGGGAGATATGCTTACTACATTAAAAATTAACGCCTGATTCAATGAACGATTCAAAATTTGTTTGCGTTGTTAGTTAATTACAAATGTAACTAATAAACGCGTGCAAAAATTGGAACAAGACGCTCAATGATCATGAATTCGAATCGCCAGCGAATATTACGAATTTTTACCGATTTCCAAAAAGGAGGAGGTACTATGTTCGTTGATATCTTTTTTTTTGTATGTTCATCGATATTTTCGCCAATTGTGAAACGATTTAAAAAAATATTTTTTATTTCGAAAGGGTATACTCCCAAGGTGGTCCCATTATCATCAAGTCAGGATCTGATGGAATCTCAAGGAAATCGAGGAAAAACTAACTAACTAACAATGTTTTTAATATTAGAGTGAGTAATTCGAGCGACCAATGCGCATCGAGGAATACAGTTTGTGATGTGTAATCAACGCATACAAACTACACCCGGCACCTGCAGCTGCAGCTGCAGCCGGCCTGGTGCTGCTGGAATGTCGGTAATGTTACGAACTGCTGACTTGTTGTGATGTGCGCTCGGAGGCTACTGCTGGTAGCTCAGGATTGTGCTGCTTCTAGTTTTGTGATAAACCCTCACAATAGGCAGACCTGAGTCGAATACAAATGAAAATAAAAGTTAAATTCGATAAGTTATAATTATTTTAATTTCGTTCTAGACAGAGTGCACTATAGCAAATTATGACTTCAAGCCATACACATGCTAGACTAACACATGCTTTGCGAGAAAGGAACAGAACATCCCCTTTCAATCCCACCAAAAACTTTAAACGTATAAAACGTAGAAAACACGTAAACGTAGATATTCATCAGATAATTTATATGATTTTGAAGTATGTGTGATGTATTTACAAATATCCTCCGCTATCGTTATTCTAGATCCTAATAAGTACATAATTGTACATCTACTATCACAGTACAGTTGTTGATACTATTCTAATCCAACAACTGGCAAAATCAAACGGCGAACAATATTTTATGCTGGTATTTTAGAATTTTCTAGATAATTATCATCAGCCATGAAGAAACCCCTGGACCCGGGTATGTCCTAAAACTGCAGACCAGAACCACCGGAGGATGGGCAGCAGCGTCCTAATAGTACACGGTGGACGTACTGCGATCCCCAAGCCGCCTGCCAAGCGTGGGGATTATGGCAACACCACATGCACATGGCACTCTATGAGGGAGGCCTTGTCCAACAGTGGACGTTAATTGGCTGATGATGTGATGAAGAAACCCCTGAAATTCCCATCACATGTTCACATCTCATTTTCGGCATGTTCCCCCGGCATCGTCCCATGTCATCGGATTGCTTTGTGCTCGGTCTGTAGTCCTAAAAGCGAAGCTCTGTGTCTCACGCTTTATAGGTTTGAATTGTGAGTCGTTATCGTGGTACAGAAGTAGTTCCCCATATCACCGGCACCCGGCACAGGTGGGCAAGTACAAATCGCAAATACGAACAACTGCAAGCACTCACTCGAGTTATAACTGAGAACTATAAGCAAGGTAGAGAGGTTTATACAACTTGTCAGTGTGTGGTGTGAATTCATCACTGTTCAATACTGTTACAGTAAGCTCGATAGAACACAAAGATAGTAGGTATACGTACTTATAGAAATGCAAAAGTAACTTTGTCCCTGTAACTGTATAATCAGGTAACATTCCCTTAACGACAGAAGCGATCTTTTAATTTGGAAAAGACCAAGCGTGAATTGTAGAAATAAACTAATAATACTTTTAATCCCATTTTTTTAGGTGAAAATTTTGGGTTAAATCTCTGAACTTAGGAAGTAGAAAATATTTCTTACGCCGGGTTAACCACAAAATGTTTACAGACCAGAAATTGAAATCATCATCGTTGGCCTTGAATAACCCACTGCTGGGATTTTGATTGACATCAATTCGCATCCAAAAATTACATACTATGACCTCAATTCATATCTAAAATTACATACTTTTTTTGTAAAAAACAAGACACTTTTATTCTGGTCAGTTCTATGTCCACTAAGTCCGTGATGCGCGTTATGTGGGTTTGAACAGACGCCGCGAGCGGTTGTTTGAGAGCACCCAGCCTACTGCTGTCTGTCCGTTTGAACCGCACCCGGCGCTGTCCAGCATTCGTGGCTCGCGGTAGCTTTTGGCTGCTTCTTACGGAATGGATGTGGACTGTACAGTTGGTAGATATGACAGGAAAATGGCGGCATACAGTTTTACCTAACGTTTGCCTGCTCTTGTTAATACATTCATGTTATAAACTGTCCAATTTGAAATAAAAACAGATTTTCATGAATGTATTGATTAAACTAAACTAATTTAACTGGACTAAGATTATCGGCGTTTCTTTTCATTTCAATGCGTCAGAAAAGGTTGGCAAAAACCAATTTAGAGGGGCCAAATTTATTTTATTTTTGAGAATGGTACATCACAATCGACGTCAATAAATGTACTACGTAATGGCTTATTATTGAAAAACTTCCATATCCACTACGCTCGGTTTTCCACAGAGGGTTCCGCGCTCCCTGTACCTACTGAGTGACTACTTGACTCTATGGAGTATACACCAACAATAAGTGCATCGCAGTAACACTATGTAGGTCACAGCACTCCTACCGATCATACTCGTACCACACGACGATACTTGAACCTCCCCCCTCCCCCCCTCCGATGGAATGACAATAAGTGCAATGCTCAACGACTTTCGACTCCATGGACACCTCGTATGAGATGATCATTTTCAGTCAACATATTAGCATACAAAATGCTTTGTCCGCTAATGGCACGTCAGTATCAAAGTTGTAACTTTGAGTGGAGGAAGAGAGATGGTGGCTGAACGGTAGCATATGCACTTTACAATCTGATGGCATCCGGTTCAATTTTCGGCCCTGCCAATGACTTATTTGGTACCTAAATAAATTATGTGCAGTTTCGATGCCATCACTCAAAAATGTTGAAGGCAAACATTGTGAGGAAACAAATTAAATTCTCCAACAGCTGGGCCACACGGCTTGGTTGATAAGTCACAGTCTCTCTTTCTCTCCAAGAAGGCCTGAATCCCAGCAGTGGGAACATGATAAACTTAAATGATGATGAACCTTGAGTGGAACAATCAACGTTCAGTATCACACACATTCCTGTAATAAGCTAGATTATTTGTCTCGCGAATAATGCTTGGAACCACCGGAGGTTGGGCAGCACCTTATCAGTACACGGTGAATGTACTGCAATCCACAAGCCGCCTGCCAAGCGTGAGTATTATGGCAACACCACTCTCTAAGAGGGAGGTGTCTGTTCAGCAGTGGACGTTTACTGGCTGATTGTGTGATGTGCGTGTGTGAATAAATTTAAGGTAATGTGTATGTATGGGATATGAAGTGGTTGGGAGTAGTGTACTGTTATGTGTTCTGTGGAGTAGTACAGCTACCGCGTGGTCTCGCAGCTCATCGCGAGGGTGTTATATTGCGGCGCCGCTGTCTGTTCCACATGGAAGAGCGGCGCCGGCGCCGGCGCCCGCGCGCTGCCAACTGAACGTGGACCAACTGTTATCTATGCCTGTAGATAAAGTAAATACATTATTTGAATGTTTCTTATTTATATTTGACCGAGCGAAGACTGCAGGTCTACAATTGAATGGAACAAGTCGGCATTTCTATGTAGGTTTTGTACACTTGTTCAATAATATTTTGTGTATTCTTGAACCGACTCGGTGCACTGACCAGACCACCTCTACAGTACTGTTGAGAACGAGTCCATGTGACTAGAGAGACACCGGGGAGAGGGACATCATACCCACCAGTAGCTCTTTTAGAGCTGATGATGATGTACTTTTTTTACTGCGCAAGTGCCTTTATTAACTAAATAAAGTACAAGCTATCACTAACACTACACAAACAGTTAGACTGACCATAGACTGTTAAAGGTCTAAAGACAATCCAAATGCTTAAGCCCACTATCCGTTGGCAGCGTACCCAGCATGCTGGTGGCATTAAACGGAATTGTAATGCTCATGCGTTGAGCTAGAAACACTCCAGCACGTCACGCGTCGCTTTTACCTGACGCTTTGATTTTTGAAATATGTGTTGTAAATTCAAATATGTAACCACTGCTGATATTAGCACATTTGCGCCGCTTGTGCTGCTCTGCCGAAGGGGCAGCTGCACCAGCCCTACCATATGATTTTGATGTACATATGATATAAAAGTAAAAAAAAAACGTATATAATTCCGTCTTCACCAGTAATTTTGCTAAAATATAAATATTTTGTAGATCACCATATAAATATAAATAAATATTTTTTGTTAAATTATTATGACACTAGCCGTCCGCCCCGGCTTCGCACGAGTGTAAGCTCGGCCTTCGGCCTCGCTACAAAATATAATATAGCCTATGTCACCCGGGGATAGTGTAGCTTCCCAACAGTGAAAGAATTTTTCAAATCGGTTCAGTAGTTTCGGAGCCTATTCATTACAAACATACAAAAATAGGTACAAATCTTTCCTCTTTATAATATTAGTGTAGATTCAGCCCTGTTGTATTTGCTTTCAACTTATTGACGACGTAATTACACAATATGGGCGGACTTGAAAAAATATAATTATGTTTAAAGTGTCTTCTACTACCAATTGAACTGCTACTGATACTTTCGTAAACCTTTCACTTTTAAATTAATTATTATATTTTGTTGAAAGCATGTTTTTTTATTATTATCACGCTTTTCCATTGGATCTGCATTTATTAATATTATTTTACGTTCTTTATATTACGTAAACCAATTTTTAATTATTATTTCGCCTTGTTCATTTAACATACTCGAAGTTGCAGTGTATAGTGTGTAAGGTGCCTTATATAATATGCTTATTTACGCCAACAAGGACAGAACGGAGCCGAACTGTGTATTGTCAGCGTAATGCGATGTATTGAAACGTCTCGCCTCCAGTGCTCCTCGCGAACGGTTTGAATAAACAACACACCGGGGTGACCATCCTGCGGGACTTACCAGGAAACAGTTCACATACCTACCTACTTGTACTACTCCATTTGTTACAACGTACCGCTTCAGGCTTTACATTGTAACACATGAAATACTCGTTGCTGCCTGCGGTTTTACCAGAAACAGTATTTGATCAGTACATTCTTCAAAAATTGGTTCATTCGTGAAAAGATTGTTACAATATTGTCAGTGTGTTCGCGTTAATGACATTAATGTGACGTCACACATCCTTTACTGTGAGTGTCACAGTAACTCATTATTCATACCATAATATTAACAAAAAATATTACTTACCTAGAACTATTTTAAGTTAATATAAAGAGAGAGAGAGAGTGTGAGAGAGAGAGAGAGATAGAAACTAATCTATTAGATTTATCTTTAGTGATTGGAAAACTTATTTATTTCAATGTGCATTGTGCTCCTTTTTAGTTGCAATTTATTCAAATGATTTAATTTTAGAAATAGTAAGATTTAGATATATTTCTAATATTATATTTCAACTCAAAATATAGTATGATTTATATTTACTATATTACCTATAAGTTTATGTTGATTATCTTCTAGAATAGCTGAAACTAATCGTAGATAAGTCCTGACACCATGACTGCACTATTTTGAACTAGGAAAGTATTGTCATCAGAGTCAAATTGTATTAACTATATAAGGAAGATAAAAACATACAAAAGATAAAAACGTAATTTTACAAAACTGTCCTGAAACAAGTAGAGTCATGGTGTTGTGTTGTGAAGGAGGCAAGTAGAAGCGATGTTTTCAATACATTTGCGGCGGAAGCATCGCTTCCGGCTGCCACTCGCGGCGGATACAAACAAATACAAGAGACGAGATACCGATTATCGGGACTAGCTTAATGTATGGAGTATGAGGAGAGTTGGAGTCTGGAGCGGCTTCACGGACCACTATCACTACATGTTCTATAATTATATGGAGCGATAACTCATTCTAATTTAACCTTTTTTCTCATGATGGCAAACCTTTTTACTTGTATATTGTCGGTTGAACCCACTAAAACGCTTCCCATTATGTTTTCTAAACGCGTACAGTATAACTGAGCAATATGCAGCCATTGAGTCAGATATATGGTTTCCAAAAAAAAAAATAGAATAAAAAGTGTGCGCCTCGAAATAGGACCATCACGAGATTATTTAGCTTCGTGCTCATAACCACAGTGTGACAGGTTCACTGTTCACAGACACGTCAAGGAGGATGATTTACATCATTATCAGAAACACGGTATTTAATGCGCCCACGATGTGAAGTCATTTCTTCTACGAAAATTGATCTTTATGACCTTGACTTTAGAGTAATTGAAAAAAAAAAAACTCTATATTATTCTTGTGCGTACAATATTTCAATGTGTAAAGAGTTTGGTTACGGTATTCCACTAAAATGAAGAGAATGGGTTATGTTGAAGTTTACATAAAAAAAACAACATTTGTTATTATTAAAATTGACATTTCCAGGTGGTGTCATGTGTCTGGGTCATTGTACAAGCTATGTACTCGCTAGGCAACGTTTAATAAATATGAAACTTATTCCCAAATTTTTAAGTATATTTTTCCGTAAACGCATAGGTTCAGAAAAGTACTATTATCGAGCGTATTACTCTTCATAATCATTAATATGAAAAAGAAGGTTAAAATATAATTAAGTTGAAATATTTATTTACACATAGTTCTTTATTATACGATGGCGGAGAAGGGTAGAAAGTAATCGTTTTTTTAAGTAACATAATCAAAGTATATACTTACTATATTTTACGTATATATAACTCATGAGGTTAAAAAAATCACTATATGTATTAGGTATATATAATTAATTCAGTAATAAAATAAAATAAAATATAAATAATAATAAATAAAATTAAGTCAGTAATCATAAGATTAATAAAATAGTTAATACTCTTACAGGAGTTGAATATAAAGATATGGTGTATGTGATGATCCTTCCGATATCACACTCTCGTATAGATAAATGTCACACAGCGCTGTAATGACTCTCGTGGAAAGTTAACACTCGTGTGCAGTAAACACTCCGACCACAATAATACCAATAAACAAGATACCTAATACACAACACTCAATAAACTTAGCCCTTTTTCCCTCCGATCAAAAAATATCCCGAAACTGATTTTCCGGAACCCTTCAAAGATTATCCACAGAATACACTATAGTCGCTGCGTAACTTCAAAGTATAGTACGACCAATATAACCGTAGAATTAAATGAGGGAGCCACCGACGTATTTATATAACAAAACTGACAGGCATCTGTGGCAAACTTATTTTAGTTCCATCATTTGGTCAACTTTACATAAAAGTTGGTGTGTAAATAGTTTCTATTTATATCTCCATTCTAATCAGGGCTGCGATTGAAAGGCCGAGCTCCATTAATCGGGAATAAAGCCCACTGGGCTGTAATAAAATTATTTCGCCTTATGTGATATCCATCTCGTGTTCAAGTTTACCTCCCGCGGGTGAGTGACGTTACCTTTGAAACGAGCGACCCGCCTGCCTCTGACGACGAATATCTTGTTTTGTTACAATTGGGTAGCTATTCCTTTTTGATTTATTAAGTGATATGGAGATATTACATTTTGTAATTTATGTTATGTATCATAATTATGCATATGAGAGCTACGTTCAGAGTTTCTTTGCGTGATGAAATCCTGAGCGACGATATTCATCGAAGAACTACAGTCACCGACATAGCTACCAACATTTATAAGTTTAAGTAGCAATGTGATGCAAGATGGTTGGAAAAGGTTCTTGAGTGGAGACCACGAACCGGACGACGCAGCGTAGATAGGCCTCCTACTAGATGGACCGACGACACTGTGAGAGTCGCGGGCATCCAGTGGATGCAGATGGCAGGATGTCGTTCAGTGTAAGGGGGCGCCCCATGTTCAGCAGTGGAAGTCTTCTGGCTGGGGTTATGATGATAATAATAAATAGATATAGAAACTGTAGCACTCTAATAATAAAATAGTATCACAGTTTAAACTAGTATTATTGTAGTTAGACGTGACGTGTGACACGAGAAGTGTGCTGCCTGTGTTTGATTCGCATGCATTCACGACTATGTTCTTGATAAAAAGTTAATAGTTATCTGAGTTTATGACACAGACCTCTAGGATTTATAATAATAGTAATAGTAAGTAGTAATAATTTAATGTCCCAGATATTTATAATAGTAGTTTATAATAATAGCTAACTATTATTATAAATAAATAATAGTTTACTATTATTATAAATCCTAGAGGTCTGTGTGTCTGTTTTTTCCTTTCATTGTAATGAAGCAGACGACCCCGGCTGCGCCTACCACCAGGCCAGACCTACCTAGCCGGAAGTACGTCTGCCGCACCCAGTTACTAGGGAGAGGAGCAGTTGAGGACTACCTATCCTAAATACGACTAAAACAACACACTTCACAGACCACAAGTTTAATATGTCTAAAGTTCTTAACAACACGAGCACTCTTGAAGATGGACCCCGCAGGGGGTCAATGAGCGTAGAAGAACACTCGTTCCTGGAGCAAGACTTCTTCGAGTATAAGTGCCGACTTCTTCAAGTATTCAAGTCCAACTTCTTCAAGTGTAAAGATTTAAGAACCTTTCAAGGTTTTTATCAAGTTCTCGCACGACCGCTCCGTTCGAGAGCCTCCAATGTAATCCTCGTCTAGGTGTTCTTTTATTGTTTCTTTCAAATTTTAAAATTATGGAAATAAAATCAAGTAGTAGTTAGTGGTCTGTAAAAGTTAAAAAAGGTTTAAATGTAAATTAAAATAAGGTAGAATGAGAGATGAGATGATGATGAGAAAATACATACTACACCATTAACGAGCAATGGTTCACTTGCTTAATATCGACAAGATAAATTCGATCTTGTCGATATGATATTATACACAAGTAAAGCCGCGGCCGCAGCCAGTCGCATGGGTAGGCAGTAGTCTGCATGGATGAGTTCGGTTGTAAAAAACTTTTTGGCCAAGTATCCTAATTCAGTTTGGCGACTTTTGAAACTTTACTCGAGCGACCGCGGCAGTTTCACTACTGCCTTGCCTACACTGTGGCCGGCTCGGGCGACCGACTACTATTTATTTAGGTACTTCTATATAGGGTACTAGCCGTCCGCCCCGGCTTCGCACGAGTGTAAGCTCGGCCTTCGGCCTCGCTACAAAATATAATATAGCCTATGTCACCCGGGGATAGTGTAGCTTCCCAACAGTGAAAGAATTTTTCAAATCGGTTCAGTAGTTTCGGAGCCTATTCATTACAAACATACAAACATACAAAAATAGGTACAAATCTTTCCTCTTTATAATATTAGTGTAGATGTACCTATCTACTTTGATAATGGAATAATAAAAATTCCCGGGTTTAAAAAAGAAAAGAAAACAGTGTCTTCTCCGTTGGATCATACCTCACAAATGATGGTTCTTGTGAGATGGTGCATGCTGTATTTACAATTTACAATAAGATAATAATATTGTCGAAGCACTTCGTACAGGAGCGTTAGCTCCTACAGTTACTAATACTACTAATACTAACATTTCTCACGGAATAGTCTAATTTAATGAGAAGGGTAAACTGATCGAGCATCCCTAGTTTGTCCGGACTCGCTGCATACACGCCTGCACCGGTACCTACCACAGATTCTATATTATGTAGTTTTTAGTCAGGATCGACTCCATGCGTTCAGCTAGCTAGATCAATGCTCCAACTAGTAGACTCATTCAATTCTTCAGATCTCTGTCGTCTCCACAAACCACGCCTTACGCCACACACACACACAAACACAGGTACAGCGATCTCGTTATGTCAGCCGTCGTTTTCATTTGTGTCATATTCTGTGATATTCTAACACCAAAGTTCAGATCTCACCACTAATTACAGCCTAACTCCAAGATTAACTTAGCGAAAGTTAGTGGAATGGAGGACAATGACGTCAGAACGCAGTGCGGTGGATTCATCAAACTGAGGACACATTCGCGGGATTAGCTTCCTCGACGAGTTGGTAAAGCGCTTTCAAGCGCTTCCGACCGTGGCGACAGCCGCCCGTACATCTGGAACTTCATTCTGCATATTATACTTCACTCAAAATAGCGTTTATTACTTACTATTAAAGCTCAGGGTTGCTTACGTGAATGTCACAGCTAAACTTGTTTTATTAATCTAGAGCAAAACTATTCCTGCGGTTGCAATAGATTTAATTCCGTGGGCATAAAGAACAGTTTGGTGTGACCGGCTGTGTGGTAAATTGGTATAGTTTAACTCATTAGTAGTATGCAGAACTATCTTCTCTACTAGAGTTTCTCTGCGGGTTCGTTAGAGATAATCAATGTTCTAGGTTTTTGTTGTTCTGTGTTATTGAATAAATCGAGGTAAAACTTATTGTTGTAGTGAAATGTTGCATATTATTGTTGTAGTGAAATGTTGCATATTATTGTTGTAGTGAAATGTTGCATATTATTCCTTGATAATTCCATTCCATTCCATGCTTATTATTAAACTAGTTGTCCGGTGTTTTAGTACAAGTAGCAGGCTTACCGAAGGATATAATTAAATACGTATTACAGAAATATATATTTAAATGAGCAGACAGGTATATATCTGTGATATAATTGTTTAAAGTTTTGTCAACTTATACATTTTATTACTTATGTCATCTGCTGTCATTGCTAACATAACATAAAGTTAATGACTACACAAGAGGAATATAAAAGAGTATAAAAATATTATAATAATGTTGCGTGTGTCGAGCAGTGTATCTCCCCTCCCGCACCGCAAGCAGCATCCGATCACGAGTATCACTCATGTACCAGTCATCGCCCTCCTCAACCATACCTGAGGGAAGAGAGCGACCCGACATACGACGCCGCCGCCGCCGCAAAAAGGCGTGAGAGCGTTAGGGTATACACACAAATACTAAAAACTATGTTATTCTATTATTTACATACAATGATTATTAAATCTGGTGTTCGCCTCAGGGCCTCCACCACCACCTCGTGGCCATTTGCAAATTATATTCTGCAATAGACTTCGGTGAGGCTGCCGTCACACGCCGCATGAAACAGCTGATGGCATATCCTTCATCGTCGGCGTAATAAAAACACAGACAGCTCAGCAGGCCTAGACAAAGTGACATACTATTAACGATGACGCTAGTACAAAACTCCTAAAATGTATGGGATTGACATAAACTATCCAAATAAAATAAAATAAATACCTAGTTATGGCAAAAATTACGTATCTAAATTAAACTGAATTATTCCAAATATTTATTGGTTCTCTTCTATTCAAAGGACCTTAAAAAGATTCCACAAACCTCGTACATAATAAAATTATTGTTTTTATCGAGATAAAAGCCGCAATTATTAGCACATTTTCATATAAATCGAAATGACCCGCAAGGGAGGGTGATTCGACGTTTTATTCGATTGCGTTGTGACTGGAACGTTTCTTTATTGTCTGCGAGTTATCGACTCATTTATCGCTTATTATATTGTAGGGGTGAAATTATTTGCCTTTCTTTCATAATATACGCACCTTCTACTATTAATTTTCCAGAGGGCTCGCAGGCTCCTGGTCACAGTCCTGGTGCAGGCTTCATATGACTCTTAACTAGGCCTTACAACAACGTCTATCAACACTATACTTATTACATATAATTTTAGTTAAATTATTCATGCGTTACATTTCAGTGCATTTTTTTTTATTATATGATATTTTTTATTTAAATAAAAATCTGCTGCGGCCTTACTTACCAGCAGATATTTTTTCTGCTGAAACCAACCTATTATAAAAACGTGTTTAAAATCCAGTAGGAATAAGATAATAATTTATCTTTTTCGTGAGCGTACAGTTTGTTCGTAGGTACCATGTTATTGTCTCAACATACCTATTTCTACATATGTACAGCAATGCAACAACGTTTGTGTGCAACAATTATGGCATTGGTGTGCAGCAATTATTTCATTTCTGTGCAGCAATTATTTCATTTGTGTGCAGCAATTGCTTCATATGTGTGCAGCAATTATTGTTTGTTCCCGATAAACATTTAAAATATGTGTTCAAATCGCGAAAGTTTATAAATGACTAATTATTACATTGCACGTTGCAATATGCGTTGTGTTGCAAATTGTTTGTACAAAGCCTAGTAGCCTAAATAGTAACATTATCGAGATCAACTGGCAACAACTAGCTCAAACTGCGGCACAGCTCACACGAAATAATAACAAGAAAGAATTCACGGAAACATGACGCAAATATATAAAAGATAATCACAGAACACGTCAGATCTAGACAAAGGAAATGGGCCACTATTACTATAATAAATAAATAACAGTTATATGATCTACACCCACTTGCCGTGTGTGACAGAATTGTTATAATGCCTGTTTTTGTTGTATACTCGTAGCTTACAAGGTACTTCGTAATTTACCGCAAATTAATTATTACAAATATGAAGCGGAGAAGCACTAAAGCCATATACATATTTGTCTGTATGAAACCTTACATTCATTTTAAAATACGTATTCAACAATAAACCGGCCAAGTGCGAGTCGAGCCCGCACACTGAAGGTTCTGTACCACGACAAAATGCAATAATTATTATCAATAAAAACTGACTTCAGTATAAGTAAAATGTGTCATTTGGATCCAGTGAAAAAAATGATGATGTCGACCAAGTAACGCAAAATTACCGGTTATAACTTGGTAATGAACAGAAATAACCGACTCACACTTGGCCATTATTTATTATTTGTTGTTATACTTTAGAGTGTGTACTATAATCATGCCAAGTTTGACGTTTGTACGTATTACCTACCATTTTTACATTACAGAAATTACAATAATAGTTTAAAAAAAAATTGTTTGTTATTACTTTTTAAGGGTTCCATAGTCCTACAAGGAACCCTTATAAGTTCGTTCTGTCCGTTTGGCACATAACATCCCTAAAATGCAAAATAAAATTAAAAATGAGATCTATATTAAAACTCAAATTTCCCAGTTCCATGGACTTATCTTATCAACCATAGAAGTTAAAAGGTTCTAAGGAATTAGGACGGACAAACTGAAAGACAGACAGACAGACGGAAATATGAACAGACAGAACGAACTTAAATGTGAGGGTTCCTTATGGTACTACGGAACCCTAGAAAAGTGTAATTTTCTTGCGTGACAATGATCCTGCTGATGCTGATTCGCATCAGAAATGACAAGACAAAAACAAATGCTTACTACATTTTTCAATTTTTATTTGTCACTGTTGTCCATCTGTCAAATCACTGTTCGATAGGTTCATCAATGGTACATGGTTGTATGGAGCTGAGGATGGCGCGGGTCCGAGTTCCACTCCCGCGGGCACTCCCAGGGGTGTCCTCTAGAGGTGTCTTGAGTCCAGAATGGTTTATGCAAAAGAGGGTTAACGTTTTGAAGGAATACATTATCTCACTGTTCAAACAAGTTAGACTTATTGAGAAACCTTTAATTAACGAACTAAAACATTTCAAAGGTTTTCAACGCCTCGTTATCTTACAATCAAGACGATGGTTTCAAAATTCAAAGATTTTAAGGAACTCTATCGCAATACAACCTTCCTCCAGCTTGGTAAGCCACAAAGAAAATGCTGTGATTTTTATCTGCGATGTGGTTCTTAATTGTGTGTATTGGAGATATTGGAAATTATTCTAGCAACAATCTTTTGTTTCGGATAAAAATATGAAAGACTGGTGCAGAGTTTAATTAGTGATCATTATATGAGCTGAGCTGAGCTGAGCTGAGTGGCTCTGTTGGAGCAACACGGAGGAGGTTCGTTATTATTTCTCACTTGGATTGTTGCAAACAAAAATATCTGTATATAGCATAACATTTCTAAATACAGATACGATAATTTTATCGCTACCATAGTTTAAAGCGATTTGTTTTGCATAAATTTCTTGTGGTTTAAAATTAACATGTACTTGTACGTGTACGTTATTACATTTAATGTAACAAAACCAACACTTTAATCGGACTTTTATCTCTACTGTAAAAATATGTACAGAAAAACGTGTATTTAGGTTTAGGAAAATATTTGATTGTCCGAGCCACGATATTTCCATTTTTCAAAGCGAAAGTAAACAGGCCCGGTATCCCGCAAATATATCTAAATAATGATTTCCATTGAAATATTCATAATATTCGTCAGTAGGTAGAGGTACCTACAATACGCTCCGAACGTAATTTTTTTCAAAGGCGCTCGAGGGAGTTGGCTCTCTCACACTTGGATGAATAAACTGACACGACATGACATGTGCCATTCACAAGATGGACTAAAAATATGAACACGCTCTACACCTTTTTGCTGATCTACAAACGTCATCAGTTGCATGAACGTATCTCATTGTCATCATTTCTCTAGTGCCTTACATACTCGTAGGTAACTTGTAAAAGGTAACTCGGTTTATGACAATATTAATACAGTACATTGAAAATGTTTGTTATTACCATTAACGTGATTAGTTTGATTAAATTAGGTGACCTAGCGACAAATTTCCATCTAATTTGTTCTACAAGAACTTGCTCAGTTGTCACTATAACTCTTGTATGTGTTAACTATCCGTTTTCTCTATCAGCTCTAGTTGCACTTCTGCATTCACTTTTCTATCGATCGCATCCTTTTTTTATCACATAATCCACCTGTCATCTTGTCCCCAGATTTATTTATCCCTGGTTCCCGCGAGTTATTCAAAGACCCTCGCTAGTTCACAGCGCGCGGCGCGGGCGTCGTCCCGGTCGGCGGAGAAATTGAAAAATTACAATGAGCCGGAGACACGGATTACTTCAATATTGGGGAGACGATCAACTCGCGCTGAGACGACCTCGGTGCCACAGGTGACAGATAAACAACCGCCGCATCTTACGTTTTATACAAAAATAAACCATAAAAGTAAAATAATTAGGTACATTATTTTTCATAATTAATGTCTATCTAACAGTTTAGACGTTGGACCACGGTTAACACGGCATGTGTCATAATTTAAAATAGGAACTCTTCTGAGGTACACGAATGAACATTTTCTCAAATGTTTCGTGCGATACTGTAGTAAGGGAAATGGTTGATTATGATTACCTACCATGTTTTTATTGCAAATCAATGTTGCTCACTGTGTCACTCACTCACTGTGTCGTTTTAGTTTTAGATATATATATATATAATATAGTATTAGTAACACAATGTAAACAACCTTACCTGTTCAACCCAATACTTAAATAGCACCTATATGATCGTTATTGATAGCACGTTCCGAATCAAGGAACAATACGTTTAAAAATTTCCATCATAACAGTGTTAAAGAGCCTGAAGGTTTTTCTTTCCGGTCATGTAACACTAATTAAATTAATTTGTTGTCCGTTATAATGGGGCATCCGCCATATTGAATTTAGTGTGACGTCATTATATTTTTTCTGTTCTCAGCAAACTCTTTCGTTTGATACTCACATCATGGGGATGCACAAAAAATAACTAGTCCGCCATTTTTGGGGAGTCCGCCATAATGATTGCATTTAGAATGATGTTACTCAACGAGTCATGCATTCTCATATAAACTAAACGTTTATACCAAAGTTCAGATCAATCAATTGAGGATAACTGATCTAAAGTTCAATTGCACACACACATACACACACTCGTACATACATACTAACAGGGTTACATTACAACTTAAATAAAAGCTTGTAACAAAACAATGAATGAATGAATGGCAGGTTATCATTCAGTGTGGAGGTTAAAGGGGGAGGCCTATGTTCAGCAGTGGACGTCTTCTGGGTGATGATGATGATGAACAAAACAATGAGCTAGGTCCCTAGGTCCATACTTTTATGACATGTACCTTGTTGTTAAGTACAGTAATAAGTGAGTAACAAGCATGTAAGTAGGTAATAGGTTAAGATCAGTGCATAAACGATTCACTGATTTTTAAGTAATCTTTAAGTAAATTGTGTTTCTTCTATGTATAAAAGCTAAGAACCTAACTCCAAGATAAACCTCGGCGAGTTTTGTTGGTGTCAGCAAGCAAACTAAAATGTAGTAACGTATATCTACACTAATATTATAAAGAGGAAAGATTTGTACCTATTTTTGTATGTTTGTATGTTTGTAATGAATAGGCTCCGAAACTACTGAACCGATTTGAAAAATTCTTTCACTGTTGGGAAGCTACACTATCCCCGGGTGACATAGGCTATATTATATTTTGTAGCGAGGCCGAAGGCCGAGCTTACACTCGTGCGAAGCCGGGGCGGACGGCTAGTCATATATAAATAAATTGATTGATTGAGTTTCAGATAATGAACTTTCTATTTTAATAAAGTTTTACTTGTTTACTGATTTATTTATCTGTGTTGTCTTCCTTCCTGGATATCTTCCTGTGTGGTTGTGAGCTGGATTGATATCGTTAGAACAGTAATGTTTCCCGGGACGGGAGTGTATTGACCCGGGTAACACGCCGCAATTACTCGCTCTCATAACAACATGTTGGGAAGCTGTAATCTCTACTGATTACTTTTCTTAGAAAAGAGACTGAAGTCCCGGATCTATTGAAGTACATCGTTCTACCTGTTACTGAGCGGTGTGGATCGTCTCCGATCACTTACTTGTATTGTATCTCAGTACAGGGAAACTTATATATTGAGTATCCATGATGAAAATATGTGCTAAGCTTATGATTGGTTCCTTTAAAAGTTGACATCCATATGAAAACAACTCTGCCCTACATCTTGCACAACTGCAAATCTCACACCATGCGATTTATCCGCTCCTTTCTTTCTTTCTTGTGAAATATCCTTCACCCAAAGATATTCCCACCGACCTTCAATATGAAGCGTTTTTAAAAGGGGTGTCTACAACTAGCTCTTCGGACTGGCATGGTACCGTCTACACTGTTAGTGTTGCAGGCGGCGGTTTCTGCTTACCATCAGCCGGAGCTCACGCTTATTAGTTGATCTTATTATTTAAAAAAAACTTGAGAGGTGTCAAGGGACACCCAGATAGAGAGAGAGAGAGAGACAGACAGAGAAACACGTACACGCCGCACGGCTTACAATTATAGCAAAAAGTGTCGTTACAACTTTTGGTCTTAATTTTTCCGTCTAACCCCCTTTCGCAACGCGCGAAAGGGAACTTCGTTCCAAAAAATTGAAGACGTGTGGTGATTTCGATCCAGTTGAGAGTTTAGAAAATACGGATATAGGTACAAGTTGTCTGGTCAGATACATTGTTGTTTATTTGTTGTCCAACAAGACAACAACTAACGAAAGAATATGATGCAATATCAGTCGTCAGCAGACGGTATGATTTCCATTTCACGCGTCGCAGGCTCGACCCGCGGGAGCCGCGCCGCGCCGCGCCGCGCTACGTGGCTCGACGTGCCGTGGCGTGGCATGACGTGGTGTAGAAAATGAAAACTTTTGATGCATCGCGCTAGATGCAAATTGAATTGTCTCTCGAAAAACACGGACGGGGAATAATTTTGTTAAGAGCTTCCTGACACTAGTTTTCACGATGAAAGTGTCTTTGTGTTCTGGAATCACGTAGCGCCGCTTTGTTAAATGTGACTTTCACTATGAGAAACATACTGACATACGTACTGTACACCTACTGTGAATAATATACTGACAATACGTACTGTACACCTACTGTGAATAACATACTGACAATACGTACTGTACACCTACTGTGAATAACATACTGACAATACGTACTGTACACCTACTGTGAATAACATATTGACATACGTACTGTACACCTACTGTGAATAACATACTGACAATACGTACTGTACACCTACTGTGAATAACATACTGACAATACGTACTGTACACCTACTGTGAATAACATACTGACAATACGTACTGTACACCTACTGTGAATAACATACTGACAATACGTACTGTACACCTACTGTGAATAACATACTGACAATACGTACTGTACACCTACTGTGAATAACATACTGTGAATAACATACTGACAATACGTACTGTACACCTACTGTGAATAACATACTGACAATACGTACTGTACACCTACTGTGAATAACATACTGACAATACGTACTGTACACCTACTGTGAATAACATATTGACATACGTACTGTACACCTACTGTGAATAACATACTGACAATACGTACTGTACACCTACTGTGAATAACATACTGACAATACGTACTGTACACCTACTGTGAATAACATACTGACAATACGTACTGTACACCTACTGTGAATAACATACTGACAATACGTACTGTACACCTACTGTGAATAACATACTGACAATACGTACTGTACACCTACTGTGAATAACATACTGACAATACGTACTGTACACCTACTGTGAATAACATACTGACAATACGTACTGTACACCTACTGTGAATAACATACTGACAATACGTACTGTACACCTACTGTGAATAACATACTGACAATACGTACTGTACACCTACTGTGAATAACATACTGACAATACGTACTGTACACCTACTGTGAATAACATATTGACATACGTACTGTACACCTACTGTGAATAACATACTGACAATACGTACTGTACACCTACTGTGAATAACATACTGACAATACGTACTGTACACCTACTGTGAATAACATACTGACAATACGTACTGTACACCTACTGTGAATAACATACTGACAATACGTACTGTACACCTACTGTGAATAACATATTGACATACGTACTGTACACCTACTGTGAATAACATACTGACAATACGTACTGTACACCTACTGTGAATAACATACTGACAATACGTACTGTACACCTACTGTGAATAACATACTGACAATACGTACTGTACACCTACTGTGAATAACATACTGACAATACGTACTGTACACCTACTGTGAATAACATACTGACAATACGTACTGTACACCTACTGTGAATAACATACTGACAATACGTACTGTACACCTACTGTGAATAACATACTGACAATACGTACTGTACACCTACTGTGAATCATGTGTCTAGCTTTTTAAAACTAAGCCTTTTAACTTAAAAGTACGACATCAATAGACCACAACTCGAAATCATCGAAGCTCTAAACCTACCTGTTAATTATCACAAAATTAAAATGAGAATCAACACACCATGGTCCGTGTACGTTTCGGTATTATTGGTCAACATTATTACAAGTTTTAACTATAGCGAATACTATCGGGCGATTGACTTGTTCGTGTAGTTACGAAGTGGTATAAAAATAATGTTTCCGTAAAAGTCTAGGGGCCACAACAATGTATTATTATTCTTATTTGTACAATTAATTTATATCTCGTTTTTTCTACTACAGGTAGAGCAAGAAAATAAATCAAGTAAAATTTAAAAATAATACCGTAAGATGTGTTACCTCCCAGTACTTAATATTTCCAGTCAAGTCGCGCAGCTCCCGAGGCCGCTCAACGATCGTTACATTTGAATAAACACTTATAAACACATTTGAATACACATTAAGGTATCGACGCCGGAGCTGGCTGCGGCGTGCGGAGCTGGCTGCGCGGCGGAGCTGGCTGCGGCGTGCTGACTGCCGACCGATACCGGGGTATATTTGAACATATTTCACGGGAACTCTAATGGAAAAGTTAACGTTGCTGCCATTTAAAAAGGGGTTTCATATTAACATTAGACTGTTTAAATAAGATCAATGACGGACTGATGGCCAAAAAAGGAACAGTACTCTACTTTTATGCATCCCTGTGTCTGTCACCTGCACACCATCACATCATCTCTATAGTAGATACCTGTGTCTGTCACCTGCACACCATCACATCATCTCTATAGTAGATACCAAACTATGCCACCACCGTTTCACCTAGTGAGGTGTCAGCACCAGTAGGGAGGTTTTGAAAGCACCAGCATTAACATTCTAGTTTGTGGGTAAATTTTATTGATAAAATGCAATAACAGCACAATTTTTTGTTTTGCTCTATATTTCATGGCGTTTGGGTGTATCTCATCTAGTAACCTGCTGGAATAGTTTTGCTTTGGTATACGTCTCAAATTCAAATTAATTCGTAATCCCAATTGAACGGTTCCGTCAATCTCCATGCATACGGCACGTCTTACAATTCTGTTGTTTTCTGTCTCAGCTTAATCGAAGTGTACAAAGTTACCTCCTCTCCGTGATCTCCGTCGCCGTCGGTCTGCAGGAGCCTGCTAATCCAAGTTAGCTCGTGGCTGTCGAGGTGCTGACGGCTCGTCTATGTGCAAATTTGGCAACTCACGACTTAGCGGTATTAGATCTAATACCGAGCCAGTGACGCTATACCTAGCTAGTGTTCTTACATGGAACGAGTGGATTCATGTAAATAGTTAGGTAACACAAAAATTTTTCACAAAAAACCGTTTTTAGATGAAATATTGTTTTCGGTGAAGTTATAGGACAAAATAAATTAAATAACTGACCAAGAGCGTGTCGAGACACGCATATGATAGTGTTTCGTAGCCAAAGTCATATAATTGTGGTCACATTCATAGTTCAGGAATTGGTGGCTAAATATAGGAAAATGTTAACTAATGAAAATCGGAACCAAGTCTCAGATATGTATCATGCTGATAAATCATATAACTACTTTTTATGCGTAAAAAGAAAACTACGAAATAAGGATACTTTCATTGCTATGATCATTTTACGAAAAAATAAATGATCTTAGAGCTAGAAAGTCTTGAGTTTATCACATTTTTATCGTTATAAGTTAAAAAATTAGATGAAAAAAAAAAAAAAAAACAATTTGAATGAAGGTTTTTAATATGAGTTATCAGCTTAGAAAGTTACAATGTCTATAAGTTTAGAAATACAGGGAGGGGACCAACATTTTGCCACTTTGGTGTGCCGTATTTCGCAAAGAATACACTTGATAAAAAAGTTATGTATGAAACCTTAGGCACCTTCATTTAAAAAAAAACTATTCAACGATTCAACGAACTTCTAAAAAATAGAAATGACGGACTGACAGACAGAAACTGTGACTGACAGACAGACACTGAGACTGACAGACAGACACTGAGACTGACAGACAGACACTGTGACTGACAGACAGACAGACACTGTGACTGACAGACAGACACTGAGACTGACAGACAGACGGATGGGCAGAACGAACGTATAAGCTCCTTACTACGGAATCCTTAAATTAACAACTAATAATGTTACGATGACGCATGAATTATCGCACCATCACTCAAACTACTTGCGCGTTGTTATTCCAGCAAATACAAGGGCATTGAAATAGTAGGAATACCTCCAATCCTTCGACTATAGGTCTACTTACATATATATAGTCAAAGCTCCCATCAAAGGCTGACAGACCTCTTAATCCAGGTCTTGATTTCAGAGTAACAATAACTTTATTTCTGAGCTACCTTGATCCCTGATAATATCAATATAATCTGTTCCAATCTTTGTAATAAGCCAACGAGCCGTGGACGGATAATGGCGTAATGAATTGGTGCGAGCAATGCGATGTCATCATGGTCACAAGCTCTCTGTGAGGATGGATGCGGGGGGTGGTGCGGAGACTGCGGGGCGCGGGGTGCGGGGTGCGACACTCACAGGTTGCTCTATTATGTTGGAGATTAGTAGATCTTTGATCAATCATGGTTCTCAATTGTTCGATGATGAATTGGTTATAAATGTATATATCTAGGTGACGTGTGTTTGTTCCTCAATTCAGCAACTTACAGCTGAATGGATGTGAATGAAATTGATATAGATGTAGCCTCATAGTAGCTTATATCTTGGATATATGTGTGTTTATCCAGGATATAAGAGGCTACCGGAAAACATAATGGTTTCTCTAGGATAGTAGACGGAGCTGCGGAGCGCTGCTAGTAATATAGCGAACTAGTAACGTAGCTGCTAGTAAGCCCTGCTGCTGGCAAATAAATCACATCTGAAATATCTGATACCTGTGCCACATCGTCACTTCACATCAAGTTATGGGCTAACGCTAGCTCATTTCAAGATACAGAAATAAGTAGCAGGAAGCAAATATACCTTCCTCAAAATTGTGTTGATAGAAGGAGATGCGGTCTAATTCAGTAAATGAAACTATATCACGGAAACAATACGCTCACATACACAATACATGGTGATCAATCACTAAGAAAATATTCGCTAAAGATTGTCTCTTATCGCGAACAAATTATAATTATCAGATAAGTTATGATAAAATGTTGATTATGGTGTAAGACGTTATGTAAATCATCACATTTTTATTTATTTAAATTATTTACACTTATCTTACGATTTTATGAGTATTTTATATCATTGCAATGTTGTCATTTTTTACATGAACTTTTTTATGTTAATAAATCAGATTAACAATTATTTTTTGTTTATTAAAGCTATGTTTGGTCGTTAAGGGTGACACTCCACCAAGGTAAGGAGCAGCTTAGTTTTTTTTTTAAGAAAACGCTTTATATGCAAACAAAGAACGAAGACAATTCAACGCAGCTAGTAGAGTGTCAGCCTTGTCCTGGTTTCTTACTGGGTTCCACTCTTTTGTTTGTGACAGTATGAGTATTACCAAAGTAGTGATAAGAACGCGGCTACTGTAACCAGCAGGAGGACGAGCGGCGCCGTGTGCAGCGTGTGGGCGGCGCTGCAGGCGGGGGCGCGCGCTCCGGGGCCGAGGCAGGCCGCGTACGCCATGAGGTGTGGCAGCTGACTCTGCTCGTACAGCCCCGAGAACATGCCGTGCTGCGGGCCCCACGCAAATACTCCCACGTCGTCTCCACCGTGAGTTTCAAACTCGAGCGGTATCTCCGCGTGAGACAACCAGTTTATATCACCTACAAAACACAAAACAATGTTTGATTATACATTTGTATTAGCATAGAACAATGGCGGTATACATTAAAGCATATCTCACATTAAAAGACCAATAAATAATATAAAGGTAGTCATGGAAACGAGACAGAAGTATGTCAAATCACTGTCGGAACCGCTTCTCCCACGCGCACATTTTACTTTGAAAAATTATGTGGTTTAACTACAATCGGAATTGTAATATTCCGTAAAATATAAACGAAATTAGTCAAAACCATATAGTTTCCATGGTAAATTAAACCATCATGTCTGCACATTTGTCTTGAAGTACGAATACAAAGAGAAAATATGTTTACTAGCAGATCGGATGCAGTCACCGACAGTAAAAGAAGGAATAATATTAAAATCATCAAGCGTACCAAAATTATCTTCTTTCGTAACATCTGGACGGACACCGTCGACATGCGGCCTGGCGCCAGGGCCGTTGGTATACGAGAGCGTCATGAAGGGAACTCCATCATCACCGGGATGCCAGAAGGACTGCCCGAGAATACTGTCTCCCCGCCGTGAGTATCCGTTGATTGCCAACACGTGAGAGTGGTCTGCTGTGACCACGATCAGGGTATCATCATCTGACAGTAACTTAGTGGCACTCTCGACGGCTTTGGTCAATTCTATCGTCTCATCTAAAGCTTTTTCGACTAAATTGTCATGATGCGCGTGGTCTATGCGACCTCCTTCTACAAACAGGAAAAATCCCTTTTCATTGCGGCTGAGCGACTTGATCGCTACTTCGGTGAGCTCGGCCAGAGTCGGCTCCGTGGTCTGGTCGGCCTCCAGGTGGTACTGCATGTGACCGTTTTCAAACAGCCCTAGAAGATATTCGGGTGCCTCCTCCGACGCCTCCAACAACTCAGTTCTGTTCCACACGTAGCGGTAGTTCAAGTTGCGTGCTGCTTTATCGTCTTGCCACTCTTGGATTAAATTACGACCATCGGTTCTGCGTCCTTCAGTGCCTTCTTCGTCAACTGTAGTGTTCGGCAAAAACTCTCGTCTTCCACCTCCCAAGATTACCTAAACACAATAAATAGTTTTGTTCAAAAGTGTCTACGGTCATCATCATCATCAGCCAGAAGACGTCCACTGTTGAACATAGGCCTCCCCCTTTAACCTCCACACTGACCAACATCCTGCCGCATCCACTGGATGCCCGCGACTCTCACAATGTCGTCGGTCCATCTAGTGGGAGGCCTACCTACGCTTCGTCTTCCGGTTCGCGGTCTCCACTCAAGAACCTTTCTTCCCCATCAGTTATCAGTTCTTCGAGCGATGTGGCCTGCCCATTGCCACTTCAACTTGCAGATTTTAATAGCTATGTCGGTGACTCTGGTTCTTTGGCGAATATCTATGTTCCGAATTTTATCGCGTAAAGAAACTCCGAGCATAGCTCTCTCCATTGCCCGTTGTGTGACTCTGAGTTTTTCCAAAAGACCAACTGTTAAGGACCACACCTCTACGTGTCTACGGTAGTATTTGATTTTTCAGACGCAGGGCTAGGACGTTGATGGAAACTGGTGAAATTCAAATTTGAAATAAAACACACCTTGAAATGAGTTCCAGGATAGTGGTGAACGAGCTGGTGTGCGATGTCAGGACAGGTATCGGTGTCGTACCCGTCTGCCTTCACTTCTGCGTCGTTCTCCCAGTAGCGGTCCGCCACCTTGGCGTACGCGCCCGCCGGCGAGGCGTGCGTCACGCGCGTCGTCGTCACGATACCTACCGATAGAGGAGCACGTGAGAATCTGCTGTAACACGACATGCATTGCCACATTTTTTCACTGAGAACAGTACGCACCAGCGTCCCGGCCGTCAGCTAGCGCCCACTCGGCGATGGATTCGACATGAGTCGACTTGTCGGTGGAAGCCTCGCAGCCGCGGCGCGGGACGGCCGCTGTCACTCCGATGGTCGCCTCGTTGTTCTTAATACCACAGAGGTATGCGGTTGCTGTACACGCTGAGTCTGCTATTTGAGCATCCACGCAGTACGTCTGCAATGAACAGATTCCGTCACACAAAGTTTAGCTACGTATAGAACCAGGGAGTGGACGCGTGCTTGTGTTAGATGCTATTATAGCACCTACAGGATGTATGTACAGGATATATGTACAGGATGTATGTACAGGATGTAAGTAAAACACACACAATTAGCCATAGGAAGTTAAATTAGAAGGTTTAGTGGAACAAGCTTTCGAGGAAATAGACACGAATAAATCGCATTTTACCCTTATACTGTTAATTATGGTAACTGACTCGGCTGTCACACATTTTGTTTATATTATACAGGAGTTACTCAGTTAAAACTACACAAGTTACTCCGACTATAGTTTCAACCGCTATCAGCGGTCTTGAGTACAGAGCGAGTTAGCGTCGCGCATCCAATCACCTTGAAAAAGACCGCCGAATGTAGTTGACACTATATTCAGAGTAACTGGCGTAGTATTAGATACGTGAGTATTTCCCATGCAGTAATAAATAACTATTATGATTATTGGATTATTTAGTTATACTTTGTAAACGGCATACCTCTAAGTAAATTTAATCAAAGATTGTGATGTTTCGATACATGGATATCATCAAGTCATGGTTTACCTATTATTTTTATTTATCCTGATAATTTTCTACACTGTGTGTGGTCTGTACATCGTTTTAATTTCCTATTTGGAACCTGGTCCATTTGAGAAAAGAAAAATAGTAAAATCAATGAATGTATCTACTCATCCCGCGGGATCAGTATGGGTTGGGTCCAGTTGACGTAAAAGCCATAACCGTACAATATAAACAAAATGTCAGTTGTTAGGTTTTCAATTACAATAACTGGACAACATATTTTAATTTGTCTGCATACTTTACAAATGTTGCTTTTTTTTTTTTGTTAAAGGAAAAGCTGTTTAAATCAATGAAAAATGGTGTGTTACCTTACTAATGCCGACAGTAGGAAACTCTTCAAAGAAGAGTCGCTCCTCCTCTCCCGTGCGGCCCTCCCTCTGTCCCAGCAGCGCCCGCGCAGCCGTCAGCGTCGCGAAGGACATCCCGTCTCCGAGGAACATGATGACGTTCTTCGCCCGGGTGCTGTCGGCGGCACCTCGGGCTGCACGCCGCGTGAGCCCGGCCTGCGCCTCCTCGTACCAGAACTCGGCGGAGTTCTCCGCGGAGTTGGCAGAAGTGCGCGCGGCGGCCTGCACGCGCGGGTGATAGTGACCGCCCTCGCATGCCGCGACTAAAGAGAAGAGCGCTGCCACCCACCAGAGCCTCATATTGCCTTCTTAATTGAATTAAATCGTTCCTTTCCTGACTGATCGTTTATAAACTAACAATAATCTAATCTCTACAGTTATCACGTATAATTGTATGTTGCTATTCGGTGTGATTATAACATTTCAATGCGATCAAATTGTTACAAAACTCCATTAAATATTACGAATAATTTTTCTGAGGAATTGAAGACGAAACTTTGTTGTTGCGTGATGTTTGCATTTTCAACTCAGGAAGTAAATATGTTCGTATAGGCTGAGAGACCCCTACTGTCAGAGTTTTTAAAGACACCCGAAAACCTCTGAAATGGCCGTGCGGTTGCTGTTATCGATTAAAAAAAAAAAAACAATCTGGGACTCGATTTTCGAATCAATCGTATGATAGATGATTGAATCAGGCGTTACTTTGCGGAAGTCCAAAGTTAGGCGTTACTTTGTTTAAATTAAATTTTATTTCAGAATTAATTAATTTTGTTTTAGGTTAGGTTAATTTTCATTTTTATGTAATTAATATTTTATTTTAGGTTAGGTAAAATTAAACTCAATTAAATTAACTTCATCAACAAAATATCTACCCAGAAAAATGTATCCCAAATTCCTTATTGTACTTGAAGCGACGTACAAGCGGAATTACACTAGAAATTCATAAGAAAAAGAGTTTTAATCGTATATAACATACTTTGCACAAAAATATCATGTGAAATGAATGACTTTTGAATGAAATCCCAAACACAAGTCGCATTTATGAAATAATCATAATTATGACGTTTACGCAACAAGTGCTTTAAACCATTTGAATTTGCTTTATATTAATTGAAAATCTTTAATTTCGCGTGATATTTTCGTGCTAAATATCGTTCGACGACGACGATATATAATCGTTACGAATGATTCAATAATGGAGCCCCCCCCCCCCCCCCGGGCTCCTCTCATTGTGAGACTCTTACTCAGGATGTTAGGGATATTGTTGATATCGCACTGATTCTCAAATAATCTATAATTACATTTCATTATTCTCATGTCCATGTTAATGTATGAAATGTAATTTTACGGGTTTTTCATTCCCACTTTTTATAGAAAGGTTATTTTTCGAAGCTTAATCAAAAGTCTTTATTCCGACATCTTTATTGTGAACTAGCCGTCCGTCCCGGCTTCGCACGAGTGTAAGCTCGGCCTTCGGCCTCGCTACAAAATATAATATAGCCTATATCTCCCAGGGATAGTGTAGCTTCCCAACAGTGAAATAATTTTTCAAATCGGTTCAGTAGTTTCGGAGCCTATTCATTACAAACATACAAAAATAGGTACAAATCTTTCCTCTTTATAATATTAGTGTAGATAAATGGACGTCAAGGCATGTCTATTCACAATTTTTGTTATTTGAATGCGCCTTATTACGCTAATCGCAAGATAAGTTACTGTTACAGAGTTTATAGTGTCGCGTCCGTCCACAGTATCTGAGGCGTCGCGTGCTGAGGTTGAACTCACGAGCTGGATATGTAGATAATGGTAGTTGGCTCTAGTTGTACGTTTGGAATTTTTTGCAGACTTTTACTCTGCAGTTCAAGTATTTGGACAGTTTCGGTTCCTGCAGGATCCAGGTGAAACCCTGGTGCGCTGCTAGTATATCATAGATTGACATTAGTTTCTACCACATCGTTCTCAACGTGTACCAAATTATTAAGAAAGCTTCTATGAACTAGTACATAATCTGTGGCACAGTAAGTGGTTCTCGTTATTAATGATGTTGTCGTTTTTATAGCAAGTTAATTCCAGCGCTGATTTATGTACCTACGTACAGTGTACCTACCTACTGGCATGCTCCCTGATGTAGGTATACCTACGTACAGTGTACCTACCTACTGGCATGCTCCCTGATGTAGGTATACCTACGTACAGTGTACCTACCTACTGGCATGCTCCCTGATGTAGGTATACCTACGTACAGTGTACCTACCTACTGGCATGCTCCCTGATGTAGGTATACCTACGTACACTGTACCTACCTACTGGCATGCTCCCTGATGTAGGTATACCTACGTACACTATACCTACCTACTGGCATGCTCCCTGATGTAGGTATACCTACGTACAGTGTACCTACCTACTGGCATGCTCCCTGATGTAGGTATACCTACGTACAGTGTACCTACCTACTGGCATGCTCCCTGATGTAGGTATACCTACGTACAGTGTACCTACTTACTGGCATGCTCCCTGATGTAGGTATACCTACGTTTAGATTCACACCTCACCTAAATTATAAGCTCAAATAACCTCGCAATAACAAATAATAAATATTATACCATTTAATCAACTTATTTATCAATAACAATGAATTGTAATCTTGTTTTAAATCTCTGCTTTATTTTATACCGTTTTTGAGCAAGTGTCTTAATAACCAAACAAAATGTATGCTTATCACTAAACACCTAAACTACTTGGCCTTTTTACATAAACTAGTTTCGCTAAAACTAGATTTTATCTCAATTTACTTATGCGTCACCTAAATAACACTCAAAAAAAAAACAATGATAATTATGTTATAATTATATTGTATAAATGCATCTGACTAGATGCCACATCTAGAAGCGCTCTGATAGTTAAGTCCGTGTCATAACAAGTTTCTGTGTTTTGTTTGTCGTCGAGACTGGTCATAATGCAGCGAATTTAATGCAGTTGAGGGTAGTTTGAGATTTTGTCGTGTTTTTAATGTGAGTTTTATTTTTATTTCTATTCTATTTAATATTAGGCATATCATATTCACTAAACATATGTATATATATATAACAGTTATAATTACTTTAATATTATATTTATAATTTGTCTCGGTGTTTCTGTGCCACAGATCACAGATCAGATCTCCATCATAACTTTATTTTAATATGTGGACAGGAAGGGACTGATATCCTAAATACAGGGCAACCTAGTTAGGAGTTAGTGCTCAGCCATGTACCAACCACATCGTCTATTATGTTTTAAA
This sequence comes from Agriopis leucophaearia, assembly GCA_949125355.1. NCBI lineage: Eukaryota > Metazoa > Arthropoda > Insecta > Lepidoptera > Geometridae > Agriopis > Agriopis leucophaearia. Next base: position 208,763 of record OX421276.1, on the reverse strand, counting down.
AATTTTACAAACTTTTGTCAAAAAATTTACCCTCTTTCTTTTTTAAGGTTTAATTTCAAAAGATTAAAATCATGATTTTAAGTTGTTTAAGTTAGTAAGCCATGAAATATTTTATCACATGTATTACGTATATTATGTATTAGTACCTACTTGGTATTTACATCAACTATTGTTATTGGCACAAGTGTTAAATTATATAAAGAAGCGCAATGTTCAATTGCATAATTAGTTTAAATAAGAGAGATTCCTAAATTTGTAATAATATTAAGTATATTTGGTCAATGTACCTATTATGATTGAACAATAAAGTTTATTATTTATTATTATATATATACAAAAGTATTAAAATCATTAAAATCAATTAAATTAAATTTTTAATAAGTTCGGTATAAAAATAATCAGCAAACTATGATTATAAACTTAAATAAACAAGTACAGAAAATTATCATAAAGCCAGGCGTTGTACAATTAAAAATATTTTTATTCTAAACTTGAAATATTGTGGGCTTAGTAGATACAGCGCTGGCGATGAATACCTACGCGACGGTGCCGGTAAGAATACCTACGCGACGGTGCCGGTAAGAATACCTACGCGACGGTGCCGGTAAGAATACCTACGTGACGGCGCCGGTAAGAATACCTACGCGACGGTGCCGGTAAGAATACCTACGTGACGGTGCCGGTAAGAATACCTACGCGACGGTGCCGGTAAGAATACCTACGCGACGGTGCCGGTAAGAATACCTACGTGACGGCGCCGGTAAGAATACCTACGTGACGGTGCCGGTAAGAATACCTACGCGACGGTGCCGGTAATAATACCTACGTGACGGTGCCGGTAAGAATACCTACGCGACGGTGCCAGTAAGATTACCTACGCGACGGTGCCGGTAAGAACTAAGAATCCTGTCTGTCGTAAAAAAAAAAGATAGTCTATCAACATTTAAATTGCACACTTAGTTAAACAAGAGATTCACAAAAGTTACGTGTAATTTCTCTCTCGTCCAGTTATCTGCATCCGTTGTCCGCATGCTAACTACCTCACTTTTTGCCCCAAAAGGGAATTAAATGAGTTTTCACTGAGTTCCTCCACAATACACAGTAAGGAGTGTATGAAGAAACAATTACAAGAAATAATCGTAACTAAATAAAGAAGAAATAGATCAACTACCAAGTTCATGTCCAAAATGTTTACCGCTGACATTACGTTTGCTCCGCTATACAAGTTTACCGCTGACATTACGTTTGCTCCACTATACAAGTTTACCGCTGACATTACGTTTGCTCCACTATACAAGTTTACCGCTGACATTACGTTTGCTCCACTATACAAGTTTTTTCCTCAGGGATTATCTGTTCTCCGGCAAATGTCAGCTAGTTCCCATACTGTTCATCAACTGGTACGTATGTACTGGTATGGTGGTGGTGTGTACTGGTACGTATGTAGAACATTTTTTTAATGAAGACACGAGAGCAAAAAGTCACAGCGAGTGTTTAATTCAGCGCGCACACGGCGAGATGTAACTCACTTGTAGCGGTTTCCTTTTCACTCTCATAGACTACGTATTTTATGTTCCACTTGCACTAGTGTCTTCCTTTTCTATCTCTATACGTACTTTGTGATTGTGCTTTACATAACTACCCTCTTGACAATGTCGGTCGCTTAGATGATCTTTACAATTTTGGTTCATCAGACCCATCACAGGGATCCACAGCGCAAGGGAGAGGAGGCCTGTACCCAGCAGCAGGTCGATACAGGCTGACGATAATGATGACGATTGTATAGGTCAAACTCTTTCTTACCTCTCAGTGAAATGTATCAAAAAGAAAAGACAACAGGTCAACAGGATATAAATTATTAAAAATAGATCGCTTTAAGCGATAAGGCCGCCTGTTAAAAGCCTAGATAATTACTGTAGTTTATAATATTATCCTTGTTTTTGTGGTTTTTAGTAAAGAGTTATTGTTGTTGTTGTAAATCTGGGCCTTTTCACGGCCCAGAGTGATCAGGTATCTTCTAAGTCAGCGTGCTTCATCGTTGCTTACAAATAGGCGAGTTGGTTTTCATACGCAGACATATTCCCGATAAAAAAAAAGGTTAAGCAATATATAGCTGTCATAAAAATTCTGTGGAAAAACCTATTTTTTTAGATAGAGTAAGTAATTTTAGTTAATTTTCGTCTATAAGATAGTCGTGAGGTTCTGTGACATTAAAACTAAAAAATAAATGAAGCTAAACATGTGATTGTTAAGTGTCTAGGATCCACAGTTCTGAGCTACGATCACTATAAATAAATAAATTAGAATAATTATAGCAGATTAGTTAGTTTAGTGTTCCATTGTTAAGTTGTCTTGTTACAAATCTAGTTGTAATCCGGTATACGGGATGCCTTGATGCAGGCTTTTTCTATAATAGCAATCAGCAGGTACTATTATTTTAACAAATTAGGCAATTGGAAATAACGTTTTTTTTGTCATATAAATCTATCTATATCTATTATAATCTATATTTATCTATCTATCTATACATAATAATATACCCCTACAACAGAAAACTAATGAAAAATATCTTGGTTTGTATATGGACTCCCACTTAACTTGGAATACCCACTTAGAACATTTAAAAACTAAATTAGTTTCACTCCGTGGCGCACTACGTAACATTGTTCGATGCATTCCGCGAAAATTACGATATACAATTTATAATGCTTTAGTTAAACCGCATCTTTTATACTTGATCGAAATTTGGGGATGTGCTGCAAAAACAAGATTAGATAAACTTCAAAGATTACAAAATAAAATAATTAAAATGCTCTTTAACTATCACTACCTAACACCAACTAAAAAAAATTTACGATGAAACAAAAATTATGAATATCAAAATACTATATAAATATAACATATGCGTTTTTATTCGAAAAACCTTAAATAAAAACATCCACACTAACTTAACATTCTTGAAACGCAAAAATGTTGTTGACCGTCGAACTCGACGAGCTAGCTTCCTCGTCATACCGAAGCATCGTACAAATTACGGTAAAACAATGCTCACTATTGAAGGAGCGCAACTATACAACCACATACCCTCAAAAATAAAAATATGTAAACTCACTTCACGCATTTAAAAAACAATTAGCTGATCATATTATCTTAGATAAATCATTGTAACACCAAAATGCGTGAAGTGGGTCCGCTGTTTTATGTTTTATTTTTTACTTCATACATAGATACTGTTTATATGAGTAGGTACTTTACGTAACATGCGACGACGAACTTTATAGTTTTATTAAAATACTAGCTTTTTTGCCCGCGACTTCGTACGCGTAGATTTTCATATAAACCTTCAATCCTTTTTTCTTCCCTTAATCCGGCCTTGCGCAAAATAACATAGCCTATACTTCAATCTGGTCATAGCTAAGCATATTCGTGAAAACCGCATTTAAATCCGTCCGCATTTTCTTCCAGGGGTGTAGGAGATGTGCGTGAACAAACAAAAATTCTAAAAACTGCCTTAACATGTTCAGCTGCTTATTTTAAGTCGCCCTGTGTGAAGTATTGATAGAAGCATAAAAGTAATAAATAACACCGTCAACAGTTTTCAAATCAAAAAGATAATGTGACCACAGTGCAGAGCATGTTTTGAAATTTTCTTTTTGTCTAAACCATTAAAAGTATATCATGTCATGTCGGGATGATATACATCTCTGAAATTTGACTGTCCAGTTTCGCTGGCCACGGAACCCTGACATAATGCTTGTCTTAACACGCTCTTGGCTAGTTATTTCTTATTTCGCGTGCATTTGTATGTATACCTTGATTAAAAAGCCATGAAATGGAACTACTCTATTTATCTGTTAAAATATCACAGTAAAATAAAATTATTTCTATATTCTTATTCTTATTGCAAATATACACTGTATTCTTCTAAAAGCTAAGTTTATATACCCTGCATAAAGGGTGCAGCAATGACTTATGTAGTGGCTGTTCACAAAACCAGACCACAGACATAAACATATAAATTTAAGTATAGTCAAATCTATTACATAAATATATATATACTATTCAAACTTAACCTAGGGTGAAGTAATTTTACAAAACAAAAAAAAACATACTTAGTGTGATAGGTTACCTACTTCATTATAATATGAGATGATACAAAACTTATGACGCTACTTTCTTAACTATTTATATAACGATATTTATTTTCTTATTATTATTTTCTAAAATTTATCGTCGAATAAATCTTTTATCTCGTAATAACATTTTTGGGTTAGAAACTTACGAAGTTGGTTCAGGAAAAATGTTATTATTTCTTTCTTTCTTTATTGCGTCCGGAATTTTATTGTATAGGTTTATTTTCATGTACAAAGGTCCTTTTTTGAATATTTCTATTCGCGGAACTGAATTAAAATAGGATGCGGTATATTTTGTGTTTTAAATGCTAACATAGAATAAAACCAAGAGAATGTAATACTCCTACTCCATGCACTGGAATAAACCACCAAAGAGGTTGTAAGGCCTATAACATGCTTGATCTACACGTTCATTCATCTAAGAAGGTTAAGGAACCTTTTTTAAATTTAAACTGATTAACCGAATGACAGTTGACAGTTTCAAAATTTTCATGGCTATGTCAATAACATTCTCTTTACTTTGGATCTCCTTGCTTGAGGCTATGTGACGATCCTCATATTACGTTTCGTGTAACGAAGAAATAAATCATTGATTTTTATTTTCGTTTATGTAAAAATAAAGAATTAAAATAAATGATATAAGATAGCCTATGTTTTAATCTGGTAATTTCTAAGCATATTCGTGAAAACCGCATTTAAATCCGTCCAGTGGTTTAGGAGATGTGCGCGGACAAACAAACAAACAAACAAACAAACAAACAAACAAACAAACAGACAAAAATTCTAAAAACTGTCCTATCGTGTTCAGCTGCTTATTTTAAGACGACCTGTGTGATTTTTTTTTTGTTATCTCGCAATTACAGATTTTTTTATCTCTACGTTTTTATTATATGTATAGAATAGATGTTATCACATAAGTGACAAATATGTCTTAGTGATAATAAAATTCTTTAAACCTTTTTATAATAAAAACGTAGAGATAAAAAAATCTGTAATTGCGAGATAACAAAAAAAAAACACACAGGGCGTCTTAAAATAAGCAGTTGAACACGATAGGACCGTTTTTAGAATTTTTGTCTGTTTGTTTGTTTGTCCGCGCACATCTCCTAAACCACTGGACGGATTCAAATGCGGTTTTCACGAATATGCTTAGAAATTACCAGATTAAAACATAGGCTATGTTAAATCATTTATTTTAATTCTTTATTATTATTACATAAAAGAAATTAAAAAATCAATGATTATTTTCTTCGTTACCCGAAACGTAATATGAGGATCGTCACATAGCCTCAAGCAAGGAGGTACAAAGTAAAGAGAATGTTATTGACATAGCCATTATAAAAATTTGAAACTGTCATCAGTTTAAATTTAAAGAAGGTTCCTTAACCTTCTTAGATGAATGAACGTGTAGATCAAGGATGTTATAAAAACATAGGCCTTACAACCTCTTTGGTGAATCAATCCAATGCATTTTGCAAGACAAGCATATGTCAGGGTTCCGTGGCCAAAGCCATACTTGTGGTCGTATTCATTTAGTTTAGAAATTGCATGGTCATAGAAAAATTCGAACGAGCGAAGCTGGACAGTAAATTTTCAGAGATGTATCATCCCGACATGACATGATATACTTTTTATGGTTTAGACAAAAAGAAAACTTCAAAACATGCTCTGCACTGTGGTCACATTATCTTTTTGATTTGAAAACTGTTGACGGTGTTTTTACTGTTATGCTTCTATCAATACTTCACACAGGGCGACTTAAAATAAGCAGCTAAACATGTTAAGGCAGTTTTTAGAATTTTTGTTTGTTTGTTCACGCACATCTCCTAAACCCCTGGAAGAAAATGCGGACGGATTTAAATGCGGTTTTCACGAATATGCTTAGCTATGGCCATATTGAAGTATAGGCTATGTTATTTTGCGCAAGGGCCGGATTAAGGGAAGAAAAAAGGATTGAAATTTTATATGAAAATCTACGCGTACGAAGTCGCGAGCAAAAAAACTGGTTAGAAATAAAACTATTAAAATCATGTAAATATAAAGATTAAAGATAAATTAATAAATTAGTTATTAATGAAAAGATTCAAGTTCAAGTTTTTACAAAGTCATCCCCAATAGGAAGGTCTAAAGGGGTTGTAAAGTTTTAATGGACTAAACTAAATAATTGTAGCTGTAATGAAATTAGTAAAAATACTAAGAAAATAAAAATAATAAACACACGCCATATATTACATGTTTTTGAAAATCTAGTAAATACTGTAGCAAACCGTGTGAAGCGGAGGGACGCAACTGGTTCATCTATCACTAAGTATTAAATATACATAGACGATATAACAATATATTATAGTGGATACACTCTCACACACACACACATACCTCTGAGAGAGGAATGTGAACATTTCCCGCATTCACTTCACATTACGCATTTACATGTATGATATAAAGACTCCGCCACACTGCAAGCGTGCCAGGAGCGGAGCAAGGCGACGCGTGAGTTGGACTTGTATGTGGCAGTTCGTGTGGAGGCCCGCGCGCGTTTGCAGCTGAATTATATTCTTCAGGAACTATAATTTTTTATAGGATAAAAAGGATACTCTCCGGCTCTCCAACTATATATATAGAAAAATACATCAGATCATTACTCTATTGTTGCGTGAAAGAGGAACAAAAAACCCAACATACAAACACACTTTTGCATTTATAACATAAGTATGACTACATTCTCAGGTTCAACTGGCTCTGTAATCAATTAATAGTATTACTATAAATATAATCTGTTTTTTAACAAGTGGACACATCAAAAACAGACTTCAAATAAATATGAAATACGTAATATTTGCATATAAAAATGGGATGCCATGGCATCCCATCATCAGATCCTGACTTGGTGACAATGGGACTAAATTGGAAGTATACCCTACCAAACAAAAGCATTTTTTTTTAATTGGTCAGCTGTTGGCGAAGGTTCGAATTTTTTTAACAGTTGAACATAGAACCATCCTCCTTTTTGCAAGTCGTTTAAAAATGAGGAGTGTGTATGTGTGACTGGTTCCCGAACACATAGAACTGTGTACTAGTTCGGAGCATATGAGTTAATATCACATTTTGTAATAAATTAATTACTGGCACAGAAACTTTTATTATTTTGAATTAATATTAGTTAAAAACGCGCGCCGTGTCCCCCTCGCAGTGTGTCGGAGCCTTGCTGTGTGTGTGCTCACTGCTCAGTGCTGTATCCACGTGTGGTGATCGTCTCGAAGGACAATCAGTATTGTCTATACGTACGTAAGGAGCTTGAACTAATAGTGTTGTGGGTAACTATCTATATAGAAATCTATGCAGTGCTGTTCCTTCATTCTCAAATAGATATTCATCATTCCCAACATTAAAAATGATTTAATTTATACTACTATACCTATGTACTTACTAATATATACTACAGACTATTTGCGATATATTATATTTATATGTGTATATAAATATATATTTGTCGCAAATAGTCACAATTGAGTCGTCAAAACCGCGACTATTCAATTAATCGGACACAAGCACCATCTGGTGGCGCCATCAAGTCCATCTTTATGTGGTGGTAAGGAACATTCATTGCACGAGCCCGATTGGCACCTGACCGGTTTTATTTACATGTTACTAACAAAATAGATCAATCATGCACTTCACTGTTACTGTGGATCACCTACTATGTAAACTGTAGTCTATAATATGTATGTACCCTGTTACTCCAGCCGGGGTGCCGCACGACCGTGGGCCGGGGTGCCGCACGACCGTGGGCCGGGGTGCCGCACGACCGTGGGCCGGGGTGCCGCACGACCGTGGGCCGGGGTGCCGCACGACCGTGGGCCGGGGTGCCGCACGACCGTGGGCCGGGGTGCCACACGACCCTGGCCGGGGTGCCGCACGACCCTGGCCGGGGTGCCGCACGACCCTGGCCGGGGTGCCGCACGACCCTGGCCGGGGTGCCGCACGACCCTGGCCGGGGTGCCGCACGACCCTGGCCGGGGTGCCGCACGACCCTGGCCGGGGTGCCGCACGACCCTGGCCGGGGTGCCGCACGACCCTGGCCGGGGTGCCGCACGACACCGCTGGGCGCAAGCTGTACATTGGCCGGGGTGCCACATGACCCCGCCGGGTGCAGGCTGTACCCGCTCGGGTGCCGCACGACCCCGCCGGGCGCAGGCTGTACCCGCTCGGGTGCCGCACGACCCCGCCGGGCGCAGGCTGTACCCGCTCGGGTACCGCACGACCCCGCCGGGCGCAGACTGTACTTGCTCGGGTGCCGCACGACCCCGCCGGGCGCAGGCTGTACCCGCTCGGGTGCCGCACGACCCCGCTTGGCGCAGGCTGTACCCGCTCGGGTGCCGCACGACCCCGCCGGGCGCAGGCTGTACCCGCTCGGGTACTGTCGATGGTAAAGGTAGAACACTTTATTTAGTTTCTTCAATTCTATTATTTGATCTTACAAAAAAAAAGTTATAAATTTAAACATTGTTTTAGCTTTTAGCCGTCTTACTACAAAAGATTTAAGAACGCTTTAGACATGTGTTAAACAGGTGTTTCACAAATGTCATACCACAAATCCACGTCTAGCACTCGTCTATGGTTAGACATGCCTTAGCCATTGTTTAAATCTAAACAGCCCCAAACCCTTGTTTTAAGACGTGTCTATCTCAGTTTTGTCAATTTTATTCATTTTGCTTGTGAATTTATCCATTAAAACAATGGATTTTATTGATTTCATTGATTTTATCGATGATAACGACTTAGAGGACTTAGAATTTATGGACAATTATAGAGATATAATACATCGTGAACGAGTTAACCCCTTTGACAATTACAGTGATCTAAATTTTAAAAAAAGATACAGGTTTACGAAAGAATTCGCCAATAAAATTGTAGATTTGGTAAAAGACGAGCTGCCGTTTGATCCTCGTGGTGGATCCTTGGGTCCCCGATTACAAGTTGCTTGCGCTTTACGGTGCTGGGCACGTCATCAGGTAAGCATGATTTAATGTTATTAATTGATATCTTCATAGACCATAGTTTTACCGTTTAAATAATATTTTCTGTGCTAAGTACCTTTTTTTTTCGAGGGGTATCTTCCAAACATACCCGGCTGCATTGGGGTGCAGCCAGGTTATGTAGGACTAGCTGCGCCCCGCAGTTTCACCCGCGTGATGATGAGAATTGGTGATGATAATGAAAAGTAGCCTATGTGTTAATCCAGGACATAAGCAATGTATATTCCAAATTTCATCCAAATCCATCCAGCCGTTTCTGCGTTATTGAGTAGCTAAATACGATGAGTGATTTTAGAGCAATTTCGAATTTCGGTACTGTTATTGGGGCTATTGACTGCACCCACATTAGGATAAAAAAAGTAGGAGGAGACTTCAGCGAAGCCTATGTGAATAGAAAGGGATATTTCTCAATAAATGTGCAGGTTGTCTGTGATGCGAATTTAAAAATTCGAGATATTAATGCACGATGGAGAGGAAGTGCTCATGACTCCCGGATCTTTAATGAAAGCTCTATTAAACAACGTTTGGAAAATGGAGAGTTTCGTGGAAGGCTTCTTGGTGATAGTGGTTATGGGTGTACTCCACACCTTTTTACTCCAGTGCTCAACCCACAGAACCAGAAGGAAGAAGCTTACAACAGGGCACATATTCAGACAAGAAATACAATTGAAAGGTGTTTTGGCTTGTGGAAGCAAAGATTTAGATGTCTTTTAAGAGGCATGTATATGAAATTAACCACTGCCAAAACTACAATAGTGGCTTTAGCAGTACTGCATAACATAGCCATTGATATGAATGAAAGTAGAGAAATCATTCGCTATGTACGTCAGCGGAGGGCAAGACAACAGAACCCTCCAGATACACTAAGAGGAAATATTGCAAGAAGGAACTTTATTGAGAACCATTTTTAGTTAATTCAATTGTTTTATTGTAATATATGAAATAAATGTAAACTCAGTTTTTTTTTTATAATTTTATCTCCGTCTCTTTTTTCTCTTTTTCAAGTTTTAAGATTTCCAATTTATGTCTCAGCTCTTGGTGTTGTAATTCTTGTCTCTGATACTGGAGTTTTAGAGTATATTCATCCTCCAGCAGTTTAAATGTTTTTTTCTTAATTTCTGAGTTTGTTTCTACCACAGCAGCTTTATGGCTTTTTCTGAAAAAGAAAGTATTGTTATATGTAGTTGCAAGTTACAACAATATCCCATGTAAGGTTATTACAAAATAAAATCAACGTAGGTCATCAATGTCAAATTTATGGCATAAAATATAATATGATATACTTAGAATGTACTAGTGACCCCCACGGGTGTAATTTACATGCGAAGCTAGAGCGGGTCGCTAGTTATATATCACCTTCCGTGAAAAACTATCTAACTGTTGGTAAAAACCGCATCAAAATCCATTACGTGGTTTAGTAGGAGTTAGCGGTTATAATAAAACTTACACCTGTGCGAAACCATGGCAGGTCGCTATTATATTCCTATATCTTCCTATAAATCAAGCTGTTCATAGATGAAAAGTTCAGATCAGCGAGCACAAGCGAACGGCCAAACAAATGCAGCAGGGATACCTTGTTTCAATAATATGCATAGATAAATAAATAAATCAGTGAGAATAGATTAAACACCATTGAATCTTCCCAGCACTTGAGATTTACCTCGATGTTCAATTTTAATGGTTCATCTTGCGGTTGAGACAGTCCAGCATTTTGTTTTGAAGTAGATGGACCAGCGCAGACCAAATCAATGATCACCTCATCTTTTTTTGCATCATGTATGATTTCCTGTAAAAAGATGAGGAGGCTGTGATTATTTCAACAGTTTGCTTTCAGCTGAACCACACCCTTTGTTTTACCAGTTATTTCTTGAAACCTGTGATAGACAACATTGTATAAATTTAAAATAATACCTATCCACGAGCTTTGTAATAGGGTAGAAATATTTAAAACATGTTTGTGTAAGCAGGTAGGTACAATACTTACTTCTTTTGAACTATACACCACTCTGCTTGCTTTCTCTTATTTGTATTGGTGTCTGTATTTTTACATTCGATGATAGGTGCCGAGTCTTTCATGATGTCAATGAAAATCTCCTAGAATGAAATATTTTATAATTAAAAACATTACCTACAACGTAAAGTAGAGGTAAATTTAAATTAATAGCAAAATAATACAGTAGAATAGCGTGGTATTTTTAGCATAGGTACATACCTTGTCTTCTGCAGTCCAGTTTTCTCCGCGATCTCTGTGCTTCTTGTCCATTTCGAATTTATAAAATTATCTTTGATGTCTTTCAAATAGGTAACAAAAACTATGAAATTAACTCAAATTAATATTTTTATAGCGTTAGCTATGTTATGACAACCAAAGCAAGAACTCTCAACTCAAGTCATATTTGTCAAACTTTCTACGCCAATAACGTTCCGTTTCATCCTATAGTTTTACCATACTGCTACAGCGATGTTCATGGTTTTACTCGATGCTCGGCTGATTAAAATGGAAATTGTCCAAAATAATCCCCAAATAATGATAATTTGGTGGTCAAACAATGGTCAGACATGAACCTGTACACGATAAAAATAAATTAGATACCAAAATGAATTGATTTCTCATAATTGGTTCTGCTTGAAATGAAACGATTCTAATTATTGCCATATTAGAAAAAATATGCATCAAGTTACGCTGTGTTTATGCAAACACATGTTAGACATGGTTTTATGGTAAGAAAAATAAAACACCTGTTAAAACGGTATTTAACTTTTAGACACTGTCTAGCTAAACAGGTGTCTAGGCGTTGTTTTAAATATTTTTTGTGGTAAGACGGAAAATATTTAAAAGTTAAACAAGTGATTAGTTAGTTTCTTTCTTAGTTAATCAATTAGTCAATTTTTATTCTTAGTTAATTAGTTTCTTAGAAATATGATATGAAACACGGTGAAAATCATAGAATTGAGGTGATTTTTTGAAAAATTTGCTAAACATGTTTTGTTTTTTGGAATAACACGGATCGGTTTAAATTTATTTTGTACGGAAGTTGGTGTCTGGAAAAGAAATTAATCTATTAGTTGATAACCACTAAGGGGAGACGCGCCTACAGCTGACATATACGCTGCACCGTAGACTGTACTCTCAACAGACACGGCTCGCGCAACTACTGACGTACCGTGTGTCGAACAATAGACGCTGGGTACCATCACGTGAGCTCCAGTATTCTAATCAGTTGTCCTTATTGTTTTGTAAGTGAGGCTACCGACATATTTACCACCGTTATGTGGTCTTCTGAAATCATAAGTTGAAACTACAGTATCTGTCCCAAGTCCGTCCGTCCCAAATCTGTCCCTGTTACAAGTTTTTTCGCTGGAAAGACTTTTTCTGATCAGACCTTTTTCTCCAACCACGTTTTTTTCCTGATGACAAAAAAGTTACTCTTCATTTGACTATATTTTATTGTATTTTAAGTGATATTTTCACTGATTATGAACTGAATTCATGATTATTTTTGAATTGTATAGGCTAATAATTATCTAAAATAAAATTTGATCAAAATATTTAAATTAAACTAAAACGACCAACTCCGTTTCTTGAACTTCCCGAGACATCGTCGGTTGTTTTTTTTCTGTATTTTTTTGTTAAAATTCTTTGTTGTTGATGGTACTAAGTGTATTCTCCTCGAGATACCGGAGCACCCCGGGGCTGCAGGGAGCACCCCGGGGCTGCAGGGAGCACCCCGGGGCTGCAGGGAGCACCCCGGGGCTGCAGAGAGCGCGTCGAGTCTCAGTCGGGCCTCGAAAATTTCACTTTATGTAGTCACCTGTATAATATCCGATTAAGTAAATCGTGAGTAATTTCCGCTCAATGAGAAGTGTGTCAAACCACGCAAGTATATTTAAGCCCCGGACGCAAATAGAAGAATGTTATAAGTTTAACGTGTGAAGAGCTCCCATACGGCTGTACCGATTTTAATTAATCATTTTTTTGTTTGTATGATAGGTGACTTAAACAAGAGTGTTCTGAACTACGTTTCTAGAAAATCTGTTCAGTCGTTTGAAAGTTATCAACTTATTTATCATAAATTTAAAAATAAATAATTTGTACTTGAATACACAGATATATAAAATTACTAACTTTCCACAAAACTAACTTTGTAAGATTTTCGCGAAATTATTTGTTAAGTTTTATGGTTCAAAGTGGTAACAAGACTATCACCTACCTACCTATTACCTATTTCTTTGTAGAATAATAGTCAACATTTTATTGTTTGCGATCCACAAACCGTACTAATAAACCTTAACTTAATTTTTAACTTTGAATTTTGTTAAAGTAATATCGTTAAACTAATATATACAAGGTAAACAGTTATAATTATATTATTCTAAAATAGGCTCACTTATTTTAATTTTTTCTTTTGCCAGCATTTTCCCCGGGTTTTGTTTATGTTGGGTGATTACGTGAGCGATAAATAACGGGGATATTATCGACGCGACGCCAATTATGTCTCCCAGGAGCGGCTCGGAGCTACGCGATGTTACACGGAGTTACGAGGAACTACATGGAGCTACGCGGAGTCACACGGAGCTACGAGGAACTGCATGAAGCTACGCGATGTTACACGGAGCTACGAGAGCTACACGGAGCTATCCAGATAGATCACGCCCACTTAAGTATTATAGGTAAAGAAAGGCTATAATTATTTCAACACGTTTCTATGAACACAATGTTTAAATAATTACCAGGTTATACTAAGAACAAGCTCTGTCACCAGCTTCGATGGTCGACATCTGACCATTTACAAAGTATTTCGATTTACAAAAACATACCGCAACATACCAAACCTCAGGTCAATCAGACCAGTAGTGGAAGTCGTCCTAAAGTTTATTTAAACTAAATTCACAAAAAACTATAGCAGCCATTCCCATCGAGTGACAACACAACACGTCATGGAAGTATGGAGATGAGGCTAGAATAACAGTAAATTACATCGACACAAAAACACTACCTCTCCCCCCTTCCCTCCCCCTGCCCCTGGCATCAAACGCAGCAATATCTTGGCTACCAGACCGGAGATATTTCGAGAACCAAATGGGTAGATACGTTGTTTGGTTGTCGACCACATATAATCGAAACCAAGTTAAGATACTTTTCGGCCTACCTAGCGTCAGATTATATTAGCCACAACGATTATTGTTTTAGTAATAAAATAAATAACTAAAACCTATAGTATAAAATATTGACCGCCCGAAACACTGTAGCTTACATTAACATATAACTAACTTCCTCTTCCTGTATTGTGTAAAGTTAATTCGTTAAAGTTAACAAAATAGTAGTAAAGTATAAGAAAAGTCACGGACCCCGGTGTCCGTGGAGTGATATTTTAATAACATTTTTTTTTTTTTTAAACTCTGTAGCGGCTAGTATGTGAATGCTACTCGTGGCCTCACTCGAGGACTGGAGTCATGTCAGACAGCATAACTTCACTGGTTCTCTGAGACTTGCGGGTCTCAGAGAACCAGAACCATTGATCAAATATTAAAAATATGTGCAACATTCCATCTATTTAGGTCAAAAAAACGTTTCATGCGCCTCAGGTTCGTAATTTTTTATATAGGGTTACGCATATACCCTGTTCTAAACCGAAAGGAGGTCATTGTACTCATTATTATGAACAACTTTTACTGTGGGCCCAAACCTGAAATCGCGAAAAAGCTGTTCCACAGAAAACGTTCATTGACACTCGACAACATGTATGGAACAGCTGCTATCCGCGACTTCAGGGTTGGTCCCATAGTAAAAGTTGTTCATTCTGACGAGTACAATGACCTCCTTTGGGCTTAGTACAGGGTATATGCGTAACCCTGTATATTTTATTTTGTCGAAGCCTTTATTAAGCTTCTTACGCTATGAGAGTGGATGATCTGGGGTAAAAGTCATCGTCGAAGGCTTTCCTTGCTAGCATTAACTTAACGCGGGGCGCGAATCGCTTTCACATGCAAATGTCGGCCGACACTCCGCGCTCGGCGCTCGGCGCTCGGC
This sequence comes from Agriopis leucophaearia, assembly GCA_949125355.1. Classification (NCBI taxonomy): domain Eukaryota; kingdom Metazoa; phylum Arthropoda; class Insecta; order Lepidoptera; family Geometridae; genus Agriopis; species Agriopis leucophaearia. The sequence continues at coordinate 193,563 of OX421276.1, read as the reverse complement.
GCGTGCACGCAAATGCTTATTTTTTCGCAAAGAACACGCAAATGTTGCGATCTAAAGGAAGAATGCCGTATCAGGTCAAATACAGAGAGATGAATGAAACTGGCCCAGTTATTACGGTGGCGTAAGTTCGGAACGTTGTAGGGTCTAATTCTGTTAGTATAGTATTTTGACATGAGAGTGTGGTGGTGCTTCACAATAATACAGCTGCAAGGTACCAGACATATGACTATTTACATCAAATTTGGTAACTTACTAGCTGCACTTCGTGGATACCCTCGACAAAAGAGCCTAAGTGACTCCTTTTGCCTAGACTGACCCGGTGGCTCAGTTGGAAGTGAACCTATCTTCTGCACTTGGCGTGGCTTCGTTTCCCATCTAGGGCAAACATTCATGTGATGAACATTTGTGTTTGATCTATGACTGGGTGTTAATATCTTTTTAAGTATGTATTTAATATATATATATATATGTACGTATATCAGTCTCTGGTAGCCATATTAAAAGTTTTTCTTAGTTTGGGGTCAGATGACTATGTGTGCAAAATGTCCTTGATATTTATTTATTTATACACATTAATTATTTCATAGAAATAGGTATTTCCCCCCCCCCCCCCCCCCCCAATTTTTCCAATATTTCAAGTTTTTCTTTCCGTAAAAATCTTCGGACTGTTAGGAACATCAAAAAAACTAATTAGTCAAATCAGTCCAGCCTTCCTCAACTAGAGATGTATTTACCATCATCGAGCAGCATTCAATTCTTGTTTATATAGATGTGTCAAAAAATATGTTATATTTTATATGCATTTATGTAGATTACTCATGTGTATATGTGTATATATAAGGAACGTAATACGCACACAGGGCAGTTCCTTGCCGCGGCGGTTCGGGGTGATCACTGCGCATCTGATCGCTGGTCGCTGGTCGCTGGTTGCTGGTCGCTGGTCGGGACGAGATATATAAGAGGGCTACTTCATTCGGAACCGGGTTAAACGTCTGTGGAGAGTTTGGACTACTACTTAGACAAGTATTGCTTTATTTATGAGAAAAAAAACTTTGTTGCTACAGACCTGACAATTTTTAGAGAAGCATCGTTATTGTATAACTCATGCTGTAAAGAAAAACTGGTTTTCCCACTTGTTCACTGCCTACTTCCTCGCCTTTCACCGGTCTAGTTAGCTGGTTGGTAGTGGAAGGGTAACAAACAAGCAGCCAGACAGAGAGACAGTCAAACAGAGAGACAGACAGACATAAAGATAACCGAACTTACTGTCTGCGTGGGTATAAAAATATATTTAACATAACTATGATCTCAGAGTGATTCGCACAGTACATCGCCGCGCAGAGTTTTGAACTGATGCAATTCTAAATTTTGGGTCATCGTCATTATCATGATGTCAGCCATACCATCTCCACTGCTGGACTTAGGCTTCCCCCAACGATCTCCAAAAGGGCCGGTTGGAAGCGACCTGCATCTAACGTTTCCCTGCGAGCTCTTTTAAGTGGACGTCCTACGCTACGCTTACCGGTCCGTGGTCTCCATTTGAGAACCTTTCGGCCCCATTGGCCATCTATTCTGCGTGCTATGTGCCGTGCCCACTGCCACTTCAACTTGCTAGATCCGGCGGAATAAAAAATATTTGTGGCACAAAAAATATTCTTTGTTAGATTTGAATAAAATCTATTATGTAGTTAACGTACACATTGGATCAGTTATAGATATTATTCATCGTCAGGAGTACTTACCATGCTATACAGAGTATTCATATTCATTTTTGTCGAACGAAAATTGATATCGCTTCCGTAGCTTTACAAAAAGTCCGCCAATAATTGTGCCATATATGGCTCACCCCACATAATACGCCGTGATTTCTGTGAGGCATGTTTCCGGTCGCGGTTCCCTTGTGCCACTAATGAACCTCTTGCTCGGGGTTGTTAAAAATACTCGGTCTGCGAACTCGTTGCGTCGAGTCAAGTGGTCGTGCTGCGAGGTTTGGTACCGGGGGAGAGACTGACTTGGTACTCTGTTCATCTGATCACTAGACATGTTGTATTCGAATCTATAGTTGCATTGTTTGCAAGTTAGGCGTACGGCGCGTGCGACCGTGTCGAGAACTGAGTGCCGGGATATGCGGTTTTAAGACTGATTATTCTCGAAATACATTAAGCAATTATCAAAGTTTAATTGTGCTGATTTTACAGATGTGTTTACTTACTGATAACGTTAACTAAACAAAACTGGTACTCATTAAAATGTCATTCGATAGGTCACATCATACATTATAATACAAAGTAAGTACAAAACAAGTTAGAAGCTATATAGTGTACAACTGGCGGATATAATAATTATATAGAAGCGATCTCTGTTTTCTCTACTTATTTAATATCTTTAGTATTCCTAGTAAAATTGATATTTTTTCATCTTTCAGGTTTATGACAAAGACAAAATGAAAGTAATTAGTCATTTTTACGCAAGACTTTTAAATCTACTTAAACATAAAAAACTAACAATTAATTTCCTCCAATCAAAAGGAAACATTCACTTCTAATAATGATACAATGTTTTTGGTACACATATAAGATTGTCTTGCGTAACACGCTTTTCGATGCTGTTTAGCGAACGATTTTAGTGCATCAGTAAAGCAGCCATATTCGTTAGAATTTTTATCGTAGCTGGTTATGAATGAACGAATGGATGAAGCTAAATTGTTGCACGCGCTGGGTGATTTTTTTCTATCAATCACGACCGAGCATACGAAAATTAGGATAAACTTTTGCGTAAAAAGTACAAACCCAATTGAGAACCTTCTTCCATTTTTTAAGTCGGTTTAAAATAATACCATTTTGTTTAGTCAAATTGTCATTATCTGTTGGTATAAGGTATCTCTACATACAAGTGTTCAAACTGTCATTATCTGTTGGTATAAGGTCTACATACAAGTGTTCAAACTGTCATTATCTGTTGGTATAAGGTATCTCTACATACAAGTGTTCAAACTGTCATTATCTGTTGGTATAAGGTCTACATACAAGTGTTCAAACTGTCATTATCTGTTGGTATAAGGTATCTTGTATCTACATACAAGTGTTCAAACTCAAATGATTATTTAGTTTGTGTTTTGAAATAAATTAATTTACGTGAGTAATATTTGACTTTATAGGAGTTAGAATGTAAACACATACTTAGTGGCTATTTCAGAGTGTTTACACACAATGTTGGTAGTTTGTTAAACATGTTCATTTTGATTCTAAACGTGATTAGTTGACTAAAAGTACACGATCTCTTAATACGTTATATAGAGAGCATTATGCAACCTTATGGTAAATTCAAATGAAAGCTCCTGAAATTCCAGGAAAAGTAGGCATTTACACTTATAAATGTTACGTTTCACCGCCATCTTGCTTAAGTAATGTTGGGGTCTACGATGGAACACGCTTGCCTAGAAGTAATGTTGGACTCTACGATGGAACACGCTTGCCTGCAGCAGAAGAAACCGACGGAATTTGACAATTACCTGCGTCTCACAGTTTTTCTGCATTTTTGCTTTTTTATTGTGTTCACTATTGGAATTTAATTAAGATCGATTTAATCACAGATATTAAACAAATAAAGGTTTTTTCTTCTGCCGTAATATAATTATACTCTCTTATAATATAATTATACTCTCTTATAATATAATTATACTCTCTTATAATATAATTATACTCTCTTACAATACCCACTCAGTGCGATTACAAAATATAGTGAGTAGTGTTGTACCTACATTTGTACAAGTACCCTGTAAAACTTATTACCCAAAGCTCTATTAGTATAATGATGGAGAGTTCTCTCGGAGACGGGAATATAAGTAAATCTGTGTAATTAAATCAGCTAAAGCGCTGAAAGTGTCGCGTCCGTCACTTTGTTCCAAATAACTAACAAACAAGTCGGCCGATGCCGGAGCGACTTATTCCATTACCGTCAACTTGTAGCGTTTCATTATATCACTGAAGAGGCCGAGACCTGTGAATAATAGCGCCGCTATTTACCGACCCTGGAGTCAGGTGACGTCCCGTGCTCGGGAGGAAGCTAGAGATGAGCTCGATCCACGCTGCAATAGGCATGATGACTAATATTTTTTTATTAACTCATAAAAAAGCTGATCAATAATTGAGCCTATCAACGTAAACAAAATTTAAATTAGTTCTTTATTCTTTTCTTTATTTTCTTATTCTTTTCTTTATTCTTTTAACATTTAGCTTTTATATTGTTACATTATCATACTATAGTGTGGTATTATGTCTTCTGTGACCTATACTTACTTACTTACTTACTAATAATAATGCGAACCGTTGTTTATTTCTTTCTTTTTACGCACCAACAGAATAATGGATCGACGTGACTTTTTGTATAGAGATAATTGGGAGGGTCAGAGAGTGACGTAAGAAGAGTCAGAAAAAAACTGATTCGTAAGGAAATTTGGACACGGGTGAAACCGCGGGATATTTATGTAACGAGGTGCAATTTCATGAACAATCTGACGGTACCCGGTTTGATTCCCGACCCTGCACTAATCACTTATTTAGTACTTAGATAAATGATGTTCAGTTTCGATACCATCGCTTAAACATCGTGAGGAAACTATTATGTCCTAGAACAATAATTGAAACACATTGAATATGATACTCACATCATCCTCTCACTCTCAGAGAAGTCGAGTGTTCCAGCAGTGGATGGGCTGATGGGAACATGATGGGCTGATTATGATTTCATGGATACTCGTCAATTTAAACTATCTATACATCTATCTTCTATACATAATAATATAATAAAAACGTAGAAAAAAATCTGTGATTGCGAGATACCAAAAAAATATACACAAGGCGTCTTAAAATAAGCAGCTGAACACGATAGGACAGTTTTTAGAATTTTAGTCTGTTTGTTTGTTTGTCCACGCACATCTCCTAAACCAATGGACGGATTTAAATGCGGTTTTCATAAATATGCTTAGCTATGACCAGATTGATGTATAAGCTATGTTATTTTGCGCAAGGACCGGATTACGGGAAGAAAAAGGGTGGAAATTTGATATGAATATCTACGCGTACGAAGTCGCGGGCAACAGCACTAGTGTATATATAAACTTGAAAGATTATTGTATACGTTCTCTCCAGAACTAGAACAAACAGACCTAACAATAATTACCTACTAGTTCAGCCGCCAATTACCATACATGTAAAGTTGCACCAAGAAAATAGTTTACAAAGTGTGAACTGAGAGAGGTATTTAAATAACATTTAGACAGAGCCGTTGGCGCTGGCGCTGACGCTGGAGCGACGCACTACAGTTAAACTCTAATCAAGGTTGGCCGCAAGCATTACTGGAACAAAGTTCTCTCCCACGAGTACATTGTCGCGCTGTGTCGCAGGCAGGCGTCGCTTGTCGCACGCAGGCGTCGCTTGTCGCAGGTAACGTTGTTGCGCAAATTGTAAGCGACGCGGAACAACGTCAGTGCAGCTGAAAATAACCGTTCTCGGGTATATTATCAGAGAAGTGTGTTCTTGTGACTTGCTATCCTGCACTAAATAGGTGACTGTACTGGCTGCATACAGCATACAGGATATATTAATAAATAAACTAACTCTGTTCGTTGTCTTTACTTCCATGTTGGAGGAGCTCAGGCGAGTCGGAATCTGTGACGCTAGGGCTGGCCACTCAGTCTGTACAAACTCAATTACTTTTAGTTCGTATAAAGAAGCGTTCGTAGCTATTTTTTTACTATTACTATTATTTAAAAAAAAAGCTTTTCTTTATGTGATGCTGTAAATTGTTATTTGAATGTTTTTATTTTTATTTTGTAGAATATTTCGAAAATAATCACAATATAGTATCGTCACTAGAACTAAAGGTGGTTACTAAATTCCAGCAAAATCAGTTAGAAGGAACTGGTTCCAATTCAGCTTGCAACTTTTAACCTAAAAAAAAACTAACATATAAAGCAATAAAAAAAACATCTTTGATAAACCGTACTGTCATGAGCTACATTGTCAAAATGAAATTCAAGACAATAATAGTTCGGCTCATTCTCATAGTCTTACTTTACAAATTCATCAGCAAGACTAAAATTCCCTTTTTAACTCAACCGCCGGCTAAATACAACAGTAAGTGACATATCCAGCGCAGATTTGGTCACAGCTGTGCATTGTTAATACAATTACACAACCTGCAGTGTCCGACTGTCCGTCTGCAACGAGACGAAAACGGAAGAGAAACGTGTCGGGGCAGGAGTGCAGGCGGCGCAGGCGCCGGTCTACACGAGACGGTACTAATCTGATAAAGGATTCCAGGAGTAGCACAGTCACGGCCGGACGACACAGAGCTCGACATCTCCAGTGTTGACTTCTTCACTTTATTGTGAGATGCAGAAACATGAAACAACTATTACTTGATACAATGATACAATGATTAAACAAGGAAACCAATGAGGTAGTAAAACATTTTGTTTTAACACGAAAGTAAGTCCCATGAAATTAAAGCAATGTTTTAGAAACTAAAACATTGTCAAATCTATTTTTTTAGATAGTCCAAAAATCTATAAATTCTTAATTGGTCGTTATTTTAATGCTGGTTTCTTAGACGTAAATTATGGTTAGTTGATCCTCCGTAACATTAGATAATTGTGTAACTGGATCTACGGTTTAAAGATACGAGTAGAGCCGTTACACGGAAGGACAGCGAGACAGACAACGTAGGCTCAGTAACAGGGCGTACTAAGCTACGAAGGTAGCTCAATATTTGCATATTTTACATACAACTAAGTAGTATGAGAGTGACCGTCAACGCCCACCAACAAATTACTCAATTCTATGGAACCGCCAGAAATAAATCCCAGATAGTCTCCGCTCGGTTCGAAGACGGTGAGTAAAGTTGTTCCGGACCCCCCCCCCCCCCCACCTCCCCCCACCCCTCACGGAGCGCTCACACGGAATTATTTAGTAACGTGTCACGAGTGTCGCTACTCCGGAACATAACAACTGTACTACAGTTACTCACCTTCCTATATATATACACATTGTTGTAAGTTGGCTCACTGGATAACTAGTAGTTCGCCCCGAGCTGTCACCTCGCGACCCATAACATCTTAGGAACCCGTTGATCGATTTTGTCCATATTAGAATTTAAAAATAGAAATGAACTACTTGCCTACAAAGTTTCATGAACATCGGATCAACAATCGCAAGTTATATTATCGTCGAACACGCCATGCACGACGACACGGTGACTTGTTCCATCAGCCATTACAATCTGAGACCTATCTTCGAACAAGCCATGCACGACGACACGGTGACTTGTTCCATCAGCCATTACAATCTGAGACCTATCTTCGAACAAGCCATGCACGACGACACGGCGACTTGTTCCATCAGCCATTACAATCTGAGACCTATCTTCGAACAAGCCATGCACGACGACACGGTGACTTGTTCCATCAGCCATTACAATCTGAGACCTATCTTCGAACAAGCCATGCACGACGACACGGCGACTTGTTCCATCAGCCATTACAATCTGAGACCTATCTTCGAACAAGCCATGCACGACGACACGGTGACTTGTTCCATCAGCCATTACAATCTGAGACCTATCTTCGAACAAGCCATGCACGACGACACGGCGACTTGTTCCATCAGCCATTACAATCTGAGACCTATCTTCGAACAAGCCATGCACGACGACACGGTGACTTGTTCCATCAGCCATTACAATCTGAGACCTATCTTCGAACAAGCCATGCACGACGACACGGTGACTTGTTCCATCAGCCATTACAATCTGAGACCTATCTTCGAACAAGCCATGCACGACGACACGGCGACTTGTTCCATCAGCCATTACAATCTGAGACCTATCTTCGAACAAGCCATGCACGACGACACGGTGACTTGTTCCATCAGCCATTACAATCTGAGACCTATCTTCGAACAAGCCATGCACGACGACACGGCGACTTGTTCCATCAGCCATTACAATCTGAGACCTATCTTCGAACAAGCCATGCACGACGACACGGCGACTTGTTCCATCAGCCATTACAATCTGAGACCTATCTTCGTTCGGTCAGTTATCAATTTAAATAAGAAAATACAAAAAACAATACTTTTAGCTTTAGCGAAAAAAATGTAATCCGCCGTCCTAGGATCAAAATGCTTGGGAAGACAAATCCAAATAACCTAAGCTCGACGGGGTTACGTCGTTTCGTTTAGGAGTTCCCATTTATTATTTATTTATTTATTCAATTAGGACGGTTTGCGCCAATTACGCTAATGAGACAATGTTACAAAATATTATGATACTTAAGCAAAATTAAAATTAGAAAAAATACTCAATTGAAATCAATGTCATTAAAATATAACTAATAATAAGTCAATAATAATTCCGTCAATATTAACCTAGATAACATATTATGATAGTTACAATCTGGGAGTCTTCAAGTCAAGAGTGAATCGGTTTCTTCTAGGCAAGCGTGATCCACCGTAGGCCGCATCATTGCGAGTTGGCGGCCAAGCGCAAGCCTATTCTACAATAAACAAAAAAAAAAGATAATTACAATTACTGAGTGCTGGAAGTACGACAGCACGTTGCCTCACAGTACTTCACACATTCAGTCAAAATCTTCTTTCAATCGTCAGCAAATATGTCACACTCTTTTTTGCTATCGAGAATAGAGTTAAGGCCAGCAAGGGACCGCAATATCGGGGACTGGGCGTGAGATACCGTCCTCCACTTCGGAATAGCAAATAGTTTGTGGTGCCTGCACCGAAGATAGTGATCCGGTACAAACAATCTACATAGTAGGGAGTGTATGTCAGGGGCATCGACATTCCCGCGAAGTATTTTGCACATCATTACTAACTGGTCGTAAGATCTTCTGACTTCTAGAGAATTATATCCTAGAGTCCCAAGCAAGAAATTCGTTGGATACATGTATGGATAGAACCCATACATGCGCTTATAAAGATATCTGAGGAAGGCCTTCTGAACCTTCTCCAACAAAAGGGTGTAACTGTTCTCGTGTGGGTGCCATACACAGGCACTGGCCTCCAGCTTACTTCGGACTAGCGCGCTTAAGATGAGTTTGATGACATCCATACTACGAAACTCTCGGGAATTACTGAGAACAAATCCAAGCCGCTGATAACTCTCTTTGGCGACTGTTGCGATGTGGTCGTTAAATGTGAGTTTTCGGTCGAAAGTGACACCCAAATCTTTTAGGATCGTGGAGCGCGATTTGTACTGAAATTCAATGGGGCGTCTCATTCGACCGAAGGTCATCACTCATCACACGGCACTTCGACACGTTAAATTCCATTTTATTGGTGACGCTCCACTGATGAATAGCGTCAATGCAGTTTCAGACAGTCGTCCATTGTATTTATCTTTATAAACAATTTTAAATCATCAGCGTACATAAGACATTTGGCAAATTTGACAACTGCAGGGAGGTCATTAATCATAGGGTTAAATAGTAGGGGCCCCATGATCGATCCTTGACTTACTCCAGAACGCGTGTGATAGGGTTGAGACTCGTACAACCCGTGACGTACAAACTGCTGGCGATCGCGAAGATAGTCATGGCCCTCGGCCACCTTCTGTCCATCATCAGACTAGCTCGATGCTACCATAACATTGTTTTGTCACCGATCTTACATTAGTATGCCAAAATCCAGCTCAACCGGTTGAGGGCTCAAACGGTTGATAACTGGTTTAAAATTGAGTTTCAAGATTCCACCCGAACAAACAAACGTACAACGTACAGTACATTACAGACTTGTAATGTACTGTACGTTGTAAGTTTGTTTGAAATGAAAAAGCTTGTAATAAAAGCTTCACAAAATTGATAAAATAAGCCATTTCGGTTACTGGGATGACCGTATTAGTCATCCAAGTAACAAAATTTTCCTAATAATTTTGGTTTTAAAGCCAAACTACTGAATTGATCAATTCGACTGGTTTTTTAATAGTTTTTTTAATGTTTGTTACCTCAGAACTTTTGACTGGGTGAACCGATTTTGATGATTCTTTTTTTATTTGAAATCTGGTAATTCCTTTTTGGTCCCATTTCAATTTGGTTCAGTTCTAATGAAGTCGGTTTTTATATTGATAAAATTATTTATTCTGATCTAAGTACCTAATTTGTTTTGAATTCTACAAGATCACAGCTGAGTGCAGTCAACAAAGATTTATTAAACAAGATGTGTTACTGTGTTCCACTGTCACCCTGACACAGTTGTCTCCTACCAAGTGCGGAGGTAGATTCCGAAATCAACTGGAATAATAAATTGTCTCGGCGGCCAATTAGAAGCGCTGATCCCGGAGTTATCGCGCGAGACTCACCGCGCGCACGTACTACTACATAATGAAGGTAGTCTGTAACCGGAGCCGGGGAACCTCGCGCCTCGTGTGTGACCTTGTTTGTACGACATACAGATATTGTCGATTCAATTAATAACGACTCACCAAGTGAACAAAACACGTGCACAAACTACTGTGAAGTAACTAGGTATATACGATAAAGTAAGTTATTCATTCACAGCATGTTTCATGAGGTTTGTTTTGGTATTCGGATACTTTGACACTGAGTAAGTGGTTTCTGTTAGAGACAGACTCCTACACGATATTAAAGAAAAACTGAAAGTAAAAATCATATTTCCAGATAAGAATACAACACATAACATTAATAAATTATATGTACGTATAAAACCAGAACGGAAAATGTGTGCGGTGGGACCCTAACTGGTCTGTCTGTATCTTGAGTCGATAGAGAACACCAAATGTTTTCTGATTGGTGCTGACAATGTGTAACTGCCACAGTTATTGAATTGGAATTGTTATAAATATAACAAATAAGTTACGTAAAGACATACATTTATTTCTGTTTTAATAATTTCAGTAGCTTCATCCCGCAGTTCGCAGGAACACAACTAGCTACAAGCAGCTATCCTCCGCGGCCCGTGTGTTCACTGCGGGCACCAGCGGGCCGCTGCAGGGATACACTGGTTCAACAGGGATACAGTGAGACGACACAGTGTGATAGTGGAGCACCTGCGTGTGCGCAGACCTTTTCGTACCTACTCTACCTTGTCGGTCCCGAGCTGCCACAACTCTACTATCTCCATGCAAAAAATCTTTTAAATCTGTTGCTGTGTCGCTGCGTGGAGGAACAAACAAACACATTTTCACATTTATATATCTATCTGTATATAAAATCGAAATAACACTCACTTATTGCCTGACTGACCCGTCACGAAATCTCTAAAATCACTTCACCTACGAAGCTAAAATTTGCCACGTAGCTCCCACGAGGTGTAAGGATTCGTTAAGAAAGAATTTTGCAATAGAGTTTGAACACGACAAATGGACGTTGAAACTTTATATTAATGTCTATGTGTTGTCTGTTTGTAGGTGTCAGCTATTTAGCTTAATGTGCAATAATTTATTTGACTTTGACCTTGCCACATACGAAGTCGCAGGAAACAGCTAGTAGTCATTTGATAGTATCTTGAAACAAACCTGCTTTAAAACTCATACCTACTTATGAGTTATGGAGACTTGTCATCGATAACTTCTCCAATAATACTTTAAAACTCATACCTACTTATGAGTTATGGAGACTTGTCATCGATAACTTCTCCAATAATACTTTAAAACTCATACCTACTTATGAGTTATGGAGACTTGTCATCGATAACTTCTCCAATAATACTTTAAAACTCATACCTACTTATGAGTTATGGAGACTTGTCATCGATAACTTCTCCAATAATACTTTAAAACTCATACCTACTTATGAGTTATGGAGACTTGTCATCGATAACTTCTCCAATAATACTTTAAAACTCATACCTACTTATGAGTTATGGAGACTTGTCATCGATAACTTCTCCAATAATACTTTAAAACTCATACCTACTTATGAGTTATGGAGACTTGTCATCGATAACTTCTCCAATAATACTTTAAAACTCATACCTACTTATGAGTTATGGAGACTTGTCATCGATAACTTCTCCAATAATACTTTAAAACTCATACCTACTTATGAGTTATGGAGACTTGTCATCGATAACTTCTCCAATAATACTTTAAAACTCATACCTACTTATGAGTTATGGAGACTTGTCATCGATAACTTCTCCAATAATACTTTAAAACTCATACCTACTTATGAGTTATGGAGACTTGTCATCGATAACTTCTCCAATAATACTTTAAAACTCATACCTACTTATGAGTTATGGAGACTTGTCATCGATAACTTCTCCAATAATACTTTAAAACTCATACCTACTTATGAGTTATGGAGACTTGTCATCGATAACTTCTCCAATAATACTTTAAAACTCATACCTACTTATGAGTTATGGAGACTTGTCATCGATAACTTCTCCAATAATACTTTAAAACTCATACCTACTTATGAGTTATGGAGACTTGTCATCGATAACTTCTCCAATAATACTTTAAAACTCATACCTACTTATGAGTTATGGAGACTTGTCATCGATAACTTCTCCAATAATACTTTAAAACTCATACCTACTTATGAGTTATGGAGACTTGTCATCGATAACTTCTCCAATAATACTTTAAAACTCATACCTACTTATGAGTTATGGAGACTTGTCATCGATAACTTCTCCAATAATACTTTAAAACTCATACCTACTTATGAGTTATGGAGACTTGTCATCGATAACTTCTCCAATAATACTTTAAAACTCATACCTACTTATGAGTTATGGAGACTTGTCATCGATAACTTCTCCAATAATACTTTAAAACTCATACCTACTTATGAGTTATGGAGACTTGTCATCGATAACTTCTCCAATAATACTTTAAAACTCATACCTACTTATGAGTTATGGGGACTTGTCATCGATAACTTCTCCAATAATACTTTAAAACTCATACCTACTTATGAGTTATGGGGACTTGTCATCGATAACTTCTCCAATAATACTTTAAAACTCATACCTACTTATGAGTTATGGAGACTTGTCATCGATAACTTCTCCAATAATACTTTAAAACTCATACCTACTTATGAGTTATGGAGACTTGTCATCGATAACTTCTCCAATAATACTTTAAAACTCATACCTACTTATGAGTTATGGAGACTTGTCATCGATAACTTCTCCAATAATACTTTAAAACTCATACCTACTTATGAGTTATGGAGACTTGTCATCGATAACTTCTCCAATAATACTTTAAAACTCATACCTACTTATGAGTTATGGAGACTTGTCATCGATAACTTCTCCAATAATACTTTAAAACTCATACCTACTTATGAGTTATGGAGACTTGTCATCGATAACTTCTCCAATAATACTTTAAAACTCATACCTACTTATGAGTTATGGAGACTTGTCATCGATAACTTCTCCAATAATACTTTAAAACTCATACCTACTTATGAGTTATGGAGACTTGTCATCGATAACTTCTCCAATAATACTTTAAAACTCATACCTACTTATGAGTTATGGAGACTTGTCATCGATAACTTCTCCAATAATACTTTAAAACTCATACCTACTTATGAGTTATGGAGACTTGTCATCGATAACTTCTCCAATAATACTTTAAAACTCATACCTACTTATGAGTTATGGAGACTTGTCATCGATAACTTCTCCAATAATACTTTAAAACTCATACCTACTTATGAGTTATGGAGACTTGTCATCGATAACTTCTCCAATAATACTTTAAAACTCATACCTACTTATGAGTTATGGAGACTTGTCATCGATAACTTCTCCAATAATACTTTAAAACTCATACCTACTTATGAGTTATGGAGACTTGTCATCGATAACTTCTCCAATAATACTTTAAAACTCATACCTACTTATGAGTTATGGAGACTTGTCATCGATAACTTCTCCAATAATACTTTAAAACTCATACCTACTTATGAGTTATGGAGACTTGTCATCGATAACTTCTCCAATAATACTTTAAAACTCATACCTACTTATGAGTTATGGAGACTTGTCATCGATAACTTCTCCAATAATACTTTAAAACTCATACCTACTTATGAGTTATGGAGACTTGTCATCGATAACTTCTCCAATAATACTTTAAAACTCATACCTACTTATGAGTTATGGAGACTTGTCATCGATAACTTCTCCAATAATACTTTAAAACTCATACCTACTTATGAGTTATGGAGACTTGTCATCGATAACTTCTCCAATAATACTTTAAAACTCATACCTACTTATGAGTTATGGAGACTTGTCATCGATAACTTCTCCAATAATACTTTAAAACTCATACCTACTTATGAGTTATGGAGACTTGTCATCGATAACTTCTCCAATAATACTTTAAAACTCATACCTACTTATGAGTTATGGAGACTTGTCATCGATAACTTCTCCAATAATACTTTAAAACTCATACCTACTTATGAGTTATGGAGACTTGTCATCGATAACTTCTCCAATAATACTTTAAAACTCATACCTACTTATGAGTTATGGAGACTTGTCATCGATAACTTCTCCAATAATACTTTAAAACTCATACCTACTTATGAGTTATGGGGACTTGTCATCGATAACTTCTCCAATAATACTTTAAAACTCATACCTACTTATGAGTTATGGGGACTTGTCATCGATAACTTCTCCAATAATACTTTAAAACTCATACCTACTTATGAGTTATGGAGACTTGTCATCGATAACTTCTCCAATAATACTTTAAAACTCATACCTACTTATGAGTTATGGAGACTTGTCATCGATAACTTCTCCAATAATACTTTAAAACTCATACCTACTTATGAGTTATGGAGACTTGTCATCGATAACTTCTCCAATAATACTTTAAAACTCATACCTACTTATGAGTTATGGAGACTTGTCATCGATAACTTCTCCAATAATACTTTAAAACTCATACCTACTTATGAGTTATGGAGACTTGTCATCGATAACTTCTCCAATAATACTTTAAAACTCATACCTACTTATGAGTTATGGAGACTTGTCATCGATAACTTCTCCAATAATACTTTAAAACTCATACCTACTTATGAGTTATGGAGACTTGTCATCGATAACTTCTCCAATAATACTTTAAAACTCATACCTACTTATGAGTTATGGAGACTTGTCATCGATAACTTCTCCAATAATACTTTAAAACTCATACCTACTTATGAGTTATGGAGACTTGTCATCGATAACTTCTCCAATAATACTTTAAAACTCATACCTACTTATGAGTTATGGAGACTTGTCATCGATAACTTCTCCAATAATACTTTAAAACTCATACCTACTTATGAGTTATGGAGACTTGTCATCGATAACTTCTCCAATAATACTTTAAAACTCATACCTACTTATGAGTTATGGAGACTTGTCATCGATAACTTCTCCAATAATACTTTAAAACTCATACCTACTTATGAGTTATGGAGACTTGTCATCGATAACTTCTCCAATAATACTTTAAAACTCATACCTACTTATGAGTTATGGAGACTTGTCATCGATAACTTCTCCAATAATATAGTATTGAGTTCAAGTTGATAAGTAAACTAGTCGGCAGATCCAGCGCGCTCGGGGCGGCGATAGTTCACTGACACTCACAAACACTCAATACAAACGGTCGCGAAGTTTGCCGCCCCGCCATGCCGCCCCGCTGAGCCGCCTTCTGCCACCCTTGCCGCCCCGTGCAATCTAGTATGTTCCGCACTCGACCCGCAGATGACGTATGAACTTGGAAGTGCAGACTCGCGGCTCGGTACAATCCATGTGGAGAAACTTTAGCAATTTCCAACGAAAACGCAACTTTGAACAATAATCTTGGATTTTCAAATAAAATCACGCTAATATTGAAAATGCGATCGTTTATGTGTTAGTAGAATGTTTGTTGCTTCTCACCTCCTTCACGGTTGAACAGATTTGTATGAAGTGTGGTATGGAGATAGTGTTTGCCCTGGGCACGGGTTACAGTCCGTGTCCGTCAGTTGTATGTTTTTCTGACATTTTAGATACGTACGTCGTTTAGTAAAAATTACCTGTTCGTAGCTTCGCCGGACTTCAAATACAGGACGAGCAGTGGTGGCCGGATGATAGCATACAGGACAAGCAGTGGTGGCCGGATGATAGCATACAGGACGAGCAGTGGTGGCCGGATGATAGCATACAGGACGAGCAGTAGTGGACGGATGATAGCATACAGGACGAGCAGTGGTGGCCAGATGATAGCATACACAATTGAAAAAAAATATGTGCAGGTTCGTCGCCATCGTTCAACAGCATTGGAAAAAAACATCGTGAGGAAATCAGTGTATACAAAAACCTTAAGAGTTCAAAGAGCTCACAGAGCCAGCGTGGTGGATTAGGGCCCATCCTCTCTCTCTCTCTCTCTCTCTCTCTCTCTCTTTAACTTATTGCAAACATTTTTAAATTAAGTACACAGACGAATTAATATAATCTGATAACATTCTATGTCTTATAATGTAGAAAGAAAGGCGTAAACCTTAAGCTTATTTCTGTTTATTTCAGCTTTTCGCGTCCAAAAAAAGTGAATCACACAGAAACATGTAGACGACCGTGTCGGCGGATGATTGATGGATCAGCCCGCCGGGATTCAAGGCTTCCAATCATCTTATTATGAGGCTCGTGCCGGCTCCGGCTCCGGCTCCGGGAAACCCTCGCCTCAATCAATAATGCGCGGCTCACAACTACTTACAAGGGATCTCACTCATTTGCTGTACATTGTATTTATTGACTTGCTAGTTATTTTTATGGATAAATGACTTAAAGATCGACATTCCGCTCTATTGATAAGGTTATGAACAAGTTATTGTGCAATATAAAGTTAAATAATTGCAAGAAAAAAAAAAAAAAAAAAAAAGATCTGAAGTCTGGTTCAACGTGTCTGACGTTGGATAACAGAAATGAACAAGAATGTAGGAGAAGTCATGATGGGCAGGTCGGTGGCGGGTGGCAGGTCGGTGACGGGTGGCAGGTCGGTGGCGGGTGCAACTCTACCAATATACAGCTTCTTATTCGTTTTAATTTAAGAGACTACGAAATATACAAACATTTTGTGTTGGAATCGTAGTAAAAATGGTTTAATCTGGTAGGTACCGTCAGAAAGGATATACCAAGCCCAGAAATGGGCTATTTTTAACGGTAGCTATATTCGCTTTGACATATCTTTACTGAATAACCCAGTACATTATACCTACCAGTACGTATACATGGACTTGTTGTGATGTAGACCAATGTTAAAGTTTAAATAAAAAGCTTATTTTCCTCGTGTAATGTATTCACTTTCCTCGTGTAATGTTACAAACTTTCAAAAATTAACCCAAGTTTACTAAGTTACAACTACAAGTAGCTCATAGACAAAAGAAGTGAAACTTTTTCCAAGGAACAGTAATAAAAAAGTTTATGAAACTTGTTGCCTTACAAAACACCCTGTATCCAGCAACCTGAGACCCTCCTAATATGAACCCTGCTATTGCATAAACACTCGATTACCTAATCTGTTAGGTAAAAAATGGACACTTTGTGGTAACGGGTGTTTTTCCGACAGCTCAACAGAAAAATAAAAATAAAATACTGATAGATTGTAAAATGGCGTTGACAGATAATGAAGTCAGTGTGACCTTTGAAGTTGACCTTTCGAGCATTTAAATGAACTTATTCGGTACCCATCTTTTTGAAGTGAGTGACGTTTACAATAATTTTTTGCTACATTAGATCATCATGGTCTAATGACACAGTCAGAATAAAGATAGAAACTAAAAAATTATAGCCTAATGTCAGTCATTATAATTTTTCGATTTGTTTATTGGCCCTCTTGAAAGTAAATAATATAAATAACAGTTATACACACACACACGGTGCAAATGGTAATACGTACATACGTAGTCACAGAACAATAGACTAGGTCTGTGATGGTTACTATATAATGTTTCTACTACTCACTATATTATGTATTCGTACCGATAGTACTGACCAAAAAATATTAGGTCTATGGTACTGACTGACTTGACTTGATGGCAGTTGGCTACTCGCTCTTTATCACTTGTTTGTTTGCTAACGTCATCTATCGGGTCATTGTGTAAACTTGTTTTTATAATCGACTTCCAAAAAGGAAGAGGTTATCAATTAGGCTGTTTTATTTAATTTTTTGTTTGTTACCTCAGAATTGTTGACTGGGTGAACCGATTCTGATGATTCTTTTATTTATTTGAAAGCTGGTGCTTTCCATTTGATCCCATTTCAATTTGGTCCAGTTCTAATTGAGAAGTATTAAGGAGAATGTACTTATTTACTATAAATAATACGACGACACGTCCGTAGCGTACTCCATTTATTACGACTAAAGATTCCTAACTACCTTACATTACTATATATAAATTATGCTTAACCTAATACCCTACACCTCTACACAAAATAATACATATAAGAACTTACAAACTAATTTAACATTAGCTAGGGCTGATACCTAACTATCGGTTTTCGGATCCTTTTGGGACGGTTCATCGGCAATTCGGTTGGCGGCGATCTCGGTCCAGGCGTACCGGAAGCCGGGCGCCCCGGTGAGCACTGTGGTGCATCTACCGCCGGCGCGCTAAAACCGTCGTTGTGCTCACCCTCCGAGTAAAGCGGCTTATTTGACGGAGGAGTAGTCACCTTGGCTATACCGGTCTTTGTACTTGATTTTTGAGGTGTACCTAAGCCACTCTCTTCGATTATACTATCTTGAATGACCGGCGCCACCACTACCTCACTCGGAAATGGTACATCGGACATGCGTGACCTGCGACGCACTTGATCTACGTGTTTAGTAGTTTCTCGACCGTTATCCTCTCTCACAAGCAATCTGCGCGACCCTGATTCGTTAATTACAGTGCCCTTTTCCCACTTATCACGCCCCTTGTAACTCCTAGACCATACCTTTTCGCCTGATTGGAACTGACGCTGAGTACCACCTGTGAACTCTACTTGTTTCTGTTGTGCCTCGCTCACTCGGTCTAGTACTGCCCTATCACTACGCAGAAGATCCAGACGTGTGCGTAGCGGTCTACGTTGTAAAATAAAAGCCGGGGTCTCCCCTGTCGTGCTGTGAATCGAATTCCGATAAGCTAGCAGATATGTCTGTAAAGCGGCATCTATATCTATATTATCCGTGATCGCTTTCTTAAGCCGATATACCATGGCCAAGAAATTTGATGAATAGGTATTTAGCAACTCTATTGCTGTCTCGCTGCGCCCTGACGAGCGAGCTATATACGTGTGCGTGACGAACAGACTGTGCGTGTGTGCGTGCCCGCCCTTGCTCCCGCACTGAATGCCTTGTTGCCTACAAATTCATTTCGCCTCGCAGTCTACTCGGCTAGTTGATATCGGCGTTTGCCGAATGTCGAGTGATTTTTGTTATTTTGCGATCTGCTCATATTTTACTAACCGACTACGCCAAATAGACCAGGGTCGATAATTTTTGAAACCAAAAAAAATCACAGTAGTATGAAACCCATTATTATGATAAAAATGAAAGGAAAAATAAATTACGGGCGATCTGAGTTCGGGAAGTTGGTGGGTTTAAGGGTAAAAAATGGTTCAACTCGATTTCCAGCATAACTATAAATCCTATGGATTATATGGATTATATGGCTTGACTATAAATCAACTACAGCTTGACTATAAATCAACTGAGAATTTGCTCAAAATAACTTAACTGATCGACATAATAATATGATAATTTACTTACTGGCGTTTGATTGGAGTACTCTTAACTGACTCACTATAGTTAAATAATGACACATTATGACTCTTAACCTTAAATATTAGAAGTACCAGATGACTGATCACTGAAACAATCACACAAAATACCACCCAAACAACCAACACTCGACACTAAACACACTCAAACTGACAGATACACTCACTCACATTAACACGCACACGTACACCACCCGCCTTTACCACCTTTATAAAACCACCTACTCAGGCAAAACACACCTTCATAAACTTGATTGACAAAGAATATTAGTAATTTACCAAAAGGCTCTATTGTATATGTAAGTAAATATTAGTACTGTCACTTTTACATTCTTCGCCAACGCGCCTAGTATGATTAATTTTATTAACACCGCTGTTATGAAAAACCTAGTTTAAGTTCACCTCTGCGGGGAAGACAATCATGCCCAGAGTTGAAAACTGTGACCTCACGACACAGGTTATCCTAGTGTGGGGGACAGTGTTCCACTAAGGTACATAATTGTTTGATTATTTTCACCTCTCTTTCACAACATTTGTATACATATATATATAACTACATATAACTACCTTTTAAGATTTTTATGTACCCATAGTCCTGTAATGGATATCAATAAACGTTTTTATTATTATATTATTATTTATTATTATTATGGAAACTATAAATCCTATGGATTTATAGTTTCGCAATATAGTTTTTGAAAAGTTTAATGGCAAAGTTGTAGGTAATAAAAATATCTACAACTTTGGTCCCAATAATTTTTTCACATAACCTCAAAATTTATGTGAAAAATTCAAATAACCAAGTTTTTAGTTAAAATAATATACATACATAAATAAAAATATTAAATTCATACATACTTATAAACTTAAAGCGAGATAATAACGATACAGTAGCTACTCCAAGAAATAGTACAGTTTCACACGACGCTTGAAAACTTCCTGTGAGGGTGCTGGTCTATAATGTGATGATAGTTACGGAAAGGATTACCATGTACAATTCCTGTGATAACTTTAACTATAATCTAATAATCTAAAGTAGAGGTGTTGTATGAGGACTTGAGGAGATATCCGAGACCATAGATACCTCCGTAACATACTTCACCGTTGTTATGGGTGACTTCAACGCAAAGATGGAACGCGGAATGTTGATGAGTTAAGAGTCGGGTCATATGGGTATGGACAGCGGAATTCGAGGGGCCAGTGGCTGGTTGACTTCATGGAGAAGGAGGAACTCTATTTGATGAACTCCTTCTTTCAGAAGTGACCATGCAGGAAGTAGACGTGGATGAGCCCCGATGGTTCGACCAAAAATGAGATCAACTTCATCATGACGACCAAGAAGCGAATATTCAATGTCTCCGTGATTAGCAAGGTGAAAACCGGTAGCGATCACCGTTTTGTCAGAGGCACATTGAATATCAACAAGCTTGAGAGGTTGCGTCTGGTGAAGTCCACGCTCCATTCTGGTCATACTCAAATCCAAAACTCCAAAGACTTCCAACTCGAATTGCATAATCGCTTCCAGAGCCGAAAGCGGAACTGTTCGTACTAAACAATGGGCTGGTGGAAACTGTCCAAGCAGTGTGGTCCAAGTTCTTTAAGACCCCACGCCGGAAAAGACCTCAGAAGCTCTCAGATGAAACCATTAAGCTAATGAAAGACCTGACTGAGATGAGACTGCAAACATCAGCTGATATGTCGCAATATGGCCAACTTAACAGACGAATCTCAAAATCGGTGCGACACGATCTGCGTTCCTATAATAAAAGATGTATTAGGGACGCAATCGAGTGGAACCAGGGCTGGATAGTGTTCGCAAAGAATTCGTCTATTGGGAAGAGCCAAGTGATGAAGCTGAAGATCGAGGATGGTAGTATCATTTCATCAAAGCCGAAGATTCTGAGAGAACTCGAGAGGTTTTACGGACAGTTGTACACATTGACGCGACAGCCTAATTATCGGTACAGCTCTGGACAAGAGAGCTAAACTGACCCAACACTACACTGAGGACATCCTAGACATCAGCTTGTACGAGATAAGAATGGCTCTGAAAAGCTTAAGAACAACAAGATCGCCGGGTGATGACAGAATAACGACAGAACTACTGAGAGCGGATGGAAAACCGGTACTTTTAGTCCTCCAGAAGTTATTTAATTCCGTCATACTCGAAGGTACTACGCATGAAGCATGGACTAGTAGGGTGGTAGTGCTCTCCTTCAAAAAAGGTGATAACACCTTATTGAATAATTATAAACCCATCTCACTCCTGAGCCATGTGTACAAGTTGTTCTCCAGAGTCATTACGAACCGTCTCGAAAGCAGGTTTGATTACTTCCAGCCTCCCGAACAAGCCGGTTTCTGTAAAGGCAGGAGCACCACAGACCACATACACACGCTCCACCAGATTATACAGAAGACTGCGGAGTATAATCGGCCATTATGTCTAGCGTTTGTAGACTATGAAAAAGCCTTGGATTCAATCGAGACCTGGGCAGTATTGCAGTCCCTCCAGCGTTGTCATATCGACTATAAGTATATCGAAGTGCTGAAGTGTTTGTATAGAAACGCCAACATGTCGATCCGATTACAGGACGAGAGCACGGAACCAATCCTATTGCAGAAAGCCGTGAGACAGAGAGATGTTATTTCTCCGAAACTGTTCACGAACGCAGTGAAGGACGTTTTCAAGCTCTTGGACTGGAACGGATTCGGCATCAACATCAATGGTGAATAAATCACTCATTTTCGTTTTGCCGATGATATAGTCATCATGGCAGAGTCGCTGGAGGACCTCAATGCGATGCTCAGCGATCTCAGTAGCCTTTCTCAACAGGTGGGTCTTAAAATAAACATAGACAAGACAAAAATCATGTCCAATGTCCATGTTGTACCCGTGCCGGTAATCGTTGGGAACGATACTCTTGAAGTTGTTGACCATTACACCTCTCTTGGACAGATTGTTCATTTAGGTCAGTCCAACCAAAAACGATCAGTACCATCATTCTTGGTCCAACTTGGGCAAAGAGGTCGCCCGAAGAATCCAACTCGGATGGGCAGCGTTTGGGAAATTGCGTGACATCTCGTCCAAGATACTACAGTGCTTAAAGACAAGGGTCTTTGACCAGTGTGTTTTGCCAGTGATAACATATGGTACTGAGACGTGGTCCTTAACTGTTGGCCTTTTGGAAATACTCAGAGTCACACAATGGGCAATGGAGAGAGCTATGCTCGGAGTTTCTTTGCGCGATAAAATCCGAAACGTAAATATCCGCCAAAGAGCCAGAGTCATCGACATAGATATTCAGATTTGCAAGTTGAAGTGGCAATTGGGCAGGCCACATCGCTCGAAGTACCGATAACCGATGGGGAAGAAAGGTCCTTGAGTGGAGACCACGAACCGGAAGACGCAGCGTAGGTAGGCCTCCCACTAGATGGACCGACGACATTGTGAGAGTCGCGGGCATCCAGTGGATGCAGATGACAGGATGTCGATCACTATCAGTATAGAGGTTAAAGGGGGAGGCCCATGTTCAGCAGTGGACGTCTTCTGGCTGATGATGATAAGCTATAATCTAATCACTTAGCAACGTAATAACCTAATGTATTTGAATAAAATGTTGAAAAACTAGTTCAACAAAATTAACTAATATTAAGAGAATTATTTATTTATAAATTTTTCCACTTGTTACGATCCTGATATTCCTGATACACAAGTTACAATATTTTTTTAAATTCTTTCTTTTCGTACTTAAATGTGTTATGTGCGAAAACCACGTCAGTTTCCATAGTAAAAATAAATCATGTTGTGCGTCAACAATTTTGTCCAAATCCTAACTTGCCGACCGTTGCAGTAATGTGCTAAATTCACTTCACGCACAAAACACTAACTAAAGACGAGAACCGTTACATATCGATATCGATGGACAGCACTAATGTGTCGATACAATTATCGACTACATGTCTCTTCTCTAACTGTATACGTATTAGACCGACCCTCCCCTGACCTCGAGCCTCTGCCCGCAGAGCGCAATAAGGACAACTGCAGCTCGGATCGATTTATACCTACGAAAAGTAGACAAAATTATCGTCTCGGATTCTTCTGTTTCCTCATTCAAAAATAGGCCGATTTCATTATTTTTTTCAATTAATTATTTAAAAAGGTTTGTTCTCGGCTTCTGTCATTTATTTTTGTTTTACAAACTCATAAATTTTGTTTGAGAGACGTCTGAACACGGAGGTAAAAATTTGATATTTTTTGGGATTTTTAAAGGCTCATATTTCTTATAGTACTTAACTTACGAGAAAAAATAAATGACACAAGCCTGGCCATAAAGGAGATAAATTTTATAAAAAAAAAAAATATGGCTCTAGCGGTATTATCCAGGGAGGAAACAGGAGAATAAGTTTGTATGGACTAAACGCTGCCCAAATTAAGCCTTAATGGCCCTTTTACATAATTTTACCGCATTTTCCGCCGCGCCGTTTGATGCTGGATGATATGTTGGTGAAAAAGCCTGTCTAATGCCATTGTTTTTTAAAAAATCCGCAAATTCCGTACTCTGGAAGGGGGGGCCTTGATCCGATACTACTTGTATAGGTAAGCCAAACCTTGCAAATAAGCTTCGTAATACTTTTATTACCGCGGTGGCTGTCGTACGCGACATCTCGAATATCTCCATCCATTTCGAGGTTGAATCAATTACCACCAAAAACGTTAAGCCATGCAAGGGACCTAGAAAATCTAAGTGCAGCCTGGACCACGGTTGAGCATGATAAGGCCATGGTTGCGGCTGCGCGTGCGCCGGCTCTGGCATCTCCATAGCGCAAGTATCGCAATTCCTACACATTTCTTCAATTGCCGTATCTATTTTAGGCCAGTAAACGTAACTGCGAGCCAGCGATTTAGTTTTAACCATACCCATATGACTACTATGTAATTGTTTCAAAATTTGCGGTCGCAAAGACGGCGGAACGACTATGCGGTAGCCCCACATAATACAGTTTGCCTCTACATACAACTCGTTCCGTCTATTATGATAAGGTCTAATGTCGTCGTCGGTACAGTTCAAAGGCCAGCCCGACTGTACATATAAGAGTACCCGGCTGAGTAACGGGTCTGTGGCTGTGGCCTTCCGGACGTCGCTGTGTGAAACAGGTAAAAAATTTTCTACAAAATTTATGTACGTTACTTCTGAGGTCTCTTTATGACAGTTTCCCGCAGGCAATCGTGACATGGCATCTGCGCAATTTTTTGCTGACCTTATATATTCTATGTCATAGTTATATCCCGACAGTAAAACTCCCCATCTCTGCATACGACTAGCGGCCATCACCGGTATACCCACCTTGCTGCCGAATATACAAGTCAAGGGCTTGTGGTCGGTTCTCAACGTGAACTTCCGACCATACAAATACTGGTGAAATTTCCTAACCCCGTAGATAATAGCGAGTGCCTCTCGTTCGATCTGCGAATACGCCCGTTCCGCCTTGTTTAAAGCACGCGACGCGTAGGCGACCGGTCTCTCCCCAGCTTGCGTGTCGTGCGAAATAATCGCAGCAATGCCGACAGCACTAGCATCCGCAGTTAGAATTATCGGTAAGTTAATAGAATAGTGCGCCAGCACCTCGCTAGAAACCAGTAACTGCTTTATTTTATCAAACGCCATCTGGCACTCTTCACACCAGGCAAAATCTACACCCGCTCGCAGTAAATAATACAACGGCGCCGCAATCGTACTCAAGTTTTTTATAAATTTCGCGTAATACATAACCATTCCTAAGAATGACCGTAACTCCGTAACATTTGACGGTACCGGGGTTTCCCTAATAGCTTTGACTTTCTCTGGACAAGTATGTGTACCGTTCTTAGAAATTACGTACCCTAAATACGTCACTGACTCCGCAAAGAACGTGCACTTGTCTTTCCTCACTCTGAGACCGTTCGACTGTAAAATATCGAATACCTTATGCAGATTCTCCAGATGCTCCTGCTCATTTTTCCCCGTTATTATTATGTCATCTAGGAACACCCCTACATCCGGTACCCGTGCAAACAATTGTTCTAAAATCTTTTGAAATATTCCCGGGCTTGATGCGAGACCGTATACCAATCTATTGTAGCGAAACATCCCCTTGTGAGTGTTAATCACCGTGTATTCCCTAGTATCGTCCAGTTCAAGTTGCGCATAGGCCTGGGAGAGGTCAATTTTTGTGAATCGTTCCCCGCCATGTAGCCTAGCCAGCAGATCCTCAACACGCGGCAGAGGATAGCGGTCGACGTCTAACACTTTATTTAAGGTCACCTTATAGTCGGCGCATATCCTGATGTTACCGTCCTTTTTGGGCACGACCACGATCGGCGTGGCCCAGTCGGAGCGCTGCACGGGGGTGAGCACGCCGTCGGCGACGAGCTGCTCAAGCGCGCGCTCCACGGGCTCGCGGTGCGCGTACGCGAGAGGCCGCGCGCGCATGAATACGGGCCGCGCACCCTCGCGCACGTGGATGCTGACCTTACCGCCGGTGAACCGACCCAGACCCTCCGCGAACACTTCACAATATCTGGAACTGAATTTTCCAAAATTAAATCTATCATGCGAGATACTGTTTACATCACAGCTAACATTAGGTATTTGTATGCCCAGTTCCGCTAACCAGTGTCTACCTAGCAACATTGTTTTTCCGTTATCTATAATATACAGTTCAAGATAGCGCTCCTTATCTTTATATTTAACGAGCGGTCTAATCACGCCCACCGGTCGAACGGTTTCACCCGTGTAATATCTGAGCGACAGTTTGCACTTTGTTATAATCATATTACTAAAATGTTTTAGATACATCTCGTAACCGATACATGATACTGCACACCCGGTATCGCACTCCATCTTTAAAATCTTCTTGTCTACACTGATAGATATTATAATAGGTGGACATTCATCCAACGATAATTGATTAACGGTATGTACCTCTTCGCTGCTGCAACTACTCAACTCGTCCGCTACCTCGACGTAGTTGTGCCGGTACGCGCCGCCGGCGCTTGTGTTCGTGCCCCATTTCGACATTTTCGAACACATCTTTTGTAGATGTCCCTCTTGGTTACAGACCCTGCAGACATAACGTTTGTATTTACACGAAGCCGCGTCGTGATTCCCGCCACAGATCCGGCACTCGTGCCGCGGGCCCACGTTCCTTCTTCCTGTCGAGCCACGACTGGCCGCTGCGCCCCGTGCGCCGGCGACGCCCGTGCCACTCACCGATGCACCGCGCCACATACCTCGGCCGTGTGACGTCATCGGGGCCGCGCTCGTCATCGCCTGACACTGCGCCGACGTACTGCCTGTGGTACTGCTCCCGCCTGCAGCTTCCACCAAGGCCGCATCCTTTTCTGCCGCTTCCATATTTAACGCCAATCTGTAGGCTTTTTGAAAATCTAGACTATCTTCTGCAAATAAACGTTGACGTATCGTCTCGCTTGCCAATCCACAAACAAGCCGGTCCCGCAAACTCTCATTCAGCCACTGTCCGAACTCGCACGTTTTGGACATTTTTTTCAATTCAGCGACGTAATCCGCTATCTTCTCGCCGCTGTTTTGTTTCCGATGATGAAACTTGAAACGTTCCGCTAGTTCACTCGGCCGTGGTTGTAGATGTTTTTCCAAAATGTCTGTCAACTCTTTGAACGATTTGGTAGCGGGTCTCTCGGGAGTACATAAGTTCACCAGCAACTCGTAGCCCGCTGACCCTATCAGCGTCACCAACGTCGGCACTTGCATCTCGGGTTTAATGCCGTTCACCAGAAAAAACTGTTCCATTCGTTCGACATATAAACGCCAGTTATCCGTCGTCACATTAAATTCCGAAATCTTGCCGATCGACATTGTTTTACACTGCATAACTTGTTTATTAGTTAAACACACGCGGATTCTTGTTTTTTAATCGTCGCCACTGAGAAGTATTAAGGAGAATGTACTTATTTACTATAAATAATACGACGACACGTCCGTAGCGTACTCCATTTATTACGACTAAAGATTCCTAACTACCTTACATTACTATATATAAATTATGCTTAACCTAATACCCTACACTAATGAAGGTGGTTTTTTGTATTGATCATTATTTTATCGACTGTCGCAAAATTTCCCATTGAAATGTCAACGAGAAGTTGACAGATCGACCTCTCGCCCTTGAACTACGTATAGCCATGCAATCATTTGGGTCGATCCTTTGGTTTGTTACTGCCTGAAAGAGGAACAAGCAAACTAACAAACAAACACACTTTCACATTTATAATATTAGTCTAAAGTATAAATAGTAGGTATATAATATTATAATAAAACGTATATGATTTCTGAACAAAAACGTTAATTGTTTAGGTATCATAAGGTACCTACTTTACCTAAATAAAAATTATGCGCGATAGTCCTACTTGACAATTACCAGACATTCTGCTCGATTAATAAGCATTTAGAGAAGTAGCTGTGTTCGCGCTCGCGTCTGCTCGTGATATGTTTTTGCTCGCTCGTGCTCGTGTTACTCCCGCGTTATATATTTAATGCGGCCATCAGCGCGACCGCATCCATTACAGCGGTAATACCCGGGCGGGAAATTCTCTAAACATTCGCCTTTTAAGGTTCCGTCCGGTAACACGTTGTATCATCATTTTATAATATAGCCGAGGTAGAGTTATCTAATCTGTAACTACAGAGATGTTCCTCGTCCATACAAGCATGCCACGGTGACGTGTCACGAGGATCACTTCATTAAATGGCGCTGTATCAAAAAACATTACACTGCATATAATTTGCATTTATTATTTCGTCCTTTTTTTGTAGTTACTAAATGAATCTCGAACTAAATAGCAGAAACTGTTAGTAACACTGAAACGTGTACTTGGCGAAATATAGTTTGTTAACAAACTATATTTCGTATGAGCGTTCATCATCTTCATCATCATAATTTCAGCCATATAACGTCCACTGCTGGACATAGGCCTTCCCCGTCGATTTACAAAATGGCCGGTTGGAAGCGAGTTGCATCCAACGTTTCCATGCGGTCTTTTTTAGGTCGTATGGGCGTTACTCTCGGTTTTACAACGGCCTAGACGTTTGACCACAATCTCACCTGATGGGAAGCAATGATGCGGTCGAAGATATAGCACGCATGCCTAGCCAATACCTATTCACTTGTCTTGAACAACTCCTGATTGTACCTGTTCTGAAAGACAGACGCAGGTAAAGTGTTCCATAACTCTGCTGTTATGTACAAACAAGTTAAAGATTCTTCAAAGAAACAGTTTTGAAGGTGAACTTCTTGAAAGAAACGTCTGATTCAATCAAATTAACAAGCAACGATTCAATTAAAATCATGGAAGATAACACACAACTCCGCACGAATGAAAACGTCCTGGTAACTGGTAAGGGCTGAATGAAATGATCACGCATTTTGTACGGAACCCACGTATCCTCAATCGCGTTCACGTCCGGCTCTTATTTTATTCATCTCCCGGAAGTAACAGATTTCCGACGATTTTTGTTCGCGATTTGATTTAATTGAAGCTACTCGGGCGACGCGAGGGAAACACTGTCCTGTCGTCTGTTTCTATCGATTGAGTTGCGTATACATTTACCTTCAATAGTAAAAATTTCTGGATAATTGTCCAAAGCGAAATATTTAAAATAAATAAATATAAATCAATTTTTGAGACATTTTTGCACACACGGTCATCTGACTCCAAACTAAGCAAAGCTTGTACTAATTATTTATAGAATCCAATGAGTCCAAAAAAAACATGGAGCAATTAGAGTGAACAATAGTAGATATATTATTAAGTTTCTGTTTCTCCCAAATATAAATATATTCCTTGACCTAAACCGAACGTAATTTTAGACTGACTATTTTTCCACTGAGAGTAGTTTTTCAACCGTAATCTATAAACATTAGTTTATTTATTTATTGATCGGAAAACTTTGGAATTTATAGTTTGTCCTTTACATAAAGTACATATTTTATCGATATAATTATCGTGCGCACGCTCAGCGCCCGAATAGAAAACGCTTCGAACCCGCGTCGCGCACGTCGCGGGACTAGAGACGGCGCGGGCACTGCGCAGTGCCCGCGCCGTCTCTAGTCCCCTTATGAAAAGCTACCCGAACGCGCTCAGCGTGATCAGTTACGCGTGTAGTATGAACGCGCTCTTACTTGTCTAATTTTCGTCGTCAAGATGTACCTAAATGCCCGGGTTTACGTCCCGAGAACCCCGGATGACGGCGACGCCCGGATGGCGCAGAAGGGAAACCTGCCGGTCGGCAATTTTTTTAATTTTCTATTACTTTTAAATAATATACCAAATGTTTGATGTAATTGGACTTCTCTTAAAACGATTGTATACTATTATAAGACCATAATAAGACAATATTAAGAATAAAATAATAATATATTTCTAGCTGGTGCCTAGAACACGCAATTTGAGTGGTTTTATTTTCAGAAATGATCTTGTCTGTGAATCCGGAGTCTTGTTTTAAGCAGTCCACGTAATATTTACAACATCCGTATCATAAAGTTCTCTAGTTTGCTTGTTTAGAATAGAAATTGTTATAGTATTCTGTGGCACGTCGTGAAATCTTTACTCAAGGCCCGAATAAAAGGCCGGGAGCGCTCACACTGGCGCGCCGCTGTATTCCCTGAACGAAATCTTAACTTCCACATATAAACTTGGAGCCTCTGCTGTATATAACTATAAGTACATATTGTTTCCGTCCATTCACTCATACGCATACAAAAAAACTTCGATCAAACATCATGTCCGTTTATAAATTTTACGTCTATATTTATGAATTGAATACCTAATCATGTTGACCCAACGCCCTCTGCGTTCACCAACTAGTCCGGTCAAGCTGTAGAGACCAACAGCAAAAAGTCAAATTAGAAAAAAATATTGAATTGCATATCTAACTATGGTAGCAAAACGACCCAACATGAGTCTCGGTCGCTGATACCAAAATTCGTCACACTTCTGTATATTTGAGGAAGTTTATGACAACCATGAACGTTCAGTATTCTCAAATATTTTTCCATTTCATCTTTCAATCTGGACTTGTTGCAGCTGACTGGCCTTCCACCCTCTGACTTCTGACAAACCCAAGTAAGCCCCTTATACGCAGTATTCCTCTTCCATCGTTTCCAGATGTTTAATCCAGCTGAGTCTATGAGACTTTATTTCACTATAGATGTCGGCTTCCTTCACCAGCTCTTCAATTTCTTGTTTTTTTTCCGGGTCCTCCAACTGCCGACTTTCCACTTAACAGGCTTTAAAAAAAATGCATCTTAAGAGGAATGGCATGTAATTATATACTTATAATAATTAACAGAATATCGTGTAAGCTTCCTTCTCAAGGAGCTGGTAGTGTCCAGTGTCAAACTCATGCTGCTCCATAGTCAAAAAAAACATGAGCAGCAGCTCGCAGCCCTCGGACTGTGCTCCGGGAGCTGAGGTGACACGTGACACACTGCCAACGTGATTGAGAAACTAGGCATTTGATGAGATAACTACCTCGCCTCAGACAGTCGTTTCCACTTCTGAGGATCTGGCTTACACATTATTGTAGCCTAGCATTTCTTACAGATTCGTCACAAAGAGATTAGATTGAACATAATAGTGCCAATCGTTCGTTTGGACAAAAAAGTGACATTTGTACGTCTGAATAAAAAAGTGACAGTCGTACGTTTAACTTACTAACACGTCAGTAACCATGTAGGTATGTCGCAATATTGGAAACCAAGTATGCGCACTCGTGCATAGTTTGTATATAACACGATGACTCTCTCACGGCAGCTTGTTTGAAGGTAACTGAGATGTCCGGGATCCCTCCTCAGGTCAGCCGCTCTGTGTAACACTACACTGCATTCTCGGCCTCTGCTCTGTACGATGCAAAATACCGTTGGTTCAGTTCTACCATCTTCCGAACTAAACTAAACTAAGGGCATTAAAACTAACTGTGTCTCACTTCATCTCAGTACATCAGAAGATGACGGCAGCAATTAGTAAACTGCCAAATAAGATTTCGAAAAATATTTTACTATGTCATGATGACTAAAACATTTTCCTATGTATTCGATAAGTAAATGTTGAGTGTAGGGTGTGAACGTGTGAACGTTGCTAGCGTGTGGTCTGATCAGAGTAACACGGCCGTCTATTAGGTAGGCTAGGAGGCTATCTATTGATTGAGACGGCAACAGTCTGCTTCAGCAAAGCGCACCGATACTACGTGTATTTGCTCCGATCTGATGCCTTCAGAGAGTATTGAATTATAGATGTACGACCGAATGTAGACAGGGTGGGTATAAAGGGACTAGACCCTTTGAGGCTTGTACAGAATATATGGATATACCTGAGATTTCTATTAGTATTTTTGTTTGAAAGAGTCTCTTGAGACCGTCCCAAAAGATCAATGCTGTAATCTCAAGGTCTCAGCACATTTTGAAGTAAAACTACAATACAATCATCATCATTGCAGCCTATCATGTTCCCCCTGCTGGGACTCAGGCCTTCCTTCAAAGAGAGAGGATGGTTCCTAATCCATCATGCTGACTCATTGCATGTTTGTAAATGTCGTATGTCTTTGAACTTGAGAGGTTCTTGTATACACCGGTTTCTTCAAGATGTTTTCTTTTGCTGTAGTAGTGTGATCGCGTCGAAACTGCACATCATTTATGTAGATACTAAATAATTGAGGTTCCAACCAAGGAAATATTTACTTACTTTTACTACTAATATTTAAATGGTATATTTACAATAATATATTTTAATTGACATCGTTAGCGTAGTCGTGAGTACTCAGCTGCGGCAAATAGTTCCAAGTTGTAACGGTCTATGTACAGTCTAACTGTTTCTGTAGTGTTAGTGTTAGCTTGTATTTTGTTTAGTTAATAAAGGCATTATCTTGCATTAACCACATCGATACTGGAATCACATCAATATTGCTACTCAATATTTCACCTACACAAAGAAGATAAATCGTGTCAGAGTTTCGTGATAGAGTTTAACTGCGTTCCGGTAATCAATTGAAATTCGTTTCTTAATCCATATTCATGAGTCAATATGAAAACCAGACAGAGAGCTGAGCTGATCGAAGACTATTTATAATTGTCTGCCTTATTGATGTTTGTATTATGAATGCAGTAAGACGTATCGAACAGAGCCGTATCGTTTGTGTTGTACTTTGTTCCGCGCACGTCTGCTTCGCCTTACCTACCACGTGACTCTGCTCTATTTGATATACTTAAATTGCAGTCTCTCAGAGTTCTTACATATTTACTCTGCACCGTTTATGAAAACATAGATGAATATGGCTCCATCAACAGGCAAGTCGCACGATTCAGAAGTATAAATTTCTCATTCATACATTATTTTGTTATAACTTCGCGTTGCTAAAAGTGCAAGTTAACAAATTTTGTCGCAAATGTGAGCCGTACAATGTCAGTGAGAATTATCTCCACGAAGCGAGCGAAGCTGAAACTGCAATGTTTCTTTATTAGTTCCTCCGACCTCCAATTCAATTTGGAAATGTACTGTCTTATTGCAAAGATAAATTATCGTTCATAAATCCTAGTAAAGTCTGTCATATTTATAGATATCTTAACGAGCTCCTACACGACGATATTATCAATAATCAAGTTGTAAGTGGTAGTGTTACACGCCACGTCTCGTCACGCCACGTCACGCCACGTCACGATTATGAATGGTTAATTATGTTTTTTTCCTCCTGTTTGTTTCTGTCCTGCTTAGAATACTGCAGGTACTTGTGGGACCACTCTGCTAAATATGTATTGACTCGAAGCTTTAGACTCGGTAGAGAGACAAGGCATCGACTCCTCAATAACGAAGCTACAGATAAAACATCCAACAAAAAGATGTCGCACAGCCTCCAGCACAGGTGGAGAGTAGCTTGTCTGTCCATATGGTAACCCTTTTATTTTGGAAAATGTGCACAAACTGAACACGAGAGCTGTTTAAGCCGATCCCGTCAACCAATTTCCACCACAGGTCGTTGACGCAGTCATTCGATCCTTACGTCGTGAACTTTCGTACAGTCTGCACGCTGCGTTTCTACAAACTGTCATGGAAGTATCTGTGTCGGTGTTCCCTGTGAAGTTCAACCTGCCTGGGTCTCTTCATCACAACAGTGTATAAGCACCTTATGGGCTAGCGTGCTCTATCTGAGACCGCATCGCTACTTCGGTGAGTTGTTCTATACTTAATGCAAGCTCTTTTCAACATTTAAAAATCGTCAGTATTGAAACTTATTTTGGCTGATAGGGAAACCTCTGTAAGCTAACTCTATTTGGGAATTTTGGGATGAAATATCATTAAAATATCAATAAAGCAGTAATTTTATTCTAAAGTATACATATACATTTTTACAAAATATGTATGTTGGTACCGTAATGTACGGATTTAGTGTGCGACCCGACATGCGACACGAGTACGCCGAGTGTGTCGGGTCGTGTCGCGCAGTACGTCACAGTGCAGCGCTGCCTTTACCTGTGACGTGTCTGTGATTGTGCGGCTGCAGATTTATCGCATCGCAATGCAGATGCGTCAATTGATTCCAATTGATACATCACAATGCAATGTTGCTCTTTTGCCTTTTAAATGTACATGAAAAATGCATCGAGGGCCGCGTCCGGTGCCACCCCGCGCCCCGCGCCCGCGCCCCGCACTACCCCCGGCGGAAACCCGGATTAAATCTACTGACAGATATATTTTATTCGTGAATTAATAACACACGATTTATCAGTAAAAGTTAGATAACTAGGTTACGTTACAGCTAAGTACGGCTTCTTTAAATATTATAAAATGTTGATTTTAACTTCGAAAATGCGGTCTCCTTTAATACATGTTGTCAAAACATAACAGAAGAAACAAAACTCATGACAGTTGCTAAAATCAAACTATAAAGAGATTTTGATCATTGAATTTTTGTACTCAGAATGTTATAATTTTCTATGTTCTATAATATGTTTCAAATACACAGAACAGATGTTGCGATGAGAGGTGACGGTTACAAGCTATCAGTGTATGCGAGCCTCATCATCAGCTTCCACACCGACGTCCGCCTTGTTTCCATTCCACACTCCACGTCACACAGATAAATTCGCCTGTCAATTACAATAACCGGCCAAGTGCGAGTCGGACTCGCGCACGAAGGTTTCCGTACCATTATCTATAAAAACGGCAAAAAATCACGTTTGTTGTATGGAAGGCCCCTTAAATATTAATTTTATTATATATTTTTAGTATTTGTTGTTATAGCCGCAACAGAAATACATTATCTGTGAAAATTTCAACTGTCTAACTATCACGGTTCATGAGATACAGCCTGGTGACAGACGGACAGACTGACAGACAGACGGACAGCGGGGCCTTAGTAATAGGGTCGCCCCCGTTTTACCCTTTGAGTACGGAACCGTAAAAAGTAGAAAAACAAAAATGTATAATTTGATTATTTTCCTACAGTTTAGTTTCCAATTACATTAATTCATATTCTGATGGTACCTACTACCTACCTACGTACCGCCAGAGATAATAAAACTTATCATATTGTGAACTCGCATCGTACTTGTGACAAAACTCCAATAATGTAAGTTGTATAACGAGTAGGTACCACATAGTGACCACTCGCGTCTGTTTCCGAACAACATGACTCTCTATGGTGAGTATCATTAGGTCGCGTATAATCCATTTCAGTTTAATTTCCATAATGTTCGGTTTATAAATATTGATTGTCGCGTCACTAATTAATAGCTGCCTATCAATATTCCGTTCTACATTTGTGAGAAACTGATTTGTTTTCATTACCTTCACTTTGATCGTAGCGGTGCAGTGACGGCACCAACTATACCTACCTACTAGCTACAGAGAAACAACTCTCTACTGCGCAAATCTGAAGATACTATTCTAGGACACACCATTACAACTCTGTGTTTATTATCTAGCTAAATTTAATGCATTATTTTAGTTCTGATTATTGTTATATTATCTTGAAATTCAAATTATTTATTGAGAATAAAAACGGACAATTACATTTAATGAAGAATTTTTAGTGTTACAATCGACTCTGTTAGAAATCTGTATCTTTGTACATTGTCTACTTGACGGTAACGGTGACTGTTGGAAATGACGAGAATCGACCTCGTTTGAACGCAATACAGTGGCCTTAGTACGACCACTTGAGAAAAAGTTATCGTTAAATAAACGATAGCAAAATGTATAAAACATTTAACAGCGCCTCTATCGGACGTGAAAGAAAACTAATTTTTTCATACATTTGCCATCGTTTACGTAATGATAACTTTTTCGCAAGTTCTCGTACTAAAGCCACTGATCGATCATTTCTGTAGTTGAACGATTGTTTTGTAGATCTATTGGTTAATGTCTGGAAGTACTTAATGTGTATTGTTATAATATTTATTTTTATATTTAAATATTGTAAGACGCTTGTAGGTGCGATGATTTTTGTTTTAAACTGAGCACTCTAGGTATCTCTGCTTTTAAATAGTTTAACTAGTAATGATAAAAAAATGCTAGATGATTCCCTTCTCCCTCATATTATCACAATATCTTCACTTGTTTTAACTATTAGAGACAAACCTCAAAGGTCGTGTAAATGACCTTTTATCAAACTATTATCGTTTGCTCCATTATACATCTACAAACAATTTAGGTGTTCAGTTAGTTAAGTAATTAGAAGTTATCCATATTAATAGGCTACCAACATAATCAATTATTTCAATACAAGTAAACTGACTACACAAATTACATAGTTATTTTTTATTTATGGCCTTATTAAAATAATAAATAAATATCTGGGACATTATTGCACACACGGTCATCTGACCCCAAACTAAGCAAAGCTTGTAATATGGCAGCCAGAGACTGATATACATACATATATATTTTTAAATACATACTTAAATAGATATTAACACCCAGACATAGAACAAACACAAATGTTCATCACACAAATGTTTGTCCTACATGGGAATCGAACCCACGCCCCCAAGCGCAGAAAGCAGGTTCACTACCAACTGAGCCACCGAGGCAGTCTAGTTTTATATATCTGTGTATTCAAGTACAAATTGTTTATTTTTAAATTTCTGATAAATAAGTTGATAACTTTCAAACGACTGAACAGATTTGATTAAGTAAGTATCTATGAATAAAGACGAAACAGAAATTTAATTCTGTTTTATAATCTGTGTTACACTGATGGTATGGTTTTGTTAAGCCTTTCAATCGATGTCATGAGAGAGTAGTTGGTAAGTGCGAGAGATACGCTGCAGCTCACAAGTTGTTGTACAACGCCGAGTGGTGATGGTGTTCGGAGCTACTAAAACGGATGCAGCTGGACTTCCTCTGTATTTGAACGGGGAGGTGTTGAGATATGTTACCTCGTTTAGGTAGTTAGGATATGTTGTTGCCAATTATCTTGTGGATGACCAAGACTTATACAGAGAGAGAGAGATAATATTTAGCCATTAGAGCCAATATGTTCGGTAGAAAATTAGGTAGCTGGTCGCAAACACTTTACTATTTAACTTTACAGATATGTTCTCATTCTCACTACAAGGTGGAGTGTAATGCGCCGCCGATGCTCACGGACCCACGTGCATCACATTGCCAGGTTTACCTCTATAAGTCTGCTAGTGAGGTTACAACGAGATGGGTCTCATATAGATAACAAGCGTCACGTCGCAAAAATATGAGTGAACTTTACTGAAGACCAGAAAGCCTTATAAAAGAAATGAGAAAGTAAATTAAAAATAACAACTCTTTGATTAATTTACTGACCCCATCGTTAAGAGAGGAAATTTTAATTGTCTTCTCTCTTTCATCTGATCACGTGACCCGCCACATGAAGCGGAAAATTATAATTATCGACAAAGAGTGCTGTTGTTTTTCAAAGTAAACTCGGTAATCAAAGTGGTCTCGGCTGGAGAGTCATTACCAGTCTACCTGCTGCGTTCTCTCAGAGAGCAGACCAAACAGAGCTACCTGGGGCGCCATCTCGGAGGGCAGACCAGACAAAGCTACTCAAAGGTGGCACAGGAGTAGATTGTATCACGGAACAAAAGCGTGTAGTGTGAGTATGTATGTAGCGTCAAGTATGTTATAGTCTAAGTCAGCATAATTGCGTAATTAACTACTTATGATTGTAATATTTTAATATTGAGGTATTAAAGCATGTGTACTTGAACTGTGCGGACGTGTTTATAATATTCGACGTAAACTCCCTCTTCGATGTAGAACAACACATAACTAATCTACACAATACATGGCGACCCTGCCAGTGCCGGACGTCGGCGTGGCCCATGGGCCCATAAGCGGCATCCGGACTTGGGCAAAATTTTAAATTTGAAAAATTTTGATGTGATAAAGTGAACATTGAACGTTTCAAATGTCGGAGCCGAGCGAAAACAGCAACATTACACATCCCCGTGTGCCTCAGTGCTACAATATAGACTAATCAAATAAATGATAATGATTTCAATTTAATAACAAGTGGACGTAAAAATGTGCCAATCTAAAATCGAAAAGGAAGGGCTGGCACACATAACTAATCTACACAATACAAGCGGAACTAGAGCGGAAGAGGCTAGACGGGAGATGAACGATTCACAGGACGGATGCTGGGCCGAATAAGGAAAGGGGGAGGGAAGTGTAGTGGATTAAGATATGAAGGCTTCTTAAAGTGCACCTCATAAACATCCGAGGCCTGCACTCAAATCTCGTGCCAGTCCACTTTCACCTGGAGACTGAAAAACCAGCACTTTTTTTTCTTACGGAGACGCAGATCGGAATACCGTATCACGTAAGGTACCTATCGTACCCAGGGTATACCCTGGAGCACACTTTTAAGCCTAGAGCTGGTGTGTGCCTGTACGCCCGTGATGACATCTGCTGTCGGCGTCTCCGTCAACTTGAGGACCCCAGATTCTCTGTGCTCTGGGTCCTGGTGGACACGGGAATAGAGAAAATTCTCTATGCCTGTGTCTACCGGTCGCACAGCGGAGATGAAGAGACAACCAGGCTCACTCAGTATCTGATTGAGGCGGCGGATGCAGCCCAACTAATGTACCCTACAGCCCAACTAGTGTTACTGGGGGATTTTAACGGCCACCACCAGGAGTGGCTATTCCCACACCGCGACATTGACCATGCTGGGAGAAAAACACGTGAGCTTGCTCTAACGTTAGATCTCACTCAGCTGGTCCAAGAAGCTACACGGGTACCTGACGTTGACACGCACACGCCTTATTGCTTGGACCTTCTGCTGACAACCGAGCCAGACCGCTACTCAGTGTCAGTTTGTTCACCTCTGGGTAACTCTGACCATTGTCTGGTGAAATCTGTATCCGTCTACTCCCCGCCCGATCTCAGCCCTAGGGGCACTCGGCGGGTGTGGCGATACAAGTCGGCAGATTGGGATGAGATGCGATCTTTTTTTGCGTCTTATCCATGGCAGTCAGTGTGCTTTTCTTCTAATGATCCTTCGACCTGCGCGGATGCTGTGACAGATGTGTTGCGTCAGGCCATGGAGTACTATATTCCTTACTCCGACGTACCACTGTCCGGCAAAACTCGCCTATGGTTTGGACCTCAGTGCATTCACGCGGAAACACGCAAACATGAAGCATACCTAGCATGGGTCGATGCTCGACACCGCAAAGCGAAAGACTTACGTCAGAAGAAGAAAGCATATAACACGGCTGCAAAGTCCTGCAAAAACGTTCTACAGGGAGCTCGCTTTGACCACATTAGCAGAATTGGGAACAAACTTGCTTCATACCCTGCTGGTAGTAAAGCGTTTTGGTCCCTAGCTAAATCAGTCGAAGCGAACTTCTGCCACCCCTCACTACCTCCACTGCTGAAACCCTCTGATGATGGGACTCTGGCTCACACCGCTGAAGAGAAAGCAAACTTGTTTGCTTCTCAGTTTGCGGAGTCTTCGCGTCTTGATTCTGGTAGCGCGATACCTCCAACCAGACCTGGCTCCACGACATTTATGTCACCTACTCGTGTGAAATATCGTTGAAAAGGTATTTTAAAATGAAGGTAAGGTTTTATAAATCACTTTCTTATAAAGTCTATACTTTGCGTAATATTATTCTTCTCTATTCTTTAAGTACGAATAAAATATCAAAAATCTTTGGCATTTTATAACAATGTTTAGTGTCAGTGAAGACAGGACTATACATTTCCATCCTCCATTAGAACGTGTACTGCGGACTCTGTGGATGTCAGCACAAAAACAATCAGCTCTATTGTCGACTGGAGGTAAACAGACGTGCGCCATCACATGGAATCAATCGGCTGCAGTAAAACATCATGCATCCTGCATCACATCATCACATGACACGGCATATTGAATGTAGTACCACTTTAAGAAATACCAGGAAATCGGTGTTTCCTCACAGTCCATTTAAAGTTAGATTGAAGCATTTTGTAATATGACTAGTTTACTACAAACTAACACGGTGTATATGTGGAGCTCGGTTTATATATGTACTTATGCATCTCGCAGCTTTAAATTAATATGTTAATTTTTTTAATGGATGTCGAGAAAAGAAGATAACGTGACTATTTCTACATGGCGTGGGGTCAGGATCGCGTAAAAATCAATCTCCTCTGTATGCGAGGCTCGACTGTAGTAACGCGGGCAAAGAATTTAAAACTCCCGCAAAAGTTTCCGCTTTTTGAAGATAAAAGGCGAATTTCTCACACGGGGCGTGGAGAGGGGGGACGCAGGAAGTTTGCGCTCGGATCAAAGGTTTTGTCTGCGGATTAACAAGTCGTTGTACAAATTATTTCAGGCGACGACGAGTCGACAATACTCGGTTGTACAAGGTTAGTAGGTGACGACAGTGGCGCAAGACAGGGGAACTCCTTTTCACAAAACTAGAGCGTTTTATTCGAGAATCAATCATACTGCATAGATATAGTATATCTATCACTGGATCATCATCATTATCATCAGCCGCAAGACATCCACTGCTGAACATAAGCCTCGCCCTTTAACCTCCACGCTGAACGACAACCTGCCATCTGCATCCACTGGATGCCCGCGACTCTCACAATGTCATCGGTCCATCTAGTGGGGGCCTACCTACGCTGCGTCTTCCGGTTCGTGGTCACTACTCAAAAACTTTTCTTCCCCATCGGTTATCGGTTCTTCGAGCGATGTTGGCTGCCCATTGCCACTTCAACTTGCAAATTTTGATAGCTATGTCGGTGACTCTGGTTCTTTGTCGAATATCCACGTTTCGGATTCCATCGCGCAAAGAAACTTCGAGCATCTGCTCTCTCTATTCTCTATCACTGGATACTGTCGGCGAAACTCTAATACGCCTTACTTATGTGAAATTTTTATGTGAGACAAGATATTTGAATTCATTCTGACTCGTCGAAATAAGCACTTTATTTAAGTATCAACTTAAATAAAGTGCTTAGTTTGTTTCTGTCCTAAAAGCTGCGTTTGACCTAATTATCTGAACCTAGTTTTAGTATATTATGTTTCATACAGAAGAAAATAACAATTTTAGAAACGGTGGAGCAATAGTACATTGTTATCCTAGGGGTGAAAGTAACTTATTTACTCGCGAGACGGGGTTTGCTAATAGGTCGTAGGACTAAATAAGTATTTAACCCCGAGGTACACTGTGCTTTTCATTACGAATACAAGGAAACCAAAAATAAAAACATGAACTGACACTGGCGAATGCACGAGAAGTGCGGGACCATAATCTTCTGAGAAGAAAAATAAATAAAAAGTTGGAACATGGTTCAATACAAATGTGAAAATAGAACTAGTTTTTTTTTAATAATTAGAGTGTCTGTCAGTTGTCAACTGTCACTGTCAGTTGAAAGTGATTCTCTTTAGGGCTGAAATGTATTACTTTCAACCCGCTCCTCAGGCAACTTCAGACCTACTTTTCGAGTATGAGAAATGAAAAAAACATTGAGAACAAAAATAGTAGGAACTAAAGTTTGAAAAATTGTACAGATTGTCGAGTAACAAGTTGTGTCAGCCAGCCCTAGTGTTATAGTAGAGCTGAGGCCGCCACAGAAGGCCCAGCCCACCACGTGGAGCGCACGAGTTGTTCTACTGCGCGGCAGAGTACTGTGTCTCTGTGACTAGGATCGACAGTTTCAATGATGTCGTCGCGAGTTCATCAATCCCTCTCGGCGGCTAATTCCTTTGATGTCGCTCGTTTATCATAATTTGCACGGTGACGCGAGATTTGTACTGTTTTCAGTCGACAAGTGACGCCCGGTCGGGTCGAGGGTCGAGGGTCGAGGCGACACCCTGTATACACTTATTAATTTTAGAATTATTAATTAATTAATACTTATTAATTTGAGTTTATGTTATAGATAAACAATATTTCGTAATTTTGAGAAACATTTTGTAGAACATGTTTTAGCCTATTACGAGTAGTTCCGCGACAACAGTAAGTATTAGTATTCAATTTGTCAGATTTTGTTCGGAGTCACTTCGGCGGGACCTCGGCGGGACAGCGACTCGACGCGTCTTCTACGTCCCGCCAACGCTACTGTGTGTGTCGTCCCTCTCCTTTTCATATTAGAAAAGAAAAAAAAAAAAAAAAAAAAAAAAAAAAAACGAATATCTTATAACTGGCTAAGAGCGTGTCGGGACACGCTCATGGTAGGGTTCCGTTTTCCGTAGCCAAGTCATATAATTGTGGTCACAATCTGAAATTGGTGGTTACAGAATTTTTTTAAGGAACAAGGCTCTGTAGACTTAACCAAATTTCAGAGGTGCATCATACTCGTACCAATATAACATAATATACTTTTTGTGGTTTAGTCCAAAAGAACACTGCTTGAGAAACATGCTTCGTTAGGACAATTTTAAGAATAGGTTAACGACTTTTGAGCCAGAACGTCTTTAATTCATTACAGTTTATCGTCATAACTCAAAAAGTTATAATTTGAAAATGTTATTTTTTTTATATAACCTATCAGCATGGCAAGTTACAGGATTCTGTGTCTAATAGTTTAGAAATGATGACGAGGGACAACTATTTGCAATTTTGGCGGGCCATATTTCACAAAATATCACCCCTCAAGAAGGATGCAGCAAAAAAATATCCCTATTTTTCATGTATTAGAACCACCACTTAAAGACCAAACTATATTTATTTTATACTTTTAAAATTTAAATCTATACTAAAACAGTAATTATTATGCAAAGTTTCATGCACTTAAAAACTATGGAAGTTAAAAGGTTCTAAAAATTAGGACGGACGAACAGACTCATGGACAGAACGAAATTATAAGGTTTCTTCGTAGAACTATGTAACCCAAAAAAACTGTCGTCGCGGCGAAGGTTTATTGATAAAGTCACGGCCTACAACGTGTACGACGGAACTTTACTCGACAGACACATACAACTATGCTAAATTGAAAAAGACGACAGAAAATATTGGCGTGGATTTGATCGAAGGGGAAAGAAATCTGCACCGCACTCGGTGCAAGTCTGTTATGTGTGCTGATACTAAATAACTTAACTGGTTCGCACAAATTAATGTGTGTTGTAGTTTGCGCACCATCTCTATAATTACTGTGTGTTGTAGTTTGCGCACCATCTCTATAATTACTGTGTGTTGTAGTTTGCGCACCATCTCTATAATTACTGTGTGTTGTAGTTTGCGCACCATCTCTATAATTAATGTGTGTTGTAGTTTGCGCACCATCTCTATAATTACTGTGTGTTGTAGTTTGCGCACCATCTCTATAATTAATGTGTGTTGTAGTTTGCGCACCATCTCTATAATTACTGTGTGTTGTAGTTTGCGCACCATCTCTATAATTAATGTGTGTTGTAGTTTGCGCACCATCTCTATAATTAATGTGTGTTGTAGTTTGCGCACCATCTCTATAATTACTGTGTGTTGTAGTTTGCGCACCATCTCTATAATTAATGTGTGTTGTAGTTTGCGCACCATCTCTATAATTAATGTGTGTTGTAGTTTGCGCACCATCTCT
The DNA here is from genome assembly GCA_949125355.1 of Agriopis leucophaearia. Classification (NCBI taxonomy): domain Eukaryota; kingdom Metazoa; phylum Arthropoda; class Insecta; order Lepidoptera; family Geometridae; genus Agriopis; species Agriopis leucophaearia. Next base: position 149,679 of record OX421276.1, on the reverse strand, counting down.
ATAATTACTGTGTGTTGTAGTTTGCGCACCATCTCTATAATTACTGTGTGTTGTAGTTTGCGCACCATCTCTATAATTAATGTGTGTTGTAGTTTGCGCACCATCTCTATAATTACTGTGTGTTGTAGTTTGCGCACCATCTCTATAATTAATGTGTGTTGTAGTTTGCGCACCATCTCTATAATTAATGTGTGTTGTAGTTTGCGCACCATCTCTATAATTACTGTGTGTTGTAGTTTGCGCACCATCTCTATAATTAATGTGTGTTGTAGTTTGCGCACCATCTCTATAATTAATGTGTGTTGTAGTTTGCGCACCATCTCTATAATTACTGTGTGTTGTAGTTTGCGCACCATCTCTATAATTACTGTGTGTTGTAGTTTGCGCACCATCTCTATAATTACTGTGTGTTGTAGTTTGCCACCATCTCTATAATTAATGTGTGTTGTAGTTTGCGCACCATCTCTATAATTACTGTGTGTTGTAGTTTGCGCACCATCTCTATAATTACTGTGTGTTGTAGTTTGCGCACCATCTCTATAATTAATGTGTGTTGTAGTTTGCGCACCATCTCTATAATTACTGTGTGTTGTAGTTTGCGCACCATCTCTATAATTACTGTGTGTTGTAGTTTGCCACCATCTCTATAATTAATGTGTGTTGTAGTTTGCGCACCATCTCTATAATTACTGTGTGTTGTAGTTTGCGCACCATCTCTATAATTACTGTGTGTTGTAGTTTGCGCACCATCTCTATAATTAATGTGTGTTGTAGTTTGCGCACCATCTCTATAATTACTGTGTGTTGTAGTTTGCGCACCATCTCTATAATTACTGTGTGTTGTAGTTTGCGCACCATCTCTATAATTAATGTGTGTTGTAGTTTGCGCACCATCTCTATAATTACTGTGTGTTGTAGTTTGCGCACCATCTCTATAATTAATGTGTGTTGTAGTTTGCGCACCATCTCTATAATTACTGTGTGTTGTAGTTTGCGCACCATCTCTATAATTACTGTGTGTTGTAGTTTGCGCACCATCTCTATAATTAATGTGTGTTGTAGTTTGCGCACCATCTCTATAATTACTGTGTGTTGTAGTTTGCGCACCATCTCTATATTAATGTGTGTTGTAGTTTGCGCACCATCTCTATAATTACTGTGTGTTGTAGTTTGCGCACCATCTCTATAATTAATGTGTGTTGTAGTTTGCGCACCATCTCTATAATTAATGTGTGTTGTAGTTTGCGCACCATCTCTATAATTACTGTGTGTTGTAGTTTGCGCACCATCTCTATAATTAATGTGTGTTGTAGTTTGCGCACCATCTCTATAATTAATGTGTGTTGTAGTTTGCGCACCATCTCTATAATTAATGTGTGTTGTAGTTTGCGCACCATCTCTATATTTACTGTGTGTTGTAGTTTGCGCACCATCTCTATAATAACTGTGTGTTGTAGTTTGCGCACCATCTCTATAATTAATGTGTGTTGTAGTTTGCGCACCATCTCTATAATTACTGTGTGTTGTAGTTTGCGCACCATCTCTATAATTACTGTGTGTTGTAGTTTGCGCACCATCTCTATAATTAATGTGTGTTGTAGTTTGCGCACCATCTCTATAATTACTGTGTGTTGTAGTTTGCGCACCATCTCTATAATTAATTTGTGTTGTAGTTTGCGCACCATCTCTATAATTACTGTGTGTTGTAGTTTGCGCACCATCTCTATAATTACTGTGTGTTGTAGTTTGCGCACCATCTCTATAATTAATGTGTGTTGTAGTTTGCGCACCATCTCTATAATTACTGTGTGTTGTAGTTTGCGCACCATCTCTATAATTAATGTGTGTTGTAGTTTGCGCACCATCTCTATAATTACTGTGTGTTGTAGTTTGCGCACCATCTCTATAATTAATGTGTGTTGTAGTTTGCGCACCATCTCTATAATTACTGTGTGTTGTAGTTTGCGCACCATCTCTATAATTACTGTGTGTTGTAGTTTGCGCACCATCTCTATAATTACTGTGTGTTGTAGTTTGCGCACCATCTCTATAATTACTGTGTGTTGTAGTTTGCGCACCATCTCTATAATTAATGTGTGTTGTAGTTTGCGCACCATCTCTATAATTACTGTGTGTTGTAGTTTGCGCACCATCTCTATAATTACTGTATGTTGTAGTTTGCGCACCATCTCTATAATTAATGTGTGTTGTAGTTTGCGCACCATCTCTATAATTACTGTGTGTTGTAGTTTGCGCACCATCTCTATAATTACTGTGTGTTGTAGTTTGCGCACCATCTCTATAATTAATGTGTGTTGTAGTTTGCGCACCATCTCTATAATTACTGTGTGTTGTAGTTTGCGCACCATATCTATAATTAATGTGTGTTGTAGTTTGCGCACCATCTCTATAATTACTGTGTGTTGTAGTTTGCGCACCATCTCTATAATTACTGTGTGTTGTAGTATGCGCACCATCTCTATAATTAATGTGTGTTGTAGTTTGCGCACCATCTCTATAATTACTGTGTGTTGTAGTTTGCGCACCATCTCTATAATTAATGTGTGTTGTAGTTTGCGCACCATCTCTATAATTAATGTGTGTTGTAGTTTGCGCACCATCTCTATAATTACTGTGTGTTGTAGTTTGCGCACCATCTCTATAATTACTGTGTGTTGTAGTTTGCGCACCATCTCTATAATCCTTTTCAAATAGCAAGGCACTTGACAACCATCTCTAACAGATAGTTTTCACTACTAGTTTTCATAGTAGCGCTTAGTTATTATGTTTTCGCCGCAAAATGTAAATCTTTAATTTAGCTCTGTGACGTCACATTTAATATTTACGAATCAGGTTCCATTATATCGTAATTTCAAACCACCTGTCAAGTGCCATGCTATTTGAAACAGACTATAGCTTATATTGATATTCTGAGTCAGCGAAATGTAGCATCTGAACCCAGACTCGGAGACATCACCTACCTGCGGCCAGCTCCACGTCCCAGCTCTCCAGTGGAGGGCTCGTGGAGGGCCTCTCCAGACGAAGACGAGCGCCGCCTCGAGTGCCGCTTTTAGCTGGATTGGAGATTAGCTCTGAGAGGATGTCGTCTCTCTTGCTTTTTATTTAGATTGCATAATGTCTTGCTGATGGAAACATTTTATCAGCTGTTGAAATTAATTGGATTAATATAATGGCACCTGTACTGTCGGTAAGTTCCAGTTGTCATTATTCTAGCTTTAACTATGTAATTTCTTAACTAGATATTTTATGCAATACCGAAACGACCGTCACAGAATACATAATACTCGCTGCCTTTGAGAGTACCAAGTAGGTACAAAGTATATAGAAAGTAGTTTTTGAGGTTGAAAGGTTCGCATTAGACAACATGATTATACCGAAACAAAGCAGTTTAATTGCAGTTTACTATTTCTTAACTTAATGTCTACAAAATTCTTTAACTGCATTTAGTGGTAGGCTCCGTGGCGCGGGGGCAGCGGCTGAGGCGCGGGGGCGGCGGCTGAGGCGCGGGACCGCGGACTGACGCGAACAATCGCACAACTTTGACAATTATCCCCTTAAATATTGACCCGAGCTAATCTATTCATTGGTCTCCGTCGCGCGGTGCTCCCGCAGCCGACCTCGCCGGGTTTTTGCCATTTACATTTGATGGAGTCCCGCAGATTAGCCTTTTTGCACAACTCTACAACTCACGAACTTCAACACTCGGAGTTGTATAGAGTGAGCCCTCAGCCCTCAGCCCTCAGCCCTCAGCCCTCAGCCCTCAGCCCTCAGCCCTCAGCCCTCAGCCCTCAGCCCTCAGCCCTCAGCCCGAGTAAAGTAAACGAACGCCGTATTTTTGGAATCGAGTAAAATACATTAATTCAGAACGTAGGCGACAAAATTATAATGCTAAGATTGTTTTGAATTCTCCGATTGGAACTTCGGTCTCAGAAATAGTCATGTTACAAATTCGCAAAAAAAATATTCTCAAAATAGGGATCCCATTTTTCGCGGGCCGTATTTTTGCATAATATAATTAGGTGTTGGCCAATGTGTAATGTCTCTCCGTGACGTGAATATTCCTGGAGGCCGGAGATTATCCTGCCTCGTATCGTGACAGTGACAAACGCACCAAAATTACGTAAACAAATAGTGTCAAATGTCAAACAATTTGCATCCGAGCTACCTATGAGATGTAAATACACGAGTCCCGCGCCGGCCGTGCCCCCCCCCCCCCCCCCTCGCTCCTACCTGCAGGGTATCGCAGGCACCTACAGGGGTCCTGATGGGGAGTCAGGGGGACCCGAATGTATAATTAGTGACATCTGTGTCATTATCGTCGAGTGGACGTATTTAATGTGAGAATGGTAATGTGACCGCCGCAATGGCTTTATACCTCCCTCGAGTGACGAGGTGCGATGTACGACAGGCGCGGCGCGGGTCGTACAGAGGGATGACGTTTGTCATTTTATTTATATATTTAACTTTCTTTTAACACTAATCATTAACCACCAAACTTCACTTGGAACTATATAAACAAATCTTAAACATAATTTGAACCTACTTCTAATTATTGATATCGATGTCAGACTTTTCATGTACCTACATGTAATCCAGGTGACAATACAATAACTTGGTACAATCGAACAGATCTGATGATGGAGCCAAGAAGTGGATAGTGGAACTATTTAATGGCTAATAATGGTAAACCCCTTGAGCTTGGAATCATTCGATTATTTTATTTCAGTTATTTTTTAATCACATAAGCGAGTTTCATTTTTTTTTATTATAATTATTATACGTATTATTATGATAATACGTTTCTACTACATTCTCAGACATTATTATTATATTAATCACAAAATGTGTTTATTGTTGTTCAGGAGCCTGGAACTTCGATTTTAATCACAATAAATTGTTTATTCAATAAACACCAATAATACCAAGACAATATCTAAATAGATAACCAACTTGTTTGGTTTCAGTTCTCAGCACTAATCAGCTAGATTTCAAAACCAAAACCAAAAATCGAGTTAGGCCCAACGCCCTCTATGAGTTCGCCGACTAGTCCGGTCAAGCCGTAGAGGCCATAAGGCCAACAGCATAAGTCAGTTTAAAAAAATCAGCCAAACGCGAGTCAGGCTCATGCACTGAGGGTTCCGTGCCACCATAAAAAACAATAATTATCAATTTAAAAAAAACTATTTTGTCCGACTTAACGCTTACCAAAATAGCCAAGCAATCGCTACGCAGTCACATAGTTAATATTATGCAAGTAACGCCTGGTTCAATGAACAGAAATTTGTTACCGACCAGCACTTGGCCATTATTTATTATTTGTTGTTATACTTTAGAGTGTGTACTATAATCATGTCAAGTTTGACGTTTGTACGTATTACCGTTTTTGAGTAGAAAGCGGCAAGTGATACGAGCCACAGGAATAATTTGTTGACAGTTTGGAGCAGGGAGATTTCTGCGGCAGATCGCAGCCGCGCCGCGCCGCACCGCAGCCGTCACGCGCCGCACCGCTGCCGCCTCGTGAACGCACCGATGTGTGGACAGCGGCCATTTATCTGATGACACGGAATTACGGAAGGGTACCGGAGTTTCCGCTGAACGTGAATAATTTATAACACATCAGTGTCTCTTCCGGTCACCCCAGCACCAGCACGGGTCCATCTTCAGCACCGCAACTATAATGTGGGTATAACGATGGTTTCAGCTCTGTGCTTGTTAATGTAAGCAAACTCCTTACAATCACGTCGAGTTCATCCTTCCATTAATAATATAACATTACACCTCAGTAGGTAGAGTTCTCTTCTTTACTCATTAATGAGATGCCTTTTGTAACGACGCAATCAGATAATTAGTTCAATAAAATTATATCTATAAACTAGTTCGGAGCACACGCGCGGGTTCTCACAATCTTGTATCATAAAATGCAGCATTATTGCTGTTTTTATTTGGTTTATTCAAAGTTCTATTTTATTTCTTGAAGCTAGTGGTGACAGCAATAATTAATTAAACTCAATGCTATATGAATGCTATATGAAACCTATATAGGTCCACATCTAGAAGGAATTACATTTGTTTAGATATTAAGGATGTTTGTTGATTTTAAGATAGTTTATAATGTATTTCCAGTTTCGTGATCATTCAATAAAAAAATAACAATAATAAAAGCACCAACAGGATGACTGCACGCTGTTATAATTCATCATCATTCATTATATTGTATCATACAACATGCAGTACCATTGTACTTATACAATGTTGTAGAGAGATTAAGCTATTTGCGGCTCAGATCATTTGTTGGAAGTTAAATTTGGTACAAGTTAACTGGTTGTGACTAGTTATTGTTTCTGTAATACAAAGTGTGACATGCGCAGTGTACAATGTTGCTAGTGAAGCCACGGACAGCAACTAGGCACATAACTTTGAACATTATAGTGAAAACAGTTTAATACAAGTTCCAGCGTTTTTTTTAAATTAAGTAAGAAGTGTTCCTTTGACCGCCACCTCGCCTGATGTTAAGCGATGATGCGGTCTACAATGGAGCACGCTTACCTAGAAGAAACCGATTCACTCACGATTTTAAAACAACTGTATCATTAATCTGCAAATTTCAACACGTTTAAAGTTGAAATCAGGCCACTGCGGTGTAGCGATTCGTTAGCAGCTCATCGCGGGCGGCAAGGGGCGGCAGGGGACGGCAGACGGCGCGGGCGGTAATTGCCGCAATTACGCCGAAGACCGTCTGACCGCAGCTCGCCGCCGCCGCCGGCGCCGCCCGCCGCGTCCCGAGCCGTGCCTACCGAGTACATTGTCCACGTTCCTCCTCCACATCAGCTGTAGTTCACATGACATTCAACTACAGGAATGTATATTTGATTGATGATTATTTCTCTATTCATGTAAATATTTCAATATATTTCCGTCATTGTTCATTCACTTTCTTCACATGCATAATTAAATTTTTAGAGTGAAGTGAAGCGCGGAGCACATTCTACGTTATTACATTCCGTGGATGCACGGCTCCGGCGCGGCTATGGTGTGGCTCCGGCGCGGCTCCGGCGCGGCGCTCAGCGACGCAAAGATACTTTCCTCGTTACATTTTAATATTTACGTATCCCAGTTAATATTAACTGAGATAGGAAGCGGCGCTCGCTCATTTAACTCGAGAATCTCTTATTTCTCCAAACACACGAGCTCCTTTGAAGTCGGGAACGTCTCACGCACGGCAACTATTGTTTTATTCGGTTTGTGAGGCCCATCGAGCCCATCGAGCCCTTCCGAGCTTAAAAAACAAAAGCTTACACTTTATTTGAACTCGATTGTTATCCCGGAGCGTGAGGGCTCCGGCCGACCCTTTCCTTTGTGCCGCGATAAGCCGAGGGAGGAGGGGCGGCCGGGTCGAGGGAGGGGGGGGTAGGGGGGTGATCGCACTCGATAAGGATACATCCTTCAAAGAAGGGATTGCACCGAATTGAGGTAAGAACCGCTCGAGACGGCAGATAGCGCGAATCGAAGTGTTTTTACAGCGCAGTGGCGGCGCTGAATAAGATTTTGATAGTCACCCTCATCAGAGATATTGTCAGGTTTGGTTTCCGCGCTCGTGGACGGTGGATGGTGGACGGTGGACGGAGGGCGGTGGACGGTGGACGGTGGACGGAGGGCGGTGGACGGTGGACGGTGGGCGGTGGATGTGGTGTATAATTCTCAACTAGCAGCGCCCTGCGGTTCCACCTGAGTGGATACCCTCGATAAAAGTAACCTAAATTACTCCTTATAGTGAAAGCCCCGTTAAAATCGATCCAGCTGTTTTGGAGTCCATTGGGGAACATACACATAAATAGATTTTTATATATGTATAATGTATGTCGGTAGAGATTAATATTTATATATGTATAATGTATGTCGGTACAGATTAATATTTATGTATGTATAATGTATGTCGGTACAAATTAATATTTTGGCGAGACGGCTGCGTCTCTCAACTTTATTTATTTAAAGACAGATACTCGTCACACTTACAGCTACGCCATGGCATGTAACGAGTCATACAATACAAATTTGCAATTCATTTTCAATAAACTATTATGCATACTCACACAACGGGCAATGGAGAGAGCTATGCTCGGAGTTTCTTTACGCGATAAAATTCGGAACATAGATTTTCGCCAAAGAACCAGGGTCACCGACATAGCTATTAAAATCTGCAAGTTGAAGTGGCAATGGGCAGGCCACATCGCTCGAAGAACTGATAACTCATGGGGAAGAAAGGTTCTTGAGTGGAGACCGCGAACCGGAAGACGCAGCGTAGGTAGGCCTCCCACTAGATGGACCGATGACATTGTGAGAGTCGCGGGCATCCAGTGGATGCAGATGGCAGGATGTCGTTCAGTGTGGAGGTTAAAGGGGGAGGCCTATGTTCAGCAGTGGACGTCTTCTGGCTGATGATGTGATGATGATGATTATACTTACTTGAACTAACCTAGTTAACGACTTGCACAAGTTTTCCTTGTTACGTAGGTTGCACTGGTGCTTATCCTTGTTCTTCGGTAGATTGGCTTCATGTATATCTAGTAAGCTATTATAAATATAGAGAAACAACTTACATTATTTTGTTCCTTTTTTTTTTTGCTTGGTACTATATAAGTTTCTTTAAATCATTGAATATTCTAATTTCTTAAACTCGTTTAGTTCTATCTGAACATTTATCATCAAACCCAGAGCTTCTAAAATATTCTAAAAGTACTACCGAGAAATCGGTGATATTTTGCAAAGTCAGTACACAGACAGTTATACAGATCAAATGTGCATCACCCAAATGCTGTTATGGAAAAGTGTTTGTTTATGTAAAGGTAACAGTAATTGTTTGTTGTTTATGTAAAGGTAACAGTAGTCTACGAGTATTGTTTGTTGTTTTGGATTTTCCATTTATAATGTGTTAACTTTGATGGCATGATAATGTTATCAAGCTGCCACTCACGCGCTGCTCCGCAAGTGACCTGACCCTCCTTTACTCCTTCCTCTTCACTCCGCAGGGCTCGGTCACGAGGGCTCCAACTTCGTCTAGTTTCTGAGAAATACATCCGACTCTTGTTCTGTGAGTTGTATCACGAAAGGAACTCACTCGAGTTTAGTGAACCTACAACAACTCCAAACTCGACTCTCCGTCCTTAACTTGAGCTGATTTAATTATGTTTGTTTTAAACACGAGTCAAAATACACTCGTTTCAAACTCCTGCGCCTTTCAAACCTAATTGTTCAATGCTATCAAGTTCAAGTATTAGGAATTCGAAAGAAAAAGTATTTAGTTGTAGTTTCTCAGTAGTTTTGGTCAGACGTTGAGCGCTCGGGTGTAAGAGGGGCCTGTTGGTCAGACGTTGAGCGCTCGGGTGTAAGAGGGGCCTGTTTTTTTTAGTCTACTAGTACCCGAGACTTTGACTTTTTCTGAACAATATTACAAAACTTTCTGATCAATATTTAGATCAAAAACAAACTTAACTTTGCTAGTACAAAAAAGCTCGTGGTAAAAGTTTACGATGTAGTCAATGGCAGTGGAGACGACCTGGAGAGTCTACTCGCAGAGATGGCGAGATTACACGACGACGTTACGATTCTTTTATGTGTTTCTGTGAGGAGGGGGGCGGGGGTGGAGGGGGGGGGGAAGCTTGCTGTGAAGCGTTAGTCTTTCTGGCTACGATTATTACTTACACGTTATTGGACGAGATATGAGACTATTGTTCCAATATCGGGTTATGATTATTATATTGTCTGCAGTAACAATATCCATGCGTATTATTTAGAATACAATATATAACTTTGCTCCTAATTCGAGATCTTCGTTACCCGAAACAGGAAATCAAAATCATCATCATCAAATGCTATTTTCATATTTAAGTTTGGAGGTCAGTAGGCAAAACTTTGGATTGAGTTACCAGCATCTGAAGAACACAGCATGCATGAGATTACTACGAGTTACCAGCATCTGAAGAACTCAGCATGCATGAGATCATTACAAGTTACCAGCATCTGAAGAACTCAGCATGCATGAGATCATTACAAGTTACCAGCATCTGAAGAACACAGCATGCATGAGATCACTACGAGTTACCAGCATCAAAGGGCTGGAGATGGGTGTCTGTAGTAGGGTTCTAAAGTACCTGAGTATTACAGGAGCCCTGTCTGACAAACAGTATGCATATCATGCAGGACGCTCCACAACAGACCTGGCGCGCGAGCTGGCGTGGCAAGTGATGCAGGCCCGGGAGGCGGAGTTACAGGTCGCGGTTATCAGCTGCGATCTGTCGCGTGCCTTCGACGTTTGCAACCACCGCCTGATAGACATGAAGCTCGAACACTATGGTGTGCGAGGTCCCGCGCTCGCATTTATGTCGGACTTCATGCAAGACAGAGAGCAAACTGTCGTGGCGGCCTCGGGTGAAGTAAAGTCTGACCCTATCGAGCTGGAGATGGGGGTAGCACAGGGATCGTGCATATCGAACCTAACGTTCAGCCTCCTCATGAACGACCTACCTGATTCCGTACCGGACGCTGAGGTACTGATGTACGCAGATGACGTGGCGGCAATTGTTAAAGCTCCACGGGTACCGGCGTTAGAGCAAAAACTTAACGACGTTGCCCGCCAGCTGGCACATTGGTTCAGAACAAACGGTTTGGCTCTGAACCCTAAAAAGGCTAATATTCTGCTCTTCAACTTGTCTGGAAGGCGTTACCCAGCACTATCCGTATGGATGGAGGGGGAGTGTCTGCACCAGGTTGATGCGTTTACAATGGTTGGCTTCCATATAGATAGGGCACTCACCTGGACAGGTCACATGAACACGTTGTGCGACAAGCTTGGTCGACCTTGTTTTGCCTTAGACCATATTGCACGCATCCTTTCGCAGCAAGCGGTACGCTCTTGCTACTACGCGACTGTCCTGTCTCTGCTGACGTACGGTGTTGATTTGTGGGGATGCTCGGCGGAGTGGCACCGGGCTTTTGTGCTGCAGAAGCGGGCAGTTCGTGTGGTCGCACGAGTCAAACCACTAACTCCAGCAAAACAATTTTTTCAAGACTTAAAGTTCATGACTCTACCAGCATTATACTTATACCATACCGGTATATACATATATAAAAACTTGGCGTCCTTTGCGAGACTCGGCGATGTCCAAGGAAAAATAACTAGGAATAAGGATACCTTGATTATGCCCATACAAAGGCTAACCAAGTCTCACAAATGTACCCAAATATTTGGCATAAAATTATTTAACGCCTTGCCGAAACCCATAAGGGATGCCAAGTCGCCTTATGTATTCATAAATAAATTTAAATTATTTCTGACCGATATGGCACCGTATAGCGTAGAGGAATTCATTCCAAAACTGGAGTAAATAACTAATGCCTATTATGATTATTAGAATGAAATTTTTATATTATTATTTTTGAATATTATTATTTTTCGAATATTAATATTTCTTATGATTATTTTTTTTTTGATTATTTTTAACTGTTGACATGTAATTATTAAATAAATAAATAAATAAATAAATATGTGGGACATTATTGCACACATGGTCATCTGACCCCAAACTAAGCAGAGCTTGTAATATGGCTGCCAGAGACTGATATACATACATATATATTTTTAAATACATACTTAAATAGATATTAACACCCAGACATAGAACAAACACAAATGTTCATCACACAAATGTTTGTCCTAGATGGGAATCGAACCCACGCCCCCAAGCACAGAAAGTAGGATCACTACCAACTGAGCCACCGAGGCAGTCGGTGGCTCAGTTGGTAGTGGCTCCGGCTTTATTATTATGAATAAAGTTATCATTATCATCTGAAGAACAGCATGCATGAGATCACTACAAGTTCCGCCAACTGACCTAACTTCATTCAAAATGATCATCTTTCCCTGCTCAGACAATTGATAGATTCTGTTAAATTAGGTTTATCTTGAATTTTTCAGAAATATTTCAGCTCAAACACGAAAATGTGAAAATAATCTCATTTCTATAAAACAATTGCGTCTGGTCTCGTTACGGTGCGCGTTGCGATGGAAATAATATCTGAAACGTTTATTTCTGTTCGTTTTATTGATGAGCATTTTTGAGAACAATATTTGCATTCAATCACACATTGTTGTGATTGAATCGGTCTTATCTGAGGGACGCGAGCGGGGTGGGAGGTGTGGGGGGGGGGGTGTTAGGCAGAGGTGCCTCTCACTCTCGTGGATGCTCTCGCTTCAACTTTATGATATCTCTTCTTTTCACGCATTTCAATAAAATTGAAGGTCCGATGTTTGTTCATACATAACAACGATAGTTCAGCCAATGGGAGGCCTCTAGACGGTGAGTGGTCAGGTGATCAGAGATTTAGGATCTCTGATCAGCTGACCACTCACCGCTCACTCACCCAAAACTAACTTGCTTATCCACTGTCGGTATCACGTCTGCACCGACAGTGGATACATTACACAGAATTATTTTAATTATCGCATTCACTGACTCGCACTCTCATCTTTGAAGTCTCTCACAGTAAATATTCAATCAGAAAAGAACAGACGTACTGTATGGAAGCAATAAATAATCTGTATCTGAACAGACATGCCGGCTCTTAAATGTATTGAAATAAAGTTCAAATCTTACACCATGAGTAGAGGACATCTCCGCGAGGGGATACCTTCAGTGGGGTGAATGAGATTTGAAATCGACTACATTTTTTGGGGATCGGAAGGGTGTCAACTTTAATGAAATAAAAACATTGAGTAAATAGGTCGTGATCCACGCCGCAAGTAGACACCACGTGACCCTGGAATGAATTCCTATTATTAAATACAATTCAGTCGTATTTCAAAATATAATCTCAGAAATAACTTTGTCATTAAATATTGCGAAATACACGTTTCGTCATGAATGCGGAGCGTCGCCGGTAGCGCTCTCGAGTTGTTGTGCCGAATGACATTCGAAATGCAATAAAAACACTCGTATTTTACGGAATAAAGTCATAATTCCGACTTTTCATTCCGAGTCAGGCATTCAGCGCAGCGGTGCGGCGGAGGCCTGCGAGCGTGTCCGCCGCCGGAACAGGAAGTCGTTAGCCGCCCGCCCGCCGCCGTGGCCGCGCGCGCCCGACTGCCGAATGTTACATTGTATTGTATCTGGTGCCAAATGCGCTCGCTATCACACCATAGCGCCGCACCCGCACCGCGTCTGACTCGCGCCACATATCGGTTATGTGAGCTCGTTATGTGTCATAACATGGTTGAGGGAAGCTCCAAACGCGATATTTAAATGTTAGGATATTGTCCACGATCTTTATTTGATCCCTCGACACTGAAGTCGTCATTCATTCTGGCCGCGACATAAATAACACGATAATCATATATATATATATATATATATTGTAAATACGAAAGTTTGTAGATATGTAAGTGGATATGTTATGATACGGATTAGGATACCCGTAACGACTGAAATTATTCGAATTAAATTACGTATGTAAATTGAACATACAAGGTAATTACTTTTACCAGCATTTTGGAAAAATATACTAATGACGTTGTAACGATTACTTACTTAAATAACTGTTTTAATCTACAGAAGCGTGATGCCTTCCTCACACGGGTGTCCGATGGAGGAAGAGGATCCAACTGAAGAAGCCCCGAACAAGTTGTCCCCACTCGAGGCGTTATGAAAGGCGCGCTAGTGATGTCCGCACAAATCACTGATAAACGATAAGAGAGGGGCGCTCTTTATGTTAAACTGTCTAGGGATGGGGTGTCGTTATTACATTATCGATAAACAATATTTGTAAAGTTTTGTCTATTTCTGTCACGAGCTCGTAAAAAGTAAAGAATAATAAAATAAATTAACTGACCCAATAATGTACTGAAATAAATTAAATGCTAAGCCAAAGACGTTACCAACACAATGACATGATAATGGCTAAGTAAAGTCCAACACGGCTTCAACCTGGTTCCAGAGAAACCAAGATGGTGATACAAATGTACCATTTATTTATATATTATAAGTGCCCGTGTGAGAGTTGTTAGTGATTACTTCAGCTCTACTGGGTGCCAGTTATTTTATGACAATACTCAATTTTAACAATAATGAAGATTTAAACATAACAACATAATTTTACTTAATTAGTTTTTATAATCATTATTCCATGCTTAATATTAATGCAAAACTAGTCCTCATCTGTGATTATAGTGAAATGAAGTCGTTTCTAGAATTTTCAACAGTACATTAGTCTAGAGTATGAGTACACAATGGACGTGTACTATAAAGAAATAATTGTATTTCTAACTGATTTTAACAAAGAAACAACAAATCAGATATAATTATCAGGCACAATACATGTTACCCAGCCTCTTATCGATATATTATTTATCGTTTCATGTTAATAACCGATATATCGTGTCCGAGGAGGTTCTTCCCTATTAGCGTTCCTTAAAGATGACTGTACAAAGGTCTTGCGAGGATCAAAGCAAGTGAATTATATTAATTAGACCCACCCCCGACTGCCGGCCGCCGGCCACCCGCCCGCCGGCCGCTGGCCGCCGGACCCGGTGAGGTATTTAGGGATATATATAGCACCCTCCAAATAACTTACACGGATTTTGTAAGTTCTTAAAGGCTAATTAGACGACTTGTTAATTAGATTCAACGGATCTTTGTTCATTACCTTTATAATATCTTCTTGTACAGTTCAGGGTAACTGCTTCATAATATATTAGAACTCATACAATTTACTTCTATTCAGAAGGAACATAAAAAAAAACAACAGAAACTGAATGTTATATACCTACAGATACCCACCGGTGTGAAGTTGGCTGCCAACTTCACACCGGTCAGTTACCCTCCTACTACAATAATATCTGAGCAGTCATAATAACAAGGAAACAATTATTATCTACTAATAACGTTGCGGTAATTGATCACAAATAAATAATATTTGTAAACTGAGCAGATAAATCTATTAACTAAATTAATTAATTCAACAATTCATTCTTATATATACAATTAACAGTTAAACAGTACACCGGTAACATAATGGTGTTACCGGTGACATACACAATACGGTACATTACATCTATGAATAAGGATCAAACAACAAACCAACACTTGAGTTGCTGAATGTGCCGACATTCATTGAACAACTCAAATTGGTTAAAAAACGGTCGCGGCAGCTCGGCCGAGTGCCGAGTGCCGAGTGCCGAGTCACACGCCGAGCTAAGCAACCGTTATTTAACCAACTTCACACACAACTAGCATCACTCACCAGTCAACTACTCTGCCTGGAACCAATCACGAACCAGTAGTGGAGCACTTGGTGGTTATATGTTTGCTTGATTATGCTTAAAGCAAGGTGCAGACGACCATAAGGCTACCAACTTTTCGCCGATGCTCAAGACTAAGAAACTTGAACCAGGGATTCGTTGCCGATGAGCCTCTTGGCACGTTTCTCAAAAGACTCTAACGTCCCAAGTTGGTACTTAGCAGATCCATCCCAAAGGTGAGAGCAGTACCTACTCCATGCACGACGGCATATATGCTTGGTACAGTGAAAGCAACTATTCTGACGTGAAGTACCGCCGCACCTTCGATAGGATACCCAGCTTTAGGGCAGCCAATTGACCCTTGTCCTCAATATCGGAGCCAAAGTTGAGGGTAGAAGACAGAGCAATGCCCAAAAGCTCAAGCCGGTCAGTTATCGGAAAGGATACATCCCGGAAAGTAGGAGCCAACTGGGATGGTGACCTTTTTGCAGAGAACAGTTATGCTTGGGTCTTAGCGGCATTGAACTTGACCAGGTTGGCATCGCCCCAATCGAAGACTGCCTTAAGGGACAAGTTCATGCGCTCGACCATGGCCTCTCTGAGAGACTGGATTTCTGGTCCACTGGTTCGTGCATTGGATGTATAGCTCTCGACTACTATGTGTTGTCGTCTGCGTACTACATATTACTGATCTCTAAATATTAAGATATCGTAGGCATAATTTAGTAAATAGGTATTTTAAGTAATCCAAAAAAACAGGAACTGTTACTCTCTGTCGAGCAAAATGTCCTTAGTAGTTTTTCGGTCTTTACGGTTTCCTTGTTAAAGTATATTCGGTAAAACATTCAATTACGATATGATACCTTTTTACAATTTTGAAATCGCTAAACGTTTAAAAAGAGGGCCTTAAAATAATTATAGCACTTTATATAAAATAGCAAAGTTATAGCTTGTTTTAATTAAACGTACGATTACGATAATTTTATGACTCCATAACGTTATATTAAATGTTTGATCTAACACACACGTAACTGTACGACAGTATCTACTCCTCTGAACTCGTTCCTGGGTTAATAATAAACACATCATTATCACTAAACTACTAGATCATCATAATTAGTCATTAAACCGCAACATTTGAAACCAGCGACAACAACCAACAATAAAATGTGTATTTATAATGTGTGTGTGTGTGTCTGCTCGACTCCATAACAAGTTAGCAACAAGCTCCTCGCAATCAATGTACTCGGCGGAGCGTGTGCGTGCGGCGCGTGCGGCGCGTCGGGACACGTTCTGCTTTCACTCCGGATTTCTTGCAAAGTTTTGAGCGCGTCCTGAAACAGTGCGCGCGAAGAATAACAAACGAGTCATATTGCCGTCGTCACATGTCCCTGCAGCCTGCTGGAGCACCCGCCGTCACATGTCCCTGCAGCCTGCTGGAGCACCCGCCGCCACATGTCCCTGCAGCCCGCTGGAGCACCCGCCGGCACATGTCTCTGCAGCCTGCTGGAGCACCCGCCGACACTCGAGTCTCTGCAGCCTGCTGGAGCACCCGCCGACACTCGAGTCTCTGCAGGCGACAGATTCACAGTTTATGAGCTATTCTAACACGTTTTGACATATAAATTGCAGGTGATTCAAACAAGTTCCAAACCAATTATATTATAACGTTACGTTAATTTGTGATATATTATTATTTATTTATTTATTGAGATAAAAACGATATTATCATATTTACATTTACTTCACACAACAATACAGGGTTTTTTTAATAATAAATTCACTATCTTGCATGCAAATAATGTGAGGTTATAATCTAAGTTTGATTTAACAAAAACTGTTTCAACACTATATTTACCTACATAATAATACGTACTAACTATACAAACTAAAACTAAAAAGTAGAAAAAAAAACGTCATATGTGTATATATTGTTGGTGTTTGTTGGTTTAAAAAAATAAACACTGAATATGGGACCACCTCTGAAGTATGACTTATCAAACTAAAAAGATCATCAAATATGATGGAGTAATCGCGTTACAAACATACAAAAAAACATACAGATAGGAATACAGAACCTCTTCCTTATTAAGTCGATTAAAAATCACCTCCGTCGTTCATCATCACGATCAGCCAGAAGACGTCCACTGCTGAACATAGGCCTCTTCCTTTAACCTCGATTGCCATTGTTTTAACATCACGACACTGTTAACTGATTGATAGCAAGTGTTCCTCTTACTGAGTGAGGGTCACATGACGTCATGTCCGGGATCTGTCCACAATATTGGTAACAACTAATGTTTATACGTTGGTTATTGTACAAATGACAAATCTATTATGACGAGTTGTAACTGAAGGTTGCCCACCATACACTCAGTTGTAGCTTGATTCATTACAGTTACTGGATGACAACACGTGACGTCATTACAAACAACAGACAAACTCCCGTGCGCTAGTGTGAATACCGTGAATCACACTTCATACAAACATATGACATTATGTTTCCGCTGCAAACACTGCTATGGTTATTGTTTGTACTGATCAGTCCATAGATTTAGGACAAGCAAAAAAAATTTTGGTCTATGGTTCAATCGTGTTACATCACAGTTTTGTATTTCATTTTATCTTTAACTACAGAATTAACGAGTATTTTACTGTGGAAACTGAATTAGTTTTAACATGTTTTACTTTGATTATTCGAGAATTACTCACGGATACTCCAACTATAGCTTCAGCCGCATGCGCCGGCGCCGCTCGGTGCAAGGAGAGCACGCACTCGCACCAGTTACGGGTTAATAATACATTGGTGATTCCCGTATAATAATAAAATTTTCATCGTAGTCGTAATACGTAATGATGAGGCATAGCGCCGCACCGCTTTATGTATATATTTCATAATACCAGTATATAATCTTAAAGCTTTTCTAAATCTCAAGTAGTATCAACCACATAATATATAATCTCAAACCTTTTCCAACTAGTTAGATCTATCAAACCGGTTGGGTTCCGATCCGTCGCGCGACGTCACAAACGAGCTGCGTGCTGTGAATACGTAATCGAAGGTATACCGGTGGGCGCTGCCCTAGCCACGGCGCCCTAGCCACCGCCGCCCTAGCCACCGCCGCCCTAGCCACCGCTGCCACCACCACCCAGATTGATTGTAGTGAGTAAGTGAGATGACAAACATTATGAACGTCAGTGATACTGAGAGCAACGACCACGAAGAGTCACGATATCCACCTCCCTACCTCCCTGTTCCATGCGAGGGCACTCCAGCACTCCTCCTGTTCTATGTTCCTTACATTTACAACAAAAAGAAGCTGATTGGTAATGTCAATGTTCTAATTAATTTGGATACTAACAAGCACGCGCTGTTGCGTTGAAAGATTTCTACATAATAAATGACCCACATAGAATTTAGTCCCCAAGGAAAGCTATAGCATAATAAAAACAAAATGTCGTCAGCACAGCGGGTCCCTCGCTCCGAGCCGCCCGGGGAGCGAGCGAGGTACGGGGGTCCCGCTGCCGCCACGATGCAACGTCGCTGAATCTCCGAGCTATTTGTCGCGATACCTTCCACGGCTGTGAAATGACGCTCAGTTTGCTGAAACTTCGTCACACAAACCCCACGGGGTCGAAGGGCGGGTTCGTTTCATCAAGTTTTATGTGGGCGATGTAAGGCCTGCTTTATATTCAATAATGTTCAGTGACGTCGCTTTTGTATTATAGCCGTCGAAAAGCAGATAATACAAAATTTCTCTTAGTGTCATATTATAGGAAAACTGGGGATTTGATGTTTATACACGACGAGTAAGTCAGCAACAAGTAATATCCGGGATAAACGATGTGTATAAAGCCTTGAGTCAGTCGGTACCACGAGCGAGCCTCCCGTGGGACGCAGCCGAGTCATAGAGCAGGGAATAGAAACACAAACCACGGCGCCGGCGCCGTGTAGCTTACCGAGTGCCAATACAAAATTCATTAGCTACTACAACGTAGCACATGCTACGAACCGAGACGTAACACATTATGATCTGATTTTTTTATTATAATTAAATAGAGGCTTGCGTTTGATCACAAACTCGCGATGATACGGTCTACGACGTAGCACGGCTACGATTACTGAGCAGGAGGCACCTGTATAGTTTGGTTTAGTTGACATTAGACCTATACACAAATATTATGTACTGTAGACATTCTATGAATCCCCGCTAGAGTCTTCTGTCAATGTAAATATAGATTTCTAAGAAAAATTCTATAAATCTATTATTTCTTAGAAGTTAAAAAGGGTTAACTTTTGCGTGACGACATGAAGCTTCTACGACTGTGAACGAGATATAGCTACGGTGGAACATAAGCTACAATCTACGCCGTAGCATGTAGCACGTCTACGAATGATGCGTGTGTAGCGGGTCAGAGCTAACGAAGTTCGAGTCTCGTTAGAGGTCGGCGGCGGGCGCGAGTCGACGAACATTTTCATACGAAGCGGTTTTTGGCTCAATTGAATAAGAAAGGCTTGGATTGTGGCGGCGCGTGACTCGCATGCAAACAGCCGCGGGGGCAGGCGGTGCCGCGGGCGGGAGTCGCTTGTGTTGAGTCAGCTTGTCGCTTGTTGAGTCTTAATACGAACAAACTGTGTATTCTACGCACATTGTATGATAGGTTAAGAAACGATAGAGATTAGTAACAAATAGAAATGATAACACATCGTGTTCCCTAATGTTCAATATCTTCAACTCATTCATTTATTCAACATTTAAAGTTGATTGGAATTCTTAAAAATATATCATCTATAATACAAAAAAGCGTTTTAATTAATTATTATTAAATCAAATTGGTAGTAAAACTATGAATGATTTATTGTTTAAACATAAACAATAAATAATTCATACGACCAATAGAAACGAAATAACTACCAAAATCGAAATCGAAACAACAATAACAATTAATTCAACAACAACTAATTAAAAGATTCCGTTGAATAAAATGATTCCGGAATAATGTTGTAATAAAATTGTAGGCATTATCATAATAGTATTCTGTATCACAATAACTCTTTGCCGTGTGCGAGTGGAAGCAGGCGAGCGCCGGCGCCGTGTGGACGCAGGCGAGCGCCAGCGCCGGCGCCGTGTGGACGCAGGCGAGCGCCAGCGCCGGCGCCGTGTGGAGCGAGTCGAGCGAAGTTTTAACAATCACTTCAATAATGGTTTATGGTTTTCAATTACGGCTCAATTATCTCGTAATTGCAATGCATTTATTTACGTATTTTTCTGATAGTTCCGTGCAAGCGGGAACTGGTGACAAAACATATTGGGATCTCTGTACGTGTGTGGGGAAGAGGTAAATTACTCATGAATTGTTTAAATGGAATTGAACAGAGATAAATGCAGCTCTCCCGCTGTCGGCTCCCGCGCTACAACAATTACAATCTTCTAACTCTTGTACTGCGTTATTCACTCTGAAATTATCATCATCATCATCACTATCAGCCTTCCATGTTTGCACAGCTGGAACACAGACCTTCCATGTTTGCACAGCTGGAACACAGACCTTCCATGTTTGCACAGCTGGAACACAGACCTTCCATGTTTGCACAGCTGGAACACAGACCTTCCATGTTTGCACAGCTGGAACACAGACCTTCCATGTTTGCACATCTGGAACACAGACCTTACGACACACATTTTAGCAGACTTGATCTGGAGAAGTATCACGCTCCGGTGGGGTGACACATCCTTAGAAGAAGATAGTTATTTAATGAGTGGGTACATATCGAGATGAAGTAGCACGCACACGCACACACGCACACACGCATGGTTACATATAATTTGTGCGAAGAGCGCAGTGGAGGAGTGCGTCGTGTATTAGGGTTGTCACGGCGCGGTAATGTGAACGCCTCGCGAATATAAAGCCGGCGCGAGTGCGTCCTCATTAATGCCGGGTAAACGAGGAGCGCACCGCGCCGCGCCGCGCCAGCCCTCATCAATATTTAGATTTATTGACACCCCGCACATACAGATTGGACGACGAATTAATTCGGGCGCAGAATGTGCTCTTTGAATATATTACGGGTTTTTATCTTAATTCGTACCCTCTCGTAGCGACGGACACGTGCGTGTGTGATGCGGGCGCGTGTGTGCGAGCCTCCGTCGAGAGAGCCCTGCTGTCCAATTACGCCGGATTGTTTTTTCTGTTGAACCAATTTGCTAGGTATCACTTATGCACAGTATTCTCTAGTGCACACCCACTTACTTACAAATAATGACTTCAGTGACATTGTCACTAAACTCATAATAATATTTAGAACATAAGCAGGTTCACTATCGTAATACAGCAAGCAGATAGTGTGATAGTGCAGATAGTACTCTGTCGTTGTTAGGACGGAGATGATAGTTGCGGGAAGTAGTTAGTTCACCTCGCATGACCTCCCTCACACACATGTAAACATGTCCCTGATATTTATAATATATATATTATTTGTTTGTATATGTACCAGATGCACCTGGCGGTGACCTGGCGATGACCTGGCATACCTACATCAGTAACACGGGACTGCCGTGACCTGGTGACGTCACACTGCACCTGGCGGTGACCTGGCATACCTACATCAGTAACACGGGACTGCCGTGACCTGGTGACGTCACACTGCACCTGGCGGTGACCTGGCATACCTACATCAGTAACACGGGACTGCCGCGACCTGGTGACGTCACACTGCACCTGGCGGTGACCTGGCATACCTACATCAGTAACACGGGACTGCCGCGGCCTGGTGACGTCACACTGCACCTGGCGGTGACCTGGCATACCTACATCAGTAACACGGGACTGCCGCGGCCTGGTGACGTCACACTGCACCTGGCGGTGACCTGGCATACCTACATCAGTAACACGGGACTGCCGCGGCCTGGTGACGTCACACTGCACCTGGCGGTGACCTGTGACGGTGTTCTAGCGACAATTAGCAATACCTATACTTATTTGATCGTAATCTAAATTGCTTTGTCTAATAACAATCAACAGGCATTAAGGCTCAATTTGGGCAGCGTTTAGTCCATACAAACTTATTCTCCTGTTTCCTCCCTGGATAATACCGCTAGAGCCATATTTTTTTTTTTTATAAAATTTATCTCCTTTATGGCCAGGCTTGTGTCATTTATTTTTTCTCGTAAGTTAAGTACTATAAGAAATATGAGCCTTTAAAAATCCCAAAAAATATCAAATTTTTACCTCCGTGTTCAGACGTCTCTCAAACAAAATTTATGAGTTTGTAAAACAAAAATAAATGACAGAAGCCGAGAGCAAACCTTTTTAAACAATTAATTGAAAAAAATAATGAAATCGGCCTATTTTTGAATGAGGAAACAGAAGAATCCGAGACGATAATTTTGTCTACTTTTCGTAGGTATAAATCGATCCGAGCTGCAGTTGTCCTTATTGCGCTCTGCGGGCAGAGGCTCGAGGTCAGGGGAGGGTCGGTCTAATACGTATACAGTTAGAGAAGAGACATGTAGTCGATAATTGTATCGACACATTAGTGCTGTCCATCGATATCGATATGTAACGGTTCTCGTCTTTAGTTAGTGTTTTGTGCGTGAAGTGAATTTAGCACATTACTGCAACGGTCGGCAAGTTAGGATTTGGACAAAATTGTTGACGCACAACATGATTTATTTTTACTATGGAAACTGACGTGGTTTTCGCACATAACACATTTAAGTACGAAAAGAAAGAATTTAAAAAAATATTGTAACTTGTGTATCAGGAATATCAGGATCGTAACAAGTGGAAAAATTTATAAATAATTAATTCTCTTAATATTAGTTAATTTTGTTGAACTATTTTTTCAAAATTTTATTCAAATACATTAGGTTATTACGTTGCTAAGTGATTAGATTATAGCTTATCATCATCAGCCAGAAGACGTCCACTGCTGAACATGGGCCTCCCCCTTTAACCTCTATACTGATAGTGATCGACATCCTGTCATCTGCATCCACTGGATGCCCGCGACTCTCACAATGTCGTCGGTCCATATAGTGGGAGGCCTACCTACGCTGCGTCTTCCGGTTCGTGGTCTCCACTCAAGGACCTTTCTTCCCCATCGGTTATCGGTACTTTGAGCGATGTGGCCTGCCCAATTGCCACTTCAACTTGCAAATTTGAATATCTATGTCGATGACTCTGGCTCTTTGGCGGATATTCACGTTTCGGATTTTATCGCGCAAAGAAACTCCGAGCATAGCTCTCTCCATTGCACATTGTGTGACTCTGAGTATTTCCAAAAGGCCAACAGTTAAGGACCACGTCTCAGTACCATATGTTATCACTGGCAAAACACACTGGTCAAAGACCTTGTCCTTGTCTTTAAGCACTGTAGTATCTTGGACGAGATGTCACGCAATTTCCCAAACGCTGCCCATCCGAGTTGGATTCTTCGGGCGACCTCTTTGCCCAAGTTGGACCAAGAATGATGGTTCTGATCGTTTTTGGTTGGACTGACCTAAATGAACAATCTGTCCAAGAGAGGTGTAATGGTCAACAACTTCAAGAGTATCGTTCCCAACGATTACCGGCACGGGTACAACATGGACATTGGACATGATTTTTGTCTTGTCTATGTTTATTTTAAGACCCACCTGTTGAGAAAGGCTACTGAGATCGCTGAGCATCGCATTGAGGTCCTCCAGCGACTCTGCCATGATGACTATATCATCGGCAAAACGAAAATGAGTGATTTATTCACCATTGATGTTGATGCCGAATCCGTTCCAGTCCAAGAGCTTGAAAACGTCCTTCACTGCGTTCGTGAACAGTTTCGGAGAAATAACATCTCTGTCTCACGGCTTTCTGCAATAGGATTGGTTCCGTGCTCTCGTCCTGTAATCGGATCGACATGTTGGCGTTTCTATACAAACACTTCAGCACTTCGATATACTTATAGTCGATATGACAACGCTGGAGGGACTGCAATACTGCCCAGGTCTCGATTGAATCCAAGGCTTTTTCATAGTCTACAAACGCTAGACATAATGGCCGATTATACTCCGCAGTCTTCTGTATAATCTGGTGGAGCGTGTGTATGTGGTCTGTGGTGCTCCTGCCTTTACAGAAACCGGCTTGTTCGGGAGGCTGGAAGTAATCAAACCTGCTTTCGAGACGGTTCGTAATGACTCTGGAGAACAACTTGTACACATGGCTCAGGAGTGAGATGGGTTTATAATTATTCAATAAGGTGTTATCACCTTTTTTGAAGGAGAGCACTACCACCCTACTAGTCCATGCTTCATGCGTAGTACCTTCGAGTATGACGGAATTAAATAACTTCTGGAGGACTAAAAGTACCGGTTTTCCATCCGCTCTCAGTAGTTCTGTCGTTATTCTGTCATCACCCGGCGATCTTGTTGTTCTTAAGCTTTTCAGAGCCATTCTTATCTCGTACAAGCTGATGTCTAGGATGTCCTCAGTGTAGTATTGGGTCAGTTTAGCTCTCTTGTCCAGAGCTGTACCGATAATTAGGCTGTCGCGTCAATGTGTACAACTGTCCGTAAAACCTCTCGAGTTCTCTCAGAATCTTCGGCTTTGATGAAATGATACTACCATCCTCGATCTTCAGCTTCATCCCTTGGCTCTTCCCAATAGACTAATTCTTTGCGAACACTATCCAGCCCTGGTTCCACTCGATTGCGTCCCTAATACATCTTTTATTATAGGAACGCAGATCGTGTCGCACCGATTTTGAGATTCGTCTGTTAAGTTGGCCATATTGCGACATATCAGCTGATGTTTGCAGTCTCATCTCAGTCAGGTCTTTCATTAGCTTAATGGTTTCATCTGAGAGCTTCTGAGGTCTTTTCCGGCGTGGGGTCTTAAAGAACTTGGACCACACTGCTTGGACAGTTTCCACCAGCCCATTGTTTAGTACGAACAGTTCCGCTTTCGGCTCTGGAAGCGATTATGCAATTCGAGTTGGAAGTCTTTGGAGTTTTGGATTTGAGTATGACCAGAATGGAGCGTGGACTTCACCAGACGCGACCTCTCAAGCTTGTTGATATTCAATGTGCCTCTGACAAAACGGTGATCGCTACCGGTTTTCACCTTGCTAATCACGGAGACATTGAATATTCGCTTCTTGGTCGTCATGATGAAGTTGATCTCATTTTTGGTCGAACCATCGGGGCTCATCCACGTCTACTTCCTGCATGGTCACTTCTGAAAGAAGGAGTTCATCAAATAGAGTTCCTCCTTCTCCATGAAGTCAACCAGCCACTGGCCCCTCGAATTCCGCTGTCCATACCCATATGACCCGACTCTTAACTCATCAACATTCCGCGTTCCATCTTTGCGTTGAAGTCACCCATAACAACGGTGAAGTATGTTACGGAGGTATCTATGGTCTCGGATATCTCCTCAAGTCCTCATACAACACCTCTACTTTAGATTATTAGATTATAGTTAAATTTATCACAGGAATTGTACATGGTAATCCTTTCCGTAACTATCATCACATTATAGACCAGCACCCTCACAGGAAGTTTTCAAGCGTCGTGTGAAACTGTACTATTTCTTGGAGTAGCTACTGTATCGTTATTATCTCGCTTTAAGTTTATAAGTATGTATGAATTTAATATTTTTATTTATGTATGTATATTATTTTAACTAAAAACTTGGTTATTTGAATTTTTCACATAAATTTTGAGGTTGTGTGAAAAAATTATTGGGACCAAAGTTGTAGATATTTTTATTACCTACAACTTTGCCATTAAACTTTTCAAAAACTATATTGCAAAACTATAAATCCATAGGATTTATAGTTTTGCTGGAAATCGAGTTGAACCATTTTTTACCCTTAAACCCACCAACTTCCCGAACTCAGATCGCCCTTAATTTATTTTTCCTTTCATTTTTATCATAATAATGGGTTTCATACTACTGTGATTTTTTTTGGTTTCAAAAATTATCGACCCTGGTCTATTTGGCGTAGTCGGTTAGTAAAATATGAGCAGATCGCAAAATAACAAAAATCACTCGACATTCGGCAAACGCCGATATCAACTAGCCGAGTAGACTGCGAGGCGAAATGAATTTGTATGCAACTAGGCATTCAGTGCGGGAGCACGGGCGGGCACGCACACACGCACAGTCTGTTCGTCACGCACACGTATATAGCTCGCTCGTCAGGGCGCAGCGAGACAGCAATAGAGTTGCTAAATACCTATTCATCAAATTTCTTGGCCATGGTATATCGGCTTAATGATTGCTCGTAATCAAACCGGTCAGCTAATTAGAGTGGCAAGTATGCATTCGGTTGATATAAACGGAATTTCCTTAAATTATATAATTATGCAGTTTTAGTTTTTATCAAGAAGACTACGTTGGTCCGTGAGACATTTTGGTCCAAGCTTATTGCCGTCGTAGGATATCTGCCAAAATAATAATAAAAAATAATTCATAGTGTAAAATTAATAAATAATAATTAGAAAACAAATATTGTTTTTAATTAATTAATAGTTTATGAAATATTCATGAAAATGAAGAACAAAATGAGGGATTATACAGATAGCAAGCTCAGCTGATCTTATCGTGTTCAAACCACAATTGATTTATCGAATGTCGATAACGTAAACTGACACAACAATTATTTAGATCACAGATAAGATAAGCCACCAAAATAGTCTTCTGGATAACGTCAATACGAATTATTAATCATTTTAACAAGTAGTTTGATCTTATGACAACAATTATTGATGACTCAATATGGACTTGACTACCTCGGTGGCTCAATTGGTAGTGAACCTACTTTCTGCGCTTGGGGGCGTGGGTTCGATTCCCATCTAGGACAAACATTTGTGTGTTAAACATTTGTGTTTGTTCTATGTCTGGGTGTTAATATCTAAAATATATATGTATGTATATCAGTCTCTGGCTGCCATATTACAAGCTTTGCTTAGTTTTGGGGTTAGATGACCATGTGTGAAATAATGTCCCAGATATTTATTTATTTATTTTATATCACGGCGTGATGGTGGCACGGATGATGAAGGACTCACTGACCACTGAACACCTGCATCATGCAGGCGCAGGCGCACCACCATACCGCTACAAACTGTAAGTAGTTACGACACACTTACTCATTTGTCACCCACACTTAGAATTTTATAGCGACACCAATGAACTAACTGATAGTTCACATGCCAAAAAGAGCGGCAAGCGGCAAAGTCGTTCGCAGAGTCGGTGAGCTCGAGTATGGACATCCAACCTGATCGTTCGCACCCGCCACACCACCTTCATGACCATCTCTCTTTTGTTTGTCTGATCTGAGATTACTACATCATTCTGTCACCCCCGTTCGAAGTGCACACGTATCCTCCACTCCAGCGCCAGTTAGTTGCAAGCTGTGGCTACAACCACTTCACGTGACTCCTCGGCCGGAGCGATGGAGTACTACTATCCATCTACATCCGCGGCAGATATATGGAATACTAGCCAGCCTCTGGAAACTCAGCTGTTGATTACATTATCTGCAGACGGACGCACGAAATGAGGGTCTATCAAATAGTCTCCAACGCACCATGAACCGAGATATTAACCGAGCTCGCCAGGTTCGTATTTATTCACACAATTTGGAGATTCGACAACTCCTTACTACTCGATATACTTTACTAATATAACGATTGATCCATCGTAACGTTATTTGCTATTCACCATCACTAATGTAGTGACATCTTTGTATTGAAATTTGGAAGTAAGTTAGCGAGGTAAATACCCATTACATTATGACCGAACAAGGCGACTCGCGTCCTATGATAGCTGCTCCCCATTGCATTAAACCTTTAAAAAAATCCTTAGAAACTATAAACGAGTAGCAGATAAATTCAATGCCACTTCACTTTGAGTAGGCGTTAAGCACACAAAGCAGCACCAGATAAACTGCAAAGGTAATAAAGTGCGCCCTCAGGGGCGGGGAGGGGCGGGGAGGGAGTGTTCAGCTCGTGTTATAAGATGAGGACACACAGCACGCGACGGTTTCTGCCGTTATATTGCTTCCTGTGATGCACTCGTAATAAAACCGTCGAGTGAGCCCAGTGTGCCGCAGATTCACACTTTTTAATGAGTTTCGTATTACCGTATTAAAATTAAAGCAAATAAAAAGTTCATTGCATGGATCCCCCTTAGTTTTTAATTTATTAGATTATTATTATATGATATTTATTTAATTTAGACCTTTATTTTTTGTTAACTACCGTGACATTTCATATTTTGTGAAAATTTCAACCGGTTGTCTGTTACGGTTCGAAAGATAGAACGAACGTACAAACAGACGGCGTAGGCAATATTTACATTAGTGCATACGCAATTTTGGTTACTTGAGTGACATATCGGTGGTATCGAGCACGGGAGGCAGATTCCTTGAGTGACATATCGGCGGTATCGAGCACGGGAGGCAGATTCCGCGCCATCGATGTAAAAATTGTAAAACAACTGAACACTAGATTAGAAAATCGCCAGCAAATTGGATCGAGGACTTCTTCTAACGGCGCGTTCGAATGTAACGGCGTTAGCCCGTTAACCGAGATAAAGTCGTGTTAATATGGTGCGTTGTTATCACACTCGCACATTTCGTGTTTTTTTTTTTAATATAATATTGTATAATTAGTGTCTAGTTTTTAAAAATGTGCTTCGGTCATTTTGCGAAGTTAATATTACAAAATATTTGGAAGAAATGTTTGAGTACGCCAAGTTATGTCGGTAATGTTGGTGTCGGTAACTTGTTCTCTGGCAAATCACTTCTTTCGATTCCTCAGAGAACCTTGAACTTGTGGACCGCTCCAACTATAAATGTCCACGTTTCAGAATAAGTCACGATGGGAGCGCACAAAGCTTTTGTTATACGAAAGTGTACTTTAGTTACAGCGAAAGGAAGTACCGTCAAAATTGGTCATTGAGTCCATAAGAAAAAAATGATAAATACATACAGACATCTTCCTTTATATATATATATATATAGATTTATATGCCTATAACATTTACAGTTTACATAATAACAGATAGGATTATCTTAACAATACGTGTTATCATCGAGTTGTTCAGGCGGCAGGCGGTTCCTTGCACACAACTACTGAAGGATTAGACTTCACTCTGCCGACCGATAGTGCCATGTAGTGTCGACCATGAACAAAAAAAACTAGCAAAGAGCGTTTCGCGACAAGCTTATGATAGGGTTCCGTATAAAAACCCACATTTATAGTAGGCGCATAATTGTTCACAAATTAGTGGTTATAGAAAAATGCTAACGAACAAAGCTTTTGATTATGTAACTATAATAAATTCAGGGATGTATCATCCCGACCCAACATGACGTCATTGTAACAAATGTTCATCACACAAATGTTTGTCCTAGGTGGGAATTGAACCCACGCCCCCAAGCGCAGAAGGCAGCGTTCACTATCAACTAAGCTAACGGGCTGTCAATTGTGTAATTGTGCAAAGTAGCAAGCACTTACCTTATTAACTGTACCTAGTAGTTAGAAGATTCTCAAAAATTAAGACGGACAGATCGTACATTATAAGGGTTCCTTGTAGGTCTGTGGAACCCTTCATAGTGTCCGAGTGCGAATTAGGCCCCGACTGTACGAGTCAGCTATGACTGTGACGCTACCCCCCCCCCCCCGTGCCACCCCGTGCCGCTTCTCTAGGCCGCGAGCTCAGCTTTCTTCCTGTTCGTGTTGCATTGCGCCGTGCGCCCGCGAGCAGTACAAGTTTTGTGCACAAATGAGTAATTGCTGTTATTTAAGTTTCCAGATGCGGTATCAAGTAAACACGAGCGGAGACCACCCCCCCCCCCCCCCCTCCCTCTTCTAAATCATGAGAGCTCTTGTTGTTCTGAACAGAACTTGCTATCGAAACCAGAATTTACAAAGCAGTACAATATTATTTATATTTATGATGTCGCTCTGAATGTTACCTGCTTACGTAGATATTATCAACCTTGTACATTGTGACTTGGACTGATCTAATCAACAAACACACACTGCACACTCTAACAAGGAGGGTAGGAGACCTGGGAGACAGTGGAGCTGGAGCTGGGCAGGCATGGAGGTGACGGCCACTCGGCCCGGGTTGGCTGAACTAGTTTATATTACATTTGGTATGGAAGATGATTATATCCTTAATAGGTAATGATTAAATAAATATACAGTTCTTGTATGATAGCGGGCAAAATAAGGATACAACTGCTCCAATTAGCAGAAATTTTGTCTTTTCTAATCAAATTAAAGGTTTCATGAGAACATTATGCGTTGAAAAATTGTTACAATCGGTTAATTGTTACAACCGAGTTATTGTACCTATAGCCATATAATATAATACGTATAAGTACAACTACAGAAGATTATTATCACCCCTTCTGGGGTGCCAGGGCAAGTCTGATCCCCCACTCCCGGCGACTGTTCAAGCCGAGGCTCGTACCTCCGAGCCTTGCGCTTGTCGCCCAAAATCTAAATCATGTTGGCCCAACGCCCTCTGCGTTCACCAACTAGTCCGGTCAAGCTGTAGAGGCCGCAAGCCCAACAGCAAAAAAGTACATAAAAAAAAAAAAAATACAGAAGATTCACTCCGCAAAATAATTAAAATTAGTAACGACTCTTGCTACTACACAATAAAGTGCAATTCAGTTCAGGACGTGCAAGAACAGTGAGCACCTACACCTACAGGTACATTAACTTAGAAGCTGCCTCTCTGTCTATCGCGTAACTGTTGTCACGTTATCTCTGTCTATCACGCAGCAGCGGGCACGGCAAGTCCGACAAGACGACTACTTGTAGCTTCATATCTAAAGTGTAGAGTGCGCCAAGCCTGCTATAATTAGCTGCGCCCCGCGGTTTCACCAGCGATCTGATTCCAAATTGTGATGACGATGATGGCGAAAAATACTTTAAGACTTATTGTCATACATAAACAAAAACATAAAAATCGGTCGAGCCGTTACGGAGGAATGCGACCACAAACACCGTGACACGTATTTATATATATGAAGACGATAAGGTACAATCACATTCCGCCTGCAATGTGCCGCCTTCATTTGCGATAAGAATAAACTAAGAGGCGACAGATTATTTCATGCACACTACCGCTCTGATGTCTATCAGCCACGTGCTGATGGACATCAGAGCGGTAGTGTGATGATTGATTCTAATAACCCTGGTCCCACGTACGTAACATTATAGCTTTTTGTTGAGATAAGGCATACATACATACATACATACCTACTAGAAATGCTGAAGGGAGGAACCATCCGTATCTATCGATAGAGATCTAACAAATACATAACATACCGTCTTACTGAACAGAAGTATCCACATAATTATGCACATTATACACCATGCACGTTCGCCATTCTGAAAATATATATAGAAAATATGGCGGCTGTGTATATAGACGACGGATATATTATATACATTCGAATAACGTCCGTCATCTGTAACAAGATCCCTTATAATGTACAACAAAACTAAACCTAATTGTAATGTTACAGGAACGTTTCCCGCGGACGTTCCGGCAGCGGGCACGAGTCCCGCGGACATTCCGGCAGCGGGCACGAGTCCCGCGGACGTTCCGGCAGCGGGCACGAGTCCCGCGGACGTTCCGGCAGCGGGCACGAGTCCCGCGGACATTCCGGCAGCGGGCACGAGTCCCGCGGACGTTCCGGCAGCGGGCACGAGTCCCGCGGACGTTCCGGCAGCGGGCACGAGTCCCGCGGACATTCCGGCAGCGGGCACGAGTCCCGCGGACATTCCGGCAGCGGGCACGAGTCCCGCGGACGGTCCGGTGCTCGCTCACTCGTTCACTCACACATTCACTAAACTGCTGTTTATGTTTAACGAAAGGAAACTATCACACTTTCCTGTAGTAATAAGTATTTTGATTTTTCAATAATTTCTCTGAGATACATTATACATCTATAATATTTAAATTTATGCGCAAATACCTAGTTAATGACCTTTTGTTATTTATCACAATTTTTATCGATCATGAAATCAAGGTATTACCCACCAATGTCATATGTATATCGTATTGTAATCCATCATATCGATGCGAGATAACAATCATGTCGCACTTGACTTTCGAAGATAAGATAATTTATATTCTCGAGCCGACATTGACTCTGTTTGTTGTTTCGTGTGATTCCTGAACTAGAGCTCGACTTCATTTCAAACGCTGCCTGTAACGATCGGATCGCAATAGCCAGGGTTTGATATAAAAGCGAATGCAAATCTCTTCGGCAAACAGTAAAGTGAAATGAATATCTACATATTGATGTTTTACCGCGACTCCCTCGACTCGTCCTTATTAAATATTAGCGTTCGGAGCCGCGGCGCGCACGCGGCACCGGTCCGCGGGGGCACGCGGCTACGGTCCGCGCGGGCACGCGGCATCGGTCCGCGCGGGCACGCGGCCCGGCGCCGCACGGCTCTCCGCTGGAACAAGAGCATCATGAACCCGCTAATTAACAAGTCCCCGAACCTCCTCCTCTCACTTCACCATTACTCTTAAAAAAGCCAATTTCTCTTTGTCATCCGATAAAGTTCCTTAGAATTTTTCTCGCCGTCATTACTCGTCGCGTCGCTTTGTCTCCCGTCGTCCGTCACGTCGCTTTGGCGCTAATTAGTTCCATAATAAAAGATCACGCTTTCTTATCGATATTTTATTCAGAAATTCCAGTTAAATGGTAGTCGTTTTATAAATTCATCCACTAGCGTAATGTGTAAACAACCTGCGTACAGTCCAGTCTCCGCGCTGCCCCCGCGCTGCCTCCGCGCTGCCCCCGCGCTGCCGAGCACCGCTGACATCTCAGATCATTGGCTCTCTTCAGTACATTTACAGTTTTCTACATACAAGTAACGAATCGAACGGCAATTTCTTTTTGATAACATAAATATATAATAAATTTATCTGTTTTGCGAAAATAATGTGAAGGTTTTTCAAAATTGTCAAGTTTGGAAGATGTGTTAGTAGGTATTCATTACAACAACGATCCGACATGTCAGCCATCACAGAGAACATGTTCATACCATTAATTACATTCGCTAATAACCTAGTCAAGTACAATATAGTTTTTAATTAATTTATAATACAAATCACCCTTGGTTGCACTGCACTGCTTATTGCTATAGTGAGTTTCAATAGAACGTCGGCCAGCCACGCACACATCCACACTGCCCCGCACACACTCACACACACAGGTGAGATAAACTCCGAATATCAAAATACATCATCGTAACAAAGTAGAGACAAGATAGTCGTTGTAGAGATTCTAATTACAATATATATCGCTCTAACGACGGACGTGGACATACCCGTCCCGTCCCGTCCCGTCCCGTCCCGTCCCGACGGTATCCCATTATAATAATAATATGATCATTATTTACAAATGTTGCTACGATCGATATTTTCGAATGACTAGAAATAACAATATTTGGTTGAGTTTTACAATGTGTTATCTTATAACTGCGGGCGAGCGAGTAGCGCCGCCTCCGCGCCGCCACCGCGCCGCCGCCGCGCCGCCTCGCGTTAGCTGCTGCGACACGTGCTAGCATACAAGTAGATAGCTATATTATAACCTGTGATTTATAATTCGTTCAGTTGACAATAATAATAATAAAGTAGAATGTGTGCAACACGGTGTAACAGTTTCAGCCATCATCGAGGATAGTTTGACGTCATCATCATCATCGAGGATAGTTTGACGTCATCATCATCATCGAGGATAGTTTGACGTCATCATCATCATCGAGGATAGTTTGACGTCATCATCATCATCGAGGATAGTTTGACGTCATCATCATCATCGAGGATAGTTTGACGTCATCATCATCATCGAGGATAGTTTGACGTCATCATCATCATCGAGGATAGTTTGACGTCATCATCATCATCGAGGATAGTTTGACGTCATCATCTTCGTCGAGGATTCTTAAAGCGACCAATAACTGATCACAGTGAACACTCAAGATTCAATCAAGACAAATTCCGTTACAATATTTCTTGCTTTAAACAGATTATGTAAAGGAAAATTGATTAAAACTAAGAAGAATCTAAAAATAGAAGTGTATATAGAGATAGACCATGGACGGATCACACCTAATATAGAAACATTGAAACTGACACTCGTCGAGTTACCGAACGAAGCGAGCTCGAGTCGAGCGTGAGCTCGGTCCGACTCGCACTCGACTAACTACACTCGTCGAGTTACCGAACGAAGCGAGCTCGAGTCGAGCGTGAGCTCGGTCCGACTCGCACTCGACTAACTACACTCGTCGAGTTACCGAACGAAGCGAGCTCGAGTCGAGCGTGAGCTCGGTCCGACTCGCACTCGACTAACTACACTCGTCGAGTTACCGAACGAAGCGAGCTCGAGTCGAGCGTGAGCTCGGTCCGACTCGCACTCGACTAACTACACTCGTCGAGTTACCGAACGAAGCGAGCTCGAGTCGAGCGTGAGCTCGGTCCGACTCGCACTCGACTAACTACACTCGTCGAGTTACCGAACGAAGCGAGCTCGAGTCGAGCGTGAGCTCGGTCCGACTCGCACTCGACTAACTACACTCGTCGAGTTACCGAACGAAGCGAGCTCGAGTCGAGCGTGAGCTCGGTCCGACTCGCACTCGACTAACTACACTCGTCGAGTTACCGAACGAAGCGAGCTCGAGTCGAGCGTGAGCTCGGTCCGACTCGCACTCGACTAACTACACTCGTCGAGTTACCGAACGAAGCGAGCTCGAGTCGAGCGTGAGCTCGGTCCGACTCGCACTCGACTAACTACACTCGTCGAGTTACCGAACGAAGCGAGCTCGAGTCGAGCGTGAGCTCGGTCCGACTCGCACTCGACTAACTACACTCGTCGAGTTACCGAACGAAGCGAGCTCGAGTCGAGCGTGAGCTCGGTCCGACTCGCACTCGACTAACTACACACGACTCGAATGTTATTTTATTATACACATTCATCATTTCGAACTGAAATGTATACACTATCGCCATTTTATAAGATAAATTTATTTGGTCTATAGTAACAATAATAATTGCATTATTTATGAGCAATACCTTAAAAGTATCTTTCAATAGTTAGCTTAAAATTGTTAGTAAGTCATATTACAAAAAAAAAACACGAATAATATAACAAGTCAGGCGCGTATGTCAATGTATGAAAAACTTTTAGTATTGTCGCCCTCTGGTTCAACTGTGTTATATTCTTTTTAATGCTGCTAAGAAAAGCTAATGATTTCATATTACTTATCTTTAAAGTAGAGTGCCAAATGTCGCTCGGATCTGCTAAACATAGTTATGAGATCAATGAGTGGAGTTGAAGTTCTATACTTAATAATGTTAATTAGCGTCATATCAAACGCTATGTCAGGTTAGAATAGAGCTGCGTGTGCGGCCGGTGCAGTGGGCGCGGGGGGAGCGGCGCGCCGGCCGCCGGGGAGGGCGCGGGGCACGCGCGGAACACGGAGCTGAGGCGCGGGGCGAGGCTGCCGTACTCCTTGCCCGAGCGCGGCCGTAGTGTGCTGGTCTGCCGCACCACCCTGTACACAACACACAACACACACGTCAGCCTACTCTGCTCTGCTCTACTTACGGCACTCGAGCGCTCTTTAACATATTTCTTTGTTCTGGACGACTTCCCACCCCATCGACATCGATCCTAAGTCGAGTAAGCTTCAGTTGACATTTTGGCACATAATTATGGTGCCCATTAGAATTATTTGCCCATCGGATCCCGTCCCGCGCATGTCGACCAGATGTCCCATTTTATTTTGCGAATAAAAGTTTGATGTGACGCGTATAGAGTACGAAGTCGTCTATTCGAACAGAGGGCAGGGCGGTGTCACCTCATGGTGATGGGCGTGTCGGTGGAGGAATGCGAGGAGCAGATGGAGAGCGTCTCGATGTAGTCGGACATGTCCGACGTGCCGCTCGACGTGCTGTGCGTATCCGCCACTCCTGCGGACAACGGAGCCCGGGGTCAACACGTGAGGACACGAGGTACACTCGATCACATATCAGGTAAAGATCATTGTAGGAACTACCTTTTAGCGGCTTGATGATGGCCAGCACCGGAACCTCGGCCTCAGCGGAGGAAGACTTGGCGGGGACCCGGTCTCTCTGCAACGCGCCGCCGCCATCCCGCAGTGGGTCGGTGGAGCGCGAGCGGCGTGGTGGGCCTGCGCCGGCGCCGCGGGGAACCGCGCTGGCGCGCCGTGCACACCGGTAGTGGCGGCGCGCCGCAGCTGTAGTCAGCGGCAGCTCGAACTCGCCGGCCGCGGGCCGCAGCGAACAGCTCGACACGCCCGAGTCGTTGGAGCTGGACGAGTCACGGTTACCGGGCACCGCACCGTCCGTGACCGGAACGCCCGCGCCGCTCCCGCGTCCTTTGGACGCTTCCGAGCTGTCCGCGTCCGAATGTTTGTGTTCCCTAGCGCAGCGCCACGCCGCGCCGGCTGGAGGCAGGTCGGCGTCGCGCAGCGTCTCGATGGAAGAGCCGGAGCCGCGCCCATCGGTCCCGGCGCCGACCTCGAACTCTTTCACGTCCTCGAGGAAGCGCGACGAGTCAGCCGAGCTCGACCGTTTCCTATACTCCACCCTGTTTCTGTCCCCGTCGCTGGACGACGGCGACGGTCGCATATCCACAGGATCTTCGCCGCCCGAGTTGTCTTTCGCGAGAACGCAAAGCGTCGGATTGCTGGCGGATTTCTCTTCAAGCAGCCTGTTTGTGGGGCTTTTCGCTGCATGTTTGAGTGTGTCGAACGCGAAACCGCCGATCGGAGACATCGGAGTGTACCCCGACGGGAGAGATTTGCACTGATCTTGTCTGTTACCATCTAACGAGTTGGGTTCCATCATCAAGTAGTCATCGCTCGCGGCGACAGTTAACCGCTCGGAGTCTCCGTTAGTTTCCTCAGCGCCTCGCGGCGGATGGCCACACTCGGCGCACCGCACGCGGGTATCTTGCGCCGGGTGCCGCCCGGCGAGCAAGTTGGCGCCGATGGCGTCCAGCTCCGTCTGTGTGACGCCCGCGCGCCGCAACAGATCCTTGGCGTTCTCATAATATTCTAGGGATAATGCGAAGTTCAAATTTTCATAATTGGCGAGCGGACCTCGGTCGATCTCTACTTTTTGAGGATCGATACCGTAGTCCAGCTCGTCGGGGTCGGTCGGATGGGTTTTCCTTCTCGTTTTTCTAGACACGTCGATCGTTGCATAAATGGCATTACGATCGCCAGAGTTTGGTTTCATGTTTTCTTTGTTTGGCACTAAGTTATCACTCGAGGCCGTATTCTTTTTGCAATAAGGGAGTCTGATCCAGTTGTTGGCCCAGTCGGTGACCCGCCGGCAGGGACAGCTCGCCGGCTGGAAGTTCTCGTCGCAGTCGAGGACTGTAGGCTCATTCCGCCTCTTGCCGAACTTGAGCAGACAGCCGCACGGCTTCTTCAATATCACCGCGTTGGACGTACAACTTTTGGTAATCTTAAACAGTTCATTGTTCAAACATTCTTTCAATCGTTTTGGGGTATCGTAATATTCACCGTCGATCTGCGAAAATAAAAATGTACTCGGTAAATTAATTTCATTTGAACATAAATAAAAAGCAATGTAATCGACCACTTCCAGTACAACCGGGATACGTACCTCCACTGACGCTGTTTTCGGCACATCATAGTTTTCATAGGGGCCGATTCTGGTCGTTTTACTTTCTTCTGTTGAGCGGACATGTGGACAAGAGCACGTCTGCGATGGCGCCGGCAGCGGCATCGGGGGCTTCTTGTTGAGGTTCAGCTCGAGCCTGGTCGGCTTGGGCGGGCGGTCCGGCACCGGCGGGCGGTCCGGTGCCGGCGGCGGCCGCTCCGGCAGGCGGCACGCCTCGGCCACGTCGACCGCAGGAGCACTCGAGCCGATGTCCGGGAACGACTCCTCCAGCGCGTCCATCGTCCACGCGGGGCTGAAGTGCTTGGCGCCGGGAGTGAGCGCGGCCGTTGACGAACGCGACAACGCGCCCAACTTCGATATGCAACTTCTGCACCTCTCCAGCGCCACGCTGCCCGTGGCGCTCCACGGCGCCGCGTCTGCGCCTTCTACCGTTTCGTTCACCGAGACCGTGTCTCCGAGGCCCATGTCGTGGAAGTAAGTTCTCTCCGCGGAAGGCCAGTACGGGGAGATGCCTCCGGCTTCTTCGCCGGCGCGAGGGTCTTCGTACGGTGGATAGTCCGCCGGAGGCAGCGTCCGATCGATGGTGTTGAGCTCGGAGAGCCGGGTGTCGGGTCGATAAGCCTTGTGTGATTTCGGGCTTTCTGAACCTAAAAAAAGTATTGTAGTCAAAAAAAACAATATTGATTCATAACTGTATGTATGTATGTACGTT
Source organism: Agriopis leucophaearia (assembly GCA_949125355.1). Lineage (NCBI taxonomy): Eukaryota > Metazoa > Arthropoda > Insecta > Lepidoptera > Geometridae > Agriopis > Agriopis leucophaearia. The sequence goes on along the minus strand of OX421276.1, from coordinate 110,953 downwards.
TGTTGCATCTTACCATAATTTTTTTTTGAATTTAAATGACGTCTTTTGGGCGACAGTCGTCCCTGGGAAGCGAGTTCGAAGTCGACTGCGATCTCCTTGGCTTGGTCGGTGATGAGGACGTGTAAGCCTTCACCCTTGCCGCAATACGAGCCGCCTTCGAAACAGAACCGTCCTTCTACGACGCCGTATCGCCTGCGTCAAAACGGAGTTGTGGCATTCATTGGACAGCAAATTGCAATGCATCCCAAAGTAAAATAAATCCGCGAAAACTATCTCGTTCAAGGTTCCATGAAAAATAAAAATAACAATTTTCACGTGAGATTTGAACTGAGCACCCTGGGCATTAAATAAATAATAGTACAACCTCGGGCCTCAAGCCCGGTTTCTAATGCTTGACACATATTATAAGAGATTCGTTAATCAAATCGAAAGTTTCATCATTTTTTTTTTTATTATTTGTTCTCCAACTGGATGATACAATATATATGATATAATATGAGCTATGGGGACCTATGTAGAACACTCAATCAACTCAGCATGATAATATGGAAAATATAGAAAAAAAATAAACTTATAAACAACTATGCTCATAGAGTCTAAAAACAGACCTAAACTAAAAGAAAATACCATTATTTTGTTCAAATAACAACAAAGAATGGGGAAAATTATTATAATTTTAGATATAACGAACTAATTCATAGAAGGGCTCGAGTATATAATCCTTTTCTTAAACGCAGCAAAAAAAAAAACTCCTTGAAAAAACCAATTCCGTATTCTGACCACAACCAGTTAGCAAATCTCAACATGCTTGTCAGTGGGCTGTGTTCACACATTACAGTTCTACGTTTGTGGACAGAGATAAACTTATATTTATGTAGGCGATGGTTAAGAAAAGGAACTATAAATTTTATTGAATTTAGAATATCAGGAGTGTTCGTGTGACAGTTTACACTTTTATACAAAGAAACGTCTATCAGCCAGTCTGCAACTTGAAGTATTTTAATATATCACTATGAGAGGTCAGGAAGTGTAAGAATCACTATTGAACTCTTTCAATATTCTTACCCTGGCACTTTCAATGTGGATTTCAAATATTAGGATAATATTCTAAATGGCTTCTTATTAGAGACTTGAAGAGGTTAGCTTGACCAAGGATTCATCTTGGTTTGACAAACAGGGTATTTGAACTTTCTACTATTACGTCAAATAAACCTGAGGGCTCTGCTAGATTTTTACACTATTAAATTGTAATGAGGTTTTTTGAAAGGAAAGCAAGTAATAGTTTTTTTTTGACCGCGACAAGTGACAGTCAGAGTATTGTTTGTGATACCTCAAGTGCGGCAGCTCCCAGACGCCGAGCAGGCGGGGCGGCACTCCGGCGGTGAGAGCGAACCGGCGCTCGTGGAGGTGCAGGCGCGCCGGGCCCGCGGGCAGGCGCGCCTTGCCGCCCCCACTCGCGCCCACCAGCACCAGGTAGTGGCGCGGCTCGCCCAGGTGTGCGCTCACCTTCACCTGCACCATAGTACGAGTTCATCACGTTACCTCGACGGTACATGCTCAACGGTGTCCAACAGAACAGATGTACAGTTATATTAATATTAACGGGATATTTACCGTGGTATGGTTGCGGAAGGAGCTCCCGATATTTCGGCGCAGTTACATACATCATATAATTTTAGTGAACAACCGTGATAGTTTAAACAGTGTTTCATAACAGATGTAGTTATAACATTACGTTTCACGTCAAATCAATGACTGAAAACACGATATGTTCGAGAGTTTGTCGAGCATGAAGCCGAGCTCACAGCCCAGGTGGTGCTGCAGCGTACCATGAACGTGATATAGATACCTAAAGGAGTAGGTAGGGTACCTGCCACTGTATGAGTCGCTCGCGAGTCTCGAACGCGAGCACGGCGACCAGGTCGCGACAGACGAGCGCCAGCGTGTTGGAGTGCTTGTCGAGCGTGAAGCCGAGCTCGCAGCCCAGGTAGTGCTGCAACGACAGCGCCGCCTTGCAGCCGGCGCCGGCGCAGCGCCCGCGTGCGTCCCGGTACAGCTGCAGGTGCACGCAGTCTGCGCACACAGGACACCATGTACCGAACCAGAGGACACATCCGCTGATATATTATTGCCCCGAGACTCCACCCGGTATCCTACAGAATTCAAGTAGCTCACGCCTTCGTTTTATTATTGAGATGCAAATGGAGACATGTTTTAAAATTCCAAACATTCCTAACATACCTACATAAACAGCTCCACTGTGATTGGGGACGTTACAAACATGTAATTTTTATGATCAGTGGTTTAGTTTTATGTTAATTGCAATTAACAACATCCCACTACTGGGGACTGAAGGGGTGTGGGGTTGATTTATTTCCGATGTCGTTCAACCTATTTACGGAGTTGTATCGGAACAAACATACCCATTTTTACACACTGTTACATACACTGGAACACACCAGCTCAATTTTCTGTTGACGTCATCTTTGACTCTGGTCAATGCGACATGTCTGCCCCCTGGAGCAGTATTGTCGGATCGTGTTGCAGCGGACCTTGTCTCGCGGGAGGATGGTAACGTTTAAGCTCATCGATCACAATAAAGCGCGGTTCTCGTAAAGCTGGGAATCGCTACATTCTCCGTGTTTTATGAAGTCGAAAATAAGCGCCGCGGAATGCTTTGAGCGATGCCGAGAGACGTGACTAGTGCACGCCCGCAGTTCTGCGTGGGACTCCACATTTCTCAGAATGCATTCGTTTTGAAACACACCTATTTACACCATTTTCACCGATTACCATTGACATCTGTTTAATTACACACATATTCTTAATAATAAGTAATGATTCTGTGTCTAAATTTCACTATTTTCAATTGAAAATTTATCGTAAAAAAAAGTTAAAAGCAGAAAAGGAAACAAAATGTGTTTCTTCCGCAAAATAGTAGGTATTTGTCTGAAGTGTGTGAGAGGATAGAAGGCGACAGAACCACACGCGTCTGCAAGAGAGTGAGTAGAGAGAACCCTTCTTATCTTCGAGAGAGATATCGTCTGAGCATGAGTAAGCAGAGTTGGAACTTTGCATTATAGTGTCGTCAGAGTATAAAGACTTATAACAATTGGTAGCAATATTAAGAACTTTAGCTCTGTCCCCCTGTTTTACTCCGTTGTTGTCTTTTAAAGCTGTTATAGAAGACCTACCGCTCTGAATATCTCGCATCGCTGTCTTAAGAGATTTGTTATTCTCTAAGGTGTTCTTTACTAGTTTAACATTATAATTTCTGATACCTTTTCGGATGTTGCGTTTGACTTCTTTATCTTTTGCTCGATATTCTGGTGTGTATTGCGTAAGTTGTTGTCTGTCATCTATCATTTTTCTAGTTCTACTGCTTAGGTTCCGATGTTTCATTTTAATGGGTTTTACTTTATTGCTAGCTGTCTTGATAGTCTGAAGAATGTTTCTATATTGATCTTCTACATCATCACAATTTACGTTATTTAATAAACTAAAACTATTTTTGAGTTCTATGCCAAACTGTTCTTTATTTGCATTGAGTGAAAATTTGTCCAATCTCTTTATTGTGTTTTTAATCATCTGTGTTCTTTCGATTTTCATATCGAATTTAACTGTTTCTCTTACTGGTCGATGGTCAGATTTGAATTTAATTGAATTGAGTATTTCATAATTTTTTATTATATGATTGTTGGATGAGAGGCAAAAGTCAATTTCATTTTTTGTAATTTTATCTGCAGAATACCATGTCCATCGGCGGTGTAATTTTTTATAGAAGAAGCTGTTACTCAAACTCAAATGTTGACCGATTGCGAATCGTATAAGTTTCGTACCACGATCGTTTCTCATTCCTAATCCGTAGGGGCCAAGTATTTTTGTATCGTCGCCTGCTTGTCTTGCACCAATTTTTGCGTTAAAATCGCCAATTATCATAGTCCAGGTACCTCTGTGATCGTCGCAAACTTTATTGAATAGCTCATAAAATTCTTCAACTGCAGTGTCATGTTTGGGAGAATGGAGATGCAGTCGGTGCGTGTACTTGAATAACAGTGAGTGTCTTATTTTGTGCTATCTTGAATTTGAATAATGCAATCCTCTCTAAAAAGCAGTGAAATCTATGATGTTAAACTGCCATTTTTTTGATACTAAGAAGCCAACGCCGTATTGGCTTCCAGTTTCACCCATATAGTAGATAATAATATATAAGGTCTTCTGAATTAAGAGTGCGCACATTGTAAGTTAAAATATTAAGTTTATCGATATCCATGTAAGTAGCCGTGGTCGTTTGACAGTATAAGACTCCCGCCCGGGAATTCATCTCGCCCCTGACGTTTGGGGGTGTCAACCTACTGTCACCAGCGTCTCCCCCATTGTCGCCGGGCACTTGGGGACAAATTTTTGAGTTGTGGTTCATAAGGAAGGGGTTTGGCCGTGAAAAAACCCACCACGCTTGTCCAGTGCGGGTTGGTGGGTGAATAGTAAGCCTTCTGACTCGGCCTAGGACTGCCGCCGTTGACATTAATTATAAATGTTCATCCGCCGCCAGTCTAGGTTCCCTATCCTGGCATTAACCGTACCAATTGGCCTCTCATGAGATTATCGCTCATAAGCCCGAATTGGCCAAACTGTGACTCTTCGAGAGCCAGTATGCAACACCGTTGATCTCGTAAGATTCATCCGCCGTCCCATTTCTGCACGTTCCAGCCCAACATACAGCACTCATCGCAACCTGAGCTCCAATTAAGTCAGAGTAGCTTGCCCTGAGGGGTTTGAATTGAGTTAACATCTCTAGCTTGTTTTTTTTTTTTTATTATTGTAGAGTAAGCTTGCGCTTGGCCGACAACTCGCCTGATGTTAAGCGATGATGCGGTCTACGGTAGATCACGCTTGCCTAGAAGAAACCGATTCACTCGTGACTTGAAGACACCCAGATTGTAACTACCGGGGAACACCCATTCAGGCAGTTCATTCCACAAACTAGCAGTTCGCACAATAAAAGTGGAGTCAAAGCGCTTCGTACGGGTTTTCGGAATGTCAACCATAAAGCGGTGTCGATTTTTCGTGCCCGCTCTGGCAGTCCGATAGAAAAAAGGGCAGGAGGGAATTAAATCATGCAGATCTGATGCACTCTCCGAAATGTATCCGATAAAAAACCGATAGACTAGCAACTTTGCGCCGATGCTCAAGACTAAGGAGCTTATTCTGAACTAGGGCTTCGTTGCTGATGAGCCTCTTGGCACGCTTCTCAATTGACTTCAAGGCCCCGAGCTGGTATTTAGCTGATCCATCCCAAAGGTGAGAGCAGTACTCCATGCACGACCCAACTTGTGCTTGGTACAGTGTAAGCAACTGTTCCGACGTGAAGTACCGACGCACCTTCGATAGGATACCTAGCTTCTTGGCAGCCAGTTGAGCCTTGTTTTCAATATAGGAGCCAAAGTTGAGTGTAGGAGACAGAGAAACACCCAAAAGCTCAAACTGGTCAGATATCGGAACGGACACATCACGAAAAGTAGGAGCCAGTTGGAATGGCGTCCTTTTTGCGGAGAACAGACAAGCCTGGGTCTTAGCGGCATTGAACTTGACCAGGTTAGCATCGCCCCAATCGGAGACTACCTTAAGTGACAAGTTCATGCGCTCAACCATGGCCTCTCTGAGAGACTGTATTTCAGGTCCACTGGTTCGTGCATTGGATGTATAACTCTCTACTACTGTGCTGTCGTCTGCGTAACCATTGTTGGTCCGCGGGAGATGTATTAATTGTCTCCTGCCCTGAAATGTCTAGTACAAGACATCTGGCGGGCTTGCCCCTATCCGCCACCTGGGGACGCGTTCTCTAGGGTTCAGGCTCCCCCAAGAACTTATAGATAGATAGGCGTATTACCAAAAAATAATTAAATCAAACAGTAAAATACAGGATGTAGTATATACTACATCCGCTATATGCGCTATAGCATACATACGCTGTCTCGTGTGCTCCTTGGAGTTAGCGGACTGGCCTGTCTCGAGAGCCATGGGCGAGTGTGCTCCTGGGAGTTAGCGGACTGGCCTGTCTTGAGAGCCATGGGCGAGTGTGCTCCTGGGAGTTAGCGGACTGGCCTGTCTCGAGAGCCATGGGCGAGTGTGCTCCTGGGAGTTAGCGGACTGGCCTGTCTCGAGAGCCACGGGCGAGTGTGCACGGTGAAGCTAATACCAGATACGTGAATTACGTGGGCATTGTCGAGCCAGGGTAGTGTGTGAAACGTGAGAAGGAATAAGCCAACCCCTACACAGATAATAAACACTGGCCAAGTGCGAGTCGGTAAAGACTCCGATCTCAATGAAAGAAAACCCTTTTTTTGGGTGTGGAGGGTTCCACGCCAAAAAAATAACCGGTTTTCTTGCATCATTCGGTAACGTGTTCTGCAGATTACCTCTTTACAAAGTCAGAATGTTTTAAATCACCTTCATAATATTATATTAGTGAATAATTATGTAGATAGTTACGCTGGCAGGTATTAGTTAGAATGGCAGTACTGTACTGTAGTGTACTGTACTGTAGTGTAGTGTTGTGGAGCTGCGCGTATTCAATCAGTGTTAACATCCTGATAGGAGTATTTGTCAGGTGAAGCGTGCCATTATTAACTCGTAGCTAATAAGAACCGCGGCGGCGGCGCGGCGTGACTCCGCGGGACATGGCAGAGTGATAGCCGAAGCCGCGGTCACTCCGTGTGTGTGGCGCCGTGTGTGGCGCGACACGACCGAGGCCACCCGCGCGCTCCTACACTAGTGTCCGCCGTCGACGACCATACTGTCAACACTAGGGACGTTATGCGGCTCTCACATCTTTATGCCTCTACATTATAAATAACACATTATTTGTTTTACCGAAGATAAAGATATTGTTTGTGGGTCTCAAACCCGGCTGACCATTGTGACCATGTATCTGAAGGTTCAAAGAGGATTTACTTTATGGAAGTTTCGCAACAGGTTACAAGCTTTGCTTAGTTTGGGGTCAGATGACCATGTGTGCAAAAATGTCCCAGTTTTTTTTTTTTTTTTTTTTTTATGCATCATTATTATAGACAATCATAATATTTAATAATATAATTATCTAGATAGAACAGAGCAGAGCAGCACAAACAGCGCAAATATGCTAACCTCGGCATTCGGCAGTGGTTACATGATAGATAGATAGATAACTCTTTATTGTTCACACTAAAACTTACATAGTTATATAATATGATAAGACTGTTCGCCGTGATGACGCGTGATGTCGTGTTGCATGTATTTTTTTTAGGAATAGGCTTGCCTTTGACCGCCACATCGCCTGAAGTTAAGCGTTACGGTCTACGATGGAGCACGCTTGCCTAGAAGAAATAAATTTTCTCGAGATTTGAAGACACCCAGATTGTAACTACGGGGGAACACCCATTCAGGCAGGCACCCATTAAGGCATTTCGGGAGTCGCGCGGTGTCGCATGTGGGTGAGAACAGATACCTCTCACCACACTCCAGTCAGGGCGGGTGATGTCCCCGAGTCACGTGACGCACACTACTGCCCTGTACACTTGGCACTAACTGTATGTAATTGATAAACTATACCCATCATTATAGTGTTTGATAGGTGTTGTAATAGAACACGCTACACACGAGCACGCCGGTGGGTCAGCACATTATTATTTAAGTCTCGCAAACATCGCGCAGCGACTAAGTGTCGGCGACAGAACCTGTCCCTCGCGCGTGTCGCGACACCTCCTGGAGTGACACGTGTTACTAGCGGAGACAGCGCGGGTCGAGTGTCACGCCGCCGCCACTCGCGTCACGCTTGCTGCCGTCGGAACGTGGCGTCACCCGATCTTACCGTCACTGTGTACTATTAATAGGTCTGATCATGTCCCGGGAGGTTCGTGTACAGTTACTGACATTGTACAACATGACATGTATGTATCTTGTATCAGCACGTAAGGAAGGTTCTGTAACATTACATATCGACGCGCAGCACAGCTCTGCGCAGTTACTACTGCACGCTACTGTGTGTTGTGACGTGATCCTTTACCATTTACCGTTCTTTACTTTACCTACAAATCATTTTTTTTTTTAATATAGAAAACGGCAAACAAGCGTGCTGTCCGGCCGATGGTAAGCGGTAATCGTGGCCCATGACAAACTGCAACACTAGCGGTGTATTTCTTAGGTTTTCGTCATTACTGAACATTGAAATAAAACACTTTTTTTTTTTTGCGTTGTTGCTAACTTATAAAGTCAAAGTCACACCATCTTATGTCACATTTCACGATGTACAACAAACAAAAAACAGGATGAATCACACGTCACGACTCCGCAGTCGGTCGTCTATGTCGTGCCGGGAGAGAGAGAGGTTCTGTCATTCTAACAAACACAGGTTTTTTTTCATTATTATTATCATCATTAGCTGCGTTCTGCATGCCGTGATATCACTGAGTGTGACGGGACAAGTGACAAATGCGCGTCACGCTGGACGTGACGGCGGCGCTACTATGTTCGAGTCAGACACGGAATGAGCTTCAGAGTGACAGAGAATTAATTATGCTGAAAACGCATCAACAACTTTCCGTAAAGTATTGTATCAATAGAAAAAATTAAGAAAAGTATGTATGTGTGCTGATAGTGTAGCTTGATATGCTTAAATGTGTTTGTTGTGTGACGAGCGCACGCGCACGATGACATCAGCTACGGATTGAATTTACACTAGTTATTACTAAAATGAAGCATTGAACCAGATTACAGTGTGAAGTGGAGCAGGGAAGGGGTGTAGGGGGCTGGACGCTAAACCTACATGACGGTGAGATAGCGGCGATGTATTTGACGATGCCACGCGACGACACACCCGCGCCGCGTGTCTTGCCTGAATCCTGCCCTGCTTACTAACGTTGTCCTGCTCGTAATCTAATGTATTCTGTGGCATAGCAAAATAATTTCGACTAAACACTCGTTTATAACATAAATATCAACAATATTACCAAGGTAAACCATCGCATTGTGCACCCAGTATCATAGTTGGTTCTGTCGGTATCATTCATGCCATTGAAAGTTCTACTTCCCGCTTCCTGATCCTCATCAGATCATTTCGATAGTACAAAGTGTTTGTATTGTCATTCGAATTACTTACTATACTTGCAAAGATTAAAATCGATACGTCAGTAGGTAAAATCGACTTCCATGTCTTGATTTGGTACATAGTTAGTGAAGCTAATATACAGTGAGTCTGCGTAGCCCCCGCCAGCCGTCGGCGCCGGCGCCGGCGCCGCTGCAGGGTGAGCTCGGCCGCAACTAACCACGCTTGTAATGTATGAAGCCGCTGACGTTGTTTCAACACAAAGGGATTACATTGTATATACTCGGATTGTAATTTATGATAACGAGAGTCGAGCGGCTGAAGGACGTCTTTATTCTTCAGTTATCCTTCCATCGAGTTATCAGCCGTGTTTCATTATGCCACGAGAGCACCGCCAGCGGCTGCCGCCCCTCGTGTACAGGAGCATGGTCGGTGTCGTGCTCAGCAGGTCAGAGTGCGCCGGCGTGGTATGTGAGCTAGTAAGTGCTTACATTTGCGGCAAGTGTGACGTGAGTACTGTTACTGATGTGGAACACGCCGACCCCGACGTTATTATTGTATTGTTGCAGTCCCGCGTCACCTCCAGGTATCATAGTCGCCAGGTGGTGGGATCTGGCGTCACCTCCAGGTATCAGAGTCGCCAGGTGGTGGGATCTGGCGTCACCTCCAGGTATCATAGTCGCCAGGTGGTGGGATCTGGCGTCACCTCCAGGTATCAGAGTCGCCAGGTGGTGGGATCTGGCGTCACCTCCAGGTATCATAGTCGCCAGGTGGTGGGATCTGGCGTCACCTCCAGGTATCAGAGTCGCCAGGTGGTGGGATCTGGCGTCACCTCCAGGTATCATAGTCGCCAGGTGGTGGGATCTGGCGTCACCTCCAGGTATCAGAGTCGCCAGGTGGTGGGATCTGGCGTCACCTCCAGGTATCATAGTCGCCAGGTGGTGGGATCTGGCGTCACCTCCAGGTATCAGAGTCGCCAGGTGGTGGGATCTGGCGTCACCTCCAGGTATCATAGTCGCCAGGTGGTGGGATCTGGCGTCACCTCCAGGTATCAGAGTCGCCAGGTGGTGGGATCTGGCGTCACCTCCAGGTATCATAGTCGCCAGGTGGTGGGATCTGGCGTCACCTCCAGGTATCAGAGTCGCCAGGTGGTGGGATCTGGCGTCACCTCCAGGTATCATAGTCGCCAGGTGGTGGGATCTGGCGTCACCTCCAGGTATCAGAGTCGCCAGGTGGTGGGATCTGGCGTCACCTCCAGGTATCAGAGTCGCCAGGTGGTGGGATCTGGCGTCACCTCCAGGTATCATAGTCGCCAGGTGGTGGGATCTGGCGTCACCTCCAGGTATCAGAGTCGCCAGGTGGTGGGATCTGGCGTCACCTCCAGGTATCATAGTCGCCAGGTGGTGGGATCTGGCGTCACCTCCAGGTATCAGAGTCGCCAGGTGGTGGGATCTGGCGTCACCTCCAGGTATCATAGTCGCCAGGTGGTGGGATCTGGCGTCACCTCCAGGTATCAGAGTCGCCAGGTGGTGGGATCTGGCGTCACCTCCAGGTATCAGAGTCGCCAGGTGGTGGGATCTGGCGTCACCTCTAGGTATCACAGTCGCCAGGTGGTGGGACCTGGCGTCACCTCCAGGTATCAGAGTCGCCAGGTGGTGGGATCTGGCGTCACCTCCAGGTATCACAGTCGCCAGGTGGTGGGACCTGGCGTCACCTCCAGGTATCACAGTCACCAGGTGGTGGGACCTGGCGTCACCTCCAGGTATCACAGTCGCCAGGTGGTGGGACCTGGCGTCACCTCCAGGTATCAGAGTCGCCAGGTGGTGGGATCTGGCGTCACCTCCAGGTATCAGAGTCGCCAGGTGGTGGGATCTGGCGTCACCTCCAGGTATCACAGTCGCCAGGTGGTGGGACCTGGCGTCACCTCCAGGTATCACAGTCGCCAGGTGGTGGGACCTGGCGTCACCTCCAGGTATCAGAGTCGCCAGGTGGTGGGACCTGGCGTCACCTCCAGGTATCAGAGTCGCCAGGTGGTGGGACCTGGCGTCACCTCCAGGTATCAGAGTCGCCAGGTGGTGGGACCTGGCGTCACCTTCCAGGTATCAGAGTCGCCAGGTGGTGGGACCTGGCTGCTGTGCGGACCGATCTACTCTACTTGTATACATACCTACTATATACCTATACCGAGTTGCTTATAACGCGCTACTTTAGCTGCTTTCGATATAATTATTATCTTACTAAGTTCGTTCAACATGTAGTTTGAAGAACATACTCGTTCGAGTGCGAGTGCGAGTGCGAGTGCGAGTGCGAGTGCGAGTGCGAGTGCGAGTAGGACAGGTTGTTGTTCCTGGCTAAGCTTTATGTTGACGCAGTTGTCAAACGCGATGTTTGTGTGAGTCAGGTCAGCGTCTCACAGTGACATAAATGGAAGTGACATACAGTTTATATACCCCTTTAGCGCTTAACACATGGTCGAATCTATTTAATCATCTCATTTGCAGTTGTGTGCCGCTTAATATGATGTGAGCATTTGTAGAACTAGTAATAATATCTCAGTGTGTGTAATTTATGTGTTTACTTCACCCTCTTCAGTGTTTAGCAGACATGTTTCGGTACTAGCTCCACCAAACTATATATGATCAAAGATCAGCATGGCACGAATGTAAGCGAAGGACGAAGGAGGACTCACCTGCCACCGGAGACAGCTTCCGCATCACACACCATCGCGACTTCCACTGCGAACAACACAACCAACTATTCATCTATGGAGAGAGCCATCGATCCTCACCACACAGACATTGACTGTGAGAACAGTTCTTCTGCTTATTTCATATTGGATACAGAGTATTAACAGCAGGGTTTCAGATACGGTGGAGAGTATCCCTGATAAAACTGTGCACCTCTCTATTATGCTCTGATACCTACTTCCCCTACTCAAGTCTGTCTGTGGAATAACAATGAACGATTCTCACCTTCTTCCCGTCCCTGAACTTGACAGTGCCCTCGATGATCGTGTTGTCATCTGCCATAGCGCGCGAGTCACGGCTCTCCTGCCAGCATCACCAGAGGAGGAGCGCCACTGTGAGGGAGCTCACATGGCACCGCCGCCGTCACATCCTCGCTGGCGCGTCCCCGCTCGCGCTCTACTTCACATCACTGCAGCTTCTCGTCAGATTACCTGTCGAGTCGATGAAGCACGTCTCCTATTACAATCATCGCTAATGTTTGTAATCATTTCTTGCATTTTTGGGATTTTTACATATTGAAATTAAAACCCTTTTAATGAATTTTATCGCGTGTCTTTACCAATATTTTAATTCCTGCTTTTTCTCTGTTTTTCTACCTGTAAGCCAGACACTGGAAAAATATACTTACTGTGCATGATATTATGAATTCAGCTTATGATGGTTGTCTTATTTTAAAGTAACATAAAAACATAGACATCGTTTATTTGTAACACAATATACATACATACAATGGATAATAAAAACATTACATTTAAAATAAACCTTAGATAGAGCTTATTGTATTTGTTTGTCACAGAGCGGCTCCAACTCAGGAACACGCCGCTCATAACAACCGGCGCTGGTCTTCCGTCGGGACCGGCAGGTGACGTCACGCACGATAACATAGCTGCGGAACCCTGATCATCGTATCAGCGACAGCGGCTGTTATACGAGACGTGCACTTGACACGTTTTTCACTTCACACATTTTTTATTATAGTTACGTAGCCCGACAAGGAACCCTTATGAATTCGTTCTGTCTGTCCGTCTGTCTGTCCGTCCGTCAGATTCTTTTAGAACCTTCTTACTGCTATAATTAATAAGATAAGTGCATGAAACTTTGCAAAATGACATCCATCATGAAGTAATTTTCATACAGATATTTCATTGGATTTTGGCAGATAAGTAGAAAAGATAAGTACAACATATAACAAATATGTACTAATAAAGAGAACAACAAACAGTTTATATATCTATCTACACACGACACACGACTGGAGTGTAACACTTCTGGACTGGTCTGACTATTGTGTGCGACTGCTCACAGCGACACACACAGGGAACATTTCAATACGGTATGTGCATGTGTTTATTTATCGAATCTATAAATATAAGTTTAATGATTATTGACTTTATTATTCATTCATTATCATATTCATTTTTATTTGTTTAATTGAATAAATTATTAATTAATTGAATGTACCTAGACCTATACATAATATTAGTAAGATATAATTGTTGTAGAAGAGTGTACTGGAGAAGTTTCACTTGTAACTGTGGACTATTGTATAAGTAGGTAGGTACATTACGGGCAAAAATATAATATTTGCAAAATGATAATTAATAAAATCGGAATAAAATCTGGAACGTAGATATTCGCCAAAGGACCAGAGTCACCGAAATTGCTATAAAAATTTGCAAGTTGAAGTGGGAATAGGCAGGCCACATCGATCGAAGAACTGATGACCGATGGGGCAGAAAGGTTCTTGAGTGGAGACCACGAACCGGAAGACGCAGCGTTACCTACGGCCCCCGGCCTACGGGCCTATCGGCCTCCCACTAGATGAACCGACGACATTGTGAGAGTCGCGGGCATCCAGTGGATGCAGATGGCAGGATGTCGTTCAGTGTGGAGGTTAAAGGGGGATACCTATGTTCAGCAGTGGACGTCTTCTGGCTGAAGATGATGATTTCAAAGTTTTAAGAAAAAATAGTTTCACGCTTATCTGGGATATTTAACATTCGAGAAAGATAGCTATTAGTTTACAAGTTGTGGTAGCAGCTTAGTGGCGCTTTCTACAAAGTGCACTTCTTCAGATAACTCCACTGAGGTCACAGGATAATACACTACTAGCTGTGCCCCCGAGGTATCACCCACGTGGTCATGAAAAATACATTGCGACCTATTTTCATACCTACCAAATATACAAATTTACTAATTTACTACAATCTATGATGTGCATAGTTATTATACACTACAACTTTCATAATGCAAAGTTCTCCACTTTATTTAAAAAAAAAACTGTGTTTAGTTTCATTCGTCAGTCCGTTGTGTGTTCTTTAAATTTGAAATTCATGCCAAATATCACCGACTCAAGGTCAAATATCACCGACTCAAGGTCAAATCCCTGTTTGAGTTTTAATCTTGGTAATGAAATTAGTTGCAGACCGCACAATTTGACGGCCGCCATTACTGTACTGTACCTGTACTGTACTGTACCTGTACTGTACTGTACTGTACCTGTACCTGTACTGTACCTGTACTGTACCTGTACTGTACTGTACTGTACCTGTACTGTACTGTACCTGTACTGTACTGTACTGTACCTGTACTGTACCTGTACTGTACCTGTACTGTACCTGTACTGTACCTGTACTGTACTGTACTGTACCTGTACTGTACTGTACCTGTACTGTACTGTACCTGTACTGTACTGTACTGTACCTGTACTGTACCTGTACTGTACTGTACTGTACCTGTACTGTACCTGTACTGTACTGTACTGTACCTGTACTGTACCTGTACTGTACTGTACTGTACCTGTACTGTACTGTACCTGTACTGTACTGTACTGTACCTGTACTGTACTGTACTGTACTGTACCTGTACTGTACCTGTACTGTACTGTACCTGTACTGTACCTGTACTGTACCTGTACTGTACCTGTACTGTACTGTACTGTACCTGTACTGTACCTGTACTGTACTGTACTGTACCTGTACTGTACCTGTACTGTACCTGTACTGTACCTGTACTGTACCTGTACTGTACTGTACTGTACTGTACCTGTACTGTACTGTACCTGTACTGTACTGTACTGTACCTGTACTGTACTGTACCTGTACCTGTACTGTACTGTACCTGTACTGTACTGTACTGTACTGTACCTGTACTGTACCTGTACTGTACCTGTACTGTACTGTACTGTACTGTACCTGTACTGTACTGTACCTGTACTGTACTGTACTGTACTGTACCTGTACTGTACCTGTACTGTACCTGTACTGTACTGTACTGTACCTGTACTGTACTGTACCTGTACTGTACTGTACTGTCAAATCAAAAAATCAAAAATCAAAATCGTTTTATTTTTCAGACACAAAAGATCCATAATTTAAAATAAGTTAGTAAAAATATAAATTAAAATTAAAAAATAAATAATTAAATCAGTCAGAACAAAAATTCAATTTCAAACTTGAAATAAATTAACAAAACAGAAAATTCTATTTTGTTAATTCATTTCAAGAGTACCCTGATGTGATGATGCAGGATGGGACAGTTAAATCTATTGGTGACTGCTTTCAGAATACCGTTGTCACTCGCACGTGTTCTACTTAAAAGCGAGGCGACCTTTTTGCGCATGATAGCTGCAAACCCATCAGTGCGAGCTTCCACGAACATGGTGGACGCGCTGCAGAACCGTGGGAGCCCCATCAGCATCCTGAAAGCATTATTGTATTGGACACGCAGAGCGTCGAGGGATTTTTTAGTGTACACCGTCCACAAGCTACTGCCGTAGAATGATTGGCAGTAGGCCTTGAAAAGAGTAACTTTTACTTCATTCGAGCAGGAAGAGAATCTTCTGGACAGCATATTAGCTCTCACTGTCAACGCTCTGCGCTCCCTATCTATGTCCGCTTCATCGCTCAGGTCCTCACACACAATATGGCCCAGGTATCTAAACTGTCTCACTCTGCTGAGAGAGAAACCATTCAGCATTAATGGGGGTACATTACCGGGTCCCTGACCGCCCCTAG
Source organism: Agriopis leucophaearia (assembly GCA_949125355.1). NCBI lineage: Eukaryota > Metazoa > Arthropoda > Insecta > Lepidoptera > Geometridae > Agriopis > Agriopis leucophaearia. The sequence goes on along the minus strand of OX421276.1, from coordinate 95,108 downwards.
AGAACACCATATACTCGCTCTTTTTAACATTGTAACGTAGACCATTAGCTAGCGCATATGTTTCACAAAATGTTAAGAGCTTCCTGAGAGAGCTCACAGAGGGCGCCAGCAGTACCATGTCATCTGCGTAGCTTAAATTATTGACACAGACTCCGTCAATCGAGCAGCCCGTCTGCATGCTGCTGAGACCCTCTATTAACTCATTTACATAGAAGTTGAAGAGCCTCGGAGAGCTTAACCCCCCCTGCCTCACACCGCACTCCAACTTGTATGCATCAGAAAACTCTCCAGCCCATTTAACACAGTTCATCTGATTGTTGTACCAATACTCAAAAACAGAACACGTTTCCGCTGGCAAACTAGTGTTCCGTAACTTTGACCAAAGCACACCGTAAGACACCATATCAAAAGCTTTTGATAAATCTAGAAAACATGCATAGATAGGAGTCTTTCTATCAACATAGTATCTCACGGTGTGCTTAAGGCTTAATATTGCACTCTCAGTTGACAGTCCAGCTCTGAAGCCAAACTGCCCGTCATGTAGCTTCAAATGTTTGTCGAGCTGGCTATCTAACAACCTGTCAAGTACCTTCCCAATGATGGTAGCCAGGGATATAGGTCTATAATTATTTTTATCCGCAATATCTCCAGTTCTGTTTTTGACAATTGGCACAACAATCGTTTTCATAAGTTCTGAAGGGAGATAAGAATGCGAGATACACAAGGAATAAAACATGGATAAGACCCTCGGTAGATGTACCCCAGCACACTGCAGATGTTCGATACTGAGACTGTCGTGGCCTGGTGACTTGCCTCTTGTCATATCCTGTAGTACTCTTCTCACCTCCTTTGCTGAGAAGCTAACATTACATGCAGTATCCAATACATTCTCAGCATCAAACAACTGCTGCGTTGATTTTCCTAATGGAGAGTCAGTTTTAAAAGAGTTTCTAAATAAGTTCGCTACCTCTTTTGGATCAGATACTCCTTCAATGCTAACAGGGAAACCAGGTTTCAAGTTAAGTTTGTTTGTACTTTTCCAAAACTTTGAAAAATTCTTTGAAGATCTATGTTCGGCAATAATGTCCATCTTAATTTGGTCTTGGTGTTTTTGACACCACTTTAATTTCATTTTAAATACTTTTCGACTGTTACACATATTATTGTAAATGACACCATTGCCAGGTTTTCCATGCCAAAACCAAAGATTTAACTTGTACCTAGCATCCCTATGAGCAACACTGACATGCTTATTCCAACCCATTATGTAAGACTTGTTTTTAGGTTTCCTCTCTACAGCATTATAAGTGAGAACAGCAGCCTCTCTAAGGATATTAACAATATTATTATACATTGAGTCAATGATATGTCTATGCGTGACGTCAGAGCACAGCTTGTCCGCGCATACTGATAACTCTGGGGGGAAATCTAAATCTCTGAGTTTTTGGTTACATAACTCATAATACTCCTTAGCTTGTAAATTATTGCGTTCACCCCAGATAACTTTATCACATTCACGGTTATACACTTTAGATCTAGGCTTAACAATATCTAAATCACAATACATCAATACAGGATAGTGATCAGACCAAAAAACATTATGACGCAGTACCTTAATATCTCTCACAGAGTCCCAGGCCGCACGTGTCACTATGCAGTGGTCTAACCACCGACGGGATCCGTGCGCATCACTAACAAATGTATACGCGCCAGAGCTAATACCTAATCTTTCTATGTCAGCACAAAGCCACTGTTGTTCCTCACAAAAACCTGTCAACTCTTTTGCAAACAACTCTGATGGGTGCGCATTAAAATCCCCGAGCACATAAACCGATTCTACTTGAGCGTTTTCAATAATAGCACTAATTTCACTTAAGCACTCCGTGAACTCCAAAAAATGATCTGAACACTGCCACGGCATATAAACGCTCATCACAATAAAAGATCTACCTTGCAGCTCGAACTTAACAGCTGCTATACGTACGTTATTGCACGCAATAACCGTAGTTGACTGGAACAGATTTTTCCTCCAGAGAAGTCCTACGCCTCCGAATAAACGACCTTTCAATAAATGCTGTGACACATCCATTGAAGACTTTCCGTAGTACTCGAAGTCGTCATGTATAGTACCGAGAAATGGTATGTCTTGAGGCAAGAGCCAAGTTTCTTGAAGAGCAACAATCGATGCAGTACTACATAGGTTGTTAATGTCACCAGCTGACCGCTTTACGTTCTTGCAATTAAATGTAATAAATTCACACATTCGGTGGTTATTCATCATAAAAAGAGTTAGATGTTTCTAGTGATTATAGCGTCGTTATTAACGCTACGCTTAAAGTTGACAAAACGTCGGAACGTTATGCCGTCTGGCCACAGTCCCGCATCCATAAAGATGGAAAGTTTTGTCCTCGGTACTAACACCTTGTATGCGTTATATTCTCTTTGTGTCTTCGTCTTAATCTTATCTAAACTCACTTCAACTTGCGTTTTTCGCAAGATATAAGCGTGTACATCCGCTGCGGTGGCGTTTTTATCAACGTTGTTGATGAATAATGGTATTTTTATATCAGCCGCTTTAAACTTACTCGCTGGTTCTATTGACGCCTGTCCTTTAGAACTTATAAATTTATTTCTATACCTCCTTTTTTGTACTGTTATCCATTCCTCATCTCGTCTGTCCACAAAATTGCCTTCGCCATTCGCTATTTGAGCAAATGATTTTTCCATTGCTGGTGGCTGGTCGATAGAACATACAAGCTCGCTTGTGTTCATAGCGGCGCCGGCACCCGCGCCGAGAGCGACATCGTTATCGCGTTCCGGTGAGGTACGAGTAGGTAGCTGGCGCGTAGGTATATTAGCTTGTTTACAAGTTGGCTCGTTCAAAACTGGTATGACGGTACTGACGGTCACAGAGCGAAAAGAATCTTTTTTCTTAGATGCTGAAGTTGGGTCCGATGCAGCATTTGGTGTTGGGTAAGACTGGGTAGACGCAGACTCTTTCTCCTGTTCTGGTAGATATAACAAACCAATTGGGCCACTATCGTAATTGTCACAGGTTCGTAACTTAGAGCTGCCCCTCACGGTATTCACATTTGTCATATCAAAATTGTTAACAATAGAAGCACTTTTCAAGTTTGTCAATTCATTTTTTATGTCATTTAATTCTTCAGCTGTTGCATACGTCTGTTTTATACATAAAATATCCTTCTGAATCAACATCACATCTTTTAAAAGTCTCGTGACATCGACGTGGTCCCAGCAAATAGGGGGTAGTTTATTCAAATTTTTAGCTACGAAAATCGGAAATTCGTCTGGTTCCGTTTCTTTAAATAGCTTCATTATGTCTTCTAGGTCTCGTTGCGTTTTCCCATCTTTTTTTCTGTGGATTTTGCACTTCGCAGACTTCACACAGTCAAACAGTAAATTTTTTGCGTCAACGATGTCTTGCTCGGTGAATGAGCTAGCACAAATACGCACCATACTTATTTCGTCCATGACTTCTAATTTATTTTGTATAAAGGCTAAGACTTCACTAATTATTATATTACAAGTATCACATTTCTTAGTCGATGCCATTTTAGTACTTTGCACTGCACTGCAATCCAGACGCGATGACGCGTGTGCCCAGGAGGTCGCACGGACGACGACTAAACACAGGTACAGTACCTGTACTGTACTGTACCTGTACCTGTACCTGTACTGTACTGTACCTGTACTGTACTGTACTGTACTGTACCTGTACTGTACCTGTACTGTACCTGTACTGTACTGTACTGTACCTGTACTGTACTGTACCTGTACTGTACTATACTGTACCTGTACTGTACTGTACCTGTACCTGTACTGTACTGTACCTGTACTGTACTGTACTGTACCTGTACTGTACCTGTACTGTACCTGTACTGTACCTGTACTGTACTGTACTGTACCTGTACTGTACTGTACCTGTACTGTACTGTACTGTACCTGTACTGTACTGTACTGTACCTGTACTGTACTGTACTGTACTGTACCTGTACTGTACTGTACTGTACCTGTACTGTACTGTACTGTACCTGTACTGTACTGTACTGTACCTGTACTGTACCTGTACTGTACTGTACTGTACCTGTACTGTACTGTACTGTACCTGTACTGTACTGTACCTGTACCTGTACTGTACTGTACCTGTACTGTACTGTACTGTACTGTACCTGTACTGTACCTGTACTGTACCTGTACTGTACCTGTACTGTACTGTACTGTACCTGTACTGTACTGTACCTGTACTGTACTGTACTGTACCTGTACTGTACCGTGATTGAGTTGTGTTTGTTGTCTATATACGTGCCAAGTCCAACATTTAAATCGATGGCTAAGTCAGTCATAATTTCAGTACCTACCATCACCGAGTCGTTATTTTCTTGTTAATCTAAGGTTTATTATCATTTATACATAGTTAATTATGATTTGTTAAAATGTAGTTTGTTGATATGTATTTGAAATTACCAAAAAAAACATTAGTTCTGATTATAACCTCAAACTATGTTTTTTTCATCATTCCGTTAGCGTCAACCATACCATACAAACTTAGAAATAGCGCGAATTTCTGCGCACGATGGATTGTTCTGCTTGCTGTAATAAAATCTCTGATGCCGATACCGAAGATTGCATGAGCTGCAGCTTAACTCAATGCCGCAAAAAATACCATATACTATGCATCGGTGAAAATAACCTAAATTCTGAATCGCGCGAAAAATGGATTTGCCCCGAATGTCTTTGCACAAAAAAAAAGGGAGGCGACAATAGCTCGACCCCAGTAGGTGTTTCAAAGAAACTCCGGGACCCGTTCGTGACCACCAGACAGAAAATAGGGCCGAATCCTCCCCTGAATACGAACCATGGAAATGAATCGACTAACACCACGATATTCGTACAGGAGTTGTCTAAGGTACGCCACGAAATTACATCTATGAGAGAGCAGCTAAACGATGAACTATGTTGTCACGACACTAAACTTAGTCGAGCAATCTTTATGATCGAGGGCTGCGAAAAGAAACTAAGTGAAGCTGTTGCAACTATTGCCAGCCATCAGTCCCAATTGGAAAAATATGCCGACCTAGTCGAGACACTCATGGGTAGTATGGCTAGATACGAAGATTTAAGTAAGTCCACCCTTCAAGCCATCTCAGACCACGCGTCTTGCCGGGCCCTCAACTCCGCGGCTGAAACCACAGCACCTCCAGCCAGCCAGTCAGCGATTGAGACCAAAGAACCCGACGCACAGGCAGTGTGCGATAAAATAGTGCCTAAGCGCCAACGCCGCGCGCGCGTAGTTCAAGAGGAAAAACCCAAAACGTCGTCACCCGATCAATCCACCACTACAGTTAAGTCATCCGCTTACACCGTGCCCTCTTGTTCCAGCACCAAACAATGCATCATCCCCCATCAAACTGTACCAACTAAAAAACGCCAGCGCGATCCCCCGCTTGACTTATTAATAGAAGTGTCCTCAGCGGACAACAGTTTCGATGACAAAGGATGGGAGAGGGTCGAGAGTCAGAGGAACAGGAGAATCGAACAGCGTCAACGACGCCGACGAACCGTGATTCTAGGCAGCGGAGCCAAAGACGATGAGTTGAAAACAGTAGAGCGAGCGCGTAAAATACACGCGTGTTTCTTTACGCCAGAGACCACTGCAGAAACAATAAAATCGTTCATGAAGAGGAAAAAGCCGTGCGATCATTACCAAGTGGAAAAGCTCAGATTAGCGCATTCTCACTACTCATCTTTCTGCATCGCGGTACCGAACGACTCGTTCGAGTTCTTTATGTCCGCCGAGAACTGGCCGCGGAGCACCCAGGTTAGCGAGTGGTTTCGAAGGAGCGGCGGGAGCGCGGGAGACGCGCCCCGCCGTCACTCAGCGCCGCACCGACACCCACGCATCCAGCGCAGCGCCAACACCACCGCCGCCGCCACTGTTGATAATTTCACCGCCGCCATCCCCACCGTCACCCTCGTGTCCGAAACGAAACAGGCGACGTATGCCGGCGCAACCCGCACTGCCCTCCACTGAGCAACGTAAACCGACAGAGTTGACTATATGTCATCAAAACATTCGATGCATCACGAACAAGACGAAGCAATTGGAGGTTCTATTGACAAAGGAACTTACCTGCGACATAATAATTATTACCGAGCACTGGTTGCGTAAGCACGAGTTAACTTCAGTTACACTATGTAACTTCGATTTATTGTCGTTTAGCTGTAGAAAACTAGTAGCACACGGTGGAAGTTGCATCTACGCGCGGTCGGGCTTGCTGGTTGTTAATAGACAGGATTACTGCGATTTGACGCAGGAGCACATTTTTGACGTGTGCGCCGTACACTTGCTCGATGATGACATATTGGTTGGGTATACCACTCTAATGGGACGAGCCATAGCGATTACCTACATTTGTTCGAAGCGCTTCTTTGTAAAATTACGGACGAAGGCATAGACTGTGTAATCATGGGTGACACAAACATCGATCTCCTAGACAGCTCTAGCGCCCAAAAACAGTTAGTGGACATCCTCGATAGTTTTAATTTTGGGCAATTGGTGAATCAACACACGCGGACAGATGTGGGTGGTCGTAAGTCATTACTAGACCACGTTTACACGAATATGTCAGCAAGACGTGTGACTAGGGTCACAAACGTGGACACGCGCCCGCTCAGCGATCACAAAGCTCAGCGCTTCACGCTCGCGAGGCACGTCGCGCCCGCGCCCGCGCCCGCACATCGCTTGGGTAGGAGCTTCTCCACGGCCAACGAGCTCAATTTCGTAAACGCTCTCGAATCAGTCGATTGGGATAGGATCGTTGAAAAGAGTAAAGATTGTTGTCACTCCTTAGCCTCGGGCATAATCTATACCATGTCCAACAAATTTAATATATGTTTCCCAATAAAAAATCAACTCGAACGCAAGAAACACTGGGTCGACGCAGAAGTTCACAACTTTAAACATCTACTGCAAGAAACCATACGACTTAAAAAATGTTTTCCTATGGACGACCGATTGCGTACCAGGTGCGACGAGCTAACCGGTAAATACCATTCATTGTTGAGAGAAAAGCGAGTATGTCATTATTCCAACGTAATTCAAAAGAACCCGAGGTGCATGTGGCGTGTTATTAATTCCGAGTTGGGTCGTGTTACCCGCGAGAGAATCGATTATACTGAGGTAGTACGAGACGCAAGCGGTCAAACGTTCGACACAAAGAAAGATGCTGTGGACGCACTCAATCTCGAATTTGTCACCGCGGCGAGTGGGTGCGGAGCGCCCGCCGCAGACAGCGCCATCGCCCTGGCTGCACTCGGAGTCCGAAAATCCGCGAGCGACGTGTCGATAAGAATGGAGCCGTTCACCCCGTTCGAAGTATATACAATAGCGACAAAACGTATTGCTCCTAAGAAGAGTACCGATATTTATGGTTTGTCCGCGAGCATACTAAAGACCGCGATAGGCCCGGTGGCGCATGTTCTTTGTCACTTGTTTAACTCGTGTATGCGGGAGGGCATTTATCCGACGTCGCTAAAAAAGGTAAAGATATGCCCTATATACAAAGGGAAAGGCAAGAAAGCGGACCCCAAGTCATACCGTCCCATTTCTCTTGTCCCTGCCGTAAGTAAAGTGTTCGAAGTTGGCCTCAATAGAAGAATTCTCAACTTTTTAGTGGACCGCAATAGTCTGTCGGACAGGCAGTATGCATATAGGGCGGGCCGCGCGACCACAGATATGGTGCGCGAGGTGGTGTGACGAGTGTTGAGTGCGCGCGAGTCTAGGCTACAGGTAGCCCTGCTCTGCTGTGACTTGTCGCGCGCGTTCGACACAGCCGATCACAGCCTCGTCGCAGACAAGCTGCAGGTTCACGGTTTTCGCGGTCCGGCTCTATCCATACTGACTTCCTTCATGTCCCAGCGAACACAGGTTGTAGTAGGTGACAGAGGGCGCGTCGAATCGACCGAGATGGAGAACGTGATGGGCGTCCCGCAGGGCTCCTGCCTATCCAACACCAAGTTCAGCCTTCTCCTGAATGACCTGCCGGATGCCATCGACGACGCTGAGATATACATGTATGCTGACGACGTTGCCGCCGTAATTACGGCGCCAACGCACGCCCAGCTGGAATCAAAGCTGAACTCGGTGGTAAACAAACTCGACGGATGGTTCAGGTCAAACGGACTAGCACTGAACAGGGACAAAACTTGCTACATGGCCTTCAATCTCAACGGCCACATGACAAAAACGTATTCGGTAGCAATAGGTCATACTGCTCTCCAACAGGTCCCCTGTACCAAACTGCTAGGCTTCCACCTAGATAGCGCATTGACGTGGGAGACACATGTGGAGGAGTTGTGCAAGAAGCTCGCGGGCTCGTGTTACGCCCTCAGGCGGCTCGCGAGCACTGCCAATCGCAGCGTCGTTCGTACGTGCTACTTCGCAACTGTCCACAGCGTCATTACGTACGGGTTGGAGCTGTGGGGCCGCGCTGCCGATCGTAATAGAGCTTTTGCAATGCAAAAGCGAGCCGTTCGTGCCATATGCGGGGTACAAAGTGACGTCTCCTGCGTTGAGCTGTTCCGAGAGCTTCAGATATTGCCACTGCCCTGTGAACTCATATACCAGGTTGCCCTGTTCACTCACACACACCTCGATACATTTCAGCGCAGGGGCGTGTATAGTACGATGAATCTGCGGAGCAACGTGAAGAAAGCGCAATTAGTAACGCCGTCGCACCGGCTCGTAAAATCAGAGAGATCAGTGTATATCCTAGGGCCCGCGATCTACAACCGCTTACCCACTTCCATCCGGGATGCACCATCCACCGCGTGCTTTAAGACCAAGCTTAGAGCTTGGCTCTTGAAATGTTTATTTTATAAAATTGACGATTTTTTTAAGTTAAAAGATTTTTGACATTGTTATTATTATTAATTTATTCTCATTATCATAATCATTTCTATTTGTTTTATTGATAAACTATAATTTAATTTAATGTAACATAATAATACATAATAAGATATAAGTAAGATATAATTGTATATACAATTTTGCAGAACAGTGTACTGCAGAAATTTGACTTATAACTATGGAGTTATGAATAAAGATTTGTATTTGATTTGTATTTGTCAGTCCTTTGTCAGGTATCGGGCTAGATGACTAACGTGTTTCCATAGTACTGATGTTTTTTTTTTGTTATAATTAATTTTATCTTAATTTGTACAGTGTATAATGTATTTCTAATTTATATTTCAGTTTAAAACATCATGCGGCACGCTAAAAGCAAATTGACTAAGTATGGAAGAAATATTAAAAAATAAAAACAAAAATTATTAATTATAATTATTTTTAATTGTAAGTGATTTTAATAATTAAAAGACATGTGCTATTATTAAAACTAAGAGATTTGTACAAATTTTTATTAAATTTCATTATAATTGTTACAAAATTGTGTATTTTCAGTACTATGTTACCCTCGTCAGATTCAGAAAATTTTAAATATCTCACAATCTACTTAAAAAGTGACTGGCCCGATTTGGAACAATATATTTACTAGATTAGCCATCATATACCTACACCCGACTTTGTAATAATTTGATTAGCCATCATATACCTACACCCGACTTTGTAATAATTAGCCATCATATACCTACACCCGACTTTGTAATAATTAGCCATCATATACCTACACCCGACTTTGTAATAATTAGCCATCATATACCTACACCCGACTTTGTAATAATTTGATTTAATAACTATAGTAAACAAAATATGCTCACTCAAGAGTTGCCCAACTTTTGTATAATCACCCATATATCAAGGTACTAACTGAAAACATATTATGAGCAGCCCAGTCTCCCTACAGACTCTCCCTTGAAGGTCACATGTGAGTTTCCATCGGAGTCGGAGTAAGGTTTACTAAAAGTGTATTATTTACTTTTCCTATGGTTTTACCTTTGAATGATCACTTACAGTGGACCGGCAGTGTGGCAGCCACGCCACAGTCACTCAATGTAATATTAATATTATTAAAGTCACGAATGTCTCTTTTAGATTATTATTTACTTTATACTATCGCTTGTTTTTAATTAATTATTCTAACAAGTACACTGTAATATTTTTTCTTCATATCGGTTATTAGTTTATTGTATTCTATTATAGAAGTGATTGTAGTTTACCTATACGAGTAGGTATGTTTAGAGTTGTACGCACATATTCATGACTGGTTCACTTAGTTCAATATTTATCCGAAACAAACATCGAGATACAGTATACAAGCCCTTCCTTGCTACAAATCTATATACTTAGATAAAGACAAGTACCCACAGAAGAATCAATTAAATTGGAAAATAATACAAATTTACCAGTTTCTGATTTATTCCTTGCTATTCACCCAACTACCTATCTGGATGTTTTCATATTTATCGGGGCTTATCGCGCACTATTAAATATAGGTAAAAATAGATACCTTTCTGATATCTTTCTGAAAAAAAAAAAAATAAAAAAAAAAATACTACCTATCTGGATGCCAAATTTGAACTTTCTAGGTCATCTGGAAGTGGGTTATAGTTTTGATCTATAGGTCAGTCAGTGATAAAAATGTCGATTTTTTGACGTTAATATCTAAATAACTGTTTGAGGGGTGTTTATAAAATGTGGAGCACAAATGTATCTCGCAAGTCTCAATATATATGCCAAATTTGAGATGTTTATGTGAAATAGTTTTTGAGTTATGAGAGGGACAAAAGTCGCTTCAAATGGTTCGTGTAATATTACACACGGTGCGCTGGAGCTTGGCTCTGACGCGCTCCCGCGCGTCTAGATAATGCCAGGGTCATAAGTCATTCCGGGAACACTTTGTTTTTTATTTTAAAATAATAATATAACCAACGCATTTAAGAATCACATTCATTAAATTGAAATAAAACTGTTCCTAAATCGCAAAATCTTGTAATTTTCTATATTTTTATAATCAAAACACTTATTCTTCAAATTACTCTCAATAATTTTTCAATTGGTGTAAATTCTGCTCCAAATTTTCAGTTTATTGTGTATGTTATTGCACTACGTTATTTATTAATAACATATATACAAAGGTTTAAAGGTTATTTCATGATGTATATGCAAGATTTAATTATAGAATTACTTATTAGTGATTTATTTGCCGTTTTTGTGATGTTCCCGAAAATTATGAGAGTGTTCCCAAAATGACTATGAAATTCCCCCGAATGAAACCATTGCCCGGTTTTTGGCATATTTTATGCATGAAAATAATATACATTAACAGTACATATTATATCTTTATTTGTACTTAAGGGATAAGGAACATGATTATAAAAATTTAAACTTAAAACCTAATAATAATAAACTTTGTTTCAATCAACAAACTTTAAATATCAGGAACAGTAACTTGAGTATCAGTTTGAACCTCAAGTCAACAATAACTTACTCTTAGAATATGTCCATATTTTCATCAAAACAATAAAAGATACGACTAGCGTTTTGCTACAATTTTTGCGTGGGTAAATTTTAACAATTTGTTATTTGCACATAGAAACATATTTTTTTTTAATTTTAAATATTTTTGAAAAGCCTCTCGCTGTTTAGAATTTTTTGGCAATTTGTCAACGGTGTCTTTTTGTTGAGTTGTCAAAACCTCGCCAAACAATAGACGTTTACGAATTTCTGAAGTAACAGAACATCCTCTTGTTAATTCATCAACTTTGCAAGTAGGCGTATCAGCACCCTTTTGGGATGCTCTTTCTTCACGTCTTCTGCTTCTCTCTACTTTTTTCGCAACTGATTTATTGTTCTTTGCATTTTTTGTATTTTATGTTTCTGTTTTTTTACGGTTTACAGAACCGTAATACAACATTTCTTTAGTTAATTTTATACATATCATTATTGAATCTTTATAATAATAGCATAAAAATTACCTTAAATGACGACACGCACCACTATTTTTTTCGTTAATTTGTATAAGATGCGACATCTCTGACGGCGGCATAAAATTGAATGATTAATTAGATAATCCCTGTGAGGACTGTCAAATCAGAAATAATTCCAGGTATTATACAATTATTTTTAGTTTTTTTTGGACTTAATTATATTCCAATGTATATTATATAATGGCTATTAACTTAATTATAATTCACACACCGCTCTCAAAGGCCGAATACTAAAAGCGGCTGGCAAACTAACGCACTGACCCTACATACTCGTACCGGCAGGTTTTCCTTGGCAAGAATTTGAGTAATATCAAAACAAATGTAGTGGTCGGAGTTGTCAAGGGCGGAGTTGCTCACAAACCTAAAACTTCAGAAAACCTTAGAAATTTAACCGTCGCGTCACTACTTGTATGGTTATACCTACTTATAGATAGGTAAGTACTTAGGTAAAATATATATGTACGTATATCAGTCTCTGGCAGCCATATTACAAGGTTTGCTTAGTTTGGGGTCAAATGACCGTGTGTGACAAAAATGTCCCAGATATTTATTTTATTTTTATTTATTTATTTTCAATCAACTACGTAGTAATTTTATCATTAATCACTCACACAAAACCGATCACAAAGTACGTACCTATGAACCAAAACAGTGCAGATATGTTATATACAATAACAAACAACGCATTACAATAACTGTTCAATTGTATTATTTTGTCTCAATACATTTTTATTTTATTTTATATGAAATCTCATTGTTGCACAGTTTTTCATTGCACTTTTTTTATTTTTTATTTAGATATAAATTAACCACATAGGTTTAATATAAAATGTATGGATTAGATCAAAAAGATACTCGCTGAAAAAAAATCGCCGGAATAAAACAGACTTGATAAAAAAATACAAATGGCGTGCATGTTGCACCATTACCACCTAACACTTTCATACCTTCAACATGACATGTGAAGACGAGAACAAGAATTAAACTTTGTTTTCATTCATTTGATTATTTATTTTGAGCAGGTAGGTATATTTTATCACGGTAGGTAGATTGGTAGTTGAAAGAATAGTAGATTACGCACCTTGCTAAAGTGAGTAATTAATGCACTCGTGTTAATTTAGTGCCCTCGCCTGCGCTCGGGCACCAACATAACACTCGTGCACGATCTGGGTGTCAGTGAATCGGTTTCTTCTGGGCAAACGTGCTCCATCGTAGACCGCATCGCGCTTAACATCAGGCGAGTTGGCGGTCAAACGCAAGCCTATTTCTGAATCTATAAAAAACGTGCATTAATAACTCGGTCTGCGCTCGATGCAACAATCTACTATTATTGAAGTTTAACAGTAAGTAATGCGAGTAGTAGATATTGTTTATATATTATGCTACGTCATACAAGTGCAATATTTCCCTGTTTCTAACTAAATTTTGGATGATTTTTGCTCCTCCGTCTTGTACGCGTAAGGCCCTCTGTTCATTCGGGTGATAAACGCCTACAGTAGGTACTGTCGAGAAGATGAGCTGGAAGCTTTCAGGAAGCCTGACAGCACTCACCTGAAGAGGCAGGTTACAGGTAGGTAGGTATATCTATTGTGTGTGTAAGATTATCACGCTGATTCATCACGCGTCGAACCCAGATAATAAGTAATCAATCAAATATCTTTTTTTATATTGATTGTTGTGAGGGTATGATCAAATAGGTTGGTCGGTAATTCAGTAATAGTCACGTGTATTGTATGGTCAGGTTGACCATGACATGACATGTGATGACAGAGTTACAATATAAATGATTAAATTACCTATAAGGAGTTTCAATTAATTTGGCGCCCAACATGGGGCAGATGTTGGAAAAATTAATTTCCCTCGTTGCCTCCGGAACCGGTTTCGTACATCCTCATCTTGTGTTTACCTGATGTGATGTTTATCCGATTGGAGTCGTCACCCGTCACTGAACTTTACCAAACTTGCACACACTTTAACAAACTAATAACTAGACTTGTCAATGAATAGACAACAACTGTGGCACAACCAGATGTTTAATCACTCAGAGCCGACTCCGGGCTCGGGATCTGAACTAAGATCGTAAAGTTTCGAGTTGGCAGCCGGCGCGGTGGACGCAGAGGGACTCGACACAACACCGGCGACAACACGCACGCGGCGCCGCGCGCGAGGGACTGCCGCGCGGGCGCCCGCCGCCGTCGGCCCGGGCCGCGCGGGTGTGGGGGGTGGGGGGGCACCCCCGCCGCGCTGTCTTAGGGGAAATTTTGACGAATGACATTTCCGTAATGTTTCACTTTGAGAGGAACGCAACGCCACTCGAGGGCCTGCACTCCGCTAATTGCGCTTTTAATGAATACTGATGCGACGCGACGTTGCGGGAGCGTCGGCCGGGGGCGGGGAGGGGGAGTAATGAGGGAGCAATTTGTGTAATTAGCAAAGTTCGGTCGTCGCCGATCGCGAGTTATATTCGATTCGTTTAGATTGGCACTCTCCACTCCCGGCCACTGTGTGACATTACATCAGGGTTGCGTTAAATCACCACATCGTCTGTAGTTGAATGATGATGCGGTTTACGATGAAGAACGCCGTGACTTGAACACACACAGATTGTACGTATCGGGGAACACCCATCACTGACTGACTGCACTCCACAGTACATAATCAAGCCACAGTATACTTAGCATGTTGCCAATAAAACTGGATTTAATTCGCGTTGTACGGGTTTTTGGATAAATGTTCTACCATGAAACACGTGTCGCAGGGTGTCGCCTTTTACGAGAGGTACCGAGTATGTAACTCAGTTTATCATAGAGCCCAAACAAGCAAACAATTTTTTAAATGAAATTCCAGAATTTAAAAGAACAACTTAATTTTGGTATTTTATTTTAAATAAAAAATAAACCGCTACTTAACATACACGGTAGATATACTATGAACAGTTACAAAAAAGCCAAATAACCGGCCAAGTGCGAGGCGGAATCGCGCACGAAGGGTTCCGTACCATTATCTATAAAAACGGCAAAAAACACGTTTTTTGTATAGGAGCCCCCTTAAATATTATTTTAATTTAATAATTTATTTTTAAAGTGAATATATTAACTAAATATTTTGTGAATATTTCAAGCATCTACCTCTTGCCGTTATCAATATCGAGCGAAAACGAGCAATACAATCACGTTTGTTGTATGGGAGCCCCTTTAAATATTTATTTTATTATATTTTTTAGTATTTGTTGTTATAGCGGCTACGGAAATACATCATCTGTGAAAATTTCAACTGTTTAACTGTCACGGTTCATGAGATACAGCCTGGTGACAGACCGGACAGACGGACGGACGGACGGCGGAGCCTTAGTAATAGGGTCCCATTTTACCCTTTGGGTACGGAACCCTAAAAATAAGTCTACACCAATACAAACTTTAATAGTGTAAATGTCACGTTGCAACACCAACAGACGGGGTCTGGATAGATAAATAGATGGATTTTACTTACATAACAAATTAGCAGGGCGTCGAATAAGTATTATATTATATTGCAGAATGTAGTGTTCATAATATGAAAGGCAAGTTTTCGATCGGCTACACATCATACACAGTTCGCGTGTGTCAGTTACGTCTATCCGCTTCCGAGTCGATGCGGCGCGTGCGCCGGTGGACGCGGCGCGCGAGCTCCCAGGGGTGCGACACCACACTCCACAGCGAGGAGCGCACAGCACGCATGTCACAAGGCGGAGGATGAATGCGTCCATTCTACTACATTTGGTTTCAGATTGATTGCGAGTCGTCCCTCGCGGATGGACCGACGCGACGCGACGCGCTGTAATTGATACATTACGCACATCAGCTAGGGGACGACAACACAATGCAAAATCATCATCGAATTTACAAAATGATCTATTTAATTAAATTAAATTCTATTAATCTTTACAAGCACAACTTGCTTACTTAGCCAAATTACTTTACTCGATGCTCTTTCTAGTCAGTCACTAATACTCGTATGATACCGTACACCTGAAACTCCATCGTGAGTGTGCGACGTACTCTCACTAGCTACACAATCAACCACTCATATTATGACGATTAATATATTCCGGTTGCAGGTTTTTCTATTTAATTTTATTGTAAACTTTGTAGGCATGCGTTTGATCACAATCTCACACGTTGATAAGCGACGATGTGTATAAAGTAGCACGCTCGCCTCCAACATAGGTAGCTAGATTTGAACATTTATGAGTCATTTATGTGCAGGAAAAACATTGTTTAACGAGTTCAGTGCTCAACTAATATTTCGCTCAGTATGTGAGCGAACAACAACAACAACAACAAGTTCTCCTAGTGACCTATTTTATCGGAAACCATTTTGTTAGTCATTGAGAGGTACGCAGTCTTCAAACAAGTGGATCACGTTAAAAACTGACTTCAAAATATATGAAAACTTAATAAGTGCCTTCAAAATTTGAGGGTTGCCCCCGTATTCCCTGGGATCCCATCATCAGATTCTGACTTGATGGCAATGGGACCAAAGTGGAAGTATACCTTATCGTTATTTACCGTTATTTTATAATCGTCAACTATTGGCGGAGAAATCGGTGAATAAATATCTGGGACATTATTGCACACATGGTCATCTGACCCCAAACTAAGCAAAGCTTGTAATATGGCTGCCAGAGACTGATATACATACATATATATTTTTAAATACATACTTAAATAGATATTAACACCCAGACATAGAACAAACACAAATGTTCATCACACAAATGTTTGTCCTAGATGGGAATCGAACCCACGCCCCCAAGCACAGAAAGTAGGATCACTACCAACTGAGCCACCGAGGCAGTCGGCAGGCATGAATGTAGATAAAAAATATGTATATAGTGAAACATAAAACCGTCTTCCTTCTTTGAAGTCGGTTAAAAGCTAGTTGTTGATGAGTGATGACCCGTGTCGTAGTTTTAACTCTACCCTCTTTCATGAAGTTTTACATATTTGTATTTTCAGATGCTTGTTAGTTAGCAAGAGAGAGGTGAAACAGGCGTATCAGTAACCGAAATCGTTGGATCTTTTGCGATCAGGTCGGTCGTCGGTCGTTTCCCTTTGAAGCAGGCTACTCTACTGAGTTCACTGTGCGGTGCCAAAAGCTTTTCTCGGTCAGTTTGAGTTGTAGTAGTTATTATTTATTCTGTGAGTTCTGTGGAGTACCTAACATTAAATCCGATCAAGTTCATATTTACGTTTTGTCAGATTGTTACTAATTGCACATTGTACATTCATTATCTAGTAAGTACATATATACGAGTTTATATCTTACTAGCTGTACCCGCGACGTTGTCCGCGATTTCTTCAGAAAAATATTTCCTATGTCCGACTTCATCATACATACCTTGCCTCGCAAAATTCTGATCAGTCGTGATTATGTAGCAAACAGACAGAGTTACTTTCGCATATATAATAATAGGTCGGGGAAAAAGTCTTTTCGTATTTTGTATGTATAAAGTTGTAGTAAAATCTCATCGGTTGTACTGTTTGTATCTGGCTGGTTTTGATACCATTAAAAATATTTCCCGCCATGTTTCAATTGTTTTTTTGTTCCACAATATGAGTGAATCTGACGAAGAAATTCTATATAGTGTGAAGTTTTATTACAAAAAAGGGAAAAATGCGACACAAGCCGCGAATAAAATATGTGACGTTTATGGACCTAATGCAGTGTCATCAAGAGTAGCACAATGTTGGTTCAAGCCACTGAAGTGAGAATTTTTTTTCGTTTAGATTAGAAGGGCTGTCAAGGCATTTTTTGTAAGAATTCCGTTGTAGCCAGTTGAACACATGCAAACGATACGTCAAAATATAACTACATAGGAAGGAATGCATTAATTCGTCAAGATTAGTATTATTTCAAAAGGTTATGAACGCCATTTTGATAAAGTTTAAAATTGACCTTGTCGTGGTGCAATACGGTTCAGTTCCCCTTGAATTTTGTGCAATTATTTTGGTAAATGTTGCTAGTGCAAAAAAACTGCACGATTATTGTGCGGTTTATAATACTAGTAGAGAAATATAGACCGTATCGTAAATTAACGTACGTCATTATTAAAACAGTTCTACCTTAAACTGCACGAAAAGTGGTTGGTAAAAAATTTGAGTTAAAGAGTTTTTCAACAATTTTGTTTATTTTAATTAAGAAAAGTTGTGTATTAACGCATGTAATTGTGTTATACTAGTGAATTATTATCCTTTAAATACTATTAAGGTAAGTTCGTAGGTTTGCATGAGTGTGGGAAAACAATAGGAAGTAAAAAAATATATTTTCGGTTTTGCCCCAAAACTCCGCACAAACTTAGTTAGATAAGTTTCCATGACCTTAATAGGTCATGCTTTGACCATGATATCGATTTCGGCTATGTTTAGGGCTCGTTTTATGTGACTTTAAATAGGCAGAAAAATAAATATTATTTGATAAGGTTAAATGCAATTTCCATGCGAAGCCATTGAAAATAAAAAGATATTCTAAAATTTAGAATGTGGTATCACAGCTAGTGATGGGACAGTTTTGTGTGCAGTTTTGATTTTATCGGTAACCTGTTTATTGTATACCTTATAAAATATTTTATGGTAAAACTTGCCCTAGTCGTTTAAAAAAATTACAAACTCTTATTTAACATGCATCGTTGGTATGTCTGTCAGCTTCCCGATTCAAAATTTGTAATCCATTTTTCTAAGCACGTTTCAGTTGCACTAAGTAAATTTGATGTTTGTAAAATAATATGGTGGTACTTAACTGGCCTGATGATGGAGCCAGAAAGGTAGGCCATAGTAACTTCTCTACTACATACTTTTACTTATTACTCCGTCGTGTTGTAGTATTCCTTCATATTCATCCTCATCCATATCCATTTTTATATAAAATTTGTAAACTTTTTATCGGTTAGTAAAACTCTTTGGGCACACGCTCCGCAAGTCAAAATTCAAAATTTGAAAAAGGAAGAGTGAAAGCCGTGACGGCAAACAGAGTCGTCATTCAAAGGGGATTCTGGAAAGAATCTTGAAAGGAAGAACATCAAATGGCAAAATGGTGAAATGTTTTGAATATTGATGCTGATCTGAACTCCGCGAGTAATAGTGTTCCGTGGCTCTGAACCTAGAGGAAATGTTTTGAATATTGATGCTGATCTGAACTCCGCGAGTAATAGTGTTCCGCGGCTCTGAACCTAGAGGAAATGTTTCGAATATTGATGCTGCTCTAAACCTGGAGAAAAGAGGACCGGCACGCCAAACCGTGAGTCCCTTAGTATTTTACCATTCTTCGACCTGGAATTTGCTCCGCTGCCGTCCTCCTACTTAAATCCTCGCTCAAACGACCTCCGGATACACGCAAGAGAAGCTACGACCTCCGTACCTCTTCCGAAGGCTACATCTCCGGCCCACTACTTCGCCGGATACCTGCCGTGCGGAGACTGCGGAGCGCTTAGGCCCCTTAGCCCCTTAGCTTTCTTCTTTATATTACTGTACTGTACTGGTCAATTAAACTTATCTATCCGTTACCTTGTTGTTTTCCTTACCACCCATTAGGATCTGCAGGAACTGATAGGCAGGCTTAATTTTTCAACACCTAGAAATTGTCGCGGGACGCCTGTTTAAGCTAGCAAACAGGCGTAACGTTACAGTGTTTGGACTCGTTGAATTCATTTTGATAAGGACTATTAGACCAAAAAGACAAAAACAATATTTCACATCACATCATCAGCCAATTAACGTCCACTGTTGGACAAGGCCTCCCTCATAGAGAGGGGTGTTGCCATAATCCCCACGCTTGGCAGGCGGCTTGGGGATCGCAGTACGTTCACCGTGTACTATTAGGACGCTGCTGCCCATCCTCCGGTGGTTCTGGTCGCAGTTTTAGGACATACCCGGGTCCAAAAAAATATTTATTGTCTGTCTAATAATTCATAGATTTACTGACGACTTGCAGCGCCCCGTGGTTTCACCCGCTATCCTATAAGAACTGCTATTTTTTCAGGGTAAAAACTATGAGTCAATCTAGAATATAAGCTACCTCCATACCAAATTTTATTTTAATCCATTCACTTATTACAGAATTCAGTGAAAACAAACATATTAATACGCAGACTTTCTTATTTATAATAATAGTGTGATAATGTTATTGTCTACATCTACATAATAAGACAAATTAATAATAACACAATAAAGTTTATTCTTCAAAAAATACTCCTAAAGTAGGTATTGTAGGAAATGTTGTAAGAAAAATAAAAAATTATCGATATCGATAAAATTATGGTAACCACTATTATTGTCAACGGCTTGTCAAGGGCTTATAATTAAAACACGGTGAAATCACAAAATTATCAACAATTTAGACTTTACGGGTGATAGGAAATTCCTCCTTTTTTTTAAATTAAAATCAATTCTAGCTCTACCACACGTAATTACAGCGCAAGACGGCATTGTGGATAAATCCGATGGAGCAGCATACGAATTCGAATTCAGTTAGCAACTGCGATGCCGAGTTTGACGCGTTGACGTGCATACTAATGTTCACTCGTATGCCTCGTAACAAATGTTCCATCTCTCTTCCGTTCTATACCCTTCTCTTTTCTGTGTCTAATACAGAGCTACGAAAATGCTTGCCCGTTGAAAAAGGAAAGCTAAAACATAATTCACAAAAAATACAAGTGGTGGAACAAAGAACTAACCAAGCTTAGGAAGAAGATCAGGCACCACTTCAACAGAGCCATGAACACTGATGCTATGGTGGACTGGCAAGAATACAACGATGCGACACATATTCAAAGTAGAAGTCAAAAAGAGCCAGAACAGTTCGTGGAGAAAGACAGCAGCTCTATCCAATCTGAAAATGAGACAGCTCGACTCAGGAAAGTCTTAACTAGTGACACGCAAGTAAAGCTAGGAACTCTGAAGAAGGCCGATGATACCTATACGAGTTCGGAACAGGAACAGTGTGAGTTGCTCCTACTGACACTTCCCGGATCGCCAGCAAGATGACAATGAGGAATGGGAATCTCACACCCAGCACGAACCTGACAATGAAGACTGGGTTTTTGCAGACTCTATTGTCATTTGTCACGGAAGAAGCCCTGTTCTGGGCCATAAGCACTTTTCAACCACATAAGGCTCCTGGACTGGACGGAATATTTCCAGCTCTTTACCAGTGGGGCTTAAACAAGATAAAAACACACATTACTGTTATATTCAGATCATGTTTAGCGTGGAGGTACATACCCAAGGCATAGAGAGAAGTAAAGGTAGTCCTTCTAGCAAAGCCAGGAAAGGCTGATTACACCAACCCAAAGTCTTTTAGGCTGATAAGCCTTAGCTCGTTTTGGTTAATAACACTGGAAAAACTCTGCGACAAATACATTAGAGGTGGACCTTTGGTAGATAATCCCGTTCACAAAAATCAACACGCATACCAAACAGGCAAATCGACAGAGACTGCTCTCCACCAAGTGGTCTATAAGATCGAAATTGCACTAGAAAGCAAACAATCCTGCTTGGCCACTTTCATTGACATTGAAGGGGCCTTTGATAAAACTACTTTTCCTAGTATCGAAGACGGTCTTCGAAAACAGGGAGTAGACAACAGAGTGGGGGTTTGGGTCACGACAATGCTCTCTAACAGAGAGTTGCCAGCATTGATACGGCGGGTACGACGCGTTGCCGAGTTACGAGAGGCTGCCCGCAAGGAGGAGTGATGTCACCACTACTCTGGGTAGTGGTAGTCAATGAACTTATAGAACTCCTCAACAAAGAAGGCATCGTTACTGTAGGATACGTGGATGACCTAACAATCATGGTCTCCGGTCTCTTTGAGGCGACTTTATGTGAAAAGATGCAAAAAGCACTTAAAGTTGTTGAGAAATGGTGTGAGTGACACAGCCTTTCTGTAAACCCACAAAAGACGGAGATGGTGCTATTTACTAGGAAAACGAAGACAATGAATCTCACAACTCCGTCATTGTTTGGTACTAAACTAACACTTAGCAAGGACGTTAAGTACTTAGGCATTTGGCTAGACAGCAAACTCCTGTGGGGAAAACACCTGGATTATATCACCTCGATGGCAACCAACATACTTTGGCAAAGCACCAGAGCGGTAGGAAAGGACTGGGGCCTGAAACCGAAGCTCTGCCATTGTCTATTATACACAGTGATAGTGCGACCGGTTCTCACCTACGGTTGCGTAGTATGGTGGATTCTCACAAATCTAGCAACCGTCATCGCGAAATTGCAACAGGCGCAAAGACTTGCATGCTCTCTAATCAGCGGATGCATGAAAAAGACACCTTCGGCTGCCCTAGATATCATCCTAGGTCTGACTCCACTACACCTGCATATACAACAGGAAGCGATGGCGTCAGCACTAAGGATCAAATCCACGAACCAGTAGAAAAGCACCGGTCCGATTACTAACCACTGTAGAATAATCGACCGGGCGACTAGGATTATTCCCGAAGCAATCCTAGGTACCAATAAGATCACCTTGGATGGACATTGGAGCTTTGATGAGCATTTCCGACGCATGGCTCCTCGAATCAAAAGGGTAGCGGGTGCCATGCATAGATTGTTACCCAACCTTAGAGGACCACGTGAAGAGGTTCGCCGTCTCTACTGTGGAGTTATTAGGTCAATGGCTCTCTACGGCGCCCCTGTATGGTCTAAAAGACTAGGCGTTAAACGCTGCAGAACTATGTTTAATAGTTTCCAGCGCATTATGGCCATAAGGGTTGCACGAGGTTATCGCACTATATCTTTTGAGGCGGCAACTCTAATAGCCCGATTCCCGCCTTTAGACATCTTGGCAGACATGGACGCTCAGGTATACGTGCGTTTACACCGGAGTCACGGATCCGAGCCAGTAAATGCCGCAGAAATAAGGAAGGAAGAGCACCGACGCGCACTCGAAAAGTGGCATGAACGGTTGTACGAGCCGCAAAATGTGCTCCAACGTGCTGTCGGCGCAATTCTGCCCAGTTTTCAAGCCTGGCTGAAGAGGAAGGATCACGTCACATTTAGATTGACGCAGGTTTTCACAGCACACGGCTGCTTTGGCGAGTACCTCCACAGGATTGGACGCGAACAAACGCCGCAATGCCACCACTGCAGGGCCGTGGTCGATTCTTCACAACACACACTCGAGGAATGCCCTGCGTGGAGTGCAGAGAGAGGGATACTCGTGAACAAGATTGGTCAGGACCTGTATCTACCCAGCGTTGTGTCAGCAATGTTGGCGGACAGTTCTGCATGGAGGGCTATGGTTGAATTTTGCGAAAGCGTGCTTTCTCAAAAAGAAATCGCAGAGCGCGTTCGTGAAAGGGCAGACCCTGCACGAAGACAGCGACGCCGGGGTGGCGGCAACGGCCGCTCCAGCTCCTTAGCCCTGGTGCCGGGGCAATAGAATACGGCACCGGTACCCCCTGCCTGTAGTAAGAGCCTACTAAAAGGGGACCTATGGGTTCGGGATGGTCAAAGTTGGGGCTCTGACCATCCACTTAAGCGTGCCCAGGGAGAGTACGTTGTGTGACCAACGTTGTCGGGACTGAGACAACACGCAGTTGTCTCGGGAAGAGCCATAGCGCAGTGCTGAGGGCTCCGGTGCGTTCCTCTGGAGATCCCGGAGCCATCTTGTCAAGCACTAAGGCTGGTCACCGGGGGGGTTTTAGTGGGTCCAATCCCACATAACCTGGCTGCACCCCAATGCAGCCGGGTATCTTTGGAAGATTTCCACCTCGAAAACAAAAAAAAAAAAAAAAAAAAGGTACCAATAAGATAGCTAGTACACATCTTGCCAGTAAAAAGTACGAGTTGATTACTGACGACAACGTCCTGAACGGGGTATCGCCCTCGTGGAACATATACACAGATGGTTCAAAAACAAGGAAGGAGCAAGCTGCGGTTACTACTCACCTGAGTTTAGACTCAAGGAGTCCATGGCCTTAAACAAAACAACGACGGCTCTGCAGGCGGAGGCCATGGGCCTACTATTGGCAGCAAGAGCAGTCTGGCCTTTAAATGAGTTTCTCACGGCCACCGTGGACCGGGACGGCAAGTGCCGCGAAACGCGAGATCGCTACTGCATTTCTACCTTTAAACACTATAGACAATTTTGGGACTGAACTGGCCGAGTATTATTTACTTTTAAAAAGGTAATTATCTATGGGATATTTTAGAGTGATACAAAAAAACAGGAGAAGAAAAAAAGGTGGGGTCGAATCTATAATAAAATATTGATATAATTATTAGCTAAGACAGCTAATTATTAACTAAGACAGACAGCTAAGACAGAGTAAAAACGTGAGTGGGAGATAGGTAGGTAAGATGTGATTTTAAGATGAGCTCGGAAAAAGATGTATGTGAGCGTAGCTCTGTTACAATACCAACGTTACAAGGGGAAAGACGTAACAAACTGTCAAAAAACTGCGGACAACCGAACCTGCGGGCCTGTCAAAGATCGGGGGTGATCCGACGCCTGCTGGCCGATCACAGATTAAGGGTGGCTTTGCCGATTGCTACAAGGTTTAAAACCTGGCATCCGGCTCCTTGTATGCAGCGAAGATTATCAACTAAAACCACAATGCAAATTCAGGGCCGAAAGAGGAGATATACGAAGAGATCTCCATCCACCGGTCGCTGTGTCACGAGCATATAGTCGGATTCCACAGCTTCTTTGCAGACTTCTTCAATGTACTCGTATACATAATCCTGGAGCTCTGTGAAAAAAGGACACTGATGAAGTTTATCCTAAGCGGAAAAACTATCACAGAGCCAGAGACGCGGTTTTTCATGCACCGAATCCTACTTGGAGTGCGGTACCTGCACCGCCAGAAAATCATCCACCAAGACCTGAAGCTGGAAAACATCTTCCTGGCTAACAACCTGCATGTCAAGTTTGTAGACTTTGGATTAGCTGCCAAGCTCACAATCGACGGTCAAAAACTGAACAAATTGTGCGGCACACCACTCTAAATGGCGCCAGAGATGCTGATGCTGCAGCCGTATTCCTTCTCAGTGGACGTGTGGTGCATGGGCTGCATCATGTATGTCCTGTTCGTTAGCTGGCCTCCATTTTATTCGAATATAGTTGAAAGGCTTCGTAATCTAATCCTGAAGGGCCAATATAGGATCCCCTCGTCGATACCCCTATCGACGATACCTTTAAACACTAAAGACAATTTTGGGACTGAACTGGCCGAGTATTATTTACTTTTAAAAAGGTAATTATCTATGGATTATTTTAGAGTGATACAGAAAAACAGGAGAAGAAAAAAAGGTGGGGTCGAATCCATAATAAAATATTGATATAATTATTAGCTAAGACAGCTAATTATTAACTAAGACAGACAGCTAAGACAGAGTAGAAACGTGAGTGGGAGATAGGTAGGTAAGATGTGATTTTAAGATGAGCTCGGAAAAAGATGTATGTGAGCGTAGCTCTGTTACAATACCAACGTTACAAGGGGAAAGAGGTAAGAAACTGTCAAAAGACTGCGGGCAACCGCGCCTGCGGGCCGATCAAAGATTGGGGGTGATCCGACGCCTGCTGGCCGATCACAGATTGGGGGTGGCTTTGCCGATTGCTACAAGGTTCAAAACCTAGCATTCGGCTCCTTGCATGCAGCGAAGATTATCAACAAACACCACTAGGCAAATTCAAGGCCGAAAGAGGAGATATACGAAGAGATCTCCATCCACCGGTCGCTGTGCCACGAGCATGTAGTCGGATTCCACAGCTTTTTTGCAGACTTCTTCAATGTATACATAATCCTGGAGCTCTGTGAAACAGGAACACTGATGGAGTTTATCCTAAGCGGAAAAACTATCACAGAGCCAGAGACGCGGTTTTTCATGCACCGAATCCTACTTGGAGTGCGGTACCTGCACCGCCAGAAAATCATCCACCAAGACCTGAAGCTGGAAAACATCTTCCTGGCTAACAACCTGCATGTCAAGTTTGTAGACTTTGGATTAGCTGCCAAGCTCACAATCGACGGTCAAAAACTAAACAAATTGTGCGGCACACCACTCTGCATGGCGCCAGAGATGCTGATGCTGTAGCCGTATTCCTTCCCAGTGGACGTGTGCTGTATGGGCTTCATCATGTATGTCCTGCTCGTTAGCAGGCCTCCATTTTATTCGAAAATAATTGAAAGGCTTCATAATCTAATTCTGAAGGGCCAGCATAGGATCCCGTCGTCGATTAGGGAAGAAGCTGCTTCTATGATAATAATGCAGCTCACAGTGAACCCGGATCAACGGCCCTCCGTTGACCAGCTGCTTGATAACAACTTTTTTAAGGCTGGCATTTTGCCGGCAGCGCTGCCCGACTCCCTGCCTCACCACCGCGCTGAGAACAAATCAAATCCCGCCCAGCGAAGATGGTTTAATTGATCACCTGCTCCCGCTGCCAGACCAGCTTGACAACTTACTGTCTACTGAGGTAATGTTCATGATTGGTACAGCAGTGGTGATGGAGCCATGAGGCGAGGGTACTGATCCATAATATTCGTGAAAAAGAAATATGGAACAAGAAGCTGGCAATTACGGCAAGATGATGAACAAGTCATGCATATTTTGTGGAGGTTTCCACTGTAATGATGAGTGTCGTACTGTAACGTCAGTAGAAGCTAGGAGGTCAAAACTAAGAGATAGGTGTTATATATGGCTACAAGAAGGCCACAAAGCATTAAATTGTAAATCTGACAGGAAATGTGTGCACTGCAAGAAAGTCAACGCACACAACAGGTAATCTCAGACCTGTAATTTTGGCCTCAGCATATCTGGATATCACAAAAGAAGCGCCACATCCAGCACTAGAAGAGTTAATGCAATTCTGTACAACCAATAAACTAGAATGTGTGATGAGCTGTGACTCCAACGCTCACTGCACTGTCTGGGCCAGCCCAGACACAAATGAGAGAGGGAACGACGTGCTCGATTTCATCCTCAGGCACAACCTGAACTTACTAAACTGAGGCTCCGAACCTACATTCGTAACGTCTTGGGCAAGAACCATAATTGACATCACTATGGTCACCGACGCAATTTCGAGAACGATTAAAGATTGGCGTGTCGCGACAGACGAGTACTCTGGCTCGGATCACAGATGGATCAGGTTTAGCTTGAAAGTGGGTGAGCATGAACCACGAACCTATAGGAATCCGAAGAAAACTGACGGGCCGTTCTTTAGAGAAACGCTCGAGAAGACGATGTCAGAGATACCACGAGTAGACCCCACAGTAAAACTATCACCGCAAGAAATAGAAATTACGATTGACAATCTAGTACGGGCTCTAATACCACTGAAGTGAGAATTTTTTTCGTTTAGATTAGAAGGGCTGTCAAGGCATTTTTTGTAAGAATTCCGTTGTAGCCAGTTGAACACATGCAAACGATACGTCAAAATATAACTATATAGGAAGGAATGCAGTAATTCGTCAAGATTAGTATTATTTCAAAAGGTTATGAACGCCATTTTGATAAAGTTTAAAATTGACCTTCTCGTGGTGCAATACGGTTCAGTTCCCCTTGAATTTTGTGCAATAATTTTGGTAAATGTTGCTAGTGCAAAAAAACTGCACGATTATTGTGCGGTTTATAAAACTAGTAGAGAAATATAGACCGTATCGTAAATTAACGTACGTCATTATTAAAACAGTTCTACCTTAAACTGCACGAAAAGTGGTTGGTAAAAAATTTGAGTTAAAGAGTTTTTCAACAATTTTGTTTATTTTAATTAAGAAAAGTTGTGTATTAACGCATGTAATTGTGTTATACTAGTGAATTATTATCCTTTAAATACTATTAAGGTAAGTTCGTAGGTTTGCATGAGTGTGGGAAAACAATAGGAAGTAAAAAAATATATTTTCGGTTTTGCCCCAAAACTCCGCACAAACTTAGTTAGATAAGTTTCCATGACCTTAATAGGTCATGCTTTGACCATGATATCGATTTCGGCTATGTTTAGGGCTCGTTTTATGTGACTTTAAATAGGCAGAAAAATAAATATTATTTGATAAGGTTAAATGCAATTTCCATGCGAAGCCATTGAAAATAAAAAGATATTCTAAAATTTAGAATGTGGTATCACAGCTAGTGATGGGACAGTTTTGTGTGCAGTTTTGATTTTATCGATAACCTGTTTATTGTATACCTTATAAAATATTTTATGGTAAAACTTGCCCTAGTCGTTTAAAAAAATTACAAACTCTTATTTAACATGCATCGTTGGTATGTCTGTCAGCTTCCCGATTCAAAATTTGTAATCCATTTTTCTAAGCACGTTTCAGTTGCACTAAGTAAATTTGATGTTTGTAAAATAATATGGTGGTACTTAACTGGCCTGATGATGGAGCCAGAAAGGTAGGCCATAGTAACTTCTCTACTACATACTTTTACTTATTACTCCGTCGTGTTTGGACTCGTTGAATTCATTTTGATAAGGACTATTAGACCAAAAAGACAAAAACAATATTTCACATCACATCATCAGCCAATTAACGTCCACTGTTGGACAAGGCCTCCCTCATAGAGAGGGGTGTTGCCATAATCCCCACGCTTGGCAGGCGGCTTGGGGATCGCAGTACGTTCACCGTGTACTATTAGGACGCTGCTGCCCATCCTCCGGTGGTTCTGGTCGCAGTTTTAGGACATACCCGGGTCCAAAAAAATATTTATTGTCTGTCTAATAATTCATAGATTTACTGACGACTTGCAGCGCCCCGTGGTTTCACCCGCTATCCTATAGGAACTGCTATTTTTTTCAGGGTAAAAACGATGAGTCAATCTAGAATATAAGCTACCTCCATACCAAATTTTATTTTAATCCATTCACTTATTACAGAATTCAGTGAAAACAAACATATTAATACGCAGACTTTCTTATTTATAATAATAGTGTGATAATGTTATTGTCTACATCTACATAATAAGACAAATTAATAATAACACAATAAAGTTTAATCTTCAAAAAATACTCCTAAAGTAGGTATTGTAGGAAATGTTGTAAGAAAAATAAAAAATTATCGATATCGATAAAATTATGGTAACCACTATTATTGTCAACGGCTTGTCAAGGGCTTATAATTAAAACACGGTGAAATCACAAAATTATCAACAATTTAGACTTTACGGGTGATAGGAAATTCCTCCTTTTTTTAAAATTAAAATCCATTCTAGCTCTACCACACGTAATTACAGCGCAAGACGGCATTGTGGATAAATCCGATGGAGCAGCATACGAAT
Organism: Agriopis leucophaearia; assembly: GCA_949125355.1. Taxonomy (NCBI): domain Eukaryota; kingdom Metazoa; phylum Arthropoda; class Insecta; order Lepidoptera; family Geometridae; genus Agriopis; species Agriopis leucophaearia. The sequence goes on along the minus strand of OX421276.1, from coordinate 65,862 downwards.
TCGAATTCAGTTAGCAACTGCGATGCCGAGTTTGACGCGTTGACGTGCATACTAATGTTCACTCGTATGCCTCGTAACAAATGTTCCATCTCTCTTCCGTTCCCTTTTCTGTGGTTCAAGCGTTTCAGTCCGGGGAATTTTGATGTCAAAGATGCAGCTCGGATAAAGTCGATGCCATTTCTGAAAAAGTGATCGGCATACGCAACGGCATACTCAAGATCGGCATATTAGTAGTTACGACGTAGCTGAAGAACTGGGGATCGACCACAAAACAGTTTTGACCCATTTGAAAAATTCTGGGTATAAAAAAAACTCGATTTTTGGGTGCCACACGAGCTCACTGAAAGAAACCAAATGAATCGTGTGCTCATTTGCGATTCTCTGTTAAAACGTAACAAAACCGTACCGTTTTTGAAAAGATTGATCACCGGTGATGAAAAATGGATCACCTACGACAAGAATGTGCGCAAACGATCATGGTCAAAGGGTAGTGAAGCACCACAGACTGTAGCGAAACCCGGATTAACACGTAATAAGGTGATGCTGTGTGTATGGTGGGATTGGAAGGGCATCGTTCATTATGAGCTTTTACCGCCGGGCAAAACCATCGATTTGGATCTCTACTACCAACAGCTGATGAGACTCAAACAAGAAATTGAGAAAAAACGCCCGGAATTGATCAACTGAAAGGGCGTGGTCTTTCATCATGATAACGCCAGACCGCACACATCTTAGACCACTCAGCAACAATTGAGAGAGCTTGGTTGGGAAGTGTTAATGCATCCACCATATAGCCCTGACCTTGCACCCTCAGATTTCCACCTGTTTCGGTCTCTTCAGAATTCTTTGGGTAGTGTTAGATTATCATCACGAGAGGACTGTCAAAACTACTTGTTGCATTTTTTTGATCAGAAGTCCCAAAATTTCTACAGCAACGGGATCATGTCACTACCTACAAGATGGCAACAAGTTATCGAACAAAATGGCACATATATATTATAATTAAATGTAATTAAACTTGAAAAAAATATGTCTTTAATTTGTTTATAAAATACGAAGAAACTTTTTCCCCGACCTATATTTAAGTGTTATTTCAAGATAAACACAAGTTATGCTCAATGTATGGTCAGTGGAAGGTATTCAAATCAAATCATAATGTACCTACATAATATATTCAGGGCAACAATAATCCAGAGTGTTAATAAGTATGAGTACACACAAGACTGGTGTTGAAAACTAATGTTAGTGTCATAATAATTGTGTGATCTGAAAACGCGTTATAAAATTCAGATGAGAATACACACAATGTACAAACCTTTATAATAGAGAAAGGTAGTGCGGTGTGAGTGTTTACAACAATATATTTATATAAATGGTTCTGCATACACCAGCCTCCATCTCCACCTCCACTCGGGATGATCGCTCACCTACGAGTACTGGCAAGTAGTCACGACTCAGGCGCGACTGAGATCACCTCATTTGCGACGTTCGATTACAATGTCTGCACATCTGGCACACTGGCCGAGCGTCACGTTACCTCACACGACACTCGAGCGTCACGTTACCTCACACGACACTCTGCGATCATGAGCTTCAAACTATCTCCAGGAGCTTCGTTGTGTCATTGAGTCCAGCAGCATCTGCTTACAACTACATTCATACTATTCATCGGCTGGCGGTTGACTCAATACCACACACCACGCACCTTGCATCAGGCAAGTACCGAACGAAAACAATGTCTTGTATATCACGTTGCGAATATATTTAAATAAAGGTTAGAAGGTTATGTTACAGTTGGAGTTTGATGACGAAATGATGACATGCCGTATGAAACACTGGTCGGCTAACAAGATCATGTGTGAGTGCAGCCGGGGGCGCGCGCTCCGGGGCCGAGGCAGGCCGCGTACGCCATGAGGTGTGGCAGCTGACTCTGCTCGTACAGCCCCGAGAACATGCCGTGCTGCGGGCCCCACGCGAACACCGCCACGTCGTCTCCACCGTGGGTCTCCGACTCGAGAGGCACGCTCGCCGGGAACGCAAACTGCGCCTCGTCTGCGGACGACAACCGTACAACTCATTACATTCTATAATCATTCAAACTAAAACTATTTATTGAGATAAAAACGAACATGTATTTATGCCACAAGGTTCGTTAGTTACACGTACATTAGTTTATGCCACAAAGTTCGTTAGTTACACGTACATTAGTTTATGCCACAAGGTTCGTTAGTTACACGTACATTAGTTTATGCCACAAGGTTCGTTAGTTACACGTACATTAGTTTATGCCACAAGGTTCGTTAGTTACACGTACATTAGTTTATGCCACAAGGTTCGTTAGTTACACGTACATTAGTTTATGCCACAAGGTTCGTTAGTTACACGTACATTAGTTTATGCCACAAGGTTCGTTAGTTACACGTACATTAGTTTATGCCACAAGGTTCGTTAGTTACACGTACATTAGTTTATGCCACAAGGTTCGTTAGTTACACGTACATTAGTTTATGCCACAAGGTTCGTTAGTTACACGTACATTAGTTTATGCCACAAGGTTCGTTAGTTACACGTACATTAGTTTATGCCACAAGGTTCGTTAGTTACACGTACATTAGTTTATGCCACAAGGTTCGTTAGTTACACGTACATTAGTTTATGCCGCAAGGTTCGTTAGTTACACGTACATTAGTTTATGCCACAAGGTTCGTTAGTTACACGTACATTAGTTTATGCCGCAAGGTTCGTTAGTTACACGTACATTAGTTTATGCCACAAGGTTCGTTAGTTACACGTACATTAGTTTATGCCACAAGGTTCGTTAGTTACACGTACATTAGTTTATGCCACAAGGTTCGTTAGTTACACGTACATTAGTTTATGCCACAAGGTTCGTTAGTTACACGTACATTAGTTTATGCCACAAGGTTCGTTAGTTACACGTACATTAGTTTATGCCACAAGGTTCGTTAGTTACACGTACATTAGTTTATGCCGCAAGGTTCGTTAGTTACACGTACATTAGTTTATGCCACAAGGTTCGTTAGTTACACGTACATTAGTTTATGCCGCAAGGTTCGTTAGTTACACGTACATTAGTTTATGCCACAAGGTTCGTTAGTTACACGTACATTAGTTTATGCCGCAAGGTTCGTTAGTTACACGTACATTAGTTTATGCCACAAGGTTCGTTAGTTACACGTACATTAGTTTATGCCACAAGGTTCGTTAGTTACACGTACATTAGTTTCATCGAGCCGACTTCCAGATAAGTAAACTCAAGAACAGGTGTCGCGAGCGTGTCGTATAAAATAACTGAATGATTAGAGTGTGGACTGTGGACTGTGGAACGAACAACCTACCATAATAAACTCAACCGAACCAAAACTTTATATTATACACTACTCGTACTGTACTCTACTCTTACCCTATACCGTATCTTAGTCTTACCCTACTGCCTTACGCTATAAGTACTGTCGCGTTGTGCGATGAGAATAGTTAATTAAAACCAAAAGATAATGATAGGCTCACCCGCCGCCACACAGTCATCCACGTATTTCTCTCCAATTGATTCAAGTACGACACCAGCATTGGCGCACTATTACGATATAAGATCTTCACAGCCCCTGCCTATTAATAGTTTTTCGTACCTTTTGTGTATTTTTTTTAAATTGTATTTAGAGTAATTGTTTATTTTCGTTAGTGCGCGTGCGTAGTGTTTAGTATCATCAAGCTGTAGAGAGTAGTTTTGCTTGGTGGCGCCTGTCAGTGTCTCGGTGGTGGAAGCGCGGGCGCTCGTATCGGCCGCGTGGTTTGAATCTATAGTTGTAGGTCCCTACAAGCGGGTACCTTAGCACCTCACCGAGAGCCGTTACCCTTGTCGATGACCCAAATGTAACCAACACCTCGGAACCGCTGAGCTTGCGCCGGGACGTTGGTTCGCTCAGCTTGTCCTACAGGTATTATAACGGATAAAGCACTCTTTCACCTCATTCCTCCATTGCGGTTTTACTACACATTATAGATACGTGGAAATCTCGCACTGTTCGATTTGATCTATTGTTTCTGGCATGTACCTGTAAGTTGTGGAATGCCTCAATTGCTTGAAACGAAGAGTGAATAGAGTCATTAAAGGTAGGCAACGACGCACCGCCAATGCTCCGGATATTTGTCGACAGGCGACGGTGACCTACTTACCATCAGGTGGCCCATAGCTTGTTTGTCTACTATAACATTAAAAAAACTGGCCAAGTGCGAGTCGGACTCGCGCACGAAGGGCTCCGCACAATTTTCTATAAAAACGGCAAAAAAAACACGTTTTTTGTATGGGAACCCCTTTAAATATTTATTTTATTATATTTTTTTGTATTTGTTGTTATAATACATCTGTGAAAATTTCAACTGTCTAACTGTCACGGTTCAAGAGATACAGCCTGGTGACAGACGGACGTACGGACGGACGGACGTACAGCGGAGCCTTAGTAATAGGGTCCCGTTTTACCCTTTGGGTACGGAACCCTAAAATACACCCTCCTACTCGTACCTTAGCCATAGTTTCTATACGTATAAACCTTACCTTAGAAGCCACCCTACTACTCGAATAAACCTTACCTTAGAACTTGGAACCTCATCAACACAGCAGACTATTACTCACAAGTCTCTGTTTCGGTTGCTCTTTGTTTATCATCAGCAATTAGGAATGCGATTTCCATAAATTCTAAGCACGCCTGAGAACATCTCCTTACTTTTCCTTACAGTGTGCTTTACGTACATTTCGATTCTTCCAACAAAAAATCCCTTACTACTAGAGTAAAGAAAAACTGCGTAAAGTACAAAGTATTGAAAGGGAACCCTTTAGACCTTGCGAATATTATTCCACCAAAAAATCGGAATAATCTGAATTCCAAAAAACCGACATTTCGGCTACTTTTAAAATAGTACAGAACAAAATTAGTGATGGCGATATCAAAGGCGCCGCACGTGTCTTGTTCTCTAGCGACACAATCGCTCCCTATACATCAGTTACGGTTCAGTTACTACGTGACAAACATCCACCTGCAGCGGCAAATCTCCACCTCCCTGATCCACTACAACCAGATGACGTTGCTATTGAAACAACATGCTAGGAGATTGCAGCGGCTGTCACATCTTTTCAGAGTGGCTCAGCTGGAGGCCTAGATGGTCTGACGCCTCAACATCTAAAAGATCTTCTATCTTTTAGTTGTGGTGAGGCAAGTGAGACCCTCTTAATAGACCTAACAGCTTTGGTAAATCTCACGTTATCTGGTCGGGTCAGTGGTGACGTCATTGAAATTTTGTATGGCGCTAATTTATTTTTATTTTATTTTATTTTACATGGAAAACAAACAGCTGCTAACAAACACGGTAGATATAGGATGAATAGTTACACAAAAGCCAAAAAGAAGTTTTCACTAATACAAACTAAAATAGTGTAAATGCCCCGTTGCATACCAACTTAGGCCTGGATATATAGATTAAATTTGAACAGTAGTTTAGATAGTTGATAAGTAGTAAAGATATATTAAGTTAAATTAACAGAAAATAAAATAAAAAAGAAACAGATAATAGCCTAATTATGATTATAAAGCCCGCAAGCACACAGATTACAAATTCACAGGTTATTTTTATTTTTAAGTTTTCTTTTTTTTGCTATTTTATTTATAGTATTATTAAATTTTACTTTTGTTGTATCAAAAAATCGTTTAGTAATGATATTTTTAAAAGTAAGTTGCCTCATCATAAATATGTCAACGTTTACAGAATAATTTCGGTTTAAGTTAATTAGTGTTCGAATAAAGAAGGAATTTCTACGATAATTAGTTTCTTAGCGTGGAGTATACAGCTGAAGATTATGTCTACGAGGAGCTGAGCTCAGAGGAGTCACAAGACCTATCCGAGACAATAGTGAGGGGCAGTCGATCCTACTGGATATTATATTGTGCAAAAAGGTCAGATCAGCAGCCTCTCTCCTTAGTTCAAGAGGCAACAAATGGTGGTGAAAACAAGACTCATCATACTCAAAGTCGGAATTCCGCATTTTGGCCTTGTAATTGACAAAACGTAAGAATTTCTTTTGCGGCCTTTCGAGGATTGAAATATATTTGCCATAACAAGGATTCCAGACCTGCGAGGCATATTCCAGCTGACTACGGACTAAAGAACAATAAAGAATCTTCAAGGTCTTGACCAGCTTAAAATTCTTAGTAACTCGCAAGATGAAGCCCAATGTTTTCATAGCCTTAGCCGAGATATTCTCAATATGTTTGTCGAATAGGAGTTTGGAGTCGAGAGTAACACCAAGATCAACCACTGAATCACTTCTAACCAGGGATAGACCATTAATTTTATAGTCATCACAAGACAAGGGTCCTAGCTGATCTAGAAAAAGTAATGCAACAACATTTAAGTATATTTAGATCTAGCTTGTTTCTTGTGCAGTAGTTATGAAGATTGATGAGGTCTATATGCGCACTTGTCAAAAAAGACGGTGGTATCAGACCTATTGCGGTTGGCACCACATATCGTTGCCTCGCGGCCAAAGCAGGATGTAGGAAAAAGGTCGCTCTTTTGAGTAGCCTTTTCCAACCAATACAGCTTGGTTTTGGTTCGCAAGGTGGATGTGAGGCTGCTGTTCATTCTAAGGTGGATGTAAAAAACGCTTTTAATTCGGTTGATCGCGGTGCCCTGTTGACACAAGTAATAGATAAAATTCCTGACCTTTTAAATTTTCTCTGGCAATGCTATGGCAGTCCCACCAAATTGACATACCAAAACAATGTTTTGTTATCATCCGTCGGTTGTCAACAGGGTGATCCTTTTGGTCCCGCCATTTTCAGCCTAGCTATTCACCCAATTATTCAACGTCTCCAGTCCAAACTTAACGTTTGGTACTTGGATGACGGAACCATAAGAGGCGACGTGGACACTGTTCTAAGTGATTTGCAAATTCTCATAGACAAATTTCGTCTTATTCGTTTGGAACAAAATTTTTCAAAATGCGAACTTTTTGTTTGCGATTCATGTCTGAATAAAGAATCGGTTATTAAAACGTTCAATGATTTAGCTCCCAATATAAAATCATTAGACAGGTGTTCTCTCCGACTCCTGGGTTCGCCGATATTAGATGAGTCTTTTTCACCTTTTGTTGAAGAAAAAATTCAAAATTTTATGAGTGCTTCCGACAGGTTACTCAAAATAAACGCCCATATGGCGTTTACAATTATCAGATACTGTTTGTTTGTTCCTAAATGTATGTACGCTTTACGATGTAGTCCACTGTGGAAACACGGTGAGCTCCTTTCGAGCTTAGACAATGTCGTAATTCTAATATCGGTTTTGAATTGATTTGAATGACAGGACATGGTCACAAGCCTCACTACCGATAAGATTAGGAGGCTTAGGGGTCCGCCAAATTTCAAGTGTTGCATTACCGGCGTTCTTGTCCTCAATTCATAGTACTCATAATTTAATAGAAAAAATCCTTGCACGCTCTAAGGGCCCTTCCGATGTACTTGTATCTCATTCGAAAGAGGCAATGAATGCTTGGAGGCTGGAGTGTCCAAATACCGATTTTCCCAGGAAGTTGTCTTCCCAGAGTCTGTGGGATCGGCCGATCTGCGAACTAGCACGGAAATCGCTCTTAGATACGTTTTCTAGTATTGGAGATCGCGCTCGTATTTTTGCAGTCTCTGTTTGGGAATCGGGACTTTGGTTGCAAGCCATGCCCTCTTTTAATACCGGTAGCATTTTAGACCCAACCGCATTTCGTCTAGCTGTCAGCTTACGCTTGGGTGCAAGGTGCTGTGAAGCTCACCGCTGTCAGTGTAATACTGCAGTTGACCAGCTCGGTCTCTCTTGCTCGAGAAAAACTGGTTGTATTGGCCGACACGCCAGCCTGAACGATGACATAACTGAAACACTTGTACGGTAGCGACAAACCCATCACATACACACCCTTCACCGCAGTACTCACGATAATCCTGCAGAGTGACGTCCTCGCGCACGCCCTCTGCGGCGTGAGGGCGGAACCCGGGCCCGTTGGTGTAGGAGAGCGTCATGTAGGGCACGCCGTCGTCACCGACGTCGTCCGAGGGCCCGAGGATGTCGCCACCGCGGTGCGTGTACCCGTTGAAGGCCATCACGTGCGCGTGGTCAGACGTCACAACAATCAGCGAGTCCTCCTCCGACAGCAGCGAGGTAGCGCGCTCCACGGCGCGCGACATCTCGATTGTCTCGTCGAGCGCGAGCTGCGCCAGGTTCTCGTGGTGCGCGTGGTCAATGCGACCTCCCTCCACGAACAGGAAGAAACCCTTCTCGTTGCGACTGAGCGACTGGATCGCGATCTCGGTGAGTTCGGCCAGAGTCGGCTCGGTGCGCGGCTCGGCTTCCAGGTGGTAATGCATGTGGCTCCCTTCGAACAGCCCCAACAAGTAATCGGGCTGCAGTTCCTGCGCCGTCATCAGCCCGTCGCGGTCCCACGCGTACACGTAGCTCGCGTTGCGGTCACGCTTGTCGTCCTGCCATTCCTGTATCAGGTTGCGACCGTCCAGTCTCCGCCCGAGAGTGCCCTCCTCGTCGACGGTGTCGTTAGGCAGAAACTCCCTCCGCCCTCCACCCAGAATAACCTGGGAAAGTTTAATTATGTTCGTGTCAAGGTCTCAGACATTTATATTAGATTGGGTTAATAATAGCACGGGATGGTCAGTTGCGTACCTTGAACTGATTCCCCGGGTAGGAGTGCACGAGCTGGCGCGCGATGTCTGGCTGCACGGCGCCAGCGGGGCCGCAGTCGAGCGCGACGTCGGCGTCACTCTCCCAGTCACGGTTGGCGGTGTGCGAGTAGGTACCCGCCGGCGATGCGTGCGTAACTCGCGTCGTCGTCACGATGCCTGCAACACGCGGGTGGCGTCACTCTCCCTCCACTATCAGACGCCGCGCTCGCTGTCCATACGTACATAGTACATACCGGCATCACGGCCGTCCTGCAGCGCCCACGCAGCGATGGACTCCACCTGCCGTAGCGTGTCGTCGGCCGCGTCGCAGTGCCGACGCGGCACGCGTGCATCCACGCCGATTGTGCCGATGTTCGCCTTCGTGCCGCACAGGTACGCCGTGGCCGAACACGCAGAGTCCGCCACTTGTGCGTCCACGCAGTACGTCTGCGGACACGGTTGGATATCACATGTCAAATCAAGGTGACACTGTAATATTATGTTCACGACAATCTAAGATGTAGATTGGTATATCGACGACTGGAGTGTTCTAATCAAATAAAGTATTTTAGACAACATTTGTTTTAGACCGACCTTTACCATTCCGAGTGTGGGGAATGTTTCGAAGGCGAGTTGTTGTTCTTCTCCGGGTCGGCCCTGGCGCTGGCCGAGCAGCGTGCGTGCGGCCGCGAGCGTGGGCACGGACATGCCGTCGCCGAGGAACATGACCACGTTCCTGGCGCTGCCCGCGCCCCCCGCGCCCCGCGCCGTGCGACGCTCTATCCCGCGCCGCGCCTCCTCGCGCCAGTACTGCGGCTCCAGCTCGGCCTCGTTCCTGAACGGCTGACGCAAACCTCGATACTGAGAAGCGTGATATTCATCGCGTCCTGAATATCAATAATTTTTGATTAACTCTCGAGAGCATTGAAATTGATGAAAGAGTTTCTAAATTAATATTTCTCCATATCAAAATACCAGAAAAAAATTGAAGAAAGCGATAGGTAGACCCCAGTCTTAGTGCTGAAACACCAAATCAAATCAGATTAAAATCAGTTTATTGCGAGAATATTTCATAATATTCAAATAATTATTAATTGAATAAATAAATTAACATAATTGAATGTTGAGAATATCGTCGTATCAGTAACGTGCGGGATATTATAATGACAATGAAGCAGTCGTTCGTTCAAACTCACTCACACAATATTTCTTAATATTTCTGTCTAAACAATAAAACCGTTGTGTAACTGACGACTAAAATTACTAACATGTAAGACATACTCATTCAGGAACAGTAATTTTTAAACTTTCGCGATTCGAACACATGTTTTCATATTTATCGATAGTGCGCGATAAGTCCCGATAAATATGAAAACATACTCATTCAGGTTATACGGCAAAGAAACAATAACTAATTAACCGTCAGTACACGAAAGGAGAGATCAATTGAACTAAATTTAAATAATAATAATGAACTAATATGTACCTTGTGAATATGATGCAATAAAACTTAAATATAACACCAGGAAAACTAACATATTGAAATGTAAAATGTTTTGATGATACGACGACGGGCGAGTGGAGGCGCTCACGGACTCACGGATGCTGATTTACTACGAGAGCGCTATCAGTTCACATAACTACATGACAGAATGACGATAATATATATTTATATAACCAGTATTCAAAACGTGACAGTATCGTCTAAGGTCAGAGATAGTTTAATCTCGACGTCTCATCAGAACCGACATTTTCCTGAACGATAATCATTTCTGAAATCAACGACAACGATGTGCGGCGACACTCATGGCTCGCGTGTAACATGCGACACTAATATACTTATTTATTCAGACACACCGACGAATATTTCACCAAACATTAATGTTTTGGTTTGCTTAAGATAATATTGAATGATGTGAACCAGTCATTTATAGGTGCGTACAATCAATAATAGAATACATAGATAAAAATTAACGAATTATAAATTTGTAAAAAAATATAACAATATTACTACAGTGTACTTATTAGAATAATTAATTAAAAACATAGGTAGTATTGAAAACAAGTGATAGTATAAAGGAAATTAATCTGAAAGTAACATTCGTGTGAACAATCAAGCTTGTGAAATGGATCTGCGAGCCTTTTTTTGAAACTAGATAAACCAGCATTAAAGACGTCGAGGTTTGGGTTTTTTTTTGTATAAAGTATTATAGCTATTAATGATACGGTTTGAAGAATCGTAACCTAGATTAGTCCTACTCCGTCGGGGCTTAATTTTTTTTATGGGTTTTTAACCTAAAATTTTGGCGTGGTACTACTTGGAGTTCCCTTACATGCCAGCGACACTATCAATGTGCCGTATGAAAGAAAACTTGCTATAAACTAGCACCACCAGGTCTCGAATACTATTCACCTTCATGTCTCTCTCTCTCTTTCTCTTCTCTTCAAGCTCCATCAATTGATTAGTTTGAATGAATTATTATTTTGTTATATAGTTATTTTGATATGGTAACATTTAGAGGCATTCAATATCATTTTATTATGCCTGCACCATTCAAATATAACATCCAGATCCACCTGTAGCAAAGATGCATCGTTAGCCGATCTTACTGGTTTATAAATTTCGAGGTCGCCAACAAAGAGTAATGCTTTGCTGTGAAGCAAATAATCAACAATTTCATTGACAAATACAAGAAAGAGGATTGGTCCAAGGTGGGAACCCTGCGGTACCCCTTAGATTGCTTCACAAGGTGAGAAAGTGGAGCCACCAACGATCACTCGTTGCACTCTGTCCGTGAGATAGGATCTGAACCAACTTAACGTTGGGTCATGGATGGCCACACCATCTATGCCATGCCATGGACTTCATCAGCGATCGATCTAATTCAGACCCAAATAGGCTAATGTATAAGTTTATCTCGAAAATAAGAAGCATTAGTACAAACGTTCATTTTTATGTAATTCTAATCAAATATTAGGAATACACAATTTATTTACAAATCTATCTTTTGTTACGATAGAATATTATGTTATCATATTTATCGGGACTTATCGCGCACTATTAAATATAGGTAAAAATAGATATAAGTCCCGATAAATATGAAAACATGTGTTCGAATCGCGAAAGTTTAAAAATTACGATAGAATATTATGTTTGGGTAAGTAATAATTTTCAATTCCTAGCTATACCCCCTTAATACCTGCTTAAATTATTTAAAAACATCAAAATAAACGTTTATTTGGATTTAGGACGAAAAATGTTAATAACAGTAATATATCTTATATCACACTAGCAGCGAAACCCGGCGTTGCTCGGGTAAAAATACATGCATGTTTAATGGTATAAAAAACCTTTCTGTATTTCAATTATAAAATAACTTTCGCGAACATTCTATACTGATTATAATAGTTTGCACTGATTTTAGAATATTCTAGATCATTCCAGAAATTTCTGGTACATTCTCGAACATTCTAAATTTATTATAATAGCTTGCACTCATATTATTATTATATAATATTATTATTGGGATATTATCATCCCCGAAATTTCTAGAACTTTCTCAAACATTCTAAATTGATAATAACAGTTTGAACTCATTTTGGAACTTTGTAGATTATTCCAAAAAAAATTAAAACTTTTTAGAACATTCCCGGTAGATAATGAGAATTTTACACGTTTTGGAACTATGTAGAACTTTCCAGAAATTTTGAGATCTTTCCAGAAGTTTTCATGAGAAGTTCTTATGAGTTAGAAAAGAACAAATATTTTTTTCTCATTTTTCGCCACCCACAACCACCCCCTTCCACCCACCGCAACCAAACTCTCTTACTCCCACCTGGAGACCAAGGGGTATTTACCACCCCAACGGGAAGTTGATTGGAGTTGGTGGTGATAGAGAAAACCCTATCTTTACGTACTAACATTAGCATTATATATATATTTAGATTTAGATTACGTATCTATCGAAATAATTAATCTAATCGAGGTCGAGTAGGTATCACGCCCTTGGATGGTGAGCATCACTCGATGGGAATTAGCGCACTGTGCGCGTGCGCACTGTCGAGAGGGGCTCGTCGTTTCACTTCATCGTCGGGAACATACGCCAGAATCAACGCCTATCCAAGTTATCATATTTAGCAAGTATTAAACAAACTACGGGTATCTATGAGAGTAGACGTCTTCTATCGTCACATTTATCCGCGCACGCCTCCAAACTGTGACGATTTCTTATCCGGTTACAGAAGCTAATGGCTTCTCGATTAGATACCACACAAAAACGATATAAGCAAGTCTTTTCATTTGGAGAGTCCAATAGCGTGCGACAGAATCATGGGCTCGGCGTATTTGCTGGTATTGGCCGTCGTCGTCGTCATCGTCACAGCAGCCAGCGGTGACCGCTATCACCCAGAGCACGGCACCGGTGCCGGCGCAACAACGCGGCGTTCCTCCGCCGCCGTGGACCCTCGGGAGCGCACCGCGGCCTACTGGTACAGCGAGGCGGCGGCGGGCGTGGCGGCGCGGGAGGCGCGCGGAGCGCCCACGCGAGCCAAAGCAAGGAACGTGGTGATGTTCCTCGGCGACGGCATGTCCGTGCCCACGCTCGCGGCCGCACGCACGCTGCTCGGCCAGCGCCAGGGCCGACCCGGAGAAGAACAACAACTCGCCTTCGAAACATTCCCCACACTCGGACTAACCAAAGTGAGTTCAAACAATAATAGTAATAAAAATATATAAATTACTTTCTTCTTTTATGTTAGCTAAACTAACAACTGACTATATTACGCAACACATGAAACTTAACTAAGCTAAACACTCGCAGAAAGTTGGTTTAACCAACTAAGTACCTATGTAACTAATTCATTCTTGTTTTACTATAGATCGGTATCGCCAATAAGAATATAACTTTTCAGACATACTGCGTGAGTTCGCAAGTTCCCGACTCGGCGTGCACCGCCACGGCATACCTGTGCGGCGTGAAGGCGAACCAAGGCACGCTTGGCGTGACGGCGGCCGTCCCGCGCTGGGACTGTCCCGCCTCCACGGAGCCCGGTGTGAACGTCGAGTCGATCGCCGAGTGGGCCTTGGCGGACGGACGGGACGCCGGCATAGTGACGACGACGCGCGTCACGCACGCCTCGCCGGCGGGCGCGTTCGCGAAGGTCGCCAACCGGCACTGGGAGAATGACGCCGAAGTCGCCGCTTCCGGGTTCAGCACCGATGTCTGCCCCGACATCGCGCACCAGCTGGTACACATGCACCCCGGGAACCGGTTCAAGGTAAGAACGCTGCCTTTCGATATTCACATAATTATCAAATATTGTTTAAAAATGTTTACTTCCTGTTATAGGTAATATTAGGAGGTGGAAGACGAGAGTTCATCCCCACATACACAGTAGACGAAGAAGGTTCAACCGGTCTCAGATCAGACAATCGTAATCTTATCGAGGAATGGAAAAGAGATAAGGAAATCCGAAATGTCTCTCACCAATACATGTGGAACAGAAATCAATTAATGAACGTTTTTGATTCACCGCCGGAGTATTTACTCGGCTTGTTTGAGAATAGCCACCTTCAGTATCATCTAGAGAGAAATCAGACGACCGAGCCGACTCTGGCGGAGCTGACCGAAGTGGCGATCCGTACGCTGAGCCGCAATGAGAAGGGTTTCTTCCTGTTCGTGGAGAGCGGACGCATCGACCACGCACATCACGACAACTACGTGGAGCTGGCGCTCGACGAGACCATCGAGATGTCACGCGCCGTGGAGCGCGCCACCTTGCTGCTGTCGGAGGAGGACTCGCTGCTCGTGGTGACGGCGGACCACGCGCACGTGATGGCCTTCAACGGGTACACGCACCGCGGCGGCGACATCCTCGGGCCCTCGGACGACGTCGGCGACGACGGCGTGCCCTACATGACGCTCTCCTACACCAACGGACCCGGTGCCAGGGAGCACCGAGGTGGCGAGAGACCTGACGTCGTCAGCGAACCGAACTACAGTGAGTGTCTTATACCATCCATACAAACTGTACCTACATGCTGTACTGACTAAACTCAAAATCAACTATACAAACACTTTGTATTCATACTAATGTACATTTTCAGGGGATTTGAGATGGCGAACGCACGCAGAAGTACATTTGGAATCAGAAACGCATGCTGGAGACGACGTGGCGGTGTTCGCGTGGGGCCCACAGCACGGCATGTTCTCGGGGCTGTACGAGCAGAGTCAGCTGCCACACCTCATGGCGTACGCGGCCTGCCTCGGCCCCGGAGCGCGCGCCCCCGCCTGCAGCGCCGCCCACACGCTGCACACGGCGCCGCTCGTCCTCCTGCTGGTTACAGTAGCCGCGTTCATCGGGCCACGTTTTATCTGATTGTAACCATCAGTAAATTATAGGTACCTATTAACTTAAACAAATTCTGTAGTAAGTAAGCTATAAATAAATATATGAAAATAGATATTTTTGTTATTATTATTTTTGGTATTTTTAAATTAAGATAATTTATATTTCTTTAAGTTATTATAGCACCACTTTAGTGTATCTGTTATGGTGTTATAAGCGTTTTTAATAATAAATAATTTAAAAAGACCCGAGTTATCTTCCAATCTCCTGGGTAGTGGCCCTCCCGGAGACAGATTAAAGCAGAGGCCTCTCCAAGACCGATCGACAGTCCTTAACTATGTACGATGGTATAACGTTCGGGCCCACGGAACGCTTGGGCCTGTAGAAACACTGGCACCTAATTTTATCATTCAACTGATCATTCATAATTTAAACATCTGCCCGGTCTGGGATCGGTCCCGGCACTTCCAGCTCAGACGTGGCACCATTATTTATTTTGTAATTAGTACTAGTAATTATAATAAAAAAATGCATCCCCAGCACGAATTTGTCGAGTAGGTGGCCTAGAAAGTGTGGGAGCAAGAAAGTAATACAATCATGGTTTCATTAATGTATAGTTTTATTGGGTACTAGCTTTTTTGCCCGCGACTTCGTACGCGTAGATTTTCATATAAACCTTCAATTCTTTTTTCTTCCCTTAATCCGGCCTTGCGCAAAATAACATAGCATATACTTCAATCTGGTCATAGCTAAGCATATTCGTGAAAACCGCATTTAAATCCGTCCGCATTTTTCTTCCAGGGGTGTAGGAGATGTGCGTGAACAAACAAACAAAAATTCTAAAAACTGTTCTTTACATGTTCAGCTGCTTATTTTAAGTCGCCCTGTGTGAAGTATTGATAGAATCATAAAAGTAATAAATAACACCGTCAACAGTTTTCAAATCAAAAAGATAATGTGACCACAGTGCAGAGCATGTTTTGAAATTTTCTTTTTGTCTAAACCATTAAAAGTATATTTCCGGCCAGTTTCGCTGGCCACGGAACCCTGACATAATGCTTGTCTTAACACGCTCTTGGCTAGTTATTTCTTATTTCGCGTGCATTTGTATGTATACCTTGATTAAAAAGCCATGAAATGGAACTACTCTATTTATCTGTTAAAATATCACAGTAAAATAAAATTATTTCTATATTCTTATTCTTATTGCAAATATACACTGTATTCTTCTAAAAGCTAAGTTTATATACCCTGCACAAAGGGTGCAGCAATGAATTATGTAGTGGCTGTTCACAAAACCAGACCACAGACATAAACATATAAATTTAAGTATAGTTAAATCTATTACATAAATATTATATATACTATTCAAACTTAACCTAGGGTGAAGTAATTTTACAAAACAAAAAAAAACATACTTAGTGTGATAGGTTACTTAATTATATATGAGATGACACAAAACTTATGACGCTACTTTCTTAACTATTTATATATCGATATTTATTTTCTAATTATAATTTTCTAAAATTTATCGTCGAAAAAATCTTTTATCTCGTAATAACATTTTTGGGTTAGAAACTTACGAAGTTGGTTCTGGAAAAATGTTATTATTTATTTCTTTCTTTATTGCGTCCGGAATTTTGTTGTATAGGTTTATTTTCATGTACAAAGGGCCTTTTTTGAATACTTCTATTCGCGGGACTGAATTAAAATAGGATGCGGTATATTTTGTGTTTTAAATGCTAACATAGAATAAAACCATGAGAATGTAATATGGAGCTTGGAGCTTCCCGGTGTGGTACTGGATGTAGATGCGACCTGGGCTATAGGGACAACGTCATGTATGCGGTCGGCTAGGTCTGCCAGCACATCGAGTGATGACGTCATATGCTGCGAAGCAATGATGGTCTGCGTGCTGTTCGGTAGGCGGCTGGTCCAAATCATGCGTAAAAAGTCTTCTGGAACTCCGGGGCCTGCTAGGTGTCGTAGATGACGTCAGAATTGAGAAGGCTTACGATCACCTAGCTCCTCGTGTGTTAAAAGTTGCTGTACCTTTTTTCTCTTGATGCGGACAAACGTTTAATTAGCTCCAGCTTGAGTTTTTCGTACTTCTCGGTCACAGGCGGGTTGACGATGATGTCTTCGACTTCAGCTGCGTATTGCGGGTCAAGTTGTCCAATGACATAGTAGAACTTGGTGCTATCTGCAGTGATGTTGGAAATCGCGAATTGGCCTTCGATCTGGGCGAACCAAATCGCCGGCTTCTCGGGTCAAAACGGTGGAATTCGCACGCCAACTCGGAATACATTGTCATCATCTTTATTCTTCGTGTCAGCCGCAGTGCTATCAGTACGATCTAGCGGCATTCTGACCTTTGTCGGTGGTGTACGGTCCATTCAGTGGTCACCAATTATAGTGGATTTGTACTATTTATATAGAAGGAGAGGGTTAAGCTACCGACAATGGAAGAAAATAGCTGAGTCCGAAAGAAATTATAAATTTAATGCAAAGAAAAATCTTAGACAAATCGTAGAAAAAGCGAATGACAATTCCATTTGAAAATCGGTGTTCTTTTTTTTTTTTTCTTTTCGCGCCCCAGCGCCACACGTCGTGGAAAATTGGAATGAAATTCACGAAGGTTGGCGCAAGGAGTATGAGTACGCCACACTCCTACTCCATGCACTGGAATGAATCACCAAAGAGGTTGTAAGGCCTATAACATGCTTGATCTACACGTTCATTCATCTAAGAAGGTTAAGGAACCTTCTTTAAATTTAAACTGACTAACCGAATGACAGTTGACAGTTTCAAAATTTTAATGGCTATGTCAATAACATTCTCTTTACTTTGGATCTCCTTGCTTGAGGCTATGTGACGATCCTCATATTACGTTTCGGGTAACGAAGAAATAAATCATTGATTTTTATTTTCGTTTATGTAAAAATAAAGAATTAAAATAACTGATATAAGATAGCCTATGTTTTAATCTGGTAATTTCTAAGCATATTCGTGAAAACCGCATTTAAATCCGTCCAGTGGTTTAGGAGATGTGCGCGGACAAACAAACAAACAAACAAACAAACAAACAAACAGACAAAAATTCTAAAAACTGTCCTATCGTGTTCAGCTGCTTATTTTAAGACGACCTGTGTGGTTTTTTTTTTGTTATCTCGCAATTACAGATTTTTTTATCTCTACGTTTTTATTATATGTATAGATAGATAGACTACGATAGCAGCGAAACCCGGCGTTGCACGGGTAATACATCGCATGTTTAATGGTACAAATAACGTTCATTTATTTCATGTATGAAATAATTTTCTAGATCATTCCAGAAATTTCTCAAAACAAAACATTCTAAATTGATAATAACAGTTTGCACTCATTTTGGAACTTTCTAGATCATTTCCAGAGTTTTACACATATTGAAACTTTCGAGATCATTGCAGAAATTTCTAGAATTTTCTCGAACATTTTAAATTACTTTCTAGAACATTCCAGATCGATAATAACAGTTTTTTTTTTAGTTTTTTTTAAGTTTTACACATTTTGGAACTTTCTAGATCATCCCAGAAATTTTGAGATCTTTCCAGAAGTTCTCATGAGTTTTCATGAAAAGTTCTTATGAGTTAGAAAAGGGCAGAAATATATTTTTAACATTTTCGCCACCCACAACCACCCCCTTCCACCCACCGCGATTAAACTCCCTTACTCCCGCCTGGAGACCAAGGGGTATTTACCACCCCAACGGGAAGTTGATAGGAGTTGGTGGTGATAGAGAAAACCCTGTCTTTACGTACTAACATTAGCATTTTATACATATATATTTAGATTTTTGAATTATGCGAATCTTGCTATTTGTACTCGTATTCATAATAATATTTTGAAAAGTCAGCGCAATAATATAATTCATCTATCCAGATCTGCAGCCACTGACATACCGAAATTACACGAAACATTAGAGATAATTATATTAATGTGCAACACAGTTGATCAATCCGATGATTTTGACATACAATGCTTGAAAACTTTTGGTGCTGTATTTATGCTAACAAAGCTCTGAGTGCACTCAGCGTAGCTAACAGAACGATGAGTGGAGCAGTGTACAGGGTGTGGGCGGCACTGCAGGCGGGGGCGCGCGCTCCGGGCCCGAGGCAGGCCGCGTACGCCATGAGGTGTGGCAGCTGACTCTGCTCGTACAGCCCCGAGAACATGCCGTGCTGCGGGCCCCACGCGAACACCCCCACGTCGTCTCCAGCATGCGTTTCTGACTCCAAGAGTACCTCTGCATGTGTCATCCAATCAGTGGCACCTAAAACAATATTTTTTAAATACGAGCTATAAATGCATCATAGCTTTTCGCAAAAATATTGTGTCGTTAATATCATACGTACGATAATGTTCATCATTTGTAACGTCAGGCCGTATACCGCCAACGTGCATCCTTGCACCAGGTCCATTGGTGTAGGAGAGAGTCATGTAGGGCACGCCGTCGTCGCCGACGTCATCTGAAGGCCCGAGAATGTCACCGCCGCGGTGCGTGTACCCGTTGAAAGCCATCGCGTGCGAGTGATCTGACGTTACCACTATCAATGTGTCTTCATTTGACAGTAGTTTCGTGGCTCGCTCGATGGCTTTAGACAATTCTATCGTCTCGTCTAAAGCTTTCTCTATAAAATTGTCATGATGCGCATGATCAATGCGACCTCCCTCTACGAAAAGGAAAAATCCCTTCTCGTTGCGGCTGAGTGACTTGATCGCTACCTCGGTGAGCTCGGCCAGAGTCGGCTCCGTGGTCTGGTCGGCCTCCAGGTGGTACTGCATGTGACCGCTTTCAAACAGTCCTAGAAGATATTCGGGTGCCTCTTCCGACGCCTCCAACAACTCAGTTCTGTTCCACACGTAGCGGTAATTCAAGTTGCGTGCTGCTTTATCATCTTGCCACTCTTGGATTAAATTACGACCATCGGTTCTGAATCCTTCAGTGCCTTCTTCGTCAACTGTAGTGTTCGGCAAAAACTCTCGTCTTCCACCTCCTAAGATTACCTACACATAAAAATAAGCCATAAAATATATTTAAAAAAACCTATTCTAAATGTTAAAATACTAACACGTTTATAAAAACATACTTTAAAATGAGTCCCAGGGTAAGAGTGGACGAGTTGCAATGCTATATCGGGACAGATGTCCGTGTCGAACCCGTCCGCTTTCACCTCAGCATCGTTCTCCCAGTCCCGCTCTGCCACCTTGGCGTACGCTCCGGCCGGAGACGCGTGTGTCACGCGTGTTGTTGTCACGATACCTGCCAATTTAAATGTAATGAGTGAAAAATTATCACGTCACTTTATCGGCATATATGTACACCGCAACAACTGCTTAAACCGAGACACACCAGCGTCCCGGCCGTCGGCGAGCGCCCACTCGGCGATGGACTCTACGTGAGTGGCGCGGTCGGCAGAAGCGTCGCAGGCGCGTCGCTGTACGGCTGCCGTCACGCCGATAGTGGCGTCGTTGTTTTTCACGCCACACAGATACGCCGTCGCCGTGCATGCAGAGTCTGCTATCTGAGCATCCACACAGTATGTCTGTAATCAAACCCGAAATACCTCTACTGTCATACGTGGCATACATTTCATAATAATGGATACTGACCGAAAATAGATGAAAATGTATGGTACCTTAACGAGTCCGAGTGTGGGGAATGTTTCGAAGGCGAGTTGTTGTTCTTCTCCGGGTCGGCCCTGGCGCTGGCCGAGCAGCGTGCGTGCGGCCGCGAGCGTGGGCACGGACATGCCGTCGCCGAGGAACATGACCACGTTCCTCGCCTTGGCTCGCGTGGGCGCACCGCGCTCCTCCCGCGCCGCCACGCCCGCCGCCGCCTCGCCGTACCAGTAGGCCGCGGTGCGCTCCCGAGGGTCCACGGCGGCGGAGGAGCGCCACGTCGGCCTGCTGGTGTGTTCCGGGTGGTAATGGTCGCCGCCGACGATGGAAGTAGTCACCGCGACTCCCATTAGTACTGCGAACGATATCCTCATCGTGGCTTACTTCGATTAGATCGCGCTCCTATCGAACGATTCACTTATAAACCTATGATAATCTAATCTCACTAAAAATATAAGTTTATTACCTAGGTAAGTATACTATTTGTGTATAATTTTGTTTGGTTCCATAGGATTCTTTATTCTTAATAGTAGTATTAAAAAAAAAAAAACTATTTTCTCATTCGTATTGAACTATATTCCAACATTTTATTTTTTCTCCTCAGAGGATTATGGTCCTGCACTTCTCGTGCATTTACCACATATTTTCTTTAGTCAGTTCATGTTTTTATTTTTAGTTTTCTTATATTCGTAATGAAAAGCACTTCCTCGGAGTTAAAGACTCACCCCCTAGGATAACAATGTACTATTTTATCTAATATATTCGAAAAGAGCTAGTATGTTCTTCGTAAACAGTGACTAAAATAGCTCTATAATCCCTAGGGACTAAAAGTGATTAGAGTTTAGAAAGTGGATATTGTTAGAAAAAGTTCCAATCACCAAAGAGATCAATCACAAACATTGTATGAACAAGTTACAGGATGTATATATGCGCGGCTGAAAGAAGGCAAACCGCGCAAGACAAATTAAGGCGCAGTACAATCGCAAAATCTACCAAAAGAGGTGTTTTTAAACGCTCAGTGTGATATGACGAAATTAATTAATGCGATACAAAAAAATATTTCAAGTAGTTAAAACACCTGTACAGAGTCTTAACCGAATAAACATGTGTTAAATAGTCTAGATTCTTAATAAAAAAATATAAAAAGTTGTGCACATAAAAAAGCTTTTTAATTAAAATACTCTGAATTTTCAGGACAACGTTATATTATTTTTTACGAAATGAATAGCCATACTAGTGTTTTAAAATCTTGACCGGTTAATTGTTTTCATCCACTTTTATCTTCCGAGTACTTTATTTCAACTTGTGAAGATTTTTTTATGTCATGTCAACTTGTCATTATTGAAATATGTATGAATGAGAAATAGGCTGGTAAATAAATAGTACTTTTTTTAGCCAAAAATAAATAAATATACTTTATTTGCTTAAAAAAAGGTGGCAACCCTAATCATAGCCATTAACTTACATATTTTTTATTAGCTATTACTAATTGTAGCTATTATTGTTATTACTGTTTTTTATTACTAATTCTAGGCTTTCTATGTTGGTAGTCTGATTTATTATTTTATTGTATTAAAACGATGGAAATATAAAACCTAAGTATCAATCAACTATACATACATATCCGATTATACATTATTAATAGTTCTCTTTTTCAAGGCATAGGGCCAATTATTATAGATGTAGGGTATAAAATCCGCCAGATTGAATTTAGAATGACAATTAGTATTGTAGGGTATATAGTATAAATATCAATAAATTTTTTAGGGAATAAATAAATTCCCTAAAAAAATCGCAAAAACTTAAAATTATCTGGTTTTCTTGCATATACTGTAGGCAGTCTTCCACGAGACTTGCGTTCTGTGATTGGCAGTTGCGTTCCGCCTACAACGGGGTGAGCGGGTGAAAAACTAATTTGAAATCGTGATCAGGCCGCGCCTTAAGAAAAAGGTTTGTGAAAAACGTGGGAAATGCATTCCGCCTTCGTTCGTAACACACTAAAATTCACATCACATTCGAAGTTTACATAGTTTTATAAAAAAAATAGTGTCTTCCAATAGTGAGAATTAAAGTATTATTCTTATTCATAAGTTGCACTTATATTCTCACATAGAGAGTGATTAAAAGTAGAGTGTCCACCTCAGGAACAAACAACTATTTTAAGCTCGAGTAACTTTGAATCCCTCGCTGCACTCAGGATGCTGCTTTAGTGTACGAACCCAAAACGGTTCGAGCACATCCGCGATACGCGGAGTTACGAAACAAAAAAAAAGAGGGTTGGACTACCAGAGGACAGCTAATGATCCTGTAACCTGTTTGGGCCCAAACCTCAGCTGCGGCTTTCCTCGTCCAGTGGCCGTCCTCGGATCCCAACACTTCACAAATAATGTTCAGTGTCCTAACACTGAATTTAACACTCGCGGGCTATACAAAACACACCCGAATTCGCGGTTTCCGTTGATACCTTCAACTCAAGGAAAATAGCTGATCGCGCCGTAACAGAGTGAAATTCGCGCACGTCGTTTAACGAAGTTCAATTCGCGGAGTCCTTCGGTGACTCCGGTCTTCTCAAAACACACGGACTTCAAATCGCACTGAGTCCTAGCGGGCCCCGGTTGAGACGTGCGTACGTGCCGAGCTATATGTATGACTGGGGAGAGCGGACCCCCCCCCATGCGTCTCGCAGCTCCCGCGGCCACCACGCAGGCCGCCAAAACCGGTTTTGGAACTAAACATTTAGAATCCCTCGCTATGCTCGTGTATCCACTCTAGAATTCTTCGCTCCGCTCTGGATTCAAAGAAACACTGTCGCCTTTAAAATAGTTGTTTGCTCTCTAGTTAAACAATCTACCATTTCATGCCGTTTCGTTCTATATTTTTAATCACAGAATTTTAATATTTTTCCTAGTAGCGGGTAGTAAAAATATTATCTCTAGGTGATATATTTTAGGTATATTTAAGTGCTATAGTTTAAATGGTCTGTCAATAAAAAAACCATGACATACAGAATTACAGACAGACACGGCAAAACAGCAAGTCGCTCACAACAAAATTAAAAACAAAAACAATATTTGTTAAAAATATCTTATTATCAGCCTTTATATTAAAAATTAATTTACAATTCAAAGTTTTGTTGACTGGCATGCATTTTGGCATTTTGACAGTTTCGCAATCCGGAGTTTCTTGTTACATTTAATTATAATTTTTTGAATCTCTTAAAGTTTGGGATCTATAAAATAAGTTATAGTGTAAATAAAGCTAGTAGGGTTGTGAGTGTTGCTAGTAGAACGGCGAGCGGCGCCGTGTGCAGCGTGTGGGCGGCGCTGCAGGCGGGGGCGCGCGCTCCGGGGCCGAGGCAGGCCGCGTACGCCATGAGGTGTGGCAGCTGACTCTGCTCGTACAGCCCCGAGAACATGCCGTGCTGCGGGCCCCACGCGAACACCGCCACGTCGTCGCCGCCGTGCGTCTCTGATTCCAAATGCACTTCTGCGTGCGTTCGCCATCTCAAATCCCCTGAAAATGTACATTAGTATGAATGAATAGTGTTTGTATAGTTGATTTTGAGTTTGGTACAGTACAGCATGTAGGTACAGTTTGTATGGATGGTATAGGACACTCACTGTAGTTCGGTTCGCTGACGACGTCGGGTCTCTCGCCACCTCGGTGCTCCCTGGCACCGGGTCCGTTGGTGTAGGAGAGCGTCATGTAGGGCACGCCGTCGTCGCCGACGTCGTCCGAGGGCCCGAGGATGTCGCCGCCGCGGTGCGTGTACCCGTTGAAGGCCATCACGTGCGCGTGGTCCGCCGTCACCACGAGCAGCGAGTCCTCCTCCGACAGCAGCGAGGTGGCGCGCTCCACGGCGCGCGACATCTCGATGGTCTCGTCGAGCGCCAGCTCCACGTAGTTGTCGTGATGTGCGTGGTCGATGCGTCCGCTCTCCACGAACAGGAAGAAACCCTTCTCGTTGCGGCTCAGCGAACGGATCGCCACTTCGGTCAGCTCCGCCAGAGTCGGCTCGGAGGCCGGGTCTCCCTCCTTGTGGTACAGCAGGTGCGTGCCTTCGAACAAGCCGAACAGGTACTCGGGCGGTGATGAGAACACCTCCATCAGTTCGTCGCGGTGCCACATGTACTTGTAGGTCACGTTTCTAACAAATTTGTCATCTTGCCATTCCTGAATCAGGTCGCGACCGTCTGCTCTCCTTCCCCACGTGCCTTCTTCGTCTCTTGTTGTGTCGGGTATGAACTCTCGCCTGCCACCGCCTAATATTACCTAAGATTCAGAGACCAATTTTATTTATGTTATGCTAAAATGTCTTATGCGTAGCTTTAAAAACAACAGTCTGACCAAGACGGACTGACGTCAGCGATAAGGCATACTTATTAAGGAACAGCTTAGTTTAAATACCTTTACTGTACGATAACAGATACGAAATTAAGGACAACGAAATTGAGATACGCAGCTTGCCTCGCATAAAATCTCAGTCCAGGTTTCTCAGCAGAAGCACGATCCTCATTTACACAAGTCGTTCGACCAATACTTACGTACAGCTGTGAAGCCTGGATACTAATCCAAAGGAGGAAAGTAAGCTGTTAGTGGCAGAGCGAAAGGTACTTAGAAAAATTCTAGAGCCGGTTAAGCACGAAAAAGCTAGTTGGAGGATCAGAAAAAAACAAAAGATCGAAGAGCTTAATAATACGGTGAATTAAAGCCCCACTCCGCAGGAATCGACACCTGAAGAGGATGGGAGAAGATAATAGGGCTTACTTTTTTTTATCGCTTATAAGTCCGCATTTGACCACCAACTCGCCTATTGGTAAGCTGGAGAGCCAAAAGCCCGTCGGCTTACTGGGAATGTCACGGCATACATTATAATATTGGGAATAAAACAGCAGTACTGAGGAGAATGGGTGAATTGTAACAGGCTGGCTACGATAGTTTCTTAGGCGTAGCCAGAAGAAGTATTGAAGTATCCCATCAAAAACATAAATGTGAAATGAGAGCCATGTGAATATTATGGTATATGCCTTAGTTGTTGACTTCAACGACAAAAGAAGTGAGATCTAAATGTGAGATCTAACTTAAGATAATATATTAAAGCCTAAGGTCTTGGCCAAATGGTTCGTGTAATATTACACACGGTACTTACGGTACGGTGGTAGCTTGGCTTTGACGCGCTCCCGCGACTAAATCCGAAACTATGAGGAACTTAAAGAAGTCTCAGGCCCCATTTTGATGAAAACTAAAACTGCATTATTGTTTTTTTTCGAACAAGTTATAGGTAACGTAGGTAGGTATGAACTTAAAACATTACTTTAAAATATAAAGCAATTTTTTTAAATACAATATTTTCCTTAAGTTTGCCGCCTTAAGTCATTAGTTTCCAGATTCGATCCTTATTAGCGAGCGACACTATCGAATGGTGTAATAATACAGTGTGCGTGTTTTTTTTTCATAATCAACGGTTTAGATCCCTGGCTAGAAATAAAGATTTTTCAAAAATCCAACGATGCAGTTTTAGTTTTCATCAAAATCGGACTCAAGACTCCTTTGAATACTTTTTGCTATTTTTCATAATTTCGCATTTGCCATCCTCGCGCAAATTCACCCTGCACGTATACCTAGATAGCGAAAGAGTGATGATGTTCACCTTAAACTGATTCCCTGGGTGCATATGCACCAGCTGGTGCGCGATGTCGGGGCAGCGAGTGACGTCATATCCGGCGGCGGAGACCTGCGCGTCGTTCTCCCAGCCACGGTTGGCGCTCTTGGCGTACGCGCCCGCCGGCGACGCGTGCGTGACGCGCGTCGTCGTCACGATACCGACGTCGCGTCCTTCGGCAAGCGCCCACTCGGCGATGGAGTGCACGCGCGCGGCCGCGTCCTCGGACGCAGCGCAGTCGTACCGCGGGACGGCCGCCGTCACGCCGAGCGTGCCGTAGTTGTTCTTCACGCCGCACAGGTACGCGGTGGCGGTGCACGCAGAGTCCGGGATCTGTTCGTTCACGCAGTAAGTCTGCGAATATACAGCGAGTGTTTCTCATTCAACTGAACGTATACCTACAGGTAACTTACGTAATAAAAAAATGTTACACTCAATAACTGGCCATGAATGTGTCGATATTCGAGATGGGCATTTGGTAGCCAAAGCCATCAAACCCATGGAATCGTTATCATATTCATAATTCAGATATTGGTGATTACTGAACTATTCGAACGAACGAAGCTCTTAAGTGAACTTAGACAAATTTCAGAAATGTACCATGGCGACATCATAATATTAATATGGTTTATACCTAAAATAAAATTACTTGACAGACATTCTATAATTTTACGAAAAGGCCAATGATCTTTGAGCTATAACGTTCTGATTCTAATACAGTTTTATCACTACAACTCAAATCGTAGTGTGATCATATCGTACAATGTTTACCGACCTCTTCATCATTATGGACGAAACAGAATGTTTCATCATTATGGACAAAAAGCGTATATTGAGAGATGTCTGAGCTCACTAGGTTTAGTGCCGGACCACCGACTTGTATGAGGGAATGACTCCATTTTGTTTATTTATTATAGGTACGATATAGCACGTGTTAGACTAAATACCAACCAGGAGTGCTCGTTCAGTCACTCTTTGATTTCTCGCTAATCTCACATTCATGTAGATGAATGATAGAGTGTATGTGTACGTGTAGACGTACACATACACTATTCGCAACCACATCCACAGATGAACACAATACCATATGAACCACTTAAGAGGAATTAGCTTAGTAGCTATACTTATGAAAAACCACTAGGTGGCTGTTCGTCACCAGACTCCGACGGAATACTGACTTTTACTTCTAAGGCAAAACGGCAGGCATTGCACCGCCTCCTAGCGGAGCCTTGTTGTACTCCCACTTCCTGCCGTTTTACTCTATACAAGGGTTGTCCAAAGCACTTACTTATAGTTAATCGGATTGATACTTAATTTGTCAATAACTGTGTGCATGTCTAATCTATTACATTGGTTTTTATACAATCATTAGTGAGATGATTTCGTGGTGTTCGTGAACGTATCAAAACGTGGTATATTTTTAGATGTTGGCATTGGCAACCCTGCCGCGTGAAATTTTCTCTTGTAAAAAACATGGCGAGAAGTGCATTAATAAAAAGTGACTAATTATCATTAAAACTAGTTTTGCTTATATTCCTGCATCAAAAGCCCTGTAGGGCAGTAATTGGAGTCTAGACAGGGCCCCAACGACATTATTTTACACGTGGCTAATATTAAATTTGTTTATAGTCAAAATGGACGCCATGGTACATTCTATAACGAATGTAGTCAAAGCTATACTTTTAATAAACATGATCCTACACACGGGAATGTATGAATCCGTATGATGAAATCAACGCTCCGTTCAAACCTGCTCCAAACTGTAGTTGGATCATTTTTGTACCAGCACCTCCACCGCTCTCTCAAGTTATTACAAACATGATCCTACACACGGGAATGTATGAATCCGTATGATGAAATCAACGCTCCGTTCAAACCTGCTCCAAACTGTAGTTGGATCATTTTTGTACCAGCACCTCCACCGCTCTCTCAAGTTATTACAAACATGATCCTACACACGGGAATGTATGAATCCGTATGATGAAATCAACGCTCCGTTCAAACCTGCTCCAAACTGTAGTTGGATCATTTTTGTACCAGCACCTCCACCGCTCTCTCAAGTTATTACAAACATGATCCTACACACGGGAATGTATGAATCCGTATGATGAAATCAACGCTCCGTTCAAACCTGCTCCAAACTGTAGTTGGATCATTTTTGTACCAGCACCTCCACCGCTCTCTCAAGTTATTACAAACATGATCCTACACACGGGAATGTATGAATCCGTATGATGAAATCAACGCTCCGTTCAAACCTGCTCCAAACTGTAGTTGGATCATTTTTGTACCAGCACCTCCACCGCTCTCTCAAGTTATTACAAACATGATCCTACACACGGGAATGTATGAATCCGTATGATGAAATCAACGCTCCGTTCAAACCTGCTCCAAACTGTAGTTGGATCATTTTTGTACCAGCACCTCCACCGCTCTCTCAAGTTATTACAAACATGATCCTACACACGGGAATGTATGAATCCGTATGATGAAATCAACGCTCCGTTCAAACCTGCTCCAAACTGTAGTTGGATCATTTTTGTACCAGCACCTCCACCGCTCTCTCAAGTTATTACAAACATGATCCTACACACGGGAATGTATGAATCCGTATGATGAAATCAACGCTCCGTTCAAACCTGCTCCAAACTGTAGTTGGATCATTTTTGTACCAGCACCTCCACCGCTCTCTCAAGTTATTACAAACATGATCCTACACACGGGAATGTATGAATCCGTATGATGAAATCAACGCTCCGTTCAAACCTGCTCCAAACTGTAGTTGGATCATTTTTGTACCAGCACCTCCACCGCTCTCTCAAGTTATTACAAACATCACGATATGCTTGCAAACTAAAAGTTGGGCCTTGGTTGTCTTCTGATATGAAATCCATAAATTAGGTGGATCAGAGACTCGATCAACTGGTAGATGTCCTGCGAGAGATGAGGACACATAGTTTTGGGTGGTGCGGCCTAAAAGCATACAGTCAAACTTTCAAGTGATACTCAACAGCTGATGGAAGGAAGGCGTGGCAATAACACATCGTCAAAACAACCGACACTATAATAAGAAAATTACCAAACTTGAAAGACGTGACCTTCACGAGAACTTCTAACATGCTATTTATTGACAAAGGATACTAACTACTACTAATATATATATATATTTTTGCTAAATCTTACCTTCATTTCAAAAGATGTATTCAACGAAACCTCGATGGGTTGCACCTAAAATCATCCTCATTCAAATACTCCAGAGCTATACCTATTTTGTTAGACTTTCTCTATATATATTTTTTACAATATAACTCTAATTATGAAAAGTTTAATGCACTTACCTTCATAACTATAGAAGTAAGAAGGTTTTAAATAATTAAGAAGGACGGACGGACAGTCGGTCAGATGGACGGATAGACAGACGGGTGGACAGAACGAACTTGTATAGTTTTCTTGTAGTACTACGGAACCCTAAAAAACACCGACCTTTACCATTCCGAGTGTGGGGAATGTTTCGAAGGCGAGTTGTTGTTCTTCTCCGGGTCGGCCCTGGCGCTGGCCGAGCAGCGTGCGTGCGGCCGCGAGCGTGGGCACGGACATGCCGTCGCCGAGGAACATGACCACGTTCCTCGCCTTAGCTCGCGTGGGCGCTCCGCGCGCCTCCCGCGCCGCCACGCCCGCCGCCGCCTCGCTGTACCAGTAGGCCGCGGTGCGCTCCCGAGGGTCCACGGCGGCGGAGGAGCGCCGCGTCGCTGCGCCGGCGCCGCTGCCCTGCTCCGGGTGGTAACGGTCGCCGCTGACGACGCTCGCCGCCACGGCGCACATCACGGCGAAGGTCGCTAGCGACGGCCGCATTGTGAACAGATACATTACATGTGACGTCGTGTGCTGGTCCGCTCTAATTATACAAGTATTTTATCTAATCGAAGGTAGTCTGATTCGATTATTAAACTGATAGTATTATAGATGGTCATGGAGACATCGTGATTCAGTGATGGTTAACGAACTTCAGTCTGATAAAATTAATTGTGTACTATCGTGTAACCATCGTGTCAGCGATTGATTACAATTTTGTCACAGTCACAGTCCGAAATAATTTATATACCAAATATGTTCTGCCAAAGACTTGTAGTAGCTATACCTAGTCTGTGTCTTGTGCCCACGATCGTGTAGTGAAATGTACACATCAATCTCATCACGTTCCTCAACACTCCGTTCCAACTTTCATCACGCCGTCGTCCCTTCTCGTTCCATTTTTTTTCCCAATCAACCCCTATAATTTCGTTCTCATTATTTTCTTATCCTACTTCCACTTCAGTACCGTTCCGGTTCTATATTCATCCCGTGCTTCCGCACCAGCATGCCCGATACTGATCAGACCTTTAGGATGTCATTTTTTTAGGTTTAATTTTAATTTAATTTAATTTTATTTATTTTATTTTACATGGAAAACAAACAGCTGCTAACAAACACGGTAGATATAGAATGAATAGTTACACAAAAGCCAAAAAGAAGTTTTCACTAATACAAACTAAAATACTTAATGTAAATGTCCCGTTGCATACCAACTGTTGCGTTGCAAAAACCTTATCATGTTTTTTGTTGCAAACCTTTGTTTTGTGTTCTTCGACGCTCAGACGTATCCTGTGGGTTTTCTCCCATCAGTCGAAGGGGTTCTTCAGGCAAAGAAGTAAGAGAATCTAGAAACATTTTTGTTGTCATTTGCTTCGTATCTTCAGGAGTCCTTCCTCACTGAAGAACGCCGGTGGAACATAATAACTTGTTAAATATGATGTGGCTTATCATTTTGTGTGGGATATCACAATGTTTTACACATCTTTTTATAAAACTTTCGTTTTAGAATCCTTTATGATTTTGTTTACATATCGCTAGACAGTATGACGTTTGAGAGGTTGACATTGACATTTCGTAGATTCCTGTAATTTTTTCATTGTTTAACAAATGTACTAACATAATAGAAATATCTTAAAGAATGTACCTATAACTAACAGAACCGTCATTGATGTACAATGGTAAGAAATTGAAGAACATATTTTACAATACATAAGATTTGGACGCTAATTCCTTGTCTCATTTCCCAGCATTATCGTGCTGGTGGCGCCCTTGTTAGAATTAGTTATCTCGGATAGGTAGGTCTAACCCCATCTCACCCGCCAGAGGCAGGCCCGCAGAGCGCACACAGAACCCACTACCCCTCGAGCTAGCCGTTCACCACACCGGTGACCCGGTAAGGTAGCACAACTTAGGCCTGGATAGATAGATAAAATTTGAACAGTAGTTTAGATAGTTGATAAGTAGTAAAGATATATTAAGTTAAATTAACAGAAAATTAAATAAAAAAGGAACAGATAATAGCCTAATTATGATTATAAAGCACACAAATTATAATAATAATAATGTTGCCCCTCCGGTGCCAAGATACGGCAGCCTTTATGGGGGGCCCATTCAGTGGGTGGCAAGTCATCACCTGCCTAAATATATTTTGAGGTGAGACAGGATAAGGCTGGTGCCGTTTCTCATTCTATAGATCTGTTATTCCATCCACAAGTTGTTCACCTCAATAGCCCAGACTTTTTTAATCCTATACTGTACAATAGTTTCATGTTCCTTTTTATACATATTCCATAATTGTATTTTTTATATTCAACAGGGCCTCTTGGTGTTGGCTTCGGCTCCACCAATGCCTACCAAATGTCCGGGCTAGACCCGAGAATTTAATTGAATAAAGTGTCATAATAATAAAACGCAGGGGCGGCTTTATGGCGAGCCGTCGGTGAGTGGCGACACCGCGTACCCCGATTCCATGGGGCTAAATGAGACCCCTGACCCCTGGCTTGCCTTAACCGGCCGTCCAGGGGTGGAAACCGCAAGAGCTAAGAACCTAAGCTCCAGGGTGGAAGTGTTAAAGGGCATAACGCCGCGAGTAGCTCTTAGTGAAAGTGCAGCACACCTCTCTACACCCTAAGCCACCCACGCCGATGTTGCCCCTCCGGTGCCAAGATACGGCAGCCTTTATGGGGGGCCCATTCAGTGGGTGGCTAGTCATCACCTGCCTAAATATATTTTGAGATGAGACAGGATAAGGCAGGTGCCGTTTCTCATTCTATAGATCTGTTATTCCATCCACAAGTTGTTCACCTCAATAGCCCAGACTTTTTTAATCCTATACTGTACAATAGTTTCATATTCCTTTTTATACATATTCCATAATTGTATTTTTTATATTCAACAGGGCCTCTTGGTGTTGGCTTCGGCTCCACCAATGCCTACCAAATGTCCGGGCTAGACCCGAGAATGTAATTAAATAAAGTGTCATAATAATAATCTTTATTTGGCATAAGGAAAAATACAAACAAATAATTGAATCCACTGGCTCCGAACTAGTAAAAAACTGTGTTTCGAAAGCCAGTGGCTTCTCCCAATGTTTATGTATTAAATGCTAGGTATGCCTAAAATAAAGAATTTTTATGATTAGAATTTTGAAAGTAAAAATAAACAAGATAAAATTAAATAATTACTTAATAGAAAAATTATACAACACAATTATAAATGAATTGTTAGTGCATTCAATGTATAAATTCTACTTGTAACATGAAAATATTTAAACATAGCTATAACAATAACCTAAGTACTGTAATTATTTTTAAAGTATCATTAATTAATTAATTAGCTGATAAAATTGGTCCGTCATATACATTTCAGTACCCTTATAGTCCATGCCTTTTAGTAAAAGAGTAGTCTTAGTTTTGCATTGAAAATAATTTAGGTTGTTAATCGTAGATACCGAATTGATTTTATTATATAAGTAAGGCCCCAGGTAGTAACCAAAACGATTTGCAAAAACTGTATTTGTCTGACGTACTTTGCAGATTTTGGAAGTTTTCTTAGCTTTCCGCTTTTTTAATTCGTCAGTATCTGTCTCAATCGGAGTTTTAGTATGTTGGACAAGAATTGTTTGCAATATAAACAGTTGACGCACACTTAGAACATCACATTCTTTAAACAGCTCAGCAGTAGGATAAAGACGTGGCTTAAAGTTTGCTACCTTTAAAATAGCTCTTTGGGCACGTTCCAATGGCAAAAGATTTGTTTTGCAGCTCCCTCCCCAGCTAGAAATGCAATAAGTTAATAACGACTGACATAAAGTATAATAAATAGCCTTCAGTAGATCAGAGTCAGCTATATGTCGAAGAGTTTTAAATATAGGAAGCAGTTTTCTTACTCGACCTTTTAGATTCATAATATGTTGCTGAAAAGAGAGATTACTGTCAATAATGATTCCTAAATACTTAATTGAACTAGTGCGTAGTAAAATTGGACAAGAACAATACGTTTTAGGGCAATTTGAACAATGAACCCGGAGTTTAAGATATTCAGATTCAGTCGGTTGGGAGGTATTTAAAATTGAAAATGTAACATATTTTGTCTTATCTATGTTTAGACTAAGTGAATTATTATAAAGCCACGTGTTAACCGAATTAAAGCCAGACTGAGCGGCCAAGTAAACCTGAAGCCAAGATTTATCACGGAAGAGTAAAACTGTATCGTCTGCAAAAGTGAGAATTTTAGCATTTGGTAGATCAAGGTTACATAGATCATTTATGAAGCATAGGAAGAGGGTAGGGCCAAGAATACTTCCTTGAGGAACACCGTAAATTACTGGTAGGGAATTACTAGTATAATCTCCAATTTTCACACACTGTTGCCTATCAGATAAGTAGTCTTTAAGAAGTTGATGTGGAAGACCACGTATTCCAAGGTGTTCTAGTTTTTTTAGTAAGCCAGGAATGGGCACGGTATCAAATGCCTTCTGTAAGTCAAGGAATATGGCTAAACCTTTATCACCGCTGTCGATACCCTCCGCAATAGAGTTACTTAAATCAAACACAGCATCTGCCGTGGAAATTCCTCGGCGAAAGCCAAACTGATTAGGGCTAAGAAGGTTGTATTTTTCCAGATAAGCTACAAGACGTTTATTTATCAACCGCTCCAAAACCTTCGAAAGAGCAGGCAATACAGAGATAGGTCTATAATTATTATAAGCTGATTTATCTCCGTTTTTAAATATAGGATGAACCAGAGCCCTTTTTAGTTGGATTGGAAAAACACCCGAGTTAAAACTCAGGTTACAAATATGTGAGATAACTGGGGCAAGTAAAGCTGCGTTTTGTTTTAATATAGACGAAGGAATACCATCCCAACCAGGAGAACTATCAGCTTTCAAACCAACAAGAATGTGATATACCTCTGTTGGATCGGTTTCTAAAAGAACAAAGGAATTTGAAGACATTGGAGTATAAACATCACCCGGAATTGCTGAATTAGCTTCTGGTGTTATTTTTTCAGCAAGACTTTTGCCTATACCTACAAAAAATTTGTTTATATTATCCACGACTCCACTCGGAGAATCCTTGTTTGCATTAAGAAGTACATCACCAGAAAACTTGCCAGCTTTATAGTTCGTAACCTCATGGATAACCTTCCAAGTTTTTTTAATATTAGATTTAGCTTTTGTTAGCTGATCTTTCTCATACTCTCGTCGTACTTTCTTGATTATAGAGCTACAGAAGTTTCTATATCTCACATAACTTATCCTAAGTATATCATTATTAGGGTCATCTCTCAATTTGGCATGCATTTTATCACGATTTCTGATACATCGTATAAGGCCTCGGGTCATCCATGGTTTAATAGGGGTCAATTTGCGAGACAGCGATACAGTGACTGTATTATCCCTGACTATTTGAGCCATAGAAGACAAAAATTGATCCGTAGCTACTTCACAGTTTTCAGTTGCTAATATAGAAGAAAAATTAAATTCCATTAATGTTTCTGAAATCTTAGGGTAATTAATTTTAGTTATATTTCTTTTTCTTTGTTGATTATTTATAGGTACGTTTAGAGAGAGAATTACAGGGTAATGGTCAGTCGTTGTATTTTTAACTACAAGGGTTGTGGCTGCGAGAGAAGTTTTGAGCATTGCATGATCAAGGCAGGTTTTTAAACGAGTAAGTATAAATTCACAGGTTATTTTTATTTTTACGTTTTCTTTTTTTTGCTATTTTATTTATAGTATTATTGAATTTTACTTTTGTTGTATCAAAAAATCGTTTAGTAATGATAATTTTAAAAGTAAGTTGCCTCATCATAAATATTTCAACGTTTACAGAATAATTTCGGTTGAAGTTAATTAGTGTTCGAATAAAGAAGGAGTTTCTACGATAATTAGTTTCATAGCGTGGAGTATACAGCTGAAGATTATGTCTACGAGGAGCTGAGCTCAGAGGAGTCAAAACACCTATCCGAGACAATAGTGAGCGAGTTTATCGCGAATAAGTCCGCGTTTGACCACCAACTCGCCCATAATTTGGTAAGCAACGATGTGGTCGAAGATAAAACATACATACTTAGAAGATACCTATTCACTATGGCCTTGAAAAGGCCCAGATTATATCTCTCAGGAAACAAGGAAGCCGGCAGGTTGTTCCAGTCCTTGGCCGTACGGATTAGAAACGTAGAATCGAAACGTTTGGTACGTATCCAAGGAAAGTCCACAATGTACGAGTATGAGTGGTAATGAGCCGTTTTCCTACTTGTCCTGTAGTAGAAGGGGGAGGTATTTTTTTTTAGGTCTGTGCTAGTAATTAAGTATCTAGTACTATTAGTTATCTATTTAAATATGTATTTTTTATCAAAAGGATACTTTTAATATTCAAATTTTGTGTTTTTTATTACATTAAATTGTACATGTCGGAGTGGGGACTAACTAGAACTTTTTTTAAAGTGCAAAACCGCTGGTCGTACCGACCATCGGCTCTGCTATGATGATAATTACTCTTACCTAATGATAATTTGATATGCAAAGCTAAACAAACATGGTTTAGAACTCTAAATTGAAATCACTAGCTAAACTATAGCGATTGGACTATCTACCTATTTAGTCAACTCGCAAAACTAAATGAAGGTATTTAAAACACTCGCTGGGATTAATTAGAAATAAAAGCAGAAGAGAACACTGGAAAAGCAAGTAATTTTATTCAAATATAGCCAGGGTCTACTTACAATGTGTTCACCTTGAAGCACCAGCACAAAGTGAGGTCCAGTCGCTAGTCCTAATCGTTCGTCACCGCCATTTCGCACGCCTACTAAACGGTGG
Source organism: Agriopis leucophaearia (assembly GCA_949125355.1). Classification (NCBI taxonomy): domain Eukaryota; kingdom Metazoa; phylum Arthropoda; class Insecta; order Lepidoptera; family Geometridae; genus Agriopis; species Agriopis leucophaearia. The sequence continues at coordinate 29,288 of OX421276.1, read as the reverse complement.
TGAAGTTTCATAGGAAATGTGTGTAGGCGGCGCTAGTGGCGGTTTGAAAACTATTAGAACTAGCTATTAAAATTACAGTCACTAAGCAGAAGGCTTTTATAAATAGTTACTAGAATTATGAAGCTAATTTACAATCAATAAATCAGTGATAACACATCGCAAGTACTAATCAAAGTAAACTTACTTGAAGCGACTTTCGGATCTAGTCAAACAGCACTTATTTACACTTTATTGCCGATTTAAAGATTTGAATTGAACACAACGCAATTGTATTTTAACTTTAGGGTTTAGCATTATTTAAGCTGACAAATTGGTCATAATCAAAAATTAAGCCTTAAAACTAGATGTTGTGCAAATGACTCGGTGACGAAGTTACACGAAGGTACCCGACGTCGCCCGATTCTTCTTGCGGCGACATACATGTCAAATTATAAATCACTAACCTCAAATAAACCACCCCTAACTGTTCCCAGCGTATGGTGCCCACTCACTTAACTCAAAACACTCGCTGCATTACTGTTTGGATATCAATGGCTAACCTTTGCACCAGGAACGAGCCGGAGCGGGCGGCACCACACTTTTCCTTGAGCCTAGGTATGCCCTAACACCGAAATAAGGTTTTTGGTCTCAGTCCCCCAACAACCCATGGTCTCTACGGCAACGGGCATGAATTTGTATAGCGGCTCCAACTCTGCGTACTTCTCTCTCTTTTTATCCGCCGCGTATTCCGCTGCTGTTTACGGTGAGTGCATGGTGACGCGAAAACCTCCCTGACAACCCGTGATAGCATCATATTTATTTATGTATTTATTATTAAACAACACTTATAACACCATAACAGATACACTAAAGCGGTGCTATAACAACTTAAACAAATATAAACAATTCTAATTAAGAAATGCCAAAAATATAACAACATTGCATCAAGTTGCCCGGCAAGTAGTCAGCCCTGGCGAGTGCGAGCAATTTCGGAAAGTGGAGCAAGTTAAGCAAATTTTGTGACTTTCTTGATGGGTATAATTATGTCCGGTGTATGGTTCCTGTATCAGTATTATGTCTGTGTTATTTTTATTGATGTGTATTTTGAGTTTATGTAGAGCGCTGTAGCTACGTGCAAGATTTACTTGCACACAGCTTAATTGGTTTTTATGTAAACGGTGTTGTGTGTTGAGACTACTCGCCATAATCTATTCTGCTGGCAATGTATTGTCGTGCTTTCTGCATGGTGGGGCATCGGGTTGAAGTTGCGCTATGGTTAGTGGGTGGGTGGTTGCCGCGCTTGTTGCTGTTTACATTTGTACGCGTATGCGCCGGGCAAGTTCGGAAAGTTGCGCCAGTTGCCGAAAAACTTGCCGTCAAGATTTTATTAGTGAAGATTGTTGATAAAGGCGCGAGCAGGTGGGCATTCGGACAGGGCGCGATATAAGATATAATATAATCTATCTGACAACAATACTGTGACAAACTATGTAAATGGTGGTATATTAGACGTGGTGTTAGTTCGGAAGGACAATGACGTGCGAGAGACCCGGGTCCAGGCTACAGAAGGTATTGTAAAAATTGACCCCTATCACCCCCCTCTAGATACTAATGTAAGCGTTGTAGTATCTCGTCAATCAGATCGCGTTGAACCCAGCAACATTGATTCTACAAAGGACTGGAATTTTAAAAAATGTGATTACGTAACACTTTTTGATATGCTATCCAAGATGTCGTGGGAGAGGCTTTATGAACTTGATGATGTCAGTTTAGGTACTAATTACTTTTACGAAACCATCTACCGAATATTTGACGCTTGTATTCCCAAAAAATGCCGTAAAAGCTCTAAAGTTTCTCGATATCCTGTTTGGTTCACAAATGAAATTATTTGCGATATCAGACGAAAGCGTAAACTTCATGGTATCTGGAAAAAGGTGAAGTCGCAGGAAGCGTACCAATTATTTTCTGATCTTAGAGCCGATATAAAAACACGCATCTCTCTTGCTTACTACTCGCATATAGCCTGCATTGAAGATAACATTAAAACTAATCCGCGACAGTTCTGGCGCCACATATCGAGTCTGCGGGCAAAGGGAGGTTTTGAGTCAAGCGTAGACTATAAAGGTAGCACTTGGAGTGGTATAGATGCCTCTCAAGCTTTTGCAAATTTCTTCGCCAGTGTTTTCTTAGCGGATTTACCTTCCCTGGATGCAAATAATTTTACCATGCAGAACCATCTCACAGCCAACAATATTTTCATTCCTGAAATTACTCGTGCTGACATTGTTTCGGGGATCAAGAACATTAAGTCGGAAAGCTCATTTGGGCCTGACTGCATTCCTCCTTGGTTCCTTAAACATGGTAAAGCCTACCTGATCGGTCCTATGTGCTACCTCTTTAACTTGGCTTTGGATACTGGAAAATATCCCTTACAATGGAAGACGTCAAGAGTGATTCCCATCCCTAAAGGCTCCAACAGAACATGCGTTGAAGAATATCGCCCAATAGCTATTCTTTCAACGCTTCCCAAAGTGTTTGAGCATATTTTACACGCAAAAATCTATAAACAACTTGAGCCTTTCCTGTGTAATGAGCAGCACGGGTTCAGGAAGAAAAGATCGGTCAACAGTAATCTCCTAACCATAACTGATTTCATTTCTTCTAGTCTTGATCGTGGGGTACAGGTGGACGTTCTTTACTTTGATTTCCGGAAGGCCTTTGATAGGGTCGATAACGACATACTGCTGGAAAAGCTAAGTGCTTTGGGTTTTTCACCTGGTTTGCTCTGTTTCATCGCTGACTATCTTCGTAATCGCCAGCAGTTTGTGCGACTCGGTTTGTACGATTCTTTACCCTATCTTACGCCTTCCGGGGTGAGTCAAGGATCAATTGTGGGTCCACTTCTGTTCATATCAATGATCAACGATCTTCCGACAGTCATCAAACACGCAAAATGCCTTCTGTACGCTGATGACTTGAAGTTATATATGGAGATCAAGACTCCGGGAGACTGTTTGCTTCTTCAGCGGGATATCGACGCGGTATACCAATGGAGTGTAAAAAATAGGATGGAGTTTAACGTCTCGAAATGTTCTGCTATGACTTTTGGTCGAAGGCGACGTCCAATTGAATTTTCTTATAGACTTGGTTGTGAGCTAATCTCCAAATCTACCACCATTAAGGACTTGGGCGTCGCATTTGACCAAAGGCTTACCTTCCATGACCATTTTACGGCATTGGCTAAGGAGTCCTTCCGACGATTGGGTTTTGTTCTTCGCAACTCTCGTGAATTTCAAAGTATTGGCGTTATTAAGCTAATTTACAGTACCCTTGTCCGTACTAAGTTAGAGGCCAGTGCTTGTGTGTGGCACCCGCATGAAAGCACATATACGCTTCTTCTAGAAAAGGTCCAGAAAGCTTTCCTTAGGTACTTATATAAGCGCATATATGGATATTATCCATTTAAGTACCCGACCAATTTTCTTTTAGGGAGCCTGGGGTATAACTCATTAGAGGTTAGAAGATCATACGACCAGCTAGTGACAATGTTCAAGATCTTGCGAGGCAATATTGATGCACCTGATCTAAGTACAGTACTGTGTCGTCTGTATGTTCCCGATAACTACAACCGATGTAGACATCACAAGCTGTTTGCAACCTCAGTTAATCGAACCGTTACTCGCGCGAGATCCCCCATTCCGCGTACCCTCAGCGCACTCAATGCCCTTCTGAACGCCAACCCGAACTGTGATGTGTTTGCCGATGAATGGAAGGTGATATTGTCTGAATGTTTGAAGTTTTGTGAGATGAATGCATGAATGACACTATCAAATTTGACTTTTTGAATTAGGTTGACATTATTATTATTTATTTGCTTATTATATATTCAATTTATTTTTTTTGACATTTAATTAATTGTTTGTATTAGTTAATTTTTAATTTAATTTTAATTAATTGTATCCTTATTTAGCCTTGATAATGTGTAATTAGTGTAATTGGTTTTAAGCCGTACTAATGACAATAAATAAATACAAATACAAACACAAATACAAATAAGCAATCAAAGTAGCCCACGCTCATAGGAAAGTGGATTTGTTAGGAACGTGGCCGGAGTACAGTAGAGGGAAGGAGCCTGAAAATGCGTCGAAGAACTACGCATGAGGATCAGTACGGAAGCCGCTCGGCCACGTCGTGTGAGATCCCGAAGATAAACGGCAGATCGGACCAGGCGCCCATTGTCTCACATGACGTGGTACCGGCGTTAAAACACAGTTTTTGATCGGAAGGATCCAAGATTACAGAATGCTTTAAGAGCTTAGAACACAATTATATTAGAATATAAGTACAGCGCGCGTCCATATCCGCAGATTGTACGTATATGAAACGCACTTGCACTGCGTTTTACAACACAGGTGGCCTGTAAGATAATTCAATTGACAAATATGATAGATATTATTTGTCGAGACAGATTTCACAATTAACACATTTTAAAAGTATTTCCTGTTTTATCTCTGGAAGGAACTTACCCGATTGGAGTACGGGGCTAACAAGATTTTAATTATAAGTTTAAAGGTTAAGTCTGAATGACTTTCACACGGGAGTACCACTGCACGAATGACCCAGATTTTTAGTTCGGGTTCTATAAATAACATATTCCTTCTAGAAGGAATATGATATTTACATACCCGAATCTTTTAAAAATGCAGTTTAATATTTCCGTGGGTTAGAACAATGATTTGTTGCTTTACGAAATGAAACTGACTGACATTGCGTCAATCACCTTCATTCCGTCAGCAATGTTTATGTCATAGTAGTGACCTTTTTTATTCATTAAGTTTGGCTTCTAGCTATTTGCTATTTGCCATGTATTGGAAGTAGGTAACGATCATGGAACGTTACAGTTGGCAAAAAATTTTCGCAGCGAACGTATATTTACATGTTTGATTTGTAGTGCTTTGTTGTTTTTTGTAATGTGGGTACTCCATGTATTTATATCACTAAAAATATCATATTGTGTATCATTTATCTCTTCTTCGTCTATATCCATGTATAATATTTTTTATCTATGTGAGTATCAAGTAGTTTTAGTTATTAGGACTCTAAACTACTGTGTACTAGATACCCTTACAATTTAATATAGTGATTACTCGTATTCTTCGTTTTGCTTGGAGATGTAGGTATTTATGTCGTTTTCTGAGCGAATATGAAATTTTTTTTTCTGTGTCGTCTTTTTTATCAATATTTTGGCATTTTGTATCCAAATATATTTGTATTCGTCTTTAAGCTTGGTTTTAGTTTCCCAAAACAACTGACGTAGGTATCTCGTTATGTTTTCATTAATGTAGATCGGTGATTTGTTCTCGTTATCAAATATTTTCTGGTTGGTTAGGCGTTGTTTACGGCTTTCCAGCCAAGCATTTCGTGCTTCACGGCTGCGTGTTATCATAATTATGGGTCGTTTTTTGCCATCATTGTCTTTATCCTTTTTCATGCCTACCCTCCAGGCTTTTTCAATACCAGCTGGATTTAGTTTAAGTTCTTTACTTATTTTTGTAACTACCTCCATAACGTTCTCATCTTCGACTTCCTCCACATTAGCGAGCTCGATATTTTTTTCAAGCTGCTTTTGTTCAAGGTAACCAATACGCTCTTCTAATGCCTTATTACACTTCTCCAAGTTTTTATTCCTATGATTCAAGTCAATTATCTTATTTTCTGTTTTGTTTAATTTCTTTGATTAATTGAGTGGAAGAGGAGTATAGGTGATGGGGGGGGGGGGTGGGGTGTGTTTTGAGAGGATGGGTTGTGTAGAGTGGATAAGTGTGGGATGGGGAGGGTTGAAGGGAAGGTGGATGGGAGGTTTGACGAGTGCTCGCCTCAATATCATGTATTGTTGATATTAAGGCGAGCAACCGGGACCCACAATTTTACGTGTCCTCCGAGCCACGATGTAGTGTCGGCAAAAAGGGACCACCCCTCCGGCACCGTGTGATCACCCATGGTAGATTATGTGAGTGTTTTGTTAAGGGTGATGGGTGTCCAGGCGCACACGGTGAGGCGGTCCCCTTAAGCCGCACCAATTAAAATACAATACAAGCTTATGGTGAGAGTTTTGACAAGTGAGTGTTGAGAATACAAAGTTATAGTACAGTGTTATTGATAGGAGTAAGACATAATAGTTAACAAGTGCTGAGAATACAAAGTTATAGTACAGTGTTATTGATAGGAGTAAGACATAATAGTTAACAAGTGCTGAGAATACAAAGTTATAGTACAGTGTTATTGATAGGAGTAAGACATAATAGTTAACAAGTGCTGAGAATACAAAGTTATAGTACAGTGTTATTGATAGGAGTAAGACATAATAGTTAACAAGTGTTGAGAATACAAAGTTATAGTACAGTGTTATTGATAGGAGTAAGACATAATAGTTAACAAGTGTTGAGAATACAAAGTTATAGTACAGTGTTATTGATAGGAGTAAGACATAATAGTTAACAAGTGCTGAGAATACAAAGTTATAGTACAGTGTTATTGATAGGAGTAAGACATAATAGTTAACAAGTGTTGAGAATACAAAGTTATAGTACAGTGTTATTGATAGGAGTAAGACATAATAGTTAACAAGTGTTGAGAATACAAAGTTATAGTACAGTGTTATTGATAGGAGTAAGACATAATAGTTAACAAGTGTTGAGAATACAAAGTTATAGTACAGTGTTATTGATAGGAGTAAGACATAATAGTTAACAAGTGTTGAGAATACAAAGTTATAGTACAGTGTTATTGATAGGAGTAAGACATAATAGTTAACAAGTGTTGAGAATACAAAGTTATAGTACAGTGTTATTGATAGGAGTAAGACATAATAGTTAACAAGTGCTGAGAATACAAAGTTATAGTACAGTGTTATTGATAGGAGTAAGACATAATAGTTAACAAGTGTTGAGAATACAAAGTTATAGTACAGTGTTATTGATAGGAGTAAGACATAATAGTTAACAAGTGTTGAGAATACAAAGTTATAGTACAGTGTTATTGATAGGAGTAAGACATAATAGTTAACAAGTGTTGAGAATACAAAGTTATAGTACAGTGTTATTGATAGGAGTAAGACATAATAGTTAACAAGTGCTGAGAATACAAAGTTATAGTACAGTGTTATTGATAGGAGTAAGACATAATAGTTAACAAGTGTTGAGAATACAAAGTTATAGTACAGTGTTATTGATAGGAGTAAGACATAATAGTTAACAAGTGCTGAGAATACAAAGTCATGATACAGTGTTAGGGGTAAGACATAATGATTTAACAAGTGCTGAAAATGCAAAATTATAGTACAGAGTTGTAGTACAGTGTTAACAGTAGGAATAAGACATAATAGTAAGACATAATAATTAACAAGTGCTAAGAATACAAAGTCATGATACAGTGTTAGGGGTAAGACATAATGATTTAACAAGTGCTGAAAATGCAAAATTATAGTACAGAGTTGTAGTACAGTGTTAACAGTAGGAATAAGACATAATAGTAAGACATAATAATTAACAAGTGCTAAGAATACAAAGTCATGATACAGTGTTAGGAGTAAGACATAATGATTTAACAAGTGCTGAAAATGCAAAATTATAGTACAGAGTTGTAGTACAGTGTTAACAGTAGGAATAAGACATAATAGTAAGACATAATAATTAACAAGTGCTAAGAATACAAAGTCATGATACAGTGTTAGGGGTAAGACATAATGATTTAACAAGTGCTGAAAATGCAAAATTATAGTACAGAGTTGTAGTACAGTGTTAACAGTAGGAATAAGACATAATAGTAAGACATAATAATTAACAAGTGCTAAGAATACAAGGTTATAGTATTATAGTAGTGTTTTTTTTTTATATATATAATTATGATGTAAGATTATTATAAACTATTACGGTTTTTATTATTATACTATGTTTTATTTACAGGAGTAATTTATTATTTTTCCAGCAAGTTGCCCGGCAAGTTGGGGAGCAAGTTGCCAGAGTAAGGCAAGGATATTTTTGACAACAATGTTATGACACTATTTCAATTAAGTGAAATGCCAGCCCGGCGGGCCGATCAGCAAGTTGCCCGGCAAGTCGCCCGGCAAGTTGCCCAGCAAGTCGCCCAGCAAGTTGCCCGGCAAGTTGCCCAGCAGGCTGAACAGCAATTGCCCGGAGTAAGATATGGGTGGTTCAGTGACGTTGTTTTGACATGGTGCAGTGCCAGCCCAACAGGTTGACCAGTGAGTTGCCCGGCGGCCCGCCCGGCAAGTCGCCCGGCAAGTTGCCCGGCATGTCGCCCGTCAAGCCGCCCAGCAAGCCGCCCCGCAAGTCGCCCGGCATGTCGTTCAGCAAGTTGCCCAACAAGTGGCCGACATTGCAATGTTGTTCCAACCCAGTACAGTGTTAGTCCGGTGGGCTGACCAGCAAGTTGCCCGGCAAGTGCCCCGCAAGTTGCCCGGCAAGTCGCCCGGCAAGTCGCCCGGCAATTCGCCCAGCAAGCCGTATTGGCAAGTCGCCCAGCAAGTTGCCCAGCCAGTCGACCAGTGGGGGGACAAGCTAAGGGTCATATGCCAGGAATTTCAGTGGTATTCCCCCGACTCCGCGGATGTCGGTCCTGGAGGGGCGGTGTTCGGGGGGACAGATGGGCAGTGGGCGGCTAGTTTTGATGTAGTATTTTTTCGGGTAGTTTTGCGCTTTTCTGTCCACCTTGTAACCCCTGTGCACTTGCTTGATGTGTCTGAGGATGTTAGGGCCCCATATCATCGTCCCGCACAAGACGCATTGGTGCCCCATCTTCCCGTCCCCATCCATCCCATCCCCGTCGGTGGCGAGAAGGGGCGGTTCACCAGAATTTTGTTTGAAAGAAAAGAAAGAAAGAAAAATATTTATTAATGACAGAAACAATACTATATAGAATATTAAATGGATGGATGGATGGATGGATGGATGGATGGATGGATGGATGGATGGATGGATGGATGGATGGATGGATGGATGGATGGATGGATGGATGGATGGATGGATGGATGGATGGATGGATGGATGGATGGATGGATGGATGGATGGATGGATGGATGGATGGATGGATGGATGGATGGATGGATGGATGGATGGATGGATGGATGGATGGATGGATGGATGGATGGATGGATGGATGGATGGATGGATGGATGGATGGATGGATGGATGGATGGATGGATGGATGGATGGATGGATGGATGGATGGATGGATGGATGGATGGATGGATGGATGGATGGATGGATGGATGGATGGATGGATGGATGG